>CM057455.1:703990000-708990000 GCA_016271365.2 Neoceratodus forsteri
GAAGCTCATTCCAATTTTTAGCAGCAGAGTAAGTAAACGAACCATCCCCCATTTTTGTCTTAGTTTTTGGAACCTTTAGCTTAATTTGTTGACCAGAATGAAGTTCCTGTGAGTTTATTTTAATGTGTAAAAGTGAATATAATGGAGAATCTGTACCTTGACGAAGAACTGTATCCGTTAATAAACATAAACTGTACAGACAACCCATCCTGGGAGGAAGCCAGGAAGATAGTCTATACAGTTCACAATGATGAGTAGAATAAGACAACTTAAAAGTAAATCTACAAATACCATGAAACACATTAGTAAGGAGAGATAACTCTGTATTATACAGATTAGTAAAAAGAAATGTATTATAATTCAACTGTGGTAATAAGACACCCTCAGCTATTGCACGTCTTGCTGATAAAGTCAACAGGGATTGAAACTTGAATAATACACCAAGTCTCTGATTGATCTGACGAGAAATAAATTTTACATAATCAGAAATTTTAGGTGTTGATCCAAAAAAACTCCAAGATATTTAAATTGTTTTACCTGCTCCAACCCATTACCCAACAAATCAGAAATGGACAAATTCTGAGATTTATTTAATCTAATCCTGGATCCAAACAACATACATTTTGATTTAGAATAATTTAATGCCAAATAATTCCCTTTTAACCACCCACATAGGATAGCAAAGTCCTTATTTAAGGAATTATTTATAAGTTCAACAGAAACTGAACTTTTATACAAAATAATATCATCTGCATAAATCAGGCAATGTGAATCCTTCAATAAAGATTGAACAACATCAACAAATACCAGAATAACAAAGGGTCCAAATGGACCCTGAGGCACCCCTGTGACAAAATTTACTAGTTGAAAACTCCATTTAGTCCTACTTTAAGTGGACGATCTGACAAATAACTATGAAACCAATCAACAGCAATCTCAGTCATACCATATCTTTGAAGCATCCCAATCAGCAAAGGATGACTTACAAGATCAGGCTTTGATAGGTCCACGAACACAGCACCAGTGAGCAGACCCTCATCCATAGCTACACTGGTGTGGTTCGTGAACCTGGCCAAGGCCGCCCCCATCCCATGATACTTACGAAACCCATGCTGATCAGGAGTCCTAAGACCATTTTCTTATAAGTAGGCCGTAAACTGCTCATTCACAAGTCTTTCAAAAATTTTTCCCAAAGATCGCAAGAGAGAAATAGGATGATAATTATCCATATCCATTCTATCACCTGATTTATAGATGGGTTTGATCACTGTCTGCTTCCATACATCAGGGCAACATCCAGTAAGCAAAGACAGATTATAAATAGAAGGAAGTGGATGAGTAATATATTCAGAAATCAATTTTAAGAACCGAGTATCAAGTTCACATGCACTAGAACAAATTGGCATGTGTTCCAAAAGGTAATAAACCTGATATGGTTCTATAGGTAAAAATGAAAAAGAACCAGATTCAGAAACAACACAAGATTGTCTATCTATACAGAGGTCCTGAGTAAAAGCCTGCATATACCTAGATAAATCAAAGTATTTGTCCAAAAAATAATCACAAATAACCTGCACATCAGAAATCACCTGACCATCCTTACTAAAAACCCCAATAGATTCTTTTCTTGAAGGATTAATTAAAGAATTTATGGAAGACCAAAACCTTTTTGGATTATTTAAACTAGAAGTTTGCAATTTTTGAAAATAACTAGATTTACTTTGCCTAATTTTTATTTTACATTCATTTCTAAGCTTCCTATAACTATTAAAATCTAACATAGACTTAGTTACCTTATACAATTTCCAAGCAGCATCTCTCAATTTAATTAAATGTAACAAGGGGGCAGTAATCCATTTACTAAGGGAGCCTCTAACTCTCCTAACCACTCTAGGAAAATATTTATTTTGTAACCCAACAAGAGTGGAAGTAAAATAATCAACAGCAATATTTACATCTGGTATTGCATCCAGATAAGTCCAATCAATATTCTCAAAATCAATAAGAAGATCACCACTGACCTCATTAACAAACTTATGATAGGAGATAAACCTAGGGGGCAATTTAGGTCTTTTTGATCTCCATATGCAATAAGTGGCCAAATGGTCACTTATTACATCAGGTAAAACACCAACACCAGAAATGTTTACCTGCTTATTAACAAGGACCCAATCCAAAATTGTATGATTCTGACTATTCATATTCATATGCGTAAATGAGCCAATAAGCTGAGATAATCCAACATTAGTCAATAATGTCTCAATAGAAGGATCACTTATAGGATCCCAGTGAACATTAAAATCCCCAGTAATCAAAAGATCACACCTGACTGTATAGTTGCTACAAACACTAATATATCATCCAACCCTCTCTTAGCAGCTTTTGGGGGATTATAAACTGCACAAAGTCGCAACTTTTGACAACCACCCAACTTCAATTCCAATAACAACCATTCAAAATCAGATTTAGGTTTATATTCAGGAAACATTTCAACAAGATGTAATTTAGATTTATGATATACCATTATACCCCCTCCTTTCTTTTTTCCAGTCCTATCTTTCTGTATTACATTATAACCTTCAAAAGCAACAAGATTGTCTAATACTGAAGGTTTCAACCAGGTTTCAGTTACACAAAATATATCTGGGTCATAAGTAGTGAGCCAGACCTCAATTTCAGCTTGTTTAGACATAAAGCTTCTAACATTCAAATGAGTTATTCTCAAACCTTTGGCTTGCCAATAATTATCATAATTGCTTTCATTTGTAATTAATGGCCCAGGGTTTGTTTCCACATCACCAGATAAAAGAAGAATACACCACATAGTACCTAGCAACAGGAAACAAACAATGTTTTCTCACTAGATGTTGAACAAAATAAACCCATTTCATACACATTTCTCCTACTAAGAGCACCCAAATTCCTTACAGTTAAAGAATAACTGGAAATCGAAACACTTAATAAGTTTGAAAATGTATAGTCTGTAGATGAATAATCGTAGACATTTACCAATACAGGGTCAGTACAATATAAAAAACCATGGTCTAATAAAAATAACCCCATACCACAGCAAATGAACAATTTCCGAAAGCCCCACATATTAACTGATTAGTAATCAGTAAATAACCTAATATTATACTTAAAAGTATTCTAAGTTAACACAGTACAAAATATCAAGTTATAGTCTCCTCAGATGTCTCTCCTCGTTGACTCCTGAAAGTGACTCCACCATTCTATGTATTTTCCACCACGCTGCATAGATACCTCAAGGACAGCCGCTAAGATGGTACAAATATATAGGGAAGTCAATTAGCAGTCTCTGCCCCTAATTGGCTGTCTAGCCACACTAGCCCACCCGATAGCCCCCTCGCTTACCAAGACACCGGCAATAGAAGTAACAGCACCAGACAGCTCTGCAGACTCGGAGCACAGTTCATTTAAGTGTAGAAAAACACAGCATCTCCAAAATCAGCTGCAGGCAGGTGTAACAAGGCACAGAGATGCAGTGTGAACTTGAATGTACAAACAAGCAGTCGAGATGAAATCCAACACACAGGGCTTTTAAAGTGCAGTCTCCGCCCCTAATTAGCTGTCTAGCCACACTCGCCCGCCCGGTAGCCCCCTCGCTTACCGAGACACCGGCAATAGAAGTAACAGCGCCAGACAGCTCCGCAGACTCGGAGCACAGTTCGTTTAAGTGTAGAAAAACACAACATCTCCAAAATCAGCTGCAGGCAGGTGTAACAAGGCACAGAGATGCAGCGTGAACTTGAATGTACAAACAAGCAGTAACTGTACCTGAATAATAAGAAAAACTTATCTTTTGCTTGTTTTGATTTTATGGGCAGCATTCTGTTACAGATCTCTTTATGGAACCAGTAATTTGGACTTTCTACCATGTCACGGTTTGTGTACAGAATGCTAAACATGAACTATTGTCCTATCAGAACCATGCTTAGAATTATGTACACAAACCATGGCATAGTAAAAACTCCAAATCACTAGTTCTCTGAAGAGAACTGTAACAGAATACTGCCCATAAAAACAAAACAATGCAAAATATATTCTTTCTAATCACTTTTTATTCAGGTACAGTTAAATATGGATAATTTAGGGGAATGCATATCATTTCTTAGAATAAGAACTTTATAAACAGCTGCCAATTAGAAATTATTTCCTTTCCTCTTTAACTGGCTAGATCAAGGTCAGAAAGTATTTGGCATTCCAGGTTTAAACCCCACCAGAAACAAAATAACTCTGGTGGGTTGTGAACATCTGATCTTCCCACTGGCCCAGCTACGCTCCTGCTCTAACCACTAGACCACTCTAAATATTGGGGCCAGCAAACAATTCTGATGTAAGGAATATGTAAAACTTTTAAAAACACAAATTATAAACTTTTTGTCCATTGGCTCCCTTTTGAATAGTAGCAGGCAGCATGTGTCAAATGCCACAGTTCTCTTTTTGATGTCCCCAGGCATGCAATCAAAAGCCTGAAACCATGGTAAAAGAATTTTGTTCTCACCACCGAGTAGTCAAGCTATACAGAATCAAGATATTCCAAAGCACAAACTTAAAAAAATGCTTCCACCAGTGTTTCCAATGTGGCTGGACCTGTGCACATAACATCTGGCAATCCTTAACTGTGCATGTGTTTCGTGAAGAAAGAATAATGTTCTTGTCCAGCTAATACACACTCTCTGCAGCAGTCCAGCAGACTGACCAAATGTCATTGAATGCAAATCAAGGTCCAAGTCCAGGATAATATTTATTACGCACACATGAACCCCTACGTGTGACACACTTGAAGTGGGTCCTTTAGTACCTCCTAGCACTTGTCTAATATTTTTCACAACTATGTAGGGATTTTTTTTGCAAAGCATAACATGCTGCCCTTGTTTTCAGTGTCCATTTTGTCTCCTTTTATTTATTTAGTTATTTATTGAGTATTGGATTACAAAATACCTTTGAGCTAAGAGCTCTTTTACAAAGGTTCAGTGTCATGTTGGAACATTACAAACATATAAGAAAATAATGAATGCACCACATGAAATGACAAAATCAGTACAATGAGTATCAGTTAACAAGGAATGGAACTTGGTTACATAACCATTCACCTAAAGTGAGCAAGGTCTAACAATCACAGGTTCTAAGTTAAATCACAGTATTGTTATAGGATTAAAAAGGCAGAGGGAAACAGCCAAATGGGCTTTGTCAGAGGCAATACAACAGGTATTTAAGGAGTTTGGAGGGGGGTAATAAGGGGTGTGGCCTTGTTAAAGGCAAAGCCACACTGAGAGGAGGGTATCGTGGAGGGTTGCCAAGAAGAGGCAGGGAAGGGATAAGAGGGGTAAGAGGGTAGAATAAAATTAGTGAGTAGGGGAGGAGGAAGGGGGAGAGAAGGGATGGGTAAGTTGAGGGTATTAGTAGAAAGAGAAGTGGGCCAGGCAGGCTAGCTGCTAAGGGCTATTTTATCTCTCCAAATCCCCCCCTCCACGTGATCCAAGAACAATTTCTCTATTACAAAAGATTTAATAGTATGTTTCCCAAGGGGGTTATTTTCCACATGCCCACTAGTTCATATTTTAGGTTCCCTGCCTCTTGTCTTATTTGTTCGCATGTGCAGATTTTGAACTTATGAATAATTCTACCCACACAAAAGCATTTGCCTGGGCAGTTAAGGATATAAACTATTTGCATCACAAAACAATAACTTCCCTGGCTTTAATTTTACCACCCTTTGGATGATCTATATCGACACCTGTCTGAAAGTAACTACAAAAGACTGGATTTTGCATACCTCCTATTTCCTACACTTAACAGCTTTAACCGTAGTATAGAACAAGGGGTCTGGAGACTATATAGGGTTATAAGCACCACATCTTTCATATTTGTTGGTCATCTACACATCATAGTAGGAATGCATTCTGCCAAATCCCTCAGGTGCACATCACTCTAATACTGGCCAGTATTTGTTCAGGATATCCCTCACTAGCCCCAACCCCTAAGCTGACAGTATTGTCAGTCAAAAAAATATGTTTATTCTTGCCAGTTGCCATTTACTTTTTTGAGTTCTTGAAAGCATAAGTGTGTAACAGCAGGAAGGACAGTGACACGATTACAGGGTTTCACAATGAATAGGAGATTTCAATGTAAATGTTTCAGTATTCAAATCAGAGCAGTTCTATGGCAAATACATTCTCAGGCATAATTTAATGCTGTGCAAAACAATGACAAGGAAGATAAGAAAAGTGCAAAATAGTTAGGCAGCATATAACAATGAAATATAAAATCACACATACCCGCATAATGCATCATGGGCTGCATATGCAAATCACCACAACATTTTAGGCTGGTTCAGCTTTAAGCAGGAATGCATGGTGCCAAAAGGCCTCTCACACAGTCTGCAAAGGGTGCAAACAGAAGACACAGACATGTGTTCCATCCTACCAGGACTCATCAGTGTGTCTCATCTGTATGACACCCCATGGGAATGAACCAGCTACCCTAAGTTGGTCTATCGGGGTTGGGTTGTGGTGAGCCCAAACTAAGGTTCTTTGTCTCATATAAGAACGATTAAGTAAATGTTTAGACATCATAAATGTATTTATTTATTTATTTTTTGGCTGAGGACTGGAGAATTCTACTTATTTTTAGCCTCATCCTGGGGGAAGGAGTACTGGTGGTAACCAACTGTAATTGACCAGATTAAGCTTATGGTTGCATTTTTGTAAATATGGAAAATTTGGACAGGACACCAGAGGGAATTCCCCCATTATTTTTAAGATGTGCCATAGGATCTTTAACACCCACCTGAACAACCACCAGAACTAGCAGACAGGACCTCAGTTTAATGTCTTATCTGAAAGACAGCACCTCAGGAATACAGTACCCTCATGCTGAACCACTGTGTCAGTACTGTATTTTAACCCAAGTTCCTGGTGTAGGGCAAGATCCCACAGTCTTCTGATCTTCTGGCCTTAGATGCAGTTGTGCAACCTGCTGAACCACTGACACAGCTACATCATGTGCATGCTGCTAGTCCTGTGAGGATGAATTAAATGCATTAATTAAAAAAATGATCTCTGCTGATCTATAAACAGGCCCCTAGTGTACTGTGGCACTTTGCTCTGATTCCTGTGAGAGTAATTATAGGCTTCTGGTAGCATTTTCTGATTTCTGAGAGATTATTTATTTAGTTGTGTGGCATAATGCAGTCCTGACATTTGCTTACATATAATATGATGTCACAATTGGCATCACATGTTGTTTGAGGAGGGTCTTCAGGATAAACAAGATGGGGAAAAAAGATGGGCACTAGGGAAAAACTGTATATCTGAATGAAAGTTCACCAAAAAACAACACTCAGTTCTACAGCATTACTGTATATACTGCAGCATGAAGCAAATCCAGCACAGAGTCACAGAATTACAGGATCCTTGGCCCACATTTTCAGAGGAGATGTGTGGCGCTTCTCGGCCCAAAACAGAGATGCGTGGCACATCTCAGAAAATGTGCTGAAGTGCGATATTCAGATGGGGAGATGGGGAGATGGGTCGCACATCTCTGAAATGCGCCGTCATGCTGAATTAATGTATGTGGTGCAAAATATTGGAGGCAGTTCCATGAATATGTCGTGCACCCCAATATTCAACAAAACTGTGCTGCACATCTGCAGCCACAACCCAGAAATGAGCCGCCCAAATTTAGGCATGGAAAAGGCATGCCTAAATCAGCTGGTCACCCACAGGCAGGCTGTGGAAGTGCAGACAGGTGCACAGCAGCCTGCCACCACCCATAGTCTAGTGGTACCTCTCCAATCCCCAAGGTATACAATGAATAATAGTTCCCCCTTTCCATAGTGTAGGGACCCCGCATCCATTACCGATCCCCGTTCGAAAGACATCTGCGCCCCACACATTTGTCCATAATGTAGAGGTCTCTATACCCTGTTTGAATCAAAATAATGCCCCAATCCCTTTTCCATAGTGTAGGGCCTCCCTCCCATCCACAATCCCCTTTCAAATCAAAATAATGGCCCAATTTCTTTTCCATACTGTAGGGACCCCCACTTCCATCCCTGACCCCCCATCGAATCAAAATAATGGCCCAATCCCTTTTCCATAGTGTAGGGACACCCCCATCCATCCCCAATCTCTGATCACATCAAAAACAAACACCTAACACTGTTCCATGGTGTAGTGGCCTCCACCCCATCAGGACGGGACCCCACCCCACTACCCCCCAACCCAACTGGAGCGGTGACTGGCTCAGCCTTCCACACACCCTCCACTGCTCACATTGATTGTACTGTTTATTGCATGTACTATACACAGTACATAATTATTGGTTGAATTAATGAGCATGTACTGTGTACAGTACATGTTCATTGACAGTTCAGTGGGTGTCTTGCCATGGTGGTGTGCAGAGGGCTGAGCCCTGCTGTGTGCAACATTGCGGTGCTGACTTAAACTGTGCATGCACAAGTATCATGCATATGTAGTCATGTCAGTGCTGCCATGTTGAGCACGGCTGACTCCAGGGCAAACTGCGCATGCACAAGTATCAGGCATGTACAGTACTATAATCACTGCAGTATTAGTTATGGCTGACTCCGCTGTGGCAAGAACACCTCATATTCTTTTCAATGCTCTTGACACTCCTAATAGCTCTCCAGAGCCATATTGGCTGTGAACAGAGTTTGTTCTCATTGAAACCCAGCTGCCATACTGTAGCCACCACTCCTCAAGTTTCCTCATGTCTTTCCTCTTTCTCTTCACCCCGACAGATTATCTACCCTACTGCAGATTTTGGTGTCATCTGCAAAAAGGCAGGCCTTCCCTTCTAGCTCTTCTGCAATGTCACTTCTAAAGACATTTAAGAGGACTGGTCCAGTATTGAGCCCTGAAGTACCCCTCTGGTCATGCTCCCATCATTAAAGTCAGTGCCATTTACTACCACCCTCTATCACCTATCAATCAACTAATTTTATACCCAGTTTACCACCTTGGGTGTCACCCTCAAACAACCCAGTTTCCTTATGGCTTGGTGCTGTGTTTGTCTATGACAGCTTGATGAAAGGTGGTGTAGATGGGTGATGTATATTATGCAGAATTGCCATCTTTCTTATTAGGGATTGAGGGGTTTTGTATATATGAGGGACTGGCAGAGTAGAGGGACAGTACAGAAATTACCAAGATTCAAGGGTAGTGCCACTGCTTTGTTTTTTCCCCTTGAATCTGTCTCAGAGAGATATAAAGAGTATTGACACTAGTACTGCATTTCAGCATGGGCACTGTATGGCTGTTGTGAACAAGACTGTAGAACCTGGAACTTGTGACTATGTTTCCTGTCTTGTTTTTCAACATTATGATCTGTATTACATAATACATCTTCTGTAACCACTCTGTATTACTGGTAAACTTGAATAAAAGTTTAAAGCCCACCCCCCCCAAAAAAAACAAATTGACTTCTAAAAAAAAAAATAGTATGTGTTGTTTTTTGTTGAGGCAATGGTCTCTCATTGAAGCCATTTTATGAAAAATAGCAGGAGCACCGATCGTAAAAAATATACATTTATGATGCTTTTATGAGTTCTATATTATTTACAAGCACAGTGGGAGCTGTCAGGTCAATGAAATCAGTTCTGTGCCATTTGTTCATGTTAGCATCTGTGTAATCCCGATGTGCTTAGTCAACTATTTGTAACATACCACAGATCTCTCGATGCATTAGGATAATGGAGCTCAGTTCCAATTGTGAGAAATTTACCGGGCAGCAGCAGAAAATCTAGGCTGTTTTCAACCCAATTAATTAATTTTTAACTGTTATGTGCATGGTCAGGTGTTGATTATTTATGTGGAAGAAATTAAGTAGGACAGTTTATAGTGACATGAAGGCATAAAGCCACAACTGTTAATTTTAAAAAAGCTACGTTACTGTACCAATCAGGTTTGCGCTTAGTGTAAGTGCTATAAGGAAGTTGTACGTTAGGATTTTGAATGCAAATTTAACCAAAGTTATGAGATTCAGCAGTTACTCTTACAGGGTTAATGAAATTAAAAACATTTTCCAACTGCTAGACACATGCTGAATGTATAGTAGTAGAAAGAGGGAAAAAAAGTCCATCAAAAGGCAAACATATAAAATACATTAAAAACCTGGAAAACCACAAGAAATGTACCAAGGAATGTAAAAGGATAAATAGGAGAGAAAAGAGAAAACATGAGTTGAGGCTGGCCGCTAAGGTTAGAGATAACTACAAGACATTCTACAATCATGTTAATTATAAAAGAGATGGCAGCACACAAGTGGGAGCCTTGGCTGATGCTAGCGGGCAATTAGTTACAGATGATAATCAAATGGTGGCAATGTTGAATGACTACTTTGGAAGTGTATTTTTTGTTTTTTGTATGTTCTATTTATACCCCTGTTGTGCTCTGGGGCTACCTCTCCTTCAGGCTGCCATGACCCTCACACATCCCCCTACTATCTCCCCCAAGCCACCTTACCTCAGATCTGCAGCCATCCTCGGGATAGCCTGGTGTAACCCTGTACCGGGTGGGTCCCTCTCTTCCGAGGGGGAAGGCACCAGCAGGGTGGAGATGGACACACTATTTTTATTTGGTCCCGGGCACTGCTGAGGCTTTCTGTGACTTCCTGGGAGTCTTCAGAGGTGTCTGGGACCAGCAGCCATCATCCTGCCAGTCCCCAGAGCAGTATTTCTGTTTTTCCTGGTGTTCCCCATAAGGCAATCCCTCTGCTGTGCTCCTGGTCTCCACCAGGGGCCACTGCAGAGCCACTGTACATCCCTAACCCACCCCAGAGGAGGATAGCAATCCTATGGACACTCCATCCTGCCCCTTCCCTTGCCGACTCCCGGTGCCTGAATCCGTTCCTGAATCCGGGATGCTGGCATGGTTCAAAGTGTGGCATTCAGCACCTCAGCCCTCTACACCACCAGGCCAGCACTGAAAGTGTATTTAACAGGAAAGATACAACTGTCATGGCTGGTGAGCATTTGATAAATGACCCTAGCATAATCATTGAAGAAAGTGATATGTATATCCGGCTTAAAAACCTAGATCCAGATAAAGCCATTGGACCAGACAGGCTACATCTGAGAGTCATGAAGGAGTTGGGACAAGAATTAGCAAGCCCTGTAACAAAAAATTTCCAATCATCCTTAGACAGTGGATAATCAGTTCATTGTTGGAGAAGGGCAACGGTTATCCGCATATACAACAAATTCTGGACAGAGCCGATAGGGCTGCAGGAGAGGAATTTGGGTTACAAATATTGAAAATTTTTTTTCTTTTTATATTTTCACACCTACTTTTCAACACAGCCTTGTGATGGACTTGTCTCATAATGAAAGGCAGAGAAAGTGTTCATCTTCTGGCCTAAAGGCGATGTCATGCAGGAACTGCAAAATCAACTTTTGTGTTGCAAACACACATTTTGAGCAGCAGTTGGAAAATGACAGCTGTCACATTAATGAGTCACTGTACCAAAATGGCTATGTTGAAATGTTGTGGTAAAAATATTGAATATTACCAAAGTTATGAGCCTGCATTTGTAAAATTCAGCATAGCCTTATAACTTAAAGTAACAGTGCAACAATTGGTGAACATTTTGACCTATACTTTTCTCTGCTATTTTAGATTGCCACTTACCTCCTGACTTGTATGATACCCTTTTTTCCACAATTTGGGTCTGCTTCAGTACCTTTTTTCATGTCTGAAATAATAAAAGGAGCACTCCTTTTAATGCATCTCAAAACAGGTTTTCGTCAGTATTAGTAGCTGTTTTTGGGCAACTATTGTTCTGTAAGGTCAGAGAGCACTGCCTGCTGCATAATTGTTCATTTTAATCACAACAAAAGTTATATATAAAGAACAGATGGTCAAAATTAGCTGAAAATACTGATGAAAACCTGGTCTGCACTGTATTAACCCTTAGGCTGCCAAAAGAGTTAGAGCATATAGGAATTTTGGATTGATATATCAGTCTGTGGCATAGCACGGGTTAAAAGGGGTGCTCCTTTTATTATTTCAGACATGAAAGAAATACTAAAGCAGACTCAGACTGTGGAAAGAAGGATATCATACAAGTCAGAAGGTAAGCGGCAATCTAAAATAGCATCAAAATGCATTGATCAAACTTTTAACCAGATTATTGTACTGCTGTTTTAATAGATGAACATAGTAAAATCATACAAGACAAGAATGTGCAAAGTATAATACCACCCCATATCAAATTTATTCAAAGTCAGGGAATGCATTGCTATTTCCTTTTTTGGCATTGAAAAAGTATAACTTGGTCCACAGGGAAGGAATTTGTATACAGCTTTACTTAATCAAGCAGCACTAGAGAGGGGCAGTGTCCACACAGGAAAGGAGAGCTGGTGATAGGTGGCTCAATCCTGCTGCTACCCTCCCCCCTGGCCGGTTCCACAATGACCCAAGGTAGTTCCCAAACCTGGGTCGCCAGCATGACATGAGGTAAGGATAGATGCCTCAACCCTCTGCACCACCAGGTTGGCAGGTCATGGCCTTCTAAACTGACCTGCCAATAGAGTCTGTGGACATGAAGACATTAGAGCGATCCCCAGTGTTGCCCATCCCTTAGCTTTTGCCAGCACTGAGCCAATATGGCTCTGGAGAGCTTTTAGGAGTGGCAAGAGCATTGAAAAGAATATGAGGTGCTCTCACCAGACCAGAGTCAGATGTAACTGATACTGCTCCTATTACATGTGCAGTTTGCCTCATAGTCAGCCATAAAATGACAGCACTGACATGACTACATATGTGCCATACTCACATATGCATAGTTTAAGTCAGCACCAGTAAAAGTAAGACCCCACTGAAAATGAGACACAGTATCTTAGCCAGCCTAATGTGTATCAGTACATTGTAGAAGTGGCTAAAATTAGGACCCCAATGAAAATGAGATCCTGTATCTCATCAAAGCCATCCTGTTTCAGTACATTGCCAAAATGGATAAAAAGTATGACCCACTGAATATGACACACTGCATCTCAGCCAGGCTATCCGGCTGTGTCAGTACATTGTAACAATGTTATAATACCATCAAGAGGTTCTGGAGACATGTAAACATTGAGAGCAAAGCTTGAGAAATTTCAACATTTTTCCAGAGCCTCTGTGATATGTTGCAGGTGAGTTTTACCATTTAAAATAAATAAAAACAGCCTTAACATTTGTTATAGTGATTTTACTGACAGGCATAAGTTGACAGGCAGTCAGTTGTACACATGTATTGATTTGAGCATACAGAAAAATGTACAGGAGTTTTGTCCCAGTTTTACAAGGAAAATACAATTTAAAATAAATAAAAACAGCCTTAACATTTGTTATAGTGATTTTACTGACAAGCATAATAAAGTCAGTTGTGTACATGTATTGATTTGAGCATACAGGAAAATGTGCAGGAGTTTTGTCCCAGTTTTCCATGAAAAATACAGAGAAAAGGAGGGTACCCTACAGAGAAATGCTTTGTTCAATCTGGGAACACTGTAGCTGACACCGCTATCATTCTTTGTAATTCCCTAGGATGCCCCTTGCAACCTATGAAAACCCTAAAAGATTAGCTGCCTAGCATTTATTTACCCTTCCTACAAGTACAAAACCATAAGAGTTCCAATTGCCCCATAGTCAGTCAAATCATGGCAGCACTGACATGACTACATATGCGTCAGACTCACATATGCATAGTTTAAGTCAGCACCGGTAAAAATAAGACCCCACTGAAAATGAGATGCTGCATCTTAGCCAGGCTAACATGTATCAGTACATTGTAGAAGTGGGTAAAATTAGGATCCCTCTGAAAATGAGATCCTAGATCTCATCAAAGCTATCCTGTGTCTGTACTTTGCCAAAATGGATAAAAGTATGACCCACTGAATATGATATGCTGCATCTCAGCCAGCCTATCATTGCCATCGCTATCATTCTTTGTAATCTCCTCCCTAAAACATCAGCTGTCTAGCATTTAAAACTCTTCCTACATCCAAAGCCACGAATTAGGACCAGAAAGGGTTAACATAAATCAACTATTCAGATGAAATGCTGACACACACACACACACACACACACACACACACACAGAAGAGTTGACTAGGACTGAAATCTGAAGTTGATGCTGTTATCTGTTGAATATCATGTCATTAAATTATTAGTCTCCAAGGATAGCAAGCCACAAAATGAGATACTGCATCTTAGCCAGGCTAATGTGTATCAGTACATTGTAGAAGAGGGTAAAATTAGGACCCCTTTGAAAATGATATCCTGCTTCTCATCAAATCTATCCTGTGTCAGTACACTTCATTCAAAATGGATAAAAGTATGACCCACTGAATATGACATACTGCATCTCAACCAGGCTATCCATCTATGTCAATACATTGTAACAATGCTATACTACCATCAAGAAGTTCTGGAGACATGTGCACATTGAAAGCAAAGCTTGAGAGGTTCAGCATTTGTCCATAGCCTCTGTGATATGTTACAGGTGAGTTTTACCATTTAAAATAAATAAAAACAGCCTTAACATTTGTTATAGTGATTTTACTGACAGGCATAAGTTGACAGGCAGTCAGTTGTACACATGTATTGATTTGAGCATACAGAAAAATGTACAGGAGTTTTGTCCCAGTTTTACAAGGAAAATACAAGGAAAATAAAGGTGTCTTACAGTGGAACACTGCAGTTGACATTGCTTGTAATCCCATTCATTCTTTGTAATCCCTTCACTAAAACATTAGCTGCCTAGCATTTAAAACCCTTCCTACATCCAGTGCCACTAATTAGATCCAGAAAGGGTTAACATAAATTAACTATTCAGAGGAAATACTGACACACACACCACACACCACACACACAGGCTGGGAGAGTTGACTAAGACTTTAATTTGATACTACTCTGCAGTTGATACTATCTGTTGAATGTCATGTCACTAAATTATTAGTCTCCAAAGCTGAAAAAACAGTGTTGAAACTGGTCTACTCAACAGCCCTCTTGCATTAGCTCTAAACATGCTATTTGCCAAATTTGATTCAAAAGTAAACATGCGTTTCTTGTACTCACTGACCCACTGCAAGTTTGGGGAGGAGAGGTTATTGTCAGAGCATTTGTTTCTTAATCCCTAGGCTGCCAAAAGTACTAAAATGAATCTATTTGATTGCACCCTGGACAGATGTTCAGTCTGCAGCACTACAAAGGTTAAATTGAAGGAATACAAAGAGTGGAAGGATCATTCGAAAACTCAAAAGGAAGTGTTCCATGGTCTGAATCCCGGAGCTCATTTTTAGAGCTGATGCAAGATGGCTGCAGGCTCCAGCTACCTGCAGCCCTAATAAGGATGAAAAAACACAACGCAGAAATTACAGACCAGTTAGCCTTATGTCAGTTTTAGGCAAGATCATTGAGGTGATCGTAAAAGAGGAGATGGAAAGATTATTGACCTCAAATTACTTAAGAGATTCTGTGCAACATGGCTTTACAAGGGGAAGATCATGCTTGACAAATGTGTTATCTTTTCTTTTTGAGAGCATTACTAAGGCATTAGAAGATGGCAAAGCTGTTGGTATAATATTGTTGGACTATAGCAAAGCTTTTGCTACAATACCACATGATAGCCTAATTTGCAGCTTATGTATTCTAGGATCTACTATGGAATACTGACAGTCACTCACCCATCGTACAATAGTCCAACACCATTTGCCTGATAATCATTTGCTCAACAATAGAAATTTTCCCACCACTGAGGTGATTTTATGTTTTGGGGGGGCTTTGTCCCTGCACCCCCCATACTTAAATATAATTACCTCCACCATGTGCAAATTTCTACTGCCGAGCAAGTGATTGTTGGGCAAACGGTGTTGGGCTATTGTGCTTCAGGCGAGTGACTGTCAGTATTTCATAGGACTCCCCATATTCTAGGTTTTATTAACAGACTAGTGTCCAGGATAGAATCCTGGCTGTCCAACAGGGAATCACAAGTCAGTGTATGAGGGGTTCACTCAGGCTGGATACCAGTTACAAGCAGGGTGCCTCAGGATTTAGTACTGGGGCCATGTCTTTTTTAACATACATGCAGCATAGATGAGATGCTCTGAAGGGTTATGATTGGTAAAATTTGCTGACAATGCTAAGTTAGAGTCTGTAGTTAATGACACAACTGAAATAAACAGGATGCAGAAGGAATTAAACAGGCTTGATACATGGGTACAGGAACTCAAACTAAGCTTTATTATGGAAAAATGTGCAATGATGCACTCAGAAAAAAAAAAATTTGTCTGCATTATATCTCTTTGGGGACAGGTGCTCAGGGAGGTTACTGAAGAAAGGGACCTGGGTATTATCTTTACTTGTGATCTAAGCTCCAAGATACATTGCCATGCTGTCACAAAAATGGCTAATAGTATCCTGGCATGTATATGAAGACACATAACTAGGAGGGACAGTAGGGTAATTATGCCATTGTACAATTCCTTGGTGAGACCTCATTTAGAATACTGTGCACACTTCTGTGCACCTTATAATAAAACTGAGATCAAGTTAATAGATGGTGTTCAGTGAAGAGTTACAAAAATGGTATCAGATATAAGGAGTCCGGAATATGTGGAGAGGTTAAAAAGGCTAGGGCTGTATACCATAAAATACTGAAGACTTAGAGAGGATATGTGCCTGGTATATTGGGCTTTTAACAATCTCAAACTATGTGATTGTTTGGAATTTGAGATGAGGGACACACAAATAGAGATGCAGCAGAGTTTTACTATGCCTGTGAAGTTAATGCGAAGAGCCCAACTTCACATTCGTGTATCATTACGAAAAGTTTCCATTAAAAGGTCAAAATTCACCTCTAACGGACTTTGCATTCTAAATCTTCACATTAACTTCATGTTATATTTTGAGAAGGCGAAGTTTGTGAGAAACAGCCCACAGATCACACGTCTGACTGTCTGTAGGTCAGCTGATGCAGGCAGGATTTGAATTAGGCACCACCCCTTGCTGTTCGGCCACCTTTCTGGATGCACTGTGTTTACAATGAGCTTCAGCCTTGTTATGCTCTGGTCTGCAGAACTTTGCATGTGATGCTGTGCCCCATGAACCAATCAGACCAGCTGTCCAGTGAGATTTTGAATCTGATCATGCCCTCCATTCAGTATGGATGGAATGCCACATTTGTAGCATGGATCTGGCATTGTGGCTTTTCAAAATTCGGGAGTTTGCCAAATGTTGGTGATGTGTCTATTGCTGTGTAAGAGTGTAATCATGTGCTTGAGTAATGCACAGCTTGACCTATCTCAGGCCACAGCAAAGCTAGGCTGCAGATTCAACAATGTCTGCCTCAGCACCCGTAGCAATGGAATGTATTGACTAAAAGAGGCAGTGTCACCACTCACTGCTTGTGTGGCATGTTGAAACAGCCTCAGAATTACTATTACTGAATCCATGAGTCGCCATTGCTCATTTTTCATAGACATTGATGCCCCTGAACTGTCACGGCTACTGTGCATGACAAGGTACTTGGATATTGCTTTGTACTGCTCATACAAGAGCTCTGCCATGCAAAGTGTGGAGTTCCATCTTGTGATGACTTCAAGCTTGAGGCAGTGCTGAAGGAGGCTGTTTTGGATCTGCAGCTGCCCAAGCTGGTCAAGGGCCTTTCCAGAACATGCAAAGTGGACACAGATGCAACATACAACAGTCAGCATTTACTTGATTTCTGGGTACTGCAGAAACTCCTGTACCACAAGATTTAAACAGTGGGCCATGCAGGGAACCCTCACATAGCCACCATTGCTGATACATTTAACAACTTTGGACCCATTATCCCTTGCTATGAAATCAGCTTTTAGGGACAGTGGGTGCAGCCACTCATCAGTTTCTGTCAGTAGCAAGTCTAGCATGTCTTCTTTTGTATGCAACCCTGCTACACTACACATTGAAGGTATGGTATGCTGTCTAATGCCAGAAAGGTTGCTACCACCACAGTCTGACTTATTACAATGCTTTTTCATGCCCCCATCACAGACAACCCCAGGTAGCTGCGTCCAATGTACAGTAATACACAGATAAAAATTACTTGCCATTTTGCCACTTGTCCACATATCCATGCTTAAGTGAATGTAAGGTGATGCGGAATGCTGAAAGGCATGTCTTACAGATTCTGTTGCAGTATGTATAACTCAGGAAGAGCACAGGTGGCAAAGTACGTCCTGGATGGGATCTTCCATTTAGGACATGCACATGCCACAAAGCCTTGGATCCCACATTCTCCACCAAGGAGAATGGCAACAGGTCAATTCCAAGCATTTCTGATATGGCAGCACTGAGTTCAGGTGCAACTGCATGATTTGGTGGATATTTACTGTGCCACTCAAAAGGGCCATGCAATGTGGGTTGCATTGTTCTGTGTTTTGCACATGGTGTGCAAAACGTCTTTTCTCTGAACTGCCATGGATGGGGTGCTTTTGACATAGGATGTTGGGTGCATAGGTGACAAACCAATTAGTGCTGTTATTTTACCTGTTTAAAGCCCAGGGGTTAATGTAGTAGAATTACTACACGGACAATCACTGCTACTCTGACTACTAATGAACATTCAAAATCCTCCTCCACCTCATGCCTGTAGTAATCATCCAGTGTTAATGCACAGCTTTTACCTACATTGCTGCTTGCACTGACTTGAGATGGGGATACCATGCTCACTAAGTTAGATGAGGGAGAATGCCCTGCTACGGCTTCAGCTCCCTTGTGGTGCCAAGTCCACAGTGCCATGTGCCTGCTCTTGAGATGAATATGCTGCCCCCCCCCCCAGTGTCAAGATGGCTACCATTTTTACCATACCTCACATATGCTTGGCAAAGCTGGCAGATTGCCACTGTTTCATCTTTTTCATCTTGTATGAAACAATCCCTAACTATGGATTTTGCTGCCTTACATTTCACGTGATGCTGCTGCTGCATACGGGATTGCAATTTTCATGGAGATGAAATGGTGGGGGTGTGCTGCATGATTTCAGGTGTGCTGTAAACTTTGACTTTGATTGAACATCACAATTTAAGAGTAAGACTTCAGGGTTATCTACAAACACAGCTACATCAGAAGAACTTTGAGGGGGTGCCTTACTAACAGACTGTTTACCTTCAGCCACCTAAACGTTCTTTTTGTCCTGTTCCTATATTAAGTCACTAGCATGTAGCATCATTATCATAATCCATAAATTCACTTTGAATGCTATCCTGTGGAGATATTACAACTGCAGCCTCAGTATGATCATCCACAATTTGTTGTCAACATCTGGTTGTTTGGATGGCCTAGCTTGAGGATCTGTGGAAACCTGAGACTGTGAACCATGATGATCAGGATCCTGTTCAACTACTGTGGGGAGTGGGGACATTAACTTCACTGAAGTCGTCTGACTCCACAGCATTTCTGCTGCTTGATAACATTGCCTATGTTGTAGCAACACTCCTGCTGTTATCAACCATGCCATCACCCACTTTACTACCAGTGACACCAGCATCTCCAACCAGCATTGAAGCGACTGATTTCACTGAGAAGAACTGAGTTACAGAAATCCCTTTACTTGCAGAGACTACTACCTTTCCCTCCTGCTGCATACTACCATGTCCACGACCACACTTAACACTGCTAGATCCTGATGAACCTGCCTCATCATCACAACAACTTCCACTGCTAGCTTTTGGAGGCACACAAGCAATAGTTTTCTTGGCAGCAGTGCCACAACTAGAAACAGCTTTGCATGACCGTCTCTTCGCTGGCAATTTTTAGGATTACACAGTCACCAAGAAAAGAAACATGTGCACCACAAAAAGAGATTTTTCTGGTCTTGTCTGTTGCTGTAACAAATTCAAGAGAATTCACAAGAAAGTACAATGACAAAAATACTGCAATAGGTACTTTTTTATTATGTCTTGTTTTTGTTTGCTAAAGCTCTATAATATGCACTGAGAGAGAGTGTTCACCATACTATGGGGAAACAAACAATAGTGGTACTGTACAGTGACAACAATTTCAAAAGACTGAACAGAGAGAATTAACAGTAACATTATATTTTTTGCAGTTTTAGGTGGATGGGGAGCCAAAAAACAACAATAGTGACTTCCAGACGGAAATTGGGCACTAAAGAGATGTAACCGCACAGGCACAACAAAACCTTAACCAGTCTTCACAAATCCAAAAGTGAAAACAACAATACCTTATTTTGTGAGGGGGGTCGGGATTTACAGCAGTTAGTTAGATAGAAGCAGGAAAGAAAGAACACAGACAGGCTGAGAAATTAAGAATACTGCTATTACAGTGGCACAATAAAATGCATATGACTTGATGGCATGCACACAGACTAAAGGTAATGAGCAGAAACTTTAACAGTTCAGTAATCTACAACACAGTCTTTTAAACAGACTAAATAAATGCACAGCAAACAGCAAAAACTTACAAAAAAATTACTAGAAGTATTACTGTGTGTACCTGTGTACAGAACTGAACACACCGATACTAAAACACTAGCCAACAACAGTTGGAAAGACTGCCTTTCACACTGTGGTCTGTGAATCTCCATGCCCTGAAGAGCCTTCCAATCCCCAGTAAGACACACACACACACGGGAGAATACGTTTTGGCAAGAAAGGCTGATTTCCTCGACATTATAATGAATACAAAATTAACAGTAATGCACACTACATGTATAATACAGGGTATACAATAAATTCGCAAAATTATATATGTAAACACACTTGAGTATTCCCTAGGGGGCAGCAGATGCATTCAGCAGAAAGGTACCAAACCCAGACCAAGGCCAAATGAACCTGACAGACCCCCACAGGGTCGATCAGTCCCTTGATGAGCATGGCTTAATGGAGCAGCCCTGCTAGGCTCTGGCCGTGCTGTGTAGCCCTCACTGGGTCCCACCACCAGGGCGATGCCCACTGTGGTTCAGCTCTGCCCCATTTTGTGGTCTTCATCAGAGTAAGCCCTCACCGGGGCAACCCCAGAACCACCTAACTAACGCCTTATGCTAACTGCCAGCCGGATCATCCGCCACAAGATATGCACAAGGTGTGCATCTCCCACCAATGCCCCCAAGGGAACACTCTACAACCAAGCTTCTAGCACATTCTGAATGACAATATTGAACAATGCTTCCCAGACATCAGACAGATGAACACCATCTGAACCAAAAAAGGCCTCATAATATTGGTAAGTGTCCCGATGCCCAATCACTGTGATTCCCCAGTTGCGGCAGAAATGAGAGATGTCTCGGTTCACCTCTTAATGTGCCTTCCACAAAAGCCTGGCCGGTGCCCCCCTCCTCCACCCACCCTGGGGCACTATCCTGGATCAAGCCAGGCTAGTGGTGGGCATGTGCCGAAGTATCCAATGGAGGTCCATCATCATACCCCACATGAGGTCAATGGAGGACAAGTGACCCAGATCATGACCCTCCAAATGCACAACCAAACCCTGTGGTGGGCAGACCAATATGCCCAAGTTTTTAAGAGTCGGTCTCAGGTTGGCCCACTGCATGCCCCTTATTCTGCATCAGTGGACTATGGCCTTTTCCACCAGAATACCCAGTTGATCCCCATGACCTTGATGCACCACCAAAGTTTGTGCCCTCTCGATTAAGGAGTGGACCACCAGGTAAAATGTCTTGGGTGTGGGCTGGGCACCTGTAAAAGAAATCAACAGTTAGAACTGGGCACCCTGTATCATGCCATGCATTGTCAGTGTTTGTCCTCCCAGGCCTTACATAGACTCTGTATGCTGAGGACCACCATCTGCCAATAGCTTGTACCTTTTCCCCTTCACAGCGTAGCCTAGTGGCCTCAGTGGCCACCCCAATCCTGAACGAGTGCGTACTAAAAAATTGTGGGTCCCTGCTGGTGGCCCTAATGCCCTTCTTTAGCATGGACGTGAACTGATATGTTGTTACTAGCTTCCTTCTTGCATGAACAAAGAAATCCCCTTGATCTCCCTGTTGTCTCTGACCCATGTATGCAACTATTGTGCTTCAAGGGCAGGAAAGTAACCCTCTGCCCTATGGAGCCTGATAACCCTTGGGGGGCCCAGTGGCATGGTTTTGGAGTGGCATAAAAGTAACTACAGTGTATTGTGTTTGTCTGTCATGTCCCCATTGCAGAGTATGCCCCAGATACATACTGTCATTCTCCACCAACTCTGATACTCTAAACGCCTCAAAGAAAGCACACTTAAAAAGGGCCTTGAACAGCGTGGACTTGTCCTTGGACCAACAGATGTGTGGCAAGACCCCCATTATCTCCCCCAGCAAGTCACTATCTATGGGTTTTCTTTTGTCTGACCTGCGGCCCCTTATCCTAGTCCAACCTTCAACTATCTTTCAAATGGTAAAAGTTACCATTATATCCTGGAGCCCATGCATTTTAGTGATGAAAGCTAGCCCTGATAAGTGACTACATATGTAGGATGGTGCTTTGTCTTGCTCTATCATGTGGTACATGAACTGCTTAATAAGTAGGGGGTGCTGTAGTGACTCATAACCCCTAGCTTTGACCCGACATAAATCTCAGAAAGCCTTTAGGTGGCCCCATACTTATGCCACATTGCTGGGGCCAGGGAAAGTCACACCAAATCAGCTGTTCTTGAATTGCCACCTGCCAGAGAAAGGTCACCACATGTGCTGGTGATCTCTCCACTGCTGGGGCTATCTGCCTGAAGCAATGGAATTGCACACAAGACAGTACATCTGCAGTTAAATTTATTTCCTCAGGTACGTTCTTCACCCTGAATAGGATATTAAGCTGTAAGCACCGGAGGACAAAAACCCTCAGGAGCCTCCTAACTTCCTTGGAGTTTGATGACTGAATGTTGATTATGTGAACCATCCCTTGGTTATCTGACCGGAAGAGAACCCTTTTATCCTTTAGTCTGTTTCCCCCATACAAAAACTGCTGCCACAATGGGAAAAAATTCTAACCGGGTGATATTTTGGAGCAGTGATGCCTGCCTCTAACTGACATCCTATGGGCTGGTGAAAAAGGAGCCTTGGAAGAAAGACCCATATCCCATGCTGCCGGCCGCATCCATGACCATGTGGCAGTCATGGCTGAAGGGGGAACCCACCTGCCAGACTGATATCCCATTAAAGTCTCTGAGGAAAATGTCCCAGACCACCAGATCTGACTTCATTTCCTTTGACACTCAGATGTGGTGATGCGGGAGGAGAGCCCCTCTCGTTGCCCACGCTAACTGCCTAAGGAAAGGTCTCACTGGTACTATGGCCTTACATGCGAAATTTAGGTGGCCGATGAGGGACTGTGGTGTTTTTAGGGTAACCTTGTTAGCTGCCTTTACTTCCCCCACTAAGCAAATAAGCCTCTCCACCTTTTCACTAGGGAGCCATGACACCATCTCCGAAGAATCCAATTCAATTGCCAGGTAGGTAAGCTGAGTTACTAGGCCCTCAGTCTTCTCTTGCACCAAAGGCACCCCGAACCAACCCATTAGCTCCGAGAAGGCACATAGCATGGTGCCACATTCATCAGAGCCTGGCAAGCTGATGAAGAGGAAGTCATCCAGGTAGTGGGTTATTTTGCTGGAACTGCAATGCTGCCTGTCAGCCCACTCCAGGAACCTACTGAAAGCCTCAAAGATTGCACAGGAAACCGAGCAGCCCATGGGCAAGACCATGTCATAATAAACTTTACCATTGAATGAGAAGCCCAGCAGGTCGTGATTGGATGGGTGGACAGGCAGCAGGTGGAAGGTTGACTTTATATCGCATTTTGCCAAGAGTGCCCCCTCGCTGGCTTGTTGAGTGAGCCAGACTGCTGTATCAGAAGATGCGTACGATACTGCACTGTCCTCTGCACTGATGAAATCATTAACAGAAGAACCTTTTGGGTAAGAAAGATGATGAATCAACCTGTACTCTCCTGGTGTCTTCTTGGGAACCACGCCCAGAGGGGATATCTGAAAGTGGTTGGGTGGCGATGTTGTGAATGGGCCGGCCACCCTACCTTCCTCCACCTCCTTGGCTATCTTGGATGCCACCACCTGCTGTAAAGTGTAGGCAGATTTTAGATTATGTGCTGCTGTGGCTACCCGTAGCCCCTGCTACGGGATGTGGAACCCAGATGTGAAACCTTTTAACAGATAACTTGTGTCTTTTGTGTGGGGGTGTTGGTCCAGCAAGGTGATAATGTTTTCAATTTTTATGGGGGACCTCACCCACCTTCTTGGCTGGTCGGTCACAATGCTTTCCCTCTGCTTGGGAATTGTCCCCTTTCCTCACATCACTCGTGCCTTGGCAGGCACTGGCTTTGTGCTTCCCCCCACAGCTACTACATTCATGTCTAAACTTGCAGAAGTCTCAAAAACATTTACTGGTGTTGGATTGTCTGCAAGTACCCACTCCTTTTTGGCCAACCCAGGGGGTTTTCGGCACCGTATGGCCGATAGCTATGTAAGCCACACTGGCAGACTTGGCCTTGGTCATATGCCTGAACCATAGGTCTTGAACTATCCTGTCCCATCGTATGTCCGGGGTTCAGACAAAACGCATGCGGAATAGCTTGTCGTATCGTAGCCAAGCATTGCCCTTATAAGCCAGATGAGCGGTTTAGATGTTATACCTATATTTGAGCAGCTGTTCACTCTTCTGCAAAAACTTCCCACAGTAGATCGACATGAGGATATCAAAAGCCGCCGACCAATTGTCAAATGTGTGTGGGACCTTCGGCCGCTTCAACTTCTCCTGTTTGACCCTATCCTTATCCCCTGCATCAGGAAGTTCCCTGTGCAGGAGCTCAAATATCTCGATGTACTCCGCTTTGCAAATCTTCTCCTTGAATGTAGGGGACAAGTGGATATCCATTGGATCGTCCACCCCCACGTACACCCAATGTTCGACTTGCTGTGTCATGGCTGTGGAAGGGTCAGCCTCCGCCCTGTCACAGGAGCTGTTTCCAGCCTGGCAGGTAGCGGCTGGCTAGCCTCGAGGTTCACAGTGACCTCCACCTGTGGAGGTAGCCCCCATACCTGATGAATCTCCATGGTCACTGTGGCTTGGTGCAGGGGCCTGATAGCATTGTTCGTCCCCTGCCTCCACCATGGTGCTGGGGGCCGTATGTCCCACCATCCTCTGGTGACCGTTGAGTCCCTGGCATCACAGGATTGTGAGGGGGTGGTTGGGCAACCACCTCATTATTCACTATGTTTCCCCCTCCAAAAAACTGTTGACTTTCCCGAGGGGGCAAAGGCCACCCTTGCCCCACTGGAGGCAGGGTGGCACCTGTACCTCCCATGCCTTGTACTACTGACTCTGTTCCCCCCAGTGCCCCCCAAGAAACACTGGGGGAACCAAAAGAGTGGCATTGGCCACCACCCTTGTGTTACATTGCTGGCAGCCAACGCTACTGGTGGTGGTGTCACAGACCTTGTGGGAGGAACCCCTTGTGGTGCTCCAGAACTGTGCTGGGGAGCCCTGTGAAAACCTTTTGCTTTCTGTAAGGTGTGCCTGGTGCAAAGCCTCTTGACAGAAGCTCCCTGCACCCAGCCATGGACAGATCCCAGTCCTGACTCCAAGAGCCCCCTTTCTCCATCCAAGGTAAGCAGCTCCCCCCGACCATTTGGTTCTGGCTCACGACTTAGCACCGAGATGCCCTTGTCAGCTGTGCTGCTGATATACTCACCCCTTCCCACCAGATGGGACAATATGGTCGCATCCCTCATGCCTCCCGTGGCTCCTTCTATCTCTGGCTGCACCTGGCTGTGGTCAACATTGACGATTACTGGGCCATGTACTGCATCCTCTACCTCGGGACTCCTACTAGCCTCCTATGGCCTGCTGCTGCCAAGGCCTCTGCCGTCTTAGCCATGGGTGTCCTAGCACGCTTGCTTGGGCATGATGTGCTGGGTTTGCCAACTCCCTGGCCAGGAATCTCCTTGAGCGCCACTTGCAGCCAGTTGGGGCACCCAACGCCACCAGCCACTGCAGCACCTCCTTAAATTCTGGGGTGGCAACATCCTCGTTCCCCTGATCCACAGGTTTGTCACGTGAACTCATCCATTCATGTTACGGTGGCAGGTGGGCCATTGATGAATCTATAAAACCAAAAACAGCTGTTGATTATGGCAGTCCTATAGAGTGGCTTATCTGGATTCAAACTGCTAGTCCTTAGCCTGTTTAGCACATATACATTCAATGCCACTGAGCTGCAGCCCACTGCAAGCTTTTCTTGTTTTTTTCCTTTTTTTTTATATTGACCCCACCCCCTTGTGATAGCATCACCTTGCCCAGCAAAGATGGCCTTCCCACCTTGCTGTGGAGCCAGTCCCCAGCCGTGCCTATCCTTGCCCCCAGGGACCTGACAGCATGCCTTATATGCAACCCCTGCCCCCAGGAAGAGACCTTCAAATGGGGAAAAAAAGAAGAAGATTGAGCAAAAGGAAACAGGGAGAGAAAATGGTGCCCTGTAAAACTTGCTGCTGTTGGGGGAAAGAAAGCTTTACCAAGGCTTAAACCCACCCAGGATGTAGCCTTCAGTGCTACAATGGGAAGTGAGGGCAGCAAAACCCCAGGCAAGATGGCTACTCAGATCTTGTGAGAGCCTGAGAGAGGAGGGACTGCTGTAGCTCCCTAATGGTCCCTGGCAACATGGCGATGCTGAAGTCTCACGATACCCCTTGCCACCAGGCCCACCCATGAGATCTGGTGAGATCCCTGACCCAGGAGCCAAACGACACCTTCCATCACCAGGCCAATGAAAAGGGGACAGCTAGCAGCCAAAAATTGCCAGAAAATACCCAGGAAGCACCTCCAAGCCGTGGGGTCACTTCACATTCCCTCCCCTTTCAGCTGAGATGAGTAGCCCTCCCACATACTGCATGGGAAACCAACCTAGCCAGAAATCAGACCAAAAATGCCCCCCCCAGCCGATCCTGCCCACATGATGCCGGTCACCGTCTCAAGGCCCCTTCACAACCAATAGACCCATGACTGTGTAGCACAGCCGACCTGGAGAGAGGAGAGAACGGGAGGTGGGTGACTGATGAGAGGCCACCCAGTGATGAGCCCATCCTGGGACAGTATCCAAGAGTCTCTGCCAGTGAAGGAAGCCGGGTTGGAGCCAGGTAAGGGACCACAGCAGGGACTGTGACTGAAGGAAGGGCGGGGGGCATTGCAGTGCCACTTGAAATGGACACCATGCCAGCTGCTGCATGTTGGGCTGTCACAACTCTCCTAGAAATGCAGCCATTCCAAGAAAATGGATACATTTATTTATTATTTTTTTTTTTTTTATGCCTAGAGAGCATCTTTGGCAGGTAAAGGGTGGCAGCCCCACCCAATTGGCCCAGGGATCTCATCCTATGCCCAGAGGGTTGGGAGGGAGTGCTGAAGGGGAAAAGGGGAAGTGGGATGGCTGGTGCAGGCCATGGGAGCATGGAACAGCTGCAGGGAAACCCACCTGAAAACCATCTCTTCCCGATTGGCCTCTGCCTCAGGTTCTGTTTTTTTTTTCTGTTTTTTTTTTTTAAGAGGGGTCAAAGGGAGCCGAGAAACTCCCAGCCAGTCGAAGCCCCAGTTGGCCAGCTCCGGAAGCCCAAATGGGAGCAGCAGCTCCAGGCCCACCCAGCTGGAAGGACTAGCAGGCCCCAAGCTCCCCAAGTCTACCTTGAAGAGGTCCTGTGAGTGAGATCAATCTGTCCTAAGGTGATGTCAAAACAGCAAGAGGTAGAATTCCTTGCTTTCTGGATGTTAGAAGCTGGCCTGTGCCCCACCCTTCCCCGGGCTGCTCCGGCCCCTG
Source organism: Neoceratodus forsteri (assembly GCA_016271365.2). Lineage (NCBI taxonomy): Eukaryota > Metazoa > Chordata > Ceratodontiformes > Ceratodontidae > Neoceratodus > Neoceratodus forsteri. The sequence continues at coordinate 704,017,842 of CM057455.1, forward strand.
TCCAGGCAAGGCACAGTCCATTGGCCATCCCCGTCCCACAGTAGCACCTTGGTCAGAGGTAGCCAGGGGTTGATTCCCCAGTTCTCAGGGCAAGGGACCCCCCGGAGATGACTGGAATGCTCATTCTACACAACAAATCCACCCCTCCCCCAAAGCACATTTCTGCAATGTGTCAGTACAGACACAGAATGTACTAATTTAAGATGCAATATTCACACCAAATCAATAAATGCTCAATGATTTAAACACACAAGATTTTACTACACTTAATGTACTAAATTTGGACTCAAAAGTTCTAAAGCAAAATGTTTTCTTAAATGTTTTTGAAAGTTTGAATCTCAGAGCTCTGAGAGCAAACTAACTCCAGCTTTCCACTGTGCACACTACACTGAACTGAGCTGTACAAGCTAATATAGAGCCCATGTGACCTGCAAGCTCATAAATAATTGCAAAATTTGCCTTCAGGAGCAAAACAAAAAGGCAAAGTAATTCAAAGTAACGTCAAGTCCATATTATCCTATGGCATCTTCGCATTCCCTCAAAAGGCATAGTGATTCACTTTGCACTGTGGACAATTTTGTGAAATTCGAGTTCAGAATTGTAATGAGCAGTAAGAGTATAAGCACTGAGCTGCACAGTCCAATCCCAGGAAAACAGTGCAATAAACTGTGTATTTTTGGCAAGTGCTGTTTCCAGTGTGATTGCTTCAGTAAACTGCCTTTGCTATTGCATTTGTGATTGTCACCATCATTATAGACAGTTTATATTTTTTCCTGTGATCCTGTGTTTTCTTGGGCTCATTTGGTGTTCTCATGCAAGCACCATAGCACTGATCACCAATGTATGCTTAGATGTGCATGAATAAAGGGACATGGTGCACTGAATTGTTTCTCCAGCTTGCCAGCTCCTCGCTAAGTTTATGAATGAATGCAATAAAATCAGTTATATACTGTACATAGTTATACTTTACATAGTTTACAGTCTATCTCAAAATTAAGCACTTAGTTTTTTAACATTTTAACATACAGTCTTTATTTATAATTAGGATTATAGCATCATTGTATGTGCTCCAGATCATCAGTAAAAGAAGAGACTGCAGCTGCCATCCTCTTCCGAGATTGTGGTACTAATGTATGGCTTCTATGGTGTTATATTGCAAAGTGTGCTAGTCAGTTTGGCATACTTAGGGAATAATGTCTGAACCAAAATATGGGCTACACAGCAATGAATGCAGGGAGTCTACACAATGCACCATGACATCGGTAAGGCATGGGAGACAGTATAGTGCAGCATCTGTTGTATTTGCTGTACATTTTATGCATGTGCATCAGAGATCCACTGTAATGGAAAAAATGGGAAAACACAAATGGCTTGACACAGACTGAAGTGGTAATGAAGTATGGTGACATAAGTGAGGAAGTTTGGTTCAAATACAGCCTAACACTTGGGTACCTACCACAAGGATATGTCCCTTTTTGTAGTGGACCAATCAAACAGTACTTAAGCTATCTAAACATAAATGCAGTCTCTTTCTCCATGAGAAGGGTATTGGCAGTGTCATTTTTAACCTTGGGGGTTGGGGATGATCACTGACTGTACTGTGTATTTTTTGCTCAATTCATAATGCACCTGGAGGCACACAAGTAGCGGCAATAAGCCAATGCCAGGATGGTATTACAGATGCTTATGCAGACACTAATGACAGCTGCAGTCTGTATAGTTCCTGAGCACTTAGAGGTAACAAAGCTGTTACAATAATTTGTAGTTTTAAATTTGTAACATGCCGTAAACAGGGGAACTGGTGACTTCAACACGCTACTCAATCACTGATACCTCTAAAGGGGAAAGTACAAGCAGGCTCTCCACCCACAAACACACACACACATACAAAGAGAAGAAAGCTATAGCGTAGACCAGTTGGCACTAGGGCAAAGACAGACCCAAACAGTATAAATAATTTACAGATAATAAAAGTTCTTTGCCACAGCATTTTTCTAAGTGTATGTGTGCAGCTGGGGGGATTGCAGTGGTTGGGGTACAAGGTGCCTGCTTATAATTTCCACCCTGTGCTCCATCAGAGTGAGTGACTAATAAATGAATTGGTGGGAGGTCACTACTAACTAGTACCAGGTGTGGAATTTGGACCAATTGGATTTGGACAAATTGTGAGCCATTTATCCTGCTCAAGCAATGCCACCAGATCGAGCCATGCTCTCAGTGTCAAGCTGGAGTGGCCAACAACTCATTCGCATAGGGAAAGCAATCCCCCACCCCCAAAAAAGAAATCTAAAAACCCAGGGTACTATCACTAGCATTTGTGTGGGCAGATAGATGCTGGGAGTAACAGAACCCACACCATACCTTGATGTTGTGCAGTAAAATGACAGCAATGACAGGAACCAAACCGTAGCTCTAAGTAGCAAAATATAATATTAACAGTCCGTGTTTCTAAGTCTGCTCTCGCTGCTGTACTAGAATGGATTGGGACTACTGCTGTAACTGCCTGAGCTACTGCTCACATCATTCTCGCTGCTGTCATAGGGTCATCCCTATGGGGATCTACTATGCGGTGGCGGTCAAATTGTGGCACTATGTCAGTGTCCGAAAGATCACTGTTAGTGCAGGACAACATAATGCTTTCATCATCGGACCCTGAAAATGAACTGTTTGACATTGCCATTGTCATGCTGCATGCTGCGACCAAGAGCTCTGTTATCAAGACAGAATTGCTGTGACCAAGAACTAATTTAAATTGCAGAGCACAGATCTCCCTGTGGTGACATTGCAAAGGTAATGAGTGTCAAAGGTCACCAAATACAGGCTCCAATACACAAAATGACACTTCCTGGTTTGTGAGGATGAAAACCTGATTTAACTTGCTAAAATAGGCTATGCATCTATTAAAATACATTGCAGATCAGTTCTATATGCAGTCACCTTGCAGTATATGTGTTCATATATCCAAACTTGGTAAATCGCTTTAAACAAGCGCGCTGTGCCAGATCAATATACGATGCCATGAATACAAGATGCTCTAGGCTGCTTGAATGGCAGCCAGTGGTTTCTGGTTTTGGACTTAAGAAGTGGGAATTATCAAATTTCCATGGCCCTGCAGTATCAGGAGAAGACAGCTTTTATATGCCCTCTAGGATTTTATGAATTTTTAAAAATGCTTCAGGGCATTTTGGGCACCCCTCAATGTTTCATTGCATTATGGAAAGGGCTGTGGGGGACATGAACCTGCTGGAGTGCTTGATTTACTTAGACAACATTATCATGTCTGGAAAGATGCTGGAGGAGCATGAGTCATAGCTGCTCAAGGTGTTAGACCAGCTGGAAGAATTTGGCCTGAAGCTCTCTGTTGATAAGTGATAATTCTTTCAGGCCTCAGTCAAATATATTGGACACATTGTCTCTGCCAAGGGCATTCAGACCTACCCAAATAAAGTAGAGGCCCTCACCATCTGGCCAAAACCCAGGAACTTGAAAGAACTGCAACAGCTGCTTGGTTTTTGTGGCTATTACCAGAGATTCGTGAAGGACTACACCAGAGTAGTCAGACCACTTTTGATCTTACTACAGGTGTACCTCCAACAAATAAGAGCAAGAAGACCCCTCCTCCGAGAGACAAGCTGAACAACCTAAATATTTTTCAACTATCTGAACTGTTTGACTCCCAGAGGAATGGGGAGTGTGACAGAGCATTTGAGGACATTATATACTGCCTGACTTATGCACTGGTGCTCACCTATGTCGATCCACAGAACCCCTATATCCTACATACAGATGCTAGTTTCAGTGGCCTAGGGCAGTATTGTATCAAGAATATCCAGAGGGTCTGTGTCCAGTGGCATATACGAGTTGGAGTCTCAACCCCTCAGAAAGGAGTTATCCTGTCCACAAGCTGGAATTTTTGATGCTGAAGAGGGCTATTGTGGACCAATTTCATGATCCTGTATGGGGTGATGATTTCTGTGAAGACCGACAACAACCCACTTACTTATATACAGACCACAGCCAAACTAGATGCAGCAGACCACCGGTGGTTGTCAGCCCTGTCTACCTATGACTATAGCTTAGAGTACTGGCCTGGGCTGAATAATATAAATGCTGATGCCTTGTCACTATGCCCTTTAACTTAGGGGGCTGAGCATTCCAGCTGGTTCAATATATCTGAACAAGTGGTAAAAGTGTTGTGTAAGAAATTTGATGGTGATGATTCCCCTTCTCTAGAAGATGCCCCTCATTTGATGGACTGCTTAGGAGCATCTAGGAGTTGCCTTCTTATAGCTTACTGCCATTTGACCACCCTGGACATGAGATCTTTGCCCCAGCTGATCACTCAGGATTTACAAAAACAGCAGCAGGACAGTTCTGCCATGGGAAGATAATTCTAGTGCTTCATAGAAAAGGAGATTGAGCTCATGTAAAAGCTAGGATCCATATGCCCGTTTATTACGGTGAGAATAGCTGAAGTTGCAGCTAAAGAAATGTTTGCTCTACAGAGTGACTCAGGACCAGCAGGGGGTGTCCCTTGTGCAGTTGGTATTGCCTGGTTGTTTTCAAGGCCTGGTGATGAAAGCCCTACACGATGATATGGGCCACTTGGGCAGTGAACGCACCCTGGAATTGGCAAAAAGCAGATTCTATTGGCCCAAGATGGGAGTTGATGTAGAATATTATTGCAAGAACTGTCGACAGTATATACAGAGGAAAGCTCTTCCCCAAAAGGTTGCTACATTAGTCAACATCAGTACCAGTGCACCGATGAAATTAGTGTGCATTGATTTTCCCATGGTGGAACCAGACTCTAGGAATATCTCCAACATATTGGTGGTTACGGACCATTTCACCCAATATGCTCAAGCTTACCCAACTAAGGACCAGAGGGCCACACGGTGGCTGAAGTGTTGGTCGAGAAGTTTTTTTGTCCACTACGGAGCACCTCAAAAAATCCATTTGGACCAGGGATAGGGATGTGATTTCAAGAGCCGGTTGATAAAAGAGCTCTTTTCCTTATGAGGTATCAAAAAGTCCCGAACCATGCCTTACCACTCCCAGGGTGACCCTCAGCCTGAGATATTCAACAGAACCCAATGGACATGCTGGGAATCCTGGAGCCAAGAGACAAATGTACCTGAAGCCAATGAGTAAGCACTTTGGTTCACTCATACAATTGCACAAAAAATGACACCACAGGTTTCTCTCCTTACCATCTGATGTTTGAGAGGAAGGTCTGCCTCCCCATGGACCTGTGTTTCAAAGTGTCAGCCGATGGCATCAAAGAGGATAAATATATGAAATATGTGAGAAAGCTGAAATAACAGTTGAATGATGCCTATCAACTAGTCTCAGAGAAAGCCACCAAGTGAAATCAGGCCAATAAAGAGAGGTATGATAAAAAAGTGCGGGCACAAGACTTCATGCCTAGTGACTGAGTACTACTCAGGAGTCTGGGTATACCTGGGAAACATAAAATTATTGATCAGTGGGGTATGTGGTAGTTGAGAAACTGGAAGGACTACCTGTATACAGATTCGACCAGAGGGAGAAACTAGAGGGTGCAAAGCATTACACAGGAACCACTTCCTTCTCATTGGAGATAAAATTGTTGGGTCAGAGACTGATTTCATAGAGCCGCCTGCTCTTCCAACCACTCAAGATGCTGCACGCAGACGACAGAAGTGGAAAGATGGAGATGCTATAGGTTGCTGGACCTGTCCAGTTACAGGGGGCACCTGAGGAAGAAGATTCGGCTGATGAATCAGACAGAGGCTGAAGTAATGCCTGTATGTTTTTAACCTAGACCTGAACTAGAGAGAGAGATTGTTTTGGGGACTGCCTTTGATGTTAGAGAATGGTCCTGTGATAGAAGGGCTCAGTGTAAGTGACACAGAGGTCCCCCGGTTGACAGACATGGAGAGGTGGACATGGCTGTGCCTGTGGAGCAGGGTGATGAAGGGGAGGCTTCTCCTTCATCCCCCCTCAAAGGAACCACTTCAGACTTGAATACTGGTCCAGCTGAGCCATTTGAGTGGTTCTGGAGCAGTCCCCCCAAAGAAATGCCTTTTGGGGAGCCCACTTCGGACTTGAACACTAGTTTGACTGGTTCCTCTGAATGACCCCAAGACAACACTCCTGGACAGAGTAGCATGGGAGAAGAGGAGTTGCAGCACCCTGCCCCCATTGAAGGAGAAGGTGCAGGGCAAGGGGAAAGTGACATAGACTCTGCCTCCAAGCAGGAGGTAGCCACTAGACCTGAAGTGCAAGAAACCCCCAGAAGGTCAGGGAAGACTGTACGGCCCTACTGAAGTTGACTTACAATGCACCAGTGGTGCCCACTTACCTGCCCTTATTTGTAGTACACAAGGGGGTATATGTGATACCCATGTCCCTTGAAAGGGTGTTCATGTGCCCTGTTAGTGCTAGACCCCCAGGCCCAAAGGGAAGGTGGCCAAAAGGGAAAGAATGGTACAAGTATAGTATGAGGTACTAAAGTTCCTATGGTTCTAAAGTTCAAACATATGGGTGCCACATCTTATGTGGCCAGTGGGATAATTAAAGGGGAAAGTCCTTACTGCACTGTATATAATGTTTTCCTGTTCTTATATGCTTGATGGTATAATAGTTAGGATGGTATATAGCTAAAGCTGTCAATGTGTGTTGATGCTAAAATTTACTTGAATGCAATTTTATAGTACTATACTTTTAAGCTTGGCATGGAAGCCAAGCATTTGGGGGGGAGTGCAACTCCCCTCTGGGGGCTTACCTTATTTTCCCCGTTTTGCTTCTGTGCTGCCTGGCATCCCATCTGTCCCCGCTGCTTCCTTCACTACAGCCCAAGTCTTTTGGTGTGCTTTCAGTGCCCCTAATTCCCCAGAACAGCCCTGCATTTAATTCTAGCCACGTTTGGGCTTAAAAATCAAATAGCAAGTCGCTGGCATTTCCCTGATACTGCCGGCGCGCACACATGTGCATAGAGAGCACTTTAATTTTGGTGACCGCCGTGTTTGATGGTCCTGATGCCCCTGGTATAATAAATGGGGACTGGTGACCACAAGGGAGGCAGTAAGAAGCTGCAGAGGGGGAACAGCAAAAAAAGTTGTAACTTGGACACAGCGAGGGCTCATGAATAAGTCATGAGCCCTTATGCATATTAATTAGGGTGCTACCTGCTGACTATGGTTACTGCATTGCAGCAGCAGTGACTGGGGAACCACTGCTCTCACCCATATATGTGTGAGCTCGTTTAAAAGTTGGTAGTTGGGGCTACAATACTGTGGGGTAAATGAATGAATAGAGTGATTTGCTTGGCTGTACTAGGGTTGAACAAGCGGGGAACTGTGTTGGACTGCATCAGATAGACTGGGGGTTGACATTTTGCTAACACTTTAACATTTTCTGGCAGCCAATTGGCGATCTAGGCAACAAAAACTGACTCAAAGAGACTCCTGGGAAAAGGAGAGGACTAATTCTGGTGCCTAGCTCATGCCCCAATAAATAAGCAGGAAATATTGATCACTATGGTTAGCCATTATTGATAGGCTCCATCAGCCAATCAGAACACTGGGTTTTGGCTGAAACAATGTGAACTTTCTGGGATTTCTTCAGTCTGTTCCCGGGTTTTATATGAGTCAATCAGTCAATCAATCAAAATCTTTATTTATCTAGGCGGGCACCAGGGCTCATTTGCAAGATGGACCTGGGCATACAAAAATCATAGTACAGTAACATGGTAAAACATAATGCAATATTATACAAAGAAGAAAAATATACATATGTTCATCAACGTTTGAGTGAGAAGGCCTTTACAACAGATAGGCTCATAACTTGGTACAGCCGGAATGTTCACTTAAAAGGAGAGAGAAAGGCAAGAAGAACGAGTCAGAAGTACCCTTTAAGAGTGGACTTTGGATGTCGGGGCATACCCAGGCCCTAGGTGGAGATTGCTCTGTTGCAGAAATGGAGTGAGAAGGGGAAAGAGAGAAACAAACTGAACTGTGATGCTGATTACCCAGGTGTTGAAAAATTGCTTGCTATTAATGGGAGAGCCTGAATGCTGTAGAAACCCTGCACTGGAAAGATGAAATTGCTGAGAAGACTGTGCAGATTGTCAGAGTGCTACAGTCAGTGCTGAGGAGCCATTTGCTTGTGTGGGCTGTAAAAGAAATTCCGAAGAGGCAAGTGGCAATACAAATGACTATGAATAGATAGGTCACTGACAGAGCAAAGGCCGATGGCACATTTATAAGGTAGAAAAAGAAATGGGCAGACTGGATGGGCCTTGTGGTCCTTATCTGCCGTCAACTTCTATGTTTCTATGTTTCTTTGGTCGTTTGGTGCTAGCTGAAACTGTACATGCCCTGTGTGAAATGGTTAAAGTGGCTGACAGCTGAGGCCTAGCTGCAGCCGAAGAAAAGGTTGGGGACACTGTTAACTGAAAAGTGTGGACTGGTGTGCAGGGGTTGTTGTTGTTGTGTTCCTCCTGCTGAATTGCACTTGCATTTACAAAATAGAGCTAGCACCCAAGCAGATTTGCACTGAACTTTTTTGGAGCATCTGCCTGAAAACATTTCTTTGCTAAGAACTCAGTGCAGGGACTGCAGGAGGACATCCACCACTATGAGTCCTCACCCAGAGCCAGGGAGGGAACTTGCTGACCCCTCCCAAGTGGGACTCACTGTCTCAGGAGGTCACCAGCACTTGCTGGGGTGCTAGGGCACCTGCAACCCGGTGGGGGAGCTGGGCTGCGGAGCCATTCCTGGATCTTGGCCTTCTGGGGTTGGTGTTGTCCTGCCACAGTGCTCTGCAATGGTCCAGAAGCAGTCGAAGGTGACAAGCGGCCAGAACTACAATCAAGGTGACCAGCTGCAAGATCCTCAAGCAAGTTCTATCCAGTCAGAGGGATCCTGGCCGGCCTTTGTCTGTTGTGCTGCACTAAACCAGGACCTCTATTTTCCTGATGCGGAGAATGACAAACCATGAGTACCCAGGACCTGGTTGCTGGGGGAGAGAAAAGGGAAATTGTCTTGTTTTCATTCATCAAGTTCTTCTAAAATATTTTCATGGCCCCAACAGCCGGCCAACCCACAGCACTGATCATGCCTGTATCTAGTTGGTACCCCTAGGGACAGTTCAGGGACACTGGTAACAGTGAGGGAGGGCATGGCCTGTGGGCCCACGTTTTATTGTTGCATATCCCACTAACCTTTTTTTCCTTTCTTCACAGCTACCCTATGTCCTGGTACCCCTTTCCCTAGTCCTTACCCCTTGAATAAAGCTGTGAATTTGTTTGTTGAAACTGCTGTATTTGTTAAATTCCTTGCATGTGTTTGCTGCTGAGACATATGGTTCAAGGTGGTACTGAATTGCTGTGAATCCAGTGTGTGGGGCTGTTGGTCGGGGAAGTGGGTAGGTGCAGTATCCCAGGGGACTGTGAGAGCCAGTTACCTGACCCACTTCTAATTCTCTCTGGGTGGAGGCACTGCACTATTTTCATTATCTTTGGGCTAGGACCCCCAAACACCACCGTAGCAGGACCCAGGCCCCTTAATCTGTTAGAGGGCCAGCAGGCAGGGGTAGTAGGCCACTGGCACACGGTGCCTGGGTTACACTAAAACAGTGTTCACAAGTTTAACACCTGTCAGCAGCCCCAAACCACTGATAGCTCCAGTCCCAACTGTTCAGCAGTCAGGGCCGTAAATAATTTCAAAGTGTCTGGATCCTCTTTAGTTCCTCACCTATACCCTCCATGCTCCATCAGTATAGCAAATGATGAAATGTACAAAATCACTGCTCCTCTGAGGGACAGACCCCTTCTGGTTCTTTACTCTCACCAGGATCCCAGAGCCAAATTCTCATGAAACTTCTACCCTTATAGCGTTCTTTCACCATACTACATCTCAATGCCAGCCTCTCTCACAGAGTGGGCCACTTAAGGCTCCACAGATTTTCCAGTGGCAACAGTACCAAGTCAAAGAACTTTAAGGATTGCAGAGCAAAATATCCAACTTCCCTTATAGGGCCTGGCAATACTACATGGATCCAAACACAGGATGGGATGGTAAAATAACACTTGGATCCAAACCATTAAAGATGGTAAAAAAATCTGGTCAGATCCACCATGGCTGCATAATGAAGTTAATTAAGTTGTGTGGAACTGTTAAGGAGGTATGGAGAAACAACACAATGATCTGTAAGTAGTAAGATTTGTTTTAGTTTCTCTTCTAAAGAAAGTATACACATTATTAGGTAAATATATGGAGGTGTACATTTTAATGGAAGGAAAAGGAAGCAATCTAGGTTTACAAAAGAACCCCAGAGCAAATTCTATTGATGTATGTGTTATCCCAGATGATATTGGCCAGACAGCCACATTTGAAAGAAAACACAATTGCACATACCCCAATAATGCAAAGCATCATGGAAAACATATGCAAATACCCATGATGGTACAGAAGGTGGCAGTATATGAAAAAGTAATGACTGGCATATGTTCAGCCCTGATATTATTTACACAGCTTTTTTATTTTTTTAGAGAAACAGGGTTTTTGTCCATGAGGTGATGTTAGTTGTATTCAAGCAATGTGTTGATGTCAGGAAGTCAGGTGTAATGATGGACTGTTAGCAGAGAAAATGTGATACTGTCAGAGGGGGTCACTTTTGATAAGGGTAAGGTAGTAATGCTTGTGATAATGGCAATATTAGGAAAGTATGAGATCTATGCAGAAGTGGAGTACAAATATACACAGTTTCATAAGTATGTGCTCAGAGTGCAGGCAAATGTGATAAGCAGGTTTGTTTTAGAAATTGGTAAAAATAGTGATACATGCAATTGAAAGAAAGATGATTACATAGACATATAGATAGAGAGAGAGACAGAGACAGAGACAGAGACAGACAGGTAGAATAGGAATGGCAGTGAAGTATTGAAGTGACGCCAACCTCACCCCCACTATTCAGAGATGGACAGACATTGGGGTGTGCCTTTAAGGTCGTTGCCCATAATGCTCACAACATTTCACCTCACCCTACCCTGTAGACATAGACAAGTGTTGAGGTGTGCCTTGGGGTATTCAAGCTTTACACTTACCCTATTCCATAAGGAAATACGCTGAAATTGGTACAGTACTGTATAAGAAAATGGAGTGAACTTTGGGGCTGAAGAGTCAAAGGAACACCTCGATACCTGTCACTGGCTGCAGGGTGGGAATGGGGTGGAATGGGATTAGCATTACTGTTGAAAATCCCAAGTCACACCTCTGATGCCTATCAGTCCCTACAGGGCAAGGTGTTATGGTCAGAAACCCTAATGCCATGGACATTGTTATGTGACTTCTTAACCTAGAAACAGCATTTAATGCATTACATTATAAGGACAAGTAAATGTTTTTAATACATTTACAGACAGTTATATAAACTTAATTTTCTTCATAGAATAATTTAAATTTAGTAACAGTGGTAGTACAAAGCAATTACCCAGGCAACTTGAAAACTATGCCTACCTTATATTGTACATTGACACTACATAAGGACCTCCCAGAAATTGAGATGCAAATGTCACACATTTATCAGTTTTCTAACAGGAATATTTTACTATCCTAAATACATTTCTTCATTCAGTAACTGCTCAGCACATCTACTGCATGACCTACTTATTGGCATTTTACACCTGCTATGCAATGTACTGCTGCTTACTACACCAACATCATGAACCATAAAACAGATAACTGCCATAGCTAGGGAGGCAGTATAGCACAGTGGTTTCAGGCTTTGAGCTACAAATCTGGAGATCTTGGTTTGAATCCCACAGCCCCCACTTGCATACTGGGTGACCCTGAGCAAGTCACTTAACTTCCATGTGCTCCCAGGTTGCCCCTGTAAACAAGCATTCAGCTTAGTGTACCTCTCCTGGTTAATCAATTAAAAGAAAAAAAAGTATTCTTTTTCTTGCTTTACTTTGCTACTACAAGCTTTGACTAATACAACCATCCTTAAATGTACTTTTTATAGTTTATGTGTCTGTGACCTAGGCAGAACTACACTTAAAATCTTACATATAAATAAATCATCAGAATAACATTTATTTCAGTAGTATCTCCCTCCTCTGCAAGTGCCCATTACATTATGTATATATGTATATCTTTTAACTTCAAAGCACTAAACCTATTCAAATGCACAAAACACAAGACTTTTTTCTCTTCACACATTACTGCTAAACTTCTGGTCCCAGAGAGATAAAAATGCAGAGCTTCCCCTAGCTATTTGGGTGGGTGCTTCAGCTGCATGTGTGTGTGTGTGTGGGGGGGGGTATAAAAAGCTTTTAAGAAACTGACACTATAGTATCCAATATTGGATAGTCTTCTTTGAGTGACATATTTTACTCCTTTGTGGACTTATACCTTAATTGTCATTCTTGTGTTGCAAGTGCTTGCTTTCTTCAAGTACTGTAATTTCAGGATGCAGTTTTACAAGTACTGTATAAGGATGCAGTTTCAGGCACTCCTTAATTACTTTTCCTTCCTTCTGAACCTTAAGCTCTGATGCCCCAGGCAGCTCTGATAGTCAGTTGTTCCAACATGATAGATCCACTTCATGCCCCTCCCACATGAACCAAAAAAAGGTGGGGGGGATCTTTAGGAGCTTCTCAGGTGGAGGTGGTGGTGGATCTTACCCCCCCAAAAAAAGAATGTTGCTTCCCATTACTCAGGTTCCAGTTCTTGTACCTCCCATTTAAGAAAGAAAACAGTGCCCTGCAACCATTGGCTAACATGAAAGCATATTTATTTGAGGGTGGAAAGCATTTCTTGGAGAAGGGTAAGACGGAACAGACTATTGACACCTTCAGCCAGTTCCACAGACAGAAAACAAGACATCAGCCCTTTCGTAAATGCAAAACATCTGCAGGCTACACACAAAGCAGCTGTAAAAATGCCAGTAGTTCAATCCAGATATTGTCACTGGTGAGTACAACCCACTAACATAATCCTTTGGACTTTTCAACCACACTGTCAGCGAATGAAAAACCAGCCAATAAAAGGTAGAAGCGCTATCAAGCATAATACACTGGGTTGGAAGAGTAACCAAGTTTAAAGTCTTCAGCGCAGGAAATTGCCAGCACAGATCCAGGCTTTCCCACCCTGGGTTATGGCTGAGACAGGCTTTCATGGTGGCAACCCTGCCCCACCAACACAAGCACCCAGTAAGAAACAAACAGCAGTTCTCAGCATTATGGTCTTACCATATCTTCCGGTAGGAACACCGTCCAATGGATCTGTACACCCATAGCTTCAGATGTACGTCAACATAATAGCACATGACAGCTAGGAGCGGTGATTGCACAACAGGAGTTAATGTTTGGAAAAGAGATAATACTTTGCTAGACTACAAGTACTGCTTTAAATTAAGCAACAGGGACTAGCTGGGGTTCACTAGTGGGCTCACTAGAAACAAAATGTTCAGCGGGCATTTGCAAATTAGTGAGGTCTTATGTTTGTGCATCTTAGTTGATAGTCTAAAGGTACTTTGATGAATGTGTTGTTGAGTGTCATACATGGATACTTTGGCTGTTTGAACTTTCTGTCCCATGGGGATCTACCACCCTGTCAGGGTACTGTGAAGGCAAAGGAACCCTCTTGATGAGGACTCCACCTCTGGAGGTGACACAGAAACATAATTCCTTTAGGCTAGTGGTACCTTAAGAATAAGCCCCAAGGAGTGAGGTGCCCCACTGTAAGAGGAGGGAAGGATGGCAGGGCAAAAAAACAGTGCTTCTGAGTGAGGCTGGAGGAAACTGGCTTAAACAGCTCAGGCAGGGGGCATGGCTGGTTGCTCCCATCTATTGAACTGCAGGCATAGCCCTTGAATTCAATGGGCATACACAACTTTGTGAAGAGTTATGCTTATGCAACTTTGTTGATAGTCTAAAGGCATTTGAATGAATATGTTGTTCACTGTCAAACGTAGATACTTTGGCCTTTTCCACTCTCTGTCCAGTGGGAAACTACCACCCTACTGGGGTACCATGAAGCCAAAGGAACCCTCTTGAGGATGGTTCCACCCCTAGAGATGCCATGGGAACATAATTCCTTTAACCTAAAGATACCTTAGGAGGGAGCCAAAAAGTACTGTGCAGCTGGTGATGAACATAATGCCTGAGTGAGGACAGATTGACAGCAGCAAGTGATGACTGATGATAGAGATGAACTGAGTAATGATTGACAGTAAGTGGTAACTGATAACAGACAGAGGTATGACATCTGTAAGGAGATAGGGAATGGCAAGATGGAAAAAGGACTGCCATTCACCCACACCATCTCACAACAGAAACCTACTAGGGTAAACGGTCTAGTAATATAAATGTACTACATTGTGGACCACCTCCTGCGGAGATTACCTAATTTTTATGACCTTCAGCATGAGGACAGGAAAAAAAACACTATGAGATGGAACCCTCTGGGGATCTGAGGGTCTGGTTGCCTTTTCTCAAGGTTTGGCTTTGCTACCACAACTTAGAGACCCCAATTGAAGGGAACATTTTAGAGGAGGGGCTCTCACTCTGTCCCTCCATAGGGGTGCTGTGAGCCAATCTCTGCAGCTAAAGAATGTTCCCCATGAAGGAGGCCCACCCCCCAAGGCAGAAGGAGGAGGAGGAAATCAACAACTGCTGAAAAGCACTCACCTGGCCTCCACCAGGGGGGAGGCCTGGAGAGGAAACTAAGCCCTTGAAGGTAAGGCATAGGAATTGTGCCCTTGAGAGTCTGGGGCTTGCATAAGAGTGTGGTCTTTATCCTTGAGGATCAGAGTACGGGAAGTAAATGGAGACCAGACAGTAGTACCTTATTTATTTTGTGCCCAATCCCAGAGGCTTAGAACACTCTACATCATAATAATAAAACACATAAACAGAAGAACAATGTAACACACAGTCATAAAACACACACAACTTAAAATATGCAAATTTGGTAGCATAAATAACTTAAAACTAAACCGATAGGACTACAAAATTAGCTGAACAGGTAAGTCTTTAAACCCCTCTTAAAGGCTTTCACTGTGTGAGCCTCCCACAGAGATCCAGACAGTGAGTTCCACAGGGCCTGCCCAGCTGACTCGAAAGTGTAGTCCCCTGATGTCCTCAGCCTGACCCAGGGAACTGCTAGTAGGCTCACCTCAAAGGAGCAGAGAGGGTAAGCTGGACCCTACGGGGACAGGAGCTCACTCAGATAACCTAGTCCCATTCTGTATACTGTATGTCTTTACAGGTCAGCAAACCAACCTTGTAGGAGGTTCACCAGTTCACCAGCAGCCACTGCAGGTCACGCAGGACCTGGGCCTCAAGACATGACCTTGGGAGGCCCATCAGTAACCTGGCTGCTGTGTTCTGCACTAGCTGCAAGTATTGCAGAACCACTCCACTAACCCCAAGACACAGAGCATTACAGTAGTAGCCTGGAAGTCAAAAAGTCATGTAACAGTGAGGGCAGGTATTTCAGTGGGACCAAGGCTTTAATCCAGGAGATGTATTGGAGATGGTAAAAGCCATTCTGGCTTACAAATGACACCTGAGCCTCAAATGTAAGTCCTTCATCCAGAATAGCACCCAGATTCTTCACCTTAGTAAAGGCCATCAGACTAAAGGAACCAAACACCAGGCCTTGCCTCTTCACTGTGGTCCTGCCATTGACCAGGCTCAATCAACAGTACCTCCATCTTTTTTGGGTTGATCAGCAGCCAGCTAGAGGACATCCGGTCCTGGACCTCAACCAGGCACAAACTGCAGTAAATCAATCACGCCAGGTATCCTGGGTGCAATTGACAGATACATCTGTGTATCATCTGCATAGCAGTGAAACCCCAAGCTGTGCTGTCTGATGGTTTTGTGCAGTCGGAGCATTTACACTGTGAATAACATAGGTTAGAGGATCTCGCCTTGAGGTACGCTACAGAGCAGGGACTTCTGAGTGAGGTAAAATTTCCCATCACTAATCTCTATGTTCTTCTACTGAGGAAGGACTCATTCCAGCTGATGACCCTACCAGTGAGTCCACAGTACTCCTGAGATGATCCAAATGTAACCCCCCTCCCAAGCCAGAAGCTTACCTGTGGCTCCTGCTGCCTCTTGACAGTTACTGCAGTTGCCAGTTTCTTCGCTCCCCTGGCCTGAACCTGGACTGCCAAAGGGCCGGGGAGCACTGTAACTTTGTTCTGGCACCTCCTGTGCCTTTTCCAGCATGGCCAGTGAGCTGCTTGTTGTCTCTCACTCCCCTGAACTGCTAAAAGGTTCAGGGAGTGTAAAAAATTTATTCTGGCACCTCCAGCACCATAAGAGAAGTGGCCAGAGTGTCACACAGGACAGTTGCTCCCCCGCTTCCCAAACTACTACACAGCAGGTCAGGGAGCACAGGAACAAAGCTGCATTGTTGGCTTAGTGTCATAAGCACTTGCAAGAAGTGGCAGAAGCACTGCAGTGAGGGGATTCATCTCCCCATCCCCACAGGACTGCCTAAGGAGCTAGGTGGGGACAAGAAAGCAAGAAATGTAAACTTTTGAAGAACTCCCCAATGCTGATAATGCCACCAGTGGGTTGGGGAGTAAGGGAAAGATGGTGTCCAAAGGGACTACATGTCCCAGAATGCTTAATAGCTCTGGGCAGCCATTTAGAGACACAGTTCCTTCTGGGGAGCTCACAAAACAGAGCCAGCGACTTGGCTCCTGTTCCTAAAATGTAACCCCTGGCCCTAGTGACACTCAGAAGGGACCAGAAGGATGCTAGCCATGCAGCCAAATGCTGCCAACAGTGTGCAAACATTATTCTACAGTTTAGGAAAAGTGACTAAGCTTAGAGAATTGTTTAATGGTGGCCATCTTTACTGAGGTTGCTAGAGGACAGCATGGTATCCAAGTGATAGCTGCAGTACCGCCAATCAGGACGACGAGCTTGTGAGTTGTGAGGACCAATGAGAGATTCAGTTTCAAACCTGAGGATTCTGAAGTTTAGAGTTTGCCAGTGTATCTTGAATTAGAGTTTGAAGTGAGAAGAAGTGTTTCTGGACAGCTCCTGCTGCTGTCAGATAGAAAAGCCTGTATTTTGTGCCTTCTGCACAAACAAAGAGCC
Source organism: Neoceratodus forsteri (assembly GCA_016271365.2). Lineage (NCBI taxonomy): Eukaryota > Metazoa > Chordata > Ceratodontiformes > Ceratodontidae > Neoceratodus > Neoceratodus forsteri. The sequence continues at coordinate 704,034,955 of CM057455.1, forward strand.
AGAGTGAGACTTGCCAGCGAAAGTTAATTGAGAAGGTATATTTTTTGTCTGCTCCTGCTGCTGTCAGATAGAAGATCCTGAAGCTGATGCCTTCTGCACAGGTCAAGAACTGGTGACTGAAGATCCTGGTAAATCCCCTAGAACTGGGATTTTCCCTCAGTTGAACGAACTGGGACATTTGGTGCTACCAATATCCAAAGCCTGACAAAGGAATTATTTGTCTGCTGTGGAGAGTGTGGTAACCAAAGCAAATGCCTCATTTCCTTACCAGTTCAGAGACTGAATTTCCTGTCAGGACCTATGTTCTGAGGCTCTGCTTGCTTGTATGATCTGCTGCTACCTACCTACCTACTGCTGGGGTGGGTGAAGAAAAGTCACTTTGTGGGGTGAAGATTGCCTACCTACAATCGAAGTGGATGAAGACAAGTCCCTCTGTGGGGTGAAGATTGCCTACCTACAGTTAAGGTGGGTGAAGACAAGTCCCTCTGTGGGGTGACGAGGCTCATTGCCTGCATCCAAGCCTTTCCTGCCTGTTCTTCCAAGTTGCCTGAAAAGGGGAGATGTCCCCCAACAGCCTGTCTCAGTTCATCAAAGGTTGTGAGTACTGGGTTTTACCCAAACAAATACTTTTCTAATTGTTCAGCTAGCTTATTAACTTTACATCTGGGCTTCCTTCGTGACCTTAGCATGCCCTTGGCAACTAGTGCAACCTGGAATAAAACTGTTTCACTGCACCCCTTGGTGTGGTTGGTACTTTGCGCTGCAGCATCCCAGTGTTTCACCTGTGCTACACCCAGCTTTTCCATGACACAGACCTGCAACTGCTCAGTGTGTGCCCACGAAAACTGAGAGCTCTCGCAGGGACTGTGGGGTTAACTGGTATACCAGTGGGGGGAGTAGAACTGGAGCTGATAATTCTGGAATGCATAGTACTATTTATGAATGCCAGTGTTTCATCCTTTTGCTGATTTGCATAGAGTTTAGAATCTGATTATTGAATGTTATTCTCCTTTGTTTTCACTGTCCTCTACCACTTTATCCACCCCCAAAAAAACTCCTTCATTGCCTTATTGTGTAGTGTGATAGTTTATGATTAGAGTTATAAGTGGGGAGAAGACTGTATATTGTTTTACCTGTTTCCAAGGGAGGGGGCTGAAATTCATTTCCTGTGGGGAAGCACCCTGGCAGTACGCTGTCAGAAGGATCCCAATTGGTGGAGGCACTAGGCCACTTGCCCAACCAATTATAACCACAAACCCAGGTGCCAACCTATATCCCTGAGGCAGCACCGCCTGTGGGTAGATGTGCAGGTAGAAGGGAAGAGGTGGTTACGAAACAACCTGTGGACCACAGTACTGCTCAAAAACAGTTTAGCTATTTATCAAACAGCAACCAACCAAAAATTAAAATACTATTTTAAAAGCTATCAGAGAGAGATATCACTGTCTCAAGCAGAACGCTGTGGCAGAAAGTCAGCCCATTACGGCAGCCATCTTGATTTGGGCTGGATGTCATGGACACCCTGAAAGAGGGAACAATGAGAGAAGATATGCTAGAGACCTATAAATACCCCATGGGGGTAAATAAGGTACAGGAGGGTAGTATTTTTCAAAGGAAAAGATGCACAAGAACAAGGGGACATGCAATGAAGCAGGAAAGGGATAAATTCAAGAGAGATGTGAGGAAGTATTTCTTCACTGAAAGAGTGGTGCATGCCTGGAACAGTCTTCCAGCAGTGGGGTGGGGGCAAAAACAATGGTGGGCTTCAAGCATGCATGGGATAGGCACAAGGGAATCTTAGTGGAAAGCAAAGTGGGTGGGAGCCAGAGTTCAAATAGGGTCTACGGTGCCAGTTAAGACAGGGAAACAAAATGGGCAGAGTGTGTGGGCCATGCGGTCCTTATCTACTGTCAAATTCTATGTTCCTGTGTTTAGCAATGAAGACTGCGGATTCAACAGCCAGCCATATGTGCTCATGTACAGTAAGTAGGTCATCCTCATGGATTGCCGTGTTGAATGGGGAAAATGCCCATGTTCCTGCTAGAAGGTTAAAGCTTTCACTAAAAGAAGAAAATCTATGTACAATACATTTTGCAGCTAGACTGTTTATTTTGCTTGACATAGCCCCAGGATGTTTCTCAGCATGACACAGAAACTCATAGACTGCATTACCCACTGACATTAGTAAAGTACTCTGGGGGCATTTAACAATTATGGACTTGAGTGCTTGAGATTACAAATAACATTTCCCTTTCGCAGTTTGATACCGTATTTATAAAAAATGTAAAAATTTTGTGCACTGTTTCTTAGCTGTTTTCCACAGGAGGAGTGGCAGTCACTGGTAAGGCAGGTTACAGCACCCTAATTTGTTGGTAATGGTATGAAGCCAAGAGAGCTGGTTCTTGTTAGTAATGGTGCAAGACACTATGTGAATATGGTCAGACATCATGGTGCAAGAACCAGTCTGCATGGATAAAACTGTGTGTTTAAAATTCTGACCATCAATATAGTTCACAGATGTCTTACATGGGTAAGGGCTATGCCTATTACTGTTCTATGTACACAGCCATGTGTGGTGGGGTATCTTAATGCATAAGCAATTTGTAGAGTCTGGAGCCATTTGGTGGGCAGAATCCCCATGGTAACTTTGGCTGAATGGAGCAGTGTAAGAATGGCTATGCCAGCCATGTTCCATGGTTCAGTGTCTCCACCTTATCCTAAGCTACAGAGGAAGGGGATGGGATGTCTGGTTCAGACCGACGGGGATCCTAAAATGTGATATACTATTTTATTTTTTGGTTTTATTTAACATTTTTGTCAAACTGGGTAAGATGCACTGGGCAAATGTATATGGGCCTGACTAACCTAGTTATCCATTTAAGGCTTCTACTGTATATGTTTCTGTGTATGAAGAGTACAGCAATTAATATTGTTGCTATATACAGTCCTTTCTCTGGATACCATGGAGTATTAAAGTTCTAAGCAATGCCTCTGGCTACTGGATTTGTATAGCACCTTCTGGGATTGGCGAGAGCAAGCAACGTTATCATCAGTGCCTGCATTTTGTTCACACTGGTCATAGGTGAGAGGGTGGTTCACCAATGTGTGCAGACTTTTGATGCGCTACAAGGCTTCACACCCAACAACTGTTGGAGGCTGCAATTACTTTAGGTGTGGGAGTGTATAACGCCCCCTTCCCACTGTGACAGAAGGGCTCGTGGTACCAGTTGTGTATTTCATTATCTGTTAAAGGTACTTGTTATCATGTTATTTCTCTCCCTGCATGGTAGATACCTGTGAAACAAGTCAAAGCCTGCACTTAGATGGTTAAAAGTAGAGGTGTGCAGAACCTCTACCCTGAAAACTGAGCCAACCTGAATGCATGTGACTTGGTTTTTATGAGACCCAAGTTGAACCTGGTTGGCTTAGCTCGGATCTCAGATCTGTGCATATTTTCCAAATTTCAAGCTCCTCCATGCCTACCTGTCATGTAACAGACTTAAGGTATGCTATGAGAGAACAAAGGGCCTGGAGGGGAGTCTGCGAACAGCACAGCTCAGAACTTAGCATCATTGCCTGTCAGCCAGCGGTGAGGAGGGAGCATGACTTTGTCAAAGTACTGCAGTTTACTGATTTTTCCTTTCTTCCCTGAGTCCCGTCACTGAAAATATTTCTGGGATTTATTCATCTCCCCTATCACCCACAATATTTCGGGGATTTATATCACATAATGAGTGCTGGGTTGCATATGATCACAGAGTAGGTACAGTGCAGTCAAAGGGAGCACAGCAGGAATGATGGCCAATACAGAGTCACAGATATTTTTAAATGAATAATTTTTCTCTCCTCCCCTAGTCCTGTCACCCAAAATATTTTTCTGATTCATTTCAAAGGAAATCTCAGTGTAGGGCAGCCCTCGATTGGCATATTCACATAATAAGTATAATTATTACCTTTATTCCTCTTAGCAAAACTGAGGGCCACTGGATTAGATGACCTTGTTTGCTGATGGTTCTCTCACTACCTATCAAATTGCAAACAATATGTCAAGTGGCAGGGCTGTCTACCTGAACAAAGGAAAATTATGGATGGTGTACCCCTAGGCTCAATACTGGGTCCCCTCCTCTTCTCCCTGTTTGTCAATAACATGTCCAACATTTGTGGGGGCCTCCCTGCAACAATACACAGATGACGCTGTCCTATACAGGTCCTCAGCAGATATAAATTAGATCAATTCGGAACTGGGTATGCCTTCAAGCTACTTGAGGCCTAGCTTCTGTGTAGCCAACTCATCCAAAATGACAAAAATACAAAAGCAATCTTCTTTGGCCCCAGGAGGCTGGGCATTGAGAAGCCGAATCTACATAGGTTATCAACCCTGGGAGGCTCTCACCTGGAAGTGGTGAGCTCACTGAAATATTAAGGGGTTATGCTTATCAAGATCTGACCTACAGTTCCCATGTGGACTCTGTGACTAAAGCACTACATCAGAAACTTGGTCTACTGTACAGGCTTTACCACTACCTGTTGAAGGAGGCTCACCTAGCCATAGCAAATAGTACTGTCATGGTGGTATTCCACTATAGAGCCCCCATTATACAATCCCTCTATGTCGCTGAGCAAGGTAGACTCAAAAGTGTGTATAACAAAGTGGGGCACTTTGCAGCTTGCTCCCTGGGAATGGCCATCATTTGAAATGCAATTGAAGTTCCCAGTACTCTGCTTAGCCTTCACGCTGACCAAACTCACCACCTCACCTAGTCTTGAGGGCATTCTCAAGTACAAACCACACACGAGACACCTGTGCTCCACTTCTAGTCCACTATTGGAAGTTCCATGGGCGAACTCAGCCACTGGCAGGTGATCCTTCTCCTTTACCACCCATCCCTGTGAAACAATCTCCCAAGTGAGATACTAAATTGCTCCACACTTTCAATGTTTAAGAATAAGCTCAAAGTATACTCCTCAGGTGGGGGGAGGGGGGGTAGCCAATGCAAGTGCAACCACTTATTCTTTAATTACTCAGCGTATAACTACCAGAGTCCCCCAGGGACGTGCTGTCCTCTTTGGAGAGTCTTGATTCTCTACCTAAAGTGTTGTTCTGTCTTATGAAGGCTGTAAATTGATTGTATTGCCATTCCCTGTTTATAATTATCCTCTGTATCCTATATGTATATTGCATCAGATCAGTCTTTGTTTCATTGTTGGATTAATGTGCAGCACTGATGACCATGTATGTATTTTGGATGAGTAAAAATTCTATTTACTGTATGTGCAATATGGTGAGTGGGAGGTAATATAGCCTAGATAGGAGGCAGTATAGCATAAATGGTAGGCAGTATATCATAGTGGTTAAGAGCACTGAGGTGCAAACCTGAAGACCTGGGTTTGAATCACACAGCCACCACTTGCATACTGTTAGACTGTGAGCAAGTCACTTAACTTCCCTGTGCTCCCAGGATGCAACTGGAAACAAGTCTTGGCTTAGTGTGCCTTTCCTGGCCAAATATTGTAAAATAAAATGTAAAAAAATATATATTACTGTATGTATACTCTCTGTAATTAATCTCACCCAGTTATCACAATTCAAATAAACAAGGAAATGAGAGAAATATGGTTATAAATATCATGGGATATACGTTTTCAAGAGTATCTGAAAGTACAGATAAAAACAAAATAAAAATGTGTATACTGTTTCCATTAAGTGGCACAAAAACATGAGCTAAACAAATTTGTTTTGTAAGAATGCTACACTGGTACTAACATAGCATAGTAAGTACAAGCGTTGCTAACATAGCACATATATAGAGAATAGTGGATGGGTAACCATGCAGAACCAGTGTGTTCTGCTACAAACGGGGCTAATTCTCTGTGACTTTGAGAGCGAAGCTCGAGAGGTCCTAGGGAATCAGACCCCAAGGTGGCAGAACACATGGTTCTGCATGGGGCTACTCATCCTGTATTTTATATAGTGTATGGTGCCCCTCAAATTATTTTAATTGAATTTTACTAATAATTGTCATCATTCTAAATGCATTTTTATCATGGAGAAAAAAAATTGTTGTCTCCCAGAGCTGTGGCTTGTTTGTATGGCAAGTTGTAAGGTTGCTAAGGACTGGGCATCCCTACGTTAGCAATGCACACTCCCATTGGTTGCTGCTTTACTGTGGGGGGGGGGGGATTTACAAAAGAAAATATGGCAGCCAGATGACTCGCTTAGCAAGTAAATGAACGGACCAAGGCAGAAACCTGTGAGTAAATTAATCTGTACATAACATATCTGGTTGCTCCTGCATTTTCCCTCGCAGTTAATGATCTGCTCCCTTGTCAGAAAACTGCCACGAACATTTTCAGTGATGTTTGAAATATTATTGCCACACAGCAATTTTCTGTTGATGCTTTCAAAGCATGGCTCGAGCTTTTAACTCTAAATGAATGGAATGCTGTTTTGCACTTACAGTCAGCACAGCATTCCATTCATTTTAATGTGAGTGACTGAACAGCGTTTTACTAAGGTGGGATTTTGAGTGAGTACAGTGTTCCACTATACACTATAAACTGATAAAACAGTAGCTAGTATCTTAGGCTGCATACTTACAGTGGTATACACTCAACAGGTGACCCAGAAGCTGTAATTTAAATGGGGAGTGGGAATGAGCAGTTCTAATTCCCACTAGAAGGGCATTCCTAAGGGATTGGCAGAAATTAGACAACTATTTTGCCAATGCTATAATTTATCCACAGCACTTCAAGTAGAAGATGATTGGAGGAGTACACATCATGTTGATTTGTTTGTGCCTTGGAAAAATTGACAAGAGATTAAGATTAGAAGTGCAAAGTGATTTGTTAGGCAGGCAACAGAGGATGAAGTCCCTGCTCACCTGTGGTGAGAGCCAGCCAAGCTTGCAGTGGTATGTTCTAAAAGGGGTCAATTGTAAATTGTGGTTACTGTAGCTGGGTGTTGTCTTTTGCAGTGGCTTGCAAGAAAATGGGAGCCGCATAATCCTTTGTAGGCAGCATAGTACTTTCAGCAATGGTGAGATGAACTGTGGAGTTTTTTAGTCTGTATGCTAAATCTAATTTATGGTAAATTATTTTACTCAAAGAATAAATGTGGTCCAAGTAGATGAGGGAGGGGTAAAGTGTGACTCAGGTATCTGAAGGTGTGTACCTCCTTCACAATCCATTCAACAAAGCAGGAAAGATTTAAGGAAGGACTGCTTGGAGAGTTTTGGTATAAAGCCAAAGCACAGACTTAATCTTTTTTTTTTTTATTGAGTAGTAGCTTGTTTCTCAGGAACAAGCTTTGTAGAGGGAAAAGTTGTCATTCAAGTACTGTGACAGACTAGTTAGTGACTTTGAGGTATGGAAAATAATCAGATAATTGATGTACAGAAAAGTGTTGCAGTTGTTGCAGGCTTGAGGGAGGTTGTTTGTAAATAAGGAGAAATGAATTGCCTATGATAGATCCTTTTGGCACCCATACTTTATGGGCTTGGTAGCAGAAAGAACATTTCCAAGTGAAACACATTGGGATCTACCTAAAAGTTACCAATCTAGGATGTGGTTTTATGAGATATATCAAAATTTTGTAGTTTAGCTATTAGGAGAGGAGGATATGGTCATCCAGATCAAATGCTTTTGCCACATCCATAAATACTACTCCTGTGAGCTTGCCATTGTCCATGGCTTAGAGAGTATGGCCAGTAAAACTGATTAGAACAGAGTTGGCTGCAAGGCCACCCACAGCATAGAGCCATGGGGGAGGTCATAATAGACCAATCTGATTGATTTCTTTAACTGGCAGACAAGGGAAATAAATTAGGGTAGGAAAGTGCACATAGTCTATCTGGACATTAGCAAGGCCTTCAACACTGTGTCACACAGGAGGCTTATAAAGAAACTGAGAGCCAAGGGTGGGATTCAAAGAGGTGAATTGGGTTAGAATTTAGTTAATGGATACTAGACAGAGGGTGGTAGTTAACGGTACTCACTCTAATGATGATAGCGTGACCAGTGGAGTGCCACAGGGCTCAGTACTGGGACTGCTCTCTTCAATGTCTTCATAAGTGTCATTGCAGAAGAACTAAAAGGGAAGGTATGCCTTTTTGCAGATGTTACCAAAATCTGTAACAGATTGGACCCTCAGGAGAGATTGGAGAAAATGCATAGGGATCTTGGAAAACTCAAGCAGTGGTCAAGAGCAGGGTAGTTGGGTTCAATGCCAAAAGTGCAAAATCATGCCCCAAGTGCATAGAAACCCAGGGGCTGAGAACAGGATGGGGGGAAGGTACTGACAGTCACTAAGCAGGAAAAAGACCTTGGAGTTTTCATATCTGATGACCTCAAAAAGGCAGGGCAGTGTGACAAAGCAGTGGGTAAGGCCAGTGGGATGCTCCGATGCATAGAGAGAGGCATTTCCAGCAGGATGAGAGAGGTGGTGTTGTCACTGTACTGGTCACCTGTGAGACTCCACCTAGAGTATTGTGTCCAGTTCTGTAAGCAGTACCTCAGAAAGGACATAGAGAATGTTGAGGCAGTCTAGCAGTGGGCAACTAAAATGGAGCAGCATTTGCAGCAAAAGCCTGATGAGAAAGACTGAGGGATCTCAACATGTACACCTTGGAGGAGAGAAGTGTGATAGGGGACATGATAAGTCCTATAAGTACCTCACAAGGGTAAACAGGATGCAGGAGTGTAGTCTCTTTCAAATGAGAAAGAGCTCCAGAATTAGAGGGCATGTGATGAAGCTTTCATGGGGGGGGGTTAAGAGGGATGTGGGGAAGTAGTATTTCACTGTAAGAGTTGTAGACACCTGAAGCAGACTATCAGTGGAAGTGGTGGGTACAAAAATAGTAGGGGCTTCAAGCATGCATGGGATAGACATAGGGAAACATTAGTGAATAGGCAGGGAGGAGGGAGGGTCACTAGAGACCAGTTAGGGTCTGTGGAGGCAGGCTATGCAGGGACCTTCTGGGCAGACTGAGTGGGCCAAGCAGTCCTTTTCTGCCAAAAGTGTTCTATATTCCTATATTTCTGTGTCCCTTCTTAAAACCATGCTGCTCAGAGGTGAGGAAGTTGTGCTGGCTTACATAAGAGCGAAGTTGTGCAAAAACATTGTTTAAAGAAACTTTCTTGCTGGAGACAGACTGGAGATTTGCCAGTAGTTCTCAACAAGTAATGTTTTTTCTCTTTTTGGTACTGGAACAACATGGGACTCCTTCCAGGTGGCAGGTAGAGGTGTTTTATTTTGCAGTTACTATTCTTTCTCTGGAGTTCAAGTGCTAGCCAGACACCAACCACCCCATCCCCACTCCCCCATTTTTCCTCGGGGACTTACCTTCCTGTGGAGTGCAGCATGGCCCTGGTAGTCAATGGATTCAGGGCTACCTGGTGGTGGGGGTTATCAGCAGCTCAGACCTCCATAATTTTCCTGCCCTTCTCCCCAGAGAGGCAGTGTGCAATGCTGCCTAGATGTCCCATGCACACTTCCATGCATGATGTGTTGGCAGCTGCCACTCTCCCCCCATGCTGTCAGCCCCAGCCTGCCCCACCCCTGGCCAATGCTAGGGTCCAGAAAGTGCCAGGCACTGAAACCTTCCCTCCCAGGGAGAGGACAGCAATCCTCTGGACACTAAGTTCTAGTAGTAAATAGTAGTAGTAACAATTTGTATTCATAAAAACATGAATAGGGATTACAACTCAGCTGAGCTGAAGCTCATTTTCAATTAGGTCACTTACATCAGAATCTCAGTTATGGCATAGAATATCACAAATTTACATAATTTACATAATATAAAATTAAAATATTACACAAAGATTTAGTTTACACCATGGACCATAATAACATATGTGAAATACACCTCCATTCAGGTAGCTCTACCAAAGCAGCAGGGAAAGGGAACACATGCCTGCACAACACATCAACCTTTTAATTTGTTTGACCTAATAGTAGCGTTAACCCCTCATAATGTAATTGGCATTGAATTCCATAGAACAGTACCCCTAAGAAAAAACATCAGACCTTCCAACCTCCAGCCTACATTCAGGAATTTTAAATTCCTGAGCAAAGGTAGATCTTAGGCCATCTTTAACATGCCTTATTATTAACAAATCTAGCATATACTGGGGAAAGAAGCCTTTCCATACTTTATATATACATTAAAAGATGCAGATTTCTTCTGTCCTATAGTCTTAGCCAGGTTAAATCTCTATATAGGTCACAATGATGTGTCCTCCAAGGGGTGTTGAGGAGAAACCTAGCCAGTCTGTTTTACATTGCATCAAGCCTGTCCAGTGCTGTCCTCATGGCCTCAGCATAGAGAACATCCCCATAATCCAGAATCAGGACAATCATGATGTTAACAGTGCTCAGTCATGCTTCAGTTGACATACAGGCTTTTATTCTATAAAGTATTTCTAATTATCTCCCTATATTACTCAAGGCTTTGTCTATATGCACAGTACATTCACCATATTCCTTTATATTTATACTGTATAGCTTGTTGCATGTTATTACCATCTAAAGTCTTTATTAATAAAGAAACATTGTTGTTGATTTTAGTGTTTCTGCTAAAAAGAACAGACTTTTTTTTTGTCATTATCAACCTAAATTCCTCAAAAAAAAGTTTGTAACTGGACACAAGCACTCTGCAATTTCCTTTAGATATACTCAATAGACTGTCCCTGCATGTGAATTACTGTGTCATCTGCATATAGGTGATATTTGATGTTTGGATCTATGAACTGTACTACATTTACATAGATATTGAACAGAAGAGGGCCCAATATGGATCCCTTAGGAATGACTGATATAATTAGAGCTGGGGCAGATTTGTATGTTCCATCTCCACAAGCTGCCTGCGGCCTTTCAGGTTGGATTCAAACCATTTAATATTGTACCCTTTTAATCCCAATTCAGTTAGTCTTGTCAAAAGTAGATCATGATTCAATGCATCGAGAGCTTTTGATAAGTCTACAAATATTGTACCTACAGACATCAATTTGTCCAAACTAAATTGTAAGTCATCAACTACCTTAATTAGGGCTTCAATAGTACTGTGGGTATTCTAAAGCCTGATTGGTATATGTTTAATTCATTTTTCAGTTCTAAATAACTTTTCAGTTGTTTCAACACTAATCATTCAAATATTTTTGTTATCTGTAGAAGTAAAGATATAGGCCGATAGTTACCTTTATCCTGTTTTGATACTGTCTTAAAGACTGGAAATTCCTTTGCTATTTTCCAATCTTCTTGAAATTCACCCAATTCAAGGAATAAATTAAAAATGTACATTAATGGATATGCAATAACGAGGGCAGCATATTTTAATAATTTTAAAGGAATATTGTCTAATCCTGTAACTTTAATTATGTTAATTTTAAGTAATTCTTCTCTAACCTCATATACAGAAATGTGAGAAAATTGAACAGCAGTTTTAGTTACGGACCCCTGTATGTTATGGACCCCTTATCATTTTCTATTGTAGTTTGTTTAACATCCCTCCCACCAGTGTATTGGGGTGAATTGTTTTATCTTATGATTTCAGTCCCCATCTCAATGAAATAATTATTAAATTTGTTAACTACCCTATCATACAAAGATACCAATTGTCCATCAGTCATAAACCTATTAGCATGTGTACTGTTTTTGTACCCAACAACATGGACATAATATTCCAAAAATTCCAAGAATTTTGTTTTATATTATTATCTAATTTGTGTTTAATATATTTTTGTTTGGCTACTTTTATTTCATGAGTATATATGTTACGGCCTGCCTATGTAATACCCAGTCTCCATGTATTTTTGTTACCTTTGCCTTGTGCCATTTTTTTTATCCCTGTCACTTTTAAGTTTATATAAATCTGGGTTATACCAATTAGCGCTAGAACTCTTGACCTTCCTTTGCCTCAGAGGTGTATGTTTTTCAAAGATTCAAGCAAATTCCTGCTGTAAGATAGCTCAAGCTTCCATGGCAGTAGGAATCAATTCAAGTCTGGCCCAGATCATTCATTCCACATTCATCATAAACGCTAAAAAATCAAAAGTTTTAAAATTTCTCCAACTAGTAATTTTTGCATGATTGGCCATTCTTAACTTATTTCTCAAAATAAAGGTAACCTAGTGGTCTGGAAATGCATCCAGAAGTACCCTGCTTGTGGTATAAGCTTGCGAGCAATTAGTAGAAATAAGATCCAGAAGTGTTGAACTGTTTGCATCTTTAGGGTTAATTCTGCCTGGATCTTTAATGAGTTGGGTTAAGCCCAAATTTTATTAGAGTTCCACTAAACTAGGGCAAGTGTCAATTTGTAGCCCATTAGCATTAAAATCACCAACCATAAAATAAGTATTTTGTGGCTGTTCCTGTAATCAAACAAAAAATTATGTAATTTATTAAATACACTGATGTTTATTTTTGGTGGTTGATAAACTCCAACAATAGGTAGTGACTTGTGATTGGATAGTTTAAGTTCAACTGTTTTTACTTCTAACCCCCCCCAAGTGTAAGGTATTATCAATCTTCAGCTCTGCGTTCACATAAATTAAGATCCTACCCCCCCACCTTTTTTACTTCTGTCCTTTCTTAAAACTTGGTAGTTATCAAATTCTATAAGTGTATTAGGGATTAGTTTACCAAGCCATGTTTCTGTTATTACAGTTATCTCTGGTCAGTAGTTAATTACCCAGTCTTTAATTTGACCAACTTTATTCCAAATAATTGAGGAGTTAAATTGCACAACAATGAAGTCATCCTTCAGTAAAATCTCTGTGTTCATTTGAACAGGTCCCTCCACTCCTGGATTTGAGTGTATATTGCCACACAGCAGCAAAAAAAGGACTGTATAAATTTAAACATATTTATGTAGTAATATCTTTTTTTGCCCAGATGTGAGACTGAATACAGCATTCTAACCAAATCTAATCACTGATCTACACAATTAGCCACTGTGGTATGTACGCACCCAAAGCAAAAACCATTTTCACCAAGTCCCTAAAAGAACTCTCTAACAGGAAGCTAGAATTAATTCAATTTTGTCCCAATTGAGCTCTGCTTGGGAACAGGCAATTTGTACCTCTACATTGCAGGAAATCAACTTCTAAATTTGGATCAGGTTTTGAATATGGATCACTTTCTGATACTATAGAAGCCCTATAAATCACAAAAATCAGAGTTATCCAGAACAGACCCATGATTATCTATACTAATGATACCCTGTAATTTAAAAACATCTAATATATGCTAGATATACTGTATACTGCCTCCACCACCCGGTAGCCCCCTTACTTACCGAAACCTGGTGGGAAATGTCACAAACAGTTAGCTACAGTGCTGTACAAGTGGACGGGCACATCAATCACTCACAGTGTAGGTGCAGTATTTTAGGAGCAGCTTCATCCATAGAATGTTGCCTGGCTGCAAGCAGATTGGTAGATCAAACACATAAATGTGCAGGAGCAGTTCTAGTGGAAGGCACCTTTCTCATTGGTGATGCTGGCCACAGGTGTTACTGGCTGACTTGCGCTGGTCTGCTTTTATGGTGGAATGACTCCACCCCTCAATTCTCTGCCCACACCACCTCCATCATCCACTAGCCCCCCCTGCTTACTGGGACCTGGTGGGAGATGTCACAAACAGTCAGCTACAGTGTTGTACAACAGGGTGGGCAGGTCAGTCCTTCACAATGCAGGTGCAGTCTTTTAGAAGCAACTTCATCTGTAGATGTTATGAGTTGCAAGCCGGCAGACAAATCAAACACACAAACATGCAGGAGCAGTTCTGGTGGAAGGAGCCTATACCATGGGTGATGCTGGCCACAGGTATTTTCTCCCTGCCCAGCTGACCCCAGATGACCTGAGTCCACTTACAAACCTGGGACACTGGTGTGGTGTGAGGTGTGGTGTCCAGTCCCTCAAACCTCAGTTCCACCAAGCCAGCAGATGGCAGGTAGAGTTGGTGAGATGAGTGAGAGATTAACAATTTTTATAGGGATCGGGTAATGGCAGGAGCAGTTAGTTTCTGGAACTGGAGGTCTAGTCCATCACTGCTAGTTCCACTATTAGGTAAAGAAAGCAGAAGCTTAAAGTTATTGCCAGGAGATATTGTTTTCAAACAGAAAGGAAGGTGCTCAGGGCTGAGGAAAGAGCAGTCAGTCAAGTTGTTGGAAGAGAGCTTAGGGCTGTCCTTATCCCAGAACAAATGTTTGGATAAATAACTAACTAGACTGGTAAAGGTCTCATTAGACTAGTTCACTACAGCTGTGGGATCAGTAATTAATGTATCTTTAAGTAAGAGGCTAGTAGATTTTTGCTTGGGTCTTGGAATAATTAAAGAATAACTGTAGATCAGATTTTCTTCACGTTACCAAAGCTCTTTGAATTGAGGTAACTGGATTTTAATATTTTAGCCTCTTGCTTACATTCATTTTGAAGGCACCTGCAGATAGACAAGTTTGCAGGTGATGGGGAGAGCCTGAAAGATAATCAGAGCTTATCTTTCAGCTTCATTTTGGAAAGAAATTCTTTAGCCAGGTATTTGTTGTTTATTTCATCCACTCACTTGCCTAGTAATGAGAAGGAAGTATTTTTTTCCTAGCTAGCCCTAAGCTTGGGCTTGAGGTAGCATCTCTGATGGCAAAGGAGTGAAGTTCAATGTCTTAGTGGTTGTTGCTAAGGTCTGCAGGACCAGATGTACTGTGGTATGTGGGTTGTCGTAACTGACAGAATCTGCAAGTGTTCCAGTTCCCTTATCCCTATCAACTCAGTTAGTTAACACCCAGTCAAAAAATTGTGTTTATTATTCTTTACATTTAAATGAGTGAGAGTGTCTTATGAGCTAACTTTTTTTATCATCAACCATTTTTCTTAAAATGTAATATTATTAACAATTATATATCATCTGGTAATCATACAAGTAAAATTCAGAAAACAACTTACATATCTCATTATATCAAGGCATGCCACCACAAGTTCATATTAGTCTATTGGCATGCAAAGAAAGAACCAATTCCTGGATACAGTGTTAACCCATTAAATCCCATTTAATAGCCACACAGTAGAGACAGGTTTAATTATCACAGTAAGAATTTTCAAACAGAAACCAGAAAATGGTGTTTCTTACTGCAATAGCTTATAGTGTCCAGTCCAGCATGTTATATAACTTTTCTCTTCTTGGCTCAGTTGCCTAATTCTTTGTGGCTTTAGTCAGCACCTCTGGCTGCTCCTTGGACTCTTCAGTATCTCAAGTTCACAGTTCAAGGTCTGTAATCATCCTCCCTTAGTTAGGGGCTGGTTTCTTGAACAGGTACCATGCCAAATGGCATTGGAAAAATGGATACTGGAGATACTTAAGTGCCCAAGGAGCAGCCAGAGTTGCTGACCAAAATTTTGTAATAAATTCAATGTGTTTGTGAATGGCAATTGTGTTTGTGTACAATGTTTAAGCATTGGTCTTTCTCTATTCCCACCCTTGGTAGGGAAGCCGGGCAGCATCTAGGAAAAAGAAGGCCCAGCACCAAGGGTGAGTAGAGTGCCAGAGGAGGAGGAGGATGGTGGGTGTGATGAAACATGCTAAGCATGGACTTCAAGGAGCAGGCTGTTTTTATGCTGCATATGGGATGAGCTGTTCCCCCACATTGAACCTTGGGCTTCAGCACTCCCATTTCAATGTGTTTGTGAATAGTGATTGCGCTTGTGTACACTGTTTAAGTGTTGGCCCTTCTCTATTCCCACCCTTGGTAGGGAAGCTGGGCAACATGTAGGGAACAGAAGGCCTAAAAAGATTACCTTCTCCAGCTGAAGGAGATTATGGCCAGTAGCACACAGGAGAGGATAAAAAAACATGAATGAAACCTCTGAGAACCCATGGCTGTTAACCCACCCATCTTCTGGGCAAACTAAGAGGAGGTGATCCTAAATGATTGTTTGCTTTCTGTTTCTGGATTGACTAATGAGGTCCATCCTCCAAGTCTCTTGATGATGTACAAAGCTGTGTTATTCTTTGATATTGAAGAAGCTGCTCTGATTAAAATAGAATGTCTTAGAAAGTAATAAGACATGAGCCAGTTCATGCATAAGTGTTTAAGATGATAATGCAAGGCTTGATGAAAAAAGTTAGGAATGCAAGAATCTGTTCAAACATGAGCAGAAGTACTGAGGGAGATCTGCAGATCACAGAATGGAGATACTTCATGCTGTAGTATAAGTAGCTTAGGTAAAGCTGATGAAGAACTCAGAGAGAGGCAATGACTGGAGGCCAGAGAGTGACAATCCGGGACTGGCTGAAGATGGCAGCATAACTGTTGGAGATGCAGCACAGCATATAGTGCAGTGCAACACATCACATAAAAACACATTAAAGCTTTGAGCTGCATTTGCAACCAAAGGTCAGACAAAAATATTAATGATCGCCCCAAAAAAATGCCATAAAGACACCGGAGACAGATGAATGGCTAACAATGGAAATGCTCCAAAGGTGTCAGTGTTTGAGAGTCAGAATCCAGGGCCAAAGCATGTGATAAGCACTAATGCATTATTGAGATGAGCAGAGGATAGCAAATCTTTGATGGAACCAATGAGTGGATGTCCAGGTAGGATGAGGACAGAGGTACAGATGAGAAGCATTGTGCTAGAAAGTATCCAGTAGTGACACCAATGTGATTGATTGATAAGTAGGGACTGGTAAGTGCTAAATTCTCAGGAAGAACACTCTTTAAGGTTCCATGGAAAAGCTGATGGAGTGATGGACAATCCTACACTGCAGACTGCACAGTGTAATGGTGGACGGTATCACAAGGAAGCACTGTGATGCCTACATGGAGTACATGAGGAAGCTGGAATTGATACCCAGCAAAACTGGATAAGATGGATGGGAGCTAAAAATCCAGGATAAAGCTTGTTTGTTTCTCGAAGCAGATGGAGGAATGAACGACAATTGAGGAGGTTGAGGACCTTTTAGGCAATATCATGAGCATGACAGAGCCACAGGAGCTGTGGATACGAAAATATGTGCAGCAAGTCCAGAGCAGCCAGCATAGGCACAACTGATGCCAGTCAGCTTGCTTCTCATGATTAAATAGGGCTAGAATGTTCGGTCGGGCTTGATGGAAAAAAGAGTAGAGAAGATCTGTGTAGCCTTGACAAGGAGTGAAACTTGAGCTTGATGGAAGATCTAGGATTGCTAGTGTGAAGGAGAAAGAGATGTAGGAAGCTGTGACGAGGCAAAGGAAGTCAAATGGGAAAGATTTGCACAGAGAGCAGGAGTAAGCAGCTGCCCAGTGAAGTGACACAGGATCTGACATTAAGAAATGGCCTATGTATGTTGGTAATGCAATGTGCTGAAGCAGCTGTGGCATTAGCAGAGGAAGATCGATAGAATTTGTTGGAATGGGGTCCTCCGAAAGTGCACAGAAAGTAGCGATAAGATGCAAGCAGGGATCTGAGTCCTCACAGCTGGATGGTGCTGCAGTATAAATCAAGTAGGAATAGAGGTGGAATACCAGGTCAATTTCAGGCACAGTCAGTTTCTAAAGGAATCTGGGATCAGTAGACTACATAGCAGGGATAGTGCCACAGGATATGATTTGATCATAAGTAGACTGAGGTCTGAAAAATTGGAGGCTGTAAGTGCAGGACATTCATCTGAGTTGCAGTAGAGTTGGAAGGTGAAGAAGGAGGCATGGAGCTAATATACTGCAGACTGTACTGTGTGGGATGAAGTCCAAAGAAATCTTGCTGACCTTGCTTTGGAAATGAATCCAGAGAAGCAGAAGGCATAGAGAATGGCTAGGTAGTCATAAGTGGCTGAGAACTGCTGTAATGTAGAGGGTTGGTAGCACAAATGATGCCCAAACATTAATACATGGCTGCATATTGCAGTAGATGCAGTATGACAGTGGCATGGAGATGCTAAAATACCAATATGTGACTGTGTATTGTAGTAGATGCAGCGTATCAGTAAGCACAGGCACCTAAATGCCAATATGCAACAGTGTATTGCAGTAGATGTAGAGAGTTGGTAGCTTGGCCAATGCCAAAATGCCCAATTAAGTGGGAGCGTATTGTGGAAGATGCAGAGTTGGTTGAGTGGCCAATGCAACAACACCAGTACTTGCTGCATATTGTGGTAGATGCAGTATGGCAGTGGCACGGAGATGTTAAAAAAACAGTATGTGGCTGTGTATTGCGGTTGATGCAGTGTATTAGTAGGCATAGGCCCTTAAATGCCAATACGCAACAGTGTATTGCAGTAGATATAGAGAGTTGGTAGCTCGGCCAATGCCAAAATCCCAGTAAGTGGGAGCATATTGTGGAAGATGCCAAGAGCTGGCAGAGTGACCAATGCAACAACTCCAACACTTGCTGCACTTTGTGGTAGATGCAGAGTGGTTGAATGATTAACAGCAGAACTCCCATCTCTGGTAGACAGGGTGAGCCCACCTTCACTCGAATTCCTCCGAAGATATGAAATAGAGACAGAGACTGGAAAACTGCTGCTTACTGTTGGTTAGGTCTGGCAAGGAAGAGCAGCAGGCTGCTGCATAGCAGAAACAGGCTGGAGTGATAACAGAAATGAATAGCAGGCAGGGAATGGAATCAATAAGCAAACAATGGAGGAAATGGAAACTGCCAGAGTAAAGGCTGCTCATAACAAGGACCAAATTGTATAGAACAAACACACTGCAGAATTAGAGAAAACACAAAGAGGGGAAAATGAGCATGCCACTGGGCTGTTTGGGATGTCACATAGCACTATGATATTACACTGCAAGTAATCCTTGCCCTGGGAAGGTTAACAAATATTTCTCATAATGTTAGGGCCATTAATGAAACACAAAAACTAGGAATAAAACATCCCCCCTAACTTAATAGAAACATTTCTTAGCATAAAACATGTGGGCCCATTATCATAGGCATAGTGATATTCAGAAAAGGCAGAGCCACACATTCTTGCCATTTGCTCTGGATTATTGTAAAACCAGTGCCAGAAACTGCAATGCTTAGTGGTTGAGAGGAAAAATGGGTAGTGTAGTTTTAAGGCTGGTGTTGGAAGCATGTCACACCCAGAAGTGCTGGGACTGTAACAGATCTGTGACCCTGAAGGAAATGCAGGTGCTGGGATGAAAATGGAGTGGCAGCTCAGAGGAGTGAGGAGCCCCCCAAAAAGCAAAACACAAAGAAATGGATGGCAACACAGGACAATGCAGACAGGGAGGCAGTTACACAGCAGGGAGAGGCAACAAGCAGCAGACACCAGAGAAGTGAGAGCAGCAAGGAGCAAAGAGCAAGGATGCAAAAAGCAAGGACTCAGCAAACACAACAAACAAAAGGTGGGGGGAAAGGGCAGGGGAAGAAGCAAACGGCACAGCAACTACAGGAAGATAAAAGTACAAGCCCACAAAATGAGCAACAGAATGGGGGGGGGGGCAAGCACAAAGCAACAATAGGGCACAGAGAGAGCAAGACCAAACAGAGCAAGGAAGGAAGCAAGGAAAAAGGAGCAGGCACAGCTGCTTGGAACACACAGGAGCCCAGTGTGATGGAACACGCTAAGCATGGACTGCAAGAAGCAGGCTGCTTTTATGCTGCATGTGGGAGGATCTATTCCCCCACATTGAACCTCAGACTTCAGCTCTCCCATTAAGTCTTGCAATAAAGATGTTTAATTTTTTTTAGGCAGAATGTGGTGCTAGTCTTATTGTTGTCTTATTTACTAGGCACATATGTGCAGTGGTGCTAAACTTACTTCTGGTGCATGATCATCTTTTTAATCTCCATTTTAATAAGATGTGCAGAGGTATAGCATAAATTATGTACAGTCATATTAAATGGTTTTATGATTACTGGATGAGAAGGCAGAAACTGGATCAATTCCCATCTCTACCCATCTTCAATTTTCTTCATTTTTGCTCACATCCTAGACCCTTTTCATATACTATCATCCTGATCAAGATTTGTTTGCCATAGGAGGAAACTGAAAAAGCCAGATACAGTAGGTTTCATATTTAGTAAACAATGAAAGGAAACAGTTGTCAAATTTCACTTAAGCAATGGCTTCCCTCTTTGATATAATTTTGAGGCACTCCCTTTAATTTGCTGATGAGAAGCCTATCTTCTAGAGAGCCATGCTCTTTCAATGTCTCAAAATTTAAATCCACTTTTGAATTTTGAATTTTTTTTTTGCTTTAAAGATCCCTTCATTTAGCCTTCATTCGTTCATAAGTGTTTCCCATCAATTAATATGTTAGGATTTCTCCAAAAGGGCTGTCTGGTGGCTTTATTTACCACTGTAATTCTAGCATGACAGATGCCCTGACAAGCTCACCCATAGAGTCAGAAACTATGTTGTCAGGAATTTTAAGGGCTTAGAGAAAAGGAGGGTGTTTAAACCATACTCAAATGGAGAAAGCATATCTTGTTCCATGATTACCCATACTGTTGTGTAGTTGCGTATCACTGAGTTATTTGACCATTTGGCTAACTGTTGTAAATTAAGGGCAAAAAAACATTTCATGAATGCCAGGTGCTTCGATGCCACCTAAATCTTGGGTCTGGCCATTTTTACATAGGTTTGTCTCATCCTTTATGTGCCTAAATAAAATAATACAGGACTGCAGAAATAAGAACCAGAACTTAGGAATTATTCTGGTTTCATACTAAATACATAATGTGTGCTTGGGAGAGTACACATTATTGTTATATCTATTCTATTCAAAACTTCTAAGAGAATTGCATTCCATTTCTGTAAATCACTGTTAGTCTTCAGGTAAAGATCTGAAATATTGTTTTATTAAAATCCTTACACAGTTTGATCACAAGATAATCAGTACCTCTATCTGCCTGGCTCATCCCCAAATCTACTGTAGTATATCTTTTTTAAAGCAACACCCATTGAGTCAAAATAATTTTGTCTTATCTACTATACATTAATCTTGTATCTTTAAATTCTACAGAACTTTTTTTATGATTCTAAGTATTTCAGAAATTGTCAATATAGGATTTTGCACCGATAATTGCAAGTAATCTGCGTACATAGAAAATATATATTCTTCCCTTTTAAGACAATGACCTCAACCCCATGTTCTTCACTAAGTTTGTGTACCAGTGGTTCCAAATAAACGAGACATAGTGAATAAGACAATGGGTAGCAACGTTTTGTACCATTGTGCATGTCAAAGAGATAGGAAAGCATACCAAACTTGATTTAAGTGTGTTATATAATAATTTAAACCACTTGGTAAAAATCCTCTGGGAAACTAAAAAGAGCAAGTATGTTAAATAAATGTTCCTATTCAAACAGATTGAAGGCTTGTTTCTTATCTGTCACCAATAGAGCCATTGGGCTTTTCAATTTGTCCTCAAAATCAGTTAAGTGTGGTACTTTCCTTGTGTTGGCAAAAACATTCCTTCCCTTAAAGGGACCCTTAGGCCTCACAGTGTCCCTTTAAAAAAAAAAAACATATTGTATGATCGTTCACATTCTCTTCAGTCTGTTGATGAAGCTGGTAGTTTGAGTCAGTTCCTGTTTTTTTTTTTTAAAGTAAAAAACTGAGTGCCCACCATACTGGTGTTACCATACTAAAACATGTTTGTTTACATTCCTTGACCAACTCTCACTGCATCTTCTCTGGACTCAGGAATATCCCCAACACAATCTAGCCACTCGTTATACAGTGGAAATAGAGGATACTATTGTATCATGAATGACTGCACTGTTTCACAGGGTTTCTGATGTCCAGGAAGTATGCACTGAGTAGTTCAATTATTTGAAGCAAAACAAGGCTGGAATAACTATACATTACCAAGCATTTCAGTTCTGCAAACCAAGATGGCAGCTAAAACAACCAGCAATGTCAATAAATTTTAGAGAAGGTAAGCAATCATAAAATGTGTATTTTTACCTAAAAATAATATGAAAAAAGGTTGACAGTGTCCCTTTAAGGAATTCAGTTTGCTTTATGCTTATGCAATGTTGCATGCACAATTCAAGTGTTGCCAATAGAATCTTGGTTGGGATTGTATTATCCAAGTTGATTAAGGTACTAGGATGCTAATTTTTGCGTCAGCAGTAATCTCTTCCCTGTTTTGGGATTAATGTAATTATTCCTTCTTAAAGTGAAGGAGACAGTTTCCTTTTGGTGCATGCATCATTATACAGCTCACTTCTAAGAGTATTGGACCTAGAATATCTTTGTAGGTGTGGTAGAAATTCATAGAAAAAACATAAAAAAATGGTGATCTTTTTTTATTTTAATGTGTCAGTGGTGCAGTATATTGCAGATACTGTGACAGGGTTTTTGAGCATATCTGACTGCTCTTTAGCCAATATTGGAGTGTTGAGATCCTTACAGAATTCTGTTAAAGATCTGTGGTTTGAGTTACCCTTCTTACAATAAACGGTGGGTACAGCTTCTTCATACTCCACTATATTTGTAATCAAAGTTTTATTTGTGTTCTGCTTAAGTATCAAGGTTAGTCTATGAGTTAACTGGGGTTCAGACTTTTCAGGATTTCATTACAAATGCAGTATGAAGGTTCCCTGTGTTCTAGTCTATGTTGAAATCTCCAAGAATTAGGTGTCTTTATGGGGTAGGAAGCTACCAATACCACTAATAATTTGGGTTAGGCCTGTGGTTTGACTTTTTTGGGGGGTGTATAGGCAAAACAGATGAAAAGCGTTTTAGAAAGGACTTGGATCAGCTCAGCTATTATGACATTTTTGTCGTGGCAGTCATGGGGAAACAAAATCACTCTGGAATCAGTTCACAGCATTCAGGCAAGAAACTATAAATAGGGGAAATCTCTAGACCTCCAGAACAGGGGGGAAGAGAGATAAGGAGCTATGCCCAGAACTAGAAAAGGCAGGGGGTAGGAAAAGGGAAAGCAGTAGTGGTGGAAGAAATAAATCTCCCAGATTTTCATTGGGTCATTCCAGTGACCAGGAGCACTAGAAATCAAGCCCAACTAAAGACATTGCAGGACTGCTCCTGGTGTAGCTTGTTAAGGAACATGCTAGGCAGGGTGTCATTATCAATGTGGTACTCACCAACTTGGAAATGATGGGAGGAGTGAGGGCTGGGGAGCTACTAGGCTACAATGACTATAATTCTATGTGGTATTGCCTGGGCCTTGGGACAAGTAAGCCCCTTGTTAGAGGCTGAAATCCTATATTTCAAAAGGAGACTTCAACTGCATGAGGGAGATGGTATAGGACAAGTTAGTCAGAGTGGACCGCATCGTGGATGTGAAGGAAAGATGTGGGGAAATCAAGTGATCCATACTCGAGGCAACAAAGTCTTGCATGAGAACAGTGATCAAAAGAAACAGGTACAATAGATCAGTGTGGTTCTCTGGAAAGGTCAGAGAAGCAGTGAAAGACAAAAAGAAGGCCTTCAGCAGATATAAGGAAAAACAAGGGAAGGAAGGTAGGAGGGGGATAGTACCAAATGAGAACAAGGGGAACCAAGAGGCAGTGCAAGAAGTGAAGTCAGGTACAGAGCTGCATATTGTGGTGGGGTCAAGGGAGGGGAAAACAGTACTTCAGATATATTAGAGAAAAAAAGAAGGAAGGGAGGAGGAATTTTTAGGCTAACAGAGGTAGGTAGGGTAATTGAGGAGGACAGGCAGGGAGAGGGTAGTAGACATATAGAATAGCCTTTCTGAGGAGGTTGTGGGGTCAGAAATAGTGGGGGAATTTAAGAATGCATGGGACAGACAGAAGGCAATTCAAGTAGGAGGTAGGAGGTAGGAGGAAGTAGGCTATTGGTAAAACTAGGATCTGCGGCTTATCAGTTAGATAGGGAAACTGGCAGACTTGGTGGGCCATGTGGTCCTTATCTTCTGTGAAAGTCTATGTTTCTATGGGCAAAGAGTAGCTATTCTTACTGACTACTTCTTCACTGTATTCACAAGGGAAGAAAGAGGGCATCTTCCAGAGACTGGCATTAAGGTGGATGTAAAGGGGATCCTGGAGATAAAGCAGCAGGTATTTACCAGTGAAAGGGTTTATAAAGGGGTAACAGCCCTCAAAATAGATAAGGCCTTGGAGCCAGGTGGGATGTATTCAAGGGTGCTCAAGAAATTGGCTATGGAACTAACTGAAAACCTGTTAAGGGTATTCAGTAGCTCATTTGAGACAGGCGTAGTTTCAAAACACTGGAGGCTGACAGATTTAGTACCACTCCTTACGGTGGGGAAAAAGAGCAACTGGGTAACTACACACCTGTGAGTCTTACCTCTATTGGGGGTAAACTGATGCAGACACTAGTCAAAGAGGACCTTGTAAACTACCTGGAGAGCAATGAACTTCAGGTTAGTAAATAGCGAAGGTTTGGAACAAGCAGGTCTTGTCAGAGCAACCTGATAGTATTCTTTGACTGGGTAATGAATGTATTGGATAAGGGCCATGCTGTTAATTTGCAGTATGCTACTTTGAGTTCAGCAAGACTTTCAACTCAGTGTCTCATAGAAGGTTGCTGAAGAAGCTATTGGACCTGTGTGCTGTGAAGGATGCAGATGGGTGAGAAACTGGTTGGAAGAAAGACAGCCCAGGGTTGTAGTTATTGGAGTCAAATCAGAAGAGAGGGAGGTCACTATTGAGGTGCCACAAGGATCGGTCCTGGGTCCAGTCCTTATCAGTATATTCATCCTTGAAATGTGAAAAAGAATCCAGTGCAAGATGTGTCCCTTCACAGATGACACTAAGTTGTATGGCAGGGTAGACAGCGAGGAGAGGATTAGAGAGATGCAAAGAAACTTGCAAAAATTAGAGAGGTGGTCAAAGGTTCACCAGTTAAAATCCAGTGCGAGAAAGTGCAACATGATGCATATAGGGTACATGAGCCGCGGGACAGAGTACTGGATGGGGGGGTGTAAAGCTGGGCAAAACTTCTGAGGAAAGAGACCTAGAGGTTATCATAAGTATCTGAGAAGACAAATGGAAAACCGGCACCTGCTCAAAGGCAGACACTATGTGTCAACTAATTATAGCCTCTTTAGTTTCAAAAACTCCAATATGCCAATCTCAATGAAAAAATGCAAAAAGTTTATTCACACGCATGGTTTTAAAACACATTAATAAGACTCACAGTAAGTCCTTTATATTTCACAGCATATGAGGCAGTTCAGGAGTATAAATACAAAAGTAGGCTCAGTAACAGAATTTAATTTACATGAAATGGTTCAGCGTCCCATCATGGCAGGTTTCAGCTTCAAATCATGGCCATCTTTGATCCTTTTGGAGTGGTCACCTGATGGATTTTGTGAGTGGCTCATTTTCTCAAAGGTTTAAATGGTAAACTGTGAAGAACTCTTTCTATTTACCATAAGTAGTAGATCAAGAACACAGAGGGATGAGTGAAAACTGATGGGAGGGTTCGACAGGGACGTGAGAAAGTTTTATTTTACAGAAAAGGTGGTGGAGCCATTGAACAATCTGCCAGCAGATGTAGTGGGTGACAGAACTTTCAAGGTTTCAAGTACAACTGGGATAGACTGAAGGGCTTTGTGGTTGCACAGGGTGGTAGCAGTAGGGTGGGGAGAATGGTGGTGATTAGGGTGAGTTAGAACCCTCTATGGACAATAGGTTCTGGGTTTGAGGATTTTTTGGGCAAACTGGAAGGACCAATGGTCTTTTTCTAACATCACTTTCTATGTTGTTCTGTTTCTTGCTTTTCTCAGGAATATATATATATATATATATATATATATATACAGTATATATATATATGAGAAGCAAAAAAACTCAGTTTAATGCATTAGTTAGGGTTGTTCCACAGCGGCAGAAGTGAGGAAATTCAGTGTTAGGGTTGAAACCCCCCCCCTTGGACCCCCCTAGCCCAGCCCTCAACCGGCAACAGGGTGCGTGTTGGTGTCATTGGCCCTAACTCTCACCCCATCACATGTGTGAAGATGCAGAGGTATAGGAGAATGGGGTGAAAGTTAGGACTGACAACCCCAATGCGCACCCCGATGCCGGTTGAGGGGGTGGGCCAGGGGTCCAAGGGGGGCTTTCAACCCTAACACTGGATTTCCTTACTTTTGTCGCTGTGGAACAACCCTAACTAATGCATTAAACAGAGTTTTTTGCCTCTAATTTCCCTTTTTTTTGAGAATGATGACGAGAACTACTGAATGTAATGCAGCGGTGGGAGGGCCCCGCGCTCCCGCCATGTGATGTCTTGTGACATAGTAACAGGAACAGCAATGCGAACAGAAGCGTGAACAGTGGTGCACATGGTTACACAAACGTAAATGGTAAAGGAAACGTTAATAGAAACGCAAGCGCAAAGTGACGCCAAAGAGAACAGTGACGCAAATGGACATTGGAGCACTTGTGAAAATGCAACTGGTAATGTGAACAGTGATGGCAGAGGTATTTTAAATGGAAATGTTAAGTGTCACAGGAGAAAGAAGGTGAAAGGGAACAGAAATAGAAACACGAATGCAAGCGCACACGTAAACACAAACCGTAATACGCAGAGTCATGGTACTGCAATTGTGAATGCAAATGGTAAAATAAACATGAAGAGTAATGCCAAAGGAAACAGAAATGGAAACAGGAGCAGAAGGGCGAATGGAAACGCAAACCAAAACGCTCATGGGCACAGTACCGCAATTGTAAATGCAAATGGTAATGGTAACAGCAACAATAACAGCAAAGGAAATGGAAACGTAAAAGGAAATGCAAGCGCATATGGAAACGCAAACTGTATTGCGCACAGGGACAGTAATGCAATTGCAAATGCAAATGGTAACAGTAACAGCAAGGAAGACGCAAAACGAATGAGAAATGGAAACCCAAATGAAAGGGCTGAAGGAAACGCAAATGGCAATGCACATGGTGGCATAAACAGAAACAGTAGTGGAAATGCAAATGGTAACAGTAACAAAAACGCAAGTGCAAATGAGAACGCAAAGGGTAACACATACGGTGGTGTATACAGGAACGGTAATGCAAACGGGGACATAAACACAAGTGGAAACCTTAATTGTAACAGTAACAGAAGCACATACCCTGTTTTTGCCAAAGAGGTGCATAGAAAACACAAAGAATATAAGCATTGTAATAGGCTTCAAAGCTTTAAACCAACACTAATGTTGCACTGTACACCATCTCCAAAATATTCACAATGGCAGGACAGGGAAGAGGTTGGTGGCAGTTGTTGAACTGTAGGGGTTCTGCCTTAACCACTTTCCTTGATAAAATTTCCATGAAACACAATGAAGCACTTTTGCTAGACAAGTATGTGAGGGGGACAATGTTTGACAAAAG
Organism: Neoceratodus forsteri; assembly: GCA_016271365.2. Taxonomy (NCBI): domain Eukaryota; kingdom Metazoa; phylum Chordata; order Ceratodontiformes; family Ceratodontidae; genus Neoceratodus; species Neoceratodus forsteri. Next base: position 704,062,226 of record CM057455.1, read on the forward strand.
GAATTTTTTTAAGTTAAACAAGGGGAACAAAATAAGAATAACAGGACAGCGTATATATATATATATATATATATATATATATATATATATATATTTGTAAAATGGGTACGATGAACATCATCAATTGCTGCAATCACAATTGACAAACACCATCTCATGACCGTGCGTATATCAGAGCACGACCACACACCTGCACTTTTACCCCATCTAAAACAATTCTGGCATTTTATTAAGATAGATAAACCACTCTGAGGTATGCGGTCATACTCTGATATCGCACACTTGGGCAGATAAACAATGAACACCAAAGCGTCGTATATCAGGCGCGACCCGCACACCTCAAGTGGTTTATCAATTACTATATATATATATATATATATATATATATATATATAAAGGATATGCAGCAGTTCAGTGTGTGATAATGCATTTATCTTGTACAGTTTCCAGTGACCTCAAGTAACCTCACAGTGCGAAGGCACAGTGGAAAGGTCTGGTCACTAAGAAAACTAGACAAATCACATTATCCACTAACTATCATATTCCATTTATGCAACAGGTTTAGATGTTGTGTGAACATTTTGATTTTGGTAGGTGTAAATAATTTGTCAAAAAGGGAAAAGAAAATTGAATTTTATGCTGTTTTTGCTAATTATAAAAACAAAATGGTATCTATATATGAAACACCACTCATTTTGTAGATATTTTTGAGCTGAACATTTTCGTGCTCACAGTACCATGCTATCATTTTTGTTTTACAGTTATTTATATTTGTTTGTCAAAAGTGAACAAAAATTACATTTTCTTCTGTTTTCTTGCTAACCATATACAATATACAGGGTTTATGTAAATGAAACATTATTCATTTTGTAGATAATTTTGTGCTGAACAATTTTCGTGCTCACAGTACCATGTTATCTTTTTTCGTTTTAAGTTATTGACATTTAAATATGATTAGTACTGGTTCTGAGGCCGAACATTCTAAATGAATTCTGAAGAGAACTGTGTAGATAAATGAGCTAGTGATGTAGTTACTGTGTGGATAAATGGGTGATGATGTAGTTACTATGTGGATAAATAAATTTATTACCATAGTAGCGAAGATAAATGGTTTTATCCTACAGTTTTTATCCTGACCCCTGTTGCATAAATATATATACACACACACACATATATATATTTATAAATTTATATATCTATTATGGTAGCATGGTAGTGCTACCATAGTTTATTTATTGATTTATTTATTGATGAGTTTAACCAGGAAGGCATACTGAGCAGTGTTGCTCGATTCCAGATGCGACCTGGGGTTAGGGTTGAAGAGCCCATTTAAGGTTAAAGGGTCAAACTTTGCACCATAATAACTTTGCTGCCTTTGAATGGATTTGCCTGAAATTTGGCAGGCACAGGGCATAATCATAGATCTTGGGATCTTCGAACTTTTGTGCCAGTCTGATATATGGCTGTAGAGTTATTAAGTGACATCTATGCACATATTTAAGCATTCTGGTGAATTCTTCGTTCATGTTTACAGGTTGCACGGTTTGCGCGACCGGTCTGAAAACTACAGGGAATGTGCAGCCGGGGTCCCCTTCCCCATACCAGCCAGGAGTCCCCTGCAGGTCGTTGCACAGATTCCTGGACTCCCGAGGAGCAGAGGTCATGAGGACTTCACACTGCCCTCCCCCATACCAGCCAGGAGTCCCCCATGGATCATTGCACAGATTCCTGGACCCCCGAGGAGTGGAGGTTGCGAGGGCTTCCCTCTGCCCTCCCCCATACCAGCCAGGAGTCCCCTGCGGATCATTGCACAGGTAAAAGCCCACTTTTGGCACCATACTGCTCCTGAAACAAAGACTGCATCTACTGTTTCAGAAAAAACAAACCTTAATTAATGACCAGCTGGGCCCCCTTCTGCAGTTTGAAAAGCTTTTACTGTTCGGCAAATGGACTTTAAAAATGGACCTTAAGTAATTAAGACCAGGCCTCCTTCTCCATTTTTGATAAGCCTCCTACCTGTCCTACTTGGGCTGCTGCTGCAGTTTCTCATCGGTGTAGGCGGTCCAGCCCTGCCGAATGCTATGCGTTTGGCTCCCCACCACCTCCACCACCACCCTTGGTCAGCTCTCCCTTTTATAGGCAGATGGAGATCACATGGGACTGGAAATAATCAGCCCACTTCTCCATCTGCAGGTTATCGTTTCCAACCACTAGTGGCCGCCCTCCCACCTAACCCAAATTCTTCTCCCCCATGGCTGCCTTTCTTGCTTTGTATCCCCTGTAGTGTTCTTTTACCTCCCAGGCCAGCTTTCTTCCTCCCTTTTGACGCTGCTACCACCCTGTGGCTCACTTTGCAAAATCTTCATCTCTGGTCTTTTTCTGCTCACATTCTTTCTGACACCCTTCAACGCCCTACTCTGTGTCTCATTTTTCTCTCTTCTCCCTTGCACTCCCACTCTGCTCTTCCACCCTACCCTTGCTCTGCCCCTACTCTCCTCCCCAGCTTTTGCCTCCTTGGCTGCCCCCTCACTCCCCAAACAGGCAGCTCTTTTTCTTTCCTTTGCTCATCTCACCATGACTGCTCACCTCCCCACCCCTGGTCCTTCCAGGGGCACGGTCAATATCTCAAGCCAGCTGGCACTCCTAACCTCCCCCTACTCACCTCCTGCCTGGCTCTCTACAAAAGGGCTAAAAATTGCCCACTTAAACATTTGTAGCCTATTAGCCAACCTGGCAGAACTGACTGCCTAGGTCACCCACTACCATGCAGATATATTAGGTATCTCAGAAACTTGGTTGAAACCCCAGATCCCAGACTCCATGATCTCCCTCTTGGGGTACAGCCATATCAGGCATGATCGTGTGGGTCACAAACAGGGCAGTGGGGTGCTACTCTAGTGCAAAGTGCACCTTGATGTGTCCACCTTTGATCTCCCACCAACCCCTTCCCCCCCCAGTAAGTACCTACATGCCCTTCTCTTACTTGGGCATACAAAGAAATTGCACTTGGTACCTACAACCCTCCCAAGGGTGGTCTGCAAGGGCTCTCCTCCCTTGTCTACAGTACTAGTGACATAGCAGGGTCCAACGAAATCATAGTCATAAGCGATTTCAATTTAGACTGGCTGGCTCCCAACCGCAAGCTATATGAACCACTGCTCTCGGGCCTTTCCCTGAGCCAGGTCATCACTGAGCCTACCAGACCATCTACCCGGGGGGGGAGTAAAAGGGTTTCTAATCGACTGGATTCTGGCCAACAGACTTGACAGGATCACATCCTCAGGTGTCCTCCCTGATGCCATCTCCGACCACTCACCCACTTTCTGCACATGGGGTATTTCGCAGACTAAAATCCCCAGCAAAGTGATCACGATGATGGATTACTCCTCACTTCCTCTCAGACCTCTCACTAGTTGACTGGTCAGGGGTCACTGCAGTAGATGACCCAGCATGAGCTCTAGATGAATTTCTTACTAAATTCATCCCTGTACAGAACAAACACGCCCCCCTCACCAGGAGGCAAGTGAAAATCATCATCACAAAATGGCTTCACGGGGGCCTTTACTCCCTAATAAAACTCAGGGACAAATGCTGGGTGACCTACAAGGCCACCCAAAGCAGCACTGATCTCCTTGCATACAGGACCCTCAGAAACACATGCAGAAAAGCCATCCGCTCTGCTAAAAGTGAATACTGCCAATCCGCTCTGCTCTCCTCAGCCACAAACCCGAGAAGTTTCTGGCAAAATATCAGAAGCGCAGTTGGTGGGTCTGCCAGAGTGCAAGTCACTGACCTACATATTGGTGGGGTCAGCTGTAATAACCCCCTCACTATCTCTAATATCTTTAACTCCCTGTTCTCCAAACTTTCAGCCTCTTCTTCCCTATACTCTGCCCCCAAGCCCCCCGACACCCCACCTCCTGGTTTAACTCCCGACCACCACTCTTCCTCCAACAAGTGACTGCTTATGAGACCCAGAAGCTCCTCACCAGCCTCTCCCCCCACAGTTGGGCAGGGCATGACTTCCTCGAGCTTAAACTGCTCAGACTAGGGGCCCACCTCCTTGCCAGCCCTATCATGCACATTTTCAATGTCTCCCTTAGCTCCGGGATAATCTGAAAAGTGGTGAAGGTGGTCCCAGTCCTAAAACAAGGCAACCCTAAGGATCCCCAGAACTATCGTCCTATTGCAATACTGTCTACCGCCTCCAAAATTCTTGAGAAAATCATGGCCTCCCAGCTATCCCAGTACATACAGAACCATAGCCTCCTCAACATGTGTTCAGAAAAGAGCATAGTACATCCACTGCCCTCGCTGTAGTCACCTCGACTATCAGAACTGCTGCTGACCAGGGAAACCTCACTGGTGCCATCTTTGTGGATCTCTCCAAAGCTTTCGACAGGGTTGACAACTCTCTCCTCAGCTCCACTCTCCGATCCCTTGGTTCCCCCCCCTGCCCACGTGTGGTTCCTCAACTACCTCTCCAGCAGACAGCAGTACACCAACTTCAATCGTACCCACTCCTCCCCTTCTCCTGTCCGCTGTGGGGTCCCTCAGGGCTCCATCCTTGGTCCAACCCTCTTCTTCCTCTTTATCAATGAACTTCCTTCCATCGCTGTCCATGGGCACACCACTCTGTATACGGACGACCTGGACATTCTGTCCAGTGCCCGTGACATCACCACCATAAACTCCCAACTAAACGTGGACTTCCATCTCATTCAATCCTGGCTGGTGGGTTACAGGCTCACCATCAACCTTAAAAAAAAACAAGCTATGAGTTTTGGTTCACGGCACAAGATAAAATCCTGCCTTCCCCCCCTTCAAATACTTGGTGTTGATGGCTCTCCCCTGCAGACAGACAGACAAGTACCTGGGCGTTACCCTGGACCCACAGCTCAATCTCACCCTGCAAATTCAGAATGTCTGTAAGGCTACAAATTGTAAGCTCGGCCTCGACTACTAAGCTAAAAACTGACTAACCCCAGCAGCTCATTTGGCACTAGCCAGAGGGGTCCTCCTCCCTACTCTCTGTTATGGGCTGGTTACCTTTGCCCCCATACCCCCATCCAGCCTCCAGAAATGGGACACTGCCTATAATGACATCTGCCGCTTCGCCATCTCCACTCCTCCCCTCACTCACCGCTGTGACCTCTACTCCCATCTGGAGTGGCTCCCTCCAGATAAGCATTGCACCTTCATGCTTGGTAATTTCATTGACAACATTATAAGATCAGCCACTCCCTCCACTCTCGCCCCTCCCCTCAACCCTGGCCCCCCATCCTATCAGCTAAGATCAAGGGTGGCTCTAGATCGGCTTGTCCCTAGAACTCGCTCCCTCACGGGTGACCGGGACTTCTCCTCCTTTACCCCAAAAATCTGGAACTCGCTTCCAGCCCTTACCCGGTCCTTCTCCTCCCGTCACTGCTTCAAAACCTCACTCTGGCACTTCCTGAAATCCTCCTCTGCTTGTCCCTGTACCTCATAGATCACCCTACCGACACATGTACTATGAGCTCTCAGGGCCCACTGCACTTTACCTCTCCGAACTAGTAACGCAATCCAGACTGTACATCCACTCACCATCCTCCCCCTCACCCTCCCTCCCAAAATGGCCTCACCCATTCTATCCAGTCCCCCAACCACCCGGTTCCCCCTCCCCCCCAGCACTTACTTCTATTTGCACTAATTTCGTTCATATATGTACAGTACCAAAATCGTTTTTGTATATATTGTTATTTTCTTGTTTGCAAAATTTGTGCTATACTATCAGCCACCTATCCATTTCCTGTTAATCCTGTTTTTTGCTCAACTGTATGTAACTGACTCCTGTATGCTACTACCTATGTAACCCTCCCGGGTCGCACCTGAAAATAGGCACTTGGCTGTCTAGTGTGCCTTACCCAGTTAACAAAAACAAATAAATAAGTAATAAATAGGGAGGGGATAACAATGGGGCATAATCTGAAACTAGTTGGGGGCAAATTTAAGAAGGAATTCAGGAAGCACTTTCTCACAGTAATGGTGGTGTCCATGTAGAATGAGCTACCGGAAGAGATGATATCAGCAAAAATGCTGAGAAGTTTCAAGGGACTGTGGGACTGGGTAAAAAAGAGAATAAGAATGAGTGGGTGGAAGGGGGGGTATAAAAGGGGGAGGAGAGGAAGACTTCTGGACTTTAGTGTCTCAGTGTTTACCCCCATGGGCACGTATTGGTGTTGGCCTTCTCCTGGTATATGGTAGTTTTCTTTTCTTTTTACTTTAAAAAGAATGGAAGCTGTGGGACTAAAGGTAGGAGTTCAGTAAGTGCAGCAAACCCTGCCATTTTGAAATGTGCATCCACTTGCCTGTGAAGAATCAGAACGTTCATGAAGGCAATTCTGCAACATTGCAGCTTTTGTGATATATTAATTAACACTATGTTTGGAAATTATCACATTTGCCTGAAGTTTCATTTAATTTAGTGGGGGACAGGATCCACAGTGAGGAGTGAGACAGATTCACTGCCAAGTGGGAGGAGCAGCCATGAAGTCAGTTATGCTGATGACTTTGGTTTATTTCTCTAGTTGGCACTGCCACAGACCACAACTTTAGCCATGTTGCCTGACTGCTGAAATCTACAGGAGGGTGACCTGGGGACATGCAAAATGACCCATTTGCTGTCACCTTTTCTTACCCATGATTATGTTGTGGATTTTAATTATGGGAAAGGAGTGGGCTCAGCCAGTCAGGTTGTTGGACGTTTGGCAACAAGTTCATAATTACTGTTTTTTTATAGTGGCTCCCAGCATCAGGATCAATGACTAAATACTGTATATTTAGCTACTGTTTTCACAATATCTTCATTTGTAACTAACTGTAACAATTGATGTCACTGGCATGTCTTTCCTATCACCTCCTCGGCTAGATGTCATCTTAATAGAAATACAACTAATCCACTATTATAGTGTTTGAGCACTATTTCTAATCAGACATTGGCCCGGTGAGGTGGTGGGAGGAGGAGTGGGCTGGTCACTGTTTGGAGTGGAGGAGAAGAGTGTAAAACATGGTGTGCCACTAGATAACAGGAGCACATGGTATAGGGAGAACTAGGCAATACAACAAAATGTTGGGTGAGTTTGAAGGGATACAGTCAGCCGTTTACTTAAATTTACTGCAGGTATCCCCAAACATGCCTGCAGCAGTCTCTTTAGCCATACAGCATCCATAGAAGCAATATTTCAGAAAAAAAAGTAATTAGTTCTAATAATTTAACTCCATAGTAAAACCCTCTTGGTCCATTCGAATTTGCCGTGCCAGCTGCCAAGGTGCAGTCCCATTTCTAAATAGCACTGAAGTGCACACCTCCTTATACTCAAGTTCAGCTAAACATTTAATACCATCAAGAGATGTGGTATTTCTTAACATTTAATGTCGCCAACTACCAACTATGGTGTTTTGAGCATTCGGCACCATCTAGAAAGCATTTTTAATATTTCATACCAATAACATGTTGGGTTCACTCCAGTGGTATTCCACTTCTCCACCCCCTGGAGCATCCATTGCTCGATCCACCTCCTATTCAAATCCTGTCTGTCTTCTTGTAGATGTTCCGAACTTCCCTATGCTCTAACCTCTCCCCTTCTTTCCCACCCTCCTAACTTGACAGTCACTGTGACAACTGCACCCTTAGCCCTCTCCCCTCCTACTTTTGATGAGGCCCCTTGGGCCAATGTACCACACACCCTGCTCACATACCTCTTTTTTAACCCCTGTACCCTCCTTGAAAATTCTTGCACTTACTGCAGATCAACTGTTTTGTTGCTTTCTTTTGTTATGTTGTTCTGCAATGTACTGCATCATAGGCACTTGACAGTTAATTACTTGCTTACTTGTAATACCAAATGTTGTCAATGTATTTGTTTTACCTGTCATTAAACCCATGTAACTACCTTAATTACTTGTTTAATTGTACTACTAACTGTTATCACTGTATTTGTGTTACCTGACGTGGAACCTATGTAATGAGCTTGTTCTTAAAGGTATTAATCCGAGATCACAATAATTAAATGATATCATCATTATGTCATCTGTAAGCAATAAGTCTTCCTGCAGCAACTCAAGTTACGGGACCTCAGGAGAAAGGCAACTTGCAGAATCCTTTGCCCTCTATCATGCCTCAAAATCATGATGTGACAAGTCATTCAGGAACAAGGCCTCCACCAACTTCAGACATTTACACTGGATCAGACCACTGAGGGAAAGAATGTCAGCAGGCATCACTCCCCCCCACCCCATAGACTAGATAAAAACAAGTGTTTATCAATGACTGTAAGCCCTTGCCAAATAAACTCCTTCGTTAATGTCTCATCTTTACCAAGACACAAAAAAGGGCAGGAAATGAGACTACTTGTGGGGCTGGAGGTCATTGGCTAATGCTTGTGAATGTTTTGATAAGAACTGTATGAACTGTCATCATCTGGTGATATACCTAGTTGAAATTGGGACTGTTGTAGTGTACTGAGGATATCGGCTAAAAAGGAGCTGTTTAAAGAATATACCTTTCCTGTCCCCCCCCCTCGAGAAGAAGGAAAAGACTATCAGCAGTGTCATGTTCTTCTAACGAGAGTGCACTGCAACAAATGTATTTGAAAAATTTTCTTAATTACTTGCTAATTGCTTACATACCTTTTTCCCTTTCAAGTCTGCATTGCTTAAAATAAAACCTACTGAATGGTGTAGTACAGGTTTCTTGTTATCTGCTTGTCCTGTGAGACTCCTGACATAGTGGGTTTTATGAGATCCACTACACTGGGATTAAGATTTGTTTTTGGGTTAGTATAACCTACATCAGGTTGCCTCCCACATATTTGGCTTTGGGTAACTAAAACTGGGTTACAACACTCACAGCACCAGGAAGTGATTAGCACAGGGAAGGGTGTGGAAGGGGTGCTACTACACAAAAGGGAGTGATTGACATGGGGCAGGCTGAAGGAGGGGATGCTATTTAAAATCAGGAATTGCTTGACATGAGAGGGGGGCCACTGGATATCAAAGACTACTTGACATAGGACAGGTTGAGGGTTGGGGGGTACATTTGGCCATAAGGGAGTACTTGACATGGGATTTGGTAAGGATGGGGCATCATTATATACTAGTGCTCGGTACAGACCTCAGTAAGGGAGATTGTGCCATTGTTCCACTTACTGGTCCCCTCTTCTGCCAACAAAAGGAGTGTGATGTTGAGCCCCTGGGCCTTTAATTTTCAAAAAAGTAACTTTCTCCAACTCTATACAGTAGTTTTGTAAGGCCCAGCTCTTTCTGTTGCTACCAGCTCTTTTTGGCAGAGACAGCACAGACTTGGGCCATTGAGCCCTTTTCCAATTAAAAGAAAACCCTGATCCTAAAGTTGTGATCCCTATGCCAGCTGCTGGAGATGCTCATGGGTGGGAAGATGTAATATGGGGCTTTTGATGCATTCCCTGAGAGATTTTAGTTGCCCTTTGCTGGACTACCTCCACCCTGTCTGTGTCCTTCCTGAGGTGCGGTCTCCAGAACTGGATACAATATATCCGGATGGGTTTCCCAGAAGAATGACAGAGTGATAACACTACCTCCCTCCCTCCTACTGCTGGAGAAACCTCTCCCTATGTATCCCAGCATCCCACTGGCCCTACAAACTGCTTTATCACACTGATCTGCCACTTTGAGATTATCAGATAAGATAACCACATGGTCCCTTTTCTGCTAAATGACTGTCACTACCCCCAACCCCCAATCTTATACTCAGCTCCTGTATTCTTATGCCCCAAGCATATGACTTTGCACTTCTTGGCATTGAACACCAACTACCATGCTCTTGACAACTCCTTAAGTTTGCCAAGGTTCATACACATTTTCTCCACCCCCCTACTGAATGTCCACCCCATGACAGATTTTGGGGTCATCTGCAAAAATGCATAACTTTGCTTCCAGTTCTTCTGCAATGTCACTTATGAAGATATTCAAGAGGACATGTCCCTGTATGATGCCATGCACAATCCCACTGGTTTCTCTTCCTTCTTTAGTGTGTCATTAACCAACACCCTCTGTCACCTATCCATTAACCAGTTCCTTACCTGATTCGCCACTTTGAATTTCACACCTAGGCTGCACAATTTCTTCATCAGTTTCCTCTATGATACAATTTCGAGGGCCTTGCTGAAGACCAGATAGGCCACATCCACTGCACTCCCCTGATCTATTTCCCTGACCACCCAGTTGAAAGAAATCAATCAGATTCATCTGACATGACCCCCCATGAATCCATGCTGCCTTTGATCTTGTTGCCAACTGGCTTCAAGATACTCTACCAACTTCTCTTTTCACTGAGTTTCCATTAATTTTCCCACCACTGATGAGAGACTGACTGGCCTATAGTTGCTAACATCCTCCCTGCTGCTGCTGTTATAGAACAGGACTATGCCTGCTCTCCTCAAGTCCTTCAGAACCACACCAGTTTCCAGTGAGCTATTGAATAAGGTCATCAGTGGGGCAACTGGCACCTCCCTTAGTTTCACCCTTGAGTGTATCCTGTCCAGTCCAATAGCCTTGCCCACTTTCAGAACTAAAGTAAAACGGCAAAAACAGCTCCTCCGTTTAAAACAGGTGCTCGAGTTAAAACTGGCAGTATGAAGAGGCAAAACTCAGCACACTGTAAGTTGGCGTTTAAACAGGCATAGTTTTATTCACAGGCTTGGCGTCTATCTGTGAATAAAACTATGCCTTTTTAACGCAACTTACAGTGTGCTGAGTTTTGCCTCTTCCCACTTTCAGAACTGCAAGTCCCTTTGGGACTTTTTCCTCTAAAAATGAACTTATACCTACCTCCCACTTTAGTTTCTTCTGCAACTTATGATCCACCCCCTATCCCTCCGCTGTGAAGACTGAGCAGAAGTACCTGTTGAGGATGTCTGCTTTTCCTTGATCCTCTTCTGTGCAGTTTTCCCTTGCTGCACTCTTTATCCTCCTTATCTCTCCCTTTGCTTTTCTTTTCTAACTTATGTACATGGAGAAACTCTTATCCCCTTTAGACACCCCTTTGGCTATTCTTCCCTCTGTCTATATCTTTGTTCCCCTCACTGCCTTTCCTGTTTCCCTCTTTTATACATGGTACAGCTCCCTGTCTCTTTCCTCTGTGTTTCCTTATACACTGGAGCCCTCTTATTTGCACACCCTCAAGACAGAAGTTTTCTGTTCACTTAAGCAGGCTGTGCATTTAACCAGAAAATTACTTCCAGACACATTTCACTATTTCTGTAATGCATTTTATTAAAGCGCTACTGATGCCTCAAAGAAAACTTTCGAAAACATAACAATTAGATACAATTCTGCTTGCATTCCATTTATATTTTATATATTTCTCCTCCCCATAATTTATTACCAAGGCAACCATGTATGAATGTATGATTATTGTCCCTTAGAGTTTATTTCGAGTTCATCTGCTTCTATAGCTTATTCCCTACTCCAAGTAATAATCCTCTGTTGTGACATTACAATCTGTTGCCTTAGGAGTAACTGTGAGGTCACAAGCAGTACTCTGTGTCTTCAGGTAGGGAGAAGGAAGCAGGAATAGATGAGTTCTTCAGGAGCAGAAATCCTGTTTTCATACAGATGACCTCAGTAATAAATAACAGGGAAGAGAAATATAGAGCTAATGGGAAATACAAGCTGGATTGTGTCCTAATATTATGTTTTGTTAAAGTTCACCTGAATGTGTCACCAGCTCTTTAAATACCAGGTGCTGAAGTTAAAATGACATTACTGCACTGTCCTACAGCACAGTAGTACTTAAAAAAATCTGTAATCTTCTTTTGCTTTGTGTGTTTCAGTGTAGGATTCAAAATTAAATAGAAGGCTAAAGTCAGTCTTTTATTTTTGACAGCATGAATTTTCTTACTGTGGCCATGCTAGACAGCACCACGGCTACAGTTAAGATGTTAAGGTGAACTATTTAAGGTGATACTGTACAAAATGTGCCCTTGAAAGCTGGGCTGGACTGAAAATCAATAGGAAAAGAAAGAACAAAAATGTGCATTTAACCAAAATGTGCACTTACTTGTAATGCACTTAAGAGGTACATTTAACATTGGATGAATAGGAAAACATTGGCATATGGCAAACATGTGCATTTAAGTGGAATGTGCACTTATCCAATGTGCACTTAAGGGGGCTTCACTGTATCTCCTGAATACCACCATTTTTTCCCTCACTATCTTGGCCAGTTTCCTTGAGAACCATAACAGTCTATTTTTACTTCTGCTTTGGCTCGCTTACTTTATGCAGACGTTGGTTGCTTTAATTATGCTGTCCCTTATTTTTCTCACAAAGTAGCAGTGTGGTCCACCTCGCACATACAACATAAAACATGTCACTGGGAGGAATCCACTCCATACACTCTTAAAAGCAAAACCAAGCTCAGTGGAGATATGACCCACTCACCAGTCAGTTCATTAGATATTTTATTTTAAATGTACCACCAGTGGTCATAACTGTAGGTCAACATTTCATGGTGTTAAAATATCAGCACTTTATCAGAGCCATGGTGCCACCTAATGGTACCATATAATTTCCAGCACCTTTGCAATTCAACACTAATCAATAATCCTACTAAAATATATATATTTTTCCAGTCCGTAATAAAGGAAAACACCAAGAGGCAGGTGATGAGGGCCAGGTAGAAGCCTAAGACTTCATCAAGAATTCTGGATAAAAATGGAGATAAACAAAAGTATCACTTGTTGGAATAATATACTTTTTTTTCCTGGATACGTGATCAGTGCTGAATCGCAAAAATTCTGGAATTGATAGAGTACCATTAGGTAACATCTTGGTCCTGATGAAGATGTGACATTTTAACACCATGAAACATTAACCTACAACCTCTGGCAATATATTTAAGATACAATACTTAAATGAACCAACCAGTGAGTGAGTCATGTTTCCATTGAGCTTGGCTCCCTTTTTTTCACAATGTGCCTCTACCCCTCCCTTCCTGTCAGTCCTCCTCATGAGAAAGTTTGACAGGGTTGGGTAAGATCCTGTCCCATTTGTTATGCACAGAGTTAAAAGCAAGAATCTAGTTTGTCCTCTTCTGTTCTGCCCCTTATCTGTGTCTTGCCTGTCTGATTACAAAATCAAATTTTCCCTTTTGGCACCAAGGAATTGGCTGCTCCAATGATCCTAGAATTTCCCCCTGTTATCTCCCTTCCTCCGCTTGATGCTTCTATTCTTTGCTTTTCTCCCCTTGCTCCTCTGTGGTTAAAAACATATATGTGAATCTTTATGTGAAACTGGGATCCCTTGGTTGCAAATCTATATATACTTATATTGTTGAAATGATCACAGAAAGCTATTTGGGTTTATTAGAAAACGTAACAAGCTGGAGCACAGGGGGTAACGTTGAGATGCATTTTGACCTCTACAAGCTTGCTTACAGAATGTTCTAGTTTGTATCACTTGTTTAAGGCTAGATGTGCTCTTCAGGATGATCTCAGGAAAGAAACTGGCAAATGGCATTTGGCTCTTTTTAAATAAATTGCTCTGTTTGATGCATATAGGGCAAGATTGCTGTTGCACTCTGATTTATGTGGTTTACGTATGTTTTAAAAAATGAACCATTCAGTTTTAGAGTAAAACACTTCAAGCCTTAGGGATTTTTTAATTTTATTTTATTTAATTATTGAAAACTTTAGAGATTATCTCCAAGCCTAAGTGCTCATTCACAAAAGTGTCACGTTGCATACATAGTCACCAAGAATATTACAAGTACAATAAGCAGTTCCAAAGGAATGCAGTAAAGTCAGGCTCAAAGCATGTAAGGCAGAACAATTACATACAGTTTTGAAAAAAATCCATACAGATCACTGAATAAAAAGTCACAGGTTAAGTAAAGAGAGAAACCAAATAAAACTATTTAATTTTTACAATTGCACTGGAATGCATAGGCAGGCAATAAAAGTCTCTTAAATTGATTAAACTTGAGGGATTCAGTAGTGTATCTGGTAATCTGTTCAACCAGTTAGTGGCCCTGACAGCAAATGACTACTTGCCCAGGTGAGTATGTCTGAAATACAAGCATACTAACATATGAACATACGAAAATGCCAGCAGAAGCAGGCCTTAAAGTCTATGCAGTCTGCTCGATTGTGCAGCTAGCCCCTCAACTTGCAGCTGCCCCACCCTCCCCACCTCTTCATCACAACCACCCCACCCTGTCCCACCCTCTTAAAGCTGCCCTCCTTTCTACAGGATACCACTTCCTCAGACAGAGCATTCCACCACCTGTTCAGTGAAAAAATGTCTCCTGATTTCCCTCTTGAATCTTCCCTCCTCCAATCTCAGCTGATGCCCTCTCATATCCCTCCCTCTTCTAAGCTGAAAAATCCATTCTGTATTAGCCTTATTTGTCCCCTTAAGGGAGGCAAGCATTGGTTATTTCATTATTTTTATGTTGTACAAGACCTGTTTTAAATATTTATTAAAGTCTGAGTGTTAAAATAAACAGTTTGTGTCCTTGTTTTTACATTTTTGCCATTTATATCTGACAAGTGCTTTTCTGAGTATCTACATTCTGAAATGGCTCGAGGGAGTGTGAACGGATGTGGTTTGTAGTGAGCACGCTGCCGTGTAATCTCATTCCAAGCTGTTGCTTGTTTTACTGAAATAGCACTGCAGTCTGAATACAGATCAGAAACTGATGTTTGATAAAACAAATCAATCCCTTTTCACAACCTCATGATTTTGGGGAAATTATTTTAACAATGTCACAAACGGATCATCACAAATAAAAAAAAAGAAACTTAGCTTAATACTAAAAGCAGTGTGTGTTTCAGGTAATCTCCCATTAGCCTTACACAGTAAACTGCAATGTGATGTTTATCATTAATGAATTTCATTACAGTTTTTCTTTCTGTTGTACTACTATTATTTTGTTTTCAGGTTAATGCTCTGATTGATTGTGTTGTGGTCATGTGTGGGAATCAAATCAGTGTCATGTCGTGAGCACCACAATTTATTTCTAGCTTTTTTTACTTTGACATCTTCAGATAATGTAAATATAATCTCTATCACACTGTAACATTTCAGAAATATTATTGATGCAGTGGAGACACAGTGACAATGTCTCTCCATTTTCCATTTGAAAGCATACATATTTATTCAGGGGAATTAATATGTTCTCCACCATCCTTGCCTTGTAAAATGCCATGATAAACTACAGTGTTCCCTGGCCACATCAGACAACCCTCTATGCACTCACTCTTTAATCCACTCTCGAATACCAAATCTCCACCACCACAAAACTTGAAGTTAATTGGCCTAGTGTTCTACTACCCATGTGAGGACACAGACTGTGACACATAGTTCGTTCTGCTTAGTTTGGTGACTGGAAAATCAGGCTACTTTTGTTTAATTCACTTAGGCTTGAATCTGACTGCATATTCCTTATTTTTGTTCTAGTCTTTTTTTCTTTATCCAATTTTGAGTCTTTTTTTTTATATTTTATATAAGAGTCTGTTGACAGTACCATTAGGTTCTTGTAATTGAATGTGTGTGTGAGCGTCATTGTCTGATTTGTGAGGTGGATACAAACTGGAGTGGTTATTGTTGCTTGTGCAATCAGCTGATAAATGTATTTTTATTAACATAAGTTTTAAAAAAAATAGTGGCCAACATCAAAAACTATCAGGTCGCTCCTGGAAACCAGCCTTGGCTCAGTGTGCCTTTCCTGGTAACCAATTGCATAAACAGCTAATTAAATAATAGTGGTTTAAAGTAATGATTGGTATTTTGAGGAAGGGATCCCTACCATAAATAATAGAAAAATTAATGAAGCTGAAGGTTGGTGATATAATTATATACTTAGGGCCGGATATTCAAAACTGTGACCTGGGGCAAAATTAGCACTGCCCGGTGGGCAAAAAGTGTCCGGAGCAAAACCAGAGCTATATTTAAAATGAAAAGCCCGGTGCAAAACCAGTTGAATATAGCAAGCCAAGGAAGCTGGGCAAAGAGGCCGAGAAGTGTAGGGCAAAATTTGCCTGGGAGCAAGACAGCACTGAACATAGCAGATAAGAAAGCACTGAACATAGCAATCAGACAGAGGCAGTGCAAACACCCACATAAACAAAGTGTCAGAGGTGTAAGCAGCTGTCCAGGAACACAGGCAAGCAAATCAGCGCTGCCAGACATAACTGCAGTACTAGTGAAAGGCATGGAATAACCGGAACCCACAAGTGAAACCAGAATACCACAGAACACTGTCAAATCCTGAGTCCCCAACAAGACACAGGACACAGGAATGTCAAGCATAACATATTATAATTCAAAAAGGGAACAGGTAAGGCACAAAGGCAACAAGAAAACAGAAACAGAAAAACAAGTTAAAACACAGCAGAATACAGCATGAAACAAGCATTTGTCAATGTCGAATGTTGCTTGCTTGTATGTGCTGTTTAGGTATTTGGAAGTGACAGTTTCATGCCTTCCTCCCAAGACATCCACTGTGTCTTTCCATTCAGTATTCACAGAAGAGTGGGATGAGCAAGGGCCACAGCAGTACAGCAGTTGCCAAGGGGGTGAAGAGGTGGACAAAAGAGTCCTGCAGGAGTTCACTAAATTGAAGGTAGACAAAGCGATGGAACCAGATGGCATACGCCCAAGGATATTAACAGAACTGTGAAGGGAGATAGCAGTACCTCTGGCAGCCATGTTCACTGAGCCATTCAACATGAGTGAATTGGAGGAGGGCACATGTGGTCCCTCTACACAAGTCCGGCAGCAGGGAGGAGGCAGGGAACAATAGGCCATTCAGCCTCACCTCAGTAGTGGGGAAGATCATGGAGACATTGCTTAAAGAAAGGATAGTGGGGCATCTAGATGCCATCAGAACCCAGGACCATAGACAACATGGATTCACAGTGGGGACATCATGTCAGATAAATCTGGTTGATTTATTTGACTGGGTGACAAAGGAAGTGAATCAGGGTGGGGCAGCGGACAACGCTCTCCTTGATTTCAGCAAAGCCTTTGACACCATCCCATATAGGAGGCTGATAAACTAGCTGGGTAGGCTGGACATGGGGGAAAGGGTGGTAAACTGGGTTAGAAACTGGCTAACAGACAGGAGGCAGAGAGTGGTGGTAAATGGTATGCAGTCTAGGGAGAGGGGGCAACCAGTGGGGTGCTGCAGGGATCGGTCCTGGGGCCAGTTCTGTTCAATGTCTTCATTAATAATATTGCAGAACATCTGAAGGGAATTTTTTCACCAAATTTTCAACATAGCTATTTTAAGACCTCTGCTCATGAACAGTGTCACTGTGATTTTCTTAATTTGTCCCGTACATTGATTTCGCACACCGACTGCGCCATTGTGCGCTACATGGGCGGAAACACATTTTGGATGAGATATAAAAAATGACAGCTATACTATTTATAAGAAGGTGTGGCAAAATGGCAATGTTGGAAATCTGGAGTAAAATATTGAAAATTCGCGAACTTACGGCGTGCGTGGAACTGCGTAATGCTGCGCTCGTAAAAACAGTCATTTTAGAATTTTTCACCAAATTTTCAACATAGCCATTTTAAGACCTCTGCTCATGAACAGTGTCACTGTGATTTTCTTAATTTGTCCCGACATTGATTTTCGCACCAACTGCAGCCTACTGCCACATGGGCAGAAACACATTTTGGGTGAGATGTGAAAATGACAGCTGTACTACTCATAAGAAGGTGTGGTAAAATGGCAATGTTGAAATCTGGAGTGAAAATATTGAAATTTCGCGAACTTATGAGCCTCGTGAGAACTGTGCAACACTGCGCTCATAAAACAGTCATTTTTTGGAATTTTGGCACGAATTTTCAACATGGGGTTTTGGGACCTTCTCATAAATGATAAACACTGCATGGCGTGTATTCAGCCGTGCGATTTCCGCAGTCACTCGTGCAGTCACTGCGCCAAATCACCCTTCGGGCCTGAATAACGCCATGACAGTGACATCATTCATGAGAAAGGTCCCAAACCCCATGTTGAAAATTTGGGCAAAATTCCTAAAATGCCTGAGATATGCAACAAAGTTGAAACCCCCTATCTAGCCCATTATACAGGTTACCGGCATTTCCTCAGTTCATGGTCAGCTTTGAAGAGGCAGACGTGTTCCGGTCCACCAAAGATCATCGTACAGAGTCCGAGGTAAGTATGGGGCAGGGGGGTGGGGAGGCTGAGTGCGCAGTGGGTGGGTGTGGGTTGTGGGGGGTTGGGAGATGCGCCATGGGACCGCTTTTGTTTTACAGTTTTTAAAAAAAAGACGTCGGGGAGACGTTTGCCACGCTGGGGTAGGGCTTCCAGTGTGGGCACAAGGGAGCGTTGGGAGGTGTTCAGCTGACGGGGATTGGGCACCCCATCGGCCATGGCATTTGTTGCCATGCTGGGTGGGCTCCCAGCGTGGGCACAGGGGCGTGGCGTTCAGTTGACGGGGATTGGGCACCCGGCCGTCAAAGGATTGCTTGCCATGCTGGGTGGGCCTCAGCATGGCACCTACTACTGGGGCATAGCTCAGCCGATGGGATTGGGCACCCCATCGGTTATACAGTGCGTGCGGGCGCACATGCCTGCTTGTGTCTGTGGGGGGGGAGCTGCGCGTGAGCAGCCGATATCTTAGCAGTGCTCACTGAAGCATAGCTCCCCCTTTCAACTGTATGCCACTGCATTTTGGAGCGTGTCATAGACAGCTCCAAAATGCATTGGCTTACAGGGGCCATGCCTGCCAGCACACTGACTGAATTGGAGGAGGAGGTGACACACCTCCGAAATCTCCGATGACGGCACTATGTTTCTTGCACATGCATGCAAGCAACATAAAAATGGGGTACAAGAAAAACACAATGAAAGGGAAAAGGGCAAAGCTAACAAAGGGACTTCAAACAATGGGGAAAAGTGTAACACTATATAAACTGCTATCATGAAAACTATGTACATTGCAATGGGGAAAGAATGTGGAAGGGAGAGGGATGTGGACAAAGGAAGGAATGGAGGGAAACAGGATTTCAGATAAAGGGCTAGGGACAGTGGGCCTGGGACAGGAAGCAGGAGAATAATAGGAGGTACGACTTAAGGGTGGGCAGGATGGTTGCTACCTGTCTCACTTTGGTTATCAGTACAGCCTGTTGCTCAATGATTGTACATTGTTCTCGTACCACCCGCCTCAGCAGATCATCTCGGTTCTCATCCTCCTCTGGACTGGTGGCCCACAGTGATGCCTGATGTGGACCTACAGGAGACAGAGGGACCATATCAGGACATGATGATGACACAAAGGCTCCATGTACCACCACATGGTGGACAGCATGCCCCAACAATCATGCCCATGTGCTAGCACAGAACAAACCACAGTGCACACAAACATGTGCCTGCAGGACAAGGCAGTATGTAACAGGCAGCATGCAACACCCCAATGTACATGGATATGCATAGATGGATGCTGAGAAGCATCACACAGTGGAATTCAGCCAGCACAGCAGTGTGCAGACTGTAACAGTGCAAACAGACAGCCACCCCCTGAGATGCGAATGACAAGTGGACACTGAATGACATGCACATGGGATGACACATGGTGGGACATGCATGCCCACAGGCACACAGCTATGATACCCAATGCAGATCACACCCCTGGAGAAGATGGCAACAGCCACACCCAGGTGTGTAACCAGACAAGTCTGTCCCATACCCCCCCAACAGTGGCCCACCCTCACTGGTGCCCCCCCTAACAACTGTAGAGATCCAGCCAAACTGCCACCCACTATGCTAGAACACAGCAGCTGTACAAATGATGTCAGGGGGCCCTGAACAGGTGTGTCACTGACATAAGAGAGGAACAGTGGCAAGTCACACAGATAGTGACTTGACATGGACCACAGACAGCAAATGACCACAGAGGATAACGACACTGGCAATAGTACAGTAGTGACTGCAGGACACGTAACCAAGCAGTACACAGACAGAGAAAGTGCCAATGCCCACCTACACCCATGGCCACAACAGAAGGATGATGAGCCCACACTGGGAAACAGCATGGCATGGGGCTGTGCCACCACCCAAGGTGGTAGCACTGTGAAGGTGCACATGCAAGAAGACACACACAAGTGAAACAGGGACACAGGCCATGGTCCACCAGTGGCAGGGCAGTGGTAGGCCAATGATATGCACAGGACAGTGTCACCCTGGTGGCCAAGGCATGGCGAGGCACACACCCACATGTGTGGGAGCAGTGTCTGCCATAGGATCTGACACCTAGCACACCATGCCACCACAGAACAACCCCTGCAGCACACCTGCATAACCAATACACAAATACCATGCACTGCAGGGACTGAAGAACAGCACCTGTAGGGGACAATGGCTCCCACAACAGAGCTGGAGCCAACAGGCAGGGGTGTAACCAGGGTGGGCACAGCTGCACACCATGTGGACACACTGCTATCCCCCCCATCATTAGGGTGAGCTAGCCCACCCTGGAGTGTAGCCAAATACTATACAAACATACATCAGGACTGTGTAGGTTGCCACTAGTGGCATAAGAAATACCACCCATGAAACACATGACAATGGGCGTTGCCCTGCATGGGCAAATACAAAGCCATGCATAGCACCCCAAGACACTCACAGACCAGTCCCCAGCCTATACAGGTGTATGTTCCATGGGAGACAAAGACATTCATAGTGACCAGTTCCCCTAGTGTATACCCCAATGAATGACAACACAGAAAGGTACTACATTGTCTCTATTAGGCTCCATGGACAAAGGAAGCAGTGCAGAGCCAATTTGTTCCCCCCCAGAAATAAAATAGCACACCATGGAGTGCTTGGAGGATGCCTGCCTACACACATACTGCAACAGGCACACATGAAATGCACAGCCACACAGGCCCGTATGGCACCATAGTCCCAGAGGCTCCCTCCCCAACAGCCCCATGCAAGTCCGCCATGGAGGTCAGACAAGGGCACACAATAACCTACCCGTGTCCTCACCACCATGGCATTACACTGGTAGGGAGATACAGGCACCACATGACACTGTGGCCCCCCATTCGCCATAGTGTGCATAGCCCTGGCAGGCACTAACAACATGTCCTGCATAGATACTGACACATTATACATGGTACTGTGAATGAGACATGCCATGAGAAGTGGAGAACAGTGTTGCCATGGCAGACAGGACAACAGCAGCAGCAGTAACAGGCAGCACAACAGGTTGACCCCAGTAATCCCCCAACCCCAGGCATGACGGCTGGCCTACAGCCATGCACAGACACGCAGCAGCCTTCCACAATGGTGGACATAACAGTAACATGTCGCACATGACAGTACAAGGCAGATATCAGTGCACATGGCAGTAATGGCAACAATAGATCAGTCATACAGCAAGCCATGTCTCGGGCTTCGCAGCAGAAGGCAAGGCACTGGAGGCAAGGAAGACAAGACAAATGCATGCAGCCAAATCACTTCAGGCCTGGATTACCTAGCCAACTGTGCCACAACACCAGACACAGCACTCCAGTGCAGGGGTGTAGCCAGACATTATCATGTTGTACACACAATCCCTAACAGTCACATCCCCCTTAAAAATAATGTACTCATCAACTCCAAATGGTACCCCTCTTCCAAAAGGGTAAGATGGTTGTCAGATGATTCCCCTACTCTCTAAAGAAGTTATACATGTATCCATCTCCTACACAACATCAGTTCAAACAGAGGCACACCCCAGTGGCCTACAGTGACCCAAATAGTACGGATTAGTTAGTAAAGGTTAACAGAAAGGCATATAGTTGGGGACATGCACTCAACAAAACTGTACACGCAAGTGTACAGTGAGTATGCCTACCTACAGCCTTGCTCCAGTGCCTGCAGTGGAAATTCAGACACATAGTAGAAAAGCACAATATCACACAGTACTCATGCAACACACTCCTGTCACCATCATTGCTCTCCACCGCATGCTGCACCATCGGAGGCACCCTGCGCCTGTCCGTGGATGGCCTCTGTTCAGACTGCGGCTTGCCCCTCCTGTCTCCAGTGTGTCCTCTGTGTTCTGCAGTGGGAAGATGGTACAGCAGCATTACTACAATACCAGCCACAACAGTATGCTAAAGACCACCCTGTACCCTGGTGGTGTAGCACGATACACACATCACTGGCACACAGGCGCAGTGCACCACCGAAGCCATGCCAAGCATGACACGGGTCAGTGCATACCTTCTCCCTCTAGCCCACACAGTACACACAGAATGGATAGGAGGACCCCATGGCATAAGAGCAACATGTCTGAGTACTAATCAAAGTGTACCTTTGAACAGGTAATGAATGGTTAAACGGCAATGGGATTTGAACCCATGTCCAACAGTGACCCGAGTCACATATCTGTACACAAGGTGCACAACAGTATATGCATGGTATATCCTAGCTGGACCCCACCAGCACAGCAACACACACACTCACACAAGCACACCACTGAACACACATCCTCACCACCCATGACAGCAGCGCCGTGAGAGTCATCACTTACCTAGCACAGGCACAGTCCCCTCCCGAACCATCACCCTGCATTGTTCAAGCAGTGGGCGCTGCCTACACCTGATATCCACGTATCGGTGGCAGCACTTCTCACCATCACAGGGTATAGCCAT
Source organism: Neoceratodus forsteri (assembly GCA_016271365.2). Classification (NCBI taxonomy): domain Eukaryota; kingdom Metazoa; phylum Chordata; order Ceratodontiformes; family Ceratodontidae; genus Neoceratodus; species Neoceratodus forsteri. The sequence goes on from CM057455.1 coordinate 704,084,924, forward strand.
GATAGCTGTGAGGTGACGGGCAATTGAAGCCCAGACCTGGCTACGGGGACAGTCACCCTCCCGGACCGGTCCAAATAGAGGCCGATGGCGCCTTTCAGTTAATTTCACTGAGTTGGCCATCTCCACCTCATCCCAACGCCTGTCACGGCCCACCAATGCCCTTTGCCTACGTCTCCCAGACATGTCTGATGTGAGAGGGGGCAAATAAAATGCTCCAATGGTATATGAATGACTGGCCACACACCCTGACACTCCCAAGCACTGCAGTCTAGCGCCGTGCAGGCGTATGTCTTAGCGCCGCACTAACAGGAAGTGCTCACAATGCGCATGTGTGACCCCTACCATGACCCTGAGCTCATGTACCACGCATGCGTATAGTGCTGCGCTATGCTGTGTTGCGCCGTGCTAAGTCATGCTAAGACACGGTGATAGCGCGGACATGGGGGCCTCATGAGCATGCGTGTAGTCTGTGCTAATGCACATAGTGCTTCGCTAGTTGGACAGTACGGCATTGACCTTCCATTAGCCCTGCACTGGGCTTTGCACAGTGCTGCTGTGCTAGCGTGGGGCTAATCAGAGCCATATTCAACAGGTGTATGCAAATGTGGGTACTTGTGTATGCATGGGGCAAACCATGTGATTAGCATATCATTATGCACTCATTTACATGAGTAACAGGCTTGATTGCCTGGATGGGCTATAAAAGGGCAAGCAGTGCACCACCAGTGTTGTGTTGTGGTAATGCAGCAGAATTACAGAAGTGAGAATCAACAACACAACGCTGGAGATATGCAACAGGGGGGATGAGCAGCGAGAGGCAGGTATGTATGACCGCCGTTGGACACACTTGCATGCACTGTGCTGATGGCTGCATGGGACTACTACCATCCACTGCATTGTGCACGTTCCCCTGCAGGTAACTGTTCCATGTGCCACTGCCTGCACAATATATCTGCCAGCCAGGTGCACTAGTGCAATACCGTGCTGTGTCCTGCGACATTGGCCCACTGACTTGTCTCCCTGGATGTGTGGCGTGATGATCTGTGGCCCACCCTGCAGGAGGTACACAGTGTCCCAGCCATGTGCTGTCCCATGCAGCATGGTGTCCTGACATTGCTAGCACACTTGTCCATGCAACCACTGTAGTGCTCAAAAGGGGCCCATCACAGTGCAAGGTGGTTAGTGTAGGGGGTGGGCCCAGTCATAGGAGTACATGGCAGCAACAGGCCACAGCAGTGCACAAGTGTGTACACTGCTCGCTGTCCATACAGAGAACAGACAGTGACTATGTGGCCGTGTGCACCGTACTTGTACATGCATCAATATGATATGACCATGTGGCCTGTGACACTGTAGGGGGTGACATCATGATGTCTAATGTGTGATGCAATGCAGCACTAATACAGCCAATGACACTTGTCCCCTCTCAATTATCCCATAGGTGTGGTAGCATGACAGGAGCGCATCCATGCCCACAAATTCTCGCAGGATGAGTTAAACACCCTTGTACATGTGGTTAAGGAGAGGGAGCAGGTGCTACGCACACACAGGGCCACTGATGCTGTGGTGCGGCAAGCTTGGAAGGAGGTTGCTGCGGCTGTGAATGCCGTCGGAGGCTGTGGAAGAATGACAGAGGCTGTGCAAAAAAGATGGAACGACCTTCTGCAACGTGCAAAGGAGGAGGAGGCACAGCTACTGAGGGACAGGATGAGGACCGGTGGTGGACCACCTGAACACCAGCAGCGGGTGTAGGAGCCACACATGGTGGTGGTGGCATCAACACTAAGGATGGTGGCAGTAACAGGTGTGCCAGGTGGTGGATGTGAGATGACCCTTGCACTTCCAAGGCCAGGTCTGTATTCGCATATGTAATTCCTGTATGTTGTGCTGCCATGGGAGCATGGTCATGCTGTTGGTGTCCTGCACAGGGTGCACTGTATCCTGCCAAACTGATGCCTGCTATGGCCATGGTCACTGTGGGTTAGGTGGGTGCATGTTGTCACGGGCTTGTGTGAAGGGGGTACCTGTCCTGAGGACTGCATGGTACAGTGGTGGTAGTGGTGGTGGTGTTTGGCTACAGTGTCCATGGATGAGTGACTGACCCTGTCCCTATTGTCTCCACAGCGATGTCTGCCAGACCTGCACCACAACAGGATGTGCCACAGATGTACAGCCAGGTTCCTGATGTCGTGGAGGAGGTGGATGAGGAACGTCCATCAACATCCAGCCTCTATGAAGCTCAGGGCCACACAGACACCATGCATGTGTGGCATTCCCGTGGACAGGGCATGCAACTGCCTGGGGAAGGGAGTCACACCTCACTAGGGGTATTGGGATACACTGGCCACCTGGATGCTGCACAGACAGAGGATGATGGTGTAGGGGAGGTCCCATACTGGTCACTGTCACCAGTGAAGATGACACTGATGTATCCGAGTATTTGCAACACCTGACCATTCCTGTGCAAGGGGATGCAAGGGTGGGGCTGCTTGCAGGCCATGGAACAGGTGCAAGTGGTTTCTTAAGTGTCACAGGTGTGGCTGTACCTGAGCACACGGTGGTGGGCAGTGTGGGGAATATCACAGAACTGCAAGGTGTGCAGTTTCAAACACGTGTTAGGGTCAATGTCCATACAGTGCCACAGACCACCACCAGTAGTAGCCAGCAGCAGGACGTACCAGTTTCTCCAGTCCTGCAGGCACCTCTGCCAGCTGCAGCTGAGGGTTCTGTGCCTCTGGGGCACTATGACCATGGTGCCCGGCCACTTCTGTAGACTGCTGTCACCTCCCAGCAGGAGGCCCGTATGGACCTGCATGGCATGTGAAGGGAGCTGCAACATGAGCTGGGACAGATAAGGGAGGCCATCTCAGTAGGCTTTGCCCATGCTGAGCAGCAAGCAGAGGACAGGTTGGGCAGCCTTGTGGGTGCCATCGACCATGGCTTTTCTGGCCTGACTGCTGCACTGGTGGACATCGGGAATGTCCTACATGGTGTGCCTGGCGGTCACCAGCATGGGATGGTTGGCCATGGTGCAGATGGCAGAGGGGCACACAGGCAGGCACACCGTGGCCGCAGGGCTGCCAGTGGTTCAAGCTCAACAACATCATGCACTCCGTCCTCAACCCAGCACCACCGTGGCCGTCCATCAACCCTGTCAGACTCCACCATTCCCCGGGAGCACAGGAGGCTGACTCTGCCTGCCTCACCTTTCTCTTCAGCTTTGTCCTCTGCCCAGAGCACCCCAGGGTCTGTGTCCCATGGTACAGCTGCATGGCGCATGCGTGGGTGTAGGCATCAGTGATGCCCACAATCGGTCTGCAGTACTGTGCATTCATCACCGATATGCACGTGCAGACATGCACACACACACACACACACTTCCACTGCCACAGTTGCCCCCCTTACCCTCACAGCACACATCACACTTCCCCACTGACACTACATCATTTTTGTGTGTCCCCTCCATGTGTGTCCTGCACAATCCCGACCTCACACCACATGCACACATATTTTGTCTGTTACACTGTGTTTGTTTACTGGTGTGATTGTTGGTGTCACTGTTATGTTTGTTTGTGCACATTAAATTGATAATTACTTGTACTCTTTCAAGTTGTTGTGCAGTCTGTACTTACCCTCTTGTCTGTAGCAGTGTCCTGATGATGTTGTCCCGGTGCTGTATGGCCCTGCATGCCATGCGAGGGTCCCTCCTCTCAAGTTGCTCCACTATCCCCCCTGACCGCTGGCTCTGGCTCACTGTCAGACTCTCCCTCAGGTTCAGGTGTCTGTATCCCACAGTTCATTGCCATGTTGCGCAGCATACAACAGGCTAAGAAGATACAGCTTACCTTCTGAGGCGTATACTGTAGGGCACCGCCTGATGTGTCTAGGCATCTGAATCACATCTTCAAGATGCCAAACACCCTCTCTATGATGTTCCTTATTCTGGCATGTGCCTCATTGTACAGCTCCTCGGCCACTGTGGCTGGTCGGAGTACTGGTGTCAGCAGCCAGGGTTGCAGGAGATAGGCATTGTCCCCTGTCAAGAGATGTATACCTGTTAGTGCCATACTGCAGTCTGTCAGCTGCTGTCCTGCACCTCTATGTGGCCCTCCCACACCCCTTCCCTGGCCTGCAATGCCTGCTCCCATCCATGCTGTTATGTGTATGCCTTGTATGCTACTACTCACCAACTAGTTGCCCACTGGGTATCTTGCCCTCCTCAAAAGCCTGGCACAGCTGGGACTGGTGCCAGATAAAGGCATTGTGGGCACTGCTGGTGTACTGTGCATAGACATTGCTGATGTGCCCAGCTGCATCGCACACCACCTGGCAGTTGTTGGAGTGGTACCCCTTCCTGTTGACATACACATCGCTGCCATCGCCAGGTGGTGCATGGATGGGGATATGGATGCAGTCAATGGCACCCAGTACGGATGGTAGGTGCACAACTCGATGGAACTGCTGCATTGTTTCTCTGCGCTCTGCTGCCGTGCTGGGGAATACTATGAACTCCCCAGCATGTGGCAGGAAAGCCTCTAGGAACTGGGTCAGGAGTCGTGATGTGGCAGACTGTATAACCCCAATGGTGTCCCCTGTTGGTCGTTGTAATGTCCCTTTGGCAAGGAAGCACATCACTGCTGTCACCTTCTTCTCCACTGTCATAGCATGGCTGAGTCTGGTATTTGAGTGCAGTTGCTAATGCAGGAGTTCACAGAGCTGCCTCAACATTCCCCTGTTCATCCTGTACCGGCTAATGATGTGGTCATCAGGCAGGGTCTTGAAGGAGACCCTGGGCCGGTACAACCTATTTGCAGCATACCGTCTCCTTGGCCTGTGTTGTGGCCCATGTTTTGCCTGCTCCCTCTCCTCCTCCTCCTCCACTACAGCTGCCATCAATGGCAGCATCACTGCTGCTGGCACTGCACACATTTCCACTTCCTGTGCAGGTCCCTCCTCCTCTGTGTTTTGCCCTGGGTTAAGACCAGCCTTTTATAGGTGGTAACTAGCACCATGCTATGTATCCTAGCCTGGTGCTGGGCCTTTGAATATCCCCTTGCGCGTCTCTCTTGGTCCCCCCTTCCTTCTTCCCCTTGCATTCATTAGTGGTTTGCCCCACGCTAATGCTGTTAGCGCGTGCTTACTGGTCCTTTGAATATGGCAGTTCCGCACTATTCCAGCACTATTGCCACGCTATTGGTTTGCACGCCGTGCTATGCTTTGAATATCTGGCCCTGAGTCTATAAATTTTCTTTTAGCCTATTTTAAAAACTAAATGCATGTTTGTTTCAGTTCGTATCACTACCACCACTACTCCGTTTGCTTCCTGTGTCTGTATCCCTTCCTCTCTCACCATGTTCTGGATGGATCAAGATTATTTTTCTTCTTTTCTGTGTCTGTCCTTACTCTTACCCTGTATACACATCCATACCTATGTTTTGGAAATTATTAGTAACCTCTATTGTGTAGTTGTCCCCCCCCTACACACACATAGACGTATAGACTCTGTCTCTATGTCTAGAATTTACAAGATGATGTTTTTGAGTGCAGACACACACACATACCAAGAAGAATATTACAGATGTTTTCTGTTTTTTTGTGATTTCCGTGGTTGTGACATTTTCATATGGGCCACTCAGTATTATCTCTTTCTTTCTCTCTCTCTCCCATGGATCTGGATAGCCACTACATTCTCTCTCTCTCTATCTCCGCTTGGTTGGCATAAGGTAAATATTTATGTTGCCAGCCGGCCATTGTCCTTAACATATAGCCACAGTCATGCCACTCAAAGAAAAAAAAAAAAAGTCTTAATTTATTAGATATCTGTGACTGTAATATTTATCTAGGTCCTCCCTTTGAGTCCTTCACTATTTCTTGCTCTCATGTCCTGATCTTGATTATTGATTCTCAGAAGTCAAGGATGTATTCATCCAACCTGTCTTATCCCTGTGCACACAGTCATGTTGAGGGCAAGAACGGAGAATAAACGGTGATTGTGAATGTCTGTGGCTGTGTAATGTATCTCATGCCCCCACATAGTTTCAGTCTCACTCACCTGGATATAGATGTCACAGTCTAAACAATATTTTTTTCTTGTGGACGAAGTCCTCTGGATTATATATTATATCTATAGTAGAGCATTGTTCTATACAGAAATTCATCCTCTTCAAAATGCTGTTGTACCACCGTTCATAGGCTGTGGAATGTAATTGTACCCTTCTGTGGTAGAACAGCATTCTATAAACACTAGGGACTGCACAAGTTAGTTTGTGCCAAGGAGAATAACTGAAAAGGAACAGTGAAATCCTACCCCCCCAAAAAAAAACAACAACAAAAAACAGCTTAGTTATTGAGGTGAACACCAAGATAAGTAAGTCATTAGGGGGAATGGTAGGGTTAAAAGAAGAAAAAGGCAGTAAGGAAAGAGAGGGTAGCAGAAGAGGAGTAGCTCTCTATGTTTCTCAAAAGAGGTGGTGGGGAAGGTTAGCGAGAAAAATAAAACATTCAGGACAGGAAGTATAAGGAAAAACAGAAGGAGCAGGACAGAGAAATGTTCCAGTTAAAGCAGAATGAAGTGGGCAAGGCAGTCAGAATAGCAAATGCCAAAACCAAGGAAAAGATAGCCAACTCAGGCAGTAAGGATGGCTGGGGAATACTGGGATATATAGGAAGAGGCATCACCAGTAGAAAACAGGAAGTTGTTATCCCTCTGTACAGACAGTGAGACCCCATATGTAGTACTGTGTGCAGTTCTGGATACACCATCTCCACAAGGACATAGACAGGATAGAGACTGGTCAGAGTAGGGCAACTAAAATAGTGCAGGGTCTGCAACAGAAGCCATGTGAAGTGGAGACTAAATGAGCTTAACGTGTATGCCCTTTAGGAAATGAGGGAGAGGGGTCTAGAATGCATAGCACTAATTATTAATTTGTCAGCCTGTCCTTACCCATTTCTCACACACCCACACCGAGACCATGAAAATAATTAAAATGTAATTTGTGATTTGTGTGATAGTCACTTTTATTTTTTATGGTACCAACAAAATTCATACCAACCCGTAGTCTTCATTTCTCTCTGTACCTCTCTCTTCTGTTTCTGTGTGTGCCGTGTCAAATATTTGTTATGCCTGTTTGCCCTCACTCTTGCCATGTATGAACTGCCATACTGAGACCTGGACATACCAACATACAAACATTCAAAAATGCTAGCAGATACAGACCTCATGGTCTATCTAGTCTGTTTGTGCAGCTAGCCTCTTACCTTGAAACTGCCCCACTCACCCCTCCCATCTTCATAATTATGCTCCCATTGCTCGGTCCATCCCCTCATAAAGCCATCTACCATGCTACGGGCTTCTATCTCCTCAGGGGAAATCATTCCAATTGTCCACCACTCTCTCTGTGAAATACTGCCTCCTGATTTCCCTCCTTAATCTTCCCCCCCATGGGCTATCCTGAAATCCAGTGGCACCCATCCTGTATAAAAGGAGGTATTGAACAGGTCAGCCACTGGTTCTGCCCGTATCTCAGCTATTTCATTATGTACCATAGGGTGAATACCATTTGGGTCCAGTGTCATCCCCCCCCCACCCCAGTGACCTTAATCCTTTTATCACCCTATATGTGATCCCTGTATCAGTCACAATCAATACCACCCTTCCCACTCCTTCTTCTCTCCCTGGTGGTGCCAGACACCTTTTTTTCTGTCATAAACACTGAGCAGAATTAAGCATTCAGTGCCTCTGCGTGGTTCTCCTCTTCTCCACCTTTTATGTATCTTAAAATCATTCTCTATGTTCTTAATGCCCTGCACTAAGCTCACTTTTTTAGCATCCTTGGCCACTTTGACCAGTCTCGTAACCTCCCTGAACTTCTTATACATCTCCATGTACTTCTCCCCTTCTGGTCTCTTTAGTTTCAGGAATGCTCTTTTCAAGGCCCTCACTGCTTCCATGACTTCCTGCATCAGCCAGCTTGTTTTTTTCTACCCTCAGTTTCCTATTCTATGTCCTGGTACATGTCACAATAGCCTCCTCTAGCCCTTTCTTAATAATATCACATTTTTGGTTAGCATCTATGCATGTCTTGATATCTGCCAGATGCATGCCCACAATATCACCCATCATTTTAAAGTCCACCACATTGAAATAAATCACCATGGTACTTGTACCTCCTGATACCCTGTACATATTGTGTGCATATTTTGCATCTGTCTTTACTGGGGGGGGGAGAGATGGTGGGGGATATGGTGGTTGAAGAGGGGAAAAGGATGATGAAGTACTCAGAGGTAGGGTGTTGGATGCACTCAAGGCCCTAAGATGGGACAAGGCACTGGGCCCTGATGGGATCCACCCTGCTACTACTATGGAGGAGTTCATGAAGAGCTGGGATAGGTGCAGGCAGAGGGTACATCCAGGAGCCCTGCTGGGAAATAGGGGTCCTTGTTGGGAGGCAGGGAGGGAGGTCAGCAATTGGTAACCTGCGTAGGCACTGACCATCGAGCAGACTCAATAGACCATAGGACCTATTCTGCTGGCTTCATAGTATGTTAGTATATTAATGATAACAGTGTTACACAGCATTACATTTTTTTCTTGTTCTCCACAGACTAACAACATATCTGACTGTCAATAATACAATGCACAACAGCTCGAGTAATGAAGGAATACTGTATTTTTTTACTACATATAGCAACACGGTATGGAGCACGATGGTAACAGTAGAAAAAAAAATGTATGGACCATGATGTGTTGTCCCTGGTTGTTCTAGTTCATACTCATGAACCCCAATGGTTAACTTTCATCAAATACCAACTAGCAATGCTGAACTTTATTACAAGTGGTTGCATGCACTCAATATCAATCAACATAATATGACAGTGAGAAGTTTCATATGTAGTCTTTATTTTTATGTTTGCTTGCACGCATGTGCAAGAAACATAGTGCCATCATCGGAGATTTCGGAGGTGTGTCACCTCCTCCTCCAATTCAGGCAGTGTGCTGGCAGGCGCGGCCCCTGTAAGCCAATGCATTTTGGAGCTGTCTATGACACGCTCCAAAATGCAGTGGTATACAGTTGAAAGGGGAAGCTACGCTTGAGTGAGCAGCGATAAGAAGCTGCTCATGTGCAGCTCCCCCCCCCCAGCTGCAGGCGTGCGCGCCCCCACGCACGCAGTGTATAGCCGACGGGGTGCCCAATCCCCTGGCCGGGCTGAGCTGCATCATCACCCCCTCCCAGTAGTTGGTGCCACGCTGGGGAGCCCACCCCAGCATGGCAGTCAGTCATTTTGCCGACGGGGTGCCCAACCTCGCTGGCTGAAGGCCCCCCAAACCTTGTGCCACACTGGGAGCCCACCCAGCGTGGCAAACGCCCCACAAGTTTTTTTTTTTTCTGCCGACGGGGTGCCCAATCTCTGCCGGCTGAACGCTCCCCAAAGCCCTTGTGCCATGCTGGGAGCCCACCCCAGCGTGGCAAGTGGTCCCACGAAGTCTTTTTTTTTGTTGTAACCTGTAAAACAAAACGTCCCGCGGCGCGTCTCCTGAACCCCCCTCCCACAACCCGCTCCCACCCACTGCGCATCCAGCCTCCCCACACCCCTCACCCCATACTCACCTCGGACTCCAGCCGATGATCTTCAGTGGACCGGGAACACGCCTGCACTCTTCAAAGCCGACCGCGAACTGAGGAAATGCCGTAAGCTGTATAATGGGCTAGATAGGAGGGGTTCAACTTTATTGCATATCTAGATTTTGGATTTGTATACCAATTTCAACATGGGGTTTTTGGGACTTCTTCTCATGAATTATGTCACCGTCATGGCGTTATTCGGCCTCAAAGGGTGATTTTGTGCAGTGACTGCGAAATCACCCTTCAGGACTGAATACCACCATGACAGTGACATCATTCATGAGAAGGGGGCCCAAAACCCCCATGTTGAAAATTTGGTGCCAAAATTCCAAAAAATGACTGTTTAACGAGCGTGCGTTGCGCAGTTCCTACGCAGGCTCGTAAGTTCACCAAATTTCAATATTTTCACTCCAGATTTTCAACATTGCCATTTCATCACACCTTCTTATGAGTAGTACAGCTGTCATTTTTCACATCTCACCCAAAATGTGTTTCCCCTTGTAGCGCAGAATGGCGCAGTCGGTGTGCGAAATCAATGTATGGACAAATTAAGAAAATCACAGTGACACTGTTCATGAGCAGAGGTCTTGAAATGGCTATGTTGAAAATTTGGTGAAAAAATTCCTAAAAATGACTGTTTTACGGGCGTGCGTTGCGCAGTTCCTACGCACGCTCATAGGTTTGCGAATTTTCAATATTTCCACTCCAGATTTTCAACATTGCCATTTTTCCACACCTTCTTATGAGTAGTACAGCTGTCATTTTTCACATCTCACCCAAAACGTGTTTCCGCCCATGTAGCGCACAATGGCGCAGTCGATGCGAACTCAGTGTATGGGACACATTAAGAAAATCACAGTGTCACTGTTCATGAGCAGAGATCTTTAAATGGCAATGTTGAAAATTTGGTGACAGAATTCCTAAAAATGACTGTTTTACGAGTGTGCGTTGCACAGTTCCCACGCACGCTCGTAGGTTTGCGAATTTTCAATATTTCCACTCCAGATTTCCAACATTGCCATTTTTCCACACCTCCTTATGAGCAGTACAGCTGTCATTTTTACATCCTGCCCAAAATGTGTTTCCACCCATGTAGCGCACAATGGCGCAGTCGGTGTGCAAACTCAATGTCTGGGACACATTAACAAAACCACAGTGACACTGTTCATGAGCAGAGGTCTTAAAATGGCTATGTTGAAAATTTGGTGAAAAAATGCCTAAAAATGACTTTTACGAGCGTGCGTTGCACAGTTCCTATTCATGCTCGTAAGTTTGCAAATTTAATATTTTCACTCTAGATTGTCAACATGTCCATTTTATTAAACTTCCTTATGAACAGTACAGCTGCAATTTTTCATATGTCACCCAAACTGTGTTATCGCACATGTAGCGCACAATGGTGCTGTTGGTGTGCTAAAGCAATGTTTAGGACAGATTAAGAAAATCACAGTTACATTGTTCATGAGCAGAGGTCTTAAAATGGCTATGTTGAAAATTTGGTGACAAAAGTCCAAAAATGACTGTGTTACAAGTGAGCATTGTGCAGTTTCCATGCATCCTCGTTAGTTCATGACTTTGTAATATTTTCAGTCCAGATTTTCACTAGTGGCATTTTCAACACTTCCTTATGAACAGTACAGCTGCCATTTTCACAACATGGTCAAGTGTGTTTCCACACTTTCAGTGCAGAGATGCGTGGTCGCTGTGGGAAATCATTGTTCGGCACAGATAAAGAAAATCACAGTGACACTGTTCATGATCGGAGGCACCAAAATGCCTGAGTTGACAATCTGCTATAAAAAATCCCCAACCTAATTATATAACGGGTGTGCGTTGCACAGTTTCTATGTACGCTCGTGACTTCACCATTTTTTTAAATATTTTTACTACACATTTGCAACATAGCCATTTTTACACCTCCCCATGAAAGAGTACAGCTGTCATTTTTTACATCCTGTTCGGAATATTTCTGCACCTGTGGTGCTAAATCCCGTAGTCACTGTGCAACAGCAGCTTTCGGCCTCCAAACTGATATTCCCCCCTGTTCATGAGGTGGGGTCACAAAACAAACATGTTGAAAATTTGGAGTTGAAATACCAATGAATGCCTGAGGTATTAGGCTTTTCAACTAAATCGCCCAACCCTATAGAGAATGACAGGAATCAGGGGTGTGACTTGGGATTCTTGCCTGTGATGCTGATACCATTCCACACCCTGCAGTCACTGAGAGGCATCGAGGTATGCCTTGGACTCTTGCCCTAAACTTCACCCCATTCTCCTATATCGCACCCATCTCCACCATATTCCTAATGAAATGGGAGCTATAAGGCCAAAGACCCCAAGGAACACGTGACACTTGTCAGTCTCTGCAGAGTGGGGTGTGGTGAAATGGCGTGGGCGTTATGCCTGACTACCCAAACGCACACCCCACTGCCTGTCACTCTCTGCAGGGTGGTGGTGGGGTTGGCTTCAGTTCAATACTTCACTGCCATTCCTATTACGCAGCTCTGTAACTTCTACACTACCACTGCCAATGCCAGAAAGCAAACATTCGGCATTGACAAATGCTTGTTTAGATGGTGATTATATCAGAAAAGGACAGTTTAACAGTTGTGGACTGTTTCAATGATAAAAACAAATCAGCTGAAGAAAAATGTCATACCCTAATGATAATGTAAATACATATTTGAATATGAATATACACAAGGACTTTATGGACATGTACTGTTCATTCCTATCACCAGAACTTCATACAATGGACCGCGTTCCTCACGAAAATACTCAAGTATGACAACTGAGTACAGAAACTGAGTATATCGCAGTTGAGAATTTTATTAGTACTTGCATTTATTACCATAATCATATAATCACAGAATCATTTATAAAATGGGTACGCTAAACCAGCCAATCAGAGACCTACCTCACCATGCATGAAATATGTTATATGCATGGGTAAAAAAATGGGTGGCAGTAAAAAGTAAAACATCAGTAAGCTTTAGAATGTAATTGACTCCTTCTCCCTATAGCCCCATTTGATCCAATGTGTACTTCTTTGTGATGGGTAGGTGAGAGAAAAGGAACATGACAAATGGGAGTATATTGTGATAGGACATAAGCACGTGATGATAATGGGGAGGGAGTATGGCGAGTACTGATATCAGCTTGAATGATTTAGGAGCAAATTGCTGGAAGGCAAAGGAAGGTTAGTGGAGAGGGATTGAAGGCATAGTCAGAGCGGTAGGGCAAGCATAGATATCAGCTTGGATGATTTAGAAGCAATTAGTGGAAGGCAAAGGATGGTTAGTGGAAAGGAAGGCAGGGTGTAGGGAAGCTGGGGGAGGTAGATTTGATGGGAGAGGTGAGAAGAGCTTTAGAGGGCTAAAAGGGGCTTGGCAGTGGGGGAAGGGAGTGGGAGAGGTAGATCATATGGTAGAAGGGAATTTAAAGGGCTTATATGTCTTTATTAGCAAGTGGTTGAGCAAGGGCAGGAATCAGATGATCAGCACCATCAGTGGAATGTCAACAGACAGGACAGAAAAACACAAAGGAGCTGTAGTCATACATATATAATATTATTCAGAATCATGATTTATTGTAAACCTTTTTTTTATTTGGCTTCATGTAAAGAACTTTAATTAATTTTCAAATTTTTATTATCCTCCAGGGAAGCAATCACCAACTGGGAGTATCCATGACAACGAAGCCTTCGCATCTAGCTTTACTGCCTGATGTATCAGAACACAACAACAGATGGAGCTCAAGAAATATATATGACAGCAGCACCTCTAATTTTGCATGAATAGGAAACTTCACACTACCTGAACAAGAGGTACATATATTAATAGTATTTACACTCCTGAGCCCCTCCCCACACATGCACAAATTAAAAAATCAAGTACTATTAAGGGTTTTCATTGCTGGTGTTTCTTTGATGACCATGAAAATCTCCCCAATACCATTCTGTGTGTTTGTGTGTGGGTGGGGGATAATTCTACCACTGGAATAATGCAAAGCTTTGAATTCTTCTATTTCATGGTAAACAGTCACACAATATATTTAGTGTAAAGAAGGACAGACAACTGACAGGCGAAAAACATTTGTGATGGGACTATATCACATTATTTAGCAACATTTTAGAATTTTGGTTTGTGACTTTGAAAACCTTTAGAATGTTCTTTTTTAATAACTTACCTATGAACCAATTTTATATAAGCAATAAGACATGGTTGGGTGTTGGAAGTACTGAGATACCTGCCCAACCAGAAGCTGAATGCACTCGGCCTATGGACTCATGCCTCACTACACCTCTGGATGTGCGTGTTTCTCAGTACTACCAACACCCAACCATGTCTTATTTTTTATTGAAAAACGAGTGAATAAAAAATGATTGAGTCAATATTATATTTATGTATTGTTGATTGATTATTTACTAAACTCTAATTTCCAGATATGCACTTGTAAATGCCACAATTGTCTGCTTGCTCCACTATGGATTATTAAGAGACGCACAGTCAGTACACAATGTGACCCTGTTCAAGTATTACCGTGTATCAGAGTTAAGAGCAGGGCAAGTCAATTAGATTTACGTATGGAGAGACAGCAGATAAATAAAACATCCATCAGTACAATGACAGAAGACTTAGTAGCTAGATATGGACTCTTCAACTATCTCATTTATTCAACTCAGAAGACGTGGCATAACAGCAGAACTAGGAACATGATATACCAACTCATGATTTTGAGAATTGTTCTATGTTAAATACAGAAAATATGGTTGCGACTAAAGACATGTTATCAAATGATGATAATGATATTGTGGTTTCAGTCAGCTTCAATAAAGATGAATCAGAAAGTGAAATCACTTTTCACGATGATTACCTAAATGATCCTAACTACAGTCCGGACTCACCAGACACTGATGAATCGATTAATTCAGATGCCGACGATTGTACCTTGGATGATAAGGGCAAATTTTATATTGTTTCGAAAAACAATTGCTGTCATTATTTACAAAGTACACAGCTCCATTCTGCACTAGTCCAGCAGTAACACATCCATGTGTTATTAAAAAAGGTAGTTCAATAACTGTGAAAACAGAATGTCTTCAAGGACATACTTTGACATGGGACTCACAGGAAACTATAAATGGAGTACCTGAAGTGAACATTCTGATACCTGCAGCAACATTTATTTGTGGTGGATCATACACAACCATTACAGAAGTATTGCGAATCATAGGGATCAGTACCATAACTGTCAGACACTGTAACAACATGTAGAGAGGTTTAATTTTACAAGCAGTAAGGAATGTGTGGGAAGAAAATACGAATGAAAACATTCAACTATTATAAAAAAAAAATAATTGATCATATCAGGTGATGCATGCTGCGATAACCCGAGGCATTGTACTGCTTTTGGGACATATACTGTGATAGACTGTGAGAGTCGGTGAATAATAGATCAGCAATTAAAAGTAACTGAGGTAAAAAACAGTTTTTGGATTGAGCCAGAAGGCTTGATAAGAAGTCTGACTAACCTGCATGTAAAGGGACTTACCATGTCTATGCTAGCTACAGATTGACATGTCACAGTCCAGAAAATTGTCAGAGAAAAGTTTCCTTTCAGAAAGCATGAGTTTGACCTCTGGCGTATTGCTAATGGCTTAAAGAAGAAAATGTTTTCTGCAAGCAAGAAGAAAAACTGTGCTGTAATATCTGAATGGGTCAACTCGATTATAAATCATCTATTATGGTCAGTAGACACATGTAATAAGGATTATTGTGATTTAAAAGATAGATTCACCTCTGTTTTGTATCATACATCAAATGTAAATAGCTAGATATCTACTGACAGCTTTCACATGTGTGAACACCCACCATACGATGCAGACTCAGAAGCATGAAAACCATGGATTTCCACACAGTCTGCTGCCGATGAAGAATTAGAAAAAATTGTCACGGACCGAAAGTTATTGTCAGATCTGAAAAAGGTGAGGAGTAACTTAAATTGATATAATGACAGAGAATTATGCTGTTGACATACTTTATTAAACATGCATATTTTTTATTTATTGGTTGTTTTAACATTCGTTTATTTGTCTTAATTGATAACAAGGTGACAGAAGGAATTCACACTGGGGATTTAGAGAGTGCATGTACTATACTTGAAGTACACACCAAAAAGAATAAAGTGTAACTTCGAAGCATACTCCTCTCGACTTCATGTTGCATCCATGGGCCATAACGAAAATGTATCACGGCCTCAAGCCTCTAGCAACTTAGAGCACTTGCAAAATAAGCACCAGTTTTCAAAATCTGCAGATCGATACGTAATTAAGACAAGGGAGTAGGAAAAGACATTGTTTTAGAGAAAGGATACTGAGGTGCATTTGCAACAGACAAATGTCTGGTAATTAAAATCATAACAGTATCCCATGAATCCTAATTTAATATACATATTCACAGTTTCAAGACTGTGATTATTTATGAGTTAAAACATGGTGTCATATATATTTTAGGTGGACAAGTTACATTGGAACCATACTACAGCAGTGAAGCTGTGAAGCAACTTCTAGGAGAACACCATGGTGCATCAAAATCTACACTTGAGGGTGCGATGAAAGCACATCATACTAAATTTGCAACTAAGAAGCAAAAAATAAATTGAGATTTAATTGTCTCATCTGTATTTTCACAATTTTTTTTCAAATTTATCTTTATTATGAATTAATGAACCATTGCATGACGAATGATTCACACAACATGCAGGTATCACACGTCTAACATATTTTCCAAGGTGTCCATGGATCCACAATGTGAACTGGCGATAAGCAGCTAGACGATATGTTCTGTGTTGAAAGTACAACATCAAGAAACAATGGGTGAGATATTCAGAAATGCACCAGAGGCAGGCGCAAGATGGGCCCAGCGCAACTACAGTGCACCATGGTGCATCGGGTGCAATATTCAAAGGTTACAGGATGCTCAAGAACGTGGCAGAATATTGCATGGATGCACCATAGTGCAACCAGGGATGATCCAGGAAGCATGTCATGAAGTGCAATAGCACACCCAGGGATGCGCAGGGGAGCAAGCCAAGTAGCACAATAGCAGCAGCTACTGATGTGCAAGGTGCAGAGGAGCATGTGCCAGCACACATGGAAAGTCAACAGACACAGTAGGTGGCATGCCTCAGGGGTAGAAGTACCCACCACCAGGGTACAGAGTGCACCAGGAGAGAGGCATAGTAGGTACAGGTGGTCACACCACCCAGTGAGCATGAGGAGGTGGTAGGCCCCTTTCCACATGCATCTCAGTGGGGCACAGTGGCAGGGTGGCAACCACGGCCCCTGATGTACAGTCTCTGGCCACCCCTACAGGGAGGCTGGAGACATGCCACCCGGACAACAGCCAGCAACACACAGGCAAACAGCACACAAGGCATACGCCGCATAACCTGAAAAGACAGGCCATAGCCACCCCACCCAATCCATGGTGGACCATCACAAGGTACAACCCCCTATCCACCCTAGATGTACCACACAGCGGCCATGCACACCACTGTAGTATGGCTCCACACACCAGCTGCAAAGCAGACACGGACACAGATGGGTTACCAAAAATAATGTATTGCAACGGACAAAAGAAAACTATATACATACAAACATGGTACAGGGAAAGGAGGGACCACCCACATACAGGAAAGTCAGGGAAGGGAGGCGGGGGCAGGGGCCAGGGAAAAAGAAGGAAACAAGGGAGGACAAGAGAGGTTGCTGAGGGAAGGGGATGTCGCTCCGGCAAATGTGCCTTATGGCCGTCCACGCCCCACTGTAGGCCAATGCTGGCATTGGCTCCACCGTCTGCACTGTGACAGTGCCAGCTGCTGTACCACCTGTAGCGTGGCAGTCGATACCCGCAGGATCTGCCTGAGTAGCTGTGCCTGGAAATCACTGGGCCTGACATCTAGGACAAAGGAGTGAATACCATAGGAGTGCATGTCTGGAATGCTGCAGCCCACCCACAGTGCGCAGCCAGCATCGGTGACATGAGCCCCTTGGCTGGCAATCCACCACCCGCAGTGGTTGTGCCCACATGAGCCACCTACCACAAGACCCACAGCCATGCAGAACACTGCACACCAACACCACCCATGTACAGCACACCACCGCCATGGCAGGCAAGCGAAATGGCCATGCAGACGGTTGGCAGTGGCACCGCCAGGACCCAGGTGCACCCACAGCTCACCTGCAGCAGCCACCCACATGTGCAATAGCCACATTGCGGTGCAATGGACACTGAAGGCAGTGCACAGCTGGAGGGGGCCATGTGCACAGAGGGCCGTGTCGCACCCCCACCCCTGCTGCCCACCCTGCACAATATAGAAGCAAGGAAATGTGCCTACCTGCATGCTGAGGTGCACCTTGTGGCTGTCCAGCCGCCATGCCTATGTGGCCTGAAACTGGTACACTGCCCCCTGTGGTGGCCCAACCTGGCCCGGCCATGGTGCCAGTGAGGCGAGCCCACCTCTGATCTTCAGGGCCTAGGAGGAAAGTATGGAGACAGACACATCAGTAATGGACAACACCACAGGGCCTCCTCCGGCACAGTGTGACACCCTGAGCAGCATGCCAGTGGTGCAGTGGCACAGGGCCGCCATGGTGTACCATCGTTCTGAACAGGGTGTTCAGCCTCAGCCCCCCCACAGCATGGCATGCCAATAGCACCACCCCATAGACCAATGGATGGGAATGGGAACAGGTGCAGTGCACTTACCTGGCCATGGTACAGCACCCCTCCGGACGCATGCCTGTAGTGCCCATAGCCATTCCTGGTCTCTCCACTGCAGGTCCCCATAGTGGTGCCTGCACTGCTCCTTAGTGCACCATGCACCTGTGGCCTCCAGACCATCAGCCACCTCCTGCTATACCTCTGTCCAAGGCCTGTTGAGGAGCACCTACCCATACAAAGTGCCAGCATGTGGCTCTACTAGGGCCACCAGGTTGACTAACTCAACCTGTGTCCATTTGGGACATGGGGTGCTGCTCTGTACCACATGTCTGCAGCTCACTCGGCAAAGTAAAATGGTGCCCAGCAGCACACGTGCCACACATGCTGGGAATGCACGCCATGCACCACTATGTGCTGCCACCGTCTATCGTGCAGGCACAGAGATGCACGGCTCAGTCAATGCAGCACTGCCATGTGCCGTAGGGTGCTACAGGGGTGCAAGTCACCCATGGGGTCAAGGGTCAGGCCACGCATCCTGCGCCACAGTGCCATTGGGCAAGGCTGGCATGCTGCATGGTACGGCCATGTGGGGGCCACAGTACATGGCCCCATTGTGCACAGGCACCATGGTACCCATCGCACAGGGGTACCATTGATGTAATGGCACCACAGTGCCATTGGCATTGTGGCTCCCATAGCCGTAGGCCATACAGCGCACAAGCACCACACATGCAATAGCGGACGGGTGTTGTACTGCCTATTGTGTACATTGTCTATGCCGCGCCACTGGCGTATGTGACAGCGGCATGCGCATGCATGTGGCACGGGCTGTTGTGCACGTAACAATGTTGGGCCTTGACTTGTACATGACTAGTTCCACTGCACAATGCACAACCATGCGATATTCAGGCGCTATATGCAAAGTAGCTGATTAGCATATCAGTGATGCATCAGCTGCATTTGCATGCCAGTACAGTTACGCAACCCATCATTTGCATGTGATGCGCTATAAAGGCACCAGGGGAATGAACCGGGTTAAGGACCAGTATTGCAGCACTTACAGGTAAGATACATGCTGCGGAACTGGCTGGCCAGTGCAGTGGGAGGCTGGGGGGGAATACCAGTCAAGACTAACACATGTTCAACTCCACAGGATGAAGCATGTCCGAATGAGAGGAGACTGAGGAGCATGGGACTGAATGAAAGTGCAGGCCCAACTTCACCAGGACAGAGTCTGATACCCTATTCCAGGTGTACCTGGACCAGGAGCCACTCCTGAGCGGCTCCACAGGCACCCCACAGGCCCGGGCAACAGCATGGGAGGGTGTTGCCTGTGCTGTGAACCAGCAGGGCTGCCACCAACGGTCTGTGCAGGAATGCAAAAAGAAGGTTGGCACAGACCGGAGGCGGATCAAGGAGAAGGTGGCAGCCATCCGGGCAGTACGTTCCACCACAGGCAGGGGTCAGCCTGACGTGCCCACCCTCATGCTGCAGGAGGAGATGGTGGCAGCCAACATGTGACACAGTGCAGTCGAGGGCGTGCCCAGTGGAGGATTTCAGACAGGGGGCAGCCCATCACTGCATGATAGGCAAGGCCGTGACAGGGGCAGGGGGGCTGGGGGCAGGGTTGGGTGACAGCAACACTAATGCAACTGTGTTCCCTTTCAGCTCCTGAGTGCCTGCATGCAGTGGCAGGGGTGGGAGTGTCCACTGTTGGGGCGGTTCTAGACCCAGAAGACTGTTCATCTACCTCCACCAGACACCGTGGCTCGGATCAACTGCAGGGCAGCACTGCTGTATGTCCAGGTGCCAGTGGCGTGGATGCAGACGAGGCCCAGGCTGTGTTTCAGCATGATGCTAGGCATGGTGTCCTGTATGCTGAGACACAGATCAAGGCAGGGTCCAGTTCCAATGATGATGAGACCTACATCATGGACAGTGATGTTGTGGCCACAGGGGAGACACCCATACCACACTCCCACCATGGCAGCGCAGTCAGTGACCTGGTGGTGGTTGTCTGTACATTGGCCACTGTGGCCGGCATAGCCAAATCTGCCACTGCTACAGCACTGGCTGGCGGTGGTGCTGGTGCAGCCGTGCCAGTGTTACCCTGTGCACAGTTGCCGCAGGGATGGCAGCAGTGGCTGGGCAGTGTTGAGGGGGGCTGGGGCAGTGCATGCCATCAGTGAGCCACATGACACCCATCCCTAGGAGGGACCCGCTGTGCAGCATCTACCTTCACGGGGTGCTGTGCCGCAGGGTCAGGATACACCCATGGGTCAGTACAGTGCCCCAGTGCCCCAGGGAGCCGACCTCTTGGACGAGCACACCCATCTGCTCTGGACCTCTGTTGAGCAGCAGGTGCTGATAATGGCAGGGGTGCATGCGCTCCATGTGGAGTTGCGCCAGGCAGCAGAGTGGTGGGACAGGGACTTCACCCTGCTCCTGGCTGAGAACACGCATATGCGGGTCGACACGGCCACAGACATGTATCGGCTGACCTCTGCGGTCACAGCTTGACTGGCACCACTGGCCTCCCAGGTGTGTGACCATCCACAACTTACACTGCAGTGTACATTCTCCACCCCTCAGGCCCGGCGTCGTGCGACCCCCATGGTGTCTATACCGGGGTCTGCTGTGGGCATACCCAGCACACCTGGAGAAGGCATATTTGGGGGCCTGCAGACACCTGTGAGGAACCGGTCACAGTCCCAAAGTGTCATCCCTGGGGGACTGTCTGTGACACCCCCTGTGGCCGACGCTCAGCCTGCGTCCGCTGTGCGTTCTCGGTGGGGCCGTCCACGTGTCTGCAGTGGCCGTGCTACCATGTGGCATTCCTGAATCCCCCACCTCTGCATCTGCCATATGCTGCTGCCCTGTGTGCACCTTGGTGCGGTGTGTGTGGCCCATGGCCATTGCATCCATGGTCGACACCGCACATGGCCCATTTGCCCACCCGGCTTTCTGCTGGCCACTGTGGCATGTGCATGATGATGCCAGCACAGCACCACCTGCCACTGTGCAGTTCTGCTCAGCGTCTGACACATGCCTAGTGCCCGCCTCTGGGGGTGGGGGCATGATGGGTCTTGTGTATGTGTATGTGCTTGTGCATGGGTATGTGTGTGCATGGTATGTGGGCCTGTGCTGCATGCTGCAATGGTGTCATTTTCCCATACCTGTCCACGCCCCCCTCCCACTGTCCCTGGCACTGGGCACGCCCATGCCTGCCTGCCAACTGTGCCCTGGGCCCTAGCCCTTGCATGTGGCCATGTTCACCTACCTGTGCACTCCATAATGTTCCTCAGTAAGTGTGTCCCTGTGCTGCTGGGCCAACCTGGTCAGCCGGGGTTCCCTTCACCCAGGGGAGAGCTGCCCACCACCAGGCTCAGCAGCCACGTTGTTCCCACTGCTGTCCCCCTCTCCGACCTTGACAGCTATCCCACAGTCGGTGGCCATGTTGTGTAGTATACAGCAGGCCAGGAATAGGTCTCAGGTCTTTGAGGGGCTATACTGTAGGGCACATCCAGACCTGTGCAGGCAACAAAACCAAGCCTTCAGCAGCCCAAACACCCGCTCAGAGATGTTCTGTGTGCTGGCGTGTGCCTCATTGTACTGCTCCAGTGCTGGGGTCAATGGGTGCCGGTATGGGGTGAGCAGCAATGGCTGGAGTGGGTAGCCATTGTCACCTGTGTGTAGAGATGTCTAGTTAGCATGGTGGACTGTGTCACTGCACCCCCAACCATCCTGGCCACACCCCCTGGCACCCATGCTCTGGCATCCCCCATGCCCTGCCCTGCTTTCTCCAGCATACCACATCCACAGCATACTCAACAACTAGGTGGCCAGTGGGGATGACCCCACTCTCGAACCTCTGGCACAGTGCTGACTGGTGCCAGATAAAGACATCATGTGCTCCCCCAGGGTGTGTGGCACAGACATTGATTATGCACCCCCTGGCATCGCACACCACCTAGCAGTTGACACTGGGGTAGCCCTTCCTGTTTATGTAGGCTACCCCCTCAGGGCCAGGTGGTGCATGGATGCCAACACTGGTGCAGTTGATGGCCCCTAGCATGCCAGGCAACCGTGCCACCCTGTGGATCTCCTGCATGTTTGCTGTACACTCTGCCTGTGTGCTGGGGAAATGGATGTACTCTGCAGCATGTGGCAGCAGTGTGCTGAGGAATTGTGTGAGGAGTCATGACGCGGCCAACTGGGTTATGCCTGTGGTGTCCCCTGTTGGTCTCTGGAAGGTACCCGTGGTGAGCAGGCACATGACGGCTGTGACCTTTGTCTCCAATGACAGGGCATGGCTCCATCTTCTGGGTGCCTGCATCTCCTCACTGCACAGCTCACAGAGCTGCCTCAGAATTGGCCGGTTCAGGTGGTACCGACACACAATCTCTGTATCACTATACTGTTTGAAGGTGATGTGGGCATGGTACTACCTGTTCCGGGCATACCGCTGATGGGCCCTTCCGTGACTGCACTGGTCTGCGAGCTGCCTCCTCACACCCCTCATTACTGCCTCCATCTGGAATGAGTCACTAGCCATGTCCTGGGTTGTACATCCACCTCCCTGGGCAGCTCCCTCCCCTGGTCCCCCCAGCTGTGGGCTGCTGTCTGTGCCCCTGCACTGGGTGCACCCCTGTTTGTGGCTGCCTGGCCTGCAGTCTGTGGCCTCTGCCTCCCACCTCTCTGTGCCTCTGTGCAGCCCTTCCTGTGCTTGGTATCACTGGCACCCACTGCGTGCTGCCTTTCACCCTGTCTCACGATCACACACACACACACACACACACACACTCACTTACTCACACACAAGCTCACACCCCCTGACTCCGGCTGTTTCAGGCTGTCTGGTCCATGCTTTGTGCCTCTCCCAGCCTGCCTCTCACTCTGTGGCTCCCCTTCGGCTGTTCTGCCTGCCCCCTCGCTCTCCCTCTTTCAGGCTCCCCTGTGGTGCAAGCCTCCCTTCCCTCGCTTGCTCCTTCTTTTTATTTGCTCAAGTCTGCTCCACACAAGTCCTGTTTGCTCTACGCTCATGCCTTTTGCCTGCTGTTGAATATCGCACTGCACTGCATATTCATGGCTACGCCCTCTGCACTTGTGCATACATTCATTACCATTACACCCAGGCACATTGAAACTCGCGCTGCACATTTGCTGCAGCTGAATATCGCTCTCCAGTGCATTGGCACACTTGCGCCGGTACATCCCTGTTGCGCATTGCGCAACTGCTCTGAATATCCCAGCCAATAAATACAGAGGAATAGAAAATTATGTACAGTTATGCGAACAAACATCACATTTGCAGAGACGGTAGATACAGGAACTAGGAAGCATTGATTAAAATTGGATGGGAGAAGGTTTAAGGGTTGCATTATGAAGTATTCCTACACAGGGAGAATGTTTGTGCACTGGGACAGTCTGGTAAAGGAGGTAGTGAAAACCGGTACAGTGGAGGGATGCACCAGGAGAAATCAGTAGTTTAAGGGACTTGCTCAGAGACACACAGTATTCAAGTGAAGGTTATGCGAATCTAACACAGGTCTGTCTACTGGATGTGCCCTAACTACAAAAAAACATGTTATGTGCCAGTGCAACTGGCAATTGCTGCTATCCAACCTCCTCCCATACCAGTTCTGTTCATTAGCCATAGTACTTGTTATATGCTTTGGCAGCTGTACGATGTCAATACAATATTGATAGAACAAGTGCAGCATATTTGATTATCAGCACAATTACATGTTCTTCAGTAATGTAGAATAACAAGTATGTGAATTGATATATTATTGAGAAGTTGTATTTTAGCTGAAAGATATAATACATATTAAATTACATATGATACATAGTACCATGGCATTGCAGAAACAATATTTTCTAATTCACACTTCTCTATCAGCTGCATTTCTGTGGTAATTTACCAACTTGCTACGAGGCGAATGAGTGATCCACTCTGAATATATTGATTAGTCATCAAACTAACATAAAGCACTTCACTATCAACACATATATTATACATATGTGGATTTTCAGTTATGCATGACAGTCCTTCCATCCTATGCTGAATCCCGCTTATTTCATTACAACATATGCTCTCTACTTCTGTTGTCATTATCATACATTTACCACATGAGCACCAGTTAAGATCCACAAGTCTTTCAGGAGGAGCAGGTTCAGACTGTATATTCTCTTCAAGTATTTCATGGCTATACCTAGCATCAGTTTGCTGGGTAGTTAACACATCAATAACAAGTTCAAAAGCATAACCTTGAACCTGAAAGTTACGTATGAGTCCTGTTACGTTCTCTAACATGCTGCTTGATTCTCCATTGTCTCTGCCTGTGTTAGCCATGATGACAATTCGTGAAACTATTAAGTATGTTGTAAAAAAAGGAAAATAAAAGGGTTACAATCAGCATACTTATTCATCCATCAATGATGCATTGCTTACATAGAAGAGAAATATAAGAACTGACATATATATGTGTTTGTACACATACATATATATATAAATATATATATATATATATATATATATATATGGGATAGTGGATGGATAGTACATGGACAACTGTGCACAACCAATGTATGGTGGAATGCTGTTATGCATTGAATTCCATGCCAGAATATGCTTGCTGTGCTGCAGCAGGGACATCATTATGTTGTTCTGCTGCAGTAGTGATGTCACTAGTACAGCAGAACAAATTGGAATGCCGCCACATATTTGATTTCCTCTATCCAATTAAGCTGGAAGTTTTTTTTTTTTAAACTTTAACTTGCAGAAACATTTGCAACGCACTGTGTCAGTTAAAAAAAAAAAAAGAAAATACTAAAATTTCTATTCTCCGTTGTCTTCACTGTCTGGTTTTGTGTGATTTTCTATGTTGTGACTGCCCATACACTATAAAAGATTGTGTGTGAGCTTTCATACACAAACAAGGCTATTCTTGTATCTCGAGGTTCCCTTGGTAACAGAGCACTTCTCAAGCTGCGCTCTCGAGGTCATCTATTACCAAGGAAACCTCTCAATACAAGAAGATTCTTGTTGTGTATGACTTCTCATACACAATCCTCTGTGTTGTGCCACTGAGTGATTTTGATTCACTTAGAAGTCTATAGCAAACCTCGGAGAGATCCATGGAAATCATATCCCAGAGGTGGCACAACATACTGGTTGTGCATATATTTGCCCATCTGGCATTCCAAACAGAGGAAACACTAGCACAAACAGTAAAAGAAGGGAGAAAGACTTTACATAGGTACATTATTAAAATGATAAAGTCCAGCGGGTATATTGCTCAGATCAAAATAGTTAAGGGGTAGTGTGTGGAAGAGTACCAAAGAAAAGCATCTACTCTAAATGTTCTGAAGGAATTCTATGTCACAACATGGCATGTCATTCTCTCTTTCTCATTTGTAATCAGAGGGAACAATGTTTTTGGAACTGTATGTGGAGGATGTAATTGAGCAAGTTAGTATGAGAGTGGATCTTCTCCCTGGGACTTGTACAGGTGAGTGAGGGTCTGTAGGGGTACAGGTTTAAAGGGGGGGGGAGGAATTAGGGCTAATTTCTATATTACAGGCCCTATTTTGAAATGTGATATTGTGATGGCAGTCGCAGGGCAGGTGGGCTACTAGACACCAGGGAATATCACAAAAACATGGGGATGGTGATAGGATGATGGGGGGGCAATAGATAACAGGGAATATCACAAAAACAGGGATGGTGACCGGAGGATGGGGGAAACTACACTCCAGGGGACATTATCTAACACGGGGACAGCGATTGAAGGGTGGATGGCCAACAGCCACCAGAGAACATCACAGAAACACAAGGATGGTGCTTGAAGGGCAGGGGGTGGGTTACTATACACCAGGTAAATATCACAGAAACAAGGGAATGGCAATTGGATGGTGGGGGTGCCACTAGACACCAGGGAACATTAGGGAAACAGATGGACACTGATCAGAGGGTGGGAGGCACTAGACACCAGGGAAGCATTACAGAGTGGGGGTGGCACCTAGCTCCGAACCAGGAGGTCAACCAGAAGTGAACACAGAGCAGGAAAATATTGTGTATGTGTGTTTTGTGTGTGGGGGGGGGGAGCAGCACTTTAGTTATTAGAGAGTGGGACTTCATCTCAAATTGGTATGGTAAAAATTATAGTGTAAGTACCTGACCAATGAGGGAGTCATGTTGTTGACAGTAATCAGGCTAATCATGCTGTTGTGAAGGGATATCAGCACTGGGTTCCAAGGTTTGAAACCATTCTGGTTTCTGGACTTTACTTTTACATTTCATAAGTAAAGCAATAATAGAGTCTAAAATATATGCCATCCTTTTTGACTGCATACATTTTCAAGAACTGATATGTACTTACAAAAAACATTACATAAAGAAGTTCTTCAAAAATGGTTGCATAGGAACATTATTGACTGCACTGATAATGTATTGTCAACTTTATGCTTTAAAGAGAACTAGCTAGCATAAAGCAATATCAATTCACAATAAATGAATGTCAGGCAAAATAAATTTGGAAGCCAATAACTATAATGTTGTCCATAGTTCTAAGAAATGGGTGGAGTTAATGTGGGGGTGATGGGGGGTGGGTGAGAGAAGAGAAGGAGTAAGATCACAGCAAAAAATAAATAAACTCTGTTAAATACCAAGATATGCCACAAACCATTAACAAATATTAAATTAAAATTAGTACTGGATTATGAACCAGTACTCATGTATTACCACAATGTTTTATTTTATCTAATGATGCTTTCTTTTTAAATTGGTTTGCAGACAGCAAGGAGAACCAGGGATAAAGGACAACCTAGGAAGGGGCTGGAGTAGAACAGTGAAACAGTCTAGGGAGGTCAAATCATGGAAAGCCATGTGTGCCAATGCCAGGAGCCTTAGCAACAAGATGGAAGATCTGGAGGCTGTCATGGTGCAGTCAGACCTGGACATTGTGGCCATCACTGAAACCTGGTATAATGATAACCATGGCAGGGAGATGGCCATACCTGTCTACAACATATTCAGAAGAGACAGGGCAGGTAGAAGGGGAGGAGGAGCGGCACTGTATGTGAAAAATGACATAAAGGCCACAGACATCCAAGAGGAACAAAATGGGGGAGAGATACTGTGGGTTAAGCTGGATAGGAAAATGGGGCCAGCCATCCGCACAGGTGTGGTCTATAGACCACCAGCCCGGGAGGAAGAAACAGATAGGGAGCTGATGCTAGCCATCCAAAGGATGGCAGACAAGGGTGAGGTAGTACTGGTTGGAGACTTCAATATTTCAGACGTGGACTGGAGCATCCCAGCAGCAGCAGCATCAACTAGGAGCAGATTTATCCTAGATTCCCTTCAGGGTGCCTTCCTCAAGCAACTGGTCATGGAACCAACTGGTCATGGAACTTGGCAGAAGGCAATACTGGACCTTGTGCTCACAAACAGGGACAGTGTAATGGGGGTAACAGTGGGGGAGCACCTGGGGAACAGTGACCACCAGTCATTCTGGTTTGAAATCACAGAAAGAGAAGAACCAAACCACACCACACAAAAACATGTATCCTGAATTTTAGGGGGGCGTGCAGACTTTGGGAAAATGGGGAGATACTTGAAAGAGGCATTAAGGGGAATGGGGCAGGAATCAGGGGTTGAGAAACAGTGGGCAGTATTTAAAATGGGGATTACAAGAGCAACAGAATTATGCATTAAGCAGGTTAGCAAGAGGAAAAGGAAGAGGATACCATTGTGGTTTTCCAAAGAGGTAGCAAAGAAAGTACAGTAAAAGCTAAAAAGACTGCATTCAGGCAATACAAAAGACACAGGCAGAACGGGAAAGGGAGAAGTACCAGGAGAAGCAAAGGGAGGCAGGGAAGTCAGAAAGGGAAGCCAAAGCTCAGACAGAAGAACACATTGCAAAATCAGTGGGTAGAGGGGACAAAACCTTTTACAGGTACGTAAGTGAAAAAAGAAAGGCAAAGGGAGGGGTAGTGAGACTGAAGGGGGCCACGTGGAGGATGACAACAGTAAAGCTGACATATTGAACAGGTATTTCTGCTGAGTCTTTACTGAGGAAGAGAAGGGTAATGGGTCTGAAGGGAGTACAAGGGGTGAGAATGGTGCAGAAATGGACACAAGTCCCTTTACTCTAGAAAGGGTCCTGAAGGAACTGGAAGTAATAAGAGTTGATAAAGCGTGGGGCCAGATGGGGTGCACCCTTAGGTCCTTAAAGAACTAAGAGAGGTGGTGGCTGAACTCTGCCTATCCTGTTTAGCCGATCACTGGAAACAGGAGGTACCCAAAGACTGGAGGACAGCAGATGTAGTCCCTTATACAAATGTGGGAACAAGAGGAAGCGGGAAACTACAGATCAGTCAGCCTCACCTCGGTAGTGGGGAAGATCATGGAAGCACTACTGAAGGAGAGACTGGTGGAACATCTGGTTGTCAATGGACTACAGGACCCACAGCAGCATGGTTTCACCAGGGGGCGGTCATGTCAGACAAACCTTGTTGAATTGTTTGACTGGGTGACTAGGGAGGTGGATCAGGGGAGGGCAGTGGACATAGCCTATCTGGACTTCAACAAGGCCTTTGACACTGTGCCACATAGAAGACTATTACACAAACTGGGGAATATGGGTGTGGGCAGGACAGTAGTGTGGTGGGTAGGTAATTGGCTGGGCAGCAGGACACAGAGTGTGGTGGTAAATGGTTGTCACTCCACAGAGGGAAGAGTGACCAGTGGGGTACCACAGGGATCAATGCTGGGACTGGTCCTATTCAACGCCTTCATCAGTGACATTGAAGGCAGAATTTCACTGTTCACTGATGACACAAAGCTCTGTAACAGAGTAGACACACCAGAGGGTGTAGACAGAATGAGAAGGGATCTGCAGAAACTTGAAGAATGGTCAGGGGTTTGACAGTTAAAATTCAATGCAAAGAAGTGCAAGATAATGCATATGGGGCACAAAAACCCTGGCACAATATATCAGTTGGGGGGTGAGGATATAGCATGCACAATCAGGAAAGGGATCTTGGGGTTATCGTCTCTGATGACCTCAAGGTAGAAAAACAGTGTGGCAAGGCAGCAGGTAAAGCAAATAGGATGCTGGGATGCATAGGCAGAGCATCACCAGCAGGAAAAGGGAAGTCATAATTCCACTATACAAGACACTAGTGAGGCCTCACCTGGAGTACAGTGTACAGTTCTGGAGACCTTACCTATGTAAGGACATAGACAGGGTAGAGAAGGTTCAGAGGAGGGCAACAAAGATGGTACATGGATTGCATCACAAGTCCTATGAGGACAGGTTGAAGGAACTGAATATGTACTCCCTGGAGGAGAGGATGGAGAGAGGGGATATGATAGAGACATACAGGTATCTTACAGGGAGGAACAGGGTGCAGGAATACACTATTTTTAAGCAAAAAAGATGTTCCAGGACTAGAGAGCATGGGATGAAGTTGGAGGGAGGATGATTGAGAGGAAACGTGAGGAAGAATTTCTTCACAGAATTGGTGGTGGTGGACAAGTGGAACACCCTGCCAGAGGAAGTGGTGGGGGCTGAAACAATCACGGGATTTAAGAATGAATGGGATAGACATAAAGGAATTCTGGAGGTCAGTGGTAAGGGGCAACGGACTTCTAGGAAAACATAAACTGAATTTACAAGCTCAAATGGGCAGACTGGGTGGGCCACAGCCCTTATCTGCCGACACTGTCTACATATCTATGTATTACACCATGGCGTTTACTGTATTATTGCATTTTACTCATGGATATTCAAACTAGAAACTGAGTACTTGGGGGTATGGTCTGGACGCTGAGTTAGACAGCCACTTGAACCGTCGGCTCTACCTGCAGCTATCACTATCCATCCCACATCGTGGACATTCAGAGACCCCTAACCCTTCCGAGGTGATTGTAAGCTGCCGTACATCCTCACCATGGTATAGAGTGAGTCAGATAGCAGCAGGACTCCGGGTTTATTGCTCCACAGTGCTGGTTACTGTGCTGTCCCATATGACCAAGACCAGACCCTGAGACACTGATCTTGTGTGACTGACATCAGCCAAGATTAAACGGTGCAGAATTAGAAGAAAAAACACCCGGCATTGCACTTGCTGAATCTTCATGAGAGATTTTACCATATTTTAGGCTTTGGACTAATTACCTGATACAGGGATTGTGTTACCTAAAACCCACCCCCAAAGCCTAGCGATTCCTCCTGCAGAACTCCTGGGCTCACCAGTAGATGTCGGCGCTTCACTGCAGCACATTACCACAATGTTGGAGACCCTGCTAACACGAGTGAAGAGCATATCTGATACCTTGTCTGGCACAATCGCAGAGGTGCAGGTGCTTAATGATAGGCTGAATGTCTCTGAACAGCGAGAAGATGAACTGGAAGCTGGTCATATTAAAATACTACAAAGACTCCAGGACCATGAAGAAAAGCTGGCTACCTTGTGGAGACGTGCAGAAGATGAGGAGAACCGGGGAAGATGCAACAATATCAGAATTTTGGGAATCCCAAAGGTTCGGAAGGTCGGAATACAGAGTTTTTGAATGTTGACATTCCTAAAATTCTAGGGGAAGGTGGCGAGGCCAAATTGAGGTTGAAAGAGCGCACCGCATATCCAGTAGCTTTCGTACCCAGGGTGCATCCCCCAGGCCTATCATTGCATACATACTGTGATATTCCACTGAGGAAAGAATATTGACGGCAGCATGAGACAGGGGAGAGTTAATATGGCAAGGTACTAAAATATCTATATTTAGAGACTTCTTAGCTGAGGTTGCTGGTCATAGGAAAGCCTTCATCCCCATTAATAAATTGCTGGCAGCACAAGGTTTCAAGTATTGATTCAGGAATCTAGCCTACCTTCACGTATCCTGGGATGGCAGAGACCTGGTAGCCGAGACATCACAGGAGATTGAAAACTGGGCCTCTAAATACTGGCCCCAGATTTCTCTGAGTGCTGCAACTCCTAGGAGGCTATGGACACCAGGACCTAAAATGAGGGAAAGGAGGAACCAAAGCTCAGGAGATGGATTCAGGGAGGAGCACAACACTACCCGGACAGTGCAATGACCATACGATTCTTCCAGGTTCCCTGAGCACCAGAAAGCTATGGGGATATCCAACAACGCCACAAACACAAATATGAGGTGGCCAACAGCTCAACCCGCTCCCTCTCTACCTCAGTGAGGCACCCATCAGATGAACCGTATACAGCAACGCTCAGCTAGTGAACAAGGATCCCCGACTAAAGGCCCAGGTACAGCACCGCCCTCATGGCTGACTAAAGAAGAGCTCCCTGTCATGACACAACTCAAGCAGCAGGAAATATTAGATGAACTTCTCATGGAGGTAGCAGATACCGCATCATGGGAAGATGTACTCCTGGAGTTGGCTGACTGCCAGGACTTCTCCAACATTCCTGTGAAACCAGGGCTTCTCACTTTCTCAGAGGCACTATCCCAGAACCCTATATCCTATGCAGCTGGACTTGGCTCTACTGGGGAGCGAGCTCCCAATGATTTAAAATGATAAGTCTGTATTGCTTTTTTATCTCTTCCCATGGGGTACTCCCTTAGTTCCCTTCAAGTAGGTGATACTAAGTAATGTAATTATGGTGGGCTCCCCATTCCCTCTTCAAGCATCGCGAGGCTTTGACCGAGGGGATGCATCCCACCTAGGGTGACCTGGGAGATGTCCAGTCCTTGAAATTAAAGGTACCCTATTACAAAGGTGTGTATATATATATATATATATATATATATATATATATATATATATATGGGGTATGACTTAACACTTTTCCTCGACCTTCTGTTGGAAGGGTAGCTTTCACTTCACTGGAGCGAGTTACAAGAGAATTCAGAGACCAGGAGCACTCGCTGCTCTGGATGTGGTCAGGGTCCAGAACAGTCGAGGACATAGGCTACCAGAGCTCCTCTTAGCCAGTACCCTCTGGCACTTAAACCAGCGAATTCCATCTGCCCCCCCCCCCTTCACTTACTCATGGTGCAGGTTTCATACTGAGTAACTCCCCCACCCCCCATCTCTGGATGTTACAAATTTCTTCTTTCTATGTTCTGACATTGCGATAGCTGGGGAAAGTGCTTTAGACAACTTCAGCAGTTTAGACTCCACTACTCCCGATAAAGTGAACGGTTAGCACGGCTGTGCACTCCTGCTCGGTAGAGTTGAGTGGTGTAATCTCGTGCATACACCAATTCACCATTAACTGGGTGCTTAATTGAATTGTTAGTGTTCAGAATTTATTAGTTGTTTAAGATCTTCTACTCCCCCGAGTGGGGTTAAGTTCGTACTATGTTTTAACTGTTTCAAACAGGTACTCTGGTGATATAAGTAGAGCTTTGACACTGTTGTTCTCATTCCTGATATAGAGCATTATTGGCACAGTACCTAGTGAACAGAGTACCCTCTTTCTCCTTACTCAGTTGATACCTTCTTCGTCGTCTCAGACAACCTATCTGCTCCTGCTTTCCTATCCCTACTGGAACTGGGTGGTGAGTACCTATATACTTTCTAAGCATGAGAACTAAAATGCAGAATGTTGACACAGAGATCAAGTTCCCATCATGGAATGTGAAGGGTTTAAATCACCCGGTTAAGCGGTGCATGGTCCTCAGGCACCTACACTCCTTGCAGGCGGATATAGCACTTATCCAGGAGATGCATCTCACTGCAAGAACTGTATCGTGGCTGAAAAAGGCCTGGGTAGGAAGACTGATAGCGAGTTCAGTGACAACCAAATCTAGGGGTGTAGCCATCCTGATCAGGAAATCATGACCGCAGTTGACAGTTCAAATACCCTTGTTGAAGACATAAGCTTAACAGAGTAATTGCATTACAGATCTTTATGCTGTACAGTAATTTTGATAAGTAGTTGAACATTAAACATAACAGCACTATAGTTACAATGGCAAACATATTCAAGATACCTAATACAAGACACTGTACTTCCTGGTCAAAATCGAATCTGACAGCTTCAGATGAATACGACACACCATGCTCGAGTGAAAGTGACGTTATGGAGCACATGAATGTGCACAGCATCATTTAGATTGTTTGCTCACACTCCCAAAATCAAAATGGAAATACAAAACGGACCACTCCAATAAAAGTCATATTGTAATTTACTGCTGTTTGCTACATATAAAAACACAAATAAAACACACCATCACGACATGAAGTTGAAAAATCACAGCTGCTTTATTTGGAAAAACTACACAAGGGAAAGCATTATTTTAATAATTTCCTGTCCTCTTTAAGGCATTTAATGGTTTCAATCATATCCCCTCATCCCTCCTATCCTCCAGGGAGTACATGTTCAGCTCACCTAATCTATCCCCATAGGACTTTCCCTCCAACCCCTGGATCATCTTGGTTGCCCTATGTTGCACCGGTTCCAACATTTTGATGTCCTTCTTCAGAAATGGGCACCAGTACTGCACACAGTACTCCAGGTGCAGCCTGACCAGAGATCTGTACAAGGGAAGGATCACCTCCCTATTTCTGGAGGAGATTCCACTCACAATACACTGCAGCATCCTGTTGGCTTTTGCTGCCACCTTCTTGCACTGAGCTGAGTTGTTCATGCTGCCCATTATAAGCACCCACAGATCCTTTTCCTCCATGGTACTTTCAAGCTGCACCCCTCCCAGCTGATAGCTCCTCCCCTGGTTTCTAGCTCCGAAATGCAATACCTTGCACTTTTTGGCATTGAACCCCAGCTGCCATGTTTCTGACTACTCCTGTAGTTTAGTCAGGTCCTCCTGCAGCCCCTTCCACTCTTCAGTGTCATCTACCACAGCTCCCATCTTCGTATCACCAGTGAACAGACTGATCCTACTCTGGATCCTGTGTGAGATATCAGCTATGTATCTCCCAAACAGCACTGGTCCCAGTACCAATCCATGTGGCATCCCGCTCATCACTTCCCTCACTAATGAGAGTCCCCCCACCACCACCATCACCCTCTGCTGCCTTCCATTCAGCCAGTTGATGATTTATCTTCGTTCCCACCCTTATATTTTCCAGCTTCTCCCCCAACCTCCCATGCAGCACAGAATCAAAGGCCTTGCTGAAGTCCAAATACAGGACATCCACTGCATGGCCCCTGTCCAGCTCCCTGGTCACCCAGTTGTAATACTCAATTAGACTTGTCTGGCAGGATCTGCCTGAAACAAACCCATATTGTTGGCCATCCTGGAGAAGATTGTCCTCCAAAAAGGTTACTAGCCTCTCTTTTAGGATTGTCTCTATGAGCTTCCCCACAATTGATGTGAGGCTCACTGGTCTGTAGTTGCATGGTTCATCTCTAGGGCCACTTTTGTGAATGGGCACCACATGGTCCATCCTACAGTCTTGTGGTAAGCATCCTGTGTGTGTATCCTGTGTCCAGAGAGGTATTGAACAGGTCAGTCAGTGGTCCTGTCAGGATCTCTGCCAGCTCGCTGAGAATCCTAGGGTGAATACCGTCCAGTCCTGGTTCCTTGTCCTCCCTCCATGCTCTTAATCCTTCCAGAACCCTGTCCTCTGTTGTCCCTAGGTCAGTCACCCCCCTCCCCACTACCCACTCCATCCCTTCCTTGGGGTATCTGCTGCCCTTTCTCCTTCATGAACACAGAGCAGAAGTATTCTTTAATTGCCTCTAGCATGATGCACACCGTTTTCCACCCACTCTCCATCCTTCCTAATCCTCACAATCTGGTCCTTGTTCTTCCTTCGTTCTCTAATGTATCTTACAAAGTTATTTTCTCCTTCCTTAATACCTTGTGCCAGTCTCAGCTGTCCTGTGCCTTGGCAGCTCTGACTAGCCTGGTAACATCCGTGGACTTGTTTGTATACTCTTCCTTGTCAACCCCTATTCCCAATATTCTGAGCTTCCGAAATGCCTTCCTCTTGGCTTGCACCCCTTCCATAACCTCTTGAGTCAATTGACTGGGCTTCTTTGCACTTCCCTTCTTACTCTGTGTCTTTGTACAAGTCCCAGGCTGAAATGCGGCTTAAGGGCATTTCTGGACATGTTCCTGGTGGTGTATTTGTTGATGATGGTGCAGAAGCAGTTTGTTAAAGCAGAGGGTGTGAGCCCCAAGAGCTTCTTTCTGGCTAGCAGACAGGTCTGGAGCGTTATTCTTTTGGGTAAATGTAGCCAGTTAGCAACTGCATAAAGAGTGCAGCTACAGTATGATTGAGATTATCTGCACCAATTACAAAGCAGCATATCTTATTACAGATCAGGTTTATTTTGTTTAGCACCATGTAACAGGCAGTTGCTTAGACAGGAAGGCTATAATCTATAAGTGACATAACTGAGCTGGCCACAGTAAGGCATCTAGCATACCCAGTGAGAGTGTCCCTAGTACGGTACAGGGTACTCAGTCTTCCCTTAACTATGGCCACCAGATTGTCAACATGGATTGTAAAAGATAAGGGGCCCAATATACAGAAGTTTGCGTGGACACTAACTAGTATTCATCCATGCAGACTGGGCTTTGCAATGGAGCCCAATATTCAAAGGGCTCTGTTGCACCAACAAACAGGGGTAGCGCCTGTGCAAACCAAATGGGGGTATGCAAATAATGGGTCGGGAACAGGAATATTGGTGCAAGCCGATATTCTGCAGATTTGCATGGTGCAAGAGGGTTTGCACTGTCTTTTTGTGCCATGTAAATACCACTGATGAAAACCTCCTCTAATGCTACAAAACCCTAGCAACTGCCAGAGGTAATGCAGCCAATCAGCCAGTTGGCTACTGGGTATGCATATCCATCCCTGTGGTCAATGGCACCCCTCTACAATTTCCAGCCCCATATAAAAAAACAAATTCCCTGATGCCAGTGGTCCCTGTCCCTCCATTCCCAGCTGCACAGTTTTATTCACAATCCCTAGTGCTAATGATCTTCTCCCTCCTTCCGATCACAGCCCTGTTGTTATATTTAAAGTCTCTGGTGTTAGTGATCCTTCTCTCCCTCTTATCCTGGCCTGCCATAAAAATTTAGTGGCACTGGTGGTAGTGCCCCCCCACTGATCACTAGCCTGGAAGTAAAAACAACCCCACCCTAGCATCCAGTGGTCCCCTCTGCATAGCACTTGGCACTCCTCCAATCACTTGCAGGTGCATATGGTGACCGGCACAGCTCTCCTCTTACTCCTCTGCCAGCTGCCATATATCCAGGCAAGGAGCTCACAACTTATGTATAGGACAGGATGACATGCCCTGTCCTATAAATAGGAAGCTCGCTCCCCATCTGGACATATGGTGGCTAGCCGAGGAGGTGTGAGGTGGGCAGTGTCAGTCATCATATGCACATGCAGCACTGCAGATACCACTCAGGTGATTGAGGGGTGCCCAGTGCTGCAGGGGAGACCACTGGATGTCAAAGAGGGATTGTGTTTCTTCTTGGCTGGCAATCGGTGGAGGAGCTACCACTGCCACCAGGAATACTTAATTTTTCCATTAGGGTTGGGAATGGAAGGAGGGGGAACCACTAGCACCAACAATTTTAAATATAACAATGGAGCTGGGATAAGAGGATGGGAGGGGACCATTAGCACCAGGGAGTTTAAATATAACAATGGGTATGGGATTGGAGAGAGGGAGAGGACCAGTAGCACCAGGGATTGTGAATATAACTATGGGGCTGGGATCGGAGGGAGAGAGGGGATACTAGCACCAGGGATTTTGATAAAACACTTGGGGCTGGCGATTGGAGGGAGGGGTACCACTAGCACCAGTGATGGGTACAACTTTCCTATCCTGAGGGTGGTGCTGTGCTACCTGCCTCTGATACCCATGCAAATGGTCCCATAATGGGCATGCAAATAGCCCATTAGTGCCTTGCATGCCAAATGGACTAATTTGCATGGGCACCTTTGAAAATCACAAATAGTGCTACTGCACTGTTAAGTCTTTGTGCCATCTTCAGCAACCATGTCGGGGTGGTGCTCCCTGACTTAGCACTGCTCTGACATGGCCCTATATTCAGTCTGGTAGCACCTGACTGAATATAGCATCCTGGGACCTCTGGGCAATTGCAAAGTACAGAGCAATCATTTGTGCTAGACTTTGCAACTTCTGAATATCGTGGCCAATGTGACATCTAAAGTTACTCCAAGGTATATGAAGATTTTCCCTGTTCAAGATTTTGTCCTTGGTCATTTTGACTGACAGAGGGTGGAACTTTCCTCTTTTGTGGGAGGTCAGAGAAGAGCATGGTCTTTGTTTTTTTTTTTTTTTTATAATTCAGGACCAGATTGCTGTTGGAGAACCAGCTTTCAGGTAATCTGAAGTAACTTTGGAGAACAGCGATTATGGTTGTCCTGGTCATTGCTTTTAGAATACAGTACATGACTTCATCATCAGCACAGAGAAGTGCTGACTTTCTGATATGTATCAGATAGTTGATTTATGTAGAGGCCAAATAGGAGTGGTCCCAAGATGGAGCCTGTGGGACACCAATAGCTACTTCTCTAATATCAGGCAAAGATGTATTCATCTTCACCCACTGGGAACTATTGGTGAGATAGATATAGAACCAGTCAACTGTGTTCTGTGACAAACCTGGTTGAAGGATGTAGTAAGGTCAATATATATATATATATATATATATATATTGCTCTAACTAGGTCACCATTGCCAAGGGCCTCAGTAGTTGATGTATTCCAGTAGTGCTGTGTTGGTGCGATGGAGCTTCTGGAAGCCATGCTGCTGTACTAGCTGGACACTGTATTGTTCAAGGTATGTGATGAGTTAGTCAGAGACTATTCTATCAAGGGCCTTGGGCGGTGGGGTGGATAATAGAAATTCAGTGTTTGGTGAATAGTGTATAGTGCATGTGTAGATTTAACATTGTCCTTTCTCTATTCCCACTCTCAGTAGTGAGCGGGCAATGATAGGGAAATAGAACACCCAGCACTTAGGGTGAGAAGAGTATCAGAGGAGGAAGAGGAGGAGGAAGAGGCTTGGAGGATGGTGGGAGCTCAAAACACTCTGAGTGTGGATTGCTGGGAAATGCTGACATATGAATGGATTGTGGGAAGTGTTAATTCCCCCAACTCTGAATCTCAGGTAAAGCCCTCCCATTCAATGTTTGGTGAATAGTATACAGTATAATGCTTGTGTAGACTTAAGTTTGGCCTTTCTCTGTTCCCACCCTCAATAGAGAAGCCAGCTGATACTAGGAATAGAAGGACCAAAAAGAAAGAGAGAGATTACCTCCTCCAAATCATGGAGGGTGTGAACAGTAGCAAGCAGGAGAGAAAAAAAACCCTGTGGAGGAAATCTCTGAGGAGCCATGGCTACTGAATTGCCCATCCTCTGGGCATTCTAAGAAGAGATAATCCTAAATGACCAATTGCCTTCGAATGGAGAAGCGTATTTTAGGCATGATGAGATCTGTCTTACAAATCTATATAATGGAGAGGAATGCCGCCTAGATGATGATGATGATGATGCAGTTCAAGCCAAAGGAATATCCTGAATTTAGTCAAAACTGCTGAAAAGGAGTTCTCTGATGTTTGAGAACTGTTTGGTAAACCTTGTGGAAGTGAGAAGAACTTGAAGCAAACATGTGAGTTAGTTGAAGAGCTTCTGGTGGAAATAATTATGGATTGGGTAATAAGTAATCTGAGCTCCTGTATGACATCTGCTGGTCTTTGAAGTGGGAAATAACAAGATGAATGATCTGCTTGATCTGCTTGAACTCTTATACTGGTGACTGAGAGAGTTTTTAGCAAGAAGCTGAAAACAACTCAATGGGATAAGAATGCTGAATAGTTGGTGATAGGACTTAGATGCT
This sequence comes from Neoceratodus forsteri, assembly GCA_016271365.2. Classification (NCBI taxonomy): domain Eukaryota; kingdom Metazoa; phylum Chordata; order Ceratodontiformes; family Ceratodontidae; genus Neoceratodus; species Neoceratodus forsteri. The sequence goes on from CM057455.1 coordinate 704,124,127, forward strand.
AGAGGTAAGGACAAAGGGGAGAGTGTATAGTGTGCTCAGGTTTCAGAATGAACATCTATTGTTCTAGTCTTCGCAGGATTGCAATGATGTTTGATGAATTCTAAGCAGGCATGAAATGGACTTGCTGGAGCACTGAATTTCTGATGACTAGTGCTTTATAGATTTTGGCCCAGATATTCAAACTGCGCCATTTTGTGGCGCAAGCCCCTGCGCCACTCAAAATAGTTGCGCTGGGGTGTAGCCAGGGTGATATTCAATGGAGTTGTGCTATGGCGCAACTTCTTTGAATATCGCCCCGAGGCCACACCCACTGTGCATGGCGCAGTGGAACTGCACCAGCGCAAGTGGTCAGAGTGAGCATTGAGATGCAGTGGCGAAAGTTCTATTGCCATGCGTAGCACCTTACTTATATTCGTGCTGGCAGACATGCAAATGGGGCCATAATTTATGCAAGGTGCAGGGGGGCCATTTGCATCTAATTACAGCCCCATTTGCATGCCATTAGCATGCAGGTGCTCCGATCCCTGATGACTTGTGCCTGGCGCCGTGCCAGGCAGCAGTCGTCAGGGACCGACGCCCCCTGCAGCCCGATCATGAGAATAACAGTAAACTCCCCCCCATTAGCCTGATCGCGGGCATAATGATTATTGTCCCCCCACACCCAGAGTAGCCCGATCACGGGCATCAAACCTCCTCCCAAAGTCCAATATCCCTGGTGGTCCAGTGGACCGTGAGTAGCCTGATTGCGGGGCATCCTCACCACCCAATCGGAAATCCTTTGTGATCTAGTGGCCCCCCCCACCCACGAAGCCCACTCCGCTCCCCCGTCAGCCAGTGGGTGGCAGCACCCCACCGCCTGCCGCCCACCGCCTGCCATCTGACAGCTCGGTAGGGCTGCACACCGTGGTTTAGCATGAGCCAATGGGCATGCAGCTTCATACCGTACAAACAGTCAGATATGTGAATGAATCTATTCATTCATATATCTGGACTACCTTGTATGGTATGGGCTGCATGCCCATTGGCTCATGCTCTGAACCAAAGTGCGTGCAGCCCTACCAAGCTGTCAGTTGGCGGGCGGCGGGTTGCAGATGCAAGGACATAGAGGAGAAATTTTGATGAGTGATTTAAAGGCATAAATGAGAAAACATTACAAACTGCTTGGGTAGAGGTGGTAAGGTGGATTACTTTGTTGCTGATGATAAGTCAGGTGTAGATTGAAATCGAGAGAAGTCATGATCTACACTGCAGCAATATGGATGTGATGGAGTGCTGGCATAGACATCGAGATAAGGCTTGGTTACTGGTTGTAGTAAAAGTAGGTCCATGCAGTCTCAGCATGATCAGAAAGCTGGACTAGGAGTAGGGTCTGCCTTTATATGATGTCCTCGTTTGGTAGATTGTTTGAGAGGATTGACAGGTGTAGATTGAGATGACTTTTTACGATACAGCAATTTCCAAATGGCAGATGTTGTAATTCAGAAGTGGTGATTCAGGATGCTTAGGATAGCAGTATATCCATGAGTTGGAAATGTGTTAAAATATATTTCAGGACATAATATCAGAGTTGAATTATTGATCCCATAGGCAAGGTAGCATACATTCAGATGCATGAATAAAGTGTAAGCTCCATCACAAGTAGTAGATATGAAGAGACATAGCCAAAGCTCATGCAGCTTTCAATGTTAAGTTATTTATAATTGGATTGCATTGTGAATTTGGAGAGCACTTCATAAATCCAACTGAGGGGAGGGAGGCATTCGGAAAAGCAAGATTAGTTTAGCTGGAAGTAGGATTTGGATGGGGAATCACTCCTGCAATTCCAGTGCACTAGCTGAATGGTAGATGGAGAGGCATCACAGAGAAGTGAAAGAGATGCTGCATTACAGACAGGAGTATACTTGCTGCCTAACATGTGATGATAAAGGTTGCTTGTACTCTGGGATGGCCCGGTGCAGCTATGATGAACTTGGGCAGCTACAGTATGGGTGTGTGAATGAATTGATGAAATCATGGAAGTGCATCCGTCGTATCGATGACTATATTGACTCAACAAAATTAAAGCAAGTCCAGTTTCTTCAAGTCTTAACAGACTTCTGTCAAGTCAGCAGTTGAGATAGATGGAGAACCAATAGCGACAAATATTAGGTGGTAGATCAGACAGCTGATAAGGAACGCTGAAGGCTGCATTTAGTTAGAAGAATGTGAGCTTCAGGAAAAATGATTTGTGGTTCTGATGTAAATGTCATGAGAGGAGCCATAATTCTGTGAATTTAAAATAGGCAGCAGGGCATGGCTGGAGAGAAGCAACTGTATGAAGGATAAGGTGTAGCAAATATAATTAATCATAACTACTTTTGAACCAGCTGATTGTGGAATACCAAGGTTTCAGCTGACAGATGTGGAGGATGGTCCAGCCCTGATGGAGGATGAATAAAATCTGAACAAGTTGAATGCAAGAAGGAAGACATCCAGGGGGAACGCTGAGGATCTTCTTCAGAATTTTGAAGACATTGAAGAAGTAGAATGATGGAGGATTTGTGGAGTACTGTATGTATGCGAGTCAGAAGAAGTCTGAGGGGAACCCTAAGAATCTTCTTTGATCTGAAGATGAACCACCAGAGGAGCAGAGAGGGTTCATGGATAACTGAAGAAGTTTGAGGGATTGCTAAAGAAGTCTGAGGAATTGCTGAAGACCTTCTTTGAGTCAAGAGTGTTAAACAAATATGAGTGGAGAAGACATATTCCACTAAGCTGCTATGACTGCACTTTCAGATGGATGAGTTCTGAGAGGAGGAATTCAAGCCTTTTAGACCTTGATGAAATGGAGAACAATGTACTCATTCATAAGCTGATGGGGCAGTGTTAATAATGCTACTGGTGTCATCAGAAAGGAGGTTGAGTCCAAAAAGCAAGGAAGAGTTGCAAGACACAGATGAAAATGAGAATAGCTTCAGTGGCTGTATCTATTTCATAGCTTTGAAGCTGTAGATTTTTGCTTTGGCACGTGAGTTGAGTAGAGATGCAGCAAAATTTTACTCCGCCAGTCAAGTCGGGGTGAAGTCACACACTCCGCTTCATCAACTGCTACATGAAGTCCCCATAGAATCACATCACTTCACCTTAAGATGACTTTGCCTCATAATGAATTTGCATTATGCTGACTTCACATTCACTTTGCATTGCTTTCTGGTGAACACGAAGTGAGACACAATTGAAACAGCCCACAGATCACATGTGTGCCAGCACAGACAACCCCTGGTACCTGTGCTCAGTATGCAGTAATACACAAATATGAACTGCCTGGCATTTTGCCACTTGTCCACATATCCATTCTTAATTGAATAAATGGTGAGGAGGAATATTGAAGGGCATGTCTTATAGATTCTGTCACAGTCTGGTATAACTCCAGGATGGCACTGGTGAAAAAGTATGTCCTGGATAGGACCTTCCATTTGGGACAGGCACGTGCTGCAAAATGCCAGAATCTGCAATTCTCCACAAAGGAGAAAGGCAAAAGGTCAATTGCCAGCATTTCTGCTACGGCATCATTCAGTTCACGTGACACCACATGATTGGGTGGGTATTTCATGTTCTGGGCAAACAGACTCTGCAACATGGGCTGAGTAGTTACCCGTTTTGCACATGGTGTGCCATATGGCTCTGCTCTGTGAACAGCCATGGGTAGGGTGCTTTTGCTGTGTGATGAAGAGGGGTGCACAGGTGACACTGACAAGTCCACAAACAATGTTATTTTACCTGTTTTAAGCATAGGGGTTGATGTTGGACTAGAGATACTGCTGCATAGACCATCACCACTGCTGCTACTTTGATCACCACTTGACAACAATTCAAAATGGGAGAAAAGAAATGGGAATATGACCACTGAAAAGTGGAGGGCCCATACATGGCTCCTGAAGCTACTAGGCCTGTAATCACTCCTATGAACCTATAAGTCTATGAAAATCATTATCCTTCTCATGCCTGTTGTATTGCTCAGCTGTTATTTCACCACTACTACAGACATGGCTACTTGGGCTACTTACAGTCATGGAGGGGGATACCATGCTTAATAAGGTGGATAACGGTGAATGTCCCACTATGGCATTAGCTCCCCTCTGGTGCCGAGTCCACAGTGCCATGTGCCCATTCTTCAAATGTGTATGCTGGCCCCTGGTGCCCTGATGACAACCATTTTTACCACATCTGACATGCACCTGGTAAAGCTGGCAGATTGTCACTGCTTCATCACTTGGATCTTGTACAAAAAAATCCCAAACAAGGGATTTGGATCTCCTACGTTTAGTTTTCACAGGTCCCTGATGCTGCAGATTGGACACCAGCTTTTTTAGACAATGGCATGGGGGGTGTACTACTACATGATTTCTGTTCCTGGCCACACTTGGGCTCTACTGGCCTATCACTCTCTGTGATGACTACTACTGGGTCATCATCATCAACAGAAACTGCCACATCACAACTTTGAAGAGGGGGTGATTTAACACAGACAGACTGAGACTGTTTACACATAGCCATCTTTAATTTATTTTTCTCCAGTTCCCAACTGGGGTCACTAAAATCATCATCATATTCCTCATTTACATCCACTATTTCAGCTTGGATGCTGTCCTTTGGATAATATGTACGAACCACAGCATCATTATGATCATACAATACTTTTACTCCAACATTTGAAGGGTCGGATGACACAGGCATGACCTCATCAGCAGCGCTGGAAACATGAGATTGCGATGAGTCATCATCAGCATCAGAATCATGTTCAACCAATATGGGGACAAGGATGGGGACATCGGGGACTGTGACAGCTACTACACTCTGACTCACGGTCATGGCTTTAGACTCCACAATATTTGGGAAACCGGTTAATTTGCTGTCACGGGTTGAACTTGGGGCAATACTCATGCCATCAGCGACTTCACTACCACTGGCGGGGACAACAGCATCTCCAGCTATGACTGAAGCTACTGATTGTGCTGTGAAAAACATAGAGAAATCCCTTTCCTGGCATTAACTATGCACTTCTGCTGCATACTGCCACACCCATAGCCACTCTTGCCACTGGCAGCAGTACCATGGCCAGAAGCATCTTTGCGTGGACATCTCTCTGCAGGCATTTTTTGGGATTACCCAGAAGATTCACAACAAATTGAGATTTCTGAAACTTGGAGTGGATGGGAAGCCAAAAAACAACAACTGTGGCTTACAGAAGCAGATTGGGTACTAAACAGATGCCAGCACACAGACACAGATTGCACACTATAAAGAGATACAGCCACACAGGCATGAAACACCTTAACCAGAGGTCACACAAATCCCAAACTGGAAAAATAAATTATACCTTTTGTGGGTTGGGGGGGGGGCACTGCAGTAGCCATCCACTAGCTAGATAGAAGGAAGCAGCAAAAAAATACTGCAGAAGGTGATTACTGTGTGGCACAATAAAATGTGTCTGACTTGATGGCACGCACTCACACTCACACACTACAGGTAATGCGCAGAAAATTTAACAGTGCAGTACACTATATAACCAAATTGTTTAAACAGAATGAAAATATGCACTGTAACACAACAAACAGAAAATAATTATCAAGTATCACAGTGTGTACATAAACACACAAATACTAACACACACTACTAGTACAAAACAGTTAGAAAGACTGCCTTTATCAAGTGAATCTCACTCCACCACAGATACGCCCCTCCCCCGGAGCACACTTCAACAGTGTCTGTCAGTACACAGGCTAAATGTTCTAAATTAACATTCAAAATGCACAGAAAAACAATCAACACTCGATGATCTAAGCACAGGAGGGTTTCCTACAGTCAGTGTACTAAATTTGGAACAAAATAATTAGATCAAAAGTGATTTTTTTAAAGCTTTTTCGATGGTTTGATTCTCAGAGCTCTGAGAGCAAACTGTCTCCAGCTTTTCACTACACACACTACGCAGAACTGAGGCTGTGCAAGACAATATAGAGCCCATGTGACTTGCCATCCCATTAATCAATGCAAAATTTTCCTCAAATAAAAATAAACAGGCAAAGTAAAGTGAAGTCCATTTAAATCAATGGCAATTCGCATTAAAATTAAGGGGAAGGCTGTAATACAAGGTGAAGAAGCACAAGTCCATTGGAAACAATACACTTCATGTCGCAAATTAAAGGCGGAGTAATTCGCTTTGCGTTGTGGAGCACTACATGCACTGGAGCATAATAAGCAAAGTGCTCTGCATAGCGAAGTGAGAGTACTTTGCCTACCACTAGAGCCGAGACCTAAATTCCGATCAGTGGAAGAACCACTAGAACAAAAGAATGCACTATGTTGTGATGCATTGCTGATTGATTGAAGGTAGCAGACGAAACTGAGCCTTGGGTGAGTTGCAACATGTAGACAAGTCGAGCCCTAGTGTAGTAGAATACATTGGAGACAGATTGAAGCTGCTGACTCCCACCTCTGGTGGATAAATTGAACCCTACCTAAGCTTGGAGACCTCTCAAAGGTATGAGTTAGGGAGATGGAGTCTTGTAATGCTGCTGGTGAAGGCTGTGAAAATGGGAGATACACAGCAGAGTAGCAGCAGGAGTTGAGATAAAATCAGAGGAAAGAGATATGGCAGCTTGAGTTGTCAAGTTAGAAAATTGATAACAGGAGTAATGCATGACAGCATGAGAGGAGAGGAAAGTAGAGGCTGCAAGGAAAGAATGGAAGGATAGGGGGATGGCAACAGAAAGGGATTGGAAAGGGGGGCAGTTTGCAATAATTCCCAGGCATGAACTGAGTGGATCAAAAGTGTGTATAGTGTTTGATTAATTGAGGTTCTTCTTGCAGCTTGAAGGAAAGGAGAATGGATTGAGGTAGGTGATGCTTCATTGAAAGACCTCTGCAGGACAATATGCCAGAGCTGAAAGAGTTCTTAAATTGAAGCTGCAGTTAATTAAAGTAGTTCCTTCTTAAAGCTGTGTAGTTTTCCTACTTCTGCTGCTTACAGAATAGCTGGGGACCAAATAGGATTATATAGAGGCAGGAATAGTATAAGGAAAATTGCATGGCAACTGGGAGGGGGAGCTAAAGTAAATTTGTGCTGCTATAATGCTGCTATAGATGGCTGTCTTGGCTGCCTGTTTCAGCATGCTGTAAAAGGGCTTTGAGGTTAACGAAAGGCTGTGCAATTAATGCTCAAGGTAATATTGCTTTCAAAGAGAGTGTTCAAGTTCCTGTAGGTAAGTTATGCTGCTGTTTAAAGCAGAGGTTGTTAGGCTGCATAGGTGTACTGTGCCTTTAATCTACACAGAAACACAGATGCAGAGAATGGAGAAGTTAGGAATGGTTGCTGCACTGAGAATATGGAGTGAGCAGAGAGAAACCCCCCAAGAACAGAGACAAGCACAACAGGAAAATACAGACCTGTTAGTTTAACCTCAGTGATAGGGAAAATGATGGAATCACTTCTGAAGGAAAGAATTGGTGAGCATCTAGAGGCCAGAGGGGCACAGGACCCCAGGCAGCATGGATTCACAGCGGGAAGGTCATGCCAGATGAATCTGATAGATTTCTTTGACTGGGTGACAAAAGTAGTAGATCAGGGAGGGGCTGTGGACATGGCCTACCTAGACTTTAGCAAGGCATTTGACACAGTCCCACACAAAAGATTAATATACAAGTTTGAGCCAGCCTGGGAGTGGGTCCCAAGATGACAGCCTGGGTAAAGAATTGGCTGGAGAATAGGACACAGAGAGTAATAGGAAATGGAGTCCACTCAGAAGAAATGGGGGTTACTAGTGGGGTACCGCAGGGTTCAGTTTTAGGACCGGTCCTCTTCAATGTCTTTATAAGCGACATTGCAGAGGGACTGGAAGGAAAAGTATGTCTCTTTGCAGTTGACACAAAGATCTGCAACAGAGTTGATGCACAAGGTGGGGTGGAAAGGATGAGAAGGGACTTGGCAAGGTTAGAGGAATGGTCAAATGTATAGCAGCTTAGATTCAATGCTAAGAAGTGCTGAGGTAATGCACCTGGGAAACAAAAACCCAGAGGAAGAGTACACAATGGGGGGGTGAGATACTAACAACAACAAAAATGGAAAGAGACCTGGGGGTAGTCATATCAGATGACCGAAAGGTGGGCAAGCAATGTGAGAGGGCAGCAAGGAGGGCTGGGGGGATACTGGGATGCATAGGAGAGGCATCACCAGTAGAAAACAGAAGTTATTATCCCTCTGTACAGACAGCTGGTCAGACCCCATCTGGAGTACTGTGTGCAGTTCTGAGACCCAATCTCCGCAAAGACACAGACAGGGTGGAAGCTGTCCAGAGGAGGGCAACTAAAATGGTGCAGGGTCTGCACCAGAAGACATATGAAGAGAGACTAAAGGAGCTTAATATATATAGACTCAAGGAAAGGAGGAGAGGGGACATGATAGAAACATTCAAGTACCTCAAGGAATCAACAAAGTCCAAGAGGGTAGCATCTTTCAAAAAGAGGCTGCAAGAACAAGGGGCACAATTTGAAGATCGGGGGCAGCTCAGAGGTAATTTAAGGAAGTATTTTTTTCACAGAGAGGTTTGGATGCATGGACGGCCTTCCGGAGGAGTTGTGGAGTCAAAAACAGTGGTGGAATTCAAGCATGCATGGGACAGTCATAAGGCCATTCTAGGGGGTGGGGGTAGGAAGAAGTAGGCTGCTGGTTAACTAGGATCTGCAGCTTATCCAGTAGGTAGGGAAATGGGCAGACTGGGTGGGCCAAGCGGTCCTTATCTGCCATCAAATTCTATGTTTCTATGTTTCTATATCAGCCGAGAACAGAGAAAAAGGAACAAGTGGATTGAGGTATGGGGGATTGGGGACCACAGACCAGAATACCGCAGATATAGCTGGTCAAAAGACAGGGGAAAAGGTGGGGAAAGACAAATGCAGCAAGCAGTGGGGAGATGGGGGGAATTGGAACACAGCAAGGGGAAAACAAGAGCAGCAATTAACAGAAATGGGGATGAGGGCATAGGAGATAGGAAGGAAAGCAAGAGTGAGGGGAAGAGCAAGGAAAGCCATGAGGCAGCATGAACAGTGGATGGCAGAAAAGTGAGGCAAGCAAGGGGGAGGGAGGGAGGAGCAGAGCAACCGAAAGGGGGGAGGGAGCTGCCACACATACTACATGGCTAGGTGCTCAAAACACTCTGGGCTGCTGGGAGAGACTGGCTTATGAATGGATTGTGGGAGGAGTTAATTCCCCCCACATTGAATCTCAAGGAAAAGCACTCCCATGGAACTGTAATTGGCAAGTCTAGTGCAGATTCCACTTTTGAAAACCACTGTAACCAGTGTGGATTTCCACTTCTCTGGGAAGAGCTAGTAGCACAGGGAAAGTTAAAAATTCTAGAGAGGGCGGGAATGTTCCTCTACTGCCAGGGCAAGAAGATTCATATCAATCAAGTCACTCCCCCACCTAGTTTTGCCAAAAATCCTACTGATGTATTTCAAGGTATTTTTCACTGAAACAGACTCAAAGTAAAATGCAGGGTACCTTTGTTCAGAGTCCACTATCTAGGAGGCTTCAAGACCTGGTTCCCTGCAATGGATCTGGGCAGGCTCAGTGGGGATGATGGAACTGAGGTCAGTAAAAGCTGTTTTAAAGTATTTGGCAATTTCGCTGGAATCAACGACCTCTGTACCCTCCACTCAAGAATAAGATCAGCCTTTTTGCATATGACATGAAGATCATGGCAGTGGTGGCTGATACAGAGGAGTGGCAGGGGCTACAGAGTGATCTGGCTAAACCTGAACTCTGGTCCAACACATGGCAGCTGGAGTTCAATGTGAAAAAGTGCAGAGTCAGGCACTTGGGAGCAAGAAACCCAAAGAATTGTTATCAGCTGGGAGGGGCAGAAGGCACAGGCATGAACTCAGATATGTGGGAAGGGGAAGGAGGGGCAGCTGCAGTGTAATAGACTGCTAGCTGCACACTCGAGCAGACTAGCTAGATCATATGATCGAATCCGACAGATAGACAGTGCAACACTACGAGCGGGTGCTCACAGCGTGAGGTGCAGACCTCAATAATTCACACAAAAGCCAAGTTAATGAGCACTCCAGGACACAGAAAAATATACTGCAAGTGATTTTAATCCAAACGGCAAGTCCAGACCCCTGCGCTTCGGCTCTACGCCTTCAAAGGGGGTTATAACCAAACTTTACAAACAACCACATGTATATACAATCACAGTGATGACATCATAATTAAGGGACAATTAACTCTTTCAGTACCCCATTATGTCTCATATATATTCCCTTACTCTAATGTTCTAATGAAACAATTACAAAATGTATACTAAATGTATACTAAAGTTCTTAACAAGAAAATATGAGGGACCCCCCCGGGAGACCAATTATCTCCTCAGTAGGGCCTATTACTGAGAAATTAGGTAAATTTGTGGATTTTTTTCTACAGCAGGAAGTTATTAAACTAGAGACTTATATTAAAGATAGCACACATGTCATCTCAAAACTGTCCAGACTAGAATGGAGAGACACAATGGTTTGGGTAACAATTGATGCTGAATCACTTTATACATGTATTCAGCATTCACAGGGAATCAGTGCATGTCGCTATTTCCTAGAAAAAGAGGTTGGAAAAGATAATAAACCAGTAGATTTTATTTTGGAATCTATTGAATTTATTTTGACACACAACCACTTTGAGTTTTTAGATGAAAACTATCTTCAGATGTGTGGCACAGCAATGGGGGCTGCCATGGCACCATCCTATGCCAACCTATTTTAGGGAAAATGGGAAGAACTTATAGTCTTCCAGAGTACAAACCCTTTCAAAGATAAAATTGCATTCTGGATACGTTTTATTGATGACCTATTGTGTGTCTGGGATGGTGAGGTCTCAGAAATTCAGCAGTTTATAGAATGGCTAAATAAGAATTATATCAATATGAATTTCATTCACAGACTGGATCCAGATAAGATTGAATTTCTGGATCTGGAAATTCTGAGACCCTCACATGCACCAGGAGATGTTATAACCAAATGCTATAGAAAACCATCGGCCACTGACAGTGTACTCAGAGCGGACAGTGCCCATCCAGAGAAATTGAAGGAGTCCATCCCATATGGGCAGTTTCTCCATTTGAGAAGAAACTGCACTGAAGAAACTGACTTCCTTATACAAACACAGAATTTAAGACAGTGTTTCATTGAGAGGGGGGTATCAGGAAGAATTGTTGGTAACAGCTATGGGGAAAGCTTTAAAGCAAAATAGAAATACTGTAATCTGCTTACACAGACAAATACTATGCTCCCCACATCTGATGATAGATTCCCTGTGAGCTTTGTTACTGACTTTAATAACTGGGCAGGACAACTGGGTAACATTGTTTATAACAATTGATACTTGCTGCATACTGAGCCTGAATTGAGGAAATCAGTTGGGGGAAAAAAACAAAAATCACATTCTCCAGGGGAAAGAATCTGAAAGACAAACTTGTACATAGTAGATTGACAATGCCAAATAGAAACACATGGCTGGGTACTAAACCAGTAGGTAATTTTAGATGCCAGAGATGTAATATATGCAGTCACCACATGGTAGGAACAGTATTCACACATCCTTTGACAGGTCACAAGAATGAAATTAAAGAGTTTATCAACCGTGACACCACCTTTGTAGTCTATGTGTTGTAGTGTGAATGCAACCATATATACATAGGACGCACTACAAGAAACTTAAAAGTTAGAATTCAGGAACATGTGAGAAACATAATGAATGCAAGGATGGATACACCTGTGGGAGAACATTTTTTTGAAAGCACATAACTCTGACCCTAAGGGTTATGAAATTCATGGGATTATAGTGGCCAACACCAATGAAGTTTGGAGGTGACAGAACAAATGGGTTACTTAAGAAAGAAAGTAGGTGGATATACAGACTCAAGACTGTTAAACCAGATGGTCTTAATGACCAGTGGGATCTGAAACCTTTTTTGAAAGATGTCCGAAAATAGTTGAAAAAGTAACAGAATATTCCCTTTTTTGTGAAAATTTGTGTTCTGTCTTTGATACTCATCTTGTTTTGTTTTGTTTTGTCATTTCAGAATTTGGTGTGAGATGTTATCTGAGTGGATCCCCATCAAAATGGTTTCCCTTCTCCCATTGCTGGTCTGAAGGGGAGGGTGATCACAAACATTACATTCATTTGTCTGTATTGTCTCCACTGTTATACATTTCATCTTCATTTCATCTTATTTTGTGTTTTGCCATGAGCTATTTGTATGTTATTTAATCACCTCACCTGATACTGTGTGTTCCATTTCATTCATTTCATTTTTTTTAATTTGTACTTACCTAGAGTGTTTTAGCACCTTTCCTTTTACAGTATGATTTATACTGAAGTAACTATATTTTTTGGATTTAAGAAAGAAAGGAGGAGATATAAATCTACCTAGTTCTTACACATTTAGAATTGACAGCTTTGTTTAAACATATAACTATTCATGTTCTAAATTAATGTACAAAGTGTCAAAAGTGTAAAAAAGCGTAAACAATTGTAAAAAACTATAAATAGCCTTGCATAGTAATTTAGGTACATATATTTTTTAACATATTTTTTCTTTTGGTCTGTATTTACAAACAAAAATTTTCTTGTTAAGAACTTTGGTATACATTTTGTAATTGTTTCATTAGAACATTAGAGTAAGGGAATATATACATAAGACAGAATGGGGTACTGAAAGAGTTAATTGTCCCTTAATTATGATGTCATCACTATGATTGTATATAAATGTGGTTGTTTGTAAAGTCTGGTTAAAACCCCCTTTGAAGGCGTAGAGCCGACATGCAGGGGTCTGAACTTGCCGATTGGATTAAAATCACTTGCAGTATATTTTTCTGCGTCCTGGAGTGCTCATTACCTTGGCTTTTGTGTTAGATAGATCATATGGCCTGTAGCTGCTGACAGTTTTCATATGTTCATATGTTCATTAGGTCCCTATCTTCAAATTAATTTTGCATATTACAATTAAAATGGTTTGTCACCCTATATGCGTGCTGTGTGTGCAAGATTTATGACAAATTTTAATTTCTCAAAAAGCCACTTAAAAGTAGAAACACTAATGATCCTATATAGCTAAAAAGATTAGGAATTTTTAATCTACAGTTGGGGACACACAAGGGGAAAGGTGTATCATGCTTACCTACAAAAGTAGATTGCTGCATCATTTCAGGTGGCTTTTGTTCCATGGATTCAAACTGAATAAGATGAGTAAACTCAGTTGTATCTCCAAGCATCTTCTATAGCTGGACATGGGTTCAATTCCTTTTGAACCCGTGCACAGTTATAGAAGATGCATGGTGATATACAGCAAGTTAGATTAACCATCTTATTTAGCTTGAATCCATGGGGCAAAAGCCACCGGAAGTGATGCAACAAATTACTTTCCTTCAGGTGTAAAAAGGCTTACTAACAATTGTTTTCTCCCTCCTTCTCCCTCACTTTTGGATTTGAATAACATAGCATTAAATTATGCCAGAAAATGTTAAGTATTTTACAGACACCATTTAGGAAAACAACAACCTACCTATCAAAATTAAACATTTTCACCTGTTTTGAAATCTAGATTGATTTATACACCAAGGAAGGCTTTTTATTAAGGTTTACTTTGGTTCTTCTTAGCAAACTGAACTCAAAGGTAATATACTATATGCAGTAACTGGAGATGTCCAGATTGCACACCATTGTAACATTTCACAGTCTCTGCACAAACTGATACCTGTGGTTTGAGTGGCTCAGACAAAATCACCATGACAACTAAAAGAGCATATTAATAAAAAATACATATCTCAGGGTATTGGAGAAGACAGGGGATTTTCTTCTCTACTGTATTTAAGCTACACAGGCTTTTCATGTTGTCTCATTTCTGTGATAAAGAGATAGTGAATGATAATACTGCCACCCTATGGACACAGGAGTAAACCAGATCATTACTGGAAGATAATTTGAGGTGAAATAGTTACACATATTTTTACTTTTGGTTTTCCTCCCCAGTGCAGTGATCATTGCAATGCAGCAACTCATTTACAAGGAGTCCTGAGAAGGGCAGTGAATATGCATAAAAGTAAATAGAAAATGCAGAACACATCTTTACATCATAGTTTATTTGTATTGTCTTTATTGACCAGGAAAGGCACACTGAGCTGTAATAACCCATTTCCCAGTGTCTCCTGGGGGGGTGGGTTACACGGACCTATTTAACTGAGGGAGTGAATACTGGCTACGACACTGGGTTAACGCCTCTACTCTTCCTGTGGAGAGTAGGGGGTGCTGATGACTTTGGTTTCAATCTCCAGGTGAGCAGTGTATGAAGTGCTCCTAGAAGGGAAACCTTGTGGTTTGTGTGTCTGAGATCAAGCCTGCTGTAGTCAGCAACATGGCAGACAAGACTGAAAAATGGCTGGTTAATGGCCCTGACATAAGGGTGAGTGATGCTGGAATTCACTAAGAAGAGGCAGCAGGAAGCACAGCTGCTCTTTCTTCTCCTGTGATGAGAGATGTTGTGAAATTAAATTTTGCTGGCAAAATTGCTGCAAAACCAGCAATTTCAACATGCGAAACATTTTACAAAATTCAGTCATTCTGAGCAATTTTTCGACGGGTGTGAATTTACAAAATTTTGCCCACAGAATGCAGAATTTCACCATTAAATGCACAATTTCACCCAAAATGGCAACATTTTACCCAAATTTCACCATTTTGTGGGTGAAAATTCACATTTTGCCCACTGAATTTTGCATTTCACACCAGCAAAATATTTCAAGAATTGTGTGAATTTCGCGACTATTTCATGTAATGAAATTTCCTAATTTCACACATCTCTACCTGTGACCTCAAAGGATTGCAAAGGAAATGGGGATTTTGGGAAAGCACCAGTCAAGTTTAAGGCTGCAAAAATGATTCTTCTGTCATCCATGGAAGTACAGAAAAGCCACATAATTTTTTTAACTGGTTTTAATGGAGGAAGAGTGGTGTTGGCAGGCAGAATGGTGTGCAGAGTTGTAGCAGCACTCTGCAGAAGGGTGGGAGACACTGGTGGATGCAGTAGCAGATGGAAACCTAAAAGGACAATCTGGTAAATGTTAAGGGCCTGGTCATCCTTGTAGAAACCCTGATAAGACTGGGTTTGGTCATGTGTTCTTTTTAGAGAAATTTTCATCTTTTAAAGTTGGTCTGGAGTAACGGTGAGTGAAGTATCCTGATCGCAATTTCAGTTGGGCTTCGACCGGTGGGGGTGGGATGGGGAGGCAATTTCCGTTTGCCTTTTTACACTCAGGCTGATTTTGGCTCTCAGTGTAGTTTATTGGCATAGGGCAAAACACGCTACAGAAAAAGGGTAAAATGTCCTGAGGTCAGCAATGGCCATGAATTACTGTAGTTTAATATGTGGCAGGTGGTGTTGGTATACCACAGATGGGGACTGCCACAGCATCCAACACATATGACTGCTAAGCACCCCTATCAGAGCTATATTAATTCTTAGTTTCCTTTGGTGACCTCAACGCTCATCCCCCCCCCCCATAGTTCATTTGCCCATAATAATTGCAATTAGTTTGTTAGTTCCACATATGTCTTCAAAATAAATCCTCCCCCCAAAAAAATATGCATACCAAAGAAAAGTGCAAGTACTACTGTACTATACAAGGGAATTGCGGTGCTATCCTTACCGCCCCAAATTTGTATATTCTTTTTTTAATTTTGTAAATGTTTTTAATTGTTTTAATTTTTTTTAATATTTTAACATTTAGTGCTAAGAGCAATAGGAATTCTTAGTTTCCTTTGCTGACTTGAACTCCCCCATAGCCCCTGTTTGCATTTATGCCAATTACTATGTTAGTTCCACAAAGTTTTAAAAATAAATCCCCTACAGAAAATATACATCCCAAAGAAAAGTCCAAGTACTACCATACTACACATATGCAAAGGCATTGCTTTGCCTACCTTACCTTGCCAAATTTGTATATTTGCTTTTTTTTATTTTTTTGTAAATAGTTTTGATTTAGTGATAAGCTTTACTGTAAAAGCCGGTGCCCAATGATGGTGTTATTCTGACGTGTCACTCACAAACTGACAATCCCATGCTGCCTAAGCTGACAAACATATGAACATACAAAATTGCCAGCTGATACAGGCCTTATGGTCTAGCTAGTCTGTTTGAGTGTGCAGCAATTTGATCATTTAGACTGAAGTTGCCCCCCCTCCCTTTACCCCCCCCACTGTTTTTTCTCCTGTTTCACTCACACCCACACCCCGCCCACTCCTGGTTTGAACGCTGCCTTTGTTCCTGTCCCACCTCCTTTTAAGCTACTCACTTTCTGCAGTGATACCACCTCCTCTGGCTGCACCTTCCACCCTGTGACCACCTTTTCAGTGAAACAGTGCCTCCTCATTTCATTCCTGAATCTGCCTTCTTCCAATTTCAGACTCAGCCGACTGGTTTCCCTGCCACCTTTTAGTTTGAAAATACTCTGTGTTTACTCTGTTCATGTCATTCAGGTACTTATAGGTCTCAATCATATACCCCCTCTCCCTTCTATCCTCCAGGGAATACATATTGAGCTGTCTCAGTCTCTCCTCATAAAGTTTGTCTCCCAATCCCAGGATCACATTCATTGCCCTAGGCTGCACCCACTCCAGTACCTTGATGTCTTTCTTCAATTAGGGGTGTCATTACTGCACACAATACTCCAAGTGCGGCCTCATCAGGGTCCATTACAGGGGAAGGATGACTTCCCCTCTCCTAGAAGTAATTCCTCTTGCGATGTACCCCAGCATTCTGCTGGCCTTTGCCGCTGCCTTCCTGCACTGGGCTGAGTAGTTAATTTCCCCTGTTACCAGTAGACCCAGATCCTTCTCCTCTGTTGATGTAGATAACTGCACTCCTCCCAACCAATAAGTATTTCAGGGGTTCCTGACTCGCAAGTGCATGACTTTGCACTTCTTGGCATTGCACCTAAGTTGCCATATGTTCAACCATCCCTCCAGTCTTGTCATGTCCTCCTGGAGTACTTTGCCATCCCCCCACATGCACTTCCACACAGATAGTGTTGTCAGCAAAGAGGCTGATCTTACTTTTTATCCCATCTGAAATGTTGGCTATGAAAACATTAAACAGCACTGGTCCCAGTATCAAGTCCTGTGGGACTCCACTTGTTACCGCTCTTGGCTCTGATAATTCACCCCCCACTACTACCTTCTGCTGCCTATCCTGTAATCAGCTCTTAATCCATCTAACCAGTTTCCTGCCCACTCTCAGGTTGCTCAATATGCTGGTCAGCCTACCATGAGGCACCACGTTAAAGGCCGTGCTGAAGTCCAGGTAAGAGACATCCACTGCATGACCTTTGTCCAGTGCCTGCGTCAACCAATCAAAAAAGTCAACCAGGTTCATCTGGCAGGATCTGCCTGAGACAAACCCATGCTGTTTGCCATCCTGGAGACCATTATCCTCCAGATATTTTACCAGCCTTTCCTTGAGGATAGTCTCCACTAGCTTTCTTATAATTTTAGTAAGGCTCACTGGTCTATAGTTCCCTGATTTGTCCCTTGGCTCACTCTTATGGAGGGGTACCACATGAGCCACCCTCCAATCCTTGGGCACACAACCCATATCCAGAAAGATGCTGAATAGATTTGCCAGTGGCCCCCTCCTAGACCTCTGCCAACTCTCAGGACTCTAGGTTGAACTCTGTGAGGCCCAAGTTCCTTATCTACACTCAGGGACTTAAGGCCCTCTAGCACCCTTTCCTCTGTGATTACTCCATCTGTGACTGCTTCACCCCCCTACTCCCACCCCACCCTTTCGCTCAGGTATGGGCCCTTCCCTCTCCCTGATGACTACTGAACAGAAGTACTCGAGTACTTCTTCCTGCTCTGCTCCCTTTTCTGCCTAACCACTGCCATTCTTGATCCTAACAATCTTATCTTTAGTCTTTTTCTTCTCCCGTATATACCTGAAGAGATCCTTTTCACCTTCTCTGATCCCCTGCGCTAGCCTCAGTTCTCTCGATGCCTTGGATGCCCTTACTATTCTACTCACCTCCCTGAATTTCCTCACATATTTCTCCCTGTCATCCTCTCTGTTGGATCTTTTATAGATTCTAAAGGCAGCCCTCTTTTCCCTCACCCTCTCCCCTACCTCCCTGTTTATCCAGCTTGGCGTTTTGGTCCTGGTTTTCTTACTCTGATCATTGTCATCCTTTGCCAGTGCCAGTGGATTAGGCTCCATCACAGGTCTGAGTTAATTAGCAATGTCTGTTTGCATGTATGTGAGGCTGAGTTGCACTGAGGCAGGTGGCATCTGCCACCTGCTCAAACTGAGCTTGCTGTTGATGACTTGGTAAAAATTGTTGTACTATCTTCTGTAGAACCTGAGATGTCAAGCTGTGTACAAATCCATTTCCTGCTGGTAACTGCACTGCTAGGAGTGGTAGTGATAAGCTGGACTGTGGTGCTGTGCCAGTGCCAGTGTCAGTGGGACTGCGGGGGGACTTGCTTACAGGAGGTATACAGTTAGTTGATGACACCTGTTGGAAGTTGAAATAATCAAATGGATAGATGAAGTTGATGTGTGGTAAATTCAGTTTCAGAAAGGCTAGGAATTCAATACTGTACGGATCTAGCCTGGACCAGTGCAGTGAGGCAATATCTCCAGCTGTACGGAAACACCTTTTAGAAGCAACTAATGTTGAAGGACATCCCAGAAAGTACAGAGCCACTTCAGTGCAGGCCAAATAACTTTTCTCTCCTGCCAGAATTTGATGGCATCAGTATTTTAGCCAGACAGTGGCTCTGCTAAATAAGCCTTCATCATGTAGCCGGGTATCATGTTGGTGCCTCATCCATAATGTCTATGTAATGTTGGTATTTCATGTGCCAGACAGCTTCCATATGTTTTTTGTTGTGTCTCCTGGAATCAGATAATCAATTTGCTCCTCTTCCCATCTGAAGTCATCATAATCATCGCCATCACCACGCTGATGCCCTCTGGCACTAGAAGCATGGGAAGTAGGTCCAAGACAAGGAGGAGAAGGAGGTTAAGTTTTGGTTTCTGTGCGTTGCCTATGCTGCTCTATCTGAAGCATCTCCAAGACTTTCTGAATCCCATTTTCTTAAATTCCCATAAATGCTACAATAAAGCATAAATTAATATGTTTCAGTTTCATGAAGCATTTATAAACTGACAACTGTTAAATTCTGTATGTCCCCTTTTTATGTTGGCTTGCGCTTGTGCACCAGTCAACATCTTGTGTTAGTAGCAGCTTTCATAGGTGTGGTCATTGTGGGCGAATGCAGGGCACACATCAGTGGTGCTTCCCTTATTCCCCAATAAGCCAGCATGCAGGCGCTGACATCAACAATATTTAAAGTGGTCACAACTTCTAAGAAAAGTGCCGCTGCAATGAGAGGCAAGCTCGTCATGCAGTGGCACAATAACAAGCCTCCTGATGTGCCTCTCCTGGTAAAATATTTCAATAAACTTGACGGCAGTGGGTGCCATGGCCTGCCACACAATGCCAACTTCAGGGGTGCCCAATCCTTCCTGTCGGCATGCTAAATAACCCTCCCAAGATTGTGTGGCACACTGGGAGCCCACCCCAGTGTGCCTCCCCATGATGAAAGCTGGTCATCGTTGGCATGTTGAGGCCCTGCCCCTATTCTATGCCACACTGGTAGCCCACCCCAATTTAGCAGCATCACCCCCCCAAAGTCATGGCACACACTGGGAGTCCACCCCAGTGTGCAGAACACTTTTTATACACCTGTGGAAAAATAAAACTGTCCTCGGTGTTGTTCCCCCGCCAAGTACCTAAAAAAAAGAAAACAGTCCCTAGCTGTGAGTTCCCCTTCCCATAACCCGCAGCCACCCTCTGCACACCCCACCTCCCAACACCTTCCCCTCACCACATATTTACCTTCAGAGCATGGCACGATGATCTTCGGTGGACTGGGAACACATCTGCACTCTTCAAAGCTGACAGCAAACTAAAAAGCTGTATAATGGCATAAATAGGTTTTTTTCAACTTAGGTGAATATCTCAGCCATTTTGTGGAATTTTGCTTCCAAATTTTCAACATGGGGTGCTTGGGACCCCACCTCATGAACACATGCACTGTCATCTGGTTACTCTGCCTTGAAAGGTCATTTTGCGGTCAATGTGCAAAATCACCTTTCAGGACTGATTGATGAAACGACAATGCCACTGTTCATGAGGTGGGGTCCCAAAAACCCTATCTTGCAAATTTGGTGAAAGATCAAAATGACCATGTTACGAGCGGTATTGACAGTTTCTAACGACGCCATGAATTTTGAACATTTTAATATTTTCACTCCAGATTTTCAACATTGCCCTTTTTCACTTCTCCTTATGAACAGTACAGCTGTCATTTTTTTCACATCCTGCCCGAAATGTGTTTCCACACATGTGGAACACAATGGTGTGGTCACTGTGCGAAATCAATGTTCTGGACACATTAACAAAATCACAGTGAGACTGTTCATGAGTGGAGGTCCTAAAATGCCTATGTTGAAAATCTGGTAAAACAAACACCCAAAATAATTGCATTATGGGCAAGCACTGCACAGTTTCTATGCATGCTCATGACATCCCCAATTTGTCATATTTTCACTCCAGATTTTCACCACTGTTATTATTGTACACCTCCTTATTAACAGTACCACTGTCATTTTTCATATCCTGTCTGAAATGTGTTTTCATACGTGTCTCACAATGGTGTGGTTGCTGTGGAAAATCAATGTTCGGGCCACATTAACAAAATCACAGTGACACTGTTCATGATCAGAGTTCCTAAAGTGTCTATGCTGAAAATTTGGTTAAACAAATCCCCAAATAATTGTGTTATGGCCGTGCATTACGCAGTTCCTATGCATGCTTGTGATGTCACCAATTTTTCATATTTTCACTCCAGATTTTCAGCAGTGCTATTTTTTTACACCTCCTCATGAACAGTGCAGCTGTCATTTTTCACATCCTGCCCGAAATGTGTTTTCGCACCTGTGCTGCCAATATGTACAGTCGCTATACAAAATCACCTTTTGGCAAACAAACTCATAGTGCCACTGTTCATGAGGCGGGGTCACAAATGGCCTATGTTGAAAATTTGGAGTGAAAGTACCAACCGATGCCCTCAGCATTAGGGTTTCAAACTGCAATGGCCCACCCGGTACAGACTGACAGACATCAGGGGTGTGAGTTGGCATTGTCAGCTGCAATGTTCATGCCATTCCACCCCCCCCCTGCAGCCAGTGACAGGTGTCAAGATGTGCCTTAGACTCTTTGGCCCCAGTGTTCACCCATTCTTCTACACTGTGCCCTTGTCAGTATATTCCCTTATGAAATGGGGTGAGTGTAAGGCCCAAAGACCCCAAGGCACATCACAGCACTTGTCTGTCTCTGCAGGGTAGGGTGAGATAAAATGACATGAGCATTATGGCCAATGACTCAAAGGCACACCCCAGTGCCTGTCACTGTCTGCATGGTAGGGCTGGGATTAGCATCAGTTCACTACTTCACTGCCAATCCTATTGTGCATCTCTAACTCCCGCACTACCAATGCCAGTGCCAGCAAGCCAACATTCGGCATTGACAAATGCTTGTTGTTCTTGAATACGTATCTTTAATGCTCTCTCTGATTTTCTAACATATAACATATCACAGGGACATTGGAGTATATACCCTGTTGTAAATACTTGTATTTTAGTAAAGATTCCATTTTTATAGAATCAGTGACTGCTTGTTTTATTCAAAAGGGTAATTTTATTATTTCTGCTGGGCTCTGTTTGCAGTTTGTCTCTGAAGTGGCACTCTACCCATAGTTATTGAGTTGACCTTCCTGACCTTGAGCAAGGAGGAGGTAAAAAACAGGTTTCTTGGTTCCTACTGGTAAAAACTTTATGAGCTTAGAAATCTCTGGTGAGTGGTTATTTCCGTTGCATAAATAAATTGTGGTCCAGTAGTAGCCCAGCACATTCCCATAGCCTCCGCACTAATTAACAGCCTAGCTTGTTTTTGCCAGCTGTCATGGATCAAATTAATGTAAAAAATGTGGACAGTTAGCTCTTTCTGGGTTGCTAAACTGACCACATATTTGCGGTTAGACTTTTTGGCTGTGACTCAGGCTTACTTTTTTTCACCAGTGTGGCTCAATGTAATGAGTGTCTTCCTACAATCAATCAATCAATCACTTTATTTCACCTGGCATAAACACAATTGAGCAAGCTCATTTTCAAGGTGGTCCTGGGCATTAATACAATACAGTACACTATATTACAAGTCTCAGAGTTGTTCATTTTAACATCTGCCACCTAAGGAAGTGCTGGATATGAATACAGTGCAGGGTTTCAGACAGGCGTGGGATAGGAATAAGGGAGCAATACAGATGACTATGAATAGAAAGAACATTGACAAGAGTACAGGCCTATGGAACATTCATAAGGTAGAAAAAATGGGCAGACTGGATGGGCCTTGCGGTCCTTATCTGCCGTCAACTTCTATGTTTCTATGTTTCGGGCGGGATTTGAAAATTTTCATCTCATGAGATGGGTTCATAAGAAGACTATGTTGAAAATGTTAGGTCAAAATATTAAAAACACAAAGTAATGAAGGTACATTGAAATTTTTTAACACTCGCTCATAACTTTGATAATTTTCAATATTTTAACCCTAAATTTTCAACATAGTCATTTTTTCACACCACCTTGTGAGCGAGACAGGTATAATTTTTCAAATCCTGGCCAAAGGCTCTGAGCTGCAAACCTGGAGACCTGGGTTTGAATCCCACAGCCCCCACTTGCATACTGTGTGACCCTGAACAAGTCTCCACACAGCCCCACTTGCATACTGTGTGACCCTCAGCAAGTCACTTATAATGTATGGGAGAGGGCTGTTGCATATAAAAATCTATGGAAATACAATGCTGTAGCACCATCTATGTGACGTCAACATGTTGTTGTACCATCTTGAGGATGTCACATCGATG
This sequence comes from Neoceratodus forsteri, assembly GCA_016271365.2. Lineage (NCBI taxonomy): Eukaryota > Metazoa > Chordata > Ceratodontiformes > Ceratodontidae > Neoceratodus > Neoceratodus forsteri. The sequence goes on from CM057455.1 coordinate 704,147,195, forward strand.
GTACAACAGCATCAAACACATGTGCACATGCGCATCAGTTTGCCACATTTCCGGGAAGCAGCCACAGCAGTAAGAAACAGACCCAAAAGCGAAGAACGACAGACAAAGTAAGGTAAATCAGATCATATTTTCTCCCTACAAAACTACAGCCCTATTTAAATGTGTTGTCTGTGAGATCGGAAGAGGGAGAGGGAGAGGGACCAGGACTGATTGTGTCTCGTTGTGGGGGAGGGGGAGTGTCAGTATTGGAAAGCACATTTTTGTTTTCTAATTTTAAACAAAAAGTAAGCCTCCAGCAGTGAATTCTTGGTGTACTGAGCCCATAAACTATGCAAGACAATGTATGGGCATCAGTTAACAACATCGCTGAATTCACTTCTCGAATTTACCAGGCAACAGTAAACCTCTCAAGTTTTATTTTCTGCAATAAAGGATTGGGGTTAGGGAAGGGGAACTGCAGCCAATGGGACCACTGCACAGCATGCAGATGAGCCCACAACGGGAATGCAACAGGCCCGTTTGCACCATGCATGTCCAAATGGATTGTCAAATGCTTGGAAAAATATTGCCATTAGGGGCCATGGCGCTAATCAGTGTGCGCTGGGCTTTGCCCCATGGTTAATTTTCAGCCCAGTACCCTGGTAGTGCGGTGCAAAGCATGGCAAATGATTGCTTTGCACCATGATACCATAGCCCAATATTCAGGCAGATAGTGCAGTCTATTTGGATTATACTCTCTGTTTGAATATTGCGCTAGAGCTATCTGGCCATAGTGTTTTTGTGTAGCATATCTGTTTGCACCACACAGCTGTCCAACTCTGAATATGGGGCTCTATGTTTATAATTTGGAGTCCAAATGTGAAAAGACAACTAAGTTGTGAAGAAATGTTGACTCGTTCCAATGTTTACTCATAACTTTATTTTTGAAGATTCTGGCCCCTAATGTTCAACATATCCTATGTGTTACCCACTACATGAACATGACTGGTGCCATTTTTCAAATCCCTTCTAAAACATATCTTCATAGTTGCACTGCAAAATCACTTTTTGGATGGGATTTAAAGAATTCCTCCTGTCTTGATCATAACAGTTAGTCATAAAAAGACTATATTAGAATTTTGGGTTCAAATTGTGGGAGGCCACTGAAAATTAAATATTGCCTTTCAGCTAGCCTATCCTGGGTAAGTACAATCTAAAAGTGTGCAAACGCAGGACACCACTGAACATGAGATATTGCATCTCATATGGTCTATCCTGGGTAAAAATGTATAAAGGCTGGACATCAGTACAGCAGAGCTCCAACTGAACTGTGCATCAATGCTGCTATATCCTGGTAAACACACATGTAAAAGCTGGACCCCACTGAAATGTAACTTGCCTTTCAGCTGGGCTATCATTGATAAATAAATTATAAAAATAGATAAAAGCAGGGTCCCACCAAAAATTTAATATTGCATCTTGGCTATGCTGTCCTTGGTAAATGCAGTGTAAAAACTGGGAAAGACAGTATCCCACTGAAAACAAAATTGCATCTGAGCTGTGCTATCCCGGGTAAATGCAATATGAAAGTTTGTCAAAACAGGACTCCATGGAAAATGAGATGTAGCATCTCAGCTGGGTGACCATGGGTAAATATATTGCAAAACTATGTAAAACCAGGACTCTGCAGCAGAACCCCACTGCAAAAGAGATGTTGCCATCTAAGATAATCTGTCCCGCAAAACTACATTATAACAAGCATTTGTCAATGCTGAATGTTTGCTTGCTGGCATTGGAATTGGTAGTGTAGGAGTGAGAAAGATGCATAATAGGAATGGCAGTGAAGTATTTAATTGAAGCCAACCCCACCACCACCCTGCAGAGACTGACAGGCATTGGGGTGTGCCTTTGGGTCATCAGGCATAACGGCCATGCCATTTCACCACACTGTACCCTGCAGATACCAAGTGTCACAGTGTGCATTGGGATCTTTGGGCCTCATGCTCACCCCATTCCATCAGGAAATATAGTGAGATGGGTACAGTATAGGAGAATGTAGTGAACTTTGGGGCTGAAGAGTCCAAGGCACACCTCGATGCCTCTCACTGGCTGCAGGGTGTGGGTGGGGGTGGAATGGTATGCGCATTACAGGTGGCAACCCCAAGTCACACCCCTGATGCCTGTCAGTCTCTACAGAGTGGGGCGTTATGGTTGGAAACAATAATACCTCAGGTGTTCGTTGGTATTTTCACTCCAAATTTTCAACATGGGTTTTTTGTGACCCCCACCTTATAAACAGTGGCAATATCAGTCTGTTAGCCGAAAGCTGATTTTGCACAGTGACTATGCCATTTGGCACCACAGGTGGGAAAACACATTTTGAACAGGATGTGAAAAATGACAGCTGTACTGTTCATGGGGAGGTGTAAAAAATGGCAGTGTTGAAAATCTGCAGTGAAAATATAAAAAAACTGGTGACATCATGACCATGCGTAGAAACTGCACAATGCACACCCGTAATGTAATTAATTTGGGGATTTTTTACAGCAGATTGCCAACACAGGCATTCCGGGACCTCTGCTTATGAACAGTGTCACTGTGATTTTCTTAATCTGTCCTGAAAAGTGATTTCCCACAGCGACTACACATTTCTGCGCCGGAAGTCCGAATACACATTTCCGCCATGGTGAGAAAAATGACAGCTGTACTGTCCATAAGGAGGTGTGTAAAATGCCAGTGTTAAAAGTCTGGACTAAAAATATTACAAATTCATGAACTTATGATGGTGTATGGAAACTGTGCAATGCTCGCTCCTAACATAGTCATTTTATGGACTTTTGTCACTAAATTTTTAACATCGCCATTTTAAGACCTCTGTTCAGGAACAGTGTCACTGTGATTTTCTTAATCTGTCCTGAACATTGATTTCGCACACCGACTGTGCCATTGTGTGCTACATGCGCGAAAACACATTTTGGGTGTGATGTGAAAAATGACAGCTGTACTACTCATAAGGAGGTGTGGTAAAACGGTAATGTTGAAAATCTGGAGAAAAAATATTAAAAATTCATGAACATACGAGCATGAGTAGGAACTGCTTAATGCACACTCATAACACAGTCATTTTTGGGGAATTTTTGACCAAATTTTCAACTTAGGGTTTTGGGGGGCCTCTCTCATGAACTGTCACTATTGTTTCATTACTTGGTTCCAAAAGGAGGTACCATGCAGTGACCGGGAAATCACCTTTCAGGACCAAATAACAAAATGACAGTGACAGAGTTCATGAAGTGGGGCTCCAAGAACCCAATGTTGAAAATTTGGTGAAAGAATTCCCCAAAATGGCCGAGATATGCACCAAAGTTGAAAAAAAAAACATTCATGCCATTATACAGCTTACTGGCATTTTTTCTGTTCGTGGTTGGCTTTGAAGAAAGTAGACGTGTTCTCGGTGCACTGAAGATCATCACACTGGGCTCAGGAGGTAAGTATGGGGGTGTGTGGGGAGGTGGGTGGGCAGAGGGTCGGCCCGGGTTGGGGGAGGGAGTGCCAGACAGTCAACGAGGGACCATTTTTTTTTACAGGTTCTTATTTTTTCTACTGCAGGAAGATGACATGGGACTTTTGCCATGCTGTGGATGGCAGTGGAGCTAATGGGGGATTGGGCACCCCTGTCTGCCATAACAACATTTGCCTGCCAGGAGTGTGCTCCCAGCATGGCACCTAGAAGTCTGTTTGGGGTTAGAGCCGACGGGGGATTGGGTACCTTGGCTAGTCATACAGTGCACGCGGGTGCAGGGGAGTGCATGAGCACGCTAGGGTGGGCTCCCAGCATGCTACATAAGTGTGAGGGAGGGCTACGATGAACTGTCTATGACAGTTCAGATGCAGTGAAGAGTTACGTGTAGTCAGTTTGCATACTGTCATCGGCAGTATGCAAATTGCCTACATTGTTACCACCACTGATTGTGGCGGTATTTTCCTTTGAGCTGTGCACCACTGCATCTGAATGCTGTCATAGACGGCTCGGACAGTCATTGGCACGGTGCAGCCACACCTCCAAAATGGACCAGGGCATTGGAAGAGGGAGATGCACACCTACGAATTCTCATATGGTGGCACTATGTTTCTTGCACACTCGTGCAAGCAAACATAAAAACAGGACCACGCTAAAAATGAGATAACACATCTCACCTCCACTATCCTGGGGAAATGCAATATAAAAATCATTAAAATCATGACCTGATTGCAAAAGGCATATTATATCTCATCTGGTCTATCTTGGGTGAATGTAAAGTAAAAAAATGTATACAAACAGGACCCAGTACAGCAGTATGCCAGCAAATATTCGGCATTGACAATTGCTTGTTTATTCTAGTTTAGATTGCCCCTCATCTCCAAACTTGTTATGATACCCTCCCCCCACACTTTTTTACAGTTGAAATAATAAAAGTACTCTTTTAAAGGATATTAGACCAGATTTTCTTCACTTCTCTCTGTTATTTAAAAACACATTGCTTACAATCACTGTTCTTGTGGTTATTATGAAGCAGCATACAGCAGACACTGCTCCCTGACTTTATGGGACAAAAGGTGTACAAAACAACAGTGAGAATACTGATGAAAACCTGGTTTGACCTATATTAAAAGTTTTCCTTTTATAATATCAAATGTGAAACGTGCTAAAGCAGACTCAAAATGGAAAAAGGAGGGTATCATGCAAATCAGTATAGATCAAGACAGTGCTCTCAACCAGTTGGAGCACTCCTTTCCTCTAAGCATGAGACACTCTTATTCTGTGAAGAATACCTCATGCACAGCTTCCCTTGAAATGGGCATGTTCAGGTAAGGTTTTAAAAAAATTAATATAGTATTGGTCAAGCACAATCAATAATGTATTAATGCCACCATCAAGAACACTTTTTTTTTTATCTGTAATTTCTGGGTTTTTGCTGGTTTTCTCTTGACTCCTACAGCCACGCGTCCCTGACATAGCATGCGCATGTGGAGGTACATGCATGCACACTGTTGGGACACCCCTCCCTTCTAGTCATGCCGTTGACAGCTTGTGCTGCACCGAACTGCCATTTAGTGATGGCAGAACTATGGGCGGGTGACCTCACCCCTTATTTGGGAGAGGAGAGCCAACGCTCAATCCTGCTTCTACCCACCCATGCCGGCACCCCAGCAACCCAAGGTCATTCCTGGACCCCGGTCACTGGCATAGTGTGATGTGTGGCATCCAGCACCTCAACCCTCATCGCCACCAGGCTGGCTTATCGAGACCACTCTTACGGTTGTATGAGTGGTCTCACTTTCAGTCTTGGTGTATCAGAGCCACTCAACTTTGGTTTGAGGTTCTGATACCCAAAGAATGTATGTGATACCACTCTTACAATCACAAGAGGGCTCTCAGCAGCATTATTAACATACAGGAGATTTAAAACACCACTCAGCTATGTTCCAGCTACAAATAACTAGGCATTTGGCCGGACTCCCATCTGGATTTCTCAGTACACATAGAAGCCATCACCACCAAGTTCCACCCCAAACTAAGCACACTCTATCAAAACAAAGACTTCATTTCACTCTCAAGCCAATGTGAAATAGTGAAAAGATGATAATTCCTATAGTCGACTAGACTAATGTTGTTTAAAGCACTGCCCCTGTTTCCTCGCTGTCCTGGCTAGATACCATACTGAATTCAGTCTGCCTCTTTGCTTCTAACTACACCCCCCCCCGACCTCACCACTGAAACCTCTACTCATCCCTTGACATCCCACCTCTATCCCATGGACGCTGCATCCACTTGATAACCCTCATAGACAAATTTTGGTTTGTCTGCTTTCCACATAGCTCTCTGACATGCTGTCCCCCATGGCCCTCTCTCCTCCTAAAATCGACTTACCAGGGAAACCCACTCCTTCTTCATCCCCCGCCTGCTGCATGATGACTGGCCAATCAACTTTCTCCTACAGGCTCCCCTCCCTTTGGAACCATCATCCCCCCAGCCCCATAACTCTCTCTCCTACCACTCCCTCAAACAGAACTTACAACTCCTCCCTCCCCCTTCCCCTCCCTGCTCCTGCTGTCTTTGTCCCGCTCCCCATCAGACTTCTCCATATAACACTAATATAGGGAAATGTGATTAGTCTTTTTTGTACCATCTATACATTAATGTAGCATTAATTGGATTAACTTGTATCCCTTGTAACTACCTTACCTCTACTGGTGCTCAGTACTTGTATTCTAAGTGTATGTATTTACCCATTGCCTGTGTTTGTTACCCTGTCCCCGGGTCACACCTGGAAATGAGCCCCGGCTCTGTGTAACTTTCCCAGTTATCAAAATTTCAAATAAAAAATAAATAAATTATAAGGGCAATCTAAATTAGAATAAAAAAGTATAGTTAAAATTTTTCACCACTGTCATGCATTACTACTTTAAGGTATGGGCTCCATATGAGGCATTCTGGCATGCCCGCATGCACGCGTGTGTGTGTGTGTATGTGTGTGTGTGTGTGTATGTACATTCTGATTACAGAATTATGCAGAATTCTGAGTTCTTGTATTTCATGGGATACATTTTGTGTTTGGGTGGGGTGGTGGTGGTGGTGAACATTCTACCAGTAGAATTAGCAGAAGTTTGAATTCCTGAATTCCATGATAAACAATCATTAAGCAATAAGAAATAATCAGGGCTATGTTATTGGTCTCTTACTTGCCCTCTTGAGACATAATGTGGCCTGAAGCGTAGCCTAGCTCTATCTAAAATGCCATGTTAACTGCCATATACACAGGTTAACAAGTAGCTCTGAGACTGTATAAGGTTTAAAAATACAGCCTGTGGTGAGCCAAACAACCCCCATCCTGTCTGTTTGAGGTATTTAATTTGAGAATGGTCTATTTATTTCGTTCCCATACTTTTAGCTCTACTGTACATCCAGCTTCTTCTGACACACTCATTCATCAGATTCAGCTGATAAAAGGCTGTCAAAACACATACTTTCTACTTTTTTTGCATGATCCTCCCTTTCTTCCACTTCTGTTCATTTAGTGCTCTAATTGATAGCCTAGCAAGGGGGGGAGTGTCTTTAGTTAATCTTATATCTAAGCACATTGTAATTTTCACATACCATCAAAGTCAAACTAGAACTTGCCACCTGACACATGAACATACAAGCTTTAATATACCAGAAGTTTAGCTTCTGAGAAGCTCTTTTTACTCTATAAAGCTTTCTCTCCCTGCTGGTGCACATAGTAGTCCCCCTTTCTCCCAGTATTCACACTGATCGATCTACACCAATTTTTTCTCTGCTTGCTGTTCCTCCACAGATTCATCCCATGTGATGGGGCTCCTTGGAAGGCCCCCTCTGACAATCAAGATCTTGTACAACTGGCAGGCATTGTGATTTGCAGCCTAAGTGTACAAGGTCCATTATGTAGACAGTGGACAGGTTTTAACCCATCATTTTGCTTCTGCCCTTTGTCCATGTGGTGGCTTCATAAAGTTAAGTGTTAGCCTCTTATGTATAGGGTTACCAGATGTCCTCTTTTAGGAGGACATGTCCTCTTTTCCAGCTTCCAAATATAATTCATGTACCTTCTCTATCTTGTTCTATTAGTATTTTTTTATGATTTGTTTACTCTCTCCTACCCAGGACCTCCCTGTAAATGAGCTGTGATGCTGGTGGAGACTTTAAACCTATTTACTCAAGGTCTGGCACAAGGGCTCATCGGGGGAGGGACTAAGTGTCCTCTTTCTGGCATCCCAAAATCTGGTACACCTACTCATGTATGAAGCTTCCCCTTCCGCCACAGGGGTCACTGCAGTACCCATCCCATCAGGACTTAGATGTCAGCGCCATTAGAAACCCCTTCTCAACCTGACTGACCATGCTAGATATCCTACACCCACTCTGAGATTTGGTTCACCAGCTTGGCTGTGCAACTAAAAGTCTCTTAAAGAGCAGCCGATGCCTCTGGGAAATGTTTGAAACATACAGTACTTAGACACTGTTCAGCTTATATTTCACATTAGTTCTGTATTTCTCTGCCCTTAGTCTTTATTATTGAAGTTATCTGCATGAAAACAGGATCTCACTTCATTAGAGTTCCTATTTTCCCCATTGCTTTTTCCTCACCTGATGTCACAATCCTCTACACTGTCATCCCCATGGCAACAGACTGTCATGTCACAACAGAGGATTAAAACTTCAAGTGAGGAATAAGCTGTAGGGATAACTGAGTTCTAAGGGATTACAATCCTATCTATATGCACATTCCGTTAGTAAAGATCAATGAAGAGCAGAAATCAAGCTAAATTATATACAGTGTGTGTGTATATATATATTATACTGGCCCAGTAGGGCCAGTATAGTTAGGGTTGGTTAGGGTGTTTAATGTTTAAGGGCAATTTTTTGTGGTGGTGACTAACTCTGCAATAGTTCAACTGATGGGCATGAAATTTGGCATGTGTAATGGCCATGTAAAGGCCTGTGGTTTGGCAAATTTTGTATTAATTACTGATTTACTTTCTGAGACACAGAATGTTGAAAATACAGAAGGTTTGGCTGTTTTAGGCACTTTTTTGCTCACCTACTTCTCATCAAAAATAGCTGTAAACTGTGGTTTGAAATTTTCAGGGTACAAAGCTGTTGCCTTAAAAAAGTGAAGATGGAGGGGTGGCTCAGAGGTAATTTAAGGAAGTATTTTTTCACAGAGAGGGTTTGGATGCATGAAACAGCCTTCCGGAGGAGGTTGTGGAGTCAAAAACGGTGGAATTCAAGCATGCATGGGACAGTCATAACGCAATTCTAGGGGGTGGGGGTAGGAAGAAGTAGGCTGCTGGTTAACTAGGATCTGCAGCTTATCCATTAGGTAGGGAAATGGGCAGACTGGGTGGGCCAAGTGGTCCTTATCTGTTTTCAAATTCTATGTTTCTATGTTTCTATGTACAGTAAGTACCTTTTGGAGGTTTGGTGAAAAAATATTACTGCATTCTATAGTTGTGAAATATTTTATTTCCCATTATTTCCTATGGGAAAAAATAGATGTCCTTCATGACATATCATGGTATGCTACCATCCCAGTGTGCCCAAATGGATTACACCTGTTGAAAATAAAGAATACTGTCCACTGATGTTTTTTTGGTGCAGAATCATACACTTCAATTTTCAAAGCAGAATTCTGCATCGAAGTACCATGGTATGCTGCAACCCATTCCTGTTATGCTGCTCCAGTATTGGGCTGGCCAGTCCCCCTGTCAGTATGCTTCACACCCCCCACACACACACACTTATGTGGCACAGTGAGATCCCACTCCACTGTGCCCAAATGTATTAATCCTGTGGAAAATAAAGAAAACTGTCCACCAATGTATTTTTGATGCACAATCCTACATCATTATGCTTCACCGACATTGGAGTGCCCAATCCCTGTGTTGGTCTGCCTTCTTCCACCCCACACACCTATGTGGCATGCTGGGTGCCCACCCAGTGTGCCAAGTTAAATTGTTTTCATCTTCCCAACATGGGAATGCTCACTTTGTGTCAGATGCCCACCACTCCCCCCAAACCCACTTTCTTTACTGAGGGGGGTGACCAATCTCCCTATCGGCAGCATGTGTGCCTCCCAAAAAAACTCATGTGGCACACTGGGAGCCCACCCCAGTGTGCCAAAAAATATACATTTTTTTTTCTGTTAAATAAAGAAAACTGTCCCACAATGTTTTCTTTTCCCCTGTAAAAAAGAAAACAATCCCTCGTCATTTCCCCAGTGCCCCCTTACCAATGGGTGTGACCAATCCTCCTGTCAGCAGCATGTGTTCTCCCCCAAATAATCATGTAGCACACTGGGAGCCCACCTCAGTGTGCCAAAAACATACATTTCTTTTTTCCTCTGTTAAATAAAGAAAACCGTCCCACAATGTTTTTTTCCCCTGTAAAAAAGAAAACAGTCCCTCATCATCTCCCCATTCCCTCCATCCACACTCTTTCACTGAGCACCCACCTCCCCTTACTCCCCCTTGCTCATACTTACCTCTGGAGGTCAGAAGCTGTGATCTTCTCTGGACCGGGGACACGTCTGCACTCTTCAAAGCCAAACTGCGATGTGAGGAGTAAAGGTAAGCCGTATAATAAAAGTCAGTTGGGGGGGCAACTTATTTTGATTTCCCAGCCAATTTTAGAAATTGTAGCCCAAAATTTTCAACTTGGGCTTCTTGGGACCCCACCTCATGAGCACTGTCACTGTCACTCAGTCACGAAAGCTGATTTTGCAGTTGATGTGCAGAAATAGTTTTCGTGACTGATTAACAAAATGACAGTGCCACTGCTCATGAGGTGGGGTCCAAAAAGCCCAAATTGAAAATTTGGTGCAAAGATTCAGAAAAATCACTATGTTATGAGCGTGCATTGCTCAGTTTCTACGCATGCTCACAACTTTGCCACTTTTTAATATTTTCACTCCAGATTTTCAACATTGCCATCTTTTAATACCTCCTTAGGACCAGTACAATTGTTATTTTTCACATCCTGCCCAAAATGTGTTTTTATACTTGTGACGCAGAATGGTGTGGTCACTGTTTGAAATCAACTTTTGGGATGGATTAACAAAATCATAGTGTCACTGTTTATGAGAGGAGGTCCCAAGAAGCCCATGTTGAAAATTTGGTGGAAAAAAAGGGAAAATTACAGTGTTACGAGTGTACATTGTGCAATTCATACGCAAGCTAATAACTTCACAAGTTTTTTATATTTTCATTCCAGATTTTCAGCATTGTCATTTTTTCACACCTCAACATGAACCATACAGCTGTAATTATTAACATCTTGCCTGAAATGTATTTTCGCATGTGTGACGCAGAATGCCATAGTCACTGTGCAATTTAAAATTTCAGAATGGATTAACAAAATCACAGTGCCACTGTTCGTGAGGAGAGGTCCCAAAAAGTCCATGTTGTTAAAAATTCACATGGCAACTGAGGTTCTATGCAAAGAAGTACAAAGTAATGCAGCTTGGAAGAGGAAACCCTGGGGACCGCTACAGGATGTGTGTGGAAGGTGCTGATGATCACCAAATTTATAAAAAGTTAGGAAATTAAATGCAAAAAAATACTTTATGCAATAGTTAGGGTTGATACCATGACTTTCAAAGTATGGAAATGTGGTGTTAGGGTTCCCAACCCTTACACACCACCCCACCCTCCACCACCAAACTGTAACACACCATCCCACCCCTTTAACCTCCAAACATCATCAGGTTTTAGAGTGTGCCTTGGGGTTGTTAGCCCTGATGCTCACCCCATTCTATAGGTATAAAAGCTGAGATGGACTCTAATGCTCACCCCATTCCATAAATAAATAAGATAAGATGGGCAGAGTATAAGAGAATGGGGTAAGCGTTAGGGTCCATCTCAGCTTATATATCTATGGAATGGGGTGAGCATCAGGGCTAACATCTCCAAGGCACACCCCGACCCCTGATGGTGTGTGGAGGGTGGAGGGATGGGATGGTGTTACCATTGGGTGGGGGAGGGTGGGGTGGTGTGTAAGGGTTGGGAACACTAACGCCACATTTCTATACTTTGAAAGTCATGATATCAACCTGTACCAGTGCATTAAAGTATTTTTTTGCATTTAATATATATTATACTGTCCCAGTTGGGCAGTATAGTTAGGGTAGAGGGTCACTTTAATGTTAAACCCCAAAGTTTGCACATTAATAACTTTGCAACTGTTTGTCCAATTTGCCTGAAAGTTTGCATGTACGGTGTCCAACCAAAGATCGTTGGACCTGGAAAGTTTCATTCTGGTCAGATGTACGGTTGTGGAACTATAGAGTGTCCAAAACGTGAAAATTAGTAAACTGTCGTGCATTTTTCAGTTGTGCATAATGGACTGAAGAATGCATCTGAGTGGATTCAGATTTGCATGACTATATGTGGCCTGAGTTGAACTGGTGCCTTTTGAAAATTTGGTGAAAAAATATTAATCTGTTCAAAAGTTATGCAAGTTTTCCATGTCCCATTGTAGCCTATGGGAAGATTTATATGTGCATTGTCAAAACTTTTGTGAAAACATTTTTTTGTGTGCGAAAACATTCCATTATAAGGTATAGGGAATCAAGAAAACATTTTTGTTGTCACAAAACCATTTTTGTTGTCGCGAAAACATTACTCCACAACATTGTCCCATGTGTTGTTTTCTTTGTCACTTCATTGTGCCAAGGTAGATTGTGTTTTTGGGATGAAATTTGCAGGGTGGCAAGCCCTACTCACACAGATGTGCCTTTTGGTGGTTTGCTCCCAAACCATTCAACTGGCCCATAGTTACAGCATTCCGAAGTTGAGAAATTTCCTATAGGATAACATTGTGGCCCCTTCGGTACCTTTCCACCCCCCGTATCTCAAAAATGACTTGAGATGCCAATTTTTCACTACCTGAAGCTTAAGGCATGAGGAAAATTCAAAGTCACAGATTACACCTGCAGTGGAATTTTTTTCATAGCAGTTATGATTAGTGAGCTATTGCCAAATGAATGTTACAAGGGTAACTTTACAGTATTATGGGACTTCTGTATGGCTCTGTATTTAACTGTAAGTGGAAGCGCAGGGCCTAGAGGGCCCATTCTCCCATATACACATACCATTATACAAAAAATGGGCAATGTGAAGGGAGCACAGGGTCCAGAGGGCCCGAGCTCCCATAAACACATACCACTAACCACTTACATTATACTTTCTCAAAAAGAAGGGAAATTCATTGCAAAAAACTCCATCAATGCATGAGTTAGGGTTGATGTCACAGCAACAAAAGTTTGGTATTTCGATGTTAGGGTTACCACCCCTACCACACACCCCCACACCCTCACCCTACAGGCACCAAAAGGCATTGGGGTGTGCCATGGGATCATCAGTCCTAACTCTTAATTCATTCTCCTATACTGTAGCATATCAGCTTGCTTACACATTGACTGGGGTGTGAGTTGGGCCTGACGACCCCATGGCAAACCCCGATGTCTTTTGGTGTGTATAGGATGGGGGGTGGGGTGGTTGTGGGAGTAACCCTAACATCGAATTTCCAAACTTTTGCCACTGTGACATCAACCCTAACAGATACATTAACAAAGTTTTTTGCAATGAATATATATACATATGTGTGTGTATATATATATATATGTGTGTGTGTATATATATATATATATATATATACACAAACAGACAAGGCATACTGATGGGTCCTGGTAGGATGAAACACGTGTCTATGTCTTCTGTTAGCACCCTTTGCAAACTGTGTGAGAGGCCTTTGGCACCATGCAATTCTGCTTAAAGTTGGACCAGCATGACATTCTGTGGTGATTTGCATATGCAGCCCATGATGCTTTGCATTGTGTGACTATGTGTGATTTTGTATTTTCTTGAAACTTGGCTTCCCAGCCAGATGCCCTTTAGAGGTAATCCTTCTGCCTCGGTGTTTTACTAGAAGAGGTTCTTTGTCTTTTAAATAGTTTTTTATTTTAATGGGTTCACCACAACATATCCAAGGCACGCTGTCTTAGGGTAGCTGGTCCATTCCACTGGGGTGTCAAACAGACAAGGCATACTGATGGGTCCTGGTAGGATGAAACACGTGTCTATGTCTTCTGTTAGCACCCTTTGAAAACTGTGTGAGAGGCATTTTGGCACCATGCAATTCTGCTTAAAGTTGGACCAGCATAACATTCTGTGGTGATTTGCATATGCAGCCCGTGATGCTTTGCATTGTGTGGCCATGTGTGATTTTGTATTTTCTTGAAACTTGGCTTCCCAGCCAGATGCCTTTTGGGGTAATCCTTGCCTCGGTGTTTGCACAGAGGTTCTTTTGTCTTTATATATATATATATATTTTTTTTTAAGTTTTCAAGAAGCCACAGTAGCTCTTTAAGTGCAGTGCTCTATTTTAGAGTTTATCACAAGTTCTACATACTAAGCAAAAAAGATACCTTCCTAACAGCCATGCCTGGGATTACAGGGAATCAGGGCCAGTCGGTCTCTAGTGACAGAAGGATCCCTACATCTCTTTGCTGTGTCTGATTTTATCCTGCTGCCTTCATCTGTAACAAGCTTCCTGCTTTAGACTCTGCCCCTTTGTCCTAATGCTGTAGTCGGGAGCCTGGATTTGATTGTGAGTGGGGCTTGCCTACTTCTGTGGCTTTGGCCTAGCAGTCCTCCACTGTGGTTAAGAGCAGAAGGGTGTCAGCTTGGGGCAGCAGTCAGCAGAAGATGCTAAGTCACTAGTGTGACACTTTGCACAGCCTTGTACTTAATTTCATTGGGGAAAATGTGAAGTAGGAGGTGTGATTAAAAGTTAACTAAAAGTTACCTGAGGACTGGAGGAGGGTAGATGTGATTCCCCTTCACAAAAGTGGGAGCAAAGCAGAGGCAGTAAACTACAGACCTGTTAGTTTGACCTCAGTGGTAGAGAAAATGATGGAATTACTTTTGAAAGAAAGAATTGTTGAATTTCTAGAGGCCAGCGGGGCACAGGATCTAAGACAGCATGAATTCACAGTGGGAAGGTCATGTCAGACAAATCAAATACATTTCTTTAACTGGGTGGCCAAAGTAGTGGACCAGGGAGGGGCTGTGGACATGGCCTACCTAGACTTTAGTAAGGTATTTGACGCAGTCCCACACAAAAGATTAATAAACAAGTTAGCCAGCCTGGGAGTAGGTCCCATGGTGGTAACCTGGGTAAAAAATTGACTGGGCAACAGGAAGCAGAGGATAATAATAAACAGAGTCCACTCCAAAGAAAGAGGGGTTACTAGTGGGGCACCACAAGGTTTAGTACTGGGACCAGTCCTCTTTAATGTCTTTATAGGTGACATTGTGGAAGGATTAGAAGGAAGAGTATGCCTCTTTGCAGATAACACAAAGATCTGCAACAGGGCTGATACACAAGGGGGCAGAAAGGACGAGAATGGACTTAGCAAGGTTGGAGGAATGGTCAAAAGTATAACAGCTTAATTCGATGCAAAGACATGCAAAGTAATGCACCTGGGAAACAAAAACCCAAGGGAAGAGTACACAATGGGGGGGTATTAACAACAACAAAAATGGAAAGGGATCTGGGTGTAGTCATATCAAATGTCCTAAACATAGGCTAGCAATGTGAGAAGGCAGTAAGCAGGGCTGGGGGGATACTGGAATGCATAGGGAGAGGCATCACCAGTAGAAAACAGGAAGTTGTTATCCATCTGTACAGATATTTGGTGAGACCCCATCTGGAGTATTGTGTGCAGTTCTAGAGACCCCATCTCCACAAGGACATAGACAGGATGGAGACAGTCCAGAAGAGGGCAACTAAAATGTACAGGGTCTGCACCAGAAGCCATATGAAGAGACTAAAAGAGCTTAATATGTATACCCTCATGGAAAGGAGGGATAGGGCGTACATAACAAAAAATTACTCACCTTAGTAATGTTGTTTCTTCTAATGGAGTCTTGCTGTATTCTGACAATAGCAGTGAGTCCCAACCTTCAAACTACCCCGGAGATGAAAGAGTTAACTTTCCATGCCAGGCATGGAACGCTGAGCTCGAGCTCAGTCGAGACTCTGTCTGTTGCTGTTTGAACTCAAACCGTCAGATCTTTACGAGCTAAACTCACTGAGGGTCCTGTGTGGAAGCTGTAAACCTACACTAGCCAACTGGCTACTAAATATAATAAAAATATTTTTTTGTCCCCAAAACAAAGACTCAAGTCAGAAACCCCAAAATGAAATAAACACAACACCCACTCACCCCCATAAAAGAGGGTGATAATAAACAAGGTGGGGCATCTCCTGAGTGCCAACACTGCTACTGCCCACCCACATCCCAAAAACAAAGGTTCTGAGAGAGGAAGGCGGGGAGGAGGTCAGAATACAGCAAGACTCCATTAGAAGAAACATTACTAAGGTGAGTAATTTTTTCGTCAAACAACATGAAGTCTTGCTGTATTCTGACAATAGCAGACTACCAAGCAGTACCTCCATGGAGGAGGGACAGAACCTACTTAGGAAATAGGCTCTGAAGCACTGCTGTGCCAAACCGAGCATCAGACCTAGCCTGGATATCCAGAGAGTAATGCTTGGTAAAAGTGTGAACTGTTTTCCAGCTAGCTGCTTGACATATCTCTAAGATAGGAATGTCCCTGGCAGCAGCCAGGGAAGCAGCTGTACCTCTGGTAGAGTGAGCCCTCAGGCCTGAGGGTGGAATCCTACCTAGTTTTTCATATCAAAATTGAATGCAAGAGACAATCCACCTGGCAATGAATCTTTTAGTGGCAGGTTTTCCTTTACCAACCTCACCATAAGTGAGAAAGAGTTGGAAGGAGTCAAACCTGTGACCTTTGGTACGTTCTAAGTAGTAGCTAAGGGCTTTTTTCATATCCAGACTGTGCAACCTCCTCTCACCAGAGGAGGAATGGTCAGTGAAGAACACAGGAAGAGACATAGATTGGTTAAGGTGGAAGTCTGAAACCACCTTAGGTAAAAACTTCCTGTTAGTCCTGAGGACCACCTTATCTTTATGGAAAGAGATAAAATCAGGCTCCACTGACAGGGCTTGCAACTCACTTATGCACCTGGCAGAAGTGATGGCCACTAAGAAACAGTTTCCAAGTCAAGTACTTGGCCTGGCTGAGGGCAAAGGCCTGCAAGGGGTTGCATAAGCTGAGCAATGCAAACATTAAGGTCCCAAGCAGGGGCAGGGTCCCTGAATGGCTGATTGGTATGAAGCAATCCTTTGAAAAACTTGGAGAATACAGGGTGAATTGAAAGAGAAGAAGGCTTACCTGCTGAAAGAAAAGCAGCGACAGCTGCCAGGTGCACCCTTAATGTAGCTGGTCTGAGTCCCAAGCTATTCAGATGAACCATATAGTCAAGGACTGTGGGCAGATCAGCAGACTCTGGGGAAATATGCTTCCCAGAGCACCATATGGAGAATATTTTCCATTTGGAATTATAGGTAGTTCTGGTGGAAGGCTTCCTAGAGGCCTTCAGAATATCCATAACACCTTGAGAGAGGTGTAAATCAGCAAACTCTAACTCTTCAAGAGCCAGGCCTTGAGATTGAGAGATTTGAGATCCGGGTACCAAACCATCCCCTGAGCACAGGTTAACAGGTTGTAATTCCTGAGAAGAGACAAGGGAAGGTGGACTGCTAAGGACAACAGGAGAGGGTACCAGGACTGTCTGGCCCAGTCTGGAGCAATCAGAATCACCTTGCAGGATTGAGACCTGATTTTTACTAGCACCTTGAACAGGAGAGGGAAGGGGGGAACCATACAGGAACTTCCCTTCCCAACTGAGAACCAAGGCATCCAGGGTGACTGAGCCCAACACTGGGGGCCTGCAGCAAAAAAGGGGAAGTTGATGATTGTCTGGGACTGCAAAAAGATCTATCTGTGGGGTGCCCCATCTGGAGAAGATCACCTCCAAAACCTGGGGATCCAGTGACCATTCATGATGGCCCTGGGATATCCTGCTGAGAGCATCTGCCAGGACATTGTCCTTGCCTGGGAGGTGTACTGCTGTAAGGGAGGTGTTTAGGGTTAAAACAAGAGACCACAACTTCATTGCTTCTGTGCACAAGGTCGTAGACCGAGTGCCCCCTTGCTTGTTGATATACCACATTGTGGTGGTATTGTCTGTCCTGATCTGAACAACCTTGTTCTGAACAGACTTGGAAAAGGCTTGAAGTGCAAGAAACACTGCTCTGAGTTCCATCAGATTGATGTGAAGCAGAGATTCCTGAGGAGACCACACCCCTTGGGTGGTCAGGTCTTCCAAGTGGGCCCCCCACCCCAAGAGGGAGGCATCTGTAGTAAGGATTAGAGAGTGAGACTGAGTGACAAAAGGAACTCCCTGTCTTAGATTGTCCTGATCCTGCCACCACTGCAAAGCCTGGATCAGGGTTCGAGTCACTGGTGTCAGTTTGGTCAAAGGGTCTTTTTCTGAGACCAAAAGGCTCTCAAGTGGAACTGAATGTCCCTCATCTGAAATCTTGCTCCCTGCACCACTGCTGTGGAAGCAGCCATGTGTCCCAGGAGCTGCAGAAAATGCCTTGCTGGTCGAGACACCTGTAGGGTGAATGAAGAGGCCAGTGTGATAAGGGTCCTTGCCTTGTCCAGGGGAAGGAAGGCTCTTGCCTTTTCTGTATCTAGCTCTACGCCTATGAAGGCGAAGAGCTGAACAGGCTCTAGAACTGACTTTGAAAGATTCAGAAGGAAACCTAGAGAGGTGAGCTGTTGCTGAGTGATCTGAAGGTGACTGGCCTACTATGAGCCAGTCGTTCAGGTATGGGAAGATGGCAATCCTTTGCCTTCTTAGGGAAGCAACTACTACTGCCAGACATTTTGTGAACACCCTTGGAGCAGAAGTTAGGCCGAAGGGCATTGCTCTGAATTGGTAATGGCCTGAGGGCAGCTCTAACCTGAGGTATTTTCAATGGGAGCTTCTGATGAGAATATGGAAATAGGCATCCTTGAGGTCCAGGGAGGCTAGCCAGTCCCCTGGCCTTAGAGAGGGTAGAATTATTCCCAGAGTCACCATTTTGAACTTTGACTTTAAAAGGTGTTTGTTTAGATATCTGAGATCCAGGATGGGCTGCCATTCTGCTGTCTTTTTGGGGGTGAGAAAGTACCTGGAGTACAATCCTTTCCCTTTGTGTAGGGGTGGAACCCTTTCTATAGCTCTGAGAGCCAAGAAGAAAGAGACCTCTGCCTCTAGGGCAAGTGCCTCTGAAGGATTTGCAGGTGGAAAGGATCTGGTTCTCATCTTTGGAAATTTTCGAAGCTGAGAACCAGTCCCTGGCTTACTACTTCCAGGACCCATTTGTCTGATGTCAAAGACTTCCAGTCCTGGACAAAGTAAGACAGCCTGCCCCCTACAGGTGGTGGAGAATCGGCCCTGGCAAACCCATCAGGGTGCCTGTTTGGCAGGTGGTTTAGGCTGAGGGGTGGAAGCAGGCCTGCTTGTACCCCTTCTGCCTCTCCCTCTAAAGAACCCCCTCTGAGCATAGGCAAAAGAGGAGGCCTGAGCATGGTAGAAAGGCCTATGAAAAGGCCTGCCCCTGCTCCTGGGATGCTGCCTCTGAGGAGTGGCTTGCCTTTCCTTGGCCTGGGCACTCCTACAGGTGGTCCTGTATTCATCCATTTTCTTCATGTAGTTCTCTGTTTGCTCCCCAAACAGAGACTTACCCACAACAGGAAAATCCATGGCCTTAGTCTGGGTATCCTGAGACAGGCTAGTACATCTGAGCCAAGCCATCCTGCGAAGGGCCACAGATGTAGCCATGACTCTAGATGAAACATCATTGGAGTCCACTGCAGCATGGAATTGCACCTTGGATGCCTCAATACCATCAGCAGCCACCTGCTCCAGCTCCTTGGCAAGCTGGCCAGGGACCTGTTTAGCTAAAGCCATGACAGTGTCCCATCTAGATTTCTGATATCTAGCTGTATAGGCCATATAATTGGCCTGCCTGAGTTACAAAGATGCTGCCATGTACTGTTTCTTTGCCATGGCATCAATCCTTCTGGAGTCCTTATCTGGGGGGTGTGAAGCCAAGGGTATTTTAGCCTTATCACAGGCTGCAGCCTGCACTACCCCAACATGGCAGCATTGCTGGGTAATGAACTCTGTATCTGAGCCTGACAGAGTATACCTCTTGTCCATTCTTTTATCCACAGGAGGTATAGAATTAGGAGTCTTTAAAATCTTAAATGTTTCCCAAAAGACTTGTGTAGGGGAATAGACAGCCCTCCGGACTCTGGGATATCCATCATTTCCACATAGTCAGGCTCCTCTTGGTCATCCACAGCTTCTTCCATAGGAAGCTGAAGGGTTTTGGCCACTTTCTTGTAAACCTTGAAATGGGAGGGGGACTCAAAAAGCCTAGGAGGAGACACTCCTGAAGGTCTGTCTGGGGAAATGTCTGTGTCAATGGGCACATCCAGACTTTCAAAATCACATTCACTTTCCTCATAATCTCCTTCCTCCTCCTCCTCCGGTTCATAAAATTCCTCCAAATCATAATATGGAACTGGTGGAACCGGCCGAACAGAGCGCCTTCCTGATGGTGCCGGTTCGGTCGGAACCTGGGATAGCGACTGAACAATTTTTATTGCTTTGGCTATTTCATCAGCGGTTGGAGAAGAAACTTTTGGATCCACATCAGCTGTTTTATCCCTCCTTGTTCTCTTAACAGGAACTGACTCTTCAGAATTGGTTCTCCTTTTGCCCGAAGAAGTTTCACCCTGGTCAGAGGGCACTTCTTCTGGTTCGGTTTGAACCGAACTGGGCTGGCCATCTGGGTTAGTGGACTTTTTGGCCTCCCTTTCCCTGAGCCTACCAACTCTCTTTTCCAGGGTAGCTGCAGGAAAAGTTTTACAAATCTGGCAGTCTGAATCGAGGTGGTCAAACCCCAGACAATAAACACAGGTGGTGTGGGGGTCAGCCTTAGCAAAGACTTCCCCACACACATTACAGTGTTGAAACCCAGTGGGCCTGGTTTTTCTTTGGGGTTTCTCAGGCATAGTGCCAGTCCAAACAAAACTTACCCTTTTAATGGCAATCCGCCAGGCAAGACACTCTTAACGGTTCCTGACCGTGTTACGGGTCGTGGAAAAAAAAACTTAGTAAAATCTGTTTTTTTAGAACCGATTAGAACCGGTAACCACACTCTAACAGAAATAAGGATTTTTAAACAACCTGATCGGTTCAAACCGAACTGATGAACCATTTACAAGTTCCACACAGAATAGAAAAACAATATAAACCTGTCTAGTACTCACGAATACCACAGACACAGACTGTACCGATAGGTTGCGGTTTAAATTCGGTTGAAAACCGAGAAAAACGGTACTTTAACTGACAAATTGAACCGAGCAAAGGAGAAATTTCTGGATCGACTGTTCAGTGAAGTGGAGTAAAGAATCTGACAGTTTGAGTTCAAACAGCAACAGACAGAGTCTCAACCGAGCTCGAGCTCAGCGTTCCATGCCTGGCATGGAAAGTTAACTCTTTCGTCTCCGGGGCAGTTCAAAGGTCGGGACTCACTGCAATTGTCAGAATACAGCAAGACTTCATGTTGTCTGAATAGAAACTTTCAAGTAGTTCAAGGGAATCAACAAAGTCCAAGACAGTAGCATCTTTCAGAAAAAGAGATGCGCAAGAACAAGGGGACACAATTTGTAGAAAGAGGGGAGACAACGCAGGGGCAATGTGAAGAAGTATTTTTTCACAGAGATGGTAGTGGACACATGGAACTGCCTTCCTAAGGAGGTTGTGGGGTCAGAAACAGCAGGGGAATTCAAGAATGCAGGGGATAGACATAAGGCTATATTAGTGGAAAGTAGGAGGAAGTAGGTTGTTGGTAAAACTTGGATCTGCTGCTTATCCAATAGATAGTGAAATGGGCAGACAGGGTGGGCCAAGTGGTCCTTATCTGCCATCAAAGTCTATGTTTCTGTGTTTCTGTGTTTCTATATACCAAAGCATCAAGGCATTAAATATACAGTAGTAAGGAAACAGTGGGTTAAATAATACTATACATAAATGGATTACACTGAGGGGAGGGTAACTAGTAGTATAAGGGTGCATATTGTTATAATGTTATATCTTTCAAACTAATATTTGCTGCTACTGCATTAGTTCCTTGCACTGATGTCATGGTGCATTAAGTTACTTAAATAGGTGAAGAGGATTATTTCAGATTATTTCAGATGTGTTGTTCTTTTACATATTGAAAACTGATTAAACCTTGTGTTCAGTTTTCAAAGAACTCTAAAAGTGATGCAAGTTATGTTGCTTTAGGGCTGCAGTGAACTCTGGGTGCATGAGTGGCCCAGTGCCCAGTTTTGCAAAATGGAGAACCATGTGCCAAAAAGCCAAGAGTTGCTGCAGCCACAGGCGAGTGCCAAATATTTGGCACACTTGCAAGAATTGCAGCAGGGATCCAGCCCCCACCCACTCAGCACAACACTAAAGGGGCCAGGATGGTTGGGGGTGGTGAATCTGCTTGACAGGAGGGAGCCAGGAGCAGAAGGGGCATGGGGGTTCCATAGGGGGGCATTGGAGAGACAGAGGGCATGAAAGGGAGTGATGTGGCAACCTGTGGTGGTGCCATTTGCATATTCATACAGCTGATGTGATGGGACTGCCAAAGGGGGGGGTCCAGGGTAAGAAAGTGACTTGGCCACTGGTGGGCAGCTGCCAGGGCTGTGCCCACCTGGGGCTATGTCACTTTCTGTCCCTCGAACCCCACTTTATGGTTCCATCCCATTGACTGTATGACTATGCAAATGGCACCCCCGCTGGGTGCCATATCACTCACTCTTATGCCTGCTGTCTCCCTGATGCCCCCTAAGGCACCCCCCATGCTTCTTCTGCCCCTGACAGCCGAATTTCAGACCCTGCCCCCCTTCATCACAGTATGTGGCACCAGTACGTGTCCCTTAGACCACCTCAAGGCTGGTCTAAATGGAGCCCTTTTCTACGACCATGGCTGGGTTTATGTATTTATTTGTATTTATTTGATTTACAAGGAAAGTGGACTGGGTCAAAAACCCATTTGCAGCCACGACTAGGGAAGGGGTAAAACAAAAAAGATTACATACAGATTTCGTAATACAGTACAACACTTAATAAAATCACAGTCAAATTACACAACATACAGATCTGGTCTCCACACACATAGACCCAGAACTGAACCCTGTCATACTCTAGTATGAGTTCCTCTCACTGTAGATCTAGCAGAACCAATTTTTCCAATTGTTTCCTACCTGTTAAGTAGTGTCTGAATCAGTTTAAGGTATAGTGAGCTACTCCCAGTTGATGTAATTTGTGAATCAGAATAGGGTGGTCCACAAGGTCAAAGGCCTTGGTCAGGTCAACGAAGACTCCACCAGTCAGTAACCCTTGACCCATTCCATCATAGATGTCACCAGGACCAAGGACGTCAATGTACTGTACCTCCCTCTGAAATCATACTGATCCTGTGTCAGAAGTTTATTTTTTCCCAAATATAGTATCAATTGACTAAATATTATTTTTTTAAATAATTTAGCTAGCACAGGGAACACTGGAATTGGTCTATAATTTTTAACTAATATTTTATCACCTGATTTTTATATTGGTGTTATTATTGCTGTTTACACTGAGTTGGTACCACATTTATACATAGGGACAAATTAAATAGAAAATTTTTTTGCCACCAACGAGTTTTATCAATCTTGGAGACAACTCACCTATTCCTGAGCCCTTATTTCCATTTAGTTTCCCCAGGAGAGACTGAACCTCTTTTTGTCTCACCCTGGGGAAGCCAAAATGTAGAACAACCAGTTTTATTTTCAGGTACCGTTTCTTCATCTATCTAAAAATATAATTTTTCTTACCAGCATCTTTCCCAGTAGTTCAGGTTTGTTCTAGTTGATCATTGTTCTGGGTCATGTCTGTGAAGAATTAGTTAAATACATTTGATCTACGATGCCAGGTCGACAAAAATGTTGTCAACCAACGTTACAGCGAAACCTTTATGGCAACCGCATTTGCAGTCGGCATAAAGGTGGTCACTGCCTGCCATGTTTTTTGGGGGGGCTTCACCCCTGAACCCCCGCAAGCAGGGGGCTATGCCCACCACACCCCTTCAATTAAAATAATCTTCTCCGACTAAGAGCTGATCAGGACAGGGTGTGCAAGACCCCCAGAAAACAGTTCCGGGGTCCAGCACTGATACTACAGTGATCTGGTGCTGTTGTCCCTGTAGTGTCGGTCACTGTCAACATGTCACTGTCAGGCTGTATACTGAATAAATTTGCCACTTTTATTTCACTACTTATTAATGTATCTCCAGTTTTAAGTCTGTTTACCTTACTACTACCCATTGGTTGATAAAACTCTTTAAAAGATCTTCCACATTTTGTTTTGATTAGCTTATTTATTTGCTCTTCATTTTAATAGGATTGCTTAACTTTTTTAATCATTACTTTACATGTATTTCTAAGTTTCAGATAATTGTTTAAATCACTCTACACACCTGTCCTTTTGTATTATTTCTACATTGAGTGCCTTACCCTAAATAATACCAGCAGTGTAGCATTAACCTAGGATAAACCTCTTGTTTTCACTCTCTATTTTTTAATAGGGGCATAATGATTTACAATATTCATTATTTGTCCATTAAAAAAGTTCACTGCCTCTTCTACATCAGATAATTGTTTAAATCACTCTGCACACCTGTCCTTTTGTATTATTTCTACATTGAGTGCCTTACCCTAAATAATTCCAGCAGTGTAACATTAACCTAGGATAAACCTCTTGTTTTCACTCTCTGTTTTTTAATAGAGGCATAATGATTTACAATATTCATTATTTGCCCATTAAAAAAGTTCACTGCCTCTTCTACATCTTTTTTTAAGTATGGAGTAACCAGTCAATGTTGTTGATTTCCATTTCAACAAACTCTGGTCAGACCCACTACAGCTGCTAATACATTAACTTGATAAGCATGTTTCATGGCCTTACATGTAAATATGAATTGCTGTAGTCAGCTCCGTGTGTACATTTCATCTTTGGTAAAGGCAGAAAAATTTATCTGATTGATCCTGTGTTTCTCATGTGTTTAAATGTGAGTGGCTAGTGTGTGTTGTACTATATGTGGCAGTAGAGGGAGCTCCACCCAAAGCCCTTCAAGTAATGGCAGAAGGAATGGTGCAGGGAGTAGAGGTATGTCTACATTGGGGACTGTGGGCCAAGCTAAAAGGATAAGAACCTATACTGAGGTGATGACCTGCTTTCATCCAGGAGTCAACCACAGTCCTCAATGGATGATTCAAATGATACCTTGATAGACATTTAAAGTAGCCATGGGTGTGGGATGGTGGAAGAAATATGGGAGGCAAAAAGTATGAAATGGCATTGGGGATTTCATTCACTTGTACCTATGCCAAAGATGCACTGTGTTTTAAATATTTTAAAAGCTAGGAACAAAATATTGCCTTTTTACTTCCAAAATGGAGTAAATTTACTACTTCTTGGGTGGTATGAGCAAGTGTGGTGGATTTTTTTTGTTATTACTATATTATTGTTATTTCCCCAGATTAACTGCTATTCCTGGATGATCTATTTTGCACATAAAAAGACACAGAAAGTGGGCCACTACAAGCTGAGATAGAGAGTGGGGAGATTCCAAGGGAAGAGAGTCTTACCAGGATGCAAGTTATTCAAGGAAGCAGTTAGCAAAGGAAGAAGGTGGAAAAGCAGTCAAAAGAGAAAGGTGTGGAAGGTGGAACAACTATAAAAAGGAGAAAGCAGCAAGAAGAGAGGTGAGGGCTGTCAAAATGGTGCAAGGTCTACATCAGAAGCCCTATGAAGAGAGACTGAATAAGTTCATTATGTACATCCTGGAGGAGAGAAAGGGGAGTGGAGATGTTACAGAGACCTTTAAATTCCTCTTGGGGTTAATAAGGCATAGATACATACATAGATACATAGACAGTGTCGGCAGATAAGGGCCTGTGGCCCACCCAGTCTGCCCATTTAAGTTTGTAAGTTCACTTTATGTTTTCCAAGAAGTCTGCTGCCCCTTACCCCTGACCTCCAGAATGCCTTTATGTCTATCCCATGCATTCTTAAATCCCGTGATTGTTTCAGCCCCCACCACTTCCTCTGGCAGGGTGTTCCACTTGTCCACCACCCGTTCTGTGAAGAAATTCTTCCTCACGTTTCCTTTGAATCGTCCTCCCTCCAACTTCATCCCATGCCCTCTAGTCCTGGAACATCTTTTTCGCTTAAAAATAGTGCATTCCTGCACCCTGTTCCTCCCTGTAAGATACTTGTATGTCTCTATCATATCCCCTCTCTCCCTCCTTTCCTCCAGGGAGTACATGTTCAGTGCCTTCAACCTGTCCTCATAGGACTTGTGATGCAATCCATGCACCATCTTTGTTGCCCTCCTCTGAACCTTCTCTACCCTGTCTATGTCCTTATGTAGGTAAGGTCTCCAGAACTGCAAAGTGTACTCCAGGTGTGGCCTCACTAGGGTCTTGTATAGTGGAATCATGACCTCCGTTTTCCTGCTGGTGATGCCCCTGCCTATGCATCCCAGCATCCTATTTGCTTTACCTGCTGCCTTGTCACACTGTTTCCCTGCCTTGAGGTCATCAGAGATGATAACCCCAAGATCCCTTTCCTGCTTGGTGCATGCTATATCCTCACCCCCGAACTGATATATTGTGCCAGGGTTTTTGTGCCCCATATGCATTATCTTGCACTTCCTTGCATTGAATTTCAACTGCCAAACCCCTGACCATTTTTCAAGGAGGGAGATACATTTCAGAGAAAAAAGATACTGTAGAACAAAGGGTCATGATATGAAGCTGAAAGGAGGTAGATTCAGGAGAGATGTGAGGAAGTAGTTCTTCACAGAAAGGGTGGTGGATTCCTGGAACAGCCTTACATGGGATGCAGGGGGTGTGAAACCAGTGGTGGGTTTCAAAAATGCTTGGGATAGACACAAAGGAATCCTAGGAGAAAGAAGGGGGTGGAACGTGGAAGAGACAGTGCTGTAGGGCAAGTTGGGTCTGCAGCAAAAGTGATCATAACTAAAAATGAGCAGAATAGATGGGCCCAGCAGTCATTATCTGCCATCATTTTCTATGTTTATGTAAACCACCCTCCTTTGTGAGATTACTAGCCTATTTTTTCCTCCCTTGGTTTTTGTGGCCTAAGTCGGCCTAGTAGAGAAAAGGGTTACTTCTTCTCAGCACTCAGGTGAAGCCTCCTACAGGTCGAGAAGTCACCTCAGGTGTGTGGGGGGATAAAGCCCAGCAGTTGAGTTGGGATGGGGAGTTCCAGTTTGAGGAGCCAGTGGTGAGGGAGTGAGAGTGAGTCAGGGTGGGGGGGGGCATTGTGTGCTCCAGCTGCTGGCTAGTTGCACATGGGGGAACACAGAGGAAAAAGTGGGAGTCAGTAGCCACAAGCTGCACAACATCTTGGAGGGCAGCTAAAGTTGAGAGGAAAGCCAGCAGATACAAGCTTAAGAGTGCTCTGGCAGCCTGCGCTAATTCATGTAGGGATCTTAGAAACATAGACTTTCAATGGCAGATGAGGACCGCTTGGCCCACCTAGTCTGCCCATGTCCCTACCTACAGGATAAGCTGCAGATCCTAGTTAACCAACAGCCTATTTCTTCCTACCCCCCACAAGAATTGAATGATGTCTGTCCCATGCATTCTTGAATTCTCCCACAGTTTTAGACCCCACAACCTCATCAGGAAGGTTGTTCCATGCATCCACCACCCTCTCTGTGAAAAAATATTTCCTCACATTGCCCCTGAGCCATCCCCCTCTATCTTTAAATTGTGTCTCCTTGTTCGTGCACATCTCTTTTTCTGAAAGATGCTACCCTCTTGGACTTTGCTGATTCCACTGAGGTACTTAAAAGTTTCTATCATGTCCCCCCTCCCTCCTTTCCTCAAGGGTATACATATTAAGCTCCTCTAGTCTCTCCTTATATGACTTCTCTTTCAGACCCTGCACCATTTTAATTGCCCTCCTCTGGACTGCCTCCATCTTGTCTATGTCCTTACGGAGATGGGGTCTCCAGAACTGGATGCAGTACTCCAGATGGGGTCTCACCAACTGTCTGTACAGAGGGATAACAACTTCCTGTTTTCTGCTGGTGATGCCTCTCCCTATACATCCCAGTATCCCCCCAGCCCTCCATACTGCCTTCTCCAGTGGGCAAGAATGCGACAGGGAGTGGAGTGTCCAGACAGTGAGTTGCATTGGAGCTCCAGTAGATGTGTTCCCCTTCTCAATTCAGCGACAGATGTTGCCAGTTCTGTGAAAGGATTCAGGGGTCATGAGTGAACATGCAAATCCTCAAGCTGTGAGGATTGCATGTTCTGAGGGGGACCTGCTGAGCCAGTGTGGGGGGGGGGGGGAGAAAGAGAGAGAGAGAGAGATGAGTATCATTGAGAGTTTGGGTGCCTGTGAAGAATAATGGTGTGTTAGGTACTGTGAACTGTTTTGGGACTTGTGCTGCCTTCAAACTTTTGTGACCATAGCTGTTAGGAGTTAATGCTGCCCTAAATACCATACAACCTTCTCGGTCCAGGCAAAAACTACTGTTATGGCCATATTGGCTGTGTGAAATCTGAATATGTTCCCAATGAATTAACTGATGCTACACAAAGTTATGTGTGAATATGTTTAATGAATTTGGCATCCCTGTTGTTTCTTCATGTTCCATTTGGACATTCCATTTTTGAAAGGAACTGTTTAATATGAACTAACTTGTTTTTTTCACCCAGCACCAGTGAGGAAAAGGGACCCTGCATGTGACATCTGAGCCTGGGTAATGTGGCCACTGGAAGTGTTTCTGCTGCTGTGGGCACCCCCTTCAGATGGACATATTCCATCCATACCTCTAGACATGGAGAGAGAGCTGCATTTCTATGTATGACAGGTTATGTGATTCAAATGGATAAGGCACACAGATGCTACAGTTTTGCACTCGTTCGGTTGGTTTAAAGAGTAAGTTTAGATACAAATGTATGTGGTGGTTGTTGGGGGGAGGGATAAGGAGATTCAGGCTTGAGGATTAAACAAATCTAAAAACAAAATGCATTAAATACCTGTGCCGTTTAGTACCATGCACTCCATCAAGCCAAGCAGTGAAGAACATTACATACATATTCTGCATTTTACAGTCAGTGATTTCAGAGATATATAATGTTTTTGTCCAAACTATCAGCCTCCATTTAGTGCACATAGTAAGCTTTATTTGTAATAGGCTGGGAAATAATTTAAAAGTTTAAGCTGACAAAAGTCAGGATAAGTTGTCACATTTGGTCAGCTTCACTTTTCAGCATTTCCCTGTATAAGTCTGGTTACTAAACAGAGACAGAGGCCAGCCCAGTGGCACTGAGGTTTGAGGTGCTGGATGCCTTACCTCGAGCCACACCAGCGACGCAGCTTCTGGAGTGAGCTCGGGCTGCTGGGGATCAGAAGGGAAGGGAGTGAATTGAGCATCCTATGGACTGCTCTCCTGTCCTGGGGTGGGTCTGGGTACAGTGTCTGGTGTAAGTCTGACACCTAGCAGAGCCTGGGTGTCAGCACATCTGGCCTGGTAGAATGGGATGGTAGGCGGGGAAGCCGGCGGGTGCACTCCGTGCGGACGTGTGAGCAGGGAGCCCTTGACAGCATTGCATGCCCAGCCTCCAACAGAACACCAAAAAAGGGGAGCACCAGCTGTTGTGGCTTGATGGTGATCTACGATGTCCTGTGTCACTCTGAGGGACCACCCTGAGAGGATCCGTTGTGTGGTGGGGGAGTTGATCTAGCCCCGCTGCCTCTGCCACAGGGGGTAAGCCACAGGTTAATCGGTGGTTTCCCTCAGTAGGAGACAGCGCAGGTTGGACGGCGGATGGATCACAGGGAATGCAAGGATGATGAGGCCGGCTGGGACCCCTATGGGAGAAAAAAGTAATACAAAACAGAGAGAGAGAGAGAGAGAGAGAGGAGTGGTGGATCTCTGTTTATCATTTAGTCTTTGATTGGTCCTGAAAGAGTTAACAACCCTACAGATAGCAGTAAATCATTGTACACTGCCAGACACATACCCAGTTGGGAAAGATGGAGAAGTGTAATCTGAATCTCTGCTGGAGCAATGCAGTCTCATTACAAATTCAGTTTTGACCAACAGGCAATGGTGTAGAGCTAAATGTAGAATCTGATAATCACTTGCCCTGGTGTTTTGTGAGGTGTGAGGCATTTACACTGAGTGCACTCAGCATCTGGCAGTGTGGTTATCACATAGCCCAAAAGAAATAAAATAAAGGCATGCTATACACCAGGGTTCGGGTTCTTAAAATGATTTGGGACAAAGTCCCACATCGCTACTCCAGTTGTGTGCTGAAATCTCCTCAGCTGCAGAGATTGGTATTCTCAGTCATCCGCAGCTACAGCAGATGTTATGGCTGGTCCCAACAGCCATAACATTTTTCCACAGCTGTGGGAAAAACCACCTGCAGGCTGCCATAAATCATGGAGCCAGTTGTATACCGGCTCTACATTTGAAAATACCATAGCTGCGGGAGAAACTGCAGTTCTGCAAGTGGCAATCCATTTGAGCTGAAGTTTTCCTGCAGCTGCGGCATTTTTACAGACTTTGAGAATCTAGCCCCAAGCCTTTGAGGTGCTGTTTCCTGGATCCATACAAGTTTTAAATAATAGATCCAATGAGGAGACTTACATTACGGCCTCCAAGTCCAAGCTATTTAATAAACCTGGAATTGCTTACCATTCTGCAAAACTGCTATATGCAAACACCCCCTTCCATTATGAGGCACCCTGAATCTTCCTAAGGGGGCAGAGTCTGTTCTTCTCTCCTCTGCTTTTATATCCCTTTTTAAAGCACAGTACAGCTAATGTTCAAAACACACATTTAATGGGTTCTTGCTTAGCTTTTTGTAACAGATTTAATCTTTCAGATGATTCAATCCACATAGTATTTTTCCCCTGCAATAACTACAGTGTTCTTGCCCTTATCTGCCAGCTTTAGAACAAGATCATCCATGTTCAAAAATTACAACGGTGTCTGGCGCTCATGGTTGGGAACATTGCAGTGTCCTTTACGAGATGAAGAACCTCCATATAATCTACCAATTTTATCAGACACTATTCCTTTAAAAATTAGCACTATAGTGACATATTCAGTCCTGGATTAAAAGTGATTTTGGTCAGAAGGTGGTAAATTTAGAAAAATCTATAATTAAATGTTAATTCTTACACTGTAACAAATGGTTACAATAATTTTAAGGTACTGTAATGATTTACAGGAGCCATTAAATAGGGCATTCATTATTGATTTGCACTCTTCCGCAGTTTATTATCATTAAGAGCTGCCTCTTATGTCCCATCATACATGGTGACACATACAGAGACATTACATTCATATATGGTGACAATACATTTTTTGACAGTAACCCTAACACTTATATAAATTCAACAATAGTGCAGTGAAATACAGTATATGTTTGGAACATGAACCATACTGTGAATGAGATACAAAGGCAGAGGAGTGATGGACAAACTCCTCTCCCTGAAGAAGCGGCAATGTGCCTCATAACAGTGTTCAGTCAGTGTGGTACTTGTCTGCACTTGGCATTTTTTTGAGACTAGCATGCAATATCAACTTTATTAAATATCTTTGACTTGGAAGTCTTAGTGAATGCTTTCTTCTTGAACCTGTTATCCAAAAACTGTACACTGGGATGTCTTATTCTTCTTATAAAATGGGTAAACTGGGAAACAATTTAAACACAAAACACAGTCTTTTTTACAAACAGAAAATGCATAATAAACTAAACAGCAAACAGTGAAGCAACAAGCTGTCTAAATTGATACAGGGCCATAGTAAGTCAATTAAGAGATAGCAATTCCTGTCCACTACATTGACTAGTAATCGGCTTAGTGTGCCTTGCCTGGTTAAACAATTTCCCCTTTCCTTTCCCTTAGTAATAACGCTGATTGATAACAGAATTCAATTCAATGTTATTTTTACCAGGATAACACCATTGAGACAGCTCACTTGCAAGGTGGTCCTGGAAGGACTAACATACATAGGGGTACATAGAATTAAAAATCACAATGGCTCTGTTCATTGCACAATGTGTAGGGTTTTTGTTGAAATGTGCAACACCCAGCATCTCCAACATAATTCAGATTTGGAATACTGATTATTAAGCTGAGCTGTAATCTTTTCCATGTGATATATGTGTATCATCAGTTCCCTCCAAGCAGAAAGACTAGGCAGTGTCGGTGTCAACTGCAATTTTGTGATTGCCTTCTTAGCAGACACCATGGATATATTAAACAATTTTGTGAGTTAGAGTGTTTACACTCTCTAGGGGCATCAAGGAATAAGTGCATGCGACTAGTGAATTTCAAGTTCTCCTCAAAGAGCTCCTGCACTTCTTGTTGTAGGTCCAAAAAAAAACAGGACAACTGAACAAGCTCATAGGATTTGGCCATGGGTTGCCCTCGACTGCCCCCATCCCTACCAACATCCAGAACACTGAGATGCCACGTATTTAACTTGTTTATCTGGTGGGGTAAAAAAAAAGAATGACTGTTTTCCAAGAATACTCTCTCCAAATGTGAGAGGAGGTCACTTTATTTATATTATGTAGACACTGGGTCCACTACTGGTCCATAAGTCAGTGTCCCCCCTCCAATGCATGTCTGGCATATAGTATATTATATTTCTGTAGTTCCATTAAAGCTTGGTATATTTGGGAAATAAGTTGGTGAGTCCCTGTGTTCCTGTAACAGAGCAGCAACTAGCTATGTAAGGAAGGGGGTTTCAGTGTCCTGAGTCCAGGACCTAATAAGTGTTTGAATATAATCACGGTCGTAGAGGTAAAGAAAGAAATGATTACAGGGTAGGCCATAAGTCAATTGAAGGTCCTCAAAGGATCAAACTACCTGACCCTACAGAAACTAAAAAAGATAATGGAACCCTACCTTCGCCCAATGCTGGAATCCCATATCTAAAGTTGCTAAGAAGATGTTTGCCATATCCATGAGAGAAAATAAAAGAAACTTGCTTTGAGTAAAGTTTTTATGATTAAGAAGCTGACACCACTGATCAAGGGTAGATTTAGTGTAAGGATTTCCCAACTTTGTGGGAGAGAATTGAAGTGGGTCTTGGAATAAGACTTTATGGATATCTTTTTTTTTTTTAAATTCAGATTTGACTTTTTAATCAGAACAGTGTACAAAAGAAAATGCAATCACAAGACAATGAAAAGACACACTACTATAATGCAGGACTAGACAACCAAATCAACAGACACAGGTAACCCCACCCCAACCAGACCGCCACCTAGGCATCACCCTTGACAGTGACCTTTTTCAATCACCTAATCTTAGAGACAATATAGGGTGTACATGGACTCCCAATGTTCCTTGTATCGGTGCATACAGTTACGTAGACTTGCAACCATTTTCTCTTCTCGAAGGTTGGTTAACAGTTCCTGAAGCCATTCCATATAAGAAATGACAGTGGCCTCTTTCCAGTGATGAAGCACCAGGGCCTTAAGAAAGAGGCCAATCATGGCCATATAGAACCGTTGTTGCTTGACCTTGACTCCGGTAAAGTCGCCCAACAAACAGATTTCTGGTGAAAATAAGTTGTCTAACCCTGGGGGGGGGGCACCCTCTGTTTGATGGTTTTCCAGAGTGTTGCAATGGAAGGGCAATCCCAGAAGATATGGTAAAGAGTACCCTCTGCTTGGCCACAAGTTGGGAGGGCAGATTAGACGTGATCACTCATGACTTTGCAGTACTTTTTGTGTTCCTTCACAGAATGTAAGCTACATTGCTTATCCATGAAGATGCATTTTCAGAAGGCAATCACACACACACACACACACACACACACACACACACACTTCACACTACCTAATAAAATCCAAACCCTGACAACATCAGAACAATCGGAAAATTGCAAGGGCAATTTAAATTAATAACATGCAACAGTTTTCATTTTAACTAAATAACTGATAAAAACTCCATAGACCAAGCAAACAACTGTCCTCACTATCCTTCACAGAGGTAGGGCTCCTAAATTTCAGTTTCAAATAATGGGAAGTCAGTGAAAAAAACACGAGTAAATTACCAGACAGTCTCCCTTTATCAAGTAAATGTTTGAATATAACCTGCTGCCACCTATACCTGGTATGCCCTCTCCTCAACAGGATGTATGGAAACTGGTAGCACAGCAGTAAAGCTGATGAAAGAAATGGACAGAAACAAGAATTGTGTTTTATTCTGGACAGAGTGAAGCCAGAAACCTACCGGAGTACTGTCAGACTGCGTCTGTCTGCCTCAGTCTATGCTGTCTGCGGCTGAAAGAAAAAAAAGAATATACATTTTGTCAGTCAGTAATTTAGGTCAGAATGGTCTATAAAGTCAATGCTGCTCTTGAATCTCACCTTATCAGGTTAGTCACTTCCTTCTGTGCCAGTTCCGCCTGTTCCTTGATCAGAGCGGACCGTGTGACCACTGCTCAGAGTAATTTTAATAAGCAGAGAAAATACTGACAGCACAGCAGTGACAGTCAGCTGAATAAGCAAATAAAATTAATGGTCTAACCAGTCACCCGACACGATGATTATGTATAATCCGTGTTCATTCACCGCTACTGTCACCCAGTGCAGTGCTGTATCCTACTACAGGCTGCCACTGCTGAAACTGGAACCGATTAGACAAGTGAGACAACAACAGGGCAGTTCACGCGCTGAGTCCCAATCCTTTCCGCCATATACCAAACTGGCAAAAGTCACGCGCTGACTGGATTGCTGGAAAAGGAAAGCAGCAGAGGCATAGTTTGCAAATACTGACAGATGACACATGCTGCAGGGCAAATACAAACATCCTGATTCCCGATTCCTGACTCCCTCCCAGTGCTGACTTGACTGCGTCCCCCCATCCCATGTGGGAATCTTGGACTTGTCTCGGGCTGAAACAACTCACAGTAAAACAAAACAAAAATCTAATGCACAAGTGTAAATTGCCATTGGCAGCTGTTTTTGTTGCCCCTCTTTTCTGCCATGGGCGTACTGGCGTATGTCTGCCGATGGCCCTGGCCACAACGACTACAAGTGGAGGAGGGGAGTTTGCCCATTTTATTCAACCTTACCGGAGTCAAGTACATGTTTTGGTGGATCAAGTATTGCATGAGCCGCAGTCTGTCCTGCGTGATGTAGGAGTGACATGACCTCCAAATCCTATCCCAATTAAGGGCCCTCTGAGGGAACATATCAGACTACTAGGGGGAGGCTCCTTCTACATGGGGGACAACCAGGTCATAAAGAGAGGCATATATAAGAATGAGGCTGTTGGGACAGGGCAATTACAGGTTGAAAAATCTTCGCTATTCCCCTACCATCCCCCAGTGTGAGCTATTTAGAGATCAACAGATGTCAAACCTGATAAAATTTAAAGAATCCCCCCTCCCCGGACCAGCTGGGCATTTCAGCATCATGTCCCTTACTGAGAGGTAGGAGTCACCAGTCACCAACTCTTGGGGACACTTCCCTTTGAGATACATAGAAACATAGAATTTGACGGCAGATAAGGACCGCTTGGCCCACCCAGTCTGCCCATTTCCCTACCTAATGGATAAGCTGCAGATCCTAGCTAGCCAACAGCCTACTTCTTCCACCCTCCACCCCTGAGAATTGCCTTATGTCTGTCCCATGCATTCTTGGATTCCACCACTGTTTTTGACTCCACAACCTCCTCAGGAAGGCTGTTCCATGCATCCACAACCTTCTTCGTGAAAAAATACTTCCTCACATTACCTCTGAGCCGTCCCCCCTCTAGCTTCAGATTGTGAACCCTTATTCTTGCACACCTCTTTTTCTGAAAGATGCTACCCTCTTGGACTTTGTTGATTCCCTTGAGGTATTTGAAAGTTTCAATCATGTCCCCCCTTTCCCTCCTCTCCTTGATGCTATACATATTAACATCCTTAAGTATCTCTTGATATGTTTTCTGGTGCAGACCCTGCACCATTTTAGTTGCCCTCTTCTGGACTGCCTCCATCCTGTCTATGTCTTTGTGGAGATTGGGTCTCCAGAACTGCATGCAGTACTTCAGATGGGGTCTCACCAGCTGTCTGTACAGAGGGGTAACAACTTCCTGTTTTCTACTGGTGAAGCCTCTCCCTATGCACCCCAGTATCTCACCAGCCCTGCTTACTGCCCTCTCACATTCTTGCTCACCTTAAGGTCATCTGATATAACTACCCCCATGTCCCTTTCCATTTTTGTTGTTGTTAGTATCTCACCCACCCATTGTGTACTCTTCCCCTGGGTTTTTGTTTCCCAGGTGCATTACTTTTCACTTCTTAGCACTGAATCTAAGCTGCCATACATTTGACCATTCCTTCTACCTTGCCAAGTCCCTTCTCATCCTTTCCACCCCACCTTGTGTATCAACTCTATTGCAGATCTTTGTGTCGTCTGCAAAGAGACATACTTTTCCTTCCGGTCCCTCTGCAATGTCACTTATAAAGACATTAAAGAGGACCGGTCCTAGTACTGAACCCTGCTGTACCCCACTAGTAACCCCCCCTTTCTTCAGAGTGGACTCCATTTACTATTACCTTCTGTGTCCTGTACTCCAGCCAATTTTGTACCCAGGCTACCATCTTGGGACCCACTCCCAGGCTGGCCAACTTGTATATTAATCTTTTGTGTGGGACTGTGTCAAATGCCTTGTTAAAGTCTAGGTAGGCCATGTCTACAGCCCCTCCCTGATCTACTACTTTGGTCACCCAGTCAAAGAAATCTATTAGATTCATTTGACACGATCTTCCCTCTGTGAATCCATGCTGCCTTAGGTCCTGCGCTCCTCAGGCCTCTAGGTACTCAACAGTTCTTTCCTTCAGAAGTGATTCCATCATTTTCTCAAGCACTGAGGTTAAACTAACAGGTCTGTAGTTTCCTGCTTCTGCCCTGATCCCACTTTTGTGTAGCAGAATCACATCTGCACTCCTCCAGTCTTCAGGCACCACCCCATCCTCCCATGATTTATTAAAGAGGGTAGTCAATGGTGTCACTAGTTCTCCCCTTAGTTCTTTTAGAATTCTGGGATGAATCCCATCAGGCCCCATTGCTTTGTCCACCTTCAGTTTTAAGAGTTCTTTCAGAACCCTTTCTTCTGTGAAAGCCAGGCCTCTGGTATAGGGACACCCAATACGAAAATTGGGGTTCCGTAAAATTGGTTGCTTGGGATCCCTGATGGGGTTGTATTTCAAGACTTTACACAACTGGGAGTGTACCTGCAGTGAGGTGATAACTGCAGAACCATTCCATGTTTTAGGGAGGTCCTTGATCCGAGCATGGAGAATGGCATCTCGAGAGATGCCACTGGAATTGATTAGCTCGTGTTCAATGGAGAACCACAAGGGGACATAGGGAAATATGTGTAGGGTCTCCACTGGTTGTAGTCACCTAAGATATTTACTTAAATGACTGGCCCTATAGTACAGACTGAAATGAGGGAGCCGCAAGCCCCCCCTCTCCTTTGGTGCAGCAAGTTTGTGGTAAGCCCTCCTAGTGGGTTTGCTATGCCATAAGAAGTTTGACACAATCCCATGTAGCTTTCTAAACCAGGTGAGGGGTAACCACAAGTTCAACATACTCAGGGGGTAGAATAAACAGGGTAATGAGTTCATTTTAATCAGGCTAATCCTCCCCCAAAGAGACAGAGGCATGTCCTTCCAGTGGAATAAATCCCGTTGTATCTTGAAAAGCAAGGAGTCAAGATTAAGTGACTTCAACTGGGTAGTACTTCTAGCTAGGAAAATGCCTAGGTACTTAAGGCTGTTTTGAGACCATTGTAAGTCAGGACACCAAAGTGATGCTCTATGGGTCCTATTATTCAGGGGATAGATGTGAGTCTTATCAGGATTGACTTTATAATTGGAGACCACGCTATACTCCGAGATAGTCTCCAGAGCGGTCTGGATAGAACTGGAGGGATGGGTGAGGTGCAACAGAATGTCGCCCACATAGGGTGAGACTGTTAACACTTGGGAGCCTATCTCCACCCCATGGATATTAGGATTGGTTCTGAGTTTCCATAGGTGAGGTTCTGAGTACAGATTAAAAAGCAGTGGTGACAGGGGGCATCCCTTCTGGATACCAGACTTTAGAGGGAAGGAGGAGGAAATCACCCCATTACAGTAAATTCTAGCACAGGGGCCTGTATATAAAGTTCTAATCCACCGAATATAGTGGTCTTGGATGCCAAACTTAGATAAGACACTAAACATAAAGTCCCAGTCTACTCTATCAAAGGCTTTTTCCGCATCTAGTGACACGAAAACCACAGGGTGGACACAGACCCTGGATGCGGAGAAAATGTGAGCCAGTTTTCTTAGGTAATCTTGAGACGATCTATCTGCCATGAAGCCCACCTGTTCAGGGTCGATTAGTCTAGGAAGTACCTTGCTCAGTCTGTTGGCTAACAATTCAGCTAAAATCTTGATGTCACTGTTTATAAGCAAAATAGGTCTGTAACTTGTGACATTATCTTCAGGCTTACTGGACTTGTGAAGGACCACTATGAGGGCCTCCATGAGGTGCGGGTCAGATGGAGTCTCTGACAATATGAAGGTAAAGAATCTGTACAGCCAAGGGACTAATTGATCCTGCAGCTCCTTATAAAAATTAGAAGAGAATCTGTCCGGACCTGGGGCCCCCAAACCCTGAGGGGACTCCAGATTAAATGCAGTCTGCTCACTAAAAATCCCAGAGTGGAGTCTCCCTCTCCATCTTCCAACACAAATCCTACCAGTCATGATAAAAAAGGGCTTACCAAGCCACTGACCTTCCCCCCGACCCCACCCACTTGAACAGAAAAAGTTGAACAATCTAATCAAATTGCTAATTAGTGTATGTAAACCTTAACTGTGCAGCCAGATAGAAAAGCATAGAGAGAGCTAGTTGGCATATCACTGCTCCCCTCTACTGGCTGTTTTTGATATTAACTTATAACAACTCATGCTACCTACTAAAATGAGAACTTAGAGGCTTTGCGTTTGCTGCAGTTGAAGAAAAGATTGGTCCCCTGATTACACGTGCATAACTTAACTGTGCATATAAACTCCAAACCGTCACTTTCCTCATAAAGGTGGAAGTGGGTAACCAATTTGGCACAGTGCTCTGGCACAGTATAGGGAACAAATAGGCATAACAGGGAAATAAGTTTCAGAATAAGTTCAGCCCTTTCAGGCTGTGGTTTCAGCATCCTCACTGAGCTCTGGCTGAAGAAAGTTCAATGGAGACATGCTCCTGTAAATACTTTCTGGGAGCTTCGCAGTACACGGCGTCAAAGTTGAAGGTCTCACCTCGGATGCAGTACAATGGAGGTGGCAGGAATAAGAGTCACTCCTAGAGTGGTGAGAGGGATCTACAGGCCCAGACAGTTCAGTGCACAAGCTAACTCTCACGGTGCTGAACAAAAGGGTGAGAAGCTATTAAAAAGGAGGCTGAAGGCACAATAGGCACCTAGTGCAGTATAGAGATATATATGGTGCTTAAACACAGTGGAGCTGGGTATATGTAGAATCAGACACAGAATTGATCCTCATACCTGCTGAAGACTCAAGCTGGGTTTGCAGTGCTGTCCTCAGCGTGGCTTAAATAGGTTGGGGACCGCGACTCTTAGTTCAGACTCTGCCATGGTGGGGTCTTCATGACTCTTCCACTGGTTATTCAGGTGTACTTGCAATCGAGCTTGGTACATCATTTTGAATTTCACTCCAGGTAGGATCAGCTTGGAGACTATGGTGTGGAACCCTGTATGCCTTTACCGGACATTTGTTAGTAAATTTTGCGCCACCCTAATCTTCTTCTCCTCCCATTTCACCTCCTGGAGCTCTTTCACCTTCATTAGAAAATGTTGGCGTGCTTGAAAATTCAGGAATTTGAAAACTAAGGGACAAGGAGGCACTTCAGGTAGGGGTATCAGCCGTAAATCTCTGTGTGAATGTTTGATACAGTAAGCAGGTCCAAAAGGGGAAGGGTCCATCAGTTTCTGCACCAATTTATGGATAAACAATACTGTGTTAGCCCTTTCTTCCTTCTCGGGCAGTCCAATGATCACGGCATTATTACGCCAACTCCTACCCTCCAGGTCCTCCACCTTCGCTTCAAGTTTGGCAATCCTCTGCCTAGTGATGGCAAATTCAAGATCGATATGATCCACTTTTCTTTCCAGTGATTTGATGCATACCTTGTTATCTCTGGTGCACTTGAAGATATCCTCAATAGCGGCAGAGATAGATTTTACCTCAGAGGTGAACAATTTAACTTCTTCTCAAAATGGACAGAATGCCTCAAGGAAGTGCTCCACCATGAGCAAGTTAGGATCTGGGGTAGCAGTTGATACCTTGCCAGAGGCTGTGGATTGTGGCCTGGATTTCTTACTCTGCTTCTCCGGTGTAGGAGGGTGAGTGTGTTTAGGTAGTGCTAGCTGTATTTTGGCTTCCATGGCGCCCCAGGCACTCTACAAAATCGTAGCTGCATACTAAGACCAGATCTTAGATGCTGTTGGAAATGTAGAAAATTAAGTTTAAATGGTAAAATAAGTAGTTTGTGAGTTGGGATGGTGGGAGCTCAGCTAGAAAGCTGCTACTCAGACGTCCTTATCATGTGAGCATAAACTTTATCGGCATCTAATAGTTGTCCCTCAATAAGTTCTAAAGATTTCCAATGAGCCTGGTATGAGGGATGTAGCCAATATACGTAATATGGTACATAGCTGTGCTGCTGAACGATAAATTGGGTAGAGCCAACCCACCCTGCAACTTGGGAAGCTGGAGGGCCCTCAAATGAATTCTCGGATGCCTCTACTACCACTGGTATTGGGAACTTAATGTATTCCAAGCTTGAAAATATCAGATTGGTGGAGTAGCCAGGATGGTCTGTGCCAGCTATAAGGTCTTTGGAAGCAGATTCATATAGACACTATCCACCACAAAAAGGTATTTTTTTATGTAAGGTAACTAGTAAATGTAGTTCCTCCCCATCTGTCATTCCTCTGTCTTTCCACACATTCAGTAGTTGGAATATTTATCATGGAATACAGGAATTAAAAATTCCACTGGCAGAATGTTTACCTTTACACACACACACACACACACACACACATATATGGCCTTATATGGAACCTTGGCCTCAACCGTATCTGTGGCAGGGAGGGTAAACAGCAGTATCCCCTCCCATCTGTCACACCTGGAAATGAGCTTTAGCACTGTATGCCTATCCCAGTCACCAAATAAATAAAATAGAAAAATGCCCCCCACCCCCCATAAATCTGGTAAGCATACTGTAGGAAGAGGATTTTCCAAGGTCAGCAAAATAACACCAGA
This sequence comes from Neoceratodus forsteri, assembly GCA_016271365.2. Taxonomy (NCBI): domain Eukaryota; kingdom Metazoa; phylum Chordata; order Ceratodontiformes; family Ceratodontidae; genus Neoceratodus; species Neoceratodus forsteri. Next base: position 704,188,156 of record CM057455.1, read on the forward strand.
AAATAAAATTGTAAGAACAGTGCAGTCAGCCGGGATATAACATAATATTGCAACACAGTGCAGTACAGTTACTGCAGAAAACAATGTAAATTCAATGGCAGTTAATCCCTTTTCACTTGCAGTAAGTCGAGACACTGTGTTGCATCCTGCCAACTCCACTGTAGTACTTAGGTTTTAACATTTTCATGTTTCTGTAAGGGGTATTATGAAGGTGAAAAAAAAAAAAACATGTATTCAGTTTTTTTTTATTCATTTAAGGGAGATCTGTAGCACCTAGGTAAAATAAAGATGGTGGCCAGGCTTGTGATGGCAGTCCTAGAGGCACTGATACTGTATGTCACTGCAATGTGTTTTGGTTGCCAAAAGAAGTCCAAAACCATTGATTGTTGCTCCATAAACACATAACTCTGAAGTCCTTTTGACCAATTAGGATGCAAGTCATTTGCTACCCATCGTCTCAGCCAAAGTATGGAAGGGAAAATGGATATGGCTGAGAAGCCATGTTTAGGCAAGTCTTAGAGAGGTTTTAATTCTGTTGGTAAAGGTGTCTATTATAAGTTACCAGTGTCTATCAAGTCAACCACATCTATGTTTAGATTTAAGAAACAGTTATTTAACTTTCTTAACAACCCATCTCACTGTATTGTGACTAATTTATTGTAATTGATGTACTTTTTATGTTTGTTTATGTGCATGCACAAGAAACATTATGTGGCAGCTTAGGAGAGAAGTGGGATGTGGAGGTGTGGCACTGTGGCAGCCAGTGCTGGCACTGCATTGTTGGGCTTGGCAGTGCTTGGACAATGCAGAGCCAGTGTCCTGACATTGGTTCTGCAGAGTGCCACCAAGTTGTAACAATTTCGCTGCTGCCATCAGGGGCCGCCTCGTCATTGCAGTGCCATTCATTCTGCTGCAATGAGGGAGCGACCTGTCATTGCAGGGCGGTACGTTGCCTGGTGTAACATTATCAGGAGAGTGGCAGCTATATGCAGCCGCCTAAGAGGCACATAGAAATTCGACGGGGGTGCCCACTACCCCGTCAGCATGACTTCAACCCAGTTCATTTGCCAATGGGGGAGCCCATTTTCCATCAGCATAATGCCCCCCATTTCAGTTGTGTGCTGAGGGAGTGCCCAATTCCCCTCTGCATCATGTGCCCCCCCAAGTTTCTATGCCAATGGCAGTCTCCACCTTCTCAATTCCAGTTGCCGATGGGGAAGCCCACTTCCCGTCTGCATAATGGTCCCCCAATGCTTACATGACTGTGCCGAGGGGGTGCCCAATCCCCATCAGCATCATTCATGCCCCCAGCAGTTTCTGTGCCAATGGGGGGCCCAATCCCCATCAGTTTCGGTCTCCCTCTCCACAAATTCATGCGGTACACTGGGAGCCCACCCCAGTGTACCAAACACACATGAGAAAAAAGAAAACCTACCTGCGTTTGTTTGTTTTTTTTAACCTGTAAAATGAAAAAACGATCTCTCAAAGTGTTCTGGTGCCCTTCCCCCAACCCACGCTCATCCTTTGCGTACTCTACAACCCCACACCCCCCTTCACCCCATACTTGCCTCTGGAGCCCGGCACAATGATCTTCGGTGGACCGGGAACATGACTGCACTCTTCAAAGCTGACCACAAACTGAAGAAATGCTAATAAACTGTATAATGGCATAAATAGGGTTTTTTCAACTTTGGTGCATATCTCGGGCATTGTGTGGAACTGTGGCACCAAATTTTCAACATGGGGTTATTGGGACCCCTCCTCATGAATTCAGTCACTGTCATGGTGTTATTCAGTCCTGAAAGGTGATTTTGTGGTCACTGAGCAGAATCACCTTTCAGGACTGATTAATAAAATGACAGTGCCACTGTTCATGAGGTGGGCTCTCAAAAAGTCTATGTTGCAAATTTGGTGAAAAAATCAAAAAAATTACTGTTTTACGAGCATGCATTGTGGGGTTTCCACGCACGCTCATAATTTCATGAATTTGCAATATTTTCACTCCAGATTTTCAACATTGACATTTCTCCACACCTCATTATGAACAGTACAGCTGTCATTTTACACATCCTCGCCGAAATGTATATTTGCACTTCTGGCGCAGAATAACGCGGTCGCTGTAGGAAATCAGTGTTTGGGACAGATTAAGAAAATGACAGTGACACTGTTCATTAGCAGAGGTCCTAAAATGCCTATGTTGAAAATTTGGTGATGAAAGTCTGTAAAATGACTGTGTTACATGCATGTGTTGCGCAGTTTCCACGCACCCTTGTAACTTCACAAATTTGTAATACTTTCATGCCAGATTTTAAACACTCACATTTTTTTCACACCTCCTTATGAACAGTACAGCTGTCATTTTTCACATCCTGGCCAAAATGTGTTTGCACACTTCCAGCACAGAATAGCGCAGTTGCTGTGGAAAATCAGTGTTTGGGACAGACTGAGAATGAGTGAGTGAGAGAGGGGGAAAGAGTGAGCTCAACGGAGCTCTGTCGGGACTGCTGCAGATTTTTTTGTGGGCTCCAATGCAGGCAGTAGCCCAGTACAAAAGGGCAGCCTGCAGCGCCAGGAGAAACAGAACGAGCGACGGAGAGAGGGGGAGTGTGCGAGCTCAACAGAGCTCTGTCGGGGCTTTAGATTTGCCCAGCCCCCTGCCCAGGGTCCTGTGTGTGGTCCTATATTACAGCAGGGTCTCTGGGGTAGAGACAAAGCAATAACTGAATACTTTTAGGATTGCTGTAATAATACAGATTTAGTTCTGTTTATTTCTCTAACTGAGCTAAGTACTGAGCTATACTGTTAGGATTGCTGTAATATTACATTTTTATTTGCTCTGTTTATTTCTCTAACTAGTTGAGTAATACTTGGAGTCAGTGGTGCAAGTGGTAGACAAGAAGTACAGGAACTCAGGCACTGGTAATTATGAAATAAAGAATGAAGATCTTCAATCTAAAGGATAGCGGTGTCAAGGCACAACTATCTAATTTGACGCTAGTAGATTCAGTTAGAGATATTGAAGTATTTCTAGGAAAATAGCATTGTTGTACAAGTCAAATGGTGTTATGGAAACCCTGATAGCAGATCACAGATCCAGAAACTGTCAATATGTTACTGGTTTAAGAATTTCAGTTTTAGTGTCAGTGGGAAGAAGTACAGGAACTCAGTTCCTGCTGCAAAAAAGGTACAGGAACTGAGTTCCTGTGTGTTCCTGCTCACTTTCATCACTGCTTGGAGTGCAATAGGATTTCTAACTGGGCTAAGTGAAACTATATGAGGGCTGAGAACAAAAAGTATGGTAGCTGAGGGGTGAAAAACTGACACGGAGGCTGCAGGATTGCTACAGTATTACAGTTTCTAATAAATGAGATTTGAGACTGAATTAACCCAGTTGACAAGGGGGCAGTAGGGGGACTAGCATGGGGGGGACAGGAATTTGAGTAAATAGGGGCCTAACAGTTGTAGTAGGGTACACAAACTGGGAGTAACAGACTGTAACATAAGATGGGGCCAAAATGGGGCAGGTGCTGCATGTCAGTAGGGTGGGCATCTTTGGAAGGGTGGTGGGGTGTACAGGGTGTGGGTCTGCCGTGATCCTGGACTGGGCTTGGAGGATGGGGGGGTGTATGGTCTGTATACAACTAGCTAGTTTGAGGGAGGAACTGTGGAGGTTAGGGAGGAGTCTAAGTGGCAGGGCAGATGAGTATGGTAGGCACATCCTGGCTGGGGGTAGTGGATGGCAAGGGGGGACAGGGAAGAACAACTAGGGACTGAAACTGACCCCAGTAACAGAGGCACTAGCAGAAATGAGAGGAGAAGGAGTGGGTGCCAGGCGAGGCGAGGGAGCCTCCTGATGGGGGAGGAAGAGACCACGAGGAGTACCAGGGGAGAGAGCAGATGGCCGAGGGTAGGGAGGGACCGGGGTGGGACCGGGGGGGGCACGGAGGGGAACAAGTAGGAGGGGGAACCGATAAGGAGAAGAGATGTAGGAGGGGTATCGATTAGGATAGATTCGATCCTCTGCTATGGGAGAGAGAGGGGGAGCAGGAACATACTGAGGTGGGAGGACAAGTGGGGCATGAGAGGGATGACAACAGGTATGGGAAGAGATAGCGAGGATGAAAGGGTAGAAGAGGGGCTAATAAGGAAGGAAGGAGGGGGTGACTGGAGGAGAGAAGGCTACGGGAAGAGGGAAGGATGGGAAGGGCATCACTATCGAGTTCAAAGGGAATGGGGGCTCTAAATTGACAACAATGGGGATAGGAGAGGGGTTGGAAATCAGCAGGAGAGGAGGGGAGGTCAACATGTGAAGCCCAATAGAAAGTAGTCAGGCTGAGAAGAGGTTCACGGTGAATGGGGGGAATAAGGCAGAGAAAAGGGGTGAGGGGGAAGTAGGGAGTGCAGATACAGAAGTCACAGAGGGTGCAGCCGGCGGGAGTAAGAGGCAGGGAAGAACAAATACTGGGGTGGTGGAAGGGGCATTAGAAGGCAAAGGGGAAGGGATGGGGGGGTATTCATCCTGGGGGATTCTATACTGAAAGGGGTGAGATGGGGTGGAAGGGGAGAAAGGCACAGCCATATTTGGGTTGAAGCTATCCCCTTGTTGACTGCAGGAGGGGCAGGGAAGACACTGCTCAAGTATGCAGCGAGAGGGAGGAAGAAACCTCATTTAGTGTTGCATGTGGGTAGAAACAACTTGGCGGGGAAGACTGTGGAAGTAGTGAGGGTGAGTTTCGAGGAGTTGGGCAGGCACTGTGAAGAGGTGGGAGTCAGTGGCATTCTCGGAGGTACTCCTGGTACCATGTGCAAGCACGGGGAGGAAGGGTAGGATCAATGAGTTCAACGAGTGGCTGAGGAATTGGTGCCACACCAAATATTATGGGTTAGTGACTAACTGGGGTATGCTCTAGGGGAATAGTGACTTGTATGCGGGGGACAGGTTGCACTTGAGAAGGGAGGGGAGTGTTAAAGGTGGGATTAGAGGTGTATATCTCTACTAAGGTGGCCAAAAGACTGAGGTTGGTAGAAAGGTCCAGACAGGGGAGTCTAATGAGCTCACACCCGTAGATACTGGTAAAGACGGAGGCATAGTAACCCTGGGAGGGGGCGGGCAGAGTTGTCTGAATGTAATACAGAAGGCACCACCACCTGGTAAGAATAAGGAGTAGAAAGGGTGCAGACTACCTGGAGGAGGACACAGGCCATAGATAAGAGTGAGGAGAAGGAGGGGTATGGGTAGAAGGTGGTCTCTCTCAATGCAAGAAGCCTGGGAAACAAAACTGCAGAGCTTCAGGTGCTCCTTTCAGAGGGGAAGGTGGACATTGCTGCAGTGACAAAGACTTGGGTCATAGAGTACCATGATTGTGACTTGGCAATCTCAGAATACAGGTTATTCAGGAGGGACTGGGGGTCTGGAAGGGGGGTTGCACTGTATGTGAGGGAAGGGATCAAATGCATAAGGGGATGAGGGAGAAGAGAAGAAAAGAGGAGAGGACAGAGGCACATTGGGCGCAGCTCCTGGACTCCAAGGGCAGAAAGCTGAGGCTGAGAGTGGTGTGCAGATCACCAGCACAATCCGGGAAACTGGATGGGGAGTTCAGAGACCGTATAAGGAAGGTCTGTAGAAGGGGGAGTGTGGCGATAGTGGGAGATTTTAACCTTCCAGGGGTTGACTGGAGCGCCCCGGCCACTAGCAGTACCAGGGAGCAGGTGCTCCTTGATGCATTCCAGGATGGTCTTCTGACACAATTGGTAAGTGAGCCTACAAGGCTTGGTAGCACTCTGGACCTAGTACTAGCAAATGGGAGGCAGTGAGAAAGGAAAGTGTGGAGGACCTACTAGCGGGTAGCAACCACCAAACAGTGTGGCTCATTCTCACGCTGGTCAGGGAGACACGAGGCACAGGCACTAAGGTGGTGGACTTTAGGAGGGTGGACTTTGGGAGGATGGGAGCAATACTGCAAGGGAGACTCCAGGATATAAGGCCAGGGATGGATACAGAACAAAAGTGGGGAGTCATAAAGACTGGGCTAACAGAGGCCACAGTAGCCTGCACCAGGGCCAGAAGTAAGAAGAGCAGAGCCAAGAAACCATGCTGGCTGAACAAGGAAGTGCTGCAAGGGGTGAGGGCAAAGACAGCTGCATACCAGCAATACAGGAGAACAGGGAAGGGAGAGGATAAGGGGGCTTACAGGAGTTGGTCAAGGGAGATGGCCAGAAGGGTGAAAAAAGCTAAGGCCTCCAGGGAATTAAGGTTATCACAGGGCATAAAGGGAGGGGAAAAGGACTTTTTTAGGTATGTCAGGGAAAAAGGGAAGTGCAAGGAACATATTGTGAGGATAAAGCGGGGAGGGGATTGGGTGGAAATGGGTGAGGAGCAAGCAGAAATTCTAAATGAGTACTTCTGCTCCGTTTTCACTAAGGAGAGGGATGGTCCACTACCAGCATGGGCTGGGGGATGGGAAAGGAGGGGAGGAGGTGACGGACAAAGTTTTCACAGGGAGTAGGGTGCTAGATGGGCTGAGTGCAGTAAGGGTTGACAAGGCACCAGGTCCTGATGACATCCACCCCAGGGTGGTAAGAGAGATGGCGGAGCTGTTAATTGAGCCAATGGCAGATCTGTTCAACACCTCCCTGGAAATGGGGGGTGTGCCCCTGGACTGGAGGGTGGCCCATGTGGTGCCCATACACAAGAGTGGGCCTAGGAAGGAGCCAAGAAATTATTGGCCGGTCAGTCTCACATCCACAGTGGGTAAGCTTATGGACTGAAGGATAGGCTGGTGGCATTCCTAGAGAGTAATGGCCTCCAAGATGAGCAACAACATGGGTTCATCTCAAGGAGGTCTTGTCAAACCAACCTAATAAAGTATTATGACTTGGTGACAAGGGAGTTGGACAGGGGCCATGTGGTACATGTCCTGTACTTGGACTTCAGTAAGGCCTTTGATACAGTGTCTCATGGGAGACTGGGGGGAAGCTGATGACAGTGGGGGTGGGAAGAAAGCTGACTAAATGGATAGAGAACTGGTTACAGGAGAGGGTGCAGAAGGTGGTGGTGGTGGGGGCTCTTGGCATCCAGAGCAGTGACAAGCGTGGTGCCGCAGGGGTCAGTGGTGGGCCTGGTGCTATTTGGTCTCTTTATCTCTGATATAGCACATGGAATGGGGGAGCAGAGTTAGTCTCTTCACAGATGATACCAAATTGGGGGTGGTGGTGGATGAAGAGGATGGATGTGAAAAACTGCAGGGGAACCTAACCAAACTAGAGACATGGTCGGTGGTGTGGCAGCTAGGATTCAATAAAAAGAAGTGTAAGGTGATGCACTTCAGGGCTAAGAACCAAAAGAGGAACTATTGGTTTGGGGGGTGAGGTTGTGGATCACATAGGAGGAGAAGGACCTACGGTGTTGGTAACTGGCAACATGAACAACTCAGCCCAGTGCAGGAGAGCAACAGCAAAGACAAACAGGATGCTGGCGTGCATTGCAAGGGGATTCTCATCCAGACACAGTGCTGTGATCCTACTGCTGTACAGATCATTGATCAGATCGCACATGGAGTACTGTCTGCACTACTAAAGGCCATACCTGAGGAAAGAGATAAAGTTACTGGAAGGGGTGCAAAGGGGGGCAACAAAAATGTTAAAGGGGATGAAAGGAAAGGCATATGAAGTTAGGCTGAAGGAGCTGAACATGTACACGCTAGAAGAGAGGAGGGATGGGGGGAAATGATTGAATTGTTTAAGTACCTGAGGGGATAAATAAACCTAGCACTGAGGGGGTGTTTAAACTGAGGAGTGGAAGAGAGATGAGGGGGCATGGACTAAGGTTGGAAGGTGGACATTTCAAGAGGGAAATGAGGAGGCACTACTTCACTCAGAGGGTGGTGTCCAGTTGGAATGTGCTGCCAGAGGGGGAGGTAACAGGTAGGACAGTCAATAGCTTTTAGAAGGAGTGGGATAAAGCAAGAGGAAGAGTTAGGGGGCAGGGGTGGGACAAGCGGGGGAGGAACTGAGGGGGAGGAGGCTGAGGCAGCTGCAATCTAGGTTGCTAGCTGCACACTCTGGCAGACTTAGATAGACCGATTGGTCTGTTCTTCTGGCAGATTCGTATGTACATATGTATGTTCGTATGTAAAATCACAGTGACTCTGTTGATGAACAAAGGTCCTAAAATGCCTATGTTGAAAATTTGGTGACAAACGTTTATAAAATGACTGTGTTGTAAGCACGCATTATGTATTTTTCCATGCACCCTCATAACTTCATAAATTTGTAGTATTTTCACTGAAGATTTTCAACATTGCCATTTTTTCAGACCTCCTTATGAACAGCACAGCTGTCATTTTTCACATCCTGCCCGAAATGTGCATTTACACATCTGGCGCAGAATAGCACGGTTGCTGTAGGAAATCAATGTTCGGGACAGATTTAGAAAATCATACTAACAGTGTTGTTAAGCAGAGGTCACAAAATGCCTGTGTTGAACATTTAGTGAAATAATTCCACTAAATGACTGTGTTACGTGCATGTGTTGCGCAGTTTCCACGTACGCTCGGAAGTTCAATCATTTTTTAATATTTTCACTACAGATTTTCAACATTGCCATCTCTTCACACCTCCCTATGAATGGTATAGCTGTCATTCTTCACATCCTGCCCTATCTATGTTTTCGTACATCTGGCGCACAATGGCGTGGTCACTATGGAAACTCAAAGTTTGGGACACTTTCACAAAATCACAGTGCCACTGTTCATGAGAAGAGGTCCCAAATGCTTTCATGAGGTGTGGGTTACAAAAAGACCATGTTGAAATTTTGTAGTGCAAATACCAACAAACACCCAGGGCATTAAGCTTTCTAACCATAATGCCCCACCCTGTACAGACTGACAGGCATCAGGGGTGTGCCTTTGGATTGCTGACTGTAATGCTCATGCCATTCCACCGCCACTCTACAGCCAGTGACAGGCATCAAGGTGTGCCTTGGAGTCTTTGGGCCCAGAGTTCACCCCATTCTCCTATATTGCACCCATTTCAGTGTATGTCCTTATGGAGTGGTGTGACTATAAAGCCGAATACCCCAAGGCACACCGCAACACTTGTCTGTGTCTGCAGGATAGGGTGAGGTGAAATGGCATGAACGTTATGGGTGACAACCCAAACACACACCCGATGCCTGTCCATCTCTGCAGGGTGGAGGTAGGGTTTTCATGAAGTTCACTACTTCATAGCTATTCCTTCTCTGCATCTGTCTAACTCCTGCATTTCCAATGCTAATACCAGCACACAAACATTCAGCATTGACAAATGCTTGTTAACTTTGGTACTGTAATTGTTGTAAATGCTGATGGTGCTTGAAAACAAGCAGTTTTGTTCAATGTACCTTTCCAGGGTAAACAAATGAAATGTGATGAATTTCTGTCACAATTTAGTAAATGTGAGCTTTGCAGAAGATATGATTATTTGAAAACAGAAGTTTTGCATTAAATGACATTTTGCATTTCTGACATATTTTTTTTATATGAAAAAAGATACATTACCTCATGGTTTCACAAATACAATCTTTGTCATAAACTGCTGTTTCTCAGGTGGATTCCTAGAATGATGAGCCCAACTATTCTATTGTATCGAGCAAAGACAGGGGAAAGTATTTTGTCTGCTTACTACACCTACTGAATAGTAACAGTATAATACAAAATGCAAATGATATCCCTTCTCAGGAACTGAATGTAAATTAAAACAGACACTGTCTTATCAAATATAGTAAATGATGTGGTTTTATTCTCTGGCAGTGTAACAATGCGTCTAATGTGACTTATTCTGTAGTTAAAATTAATTCATCACACTTGATGTGTGACATTTCACAGATCTGCAATGAAGTGCAAAATGTGAAAATGTATTCTTTGATTAAAAGAAAAAAAAAATATTTGAAACCTGCTTGGAAAGAAGTGGAGAAATATCAGTCGACTTCTAAATGCAGTGTTCTCCCTACATCTGGAATTACTGTCTGTGATATATTTTTTTTCCTTCAGAGGTATAAAAAAATATTTTTTTCTCTTTTGCTGATTGATAACTATCTGCTTGCTAATGTGTAAATCACAGGCGCATACATAATAACATAGTAATCTATGGTCAGAAGGGACTCTAGGTTTATCACGTTTGCACTCCCTGCTTCATAAGCAGACATAAAATAGGTATGTTGTGCAACATTTATACATTTACAGGGATTTCCTGCCTACAGTACTCAACTACCCAGGGGACCAATGATTTCGTTTATTAAGAAGAAATGTGTCAAGGCTTACCTTTAAGGCCTGTATTATTTTCATGTCCTCTGTCTCTGCAGGTAGGCTGTTCTATAGGTTCTCCACTCCACTGTCATTACCACTGAATTTACCATTGCCGAGCTTCAGGGTATGTTTTAACATAAAATAACATGGTAAAGAGAGTGAGGGAGGGGAACCTAGGTAGTGCTCCCCCTATACTTGGGACTGGTAGCAGTAAGAAGAGTAAAAAGAAGGTTATGGTTCAAAAAAGGAAGTGGAAGAAGCAAAGGGGGGAAGGCTCTCAGGGTTTGCAAGCTATAAGAAAAATAAAAAGATAAGGAGAATGGGTAGGAATGTGGGTGTGGGATCACAAAAAAGAAATGGAGGATTCAGAGCTAGTTGAAAGATAGTTTGCCTTAATGTTAGGAGTCTGGCTAATAAAATCGGAAAGCTCCAGGTGTCAGTGGCAGACACTTAGGTGGACCTCGTAGCCATCACTGAAACATGGACCACAGAGAATAATGACTTGAAATTGTCAGTCCCATAGTCCACAGTGTTTCAACAGGATAGAGGGAAAGGCAAGGATGGGGGGGGGGGCACATACAGTGGCAGCCATATTACAGCCAGATATTTCTAGACATTTCACAAAATAGCTAAAGAAATTCTGTCTGGTGGCCCATTGTGTTACTGCAGGCAGGCAGGTAGGAAATTTCCAGATATATCACAGACATTTCATGAACTATCTGACCATGTCTATGGCTGCCACTGTAGCTCTGTATGTCAGGGAGGCATAGATGCTGTGGAGGATGGATACATCAGGGAAGTAAAGGGGAAACAGAGTTGCTGTGTGTTTACCTTACGGCACCCACAGGTAAGAAAATATGGGTAGGGTGATCTATAGAGCAGCATGACAAGGGGAACAGAGAAATAGGATGCTCGGGGAATTGCTGGATGGGAAGTGGTGGTGGAAGAGGGTGATCTGAATCTGCTGGATATCAACTGGAACATTTCAATTGCCAGATGCACTAGAAGTCAGGCTTGTTGGATACATTGCAGGACAGGATACTGTTGCAGCTGGTTAAGGAACACACTGCATAGGATGCTATTCTTGATTTGGTGGTCACCAACTCAGAGATGGTGAGTGGAGTGAAGGTAAGGAAAACACTGGAGTCCAGCGACCATAACTCCATTTGGTTGAGGCTAGCCCTTGGCACTAGAATGCCTCTATCAAAAACTGAAGTCCTATATTTCAGAAGAGTAGACTTCAACCAGATGAGGGAGCTGGTCCAAGAAAAATTGACCAAGATGGACAGCACTGGAGGTGTAGAAGAAAGATGCAGAACAATTAAGGGGACAATTCTCGAGGCAACGAAGTCATGCACAAGAATTGTTACAAATGCTATACCAGTACAAGAGACCAATATTATTCTCAGAAAGCATTAGAGAGGCAGTGAGAGCCAAGAAATAGGCTTTCACCAGGTACAAGGAAAAGCAAGGGGAGGAGGAATGCGGAGAGTACCAAATAAAACTACTGAAGCAAAGAGGACATTCAGGGAGGCAAAGGCAGACACAGAACTTTACCTTCTTCTACAATGGCAACTCAAGTGTATGACTGGTCAAAATGTATGGACATGTCTTCGACAAAAGTATCAAAGTGTTCCACAATTTCATAAATACTCATGAAATTCAACTTCAGTTACTGATGTTATTTTGAAATCTTTGGCTGCCCATAGCTTGGCCAACCTCTAAGCAAGAGATTAGAGAGCTGACACACACAGCCTCTTTTTTTCCCATATTGTTTTTTCTCCTGGCAAGCAGCTTGTCTCTCAGAGATATACCCTATAAATTGTACTCAATTATGAAAATAGGATGACAACCAGAGAAGAGAATAATTTAAACCAAAGCCAGCAAAATTAGTCATCATATTTTTTAAGACGCAAAGTGCAAAGAGAAGAATAGTTCAGTTTAGTCTTTTTTCTGTTTTTGCATTTTCTATCATTGACTACCTGCATATTTTGATTTACTTAGTGTGCTCTGCATTTCTCCATCTGTTACTTACATACAGTATATCTGTATACCTATATACAGTATATATATGACAAAGCATCTTAGCCCTTAGCACAAAAGCACTGAGGCAAGGGTTACCCAAAAAAGGGCATTGGCAACAAAGCCAGGTTTCCAAGAAATACAAAATGCCACATGACCTCATAATAATGAAATACATCATCACACACAGACACACAGACACACACACACACACACACACACACACACACACACACACACATATATGCAAATCAACATGGAAATTTAGGCTGGTTTGGAACCAGCCTAAATTTTCATGGTGATCTGCATATAGAAACATAGAATTTGATGGCAGATAAGGACCGCGTGGCCCACCTAGTCTGCACATTTCCCTACCTATTAGATAAGCTGCAGATCCTAGTTAACAAATAGCCTACTTCCTCCTACCCACCACTAAAATTGCCTTATGTCTATCCCATGCATTCTTGAATTCCCCCATGATGCTTTGTATTATGAGGATATGTGGGATTTTGTATTTCTATATACTGCATACTGTTTATGTTTGAGAAATTTTATATTTAATTTATTTTGACTGTGCAGAGTTTTTTAAAAGGTACAGGTAATTCATTTAGTTGGCAACACTCTGTCCCACCTCTGAAATTAGCTTAATTATGGATGCCACCAAGCTTTTATTCACCTATTGATTGATTATTAATTAATTAATTTATTTATTTCAAAAGTTTTGCCAGGAAAGACATACTGAGCTGATACAAGCTCATTTCCAGATGTTTCCTGGGGGAAGGGGTATGGAAGTTACTATAAGAGAAACAAACTCTAGCAAGAGCTAATACAGCTGCAGCTGAGGTCTGGCGGAACATGGCACTGTCTGCCATGTTGAAGTTGGTTACCATTTCACAGGTGAAACAACACTGTAAATCCTAGGTGGATAACAATGTGACTTACTCAGGTGTAATGGGCACGGCCACCTTGTTACAGTCAACCCACCCTATAGATGCAAAATAGAGGGACTCACCTGCATGCAGGCTGCCAAGGGGTAGTCCTGGGTAGAGGTCATCTGCCACACCTCTAAGAAAGAGAATAGAAAAGGGGTCACAAAGGATTTCCAGCTCTTAGGGAGATAAAACAGGGCAGAAAGGACAGGTTAGGAAGGGAATTATACTCATCTGATGGGGTAGGAGTCCATGTCCCATCAGACCTGCAAAATAAAAAGAGAAGTTAGGTTAGTTAAAAAAACAACAACAAAAAAAAGGAAAGGGAGCGTGGTTTGGGGAAGGGGGCTCATTCAAACCCCCTGTCCCCTATTAGTGGTCAAGTGATCAGTATTTTACTTAGTAGCCCAGGTGGGCTAGTGGCGGCTCTTGGCACTTTTGTTTAAATAGGAAGAGGCATTAGTGGTCTTGGGGATAGGAAATACCCTGGGAGGCGGCCACTATGTAAAATGTAGCCCATGTGGTCTACTGGGCCAGCTCCTAGATGGCTGAGGTCAGCATTTGTTTTAACAAATTCCCCCACAAAAACAGAGGGGGAATTCAAGAATGCATGGGACAGACATAAGGCAATTCTTGTGAGAGGTAGAAAGAAATAGGCTATTGGTTAACTAGGATCTGCAGCTTATCCAGTAGGTAGGAAAATGGGCAGACTAGGTGGGCCAAGCAGTCCTTATCTGCTGTCAAAGTCTATGGACCCGATTCCAAGTTGGACTATGCCAGCGGAAGGAGGATACACCACTCTCCATGGTGTATCCCACAACTTATGCCATGCAATACACCTGGTGCCATTCCAGTGCATCTGTGGGCTATGACGATTGCAAGATAAGACACAACTTACACCGCAGCCTATAACGTCTGATGCAGCTGGGGGTTATGACAACCACATAGCCCAATTCCAGGTGGGCAGCTGTCATAACCCGTAGTTGCAATTCCCAAAGCTGCAGTGGCATAGGGAATTTCTGACAGCTCAGAGCTGTTCTAAGTGGCATCTGATGGCTGGCACCATCTAATGCCACCACATAGAGCACCAGTGATGGTGCCATAGGGACCCCCTAGCCCCCTGTAACACACTCCTGCCCCCAACCCTCCCCCGATTGTCAGGGGCCACTGGGGGTCTGATTTTGGTTCACCCCCCCATGATGCCTGTGCCATGTGGCCAGCCTCCCCATGACCCCTGGTGTCTGCTGAGGTGGTCCAGGGCTGGGGGAGGCTTCAGGGGGGTGGCCTACCACCTGGCATGAGTTGTGACCTGCGGCTGTGATACTCCATGCGTGGGCTACCGCCGCAAGCATGGCGTATCTCACCTGTCACAAGCGCCAGGACCCTGCTGCTTCTGGAATGCAGTGTAGGGTCCCTGTCATAGGAGTTATTGACGTAACTTGCAACTCCGTGCAAGTTACGCCAGTCATCTTGGAATCGGCCACCATGTTTCTATGTAACAAATTAGCACCCTTTCCCTGGGGTCTTGCACATGTGCAGATTGTACCAACATGGCTGCTATGTGATCTACACATTCGAGGCCTGTACAAAGATAACTGGTCCATCGAGGCACATGTGTTGCCTTTAACAAGTTGGCCATCGCCAGCACAATTGCAGTTACTGGCCTTCTAATATAGTGCCCACAGTGCATGCATGGGAATCCTGTCACTTGTACATTCCTTAAGGCAATCACAGCATTAGAAAGCCAACCCCTTAGCCTACAGGAACACCCTTTCCCCACCTTATCTGCAGTTGAAGAGGCAATAAGTGGCACTTAAAAGGCACCACAAGGAGGGTATAGCTATAGCAGACCTAGCAAGCCACACAGTTCATGATTCCAAGCCTTCAGACTGAGCCCAGAAATTAGAGAACTGCTGCTACAGAATCTCTCATTCTGCAAAAACTATGTAGAAAGGCCCAAGCAGCAACCAGTCTAAATCCAACGTGGAAAAAAATCAAGGAAAAAGTCAACTGGTGTGTATTACCCAAACAAATAAAGAAAGAAAATAAAATAAAGTTTCACCCTAATAGACTTCATCAGGAGTAGGTGGGCTCCTTATGGCTTGTGGTGTACCTCTTCACCTTTAATGTTGGTGTTTTTCACAGAAACTGTTTATTGTGGTTAATTATTCAAATTATTGACTGTTCTACAATTTAGCCTCAAAGGTAGTACTTCAACTACTGAACAGTATTAGTACTTTGGAAAACTGACCATAGTAAACAGTTTCTGTGAAAAATATGAAAATGAAAGGTGAAGAGGTACACAGCAAGCCACATACCCACATATTCCTGATGAAGCCTATTAAGGTGAAATGTTGAGTTTTTCAAGGGGAAAGTTTGACCAGGGCACAGGGGCAAATCCCCTTCTCTTGCAAAAAGTGCCTTGGATTCTTATACTTCCACCTGGATACCCAGTAAAACAGCACCAAGATTAAGCCTTGGTTTAATGTCTCATCGGAAGAATGGCACACCTTGAGAGTACAGCATCCCTGAGTAATGCACTCCAGTGCCAGCACTGATGGTATTAGCCCAATCCCAATGCAGGGTTAGAACCCATGACCTTCTGTCCCAGAAGTGGATGTACTACCAGCTGAGCCATAGTGACACACACATCACCCCTGTTGGTCATCATCCTACTTCATTTTTAAAAAAAAATGAATCCAAAATTGCCTTTTGCCACCATTGTTTTCAGCACTACTACCTTTGTTTTGATACCAATACTCTGTACCTTACTTAATAAAACACATATATTTGTAGCTTATCTATGGGCCTTAAGGAATAATGCACCCTTCATACCAATCACCACAACCGCCACCCTATATGTCCTAGCAGTGAGAAACCTTGAGAGCACAGATAGCTGGCACATCTGACTGCTGGGAAGCGACAGCTCCAATGGGTCCACTATTTGCACCACTGTCATGCATCCACTGTAACCCAATCTGACAAACTCAGCTCAAGTGACCCTACAGTGTGCAAAGACATTTGCAAAAGTCACATGGTTTAGTTGTCATGCCACAGAAACCAGCAGGGGTCTCATAATGCACCTTGTTTTTTGATGCTTAACAGTGGCTGATCAACTTACTAGCTATCTAGATGCACAACACCTAATTTGCCAACAACAACAACACGGTTTTAGGAAAGGTCACAGCACCACCACTGCCCTACTAGAACTCACCTCCTTTGTTCATGACGCTCTAGACCATGGTGACCTGGCTGGCTCAGTCTTTATAGATCTCTCCAAGGCATTTGATACCATCAATCACACCATACTCATAAATTCCCTCCTCTCTGCCGGCGTCTCCAATGAAACTACTAGCTGGTTCTCCAGTTATCTCTCTGGCCGCACTCAACAGGTGATGATAAGAAACACCCTGTCTGCAAACCTTCCCCTTCTGATCGGGTGTCCCACAAGGGTCTATCCTAGGTCCGCTCCTTTTCTCATGTTACCTGAACTCATTACCTCTGGCCTCCTCTGGGCGTCTTCTCCTTTATGCAAATGATGCTGTGATCTTCAGTCGGCACCCTGACCCCACGCAGCTCCAAGAATCCTTGCAGGGCTCTTTCATTCAAATAGAAGCCTGGTTTTCCTCACACAAGCTCGTACTCTACACAAAAAAGATGAAAGTCATGTTAGTTGCCCACCCACAACATAAGCACAGCACTACAAATTGTCTATACATAATGTGATGGGCACCATGCTGGAATCTGTTTCCAATTTTAAATATCTAGGGGTTACTCTAGACTCTGCCCTTACCTATCGTGAGCATATCTCATCGACTTGCACTGAAATAAACAAAAGAATCAGTCTCCTCTACAGGCTTAGGCCATGTCTACCTCCGGAGGCTCTACGCTTAGCTATCTCTAGCTCCACCCTTTCACTGGTAGACTATGGCATAATCATCTACGGGGCCACCTCTGGCACAGCACTGTCCAGCATTAAACATGCCCTAAACAAAGCCTGCAGATTGGCCATAGGCTGTGATTGTCTTACGCACACCTGTGACCTCTGTCTACACTCATCTTGGCTAAACTTCCAGGGGTGACTAGTTTATCAGACCTGTCTACTGGCCAAAAAAATCCAGTTGGGCCTAGGCCCCCCCCCATGCTGTCTTCAACTCTTCCAAAAGAACCTTCCGGATCGCTCCACTAGACACTCTGACACCGCCACATTCCGTGTCCCCTTTGTGAAGACCACTGCTGGCCAAAGGTCTTTTTGCTACAGGGCCCCACTCTGGATGAACTCAATCCCTGACTCTATCTTATCAATCCCCAGGCTTGGGCCTTTTAAACCTGAGTTACTTAATCATATTATGTCTAACTCCCACTGTGACTGCAGATGAAACTCTAAAAAATGTTAATGCACTAGTACTTCACAACTGCTGATGTCCCATGTCTGCGCTTATGTATTTTTTTCTTTCATCTCGGTATTTTACTGTCATTTTTTGTACTAGAGCAGATGTCTAAATTGTATATACCATATTGTATTGTGTTCTAATCCATTTTTTGTAAGACGTGGAGCTTTTGCAAATGAGTCTCTGACTCAAAGGGTTGTAATTCCTAGGCCTTAAATAAATAAATAAACATTACTATATAAAAATATCTAATGTATCTGGTGTGTAGGACCACTAACAATCTTAATTATAGGGCCTCAGATAATTTAGGGGCTAACTTCCTCCCATCAAGGAGCGACATCACAGCCTATGCTGCTATATAAAACAGCCACTGTTTGGGCTGCCAGCCCTATAGTAAGGCGAATGGGGAAGTGGATGGAAGATAGAAAATCACTGGGATGGGGAGGAGTGTGTGTCCAAGAGATTAACCCTGGAATACTTGGTGGGGTGGGAGTAGAAGGGTTCTTTTATATTATTTAGTGTTTTTTTGTGCTTATGGATATTTTTTCTTGAAAATATCCAAATAGAGAAAATACCTCATTGGTACTTAAGTCCAAGTACCAAGTACCCTATGATTTGTAAACTTCCGGAATTTATGGATTGCGTACCCCTACTATGCAGAGTATGCATGTATGTACTGCATGAATGTATATACGTAATGTGCCGTGGCCATGCAGGATATAAACTATAACACAGGAGAATAAATCAGGTGGTGAGCATTTTGCAAGTAAAAAATGTGGTTCAAAAAGGTACAACGTCCCTTTAAGAATCACCATACAGCAGCAGCAAAATACAATATATCACAACTGACATCATACCTCTCAACCTCTTTCCTCATAAATGAGGGACAAAGCTAAAAAAAAAAAAATAATGGACAAAGACCCCAAATCAGAGACATATCCTAAAAATTGGGGCTATTCACTCAGAAAGCTGATAGTATAAAGGGATTAGTGCAAGGTGCATTTTCTGAAGAAGAAACTTGTAACTTGAATGTTTGATGTTATTTTGTGCTTCCACTCCCCACTGTTTTGTCACAAAAACACACATTTTATGAAGAACAGAGGAAAATTCTGAGGCAAAATCATGGACATCTGGAAAATCAGGGACAGTTGAGGGATAGGACTGATTGACAGATATGCCAGACATTATTTATTTTGACTAACACAGTAATTTACAATAAGGCTAGGTGCATCACATTCATCACCTTGCTCCATAAACATTGAAAAGTGATCAACAAAAAAAGTCCTGAACAGTCTATCTAGTCTTCCTAAGATTCTCTACTTGGAGATACTCTAAGCAGAGACTAATAAATGCGCTTTGCAAACATATCCTGATTTACAGGGATTCTTAACATATCCTTTCTGAATAGAAAATATAGGTTGCATAAGTTTGTTCTGTAGCGTAGGACCCTGACCAATGGGAGAGGACACCCTGGTTCACAGCTTCCAGATTTAGGGTTCTCTCTAGTCAATTTCTGGTTTCATGGAGCAGAGGGACTTTGGGGCAGTAACACAAATTGTCTTTCTTTAAACAAAGCCACTGTCCACACATTAGTTGGAGCCAAACAGGTTCCAATAATTCTGTAGTGGGATACAATCTTTACTGTTCCCTTCTGGGAGCAGGGATCGGTACAGCACATAGCTCATTTCTATTGACAAGAACCTGATGGGTGACCTGGAAAAATTCATTAATACAGTTTATCATTCAAATTCTAGGCTGGTTTGCACTTTATGATCTAGGTGTCATGGCGGACAGCAAACAATATGGCCGACAGGAATACTGTCGGGGACGGGAATACCATCAGTACTGTGGTCCAGAAAAGTAAGCTTGTAAAACTATAAAGTTGACAGGTGGAGGGGTGTCTCACCATCTCTGCCTGTTTAGCATAGTGGCTAGAGTAATGGACTGTGAATGAGGTGGGCCATTGCTGATGCCCAGGGTTTCATTCCCACTACCTCCACTTGCATTCTGTGTGACTGTTACCCAAATGACTGAATCAATGAAATCTCCACAGTCGCCCCTGCACACTGAATGTCTGCTTGTATAATTCTTTTTTCTTTGAAAATGCGCAAATGCTTAGTTGATTATATTTCTTTATGTGGGGGTGCAGGGGGCTTAGCCCCCCTGCAAAAATAAATTGTCTGTATTGTTTTTGGTAAAGTTTTTTTTTTTTTTTTTTAGTTAAAAGTTTAATTAAATATTTTCAATGAAAAACAAAAATACATAAAGTTATGGCACACTGACAGTGTTCCCATCCAAACGGTATTCCCGTCGACCATACTGTTTCCTGTCCACTATGATACCTGAATCATAAAGTGCAAATACTCTCAGTGGTGAGTAATGCCCTAGCCCAGGATGAAAGCCTACACATGGGACAGTTCCTCGAGAGGCTGACCCCTAACAAAGGGGTGGTCAACCTCTTGCTGCACTGATGCATCCAAAGGAAGTGCTCCCCCCCCCCGGTACTGGTTAAACTCATAACATACCAATACAGACAGCAAAGTACTGCTGCACACACCCTCCAGCCACAGTCACCTGCTTAACCAAAATATTAGGCCAACAAAGCTGCTGGTAAAAAAAAAATTAGTTTTCATACTTACAATACCAAAAAAGTGGCAAGTGCAGACATGGTAAACAGTTCATAAGGCTTCCCAAGTCTGCCAGACAACCAAAGGGGCTGCTCTTTTTGTTAACTTCTGCCACTTCACTGAAGGCTGGATTTAGGTCATGAAAAACAATGCAGGCCTTGGGTCTTCTCCTGCAGGACTGAATTAAATTTCAGGATAAGTTGCTAAGTAAAACTTCCACTTCTACCACTTCCTGTGTGTGAGCTGAACATTCTGTTTCCTGAGTTGTTAACCCCTTGCATACTGTAATCCTTCTTTTGGAGTGGGGAACCGTGGGTTACACTAATAACCATCTTTATTCACTTGAGTAGAGAAATTTCATATAGGTGCTGCCAGCTGTGACATGATTGACATGCAATGTACTATACGCACTGTAGCTTCTAGATCCTGAATACAACAGGCAGAAAAGTTGCTGTTTACACTGGTTTCTTTCTGGGAGGAGGGATGACTATAACGAACAGATAAGACAGAGTACCATTGTAACCAGCCTGTCTCTTCACTCATCTCAAGGCCGGTTATTATAGGGCTCTCAAAGGGTTAAGTGTGACCCAGAAAGTTGTCCTCTAGGGAGGATGCTGCTTGGATACAAGATGTCAGACTGTTTGTGCTGTGAGTGGCCCAATTCAGTCAAATATGGGAAAGTCCATAGAAACAGAATTTGATGGCAGACAAGGACTGCTTGACCCGGTTCACCCGTATAGGTGTGCAAACAAAGAGAGCTTGGTAAATGAGAGCATAAGGAAAAGGGCAATGTGACAGCTGGGCGGCATGGAATTAGTCGTCCCCCCAGGCAGACCACACAATGTCTGCAAAGTTTTCTGCCTGGAGCTATGCCCCCCCACACCCTGCATGAACTATAAAGAACTCCAGGTCAGGCACGCCATGATGGGCTGGTGACATGAACATGGTGTGAGTGTGGGTCGCTCTGAAATCCAGAACACCTCTGTCACTCATGACCTTGTTGCAGTACCCACATTATGGCACCCTAATCAAAGCACCCTTACAACTTTATATGGCTTGGCTCACCCAGTCTGCCCATTTCTCCCTACCTACACCATTACTACAGACTGCACTCAATCTACAGTTCTTTCTCCCCCCCTTCCTTTCTAGTATGATTCCCTTGTGCCTATCCCATGCATTCCTGAATTCCACCACTGTTTTTTACTCCCACCACCTCCACTGGAAGGCTGTTTCAGGAATTCACCACTCTTTCTGTGAAGAAGTACTTCCTCACATCACTCCTGAATCTACCATCCTGCAGCAAGAATATGTATGGTCCTGCCCTTCCACAGACAAATTATAAGAGGGCAAGACAAGCTGTAGCCTGGAGAGAGAAGGGAGAAAAGAAAATTAGAGGGTTAGATCCCAAAGAAGGACATCTGAGGAGTCCAGCTGCCCCAGTAGTTCCAAAAACAAAACTTCAGAGGTCTCTGTACTTTTATGTTTGCATGTGTGTGCAGCATGAAGTGAACATCTTGTTGCAAGAACAGCATTTCAGAGGTGTGTCACGTTCAGGTCTAATGCAGCTCAGGCTGCAATGAGCTCAACAGTGACAGCCCAGTGATCAGGGAGGCTGGTCATGTTGCCATTCTCATGGGCAGAAACATTGTGTTGATAAAAGGGAATGACTGCTCCTATCACAGACATATCTCACCCCTTTCATTTGCATGACCCATCATGAGCCCATTCAAAAAACATCCGCAAGCTGATTCCAAAAGTCTCCCCTTCCCTAGATAACAGGATGTGTGCATTGCAAACCCAAACACAACACACCCACTAGCCCCTACCTAAATCTGCCCAGAATATGCTGGTCCTCATGGCTGCTGCCCCTACCCCATTGTTAATACCTGTTCAGTGCCACTGCAGTGGAGCCAGGTGTTGTGGTATGTGGGTACATGCAGATTTACAGAGAAACCATGCTGTGTATTAGGTAGCAGGATTCCACATGATGAAACAGTACCGTCTATCCATAATTGCTTATTTAACACATAGAGAATGTTTTTCTTTGATTTGCAGTTTTTGCCTTGTTTAATAAAGGCAGCTAAGGTCCCCTTGACATCTTGGCCCTAGGTGTCAGGGTGTAGCCAGGTGGGACACAGACTTATGAATATTGATTCGAGCTCTAGCACTCACCTGGAAGAGGTGACAGAGGGCCCTACTAACACAAAGCAGGCTGGAGGAGGAACTACCATCTCCCCATCCTGCTGTCTGTCTACCCCTGTCCCAGTGCCTGCAGTGGAGAGTGGGCTTCTGATCCACAGGGGCTGGAATTACATTTACGGAAAACAAAAAATAACACAAGTCTGACTGATATGTATGTGTGTGTTTGTTTGACTGAAAGCCGTGTGTGTGTGTGTGTGTGTGTGTGTGTGTGTGTGTGTGTGTGTGTGAGTGAGAGAGAGACCGAGAGCCATGTGATGAGATACTGAAGTACTTGAAGAGACCAGAGGATGTTTGCGGTTTCCCTTAAGTTTTGGTTATGGGTAGTAAGACAACAGATTAAAGGTATCTTGAGCTATTTTATTTTGGACATATTGTTTTCTGGCTTACTTCTCTGCTTCAGAACAGTGGGCGTACACCTTCACTTGTTCCATGCAGTCTGCCTCATTTGAAACTACTTGATCATGTGAACCATTCTGCTCAGAGACAGTGTGACAGTGGGCTTATGCGTTGAAAAAGAAAAAAAATGAAATTAGCCTGCTGAGCGTCTGCACTGCACTAAATCAGAACACTTGTCAATCAACTTCAAAAGCTTCTCCTAGTCAGGATACTGAAAGCTGGATTTGAATTCCACATACCTGTACAAAGGGGGCAAGCTCAGGAGAGAGAGGGAACTCTGCTCCTTGGTTTTCAAATCATAAGCAGTGTAGTTGTTTTCTCATGGTTATGAGAAGGACAGTCATCAAGCTGATGCACATAAGTGATCTAAATGAAATCTGACTGTGCTGTAGCAACATTTGTCTTTTAGATAGCTGGGCGTGTCTTCAGAGGGCATCCTGTTAACATTATTTATTTAGTTCTCACTATTTAAAATGTATTTTTTTTTTATTTTAGCATTTACCTTTTTTTCTCCAGGGCTGCTGCATCTGCACCTCTCTTGCTGACAGGTTTCTTTGACTGACATACTGTTCCCTTACTCTGATTCTGAGGGTGTTGTCACAAAATAATTATTTTTTATTATCTGTCTATGCCCTCTTCTGTGGCCTATCTCCTTATGCAAGCTGCCTCCCAGGCCTGTCATCTTCCTTATCTTAGTACTTACCCCATCCACCTCTACCCCATGGCTTACTACACCCTGAAGGGGCCATCGGGGTTCCTCAAGCCGTAGTTACACGGGTGACCAAGTCATCATTGGTGACCACCAGTGTGTTTTGCTCTTTAGGACCCTATTGATCACCCAGAATGTGTGTCCTCATATAGTTCCAGTGGGGGGGGGGGTGAGGTGCAGCAATAGATATTGCACAGCCACTGATAGAACTATTACTGGTCTCAATTAATCCCAACAGCAGGTTCTGAAGCAGCACAAGGACAGCAACTGCACTGCATACTGTATTTAGAGCTGAGTGCCACAAGTTCACTAGCTTGGGTGTCTGGAGTGGTTCCCCATTGATGTACTATGGATGTCACCAGACAGGGTTAACAATGTTTCACTTAAGCGGTAAGGCATAACAAGATGTCATTTCACCTTGTCATGTCACCATTTATAAAGTGTCAGTGTGGCTCAGTTGTAAGCACATCTCCCCTCTGGGACAGATGGTCATGAGTTCTAGTCCTGTAGCATGACTGATCTTATATCATAAGTGCTGTCACCTGAGTGCAGTACTAGGAAGAGGCTGTACTGCTAGGGTCTGCTGTCCTTCGGATGAGACATTAAACTGAGGTCCCATCTGCCTTTTCTAATGGTTGTTCAAGTGGACATTAAAGATCCTATAGCACTTCTCGAAGAGATAAGAAATGTTCACAGTGTCCTGGCCAGATTTCCCTCATTCACTAAAATACCAGCAGCTTACTCTTATTCAATTCTGGTTTGTTTAAAACTGTGTCCTCGTCCTTCTACCTGGGGACGAGTCTGAACTTAGGCAGTACTGGGTAGCCCTCCTTACCTGGTCAACAAAACTATCTTAAAAAATAAGGTGTGCATTACTGTGGTATAGTGGCACATCTCGGAAGCTGAGGCATGGGGCAATGCCAAGTGATTTATGTACCCAAGAAATGTCATTATACCACAGTTATGCACACCACGAAGTGCCTTAGAAACATAGAATTTGTTGGCAGGAAAGAACCTCTTGGCTCACCCAGTCAGCTCAGATGATCCCCATCTAAACTGTCTCCGCAGACCCTAACTGGTCTTCAGAGGCCCTCCCTCCTCTCTGCCTATTTACTAAAATTTCTCTAAGCCTATCCCATGAATTCTTGAAGCCCCCATTTGTTTTTGCCTCCACCACTTCTGCTGTAAGCTGTTTTTGCCTCCACCTCTTCTGCTGTCAGTCTATTCAGGCATTTGCTACTATTTCAGTGAAGTAGTACTTAATCACATTCCTCTTAAACTCCCCCTTCAACTTCACCGCATGCCCTCTGGTCCTGGGGCTCTACCTCATTTGAAAGAGACTGCCCTCCTGCACCCTGTTTACCCCCATAAGGTACTTGTAGGTCTCTATCATGTCCCATTTTTGCTCACCTCTCCTCTAGGGTGTACATGTTGAGACCCTCAGTCTCTCCTGGTAGGGCTTTCGTGCAGCCCCTGCACTATTTTAGTTGCTCTCCTCTGGATGGCTTCTGCTCTGTCTTTCTCCATTTCAGGTGTGGCCTCCTGAACTGGACACAGTACTCCAGGTGGAGTCTCACCAGTGGGCAATAACGTGACAACTTAACGTTCCTCCTCTTGCTGGAGATAACTCTCATAATGTATCCCAGCATCACACTGGTCAAATCCACTGCTTTGTCACACTGCCCTGCCATTTTAAACTCATCACATATGATAACGCTAAGATCCCTTTCCTGCTTAGTGAGTGGCAGTACCTCTCCCCCATCCTATACTCAATTCCCAGGATCCTATACCCTAGGTGCATGATTTTGTACTGTTTAGCATTGAACCCCAACAGCCATGTTCTTGACCACTTCTCGAGTTTCTCCAAGATCCATAAGTATTCTTTCCACACCCTCCTGATTGTTCACACTGTTACAGATTTTGGTATCATCTGGAAAATGGTATGTTTTCCCTTCTAGGTCATTGCAATGTCACTTATGAAGACAATGAAGAGAACTGGTACCAGTACTAAGCCCTGCAGCATCCCACTGGGTACTTTCCTATCATTAGAGTGAGCACCATTAATCACCACCCAATGTTGCCTATCTGTTAACCAGTTCCTAATCCATTTTACCACTTTGGATCCCACCCTTAGGCTGGTCAAATTCTTAATCAGTCTCTTTTGTGGTACAGCGATGAAGGTCTTGCTAAAGTCCATTTGGGCCACATCCACCCACATCTGGTCTATTTCCCTGGTCACCCAGTCAAAGTAATCAAATAGGTTCACCTGGCATAACCTTCCCCGTGAATCTATGCAGCTTTTGATCTTGCAGCCCATTGGATTCAAGATACTCTACCAAGCTTTTCTTTATCAGTGCTTCTATTAATTTCACCACCACTGAGGTGAGGCTCACCAGCCTAAAGTTGCTAGCCTTTTTCCCTGCTGCCACTCTTATGTTGAGGGTCCAGTCTTGCCAAACCATGCCCGATTCCAGTGAGCTATTAAATAAGGCTATCAGTTGGGCTGTTGGCACCTTTCTGAGTTCTTTTAACACCCTTGGGTGTATCCCATCTGGTCCCATAGCATTATCCACCTTCAGAGCTGCAAGTCTCTTCAGGACTTTTTCCTCTGAAAATGGACTTGATCTGCCCCCCCCCTTTGTTTCTGCTGCTGGTATGGCTATATCTCAGTCATGCATGTCAGTGTACCATGACCCTGTTATGGGTCACCAAATCCAGGCTAGCCTCCTCCATGATAGCCTCCAGGTCCAGAATTTTGTAATTTTTTTTATCATGTAACATTTTCTTGCCTTCTACCTTGGCTAGCCCCCATCAGACCAACCCCCCCAGCCCCATCCTCTGGTATTACCTGGGCATACCTTACGCCCGGCCTGGGAGCAGTGCCTGTGAAGAGTTGATCACCATCCTGGTGCCGGAGATGTTTTCCACACCATTTTCTCCCAAGGGCCCCGGGAGTGGGTATGCATATGTATGGAGGCACTCATTAGTCCCACAGCCCCAGTAACAGCCCCTTTCCTCCCACTCCATTGGCCTAGCACCTGGCTCCTCTCTTGGCCTGTGCTGTCCCCAGCCTCCACCAGGTGGCAGCCATCAGCAGAGAGGAGCCATCCCACCTCTCCGGAGAGGAGAGCATGCCTTTTGGCAGCTCCGTCCAGCTCCACCCTCCTCCCTCCCCATTGCCGACCTCGGATGGCTCAGGCTCATTTCCAAACCCAGGTCGCTGGCATGATGTGAGGTTAGGCATCCAGTGCCTTAGCCCTCAGTGCCACCAGGCCGGCACTGGGTCCAGAATTTTATTAACCAGACCCCCTGCATAGCTGCACATGCCTCTCCATAACTTCCAGCCCACTTCAGTGAAGGCCTTAAAAGGGGCCCTGAAATCTTATCTTTTTAATCTACCATACTGCCTGTCTTAATGTATAAAAGTAAGCTGAAAGCCAAATGTTTATACATTGTAACGATTTAATTGTCTATATGTTTATTTTATTTATTGTTGTTGTTTACTTACCTTTACTTTTTTTTTTGTCATCTGTTATGCTAATTTACATGGTTTCATCCCTGTAAGGTGTCCTGACAGTCTTGGAAAGGGCACTCCCCCCCACAAAATTGCCTTGCTTAATCATGTTCAGAAAGTTAAATGTTTATGACCTGTGCTGTTGGACTTCAATAATGCACAGTCTTGTGATCACATCTAACAATCACAGATCTTGGTTTCTCTTACACTGTAGTTACATGTTTTTTACATGCAACTACATTGGAATTGCAGTGCAGTCACAGTGTAGTTACACTATAAAACAGTGTAGTTAAGCGACACTTAAAATAAAGTGTAATCATTTTAATTCCGAGTTGTCTATCCCAGGTGTTGTCGAAAACAAGTTTTTCTAGCTCATACAGGTACATAAAGTCTGTATTTGGAGGGGGTCGCTAAAAATAATAATATCAGTTGACATCAACAGAACATAATTAATTGGTATACTTGGAAGTACAAGGCAAAAGAAGACCTATAGACAAATCTAGATTGCCATCCCACGTTGAGTGGGTGTATTAGTGCCTTTTTCTATTTGATAGTAAAAGATCTACTAGCCCTTGCTTAAAGCTATTAAATGATGTTCTATTTATCAGATCCTGTGGAAGTTTATTCCATAAGCAGTCCAAGCATATGGTAAAGAAATTAAATCTTTCATTTGTACAGTATTTACCCTTGAAATAATCAATAGTTTATTGTGTGATCTCAAATTATTCAATCTAGTTTTGAATTTTAAACCACACTGAGCCATTAAATCCAGGTTTTCCAATATATTGTAAAGGGCAGGAGATTCCTCCCCACCATTCTCCTGTCCTCCAAACTATAGAGATTTAATGCTGAGAGTCTATCCTCATAACTCATATGTTCCAACCCCTTCATGATTTTTGTAACATGCCTTTGGGTATTTTAATTTGATTTACATCCTTCCTGAGGTGTCGGTTCCAGAAGGGGGATCCAAAATCAAAGTGTGGTATTACATATGTTTTGTGTATTGGCAAAATACAATGCTTATTTCTTGAGACAAAGGATCACTGTATTGATCTTAAAAGTCTATTCATAGTTTTAAACAACTGTGTGCAATTGTCAGAAGAAGTTATATAGCAACATTCCACAAAATGGGTATTTTATGTCACTCTATCATTTTCAGGCCAGCTACATGAAAACTATTTTGTGCGTGTCCAAAATGCAATGTCTTTAAGAAAGCAAACATTCAGTATTGACAAATTTGTTATAGCCAGCATGTATAGTCAGTCAGTATCCATGGTGTGGAATCAGCTTCTGGCCAAATTTCATTCACTAGACCTGAAATTTCCATCAGTTAGTGTTGTAAAACAGAGGGTGTTGCTGTAATGTATTTCCAGTTAGTACATAACTGTATAGTCAAGCTGTGTTCTAGCTATTACTTATTGTAATTATTTATGTACTGTATGTACAATTGAAATGTGTGTTTATTTGCTATACGCTTTCAATGGGTCACCATTGTAAATAAGCTTTTCCTAATAGTTACAACCTGAAATAAAATGAAATGAAATGGGATCTCTCTACTAATCATCTCTCTATAATAGTTTAGACAGCCCATCTTTACTACCGTAACTAAATGGAAATATTTATAACTGTTTAAGATACAAAGCCAAACTGTTTCTCACATAAGGACTAAACAGCATTGGTGACATACTTGGAATTACTACTCAAGTAGGTTATTGAAACTGGCGTTTTTTTGTCAGGAGGCAGTGACCCTGTGTTAGTCTCTAGTGTGCACTGCTCAACAATACTTGTTTATCATAGCAAAGCAGCACATTAAGCGTCTCTTCAAAACACTGAAAGGGTGAAACTGTTTCCATCAACTCTGGACAGCTTTAAACCATCACTACAGTGGTCTTAGTGATGAAGGACTATTTACACATACATATTTCAGTGTTTGTCAGCAGGTGTTTATTATACTGTATTCTTCAGAAATATGCATGGCCCCAATACATTAGTTACCTCTAAATTGTTTTGAAGCTGTTTAATGTAACTGCTTTGACTTTGATATAGTGTTGTTCTCAACTGCATGGTTGGGGATCGCCACAGTTTCTCTAGAATATCCAATTTTTAAAGATTGATATCTCAGCTGTGTTTTGTGGAAAAGGGGTCAGTATTAGCATAGTTGCACAGTAGTTTCTATCCCTGCTATTTGACAATCAGTACAAATGAATCCCCCTAATCTGGAAATCAGCCTTTGAAGTTCTGTAATTCCAGGGTGGTGAGCCCTTGAATGACACTGGTGCTAGAAGCACTGATGACTGATTGCCTCTAGTTAGTCTCTGCAACCCTACTGGAGCATGGGATCTATGGTGTTTGCTTTCAGTGTGCCAAAGCTGACTACCCCTCATCTCATGGCTGGACTCCAATACTGGTTACCCTCTGTGAATCTCAGAGCTGATAGGATCTGTTTGTTCATACTAGCATAGATATTTGCTTTTTTGCAGCCCCAGACCCTTCCAGAATACTTCACATTCCACACTGGACTGCCTTGACAGTTGCACACAAGTCCTATGGGCAACCAAGGAACTACATCGAGGTGGAGTGGTGGACGTGGCCTACCCAGCTTTCATTAAGGTGTTTGACACCATTCCACAAAGGACACTAGTAAGCAAGATGGGTAGCTTAGCAGTAGGTCCAAAGGCGATAAGAAATTGTTTAGGGGATAGGTGACAGAGGGTGGTGGTAAATGGTGTTCGCTCCAAAGAAGGGAGGGTGCCTCAGGGATCAGTGCTGGTACCGGTCCTCTTTAATGTCTTTATAAGTGACATTGTAGAGGAGCTGGAAGGGAATGTCTGACTCTTTGCAGATGACATTAACATTTGTAATAGGGTGGAAACTTAGGGGGTTTGCAAGGATGAACAGCGACCTGAGAAAACTGGAAGAGTGGTTAAAGGTATGGCAGCTGGGTTTCAATGCAAAATGGTTCAAAATAATGCACTTAGGGCACATAAGCCCAGGGGCGGAGCACAAAATGGGTTGAGTCGTATTGACAACAACCACACAGGAAAAAGACCTAGGAGTAATCATGTTTAATGACCTAAAGGTGACCAGGCAGTGTGGCAAGGCAGTAAGGAGGGCAAGCATGATCCTGGGGT
This sequence comes from Neoceratodus forsteri, assembly GCA_016271365.2. Classification (NCBI taxonomy): domain Eukaryota; kingdom Metazoa; phylum Chordata; order Ceratodontiformes; family Ceratodontidae; genus Neoceratodus; species Neoceratodus forsteri. The sequence continues at coordinate 704,218,360 of CM057455.1, forward strand.
GCATAGGGAGGGGTATCACCAGCAGACAGACGAGATGGTCTTGCCTATGTATAGATCTCTGGTAAGTCCCACCTAGAGTACTGCATCCAGTTCTGGAGACCACATCTCTGGAAGCACATAGACAGAGTGGAGGGTAACTAAAATGGGGCAGGGTCTGCATTAAAAGCCCTACAAAGGGAGACTAAAGGACCTTAATATGTACACCCTGGAACAGAGGAGGGGAGGGGGGACATGATAGAGACCTTTAAATAGCTTACGGAGGTAAATAAGGTACAGGAAGAGATTATTTCTCAGAGGAAAAGGTGCTCAAGAACATGGGGACATGCTATGAAACTGGAGGGGGTTAGATTCAGGAGAGATGTGAGAAAGTACTTCTTCACTGAAATAGTTCTGGATTCCTGGAACAGCCTTCCAGCAGAGGTGGGGGAGTGAAAACAGTGGTGGGTTCAAGAATGCATGGGATAAGTACAAAGGGATCGTGGTGGTAAGGAAGGAGGGAGGGAGAAAGAGCTGTAGATTGAGCACTGTCTGCATTAATATTGTGGGTAGGAAGGAATCAGCAGACTAGATGGGCCAAGCAGTCCTTATCTGCCATCAAATTCTATGTTTTTGTGTTTCTACAGTATACTTGGATTGTTCAGACACTGCTCCTGAACTGGTGAAGTATCCTGTTTTGGAGAGTTCTATTGTCTACCCGTTGACCTTGGTCTGGCATTGGGGGGGCATTTCTTGTTGATTGAGTACAGTTTAATTTCCTTTTTCTGCCAATATGTACCTTTGAGCTCCATTAGTCTGTTATGGGACATTATGTGAATTACTGCTCCTACTGCTATAGGTTTATTCTGTTTGATCTGAGTGAGTAGTTTTACCCTGTGCCTATCTCTTCATAATAGGGTGTGTTATATGTCCCTCAGCTGGTTCTGCTCTGCTTGTTTGAAACATAGAAAATAGACTTTGATGGCAGGTAAGGACCACTTGGCCCACCCAGTCTGCCCATTTCCCTACCTACTGGATAAGCTGCAGATTCCAGTTAACCAACAGCCTACTTCCTGCCAACCCTCACTACAATTGCCTTGTGTCTGTCCCATGCATGTTTGAATTCCCCCACTATTTTATCCCCAACAACCTCCCCAGGAAGGCAGTTCCACGCATCCACCACTCTCTCCATGAAAAAAGATTTCCTCACATTACCCCTGAGCCGTCCCCCCACTATCTTTAAATTGTGTCCCCTTGTTCTTACACGTCTCTTTTTCTGAAAGATGCTACCCTCCTGGACTTTGTTGATTCCCTTGAGGTACTTGAACATTTGTACTAGCTTATTTATATTTGCTATTGCACACATTTGCTCTCTTTAACTTTGGAATGAATTTAGTTGCCTCCTGGACTGTGTTGTGCACAACAGGGCCATAGGAGGTCCCTGCCTCCTTCCTTGACAAAGAGCCCACCTATGTTGGTCTCAGTCTCCCCCTTACAATCCTGAATTCCTTCTGTTAGTGTGTTCAGGAATTTTTATTGCAGCTTACCTGTCTTGTTAACTCATCCTCTACCCTGATGAACCCCCTACCTCTCTTCCTGATAATCATCATGATATTCGATGTAAACCAATGTTTTTTCTGTTATCCACTTTCTTATGTATCAAGCCAACTCATGTTTGTTATTTGTTGTACTACCCTATTATTTGAATGACATGGAACCTTTGGAAATGAGCTTCTAGCTCAAAGATTATAATCTGAGATTGAAATAAATAAATAAATAAATAAATAAATATGTTATTCAACCTCTTTCCTCTAGCCTCTTCATGTTGTTGTTACTCTCCAGTAAGTACCTTTACTGTCATTTGCAAGCATTGTATACCTTATTACTGTACCTTTTTTCTGCATCAGCAAAATGTTACTGTTCTGCAAATCTTTTATTCTGGTTCCACCTTCCCATCTGGTGTTGCACACATTGTTATTCTTCATAAATACACACACATCACTCAGCTGTCAGAAGTCTCTAGGGTCAGTGATTGAGGAGTTTGTTCACTGTTTCCATGAGCAAGGTGTTTTCCCTACAGCTCTGAAAAGGGCTGTGTTGAAGCCCCTTCTTAAGAAATCATTGCTAGATGTGTTAGCTAATTACAGACCTGTCTTGATCTTTCCCTTTTTGGGGAAGGTGATCAAGACAATGGTGGAGAAGCAGCTGGAGGAACACTTGGAGGCTTTTTCCATCTACGAGTCATTCCAGTCAAGATTCAGGGGGTGTCTTAGTACAGAGATTGCACTCATCAAAGTGCAAAACAATCTTCTCTTGGCTAGAGATATAGGAGAATGTTCTTTGCTTGTTCTTCTTGATCTCTCATCAGCTTTTGACACCATAGACCATGGGATGTCAACAATTCAGCTGAGGGACTTGGCTTGGTCTCTGTGGCCCCATGTTGAGATGGATTGAGTCATTCATTTCCAGCAGTATGCAGCAGGTTGCATGAGGTCTCTTATCTCCAGCTGCCCTGGCCTGTGGAGTCCCATACATGTGATAACTCCCTCTTTGTGCAGGAGACTCCTGTTTTTTTGACTGAACTCCCTCTCTCCCTCCTGGGAAACAAAATCTCTTGCTTAAGTAAAATTATGTCCAAAATATCCATTCATGTTTGTTTTTGGCAGATAAAAACACATAAAAAGTAAACTAATGATGAACAATACAAGTGATAACACTGTACAACTAGTTGTGGATTCTTTTTAGTGCTTATTCTTGACAAAATGAAATATATTAAATGCTTTTATTCTTATTTTTGACACCATTTAAGGACAAACTCATGATGTTATGATATCTCCCTACTAGTAGAGCAATCTCCCTACTAATTTGACCCAAATCTCCCTCTTAAGCAAGTTGGATATATCACATGTATGGAGTCCCCCCAAGATTTGATCCTGTCACCCATGTTGTTTAAAGTGTATATGCTGCCACTGAGTGAGGTTATTTTTAGGTACAGTCTGCAGTATTATTGCTATGCTGATGATACTCAGCCATACCTATCATTTGTCCTTGGGGATCGGAAAGCAGTTGATGTGCTAAATATAGAGAATACTGGATGGGCAACTACGTATAGTGTTGTGCGAAATGGAAAAATTTAGCCCGGCAAAATATTTTGCATAATTTCGTGAAATTTTTCACCCTGGCGCAATCTGATTTCATGTGGGATTTCGCATAATTGCGAAATTTCACATAATATGCTTCAACTGAGCTATTTTGCCCATCCATGCTTAAATTTTGTCTTCTGGCAAAAATTTCACTGGTGTAAGATTTGATTTCACTGGCAAAATTATGCTCCAAAGCTGAAATTTGCAATGCACTGTGGATATATCGATCAAACATCACATGCAGGTTGTCTACAGCACAGTCTATTGTCTGTTGAGTCAGAGAGCAGCCTGTTGTGGTGCATCACAGTCAAGCAACCCTTTTAAAACCGCTTTAAATTTTGTTTTTGAGAGCTAATTGCTCAAAGATATACAGTTTGTTCCTAGTGCTGCTAGGAAACATTTTCTAAAGGATTTTGCATAATACTGTACTCAGTTTAATTAGTTTTTAGTTTTGTCTGTGTCTGTGAAGGAGTTGAGTGGGGTAGGGTAGGTATGTAAAACCAGTGCAGGCTATTTCTAGCCTTTTACAAACAGATTTCTCAGAAATATTGAGTGATTTGCTGTTATTTCTTTTAAGCCTTTATATTTTTGTTGGTGTTCTAGTTTTTTGTATTAATTTTATTACATCTTGACAAGTAACAATGACAAAGGACAAATTGCAAGTACTGTTGGTGATGCTAGGAAAGGAGGGCAGGATGGGGGGGGAAGGGTGGAAGGTGGTTACCCGTAATGTTAGGAGCCTTGGGAGGAAAACTGCAGAGTTACAGGTTCTCATGGCAGAGGGAGAGGTGGACATTGCAACCATCACGGAAACATGGGCCACCCAATACAATGACTGGGACCTGTCTGTACCAGGGTACAGGTTATTTCGTAGGGACAGGGTGATTGGGAAAGGAGGTGGGTGGCACTATATGTGAAGGAAGGACTGAAGTGTGTAAGGGAGGAAGGGGAGGAAGGTAGTACGGAGTCACTTTGGATGCAAATCCAGGATTCCAAGAATAGGATTCTTAGAATGGGAGTGGTGTACAGGCCACCATCTCAGACGGAGGAGTTAGACAGGGAACTAGCGGGACAGATCAGGAGAACCTGCGAGAAGGGTAGTGTGGTGATTGTGGGGGACTTCAACATGCCAGGAGTGGACTGGAGCACCCCAACAACCAGGAACAGAAGGGAGCAGGTACTGCTGGATGCCTTCCAGGACAGCTTCCTGCTGCAAATGGTCAGTGAACCAACCAGGTTAGGAAATACCCTTGACCTTGTGCTGGCAAATGGGGACTTTGTGAGAGAACTTACAGTGAAGGAACCGCTGTCAGGGAGTGACCACCGCTCAGTATGGCTCACATTGGATATGGGCAAGGAAGGTGTGGAATCTGGCACAATAGTGCTGGACTTCCAGAGGGCTGACTTTGGGAGGATGGGGGAAGTGGTAAAAGGGTACCTGGCCAGAATTCAATCTAGTATGGATACTAACCAGAGGTGGGAGCTCATAAAGCTGGGGATAGTGTAGGCAACCAAAACCTGCTGCAAAGCCCAGAGCAAGAAGGCTAGGGCTAAGAAACCGATCTGGTTGAGCAAGGAGGTCATGGAAAAGGTAAGGAGGGAAAGAGCTGCCTTTAGGAAGTACAAGAAAACAGGGAGGGGGGAGGACAGGGAGGAGTACTTGACAGAATCGAAGGAGGTGACAAGGGCAGTAAGGGAGCCAAAGCATCTATGGAACTCAGGCTGGCACAAGGCATTAAGAAGGGAGAAGGACTTCTTTAAGTACATCAGGGAGAAAAGGAGCTGTAAGGACCACATAGTAAGGATTAGGAAGGAGGGGGTTGGGTGGAAGAAGGGTGTGATAAAGGCGGAAGCACTAAATGAGTACTTCTGCTCAGTATTTACTAAAAGAGAGGGAGGTGACACCCAAGGTGGGAGAAATGGCAGAAGCAGGGGAAAGTGGTGACAGATGGGAAATCATGGAGAGCAGAGTTCGAGAGGGTTTGAAGGCACTGAGGGTGGACAAGGCACCAGGCCCAGATGGCATCCACCCCAGAGTACTGAAGGAGCTGGCAGAGGTCCTTGCAGGACCTTTGACAGACCTATTTAATGCCTCACTACATTTGGGGTCTGCACCTCAGGACTGGAGGATGGCTCATGTGGTGCTCCTCCACAAGAGTGGCCCCAAGGATGAACTGGGAAACTACAGACCAGTGAGCCTCACATCCATCGTGGGTAAGCTAATGGAGACTATCCTGAAGGAGTGGCTGGTGGCCCTCCTAGAGGCCAAAGGACTACAGGACAGCAGACAGCATGGCTTCATACGTGGCAGATCCTGCCAAACTAATCTGGTCGAGTTCTATGACTGGGTAACTAGGCAACTGGACAGGGGCCATGCAGTGGATGTCCTGTATCTGGACTTCAGTAAGGCATTCAACTCAGTGCCACATGGAAGGCTGGGAAGGAAGTTAGTAGGCACAGTGGCGGGTGCAAAGCTGGTGAGATAGGTAGGAAACTGGCTGCAGGGAAGGCAACAGAGGGTGGTGGTGGGTGGGGAGCTCTTACACCCAAGGGCAGTGACGAGCGGTGTTCCACAGGGCTCAGTGTTGGGACCAGTGTTGTTTGGGATATTCATTGCAGACATATCATGGGACATCAAGAGCAAGATCAGTCTTTTTGCTGATGATACCAAGGTAGGCGTGGTGGTGGATGACCTAGGGGGATGGCAGGGGTTGCAGGATGATCTGCCAAAGCTTGAAAACCTGGTCAGACACCTGGCAACTGGGCTTTTAATGCCAAAAAGTGCAAGGTGCTGCATTTTGGGATGAAGAATCCAAGGAGGAGTTACCAGCTGGGGGAGTGCAGCTAGCCCAGACAGAGGAGGAGAAGGATCTGGGTGTGCTCATTACAGGGTCAATGAACAACTCGGCACAATGTAGGAAGGCAGCTGCAAAGGTCAACAAAATGCTGGGTTGTATTACAAGGGGTATATCCTCGAGGATGGAGGAGGTGATTCTGCCACTGTATAGGTCATTAGTTAGACCACATCTGGAGTACTGCGTGCTGTACTGGCATCCGTATCCGAAGAGGGACATTAAGTTACTGGAGGGGGTGCAGCGCAGAGCGACAAAGATGATCAAGGGGCTGGGGGACTTATCATACGAGAGGATGTTGAAGGAGTTGAACGTGTACTCACTGGAGGAGAGGAGAGACAGGGGTGACATGATTGAAACCTTTAAATACATGAAAGGAATAAACAAGACGGGTACAGAGGGGCTGTTCAAAGTAAGGGAAGGGAGGGCCACCAGGGGCCATGATATGAGACTGGAGCTAGGAAGGTTCAGGAGGGAGATGAGGAGACACTTTTCTACAGAGAGGGTGGTGGCTGGGTGGAATGCGTTACCTGCTGAAGTGGTATGCAGTAGAACAGTGGACTGCTTCAAACGAGGATGGGACAGGATAAGGGGGAGGGTTAATGAAGGGGAAGGGTGGAAGGGAGGGGCAGCTGCAGAATAAGGGGTGCTAGCTGCACATTCGAGCAGACTTGATAGACCTCTAGGCCTTTATCTGCTGGCAAATTTCATATGTTCGTAAGTATTTTTTTTCACTTTCTCTGAAAAGGCACTCCTTTCTGAGAGTTCCTGCTCCGTCCTGTTAGCCTGTGTTATATTCCATTCTTCTGCTTTTAGTTGTGAATTCTAAATTTTTGAACACACAGTGCTAATCTTTTATTTTTTGTTTTGTTTTTGGTCAGTTCTGTTAACTGTTAACTTGTGTTACTTAAACTGTGCAAAGCAACACTTCTGTATTTTTTGTATGGAAACTTAAGTACTTTTAGTTGATCACTTGAACTTGTTAATATACAGTTTCGCTGCTATGGTGAATTGCTCCCCTATATTTTATTGCTGGAGCTTGCCTCAGCATTGCGGTGTTCCTGTTTCAGTTGACTTTACTTACCCTTTCCCTGTTACAGCATTGTTCACTACCTGACCCACACAATATAAAAAACGCCATATTAATATAGTATTTGCCAAGAGATTGCTGAGCCCATCCATATTGTTGTAGGTGTCTTTGTTTGTCAATGTTATATGGTTGTCTTTGCCCTCATATAACAAAAAATTGTATTAGTAAGTAGTAACACATTACAATAATTCAGTTGTCCAGACACAGATGATCGATATTTAAAGTAGGTTACCTGTGCACTTTTGTCCTGTGTTGCTTTAATTCCTGTTTGGGGAAAGAAAAAAATGACCTTTTAGTTTTTACTAGAATAGGCTACCATATATGGTATTAGTTGTATAGAGTGCTGCTACTTGTCCTGATTGTGTTTGGACTTGGAAGGAATCCAGTACTGCAGGTGTGAGGTGTTATTCACACAGTTAGTAATCATTCTTTCTTGATATACTCTCAAAGAAAGGCAAAGCTTTGAAGCAGCATATAAAATTGCCTGCTAAGAGATGGTCCAGTACAGAGAAACATACCGGGGCGAGGCAGCTAAGAAGTCTATTGAGGAGAGTACAACTTCAGTTCCAGTTCCCCGAAGCACATGTATGTCTGCATCAATTGATATGTTTACATGTGCCTACCTTTTGGTGTCCCGGGATCGAAGACTGCAGACCCGATTGCAGCTCCTTACAGTATACATGGCTGCAGAGTCGGGTTCGCGAGCACTGTCTCGGTTTACATGGGGCTTTCCAATTGAAATTGGAAGTCTGAGCAGGTGCGATTCACACAAGCGTAGTGTTGGTGTATTCTGTTGCTAGGTGGTACTGTGGTAACAGCGAGTGATGTTCCCCTCGGGAATTTTTGTGAAGTTTTGTGCCCTACTGTTAGCTGCAGTGATTGCAGACAATAATGAGTGGGATCTACAGCTCATTATACATTTCCTAAGAAGTCAAAGGCAGTTATTAGAGATGCAGTTACTTGAAGTCAGCAATGCAGGGATAGATGCATATTATGAGAGTCAGCTGTGGCAATTATATTTTTCCAGCTCTTTGAGAGAAATTAAATGTACATGCTGGACTAAACATAGATGTGGAGATCAGTGGAGTATTATTGTTGAATATCATTTTACTGACAATGACTGATTAGAGGATTTCAGGATGTCATGACAGTCGTTCGAAGAGCTGTGTACAGATGTTAGTAATTTTATGAGCCCTGATTCTACATACGTAAGACAGCCAGTCCCTTTCTGCAAACGTGTGGCAATAGTTATATATAAGTTAGCCAGCTGTGCCGAATATAGAGTCGTTGCTAATCAGTGTGGTATGCATAAAAGTACAGTTTGCAAGTTTGTTCATACGTTCTTTTATGGGGTTCTAAACTACATTGCCCCTCATCTAATTAAAATGCCTTCTGAAAATGAGGCTACAGATATTGTGGAAAGGTTCAGGATTTCTTACAGACTCCCACAGGTCATTGGGTGCATAGACGGTCCTCATGTCACAATAGTTGCTCCCAAGGGTGGATATCGGGACTTTATAAACAGAAAGGGATGAGCCTTATATGTACTTCAGGCCATTGTTGATGATTAATATAGGTGAGTTTAAAAAATAAATGTGTTAACATCTGTACTGATGTAAACAAATTGGTGTACCTGAGAGTGTGTCTTATGGTTGTAAAGTGGATTTGGAACTGGATAAATGACAAGACAATATCAAATAGGTGGTGTTACTGGTGGAGGTCTGGCATTCCAGGCTGTCCAGGTAGGGTTAACATATTCGACAATGATCGCAAAGGCTGGTGTTATGTAGGGTACAGACAGTGGGGCTGTGCCAGAGTGGAGCAACTTATGGGGGGGGTGGGGACACCAGGGGGAAAAAAGTACTTGGATTGAACCTTGATACTAGATTTGGAGGCAGTATAGCACAGTTGTTTAAGGCTCTGATCTGTGAATCTGGAGACCTGGGTTTGAATCCCACAACCCCCACTTGCATACTGTGTGATCTTGAGCAAGTCACTTAACTTCCCTTTGTTCCCAGGTCACACCTCTAAACAAGCTTTCAGCTTAGTGTGTCTCTCCTGGTTAAACAATTGGATAAAAAAAATAAGATTTGAACCTATACTTATGATGAAGGGTTGGGAGGTTGTGTAAGCAATAAGACATGGCTGAGTGTTGGTAGTACTGAGATACCCACACACCCATAGGGCTGGTTAGGCCCGAAACCGCAGGTGAGTGCCTTCAGCCTCCTGGTGTGTGGGTATCTCAGTACTACGAACACCCAGCCATGTCCTATTGCTTATATAAAATGGGTCCATATGGGAACTTTGAAAGCAAAGAACATTTAAAAAGTTGTCAAAGTCACAAAACAATACTAAAATGTTGCTAAATACTGTAAAATAGTCCTTCTACAGATGTTCTCCGCATGTCAGTCATCTGCCTTTCTTCACACTCAATAGATAGTGTGATTGATTACCGTGGAACAGAAGAATTAAAAACTCTGCATTATTCCAGCAATAGAACGCCCCCCTCCACTCACACACACACACACACAGAATGGTAACAAGGAATACATGAATTCAGCATTCTGCAGCACTCAACTGGCATACAAACAAAGACACACACACAGGCCTGAGGTGGAGTCACAGTGTCAGTTTTATCCGTAGCAAGGTAAGGAGCAAGGAGTTCTCTGACAAACTGGTTAGGGTTAGGAAGGGGATTTTTCATGGCCATCAAAAAAATACCAGCAATTGAAACTCTGGATAGTGCTTGATTTTTTTAAATTTGTGTATGTGTATAAAGGGGGCTCAGGAGTATAAAAAACATACAATTAATTACTTACTTAATTTAATGTAATGGACTTTTATTTTTTGGGTCTATTCAAAGTTTTTCATATATGAGTAAAGACTGCAGTCATGTTTGTGATGGAATCTATAAAATATGTGGCTTATGAATTTTGTGAGTGGCCCTGGTTGGCAGGGACATGTTTTATCCAGTGGTGGCATTCTCTTACTGCAATGGCTAGAACCAAATCTCAGCCAATCAGGATGCAGGGATTTCTTTCCCATTTGATACTGTAAAATGAATCAGTGGTAGAAAATGGTAACAATGATGGGCTGGGCATGGGTGATTGCCATGACAACAGGAGAAACAGGGGTGGGTCATTGCATAGGCCCGCTCTGGGGGCAGGCGTCTTGGTCAGCCTAGGCAGAAGTGGTAAACGGGGCGAGTGTGGTGGGGGTTGTGGGAGGGCACGGTAAATGACCTGGTAAGGAAGGGAAACTGTGATAAGTATTTGCATAGGAACACTCATGGATCTGGGTGAACTGATAGTGTAGCTGTTGGGAAGTGTGTGTGTGTGTGTGTGTGTGTGTGTGCGCAAAGGTGCAGAGGATAGCAATGGAAGTAGGGGGTACCTCATAGTAACCCATCCTATTTTCTCTCCACATCCCTCCACCTCCACCAGTGACCAGATCAACCCCCTACCCTTCTATGTGCCTCTGAATACAGTTGGTTGATGGCCATGGAAGTGAGTGGAATGCTATGCTTGTGGCCCACTTATGTATGGGTTGAGGGGGACTGAGGTTTGGGTCACTACCTGACAGGGTGTTGGGCTGGGAGTGCAGTAGACATCAGGGATCAAAAAATATATATATATGTGTATGTGTGTGTGTGTGTGTGTGTGTGTGTACATATATATATATATATATTTTATTTCTAGTCTTATGGATGCTGGGGTGGGGTTGGGGGGAGTGGAAATATCTGATATGGTGTGGGAGGTGGGGTTTGGGGACAACCAGATACACAGTATGTGTAAATAAATTCATTTGTCCTGATGTGATGGGACATGACTCTATCCATTGCAGTAAAAGAGTGCCAACTCAGGCTAAAACAAGTCACTGCCAACCATGGCAACTCTCACAATTCAGAATCCACCTATTTCCTATTTTCCATTACAGTCATGGCTGCAGACTTGACTCATATGTAAAAAAATCTTCAAGTAGGTCCTAAAAGTAAAAGTCCTTTAAATTAATTAAAGTGATTATGAAAATAATTGAAGGATTTTTACACTCATGTGTCCCCCCATTACACATATACACAACTTTTAAAAATGAAGTACTATTCAGAGTTCCCAATGTTGGTGTTTCATTGCTGACCATGGAAAATCCTCCACATATCCCTTTCACTTTGTCTTTTATCTCCCTGCTCCATAGCAGACAACAGATAAAGTTGAGGTTCTGACTCCATGTCAGGCCTATTGTGTCTTTGTTTATATGCCATTTGTTTGTTTGTATGCCAGTTGAGCTCTGAATAATGTTGAAGTCATGTAATCTATCTTACCATTCTGTAAGGGGGAGAGGTAGCATTCTACACAAGCAATAATGCATGGTTGTGTGTTGTTAGTACTGAGACACCCATACATCCAGAGTCTGAAGACACTCAACCTGTGGTCTAGTGGCGAACTAAGCCTCTGGGTGTATAGTAATCATAGAGTTAGGAAAAACCAGCAATGTCATATTGCTTTTGCCATGGATTTGAAGTAGGGATGTAAGGGGTGGGTATGGAGGGTTTTTTGTTTGTAATGGGCAGCATTCTGCTACAGTTCTGTTCATGGAACCTGTATCATGGAGTTTTCACTATGTCATGGTTTGTGTACAGAATGCTAATTATGAGCTGTTGACCTATCGGAATCATGCTTTGAGTTCCGTGCAGAAACAATGACAGAGCTAAAACTCCAAATTTCTGGTTCCATGAAGAGAACTGTAACAGAATGCTGCCCATGAAAACAAAACAATGCAAAATACAGTTTTTGTATCACTTGTTATGCAGGTATGATTAAAGGTGGATAATTTAGGGTAATGCATATAATTTGTAAGAATAAGAACTTTGAATTGAGAGGGTGGTAATGCAGTGGAACAGACTCTGTGGTGTTATAATCAGTTATTTGATCTGCACAATGTAGTAGATAGCTGTGTGTGTATATATATATATATATATACATATTTTTTTTTTTATCTAATATGTGTTTCTTCCCACTGCCATTCATCCAGTACCTCAGCCTGGTCATGGACCTCGGCTTCCACCTCCACATTGACCATATCCTCCGATACCCACTGACTTGCCCCATAGGGTGGAGACTGTGTCACTGACCCTTGGGGTGAAGAAGTGCAATGGTGTCCTGCATCCACCCTAACCCCTGAGATCTTTCTAATGCCAGTCGTTGTTTTACCCACTGTTCTCTGTCAGGGTTCAGTAAAGCACCAGCCATTCCCCCCATGCTCACCTCCTCCCTCAAAGAAGGAGAGCAGTCATATGGATGATCCATCCTTCTCCCCTCAGGCGGCCATTCGATGATGTGGGTCCATTCATGAACCCGGGTGGCCAGTGTGTCAAGCAGAAAGAAAACTGCTTTGCTGATGGTCAAAGACTGCTGTATTTATAACATTGATCATGTATAAGTAATTGGGAAAGGACAGAAACTACAATGCATATTATTTCTCTGAGTCCATGACCAGTAACCAGACCTTTGTTATGTCTTTACTTCAGTTTCAGAAATGTTAACTGTTGCATGCATGGCAGTGCTCATGATGTGAATGTACTTTGCAACTCCTCAGTTTTCAAGGATACACAAAACCTTCCAAAACATCCTATGTTGACTGGTAACAGAACAGTACTATTGTTCATCGTAGGTGACCCAGCTTACCCCTTACTACCTTGGTTGAGTAAGGGTTACACTGGTGTCGGTAATCTAACACTAGAGAAAAAGTCATTCAATGTTTACCATAGTACTTACAAAATAACAGTGGAGCATGCATTTGGCAGGATAAAAGGCCGCTGGCGGACATTATTGAAGCGGGTCAGATTTTGGCCACACCTTTGCTCCATACGTGATAGTCACCTGTTGTGCTTTGCACAACTTTTGTGAATGCAAGAAGGAGGCAGTTCATAAAAGGTGGTTAGAGACAGTTGGTCATAATGAACAAAAATTTCCACAGCCGACGTCTCCAGCATCTCAACACTCAATCACGATGCAGCTGCCATAAGGGATCACCTAATGCATTACATGTCAACCAATTACCCAGTGAGGAGATCTTCAGTGACAGAGTAGAACAATAAAAGGAACATTTTATGTATACACAGATCAAGTTTAATTAAAATGTTATTAGCACTGAATGTTATTTCTTTCATGTATATAGCTTAGAACAGTTATTATTTGTTTATAAATACTTTTTTCAACTAGTTATTAGTTATTAACTAGTTATTATAGCCTGTATCTTTTGAAATATCAAAATTAATCATTAACACTGCTTTTCAGTTTAAAATAAAATGTTTGTTTAACCACTTGTGTAGTAATGATAAAACTATCAATGTACGAATCTATTATTTATTAGCCAATCTTTTTTTGACATTTTAAAAGTAAGTAATTAAAATAGTATTGATGAGAAGTCATGGATTTAATATTTCCTTAGTCACTGGTACTTAGTGAATTTTTCTTCAATACGTATTACAGTCAATGTCTACAACATTAAAGTCATGCACTAAGGGAGAGGCAAAAAAATCAACTGCAAACACTGTACAACATTGCATTGTATGAATAATAGTTAAAATGCAAATTTGTTAATTACAACTACATATTATTTGAACTCCACTCTGCATATGAAATTTGACCAGTACTACATGACGGTCTCACATTCGTTCTCCATTCCGGCTGAGTATGATCATAATTGTACTGCACATGTTGCATTGTTGCATAAGTCTTTGCAGAATTAACAGACAGATTAGATGACTGTGAATTTGAATGTGCAGAGCTGTTACTGTTTTTTACCATGGTTGATAAATCTTTTACAGCCTTTTCAATATTTTCACCGCTTTCCTTCCCAAAGAATGTCAGCAACTTCTCTTCCCATTCCTGTCTTGATTTCCATTCTTCCTCCATTCATTTCTGATGCCTGTCCTTGAGTTGAAGTAGAAAATTATGATGCTCCTTTGACCATTCAGTAAGAGCGGATGTGATTTTTCCAGCTATACCACATGGTCGCCTATTCCTTAATGTACAATCTGTGAGAACAACTGTATGAAGACAACAAGAGTACATTACTTCAATATGCTGGTTAAAGTAGTAGACCAGTTACTGCTTTATTAATACAGGACAGTAGGATTAGTTAGGTGTACATGTCGGATGTGTGTGAGTGTGTGTGAGTGTGTGTGTGTGTGTGTGTGTGTGTGTGTGTGTGTGTGTGTGAGTTCACATGAAGATAAATGGCATGGCATGGGAATTCATATGGGCCATGTATGACTAAGGCCATCCATGGGAGGGGTTCATGCCTGCTATTGGGGGGGCTGTATGCAGCTAGGCATATCATGTCTTGTGTCGCATGCAAATGTGGCATTAAAATTCATAGATACTTTCCATTTAAACAATAAGGCATGACCAGGGGTTGGATTAACAGTCTGTTTATCATCACCAAGGGGTTATGTTAATTGTATGTTGATCATCCTCTTGTGGTGCAATGTGGCACGAGGCATAGCCAACTGCTACCTGCCACTAGAAGGTGAGTAACTGACCATTAACATAACCCATGGGAGTGCCTTATTGCTATTATAATAAAAAAAGTTTTAAATACTGTTACAACTTGTTCAGCATTTGATTAGGCTGTACACGTCTGTTACTTAAGCAGTAAGGCACAACAGGGTATGGGTTATTGGGAATTTACCCATGCCTTGTGTGGTGTGTCACGAGGTGCAGCTGAGTGACTTAAACACACAAGGAGTGGGTAAATCACCCAATAACTCACACCCTAGATTACCTTATTACTTGATAAACAATGATAGCAGTATGACATATTGTATGGAATAATGAGCTATGAATGAGCTTGGTACATCCAGCAGATCTGGGTTTGATTACCGCAGCCTCCACTTGCATACTGTGTGACTTTGAGCAATTTACTGGACCACATAAGTGCTCCAGGGTTGATACTGGGAACAGGCATTTTTGCCTTGGTCTTACCCGATTTCAGTAGTAACATATAAATAGAGATGCAGCAAATTTAAATTCCATTGGTGAAGTGTGCACTTCGCGTTGCCAATCCGCTACGAAGAGTGGACAATGCAAAATGCTCACTCCGCCTTGTCTTTACCACTTTGCATTAAGGCAGAATGGCAATGCAAAGTAAGGCAAAGTCATTGTTTTTAATGGACTTCGCCTTCCTCATTATGATTCTAAGTGATCCACTTGGTGTTTCAGATTTGGCAGCCCCCCCCCACACATCACATGGCTTGTAGTATTGTAAGTCACATGCTCTTTAACTAGGCAGGAAGAAAGTGAGTCATACAAGCAGATACTTTTACTTTCTCCTGTGCAGACAGAGAGAGAGTAGTGTGTTTAGTGACTGCTGATACTTTGAGATCAGAGCGTGGAGGAGATATAAACTTTGATTTAGACCCAACAACTTTTTTAAAAGCTAAATTTTTTTGTCTTTTCTGTACTCTTTTTTTACTTAATTTGTTCTTTCTGTAAATTTGATTTTTCTTACCTTTATAAGTAGTTAGTTGTTTGTCTGTGTGACTGTGACTGTGTGTGTTGTGTGACAGTGTGAGTAGTAATTGCTCTGACTGAGGGAGCTCAGTAGGAGAGAGGAACCAGGGTGAGGGAATGTCTGGGGTGGGCGCAGCTCTGGGAGGGAGTGGTAGTGGTAAGCATCGTACCATGCGCATGTGTGGAGGGCATGGGCACTCATTCCTGTTGGACTGCTCGATACTTGTGAGTGCCCCCCCAGAAGCAGGACAAGCACTGCCTCCTGTCCTGACTCTGAGGCAGTTGAACCACCACCACCACCAAGTCCAGGTTCTCTGGAGCATGATGTGCCTATTCCCCCGGGCCCAGGTGTGGATCCCTTCCCTGTTCAGCACTGTGACCAGCCAGCTGCCAGTTCATCTGGCCATCCCCTGCCTGTGCCAGGTCCTCTGCGCATCTTCATTGTTTGGCAGTTTTTTTCCCCTTTGGGGGGACAGCAGTGTGGTCAAGTGCCGCCTATGTGAGGTGTATGTGTGCCATGGCTCCTGGGGGACTCACCTGTGGACTGAGGGCCAGTGCACCCATATGCTCAATCATCAGCAGTTGGAGTGGCAGGCTGCCACTGAATGGACCATGCCTGCACCTGCTGGCCATTCTGTGGCAGAGGGTGCAGCTGTACATTGCGGCATCCCTAAGAAGAGGAGGGCCACAGCAGCACCTGCTTGTCCACCAGCACCCCCCCCCCACCACCAGCAGGTCAGCCTGTAGAATGTGTGGACCCCAGAGAACTGCATGTAACACAGGCTGACTTGGCAGTTCTCTGGAGTGCTGTCGAGGATAATAACAAGAGGGTGAGTGCTGTGGAGCAGCAGCTGGATCACATAGAGGAACATCAGTTGCAAATTATATCCATGCTGAAACTGCTGCTGGATCACCATGGGATCCCACATTATTTTTTTTTTCCTTACACCATGTGCCCCACCATACCTTCCTTGCTGTGTTATAAAATGTATTCCTCCACCATCCCCCACCCTTGTATGTAATTATGCCCTTTTTTGTTGTCTTCCGTATGCGTGACACTTTGCAGTCTGAGCAGTGCAAGTATACTATACTAAACTGCATGTGTGCATTCAGTCTTCTTTTCAGTCTGAGTATGTACTGCAGACACTGTCCAACTCCCTAACTTAAAAACAAACATTAATGAGTACAATGGTGGGGTGGTGAAGCATGAAGAGATACTACAAAACAGTTTTACAATACATCCAAGTAATATTAAAAAAAATTAATGCTGTGATTCGTGACGTGATTGTGAATCATGATTTGAGACTGCATTTGTGGCCGTGATGATGAAGAAACGTGAATGTCCACCACCTTCGTCTGTACTCCCCCGATGAGCTGTAGCTTAAAATGCCCAGACTTAAAAACACGTATCAATGAGTATAATGGTGGGGTGGTGAAGCCTGGAGAGATACTACAAAACAGGCTTACAATACATCCAACTAACTACAAAAAAAAGTTATGTTATGATTTCTAATGCAAATGATAGTGAATCGTGATTTGTGACTGCATTTTTGACCGTGATGATGAAGAACGTGATTTGTATCACAAGTGACTCTTGATGATGGTCCTGACTTAAAAACGCATATTAATGAGTACAATGTTCATGCAGAATTAAGCACCACACCTGTCCAGTACTCTGAAGGGAAGTCAAAGAAACAACTGTGACTAAAGTTACAGATGGAGATTTGGCCCTAAAAAGAATAGATGCAAATGCACAGACAGATTAAGATTGCACTCTGCACTGAAGAGATGCAGACACAAAGGCACAACACCTAACTAGTGCTCACTGTCAGAAATTCAAATCTGGAAAAGAATACCTTTGTTGGTTGGGGCGGGCCGTGGGGGGGGCAATGTAATGCACTGCTGCAGTAACAGTCACTAGTACTAGTACCAGCAAATATACCACAAAGAAGTACAAAAATCACACAGCTGCAGTGGACAGCAGCTTCACATTGCTGAAATTATTATGTGGCACAATAAAAGGTGTCTGATTTGGTGACACGCGTCACACACATAGTCACTCACACACTAAGTAATGCACGTAAATTGAAAACTTCAGTAATACAAACACATATTTTAAACAAACTAAAAGTATGCACTGCTGCAGCACAACAATCAGCAAAAAAAAATGGCAAGAAATATTGAAAATATTACTGTGTACATTAACACTGTTATACAAGAAAAATATCACCAAAACAGAAAGCACTGTCTTTTTCTCCAAGTTAATCTACCTACACCACTGTCTCTCAGTACGCAGACTGAATGTTGTACATTAACATTCAAAATACACACACAAACAATAAACGCTCGATAATATGAGCACAGGAGGGTTTCCTATAATCGACGAACTAAAGTTTCAGCAAATAAATGACTCAAAAAGTCTTTTTTAACAGTTTTTTGAAGGTTTAAATTGCAGAGAGCTCTCAGAACAGATTGTCTCCTACAGCTTCCTACACACACTACCCCAACTGAGGCTGTGCAGAACAATCTAGAGCCCATGTGACCTGAAATCCCATGAAACACTGCAAAATTTGCCTTTGGAGCTTAAACACAAGGTGAAGTAAGGCGAAGTACATTGTTTTCAATGTACTTCGCCTTAAGAATTGGTGGAGTAGTGGTTTGGGAAGGTGGAGTAACGCGAAGTCATTGTTTTCAATGGACTTCGCGTTACTCATTAATAACACGAAGTACTCCGCTTCGCATTGCGGAGCACTCCACGAATTTGCCTTCATTCCGCAAATCACTCCACAGAGCGAATTGGGCCACTTCGCCCATCACTACATATAAATCAGTGACACACACAACTAGGCTCACCTAGTCAGATCATTTTTCATAGAAGATATATAAAAAAAAAAACACTTCCTGATCTTGTACTTTATTGTCTTTCTCATTGCTATAGTCATCATATGCCTGCCACATGATATTTCACAGTCCCCTGATGAGCTAGCCACCACCATCTCTGCTGGGAGGCTATTGCATATGTTCAGAACCCTTTCTGTGCAGAAATACTTCCACACATAAACCGTAATCTACCCACTTTCATGCTCATGTCATGTCTCCTTGATCTAGAACATCTCAGGCAGGATTCACAAAAGGGATGCACCCAGCACATCCGAGATGCACCGGCGCATCCTGACAGCACCCAAATGCGATTGGCAGGGGGCGATGCGCTGGTACAGCCTGTATGTTGCCCGTAATAACATGCGGGCGCATCAGAGGGGCTGTGAAGGGGCATGCCCATGCATACTGGGTGCAACCCCATTAACAGCCCTATTCTGTGGTGCATCCCCGGGGCAAGTCCAGGGATGCGCCACAGAAAGATAAGTCTAGAAATTCTAGACTTAAGTGAATGGCCACCCACAGGCAGGCTGTTGTACTGCAGGCAGCAGTACAGCAGCCTGCCCACCCTGGCAGTCCAGTGTGTCCCCCCCACCCCAAGTCCCCATAATCAGTTGTTCTTGGTGGTGGTATGAATGAATGAACTCCCCCCAAGCCCCCGTAACATGCCGCTCCCTGCTGCTGTTTTAGTGATGTCAGAAAAAAAACTCCCTGCCCCAAGGTCCCAAAACATGCCACTCTCTGTGGCGGTATTTGTGACAGCAGAAAACCCCTGCCCCAAGTCCCAGTGAAAGCCACCCTCCATGGCGGTAGTAGTGATGCTGTGGACCCCCCTCGGCCCCAGCACCTGTTAAAGCCATTCTCAGCGACGGTTGGATGGGACTGCAATTCCCCCCACCCAGGCACCCCAACCCACCCCTCTCCCCCAGCAAGGTCCCACTGTCAGTGGACAGCTCAACCCACCTGCATACCGCCACGGCTGCCCGCCAACAAAGCTGTCTAAGAATGACAACTACTACACTACCCAAAGCCCATTGGTCCATGGGTGTCAGGTAGTACTGTAGCTGTCATCCTCAGCAGCTAACACCAGGAGCTTAGCAAATAAGATGGTGGACTTGTAGGCCACCATGGGGGATGAAGGACTAGATATAGTAGCTGTAAGCGAGACCTGGTGAACAGAGCTGCACATCTGGGAAATGACTATCCCAGGTTATAGACTGTTCAGAAGGGATAGGGAGGGTAAGAAGGGGGGAGGAGTTGCGTTATACATCACAGAAGGCATTAGTGTAACTAAAGGACACGAGGAGGACCGGGAGATTGAGATACTGTGGGTAATGCTAGGCAGGAGGACAGGAGAATCCTTGTGACTGGGGGTGCTATACAGGCCACCTACACAAGGGGAGGAGGGTGATCAACAGTTAATTTAGGCAGTCACAAGGCTGGCCCTAAAAGGAGAGTTACTGCTGGTAGGGGACCTAAACCTCCCTGCAGCATTGTCAAGGAGCAGGGAGATACTAACTGCACTTCAGGAGGTATTCCTTCAACAGCTAGTCAGGGAGCTGACAAGGGGCAATGACCTGCTGAATGTGGTCCTGACAAATGGGGAGAGTGTGGAGGAGGTGCCAGTGGGAGAAGCCTTGGGCAACAGAGACCACTGCATGATAATGTTCAGGGTCAGGGCAGGGAGCGCAACATATAAAACCAGTACTACAGTAATGGACTTCAGACGCACAGACTTTGACAAGATGAGAAAGATATTAAGGGAGACAATGGAAGGTATGGAGAATATAGGGGCAGTGTAGGAGTTATGGCAAGCTATCAAGGGAGGGGCACTGAAAGCTGCAGAAATGTGCATAAAAAAGGTTAGGAAGAGCAAAAGGAGGAGGAGACCACTTTGGTTTACAAAGGTGGCTGCGTGGGCAGTCAGGGAAAGGAGGAGGGCTTTCAGAAAGTTTAAGAGACACTCAGCGAGGAAGAAAAGGAAGAGTATAGGGAAAAGAGGAGTATAGCAAGGAAGAAAATCAGAAGAGCAAAAGCAGGTACTGAGGAGAAAATAGTGAAAAAGGCCAAAAGGAAGGATACAACCTTTTTCATATATGTGAGGGAGAAGAGAAAGGCAAGGCAGGGGATTACTAGGCTGGGGGGGGGGAAATAAAATTGGAAAGGGACTGTGAAAATGCAGAGTTATTTAATAACCACTTTAGCTCGGTATTCACAGAGGAGGAGGAGGAAGATGGTAGGGAACCTGCGCTAAAGTCGAATGGAAAGGAGGGCAAATGGGTGGATCTGAGCCCATTCACCATATATAGGGTTAGGGCAGAGCTAGATAGATTGAGGTGGACAAGGCAATGGTGTCTGATGGGTTACACCCTAGGATGATCAGAAAATTGAAGGAGGAGTTGGTCGCACCATTGACACGGCTCTTCAACTTGTCCCTGGATATGGGGAGAGTGCTGGAGGACTGGAAGAGGGCAGACGTAGTGCCTTTACACAAGGGCGGTAGTAAGGAGGTGAAGGGGAACTACTGACCTGTCAGCCTCACGTCAGTGGTGGGGAAGGTAATGGAGGCATTACTCAAGGAGAGGGTGGTGGATTACATGGAGGAGAGTGGATTGCAGGACAGCAGACAGCATGGCATCATGAAGGGGAAGTCTTGCCAGACAAACCTAATTCAGTTATTTGATGGGGTGACTCACATGACTGACCGTGGGGCAGTGGACATGGCCTATCTGGACTTCAGTAAGGCCTTTGACACTGTCCCCCATAGGAGGCTGGTGAGCAAGATGGAAAGCCTAGGGTTGAGTGGGAAAATAACAAGCTAGGTGGAGGCCTGGCTGGCAGGAAGAACTCAGAGGGTGGTGCTAAACAGGGTGCACTCTTGTACAGCGAGGGTGAAGAGTGGAGTGCCGCAGGGGTCTGTTTTGGGTCTCCTTCTCTTCAATATCTACATCAGTGATATTACTGAGGGTTTTAGGGGGTGTGTGCCTATTTGTTGATGATACAAAAATATGCAATATGGTGGACACCCAGGGGGGGTGGAGGACATGAGGGAGGACTTAAAGACGCTTGAAAAATGGTCTGGGACATGGCAGCTGAAATGTATTGCCAAGAAGTGCGCTGTGATGCACTTCGGAAGTAGGAGCAGAAGAGCAGGGTACACCCTAGGTGGGGAGGAAATTAAAGTAACAGAACAGGAGAGGGATTTGGGGATCATAGTCTCCTCGAACCTTAAGGTAGGAATCCAATGTAGCAGGGTGGCAGGAAAGGCCAGTGGAATGTTGGCATGCATAGGAAGGGGCATTACTAGCAGAAAGAGGGAGGTAATAATGCCCCTTTACAAAGCCATGGTGAGGCTGCACCTGGAGTATGGGGTCCAGTTCTGGAGGCCACTTCTCTGCAAGGATATAGATGCATTGGAGAGGGTTCAGAGAAGGGCAATGGTGCAGGGTATGCAGGGAAAGTCATACGAGCAGAGGTGTAAGGAGCTGGATCTGTACATGCTGGACACAAGGAGGGGAAGGGGAGACATGACTGAAACTTTTAAATATGTAAAGGGGCTCAATAAGGTGGGAGAAAAGAGTTTACTTACGAGGAAGGCGGGGTCAAATCTAGATGGGCCTGGATCATCTTGGTTGCCCTACGCTGCACTCCCTCCAATAATGTAATGTCCTTTTTCAGATATGGGCACCAGAACTGCACACAGTACTCCAAATGTGGTCTCACCAAGGACCTGTACAATGGCAGAATGCCTTCCCCTTCTTGGAGGTGATTCCTCTGACAATGCATCCCAGCATCCTGTTGGCTTTGGCTGCTGCTGTATGGCAATGTGCAGTGTGCCTCAGGTCCTTGTGATGATTACCCATAGGTCCTTTTCCTCCTCAGAACTGGACACCTGTACCCCTCCCAACCAGTAACTGGCCCCTGGGTTCTTATCTTCCAGGTGCATGACCTGCCACTTCTTGGCCTTGAACTCAAGCTGCCAGATACATGGCCACTTTGTGAGCCTAGCCAGGTCCTCCCTGAGCTCCTGTTTCCCCTCCACTGTGTCCACTCTCCCACATAGCTTTGCATCGTCTGCAAGTGGAACCTTTGTAAAAGAGCCTTGGCTCAAAGGTATTAATTCCTAGAACAATAAACTTCAAACTTCAGACTTCAAATAGGCAGGTTTTTACCTTTGATCCCATATGCTATGTCACCAATAAAAATATTAAACAACACTGGGCCAAGCATTGAGCCCTGTGGGACCCCACTTGTTGCAGGCCTAGGCTTCGAGAGTTCCTCCCCCTACTTTCACCCTCTGGTTTCTGTCTTGTAGCCAGCTCTTGATTCACCCCGCCAGCTTCACCCCAGTTCCCAGGTCCTGCAGCTTCCCATGTGGCATGGAGTCAAAGGCCTTGCTGAAGTCTAGATACAGGACATCAACTACCTGGCCCCTGTCCACAGTCCTTGTCACTCAAACAGAAAAGTCTATAAGGTTGGTCTGGCAGGATCTTTCTAAAACAAATCTATGTTGCTTTTCATCCTGGAGACCATTAACCTCTTGAAAGTCCACTAGCCTCTCTTTTAGTATCATCTCCATTAACTTGCCTACAATGGAGGTAAGGCTGACTGTTCTGTAGTTACTTGGTTCATCCCTGGGTCCACTCTTGTGGAGAGGAACCACATGTGCCATTCTCCAGTCCTGACTCCGAGGCATGCACTCTGTCTCTAGTGAGGTGTTAAACAGGTCCACTGGGAGGCCTTCCAGGACTTGCACCAACTCCCTCAGAACTCTCACGTGCGTGCTATCTGGTCCAGGAGCTTTGTCCATCCTAAGGCCTTTAAAACCTTGTTCAGCATGATCTGGGTTCGGCATCTTCAGAGTGTATCATACTAGGGGACTTCAACTTAGACTGGCTCTCCAGTGCATCCACCCCACTTAAAATGTTCTGTGATTCCCTTGGGTTGTCACAGTTAATAAATGAATCTTCTCATCCTAACAAGATCAACCCTAATAACAGTACTCTCTCGGATATCATTTTAGTTAACAAGCCCCATTTATTCTCCCATGCTGGCGTCTTTTTCTCTG
Organism: Neoceratodus forsteri; assembly: GCA_016271365.2. Classification (NCBI taxonomy): domain Eukaryota; kingdom Metazoa; phylum Chordata; order Ceratodontiformes; family Ceratodontidae; genus Neoceratodus; species Neoceratodus forsteri. The sequence goes on from CM057455.1 coordinate 704,241,879, forward strand.
ATATTAGCGACCATTGCTTCATCGCGTGTGTAAGAGCCACTCTTAAATCCACAACTGCACCAAAATTCTCCTTTAAAAGGTGCATACGCAATTTTGATCTCCATTGGTATATATCAAACCTAAGAGACTCCATGCAATGGCAGGACTTCTATCTAGCCAAGTCCCTGACTACGGCTTATGATATTTTCTCAGAAATTGTGCTAGGAGCTCTCAACAAGTATGCTCCCATGGTAAAAGTTTGTGCCAGAAACAAATCCTGTCGGTGGTTTACAGAAGACCTGACCTGAAAGATGCTTTGCAGAGGAGGGATGTACTCTGGAGAACTGCTAGGAAAACTAATTTAACAAATTACTGGAATTCTTTCTGGAGGGTGAGGAACCTCTGCATCAAAATGGTCAGAGAAGCCAAAGCTAATTTCTACCGCTCTCAGCTGGAGAGCTCCTCAAGAAATGCCTCTAAATTCTGGAGAACTATCAAAGACATTGAAGGTCACACCACTGTTAATTCCCTACCTACTGAATTATTGATCGACAATACTGTCATCTCCGACAGACCGTCTGTCCTCAATGCTCTCAATAATCATTTTGCCACTGCAGGGCTAGCCTTTGACTCCTCTCCCGCGAATATCCTCTGTCAACAACTTAGATTGGATACACAAGAAAAACCCATCCCCGGTCCATCCTTCTCTCTGCAGCCTACCTCCCTGAAAGAAGTCGAAGATCTTCTCCTTCAGCCGGACACTAGGAAAAGTGCTGGGGCCGACCTCATTGACCCGTACTTCTTAAAGGTTGGCTACCGTGTCCTCGCAGTCCCAATTACTCATCTCTTCAACTTATTCTTGTCCCAGGGTGACCTACCGCCCATTTGGAAAAATGTACTTGTGGTCCCTTTGTTTAAGTCAGGAGATCCTAGTGACCTCAATAACTACAGGCCAATCTCCCTACTTCCAATCATGTCAAAGACGCTGGATAAAATAGTGAACTCCCAGCTTCGGGAGTACCTGGAATCAGAAAAATTGCTCAACCCGTTACAATCCAGTTTTAGAGCACAGTACAGCACAGTACAATCTCTGCTCCAGCTGAGGTGACAAATGACTGGCAGCTTGAATTAGACAAAAAAAAACTTTTTCTGCATAGTTTTCTTGGACCTAAGCAAGGAGTTCGATACCGTTGATCACAGACTGCTTTTGTCGTCCCTCTGGAACATTGGTTTGGATTTCCTATCCCTTAAATGGTTCTCAAACTACCTCTCAGGATGATTTCAACAAGTAAAGGCAGAAGGGGAAGTTTCTTCACCAAAACTCCTATTGAGGAGTGTACTGCAAGGCTTCATTCTTGGTCCCTTGCTGTTCACCATTTATATTAACAACGTAGATACCCCCATCAAAGAAGCACAAATACACCTATTTGTGGATGATATGGTACTCTATGCTAGTAGCCCCACACCTGAAGTGGCCTGTAAAGCCCTTCAAAATGAATTTAATCTGCAGCAACATCAGCTTATAAACCAGAAACTGCTCTTACAGTAAATGCAAAAATAACCAAAGCAATGTTCCTCTCACCCGTTCAAAATGCAATAAATCCTGCAATTGCTGGGACACTCCAGCAGATCACTACCATTCTAGGTGAGTGGTTGGACTACGTACCAAAGTTCAAGTACCTGGGAGTTTGGTTAGACCATAGACTTACTTTCACAGATCACTTTGAAGAACTGGCAAAGAAACTTAGACAAAGACTTGGTCTGTTCTTTAGGATTAATAAACTCCTCACAAGAGACGCTAAACTGAAACTGGTTTAAACTACCTTTCTTTCCCTATTGGATTACGCAGACTTTCTATATAGTCAGGGACCTGCAGGTACCCTAGCCAAACTCGATATGCTTTATCACGGAGCCATAAGATTTATCACAGGTCTTCCATACTCAACCCACCACTGTTCATTGTACACGGCAGTGGGATGGTCATCCCTTGCTTACAGATGGCACAAAAATGCTGCGGTTTGGACATACAAAGCTATCTCAAATAAATTGCCCCAGTATATCTCTGTCTGTTTACCTTTCTGCACTCTGGGGAAGTATGCCCTGAGAAGCACCTCATGTATCTACCTTTATGTTTACAAAGCAAAATCTCGCATTGGCAGAACAGCCATCAGCTTTGTGCTCCCTCAACTGTGGAACAAGCTGCAAAAAACTTTGAAATTAACTCACCCCATCAGCCTAGTAGCTTTTAAATCTCTATATCTACATCATAATAAGGAGTCCTGTGACTGCCTACCCTAAATAGTGACTCCTATAAGTCCAAGCACACTCTAATTACTACTGTTAAAAGACCGATCACATCTATAATTGACTCTTCCCTCTCCCCTTTTTCTACCCCCATGTCTGTCCCTTCCACATTCCTTTGACCCTGGTTCCAGCTCTAAATTCTCCATACCGTATCACTATATATCTTTTTATATTAGGTTTTATTTGTGTTCGGTGCACCTGATATGTATATTTCTTTACTTTTATGAAAAATTGTGTCCTACCCAAAACTAGCTTTATCTTCTGTTCCAAACATATACTACTGTCAGTGCTACCTGCTGATACTTTGTATATACTGTATTATTGTATCTCACTTTATTTGTATTATTACTATTTTCTTGTGTGTTGCATCCCATGTATATTGTCCCTTGTTACTTGTTAACAAACCCAGGTCCACCTCGAAAATGAGCTTGCTCAATGGTGATCGCCTGGTTAAATAAAGACTTTGATTTATTGTTTGTCCTCCTGAATTACTCCATCTGTTTCACTCCCCCTTCCCTTTTGAACCCCTATTTTTCCCTGTGGCATAGGTCAATCCTTATCCCTAGTGAAACCAACCTGAAATACTCATTTAGTGTTTTCATCTATACCTCACTACTTTCCACCCATGCCCCCTTCTGCTTTAATCTAACAATCCCATCCTCAAAACTCCTTTTCTCCCTTATGTAGTTCAAAAGTCCTTTTCCCCTACTTTTATCCCCTGAGCTAGTTTTAGTTTCCTCATGGCATTTGCTGCCCTGACTGCTGTGCTTGCCTCTCTTGACTTCACTGAGTAAACCTCCTTGTCTGCTTCCCTCAGAGTAGGTTTGTACTTATGAAAGGCTGCTCTCTTTTCCTTCACTTTTGCCACCACCTTTTTGCCAAACCAGCTTGATTTTATGATCCTGGCTTTCTTGCTTTGGGCCTTTGTACACATGTTAATGGCCTCAATCAGACCCATCTTTGTAATGGACCATTTCTGCTCCACTTTCATCTCTGGACTGATTTTAGCTAGATGCCCCTCTAGGACTTCAGCCATCATTCCAAAGTCAGCTTTCCTAAATTCCACTACCCTCATCTTAGTCACAGCTATTCCCTTACCCAGATTTAGGTAGAACCATACCATGCAGTGGTTGCTGCCTGCAAGAGGGTCTTCCACTTCTACTTCCTGGACATACTCACAATTGGACAGTACCAGGTCCTGTATGGCTCCATCCCTGCTAGCGTCTGTGACTCCCTGCACCAGGAAACTATCCTGGCAAACCTCCATTAGGACCTGTTCCCTGCAGCAAGAGGTACTGTAGCTGGGGTCTTCCAGTCCACACCAGGCAGGTTTAAATCTCCTATTATAACTACATTTCCTCTACTACATACCATTCTAATCTACTCCCCCAGCACTCTGTCCAACTCCTCATCCTGCAAAGGCGGTCTGTAAACCACCCTCATTCTAACCTTTCTCCCATTGGTGGTCTGAAGCTATACCCTCAAGGTTTCAGCCTTACCCTCAGCATCCACCTCCCTAATGCATGTGATCCCTTCTCTCATGAATAAAGCTACTCCTCCCTCTCTCCCTGTCTCTCTGTCCTTCTGGTAAATTCTATACCAAGGGATCATGAGGACCCAGTCATGGTATTGGGTGGCCCACATCTCTGTGATGGCCTCTATGTCCACCCCTCGTTCAGCCATCAGTGACTCAAATCCACCATCTTGTTTGCCAGGCTCCTTGCATTTAATGACACCATCTTCCATAGTGACTCCTGTACACCATTACTACTGACCAGCCTTTTTTTTGTCTTTCCCATTCCCCTCTCCCTCACCCATGTTCTTCACCCTTACTTCCATCTGATGACTTAATGGGGGGAGGCCCATCGATCTCTCATACATGGTGACTATTGTTGCAGCACACGCTATTGGCCCCCTCCACCTTTAGTTTAAATTAAGGTTTGTTTGCATGTAATCCTCCAGTTTATCCATTATGACCTTGATGCCCTCTCTACTTAAATGCAGTCTATCGGGTGCATATTGGTTCTTATTATCCCAAGTCCCACCCACCCTCCCACCAGTCCATAACCATTTGACTCAGACCACCCTTAACTAACTGTTAAGGGCTGGAGAAGAGCAAATTAATCCCACTGCCTAAAAGTGATAACAAGGAGGATGGTGGAAATTACAGACCAGTCAGCCTGAAACTCAGTGGTGGGAAAGTAATGAAATCATTGCTGAAGGAAAGGATTGCGGAATATCTTGATACCAGCAACTTACAGAATCCAAGACAGCATGGATTCACAAGGGGTCATGTCAAACAAATCTGATAGACTTCTTTGACTGGGTGACCAGGAAAATAGATCAGGGTGGAGCAGGGGATGTGGCCTACATAGATATCAGTAAGGCTTTCGACACTGTTCCACATAGGAGATTAGTAAACAAGCTGGACAGCCTGGGAGTGGGTCCAAAAGTGGTAAACTGGGTAAGGAATTGGTTAGGAGATAGGCTTCAGAGTGCGTTGGCAAATGGTGTTCACTCCGAGTAAGGGGGGTGACCTGTGAGGTGCCACAAGGATCAGTACTAGAACCGGTCCTCTTTAATGTATTTATTAATGACATTGCAGAAGGACTTGAAAGGAAGGTGTGCCTTTCTGCAGATACGCTAAAATTTGCAATAGGGTGGACACTCCAAGGAGAGTGGGAAAAAATGAATAGGGATCTAGGAAAGCTTGAGGAGTGGCCAAGAATGTGACAACAAAGTTTCAATGTGAAGAATTGCAAAATCATGCACTTAGGGCATAGAAACCCAGGGGCGGAATCCATGATGGAGGGAGTGGTGCTTGATGACCACCAAACAGGAAACAGACCTGGGAGTAATCATATCTGATGACTTAACGGTGGCCAAAAATTGTGACAAGGCTATGAGGAAAGCCAGTAAGATGCTAGGGTGCTTTGGGAGGGGTATCACCAGCAGAAAGAGGGAGGTGGTGACATCACTGTATAAATCATTGGTGAGACTTCACTTGGAGTACTGTGTCCAGTTCTGGAGACCACATCTCTGGAACGAGTTAGACAGAGTAGAGGCAGTCCAGAGGAGAGCAACAAAATTAGTGCAGGGTGTGCACCAGAGACCATTGGAGGAGAGACTAAAGGACCTCAATATGTACACCCTGGTGAAAAAAAGAGAATGGGAAGATATGATACAGACTTTCCAATACCTTACAAGTATAAATAAGGTACAAGAGGGAAGCAATTTCTAGAAAAAAAGATGCTCAAGAACAAGGGGACATGCTATGAAGCTAGAGGGGGGTAGACTCGAGGGAAATGTAAGGAAATACTTCTTCACAGAGAGAGTGATAGATGCCTGGAATAGCCTTCCAGCAGAGGTGGTCGGGGTGAAAGCTGTGGCGGGATTCAAGAACGCATGGGATAGATATAAGGGAACATTAGTTGTTAGGGAAGGGAGGAGGCTAAGCCGGATGTCAAGTAGGGTCTATGGTATTACAGCAGGTAGGGAAAATGGGCAGACTGGAAGGGCAAAGCAGTCTTTATCTGCCATCAGATTCTATGTTTCTATGTTCATAGGTTCATAGGAGGTATTCAGGTCTATAAGCCGAAAAGGCCATACATGGATCTGTTACCAACTAATGTACATAGCTCCATTTTTTGTCTCCCAAGTACATGTCCAATGGGTATTTAAATGTCTGTAGGGTACTGGCACCCACCACTTCACCTGGGAGCCCTTTCCAGGTATTCACTATCCTCTGGCTAAACCATTTTCCTCTTTTGTAAGTTCTGTACTTCTCTCCCTTCAATTGTTTGTCATGTGACCTTGCACCTTTTCTCATTCCTTCTTTCCAGGTCAAACCGGCAATTTCACATATTAATCCATCATTCAATGCCCTATATACATAACACAGATCTCACCTTATTCTTCTGTATTCCATAGAGTATAGACCTAGGTGTTTCAGTCTGACCTCATATGCTTGATTGTTGCTTGATTGTTGTTTGTTAAATCCTTCAGTTCTCTGATTCCTTAAAGTACTAGCCCTAGGGACCGGGAGCAATTCAAAGAAGGCTACTGACCTTTCTGCCTCACTGCAGATTTCCCCTACCTCCCTAAACCTCTCCTGCACCACATCTACCCCACACCCTGCAAAATCATTTGTACCCAGGTGTACTATAATGTGAGGTTTCTCATGCCCCTGCCCTACACACTTAGTTTAGCAGTGTCAGTGTCCTAGTAGGTAGCACACTCGCCTCTGAGGCTGGGAGATCAGAGGGCTGTGGGTTCAGTTCTCACATCGGGCACTTGGATTAATATCCCAGTACTGACATTGTAGTGCAGCATGAGAGGGGTGCTGCACTTCTGAGGTGCCGTCTGTTGGATGAGACGTTAAACCGAGGTCCCATCTGCCTGGATTGGTGGTAGTTCAGGTGGATGTTAAAGATCCCATGGCACTTATCGAAAAGAGTAGGGGAATTTTTTATTAACAGAACTTCAAAAAAGAATCAAATACATTGTTAATATACAATAGTACAAGAAAATGGGAAACTCAAAAAAGAATAAAAGGAAAAAAACAAATCAATAAAGGAAGGAAAAAAAGTACTATCAGACCTCGATAATACATCATAAGGTTATGTAACGGGAACATCATTATCCATTACCTAAGGTAAATTCCTCCAATTTAACCGTTATTGAGCCCTATTATATCTTCCTACTTCATTTTTATAAATGTTCAACAATTCTGAATGTATCTTCTGTAAGAGTTCCATATAAGAAAAATCTTTCTGTTGTAAAGTAAAAAGACACCTGTTTTGCCAAATAAACCATTTAAAGACAGCAAAAATAACATGTAATGTGTCGGTATCCCATTTTCTCCAATCAGTAGTATAAGAACCATAGATCAAAACATTGTAAGTCACATATTTAAAGACTGGTTCATTCTAAATAGTGGCAACATACCCCCAAAAGTTGGAAATATATGGACATAAAAAAAATAAGTGCTGCATTGTTTCAAGAACTTGAAAGCAACCGGGGTGGGAACAGTTACGATCTTGTAGCTGTTTATGAAATTGATTTCCCTTTACATTCAGCTTTTCATGACCACACAACCAAGTTACATCCTAAAGTTTAGGAGGAATTCGGTTATGAGTTATTAAACTTTGTAGTGGCAAAAGCAACTCATCAGGACATTTTGGAAATATAGTTGGTTCTATAAAACAGGAATCAAGAACCGATTGGTATAAAAAAATTTTATTTTTGAAAAGTATCCAGTCACTAGGTATTTTCCACTGCCGTAATTTAAGGAAAATCTCACATTGATAAGGCTGAACAATAGTGGATTTACTAAGATGTCCTAATCTGCCCAACACATAGATACATAGATACATAGACAGTGTCGGCAGATAAGGGCCTATGGCCCACCCAGTCTGCCCATTTGAGCTTGTAAGTTCAGTTTGTTTTCCTAGAAGTCTGTTTCCCCTTACCCCTGACCTCTAGAATTCCTTTATGTCTATCCCATGCATTCTTAAATCCCGTGATTGTTTCAGCCCCACCACTTCCTCTGGCAGGTGTTCCACTTGTCCACCACCCGTTCTGTGAAGAAATTCTTTCTCATGTTTCCTCTGAACGTCCTCCCTCCAACTTCATCCCATGCCCTCTAGTCCTGGAACATCTTTTCGCTCAAACATAGTGTTTTCCTGCACCCTGTTTCTCCCTGTAAGATACTTGTATGTCTCTATCATATCCCCTCTCTCCCTCCTCTCCTCCAGGGAGTACATGTTCAGTTCCTTCAACCTGTCTTCATAGGACTTGTGATGCAATCCATGCACCATCTTTGTTGCCCTCCTCTGAACCTTCTCTACCCTGTCTATGTCCTTACGAGGTATGGTCTCCAGAACTGTACACTGTACTCCAGGTGGGGCCTCACTAGTGTCTTGTATAGTGGAATTATGACCTCCTTTTTCCTACTGGTGATGCCCTGCCCATACATCCCAGCATCCTATTTGTTTACCTGATGCCTTGTCACACTGTTTCCTACCTTGAGGTCATCAGAGATGACAACCCCAAGATCCCTTCCTGCTTGGTGCATGCTATATCCTCACCCCCAACTGATATATTGTGCCAGGGTTTTGTGCCCATATGCATTATCTTACACTTCTTTGCATTGAATTTCAACTGCCAAACCCTTGACCATTCTTCAAGTTTCTGCAGGTCCTTCTCATTCTGTCTACACCCTCTGGTGTGTCTACTCTGTTACAGAGCTTTGTGTCATCAGCGAACAGTGAAATTCTGCCTTCTAGATCCTGCGCAATGTCACTGATGAAGATGTTGAATAGAACCAGTCCCAGCACTGATCCCTGTGGTACCCCACTGGTCACTCTTCCCTCTGTGGAGTGACAGCCATTTACCACCACCCTCTGTGTCCTGCCACCCAGCCAGTTACCTACCCACCACACTACTGTCCTGCCCACACCCACTCGTTATACCAAATCCCTATGGCCTGCAGGGAGAGACTGGTCCATAATTTAGGAAAATGTTTTAATAATGGCAAAAAATTAGAAAAAAGAAATTGACAATAGAAAAAGGGTAGGGGATTAATCATATTTAAGCCGCCTCGGGACACAGGTAAGTATAAAAAATTGCATTTAATGGGATTAAGACGGCTACCCCAGACAGCTTGAAAAAAGACACTAAATAAAGTTGTTTCCCTTTGTTTGGGTGGGGGAAAAATATTACTCAAAAATAAAAATAATGGTATTAAATAAGTACGTATCAAATAAATACGTTTAAGCTTGGAAAATTGCCATTTATTCCAATTTTGTACCATAATCCTACCTTTCTGCAATTGAATATCCCAGTTATAAATAGCTGGTGTAGATGAACCCAAAAAAATACCTAAAATCCACATAGGTGATGACGTAAAACGTATATCACACATAAGTAATTGTTCAGGAGCGTTCCCCATTCAAAACGAATCCAAGGCATTTAGGTATATTTAAAGACATACCAGAAAGAGAACCAAAAAATTGACACATGTCAATAACCAAGTGGACAGAGGAAGTAGTGGAGGTGCAAATGCAAATGTCATCCGCATAAGCAAGGGCCGAAAAGGGGATAGAGACTCCAGGAACAGAAATGGATGGTATCATTTTATTCAACGTGCATAACAAAGGATCCACACTATATACGTACAACAACGGACTAACAGGACAACCCTTGCCTTACCGGAAGCATAGGCCCAAGGTGCCCATTAACTAAAGGGGACACTGTTGCAGATTTATAAAGTTTCTGTAACCAAAAAATAAAAGTTGATGGGATACCGTAATGTTTTAAAGTAAGCCATAAGAAGTTGTGATTCACTGAATCAAAAGCCCCCTTTTGATCTAAAGATAAAATGAAACCAGGTAATCCAAGCGTACTAGATCTGTCAAAAATCTCACACAAAAAAAGCAACTGGTCCATTACACATCTATTAGGAAGTGCGCAGGACTGTGCAGGAGAAATTAAATGGGAGGATACAGTTAAAAGCCGTGCATTTAAAATTTTCATTAGAATTTTCAAATCAACATTCAATAAGCTGATTGGTCTCCAATTAGAAAGGAGTTTTTTGTCACCTTTCTTATACAAAAAAATCAAAACGCCCCTCATCATTTCTAAAGGACAATCAGAATGTGCCAGTAAATCATTATAGACATCTGCAAGTTCCTGAGATAATGAGGTTCCCACCAATTTGTAAAATTCAGCAATAGACCACCCAGACCTGGTGCTTTTTTGCAGGAGAGAGTATTAATAACAGTAAGGACTTCCTGTGATGTAATATGATTGACTAAACCAGATAATAGAGATTGAGGACAGCTCAGAACCTCAACATTGTGGAGGTAAGCCCGAGAAGAATCCAAATCTACTGGCCTTTCTGTAAAGAGTGTCACTGTGTATGAAGTCACCTCTGACATTAAGTCAGCTTGTATAAGTTTGACCTGACCATCATGCCCCAGTAAACTGGTAAAAACCTTTTTCCCAACCCTTTCTTTGTTACCCAGAAAGGGGCAAACAGTGGCAAAACTACCTTGTGTACCAAATTGCTGTTGAAATTTTAAAACTTGAGATTGGTGTTTATGAAAAGGTGCCATTTTATCTTTAGGGATTTTTATTTGGGATGAAAAATCATGTTTTGTAGTCTGGGCCATGGACATCAGTTTCTGCAATTGCTGTCGGAGTTGCAAATAAGAAAAATAAGCAGCTGAACATTGAGATTTCCTTAAAGATTTCAACAAAGAAATAACATCTGACTTAGTATCCAACCACCAGAGAAGTGGATCTTCATACATCTCATATAAGGATTTTCTTGCCATCATGAAATATTGTAAATGTTCCAAAATATCCTGACATAGGAGCAATTGAGAATTAAGCTTCCAGAGACCCCTACCAAAAGAACAAGCAGCTATGGACCCAACCTTTATGCACAAGGCACAATGATCAGAGAATTCCACCGGGGTAACCCATGCAGATTGCAAAGGTAAATTCCTATTAATATAGAAAAAATCTATCCTTGTGGCTAGTGCACCTCTGTGAAAGGTAGGCACAGTAGTCACATGTAGATGAGCATAGGCGTCTATCAAATTTGTGGTGTGACCCACCCCAGCCAAACAAGACATGCCACTAAAAACTTTAGTAGTTTTTACCCCTTTACCTCTATCTGTGTTAGATAAACCGCAATTAAAATCTCCACCCAAGATAACATTATAGGAGGTGTGTAAATATGGTTGTAGAAGCTGAAATAAATCCACCCTGGTTGCTTTAGTTTGAGGTGCATAAACATTAATTAATTGGTAACACATCCCTTGGTATACAATATCTAAAGTCAATACCCTTCTAGGAACCAAATCTATCAACTTCAAAACCTTCACCTCTAATGCAAAAAGTATTGCAACCCCTGTACATCTGTCAAAACCCAGCGACCAATATGAAACCCCATGTACCATCATTTAGAGGCGCCAGTAAGTTCAGCCATAGTATGCAAACATGTGTCCTGTAAGAAGAAAATATTACAGTGTAAAGCTTGGAAAAGAGAAAAAAAAGCAGATTGTCTGAGCTGATTTTTGATGCTGTTCACATTAAGTGAGCAGAAAGTTAAAGAGGAAAGCATTTAGATAGTTAAAGCAGGTCATGGTGACTTACGTTTATTCTTTTTCCCCTTCTTAGGAACTGCAGAACTGGTTTTCAGAGGGAGGGATGGGAGTGTAATACCCTCTGATTCCACATCCATGGATTTCCCCATGGAATCCACTCCCGACTGGGAAGATTCTGAATCAGCATCGGACACATCTTATACAAGGAGAAGGGCATGGAAATGGTTAGTAGTAGGGGTGTTCACCAATTTAGGGACTTTTGTAGCAGGCTGAGCATGGTAGGTCTTACTCCTGTTTCTCTAGAATGAAAGGGTACCACCAGGGAAGCGGGGGGGCATGGATAGGTTATCTAGAGGAAATGAGACCTGAGGTGGTGGGTCAGGTAGTGGCATATCTGGGTCCGAAGCTAAAGGGGGCAGGGGAGTGGGGGGGATTCATGAGAGGCAGGAGGGGTTACACCTGAGGAAGTCAACTGAGGGGGAACAAAAGGTGTAGTACAGGTTGTAGAAAGAGTGGATCTGGAACGTTGTGCGGTTGCAATTAACAAACGTTGTTCCTCAGAGTTCTGAGTGTCCGAGTGTTAGTGAGCTGCCACAGGGCAGATGGCATAAGTGTGCCCATGAGCAGCACACAGGGAACAGACAGCTATATTCCTACAATGTGCACTCACATGACCCAAGGAATTGCAAAGGTTACATCGTAAGCGGTCACAGGCACTACTAATGTGGCCAGGTTTCTCACATCTGTAGCAGGATTTAGGCTGGCCTGCATAAAAAAGAACCCCCGTCTTGCCCCAAAAAAATACAATTTGGGAGATGTTGTAAACCATCTTCAGTAGAATGTAAGATAACCCTTATCCTCCAACCCCTGTCCAAATATCCCCAGAGTCAAAAATCGCCTCTGGGTGCCCCAATACTGTACACCTCTGTTTCAACCAGTAAACTAAGTCCGTAACACTAACATTCTCATTCCTAAAAAGAACAGTAACTGTTTTGTGTGCCAGTTTTGTGAGGGGAAAAACATCAAAAGGGGACCAAAGAGGAGTTTGTCATACCGTATGAAATCTAGACCAAAATTTTTCCAAACCACTATTTAGCTTAAAACTAATATCAAAAGTTTTTTCACCAGACACATGTATTAGTGCATACATTTCAGCAGAAGTAAATTGCAGGCTATCTTTTAATAATGATTTTGCCACAAATTTCCGATCAGGAAGAAATTCCATCCCCCCTTTATAAATGAGCCAGACTGCATTGTGTCTTTTAGCTGAGTAAGAAGAGGAACGAAAAAAGGAGGCATAGGAGCGTGGTGCAGGTTGTTCTGGGCCAGGCAAAGTGTCTGGTGAAGGGCCCTCTGTGCTGTGTAAAACCTCTGGGTCATCTGAACATCCCTCTACTGAAGGGTTTAATTCTGCAGGCAGAAGTGTATCAGAGAGGGGTACGACTCTTTGTGGTAGAAACCCAAGTTCTGGATTCTGGGCAAAGGAAAGTTCAGGAGGAAGAGCCAAAGGAGAAGCCAGAAAGTCTTCAGAGTGGGTTTCTGTTGTAGCAGGTTGAATGACCTTAGAACCAGGAGGTTTGGGAAGTTGCAAAGGAGAGACACAAGAACCCTGTAGTTTTACCCATGGAATGACAATACGGGAAAAGCCAGAGATCCATTTGCCTGACTCAGGGAGCTGCGCCCTGCCCGCAGATGTCAGGGCTTTGGAAACCGATGGCATCATCAACCTGGTCTGCCCAGGAGCGTGGTTGGTCAGGCAGTGCTTTTTTAACTGCTGATTTGAAAATCCGTTTTTGTTTGACATCAAAAGAAAAAACAGATGCGTGTTGTTGATCCAAAGGTGAAGTAATATAGATAGTACCTGTGGCAGTTTGTCCAGTATGAAGAGCATTCTTCAGTTCAGCTGGAGCTTCAGCAACCTGTAAGTCAATTTCTTTTACTTGCTGTGTAGCAACCTCGCTGTCAGACAGCATAGTTCCTGCTGTCACAGGATTTCCAAGTGGTGGTTCCGCATTCCGCTGTCGGGTAGAAAGTAAAGGCTGATTCGGAGCTGGAAAAGTAAACTCAGTAGGTAGTTTTTCAGAGAACACAGTAGTAGACAGTGAAGTCACCATTTGTTGGTCTGTCACAGTCGAGACATCCATAGAAGTTATAGGGTTAGCAGGTAAGACTGGTTCCATCGGTGCTTCGAAAAAATCTCAGATTCTGTAGTTTCAGTCGTAGAAGTCGCAATTGGCCCCTCGGCCTGCAGCACGGCCTGCTGCAACAAAGTCGGCTCAGCAACTGAGCATTCCATCGTGATGGTCAGCAAGTCCCCCTACTGGCCAAGCAGTAGGGGAATTTTCCTGGTGTCCTGGCTAAATTTCCCTCATTCACAAAGAAAATACCACCAACAGCTTAATCTGCTTCAAGGTCAGTTGGCATTCATCTGCATCCCCTCCACCGGGTTGTGCCTGAAAATAGGCAGGATTTGTCTAGTGCACTTACCTGGTCAACAAAAATAAAAAAAAAAATTAAAAATTATAAAAGGGCCCATACTCTTCAACATCATGCCTGGCATACACTCCACCAACCTATGGCTAAACCTTGCCCCCATTCCTCCCCATCTCATGCCATTCACTATTGAATCTCCCAGGAAAATGACCCTCCCACCTTTTCCCTGTGCCCCCCTCACACATTCTGACTACCCTGCTGCACAAGTCCCCCTGTTACTTCCATTCCCCTCTGAGACCCCTTCCTTCCCAAACGTCCAGCTTCCCCAGTTCCCCGGCATCTTCCCTGTGTTGCACTTCCCTTTGGCCCTTTTTCCTCCATCCCTCCAGACTACCCATATGGACTATCCCTCTCAACCTCCATGAAGCCATCCTTTCACTCACTCCTCCTCTCCACCCTCATCGCCTCCCCCCTTACTTCCCCTCTCACCCTCTTGCCACTGTCTTTGGATTCTACATTTTCTTGATCCTCTGCCTCCCCACTTGCCCTGTTCCTCCAACCTGGCCAGTGTTGTGAACCTGTTTGAAGAGGACCCCCCCACATCAGGACAAACCTCTGTTCTCTCTCCCTGTTCTTTTCTCCTTCCTCCTTGTGCTGATTCATTTACCCACCTACCCTTTCGCCTTACCTCCTGCCAAATCCCTGCTCCAGTTCCCCATGGTCCTTGAGGGCAAGATGTCCCTGGGCACTTTGGCATCCTCCCTGTTTCCATCTTCTGCCTACCATCTGTTTGGCCTGGAGCAGCCCTTACCTGCCCCTTCAACCACTATTCTTCCCACACAGCCTCTCTCTGCTCCCCTTCCAAACTTCCATCTTAGTTGCCTTATCTCTTCTCTAAGTTGCCCAAGGTGTCTGCACACTGGACAGCCCCCTGCTCTCCATATTGTTCCCAGAAAGACTGCAGCCCCACACCTATTACAGCTGACCACCCTCCCTTCCCCACCCTGTGCCCTGTATCTTCCATACCTTCTCCTCTTCCATGCCTCCCCGCCATCCTGCTGTCTGCATCAGTTCCTAGTATCACACATCCTCCCTGGTTAGCTTATACCCACCTTACTATATTACTTAGTTGTTTCCTGCTATTATTTCTTCAGATAGGCTGACCCTAGATGGGGTTTTACTGCAGTCCCCTTTTCCTACTGACTGCTTTACCTCGTTAGATAGACTAACATCATTAACTTCCCCACCACTGTCATCAGACTGACTGGCCTGTAGACATCGGCCTCCTCCATGCTGCCACTTTTATGAAGCAGGACTACATATACCCTCCTTCAGTCCTTAGGAACAACTCCTGATTCCAGTGAGTTTTTAAATAGGGCTGTCATAGTACCTCTCTGAGCTCCCTCTACACCCTTGGGTGTACCCTCCAGCCCCATGCTTTGTCCACTTTCGGATTGACAAGTCCTTTCAGGACTCTTTCAACTGTGAATGGACTTGTATCTTCTTCCCCTAGTGTTCCTGCAGCTTTTGTTTAAGAAAACAACAGCTGACACCAAAACATTACTTGAGGTCCCCTCTCAGTCAGCTACCTCCCACAGTGTTTACCCTGTAGCATCTTATCAGTATTTTTTCAATATAATATACTTTATTGAGAAGATATTCAAGAATACAGTTACACAGACAATTACAGATTGTGAAAAAATCATTAAAGCAGTACAGACAATGTCAAGCTTCCTTATTCTTCATTCTGTTGTAGCCTGGGTGGTTCCTGGTGCACTTTCCCTCTCAGCAATTGCAGTGGGAATAAGTTTCTCAGCAGTGGGTTGGGCTAAAGATTGTCGAGAGTAGGGAGCTTATTCCTCCTCTGTGGCCTGGGGAGGAGTCAGTCCAACAACAGAAGAGTTTCTACATCTCCCCATCTTTTGTAGAACTGAGGCAGTCTGTTGTTGTGGCAGCTAATCATTTTCTCGATTCTAAGTGCTTCCAGGATGGAGTTATACCACTCCCTGAAGCTGGGTGTCGAATCGTCAAGCCAGTATTTGAGTATAAACATTTTGGCTATTGCAGAGATGAGGGAGATGTGAAATTTGTGACAGCCAAAGACTGAGTCAATATCTAGGCCCAGTAGGCAGATTTGAGGTGTAAAGGTATCATCGAGCCCCAGAAGTGGGTCTAAGTGGCTACAGATATCATTCCATGTGATCTAGCTTTTGGGCTATCCCATAGGATATGTTTCAGGTTTTCTTTACCTAATTGACACTTACTGCTGTTAGAAGAAGGGAGGTGACCCATCTTATGGAGTTTAGTTGGAGTGTAATACATTGTAAGCGATCTTGTACTGCATTGTTCTGATCCCATCAAATTTGATGCATTTGTGCAGATTCCTCCACATGTGTTGGCAGGTGGGGAAGTCTTTGAGTTCTGGGAATTCTTTCTCCCAATGGATTTACTGGTCTATGTCCTTTGGGGTGGATATCTTCTGCAGTTTTTTATAAAGCAGGGAAGTGACATGCGGCTGAGTAGTGAGGAAGGTGCAGTCCCCCCATGGTGAAGTAAAGAGGAAGGTCCAAGGCGTGGGGCCAAGGGTAGATATGATTGCATGGTGAAGCTGTAAGAAGGAGACTGGGGATATTTTTATGTAGAGGAGTGACTCAGAGAAGGTGTTGAATGTAATGAATGCTCCCTCTTGTATAAGTTGCTTTAGGACTGGGATGGGGGTGGGTCCTAAGAAGTTGTGAGGAATGAGTTAGTTCTATATTTTGGAGTTGGGGTTACCTGAAATGGGATGCTGCAAGAGGAATAGGGGTTGGGTGTGAAGGATCTTGTGTAGCTGCTTACTTACCAGTAGGGAGGTCCCAGTGGGAGTGTCCCTGATTGGCTTAGATAGTTTAGCTTGCAGTATATGGATCAGTTTCTTTAGGGCTGATATAGAATTGGTTGCATAACTCTGACTTGATTCACAACCATTGGCTGACATAGGAGTCAGAATGGTTTGATGAGGTCACTGGCAGCCATTTCAGGAATTTACTAGTGTGTAAAGACAAATAGTACAGGTAGAAGTCAGGCAGTTGTAATCTCCCCATCTGCTTAGGTGGAGAGAGTTTGTGATAAGCTCTGCGTGGGGATTTATCTCCTCAGAGGAATGGTGTCAGGAGGGATTTAAGCCTGGTGAACCATTTGATGGGTAAAAATGGGTTGTTCATCCACAGTGGGTAGAGTAGTCTTGGCAGGATGGTCATTTTAACCAAATTGATTCTAGCCCAGAGTGTCATGGGGAGGGATGTCCAATGGTGTAGATCCTGTCTGATGGCTGTTAAGGTAGAATCTAGATTCTTGGCGATCATCTTGTGGGGGCAGCTGCTGACATGCGTCCCCAGGTATTTAGTGGAGTATGGTGCCCAGGTTCCTCCCCACTGAAGGATCTGAGATTTTAGGGTTCAGTGATTGAGGGGCATTTTGGTGGTTTTCTCTATGTTCATCTTATAGCCTGACAGGGTGCCGAACTCAGAATTGAGATGGTGGCTGGAACTGATTGTTCTGGATTTTCTATGTGGAGTAGAATGTTATCCACATAGGTGGAAAGTTTGTATCTGTTTTGGCCTACCTTGATTCATTTAATTGTATCGCACTGAAGGATCTGTTTTGTTAGGGGTTCAAGGTATAGGTTGAAAAGATATAGGAGAGAGGGCAGCCCTGACGTGTGCCTCTTTGCAGGTTGAAGGGTTTTGAACAAACCCCATTGCAAATAATAAATGCAGATGGATTGCAGTATGGAGCTTGATCTAGTCTATAAGGGATTCCAGGAAGCTGAAGTAACCCAATGTTTGGAACAGGAATGGCCAAAAGACCCTGTCAAAGGCTTTCTTAGCATCTAGGGATATCAGTGCCATGGGATACTTTGAGTCCCTGGTTGCAGCAATTAGGTGTGAGATTTTGCGCATGTGGTCTGAGGAGAGGCGGCCCTGCATGAAGCCCATTTGCTCTGGCCCAGTTAGGGGTCCCATACAGTCCCTATCCTATTGGCAATTATCTTGGCCAGAATTTTGATATCTGTGTTGAGAAGAGAGATAGGCCGGTAGTTATCTATGCTTTATGGGACTTTGCCCTGCTTGGAGAGAATAGTAATAGTTGCCTGCTGCAAGGAGAGCTCTGGCACTCTCCACCTCTCAAATAAATAAGTGAACACGCTGCTATAAAAATAAAAAACTTTAATAGGAAGCAATAAAACCTCCACCTGACGCATTTCGGACCAACAGTCCTTTTTCAAAGGTCAATGGAAGCTTAAAAAACACATCACATATATAGGCTCAGAAGTGTGACATCATCAGCAGCATATCAATTTCATTGGTTAATATCTGTGACATCATCAAAAAGTGCAATTTATATACAAGAACTTTCAAGAGATAGACTTACTAAATATACTAAAGAAAGGGGGATGGGGATGGGGTGGGTGGGGGCAGGGAAAGGGGAGGAAAAAGGAAGGAAAAGGGGAGGGAAAGAACATTAATATTTAGACTGAGAATAAACTTAACAGCATCTGTTCAATGCTTTCTTAAAAATGGTTTTATATCAAAATTGAAATTTAAACCAGAACTACTAGTCGCTCCTAAATTTATTATCCAAAAGGCATCTCTTTTTTTAAGGAGGTTGTCTAAATTTCCTCCTCTCAGGTGTGGACAAACTTTATCCACTGCCATAAATGTAAAGAAATGCTCAGTGTTCTCCCCACAATTATTTATATGTGTTGCTGTGGCATAATTTAAATCATTCTTCTCTATGGCTCGTAAATGTTCTCCCAATCTAACTGTAAACATTCTAGTGGTCTTACCCACATAAAAAAAGCCACAGGAACAGGTAGCCAAATAAATAACACCAGCACTATTGCAAGTTGTTAGCTGGTGGATCTGATACTTCTTTTTGGAACTGAGTGTCTTAAAATGGTTTCCGTCTTCTACATGAGGGCAAAAAATGCACCTTTGTCAACGAAATGCAATGTTTGTGCCTAGGTGTTTGAGATGCCGGAGAATTTGGTGGCATTGTTCTTTAGTCTGAGCCCCTTTAACATTCCATGTGGTGAGATTGTAGCCTGAGGATGTTATCCTATATGGTATGTGGTCATGGTATAAGCCTCGGATGCTGGGTGGGCAGAGGACGGGTCAGTGCACCCTGTTCCTGCCCTACCCGGTGGGGTCTGCCTTGCATTCAGTAGTTGGTTTGCAGTTGGGTTGTTTACCTCAAAATCTTCTGCTCCTGGTGACACCCCCTCCAAGATGGTGTGGCGAGGAAGTTAGCAGCAGTATCTGGCCGAGAAGCCTAGTTGTCTGCTGGGGAATGCTTGGTTTAGCAAAAGCATATGCAAAAACACAACAACTACATGTCTGAAAATTCTAAGAGTAATGATAGGGTTGCTACTAAGGCTATTACTAACACGTAATCTAACTATAACACACTAACTATAACTATAAACAGAGAATAACAAGGGTGAGGTCTGCTGGAGCCTATCACCCCAGACTCCATGGTCTGGGACACAGATAGGTGGGGGGCTAGCCCCTGAGACCTTTGGTCCATTCAAGGCTCTCGTCCAGTGCTGCTCTCTGTCTGTAATCCAAAGTTTTAATAGCTGTGCAAGGGCAAAACATTCTTGTAAAGTATTATACAATCATTGTTCTTTACCATTATACCTAGAATTAACAATATGAGGTAGATAAATCAGGCATGTTGGCAGATAACCCAGTGCTTGTGTGTGAAGCAACCCCCCCAAAGTGGTTTATTCTCTTCAAACCAGGGAACGGGGAGTCCTGTGACAGCCAGTCAGTACTTCATGCAATTTGGCATCCTATTTTTTTGATCTCTGCCAGTTGGCCATGGACTTGATGCTGCTAAAATGGAGCTGTGGATGGAGGATCTGCTCAAAGCCTTTGAATCTGTAGTAATATTCTGGTGAGAGACCCCATCCATAGTGCTAACTCCCCTGCTGTGTATAAATTTTCTCCATCCCCATCAGCTCCAACCAAGGAGTCGGCAATGTGGGTTAGGCTGCGTGGCTGCTTACCATTGTTGGAGCTTGCTGTTCATTTAGTTCCTGTGTGAAGCTGCGTTTTATCAAGGCGAGTGTGCCACATACCTAACCCTCTGGTTGCATGGTTACTGCAACAGTATCCCATTGCATGACTTAATAGCGAGTTCCCATAATATACAAGGGAAGTGCAGCAGAATATCTTACAAGTCAGCATGTGTGCGTGCGTGTGTGTGCGTGTATGTGTGAATGGGTGTGGGAGGGGTTAACACAGTTTTAATATATTGCAATATAGTTTGAATTGAGTTTGCTGTTTGCTGATTATGAATTAGATGTTAATGTAACAGCGTGTGATCACCCATGGGCATATACCACACACCCACCCCTAACCCCCTCGACATGGGTATGCCAGGCTGATACCATGCTTACAGAGAACATTCAGGTAGGAGGTTAGTTTTTCCAGTTTCTTTTCTGCATCAATTAGTTCTTTAGTGGAATTCAGGTTAATAGTGCACTTCTTGTTTTCACATTTTCATTTCTCTATGCAGCTCATTACCTTCCTTATTCTACCCCCTGTGTGTTAGACTCCCCCCCCCACACACACACACACACACTATTGCTTTGCATCAGGCACAACTCATAGCATTTGGAAATAAACTGACTGCCAGTAATGCCATACCTTCTTTGCCTATATATATATATATATATATATATATATAGAATAATAGATAGGTGAATGTCTGTTACAAGGGAGTAATACCACCAAGAGGTTCTGGGGACAAGGAAACCTCAAGAGCAAAGCTCGAGAGGTTCCCTTGTCCCCAAAACCTCGAGATGGTATATCTCTCGAGTAATAGACACTCACCTATTTTTTATTTTTTGTAACACATGGAGGAGAGTTTTATTTCTGTGGAACTGTGAGGGCAGGCTGTCTTGCAGTGAGAAGTCAGACACTGACTGTCTCCATCTCCACCCCATCTCTTTGTGTCACACCTGCTCGCTCACTCACTCCGTGTCTCTTGTGAGCGAGTTTTCTTTGGTACACAGTCCTACCTTTACTTGATGTTTTCCTTCGGTGTAGGTAGGATTAGCCACCTAATTCTGTTGGAAAGCAGTGGTACTGGAGTGAAGGGATGATTTTCTCTCGCTAAGCGAGAGACGGCCACCATGTTTTTTCAACGGTTTTGCCCGCCCACAGAGAAACCACATCGAATCAGGAGGCCCGGTTTTCTAAATGTCACCACGCATGGTAAGAGGTTGCCATGGGGATGTCTGGAAAAGGCCTATGGCACTGAAGTGTTTGGAGGCTGCTCTCTTCAGGTTTGGTGATAATACTATCGTTGAGAGCTCGAACAATAGTATTACGAGTTCTGATCGATAGTATTATCACTTGTCAATGACGATATTATCACTTTGGGTACTGTGCTATTACTAGGATTTTTTTGTATGGCGTAGGATACTATTATATGGCCACCTCCATATTACATATATATATATATATATATATATATATATATATATATATAATATACATATAAAATAATAAAACCTACGGTGATTTCAGTGGAGATTTAGGCTAACTGCATTGAGATATAAAGGAATGATTGTCTGTAGATAAGCTGTGTTCTGCATCTTTGATTCGTTTACTGAGTAAGCAGAAAAGCCACAGGTTAAGGCTATGTGGGACAGTCAAGAGAGTGGAGAGTTCATTAGGGAGCTGCTGCGTATAGGCTGGGTGTTTGATTCCAGGCCATTGCACCAGATAGCTGGTCTGCTCGGAGGTCTAGGATGAGGGTGGGGTTGAGGATAGTTGGAATTCCAATCAACTGGGCATTGCCACGGGATCCATATGCAGCATCTAGTGTCAAATGGTGGTTATATGGTTCCAGTGGGATCTTAAGTGGGAATCCCAGTTGATGAAGAAGAGAGGACAAAGAATATTAATTGACCACCATGTTTCATGCTTTAACCCCTTCTCACAAGTGTCAAACAAGGATTTGTGGATAAAAAAGCAGTTATGTGTTACTTGGCAGTGAAAGGGGTTAACAAACAGCAAGAGAAAAAAAACAAGGAAAGAGTAACCTGGAGTGCTGACCCCCCCTTTCCTGCAAGAGCTGTCCATTGTCACCCAAGTGTGATGAGGCTTCTCTGAGGAAAGAATTAGCTGTATTAAAGTGTTTATGCAAAGGCAGGAGGAGCGAGAGGAGAAACATGCCTGTGCTTCTGAGATGACCAGTTTGATTCAGAAGGGATGTCAGGTTCAGCTAAGGGCACTTGGTATTTCTTTGCACGCTGCTTACCTGAGGTTAATGTTTTCTTTAGTCTTATTTAGGCACTGTTGGTTGAGTTTGGTGTGGAGGGAAAATGTGAGGGAGAAGCTTTGGCAGACCTCTGTGGGTGGATTCTGCACTGGGGAATTCATGGGATGTTGCAGAGATTGTCACTATTAGTCTTGCTGGGTGTAAAATGCCATATTGGATATTTGCTTGATGTAGGGCTTTCTTTATGTCCTGGTTAGAGATGCAGAGAATTTAAATTTCACCGGTGAAGTGGCCGCGAAGTGGAGTGGCCAATACAAAAGGCTCACTTCACCTTGTAATTATTACTTTGCATTGTCATTCCACTTTAACGCAAAGTAAGGCGAAGTGACAACAATATTGGAAGCCACTCATACACACAGTCACCAGAATTTATGTGCATTTCCAAAACGCTACTGTCTTGTGTCCAGAAAACTCTCCAGTGCTGATGAAGTGAAATGAGAGCACAACAAGAAATGCAAAGTCTCCCAGAATTAATTGCACACTCAGTCATGCATGCAGTGGTCATCACACACAGTCACTGGAATTAATGTGCATCCCCAAAATGCTACTGTCTTGTGTCCAGAAAATTTCCTAGTGCTGACAAAGTGAAATGAGAGCATAACAAGAAATGCGAAGACTCCCAGAACTAATGGCACACTCAGTCATTCACGCTGTGGTCACACACAGTCACCAGAATTAATTTTCATCTCCAAAATTCTACTGTCTTGTGTTCAGAAACTTCCCCAGTGTTGATGAGGTGAAATGAGAGTGTAATAAGAAATGCAAAGTCTCCCAGAATTAATGGTGAACTGCAAACACAAGGACAGATTAAGATTGTGCTGCACACTCAGGAGATGCAGACTCAAAGGCACAGCAACATCTAACCAGTGCTCATAAGTCACAAATCCAAATCTGGAAAAGAATACCTTTTGCCGGTTGGGGGGGGGTGTTAGTGCATGGCAGTAACAGTCCACTACCAGTAAAGATACCACAAAGCAGTATAAAAAATTCATGCAGGTGTGGTGGATAGCAAGCTCACACTGCTGCAATTACGCTATGGCACAATAAAAGGTGTCTGATGTAATGGCACACACACTCATACACAGACTACAAGTAATGTGTAGCAAATTGAAAATCTTTAGTAATATAACCAAATGTTTTAAATAAACTGAAATTATACACTGCTGCACCACAACAATCAGCAAAAAAAATGTCAGGAATTAATGAAAATGTTATTGTGTGTACATTAACACAGTTATACAAGAAAAATATAACCAAAACAGAAAGACTGCCTTTTTCTCCCAGTTAATCTACCTACACCACAGATGCGCCCCTCCCTGAAGCACATTTCACAGCACACAGACTGACTGTTCTACATTAACATTCAAAATTCAAACACAAATAATAAACACTCAATGATATGAGCACAGGAGGGTTTTCCTACAATCAATGTACTAAATTTTGAGCAAAAAAAAAATAGCTCACAAAGGCTTTTTCAACAGCTTTTAGAGGATTTGAATCACAGAGCTCTGAGACTAAACTGTCTCCATCTTCCACTACACACACACACACACACTACACAGAACTGAGGCTGTGCAGAACAATCTAGAGCCCATGTGACCTGCAATCCCATGAAGTACTGCAAATTCACCTTGGAGCTCAATAACAAGGTGAAGTGATGCAAAGCACATTGATTTCAATATACTTTGACTTAAAATTGGTGGAGAAGTGGTTTGGGGAAGGTGGAATAAAGCAAAGTTATTGGTTTCAATGGAATTTTCGCTCCTCATCATGATGCGAAGTACTCCACTTTACATTGTGGAGTACTTTTGTGGGTCCGCGTTACTCCGCAAATCACTTCGCAGAGCGAATTTCGGCCACTTCGCCCACCACTAGTCCTGGTAAGCCCACTGTTTGTCACAGAAAGTGGGTGTTACATCCCTAAAGATAAAGAAGCATTTGTCCTTCCAGCTTAGGGCTCCCTTTCTGTGAGCCTGTGCCATAATGTGCAGCTTTTCTTGGAAATTTGTGCAGCAGAGTATTATAGCTCTGGGTTTCTCACCTTGAGGTGGAGGGTGTTTCTGTGATCTGTGTATACGCTCTATCCTGTAGGCTGCCCCTAACTCTGGGGGACCAGCAATGTCCTGGAGTAGTTTCTGTGTAAAAAGATGTGAGATCTCTGCCCTCAGCCATCTCCGGAATGTCCACCAGGATTAGATTGTTGCTCCTGTATCTGCTTTCCTGTTCCTCAATTCAGTTTTCTAGCGTTTGAACTTTCTGCCTTGGGTCCAGTAGTGCTTTGCTGTCCCTAAGCTGCTGGTCTTCAATTGAGCTAATTCTGGTTTCAGCATTTGAAATTCTGGTTGTTAGTGGCTCCAGGTTTTGTTTTACTGACTTCATGTCTGCAGCCAGTTCCTCGATGGTTAGTTCCACTTCCCCAACGGATACTGCAAAGTCTAAGAAGAAATATTCCATTTTATCTATGTAGCAGCTGAGGGGAGCTGGATCAAGTGATGTCTCTAGTGGTGGTGAGTCATGTTTCTGCCGTTTGGCTGGCTGAGTGACTTGCTGCTGCTGGGGCTGTGTCCCAGTAAAGTCCATTCGCTGCTCTTCTGCCATGTCCCAGAAGTATGATTCTTTAATAATCTGTTAGTTGCTTGCTTCATCTAGCAGTAAAAGTGCAAAGTTGTAATGTTTTAGCCCTTTTAATCTTAATTTGCCATGGTTTGCTTGTTGTGGATCACAGAGCTCTAAGAGAGACATCTGGTCAGCTTAAGCTCATCACATGACCCCCCTTATCAGTATTTAATAGTGCAAGAGGTTCAAATAAACGTAATGATTGCTGAACCTGACTTTGTACAGATGAATCAAACTGTGAGGCAGAAAGTATGGAACTAGGGTCTCATAAGATAATTTCACTTCTAATTTTACATCAGAAAAATCACAGCAGTATGTAGCATACCAATTGCAGCTGCCCCAAGCAGCACATTCATAGTCAGAGCACCTCAACTGGTTCAAAACAAGCAGGCTGCCGACCAACGAAATAAAAAAACGTATTTAGACTTTTTAAAATCTACCCAGAGCTGATATAATGAAGAAATGTCATCTGTATGAAATATAAAGAGGGCATGAAGAAAACTTAGATCAGGTATTTATTTATTTAGCGTGTGTTGACCGGGTATGCACACTAGACAAAAAATGCCTATTTTTAGGTACGACCCAGGAGATTACGAAGAGAAAATATGCAGACAATGTAACAAACCCCAAAAAATATACAATCAATGTTAGAAGGCATGAACATAAGGTGAGGCTGTAGTAGAGTAATGGAGACTTTGGCAATACAAGAAGTGTGCTTTAGATAAGGCAACAAAGGTGCTGTGAGTGTAAGATTATAAGTAAACAAGAAATAAATGCTTAAATACTGGTATGTTGCAGATTGTAGGACAATAGTCATAGACCGAGACAGAGGCCATGGATTAATACAAAAATGTAGTACAACAAGCTGTTGAGGTAAGGAACAATCAGAAATGAAAAAATTAGGGACAATTGCAGGCCAAGCTAGTGTTCAGATGCTCCCACAAGGATCTCTTAAAATTTTAGTGGGTGGCGACACAATGAGCGGGCACTGGAAGGGAGTTCCAGAATCTGGGAGCACAGACAGCAAAGGCCCAGTCACCTGTCAAAGTGCGAGATTTTGGGATGAGGAATGACGATGAGTCAATAGACCTAAGTAGGTATGTGGGTTGGCCAGGCTGAAGGAGGTTTGACAGGGCAGGAGGAGTGGCAGTTTTGACTATCTTATTAATTAAACAGCCCAAGACAAAGGAGCGATAGTTGCACGGGGATAGCCAGTGAAGTTTATCATATAGCTCACAGTGGTGAGTGATCCAAGGGACAGCAAGGGCAAAGCAACAAATGTTATTATAGGCAACATCCCACTTAGCTGTGCTAGACTTTGTAGCAAGGGGAAAGGTTGTAGAACCATACAGTGAAGCTCACCAGGATGAAACCCAATTCTGCAGCATTTTGCAGCACTTTGCAGCATGCTGTAGCAGAGTTGCTGTGGAAAACAATGCAATTTCAATTTCATTTAGTCCCTTTTGTCATGCAAGAAACTGACATTGACTTCATCCAGGCAGTGTCACATTTTAATGCATGACAAAAGAATTAATGCCCATTGAAATTACATTCTTTACTGAAGTAACTCTGCTACAGCATACTGCAGAATGCTTTAGAAGTGGGTTTCATCCTGGTGAGCTTCACTGTAGTTGAGTGTGGGAAGTACAGTGGCATCCCCCAGGATGAAATCCAATTCTGCAGCATTTTACATCACTCTGCAGAATGCTGCAGCAGACCTACTGAATAAAGCAATGTACTTTCAATGACAATTAGTCCCTTTCGTCATTCTGGAAAATGTGACACTGCTAGGATGAAGTGAATGCCACAGTTTCCTGCATGCCAAAAGGGACTAATTGCCATTGAAATTACATTGCTTTATTCAATAGGTCTACTGCAGCATTTTGCAGAGTGCTTTAAAAGTGGGTTTCATCCTGGGGGACGCCACTGTAGTATACCTTTAGCCAGGGTGAGGTGCGCAGTTACTGTAAGTGCACTTCTTGCCCTAAAGGCTAGGCCCAGTTTAATGTTTGTTGCCGTACACACATTTTGAATATGCAGGGAGAGGTATAATTGTGGGTCAAGCATGACTCCGAGGTATTTAAAGGAGCATGTTGTGCCCAACAGGAACCCATCTGCACTCATAGCCCTCAGGAGGACAGGGCACAGCTTAAGTTTAAGCCAAACAGCATAGTCTGCATTTTCTTTAGATTTAGAACAAGCTTAACTGTTAGGAGCCAGTTTTGTAACTTAGAAAGTCAGCCTGCAAATGGAAATTTATGACACCAATATCCTATGAGCTGGAGAACAGAACCAAACTATCAGCATAAAAGCTGGTATTGCTGTGAGTGGGCACCAATGGGTGGTCATTGACAAATAAGGAGAATAAAGTGGGACCCAAGATAGACCCCTAAGGAACCTCAATATTAACAGAAGTAGGCTCCAAAAGAATTCTGTTGTACTTAAGCTGTTGCCTGCCTTTAGGGTAGTTAAGAGAACCATGTTAAGGCAGGGCGGGACAAGCCAAAAGTGCGAAGTTTTGAGCACAGAAGAGTATGGTCCTCTAAATTGAAGGCCTTGGAGATGCCTATGAAGATCACTCCAGACAACATGCCATGATCTGTTGCTGTCCTAATTTCAGACATAACCTTGGTAAGGGCTGTAGCAACACTGTGACCCTTGGGGACAGTAAACCATATTTCTGTAAATACTCTGACAACTGTTCTTCTACAACCTTTTCCAATAGCTTGCTAACTGTCAACAGGATAGCTATAGACAAGTAGTTTTCAGTGCACTTTCTATCCCCTTATTTGAAAAATAGTACCACCCTGGCTACTTTCCATAGCGGGGGGACCACTCCAGAGGTGAATGGTAAATTGAAAATATGGGAGACTGGTAGGGCAAGGAATGGGGCTCCCAGCTTTAGGAGCATGGGTTCCAAGTTATCATGACCAGCAATAGTGAAAGGGAAAAGGCCAGCTAATAGCTTGCAAGTCTCCCTCACTGAGACAGCTTTAAGATAAAGTATGGGGAGTGAGAGACAGGCACTGGCAAGGGAGTGTCAAGGGGGGCTGGGCATTTGTAACAGCAAACAAGGAGGTGTATGCCAACAGATCCGGAAACCGGGCATTAAAAGCATTTGCAATGTAATGTTATTGCAATATTTAAGCAATAAGGCACAACAGGATGTGTGTTACTGTGTATTAACGTCACACCTTGGGTGGTTGAAACATGGGGCCACAGGCCAAGTGCATTCAACACCGAAGAAGTGATGTTATTGTACAATAACACACACCCTGGAGTGCCTTACTGCTATTATACAATGATTCTTTATTAAAAAAGAAAAATAAACTGGTAACGCTTGTTTAAAATATTTTTTTTGTAGTTTTTGTAAAGGGAGGTATACAAATTGTAAAAGAAGTCCTTAGTTTCTGTGTTGTACAGCAGGTGGCAGTGCAGCTATATGTTTAACCTGTAGCCCGGTGGTGCTGTTACTGTGCTGTCTTTCTTTGTCGGTTCTACCCCCCCGCCCACCCACCCTTTTCTGAGTGTTCAGGTTTCTCCTGGAACAGTGTGAGAAAGTGTTGCTGTGTACCAGGAGAAAGTATATTGTAATTTAAATCCTTGGTTCGCTGATTTTGCATACAGAATACAGGACGGCCAGATGCAAAGGTGAGGTGTGTGAGATCCCTGACTTACTTCTTTTAATATACACTACAGTTCTGGTTTACAGTCTGGGTTTATTTATACATATGTTTTTTGGTGGGGGCATTTTCTTGTCACAGTTAGCTGTTTAAATGCGGCAGTTGTGAGGAGCTCAGCAGTGTGAGGAGGGAGCGCGGCACTTTTGAACTCCCCACGGGCTCACACAGTCATGCTGGGGGAACTGAAAAGTGGTCGACTGAGGACTTGGTTCATTTTCTTTCAACATTGTTTTTTTAATTTGGATTCAGTATGTTTAAAATGATGTTCGGTGAAAAGGGAGGCTGAGCACGAGCGTCCCCTGAAGAAAGTGTACTGTGTTAGAGACAGAGTTGCACACAGTGACAGTTATAGGTACAGCCCTATGTTTTAGGAAGCCGCAGGCAGTGTCGTTACAAAGAGAACTTACTGCTGTCATGAGGCTGCCGTTTTAAAAATAAAATTACATTGGGGAGGGTGATTTCAGTGTGACCTGCTATGAGAATCGTGGGAGGCTGGCAGATGTACAGGCGAGCCATATTGGCTTTCTGTTCTGTTTGCCTGAGCAGTGTCATTTTCATTATGGCTTCTGCGGGGAGGCAGGGATTTCTGGCAGTGTTGTGTGGTTATCTGTGTGTCTGGACTTAATACAGTGATGTTATAGCTTAATAACATCACTGTCACAGGCATACACTGACCAATCAGAGAACAGAATATTTTTGTGCCATTGTATAATTCAATTTATGCCTCCAACAAGCATATCTACTGTAGTCACTAACTACATTTTTAATACTATGTCAGAAGTTTTGAAAGTCCCTTGCTGAGTAAAACAAGGCAACCATGCAGAATTCACTCTTTGCTGCCTGAGTGGCTTCTTAGCAGACATTACGGAGATGTCAGTGTTCACAGCAGGCAGACAAATCACTAGTGACCTTAAACCTTTCCCAACATTTATCCCTAGTTTTCATAAGAGACAGCAAGTCAGCATGGAGCCATTTGGTAACAGTCCGCCTGACTCTCTTTTTGATAACAGGGTATGCTTATCCTGTTGGGGGGGGGGTTGTCAAGGAGGTTATTAAGGGTAACTGTGGCATCAGTAGCTGATAGCATTGTGGACTAATCTGTGAGTGCAAGGTCTTGAAGGAAGAGCTCTGGGTTAAAGTGAGAAAAATCCCTTACATGTATGAGGTACTTTAGGGGAGGAGCCTCTCCAAACACAGTACGTTACGGAGTGGTCAAATATCGAGTCAGGGAAGATCCCAGGCTCGACAATACTCTTAGGCTGATTTGTCAAAGCCCAGTCTATGAGAAAGAGAGGGGAGAGAGCCGAGTGGGCACATTTATGTTTGCTAAGGCCATGGCCAGCCAGTTATACATAGCCAGATTATTACTTAAGAATGGCATGTGTTTCTACATGTACTCAACTGAAATATATGCATTAATACACACTCCTGGCAGTTCTTTTATAATGTCAGTTTTAAAACTCTGGCTTGGAAAGATTTTTGACACACTGCCAAGACCTTAAAAACACCCACTTTGGTCTCCTTTGTTGTGATTCCCCTCTTTAAACTTGCTTTTAAGTATCTAGCCATCTTATTCAAGAATGAAGGAATTAGTATAATATATGTTCTCTACTGGCTTACATATCATAGAATCTGTTGGCAGAAAAGGACCATTCTGGCTCATCAAGTCTGCCCAGCCCTCCCCTTTCACATACCCCCCCCCATCTGCCAACCCACACTCCCCAGTACTCAGTCCCATATGCCTGTCTCATGCCCTCTTAAATTCCTCCCCCATACTAGCCCCCACCACCCTGTCTGGTAGTCTGTTCCAAGGCTCCACCACCCTCTCTGCAAAGAAAAGCCCCCTCACATTGCCCCTGAATCTATTACCTTGCAATCTGAGACTATGCCCTCTAGTTCTGGCTCCCTCCTTCCTTTCCAGCAGACCCCTTCCCCTAATTTATTTAGCACCTTTACATACTCAAAGGTTTCTATCATGTCCCCCCCCTTGTTTCCTGCATGTACATGTTCAGCTCCTTACACCTCTGCTCATATGTCTTCCCCTGCATATCCTGTACCATCCTCTCTGCGCTTCTTGGAATCCTCTCCAGAGCATCTATATCCTTGTGGAGGTGCGGCTTCCAGAACTGAACCCCATATTCCATCTGCGGCCTCACCATGGCTTTGTAGAGGGGCATTGTTACTTCTCTCCTTCTGCTAGTAATGCCCCTGCCTATGCATGCCAGCATTCTAGTGGCTTTTCCTGCTACCTTACTACATTGGAAACCCACCTTACGGTTAGAGTTGACTATGATCCCCAGATCCCATTCTTGTTCTGATTTTTTGATTTCCTCCCCACCCAACTTGTACCTTGCCCTCGTGTTTTTCCTCCCTATGTGCATCACAGTGCACTTCTTGACATTAAATTTTAGCTGCCATTTCCCGGCCCACTCCTCAAGCATCTTGAGGTCTCTCCTCATGTCCTCCACCCACTCTGGGTTGTTCACCCTATTGCAGATTTTTTTTATCATCAGCAAATAGGCACACCCTCCCTTTCAGACCCTTTGCAATATCACTGATGTAGATGTTGAAAAGGAGAGGACCCAAAAATGATCCCTGTGGCACTCCAATCCTTACCTTTGCCATCTCATAGTGCACCCCATTTAGCACTACCCTATGAGTTCTCCCTGTTAGCCAGGCCTCCACCCAGCTTGCTATTTTCCCTCCCAGCCCTATGCTTTCCAGCTTGCTCACCAACCTCCTGTGAGAGACAGTGTCGAAGGACTTGCTGAAGTCCAGAGAGACCACATCCACTGCCCCTCCTTGGTTGATTACCTGTGTCACCCAATCAGAGAACTCAGTTAGGCTGGTGTGGCATGATTTCCCCTTGGTGAAGCCATGCTGTCTGCTGTCTTGTAAGCCACACTCATTGAGGTAATTTACCACCCTCTCCTTGATTAATGTCTCCTTTACCTTTCCCACCAGAGATGTGAGGCTGACTGGGCGGTAATTCTCCTTTATCTTCCTGCTACCTCCCTTGTGCAAGGGCACTATGTCAGACCTCCACCAGTCCTTTGGCAGCCTCCCTGTATCCGGGGGCAGGTTGAAGAGCCTAGTCAAGAGTGCGGCCAGCTCCTCCCTGAATCCTTTGAGCACTCTGGTGTGCAACTTGTCAGGCCCCATTGCCTTGTCCACCCTCAGTGCTACCAGCTCAGCCCTGACCCAATCCACAATGAATAGGCTCTGATCCACCCCTATGCCCTCCTCCCCCTAGGCTTTAGTACTGGGCCCCTGCCTTTCACCTCCTCTATGGACACTGAGCTAAAATACTCATTTAGCGCCTCAGTCTTTTTGTAGTCCTGCTCCAAGTTTATCCCTCTTTCCTTCCTTTGTCTAGCAACCCCCTGCCATGCTCCTTTCCTCTCCCTCAAATTTCTGAAAAATGTTTTATCCCCCCTCCTGGCTCTTTTGGCTATTTTCTTCTCTGTGGCTGCTTTTGACCTTCTGATCTCCATCCCTGCCAGACTCCTCTTCACCCTATAATCCTCCTTTTCTTCCTTTCTGTGTCATCTTGAATTTTCTGAATGCCCTTCTCCTTTCCCTGACTGCCCCGCCACTTCCCTAGTGAGCCAGAGCAGTCTCCTCCCTCTCTTCCTCTTCCTGACCTTTTTTATGCACATTTATGCTGCTTCCTGAATCCCTCCCGATAGCTTCCCGTAGCTCCTCTACCGCTCCTACCTTCTCTGTTCCTTCCATTTTTTCCCTACCTTTCTCTTCTTAGTAAAGTCTGTGCATCTGAAGTCCATGACTGTCATATTTGTCTTACTTGTCTCCTTCTCTGCCATGACCTTGAAACGTACCATGCTGTGGTCACTGGTGCCCAAGGCTTCTCCCACCTGCATCTCCTCCACACTCTCCCTCTTTGTGAGGACCATGTCCAACAAGTTGCCTCCTCTCATTGGCTTTCTGACCAGCTGTTGAAGGAATACCCCTTGCAGCTCGGCTAATACCTCTCTGCTCCTTGCTGATGCTGCATCTGGGATTTCCCAGTCAACATCTGGGAGATTCAGGTCACCCAACAGTAGCAGTCCACCCTTCCGTGCCAGTCTCGCAATTTGCTGAGTGAGCCATCTATCGTCCTCTTCACTGTGAAGGTGGCTTGTATACAACCCCCAGCCGCAGGGATTCACCTGTCTTCCTACCGAGTGTTACCCACAGTAGCTCAGTCTCCCCTTCCTCCCCCTGCCCATCAGTAACACTGATGCCTTCCCTGACATATAAATCAACCCCCCCCACCTTCCCTGTCCCTTCTTAACAGTCTATACCCTGGAATGCTTATTTCTCAAGTGCGATGCTCTGTCCACCAGGTCTCACTTATTGCAACCAAATCCAATCCCTCGTCCCTCATGATAGCCTCCAGGTCTACCATCATATTGCCTAAACTCCTGGCGTTTGCTGACAATCCCTTCTACAAATCTCCCTCTACCTTTCCCCTTGCACATGTCTCCCTCTTGCCCAGCCATGTACTGCTATCCCGGGGTGGGGCTGGTAGTCCCCCCATGCTTCCCTCCTTATGGAGCAGATTTGTCCCCACTACCCCCCTAAATTGTATGTATCTGCTATGTATTCCCCTAACTTGCATTTCAGTACTGCCACCCCCTTCCTATTCAGGTGCAGTCTGTTTGGAGCAAATAGGCTCTCGTCCCTCCCAAGGAGATCCCCAGTCCTCTATCAGCACATACCCCATTTGCTCACACCACCCCACCAGCCACTAGTTGAACTCCCTAATCCTCGACTTCTTATCAGTGCTTGCCTTTGGTACTGGTAACTCCTCTGAGAATGCCACTGATTTAAACCCTAAACTGCTACAGTATCTAGCTAGAGCTCTGAATCTAGCCTTCACCTCCATCATGCTACTTCCTGCCAGGTCATTTGTTCACAGGTGGAACAGTAGGTGCATTTTCTCATCCTGCTGCCTCCTCCTTGATGGGATACAATGAACGACCTTTGCTGCTGTCATGCCTGGCAGACACTCCACCCACACAGCACTGTGTTTTGTCTCCCCTGCCCCTCCACCTAATCCCTTTTATTATAGAGTCCCCAACCAGTAGGACCCTGCTCTCCATCTCGTTCTGATCACATCTCCCTTTCACCCTTTCTCCTACTCCCTGTGTCCTATTTCCTACCCTATTCTCAATACCCCCTTTGCTCACTTTTTCTCTTGAAGTACTATCTTTGCTTTGTCCCCTCTGCATCCCCCAGCTTTGCACCCCCTACAGGCTCTATCTGTTAGGCTGCCCTTCTCTGCCCCTCCATGTATTTACTTTTCCCCTCCCTATTTATCTGTCCCTGTCCGTGCCTCTTCTGCTTTTTTCCTGGGGACCTTCCCTCCTTTCTGCCCCATCCAGCTTTTGCTCCTTTGAGCCCAAGCACCCTGCCCCCCCTTCTGGGCTTGCCCAGTAGTCATATCTGATAGGGTCTCCTCCATCTTCACTTTTTCTGTGCATTTCTCCTTGCGTACCCCTCCTTCATCCCCTGTGTGCTGTTCAACTTCCTTTTCCATATCCTCCCCACTTAGTGCCTACAGTAGGGCAAATCTATTTCTTCATTCTGAGCCCTCTGCCTGAATCCCTCTGGTCAATGGATCTCCCCTTGCTCTCTCCTCCCTTGTCCTCTGCACAGGCCATATTCCTTTATGCTGTGCCAGCTGCCATCCTCCAAGGGTGTCTTGTGCACATAATAATGTGCAGTCCTTTGGAACCCTGACCCAATAATAGATTTAGAGAACATATGGATAGGGGTTGGAGCAGAAAGTCTGTCTTTAACTCAGACTGAACAGGAAATACAACACCTTCAGAACTGTTTTTATTTTTCTGGGGAGATTTATGAGGTCATTTTCTATCTGGGACAACTCAATGCATGACCATCTCAGCAGTGTGTGTGAGAAAGTTCACTATAGGTTATGATCATAATTAGGTCATCTTACAGTCCACTGCAGGAATAAGATGAGATGCAGTCTGTGAGATGAGGTGGGCCACTCCTTCTGGTCTTGCCTGTAGGCTTCCCAAAATAATAAGAAATAGTGAGATCAAATGGAGTAGGACTATTACATGAATAGAGCACAAAAAAAGTTCCAAGGAAGGAGGGATCCCCCCCCCAAGAATGGCCTCCCCTCAGTACTCCTGCAATACATGGATTAGCTACTCCTCATCCTGGCCCACCTGAAAGCCCTAGGCTCCTGAGAGAAGAACCAACACAAAGAGTGAAGGATGAAATTCCCACGTTTGCTGCCAAGATGGAGGTTTAGCCTACTGACAAAGCCACCACCCCCTTCACTCTTATCCCTGAAGAAGGAGCATGAATGAGGAGCAAGAGATGGAGATATAAGAGGCTGATGACCAGATGTTGCACAAGTATACAATGGATCAGCTAGGGCAGCCTCTTCTATGCCACCCCTGTCCACACCCATGATAGATTCCTTTCAGATGGTTACAAGGAAAAGGCACACAAGAGGCCAGCTGAAACCCAGCATATCTAGAAAGGACACAGCCCCTGTTCAAAACAAATACAACAACTTCAAATAACACAGCAACTGGGGTGATACACAAGAGGAATCTTATGCATCATCAATACTGTCTGTGCACCCACATTTCTCTTTCTGATAATGAGGGTTTCTCAATGGATTCTCAAGTGTGCAAGAAAATGAAAAGTGGGAAAAAAGGCTCTATGAGTTTACAATATAAGAATGTTTGGCATGTTTTTTTCTCTTTCATTTACTTAATACCTTTCTTTTCATGGAAGGGGAAACAGATTGCTTAGTTAATTTGTTGGTAACCAAGAAAGGAGGACTGGGCAAGTCTGCCTATTTTCAGCTAAACCAACTGAAACTGAACCATATTAAGCTATTGGTGGTATTTTTAATCAGTGGGGGATTTCGGCCTGGACACTGGGGAAATTCCCCCATTTCTTTGGCTACCTATTTAATATTTAAAGAAGAAAAAGAAAAAAGTGATGGTATATGTTAATACCACTGTGGAGGCCACTTTTACACTTGTAAGAGTGGTCTCATGCTTTCCTAGGGTATGAGAACTGTGAACTGAAGGTGAGTTGTTCTGATACCCTATGAATATATGTGAGACCACTCTTACAAGCGTAAGAGTGGTCTCCACAGCAGTATTAATATATTATTTTATTTTATTATTCGTTTAGAGTCTAGGATTACAAGTACCTTTGAGCCAAAGCTCTTTTACAAAGGTTCCTTGTCAATTGAGGTACAATACAAACATTACATAGAGTTGAGTAACAATGCAGAAATGGTATATTATTGATCAAGCCCAAGCAATAATCCATATATTTTTTTAAAACTGTCCCAGAACTTGCCTGTTTCTAGGGTAACTGTATGTTAGATACTCTTCACAGAATAAGAGTGCCTCATGTGCAGAGGAATGGGGCACTTCAATTGATCGGGAGTGCTCCCTCAATCTATAATATATGTTTATATAGGCACTGGGTCAGAACATAGCCAACCACAATGATGCTGGCAAGTATCATGTGACAAAAATGCTGTCACTTTTATTTTTGCGGTGGGTGACATGAGGGACTCTGCCCTCCCACACCCCCAGACTAAAATATATACATATACATATTTATGCAATAGGGGTGGACATCTATTCAGTGTGATAAATGCATTTATCTGAGTCACTGTATGTATAAATAAATTTATTTATACACACAGTTACTATGTCACAAATCTCTTTAGAATTCATTTAGAATGTTCGGCCTCTGAAGCAGTTCTAACCATATTCAGATGGGAATAACTTTAAAATGAAAAAAGAATGGCACTGTGAGAATGAAAATTGTTCAGCACAAAATTATCTACAAAATGAGCGATGTTTCATGTATAGATACCTTATAGATTTATTACAATTAGCAAAAAAGCAGAAGAAAATGTAATTTTTTGTTCACTTTTTTGACAAACAAGTGTGAATAACGTTAAAACAAAAAATTATAGCATGGTACTGTAAGCACAAAAAATGTTCAGCACAAAAATATCTACGAAATGAGTGGTGTTTTATTTATAGATACCTTTTAGTTTTTTTTTATAATTAGCAAAAAACAGCATAAAATTCAATTTTCTTTTCCCTTTTTTGACAAACAAATGTGAATAACTTTAAAATGAAAAAGGTAGCATAGTACTGTGAGCATGACATTTGTGAAGCAAGAAGTTTTCTACAAAATGAGTGGTGTTTCATTTAATAGCAACCACTATGCTGGGCAGACATAATCTAGGAAAGTTAACCAAAACTCCCAGAAGTGATCATTTAAAATAAAGATAAACAGTCAAAACCAAATGTTCCTGCACTGATAGAAAGCATCCCTATTGCATAAATGGGTGTTTACTCACCTGGTAAAGGTGATTGTGTTGGTTGACATCCAGGGCGCTCCAGACATTACCTCATGGGTTTTAGCCCACCTGATATGCTAGTGATGCACATGACTCTAGGATCAAATTTCTAGTATATCCAGGTCCCAGAAACCCCTGCTCTCCAGTTCGAATCTTCCAAAGCTGAAAGTAAGGTTACTAACAGGCAATACCAAGAAGAAAGAAAACAGTAACCATCCTGTATAAATAATGCAGAGTGAGGCATATGTAAATTTGGGCCATTGGCCCCTACTTTATTTTCCTGTTAATACAATCTAAAGCTCGGCCCTTAATGGGTCGATGGTGGACATCCTGGATGTCTCTTTTGAGAAGGAATGGAATCAGTTATTTCCAGACAATATATCTTCTTCTAGTTCCTAGTCACTTCTGATCACTGTGTCGGGTGGGTTGTGGAGTGCCATGGATGTCAACCAACACAATCACCTTTACCAGGTGAGTAAACACCCATTGTGATTGGTTGACCATCCATGGCACTCCAGATGTTACTTCATGGGTAGATAAGAAGCAGTACTGTACCCACGGGAGGGAGACAGAGTGGTCTAGGAGTGAGAGGAAGAGCTGGCAGCAGAGAGAACCTGTGTCGCAAAGGTTGGCTGTAGCTGGTACAGGTGCTCTAAGTGATAATGTCTGGCAAATGTATGGATGGAAGTCCAAGGTGCTGCCTTGCAGATGTCTTCTGCCAAGACATTGGCCCTTTCCACCCAGGAGGTAGCTACTGCCCTGGTGGAATGTGCCTTGATACCCAGTGGGGGCATCATTTGTTTTGCTTTGTAGACCTCCTGAATGGTTCTCCGTAACCAGCCAGCAATGGTGGTCTTGGATGCGGCTTTTCCTGTCTTTGTCTCCTTGTGACAATGAACAACCTCTCAGTCTTGTGTAGAGGTTGGGTCCTAGCTATGTATGTGGATAGGGTGATGCCAATGTCAAGGTGTTGTAGAACGGTCTTGTCTCCCATTTGAGAGTCTCCAGTGAAGGTGGGTAACTCAAAGAGTTGTTCCCTGTGAAAGATGGAGGAGACTTTCAGTTGAAAGGCTGGGACTGTGCGTAGGGATACCCCTCGAGGGGTGAACACTGTGTAGGGTTCCCTGCAGGACAGCACCCCTAATTCCCCAATTCTGTGGGCTGAGCACATCATGATGAGAAAGCAGGTCTTCAGACCTACCAAGAACAGGTCTATGTCCTGTAGTGGTTCGAAAGGGGCTGTACTGAGGGAGTCTAGTACCAGTGGGAGGTCCCAGGGAGCAATGGATGGTCGGACCCGGGGTCGCAGTATCTCGACTGCTTTCAGGACATGCAATGTGTCTGGGTGAGCACCAGGGCTGTGTCCCCCTATGGGGCCAGTGGCTGCCCCGATGGCCGACAGCTGTACTCTAAGGGATGAGTGGGCCAATCCCTTATCTACTCCTTGTTGAAGGAATAATAGGATGGTAGACATGTCTGCAAGCTCTGGATCCATGCCCTGATCTTGGCACCACCTTCCGAACACTGACCATTGTCTACCGTAGGTAGAAGTGGCCGAGAAACATCTGGATTGCAGTATTGTGGAGATGACCCAGTCATGATATCCAGCATTCATCATTCTTTTCCTCTTAGAAGCCAGGCTGTGAGCTTTAGGGTCCATGGGGCCGGGTGCAGTACTGGGCCCTGGGTCAACATGTCAGGTTGATAGGGTAACCTGAGACTGGTCAACGTCATTGCCAGTACTGTGGCAAACCACACTCCCCATGGCCAGTAAGGGGCCACTAGGATGATGGTCCATTGCGAAGATCAGATCTTGGCTAGAACTTGTGGTAGCATGGGGATGGGTGGAAAAATGTATGACTGGTCCCGGAGCCATGGTTACGACAGGGCGTCGGTTCCCTGGGACTGACTTTCCCTGTATCTCGAGTAGTAGCTCCTGACCTGTGCATTTTGTGCCGTGGCAATGAGGTCCATTGAAAGGGGTCCCCAGGTCTCCTGAATCAGATCAAAGAGGCTGGGGTGTAGATGCCACTTCCCTG
The DNA here is from genome assembly GCA_016271365.2 of Neoceratodus forsteri. NCBI lineage: Eukaryota > Metazoa > Chordata > Ceratodontiformes > Ceratodontidae > Neoceratodus > Neoceratodus forsteri. The sequence continues at coordinate 704,280,769 of CM057455.1, forward strand.
GGTGGACTTGTTGTTGACTGAGCCAGTCTTTCTGGAATGTTGAGCTTTCTGGCGAGATGAACAGCGCCGAGATGGAAGAGGTGGATCTGTGCCCAGTTGAGGACCTTTGCTGCTTCTCTCAGCCTAGCTCTGCTTCTGGTGCCTCCCTGTTTGGCGATATAGGCCACAGTGACCTGGTTGTCAGAACGTATCAGGACCGACTGTCCGGCGATGGATGTCTTGAAGGCTCTGAGGGTGTGGTATACTGCCCGCATTTCTTGGATGTTGATGGACAACTGGGTCTCTGAAGGTGTCCATCAGCCCTGTGCTGTCCTGTCACCTAGGCAAGCACCCCATCCCAGGAGGCTCGCATCCATCTCTATGGAGACCTGGTAGGATGCCTCCAGCAGCACCCCTCTGGTGAAATTGGTGCAAACTGTCCACTATGTTAGTGATTTTCTCACTGATGATGGTAACGGGAGTGTGACATTCAGGTTGTACTCGTTCGGAGACCCCCATGCGAGAACGTACTTCTGTAGGGGTCGCATGTGCCACCTGGCCCAGGGGACCAGGTCAATACAATATGTCATGTATCGTAATAGTTGTGCAAGTCATGCCATGGAAGCCTGATGACTGTTCTGCACTCGGTGTGATAGGCTGATCAGGTTGAGCATCCTCATCTCAGATGGTTTTGCCCAGCCCTGTGACATGTTGATGCTTTCCCCTAGGTGCTCTATCTGTTGCATGGGCACCAGATGGCTCTTGTCTAGGTTCACCACCCAGCCGTGCTCCTTGAGAGCCCTTAGGGTGAGGCTGGTGTGTTGGAGGGAGTGCTCTCTGGTTCACGCCTGGATCAGCCAGTCGTCGAGGTAGGGGATGATGTTGAGACCCTGTTCCTGGAGCCTGGCCACTAGTACCACTGACACCTTGGTGAACACTCTTAGTGCCAAGGTAAGCCTGAAGAGTAGTGCCTGGGGAGCAGGGGTTTCTTGGACCTGGATATATTAGAAATTTGATCCTAGAGTCATGTGCATCACTAGCCTATCAGGTGGGCTAAAACCCATGAGGTAATGTCTGGAGTGCCATGGATGGTCAACCAATCACAATGAAATATACAATGGTGAGCTGTCAGATAAATGATTTATCTACACTTGTGCTGTTCGACCTCGGACACCTCACTCATGGCTTATGCCACTCGTGAGGTGACCCAAGGTCAAACAGCACTTGTGTAGATAAATCATTTATCTGACAGCTCACCATTGTATATCCTTTATTTATATATATATATATATATATACACAAACTAACTTAGAGGCAGTATAGCGCAGTGGTGTAAGGCTCTGAGCTGCAAACCTGGAGACCTGGGTTTGAATGCCACATCCCCCACTTGCATACAGTGTGACCCTGAGCAAGCCATTTAACTTCCTTGTGCTCACAGGTCACACCTGTAAACAAGCTTCAGAAGAGCTGGCGGCAGAGAGAACCTGTGTCGCAAAGGTTGGCTGTAGCTGGTACAGGTGCTCTAAGTGATAATGTCTGGCAAATGTATGGATGGAAGTCCAAGGTGCTCCTGCTTAAAAAATATATGTATATACCAACTCTCGGTGGGGGGGTAACAGATAACAGAGCAAGATGAAATTTGTGGGGACATGGAATACTGCTTCCATGGCCCCTTGTAAAAAAAAAAAAAGTCCAGATCTGGCAAAACGTCAGGAAACCTGGATTAGAATCCTGATCTCCATTGCCTCCAAGCCAAGCTGCTGCACGCCCCAGCCCTCCATGCCATGGGTGCAGCTTGGCAAGCCGTTGGTATTCTGCTGCCCTTATCCTGTGGCAGCACCACAGACAGCATCCAGGGAAGCACTTATAGCAAGCACTGTAAATCCCTGCTCGCTGTCTATGATAGCACTGTATAGACTAGCACTGTGTTGTGTAGCACTATTCTTGCAGCACTATTCTAACCGGGTACCGTTTATGAACATTGTACAGGTATAAAAACTTAAATACCAGAGGATGAATTGTCCATGATTTACATAGTATTCTAGAGATTTCTTTTTTGTTTTAATACTTTTGTTTGCTCTGATATGTTTTGTTAATTGTGAGAAGCTTTTCTATGTTTACATGAATATATACAACATCACACATGCCCACACAATGCAAAGCATCATGGGCTGCATATGCAAATCACCACAGAATGTTATGCTGGTCCAACTTTAAGCAGAATTGCATGGTGCCGAAAGGCCTCTCACACAGTTTGCAAAGGGTGCTAACAGAAGACATAGACACGTGTTTCATCCTACCAGGACTCATCAGTATGCCTCGTCTGTTTGACACCCCAGTGGAATGGACCAGCTACCCTTAAGGCAGTGTGCCTTGGATATATTGTGGTGAACCCATTAAAATAATAAAACATTTAAAAGACAAAGAACCTCTGTGCGCAAACACTGAGTCAAGGGTTACCCCAAGGGGCATTTGGCTGGGAAGCCAAGTTTCAAGAACATACAACATCACACATGCCCCCACAATGCAAAGCATCATGGGCTGCATATGCAAATCACCACAGAATGTTATGCTGGTCCAACTTTAAGCAGAATTGCATGGTGCCAAAAGGCCTCTCACACAGTTTGCAAAGGGTGCTAATAGAATACATAGACACGTGTTTCATCCTACCAGGACTCATCAGTATGCCTCGTCTGTTTGACACCCCAGTGGAATGGACCAGCTACCCTTAAGGCAGTGTGCCTTGGATATATTGTGGTGAACCCATTAAAATAAAAAACATTTAAAAGACAAAGAACCTCTGTGCGCAAACACTGAGGCAAGGAATTTAAGGGCATTTGGCTGGGAAGCCAAGTTTCAAGAACATACAACATCCACATGCCCCACAATGCAAAGCATCATGGGCTGCATATGCAAATCACCACAGAATGTTATGCTGGTCCAGCTTTAAGCAGAATTGCATGGTGCCAAAAGGCCTCTCACACAGTTTGCAAAGGGTGCTAACAGAAGACATAGACATGTGTTTCATCCTACCAGGACTCATCAGTATGCCTCATCTGTTTGACACCCCAGTGGAATGGACCAGCTACCCTTAAGGCAGTGTGCCTTGGATGTTTGTTTTCTTTCTATAAAATTCCCCTGTTCCTTTTTATAAGGGACAGAGGATCTTTAACATTCACCTGAACAACCACCAGAACAGGGAGACTGGACCTCAGTTTAGCATCTCATCCAAAAGATGGCACCTCAGGAGTTCAGCACCCCCTTCATGCTGCACTGCCTTGTCAGTATTGAGATTTTACCCCAAAGTTTCTAGTGTGGGGGCAAGAATCCACAACCTTCTGATCTTCCAGCTTCAGAGGTGAGTGTGTAACCTGCTAAACCACTGACACTAATTAATCTCTGTACTCTGAACACCAATAGCATAAATAGCTTATGATTAACCACCCTTTCTGTGTTGCAGAATAATGCCCAGAACATAATCTTTCTTCAGGATACAAGAATCTGTTTACTAAAAGAAGCATATAGTATAAAGAAAATCTGGACTGCAGGACCAACTTTCTGGTCATTTGGAGAGGAAAGTGCTCTGGTGTGAGTGTTTTCTTTTCATCGTATGATGTAATAGCACATAAAGAAATAGATTTGGTACTAGGCTGGATTTTGATACTAAATGTCAAATTTAAGGGGTTAGAGTTAAGATTAATTAGTATATATGGTCCACAAACTAAATCATGAAGGATCACTATGTTTGATTATATCTATTCAGCCTTTTTTTATTTACATCTAAGGGTGTTCTGCTGGGGGGATTTAAATTGTAGTCTGGATCCCTCAAATTGTGGAACTTAAACTAAAATGATATTTTTTGATGTGGCCTATTTTCAATGCCTAGCAACATCTATAGAGACAATTAATGCTGGCCCTGCCTCTGGCTCCCAAATTAACATACCTTTCATAAGGGCTCTCTATCCACATGTATAGTATTTTGTTTTTTATACCCTTGGCTGATTGTAACATCCACTATTGCTATCATAGTGGAAACTTCAGATCACAGGGCTAGTTAAGCATCTGTGGGGACTGAGGGGGCAACCACAAAAGATTCCTAATGTATGGAGGTTATATGTTGCTAGCCTGCACAACGTATAGGTACATAATAGGCTCAGGAAACTTACACAGTATGAGCAAAAAAACAAACATATTTCAAAATGTTTCATTCTCAAGTGGAAGGCTCTCATGAATGATATCAAATCATTTTCTAAGCCTCAGGCTAAACACTTTACAAATCTAAAGCATTTAAGGTATTTCAATTCAAGACATCTGTTCCAGAAATTAATTTCTTTGGTGAAACTGGAACAAAATTTTCAGGGCAGGTTAAACGTATAAAAGAAGAGATATGTAAATTTCAATATGATTGATTGTCATCACTGACTAAAGAACATAAGTATGGCACCTGGGGAAAAAGCCTCAAATGAATCCCTTTGAAGACTGTAAAGGCAGAATATAAAAATGTGTAATGTCTGAACATGTTTGGAGCATGGTATTAAATAATGGACTCCTAAAGAAATATTGGATTTCACCTCAGAATATATTAAGAAATCTGTGAGAACTGCCTGCAGGGAAGTCCAAGATGGGAGGATTTCTGGGAAGGTATGCAAATTCCTTCTTTACCCCAGTTCAGTCCCCAGATACTATTTCTAAAAAAGAGGTACAGTCCACCACACAGGAACTTAGCTCAAGCATGGACAGATGTGATTGCTTACCAGGAGACCTTTATAAGTTTCTGGTAGATAATATTGCCTTGGAATTAGCTTTAGTTTTTAATACTTCTTTATAGCAGATAAGTCAAGGAAAACACTGTGCCATGTTATTGATATTTTTACACTAAAAGGGCTAAAATAATATATGAAAATTTGCAGGCCATCAAGCCTGTTAAGCACAGACTTAAAAATTCTTAAGAAAACATTGGGAAAGTGAATAGCCCAGGTAGGGTTTTTGCACTCTACCCATTCAGGGCGCCAGTGTTAGTGCACCCATCATTAGGGCACCAAAAATGGAATTTCACCAACCCCTTCCTGAGGTCCACCCCCCAAAGCTGGAATCCTTAGTTGGGGGTGTGTGGGGGGCATAGCTCTCCACAAGGAGGGGTGCAGGGGACACATCCCCCTGCATAAAAGGCAATTAGCCAAATTGCTGACTGGTGCCCTAATGATGGGGCACTACTGCTGGTGCATTTACCCGTACCTCACAGACCTGTTCTATACCAGTGGTTAAAATACAGGACAGTCTATTGGTTGTCAGGGAAGCCATAGAAGCTGGGAATCTTACAGGGTCTAAAGGCCTTCTTCTGTCCTTGGAGCAGAAGAATTCCTACCAGGTGTCACATTGGTATAAGATTTAAAAGACAGGACACCCGAACAGTTTATGAGCTGGCTAAGATTTATGTATAGTAATGCACAAGTAATACCTTTAGTTAATGCTTGGTTAGGGGGATGCTCGCCTCTTAAAAAAGGGTGTATGGCATGTTTGACATTTATGTATTTATTGTATTGACCCAGTCTTAAGGAAGATAACCTTAAACTACAATATTAAATGCTTTTCTGAACCTGAAGGCAATTTTCCTTAAAGTATTGCATACGCTGATGACATCTATTAATTGGTCCATGATGATGACTCTGATACTGCTGCTCTGTGTATTTTTCAAGATATCGCAAGTCTCTCTGGAGTTGCAGTAAACTAAATCTGGACAAAAGCAGAGGGTTATGAATTTGTGCTTGGCCAGAAAAAGTTTTCATTACAGTAGCTGGTGTCTGTGTGTCAGATGAGCCCTTGTTGATTCTGGGGATCACATTTGACCCAGGTAATTTAGCTTTGCTGAATTGGGTGGACAGGATATGCCTAGCTGAGATGAACATTTCTCAATGGAATTTGTGGCTAATAGCAAAGAAGAAATTTTACAGTTAAAACTTTTTGTTACCTTTATTTATTTTTCTAAGTTACATATTTTCCCCACCTGTATCTTTAAAATCTAAATGATAGTGCATTTTTTTCATCTGCTGTGGGGCAGCAGACTAAACCCTGTGAAGAGATGCCATACATATGAGGAAATAAAAGAGGTTGGCCTGAGTACAATCGATCCGGTGGGTTTCTTGTATACTATTTTCATTTTTTCTAACATTAAGGCCTTTACTGATCACACCCTGGTAAACTGGGTTGGTTTTCTAAAAGAGAAACATGACCAGTTGCTTCAGCCATAGGAAAGAGATACTCTTGGGGCATTTGTAGTAGTTGAGGAGTATTGCCTGTCTATATGATGGATTTTTTTTTTTAAATCAGACTTTGGGAAGTTTCCAACAGCTCACTATTATCTAGTTTTAGGAAGAATTTGTATAAAATTATGATGAGGTAGAAATTTCTCACAGAACTAGTATTGCAAAACAGTTTGAGTATACCTCCCATAGTGATATCTCGGCAACTGACAGACTTTCGCATACAAGCCAATATGTAGTATTTGATTTGTCTGTGTGCCCAAGATAAACTTCATGTGAAAAGCAATCAGAAGCACAAGGCCATAACTGAAAGGCAATGTATTCACATCACATGTGCTGATGTGGAAGAAATAACAGACCATCATTTTTACATGCCCTACACTTCACTTTTGTAGATTGCTTTGACCACCACCTGGAATTATCCTATATTATTTTCTTTGTAGTATCAAACATTAGCTTTGAGGCATTTGGAAACACTACGGGCTGCCTGGAATGAGAGCATTGTATTCATTATTTTCACCTGCGTCAAAAGGTGTATTTGGCTAACCAGGTATAAGTATGTGTTACAACAACAAAAAAAGGTTTCTGCAGATTGTCCAGAATGATATGACATAGGCTTAATCAGAGTTCGTGAATATAACACAAATTCATGTACACTGTTTTTGAAATACTGTACTGGAAAGGCTTAAATTTCTTTTTGTCTCTTTCATATTGGGTCTGTGATGGCAGAGGTTTTTTATTTGACTTTTGGTGGTATTTTTCTCTTGTTTTTTTTTCTTCTTTCTTGTTTTTCCTTAAGAAGTTATTGATTATTTGGTTTGATATGACTTGTGTATAGTTTTGTACTGATACTTGATTTTAATAAAATAAATCCTCTGCTCTCTCCTGTTATTCTACAAATCTGAAGCAAAATGACACGTGTGCTCAGGACCCATGCCATCAGTGCAAAACTGGTGGCTAACCAAGGCTCAGAACACAACCAAAAAAGGTATGCACACCAGTGAATCAAACAAGCCAAAATGTGCAGTTAGCAATTAAATCTATTGCAGAGTCAACATCAAAGAATGCTGACTATCAGCACTTTGACATTCTGTGATGTTGACTCTGCAATAAATATAATTGCCAACTGCACATTTTAGGTCATTTGATGCACTGGAGTACATACATTTTTTGATTTTATTCTACAAATCTAATGTTAACTGTCTATGATTAAGAAAATAATTTGATACTTCTTAGATAAATGAATCAAATGCACCTGATAACATGGTATAATGTGCCTTATATTTGTGGATTTCACTTCCAGAAATCACATTTTTGTAATAACTCACTATAGTAATAATTAAAGTGGCTAGAATAAATATCCTCACATACAATTATAATTTATTAAAGTTTGACATTTAGGTCCTCAGAAAATTTTGTAATAAAAATGAACAAAAACAGTGGTTTAAATCCACATTTTTTTTCCTTTTTATCACAAACCATCTGGGGACCTAAACATAAACTTTAATGCATTCTAATTATAGGTGAGGATATTTATTCTAGTCACTTCTTATATGATGACTCAGACTGCTATACAAGGATACAACTTCAGTACCTGTCCTGAATGGCTAGAAAGGAGCAGTTTACTCAATTTATAGAGAAGTAGAATACATTGCCTACTAAGCTGCATGCTTGGCCCCTTATTACGAAAAATACAGTCTAATACAGTAATGCCCTCCTAAGTTTACTCTTCAGATCTAGTCCTTAACCCTCCAAAATAAAGTCATATGCTAATAATATATACATATATATCTATATCTATATATATATATATAGATATATATAGATATAGATATATATATATATATATGTGTGTGTGCCGACCTCACAATGAAACTTCCACAGTGAAGACCATCACAGTGAATGAAATCAACAGAATGCATCAGGTTGCTGTGATGGTCCCTGCTGACACCAGCACTGACTCTCCCAGTGTTTCGCACCCTCCCTGAGACAACTCCAACTTGGAGTTGGATAAATAAATATTAGGTAATGTGGGGATTTGTGGGACACAGCCCCCTGAAGAAAACACACTGACATCCCCAACAGTACAATGCTGACACTCGGCACTGTATCTGTCAATGTCAGGGATGTAGATGTCAACGCGCTATAGGTAAACCATATATATATATATATATATATATATATATATATATAAAAAAAACTCCATTTAATGTATCAGTTAGTGTTGTTCCACAGTGAAAAAGTGAGGAAATTTGGTGTTAGGGTTGAAAGCCCCCTTGGACCCCCAGCCCACCCCCAACAGGCATTGGGGTGCGCATTAGGAGTCATCGGGCCTAATCTCACCCCATCACATGTGTAAAGAAGCAAGGTATAGGATAATGGGGTGAGAGTTAGGACTGACAACCCCAATGCGCACCCTGATGCCGGTTGGGGGTGGGCTGGGGGGTCAAGGGGCTTTCAACCCTAACACCAATTTTCTCACTTTTGTCGCTGTGGAACAACCTAACTGATGCATTAAATGGAGTTTTTGCCTCTAATTTCCCTTCTTTTGAGAGCGATAATGAGAAATAGTGAATGTAAAAGTGCCCCACGCTCCCTCAAGTGATGTTTTGTCACATAGTAAGACGGTGCCCGCAAACGCAAATGGTAATGTGCATGGTGATGCAAAGCAAAACAGAAAGAGAAACAGTACTGTAGACATAAATGGTAAAAATAACGCAAACGCAAGCACAAATGAAAACTCAAAGGGTAACGCACTGGTGGCGTAGACAGGAACGGTAAATGAAACGGGTACGGAACCGCAAGCGGAAGCGGTAATGGTAACAGTAATGTAAGCGCACTGGATGGTTTTCCTCAAAAGCTGCATAGAGAAAGACAGGGAGTACAAAGAATGTATGCATAATAATGGGTCTCGGAGCAGAAAATGAGGAGTTGGAATACTAAATTGCTTATATCTCAGGAACCGTATGATGTAGAAAAAAAATTTAAAAGTCATATGATGTATGACTTTCCTGGCTAGTTTTGTACTTAGCTCTAGGGGGCTAAGCATTTTCCAACAAAGTCCCTATCTCGCACCGTTTCCGTGGATCGGGCCCTGAAAAGGCGTGGCTGAACACCGTAATGTTATCTCACGGGGAAAAAAGAGAAGTTTGGAGTGCCATAACTTTGCCACCCTGAAATATTTTTTCACCAAACCACCAAAAGGCACATCTGTGGGATGTTGGCTTTCTTCCCTCAAAATTTCAGTGTAAAAGACCAAACCGTTATTTTGCAGCAGGGTGGCAAATAATTCCTGTCATGCAGCGGACGCTGCAATGTTAGTCTATGGGAAAAAGTGTCAACTTCAGAGTATTGTAACTTTGCATCCATGCAATAGTTTGTCACCAAACCACCAAAAGGCACATCTGTGAGATGTTGACTGCTGTCCCTCCAAATTTCAGCCCAAAAGACCAAACCGTTCATTTGCAGCAGGGTGGCAAAGAACTGCTGTCATTTTGGCCATAGTCCGAAAAAGTGCAACAGCTTTCGCAAGCATTTGCAACACTTTCGTGAGCGCAACACTACTTTGTGACACTACTTTTCCAGAAATTGAAAAAACATATTTCTAGGGTGTTTAACCTCAAAATAAAGAAATGCCTAGCATCCTCAGGGTCCGACTAGGTAAACACAAAAAGAATTGTGTTGCTAGAGGGTCTCAAATTTAAATGCCAAGCATTTTTCTGATCACTAACTGAAAACAAAATGGCAGATTTGCGACACTACTAGGGCTATTAGTGACACTAAAAAGTGCATTTGCGACACTGTCAAACTTTTTGTTAACTTTCCCATTGACTTATAATGGGAAATTGTTTTTTGAATAACTTTTGAACCATTTAATATTTTTTCATGAAATCTTCAAAAGGCACATCAGAGACCCTGGCTACACATTCTCTGAAGTTTTTGGACCAGTCGTGAAAACTGTGTGACCTGTAGGGATGAGCAAAGAATTTCTAAAAAGCATAAACGCACCCGCAGATCACACTTAATAACTCCGCAGCTGTATATCTGAACAGTACAAAAGTTGTCAGATCCCAAGATGTATGGTTCTTGATCGTGTATTTCAAATTTTAGGCAAATCCATTGAACAGTTGCAAAGTTATTAAGGTGCAAAATTTTAGGTTTAACATGTAAATGGCTCCTCAACCCTAACTATGGCATATATATATATATATATATATATATATATATATATATATATATATATAGATAGCAAAAATCAGTTTAATGCATCAATTCACGGTTGTTCCACAGTGACAAAAGTGAGGAAATTCGGTGTTAGGGTTGCGACCCCTTGCACCCCATGCCCACCCCGCCCCCACCAACAGGCAATGGGGTGTGCAATGGGGTCATCTGCCCTAACTCTCACCCCATTCCTTGTGTAAATAAGCTGAGGTGATGCAGTATAGGAGAATACAAATGCTAACACAAACACAAACAGAAATGAAACGGTAATGGCAACACAGAAGGAAACAGTAACGCACTCGACAACGGAAATGCTACCGAAAATGCAAACGCTAAGTTCAACAGAAATGCAAATGGTAACGAACATGCATACAGTAATGGTAACACAATTGGAAATGCAAATGGTTACTGTAACACCAACGATGATGCCAAAGGAAACAGTAACGCAAATGGAAACACAAAACGCATGCACGTACGCAAATGCAAATGGTAACACACACACAGACGCAAAAGTAAATGCAAACAAAAACAGTAATGGGAATGCAAAGGGTAACAATAATGCAAACACAAGTGCAAACGCAAAGGGTGACACACACGCTGACGTAAAAGGAAACACTAATGCAAATGGTTACGGAAACGCTAACGGTAACAGTAACGTAAACGCACACCCTTTTGTTTCCCAAAAAGGTGTATTCAGAAACATAGTGAATACACAGAATGCATGCATAATAATGGCCCTCGGAGCAGAAAATCAGCACGTGGAATACTAAATTATTTATATCTCAATAACTGTACGATGTAGAAAAACATTTAAAGTCTCATATTATTTATGACTTTCTAGGCTAGTTTTGCACTTAAGCATTCTTCTGAAGTGTTTTCGAGATATGGGCCCCAAAAGGCGTGGCTGACGCCACAATGTTAGCCTATGGGAAAAATTGACAACTTTGGAGTGCCGTAACTTTGCAGCCCTCTAATATTTTGTTACCAAACCACCAAAAGGCACATCTGTGGGATCTTGGCTTTCTTCCTTCCGAATATCCGCCCAAAAGACCAAACCATTCTTTTGCAGCAGGGTGGTAAGGATTCCCTATTGTTTTGGCCACAGTATTGCAAAGTACTTTCTTTAATCACAACACTTTTGCAAATGAAATCACAAAAGTGTTGCATATGCAAAAGTACTTTGCAACACTACTTTTTACAAAAATTAAAAAAACATATTTCTGGGGTGTTTTACCCCAAAAGACATGGCTAGCATCCTCAGGGCTCGACTAGGTGAACACAGCAAGAATTGTGTCCCTAGAGGGTCCCAAATGTAAATGCCAAGCATTTCTGTGACCGCCAACTGAAAACAAGTTGGCCAATTTGTGACACTACAAGGGCCATTTGCAAAAGTAAAAAGTGCATTTGCAACACTTTTGCATATTTTGTCAAGTTTTCCCATTGACTATAATGGGAAACTTGTGTTTTGAATAACTTTTGAACCATTTAATTTTTTTTCATGAAATCTTCAAAAGGCACACTGGGGGCCCTAGCTGCTTGTTCCCTAAAAGGTTTCAGACCAGTCGCACAAACTGTGTGACTTGTAGGCGTGAGCAAAGAATGCACAAAAATGTGCAATTTGTGCATTTTTTGGCACTCTGTAGCTCCACAACTGTACATCTGACCATAATGAAACTCGTCAGGTCAAGAGAGCTATTGTACCAAACTGTGCATGCCAAATTTCAGTCAAATCTGTTATATGGTGGCAAAGTTATTAAGCTGCCAAATTTCAGATTTAACCTTAAATGGGGTACTCAACCCTAACTATAGTGGCACTACCGTGCTACTGTAATATATATAGATAGTATGTTGGATGAGAAGCTGGGAAACATGTTGTATTCACTTTGAATCTTCATACCAGTATATCAGGTTCATGATAAATTTTATTAAAACTAAGGAACTGAAATCAGGTAACCCACCTGATAGCACATGATCAATAGTAGCAGGACTACAGTTGGTTCCTTCTACCTAGAGATGGATGAGATCCATAAAATTCACTCTGTGATTTAATTTGCAAATTGTGCTAAATTCATGAAGCACAATTCGCAAATTCCCAGAGCATGGATTGACCAGGAATTGTGGAATTTTGCCTACAAAATTCCACATTTCACTACAGACTTTCCTGCTCTTTAGTGGGTGTCCCCCAACCCCCGCCAATTGATGGCCCCAATGAATATAATATATACAACCCTGGTGTCTAGTGGCCCCCCACCACCAATTGCTAGCATCAGTTTAAAAAAAAATAAACTATATATATATATATATATATATATATATATATATATATATATATATATATATATATATATATTTTATATTAATACAATCCCTGGTGTCTAGTGGACCCCCACTCCTCCACCCAGTCAGGGGTGTCCTATCAGATTCACCACCCCTCTCTGCCTACCTGGACCCCAAGAAGGCAACCAGCACAACCCTCCACTTTCAACCATGGCTGCCTGCCTGACTGACCTGGCTGGAATGAATGAGCATGTGCTTGTACAAGCACATGCTCATTCATTCACCACAGCCACAATCTAGCGTATTCATTGAGCCTTCTTTGGGGGGCATAGACAAGAGCAGAGAGCTTTTCTGGTCCCAGTGGGGGGTTGGGATAGGAGGGGCTTGCGGCATGGACCCCGGAGGAGTCTATGATGTCATTCCTCCCCCATCCTGACCCCCTGCCGGGACCAGAACAGCCCTTCACTCTTGTCCATGCCCCCCCAAAAAAGCTCAGTGAATGAACTGGATCATGAATGAATGAGTACATGCTTGTACAAGCATGCACTGATTCATTCCAGCCAGGTCAGTTGGGTGACTAGCCATTATGGAGAGTGGAGGTCTGTGCTGGTCACCCGCTTGGGATCCAAGTAAGGGAGGAGGGTTGGTGAATTTGATGGGGGGTTCACTAGACACCAGGGATTTTATTAATATATATATACATATATATATATATTACACTGATGCTGGTGATTGGCGGGGGTGTGTGGGGACACTACACAGCAGGGATTTTATTAATATGATATCTATATTTTTAAACTGGGGCCAGTGATTGGGGGGATAACTAGACACCAGGGATTTAATATGTTGTTGTTTTTTACGTTGTGGCCAGCGATCAGGGAGGGGGGTGATGTTGGGGATTTCCCATTTGTAACTTCTACTTTCTAAACCCCAAAGCAAGGCAAAGTCACAAGTGGCATATCTTCATTTAACTGGGTCAGTTTTGCAAACTGCTCTGTGGAGGTGAATTTGGCAACTTTCCCACATATTTGCCTGTGATGTAAAACTTTGCTGCATCTCTGCTTCTACCTTAAAAAGTGTTACACATAACATTTGGCCCAGAGGACATGGCCCTGGTTAATTAGAAGGAGTCAATGGCAAGTGAGATATGAAAGGGTAATGCTAGAATCAAGGCAGCTGTCAAAAAAGAAGCCAGTGGTCTTAATTAAATCTAACTGAATAATCATAGAATGTACAATAATCCACACTCTTATGAGCATATTTGACCCTACTATGGGTGCTCAGTACAAGGAAAAAGATCTCAATTCATAGTGCAAAGAACCAGTGTAGCATCACCCTCTTGGCAGCTACTTCAGTTTATTTATATGAAGTGGTTCAGACTACCTTAACTGGTACAAACATATTTTACTCACTGTGTCATATCATATATCCAATGCAGTGCTCAGACAAGTTTTCTCATACTCGCATTAGTCACCATCACATCATTTAGTACCTCAAAATAATGGGAGGACCCAACATGATGCTTATATCTTTCTGAACTCCAATTCCTTAGGGTAGTTCCCAAGTGGAGGGAAGATCCAGAAGCAAATAATTTGATACCTTTTAATTAACCAACGTAGATGTTACAACAAGAATAGAGTGCTTTAGCTTTTGGACCAACAAGTCCTTCGTCAGAAGTGTAATGATAGTTATTTAGAAAAAAAACAATACTTTTAACAACTAGATCATGCAGAAAAAAACAGAAAAAAATCCCCATTGGTTTAAAATACTCATTTAAAAAAACAGAAGATGATGTCAGAGAACCCTAACAGTACCATGTTACCTTCAGCTGGGAGGGTCCCAGGGTCAAAGATGCTTGGTACAGAACACATACAAAGAATTCTACTACATATAAATTCAATTGACATGAGAAAACACTATTGAGCAGATGGCTCTTAAATCAAGCTATGAGTGTCACAATGTGCATAAGAAGGTAATTACTGAAAAACAACCCCCACCCAGATTAAATACATACTAAGATTGTCTTAGGACTACAAGAAGTTTCAATGTATGTATTATAGACAAGAAATTACCAGTAAAGCTGTCTTAAAAAGATCGGTACACACTGTATGATGAGTAAAACTTAGCTGGACCCTTTACCCAGCTATACTGTCCAGCTAGATACTATACCTCATAAACTTCAAAAGCCTCTAGTGTAGTAACAGGACTTTATAAATAATAATATAACTATAAATTGACAGTATTAGTGTCAAACAAGAAACTATTGTCAAGGACCACCAAGGAATTAAGACCATGCAGCCTGATATGCACTGATGTAAATAAATTCTTAGTTTATAACAACTTGATGCACCGAAAGTGTCTAAGGAATCTGAATAAGAGATAATTTAATTCTCGCCTCCTCTTCACACACACAATACACCATACCCCAGCCCACATCCCCATAATATGGAGGGGGGGATAACTAGTTTTAAGGACACACACACACACTCCTAATGCACCTTCATTCACATCAGTCAGTGCAATTGTTCCCCAAAGGAATTCAACTTGTAATGAAATCCCAAATAAAAGAGATCATGTATCCTAATATCTACAGAGCAAAAATATGACACTATTTAAACTTACTCCTATCTGCTTAATAACATCTCCAATGATTCTGGATAGAACCACAATGAGATAAAACTGCCACTCTCCCCAGAGTAAGGTAACTAGAAGTAAATAGAAAGTATGTGTGTAAGACAAGAGTCTTAACATACCCACATTTCCACAAACCACTACAATATTACTCTAATATAAATAGATCTGTCAAGGACCCCCATGCAAATGAGATCTCGCTCCCCACTATGTTCAGAGTTAAAAAAATGTGACAGTCTATAATAAACCTGTTGTATGTACAGTAACAGGCTAGGGCATCTGAATATGGTGCAGTGGAATCAACCCCACTCCCGGGTGAAGGTAAAAAGTAAGGAGGAATTAATATTCATTATGTGTGTGAAGCAAGGGTAGTAACACACTGTAACTCCATGTATCTAAATAGGAGCCTACCTCAATGTGACAGCAAGCCCCACACCTGCTATATTCACATACCTCCCAATACATACACAAGTGGAAGAAGACACACATGTCCACGTACGCACAATAATGTGACAGCATGTCACAATTATGTCATGGTGAAATGTTATCATATCCGTGCATGCACACTGAAGTGCACATCTGTCTTCCCCTGGTGAATTACTGTAAGGAATGTGTGTTCAAAATTATATATTCTTCACGTCAGGGCCCTGAATTATTTTGAAAGATGTTATCCTTTTTTTTTTAGATTTAAGTTATATTTACCTGCTTCCAGCTTCTTTAGATAGAAAATTGAATAGTCTCTTATATTCAGTTTTTATGAGGTAGCAACTGAATCTGATAAAGCATTATACTGCATAACACCCCTTGCAGCGAGAAGGCTTAAACTTGATTGATCTTTTGGTTTTCTTATTTGGCATTTTATCTAAAAGTAACGTGTTTAGAATTTCAGTCTTGGCAAATTCATAGTTACTGTTGGACTAAGGAATGGTTTTAACCATTTTTATCCAGCTGGAGGCGGAGTAAAATACACCTCTCAGATGATGATTCCTTGTGCTATTACATTACCCAACTATATGAGGACGGCTCTAGATAAAGCACATACCTGGGTCCCTTCCCCTCTACAATGACAGACCAGGAATAGGAACATATTTATGTTACAGTTTTGACTTCAGTTCTTGTAGCAGAAGCTGAATTTATAGGATGCCTAGCAGAAGAATCCCCACATGTCTACAAGAATACACAGAGAGGGAAGGATAGGGAATGATATCTGGACTTGCAGAGAGAAGTGGGGAAGACTGTCAGATAGTCTAAAGCTCAAGCAGAGTTGAATATAGCTAGTAAAATCAAGGAAGGAGATAAGGCATTCTTTAGATATGTAAGGGAAAGAATGAAAAACAAGGTGAGGATAACAGGATTGAGAGAAGAGGAGGGGGGAACATGTGTAGAGGAGGATGGTCTAAAGGCAAATATATGAAACAAGTATTTTTGTTCAGTGTTCACCAGAGAGGAAGAGGATGGGGGGCCTAAGATGGAGAGTTGGGTGGGGGAAGAGGGGATTGATACCTCACACTTTATGGTGGAAAGGGTCTTAAAAGAACTAGATGGTCTTCTGGTAAATAAGGCCATGGTTTCTGATAAGGTGTACCCCAAGATACTGAAAGAGCTCAGGAGGGAACTAGCAGAACCACTGATGGAATTGTCACTCAGTCACTAGAAACAGGAGAGGTTTTAAATGTCTGAAGGAGGCAACAAACTATCATTTCATAAGGAAAGGGGCAGGGCAGAGGAGGGAAATTACAGGCCTGTGAGCTTGATGTCAGTGGTTGGGAAGATCATGGAGGCACTCCTAAAGGAAAGACTGATGGACTACGTGGAAGGGAAGGGGTTGGTCGATCACAGGCAATACGGGTTTGTCAGAGGGAGGTCCTGTCAGACCAACCTTGTGGGTTTCTTCAACTGGGTGACAGGTGTGGAGGACAGGAGAGGGGCAGTGGACGTGGCTTGTCTGAACTTCAGAAAGGTTTTTGACACTGTTCCTTACAAAAAGATTACTAAACAAGGTGGGTGGCCTAGGTGTGGAGCCAACCATAACAAAGTAGTTAACTAGCTACTTTACTGGCTGTCAGGTAGAACCCAAAGGGTGACAGTAAATGGGGTGCTCTCTTAGGAGTTGAGGGTAATGAGCAGGGTGCCACAGGGGTTGGTTCTGGGACCAGTACTTTTCAACATTTTCATTGGCGACATTGTTGATGGTCATGAGGGGAGGGTGTGTTTGTTTGCTGATAATACCAAGTTATATAATAGTGTGGTTACACCAGGGGAGGTTGAAAGAATGAGGGAGGACATTGATAGACTAGAGAGGTGGTCCAAGGTTTCAAAGCTTAACTTCAATGAGGGTAAATGCAAGGTTATACATATGGGGCATGGAAATCTGCGAGAAAAGTATGAGATTATCGGGGTGGGAATAAGAGTTGTGGAACAAGAGAGGGACTTGGGAGTCATCATCTCATCTGAACTAAACGTGGCAAATCAGTGCCAGGCCACAGTGGGGAAAGCAAGGAGAATGTTAGGACATATAAGTCATGGCATAGCTAATAGAAGGAGGAAGTCATCATGCCCTTGTATAAGGCCCTGGTCAGACCTCATCTGGAGTTCTGTGTACAGTTCTGGAGACTGCACCTGAGGAGGGGTACAGACAGGGTAGAGGCAATCCAGAGTAGGGCTTCTCTGATGATACAGGGGAAGAAATACATGAAACAGCTGAGGGAGCCAGATATGTACACATTGGAGAATAAGAGAGATGGGGGAAACGATCAAGATGTTCCAATATCTAAAAGGTATAAACAGGATGCCAAAGTGGGATCTATTTCAAATGAAAGGTTGTCCAGCAACCTGGAGAAACAGTATGAAGTTGGAGGGTGGACAGTTTAAGGGTAATGTGAGGAAGCACTATTTCACAGAGAGGGTGGTAGATGCTTGGAATGACTTGCTGGAATAGGTAGTTGCAGCAGAGATGGTCTTGGGTTTCAAGAATGCATGGGATAAGCACATGGGTATCCTGGGAGGAAAAGGGGAACAGGTAAGGTCTAAGGGGAGGAAGGGGGAGGCTTAGTAAATGGGGATACTGGCCAGACTAGGTGGGTCATGTAGGTTGTTATCTGCCAACTCTATTATGTATGTATGTACGTAAGTATGTATGTATGTCCTTGCATGTTCAATGGATCCCAGAATCCTTGTTCGAATGTACAACTGTATGTGGTTTTGTAGCTATGGGAACCAAGGTATGCAAGATGTATATAAGCACAAATTAATAGACGAAAGATGGACTAGATCATTATGTGTACAAGTACAGTACTGGAAACTCAGGCTCATTTATTCCTAGACTCACAATTTATATAGACTTTTTTGCGCAGGTTTAGCATGGGATTGGAGAAAGCTGTAGTTTTTTAACATAGATTACGCCAGCCTCCTTATGAGTATTTTTCACCAAATTTAAAGAAATGTTATGCCAGTATTTAACAGGTGCTATATGCCGTTTTGAAATGTTTTATTTGGAAAGCAAGGTGCCAACTAGTCCTGCACCAGAAATATAGTATGTAAACAGAGCTGACTAAGATAATACTAGAATCTTTAAGATATTAATAGAAATGAATACTACTCCCTTCCATGCCATCATTTTTTTACGACAAAATGTAATTTGTGAAAGTTGCTAGTATTCAGTATTAAGATAGCCAAGATATTTTATTTCTTTAGCATACTAGAATTTATTTGATTTGTTTTAGATTTTTTCTCAACAGTATTTAGTTTATGCTTGTGTAATTCTTGTCTGTATCCTTGTACATAACTTTCTTTTTAATAAAAAAAAAACTCTGCTACTCTTCTTTAATAAGTGCCATAAGATCTTTAACTTCCACTTAGACAGTGACAAAATATGTCCAGAAGGAACCTTGCTTTAACATCTCATCTGAAGGACAAAACCTCAGCAGTGCAGCACTCCTGTACGGCATCACTACAAGATCCTTGACATGTTTCGACACTTTAGTTTGACACTATCATCTTCAACCAGAATACTGACAGTGGATTTTGCTCCCCCTCTGGAGTTTGTAATAATATTTAAGAGGGATTCTGGGAGGAAGCCCCTGAAACATGGAGTACAAGCAAAATCCCACTGTCAGGATTTTAAGTTTTGGGAATGTGGCGTCGGGCTAAAGTGTTTCGGGTGAACAAGTGTTGGGAACTCATAGTAGATCCCCTTGTACTGTGTCAGATATGGGTATTCTCATGTAGTGGGGTTATCTTCAAAAATGGCCACTTGCTGCCCAAAAGGCCTAACTCAAATTAAATAAAGTAAACTAAAATATTTTGTGTAACATCTGATGCTTTGCATTGCTGGTACACCTTAAAATCCATCACTGCACTTATCTGGCTAGTTAACCTAGGATGAAAAATAAATGTTTACTTTGGGTTGTTCGTAGGCAAGCTAGTCCGAAATAAATCTCCAAAATCCGTACTTGAGCTTCTGAAAAGCAAGAATAAAATCTGTGGTAAATGGTCCAATGCAATGGCTTGCTTAAAGATTAATCACAAATACTGGGCATAACAATTTCTCCCAATATGCACTCAGACTTTGTAATACAATAGCTGCTGCACTGAAAACTCCAAAAGGCACTTGCAATTTAAAACAGAAGTCAAAAAGCATTTATTGCAAGTTCATGGCTGTGACTATGCTATGCCAGCTAGTATATAATCTGTGACCTGTAGTCTGCATTGCTTCTTAACTATCCCTTCTCATTTAATTTTGCCATACTGATGCTGGTACCAAGTTTACTAAACAGGTTGCCATTGTATTTTGCTAATGTATCCAAGAAGTGACTGAAAATGGGCTATGTGTGTACCCACATGATCAACAAAACACATAAAGAAATTAAAGAAATAAACAAACAAATACATAATCAGAAGAATGCCAGACTCCCAAATCCATATACAGGGATATTCTGTGCACAGACAAAACAGAAATACTGTAAGCATGGAGGTGGGGGTAGCCCTTTATACAGCACACAGTCCTATAATCTCAGATCACATTGGTGATATACCTGCTAAGGCTGAGGTCCCTACAAAAAAGTTCACCTTCTACTGTTAGTAAGATCAATTTGGAGTAGAGATGATGCGAAATAAAATTTTGCTAGCAAAATTGCCTGAGGATTGTCAATTTTGATGTGGGAAACATTTTGAGAAATTCTGCCATTCAGTGTAATTCTTCATGGGTGAGAAAAAGCTAAATTTCACCTGTGAAATGCACAGTTTCACCAAATTTCATCTGAATTTTGCCAAATTTTGCCCAAATTTTATAATTTTGCAGGTGAAATTTTGCATTTCATGGGTGAAATTTCAAATTTTTTGGTTGAAATTTCGCCCATAGAATTTTGCATTTTGCACCCATGAAATACTTTGTGAAATGTGTGAATTTTGCAAAATATTTTGCAGAATAAAATTTTCTAATTTCGCACATCTCTGATCTGGAGACCTTCATTACAGGTGATATCAATTTCTGCTGGCTAGATAAAGATGTATACAAATACAACCATGCCCTTTTAAACATGACTTTTCCCAAACTATAACTTTGCACAGGAAGCTCATCCATGCCTCCAAAAGTCACATCCTCATTCATTGGATCCTTGTTAATCATCTGTGGTACAACAATGGTGGTAAAATGGATGTTAACTTATGCTGCATCTCCACAAAAATATAAAGCAACTGTGTTGTGATGACACCAGTAACTTGCATACAAATTACGAACACGGGTCCCAAGAAGGTGAATGTTGGCACCTGACAAAGAGAAGTGGGAATCAGAAACAGATTCCAAATGTCTGACATGCTTTTATTTAACAAAACGGGGAAAAGGGAATATGGTCACAGGGAACTCCTATCCCTAATCTCCTGTACGAGGAGAACTCTAAATCAACTAACTGTAACAGCTCCACTTTAAGAGCGTTCTATCTTCTATACCC
This sequence comes from Neoceratodus forsteri, assembly GCA_016271365.2. NCBI lineage: Eukaryota > Metazoa > Chordata > Ceratodontiformes > Ceratodontidae > Neoceratodus > Neoceratodus forsteri. Next base: position 704,302,085 of record CM057455.1, read on the forward strand.
TGTACAAGGGTGGCTCTATGCACACTTTCAGGAATCGACTGTAACAGCTCCACATTAAGAGCATTCAGTCTTCGAAGATCAGGGAATCAGTATGCAATCTTTAATACTACCCTGAGGTTCACCTCTACCTAGGGCCTATTACCTGGAGTACTCCAATCTAAGAAATTATAGCATGTCACTTGCAAGACTCTACATAGGTCATCAGAGGCAGTTCTTGCACAGTTGATGATTCTCTGTCGTCAAGAAGGAAACAGGGACGCGGGATATGGAAACACAAGGGGAACAACTTGGCTGACTGGCTAGAATGATTTAAAAGTTAAGGGAATGCAGAGAGGATTTTGAACAGATCATGAGTTCTCTGCCACACCCCACATCTCTAGGGTTGCCAGAAGTTAAGGACAACAAAAAGATTTCCTCGGCTCAATACCCACTGAGGGTCACCAGAACTGAAACACAATAGACCCAGCTACAGTCTGCTTCTGGACTGCAGGGAGAAGAAGATGTTGAAAACTGGCCACAGCCCACTTCTGGACTTCCGGGAGAAGAGGAAGATGCTGAACAATTGGACACAGCCTGCTTCTGGACTGCTGGGAAATGAAGAAGATGCAAAACACCCTGCCATAGCCCTCTTCTGGACTGCCGGGAGACAAAAAAGATACAGAACACCCTGCCACAGCCCTCTTCTGGACTTTCAGGAGACAAAGAAGATACAGAACACCCTGCACAACCCTCTTCTGGACTGCCGGGAGATGAACACAATGCTGAGAGAAGGAAGTCTGTGAAACGTGTGAAAACTACTGGGTTCTGGGCACCAAGGCCAGATGAGCCAAGGACTGATGTAAAATAATAAACAAGACAATGACTCAGGGTACTGAAACAGAAGATCTGGAAGGCACTTCGGTGTGGATAACAAAACAAGAAAATGGACTTCAGACTTTGCACTGGGTCAGGCTGTACAACGGGAACTTAAGAGAGGAAAATAATAAATGGGATGTTGTAAACTGAGATGACTGCTGCACGTTTCTTCAGGAGGTCGCTGTTGGCTGCTTCGGAGATGCACTGAGAGATGATTTCTGAAGAACTGATGAAGATTGATCTGGATACATGTTGAAGAAATGACTCTGGAGAATTGCTGAAGACTGATTCAAATATTTTTCTGACACTGAAATGCTGGCACAAAGCAATACAAGGACAGTTCTGGCACTTATACTGTTCGTAGGAATAATAGCAATGTGATGAATGTCTCGGTTCTTATTGTAGTGGTCAACTACACAGTCTCAATGTCCAGACCAGAGTAAATAAACAGGTACTTTACTATTCTGGGTGAACCCTAGCTTCAGTGGATCTAACTACCAGTGGGTCCTGTAGCTACATCAGGTTCTCCTGTTACTGTAGGTATGCTGAAGTGGGGAATAGGCTCTCTCAAAATACTATAGACTCAAATGTCAGACAAGGCTTTATTAACACCTGTGGGCCTAGGTGGCTAGGTAGGCTCCCTCAACATCTGGGGTTGTTAATGCTGCCAGGCCCCTTTAACACCTGTGGGCCTCAATGGCTAACAATGAGCCTTGTGTTGCCCCTTTAAGTGACCGTGGGCCTGACTTGCCCTCTTTAACAGCAGTGTGCCTAATGAGCCCTTTTAAATAGCAGTGGCCTAACTCACCCCTTTAAGTGAGTGTGGGCCTCACGTGCCCTCTTTAACAGCAGTGGGCCTAACGTGCCCTTTTAAATAGCAGTCATCCTGACTCACCCTTTTAAATAGTTGTGGGCCAAACTCACCCCTTTAAGCAGCAGTTGGCCTAACATGACCCTTTAAGTAGCAGTGGGCCTAACTCACCCTTTTAAATCCCTGGGCCTTTCTTGGCTGGGCCCCTTTTACACTTGCACTCTTGGGCCTGGCTTGCCCCTTTAGTAAACTGCAGCTGGGCCTTGCTGTCTATCACTAGGCAGCCCCACCTCAGCTCCACCCCTTATTTAAATAATTCAACCCTTCCCCTTAAGGCCTTTACTCATGGCCCCTCCCTATGGGCATCACAATACCCAGGATGGATTAATATTAATGAGCCCTCGGACCCTGGGCTGTCCCGCCCCTCCAATACCGCCAGAGTGCCAAATACAATTTTTTTTATAATAAAACAAAGTCCTGGTGGCCAGCACTTGTCCTTGCACTGCCACCCACTCACCACCCTGGTCCGGGATATAGCTGTTGCAGTAGGGAGGAGGGAGGTTTTCTGGAAGTGTGAGGGATTTTAGGCAGGTGTGAACTGGATGACTGGGGGCCTTGCGAGGTGTCTTACGCTGCTGAGCAGCTCTTCTCTGCACCAGAGTAAGTGGCACTGCTAATTCCGCCTCCGGGGGACTAAATACTTAAATTATAAATAAAAAAAATAACAAAACGGGGCACCAAGCCCTTTCTGGGGAAAATGGAATGTCTTTTCTGCAGTCCGATAATGCCATGGACCAAATAGCACATTCAAGTAGGCAGTCTTCAGTGACTGGAGACAGAGGGGCACACAAGAAAGCCCTCAGGGACAGCTTCAGTCCTCCTAGCAAGCTCTTCTCATCCCTCCTCACTTTCTGTGTCCTCTCTCCTCCACAGCCACCACTATTGTCTCTTAACAGATATTTTTTTTCAACTTAACACACTGAGTTCTGGTTCTGGAAGGCAGGGCATGTGCCACACAGTAGGTATTCCATCTGCTCAGCCTGGCATTCTATCCTGAGCCACTCTATGCATACATGTTAGGCTGGCATAAAAAGGCTAAACTTTTTATTATATTCTTAACTATATACACTATTTAAAACAGGTTTGTGATGGCGGTATCAGAAGCTGAGCACCTGGGCATTTCTGGGGCATCATATCGGCTGGGTACATTTCTATTTTTCTTTTCTGTTGTGCCCCCAACTTTGCGACACTACAGATTCGGGCCCACCAAATGATACATGTCCTCATGTAGTTTTCAAAATGTTTCTATAACATCTATTGCATTCGAATGAACTTACTTTACTACTGTCTAGATGAGGAACATCTCTAAAACTTTAAATCAATTGTATAACAGTTTCTTAACTCTACTTCTATATGAACTTTAAAAGTTTCAATGCAGTTCTTTTAATTAAAATCTAAAAATTCTATAAACTATACTTGAGAATGAGTGATCATATTTTTAAATCTTTCTTAACCTCTAAGATAGCTTTGGTAACTTTAAAGAACATGAACTCAACTAATGTGACCATGTTGGTATAACTCTCTATCATACCGTAGTTTCTGGAGGCAAAGCTAGGGACTGTCCATGAGAAATCTTTTAGGAGGAATTCCAAAACTGATTCTTTGAGATCTGCAAGGCAGAGTGCATGAAGGTTCGGTAGAAACAGGTTCTATCTCTATGGCATTTTCAGGCATTAGCCTCTCAAGACAGTCTGAGTTAGCAGTATTTGGGTAACTCCAGGGATTGACATACCAGTCTGTTGGGATTTCCAGTTTAGTCATGATAAAATTTCTGGAAGGGTACTCCTGTCTTTCTGTTGGCTTGCAGTCAATATCAGCTGAAGGATCTGATCCAGCATGAAACATGCATGACTTTATTAGGTTTCTGTGGACAACCTTGGTGCCTTTTCCAATTTCTCCTTGAATTTTATCAACTGGCAGTTCTCTACATGGAATTTCTACTATGAGATATGGTTCAGGTTCCCACTTGGAAGCTAGTTTGGTCATTCTCTGTGTTCTCTTCAGTATTACTCTGTCTCCAGTCTGTAGTGGACTTGTGTTGGCTTTGGCATCATACAGTGTCTTTTGTTTTAGTCTCACTTGAGTCATGTGTCAGTCTAGCATTTATCCTGCTTCTTAAAATCTGTTACTGTGCTCATTGACCCAATCTGTGCATTGGTTAGGAGTAGAAGTGGCTTTCAGATCTACATCAAGTACTAGGTCCATAGGTAAATGACCATGACTTCCAAACAGTAAGTAGTATGAAATATATCCAGTTGAGCTCTGTACAGTGTTATTGTAAAGATAAGTTGATTCTGGCAAAATGGTAGGCTAATATGGGCATCAGTGCTCAGGTAATGCTCTCAGCATATTAATTAAGGTTTGACTAGCTCTTTCACAAAATCCATTAGCTTATGGATGATATGCAGTGGTATGAATCTTTTGACTTCCATACAAGCTACAAAGTTCATGGAATAGCTATGGCTCAAAGGAGGTTCCTTGGTCAGTCAAGATTTAGGTCAGGAAACCATACGGTTGGATAAAGTACTTGAAAAATGTTGCTACAGTGCTCTTGGCAGTAAGTTCAGGAACTGGTGCAGCTACAACGAACTCAAAATAATGATACACTAGTTTTTAGAACATAATTGATACCATTTCTGCTAGGCTCAAGTTTCTAATGATCTAAGGCAACTAATTCCAGAGGGACATGACTGAAGGTTGGTTGAAGAGGAGCTTTTTGATCAGTCCTACTGCTTCTCTGTAAATTGCAGGTAGGGCATTCTTCACAACATTTCTGAATTTGGAGTATCATTCCTGCCCAATAGAATCATTTTCTTATATTGGCCTCTGTCTTTTTACTTCCAAAGTGTCCAGACGTGTTGTGATAGGCTTCTAGAACTATTGATGCATTCTCTTGTGGCACAATTATTTGTGTAATCTCACAATGGATGTGAGGGTCTCTGTTTTACCGTATTAACTTACAGTCTTGTATGTCCAACCGGTTTCGGTGTCACCACACTTTTGTCAATTCTGGGTTTGTGTCTTTCCTAAGTGTTGCCCCAAGACCTTGGTTCGTGTCCAACAGAGTTTTGATTTGTCATAACACAGGACTCTTGTTCTGAATTTGGATCCATAAATTATCATGTTTTGCTACATGTGTTGAAGGAGTAGATTCAGATCTGGTTACTGTAATGGGACTGACCTGACAACATACGTGTACCATCTCTGCTGGAACTCGTAAAAATGCAGGCATTTCCACATCCTCTAGGATGGAATCATCATGTTCAGGTTCCATTTGCTGCAGCAATCTTGACAATGCATCAGCGTTGGCATTATTTTTTTCCTGTACGATATTACAGCTTGAACTGGTAATTGGACAAACGTGAGGTCCATCTTTGCTCCAATGCTTCCAATCTGGCAGTATTGAGGTGAGCTAAAGAGTTGTTATCTGTGTACACAGTGAAAGGTGTGACAGCTAGGTAATGTGAAAACTTCTGTGTGACTGCTCATACTAAAGCCAGGAATTCCAATTTAAATGAGTTGTAATGTTCATCATTTTGTTTTGAACCTCTGAGACTGTGGCTAGTGTAGGCAATGACTCCCTCTACTCCTAACTGTTCTTGTGCTAGCACAGCACTGAGACCTAGGTTGCTGGCATCTGGGTATATCTTGAAGGGTTTGGTGTAATTTGGGTTGGCCAAAATCAGAACTTCTGTCAAAGCTTGGCATAAAACATCAAAAGCAGTTTGGTGTCTGGGAGTCCAAGTGACTTGCTGAGTTTTGGATGTGCTTCCTGCTGTTGATCCTTGAAGTAACTCATGCAAAGTAGAGATGCAGCGAACTTAAATTCCACCAGCGAAGTGCTGGTGAAGTGGCCAAATTCACCTGGTGGAGCAATTTGTGGAATTTTTCTGCCTAAGTCGGAATTTTGGCCAGGCAAAATTTCGGCTTCTGTGGCGAAATTTCACCTTTTGGGGGTGAAATTCCAACTTCCGTGGGTGAACTTTCTCCTTCTGTGGGTGAAATTTCACCACGGAAGGTGGAATTTCACTGCAGAAGGTGGAATTTTGCCAAGGGAAGTGAAATTTCACTGCAGAAGGTGAAATTTTGCCGTTACGCCAGGCGAAATTTCATCACTCTGCCAGGTGAAATTTTGCATTTCACTCAGTGAAATGGGTGGAATTTTGCAGATTACTCCACGGAGCAAATTTTGTGTACTTTGCCCATCCCTAATGCAGAGGTGTAGCTAGGCAAGAAAAGTTTTGAATGAATCTTCTGTAGTATCCAGCAAATTCAAGGAATTTTCTGCCATCTTTAACCATAGTGGGTACAGGCTATTTTTGTATGACTTATAGTTTGTCTGGATCCAGTGCCACACCATCTGCTGAGACAATATATCCTAGATAGTTGATTTGTGGTTTCAAAAGATGACACTTGAATGGTTTGAGTTTGAGTCCATACTGGGTCAATCATTTGAAGACTTCTGCCAAATGCTTTAATTGATCCTCATGGTTCTTAGACTAAATATTGATGTTATCCAGATACAAGAGTAGTATGCTGAAGTTACGGCTTCCTAGACAGTGTTCTACTAGATACTGAAAAGTACCTGGGCATTGCATAAGTCAAAAGGCATGTGAGTGAATTAGAATAATCCCATCGGGGAGATGAAAGCTGTTTTCTCAACATCAGAGGGTGCAATTGGCACTTGCCAGTAGCCACTGGTCAAATCCAAGGTGGAGAACACAGCTTCCGATTGCAGTGTGGTAAGAGAGTCTTCAATCCGAGATAGAGGGTATGCATCCTTATGGGTAATATTGTTAAGCTTCCTGTAATCTGCACAAAAATGGATTTTTCCATCTTTTTTGTTCACTAGTACCACTGGAGCAGCCCATGGACTATGGCTTTCTCAAATAACATCAGCATCCTTCATCTCTCTAAGCATGTCTTTTACTGGTTGGTATATCACTGGTGGAAGAGGATGAAATCTCTCTCGGATGGATGGATGATTATTTGTGGGACTGTAATGTTGAACTTCTCTAGCCAGTCTGAAGTCTAAAGGATGCTTGCTAAAAGCTTGATGATGTTGAACCATTATTCATCAGACATCTTCTCACTTGGTGTTTGTAGTGTGAGTCGTATCAATGTCGAGTTCTTTCAACCACTCTGGCAAACCTCTGTTCTCTAAGTCTGGCTGGTGTCCTCTGGTTGTTGACTGGTTACAGGTTATGGAGTGAATTTGATCTTCTGGCTCTACAACATCCTGGATACTGACAGTGTGTAATTTGACAATAGGTTGTTTTTTGTAGAATTGTACGCCATGAGCCACATAGTTAAGAACTTTGATAGGGATTCGTCCTTTGCTGACTATCACAAGGCTGTGAGCAGCAATAATGGGCTCCTCCTTGGCATCAGGGTATGATTCCACCAGGGTGTCATAGTCTTGTCCTCTGGGACCTACTTTGGCTTTATACCATAACGTGGTTTCAGTGCCTGGAATCAGTGTTATTAGGATGGGCATCTGTAACTCTGACTTTTCCAATTTCTCCATCTGGGTTGGCAAAACTTTGGTGGCATTGGATCAGCTGAATGGTCTATTTTAGTACCTGCTTATTTGCAATGGGTACCTGTTTAGCACATTGCCATAAAATATGGACCAATTCATCAAAACAATGTTGCAGCACATTCATTCCGAGAATAAGTGGAGGTAACTCGCTGCTGTCGGTGTCACTCACTATGATGCCTTGCTGGGTCTGGATGTGATTGTCTAATTGGATATCTGCCTCAATGTATCCTAAGTACGGGACTTCAGTACCATTGCTGGCTATCAATTGAATCCAGGATCATGGTGGAGGCTGCAATTCATTAGGATCCCAATGTTGGTGGAAGTATTTCCTCTGTAGCATGGTTACTTGTGAGCCTGTATCTAACAGTGGATGAAGGTCATGTCAATTTATGTTCATTGTCATAGTCAGGCATTTTCCTATGAAAAGGGATTTGTCCTTCCTTGAGGCTGGACCTGGTCCATTGCTCTCTGAGAATCAGTCTGCATAACCAGGGATTCACTGTTTAATGCTACAGCATTTGCAGTCATCTGTCCATATAGTCTTTCCACATGTCCAGCTATTCTGCATTGGCGACAAATAGGACTACCTTGGTCATCAAAATGGTCAGTTGGGCATTGCTCTTCTGCTCTTCTTGGCTGGGACATCAGCTCCCTTGGTCCTTGATTTCCTTCTTGTTGATCTCTGTCGAGTCTCAATCTCCAATTGCTCTTAAGGTCTCGCACCTCTTGGCACACCTCAATAACTTTCCTAGAAAGAGCAGCAATTTGTTCCATCCATTCGGTACCAGGTCCTAAACTAGACCTGCAAAATGGAGTCTGTGACTGAGCCATCTGTTGGTAAGTCTCTTAAGTGTCTGAGTAGTTATTTGACTAAAATAATCCTTCTGAAGGCACTCCTAGTGTCCAATGACTCTCTGGTCTCCATCCTCTGGTGGAGTATTGGGAAACATCATCTGCTATTAACACACAGCAGCCTCTTCTCCTGCCCGGCTCAGGCCAAAAATGCATATTGCCTTCTCCTTCAAGTCTAAGAAGAGAACATCAGGGTCCTGAAGGTGAAGCGTTCACAATTCTCTCCTGAGAGTGTCACTGAGGACTCCATTGATAAATGTTTCTTTGAGAGCCTTATCTGGGTCTTGCACTTCTCCAGTATCTATCCTTTCTACAGCTCAGAGAGCTTCTTGTAGACTTAGGGTATATTCCCTTAGCGTCTCTCCCGGCCTCTGTGCTTGTGAGAAGAACTTCATTTTTAACTCTGACACGGTCTGGGTATGAAAAGTATCTCACAGCCAATTGAAAATCTGATCTGCAGTGGCCTTTTCTCTTTCAGGCCATGAATGCAGTTCTCGTTGAACAGCTCCTTTTAACTGACCAAACAAGATCTCCACTTGCTGGTGATCAGGCACTTGGTAAAGTCAGAACATTGACTGTATTTGTGCCTTGAACTCTTCTAGACTGCTGGAGACTTTGCCATCTGGCTCTCCTGAATAGCTGGGAAGCCATGGTACTCCAAAGTAGTATGGCATGGTCAATGGGGAAGGTTGCACTCTCCTCAAGCCTTCTCCTGCTGCTCCATCCACCTCATTACTACTTCTGGATCCTGATGGCATCTGTACTGTATTCTTCCTCTGGCTTTGGTCTCTTTGGAGGACTCGCTCTACAACCCTACTCTGCTACACCAAAAAGAGGTGTGGTACCCGATGGTGGTAAAATGGATGTTAACATGTTCTGGGTCTCTATGAAAATATAAAAGGGTAAATAAAGCAACTGTGTTGTGATGACACTAGTAACTTGCACACAAATTACAAACTCAGGTCCCAAGTAGGTGAATGTTGCAACCTGACAAAGAGATGTGGGAGTCAGAAATATGTTCCAAATGCCTGACAGGCTTTTATTCAACCAAACAGGAAAGGGAAAGAGAAAGGGAACATTGTTTAACCAGGAATTGCAAACTAAGCTGAAGCTTGTTTCCAGATGCGACCTGGGAGCACAAGGAAGTTAAGTGACTTGCTCAGGATCACACAGTATGTACCTAGGCAGCTGTGGGATTCAAACCCAGATCCCCAGATCGGCAGCTGAGAGCCTTTACCCACTGCTCTATACTCCTATCCCTAATCACCTGTACAAGAAGAACTCTAAATTAACCAACCATAACAGCTCCACTTTAAGAGCATTCTATCTACTATACCCTGTATGAGTGTGACTCTATGCACACTTTCAGTAATCAACGGTAACAGCTCCCTTTTAACAGCTCTCTGTCTTCTAAGATCAGAGAATCACTATGTAATCTCTAATACTACCCTGACGTGCACCTCTACCTAGGGCCTATTACCTGGAGTACTCCACTCTAAGAAACCCTATAGCATGCCACTTACAAGACTCTACATGGAAGCATCAAGTTTTCTCATCATCGAGAATGCCGACCTCTCCCACAGTGGCGGCACAATACCAATGCAGGTATTGTGCCGCCTCTCACATGAGTGTTTTCTGTGGGGGGCTGCACCCCCATATCCCCATGTGGGGGGTTGCACCCCCATACCCCCACATGGGGGCTCTGCCCCCACACCCCTGTACTCTAGGATTCCAACTCCAGGTCAGAGTTGGTCTGGGGAGGGGGTGGAACACTGGGGGAAGGCAAAACACAGAAAAAGGACCATTACTCGAATGTCGCTGTAATGGTCTTTTTCTGTGTCTCGCCGTCGGGTTGTCGACAACAAGGGGTGATATGCTCTACATAGGTCATCAGAGACAATTCGTGCACAGTTGAGGTTTCTCTGTCATTCGGAAGGAAACTGGCATGCAGGATATGGAAACACAAGGGGAACAACTTGGCTGTCTGGCTAGAATGATTTAAAAGCTAAGGGAATGCAGAGAGGATTTTGAACAGGCAATGAGTTCTCGGCCACACGCTACCTCTCTAGGGTTGCCGGAATTTAAGAACAACACAAAGGTTTCCTCCACTCAAAACCCACTGAGGGCCACTGGAATTGAAACACAACAGACCCGGCCACAATCCGCTTCTGGACTGCCGGGAGAAGAAGAAGATAGGTTCATAGGTAGGAATTACAAGTGAAAATAGCTAAACAAGCCATATGGAGACTTGCCACTAACAGTGGATGTATTCTAATTTTTTGTCCCCCATATATATATATATATATATATATATATATATATATATATTAAAAAGCTTTCATACTGGTAGCCCCTACTCTAATTTCTGGCAAGGCATTCCATACAGTAACTACCCTCTGGTTAAACCAGTTGCCTCATCTTGTAGTCTTGTATAAGTCCTCCTTCATCTGATAGGAGTGAAATCTTGTAGCTCTATTTAGGGTCACCTTCCTGGTATGACCAGTTGTTTCCCAAATCATCTCATCATGAAAAGATCTATAAACATAGCAAAGGTCCCCTTTTGTTTTCTCTTTTTTTTATACTTTATTTTTTTTTTAGTATTCAAAAATAAAATATCAGGTTAATTACAATTAAAAGAAAATCATTTTGAAATTATCAATACTCTATGATTATGTAACTAAATAAAGCACAAAAAAGGTATTTTTAATTATTTTAGAGGGGTTATAAGTAACATCTATGAAAAAAGCTTAATACTCTAGCTTTACTATAATCAAATAAACAAGTAATAATTTTGTTTGTGCTCGAAGCTTTTACATCCCATCAAAAGGAAAATTACAAACTACAATGTAAGCATCAAACCCCTTCTTAGATTTCCAAACCTTAAATTAATTTATGAGAGAAAGAAAAATCCATTAGAGAAAAATTATTGCAGAACAAGAGAGCACAATTCATCAACTAATTATACTGGATGTTATTCGGTCACTTCTGCTTCTTCTTCTCTTAAGTCAGAACCAATGTCCTCAGGCATTTTAACATTATTTTCAAAAAAGTTTTGAGCTGCATCTGGATCCTCAAAATGATGACATTTGCTCTGGAATTAAATCCTGAAACGTGCCAGTGCGAGTAGTGTTGCTGACTCCTCAGCCTCTTTAAATTCCAAAAGAACTGGTAAAAATCACTCGCGTCTGCGTTGTGTCTGAAGGCAGAAATCTGGATATAAATGAATGCGATGCCCCTCATACATACATAATTTTTTCGGCCTGTCTATTTGGAGCAATTTATTTCATTCAGCCTGTGTGTTGAAAGTTAAAATAATATATTGTGTTCCAAACTGCTATTTTTCTACATTTGAATCCTTAGCCTGATGTGAGAGAGGATGAAAAACAGATTCTAAGATAAATGAGGGGATAATTGAAAGCACAACTGTAGGCACATTTTCTACTGTTTCCTTTAATTCCCTATTGGAAACTATTCCAGAAAAAACAATAAGTCTCAAATTTCTTTTTAGCATTTGATTTTCCAGCCATTCTAATTGGGACATTTGAGCTAATTGCTCATGCAGAGCTGCATTTGTAGCACCTTCCAAAGTGAGAGTTCTAGCAGAAAGAGCTTTTATTTCAGTTTCATCGATCTCAGTGTCCTTTTCTGTGCTCTCCACTCTCTTCTCTATTGCAGCACAGCATAAGTTAATTTCTGTAAGTGAATTTTCCACTCGAGCAAAAGACGACTTAACATCTGCATGAAACTCTGTCAGCATGGCTTGAATACAGACAAGGATATGTTTTTGAGATGTTTTGGACTTCCTGCTCCCTTCTGAATGGGTCACTGAAACAGGAGAGGCTCCTGCTCCAACCACTTCTTGAGAGCCAGTAGGCCCTCTGGCTGCAGCACCTCTCCCAGTAATGTTGAGTGAAACAAATTTATCCATACCAAAAAAGTGAAGATATGACCAAATAAAAAGTCCTCAGAACTGATCATCTGTTCGCGTGAATATAACTTTTTGGACAAAATCTTCACTTGATATAGCGGAGTTCCAAACAAATGCGTCCTGTAGAATCACAGTTCAACAGCGCCACCCCCTCTTGCTTTTTGATAGGACATTGAGTATAGTCCCAGTTCCCTAAGCCTGTCCACATATGCCCTATTTTTGACCCTTTTCACTGACCTTGTCAATTTCCTCTGCACCCTCTCGACCACAATTGTACTGCCTATACTTTGGGATGCGCGGACTGGGGCACCATATTCAAGCACTGCTCTTTCAAGGGATGGATAATGGGGCAACAGCACCTCCTCTCTCCTACTCTTTATGTTTCTTAATATATTTCCAAAAATCCTAATTCCTTTTTTAACACATTCACTGTTATGTTTATCAAAACTCAGGGTACCAGTTATCCTAACCCCCAGATCTTTTTCATTTGTAACACTGGTTATAGGCCTATTATTAATATAGTATTCAGCCCCAGGATTATTAACACCAAAGAGCATAACCTTACACTTGGAAATATTAAAATCCAGTAAACCAGAAGATGCTGAACAACTGGCCACAGCCTGCTTCTGGACTGCCAGGAAATGAAGAAGATGTAGAACACCCTGAACAGCCCACTTCTGGACTGCTGGGAAATGAAGAAGATGCAAAACACCCTGCCACAGGCCTCTTCTGGACTGCTAGGAGATGAAGAAGATAAAGGACACCCTGTCACAGCCCACTTCTAGACTGTCGGGAAATGAAGAAGATGCAAAACACCCTGCCACAGCCTGCTTCTGGACTCCCGGGAGAAGATGAAGATACAGAACACCCTGCCACAGCCCTCTTCTGGACTGCCAGGAGATGAAGAAGATGCAGAACACCCTGCCATAGCCTACTTCTGGACTACTGGGAGATAAAGAAAATGCTGAGAGAAGGGAGTCTGTGAAACGTGTAAGAACTACCAGGTTCTGGGCACCAAGGCCGGATGAGCCAAGGACTGACGTAAAATAATAAACATGACGATGACCCAGGGAACTAAAACAGAAGATCTGGAAGGCACTTCGGTGAGACGACAAAACAAGAAAACAGACGGCAGACTTTGCATTGGGTCAGGCTATACACGGGGAACTTGAGAGAGGAAAATAATAAACAAGATGTTGTAAACTGAGACAACTGCGGCATAGTTCTTCAGGAGGTCACTGTTGGTTGTTTCGGAGATGTACTGGGAGATGATTTCTGAAGAACTGATGAAGATTGATCTGGATACACGTTGAAGAAATGTCTCTAGAGAATTACTGAAGACTGATTTGAATACTTTTCTGACACTGAAATGCTGGCAACAAAGCAATACTTTCTGGCACTGAAATGCTGGCACAAAGCAACACAAGGACAGTTCTGGCACTTATATTGTTCATAGGAATAATAGCAATGTGATGAATGTTTAAGTTTTTATTGTAGTGGTCAACTACACATTCTCAATGTCCAGACCACAGTAAATAAATAGGCACTTTACTATTCTGGGTCAACCCTAGCTTAAGTGGACCTAACTACCAGGGGGTCCCTCTAGCCACATCAGGTTCTCCTGTTACTGTGGGTACACTGCAGTGGGTAATAGCCCTCTCAAAATGCTATAGACTCAAATGTCAGACTAGGCTTTATTAACACCTGTGGGCTTAGGTGGCTAGCTAGGCTCCCTCAACATCTGGGGTAGCTAATGCTGCTGGGCCCCTTTAACTCCTCTGGGCCTGAATGGCTAGCTGTGGGCCTTGTGTTGCCCCTTTAAGTGACTGTGGGCTTGACTTTCCCTCTTTAACAGCAGTGGGCCTAACGTGCCCTTTTAAATAGCAGTGGGCCTAACATGCCCCTTTAAGTGAGTGTGGGCCTGACTTGCCCTCTTTAACAACAGTGGGCCTAACGTGCCCTTTTAAATAGCAGTGTGCCTAACTCACCCCTTTAACAGCAGTGGGCCTAACTTGCCCTTTTAAGTAGCAGTGGGCCTAATGTGCCCCTTTAAGTAGCAGTGGGCCTAACCCACACTTTTAAATAACTATTGGGTCGCACCTTTAAGTAGCAGTTGGCATAACATGCCCCTTTAAGTAGCAGTGGGCCTAACTCACCCTTTTAAATCCCTGGGCCTTTCTTGGCTGGCCCCTTTTACACTTGCACTCTTGGGCCTGGCTTGCCCCTTTTAGAAAACTGCTGCTGGGCCTTCCTGTCTATCACTAGGCTGCCTGCCTCAGCTCCACCCCTTTTTTAAATAATTCAATCCTTTTCTTTAAGGCCTTTGCTCTTGGCCCTTCCCTGTGGGTGTCACTATGCCCAGGATGAATTAATATTAATGAACTCTCAGGCCCTGGGCTGTCCCGGCCCTGCAATAGCACCAGAGCACTAAATACAATTTCTTTATAATAAAACAAAGTCCTGTTTGACTGCACGCTTCCTTGTGCTGCCACTCACTCACCGCCCCGGTCTGGGGTATAGCTGCTGCAGTAGGGAGGAGGGAGGTTTGCTGGAAGTGGGAGGAATTTTGTGCAGGAGTGAACTGGATGACTGGGGGCCTTGCGAAGTGTCCTATGCTGCTGAGCTGCTCTTCTCTGCACTGGAGGATGTGGCACTGCTAACGACGTATCCGAGGGACCTAAAACTTTAATTTTAAATAAAATAACAAAATGGGGCAGCAAGCCCTTTCTGGGGAAAACAGAATGTATTTTCTGGTGTCTGATGATACCGCAGACCAAAATGGCACATTCAGCTAGGCAGTCTTCAGTGACTAGAGACAGAGGGACACACAAGAAAGCCCTTAGGGACAGCTTCAGCCCTCCTGGAAAGCTCTTCTTATCCCTCCTCACTTTCTTTGTCTTCTCTCCTCCACAGTCACCATGTTTATCTCTTAACAGATCATTTTCTAAAACATAACATGCTGAGTTCTGGTTCTGGAAGGCAGGGCATGTGCTACACAGTGGGCATTCCATCTGCTCAGCCTGGCATTCTATCCTGAGACACTCTATGCACACATGTCAGGCTGGCATAAAAAGGCTAAACTTTTTATTATATTCTTAATTATATGCATTATTTAAAACAGGTTTGTGATGGCTGCATTAGAAGCTGGGCACCTGGGCATTTCTGGGCCACCTTATAGGGCTGGGCACATTTGTATTTTTCTTTTCTGTTGTGCCCCCAACTTTGGGGCACTAAACATCCCTGCAGTATCACTGCTGCAGGTGTACTTGTGGACTGCTTCAGTGACCATGCCATTACCTGTAATATCCTGGGATATGTTGTAACCCAATTGCCTTCTTTGAGGAATATTGAGCGGCATCCCTCGTTAATCAGTGCTGGTGCCATGCATGTGGAATATATTCATCAATGATCTGGAAGCTGTTGCCTCCAGTGGACTGCTTAAATACACAGATGACATTAGATCTAGGCTCACCAGAGTGGTGGACTCCTTTGAGGACTGGCACAAGCTTCAGGAGGATCTGAACTTTAGCTGAATACTTGGTCTGAGTCATGGATCCTCAGATTCAACTCATTCAAATGTAAGGTGCTACAAGGAAAAAAAAGAGAGCTAGGACCTACACACTGTCTGAGGCTCCTCTTGCAGCAGATGAGGAGGAAAAGGATCCGAGGATCAAGATATAAAAGAGTCTGATTCAAGACAAGCAGTGTGCAGCAACCAGCTGTCAAGGGGGCTAGCAGAATGCTGGAGCACACCAAAAGAGAAATGAGCAGTTGATCAGGGAAATAAATCTTGACACAAGGCCATGGCCAAGCCCCACCTGGAGTACTGTGTGCAGTTCTGGACTCTTCACTACAAAAAGCACATTGAAGCAGTTGAGGGGGTGCAATGCAGTTCCACCAAAATGAACAGGGGTGTGGGGGATTAAAGTTAAGAAGAGAGGCTGAAGGCCCTTACCATGTTTGCTCTGAAGAAAAGGAGGATGAGAGGGGATCAAGATCATGAGTTTGGTACTCTGCAGCCTCAGTGTTACCATCACCATTGAATATACAGAGATTTTTTTTTTAATTAAGTAAACTTTATTATTATTTAACAAATAAATACAACCCCATTGTACAGACAACATACATACCACAGGAATGCATCAATTAAGAATATAAGTGAGGAACAAGCACATTCTATATAGTGTAAGAAAATGTATATGTCCTGAAGTTGACTGTAAACCCCACCCTCCCATCCCTCCCTGTATGCCACTGAGTTTGGGTAATAGGTCATATTATAAGGAAATAGCATTGAATCCCAGACTGAAGGCATCAGACAGAAAAAAGAAAATTGACAATAGAGGGCCTGTATATGAGAATAAATTTAATGAATCAATATAAGGGTAAAAAATGTATCCCTGATTTGTTTATATTTGTCCATTCTGCTTGTAGTACCTGCAATGATATACTCTGCTTGTAGAGCAAACAAAACCTCTTTATACCATTCTACATAAGTGGGTGCAGTCATGTCTAGCCAATGTCTCAAAATAACTTTCTTGGCGCAAGTTGCGATTAGGGACATGTGGGCTCTTTGAGTACAACCTCTCAACTGGGTATAATCACCTAAGATGCATATCTCAGGATTAAAATTATCTAACAAAGCCAGTAAATAGCCGAGACACTGTTGGATGTCTGACCAGAAGGGGCCAATTTTTTTCACAAGACCACAACATATGGAGCAAGTTGCCAGGTGCCGTTTAACATTTGGGACATTGACTAGAGGACAACTTACCCATTTGGTGAAGCTTGACTGGTGTAAAATACAAATTGTGGTTAATCTGAAATTGCATGTATCTATATCTGTCCCACTTAATGTATTTGTACAAATGCTTCCAAATTTTAAACCACGATCTGGAGGAGGTGGTCAATGGAAGAATATTATCCCACCAGTAAAACTTTTGACCCTCCAGGGTCACTAACATAGTTACTAAGAATTTGTTTGTATATGAAATTAGATGGGTATTGGGGATGGAGCTAATATAGGTAGAGAGGGCAATCATAAAGGATTTAGACCAATAACCAGAACCAAAATAATGTAACAACATGTGGGAAATCTGGAAGTATTTGAAGACCTGGGTAGGGGTCCAGTGGAAATGGAAACTGGCAGCCTGAAAGGGCATGTGTTTTTGGTCCATAACTAGGTCCTCCACCTTATTTACACCAATATTTGGCCAGAAGGTGTGGGGTTTGAGAGTTTTACCAGAAATTAAAAGATTAGGGTTATTGAAAAGAGGTTGAGCCATATCCCTATAGGCATCTGTTCTGAGAAAGGAATTCATCTGGGATTGTGTTTGAAGCAAGGAGCCAAGAGGTGAATATCATAGAGATCAAGGAAGATTCTTTCTGGGAACAAAGGGAAGAGATTTGGAATCAATATAATGCATTGAGCACAATGCCTGTTCAATTCCAACCCAAAGCGGGCAATAAGAAGAGTTCTGTGTAGGATTTGTGTGGAGCAGATGGAATCTTATTCTAGTCAGATGGATAGCTAAATAGTAAAGGTAAAGGTTAGGTGCTTGGAGGCCATCATTTGTTCTTTGAGGAGTCAGTTTAAGACAGGTTCGTCTGACCTTTCTCCCAAGCCATAAGAAGGAGCTAATAGATTTATGTAGGTGTGTGAACCAAGATAATGGGAGGTTCCAATTAAACATTTGTAGAGGATATAAAATACATGGAAGGACATTCATCTTAATGATATTCATACGACCCCACAATGACAGGGGAAGTTTGGACCAGCGTTGAAGGTCATCCTTGAGTGTAGTAACAATGGTGTCGAAGTTGAGCTTTTTCATTATATGCGGACAGGGATATAAGTTAATGTCAAGATAGTTTAACTTGTCTGTACACTTTTGTATACCCATGTGAGCTATGTCAGCTCTCATGGTGTGCTTGTTAAGGGGGAAGAATTCAGTTTTATCCAGATTTAATTTATAATTCAAGATGAGTCTGAACTGGGAGATAATCTGGAAAGCGGTAGAGAGTGATTGAGCGAGACGGGAGATGTGCAGGAGTATATCATCCGTGTAAACAGAAATTTTGTACTCCAAATTACCTACCATTATACCTCTTATGTGAGGAGAGGTTTTAAGTTTCCTGATGAGGGGTTCAAGAAATAGGTTAAAGAGGTATGGAGATAAGGGACAGCCCTGACGGGTAACTTGGAAAAGTGGGAAGGGGGTAGACAGAACCCCATTACATTGCACTCATGCAGAAGGGGATGTGTATAATATTTTCACCCAGCATATAAATTCTGAGGGGATGTGATATTTGAGTAGTAATGAAAAAAGATATTCCCAGGACACACTATCAAAAGCTTTTTCAGCATCTAGAGAAACCAACACAGCAGGAGTGGTGGAGTCTCTAGATGCAAAAAAAAGGTATGCTAGCTTCCTTAGATGATCAGATGAGAGTCTGCCCCTAACAAAACCCACCTGTCCTTCACTAAGCAGTGATTCCCACACTAGGCTTAGTCTAGAGGAAAGAATTTTAGCTAAAATTGTGAAGTCCACGTTAATTAAGGAAATCGGTCTGTAGTTGGAAACAAATAAGGGAATTTTGCCTGGCTTTGAGAGGACGACTATGGTTGCTGAGGTGAATGAAAAATAAGTTAGGCCTTCTTTAAAGATATAGTGGAAGGTGTCCAAGAGGATAGGAGCTACCAACCCCTTAAATGTTTTGTACAAATTAGATGAGAAGCCATCTGGCCCAGCAGCTTTGTCTGGAGAAAGTGAATCAATAACAGAGCAAACTTCTGCCAAAGTGATGGGGGCTTTTAAACTAGCAATTTGAGGTTCTAATAGGACAGGGAGATTAATATCCTAGAGGTAGGAGTCCAGTTGTTGAGGGGTGGTGGAAGATGCAGGAGGGGTGTATAACTGACTGTAAAATTCCCTAAAAGCTTCAACAATATCTGGAGGGGAAATGAGAAGTGAGAAGTAAGCCAGAGGCTGAGTGAACAGAGGAAACAATTTTATCAGGGTAGCACGTGAGGTAGGTGCCTGAATTAAGGCGCCGTCCGAAACAACGACATGATGTGGGTGAAAACCCGAATGGCTATGGGGGAAGGAGGTGACCGGATGTGGTGGGGTGGGCAACCGTAGCTACAGGATGTCACTATATGTACATGTGCGTGGGGTGGGGGAGTGAGCACAGTGAGCATGGCCTGGGAGAGGGCGGAGGGGATATAGGGGTGGTGCTGCGGTCTGCTGCCGAGCTGCGCCTTGGTGTTTGGGGTTGGCCTCCACTTGCAGTGCTGGGGTTCCGGGTTTGGGTCTGTGGTTTTGTTGTGCCCTGCCAAAACTTCCTTTTTTTTTTGCTTTTGCTCCCCCCCCCTGACATGCACCTCCCTGGAGTTGAGAATCCTTATGTAGGGGGGTGCAGGGGGCAGAAAGCAAATGATTTAAGTTCCTGGCATCATTCTTCCATGTGCCGAGGATGTCAGGGTGGCGAAATTGTTTTTGCCACCCTGACATCGCGATAATGCCGGTCGCCGTTTGATGCTCGCCATTATCACATAGAACTTTTTATCAGCTATCTGTGCACGTAGATGAAGGGCTAGGAGTCTGCTGGCTCTTTTCCCCTGATCCAAGTAAGAGACTTTGGAATGAAGCAAAATAAACTCTGCTTTATCTGCAACTATTTGATTATATTGAGCATGAAGAGTTTCCACCTTTTCCCAATCTTCAATGGAGAAGAAGGAGAAAGGTGAGATTCTGCAGCTGATATCTTGTCTAAAATAGAAGAGAGGGCCACAGATCTTTGTTTTTTTACATTTGGTCGCAATACGTATTAGTTCACTCCGTAGTGCACATTTTAGTGAGCCCCATAGAAAGTCTTTTTTAATCCATACTCCATGAAGTTGGTAATGAATGGTTGGTGGTGTTGACTATAATCCTCCTACTTCAAAATTTGGTTGTTAAGCTTCCAGACTCTATCTCTGTGGATGTTGGGGGAGAGATCTAGGTGCAGATGAGTTATTTGGTGATCTGAGATAACCTTAGGAGAATAGTAGGCTAGATAAATGCTGGAAACTAGATCTATGGACACAAGGAAATATTCTATGCAAGAAAAGGAGTGGTGAGGAAGGGAATGGAAGGAAAATTAATTACAATCGGGATGCATAATTCTCCAGGGGTCTGTGAGACCAAAAGTTCACATTAGGTCATTGATAGCTTTTTGGCTTGGTAACAGGCCATGCCTAGTCTGGCTATATCTATCTAAACTATTGGATAGAACCTGGTTCCAATCACCCCACAAAATGATTGGAAGGGTGGACCATGCGCTTAATGTGCACATCAATGTAGTGAAAAAATCTGGATCATCCATATTGGGACCATAAATGGACCTCAGTATAACTTCTGAGTGGCCCAGGAGGGCTCTCAGGATCACAAACCGACCCCCAGGATCAGCAATCTCCTGTAGAATTCGAAATGGAATCCTACGGGCTATGATGATAGCGACCTCCCCTTTCACGGGAATCCAAACCGGAGCCAAATACTTGACCCACCCAGTTTCAACGTAAATAATGGACTTGACTAGGCAAAAGGTGAGTCTCTTGTAAAACAGCTATATCAATTTGCAGGTGTGTGAGATGTAAAAGAACCTTAGATCTTTTGGCAGGAATCTGGGCACCTTTTGTGTTCCAGGAGCAATATTTATAACCAGCCATAATAACTACCGTGATGCGAATAGGGAGATTGTAATCCACTAAAGTTCAATAGAAACAAAATATGCAGTATTAGGGTAAAAAAATATCTAACAGTGGCAGACATTCCCATACCCCAACCCTCCTTCTCTGCCCCCTAACCCTCCTCAAAGACACAAAACCCCAAGAGGACAGGTGTGACCTAGCCCACCCCAAATCTTTACCCCAAATGAAAATTCTCGAAAAAGTAAATCTAGACCAATGATCAACCCCCTTAGAGCCCTATCAGGTAAAGTAACATCTGAGGGACCAAAAGGACCCATATCTAAATAATGATAGTGGAGGTTCCATACCCATCTTCTGCTTGTGGCTGCTACCCTAACAAATGCACAGCCATAGCACCCCCTTCCCCCCACCTCAACTAAAATTCATCCCTTGATTTCTACAGTAGGATCTTAATAGAGTAAATCAAACTACAGTACTGCCAATAAACTTGCAGTAAATCTGAAAATGCATATAAGATGAAGAAAGCAAACCTTAACCAATGCAAGTTATAACAACTAACTACAGAGTTAACAAAGAATTAACTATATCTAAGAGTGCTATTATGATGTATCAACGAAGAACCACTAGCAATCAACAAAAACTCTGAAGACTTCCCATCCAACTGGTGACTTTGGTCCAAGACCTGGAGGAGGGAAGTAGGAAAAAAAAAAACACTGATAATCTAAAATTAGCCAGCCCAAAATAAGCCTTGTTGAACATTCCCCACTGGCCCAGTGGGAGAAGTGTAACTGGGAAGGCAAAAAGGAACATTTTTAGTCCTTGTTGAATATAATACTTATTCATGAGTCAGGCCATAGCATGGCCGATTTATAATGAATTGGTCCTGGTAAAAGAAAGCAGTCAGAGGTGAAAAAACAATACTAGGACAGGGTCCAGGAGTAGAACAAAAGGAAAACCAAAATTAAATCAAGGGTACTTGACTGTGATAAACTTGCATATGCAGGCAATCGCGGTTCATAATGAATTGTTGATGTTCACACAGTTGTGCAACTTCTTCACAAATGTGCTCACTGTTGAGGAGAATAATTGCACTCTCAAGGTGGTGCAGAAAAAAGCCCAAGTAGGCCAGCATGATGATGCAGAAATCTGGCCCCAAAAGCTATGAAGGGGGGATTTACTTGAGCAAAACAAAAACCAGAATGAGATCAAGGGTACTTTTTTTATTTATTTATTTATTTTTTGTTGACCGGGTAAGTGCACTAGACAAATTCTGCCTATTTTCAGGCACAACCCGGGGGAGGGGGATACAGATGAATGCCAACTGACCTTGAACCACATTAAGCTGTTGGTGGTATTTTTAGTGAATGAGGGAAATTTGGCCAGGACACACTTGACTGTAATATACTTGCATATGCAGTCAAACATGGTTCATGATGAATTGCTGGTGCAGCTTCCTCAAGCCCAAAGTAAGCCAACACAGTGAAGCAGAACTGTGGCCCAGAAAGCTATGAAGGTGGGATTTACTTGTGTCAAACAGTGGCTGATTGTCGAGGAAGGAGATGAGTAGAGCCTCCCTGCTGCCAGATTCCCTCTCAATGCTCCGATGCTCAAGTTGTCTTGTATGCTGCACGAAGGGATGGGACTACGGGCAACAACCTATGGAATTGAGCCAGAAATGAGGGGGGGGGCTATGAAGATATGCTTCCCAAAATCTATCAACTGAGGGGTGCAGAATTAAACTTTGTAAATAGTATTAGGCTACAAAACATCACTTTTTGAATCACAAAAAAGCACCAGGTGGTAGGGTATGAGCCTCGTCAGTGCTGGGCAAATAGATCTGGAAACAGTGTCGGGAGGTCCCTCGCTGCGAGCTCCATTCTCTCAAAGGTTTTCCAGCAACTCTGGTGCAATTCTGATAGCCTAGTGGGATACAACATTCTACATTTGATCCTGGCGGCAATTGTCTTGTAAATAGATGGATAATATTCGGCTAGTTTTTGCCGTGTGGTGGCTAGCAGATCCTGGGAAATATGTAGAGGTGAATCTTCCCACTTAATTTCTTTTAAGTCCTTAGTTGCTGTTAAAACATGCTATCGATCTAGTTAGCTCAGTAGGCGTAAGATGAAGGGTCTTGGTTTTGAGACTGGGGGTGGTCTAGGCCGTAAAGATCTGTGGGCCCACTCGACTATGTAGCTCTCTGAATGTGGTGCGGGGCCCACTATTTTGGACAACAATTTTTGTGCAAAAAGAACAGGTGAATGCCCCTCTGCTTCTTGGAAGCTGAAAATCACCAGGTTATTACGCCTGTTTTGGCCTTCCAGATCCTCCAGTTTTAACTTGAGTTTAGAAAGCTTCTGTCTGAGGGAAGATATTTCAGGCTCCGTGCGGGATTTCCAACCTTCGAGCTATCCCATGCTTGTTTGAAGCCCTGCACTGTATTCATACCCACCACTTCCTGAGGTAGGCCGTTCCATGCATCCATCACTCTTTCTGTGAAAAAGAACTTCCTCACATTACACCTCACATTACACCTTAATCGCCCTCCCTCTAATCTCATGCTGTCCTCTTGTCCTGCTATTTTTCTTATATTGAAACATGTTAGACTCTTTCACCTTGTTAATGCCCTTAAGGTGTTTGAATGTTTCCATCAAATCACCTATCTCTCCCTCCTTTGCTCTAGGGTATACATATTGAGTTCAGTTAATCTGTCCTCATATGTTTTCTGATGCAGTCCCTACATCATTTTGTTTGCCCTTCTCTGTACTGCCTCAATTTGGTTAATGTCCTTGTGAAGATGTGGCCTCCAGTACTGCACGAAGTACTCCAGATGGGGCCTAACCAGTGTCTTGTAAAGAGGGATTATTACCTCCCTTTTCCGACTTGTGATACCCCTACTGATACACCCCAACATCCTTCTAGCCTTACCTACTGCTTTAGAGGTCTGCTTGGATGATTTCAGGTCATCAGTGATGATAACGTCAAGTCTCTTTCTTCCCTTGTGACTGCCAGCATCTCCTCTCCCAGCCTGTAGGTGGCTTCAGGGTTTCTCTTCCCTATGTGCATGATCTTGAACTTCTTTGCATTAAACTACAGTTGCCACTCTTCCGACCATTTTGCTAGTTTATCCAGATCACTTCTCATTCTACCCACACCATCTGTGTCATCTACTCTGTTGCAGATCTTGGTGTCATCTGCAAACAAACAAACCTTACCCTCCAGTCCATCTACAATGTCACTGATGAAGATATTGAAGAGGACTGGCCCCAGGACTGATCCCTGAGGTATCCCACTTGTGACTTGCATCTCTTCTGACTGTATACTGTTTACCACCACTCTCTGTTTTTGCCTGTCAACCAGTTTGCCACCAGCTGACCAACATCTGACCCACCCGAGCCTACCAGCTTATTAATCAATCTTCTATGTGGAACAGTATAAAGCTTTGCTGAAGTCAAGGTAGGCAACATCAACTGCTCCCCCTTGGTCCACCACTCTGGTTACCCAGTCAAAGAAATCTATGAGATTAGTTTGACAGGACCTTCCTTTTGTAAACCCATGCTGTGTTGGATCCTGTGCTCCTATGGATTCCAGGTGTTGCACTATCCTTTTCTTAAGGAGTGTCTCCATAATCTTGCCCACTACAGAGGTAAGACTGACTGGCCTGTAGTTCCCTGCCTCCTCACTGCTACCAATCTTGTGGAGCGGGATCACATGAACCCTTCTCCAGTCTTCTGGGACCTCTCTTGTGCTCAGAGACTCATCAAACAATTCCACCCTTAGCTCCTTTAGTACCCTGGGATGCATGCCTTCAGGTCCCATTGCCTTGTCCACCCAGAGTTTATCGAGCTCTTGTAGGACCCTTTCTTTTTTGAAGGGATTAGTGCATACCTCCCTCCCTCCTGTGTCCATGGTGCAGAGCTGTGGGCCCTGCCCTACCTTCTCTTCAGTAAATACTGAGCTTAAGTATCTATTTACGATAGATGCTTTTACATGGTCCTCCTCCTCACATGCCCCCTTATCCCCTTTGATCTTAGCAATACCCTCTCTGGACTTTCTCCTTTCACTAATGTATCTATAGAAAGTCTTGTCACCTTCTTTTACTGTTCGTGCTAGTGTTGCCTCAGTTTGGGCCTTTGCCTGCCTTACTGCCTTCCCTGCTTCCCTTAGGGAAGTTTGGTATGCCTCCCTATCTTCATCCTGCTGTGTTCCCTTATATTTCCTGAAGGTCAGCCTTTTGGCTCTGACCTTTTCTGCTACTGTGTTTGAGAACCAAAGTGGTTTCCTTCTTCTTTTGCACTTCCTTTTCTCACTAACACAGTGGGATGTTGTTTCAAGTATTGCATCTTTCATGCTTGCCCACTTTGCCTGTACCCCTTCACCTGTATTTCTTTTTGCCAGTGCTAGCTTAACTCAGTTGGCCACCTTATCAAAGTCAGCTCCTCTGAAGTCCCATATTTTTGCCTTGGAATGGGATGATTTTGTTCTAGTGGCCAAATTGAACAATACCATGTGATGGTCATTGGTCCCCAGGTGACCGTCTACCTGAAGATCTTTGATCCTTTCCCTGTTAGTCAATACTAGATCTAGGATGGCCCTGTCTCTTGTGAGTTGTTGTACCAGTTGTCTGAGGCCCTCCCCCTGCAGGAAATCCACTATGTGTCTAGTTCTGGCAGATGTCCCTGCTGGTATTGACCAATCTGTTTCTAGCATGTTGAAGTCTCCCATTATTAGAACCTCCCCTTTAGCTGTCATGTTTTGTATATCTTCTAACAGTAACGTGTCTATGTCCTCCTCCTGGTCTGGAGGCCTATACACAACCCTAGTTAGTATGGCTGTTCCATTTCCTGTTTCCAGGGTGACCCACAGTTCTTCTGGCTCCTTTTTGTGCATTCTGAAGTTCTGTAGCTTTAATATTTTCATTGACATAAAGGGCCACTCCACCCCCCCCCCTTTTTGAACCTCAGTCTCTTCTGAACAGTACATAGCCAGGTACTGAAGTCTTCCAAGTGTGGTTACTAGTAAACCATGTCTCGCTAATGGCTACTATGTCCAGTTTACCCTCTTTCATTATTGCCTGCAGGTCTGGGATCTTGTTTTCCAGACTGCGAGCATTTGAGTACATGATTTTCCATTGGTCAGATTTCGGTGTGTTAGTTGTAGGGTGAGGTCCAGCGTTTCCCATGTGCATCGTATGGGGAGCCGGAACTTTTTCTTTACCTGGTGATGCAAATGAACTACAAACATGCTGAACTCCTGTTTGACCACTAGCTGAGGGGGGAGGGGTGTTCTTCCCATTTGACGTTTTGGGTGCTGTACCCCCTCTCCCCATTTGCTAGTTTAAATATTCTGCAAAGACATCAAACTTCTGCTCCAATGCACTGACTCCCTCCTTAATCAAATGCAGTCCATCAAATTTAAAGAACTTTCGCTCCCAAAACTGTTGCCAGTTCCCTACAAATCTGTGTCCTTTTTCCTGGCACCAGCCCTTAAGCCACATGTTTAGCTCCCCTATCTCCCCTTCTCTGACCTTCCGTCCATCTGTCCCCCCTCTCCCAGACTGGCAGGATCTCAGAGAAGGAGATGCTGGATGAAATTTATGATAGTTTATCACCCAGCCTGGTTAAGTGTTCCTTGGTATCAACAACTGACTGGCTGGCGAGATCATTAGTCCCTATGTGTACCAGGACATCAATGTTTTCTCCTGCTTCCTGAAAAATTTTAGCAATGTGGTCAGTGTCTCTCCACGCTGATGTACCTGGGAGACATCTGACCATTACCCCTGGCTGGAGATATGTATCAACTCCCCGAATCATGGAGTCTCCTTTGATCAAACTTTTTTTGGATATCCTTTTTGCTTTTTTTGTTTTGGTTCCTGTTTTGGGCCCGTTTTGTTGTTCTAGCTCCTGTGCTGCAGTATCCTGCTCTGCAGTGTCCTCTGCCCCTTTGTTTGATTTTGGAGATAGAGACAGACACCTGTTTGTAGTTTTTATATGGTTTGTGGAGGTGATATGTTGGAGAGCACTGAGTGATGGAGCACCCGATTTGCCCCTTCTAACCACCTGCCAACCTCCTGGAGCAACTACCCTCTGTGGTTGAGGTGCTTCTGTTGGATGTTGGGGAAATGGTGGGTGATTTTTTTATAATATATTTCATCTTGAACATGCAATTTGAGGCATGCAATCTCTGCCCATGCTGCTTGGAGCTGAGCTCTTAGATCTCCAATGGCCCAGCATGTACGACACTGTCCAAAATCTTGGAAAACTGCCCTTCTGAAATGTGTTCCACAGTACCTGCAATTAACGATATCCATTCCAGGTAAGTTGCTGGGTTTATAACCTGGTCAGAGTAATTAGAAGGAAGAAAATGAAAGCAAACATTTGATTTTGTGTTTTGTTTGTTTGTTTTTGTATAACTTGTTATAATAAGTTAAATTATTAGTGCCCCTGTAAACGAGGTCACTGTGTGGATACCCCTCTGATCTGCCCCTTCCTGCTTTGCTATAGGAAATGTCACGACTGTGCTACCCTATAAAAGGAGTGTAGTGTGGGGTGGTTGGGGATTGGGGTGGGTGGTGGGCCCTTTCTCTGCTGAAAAACAAGAACCACTGATGAAAGAAACAAGGAGTTAAAAGCAGAAACAATCAGACAGCAACAAATGCAGTAGCCCTAAAAGGTTATCCTTATGACATATAAAACTGAAACCTGTAAAGCACCACCTGTAATAATTTCACAGAAGATATACCCTGTAAGAAACACTTTGCTACAGAGAAAAATAAAGCAGTAACAGAAGATATACCTTGCAAAAGACAATTTGAATCAGAAGACAATTTGAATCAGAAGATGGCAGCAGTAATCTGTAAGCACACACCTGTAGGCACACCCTGTAATAATGCAGCAGAATGTATACCCAGCAACAACAATTTGAATCAGAGAAAAATAAAGCAATAAAATGTTAGCAACAAACAGTAACAATTCCTGTGAGTACAAAATAAAAAATAACAACACACAGTAAACCTGCCTATCCAAAAGAGGCCTTAATCCTTATTGTTGCTCTGGTAAGGTTATTTGCTCTGTCCTTTTAAGCAACCTAGAAGAAAAGAGCTCAGGAGAAGCTAGGTGCCTTGGCCAGCAAACCTAGTCTTCCATATTTTAATATCTATATTTAACTCATTGAGGTGCCTAGTAGGAGCGCATCACATGATTCTGCCATACAGAGATGTTTTATCTGGTGCTTTCTAGCAGGATGTAGGAAAAGTGTCTAATGCTCAGAGGTGGTACATTCAGGAGTAACGTTAGAAGGCAAATTTACTCCCACAGGTTGGATAAACTGTGGGACAGTCTACCAGAGGAGACAGTGGATATGAAAAAATACATTCCTTCAAAGTAACCCTAGGCACATTTTTGCTACCAGTTGATATCTGCAGACCCTGCATTGTGCCTTTCCCAGTCGAAACATTCTAAAGTAAATTAAACTAAATATAATAAATAAAATGACTGAAAATTGTGGTTGTGAGATTTAAACCTTGGATTAACGGCTCATGAATCTAAGCCACACTGCCTGAACTCAAAGTAGAGCTCAAGAAAAATGGAGAACTGTTAATAGAGATTAATGGAAAATAAAGATTGTTTGGAAATAGGTTGCAGAAAATATTTAAAAAAATTAACAAGACTGAAAGGAAATGAGGCACAGACAACAAAAGGAAACAATCACATTATACCTTTGAGAAATATTTATTTTGTAATTAGTGACCAGGAAAAGCACACTAAGCTAATGTAGCTTGTATCCAGGTGCATCCTGGGGGGTGGGTTGCATCAATCTGCTTTATTGGCAGGTGGAATATTGGCCATGTCACTGTGAGAAACTCCTTTGCTCTTTGTTGATAAGTGCCATGGGAGTGTTTACTTCCACCCGGACAGTGATCAGAGATGGGCAGCCAGAACCTCAATTTTATGTCTCATGTGAAGGATGGCACCTCATCAGTTCAGCTCCCCCTTGTATTGCACTACAGTGCCAGTTATGGGTATTACCTCAAGTGCCTGGTGTGGGACTAGAACTCACAATCATCTGATCTTCTGGCCCCAGAGGCAAGTGTGCTACCTACTGAGCTACTAACAGCAATAATAAACAAATAAACAAACAAAAAAAACAAGAATGAAAGAGTGGTGATGAGCATCACTATTTAAGCAATATTAAAGCATCACGCTGCGATTATGGCATGCGTCAGTTTTGTTGAAGCACGAGGCTGAGCGTCAAACACCAGTAACCAGCAAATAAGGAATTACTAAAGATATGTTTTCTGAAATTTAATAAACTTCATTGATTCCATATTAAAACCATAACTGACTGAAACAAGAGAACATCAGTCAGACATCAAGTAATGAACCCCTCTTCCCCCACCATCATCCCACCCCAGCAGAGTGACCAAAAATAGACTGGAAAAGGCCACATAAAAGCAACACAGTAAGGCACTAAAACGCAATAACAATCGAGCCCGGAGACAAATCAAAGTCTATGGATCCCAGGCCATACCACTGCTAAGGTACAGCTGGAGAATTTAGGTGGTGTGCAGAGTGTGTAACTTACCCCATTTCTTATCGAATAGCATGGGTTTTTGACAGAGACTCACAATCATGCATTCTACACGAAGGTTGAACAGGAGCTCCTGTAACCACTCCCGATATGAAATATAAACCTGGTCAAGCCAGTGCCTTAGAACTATTTTCTTCACAGACAGGGAGATTAAAGCCATATAATACCTTCTGTCCCTCACCAGGACTTCACTATAATCACCAAGTATGCAAATCTCTGGTGTAAACAGGCCATTCAACCCCAGCAGGGGATCTGCTTTAGCCTCAATTAAGCCCCATAGTGGTGCCGCCTTGGGGCAAATTCAAAAAGTATGAAGGAGGGAACCCTTATCCTGTCTGCATCTAGTGCAGAGAGCTGACAGTAACCTACCCATTTTAGCGAGTTTCTTAGGTGTAAAATGTTTAAGATGTTAAACTGGGTAAGATGTAGCCTATCCTGGGAAACATAAGTCCTTCCAAACTTTTTGCAACTGAGAAAGGCTGAGAGGGAAATGTGAGTCCCAGTGTGGAGAAGTTCTGTCAAGCTCCGGGAATAATTTAGAATGGAGAAAGATATACAAATTAGCAACTGAATGTGGTTTTAGAACAAAATACTGGATATAGTGCAGGAGCTCAGACTGATCAACCCACCAGATACCGGGCCCAAACCACTGAAGCAGGGCAGGTCATCTCTGGAATATCTTAAAAATTGCCACATTGCCCAAATGAAATTGATCCAGAATATCCTTGGAGGATCTTAAAACCCCTTGCTGAAGCATATCACACACCCTAACATCATTTAGCTGGAGTAACCAATCCACAGTTATAACCCAACCCCCAATCTTAAAGTTAAGATTGCAGAAGAGAGGTTGCAGGATATCTTTAGTAACTGGTTATTTCAGTAAGGAACAAAACTGAATAAACACAGAGCGAGGTGCCTATAGCAGAGCCTCTCAGACCCTCATGGAGTGTTTTCAAGGAAATAAAAGGCATAGATGACACTGAAAAATCAGAGATACTAATCAACTCCAATTCCAGTTCCAGTCAAATAGTGACATAGGAATGTGTCTGATCCTCAGGAGGTAAAGAAAACCATTTAAAAAGCTTGCTAAAATGACTAGCAGAATAATAAATCATAAAGTGTGGTAGACAAGGGCCCCCCAATTGTTTGGAGGTGGCCAGCTTTTTATAAGATCTCCTTGGTGCTTTATTGGCACAGCAGAAATCTGAAATTATACCATGAATGAATGCGTCAAAACCAAGAAAGGGCAAGCCAGAAATTGAGCATATTAATAGGGTAGAATAGTCTGGGAACAATGCTGATTCTTCCCCATAATGCTAAAGGGAAAGTCCACCACCTCTTCAGATCCTACTGCATTGTTGTTACTAAGTCATCTAAGTTAAGTTTCTGCATAAAGGACACATTCCACGAGAGGTAAAGACCTAGATAGTTAATGTAACGAGGGGCCCAACTCATCCCAAGAGTGGTAATATATGATTTATTCACAGACAAGTTAAGGGACGTAATTTCAGATTTATCTAAGTTAAGCTTATAATTTGAAAGACATCCAGATTCCTCAATGACACGTACTGTAGAGTCACTGGGCTCGCAACTTGGGGGTAGGTGATATGTAACAAGATAACATATGCATAGACTGATAATTGAAGATTCTTGGAACACACCTCAACACCAGTTAATCATAGAAACATAGAAACATAGAATTTGACGGCAGATAAGGACCGCTATGCCCACCCAGTCTGCCCATTTCCCTACCTAATGGATAAGCTGCAGATCCTAGTTAACCAGCAGCCTACTTCTTCCTACCCCCACCCCCTAGAATTGCCTTATGACTGTCCCATGCATGCTTGAATTCCACCACTGTTTTTGACTCCACAACCTCCTCCAGAAGGCCATTCCATGCATCCACAACCCTCTCTGTGAAAAAATACTTCCTTAAATTACCTCTCAGCCACCCCTCTCTATCTTCAAATTGTGCCCCCTTGTTCTTGCACACCTCTTTTTTTGAAAGATGCTACCCTCTTGGACTTTGTTGATTCCCTTGAGGTACTTGAAAGTTTCTATCATGTCCCCCCTCTCCCTCCTTACCTTGAGGCTATACATATTCAGCTCCTTAAGTCTCTCTTCATATGTCTTCCAGTGCAGACCCTGCACCATTTTAGTTGCCCTCCTCTGGACAGCTTCCATCCTGTCTATATCTTTGCGGAGATTGGGTCTCCAGAACTGCATGCAGTACTCCAGATGGGGTCGCACCAGCTGTCTGTACAGAGGGATAACAACTTCCTGTTTTCTACTGGTGATGCCTCTCCCTATGCATGTAGTATCCCCCAGCCCTCCCTTGCTGCCCTCTCACATTGCTTGCCCACCTTAGGTCATCTGACATGACTACCCCCAGGTCCCTTTCCATTTTGCTGTTGTTAGTATCTCACCCCCATTGTGTACTCTTTCCCTGGGTTTTGTTTCCCAGGTGCATTATCTTCACTTCTTAGCATTGAATCTAAGCTGCCATACATTTGACCATTCCTCTAACCTTGCCAAGTCCTTCTCATCCTTTGCACCCCACCTTGTGCATCAACTCTGTTGCAGATCTTTGTGTCATCTGCAAAGAGACATACTTCGCTTCAGTCCCTCTGCAATGTAAACATAAGACATTGAAGAGGACCAGTCTAATACTGAACCCTGTGGTACCCCACTAGTAACCCCCTTTCTCCATTTACTATTACTCTCTGTGTCCTATTCTCCAGCCAATTCTTTACCCAGGCTGTCATCTTGGGACCCATTCCCAGGCTGGCTAACTTGTATATTAATCTTTTGTGTGAGACTGTGTCAAATGTCTTGCTAAAGTCTAGGTAGGCAATGTCCACAGCCCCTCCCTGATCTACTACTTTGGTCACCCAGTCAAAGAAATCTATCAGATTTGGCTAGCCTTATGTTTTTGTATCAGGGTTTCCAATTATTTATTTATTTGGTTTTTGTTTACCGGGTAAGTACACTAGACAACAATGTTGCCTATATTCAGGCACGACCCGGGAGAGTACAGACGGGGAGACCAGAGTCAACATTAAAGAGTATTTCATGATGCAGCATGAGGTGAGAACAAACATTTGAACAGTATACAGCCAGGTACAGTCATTATCAGTAACGACAAAGAGAAACAGATAACATTAATTATAAATTAAATAACATAGGTGAAAGGGGGTATCATTGGTGAGTGCCAGAAAATAAAGCAAAGTTGGAAGAGAATACCCCGTTGCAATAAATTCTGGCACTTGGACAAGAATGTATAACCTTAATCCAACTAAGAAAAGCATGCAGAAAACCAAATGTTTCCAACATAAGAAACATAAAATTCCAATCAACTGTCAAAAGCTTTCTCCACATCCAGGGAGACCAATGCCATGGGAATGAGAGAATCCCTGGATGCGGAGAAGATATGATTAAGTTTGCGTAAATGATCCACTTAGCAGTGGGTGGGCATAAATCCAGCTTGTTCTTGGCTAATGAGCCCAGCCCAGACCACATTGATATGTGAGGCTAGAATTTTTGTAGGAATTTTAACATCATAATTTAATTAAGAAATAGGCCTGTAACTAGAAACCATATCCAGGGCTTTGCATGGTTTGAGCAAGAGGATGATCATAGCCTCAAGTATAGTGGGATCTGAGGTGCCAGACTCATAAATACAGAAACAATTGATGTAAAAAGGGACTAACTCCTTAGCAAATAATTTATAAAAATTAGACGTGAACTCATCGGGTCCAGGGGCCTTATCAAGAGATAGAGTATCAATAGCTGATGTAATTTCAGACATTGACAGTGGTTGAACCAGGAGAGCCTGCTGGGTGGCAGTTAACTGTGGGAAGGAAATACTCCTCAGTTCTTGACACAGCTGGTGGGTTAGCCATAGGCCCATATAGGTCTTTGTAGTA
Source organism: Neoceratodus forsteri (assembly GCA_016271365.2). Taxonomy (NCBI): domain Eukaryota; kingdom Metazoa; phylum Chordata; order Ceratodontiformes; family Ceratodontidae; genus Neoceratodus; species Neoceratodus forsteri. Next base: position 704,335,334 of record CM057455.1, read on the forward strand.
GGATTCAAATTCCCTCACAGTATCCCTAGGTAAGGTTTTAACAGTGCCATCCGCTGATTTAATAGATGAAATCTGCCTGGATGTCTTTTGTTTTTGAAGACGCAACACTAATAAGTGGCCAACCTTTTCCCCTTGATCTATGTAGTTGGACTGCGTTTTAAGGATAGTGTACTCTGCCTTTTCCCTCAGGAGGGTCGCATATTTATCCCTAAGACATGTCCATTCCTTATGGACCTCTTTTGGGGTTTGAGGGGATAAAGAGTATTCTAACTCATTGATACATTATAGAAGAGTGAGATTGTTTCCTTTTAGATACCAACCTAATAAGGAAACACTTAAAAGTGCACCATTCTAGACCCCCCCCTTTCTTTGGAACCAGAATTTTGTGATGTAAAAAACACAATTTGGTCTCTAAACCTGGTAACAGTATACTTATCTTTAAGAAGCTGATTATTCAGTTTCTAAGAGGAATCCCTTTGAATGCTAGGAACCAATGAGAGCTTCAACCAAACCAAAGAGTGATCTGACAGAACCCTATGAGCAATCCCCCATCCAACACTCCACCCATCTCAGCTTGAATAATCAAAATATAATCTATTCAGGAATATGAACCATGAACAGGACAGTAGAATATGTATTACCACTACTCAGTGTGGTTCTCAATTAGCATGAGTAGAGAGGTAGTGGGTACAGGGACCAGGGTGATTTACTTCAGACATGCTAATTTTGGCATGATGAAAGAAACAGTAGAGAGTCACCTGAAATGAAGTCATCCTCAATGGGATACAAACCAGAAATGGGAAAAAATCGAATTGGCCTGGTGGAGGCCACTGAGACATGTGCCAAGGTAAAGAGCAGAAAGTGAAGGGCTAAGAGACCAAGTTGGTTCAGCAAGGAAGTTTTGGAAATGGTGAGTGCTAAAAAGCAGCATTCAGGAGATACAGGAAATCAGGAAATAAGGACGATTGGGATGAGTATGTGAAGAAGTCTAGGGTAGTCACCAGGGGAGTCAGAGTTGCTAAAGCTTCCAAGGAGTTGAGGCTGGCACAGGGTATTAAAGAAGGAGAAAAATATTTCTTCAGATACATATGGGAGAAAAGGAGCTGTAAGGACCAGATTGTAAGGATCAGGAGGGAAGGGGTGGGCTGAAAGTGGGGTGGAACAAGCAGAGGCTCTAAATGAGTACTTCTGTTCTGTGTTAATGAAGGAAAAGGGCAGGCTACTTCCAAAAGGGGGTGGGGATGGTGTACAAGGGGGGTGAGTAGTTAACAGATGGTGTGATTACTGAAGGCAGGGTATTGGATGGTCTAAGGGCTCTGAGGGTGGATAAAGCACTGGGTTCAGATGGCACACATCCGCAGGTGCTTAAAGAAATGGAAGATGTATTGGCTGGACAACTGATGGATTTACTCAATACTTCCATGAAAACAGGGTATGTGCCACAAGACTGGAGGATGACCCACATGATGCCTCTCCATAAAAGTGATCCATAGGATGAGCCGGGTAATTACAGACCGGTAAGCCTAACATCTAATGTGGGAAAGCTGATAGAAACAATACTTAAGGAGAGTCTGGTTTCCTTCTTCGATGTCAGTGGGTTCCAACATGCTCATCAGCATGAATTTATCTCTGGAAGATACTGTCTGACTAACCTTGTTGAGTATTATGATTGGGTTACAAGGGAGCTGGACAAGGGTCATGCAAATGAACTGCAAACATGCTGAATCCCTGTTTGACCACTAGCTGAGGTGGGGAAGGGTGTTCTTCCCATTTGACATATGAGGTGCAGCACCCCTCTCTCCATTTGCTAGTTTAAATATTCTGCAAAGACGTCAAACTTCTGCCCCAATGCACTGACTCCCTCCTTAATCAGATGCAGTCCATCAAATTTAAAGAACTTTCGCTCCCCAAACTGTTGCTAGTTCCCTACAAATCCGTGTCCTTTTTCCTGGCATCAGCCATTGAGCCACATGTTTAGCTCCCCTATCTCCCCTTCTCTGGCCTTCCGTCCATCTGACCCCTCTCCCAGACTGGCAGGATCTCAGAGAAGGAGATGCCAGATGAAATGGATGATAGTTTGACACCCAACCTAGTCAGGTGTTCCTTGGTCTCCACAACTGACTGGCTGGCGAGATCATTAGTCCCTATGTGTACCAGGACATCAATGTTTTCTCCTTTTTTCCTGAACAATTTTAGCAATGCGGTCAGTGTCTCTCCACGCTGATGTACCTGGGAGACATCTAACCATTACCCCTGGCTGAAGATAGGTATCAACTTCCCAAATCATGGAGTATCCTATGATCAGAAGTTTTTTGGATTTTCTTTTTGCTTTTTTTGTTTTGGTTCCTGATTTGGGCGAGTTTTGTTGTGCTAGCTTCCGTGCTTCAGTGTCCTCTGCCACTTTGTTTGATTTCGGAGATAGAGGCAGATACCTTTTCGTAGTGTTTATATGGTTTTTGGAGGTAATATGTTGGAGAGCACCGAAGTGATGGGTCACCCGATTTGCCCCTCCCAACCACCTGCCAACCTCCTGGACCAACTACCCTCTGCAGTTGAGGTTCTTCTGTTGGATGTTGGGGAAATGGCGGGTAGTTCTTATAATGTATTTCCTCTTGAATATGAAATTTGAGGTGCACAATCTCTGCCCATGCTGCCCAGAGCTGAACTCTAAGATCTCCAATGGCCCAGCATGTAGGACAGTGTCCTAAATCCTTTAAGACTGTCCTTCTGAAAAGTGTTCCGCAGTACCTGCAGTTAATGATATCTATTCCAGATAAGTTGCTGGGTTTATAACCTGGTCAGAGTAACTAGAAGGAAGAAAATGCAAGTAATGGCTTGATTTTGTGTTTTGTTTTCATATAACTTGTTATAGCAAGTTAAATTACTAGTGCCCCTGTAAATTAGCTCACCTTGTGGATGCCCCACTGATCCACCCCTTCCTGCTTTGCCACAGGAAATGTCACAACTGTAGTACCCTATAAAAGGAGTGTAGTATGGGGTGGTTGGGGATAGGGGTGGGTGGCTGGGCCCTTCCCCTGCCAAAAAAGAAGAACCACTGACAAAAGAACAAGGAGGTAAGAGCAGAAACAATCAGTCAACAACAAATGCAGTAACCCTGAAATCTTATCCTAATGTGAGATAAAACTGTAAAACCTGTAAAGCACCACCTGTAATAATTTCAGAGAAGATATACCCTGTAAGAAACACTTTGCTACAGAGAAAAATAAAGCAGTAACAGCAGATATACCTTGCAAAAGACAATTTGAATCAGAAGATTGCAGCAGTAATCTGTTAGCACACACCTGTAGGCACACCTTGTAATAATGCAAAAGAAGGTATACCAGCAACAACAATTTGAATCAGAGAATAATAAAGCAATGAAATGTTAGCAACAAACAGTAGCAATCCCTGTGAGTGCAAAATAAAAATAACAACTCACAGTAAATCTGCTTAGCCAAAAGAAGTATTAATTCTTTCCCTTGCTTTGGTAAGGTTCTCTGCTCTGTCCTTTCAAGCAATCTAGAAGTGAAAGAGCTCAGGTAAAGCTAGGTGCCTTGGCCAGCAAACCAAGTCATGTAGTGGCTGTGCTGGCGGGGAGGGGGCCTTGGGGGGGAATGGGGGCCTTGCATCACTGACACATCTGTTTTCTCTTTCAGCACCAGCACACCTGCATGCAGAGGATGGGGCACCAGCAGCAGCCATGGAGGCAGTCCCAGCCCTGGAGGCCCAGCCATCCACCTCCATGGGCATCCAGGGGCCTGATTGGCTGCAGCACACCACCACTGTCCAGCCGGGTGTCCTGGGCATGGAGTTGGACAAGGCCCTTAATGCGTTTCTACAGGATGCTAGTCTCGGCATCCTCTGTGTGGAAACACAGATTGGAATGGGGTCTGACACTGATGATGACCTGATCATAATCCTGGACAGCATGGGTGGTGTTGTAGGGGAGACGCTCATACCAGATACCATCACAGGCAGCGCAACCAGCAGCCTGACAGCAGTGGGACAGCTGCCCACCACCACTGCAGTGCCATGTGGTGATGGTGGAAGTGCGGCCATGCAGGCATTGGGCAGCATTCAGCAGCCGGATGGGCAATGGCAGCAGGGACCACAGGGTAGCCGGACGTGGGGTCTGCTGCTGGGGCACCTGATAGGGACTTATCCCATGGGGACCTCCTGTGCAGCATCCACCTGAGTGGGGGGCTGTGCAGCATGGTCATTCACCGCAGGAGGGTTGGCACCCCGCCCAGGTTACCCTGGGTGCCGACCCACTGGCAGAGCACTACCGTTTGCTGTGGGCCTCCATGGAGCAACAGGTGCTGCTTGCCACTGGGGTGTGTGCACTGTGTGCAGAGGTGTGCCAGAGGGCCAAGCAGCATGAGAGGGGCACTTCGCAGCTCCTGGTGGCTATACAATGCTTGTGGGAGTACATGACCAGATCCCAGGATTGCATAGCCAATGCGACCATGGATGGCCTTGCACTGCTGGCTGCCACTGGGCATGGCCAGCCACCACGGACACCAAGTAGTGCACTGTCCACCCCAAGATCCCAGCGTTGAGTGACACCCTCCCTGTCGATGCTGGGCTTTGCTGTTGGCATCCCAGGCATGCCTAGGGTGGGCCTGTTTGGGCACCTACACACCCCTGCATGGACCCGGTCATGGTCCCGCAGTACAACCCCTGGGAGCTGTTGCAAACACACCCTGTTGCCAATGAGCAGCCTGTGCCTGCTGATCTGCCCTGGCGCAGCCACCCCCATGACCACAGTGGCCATGGTTCCATGCAGTGGCCCAGAACTGCATGTCGCCCTGACTGCAGTCTGCAGCTGCTGCCCTGAGCATGCATGGGCAGCATGTGTGTGTAAATACCACTGGTGTTGTGCCTGTGTGTCATGCCGCACACTGCCTGTGTGTGTGCTGCCCGGCCACTGGCCCGTGTGGCATGGGCATGATGAGGGCAGGTCTGCACCAGTCGCACCTGTGCATCGGTGCAATGCATTTGATCCCTGCCACTTGTCAGCACCTGGGCGTGTGTGTGTGTTGCTGTGTGATGCTGTGTGCAGTTGTGTGTGGCTGTGTGCCACTGCTACCCCTACCCCTGTACCACACCTCTGTGTGTGAATGCCCATTGCCATGCATGCTCCTGCCTGTGTGCTGTACTTGTGTGTGTGGCCTTTGCTTGGGTTAGGTGCCACTACCTGCATGCACCATAATGCTCCTGTGCGATGGTGTCCCAATGCTGCCGCGCCATCCTTTGTAGCCTGGGATCCCTCCACCCGGGGGGGCTGTCCACCACCCTCCAGCCCATTGCCATCGTCTTCCCCACTGCTGTCGCTCTCTTCAGCTTCAACAGCTATCCCTCGGTCATAGGCCATGTTGTGCAGTATGCAGCAGGCCAGGAATAGGCCACAGGCTTTCGAGGGGCTGTACTGTAAGGCACCGCCAGACCTGTCTAGGCAATGGAACCATGCTTTCAGCACCTAAATACATGCTCAATGATGTTTCACATGCTAGCGTGTGCCTCATTGTATCATTTCTTTGCTGGGGAAGATGGGCATCAATAGGGGGTGAGCTGCCAGGACCTCAGTGCATAGACGCTGTCTCCTGTGTTGATGATGACATGGTTAGCCCTGTGTCATCCTTTGCTGTGCCCCTTGCCTATCCCTGGCACCATCACCAGCACACCCACCCTGCCCTCCCCATCCAATGGCCTGCTCTTTCCGGCACCTCTTGCCCATCCCATACTCACCCACTAGGTGGCCCGTGGGGATGTCCCCATGCATGAACCTGTGGCACAGTGCAGAGCTGTGCCAGATGAATGCATCATGTGCACTCCCAGGTTGTGTGGCACAGACACTGGCGATGTGCCCTTAAGCATCGCACACCACACGGCAGTTCACTGGGACCCCTTCCTATTCATCATATATACCCACCCTCAGGGCCAGGTGGTGTGCAGATGCTGCGTAGGTGAAGTCAATGGCCCCAAGCACACCAGGCATACGTGCTACCCCTGTGGAAGTCCTGCATGAATTGCGTACTTCTGCCCAGTGTGGAAATGGATATATTCCGAAGCATGTGGCAGCAGAGCGTTGAAGAACTGTGTGAGGAGGCATGATGTAGCCAACTGAGTTATGCCTGTGGTGTCCCCTGTTGGTCTCTGGAAGGTGCCCATGGTGAGCAGGCACATGATAGCTGTCACTTTTGTCTCCACAGACATTGCGTGGCTCCGTCTTGTGGGTGCCTGCATCTCCTCACTGCACAGCTCACAGAGCTGCCTCAGAATGGTCCTGTTCATGTGGTACCATCCCACAGTCTCCATGTCTGTGTAGTTCTCAAAGGTGGTGTGGGCAAGGATCCACCTGAACTGGGCGTACCGCCGATGGGCCCTTCCTCGGCCATGTTGCTGTTCCTCCTGCCCCCCTCACACCCCTCATTATGGCCTCCATTAGGAAGGGTACACTATCGATGGACCCTGATGTCCTGTGTCCCCCTGGGCGGTCAGCTGCTGCCGGATTTGTGCCACTCTGGTGCACTGCATGGCACTGTGCCAGCCTGTCCCTCTCACTCTCACATCCCTTGGCTCACTCTCCACTGCCACCTTGGTCCCTTTCCCCCTGTGGCTGCCTGTGACAGTCTCTCTGTCTCTCACTGACTCTGTCTGTTTGTCTGTCTGTCCCACGTCTCTTGCCACTCACTCTCTCTCTCTATCTCTTCACCTGGTGCAACTGCTGTCTGTGTGCTTGCACCCTGTATTTATAGGCTCAAATCTGCTTGGCACATCCAGGTTTTGCTCTGCACTTGTGCCATGTTTCCACGGTTAAATATCACACTGTGCTGCATATTCATGGGCACAGCCCCTGCTCTTGCACATGCATTCGTTATAGTTGCACATTGGTGCAATGAGTCTTGCACTGCGTAATGGCTCCCACTGAATATTGCTCCTTGGTGCAAGTCCGTACTTGTGCCAGTGCAACTCAGCTGCACCATGCGCAACTGTTTTGAATATCCATGCCTGTGAGTAAAAGCATATGAAGCATAATAATTAAAACAAGACACGCCTTTTGAAAAAGTGCAGCAGATAGAGCAGATCAGCCAAAGGAGGCACTGTCAAGAGTTGAGAGGGAGAGAGGAAGGGAGCGAGGGAGGGAGAACAGTGGGACCAAGGAGACGGGAGAGTGAAGAGGGAGTTTGGAGGAAATAGCTGGTAGGGGGAGTGATCAGGGGTTAGCAGCACAGCTGCTCAAGTTAAGCAAGTCAGGTAGTGAGTAATGTTGGATCAGGTCTATGTAGGGCATTCACAACCACAAAGAGCTGAGAGGTGCATCCAAAGCTTCTGTTAAAATGGGCCAGGAATCATTTCAGACAGAAAATTGTACTCAAGCATGTTGAGCCAATTGGGGGCATGGTATTCAAAGGATCTTTGTCCTTGTGAGGTGCGATGAAAAGGGACCTTGAAAGGCTGACTGAGCGAACCTCTGGTGAACCTGGAATTCGTTGCTAGGCTTATGAGGTTCTGGATCCTGGGGTGGGGGTCAGGCCTAAAGTTGTTTTTTTGGCAAATAGGCAGGTCTGGTACTGCAGCCTAAAGTACCTATCAAGTGGAGCCAACCCATTTGAGTGTATAACTTGCAGGTGCGTTTTAACCAGTGGGCTCCCATGAGTAGTCTACAGGCTTTATTTAAGGCTGTCTCTACCCTTTTTAGGGTGGAGTCTGATGCTGCCCCATAGACCACCAGACCGTAATCGATTGTGGAGATGACCGAGCTATTCACTGAAAGCCTGAGTGCATCAACAGTCATGCAAGGCTTGTGCCTGTGTAGTAAAACTATTTTAGTATTGACAGCTTTGGCAACATTATCAATATGGGTTGCATAAGATAAGGCGCTGTCAAGCGTTAACCCTAAGTATTTGAATGAGTGGACCAATTCTAGAGGAGTGTTAAGGTTATTGTGGATGGTGAGTTGGTGAGATTTGTGCTTGTTGTGGGGGGTTGCAAATGACATAATCTTTGTTTTTTTATAGTTCAGGAGAAGCTTGTGCTTCAGGATCCAAGCCTCTACACTGGTTAAATTCATCTTAAGTTCTTTTCTAGGAGAACAGAGTCTGGGATACTTGTGTAGAGTACCGCATCATCCACATAGAGGAGGATTTTGTCCCAGCAAACTGGGGGAGGTGGTTAAGGAAGTTGTTGAAAAGTAGGAGTCCTAGGATGGATCCTTTGGGGACCACTCTGCACATTTTCAGGCTATCTGACAGTACTCCATCAATCTTAACCTACTGGGCTCTGTCCATAAAGTAACTGCTAAACCAGCTCCCAGCATCTGTGGAGAGTCCTGCAGCGGATAATTGTTTGAGCAATAAGTCATGATTGACCATATCGAATGCTTTGGTGAGGTCGATGAAGGCCGCTCCCACCAACTGCCCTTGGTTTAGAACATTTTGTATGTATCTGGTAAACTCTAAAGTGCTGTGGTGGTGCTATCTGATTTTCAAAATCTGTGCTGTTGAGGACATTGGATAGGGTATTTGGTGAGATATTCCACTTGCTGGTCAGATGCAATCTACCCCAGAACTTTAGAAAGCGAGGGGAGAATGGATATTGGATGGTAGCTAGAGTGCAATGACATGACAGTGAGATTCCTGCAGGGATTTCAGATATCCTCTGTCTTCTATCACCTTGGATACATTTCTGAACCCTGAACTCTACTCTTAATTTACATATCGCTGTCACAGTGAGGGACCGAAATTGCACAAAATCTTGAGTATAGGGACTAAATACACTTCGCAGAAATGTTTAACTACTTGTTTTCCCAATATTTGATGATGTGTAATATGCTAACAGTTTAATGTTTTATCCAGCTTTCTGCAGTTTACAACTTTCACTACCTGCCATTGCTAGTGCTGTTCTAAGTCACTGTAACATCAGTTAAACAACCCTTTACTTTGTCCAGTTCAAAAAGTTGGAAACACAGTGAAATATAGTATTTTGAAATGTATGCCACAGTTTATTAAGTTTAATATACCTGTGACTACTTCTAAACAAATAAAATACAGACACAAGAGTTTTATGAAACGCTCTCATTATTTAATTAAATCTGGTTGGTAAAAAAAAAGAATTCCCCAGCAATTACATAAGATGACACATGAAGGGAGTGTTAACTCAAATTTTATGCACACCTTCGGGGTGGGATGCTTTGATAAACCCCTCGGGCTTTACCCTCAGGGTTTATGTAGCATCCCACCCCTTGGGTATGCATAAGATTCTCATTATGCACTACTGCCTTGTATTATTTTATATATATATATATATATATATATATAAAAACTTTATTAATGCATCAGTTAGGGTTCTTCTACAGTGAAAAGTGAGGAAATTCGATTTTAGGGTTCCCACCCTTTGCACCCCACTCAGCCCTGCCATCAACAGGCATCGGGGTGTGCATTGTGGTCATTGCTCCTAACTCTCACCCCATCCGTAAGTAAACAAGCTGAGGTGGTACAGTGTAGGAGAATGGGGTGAGAGTTAGGGGCAATGACATAGCGTGCACCCGATGCCTGTTGATGGCAGCAGGCTGGGGTGGGGTACAAGGGTGGGAACCTAAAATCAGATTTCCTCCTTTTTCACTACTGAGAAGAACCTAAATGTCATTAATCAAGTTTTCTGCATAAATTTCCTTACTTTTAAGAAAAGAATAAAAGTAAAAGTTTATGCAGAAGTTGGTGGGGCCGGGGCCCTTCAGGCCCCATGCTCCCACCATCTTCTAAGTGTTGAGCCACAATACACAGCTGATGACTAAAAAGTACAGTAACAACAGCACAACCAGCCACTAAATGAAAATGAATGTAACAGAAGAACATAAAACGCTGTCCACAAAACATTAAGTGTGCCATGCAATCTGTCCGCAAGAAATACATTATCCAAGATGTAAACACCACAATTCACATCTACAGGACATCCCGTCAACATCCTCCAAATTTTAAATAGAAAGACCAAACCGTGTCCAAGATATGACATGTCAAAATTTGAAATTTTGATTTGTCAGCGTGACAAAGTTCCACACCTCTTGACATTTAACACACACAATGACAGAAAACTGCATCCATGACACTAAGGGTAGGTATCCTATCAATTTAAAGCCACCACCACAAGCAAAACGCTGTCCACAGAATGAAAACTACTCCACGCCATATCTCCGCCAAACAAATATTTCCTGACACGGAAACAGTGTAATTTACATCCACAGGACATGCTGTCAACACCCTCAAAATTTCAAGTGAAAAGACCAAACTGTGTGCGAGATATAACATTGTAACTTATGAGATTTTCATTCGTCAGACTGGCACAGTTCCACACCTGTTGACATTTTAACACACACAACAATTGAAAACTACATCCATGACAGTAAGGCTAGGTATCCTATAAATTTCAAGCCACCACCACAAGCAAAACACTGTCCGCAACACGTAAAGTGCATCACACAATATCGCCATAAAAAAAAAAATATCTCTGACATGTAAGCACCATACTTCACATCTACAGGACATGCCGTAAATACCCTCCAAATTTCAAGTAAAAAGACCAAACCATTTCCGAGATATTCAGTCTGAAAGTTTGGCAAAATGTCCCTATCTATTCCACTATAAAAAAACTCGCCATCTTGTCCTACCCTTACGATCAAAGATGGCGGTCAAAGAATCTCACGATCAAAGAATTTGCAGGCTCGTGATCAAAGAATTTGTAGGCTCATGAACAAAGAATAATAACTTTCAAAATTTACAAAATTGAAAAAATTGCTGTAAACCACCACCATGGTTAGACAGAACAAAGCCCCCTGAGTAAGACCCACCCTCATTTGACTTCCTAGGGCACCCCTGGGCTGAGTAAACTGACTTTTTAATCTGGCCATCTCATCCTACCCTCACGATGCACGATCGCGATCAAAGAATCTCACAATCAAAGAATTTACAGGGCCATGATCAAAGAATAAAAAGTTGTGTAATTAACAAAATTCAAATAATTGCGGTAAACCACCACCATGGTTCATCAGAATGAAGACCCCTGAGTAAAACCCACCCTCATTTGTCTTCCTAGGATACCCCTGAGCTGAGAACATTTTTTTTTATCTGGCCATCTCGTCCCTCGCTCGCGATGCACGATCGCGATCAAAGAATCTTGCGACCAAAGAATTTGCATGCTGGCGGTCAAAGAAATTGCTCGCTTGCGAACAAAGAGTGAGGGATGAGATGGCCAGATTTCAAAATAGTTTTTGTAGCCCAGAGGTGCCCTATTAAGTTAAATAAGGGTGAGTTTTGCTCAGGGGGCCTCGCTCTGCCCCACTTGCATTAAAAAACAGTAGTTTTTATTATCCCTGGTAGTCTGGCTGCCCCCTCCCCATCATGGCAATGTACATAATGATGCCTGTTATCCCTGGTAGTCTAGTGGCCCCCCAATGAGTATCATATAAATATGTTTATGTTTTATCCATGGTAGTCTAGTGGCCCCCCCATGTGTGTTTATGTATATATTTTTGTTTTATCCCTGGTAGCCTAGTGCCCCCCCACCCCCGATCTGTAGTTCATTATCATTAATATTGCTAACCTGGTAGTCTAGCGGTCCCCCTCCCATCATAATATCATTAGTTTCAATTTTGCAATACCTGGTAGTCTAGTAGCCCCCACCCAGCCCTGCCAGCCCACAGCACCTCCACCCTTCCCAACCGGTGACTGGCACAGCCACCTCTCACCTCTACAGCCAGCCACCAACTGTAGTGTATTACCAGTGACCAATTCAAACAGGTGCACAGAAGATAATTTCCCTAGCACCTGTTTGGTGCTGCTAATACACACAGTTAACAACTAAGCCGTGCAAATGAGAGGTGGGCTGTGTGAATGATAACTGAGGAAGAAATAAAGAAAGGCTGGCATAGCTGAGTGAAGTGAAATGAGACAGGTCTATGAAAAAATGGAAATACATTTTATTATGATGGAGGGGGACCGCTAGACTACCAGGGATAGCAATATTAATGATAATGAACTACAGATCAGGGGTGGGGGGCACTAGACTACCAAGGATATAATTCAAAATATATACATAAACACATATGGGGGACCATTAGACTACCACGGATAAAACATAAATATATTTATATGATACTCATTGGGAGGGCCACTAGACTTCCAGGGATAAAAGGCATCATTATGTACATTGGCATGATGGGGAGGGGGCCGCTAGACTACCAGGGATAATAAAAACTACTGCTTTTTTATTCAAATGTGGCAGAGCGAAGCCCCTTGAGTAAAACCCACCCTTATATCACTTAATAGGGCACCCCTGGGCTACACAAATAGAATTTAAAATCTGGCCATCTCGTCCCTCGCTCTCGATGCCCAATCGCTATCAAAGATTCTTGCGATCAAAGAATTTGCAGGCTCATGATCAAAGATCGTTAGTGAGCCACGAACGAAGAATTTAATATCTAATAACTCTATTTTTGGACTGATTTGGATGGAACCAAAGCCATGGCTCCATAGATCGGGGTCTCCTAAGTAAAACCCATCCAAGTTTTACCTCAGAAGTGACCCCTGAGCCAAGATATTTGTGTTTTTCCCATCGGAAAACTGAAAACAAGATGGCGGACCTCGCAATCAAAGAATTTGAAAAAATCCTCAGGGACAAAGATTCTTGAACCATGAGGCTGCAAATTCTTTGACCGCCAGGCAAGACGAGATGGCCAGAACCCCATTCTTTGATGGCAAAATATACATATAAATTTTCTCAATGACTTATAATGGGAACTTAAAAGTGCCATAACTTTTGAATGCCTTAATATTTCTTCACCAAACAAAAAGCGGCATGTTCAGCCACCAAAGCTCTTTCAAACAAGCCATCTTGCAGAGTGGCACACTACACGATGGCTGTGCAGGACCACATTCAGAATGCCAAAAGGTGCCTCCAAAAATGGATAATTTTGCATTTTTCAGTGCTTTCGTACACAAAGAATGGCACTCCAACAGAAATGTAATTTGGTAGATCAAGAGATCTACCATGCCCCAACGCGCATACCAAATTTCAGGCAAATCCATAGAATGGATCCAAAGTTATTAACACCCAAACTTTTGACTTTAGTATGTAATTGACCGCTGAACCCTAACTATAGTGGAGCGACTGCGCCACTATAATATATATATACAGTATATATATATATATATATATATATATATATATATATATATATATATATAACATCCTTCCATAGTATGCTGTAACACCTTGCCTTCGAAGAATATAGAAGTGTGATTTCTTTCTGGCTAATACTGAGGGTGGGCTAATGGGTGTAAATGCCCATGCTTCTCATGGCCATTAGCAGTCCCTTAGTGTAACAATAATCACAAGTGACTGTTAACACAGTAAATTACAGTTTGTACACTTTATGACTGCTGTCGCTGTGTGATTTCTGGATGTTGTTATAAATTATAAGACACTATACAGATGCTGGCCACTATATCAATCAAAAACACATGTAATCTTATTGTACTTTATAAACGCCTTAGTGCATATTTCTGTTTAGTGTGCAGTGCCCATTTGTTGGGCATTGCCCATTTATTGTGCAATGCCCCTTTAGCATGCATTGCCCTTTAAAAGTTTCACAGTATGGAACCTACACCCCCCATTCTGGGGGACTAACACCTGAATCTACTGCAGCTCTGTTCCAGTGAAATACAACCACAAAACTAACTCAAAGAACAGCCATGGGCGTACTCCAGGTCCCTTTCAAATGTATATCCTTTGCCCAGTGCACTCTAGCATAGTGGGGGCCTCGGTGGATGAATGACCTCCCCCCCCACTTTGAGCATGTTGCAATGGGCCCATTTAAAAGGGAACTCAGACTTCTCTTAGCCCAATCAAACCACTGTGAATGCCAGCATTAAGTACAAGCAATCCCTCCCACCCATGGAACCCTGCCCCTCCCTTCTGTTTCTGCCTCACCCTCCCTCTACCACCTCCTTTTCTTTCTCCCTCCCTCAGCCCACTATCTCCCCTTTACTCTTACAAAGCCCCCTGGGAGTTAACACTCTTCTTCCTCTCTTCTCCTGCACCTCCCACCCATTGAACCCTGCCCTTCTCTTACTACCTACCTACCTCTCCCCACCTCACCTCCCCTCACCTCCCCTCACCCTTCCTTCCTTCCTCCTTCCCCTCTTCCTCAACCCCCTCACCCCTACTCCCTCATCCCCCACCTACTGTACCTCTCCCTTTCTCCCACAATGTCCCTTGGGATGCAACTACCCTCCTCCTCCTCGCTCACTCCCTCAGCCCCCCTACTTCCCCTTTCTCTGAAAAGTCCCTGGGCTGCTTCCACCCTTCTCCCTCCTCAGCTCCCCCACCTCCCCTTCTTTGACAAAGCCCCTGCATGCTGCCACCACCTCTATTGCATGGCACTTAGCAATATTAACTGTAATCTGAGCTAGAACTTCCATGAAACAGAATGTTGTTTGCTGTTTGTTACTTATAGCACTTAATGCAATCTCCAAACCTATTTATGTATTCCTGTGGTTTATTCTATGTAATATTTTCTATGAAATAATGTTCACTATTTGTTTTTATCTCCCCATGTAATGTATTGTATTGTAACATCCTGTTCTTCTGGACTTAGAACCTTTGTAAAGGAGCCTTTGGCTCAAACATATTTAATCCACAATTGAAATAAGTAAATAAATAAAAACATAAAGTCTCACAGTGCCAGCCAGAACTGACAAAATGATAGGGAAGACAAAAGGACACAGACAAAATGTCCATAGGACAAGGCCCAGTGCTGGTATCACCCAATCCTGATGGCACTAAATAGGGAAAGAAATACAAAATCACACATGCCCCCATAATGTAAAGCATCATGGGCTGCATATGCAAATCACCACAGAATATTATACTGGTTCAACTTTAAGCAGAAATGCATGGTGCCAAAAGGCCTCTCACACAGTTTGCAAAGGGTGCCAACAGAAAACAGGCACATGTTTCATCCTATCAGGACTCATCAGTATGCCTCATCTGTTTGACACCCCAGTGGAATGAACCAGCTACCCTAAGATGGTCTATCTGGGTTATGTTGAGGTGAACCCAATTAAAACAAAAAACAAGTAAAAAGACAAAGAACCTCTGTGCACAAGCACTGAGGCAATGTTAACCCCAAAGAGCATTGGCCAGGAAGACAAGTTTCAAAGAAATACAAAATCACACATGCCCCCATAATGCAAAGCATCACGGGCTACATATGTAAATCACCACAGAATATTATGCTGGTTCAACTTTAAGCAGAAATGCATGGTACCAAAAGGCCTCTCACACAGTTTGCAAAGGGTGCCAACAGAAGACATAGACATGTGTTTCTATATATAAATATGTAAATAAGAAAATAGGAAAAGGCTAATTTCCCCGGACCCACAGGAATGGGTGTGGACATCAAGCAGCCCCTTCTGGTAAGTATTGAACTGCATGGTATTTAATGTAGTATAAATAATGCGTTATTTCATTACTGAACAGTATGTATTGTAATTTTGGTTGAGGAGCCTCATAGTTAGTGAAGTGCATTATCTGCAATTAGTAATGTAATGTACTGTATGCAAAGTTACCATTATCAACTTTTGTTTGCTACAGTATATTGTGTAATTACGATTGTAAAGTACTTTAATGTCTCAACATTAGCTATTGTAAATGCTTTATTATTTAATACAGTAAATTACTGTTGGTCTTTTTTGTATCAATGCCATTACTAATTTTGTTATCCATTGCAGGGCGAAGCTGTGAAGGAGGTGTACAGTCCATTCATTAGACAACAGGAGGCCACTGTCACCCCCATGGATGGTGGCACTGAACTGGCATGGCACCTGTCCCCACTGCACTTGTCTTGGCCTGGGCAGACCTCTATAAGAACAGAGTTACCAGGGCTTTCTGGGAGGTGACCCATGAGCATGATGTAAGTAAAGTACTGTTCATAATTTCTTTATATTTTCAGGTTTAATTAGTTTAAATTTGTAATCATTAGTGTATTTTAGTTATTGAACTATTGCAAATCTGTAACATTCATACATTTGTTCGGCAGTGTCTACTCAGGCTGTCACATTTTACTTCTGCTGCACTAGATTTTAAGTCCTGTTCTCATATGTGCTTGGAGTGTCTATTCAGACAGTGACAGTTTGTTGTGGTGCAATAGATTTTAAGTACTGGTCCTGTCCATGTTTGGGCCAGAAATTCAAGAAGTCCCATTTAATGTTAAAGGGTCTGCCTTACATTGAATTAAAAACATTTTGGTTAAAATAGTCTCGCGAATGTACTGTATTAACCTACTGTATATGTATTGTACTGTACATATGGTATGCTGCATGCACAACTGCAATGTTTTTTGGTCTCTTGCAGGAATATATAAGAACTATGGTTCTGCAGCTGATGGAGGGGAAGAAGATGGATGCCCTTCAGTGGGTTGTAAACAAAAGGGTCTCAGATGAAGTGACAATGAAGGACCCCGCAGCACAGGCACAGCAGGGACCTGGGAGGAGCTGGAACAGCTTGCCCACTGGCTAAAAGTATCATGGCTGCAGACTAGCACCAAGACTAGAACACCATTGAGTATTAAGTGTGGACTTAGTAATGGACAAAAATTTAAAGACTATACTATGCCACCTTTGAACTCTTGAACTCTTGAACATAAATCACAGAATGCAAAACTACAGTATAAGGGTTGGCCACTGAGATTGTCTTTTTACACCTGGCACCATTCAAATTTAGGTGCTGTGAGAGGTACATTATTTTTTGTGAATGAGGACTCTGGGTGGAATAGTGTGAGGGTATCTGAGGGCTGTTGGGTGAGGCAATAGTTTGCTGTACTACTGTAGGTTAATTTATGGATTTGGAGTGTACAGTATTTGGGTGTCTGAGGGCTCTGGGGTGTTAGAGTGTGTATGTATCTGAGGGCTCTGGGGTGGGGCAGTGTGTGTGTGTCTGATGGCTCGGGTGGGGCAGTGTGTGGGTGTCTGAAGGCTCTGAAGTGGGACAGTGTGAGGGTGTCTGAGCACTATTGGGTGGGACAGTAGTTTGCTGCACCACTTTTGGTTAATTTACAGGTTCCAGTATGTGGGTGTCTGAGAGCTCTGGGGTGGTATTGTAAGTGGGTGTCTAATGGGGGAATGCATGACAGCTGTATCAACCTATGCATGGTGGTGGCAACAATCAATGTCATGCTGTACAGTGCTATACAGGAATACAGCATTTATTGTGTCAGGTGTGGAAACAAACACGGTCCTGGATGGGTGTATTCATTTCTATTGTCCGCACACCTGTCTGTTAATAATTTTATTTAGCTTTCTGTCCTGCCAAGCATAACAGTATTACAAAGAAAATAGTAAGTATTGTACCTGTATGTGAAGTACAGAAGTTGGACCTCTTGTCTAATGTAAAATAAAAAAAAAATTCAGTACCTGTATGAAATTCATACAGCACAAACTAACAAGCTAAAATGAAATATGTAAAGTGAACATGAATGGAAAAAAAGTGTAAACTGGTACTTAAAGACATTAATCTAAAAAGGAAAGAATATAGGGAGCTACTTAAAGAAAAAACGGCTTTTTACCCTAAACAGTGGGACATTATGCTGGAAGCAGTTAAAATTCTAGACTATAAGAAATTCTGGATTTTAGTATCAAAAGGGGTGAACAACTTTAAAGGGGACTTGGATTCCTATATATTAGAAGACAAATGGAAAAGCATTTTACCCAGATGTTTATGATCCCTCTGCTGACACAACTTTTCCAGGGAATAGTAAGGTAGTGAGTATGCTTCCTGGGCTCACATGTACTGGAGTTTTTTATGCAACAGAGACATTAAAATTATCTAAGGACCCTGGACCAGACTCTACACCAGCTGAAGTCTACCACTGTCAGACTGGAAACTGGTGCAACATTTTGACAGTGCTATATAATAAGTGTATTGTAGATAATCAAGTTCCCCCTCTTGACAAGGGGTTACCATAATTCCTATCCACAAAAAAGGTGACCTAGCAGACCCCAGTGCCTACCGACCTATTAGTTTGTTGGACACTAATTTAAACAAATTTACTAAGGTCATTCTGGCAAGATTAAATGAACAGCTACAAGCTAACCTTTCCACATTTCAGGCAGGTTTTCATTCCAAATATTCAACCTTGGGTGACATTTATCATATTGTATCATTTAATTGAGAAATATGTAAAGCTGAAAGACAAAAACTATATGCTGTTTTCATAGATTATTCAATGTCCTTTGATTTGTTAACCAGAAAAATACTATGGGAACAACTCCTTGGTAAAGGATTAGATATATCTTTAGTTTATATAATATTTAAGCTGTACTATAACACCTTGGCAAAGGTTAGAATGGGCATAAATGGTCAGTTATCATCCCCCTGTGTTATCAACAAAGGGGTTAGACAAGGTTATATTCTGGCCCCTGTGTTCTTTGCTTTTTATATAGATGGCACGTTTAGGGAAATACAATAGAATCCTTGTCCTCAGATACTCCTAAGATAAATTACCAGATTTGTCCTGCATTAGCGTATGCAGATGATCTGGTTTTCTTCTCAGTATCCGAAAGTGGATTGCAAAAAAAAATTGTTGTTTATACAAAAACAGTCAACCACACTTAAATTAAAAATCAATTTGGCGAAAAACTGAAATAGTTGTATATAGTCAAAAAAAACAAACATACAAAGGGAAATTTGACCTTGGAAGCTGATAAAATAGAAGTAGTACAATCCTCTATATATTTAGGAATTGCCTTCAGTACAAATTGTTTATGAAATGATCAGCTCTCCAAAATGCTACAAACCCTCAGAAAAACTTTAGTGGCTTTAGCCAGGTTTATTTACAAATATGGTGGACCCAGCATTCTTCCTGTAATAAAACTGACTAAAGCAAAATTTCAAGCCCAACTCCTTTATGGTGTGGAGATTTGGGACATAAAATACAGGGATAAGCTTACAGTTCCTTTGTTTAAAATGCTAAGGAAAACAGTGGGCTTAGGCCATTCATGCCCAGCATCATATACCAGGTCTGAATTGGGAATACAGAATATTAATGTTCCAATAAAAGCTAGGAAACTAAACTTCTGGTTACAACTTACCATGATACCCTCCTCCAGAATATTGTTACAGTGTTTAACAGAGAAGAAAAAGTGGTATGAACTTGGTTATGTACAAAATTGTTGGGGCAGGATTCTAGAAGGATGGTGCAAGTTGCCGCCAAAGGTGACTTGTGCCAAACGCAGCTGTGACATGGACCCTGCACCCTATTCTAGAAGGGGGCAGGGTCCCCATGTCTAAATCCTGTGACTTGTGACATACAGCCAGGTACACCGAATAGAGGGTGTACCTGGTGAGGATGTTGCATGCCGCAACCACTAATCCACAAGTCACAAGTGCCTCCATGCCCATTCACTGGCAGACCCCTGCAGGGCTAGAGGCCCTCAACCCACTGTCGTGCCACCACGGTTCCTCCAACCCCTATCCGGATCACCATGATGACTGTGTACTGTACAGTATGTACAGTACATGCATACTTCAGATGTCCCA
Source organism: Neoceratodus forsteri (assembly GCA_016271365.2). Lineage (NCBI taxonomy): Eukaryota > Metazoa > Chordata > Ceratodontiformes > Ceratodontidae > Neoceratodus > Neoceratodus forsteri. The sequence continues at coordinate 704,354,927 of CM057455.1, forward strand.
TATATATCATATACCTGGTAGTCTAGTGACCCCCACCCCCACGCAGCAGTGCCACTCCACCCAGCACCCCCCCACCTGTTCCCAGCTGATGACCAGCACAGCCCACCTCTCACCTCCATGGCCAGCCACCAACTGAGTTCTGTAGGGGCACTTCAACATAGACGTGCTCAAAAATGAATGAGTATTCATTCATTTCACGAAACCTATCTCTAGTAAGCACTCCAGCAGAACTCAGTCGGCGGCTCAGAGGCGAGAGGGTGGTCTGTGCCAGTCACTGGCTGTGGAAGGGTGGGGGCTATGAATAATGTGGCCCTGCTGGGTGGGGGGGTGGGGGACACTAGACTACCAGAGATGTTTGTGGTAATTGAACACTGTCTGCAGCACTGTCTCAAAGTCTGGGCATGGGTGGAGGGTTGACAGCACTGCCCTGCAAGTCCTTTAGTGGTGGGGGGTTCGGGGGCATGGGATGTGTGGACAGCCCTGCCGGGCTTTTACTGTTTAGGGGTATGGGGGCATATACAGTATGGGGGATTAGGGTAGGGGTGTGAGATGCCCGTTGGGGAAACAACGGAGGTGTTCTGGGCATGGGGGGAAGGCACATGGACTGGGTGCTGGACTGTTGGTGGATCTACAGAACCCCCGGAAGGCATACATACAGTTATGCCAGCTAACTGCTAGTTTAGCTTATGTTGACACTTCTCCTCCGGGGGTTCTTGTAGAATCCCGATATTAGGGACTTTGATGCTGCCCTACTAGAATAGGGTGCAACTGCTGATTACATCCCTAGTGCCATGTCGCAGGTGGTTTAGGGCATAACTGCGGGTGTAACACCACTTTGGCGCAAGTGGCCTGTGGCATGTTGCAGGCCACTTTGTAGAATAGCGCACGTTACAACTGCTGGTGTACCTTGCTACTTGCATCATTCTTTTTGACGCAAGTGCAATTACACCAGGCATAAACGTTCTAGAATCGGACCCTTTGTATTCAACCATACTTGTCAGGATAGATAGATAGATAGATAGATAGATAGATAGATAGATAGATAGATAGATAGACAGATAGACAGATAGACAGATAGACAGATAGACAGATAGACAGATAGGTAGATAGATAGATAGATAGATAGATAGATAGATAGATAGATAGATAGATAGATAGATAGATAGATAGATAGATAGATTGACAGAAGCTGAATTTTCTAAAACATTATGTGGACAATAATATTACTCTTAGTCTTACTATAAATATAAGGGGCCAGATATTCAAACTGCGCTATTTTGTGGAGCAAGCCCTTGCGCTGCACAAAATAGTTGCACAGAGGTGTGGCCAGAGTGATATTCAAAGGATTTGCGCCCTGGAGCAACTCCTTTGAATATCATCCCCCAGCCACAGCCACTGTGCATGGTGCAGTGGAACTTGCGCCACCACAAGTGGACAGAGTGGAGCATTCAACTTGCAGTGGCGCAAGTACCAATGCGCCATGCGCAAAATCCCGATATTCAAAAGATGACATGCAAATGGGGCCATAATTCATGCAAGGCACAGGGGGGTCATTTGCATCTGATTATGGCCCTATTTGCATGCCATTAGCATGCAGGTAAGCCGATCCCTGAGGACTTGCACCTGGCACCCTGCCAGGCAGCAGCCATCGGGGACCGACGTCCCCTGCAGCCTGATCGTGGGCAGAAGACTGTAAAGTCCCCCCACCAACCCCCACTGGCCCAATCACAGGCAGCAATGTGTCCCCCCCAACACAGCCCTGGTGGTCAGTGGACTGAAAATCCGATCGCGGGATGTCAGAAATAAACACCCCGAACATAGCCCTGGTGGTCCAGTGGACCGAAATCGATTGTGGGATGTCAGACATAAACACCCGAACATAGCCCTGGTGGCCCAGTGGATTTATAAACACCCGCCGAACATAGCCCTGGTAGCTCAAGTGTCCCCCCCACCCCATCCACCCACGAAGCCCCACCACCCCCGGCGGCGGCGGCAGCATCTCACCGCTGCTGCCCGCTGCGCTGCTGACTGCCCGGCTGGGGCTGCACCGGTTGGTGCAGGGCAAAAGCCAATGGGCGTAGCTCCATACCGACTAAGACAAGTCCAGTTTTGTGAATGAATGTATTCATTCACAATCTGAACTGTCTTGTATGTTATGGACTGCATGCCCGGTAGCTCTGCTCTGCGCAATGAAGCGTGCAACCTACCAGGCAGTCAGATCGGCAACATGGTGACAGGCGGGTGGGATGCCGCCTGCTGGCTGCGGGCGGAGGCGGGGTGGTGGGGAACTTCATGGGTGGGTGGGGTGGGGAACACCGCCACCAGGGCTATGTTCAGAGGTGTTTATTTATCCACTGGACCACCAGGGCTATGTTTGAAGGTGTTTATGTCTGACATCCCCAATGGGATTATCAGTCACTGGATCACCAGGGCTATGTTAGGGGGTGTTTATATCTGACATCAGCGATCGGGATTTTAGGTCACTGGACCACCAGAGCTGTATTCTGGGGGGGGGGCACATTGCTGCCAGCGATCAGGCCAGTGGGGGTGCTGGAGGGGATTTTACAGTCTTCTGCCTGCGATCGGGCTGCAAGGGGGGCACAGGGAGTGGGTTAGGAGCCAGCCACAGGTGGCAGCTGCTGTGTTGCACCCTGCAATGCAGCAGCTCACCTGTGGGTGGCTCTTGACTTGAGCCATTTTTTTTTGGCTCAGAGTTGTGCAGGCACAGGTTGGGGGTTGCACCTGCACAACTCTGCACAGCCCGGCTGAATATCGGGCTGTGCAGTTTATGCATGGTTCCTCCCCCTGCAGTTCAGCATGCATTCATTTGCATTGCGCTGTTGCTCAGCATGTTTTCTGTGGCGCAACTGCCTCCTGCTGAATATCACAGAATGGATCAAGTTTGGACTTGCACAGGCGCAATCCTATTGAGCATGGCACAACCCTTTTGAATATCTGGCCCAAGAAGTATATAACCAGAAAAACTGAAAACTACTTGCAGACTAAGGACTTAGAAAATATTAAAAGAACTGCCTATACTAAATGGTTTGTTAACAACTACTTTTTAGGATTTAAGACCTATTTAGATATTCTTATCATACCCAAATTAAGGAGATTGTTTATATTACAGAAGTTTGAAAAGTCTGAGAGCAAAGTTTTGGGCTTAAGAAACAATAAAACAAATAATGGGTCACCCCATTGCATATGCTCTGTGGGAGGAATCGAGGATCTCCAGCATGTCTTGTGGCTATGTACTTGGTATGTAAAAGAATGGGCATACTGGCTAGGCCCTTTCATGAACTCAGTATACGATATACACAAGGGGTTATTGACAACCATTTTGCTAGACACTAATGACCCACAGTATATTGAAAGAATAGCTCTGTTCTTTACGGCTATTAGTAAGGTGGAAAAGAGGATAACTAATTGTCAAAAAGCCTTGTAATAATAATGACATCTTGGATAGGTATATATGCTGCTATATATTGGATATGGAGCTAAGATATTCCAGTTGAACACCTCAAATGTCCTATTGCTGTTTGTAATCTAGATTTAGTAGTTGCCGTAGTGGTCCTTGCAAGAATAGATCCAGAAGCAAATGATTTGATACCTTTTAATGGACCAACATAGATGTAACAACAAGGCTGAGCTTCTGAAGAAGGACTGGTTGGTCTGAAAGCTACAGCACTTTGTTCTTGTTGTTACATCTATGTTGGTCCATTAAAAGGTATCAGATCATTTGCTTCTGGATCTATTGCTGTTTGTGTAATTGTAGTGTCTGATGTTTTTATTTATTGTATGTTATATAGAATATTTATGCACTCTATAGCGCAAACTAGTTCTTTTTTCCCTTTGTATAGAATTGTTTCACCCAAATGGTCAAAACTAAATGCATTATTTTGTATAATACTCATGTTAGTCTATGGTTCTGTTTGTTTTGTTTACTTTAACATGCTGAAATTGTGTTTCAATCTAACTGACTTTCTCTGTGGCAAATCACAGTGCAGTACAAATCTTGAATAACCTGGTGGTCTAGTGGTTATGGCTGATCCAGGATGCTACACTGGGGGTGCTGGGATGGTGTGCATACTTAACATGCACTTTTTAACATATAGAATAATGCATGGGGTAGTGTGTTGAACGAGTGTTTACACACACCCCAAGGTGTTGGATGCTACATAAACCCCGAGAGCAAAGATCGAGGGGCTTATTTAGGCATCTAACACCGAGGGGTGTGTGTAAAAAATATAGTTAAACACACTACCCCATGTTTTATTTTATATGATTGCTGGGGAGCATTTTCTCTCCACAGCAATTATATAAATTAAAACCGTGGTACTAGTGTGGAGGAAGAGCGGTCAGCTCTCCAGTGGAGCGGGCCCCGAAACCTTTTCTTTTTTTTTCATTTGGCACAGGAGGCAAGTAGGTGAGTTTCTTTTTATATGTTTAGCCATATTTAGCTGACAGCATGGAAGCAGGTGCATGCATGGAGCATCGGAAACCTGGAGCATGTTTGCTGTTATAACCTGTGAGTTATAACGGCGAATTATAACCTGGGTTTTCAATGGGAGAAAACACTCCCCAGTTATTATATTTTCTGCTATTATTCTTATCTGGTACGTTTTTGACAGAACCTACAAATGTAATCCATAGTTTGAATGTAAACATTTGTACAATCAATAAATCAGACTTCTTCAACAAAGTGAAATGTAGCAGCAGCAAGCAAGTATGTTACAATGGGTGTGTGTGGGGGGGTGCAGCCACACCCTTCAACATCCCCTAGATCCACCACTTTTTTGTAGCAAAGTTCTTGTGCAGTCCAATGTTAGAGTTCATACTTTCTCAAAAATTTTATATATGCTTGTCTTGTCTTCTTTTTCCATGGAAAATAATAATAATAAGAAGAAGAATCAGCATTTATATAATGCTTTTCATACACATTTTATCCCAAAGTTCTTTGCAAGCAATACTGGACTGGTAGTGAAGTGACTGAACATGTAGTGGCAGCCATTTCATACATTAATGTCCACATGCAGCCTTGGACAATTGCTTGAACTGGTGTTATGGGAAGGGGAATGTTGGCCAGGACAATAGGGTCACGTAGTGATCATGGTGCTGGCAGCCCCATATCTTATTTCTCACAGTAATCTGCTCATGTTTCTCTCCTTCTGTCTTCCCCCTTCCCTGAATATAGCAGTACCTTGCAAGAGTGGCCTTCTCAGTGCCCCTCTGGTATTCATTCTTCACTACTCCTCCTCACACCAAACACTGGTGAGCTCATCACCCTTCTGCATCATGAATACAAGTAGTACAGTCCCCCTTTTTTTTGACATATCAAATATAAACACATCTTTCCAGTAAGTCAGGCGGATAGCAGCAGGGGACATGGGGAATTCTGGGCTTTCCTATCCTTAAAAGATCTAGGCTAACTTAGATTAGGCACTATTAAATGATGGGTGTGCGCATCATTATGCACACCATTGAATAGTGCCTAATCATAGGTGGCTTAGATCTTATATGGGTAGAAAAGCCTATTTTTCCACTTGTGCCATGCTGCTATCAGCCTGGCTTACCAGAAAATCATGTTTACTATTAATATGTAAAAATAAAATGGGAGACTGTACTAACCACATTTATGATGCAGAAGGGTAGTGAGCTCACCAGTTTGTGGTGTGGGGTGCAGGTGAGAAGAATGAATGCCAAAGAGGAACTGAAGAGGTCATTCCAGCAGGGTACAGCTATATCCAGGTTAGCTGAAGACAGGAAGGAGGACGTTAGGCTGATCACTCTGGAATCTGAAATGTGGGGCTGCCAGCATCGTGGTCACTACCTGACTGTGGATGAGAGCAGCCAATGATGACAAATACTCAGAGTGGTAGGGCTGCACCTAAACTGTTACTAGAGTTCAGTGTAGGGAGAGTACCCTCGGGTTGGAGGGGGGGATGCTGACGTTTGTTAGGACAGCATTCAGGGAGTTGTGTATAGCTCATTCAAGATTTGGAAGGGTGGTAGCCAGCCAACTCGCATTGTGGAGTACAGCACAGAAAAGTACTGAAGAAGAATTGCTGGGAACTGTCTTGCAGGCTTCTGCAGATCACAGGTAAAGGAGTAGTCTGACACTGTAAGTCCAGTGGATTTGTTCAAGGTATCAGTATGCCTCTCCTGCTAATAATATTGTTATCCATTGTAAGTGCAGCCCTTATGAGGACATGAACAGAAGTTTTTTCTGGTGGGTCATGATGCTTATTGCTTGGCCCTTCAGGAGGACCTAGTTGTTGGTCAATGAGGTGGGGAAAAAACACAACAGGGGACCTGTACATACTACCTTCACTGTGCAGAAGGGTGGTGATCCACTCAATGTTTACTGTGGAAGCAAAAGTCAAACACTTAGAAAGTGGACTGGAGAGTGATTTGGGAGGCATTTTTTAACAGTGCCAGTTGATGATGTGTATCGGCATAGGTGTGCACAACTCTCTGAGGTACAAGATTACAATCTGAGGTGTGATAATTCTCTTCCTAAGACCAGAAGCACGTATGCAGCCCAGGCAGTACTGAGAGCAGAGTATGGATGGTGGGGTGTTCAACAGAAGGCAGGCTAGGTGCAGGGGTTCACGTGGAAAAAGAAAACCTTATTTGTGGATTAACAAGAGAGCATGAGCTTTGGAATTGAACCAAACCAGTACTTTGCTGTGTGACCCTGAGCAAGTCACTAAATGTCCTTGTGGTCCCAGGCCACACATGTAAAGAAGCTTTCAGCTTAGTGTGTCTCTCCTGGTTAACAAAAAACAAAATTCAGGTCATCGCATAACCACTAGATCATCAGGTAGTTGAAGTGTTGTACTTTACTGGGGTTTGCCAAAGAGAAAGTCAGCTGGATTGCAAAACATTTTCAGCAAGTTAAAGTAAACAAAATGAACAAAATCATTGTTTAATAAGTGTACTTATAAAAATAATCTGCGAGTTAACACATGGTGTTGATCATTCTGGTGCAACAATTCAAAACAAAGAGGAAAGAAGTAGTAGTTAGCACTATAGGAATCTATGTGGGTCTCTGTCTCTGGTTCCGATGATGACATCATGGCTAATCACTTAACACACTTGGCAGACATCTTAGGGAAAAACCAAAGCTGCTTTTTGGGAAGTGAAAGGCTGATGTTTACATTTTGCAAAAGCTATGAAACTGCATTTATATTATTTACACAAATGCAGTTTTAGAATAAATGTAAACAGCATCCTTTACTTTACCTTGCTATGAAGCCAGATTTTGGAGTTTGTAGTTTTAAAAAACTGCTTGTTTAGGTACCCTTTAAAGTTGCCCACCATTCTACAGGATACCACCTCCTTGGGCAGAACATTCCACCTGTACACCACCTGTTCAGTGAAAAAATGTTTCCTGAGTTCCCTCTTGAATCTTCCCCTGCCAATCTCAGCTGTTGCCCTCTCGCATCCCTCCCTCTTCTAAGCTGGAAAATCCTTTCTGTATTAGCCTGATTTATCTCCTTAAGGTATTTAAAGGTTTCAATCATATCCCCCTTGTCCCTTCTCTCCTCCAGGAAGTACTTGTTCAGCTTATCCAATCTATCCCCATAGGACTTTCCATCCAATCCCTGGATCATCTTGGTCACTACAAATCATAGAATCCTTACCAGCTGACATCTGAGCATTAGCCAGCAGTGGGAGATTCAGGAGCCAGTAACCTGCAGTGCATGTTGGTCCTGGAGCTTTTATAAGATCAGAGCATACAGTGTACAGTATAATGTCAAACATACACTGCAGACTATTGAATCTCCCATGCTGCCTACTGCTTAGATGTCAGCTGGGAGTTCTGGATTTGTGCTAACAGATTATATTAGACGGTACTGTATGTAAACCAAAATGTTTTTGCACATGTACTGCACATTGGTACCAGCCCCACACTTACCTCTGAGGCCCTTTCTATGCAAACAAAGAAATAGCACAGTACTGTACAGTATTGTACAAATCAGGGTATCTTGCTGACCCTCTCTCCCCAAAAATAATAAAATTTTTTTTTAAAAAGTACAGTACCTGTAGGATAAGTACAGCATAAAGTAACAATGTGAAAGCAGCACAAGGGTAAAAGCAATAAAAGAAGGCTTGAATGATAACACTCTTGTATGTGTTTTTGTGGTTGTGTGTATTCATTTATTGTTTGCAATGTTTAGGGTAAAGTTTCTCTAAATACCCCCATTGAATGCTCTCCAAGGTGTCCCTTGAAGCCTCCCAAATACCCAGGTATCTAAAAAAGGGTAAAGTTGTTTTTGGAGGATAATTTCTGTGTGGTGTCTGGAAAGCAGGTGTCAGATAACAGTTTGATTTCCACCTTGAGTATCTGATGCCAGAACTTGTTTTCACTTCACTAATACAATGCAGAAGCAGATAGAATTTAAAAATTTTGTGTGGTATAAACTTGAAATTTGGAGTGCCTATTCTCCAAAGTATCCTTTTTCATGCCCTCTAAGCAAGATTTCAATGAAAAGAGTAAAGTGTTTTCTGATGGTAATTTCTGTGTGGTGTCTGTGAAGGAAAGGGAATCTAAAACTGTATCCATGCAGCCAATGTGTTTGTTCACTATCAACCCACAGAAGACGTTATAACTTTTGAATTTCTTGTGGCATAAACATGTAATTCAGTATACATGTTCCCACAGTATCCTCTGAAGCCCCTGAAATGTCCAGTATTCTAAAAAAAGTAAAGTGTTTACTAGGGTAATTTATGCACGTTGTCTGGGAAGCAGAGGGCTCAACAGTTTGAATTCTACCTTTAATGTATGATAGCAAAGCATGCTTTAACTTCAGTAACACTGTACAAAGCAAGCAATTCAATTAAAATTTTAATTTATTATTTGACCAACAATATTATCTTTACAAAGACAAACATACACATAAATTACAAAAATAAACAATTTTTCTAAATTTAAAAAGCTGCACATATACTTAATATAAATCACTTTCTTTTTTAAAAAAAATACATTCAGACCTACAATGATTACAATATCACAAAGTGCATAAAGAGACAATAATAACTGGTGATCCTTGTTATCAACCCATTTTCGAGTACTGTAAAAAGTCGTATCAACCCGCAGGTTGATAAGAAAAAACGTATCAACCTGCGGGTTGATCGACTTTACACCTCGATGCCAAGAAGCCTGCAGCACTTCGCATTCCAGAGTAAATAGATTAAAATGATAACAAAATGTAGTACTTCCATACTAGTAGGCCGCCTCACGCTAACACGTTATGTGATGTCATTCTTTGAATAGCGTAAGGGTGCCTTTAGTAAGGAAATGAGAATGCTGCCGCTTCTCTTCTTACTGTTAATTGTTCTATTGAATCATTTTTAGGATCACCAGTTATTATAAAAAATAAAACATTATGTATGGAGTTGAAATTGAGTTTTTTTACACACCCTTGTTGAGTGATAATAGTAAAACCTCTCGAGCTTCGCTCTCGAGGTTTATATATTATCACACAACTTAGGTGTGTAAAAAAAACTCCATATCAACTCCATACATATGCATTATTCTCTATTTCTATTATGGGTTGAATTGATTGACAAATCTATTGCACAAAACAGAATCATATAAGCATATTAAAGTGCAATCTCTGTTTACTATCCCTCCTATTTACCTAGGTATTTCCTACAGATTCTGAGATAATGTGTCATTTTTTTTCTGATCTATGATTATGGAAAACCTTGTCACATTTTCTAATACTTTAAGATTATTAGATTTCAATAAATAATTGGGCTGATATATGGGTTCCATATCTAGAAATGCCAACAAATCCCCAGGATATACCTTTCTGTCAGATTCATATAGTGGGCACAATACTATCATATGTACTAAATTATCTTACCCAAACATGTGCTGACAATTGCTGATTGTAGATTTCCCATAGAATTTTCTTAGGGTCTGGCTATCATAGTATCCAAACCTACATTTTTTAACCATTTTCCTTTTTCTTGGATCTTTTATTTTATACAAATATGACTCTGTTCTCAATTCCCTAGTTCCATTCTTGGCCAACCAGGAACTAATCTTACAATTCCTTGCTAAGTCTGAATCTCTTTGTATGTGAATATCCCTTATTCTGTTATTAATTGTTATTTCTAGGAGCCTCCTAGAAGTCGTAAGACTTTCCGTTAGGCATCCCAACAGCCCATATGGTTTAATTATCATTTCCAAGGTTTTTAAACTTGGACAAAAAAATCCCTCCTGTCTGTACGTTACAGTCTCCTCCAAACATGCTCTAGGCAGTGTTCCCTCTGCCAGGTTATATACCTTAATCCACTACACAGGTACTCTCTGCTCAATGCTACATTTTGCTGGTAATTGCCCAAGTTTAAGTCTGGTCAGTGGGGAGGAAGCTCCTACAGGTACGCCCAGGAGTCTTTTGTAAAACTTATTCATCAGAATCTCAAATGCTTCTATATATTCTAGTCTCCATAGTTCAGCTCCATAAAGTATCTGACTTCTCAATTTGATATTCAATGCTCTCAAAGAACCCTTAAGAGAATGTCCTCCAAATTTATGCATAAATCTCTCAATCATGGGTGTGAATCTCTTGACTCTTTGTACCATCATTTTTTTATGCATACACCACTTTAGATTATAGGTGAAAGTCACTCCTAGGTAACAACATTTATTTACTCCCTCTATTTTATTGTTGTGATAAAATAACTTACAACATTCCCCTATCTTGATACCTGTTACATATTAAATACTTAGTTTTTTTTCATAATTAATCTCCAAGGAAGCTATTTCACATTCCTTGTAAAATGTATTAATACTTATTTTAATTCCCAAATAGCTGGTGGATATTAAGACCACATCATCAGCATAATATATTGTCAGTGACTCAGCAAGTAGCACACTCGCCTCTGAGACCAGGAGATCAGAAGGCTGTGGGTTCTATCCCCACACCAGGCACTTGGGTTAATATCCCAATACTGACACTGTAGTGCAGCATGAGGTGGGTGCTGCACTCCTGAGGTGCCGTCTTTTGGATGAGACATTAAACTGAGGTCCCATCTGCCTGTTCTGGTGGTGGTTCAGGTGGATGTTAAAGATCCCATGGCACTTCTCAAAAGAGAGTAGGGGAATTTTCTCTGGTGCCGTGGCCAAATTTTTCCCCATTCACTAAAAAAAAACACCAACAGCTTAATCTGGTTCAAGGTCAGTTGGCATTCATCTGTATCCCCTCCCTCACTCCGGATCATGGCTGAAAATAGGCAAGAATCTGTCTAGTGCACTTACCCAGTCAACAAAAAAAACTAACTAAATAAATAAATAAGTCAGGTAGGGTCAGTGCCTGGAGTCCACCCTTGACATGTGCAACCCAGGATTATACAATTCCTTTAGTACACTATTCAAATATAAATTAAACAAAATTGGTGATAAAACACAACACTGTCTTTGTCGTATATTGGCTGCAAACTTTATAGTGGTATCTCCTCCACTGTTATACTTTATACTGGTAAGATTATCTGTATACAAGGTGATCAGCAAATTAAACATTGTTGGATCCAGCTTATAACCCCCCAATACTCTCCATAGCTTATCTCTATTAACTTTATTGAAGGCTGCCCTTAGATCTATAAATAAAGAGTATATTTTTTGTTTCTTAATGTAAACATATTTATGTATTTATATGGGCTAGGATGAAACATTGTTCTATTTTGGAGTGACCAGGCATAAAACCTGCTTGAGCCTCATCCATTATACCAACTTCAAATATCCAGTCCATCATTCTTTTATGTAAAACTTTGGTGAATAGTTTCTGGGACATGTCAAGAAGGTTAATTGGGCAGTAATACTTGGGGTTAGCTTTATCCCTTTGCTTAGATAGGTATAATTATATTTTCTCTCCAAGAGGGGATCACTTTCCCAGTCTGTACTGTATGATTACATATGTTTGTCAGACAGGGGACCCATAATTCTGGATCATTAGGAATAGTATCTGAGGGCATTCCATCAGGTGCAGGTGTCTTATGCCTTTTTAATGATGCCAGTGCTTCAATTATTTCTTCTTCCTTAATCTCATCTTTTAATGGTACCCATGCTTTGATAGGGCATACTATCCTGTTTCTCTTTAAGTCAAAAAATAAATCCCTATAATAAGAATCCCAAGTACTAGGGTCAATATAATTTTCAATCATATCTGGGTAATCTTCCCATCCTTTTGCCACCATATGCCAATAAGTTCTATTGTCTTTCGACCAGACTGCCCTCTCGAAGTCTGACCATAAAGTTATCCTAAATTTGTCCCTTTTATTTTTCAACAGATATTTACAATCTTTAATTTAATTTGGTCTTGTTATCCCTTGTAGGACTAATTCTTTTGACACTGGCAAATGTATTGATTTCTCTTTTAGCCATTTTATACTCAGCATCATACCATCTACCACCTTTTATTTATTTAATGCAAGAGGCTTTTAATAATATAGATGAGATCTTCCATGTGATATTTTCTATATCCTGCAGGCTTTCTACAGGATCCTTATTGTGTTCAATTTCCATATTCCTTTGCATAGCCTCACATTCTGTAAGAAGCTGATCTGACTGATACTTATCTATCAGCTTCCACTTTACCCCCCTTTTTAAGCCTTATATGTCTATTTTCCTTTTTAATAACAGTGGATTTCTGATTTTATGTTAATCTGTATTTCTATTGGGCTGTGTTCACTTTTGGCCCTAATACTTACTTTCAAGTTTCTGAAAAGTGGAAGTATGTTAATACTCAACCAGAACAAATCATTTGTTGACACTCCCCTGGTTCCTGTATAAGTATATACCCCATTAGGCCCCCCTGGATCTACCATTTATAAGAAGAAAGTTGTTATCTTCTAGCATATTTGATAGCTTCCCACTCTTTCACATTGTTTGTGATCCATCACCTTAAGTTTCTCTTTCAAGGAATACAGACCCTGGGCTGCACAGGCTTCACTTATTTTTCTAGTGGGCTCCAGGCACTGCCCATCCCTGGCATTAAAATCACCCACTAGGATGATACCACAGTCAGGATTGTTTTGGGTGCACTCATCCAACAAATCCAGCAATTTGTCCAAAGTTTGTGTGTCAATGTATCTAGAACTGGTCGGTGGTATCTATACATTTATGATTATATTTTCTCTCTTATTAATTACTAAGGTCCCCCAGTAATGGAGAAGGGCAAACAGGGAGAGGGTGTGGACATTAGACCTGTTTTAGAGGACAGACTAAAATGAGCACTAGAATTTAGGGTGGATAAAGCTATGGGGCCTGATGGGATACACCTGAGTATCCTAAAGGAGCTCCAGGAGGAACTGACTAAACATCTGGCTAAGCTGTTCAGTGGATCACTAGAAATTGGAGTGGTTCCAGAGGAGTGGAGGAATACACAAGTGGTATTCTTGCACAAAAGTAGTAGTGAGGAGGAGGCAGGAAACTACTGCCCAGTCAGGTTGACCTCAATAGTAGTTAAAATGATGGAAACCCTACTTAAGGAAAGGCTGGTGGACTACCTAGAGAAAAGGGGGCCATTGGACCAAAGACAGCATGGATTCACTGCAGGGAGTTCATGTCAGACCAACTTGATTGATTTCTTTGAGTGGGAACAAAGGAAATAAACCAGAACAGAGCAGTAGATGTGGCCTATCTGGACTTCAGGAAGGCCTTTGACACAGTCCCATAGAGGAGACTAATCCCCAAGCTGGCAAATCTGGGGGTGGGGACAGTGGTGGTCACATGGGTTAGAAACTGGTTGAGTAACAGAACACAAAGTGTGGTGGTAAATGGAGTTAGCTCACAGAAGAGATGGGTAACAAGTGGCGTACCCCAGGGATCAGTGCTTGGACCAGTGCTCTTCAATGTCTTCATAAGTGATATTGCAGAGGATCTAGAAGGGAGGGTTAGCCTGTCTGCAGATGATACAAAGCTATGTGACAGGGTAGATACACAGGATACATAGAAAAAAATGAGGAGGGATCTGAAGAGTCTAGAAAACTGGTCCAAGGAATGGCAGCTGGGTTTCAATGCAAAAAGGTGCAAGATTATGCACCTAGTGGGAGGGAATCCTAAGGTGGAGTATGAACTAGATGGGGTAACACTGGAGACCACCACAGAGGAAAGGGTTCTAGGAGTAGTCATAGAAGACAGCCACAAAGTGGCTAAACAGTGTGCCAAAGCAGTTGGAAAGGCTAACAGAATGCTAGGGTGCAAAGGGAGGGGTATAACAAGTAGGAGGGAAGCGGTTGTACTATTGTACAGCTCCCTAGTAAGGCCTCATCTGGAGTGCTGTGTTCAGTTCTGGAGGCCCCATCTCCAAAAAGACATAGACAGGATGGAGACAATACAGAGGAGGGTGACAAAAATGGTGTCAGGGATGCAGCATAAGTTGTATGAAGAGAGACTCAGAGCTCTAAATTTGTACTCGCTGGGGGAAAGGAGAGAGGGGGGGACATGATAGAGACCTTCAGATATCTAAAGGGGTTCAACAGGGTACTAGAGGGGAGCATCTTTCACATGAAGGGAAATAGCAGAACAAGGGGGCACAGCATGAGACTAAAAGATGGAAAATTTAGAGGGAACTTGAGGAAATTCTACTTCACTGAAAGAGTGGTAGAGAGATGGAACAGTCTCTGCAAGGAAGTGGCAGGGGTGGCCATGGTTCAGGAATTCAAGAATGTGTGGGATAGGCACATGGGAATTATCAAGGTAGGGGTGAAAGGGGGGGGCTTATAGCATTTAGGTTACCTTAAGCATGAGAAAGAGGGATAGGGCAGACTGGATGGGCCACAAGGTCTTTATCTGCTGACAACATCTATGTATCTATTTAACTGCCAGAATGTGAGCTGAGCCTACTTCTATCTCAGTCTGTTCTGCTTGCTTCAATATTTTACACCACATCATCAATCCCCTAGACCCTCTGCAGTATTTCTTGTTACCTTTAGTTTCCTTGGAAAAAAATGTATATCCATCAATATTTATTTTATCTTTTGTCCAGGCTTCCTGAACACAAATACAATTGAAAAGTTTCCGATAGTCCATGAATGATGGATCTACTAGTCTATCTCTGATTCCTGCCACATTCCATGATAAAATGTTATACTTTTGAACCTCCTTAGGTCTGTGTTGTGGTACTTTCTCATATTCTTTTTATCCTTTCTATTGCACCCCCGGCTGTCATTCTTCTGTATGGTCCTCCAGAATCTGATATCTGTTTGAGGTCTTAATTAAGTTTAACCACTGTTCTGAATTTTGGACTTTCTCTTTTATTTTATGAATTTCTGTTTCTCCATGTAAATAGACTTCTATCTTGCCCAAAATCAAAGTTTTAGACATGATCATCTGATAATCTGTTTCATTGTTTGCCCAAATTGTAATTTGCCCATTATTCTCCCATCTTATCACCTTTTTAATTACTGTATTCAATTATTTTTGTCTTAATAGTTTATGTGACAGCTCCACTGCTTTTATTCTAACATTTTTCCTATTTTCATTCAAAAACCTATTAATTCCAAAAATAGTAATCTGGAATTCTTGGCTATCATTCTGTGTCTTTTTTAATCCTTCAAAGTATTCTGGAAATATAGTTTTTATATTCACCACACTCTAGTTCAAAGTCAAGAGCTTTAATTTTATATTTTTGATTTTCTATCACCTTAAGTGTGTAATATTGGTCTGAAATTAATAAAACCAACTCTGCATTCTCCATGGGCCTTATGACACTCAGATTATTCAACATTGTGTCTTGTTTTTTTATTTCCTTGTAACACCGTCCCCAGGAAGCAAGCATAAGTTTTTGAATTTCTTGTGGTATAAAGTGTGATGTGCCCATTCCCCGAGGCGGCCCCTACAGTACCCAGGTTTATAAACAAAGAGTAAATTGGAATTGTTATTAACAGTTATATGCATGACTTTAATCTTGAATTTTGGATAGAAAAGTGTTTCAGTACATATTCAGTATTGTAACAGCTCCATTCTTTTGGTTTGGGTCACATTTTTTCAATATCATGTTATACACCTTATGGATTTGTTGCAGTTAATATTATTTTGCTGTGCACTTCTGCACACATTAGTAAGTATTTCTTATTCTGTATTTTGTTTATAGTGTATACATAACCAATTCTGTTCATTATTTATTTGTTTTGTGCAAATTCTATGTGGGATTTTAACGCATAGATGGCACTGTGTCATGTCCAATAGGTGTCTTACAGAAAAAATGTTTTTGATTTATAAATGATTTCCTTACATTGTGGTCTTTTGTAATGTGATCTGACAAACTTAATAATTATGAGGTTGTTTACTGTTGCAGAGTTAGGTATGATGTATGATTGTTTTTAATTTGGGCTCAGCAGTAACAGTCAGTTTCCAGCAGTGGAGAACAAGATACTATTAATGACAATTAATCATTGGATGTGTTTGGATGGTTAACATTGTTTTCATTCATAAAAACAGTTTGGTTTTACTGTAATTAAATTAGAATGTGTGGTGATCATCTGCAGCAGGGAGTCTGTTTTCTCTCCTGCACCATAAGAATCACATTTTAATTTTCAGTGACATTTTATATTTCATGGAAATTTGCAACAGATGAAAGATGAATTGTGTTCATCCTTTTGAGTTCTGGCAAGTCAGAGAAGTAATTGTTGGGTAACTATATGAAGTATTGTGCTAATGTGGCACCTTCTGTTCTGATGTTGCTTCATGAAGTACTTCTCAGTTTCAAGTGCATCTATGGTTGTGATACTATTAGTATTAAATGATTGGTAAATTGAAATAATAGAGTGGTAACCACCATGTTAAATAACTTCTTATCTGTTTAGTTGCCAGAACACACAAGGAGATGGGGGGTCCCTTTTTTAAATGATATAAACTAAATTGCACTTTACTAATTGTGAACAAGTGCATTTAAGTATTTAGTCACTGTTGAAGCACAGTAGCCACACCCTTTGAGGAAAAGTTTTTTTTTTCCTCAAAGTGCTGGGGCTCTTTAGTCTGGTGGTCCAGTTACAAGCATTTCATCATTTTATATTTTGCACACTATTTTTTAGCGTGAAATAAAAGATGCTGTCTGATACAGCAGTTTCTGAAAAAATGTAAAGTGGTTTATGAAGGTAATTTCTGTGTGGTGTCTTGGAAGGAAAGAGCTGCTCGACAGTTTCATTTCCACAATGAATGTCTGATGGCAGCACCTGCTTTCAATTCACTAACACTTCATGAAAGTAGATACAACTTTTGAATTTCTTGTGTTATAAACTTGAACTTTGGCATGCCTATTCCCCAAGATGTCCCCTACAGTGAACTCTAATCCCACATTCCTAAACAAAGGGTAACATGGTTATTGAGGGTACTTTCTTCATGCTCTCCGGGAAGGACAGACAATCTAAACTATGTCCAGGTGGTCAATGCATTTGCTTCACTAATAAAACACAGAAGTTATAATTGTTGAATTTCTTGTGGCACAAACATGAAATTCAGGATACATGTTCCCCAAGGTGTTCCCTGAAGCCTTCAAAATGCCCATGTTTCTAAAAAAGGGGAGATTGGTTTTGAAGGGAGCACCTACTGCATATGCTGTTGGTGAAGCAGAGTGCAGCTTGGCAGTTTGCTGAGACAGCTTTTAATTCACAAACAGCCTACATCCACCACCCATGAATCAAATTTACCTTGGAGTAATTAAATTGTGGAGGCAAAAACAGTGGTAGGATTCAAACAAACCTGGGATAAGCACAAGGGAGTCATAAGGGACAGGTAAGGTGGTGTCTGATAAACTTGCTGTAGACCTGGTGGGGACTACAGTATAAGCTAAGCAACAAAAAAGGGTAGACTGGATGGGCCATGCAGCCCTTATCTGCCTCAAGCTTCCATGTTTCTATGTAATGGCTCCTACCATTTTGTAGTTTGGCTTGCTTAATAATACAGCATACTGTATACTTCAACTAATATTACAAGGTTCTTTAGGTGAAAGCTGGTGGATCACAACAGAGTCAGTGCATGCACATATGTTACAGTCAAAAATGACACACCGTGGTAGTGATCTGGACTTACACTTAAATATACTGATGTGAAAATGAATAGACTTGGTCAGTGCTAGAGAGGTGATGCACATAAATCCTGCAGGAAAGCAGTACAGAACTCATGAGTCGCTGTGTGATAATGTGGCAAGAATCAGCATACCACTGGGCACAACTGTACTTGTTACTGGCTATCTGTAACATTGCTACTATCTGTGGGTGCACCTGTTCCGCACTATACACTTACTTGGTATTAGTTATGTGTAACATTGCTTCTATCTGTGGGGTGTACCTGTTCCACACTTCACACTTACTTGTTATTAGATATCTGTATCATTGCTGCTATTTGTGGGGTACACCTGTTCCACATTGCACACTTATGTATTATTAGTTATGTGTAACATTGCTGCTATATGTGGGCTGCAACTGTTCCACATTGCACTGTTACTTGTTATTAGTTAGCTGCAACATTGTTGCTAACTGTGGGGTGCACATGTTCCACGTTACACATGTATGTATTATTGGTTATGTCTAATGTTGCAGCTATCTGTGAGATACACTTGTTCCACACTGCATTCTTACTTGTTATTAATTACCTGTAACATTGCAGCTATCTGTGGGGTGCACCTGTTCCACACTACACACTTACTTGGTATTAGTTATGTACATCATTGCTATTTATGGGGTGTACCTGTTCCACACTGCACTCTTACTTGTTATTAAATATCTGTAACAATGCTGCTATCTGTGTGGTGCACCTATTCCACATTGCACACAAATGTATTATTAATTATCTTTAATATTGCAGGTATCTATGAGATGCACCTGCTCCACACTGCACTCTTACTTGTTATTATTATGCATAACATTTCTGCTGTCTGTGGGCTGCACCTGTTCCACACTGCATTGTCACTTGTTATTAGTTATCTGTAACACTGCTGCTGTCTGTGGGGTGCACCTGTTCCACACTGCACTGTTACTTGTTATTAGTTATCTGTATCATTGCTGCTATCTGTGGGGTGCACCTGTTCTACACTACACTGTTACTTGTTATTAGTTATCTGTAACATTGCTGCTATCTGTGGGTGCACCTGTTCCACACTACACTGTTACTTGTTATTAGTTATTTGTAGCATTGTTGCTAACTGTGGGGTGCACCTGTTTCACATGGTATCCAGTGAGGATGGCAGCTGAATATGAGCGACAGTCAAAACAGCGACTCATATTTAATGCTTTCCTCCTGGGCTACCCTGGAAGGATGGCAACCTTACACCGACATGAGGGTACTACAGCGTGACAGGAAGGGGGGATAGCAAGGGGAAGGGGAGGGACAGGGAAGGGATTTGGCGGGACTGGTGTGTCTGCTGCCACTGAGCTAGCCATGTGGTGTGGTGGTGTTGGTGGCTAGCTCAGGTGCAGCAAGAACATAGTTTGGGAACAGGTGTGAGAAATTTTTTGCTGCTGCCTGCAGCTGCGACACTAAATTTTTTTCCGATGCAGGATTTCCCCCCAACACAGCACTTCGAGCTCAGGAATCCTATTCGGGGGGAGTGGGAGGGGAGCACAGCCCCCCCCAAAACACTGTTTTCTTTTTCCAGATCTCGGGTCACCTATGGCTGTATATCTCCCATCTGCTTTTCAGCAATATACACTAGGCATAATAGCGATCGCTATTTTGCAATCGCTATTATGACATGGAACCATTCCACATTGCACTCTTACATATTATTAGTTATGTCTAATATTGCAGCTGTCTGTGAGATGCACCTGTTCCACTCTGCAATCTTACTTATTAGTTATGTATAACAGTGCTGCTATCTGTTGACTGCACCTGTTCCACATTGCACACTTACTTGTTATTAGTTTTCTGTAAGATTGCAGCTATCTGTAGGGGTGCACCTGTTCCACACTGCACGCTTACTTGCTATTAGTCATCTCTAATATTGCATCAGTCTGTGAGATGCACCTACTCCTCACTGCACTCTTACTTGTTATTAATAATCTGTAACATTGCTGTTACCTGTGGGGTACATCTGTTCTACACTGTTCAGCTGCTTGTTATTAGTTATCTCTAATATCGCTGCTATTTGTGGGTGCATCAATTGCATGTGGCACACTTTGTACTTATTATTATTTATCTCTAATATTGCTGCTATCTCTGGGATGCACCTGTTCCACACTGCACACTTACTTGTTATTATCTAAAATATTACATTTATCTGTGAGGTGCACCTGTTCCGCACTGCACAGTTACTTTCATTAATCTCCAATATTGCCGCTGTCTGTGGGATGCACTCTGCACCACACTGCACTCTTACTTGTTATTAGTTATCTGTAATATTGCTGCTATCTGTGGGGTGCATCTGTTGCTTAATGCACACTTACAGTTCTTGTTATTCATTATCTCTACTGTTGCAGCTACAGTATGCATGGGATGCACCTGTTCCACACTGCACATTTACATGTTATTAGTTATCCCACTTATTGCAGCTATCTGCAGAATTTACCTGTTCCATTCTGCACACTTTCTTGATACAGTATTAGTTATCTGTAACATTGCCGTTATCTGTAGGATGCACCTGTTTCGCACTGCATACTTACCTACTTATAGTCATCTGTAACATTGTTGCTATCTGTGGAATGCATCTGTTCCACTATGCACATTTAGTTGTTATTAATTATCAGAAACATTGCTGCTATTTGTAGGATGCACCTGTACCACACTGCACACTTATTTAGAAACATAGAAATTGTTGGCAGATAAGCACCACTAGGCCCATCCAGTCTGCCAGTAGGCCCTATACATTGTATGTGGCCACCGACCTTATGTGATCAACGGCTTTTCATCACTCTCTCCCCCTCAAGCTTCCCTTGTGCCTGTCCCAGGCATGCTTGAACCTCTACTTCATGCTTGTCCCTACTACCTCCTGTAGCAGACTATTCCAAGCATTGATTATCCTTTCTGTGTAGAAAAACTTCCTCACATTATCTCTTAATCTACCCCCTTCTAATTTCATAGTGTGCCCCCTTGTTCTAGTACTTTCTCTACATTGGAAAAGATCCCTCACCTGCACCTTATTTATGCCCTTGAGGTACTTGAAAGTTTCAATCATGTCTCCCCACTCTTTCCTCTCCTCCAGTGAGGTCAACACCATGGGGAGATTCAAGAATGCATTGGATAGACACAAGGGAGCCCTCACTACAAAGGGCAACTAGACTGTCAAAATAGGTCTAAAACAAATGGCCAGACTAAATGGACCTAGCGGTCTCCTTCTGCCGTCAACTTCTATGTTTCTATGTTACATATTGAGATCCCTTAGTCTCTCCTCATATGTTTTGTGGTGCAAGCCCTGCACCATCTTTGTTACTCTTCTCTGGATAGTTTCCATCTTATCTATGTCCTTGCACAGGTGTGGCATCCAGAACTGCATGCAGTACTCCAGGTGAAATCTTACCAATGCTTTATACAATGGCATCACCATCTTCTGCCTCCTGCTAGTGATACCCCAGCCTATTTACCCCAGCATGCCACTGGCCCTCTCTGCCACCTTTGTGCACTGCTGTGATCACTTAAAGTCATCAGAGATGATGACCCCCAGGTCCCTTTCCTCTTTGGTGACAGTCATCCCCTCCAACCTGTAGCTCTCCCCAGGGTTCCCTCTACCCAGGTGCATTATTTTGCACTCCTTTTTATTGAACCTCAGTTGCCACATTTCTGACCATCTTTCAAGCTTCTCCAGGTCCCTCTTCATTTTCTGTACCCCTTCTGGAGTATCCACCCTGTTTCAGATCTTCGTGTCATCTGCAAACAACAGGCAGACCTTTCCTTTTAGCCCCTTTGCAATGTCATTAATGAAAACATTGAACAGGACTGGTCCTAGTACTAATCCCTGTGGTACCTCGCTGGTCACCCACCTCTTCAGTGCATCAGTGCATCCCACAGACAGTTACAATATTATTAATTATCTGAAACTTTGCTGTTATTTGTAGGATACACCTGTTCCACACTACACACTTATTTGTTATTAGTTCTCTGTAATATTGCAATTGTCTGTGGGATGCATTGGTTCCAACACTGTACACTTAGTTGTTGTCAGTTATCTTTCATACTGCTGCTTTCTATGTGGTGTACCTGTTACACACTGCACACTTAGTTGTTATTATACCCAATCTACTTTTAGTGTTGACTGTTGTTAATGTGATTATGTTTACTGCTCTCTGCCTTGTACTGTATTACCTACTCTGTTTTACTGACTTTGCTTCCCTGAGTTGTAAAACTTGCTTTTCAACACAACTGGAGATAATCAGGAATGGTTGCCGAAGGAGGCTATAAGAAGGTACCCACATAGTACTACAATACTTTTTTTTTCAGAATTGAGGACCAGAAAAGGCACACTGAGTGGTGACAGACCATTCCCAGGAGCATTCTGGGAGCATGCCACATGGACCTCTTTTATTAAAAGGGGAACTGCTGGACTGGACACAAAAGATGATTCCAGTCTCTATTGATAAAAGCCATTGATCTTTAGCTTCTGCCTGGAAAAACATCACCAATGAGCAGTAGGGGCTTCAGTACAAAATCTCATCTGAAGGATGGCACCTGAGTTGTACAACACCTCCTTCCCCCAAAGCTGAATAACAGTATCAGCACTTGGTACTACTCCCTGTTCCTTGTGTAGGTCTGGAACCCATGAGTTTCCCAACTTTCAGTAGCAGAGGCGAGCATGTAACTTACCAAGGCACTAACACTGCTAGGGAAATTTCTTAATTAGTTAAAGTGAAGCACAAAAAAAACAATGAACTTCTAAATGAGTCCAATTACCACAGTTTAAATGTGTGGCAAAATCTAGGACAAATCCTGTGGTGATTTTTTTTTTATTGAAGAGATAATACTGTTTCTTTTACTCCATTTCAAAATTAGGGCTTTGCACATAATATGAGTTTTGATTGGAGCTACTTTCTGAGGGGTGTACAAGTACTTTCAAAGCTTACAATCCAAGCACAATTCCCGTGCTTGGGCACAGTTTGCGTCATGAGAAACTCACAGAAAAGTCTGCAGGCTATTTTCAAATATTCTGACACATTTGTGACATTTTACTCACGTAACAACACAAAAATCATGCAGGCATCATTATTCTGATGCATGCTTCTTTTTTGGAGTGCAACTCAAGGCACTTGTGACACAAAATTAGACCTTCCATGTTTTATTCTGCCTGTTAGGCACAAGTATTGCAATTGTTCTACAAACACAATGCAAGTCTTTGAAAATCCAGCTCTTAGAATCCAATTCTTCATCCATTTATACACTGATAGATCATTGCTGTTTTTTTGACAGAACAAAAAAAAAATAGAACTTTGTAAAGTCTACATCAGTATTCCAGCTAGAACAAATCAGCTGGCTTCGTATGTTATTTTGACATTGTTCAGCAGTTCTTGCTGAAAAATCTGTTTCTAATACTGATTTGTCAATTTCTTTATGACAGATATGCCATATATGCAACAGAAGGAAACAAGTTTTTACAATAATAGTAGGGTATGAGCTTAGGAATTTGGAGACATTGATCATCTAGTGTTATCAAAAGTGAGAGCTGTGACTATTTCAATGGAAGTGCATTCTTCATCAGGAAGTGAGCTTGACATGTGCTCAGCAACAATGATGGAAAAGTCTGTGGATTATATTGATACCCTTATCTTGAAAATAAATTGTCCTCACACTGACATCCCATAATTATTTCCCTATCATCATCTTTCATTATGTATTGTTTATTTCAATCAAGTCTTTTTATCTGAGGCAGAAAAACACAGAGACATGATAGTAATAAAAAAAAAAATAAAAGGACCTTTGTTGCAAAGTACAGTACAAATTTATGACAGCATGAACACTACACTCAGCAAAAGTTCCTAATGTGCTTTCCCACATCATTTCACATTTGTGTCCCTCCCACCTGCAATAGCTGCATAACCAGTTCTGTTATTACAGACGATAGATAACATCTATCTGTCATTCAACGGATGCAGAAGAGTAGTGTATGTACTGTAATTTCACAGCAGACTGCATACCAGTGAAAGCTTGCAATTTAATCCAGGTGAAATCCTTTACTGAATGAGGGGTCAAATGAGAAATATCCTGTTAAACTATCTCTTTTATCCATTTAGTGTATGATGTCCTAATTGCTTTATTACATTTGCAGCCAGTGTACTGGTTGACATTTTATACATATATGATAAATACAGATATCAAATAATAATAATGTCCATAATACATAGATACATAGAATTTGTCAGCAGATAAGGGCTTTCGGTCCACCTAGTCTTCCCCAATACCTCTAACAACTGTGTTCTTCTATGTCCTGCCAGTATTAGGTTGTCCCCCTCCTCCAATTACCAGTAATCCTTTATGCCTATCCCAAGCATTCTTAAAACCTGTTATCATTTCTGCCCCCACAACCTCCGCTAGCAGGCTGTTCCACTTGTCCACCACCCTCTCCGTGAAGAAGTACTTTCTCACATTTCTTGTGAATTTCCCTCCTTCCAGTTTCATTTTGTGGCCCCTCATCCTTAAGCCTCTTTTTTTCTGAAAAATTGCATTCTCTTGTACCTTATTTTTACCTGTGAGGTACTTAAATGTTTCAATCATTTCCCCCCTCCCTTCTCTTCTCCAGGGAGTACATATTCAATTCCTTCAGCGTAACCTTGCAGGGCTTGTGTCCCTGCACCATTTTGGTTGCCCTCCTCTGAACTACCTCCACTCTATCAATGTCGTTACGTAGGAGGGGCCTCCAGAACTGGACACAGTACTCAAGATGTGGCCCTTACCAATGTCCTATACAGTGGAATTATTACCTCCTTTTTCTGCTGGTGATTCTCCTGCCTATGCATCCCAGCATTCTGATAGCATTCCCCGCTGCCTTGTCACACTGCCTCACAACCTTAAGGTCATCAGAGATAATCACCCCCAGGTCTCTTTCCTGTTTGGACCATTCTTTTTCCTCCTCTGGCAGATGATATGTTGCTCCTGAGTTTTTGTGCCCATGTGCATTATCTTGCACATTTTTGCATTGAAGCTCAGCTGCCAATCCCTTGACCAGTCCTCCAGTTTCTTTAGATCTCTTCATTCTATCTACTCCCCCTGGTATGTCCACCCTGTAGCAAAGCTTAGTGTCATTAGCGAACAGGCAGATCTTCCATTCTAGACCCTCTGCAATGTCATTGATAAAGATACTGAAGAGGACCAGGCTCAGCACTGATCCCTGTGGTACCCCACTGGTCACTTTACCTTCTGCAGATTGAATGCCATTAACCACCACCCTCTGGGTCCTATTATGCAGCCAACTTTCCACCCACGTCACTACCTTATGTCCTACTCCCATATTCCCCAGCTTTCTTATCATCCTTCAATGCGGGATGGTGTCAAAGGCCATAGTGAAATCCAGGTAGGTCACATCCACTGTCCCCCCACTTGAACTACCTCCCTGATTTCCCAATCAAAAAAATCAAAGAGGTTAGTCTGGCATGACCTCATCCCATAAAACCATGCTGCCTTGGGTCTTGTAGACCATTGTCAACCAGATGTTTCACTATTAATCATAGAAACATAGAATTTGCCTGCAGATAAGGGCCTACGGTCCACCCAATCTGCCCCATTACTCTAAAATCTGTGCTAGTTCATGTACTGCTGTAATTATGTTGTCCTCCTCTCCCAACTACCAGTAATCCTCTATGCCTATCCCAAGCATTTTTAAAGCCTTTAATTGTTTCTGTCCCCACCACCTCTGCTGGCAGACTGTTCCATCTGTCCACCACCCTCTCTGTGAAGAAGTACTTTCTCCCATTCCTTTTGAACCTCCCTCCTTCCAGTTTCATATTGTGCACCCTTGTCCTTGAGCATCTTTATTCTTTGAAAAATAGTATTCTCCTGTACCTTATTTTTCCCTGTGAGGCACTTAAATGTCTCAGTCATAGCCCCCTTCTCCCTCCTCCCTCCTCTTCTCTGGGGAGTACATATTCAGTTCCATTAGCCTATCCTCATATGGTTTGTTATATAGTCCCTGCAGCATTTTGGTTGCCCTCCTCTGAACCGCCTCTACCCTATCTATATCCTTAGGTAGATGAGGCCTCCAGAACTGGACACAGTATTCAAGGTGTGGCCTGACTAGTGTCCTATATAGAGGAATTATTGCCTCCCTTTTTCTACTGGCGATTCCCCTACCTATGCATCCCAGCATCCTGTTTGCCTTTCCTGCTACCTTGTCACGCTGCCTACCTACCTTGAGGTCATCAGAGATGATCAGCCTCAGGTCTCTTTCCTGCCTGTACTAGTAGCAACTTTCAGAAAAAGTGATTTGCAAGAACAAGGGGGTGGGGCACAAGTTGAAGATGGGGAGGATGGCTCAGGAGCAATGTGAGGAAGTATTTTTTCATAGAGAGGGTAGTGGACGCATGGAACGGCCTTTCTGAGGAGGTTGTGAGGTCAAAAACAGTGGGGGAATTCAAGAATGCATGGGACAGACATAAGGCAATTCCGGTGGGGGATAGGAAGAAGTAGGCTATTGGTTAATTAGGATTTGCAGCACATCCAATAGGTAGGGAAATGGTCAGACTGGGTTGGCCAAGCGGTTCTTATCTGCCATCAAAGTCTATGTTCCTATGTTTCTATGTATATTTCTATTTCTACCCCCCCAAGTTGATATGTTGCCCCTGGGTTTTAGTGACCCATGTGCATTATCCTGCATTTCTTTGCATTGAAGCACAGCTGCCAATCCCCTGACAAATCCTCCAGCTTCTTTAGATCTCCCCTCATTCTATCCACTCCCTCTGGTGTGTCCACCCTGTTGCAGAGTTTAGTGTCTTTGGCAAACAGGCAAATTTTCCCCTCTAGACCCTCTGCAATGTCACTGATTGACATTGAAGAGGACTGGCCCCAGTACTGATACCTGTGGAACCCCACTGGTCACTTTATCCTCTGCTGAGTGAATGCCATTTACCACCACCCTCTGGGTCCTATTATCCAGATAATTTTCCACCCATTTCACTACCATCTTTCCCATCCCTGTGTTTCCCAACTTGTTTGACAACCTTCTATGCAGCATGGTGTCAAAGGCCTTGCTGAAATCCAGGTAAGCCACATCCACTGCCCCCTCCCCAATCCCTCTCCTTGCTTAGCCAGTTGATGATCTCAATGAGACTAGTCTGGCACGACCTCCCTCCTGTATACTCATGTTGTCTTTGGTCCTGCAGACCATTGTCTATTATTTCCTTCAATAGTTTTTCCATGACTTTCCCACTACTGAGGTCAGACTGACCAGTCTGCAATTTCCCTGCCTCCTCCGTGCTCCCACTTTTATATGTCGGGACTACATCAGCCCTCCTCCAGTCCTTGGGAACCTCCCCTGTTTCCAAGGACAGGTTTAACAGGGCAGTCAGGGGTTCTGCCAACACATCCCTTAGCTCTTTAAGAATCCTGGAGTACTGTATATCCCACCTGGTTCCATTGCCTTTTCAACTCTTATTGTTGTCAGTTCCCAGATGACCATTTCCTTTGGAAAAAGGTACAGTGTCCATCTCTGTTCCCATCACTTCTTGTTGGCCCACTCCCTGGCTCTTCCATTGTAAACACCAAATATAAATATTTGTTCAGTATATCTGCTTTCTGGCAGTCATCCTCAATTCTGCCCCCATCATCCCCTTTCAGTCACACAATCCCCCCACCTTCCTTTTTTCACTCATGTACCTGTAAAAGGTTTTGTCTCCATTTACCATTGAATTTTCTATACATTTTTTTTGTTTGCACCTCTGCTTCCCTAACTGCCTTCCATGCCTCCCTTTGTTTTTCCTGATACCTCTCTCTGTCCCCTTCCCCCTGAATATTTTTGTATTGCCTAAGTGTCATTCTTTTTGCCTTAACCTTTTTTGCTACCTCCCTGGAAAACCATATTGGTCTCTATTTTCTCCTCCCCTTACTCACCTGTTTGACACAGAGTTGTGTCGCCCTTACAATCCCTGTTTTGACCACCTCCCACTGTTCCTCTACCCACTTCATTTCCGTAACTGTGGTCATTGCTTCTTCTAGGCATATTCCAATCTTTCTGAAGTCTGCCCTCTTAAAGTCTAAGATTCATGTCATTGTGTGGTGTGGTTCCTCCCCCCTCAGTTATTTCAAACCACACTGCTCGGTGATCACTGTTTCCCAGGTGCTCCCCACTGTAACCCCATTTGTAAGCACCAGGTCCAGTAATGCCTCCTCCCATGTGTGTTCTTTGACCAGCTACTTATGGAATACATAGAAACATAGAATCTGATGACAGATAAGGACCACTTGGCCCACCTAGTCTGCCCATTTCCCCTACCTATTGGATAAGCTGCAGATCCTAGTTAACCAACAGCCTACTTCCTCCTACCCCCCAACAAGAATTGCCTTATGTCTGTCCCATGCATTTTTTGAATTCCCCCACTGTTTTTGACTCTACAACCTCCTCAGGAAGGCTGTTCCATGCATCTATAAACCTCTCTGTGAAGAAATACTTCCTCACATTACCTCTGAGCCGTCCCCCCTCTATCTTCACATTGTGCCCCTGTGTTCTTGCACATCTCTTTTTCTGAAAGATGCTACCGTCTTGGAGTTTGTTGATTCCCTTGAGGTATTTGAAAGTTTCTATCATGTTCACCTCTCCTTCCTTTGCTCGAGGCTATACATCTTAGTCTTTCTTCATATGTCTTCTGGTGCAGACCCTGCACCATTTTGTGGTTGCCCTCCTCTGGACAGCCTCCACCCTGTCTATGTCTTTGCGGAGATAGGGTCTCCAGAACTGTGCACAGTACTCCTGATGTGGTCTTACCAACTGTCTGTACAGAGGACAAACAACTTCCATTTTTTTATTGGTGATGCCTCTCCCTATGCATCCCAGTATCCCCCAAGACCTCCTTACTGCCTTCTCACATTGCTGGTCCACCTTTAGGCCATCTTATATGACTACCCCCAGGTCTCTTTCCATTTTTGTTGTTGTCAGTATCTCAGTCCCCATTGTGTACTCTTCCCGTTGGTTTTTGTTTCCCAGGTGCATTACTTTGCACTTCTTTGTGTTGAATCTAAGCTGCCATACATTTGACCATTCCTCCAACCTTGCCAAATCCCTTTTCATCTTTTCTACCCCACCTTGCGTATCAACCCTGTTGGAGATCTTTGTGTCATCTGAAAAGAGACATACTTTTCCTTCCAGTCCCTCTGCAATGTCACTTATAAAGACATTAAAAAGGACCAGCCCCAGCACTAAACACCGGTGTACCCCACTAGTAACCCTCCTTTCTTCACTGTGGACTACATTTACTATTACCCTCTGTGTCCTGTTTTCCAGCCAGTGTTTTACCCAGGCTACCACCCTGGGACCCACTCCCAGTCTGGCTAATTTGTTTATTAATCATTTGTGTGGGACTGTATCCAATGCCTTGCTAAAGTCTAGGTAGACCATGTCCACAGCCCCTCCCTGGTTTACTACTTTGGTCACCCAGTCAAAGAAATCAATTAGATTTATCTGACATGACCTTCCTGCTGTGAGTCCATGCTGCCTTGGGTCCTGTTCCCCACTGGTCTCTAGGTACTCAACAATTCTTTCCTTCAGAAGTGATTCCATCATTTTCCCTACCACTGAGATCAAACTGACAGGTCTGTAGTTTCCTGCCTCTGTCTTGCTCCCACTTTTGTGAAGGGGAATCACATCCACCCTCCTCCAGTCCTCAGGTATCACACCATCCTCCCATAATTTATTAAAAGGGGTAGTCAGTGGTGTTACTAGTTCTTCCCTTAGTTCTTTTAGAATTCTGGGGTGAATCCCATCAGGACCCATTGCTTTATCCACCTTCAGTTTTAAGAGTTCTTTCAGAACCCTTTCTTCTGTGAAAGGACTAATATCAACCGCCCTATCCAGAGTGCTTCTATTGACTGGATTAGGTATCTCCCCTTGCTCTTCCATTGTGAATACTGAGCAGAAGTATTCATTCAGTATCCCTGCTTTTCCACTGTGGCTCTCTGCCCAACCACCTTCCACTGTATTCAGCCTCAGAATCCCTGCCTTAGTCTTTCATTGCTCTCTAATGTACCTATAAAAGGTTGTATCCCCCTTCTTAACCGAGTTGGCTATCTTTTCCTTGGTTTGGACCTTTGCTATTCTGATTGCCTTCAGTGCTTCCTTCTGCTTTAACTGGTACAGTTCTCTGTCATGTTCCTTCTGTGTTTCCTTATACTTCCTGAATGCTGTCTTTTTCTCCATAACCTTCCCTGCCACTTCTTTTGAGAAACATAGTGTTTTTTTCTTTCATTTTGATTTGTTCATTTGCTTCACACAAAGGCTTGTTGCCTCTGTGATGGTGGTTTTGATGTTTCCCCATTGTTTCTCCAATCCACCTTCTTGCCTATTTGCTAGCGCTTTTCTGAGGCACTCTCCCATTTTGACAAAATCAGCCCTCCTGAAGTCCAGTATCTTCACTTTTGTATGGCTTGACTCTACAGCTAAAATTATTTTGAACCACACTGTTTGGTGGTCACTTGTTTCCAGATGGCTACCCACGTTAAGATCTGAGATCCTCTCTCCATCCCTGTTTGAGAGTACCAGGTCTAAGATTGCTCCCTCCCGAGTGGGTTCCAAAACTAGCTGTTTGAGGCATGCCCCCTTTAGGGCATCGACAATGGCCCTGCTCTTGGATGTGGCTGCAGCAAAAAAGCTCCAGTTAACATCTGGCATATTCAGGTCCCCCACCAGCAATATCTTCCCTTTGTCTGCCATCCGAAGGATGCCTTCTATCATTTCCTTGTCCATTTCCTCCCCCTGAGGTGGGGGTCTGTATACAACCCCTGTTGGATTGTGGTGCTTTTTTCCAGTCTCCAGTGTGACTCACAGTGCCTCCTCTCCTCCCTGTTTACCCTTTAGTTCTGTTGCTTTGATCCCTTCCCTCACATAGAGAGCTACTCCTCCTCCTCCTCCTCTTCTTCCCTCCCTGTCCCTGCTGTAGATCGTGTACTCTAGTATGTTGACATTGCAGTGATGGTTCTCTGTGTACCATGTTTCTGTGAATGCCACAATAGCCAGGCATGCCTCTTCCATCAAGGCCACCATTTTGGGGAGCTTTTTACCTAGACTACAGGCATTGGTACTCATTACCCTCATTTTTTTATGGCTTAATTTCATTTTGCCCTATCTCTGTCCTTACTGCCTTTGTCTTTTTCTCCATTTACCTCTGCCCTTCTCCCTATTGACTGCTCTATCTTGGTGTTTACCTCCTGTAGGGAGTCTAAGGTGTTCCTGCTCCTAACTGTTGCTGCTGCTGGAAGGCTCCAATCTATATCCGGTAGATTAAAGTCACTTACCTTACTACCAAGGTCCCATTTTATCTGTCCCATGCATGCTTGAATCCATCATTTTTTGGCACCCACCACCTCCGCTGCAAGGCTGTTCTAGGAGTCTACCACCCTCTCCATGAAGAAGTATTTCCTCACATTTCCTCAGGGCCTCCCACCATCCAAATTCATTATGTGACCCTTGTCCCCTAGCTTCTTTTACTGAGGAAAATGCTACCTTCCTGTACCTTATTAATACCTGTTAGGTATTTGAATATGTCTTTCATATTCACCCTTTACATTCTTTTCTCCAGAGAGTACATAGTCAGTTTCTTGTGTCTCTACTAGTATGGCTTTTGATGCAGGCCGTGCACCATTTTGATAGCCCTCTTTTGTACCAGCTCCACTTTATCAATGTCCTTGCTGAGGTGGGGCCTCCAGAATTGGACACAGTACTCAAGGTGAGGATTTACCAGTGATCTGTACAGGGTAATATTACCTCCTTCTTCCTACTGGTGATACCCCTCCCTATGCACCCGAGCATCCTTCTAGCCTTCCTCACTGCCTTATCATACTGCTTGGCTACCTTTAGGTCATCAGCAATGATTACCCACAGGTCTCTTTCCTATTTGGTGATTGCCAATACTTCTCCTCCCAATTGGAAAATAGCCCCTGGGTTTCTGTGCCCCAAGTGCATGGTTTTGCACTTTTTGCATTTAAACCCAGCTGCCAAACCCTTGACCATTCTTCCAACTTTTTCAAATCATCCCTCATCCCCCCACGTCCAGTGTGTCTACTCCGATGCAGATTTTTGTGTCATCTGCGAACAGGCATTTGTTCCCTTCTAGCACTTCTGCAATGTCACTAATAAAGACATTGAAGAGTACCAGGCCTAGTACTGAGCCCTGAGGTACCTCACTGGTTACCATGCCTTCTCCAGAGTGGACACCATTTACAACCCTCTGACTCCTGTTGCTTAACCAACTTCTTACCTAGTTTATAACTTTTTGACCCACTCCCAGACAGGCCAGCTTGTTCATCAGTTTTCTATGTGGAACGGTGTTGAAGGCCTTACTGAAATCTAGGTATGCATCATCTACCACTCCTCCCTAATCCACTACCCTAGTCACCCAGTCAATGAACACGATCAGGTTTGTCTGTTTATTAATAAGAGATAACATAGCCACAAAGCTGAAGCTCATATCCAATAGGGTCACTTGAGCAAGTATACTCAAGATATAATACATTACATAATAAGTAATTTCAATACAGAATGTACATTATACAGTGGCAAGAACAAATCCTGTCCTCTGTTTGGTCACTGGACACCTTTTGCAGTAAAGTTATTCCAGCATAACTTCACTGTATCAAGGTCTGGCACACACATGAACACATAACATATAAAAAAAAGAATCATTCCATCTCCCATGTCCTGTCTGAACTGTGTCAGTAGGTCTAGTTCAAACCCACACCAAAAACTATCCCACATTCCTCAAATGCACATCGTTAGTGCAAGTCAATAAAATCTTTTCGACACAGCACAAACAAAATGGAAAGAAATTTCAAAGAATGCCATTATTCCAGTTAGCTTCAGTGTAAATGCTGTCCCTGTTGTTCCCCTGAACACTGTGAGTGTGTCTGCGTTTTTAAAGCACACCATGCTCTACTTACAGATTCCTGTTTTTTTTTCTTTCCCACTGACTCCGGTCACAAATTTCATCTCCTAGTATTTCTTTTATTTTTTTATTTTATTAAGCTCTCAGATTACAAGTACTTTTGAGCAGGAGCTGCTCATTTACAAAGGTTCCACTTCAAAGTAATGGGAAACATACATACAAAGGTTGGCAATGGTAAACAGGCATAGTATAGACAAGGTTCACAATTCTTAGCAGCTGAGGATTACTTTAGAGATAAAGGATATTAGTAGGGAGCAACGAAGGTGGGCAGATAGAAGATACAGCAGAGTAAGGGAATTAAGAGGAAAGGGGGACAAACGGCCTGATAGTTGCAAGAGAGATTAGGCAGGCTGAGGGGCCTTTGTCATGTAGGGGAGAAGGAAGGTGGGTGGGGATCAGAACAGGGGAAAAGGTGGGTTACAACAGTGGAGGAAGAGTGTAGGGGGGAAGGGGAAGAAGGAAGGTATGATGGGGGAGGGAAAAGGAGCATAGGAAGACATATGCCAGTGGGAGTAGTGTCAGGAGGGATGCAGGGCACAGGTCAAAGATCTTCTGGTTTGAGAAAAGAACAGTCAGTTAGGAGAAGCAGCCACATTTGGAGGTAGAGGTGAGGTAAAGTCAGAGATTCTTTTTAAAGGGTCCAATTGTAGGAGAGGAAAGTGCTTCTTTGTTGAGGGTATTAAACCAATAAGGAGCCTATAGTAGAATGACCACTGACCCAAAGAGGTACGGCATCTAGGAACCTGAAAGCTTTGAGATTGGGCATTACACATTAGCTGTTTACCACTGAAGACAGAGAGGAGCTTACAAACACCAGGAGGCATGAGACCTAGAAGAATCTTCTTGGTGAACAGGCAGGTCTGGTATTGAATCCTGCTGAGGAGTGGTAGCCAACAAGTCTGTGTATGGAGGTCACATGTATGTGTGTCTCTGGCAGCACCCGTCAAGAGTCTGCAGGCTTTGTTGAGTGAGACTGCAATTCTACAGAGGGCAGTTGAGGAAGCAGAGCCATAGATAGCCGACCAAAGTCAATGATAGAGGTGACAGAGCTGTAGATGGCCAGTCTAAGGGCATCCGCAGTCATACAGGACTTGTGTTTGTGTAGTAGGCCAATTCACATATTAAGAACATTGGCAACAGTGACAATATGCCACGTATAGGAGAGAGAGCTGTCCAGTGTGACACCAAGGTATTTGAACTCCAGGACATGTCTGAGCAAAAACCCACCATTGTTCAAGATATTGAGGGACCAAAATTTGTATCTGCTCCTCGGATTACAGAATGTCATAACTTTGGTCTTGCTGTAGTTCATGATGAGTTTTTACGAGCTGAACCAATCTTCAACACACTTGAAGTCAAGTTGCATCTGTGTTTCAAGGAGTATAGTATCATGGTGAGAGGAGAATAGTACTGCATCATCCGTGTAGAGTAATATATTTTGCTGGCAGACACCAGGGAGCCTATTGAGGAAGAGGGAGAAGAGTAGAGGTCCCAGGATATTTCTTGAAATTTCATGACATTTTGTGACATTTTCCAAAAGTTTAACATAATTTGATCAGTATCATAGAAAAAGATCTGAAATGTGCATATGTATTGTTTGGAAGGGACACAAAACAGATGCTAAGTTTCATGATATTTTGGATGAGGGGCAGAGAAGTCATAGGGGCTCACACTGACAATGTATTATTTGTAATGTTATTTTTATTTAGCTTTTTGCTTTGTTTCCAGCAAGCAAAACTACAAACATGACAATGCTGAACAGTTCAGTATACCAGTTTAAAGGGCATGTTTCATCTGATGTTGTACTCTAATACAGGGTCTTTACATATAAAAAGCCAACTGTTCCCTTGTTTAGACTCACAAGGAATTAATACAAAATAACATTTCAAGAATAAGAAAAAAAAATTCTATGACTGTAAACCACCTTCTCGTGTAAGTTTAAACCAGAGGCCCACTTTATATGCTGCAACTTGGGTAAACCATTTATATCCTGTTACAGGCTCCTGTGAAGAAGTGTTTAATGTTTCCCGAGAAAAAGAAAATATAAGTTAAGCAACGGCTCCACACTTTATTTCCCCCTTCCTACAAGCCTATGTATAGTTGGCAGATGTCAAGATCTAGTCTCATCATCTCTTTTCCACTGCAGATAACCTTTCTCTGTCCTGTGGGTGGGAGAGGGATCACCCTCCTCAACATTCACCAGGTGTTGTGTTTGCTAGAACTGCCATGGTTGCCATATTCCTAAATATTTAGGGAGTCTAAGCTGGAGAGTAAGTAGTGATGTGTTCCATGATCTCTGTCTCAGATACCTTTTTTCCAGGTTTCTATGGTTGGGGGGTTAGGAGTCAACCACTGCACTATGATAAACTTGCAGGCTGCAAGTCATAACATCTGTGTTAGCCTCTATCTTCTTCTGGGTCCCTTCAAATATGTTGAGAGTCCCAACACCACATCCTGAAAAGTAAGTGGTACAGTATAGTGGCTGGTGCTATATTTTGAAGTTCAGTGTGTATTGCTGGCCAAAAAGGCCTCACAACTGGACAGTTCCAAAAAAACATGATAATGGCACTACACTGCCCCACACTGCTTCCAGCAGGCATCTGTATGAGTAGTGTTAAATTATTTTGTGACTGTGGTGATCAGAAAATATCTGGTGATGATTCTCCAATTAAATTCCCTCCAGGGGAGGGATGCAGTAACTACCCAGCCCCTAAGGAGCTGCTTTTCCAATTATTCAAAAGTTTTTGTAATGCCCCCTCTCTCTCCCATTTCAATCTGATTTGCTAAAGAGGGGAATCCAAAGTTTTCATTAATTGTTTATATGGTTCTGAGACTATCCATGATTTTACATTGAGACTGATCAGTCAGTAAAAGAACTGCTCTAAATCAGATGATGGCCTTCCTACTTGGGCTATGTGAGCCTGCTCTATCAGGAAGTGCCTTACTCGAAGGAACCAAAATGGTCTTTTCATCTGAGTTGATAACATTCCCCTAATATCTGAAATGTGAGACAACCACCCTCCAAGACACA
This sequence comes from Neoceratodus forsteri, assembly GCA_016271365.2. NCBI lineage: Eukaryota > Metazoa > Chordata > Ceratodontiformes > Ceratodontidae > Neoceratodus > Neoceratodus forsteri. The sequence continues at coordinate 704,390,973 of CM057455.1, forward strand.
TTGTTACAAATGAGTCAGGCCTCTTTGCTCGGATTGCAGGGGGAAGAAAGGGTCCTGGTGCCTGATCAGGGTTAGAAGTCCTAGCAAATTGGTGGAGGAGGTCCATGCTCTTATTTTTATCAAGATTTGTATTGTGTGTCTAGACCAGGGGTTATATATAGTTTGTGACACTTGTCGGGATAAGATTCTTGTAGGGATAGTTCAGAGCAGTATACCTGGACTATCTGTCTCTTCTATCAGGTATCAACCTGAAGCTGCTAGCTGTTTCACTCAGGTACCCAAAAACGTTGCCTGTGCCACTAGGTAATATGTCTTAAAACAGGCCAGTCATAGCCCTTCTTTCCCCTTTGTAACTCAAGAATAGTCTGTGCTATTCTAGGTTTTCTTTCTTAACCACAACAACTTAGACATCTCCTTTAAGAAAAAGTTCCAGAAAAGTTTGGGATGAGAATCGGGAAGATCTGAAAAAGAAATACAATTTGAGGTACAACATTCATCTTGGTAACTTGAATTCAAACCACAAAGTGTGAAAGGAAACAATTTTCATCTTGCTAGGTCTTGTTTAAGTGCATCAAACAGTTTCTGGTAATTTTCTCTAAATAACTTGCTTGTGTCTGTCATCGAGTCATAGATCAGGAAACATAGGGAAACCAGAAGCAGTTATAAAATTCACAAGTAGTGTTTTATTATTCCCAATAACAATAAAATAATAAAAAATTGTACAGAATGGTTTTTAAACATAGGCAGTTCAAACAAAACAAAGTCCTTCCTCTGAAACTATCTCTAATTTCTCTAATTCTAAGTTTCAGTCTCTCTGTCTCTCTCTAACAAACATTGCTGCTCTTTTTATAAGAAGTAATTGAATGGTAATTAACTTTTGCATCCTGATCTTGTTAGAGGATATCCTGTTTCTCACAAAATGTATCAGAACTTTGTCAATGTCTTTGCAGGTGCAACAAAATAGAATATGGTGTCCCAGAACTGATCTCCTTTTGACAATTCTGCAAAAGAGCTTGTGCTGCATCTCAAGGATAGCCCCTGATTTCCAAATAGCTTTTTGCAATCATTTCAACAATATAACTAAGCAGTATACATTGGCAAAGAGATCCCAGTTTTTACATATAGATTCACATATTTTTATAACCACAGATAAGCATGGAGGAAGAAAAGACAGAAACAGCAAGTGAAGACAAAGAAAGAGCATGAGGCAGAGAATCGCAAGACCATCAGAGTGATCAGTTCCTAGGTCTCACAATAAAATGTGATTGTACAATCAGACAGATAAGAGACAGAATAGGAGAGGAGAGGATAGAACACATCCTTGCATTTAACTCTTTCTGCTTAGCAAATGGGAAAGGGCCTTATTCAATCCTGTCAGTGTCTACTGATATTCTAATGCACAGATACTGGAAAGTGTTGTGCAATGCCCAAGCAAAAGGGTATGCCCTCTTAAAGCCAGTAGGTGGGATCCACTTAATATCATGGTCTCTGACTTGGCTTGATTAATTTTATAGCCAGACAGTATCCTGAGTTCTGCCAGTGCACATAGAAAGTACAGCAGGGGATGGGCCAGGCCACTCAGAAAATCAGAATCATCAGCATATAAAGCTGTTTTCTGTTCCATTCCTCCAGCTATCATCCCCTTAAACTATGGATGCATTCTAATACTGATTACCAGTGGAGCAAGGCTGAGAGCGAATAGTAAAGGGGTTAGAGGGCACCCCTGCCTCATACCCTGTGGATGTTTGAATCTTTGAGGCAGTTGACCATTCACTTTCACCATTGCTTTCAGGTCTTGATACTGGGAAGGAACCATCCTTGTGAACCCCTCTCTAAGGTTCAATTTAGTCAGGGTCTGCAGCAAAAAGGCCCAGTCCACTCTGTAGATGGCATTTTCAATGTCCATACTTACTGTACATTCAGCTGGAAGGCCCTCTTTCTTCTTTGAGCAGAAATAATGTTAAACAGACACAGAATGTTATCTTGCACAAACCTGCACTGAATACAACTTGTCTGATCACTACAGTATGTACTAACTTCTGAATATAGCACTGCAAACTATCTGTCAGAGTCCATTAGAACATTTTTAGATCCATGTTCAAGAGGGAGAATGAATGATACAACCCAGGATCCCCTGATGCCTTGTCCAGCTTAAGGATTATAGATATTCATACCTGTTGCAAAGTAGGTGGAAGTGGCCCCCGCCCATTCAGATGTCATTTCTTACTTCCATGAGGTGGGGAAAAAGAGCATCCTGGAAGAGCTTATAAAACTCAACTGGATACCCATCCAGCCCTGGGGCATTACCATTCTTCAGTGACTGAATCTTAAGCTGTATCTCTTGAGGTGTAATCAGACCATTAAGATGCTGCATGTTGTGGTTGCCTAATTTAGGAACAGGGAACTTGTCTAAGTATTGGGCTATTGCTCTGTGTTGTGCTATGCTGTGCTGGTCAAGCCTCCTTTCTATATAGTTTAGAGTACAAGGCCACAAATTCTTGTTGGATTGCTACTGGATCAGAAGTTATCTCTCTGGTAACCAACTTTCTAATTTTCAGAATTGCTCTGGAGGCTGCCTGTTGCGTAAGTTACCATGCCAGGAGCCTTCCTGCTTTATTTTCTGACTTCCTTCTATTCTGTGTTCTAAAAGTTGGATATGCTCAGTTTTCTTTCTGTCCAGCTTTGCTGTCACCAGTTTGTCTATGACTAACTCATGTTGAAATTCTAATTTAGCAATTTGTCTTTCAAGACTAAGCTGCCTCTTGGCCCTCTCCTTCTTCAAATTGGAGGCTTACACTATAATTTTGCCTCTCAGTGTTGCTCGTGCATCCCACCCCATTGAGGCAAAGCACTTAGTCGGAGGGTTATATTAGCTAGAAAGTTTTCAATTTCCCTTTGGACCAGACTTTCTGATTGAAAGATTGATCTGTTTTAACAGGCTAGTATTCATTCTCCATACAGTGTTATGGAGAGGTTCCCCCATGAACAGTTGCAACATTATGGGGGCATGATCCAACGTAATGTAGTGATGCTGCCTATGGTACATTTTTGTAACACAGTAGCCCATGCTGCTGGAATAAAGAAGTAGTCTAATTGCCAGTATTGGGAGTGTCTATCCAAATAATAGCTGCAATCTCTTATCCCGGGGTTCATAAACCACCAGGCGTCCATGAGACCCAGTTCTATGCTTAAACATCATATGAGCTTGGCCACCCAGGAGTTTCCCTGTGCTGGCTGTCCAGATTTATCTAGCATAGGTCTTAAGGGGGTGTTAAAGACTCCATCCACACCAGTTAGACAATGTGCATCTATTACTGTTTCTGCAAATACCTTTTTAAAAAAGGGCACCCACACTGTACCTCATTAGGGGCATATAGAGTCAGCAGAATATAGTCCTGACTTCAATAGTCCCTTTTGTGATGAGCAAACTGGCCTTCAGAATCAGTGTCTGTTTGTAGTGCCTCAGAAGGGAGATTTTTCAATATAAAAATCCTTGTTCCCCTCCTATGTGGATGTTGTTCATATGTAGAGGCAAAAACCTCCCCAACCCATGCCCTTTTTAATTTCTGATGCTCAGCTGCTGTAAGGTGCGTCTCCTGCAGAAAAGCTACTCCTGCACCCTTTCTTTGCAGTTCCTGCAGGATCCTGTCATGCTTCACAGGATTATTAATACAATTTACATTGTAAGTTACTATTTTTAACATGGTATCTATTTCTGGGTACTGTATTATCTACTATGAATAAGTGGACAATGTCTGTATCTGCCTAACCATTTTAAAACAACAGCTATGCACATAACCAGAATGCAACAATAGAAAATATAAAACATTACTTGCTTCAAGGTGTTCTGCATTACAAGCACACTCATCTGCAATGCTGGGAAGGTGGGGTGGGTGATAGGTGCTCAACTAGTGATAGCCTTTCTCTGGACTACAATTCCAGGCACCTGCAAGGCCAGAAGGCAGCTAATGGGTTACAGCTCAGTTCTTGAGGTTGGTGCTGTCCAAAAATAAAGTGCACCCTCTATTATCTACCTCTCTATTATCTGCCACCCTCCTTATCCACTGGCCTGAACTCCTGTACAGTGGAAATTCTATTATCCACCACCCTATCTAGCCATCATTCTCCAGCACTTTATTGTACAGGCCATATCACTGATACTGACGATTTTTTGTTTGTTGTAATTGTCTTAATAAGAAATATTTTACAGAGCGCTGCTGAGGATTATCTTACCTTTAGAAATGGCAGTGAGGTTTTTAACAACATCATTGATGAACAGAGTATCGAAACTGTCTGAGGTGAAGAAAAGGAAGATTTCATATTAGAAGCAAGGGTTGATTTTAACATTATTTTACTTGTCCAGGGAATAGTGCAAATTGACTTGGGCTAGTGCAGCTAGCTCTCTACTTACTATCTTCACTAGTGCAGGTCTTCCATGGCTGTTAATGAAGTTAAAAAAGTCCCTATTTAGCAGATTCTAGTCCTCATGCTAATCGCCCTCCTTGTTTCAGATGGCCAAGAATGATCAACAGCTCTATAACAGTAGCAATGACCTGGCATATGGTAGTGCAAGGTGGAGACGCCACAAAAGATTCAATGAGAGTCATTGTCATCCCATTGTTAGTGTTCCCAACTAATGTCCAAGCTGTGATCGGGGTGGAATACTGTTAAGTCACAAGTTCACAGTGTTCTCAGTTTGTGCCCCCACGTGTGTTGATGTGCCCCACATTTTTAAGGCCAGTGTCTCTCATTTTCCTTCATTCTGAGTATCATTACCCAATGTTTCAGTGACAAAATGTCAAGAGGTATATAATGAAAGTCATGCAGGGGATCAGAATTATCTGATACTATGATTTTGAAGTATTTTTGTTATCAAACTGTACACAAATAAAGAAACTGAATGGTTTATACCTAAATGTAGTCCTGTGGTAATGTTCCCATATTATAATAATGCAACATAACACACCTCTAATATCCACCGCCCTCTATTATTAACTAAAAAGTTAGTGCACCAAAGTTGGCGAATAATACAAGGTGAACTGTAATACAGAAAAGCAGCAGTCCAAATAGGCTGGTAAAACAACTGAAGAGTAGGTGGAGACCTCTCTCTGTCTCTCTCTCTCTCTCTCTCTTAGCCCACAAAAGCCTGAGATTTGACATACTGTAAAAGGAGGTGGGCTAATCAGAGATAGAAGGTAGTAGAAACACCAGAGGTAAAACAAAAACCCCAGGTATTATGCCAAGGCGCTGTTTAATCTGGTCTGAGAAGGAAGTCCACCACCTACTGTGTGGCAAGCCAAGTGCAAGGCACACCCCAGAAGAACATGATTTAAATTACATCTTGTAGGGGACACAGTGCCATCAGTCCCAAACTGCTCCTGCCATCTTATGAGCTTCTCACAGTACTCAGAAACACTGTCCCCCTCTCATTATCAGGGTATATTAAAGAGTAAAGATTGAAGATTAAGGGGGGTACCTCACCCAATCCTGTTTAATTATATTGTCAGGACCCCATGCGGATACTTTGTGCTATGCAGCCAAGTATGGCAGCCCTCCACCACAACCGAAGTGGGGACATTGCCTCATTGTGACCACTCAATCCAGCACACCAGTCAACAGATACATTCTAGTCACTTCCTTCTTGGCAACTCCTCAGGTGAAGAAAAGGGAAAGCAATCTCTTCTTGGTCATGGAGTTCTCCCAGAATCTTGGGAAGGGCGTCTATTTCTCTGAGCCAGAATAAATAGCTTCATGTTGGTTGCTTCTCACACTTCTCCCCGGTGTTGTCTGAAGTGCAATATGTCTTTTGCAGTTGAAGAGATGTAGTGAACCTCATGGTTATATCACAATTCCAGGCATGAAAGATAGGTCAGGATTACCACCACAACACTCTGACTGCTCTCTAATTACATTTCTCCCCAGATGCCCTCTGCCCCCAAGTCACCACACAGAGATGAGCCCTCCTTATCCTCAGGCATCCCCCTTCCTAATATTCTTCAGGTGAAGCTACCTCTGGCTGGAAGCTGCAATATTGAACATAGGATTTGCAAGAAAGTGAGTTGTGCTCACAACAGAGGGAGGTGAACCTTACAATTGTCTTTGGTTTGTAGCAGATATTCTGCAGGTGGAGGCTACTTCTAACTGAAAGGTGAAATAAGGAACTTAGAATTATCAGGAAAGACAGTCTTTCAAGCAACAGAGGGAGCTGGATCTTGCTTTACTTTTGTTACAATTGTTAAGATTTTCAGTGCAGGAAGAGTTTAAACCCTGGACTAAGAATTTGTCATAAGTCCTGAAGTAAGTGCAGGTACAGGCTGTGTATTTGACCCAGACAGTGCCCCAGGGGTGGAAACTGTTTTTTGTGTTTATCTGTGTGTGCCTTAAAAGACCAGGCCAGACTGTGTCAGGAAGTGCTTACATCATAGCTACTTATCAGTCAATAGTTTTGGAAGAGTCTAACAAACCTGATAACAACAGTATTATAAGCAAGTGTTTTATAGCAAACTCATCAGCACAGCTAATATTCTTCAGGTGAAGCTACCTCTGGTTGGAAGCTGCAATACTGAACATACGATTTGCAAGAAAGTGAGTTGTGCTCACAACAGAGGGAGGTGAACCTTACAATTGTCTTTGGTTTGTAGCAGATATTCTGCAGGTGGAGGCTACTTCTAACTGAAAGGTGAAATAAGGAACTTAGAATTATCAGGAAAGACAGTCTTTCAAGCAACAGAGGGAGGTGGATCTTGCTTTACTTTCATTACAATTGTTAAGATTTTCAGTGCAGGAAGAGTTTAAACCCTGAGGGATGGAATACTGTTTACTGTGTCTGTCCTGGTGCACAGATGACTTATTTTGGGGCTGACTGCTTTCAGAGCACAAATCACTAGGCTGTTTTGGGGCTGGGGAGGTTTACCTGTGTCTGACTTGGATGTCTGGATTTGTCTCTGTTTGATTAGAAGGGTATTTTCTCTGTCAAATTGTTGTGTATGGCATCTTGCTGACAGGAAGGCACTCATCGCAGCAGTGGGTCAGAGCTTTTAGCTGATTGTTTCTTGAGGCACAGTTTAGGCCCAACCCCTGCCCACCTCACCCCACCCACCCCTGAAATAGTTCCTTTATACCTGGGGTTCTGACATCATTTCTCAAGAGTGAAAGGTGCATATCACTGTCATATCCTCTTTAGCACACTGCACTGACAATATAAGCATACAGATTATATAATATATATATTTCTATATAGCAAACCAGTCACACACACACACACACACACACAAACAAAAGTAGATAAACATGTGGGGAGTAGTGCAATGTAATGGCTGTGGGGCAGCAGTCTTCAGGGAGTCTTTCTGGAGGCTGAGATGCTGCCCTATTTGCAGACAACTCTCTGCCCTGAGGGATGAAGTTGCCTGTCTTCAGGTCACACTGGACAGTAGTAAGGGAACCTTCCCCCAGGCCACACTGGACAGTAGGAAGGGAACCTTCCCCCAGGCCACACTGGACAGTAGGAAGGGAGCCTCCCCCATCCAGGGAGAACCAGAGCCACCACCATTACCTCAGAAGTTGCGAAGAAAGCACAGCAGTTGGACCACAGTGGGATTAGGGAGGGTGATGATGGTGGAGCAGAGGCACACCCAGTCAGTTGTTCCACTCCACAATCCATACACCATTCTGGGGGAGCATAGTTCCCCTATGGATGCACCCGCAGAGGAGACTAAGGAGGCTGAGGACAACTGTCACAAGGGAGGCCCACAGGATGGAGGCAGAGGACACCACAGGGAAAAGAAGCAGCTCCTGGTGGGGGACTCAATTATTAGGAGGATAGAACTGTGGGGAGCAGGGAAAACTGAAGTAAGGTCCCTGCCTGGTGCCATGGCTTGGAGGGACAGGAAGTGCATCCTCAGGATCACGAGAACAGCTGCACGGGAGTCTGAGCTGGACGTCATTATCCACCTAGGGACAAATGACTTGGCTCATCATGAGATTAGAGCAGTGCAGGAGGACTTTGTGGAGTTGGGGAGGGGCCTAAGACAAGTAGCACACACAGTATCCTTCTCAGAGGTGCTGCCTGTCAATGGCATGGGTGAGGCGAGGGTACTTTGCACCATGCAGTTTAATGAATGGTTGAAAAAATGGTGTGGAGCACAGGGGATTGGCTTCATTGGGGACTGGGGTTCCACCTGGAGGGACACCAGCCTATACTGGCAGGATGGTCTGCATCTGTACAGGAAGGGAACAAGTCTTTTGAGCAATTGGTTTAAATGCTTCACTGGAAAGCTTTTAAACTAGTCAAGGGGGGAGGCACTGACAAGCAGCAGGAAAATCCCAGCCTCTCCCTACAAAACAGGGTACTAAATGAGGAAACGACTTAAGGTAGAAAGGTCAGTGGGGGATGCTGCAACAGAAGGTAAAGCCATCACTAAATGGAGAGCAATGAGTACCAATGCCCGTAGTCTGGGTAACAAGCTTCCTGAATTAGTGGCCTTGATGGAGGAGGAACATCTGGATATTGTGGCAGTCACAGAAACATGGTACACACAAAACCATGACTGGGATGTAAACATACTAGGATACACTATCTACAGGAGGGACAGGGAGGGTAAAAGGGGAGGAGGAGTAGCTCTTTACATAAGGGAAGGAATCAAAGCAACAGGACAAAAGGGTAAACTGGGAGGAGAAGAAGCACTGTGGGTCAATTTGGAGACAGGCAATGGCACCACAATCCACACAGGGGTTGTATACAGACCCCCTTCTCAGGGGGAGGAAATGGACAAGGAAATGATAGAAAATATACTTAGAATGGCAGAAAAAGGGGAGATATTTTTGATGGGTGATCTGAATATGCCAGATGTTAACTGGAGTGCAGTTGCAGCAGCCACTTTGAAGAGTGGGATTATTCTAGATGCCTTACAGGGGGCATGCCTTAGACAACTAGTATTGGAACCCACTCAATAGGGAGCAATCTTAGACCTGGTTCTCTCAAATGGAGATGGAGAGAGAGGATCACAGATGTAGAAGTGGGTAGCCATCTGGAAATTAGTGACCATTGAACAGTATGGTTCACAATAAACACAGCAATAGAGTCAAGCTACCAAAGGCAAAAGTACTGGACTTTAGGAGGCTGACTTTGCCAAAATGGGTGAGTGCCTAAGGAATGCACTAGCAAATGGGCAGGAAGGATGGAAGAACAATGGGAATAATAAAACTGCCATCACAGAGTTAACAAGCCTTTGTGTGAAGCAAATAAACAAAACAAAATGATGTAAGAAACCACTATGGTTATCAAAGGAAGTGGCAGTGAAGGTTCAAGAGAAAAGAAAGCATTCAGGAAGTACAAGGAATCACAGAAGGAGCAGGACAGAGAACTGTATCAGTTAAAGCAAAGGAAGCTGGGAGGCAGTCAGAACAGCAAAGGCCCAAACCAAGGGAAAGATAGCCAACTCAGTTAAGAAGGGGGATAAAACCTTTTATAGATACATCAGAGAGTGAAGGAAGACCAAGGGAGGGATAGTGAGGCTTAATAAAGGGGAAGGGGTGGGCAGAGGGTGACTGTGAAAAGGCAGAGATACTAAAGAAATATTTTTGCTCAGTATTTACAAATGAAGAGGGGGAGGTACCTAAAACAAAGAATAGAAACACTCTGGATGCAGAAGTTGATACCAGCCCATTTACAGAAGAAAGGGTTCTGAAAGAGCTCTTAAAACTGAAGCTGGACAAAGCAATGGGGCCTGATGGGATTCATCCCAGAATTCCAAAAGAACTAAGGGTAGAACTAGTGACACCACTGACTACCCTCTTTAACAAATCATGGGAGGATGGGGTGGTACCTGAGGACTGGAGGAGGGCAGATGTGATTCCCCGGCACAAAAGTGTGAGCAAGGCAGAAGCAGGAAACTACAGACCTGTTAGTTTCACCTCAGTGATAGGGAAAATGATGGAATCACTTCTGAAGGAAAGAATTGTCGAGTATCTACAGGCCAGAGGGGCACAGGACCCAAGACAGCATGGATTCACAGTGGGAAGGTCATGCCAGATGAATCTGATAGATTTCTTTGACTGGGTGACCAAAGTAGTAGAGCAGGGAAGGGCTGTGGACATGGCCTACCTAGAATTTAGCAAGGCATTTGACACAGTCCCACACAAAAGATTAATATACAAGTTAGCCAGCCTGGGAGTGAGTCCCAAGATGACAGCCTGGGTAAAGAATTGGCTGGAGAATAGGACACAGAGTAATAGTAAATGGAGTCCACTCTGAAGAAAGGGGTTACTAGTGGGGTACCTGAGGTTCAGTAAGACAGACCGGTCCTCTCAATGTCTTTATAAGCAACATTGCAGAGGGACTGGAAGGAAAAGTATGTCTTTGCAGATGACATAATGATCTGCAACAGAGTTGATGCACAAGGTGGGGTGGAAAGGATGAGAAGGGATTTAGCAAGATTAGAGGAATGGTCAAATGTATGGCAGCTTAGATTCAATGCTAAGAAGTGTAAGGTAATGCACCTGGGAAACAAAAACCCAAGGGAAGAGTACACAATAGGGGGTGAGATACCAACAACAACAAAAATGGAAAGGGACCTGGGGGTAGTCATATCAGATGACCTAAAGGTGGGCAAGCAATGTGAGAGGGCAGCAAGGAGGGCTGGGGGGATACTGGGATGCATAGAGAGAGGCATCACCAGTAGAAACCAGGAAGTTATTATCCTCTGTACAGACAGCTGGTGAGACCCCATCTGAGTACTTGCAGTTCTGGAGACCCAATCTCATGAAAGACTTAGACAGGATGGAAGCTGTCCAGAGGAGGGAAACTAAAATGGTGCAGGGTCTGCACGGAAGACATATGAAGACAGATTTAAGGAGCTTAATATGTATAGCCTCAAGGAAAGGAGGGAGAGGGGGGGGTCATGATAGAAACTTTCAAGTACCTCAAGGAATCAACAAAGTCCAAGAGGGTAGCATCTTTCAAAAAAAGAGGTGTGCAAGAACAAGGGGGCACAATTTGAAGATAGAGGGGGGGTGGCTCAGAGGTAATTTAAGGAAGCATTTTTTCACAGAGAGGGTTGTGGATGTATGGAACAGCCTTCCAGAGGAGGTTGTGGAGTCAAAAACAGTGGTGGAATTCAAGCATGAATGGGACAGTCAAAAGGCAATTCTAGGGGGTGGAGGTAGGAAGAAGTAGGCTGCTGGTTAACTAGGATCTGCACCTTATCCATTAGGTTGGGAAATGGGCAGACTGCGTGGGCCAAGCGGTCCTTATCTGCCATCAAATTCTATGTTTCTATGTTTCTATGTTCCTACTGTAGCTCCCACACACCCAACTTCAGCTCTCAGCAGCTGACAAGAGTTCCAAAAATGTCCCATCCTGAGGCGTGTTTTTTGTCTAGGATGTACAGGTTGCCATCTGCATGGTCTTTAAAGGAGTAGTAGGTAAATATTGTTCATTCTTATAAATCAGTCATTCCTTGTTCCCCTATGACTGATCTTCAAGTTGCACTAGAGACGGAAGGGCTCGTAGAGGCTTCACTTGCTGGTGGCTGGGCCCTAGTGATGCTGTCTGTGCCTTTCACATGGGCAGATAGTGTGTCCCATGTTTGCTTGTTGCTCTTCCCAGATGACTGTCAAGAGAACCCCCATTGTTGCCAGAAGCAACACTGATGCTCATGCAGCTTGAACTGATTTAAAATTACATTCAGATCAATGCCTTGTTTTGATAGATAGCCCTTCACACCCTCCAGCTCTGCAAAGTACTGAACTCCTTCAGAGGTCTGTTTAATTGGGCAGGATATTCTAAGCAGGCAGTGATATTCTTTTGTTATAACACCTGTTAAACCAATAAAACTTGCTTGCATCTCTGTATTGTGGAGGGGGCAAAATCAAGCTCTAAAAATAAATGCTGATCTCCAAAGAAAACTTTCTTTTTTGCCCAAGCTGTTTTAAGGACCTCATCGTTAGTATCATAATCTAGGAAGACCAACTCTGCAGGCCTGGGTTGACCCTAAGGTTCCTTAGGGGGAGTAGCAAGTGCTCAGTGTGCTCAGATTAAATTTAACTCCATATGTGCAAGAATCACCAGTATTTTGCAATGTAGCCCCTCCATAAATGTGGTCATGTCTCATAGGACTCATAGGTAAATACAGAGCCATATAGACGTTAGTCCTTTTGCTCGCCATTTAGTTAGTAACCCCGGATATTGTATTTGAATAGAAAGCTATCCAATCTGTTTTTAATTGTGTTCACGGTATCACTAGCTACTACTTCCAAGGGTAATCTATTCCAAATATTGGTGGCCCTCAGCGTAGCCAGGATTTCCTTTTATTCATTTTTGGACATTCAACAAAAAGTTGTAGTGGGTGAGATCTGGTATTATATATAGGTTCCCTGTATTTCAAGCCAAGTAGTTCTCATAAATCTGGATTGATAGTTGCTTTATATATTAAACACATATCTCCCCTTAAGAGTCTATATTCCAAGGAGTACAGACCTAAAGTGTTTAACCTTGTTGTGTAATCTAAGCCTTTGACCTCTTGTATATATCTGGTGGCTCTCCTTTGGACTCTCTCGAGTGCCACTATTTCAGTCTTACCTATGGGTGACCAGAACTCATATTAGTAATCCAGGTGAGGCCTCACCAAGGACGACATACAGCGGCAGGAGAACATCCCTACTTCTTGATGTGATATGCTTATTGATACAGTGTAGAATACTGCTCGATATTTTAATAACTGCATTACAGTGCGTCTTAAATGATAGGTCTTTCGTAATCATAATTCCCAAGTCACTCTGTTGATCAACAATACTAAGTATTTTACCACCAAGTATGTAGGATAACTGCTTGTTTGCCTTCCCAAAATGCATAACAGAACACTTGTCTACATTAAATGTTAGTTTTTTCTCTACTGCCCAAAGTTCCAGTGTATCCAATGCCTCTTGTAGTGCTATAGTGTCGTTTTGGTTATTAATTGGAAATCCAACCCTGGTGTCATCAGCAAAATTGGAAACCCAAACCCTATTACTGACCTTCAATGAGGCAATGTATGTACTGAATAAACAAGGCCCCAAGACAGATCCCTGGGGAATCCCGCTCGTCACTTCGGCCCATGCTGAGTTGGCCCCATTTATGTTGACTGATTGTTTCCTAGAGGTAAGCCACACATCCACCCATTTTGTTATTGTTCCTGGTAGGCCATGCAATATTAATGTGTCGATGAGCTCGCCTTGAGGGACCTTATCAAAGGACTTTGAGAAGTCGAGATATACCACATCCACAGGCTGCCCCTCTCCCAATGCCCTGCTGACCCTTCCATAAAATTCCAGGAGGTTGGTCTGGCAGGACCTTCCAGTGGTGAAACCATGCTATACGGGGTCTACCAAGTCTGTCTCCTTGATGTGTTCCATAATATACTCTTTTAGGATACCTTCAAATATTTTTCCCAGGACTGACGTCAGACTAATGGGTCTGTAGTTGAATACGTCATGTTTATTCCCCTTCTTATATATGGGAACCACACTTGCCTGTCTCCAAGCCTCCAAAACCATCCCCTTTCTCAGTGAGGTTTGAAAGATTACAGTCAGAGGTCCCACCAAAAGGTCTGCCAGTTCTTTAATTATTCTTGGATGAATTCCATCCGGACCTTGGGATTTATTTTGATCGATTTTAAGTAGCCTTTTGAGTATATTTTCACTAGTTATCAGTGATTCTATGTTTAGTATAGTAGGCAGATGTTCCAGTTTAGGGGAGGATTTATTGCTGAATACAGATAAAAAGAAGTCATTGTATAACTGGGCTGTGTGGGACTGGTCCATAATTGTTTTACCATCATTTGTGTGTAATGGGTCAATAGGTCTGTAAGTTCCCTTTTTGTTATTAATATATGCGTAAAATGATTTGTAATTATCCTGGACTTTTGTTGCTAATTTTAATTCAAATTTTGATTTAGCTTCTTTAATACATTTTTTTGGACTTTTTTAGTAGGGCTTTGTAAGTATTCCACCATGTGTTACTTCCTGATTTTTTGGCCTTGTAAAAAGCTCTATTTTTTTTCTTTATCAAAAGTCGTATTGATTTAGACATCCATTTGGGTTTACTTTTATTGGTGACATCTGTTTTCTTTATTAAAGGGGTGAAGGTTTGAGTGGCAAGAGTTATTTTACCCACAAAAAGATCCCACATAGACTCGAGTGTTTTGTTCTGGAAGTCCTCAACCCAATTCCAATTTTTTAGAAATAATCTCATGCTAGTACAGTCAGCTTGATTGTAGTTAAATTTGCTGGTCCTACTTTTATTATTATCGAATAATATGTCAAGGGAAAAATAAACCATGGAATGGTCACTGGATCCGAGAGGAGCTATAGCTTTACAGCATGATATAATATCCCTCTAAGTTACTTAATACTAGGTCAAGTATGTGGTTGTTCCTGGTATTTGAATTAACCCATTGGTTCATCCCTGATAGTAAACATGTTTCCAAATATCGTGATTCTGTAATACTACTTGTCTGTAGGGTTGTCCTCTCTCCATCTTTTCTGGCAAGCAATACAGTCTTATATTATTGCAGCAATATGTTTTCCAGATCTTCAAGCTTCTGTTCCATTTTCGTTCTTTCTGGTGCAGACAAAAGGAAGGCATTATAGACTTTAACTGTGCAGGTATATTCTGTTAGATAGGGCTTCACAGTTCTGGTCCTCTTCTCTACAATATGAAGGTCCCATCTATCATCCACTACCATCATCTTGAGATGGCACAGGGTATCACCTATGCTTCTTTGTTGAGAGCATAAGGTTTTGGATGTGACAGTGAATTAATCTTTTCTTCTCTGCCACAAATGGTTGAGGAAGAGGCTGCCACACGGGTCACCAAACTGCTTCTCCCTCACAGCTGTTCTGTTAAAATAGTCTTAGAAGCCGTGGCTGCCAAAAATTACTTCAAATACTGCCCAGTTGCCATTAGTAATTGTGTTATGAAGCATTTTGATGTCTGATGGCAATCTTCTGATTCTAGGATGGAGGTGGATTTCCTGAGCTGAGCCGGAGCTCAAATATTAGGCTGCCATTAGCTACATGACATCTCTGGTCAACCAGCAGTTTATTATTCATGTAAAACTTTCTGAAAATATTTCTACTGTATGTTTACTATTTTGCCACCTTTGGAGCTAGATAATTGAAAATTTATATGCATACTTCCTTGAAAGAGTCATAGAGTCATAGAAACTGCTAAATAGAGAGGTAATTGTTTGTGTAATTGTAACTGTAAGTTACAGGAGTCCAAAATTTCACAATTTATTTGTTAAACTGTGTGAACATTTTCAAAATATTTTGGGTGATTATACCTTCACTGCTACTGCAGATATACACTTAAGATTTGGCATGAATACCAATGTAAATGTCTTGGACTCTAATTAAGCTGGATAGAAACATAGAAACATAGAAGTTGACGGCAGATAAGGACCGCAAGGCCCATCCAGTCTGCCCATTTCTTTTTCTACCTTATAAATGTGCCATCAGCCTTTGCGCTGTCAGTGACCTATCTATTCATAGTCATTTATATTGCTCCCTTATGCCTATCCCATGCCTGTTTGAAGCCCTGCACTGTATTCATAGCCACCACTTCTTGTGGTAAGCCATTCCATGCATCTACCACCCTTTCTGTGAAAAAGAATTTCCTCACCTTCCCCCTTAATCGGCCTCCCTCTAATCTCATGCTGTGTCCTCGTGTCCTGCTATTTTTCTTATATTTAAACATGTTAGACTCTTTCACCTTGTTTATGCCCTTAAGGTGTTTAAATGTCTCGATCATATCACTCTCTCCCTCCTTTGCTCAAGGGTATACATATTGAGCTCCGTTAATCTGTCCTCATATGTCTTCTGATGCAGTCCCTGCACCATTTTGTTGCCTTCTCTGGACTGCCTCAATTTGGTTAATGTCCTTGTGAAGGTGTGGCCTCCAATACTGCACGAGTACTCCAGATGGGGCCTAACTAATGTCTTGTACAGAGGGATTATTACCTCCTCTTACAACTTGTGATACCCCTACTAATACACCCTAACACCCCTAGCCTTACCTACTGCTTTAGAGGTCTGCTTGGATGATTTTAGGTCATCAGTGATGATGATGCCCAAGTCTCTTTCTTCCTTTGTGACTGCTAGCAACTCCTCCCAGCCTATAAGTGGCTTCAGGTTTCTCTTCCCTATGTGCATGATTTTGCACTTCTTTGCATAATCCCAGTTGCCACTCTTCTGACCATTTTGCTAGTTTATCCAGATCTCTTCTCATTTTGCCCACCCCATCTGGATCATCTACTCTGTTGCAGATCTTGGTGTCATCTGCAAACAGACAAGCCTTACCTCTAGTCCATCTGTGAGGTCACTAATGAAGATGTTGAATAGGAATGGCCCCAGGACTGATCCCTGAGGTACCCCACTTGTGACTTGCATCTCTTCTGACTGTATACCATTTACCACCACTCTCTGTTTTCTGCCAGTCAACCAGTTTGCCACCCAGTTGACCAACTTCGCCCACCCGAGCCTACCTAGCTTATTTATCAATCTTCTATGTGGAACAGTGTCAAAGCTTTGCTGAAGTCAAGGTAGGTGACATCAAGTGCTCCCCTTGGTCCACCACTCTGGTTACCCAGTCAAAGAAATCTATGAGATTAGTTTGACAGGACCTTCTTTTGTAAACCCATGCTGTCTTGGATCCTGTGCCCCATGGATCCCAGGTGCTGCACTATCCTTTTCCAAGGGAGTGCTCCACATCTTGCCCACTACTGAGGTAAGACTGACTAGTCTGTAGTTCCCCGCCTCCTCCCTGCTACCACTCTTGTGGAGCGGGATCACATGAGCCCTTCTCCAGTCTTCTGGGACCTCCCTGTGCTCAGAGACTCACTAAACAATTCTGCTAATGGCTCTGCTAGTTCCTCCTTTAGCTCCTTGGTACCCTGGGATGTATGCCATCAGGTCCCATTGCCTTATCCACCCTGAGCTTAGCAAGCTCTTGTGGACCCTTTTTTTGTGAGGGAGTAGTGCTCACCTCCCTCCCCTGTGTCCATGATGTTGAGCTGTGGGCCCTGCCTCTACCTTCTCTTCAGTAAATACTGAGCAAAAGTATCTATTTAGGATAGATGCCTTTACAGGGTCCTCCTCCTCACATGCTCCCTTTTCTCCATTAAGCTTAGCAATACCTCTGGACTTTCTCCTTTCACTAATGTATTCATAGAAAGTCTTGTCACCTTCTTTACTGTTTGTGGTAGTGTTTCTCAGTTTGGGACTTTGCCTGCCTTACTGCCTTCCTGCTTCCCTTAGGGCAGTTTGGTATGCCTCCCTATCTTCATCCCGCTGTGTTCTCTTATATTTCCTGAAGGCCAGCCTTTTGGCTCTGACCTTTCTGCTACTGTATTTGAGAACCAAAGTGGTTTCCTTCTTCTTTTGCACTTCCTTTTCTGTCTAACACAATGGGATGTTGCTTCAAGTATTGTATCCTTTAATGCTTGCCCACTTTGCCTGTAACCTTCTCACCTGTGTTTCTTTTGCCAGGCTAGCTTAACCTGTTGGCCATCTTATCAAAGTCAGCTCCTCTGAAGTCCCATATTTTTGCCTTGGAATGGGATGATTTAGATGTAGTAGCCAAATTGAACCATACCATGTGATGGTCACTGGCCCCCAGGTGACCTTCTACCTGGAGATCTGTGATCCCTTCTTTATTAGTCAGTACTAGATCTAGGATAGCCCTGTCTCTTGTGGGTTGCTGTACCAGTTGTTTGAGGCCCTCCCCCTGCAGGGAATCCACTATGAGTCTAGTTCTGGCAGATGTTCCTGCTGGTATTGACCAATCTGTATCTGGCATGTTGAAGTCTCCCATTATCAGAACCTCCCCTTTAGCTGTCATGTTTTGTATATCTTCTAACAGTAATGTGTCTATGTCCTCCCTCTGGTCTGGGGGCCTGTAGACAACCCCAGTTCTTATGGCTGTCCCATTTCCTGTTTCCAGGGTGACCCACAGTTCTTCTGGCTCCTTATGTGTATTCTGAATTTCTGTAGCTTTGATATTTTCATTAACATACAGGGCCCCCTCCCCCCCTTTTTGCACCTCGGTCTCTTCTGAACAATACATAGCCAGGTACTGAAGTCTCCCAAGTGTGGTTACTGGTAAACCATGTCTCACTAATTGCTACTATGTCCAGTTTAGCCTCTGACATTATTGCCTGCAGGTCTGGGATCTTATTTCCCAGGCTGTGAGCATTTGTGTACATGATTTTCCATTGGCCAGATTTTGGTGTGTTAGTTGTTGGGTGAAGTTTGGCATTACCCCTGTGCATCGTATGGGGAGACAAACCTTTTTTCTTACCTGGTGATGCAAATGAACGGCAAACACGCTGAATTCCTGTTTGACCACTAGCTGAGGGGGGAAGGGTGTTCTTCCCATTCAATGTATGGGATAAATGTGGTGTAGTAGGTTAAAATTTATTGTGGAACTTTAGAAGTTGCTAACTGGCAAAATCTGCTTGAAAATAAATGGACACAAAATATGTGATGCCACTAGAATTCCACCAGTGGAATTTAACTTTCACAAAGAACTTATCACCACTGAATCACCTTACCTGCACTAGCATCATGGTCCTGCAATACCCCTCCAACACTCCTGCAAAAGTGATGCCCAGCATCCTGCCACATCATGACTAAACATATCCAGATATTTTTGTCACAAAGGAATAGCTCACAACTAGTTGTAAGGCTTGAGACTTGGTGTCACTTTTTGCCATGGATTTATAATAGTAAAAAAATATACATTGTTATCTACAGGGTTATTAAAGAGTCAGCAGGTGGCATTGTACAGAAACAATCCTGCTGGTACATGTGCTTCTACAAGTCATTAAGTCAGAAATCAGGACTGCCTGCCCTCCCCAGAGCTGCTGTGATCATCTCCAGCTGCTGGTGCGGTCATGAGGGCCCCCAAAATCAGGACTGCCTGCCTTGTCCTGAGCTGCTGTGATCATCTCCAGTGGCCATTATGGTTGTGAGGGCCCCTGAAATCAGGACTGCCTGCCCTCACCTGAGCTGCTGCGATCATCTCTAGCTGCTGGTGTGGTCACAAGGGCCCCTGAAATCAGGACTGCCTGCCCTTCCCCAAGCTGCTGTGATTATCTCCAGCTGATGGTGCAGTCATGAGGGCCCCCAAAATCAGGACTGCCTGCCCTGCCCCGAGCTGCAGTGATTGTCTCCAGGTACGACTGTGGGCTCCTGCTTCTTGGCGGTTGTTCAGTGCCTGGTTGTAATTTGAATTTTGGCATCAAGACTGAAGACTGCCCTCTTTTAAACTGAATTAAGGGACTCTAATTTGTGATCTCTGCAGATCAATTGGCAGAGAAATGTAGATAGCTTTATTCTGGGCTGCCTCTGAAATTTTTTACATTTTAAACTGCCCATTACTAGCTGTACCTTAATTAATTCTCTGCTTCTCAGTACTGGCTGCAGAGTAGGGTGAGGGTAAACAGCTTGTTCTGGGGGCAGATATTTTCCCAGACTTTTAAATTATCTGCATCACTTACTTATTGTATATGCTCTTGCTTTAATTTAAATGCGCCCTTTAAGCTAGGTATATCTGTTGTATTTTAAATTAGGCTGAAGACTAAATTATAAATGGGGTTGATGCAGTGCATTACTGAACTACTGAACAGGGCTTGCTGCTGGCTAGAGTGTGTAAACTGTGCTCAGACTGTAACACAATCCGACTGTGACCTCAGCCTTCCTTCAGCCCGCGTCCCAATCTGTTTCAGCCAGGACTGATTACTGTACCCCTCCCCTTCATTGTCTCTCATACCTGTTTAAAAGCTGATCCCTCTCCCATTTTTTACAGCTGCTTGTGAGGTCACGAGGGCCCCTGAAATCAGGACTGCCTACCCTGCTGCAATCATCTCCAGGTACGACTGTGGGCTCCTGCTTCTTGGTGATTGTTCAGTGCTTGGTTGGAATTTCCTCCGACATGTCCTCCCACCACCACCACCACCCTTGTTGAGCGTTTTCCTATATAGTAGTGTGAGGTGCCCACGTGAAGGGCTACAACAAATAAAAAGTTAACAGCCTTATTTCCCATCTGCAGCTTATCACCGCTTTCCAATAGATGCTGCTAAATTATCTCCAGTTGCAGTACTTTAACCAACCTTCCACAATTAGCTCCTAGCAATCCAGTTATGACTCACCCATTTTTACCCTTCCTATAGTAGAATCCTCCTCATTATCTCCCTCTTATCTCTTACATCCTCACCCTCCTGATGCCTTTTGTGTCCCTTCCACCATCTTCCTATCCTAAGGCGCTGGTCTGTCACTCGCTCGTCCACTCAATGCCTCCCTTCCCACCAAAATCTGCTACCTGCCCCTTCACCCTTCCACCAGTCATTCACCTAAACTCCTGGTCATCTGGCCCTTTCTTACTACCCCCTAGTTTCCATGCTGGTCTGCTTGTCCTAAAATTCACCTCTCTGTCAACCTCAGCACTACCTCACCACACTACTTCCTCCAACAGAAGGTTTAAACTAGCTCTGACCAGGATCGTAGTAACTATGCTGCTACTGATGGCCAGAGACATCGAACCCAACCCCAGTCCAGCCACCCCCCCTTCAACTCTCACGTGGTCTAAGGATGGCCACTTGAACATCTGTAACCTTCTCCCAAAAATCACTCAGCTCCAACTGACTGTCTTATCTCTGAAACCAGACATTCTGATCATTACAGAGACATGGCTAAAACCACACACCTATGAGGCTAGCATCTCAGTCCCGGGTTACATGGTCATTTGGCAAGCCAGCCCAGTGTTAAGAGGGGTGGTGGCATAGCCATGTACATCAGTTCCGCCCTTCAGTTTACACCT
The DNA here is from genome assembly GCA_016271365.2 of Neoceratodus forsteri. Lineage (NCBI taxonomy): Eukaryota > Metazoa > Chordata > Ceratodontiformes > Ceratodontidae > Neoceratodus > Neoceratodus forsteri. The sequence goes on from CM057455.1 coordinate 704,411,827, forward strand.
GTGCCACTAGCACTACTACTCACACTCTATAAACTCCTTGATGGTGAAGATCTCCCTCCCCCACTCCATTCCCATCTTTATAGCTGGCTACTACCACCCCCCGATTCCCCTGTGTCCTCTATCAGGAACCATCTAACTGCCCTCAAATCCCAAGCATCGAGTATTGAGCTCCATGTCCTGGGTGACTTAATGTGAACTGGCTTGCCTCCTCCAGCTCTAAAATTCATAATGACGTAGCCACACTAAACCTGTCCCAACTGATTATGGAATCCTCCCACCTAAACCCCAAAACCCAGACCAGCTCACTACTAGACTGGTCTCTCACCTCCCACCCACATTGGATAATATCTGCTGGTCCCTTACCCAACTCCCTCAGTGACCACCATGTAATTTACTCAGTAAGTAAAATTTAGAAGCCAAAGGCCCCCACCCCCAGAACCCTATTGGCTTGGTCCTACAAATCATTGGACCTAACGTCCATACTAATGACCTGGTGAAAATAGGCTGGTTCTTCATCTCTCTTACCTCCTCTATTGACTCTGCCCTGGATTATCTCAAATCCAAGTTCCTCTCAGTTTGGGACACCTATGCCCCACTTAGACGTACCCAGGTGTGAGGGACTCACCTGCCCTGGGTCACCACTGATATTTTGGCCAACCTTAGAGCCAGAGACCAGGCTTGGAAGGCCCATAAAGCCTCTGGCTCAACTTCAGCTTACCAGAAGTACCACATGCTGTGTAATGCTTGTACTAGACAAATCCTCCAGGCTAAAGAAAACTATTTCCAATCCACTTTCCTCCCCAAAATAAATCACACTTCTAAATGTTGGAAGGTGGTGCAATCACTCTTCTCCCCACCATCACAACCCCCCCACCATCATTAATACAGGTGGATCTACAGTATCGGACCCACTAGCAGTGGCCACAGAGTTCAACTCTTTCTTCATGAACAGTGCAACATCACTATTGTCCTCCCCCTCATCTACCACACCAACCCAATCTACCCCACCCCATACTGCCCAAGCCACTCCCCATGCTTTCTCCTTCCACCGTGTTAACCCGACCGATGTTTAAAATGCCCTACTTGCACTAAACCCATCAAAAGGCAAACGCCCCACTGGGCTGGATTCAGAAATGCTTTTCCTGTCAGCCCTGACATCACATCCCCCTTGGCCTCACTCTTCAATCTTTCCTTCACTCACACTTCCTATCTGATCTGAATGGAAACATGCCATGGTCATCCCACTTCTGAAGGGTGGTGACCCCTCCTCCCCCCAGAAATTACCACCCCATTTCTCTCCTCCCCATCCTTGCAAAACTCCAGGAACACCTAGTCCTCTCCCAGCTCTCCTCCTATCTCAACTCTACCTCCTTCTTCACTCCTTACCAGTCTGGGGTTAGGAAGTCCCACTCCACCACCACTTCCCTTCTAAGGCTCAATGATGCCATCCTTACTGGAATGGATCAAGGCCATATTACTCTCGCCATCTTTGTCAACCTTGCAAAGGCCTTCAACACTGTTGCACATCCTCTCATCCTCACCAAACTTTCCCTAGCTAGGCTCTCCAGCAAGACCACCAGTTGGTTCCACTCCTACTTTTATTATTTATTTATTTATTTATTTATTTATTTCATGTTTTTTGGTAATTGGGTAAGCAAACTGATCCAAGGGACCATTTTCAGTTGTGACCCGGGACATAGAATGGCACAGACAAAATAGGTGCAAGTTATGATACAGTGTATTAACATATAGTACAGTGAGTGCAGAGGTGTCAGAAAAAGTGTTGCATGAACATCACCTCATAAGATAGTGGTTTAAGATAAAACATATAGCAAGTTCTTTACATAATATGCAATGTTTCTTTGCATGCAGAGAACTAGGACATACACTACCAGTAGATCTGGGTATTGTACAGCCAGTCAAGGGATAGAAATACAGGGCATAGAGATAAGATTATAGCTCTCAATATCAATACAGGGTAGGAACACCAGACAAATTGTTTATGCAGTAAACTAGTACATAGGCAATAGGTACACTGAGCCCCTCAAGACAGTTTATTGGCTAAGGTGTTTTCAAGGGAGCAGGTACAAATGGCCTGAGATAAGAGCCAATCTCTTAGTTTCAGCTAGAAAGACTGATGAGAGGGTAACATTTGGATGGCAGGTGGAAGATTATTCCAAAAAGAGGGGGAGAGACTGAGAAAGCCTTGCTCCCCATGATAGTGGATACACAGGGAACAACCAGAGGGGGAGCAGAAGAGACCCTGAGGCACCTAGTTACTTGGTAGGCAGGATTCAATCTGTCAGGATTGTGAACTCCATCTCTTCTCCCCATCTCATCTCATCTGAAGTACCCCAAGGCTCAGTCCTTGACACACTACTGTTTTCCATTTTTCTCAATGACCTGCCCTCTGCCTGCCCACACACATCCATTCACATGTATGTGGATGACACAGTCCTGCACATATCTGGCCCCTCAACCTCTGATGTGGTATCCAGACTACAGTGTGGCTTCAATGATGTTGCGCTCAGGATTTGCTTGAATCAGCTCTTCCTGAATGGCAAGAAAACTGTCTCCATGAACTTTGGCACAAGGCAGAGACTCTCTTGGCTCCCCTCCCTTCCCACATTCCACACCCTGGATGGGACGAACCTGGAGGATTGCACCTCCTTTAGATACCTCATGGTCTGGCTCGACCAACACCTCGACTTTTCTGTACACATTGAGGCCATCCACAAGAAGCTGCACCCCAAGCTGGGAGCCCTGTACTGGAACCGTGGATGCATTCCGCTGCCAGCCCGCCATGAAATTCTGCTGAAAATGATTCTCCCAATCCTTGACTATGGGGATGTAGTCTGTAGTGTTCCTGACAAAATAACCCTAACCAGACTGGATACCCTCTTCCACTCCTTCTGTTGCTTTGCCCTAGACTATCCTCCCAGCACTCACCACTCCACCCTCTACCAGACCTTGCACCTGCCTTCACTGCAGGATAAGAGGCAGTCCCACTGCACCAGGCTCATGGCTAAATTCTGGACACAGTCCCTGCCCCTGTACCTCTCAACTGTACTGTCTCCACTTCCCCCTTCTCACTCCCTCAGTAACTCAGACACCTGTTCCCTGACTGTCCTGCACATGTCCACCTCAGCAGGCCAGGCAGCCTTCTCGTGTTGCATGCCCAAACTGTGGAATGCTCTCCCCCCCGCCATTCAGCATGCCACCTCCGCCCACCAACTCAACACTCTCCTGAAGGCCCACTTCTGCTCCATCTGCACATGTGCCTAACCCCCCCGTCCCAGACTTAGCTAGGGCACTCTGACCAGGCAGGTCTGGAACAACAGACCCTGCTGCCAGTTTGAAGCTCCAGTCAAGCATTTACAGTCTGGCCACTCACTTTACTCGTTTGTATTCTCTCAGAATTTAATAGCATTGCCATTGTATTATAATGTATTTGTATTTATCTTCTGGCCATCTCACTGTATATTGTGTGCTGTTTCTATACACTGCTGTTGTATTTTCTGTGTTGTCTCCCATGCTCCCCTCCCCCCAAGATGCATCTGGAATCAAATGGTAGTCTGCTCAGTATGACTTCTTGTTAAAACTTTTAAATAAATAAAGTGATCTCTAGTGATAATCTGGTATATTGCAAGTATTGAGGCTAGTGCACAGTGATGTCCATGACTATTCTTCATGGTCTGTCACTCAAGATAGTGACCTGACACTCGGCACCACTATAGCTTTACTACGGAGCCTCATATGAATGCTACTTATTGTCTATTTACCCAGTCTTTACTTTCCTCTACAGTGGCAACTCAAGTGTATGATTTGGCAATGTATGGACATGGCTTTGACAAAAGTATCACAACATTCCACAACTTCACAAAAGCTCATGAAATTCAATTTTAATTGCTGATGTTATTTTGAAATCATTGGCTGTTATAACTTAGCCAACCCTTGAGCAAGAAAGTTGACACACACAGCCTCTGTTTTTATGTTGATTACATGCATGTGCAAGAAACATATTACGGCAGCTTGCCAGAAGCAGGTTGTGAAGGCATGGCACTGTTGTGGCCAATGCCCCCACAGCCTTTAAAGGCTTGGCCCACTTTCCCCAATGGGGTGGCACTCTGCTGCTGACACTAATTCAGCTAGTGTGACACCACCTTGAAATGTTTCAGCCACTGCAATCAGGGGCCACCTCATCATTGCAGCATCAGCCATTCCACTGCAATGAGGGAGTGACCCGTCATTGCTGGGCGGAACATTGGTACTGTAATATTGTTTGTGAACATGGCGGTGGCTTGTTGCCATGTTCACAAACAATATTAGTGAGCCCCCAGTGCCGAGGGGGTGCCCAGTCCCCTTCAGCAGCATGTGCCCCCCACAACAGTGTGTGTTTGCCAACGGGAGTCCCAGTCCCCATCGGCTGCAGTCCCTGCACGGGTTCAGCTTTCTGACAGGGGAGCCCACTCCCTGTCAGCATAATGGTCCCCCCCACCAAAATGGTTCATTTATGCCGAGGAGGTGCCCAATCCCCCTCTGCTCTAGTCCCCCCCAGCACTGAATATGTGCTGACGGGGGTGCCCAATCCCCCATCAGCTACAACCCTCCCAAACATTCAGGTGGCATGCTGGGAGCCCACCCCAGTGTGCCCAATGCCTCTTGTGCCAATGGGGTGCCAAATCCCCCATCAGCTACAGCCCTCCCATGCATTCAGGTGGCATGCTGGGAGCCCATCCCAGCATGCCCAATGCCCCTGTAAAAATAAAACTGTCCTCTGATTTTTTCTTTTAAACCTGTAAAAAGAAATGGTCCCTCGCTGTCTCCCTGGACCCTCCCATAACCCAAGCCCACCCACTGTGCACCCTGCCTCCCACACCCTCACCCCATACTCTAATTCGAGTCCAAACGCTAATGACCTTTGGTGGACCGAAAATGTCTGCACTCTTCAAAGCCGACCTGAAACTGAGAAATGCTGGTAAGTTGTATAATGGCATAAATAGGACTTTTTCAACTTTTGCATGTCTCAGGCATTTTTTGGAATTTTGGCACCACATTTTCAACATGGGGTTATTGGGTCCCCTCCTCATGAATTCAGCCACTGTCATGGCATTAATCAGTCCCAAAAGGTGACTTCACAGTCACTGCATGGGAATTAACTTTCGGGACCGATTAACAAAATGACAGTGCCAGTGTTCATGAGGTGGGGTCTCAAAAAGTGCATGTTGAAAATTTGGTTGTAAAAATCCAAATAAATTACTGTTTTACCAGCGTGTGTTGCACAGTTGCTATGCACGCTTGTAACTTCTCCAATTTGCAATATTTTCACTCCAGATTTTCAACATTGCCATTTTTGCACACATCCTTATGAACAGTATAGCTGTAATTTTTCACATCCTGGCCGAAATGTGTTTTCACAGTTCTGGCACAGAATAGTGCGGTCGCTGTGGGAAATCAGTGTTCAGGACACATTAAGAAAATCACAGTGACACTGTTCATGAGCAGAGGTCCTAAAATGCCTATGTTGAAAATTTTGTGATGAAACTCCATAAAATGACTGTGTTACGAGTGTGTGTTGTGCAGTTTCTACACACACTTGTAACTTCACAAATTAGTAATATTTTCATGTCAGATTTTCAAAGCTGGCATTTTTTCACACCTCCTTAAGAACAGTACAGCTATCATTTTTTACACCCTGGCCAAAATGTGTTTTCGTGGTTCCTGCGCAGAATACCGCAGTTGCTGTCGGAAATCAGTGTTTGAGACAGATTAGGATCGAGTAGGTGAGAGAGGGGGAGTGACCAAGCTCAACTGAGCTCTGTCAGGACTGCTGTGGATTTCTTTGTGGGCAGGAAAAGGCACCAACACAGGCAGGAGCCCAGTACAAAAGGGCAGCCTGCAGCGCCAGGAGACACAGAACGAGCAAGCGAGGGAGGGGGAGTGAGGGAGCTCAACGGAGCTCTGTTGGTACTGCTGCAGATTTCTTTGTGGGAAGAAAAAGGCAGCAATGCACACAGGGGCCCAGTACAAAAGGGCAGCCTGCAGCAGCAGGAGAAACAGAACGAGCGAGTGAGAGAGGGGGAGTAAGCGAGCTCAATGGAGCTCTATCATGACTGCTGCGGATTTCTTTGTGGGCAGAAAAAATGGTAATGCAGGCAGGAGCCCAGTACAAAATGGCAGTCTGCAGTGCTGGCAGAAATGAAATGAGTTAGTGAGAGAGGTGGAGTGAGCGAATTCAAGGGAGCTCTGTCAGGACTGCTGCAAATTTCTTTGTGGGCAGAAAAAGGCAGAAATGCACACAGGGGCCCAGTACGAAAGGGTAGCCAGCAGAGGAGGGAGAACCAGGATGAGCAAGTGAGGGGGTGAGTGAGCTCAACGGAGCTCTATTGTGACTGCTGCAGATTTCTTTGTGGGCAGAAAAAGGCGGCAATGCAGGCAGGAGCCAATACAAAAGGGCAACCTGCAGCACCGGCAAAAACGGAATGAGCGAGTGAGAGAGGGGCAGTGAGCGAGCTCAATGGAGCTCTGTTGGGACTGCTGCAGATTTCTTTGTGGGCAGAAAAAGGTGCCAACAGAGTCAGGAGCCCAGTACAAAAGGGCAGTCTGCAGCACCAGGAGAAACAGAATGCGCGAGTGTGATGGGGGAGTGAGTGACCCCAACGAAGCTCTGTTGGGACAGCTGTGGATTTTTTTTCTGGACAGAAAAAGGTGCCAATGCAGGCAGGAGCCCAGTACAAAAGGGCAGCCTGCAGTGCTAGGAGAAATACAAAGAGTGAATGAGAGAGGGGAATGAGCGAGCTCAATGGAGCTGTATCGTGAGTGCTGCGGATTTCTTTGTGGGCAGAAAAAGGTGGCAATGCAGGCAGGAGCCTAGTATGAAAGGCCAGACTGCAGCGCCATCAGAAATGGAACTAGTGAGTGAAAGAGAGGGAGTGAGTGAGCTCAATGGAGCTGTGTCTGGACTGCTGCAGATTTCTTCGTGGTCAGAAAAAGCCGCCAACAGAGGCACGAGCCCAGTACAAAAGGGCAGCCTGCAGCACCAGGAGAAAAAGAATGAGTGAGTGAGTGAGAGAGGGGGAGTGAGCCACTTCAATGGAGATCTGTTGGGACAGCTGCGGATTTCTTTGTGGGCACAAAAAGGTGCCAATGCAGGCAGTAGCCCAGTACAAAAGGGCAGCCTGCAGCACTGGGAGAAACAGAATGAGTGAGTGACAGAGGGGCAGTGAATGAGCTCAATGGACCAAAGCAATCAACATCTGGCATTGACAAATGCTTGTTTTTATATTGTTTTTACTCTTGGCTGTCAACTTGTCTTTCAGGGAAATACCCTGTTCACATGAATATACCCTGGTCAGGCTGAACCCAGCCATCATTCAGTTGGCTACCACATTTTTCTCCAACATTTTTTCCTTCATCTCCCCTTGTGGAGGTGGTTCCATTGTTAGCCTTGTACAACCACATCTTTCCTGTGAAAGGAGCAAGCTCCCTGACCCAGCTGCAGGGGTCACTATGGTGGTGGAACCCATCCCTTTATGTCCTTGTTTTGTAACAAAGACCCATTTCCTACCCCCTCCTTCATGAATACTGAACATAATTATTTGTTCAATATGTCTGCTTTTTGGTGTTCCTGGTGTTATTGATGTTTCTGCTTTGCTGATTCCAAGCTTTCATTAATGTGATGTCAGTGAAAAGATTGATCCTGAAGTATTGGAAGAATGATTCATTTCTTACACCTTTCCCAAGAAATGAATGAAAATATTCCTTTTTGGCAGCTCTATATAATTATAAGTATTTTGAAAATTTTAAGTCAGTATGGAAACTACAAAATTTGGAAGTAGATCTGTGGACATTAAATGATTTTGTTAAGGAATAAGGCTAGTCACTCCTGGAGAAATTGGGGACAGGAGTTTTAATAAGAACATTTGGAGTAAGTGAATTGCATAATGTGCACCTATTTTACATTTATGGATCAATAAAATTATATTTATTGATACTATGTGAGCTATGTCTATTTAAGAAAATTGTTATTCCTGAACCTTCTTTCCTTTCTGTATATGTATTGGTATATATAAGCATCAAATGAAAAATTAATAAAAATATTCGTACAAAAAAATCAATAATGGTTGAGACAGTACTGTAACATTAATTAGGGGAAGCAAAAATATAGTCAAGCTGACTATATTAACTATGTCTTAATGAGGAAAAAGTGTAGTCCCTGCCCTTAGGGTTGACTTGTCTCCAAGTATCTGTTAGATTAAGATCTTTTAACAGTTACTGTAAATTGAGGGCAGAATAACTACTATCAGTTAGGTAATAAAGATGCTGAGTGTTTCTATCGAAAAATGGACCCATAACTGTGTTAAAGTCATCACATACTAATATTTCGTATTCAGTAAGAGGTTTGATCTTCATAATAGTATCTGTAAAAAACTGTGCCTGAGACAAATTAGGAGCATAAATATTTAAGAAGGCACATTTTTTCAATTAATGGAGAATAGTAGTAGCTGCCATTTGCCCTCATAATCAGTCAAATCTCAGATGTTCAATTTTTGAGAACTTTAAACCTCTTTGATTAAAATCATTACCCCTCTTGGTTAAGAATTATAACAGATATAACATACATGCTCTACCCACTCTTTCTGCCACTTCTTATCTTCTGACGGTATGAGGTAAGTTTCTTGCAAAAAGGCAACGTGAGTTTTAAGACATTTTAAATGGGATAAGATTTGATAGATGGGATAGAGAGGCAGTATAGCGCAGTGGTTTAAAGCTCTGAGCTGCAAATTGGGAGACCTGGGTTTGAATCCCACAGCCCCCACTTGCATACTGTGTGACCCTGAGCATGCCTATCTTGATGTTCCCCATAATTTGTATTTCTCTGATGTGGAACCTTTGTAAAAGAGCCATGACTCAAAGGTATTTGTAATCCTAGACTTGATAAATAAATAAAGTCACTTAACTTCCCTGTGCTCCTAGGTTTCACCTGTAAACAAGCATTCAGTTTAGTGTGTTTCACTTGGTTAAACATCTTTCTCTTAATATGGGATACTAAACCTTTAACATTCCAGGTAATAAAATTCAAGAGGGCCATGACAAATGAGCTTTAAATCTATTAAAATCAGTTTGTAAAGAATTACACACCAGGGACTGTTTATAGAACAAATGAAAAAGTTGTCAGTATTCTGCTTAAGGTTATTATAGATGAAGACCATTGTATCAACCAACAGGAGTTCAGCAAGGATTCGTTTGTGTAACTGCTTAAGACCAACAATAAAAATAGTAACAGTAATATTAATAAAATAGAAAACATAAACCAAATGGTTTGAAAAAAACATCAGTCTACATGTCATAACCATAGGTGAATAAACGGCAGATGAATAGTACAAGTTATTGCCACCAAATTGCCTACAAGTCTCTGGATATTGTAAAACAATGAAGGTAAAGAGGTAATAAAAGGAAGCGATAAGGGATGGGGGGGGGGTAAGGGAAAAAGCTGGGTATCCAAGTTGTTACAGGGTATCAAGGAGTTTTCATCGGCCTAAGGAAAACAAAAATAGAAATATTCTGTAGAGTGGTCCCAGAAGGCTATATCAATCAAGGCATCCCCCTCTGGGTGCATCAGAAATAATAATAGACTGCTTCATTATCATAATCAACAGTAGTTTCAGATTCAAATGTACAGAGGGCCATCATTTTAACATGATTCCAGTATGGAGCTTATGTAATCTGTGTTAAAGGAAAATAAGAGTGGCTCAGGAAAGCTACCCCCTGAGGGTGAGAGTCCTGTTTTGATGCACTGCATCAGACATACATCAGGAGCAACAGAGCTATGCAAAATTCCATTGGCAAGTTCATCATGAGATGGTGTACAGAACCAGAGCATAATGGAGAATATAGATATTTTATCTCCATTAGATTTTACATCCATTAGTGGTTTTCAAGAAATAATATCTATATTAGTTTCAGAGAAGGAAAAAAACTGCACTACTAGCTAGTAATAACAAATAATAATTAAACAGTTATATAAGACTGAATCATGTTTTCTGACCATACATTTCAGACATGCAATACAATATTTAATTAAACTGATCCAAAGAGGAAACAACTGCAAGCCTTCATACGGAGAAGTTATTCATATTTAGGTAACAGATCATAAGAGAAAATCAAACTGTGTCTTTAAAGCAGCAGTACTAGATTAAAACAAAATTGGATCCTTTGCAACAGTTTGTTTCCTCTGCTCTGTTGAGCACTTACTGTATCTGGTAATCTTTCTTGTTTTAGCTATACTCTCAAACCATAATTTGCTCTATTTTTCTTTGTTTTTGTTTACATTTCTCCCACACACCATGTTGAATTGGAACCCTCTGCTGCAAACTGCATATGCGCTTGACTCACAGTACCACACAGGGACAGCGGGAATGTGCAGCCCAGGGTCCCACAGAAGTAAACAAAAGCTGTGATGCAACGAGAGGGGGGAGCTCAGCTGCAGATTATGCAGCAGCCATATGTACTATGGAGCCACAAAAATGGAAATACATTTTAAATATCTAAGAAAACTAAAGATAGCTAAATAAATATTTACAGATATGAAAACCAGAACTATGGCTGCATGCTTTCAGCCAAAAAGCAAAATTTTAATAAAGGAGGGTGCCATTACCAGGTGACCCAGGTTGTCAGGGGCATACCTGCCTAAAATTGGAGGGGTGAGGGTATAGATAGGATAGGGAGAGAGGGAGAGGGAGAGGGCTGGGTTAACAAGGGTGAGCAAGGAAGAGGAGGGGCTGAGGTGTCAGTCAGTGGGGTTGGGCCCTGGGGATTGTCACCAGAGGATATGGGAGTGGCCAGAAGGGGGGAAAACAGAGAGGACTAGGAGGTCCAGACCACTTTTTGCTGAACTTTCTGAAATAGAAGGGCAGCACATCGATTGGCACAGGTTTGAGGTCACAGATAAGTTAAGGTGAGGTAGAGATGGAGGGAGCATTTGGGTTGTGGTAGGAAGAGATACACCATAGCGTGGAGGCAGTTGCATCCAGGATTGGGGTTAGTTGGGGACCTGAGTGCTCCTAGCAGGTTAATTCATGGGAGAAATGCAGCCTTATGGTACCACTCCTGGGGGCACTTTGGTAGGATGGAGCGAAGGGAACCAGATCCGGGGGCTGTTACACCGGTGGTCGGGGAAGCATTCGTGGTTGGGCCAGCCGGTTTTTGCTATGTGGGTTATGGTCAGGCACCCTACAAAGAGAAATGGGCCCTTCCCACTGAGGCAAGACTTTGATTGCAGAGCGGGAGAAACACAGCCATGCGGGACCACTTATGATGCAAGCGGCCCACCTTCCCTTGAGGTTCTTCTGGGGCCAAGGGCCCAATGTACAGAGGGTAAAGAAAAAAAAAGTGAGCAGTCACAGAGGGAATACTCATACTGGAGGGGTATGCCAGCTCCTGAGGTATGTAAGGTGCCATGGGGGGGGGATGGAGGCTCTCAGCAACACCGGAGACCGGTGGATCGAGGTATATCCACGGCCAGATTGGCCATTGGGGGACGGGAGGTTTTGTTTTGTTGTTTAAAAAAAATAGAAATAAATTTAAAAAAAAAAGAAAAGGAGGAATAGGGAACAGACAGTTGGTTGGGGTTGGAATGGTGCCGGTGAGCAGATAGCGAGGTATGGACCATGTGCACGTGGCTGAATCTGTGATAGGCCCTTGCTCCGCTGGCCGTGGAATGCAAGGGGTGTTCATCATGGATAAGACAGCTGGTACTGACTCAGGGGACTTTTGAAGGCCGGTTTGGCAACAGATGATCCAGGGTTTTTTTGTGGCACAGCGGGTCACCGAGGAGTGCACCGCGTGGTGTGCCGAGGCAGGGTTTATTCAGGGGCTGTGGACAGGCGGTAGGGAAGGAATCCAACACACTGCCTGGCGCAGGATTCCCCACTGGTAGATGCGCTCCATGGGGCAGCACGGTTAGGGGGTTGAGTTTTGTTTGTGAGGCAGGAAGACGGCACTAGGCCCCTCCATTTCAAGCATGATGGCACTATTTTCGGCAAGCCGATGGTGATGAGGTGCAGAAAGACAGGGGATCCCACAGTAGCTAAAGTCATAATCAGTGAAGGCACAAGACAGAGCAGTGCACAGGTCAGTCCCTCTTAAAATGTTGGGAGGCTCAATGAGCTAAATGGTGCTGGCAGCATAGCTTAGGGATAAAGGGCATTGAGCAACTAACCAGAAGAATTGATGATCTGCAGACCAGGGTTTGAAGCTCATCAACCCCCATTTGTATATGGGGGATCCTGAACAGAAACATTACCTGAATCAGCCAGGCTGGTGTTATTATGGGGCACCATGTAGCTGCCCAACTTACTGGAGATCAGATTGATTAATAGCCTCAGGTACATATGATGGCTGCAGCAAAGTAATATGTGGAAAATTAAAGGTGATAGCCCCCCCCCCGGCTGCTCACTTTGATGGGAGGAAACCTGACAGTTACTTGGGTACCATGGTAGACAACCTACAGTTTCTCAGCTGGTCCAGGCCTGGAGACACACAGGGAATTGTAGAAAGGATTTTAAATGGCATTGCATCCAGATCCACATACAAGAGAAGTAAATCCACAGGTAGACTGATCCACCCCTTATGACACTTAAGCGTCTGGGTTTCAGGCCCAACTGCAAATGTAAAGGGGCAGCGGCAGGTAGGGGATAGGAAGCTCACCACCACTAAGGGTTGAGGGGCCACTGCACAGATGGGGTCAATGGTAGTTTCAGGGCAAGGAGCATATTTCTAGGCAGAGGCCAAGGGGAAAGGGGGAAAGAAGTTCAAAAAAAAAAAAGGGGGAAGGTAATAAGAAGTAATGATGTTTTTTGTTGTTTGTACTCTGGCAGATGGCACCAAAGAAGAATGCAGCAAAGAAGGAGACAGTCACTGAGAAGCTGACCAAGCAGGTGGCGATGTTAGTGAGACAGGTGCAGACCATGCTGGAGAGGGCCTGCAAAGTGGAAGAAGAGGAACTCGGGGCAACAAAGAGGAAGGAGCTGGAGGAGCAGCGAGAGAAGGGAAAAGCTGGGAAAAGGCTGAAGCGGGTGATGGGGGAGGAGGCAACAATGAAGAAGGGTAAGGACAAGGTTGACCTGACGTTAGATGGGAGTTTGAAGAAGTATCTAGCAGGGTTGATATCAGAAAGTGGGGATAAGGGGCAACCGGAGATGGAGGAAGTGCTAGCAGAGATGAAAAAGAAAGGGACCCAAGGGCAGAGGTCAGGAGGAACAGGCAAAGAGAGCATGGGGGAGCAAGGGAGCGGCTTTCTGGGAATGACATTAGGAGATCATGTACCACAGGCAGTGAAGGAGAAGATTTGGAAAAGGGAATACGTGAATATGTTTGCATTAGTGGATAAGGAAGAGGCAAAGAAATATGCAGAAAGAAAGTCTATAGGGAGGTTTGAGATGGCGGTGGTGCTGGCTCTGGTGGGTAAGTCCACAGAGGATTAGGGATTCAAAGGCAAACCGTTCGACAATTGATTGGCAGGGTTTTTGAATTATAGTGCCACTTTGTTGCAAAACAGTCAGAATTAGCCATCCCACTGCTAACTTATTCTGCCACAATTAGGGATGCTTACAAAGTGAAAGGGGGCCATGGGTGGCTGATATACAATGAACGGTTCTGCTAGCGCATGGTGGAGTGCAGGGATGTTCATTGGGACGTGACACATGCAGACCTGTGGGTCCGCACACTCACGGGAAACAATTCAGGAACATTTGAGGGGACAAAACAGCTTAGTGGGTCTGGGGTTAAGACACGTTGGAGCTTCAAAAAGGCCTCATGCAGTTGGACAAACTGCAAAATTTGGCACGTTTGCTCAAAATGTTTCAGGCCGCACCCAGTCGCTAAGTGCAAAAGCATGTGGGAGAGGACAAGGTTTCAGCCACGAGGGGGGCACCGGGAGGAGGCATTCAGGGAGGGAGGGGGTACAATATGAGAGAAGTCTTTGGGGCAGATTCAAACAGATGAGGAGGGGGAGGACGGGGAGCATGGGGGAGCAGGGGCTTCTGTAAGGCATGCACACCAATGAGGTCAGAGTTTATATGGGACTGGATAGAAGGTTATCAGAATGAAGTGGCAAAAAGGAAGCTTAGGGACGGTTTCACGAAGGGTTTTAATCTGCAGTATGCGGGACCCAGGGAAGCAATGCGGGCAAAGAATTTGACGTCCACAAGGGGGAGAGAGGGTCTGGTAATGCATAAAATAAGCAAGGAAGTGGCAGCGGGGAAGGTAGTGGGCCCCTTTGAGCAGCCACCATGGCCAGAGTTGAGGGTTTTGCTATTGGGTCTGGTACCCAAGAAGAAACCAGGGGGAAAACAGGCTCATCCATCATTTATTATATCCTGAAGTATGCTCGGTAAACAACAGCATTTCAGAAAGGGACAGAGCCGTATCTTACACCACGCTGGACCAGGCTGTTGCCCTAATCAAGGCAGTGGATGGAGCATGGTTGGCAAAAATGGATATTGAGTCTGATTTTCGCTTGCTAACAGTGAGAGAAGAGGATTGGGACTTGTTAGGGTTTCAGTTCAGAGGGAGGTATTACATTGATAAAGCCATGCCAATGGTCTGTTCAGTGGCATGTGCAGCCTTCGAGACTTTCAGCACATGGCTGCAGTTGGTATTTGGTGAAAGATGGGGATATAAGAGGGTTGTGCATTATCTAGATGACTTCTTAATGGTTGTGAAGGGTAAGTTGGGACAACAGAGATGTTGAGAAAATTCCAAGCTATGTGTCAGGCATTGGAGGTACTGCTAGTGAAGGAGAAAACAGAGGGACTGGGCAGGAAACTGGAATTCCTGGGTATAGAGGTGGACATGGAAGCAGGGGTTTTCAGGTTACCAGCAGATAAGGTGGACAGATTGAAGGGTTTAATGGCCATTGTGATGGGGTGGAGGTGGGTGCAATTTTCGGTGGTACAGCAGCTGTTAGGCCATCTCAATTTCACGTGCAGAGCGGTGGCTCTGGGGAGGGTTTTCATGCATTGGCTTGCCAGGGCCACTGAACAGGCGAAGCTCCCCCACTATTGGGTGGACATCAAAAAATGGGTAAAACAGGACTGAGGTTATGAGAACAGTTTTTGGAGGCATACAATGGGGTCACATTTTGGCAGAAAGAGTGGGGTGCACAACACTGAACTAGAGTTGTACATTGATGTGGCGGGAGCATGGGGGATGGGAGCATACTTCAGAGGTGAATGGATGTCAGAGGGATGGCCAAGCAGATGGGAGGTGGAAGGGCTACTCAAGGATATCCAATTTCTGGAGCTATTCCCCATCTGGGCAGCAGTGAGGGTGTGGGGTGAGCAACTTTGCAACAAGAGAATCATATTTTAGTGTGACAATTTAGGGGTAGTTGAGATTTTGAACTGACAAAGGGGGTCCACTGACAGGGTGACCAGGATAATGAGGCAAATGGTTTTGGAGGGGTTACAACTTAACCTGTCTTTTAAGGCAAAACACATTGTGGGTGTTTACAATGAGATAGTTGACAGCCTTTCTGTTTCCAGCTATGCAGGCTTAGGGAAGTAGCCCCTCACTCCATGCCCAGGAAGACCATGTCTCCCCCTTGCTATGAGACATTGGCTGGGGAAAACCAGCATGTTGTATCACAGTTCATGGTCCAATAACACCTTGAGGGCGTATGATAAGGTTTGGGAAGCCTTTCAAGAGTTTTGTAGAGACACTGTGTGGGGAACAGGGGGAAGTGTTTTGGAACATCAGGTCATTAGGTTTATGGTGACAAAATGGGATGAGGGCATGGCGCATTCAGCCATGGGTACAGCTTTGGCGAGCAAAGGAGTGGTTTGCGAGGCCAAGTGGTGGGGGGCCCCCCACCAGGTCTCCAGCGGCATGCAGAATGCTGCAGGGTTGGCAGAGACTGAAGGGGAAGTCCAGGGACAGTAGACAGCCAATCAAAGGCAATCACTTATACAACCTGCTCAATAGTTTGAGTAGCATTTGCAGGTCAGCTTACAAGGAGAGGTTATTCAAAACCCTACTCCTAGTTATGCAGCAGGGGGCATTTAGGGTCAGTGAAATGGTAAGCAGCAGACAGGAACCGGGGCATGAGAGCCTGAGGATGGAAGACATACACTGGAGCAGTGAGGGGGCAGTCATCAAGCTGAGGAAGTCGAAAACAGATCAGGTAGGGGTAGAGGTACAAATCAGGTTGTCCAGCAGCTCTAACCAGATGATGTGTGTATGGTAAGGATGCTTGACGCATACAGGGAAGTCAGGCCATCCAGGGGTGGTCTTTTCTTTGTTCATGGGAATGGGGTCCCAGAGTCAGCATACCAGGTATCAGCGATAATCAATAAGGGCATGGCATTCATAGGGGAGGACCCCAGAAGGTTCTCCTCCCATTAATTCCATATTGAGGCTGCATCAGAGGGAGCTGAAGGGGACAACCTCTGTTGGGGACATCAAGGGGAAGGGAAGGTGGTAATCAGATAGCTATAAGATATATGTTAGAGATTAGGTTTTACGGCACTCTGCTCTTTTGTTCCAGGTCCAGGGCACTGGAGGATGGGCTGGATTGTGGGACACTCATTCATTTTCTGGGCTGAAAAGGGAGTCATCAGCAGGCCAGGTGGTAGGCAGTTGCAGAGGGCAAGGGATTCAGTCAGGTTGCAATGGAAAGGCATCCGGAGCATGTGCTAGGGGAAATTGCTGCCGCTGTTGCTGGAACAGAAGATCAGAGTCCCAAAACCAGAGCTTTTAATTTTACATTTGCTGGGCAATGAGTTAGGGGAAAGGCCTTGGGTGGAGTTATTGTTGGAAATGCAAAATGACATCAGAATTGTTCACTCTTGGTGGCCGGGGGTTGAGAGTGCTTGGTCTGAAATCATCCCCAGGTGGGTGTGGAGGCAGGCCAGAGTTGTGAAGGCAGTGGAGAGAGCCAGAAAGAGGCTGAAATGGAGGAAGGAAACATTTGTGCTGGAGTCCGGGGACACTTATATAAAGCACGACATCAGCTATGACAGCCCGGGAGATTATAGACAGGATGGGGTGCACTTGTTTCAGGTAGGCTTGACTTTGTTCACGAATTGGCTAGATGAAGCCATAGATGAATGGAAGCTGCAGAGTGGGGTTCGGGGAGGGGAGTGCACCATCCAACGCTGAGCTGGAGGTGCGCTAGTGGAAGGAAGGAATGGAAAAAGGGGGAGACACCAGGTGGGGAGGGGACACTAATGGCAGGCCTGGGCTAGGTCAACAACAAGTGAGTGGGGGCACCTCCTGAAGAGGTGGCGGCAAGACAGAGAGGAACAGAGCTGGGCATCAGATGTGACACCTGAGCCCACAAGAACAACTGCGAAGGACTGGGGAAGGCAGAGTAGGTAGGGTGCTGGGTGACACACCCATGCTCGAGAAGGAAACTGTGTAAAGATCGCGGAGGACGAAGCTGGGTTGATTGGTTGTATGGTTACAGAATAAATAAGTTATATTTTAAGACCTTAATAAAAGTTTGCCAATTAATCAGTCAATAGATTAGCTTGCACTTGGTTATTTCAGGTGGGGATGTTCCCTTGACAAAGGAGGTTGCCATTACCAGGTGACCCAGGTTGCCAGGGGCATACCTGCATGAAACTGGAGTGGTGGGGGCATAGATAGGATAAGGATAGAGGGAGAGGGCTGGGTTAGCAAGGGCAAGCAAGGAAAGTGAGGGGCTGAGGTGGCAGCTGGTGGGGTTGGGTACTGAGGATTGGCACCAGAGGACATGGGAATGGTCAGTAGGGGAAAAAAGGAGAGGACTGGGAGGTCCAGGCCACTTTTTGCTGAACTTTCCAAAATTTCCACCCTCCTGCCCTGTTTTAGGTGAGGCGGGTAGAGGTACATTGGGCACAGCTAGTGGTTAGAGTTGTCAATTAAGGGCAACAGTGTGTGGCCAGTCCAGGGTCACTGGGTTACTAGCAGAGGGCAACAGTTTGGACAATTACAGGGGGATGCTATCAGAGGGCATCAGGTGAAGAAGGAAGGAAGGAATGGGAAAGGGGTGAGAGACAACAGGGTGGTGGGGGACACTAGTGGCAGGCCTGGGCTAGGTCAACAGCAAGTGGGTGGGGGAACCTCCTTAGCAGAAGGCAACAAGATGGAGAGGAACTGAGCTGGGCATTGGGTGCAACACCTGAGCCCACAAGAAGAACTGAGAAGGACTGAAGAAGGTGGAGTAGGGCACCAGGTGACACACCCGGGCTCGAGAAGGAAATTGTGTAATGATAGTGGAGGATGAAGCTGGATTGAATGGTTACATGTTGTATGGTTACAGAATAAATAAGTTGTATTTGAAGACCTCAATAAAAGTTTGCCAATTGAGCACCCAACAGATCAGTTTGCGTGTGGTTATTTCAGGTGGGGATGTCCCCTTGACAGTCACTTTCTGATGATCTAGTACTGCTGCTCTAAGAGATTCAAAATGTGAAGTTTCCCACACAGGTGTTAACCTGAGCTGGTGGGGGTGGGGCTATAGTACAGCAGTATCCATGGGAATAGGGGTAGAATTGATATCATCACTATCTTGTGAGGGACCAATTGAATCAAGATTTTCTGCTTCCTGTGCTATGACTTCTGGCCATAGACTTGGCTGCTGGTTCATGAGAGAGATTGTGCAGCAGTCGGGTTTTAGACCTCGTAATGCTACAACTTTTCTGAGCAATTGTGTGCCATCTAGCTTCCAGGTAGGATCTTTGAGATTTTGAAGCTGTTGCAGTATAAAATTTAAACTTGGCTCCTCCAGAGTGATGTGACAGTACAAGCACTAAGGACGAAAGTCTATTCAAGCTTTAACTAACCTATGAAACCCATGAAACTAGTACAGTGGCTTTCTGGGCTTAGTTTACTCAGTTGAGGCTGATCAGATGAATAACTATTTTGTCTGATATGTGCCTTAGACTTTTTAGGGCTATGCACTGTACATAAAATATAGCATTGAGATAACTATTTTGCTCAAGAGCTCAGGCTTCAGAAATGTCAGTGAAGGAGTGGGTTCTTCCATTTAACGGAATGAAAAAATGTAGCTGAGTATTTAAAGTGATAACGTACCCCTCTCATTTGAAGTTCTGATTTGAGTCAAATTTTCTCAGCAGAAGTACAATTTCAGAGAAAAATCCTGGAAAATAAATGGCTTATTTCATTTCACAGGATATTTTTTGACTGTCTAGCTAGCTTCAGGATCTGTTCTTTGAGAAATAATCTTAGGAAGTGCATTAGTATTGGTCTGGGCCTTTCATTTGGCTTCGGTCTGGGAGCAAGTAACCTGTGTGCCCTTTTAATTTCCAAAGATGTATGCTCTTTTACTTTCCAAAGGAAAGGGTCAATTGTAGTTTAATATGCTAGGCAATAAATTTTGTAGAAATTATATGGTGTCCTTGTGAAATGATATGGTGTCCTTGTCCTCAAAGTCTTCAGAGATCTGAACTAGCCACAGATTGTTGCGGCGACCCAAATTTTTCCAAATCATCCAATTTGTTCCATATTTTACTGATTTGTTCCCTGAAGACATTGGTATGATTCTTCTAAATGTAAAAGTGTATCTTCTTCAGTATACCTAATCTTGCTTTCATCTTCACTGAATCTATTAGCTATTTCAGAATTTGCAACTTGAATTTCATTAACTGAGATTTTAAGTGCTGTAATGTCATTCTGTGCATTGTTTAGAATAGTTCTAATAGCAGAGAGTTCAGTGTATGTAGTGGAGATAGCAGTTTTGGGTTTATTAGAGTCAGACCCTGCCTTTCTGGCCCTGTTTACTGTCTGCAGGGTTCTATGACATTAGGGTGACAGCATTAAAGTGACCGGCAAAAGGGCGCCCGCAGAACGGAGAAAGTCCGAAGGGCAGAGAGGCAGGCGTGTGACCAGGTGAAGGGCAAAGCAATGCACGGGAAAATGGTGCAGCCACAAGGGGAAGTACCAGTGCAGCCCAGGGGCACAACAGTGAATGACACAATGGCAAACTGAGCCGCAAAAAAAAAAAAACACTGCCACCACCACCAACTGCAGAGATGGGAGATGTGAAAGGGGGGGCCATGCAACGTGATCGGGAGGTGGCTACAGCAGCATGAATGGTGGGGGGGAATGCATGTGCGGCACATAGGAGGTCATGGATGGCAACACATGGGGCATAGGGATGCAGAAATGGGGCACAGACCTGGAGGCAGAAGGGTAGGCAGGCAAACGATGGTGTTGTGTGCAATGGGGCAACATGTATGGTCTGGAAGTTGACGCCGGTAGACAGTACAGTGCAGCAGTGGCACAGGAGGGACAGCAGAGGTGGCATGCTAAAGCACAGCATGTGCTGAGGTATGCAGATGGCACCTTGGACTGTGCCACACCTGACTACACTTGCATTTGGAAGTTATAGGTAAGTCCGCGAAGGTAGTCAGGTGTGGGCTGGCTCCCATCGCAGCAACGATGGCCTCTATCTGCTATGTGAGGTCCCTGTACCACCATTTGGGGCATGCATGCTCTGCACTAGACAGCTGCTGCTCCAACCTGACACCAGTCAGGTGTTCCTCCTGCAGCAGGCAGTCCAGGAAGTGCCACACATTCAGGTGGGCAGCAACCACAGGCATGGAGAAGGCCCTTTGCCAGCCCTTGACTGCGCTGTTGGTCCTGGCATGGCCGTCCAGCTTCACCTGATACATATTCCAGGTGGACACAGATAAGAGGGGCCGATGGTGTGTTGTCCTGCCTACTGGATGCTCGATCCATGTTGCCTCCATATACTCCAGGAGGGGGCACAGTAGCTCCTCTTGAGTGCTGTAGAACAGCATGCCCAGCAGTTCCCCATATGCCCCCACCACTACATCCTCAGGCATGTATGCCAAGGAGAACAACAAGAAGATGTTAAGCGCAAACTCCGCGTCACTGGCATACTGGGCATGCAGCTCGGGGAGTTGCTGGATCTTCCTCCAGACGGACTGACAGAAGTGGAAGAAACACCCCCTTATCAATGTACCCTCGAATACCATGCTGAATGCACACCAGGCCACCTGCTCAAAATCCATTAGTGCTGCCTGCGGACACACCCCCCCCATGAACCTGCTGACCATGCTGAACACATGCGAATATGCTCTCTCAGTTCAGCCGAGCATGAGTGCATAGACCATGGGCGCCACAATACCCTTGCACATGCCGTGCACAGTATATGGTTGCTCGAATAGTGGTGGTGTGCAGCAGAATGTTTAATCTGGGATCCAGTCAGTGCTGCCCACTAGGAACTGCAGCACACCCTGTGTGACAAACAGCATTATGCGGTCCACGAAGGGACCACTATCATGCTGTAGGAACAGGTCCCCAGCCCCTGTGATGGCATACTGGGGGGGAGGATGACAAGGTTTAGCAGTGTGACAGGGGTGGCATGGCAACCCATAGCGGCTTGCAGCACAAGCTGCACTATGAGCCGCATGTGTGGCACTGCTGGCAGCCTGCCTGCCATGGCTGGGGTCACACCGGCAGTACACTGCGCTGTTTGCTGCATTGTGCCCTCGATGCCGGTCCATGCCTGGTCCCAGACCCACATCAGGACCTCTTGTGCCCCCTCCTACCCTGCATCCAGGGCATGGCTGTGTGGCCAACCTGTAAACACCACTGCAGCCACAATGGTGTGTACGCATGCAAGGCAGCTGTCATGATGGCCCTGCATGCAACACCAATATGTCTTCTCCTTTATCTCCTTGTCCCGCTGGTATAGGTATCCACCATGGGACAGGAAGGGCTTCCCTTTCTGGCTTACTATTAGCCTTGTTTTGGCCATCTCGCTAGTTCACCCTTTGGTAGGAAGGCCAGTCTGTCGGCCGTGCTGTGCTTTCATGGGCGGGGGGGGCATGCGATTGCCCACCTGTGTGCATGGGTTGTCCCGCCCCCTGTGCATGAGGTGCATAAAAATAAGTGTGTCTGTGGGTGCCGGTCACCTTAGCATGGTTGTGGTGGTGGTGGTGGTGCATGGTCCTGTGTGCCAGCAGTAGCGGTGGTCTATGGCCCCCTACAGTGTCTACCCTTGGAGGTGGTGCAGTGAGTCTTTTTGTGCACTGTGCAGTATGTGTCCAGTGCCATGCTTTGAGACCATGTGGGCTTGTTTCCTGCTATGGCAGAGGCAGTGATGGATGGTATGTGCTGGTTTGGTGGTTCAGTTGCTGCCACCACTCCATCACACACTATGAGGTGTGGGGTGTGGGGTGTGCTGTGCAATGCTGGCTGGGAGTGGGTGGGGTGGGGAGCTGCATTGTGCGATGCTGGCTGGGGGTGGGCGGGGTGTTATATGAGGGGGCACAGACGGCAGGGTGCCTTGCGTGTCCAGTCACTATGCATACCTGTCGTTCATGCCCCTGCCCTTTTCACTGTTTCAGGGTCTGGCTTTTTTCCTCCTTCATTGTCGAAGGGTGAGCCATTGTTGCTAGTCGGTCTTCATGGTGTCACCCTAAATTCCAGTTGCCGTTCTGTCATTCGTGCACCATACCGAACGACAACCTGCAAGTCGCCAGCATCCCTCCGTCACCCTACAGCGCAATTCTGCCATCGCCATACTGCAGATAGCCCCAGTGCAAAACTCCTTATCACAGGTTACCTTCTGCAGTGTTTAAATTGATGCAATTGCAGTCAGCGTGAGGACAAACAGCAGTTCGTGAAAGAAAAACAAAGGAATACTGATAAAAAAATAAGCATTAAAAACTACTGAAACTTTCTCCCTCGTTAATTACAACCTTCTGACACAGGCTGGTGCCGGATTTGTCAGTTGGTGTGTTTTGTTTTTCCTCAGCAGAGAGTAAGAAATGCTGTTCAGTGGTGGTTAACTGACTGAGTTGGTTTGCAGTCAGGGTCAGGCACACCAAATGGCCATTTCCAAGGTGAAGACTTAAAGTACTGAAAAATTAAAAATAAGCAGTGAAAACTGCTGAAACTTGCTCTATCAATTCAAATAGCCTTCTGAAAAGGTTTTTGTATTTTTCAATACCTGTTAATGCCTTTTTAAATATATATATATATATATATATATATATATATTTCAGGCTTTTGTTCAGTGGTGGTTCAGTGACTGAATTAGGCTGCCATTAGCTCACGTGCACATGCACACTCCCACACCCTCCACTATCAGCATCAAGCTCACTAGTTTTCAGTTATCTGGGTTTTGCCAATCCCCACTTATTTGCAGCAGAACCACATTTGTACCCTCCAATTCAAAGGCACCTCCCTCAAAGTCATTAATTTTTTAAATACTGTAGATCTGCCAAGGGGCTGAAATGATCGACTTATCTCCTTAAGTACCCTTGAGATCAGCCAACCTGGTTCTGGGGACTTGGTCATTTTAAGGTCTTCCAGAACTATTTCTCTAATTATACACCCGGTGCTTGATTTTCAAAACTCCAATTTTGACAAAAGGTACCTGCGTCAAACAGAAGTGACACAAGGAGCACCTTGTGTCAAACACTGTGGAGTTTGCAATCCTGGAAGGCTGGCTGCAGCAAACCAGGGACCCCCCTGCTCCAGAAAGGCTGTGTGCTGGACCTGTGCCAAGGTCAAGGGTACGCCAAGGTGCTAGCAGGCTTGCGGCAGACACTGGCAGCAACATCCCTTTAAATGGGATTCCAACAGCCAGTGGGACACACCAGGACTTAGACCACCCAACAGGTGGTCTAACAGCCCTTGTGCCACCGAATAGACAGTACAGAGTAGAAGCAGGGGCTGGCCTGGTGCCCAGACAAGAGGGCTGCTGTCTAATAACCACAGCAGAGGACCAAAGCCATGCGGGTCAGGTGCAGACTGCACCAGAAATAGTGCCACCAAGAACAGAGTCCCAGCAGATTATAATAACTGAGCAACAAGAGGAACAACACCATGCAACATGGCAAGATGTAAGACCTGCACCCACATATACACACGGGCCATCATCAAGACAAGCCAGAACAACATAATAAAAATCAATGGAACCTACACATCAGTCCAGGGTATACTATGACATGGGTGACCACGACTGAGCAACCCCCGAAAGGGCGACTCAATCATGGTGCATGTCACAGTGGCAAACTGGCAGCCACAGTGACCGGATGTCACTACAGGTATGCACACATGGGGGTGGGTAGGAGCTGGAACTCTCGACGAGGGGTGGTAGGGGATTTGAGGCTGTGGTAGGCTGCTGAGCTGGCCCCGTGGTGTAGTGGATCAGCTCATGGCTTTGGTTCGTAGGGAG
This sequence comes from Neoceratodus forsteri, assembly GCA_016271365.2. NCBI lineage: Eukaryota > Metazoa > Chordata > Ceratodontiformes > Ceratodontidae > Neoceratodus > Neoceratodus forsteri. Next base: position 704,436,047 of record CM057455.1, read on the forward strand.
CTGGGTTCGGGTCCAGGCATCAGTTTGTTTTTGTTGCACCCGGCCCAAATTTTTAATTTTTTTACATTTTGCCCTCCCCAACATGCACCCCCTATAGTTGAAAATCCTTAAATAGGGGAGTACGGGGGGGTGCAGCCCCCTGCATGAACATAAAAAAATGCCAGTCCCCGGCACCATTTTGTTGTACACCGTGGAGTCATCGCCAACATTGATTTTCAGTTCTCTGACTTCGCAGTAATGGCGGTCACCCTTTGGCAGTTGCCGTTATCACATAGAACCTCAGTCCAACAATGTGGTTTACCTTATTTGGTGCAAGAAATGCACAAATGGATGCTATATTGGGGAAACAAGGAAACCACTGAAAACCAGGATGAATCACCACTGACATACAGTAGTAAACCAGGTTAGCAGCACACCAGTAGGAAACCATTTTTCATAAAAAGATCACTGTCTCTTGGATTTATCTGTCTTAATACTAAGAGGCAACTTCAAAAATACACAGGACAGAAGGACATGGGAATTAAAATATATAAAACAATTTAAATGTAACATTTGTGGACTGAATCGGGACATTGCATTTATGACACACTATGGTAAACCGTAATTCTCTTCTTATTGTGGACTGAATTGGGACACTGTATTTATGACACATTATGGTAAACTGTAATTCTCTTGTTATTGTTTTTTTCTGCATTCCTGCCTGCTCTATTTTTATTACCTGTGACTTTCTTCCTCCCTGCTTCTCCTACAAACTCTTCAGCTCAGGACTGATTGTTTTCACACCTCACTATTTATACTACTTCTCACTCTATTTATCTGGGCCTTTGTTGTTTTATTTCTTCTAATTTCTTAGTCTCATTGCATCTCTTAGGCATCTCCTGTCTATTCTACCCTTTCATCATACCTTCTGTTGTTTTAATCTCAGATCTTTCTTATCTGTGTTCCTGTCTGGTCCTTTTTTTAGCCTTTCAAGCTTCCTTTTATCTCCTACTGACCTGTTCCTATTTAGTAACTCCCTCTTGTCTTCTCACACATTTTTATGTTTGCCTGTGTTCATGCACAAGAAACATGTTGTGACAGCTTGCTGGAGTAGCAGGCTGTGGAGGTGCAGCCGGGTTGTGGCCGATGCTGCCACTGCTTTTTGGAGCTTGTCTCTGTGGCACCAATGACTGCTCATGCTGTCTATGACAGCAGCTTAAAATCATGCCACCAACTTGGAAGAAATTTGCCTCTGCAATGAGGGAGCACCCCCTCATTGCAGGGCCTACCTTGTCTGGTGTAATGTTTCAATAAACGTGATGGCAGCTGTCGCCGTCCACCTCTCACAATCCTGTGAAAGCCGACGTCGGGGGTGCCCAATCCCCCTGTTGGCATGCCCCTCCCCAGTTCATTTGCTGACGGGAAGCCAAATCCCCATTGGCATGATATCTCTGTAGTTTAATTTGTCTGCTGAAGGGGTGCCTAATCCCCCTAAGCATCATGCCCCCCAAAACAGACCTGTTTTCTTTGCCCAAGGGGTGCCCAATTCCCGTCAGCTCCAGTCCTGCCCAAAACACCAAGTTGGGACACTGGGAGCCCACCCCAGTGTGCCAAATGTACCTGTAAAAAAGAAAACCTTCCTGCAAAGTTTTTTTTTTAACCTGTAAACAAGAAAATGGTCCCTCGTTGTTTGCAGTTCCCCCTCCCCCACCCCAAACTACCCTCTGCTCACCTCACCTCCTTGCACCCCCTCACCCCATAGTTACCTCCAGAGATTGGTGCCGTAATCTTTGGTGGAGTGGGAACACGTCTGCACTCTTCAAAGCCGACTGCGAACTGAAGAAATGCCGGTAAGCTGTATAATGGCATAAATGGGGGTGGGGGGTGGAGTTCAACTTAGGTGGATATCTCAGCCATTTTTCCAACTTTTGGCACCAGATTTTCAACATGGAGTTCTTGGGACCCCACCTCATGAACTCAGTCACTATCATGTTGTTATTTGGCCCCGAAAGGTGATTTTGTGGTCACTGCGCGGAATCACCTTCCAGGACCAATTAATAAAACAACAGTGTCACTGTTCATGAGGTGGGTCCCAAAATGCCTATGTTGCAAATTTGGTGAAAAAAATTCCAAAAAATGACTGTTATGAGCATACATTGCACAGTTCCGATGCATGCTGATAACTTCGAGAATTTTTAATATTTTCACTCCAGATTTTCAACATTGCCATTTTTCCACACCTCTTTATGAACAGTACAGCTGTCATTTTTCACATCCTGTCTGAAATGTGTTTTCTCACATCTGGTGCACAATGGCGCGGTCACTGTGTGAAATAAATGTTTGGGACAGATTAGGAAAATCACAGTGACTGTGTTCATAAGGAGAGGTCCCAGAAAACACATGTTGCAAATTTGGTGAACAAATTCCAAAAAAATGACTGCATTACCAGCGTGTGTTGCGCATTTTCTTCGTACACTTGTAACTTTGCCAATTTTTTATATTTTTACTCCGGATTTTCAACATTATCATTTTTGCACACTGCCTTATGAACAGTACATCTGTCATTTTTCTCATCCTGCCCAAAACATGTTTTTGCACCGGTGGCACACAATGTGCACAGTTGATGTGCGAAATCAATGTTTGGGACAGACTGAGAAAGTCACAGTGCCACTGTTCATGAATAGAGGTCCCACAATGTCTATTTTGAAAATCTGGTGTAAAAAATCCCCAAAATAATTACATTATGGGTGTGCATTGTGAAGTTTCAATGCACGCTCATGACTTCATCAATTTTTTTATATTTTCACTCCAGATTTTCAACATTACCATTTTTTCACATCTCTTCATGAACAGTACAGCTGTCATTTTTCACGTCCTGTTCAAAATGTGTTTCCACACCTGTGGCACCAAATGCACAGTGGCTGTGCAAAATCGCCTTTTGGCTAACAAACTGATAGTGTCACTGTTCATGTGGTGGGGTCACAAAAAGCCCATGATGAAAACTTGGAGTAAAAATACCAAGAAACACCCAGTGCTTTAGGGTTTCCGACCATAACATCCTACCCTGTAGTGACTGAGAGGCATCAGGGGTGTGTCTTGGGATTGTTCACAGTAATGCTCATGCTATTCCACCCCCACCCCTACCCTGCAGCCAGTGACAGGCATCGAGGTGTGCCTTGGACTCTTCGGCCCCAAAGTTTACCCCATTCTCTATACTGCACCCATTTCAGCATATTTCCTTATGGAATGGGGTCAGTGTAAAACCTGAACACTCCAAGGTACACCTCAACACTTGTTGGTGTCTGCAGGGTAGGGTGAGCATTATGGGTGACGACCCAAAGGCACACCCCAATTCCTGTCCATCTCTGCAGGGTGGGTTGGAGTTGGCATCAGTTCAATACTTCACTGCCATTCCTATTCTGCATCTACTGTAACTCCTGCACTTCCAATGCTAATGCCAACAAGCAAACATTCAGCATTGACAAATGCTTGTTTTACTTTGCTATTTATATAAACTTTTTATCTCTAGTCTACTTTTATGACTAAATTGCTTCACACTGGATATAAATACTGCTTATGTTGCTCAGTTTTGCTATTCACCTGCAGAAGGGACTTGTGAGGCCCCGAAAGCTTGTGTATAATTCCATCTTTGTACAAGACACTTGGTGCAATAAAAGGTATCAAACCTTCCATTTTCTCCTGCTTTCCAAGGACCAATATGGCTAGAATCTCTTTTTACAAGCTCAGTCATGACAAGTCAGTAATTATGCCTCTCAATGCTAGATTCTGTAAGTCAAATGTTTCTTCTCTGGGATTAGCATGGGAACCCAAACAACTTAAATACCTGGGTATTTATTTATCTCACAACTGGGATATGGTCAAAAAACTTAATTTAGATGATTTGCTGGTTGTTTTACAGCAAGATCTTCAAAAGTGGAAGAGTCTACCCTTAACTCTTTTAGGCAGGATCAGTATTGTTGAAATGAATATACTCCCCTACCTTTTTTAACCCCTTAACTTATTAACTTTGTGGCTACCCCCTCTCTTGGTTTAAACAGTGTCATTGACTGCTTTCCAACTTTATTTGGCTGGATAAACCTCCCAGAAGAGCCTTTCAGAAATTAACAGCCCCTAAGCAAAATGGTGGGCTTCATCTCCCGAACTTTTTATTATATTAGTTTGCTAGCCACTCTAGGAAGTATTTAAAGTGGTTGCCAAGGGTCCACTTCAGATGACTCCCCTAGTTAGTCTCCTATTTGGATCTGGATTGAGAAGGAATTAATTCTGAGATCTGATATTGCTGTCTGATCATTATTTTTTTATCATTAAAGGCTCTCCACCTTCACTTAAGGATACAATCATTGGGACTTTGATCCATGTGCATCAGTAACTGTGTTTAGTGCTGCATTATTGACCTTCCCTGGATGTTTCACAACCTATTCTTGGAACCCCCAATCTCAAAATTGGGGGGAAGGTTATTAGTATGCACAGGCTACCCCAATAGCTGGGCTGAATGTATGCAGCTTGCTCCAGAATGGGTATCTGCAATCTTGCCAGTCCATGACTGCTTCTCTTCAATTGCCCACCACAATGATTTTTAAAGTTTTTCAACTCAGGCATTGTTTCTTTCAACATTTTGTGTCTCCTATGGGGATGGTAGATTTGGAGGAGTTCCTACACTCATTACTTGATGTTATTAAGCAATCTCATGTGGTTTCTAAATTGTACTCTTTTCTATTCCCTAGAGTTTGTCCAGGTTTTTCTGGTACTTCTCCATATTGGGATATTGCCCTCTCACCCTCTACCTTTGATTACCCCAAAATTTGTATTGATTTTTGTATTTATATTACTCAAGATCGGCTGCACCTTACCCAGTTTCATATTTTGAAAAAACTTATATTTTACTCCTGTTAAGCTTTTCAAAATGGGTTGGGCACAGTCATCACTCTGTACAAGATGTGAGCAAGCAGAGGGCACTCTCTACCATATCTGTTGGGATTGTATTAAAGTACAATAGTTCCTTTACGGAGTTAATTAAATGTAGAGCTGACCCATTCTTGGGAATTGGCCCTTACTTCTCTCCTGAGGTTTGCCTGATAGGAGACTATCACCTTGTCGATGTTAGAGAATGTTGTTTTATGATGGCTGTCATTTCAATATCAGTCAAATGTTTAGTTCTCCATCATTGGCTTGATCAGTCTCCACTCACTTATTCCCAGTTGTTGCAGGAGCTCCTTGAGAATCTTCGCGGGTAGAAAAGATGAAAGCTAGTCTTCAAAATTAATTGACTAGCTATAATAAGAAATGGGACAAGATTCATATGCTATACACATCTTGACTTTGAACAGGCACCTCTTTCCTCATATCTTCCTTTAATTCCCTGGTTCTGTCTTTGTAGTTTTTTCATAATACTCAGACTATATCTATTTCTTGTATAACTCCTCCCTTTCTATGTATTATTTGTTTTTCTAGTGCCCTTTCTTTATTCCATCATGGGGTGGAGGGTTGGGACTGGGTGGGTGGTTAAGGAGTTTGGGGGTTTGTTTTATTGTTTAGGATTGTGTTGTACTATTGCTATGTATTGCTGTTGTACCCTGATTGTGTTTTTTTTTTCCTTGTTGGAAAAACAATAAAGCATTTCTAATAAAAAAAAAACTGTGCACCATCATTTTCCAGTATTGCTTTTAATATTTATTTATTTAATTATTTGTATTTAAATTTAAAAGGTGGTAGCTGGGAAAGGCACACTGAGCCAAGGCTTGTTTCCAGGTGCAACCTAATACATGGGTAACAAATTACATAAAGAGGAAAACATGTACATACAATTAACAAGTGCCACATATTAGTTCACAAGTGCATAAGCACTGTAGGCATTACAGGATTCATTTGTGGTGACACTGAGTAGTTTGATTTCAGAGTCATTACATACAATACAGTATATGATGCACAATTGGCAGTAGAAAGGGTGTTTAGAATTAGTAAGTAGAGAATAGGTTACAGTGTAGATACAGCAAGGGGAGGTAGTAGGGAGGGGGAAGGGAAAGTGTGGGGGCAGGGGCACTGTGGAAAGGGCAGGTGCACGGGGGTGGGTTGATAAGATTAATTTGGTGTTTTAGAGTGGTTAAGGATGGGGATTCATGGAAGGCAGAGGGCAGTTGATTCCAGAGGAGAGATAGGTGGAAAGAGAAGGCAGAGACCCTGGCAGCTGATTGCCTGTGGAGAATGGAGAAGGTGTATGGATGCCAGGATGTAAAAGAGTGGGAGAGGTTGGCAGCTGTAAAGAGGAGACAGGAGAGGTATGGAGGGAGAAGGATGAACCAGTATTTTGCAGTGATTGTTAGTGAGTGAATGCATCATCTGTGAAAGAGGGGGGAGATGTTTAGAGAGGAGAGAAGTGTGCAGTGATAAATACGTGGAGGGGAGTTTGTGGCAAATCTGCAAAAAGAGTTGCGTAGGGTGTCTAGCTTGGAGAGGGAGGTGGCTGAGACTGAGGCCAGGATAACATCCCCATAGTTGAAAATTGGGAGGATAGTCTTGTGAACTAAATCACAGTGAATGTGAAGGAGGATGGCATGTTTGTTGTGAAAGAGCATGATTAGTTTAAGGTGCAGTTTTGAACAAAGAGAGACCATGCGGACTGCGCAGTTAAGATGTTGGTCCAGCTAGAGGCCAAGGTATTTGTAGGAGGTGACAGCATCAAGAGTGAAGCTGTCCAGGGTGGTGAATTGGGGGGGAGGGAGTTTGGCCAGTTTTTGGCCAAACTCCCTTCATATCCTATTTTGCTTGGCAAAAGTTCTGTTTTTCCACTGCAAGTATAGATTTATATAGATTTGCATAAATTATTCAGGATTCCTTAGTGCTTTTCATGCGATTCTAATTTGTCTAGGTTCTTTTTTTTTCACTCTACATTGAACCAAGTATCAGAATTCATTTTTATTTCTTTTGTAGTATATAAATGATGAGAAACATAATCATTCAACAATATTAGCCTAGCCAAAACATCTCCCACCGGCTCCATGGTGTGGAGTGAGAGGGGATTGCTCATCATGCTGGCAACCTGGGTTTGTGCTCGAGTTTGGGATGGCAGCAATGGAGACTGGCGGGGAGGGTTTTGAGGGTCCATCGGACACTGTCCTCCCTGGGCAGGTGGGTAGGAGCCTGCATTGCTCCGGAATGACTCCTAGCAATCCATTGCAGCAGCTCACTTAGCAGTGTGGGTGACCACATGCCACAGTGCATCCTGATAGGACGCTGCATGTGTGTAGTTCTCATTGAGCAAATTACGCAGTTTTTCCAGCCATGTTTCACGAAACATGTCCAGGTATGTTTCTTGAAAACAAATAGCATCCATTCCATTAATAAAACCCACAAATCCATTATCTGATAGTTTATCTTTGAAATCAGCCACATTCCAACTTAGAATCTGTGAACAACTACTTTCACCAGTAATGGGTTCTATGCATGAAGTCAATGCAATGGGTGCAGGGGTGCATACTGAGCACACGTAGGCAGCTACGCATGAATCACACACTTGTCACAAGGGTAAGCCATGCATGAATGGCATGCTGGAGCCCATGTAGCCAACCTATGCACAGTTCCATGCCCACCACATGTGGCATGTATACAGGGGAGTGTGGCCAAGTAGTGCAGCATGCTGGCAGATCTAGCACGCATGCAGGAAACCATGTACAACAGCCAAGCACACTGTGACAGGTGCATACACTGATGGCAGGGGGAGAGCTGCTATAGATGTCTGCACAGCAGAGCCAGCTGCCAGATACACTGGTCTGTATGGCCGTAACCAGGTACTCATGGGTGGAACACTGCACACCTGTCCATCCAAGACACTGGGACAACCACCGGAGCATATGAGCCATACCTCACAGGGGGCAACATGTGGTGAGGGGCATACATGCAAAGGATAGGAGCAGATGCAGCTGGACAGGATGCACATGTCCTCGTAACATTGACTCCACACCATTCACACCAACCACGCAGCCTAGCGAACACATAGACCATGTGAGATATGCATATCATGTGTGCATTGCTAGCCACTGGCAAATGGCAGTGTAGGCCGTTGCTTACATATAAAAGGGAAACACAAAGGGGCAGGGATGAAGCCAGCCATACCAACATACATGGCGTGGCACCACCACAACCCACACCAGGGCAGGTGAAGCACATCCTGTGGAGGGATGCTGAAATGACAGACACTGGTGGAGGTACAGACCTGGAATGCCCATAGGTGCAGCAGCATGCATTGGGAATGGTTGGCCAAGGCACAGCTATGTGGTCCTGTGGCATTGGCACACAGATGGTACAGTGCACAATGCCCCAGATGTAGAGCATGGGGATGGTGCACAGTGAACTAGGTGTATGCACGTTGTCAATGGCACGTGCCCCACCAATGCATATCAGCTGTCAACAGGTGAACCTGCATGTGAGCAACAGGTGTGGAACACCTGGTACACATGCAGACACATGCACCAGCTCCCATAATGCCCAATCCTGTGAGGTCACCCCCCCCATGACACACGTTGCCCTCCCAACACCCATCAAACCACTCCACCCCCTGACCATGAGACAGTAACCACACAGGCTTCAGGTAGAAATGGCTTTAATGGGCAACAGAAAACCAGTACAGAGCACTGCAACAATGTACCAATAAGGTGTATACATGGGAATAAACAGCAATATTTCTGTATTGTCAACATAACATATTGGGTCCACGGATGACCCACATCAACACTCATGCAGAGTTAACAAAATATCTAGGGTCTATACATGCATATGGCACCACTACAGAGCAAGTCCTCAGCCTCGCCATCCTGGCTGTCTGATGTGTTGCTGGAACTTGTGTAATACACTATCAAAAATGGCAGCAGCACAATGCAGCATATGGGTCCCCTGTAGTGCTGTAATAGAAACAACATACATTGTCAAACAGCATGACATGTGCACGGCACAATGTCATGCCCAGCCAGGGGCACAAGGTCGACATCACAAGATATCCGGTACTCACGATCATCGGCACCACCACCCACCATACCACATAGCTGTCCAACACATACTGCACCTTGTTACCCTCCAGACTCATGGACAGGTACCCGGGGTTCCTGAGAATCCATCGTCTGCAATGGTGGGGGTCCACACAACACAAGGCACCACATCTGGCTGCTCCACCTGGGTCAGTTCAATCCTGTTCGGCAGGCCTAGGTGATCCTGTGTGGGATGAGAAAGGAAATATATGGTTAGCACCATGGACAGTGGCCACCACCCCATTGCCCAACATCACAACCTGCAGGCATGGTACTTACCCTGTCATGGCCCTGCATCAGCACAGTGTACCATCACTGTGGCGTTAAGTGTAGGTGTCCTCCAACATCCTCCACAGATGTACTGGGTACTGTCCCATTCTCATTGTAGCTGTAGCTGCCATCACACTAGCACTGTCCTCATTGGCCAGCTCCAACACAGCATGGGGTGAGGTGTGTGCATGTTTCACCTGCACAGGTAAGGGTGTCATGCACATGAGACATGTCACACTCACTTAAAGATACACACAGGTGAGCCAGGCAGGATAAAGGGGATGCGGCGGTATGTGTAAGGGGAGACCGGAAATAGTAATGGAGGTGAAGGATGTGTCCCAGACTACTGTTCAATGTGCAACTGCTCAAAGCAGACATAGAGCAGCGGAGGCATGCGGGGACACAGCCCAGATTCTTTGGACAGTGGCTTGATGCAGCAACCAGAAGAACCTACACTGCATACAGAGGTTCATGTTTACATGGGCTATGATCACACGCTGTGCGACATGGTCCGCAATGACACTGCCCTATGGAAACAGCATTCCAGGGTGATGACAGTAGATACAAAAGTATTATGCACCTTGTCAAACTATGCCACCTACTCATTCCAGTGTGAGACCATCAATGCAGTTGGCATATGCCAGTCCGCTGTGTCCTGGCAGTGGCCCAGGTGACGGATGCCCTGGTTGCAGACATCCAGGACTACATCATGCTCCTCACAGCAGAGGACAATGTCTGGGCCATGACATAGGTATTCTATACCATGTATGGAATGCAAACATCTACTACACAATACATGGCACGCATATTGCCATATTGACACCGTCCATGCATGAAAAGGCATAAAGGAACAAAAAGGGGTTCCACAGTGTAAACTGTTAAGTGGTGTGTGACACTGCTGGGCTGTTCACTAATGTGTGTGCAAAGTACCCGGGAACATGCCACTATGTGTACATATTGGATGCCTCCAGGCTTGATGCCATGCTGCATGCCAGACACTTGGACAACTGGCTATTGGGTGAGTATGGTGTCGGCAATGTGTGTGTCACTACACAAAATACCTCTACATACATGTCACATCAACTGTTGTATGTCCCCTGCACCAGTGACAGGGGATACCCACTGTGCCATCATCTGATGATGCTAATCCTGGTGCCAAACACAGCAGCAGAGGAAGCCTACAATCATGCCGACAGGAATACTTGGAACATCATGGCGAGGACCATCAGCCTATTAAAGATGCGATTCCAAGACAGCCCAGTGGCGTTGAGGGTTGAGGTGCTGGACGCCACACCTCATGCTTTGCTGGCGACCCGGGTTCGGAAGTGAGCCCGGGCACCAGGGGTCAGAGGGGGAGGGTTGAGGATCGAGTGCCCTTGTGGTGCTCTTCTCCCCGGGATGGGGGGATGCCCCAGCATGCCAGCGGCCCCCGGTGGAGACCCCAGGGGCACTGCAGCGTGCCAGGCAGCATGTGATCAGTGTGGCAGATGCAGGTAGGGTTGCCCTGCACCAGTGCATCATGGCGTGCACCACTCAAGGGGGAGGAGACCGCAGAACAAAGGAAAAACCCAGTCCTTAGTGTAGGCGATGGCACCAGCCCCCATGCCCACAGCTGGCCCCATCCTGTCTGACCTCTCATGTTCCTCTGCCTGGGACCCACACCCGCAGCTGGAGTCTGTGTATGTAAATGTACCCAGTGAGGAGGGGCGGCCCCACCCAGGAGGGTCATGACGGGGGTGCCAGCTGCAAAGTGAGGGGGGGGGGAGAGGAGGATCAGACAGGCGGACTTCAGGCTGGGCAGGATCTGGCCGGATGCCTGAGAGAGGCTCCTTGAATCATGAACCAGAGGGAAAAAAAGTTATAAAAAAAAAAAAAGATGCAATTCCATTGCCTGTACCATTCAGGGGGGACAATAATAGTGACTCCAGGACAGGCCTGCAAGGTGTTCACATCCTGTGCCATACTCCATAATGTGGCCAAGCGAGGCAATGTGCACCACCACCAGGACACACCACCTGAGGTACCATTAGGGGAGCCATGCCGTGGCAAGGAGACAGTGGGTGGCCGTGCGGTGTGAGACGCCTTTGTCCAGGGAACATTCCAGCAGTAGTGGGGTACTGTCAACCTGATGATGGACAGACAGACATGTGCCATGTGTGGTGGCACTATAATGCATGCATCTGCATTACATGGGCATCCGTGTATGTACCTGTTATGGACCTGTATGTGTCATGACTCATGTGTGCCATGTCCGCCATGAGTTGTGGGTGCACGATGATGTTAACACACACTGAGTGCACTCATCCATGGGGGAGTGGGAGGGTGGCCGTTGTGGGGGCATGCATGTCCTGCATTGCTAGGCATGCAGCTCACTGCATCAGCTGCACTCGTGTAGCGTGGACATGGCATGTTTGGTGCCTTGCAGTCTTGGCTATGAAATGGGTGCTGCTTTAGGTGCTGCCACTACACCACAATGTGGCATGTAGTGGCCAAGTATGTGTCACAGCATATGCCATGGGATACGTGGGGCACGGGCTGTCCCATGTTGTCACAGACTGTGTGGTGCACGTGCAGGTACAATGTGTGCTTAGATCATGCTTATGGTATACATGTGTCTTGTGTTCTGCTTGTTTGTGTCACTGCCCCTGTGGCTCATAGGGCTTCATCTGTAAGAATGCCGAAGACCGCATACCCAGTTTCCAGACTGGGACATGTGGCCATTCGTGGCCTGCTGGCATCTATTTGCCTGGGTCTGTTCAGAGACCTGGCTCTCTGAGGCATCCTCATCTGGTGGAAACTGGCTGATGATGTGGCCCTGTATGCTCCCCTGTGTTATGACAGTGTCAGTGTCAGGTGCCTCCGTGCTCCCTGTTTTAGTGTGTTGCATGTCCCTTGTGACAGTGTTCAGTGGCATGTCCACCCATGTGCTGGCCATGCCGCAGTCTTGTGTGTCCAAATCCTGCTCTGTGATGGTTGTACCGGGGGACACCTTTGTGTGTTCGTGTGCCACACAGGGTGGTGTGTGGGCTACCCATGCAGGTGGCCCATTCCAGATGATTAGATGTACAACAATACTCTCATGTGCATTGTCAAGGCAGTCGCTAACACAGCGCATATCCCGCACCTCACCTGTAAGAGCAAACAGTGCCTTCATGTTGCAGCGCTGTGCCTCCAGCCTATCCAGCTCCAGCTATCATAGCTCCCTATACTGTGCTTCCATGAAGGCATTGCTGCATGATGAATCTGTGCTTCCCAGGGGATGTGACAAGGGGCCCTTATCCCCACTATCCATGGGGAATGGTGGTGCCCTTCTTCTGCTGGCCCTGCCATCCTGGGTCTGTCATTCAGCACTGGTTGCTGTGGTGCTGTCGCACGGACCCTCAGAGCAAGTCCATGCCTGTAGTCCCGGTGACAGCTGGCACACATGGCTGGCACATCCACCATCTGGCATCTCACAGGCCTCCTGTTTCCCCTCATCCAGTGCTGTTAGAACTTTATTTATCACTCTTACCTTCCTGAACTCTTTCAGGAGTGGTCACAGGGTGTCCGCCTTGATCCCACCCACCTGAAGCTCCCTCTCGCTCCTCCATGGCTGGTCTCTCTATCCACCCCCTATGGCCACCCAACCCACCCACTCTGAGTCCCCTGAGGTGGGACTGCCAGATTACACCTCCTGGCACTCTGTCTAGAATCTAGTCGGGTGACCCCAGGATGGAGGAGAGCAGAGGAAGTGAGAGGAGGAGCCTGACATTGGGCATGGTAGGCTGGCACCCCTGAACCCTCTGTCACCTATCAGGAGGCAGAGGGTTTTTCTGGCAGCTTGTAGGTTATGCTCTCTCCCCCCCTCCTCTGTGCAGAGTCTGAAAGTACAATAATGCCAGGGACATTCGTCATGGCTCTGCATCCCACTACTAGTGCCCTGGAGCATAACAGTTTCTCCAGTCTCCAACGGGGGCTGCTGCGGTACCGAGCAAGCCCTGGAACCCCCCCCCCTCGAGAGAGGAGAGCAGTTCTCAGGATGCTCGATTCTCTCTCTCCCCTGCTGACCCCCAATGGCCCAGACTCATTCCTAAATCCAGGTTGCCAGCGTGGCCTGAGGTGTGGCATCCAGCGCCTCAACCCTCTGCGCTACTGGGCCGGCATAAAGATCTATATTCCTGACTTCACAGTCTACTAGTGGAATGGCTGAATCCTGATTTGAGTGTCTACAAGCACTCCAATTCCTTTCTTTCCCAATTAAGTTCCTATTGTATATTTAAGAAAATTACACATTTTGAATAGTAAAGATCTCTCTGTTTCCCTCAGTGAATGTGGGAGACCAAAGAGTGAAATCATTGCATTGCCCTGCATTTTTTCCTCACTCAATGGGTTTGATTTGCAGCTTCAGGGTAACCTTCTGTTCTTAGTAACCTATCCCGGAGCAGTGTATTTTGCGGCAGTGAATCCAGTAATTGGTTCTATGCTTTTGAGGATAATGCTGGAGGAAGATTTAAAGCATTAAGGTTGTTTATCTTTGTTGTTATTTCTAGGAAAAACTGTTTGAGCAAAGATAACTAGCCACCATTCCCATCTCTGATCCTTCTAAGAGTCACTGTGCAAATAAGTAAGCAATAATACCTGACAGGGTGGGCGGTACTGGGAAATACCAGACCGCCCAGGGGCGTAATGAGGCCCGACGCCGCAGGCAGAGGGCCTTATAGTCTCTGGAAGGTCCGGTATTTCCCAATACCGCCCACCCTGGAGGGTATTATTGCACTTAGAAAATGGGCTAAGTGAACTATTTTTACATGGTATTTAAGAAAATTAATAAAACAATTTAAAAAATAAAATAAAAATTAATTTTAATCTTTTTTCTGTAAAGTAGTCCGTTGTCTTGCTGTTCCAGCTTGTGCTGCCCCCGCCATTCTGTTTCAACGTACCCCCAACACCAACTGCACCACATGAACAACTGCACAACATGACATGGAGTGTCTTGTGCAGTCCTCCTCCCTGCCTCCCATAGTCTCTCCCATCCAGTAGTAAAATAAAAAGCTTTCTGATGTTTCTGCTACATTTTTTTTTTATTTCGGAGCTTACGGCTGTTATGCACGTGATGGTGGAGCCTGCGACATAAAAGCAGGCACTGTAGTCCACGACCAGCGCCATTCGAGATTTAAAAAAAAACATTTGGGATGTGATGCCATCTGGAGTAATTTGCCTTCAGTTAACTGTGAGTACTCCATTTTTATTTTGTCAGGCAAGTCAAGCATGACACCCTCCACACATTCAGGAACCAACAGAGGGATGGGTGGGGGTTGAGTAGCCCACTTCAGCTCTTCTCATCTCAGTGCCGTACAGTTCAGCGCTTACATTCCAGCGCCGTTCGACTCAGCACCATCTCATTACAGCGCTTCCCATTTCAGCTCTGCTGCATGTACATGCTTAGAAATGTTAATTTTTTTTAACACACTACCTGTAAGGAAACTACTGGGTACTGAACTGAAATGAGACACCTTTCACCAATCTGGTGCTGGAATAGTTGGCGCTGGAATGACCTACACTGAAATGAAAAGCGCTGAACTGAGTCACACCCGGGGTTGAGAGCAGAGCGCTGAGGATGCAGGACGGAGCCAGTATTTTTTTTTTGTTTTGTTTTCAGACTCGGAGGACTAAGCTGCTGTGTGACTTCTTGGTCAAAGCAAAACAAAACATTTAGAAGCTGGCTAGCCAAATCAAGGAAGAGAGTGGCTGAGGGGGGAGGGTGGTTTGAGACTCTACCGCCATGGATTAGGCGACTTTGAACAGGAGCGAGCAGTCAGGGTGTAACAGACAATGCTGGTAAATAAAGAAAGAAAATGTTTTGCCACTGCAGTGTACAGTCGTTTCATATGTGTGTGTGTGTGTGTGTGTGTGTGTGTGTGTGAGATTTGCATCATTTGGTCTCTCTCGCTAAGCAGTAAAAAAAAATGGTGGCAGCTTTAAATTGTGTGCCCAGTGCTTCAGCCAATGATAAAGCAGACTGGGCACAAGGATACTTTGTTGGGCATGAGGCAGGTTTGGACTGGGACTTTTTATTTGGTGGGCATCTATTGTCTGATAGATGCCCACCTAAATAAGAGTCTCAGCCAATCAGAAGAGAGCATTGTCTTTTCCCATTTTCTAAGGAATTATTTTCAATGGACCCAATGCCAAGTTAATTTCTAAATAAATAAAATATCATTTCTGGCCTTATAACAAATAGAGACTGCTCTTTCTTGCTAAAACAAACCCCTTTTTAATACCAGCCAATGCATTACATTATAAGCAGAATGGACCACTCAAGAGATTGTTGGTTGGTGCTCTAATAACCCACTCTGTGGGAGTTTGAAACCATGAGGTGAACACACCCATACATCAGGTAATTAGAGCATACCCCAACCTCTCTTATGGTGGATTTGTTACTTGTTTTCCATTAATGTTTTGTCCTTATGTGCCTATGGAAAGTTGGGCCTGCCTTTACTTCTTCAGCTACCTTTAATTTTATTATGTTTGCTTGCAATCATGTGCAAGAAGTATAGTGCCACCATACGAGTTTTTGTAGGTGTGCCTCCCCCACTTTCAATGCCCTGCTCCTTTCTGCAGGCATGGCTGCACCACACCAATGAATGTCCAAGCTGTCTATTACAGCCGTTCAGATGCAATGGCATACAATTCTGAGAAAAACGCCACTACAATCAGCGGTGGTAACGTGTACGGCAGTATGTAAATTGCCTACACGTCAGCACTACATCTGAACTGTCATAAACAGTCCCCCCCCCCCATGAACACCTAGGTAGCATGCTGGGAGCCCACCCCAGTATGCTCATGTGCTCCCCTCCACCCCCGCACACTGTATGACTGACGGGGGTACCCAACCCCCATCGGCTCCACTGCCCCCCCAAAAGCAAACTTCCTGGTGCCATGCTGGGAGCCCACTCCAGTGTGGCAAAAGTCCAACATCCAGTACATGCTGGGAGCCCACCCCAGTGTGCTCATGTGCTCCCCTCCACCCCTGCACACTGTGTGACTGACAGGGGTGCCCAATCCCCTGTTGGATCCACTGCCCCCCCCAAAAGCAAACTGCCTGGTGCCACGCTGAGAGCCCACCCCAGTGTGACTGAAGTCTGTGGCCCACGGTGGTGCCCAATCTCCCATCGGTTCCACTGTCCCCGCCCAAACACACTGGCAGGTGCCACTCTGGGATCCCACCCCAGTGTGACAAAAGTCCCACGTTGTCTTAAAAAAAAAAAAACTGGAACAAAAGAAAACAGTCCCTCATTGACTCTCTTGCCCCCTCAACCCAACCCGCATCCACCCTCTATGTACCCCACCTCCCCACACCCCCCTCATCCCATACTTACCTCCAGAGACTGGCATGATGATCTTCGGTGGACCAGGAACACGTCTGCACTCTTCAAAGCCGACCGCAAACTGAAGAAATGCTGGTAAGCTGTATAATGGCATAAATGTTTTTGTTTTCAACTTTGGTGCATATTGAGGCCATTTTGGAGAATTTTTTCACCAAAGTTTCAACATGGGGTTCTTGGGACCCCACCTCATGAACTCAGCCACTGTCATTTTGTTATTCAGTCCTGAAAGGTGATTTCGCGGTCACTGTGTTGAACCACCTTTCAGGACCAAGTAACAAAATAACAGTGTCACAGTTCATGAGATAGGCCCCCCAAAACCCTATTTTGAAAATGTTGTGAAAAAATTCCGAAAAATGACTTTTACAAGCGTGCTTTGCGCAGTTCCTATGCAGGCCCGTAACTTTTAGAATTTTTACTATTTTCACTCCAGATTTACAACATTGCCATTTTACCACACCTCCTTATGAGCAGTACAGCTGTAATTTTTCACATCTTGCCCAAAATGTGTTTTCGTGCATGTAGCACACAATGGCGCAGTCAGTGTGCAAAATCAATGTTTGGGACAGAGTAAGAAAATCACAGTGACACTGTTCATGAGCAGAGGTCTTAAAATGGCTATGTTGAAACTTTGGTGACAAAAGTCCATAAAATAACTGTGTTACAAGCGTGCATTGCGCAGTTTCCACGTAGCCTCGTAAGTTCATGAATTTGTAATATTTTCAGTCCAGCTTTTCAGCACTGGCATTTTTCCACACCTCCTTATGAACAGGACAGCTGTCATTTTTCACACCATGGCCAAAATGCTTTTTCTCACTTCCGGTGCAGAAATGCATGGTCGCTGTGGGAAATCAGTGTTCGGGACAGAGTAAGTAAATCACAGTGACACTGTTTATGAGCGGAGGTCCCAAAATGCCTGTGTTGACAATCTGCTGTAAAAAATCCCCAAACTAATTACATTATGGGTGTGCGTTGCACAGTTTCTATGCACACTTGTGACTTCACCAGTTTTTTTCATATTTTCACTCCAGATTTTTAACATTGCCATTTTTTACACCTCCCCATGAACAGTACAGCTGTCATTTTTCATATCCTGTTTGAAATGTGTTTTCACTCCTGTGGTACCAAATGGCATAATCACTGTGCAAAATCAGCTTTCGGCTAACAAACTGATATTGCCACTGTTCATGAGGTGGGAGTCATAAAAAACCCATGTTGAAAATTTGGAGTGAAAATACCAATGAACACCTGGGGTGTTAGGGTTTCCAACCATAACGCCCCACTCAGTAGAGACTGACAGGCATCAGGGGTGTGACTTGGTATTGTCACCCATAATGCTCATGCCATTCCACCCCCACCCACACCCTGCAGCCAGTGACAGGCATAGAGGTGTGCCCTGGACTCTTCGGCCCCAAATTTCACCCCATTCTCCTATACTGCACCCATCTCACTGTATTTCCTTATGGAATGGGGTAAGCATAAGGCCCAAAGACCACAAGGCGCACCATGACACTTGGTGTCTATAGGGTAGGGTGTGGTGAAATGGCGTGGGCGTTATGCCTGATGACCCAAAGGCACACTCCAATGCCTGTCAGTCTCTGCAGGGTGGTGGTGGGGTTGGATTCAGTTTAATACTTCACTGACATTCCTATTACACATCTCTCTAACTCCTACACTACCAATGCCAATGCCAGAAAGCAAATATTCAGCATTGACAAATGCTTGTTCTCACTTGGGCCAGACAAAATGTATCTTGTGCCAGCAGAAATCTGGTGTTATTACAATTTTGCTTCCATGAAGTTTGATTACATTTCACCAGAATTTTAATTTCAGTTATTTCAATCTTATTCAAAACATATTTGCAGTGCTGTAGGAAGGCATTTTGGTGCCCTGGGCAAGAGACAAATTTTGCGCCCCACCCAGAAAATATCTGGGGGTCAGGGGGCTACAAGGTGTCCAGAAGCTCTGAGGTGTTTACATGTTCTATGGTGAGTTTTGGGGCTTTTCTTGAAGAAAAAAAATCATACTTTTGTTACATGTTCCCTACCCTTGATTTCAGGGAATATTTTGCTACCATGGAATATGAGATGTGGGAGACACTGGCTGGCTGGCATCAGAGTATGCAGCCACATTGTTGTGGACAAGTGGCTGACCAACAAGGATCATGTTAGTCAAGTGGTGCCTTTCATTGTTGTGTTACTGGCCATTCTTGATGTTAAAAATGAAACGAAAACTCTTGCCCCATTCATTTCAATTGGACGCACCCCCATGCTCTCCCTGGTCACACGTCATTACGTGCTTGAGTGTGGGGGGCGGGGAGATAAGGCTCTGAAAATGCATCAGGCAGCCAATGCTAAAACTAATTTATGAGTAAAATATCTGAATTATTAGCTGCACACAGTATTTCTAACCTGGCCAGAATGACTGCATTGGAGGGCAGCTACCACACCATGTGAGAGGCAGCTGCCATAGGGTAAGTCGGAAATTCACTTTAAGGGATAAAGAGCTAGTGTTCTTGTATATTTCTGCAGATACATGTAATACACTTACTGAATTATGTCTAAAATCTAAACATCATGTTTTGTTTTTGAAAGCTTTCTCTGAGGTATCGGTAGCTCTATAGACAAAAAAAAACAAAACACATTATGGCTGGCTCCTTGGCACAACTGTAGTGCTACCTGTTGCGATGTTGGTGACTTGAGTTTGGGAGCTAACCTGGGTTGCTGTGGGAGGGAGGAGGAGGAGGATCAAGTGTCCATGGGAAAACCCTCCTCCTCCTCTTTCAGGGAGTGTAAGGCTGTCAGTGCTTGTGCAATACTGCCACATGTCACATGTGAGACAACAGGTAGCAATGCACAAGTAGGGGTAAGGGATATATGGGGAGGGGAACACCAACAGCGTTGCAATCTGTATGCTTGTGTGCATCACAGCTTGCACGCTCACTGCTGGCATCCCACCTAGGGGGATTGGGTGCACAAGGTAAATCATTGATCACCCAGGCAAGATAATGAACTGAGTCCAGCCAACCCCTCGCAGTCAGAGAGCGAGAGCAGAGCAAACAGACAAGTCAGACAGGCTGGCCGCCTGGCTGCCAGCAAGTCAAGTTCCACTTCCAATGTAGTACTAACAGCCAACTAACTTCAACTAAACTTGACTTCCCTTGGCTGCAGCTGCTTCCCCACAAGAAAACAAACAGTACATACAGTAATTTTATATAAATAGAATGTAAGGGCAATTGCCCTCACAGTGGGCGAATACCATCACATTCTATTTATTTATATACAAACACAAAAGTACTGTAAGTACTGTTTGTTTTCTTGTGGGGAAGCAGCTGCAATCAATGCCATATTCTACTATTTAAATAGGACTAAGGAAGAGTGGTGGACAGACCGCCCCGGATGGGCCAAGTGGTCCTTATCTGCTCTCAAATCTATGTTTCTATGTTTCAGAGGAGACACTGGCATAAAAGGAAGGAGACAATGCTGTAACTGAAATACTGAGCAGTGTAACTGGGAAGAGACACAGGTATAACAGGAAGCTGATACTGGCATAACTGTAACTGGAGTGGGAAGAGAAACTACTGTAATAACCAAGACGCTGTTTAACTGTAACTAGGAGGAACTGCAGTCTTTGACTGGGTAACCAATGTAATAGACCAGGGAGGGGGAGTGGATATGGCCTACCTAGACTTTAGCAAGGCATTTGACCCAGTCCCACACAAAAGATTAACAAACAAGTTAGCCAGCCTGGGAGTGGGTTCCAGGGTAGTAGCCTCGGTGACAAGCTGGCTGAGCAACAGGTCCCAGAGGGTAATAGTAAACCAAACGGAGTGCATTCTGAAGAAAGGGAAGTTACTAGTGGGGTACCACAGGGTCCAATATCAGGACCAGTCTTCTAATGTCTTTATAGGTGACATTGCAGAGGGGCTGTAAGGAAAAGTATGCCTCTTTGCAGATGACACAAAGATCTGCAATAGGCTTGATACACAAGAAAGGGTGCAAAGGATGAGAAGGGACTCAGCAAGATTGGAGGAATGATCAAATATATAGCAGCTTAGATTCAATGCAAAAAAGTTCAAAGTAATGCACCTGGGAAACAAAAACCCAGGGGAAGAGTACACAATGGGGGGGGGGGAGAGGTATAAACAACAACACAAATGGAAAGGAACCAGGGGGTAGTCGATCAGATGACAGTCAACGTAAGGTAGGTAAGCAATGTGAGAAGGCAGTAAGAAGGGCTGCGGGGATACTGGGATGTATAGGGAGAGGCATCACCAGTAGAAAACAGGAAGTTGTTATCCCTCTGTACAGTCAGTTGGAGAGACCCCATCTGGAGTACTGCATCCAGTTCTGGAGACCCCATCTCCACAAGGACGTAGACAGGATGGAGACAGTCCAGAGGAGGGCAACTAAAATGGTGCAGGGTCTGCAACAGAAGCCATACGAGGAGAGACTAAAGGAGCTTAATATGTATACCCTTGAGGAAAGGAGGGAGAGGGGGGACATGACAGAAACTTTTAAGTACCTCAAGGGAATCAACAAAGTCCAAGAGGGTAGATATTTCAGAAAGAGATGTGCAAGAACAAGGAGACACAATTTGAAGATAGAGAGGATGGCTCAGGGTAATGTGAGGAAGTATTTTTCACAGAAAGGGTGGTGGATGCATGGAACTGCCTTCCTGAGGAGGTTGTGGGGTCAAAACCAGTGGGGGAATTCAAGAATGCATGGGACAGACAGATGGCAATTCTTGTGTGGGGGGGGGTAGGAAGAAATAGGCCGTTGGTTAACTAGGCTCTGCAGCTTATCCAGTAGGTAGGGAAATGGGCAGACTAGGTGGGCCAAACGGTCCTTATTTGCTGTCAAAGTCTATGTTTCTATGTGTAATGGGACACTGCCACACTGGCATAAATGTCAGCAAAGACTGATATAACAGAGCAGACATTGCTGTAACTGGTATACTGACTTACTGTATTTCTTAAGCTAACAGATTCAGTAAGTCAGTATACCAGTTACCGCAATCGTTTGGTGATGGATATACCTGGTAGGGTACACACTGCTATTGCTGGCAGATGTCTAGCAGCTACAGACTAGTAAGCAGTTAATTTAAATAGGGCAAACATTAAAGAAATACAGAACTTCAACAAAGTAAGAAAATCTATAAAGAAAAATTACAAATAATAACACAAAATAGCAACAATATGCTTATTTGCAATTAAATTCTAATTCCTGGCTAGAAACTTTTGGTTCATACTCTCTCTTTCTCAGTGCTGGAACAGTACACTCACACAGCGAAAGAGTATGAACCAGAAGAGCCCTCTAGCCAGGAAGTTGGCATTTTTTTTTGTAATGATGACTATTCCTCTTGTCTCTCCTGCTGCTTTGCTGGAGCCTGTCCCCCTCCCCTCCCGGAGTAAAGTCAGACAGGCATTCAAACACTGTACACACCAGAAATTCATTCATTTTATTTCATTTTTTTTCAATCGAAGCCCCCCCCAGTCAAAGATCCGAAGAAAGATCGAAATAAGGCAGGGTGATTATCAATTCACAAAAAAATCCAGACACTCGGGCAGGCATGCACAGGCGAGCACACACACACACACAAGGAAATAAAAGTTTTAACTTTTATTTTATTCATCCGGCTCAGAAAGACGACAGTTGGAAAAACTTGAAAGCAAGTCTAGTCATCACAGACTGATTCAGTCTCAGTAGTAGTGCCCTTTCACAATTTGTACAATGTATTTATTCACTCACACTTCACTTGGGACTCGGGAGAATGGATTTTAGGCCTGTCCTGGCCTCCAGCATAGACAGTACCCAGGAAAGAAAGAATGGAATGAAACTATGAAAGCAGCGAGCGGGGGCAGGCCTCCTGACCTCAGGAGTCAGCAAGACGGGGGACCAGGATCAAGAATCAGGAGAACAGAGTCAGGGTACTGGGAGAATGCAGCTGCACCAGGCAGCCCAAGGTCCAAACAATTGAAACAAACACACTGTAGTCAAATAATCCTATCCTAATCTCTTTGCCTTCTTAAACAGATAGGTAGTTTTACTACTTTTTTCCAACGGACTCAACAGCACAGATCACTAATATAATTTATCAAACAGATGTGCTCATTGAAAATCCTGCAGCACAACACTGTCTCTACTCTGACCTCTCTCTCTACTATCTCTCATCTCAAACAGTTCTAGACTGCAGCATGCACATTTCTCTCACCTCATGTACTTGCCGCCAGCCAGACCACATGGCTGTCTGAAACTGTACACACGGTTCTTCTTGCTGAGGCTGCAATGCACCATGTGACCTCCCCCGACTTGCTGGTCCTCGGATGCACCCACTACTGGAAGCAAAGTAGTAATTACTGTTAAAGTAATTTAAAAAAAAATTTAATTTAAAACAGCAGTACTCACTTTTGAACTTATAATACTGTGAGCTTCTGACTTAAACTGCACCCCAGGAGGCTTGTGCCTGCCCCACCCTTCCTACGGTACTGCATATTTGTCAAATGTGCATCAAATTTGGTATTAGGCATTTGCTGATAACTCTAGAGAAGTGTACCATGTTTCAGATTTATATCTTTAAAGGGGACTGAGTTATAATACTCCAAACATTTGGAAAATTTTAAAATTACATGTCACATGTATGTAATCTGCAAAACTGGAAGCCCCTTGAACTTTAAAACTGAAAAACAGAATATCACTAGTGTTGTTGTTCACTTCACTGACCCCAAAAATGAGAGGGGGAGAGAGAGAGAGTGCGTGTGTGTGTGTGTGTGTATGTGTGTGTGTGTGAACTCTCCAATCTTCTGCTCAGATGCTGACCAAGTTATAAGCAGCCATAGATTGCAAAATAACATTAGGAATTAAAGTTGAATTATAAGAGCTTGTGTGAAAATTGTGGAATTTTGTGATACGTCTGTCAAGACCTTATCTATACAGTTTGTCAAGTCATACACTTGAGCTGCCATTGTGGAGGAAGAAAAAATCTGGGTAGAGTGACAATAAGATATAATTCATAGGAGGCTCCATAGTAAAAGTATAGTGGTGCCTATTACCAGGTCAGTATCTTGAGTGAAGAACCATGAACAATAATCATGGACATCATGGTGCACTAGCCTGTCTTCTGGCAATATGCCAGCTAACCACTACAGCTTGCTGATTACATGGATAAATGCGTAGACTAGATGGACCAAACAGTCCTTATCTGCTGTCAAATTCAATGTTTCTATGCTTACATGACTTGTAGAAGCATATGCATGCACAGCATTGCTTCTGTTCAATTTCACCTGCTGACTCTTTAACAAATCTGTAGATAACAATGTATATTTTAATATATTGAGACATTACAAGGCAAGGATGCTGATGCAGGTAAAGTGATATGTCTTCCTGCAGCACAAGTCAAATGAATACCTCAACCAAGGTAGACTAATGTTCTGCAAAGAGAGTGGAGGTATAGTCATGTCAATGGAAAGGGAAATTAAGGGGATTTGAACTGTAGGACAGCGCGATAGATAGTGCAGGGTTCACCAGTGGCAGAAGTTACTGTAGATGCATGGGTACACCACGGGGAAAGGCAGCCAGGCTCAGCAGCAAAAGAATATTATAAAATGGCAAGACAAATTCCTGGGCTCTGATTGGTCAATGCTGAGCTTCAGCAGTGATTCTATCCCAGAAAAACATCACACCTATTTAAAAAGCAACTAAAAATTAATTTTTAAAATGTATTTTTCAAATTTTTTTTCTGTTTTTTTTTTTTGACATGCAAGCCATTTTATAATACCACTAATGCACTGTAGGGCATGTGTCATGGGGGATAATGTCACTTCCCAGGTGTTGGAAGCATTCAGCCTATGGCTTTGTGTCCAACATCTGGTGGCGTGACATTATTCCAGCACAATATATGTTGTCATGCATAATTACTTAAGTAGATCACCAGTTGGTACAAGAAAGTATACAGAAACAATCTTCACTTGAAAGCAGGACATATAAGAATCACATAGAAACACAGAAACATAGTATTTGATGGCAGATAAGGACCACGGCCCACCTAGTCTGCCCATTTCCCTACCTAATGGATAAGCTGCAGATCTTAGTTAACCAGCAGCCTACTTCCTCCTAACCCCCACTAGACTTGCCTTATGTCTGTCCCATGCATTTTTGAATTCCCCCAGTTTTTGACTCTACAACCTCCTCAGGAGGGCCATTTCATGCATCTACAACCCTCTCTGTGAAGAAATCACACCCAGCAAAATTGAGTGGTCTAAGCATCACATATACTTGGAAGTCCAGAACATAGAGGAACTCACAGTGACATGGTGGGAGAAGAAAACAACTGGGGAACCCAGAAGGATACTTTTTGGCTATTCTGAAGAGATAGGTCCTACAGGGACAAGTGTAGGTGGCTGTCTTTCCAAGACAGCTCGTCTGTGAAAAACAAGGAGGAAATCCATGTTACAAGCAGGTCCACAGAGTCCATCTGAGCAAACTAAGAGAAAAAAAAAGCAGGAGCAGGGGGTGGTGGGGTCAAAATAGCCACCCAGAAAGAAACTACTGTAATGGTATGCAAACAGCTTAGCACAGCTAAATGGAGTTAGTGTGGTAAGTGCTTTATGAAAGTTAAATTCCACAAGTGGAATTCTAATGGCATTACCTATATATAGGATAGTGTATGGTGCCCTATACCCAACAAGACTATTGTCCCCCCCGAGTGTTTTCTATGACGGCTAATGACCGTCTGTCATCATCGAAAACACGAGGGGGAAGAGCAACTGAGTTGTGTATGTGACGCCATACACTGTTTATTATAGTGTGTGGTCCCCCGAAATTGAGAAGGACTTACTTTTTCTTGACAGCACAGTCAGTGTCTGTGGGCCGAGAGTGGCTCTTCAGGGACATGCATGCTGCTGCGTCTCTCTCCTACGCGACGGTTCAAATGCCTTCTCTCCAATGAACTGTGCTGATCGGGAGAGTCATAATGTGACTTAGCTACTGCAGCAGAATGAAAAGTCATTCTGCTGCAGTAGCTACATCACTACTGATGCAGAACAACTTTTTTATGGTGTATGACATTCCATACACAACAATTCAAGACCATACACTATAATGTGTCCATGAATTTTTGACCAAATTGTGTTAATTAGTAATTTCTGATTTTTTCACACTAAATTTTAACCTACTAAACCACATTTATCCAGCTTTATTAGATTCCAGGGCCTATTTACACTGGGTATGCATACCAAATTTGGGGTGTATACCTGCAATAACAGCAGAGCAACAGACATCCAAATATTTTGAAACTTCTCCCACATTTCTTTTTCTTCACCCCCATTCTGCTTGGTGACCCCTAGCCCCATCACCCACCGAACCCATGACGTACCCCATTTGCTGCTTCCTACCATCATGGGTGCCTTGGGTGATGGTGTGGGCCTGCAGGATTACTGGCATCATCCTGTCAATCACAGAGTTTTTAAGATGCAGCACACCTCTGTGCCTGCTCCTTCTCAACTACAGGTACATGGCTGCAGCTGTGCTTCTAGCCCTCTTAGGTGGCAACCAAGCAGTGGTATGTGCTGCTCCCTCCCTAAAGGAGGTGAGCCATCAATGGATGCTTAATCATCCTTCCCCTGACCAGCCCCCAAGAGACACAGGTCTGTTTCTGAACTTAGGTCTTCGGCATGGCAGGAGGTAATGCATCCAGTGCCTCAGCCCTCCTTGCCACCGGTTGATGCAATTTTCACACAATTTAATAAATAATTAAATTGTGAAATTATGAACTCCAGTAAGTTACAATTTACTTCACCAACTATCTCTGTATTTAGCAGTTTCTAAGACTCTTCCAAGAAAGTACGCATATACGTTTTCAGTTATCAAGCTCTGAAGGAAGTTAAGTTGTAAGCAGAGAAATATTTTCAGAAATGTTCACACAAATAATAAATTGCCAAACTTTATACCCTTATAAGTTCCACAACCCTCATCCAAATGCCATGACACTTGGAATCCTTTTAGAGCCCCTTAAGGCAAAACAAGCATGCCAAATATCAGGTCTGTGGCTATAAAAATAATGGAGGAATGACCAATTAAAGAATTTTGAAATATTTTGCAGAATTAGCTAATTTCGCCAAGCACCAATTCTTACTTTTGCCCACCTGATGAACTCCTCACATTTTGATAGTTTATACTGTATACAGCCCTGTTGGACTTATTCTGGTCCCTCTTGTATAACCTAAACTCATTTCTTTTGTCACCCATGGCTTCTCTCGGTTCCATGTCATAACGGTGATCGCTAAACAGCGATAACCATTACAGTGAGTGTACATCACTGCAAAGCAAAATGGCAATGTGCACTCCCCAAGGAGGACAGGAACAGTGACAAAAATGGACTAAGACATCCATGCAGGAGGCTGCGACCCCAACACCTCCCTTAATTTACATCCTCAATTCCAGGGAGGTGCATGTAGGGGAGTGGGAGAAACTAAAAAAAAAAAGTTCAACTCCGGCACACACTAAAAATAAAAAACTGTACCTCTACCCAGTACCGAAACCTGCACCTTCCTCACTGCGGCCAGCCACCTTCACTAGTACACCATACACCCAGCTCAGCAACACCATACCACACTACCTCTCACATACCTTCTCCATAATCCCTCCTATTCCGTTCGCCCTCCTGCATATTTACCGTTCTTCCCCTTCATCGGCGCTATAACCGTGCCTTGCTGTCTTTTCAGGGTAGCTCATATAACAGCCACTCAAATTGAGCCACTCAAAACTGAGTGGCTCAATCTGAGTCACCCGTCTGACAGGATACCTTCCTCTCACTTGCTTGTTGAGCCAAAGTGGTTTTCTCTACCTCTTGGTCTCATTCACAAGTTTTGTACAAGCATGATTGGTTCCTGATATTACCTGTTAATAGCTGCCCATGTGTTTTCTGCCCTTTCTTTTCATTGCAGGTTCTCCAGCTATTAGTCTATGATTATACTAATTTTATTGTAATGTACTTTCCTAAAGTCAGGGACCACTGTACTGAATATAAGTTGTTCAAACCCCAGCACAATGTCAAATTTACCTTTTCCCTTGTTAAGGGAAAGGGAACATTGTTTTACCAAGAGTAGCACATTAAGCTGAAGCTTGTTTCCAGATGTGACCTGGGAGCACAAGGAAATCAAGTGATTTGCTCAGGATCATACAGTATGCACCAAGGCGGCTGTGGGATTCAAACTCAGGTCTCCAGATCTGCAGCTCAGAACCTTAACCCACTGCACTATACTGCCTCAGTTGTTAATAAAATTCCTGATAATATCCTGATTTAAAGGTACCAGGTCCAAAATTGCTTACTGTCTTATGGGTTTGCACACCTAGTGTATAAGGAATTCGTCCTTCACAGTTCCTGGGAACCTCTGAATGTTGCAGTTTCCTGTTGTCACAGTGCCCCATTCAATGTCTGAGAGGTCAAAGTCCTCCAAGAGCACTATTCTTGCCTTACTAGCTGCTGTCTTAATTTCTCCTTCCAGTTTCCCATTCCGGTCTGCCCTGTGATTTGGTAGCCTTTCGATTACTCATGTTATATTCATTTCCCCCACTACTGCTGCTGTAGCAATGCAACTCCTACAGGCCTTGAGCCTAATTTGTCTTCTTAGAGTCCCCCCTGTGTTTTGCTTTCATACACTTCCATCCTCCTCCCTTGAGACCCTTCCTGTCCCTCTCAAAATAGAGTGTGGCCAAGAACATATAGGTATCAACAGTGTTTTTTTTTTTTTTTTTGAGTGGTCCATGTTTTTGTGATGACATAGATGTCCATATCTTCTGCTGCTATTACAGATTGCAGTTCATCCATTTTGTTTCCTTTCTGTGTTGGCAGAGGCCTGTAGGGAAGGACCAGGCAACAACCGGAACTCTTGTAAAATGCAACTTTATTAGTAATCTTTTTTACAGGATCACCAAGCAAGGATGGCAACTGCTCAGATAAACAACTAATTTACATAGAGGATCTCCGTCATCATGGATAGTCTCATGTTGCTGCATTAAAAACTAAAACAACTGGGGATTCCAGTTGGATAGGACTCAGAAAAACACCAGACCCTGCAACCTTGCAGCAACGGGAAATACTATTTTTAGGTAGCCTGTGTGGCTCAGCAAAACTTCTTTGGTCAGTTGCTTGGAATAATCTCCCTCCCAGGCCTCAAGGAAACCATTATATACCCACCAAGGGGAACACCTGACTATGAGCTATTAGTCAAACACACCAATTAACACCAAAGAGTACCTCAGGCTGGCATTATAAAAACCAGCCAGATGCTACAAAACTTTCCTCTTGACATCCACTAACAAAACACTACAACTAGGGCCTACCTGTTGGATAAAACCACCAGAAAAACACCAGGATCTACAAACTTACAGCAATGGAGAGCAACATCTTTGGGCAGCCTGTGCCTCTTATCCTAACCATTCACACTGGTATGCCTGGAATAAACTCCCACCTAAGACTAAAGTGAGCTCTTTGATACCCCCTGAGAGGAACTCCTAACTAAAAGCCAATTACCGTGACACATTAATAAACTGCCATAAGTACCCAAACTCACATTTTAAAAACAACAGATGCTACAAACCCTTCTTCTGCAGGTCCATTAACAAAACATTGCAAAACCCCACATATAAAATATTTACAGAAGAGCTAAAGTAGCAGAGAGCCTTAATTGGTTTTCCTGCCATAACAATGGAATATAATTACTGCACTTAAGAAGGTGTAGCTCTCTTTAAATACAGGGATAGCTAGCCATGCAGTCAGAAGTGACATTCTTGATCCTGACGTTCTGTTTTTTCCAAAGTTCAATCAAGTTCAGTTTTATCAGTTTGTATCAATGCACACAAGAAGCTGGGCACCATTTCCTGCAAATATTACTTTTACTTTGTGAAAGTGTCCTGTTCCCTATGCTTGACTCCCTCTATTATTGTTTAGGCAATACCTGAGATGAATACCCAAAAGGCAGATTCATTAGTGGAGTCCTTTATTGTGGTCTCACCACAAAAATTGGAAGAGGCCCACTGGCACACTTCTGTCTTCTGGGCAAGCAGTGGTGGTGGTACATAGCAATCTGTTGGCTGCTGATTCCTTGGGGCCTGGTGCTGTTGCTGCTGCTGCTGCTGCTGGTTCTCCATGGTTCTCAGTGATCAGACAGAAGGGTCTGAAGGTAGTCCACAGCTCTCCTGGACTGGTGGTCTGTCCAGTCTCTAAGCTGGTTCTGCTGGGGTCTTTGATTTCTGGATATGCTTCTGCTCTGCAATTGTCATCTTCCTGTGTTTCCAAGCAAGGCTGCTCTCATGCACACAACCAGCCTGTAGTCCTTATAGCTTCTGCTAATTTACATTTGGGGTGAACTTTGAGCACTTGAGTTCCAATCCCTCAATGCCATGTAAATGTGGGGTAGGTGTCAGCTGCTCTTCTTCCAGATGATTCATGTACAGTCTGATGATCTGTAAAAACAAAGTACAGCTGGTGACATGTTTTTTATGTCACTAACTTTCATGAATCATAACTCAATGGTTTCTAAATTGATTCAAACCAAATGCATTTTCAGATGTGCATGACATCTCAGGGTAACTTGTGCAAAGTGTTATCAGTGTTTTCGTCCTTCAAATCCTGGAAGATCCCCCACATGTAAGGGATGAGCATCCCCCTGACTCTTGGGGTATTTGGTGGCACTTCTCAACAGAAGGGTGACTGCCTTACGCCATGAAACCAGTATCTCTTTCCTTTACCAAGCCACCACAGGTCAGAGTGAATGGGGACAAGGCAACCAAACATATACAGAGTAACCACTAACATGAGATCAGACACAAACAATTATTCACTCTGGGAACTAGCATAGAAATAATAGATTTTGTCAGCAGAAAAGAACCTTTAGGTCCATCTAGTCTGCCCCTTGTCCCTGCCTATTCCATCACCACTGACCCTAGTTGGTCTTAGGTGTCACTCTTTCCCCCATTCCTCTACCTAATATGTCCCTGTGCTTATCCCACACATGCTTGAATCTTCCCACAGTCTTTGCCTCCACTATCTCCTCTGGCAAGCTGTTCCAGTCATCTACTACCCTTTCCATGAAGATGTATTTCCATGCATCTCTCTTAAAATGTCCCCCTCTTAGCTTCATTGCATGCCCTATTGTTGTAGTGCCTTTCATTTTCTGAAATATACCCTCCACTTGCACCTTGTTCACTCCTGTAAGGTACTAGTATGTTTCAATCATGTTCCCTCTCACTCTCCTCTTTTTCAGGGAGTACTTCTTAAGTTCCTGCAGCCTTTTTTTCATGTAGCCCCTCCTGCAACCCCTTCACCATTGTGGCTGCCCCCTCTGTACTGCTTCCACTCTTTTCAATGTACTTGTGGATGTGCAGCCTCCAAAACTGGACAAGTTATACCAGGTGGGTCCTCACCAGAGAGTGACACATTGGGAGCACTACCTCCCTCTTCCTGCTAGAAATCCCTTTCCCAATGTACCCAAGCATCCTACTAACCTTGCTTTGTCACACTGCCATGTTACCCTGAGGTCACCAGATAAGATGACCCTATGTCTCTTTCTTACTTGGTGACTGTAAGCTCCACTTCCTCCATCTATACACAGCCCATGGATTCCACAGCCCTAAGTGCATAATTTTGATCTTTTGGCATTGAACCCCAGTTGTCACCTCTAGACCATTCTTCTAGTTTCTTCAGACCATTTTGCATTCTTTTCACCCTTTCCTGAGTGTCAACCCTGTCACAGATTTTTGTATCATCTGCAAATAGACACACTCTAGCCTCAAAGACATTGAAGAGGACTGATCCCAGCACAGAACCCTGTGGCACCCCACTAGTCACTCTCCAATCATCTGAGTGGCTACCATTTACTACCACCATTTACCTCCTATCCCTTAGCCAGTTTGATACCTAGCTTTTCATTGTCTCCCCACCCCCAGGCTGCCTAGTTTCTTAACTAGCCTCCTGTGTGACATAGTGTTAAAAGACTTACTGAAGTCCAGATAGGCTGGGATCAAGCAGGATGCATGTTTATGGCTCCACTGTTGTTACACAGCATGTAAGGGGGATTACCCTCACCAGTGATCTTTTTTTTCCATTTATATTTTTGTACCCAATTTTTCCCTGTTTTTTGTCCCATCCACATTTCCCAGCCACATGCATACATGTGGAAGTGTGCACACAACACGGTACCAAAGCACCTGCCCTCCCACTACTGTGTCTCCTTCACTGCCCTTGGACCTCCGCCTGGGGCAGTGGAACTATGGTGGGTGACAGGGGTCCTCCTCTGGAGAGGAGAGCTGCCCTTCAGCTGCTCGATCCTGCTCTGTCCCTTCCTCCCCCTGGCCATCTCCCAATGACCTTGGGTCATTCCCAAACCCGGGTCACTGTTGTGACGCAAGGTAAGGCATCCAGTGCCTCAGCCCTCAGTGCCATCAGGCCAGTCCCTCACCAGTGATCTTTTCTTAGATATGTGAAATACCATCACTTACAGCTCCTGTACTCACTGTGCTACACTGTACATTAAGTTATTTCATTAGCCTCTGCCCTTCACTACCACAGGCTTTGCTGCTGCTTCTTTTATTAATAACCCTATCTCCCTTTTGAGGTCCCTGGAACATTCTTATTCCCAAGACCAGGTTGTGCACTGACACCCTTCCAGGCAGGGCAAGCACTTCCCTGGGGACAGCTGTGTTGGTGCTTGGCTTCTGGTCTAGTAACTGGCATTAAGATGGATTGGCAAATCAGCATTATGATCCACTCCTAATTTTCTATATAGTTGTTCCTGCCATGTGTGCCTCTCCTCCATCATCACATTGATAGCCTTAGTGGCCAAAACAGTACAGGCTAACATGCTTGGCCCTTTTGCTGGGGACATAACAGATCTGTCCCCTGGAGTAACCCAAAAAAGGTGCCACTAGTCAGCCTAAAATATGTGATCATTTTAGTAAGTAAGTAAAAATTTATTTAAAAATGCTTTTCCAGAGATCAAAGCGGTTTTACTCCCATGGGGCTCTGCCTTGTAAAATTTATTTACAAATTGCTCCCTCTCTTGCATTCTTCTGTTGTAGGAATGGGTCTCTAAGGATCCCGGCCACCTCCATTGAGGAGTAGCCCACCACTACTCCCGGGTGACATTTGGGTTTCAACTGTTCTTCTCTTCTCTTCTCTTCTCTTCTCTTCTCTTCTCTTCTCTTCTCTTCTCTTCTCTTCTCTTCTCTTCTCTTCTCTTCTCTTCTCAGACAGCACTTTGTATGCAGGTTCTCCTCCTAGCTTGTATGAAGGTGCCCCACCCCACCCCCCAGCGGGGCAGAAAGAGACATGGGTCCACTCCTGGGCTTCTCTCTGCTGCAGGTTCTTAGATTGTGTTTTCTCTCTGGATTATTCTAAGGTCTACTGTGGGGAATGAGCTGTCACCTAGCCATCCACTCTTAGACTATAAAGGGGGAAGGGAAGGGCCAATAATGTTTCTGTCTAAGCTTCCTCCTTCTAGCTGAGTCAAGGAGCTCAGATCACAAGCTCCAGACACCCTGGCTCTTAACCGAAGCCCACTAGAGAACATCTTTCCAAGTCAGGATTAATCCATTGAGTGCTCTCTAGTAACCTACCTCGAGCTTGGGACAAGAGAGAGGCTTGTTACATTCACTTTTGTCTCATCCTCCTCAACACTCATTCCATCTTTATTTATCCTTCCAATGCTATCTGTTTGTCTTTTTTCCTTTATGTACCTGATGAAGATCTTGCCATTTACATTGACCCTTTCCACTATCTTTAGCATTGTGTTTGTTTTTATTTGCCTAACTAGATGCATGCTTTTCTCTAGCTTTTCATTGTGGACTTCTCTTTCCATCTCATTTTGCTCCCTTTTGTATACCCTAAACCCTCTTTTTTCCCAGATTGAATCCCTCTGTCTAGCCATATTGGTTTCCTATGCTTTTTTGTCTAACTTACATATTTAATGCAATTTTGGGATGCCTTAATATTGCTGCTTTTATTTCTACCTACTTATTTTCTTACCCATAGATAATGAATGTTCTTCAGCTGATCTTTGATTAATTCTATCATTTTGTCAAAGTCAGTGTTCCTAAAATCAGGGGTCACAGTATTGGAATCCAGTTGCTGGGAATCCATCACAATGATGAAATTCACAGTGCTGAGATCACTCTGTTCTAATAGGTCCTCTATCAAGATATCCCTGACATTGCCCTTTTTGGATATTATAAAATTGGAGTTGCTTCCACCCCCCCATGTGCCTCCTATACCCAATTGATGAGAAAGAGAATGCAGTTTTACATGACCACTACAAACGTCTGGCTTTTTTGGCTTCTTGCCTCCGGTGTGCCCCAATCTATGTGTAGGAGATCGGAGTCTTCCATAAGTAAAATTCTTTCCTAGCTTACTGCTTTTCTAATTTCCCTTTCTTTCTCCTTGTCTATATCAGCCATCTGATTAGGTAGCTATAGACTACTTCTATCATATGCCCTTTCTCCCATTCTTCATTCACATGATGTTAAAGTGACTCCATGGCCTCCTTTCTAGATTAATCCTCTGAGACCCTTATGGGCCTCCTTATATACTGTACTTGGGTTGCTAAGAATCTGCCAAATGTAATTGGATTTGTTGGATTCAGACCTAATTTCCGGATATTGAATTTTTAGAATTACAGTCCGAAAATCCTACTTCTTAAACTGAATCCTACAACCTATTTTTACAAAGGAATTTTGAATTTATGATATCAAATCTGAATCTGATTCTGATTTTGAGGTCATTTTAGTATTTGAATCAGAATTAGATTAGGATTCAGAAGTTATTAAATTCCTTATAGAAATCGAAACAGAACTTGCCAATTCCTAGCATTCCTGTCAAATGCACTATCACTGAGCTACTACAGTATATAGGGAGCTTGCACAGTGCACAGCATGTGTATAATCTACAGGTTTTTGTCTGGTATCTCGTGATAAGAGCGAAGGTATATGAGCGAGGTAATTGTAGTGAGGTCAAAATAGTGACTGTGTTTTGGGTAACATGGATTTTAGATTGAATGGTCTATTTAGTGAAGATTTGACATGGTAGATAGTAAGGTGGCTAAAGTCATAGTTGTCTGTTTTGGGGCAGCAACTCATGCTGCTCTGTAGCATAGTGGTTAGATGTGCTACTTCTGTGTCTGCTGTGTAGCTGCATTAGACCTTGATTCGATGCCTGCTGTAGTTATTTTTTGTTATTTGTGAAGACTATTTGTATTTTTTTGGGTGGGGGTTCTATGTTGTACCAGGGTTCATGCCCCCCAGTTCTTTTCTGTACCTCCTCTTGACATTGCCCCACTGTTAAACCCCCTACCAAAGTTTCTCCCCCTCACTGAAATGCATCCCCCTTGGAGTTAATTATCTTAAGTTGAGGTTCAGGGAGCTATGCCCGACCCCACATAAAAAGATAGTGCATATTGCCCCCTGCAGAGAAACTTAACAGCCGTTGCTATTTGTGGATCATGATGTAGTACTCATTGCTGTGTTTGTGTTTGCTGTTTTATACTCGCTGTATTGGTTGGTGCTGTTTTAAATTTGCCGATATCACATAGAACCTTTTGTTTTACTGTTCATTTTAATTAATACATTTTCTTCTGATTAGTATATAATGCATTTTGATGTATGAAATGTGTTTTATAAAATGAACCGTAAATTATAATCTATTGCAACTGAGAAAAAACACTGACTCAATTAAAAATTCAACTAGTACTCTTTCAAATAAACATAACTTTAAAAATCTGCATTGCTGCCAGCTCCATGGGGCTCAGCATCATAGGGGTTTCTCATACACTGGCAATGGGTTCATGACCTGAGTCCATAACCACAGGAACAGAAGCCAGCAGAGACATTAGGCATAGAGACAGGGTGCTGTATTCATGAGGTAGGTGGCTCTGTCACAGTGCTCACTGAGTGACATCTGCATGGCTAGTGGTGGTTCTGCTGTCAGTGCAGGTGGCAATGCATAATGCCGCGTCTGCTATGTCCATTACAAGCATATGTGTTCATGTGTGGTGATGAGTGGGACCTGAAATATGGAAAATACATTACTGGCTTCTGGATGATAGAGGCACTTAACTGTTACTCGCAAGCAGGATGAATGGCCAGCCCTACCTCCATACATGCTGTGATCCACTCCAACCCCTGAAATACACCTTGGTCAGGAAGTAAATGAGGGTCTGAACTCCAGGGGTAAGTCAGGGTTGCACAGTGTGTGGTAAATGTTAACTGTATCAAGGAGTGTAACTCCGCCAAGTAGATGTCTGATGAAGACTAGCTGGTATGAGGCAACGGAAGCTGGAAGATGAACCTAGATGGGTTAAAAAATAGAATGGAAAAAATTCTGCTATGCTTTAGTTGATTATATCCTGGCTAAACATCTAGTTTTGAATTGTTTAGAGATGCATGGTTCCTGAACTATTCCTCAAATAGCTTATTATCATATAATACGGCATAGTACACTGTAGAAGGCAGCAGAGGACAGGTTCATTGGGGGAGGATATGGGACAATAGAATCATTGTGGGTACAGCTCACACCAGCATAAGAATACAAATTCACTTGGAAGGGGTCTATAAACCTCTATAAGGGAGAGATGGGATACCCTAGGGCCCCAGGCTGGCATCTACAATCTGTTTAAACTTTTTATCAAACTGTGCCATCAGTGACAAAGGAAATGGAATGCAGGGAAACACGTCTCTTCACAGATGACACTAAGCTCTGTGGCAGAGTAGTCAGTGAGCAGGGGGTAAGAGGGACCTGCAAAGGTTAGATCTGTGGTCTAAGGTTTGGCTGTTGAAATTCAATACCAAAAAGTGTAAGGTGATGCACATGTAACCCCCAGGGGCGCTATCCTAAGGGCTACCACCCCTGCCTGTCTCAGCTGAGACAGGGTAAGGGGCCCAGCTCTGTTGACGGGTGCCTCCACCCAGAGGTTGGGGTTAAGACAGTCAAGGTTGACTCGGTCACAGCCCTCTGGGTTACTGCAACCCCCTCTTCTTCCCACTAGTGGCTCACACAGATAAATTGCAATGCTCTCCCCGTGGACCCCCCCCCCGGCTTGAACCACTCAGCTCACTCCGGGGACCCCCTTGAAAGTAAGGTACAGTTATCAAATATTCACTGTGCAGTATATCCCCACTAAGACACAAACCAGCCAGGGTACAGTTACAAAACAAACAATCTGATTTATTTGAGGGGAGATAACAAGGACCGGGGGAAATCAGGGTGATTGACTTACCACTATAAAATATATTTAACTACCTAGGGCTCTGTGCACAGGCCTAAACCTATCAGTTACTGTCTATGAGTACCCAAGCTCTAATGGCTAGTTCCTCGATGCAGCTGGTTGGGGCCCTGACACAAAGGAGCCTTCAATTCCTATGAAGCTTAGATGAAGCCAGGAAGCTCAATTAGTACAGTCTGCAATACAACAAAATGACTGTGTCTTGGTTTATAACCTTTAGCAGGGAGCTACCCTGATTTAGTGCTCACAACTCCAACGGAGAACCACTCTTTCACCCTTTGCAGGGCTGAACCTGAGCTTCAATGGCTTTCTCACACATTTATATAGAAAACAACAGAGAGGTACCATACCAGGCAGCTGCTCCTTGAACTCGACCAAA
The DNA here is from genome assembly GCA_016271365.2 of Neoceratodus forsteri. Lineage (NCBI taxonomy): Eukaryota > Metazoa > Chordata > Ceratodontiformes > Ceratodontidae > Neoceratodus > Neoceratodus forsteri. Next base: position 704,473,346 of record CM057455.1, read on the forward strand.
CTCACAGCTATGTGGGCGTTTCACTGCAGCTTCAATTTTCCTGACAGACCGAACATGATTCAGCAGATTCTCCAGTCCTCTACAGGTTGAGCCTGGTAGGTAGCTGTGTTTATACACAGCCTCCTCTGACCACACACCGGCGGATTTAGTCTGAAGCTTTCTAGCTATGGGAAACGGCCGCCTAGGCCTCTACGCACTTCCCGCGCGAACACTCAAAGGCGCAGATGCTCAGAGCTCCCTTCAGCTCCACAGTCACAACGTCTCTGCCTCTCAGGCAGTAGGGGACAACCTTCTCAATCACTCGTCACCCGTTCCCATAGGTGGTCTGCAGACACCAGGCTATGAGACCTGTCCCGATTGGTGCAAAAAGGCGCCCTTGGTCAGACTTTACTTCCCAAGATTACTAGCTAAGTCCTCATTGGTCAGCTGGCTCGATCTAGAGATCTGATGTACTGATTGGTCCAATTCCGCAGTTCGGGACCAAAATAGAGGAGATAATCAGAACAGTCTTTGCTGCGAAGAAGGCAGGTTAGAAAAAACTACATTATCATTATTACTCTAAGTTATTTCCAGCAAATAGTTACATCCTTCAGCAGACCTCCCTCTGCGTACTTAGCGATGGCAGAATGGAGCTATTTCCAGCATCCCAGGTGAGACTCTAGCATAGAATCACTCAACCCCTCCCCTTCGGAGTAATTATGGCTGCACTTAGGCAGCTCTTAAAAAGACAGTACTGGAGGTTGTAAAAGCACTCACCATGCCCGCATTCAGCGACCTTACTCCGAACAGCAACCAGGCATGAAGCATCTAGACAAGCTCTGGGAAAGCTTCTGGGAACCCCCATTTGTAGGGGAGTTACACCCACAGGAAACAAGAACCCCAGCACAAAAAATGGGATGTGAGCTGTTCACTATTACAGACAAAGCAGACCTGGGAGGTCATCATAGGTGACTCATTGAAACAGACTGGCAAATGTAACAAGGCATACAGCATGGCAAACAGAATGATGGGGTGTATTAGAAGGAGTTTTAAATAGCAGAAGGAATGAGGTGACACTGTGTTTCTATAGAGCACTGGTAAGACCCAATCTGGAATACTGTGCACAGTTCTGGAGTCCCTCCTAGAGGAAAGACAGATAGGCCAGATACAGTGTAACATAGAGAAACCAAAATGACTGTAAGCCAATAGGGCAGATCCTATGAAGAGTGGCTCAGATCACAGAACATGTACTGGCTAGAGGTCAGAAGGGAGAGTGGCAACAAGACAGAGACTTTCAAGTTCCTGAAAGGAATGAGTAAGGTACTATAAACTGCGAGGAACTATATAGTAGGAATGGTAGGTTGAAAACAAGGGGGCATGATTGGAAGCTGGTGTGGGGAGATTCAGGAGGGATGTGAGAAAGTTTTACTTTACAGAGAGAGTGGCTGAGCTGTGGAGCAGCCTACTGTCTGAGGTGGTGGACGCAAACACCCATTAATGGATTCAAACACAGCTGGGACAGAGTAAAGGGCTTAGGGGTAGCAGGAAGCGGGGGAGGGGCAAGGGTGAAAACCTCATCTAAACAAAAGGTTATGGGGTAGGGTAGAATTAGACCGAGCAGACTGGATGAACCAATAGTCTTTTTCTGCTGACATTGTCTATGTTTATTTCTATCTATTACACTGTGGTAGTCCTGCCCAGGACATAAACCTAAGCCCTTAGCTATCTATTGCAACTATGGCCCCGAACACACTTGCCATCAGGTTTATAAAGTGCTTTCAAACATGGGTTAAGATTTACCATTTTTGTGCATCCAGATTTGTAAGTCTTGTCATCCTAGCCCAGTTTTTAAAATTAGTTAAAATATGCATTCCATACACACCGCAAAAACCCAGGTATCAATGTTAGCAACCATGTTTTACAACTGAGCACTGTGCACAGGAAGAGGAACACTGCAGAGTGTACACACTTGCAAGGTAAAACGTGTTTACCTTAACCATTTTTAAAACTGGGCTAAAGACTGGGTAGCTACCAGGGTTTAAACATGTTTCTTAAAAATGGTTTAAGTCTGACTATAATGTGGCTGCAAACTGTGTTAGCGCTTCTTAGACTGTGTTAAGCTTCATAACATTGTTTAACATGTCTAGTGTGTACAGGACTTATATGTGCCATTGCTGGACTAAAACTAGAGATCTGAAAAGTTGGGAAACTTCTCTTTCTAAAGTGCTTTGCAAAGTACAAAGTCTAATTTTACTAACATCTTTGTGTAACAAAATGCATTCTTCGTTGATTATAGTAGCATCTTGCCTATGAAGAATAATGTGAAGTGTCTATTGCACACTTGGGATTATGTTATAAAAAACAAAACCACACCACACTTTGTGTCATGTAGCCCACCCCTCTTCCATCCTACCACATGTTTTGAAAAGAATCTTCCTAACCATACAATGCTGAGCCCTCACTTCCATTCTTCCCCTAAACCCAGCTAAGTTTAATAGTGTATTATTAAGGCAATGACATTCCCTTCTCCCACCCACAAAAGCAGATTCTTCCCGCCTCACTGCTACCCACCCTTGTTGTGATCACAGACCCTCCCCTCCATTTACCACCCTCTTGCAAAAAAAAAATCCTCTCCTCAAAGCACCCAAACCCCAGTTTGCAACAGTAGGATCTGAAAAAAAAGAACTCACTCTTCAAAATCTCTGATCAGAATGAATAGTATGTGGTGCATATCCTAGTAGTAATGCATGTTTGTCTGATAGCCAGCCAATCATGTAGTACTACTAGGGTACACATCACTCACCATTCATTTGGATCAGAGGAGTTGAAGAGTGAGGACATTCTTGCTTATAAGGGGATTTTTTTCCTTTTTTCAAGTTCTTCTGTTGCAAACTGCACTATTGAAGCTTTGAGGGGAGTAGGGATTTTGCTTTGGAAGAGGATGGTGAAGGGGAATGGTCAGTGATGACAAGGAGTGCAGGTAGACTTGCTTCTGTGTGCAGATGGAAGGGAATGCTGGTTCCAGGAGGGTGGATTAATTTTAAAAATGTGGTGGGAGTGGGTACGATACATGACACAGAAGATGGGGTGGTTTTATTTTTTTTTTTAACAAAAATAAGACACATTTTCTGAAAATCATGTGTGAAGTTTATGTGGCTATTGGGATTTTGCTAATTCTTCAAAAAGTGTGAACTTCCTAACTTCTCACCAACTTCGCCCGCAAATTAAAACTTTTCAAAATCTCATTCTCTAGCTGAAACCCTAGGGATACTTCAATTCAGTTCAATTCAGTCCAGTTTATTTGTTATTTTAGCATGTCTAAAATAGTATTTATTACATAGACAATTAATAAAAACTATTAAAATCACACTTGTACAGCTCACAATACACATATAACTTAACAATATTATCAAAAACACATCTCTAATCCTCACCATGATAATCTTCATAGCCATCATAACTTACAATTTAATTTCAGTGCAATTTTATGTACAAAACTTGCTAGTTCATAGATCTGTTTTGAAACATCTGTATTAAATATTGAGTTTAAAAAGCTGCTGACGCCTCAAAGCAAAGCTTGAAAAACATGATATTTTGGAATAATTCAGCTTGCATTCCATATATATTCTATAGATTTCTCCTCCCCATTGTTTATTTCTGAGAAAATGTGCATGAATACATTACCTTTATACATTAGAGTCCATCTGCCTCTTTAGCTTATTCCCTACTTCAAGTCATAATCATGTGTTGTGACATGATAATTTGTTGCCATGGGAGTAACTATGATGTCACAAGCAGTGCATTATAACATCAGATAGGGAAAAAGCAACAGGAATAGATGAAGTCTTCAGAAGCCAAGATCCTGTTTTATGCAAATTATACTAGTAATACATAATGTGGAGGAGGAATACAGAACTAATGTGAAGTTCAAGTCAAAATGTGCCTAAATATTTTATTTTGTTACAGTTGTCCTGAAGGCATCAGCTGCTCTTTAATTGTCTATCTTTGTCCAAATTAGATGTATTCTTAAACAATTTCCAAATCAATAATTGTCTCTCTTGGGAGAAAACCTCACATTTTAATACTAAACGTACTATAGTCAGGTGTGCATTGTTGCAGCCCTTACAAGTTTGGTTCACACTTCCTGGAAATTCTCACTTACCCTATTTTGTAGATATTCAAAACCTCAATCTGGTCAGTGCTTTACTAGGCCTTGCATTATCACATAAAATCAAATATTTTTCCATATTTATTTTATTTATTTGATTTAGTTTTTGTTGACCAGGTAAGTGCACTAGACAAATCCTGCCTATTTTCAGGCATGACCTGGGGGAGGGGGATACAGATGAATGTCAACTGACCTTGAACCAGATTAAGCTGTTGGTGGTATTTTTAGTGAATTAAAATTCACTTTGACCAATTTTTAGGAATTGCAGTTCCACGCATCTTGTATACTACTTATACAGTATCTTTTTTTTTGTATTGTCTATAATTCTTTGGGCCTCCAAGAACATGAAATTATCTGGGACTACAGCATTTCTAATCATATAATTATATTGCAAGCCATACCAGTTCAGCTCTCTATTCAATTGGCCAAACCAGGTCAACAGATTATAATCATTTATATTTACAGCATTTAGCCAAAAATTATAAATTAAGCTGTCCTGGAGTGGATTTCTCAGTTTTCTCCAAAAAGTAATACATTTTTTTAATGCCATGGCATATAATGACGTTGTACCTGTTTCTGCCCATATGCCAGCATTAGTTGTAACTCTCAGAACTCCCAATACATTTTTTTAAATATCAGTTTTTGATTGATTCCACTTCCTTAAAATTATAGGACAAACCCCAAGTTGCAGACCCATACACTGTAACAGTTGGGCATTAACTTTTGCCAGCAGGCACCTATATTGTACCTGACATTAATTTTTTGCAATAGAGTTTGCAAAGTGATTTATACCATTTAAAGTCTTCAGTGCATTTTTTTTCTATATATTTATTCCATTCGGGTAGTTACTAAAAGTATTACATAGATATTGAAAATTCTTAACTGTGGCTATATTTACAACATTTACATTCCATGCCTGGTAATCTGATTTCTTTTTTCCAAAGACTATTTTTGTTTTCTCTAAGTTAAGAGTCATATCAAGTTCTTGCAAGGTATCCATAGCTGATGTAATGGCTCTTTTCAATACCAAGGGTGTTTGCAATATCCACACCACATCATCTGTGTAAAGAAGTGACTTCACTAGTATCTCATTTATTTTTGGTGGAAAAATATCCACCATTTCCAGGTCTTCTATTTTTATATCCATGTATAAGATATACAAAGTCAGAGCAAGCAGGCAACCCTGATTGACCCATATGTTGCATTTATTTCCTCAGTCATGGCTGCATCTTTAACATATCTCACCACCAATTTAGTGTCTGTGTACATCAATTTAATAATAGAGAACACCCATCCTCCCATGCATTTAGGCCCAGATATTCAAACAGTGCCAGGCTGTGGCGCAAGCCTGAGCGCAGTGCAACTTGGCTGCGCAGGGGTGTTGACTGAGCGATATTCAACAGAGCTATGCCATGGCACAGCATCATTGAATATCGCACCCTTGCCACCTGCAGTGTGCATGGTGCAGTGGCACTGTGCCAGTGCAAGTGGCCAGAGTGGATCAGGGGGACGCAGTAGCACAAGTTCCTTTGTGCTATGCGCAGCAACCGTGAAATTCAAAAGTGCATGTGCAAATGGGTCCATAATGTATTCAAGGCACAAATGGGGCCATTTGCATGTCATTATGGCCATATTTGCATGCAGGTGCACCGATCCCCGGTGATTTTTGCCCTGGCGCCCTGCCAGGCAGCAGCCGTCGAAGACCAATGCCCCCTGCACAGTGCGGCAATATGCCCCACAGCCCGATCTCAGGCATTTGTAAAGTAAAATCACATTCTATATCCCTGGTGGTCCAGTGGACCACTATCAGCACAATCGCTGGCTTAAGTATTGATAAAATAACTCTTATATCCCTGGTGGTCCAGTGGACCACTCGCAGCCCGATCGCAGGCATTTGTATAAGAAAACTACATCCAATATCCCTGGTGGTCCAGAGGACCCTCCTCCTCACCTGTCCACTGAGCCCCACTGCCCCGCTCCCCCTGCTCAGCAGCTGGCAGCAGCACCCCAACCACCTGCCACCCCGCTGTCCGCTGACTGACACCGTAGGTAGGGCTGTATGCCCATTGGTCCATAGCGTGAGCCAATGGGCGTGCAGCCCATACTGTAGTACGCATTCCAGATATGTGAATGGACATATCTGGAATGCATAATTCAATATGGGCTGCATGCTCATTAGCTCACTGGCCGGACCAGTAGGCGTATGCCTACCTGATGTCGGTCGGGATGGCCAGGTGACAAGGTGAAGTGCTGCCCAGTGACTGGGAGGGCGGGCGTGGCTTTCCAGTAGTGAATGAGGAGAAGTCGCTGGACCCACCAAGAGACGACAGGCGTATTTTCTTGCAAATGCCCTCAGTCAGGCTGCGGTGGTCCTGTTCTCAAGATCTCAGATGTTATCACTATCAGCGAATCAAGCGACAATGCTGGACCACCAGAACATTCAGAGATAGTTTATATTTTACAAATACCCTTCTCGAGCTGACGGTGATCACTGGATAACCAGGGATATTGGATTTATTTTATCGATACTTAAGCCTGCGATCAGGCTGACAGAGTCCACTGGACCACCAGGGATATAGGACCTCTTTTATTTTAATTGTAGCCTGCGATCGGGCTGCAAGCAGTCCACTAGACCACCAGGGATTTTGGAGGTTTGTTTTTCTATGTATGCCCATAATCGGGCATGGGGGGGTGCCGCCAGGTGCAGCCAGAGCTCGGGTGGCCACCCACAGGTGCTGGCTGCTGTGTTACACCCTGCAATACAGCAGCTCACCTGTCAGGTAGCCCGCCGAATATTCACCCACTGGCTCACCTGTGTACAAGCGCAGTAGGGGTTGCGCATGCATGGACTCAGCACATCCTGGGCTGAATATCAGGATGTGCAGAGTATGCATGGGCATGCCCCCTCACCTGCGCTGCAAACATTACTGATGCGCTCCAGCACATCGGGATTTGTGCCAGGCACAATCCCTGTTTGAATATCATGCTGGGGTGCATCAGTGGGTTGCGCATGGTGCTACACTGTTGCACCATGTGCAACCCTTTTGAATATCTGGGCCTTAGTCTCCAAAATTTCCCACAAAATAGTACAATTAACTGAATTGAATGCTGCCTTGAAGTCCAAAAAGACAGCATATATTTTCCTTTTTTTTATTAAAATGGATTTGTCCAAAATATATCTCAATGTAAATATTTGGTCATTCATAGATCATCCTTTGAAAAATCCAGCTTGAAATATGGACAGGATTTTATTATCCTCCATCCAGAAAATAACTCAATTCAGCATTAGTCTTGAAAAAATGTTTTTGATTTATATTTAATAAAGTTATGGGTCTATGATTTTCTGGTGACATCAGTGAACCCTTTTTATGCAGCGGTATCACTTCCCCCGTATTCCAATCTTTTGGAAGTATTTTATATTTTATAATATTTTTAAATCAAAGGACCAGCACTTCTGCCCACCAATCTGTATCCACTTGGTACAGTTTGGCTCCTATTCTGTCAATTACTGCAGCCTTATTAATTTTTTGTATAGGTATTGCCTGTATTACCTCCTCTTTTGTTATTTGCAGCCATTGTTCATATGGCATGTTCCTCAGATCTTCTGTTTTATTATTTTGCACCTGATCTCCATTTCCCTTATTGATATGTCCACTAAATATTTTTTTAAATATTCCCTCCAGGTTTCTGGGGGTTACTGCTACACCATTATAATTATTTCCATTTGTTCTGTGGGTCACTAGGTTCCAAAATGTACTATTATCTTTTTCTTCTATTGCTATTTGTAATGTAACCCATAAGTTCTGATTAAATATCCTTTTTTTTCAGAGGTGATAAGGCTCAGTATTCTTTAAGTTTTTTAGAGCCGGCATATGTATTGTACTTTGTTACCCTTTTCCCTATTTGTTGTATCAATTTCCATTTTCTGTTACATTCTTGATCAAACCGTTTAACCTTAAACATATTTTTTTTTTCTTTGTCCCCAGAACCCAGCCCATAAATAACGACATGGACTAGTAATGTCAGGTTGCTCAGTCTTGGCAATAATTTTACTGATTTGATAAGATTTGATAATTCGCCATTTCACTTTTACATTTTCTTGATATTCCCAATCATCTGTCCATAACTTACATTTCCACTTAGGTGCATACATTACATCATTTCTTATTGTTCTCTTTAATTCAATAGCCAGCTCTCTCACTCTTGTTCCCTCCCCCCTGACGTACGCCATGGAGGTATCCTGGCCTCTCATTCTTATGTCTACACGGGGCCGCAGCGTACGATGCCTTGCGTCTGCTCCATTGGTCCACCTCCCGCTTGCGATGGACGGTGGGCTTTTCCCAAGAAACAAATCTTTGTTTGTTTCCTCTTTTTTTTTTATTGCCATGCCATCCATGCTTCAATTGCACTTGACATCTCGGCATTGAACATGGCTAGGCCAAGCCCTGACAAATGCACTCTGTCCCTTCTGTAGTATTCATCTACCTCCTCCATGATTCCATGTTTTATTACCATTCCCCCAATATTCTGGAATAATCTACCTACCCTTGCATTCATATGTTTTCTAGCCCTGTCTATGCCCTTGTGGTTCTCTGCCTGTCTCCACACCCTCCTAGGGGTGATTTCTGACCATGCTAACTCAACCTCCGGCCACCATGTTTTGATTACTTTAACGTCACGTGCTGTCCGATAAAAGATGTCCAACCAAGGCCTTGTTCCCAAGTCTTTGCCCCAGAGGTGTATCACAAACAGGTCTGGTTGCTTATGGTCCTTCCTGATTTCCCTCAGTTCTGGTAGCAGCTGTGCCCATCTCATGCCCCATAGGCCTTTCCACACCAGCCTTATCGTGTCAATGTCCAAGTACAGCTGTTTTCCCCTTGCCTCTGGGCTGCCCACTTTCTCCCCCAGTGCACAAATGAGTGCCCGCAAATCCACGCCTCGAGCTTCCTGGTTGATCAAAGCATAAGCATGAGTCTTTATCCAATGTCCCTCCCCTTCTCTCCCCCTCCCCCCTTTTCTTTCCTTTAGTATCTGCTTGTGGGAAGAAAAAGAAACATTTAAGTATTGTACTTCTCTTATGTATTTTTTATAGCATCCTGATGACCATCTTCCCCTCTCTTTAATCTCTTCGGCCCCCCTGCCCTGTGCAGACATCGTAGAAGCTGCCCCGATCCTAAACGAATGTGAAGAATAAGCCCCTGTTGGCTTCCCAATAAACTGAAGCACGTTGCCCAGTACTGCTGTCACCTGGTACCCAGACACTGGCCTGCCATCATCGTGTAAAAATATTCTTCCCTTACCTTGTTTTTTTTCGGTCTGCCACGTATGCATGCAGGGCCGTCACTGGGCAAATGGCTTTAGTTTGGTGTGCCTGTAAACACACCTTCCTCCCCTGCTTCATCTGGTCAGTCTTGGACTCCCACAGATTAACTGTTATGACCTCTTCCTGCCACTCCATGTCTTCTCACAGTAAACCTCCGACTCGGTCTTCTTGCTGTGCCCCACTGTTTCGCTCAACCTGAAGGCCCCACTGTACATGGTGGTGTATAATGCCTGAAATACCACTGTCTCCCTTGTAGACCTGCAGATCTGCTGCAAAGTCCCTAATAGCCACACCAGCAGCCCTTCTGATAATGGCTTCCTGCTATCCTGTCTCCTCCCTTCTCCCCTCATCCAACCCTGCATCATTCTTCTAATGAGGTTAGTCTTTGTGGGGTCCTCCCACCCTCTTAATGTGCAGATTTGCCCTATGGCTGCTAAATGTACTCCCATGGTTGGGTGCGCTATTTTCTGGTTCCAACCCTTGACTATGAATTCTGCCAATTGCTACCCTGTTACTGGACCACTTACCTGCCCATAATACTCATCTCAGAACTTTTGAAAGGCCCTCCAGGAGGTTTCATATGCTCTCAGGGTCTGAGGGGCCCAGGAGTTGTGGAACAATACCTCAGCTCCCCCAATCCAATCTCCCATACATGATCCGGAATGGCAGTCTGCTTTGTCTCTGCTCCAGGTGCAAAGGTTCTGAACTTGTCCATCTGCAATCGGGAGAGGCAATCAGCTATCACGTTGCCCACTCCATTGATGTGTTTTGCCCTGAATGACAAATTCAGGGACAAACCCTCCCACACCATTCTGCTAAGGAACCTCATGACCCTGTCTGACTTTGTCCTCCTTTTGTTCAATACTTCCACAACTGCTTTGTTATCACTCCAAAATGTGACTTGCCTATTCCTGAGGTCCTCCCCCCATACTACCATCGCCACCCATATTGGAAATATTTCCAAAAAGGTGATGTCTTTTTTCACCCCCCCCATTTCCATCCCAGTGGCCACGGTTCAGAGAACCATTTTCCTTGGAGGTAGCCTCCCATCCCTATACCCCCTGCCGCATCTGTATATAACTGCAAGTCCATGTTATAGACCCAGTCCTCATGCCAGAATGTGCGCCCATTAAATTCTTGTAGAAATTGCTTCCATGCTGCCATGCCCCTCCTAGTCATCCTGTTAATGTCTACCCAGTGGTACGGCTTTGTGGCCCCTCTCATAGCCCATGTCTGACGCCATGTAAACGTACATCCTGGCGTGATTGCTCTACATGCAAAGTTTAAATGGCTCAGCACTTGTTGGGCCTGTTGCAGTCTCACCCTCCTGTGCTTTCTTATCACCTTCAGTAGCTCTTTCAGCTTCTTAACCTTCTGTTCAGGCAGTCAAAACAATTCCTTTGTTGAATCTAATTCTAGACCCAAGAACTCAATAATGCGACTCGGCCCCTCCATCTTGTCTTTGGCTAGGGGAACCCCTAACTCCTGGCATAATCTCTGGAATTTCCTGAGCATGTCTTGAGTCTCTAACTTACCCTCCCTAATGAAAAGGAAATCATCCAGGTAATGCACTACAGCCTGGTACCCGAATCTGTTCTGAAAAACCCACTGCAACCAGGTGCTAAACATCTCGAACGTTGCACAAGCTTTTGAACACCCCATTGGCATGGCTTTATTGAAATAATACTTTCCTTCCACCCTGAAACTCAGTAAGTCCCAGTCCTATGGTCTAACTGGTAACAGGCGAAAAGCTGACTCTGTGTCTGTTTTTGCCATCCATGCTTCCTGTTTTGTTCTAATCAGTCTTACTGCATCCTCCAGTGTGGCGTACATGACTCTGCTGTCCTCTTTCCTTGTGGCATCATTAATTGAATCCCCCTCTGGGTAAGACAGGTGGTGTATTACCCTGCATTCCCCTTCCTACTTTTTCGGGACCAGTCCCAGTGGGGAGATCCTCAAGCTGGCCAGCGGCAGTGTCTCGAAAGGGCCTTCAACCCTCACGGACCTTACTTCCTCCCTAATTTTCTTGGTCAACACCTCCTCCTTTCCTCTTACCAATTTTAAGTTATTTGCCACCATCTGTTTCTTCAGGCCTTTGAACCGTAAGCTAAAACCCTTTTCAAAACCTTCCCTTAATGTTTCTGCCGTCCCCTTATCTGGGTATCCCCCCAACCATTTTTCCATCCTTCCTATGTTCATGGGAGTCCATGCCAGCTGTACACTAGTCCCCCTCATCTCCTTATGTGTCCTGATGTCATGGTTGATAGCCTTGCCATTTTCTCCCTGTTCCCCATACCCCTGTTCCCCCTCCCCCCACTGTTGCCCCTGAAATGGACTCTGTCCATTCTGAAAGGCTGTCTGAGGGATGCTGTCCTGATTGCCTGTCCCTTTTTCCCAATTGTATCTACATCGGGCTGCTGGGTGGTGACCCCCACACTTAGAACATACGTACTGGAAACAGCAATTCGGCCATGAACAAGCTGCTCTATTGTATCCCCAGCATGCCTTCATTGCCGCTGCCGCTCTTTTGTGCCCTTCTGTGTCTTTGTCTGTTAGGCCTGTGTAAATCTCCAACCACAGATCTATGTGCCTGGTATCCCATTTCACATCCCCAAAATTCGCCATTCTCTTCCTAAACTTTTTATCATACCTTAACCAACTATGCCCTCCCTTTTTATATGCGATTTTTATGATGAGGGAATAGGTAAGAAGGGGTATGGCTAAGTCAGCCTGCTTCTCGATTACCATGGCTGCAAAATACATAAAACCCGTAGACCAGTTGTCCCAAGCTTTTCCTTTCCAAGTTGTTTTCCTTGTCTTCCTTTTTGAGCAGCACTACTGCCGCTGCCATGTCCTTTTTTCTCAAAGCTATCTTTTTCCTCATATTTTTCCATGCTATCCACATTTGCTAATGCAAAGACATCTACATATTCCCCTTTCCATATCTTCTCTTTCACCGCTGTAGGCACGTGGTCAGCTAAACGCACTCACCCTGGAGCTCCTACCTCCTTTTGTACCCCTTGATTATCCCCATCGGCCCCTCCCTTCATCCCTACCCCCTTTTAGTTCCCCCAGGGCCTTTTCTAACTGACTAATCCCATTTTCCCCATATTTTTTAACATTTGTGCGATATATTCTTTTATACTGCTCTCCATCGACACCCCTTGATTACCTGGTACAATTGTCTGCGAAAGGGCCTGGCCCTGCTTCGGTATTCCTGGTACTTGTGGACAGCTCGTCTGCAGTGGTGCTGGTGCTACCACTGGTATTGGTGGAAAGGCTTGGCAAATCGGAACTGATGTCTCGCTGCTGTCCCTGGCCCAGGGGTACTGTCCGGACTTGGCTCAGGTCTCGGGTTCTCCAGGGAAGGTGCCCATGGCTCCACCACTTGTATCACTGTACTGGGCTCCCTAGTGGCGACCTGTGGGGGCACCCTTTTGTTGGCCTCCTTGCCCTTCCCCGTCTTCCCTTTCCTTTTTGTACCCTTCTCCACGGCCTCTGGCTCTGCCACCTCCAGTAACTGATTTGCCTTCTCCACCAAATCCATCACCTCTTTGAAACACTCCTCCTTGTTGGGCTTTGTTTTTCTTGGTGCCATTCTCTTTCCATATCTATAATGACAACACATCTGTTAACACAATTATCCATTGCTTTCTCTTTGTCCCCTTTTCACTGCGTTACCGTATCTATCCCGCCCTTTTTTTTGTGTGCCCTGGCTCACTCCCTGTTGCCAGGAGACCTTCCTCTCATCTGCCCCGCTGCTGTCTCCGAAACGGACTCTTGTGCCATGGGCCCAGTAAGGATGGATCCTCTCCACGTCCTCCTGCCACCCACGGCCTTCAGTATCCCTCCTTTCATTTTTTTTTTGAGGTTGCCATTACCCTTCCTCCCCTGCTAAACCACTAATCCCCCTTGCAAACCATTTTGCCAGGCTGGTGGGCCGTGTTGGCCCTGTTTCCCTGTTCCCTGTTCTGCGCCCCCTCCCCCCAGTTTGGTGTATTCCCAGGCTGGGGACCAGGATTAGATCCTGGTTTCTATTGCTGTTTGGTTGGGCTAATTGATGCCCCTGCCCTGCCTAACCACAGGGGCCACTCACACTTGCCTTTCTGTGCTGTTGACGCCCGCCCCCACGTGATGATGACATCACACGCCATCCCACGTGGTCAGGGCCCATGGTGCTATCAGATCCTTTTTCCACCCACTTCCCCAGCATCGCTTTTTCCCTTGCAATCGCCAGTCTGGTGCCCTTAACTTGTTCTGTTCCTTTGTTTCCTTGTCCTCCTTCCGCTTTCATCCAGACGGCCCTCTTCTCAACCCCCCCCCCGGGTGTGCTCAGATCCTACCCTCCTGCAATTCAGTTCAGGCCCCTTTCTCCATCTGACAGGCATTTAGCACCCTGTCCCACAAGCACTTCCTTTTGCCTTCCAGCTTATTCAGCCCCATCCCCCCAAGTGGTGATGACATCACACGCCATCACCTTGCGGTCGGGAGCCATCTTGCTATATGCTCCTTTTGCCCTTGCTTCCCCAGCGGTGCTTAATCCCCTCAGAATGCCCCCAAGGGCTCCATTGGTTAGCTCTCCATGCCTTCATTTATCGTGCCTGAGGCTTCCCACACCATTTTAGTCCCTCCTTACTTCCTTTGTCTGCCCCCAAACACGCTAAATCCTCCGCGTCTGCTTCTGCTCCTTCAACCACAAACTAATGCTATTCACTTCCTTGTTTCCCATGCCCTTTAGCGCTTCACTCACTACCCTTGCTTTAACCCTGGCGGCCCCACCATCAAGGCTGTTAGCACTTCATTTGCTACCCTTGCTTCAACCCTGGCGGCCGCACCATCAAGGCTGCATGCACAGCAGTCCCCCCAACACATATCCCTTCTTCTGCCTCCTAATAGCTGCACCAGGTCTTTTCTTGTGCTCTCCCCTCAGTTCTGGGCTATAACTTTGTTTTCTCGTTCCCTGTGGCCATAGCGCCTTGCCTCTATGCTACATCATAACGCAAAATGCCTCCGGACCTCATTGCCCTGTTCTCCGCGGCCCTAACACCATGCTTCACACCACCATCGTACAAACATGCCTCAGAGGCCTATTATTAGCATTCTATTTCATTGCCATGGCTCTTGCCCTCTTTATTTCTTACCTCCGTTATTCCTGTTGTCCTTCAGTTGCTGTCCCCCCAATCCAAGCAAAATCCTTTCAGCCTTATTTCCTTACTTATTCCTTTAATTTAATACTCCATCCTTTAACTTCCAAATAAAATCCAAATACCCAATGGCTTTAGCTTAGACTGAACGTGCTTCCACAAGCTAAATTTCTTATGGAACAAATTGTGACCTCTCTCTGGAATGCAGCCCCTTTTTATTGCTCCTTTCCACACACACTTTTCCTTTTGTCCAGTCATTATTTGTCATCCCCCCTGCCCCTTTGTTCTCATGCCCCTTCCCTTTGTGATGCCTTTGTACCGCCCCTTTTCCTCCCTAGCCCCTCCCCTCCCTTTTCGCCCCTCCCTTCCTTTCTGCTGAGCCTCACCTTATTGGCCTAGGTCGTGGGACAATGGGTCCTACCCCTTTAGAGTGGGCAAGCCTCTTTATCTGTTGTTGTTCAATTTCTTCTACCACTTGCTCTTCAAGTCTGTTGGTACCTAGCAGCACTTTTCTGAGTCAGTATCCTCATGGCCTCACTTTCTAAATTTGCACTAAGTGCCTCCATGCTGCTTTGGTTAGCATCATTAATTTTCTGTAGGGCTAATATATCTTTTAACTGTTCCACATTCAGCCAAGCCCATATAATTTTTTTGTTCTTCTGTATCAACATATTACTGTCAGGTAAGTTTCTTTGGGTTACATTCTCCCTATAAACTCCTACTGTGGATTTTACTTTTACAGGATGATGATCACTGTCCCAGTTGTTTATTATTTCCAAGGTCAAAATCTGGTTATATGAATAGATATATGTAATAATATAATCCAGTACACCAGTTCCAGTCCTATGTACATAAGTACTTCTGCCATTTGTATGCTCCTGGCAGAACCCATTTAGGATGAGAATATTCAGTTTATTTCGAATTTTCAACATATACTTTCCTTGTTTATTAACTTTTTTATCAGCAGAATTTCTGATCTGAATTTGTAATGCATCATCCAAATTCCACTCATTGCCAGCTTCTTCTGGCTTAATCCCCACTGGGACATTACAATCCCCTCTGATTAGTAGTATTATATCTGGATATTGAACTTGTAATTGTACTATATTATTAAATTTCCCAAAGCATCCTGTAATGGGAACACCAGTTGTATCGGGGGGGAAAATATACATTCATTAATAAGCATTTCACTTTCTTTTTATATGATAATTCAATGACCAGTATATAACTTTCCTTGTCACTCCACATGGCTCTAGCAGCTAGTTCTGGACATATTCTTTAAAAAAGTACATATTCTACCAGAAACTCTCCCATATGTAGTGTTTTTTTTCTTGCAGGGATATACCAGCTTTGAAATCCCTTCAGGTAACAATCATCTGCAGAACAGGATCAAGCCACCTGCACCATAACTACATGTGCTTCTGACATAAATGTTACTGAACCTGTGTCATTTTACTTACTTGCCACTTCAGCTATGTTCCAACTTAGCAAAATTATATTTTGCTCTGTCTTATATTTCATTTTTTTCTACCAGTCAGCATTCACCTTCTAATTCACTTAGTACATAGTATTGGTTACGTTCTTGGTGGCTACAGTTACTATTTACAATTGCACTATGGTCTTGATCCTGTTCTATATAATATACAGATATTTTTGAGTTTTCTAAGATTATACAATTATTTATTACAATTCCCTTTAGCAGATGTTCTCTGATTACTTTTCTAGTCTCATTTTCTAACAATCCATCATCGGCCATTATAGAATGGTCTTTTTCTGTTTGTCTCATGTAATTTGAAATTATTTGTTGAATTTTCCCAATATGTTTTGTCGTCTTATTCTGATTACTCTCTTTGTTTTCACTACAGATCTCCGCAGTTCATGATTTATCTCCTTCCCATCATTTTTACTTACAAGAATTGTTCTTTCTGCTATAACACCTAATTCTAGAACTTGTTTTCTTGCTTCCATTAATTTTTTTCTAATATTTCTGCTTTTGAGCACAAGACAGATCAACCCATTTTATCCACCCGATACCTATAGGTGGAACCAGTATCATTCCATGCAAATTTATTTCCTATAATGCTTGTGCAGATATTGTACACTGCTAATTCTTTTTTTAATTTTAGTCTTTGGTAAAGGGTTATTTCAATGCTAATTTCAGTGTTATATGATTCTCATTTATTGCCTTTGGAATCACCTTGAGAAATACAATTGGTAACATTTCCCCTTTTGCATTTACTTCCTCCTTCTCCTGAAAATGTCCTTACTTTAAGTGTATGATGGTACTTTTTTCCTTATTCCATTTATTCTTTGTTTCTCTTCTGTTTATTCTTTGTTCCTCTATCCTTTTCCTGATTCTCAGTTGCTGAAATTTCTTCCACTTTTTTATATTTTCTAATGATACCCTCTTCCTTTAACTCTAATATTTTTCCCAAGTGAGCTCCTTTTTTTTGTTTTCCTTTTTCTTCTTCTTTTCCTTTTGTTTATTCTTTTTAACATCACTGTGATTTATTTCCACTCTTTTATCACTTTTCCCTTTATTTTTGTTTGGGTAATGTTTGCTTGCTTGTAGCTTTTGTATCAATTTGTCTGTTTCCTTCATTTCCCTGGTGCCTATTTTTTTCAGTTTTTTTTTTTTTTATAGTATTTTGCTCCATATCTGATTTATCTAACTTGTCAGATTTTTTGGTTATCAAATCTCTTCCCTTTTTTATTATTGGGGGTAGGTTTCCACCCTCCTTTGTTATATTAGTAGTTCATTATTTAGTAAAATGCCATCTCTGATTTCTTTCAACAAGACATTAATGGATCCTTCTGTTGGGGTATCCATGTTCTTTTTTCCATCTATTTCTACTTGTTTGTCTCTACTTATTTTACCCATATTATGACTGTTTCCAATGATATGTAAAATATTGTGTGGAAAATGTGAGGGTGGATCTACTGTAGCCTTGGTCTCAAAATAAATGGGGTTAAAGATGCTTCAAAATTCCCCAGAAATGAGGCGCTTGGACACTGATGGGATATACAGTATCTCTGTAGGTCTTTTTCTTGGTCACTTCTGTTTTTTCTTTACCAAATTTTTTGTTTTGTTGTATTTTTTATTTGTCTTTATATTTATATATACCTCTTTTATAGCTTCACTTTTCTTTCCACCTTACTCTCTAATACCCCCTTTTGCTTCAACTTATACTCTTACTTCAATATGATCTTTCTTTCTACTGTTACTTCCTATTTCTATATTTCTATCTGTTTTCTGGAGCTTTCCTGTGGAATCCTGTTCTAAGTTTCTAATTGTTTTCATTTATCGGGTTCATCCTTCATTCCTTGGCTAGCTTCTGGTGTTATTTTAATGGGGGTGAGCTTAATGGGGGAGTGAGGAACTCTGCATCCTCAAAGCCTCTTTATTTCCCACTAAGCTAATCTGAGTTCCTGGTGCTAAAATATAGCTGGTGATTATTTTTTTTTCAATTTTTAAAGTCTTTCCATCTTTATTCTCTCATAGATCTTTCCCTCTTTTGGGATTGTCTTAAATTCATTGTTGAACTCAAAAGTATATATCTTTTATATAAAGGAATGTATAACCTAGAGGTGTGTGAAATAAAATTCCACTGGTGGAATTTGCAGAAAAGTCAGGCTTTTGCTTCTGTGTTCAGAAAACATTTTGGCAACTTTTGTGGAAATTCCATCTCAGAACAGTGGAATAAATATACAGACTGTGGGTTAATGTATTAAACTCTGGGGGGGGAAACATCTGCAGAACTGATCCCTGTCAATGGTCATATTTGTGGCTTTTTTCCCCCACTGTTTAAAGAGCAGTTATTCACTTTTTTCTAATTTTTTTTTCTAGGCAAAGAAATATCATGTGCAATAAAGTCTTGTGTTTTAAACTGATCTTGTGTATTCATTTAAATGATTCTGCTTTTCTAAGTCTTTGCTGGTGCTCGAGGTTTTAGGCTCTAGAAGAGAAGTGTGGCAGGACATCTGTTTGAAAAACTCTTGACAGGGTGGAAGGCAAAGCCTGAGTCTGTGTTATGTCAGTTAAAGACAACAAACTCAGAACTTTTTTTCAGAATGTTTTTTTAATTGTGATATTTCAGAATATGCAGACATGGAAAGCCATGACATAAAGTGTCTGCAGCAAGCAAACTAGACTAAAAAATAACACGAAAGCAGTCAAGATAGTGATCACTGATCCTGATAAACATAAATATGTATATCAGTACAGACTGTCTGAAATGGGGAAAAAGCTCTGCTCCATGTATTACCTAGTATTTCTGAGTCTAATAAAGAACATTTTGCATAATTCCTTTTTTGCATTTCAGGTACAGTTTTTACAGTTTCAGTCAGAGGTTCAGGACCAGAACTTTGCTCCAGTTGTAGTTTTTAAAACTGCACATTAAACTAATAAAGAGATCTATGTTCAAAATCTTTATCTGGGAGATTAGTACATCCTTTTAGAAGAAAAAAAAACTTGAGACAATAACTACTAAATCTACTATCTGTTCAAACTGTGATATCTGCCTAACAGATTGTTTTGAGCTTATCATAGATCCAACTGGAGATGACAACATTTGCTAGCTACAATGTTTTGAATGGAGACTAGGAATGAAAGTGAATGCAGAATCTTGTCTGATCCTTTTATGTTTAGTCACTCCATTTCAGTTCATACTTGAAGTAATTTGAGTATGAATTATGAATTATGAAACATATACTAGAGCATGGTCAGAGATTATACACTTGTTTTGTTTTTTTACAAACATGAGGTAGTGATGACTAAGCAACATTCAAACTCGATTACAAGAACAAATGTTTTCCTAGCTCCCAGATTCTTCTGGTTAATGCATAATTGTATGCAAGGTGGGACCAATTTCAACTAAATACAGGCTCCTTACTCCTCCACCAGCCTGAAAAAATACCAGCTCCAAACCAGGATCGGTTTCAAAAACATTATTAGAACACATTCTCTTTATTTTTGATTCATTCATCTCTGGCTTTCTCGAATAATATGAAACTTCATTTTATTCTTTCTCATCCAGTTTAAAAACTTCGATGTTATTCAATATCTATATCCAAAGTCACTTAATAAATTCATTTATTTATGAAATATGGCACATAGAGGACAGTGCCAATATATGAAGTGAATAATAGATCTTGAAGCACCAAACAGATGAAAAATACCAAAGTAAACTGAGAAAATTTCATATTAAATACAACCAGAGCACCAAGTAAGTGGATAGGTTCAAAGAAAACTGGCAATATTCAGGTGAAGTTCACCTGTATAGTAAACTGATTAGAAGTAACTTTTGATTGGTTTTAGAGTCATTTTAAAGACAAGCAAAATTCACATTGTTCCATTTATAAGTGAGAGTCTCAGATGGTAAAATGTGTTAGTTCTGATTTGTTATATGTCAGTTGTCTCACAACTTTATCACACACACATATTCATAAGCTGGTGATTCTGATGGTGTGCATATTATCTCTCCTTCACTACAAACTATGAGGCAGAGTGGGAATTAGGTCAGAGTCTCAGTGTCAATACATTTGTTATGAACAAATGTCTCCAAAGGTTGACCCTTCTTATTAGAAAATGCCTCCAAGTTTAATTTACATACACCACTGAACAAAAATAGATATTTGAGACTCTCATCTTAGATACAGCCACATAACCCACTTGTAGTTGCAATAACAGCAAGCTACTTATCTGGTGCTGAAAGAGGTTCCTGTTCCAACCACAGTTTTGTGACTAGTTCCAAAGTACTGTAATTGCAAAACAGTGCAGGTAGTTCTGGCAATAATCAGCTTGAAAATATAAATAAATACCATGTTTGTGGTATAGAAAGTGTAAGTGCAAATAAACTGCATTTTAAAACGCCGGTGGAAACAGATTGAAACAACTCTGCCTACTAGCTTGCAGAGAGGAGAAGAGATAATATACACACCATCAGAATTACCAGCATATGTGTGTGTGTGTGTGATAAAATTGTGAAACAAGTGATATATAACAAATCAGAACTAACTCATTTTACCATCTGAGACTCTCTTCTTATAAGCGGAACAATGTGAATTTTGCTTATCATTAAATTAACACTAAAACCAATCAAATGCTCCTTATGATCAGTTTACTATACAGGTGAACTTCACCTGAATATTGCTAGTTTTCTTTGAACCTACCCACTTACTTGGTGCTCTGGTTGTATTTAATATGAAATTTCCTCAGTTTACTTTGGTATTTTTCATCTGTTTGGTGCTTCAAGATCTACCTCCCAATACTGCACTCGCATGCCAGCGATTTTTTAGGTGCAAGTCCAATCCTGGTGTGGGGCGAGAACCCACGACCTTCTGGTCCAGAGGCGGATGTGCTACCAACTGAGCCACGCTGACACCTATATAATATGTAATCACTTTACACCCTTGATGGTCCTGTAATAGAATAATTGTCTCTTTCTTAGAGTGTCTGTTACTTTTTTCTGATGTTCAGTTGTATTTGACTGTCCCAAAATGATAGTCTTCTGTCATTGTCCACAACAGTTCTAATTCTTTATCCAATAGCTACTTTGTAGTAGTTCAGATTTAATAAAACAGTACCTTGTGCCACACTCATACCCAACAGTTCAAAATCTTTTCATTGGCTTGGTGTTTTTACTCTCTTCAGAAATTAGCCCACTAAATGGCTGGTCTGCACTTTTTGAGCCAGCATTCAATCTCCCAGAACATGATGGACTTCCAGGTGTTCTGTGCTTCTTATTAGAGCTCTAGAACATGAAAAACTTTCATATAAATACTTGCCAGCCATGTAATTTGACCTATAGTACTACCATTTAGTTTAGTCTATCAGTCTGTCTCCCTCCTTTCCATTTCCTCTGTACTATGGTGACTGAGACAAAAGTTTAAATCAGACCATCCCTACCTAAAATCAGTAAAATCCTTTACTTTAAGTATTCCCCTGTAGCACCCTTTAAATACTGTCTTTCCCCTTTGTGCTTTTACTATTACTGAGAAATCCATGGTATTATGTTTCCATTCCTTTAAATAGGGTCTTACCCCAAGCTATAGGTCAATAATTTCAGTTTGTCTTCGTGTATCCAACAACCCCAATATTGCACCAATCCACTTTGATCTACGATATAAAAGCACTAAGCAGTATCCAGGTGACAGCAGTTTTGAATTCAAGTATAAAAAGCCATAGAAGCCATCAAGTCAAGTCAAAGTTTATGTCGTTTGGTTAAAAAACCATTACAACATAAAAAACATCTAAAGTCAAATAATTATATGACAGATCAGAAAAACAGGTATATGCCTAAAATACTGTGTCAGAAATCACATTTTCAAAAAACTGAACAATAATCAATTCTCACATTTCCAATAACAGAAATGTGTCCATTCTATATACTGTAAGTGCAGTAATTGCCCAGTCTCTTACTTCTATTGGAAAAATATAATTGCCAGACTCAACTATATTCTCTTATTATGTTAACTAAAATAAATTCACAATTATTGCATCTAACTGATAACTACATCCCAATTTATGTTGCCAGCCCTTGTCATGATGTCAGCATTGCAGCTGTAAACAGTTATGTGTTCATATCACTTATAAAATCTCTCAAATCTGGTTTAAGGATCAGGCAACAGAAGCCATGCCTTGACAAGACTCCACTAACTCAACTCTGTCAGACCTCTCAAGCTCAGTGTTCTTACCTTGTCAGAGCCTCCATCCGGTTCAACTTGCTACCTACAGAAATCTCCAACATTGCCACGATTGGTGCTTGTAAGTGTAAACTGCGTCAACACCTCGTGGCTAGTGCCTTCTGTGATTGCTTCTTATAATCCCCTGCAGGCAGACTACCCTCAAGCATCCCTCCTCACTGCCTCAGCTCCTCCTCCTCCTCTCCTACCCCCCATTACTGGGTATAGGATGAATCTGTCTCCTTTTCATCCCCCCTTTCCTCCTCCTTTGCTGTTTCCCATCTACCACATACCCAGCGCAATGCCCTCCCCATTTCTCCCCTCCTGCCTCTCTCTCTCTCTCCCATACCACCCCCTCACCACCACTCTTCTTTCTCTTTTTCTGCTAACCCACTCCTAACAAAGTTTCACTAAGCTGCCTATGACTTGTACTGTATAATTAACTCACAGCACAATTCCTTGACAATGCCTTTGGCTGCTATTATTGTAACCTTATCTGTCTTTTTTTTTTGTAAGTTCCATTGTAATGATCATGTTATGTTTTGTACCTTATTGTCTTGACATGGAACCATTGTAAAAGAGCCCTCGGCTCAAAGGTGTCATCCAAAATACAAATAAATAAATAAAAAATAAAAACTCAAGAGTCCATCATTCAGTCTATCAGAGTAGAAGTTTCAAAACAGAAAATTATGCTGTCTAGGAATTATATGGGGCATAAAATACTATAACTAAAGAGAGGCAAGTTGTGTTTCATATCTTAGCAAGCAGGTATTAACTTCAGCCATATGGCAATTATTTGTGGCCAATGGCTCCACATCCAGGAGTCCTCATACAGCACATTCTGTAATTGCACCAGAGATCAGCCATAACTGTTACTCTCAAAAGAGCCAATGACTTCAACCAAGCCCCTGTAATAGTATACACTCATGGGGTCCACTGGATTTGAGAAACAATTAATTTCCACTGCCATTAACCAGCCAAAGGCCTAACATGAAAATAATACAGCTCCTTTATGAAAACGGAATAGTCTCTCTAACTCGAGAGTCTAAAAGACACAGCATAATTTTATCATGATAAAATCCTTTCAAATTCAACATAGGCAGAATGTCACAGAATCAGTGCTCCAACAGGCAATAGAGTTACTGTCCAAGTGCACACAATATCACTGTTATTTTAAAAACAAATGACCATAAAACAATAGACCTCTCTTACGCCCATTTAAGAGACCAATACAAATTTTCCCTGCAAATTTACAAGGACACTAAGACGTAAGATGAGATTTTTTAAAATAAAATCTGCATGTTTAGAGAAGCACATCAAACACTTTATCAGAGAGCACATTATTATACGAAACTTGATGATAGCACTGCTACTTCGTGGCTCCAAATCCTCAGGAGTCCTTTTCCTTTCCAACCTCATTTGTACTCAATTATTTTTCTCCAAAATCATGTCAGAGGGATTCACCAAATTCCAGCCATTTAGTGAGGTATTTTAAAATAAAAACAGTACCTTTTCCAGGCAATATTCCATCAGTATTTTACCAGCATAGTCAGCTTAGTCTCAACAATCTATGGAGTCCATTAGCTGATTATCCACTGCTGGAGAAACCTTCAGTAAATTCAGTAAGCCATCAATGAACCATTACTCTCCTCATGATTGGCTATATCAGCAAACAGCTGGAGCATCTTTACCTGATCAGCAGCCTGAGGAGTAAAAAAAAACACAAAAACGCTCCCTCTGAGCATAATAACTTCAACTCAGAAATAAACAAAGAATTGAAAATAATCCCTACTAGGCAACGATATCATACCTCTTGTATATTTCAAGACAACATTTTAGCACTTATCAGTGCTTCTGAAGGCAGCCTCCACAGAAATTTCTGGTAGTTCCTCACTATTAATTCCTGGGCCTTCTGTTCATTCCAGTAGCTTCCGTAGCCAATTTCTAATATTGCCCAAACTCTCCGGATTTCTCGAGTGAGCAATTTATTGAAGTAATATTACATTTTAAGGCACTTCATTAAAATAGTATGCCTATATGTTCTTTCAGCATTCCAGCTATTCAGTTACCCGGCAGAGGACCAAAAGGAAGCTATTGACCTAATGCTTGAATGCAGAAAAAAGCACTTTTTATTTTTTACCTTTTCCTGCTTTTTCTGCTGGCTCTTTTTTCAATTTGGCAGATACTCCCAAAACGCCAAAATAATTGAGCGGTCAATTCAAGCACTTTACCTTACAGTAATTTATCTGTAGAAGTGCTGAAATGCTGGCCATAGCCTAGAGTACTTGTAGGATGCCAAAAACTGGAGGCCTGTCACCAGTTACAAAGCATGTATGCGTGCATGTAATACTTATGGTCTCCTTATAAAATTTTTTTTGTTTTCAACCGCTTATCATGAAAACAACTAAGGTGTCATTCATGAACCCAAACAAAATGGACTTAAAAACCAGCATCCATGAAGGAAGAGAGGAGACTTAAAGAGCACGTTGTGGGGAGCAGAACAGCATTGCGTCCATCTAGCCATTCTGCTCCCACACCCCTGAATACAAGCCATAAAAAATTACAAATAAATCCAGTGCTTAAAAATCATAAAATTAAAATGCACAGTAATATCTCGGGCACACTCTTCCTATTTACAAGTATTTGTTTCCTGCTTTTATTGAGATTGCATCTCCAGTTTTCCCACGAATACTCCAGTGTAAGCATCAGGACTTCTATTTTAACTTTCAGCATCTAAAACACAGACATGTACAATGTTTGTCCTTCTATATAATTTATCTTAATTTTGTTTCTAAGCTTGTTTTTAATTTCATAAAATTTGGTCCTTTACTTTTTTACTCAACGTTAGTTTTTATCTTGTTTATTCAGTGCAATTCAACTTGTCCACTCCGAGTTCAGTATTTTATCTTCTAATGGGAAAAGTGCTTCTTACTGCTTTGCTGTTTGCCTGGGTCCAAAGTGGTGATTTATTTCCCCAGGATGCCAGCCAGACATGTGCTCTTTTCACTCCGATTTTGGTCACCTGACCCTGTCACTTGATTTTTACCTTTATCTTTATTTCATTTGTTTTAGTTAGATAATGTTAAAGTTTTATTTTCTTTCCAATATTTTGCCTCTGCACTCTATCAAAACCAAGTTAAAATGCAACACTCTCTGACTTGCCTTTGACTCACCTTAACATCGGAGAACTATAATTTTACAGCAGTAAGATTTTGGCCCCTTTTAACCCATTCACTCCTCCTCTCCTTTTACTACTTTTAATATTTATTAGCTCCAACTCTCTGCTGTAAATTTTTAAATTTTGTTCATAGGTCTCTGTCCCAGTTTCTTTTGTGCTGTCAAACCCAAGGCAAACTTAAACTGCAAAAATAAACATTTTTTATATACAATTCTATTTCTTCTGCACTGGGACAATAATCTAATGTGCCATCTTCTATCAGTCAGCTATCTCCTGAGTTAGGGACTCTGATCTTTGCTCTCTCTCTCTCTTCTTTATCCCATCCTGTCCCTTTTCTTGTCTAATGAGCTTCAATTTTCCACCTGGAGTATCTGTTTTTTCCTCAGTTGCCCGGCCGCACTGGACTCCTGTTGCAGCCTTCCACAAGGCTCTCCTCCGTCCCACTAATACTACTGCTTTTGCTTTGGCTCCTCCACCATTAAGACTCCACACACACCTGCAGCTGGGGGAATAAAAATTGGCAGGGCAGTATTACCTTCCAAGAAGGCTACACAAGTTGGCATGGAAAGAGTTGCATATAGTACTGTATAGACAATGGTGGTATACCTGTTGTAACAGTGCAAAATGCCTTATGCAGCTCCTGCTCCTGTGATTCCTCCTCAATCGACATAGCATGCAACATTCATCTTGGAATCTTCCTAGGGATACTTACAATTCTGATAACCTCTGAGGGCAGATCTCGCACTGAGCAGCTCTGCTGTCTAGACATTGAAGAATGTTGTACCTCTGTGCTGGCTGTGTCTTCATCTTTCTTAGGGATGTGGATCACTTCCCTTCACTGGGTTGGATCTGGATTCAGCTGTTCCACTTCAGCTTGGCCTTTCTACTAGGCTTCTTTATCACTAATCTGTAATGACTTCACCTCTCGGACTTTTTGTCACTCTGGTCATACATTTAGGGAGGATACTGGTATGCTATCACATCTACTGCCCATAACACCCTTTGTGAAAATGCCACCATCTGGGTAGGTAAAACACCATCCCACTGGCTGTGAAAACTGGCTTAATCTAGCTCACCAAAATGATTGTGAACAGAGGTAAGACAAAAGGCACTCCTTACCTCTGCTCCTCCAGTGCTCTGGATGGATACCTTTCTTGCTAAGGTGGTGGCCCACAGTATATGAGCCTGCTGCATTGAAAGATTTCTAGATGTAAATAGTGTTAAAGCAGTGCTTACCTTTTTTACAGCAAGTACCTCTTTAATGTGCTTCTCAGAAGACACTCTTTGTTTATTTTTAATAACTTATAAAACTTCAGTTTACAGATGCACCTTTCAGACTACTAGACCATCGGAGCCTTGTGTCTCTGTGTCTCTCATACACACACAATCTCCTGGTTGTCAAACTTTAATGAGCCCAGATTTCTGTTCAGCAGTGTCTCTAGTTTGTAGAATTTGATGTCTGATTAGATGATAGAAACCATATATTTGATTTGCAAGATCAGATTCTGCAGATCCTTCCAGAACTCATCAGTGGTTCAAAATCATGGGCATAGCAACTGTAAAACCTCTGACCATTTTCCAGTAGTACTTGTGGGGTCAAAGAGCTTTTAACTGCAAGGCATCAGCTTTACTTGTTTACATTCATTGTTTACTGTATTTCGGCTTCTGTACAGTTTCCTCACTGCCCCATGAGTCTTTATTTTAGTATGCCCCAATCCCACTGTCGGCCCTGGGGTCAGAAC
Source organism: Neoceratodus forsteri (assembly GCA_016271365.2). Classification (NCBI taxonomy): domain Eukaryota; kingdom Metazoa; phylum Chordata; order Ceratodontiformes; family Ceratodontidae; genus Neoceratodus; species Neoceratodus forsteri. The sequence continues at coordinate 704,500,563 of CM057455.1, forward strand.
TGGTGCTGATGTGGCAGATGTACCACCTGATTGGTAATCAGAGCTCTGGCTCCCCTTCTGTGTTTCTGCACATGCACAGTGACGTATTAGTGTGCCTACACTGAGCTTTTGCTTTACCTCTGACCCCACTCCATTCCTTGGAGTCAAGGGGCTTAACATCCATGCCCAATGACACTTTTTACCCAGTCCTGACCACCTACGGTCCCAGCAGTGATGATACATGAGCAGCTGTGAAGATTTGGCTGGGTGCCAATGCTCTACTCATGCCCTGGACTTCTGGTGCCCACCCAGTATGGCAACTGCAGTTCCACAATGACTGGGGGTTAAAGAATCCTTCAGGATGACTGCTGGGAGTAGTTGATGGGGTCTAGGTCTAAGAGTCCAGCAGTTTACTCCCCAGTGTGAGGGGTGGTAGTTAGACTAACAGTGCACAATTACTAAAATAAAAGGCTACCCTCATGTAATTGCTATCATAATGCAGCATCAGTTTAGGCACAATACAAAACAAATCCAGTGCTATCATGCAAACAGAGATGTATGCAGTACAGAAAAGTGCAAAATGTGAATAGCACTGACACTGTGTCTAATATTACTTATCTATTGCTCAACGCTGATCAAAATTAGCAAAAGGTATCGGAGAGGGAAACAAAAGTACTGTAGGTTGAGCAAGTCATTGTTTGCCAACAAACATTAATAAATAATATTCAGAAAAAGTATAGGCAGTTTTCATTGAGGATCCCTTAACCTAATAAGACCATTCTCATACTCAGTACATTGATATGTCACCACTGTAGGCTGAATCTCTGTCTGCTTGAGTGGTATGTGTCTGCAGCTATGAATAACTACTGTACTTTCACATTTTGTATATTTATATAGTCTTTCTTCCTTGTGAGCCAGGTCAACTGAGTAAAGCCAGTCTCAGATTCAGTACATATAGTATATTCTGTCTTTTCACTGCAAGTCCACTCAGCTGAATAAAGCCTGTTTCAGCTTCAATACATTCTTTCTGTCTCTCTTCACTGTGAGTTCAAACATTTATGTATTTTCTTCACTCTGGTTTGACTCAACTCTGTGAAACCTCTTCAACAAGATATGGAACCTGTGTAGTCAGAGTCTGCCAATATGTTTTGAGAGGTCAGCAAAGGAAAGTTTCTCTTGCATTCCATCTACTTATATTGCGTCTCTCTTAAGGTAATGTCTCTAAATTTAACGATTTTGAATATGAAAAGAGTGACAGTCCTTTTTGAGCCAGCAAGGGCTTGTTTGATATCAATACTGTCTTAAGGTTCTTTGCAAAAACTCTGCACACCACACTTACATGTAAGTCCAGATAAAACAGGACGCTGAAGTCAGGAAGCAGCATTTATGTAGGCTTATCCTATTTACTTTTTTTATTGATTGATTGGTTCATTCATTTATTTGTTTTTATGTTGTTTGTGGGTCCTTACAAAATCCATTTAATAGGAAACCTGGGCATATTTCTGCATGCTTAATGTGAACACCAATGTGTGCATTCACACAAATGAAAGAGAGTGAAAAGAGATTGAATACATTCATCATTAGGCTCTGCTTGGTGTTCAGTGGGGGCAGTGGATGACACTTGACATATCCCCACCAAGTATTATACTGTATATAGCACCCATGTCCCAAGTGTCCTTTGGACAATCGTTTCTTTGCTGCAGCAGCATCACCACTGACCCTCCACATCTACCTGCCTTCTACATAACTGCAGGCCTGGGTATCACGGTGTTTGTCCCGCTGTCTCCTACTGTCCTGGCAGCTCCTTCTTCCTACTTGGCATTGTTCTGGTGGATATTCTGCCAGTGGTGTGTACTTCCCCCATTGCCACTCCCAATTCTTTGGTTAATGGTGGCCATTAATTGCCACCTGGCCATTTTCTGCTGTCCTTCTCCTGCACTGCTGTTTTGCCACTCTCTCTGCATCGTGTCTCTTCTCTCTTCCCTGGCCTTTTGCTCTTTTTGTTCTATGCTCCAGTAATTTCTGCTGTAGAGCCCTGCTCCTGTTTTTGCTTTTGGGGTGGGTGTTCCTGCTCTGCCAGTTCTGCCCTCACTTGGCCTGCCTCACTTTCTGCCTTTCAACTCTAGGGTGTGCTTGGAAAAGGGTGTCTTTCTGCTTTTACAGGTCTGTTCTTTGTGGTTGCCCTTGCTGCCCCCCCTCCCCATTCCTGTGTTCTGTGAATCTGCTGGGGCTGGAGTTTATCTCTGCTGGCTGTTCTGCCTGCCCTTCCATTTGCCTCTGTTTTACCCTCCTTAGGCCTGCCTGCCCACAGCTCATCTGGGTTCCTCTGGGTTTCTCCTGGCCGTGCTCAACTGCCTGTTCTTTTGAGCCCTCCTTATGTTTTAAACATTCAATTTGCTGCTATTTACCATCCTACCAGGTGGTTGTCTGGTCTTCTTCTTGGGGCTCCACTGTACTCCTGCCTTCTCTATCATTCTTACCAATCTACCATGCCTTACTTTACTATACCTACCATTACTACTTACCTACAACTCTGGAAAACACCTTCTAAATGGGGCACATGCCCTAACAACAATCAGGCACATGTACCAATAACAATTGGGCAAACAGTCCAATGATGTAATGCAAGTGCCCCAATTACAGCCCCTCAAGGACTCAGTATGCCTCTGCCATCTATGGAATCATACTACAATGAACCAAGCTCTTCAAGGCTTCAGCTTTTTCTTCTTCTTATATTTGCAAGCCTTGCTAACAGGAAAGAATTCAGGCTACCAGTTCAGAAACATTTTTTTATCCTTTTCCTTGAAGTTTTTTATAACTTAATCAGTCCTTTGGCACTCTGGTTCATCCATCTGCACCTTAGAAGACAAGCTCACAACACTTTCATGAGCATGGAAATCTCATGCGATAAAGAAACTTAGAAACATGGATTCTGTAAGAAGAAAGTTACCACAAGGCAAATCCACTCTACCCTAATCCTATCTAACCTGTGTGGTAGCAAGGGTCCCTATGTGGCCCAAAGCACCACCCACCCTCTCCATGTGATTTTTCTATTTAAGGATATCCATGCGCCTGTCTCACATATGCTTGAATCCTGTCACTGTCTCTACTCCCACAACTCCCTAGGCAACCAGTTCAATCAATCCACCACCTTTCCATGAAGAAATGTTTCCTTAATATCCTCTTGGCTCCTCCAACACTAACTTCATTTAGTTTCCTCTTGTAACCACATCTGTATTTAACCCCAAAAGCTCCCTACACTCTACCCTTTTTATCCCCTGATGGTATTCAAATGTCTCAATTATGTCCCTCTGTTTTTTTGGTTCTCTAAGGAGTACAGGTTTAGGCCCTTCAGCATTTCCTCATGGGGCTTTGCCTGCTGCCCCTATATCATCTTGTTTGCCTTTATCTGCAAGACTGTGCCCTATCAATATTTTTTTATATAAGGACTCCAGAATTGCACACAGTACCAAAGGTGAATGCAAACTAATGAATTTTACTGGGTGAGTATATGCCCCCGCCTTCTGTTTGCAGTCTGCCTCCCTATGCAATCGATCATCCTATTTGCTCTCCTCACTGTTTTTGAACACTGGGGCACTACTTTCAATGTGCCCCTAATGATAACCCCAAAGTCCCTTTCCTCCATGGTATATGCCATGTCCTCCCCTCCTATCTTCCCCCACTCCCCTTTGTTACCCCACCTAATGGATGTTTAATCTCTCCACTATTCACCCTGAACTCCCTTCCTCACTTATGCTCTATGCTGCCTATTGGATCCATCTCTATTGTACTGTATACAGATTCCATGTACCAATGTTTATGTTCCAGCCCATAGCCACCACTCACTGTGATGTATATCTTTACCTTGTATCTTTGTTACATATGCTGTTTGCGCTTTGACTTGCCTGTACTAACGACATGCTATTGATTCATTGTGCATGTTTGCACTCAGACCACCTTGTACCATGGCATTCTCTTGATTGTATTTACCATTTTAATGTGATGTGTGTTGTCTTTTAACTCCTGCTTGTATATGTTTGCTGTATGTATTACTTCTGCATGTGTCCATCAGGACCTCTTTGTGAATAAGCTCACTCAATGGAGTCTTCCTGCAATAAACTTGACGCTTAAACCATTCTGTATTTAACTCTGGGATTTTTGAGAGACAGTTGAATAATCACAATTATTCCTTAGTAGGCAATGGTTCATCCCAAGTTCCACTTCATACCCAGGATTAAAATAGAAATGCATAGCCTGGAGGAATGGTAAACAGAATCCTTGGATCCTCAGAGATTTACTTCACTGAGTGGTTTCCTTCTCCTCCATGATAAACGTCATGAAAGTGAGTAGTTATTTTGTGTTAGTTAGTTCCTATCTGTCAGACGTGATGACCCTCAGATGGTAGCTTCTTTTCACTCAGTTTAGTGCAGTGGCCTTCCCTCACTCCTTTGTACAAGACAATGTTCCGGTGGTTTTACTGCGCCTTCAGTTCTGACTTTTGGACATCTTCCCTAATGTACCTTTAGCCAAGGGACCTCAGTCCTAGGTATGAAACCCCTTTAAGAGGGTTCTGTACCATTGGTTCCCTGAACAGGGCAGCAGTTTCTTCAGAACAGATAGCATGAATGGCCACACATATCCAATGTTTTACCAACTATCAACCACAGTACTTAGCTACTGACTGTACCCAGTAACCTCTTTCAATCCAGTAGCACAAGCAATATACCATTGGACAAGAATTCTAACATACTTAGTTCCTCACTAAATCAGTGAATCATCAAGCTCTGCCTGGGGTTTTGTGGGGCAGCATGAGGCACTCACCTTGTTTGCTACCAAGTGTAATATTGTATACAGCCCACATGCCCCAAACATCCACTGGACATTGATTTTTTTGCTCCTACCATTCACCCCTTTTCCTACTTCTCACCATCTGGGCATCTTCCCTGTGGTACCTTTAGCCAGGGGACATCACTAATGCAACCCCTCTAGGGATGAAACCCTCTTCAAGAGGGTTCCATGTCAAAAGGTACCTCAAAAAGGATGGTATTTCCTCAAGAAGAGAAAGCATGAAAAACCACACATATCCAGTGTTTTACCTACTACTAATCATGGTACTGAGCTACCAGCTGTACTAGTAACATCATTCAATCCAGTAGCAAAAGCACTATACTTTGTTGTACAAGTTTTACTACATACTTAGTTAAAGATAGAAACATAGAGCTTGACAGCAGATAAAGATCACTTGACCCATCCAGTCTGCCCATTTATCCCTACCTACACTATATCCGCAAACAGTGCCCGGTCCACAGCTCTTTCTCCCTCCCCCCTTCCTTTCCACTATGATTCCTTTGTGCTTATCCTATGGATTTTTGAACCCCACCACTGTTTTCCCCACCACCACCTCCCCTGGAAGGATGTTTCAGGAATTCTTCAGTCCTTCTGTGAAGATGTGCTTCCTCACATCTCTCCTGAATCTACCCCCCCAAAGCTTTATAGTATGTCCCCCTGATTCTGAGCACCTTTTCTTCAGAAAAATGCTTCCCTCCTGTACTTATTTATCCTTGTGAGGTATTTAAATGTCTCTATCATATCCCCCTCTCACTCCTCTGTTCCAGGGTGTACATATTGAGGTCCTTTAGCCCCTCCCTATAGGGCTTTTGATGCACACCTTGCACCATTTTAGTTGCCCTCCTCTGGACTGCCTACACTCTATGTCCTTCCAGAGATGTGGTCTCCAGAACTGGACACAGTACTCTACGTGAGGTCTTACCAGAAAAATATACAGAAGCAACACCACCTCCCTCTTTCTTTTGGTGATACCCTTTTGTATGCACCCCAGCACCCCACTAGCTCTTCATACTGCCTTGACTCACTGCCTGGCCACTTTTAGGCCATCAGATATGATTAACCCCAGGACTCTTTCCTACTTGGTGGTCGTCAATATCACGGTACCCATTTTGTACTCTGGCCTATGTTTCTGTGCCAAAAGTGCATTATTTTGCACTTGTTTTACATTGAAACCCAGCTGCCATACCCTTGACCACTCCTCTAAGTTTCTGAGGTCCTTGCTCATCCTTGGTCCTTGCTCCCAGAGTGTCCACCCTATTACAGATTTTGAAGTCATCAACAAAAAAGCAGACCTTTCTTTCTTTCCAGTCCCTCTGCAATGTCGCTTATAGAAGGCACTGAAGATGACCAGTCCCAGCACTGATGCCTGAGACACCTCGCTGGTCACACTCCCTTCCTTGGAGTGAATTCTGTTTACCACCACCCTCTGTCACCTATCACCTAACCAATTTGTTGTCCAGTTTACCACCTTTGGATCCACTCCTATGCTACCCAGTTTGCTTACTAGTTTCCTATGTGGAACAGTGTTGAAAGCCTTGCTGAAACCTAGGTACACCTTGTCCACTGCTCCACCCTGATCTAGTTCCTTGGTCACCCAGTCAAATAAATCTATCAAAGTTATTTGACATGACCTCCTCCCTGTGAAACTATGCTGCCTCGGGTTTTGTAACCCATTGGATTCAAGATGTTCCACAATCCTTTCCTTCAGCAGTAGTTACTCACTAAACCAGTAAACAAATGTTAGTTATTTAGTATAATATGATTCCCCTGATGCCACATAGCAAGGGATCAATTTTGTCACCAGATGTGGTTTTTGATTAGAAGCCCAGTACTCGAAACAGTGACACTTCTGGGCTATACCACCCCCCCAGTGCTGTGCATATCTGTAGAGGAAACAGCGAGTAACAGTGAATGCTACTGGTGTTCAAGACATGTGGAGAAGCATCCCTCTGGGGACCTCAACTGTCCAGAAACACATGTACTGTGTCATGCATACTGTAACCCCAGTGATGAATATATCTCTTAATCTTTCAGATTTCATGAAAGAACTCTGCTAAATACTCACATATTACTTGAATAACGTCCTTTGATAGTCTGTATGGGCTTCCAGTTATTAATTAGTTATTTATTTATTTGAAACCTGGGGCCCAATTCCAGAAGGGTATATGCCAGCATAAGGCGAGATACGCCAAACCCCATGGTGTATCTCGCTATTTACGTCAGGCAATACATCAGCTCCTATTCCAAGATGCAAGTTGCACCTTAGTGTCTGCATGCTGCAACAAACACAGGTTATGCCAACACTTAAGCCGCAGCCCGCAACACCTGGCACAACTGCGGGTTACAACAGCAACCTAGCCCAATTCCAGTAGGGCAGCTGTCGTAACCCACAAGCGCAATTACAAAAGCCACAGTGGTGTGACTAAGTTAGAACAGCTCTGAGCTGCTCTAAGTGGCAACTGATGGTGCCATCCGTTGGCTGCCCACCTCCTGGAGCCACAGCAACGGTGCAGATGTGTCCCCCTTGTCACCTAATATATACCCCTGCCCCCACCCCCAAACAGCAGGAACCCCCGGGGGTCCATTCTCCGGCATGCCCCCCTGACACCTGTGTCTCCTGTTCTTGCCCCCTCCATGCCCCCTGGTGTGGCTGGTGGTGTTCCGGTGCAGGGGGTGCTTCGGGGGGGCTGCCTGGTGTTCATTGTGACTTGCAGAAGTTATATGCCATGCGTGGGCTACCATCACATGCATGGTGTATATTGCAAGTCACAATTGCCGGGACCCTGCAGTTTCTGGAATGCGGCATAGAATTCCTGGCGTAGAGGCAACCAGCGCAACACCGAACTGCGTGCAAGTTACGCCGGACATCTTGGAATTGGGCCCCTGGTAAATGAGAGAGGCACACTGAGCTGAGGCTCATTTCCAGGTGTGACCCAAGGGAAGGGAACAGGAGAAACAGCAGTATAACATATGAAGCAAGTCAATAGTGCAAAATTTGTCAATAGAGCAACATTTGGTAAATAAACTGGTACAAAAATGAGCAGGCACAGAAATAAAACAGTTACAGTAAAAATAATGTGCAGTCACTGATTAATATGAGACACCAGTTCAAGTACAAAGTAAAACAGCAATACATAGCATGCAGTTAATAAATTGACAACAGGCAAGAGACCTGTAGATGAGCTTATGCCTAACCCCATGGAAGAGGGAAGAGCAGGGGTGGTGAGGAAGTGCAACCTGGAGGCAAGTAGTGCAGACCCAGCCAGAGCCCCAATCAAGGATGTTTGAGGCAAGGCCAGGGAGGTGTCAGGAGGAAGGGTAACAAGAGCAGGTGGGGTGGTGGAGTTTCAACTAGTGCCTGAGGGAACCAGGGCAGGAGGAAGGGGAGTTTGTTCTAGAGTGATGCAAGTCAATAGGAAAAGGTAAACTGCCCAGCAGGGGAGGAGGGGTGAGGAGTTGAGAAAGTGAGATGATCCCTGGAATGGAGGGAACAGGAGGCAGGGGTTTGAATGCCATGACAAGACTAGATCCTATTCCTAAGCCTCTGCATATTCAGTGTGGAAATCAGTGCTATTTCGGTCTCTCATATTTGCTGAAAGAACTCTTCAGATGTTCAGTGTTGCTCAAATAGTTTAGTTATTTATTTAAAAATTGTTTTTACCAGGTAAATAAATACAGAAATGCAATAGGCTTGTTTAGAAATGTGGTCTGGGAGGAAGGGGATCAAGGAAGAGAAACAATACACTGCAGTGTAACAAAATGCAGGCAGTAAATATGCACAAGGATCAACAGTGTACAGATTGTGCATTTGACAAGTTGCAGGTGATAACAAACAATAAGCAATGGTTAAGGTGGATTTATAGGTAAATAATAACTGGTGACCCCTTGTAATCACTCGCTGCATCCTGCTTTTAAAATGTTGTAATAACTCAGTAAATGCCATAATAACTCAATACCGGATTATTACAGCATTTTGCCCTAGTGCTGTCACTGCTTACAGAAAATACACAGGCTAGAGTACAAACCAACCAAGCCAAATCAAACCACAAGTCACTCACTCAGGCCACCCATCTGCCCATTCTCCATCCAGACCATGACATTTCCTCACAATAAATAATTATTCTTTAGTAGAGCTACCAGCCTGATGAAACAGCAGGTCACTTATTCACAAACCAAATCTTTCACTATGGTGACTACTAAGAGACACACTCACACTTGACAAAAATGCAGCTTACAATTCTCAATCAAAACCTTGCACTAGTCATTATAAAAAATAAAGCCGCTGACTCAGTGGCATGGAGGGCTGAGGCAGCGATGCCTTATCTCCTGCCACACTGGTGACCCATGTTCTTGATGTGAGCAGGTCATCAGGTGCCGGTTGGGGTAGGTGAGCCCGACCATCTGGAGGACTACTCTCCTCTCCCAGGGAGGGTGGGGAATAGGGGCCAGCATTTGCCTGAGACCTAGCAAGGCTAGGTCTTGGCATGGTCAGGCAGCGGGTGTGCTGCTTGTGGACATGCATGCAGCATGCCAATTGCTGGCATTGCTTGCTCCGCTGCTGGAAAACAGAGAAAAATGGCCAGGTCAAGCAGCTTGATGGCCTTCTGCCTAACACACCATCTCCAAGGGCATCACCTGTCCTGAATCTGGTCCTGGTGGGGAGTTGGGAGCTCCCTGCCACCCTGCCATGGAGGGGTAAACTGCAGTGGTAACAAGGTGGTGGCCCGATCAAGAGACAGGTGCAGACAGATGGTGTCCAGAGGACAAAAATGGATGCCTGGAAGGGAGGTAGCCGACCAGGACCCGAAGAGAAAAAATCAGGTAGAAAAAAAAATAAATAAAGCCAGTGCAAGGTTTGCCTTATGAGGACTTTTCACACACCCTTGGTGTGTGATAATCTCATAAACTACTTGAGCTTCACTCTGGAGGTTTATGGATTATCACACACCTTGGATGTGTGACAAATCCTTATAACACACACCTGCAGAGCCATTATTCTCTCTATATATAATGTACTACTTAATTATTGTTTGGCAGAAGGGATGCTAGCAAAAGGAGAGGGATCAAAAGGTAGATTATTCCAGAGATGAGGAAGTTGTAATGGCAAGTTGTTGCTGACTTGAGAGGGCAAATTGCATTAAAAACATAGAAACATATACTTTGATGGCAGATAAGGACTGCTTGGCCCACCTAGTTTGCCCATTTCCCTACCTACAGGATAAGCTGCAGATCTTAGATCACCAACACCCTATTTCTTCCTACCCCCACAAGAATTGCCTGATGTCTGTCCCATGCATTCTTGAATTCTCCCACCACTTTAGACCCCACAACCTCCTCAGGAAGGCTGTTCCATGCGTTCACCACCCTCTCTGTAAAAATATACTTCCTCACATTGCCCCTGAGCCGTCCCCCCTCTATCTTCAAATTGCGTCCCCTTGTTCTTGCACTTCTCTTTTTCTGAAAGATGCTACCCTCTTGTACTTTGTTGACTCCACTGAGGAACTTAAAAGTTTCTATCATGTCCCCCACTCCCTCCTTTCCTCAAGGCTATACATATTAAGCTCCATTAGTTTCTCCTTGTATGGCTTCTCTTGCAGACCCTGCACCATTTTAGTTGTCCTCCTCTGGACTGCCTCCATCCTATGTCCTTGCGGAGATGGGGTCTCCAGAACTGGACGCAGTACTCCAGATGGGGTCTCACCAACTGACTGTACAGAGAGATAACAACTTCCTGTTTTCTGCTGGTGATGCCTCTCCCTATACATCCCAGTATCCCCACAGCCCTCCTTACTGCCTTCTCACATTGCTTGCTAACCTTAAGGTCATCAAATATGATTACCTCCAGGTCCCTTCCCATTTTTGTTGTTGTTGCTACCTCCCCCCGCTTTGTGTAATCTTCCCCTGGGTTTTTGTTTCCCAGGTGCATTATTTTGCACTTCTTTGCATTGAATCTAAGCTGCCATACTTCTGACCATTCCTCCAACCTTGCCAAGTCCCTTCTCATCCTTTCCACACCTCCTTGTGTATCAACCCTGTTGCAGATCTTTGTGTCATCTGCAAAGAGGCATACTTTTCCTTCCAGTCCCTCTGCAATGTCACTTATAACGACATTAAAAAGGACTGGACTCAGTACTGAACCCTGCAGTACCCCACTAGTAACCCCTCTTTCTTCAGAGTGAACTCTGTTTACTGTTACCCTCTATGTCCTGTTCTCCAGCCAATCTTTTACCCAGACTACCACCGTGGGACCCATTCCCAGGCTGGTTAATTCGACTATTAATCTTTTGTGTGGGACTGCGTCTAATGCCTTGCTTAAGTCTAGGTAGGCCATGTTGACAGCCCCTCCTTGGTCTACTACTTTGGTCACCCAGTCAAAGAAATAAATTAGATTTGCCTGACATGACCTTCTCGCTGTGATCCCCTGCTGCCTTGGGTCCTGTGCCCCACTGGCCTCTATGTACTCAACAATTCTTTCCTTCAGAAGTGATTCCATCACTTTCCTTGCCACAGAGGTCAAACTGACAGATCTGTAGTTTCCTGCCTCTGTCTTGCTCCCACATTTATGAAGGGAATCACATCTGCCTTCCTCCAGTCCTCAGGTACCACACCATCCTCCCATGATTTATTAAACAGGGTAGTCCGTGGTGTCACTAGTTCTCCCTTTAATTCTTTTAGAATTCTGGGATGAATTCCATCAGGCCCCATTGCTTTGTCCACCTTCAGTTTTAGGAGTTCTTTCAGAACCCTTTCTTCTGTGAAAGGACTGGGATCGACCCCCCTATCCAGCATGCTTCTGTTAACTGGATTAGGCACCTCCCCCTCCTCCTCTTTTGGGAATACTGAGTAGAAGTATTCATTTAGTATCCCTGCTTTTTCACTGTCCCTCTCTGCCCTCCCACCGTCCATTCTATTCAGTCTCACAATCCCTCCCTTTGTCTTTCTACGCTCCCTGATGTACCAATAAAAGGTTTTATCCCCCTTCTTAACTTAGTTGGCTATCTTTTCCTCAGTTTGGGCCTTTGCTATTCTGATTTCCCCCCTGCTTCTTTCTACCTTAACTGGCACAGTTCTCTGTCCTGCTCCTTCTGTGTTTCCTTATACTTCCTAAAAGCTATTTTTCCTCCCTAACCTTTCTTGCCACCTCTTTTGAGAACCATATTGGCTTTTTCTTTCATTTTTATTTATTTGCTTCACACAAAGGCTTGTTGCCTCTGTGATGGCAGTTTTGATGTTTCCCCACTGTTGCTCCACCCCTCCTTCTAGCCTGTTTGCTAGTGCTTTTATAAAGCACTCTCCCATCTTGCCAAAGTCAGCCCTCCTGAAGTCCAGTACTGTCACTTTTGTATGGCTCGACTCTGTAGCTGAGTTTATCGTGAACCACACTGGTGGTCACTTGTTCCCAGATGGCTACCCTCTTCTAGATCTGAGATCCTCTCACAGTCCTCATTTGAGAGTATGAGGTCTAAGATTGCTCCCTCACAAGTGGGTTCCAAAACTAGCTGTCTGAGGTCTGCCACCTGTAGGGCATTGAGAATGGCCTTGCTCTTGGATGTGGCTGCAGTAAAGGTGCTCCAGTTAACATCTGGCATATTCAGGTCTCCCATCAACAGTATTCCCCCTTTCTCTGCAATCCTAAGGATGTCTTCTATCATATCTTTGTCCATTCCCTTCCCCTGACATGGGGGTCTGTATACAACCCCTGTGTGGATTGTGGTGCAATTTCCAGTCTCTAAGGTGACCCACAGTTCCTCCTCTACTCCCTGTTTACTCTCTTGTTCCATTGCTTTTACCCCTTCCCTTACATAGAGAGCTACTCTTCCCCTTCTTCTATCCTCCCCGTCTCTCCTGTAGGTTGTGTACCCTGGTATGTTAACATCCCAGTCATGGTTCTCTGTGCACCATGTTTCTGTGACTGCTATGATATCCAGGCATCCCTCTTCAATCAAGGCCACCAGTTCAAGGAGCTTGTTGCCCAGACTATGGACATTGGTACTCATTACCTTCCATTTCTTGATGGCCTTACCCATTTTTGCCCCCTTCCTGTCCTTATTCCCTTTGTCATGTTCTCCATTTACCCCTGCCCTTCTCCCAATCGACATCTCTATCTTGGTGTTTACCTCACTTACTACCCTGATTTTTTGGGGGGAGGGGCTAGGATTTCCCTGCTCCTTCCCAGTGCCTCCCCCCTTGGCTAGTTTAAATGCTTGCCAATAAATAATTTAAACCTATCACCTAGGATCCTGGTCCCACTCCTGGACAGATGCAGACCATCATGCAAGTATAGGCCTACATCCCTCCAGGTAGACCCGCAGTCCCCAATGAAGCCAAATCCCTGAGCTCTGCACCAGTTTTTCAACCACTGATTGAATCCCATGGTGTGGAGCTCCCTAGCCTCACCCTTGCCATAGACAGGCAGCAGCTCCAAGAAGGTTACCGTGTGTTCTATTTGTCTAAGGCCCCTTCCCAACTCCACAAACTCTTCCTGCACTGCTCTGATACCTTTCTCAGCCAGGTAATTTGTCCCTAGGTGGACAATGACATCCAGCTCCCTCCCCCATGCAGCTGTTCCAGCAATCCTGAGGATTCGCTCCCTGTCCTTCCAAGCCATGGCACCAGGCAGGCACCTTACCTCCCTCCCTCTCCCCTTCCTCCCACCACCCGCAACAATGGAGTCCCACACAAGGAGTTGTTTCCTTCCCTGTTGGGTCCCATGCCACCCTCCTGTGGGTCTCCTTTGTGCAGGTTCCCAGCATCCTCCTTGGTCTCCACTGTGGGTGCCTCCATAGAGGAACCATACTTTGCCAGAATGGCATATGAATTTTGGAGAGCTACCACTGGAGGGATGTGCCTCTGTTCCACTACCCTCACCCTCTTTGAGCCCACTGTGGTCTAACTGCTCCTGTTTCTTGGCAATCTCTGAGGCCACGGCAGTGGCCCTGGTGGCCCTTTGGTGGGAGAGGAGGTTCCCCTAATCCTGGCCAACTCAGCCTGGAGATGAGCAACCTCATCCCTCAGCACAGAGAGGTGTCTGCAGATGGGACAATACCACATCCGCCAGAACGTCTCTCAGAAGACCGCGGCTCCACAGCCACTGCACTGCACCACTCCCATCATGTGTTATTTTTGGCCCCTTAACTGTTGTTTGGACTACTTACTCTTTACTCTGTTTATTTTTATTTCTTTAGTTACTTACTGTCTTTGTGCCCTTTAAGCTCCTGATCTTCCTGTTCTGAGAGAAGAAGTTTCTATATTTCTCAGTAGTCTCCTTACTTGCTCAGAATCAGACCTCCAGCAGGTGGGGGGGGTCAGAGAGCTACTGTTTTCCTTCTAGGATGGAGAGTCTTTTGTGGCTCTGTGATCACTCACTTTCTGCTCCCAATCAAGAAGTTCCTGTTGTCAGTCAAATCCTGTGCCTATAAAAGGATAACTTGCATAGGGTGGGGGTGGAGGAGAGGAAAGGAAGGCAATATATTCCCAGTAGAGAAGTATAGTTATAACAGCAGCTCCTTTTTCTTGATGTCCTCTGTCTGTTCTCTGGCAGAAGCTATCTAGGGCAGTTTTTAAACCTGGCTTTAACCTGACTTCCTTCTAGCTAAGCCACTCCCCCTACTTTTCAGCTTTTTCAATGGTTAGTTAATTGCGCAGATAACAATTCCCTTCAGCCACCTGAGACAAACACCTAGATAATGCACAGATAACAATTCACTTCAGCCAAGTCAGACAAACAGACTAACTTTTTTTTTGTTTTGTTTTACCCTAAATTGAAGGTCCCAGTAGTAGAGTTCTAGTTCTTTAGTCCCAGTAGAGAAGTATAGTTATAACAGCAGTTCCTTCTTCTTGGTGTCCTCTGCCTGTTCATTCAGAGTTTGCAGAAGACATGAGACATTAATTCAGTTAAGCTGGAAGTTAACCAACCAAGTAGTTAAAGACATACAAACCAAGACATTTTGAGTGCCTTTAAAGAAGTGAAGACCATAGAAGATGATCATACAAGACACTGGCTTGAGTGCAAGGAGGACACCGGAGAAGAAAAATACAGAGGGAGTTGAACAAAGTGTCCTGCTTAACTAAGTGTTCTTTGAGGGTAGTGGCATAAATTATATGAACATATTCAGTGGTATTCAGGATCCTTTATTCAACATTTACTCATCCTTCGGGAGAGGCAATCAATTACCCAATAGAGGATGCCAGGGCCAGATATTCAAATATGTGCAAAGTGCAGCACAAATATTTGTGCTCTGCCTTGTGAATGCCTGGGTGCCAAAAGATACTACATTCAGTCAACTAGAACACCAATGTTATTCAACTGAATATAGGGCCATGTCAGCCTAGTGCTAAGCCACTTAATGCAACCCTGACAGGACTTCCAAAGTACACTGCCAGAATGAATGGTACCAGAGTGCTATTTGCAATATTCAAAGGGACTTATGCAAATTAGCCCATTGGGCATGCAAGTCACTAAGGGGTCATTTGCATTCCCATTATGGGCTCATTTGCAGGGGTAGCAATGCAGATTAGTGCAGCACCACCCCTTCCAATTGCCCAGTATCAGACATGTACATATCCCTGGTACTAGTGCCCCCCCCACCGATACCCAGCCCATTCAGTAAGATACATGATCCCTGGTGCTAGTGGTTCCCTCACTACCGATCGCTGGCCCATTCTGAGCAATACTATAATCTCTGGTGGTAGTGGTGCCCTCTCGCCCTCCAGTCCAAGCTGAGTTATAAACAATATGATCCCTGGTGGTAGTGGCGCCCTCCTCCACTCCAATCCAAGCCCCATCATACAATATTATATCCCTGGTGGTAATGGTCCCCTTCCATTGATCGCCAGCCCCAAAATACAAACATCCCCTCTCTGGCATCCAGTGGTTCACCCCCCTGCAACACAGGCACCCACCCCCCACTCACCGTATTTTCAGTTGTGGTGCCGTGGGTGCATATGGTGACCAGCACAGTCCTCCTCACACCTCCTCAGACAGCCGCTGTATGTACAGCCAGGGAGTGCATGCCTCTTATTTATAGGACAGGGTGATACACTCTGTCCTACAAATAAGAGGTGCGCTCCATAGCTGTACATACAGTGGACAGATAAGGAGGTGTCAGGAGGGTTGTGCCAGTCACCATATGCACCCAGGGCACCACTGCTGAGTATATGTCAAGTTGGGGGTGCCAGTGCCATGTGGGGGGGAACCACTGGATGCCATGGAGGGGTTGTTTGTGCTTGAGAGCTGGTGATCGGGGGAAATCACTACCACCAGTGATATAACATTGTACAACAAGACAAGAATCAGAGGAAGGGAGGGCACCACTACCACCAGGGATGGCATTATTGTACAGAGTGGGCCAGTGATCACTGGGTGGGGCAACTGCTAGCACCGAGGATTACATTTGTTACTGAATGGTCTGGCGATCAGTAAGGGGGGGATGCCCAGGGGTCACAGGGGGAGGTTGTGCTCCCCTGCAGCCAACTGGGTAGGTGGTTACATTACCTCTGGCAGCTGCTAGGGTTGCCCAAGGTTAAGTTGGGGTTTTGTTCAGCTATACTTGTGCTGCACAGAAGGACAGTATATAACCCTTTTGTGTAATGCAAAGCTGCTGAATATGGGAAAACGCACATTTTCTTGGCCATGCCCCTCCCCTTGCATACAAGCATACGTTATATTTTGCTTGTGCACTAATCCTCTTTGCTCACACAACAGCCCATTTTAAATATGAGGATCCAGCGCAAACCCCAGTTTACACAGGCCAGGACCTGTTAGTGCACATGCAAACTTCTGAAAATCGGACCTCTGGTCTTTTAATGGCATTTGGTGATGAGAGACGTAATGTGTAATGAGAAATCCAAATTCTGGTCAAGAATAAATTCAATGTATTTATACTGAGATACTGTGCCTAAAGTAATACTGTTTGGAGAGCTATCATTTGGTTTGTGAAAGTCTTTTAAAAAATTCCAAGAACCAAAAAGCACTGATACATTCCTTTATTAAGTACTAATCAAGTGAATCCAAAGCACTTCAAAAGGTTTTAATAGTTGGCTGCAATGAGCTGTTTACAACCTTAGAGCTGGGACAAGCAGTAAGATTTACCTGGACACATTTCTTCTTATCAGGGGTCTTACTGGGTATTCTGCTTAGTATAGTGGGAAGCAAATCCCTATAAATTGGTAAGCATTTGGACAGCATACAGTTCTTATTTCATCCATGCTTGGGAAGTGGGAAAAGGGCAGACATGAGGGACATCGAGTCCCTTCCAACCTTGGATTAAATATTACTACATTACATGTGATATCACATAAAATGGGCATGGAAATCCCTGAGACTTGGTTTTAGCCATTGCCTTAAGAAAGCACTACCAATGGCTAAAAATAAGCCCCTACCAACTGGGGCAACTCACAGAATCCATAAGTCACTTGCTTTCTAATCTTCATCACTAACATGGCTGCAACCTTTACTCGTATATAAAAACCTTTAACTAGGCCCTAAAACTGAAAGTCCATTAAATTAAGCAAAGAAAGAAAATAATTTTATGTTATTTTCACTCAAGAGACCCTCCTTACTAACATACACACATTTAGAAAATCAAGTACTGTTCAGATGTTCCATTACTGGTATTTCTTTGATGACCATGAAAATAAATCTCCCTCCTATCCCCACCAGCTTGCCAATAAACTCGCTGTTCCATACATCGCAACACTGAGGTTCTGGCTCCACTTGAGGCCTGTGTGTGTGTCTCTGTGCGTATACCAATGGAACTCTGAAGAATTTTGTATTTATTTAATCCATGTTACCATTCTGTATGTGTGGGGGGTGGGGTGGGGAGCATTCTACTACTGTAATAATGCAGAGCTTAGAATTCTTCTATTCCATGGTAAATAATCACATCACACAGTGTACTGAATATGAAAAAAGACAGATGACTGACAGGTGAAAAACATCTGTGGAAGGACTATTTTACATTATTCAGCAACATTTGTTTTATAATTTGTGTGGGTTTGAAAACTTTTAGAGTGTGTTTTTTAAGTTGCCTCAGTGCCCATTTTATATAAGCAATAAGGCACTTCAGGGACATTGGTTGTACTAAGTTTACCCCATGGTGAGGGGCTGAAGGCACTTGGCTTCACCTTGTGCATTACAGACCCACTGACCATAGGGTAAACCTAGTACAACCAATGCCCTGCCATACCTTATTGCTTAAATAAACTGCTGGTGATAGCATAATCAATTTCATGGCAAGAAACCAGGATTTGCAAACAAAGGATTATGACATCATGTGTAGACAGGCAGAAGTAGCAGATAAAGTTGGAGGAATAAGAGTCCTATTTCAAGCAACTGTCATTAGTAATAAGGAAGGAATGGAAGGAAATATAGCAGATATGTTAAATACTGTATAAGCAGCAACTTTCAATGTAAAATAGTGAATAATACATGAGTAGGAGTGGATAACTAGAATTGTACACATTTCCGAGATGTTGGATGCTACATAAACCCCAAAAGCAAAGTTTGAGGGGTTTATACAAACATCCCACACCAATGGTGTGTGTCTTAAATTTTGGTTTACATCCACCCACCCATGTCTTTCTTTTAGAACTTCTGATGAGCATTTTTAACATTTTGTGAACAGTGTAAACCTGAATTAGAGGGAGTGATTACAACCGCCTAGCAGTAATGCATAATTACAAGAGGGTGGTTGCAGCACAGTTTCAGAAATCTATTATCAAAGCATTAAAAATGCTCACCAGAAATTATTAAGGTATTATGTAAAGTTGTCACAAAGACATCATAAGTGCTTTAAATATTCCTTGATTATCTTCTTTCTTATTCTTTTGTGTTAGATTGTGCTCCTTGATCAACTCAAATACATACAGTATATTCTGCCTTGTGTTCAAGTTCCCTTTTGCTGCAAGCCACTTCAAGGCAATGTTTTCAATATGGATTAGTACTCCTTGGATAAATGTTGCTTTGGAGCAATTTTTTAGTCTAAATCACCCCCCCATACTACCAGAGAAGATTGTAACAGTTTGCATTTGGCATTTTAGGTGTTGATCACATGAACTACAGAGCCTCAAATGTTCAACAAACCTATACAATTACATTTTATTTGGAGATCCTTGGTGTTTTTGATGTCATTTAAATCAATCAGTTGTTGATAAAGCTAATTAGTGGATTAAGTGCATGGGAAAACAGTGATAACAGGGACTGAGGAAGTCTTCCCAGAAAAAGTGTGCCTAAATTTTGATATTTTGGATGAGAGTGAATTGCCACATTCTCATGGTGGTCCTAGAGTTCCTTACTTTAATGTATCATGTACAGTTAAAAAAAAAGTGATTTTTTAATGTACGGTAGGGATTTCTTTAGATTAGATTCAGACTGTGATGTTGCACAGAGATACAGTAACATCATGTCTGGAACTGCTTTTAGACCAAACAGTATTAAAGATTGTTTCTAGCAATTTCAGTTGCCTTTTTATAGTTAATCCATTTTGGGTTAAAATTGCAAACCTTCTTGCCCCTCCTATTAATGAAGTCATTCAGGGAGGGATTCGGTTACATTGGGAACTGGGGTCCCACCTGGAGTGATAAAAACCTATACAAGGGAAAGTACCTGCATCCATCTGGGAGGGGAACAACAGTCCTCAGTAAGCAGTTTAAATGTTACACAAGTGAACATTTAAACTAGCAGAGGGTGGTGGTGGAAGGGAGCTAGGAGATGTAGACGCCCCCCCCCCCACTAGCTGAAGTAATCAGTAGGGAGAACCATAAGGGTAGCAAATCCCCAAGGGTACCTGATAACAAGAAAAACAAAATGGTAGGTATGAATAGGGATGGAAATGAGGCCAGAGTGGGTAAGGAAATAAGGCAAAAGGGAAAAGGTGGGGTAGGCAAGCAGGATGGTAGCAGTTTGTGAAAGACCATGTGTACAAATGCTAGAAATATGGGGAATAAGATCCCTGACCTAGTTGCCATTACGACCAAGGCTGATCTAGATATTATTGCCATTTTTGAGTCATGAAGCAATGAGAACCAAGACTGGGATTTAACAATACCAGGATATACAGTATGTTGTTCAGGAAGGACAGAGTGGTTAAGAAATGGGGAGGAGCTCTTCCTTATGTAAGGGATAGCATAAAAGTAACAGGGATACAGGGAACACAGGGAGGGATGGAAATCCTGTGGGTCATTCTAGACAAGAGGAATGGAGTCACTATTCACACTGGAGTGATCTACAGACCGCTGCCACAGATGGACAAGATTTTGGCAGAAGCCATCCAAAAGATGGCTAATAAAGGGGAGATGCTGCTGGTGAGGGACTTCAGTTTGCCTGAGGTAAATTGGAGCATCCCAGCTGCAGCTTCAGGTATGAGCAGGGACATCCCAGACTCCCTGCAGGGGGCATTCCTCAGGCAACTAGTAGAGGAACATACTCATGAGGGAGCAATATTGGACCTTGTGTTCACCAACAGGGACAGTATTGCAGATGTCAAAGTTGGTGACCATCTGTGGAGCACTGATCACCTTACGGTGTGGTTAAATAGAAGAACTGTGTCAGGAGTGAACCACACAAAGGCAGGGTACTGGATTTCAGGAGGGCCAATTACACAATGATGGAAGAATGTCTCAGGGAGGCCTTGGAAGGGTAGGAGGACTTTGGAGGAGTGAAGGAACAGTGGGCAATGCTAAAAGGGGCCATATGAAGACAACAGATCTCCATGTCATGCAGGAAAGCAAATGAAAAAGGAAAAGGAGACCGCTATGGTTCTCAAAAGAGGTGGCTAGGAAGGTGCACACTTTTAGTGCTTCAGCTGCGCAGAGTCCTGCAGTCCTTTTACGATCACTGAGTAAAAAGGAGTCCACATTCCGAATGGACAACATCTGTGTCTGTGAAGCAGTCTGCCCATGTTGTCCCTATGGACAGCAGCACTGCACTATTTCACATTGCCGGTGTAGGGTAACAGTCAATTCACTTAGTTGATTTCTAAATGCTAGCATTAGGAATGTAGGAGCCTATATGATCAGTGTTTTGCAAAAGTGAGACTCGGGTCGATTGCTTAGCTAAAGAACACTACCCCCATCAAATTACTCATCAGTAAAAAATTAACTTTTAGTTTGATTTGTATAAATCTCTCAAGATGCAAATAACCAGGACTGATAATACGACTGTCTCTTTGGTCTACCCTGCTTATTAGCTGTACATGTCGGCGCACTATAAATCATATATGTTGGACACTTTCCTATTACCACAAAACTCTAATGATCTATTGATAAGTTGGTAAGTTCAGGGTATATATGTTGCACTCACTTCCCTGTTTTGCAGTTTGACAAAACACTGGAACTTGGTTTAAGGCAACCACATCTTCCTTTAAGAGACAGTTAAGAAAGCCATTGTCAGTAAATAGGCAACTAAAAAAAAAAAAAAACAGATCATGCCTAAGACAATGCAGAATGACTACAACCAGCCCAAAGACTCACCTTTTTCCATCAATAACCTGCTCAACTGCGATCACAAGCCCTCCAAGCCCAATAACTTGTTCGCTCCTGTGAAATGGCTCTGGATAGTGCTGGCTTTGCTCTCTTCCATGTTGGAGAGCTCGGCTTCTCTCACTTTGACATCCCAACTCAGAGGTTTGCTCTCCCAGCACACTACGTGGAGCAGCTGGCTGCCTGGTGGTACCCCTACAGCCTAGCACCTGGAGGCCATCTTCCAAGAACAAAAAGTACTGACTCCCGCTTTGTCTACACTTCATTTCAACTTCTTAAGTCTTCTTCATTTTATCAAAACTCTTAAAGCTCTGTTTTTTTTCTTTTTGTCTGTTTAATGACTATGGCTTCCTTAACTGTCTCTAAAGGGAAGGTGCAGTTACCGTAAACAGAGTTCTAGTGTTTTGTTAAACAGCAAAACAGGGAAGTGCAAATAGTTAAAATCCCATCTCATTGGTGATCCAGTGATCCCCCATTCCTGAACCCCGATGTCACCATTAGTATATTTTAAATTTAAATCCCATCGCATTGGCAATTCAGTGATCCCAACCAAGTCCTGTTCAGTGGCGACCCAGTGTCCCTACCCCAGCAGGTAGTGCCTACCACCCCACTTCCCGTCCCCATCCCATAACAGAGTCTGCACTGGAACAGCCCTCTTATCACCTCTGCAGCTGGTGCCAAATAAACTGTCAGTTTGTTTGCTGTACTGTGCCCAATGCACTTACACTGTACAGTACAGCATTCAAACTGACAGTTTAGTCAGCACTGGCCAAGGAGGTGAGAGGAGGGTTGTGCCAGTACTGGCTGTATTATGGGATGGGGTGGCAGGGTGGTGGCACTATCTGCTGGAGCTAGGGGGCACTGGACCACCACCACTGAATGGGGCTTGCATTCTGTGAATTAATAATAGAGACATCGGGGTTCGTGGGGGAACACTGGATCACCAATGAGACAGGATTTAAATATTAATTTACTAATGGGGTTTGGGGAAAGTGGAACACTGGATGACCAATGAGATGGGATTTATATTTTAATTTATACCAGAGACATCAGGGTTCAGAATCTCATTTGCTTCCAGTTAGCAACCAAAGAATCGCTGAAGAGCCTCAGTCACATACACACTGCACTTCCAAAGGCACTGAAACACAAGCAAGTCTGCGTGTGTGTGGGGGCGGGTGGGGGGAGGCATAGGAATTGGAATTTAAAAGCAACTCGGGTTTCCATCTGATGCTATGCACCACCTGTGGAAGCTCTTCATATGACTCACATTAACAAACACCCCATTGTTCCTCCCTTGCTGCCTTTTACAAACAGGGTAAGCCAAGCTGTTGTTCACCCAGCAGCACCCAGAGATGCTGATATCAATGATAGGGCATGTCAGGGAGCGAGTCCTGCAAAGGGTTTGGAGAAGGTTTTAACTGCAAATATGAAAGTTTGTTGCAGAGTACTCCTAAAGGTAACTACTGTCATCAGGGGATGTGATGGACAGTAACAATCTCCTCAGTGCTGTAAATTGAACTCCTTTAGAAGACTTGTGTCTGTATAGTATAAACTATTCCATCAGTTATCACATAAAAGTTTGGGATTTGGACTCCATTATGAAGGGCTGGTGTGTCTTGAATCTATATAGCTTATAATTACATAATCTTCTCTTTTCCTATATCATAGTTTCAATTTTACGACTAGTAATCTCATCTAAACACAACTTGCTCTGGCAATATATAGAATTTGTGTTTCTGCCTTTTGTTTTTGTTGGTACATTTAGACCTAAAATATGAACAAGGACCTTAATATATTTGTTAGATCCAGACAGTATTTTCAAATATTGTGATTTTAGGGGAAATGAACACCAACTAGCACTTTAAAACATACAAATTGAAGTGTTAACTGGAAATTCCTAAATTACAGAAGCCAGACGTCTTAATTTACATACAGGGGTAACTTGGAACTTAGCTCCCTTCCCTCTTTGAGGGCTGCAGTTGAGCCAAACCCTCTAGACCTCCACAAACACTAAGCAAAAGGACTCCAGATTCTTTCCAAATGAATAACATGTTGGATTGTGTCACAGTTGCCTCCGCATCTGTGAAGCAGTGTGCCCATGTTGTCCCTACCAACCACAGCACTGCACTATTTTACAGTGCCAGTGGTCACAACAGAACACAGCACACTCTATCATGTCCAAGATGGCCACCACACTCTACTGCATATGTGCTAACAGTTGAGCATGTGCAGTAACACGCAGTGGCCACCATAGTCACAGCGGAGTGGGCTGTGTTAGGCTGTGACCACTGGCACTTACGTATTTCTCATTTTTATTTTATAATATAAAAATTCCCCCCACCTGACCCTCCCTCTCAGTAAGCACCCACCACCCCACACCCCTTCCCTCAGAAAACATAACTGTGACACTGGGCATGCCCAATCCCCCAGTGTTGCCATTGAGAATCCTCATTCCTTGTTTTTTTCTCCCACAAGTACAGAAACATTAAAGTGACACTGGTGGTTCCCAACCCACCAGTGTCACATTCCGAACCCACACCCACCAAGAAACATAAAAGTGACACTGGAAGTGCCCTATACCCCAGTGTCATGGTCCGACCCCCCCAAAAAAACAATTACAGTGACACTGTGGGTGCCAAACTCCCCAGTGTCATGATCTGGAATCCTGGGTCCTGTTTAGTTTTTTTGCCAGCGACACTAGAGGTACCCAACCCCCCAATGTCATGATCCAACCCCCCAAAAAACATCACAGTGACATTGGGAGTGCTCAATCCCCCAGTGTCATGATCTGGAATCCTGGGTCCACTTTTTTTGTTTTGGGGCCAATATCTGAAAAAAAAAACACCCATCGATGTCCTGTGTACCCTTTTTTTTCTCTCCTGCAAAAAGAAAAGCATCCATCAATGTCTTTTGTTCTGTTACTGTAACCCCTCCCCAAAGCCTTACTTGCCCATGGGGAGAGCCAGCACCATGATCTTCTCAGGATCGCAGACACATCTTCACTCCTGAAAGCCGGACCATGAACTGAGGAAACGGTATGCTGTTCATTGTATTTTGATTGGTTTTGAAATTAGTGGCATACCTTGGCCATTTTTGCATATTTTTGCTCCAAATTTTCAACATGCCTTCCTTGGGACACCTCCTCATGAACAATTGCACTGCCAGCAGGCAGATCTGTCCCAAAAGGTGATTTTGTGGTCCCTGTGAAAAATCACCTTTTGGGCAAGAGATGAACATTTTCTCTGCCCTTGTTCATGAGGTGGGGCCATAAGAAGGCTATGTTGAAAATTTGGCATGCAAATATTGAAAAACAACAAAGCTATGAGCCTACATTGCATTTTGCGAATGCAGGCTTGTAACTTTGGTAATTTTCAATAATTTTACCCCAAATCCACAACATAGCCATATCTTTATAGCACCCCATGAGTGTGAAAGCTGTCATTTTTCAAATCCTGCCAAAAATGTGTTTTTGTATCCCGAAAGTTGCTTTTGCAGTCCCTGAGTGAAAACATCTTTTGGCCAGGAGTCGAACATTTTCTCTGTCCTTCTTCGTGAGGCAGGATCATAATAAGGTTATGTTGCAAATCTGGTGAAAGCATATTACAACACAACACTTTTATGAACCTACATTACATTTTGTGAATGCAGGCCCCTAACATTGATAAATTCCAAAATTTTTACCACAAATTCTTCTTCTGTGGCCCTATCAGCTCTGGCCAGAGTATGTTCAGGCACAGTATGTTAGCAAAAAGAGAAAGACCAGGGAAGGGATTGTAAGACTAAGGAGAAAAAGGTGGGGGGCGGGATTGTGTGGAAGAGCACAAGATAAAATCAGATATCCTGAACAATTATTTTTGTTCAGTTTTCACAAATGAAAGGGAGGGTGAGGGACCACAGATCTCTATCAGGAACATCAAAGGAAGATGTGTGGACTCTAGTCTATTTACAGTGGAGAAAGTCCTGAAAGAACTTGCAAATCTTAAGGTGGACCAGACAATGGGACCAGACAAGATACATCCAAGGTTTTTGAGGGAGCTCCAAGAGGTGCTGACTGCTCCTATGACAGTCCTATTCAACCACTCACTGGAAATGGTAGTGGTCCCGGAGGACTGGAGGAAGGCAGATGTAGTACCACTTAACAAGTGTGGGAGCAGGGAGGAGGCTGGCAATTACAGGCCAGTCAGCCTGACTTCGGTGGTAGGGAAATTAATGGAATCACTACTGAAAGAAAGTATTGTGGAATACCTTGAATCTGAGGCAGAATGGACTCACTAGTGGAAGTCCTGTCAAACTAATCTTATAGATATCTTTGACTGGGTAACCAGGGAAGTAGATCAGAGAAGAGCAGTGGATGTGGTCTACCAAGATTTCAGCAAGGTTTTCAACACTGTTCCACATAAGAGACTCATAAACAAGCTGGGCAGCCTAGAAGTGTGGCTAAAAATAGTAAACTTGGTAAGAAATTGGTTGGAGGATAGGCGACAGATGGTAGTGGCAAACAGAGTTTACTCTGAGGAAGGGAGGGTGACTAGAGGGGTGACATAAAGATCAGTACTGGGAACGGTCCTCTTTAATACCTTTATAAGGGACACTGCAGTGGGACTAGAAGGGAAGAGATGTAATTTTGCAGATGACACAAAAGTATGCAATGGAGTGGACACTCCAGAGGGGTGGGGTGTGTGGAAAAAATGAGTAGAGATCTAGGTAAGCTTGAGAAGTTATCTAGAAAGTGGCAACTAAGTTTCAATGCACACAACTGCAAATCATGCACTTTATGCATAGAAACCCAAGCTCAGAGTACAAAATGGGGGGAATGGTACTGGCAACCACCTAACAGGAAAGATACCTAGGTGTTATCATATCTAATTACCTAAAGGTGGCCAAACAGTGTGACAAGACAGTGGGGAGAGCCAGTGGGATACTAGGGTGCATAGGGAGAGATATCACCAGCAGAAAGAGGGAGGTGGTGATACATTTGTATCAGTCTCTGATGAAACCACACCTAGAATGTTGTGTCCAGTTCCGGAGTCCTCATCTATGAAAGGACATAGACAGAGCTGAGTCAGTCCAGAGGAGGGCAAATAAAATGGTGTGGGATCTGCATCAAAAACCCTATGAGGTGAGACTGAAGGACCTCAATATGTACAGACTAGAGGAAAGGAGGGAGAGGGGGGATATGATAGAAACTTAAAAAATACCTCAAGGGTATAAATAAGGTTCAAGAGGGAAGCCTTTTTCAGGCAAAAGGATGTACAACAAGAGGTCATGTGATCAAGCTGGAGGGGGTAGAATCAGGGGAAATGTAAGAAAACATGAATTCACCGAAAGGGTGGTGGATGCCTGGAACAGCCTCCCTGAGTAGGTGGTGAGAGCAAAAATATAATAGGATTTAAGAAGGTATGGGATAAATATATTTATTTTTATTTTTATTTTAGCTTTTGTTGACCGGGTAAGTGCACTAGACAAATGGACTATATGGGAAACTCAGAAGCAAGGAAAGGGGAGGGGGGTGTAAAGCCAGAGATAAAATAGGGTCTATGGTGTGACAGTAGGTAGGGAAGGTGGACTGACTAGGAGGACCAAGCAGTCCTCATCTGCTGTCATATTCTATGTTTCTATGTTTCTGTGAGGTGTTTGGTGCTATACGATTCTCTTTTGTTAACCATTTGTGCTGTTCCTATAAGGCTGTTGGAACCGAGGTGACTGTGTACTTGGTCTGCATCTAGGCTAGTGCATACTTTAAAGGTTTTAGGCAGACATGTTACTGGTGGTAGTTCTTGGGAACATTACCTGAGTTCCTAATAGTCATCATTGTTCTAACTCCTCTTAAATCAAGGGGTCCACACTCAGCAGCACATCTCCTTAAAATATGCCACTAATATTCAGTTTCTGAAGCATTTATTTGACAGTGCTAACATAAAATTGCAAACTAATAACTTTTTTGACGCACTCAGATGCCATATAGATAGTGACTTTTCAGATTTTGTTTTCTTAACTATTTCCATATCTTCCTGTGGATACATGCAGTAGCTTTATATTTGATACTAAAACATGGAAGAACATTTAAAAGACTTCAGCAGTTTCTTTTTCCAACCAGAGAATGTAAGTATCCATGTGCCCGAGTAGAAAGCTTGATGTATTTAGTCCCAACAGTGTCTTTATACAAGGGTCCTTCTGTTTCAGCCTTCCTTATGTTTATTATTTAATATCTAGAAAACTCAAGTTTAGCTGTAAGAGAGAGGAATATATCGTTATCTCTGGATTTTGTGGAAGATCATTTTATGTAACTAAAATAGAACCGTGATTGTGAACACTAAATAAAAACAAAGTCAAATGATTTACAATAATACAAATTCACTGTATAGATGATTAGACATATCATAGAACTATGGTCTAGTTATCAAACAGCATTTCTGTGAGCCTGAAGATCCAGGTCTTTAAACTGTCACTTATTGTGTGACCTTTAGCATATTACTTAACCTCTCTGTTCTTAACCTCTTCTTTTTCTCTATTTGTCTTCTGAATAACGTTATCTATTTCTGCTTGACACAACATTACAGCATTCAATACCTCTATCTGAAGTTACCTCACTGCTTGCTTAACATGTGGTACAACTGCTGATAGAATATTAAACTCTTTGCAGTACAGTGTGTATGAAGGACAGGGATGCAGCATGGTCTAGTGGTTAGAGCACCAGCTTAGGAACTAGATGATCACAGGTTTGAACCTCACTGGAGCCAAATACTATGTGCCCTTGAGCAAGCCACTTAATCTCATAGTGTTCCATACCACCCAACTGTGTAAATGGATTACAACCCTGAGAGGAGGGTGATTTCCAAGTGCCACCACCCTTAAAGGGTGTGTAAATGTACAGTATAGGATTCAAAGGAGTCTCTTACAGCATCAAATACAGTATGACTATCAGCAGAAATAATGTAGAGAATTTGACTCCTAGGTTTATCAAAATAAATTTAATTTTATAATATACCACCCATGTACACAAAATAACCAACATTTAGTGGAACCACCCACTTTTCAAGGTTCAGTGGTCATCCAGAAGCAGTTTACATGATGCTTACTCAATATCAGGTTATATTTCTTACACGGTAGCCTGTTCTACTGGACTGCAGCTCCTTTCATGCATGTCAAGTTACACCCTTTCTGTTTTCAAAATAGTGCTCGATGCTATAGCTGACTTCCTCTCCTTACCGAGAAGCAGAACCCCATGAAAACAGGATATTGCATATCACCTGGATTATCCTGAGTAAATAAACTATAAACAAATAATAATAATTATAGAAATAGGACATAACATCAAAATTCTTTCCTTACTTTTAATGTTCTTATATACAAACACATTTAGATGTCACACCAGAAATAAATGAAATTGATTTTGGTTTATAAAAATGTTACAAAAAATGGAGAAATGACCACCAAAATGTAATTTAGTGAAAGTTTACCATTATTGAAACATCCAAACGTATTGATCCTTCAACTATAAGCATTCATATAATTTTATGAAGGAAGCCATTTCTTACAGTAATATGTTTTACTTATTACTGCATCCTAGCAAGATCAATTCAGTAGCCTCCATGGCAAGCCAAACCACATTTTCAAGACAGAAGAAACTGTTACTGAGGTCTGAATGTTTTCATGTTTTACCAGTTCATTCACTTGCCTGCCCTTAAAAAGCTGCCTGTAACCCAAACCTTAATAACAACATCAAAGCAATAATTAACTTAGCTAGTATAATTAGCTGCCTAGGTAAGATGAGTAGTTTGTCAACTGTCACCTCAGGACTTGTTTAAACTTGATCGAAAAGTGTCTTGCCAATTGAGACTCATAGTATACTAAGATTACCAGTACTAAACACTTAGGCTTTGGGCACTGGAAAACGTTTACTGTTCTTGATAGTACTTGGGGCTTAATTTTCAGAGCCCCCTAGAAAGCCACAAGCCCCTGGTGCACCGATCATTTGGAGCACTGGTTTCTGGCTACCCACTGGATTTTTCAATCCCAAGGGCCAAATGCTGCAAGTTAGGTCAGGTTTTCACCGGTCTAACTTATGCCATTTGGGAGACCATTTTTACAGGGCTTGCACCAAATATTTGATGCAAGCTGCCATAAAGTGTGAAAACTGTTGCAACTGCACCTAATGCACTAAAATCAGGTGCAGTTGCATCCAAGATGTTTGGTGCAGCTGTGCCAAAGAATGGGGTTGATGCAGCGCTTGACACAAGTTCTATGTCATCCTTTGAAAACTGAGCTCATAATGTTTTGATGAAACAATCACTGTCAAAGATAAAAACATTATACAGAGATGAATGTAGTGAATCATATGCTTTTCTGGTGGCCCTTTGTCATACATTTCAACCTGGAAATTATTATGATACAGTAAATCTCTATAAAGTGCTCCTGGAAAGTGAACATAGGTATTGCTTGTAGTGGTCTCAAGTAAGGGTTTTGTTGTGCATACTACAAAGTCAGAATTTCAAATGCCAATGCCTCTCTTGATTGCTTCTCAGAGAAAGGGGGATGCAGGCACACTATTGTTTTCAAATCACTGTCATAGACACCAATAAATTGAATTGCAGCAGATGTGAGCCAGTTAGGAGTACCCAAGTAATGGAACAACAAATATTGGCTACATTACATATACTGTAGCAGCTCTCATACATACTGTGCCTCAAAGTATTCTGCATATCAATAAGTTTCTACTAGTGCATGGAGCTTTTAAATGTGCAACCATTAACAAGTATATTACATACAAATGCATGAACATGTGAGCATACAGCAGAAGACTTGTAGCCCCCCCAATGTGGTATTATCTATTTATGTTTGCTTCCTATACATATATATGTACTTTTTTAACCATTTCCAGCCTTTAAGAATCAATTATGTTGCTTGAGGGTGTGCTCCAGATGCCTACAACTCTCAGTGAGAAGTAACTTTTCCTTGCATCCCCTTAAACATTTCTCTCTGCAGTTGCTTATTATGGCCCAAGGTTGTATTTTCGTTTTGTCTAGTCCTTAGCCCAAGATCCTTACATAATTACAGATCTTTTAATAAACCCTACATATTAGAGGTCTCCTGCTATCTGCCTTTGCTTTAAGCTAAAACGTCTTTAGAGTATTATATCTCATTTACCTCATTTACAGGGGCACTGGTAATTTAACTTGTTATAACAAGTTATACAAAAGAAAACAAACAAAACACAAAAAAAAACTTTTGCTTTCATTTTCTTCCTTCTAGTTACTCTGACCAGGTTATAAACCCAGCAACTTATCTGGAATGGATATCATTAACTGCAGGTACTGAGGAACACTTTTCAGTAGGGCAGTTTTACAGGATTTAGGACACTGTCCTACATGCTGGGCCATTTGAGATCTAAGGGCTCAGCTTCAGGCAGCATGGGCAGAGATTACGTGCCTCAAATTGCATATTCAAGAGGAAATATATTATAAGAACCACCCGCCATTTCCCCAACATCCAACAGAAGCACCTTGACTGCAGAGGGTAGTTGGTCAAGGAGGTTGGCAGGTGGTTAGGAGGGGCAAATCGGGTGCCCCATCACTCAGTGCTCTCCAACATATTACCTCCACAAACCATATAAAAACTACAAACAGGTATCTGCCTCTATCTCCGAAATCAAACGGGCAGAGAACAGTGCAGAGCAGGACACTGCAGCACAGGAGCGAGCATAACAAAACGCACCCAAAACAGGAACCAAAAGATAAAAGGAAATCCCAAAAACTTCTGATCATAGGAGACTGCATGATTTGGGGAGTTGATACCTATCTCCAGCCAGGGATAATGGTCAGATGTGTCCCTGGTACATCAGCATGGAGAGACACTGACCGCAATGCTAAAATTGTTCAGGAAGCAGGAGAAAACATTGATGTCCTGGTACACATAGGGACTAATGATCTTGCCAGCTGGTCAGATGTTGAGACCAAGGAACACCTGACCAGGCTGAGTGACAAACTATCATCCATTTTATCTGGCATCTCCTTCTCTGAGATCCTGCCAGTCTGTGAGAGGGGGCAGATTGATGGAAGGTCAGAGAAGGGGAGATAGGAGAGCTAAACATGTGGCTCAAGGGCTGGTGCCAGGGAAAAGGACACAAATTTGTAGGGAACTGGCAACAGTTTTGGGAGTGAAAGTTCTTTAAATTTGATGGACTGCATCTAGCTAAGTAGGGAGTCAGTGCATTGGGGCAGAATTTTGATGTCTTTGCAGAATATTTAAAATAGCAAATGGGGAGAGAGGTGCAGCACCCCATACATCAAATGGAAATAACGCCCCTCCCTCTCAGCTAGTGGTCAAACAGGAGTTCAGCATGTTTGCAGTTCATTTGCATCACCAGGTAAGGAAAGAGGTCTGGTTCCCCATATGACACACAGGGAAAATGCCAGACCTCACCCAACAACTAACACACCGATATCCCACCAATTGAAAATCATGTACACAAATGCTCGCTGCCAAGGAAACAAGATCCCAGACCTGCAAGCAATAATGGCAGAGGCTAAACTGGACAGAGTAGCAATTAGCGAGACGTGGTTTACCAGTAACCACACTTGGGAGACTTCAGTACCTGGCTATGTACTGTTCAGAAGAGACCAAGGTGCAAAAAGGGGGGTGGTGTGACCCTTTTCAGACATAGAAGGAATCTGACCCTGAAGCACTTAAACTTGCTGTCCATAGTTCGGTACGCTCCACCATTGACTACGGTTTGGTAATATATGGAGCTGCCTCTGCAACATCCCTAAAAAGGCTAAATATTACCTTGAACAAAACCTGTAGGCTCATCACAGACACCAACTGCCTCACCCATATGTGTGATCTGTACACTAACAGGATGGCTTAATCTCCAAGGATGAATCAAGTACCAAACTTGCATACTAGTCAAAAAGAAGCTCTTTGGTGCGCTGCCAACTGGAATCTCCTGCCTTCTGTCTAGATCCCTCAAGGCTCGTTATACTCGGGCCTCTGTCACTGAACACGTACTCATTCCATGGGTCTGGACCACACAGTGCCAGTGGTCCTTCCTCTACAGAGCCCCCAACTGGCTAAACCAGGTGAAACACCTGGTTCCACTGGGTGATCTTCCAACATTGGTCCATGCCTTTGTCACTACCCGTCTTGATTACTGCAATTTCCTCTACCTAGGGCTACCTGGGGTTGGTATCTGCTGCTTGCAGCTGGTGCAGAACGTGGCGGCCAGGCCTTTGACTGGGACCTCTAGAACCAGTCATATTACACCTGTGCTCCACGAACTGCACTGGCTGCCTGTTTGGTGGTGGATCACCTTTAAGGTTAGTTTACTAACCTCTAAAGCCTTACATGATCAGGGACCTGGTTACCTGAAAGATTTCCTGATACTCTACTGCCCCCTCCATCCTCTCCATTCTGACAATAAGGGATTGCTGGAGATTCCCAAGGTTTGATTAAAAACATCAGGATCCCATGCTTTTGCTTTCTCAGCACTAGCCCTCTGGAATTCTCTACCTGGTTGGCTGAGAGAATGCCCAACTGTCAATAGATTTAAAGTTGGGTTAAATACATATTTATTTAGTTTAGCTTGTCCTTAGTTATGGATGATATGTTTTAATGCTTATTTTAAACTCTTATTATTATGTATATGTTTTTATGTACAGCGCCTTGGTTCTGAAAGGCGCTATAAAAACAAAGTTGATTTGATTTTGATTTAAACAGACTGGGCTATGAACTAAGCAGCCTACCTCATTTGACCCAACTTAAACATCTCCTCCACAAACACATTACAAATGAAAGCACCTGTGACTGCCCTAACTAAGCTTACAACGTGCTCTCCAGTGCACCCGGTTCTGACCTCTGACAGGACATCCTCTGTCCCTATCTCACCCCCTTAAGCCCACCCCTCTATTTTTCTCTCCCTTTTCCATGCTAATCCCCCTTTTTTCTCCCCTCCTTTTGCCTCTGTCTCTCACCATCACCCCCCTACTCTCTCGCTCTATCCCTATCTCCACCTACCTTACTACCCCTCTTGACAAGGCCACCTGGCTGCAACTTTCCCACCCTATATTTGTGACCTAACTTAACTTACCTCCCTTCTCTTTCACTTAGTTTACCACCACCTATATATTGCAAATGTATCAGAGACTGTCATTAAACTTTGTACTAAGGTGTTTGCTGTAAACTGTAAATTTACTTTTTGCTCTTCTTGTCTGTCTTTGTAACCCCTCCCATTACTGATGTGGAACCTTTGTAAATGAGCAGTTCCCTGCTCAAAGGTATTTGTAATCCAAAAATGATTAAATGAAATTAAATAAATAAATACATATGCTTCCCATGATGCTTTGTATTACTGGGATATGTGCTGTTTGTGTTTTCTTAAAAATGTGGCTGTTTGGCCAATATCCTCCAAGATAACCCATGCCCCAGTGCATTTGCTCTGGGGTTCTTTTGTAGTTCTCTTCTCTCTCTGCTTTGGAATGCCCATGACCCAAACAAATAAGATCTTCTATTGGGTGGTTGGCTTCCTCTCCCTTGGCTGAGATACAGATCTGGTACACTGATGAGTCCAAATGAGGATGAAACATATGTCTGTGTCTGCTGTCCTCAGTCTTTGCTGACTGTATTGTGAGGCCTTCTGGCACCATGCAATTCTGCTTAAAGTTGAGCCATTCCAAATTAATTAATGGGCATTTGCATATGCTTCCCATAATGCTTTGCATAATTGGGGTATGTGCAATTTGTGTTTTCTTTAAAATTTGGCTGTATGGCCAATATCCTGGGATAACCCATGCCCCAATACATTTGCTCTGGAATTTCTTTTGTGTATATATATATATATATATATATATATATATATATATATATATATATATATATATATATATATATATATATATATATGGTAGCATGGTAGTGCTACCATAGTTAGGGTTGATGAGCCATTTACATGTTAAACCCAAAATGTTGCACCTTAATAACTTTGCAACTGATTGACAGATTTGCCTGAAATTTGGAATACACGATCAAGAACCATACGCCTTGGGATCTGCCAAGTTTCATTCTGGTTTGATACATGGCTGCGGAGTTATTAAGCGTGATCTGCGCGTGCATTTACGCTTTTTCTGGAATTCTACGGTCGTGCCTACAGGTCGCATCGGTTGTGACCAGCCCAAAATCTTCAGGAAACATGCGGACAGGGTTCCCGATGTGCCTTTTGAAGATTTTGTGAAAAAATATTAAACGGTTCAAAAGTTATTCAAAAAACAATTTCCCATTATAAGTCAATGGGGAACGTTAACAAAAAGTTTGACAGTGTCGCAAATGCATTTTTACTTTCGAAAATGGCCCTCTTACTTTCGCAAATCCGCCATCTTGTTTTCAGTTAGTGATCAGAAAAATGCTTGCCATTTAAATTTGGGACTGTCTAGCAACCTAATTCTTTTTGTATTCACCTAGTCGTAGCCTGAGGATGCTAGCCATGTCTTCATTTTGGGGTAAAACACCCCAGAAATATGTTTTTCAAATTTCTGGAAAAAGTACTTTCACAAAGTACTTTCGTGCTCATGAAAGTGTCGCAAATCTTTATGAAAGCTTTTGCAAATTGTGACAGTACTTTTCTAGGCTGTGGGGAAATGACAGCAATTGTTTGGCACCCCGCTGCAAAAGAACGGTTTGGAGTTTTGGGCTAAAATTTGGAGGGAACGCAGCTGACATCTTACAGATGTGCCTTTCAGTATTGTGTTGAAAAAATATTACATGGCAGCAAAGTTACAGCACTCCAAAGTTGACAGTTTTTCCCATAGGATAACATTATGGCGCCTAATGCATTACAGGAATCCTTTGGCACTCTGCTGCAAAATAACGGTTTGCTCTTTTTCCCTGAAATTTGGAGGGAAGACAGCCAACAGCCCACAGATGTGCCTTTCAGTAGTTTGGTGAAAAAAGATTACAGGGAGGCAAAGTTATGGCACTCCAAACTTCTCTTTTTTTCCCATAGGATAACATTACGGTGTTCGCTACGCATTTCAGGGACCGTATCTTGGAAACGGTGTGAGATACAGACTTTTTGTCGGAAAGATGCTTAGCACAAAACTAGCCAGGACAGTTGTAAATGATATGACTTTAAAATTTTTTTTCTACGTTGTACGGTTCCTGAGACATAACCTATTTAGTATTCCAAGTCCTCATTTTCTGCTCCGATACCCATTATTATGCATACATTCTTTGTACTCACTGTCTTTCTCTGTGCAGGTTTTGTGGAAAACCAGCCTGTGCACTTACATTACTGTTACCGTTGCCCTTTCTGCTTGTGGTTCCGTACCTGTTTCACTTACCGTTGACGTCTACACCACCATGTGCGTTATCCTTTGCGTTTTCATTTGCGCTTGCGTTTCTGTTATTTTTTGCCATTTGTTTCTACAGTACTGTTTCTCTTTCTGTTTCACTTTGCGTCATGATGCCCATTGACATTTCCGTTTGCAGGCACCATGTTACTATGTGACAACACATCACGTGGCAGACCGTTCCCGTCTATGCCACCCTGTGCATTACCCTTTCTGTTCTCATTTGCGCTTGCATTACCATGAGTGCCACTGTTAGCACTTCTGTTTGCGTTGCTGTTCCTGTTACTATGCCACGGGCCCCACGCTCCTGCCGCATCATGTGGTGGGAGCGCAGGGCGCCCGTCGTTGAATTACATTCACAATTTCTCGTTATCATTCTTAAAAAGAAGGGAAATTAGTGGCAAAAACTCTGTTTAATGCATTAGTTAGGGTTGTTCACAGTGACAAAAGTGAGGAAATTCGGTGTTAGGGTTGAAAACACCCCTTGAGCCCCCACCCCAACCAGCATTGGGGTGTGTTACCTCACGAATTACGAATGCTGTAATGTTATCCTATGGGGAAAAAAAAGAAATTTGGAGTGCCATAACTTTGCCTCCCTGTAATATTTTTTCACCAAACCACTGAAAGGCATATCTGTGGGCTGTTGGCTGTCTTCTTTCCAAATTTCAGGAAAAAAGACCAAACTGTTATTTTGCAGCAGGGTGCCAAAGGATTCCTGTAATGCGTTGAGTGCCGTAATGTTATCCTATGGGAAAAACCATCAACTTTGGAGTGCCGTAACTTTGCTGCCATGTAATATTTTTTCAACACAACACTGAAAGGCACATCTGTGAGATGTCGGCTGTATTCCCTTCAAATTTCAGCCCAAAAATCCCAACTGTTCTTTTGCAGTGGAGTGCCAAAGAATTACTGTTATTTTGGGCATAGTGTCGCAAAGTAGTGTCGTGATTTGTGAAAGCTTTCACAAAAAATTTGTGACACTTTCGTAAGTTCGACACTACTTTGCGAAAGTAATTTTTCCAGAAATCTGAAAAACATATTTCTGGGATGTTTTACCCCAAAATAAAGACATGGCTAGCATCCCCAGGGCCGGACTAGGTAAATACAAAAAGAATTAGGTTGCTAGAGGATCTCAATTTTAAATGCCAAGCATTTTTCTGATCACTAACTGAAAACAAAATGGTGGATTTGCAACAGTAACAGGGCCATTTGCAACAGTAAAAAGTGCATTTGCGACACTGTCGAACTTTTTGTTAACTTTTCCCATTGACTTATAATGGGAAATTGTTTTTTGAATAACTTTTGAACCGTTTAATATTTTTTCACGAAATCTTTGAAAGGCACATCGGGGACCCCAGCTGCACATTCCCTGAAGATTCTGGGCCAGTCGTGCAAACCGTGCGACCTGTAGGCACGACCGTAGAATTCCAGAAAAAGCATAAATGCATGCGCAGATCACGTTTAATAACTCCACAGCCGTGTATCCCACTGGTATGAAATGTGGCAGATCCCAAGGTATACAGGTCTTGATCGTGTATTCCAAATTTCAGGCAAATCCGTCAAATGGTTTCAAAGTTATTAAGGTGCAAAATTTGGGGTTTAACATGTAAATGGCTCTCAACCCTAACCATGGTAGCACTACTGTGCTACCATAATATATATATATTTTTTCATGGCAAAAACTCTGTTAATGCATCAGTTAGGGTTGTTCCTCAGTGACAAAAGCAGGGAAATTTGGTGCTAGGGTTCAAAACCCTAACTGCTAATTCCACCCCAGCCCCAACCCCACCACACACACACATACATGCAAGTAGGGGAAGGACCAAGGCAACACAAGCAATCACACACAACCAGCAAGAAGTGTATACATGTGTTATCATAGCAAGTAGGTAAGAAATCTAACTTCAGGTATCATACACTATTTCCAAACTTGCTCCATGAGGTAAGTTCACCTAAAGGTGAACCAAGGTGGCAGTAGTGAAAACCGTGTACCTCGCTATGTTTTCGACATATGGGTGGTGAAAGGCATCATGGGCACAGCAGTGTTAGTCTATGGGAAATTGGTCAATTTTGGGACACTGTAACTTTGTGATCCTTAACTATTTCAACATCAAAGCAGCAAAAGGCACATCTGTGGGACCAAGGCTTGCCACCCTGCAAATTTCAGCCCAAAGGACCCAACTGATTGCTTGCAGGAGGATGCCAAAAATGTGCAGTTGTCAGGGAACATGCTTTCACAAAATACTTTTGCAAACACGAAAGTGTCGCAAATGGAAGACACAACACTTTCGCATTTGCGAAAACATGTAAAATACTTTCGCAAAATACTTTCACAAACACGAAAGTGTCGCAAATGCATAGCATGACACTGTCACATTTGCAAAAGTTATTTGCAAAAGTATTTTCAGAGAATGTCCAAAATCCTGTTTTGGGGCTTGTAAATACCAAAATAGCATGTGTATAATCTGTGTTATGTGTTGGTTGCAGCGTGGGGCCCAAGATGCCCAGTTGTCCGCAGTGATATGTGTTCTGCAGAGCGTAGAATGTCCGGGATCAGAGTTAGCAGTGATGACCCCATGCCACATACCGACAGCTGTTTGTGTGTGGAAGATGGGATCATGGGGGGTGTGGTTTTGTGGTTTAGATAGTTGTATGCTATTTCTGTTACCTGCTGCTGATTGTGTGTGATTGGTTGTGTTGCCTTGGTCCTTCCCCTACTTGCATGTATGTGTGTGTGGTGGTGGTGGGGGGGGAGTGCAGTTAGGGTTTTGAACCCTAACACCAAATTTCCCTGCTTTTGTCACTGTGGAACAACCCTAACTGATGCATTAACAGAGTTTTTTTGCCATGAATTTCCCTTCTTTTTGAAAATGTGCATTATAAATAGTGAATGGTATGTGTTGGTGGGAGCGCAGGGCCCTTTGGGCCTTGTGATCCTACCATGCTGCCCAATTCTGCATAATAACAGAAACAGTAAAGCTATCGCTAGTGGTAATGGTGAGTCAAATGCAAACGCTAATGGTAACTGTAATGCCAATGCAAATGTGAATGCAAATGAAAAGGCTAACTGTTACGGTAATGTGAACAGAAATGCAAATGGTAATGCAAACAATAACGCAAACTCAAACATTAACAGTAAAGGTGATGCAAACGCAAATGTGAAAGGAAACAGTAATGGTAATGGGAACATAACCACAAATGGTAACAGTAATGGTAACGTTGATGCAAACACAAAAGGTAATGGAAACACAAATGCAATGTCAAACTGTAATGAAAACAGTGACAGAAATGGAAATGAAAACGCAAACGGTAATGCTAATGCAAGTGGAAACACAAATGGAAAAAGTAACGGTAATGGTAATGGTGACACAAACGGAAACAGTAACGCAAATGCTAATGGAAACACAAGCACAAATGTTAATGCAAACACTAATGCTAACCATAACTCTAACGTTGACTGAAACGCAAAGTGAAGTGGTAACAGTATCACTAATGGTGATGCAAATGTAAACACAAATGGTAACTCAAACGCAAGTGTAAACATAAACACAAATGGTAATGGTAACGGTGATACAAATGGAAATGCTAATGCAAACAGTAACAGAAACACAAGGGCAAACAGTAATGCTAACTGTAATGCAAATGTTGACAGAAACACAAAGTGGAGTGATAACAGTAATGCTAACGGTGAGCAAAATTAAACACAAATGGTAGTACAAATGCAAGCACAAATGCAAATGATAATGGTAACTGTGATGCAAACAAAAAAGCTAACGCAAACGGTAATGGAAATGTACTCGCAAACATAAATGCAAAAGTAACGCTAACTGTAATGCTAATGGAAATGCAAAGTGAGGTGTTAGTGGTAATGCTAATGCAGACACAAATGTAAATGCAAATGCAAATGGTAGCGCAAATGCAAGCACAAATGGAAACACAAATGGTAATGCAAAAGGTGATGCAAACGGAAACACAAATGCTAACAGAAACAGAAATGCAAATGCTAATGGTAACAGTAACACAAATGCACATGCTTTGTGTCCAAAAGAGGTGCATCCAGAAGCACAGTGAATACAAAGAATGTGGGCATAATAGTGAGCCACGGGCTGGAAAATCAGCACTTGGAATACTAAATTGCTTATATCTCAGGAACCGTACAACGTAGATAAAAAAATTAAAATGTTGTAATATTTATAACTTTCCAGGCTACTTTAACATTTAGCCCCCTTAGGGGGCACTAAGCATTTTTATGAAGAAAATCCATATCTTGAACCATTTTAGAGATACGGGACCCGAAAGGCACGTCGCACGGCATAATGTTATCCTATAGGAAAACTTGTCAAACTTGGAGTGCCATAACTTTGCAGCCCTGTAATATTTTGCCACCAAACCATGAAAAGGCACATCTGTGGGACATTGGCTTTCTTCCCTGCAAATTTTAGCTCAAAAGAACAAACTGTTGTTTTACAGCAGGGTGGCAAAGATTTCATGTTGTTTTGGCCATACTTCAGCAAATCAAGGCAATTTCGCAAAACAAAATTACAAAAGTATCACATTTGAGAAAGTACTTTGTGACACTACTTTTTACAAAAATTTAAAAAACATATTTCTGGGGTGTTTTACCCCCCAAAAAAGACATGGCTAGCATCCGTAGGACTCGACTAGGTGAACACAGCAAGAATTGTGTTCCCAGAGGGTCCTTAATGTAAATGCCAAGCATTTTCCTGAGCTGCAACTGAAACAAAAATGGATGACTCACAAAAGTAAAAGGATCATTTGCGACAGTAAAAACTGCATTTGTGAAAGTGTTGAATTGGTTGTTAACTTTTCCCATAGACTACAATGGGAGACAGTATTTTTTGAATAACTTTTGAACCGTTTAATATTTTTTCATGATCCCTTCGAAAGGCACATCAGGGAGCCTGGCAGCATGTTCCCTGAAGTTTTTGGATCAATCACACAAACCATGTGGGCTGTAGGCTTGAGCAAAGAAATGCACAAAATTGCATAACTTATGCATTTTTTGGCACGCTGTGGCTCCACAACTGTACATCCGACCATAACTTGCCAGATTTAGAGATCCTTGGTATCAGACCGTGCATTCCAAATTTCAGACAAATCCGTTGTATGGTTGCAAAATTACTAAAGTGCAAAATTTGAGATTTAGCCTTAATTGGGGTACTCAACCTTAATTATAGTGGCACTACCATGCTACTTTTAGGTGTGCGGTCACGCACAGGGCCGCAGGCCAAGTGCGTCAACCACCCAAGGCATGCATATATCAGAGCATGACCGCGCATCCTAGAGTGGGTTATCTATCTTATAAAATGGTAAAATTGTTTTTTGGGAGGGTAAAATTGCAGGTGTGTGGTCGCACTCTGATATACGCATGGTCACCTGATGGAGTTTGTCCAGTGCTGTTGTTGTAGATGAGCTTTTATGTATCACCCATTTTACAAATACATATTTACATATTTATTTATAAAACGGGCACAAACAATTCTAAGTCCTGCTGGCTAATCAGCCATCTTAACCGTGTCCTTATACAGCCATATCATGCCAACCTGCACTACATACCAACTGATAACCCTGCCACACCTAGAAATCACTGAGCCCGCACTGCCCAAACCACTTTGCTGAACATTCGAACAATAGCAAAGTGACATTTATAGTGTGGCATTTCAAGCACTACCAATACCTCAGAAAACACCACAACGAAATCAGCAGATGCGCGTGCTGCATGAATGCATCCTCAAACAGAATCCACAGACTTGTTCTTCCACAGACTGTTTCACCTGCCAGTTAGTGACATTTAAAAACATATGGACAAACTTTTCATTACTACAGCAGATGAGCACAGTGAGCGGGCTGGACGATTTTTCAAACAAGTATAAGCAGCATCTACGGTGGCTGGCAAGGGACATGCTCACTCTTAATGAGCAGCTGCTGGTTCTCAAAATGGCTTCTCTGTCCACTCCGAGGCACCCTTCAGGAAATGGTCATGTGGTTGCAATAATTCTAAATGTACTGGCCATCAAAATCAAACACTGATTGTCAAAAACAGGCACATTGTTAAGCACCAGAGACACCCTGTTATGACAGACTAAAATCAAATGACGATGTGGAAGACAAACTCAGCAGTCTGTGTGTGTGCGTGTGTGTGTGTGCGTGTGTTTCTGTGTGTGTAAGGGGAGGAAACACCACCCTAAAAGCCCTATAGAGCCTATCAAACAATTCAGAAATAACCTCAATACAGGGACTATTTTACTCCTTCAGACATTAAAACCTCAAGTTTTAAAAAGTTTTAGCATTTTTTTATTATTTTTTTTCTTAAATAGTACCTTAATAGGGCCCATTTTATAAGCGCAGTAAGACACTCCAAGGTATGTGTTATGGCCTTATAAGAGCACTTCCCAGGTGCTAAAGGCACTCAGTGCAAGTGCCTCATGCCTCATAATGCACCTGGGGTGTGCTCTTATAAGGCCATAACACATACCTCATCACGCCTTATTGCTGGCATATTAATATATTCATTGCAAACACATTTTGTTAATGCATCAGTTAGGGTTGTCATTACAGTCACAAAAGTTTAGTAATTTGATGTTAGGGTTACCAAACCTACTCCCCAATCCCACCCCCACTCTCCACACACCAACAGGTGTCAGGGTGTGCCTTGGGGTTGTCAGCCCTAACTCTCACCCCATTCCATTTGTAAGGAAGCTGAGTGGTACAGTATAGGACAATGGAGTGAGAGTTAGGCCCAACGATCCCAAGGCACACCCCAACAGCTGCTGGTGTGTGGAGAGTGGGGGTGTGGAGTAGGGTTGGTAACCCTCATATTGAATTTCCAAACTTTTGTTGCTGTAATGATAACCCTAACTGATGCATTAATGAAGTTTTTTTGCAATGAATTTCCCTTCTTTTTGAGAAAATTTAATGCTACTCATATGTGGTTGTGGGAGCACAGGGCCCTCTGAGCCCTGCACTTCAATCATGCATACATTTTGTAATTGTCTCTGATTTTCATGTGGGAACACATACTGATATTTTATTGATATCACATCTCCATGTGGGGCCCTGCGCTCCCACTACTGCATAATGTAGGGCCCTGCACTCCCATTATTGCATAATTGGATCCAAATGTGGGAGCATAGGATCCTATGGGCCCTGCACTCCCATGTATCCATAAGTATAGAGACACAAGTGCATACTTAGAACCATTCCAGGTAACCCTTGTGCTGTAAAAGTTGCAATATCTCAGGAACCGTAGAAACTTTGGAAAAACATTCCTTTGCAGTCGTATTCATGACCTGGCCACCTCCACACTTGCTTAGTACACCTGAATGTGTACTAAGCTGTGCTTAACAAAAAATCTGTACCTCAAACTGTTTTCAAGATATTGCTACTGAAAGGCATCACA
Organism: Neoceratodus forsteri; assembly: GCA_016271365.2. Taxonomy (NCBI): domain Eukaryota; kingdom Metazoa; phylum Chordata; order Ceratodontiformes; family Ceratodontidae; genus Neoceratodus; species Neoceratodus forsteri. Next base: position 704,543,628 of record CM057455.1, read on the forward strand.
ACTGCCACAATGTTATCCTATGGAAAAATTCACAGCTTCTGAGAGCTGTAATATGGTACTGGTGTCCATTTCTTCATCAAACCAGCAAATGACACATCTGTGGGGCAAGAGCTTGCCATCCTGCAAATTTCAGCCCAAAAGTCTTAACCATTTTCTTGTTATGAAGTGGCAAAGAAACTGTTTTTGTGGCTATTTACTTGTTTTCACTTTCAGATCACATATTTTTTTCTTATATACTATAATGGAAAACATTTTCAAGATATGGATGCTGAAAGGCACTGTGGGTGCCCGAAGTGTTATCCTATGGGAAATTTCTTAACTTTGGAACGCTGTAACTATGGAGCTATTGTATTTTTTTGGACCAAACCGCAAAAAGGCACATAGGTGGGCCCAGGGCTTGCCATCCAGTACATTTCAGCCCAAAAGCCCCAACTGTTGAAGTGCAGTGGGGTGGCAAAGAATTGTTGTTTTTGGCTTCAGTAGTGTCACAAATTGTGACACTTTTGCAAAAATTTGCAAAAGAACTGGCACAACACTTTCACAATTTGCAAAAGTGGTGCATCCATTCTGTCACAATTTGTGACACTATGGGGGCACGATCGCAGAAAAGGCATTTCTGGGGGTGAGGGTCCTCAAAATAACAGCAGTAGTGTGTTCCTCAGGCCCCAGTTAGGTAAACACAACTACCAGTGTTTATCTAGGGGCACCCAAATTTAAACTACAGCTATTTTTGTGTATTGCTAACTCAAACCAAGATGGCTGCTGCATGACATTACAGAGGCCATTTGCAACAGTAAAATGTAGTGGAGGCAGCTTTCGTGAGGCACATATATGTGTTTCCCTTTGACTATAATTGGAAAATTAAAATGTGAATAACTTTTGAACAGATTAATATTTTTTCAGCAAATCTTCAAAAGGCACATCAGTGACCCAGAATGCATCTTCTGAAGATTTCAAATCAGACAGACAAATTGTTTAGGCTCTTGCCTCAAGCAAAGAAACATGTGAAACCCTCATTTTTGCATGTTTTTTGTCGCTCCACAGCTCCACAACTACTCATCGAACCATAACACAACTTGCAAGATCCAGATATCTATGGCACCAGACAATGCATGTACAATTTCAGGCAAATCCGTTGTATGGTTGCACCCCAATCTCTGGTAGTCCAGTGCCCCACCATGACCCTGACACAAGTAAAATTAATTCATCCCAATCCCTGGTAGTCTAGTGCTCCCCCCATGATCCCCGAACTGACACAAGTTGCATTTACTAGCCTAAAATATTCAATTTTGGTGTTTTCTACCCTGGGACCGATATCACAAACTATGTCTGTTTCCCTGGTGGTTCATTGGACTGCTGCAGCCCTGATCCCTCATAAAGTGCACCCCCCCACATATCTGGTGGTCTAGTGGACACCACCCCCTCCCTGCAGTGCCTACCACCCCACTCTCCCCCATCCTTGAACTGAGCCAGCTACTGGCTCAGCCCACACTCACCTCTACGGCAAGCCGCCAACTGAGTTGTGAATACGCATGCACTTACTTACAGTACACGTTCATTCAGAACTCAGTCAGTGGCTGGTTGTGAATGTGAGAGGTGGGATGAGCCAGTCGCTGGCTCAGTTCAGGGATGTGTGGGAGGGAGTGGTAAGCACTGTGTGAAGGGAAGTGGGGGTCCTCTAGACCACCATGTATGTGGGGGAGGGTGCACTTTACATGGGGTCAGGGCTGCAGCAGTCCACAGGACCACCAGGGTAACAGACATAGTTTGTGATATCAGTACCAGAGTGGCAGATGCCGAAATTGTATATTGTGGGCTATTATAGGCAGCTTGTGCCAGTGATCAGTGTTCGGGGATCATGGGGGGGCACTAGACTACCAGGGATACAGTGTTCATTTTGATGCATGGGTGGTGGGGAACAAGATGGGGGGGCCACTAGACTATGAGGGCTACTTTGTTAACTATGATGCATGGGTGTCTGTGTTCAGGTTTGGGGTGGGCACTAGACTAGCAGGGATACTGTGTATATGATGAATCATGGGTTTCGGGATCCAGTGGGGGGAGCACTAGACTGCCAGACAATTCTTTGTTGTGTTTTGGCCATGTGTCAGGCACCAGGAGTACCACCACCCCTGCTTGTGCGGCATTACTGACTGCTTTTTGGTGGTGGTATTCAGCGCCATGTAACAGGTCATGCAAATCACTGTAGTGTGGCGCTGTTCATTTGAATATATCAGTGCACCAGCATTCATGGCCCCTCCCTTTACTCCCTCTCCTGCAGACATTAACTTTTAGCATTGGTGCTATCACATAGCACCAGCACTAATTGGCATTTTGAATATTGCAGCCGGCCGCAACTTCAGCACTGTTCCAGCACATTGGGCGCAAAGCTTTGAATAACTAGCCCCAGTTCGTTCTTAAAGAAATCTACTTTTGCTTTTTTTATTTCTTTTTTGCACCTGTTTCTTAACTGCATAACGTTGATTCAATCCCTTTCCAGTTTTGTTTTCTTGTAATGTGTACTACAGTAGCTACATTCCTGTCTTTCATGAGTTTTATCAGCTTATTATTTGTTTGTTGCATACCCCTCTTAGTCTTTTTTTTTCTTGGGTGACCTGCTATTTATTACTGTATGTATAGTTTTAGAAACATTTCAATCACAGCTTTTACATCTTTAAAATCATACAGCTGTTTCCAGTCCATTTCAGACAAGTCCACTTTTATATTAGTTAATTTTTCTTCATTTAAAGCCGTATTTTCTACAATTTTACCCTTGCCTTTTGATCTCTTATTGCTCCAAATGCAATATATGGATAATTGGTCACTAATTGCATCCATTAACACCCGAGGCTCTATTATTTTTTTTACATTATTTACCATTATCCAGTCCAATAATATAAATTCCTTTGTTTTGTTGTTCAGTTTTGTTCCCTCATTTATTGGATGCTACAGGTTAATCTTTTGTAATGATTTTTATATCTATTAACTTTGTTTCTAGCCCAAATAAAATTAAGGTCACCCATCATTCTTTATTCTTAAAACCTTTTAGTAAGTTCATCAATTCCTTCAGGCCTTGAATTTTAGATTTTGGTGGGTTGTATATACAGCCAGCTAGCAGTTTCTTTGTATTTTCTAGTGTCAATTTAAGGAAAAGATTCTTACATCCAGAATTTAGGTCTTGAGTTGTTAATTCTCTAACTACAAAGTGTTCCTTAAAATAAATTATTATGCTTCCTCCCTTTCTACCCTATCTAATGAAATTATAACTCTATACCTGTAATAAGTTATTATCAGTCCTCGTCTTTAACCAGGACTCCATGACCATCATTACATCAGGATCATATACCGAAATCCAGGCATCCAATTCATGCATTTTTGGTATTTAACCTATGCCATTCTCTCTGTTTGGAATTCTATTCAAGATTCCTTGAAACTGGCCCATTTAGCCGGCCTAAATTCCTTCAAAGCAAAGTTAAATTCTGCCTTGTTACAAAAATATCAGTGCTACACCAATTAACTTTCCCCCATAGTCTCGACCTAACCTACTGAGCACCTCAAAAGCCTGCTTTCCCTCCCTCCCCCACAGCTTCCACATTCCTACATCCTTCTTCCACATAGGCATGCTGCACACTGGACACTGCCCCTTGCCCAGGGTCCATCCTACTACCATAAAACTGTCCTACACCCACACTGGTCCTAGCCCTCCACTCTGGTTCCCCATGTCTACACTTACCCTCACCCACTATCGTAAATGCTCGGCAATTTCCTGAGATGCCAGCAGGCAAAAGCATTTCCTTAAAGAAATATGCTGCAACTCCTTGAGGGTAGTTCTCCTCCTCCTAATGCTATCAGGCAGCGTGCACCCAAACCCTGGCCCATTCTGCTCTAAAGCCACTAATCTGAGCAAGCCTTCCGGTGCCCTCTCATTCATATCAATTAACATCTGCAGTCTCCTTCCTAAAATGGATGCCCTACAGGCCTTCACCAGCCATCACTGCCCTGACATCCTGGCAGTTGTTGAAACCTGGCTCATGCCATCAGTACCAGACCATGCAATCAGCTTTCCAGGCTACAGTGTCTTTAGGCTGGATTGCCTCTCCAAAAGAGGTGGGGCGCTGCGCTCTCTATCTAAAAGACTCCATACAGGGGCACCACATCATTACCCCACTCCAACCCACAACTGCTCAGATACTGCCAATGAGAATCCTCCTTGGAGCCCAAAACAAAACCCTCACTGTTGCCACCATCTGCATCCCTCCCAAAGAACAGGGAACTGGTCTAACAGCTGTTCTTGACTTTGTAAAGTCACTCCCACTGGACACCGAATCCATCCTCCTAGGCAACTTCAACATCAACTGGCCTGTGGCCGATGCTGTTTCACACAAGGATACCATTGCTGCGGTGAACCTCACACAAATGGTTGACTCACCAACCAGGGAAAATTACAGGACTGTTACCAGCACACTCTTGGACTGGATCCTTACCAGTCACCCATCACGGATATCTAACACTAATGTCCTCCCTGAATCTCTCAGCAACCACTCCCCTGTCAGCTGCACCTGGTCAAATAAATTAATCAAACCACTGCCAAAAACTATCATCAGCAGGGTTCTACCCCGTGGTCACCTTCCTCAACTCAAATGCCACCTCCTCCATCAAGACTGGCCCCCTATCTTCAATACAACCAACGTAAACACTGCCCTTGACCACTTCATAAACATCTTCATTGTGGCCTGTGAAACATATGCTCCTATTAAGAAATGCAAAGTCAAATCACTCAGTAACCCTTGGCTCATAAGTGGCCTCCTCAGGATGCTAAAAACAAGAGACCACCTATGGGAGCTGGCCAGAAACTGTGGAAGACAAAATGACATCCAAAAATACAAACTTGCCTGCAATGACTGCACCAAAACCATCTGGCAAATGAAGTCCACCTACTGTAAGCATGCCCTCACAAACTCCTGGGCAATGGTCAGGAATTCTGAAAAAACATAAAGGAATTCACCGGAAATCCACCCAAAACCCCCACCAATACTCAACATCAACAGAACCACAACCCTCAACCCAAAAACCATTGCAGATACCTTTATTTATTATTTATTTATTTAGCTTTTGTTGACCGGGTAAGTGCACTAGACAAATCCTGCCTATTTTCAGGCACGACCCGGGGGAGGGGGATACAGATGAATGCCAACTGACCTTGAACCAGATTAAGCTGTTGGTGGTATTTTAGTGAATGAGGGAAAATTGGCCAGGACGCCGGGGAAATTCCCCTACTCTTTTCGATAAGTGCCATGGGATCTTTAACATCCACCTGAACTACCACCAATCCAGGCAGATGGGACCTCGGTTTAACGTCTCATCCGAAAGATGGCACCTCAGAAATGCAGCACCCCTCTCATGCTGCATTACAGTGTCAGTACTGGGATATTAACCCAAGTGCCAGATGTGGGAACTGAACCCACAGCCCTCTGATCTCCCGGCCTCAGAGGCGAGTGTGCTACCTACTGAGCCACTGACACTGTTTCAACAAAACCTTTACTGACCTCAGCACTGTCCTACCCCAGGACTACTTCAAAGATGGTGAAGCTTCTCTGTCTGGAATAAACACTACCCCCACCAGCTCCCCCTGCTTCTACTTCAAAACAGTCAAGGCTCACCAAGTACATAATTATGTTACCAAAGCCCATGGTAAATCAAGATTCAGTAATGACTCCCTTGATCTCAAAATCCTGTCTCTCACACTTGATGAAGTGGTTAGTCCTCTGACCAGAATCTTCAACCTCTCCCTCAGCCTTAGCCAGTTCCCAGACAGATGGAAATCTGCCACTGTCATCCCAATCCATAAAAGTGGTGATAAAACTGCCCACAATAACTACAGACCTATCTCCCTACTACCCCCACTCTCCAAGGCACTAGAACGCATCGTCTTGGACCAGCTCACAGAATACCTGGATATGTACGACATCCTGTGCAAGCAACAGCACGGGTTCCACAAAGGTCACAGCACCTCCACAGCCCTACTTGAATTCACCGGTGCAATCCACAATGCACTTGACTCCGGCGAACTACTAGGCTCAATCTACATTGACTTAACTAAAGCCTTTGATACCATCAATCACCGCCTCCTGCTTGTCCAGCTTCAGAACACTGGGCTGTCAACCGGCTCCATTGGCTGGTTTAAGAGCTACCTTGAAGAACAGTCCAAAACAGTAAGAATCACTGATACACTCTCAGACCTTAGACCAGTCCGCTTGGGTGTCCCCCAAGGCTCCATTCTGGGACCCCTCCTCTTCAGCCTATTCTTAAACTCACTACCAGACAGCTGCCCAGAACAAATAATTCTTTACGCTGACGATGCTGTGATCCTCACCTCGGACCCTGAGCCAATCCAATTACAAAATAAACTTCAGTGGGCTATTCCCTCCATTGAATCCTGGTTCCTAAATCATGAACTGCTTCTCAATCAGAGAAAAAAACAAGTCTATGGTCTTTTGCAGCCCGCACAACAAAAACAAATAACTCCACCTCTCCATTGCAACCGAACAAGGAGCCATCCTAGAGCAAACACAATCATTCAAGTACCTCGGCATCACCCTAGATCCCCACCTCTCATACGCTGTCCATATCAGCAATGTTGCAAAGTCTGCCAATGTGAGGTTAGGCATATTATTCCGGCACAGGAAACACCTAACCTCAGAAGCACTATCAGTGGCCGTCCAAAGCTCCATCGTCAGCATCATAGACTATGGTCTTATCATATATGGGTCTGCAACTACCACTGCTCTCAAATGTATCATGACCTCCCTGAATAAGGCCTGTCAACTCATCACTGGCTCACATCACTGTACCCACACATGTGACCTTTATTCCCAATCTGGATGGCTTCAACTGGACAAACACATAAAATTTCAAACCTGCATCACGGCCAGGAAAATTATAATGGGGCTTGCTCCACCTGGTGTCTGTGCCCTCCTTAAGCCTAGACATAGGAACGTCACTACAAGGAGATCCAATTCCCATCTACTACATATCCCATGATGTCGCACAACCCAAGGACAAAGATCATTCACCTATCGGACATCCAACTGGCTCAACTCTCTAGGCAGCGACATAGCGACTGCTCCAACACTCAGCCTCTTCAAGTCCAAGCTGCGCCTCTCACTGCTTGTATCCTGCAATTGCCCATCTTAACATTTGCACCATTCCAGCTGCACATGCCCCAGCACCCAGCACTTATGATTAGTCTTTGCATCCCTTGCACCTTACCTGTCATATTCCTTTGACAAGGCCCCCTGGCTGCACTGTCTCCCACCCTCTCCCACCTCTCCCCCATATCTCAACTCCTGTACCCACCCCAGCCACCTCTCATACTTCCCCTTACCCCCTGCACCTCCTTCCCCCCCTCGATCTCCTACCCTCATTCCCCCTCACCCAACCCCACCTTCCCTTGTCTTGCCTATAGCTCAAGTCTTTGTACTAGTTATTACGTGTCTGTAAGTCAATGATTATATGTTTGTAACTAAAAATGATGACTGTTGCACACGCTGACGTGGAAACTCTGTAAAAAAGCCTCGGCGCAAAGGTATTGTAATCCTAGATTTAAATAAATAAAAATAACCTCTTCCCAACTTATGCACCTCCCTCTTACCTTGTACAAACTCATTCTATCTGTCATCTGTATCTCCCACCCTATCTCTAGCTTCATCTCTTCCCCTTCACCTATGCCTCCCAGTTCCCCCTTCTCTAACCTCACTTACTCCCCCTATATGTTCACTCTGCCCCTCACCCTTCCCCCTTCTCTATACCTTTCCACCCCTCGCCTTCCTCAGTATAGTGCAGTGGGTTAAGGCTCTGATCTACAGATCTGGAGACCTGGGTTTGAATCCCATAGCCACCTAAGTGCATATTGTGAGATCCTGAGCAAGTCACTTAACTTCCTTGTGCTCCCAGGTCACATCTGGAAACAAGCTTCAGCTTAATGTGCTACTCTTGGTAAAACAATGTTCCCTTTCCCTATCTCTACTTCCTACTCTCCAGCTTTCTATTACCAACTTAGCACTTAACAAATACAATGTTATTCTTAGTCCAGTATTTCTTCACCAAAATGTCTTATTATTTCTGCTCTTTGTTATTCATAATAATCTTCTGGACCGAGATTCTCTTTAATATCTCCCGATTGAACTGGTCTCTTCAACCCTAAGTCAAATGAACTATAATTTATTTATTACCCTTAACTCTAAATACTGTCCTAATTTCCTCACCTCTCATTTTGTAAGACCCCTATTCCTATTTGACCAATTTTTAATGAACTAGTTCCTAAAACCAGCTTTATCTTCAGTCTGTTTTTATAATTACAATTTCTCTCTACCCAGACTGTTTTCTGAAATAACATGACAAGTGAGTAAAATAGAATAATGTATGTAACAACACCTACAATACCCTTTTTTTACATTTTCAATGTATATTGAAATTTTGTTTAGAGGGTAATATTGTAATACAATCCAAACAAAAAATGTTGCCACCTGTAATGTGGCACAACCAAGTAGGAGTATTGAAATGGTGTGCACCAATAGTAATTCTCAATAATCAGAGACTGCATGAATTCAAAAATGACCAATTAAACATTGAATATATTTTTAAGCCAAGCAAGAACTGTACTTCTAAAAAAAAACTTTTAAACTCAAATTCTCAAATTCCCGTAATATAGTTATTTAATTATATTCATGGTGCACCAGAATCGAAGCTCCCAGTTGGTTTGTACAGTTTTTATTGCCCCCCCAATGACACCGATTTAGTTGCAAGGGTTTCAGATATATGCAATTAACTAAGTTCAATGGCAGTATTCGGACTGGGTATTTGATTTGAAAAGTTGTAAAGTTAAATAAAACAATGCTATATTATGTGGAAATAAAACTCTAAAATTATATGCACACTGAAATGTCTTACTTAAAACTCTAACTTAAAATATGAAGACAGTACTAGACTGTACTTGACTTCAATTTCAAAATCTAATTGAGAATATCTCAATTCTCCCAGGTCTAGGGTCAAAATGATTGCTGTAATAATAGAATAAGGCTAACTTGTTAAGAAAATTATTTATTTAATCTAATCCTTTTATGCCAGCTTACTTACAAATTAGTTTTAATAGTCGGTCTGGTTAATTGTCTTTTCTTCTCATGCTCGTGTCACTGTGCCACCCCTCCTTCTCTGCTGACACCCCCCACGGCTCCTTCTTCACTGATCTGGTCAGCATACTCAATACCAGCACACCAGGGCACACTGTAGCTTACAGCAATAAATGACACAGTTCAGAGTGCAGGGAATTGATGTTTTAAATGTCTCCAGAAGATTGGCAGGCAATCAGTGTAACAGCTGCATTCAGTTTGCGTACCTGTGCTTGATGTGGGGCATGGGCTTTTTATGTTCAGACACCCCTCCTTTTCTGCTGACACACCCCTGACTCCTCCTTCACCAGTCCTGTCAGTGTACTCAGCACTGGAAAACTGGGGCACACTGTAGCTTGCAGCAATAGATAACACAGTTAAGAGTACAGGGAATCTGATACCGTGTAACCTGTTTGGCTGTTTTCAATCTGCAATGTCAAACCTTTATGCTGCCAAACCCCATATTCTACCATGTTATCGATTATACCAGTACCTGCACTGTATTACACTACCAATGTATGCTGTATCCATGATCCATTTATGCTTGTCTCTTTATGCTCATGCTCTCCTACTGGATGTATTCTGTATCTGTACTATCTTCCCTTTGTTGACGAGGTACCTTTGGAAATGAGCCTCTGGCTCAAAGGTTGTAAACTGATTGCAACATAAATAAATAAATTGATGTTTTAAATGTCTCTGGCAGGCTGGCAGGCAAGAAATGTAACTGCTACATTCAGTTTGCGTACCTGTGCTTGATGTGTGGCACAGGCTTTTTATCTTCAGCCAACCCTCCTTCTCTGCTGATACACCCCTGGCTCCTCCTTCATCAATCCAGATGGTGTACTCAATGCCGGAAAACCGGAGAACATTGTAGCTTGCAACAATAGATGACACAGTTCAGAGCACAGGGAATTGAAGTTTTAAATGTCTCTGGCAGGCTGTCAGGCAAGCAGTGTAACTTCTGCATTCAGTTGGTGTACCTGTGCTTGGTGTGCAGCATGGGTTTTTTATCTTCAGACACCCCTGCTTCTCCGCTTACATACCCATTGCTCCTCTTCCACTGGTTCGGTCAGCATACTTAGCAATGGTAGTAAATCAAAGAAGGTGATCCTTCCCCGGTAGAAGGCCTTATTAGACAACACCTGTGAAGAGTGTCTTGTTCTAGTCACTGAAGAGTAATAAAGGACACTGAATAGATTAAATGGGTCTACACAGGCCAATGAGCTGATTAGTGGCCTAGGGGACAAAAACTATGTGGAAATAATGATCATACTCAATTATTCGGTCCGGAGAAGAGAACGCTGACAGACACATAATTGTGGGGTACTGAATACTTAAAGGGATGGACAGGGTGGACTACACACAGATGTTTGAGTTAGTGAGTAAAAACAGAACTAGGTAATGTATCTAAATTAAAAGGGGGTTGGGGAGGACAAGAGGAAATATTAGAAAGCATTACTTTACACAGAATGTGGTCTCCATGCAAAACAGCCTACATGATGACATTGTGGAACCTAGCACTGTATAAGCTTTAAAAGCAGGACTAGACAGTTTCCATAGGGGAAATGAAATTAAGGGTTGAACAGCAGGAGAATGATAACATTCTGATTGAAAAGCTTTTATAGTCACTGCCAGGCAGTAGGAGGGGCAGACAAAATTGACCCCAAGTCTTTTCAATCATCACAATACTATGCTGATTTATTATTTTTGCAAGCATTTCATATGCAGACTCTTTACTTATGTTATGTAAATGGTAGATCAGATCTGGATCATGTTTGCAAGTGAAGGGGAAAACAGTAAAACCATCTGAGAGACATGCATGCAGAGACAGTGTAAGAATGACTGATTTGAGCACCTTAATGAAACATCAGGGTAGCAGGGGCACGTACATTATCTATACACATAATAGATATCTTCAGCAAAATGTACAATGCAATTTCCAAAAGTACCCAGCAAGGTTTGAAAGCTATTTAATAGCAAAGGATGCAAAATCCTACCCCATCCCCCAAGCTGTAGAGTCTCTCAAGGTTTCATTATTGAGACCCATTTCTGGGGGCAGGGGGGTGGCCCCTAAAATATATGCTAAATTGTTCAAATGTCTAGCAAAAATCTATTTTTTGTCTTGACATAAATTACTTTTGTGCTATTTCAGCTGTGTTGATGATAAACATTAGCAGTGAGAGCACCAGAATTGTCATGTGCCAGTGCTGCTAATGTGTAAAGATTCCATATGGTGTGAGAAGCAGTATCAGAAGAATGTGTGGCTGTGTTTACTGTTGCTACAATACAGTAGCATAAGACTTGGTCATAGTGCTAAGTGGTGTTTGTAGTAGATATATTGAGCAAAATAATACTTCTTCTAAATTTTGATAGCATTTGCCCTTGACCATGGACAGACATGAATCAAGTTTGATTCAGCATAAATGTTAGTTTTTTTGTTTTTTTTTACTCCCCTCCTCCTCGCAGCCCCCTCCTCTTCAGGAGTCACCTACGGCCTTTTCAGCCCTCGCTCACCTACCTGGTGACCAGTGCAGTCCATCCCCCATGGAGCCGTGGTTATACCCCCCAGGCGGGGTACGGGGTGGGGCCCATGCACCCCAAGATGTCTATCATTCATCGGGATGCTGTCTCTGGGGAGGTAGGGGCATTGAGGTTCGGGGCCTGGTGCTCCGTCTACTAGGAGGCCGCAAGGTGTTTTTTCCAGTGTTCTCGTGATGTGCCATGTCCTGATGTCAAGGCGCTTGAGCACCAACATCTGGCACATCGCCCCCCTGTTAGGCATCAGACTTGTTATACCTCAGGTCTCCACCTGGGTCAGACAAGACGAGCTCTGGTTCCCTCCCCGGAGGAAGAGCGAGCGTCCCTAGGGATGCTCAAGCCTCTCTCCCGGCTGGCCCTCCAGCTTCCTGGGCTCATTCTCGAACCTGCTGTTGGCGTCGCAAGTGGAAATCCAACCACTGCACCGGCGGGCCGGCAGCATAAATGTTAGTTGACATGTTTTTGTATTTTTCAGTTAAGTTAATTGTTTTTATTTTGCCTAAAAAAGTGTTTAAAGCTTCTTCATTAAGTAACAACTGACCTTTCTAATGACTGCGTGACTTAAAATTTCATGATATCTTGTAGATCAGTGGTGCTCCACATAATTGGAATGAAGCACACATTTTTGCAAGACTAGGAGAGAATCCATAATAGACAAGCATTTGTCAATGCCAAATGTTTGCTTGCTGGTATTGGCATTGGTAGTGCAGGAGTAAGAGAGATGCATGATAGGAATGGCAGTGAAGTATTGAAGTAACGCCAACCCCCACCTCCACCCTGCAGAGACTGACAGGTGTTGGGGGTGTGCCTTTGGGTCATCGGCCATAACACTCATGCCATTCCACCTCACCCCACCCTACAGACACCGACAGGTATCGCAATGTGCCTTGAGGTCTTTGGCCCTTACTCTTACCCCATTCCATAAGGAAATAAGCTGAGATGGGTGCAGTTTAGGGGAATGGGGTGAACATTAGGGCTGAAGGCACCAAGGCACACCTTGATGCTTATCAGTGGCTGCAGGGAGGGGAAGGGATGGGGTGGAATGGTGTGAGCATTATGGCTGACGACCCCAAGTCACACCCCCAATGCCTGTCAGTCTGTACAGGGTGGGGCATTTATGGTTGGAAACTCTAACACCCCAGGCGTTTGTCGGTATTTTGCTCAAAAAATTCAACATGGGCTTTTTGGGACCCCACCTCATGAACAGTGGCAGTATAATTTTGTTACTCAGTTCCAAAAGGTGATTTTGCACAGTGAGTGTGCCATTCAGTACCACAGGTGTGAAAACACATTTCAGGCAGAATGTGAAAAAATGACAGCTTTACTGTTCATGAGGAGGTATAAAGAAATGGCAATGTTGAAAATCTGAAATGAAAATATGAAAAAAAGTGGCGAAGTTACAAGTGTGTGTAGAAATTGTGCAACACATGCTCTAAACACAGTCGTTTTGTGGAATGTTTTCACCAAATTTTCAACATGGCCTTTTTTGGGACCTCCCCTCATGAACAGTGGCACTGTGATTTTGTTAATCTGTCCTGAAAGTTGATTTCACACAGTGACCATGCCATTCTGTGCCACAGGTGCAAAAACACACTTTGGGAAGGATGCAAAAAAATGACAGCTGTACTGTTCATAATGGGGTGTAAAAAAATGGCAATGTTGGAAATTTGGAGTAAAAATATTAAAAACTGATGAAGTTATGAACGTGCATAGAAACTGCACAATGCACGCTCGTAACATAGTCATTTTTTTGAGTTTTTTCATCAAGTTTGAAAAAAGGACTTTTTGGGACCCCACCTCATGAATAGTGGCACTGTCATTTCATTAATTGGCACTGAAAGGTGATTCTGTGCAGGACTGCAAAATCACCTTTCAGGACCTAGAAATGAAATAACAGTGTCAGTGTTCATGAGGTGGGGTCCCAAAAATCCTGTGTTGAAAATCTGGGACCAAAACTCTGAAAATTGGCTGAGATATTAACCTAAGTTGAAAACTCCCCATTGACTGCCATTATAGGGCTTACCGTCATTTCATCAGTTCCCGGTTGGTCTTTGAAGAGTGCAGATGTGTTCCCAGTCCACAGAAGATTGCTGCTTCTGTCCTCTGGAGGTAAGTATGGGTGAGGGGGGGTGCAAGGAGGTAGGGTGTGCAGAGGGAGGGTGCAGGTTGGGGGAGGGAGTCGGTGGGAACGACGAGGGACAATTTTCTTTTGTTTTCAGGTTTAAAAAAAAAGGCGTTGTGGGACTGTTTTCTTTTTTACAGGTGAAATATTAACAAAATGGATTTCAGCACACTGGGGTAGGCTCCCAGTGTGCCAGAGTATGGAGGGGGGATCAATGCTGACCCAGGGATTGGGCACCCCGAGGTCAGATGAGAACATAGGCGTGTGGGGGGTGTGCATCCAACACTGGGAGTAGGCATCCCGGTGTCAGAAACATCAAAGAAGGATTTTTTGCCACACTGTGGTGAGTTCCCAGTGTGCCACATTAATGGGGGGAAGGGGATACATGTTGACATGGGGATTGAGCACCCAAATGTCGGTAGGGGATTGAGAAAAGAGAGTGTGGGGAGGGCAGCAGCACTGGGAGGGACCTAACATTTAAATTTGTTGTCTGCTGTGTGCCTGGTTGGGAGGGAGGGAGGTTGCTGCTGCAATGATGATACTGTCCCTGATTGCAGCAGCAGATTTCTTTCAAGTGCGGCACTCGCTCTGAAACTGCCGTCATCGGCAGCTTCAGCATTAATTGGTGGCTGAAGGACATGCCAATTAAAGCATCCGCCGAACTGGCCACAGCCCTGCCACACTTCTGCAATGCTCTACTATCTCGATATGTTTCTTGTGTGCTGCGCCCAAGCAAACATAAAAATGGGTAAGGAAAACCCTGGCTTTTGGTTGGCTAGTGGCATTCTAAAGCCATATCTTTGTGTCCCAAAATCCACTACCAAAAGAGACCTGGCACCAGCCTTTCCAAATATTCACCATATCCATGTGCATGATCATAATTTTCATTTTTAGAAATTTGCATTTTTTTCTGGATAAGCCTCCCAACCCATAATGCTTCCACTGCTCCACCCTTAGACACACAACATTATTCATTAAAAATTGGGATAACCAAATCCAATATTTTCTTTGTGTTTTTTTTTTTTTATGATCCTAGTATCACAGTTCTGGTCCAACAGCTGTCAGTGGTCTCCCCCACTATAGCCTATCACCTGCCTGCCTTCAGTCCCACTTCCTTTTCTGTTTACCTTCCTGATCACTCTTGCTCTTAGTATTTGATAGGTAAAATAGGTGGCAAACTCTGAGGAGAAGTAAGAAGAGGAAAGAGGGTTAGAACAAGCAAAGTAGTGTAAATCCTATCTACAGTATGTCTTCCAGTAAGGTCAGAAGAGGCAGAAAGAGTTAGTAAACAACAAAAAGGAGGTAAGAGCAGGAAAGGGAAAGCAGGGTAAAGCCTATCTAGAGTAGGCTAATAAGCAAGATCAGGGTAAAGCAGAATAGAGGGACTAGGAGTAACACAGAACTAGGAAGTGGGTAGATGGGTAGTCCAAACTAGCCTAGGTACTAAGAAAGGACAGAGGAAGGGGTAGTGAGCATGAATATGGTGCAGTGGATGTGGTGCTGCAATCAATCAATCAATCAATCAATCAGTCAATTCAAGTTTTATTGGTCAATCATAATGGGAGGTGCTACAGTCTTTAGGGAGACCTTCTCGAGACTGAGATGCTGCCCCATCTATACTCACCTCTCTGGGTTGTGAGCACAGGTTGCTGGACTGCAGTCCAAACTGGCAAGGATAAGTAGACCTTCTATCCCACCCAGGGGCCACCAGATTTGATGCCACTTTGCCAGAGTATGCCTAGACAAAAACTGAATTGAGAAGGTGGGGGGGGTGTTCTCTTCCATTGATACCACTGCTGAACACCTTTGCCATACTGGTGCAACTTGGCAACCAAGAGACGGTTCCCATTACAGTGGGAGAGGGGATTTAGGAGCCTCAGAAATGGAGGCACCAATGATGGAGTGAGAGGCTTCCAACCCAAGAGGAAGCAGCTGCTGGTGGGAAACTCTACAGTGAGGGACATAAAGTTGGGAGCTGGTGAGGAGAAGGATAGATAGGTGAGGTGCCAGGGAGGAGTAGAGGCACACTGGGGAAAATAATAGATGGCATAATTTGTGCAACAAACCTTTGTGTGAAAGAGGTAAGCAGAAGCAGAAGAACTGTTATAGTTCTGCAAAGAAGTGACAAGGGTGATGAAAGAGAAAAGGGTGTCTTTCAAGAGGTACAAAGAAAAGCAGAGGGAGGAGAGTAGAGATGTATACCAAGCAAGGCAAAAGGAAGCAGGTAAGGCAGTTAGGGAAGCAAAGTCCCAGACAAAAGAAAGGCTTGCTAGAGACGTGACTGAGGGGGATGAGACTTTTTTCATATAAGTACATGACAAGAAAAAAGCAAAGGGAGAGATAGTGAGGATTTGAATGGTGGAAAGGGGAGACTGTGCAGAAGGGGACCAAGAAAAGACAGACATCATAAACAGGTACTTCTGCTCAGTTTTCCCAGTAGAGAGAGAGAAGTGAATAGTGCCCCAGAAAGACACTTACACTCCTCCAAAGGTGGGGCTTACCTGATGAGCCATTGGATGCTCAGGGTGGATTCACCTGTGATACCTGTGTCCTCTGAAAGGAACTAATGTTGGAGGCCAGGTAAAGAAGAATGCTGTTAGATTTGTTGTTTTCTTGTTTAGTGTTTCCAATGAATGGGATGCCCCTGTGCTGAATGTGGCTTGGAGGAGTTGCTGACATCATCACCTCGAACCAGAGTGCAAATTCATCTGGCTAATGTGTTTTTAAAAATTTAAGTAAGCTCTGAGCAGCAAAAGAACTGGGCGAGAAACAGCAGCAGACTGTGTACGGAATGTAAACAAATGGATGTCACCATCTTGTTGACCTCTGACCTCTCAGTCAACAAAACAGAATACAAGGGGGTCCTTGAAAAGACAGAACAGGAGGAAAGTGTTTGTTGCCCTTTTACAGCCACAAAGGGAGTCAGAATCATGAGTGACAAGCCTGACAGCTAATCAAGGACTGAGATGGGCACGCACTAAGCTGGACCCTTCCCTGAGCTTAGGAGTTGCAGGCAGTCCTTCCTGAGCAGTTGGAGAGAAAAGAAATGCTGAGGAGGCAAGGTGATGGCCTAGCCAGGTATCACAGCCAGAGATTCTGGTGGTAATCTGTATCTGATTGCCTGGTTTCAATCTGAACTGAGAGAGAGAGTGCTAGTGTATCCCACAAAGCTGCAAGAGTTGAATGTGCTGCATTTCAGAACCACATCCACTGAGCCATTTGCTGAACTGCTGTATTTAGAGGTAGGATCTAGCCATTCAGAGGTATGAACTAGCCATTCTTCCATGTCTGGTGAGCCAAGGGAAGATGTGGTCCAGAGTTTGTTTCTGTATACTTGTACCCTCTCTTAAATGAGCACCCACTGGAGTGTGGTGGCATAGCTCCTTGGTCTAGGCCCCTTAGAACTTGCTATACTGCCAAATACTGATGGTAGAGAGAAAGAGAGAGTTCAAGCAAGTGACCAGATCCAGCCTAGGCCTGCAACAAGCATCTGCCTGCTGAGAAAGCCTCTTTGTTGAAATCATCTGAAACTGCTATCATACCAGTCCAGAACATGTGAGTACTGGCCTAGGTGGCTAAAAAAGTGCTGCAAAATTTCCCATCCAGTTACAATTTTTTGTTGAGCATTCTAGTTTCCTGTGGATGACAATTTGTTTTGATAAAAGTGATGGCCAAAAATCTGTTGGGTGGGGCAGAAGCAAGCTTGTGTTTATTTAAGTACAAAAATTAAAGAGCCTAGGCACCACAACATCAATCCTGCAACAGTGTGTACTGTACCCAGGTACTCAGTAGTTTACAGTAGAACTGCAGTTTAAACAAAAAGAAAATTGATTGCATATTACACTGTGGGCATCTGCTACTGTAGGTAGTGGGTGACCTTACGGTACAGTAGGCCTTGCCTAAGTCTATTTTGTAGGTGCTGGGAAACCTAACACACTATCTCTGCAGACAGGCCCAGCCATCCAGAGACTGCTTGCTTGGGATGATGCACTGGAATAGTGAAAGTGTTGAATTTGTGATTACTGCTAACAGTCATTGTCAAAGTGTTTGTTGCATATTCCCTAGTTCTTCACAGGGCATGCGTTCCAGAAAACTAAAGTCCTGGTGTTAGTCACTGAAAGTCTGGTGTGTGATGTGTGCATATTATTAACAAGCTACATAAAAGAGTACAAAAGTGTATTTGGTTGAAAGTAAAGTGTGGTTACTGGTACTGGTTGGTCCCAGGGTCTTGTTCACAAGTTACTGGGGAGGAGGGTTAGTACTGCATTGTATACTGACTGTGCAGTGACACTCCCATGGTGAAGACCATCACAGCGGCATTGTTGGCAGCCGCTGTGATGGTCTCCGCTTCCCGACACTGGTGCCAGGAAGGTGTTTGCCCCCATCCCCAACCAACTCTGACTGGAGTTGGTACATATAGCATAGGTAAGTGGGGGGGCAGTGCCCCCACCTAGGAGAGGTGGAGGTGAAGCCCCCACAGAAAACACTTGCACTAAGTCCCAAGCAACAGCACAACACCAGTTGGTGGTGTTGTGCTTTCAGCTAGCCATTGGTCGACATAAAATGTCAGCCATGCATAGTGGAACCATACTGCATTAAAGGGGGGCAGCATCTCACTTGAGACTTGGTCCACTATTTCCTCCTCTGGGTGCAGGCACAGCACTATTACTTTTGTTCCCCTTCTGAACAAAATCCTCCATGTGAAGACTTTAACAAGCTCAGGCTCCTCAACCTCCCTTGATCCCACGGGCACAAGGCAGGGAGTAGTCAATGAGAAGTAACACCTGTACCACCAGCATGGTAACTTGGTTACAGAAGCAAGAATGGGGGGAAGGGGAGGTGGACATGAGTCCATTTTAAGAGGAAAGATTCCTGAAAGGACTTGGAGCTCTGAAGGTGGATAAGGCTATGGACTGGATAGGATACACCCCAGGGTACTGATAAAGGTCAGGTAGGTACTAGCTGCCCCACTGACAGCCATGTTCAACAATTCACTGGAAAGAGATGTGATTCTGGAGGACTGCAGAAGGGATAAAATGGTTCCTACCCATAGGAGTTGCAGCAGGGAGGAGGCTAGCAATCATTGGCCATTCAGTTTAAGTTCAGAGGTGGGGAAAGCAATGGAAACTCTACTGAAGGAAGACTAGTTTAGCATCTAGAATCCAATGGACTGCAGGACCACAGGCAGCATGTATTTATAGGGGGATGGTCATTCCAAATGAATCTGATAGATTTTTTTGACTGGGAAACAGTGAAAAAGATCAGAAGAAAGCAGTAGACATAGCCTATCTGGACTTCAGCAAGGTCTTCGACATTGTATCCCAGAGGAGGTTGATGAGGAAGTTGACCAGCGAAGGAATGGGGTCTAAACTGGTAACTTGACTTGGAAACTGGTTAATGGATAGGGGACAGAGGTGATGGTTAATTGCACTCAGTTTAAGGGTGGGAAAGTGACCAGCTATGTACTGCGGGGTTTGGTACTGGGACAAGTCCTTTTCAATGTCTTCATGGGGGACAGTGCATAGGGGAAGGTATGCCTTTTTGCAGAAGACACCAAAATATGCATATCGTCGACACTCAAGAGGGGTGGAGAAAATGTGTGGAGATCTAGGGAAACATGAGGCATAGTCAAAGATGTGCCAGTTACAGTTCAGTGCTGAAAAATGCAGAATCATGCACCTAGGGAATCAGAACCCCAGCGCTGAGTATAGGATGATGGGAGAGGTACTGACAGTCACTAGACAGAAAAGGGACTTGGGGTTATTATATCAGAAGGCATTGAGGTGGCAGCACTGTGTTACAAGGTCATGGACTGGACTAGTGGGATACTGGCATGCATAGGGAGATGTATCTCAAGCAGAAAGAAGGAGGTGCTGCTGCCTCGGTGTTGCTCCCTTGTACACCCCGACCTAGAGAACTGTGTTTGGTTTGGGAGACTGCACCTCAAGAGAACATAGACATGGTGGAGGTGAGCCAGAGGAGGGCAACTAGTATGGTGCAGGGTTTGCAAGGTAAGCCCTATGAGGAAAGAGAGAAGAGAAGAGAAGAGAAGAGAAGAGAAGAGAAGAGAAGAGAAGAGAAGAGAAGAGAAGAGAAGAGAAGAAAAGTGAAGTGACATGATTGAGACTTAATATATCTCACAGGGGTGAACAAGGCACAGGTGGAGAGCTTCATTCATATGAGGATTAGCACCAGGACTAGATGGCAGGTAGCTGGAGGGGGTTAGGTTCAGGAGAGATGTGAGGAAATATTTTTTCACTAAAAGGGTGGTAGATGCATGGAACAGACTGCCAGCTGAAGTGGTAGAGGCTAGAATTGTAGGGGACTTCAAGCATGCATGGGCTAAACGTAGGTGTATATTAGCACAGAGGCAGGGAGGGGTGTTGACAGAGACCATATAGGGTCTGTGGATGGAGAATAGGCAGGGAAAGAATGGGTAGACTCAGTTGGCCAGCCAGTTCTTTCCTGCCAACAAATTCAGTGTATCTTCTGCCACACTGGACAGAAATCACCCACACCACTTCAGTGTCAGTGATCTTCGACAATCATCCTGCCGATAAAATAAAAAATAAAACATCACTGAGCAAGCAACCACACATACACAGAACACAGGCTAGAGTCACAAATTTCTCTCGAAACATCAAACAGCACTGAGTGAGCTACAAAAATCTATGGTAAGAGTGACGGCGCTCAATAGTAACAGTCACACAGCTATAAAAAGCTAAAATTAGTAATATTGACTAGACTGGTAAAGTAATTAAAACAAGCTAGCAGCAATGGAAAAAACCATGCCCACACATATACACATTACCATTACAGTAGTACCACATAACAAAAGGACCTCCAGATAATACCTTCCAGTGGAGGAACTGATTTACAAACAAGTCTACTAATTATAAAATTGTGTTTTAGTAATTTGGTATTCTTTTAAATTGAACACTATAAACCATTTTTAAAGTGTGATAAGATATTCCAGTTTATGGATCATAGTGGGCTACTCAGATTACTTAGGGCTGAAGGCATCTGGGCATGTGAGTTTCCCAGCACAACCCTGTCATTCTTATTGCTTACACAACACATTAAAATGAAAACAGGGTTGTTTAAAGCAACAACAAAAAAAAAGAGTGTGCAATTCCAAAATGGTGGTTCACAACCCCTAAGTACATATGCTATGCCCTCCCTTGGTAAAACAACATGATATTTGATGAGTTCCTTATTAGATTGTTGCAAAACATTTGTTTCTATATTTGTTTACAATAAATTTTAAATTGTATCAAGATAGCGGCCTCAGAGCTCCCTCGGTGCCATATTATTGTTTGTCACAATGCACCACAGTGTATTTGGCTACTCGCGTAGAGAAAAGACTGTTTCCAACACTAGGAATACATTAATAAATATACTTTTATTTATAAAAAGTGATGGTAGCACCCCATCAATTCACACCATCCTCGTCAACGTTTCAACGTTTCAAGCCCACTTGCTCTTTATCAATACTACTCATTTTCCAATAAAGTGGTGACCTTTTTCCTGGCACCAGTGCTTTAGCCAGGTGTTTAGCTCAGAGATGTCCCCTTCCCTGATCTTCTGCCTGCTGTCTCCTTTTTTCCAGACTGGCAGAATTTCAGAGAAGGTGATAGAGGACGTAAGGGAAGCAAGCTTATCGCCCAGCCTGGTGAGGTTTTATTTTGTTTCCTTTACTGATTTACTGGCTAGGTTATTCGTACCTATGTGGAGAATGACATGTGTGTCTCGATCAATGTCTTACATAGAAACATAGAATTTGATGGCAGATAAGGACCGCTTGGCCCACCCAGTCTGTCCATTTCCCCTACCTAATAGATAAGCTGCAGATCCTAGTTAACCAGCAGCCTACTTCTTCCTACCCCCACCTCCTAGAATTGCCTTATGACTGGCCCATGCATGCTTGAATTCCACCAGTGTTTTTGACTCCACAACCTCCTCCGGAAGGCCATTCTTGAACAATTCCCTTTATGCGACTGGTGTCCCTTCATGCCGATGTTCAAGGGAGGCACCTTACCATAGTTGAAGCATGGTTCTGCTGTAGGTGAGTCTTTACACCCCTAATCATTGAGTCATCAATTATTAGTACCAGTTTCATTCTGTCCTTCTTAGTGGGTTTAGTTGTGTGCAGTACCTCTGTGTGCCACTCTGGGATCGCATAATGTTTGTTGCTCATTATGCTATTTGTATTGGTAGATAGTGCAGTGTACCTATTTGATACAATGCACCACAGTGTATTTGGCTACTTGCGTAGAGAAAAGACTGTTTCCAACACTAGGAATACATTAATAAATATACTTTTATTTATAAAAAGTGATGGTAACACCCCACCAATTCACACCTTCCTCGTCAACATTTCAAGCCCACTTGCTCTTTATCAATTTTAAATTGTATTTATCAGGTTTTTATTACCTCATGTGATCATTGCTGCCATTGGTACACTAGGATACTTGCAACTTACAGTAACATGCAGTAGTTAGAATTGGGCAGACTGGGTGGTTCATGAGGCCCTTTTCCATCATCACTGAGTTTCCATCTATCTTTTCAATGGCACTTTGTATAACCCTCCTATTATTCTTGGGAATATTCATTTTCTTAAAAACTACAAGGATTTCCATCTTTTTAAACTGCCCTTAGGAATGTCTGTAGGACATCAGAGCAGGAGTGGACCAGTTGTCTTAGGAGCATCTGTAGGGCTCTGCAGGATGATCACAGGCCACTGGAGACTCTACATGTTGAACACCAGGATAAGGTAGGAAGTACCAGACAACTACTGTTACATAACTGCTCTTATATACTGTTAAAACCAGCTGGGGGCTGGTAGCTACAACTTGTAGACATATTACACATGTGAAAAGGAGAATAGAACCCACTAAAAAGGTAGCAACAGGTAGAATAGTAAAGAAAAAAGAGTAAAACTGGAGAAACACTGTCTAGGGTAGGGTAACAGATTAGTTTCCAGAAAGTGTAACACACAAGTTGCAGGGAATCAAAATGGAGAAGTAGGAGTAAAAATGAAGTAGATAGGAGGTAGAAAGCTGCAGCAGAGCTTGAATGGACACTAGGCAAAGGAAGGAGCGATGATGGGAGTGGTGCAGTGCAAAGGTTGAGGGGCTGCAGTCTTTCTGGACACGTTCTGGAAACTGAGGTGCTACCTCATATGTAATCACCTTCCTGGGTTGCAAGCAGAGGTTGCTGGACACCAGGCCAAACTGGTATGGGTACAGAGGACCTACTTCCCCACCGAGAGGCCACCAAGTCTGCCAGTGCTCCCAGAAGTTACCTAAGCAGAGGCAGAGCGGATGAGCAGATGAACCTTTGAGGGTTCCGGGAGGGTGGGGTGAGGGGAAGGTTGAACACCTCTCAACCTATACCACTGCAGAATGTCTTTGCCACACATGCAAGATGGGACAGCTGAGAGGAGGTAACCATCATGGTGGGTAGGGTGGAAGTGATGGTCTTCAGAGGTGGAGGCCCCAAGGATTAAGGGATGGAGAGACCAAAGCCCAGTAGGAAGCAACTGCTGATGGGGGACTTTATTGACAGGGGATAGATTTTGGAGCAGGTGGAGGAAGGGATGGGGAAGTGGTGTGCCTGAGCAGTGCTTTGGTTTGTTTGTTTTATTTTATTAATTATACTGGTAGGCAAAGTAGTCAGAGTAATGCCTGTTTTCACAAGTGACCAGAATAAGATAAATATTTATCAAATGTTGCATTTTTGAGCTGGCCCGGTGTACTGGAGGGCTGAGGCAGTGACGCCTTATCTCCTGCCATGCCAGCAACCCGTGTTCATGGTACGAGTGGGTCATCAAGGGCCTGCCTGGGTGGGAGAGAACTGACTGTCCGGAAAACTGCTGTCGTCTCCCGGGGAGGGTGGGGAATAGGAGCCAACGTTTGTCTGACACCTAGTGGAGGCTAGGTATTGGCATGCCTGGCCAACACAGTGAGGTTTGAGGGTGAAGCAGCCTGCAGGTGTGCTGCATGTGGGCACATGTGTGGCACACCCATTGCTGGCATTGCACACTCTGCCACTGGAAAAAACAGAGAAAAAGGCCAGGACGAGGGCTTGATGGCCGTGCACCTAATGTACCATCTCTGAGGGTGCCACCTGTACTAGATCCTATCCTGGTGGGGAGCTGGGGGCTCCCCACTACCCTGCCATGGGGGTAGCAAGGTGGTGGCTCAATCAGGAGATGGGTGCAGATGGACAGCAGACAGAGGACAAAGGTTGCCTGCAAGGAGGAAGCTGACCGGGGCCATGGGGGAGAAACAATAAGGTAAAAAAAAATAATGTTACATTGGCAATAACAACAATAAGAAAATAAAACAATATACATATGGCACATATGATTGTTCATTAAAATGCCATGTAGATATCAGGCTATAAGAAGCACTGAGATTTCATCCAAAAGCAGAAACAGTATTGTGCAGCATAATGACTGACGGAAGATTATTGTACAGTTTGACTGCATTGCATGACAAAACTCTTTGATCCCACTGGGTGTTCCTAAAAAGAACCAAATATCTGAGAGACTGACATTCTGTTGCACAGGTATCTCTAGCCTTCTTTGATGGAGCAAAATGGCTGCTTATTGAATTTAGGGTATTTGCCTAGAGCCGCCTTATTTATTTATTTGATTTTTGGTAACTGGGTGAGCCCACTGAGACTATGCAGTCCCTTTCTCAGGGGTGACCTGGGAAGACAATACAATACTATCAGATATGATACAAAGAACAGGAAAACAAATATAAATGAGCAGCATATGATATGAACAGCTGATATACAAATGGTGAACAGTTGACAGGGCATCTAAACAGCAAATAATATACTCTAAAGTCTGAGGTTGGCAAGGTAACAAAGGCAGCAACTGTGAGTACGTAATATACATACATTTTAATACTATATACAGTGATATATACAAATTTACAGAGAAATATACATATTTACAAAAGTTGTATATAGCAGCTTCTAATGAGATTTCATCAGCAGAATATAGGAAACAATAATAGAAATATGATGAGCATAATAGTGCATACAGTAAGCATGCTTAGACATAAGCTCCTGTGATTATTAATTTGAGAGTAATTAGGGTAGAGGGTTAGCGAAAACAGATGCAAGTAGGAGATTTAAGGAGACGTGGGTCTCAAAAGAGAAGGTAGAGTCAAGGTGCAGTCCTAAGTATTTAAAGGTTTGCATGAATGTATCAAGTTTAACAACTTTGTGATCTTCAAATGAGAGGCACCCCATGCTGTCATAAAGAGTGCAACGATGAGTTCAAAGTGGAACACGGTTACAAACTGACAATATTATACAAGGAATTGACTCTGGTTAACAGCCCAACCCCTGCTAAGGAATAGCACACAAGCCAGTAATTGACTGTGGAAAATAGGAAGCTGT
Source organism: Neoceratodus forsteri (assembly GCA_016271365.2). Lineage (NCBI taxonomy): Eukaryota > Metazoa > Chordata > Ceratodontiformes > Ceratodontidae > Neoceratodus > Neoceratodus forsteri. Next base: position 704,568,873 of record CM057455.1, read on the forward strand.
TAGCCAACAGTCCCATAGTTTCCCTGACCAAGTATTTTCTAACCCTAAAAAGCATTCCAGTCTTCTGATGAATTATCTTAACCAGTCTAGTAATATGTGAACCATATGTTAGTGAACTGTCCACTGTCAGGCCCAGATATTTAAATTCATCAACTGATTCATTTAATTCATCATCAAGAGATTTAACTTTAAAATCTGTTTACCTTCTTACATTGTCCAGCAAAAAGCATGACCTTTTTGTTTAAAATCATCCTATTCAAGCTGAACCAATGTTGCAGATCATTAAAGCCTTTCTGGATCAAAATATTCAAGGGCCCCCGGTCCTTCCCTCCCTACATAGTACTGCATAATTGGCATATAATACCATCTCTGAAGAAGGGTAAACACTTGGTTAATTGTTGAGGAAAATGGAGAAGAGCAGGGTCCAATAGAATGCTGTGGGACTCCACAATCAATTTTCCTGTATTCAGAGAATGAGTCATTGAAAATGGTTCTGTGTGCCCTGTTGGTCATATTGTATATTCACCAAACCAGCCAACTCACCTGAAACATTTAGGCTTGCCAGTGCCTTAAGCAATAGGGGATGGTCCACCAAGTCAAAGGCCTTTGAGAGATCCACAAATGCCATAACCACCAGGCTACCAGAATCGATGGCCAGATGGATGCAGTCAGTGAATCCCACCAAAGCCATTTTGGTACTGTGTTTCTGCTGAAAATCATGCTGGTCTGAAGTATAAAGATCATAACTGACCGTTAAATCATTTAACAGATCAAAAACTATTCTAAGATTTTTGACATGGGAGCCAATGGTGAAATAGGCTTGCAGTTGCCAGGGTCTATAGCCAGATCACTTTTGTGAACACGATGAATGGTGGTCAGTTTCCAGGCTTGTGAAAAGACACAGTGAAACAAAGAATAATTGTGCAGCTTCAAGACAGAAAAGGCCATAGAGTCCACTGCAATTTTGAGCAGCCTGTAGTCCAGATCATTCAGTCCTGAACATGGCTTCGAATTACAGCTCTTTAAATAAAATTTTACATCAGCACAGGTTCAAATTTAAAATAAAACATTGAGAACTAATTTTACAAAATATAGGTTTCAACTTTTTAAAAGTAATGTACTTGTAGCTAGGTATAGTAAATCGACTGAACCTGCAACTAGCTATTGTAATTTTACAAATCAGGACATAGAAAACCTATTTCATGAGGTTTCTTTTTGTCCATGGTATAATAAACCAAGAAACTACTGGCTACTCCCTGTTTGGTCACGAATTGGGACCCTTGCTAAAAATATCCTTTTAGAAATGATGTTGACAGCACGGGATGAATATATAATAAAACAAGTGGCAGGTTTCTTCAGCACTGTTTCCAATGTGTGTAATAAATATAATTAATTAGGCATAATGTATCAGTATTTGTTCTAAATAACTGTACACTTTATTGTTAATTTGATATGTTGTCCATGTTTAGATTTTAAATATTTATGGATTGCTATATTCAACTGTTTTTGTATGCTGTGCAGATATTGTGATCCATATATTTTTAGTCATTGCAATAGTCTATGACTTAACAAATAAAATGTGTTTACTTACAAAGGGCATAACAATGTTGGCACAAAATGATGGGGGGGAATTGAGTCAATAGACTTATTGCTGCCGTTTTCAGACAATAAATCTGTAAATTTATGAAGATCTCCAAATTGTTCATTAAATAATGCGACTATATGTTCTGAGTCACTGATCAATTTATGGTCATGTTTAAGTGTAAATACGTCACAACCTGAGTTCTTTCCTGAAAACTCTTTACAGGTTTCCCAGAGTTACATTGATGATGCATATTTTGAAACACAGAAACATAGACTTTGATGGCAGATAAGGACCACTTGGCCCACCTAGTATGCCCATTTCCCTACCAACTGGATAAGCTGAAGATCCTAGTTAACCAACAGCCTATTTCTTCCTACCCCTCACAAGAATTGCTTTATGTCTGTCCCATGCATTCTTGAATTCTCCCACCACTTTAGACCACACAGCCTCCTCAGTTAGGTGGTTCCATGTGTCCACCAACCTCTTTCTGAAAAAATACTTCCTCACATTGCCCCTGAGCTGTCCCCCTCTATCTTCAAATTGTGTCCCCTTGTTCTTGCACATCTCTTTTTCTGAAAGGTGCTACCCTCTTGAACTTTGTTGATTCCACTGAGGTATTTAAAAGTTTCCATCATGTCCCCCCTCTCCCTCCTTTCCTCAAGGGTATACATATTGAGCTCCTATATTCTCTCCTCATATGGCTTCTCTTGTAGGCCTTTCATCATTTTAGTTGCTCTCTTCTGGACTGTCTCCATCCTGTCTGTGTCTTTGTGGAGATGGGGTCTCCAGAACTGGACGCAGTACTCCAGATGGAGTCTCACCAACTGTCTGTACAGAGAGATAGCAACTTCCTGTTTTCTGCTGGTGATGCCTCTCCCTATACATCTCAGTATCCCCCAGCCCTCCTACTGCCTTCTCACATTGCTTGCTAATCTTAAGGTCATCTGATATGATTACCCCCAGGTCTGTTTCCATTTTTGTTGTTGTTACTACCTACTCTCCCCCCCCCATTGTGTACTCTTTCCCTGGGTTTTTTGTTTCCCAGGTGCATTATTTTGCATGTCTTTGCATTGAATCCAAGCTGCCATACTTCTGACCATTCCTCCAACTTGCCAAGTCCTTCTCATCCTTTCCACCCACCCTTGTTATCAGCCCTGTTGTAGATCTTTGTGTCATCTGCAAAGAGACATACTTTTCCTTCCAGTCCCTCTGCAATGTCACTTATAAAGACATTAAAAAGGACTGGACCCAGTACTGAACCCTGTCGTACCCCAACTCCCCTTTCTTTAGAGTGGACTTCTTTTACTATTACCATCTGTGTCCTGTTGTCCAGCCAATGTTTTACCCAGGCTACCACCCTGGGACCCACTCTCAGGATGGCTAATTTATTTATCTTTTGTGTGAGACTGTGTCAGATGTCATGCTAAACTGTAGGCAGGCTATGTCCACAGCCCCTCCCTGGGCTACTACTTTGGTCACCCAGGCAAAGAAATAGATTAGATTCATCTGACATGACCTTCCTTCTGTGAATCCATGCTGCCTTGGGTCCTGTGCCCCACTGGCCTCTAGGTACTCAACAGTTTTTTCCTTCAGAAGTGATTCCATCATTTTCCCTACCACAGAGGTCAAACTGATGGGTCTGTAGTTTCCTGCATCTGTCTTGCTCCCATTTTTGTGAAGGGGAATCACATCCACCCTACTCCAGTCCTCAGATACCACACCATCCTCCCATGATTTCTTAAAAAGGGTAGTCAGTGGTGTCACTAGTTCTTCCCTTAATTCTTTTAGGATTCTGGGGTGAATCCCATCAGGCCCCATTGCTTTGTCCACCTTCAGTTTTAGGAGTTCTTTCAGAACCCTTTCTTCTGTGAAAGGACTGGGATCGACCCCCATTTCCAGAATGCTTCTGTTAATAGGATTAGGTACCTCCCCCTCCTCCTCATTTGTGAATACTGAGCAGCAGCATTTGTTCAGTATCCCTGCTTTTTCACTGTCCCTCTCTGCCCACCCACCGTCCATTCTATTCAGCCTCACTCTCCCTCCCTTTGTCTTTCTATGCTCCCTAATGTACCTGTAAAAGGTTTTATGCCCCTTCTTAACCAAGTTGGCTATCTTTTCCTCAGTTTGGGCATTTGCTATTCTGACTGTCTTCACTGCTTCCTTCTGCCTTAACTGGTACAGTTCTCTGTCCTGCTCCTTATGTGTTTCCTTATACTTTCTAAATGCTATCTTTTTCTTCCTAACCTTCTTCACCACCTCTTTTGAGAACCACAGTGGCATTTTCTTTCATTTTGATTTGTTTATTTGCTTCACTCAAAGGCTTGTTGCCTCTGTGATGGCATTTTTGATGTTTCCCCATTGTTGCTCCATCCCTCCTTCTAGCCTGTTTGCTAGTGTTTTTCTAAGGTACTCTCCCCATTTTGACAAAGTCAGCCCTCCTGAAGTCCAGTACCCTAACTTTTGTATGGCTTGACTCTACAGCTAAGTTTAACCATGAACCACACTGTTTGGTGGTCACTTGTTCCCAGATGGCTACCCACTTCTAGATCTGAGATCCTCTCACTGTCCCCATTTGAGAGTATGAGGTCTAAGATTGCTACCTGCCAAGTGAGTTCCAACACTAGCTGTCTGAGGCATGCCCCCTGTAGCATCGAGAATGGCCCTGCTCTTGGATGCAGCTGCAGCAAAGGTGCTCCAGTTAACATCTGTCATATTTAGGTCCCCCATCGACAATATCTCCCCTTTCTCTGTCATCCTAAGGATGCCTTCTATCATATCCTTGTCCTTTCCCTCCCCCAGAGATGAGGGTCTGTATACAACCCCTGTGTGGATTGTGATTCCATATCCAGTCTCTAAGGTGACTGGATCTTTTTTCCATTGCGTTTATCCCTACCCCTACATAGAGAGCTACTCCTCCCCCTCTTCTACCCCTCTCTGCTTTCCTTGAAGTTATTTAGTATTATAGTAGGGAATTTTTGTTTTCCTGATGAAAGATTTACACTTATTACACAAGATTTTATACTCAACTAACTTCTCACAATCCTCAGTTTTTTTAATATAGTTTGACCATATCTTATTCTTTTCCCTAAGCATTTTTAATATTTCAGAGGTAGTCCATTCTGATTTATTACCACTGACTCTAAATTTCTTAATGGGAATCAGAAAATCACATATTGCATGAAATATTGAAGAAAATCTATTAAGGTCTGTATCAATATTATCAATAGTATCCATAAATGACCAATCAAGTGAAGACAGTACCTCATGAACTTGTATAGTTCTAAGTGCTTCAGATTACAACAGCTAATGGTAACTAGATTCTCTTTTGGCTTGTTTTGCTGATCAGTAACAATAAACTGGACAATGGTCACTATCATTGTCTGGCAGAGTACTACATTCAATTATTTTCTGTGGATGGGAGACAACAATCAAGTCAGTATTGTGTGTGCTCAATATTTATGATTGCAGTAGGTGACTAAATTTACTACTTGATGGACTCCAAGATCCTGAAATAACAAACAACATTTATCTGAAGTCCCATTTAACCAATTAGAATTAAAATCTTCCCAAAACAGCCATTCTCTATCAGAGGGTAATGTTTCCAAACTAGCAAGAGTAACATCTGTACCATCATCCAGGAGTCCTGGGGGAATATAAACCTCACTAAAAGTGATGATCTTGACTCCACCCAGTATCAAGTTAAAAGATAGAAAATCACACTTGGACTTAATTACGGAGGGGGTAGTTCAGCCACCTTTAAGCCCTCCCTAACATAAAACATACAATCCCCATCCTCTTTCCCAATCTATCTTTCCTAAATGTTGTGTACCCACCTATCAGAATACAGTCTTCTTTTATACCATCATGTAACCATTATTTTGAGATTCCTACAATATCAAAGGAGTTCTCAACCTTCAAGGCCACAACCAAATCTTTATTAGTTAAAATATTCTGTACATTTAAATGTACTATTTTATCCTGGTTTGAGATTCTGGTCTTGTCATGGGACCCTTGGAGTGGTGAACACTCCCTGCCAGTAGTAACAACAATATGATAAGTTTTCTTAGTCTAAACACATTAAATCCTGGATCCTTATGACACCAGATTGGTGGCTTTTTAATGCAATAACAATTACATCTCTTAGCAAGCCAAGACATTAGAAGAGACATTTGCCCCAACAATTTATTAATAACCATAAAAGAAAAAAGATAAAGCAACCTTCCACCAGTGACACCCTCCACTCCAACAGGATCCACTCATGCAGACAGCCACTCTGCAGAGAGCTGCTAGAGTGGCATTCCTTTTACAGCAGAGTGCTGCCCCACCCCCTCAGTCCATGTCACTCTCCAACAGTGTACCAGAACTGACCACTACCACCAGGTCAATCCGGTCTATTGCACCTTGCCTAGAGCTACAGAGTTATGCTGGCTTCCTGTTGGGACTGGGTGAAAGAGGAGAGTTGCTGAGATCTGGTAAGCATTCTGTAATGTTCTGTTGAGTGGCTTTCTTTTTATAGATGGGCACGTCCCTGCACCCTTAGTCCACATCACTCTACAGTGGTGTACCAGAATCAACTGCTGCCATCAGATCAATCTGGTCTATTGCATACTGGCTAAGGCTGCGGAGTTATACTGGCTTGCTGTTGGGACTGGGTGAAAGATAAGCGCTGTAGAGTTCTAGTAAGCAGTCCACATGGAGGGAAGGAGCTTGGAAGTATGAAGTGTTTCTAGAAGATTGCTAGGGCAGCAGGAGATGCAAGGGAGGGAGACAGAAATAGTTGTCCATTGGTGGACAAATGACCTGTCAAGGGATAAGGTAGAGGTGCTGCTGGACAACATCAGGGAGCTGGAGAGGAGCCATAAGCAGGTGAACTTATGGTGACTTTTTCTAAGGTGTTACCTGTGTACAGTCAGGGAGATACAAAGGTTCTCCCCACCAGGGCATTTAACAACTAGTTTAAGGCATGGTGCATGGTGGAGGGCTTTGGTTACATTGGGGACTAGGGGCTAGTCTGGTAGAACATGCACCTCTAGAAGGGAGATAACATGCCTCCTACCAGGAAGGGAACCACAGTCCTTGTTGAGAAGTTTAAATGCTGCTTAGAAGAGCATTTAAACTTGCCTGGGGGAGGCAGTAAAATCAAGGGAGGTAACAACACCCACATAATGAAGCATCAAGGAAGGAGAATCTAAGTGGAGAAAACTCTCATGGAGAAAGGGAGCAGAAAGGTAGGGATGGGGTCAAGACAGAAACAAGCATTTGTCAATGCCGAATGTTTGCTTGCTGGTATTAGCATTGGAAATGCATGAGTTAGACAGATGCAGAGTAGGAATGGCAGTGAAATACTGAAGTGAGGCCAACCCCACCACCACCCTGCAGAGACAGATAGGTATGTCAGTCTGTACAGGGTGGGATGTTATGGTTAAAAACCCTAACACCCCTGGCATTTGTTGGTATTTACACTACAAATTTTCAACATGGCCTTTTTGTGACCCCCACCTCATGAAAGCATTTGGGACCTCTGCTCATGAACAGTGGCACACTGATTTTGTTAATCTGTCCTGAATGTTGATTTCGCACAGCGACCACATCATTCTGCACCAGATAAGTGAAAACACAGTTCAGGCAGGATGTGAAAAATGACAGCTGTACCATTCATAAGGAGGTATGAAGAGATGGCAACATTGAAAATGTGGAGCGTAAGTATTAAAAATTCTCAAACTTATGAACGTATGTAGAAACTGCACAATGCACACTCGTAACACTGTCATTTTGTGGAATTCTTTCACCAAATTTTCAACATAGGCATTTTGTGACCCCTGCTCATGAGCAATGTCACTCTGATTTTCTTAATCTTTCCCAAACATTGATTTCCCACAGCGACCGCACCATTGAGTGCCATATGTGTGAAAACTCATTTCGGACAGGATGTGAAAAATGATAGCTATACTGTTCATAAGGAGGTGTGCAAAAATGGCAATGTTGAAAATCTGGAGCGAAAATATTACAAATTCTCAAAGTTACAATGTGCATGGAAAGTGTGCAATGCATGCTTGTAACATAGTCATTTTGTGGAATTTTGTCACCGAATTTTCAACATAGGCATTTTGGGACCTCCGCTCATGAACAGTATCATTGTGATTTTCTTAATCTGCCCAGAACATTGATTTCCTAATGCGACTTCACCAATGTGCACTGGATGTGCGAAAACACATTTAGGCCAGGATATGAAAAATGACAGCTGTACTGTTCATAAGGAGGTGTGAAAAAATGCCAATGTTGAAAATCTGGAGTGAAAATATTACAAATTCTTGAAGTTATGAGTGTGTGTGGAAAGTGTGCAATGCACACTCGTAACACAGTCATTTTTTGGAATTTTTTCACCAAATGTGCAACATTGGCTTTTTGGGAGGTCACCTTGTGAACAGTCACACTATCATTTCATTACTTCATTCTGAAAGGTGATTCCATGCAGTGACCGCAAAATCACCTTTCAGGACCAAGTAACCACATGACAGTGACTGAATTCATGAGGTGGGATCCAAAAGAACCCCATGTTCAAAATTTGGTGGCAAAATTCACAATGGCCAAGATATCCACCTAAGTTGAAAAAAAAAACATTATACAGCTTACTGGCATTTCTTCAGTTCGTGGTCGGCTTTGAAGAGTGCAGACATGTTCCCACTTCCCGGAAGATCATCACGACAGACTCTGGAGGTAAGTATGGGGTGAATGGGGTTGTGGGAAGGGGGGTGCTTAGAGGGTTGGTGAAGGTTGGGGAGGGGGAAGAGGAGACAACGAGGGACTGTTTTCTGTTTTCACAGGGAAAAAACCAAAAATACATTGCGGAATGTGTTTTTCTTTTACAGGGACAACTGGCACAATGGGGTGGGCTCCTAGCATGCCACCTGGGTGTTTGTTGAGGGGCTGGAGGTGAAGGGAATTGGGTACCCTGTCAGCACATAAAATTTGTCTGTCTTTGGGAGGGTGCATGAGCCAAGGGGGATTGGGCACCCCCTCGGCACACTACTAATGTGGGGGAACATTATGCTGACAGGGATTGGGCTCCCCCTTTGGTAAATGAACTGGGGAGATGACACACCGACAAGGGGATCGGGCACTCCTGACATTGGCTTTCATGGGGATCATGAAAAAAAATAAAAGGTTATGTTTTGTCTGATCACGAGAGGCAAAGCAAGGCATTTGTTTTGATGTCATAGACATGGAGGATGGCCAGAGAGAAGGGGGATGTAAATATGTTAACTACAGACATGAAAGAGGGCCAGAGAAAAGGGTGATGTAAATATGTTAAATAGTGACACTTTACGATCGCTGATTGCAACGGAGCTTTTCTTTCAAGTGAAGACCACTGCTGCCAAACTGCTGCCATAGACAGCTCGCTCATCCATTGGTGCATAAGGGATGCACCTGCTGCACCGAGAACTGCATTGAGCAGGAGAGTCACACACCTCCAAAAAGTTGTATTGTCCCAAGATGTTTCTTGTGCATGCACACAAGCAAACATAAAAGTGGGATGAAACTCAGGTAATCAAGGGTGGAGGATTGAAGGAAATAAGTAGTGAGCAAGGTAAAAAAAGGAAGAGGAGAGTAGGGGGAGCTTTAGGATGAAACACAGGCAGAAATGGAAGGGGGAAGCAAAGCAGCAGGAAGGGGGAAAGAAGGTGTGTTGAGCCACACACATGAATGTGAGGAGTCTTGAAGACAAAATTCTGGACTGTAAAACCATCATGGTGGAGGCTGACCTGGATTTAGTGGCCATAATGGAGTTGTAGTGCACTGAGCACCATAACTGGGAAATGGTCATACCAGGCTACCCTTTGTGCAGGAAAGACAGGGTAGGGATGAGGGGTTAGAAACATAGAAACATAGAATTTGATGGCAGATAAGGACTGCTTGGCCCACCCAGTCTACTCATTTCTCTACCTAATGGATAAGCTGCAGATCCTAGTTAACCAGCAGCCTACTTCTTCCTAGCCCCAACCCCTAGAATTGCCTTATGACTGTCCCATGCATGCTTGAATTCCACCACTGTTTTTGGCTCCACAACCTCCTCCAGAAGGCCGTTCCATGCATCCACAACCCTCTCTGTGAAAAAATACTTCCTTAAATTACCTCTGAGCCGACCTCATCTTCAAATTGTGCCCCCTTGTTCTTGCACACCTCTTTTTTTGAAAGATGCTACCCTTTTGGACTTTGTTGATTCCCTTGAGGTACTTGAAAGTTTCTATCATGTCCCCCTTCTCCCTCCTTTCCTCAAGGCTATACATATTAAGCTCCTTAAGTATCTCTTCATATGTCTTCCAGTGCAGACCCTGCACCATTTTAGTTGCCCTCCTCTGGACAGCTTCCATCCTGTCTATGTCTTTGCAGAGATTGGGTCTCCAGAACTGCATGCAGCACTCCAGATGGGGTCTCACCAGCTGTCTGTACAGAGGGATAATAACTTCCTGTTTTCTACTGGTGATGCCTCTCTCTATGCATCCCAGTATACCCCCAGCCCTCCTTGCTGCCCTCTCACATTGCTTTCCCACCTTTAGGTCATCTGATATGACTACCCCAGGTCCCTTTCCATTTTTGTTGTTGCTAGTATCTCATCCCCCATTGTGTACTCTTCCCTGGGTTTTGTTTCCCAGGTGCATTACCTGCACTTCTTAGCATTGAATCTAAGCTGCCATACATTTGACTATTCCTCCAACCTTGTCAAGTCCCTTCTCATCCTTTCCACCCCACCTTGTGCATCAACTCTGTTGCAGATCTTTGTGTCATCTGCAAAGAGACATACTTTTCCTTCCAGTCCCTCTGCAATGTCGCTTATAAAGACATTGAAGAGGACCAGTCTTAATACTGAACCCTGCGGTACCCCTCTAGTAACCCCCCTTTCTTCAGATTGGACTCCATTTACTATTACTCTCTGTGTCCTATTCTACAGCCAATTCTTTACCCAGGCTGTCATCTTGGGACCCACTCCCAGGCTGGCTAACTTGTATATTAATCTTTTGTGTGGGACTGTGTCAAATGCCTGCTAAAGTCTAGGTAGGCCATGTCCACAGCCCCTTCCTGATCTACTACTTTGGTCACCCAAAGAAATCTATCAGATTTGTCTGGCATGACCTTCCTGCTGTGAATCCATGCTGTCTTGGGTCCTGTGCCCCTCTGGCCTCTAGATACTCGACAATTCTTTCCTTCAGAAGTGATTCCATCATTTTCCCTACCACTGAGGTTAAACTAACCGGTCTGTAGTTTTCTGCTTCTGCTTTCTACTGTTTGTTTTAGGTACCTCCCCTCTTCCTTTGTAAATACTTAGCAAAAATATTTGCTTAGTATCTCTGCCTTTTCACAGTCACCCTCTGCCCACCCTCCTCCATTTATTAAGCCTCAATATCCCTCCCTTGGTCTTCCTTCGTTCTCTGATGTACCTATAAAGGTTTTATCCCCTTCTTAACTGAGTTGGCTATCTTTTCCTCGGTTTGGGCCTTTGCTGTTCTGACTGCCTTCCTGCTTCCTTTTGTTTTAACTGATACAGTTCTTTGTCCTGCTCCTTCTGTGATTCCTTGTTCTTCCTGAATGCTTTCTTTTTCTTGAACCTTCACTGCCACTTCCTTTGAGAAACATAGTGGTTTCTTACATCTTTTGTTTTGTTTATTTGCTTCACACAAAGGCTTGTTACCTCTGTGATGGCAGTTTTATTATTCCCATTGTTCTTCATCCCTCCTTCCTGCCCATTTGCTAGTGCATTCCTTAGGCACTCACCCATTTGGCAAGTCAGCCCTCCTAAGTCCAGGTACTTTTTGCCTTTGTATTGCTTAACTGTATTGCTGTGTTTATTGTGAACCATACTGTTCGATGGTCGCTAGTTCCCAGATGGCTACCCACTTCTACATCTGTGATCCTCTCTTCATCTCCATTTGAGAGAACCAGGTCTAAGATTGCTCCCTCTGAAGTGGGCTCCAATACTAGTTGTCTAAGGCATGCCCCCTGTAGGGCATCTAGAATAACCCCACTCTTCGAAGTGGCTGCAGCAACTGCACTCCAGTTAACATCTGGCATATTCAGATCACCCATCAGTAATATCTCACCTTTTCTGCCATTCTAAGTATACTTTCTATCATTTCCTTGTCCATTTCCTCCCCATGAGAAGGGGGTCTGTATACAACCCCTGTGCGCATTGTGGTGCCATTGCCGGTCTCCAAATTTACACAAAGTGCTTCTTCTCCTCCCTGTTTACCCTTTTGTTCTGTTGCTTTGATTCCTTCCCTTATGTAAAGAGCTAGTCCTCCTCCTCTTTTACCCTCCCTTTCCCTCCTGTAGATAGTGTATCCTGGTATGTTTATGTCCCAGTCATGGTTTTGTGTGTACCATGTTTCTGTGACTGCCATGATATCCAGATGTTCCTCCTCCATCAAGGCCACTAATTTAGGAAGCTTGTTACCCAGACTACGGGCATTGGTACTCATTGCTCTCCATTTTTTGATGGCTTTACTTTCTGTTGCAGCATCCTCCACTGACCTTTCTACCTCCATCTTTTTCTCATTTAGTACCCTCTTTTGTAGGGAGAGGCTGGGATTTTCCTGCTGCTTATCAGTGCCTCCCCCCCTTGACTAATTTAAAAGCTTGCCAGTGAAGCATTTAAACCGATTGCTCAAAAGACTTGTTCCCTTCCTGGACAGATGCAGACCATCCTGCCAGTATAGGCTGGTGTCCCTTCAGGTGGAACCCCAGTCCCCAATGAAGCCAAACCCCTGTGGTCCACAACATTTTTTCAACCATTCATTAAACTGCATGGTGCAAAGTACCCTTGCCTCACTCATGCCATTGACAGGCAGCACCTCTGAGAAGGATACTGTGTGTGCTACTTGTTTTAGGTCTCTCCCCAATTCTGCGAAGTCCTTCTGCACTGCTCTAATCTCATGATGAGCCAAGTCATTTGCCTGAGAAAATCCCCTTCATGGATGGCGCTACTCCTTGTCAAAGCTGCAGTTGGAAGGCTCCACTCCATGATGGGCAGATTGAAGTTGTTCAATATGTGAGGTAGCAAATCAAGGCTTTTGATGTACAGGGCTTTTGATGTACAGGGGAACCATGAGAAAAAGGAGGGGCATGATGTGCTGTGCATCACCCTGTGGACAGGCTCCAGGTCCATGCTGTATATCAGGGTAGTGTACAGACTTCCAGCACAGGGAGAAGAGATGGATAAGGCACTTTAGAAGGCCAGCATCAAAATGGGAAGTAAGGAGTATGTGCTGCTTGTTGATGACTTCAATCTGCCCAACATGGAGTGGAGCCTTCCAACTGCAGCTTTGACAAGGAGTAGGACCATCCATGAAGGGGGGTTTTCTCTGGCAACTAATTGAAGAACATACTAGGTATGGGGCAGCATTGGACTTGATAATTGCAAACAGGGACAGTATTTCAGATGTCATAGCGGGCACTCCTCTTAGTACCAGTGATCACCATACAGTGTGGATAAACATAGAGAGGAACAGAGGCTAACCACATGAGGACAAGGGTCCTGGACTTCAGGAGAAATGATTTTAAAGAAATGAAGGACTGCTTCAAAAACTGTGTCAAATGGCAGATTGCCAGGGAGGGTAGAGGCAAAGTGGAGCAAAATAAGAGATGGCATAATTAAATCAACCAAGCACTGCATGAAAGGAGTGAGTAAAAGCAGAAGGAAAAATAGTCCATTATGGCTCTCTGAGGAACTGCTGCTGAAGGAAAAAAGTGTCTTTCAGGTGGTTTAAAGAAACACAGAGGGGGAGAACTGGGAGGTATACCTAGTAAAGCAAACCGAAATAGGAAAGGTTTTAAGTGAAGCAAAGGTACAGACAAAGGAAAGGATTGCCAAAGGGGTTGCTAAGGGGGATATAATTTTCTTTCGATACATAAATGAGATGAGAAAAACAAGGGGAGGGATAGTGAGGATTAGAAAGGCAGAGGGGGAGACCGCACAGAAGAAGACCAAGAAAAAGCTGACATCCTGAACAGGTGCATCTGCTCAGTCTTCACAGTGAAGGAATGGGGGAGGACCACCAGCGAGTGGCAGGAATGGGGGGGAGCTTGACACAGGTTAATTTTCAGACAAAAGAGTCCAAATGTGACTTGTATCTCTGATGGTGTACAACACTATGAGACTGGATAGAATACATCCATGAGTTCTAAAAGAACTCTGGGAAGTGCTAGATGATCTAATGACAGCCTTATTCAACAACTCACTGGAAACAGATGTAGTTCAAGAGGAAAGAGGAAAGAGGAAAAGCTGTCATGGACCCTCTACATAAGAGCAGCAGCAGTGAGGAGACTAGAAACAATAGGCCAGACAGTCTTACTTCAGTGGTGGGGAAATTAAGAGAAATCTTGCCAAAGGAAACAGTGATAGAGTATCTTGAAACCAATGGGCTGGAGATCACCAGAAGCATAGATTAATTGGGGTCATGCCAAACAAACCTTTTAGATTTCTTTGACTGTATGACCAGGGACCTAAATCATGGGAGGGTACTGCATGTGATCTACCTGGATGTTAGCAGTCTGCAATAGGATGGATACTCAGGATGGGGTTAAAAGAATGTGAAGGGCTCTTGGGAAACTCAAGAAGTGGTCAATAAGATGGCAGATTGGATTCAGTGCCATAAAGTGCAAAATCATGCACCTAGGGCACAGGAACCCAGTAGATAAGTATAGCATGGGAGGAAGGTATTGATGGTCACTAAACAGGAAAGGAACCTTGGGGTTAGGAAATTGGAATCTGGATCTAACAACCTTAAGATGGCAGAGCCGTGAAGCAAAACAGTAGTAGCAGGGCTAGAGGGATGTTGGGTACTTAGAGAAGGATATATCCATCAGGAGAAGGGGAAGTGATGTTGCCACTATATAGCCCTCTAGTGAGGCCCCACCTAGTGTACTATGTCCAGTTTTGGAGGCTGCACCTCAGAATAGACAGAAAAAGGTTGGAGGCAGTCCAGAAGAGGGAAACTGAAACAGTGCAGGGGTTGCACAAGAAGCCCTACAAGGAGAGACTGAGGAATCGCAGCATGTACACCTTGGAAGACAGAAGGGTAGGAGGTGACATGACAGATGGGTGAGCAAGGTGTGGGAGAGGAGTCTCTTTCAAATTAGAAAAAGCACCAGGACCAAGGAGTATGCAATGAAGCTGGGGGGGGTGTTAAGAGAGATGTGAGGAAATCTGTGTCAGTGGCTCAGTGGACAGCAAGCTCACCTCAGATGCTGTAAGGTTGAAAGGTTGTGGGCTCCAGCTCCACATGAGGTACTCTTAGGATACCTATAACTGACACTGTAATGCAGCACAAGGGACATACTGCACTGGTGAGGTGCCATCCTTTGGATGAGATGTTAAACTAAGTTACCTTTATCTCATTTCTGGTCACTTTCCAGGTGGAAGTAAAAGATTCCATAGCACACAATATTCCCACCACCCCGGTTTAGCTAACAAATTATATCAAATCCTCCACTGACAGACTCACTTACTGGCACAATACTTACTGACCTCTGAAAATCCTTGGATTTGACTGACCTTACTCTTCTCAAATTCAAACTAATTTCAATTGGACTCTTTACCCATGCAGTCTTCAGATTCATGAGCTCCTTGATAGGCATCAAATCTGTAAAATTCTACACTGCCACCTCTTCCTTATCTTCGTTCAGACTTAGTATCTCCCAAGGTTCTATGCTTGGTTCTCTAATCTTCTTCACCTTCACCAACAACCTTCCTCTGTTCCCTTCTCCTGGTCCATAATTATGTATGCTAATGACAATGTACTGTACTTTAGCTTCTTCTATCAATGTAAACTCCAGGTTAAACCAAGATTTTTCCCAGGTTAAGTCTTGGTTTGTTAATAATAATCTTGTTCTCAATGGGGCTATGCACAATTGTGTAGCCGGGTACTCACAGAATCCATGTATCTCGTCTACGCAGCTCAACACCAGCAGACAAGAGTAAGTTGTGTGATACTTATTGCGATGTACCTTCGCAGGGTGCATTTCTGCAGCCCCATCATGCCATACTGCTGCACGGGAGCACACCTAAGGACACAGGTGGGCATCCAATCAGATGCTTGTCCTGTTCTGCAGTAGATCTTCTTCTGTGCATGAGCAGAGAATTGTGGGAAGGCACTGGAGGGACAAATTAAATGTTTAGGGGCAAGTGCCTGAATGGATGTTCCCAACCTTCCCTGTCTGCCCAGAGAGCTGGGGCAGCATTGTAGGGGGGTGACTGTGTCCGCTGCAGCCAGTTGTTGAAATCTGGGGGGGTACGCAACAGTTATGGCAGTGTCTTTTCCTGTGTATCCTGTGCACACCTCACCTAGCACTCCACACCAGAGTGTTGGCATGCCCCTGGAGCTGCAGTGCACATAGCTACATGACAGGCCAGGAAATCCAGTGAAGAATAGACATACATCCCTTCTGTGCATGTGCACAAGGGTCTTTGGGACACTCAATGCATGGCATTGTCACGTGGGTTTGTTTATGCATCACTAATCCACTGTGTGTAGGCAGTCTGCAGAATAGTGCATTATCTCATTGTCTCAAAAACCCAGGACATGCTTTTTTAAATTCCAAGCCAAATCAACATCCTGTGTTGACCCTCTGTCATTCCATTGCTTGTATGACTCCTATCTCTCCCTTGTGGAAGCATTCAAATACCCTGGTATAAACCTAGTCCCAGTTTGGAATTTCTCTGTCCGTAGCAAAGCTGTCAATTCCAGACATGTCTTGCATGTCAGATATGTTCCACTCTGATCCCTAAGATTTGATGAGCCATTGCTCAAGTTGTCCTACTTTCCTGACTCCAGTACACCCAACTGGTCTTCCCACATGCTCCAAAACATATTCTTCATAAGTGGGAGGTGGCTTTTTACTATGTATGTTGCTTGTCTCCATCATCCTCTTACTTAACCTACCACTGAACTCTGCTCTGATCTGCCTCTCCTCCTATGCCATTCATTCCTACTGTCTTGGCTGTTTTTTGATAAACTACTAAGATCCTCCTCCCCTGTCCTGCCCATTTTCTCTCCCCTGTGCTGTTCATCAACCATGCTCACTCAGATCTTCTGACTTATCTCTCCTCCTTGTTTCCAAATGTTCCTCTAAAATGATAGAGCAAGCCTTCTCAACCTTTGCCCTGAGGTTCTGGAGATTTCTTCCCATCCATACAGCATATGCAGCTCACATTCCCATGTGCCTTTCAAGGGTGCATTGAGGATTGGGCTCTGCCACTTGCAGTTGCATATGATTGCGCTTACTTGTATGCTTATACATCTGTGCACTTTGTTTAGTCTCCCTAATCTAATCATAATTGAGACTGTATTTTGGCACATGTGGTTAAGCTTTGCACATTTGTTTTCCTAGCCACTAGTTCTTCTCCTGTCCTTTTGAATGGGATCATTACTGTATAACACTGAATGTTGCTTTAAACTATATTTACTCTCTGTAGCCTGTTGGAGTTGGACCCGGGGGACACCCAGCGAGGCAGTTCCGATCGCCGCACAGACCACCACAGTGAAGGACAGATTTTGCCTGATTTCTGTCACTGTGGTGGTCTTCACAGTCGGGGATTCACTGCGGTGAAGGTATACACTTTTGTACTCTACCCAGTCCTGTCTGTACTGTTTCTGTTAAATGAATTTTCTATGGCAGTTTGTATTGTAAACTTATTCATACTGTTTGCCTGGCCCTCCAGGTCCGTCTTGTCATGTGGAAGGTTACTCAATGTGTTATATGTCTTTTGTACTGGTTTACTTATAGCACTTCGACAGCGCTAGCACCGACATCCCCTACCGCGACAGCTGTGCCGACTGTTAGCATTGTAGCCATGGGCTAATAAGGGGGCTCTAATCGAGGGGCTGCACCCTGAACCTCTTTGTGGGGGCTCTGCCTCACACCTCCAGGTCTCTAAGATTCTAAGTCTGAGTCGGAGTTGGACCAGGGGGGGACACCCAGCGAGGCAGTTCCGATCGCCGCACAGACCACCACAGTGAAGGACAGATTTTGCCTGATTTCTGTCACTGTGGTGGTCTTCATAGTCGGGGATTCACTGCGGTGAAGGTATACACTTTTGTACTCTACCCAGTCCTGTCTGTAAATAGGCATTTTTTGTCTAGTGTACTATATATAGTAAACAGAAACCAAATAAAATAAAAACAAATCTTGTAACAAGTAGGTGTAAAAAATTGATTAAAGGGAACATAAACCTTTCTTTATCTATGTTTTATATATTTAAGTAATAGACAGTCCATTACAGGGTGTGTGATCATGCTCTGATATATGCACCCCTTTGTGTGCATTGTCACACACAGGCCACAGGCCAAGTGTGTTCAACCACCCAAGGCATGAGTATATGAGAGCATGACTACTCACCCTGTTGTGAATTATCTATCTTATAAAATGGGCACAAATATTGGGCGAGGGGGGAAATAGTCTCTGGCTGGCACAAATTAGTGTTTTAGTTAGGTGATCTGGTTGGTCCTGCTGTGATTCTGATAGGTTTAAAATGACAAAAAAGAGTTTATCTGGTTGATCCTGCCATTTGTAGACTGTTTTAAGTGTAATGACTTTCACTTTCTTGTTTCAGTGTAGCACAACTGAGTAGTGTTCATTGCATTAAACAATATGCTTTCAAAGTTTTAACATCAGGAGAATTTTGTTCAAAAAGCATGTAAAGTGTGGGGTTTAAGATAAGTTTACTGAGTTTTTTTTCTAAAAGAAGCCACTGATTGCAGAGTTAGGAGAGGGGGCTACTCAGTGGCTTCAGAAGAGTATGCTTTGTATAGCTCAATTGGAACCCATGTGAACCCGGTGCCTTATTCCACTTTGCAAGTGTCAAGGCCATTATCATTTCTTGCTCTTGTATAATACAAGGCTTGCTTTGTCTTGGGTCCAATTTTTCAAAATGTATTCTTTTTGCAGAAGACTGACTGAAAGAATGCTTGCCAAATACCAGGATATATATATATATATATATATATATATATATGTATATCATTATTGTCTGGCTATCATTTAGGATGGGAATAGAGATTGTGTAGACTATATAAATATAGTTAGACCAATATATGAAGTACAGTATATCTGGTTATTTTAGTATCTAATCAGTTCTGGATTCTTAAAGCAATCAAGAACAAAAATAATAAACTAAAGCTTATGGGTGTTAAAATGGATAGGGTCATCACCATCTCAGCCTTGTTTCCTGAATTCTATAAAGAAAATGGAGGGTTAATAAGAAAATAGCAAGTCAAAACTCTGCCCATATTTGTATCAAACTATTCTCATAATGAAACTAGACAGAATATAAAAGCAAAGGTGGGAGAAACCCTTCAGAGCATATTAAAGATTTCAGATTTAAGAGATGCATTTGACAAAGTGACTAGATGGAAAAGAATGGTCAAATTATGGTGTGGGTAAATGATGAAACAATGTACCACTTCTTGGTAGCTAGGGCATATGAGTTGGATCATCTGGGCATATACATCTGTGAAGATAATAATGTGAAAATATATGCTAAGAATACAGTAAGTTCTGCCTCATTTTTGCACATGCTGGAGACTTCAAATAGCTATGCACTGCTCAAAAATGTCATAGAAGAATGACTTCTGGCTGACATTAAATGGAAGAATATTTGTACGGTTCCAAAGCTTTCATCTGAGCCTCAGAGTAATAATTCCAACTTGATATCCTGCAGCATATTAGGATTTAACAATTAATTTCCGGACCCTTAGTTTCTTAGGTACATTGCTAATTTGGACTGTGTACCTACAAGAAAAACATGGATAGATAAAGAGATCAATGTGCATGGTTACAGAGCTTATGGTAGACCAGAAAAGAAGCTCAAAAGGTTTGGGAGAAACCTAGGGGTTGTATTAATACTATGGAAGATGAAGGAAGGAATTAATACACAAGAAGTCACTATTGAAAGTAACAATATCCAAGGCATCAGAATTCTAGATAATAAACAATCAATCAATCATTATTTTTTTTTTATACTGCAAAGATGTGGGCAAGAATGCCCATGTACACAAGCGTCCAGTTGTACATAATGTAACAGAGGAGGCTATATACAAATTGTAGCAACTATACAGTTGGAAAAAAAATTGTGTGAGAGAACAGGTACAGGCATAGGCAGAAAACATAATCAAACAGAAACACCATCAAAAAACCTAGCAGAAGTGTTTATCACTCCTTTAAAGTACAATCTAATGAGGTAATAAAGACGAGATACAGAAATGGAAAAAATGTAATAAGAAAAGCATAATACCCGATCATACCTCGGAACAAATCTTAACAACAACTCCCCAATAAGCAACTACATTACTGAACTACAGAAAGCTGAATAAGAGTTTGCATACCAATAAAATAACTATCTACAAAGTGTCCCCAGCAAGACCCATTAACTCAAAGGAATCAGATCCATAACAGTAGAATAAAGTACCCCTTACATACGAAATTCCCAATAACTAACTCCAGCAAGATTCTAAAAATATAAACACATAATCTAAACCCTTCAACCTGTAACAAAAAAGAAAAGACAAGAAAATGCTGCTAAGAATGGTGGGGGAGGTGGGGGGTGGCTGTGGCCTAGTAAAAATCAGTCTACAAAACCATTTTAACTTACGGGCCTAACAGACAACAAGTGATAATGTAAGAAAAACAAAGATTAAGTGTGGGGGGGATAGGAAGCATTCCTGGATTGAACAGGATTCCAAGCCAGAGTAGAAAGGGCTGACATAACTGCTGAAATTGCCAGTATTTTCCTTCAGCAGTGTAGGCCAGCCTTTCAAATCCCATTAATTTAACTGTAGCATCCACCCATTCCTCAAACAATGGAACATCAGTTTTACCCCACCTATGTAAAAGAAGCTGCTTGGATTCCATAATTGCAGCAATAAACCAGTCACGTTGAGATGTAGTTACTAACAAAAGTTTGAAAGTATTACCTAACACCAATAAAGAGGCATCCTTTGGGATCCTGACTACAAGAATCAACTCTAAATAAGAGAATATTTGATTACACTGACTCAACAGTTTAGGACATTCTAACAAGATATGAAGTAAGGTACCTGTTGCTTGATCACAGTACCAACACTTGGGGTTATGCACTAATTGCATCTTATACAAAGTTGAAGGAGTTTGATACCATAAGTGTAAGGTTTTCAGTTGCATCAATGGACCAGCAGAATCTTTAGATGTACCATAAGCACTGTCCCAAATTCACTTTCATTGCTCTTCAAAGAGCGGGTACCCTTGCATTTTCTCCTACAGTGATTGCAAGCAACTCAGGTCTGGGGTATATGCCTCCAATAAAGCCTTATAAATGACACCCAGTTTAGGAGGAGAGAAGTTGCAACCATCAGTCTTAGGGCTACCAAAAATATAATCCCATCTTCCTGGAGAAGGCAACTTAAGCGGTGAGCCCACCATCGACACTAAAAGATGGTGAAGTTGAAGATACCATCAGTGATGTAAAAAAGAGTAGGAAAGCCTCCCTCTGAAGGTCCTAAATGATTAAAATACCCAGACTCAGAGAGAAAAAGATCACCCAATCTCATTTAACCCCCTTGCGACCACAGTGGCCAGTACACCGTGGCAACCCCATGGTAACACTGGAGTTAGACCAAAGGGGCCAGTGTTGAGAGGAACATCCCAATGGGGAGCCAAAAACTTCTTAGCTGCCCTCAAAATACAAGAAGTATACTCCTGTGTGGGGAATTGCCTAGAAAAGTGCCTAGAATCCCAAAAAAATACTCTCTTGAAAAGCATTACCCATCATCTCCTTTTCTAATTCTAACCAATAAGCTGGCAAAGTAAGCCCCTCTGCATGCAGTCACATCCACACCTGACAAAGGCCAGATGCAACGTAGTAGCTCTTAAATGAGGGGGACTAAAGTCCACCCTTAGATTACGGAGCGATCAACCATATTTTTTTTTATTATATTATAAAGGAGATATGGGGTTTAATACCCTCCCATAGGACATCAGAAAAAAAAAATAAAACCAAGGGAATTGCTTCCTCTAGGAATCTAAAAGTTTAAGGGGTAAATATCGAATGATATAAAGAACTTTAGGGAGGACCATAATCTACAGAGCCTCCATCTGGCCATGTCCTCCTTATGTTTAGTAAGAATCGGGTGAAAATTCAAAGAGGGACACTCCTGCAAGTTAAAAGAAATATTGATATCCAAATATTTAATGGGATGAGATGCCCATTTCAAACCAGGACCAAGAACCCCAAATTCAGCACAAGAAGCATTCAGAGGGAGCACTTCTGTTTTACCCCAATTATTTCTGAGGGCTGGCAAGAAGGAAAAATGATTCAATAACTTAATGAGGCTGGGTAGAGAAGAATCAGGGTTTTTTTAA
The DNA here is from genome assembly GCA_016271365.2 of Neoceratodus forsteri. Lineage (NCBI taxonomy): Eukaryota > Metazoa > Chordata > Ceratodontiformes > Ceratodontidae > Neoceratodus > Neoceratodus forsteri. Next base: position 704,590,846 of record CM057455.1, read on the forward strand.
AGCCAAAAGAACATTATCAATGAATAGCATAGCTTTATATTGGAGACAGTATAATGTAGTGGTTAAGGGCATTGAGCTGCATACCTGGAGACCTGCGTTTGAATCCCATCTGCCCCTACCCTGCCTAACTGAAAGGCTAGAGATCCCCAACCATTCACAAGAACAGCTGCATTGACCAAGTCTGGGACTTTTGTACTCTGTCGCTGTATTCTCCCATGCTATGTCTCTTGTACAGTTTTGACTATGCCGTTTGTCAAACGGCATATTGACCAGGTACCGCTTGTTATAGACCCATCAATCTGATTGATAATACCCAGAAAATGTTTGCCAGGCTCATAAATAACAGACTTCTAGGTTGGATACAGGAACACAGAATTATAGACAAAGCTCAAGAGGTTTTATTCCACATCACTCCACAATAAACCAATGTTTTTCTTTATCACACTTAATTTATAAATACACAGTAGTAAAAGCACAACAATTCTACTTTGTCTTTGCTGATTTAAATCAGCATTTGATAGCATTAATAGGAATTAACTATGGCTAGTTCTAATGGAATTAGGAATTGAAAAAGCTATCCTAAACATCCTGGGCACTTTATAGAATAACACAACACAGGTTAGATATAACACAAGAGGTGACAAAGGTGTAAAATACCATACAAATGAAGAAGTCAAGCAAGGATGTGTTTTATCACCCGTGTTATTTAATCTTTTCTTAAATCAGATAGAAACATAGAAACATAGCATTTTATGGCAGATAAGGACTGCCAGACCCATCCAGTCTACCCCCTTTCCCTACATACTAAAAATACCTCAGATCCTAATTGATCTCTAGCTTCTCTCTCTCTTTTGAACCACTGTGGTTCCCCTGTGCCTATCCTATGCAATGTTGAACTCTTCTACTGACCCTACTCTCACCACCTCTATTGCAAGGTTGTTCCATGTCTTCACTACCCTTTCTGTGAAGAAGTACTTCCTCACATTGCCCCTTAGTCTACCTTCTCCAGTTTCATGTCATGCCCTCTTGTCTTAGAACATCTTTTCTTCTGGAAGATGTTGCCCTCTTGTACTTCCAAAGAAGCTTTTTGGATTTGCGAATTAAATGCTTTCGGTCAGCCAGGTTTGAATGGATGTTTTGAGATCAAACCTTTTTTTTACGTAATTGGTAAATGCTGTCTCTCTCTCTCTCTCTCTCTCTCTCTCTCTCTTATATATATATATATATATATATATATATATAGTAACCTAAAGTGTATTACTGAGTCCTTAGAGGAAAACAAGCCACAAGATAAGAGCAAGAGAAATGCCAAAGCAACAATAAAAGCTAAAAACAATAACAAGAACATGGACCTGAAAGCCTTGATGTAATGCATGTGGAGTAAGTGAACTGAATGACCTTTAGAAAGAAGCTTTTGGTCCTAACTGTCCGCTTTGAACAAGGATATTATTGATTTAAGTTTCATGGATTGTTTTTGCAATGAACCTTTTTAAAATAAGACTCTTACTGGTCCATACTAGATGAGATAATCAAATATTTAAATGGCTTTGAAATACTATTTAATTTGATAATGCGGCATGGGAAATGTTTATTTTGACTAGTTTGTATTCAATTATATTTATTTGTATTAATACTAGATTACGCAGACCTTTTATATAGTCAGAGTCCAGCTGGTGCGTTAGCCAAACTTGATACGCTTTACCATCATGCTTTGAGGTTCATAACAGCACTTCCTTACACCATACATCATTGTTCCTTGTGCACTGCAGTGGGATGGTCATCCCTTAGTTATAGACAACGTAGAAATGTGGCAACTTGGACCTATAAATCTATTGTACAAAAACTGCCCCATTATATCTCTGTTTGCCTTCCATTGTGCACACTTGGCAGGTATGTCCTGAGAACTACTTCCTACATTTCCTTGTCTGTGTACAGGGCCAAATCACAGTTCATCAGGGTGTCTATTAGCTATGTGCTACTTCAAATGTGGAACAACCTGCAAAAAAACACTGAAACTGACTTACAGTACCATATCAGTCTAACTGCTTTCAAATCACTATACCTGCACCACAATAAAGATACTTTTATCTGTTTCCCTTGACTTTAAATCTTTTAAATTGCCATTTGCACTCAGAATCGCACTGGACTGAATCAAATACCTTAGCATCGGGGGCGTCTCCTAAATCATTACCATATATGCAATACCATCTCCATTCTTCCCCCACCACTGACTTCACTGATATTGCTGGTCTGTCTGGTATTACTATTCCTTCTGTATACATTCCTCCTAAGTTCTCCTTAGACTAGATCTGTAGTATCAACTTTTATCACTGGTGCATATTATATACTGTATAACTAAAAAATGTGCCTGCACCAACTGTTGTATCCTGTGACTATTTACATATATTTATTATTGTATTATACCCTATTGCTTACTCATTGTAAATATGTCACTGATGTATATTGTCCCACTGTTTACGTATTGTTCATCCTTGTAAAAAAAAATTGTTTTTGTTGTTGTGTGTTTGCTTGTACTGATAACCCAGGTCCAACTCGAAAATGAGCACTGCTCAAGGTGTTTGCCTGGTTAAATAAAGTATTTGATTGATTGATTGATCGATTGATTGATTGATATTGGTGTTTGTAAGATTTGCATGTTGTAATTAATTGTGCACCAGTATTTATTTATTTATTTAAGAGATTTACCAGATAAGCATACTGAGCGGAATCCACTCGTTTCCAGATGTGACCTGGGAGATTACATATATACAATACAATTGAAGTAAGACAAAGGTTCAAACATCAGGTACAGAGTGAGTACAATAAAGGGTAGGATAACAGGTCCAGAAAATGTTACAGGCTGAACTATGCATTGAAAATACAAAAATTACACATGCCCCCACAATGCAAAGCATCATGGGCTGCATATGCAAATCACCACAGAATGTTATGCTGGTCCAGCTTTAAGCAGAATTGCATGGTGCCGAAAGGCCTCTCACACAGTTTGCAAAGGGTGCTAACAGAAGACATAGACACATGTTTCATCCTACCAGGACTCATCAGTATGCCTCGTCTGTTTGACACCCCAGTGGAATGGACCAGCTACCCTTAAGGCAGTGTGCCTTGGATATATTATGGTGAACCCATTAAAATAAAAACTATTTAAAGACAAGAGAACCTCTGTGCGCAAACACTGAGGCAAAGGTTACCCTTAAAGGGCATTTGGCTGGGAAGCTCAAGTTTCAAGAAAATACAAAATCACACATGCTCCACAATGCAAAGTATCATGGGCTGCATATGCAAATCACCATTAGAATGTTATGCTGGTCCACTTCAAGCAGAATTGCATGGTGCCAAAGTGTTTCATGTTTGTGCACAGAAGATAGACATGTAGCTGCTCTGTTAGGATCTCAGGCTGTTTGGATACCCTAGTGGACTGTTAGCTTTTTGGTAGTGTGTCTTGATATATTGTGTGAGAACATTAAAATAAAAAACATTTAAAAGACAAAGAACCTCTGAAGCAAACACTGAGGCAAGGGTTACCCTAAAGGGCATTTAGTTTTTTATTTTAATGGGTTCACCACAATATATCCAAGGCAAACTGCCTTAAGGGTAGCTGGTCAATTCCACTGGGGTGTCAAACAGACGAGGCATACTGATGAGTCCTGGTAGGATGAAACACGTGTCTGTGTCTTCTGTTAGCACCCTTTGCAAACTGTGTGAGAGGCCTTTCGGCACCATGCAATTCTGCTTAAAGTTGGACCAGCATAACATTCTGTGGTGATTTGCATATGCAACCCATGATGCTTTGCATTGTGGGGGCATGTGTGATTTTTGTATTTTCTTGAAACTTGGCTTCCAAGCCAAATGCCCTTTGGGGTAACCCTTGCCTCAGTGTTTGCGCACAGAGGTTCTTTGTCTTTATGCATTGAAACTTAAAATACTAGTTTAGATCAGAGTGCATGAGTACCTAGGACATAATCACACCGTGACGCCTTGGAGGAGGCAACGGTTATAGTCAGTTTAACAGTTTATGGCACATTACAAAGCCTTTTGCTGGCAGAACTGGGCTGCAAGTTGCAGTTACATGAGACTGAGAAGTGGGCCTGAAGGAGGGCTTTCAAGGTCCTTGGGGTGGAGGACTGCCTAATATCAGCAGGGAGGTCATTCCAGAGTTTGGGCAGTCTATATTTGAAAGCAGATTGGCCCTTTGAGGTGTCCATGAATGGGGTATGCAGAAGTCTGGAGTCAGAGCCTCTCAAGGAGTATGAGGGGAGGGAATTGAACCAGTGCTTCACTACGAGATTGGCGCAGTGGAGCTGGCACCTGGAGTGCAGCAAGGGGAGATCAAGGGCATTGTACAGGTCACAGTGGTGGGTGGTGGTGGGGCAGTCCAGGATGAGCCGGCAGAAAGAATTAAAAAGGGGGTCCAGATTTGCCAGAGTGGATGGTGGGGCTGCGCTGTAGACCACATCACCATAGTCGAAGATTGGGAGAATCATTTTGAGTACTAACTCCCACCTGACCGAAGTGGGTAGGCAGCCTTTGTTGTGGTAGAGTGCTCCTAGTTTAGGGTAAAGTTTTTTCTGAAGGGAGTCGATGTGGGCGGAGAAATCTAAGTGACGATCAAGCCATATACCCAGGTACCTGAAGGAGGTGCATGAATCCAAGGTGGTACCATCTAGAGTATGGAAAATGAGGGGAGCTGCTAGTCGGGAGAGTCTAGGCTGCATGTCAAAAGTTAAGGACACAGTTTTCTTGGCGTTTAGGAGTAGCTGGTTCGAGCTAAGCCAAGTTTGGATGGCATTAAAGTCCTGCTGGAGGGCAGAGTTTAGGACCTTGCTGGAAGGACCGGAGGCGTACAGAACGGTATCATCAGCATACATTTGTATAGCTGAGTTTGGGCATGCCAATGGGAGGTCATTTAAAAAGATGGAAATGAGAAGGGGACCCAGGACAGAGCCCTGGGGGACCCCCAAGGTGACTGGGAGTGGCCGGGATAACTGTGGGCTGATTTTTACTGCTTGTTTCCTGCCAGATAGATAGGCTTGGAACCAGCAGGTGGCTAGGTTGGATAGGCCTGCATCCTGTAGTTTTGATAGGAGTTTGGGGTGACAGACGGTATCAAATGCCTTTGCCAGGTCTATGAATATAGCCGATGTGAGGGACCCTTTGTCCATGCCTGAGGCAATATCATTAGTGAGTCTTAGTAAAGCAGTGGTGGTGGAGTGGGATTTGTGAAAACCCGATTGGTAGGGGGTGAAAAAGGAGGTGGTATCAAGGAAATGGGTGAGTTGTGAGAGGGCTAGGTGTTCCTGCAGTTTGGCCAGAATTGGGAGTAGGGAGATGGGGTGGTAGTTTCCAGGCTCAGATGGGTTGCCACCCTTTGGTAGTGGAATGACTACTGCCTCCTTCCAAGCTGTTGGAATTTGTGCTGAGGAGAAGGAATGGTTTAGGAGGTCTGCTAGGGGGGCTGCAATGGCAGGGGCAGATAGGTATAGGAGTTTTGCACCCAATCCGAGTGGGCATTTACTTTTGTTGGGGTTGAGGGAATGTAGGGCGGCTAGGACATCTGTCATGGGGACTGGGTGGAAGGAAAACTTGGTGGCATGGGGGGTGTGCTGGGCAGGAGCAGGGGGGTTAGGTGTAGGTGGGGAGGTTTGTAGGTTTGTTAGGAGAGAATTTGTGCAGTTGGTGAAAAAGTTATTAAAGGTTGTGGCAACTTCTAAAGGCATAGAGATATTTTTGCCTTTCATGATTAGGGTAGGGGTGGGCGGCTGAGTAGGGGGATTCAGCAAGGTTTTAATGGAGTTCCAGAATTTGGATGGTTGGCTAAGATTAGAGGAGATGGCCGCTCGGAAGTAGTTATTTTTAGCCTGTCTGATGACTTTGGTGCAGCTGTTTCGGAGGGTGCGGTAATGCTGCAGGGATTCCAGGGTGCCTGATTGCCTTTGCTTTTTCCAGGCCTGGTCTCTTGCGCGACATCTGGAAATAATTTTGGCAGAGATCCGTGGGAGATGGGTTGCCCTTACCCTTTTGCACCTGAGGGGGGCGTGATGGTCCCATACAATGAGAAACTGATTTCTGAATGCATCAAAAGTAAGGTCAATGGTAGCTGCCATTTGGATGAATGACCAGTTGGCAGAGGTGAGATCATTTAGTAGGGAGTTGAGGCAGAGAGAGTTGAAAGCTCTCGTGCAGAGAGACCTTGGGGGGAGGTGGTTAGTATGTCTATGCACCTTTAGAATCATGTAGATCATGTGGTGGTCGCTCATTGAGTCAGGTAGGAAGCCAGCCGTTATAATCCTATGTGGGTGTGTTGTAAGCGCCCAGTCCAGAAGGGAATGGTTCAGAGATTTTAGGTTTAGGTGGGTGGGTTGCTCAATCTGTTGAGAAAGGTTAAGGGCTTTGATTTTGCTGCATAATTTTGAGCAGTCTTTTTCCAAAACAGTTGTAGTTAAAATTGCAGAGGATGTAGAGCTCACTGGCACTAGCCATCTCTTTATCCATCTCTAGGATGCAATACTTGAAGCAACATCCCATTGTGTTAGACAGAAAAGGAAGTGCAAAAGAAGAAGGAAACCACTTTGGTTCTCAAATACAGTAGCAGAAAAGGTCAGAGCCAAAAGGCTGGCCTTCAGGAAATATAAGGGAACACAGCGGGATGAAGATAGGGAGGCATACCAAACTGCCCTAAGGGAAGCAGGTAAGGCAGTAAGGCAGGCAAAGTCCCAAACTGAGGAAACACTAGCACAACAGTAAAGAAGGTGACAAGACTTTCTATAGAACATTAGTGAAAGGAGAAAGTCCAGAGGGTATTGCTAAGCTTAATGGAGAAAAGGGAGCATGTGAGGAGGAGGACCCTGTAAAGGCATCTATCCTAAATAGATACTTTGCTCAGTATTTACTGAAGAGAGTAGGACAGGGGCCCACAGCTCAGCATCATGGACACAGGGGAGGGAGGTGAGCACCATCTCTCACAAAAGAAAGGGTCCTACAAGAGCTTGCTAAGCTCAGGGTGGATAAGGCAATGGGACCTGATGGCACACATCCCAGGGTACTTAAGGAGCTAAAGGAGGAACCAACAGAGCCATTAGCAGAATTGTTTAGTGAGTCTCTGAGCACAGGAGAGGTCCCAGAAGACTGAGAAGGGCTCATGTGATCCCGCCCCACAAGAGTGGTAGCAGGGAGGAGGCGGGAACTACAGACCGGTCAGTCTTACCTCAGTAGTGGGCTAGATTATGGAGGCACCTTAATGAAAGGATAGTACAACACCTGGAATCCATAGGGGCACAGGATCCAAGACAGCATGGGTTTACAAAGGAAGGTCCCTCAAACTAATCTCATAGATTTCTTTGACTGGGTAACCAGAGTGGTGGACCAAGGGAGCAGTTGATGTCACTTTGCATGACTTCAGCAAAGCTTTGACACTGTTCTACATAGAAGATTGATAAATAAGCTGGGTAGGCTCGGGGTGGGCTAGAAGTTGGTCAACTGGGTGGCAAACTGGTTGGACGGGCAGAAAACAGAGAGTGGTGGTAAATGGTATACAGTCAGAAGAGATGCAAGTCACAAGTGGGGTACCTGAGGGATCAGTCCTGGGGCCAGTCCTATTCAACATCTTCATTAGTGACCTCGCAGATGGACTAGAGGGTAAGGCTTGTCTGTTTGCAGATGACACCAAGATCTGCAACAGAGTAGATGATCCAGATGGGTGGGCAGAATGAGAAGAGATCTGGATAAACTAGCAGAATGGTCAGAATAGTGGCAACTGGGATTTAATGCAAAGAAGTGCAAAATCATGCACATAGGGAAGAGAAACCCTGAAGCCACCCATAGGCTGGGAGGGAGTTGCTAGCAGTCACAAAGGAAGAAAGAGACTTGGGCATCATCATCACTGATGACCTAAAATCATCAAGCAGACCTCTAAAGCAGTAGGTAAGGCTAGGGGGTGTTAAGGTGTATTAGTAAGGGTATCACAAGTCGTAAGAGGAGGTAATAATCCCCTGTACAAGACACTGGTTAGGCCCCATCTGGAGTACTGCGTGCAGTATTGGAGGCCACACCTTCACAAGGACATTAACCAAATTGAGGCAGTCCAGAGAAGGCAACCAAAATGGTGCAGGGACTGCATCAGAAGACATATGAGGACAGATTAGCGGAGCTCAATATGTATACCCTGAGCAAAGGAGGGAGAGAGGTGATATGATTGAGGCATTCAAACACCTTAAGGCATAAACAAGGTGAAAGAGTCTAACATGTTTAAATATAAGAAAATAGCAGGACAAGAGGACACAGCATGAGATTAGAGGGAGGCCGATTAAGGGGAATGTGAGGAAATTCTTTTCACAGAAAGGGTGGTGGATGCATGGAATGGCTTACCACAAGAAGTGGTGGCTGTGAATACAGTGCAGGGCTTCAAACAGGCATGGGATAGGCATAAGGGAGCAATACAAATGACTATGAATAGATAGGTCACTGACAGAGCAAAGGCCGAAGGCACATTTATAAGGTAGAAAAAGAAATGGGCAGACTGGATGGGCCTTGCGGTCCTTATCTGCCGTCAACTTCTATGTTTCTATGTTTCTATGTTTCTTTGAGTGATCCCAGGAGGTCCACTATGATTGATGCTGGGGTAGCTGGTGCACAGTATACCCCTGCTATAAACACCGGTGAGCTATGCGACAGTACTAGTTTTACCATCATGGTGTCAATATGAGGAGTGTAGCTTGGTAGCTGGACCGAGGTATACTGGAGTTTGTTAGATATATACATGGCAATGCCACCACCTTTCTTACTGCCTTGTCTGTCCTGCCATAACACTGTAAAGCCGGGCAGGGCTATTTCGGAGTCGGCATGATGGGGTTTTAGCCATGTTTCAGATATTACACAGATGTCTGGTTTGAGGGTTAGGGCAGTAGTTTGCAGCTCCGGGACTTTGTTTAGCAGGCTGCGGATGTTGAGGTGAATTAGGCTAAGGCCTTTTGGCAGGATTTGGGGTGAGAGGTGGGACAGTGGACCGGGGTTTGATTCAACATCACCCGCCAGTAGCAGCATTAGGGTTAGGTATTGTAGGGCAGTATGCCAAATAAGTTTAGATTTAAATTTGGGGTTGGTATAGTTCGGGGGGTAGTTGGAGATTGACTTCGCAAGGCTACTTAAGGCAGATAGGCGCAGGGTGAAAGATGGAGGGATGATGGGGGGGTAAGAAAACCAACCAAGAGTAGGTGGCTGAGCCTGGTGCACCTCAGAGGGTGTAATTAGGTGGTAGGTGGGGGACAAGGCAGGGCAGAGCATTGGGTCATTTTGGGGCAGGGTGGATGGGGTAGTGATACTGGAGGACTGTCAATGGTTAACAAAATAAAAATGTAAAGGAGCATTTTTTTTTTTCAGTAGCAAGCTGTAGTTATTGACAGCGGCCTCTGCTGGTGAGTTCAGATAACCTGCAGGTGAGAAAGTGGGCTGACAGGTTTTTGAGAGTCACCTGACTTCTCAATTGCCTATAAATTGGAGTGTTGACCAAGGAGGGTGGTGGGAGCGGTGGGGAGCCAGCACGCAGCGCCGGCGGGGAAAGATCTTGTCTGCACTGCTCCAGGTGTCCCTGTGGAGCTCAGCCACAGTTTGAAATTGGTGCCAAGGCAATGGCAATGGCCTCTGCCTTCTGGCTCACAGGCCTGTCGTACCTGGTGGATGTCTTTGGTGGGGGGGGCCCCATTTGCTCCAGGGAGGGCTGAAGTCCCTCGTGACCTTGTTGGTGGTTGGGGGAGGGCAGCAGTCCCCTGCCCTCTTGACCTTCTGTGGAGGAAAAGAAAGAAAGGTAAGATTTATTTATAGTGCCAGTGGAGGGGCGTAGTGTGATTAGCCAGGTAACTTGAGAATACTTCTTTTGTTTTGTTATGCTAATGTAACTTTGCTTTCCCTGAGTTTACACAGGGTCCCCGACTCTGAATTATGCTATCCCTGTGTTTTAAGACAGGGTCCCCAGCTCGTTAAAGACACCAGAGTCCGCCGATTGCTTTCTCTTGTATTTTTTTTTAAAGCATCCGACGCTGAGAACTACATACCCAGCGTAACTGCCTTTCCCATGTGGAGGCTCAGTGAAAAATGGCTGCCGAGAGTGTTTGCCACAACCTCGAGGTGCTTTGCACTACTCAACTGCTGCAGAGAAAGACAGAATTTAGTCTGTGAGGCAGGTAAGAGAGCTTGCTGCTCCGAAAGGTCTTACTGGTCACAGTTTGCAGTGGAGAATGCACCTAGTACAGCAAGCAGCTTTCTGTAGGCTAATCCAGCTATTTAACTTTGCTGGAGTTTACAGCGCTAACATAGTAAGCATTCATTAGAAATCTACAAGACAGGCTCACTTAAGGTAACATGCGGTTTTACACTGAAATGACTGTGATAATAGCAGATTTAATTAAGGAACCTGAGATTTTACTAGGAATTCACAGTGCGCGGAGCAAAAATCAGTTACAAATAAACAGTCTTCACATGTGTGCTGAGTATAAAGATCTTGTCTGCACTGCTCCAGGAGTCCCTGTGGAGCTCGGCCACAGTTTGAAATTGGCACCAAGGCAATGGCAATGGCCTCTGCCTTCTGGCTCACAGGCCTGTCGTACCTGGTGGATGTCTTCGGGGGGGGGCTCCGTTTGCTCCAGGGAGGGCTGAAGTCCCTTGTGACCTTGTTGGTGGTTGGGGGAGGGCAGCAGTCCCCTGCCCTCTCGACCCTCTGGTGGATGTCTTCAGGGGGGCTCCGTTTGCTCCAGGGAGGGCTGAAGTCCCTCATGACCTTGTTGGTGGTTGGGGGAGGGCAGCAGTCCCCTGCCCTCTCGACTCTCTAAACAGTAGTGATTTACTGTTGAGAACAGATCCCTTGAAAAAGCACCCAAAGGGGTGCAAAATGAATGTTGGGCATTTTCAGTACAACCTGGGGGATGTACCTGTGTATTTTTTTCATATTTTTGTATATAAAGTGCTTTTTTAACTGAAAATAACCCAAGAGTTGGGTCTCAGTTTATTACTACTTCCTCTGGACACAGATTAGGTTCCCTTTTCTTCTATTGTATCCCATCTGGCCCCATTGCCTTGTCCACCTTCAGTTTTGTAAGTTCTTTTAGGACTTTCTCTACATTTTATATCTCCTGTCTATGCAATTGTGAACTGTATGTGTATATGCCTCAGGACCTCCTTGGGAATGAGCTTGTTCAACGGAGTCTTTCCTGCAATAAACTTGAACTTGAACTCTCCTCTGTAAATGGACTGTTTCCCACCTCCCTTCCAATTCTGATTTTTATCTGTGGTCCCTTCCCTTCCCCCTCCTCCATGAAAACTGAACAGAAATATTTGTTCAGAATTTATTCTTTATCCTGGTCTCCTTTCACCCCAGTCCCTTCTCCCCATTTAGCCTAACAATCCACCCCCACAAATTGAGGGCTAAGTATAAGCAGTGCAGGAAGGATAAACCATGAGTATAGTAACTGCATAAATTTTGACTGTCTTTGATTAGACTTCAAATATGTGCTGTCACCTAGAATTAAACCTCTGATCCTTTGCTTTCAAAGTCAGGACACGTCCAGTGTGCCACCTGAGGCGCTACACATCCAGTGTGCACCTGAAGATATTAGTCAAATAATGTGATCTGGAATTTTACCTGTCTAGCATTGGGAAAAAGACATCGCCCTTACCTCACATACGCAGATGGTATTGTTTTATCATTATCTATTAGCTTCTTGGTTATTAAAAGAATGTTCTATAAATTACATCAGGAATGCACAAAAGCCCACCTGAAGATAAAGAACGGTAAAACTAAGCTGATGATATGTTGGAACAAAAATAAGGGACATATATGATGTAGTAGTAGCAGTAGTAGATCTTTTTATTCAATAATGAACAAGGATTACACACCATTGAGCAAAAGTTCATTTTCAACGAGGTCCAGATGCATTCAAATACAATATATACAACAGAAGGTACAAACGTATATAAATATACAAGTACAAATATTACATATAAATAACAATACATATAGATACTATTAATAATATTAGGTCCCACTATTTCACCCATAAAATGGCTAAGCTGATCACAAAGTATAAGTTTGTCAGCTAATTATCACACTTAATAATTCAAACATAGAGATTGTTCAACATTTTTGCTATCTGGGGATTACATTTATAGACAATACGCCTTGGGGCAAACACAAAAAAGATTTGGAAATAAAAATTAAAAAAATCAACCCAGGCAATTGCAAGCTTTGCATCCAAATTTTGGGGCTACTTTGCCAAGGGATGCATTATATTAATAAATGCTAAAATTAAGAGTCAAATATGTTATGGATCCAAAGTCTGAGGACTGGAGGCTGATGGCATGATAGAAAGAATATTACTGTAAATATTCAACATAAAAAAACTTCTAGGTCTCCCACAAGGAGCACCATCATCTTTAAAGCAGCACGGGTCTTGGGCAGCTGCCACTAGAGTGTCTAATTCAGGAAAGAATGGTTACTTATTGGTTAAAAGCATATGCAATGGACGAAAAGAGACTTCCCTCCATGTGTATCAAGGAAGTAATACATTACATAGACTGCCAGATAATTTTCCCAAGTTTATTAATCATTAACAAGATTGTGAACCCTCACATGCCACTATATTGTTAGCTGATGTACTCATTAAACCTTTTTATTAGATTCAGGGCTTAATACAAGACAGATTCGGATCAGCCTTCAAACAAAAAGAACTAGGCCACTGTTGACAATATAAGATAAGTAAATGGTTAGCATCTAATGAAAGGCATTTTGGTTTTGAAATGTATTTAAATCTTCTTAAAAATCCACAACAAAGAAAACTGTTCATGAAATGCCACTTTGAAAATCATGATAGCCATAGGCTAAGACATACGTTTAAGAAGGATTCATCTGGGAGTCAATGTAAATTCCAAAAAGGAGATGATGATTTGGTGCATCTATTGATGTTATGTCCCCTTTACAATAAATATAGGCAGACATTCTTAGGGGATAGCTTAGCATCCTTAGAAATTGAACCATATTACTTAGAAACATAAAAACATAGAAAAATGTTGGCAGAGAAGGACCGCCAGGCCCATCCAGTCTGCCCATAAGCCCTACACTAGTTTGTAGCCTCTGACACTACCTTGCCATTGGCTGCTCACCCCTCCTTCCCACCACTAAGGTTCCCTTATGCCTGTTCCAGGATTGTTTAAATCCCTCCACTGTGTTAGCTCCCACCACCTCCTGTGGCAGACTATCCCATGTGTCCATCACCCTCTCTAAAAAAGAAAAACTTCCTAACATTTCCCTTTAACCTGCCACCTTCCAATTTCATATCATGTCCCCTTATTCTTTTACTTCTTCTATGGTGGAAGATGTTTCCCCCTGCACCTCATGTATACCCTTAAGGTATTTGAATGTTTCTATCATGTCCCCCACTCCCTCCTCTCCTGCAGTGAGTACATATTGAGGTCCTTTAATCTCTCCTCATATGTTTTCTGGTACAAGCCCTGTACCATCTTAGTCATCCTTCTCTGGACCACCTCAACTCTATCAATGTCCTTATGAATGTGCGGCCTCCAGAATTGCACACAGTACTCCAAGTAAGGCTTCACTACTTGGCCACATATCTCTTTAAATCCAGCTCAGTGAAGGTTTTGGAATCAGTTACCTCCTTTCTTAAGATCATTGATGAAAAGAAGGTTTACATATCAGCAAAGAAATATAGAATAATGCATGGGGAAGTGTAGTCAATGAGGATTTTATGCACACCCAAGGTCTGTGATGCCTCATAAACCTTGAGGATGAAGCCCAAGGAGTTTATCTGGGCATCATACTCTGAAGGTGTGCATAAAATCAAAATTTCCAGACTTCCCCATGTTTTATTTTTTATATTTACTGGTTAATGGAGAAATTGAGAGAGATGAAATCTGCTTCTGTAAACAAGAACATTTAACTTGAATGGAAGAGAGTAAAACAGTAAACAGTTGCACACAAGAACATAACAGCTGAACCATTATTTTGTAGAGAGCTTATGTTACTATTTTTTTAAGAAGTACTTCAACAGAATTCATGATATTTGAAATGTTGTTTTTTTTTGAGAACCTGCCAGCCTGTTTCTGCTAGGAACCTCCCCACCCATTTTTGAGTTAGCAGTATAACTAGTCCAGTAATACAGAACTGAGAACTTATCTGAAGGGGAATTTTAAGTCAAGAACAGTCTAATTTTAGTTGTTGTTTTTGTTCCCATTGCTTTTCTTCCTTCACTCCTCTGAGAATTGTTTTTTTTCGTGCTGGCGGTTTCCTGTGAGCAGCATGAGCAGACCTCTAGCACAAAGACAGCTTCTCAGAAAGCTGCTGAGGGACACTAGTGGTTTCTGCCAACAGTGGTTTATGGAACTCCGTAATTCACATGTATGAATTATGGAGTTTGTAGGGGTCTGCCAGCAGTGGTTTATTGACCCTAACTAGTAAATATACATGAAATAATGTGCCCTTCATTGTCTTTGCATTCCTTTAACCTTCATTTTTTATTTTTTCTAATTTGATAAGAAGAAATATATTTAAGCAATAAGGCATGACAGGGTGTGGTATATCATGGGATATCGTTATGCCTCTGGTGGTTGGGCACGAGGCCGCAGGCCAAGTGCGTCCAACGACCCGAGAAGTGATGTTATCCCATGATATACCACAGCCTGGAGTGACTTATTGCTATTATGAACTGGCTTAAAAGATTTATTAGTAAAAAAATTAAAGACAAGTTTTAAAACATTTGAAAAATTACATTTTGGGGGGTGTTGGAGGAGTACCTTTCCATAAAATAGTTCCTGAAGGGCTCTGGGCAGCAGGTGGCACTGTAACAGGTGGCACTAACGGAGAAGGTGCAGCTGTGAAGTGCATCTCACCCTCCAAGTACTGGTTTAGGATGTGAACACTGTTTTTCTGCATTTGACCCAGTCCCCCTGCCTGCTCTGGGACTGGGTGAAGCTGTGTGTGCCTTCCTATTTATTTCTGGTGCCCACCCACGTGTCATAGTTGGCTGCAACAGTCGGTAGTAGTTACCAAAACACTTGTGGATTTTTTTTGGGCTGAAGCTGCTGTCCGTTGTGCCCCATACTGACTGAAAGTAACATTCGAAGTCTTGGGACACCGGGTCCAGATTTGTGAGTACCTGTTTGTTTTAAAATGTGCTGAGGATGACTCGGGGCTTTTCTTGTTCTGTGGAGAAGCTGTGAGGATTTTGTTTCCCTACTGAGCGTAAGTTAAGTGCGGCTGCATTTTTTTTTGCTGTTGTCAGTGAGGAGGCTGGTGGCCGGAGGCTTTTTGAAGCCGTGATGATGTAGCCTGATATCATCACGGCTTGAAAAACCTCTCGGCCAATCAGCTTGCCATATTTACGATCGCCAGTTCATAACGTATATTTAACCATAGTGATGCAAAAATATATGTATGTTATATATGTTGCATACTCAATTTTATTGTAAAGACATAATTTGTCCATCAATGAACTTGGACTTGAATCCTTCTCAGGGAGCTGAGTGGAGAAAGACACCTTAGCCTTTTCACATGCAGCTGCATTAACTATGCTTTCATTATTAGGGTTAACTACTCTTTTATTATTAAGGTGGGCATAGAGGTACTCAACCTCCCATCTGTCGACCTGATTTTTTTTTTCAGTTTTTTTGTCAATACATGCAGAAACATAGGAACATAGACTTTGACAGCAGATGAGGACTGCTTGGCCCACCCAGTCTGCTGATTTCCCTACTTATCAGATAAGCTGCAGATCCTAGTTTTACCAACAGCCTACTTCCTCCTGCAGCTGAGGTAAGTGCTGACATGATTTTGCCAGTGGCTTTCTTAAGGGATTTATAGATGGGAAGCAGCAACCTTCATGAAAAGATTAAACAGCTATGTGATAAATATAAGTATTGTTACTAAATGAAATTGAAAACTTTATAAGTGAAGTGTTAAGGAATGAAAATAACTAATAATGGATTTATATCAAGAGAGCAATATAACCCCGTAAGCAAGCTCATAAACCTTATGAAACATAGGAGGAGGAATAAATCAACATTTGAAGTGATCCCTGTGTGAAACATGTTATTGTGAATGAATAGATGACCTCCAATTTCTTTCATTTAAAAGCTGTGACAGCACCTGGAGGAGCCAGAAGAACACTTTCTAGCACCATTACCTGCAGGCACACCCAGAATTCCAATTCCCTCAGGTTGGTAGAAGCCGAATGTCTCAATGCTTGATCAGAACTCTTACACTTCCAAAGATAACCTTCAATGCCAAGAGATACTGTACATCAAGGCCATAGCCTCAGACTTTCTTATTTTCACTGAAATGTCATGTGTGATGGGTCCTCAGCAATCCTCTCCCACAGGCCATCTCTTTCTTTCATCAGAGCCTTGCAAATCATAAGCCATTTGGGTCACTTGCTCCATCCAGGCCCTAGAAACATAGGAACATAGAAATTGACAGCAGATAAGGACTGCTTGGCCCACCCAGTCTGCCCATTTCCCTACCTACTGGATAAGCTGCAAATCCTAGTTAATCAACAGCCTACTTCTTCCTACCCCACCCCCTAGAATTGCCTTCTGACTGTCCCATGCATTTTTGAATTCCACCACTGTTTTTGACTCCACAACCTCCTCCAGAAGGCTGTTCCATGCATACACAACCCTATCTGTGAAAAAATACTTCCTTACATTACCTCTGAGCCGCTCCCCCTCTATCTTCAAATTGTGCCCCCTTGTTCTTGCACACCTTTTCTTCTGAGAGATGTTACCCAGGGACACTGGTTTACCGGGATTGAGAAAGGGCAAATTCCATTTTGCACATTGTACAAAATGATACTGTCACCGGTGTCTGCTAAGCCAAAATCCGGTTTTACCGGTGTTTGGTTTTGTGTACTTTATTTAACAATTTTTAACTCTGCTAACATGCATTTTAGCAGTTTTGACCTCCACTATTGCACATCCTTCCATCCTTGTACCAATTTAAAGTTATTTTAGGTACAAGATGTGATGGCAGCAGCAGCACTACAGCCCCCATCCCTGAGGTGTGATAGAAGCAGCAGTAAGGCCCCCATCCCTCTGGTGCGATGGCAGCACCAACAACACTACAGACCCATCCCTCCGGTGTGATGGCAGTGCCAACAACACTACAGACCCATCCCTCTTGTGTGATGGCAGCAGCAACAACACTATAGACCCATCCCTCTGGTGTGATGGCAGCACCAACAACACTACAGACCCATCCCTTTGGTATGATGGCAGCAGCAACAACACTACAGACCCATCCCTCTGGTGTGATGGCAGCACCAACAACACTACAGACCCATCCCTCTGGTGTGATGGCAGCAGCAACAACACTACAGACCCATCCCTCTGGTGTGATGGCAGCACCAACAACACTACAGACCCATCCATCTGGTGTGATGGCAGCAGCAACAACACTACAGACCCATCCCTCTGGTGTGATGGCAGCACCAACAAAACTACAGACCCATCCCTCTGGTGTGATGGCAGCAGCAACAACACTACAGACCCATCCCTCTGGTGTGATGGCAGCACCAACAACACTACAGCCCCATCCCTCTGGTGTGATGACAGCAGCAACAACACTACAGACCCATCCCTCTGGTGTGATGGCAGCAGCAACAACACTGTATCCCCCCCTCCCTCAGGTGTGATGCAGCAGCATTGCAGTCCCTATCCATTAGGTGTGATGGCAGATCCACGCTCCGCGTTCCTCAGGTGTGATGGCAGTATAAGCACTATGGCCTCCATCCCTCAGGTGGGACAGCAGCAGTAAAACATTCCCCATCCACAGGTGGTTATGGCAGAAGCACTACGGCCCCCCCTGCCTCTCAGGTGTGATGGCAGAAGCAACAATGCAGTCCACGTCCCTCAGGGATGATGTCATTAGCGACAGCACTATGATCCCCTTTCTTCAACACCCACACCCCACATGTACAAGTTACAAATTACATAGTCTCTTTGCTTGTTAGAACTCAGATGTGAATTAATCTGAACCACCACCACTACTAAGGTGGACCACATTTGTTTTTTTCTATCATTTAGCTGCCTGAAATGGATTTCTGCCAGTGACACCACTGACCAGGGTTTGGGAACAGGTTTGGGTGTTGGAGGACCAGCCAGGGGGGTGAAGGCTTGAGTTTCCAATGACCACTTGCCTTCTCCTGGGAGGGAGGGTATATTCACAGCTCAGCATTTGCTGGCCCCAGGTGGAGGCTGGAGGCATGGCAACACACTGGCCCTCATTGCGGAAGAGAGAGTGATGGATGTCAGCTTGTGTCTTGACATCATGTGGCCTGTCATGCTCCCACAAAAATGGAAAAACACCTGCTGGCTACCTAGAGGATGGCTTCTGGTCCCTCCATAAGATAAAGTCCCAGGCACATGTGTCTGTTCTGACCCCTGCCATGCCTGGATATACAGGAAGCTCTTTAGGGTGATTGTCTTCCCTTGTTAGCCTCCCACAGGGATAGGGTCCCACCGATGAAGGGTTAATTCGGGTTACCTGGTAGGATGGCCATAAGGGGCAGTGGATGGTTGGGTGGGACTCAGCAGCAGTGGTAGGGGGACTTGGCAGGCCTGAAGGAGTGGATGGCCAGGGGGTAGGAGGAACAAAAATAAACCTGCCTGAATTTGCTTCTTTGAAATAGTGTCTTCACCTAAAAAAAAATTCACAAGTGATTAGTGGAGGACCTTCTAATGCATCTCACAAATACATGGAGTCCGTTTTTTTCCCTTGGTCTCCATGAAAAGGGGGTCTCTCAAGTTTTCATGTCTGAGCTCAGATGTGAATTGAGCACCACTCTATCCACCAGCATCATACAGCCCCTGGGGTCTTACCTTCCGTGTGTCACTGAATGTGCTTTCAAATCCACTGGCCAAGCATAAGTACACTTAAACATGTAACATTTGCTTTTTATTAAAGCAGTCTGTCAGAAAACTTTTTTGTTGTCACAGACACTGACACAACAGGTGAGAGAGAAGGTGCAAATGATAAAATGGGCAGACTAGGTGGGCCGTCAAAGTCTATGTTTCTATGTTTCTATTCCATTCACCTAAATAAGTAGTAAGGCAGCTTGTGCCTTGTGAACATACTTTCATTCAGACTCACTTTCAATCAAACAACTGAGGATTTTGGATGGCCCTGCTGATTATAAACTTGAATAAACTAGTTGGTAACAGTGATTCTGCACTTAGCAATCTATATCCTAGATGTTCATATGCAAAAAATACAATGAAAACCTGACTAAAGTCTAAAAACAAGCTTATAAAACACAAAATGTATCTAAACATTTATATTTACCTATACAACATCATTGCAGCCCGAGTACAACTCAGATAAATTACATGGTACCCTGACTACTGTATGATGTAGTGAACATATATTGGTATTTTTCTTCATATTTTTTTGTAAACTGGGTAAACCCACTAGGCAAAACTGCCTGTTTTCAGAGGTGACACAGGAGCACTGTGGAGGTAAAGTGCCTTGCTCAAGAGTCGCACAGTATGCAAGTGGAGGTTGTGGGAATCGAACCCAAGTCTTCTAAATGTACTCAGTTCGATCACTGTTTGTTACTCTAACCACTAGGCTATACTGTCAGCCATAACACCCATATATAATGTTTTAATATATGATTTCAATAGTAGTGCTGATTTCAATAGTAGTGCACAGTACCTACAGTGAAAATTATGAACATTGAACACATTGCAACATTTTACTAAAACTGAATTATTTCCCCTCTCCATCTGCTTATGTTTTCTTACACCAAAGTGGGTGTATAGTTGACAGAGCACTGTGACTAGCCGGAGGTAGCACTACTGCTTGCAATGCCAGGGACTCGGGATCAGAAGTGAATTCAGGTTGCTAGAGGCCTGGCCAGGGGAGTAGGATCGAGCACCTGGGGGGCTGCTCTCTTCCTCTGGGAACAGTGGCTTGCAGGTTCTGCTGCTTTACTGCCACCTGGGTGACCACAGGTAGTGGTGCAATGAGGCTGTAGAGCATTTGGGAAGAGAGGAAGCTAGCCAGGATCTGGAGTAGTGGCATGTCTTTTATGTGCCCTACTTTCTTGGATCCCCTCGAGTGTTGGTGCCCTCAGGGACAGAGACCAGAAAACCAGTACCAATCACCCCATATCAGCTGCTGGTAGAAGGGACCCAGCTGCCCCAGACTTCATAACCAGTTTCCATGAGGGACCCACTGGGCTGTCCGATACACATTAAAGGACTGTGAAGGGGTGACCTGGGGTCCTCTCCCTTCCCACCTGGGGGGTACAACCTAGGCAGGATGGGTGCAGGCTCACAGGAGCTCCTGAGCATTACCTGGGGTGAAGCTAGGGGATACCCAGCCTAGGGATCTCTGAAAGTGGAGACTGACGCTGTGAGAAGGGGGCAGAGAAAGAGAAAATAAAAACATTTAAAAATATGCTGAAATCTTAGGGATTCTGTGCAGTGAAATGTAATTTCCGTGAGACACGATGCACAAGAATTCAAAATTGCGAACAAAGCAGGATTCCGGGATTTTACCGTGTTACTGTAAAACGAAAACCATTGTCCCTGATGTTACCCTCTTGGACTTTGTTGATTCCCTTGAGGTACTTCAAAGTTTCTATCATGCCCACCCCTCCTTTCCTCAAGGCTATACATATTAAGCTCCTTAAGTCTCTCTTTATATGTCTTTCAGTGCAGACTCTGCACCATTTTAGTTGCCTACCTCTGGACTGCCTCCATCCTGTTTATGTCTTTGTGGAGATTGGATCCCCAGAACTGCATGCAGTACTCCAGATGGGGTCTCACCAGCTGTCTGAACAGAGGGATAACAACGTCCTGTTTTCTACTGGTGATGCCTCTCCCTATGCATCCCAGTATCCCCCCAGTCCTCCTTACTGCCCTCTCACATTGCTTGCCCACCTTTAAGTCATCTGATATGACTACCCCCAGATCCTTTTCCATTTTTGTTGTTGTTAGTATCTCACCCCCCCATTGTGTACTCTTCCCCTGGGTTTTTGTTTCCCAGGTGCATTACCTTGCACTTCTTAGCATTGAATCTAAGCTGCCATACATTTGACCATTCCTCCAACCTTGCCAAGTCCTTCTCATCCTTTCCACCCCACCATGTGTATCAACTCTGTTGCAGATCTTTGTGTCGTCTGCAAAGAGACATCACTTTCTTTCAGTCCCTCTTCAATGTAAACATAAAGACATTGAAGAGAACTGGTCCTAGTACTGAACTCCTGCGGCGGCACCCCTTTAGTAACCCCCTTCTTCAGAGTTGGACTCTGTTTACTATTACCCTCTGTGTCCTGTTCTCCAGCCAATTCTTTACCCAGACTACCATCTTGGGACCCACTTCCAGGCTGGCTAACTTGTATATTAATCTTTGTGTGGGACTGTGTCAAATGCCTTGCTAAAGTCTAGGTAGGCCATGTTCACAGCCCTTCCTGATCTACTACTTTGGTCACCCAGTCAAAGAAATTTATTAGATTCATCTGACATGACCTTCCTGCTGTGAATCCCATGCCTTGGGTCCTGTGCCCTCTGGCATCTAGGTACTCAACAGTTCTTTCCTTCAGAAGTGATTCCATCATTTTCCCTATCCCTGAGGTTAAACTAACAGGTCTGTAGTTTCCTGATTCTGCCTTGCTCCCACTTTTGTGAAGTGGAATCACATCTGCCCTCCTCCAGTCCTCAGGTACCACCCCATCCTCCCATGATTTGTTAAACAGGGTAGTCAGTGGTGTCACTAGTTCTACCCTTAGTTCTTTCAGAATTATGAGATGAATCCCATCATGCCTCGTTGCTTTGTCCACCTTCAGTTTTAAGAGTTCTTTTAGAACCCTTTCTTCTGTAAATGGGCTGGTATCAACTCCTGTATCCAGAGTGTTTCTATTATTTGGTTTAGGTACCTCCCCCTCTTCATTTGTGAATACTGAGAAAAAATATTTGTTTAGTATCTCTGCCTTTTCACAGTCACCCTCTGCCTGCCTCCTCCCCTTTATTAAACCTCACTATCCCTCCCTTGATCTTCCTTTACTCCCTGATGTACCTATAAAAGGTATTATCCCCCTTCTTAACTGAGTTGGCTATCTTTTCCTTGGTTTGGGCCTTTGCTGTTCTGACTGCCTTCCCAGCTTCCTTTTGCTTTAACTGATACAGTTCTCTGTCCTGCTCCTTCTGCAATTCCATCTTTGACTTCAGAGAACAAAGGTAACCTACTTTACTTACTGAACTCCATAAATATTCTGTAGGAGGTTAGTTTTGTTTTCTCTCATGTATGAATTGGGGTTCATTAGCCCCTTCATTAGCAAGCCCAATCTATCTAAAATTAATTCTGCTGAAGACACTGGGATGGGGGGGGGGGTCAAAAAACCTTGAAGGCCTTGTATGCATTTGCCCTCACTGACTAATCAGGTGCTCACTGTCATATTCCAATCAGTTGTCAGTGGCTGAGGCATGGGTGATGCCAGATCTAAAGCACTTCCCCTCTCAAACAGGTGCCATACACCTGCTGTGTCTTAGGGACAAAGGTGGCAGGTAACTTGCTTACATCAATATTGGTATCATTGGCTACTAAGGAACCTACATTTTCACTGGAGTAGTTATACCTCAGTTCATGAATCTTGGTTTTACTGATAACCTCTGTTATCCAATTGTTTCAAAATACTGGACCTTTCAGTATGCTGGAGGATTCTCGTGATCTGGATTGCCTTGATTGGGTCCACAGACTCTTTTCAGCACTAGTTTTCCAGCTCCCGACATACCATGACAACATTCAGCATTTTGGGGGGTACTGTTGTTGGACAATATCATGGATTGAGGAGGACCAGTTTGATGTGTAGGAGATCCCAACAGTGCCTGTATTAAAACAGTCCATCCAGGGTACCCTGAGGACACATCCCTTTTTACTGAGGTGCAGCCTTGGATTCCTGAGCAGGTTGTCTCTCCTGGTACCTAATACATTTAAATGAAGTGTTGCTTCCACGTGGAGTAGTAATAGGAATTACCAGATGGCTGTCACTCAGGGCTGTTATCCTGCCCCCAGGAACTAAAGCTACCCACAGAATCCCTCTCTGCAGCAAATGACAAAGCCACACAATGATACCCAAAATGTTGAATTAAAAGGAACACAAAATAGTATTTTTATTAAAAGTTAGAGGGAAGGGAAACCCAAGGGTGATAGCGTGGATGGGATTAAGGCAAGTAGCAAAATACTTAGGCTTTGTATTAGCCCCAGTGACTATCCTACCCAGCTCTGGTAGTCCAACAACTTCCCACCTAGCTTTTTCTACCTAAAAGCCTTTGAGAGGTCTCTGATTCATTATGGTGGATACCTCACTAGGCTGTGGTTATCAGCCTGTAAAGTGGTAGATGAATGCCGGTGCACTTAACTGAAATCATCACAACAAACAAAGTAACTGAAAGCAAACAAGCGAGTAATATGAGGGTCTCTGTTTGTAATCCAAATGGTCCCTCCTTAATGGCCATCCACAGATATTCTGTTTAGGCTGATCAAATTCACATGCTCATTCCTGCTCAGAATGTCTGCATCCCCCTTCCCTGTCTTCCTTCTTAATTAGCTAATAAAATTCTGCTGGACCTGAACTGTAGTCCTTATTCACAGTTCTATTGTGAACAGCACAAAACTTCACTCATTCTCCTCTACCACTCCTCCCACATAGCAGCTTTCAGGCAGTCAAAATAACCTCTCACTCTGCTTGGAGTATACCCCTGAAATGGCCTTCCATCAAACTTCTTTACATTGTTTGAGCTGTTCCACAATGGCACAAGCCTATCTGACTGCACAAGGCACCCAGGGCACTGCAAGACAATAGTAGTAAGTAGTAGTAAAATTCTTTATTTTTATACAGGACAAGCTGGTATAAAACATCTTTAGGATGAGTCCTATATTATAGATGTTCCTGTTCAATCTCAATTTAACACAGAATACAAAGACAATAACAAAATATGACAAATATTATATAGCATCATAACAACAACATTATAGCTACATTCTAATCATTGCACATACAACGTACACTCAATTCATGTTTTAACTCCTTCATAAATATTTTAACATCAGTCTGATTGACTATAGATTCTTTATTTATTGAATTCCATATTTGAAACTTAATAGCTGGGAAACACATAGAGCTATATTTATTTATTAATTTTGGGGGGAATAAATCCTCGTAAGGGTGCCTGACATAAGTTATGATGGTGGTGTATTTTTTCTAATTTTTCAAATAGATAAATTGGCTTTTTTGTATATAGAACCTTATGAGTTAAATTGGCCCATTGCAACTTCCTTTTAAGGTTTGGGTTAACCATCCAAGATCACTAAACAAAGTACAGCGATGTGAACCTATTCCTTTACCCAGTATAGACCTTGCTAGTCTATTATACATTATGTCAACCTTTACCAAACTTTTCTTATGAGCAAAACCATATATGTAACTCCCATAGTCCATAATTGGAAGTAGAAGTTGGTTTACTTCCTCCATTCTCATTTGCTTATTCAAACATGATTTTGAGCACCTAAATGCTCCCAATCATTTATTTACCTTATTAATGGTATCTTCTATATGATAGTCAAAAGTCAGACTCTCATCTAGTCAGACACCCCAATATCTGTACGTTGTATCTTGAGCTATTTAATTACCATTATCAGTCATAATTTTAATATTAGGGGCAACAGTACTCATTCCTATTCCCTTTTTCCTAAAGACTATAGATTTTGTTTTTTTATGATTCATAACCAAACCCGATTCCTTGGTCCATGGTCCACAATATCCTCATGTGAGCAGAATTTGCCACTTGAACTATGGGCATTGGATGGCACCGGTCTTCTGCAGTTCCTATTTGCAGAGGTAATCACACAGGCACATGTTACCTGGGGCTCCTCCTAGTGGCTCCAGATGAACCTTGTTTCTTATGCACCAGCCTTCTACTGTCTCTCTCATACAGGCTGGAAGAATCCCCTATGTGGAAAACAGTCCTTAGGGAAAACCTGTCCTTCTCCTACTTTTCACTTCTTTCACCACCTCTGTTTATTGGGATGGAACTCCTTCTTCCTATTTGCATTAGAGGAGAAGTGCACTCTTAGGAATACAGACTCACAGAGCACTGGGTGTCTCTGGTGATGTATGTAGCTATCTGTCAGCCTCACAGCAACACTTTATACTCTGAGCAAACTGTGCAAAGGGAGCACAGATTCTAGGTCCAACTGCTCTTTGAAGAGTCACAGAGCAATACCTGATTGGCTGTACGTTTTCAGGAAAGGCATTCATATACATATTGGAGGTAATACAGCATTTTAGTTTAGAACACTGAGCTGCAAACCTGGAGAACTGGGTTTGAATCCCTCAGCCACCACTTGCATACTGTGTGACCATGAGCAAGTCACTTAACTTCTCTGTGTCCCTAGAATGCTATGGAAAATAGGTCTCAGCTTAGTGTGTCTTTTCTGGCAAAAAAAAAAATGTAAAAAAATAATCTCAGAACTTGACATGGGCTTCCTGAGGTAACTGAGTTGGGTAGTGTGGGTATCGCCTATTTTTTGGCTGGGTAGGGTAGTTCCCATAATGCACTACCCACCCAACATAACAGCATAATTCTCAGGTCAGGTAATTTGAGATGGGTAATGGGTAAAAAACTTCCAGGCTAGAAACAGGCATTAAAAGGGCAGTGTGTGGGGTCCTTCACCGAGCTTACAGCAGAATAGGAGCACATTACAGCGGCCTGACAACTGATTGGCCAGTGGTGCCTAAAGGAGTATGCTTTGTCTGTTGTGAGCCTGTGAGGCACAGATAGAGCAGTCTGGAAGCAGCTCTGTGGGTGCTCATAGCAGTATTGACTTATGTTTTGATTTTGAATCCAGTTGGAAAAAAAAACTACACTACATGAACTTGGAGTCAGACAGGAGCAAAACTGAGGGAGAAATAATAGGGGATTGAAACAATCTCAGAGTGAGGGGGTGAAATGATCTCAGGGGGAAGGGGTATTTGCCTCAGTCAAGGAGGTGGTGCTGGGGAGAGAACAGAGAAGCAAGGTGGGGGAAAAGATAGATAAAAACACAGGAGACAGCTGGTTTGAAATCAAAAGTTGAAAAACATGTAAATAAACTTTATTACAGTGTTAGGTGGCCCTGAGCCATGTTATTTATTACTGTGTGACATAGTCAGCTACACGGTGTGCCTCTGCAGTCTGGTGAAATTCTTTTACAGCTGTACTACACAGTTTGTTAGGTGTCCCAAGCCCTGTCATTTTATTACTGTGACATAGCTTCACTGTCTGTCTCTGCAGCATAGTGAAAGCCTTTTATGGCTGTATTACACTCTTTGTCAGGGGCTCCTGAGGTTCTAGTACCATCATTTATTATTACTGTGTCATACTGTAGCTACACTGCCTGTCTCTGCAGCACAGTGAAAGCCTTTTAAGGCTGTATTACACTGTTGTTAGGTGCCCCGAGGCCTGAACTTAGTCAGTTATTGTTATTGTGATGTACAGTAGCTACACTGTCTGTCTCTGCAGCATAGTGAAAGCCTTTTACGGCTGTATTACATAGTTTGTCAGGGGCTCCTGAGGTTCAAGCCCTGTCATTTATTATTACTGTGACACCGCTTCACTGTCTGTCTCTGCAGCATAGTGAAAGCCTTTTACGGCTATATTACACTATTTGTTAGGTGCCCCTGAGGCCCGAGCCTCATCATTTTTTATTAATGTCACATACTTATTCAATCACTTGGAATGGTTGAGACTCTCAGAACACAGACAGGAACATCTTCTTGCATTTATGTATAAGTGCTGGTTGGGTGCTTTACCCCCATATATTGCTGCAGGGGTGAAAAAATGGGATAAATTGAGTTAATTAAGAACAGTTAAGGCCCCAGACTTTGACGTTCCTAAATGTAAACTAGAAATTGGTTGGTAATTTGTTCTATACAGGGGTCCTCTTGAGTGGAACAAAATAGCAGCAAATATTAAGATTAATAAGGGGAGAATATCTTGGACAGTGATTAAGTCACGGTTTAGGAAGCTGGTTATTAGTTCCAGATGATGTTGCCCTCATTGAAAAAGTAGGAGATTTTTGTGCTATTACCTGTCTGTACTTTTGAATGAGTGATTAATGCATATAGAATGCATACATTTGTTTATTCATTGTTTATTGTTTATTGTTCTATGTTTCTTTCTGTATTGTATGATTGTTTGATAACCTCTAGGACCTCATTGTAAATGAGCAATAGCTCAATCGAGATTATCCTAATTCATATAATCTGTATGAATAAAATATTTTACTACTTCTTCTACATAGCTGCACTGTCTGTTTCTGCAGCATAGTGAAAGTCTGTTACAGTTGTATTACACTATTAGGTGTGCCAGAGGGCTGTGCCCTGTCATTTATTATTACTGTGACTTAGCTTCACTGTCTGTCTCTTCAGCATAGTGAAAACCTTTTACAGCTGTATTACACTGTTTGTTAGGTGCCCCTGAGGCCCAAGCCCTGTCATTTAATTATTGTCACATAGCTACACTGTCTCTGCAGTAGTTAGTGAAACAATATCCTCTCATGGCTGTGACTACTATATCTGATATTTCCCAGTCTAAGTCTACTAAAAGGAAGCACAGTGCTGCTTCATGTGAAACTGTTAATGATATGGATAATAAGAATCATACCACTAGTGAAGAACATAGCGACAATAATAATTACATCACCAGGACTGGCACTAAATGCCCCGAACAAAAAAACATGTTAGCAATGAAATAATAGAAGAGTTTCAGAAGGAACTGACAGAAGTTACTTGTAGAGGTACCGAATGGTTTGCCACATGTGCCAGGATACTTCCAGCTGCTGAAGCAGCATGCAAGGAGGCATCCTTCTGAAATATAAGCTCAGATGCTGAGGCAGTGAATGCTGGTAAAGATGGTGGAGATGGTGGGGACTGGGAATCAGATAGCCCATGTTATGTTCCACATGTTGATGATGACACTTCCAGTTCTTCTGAATCTTTTGGTGATGAAGGTGGTAGTTTTGATGAGGGGGTAGGAGAGGGTGCCATCATAAGGCATGAGAGGCAAGTGCAGAGAAAAAACATATGCTAAATGTAAGAATAAGAAGAGGAGAATGAATGAGAACAGTTAATCTCAACAAGGACATGGCAGTGTAGGGTTTCCTATGCGTCCCTAGACTGTACAATATAGTGCCAGACACCCTGGCAGAAGACAAAAAAGGTAAATCTTTAGTGTGGAATAGAAACAGAAAATTAGAAACATAGATGTTGTCAGCAGATAAGGACCTACTGGCCCACCCAGTTTGCCCTGTTTTCCCTACCTATAGTGTCACCACAGACCCTAATCAGCCTCCAGTGCCCCCCATTACCTATAAGATCTCCCAGTGTCTATCCAATGTATTCTTAAATCCTGTAATCATTTTTGCTCCCACCACTTCTGCTGGAAGGCTGTTCCAGGCATCTATTACCCTCTCCATGAAAAAGTATTTTCTCTAATTTCCTCAGAGCTCCCCCCCATCTTCATAGTGTGACCCAGTTTCCTTATGCATCTTTTTCTGTGGAAAATGCTTCCTTCATGTACTTTCTTTCTCCCTGTGAGGTATTTTAAAGTTTCTGTCCTATCCCCGCTTCCCCTCCTTTCCTCCAGGAAGTACATATTTCATTCCTTAAGCTTATCCTCATAGGGCTTTTGATGCAGGCCTTGTACCATTTTGGTTGCCCTCCATTGTACCGCTTCCACCCTATCTGTGTTCTTGCAGAGACGGGTCCTCCAGAACTGGACACAGTACTCAAAGTGTGGTCTCACCAGTGATCCATACAGGGGTATTATTACCTCCCTCTTTCTGCTGGTGATTCTCCTGCCTATGCATCCCTGCATCCCATCAGCCTTCACCACTGCCTTGTCACACTGTTTTGCTACATTCAGGTCATCAGAAAATGATCACCCCAAGGTCCCTTTCCTGGTTTGTGACTGTTAATACCTCACCTCCCAGTTGATATGTTGCCCCAGGGTTCTTGTGCCCCATGTGCATGATTTTGCACTCTTTTGCATTAAAACTCAGCTCGCACACCCATGACCATTCTTCTAGTTTCTTTAGATTGCCCTCATTCTTTCCACTCCCCCAGTGTGTCCACTCTTTTACAGAGTTTTGTGTCATCTATGAACAGACATACTTTCCCTTCCTGTCCATCTGCAATGTCACTAATAAAGACATTGATGAGGACCAGCCCCAGTACTGATCCTTGCGGCACTCCACTGGTCACCTTGCCTACTCCAGAGTGGATGCCATTTACCACCACCATCTGACTCCTATTGCCCAGCCAGTTTTCTACTCATTGTATTACTTTAGGACCCATTCCTAGGTTCCCCAGGTAGCTTATAAATCTTCTGTGTGGAACAGTGTTGAAGGCCTTGCTGAAATCCAGGTAGACCACGTCCACTGCCCCTCCCTGATCCACTTCCTTGGTCACACAATCAAAGAACTTGATCAAGTTTGCCTGGCAAGACCTCCCCTTCTTGAAACCATGTTGCCTTGGATCCTGTAGACCATTGGTAACAAGGTATTCCCCAGTCCTTTCCTTCAGTAGTGACTCCATTACCTTACCTATTGCCGATGTCAGGCTGACAGGTCTATAATTACTGACCTCCTCCCTATTTCCACTTTTGTGAAGGTTCATACTAAGGATGAGAAAGAGCAAGAAGGCCAATTAGCCCATAGGTGTTCTTATACTTTAGTTAGAATAATATGCTGATTTGTGACCAGATAGTAAAAGTTTGTCAAGAGAGTACTTAAATTCTATTTTTGTTCTACTGATAATTAGGAAATCGACCAGCCCAGCTCTTCCAGACTGTGGATAGACTGTGCAATCCAGCCTGTCTGTGGAGTCGGAGAGCTTTTTCACAAATAGTGTGGAATGAGTTTGCTTGGTTTTTTGAGGCTAAGGTGTCATTGATCAGGTCAGAGATCCACAGTACATGTTCTAATGAGTGTTGCAGGGATCGAAGAGGGGTTACAGGCCCTCACTCTACCTGGACAGATTTTGACTAGCCAGCAATCATGGATATCATGAAGATTGTCCAGGGCTTGTGACCGACTTGCTGTAGTTTGGATCCTGGTCCTACGCGCCTCCTTGTGGGGTACATGGATGTGATCGGACCAGTCCTAGCTGAGATAGTCTGGTGCTCTTTGGACCAAGTGGTGTTTCTGGAGCCCTTAAAAGAAGCTGTCATGACACCCCTTTTGAAGAAATCTTCCCTTGACCCAGACTGTCTTACTAACTACAGACCAATCTCTAACCTGCCCTTTTTGGGCAAGGTTATTGAGAAAGTAGTCGCGTTGCAGCTCGATGACTTTCTTACCACCCATGAGGTCTATGATCCTCTCCAGTCTGGTTTCAGGAAGAGGCATAGTACCAAGATGGCGTTGGTCTGGGTACTTAATGATCTAATAGCGAGAGATCGAAAGAGCCATTCAATCTTGGTCCTCCTTGATCTCTCTGCAGCATTTGATACCGTGGACCATAGAATGTTGCTAGATTGCCTGCGGCTATTCTGTGGACTGTCAGGGACAATCCACAGATGGTTCCACTCTTTCCTCACAGGCAGAAGTCAGAGGATAGTTTCAGGAATTTTTTCCTTGGCTCCCATTGCTCTGTCCTGTGGGGTATTGCAGGGCTCTGTGCTTTCCCCCATGTTGTTCACAGTGTATATGTTACCGTTGGGAGACATTATAAGGCGTTATGGGCTGAGTTTTCACTGCTATGCAGATGATACTCAGCTCTATATGTCCTTTGTACCCAAACAGAATGACACATTATTGGTCTTTAATAACTGCCTCGCTGAGATCCAGAACTGGATGAGTGCTAACTGGTTGAAACTGAATCCGGATAAGACTGAGGTGTTGGTTGTGGACCCGGGTCATCATGCAGAGAAGTTGACACCTGGGTCTCCCTCTGGCCTTGTACTAGGGGATAACCAGTTGAGACCTTCTGAACAGGTGTGAAATTTGGGCGTAATTCCTGACAGTGAGCTGACATTGAAGGCACAGGTGTTGGCCGCTGTCAAGTCTTCCTTTTACCATCTGAGGAATATCGCTCAGATAAAACACCTTGTTCCACATGATGACCTTCCTGTGCTGGTCCATGCCTTTGTTTCCTCATGTCTTGATTACTGTAATGCTTTATATTTAGGGTTGCCGGGAGTGGATCTCCATCACCTGCAGCTGGTGCAGAATGCTGCAGCCAGGTTGTTGACTGGGTTACCAAGAACTTGCCACATCACACCTGTGCTGTGCGAACTGCACTGGTTGCTGGTGCTGTGGAGAATCACTTTCAAGGTCATGTTGCTGACCTATAAGACCCAACATGGTCAGGGCCTGGGCTACTTGCAAGATCTCCTTCAACCTTACCACCCTCTCGGCCCACTCCACTCCACTGATGAGGGATTGCTAGAGATTCCCAGGGTTCATCTTCAGTCATCTGGGGCCAGAGCTTTTTATTTTATGGCCCCAACCCTGTGGAATTCCGTACCTCATCAGATTAGAGAGTGTATGTCCATGGAGTCATTTAAGGCGTCTCTGAAAAGTAATCTGTTTGAATTAGCATTTGAATAGGTTTACTGCTGATTTTATTGTTTTTATGCTGTTATTTATTATGTTTGATGTTATTTTGATATGTAATTGTGCTTTGATATGTAGAAAAGTGCATTATAAATAAATTTTGATTTGATTTGAGTTGATATTTAAAGGTAATTTATTCCATAGGTTGATAACTCTGAGTGTAAAAAATTATTTTCTGCTTAGGTAATTTAACCTTTTTCCAATTAACTGACGTGGATGAACTCTGGTGTTGTGTGAGCACTCTTTAAATTCCAGACCCAGTTCCACCATTGGGTATGGATCCAGAATGATATCACAAAGGAAAAGAAGGTCCCCTCTTAACCTTCTTGTTTCAAGTGTCATGGGATTAAGAATATTCAGTCTATATTCATATGATTCATTTTCCAATCCAGTTATATGTTTTGTAATCTTACACTGTATATTTTCAAGGGTTTTGCAATCTGATTTTTTATACAGACACCACAATTGTGAGGCATGCTCAAGGTGAAGCCTTACATATGCTCTAAATAGGGGCATTAATACTTTACAATCTTTTGATTTAATGTTTCATTTGATTGACCATATTACTATATTTGATCTTCTAACTGATTCTTGAATTTGTTTATAGTTGTTTAAGTCATTTGAAATAATGACTGCCAGATCTTTCTCATCTGTGGTAGAGCTTAGGGTGGAATTTCCCAGAGTGTAATTAATCATTGGGTTTGATGTCCCCAATTGCATAACTCTACACTTTGTTGTATTACGATTCATGCTCCATGTATTAATCCACATGATAATTTTGTCCAGGTCATCTTGCATTATGGCTGACTGACTGTGTTTTTCACAGGGGGCACTGAGCTTGATGTCATCTGCATATGTTACAGTATTGGTAAGGCCTTTTTGAGTCATATCAGAAACAACGATTTAAAATAAGCATGGGCCCTGCACTGATCCTTGGGGACTCCACTAGTCACCTGTCCTGATTCAGATAGCTGCCCAACTATTAAAACATTTTGTGATTTGCCAGTAAACCAGTTAGCTATCCAGTTTATGATATTAGGGTTGATGTTTAGGGTGTAACGTTTGACTATCAAACCATTATTCGGCAAGACATCAAAAGCTTTGCTGAAATCCAGAAAAAAGATGTCACAAGGGGTTTTGTTTTCAAGATGGTAGCTAATAGTCTCATAAAAACACATTAGATTTGTCAAGCATCCCCTTCCTTTTTTGAAGCCACGTTGTTTGGGTTCTTGAGCATCCATGACGAGGGAAATTATATCTTAGATCAAACTTTCTAGGATTTTAGAAATTGTAGAGGTTAAGCAGATGGGTCTATAGTTTTCCTAAGATGATAGGCATAATGTATGCCTTTTTCCAGTCTTCTAGTACATAACTGGAAGAAAGGAAACCTTATAAGAGTAACTTTAAAGGATAAACTAAGGAGTCCCCTAGCAGAAATAAGTAGTGCCCAGCTATATTGTCAGGGCTGGGACAATTTTTAATTTTTGAAGTTTTAATTTAGACAATATAAGGTCTTTGGATAAATTGATGTGAGAAGCTTCTCTTTGGTCAGGGTTTATAGGTAGTGCTTGGACTGGACCAAATATCTCACAAAAAGTTTTGTTAAATAAGTTTACAATGTCCTTAGGAGAGGAAATAGTTTCATTATTACATAAGAGGAGTCCCACCTGACATACTGTTTCTTTTTGAGAGAATTGATATAGGAGTAGAAGAATTTACCATTAGATTTATTTGCAGAGTTTGCCAAATGGTGTTCCAAGTTAGTTTTTGCCTTTTTTTATGCTGGATTTACATTTATTTTGTATATTTTTAAATGTTGAGAAATTTTCAGATGTTTTATTTTTTAATTATGCATTGTAAAGTCTGTTCTTTTTTTAATACATTTTTAATAGATTTATTCATCCATTTAGGAGAGTGTTTTGGTTGTTTATATTTCTCTATAAAGGGGATGTAAAAATCCCTTAAATTTACCAATGTGTTTTTAAGAAATTCCCCAAATTCTGAAATTGTTAAAGTCTTAAACAAGCTATCCCAATTAATGTTATTAATTACAGCATGGATCTGATGTAGATTCGCTTTATCATACAGAAAAGATTTGGTTTTGCCAGTGCTAAAAATAAGGAGCTTGTCCAACGTGAACTCTAAGGTGTTATGGTCACTTTTTCCCATTGGTAATGTTAAAGAAATGTTGCTGTTATTTAAGTGGTCACTATAGAGAACAAGATCTAAAATGTTCTTTCCCCTAGTGGGAGAAAGGATACATTATTTTAGATGGAGTTGCTTGCAAGTCCCCAGCAATTGTTTACCATTGGTAGTATTTTATGTAAAAGCAGATGAATTAATTTATTTTAAATTAAAATCTCCCATAATAATTGTGTCATTGAGTTCACAACCTTGTTTGAGTTCTTGTAATAATTCTCCAAAAACATCAGTAGAAGGATCTGGCAGTCTGTAACATGTTCCAACAATTATTGGTTCACAGTTCTCAAAAATGAGTTTAATCCATAATGATTCAGTCTCAATATGATGTATTTTTATTTTGTCAGAAATATCAATTGTTTTGATTTCACTCTTTACCAGAAGGGCTACGCTGCCACCCTTTGTTACTTGTCTATTCTGTTTATGTAAGCAGAAACTGGGAATTATGGTTTCCCAGCAAGCTTCCTCATTCCCCATGTCTCTGTAATGGATATAATACAGGTGTTGTTCTGACAAACCCTAAGTTTAAATTCATCAATTTTGGTATTTATACATCCTGCATAAAAGTACATGAAGTCCAGATGGTTACGAGGATTAATGGAAGGATGCCTATTTGGAGTAATCAGAGAGGCATGCTCACCACGTTTCTCCCCCAGTTTAGCTGCTTTAAATGGCTATGCATTACAGTGGTAATATGTTTACCAAGTATACCATAACCCCTCCTACTTAAATGGAGGCCATCCCAAACAATAAAAAATGTTCCTGTCAGTGAAAGTCTCCCAATGGGTTATGCAACCATTATCGTGGTTCAAACACCAGCTTCAAAGCCAATTATTAATATTTTTTATCTTCTTTGTAATGTAAGTAGTTACCCTGGGGGCAGGTACAATTTCAGAAAATACAACCTTACAACCATTATCAATTAATTTATTTGAGATGGCAACATAATCTGTTTTGATATCCATGAGAGACTGGTGATATTGTTTGTGCCTGCATGAATCACTACGAGTGGATTTTCCCCACAATTAACATATACAACAATGGATGGGAAAATGTGCCTTATGAGAAACTAATGGTTGCCCGTGGTGTGGGATGCTACATAAACCCTGAGGGTGAACCCGAGGGGTTTATTAAAGCATCCCACACATAGGGCAACCATTAATTTAGAATTTTAAACACACTTCCCCATCTTTTATTACTTATAATTGCTGGTCAGCAATGTTTTCCCACACTGATGCTGTTTGTCTGTGATTCACACACACACACACACACACACACACACACACACACACACACAGTATCTTTATTAGAAAAATAGATTTGTTTTTTGGGCATCTTTTTTTTTACAACCATTTCTCTGTGCTTTGTTTGTTTTTACTTTTACTTGTTGCAACAGCGCTTACCTCTTTTAAGCACTTCGGAGCCATTGGATACAGCGTGGTACTCTGTTTCGAGGTATTTCTTGGGAGATGTACTGTGCGGGTTACGGATGGCAGGATCAACCAGATAAGAGGTTTTAAATAAAACAAGAGGTTTTAAAAGAATACAGGACATCTGGTGTGATGGCTGGTCTGTGGCGGCTCCTCAGTAAGCAGGATGAGGAGCTGCCATGTTTGTTAATGTGTTTAGCCCACCCATGGGAAGTGGAGAGCCAATCAGGATGTGGCTCTTTTTTGATTCAAGTGGCACATGTTTGCCGTTATAACCTATGGGTTATAATGGCAAATTATAACTGGTTCAGCCTATGGAAAAAAATTGCTGACCAGTTATTATAAGGATATTATCTAACATGATGGTTACGTCTGCTATTTTGGCCCCAAGAAAGCTTGAACAGGAACAATTTACATTGTCCTCATTGCATATAACCCTGTCCAGATGTTTTATAATGGGATCACCAATTACATATACTTGTCTGGGTGTGTTTGAAGTATCTTTCTTGGGATTTGGAGCAACTTCCATATTTTCAATAAATATTTTCTATAGTATGGTTTGTTTCTGTTGTAATGTCTATCAACGGTGGTTCATGATTGGTAAATTCAGTGGTTGGGGTAAAACTCTGAGTTAGACTAGTTAAAGAGAGAGAGAGTGCTACGGGGTGCGGAGTCAGTAGAAATGCTAGAAGTAACTTGGTCAGAGACCCTGGATTCATCATGGTCAGAAATTAGGGGACCAAATCTATTTTGTAGTTTAAGGCTGAAATCTTTAGCTTTTTGCCATTTTTAGCTATGTTGCTATTTTGTACCAAATATCAATTTTCATCTGAGTCAGTTATAATGTCCATTTCCCTGGTACGCTTTTTCTTAACAGGGTCAGAAAAGTGAAGTGGGTTTATATATGCTCTCCTCCAAACCCCCGGTACCTCCCCTGTTTCTAATGACAAACTGAAAAGGGCTGACAGAGTTGAAAGAGTAGGTTTGCTGGCCAAGGCACCTAGCTTCACATGAGCTCTTTCCTTCTAGGTTGCTTGAAAGGACAGAGCAAAGAACCTTACCAGAGCAAGGGAAAGAATTAAGGCTTCTTTTGGCTAGGCAGATTTACTGTGTGTTAATTTTATTTTATACTCACAGGGATTATTACTGTTTGTTGCTAACATTTTATTGCTTTATTTTTCTCTGATTCAAATTGTTGTTGCTGGGTAAACCTTCTGCTGCATTATTATAGGGTGTGCCTAGAGGTGTGTGCTAGCAGATTACTGCTGTAATCTTCTGATTCAAATTGTCTTTTGCAAGGTATATCTCCTGTTACTGCTTTATTTTTCTCTATAGCAAAGTGTTTCTTACAGGGCATATCTTCTGTGAAATTATTACAAGTGGTGCTTTACAGGTTTTACAGTTTTATCTATCATTAAGATAAGCTTCCAGAGCTACTGCATTTGTTGCTGGCTGATTGCTTCTGCTCTTACCTTCTTGTTTCTTTCATCCGTGGTTCTTCTTTTTTGGCAGGGGAAGGTCCCAGCCACCCACCCCCATCCCCAACCACCACACACTACACTCTTTTTAAAGGGTAGCACAGTTGTGACATTTTCTGTGGCAAAGCAGGAAGGGGCAGATCAGTGGGTATCCACACGGTGACCTCATTTACAGTAGCATAGGTAATTTAACTTGTTATAATAAGTTATACAAAAACAAACAAACAAAACACAAAATCAAAGTTTTGCTTTCATTTTCTTCCTTTTAATTACTCTGACCAGGTTACAAACCCAACAACTGATCTGGAATGGATATCACTAACTGCAGGTACCGTGGAACACTTTTCAGAAGGGCAGTTGTACAGGATTTAGGACATTGTCCTACATGCTGGGCCATTGGAGATCTAAGGGCTCAGCTCCAGGCAGCATGGGCAGAGATTGCACACCTCAAATTGCATATTCAAGAGGAAATATATTATAAGAACCACCCGTCATTTCCCCAACATTCAACAGAAGCACCTCTACCACAGAGGGTAGTTGTTCCAGGAGGTTGGCAGGTGGTTAGGAGGGGCAAATTGGGTGCCCCATCACTCAGTGTTCTCCAACATATTACCTCCACAAACCATATGAAAACTACAAACAGGTATCTGCCAGTATCTCCGAAATCAAACAAAGGGGCAGAGGACACTGCAGAGCAGGACACTGCAGCACAGGAGCTAGCACAACAAAACTCACCCAAAACAGGAAGCAAAACAAAGAAAGCAAAAAGGAAAAACAAAAAACTTCTGATCATAGGAGACTCCACGATTTGGGGAGTTGATACCTATCTCCAGTCAGGGGAAATGGTCAAATGTCTCCCAGCTACATCAGCGTGGAGAGACACTGACCACATTGCTAAAATTCTTCAGGAAGCAGGAGAAAACATTGATATCCTGGTACACATAGGGACTAATAATCTCACCAGCTGGTCAGTTGTGGAGACCAAAGAACACCTGATCAGGCTGGGTGACAAACTAGAATCCATTTCATCTGGCATCTCCTTCTCTGAGATCCTGCCAGTCTGGAAGAAGGGGGCAGATGGAGAGAAGGTCAGAGAAGGGGAGATAGGGGAGTTAAACATGTGGCTTAAGGGCTGGTGCCAGGAAAATGGAACAGGAGTTCAGCATGTTTGCAGTTTATTTGCATCACCAGGTAAGGAAAAAGGTCCAGCTCCCCATACGACGCACAGGGGAAACACCAGACCTCATCCAACAACTAACACACCAAAATCTTGCCAACGGAAAATCATGTACACTAATGCTCACAGTCTGGGAAACAAGATCCCAGACCTGCAGGCAATAATGACAGAGGCTAAACTGGACATAGTAGCAATTATCGAGAAGTGGTTTACCAGTAACCAAACTTGGGAGACTTCAGAACCTGGTTATGTACTATTCAGAAGAGATCGAGGTGCAAAAAGTGGGGTGGAGTAGCCCTGTATGTCAATGAAAATATCAAAGCTACAGAAATTCAGAATACACATAAGGAGCCAGAAGAACTGTGGGTCACCCTGGACACAGAAAAAGTGACAGCCATACAAACTGGGGCTGTCTACAGGCCCCCAGACCAGGGAGAGGACATAGAAAAATTACTGTTAGAAGATATACAAAACATGACAGTTAAAGGGGAGGTTCTGATAATGGGAGACTTCAACATGCAAGATACAGATTGGTCAACACCAGCAGGAACATCTGCAAGAACTAGACACATGGTGGATTCCCTGCAGGGGAAGGGCCTCAAACAACTGGTACAACAACCCACAAGAGACAGGGCTATCCTAGATCTAGTACTGACTAACAGAGAAAGGATCACAGATCTCCAGGTAGAAGGTCACCTTGGGGCCTGTGACCATCACATGATATGGTTCAATTTGGCCACTAGAACTAAATCATCCCATTCCAAGGCAAAAATATGGGACTTCAGAGGAGCTGACTTTGATAAGATGGCCAACAGAGTTAAGCTAGCCCTGGCAAAAAGAAATACAGGTGAGGAGGTACAGGCAAAGTAGGCAACCATTAACGATGCAATACTTGAAGCAACATTCCACTGTGTTAGAAAAGGAAGTGCAAAAGAAGAAGGGAACCACTTTGGTTCTCAAAAACAGTAGCAGAGAAGGTCAGAGCCAAAAGGCTGGCTTTCAGGAAATATAAGGAAATGCAGCGGGATGAAGATAGGGAGGCATACCAAATTTCCCTAAGGGAGGCAGGGAAGGCAGTAAGGCAGGCAAAGGCCCAAACTGAGGAAACACTAGCACAAACAGTACAAGAAGGTGACAAGACTTTCTATGGCTACATTAGTAAAAGGAGAAAGTCCAGAGGGAGTATTGCTAAGATCAAAGGAGATAAGGGGGCATTTGAGGAGGAGGGCCATGTAAAAGTATCTATCCTAAATAGATACTTCTGCTCAGTATTTACTGAAGAGAAGGTAGGGCAGGGCCCATAGCTCAGCACCTAGGACACAGGGAGGAGGGAGGTGTGCACTAGTCCCTTCACAAAGAAAGGGTCATACAAGAGCTCAAAAAGCTCAGGGTGGACAAAGCAATGGGACCTGATGGCATACATCCCAGGGTACTAAATGAGCTAATGATGGAACTAGCAGAGCCATTATCAGAACTGTTTAGTGAATCTCTGAGCACAGGAGAGGTCCCAGAAGACTGGAAAAGGGCTCATGTGATCCCGTTCCACAAGAGTGGTAGCAGGGAGGAGGCAGGAAACTATAGACCAGTCAGTCTTATCTCAGTAGTGGGCAAGATTATGGAGGCACTCCTTAAGGAAAGGATCGTGCAACACCTGGAATCCATAGAAGCACAGGATCCAAGATGGCATGGGTTTACAAAAAGAAGGTCCTGTCAAACTAAACTCATAAATTTCATTGACCGGGTAACCAGAGTGGTGGACCAAGAGGGAGCAGTTGATGTCGCCTACCTTGACTTCAGAAAAGCTTTCAATACTGTTCCACATAGAAAACTGATTAATAAGCTAGTAGGCTTGGGGTGGGTCAGAAGTTGGTCAACTGAGTGGCAAACTGGTTGACGGGCAGAAAACAGAGAGTGGTGGTAAACAGTATACAGTCAGAAGAGATGCAAGTCACAAGTGGGGTACCTCAGGGATCAGTCCTGGGGCCAGTCCTCTTCAATAACTTCATCAGTGACATTGCAGATGGACTGGAGGGTAAGGTTTGTCTGTTTGCAGATGACACCAAGATCTGCAACAGAGTAGATGATCCAGATGGGGTGGGAAGAATGAGAAGAGATCTGGATAAACTGGCAAAATGGTCAGAAGGGTGGCAACTGGGGTTTAATGCAAAGGAGTGCAAGATCATGCACATAGGGAAGAGAAACCCTGAAGTCACCAAATAGGCTGGGAGGGGAGTTGCTGGCAGTCACAAGGGAAGAAAGAGACTTGGGCATCATCATCATCACCATTGACCTGAAATCATCCAGTCAGACCACTAAAGCAGTAGGTAAGGCTAGGGGGATGTTGGGGTGTATTAGTAGGGGTATCACAAGTCAGAAGAGGGAGGTAATAATCCCTCTTTACAAGACACTGGTTAGGCCCCATCTGGAGTACTGTGTGCAGCACTGGAGGTCACACCTTCACAAGGACATTAACCAAATTGAGGCAGTCCAGAGAAGGGCAACCAAAATGGTGCAGGGACTGCTTCAGAAAACATACGAGAACAGATTAACGGAGCTCCATATGTATACCCTAGAGCAAAGGAGGCAGAGAGGTGATATGATCAAAACATTCAAACACCTTAAGGGCATTAACAAGGTGAAAGAGTCTAACATGTTTCAATATAAAAAAAAAATAGCAGGAGAAGAGGACACAGCATGAGATTAGAGGGACACTTATTAAGGGTAATGTGAGGAAGTTATTTTTCACAGAAAGGGTGGTGGATGCATGGAATGGCCTACCTCAGGAAGTGGTGGATATGAATACTGTGCTGGGCTTCAAACAGGCATGGGATAGGCATAAGGAAGCAATACAGATGAGTATGAATAGATAGGCCATTAACAGAGCAAAGGCCGATGGCACATTCGTAAGGTAGAAAAAAGAAATGGGCAGACTGGATGGGCCTTGCGGTCCTTATCTGCTATCAACTTCTATGTTTCTATGTTTGTAGCCAGTTCCTCTTTCAGATCTGTCAGTATTTTGGGGTGCACACAGTCTGGCCTCATTGCCTAGTCTACATTTAACTTTGTTAGTTCCATAAGCACTATATCTTCTGTAAAAGGACTCGTGTCCACCACTGGTCCCTTTACTCCCTTGTCCCTTATCTTTGGCCCTTTTCCTACCCCTTCCTCCTTGAATACTGAACAGAAGCATTTGTTCAATATATGCTCTTCATGGTGGTCCTCTTCCACACATGCACACCCTTCCCTTTTCAGCCTTACTAACCTCCCTGATCTTTCTTCTTTCGCTTCTGTATCTAAAAAATGTTTTATCCCCCTTTGACACCAATTTAGCAATCTTTTCTTCTGTTTGCACTTTTGCACTACTAACTGTCTTCCTGGCATTTCTTTGATTCTGTTGGTAAGTCTCCCTGCCTCCCTCCTTCCTTCTGTGTTTCTTTGTACCTTCCAAATGCCTTCTTTTTTGCTCTCACTTTTTCCGCTACCCCCTTAGAGAACCATAGTTTTCTCTTGTCTTTGCTAATCTGTCTGACACAGTGGTTTATTGCTTGCTCAGTGCCCTCCTTTATTTTTGCCCACTGTTCCTTGACTCCCCTCCCAGTTTTCCTATCCCTGCTAGGGCATCCATGAGGCATTTTTTCATTTTCTTGCAATGATCCCACCTGAAGTCCAGGACCCTCTCCCTTGTATGATTTGATTCTGACCTTGTACTTATATCAGGCAGTATAGCATAGTGGTTAAGAGTACTGAGCTCCAAACCTGGAGACCTGGGTTTGAATCCCATCTGCCCCACTTGCATACTGTGTGACCCTGAGTAAGTCACTTAACATCCTTGTACTTACAGGTCATACCTGGAAGCAAATTCCAGCTTAGTGTGCCTTTCCTGGTTAAACAATTTCCCCTTTCCCTTTATATCAAACCACACTGTTTGGTGATCACTGATCCCCAGGTGGTCCCACACTGTGACAGCAGTCACAGTGTTCCCATTTGTTAGCACCAGGTCCACTAATGCCCCTTCTTGAGTGGGTTGCAATACCAGTTGCCTCAGGAACACCTCTCGAAGGTGTCCAGAATGTTCCTACTCCTGGCTGTAGCTGCAGTGAGGAGGTTCCAATCCATATCTGTCAGACTGAAGTCTCCTACCAGCAATACCTCTCCCTTGTGAGCAATCCCCTGTATGGCTTCCATCTAGAGATGCAGTCAAATTAAATTCCACTGCTGAAGTTAACGGGAAGTGCCAACTTCGCACTGTCACTCTGCTATGCGGAGTGACCAATAGGAAAGGCTCACTTCACATTGTAATTATTACTTCTGTTGTTATTTTATCTTAAGGCGAAGTAAGATGGCATGGCAACAATATTGGCAGCCCCCCAGTGCCCCCCCACACACACAGTCACCAGAATTAATGTGCATCCCAAAATGCTACTGTCTTGTGTCCAGAAAACTCCCCAGTGCTGACGAAGTGAAATGAGAGCAAAGCAAGAAAAACAAAGTCTTCCAGAATTAATGGCACACTCAGTCATACACACCATGGAAATGGTCACATCACACATAGACACCAGAATTAATGCGCATACCCAAAATGCTACTGCCTTGTGTCCAGAAAATTCCCCAGTGCTGGCGAAGTGAAATGAGGGGGTAACAAAAAATGCAAAGTCTCCCAGAAGTAATGGCACACTCAGTTATGCGCACAGTGGTCACACACAGTCACCAGAATTAATTTGCATCCCCAACATGCTACTGCCTTGTGTCCAGAAAATTCCCCAGTACTGGTGAAGTGAAATGAGAGGGTAACAAAAAATGCAAAGTCTCCCAGAATTAATGGTGCACTCCATCATGTGAGCAGTGACCACACACAGTCACCAGAATGAATGTGCATCCCCAAAATGCTTTTGTTTTGTGTCCAGAAAATTCCCCAGTGCTGGCAGAGTGAAATGAGAGGGTAACATAAAATGCAAAGTCTCCCAGAATTAATGGCACACTCAGTCATGCACACAGTGGTCACACACAGTCACCAGAATTAATTTGCATCCCCAAAATGCTACTGTCTTGTGTCCAGAAAATTCCCTAGTGCTGGTGAGGTGAAATGAGAGGGTAACAAAAATTGCAAAATCTCCCAGAATTAATGGTGCACTTCATCATACAAGCAGTGGCCACACACAGTCACCAGAATTAATTTGCACCCCCAAAATGCTACTGTCTTGTGTCCAGAAAATTCCCCAGTGCTGACAAAGTGAAATAAGAGTGTAACAAGAAATGCAAAGTCTCCCAGAATTAAAGTGTACTGCAAATGCATAGACAGATTAAGATTATGCTGCGCATTCAAGAGATGCAGAGTCAGACGCAAAGGCACAACAACACCTAACCAGTGCTCACAAGTCACAAATCCAGATCTGGAAAAGAATACCTTTTGCTGGTTGGGGGGTAATGCACACCAGTTACAGTCCACTACTAGTAAATATACCACAAAGCAGTATAAAAAATGTCATGCAGGTGCGGTGTATAGCAGGTTCACACTGCTGCAATTACTTTGGCACAATAAAAGTTGACTGATTTAATGGTACGCATCGCACACACACTCATACACACACTACAAGTATTGCGTAGTAAATTGAAAACCTTTAGCAATATAACCAAATGTTTTAAACAAATTGAAATTATACACTGCTGTACCACTACAATCAGCAAAAAAATGTCAAGAACTACTGAAAATATTACTGTATGTACACTAACACAGTTATACAAGAAAAACAGAACCAAAACAGAAAGACTGCCTTTTTCTCCCAGTTAATCTACCTACACCACAGATACGCCCCTCCCCCAAAGCACACGTCACAATACACAGACTGACTGTTCTAAATGAACATTCAAAATCTTCACACAAACAATAAACACTCACTCATGTGAGCACAGGAGGGTTTCCTACAATCGATACACTAAATTTTGAGCCAAAAAAAGGGCTCAAAAAGGCTTTTTTAATAGCTTTTAGAGGATTTGAATTGGAGAGCTCTGAGAGGAAACTGTCTCCAACTTCCACTACACATACACTATGCAGAACTGAGGCAGTGCAGAACAATCTAGAGCCCATGTGACCTGAAATCCCATGAAGCACTGCAAATTTGTCTTTGAGCTCAATAACAAGGTGAAGTGCTGTGAAGTACATTGATTTCAATGTACTTTGCCTTAAAATTGGTGGAGAACTGGTTTGGGGAAGGTGGAATAACGTGAAGTCATTGGTTTCTATGGACTTCGCATTCCCCATTATGACATGAAGTACTCTGCTTTGTGTTGCGGAGCACTTCACGGATTCTGTGTTACTTCATGAATCACTATGCTGAGTGAATTTCAGCCACTTCTCCAGCCTCTACTTCCATCATTTCCTGATCCACCCTCTCCCCTGTGTTGGAGGTCTGTAGATCACTCCTGTTCAAATAGCAGCCCCTTTTCTTTTCTCCAGAGTGACCCACAGTATCTCCACTCTTTCCTACTCCCCCCCCCATATTTCTATGGCTTTTATGTTATTCCTTGCAAAAAAAAGCAACGCCTCTTCCTTTTCTACCTACCCTGTCCTTACTGAACAGCATGCATCCTGGTATGGCCACTTCCCAGTCCTGGTTTGCATTGTACCATGTCTCTGTGATGGTGGCTAAGTCTGGGTCTGCTTCTGCCATGGTAGCCTCTAGGTCTGCAACCTTGTTGCTTAGACTTTGTGCATTTGCACACATGGGTCTCTAGACTATGATGCCACTCTCTACCCTTTTCCCTTTTGCCTTTTCTTATTGTGTCCATTACATTTTTTAGTTGTATTCCTGCATTGTACCCTTTGTCCTTCATTGTTATATGTTTCATTTTGAGTTGTCTCTCCCTTGGGATACTTTTTGTTTACCTCATGAGCTTGTGGAGGGGACAGTTTTTGTTCTCTTTCCTCCTTTTGCCTCCTCAATGGCTA
Organism: Neoceratodus forsteri; assembly: GCA_016271365.2. Lineage (NCBI taxonomy): Eukaryota > Metazoa > Chordata > Ceratodontiformes > Ceratodontidae > Neoceratodus > Neoceratodus forsteri. Next base: position 704,635,748 of record CM057455.1, read on the forward strand.
GTTTAAATGCTTGCCAATAAAGCATTTAAACTGCTCACTAAGGACCATGGTTCCCCCTCTGGATGGATGTAGGTCATCTCCCTTGTACAGACCCTCGTCCCTCCAGGTGGGGCCCCAGTCCCCAATGAAGCCATATCCCACATCACCCGTACCATGCCTTCAACCATGCATTGAAATCCCTGATTTGGCATTCCCTAACCTCCCCCTTGCTGTGGACAGGCAGTACTGTACCTCCAAGAAGGTCACAGACCATGCTACCTGCCCAAGACCCCTCCTCAACTCTTTAAACTCCTCCTGCACTAGACCTATCCTGGCCTCATCCCTTGACAGGTCATTTATTCCCAGATGGACAATGACATCCAGCTCCCCCCTCCTTGCTTCTGCCCTAGCCATACTTATGATCAACTCTCCATCCCTTCAAGCTGTGCCTCTGGGTAGGCACTTTACCTCCATCTACCCCCTTGCTGCTTGTCTCCAAATCTATTCTCCTGATGACAGAGTCCCCAACTAGGATTTGCTTCCTCCTTCTCTGGGGCCCCTGCAACCCATCCTTGAGGCTCCATTATTTTGGACCCACTCATCCTCCCTGGTCACTACTTTGGGTGTCACTGTGGGAGCTTTCTGCTCCACCAAGACAGTGTAGACATTCTATAGTTGCACCAGATGGAGATGTGCCCCTGCCCCACCTCCCTCACCCTCCCCAAGACCACCATAGTCTATTCATTCCTCCTGCTTGGCAACCTTCAAGGAAGCAGCAGCAGACTTGGTGGTCCCTGGGTGGGGGAGGAGGCTCCCCAGATCTGAGATAATTTGGCCCGGAGGCTAGCAACCTCCTCCCTCAGCCCAGAGGGGTACCTGCAGATGGGGAAGCATCACTTTATCTAGAAGGTCCTCCTGAAGACTGCTGCCCTTCAGCCACTGCATTGCACTGCTCCCAGCATTAACCCTGTCTATGCAGTCTCTGTCCTTCCTTTGAAGTGTTTTTTTACTGTCCTCTCTTCTTTCTTTTCCCTCTTGTAACCTGTGTTTTGAGCTGTAGGTAGCTCTTCTTTTCCTCCTTCCCTGTTTAAGTCTAACCTCCACCAGTTGCAACTGCTGTTTCTGCAGCTGTAGCTCCTTCTAGAGTGGGAGGAAGGGAGGTCTATTACTTATCTACAAGCAAGTCAAATCCATGTGACCTGTTTATCCCACCCTTCCTGTTCCTGCACAGGAAGATCCAGATGTCAGTCAAATTGTAATGCCTATATAATTTGGACTAGACAATGATAGTTGGGTGGGCAATTGGTATCTGTGCTCCTCCCCTTGTTCACTGGTCACCTTACCCAGAGAAGAGATTTAGTCCCCTGCAACAAGAAAACCCTCCAGTGCTACCAGTACAATTAGTGTTACAGTAAACAAACAGAAAAGAAGCCCTTCTGCATCCACTCCTCTTACCAAATAACCCTTTATTTTATATTGACCCAGCAGACAACTCTCGAGCTGTATGTGGTCTGTGCAAAAAGAGTGTCAGTCATGGTGGCAAAGGGGCAAAATTTGGAACATCAGTAATGATGTGACATGCAAAGGCAAAACATCCAACTGAGTGGGACGGTGCAAGGGCAGTGTGGTTGGTATGGGTGGTAGTGGAGGTGGTGGTGGTGGCTGTGACCATAGTGACAAAGAACTTGAAGCAGAAAGTGACATTGAATCAGTTGATATATCCTTGCAGTTTTCACAGATAAACATAAATTGTTTTCTGACACCATCAAGTACTGAAAAATCCTAAAGTAGTACTCCATGTGAAATAGGCATGAAAAATATCTTCTCCCCCCAAATTTAAAACATTTATTTATTTAGTTATTTAAAATATGGTGATCGGGAAAGGCACCATGAGCCAAGGCTCATTTCCAGGTGTGACCCGGGGATAAGGTAATATAGGGGAAAACAGTATTTCAAACAAACAACAGAAATAGGTCATGGTTACAAGACCTAATGCAGTGCTGAAAATCATAAATACAGTGAATAAAATAAGCATAAATAACTGAATAAAATAGGCACAAAGCAAATACCAAGTACACAAAGATGTAGAACATATAAAATGAAAATTATAGTATAAGCAGAGTACTCAATTCACCATTGGGGACTAGGGGCTTGGTGGAGGTGAGACTGACTTTTCATGGGGGAGGCTGCTTTGGTAGCAGGGGTGGATAGAAGGCCTTGTGAGCTCAGTAGAGAGGGGAGAAGTCTATGGAGTCTTTTGAGGGAGGAAAAGAGGGGGAAAGGTGGAGATCAGATGGAAGATTATTTCAGAGAAGTGGGAGACAATAGGAGAAGGGAGATTGGCCTGCAGCAGAACGGGTGGTGAGGGATAGAGAAAGTGCTGGGTCTCTGAGATGAAGGGAGTATGTAGAAGTGGGTGATTGAGAAAGAAGGAAAGAGAGGTAGGGGGAAGAGTGCCAAACCAGTACTTAGCAACAAGGGAGGCATAGTGAACTAGTCTCCTGTGTGATAGTGGAACTAGCGAGAGAGCAGAGTAGAGGAGACAGAGATATGTGAGGGGAGGTGGTAGTGAATCGACAGAATGAATTTAGGAGTGTGTCCAGTTTGGAGAGGGACGTAACTGGAGCGGTGCCATATGCCATGTCTGCATAACCAATGACCGGTAAGATTCTGAGTATCAACTCCTGATGGGTGGGGAGAGGGAGACTGTCTTTATGATGGTAGAGGACTGCGAGCTTTGGTTGGAGTTTGGTGCAGATAGTGTCTACATTGGTGGAGAAATCCAGATGGCTATCCAGCCAGAACCCTAGATATTTAAAAACAGTGACAATCTCTGGGGAGGCACTGTCCAAAGTAGTGAAAATGGGGGGGGGGGGATTGGAGGGAGGCCAGTTTATTTTTTTTATCATATAATAATTTTTATTGTTGCACACCATTATGTTACAAATAATATGCACACACCAAATTATATAACCACATACTCATACACATAAGCCACGTAGGTGCATAACTTAAACATAAAAAATAGATCTAGACCAATCCAAAAAAAGGGAGGATACCAAGAAATTACCAAGAAATTTACAACCATCATGACCAAAACCAAATGGCAGTAGTCTTATATAGTTAGACTTTCCCTATTATTATTCATAATATCAGATGCCTTCCATTAAACCCCTTTACATTTCAAATAATAAAAATAACCATATTTAATCCATCAGATCAGCCCCATCAAACAAATGATAATTAAAGATAATTACAAGTCCATATTCACCAGATTCTCTAAAATTTCATGTTCCAATGAGGTAGGGGACTGTGCTGTCTCCTGGGATGAATATTGCACCCGGAGGTAGGAGGTCAATTGATCAACATCAAAAAATATATGTATTTTGCCTTCTGTTACAATCTTCACCTTTGCTGGCGGTAACAAAGAGAACTGTGCACCAATTTCCAGGATCGCTTGACGATAGGATGGAAACCTTTGTCTTCGCTGTTGGGTAGCATAGCAGAAATCACAATACATATATAATATCTATGCCAGGTATATTTCAGAGCCCCTCTAAGCCTGGCCAGCTTAAAAATGTATTCTTGATCAGAGTCAAAAGCAAAAGTGGCAAGGATTGTAGATTTTGATATAGCTGAAACATTATGCTGCCATTTAACAACCTGAAATGCTTTTATGATAAAGGAAGGATTCTGTTGGGGCAGATCAAAAATTTTTATCAAAATATCCTTCATCAAATCTCTTGTAGAGTCAAAATTAGCATCCAACTGATCTGGAACCCCAAGAATGTGAACATTTCTGTAACGCAACAGTTTCTGTCTAGAACCAAACATCATGGCTACAGTTTTCTTAGAATTTAGTTGAAGTTGGTTGGACTGAAATCAGGACTGTACTCTGTTGAAATCTTCCTGAAGTGAGGAATGCACGCTAAAGAAAGTGGGATCAAAGGTATACTGTAGATGGATCCACGATGGGTGTTTGACAAAATTTTTGTCGCATGCCGCAGCAGTGAAACTGGCAGATCAACCACATTTTGCAGTAGACTGCTGGTTTCCCATGCAACAAAATGTTTTCTAAGGAGGGCTTTGCCCCCCCAAACCCCCCAAGTGGGGTGCTGTGCCCCCCACTTCCCACACTTAGGATTGTCAACTCCAAGTCGGAGTTGACTGGGGGGGTGCAGGACCCCTGTCAGACAGTGCCCAGTTCCAGAGAGTCTCCTACAGCGGCATGGCGCTGTAGGAGACCTCACTGTCGAACTGTCACTGTTGGGTGGGCATACAGGTATAGATGATGGTGTCACTTGCATACAAGTGTATATTAGAGGAGTTACAGATGGAGGCGAGGTCATTTATAAAAAGGGAGAATAGGATGGCGCCAAGGATATGGATCAGCAACCAACACTGCCCTACAATGCATTTCTATCATGCTTAATAAGGCATGTCGCCTTCTCATATGTGCTGTAAGACTCACACACACCTGTGACATCTACTCACAGGCTAGTTGGCTCCAACTAAAGGAAAGAATAAGATGCCAATCTTGCCTCCTTGCCAAGAAATGCTCTTTCAATCTACTACTGGCAGATGTCCAGAAACTCCAAACCATGCACATAAGCTCCCATTTCACAAGAAACTCCTCCACCCAGATCTACAAAATTCCTAGACTCCTAACTACCTTGGCACAATGTGCATTCTGTTACCATGCTCCTCACTGGACCAATGTCTTACCACTTTACATGTCCAGTGCTGTAACTATTGGTGTTTTAAAATACAAACTACAACATCACCTTATCTCAGCCAGCAGCTGTGACTGCCTCCATGAACACTCCTCCTGTGCCTCAAGAGCAACCTGGCACACTTATCTCACGTCTAACCTACTCATCTGATGTGATCTATCCTTAGCACTTCAGGTCACCATCCTACCTCATAACCTTTGCCACCTCTACCCCACCCATTCTGTATGCTCCCCTTCACTCTCTACCCACCCTCTAGCACCCTTACCAGTATCCTCCTACTATCATCTCCTCTCATGCAACCCAATAGGGTGCCCTAACTTGGACTCAGGCAAATTACTTGCTGCCTATGGTCCTAAATTTGGTGCGTTTACTACAGGAACTCTATCTAAAAAATGTACTACTGTATTACTGTCTCATACTGTTACCCTGTCTAAGCCATGTACTACTGTTTTGATGTACCTTTGTCCTTGTAACTGATGTGGAACCCATAAATGATCAACCACTCAGGGGTGTAATCCAAGAGCTCAATAAATAAATAAACAAGGATAGTGCCTTAAGGGACCCCAGTAAGGATTGGAAGAGGAGAAGAAAGTGCGTTGCCAGTTTGGACCGACTGCTGTCTATTGCATAGATAGGAGTGGAACCAGTTAACCGCAGGTTCAGCAAGATCTACAGATTTAAGTTTAAGAAGTAGGAGGGGTGGGAGACTGAGTCGAAAGCCTTTGCCAGGTCTATGAAAATGGTGGTTGTTATGTAACTCTGGTCAATAACAGAGAAAATGGAATCGGTAACCCACAACAGGGAGGAGATGGTAGAATGCTGTTTCCTGAAACCTGACTATAGGGGTGAGAGAAAGTTGTTAGAGGCAAGTTAGTCAGACAGCCTGGAATAAATGAGTGACTCCTGGAGTTTGGCAAGAGAAGGAAGGGGAGAGAGATGGGTCGGTAGTTCCCAGGTGTAGAAGGGTTGTCACCCTTACGAAGAGGTAATACCTTGGTGGATTTCCAGGCTTTAGGAACAGTGGAGGTTGAGAGGGAGAGATTAAGGATATAGGCTAAAGGAGCAGTTATAGCAGAGGAGTAGATATGGAAAAGCCTAGGGTCAACTAACATTAAAAGAAAGTGTTGCGAGTAGATCAAAATTTACCCACAAGCATCCAACACGCCAGCTGTTCAATAGAGCCATTGCAGAGTTGTTGGCTGATTGTCAACTCCATTTTGCTTTTGTTATCCAAAAAGATTTCCTCAAGTTCATGAACCAGACTGAACCACAGTACACTGTTCCCTGTCAAACATATTTCTCCAAAAAGGCTGTTCCACAGTTGCATGACTTGGCATGTACTGAAGTCATTCAGCAGTTGAAACTATATGAGGTGAAACGGGCTTACATATGTAGCCCAGGTGCCATGTGCCAATGGGCTACTATCCCGTCTGTTGATTAACACACAGGTTAAGGGGCCAGGGTTCTGCTGCAATGGTGGTTGAGGATTCTATCCAAGAATACAAAGAAAGTAGTGCGGTGCCTCCACCCAGAGTGAAACAACAGCGGGCCAGGTGTTTGATTGGTATAGCCCCCTTGGATGCTGTACCTACCCACCTCCCCTTCTAATCACCCCCACACTGGATACCACAGTGTGCCCCAAAAATGTAAACCTCATATACTTAGCAGTCAGTACCGATAGACTGCCCACAACAAGATTACAACAAACAAAACACAGCTTTATTGTAGAGAGGGATAAGAGGGGGCATGAGGAACAGGATTACTGTGGAGAAGAAAAGTTTTGTTATTTGGGTTAACAGAGCCTGTGGGCACAAATACACAGAGTGCACACTCCCACTGATACCAGTGCAAATCCCTTATGTCCTAACAGTCCTAGCTGGGTACCCAGGCTTAAAGCAGGCCTGCCTGATGCCATGGGTTGGCCGGTGTTTGGGCCCTTTGAGTAACTCTTCCTACAATGCTAACACCTTTAAACCCTTTACTCCCCTTTTGTCAGGGCATGCCCTGGATTACTCACAGTCCTGAAGCCCCGGGATTCAGTTACTTGCACAGTGGGTTCTGGCAGTTCAGGGATCAGCTAATCAATTTCAGAGAGGGCAGCAAGCAGATGGGCAGAAAAAATGTTGGTTGACTTTGGACTTCCTTGAAGACTCTTGCAGCTTGTCACCTTCCGACTTGCTTGAAGGTCTAGAAGCTTGTCCCCTTCAGCTTGTTTCCAGGCCAGATGCAGAGTACAAATGAAAGCCCTACAAGGCCACAAGGAACCCAGACCCAGGAGTGAATCTACAGTCTGTCTCCCTCAAAGGGTCTAGAGTGCCCTAGCACTCAGGCACACACCCTTGGCTCATTGCAGCCAAGTCTGCCTCACTTGGTATGGGTTGACAGGTTCCCTACCTGTCTCCCAGTTGCAGCTGTGAATGACTTTCAGCTTTCATTTTCCTCCTAAGTAGGAACAACCAGCTCTGGTGTGCAGCCACAAGTTCTACAAATCTCCACCATTTTCAGTGGCCTATGGCTAGTGACTTGTGGTCTCTGGATCAAAACTCTGCCTTTCCACAGCTGGCTTTCAGCAACAACAACAGGCACCTGAATGCAGGACATGTGCAACCTTTTTCTTTCCAAAGTTCTCAGATTCTGGTACAGCCTCAACCTTCAGCTCTGGCACACACACACACACACACACACACACACACACACACACACACACACACGCACACACACAGTCACACAGTTCCACACCACCCTTTTCACTGGCTCAGGGTTCCTCCTTCCAAACTGATGCAGGCTCACTGTAACACTCAGTCTTCAATTACACCAGGAGCTTTCACAATGTACCTTTCCCAGTAAACTGTAACACCACAGTCCTTTCCTTCAAACTAATCCCTTATTTCAATCCTCAAACAGTTCACCACTCGAGTCCTGTAAAAGGCCTCCTGAATCTCCAACTCACAAAACTGAGCCCCTCTTGACTAGAGCAGAGCCCAGCATAGACTGCCCAAACTGCTCAAAGTCCCAGAGGTTTCACCCAAAAATCCCGGATTTTGATTGGCTGGTTCTTGCTGGCAATCACAGATATTAATAGTTATTAGCCCAGTTCGATCATTGATTAATAAAGGTCTTTGGCACCTAGAAATAGTTCACACCTCTTCCCATAAGCCATCACAACCACCTTTTGGATGCCTAATTTAATGAATAGCTGTCCACAGCGGTCAAAGTATCAAGGCTGCTTAGTATGCAATCCAGTACAGTTCCATAAGGTTTCAACAGCAGTCCCCACTTCAAAGCATTTGTGCAGCCCAACTTTACACTTTATATAAACAATTTCCCCACAGACCTGAAGGAGCCCCTCTCATCCATTGTCCAGCTGCAGAATTGTCTTTTTAATCAGTTTCATTTGCCTATCACGGCTCCTGTTATACTACCCACCTAGGCAGTAACCAGGCTACTAAATAATATTTATGTGGGCTTCATGAATATGCAAATTTTGCCCCAATAGAATAGCACTTATTGTCGTTTTCAAATAAACATTAAAGCCACTTCTTGATTGCCTTCTCCAGGTCTCTGACCCCCAATTAGCTTGATATGTGGGTTTGGACCACTGTAGAGGCAATTTTCCAACCACTACTATGGTACAAAAACAACAGAGTGCTTACACGCATGCGCGGACCCTGCAGGCACTTCTAATGTGCCCGAAGAATGTGGCAGTCACGCGATTGACTCCTCCAGCCACAGACTTTGGGGAAGCACTACCGTGGACTGGACAAAGATGGAGGGTATGTCCAGGACCCAAACTTGGCAGCTGGGAGCAGCAGGAGCAACTGGAGCAAACAAGCTCCCAGGGACAGCAAGGTAAACCCCCACCCATGAGGGGGGTTTACACTCCCCGTGCCTTAAATGCTTGGCATCCATGCCAAGTCCATTAGCAGGGACCTGTAAACATTCAAACATTAAACCTTAACATTCATCATATTTTAAACAGTTCTATCTAGACACCTGATTCATATCTATTCTGGGATTGAAACAGTTTTAGAAACCCACTATATACAATTTTTTAGTGCTCAACACGTTTGTCTTTTGACAGCTGTAAAACCTGAGTATGCATGGCACCCATACTCATATGTACTCCCTTAGTACTTTTACCCTTCTTTAGTGTTTAGAACTACACATACCTTAAGCACACATTGTTTCGTCCTCTGTTTCCTTTATGTACCACTTTCACCTCCCCCTTTTCCATTTTATCAACTTCCCTCCGGGCCTGGGGGTTTTAGCATTAACAGGGCACATAAAGATTTTGGGCAGTGACATGGTGGTAACATAGACAGTTTCATCGACCACAAATAGGGGCAAATCAGTGGATACCCCAGGAGAATCATATGTCGGTTTGAACAGCGGGTTTAACAGTTCTCACTGAAAGTCTTAGGGGTACTTGCTCTTCTGCCCTAGTAGTCACCTCCTGTTTAGAGGTGTGGTCAATGTCTTTTGCCTCTGGTTCCATGCCTGCTTCTGCTTTCTCTGTTGTAGAGCATTCAGTCACCACACTTGTATCTCCACTTTGGCCAGGGGTAGTGTCTGGTGGCCACGCAAAAAGCACAGTTGGACCAGTGTTCATGGTTGAAGTGGGCTTTTCAAGATGCATTGTTTCAGGGAATCTGCTCATGAACCACTTAAAGGGCTCAGCCGTACTAGTGTTCAGGTTTGAGGTGGTCCATTCAAGGGGTGTAATTAGAGCAGCTTCCTTTTCAGTACTTTGTTCAGTAGGCACAATTTGGTCCATTTCCACAGGCTCATCACTGCCTTGAGCCTCTTCTCTCCAGAGGTGGGCCACTCGTCCAAAAATACAATCTCTATCTCTTCAGGTATCTCCACCAGGGATGCACCAGCCACAGTGTCTGATGTCAGTGGTGCTCCCTGAAACACCCTGGCCAGTTCGGGATAGGGATACAAACATGTATGATGAAACCTGAGCTCTCCCTCTGATTCACCATCTGAATCCTCTCCCTCTGGGGCCTCATCTGTCTGGACAGGACCAGCCATTAAGTGATTAACATTCTGTTTGCTTTGTCGACTGCATGTAGCAGCTCGAGTAATTTGAGGTGTTGGAGGGTCTGACATGTCTGCTTTGGAGCCAATCACTTTATCTCCATTGGGCAGGAGATGATTTCTGTGAATGACATTGTGCCCACTGGAGTCCCCTTCAGGCCGAATCTTGTAGACTGGCAGGCCATTCAATTTCTCCAGCACCACTTAGGGTGTACCACCCCACCTGTCAGCAATCTTGCGTTTCGCTGGGATACCCAAACTCCTCAACAAGACTCTGTCCACTGGCATCAATTCTTGCATCCAAACCTTCTGGTCATATCTTTCTTTGTTGTCTCGATTCTTTCTGGCAGCCACTTTAGCCACTAAGTGGTAGGCATCATTCAGCTTTTGTCTGAGCTTTTGTATGTACTGCAAATAGTCTCTCTCTCTCTTTAATGTCATCAGCAGATATCCCAAAGCACAGATCAACTAGAAGCTGAGCCTCCCTCCCAAACATGAGGCTGTATAAGGAGAACCTGATTGAATCATTTCAGGTGCAGTTATAGCTTTTGTACGTACTGCAAATAGTCTCTCTCTTTAATGTCATCAGCAGATTTCCCAAGGCATGAATCAACTGGAAGTTGGGCCTCTCTCCCAAACATGAGGCTGTATAAGGAGAAACTGATTGAATCATTTCAGGTGCAATTATAGGCATGGACCAATGTGCTGACTCTCTGGCTCCATGTGCATTTATCTCTGGGGTGAAAGGTGCCCAATATGTGTAGCAGGGTTCTGTTAAACCTTTCGGGCTGTGGGTTGCCTTGGGGACGGTTAGGTGTCATTCTTGACTTTCAGACTCACCACAGAGATAGCATCTGTCTTATCAGCCTACTTTCAAAGTCACTGCCCTGGTCCAGGTGGATCCACTGAGGCACTCCATAGTGCACAAAAAAACTTCTCAACTAACACCTTTGCCATGGTGGAAGCCTTCTGATCTTTCATGAGGTATACCTGTGCATAATGGATGAAATGGTCCCTGACCACCACAATATTTGAAATGTTCTTGGAGTCTGTTTCCAAGTTGAAAAAGGCACTACAAATCAGCTCCATTGGGGCACTAGTGGTGATATTCACCACGGGGGCAGCCTTTTGTGGGAGAGCTTTCCGCTGAATACAACTGCTACATGTCTTGTAATACTGTTCAATGTCCTGCCCCATTTTGGACCAATAGGACCTGCAGTGAGACAGGTCCAAATGCTCTCACTGCCCAGGTGACCCGTGTTGTCATGGACAGCTTTCAATACTGTGTCTTTGAATCTTTCTGGTAGCACCAATTGTACTCGAAATGCCCCCCGTGGGTCCTGCACCTCTCAATACAGTAAGCCATTCTTTATCTTAAACTTTAACTTTACCTTTAACTTTGACCATTCTCATAATATCAAGACAGAAGCTTGAAAGAACTGGCATCGGGGCCTTTAGTGGTCACTTGTGTTACATCACCCCCTCTCTGCAGAACCCACAGCTGGATGCAGGCCCTCTGGATAGTTCTGACACAGGACAGATTCAAGGCCACTAAAACTGGTGTCAGTGTATAAGGTATAAGGTTTTTGTGGGTCCACATAGTCCAGGACTGGAGCATGGGTTTAACAATGAATGATATCTTCAAAAGTTCTCTCACAGTCCCTCAGTCCACCTGGAGCCAAACAGCTTGAAGGGTTTGAAGTAAGGTTGCTGTTCGCCGGGAACCCCTAGATGTTTGAGTTGTTTACTTTTGTTGACTGGTGGGGTAGCCTTGTAGCAGATTCAAAAGTTGTCTGAAGTGATCTGGAGGGACAGAGGGGATGTGATGGAGGTCTCTAAATATCTTAAGGGAGTGAATAGGGTCAGAGGAGGAGGGGGCCACCAAGGGGCATTCTTTGAGGCTGGTTGGTGGGAGGCTCGGGGTGAGACTAGAAGATGCTACTTTACTAAGAGGGTGGTGGACATATGGAATACACTGCCTGTGTAACTGGTGGCTGCTGATACAGTGGAGGGATTGAAGAGGATCTGGGACAGGTATAAAGGGAAGGTAAAACTGAGAAATGGCAGAACTGGAGGTGTAACTCTATTGGAGGATGGGTGATTTATGGGAGGGCAGCAACAGTATCCTGACCATGCTGATTTTTGAGCAGACTCACTAGACCTTTGGGCCTCGTCTGCTGGCATCTTAGTATGTCTAACTACCCAGGTACAGTCCTTGATGAATCTTTAGTAATACCCTCAGAAACCCAACAGGCACTGCAGTTCCTTCAGATTCTGGGGCCTGGCCAGGTGGTAAATGCCTCTACCTTGCTGGAGCCCATTTGGATGCCTTTGGCTGACACTACATGCCCAACATATTTGACAGAGACTTGAAAAAACTGGTACTTATAGATAGACAGCTTTGAACCAAACTCTTCTAAATGATCCAATACCTTCAGTAACCTCACCTCATGTTCTTCTAGGGTCTTCTGAAAGGCTATCATATCATCTAGATAAATGAGGCATTCCAGCAGATTCATACCCCCTATGGTCCTCTCCATAAGGTGCTGGAAAGTAGCAGGGTCATCAGAAATGCCCTGGAGTATTGCAAAAACTCATAGAACCCAAGAGGGCATATGAAAGCAGTCTTTTCTTGATCTTGCAGGGCCATGGGGATCTGGTAGTACCCACTCCTCAGGTCCAACACTGAGAACTATTTGCTGCTGTTAAAGAAGTCCAGGGCATCCTAAAACCGGGACATCATGTATTGGTCTGGTATAGTCTACACACATCCATACAGCCCTGCTTTTCTTCCTCACCACCACTATGGGTGAGGCATATAGGCTCACCCATAGTCTCTGTAATTAATGTGTCCCTTGTACTATTGTTTTTATGTCCTCTTTGTGACGAGGTACCTTTGTAAATGAGCCTCTGGCTCAAAGGTTTTAAAACTGATGTTTAACTAAATAAATAAATAAATAAATAAATAGAACTCCTGAATAATGCCCACAGCCAACAATTCTTGGAGGTGCTGCCTTACATCATCGATATCTGCTGGGGCTAGATGCCAAGACCTCTCCCTAAATGGGCGCTGATCAGTGAGCTCTATGTGGTGCTGCTCCTCTGTCGTGCAGCCCTCATCCCACTCATGCAGGTAAAACACATTAGTCTTTCTTGACAGTTTTTGTCAAATCCAAGCATTCCACTCCTCTGGGATGTGGGAGTTACTAAGGTCCAATAAACTAATATCGATACCAGGTGGGGCACCTTCTCCAGAGGAAGCAGGCTGCACTGCTGTGTCCACACAATATACCTGGGCTAAAGTGCAGCCCTTCCTGACAACCAATTCCCAGTCCATCACATTTTTCACTTCCACTGTGACCCTCCTGACATAGGTGTGGGCCCTGGTGGGTAAGACACTGGGTTTTACAAGCAGGCCTGCAGGTAATCCATGCTTGTCTAGGGCATCCAACATGAGGATCTTTTCTTCACTTCCTTCTTCAAATGCACCACACCATCGATATTACACACATTGTTCAGGGGCAGCACTACTTCTTCCCCATCCCACCTTTGAACTACGCCCGCCAGCTCATTCTGATCTTCAGCCAAAGTCTGTAATTGCTTCCTGTAAGCTTCCCTCACTACTGGGTGAATGGGAGGAGCCTTCCCCTTCTTCTCAGCTTCCCAAGCTCGGCAGAACTGTGCCAACCATCCAAACATATGGACATTTGTAGCCACCAGCAAAGGCACCTCATCATATATTCCAGTGTCTGGGCAGATCAAAGCTAGGGTCTTGAATGTGTCTCCCAGTCCGGTCACTTTAGATGGAAAAGCCAGCACACTGTAACATAACCCAGGTAAAGATAGGATTTGTCACTGAAACCCCATACGTTTAACCCCTTCAGTGGTTGCAGTTCAAGGTAGGATAGGTGTTGATCATACCAGGGCTTAAAGATGATGGTCACCTGGGAGCCATTATCTAAGATGGCATGAGTGGACACCCCATTTATGGTGGTGATAGTCTTGGTAGATGGCCCCATCAACTTGTCTATATCTGGTAGGGAGGGCTCAACAACTTTTGCAGTGGAACTTCTCCCAAACACCGTGGAGCTGGGCTTGGTGGGAGCCCCAGTATGCTCCCTTACAGGGCCCCGTTGAAGTTTCCCTGAAGCTGGTGCTTCTCTGCCAACAACTGGTAACTCAAGCAAGCTGAATCTTCATTTGATTGGCATTCTCTACGTAGATGTCCATCTCTGCCACAACTATAGCAGTACATGTCCCCTCGACCTTATCTGGCTGGGTAGGGAGCTCCGGCGTCACACCAGGGGTCTTGGTGACTGGGTTGCCCAAGATACTCTGGGGAAGCAAGGGTAATCACTTGGGCCATAACCACGCTTTGCTCTGATTTTCCCTGTCTTTGCAACCCTTAAATGTTCAGTTTGCTGAGAGCCTGACACAGTTCATGGAGGCAGGTTTCAATAGGGAGAGCCACAGGGGGCACATGGGCCTGTACCCTCCAGGCCCATCACTGGGAAGTTGGTGGGGGCTATTGGAGTAGATTGACTGGGAGGAGTATTTGGATTTCTATTACAGCTAGAGGAAGTCATGTCTAGTGCTTCCCTGTACTCTCTGAGAAGTGCCTTACGCTCAGAAGCTTGGGGAGGATATCCTCAATGACCTGGGTAGCAGCCACGATAGCAGGGCCAGCCCCCCACTCAGCATGTCATTCCTCCATCTCCCGTAGTTCCCTAAGGAGGTCCTGGAGGGAGGGAGGATCACCCAACTTGTCCTTTAGACCTAACTTTAACAGTAATAACTCAGAGTACTTGGTACCCCTCAGTACTTGTCCTAAGCCTGTTTGGTTCAGGTCAGTAGATTGCACACCCCTTTGAGGTACACCTTTTGCAGAGCCCTCTCCAACCTTTGTATATGCTCTGAAAGGAGTTCCCTCATTGCTGCCGGGTTGACCTAAAACCCCACCACAAGTCCTCACTGGACTCAGTGCTACAGAATGCACTGTCCAAGGCATCAATATAATCTTCCACACTGGCTTCTGGGTCAGTGGCCTTTCAAGGACCAGATAGCATTGAGGGCAGAATCCTTCAAATTTTTCATCAGTCTTTTATATTTCTCCCCCTCACTACATTGCCAGTCCTGCAACAAGAGGAATACCTAAGTAACCCATGATTCATAATCCTCCTCCACTGCCGGGGTGGGCCTCACCCCAGAAAGCATCTTTAGCTTTCTATAAGACTCTGAAAGAGGGGCACATAAACTGGGCCTGGGCAACTCACTGGGTGTGGAAGCTAGTTTTGGCTCAGATACTACCTCCCCCAAAGAAACTACACCAATCATGGTAACAATAGACCACGGCTCTGATGACCACTCTGGAATTAAAGCCTCAGGTACCCAGGAGGCTTCTATGACATTTTTACATCCCACCAACACTGTCAATGTCCCTGTAACAAAATCTAACATTTGACCCCTAATAGCTACTTGACTCAGCCCTTTTATGGCAGACAAGTACCTCTCTATGGACTCTGTTTCTAGTCCAGGGGGTACTCTCAGGAGCAGGAGGGCTTTTTGAGGGTCCATTTTCTGCCCTCCACTCCACTTGACCAATTTTACTTTGTCTGCCACTTTAACCATGATTTGGGGTTTAGGAGGGGAAGAACCAGAGGTAGGGAAAACAACAGTGGCCTTTTCACTGTGGCCATCCATAGTGGGCGTGGCAGGTGAACAGGAGATCCCAGTGGTGCCTCTAAAGATGTAACCCTGGTGCCATATCTACAGAAGGCTACTACCCCTTCTGGCATGGCAAGACCAAGGTTAAGGGGTCTGGATTCCTATTTTGCTGTTACTGGAGGTTCTTTCCCAAGATAGAACAATTATAACATGGTACCTCCACCCAGAGTGCATTTTAAGTGGGTCTGATATTTCACAGTACAACCCCCTTGGATGCTGTACCAACCCACTTACCCACACATTCACCCCAACACATGGATTACATAAACCAAGCCCCCAATTTTATCACTTTGAATAAATGACTTGCACTAATAATATGCTCACTAAAATATGCTCATGGGTCAGAATTTTTCACAAACCAGTTAAACCATTATTTATTTACAGGGGAATGGTTAAGAATGGGTAAAACTGAGTAGAGGTTAAACAGACATTTTGTATTTTTGCAGTTGGCATCAGAGATTAGCATTTTAGAACAATCATTTCCCCTTTAAATTACAACACATATTTCAATGATTGAAGCCGACAACCATCTGACTAATTGCTGCAGATCATACCTATTTACAAAGCCCCAACTGGTACCAGTTCCCAGTGAAGAGAAAACCCTGCTATTCTGTCCCTGGGTACCCAGCACTATCATTGCAGGCCTGTGGTGTAGCTGGATGTCTGGCGTTGACAGGCTTAAACTAAAATGAAATATGTTTTTACTTTTTTCTTGATTACTTTAAGATATCACCACATCTTTGGGCATACTTGAAAAACAACTATTTACAGTCCTCTGGTGCAGGACAATTCCTTCCATTACTCATTACTCATGGTTCTGCAGACAGTCTTGGGTGACACTGGGACTGTGAAATCTGGGGAAGATGGAACAGCAGAACTCAGGGTCTTTGAACCACTTGCAATATGGAGCAGGCAGGCACTCTGCAGCTTGGATCTTCCAACTTGCTTGAAGGTCTAAAAGCTTGTCTCCTTCAGCCTGTTTCCTGGCCAGATGCTGAGCACAAATGGAAGGCTCTCCAGGCCACAAGTGAACCCAGACCAAGGAGTGTCCCCATGGTCCTGCTCTCCCAATTGGTCCAGAGTGTCCTAGCACCCAGGCACATGGCCATGGCTCCCTGTGGCCCTGTCAGCCCCACTCAGCAGGTGTTGGTTGTTTCCCTACCTGGCTCCAGGTTGTAAATGGTCAGATTTCAGTATGTATTAATTTCATAACAAGTTGAACATTTTTACCCTTGAAGTTTTGTCACATCCGGCTACTGAAGACATTCTTTCAACCACACTACCAGGCTAGCAGCTGTGACTCTTTCCATACAGGTCACAATCTCTGGACTCTCACTAAGCAAACAGTCTCATTGAGACTTTGGCACACTTAAATGGGCTCCTACGAAGATCCTGAACATGGCACTGACTGAACACATTCCTTTCTCGACCAGTCCCTAACTCAGACATTCACTTTTTTCATCACTGTGCAGGTGCTATCGAGCCAGAAGAATCTCTTTCTTCTCCTCCTCAAAACTACCTGATTTTACTGGTCAAGCTTCCACGTGTCAGGGAGACTCCCATACCAAGCTTTCATATAAACATTTCCATGGACCTTTTCTTCCATAAACCAGAACCTTGGCCTCATTTCCTTCCCTCCTTTTTGTGATGTTAAGTCCAACCAGGGTATAGACAACACGTCTTTCCTTCCTTGAATCTTTTTTACCCTTGCTTCTCACCATTCAGGCACAGAATTTCTCACTGTCCTTCCAAACCTGCAGCTTCCTCTTTGAACTGGGTATTTTTGGGCCCTGCAACTCTCCTCCAGCTGCAACTGCAAAACCAGGAAACTTCTCTCCTTTGAAAACCAAGCTCAGCCACACTGGTGAGCCCCCGTCAGTCAGGGAAACTCCCACCACTAAAAAACTGCAACCGAATACCTTGTCCAAAATTGCTCCTGAATGGGGATAGGCAGTCTGCAGGCCCTGGGGGACAAGTGACAGGCATCCCCCAGGCAGGCCTTTCCCAAGTCTTGCAGCCCCATTTCTTCCAAGGGACTGGAGCCCCATTCCCTCTGGAGGGTCTCCCACTGAACGCAGCCAGAACCAAAAGTCCTTGTCTTTTGGGAGCTCTCTGGAAGCTCCTTATTGGCTGAAATCACTGTACTTGACAAAAAATAATATGCATTAGGCTTCCTTGATGCCTGATTGGCTATGCAAAAGTTGCCAAGTATTTCCCCAATAAGCATTTGGCACAGCACCATAAGTCCTCTGAAGAATCGTGGCACTCTGATTGGCTGAGCAGATGTCACCTGGCTGCAGTCATGGCTGCTCAAAAAACTGTATCCATGCTAGTCCATACTAGTCCCAACTTTTTAATCATGGTGCAGCCACAATATAAGACTTTATTTATTGCTTGATCCTCCATTTAGTAGCAGCTCGTGTACTTTCACACCATCAATCAGTTTAATATTTTCAGACAACCCCCTGTCTGTTGCTATCACCAATAAAAACTGTCCCCCTGGCACTAGACAGACTCCCTCATTAATATTCAGGCTGCCTCCTCATTAATATTTATATCTGTTCCCTATCCCAAAGTGCATATAGGCACTCTTTAGAGAAAGCCTTAAGAGGCTCCTTTTGTGCCTTCTCTGTGTCTCTGGCCCCCGTACTGCCATCTAGGGAACCAGAAGCACTGGAGAAGCATCTGAGCAGCCACAGGAATGGCTGAAAAACACAAGTGCAGCACAGTGCATGCATGAGCTGCCACTGTACACAAGTACAGTACTAAACATGGTGGCTCCATTGTTTAGTTCCTCTGGCCCTGCTCTGGACCAAAAATTACTGGGGGGAGGCCAGATGGAGGCTCAGGGACATTGCTGGGACCAGAACCAGGCAACAGGACACAACGAGGGAAAACGGATCACCGGGGAAAAACAGGAGGCATCTGGTATGCCCCAGAAAAGGGGGGTTAAACATAACTACAGATATATTTTCCAGAAACCAAACAATTGATCCCACATCTCTGCATTTTTGAAAAGCCTCATGAAATCCCTTGTTGACTTCTTGCCCTCCTACTGTATGTTAAAGACACTAATCATGCTCTCTAGTTATTTGACAGGTTTCGGTTCAGTGGCTTTCATCAGCTCATCTTCACCATGGACATCACATCTCTTTACACAGTGATCCCACACAATGATGGTCTGACAGCTTTGCAGCATTTCCTGAATAAGCAGGAAGTCCAGCAGCCACCCACACACACACACACTAGCTCGTCTGGTAGAACATGTTCTTACACTCAATGCTTTTTCTTTTAATAACAGTTTTTTTCATCAGGTCAGTGGAGTTGCCATGGGTAACAAGATAGGTCCCAACTTTGTTAATCTTTTTGTGGGTTGGGTGGAGGAACAGCTTTTCTGTAATTCACAGGGACTGTGTCTGAACTCTACAATTGCTACATAGATGACTGTGTGGGGGCCACCTCCTGATCCAGGGAAACCCTCCAAGTCTTCATTGACAAGTTTACCAAGGCCCATCCTTCCCTTCAATACACTGTTGAAGTATTCTCCTCTACACTGCCTTTTCTGGATTTCCAACTGTCAGTACAGAACACTGGTCTGAAGACATCAGTTTATTATAAACCCATTGACTCTCACAGTTGCTTCCTCCACAGCTCCTTCCATCCTAAACATGTCAAGAATGGCCTGCCTTATTCACAGTTTCTTAGACTTGGCAGGTTATGCAGTGAAGAGGTTAATTTTGCTGAGCAGATCCAAATAATGCATAGTATTTTTTTCAATAGGGGATACCCTAAAAGGACAGTTGACAGAGCTCTCTCCTGGATCAGTAACATGCCCCTTAATCTTGACCCCCGCAGGAAGAATACTGTCACACAAGAACAATGGCAAAATCCACTAGTGCTTCCTTTCCATCAGAGTACAACTTCTCATCACAGGATCATCACCAGTAACTTTCCCATTTTGCAAACTGACTCCTAACATTGGTGCTTCCTTTACAGAACCACCTATTACCTCCTTCTGCCGGCCACCCAGCCTGTAGAATCTCCTTATTAAAAGCAGTCTACCTACTCCTAACAGTTCCTCCCTACCAGGTACCAAACCTTACAACAGAACTCGGTGCTACACCTGCAAATTTGTTTCCAGTGTGACTGAAACTCGGGAACCTACAGGTGTTTTTCACATCACCAAGGAATTTTCATGCACCTCCACTAATGTGGTATATTATATTCTTTGCAGGAAGTGCACAGCTATTTACATTGGAGAGACTGGTAGATGCCTTGCTGACCATTTCAGGGAACATTACAGAGAAGTCTGGAGTGGAGACACTGCTAAACCCATTGTATCCTACTTTGTCTCCAGGGACCACAGTATAAGTGACCTTCTGTTTGTGTCCTTCAGCAGGGCTTCTGGGATTCTGACCATAGAAAAAACATGGAAACCAAGCTGATCATCCGCCTTGGCTCCCAGCAGCCTTCCAGTTAAAATGATCGAGTTATTTTCTACTAATATCTTTCAGACACCCCTTATTTTCCCTAAAATTTGTTTGTATCTATACACATTTAATTTATTTTTCATTTTCACCATAAGTCTCCATCTTTGTCTCCTTCCCGCACATTTGTCACCTTTCAGTCTTCTTACTAGGGCCTGTTAATTAATCCCCACCTGGGAACTTCTGTAGCTCTTTCACTACTACTATGCTTTGTCTTTCCCATCATCACGTTTTTGTTTCACAGATTCTCTCTTAATCTTGCCATTTATCACTTCTTCTCCCTGAGCCTCACCTTCTTTCTTTCCCCACATATATATCCCTTATTTTACCTCTCCTCTACACTAACTTTGCTTTTTTTTTAAGGTATTCCTGAAGAAGACCTATGGTTGAAATGTAGATTTATAACTCTATTTTCTATTTTTAGTGTGCATTTAATATAACCATTTTGTTTTGCTTTCAGACCACATACTGATGCCTCACCTTGTTTTTACTTTTACTATTGACTGCTTGACTGTTAAAGCTCACTGGGCACATTTTCAGTCAGAAAGCAATAATCCCCACTCTAATGTAAGCAGCAGAAACTAAGCTGTATTATGTGTCACCACTTTTGAGGAAAACCACAGCGCTGTAAATTTTTTGTAGAAGCTGGAAAAACAATTCCAGAAATGACTTACTGTGTATTCCTCATCTCTAGGGTTAATAGTGTCAGATAGTGGTGCCAACAAAATGAAAGCTGTTAGAGATGGTAACTACCAACACATACCTTGTTTTGTGCATTGTTCAGATCTTCACATTCATACATTCTTAAATGGAAACAGCCAATGCTGACAACCTGTTAGGTCTTGATATGAAGATATGTGAGCACTTCAGCCACTCTGTAAAAGCACAAAAAATCCTGAGGAGTCTACTGAGGTCAAACAACTTAGCACAGCATACATTAAAGCAGGAAGTTCCAATCCACTGGAATTCAACATTTTACATGTTGTAAAGGTTCCCTTAACAGAAAAAAATTGTGCATGACTGCACTATGCAGAGTCAAAGAGTTAAAGTAGACATCATGCTCAGTTCCAGCAGCTGGACTCTATTTGAATCTTTTGTCACCTTATTGGAGCCATTTGAGGCTGTCTCATGTGATATCAGTGTGGACAGTGCAACCCTGAGTCAAATTCTTCCTCAGATAAGATTTTTCACATTTTCCTTGATGACATAAAGACTTTTAATCAAAAGAAGACACCACCACTGTTATGCTGGCAGATGACTTGAGTTTGCAACTGTCAAATGATCATAGAATAAATGCCATGTTTAAGAATGACACCTATATGTTGGCTGCATTGCTAGATCTGTGCTTTAAGGGTAACACTGAAGCCATCTTGTCTTCAGGGGAAGGCAGTGAGTATTGGAGAGATCTTCTGCTAACTAAATTTGACATTTCCCCACCAACACCATTAACTGATGAACAGCAGTCAAACTCTGCTGAATCATTAGAATGCACCTCTGCCAAAGACAATAGCACATCTATAAATTCTTCACAATCACCAGTGTCATCACCGAGGGGAAAGGACATCTACAGCTACTTCTCAGGAATCCTATGGTCAGGGTCAGAAAGGTAAATCAATTCTGAATTGCCTGCAACAACATGGACAGGTATCCTGTAAAGAACGTGCTGCTGGTTCATCTGCCAGACTGGTAACTGTCTCACTCAGCACAGTGATATATTTTGCAGACCCTACTGTGATTGGTCTTTAGAAAGATCTATTACTCTGTTGGAAACAAAAGAGAATGATATGGCCAATTCTGGCAAATTTTGCAATAATATACTTCAGTTGTTCACCTTCAAGTGTATATTCAGAATGCATATTTAGTGCAGCTGGAGGAATTGTCACTGACCAAAGAACACTGGTAAGTCCTGTAAATGTGGGATGGCTTACATTTCTCAAAATGAATGCTGACAATTTCCTAACTGTCCCAAACACTGAATTATGCAATTCTGACCCTGAACATGAACAACATCCTGCAAACAGTGATACTGAATATGATGACTAGGTTTTGTAAGAAACAAATAGAAAATCCTGTTTGGAGTTGCGTACTGCCAAATTTGATAACTTAACATTGCTAACACATCTCTGTCTCAGCAGCTTGGCAGAAGACACCAAGAGGAAAGAGTGCTGTGTGACTGGACTTCTCTACTGGGACTATATTGCCCACTGTCCCACCCAAAGCTAGTTCTACTTTTATAGGCACAGGATTTGACTGACAACAGGAACTTCCTGTTTGGGAGCAGGAAGTGAGTAATCACAGAGCCACCAAAGACCCACAATCTGAGAAGGGCAGAGGTAGCTCTCTGGCCCCCTCTAGCTGCTGGAGGCCTGCCTCTGAGCAAGTAAGGGGTCTACTGAGAAATATAGGATATTCTTATCACAGAACAGGACAATCAGGAACTTAAATGGCACAGAGGCAGAAAGTAAGTAGAGAGAGAGAAGAGAAAGAAAAAAACAGAGGAAAGAGTAAGGATTCCAAACAACATTTAAGGGGCCAGAAATAAGACATGATGGGAGTGGTGCAGTGCAGTGGCTGGGGAGCAGCAGTCTTCCGGGAGACATTCTGGAGGATGCGGTGTTGTCCCATCTGCAGGCACCTCTATGGGCTGAGGGAGGAGGTTGCTCATCTCCAGGCTGAGTTGTCCAGGATTTGTGGGACCTCCTCTTCCATCCAGGAACCACCAGTGCCACTGCCATTGTCTCAGAGGTTGCCATGAAAGAGGAGTAGTTGGACCACAGTGGGCTCAGGGAGGGTGAGGGTGGTGGAACAGAGGAGCATCCCTCCAGTTGTATCTCTCCACAATTCCTATGCCATTCTGGCAAAGAGTGGTTCCTCTATGGAGGCACCTGCAGTGGAGACCAAGGAGGATGCTGGGAACCTCCACAAAGAAGACCCACAGGAGGGTGGCATGGGACCCCACATGGGAAGGAAACAACTCCTGGTGGGGGACTCCATTGTTAGGAAGGTAGAACTTGGGGAGGAAGGGGAGAGGGAGGTAAGGTGTCTGCCTGGCACTATGGCTTGGAGGGACAGGGAACGAATCCTCAGGATTGCCAGAGCAGCTGCACAGGTGAGGGAGCTGGATATCATTGTCCACCAAGGGACAAATGACCTGGCTAAGAAATGGATTAGAGCAGTACAGGAAGAGTTTGTGGAATTGGGGAGGGGCCTTAGACAAGTAGCATGCACGGTAACCTTCTCGGAGGTGCTGCCCATCTAGGGCGTAGGAGAGACTAGGGTGTTTTGCACCATGGGATTCAATCAGTGGTTGAAAAATTGGTGCAGAGCTCAGGGATTTGGCTTCATTGGGGACTGGGGGTCCACCTGGAGTGATGCAAGCCTATACTGGCATGATGGGCTGCATCTGTCCAGAAGGGGAGCCAGGATCCTAGGAGATGGGTTTAAATGCTTCATTGGCAAGCATTTAAACTAGCCAAGGGTGGAGGCACTGGAAAGGAGCAGGGAAATCCTAGCCCCCTCAAAAAATCATGGTAGTAAGTACGGTAAACACCAACATAGAGGTGGCGATAGGGAGAAGGGCAGGGGTACATGGGAAAAGTGACAAAGGCAAGAAGGACAGGGATGGGGCAAAAAGGAGTAAGGCCATCAGGAAATGGAGGGTAATGAGTACCAATTCCCGTAGTCTGGGCAACAAGCTCCCTGATCTGGTGGCCTTGATAGAAGAGGGATGCCTGGATATTGTAGCAGTCACAGAAACACGGTACACAGAGAACCATGACTGTGATGTTAATATACCAGGGTACATAGCCCACAGGAGAGACAGGCAGGAGAGAAGAGGGGGAGGAGTAGCTCTCTATGTAAAGGAAGGGATAAAAGCAACTGAACAAAAGAGTAAACAGGGAGGAGAGGAGGCACTGTGGATCACCTTGGAGACTGGAAAGGGCACCACAATCCGCACAGGGGTTGTGTACAGACCCCCATGTCAGGGGGAAGGAACAGACAAGGATATGATAGAAGGCATTCTTAGGATAGCAGAGAAAGGGGATATACTGTTGATAGGAGACCTGAATATGCCAGATGTTAACTGGAGCACATTTGCTGCAGCCACATCCAAGAGCAGGGCCATTCTCGATGCCCTACAGGTGGCAGGCCTTAGACAGCTAGTTTCAGAACCCACTCATGAGGGAGCAATCTTAGACCTCATACTCTCAAATGAGGGCAGAAAGAGGATCTCAGATGTAGAAGTGGGTTGCCGTCTGGGAACAAGTGACCATCAAACAGTGTGGTTCACGTTAAACTCAGCTACAGAGTGAATACAAAAGTGAGGGTTCTGGACTTCAGAAGGGCTAACTTTGGCAAGATGGAAGAGCGCCTCAGAAAAGCACTAGCAAACAGGCTAGAAGGAGGGGTGGAGCAACAATGGGGAATCATCAAAACTGCCATCACAGAGGCAACGAGCCTTTATGTGAAGCAAATAAACAAATCAAAATGAAAGAAAAAGCCACTGTGGTTCTCAAAAGGGGTGGCTGGGAAAGTCAGGGAGAAAAAGATAGCGTTCAGGAAGTATAAGAAAACACAGAAGGAGCAGGACAGAGAGCTGTACCAGTTAAGGCAGAAGGAAGCAGGGAGTGAAGTCAGAAAAGCAAAGTCTCAAACTGAGGAAAAGATAGCCAATTTGGTTAAGTAGGGGTATAAAACCTTTTATAGGTATATCAGGGAACATAGAAAGACAAAGGGAGGGATAGTGAGGCTGAATAGAATGAATGGTGGGTGGGCAGAGGGGGACAGTGAATATTTCTGCTCAGTATTCACAAAAGAGGAGGGGGAAGTGCCTAATCCAATTAACAGAAACACTCTTGATACAGGGGGTCGATCCCAGTCCTTTCACAGAAGAAAGGGTCTGCAAGAACTCTTAAAACTGAAGGTGAACAAAGCAATGGGGCCTGATGGAATTCACCACAGAATTCTAAAAGAATTAAGGGGGGAACTAGTGAAACCACTGACTACTCTTTTTAATAAATCATGGGAGGATGGTGTGGTACCCAAGGACTGGAGGAAGGACGGATGTATTCACCTTCACAAAAGTGGGACCAAGACAGAGGCAGGAAATTACAGACCTGTCAGTCTGACCTCTGTGGTAGGGAAAGTGATGGAGTCACTTCTGAAGGAAAAATTGTTGAGTACCTTGAGGCCAGTGGGGCACAGGACCCAAGGCAGCATGGGTTCACAGCGGGAAGGTCATGTCAGACAATCTTATAGATTTCTTTGACTGGGTGACTAAAGTAGTAGACCAGGGAGGAGCTGTAGACATGGCCTACCTAGACTTTTCCAAGGCATTTGACACAGTCCACACAAAAGATTAGTAGTCAAATTAACCAGCCTGGGAATGGGTCCCAGGGTGGTAGCCTGGTTAAAACATTTGCTGGACAACAGGACACAGAAGGTAATTGTAAATGGAGTCCACTCTGAAGAAAGAAGGGTTACTAGTGGGGTACCACAGGGTTCAGTACTGGGTCCAGTCCTTTTTAATGTCTTTATAAGTGACATTGCAAAGGGACTGGAAGGAAAAGTGTGCCTCTTTGCAGATGACACAAAGATTTGCAACAGGGTTGATACACAAGGAAGTGTGGAAAGGATGAGAAGCGACTTGGCAAGGTTGGAGGAATGGTCGAAGTATGGCAGCTAGGATTCAATGCAAAGAAGTACAAAATAATGCACCTGGGAAGAAAGAACCCAGGGGAAGAGTACACGGGGGGGGGGGGTGGTAACAATAACAAAAAAGGAAAGTGACCTGAAGGTAATCATATCAGATGACCTTAAGGTTGGCAAGCAATGTGAGAAGGCAGTAGAGAGGGCTGGGGATACTGAGATGCATAGGGAGAGGCATCAGCAGCAGAAAACAGGAAGTTGTTATCCCTCTGTACAGACAGTTGGTGAGACCCCATCTGGAGTACTGCATCCAGTTCTGGAGACCCCATCTCCGCAAGGACATAGACAGGATAGAGGCAGTCCAGAGGAGGGCAACTAAAATGGTGCAGGGTCTGCAAGAGAAGCCATATGAGGAAAGACTAAAGGAGCTTAATATGTATACCCTTAAGGAAAGAAGGGAGGTGGGGACATGATAGAAACCTTTAAGTACATCAGTGGAATCAACAAAGTCCAAGAGAGTAGCATCTTTCAGAAAAAGAGACGTGCAAGAACAAGGGGGCACAATTTGAAGATAGAGGGGGGCATTTCCAGGGCAATGTGAGGAAGTATTTTTTCACAGACAAGATAGTGGATGCATGGAATAGCCTTTCTGAGGAGGTTGTGGAGTCTAAAACTGTGGGAGAATTCAAGAATGCATGGGAAAGACATAAGGCAGTTCTTGTGTGGGGTAGGAAGAAATAGGCTGTTGGTTAACTAGGATCTGCAGCCTATCCTGTAGGTAGGGAAATGGGCAGACTAGGTGGGCCAAAGAGGTCCTTATGTGCCATCAAAGTCTATGTTTCTATGTCTATGTTTCTATGTTTCAGCAGTTGCAATGGTCCCTCTGAAATAAATCCTGCCATGGTCACAGACAGTTCATGAATAAACTGGCATGTTTGTCATTTTTCTGACAATGTTGGCACCATTACTTAAATCTGAATTCACTTACTTTGTTATTTTTCACATTTTCGCATCCAACATGTTCCACATGTCACATAGTGTTCAAGTCTTGCTCTATATTGGTTAGGGTTGGGTAATTACTACCCGACCCATTCTACCACCCTATTACCCTAACCTGACCACAACATAATTGCTGTATTACACTGTTTGTTAGGTTTCCAAAAATTATACCCATGGCAAAAATTCTGGAAGAACTGTTGTTAATAACTTGCAGGCCTAATAGCATAGTGTAGCTGTTATTGCAATTTCTTCCATTGGCATCACTTTCCCTCAGTTTAACTGGCATTCTTCTTAGACATGTACTACTGACAAACTATGCCATCACCATTGCCACCATGCCAATCACATGTGCCACACTACTCTTAGTTTTATCAGTCATCGGTTTATTATGTTTGATGCCCGCAATGGGTATCATTTTTGGAAACAGCAGCAGACTCACTCAGAGCAGCAGTGCCTCTCATACCTACCTCAGCAATGCCCGCCATGGGTATAATTTTTGGAAACAACAGCAGGCTCAGTCTGAACAGTTGTGCCTTTCATACCTACCTCAGGAATGCCCACCATTGGTATAATTTTTTGAAACAGTAGCAGGCTCACTCAGGGCAGCTGCACCTCCTGCATCTGCCCCATTAATGCCCACCATGGGTATAATTTTTTGAAACAGCAGCAGCCTCACTCAGATCAGTTGTGCCTCTCGTACCTACCTTAGCAATGCCCACCATGGGTATAACTTTTTGGAAACAGCAGCAGGCTCATTCAGAGCAGCTGCAACTCTCACATCTAGCTTATCAATGCCCGCCATGGGCATAATTTTTGAAATGGCAGCAGGCTCTGTCAGAGCAGCTGCACCTGTCATACCTACATCAGCAATGATTGCCATGGGTATAATTTTTGGAAACCTAGCAAACAGTGTAGAACAGCAATTGTTCACATTTATGTTGTGGTCAGGTATGGGTAATAAGGTGGTAGAATGGGTTGGGTAGTAATTACCCAACCCTAACCAACTACCCATTTTGCAGTTGGTTATTTTTAAGGTAATATAGGGTAGTTTGGAGGTACCCACTGGTAGTGTTTAGGGTTGGGTATTTTACTACCCACCCTTGCCTACTTTGAACCATGTTGTATCCTACAAAGATGAGCTCTAGATTGGTCTAAATCCCTTGGAAACATAGACTTGGTCTAAATCTCTTGGCAATACAAACAGTAGCCTTTGACCTCCTCCCAGAAATCTTATGTGGTCAAAGGACATCTGACAATCTGGGGCTTCAATGTTTGTTTACATATCTAAGTTCTCATTTTAGTGCAGCTCTGGCTGCTTTCTTGGTTCCCTGTGGGGCTAAACAATTCATGTCCAGACCCTGCCACCTGTTCAGGATCCAACATAGGGTCCAGTGAGGTGGGCAAACTTGCACGTGTCCAGTGGAATAAATGCTCTTCTATCCCAGCCCAAGACCATCTTGGAACAAGGGACCACATGCCATATGACTCAAAAGTCATAAAACCAACAACATCTTATGTCCTGATAAACTGCTGCTACTTACCTAGTCCACTTACCGAAGTGCAAGGGGATGAGAGGTGGAGACACAGTCCAGCCCAAGAGATGGGACTCAAAAGAGACCCTAAAGGTTGATCACTGTTTGGAGGGGGGGGACTAAACAAGGCAACTAATTCTGAACACAAATAAGGTCTATGCTCCCTGGAAAGTGATGGATTGCCTCCAGGTCAAAATGGAGTACAGAGCAACCCTGAGTGACTGAAAGATTAGAATTAAGAAGGTCAAGGAGGGGATAGAAGTCAGGAAAGCAGCAGGAGATGAGGACAGCACCATAATGATCTTCAAGAACATAAATGGAAGAAGGAATAGGAAGGAAGGGATTGGGTCCCTGTAAACAAGATAAAGGCCAGGGCAAAAGAAAAGAGCATATGTGGCATTAGCCAAGATGCTAAATATGTACTTCATTCCAGTGTTCGCCAAGGAACTCCTGGATGGGAGAGGACATGCACTGGTTGGACTATGGTGGTAGCCACAATCAGCTGGCAAATATCCTGCTTGCTCTGGCATCTGACTAGCTAGCAAGGATCAAGTCTGGTAAATATCAAGGTGCAGACACAATATATCCCAGGATAATTGTGGAGCTAAGGGGGGCAACTAGGAGGGCTGTTTGCTGTAATCTTTCAGGAGTCTGTCCAAAAAGGTGTTCTGCCAGAGGCCTGAAAAGTGGCCATTCTGGTCTGAATCTTCCAGAAGGGTAAACGTCAGACCTTGGTAACTGCAAGCCAATCAATCAACTTGACATCAGTGCTGGGTAAGGTCCTGGAAGCCATTATCAAAGACAGACTAACGGCACACTTGGCAGAGGTCAAGACTCTTGCCCTCTCTTAGCATTGATTTCTGAAGGACAGATCATGCCTCACCATTCTGATCACCTTTTTTAAGTGGGTGACCAGAAAGGTGGACAGAGGCAAGACTGTGGATGTAGTCTATCTGGACTTCAGCAAGGCCTTTGATGCTGTGGCCCATGACAAATGTCTGTACAGTGTACCCCAGTGCAACAAACATGAAACAAGATGGGCTGTTAACTGACTTACAGGCAGAAATCAGGGGGTAGAGTTGTATAGGCACTAATCTGATTGGAAAGATGTACAAAGCTGTTTCCCTCTGGTTTGGTGCTGAGACCACTGCTTCTCAACATCTTCATCAACAACCTTAAGTTTCCTGATGACACTAAGATGTCTAGGGTGGTGGACTCCCCTTTAGGTGAGAACAAACTTCATGAGAATCTGAACAAGCTAGGTGACTGGTTACATTTATGGAGCCTTTAACCCAATGTAGCCAAATGCAAGGTGCTACACTGGGGGTGGGGGGGTGGAGGGATAGAATCTATACACTATCTTGATTCCTGTCACTGCAATGGAGTTGGAAAAGGACTTGGGGGTCATAACACACAAGAGTCTGACACATTATAAGCAGTGTGCAGCTGCCATCAAGAGGGTCAGCAGAATGCTGAGGCACATCAAAACAGGCGTGACCAACAGAGCAAGGGAAAGTAACTCTGCCATTTTACAAGGCCATGATCAAGCTCTGCCAGTATCCAGTGAACAAAGTGACCAAAACTGGGTGCCTACAAAAACAGTGACTCAATTATGATGCCTGCATTCATGGCTACCAAGAAGGGGGGGAACCGGATACTGGGGTGGGCGAAAAACCACTACAGGAAGTAGCGGGTACATGTACGTGCACACACCCAAATGGGGGAGTGGTAGAGAAGGAATGGTATGTGGGAAGGGGTGTGGTGGGCAGCTGTGAGATGGACCACTGGCATTGTGGAGAGGGTGGTCAGCTGTGAGGTGCAGGGTACAGGGTTCAGATCCTGCGCGGTGGTGGATTATTTTTGCCAGCAGGCGGTATGTATTTTTTATATGTATCTATTTGTTTTTCACCTCCCCCAAAATGCACCCCACAGGAGGTGAGAATCCATAAGTGGGGAGGTGCAGGGGGGCATAGCCCCCTGTATTTAGAATGAGACCTGTAGGTCTCAGGTGCCATTTTTGTCCATGCTGCAAGTGTGCATCACCAAAATTGTTTTTTGGGCAGTGTACACTCACTGTAACAGTGATCTCCTTTCCGTGATTACCATTATGACATGGAACCGGCTCCACCAGGAGTACTGTGTATGGTGCTGGGCTCCTCAGTCAAAAACAAACATTAAAGCAATTGAAAGGGTGCAACACAAGTCTGCCAAATTGAAGAGTAATATGGGGAAAAATGGTATAAGAAGAAGTTAGAGTCTCCTTGTTATATTCAACCTAGGGAAAAGGGGGCTAAGAAGTCACATGATCTCCATCTTCCACATACTGAAGAGCATTGAGAAGACTGAACAAATGGAGGTGTTTGATCTGATGTCTTCCAGTAGGACCGGAGTACATTACCTGTAACACAGAGGTAGTAGATTCAGAGGAAAGATTAGATGAATTTTTTTTTCCCAGATGGTGGGGAACCTGTGCAACAACCTACTAGTGGAGACAGTGGTTGAAAGTCAGTAAGTCTTTTCTTCTTACTAATGGAATCAATGGGTAACCTATACAATACAGTGGGTTGGGAATACAGTGCCTATGAAATAGCACATTTGCACCGACTACTTTCTTTTTTTTTCTATCTCTGCTTATAAAGAAGGGGGCAGATGGATATGATGGAGCTAAAGCCCCTTTTAACCATGAATGACTATGTTACTATGTTTATGTTATGTTCTAGCCTCCAAGTGCTTCAGTCCACCCAGTTCGGGAAATGAACAGAAACAGGACCTCACTGAAAATGAGATGCTACATCTCAGCTGGGTAAATAAACTACAAAATAAAACAAAAAGTATTGTAAAGAATTAACATCTAGGGCATGCACACTACTAATAAGTAACTATAAAAATGAATACTGAGTGGGGGAACAGGCAGTATCAGCAGGTGATGATAAAGTAAAAATAAAAACATTCCTTTGGAGGGAAGAAAAGAAAAAGCACAGTAGTGAGTTTAAGAAGGCTATCACATTCCAGAATTTCCAGCTGTATTAAACAATGACATATCAAGGTGAACAGTATGCTTCCATCAAATAGTTCTATTGAAAACTTCAGGCATGTGTAACAACAGAAAATATTAGATGAATTCTCTTTAATTTGAGCTCAATGCACAAGTACTGTCTTCAGAATCATCCCCCCCCCTCCCCCGTATCTTTCTTACATTCCCATGAATCCCTCAGGGGAATTATGATTGTTGAAGTTGTGCAGATACATCTAAAAAAACTAGCCAGAAATAACCAGATTTGTAGTTCTTCTTTAAAATGTCAATTACTCTACAGTAGTGTTAAGCATGACCCTCATTTTAAGCCAAGAGACATGTCAACAGAAAATAATTGTCCATTCAGTATATTTCCATTGAGCCCCTGGGAAAAGTTTCATGCTTGAAATGCAAGAAGTGAACTATTATGAGGTTAGGTAATCTAAGACATTCTCCAGGGGAGCAGGGAAGGTGAAAGAGTCCATGATGCAAATTTAGAAATAATGTAAATGCAAATTAGTATTTATGACATCAGTGCTTTGACACAATATGCAAATAATTTGGCAGAAAAAAAGTATAGGCAAAACGTAGAATTCTTCAGAATCATCATTTCGCCATGCCATATGTTATGAATTTGAATATGCACATTTTTTCAAAACAGAATGTTCACAAATCTATCAATCATATGCAAATTCTATCTTTCAACAAAGAAACCAATTATTACATACAGACCTTATTCACAGTGTTTATTTTCCTTACCATAGAAATCTGCTTACTGTTCCACCAGGACTGTTGGGAGAAAAAATACAGTGCAGTGCCTAAGCAAATCTTCTAAATATATTCCTCACAATGTGTCTTTTAAAGCCATTTTATAAAAATGGTCTGATAAATCATCGAGCTTTCTGATTAGCTGTAAGCATTCTATCAGCTTTATGTTGCTCTTTCATTAACATAACCTCTGATCATGCCTAATTGCTAAAGGATATGGGTCAAATATAAAGGTTAATTGGGGATATTCACTAGTATGTATATATGTATGTACTTGCATTATATACTGTAGCCAAACAACTCCCAGCAAAGTGATTTTATGTTGTGTAATATTGTAAAACATTATTTATTTCATTAGGAACAGAAACATACAGTTGAATCTGTTCACAGAAAGGGCTGATGGTCCATCAAGTCTGCCCATATAATAATACCTCACTCCCTGGTCCAGTGTCCTGGAGGTTGTCCCCCCTCTCTTCCCACTAGCAACCCTGCCCCTAGATCCCCCACCCATGGGAATATGAGTCCTCTTGTTCTGTTCCTGCCATATTTAAACCTGTTCCCACCACTTCCATTGATAATCTGTTCCACAGCTCCACCATCCTTTCAGTGGAAGTGCAGTACAACTTCTTCACATCCCTTCTGAATTTAGCCCCAAATAACCTCCAATTGTGCCCTCTTGTGTCTGCATCCCTATTACTAACAAACGTATCTTCACTTTTCACCTTGTTTATACCCCTCAAAAACTTATATGTCTCTATCATGCCCCCCCCCTTGCATCTGGGCTCCAGTGAGTACATGCTTAAGGCCACTAGCTGTTCCTCATAGGAGTTGCTTTGTTGTCCTTGGATCATTTTGTGATGGTCTTCTGTACTGACTCTAGCCTGTCTATGTATTTTCTCAGGTGAGTGCTCCAAAACTTGACACAGTCTTCTGAGTGAGGCCAAATCAGAGAGCTGTATAGAGGCAGTATCACTTTGCATCTTCTGCTTTTAAAACCCCCTTCCTGTATACAGTACTTCAGCATTCTTGATACCTTACTCTGTACCTTATTACACTGTCTGGTTTGCTTGAGGGGGTCACTGATGATAACACCCAGATCCCTCTCTGTTACAATGGCCAGCCTGACTCCTCCCACCCAATATTTTCTGGGTTGGTTCATTTTTCCCCAAGTACATCACCTTGCACATTTTGACATTGCATCTCAACATACAGATCATTCATTAATATCTCAGTGGGTGGCCTGGCCATGGCAAAGAGAGGAAGGCTATGCCAGTCACCTGCTGGGGTTCAGGATGGGGGTAAGTGGAGTGATGGGACACTACCTGCTGGGATTAGGGGTGGGGATCCACTAGACTACCAGGAATAGGGAATAGCTTCAGATACTGGGGATTGGGGATAGGGAAGGGGCTTCACTAGAACACCAGGGAAAAAATGTATATTTGTATTACTAATACTATACCATATTATACTATATGGGGGATAGAGATGGGAGGGCGTTACACTGGACACGTCAGGTGGGTGTTCAGGTGGGGGAGGGACTGCTAGCCACCAGTGCTTGTTTTATTAAAGGTTGGATGGGTGATTGGGTGAGGGTAGGGACTGCTAGCCACAAGGGCTTCTTTTATTATGGTAGGGTTGGTGATCAGCAGGGGGGAGAGACAGCTAGCTACCAGGTCTTGTTATTATTAAAGGTCAGGTATGAGATTGGGTGTGGGAGGGAACACTAACCACCAGAGCTTTTTTATGAAACATCAGGCAGGTGATCAGGTAGGGGGAGGGACCACTAGCCACCAGGGCTTGTTTTATTAAAGGTCGGGGAGTTGATCGGGTGGGGGGAGACTGCTATTCACCAGGAATTACATTGGGCAATTGGGTGGTGATTGATGACTGGCAAGGGGTGTGTCCCTAGACACCAGGGAAGTAAAACAATTTAAGAACTTAAGTAAATGCCTAAATGGTACTGTTAGAGTGCAAGGCAGACAGAATTGGATTTCCAACCTTTTATGGAAGTGAAAGTCTGGCTTTTGCTTAAATTCCAGCTGTGGAAGTTTTTTTTCACACACCTCTACCCCTCAGCTAGCCTGACAATCACACCTCCAACTTTCCTTTTACCTGTAATATATCTAAGGAATAATTTGTTTCACCTCCTTTCACACCAACAGTTCTGTGTCTATATTTGCCCTCCTGACCATTACCCTTGCCTCTATTAGTACTCCCCCCAATTTTTCTTGCCCTTCCTCCACTTCTAT
Source organism: Neoceratodus forsteri (assembly GCA_016271365.2). Taxonomy (NCBI): domain Eukaryota; kingdom Metazoa; phylum Chordata; order Ceratodontiformes; family Ceratodontidae; genus Neoceratodus; species Neoceratodus forsteri. The sequence goes on from CM057455.1 coordinate 704,669,921, forward strand.
TGTACCTTATGAAGACCATTTTCTTCACCTCTACAGCCTCCCTTACTTCCTTTGAGAACCAGATTGGCCTTTGTGCTTCTTATATTTGGAAAATCTTTCTTGCACAAGATTTGGTCAACTCCAGAATTGACTCACTGATCTTTCCCTACTTTTCTTCTGCTCCCCTGATCTGGTCTATACCCACCATGTTTTCCCTAACCATTTCCTGCATCTGATGAAAACCTGCTTGCTTGAGGTCAAGGATAACTTCCATCAATAGAGGACAAGTGTTTCCCATCACCAGTTCAAACCATATATAATTATGGTCACCAAAACCCAATGGCTCTCTGACTGCCACCTTACCCACTGTTTCTGAGTTGGTAAGTACTAGTTCAAGAATGGTGCCCTACTACAGTATGTGTGACCTCTGACATGGCAAGCTACACCAGCAAGCAGTTCTGCATCATATCTAGCTGTGCCTGACTCCTGGTGCGCTTAACCACAGGGGTATCCAGGTTTATGTCTGGAAGGCTTGGGTCCTCCACTAACACTAGATCCCTTTTTGTTACCCCCTTCTGGTTTTCTCCCCCAGTTCTTCATCTCCATCTTCCTTTTTGCTCTGGTGGTCAACAGACCACCCCCAGTCTAATCCGCCTCTCAACAATCATAGTCGACTCTACCCATATCAACTCCACTCCCCCTTCCATCTGGATGGTCCCATCCTCCAAAGCCTCTGTTTCCTTGCGTATATAGAGGGCTACTCCTTCCTTTAACTTTGGATCTGTCCCTGCTATATAAGGTGTACTCAGGAACTGTCAAATTCCAATCATTATTTCCAGATACCCATGCCTCTGTGATGGCTACCAAGTCAAACTTGGCCTCTGCCACCATCACCTGTAGTTCGCTAATCTTTTTGTTCAGACATCTGGCATTTAGGCAGGCTGTTATCCATGTTCCCACCCTATTCCCTCTCCCCTTAGCTTTCCCTGGGTTCCTGTACACCACACGTGTCCTATTCCATCCATTTTCCCTCTTTGATAGCTGGTTTGTCATGACCCCTGCCCTCTGCTTTCTTTCATCTCTTATCTGTTCCTTGCCTATGCCACAACTAGCACCCACTTAGCCCTTTTCTATTTCCGGAGTGGAGTCCCTGCTAGGTTTTCCCAGTTCCTCCCCCTACTAAGGAATTCCTAGCATCTCCCTCCCTGCTATCTCCAGGCTTGGCGACAAACCTTCTTCTCCTTTGACCGGTCTCACCTTCTCAGAGATTCTGCCTGTCTGTAATAAGGGAGACAGCAGGCAGAAGATCAGGGAAAAGGACACCAACAAATTTAACACCTGGCTGAGGAACTGGTGCCAGGAAAAAGGTCACCAGTATACTGATAATTGGCAGGATGTCTGGGAATAGGAGTTTTTTTAATTTGACGGCCTGCACCTCTCTAAAAAATGTACACAAGTACTTGGTCAAAAGGCTGATGTCCATACTGGTCAGTTAAACTGGTGGATGGGGGTGGCACAAGCACCCCTTACACCACAAGGGTAACCTTTTAACCCTCCCCACCACCAATTAGTTCAACACGCATAGGCTCCTATCATACACACAACAAGCAACACAAAACACATATGCAACAGAGCCAGGGTAAGCCTTCAACTAACCAGAATAAACAGTATTGGAAGGCAGTGTGCATCAATGCTCATAGCCTGATAAGCAAAATTCATGATCTCACAGCCATGATGGCAGAAATGCAGTTAGACTTGGTCACCAGTACAGAAACATGGTTCACTGGTAATCACACATGGGATGTCACCATCCCGGTGTACATGCTATTCTGGAAGGATCAAAAAGGTAAAAAGGGAGTGGGGGTAGCATTGTATGTAAAGAGGACATCAATGCAACAGAAATCCAAAAGAAGCAAAACAAGGAAGAGGCACTTTGGATTACCCTCAAGGCTGGAGAAAAGGCACCATTCCAGATGGGAGTTATCTACAGATCCCCATCCCAGGAAGCTGATATAAATAAAGATCTCATGGAGACCATCTTGATGATGGCAGACAGGGGAGAGTTGCTGCTAGTAGGGGACTTCAATCTGACAGATGTGGACTGGTCCTCATACACAGCATTTTCCAAATGAAGCAAGAATTTCCTGTTTGCACTGCAAGGAGCAGGTTTACAACAGCTGGTGAATTCCCCCACCAGATACAAAGCAATACTGGACTTGGTTCTCTCAAACAGCACTTAAGTCTCAGATGTGCAAGTAAGGGTCAATCTGAAGGACAGTGACCACAGGGCAATCTAGTTAACTGTAGACAAGGTAAAAGATACCAGTCACACTAACACCAAGGTTCAAGATTTCAGGAGACATAACTTTCATGAAATGAAATGTATAGTCACATTCGTGCTAGATGGCAGACACTCAGAAGATGTAGAAGACTGCTTGGGGGCCTTAAAATCTGCTTTAAATACAGCTACTGATACTGTACTTGCACTAGGAAGATCACCAAATCCAAAAGAAAGAAACATTCATGCTGGTTCACCAAGGAAGTTTCAACCAAAATCAAAGAAAAAAGGAGGGCTTTTGCTAAATATAAACAAACTAAGAGTGAATTAGATAGAGAAGAATACAAAAATAATAAGCTGAGTGAGGCAGAAAAGGCAGTTAGAAGATCAAAAGCACAGATGGAGAAGAAAATAGCACAGGGGCAAAAAGGGAGTCAAAACCTTCTTCAGATATTCTTCAGATATATAAGGGACAAAAGAAAGAGTAAGGGGGGAATAGTCAGGTTAGCAACAAAGGAAAGCAAGATGGCAGACAAAGATGAAGACAAAGCAGAGTTACTAAATGATTTCTTTTGCTCTGTCTTCACCATACAGTAGAAGACAGGGTCCTACACTAAGTAGGTCAGTACACAACAACACAGGAGCAGACACAAGACCCTTCACAAGGGAAAGGGTCCTAGAAGAGCTGAATAGGCTCAAGGTAAATAAAGCAATGGGGCCAGATGGCATCCACCGTAGGGTACTGAAGGAGCTTAGGGAAGAACTCGCCACACCACTGGCTGAGCTTTTCAGCAAGTCACTAGAAAATGAAATAATACCTCAGAAGTGAAAAAGGGCAACAGTAATACCTTTACACAAGAGCAGAAGCAGGGGAGAGCAAGCAGGAAACTAACAACGGGTCAGTTTGACCTCAGTGGTAGGAAAAATGATGGCATCTTTGCAAAAGGAGAGGATAGTGAAGTACCTGGAGAATAGCAGAAAGACTGACCCCAGGCAACACAGCTTCACAGCAGGATGCTTTTGTCAACCAATATGATTGACTTTTTTGACTGGGTCACCAAAGCAGTTGACCAGGGAGGAGTAGTGGACATTGTGTACCTGGACTTCAGCAAAACCTTCAACACTGTCCCCCACAGAAGGCTAGCTAACAAATTAGGGCATACAGGATTCAATCATAAGACAGTGAACTGGATCACCAACTGGCTGCAAGATAGAACACAGCGAGTGCTTGTCAATGGATCATTATCAAAGGAAGGCAAAGTGACCAGTGGAATTCCACAAGGGTCTGTGCTGGGACCTATCCTCTATAACATATTTATCGGGGATATTGCAAATGACTTGAAGGGGAAGGTTTGCCTGTTTGCAGATGACACAAAACTCTGCAACAGAGTAGACACGCAGGAGGGAGCGAAAGGTATGGACCTGAAAAAAAAACACAAGGAATAGTCCTGGGACTGGCAGTTGAAGCTTAATGCCAAGAAGTGCAAGGTTATGCACATAGGAAAAACAAACCCAGGGATAAAGTACACACTGGGAGGACATCAGTTTGAGGAGGTAAAAACAGAAAGAGACCTTGGAGTAGGCATCGTGGATGACTTAAAGGTTGGAAAACAGTGTGAAAAGGCAGCACGGAGGGCAATTGGCATCCTTGGCAGCATTGGTAGGGGAATTACAAGTAGAAAGAGTGAGGTTATCATGCCTCTCTACAGGTTTTTGGTAAGGTCACATTTAGAGTACTGTGGTCAATTTTGGAGGCTCCACCTCAAAAAAGACACAGACCACCTGGAGATGGTACAGAAAAGGGCTGCAAAGATGGTGCATGGACTGCATCATGAGCCATACAAGGCATGACTCAGGGAACTAAATTTTTATACCTTTGAGGAGAGAAGAAACAGAGAAGACATGATCGAAACTTCTAAAGAGGGAGTCAGGTCAAAAGAACTACATTGCAGAATTAGAATCAGCCTCCTCACAACAAATCTCATATCAAAAATTAGGTTTCTACATTACTTCGTTTTAAAGTTATGAGCTATTTTGTAACACTGATTTCACTCCATGTTCAAAAAAGCCAGTTTCAGTGAAAAGCCACAGATGATGTCACAACCAGAACTCACAGACTAGTCCTCCCTATCAGCAACATTATAGGACCTATTTCTTCAAAGTTATCACAACTGTAGCTGTAGTATTTATTTAAAAAACTAAAACTGATACAGGATTGCCTGCAGTGCTTGTGTTTCCAGAATGTTCAGACACATGGTACTGGACTTTAGAATGCATCAAGAGGAGCAGGGAAATCCTAGCCCCCCCCCAAGAACAAAATCAAGGTAGTTAGTGAGGTAAACACCAAAATAGAGATGTCGATAGCGAGAAGTGCAGGGGGTAAATGGAGAAAATGACAAAGGCAGTAAGGACAGGGATGGGGCAAAAAGGGGTAAGACCATCAAGAAATGGAGGGTAATGAGTACCAATGCCCATAGTCTGGGCAACAAGCTCCCGGAACTGGTGGCCTTGATGGAAGAGGCATGCCTGGATATTGTGGCAGTCACAGAAACATAGTACACAGAGAACCATGACTGGAATGTTAACATACCAGGGTACGCAACCTACAGGAGAGACAGGCAGTGTAGAAGAGGGGGAGGAGTAGCTCTCAATGTAAGGGAAGAGATAAAACAACAGAACAAAAGAGTAAACAGGGAGGAGAGGTGGCACTGTGGGTCACCATAGAGACTGGAAATGGCACCACAGTCCACACAGATGTTGTATACAGACCCCTGTCTCAGGGTGAGGGAATGGACAAGGATATGATAGAAGGCATCCTTAGGATGGCAGAGAAAGGGGAGATATTGTTGATGGGGAACTTGAATATACTAGGTGTTAACTGGAGCACCTTTGCTGCAGTTACATCCAAGAGCAGGGCCATTCCTGATGCCCTACAGGGGGCATGCCTCAGACAACTAGTGTTGGATCCCACTCATGAGGGAGCAATGTTAGATTGTCAAATGGAAACAGTGAGAGGATCTCAGATCTAGAAGTGGGTAGCCATCTGGGAACACGTGACCACCAAACAGTGTGGTTCAAGATAAACTTAGCTGCAGAGTCAAGCCATACAAAAGTGAGGGTTCTGGACTTTGGGAGGGCTGACTTTGTCAAAATGGGAGAGTGCCTTAGAAAAGCACTAGCAAACAGAGAAGAAGGAGGGGTAGAGCACCAGTGGGGAAACATAAAAACTGCCATCACAGAGGCAACAAGCCTTTGTGTGAAGCAAATAAACAAATCAAAACAAAAGAAAAAGCCATTATGGTTCTTAAAAGAGGTGGTGGGTAAGGTTAGGGAGAAAAAGATTGCATTTAGGAAGTATAAGGAAACACAGAAGGAGCATGACAGAGAACTGAACCAGTTAAGGCAGAAGGAAGCAGGGAAGGCAATCAGAATAGCAAGGGCCCAAAACTGAGGAAAAGATAGCTAACTCGGTTAAGAAGGGGGATAAAACCTTTTATAGGTACATTATTGAGTGTAGAAAGACAAAGGGAGGGACAGTGAGGCTGAATAGAATGGACGGTGGGTGGGCAGAGAGGGACAATGAAAAAGCAGGGATACTGAATGAATACTTCTGTTCAGTTTTCACAAAAGAGAAGGAGAGGGAGGTACCTAATTCAATTAACAGAAGCACTCTGGAAAGGAGGGGTCAATCCCAATCCTTTCACAGAAGAAAGGGTTCTGAAAAAAATCCTAAAACTGAAGGTGGACAAAGCAATGGGGCCTGACAGGATTCACACAAGAATTCTAAAAGAATTAAAGGGAGAACTAGTACCACTGACTACCCTTTTTAACAAATCATGGGGGGATGGTGTGGTACCTGAGAACTGGTGGAGGGCAGATGAGATTCCCCTTCACAAAAGTGGGAACAAGACAGAGGCAGGAAACTACAGACCTGTCAGTTTGACTTCTGTGGAAGGGAAAATGATGGAATCACTTCTGAAGGAAATAATTTTTTGAGTACCTAGAGGCCAGTGGGGCACAGGACCCAAGACAGCATGGATTCACAGCAGGAAGGTCATGTCAGATGAATCTAATTGATTTCTATGACTGGGTGACCAAAGTAGTAGACCAGGGAGGGGCTGTGGGCATGGCCTACCTAGACTTTAGCAAGGCATTTGACACAGTCCCACACAACAAAAATAATAAACAAGTTAGCCAGCTTGGGAATGGGTCCCAGGGTGGTAGCCTGGGTAAAACATTGGCTGGACAACAGAACACAGAAGGTAATAGTAAACAGAGTCCACATTGAAGAAAGTGGGGTTACTAGTGGGGTACCGCAGGGTTCAGTACTGGGTCCAGTCCTTTTTAATGTCTTTGTAAGTGACATTGTAGAGGGACTGGAAGGAAAAGTATGTCTCTTTGCAGATGACACAAAGATCTGCAACAGGGTTGATACACAAGGAGGCATGGAAAGGATGAGAAGGGACTTGGCAAGATTGGAGGAATGGTCAGAAGTATGGCAGCTTGGATTCAATTCAAAAAAGTGCAAAATAATGCACCTGAGAAACAAAAACTAAGGGGAAGAGTACACAATGGGGTGGGGGTAGTAACAACAAAAAAATGGAAAGTGACCTGGGGGTAATCATATCAGATGACCTTAAGGTTGACAAGCAATGTGAGAAGGCAGTAGGGAGGGCTGGGGAGATACTGGGATGTATAGGGAGAGACATCACCAGCTGTAATCAGGAAGTTGTTATCCCTCTGTACAGACAGTTGGTGAAACCCCATATGGAGTACTGCATCCAGTTCTGAAGACCCCATCTCTGCAAGGACATAGACAGGATGGAGGCAGTCCAGAGGAGGGCAACTAAAATGGTGCAGGGTCTGCAAGAGAAGCCATACAAGGAAAGACTAAAGGAGCTTAATATGTATACCCTTGAGGAAAGGAGGGAGAGAGGGGACATGATAGAAAGTTTTAAGTAACTCAGTGGAATCAACAAAGTCCAAGAGGGTAGCATCTTTCAGAAAAAGAGATGTGCAAGAACAAAGGGTCACAATTTGAAGACGGGGGGAAGGCTCAGGGGCAATGTGAGGAACTATTTTTTCACAGAGAAGGTGGCAGACACGTGGAACCATCTTCCTGAGGAAGATGTGGGGTCTAAAACTGTGGGAGAATTCAAGAATGCAGGGGACAGACATAAGGCAATTCTTGTGGGGGTTAGGAAAAATAGGCTGTTGGTTAACTAGGATATGCAGCTTATCCAGTAGGTGGAGAAATGAGTAGACTAGGTGGGCCAAGCAGTCCTTATCTGTCATCAAAGTCTATGTTTCTACATTGCCATGGTTTTGGAATGCAGTGCTGAATCAAGGTATAGACTGTCAAAGTGGTGCACAATTTTAGAATGTTGGGGTGGGGCACATGTAGTCCTAGCATGTGGCAGGGATGAGCGATCTCACAGAGTGGTGGGACACTCAATCTCAGAATGCGACAGAGACATACATCAAAGAATTTGGTGGGGACTGGCAATTCTGGAATATAAGTAAGGATGTACACTGTCAGAATATTGCAGGACACACCATTTTATTTTGAAACTACTTGCCCTTGCCACATTCAAGAATAGTATGCTTCCACCACATTTTAAAATTGTGTATCACATCCCCACCACAATCCAACATTGTAAGTCCCAGCCATATTCCAAAATAGTGCATCCTCACCACATTCCAAAATTGCACATCCGCACCACATTCCAAAGTCACATTTTAATTCCACATTCTGAAACTGTGCATCACCACCACATTCCGAAACTGCTCATCACAGCCACATTACAAAACTGTGCATGTCCACCACATTCCGGAGTTGAGCATCACCGCCGCATTCCAGAGTCGCACGTCACCGCTGTATTCCAGAGGCGTGCGTCGCCTCCGCATTCCCGAGTCACGTGTCACTGCCATATTCTGAAATTGTGTGTCACTGCCACATTCTGAAATTGCGCATCATTGCCATATTCAGAATTTGTGCGTCATCGCCACATTCCAAAATTCATGTCACCACCACATTCCAAAACTGCATGTCTCTTCTACATTCTAAAATGATATCTGCCTGCCACATTCTGAAATTGTATTTAAACTTCCATGCTCCAGTATTGCCTGTCATTGTCACATTCTGAAAATGTGCATTCCCACCATATTCAGAAACTGCACATCCCCACCACATTCTGAAGATGAGTGTCACTGCCACATCAAAAATTGCATGCTCAAGTTATAGTCTAAAATTATGCATCCCTGCCTCATTCTGAAATTCCATTTGGCTACCAGATTCTTGAACTGCGTCACTGCCGCTTTCTAAGATTTCATGTCCATGCCACATTGTGAAATTGAATGTTGCTACCACAGTCTGAAATCAAGCATACCAACTACATTTCGAAATTTTGCATCACTATACCACATGCCAAATTAATCCTCCCAAAACATATTATGAAATTACATATCCCTACCACCTTTCACAACTATGTGTCTCCTGTATTTCAAAATTGTGAATCTGCCACATTCTAAAACTATATGACACCATCACATTAAGAATTTTAACATCCCTGACACTTTCCAAAATTGTGTGTCCCGCCTACTTCTGAGATTGTGTCATTGCTGCATTCCACAGATGCAATCTGGTGACATTTCAATATCTCATTCCTGCACCTAATTTTGTCAATCTAAAGTCATGTTTGCTGCTGTATTCCAACCCCCCGTCAGAGTCTTAAGTGCTGTACCTTGCATCTGCACATTATGGAAATGCATGCCCTGACTCACCCATTGCCAGCTTTACTTTTCCAGATGTTTAATACAACTGCAGTTTTATGTAATGTGGGAGAAATAAGTCTTGTAAGGTAGTTTGCAAGAAGGACTAGGCTGCAAGTTCTGGTTTTGACATCATCAGTAGTGCTCTAACGAAACTGTCTTTTTCTGAACAGGTAGTAAATTTAGGGTTACAAAATGACTTGTAATTTTTAAACAAAGTAACTCAGAGATCTCATTTTTGGCATGCGGCTGACTGGGGATATGCTGATCCAAATTCTGAATTTACTAATGCTAGAAATTTTGGCCAGTCTCCCTCTGTAAGTACGTTAAGGGAATTAACACAACACAATACAAGCAGGAAACCTCTTCCAGCAAAACAGGGATGCGTGTACAAGGGGGAACAACTTGCATCTGGTGGGAGGCAGGTTCAAAAGTAACCTCAGGAAGTACTTCTTTACAGAAAGGGTCATAGACCCATGCAATAGCCTACTTCAAGAGGTGGTGGAATCCAAGACAGTACACGAGTTCAAACTCACATGGGACAGACATTGTGGACACATCAGGGTGCAGTCTAAGTAGTGAGGTGGGCAGAAGCACAAACAGACTAGATGGATCATGCGGTCCACATCTGCCAATTTGATTCCTGTGTTCCTATCTTCCTACCCTCCTTCAGTTTAAATTGCAGTCCATGTAGATGTTAATCTTCTGCCAAGGTGCTCTTGTTTCCTCCCTCATGAGATGAAGGTCATCCACTTTAAATACCCTTCTGTCCCAGATGTTCCCTCAGTCTCCTACAAATATATAACTCTGTTTCTAATATTACCCCTGATATCAGGCATTTAATGTCTCCATTTCCTCCTCCCTCACCCTTCTCTTCCCTCCCTCCTCTGTGCCCCACACTTGAAGTACCTCTGTAAAGGCCAGTGAGGCTACCTTCCGCTTCAGCTCCCCACCAGCCTTCATGAGTTTGATTTAACTTCCTCAAGCCCTCGGTTTACCAGCTTATTTGTACCCAAGTGTACAATGACATGTGGTACCTCACCCAATCTGTTATTCATCATCCCTATGCTGCCTTTACCTCTCAGAGTTGATGTCCCTGGCAGGCATCTGACCTCCATGCACTGACCCATCTTGACACATTTCCCTCACTACGCCATTTACAATAGTCTCTGACTATTCATACTCAAATGGATACCTTCTTAATTTCCACTACCCTGCTGGACACCTACTATTTACCAATAACCTGTTGGATGTTGCACTCCCTGCCTGGTCCTTCCCAATGACTGGCTCACAGCTTTCCCTGGTGTTGTCAGGTAGCTGTGTCTCCTTCAGGGCTGCAGAAAGGTTTGTAGTTACTACTGAAAGACACTGCTTCACATCTGCAACTTTCTTCTTTCCCCCTCCCCCCTTTCTCCCTCACTGACACCATCCATCCCTCTGGGCCAGTGGGCCTCTGCATGAGAGCAAAAGTGGGTAGTGGTTCTGAAATCTGACTCAGCTGTCTGAACAGCAGGAGTATTTTTTCCCTTGCTACCTACAACTGTGCATGGAACTCCTTGAACCTCCTGCATATGGGGCAGTAATCAACCCTCCAGAGTGTAGCCCAAGGAATGGTGGTGGTGGTAATGGTAGTAGTAGTGATAGAAGTATAATTTTATTTTTATGAGTCATCCTTCCAATACTAGGAGTGCTTGGGTAGTACAAATTTAAAAAGAAAATAACGAATTAAACCCAATATACAGTCAACAATATGCTCCAATAAATGTAACAAAAATAAAACATAAAGGAGTTTGGATGCCAAAGAATCTGAGGGATCATCACACCAGGCATTAAGATCCACAATGGCAAGAGTACTTGTGGAGTTTAGCACCCAGACCAAAAGCAAACTCCTGAAGGAAGTTCCTTCCCCACCATCAGGAGGGTGGTACATGAGCCCAGTTCTACACATCAAACCAAACACACATTAATTGTCTACACCTTCAAATGACGCAGCCTCCATAATGGGAGAAACAACATAGCTACAGGTCTGTACTCATATTTAATCTATCCGTTCAGTCCCTTGGCTTATTTATCATTCTACATTATTGTAATTGTGCATGTTAATCAGTTATCATTACTGCCAGGTTTTAATTGTGCCATCCTGTAATGTGATTTCTTGTTTGCTGTTCATTATTGCTACTTGCTGATTCCTTCCTCTCTATGTTTCGGCTCCCTAGTAAGTCTTTCCTTCAGCTGCTTTGTCTACTCCCAACCTGCTCATACCTAATCCTAACCTCCTACCTGTCTCCCTGTCATTGAGGCACAGATCAGGAAACAAAGGAAAACCAGGAGCAGTTTCAAAATTCACAATGAGAGTTTTATTATTAGTAATAACAGCAAAATAAAAAAATTAAAATGTGTTCAGTATAACTATTTACAAAGGCAGCACAAACAGAGAAAACTAAGTCCTTCTTCTAAGTGTATCTCTTAATTTCAAGTTTCAGTCTCTCATTCTCCATGTCTCTCTAGAAAAAACATTGCTGCTCTTTTTAAAAGTCTTTGTGACCTCATTTCATTAACAGACATCCTGTGTTTCTTAAAATGTTCTTGTCAGTTTATTGCAGGTGCAACAAAAAGAACATAGTGACCCAGAACTGACCTCTTGTTGACAGCACTGGAGAAAGTTTGCAATCCAGCATTCCAGGTTAACCCCTTGAGTTCCAAATAGCTTTTTGCAATCATTTTAACAGAATAACTATTACTTCTATGTTCTATTTTTGCCATGCATTTAATATTACCATTTTGTTTTGCTTTCATATCTATATACAGTACAGTTTTAAATAAAGGGATCCCAGTATCGGTTACATTTCCACATAAAGATTCACATATATTTTTATACTTGCAGATATGCAAGGGGAAAGAAAAGACAGAAATAACAAGTGAAGGCAGAGATATAGCGAGAGGCAGAAAATTGCAAAACCATCAGAGTGATCAATTCCTAGGTCTCACAAGAAAATTTGATTGCACAACCAGATAGAAAAGACACAGAAAAGGAGAGAATAGAACAGACACTTGCATTTAACTGTTTTCTACAAAACAAATGGGGCAGGGCCTTATTCAACCCTGTCACATACCCCCCTCTTTAAGAGGGAACCTGCTTTACAAAAACAGGCTTCCAAAACTTTCTTTTCAATTCCCTTCTAACAGTAGCTTATAACCTTTACAGTTCAGTGCATATGCAGCATAGCAAACAGAGAAGTTTCAACTCACAATTTTTCAACCTTTGGAATTCTTAATTCCTGATCTATATCTTGACAGAAAATCAGCATTGGCATTCTCTTTCACAGATTTGTGTATAACTTCAGATTTAAATGGCTGTAGTGCCAGGTACCACCAAGTGATTCTAGAATTGTTATCCTTCATTTGGTTAAGCCAACAGAGAGGACTGTGATCTGTTACCAGTACAAACTCAGCTCCTAGTAAGTAAAACTTAAGGGACTCTATAGCCCACTTTGTCGTAAGGCATTCCTTTTCAATGGTGGAGTAACTTTTCTCTCTGTCGTGCAATTTACTTCTTATGTATAGAATAAAATGATCTTTCCCATCTATATGCTGACTCAGGACTGCACCTAGGCCTACCTCTGATGCATCAGTTTGTAACAGAAACTGTTTCTCAAAGTCTGGGCTTCTTAAAACAGGGCTGAACATAATGTAGCCTTAATGCCCCCAAAAGCCTCAACACACTCAGGTCCATTTCACATTATTCAGAAACCATTTCTTTGTGAGTTCAGTGAGGGAAGTAGCTAACTAGGCAAAGCTGGGTACAAATCTCTGATAAACTGGATCATAATCTGGACCAGGGAATAGTATAAATCCTGAACATAGGGAGTGGAGGAGGCTGGGGTACACTAAGTGCCAACATGAACAGGGAGGCTGGCAGCAAAGGGAAACCTCAGATCAGGAGGATTGAACCATAGCACCAAGGTGTGGTGGATACAGAGAATAAGTTCAAGGTATTGTCTTCAATGGTGGGTGAGGAGGGTATGGATATTCAAAGGTGAGATGGAATAGTTAAGGGTAGTAAACAACCAGGGGATTGCTTCCAGATGGAGGATATGGGCATAGTTTTGGATGAAAAGGGTCAGGGTGAAAGTGAAAGCATGAGGAGTATACTGGAGCAGCTCTAGAAGAAGACTGGGCCCAGTGTACAGGGGAAGGGTGGTTTTGGGGTAGGAGTACTCTTAGGAAGAAGGAGGACAATTTTAATACAAGGGGTATAAGAAGAGGGGACTTAACAAGGGTTGAGACTGGAGTGAGTGTGGTGGGTATAGTTAGTGATGCAAAAATGCAGGGCAGGGTGGATAGTCAAAGTGGGTGCAGGGATACAGAGAGTGTAGAAGGTAAAGGTATTGATGATGGTGGTGTACTAGTACTTGGGGATTCCATACTAATAGGGATCATAAGGGAGAGTAAAAGGGAAAGACATAGTAGAATATGGGTAGAGTCAGTACCTGGGTTGACAGTGGATAGGGCGGGAGGGCACTAAAATGGTGCAGGGTCTGCACCAGAAGCCATGCAAAGAGAGACTAAAGGAGCTTAATATGTATACCCTTGAGGAAAGGTGGGAGAGGAGGACATGATAGAAACTTTCAAGTACCTCAAGAGAATCGGCAAAGTCCAGGAAGGTAGCATCTTTCAGAAAAAGTAATGTGCAAGAACAGGGGGCACAATTTAAAAATAGAGGGGGAATGGCTCAGGAGCAACATAAAGAAGTTTTTTTCATGGAGAGGGTGGTGGATGCATAGAATGGCCTTCCTGTATAGGTTGTGGGGTCAAAGCAGTGGGGGAATTCAAGAATGCATGGGGCAGACATAAAGCAATTCTGGCGGGGGGTTGGAAGAAGTAGGCTGTTGGTTAACTAGGATCTGCAGCTTATCCAATCGGTATGGAAATGGGCATACTGGGTGGGCCAAGCAGTCCTTATATGCTGTCAAAGTCTATGTTTCTATGTTTCTATGTTAAGCTATTCTCAAATGTGTGAGGAGGGGAGGCACAAACCACACATGGTGGTTTACGTGGGCAAGAAGAACTTGGCAGGTGAAATGGTAGAGGTGGCAATGGAGAGGTTCGAGGAGCTAGGGAAGTTGTGTGAGGAAGTTGTGGGGTTCAGTAGCCTTCTCTGAGGTTCTACTAGTAGCTAGAGTTAGCACAGTGAGGAAGAAAAGGATAGAGGAGTTTAATAATTGGCTGAGAGAATGGATCAATCCAAGGGGTATGGAATAGTGGGTAACTGGGGTAATGTCTGGGACAGTAAAGAGTTGTTTACAGGGGATAGGTTACATTTAAGCAGGGTAGGGCAAGAGGTCTTAAAACATAGATTAGAAGAGTATATAGCAACAAAAGTGAGTTTAAACTAAGTGGGGGGTGGCGAATGTGTTGCTGGAATGAAGAGTCTCTGGTGTGGGAAGACAAGCATGCTTACCACCTGTTTTAACAGAGAAAGGATCATCGAAAGGTTGAGGGGTGTGGTGAAGAAGAATAATAAATGCTATGGGGATAGAAGGGGCACTTCTTGTAGGGTAGTTTCCTTTAATGCAATAAGTCTGGAGAACAAAACTGCTGAACTACAGGCTCTTTTAATGGAGGGTAGGGTAGACATATTGACTATCACAGAAACATGGGCCAACAAATACCAGGATTGGGATCTGTTGATCCCAGGGTACATGATTTACGGGAGGGGCAGAGACAATGGGAAAGGTAAGGGATGGCGATATACATGAAGGAAGGGATAATATGTGAGAGGAAAGAAGGGCAGGAGTGTAGGACAGAGGCCTTGTGGATTCAATTCCGAGACACAAGGAATCAAATTCTCAGGTTGGGAGTAGTATATGGACCACCATCTTGAGGGGAAGATCTTGACAGTGAGCTATCAGGGAAAATCAGGAAAATGTGTGGAAGAGGTAACACTGTGACAGTGGGTTACTTCAATCTTCCGAGGGTTGATTGGGGTATGACAGCCACCTCGAGTGCTAAGGGCAGATTCTCCTGGATGTATTGCAGGATTGTTTCCTGGCACAGTTGCTAACTGAGCTGACTAGGTTGGGGAATATGCTAGATCTAGTATTGATCAACAGGGAGATTATTAGAGAGACGAGGGTAGAAAAACCACTGGCTGGGAGCGACCACCACTTGGTGTGGTTCTTAATTAGCATATGTACAGAGGTAGGGGGTACAGGGACCAGGGTGATTGACTTCAGACATGCTGATTTTGGCATGATGAAGGAAATACTAGAGTGTCACCTGAAAGGAATTCATCCTCAATGGGATGCAAACCAGAAATGGGAAAACATCAAATTGGGGCTTGTGGAGGCCACTGAGATATGTGCCAAGGTAAAAAAGCAAAAAGGGAAGGGCTAAGAGACCAAGCTGGCTGAGCAAGGAGGTTTTAGAAATGGTGACGGCTAAAAAGCAGTATTCAGGAGATACAGGAGATCAGGAAATAAGGAGGATTGGGACGAGTATTTGAAGAAGTCCATGACAATCACCAGGGGAGTAAGGGTTGCTAAAGCTTCCAGGGAATTGAGGCTGGTGCAGGGTATCAAAGAAGGAGAAAAAGACTTCTTCAGAAACATACAGGAGGAAAGGAGCTGTAAGGACCAGATTGTGAGGATCAGAAGGGAAGGGGGTGGGCTGTAAGTGAGGTGGAACAAGCAGAGGCTCTAAATGAGTACTTCTGTTCTATGTTCATGAAGAAAAAGGGTGGGCTACATCCAAAGGGTGTGTGGATGGTGGGCAAGGGGAGTGAGAAACATAGAAACATAGACTTTGATTGCAGATAAGGACCGCTTGGCCCACCTAGTCTGCCCATTTCCCTACCTAGAGGATAAGCTCCAGATCCTATTTAACTAACAGCCTATTTCTTCCTACCCCCCACACAAATTGCCTGATGTCTGTCCCATGCATTTTTGAATTCTCCCCAGTTTTAGACCCCACAACCTCCTCAGGAAGGCTGTTCCATACATCCACCACCCTCTCTGTGAAAATATACTTCCTCACATTACCCCTGAGCCATCCCCCCTCTATCTTCAAATTGTGTCCCTTGTTCTTGCACATCTCTTTTTCTGAAAGATGCTACCCTCTTGGACTTTGTTTATCCACTGGGAGTGCTTAAACATTTCTATCATGTCCCCCCCTCCTTTCCTCAAGGGTATACATATTAAGCTCCTTTAGTCTCTCCTTGTATGGCTTCTCTTGCAGACCCTGCACCATTTTAGTTGCCCTCCTCTGAACTGCCTCCATCCTATGTCCTTGCGGAGATGAGGTCTCCAGAACTGGATGCAGTACTCCAGATGGGGTCTCATCAACTGTCTGTTCAGGGGGATAACACCTTCCTGTTTTCTGCTGGTGATGCCTCTCCCTATATATCCCAGTATCCCCCTCAACCCTCCCTACCACCGTCTCACATTTATTGCCAACCTTAAGGTCATCTGATATGATTACCCTCAGGTCTCTTTCAATTTTTGTTGTTGTTACTAGCTCCCCCCTCATTGTGTAATCTTCCCCTGGATTTTTGTTTCCCATGTTCATTATTTTGCACTTCTTTGCATTGAATCCAAGCTGCCATACTTCTGACAATTCTTCTGACCATTCCTCCAACCTTGCCAAGTCCCTTCTCTTCCTTTCCACACATCCTTGTGTATCAACCCTGTTGCAGATCTTTGTGTCATCTGCAGAGAGGCATACTTTTCCTTCCAGTCCCTCTGCAATGTCACTTATAAAGACATTAAAAAGGACTGGACCCAGTACTGAACCCTGCAGTACCCCACTAGTAACCCCACTTTCTTCAGAGTGGACTTCATTTACAATTACTTTCTGTATCCTGTTGTCCAGCCAATATTTTACCAGGCTACCACCCTGGGACCCACTCCCAGGCTAGTTAATTTGACTATTAATCTTTTGTGTGGGACTGTGTCAAATGCCTTGCTAAAGTCTAGGTAGGCCATGTCCACAGCCCCTCCCTGGTCTACTGCTTTGGTCATCCAATCAAAGAAATCAATTAGATTCATCTGACATGACCTTCCCGCTGTGAACCTATGCTGCCTTGGGTCCTGTTCCCCACTGGCCTCTAGGTACTAAACAATTCTTTCATTCAGAAGTGATTCCATCACTTTCCCTACCACAGAGGTCAAACTGACAGGTCTTTAGTTTCCTGCCTCTGTCTTGGTCCCACTTTTGTGAAGGGGAATCACATCTGCCTTCCTCCAGTCCTCAGGTACCACACCATCCTCCCATGATTTGTTAAAAATGGTAGTCAGTGGTGTCACTAGTTCTCTGCTTAATACTTTTAGAACTCTGTGGTGAATTCCATCTGGCCCCATTGCTTTGTCCACCTTCAGTTTTAGGAGTTCTTTCAGAACCCTTTCTTCTGCGAAAGGACTGAGATCGACCCCCCTATCCAGAGTGCTTCTGCTAATTGGATTAGGCACCTCCCCCATCTCCTCTTTTGTGAATACTGAACAGAAGTATTCATTCAGTATCCCTGCTTTTTCATTGTCCCTCTCTACCCACCCACCGTCCATTCTATTCAGCCTCACTATCCCTCCCTTTGTCTTTCTACGCTCCTTGATATACCTATAAAAGGTTTCATCCCCCTTCTTAACTGAGTTGGCTATCTTTTCTTCAAGTTTGGGCCTTTGCTATTCTGACTACCCTCCCTGCTTCCTTCTGCCTTAACTGGTACAGTTCTCTGTCCTGCTCCTTTTGTATTTCCTTATAATTCCTAACTGCTGTCTTTTTCTCCCTAACCTTCACCGCCACCTCTTTTGAGAACCAAAGTGGCTTTTTCTTTCATTTTGATTTGTTTATTTGCTTCACTCAAAGGCTTGTTGCCTCTGTGATGGCAGTTTTGATATTTCCCCATTGTTGTTCCACCCCTCCTTCTAGCCTGTTTGCTAGTGCTTTTCTAAGGTACTCTCCCATCTTGCCAAATTCAGCCCTCCTGAAGTCCAGAACCCTCACTTTTGTATGGCTTGACTCTGTTGCTGAGTTTATCGTGAACCACACTGTTTGGTGGTAAGTTGTTCCCAAATGGCTACCCACTTCTAGATCTGAGATCCTCTCACTGTCCCCATTTGAGAGTATGAGGTCTAAGATTGCTCCCTCATGAGTAGGTTCCAAAACTAGCTGTCTCAGGCATGCCACCTGAAGGGCATCGAGAATGGCCCTGCTTTTGGATGTGGCTGCAGCAAAGGTGCTCCAGTTGACATCTGGCATATTAAGGTCCCCCATCAACAGTATCTCCCCTTTCTCTGTCATCCTAAGTATGCCTTCTATCATATCCTTGTCCAAACCCTTCCCCTGACATGGGGGTCTGTATACAACCCCTGTGCAAATTGTGGTGCCATTTCCATTCTCTAAGGTGACCCACAGTGGCTCCTCTCCTCCATGTTTACTCTTTTTTTCAGCTGCTTTTATCCCTTCCCTTACATAGAGAGCTATTCCACCCCATCTTCTCCCCTCCCTGTCTCTCCTGTAGGTTGTATACCCTGGTATGTTAACATCCCAGTCATGGTTCTCTGTGTACCATGTTTCTGTAACTGCTATGATATCCAGGCATCCCTCTTCCATCAAGGCCACCAGTTCTAGGAGCTTGTTACCCAGACTACAGGTGTTGGTACTCATTACTCTCCATTTTTTGATGACCTTACCCATTTTTGCCCCATCCCTGTCCTTATAGCATTTGTCACTTTCTCCATTTACCCCTGCACTTCTCCCTATCGATATCTCTATGTTGGTGTCTACCTCACTTAGTACCCTGATTTTTTGGGGGGGGCTAGGATTTCCCTGCTCCTCTCCAGTGCCTCCCCCTTGGCTAGTTTAAATGCTTGCCACCAAAGCATTTATACCTATCACCTAGTATCCTGGTTCCCCTCCTCGACAGATGCAGACCCAGTGTAGGCCTCCATCCCTCCAGTTGGACCCCCAGTCCCCAATGAAGCCAAATCGATGAGCTCTGTACCAGTTTTTCAACCACTGATTGAATCCCATGGTGTGGAGCAGCCTAGCCTCACCTGTGCCAGACAGGCAGCACCTCTGAGAAGGTTACCATGCTTGCTATTTGTCTAAAGCCCCTCCCCATCTCCACAAATGCTTCTTGCACTGCTCTGATCCCTTTCTTAGCCAGGAGGAGTTAACAGATGATGTGAATACTGGAGTTAACAGATGATGTGATTACTGAGGGCAGGGTACTGGACTGTCTAAGGGCTCTGAGGGTGGATAAAGCACTAGGTCCGGATGGCATACATCCATGAGTGCTTAAGGAAATGGCAGACGTATTTACTGGACCACTAATGGATCTGTTCAATACTTCCATGAAAATAGGGTGTGTGCCACAAGACTGGAGGATAGCCTATGTGATGTCTCTCCATAAAAGTGGTCCAAAGGATGAGCTGGGTAATTACAGATCAGTAAGCCTAACATCGATTGTGGGAAAGCTGATGGAGACAATATTTAAGGAGACACTGGTTTCCTTCTTGGATGTCAATGGGCTCCAAGATGCTCATCAGCATGGGTTTCTCTCTGGAAGATTCTGTCTGACTAATCTTTTTGAGTATTATGACTGGGTTATAAGGGAGCTGGACAAGGGTCATACTGTGGATGTTTATTTGAACTTCAGCAAGACCTTTGATTCAGTTCCCTGTGGGAGATAGGGTGATAAGCTAAATAACTCGGGGGTGGGTGCTAAATGGGTTAATTGGATTGTGAACTGGCTACAAGACAGACAGCAGAAAGTACTAATGAAGGGGAAACTCTCTTCTCTGAGAGCTGTGATGAGTGGGGTGCCACAGGAATCAGTGTTGGGGCCAGTGTTGTTTGGGATTATTATTGCGGATTTCTCTCATGTGTCAAGAATAAGATCAGTCCTGTCTGCTGATGACAGCAAGCTGTGGGAAGTGGTAGATTATATAGAAGGCTGGCAGAGGTTGCATGATTATCTGACTAAGCTGGCAGAATGGTCAGCGGTATGGCAGGTTGGGGTTTAATGTGAAAAAGTGCAAAGTATTACACTTTGATGCAAAGAATCCTAGAAAGGGTTACCAACGGGTGGGATGCAGTTATGTACCAATGAAGAGGGAAAGGATCAAGGGGTGGTGATCATGAATATGAGCAATTCAGAGCAGAGCAGGAGAGTGGCAGCAAAGGTCAACAGGATGCTGAGTTGTATAGAGAGTGGCATCAACTCCAGAAGCAAGGATGTCATTCTGCCACTCTACAAGTCTCTAGTCAGACTGCACTTGGATCACTGTATGCAATTCTGGTGCCCTTACCTGAAGAGAGATGTGAGATTGTTGGAGGGGGGTACAACAAAGGGTGGAAAAGTTGATTCAGGGATTTCAGGATATGCCCTACGAGGAGAGATTAAGGGAATTGAACATGTATTCCCTGGAGGAGAGAATGGATCAGCGGGATATGATTGAGACCTTTAAGAACTTAAAGGTAATAAAT
The DNA here is from genome assembly GCA_016271365.2 of Neoceratodus forsteri. Classification (NCBI taxonomy): domain Eukaryota; kingdom Metazoa; phylum Chordata; order Ceratodontiformes; family Ceratodontidae; genus Neoceratodus; species Neoceratodus forsteri. The sequence goes on from CM057455.1 coordinate 704,690,433, forward strand.
GTCTGGTATTGAAGAGATATTCAAGCTCTGGAAGTGGAGGGACATGAGAGGGCATAGACTTAGATTGGAAGGAGATAAGTATATCCTGGGAATGAGGAGGCAATTTTTCACAGACAGAGTATTAGCAGTTTGGAACACTTTGCCACAGGAAGTGGTATCCTGTAGGACGGGGTGGGTAGTTTCAAGAGGGGATGGTACAGGGTGAAGGGGGTATTTGGGAAGGTGGAGGAGGGGGAGGGGCAGCTGCAAAGTAGGGTGTTAGCTGCACACTTGAGCAGACTAGATGGACCTAGAGGCCTAATCTTTGCTGCAATTTTTCGTATGTTCGTAATAACCAGCCAGCCCTAAAAATTACCTGCCATGTTTCTTGGTTTTGTGGACAGGACTGTTAGCTACAGCTTCTATCTTGGAAACCTCTGGCTTGACTTCTCCATTTCACAAAATATAGGCCAAATATCTGGTTTCCTGCATGCCCAATGCGCACTTATTAGGATTAGTTGTCAAACCTGCCTTTTTGATTGATTGCATAACTGCTCGTAGGTGTTCCAGGTGGCTTTTCCAGTCTGGAATGTATGCCACATCATCCAGGTACACAGCACAATAACCAGAGTGAGGGGATAAAATTACATCCATGTACTGCTGGAATGTAGTGGGTGTGCCATGTAAACCAAACGACATGGCAGAGAAGTGATAGAATCCTATTGGAGTGGCAAAGGCTGTCTTGTTTCTGGATTCTTTAGCTAGGGGCACTGATATACTTGGCATTCCCCAGCCTGTCCACCAAATCATCTATTCTGGACATAGGATAACTTTCAAATTCTGACACTTGATTGTTTCCTAAAATCAAGGCAGATTGTTACGTCCCCTGCTTTTTTGTTTACTATCACCACTGGTAATGACCAAGCACTTCTCGTCTCTTCTATGATACCCAATTCTTACATTTTTTGTATTTCCTTAACCATGTCAGCTCTTAACTACTGTGGTATTCTGTATGTCTTTTGTCTAATAGTGTGAGCATTCCTTGTCACTATTAAGTGCTCGACCCCTTTTGCTCGGCCTGGTATTGTGGTAAAAGTACTGTCAAATGTCTTTAGCAATTTTCAAATTTCTGTGGTTTGTTCGGAGGTTAAGGAAACATTCACCTTTACAGCATTAGTAGTTACAGTTTTTTCCAGTCTGTCATTAGCTACTGTACATCAACATCTTCTTTATCACTTCTGGTAAAACTAGCAAAGTAGCTATTGGTGTTTTTTCAACCCATTTCTTGAGAAGTTTAGCATGGTATATCTTAGAAGGATTTTTCCCATCAGGGGTCTCAGTCTCATAGTTAACTGTGCCAGTATGTCTAAGCACTTTATAAGACCCTTGCCACTTCATTAACAGTTTGTTTTCCATTGTGGGTGATGGTAGCAAGACCTGTTCACCTGGTTCAAATACTTTTTCTTTTACCCCATGGTCATAATACACCTTCTGCTGGTTTTGGGCCTCTTCCTGATTACTGTAGGCAATTTCAACATATTTTGCCTCTTTCTTTTTTAGGGCACACATATAAGATGTAATAGATTGTTTCTGATGGGGATTACCTTGCCACGTTTCTCTTATTAAATCTAATGCCCCTCTAGGTTGTCTACCACACAGCGTTTCAAATGGTGAAAAACCTGTTGATGCCTGTGGCACTTCTCTGTAAGCAAAAAGCAGGTAAGGCAAGTATTGGTTCCACTCTTTCCCTTCCCCTTTTACAAACTTTTTTAACATGCATTTTAGCGTTTGATTAAAACACTCAACAAGACTGTTAGTCTGAGGGTGAGAAGGGGAGGTTCTTATGGCAGTGATACCTAGTAGTCGGTATAGCTCCTTCAGTAATGCAGCACCAAAATTACTACCCTGATCAGTAGTAATCTCTTTTGGTAGTCCCACCCTGCTGAAAATTTTGGCAAGCTCTGCTGCCACTTTTGTGGCAGTGACAGTATGCATTGGAACTGCCTTTGGGTAACGAGTAGCATAAGTCACATAATACCAAAATGAATCAATTACCCTTTTTACTTTTGTCTAAGGGGTCATCCACATGCATTGCAATTCTCTCAGAAGGCACATCTATCAGGGTTTGGGGCACCGGGGCACCTTGTCTTTTTTAGTCAATGGAGCTACTTTCTGACACTCAGCACATGAACTGCAATAGGTAGCAACATCTTCATGAATTCCAGGCCAGTCAAATCTTTACAGCAATCTGGCAAGAGTGTGATCCCTCCCTGAGTGACTAGCCATAGGACTATCATGAATTATCTGTAACAACACAGATCTATACTTTTGTAGTGTATATATAACCAATTGCTGTATCTGGTCCTGTATCTGAGGTTTAACCCAAACTCTGTACAGTAGCCCATTACATTTTTTAAACAAAGGATCACCCTGTTTTGGTTTCACCCCCAGCTGCATAAAATAACCCTGGAGCGAAACATTGCAAGCTTGTTCGGGAAGAAAATCACAATCAGTGATCAGTTTAGTTTTAACATTTTCATATGTTAATCCTTTATGTCCATCAGTATTTTGTTGCCACTGTTTCTTAAAGCATCGTCTTTCTTTCCTGGACTTCCGTATCTTGGAGCTGTGCGCAAACAAATCTAAAATCAAAATCAGCAAAAGAAAAAGAATTCCCACCATCAGAGATTTTCTTTGCTAGAGCTCCTGTCACCACAACTGCTGAAACATCAGGATTTACTCCCCCTTTGATTAACTCAGTAAATCCTGGAAAGTCATTTCCAATAATCACAGGTACAGGTAACTTAGGTACTAACCCCACTTTCATTTGGTGTGACACCCTGTTAATAGTCAGAGTCACTTGGCTGGTGGAATAGAGTGGAGTGTCCCTGTGGATGCAGATGACAGGTCAGTACCTGGTCCTCTTGGACATTATATTTCCAGCACTTCAACATGCACTATGTTCTTCCACATCCCGAATCTATAAGTCCTTTCGCAGTCTTATCTCTCACCTTCAGTTCCATTAAGTACTTGTCCCAATTTGCTAAGGACAAATCTGCTCCAGTGTCACTTATCTTACTATGGCAATTTCTTGCAATATGACCTGGCTTATTACAGTTATAGCAAATACAATCTTTGAGTGCAGATTTGTTGCCCCAACCAGAGTTATCAGACTTGGAGTTTAAATGGGTAAAAGAGTGTCTTACAGGTGCGTGGCTGTTACCTCACTGCTGTGGCATCTGTCTGGCCATTTGGTTGTCTTCAGCTAAAGAAATAGCCTTTTCCCCACTTTCTGGTTGGTGTTCTTTTATCCAAAGCTGTACATTTGGGTAGAATGTTGATGAACTGCTCCATTACACGTTTTAATGATCTGTGGGAGTGTTTTGCCATCTGGTTGGAGACATTTCATAAGGAGTTCTCTGAGTCAGGTGAAGGCTTCTCGAAGATTGTTGACTGAGTTGTACTTCAGGGACCAAAATCTCTGCCTGTAGGTCTCTACTGAGATGTCATACCTTTTCAGGATTTATCTTTTCACCAGGTCATAGTTTTCTGACTTTGCAGTGTCCATATTGCTGTAAGCAAGTTGGGCTTTCCCTGTCAGGTAAGGTACCAGCCTGATTGCCCATTGCTGCTTTGGCCACTGGCAAGCTACGACAACTCTTTCAAAAGTTGTCAAGTATGCTTTGATATCATCCGAGGGACACAACCTTGTAAGTTTAATGTCTTTTAAGTTGTTGGGGTTTTGTTGCTGTGCTGGACCTATGCCAGATCCACTAGCTTTGATACCTTACAAGGCATCTGACCATCACTACATCTCTTATCTTCTCTTCTTTGCTGCTTTTGTTGTTGATTCTCTTCTCTTCTTTGTTTCTCGAGTTGTTGCATTTCTTCTTTTCTCTGTATATCTAAATGTTGAATCTCTTTTTCTATCTCTGCTGCATCTTCTCTCTTCTCTGTTTCTCCATCTATGTTTGTTGTATAGCCCACAATTTGAAAAAGGCAGTCATGCTTCCAGGTCCTGTCACTGCCTGTTCTTTTTTTTTCATTACTGGAGCTGGCTCTACAATCCCAGATTGGACTTTTGTCTCTGCTAGCTTGGCTGCCATTCTTCTGGTAATCACTCCTGGACTTGCTGCTGCAGAATCCATACCTTTCTACTATGCTTCCCTGGTCTAGTATACATGCACAAAACTCTTGGCTTGATAGTATGCATGGTATAAATCCCATTTAGACTGACACCATCTGTAATCAAGGCACAGGTCAGAAAGCATAGGAAAACCAGGAGCAGTTCAAAATTCACAATGAGAGTTTTATTAATAGTAATAACAGCAAACTAAAAAAATTAAAATGTGTTCAGTATAACTATTTACAAAGGCAGCACAAACAGAGAAAACTAAGTCCTTCTGATGATGATGATATCACTTAATTCCTTGTTTCAGTCTCTCATTCTCCTTGTCTCTCTAGCAAAAACATTGCTGCTCTTTTTAAAAGTCTTTGCAACCTCCACTCATTAACAGACATCCTGTTTTTCCTAAAATATTCTTTTCAGTTTCTTGCAGGTTCAGCAGAAAGAATATAGTGATCCAGAACCGACCTCTTTTTGATGGCTCTTGAGAGATTTTGCAAATCAGCATCTCAGGTTAACCTCCTGATTTCCAAATAGCTTTTTGCAATCATTTTAACAGTATAACTATATATAGTTTTAAACAAAGGGATCCCAGTATCAATTACATTTCCTCTTAAAAATGCACATATATTTTTATACTGACAGATATGCATAGGGAAAGAAAAGACAGAAATAGCAAGTGAATGCAGAGATTTAGTGAGAGTCAGAGAATTGCGAAACCATTGGAGTGATCAATTCCTAGGTCTCACAAGAAAATTTAGTTGCGCAACCAGACAGAGATGTGACAGAAAAGGAGAGGATAGAACAGACCCTTGCATTTAACTTCTTTCTGCATAACAAATGGGGCAGAGCCTTATTCAACTCTGTCACATCCCCCCTTATTTCCCTGTCTTGCCTTCATTTCCATCTCTATCTATGCCCCATCTTATTTTCCCATATTGCTACTCTTTCTTAGCTCCCACTACCCCCTGTCTTGCCTTCATTCTTTCATCTCCCCTTACACTTTGTCAATTGCATTAACTCCCAATGTAGGATCCCCCTATCTTTTTCCACAGTGCTGCTCCTTCTCAGTTCCCCATCCCATGTCTTGCCTTCTTTCTTCCATCTTCCTCTACATTTCATCAACTGCACTAACTCCCTGTATTGGGTCCCCCTATCATTTTGTGCTGTGCTGCTCTGTCAGCTTCTATTCTACCTGTCCCATTACTTGCTTCTTGCCTACCCATCACTCTCTCTTCCCCATCCCTCCTCCATTTTCCTCCTCATCCTTCTTACCTATCTGATTTCTCATCCCCCCACATACAGTTGGCCTTAAATTCCTTTCCCTCCAGGCAAGCCCATACTCCCCCACTTAGCCCTGCTGCTACTTCTCCTTGTAGCACACTTTGTCTCCAGCTCTCTCTCAGCTTAAGCTGTCCCTCCTCTACCCTATTCTTTTGCAAGCTCTGATCCCACAGCTTTCCATCTTTCTAATATGTTGCTTTTCACCATGTCTCTCCTTCACCCTCATGTTTTCCCTAGTGCCCCTCCCTCCTACTGACTCTCCTCTCTTCCCTCTTCTTTCAACCTCTACCCTCCCTTTCTTCCACCCTCCCCTTTTCTTGACTTCCCTCTCTCTCCCATTTCCCTGGCCCCCAGGTTGTTCCTTCCTCCATTCCTTTTTTTTCTATAATTAAGTAAACTTTATTAAAATTTTTCAACAAGGAGTAACCATAAACAAGAGAAATGGTACAATGACAAGAAGTAATCCCCCCTTCCCCCCAAACATATTAAAAAACAGGCAGTGCAATATAAACATGTAAATTTCACAGAACACCCCCCCAATCGCACCATATACAAAAGCTGAAAACCACCCTCCCCTTCAAAATCCCTCCCTCCTCCCCTCCTTCCCCTTCTCATTAGAGCATACTCATGAAAAGCAGAAAATCTTTTATGGAGCTATCTCCAACAAAAACAAAAAGAGAAGGGCTCAGACAACAGAGTATTATCTTTCAGGGACTCAGCAGAGCCACCAGTTAGTATACCTCTGCCTTATTTAGGTGTCAACAAACCAACTCCCCTCCTAATACTCGCAGTTGAGTTCAAGGTGGAAATAGATTTTAACTCCTCCACCTGCAACCATTTAAGATTCTCCCAAGACTGATAAAAGGGTGTATTGAGTTTCCCACCATTTCCAAAATGTATCATCCCTGAAGTGCATTCTCGCTATTTGCTTTTCAACTGCCTGGGACTGCATGACCTCCTTCGACCACTCTCCAGTGGATGGGTTGCTGTCCTCTAGCCAATGTCTAAGAAAAACTGTTTTCACCACTAGGGAGATTAGTGGCATGTGTGCCCAATGTTGTCAGATAAATGAGGCAGGAAAATCACCCAACAAACAGATCTTGGGAGTAAAAGCATCCTCTAGACCTAGTAGAGGGTCCAGAGATGATTTAATTGCATTCCAAATTAGTTGTATTTTTACACAGTCCCATAACATATGCTTTGAATCGCCCTTGGAAAGACTGCAACAGGAGCAGATGGAGGTCCAGGATCTACCCATCTTTAACAATTTGGCAGGGGTAAAGTACAGATTCAATAGAATACATAATTGCATCCATCTATAATGGTCATGTTTCATCCACCTATATAAATTACGCCATATAGTTTGACATTTTTGGGAAGTGTAATTTAAGAGCAGCTTTTGCTGCCAGTAATAGCCGATCCCAGGTAAAGAGTTAGCGTCTATTGGCTGGAGGAGAGAGTATAGACCAGAAACTGGGTGAGGCTAGGAAGCTTTAATGCATAAGTTATCCAATACCTCATTATCTGAATTCTTCCAAGGGACCAGCCCTAAGAAATCCTGTAGAGCCTTAGTTAACTGCAAGTGTTTAAAACCATGCAATAAAGGGAGTACATACGTAGATTGTATATCCCAATAGTCATCAATTGACCTTATCTGATCAAGGATTCTACCTTGGACTCACCTAATGGCTGGGCAAAAAGCCCTCAGAATAGGACAACACATAGTCTGGAAATGAGGATTACCAGAAACTGGTTGGGAGAAAGCCTTACTCCAATTTGCCTTAAGGAGATTCTTAAGTTGAGCACAAGCCTCTAAGAACCAAAGTAAAGGAGGATTTTTGAGTGCACGTGGTAAACTAGATGGCTTAAGGTATATCAAACTATTAAAAGACACCCTGTTTTCTTACATACTGTAGGTTAGCCATTAATTGGAGCCAGAGGGGCTGGTAACCACCTGTATCTTTCCTCCCTTCCTCTTACCTCCACCTTCAAACCCTTAGATCTATTCTTCCCTCCCACCCCCTCTCTCCCCCTCATCTGCAGTGTAGGAGCATCCCTGTCTCTGCTAAGCTCCTTATTGCACTGCTGCTGCTAGCTGCAGGTGATATTGAACCCAATGCTGGCCATGGTCACTCCCTCCTGCTGGTCCCCCAAAAGATTAAGAGTGGCACACATAAATGACCCAGCCTCCTCCCAAAGATATGTTGCAACTGCTCAAAGTTAATCATCAGCCTGATGTGCTAATAATTTCAGAGTATTGGCTATCCCCCAAAATCCCTGATGCCACAGTTGCCATCCCTGGGTACACTCTCACCCAGCAGAATCATACTAAGAGGGATGGTGGTGTTGCCATCTACCTCTCCTCTGTCATCCAGTTCATTCCTATACTCTCTATCACCTCCCCCTCTGCATATGAACTACTCCTCATAAAATTCTGTCCCCCCTTCTCTGCCCCTATCTTTTTGGCTGGTATCTATTGCTGACCCAGCCTGTCACCCTCATCAATCACAGAGCTCCTTACCACTATCTCCACTCATGCCTCATCTGGTGAATTACTCATCCTTGGGGACTTTAATATAAACTCTTTCTCCCCCCATCAAACTAATTTCTGCTAAAACATCAAGCCCTTAAATCTAACTCGTTTTCCAACACAAACCATCACAATCACAAATCCCTCAATCACTTCTTATTGGATTAGGTTCTTACCTCCCACCACCACTATATCACTGAGGCTGGCACCTTTCCTGATGCCCAGTAGTGACCACCATATGGTCTATTGTGTATGGAAAATACACTGTCATAAAGGTCCTCCCAAACTCCTCCAAATACAGTCCTTCTGGTCACTGTATTTGTCCGCCCTCTTAGCTATCTTGGTAGCTCCTGACTGGGTGAGGGTGTGTGGTGCAGGATTCTTCTCATCTATCGTCCATGAGGTGATGGGATTGTTTTCCTGTGGGAAGTCGCAGACTTCTTTGTAGACCTGACATTGGGATCCTCCAAGTGGCTGATCCTGGGGGATATCAATGCCTGGGTCAATGATGAACTCTCACAGTTTGGTCAGGACTTCCTCCAGCTAATGAATTCACTGGGCTTCACACAGGATATTTCCTCATTGACCCATATAGGTGGTCATTCATTGAACTTGGTGTTTGTTCTGGGGATGGAGATAACTGACTTGGTGGTGGAACCAGTCGGGTGGTCTGACCATCATACCATTGGTTTCAGTTTCCTGGCCCTCCCTAGTAGGCCAGATCCTACAGAGATGATCCGGTACTGTCCTTTTAGAGGTGTTTCTCCGCAGGGTCTAATGGTGGTGCTGGACCTGTCAGGTTGACCGAGTGAATGCATGGATCCCGGGGACCTGGTTCTTGCCTATAACAAGGCAGTGGTAGGGGCCCTGGATTCCATTTCTCCTGTTCATGTTCGCCCCCTCACTCTACACCCCAGGTCTCCTTGGTTTGATGAGACCTTGAGGGAGTTGAGAAGAGTGGGACGAAGGCTTGAGGGATGTTGGCGGAAGTCGGGCCTGGAGTGTGATAGGCTTAGTTTGATGGACCATTATCGGGTCTATCAATCAGCAATTACCCAAAAGAAGACAGAATTCCTGTCCAAGGAAATTGCTGCCACACAGAATCGACCAGCTCAGCTCTTCCGGACCATGGACAGATTGTGCAATCCAATCTGTCTTCAGCCCGAAAGGGTTTTTTCACAAGAACGGTGTGAGGAGTTTGCTCTATTTTTCATGGATCAGGTTGCCATAATCAGGTCCAATCTCCTCCTAACTCTCTCAAATGGGAGTTGTGGTGGTCAGCAGGAGATGTCAGACACCCAGTTTGTGTGGTTTGACTTCGACCTGCCCACAATCAGTGACATTTTGATGGTCATCCAGTCACTGCGACCGACCAACTGTAGTCTGGCCCCGAGCCCTACATGCCTTTTACTAGGATGTGTGGATAAAATTGGCCCAGACCTTGCCAAGATAGTCTGGTTGTCTTTGGAGAAGGGGATCTTCCCTCATCCCTTGAAGGAAGCCGTGGTCCAACCTCTTCTTAAGAAGTCCTCCATGGACCCGGACTGCCTGGCCAGCTACAGGCCTGTCTCTAACCTACCCTTCATGGGTAAGGTTATTGAGAAAGTGGTTGCCTCGCAGCTGGACAATCATTTGACCAGCCACAATGTCTATGATTCCTTCCAGTCCAGATTTAGGAAGAGACATAGTACCGAGATGGCCCTTGTCCGGGTACTAAATGACCTCCTAATAGCGAGAGATCAAAAGACCCGTTCCATCTTGGTCTTTCTAGATCTTTCTGTGGCATTTGCCACTGTGGACCATGATGTGCTGTTGGAGTGCCTGTGGCTTATCTGTGGACTGTCTGGTACGGTCCTCAGTTGGTTTCGATCTTTCCTCGAGGGTAGGACTCAGAGGGTGTTGTCTGGGATTTTTTTCCTCTGCACCACTCCCCCTATCCTGTGGGGTGCTGCAGGGCTCCATCTTGGCACTGATGTTGTGTGCGGTGTATATGCTGCCATTGGGAGTGATTATTAGGTGGTACGGCTTGAGTTTTCACTGCTATGCAGATGATACTCAGCTGTGCATGTCCTTTGTGCCTGGCCAGGGTGACGCTGTCTCGGTCTTTGACAACTGTCTCACCAAGATCCAGGATTAGATGAGTGTGAGCTGGCTGCAGTTAAACCTGGAAAAAACTCGAGGTGTTGGTTGTAGATCGAGGTCATCAGGAGGCAGGTTTGTTGCAGGATCACTTTGGGGTTTTTGGCTTGGGGGTGCCCAGCTAACTACCTCAGACCGGGTGCGGAACCTGGGCATTATGTTTGATGACTGCCTGACCCTTAAATCACGGGTGTTGGCAGTTGTGAAAACCTCTTTTTACCATCTGAGGAACATCACCCAGGTGAAGCACCTGGTTCCTTCTGACGATCTTTCAACTTTGGCCCATGCCTTTGTTACCTTCTGCCTTGACAACTGCAACGCCCTTTACCTAGGGATACTGGGGCTTGACATCCGCCACTTGCAGCTAGTGCAGAATGTGGTGGGGAGGCTTTTGACTGGTACCTCTAGGACCAGTGATATAACGCCTATCCTCCACGGACTGCAGTGGCTGTCAGTACAGTGGCGGATCACCTTCAAGGTTGGTTTGCTGACCTATAAGGCCCTACATGACCAGGGACCTAGTTACCTGCAAGATCTTCTTCACCCCTACTGTCCCCCCAGCCCTCTCTGATCCACCAATAAGGGATTGCTAGAGATTCTCAGGGTCCGTTTGAAGACATTGGGGGCCAGGTCATTTAGTTTCATGGCCCCGACCCTGTGGAATTCTCTACCTCATAGGGTGGGAGATTGCCTGACCGTCCAAAGTTTCAAAGCAACCTTGAAAACTTATTTATTTAGCCTAGCTTACCCTGATTTTTAATGCCACTATGTTGACTGGTTTTAATATATTGTTTTATTTTTTGGTGTATTTTAACTATTTATTGTACAAGCGCTTTGGTTTTGGAAAGGTGCTTTTTATAAATAAAGAATGAGTTGAGTTGAGTTGGTCATCCATCTCCTTTGCTAGCACAATCAGGTCTGCCCTCAACTACTTCAATACCAGATTCCTGGCTATCTGGGATCTGCATACCCCCTCGGGAAAACCAGGGTCCATGGTTCCCGCCTACTTTGGATCTCAGCTGCACTACTGGCCTGCATATGTGCATAAGATGTGGCCTGGAAGGCTCATAAGTCCTCTGGGTCCCCTGCTGACTTACTCAAGTACCACACCCTTTGCAATGCTTGTACCAGAGCCTCTAGGCTTGCCAAGCCTGAGTACTTTGCCTCCACCTTCCAGAACAACATTAACCACCCCTCTAAGCTCTGGAAGGTCATCCATGCTATCTTCTCCTCCCCATCCCAGTCCTCCTCCCCAGTTCTCCAGGTGGGTGATAACATCATTTCTTACCTCCTGTCTGTTGCCTCTGAGTTCAACTCATTCTTTAACTTCTTCTGTGCCTCCTTCCTTCTCTCCTTTCTCCCTCCTCCCCCTGTCCTGCCACTCTGGATCTCCCTTTCTCCTTCTCTCATATCACTCCTGATGCCATCCTCACAGCTCTCTTGGCTCTTAACCCGCTCAAGGGCTGGAGCCCTGAGAGACTTGACCCCAAACTCCTACATCATTCCACCCCTGCCATTGCTTTACCAATCTCCTCCCTTCTCAACCTCTCTTTCTCCCTTGCCTCTGTCCCTAATGCTTTAAAACAAGCCACTGTCATACCCGTTTCCAAAGGGGATAACTCTTCCTGTCCTGGCAACTATGGCCCTATCTCCCTCCTCCCCATCTTAGCTAAACTACAAGAACACCTTGTACTGTCTCAGCTCTCCACCTTACTTGAGTCTTCCTTCTATTTCACCCTTTTTCAGTCTGTATTCCATAAATCCCACTCCATCTCCTCCTCCTCCCTCCTCCAGCTTACTGACTCCATTCCCTCAGGCATGGATAAGGGCCTTATCACATCTGCCATCTTTGTTGACTTGGCCAAAGCCTTCGACACCATGTCCCCCTCCCTTCTCATTTATTTTTTCATATTTTCTTTTCCACCCCTGCACCCTGTGGTGACACCCATTGGACAGGCCCCCCAGGCCCATCGTCCAGCTCCCCCAGGACTCACCTTGCCACAGTGTCCTCTGCCTCAGGACTAGAGCAGCTACACAGTCACTGCTGTGGAGCTTGAGAGGAGCGGTCATCACTTGTCACTGCTGGTGGTATTTTCCACCATTTACAGCCCTGGAGTGTCAGTGTAAAGATGTACTGTACATGCACATGGAGATGTGCACTTCACCTTGGCCTGAGTGTCCCCAATCCCACCTCCCCTGGCCTAACGCCTAACACCCCTCCATCATGCCTCTATATGGTGGTACTCAAAGGCCGGGAGGGCTTACCTCCTGGATTCAGAAGAGGAAAGCTGCTGGTCAGCCACTCAATCCTTGCCCAGCCCTCCCCCCACTGGCCAACCCCAGACAACTAGGGCTGTGTGAATAGTATTTCCTGAATATTGAGCTGAATATTCTATATTTGGTGGCCAGATATTCGGTATTCATTATTTGGCCAGATGAAAACAATGAAGAACCAGCCCCCTCCCTCCTGTCACAGCCCAAGCAAGCAGATAAAACCCCATCCCTCCACCTTCTGTCAAATGAGCATAGTACCCCCTCCCCCCAGCACCCGCAAGTTTATTTTTTTGTTGTTTTACAGATGAGCCCCCAATAAATATTAATAATACTTGCTGGTGTCTGGGTGATTGGCTCTACCCGCCCTCCTCCACATCCAGTCAGTAAACTTTGTAAAGTGAGCTATGCCTTTAAAAAAAAGGATACATCCCCCCAGCACCTGACCCTTGCACCCACTGAGTCCAGCACCCAGTTATCCATATTTAAGGTGAGAAGAAGGCAACTAGCACTAGCCTCCCTCCTCCACAGCTGGCTGCCATCTCATGAATGAAAGCATTTGTGCACTTGCTAGAGTAAAAACCAGCTGTGCACATGATCAGCTGGTTTTACTATAGCAAGCGCGTAAGTACTTTCATTCATGAGAAGGCAGTCAACCATGGAGGAGGGAGGATAGTGCCTGTCTCCTTCTTCTCACCTTAAATATGGATAACTGGGTGCTGGATTGAGTGGGTGCAAGGATCAGGTGGTGGGGGCAATGTATTCTTTTTCTTAAAGGCATAGCGCACTTTACAAAGTTTACTGACTGGACATGGAGGAGGGTGGGTTGAGCAGGTCACCCAACACTGGCAAGTATTATTAATATTTATGGGGCTCATCTGTAAAACAGACCAAAAATCAACAACTTGTGGATGCTGGGGGAGGGGGATACTATGTATATTTCACAGAGGGTGGAGGGATGACGTTTTAGTGGCTTGCTTGGGGTTGGAGAAAAGGGAGAGGGGCTGTTCCTTCTCCATTTTCTTTGGCATGGTGTTTACTGAATACCGGACGAATAGTGCACTATTCATCATTTGGGATCTGAATACCGAATAGTGTATTATTCGTGGTATTTGGGACATGATATTCAGACTGTGCACAGCTCTACGGGCAACCTGTGCCCATCATCGAACACAGGTCACTGGCATGGCAGGAGGTAAGGTGCCCAGCGCCTCAGCCCTCCATGTCATGGGGGCTGGACCACCCCTTCTCCTTCATAAGCTCACAGCAGTGGGACTTTCTTACTCTGCTACTTACTGGTTCCACTCCTACCTTGAGGGTAGGACTCAATCTGTTAGAATTAGAGATTCCATATCCCCCAACTTCCTATCAGTACTGGTGTTCTCCAAGGGTCTGTCCTTGCCCAATATTCTTTTCTGTTTTCCTGAATGACCTCCCCACTGTTTGCTCCTCTATGTCCATCCATACATACACAGATGATACTGTACTATTTGCTTCTGGTTCCTCCCCTGCTGACCTGATGGCCAGGCTCCAGCTGGACTTTGACAACATTCAGCACTGGTTCTGGGCAAATCAGCTATCCCTCAATGCCAAGAAAAGGGTCTGTATGACCTTTGGCACTCAGCAGAGCTCACTTGGCTTACCACCCTTCCCTCCTTCCACACCTTGGATGGTACCTCTATCAATGATGTTTCCTCACATAAGTACCTCAGGGTCTGGTTTGATCATAACATTGACTTTTCAGTGCATGTGGATGCCATCCACAGAAAACTTCACCCTAAATTTGGTGCATTATACAGGAATAAAGGTTGCATTCCTCTCCCTGCTTGCTGAGCCATAGTCCAAAAGATGATTCTCCCCATCTTCGGCTATAGTGACACTGTCTACAGTCTTGCTCCTAAATCTACTCTTGCCTGACTGGACTCCCTCTATCACTCCTTTTGTCACTTTGCTGTGGACTGCCCTCCCTGCACCTGCCATTGCTTCCTTCATTCTTCCCTCTCCCTTCCCTCCCTTGAAGCCTGATCCCACGCTACCTCCTTTATCTCCAAATTCTGGCTAGCCTTTCTACCCTCCTAACTTACCTCTCTCGTTTCCCTCCTCCCACCATCATCTTACTCTCTTCACAACCCTGGCTACTGTCTCCTTGCTCTTCCTTCAAGGAAATCCCTAGCTGACGAGGCTGCTTTCTCCTACTGCTTCCCCAAACTATGGAAATCTCTTCCCCTACCATCTATTCTGCTCTGCTTCTTCCCAACATTCACTCTCAGCTCTTCTCCATGATCTCACCTCTCACTCTTGCATTTGCACTTGATACCATTTCCCTCTTCCGCTACTCACTACCTCTGCACTTCTAAATTATATTTTTTTCCTTTTAAACTGACTGGCTAGCTTCTCTGACTCATTCCTTACATAAATTGCACTTCTCACTTTTATTGTATTTCACAGAGTCCAGGCTGAGAGAATAGGAGAAAATGATCCATCTCCTGTGGAGACACGTGGAGGACCTAGAAACTCACAGCTGCCAGAATAACCTGAGATTCATGGGGTTTCCAGAAGATTGCATGGGCAAAGACATAATACAGTTTTTTAAGGGGAACTGCCAGTGCTCCTAGGCTGGCAAAGGGGAGATCCCCCTTAAAACAGACAGAGCTCATCGCTCGCTGGCACCCAAGTCAGACCCAGGGGGCTGCTCATGCACCATTTTGGTCTGCTTCTTAAGGTTTCATGACTGGTATCCATCGTAATAACTGCTAGACAAAAACAGGACTTGAGGTTGAGGGGGAAGAAGATACAGATCTTTGTGGACTACTCGCAAGAAGTGTCCACTAGGAGACGGGCCTTCATGATAGCAAGGAAGACCAGTGCAGACATCAGCCTTGAGTACTTTTTCTGGTACTCGGCCACTTTAAGAGTTGTGATGAAAGGGTCCCCCAAATTCTTTGACTCCCTGGAGGCAGCTCAATCCTTTCTCTCCTCATATGCCCCCAAGCTGAACCGGGGGAAATATGAGGAAACAGGCAGAAAAAAGAACCACCAAGGCAGACCCTCACTGATGGAATGCTCCTCAGTTGAACTGAGGATCCCGAAAGCTGCTCAACCTCCGGAGAAAATCTGAAGTCATCAATAGCTGGAGAAAGAGACAAAGCCAGAGCCCAGGCAAACAAAAGGCACAATAGGAAGAAGCCAAAGAAGGTAGAAGCATGCATCAACAAAATTCCATGACTCCATTTCAGAAGCCACAGCAGCAGCCAGGACTTGGAGGTCCTCTCCGACTCTACGGATGCTCCCTTGGGAAACAAGCAATTTGCGATCCCAATCAACTTACCAGAAGAGAGCCTGCTGCCAGAAAGATTGATCCCCAGCATTCCAGAGACATCCCTGACTGAGGTGACCCACTCCTGGGTTGAAACAGCAGAAAACAAGATGCCACATGGCCTAGGGCAGGCCAAAGACCTGACCACAGTAGAACTCCCAATCGGGGCCTTCCCACTCCCACAGCCACTGAGCGTCCAGGAGTGATGACGGTAATTAGGTTAGGTCTAACCTTTTTTTTTCATTCCCACACATAAGAAGGCCTACAGGATTACCGTCACCCTCCAGTTTCGGACAATAACATTTCCTTTGCTATATGATACATCCTGCTGTGGGGGGGGGGTGGCAATGGCTTAAAGTGACAATCCTCAATTTAGTTGTATACCCCCCTCCCCCCAGTGGATGCCAAATATTCTCATCCTATAACAGCCTCCACTGGGGGGCAACAAGATGTTTAGGGCTCAGCACCCCTGTTTGGTTGCTATTCCTTCCTTGATATTCCAGATGATAGTTACACTATTCAGTGTGGTGTTTACATTGTGGGGAGGGTGGTCTCTTTGTTCAGATCCCCCTTTTGAGCTAAATAAGCCCCTTGAATAAGCTGGGGGAGGAGACTTGACCTAGGAATTCAGAGGCAGTGCCCTAAAGCCTAGAATCACCCAAGCCTCAAACAAACTCTGATGCCAGCCAGTTTAGGAGGTGCAAATGTCCCAGAGGCACAGCAGGTGGGGGCATGAATAAAGTTGAAGGGGCATGACTGAGTGTTTGTGGAAGGCACTAAATGACAGGAGTCACCTCCAAGGCTGGAACGTTTGGATGCCCTTCACACTCCCCCCCCCACTCTGGCAGTAGGGACACAGGGGAAGGGCAGACATTACCCCTTCACATTCCATAATGGTGAAGGGATCTAAACCCCTAAAATTGGGAGCCCAAGCTTCTCAGGGTGGTGCTCTCACTGATTCTTCTGTGTTCTTTTTCTGTATAGGTACCCCTTCTCCAACAGGAACACATCTCCATCAGGGCTTCCCCTCAACAGAGAGGTACACCCCTCTGACAAGGACATTATACTACAGGCGGCAAGAAAGGCAAGGAACTCTGCCCACTAGCAAAGTGCAGTAATAGAGAGTGTCTTCATATGCAGCAATAGGTGCGCAAGAGACAAGCTGCAGAATGTCTATATGCACTACAGGGTAGGGGCTATGAAGGGAGGGCTGTCACATGATACCAGTTTTGGTAGCCCACCCAGGTGGTGCACCCCAGCAACTCCCACTGATATTTGGACCGTGGGTTGACTGATATCCCAGGTGGTGGCTGGTCAAAGTACTGAGTGTGGAAGGGAGAGGGGGTGGGAGGGATGTCCCACTATTCAGGGGTCCCACAGTCAATAAAGCATGTTGATGTTGTGGTAATATGTTTCAAAATGTTTTTATGTATATCCTTGTTTCTGGCTCAGGCAATCCAGCTACAAGGTACATTGGGAAGAGAAGCAGGGGAGGGGTGTGAAAGGGGGAAGGGGAAGGCTAACTGACAGCAGGATTGCAGGTTGGTGAGCTTGCAGGATATCTGTCCAGTTCATGATTATATGCCCACCTGATGGAGACTAAATTGGTGATGTGGAATGTAAGGGGCTCAACTTGCCAGTCAAGAGAATAAAGTATTATCACACCTGAAGAAGTTGGACTCCCAGAAAGCATTCCTACAGGAGACCAAGTTATCCATGGGCAAAGGTAAGAAACTCCGACAAGGTTGGATGGAGGAGGAGATGCACAGTGTGGCCCCTTCACACAAAAGAGGGGTCTCCATTCTCTTTGACAAGGACCTGGGATGGAAAGTGGCCCATGTACATAAGGACAAAGAGGGCAGGTGGACTGTGGCCAAAATGGAGATGCCCAAAGTGCCAGTTATCCTTGTAAACCTATATGCCCCCAACCAAAACTGCCTGCAGTTCTTCCATGACCTAAACCAGGAGCTCACCGAATTCAATACTAAGAAGGCCCCGGTGCTGATGGGAGGAGATTTTAATCAGACCTTGGACTGCAATAAGGACAGGAGTAACAGGAGCACTGAACTGCATGGACAGGAAGCTAAGGCTGTGTTCAGACTTATGACAGAACACAACATGCTAGACACCTAGGGTTCTCTGCAATAAGGGCAAATTTGGCATGTCGAATGCCCTTATCACAACCCCACATCACTGAAGTTCAATTTTGGTGATGTGGGATCCCAATGTGAGAAAATGTGACTCAAAAAACTCTTTTTGTTTGTTTTATGTAGAGGCTGTAAGCCCCACGCACCCCCCAGTGAAGGGAGTTTTGCACCCCTAAAACTAGATTCTCAACCTTTAGGGGGTACACATCGGGGTGCATCTCAAAAAAAAAAAAACACTGTCTCGGGCCGGTGCAACAAAGCTACCAGTGCCCATTCCTAAACCCTGTATGCCCGCCACCCAAAGCCAACACCTAGCCCACCACACCACGACACCATCTCACAAGAACCCCACAGCTCCACCCCTCACATACCCTCCTGCATTACATTCATAGGGCTCACCACCCCCCACCCCCTGCGTGCGACATCCAGTCACCTTTTCATGATCCACCCTATCCGGTCACCGATCCCACCCTCCCGCCGTCAGGGCACTAGTCTAAAGTGGGTCACCGTTTCAGCAGGTGCCCACTTGCTAGTGCCTCATTTGATGGTATACCATCCCCTGGAGGACTAAAAACCCAGGCATGCATGACTACATGTTTTTCTGCATGACATACAGATCCTCCAGTAGGATTGACTTGTGGATCCTGTCCAGCTCTATGAAGAAGTTGTCAAGGCCTGTCTCACCCAATAATAATATCCAACCATGCACCCTTGGAACTAGTTATTAGATGGGGCTCAGATCAACCTAAGGCTCCCTTCTGGCAGCTAGATCCACTGCTAGTGGAGGATACCCAATCCCAGGCATGGCTTGGACCCAGGATAGAAGAATACTGGTGTAACAACGACAATGGAGAAGTCTGTGACTCTACACTGTGGGAGACATTTAAGGCCACAATAAGGAGATGGATAATCTCCTTTGCTGCAGCTAGGTGAAGACATAGGGAGGCAGAGCAGGCCTCACTGGGAAAAAAGATCTATACAAGAAGACGGAGTCCAAAGACCCCCCCATGTGAGCTTCTATCCCAGCTGTCCAGCACAAGGGACCTACTCAATGTCCACCTAACCAGAGAAGCCGAGTTGAACTTGAGGCGGATATGCCACTCATACTGAGGGGGGTAGAAGGCTAGTAAGGTGCTGGGATACTGGCTAAAAAGCAAGCAAGCTGCCAGAACCATCAATACCCTGAATGCCAGTGACAGTACCAAAACATTCTCTCAGAGGGGGATCAACACAATTATGGCAAAGTATGATGAACAGCTATACTCATACCCAACCCCCCCCCCAGATAGTCACAAAATAGAGAAATTCCTGTCCAGTCTTCCTATAGCCAGTGTCCCTGGAACTGCGGCTGTGTCTCTAGATGCACCACTGACAGAAACCAAAGTACTAGAGGCAATCAAGGCTATGAACCCCCACAAATCCCCAGGTAAAGATGGCCTGCACATAGACCCATACCAGATATCAGGGATAAAGGTAACAGGGTACCTAATAAGGGTGTTTCAGGACTCCTTGACCAAAAAGGTGTTGCTCCCCCCTTGATGAGAAAGGCAGTCATCACGGTGCTCTCTACAAGAGACAAGAACCTGCTCGTGCCAGACAGCTACTGTCCCATCTCCCTCATTAATGCTTTTGCCAAGATATTGGCGAAGGTGTTGACTGTGTGCCTGAAAAAACTACTGCCAGGCCTTATCCATCCATCCCAAGCAGGCTTTGTCAAAGGGAGACTGTGCTCTGACCTCCACAGAACTCTAATCTCCCTTATGCAGAAGGCCAAGATCTCCAAATCCCTTATGGTGGCTTTAGCGATGGATTTTGAAAAAGCCTTTGACACAGTCGAATGATCATTCCTGATGCGCACCCTGACAAAAATGGGGATCAGCCAGGGCTTTATTCGTTGGGTAAAGCCCTGTATTCTACCCCATGGCCTCAGTACTAACAAATAAGACTATGTCCCCCACCTTTGGCCTACAGAAAGGCACCAGGCAGGGATGCCCTCTATCTCCTTTGCTATTTGTTTTGGCTATAGAGCCATTGGCCATAGTTATATGGGAGGCTGAGAGTATCCCAGAGATACAAATAGGAGGGTCCACTTTTAAAATGTTCCTATATGCAGACGATCTGCTGATCACCACATCTTACACCCCCCAAAGTGATCCAGCAGTCCTGGATACCCTGGCCAGTTTTTCACAGGTCTCAGGCCTACGAGTAAATCAGACCAAGACTGAAGCCCAACCACTAAACAACAGCTCCTCAGGCCAGACCTTTAAAGCATTGTGCCTCAAGTGGTCTCCAGGCAGCATAAAATACTTGGGATTCACAATTCATCCCAACTTGCTGAGAATGGTCCCAGTTAACTGTCAAAATATTACTGAATCCTTAAGGAATGACTTTGATAGATGGAAGGTGCTAAAGGTATCACTTGCTGGGAAAACCGACTCTATCAAACTGATGGCTACTCCCCAACTGTTATATTTGCTGGCACACCTACCAAAGCAGATCCCTCAAAAATGATTCCAGAAAATTGATAGCCTCGTGGGAGGATTCTTGTGGGCAGGTCGACCACCTAGGTCCAGTAAGGTCAAACTGCACCAGCACTGGAGTAGGGGTGGATGGGGTCTCCCCTGGTTCCAAGGGTACCACATGGTCTTCATCACAGCCCAAGTGGTGAGGTGGTTCACTCCGATCAAAAACTCCTCGCCAACCTGGGCACCTCTGGAAGCAGCCCTAGTAGGGCCCCATCTCCAGCCACACTGCTATACAGTGGAAAGTGTGTCTTAGATTCCCTAACTCCTCCAATAGAGCTATACATAAGGTACTGGAAAGAGGTTTACTCCTTGCTCAATCAGAGTCCCATGCCATGGAAAGACATGCCGCTATGGGGAAATCCTTACCTTACAGTGGGTCGACAACCCATCCACTGGCACGCATGGGAAGCCCAAGGTATAACCTTGGTCAAAGACCTGTTACTTCCTGGCATTACCTCAATAGACTCCTTTGAAGCTCTGAGGGCCAGATAACAGCTCCGTACCACCGATTTCTGGAGGTATCTACAGATTAGAGATGCTCTTTCCCATGCACCAATTGCCCCGACACATAGAGGGCAGGCACCAGCCCCTCATCCCTTAAGGGGTTGAGAACACTGACCCAAGGCAGAGCAAGTAAAATCCACAAGGCCCTCCAGGAGGCTTCTAGGGACCCAACCCATGCTGCCAGAGTCAAATGGGAACAGTAGCTCAACTCTCCAATCTCTGAACAGCAATGGTCCCACAGATGGTCCAGAATTCACTCAGCTTGCAAAGATGGGTGCACATGGCTGATCATGAATAAAACCCTGCTGAGGTGGTACTACACCCCAGCCAAACTAAAATGACTGGGCCTAACCCTTAATGACAATTGTTGGTGCTGTGGCCTTCCTGGAGCCCACTTGTATCATTTACTATGGGAATGCAGTAAGCTCCACTCATTCTGGACTGGGATAAGGACAATGTGTGAGGAAATATTCCCGGAGATACAGTAGCACCAGCTCCCTCCTTGCTACTATTAGGATGTGGGCCAGAAGGCCTCTCTAGGCAAAGTTCAGGGACGATGTGGGTCACAGTTGTGAAAGCAACAGCCAAAAGGCTAATTTTGATGAGGTGGCATACCACAGAATGCCAAAAAATTCACAGAACTGCTGCTTACACTGGCACAGGTGGCCATATTTGAGAGACTATCCAGTTTTGTGAATGGCACCATGGGAAAACACATGGCCTGCTGGCAACCATTCCTGGACTTGGCCTACTGTTACGAGGTCCAAACAGACCCAGGATGAACAAACTTACCTGATGGACCAATGCCTCCCCTGTGTCCCAGACTGCCCCCCAGTACCCCCATTTCTCTCTCCCAAGTCATAGACCTCTACAGCATCCCACTCAGAAGGTTGCCTGACTGTATATAGTTAAGTTTTTATTTGCTATAATAAAATATGGCATACCTAAAAGGTCCTGGATGAAAGGTGGAATCACAACTTTAGCTCCAGATAAATGAGTAGTATAAGGACAAGGGAAGCAGGACTTGACATACATTGTATAGCCCTTGCAGGACCTTGAAGAACACTGCAGAGGCAAATAATAGACAAAACATAGAATCTAAGTTGGAATACAGTCACTGTCACAGCTGAATATGATTTTCCGTTTTATGTTTCTTCTGCTGCTCTGATATCTCTGTACAGGTTCTGGTCACCCATTACCTAGCCATCCTCCCAGTGGTCACCAAATGTTCCTATGTCCTCCTGGGCATTTGTATGTCAAGTATGTTTGTTTTTAAATAAAAAATATTTAACCTCAAAAATAAATAGTCCAATCCAGCTCTAACAGTGATGGCTACTCCACCACCCCTGTTCTCTGGCCTTGGACAATGTATCACAAAAACCCTTTTCAGAACTAACTCAGCTAAAACTGGGCCAGCCACCTCATTAAGACAGGTCTCTGTGTTACATGTCAGGTCAGCCTGTGAATCTATGATAAGATCTCTTCCAGTACTTGCCTTATTCATAATTGACCTAGCATTGCAAAGCAATATGTAAACTGGAGGGAGCCTGGTGAGTTTGCCCACCAAATGATTCCTGATCTCCTTGTTGCCTGGGGATTGGAATGAGGCTGCATAAATTTCTGCCAATACCAGTACCTCTTAGCAAATGTGTCCTTGCTCTCCCACTAACAACCATTATATCACACTATCCAGCACCTCATAATATTTTCTAAGGGTGATAAATTCTGACAGTCTTACGCCTCTGACAGATTCCATAAGGTAAAGATATATTATCAAAGTTAAAAGGTCTGAGGTTCTATAATTCATCACTTGAATAGATAATAAGGCCCCTACACACTGTGAAAAAATCAAGACAATCTACAGTTCCATCCCTTATTCCAAAGTCAGAATCGCTCCAGGAAATCCACACCTTACTCCCCGGGGTCACTGGGCCCACCAGCAGGCAAAAAAACTACATTCACACCTACCAACCAACCTGAAGTGTCAGGAAAGAAAAGGAAGGATGTATCCAGAAACCTCCACACCACCCTCCAAGGTTGAATGTCCATTCCACCAACCTCCATCAGAAGTATCAGATCACCCAGCAGGCTGGCACAGTGTTGAAGCAGGCTGCCTCACAGGGTCCCAAGACTCCAAGACACTTCATGTAAGGGAAAGAATAGAATGTAACACCAGATTCTTTAAAATTGCAAAGAAAATAAGCATAGTACAATACATTTAAAAACATACCACGCAATCACAGTTCAGGGGGAATAGACACTGAAAGATGAATTTGGTTGTAATAAGTCCCAGAAAGCATTATGATTCAAGTAGTCCTCTTGAAATCCTTTAAAAGGTCCTCCTCCTTAAACAGATGTATCAGAGCTGTTTTATACCATGAGCCAGACCTCCAGAGAAACTTTTCTTCAATTGAAGTAATCCCCACAGCAGTTCAATGTTTGTGGGGGAGTATGAATTTTGCAAGCTACCCCAATTCCATTTGGCAGATTTATCCAGTCTCTCCACTGGTTCTGTTGCTGCCACCATCAGAAAGTCAAAGAAGGAAAATGGTACAGTAACTCCCCTCACTTACTAAATCCCATTCATGCAAGATAGTTCACTGATAGGCCCAAGAAGCTGGCTTTCAGTCTTTCAAGCTGCCCTATTTCACACTGTAACTGCAAAACCAACTCATATCCCTGCACTTTCAACCCAGTGACAGCACACAGCAAGGGTTACAACCATGGGATTCTCTCCAGTCAGCTGTTGATCACTTCTTTGAGTACAATGGGGAAATTGCCCTAGCCTAACTGACAAGGGTCTTTAATGATAGTGTCCTTACTATGTCCTAAAAGAAGATCATCACTGTTACCTTAAGGTACTCTGTCTGCAGCAAATGGTAGAACCCTCCATGAAACAACACACATCAACACTTCTCAAAAACAGCTTTAAGAAACAGAAAAATAAACCAAGTAAAACAAATGCAAAAAAATATGAAGTTCTTACAGCAAATGCTACTCAGAATGCTGCCTTGAATCCTTACTCAGCAGGAAGCCATAGATGTCCTAAATGTTTTCATCCTACAGTAGAGATGCAGTGAATTTAAATTCCACTGGCAAAGTGCCGGCGAAGTGGGCACTTTGCATTGTCACTCTGCTACGTGAAGTGGCCAATGCAAAAGGCTCACTTCGCCTTGTAATTATTACTTCCCGTTGTCATTCCCTCCTTAATTTGAAGTAAGGCAAAGTGACAACAATATTGGCAGCCCTTCACATACACACAGTTACCAAAATTAATGTGCATCCCCAAAATTCTCATGTCTTGTGTCCAGAAAACTCCCCAGTGCTGATGAAGTCTAATGAGAGCACAAGAAATACAAAGTCTCCCAAAATTAATGGCACACTCAGATGTTATGCATGCAGTAGTCACACACAGTCACCAGAATTAATGTGCATCCCCAAAATGCTACTGTCTTGTGTCCAGAAAATTCCCCAGTGCAGATAAGGTGAAATGAGAGTGTAACAAGAAATGCAAAGCCTCCCAGAATTAATGGCACACTCAGTCATGTGCGCAATGGTCACACACAGTCACCAGAATTAATTTGCATCCCCAAAATGCTACTGTCTTGTGTCCAGAAAATTCCCCAGGGCTGATGAAGTGAAATGAGAGGGTAACAAAAAATGCAGTCTCCCAGAATTAATGGTGCACTCCATCATGTGTGCAGTGGTCATACACAGTCACCAGAATTAATGTGCATCCCAAAAAATGCTACTGTCTTATGTCCAGAAAATTCCCCAGTGCTGATGAAGTGAAATGAGAGCGTAACAAGAAATGCAAAGTCTCCCAGAATTAACGGTGTGCTACAAACATACAGACAGATTAAGATTGCACTGCACTCTCAAGAGATGCAGACAGAAAGGCACAACAACACATAGCCAGTGCTCACAAGTCACAAATCCAAATCTTAACAGTCCACTACCAGTAAAGATACCACAAAGCAGTATAAAAAATTCACACACATATGGTGGATAGGAGGTTCACATGGCTGCAATTACTCTGTGGCACAATAAAATGTGTCTGATTTAATGGCATGGATTGCACACTCATTCACACACATTACAAGTAATGTGTAGCACATTGAAAACCTTTAGTAATATAACCAAATGTTTTAAACAAACTGAAATTATACGGTGCTGTACCTCAACAATCATCAAAAAAATTTCAAAAATTACTGAAAATATTACTATGTGTACATTAACACAGTTATACATGAAAATATAACCAAAACAGAAAGACTGCCTTTTTCTCCCAGTTAATCTACCTACACCACAGATACACCTGTCCCCCAAAGCACACTTCACAGTACACAGACTGACTGTTCTAAATTAACATTCAAAATCCACACACAAACAAAAAACACTCAATGATATGAGCACAGGAGGGTTTCCTACAATCGATGTACTAAATTGTGAGCAAAAAAAAGGCTCAAAAAAACAGTTTTTTAACAGCTTTTAGAGAATTTGAATTGCAGAGCTCTGAGAGGAAACTGTCTCCATCTTCCACTACACACACACTACCCAGAACTGAGGCTGTGCAGAACAATCTAGATCCCATGTGACCTGCAATTCCATAAAGCACTGCAACATTTGCCTTTGGAGCTCAAAAACAAGGAGAAGTGAGGTGAAGTACATTGATCTCAATGTACTTCACCTTAAGACTGGTGCAGAAGTGGTTTGGGGAAGGTGGAATAATGCAAAGTCATTGTTTCCAATGGACTTTGTGTCCCCATCATGACACAAAGTACTCTGCTTTGCATTGTGGAGTACTTTGCGGATTCCACGTTACTCTGCGAATCACTTCACGGAGCGAATTTTGGCCACTTCGACCACCACTATCCTATAGCCCTGCAGATAGCTAAGCCCTGGCCATGTCGACCTTCCATTTCTACATACTGTAGCACAGTACACCTTAGCCACATGTTAAACCCTACACCAATACATTCTTCTCCCCTCAGCTTGTGTGTCTACCCCTGACCTCTAGCACTTATCCTATCCCCCTTCTGCACTCTTCTGACTGTTTTTCCTTATGCTATTTTACCTGAGAGAACTGACTCCCTTATTAACCCCTTTTTTCCCTACTTTTGTCATAAGTGTTTCTCCATTTGCACCCTCCTGCTAGATGCTGTGCAGCTCACACAGGTGTTATCTTGGTGAGTTACTAGCACCCCCTAGTACAGGCTACTTACCTCTCACCTGAGCAGAGTTCTCTGTAGAACTGCAGATTTACCTGTGGATGCCTTGCAGATGGCGTTAATAAGATGTTGTAATTCTGTTCTCTGGCACTCATGCTCTGGATGCTCGTGCGTAGAGATGATTCATGTAATAGCCCTTATACAATGCTCTCCCTCCTTCTGTGTGGACCTTACCTTCCCTGAGAGGATGTTAGCCTTCTGGTCTGCAGTCCCCTACAAGATTGTGATCAGCAGCTTCCTAAACCCCTCAAATCTTGTTTTCAGCCCAAACCAGGAATACAATAAAACAAGCAAAAAATGCAGATTCCCTTTCAAACCTAGCCTCCCAATTTAGCCACAGAGCACCCCCCTTAGCTGTTTACAGCACCAGGGGCAAACAAAATTGGACAAACTTTCAATTTTTAAACTTGGATAAGTCCCATGACATAATCTTCATGTTGAACAGACAATCCTATAATGGCACACAAAATTAAGTTAACAAAAGCACATGCTGTATAACATATTTTGGAGGTTGTGTCACTGAGGAGATAAACACAGCCAGAGTAGCACGATTTTTCTGAGTTGGGATCAAGGGCATTCCACCTTAACAGAGCAGCATAAGATAATAAAACCCATCTAAACATTCAAGAAACTGCTAGGAGAGAAAGACTGTTTTTTTGTGTATCAAGTGGTCTGTATCTATGAGGTGGAACCCCAAATTTATTGCACAAGGAAGAAGCAGTAAAATTGTTTACCACCTTATGTTCCAGTTTAAGACAGAACTGCCTCTTAGATTCAACAACCAATGCAACTGTTGTAACTTAAGGCAGTGGTGCATGCCAGGATAACAATTTTAAATAAATCATTGTAGTTTGTCATATGCTAAAGACAAGGGCTTAATAGTTATTTTATTAGAAATTCTATAAACTGTGTTGCCATAATTGATCAGAGTTAATACAGCTTGGTGCCTGGCTTGTTGGATGCTTCCCTACTGGTCAGACTGAGACAAGCTGTACTTAGCACACCCCAGATTTCCTAGACATGCCCTGACATTTGATACAAAGGGATCCAAGTAGTGTTTGAAGATAAAGAGGAATCAAATAAAACTCCAAGATTTTTGTAGCTGGAGATTACTTCCAAGAATGATCCATTAAAGAACAAGTGTACTGAGTGAAATTAATAATTGCCAGATACAGTTAGCTATCACTTCTTATATGTGAAGTATTTCTGTTTTCTTTTTTGTTTACTTCTCTGGGCAGTGGTGTAAGCCTGGGTGCAGTGCAACTGTGATGTTCTGGGCCCAGGTCCAAATGATATTCAATGGGGATGCGCCATGGCAGAGCACTGTTGAATATGGCACAGCCAGCGCACATACCGGTGCAAGCCACAGCAGGGGACATGCAAATGAGGCCATAATATATGCAAGGTGCAAATGGGGCCATTTCAATCAATCAATCAATCAATCAATCAATCAATCAAAATCTTTATTTATCCAGGCGGGCACCATTGAGCAAGGCTCATTTGCAAGGTGGAACTGGTCATGAATACATCAAAGTTTAGTACAGAAGCAGGTACAGAAAAAGCAATAATATACAAGGAAGAAAAAGTATATACAGTGTATACAGTACAGTACAAGGCTGAAATAAATAAAAAAAAAACAGCATTATTTTACAATTGAAAAAGCCAGCAGATGTACAATCAACCATAGGCACACTGGGGTTATAAGTAGAGAACTTTTGAGTGAGGCAGCTGGCAACTACACATACAGGGGAAAGAGGCTGTGTATGGGGTGGCACGTTAGAGAAGTAAAGAAGAGGAGGGATATATTAGAGTAGAAGACTTGGTTTGCTGGCCAAGGCACCTAGCTTCACCTGAGCTTTTTCCTTCTAAGACTGCTTGAAAGGCAGAGTAGAGAAATTTACCAGAGCAAGGGAGAAGGATTAAGATTTAGTTTGGCTAAGCAGATTTACTGTGTGGTGGTGTTTTTATTTTTTACTCACAGGGATTGCTACTGTTTGTTGCTAACATTTCACTGCTTTTTTTTTTCTCTGATTCAAATTGTTGTTGCTGGTATACCTTCTTCTGCATTATTACAAGGTGTGCCTACAGGTGTGTGCTAACAGATTACTCCTGTAATCTTCTGATTCAAATTGTCTTTTGCAAGGTATATCTTCTGTTACTGCTTTATTTTTCTCTGGAGCAAAGTGTTTCTTACAGCGTATATCTTCTCTGAAATTACTGTATTACAGGTGGAGCTTACATTTTTGTGACTTTTTATCATTGGGCTAAGCAAAATTATTGTTTGACACTGTGTTTTATTTTATTCTTGTTTATTGAAAAGGTTTGTTGTCTCAGAGGTGTTTCAGTCTCCTTCTCACATTGAAGGAGCTAATTGCTTTTCCTCCCACAGCTCTTCCAAAGGATTAGGTGTGTATGTGGGGGTGGAGCTGGCAAACTGTCAGTAATTTCCAACAGAAAGAAGGGTTAAAAGTCAGTTGGTTGATATCTTGAGGTAGAAGACTTGGTTTGCTGGCCAAGGCACCTAGCTTCACCTGAGCTTTTTCCTTCTAAGACTGCTTGAAAGGCAGAGTAGAGAAACTTACCAGAGCAAGGGAGAAGGATTAAGATTTAGTTTGGCTAAGCAGATTTACTGTGTGGTGGTGTTTTTATTTTTTACTCACAGGGATTGCTACTGTTTGTTGCTAACATTTCATTGCTTTATTTTTCTCTGATTCAAATTGTTGTTGCTGGTATACCTTCTTCTGCATTATTACAAGGTGTGCCTACAGGTGTGTGCTAACAGATTACTCCTGTAATCTTCTGATTCAAATTGTCTTTTGCAAGGTATATCTTCTGTTACTGCTTTATTTCTCTGGAGCAAAGTGTTTCTTACAGCGTATATCTTCTCTGAAATTATTACAGGTGGTGCTTTACAGGTTTTACAGTTTTATCTAACATTAGGATAGGCTTTCAGGGTTACTGCATTTGTTATTGACTGATTGTTTCTGCTCTTACCTCCTTGTTCTTTCGTCCGTGGTTCTTCTTTTTAGGCAAGGAAGGGCCCAGCCACCCACCCCCATCCCCAACCACCCCACGCTACACTCCTTTTATAGGGTACCACAGTTGTGACATTTCCTGTGGCAGAGCAGGAAGGGGGGATCAGCGGAGCCTCCACAAGGTGATCTCATTTACAGGGCACTAGTAATTTAACTTGTTATAACAAGTTAAACAAAGCACAATTAAACCATTACTTGCATTTTTTCCTTCTAATTACTCTGACTAGGTTACAAACCCAGCAACTTATTTGGAATGGATTTCATTAACTGCAGGTACTGTGGAACAATTTTCAGAAGGACAGTCTTACAGGATTTAGGACACTGTCCTACATGCTGGGCCTTTGGAGATCTTAGGGCTCAGCTCCGGGCAGCATGGGCAGAGATTGCACGCCTCAAATTTCATATTGAAGAGGAAATACATTATAAGAACCACCTGCCATTTCCCCAGCATCCAACAGAAAAACCTCAACCGCAGAGGGTAGTTGGTCCAGGAGGTTGGCAGGT
The DNA here is from genome assembly GCA_016271365.2 of Neoceratodus forsteri. Lineage (NCBI taxonomy): Eukaryota > Metazoa > Chordata > Ceratodontiformes > Ceratodontidae > Neoceratodus > Neoceratodus forsteri. The sequence goes on from CM057455.1 coordinate 704,720,024, forward strand.
GGTTAGGAGGAGCAAATCAGGTGCCCCATCACTCTCTGCTCTCCAACACATTACCTCCAAAAACCATATAAACACTACAAACAGGTATCTGCCTCTATCTCTGAAATCAAATAAAGAGGCAGAAGACACTGCAGAGCAGAACACTGCGCACAGGAGCTAGCACAACAAAACTCACCCAAATCAGGAACCAAAACTAAACAAGCACAAAGGAAATCCAAAAACTTCTGATCATAGGAGACTCCATGATTGGGGAGTTGATACCCATCTCCAGCCAGGGTGATGGTCAGATGTCTCCCAGGTACATCAGCATGGAGAGACACTGACGCATTCAAAATTGTTCACAAAGCAGGAGAAAACATTGATGTCCTAGTACACATAGGGACTAATGATCTCACCAGCCGGTCAGTTGTGGAGACCAAGGAACACCTGACTAGGCTGGGTAACAAACTATCATCTATTTCGTCCGGCATCTCCTTCTCTGAGATCCTGCCAGTCTGGGAGAGGGGAGCAGATGGACGGAAGGTCAGAGAAGGGGAGATAGGGGAGCTAAACACGTGGCTCAAGGACTGGTGCCAGGAAAAAGGACACAGATTTGTAGGGAACTGGCAACAGTTCTGGGAGGAAAGTTCTTTAAATTTGATGGACTGCATCTGACCTAAAGGAGTCAGTGCATTGGGGCAGAAGTTTGATGTCTTTGCAGAATATTTAAACTAGCAAATGGGGAGGGTGCAGCACCCCATCGTCGAATGGGAAGAACACCCCTCCCCTCAGCTAGTGGTCAAACAGGAATTCAAGCATGTTTGCCGTTCATTTGCATCACCAGGTAAGAAAAGGTTTGTCTCCCCATCGGCCCTTTGGAGTAATGCCAAACTTCACCCAACAACTAACACACCAAAATCTGGCCAATGGAAAATCATGTCACAAATGCTCACAGCCTGGGAAATAAGATCCCAGACCTGCAGGCAATAATGTCAGAGGCTAAACTGGACATAGTAGCAATTAGTGAGACGTGGTTTACCAGTAACCACACTTGGGAGACTTCAGTACCTGGCTATGTATTGTTCAAGAAGAGACCGAGGTGCAAAAAGGGGAGGAGTGGCCCTGTATGTTAATGAAAATATCAAAGCTACAGAAATTCAGAATACACTTAAGGAGCCAGAAGAACTGTGGGTCACCCTGGAAACAGGAAATGGGACAGCCATAAGAACTGGGGTTGTCTACAGGCCCCAGACCAGAGGAGGACATAGACACATTACTGTTAGAAGATATACAAAACATGACAGCTAAAGGGAGGTTCTGATAATGGGAGACTTCAACATGCCAGATACAGATTGGTCAATACCAGCAGGAACATCTGCCAGAACTAGACTCATAGTGGATTCCCTGCAGGGAAGGCCTCAAACAACTGGTACAGCAACCCACAAGAGACAGGGCTATCCTAGATCTAGTACTGACTAACAAAGAAGGGATCACAGATCTCCAGGTAGAAGGTCACCTGGGGCCAGTGACCATCACATGGTATGGTTCACTTATGGCTACTACATCTAAATCATATCCATTCAAGGCAAAAATATGGGACTTCAGAGGAGCTGACTTTGATAAGATGGCCAACAGAGTTAAGCTAGCCCTGGCAAAAAGAAATACAGGTGAGGGTACAGGCAAAGTGGGCAAGCATTAAGGATGCAATACTTGAAGCAACATCCCATTGTGTTAGACAGAAAAGGAAGTGCAAAGAAGAAGGAAACCACTTTGGTTCTCAAATACAGTAGCAGAAAAGGTCAGAGCCAAAAGGCTGGCCTTCAGGAAATATAAGGGAACACAGCGGGATGAAGATAGGGAGGCATACCAAACTGCCCTAAGGGAAGCAGGTAAGGCAGTAAGGCAGGCAAAGTCCCAAACTGAGGAAACACTAGCACGAACAGTAAAAGAGAGTACATTAGTGAAAGGAGAAAATCCAGAGGGGGTATTGCTAAGCTTAATGGAGAACAGGGAGCATGTGAGGAGGAGGACCCTGTAAAGGCATCTATCCTAAATAGATACTTTTGCTCAGTATTTACTGAAGAGAAGGTAGGGCAGGGCCCACAGCTCAGCATCATGGACACAGGGGGAGGGAGGTGAGCACTACTCCCTTCACAAAAGAAAGGGTCCTACAAGAGCTTGCTAAGCTCAGGGTGGATAAGGCAATGGGACCTGATGGCATACATCCCAGGGTACTTAAGGAGCTAAAGGAGGAACTAGCAGAGCCATTAGCAGAATTGTTTAGTGAGTCTCTGAGCACAGGAGAGGTCCCAGAAGACTGGAGAAGGGCTCATGTGATCCCGCTCCACAAGAGTGTAGCAGGAGGAGGCGGGGAACTACAGACCGCCGTCTTACCTCAGTAGTGGGCAAGATTGTGGAGGCACTCCTTAAGGAAAGGATAGTGCAACACCTGGAATCCATAGGGGCACAGGATCCAAGACAGCATGGGTTTACAAAGGAAGGTCCTGTCAAACTAATCTCATAGATTTCTTTGACTGGGTAACCAGAGTGGTGGACCAAGGGGAGCAGCTGATGTCGCCTACCTTGACTTCAGCAAAGCTTTTGACACTGTTCCACATAGAAGATTGATAAATAAGCTGGGTAGGCTCTGGTGGGTCAGAAGTTGGTCAACTGGGTGGCAAACTGGTTGACGGGCAGAAAACAGAGAGTGGTGGTAAATGGTATACAGTCAGAAGAGATGCAAGTCACAAGTGGGTACCTCAGGGATCAGTCCTGGGGCCAGTCCTCTTCAACATCTTCATTAGTGACCTTGCAGATGGACTAGAGGGTAAGGCTTGTCTGTTTGCAGATGACACCAAGATCTGCAACAGAGTAGATGATCCAGATGGGGTGGGCAGAATGAGAAGAGATCTGGATAAACTAGCAGAATGGTCAGAAGAGTGGCAACTGGGATTTAATGCAAAGAAGTGCAAAATCATGCATATAGGGAAGAGAAACCCTGAAGCCACCCATAGGCTGGGAGGGAGTTGCTAGCAGTCACAAAGGAAGAAAGAGACTTGGGCATCATCATCACTGATGACCTAAAATCATCCAAGCAGACCTCTAAAGCAGTAGGTAAGGCTAGGGGTGTTAGGGTGTATTAGTAGGGTATCACAAGTCGTAAGAGGGAGGTAATAATCCCTCTGTACAAGACACTGGTTAGGCCCCATCTGGAGTACTGCCTGCAGTATTGGAGGCCACACCTTCACAAGGACATTAACCAAATTGAGGCAGTCCAGAGAAGGGCAACAAAATGGTGCAGGGACTGCATCAGAAGACATATGAGGACAGATTAACAGAGCTCAATATGTATACCCTTGAGCAAAGGAGGAGAGAGGTGATATGATCGAGGCATTCAAACACCTTAAGGGCATAAACAAGGTGAAAGAGTCTAACATGTTTAAATATAAGAAAAATAGCAGGACAAGAGGACACAACATGAGATTAGAGGAGGCCGATTAAGGGGAATGTAGAAATTCTTTTCACAGAAAAGGTGGTGGATGCATGGAATGGCTTACCACAAGAAGTGGTGGCTATGAATACAGTGCAGGGCTTCAAACAGGCATGGGATATGCATAAGGGAGCAATACAAATGACTATGAATAGATAGGCCACTGACAGAGCAAAGGCCGATGGCACATTTATAAGGTAGAAAAAGAAATGGGCAGACTGGATGGGCCTTGCGGTCCTTATCTGCCGTCAACTTCTATGTTTCTATGTTTCTATTACTGAAGGCAGGAGGAAAAATTGGGCTAAAGCCACAGAAAGTGATGATGGCTGTCGTGTACTTGTTTATTATGATAATGACGGAGGAGGGGTAGATAATTGGGACACTACTATGGATGGGGTGGGACTTTAGCCAGGCTGAAGTGGACAGGGAAGGGTGGGTGCAGCAGGAAGAGTTAATAGGGAAAGAGTGAGAGCCAGGGGTAGAAACATGGTGAGCGTCAGGGTGGAAAGGGGGAGTTGCGGAATTAGTTGGCTAGCGGTGAGGAAAACATTTGCAAGGTGCTTTCATGTAGCGATCTTAGAGCGCCTTGAAGATATTCAGACTAACAGAGCAGCTCAGCTTCAAGTTGCTTTGTAAACCATTCCACAATGTGGGTAAAGAGAAGCTTAGAGCAGCTTTGCTGAAATGAGTGTTGACCCTAAGAACTTGGTGGGCAATTATGGAATAGCTCCTTAGAGCGTAAGTGCCTAACACACTCCAAGGAATACAATCTGAGACATATGAGGGGACTGGGTTGGTCACCGCTCTGAAGGCCCATAGTGCGGTGTTTCTATTCCTCCTATAGTCATTGTGGCTTCATTTGCATGCCTTGAGCAGGGCAACCCGGCGACTTGCGCCTGGCACCCTGCACAGCATAAAGTGTGCTGTGGGGATCCCAGGGCATCCCCCACCCCATAGCCGCGATCACGTGGTATATGTTTGAAAGAAAATCCCTGGTAGTCTAGTAGCCCCCGCCAGACCCCGATATATATTATACATGACCATCCCTGGTGGTCTAGTGGTCCCCCCCACCCAATTCCCGATACATGTTACAGTGACCATCCCCGGTGGTCTAGTGGAATCCCCCCCCACCTGTTGCCACGTTTGCAGTAAATGTAAAGTACAACATTCCCTGGTAGTCCAGTGGACCTCCCTCCCGCCTGAGTCCCCAATCATGGTAAATAGCTCACACCTACTTCCTGGTGATCCAATGGCACCCCCACCCCTCCCACCCACACAGGACCACTTGCCCACCCTGGCCCTCCCATTATCGGTGGGTGGCTGGATCCTGCCCACATACCACCCGGCCACTCACCGAATGACAGGTACAGTATGGGCTGTAAGCCCAGAGGTCCCCTGTGTGGACCAATGGGCTTGCAGGGCATACTGTGCTAGACAGTCCCAAATATGTGAATGAATCATTATGCACATGGGTCTCTGCCAACCTTGGAGGACACTGCATCCTGTGGCAAGGGAGTATACCTTCTGCTCTGCAGTCCATGGCTCAGCCTCTCACCTTGACTACTTCTGGATGAGTAAATCTCTGATTCTCAGCTAATGGACAGCAGATCAGAACCAGCAATGGGTTCAGATCACTTTATAGTGACCTGCCTCCTTTCCCTGTCTTTAAATTGAGGAACAGATAAGCAATGGAGACTTAATAACCGACTACTAAAGTACAAAAAGGTTACGGATAGTATACTAACTGTGCAAGAATCCTTTAAATGTAACAACTGGGGCACCACGCACTCCCCATGCATCAAATGGGGTGCACTAAAATGTTTCCTAAGAGGAGAATTTATTAAATGGTCAGTTATTAAGAAGCGGAAAGAAACTCAAAAGGCCAAAACTTTCTTAGACCAAATTAGGGAAAAAGAGAATTATTTATCCAGGAGCACCTCGGACCGAAGAGAGGCTCTCATAAAATTACAGTATAAATACTTTGCTATTACTCAGATAAAAGGCAGAGTGGGCAATCTTAAAATCAAAGGCTACCTACATTGAACAAGAGAAAAAGACTGGAAGGCTTTTAGCCCTCCGGCTTAAAAAATTAGAAGCTTCAAAATGTATTACGGCTATACAAAAAGACCTCCTAGGACCACCTTTAACCCAAGCTAAAGACATAAATTAAGAATTTGAACAATACTATAAACAGCTATATGCTTGCATGTCCACTCGCCCTCCCCAACAGAAGGTGGAATCTTACCTAAAGAGCCTCCCCTTCCTACTCTTACCCCTACCCAAACTGAAGTGCTAAATGCACCTTTTACAGAAGTGAATATTATTCAAACTATTAAAAGATCTCCCTTCAGATAAGGCCCCAGGACCGGACGGCTACTCTCTTAATTTTTATAAGAAGTTTGCACCCCAGTTAGCCCCATGGCTACTTGTGGTTTTCTCAAGTATGTTAAATGAGGCAGACTTAGACGTCATGATATTGGAGGCCACAAATGTCATGCTTCCTAAACCTGGAAAGGATCTGACATGAGCATCCAATTACTGACCCATATCCCTTCTTAATGGTGACCTTAAAATCCTTGCCAAATTACTAGCTCATAGGCTAGAACAGGTACTCCCTTCCTTTATCAGCCCCGACCAAGTAGGTTTCATGAGGGGTAGGTCCTTTGTAGATCACCTCTGCTGCCTGTCTCACATCTTCTCTGTATCCAGGGATTCCCCTCTGGCCATGGCGCTGGTCTCTCTGGATGTGGAGAAGGCCTTTGACAGAGTAGACTGGCAGTTTTTGTTCAGGACACTTCACAGATTTCGCTTGTCCACTAAATTCATCTCATGGCTACAAGCATTATACTCCACCCCCACTGGCATCTGTGTTTTGTAATGGGACTCTCTCTTCCAGTTTCCCTTTGGAGGCTGGAACTAGACAAGGGTGCCCCTTATCCCCCCTGTTATTCAATCTATATTTAGGGCTCCTCATAGTCTCTATACAGACATCCCCCGGGATACATGGAATACAATTGGGTTCAACCAACACCAAGATAGTGGTACATGCTGATGATATCTTGCTCCACATCACCCAAATCAAACCCTCAATGCAAACATTGCTATGTTTATTACAGGACTACGATTCCCTTTCTAACTACAAGCTTAACACCAAGAAATCTTCAGTCTTCCTGCTAAATCTGGAGGTACATAAACAGGAAGTTCTTGAGTTGGGACTTAATTGGGCTCCCAAATCTATAAAATACTTAGAATTACACCTATCAACTAGTGACGCCCAGTTGTGAAACTTGAACCTAGATGACCTGTATAGAACAGTACAAGACTTAAAATGGTGGCAAGATCTTCCCCTAACCCTATGGGGCTGCGTGAACATCACTAAGATGAATATCCTCCCATGCATTTTTTATTCCGTGAACCTTCTAAATTTATGGCTCCCAGAGCATGGTTTAAGCACATCCATACCAGTTTATCTGATTTTCTCTGGAAAGGAAAACCCCCAAGATGTGCATTCCACAAATTGGCCACCCCTAAACCTCTAGGAGGACCAAAACTTCCTCACTTTAACCTATACAACTGGGCTAGTCACCTAAGGAAATATCTCTGTTGGACGGTGCCTCCTACTCCCTTGGGTTCATTGAATTATGTCCCCCCTGGCTAACAATAGAGAAAGACTTTTAATAGTCGCAACTGATATGAATCCTGAAGCTCTACTTTTCTGAAGCCCAAAAAACTACCCTCTAGTCTCCATCATAACCCGGCGGGCCATTCGGTTTGTACACACGTACAACTATGTTCTGCCTTAAGATATGATAATATATATGATATCTCTCTCAACCTATTTTTCAAAACCCCAACTTCACAATAGGAGGGAAACTAATTCCTTCCAACTGGATTCCACCCCTCCAAAATTGTGTGGTTTGAGACTTCCGCAATCAAAGTCAGGACTGGTTAACCGCCACTGACCTACTGACAAAATTTAGTCTTGCCAACAAATGGGCATTTCAAATATTTCAGATCCACCACATGTTCATAATGTATTACAGAAATAGAGTCATTCCAGATGACCCTTATGATTGGGTTTCCACAGGTAGAATCTTGACCGTAGCCCCATATACTGTTTCCTCATTGTATACCCTCCTCTACCCACTGGTTTTCCTGAAAGTGGATGACATTCTTAACTATTGGAACTACTTATAACCTAACCTATTCTCCAAATGGCCTAAAATTTGGGAATCCTGTCACAAACTTATTACACAAGATAGACAACAACTAATGCAAATGCAGTTACTTAATGATATGTATTTGACCCCATATAAACTGTACAGAATGGGAAGGGCAGAGACCCCTACATGTAATAGATGTCATAATGGCTCTGGTACTCTGTTCCATTTGTTTTGGGAATGTGCCAGCATTACACCACTGTGGGACCTTTTTAAAACCAAGATGGACCCCCTACTAGGCCTACAGGAATATTTCATGTCAGAGATTTGCCTGCTAGGGGGATTTTACAGGTTTTCCATCTATGGTCAGAAATTATCACATTATGATGATTGCTATGTCTGTCAAGAAAATAGTTCTAAAGCCTTGGAAGGATTCTCTTCAACCTTCATATACGGAATGGTTGCAAGAGCTCCTTTACAATCTATGGACTGAGAAGATGATGGTCTCTCTTACCAACCAAATGGGAGTATATAAAAAGAGGTGGGAAAGTTTGCATGTCTTGTACATGCTATAAGGTGATGAGACAGAATGACAACCAACTAATCTAGATTGGTTTTAAACATTCTATGCTAATCTTGGAATCAAATTATTATTTTCACTGTAAGGGGGGAGGGGGAGAATGAAGTGGGAGTGTGAGGGGGTGGGGGTTGGTAGGGGGTTTTGTTATTTTTATTTCCCTGTCTGTATCCATTCAATGTATACCACTTGTGATGCATATTCATGAATAAACTTAATAAACTTTGAATAAAAAAAAGTACTGCAGATCAGTATTAACCCCTTATGAACAACTGCTCTGGACTTGAAATAAGAGCAGAAATAAAAAAAAAATAATAGAACACTGAATTCTAAAATATTGTTGCTCCAGTCTCATAGTCATGATGAGTGTTATGGGTGCTCTGCTTGTGGATGCACATACAGTGCAATACAAGTGTAACAGAAATGGGAACAAGAGCACAGTGGCTGCTATAAAACATCCAATGGCCAAGTAGTTAATGGACACTCAAAAAATCATCACTGGTCACTAAAAAGGATCTACTGGTCCACAATGTGCTGTGCACCTACCCAGTTAACTACTTCTATGGCTACCAGTACAGGATAGCTTTGACTGCTAATAACATTGTTATACTTTTTGTGTTGCTGTAAGATATGAAGTGTTGGGAGAAGTTGAGGTACCGCAGCAGCCCCGCCCCCCCACACCGCAATGATTTTTTTTATTTTCCCCCCCATCTCTATTCTCTCATGATTTGTGGCTTAAATCTGTTTTTCTTTTTTTTATTTTCTGCCAGGAATATATGTAGACATAATAGTAACAGACTGTGTTTAGGGCAAGGCATGTAAGAATTTTGCAATTAATGCTGCTGCAATGAGCTGCTGCAGCTGCAGGACTACAAACACTCACTTGGGGAGCGGCTCTCTGAGCTTCTCCAATCTGACCCACAGAGACAACATCAAGCTGAGGAGGGAAAATCAGAGACAGAGTCCATTTTTATGAAACCACCTGAAATAACCAGAGATGAAATTAAAAAGATATTAGCGAGAGAGCTGTCAGAGACACACTTCTCCAACTAGACTGTGGTGGGAAAGTGGCTTCCTGTGACTCTGTGTGTTCTGCTCCTCTGACCACCCACATATTGCTGCTCCTACAGATCACCTGACAAGTTCAGCAATGTTCAGAGGTGGCTCCTCAGCTGTCCTGTCCCCTGAGGGAGGTGGGCTTGTGCTACATATTCATGAGCTGACATCCACCTCTGTGTCTCACTCACCCTTTGAGTTCCCTGACTCCATGGTAGCCACAGTTCAGTGCTGACAATGCAAATATTTAAGCAAGTGGGGGGGGGGTTCGTGCACCCAGGAACCCCCTCTGGCTATGCCTATGCTCTGTTTGGAGGCTTAAAAAAGTCAGTTATGTTCTTCCCACTACATCATCACAAATGTGACCAACCACATTGAGGGACCACATCCCTTGCAGGCTGAACAATGACTTTCACAAGTTATGAATCAAAATGCCGGAAACTGTCACATCACTAGTAACCACAAAGATTTGATTCCTGCTGCTTCATGGGAAATAGAATAATCTGGCAGTGAGAAATGATTCTCCTTGGTTACTAGTGATGTCACAGTCAGTGTGGTCTCAGTGTTGATGATGTAGTGGGAGGAAAAAAATAGACATTTTTAGCTTTCAGGCAGAGTGCTGCTCCACGCATCTCCCCAGTACTGCTAGGTGGAAAGTCTTCTTAATTACCAAACAGAAAAGAAAAAATACTTCAAATATAAGAAGCGATAGCTGATTACATCTGAAAGTTACTGTTAATTCCAGGCAGTACACTAGCTCTTTAAAGGTGACCTGTAAAAAAAAATGCAGTCTGATCCAATACCCACCATATGCCGATGCCGCAACAACATTTTGATAGTGAAGTACATTACAGCTGCAAGTCACTGTTGCTACTGTAATGTACCTGTAGGACACGGGCACTGCTTTCTCTGGGGTTTGCCCCGCCCTCTATGCATCAACTCTGACCTGGAGTTAATAATCTTTAGTTACGGGGGGGGGTGTAGGAGACATAGTCCCCTGCATGGGGGGTTTGGGGATGAAGCCCCCTGAAAAAAACAGTTTTCCAACTGATTTACATTGGCCGCTAACTGCAGTTGACATAAATCCATCACTGTAGTGTCACATTGGAAAATGCTGTAGCCATCATGTCGTGGACCCTTCTCCACATACCTTTCAATGCAGCTGCAGGAGTCAGGGGCTGCTATGATCATGATTTTTTGAGCAATCCAGATATTTTAAAAATATGCCAAAACTCTTGGACGATAACGGAAGTGCCACACGGGTCCTGATTCAGTGGGTGCAGGTGGTCATGGGTATTCTGCCCATTCTGTGACATGTCAAACACTACTATCCTTATCATAGCAGCAGTGGTGGTAGCTTAATATACTTATTTTATTACTTCCATTGGGGATCTTGGTACCTGAAATATTACATATGGCAACAGGCTGTCCAAGTGTTGCCATATGTAATATTTCAAATATCCATCAGCATGAAGTAAGAAAATATAATGAATTACCACCACTGCTACTAATAATAAGGTAGTGGTGTTTAACATGTCACAGAATTGGGTGGAATACACATGACCACTTGCACCTGCTGAATTGGGACCCGTGTGGCACTTCTGTGTTCGACTAAGAGTATGGGCATTTTTTTTAAATACCTGGATTGCTCAAAAAATTGTGATCATAGCAGCCCTTGACTCCCACAGCTGCATTGAAAGGTATGTGGGGATGGGAGTAGGCTGCATATTTTCTTTATAGGTCACCTTTAAGGAATGTAGGCAGTGGAGATGCAAGAAATCAATGAAGGTGAAGTCTAAATAGCATGCAGTTTGTTTTTTGTTTTCTTATTCACTATTAAGTGGTTCTCTTTGAATTATTCAGACACTGTTACCAAACCTTGCTGAAGCTGGATCTCCAAACCATCTATGGGAATAATGAGCCTAAACGAAGAGTATCATCAGCATTAAGTCTTATTGGGCAAGATTGCAGATGAAGGAGGAGAGAATTTATATAAATGAAAATAGCAAAGGCCCCAAATTAGACACCCTGAGGAGCATCCAGAGAAATGTAGAAAGGCTATGAAATAAATCCATCAGAAGAATCAGTCTGAATATGGTTAGAGGTTTGATGTAAGTATGAATTAAGTTAGACAAGAATGGTGTCAGAAAATTCACACTGTAGGAAGAAAGTCTGAGAAGAAGAAAAAATGGTCACTTAGATCAAAGGCCTTAATGAAGTTGATAAACCTATCCAACCAAGTGCCTTGAATCCAATGATATGGCACTCATATTATGAACATCTACAGTATAGACTGTGTACAGTGCTGAGCTCTAAAGCAATGTTGATAATTGAAGAGAAGGCCATTTACCTCCCAATAATCCATGATCTGATTGTGGGCATCCCGCTCTACCAGTTTAGCAAAAAACAGAAGTGAAACTGGGCACTAGTTTTTTCAGCAGAGATGTACTGCCACCTTTGTGAATGGGGATCACCAAGGACTGTTTCTAAGCAGAGGGGAAATCTTAGTAGAAAAAGAAAGAATAAACAAAGCTGTGAGAGGATGGATAATAACCTCCTCCCTGGCCTTTAATATGGTTAACTAAATTATCACAATAGATACATTGGGTTTGTTTTCAGATATTAACATAGAAACATAGACTTTGATGGCAGGTAAGGACAGCTTAGCCCACCTAGTCTGCCCATTTCCTTACCTACAGGATAAGCTGCAGATCCTAGTTAACCAACAGTCTATTTCTTCCTACCCCCTACAAGAATTGCCTTATGTTTGTCCCATGCATTCTTGAATTCTCCCACAGTTTTAGACCCCACAACCTCCTCAGGAAAGCTGTTCCATGTGTCCAACACCCTCTCTGTTAAAAAATACTTCCTCACATTGCCCCGAGCCATTCCCGCTCTATCTTCAAATTGTGTCCCCTTGTTCTTGCACATCTCTTTTTCTGAAAGATGCTACCCTCTTGGACTTTGTTGATTCCACTGAGGTACTTAAAAGTTTCTATCATGCCCCCCTCCCTCCTTTCCTCAAGGGTATACATATTAAGATCCTTTAGTCTCTCCTCGTATGGCTTCTCTTGAAGACACTGCACCATTTGAGTTACCCTCCTCTGGACTGCCTCCATCCTGTCTATTTGCTTGTGGAGATGGGGTCTCCAGAACTGGATGCAGTACTCCAGATGTGGTCTCACCAACTGTCTGTACAGAGGGATAACAACTTCCTGTTTTCTGTTGGTGATGCCTCTCCCTATACATCCCAGTATCCCCCAGCCCTCCCTACTGCCTTCCCACATTGCTTGCTAACCTTAAGATTATCTGGTATGATTACCCCCAGGTCACTTTCCATTTTTGTTGTTGTTACTACCCCCTCCAATGTATAATCTTCCCCTGAGTTTTTGTTTCCCAGGTGCACTATTTCACACTTCTTTGCATTGAATCCAAGCTGCCATATATCTGACCATTCCTCCAACCTTGCCAAGTCCGTTCTCATCCTTTTCACACCTCCTTGTGTATCAACCCTGTTGCAGATCTTTGTGTCATCTGCAAAGAGGCATACTTTTCCTTCCAGTCCCTCTGCAATGTCACTTATAAAGACATTAAAAAGGACTGGACCCAGTACTGAACCCTGGGGTACCCCACTAGTGACCCCTCTTTCTTCAGAGTGGACTCCATTTACAATTACCTTATGTGTCCTGTTGTTCAGCCAATGTTTTATCCAGGCTACTATCCTAGGACCCACTCCCAGGCTGGTTAATTTGATTATTAATCTTTTGTGTGGGACTGTGTCAAATGCCTTGCTAAAGTCTAGGTAGGCCATGTCCACAACCCTTCCCTGGTCTACTACTTTGGTCACCCAGTCAAAGAAATCAATTAGATTCTTCTGACATGACCTTCCCACTATGTACCCATGCTGCCTCGAGTCCTGTGCCCCACTGGCCTCTAGGTACTTAACAATTCTTTCCTTCAGAAGTGATTCCATCACTTTACCTACCACAGAGGTCAAACTGACAGGTCCAAAGTTTCCTACCTTTGTCTTGCTTCCACTTTTGTGGAGGGGAATCACATCTGCCTTCCTCCAGTCCTCAGGTACCACACCATCATCCAATGATTTGTTAAAAAGAGCAGTCAGTGGTGTCACTAGTTCTCTCCTTAATTCTTTTAGAATTCTGGGGTGAATTCCATCAGGCCCCATTGCTTTGTCCACCTTCAATTTTAGGAGTTCTTTCAGAACCCTTTCTTCTGTGAAAGGACTGGGATCGACCCCCTATCCAGAGCGCTTCCGTTAATTGGATTAGGCACCTCCCCCTCCTCCTCTTTTGTGAATACTGAGCAGAAGTATTCATTCAGTATCCCTGCTTTTTCATTGTCCCTTTCTGCCCACCCACTTCCATTCTATTCAGCCTCACTATCCCTCCCTTTGTCTTTCTATGCTCCCTGTTGTTCCTATCATGGGTGTAGGCAGGCATACTCCAAGCACTCCATGGTGTGCAATTTTATTTAAGGGGGGTAGCAAATAGGCTCTGAACTGCTTCCTTTTTCCATTAAAACTAACAAACAAAATATTGAACCTTTCTGTAATTTTATTCATAGGACTTGAAACTAAAAGGAATGGTCACTAATACTCTCTTTGCATCCCAAAGACAATGCAACTTTACAGGCTCTGGGCTGGTATGTGGGTGTCTTAGGGAACAAAGCATGATACTTGTATTTACCCATGCATGGCAACAACCATTGTCATGAGATACAAAAGTTGTATTTATTGTGCCAAATGAGGCAGCGAATATGGTCCTAGTGTACATTTTTATATTGTCTGGCTACATGGGGGGGTAGCTCACCTTAACAAGGGGGGGTGGGGTAGCAGTGAGTCCACTTGGTGTGCAGATCTGAGATCCCTGGCAACACCCCTGGTTCCTATAAAAGGTTTTATCCCCCTTATTCAATTAGATGTGCATCCTCCCCAATGCTGACTGCCTGAAAATAAAATTTTGAATTAGTATACTGACGGAAATTAAAATAAATATTTAACATGTTATGCTTGTAGAAATAACAGGGCAGAAGGCCTCCAGTGATTAAAAGAAAAAAATAATGAATTAACTTCCAATGCCTTCTTTTGAGTAAGATATATTTCCATTGTTAGATAAGTGGGGCAATGCTAAATGCATATGCTCCTTCCTGTTAAAGTTTATTTGTTGCCATTATTTTTGTAGGGTTGTTACAGTAACTGTTTCAGCTACTTGTCTGATCAAATAGACTTATTGGTTGTAAGCTTTATGAAATTCAATCCAAACTTCTGAGAAATTTGATTTTCTTCATGCTAAAATGTATTTCTCAGTTAAAAGTTCCATAACAATAGAAACTCTAGGTATACATCTCTCCCAGAATCTTTTACCAAAGAAGGTGTGCAAAGAGTACCAGTTTTAGTAAAATAAGATAAAAAACAGTTTCCAGCTGCATTGACATTCTGGCAGGTAATACAATTACCCCAGCCCCCAGACTGAAAGTTATTACAACACTAACAAGCATTTGTCAATGCCGAACGTTCACTTGCAGGTATTTGCAGTGGTATTTGGCACTTGGACATGGCTTAAAAAAATCAGTGACAAAGAAGTACAAGCATTTGTCAATGCCGAATGTTGCTTGCTTCTATGTGCTGTTCAGGTATTTGGAAGTCATTGGAGTGCAAATATTGAAAATTCGTGAACTTACTGACGTGCCATGAGAAATCATGCAAGCGTCAGAAACAGTCATTTTTAGAATTTTTTCACCAAATTTTCAACATAGTCATTTTAAGACCTCTGCTAATGAACAGTGTCACTGTGATTTTCTTAATATGTCCCATACATTGATTTCACACTGACGCGCCACTGTGCGCTACATGGGCGGAAACACGCTTTGGGCAGGATGTGAAAATGACAGCTGTACTGCTCATAAGAGGTGTGGTAAATGGCAATGTTGAAAATCTGGAGGAAAATATTGAAAATTAGAACTTACGAGCCGCATGTAGGAACCTGCACAACGCACGCTCGTAAAACAGTCATTTTTAGGAATTTTTTCACCAAATTATCAACATAGCCATTTTAAGACCTCTGCTCATGAACAGTGTCACTGTGATTTTTTTAATGTGTCCCATACATTGATTTTGCACACCGACTGCGCCATTGTGCGCTACATGGGCGGAAACACATTTTGGGTGAGATGTGAAAAATGACAGCTATACTTCTCAAAAGAAGGTGTAGTAAAATGGCAATGTTGAAAATCTGGAGTGAAAATACTGAACATTCGCAAACTTATGAGCTCGTGAGGAACTGCGCAACACACGCAGAAACGTGTTTTTTGGATATGCCCACCAAATTTTCAAAATAGTCTTTTGAGAGCTCACCTTATGAATACTGGCACTGTCGTTTTCATTAATTGGGCCTGAAAGATGATTTTGCGCAGTGACTGCGAAATCACCCTTCGGGCCTGAATAACACCATGACAGTGACAGAATTCATGAGAAGGGGTTCCAAAAACCCCATGTTGAAAATTTGGTGCAAAAATTCAAAAAATACCTAAGATATGCAACTAAGCTGAAAAAAAACCATCTAGCCCATTATACAGCTTACCGGCATTTCCTCAGTTTGCAGTCGGCTTTGAAGAGTGCAGATGTGTTCCTGGTCCAGCGATGATCGTCGCACTGAGCTCCAGAGGGAGTATGGGTGAGTGTGGGGTGGGAGGCAGGGTGCGCAGTGGGTGGGTGAGGTTGTGGAGGGGGTGGGGAGATCTGCGTGACGGTTTTTAATTTACAGGGTTTTTTTTTTCTACAATTGACAATGCAGGACATTTGCCACACTGGAGTGGGCTCCCAGCATGGCAGAAGGATGGCTGGGGGGGCCAAGGAGCCGACGGAGGATTGGGCACCCCCGTCGGCAGATGACACGGAACGTTTGCCACGCTGGGGTGGGCTCCCAGCGTGGCAGAAGGATGGCTGGGGGCCATGGAGCCACGGGGCAGACGTGGGGATGTTTGCCATGCTGGGGTGGCCCAGCATGGCAGAAGGATGGCTGGGGTTAGAGCTGACGGGGATTGGGCACCCCGCCGGCAGATGACATAGACGCTTGCCATGCTGGGGTGGGCTCCAGCATGGCACCAAAGGTTTGGGGCGTGACGATCTGAAGCACACAGCGGTGGTTTTCTTTGAAGAGAAGACCACCGCTGTCATACACTGCACCGCGTTGATTGGTGCTGAACCGTCACACCTGCTTAATGGAGCAGGGGATTGCACAGGAGAGGCACACCTCCAAAGTGTCCCATTCTCCCAAGACGTTCCTTGCTCATTCACGCAAGTGAACGTAAAAATGTCAGAACTCCAGAAACGATGATATGAAGTTCTGGAGTGATGTTTTATAGGTTAGAGCATTTATTTAGAAATAATCACATTATGATCACCAAAGTAGTTTTCTCCGCAACCAAATGCCAAACTAGGAGTAGTTTTCTCTGCAACCAAATGCTAAACTAGGGCAATGTGGTGAAACAACAATTACATGAAGAATACATGAAATCTGCTGGACAGACTCAATTCTTGTATGTTCATTGATTAATTGAACAAGGCCTGGAGGAGCAAGGGTATGCTGTAACATTAGTCCATCAGAGAGGCACCAGGAGGCATTAAAATTACCCAGCAGGACCATGTCAGAGTAGGCATTAAAAGACTCAACTAAATTAAAAAGCTGAATAAATGTGGAAGATTTCAGAATAGGAGGACAGCAAAGACATGTAAATAACATACTTTTCCTCACATGTTTACTAAAATTAAACAAGCAGTGACACTCAACAACAGACTGGTAATAAACTAAGAAGCAACTGAGAGAATTTTAATCAAAACTAGCAACACCCCCACCATATCTATTACTGTCATGCCTAAAGGCTACATAGTTTGGTAAAACAACTCCAGAATCATGAGTGATTGAGGCTTGACAATTATTTCTAAAACAGAGCAAAAAATGTGGATTGACTGTGCAATAACTAAAAATACCGCCAACAGCTTAATCTAGTTCAGTGCGTCCTGGTTATCATCTGTATCCCCCTTCCCAAGTCACCCCTGAAAAATGGACTTCTAGTCTCAGTGGGCCTAACCGGTCAAAAAAATTCAATAAATTAATAAAATAAAAAATAAATGGGCCCAACCTTATGAGACAGATATGGACATTTCCATGCTAAGCAGAAAATTGAGAAGCAAGGGACCAATGGTTTCTTCAGTGTCCCCAAATAAAATCAACACAATAAATCAAAACCAAATAAAATAGAAAAACATGGGTACTTCAGGGCCCTGAGCAGCCATTGAAACCATCATTGTGAGGTACAGCCAAGAGCTAATTAATCAAATACTTGGAGGTATTTTCAAAAGTTATAAAATGGCCAAAAATCTCAGTTACATTGGGTGTTATTTGCAATGGTTATAAAATGCACAAAAAATTGCAGGTATAAGGTGATTTGTAAGAAAAAGAATATAAAGATGCAGAAAAATGTTCACAACTGGCAGTGATATGAGAAGTCACAGCCTTAATGAAGGGTGATTATTAAGTGGGAAAATTATAATAATGCTGAAACAAAAATATGCATGGTTGCCAATGATGACAGCAGTTACACAGACTATGTACATGGTGGCTTGTATGTGATACTATAATAAAAACGCACTACTGTAGACAATAATAGTAAAAAAGGCATAAGTAAAGGTTTATTATGAACTGGCCACTGAAAATGTACAAAGCTTATTGGCCGACAGCTTTTTGAAGCTGTGATGATATCTAGCTACATCATCACGGCTTCAAAAAGCCTCCAGCCACCAACTTTCTTACCCATAACAAATCATTCCGACGGCAATGGGCAGCTACCACAAAATTCACCGTCACTTCAACCAGCTCCTCACTCGCTCCCATGGAAATCGCAGTTTTGACATCAGCAGCAAGTGTCACAAATGGGTGAGTAGACCATGATAATTCAAAACAATATCATTTTTGGCACTCTCAATAAAACTCCTGAAAATTATTAATACAGACAAAGCCACTATTTATTTTTTTTAAAGGAAGCGTTGCAGTGTGCGTGCAGCTTTATGTCTCCCTTACTCCCTCTCTCTCGTTTCAAAAGTGCACACTCGGCTGCCCATTTGCTTCACATACTAATGCTTACACTTGTAACATTTTCCTGCATATATCAGCTGGCAGGACCAACACCGACTAACTTACTGATGTATTGGAAACTCCTGAAGTGCCCCAGCAAGTCAGTCCACTCCCTTTCAAACTGTGACTTCAATCCTCTCATGTCTCCAATGACAGGTTAAAATATAAATAAATACTGACTGTTTCACATATGTGGTTGCACCAGAAACTTTCTTTTTCCCCCAAAAAATGTCACCCACATAAATAGGATGGCTCCTGACCACACTATATTTTGGGGGGAGGGAAGACAATGTTCACAGCTACACCTCCTCAACCAACTCCAATTACAGCAGTACCACCTGCTGGCCGGAGTTTCCAGGAATTATTTTCTTAAAAGGAACTGCTCCAACATCCTGAAAGCATCACTTTCAAAAGGTTTTAAAACTTTATTTTATTTTTTACTGAAAAAACTTTTAAGCCAGTTCATAATAGCAATAATGCACTCCAGGGTGTGGTATATGATGGGATATCTTCACTTCTCAGGTCATTGAACACACTCGACCTTCAGCTTCATGCCCAACCACCCAAGGCATGATGATATCCCATGATATACCACACACTGCTGTGCATTATTGCTTAATTGAACCATAGTTAATGAGACACAATCAAAACAGAAGATATCACTGTAAAATGAGGCAATCTAGGCTTGTAAAGCCCTCCTTATTTTGAAATAACTAATAAAGGTAATAATTCTGAGTGTAGTTGTAGGCTGCTTACTTAGCATTTGTAGCAAGTCAAAGAAACACAACATTTCCAATATTTTTTTTTTATTTTTGTTAACTAAGCAACGCAGAGAAACACCACATTGTCACTGAGGTAAGATGCCATAGATTTGTAAAATCCTCCTTTTCTGAAATAAATAATAATAAATGCAGTGAAACTGGGTGAAGATGTAGGTCACTCACTCAACTTCTGCACTAAACCAAAAAAAATACAGTAGGTTATTACAAAACAAAATACATTAGACTAAATATTTTGCTCATAAGGCTTTCTCTACACAGTGTTTTCAGTGTTTTTATTTCATCATTTTTCTATCCCCTTCTTGCTGGCAATTATTTATCACACATACACACAAGAAAAAGGATTGCCTATTTTCATTGCTGTTTATAAATCCTTTTATTTCATTTTGAAGGAGGACCCAACAGCACCATGTTGTTCTCCTAGCAGGGATCACCCTGCTAGTAAAGAAATGTGGCACTGGCAACATGTTCTGGAAAGCCTGGGGTTCTTGAAAACAAAATGAAAGAGCATGCACCATAGAGCAGTGACAGCATTTGTACAGCTTACTAGGCCAGTGAACCAAGTTCTTGAATGGACCTCAGTTGCTCAGTAGCCAGCTAGGGAGGGAGAATCAACTATCCCAAGGATGGCTGTCCTTTATCAGTGATGGAGGCACAGTGTCCTGCTCTGGTTCTGCTGCCCTTTATAGGCTAGTGGGTAGAAGCACAGTGGGGCTGGACTAGGGGAAAAGGCCCAATGCCAGACACCACTGAGAGAATGCACACCACTCTGTGAACACATGCCATCCCTTAAGAGGAAAAAAACTTGTAGAAAACCATGGTCTTTAAGCACGCACAACCTGCAGGCAGGCCAGCTGGCACTACTGTGGTTTAGCACAAGCATTGGATAACTGACTGGTAAGTTCTTGTGCAGACTGGTGATAGGACTGGGTGGGCCATGAGGAGGAGGGAAGACTGGAGTGAAGGGCATAAACATAAGATTGAAAACAAAAATTAAATAAAAGGAACTAAAAAGAGAAATGAAAAAGGCAGCCTTTTTAAGGTATTCAGTGGGAAGAGCCCTATAGACCTCTTGTAATCAGAAAAGGAGATTTTGCTGACTGAACAACAATGTAGAGGTGCCTCACAGTTGCCTCCATGTCCATGAAACATTACACTGGAACACGGCACAGTCTATCATGCTCAAGATGGCTGCCGAACTGTATTGCACATGCGCAACTACTTGCGCATGTGCAGTAGAGTTAGGTGGCCATCTTGGAAAAAGCAGACTGTATTGCGTTCCACTGTGACCTCTGCGAGCAAGACCGCAGATGACACTGTGCTCATTGGAAAAAAAATTCCTCCCACACACCCTATCCTCCCTTTCAGCACCCACCACCCACAGCCCCCCAGAAACATAACAGTGACAAAGGGGGGTGCCCAATCCCCCAGTGTTGCAATCAGGAATCCTTGTTCAGTTTGTTTTGTGACCCCCCCATCCACTACCATGCATGCACGGTTATTTGCTTTGATATATATATATATATATATATAGAGAGAGAGAGAGAGAGAGAGAGAGAGAGATATCTATATATCTATATTATATATATATATATATATATATATATATATATATATATATATAATAACATTGGGGTGCCAATCCCCTGTGTCTAATCACAAATCTTCAGTCCATTTTTTTAACCCTGTAAATGAAAATCATCCATAGATATGTTTTGAGGCCATTACTGTCCTGACACATGACCCTCCCACTCAGCACCCACCACCCTACACCCCCAAGCCCTTACTTACCCATCGGAGCTCCAATGCTGTAATCATCTCTGGATCTCAGACACATCTTCACTCTTCAAAGCCAGACCACAAACTGAAGAAACAGGTATGCAGCTCAGTGTATTTCAATGGTGTTATGAACTTAGTAGCATAACTTGGGAATTTTTGCATATTTTTGCCCAAAATGTTCATACAACATGCCTTTTTTTGGGACTCTGCCTCATGAACAATTGCACTGACATTAGGCAAATTTGTTCCAAAAGGTGATGCCACTTAATGACACTTAATGTTTGAAGGAGCAAAAGAAGCAGAGGCCCAATGTCAGCTCCTTGAAAACAAGTTATAATAACTCGTATTATCATCATTTGCAATGTAATTTTCCAAATAACTTTTAAATATTTCCCTGTTTTCATTTATAATGATGTGTTCTGGAAGCCTATTCCAAAGATTTGCAGCCCTTCATGTACAGAAATATGTTCTTTTGTGAGACCTAAATCATTTGGTTTTTGCTTGCAATGGATGACCCCTTGTTACTGAATCAATATTTTTATATTCAGTATTTAATTCTGTTATTAAGCATGGGTCACTCATGATGTTATAATAAAAAAGCATGCCTCCACTATGTCTTCTGGTCTCCAAACTATGTAAGCCAAAGTGTTTTAATCTGTACGTGTATGATAAATCAATCAGATTTGCTATGGATTTCATAAATCTGCATTGTGCTTTCTCAGCTGTACCAACCTCCCTTCTAGTATGTGGACTCCAGATCTGGCTTCCATAATCCAGCTGTGGCCTAACATGAGACAAGTACAACAGCATCAGCACCTCTACTCTTCTGCTTTTAATGTTTCTCTTTATAGCCCTCAGTGTTCTGTTTGTTTTGGCAACTACTGATGTACAATGATCTTTTAGATCCAATTTAGCATCAATTAATATCCATAGATCTTTTTCTTTAGTTTTTAGTTCTATGACTTGGTTGTTTAAGAAACATTTATTCAGGGGATTGTGTTTTCCCATATGAGTGACACAGCATTTCTCTGTGTTTAATGACATCCCCCATTTATATGCCCAATTTGCCAAATTCCGAGTTTTTCTGTATTGGGTTAATTTGATCCATTGTTTGAGATGGGCATCTAATTTGGCATTATCTGCATATTTGATAATGTACTATAATTCTTGACATTCTCTTCTAATTATGCTACGAACAACTGGAAGATAACTGGTCCCAGTATCAACTCCTGAGGCACCCCACTGGTCACACCCCCTCCTGTTGAGAGATGTCCTCTTATTGTAACCCTCCATGTTCTTTTATACAATCCAATCATTTATCCATGTTATGATGTAGCTATCTACACCATACTTTGAAAGTTTTTCACTAACAGCCCAGTGTGGCACAGAGTCAAAGGCTCTACTAAAATTTCACAGTATAACATTAGTTGGTTCTCCTGTATTTAGATGATTACTTATATGTTCATAAAAACATATAAGATTTTTTGTACATTTTGCAGTCCCTGCCCAGAATCACCTTTTGGGCAGAAGTTGAAATGTTTCTATGCCCTTGTTCTTGAGGTGGAGTTATAAGAAGGTTATGTTGAAAATTTGGTCTGAAAATATAAAAAAAAAAAACAACAAAGTTATGAGCCTAGGTTGAATTTTGCAAACACAGGCTCATAACTTTGGTAATTTTCAATATTTTTACCTCAAAATTACAACATAGCCATATTTTTACAGCATCTCATGAATGTAACAACTGTCATTTTTCAAATCCTGGCCAAAATGTTGTTTTTGTTTACAGCCTGAATGGTGATTTCATGGCCCTGCACAAAATCAACTTTTGGACAAGAGTTGAAAATTTTCTCTGCCCTTGTTCATGAGGTGGAGTCATAAGTAGCCTATGTTATAAATTTGGTGTCAAAATATGTAAAACAAACAAAGTTATGAAGCTAGGTTGAATTTTGCAAACACAAGCATGTAAGTTTGGTAATATTCAATATTTTACCCCAGCTTTTCAACAAAGCCATTTCTTTACATCACCTCATCAATGTGACAGCTGTCACTTTTCAACTCCTACCCAAAATGTGTTTTTGTGTCCCGAAAGGTGATTTCATGGTCCCTGCATGAAATCACCTTTAGGCCAGGAGTTGAACATTTTCTCAGCCCTTCTTCATGAAGTAGGGTCATAACAAGGCTATGTTGAAAATGCAGTGTAAAAAGATAAAAAAAAAAATAACAAATGTATGTGCCTATGTTACATTTTGTGAATGCAGGTTTGAAACTTTGATAAACATCAATATTTTTACCCCAGCTTCCTCAGCTCCAGCTCTATCGGCTCTTGCCAGATTTTGTTTATTTATGGGATGAATAACAACTAACAAGAATGAGTCAGAAAAATAATATAACAAAAACAGGGAAACACTCCCCCAAAAACCCTATAGGCAAAATGATTATTTGAATAAAAATAAAAGCAATATTTAGGAAAACTTGTATTTTGGGTTTTTGCAAAAGCTGAGTTAATGGTCTGCACCTAATCCATTATCTCATTTTTAAGACAACATAATGGTAAAAGCTCCCACTGGATTCTCACTTTAACTTGGTGCAATTGCATGTGTTGAGCATGCTTCCTGATTTTGAAATAAATGATGATGGCATTTATAACACCACTTAGGATCTGGTTTAGAAGTTAATGTATTATAATGAGACTGTAGCAGTGTAGAAAGCATGGCAGAAATACATGGCAAATCTATAGGAAGAAAAACAGTCAGCCAAAGCAAAAGACACATTTCATGGGGTTAAATCAGGTCTTCACCCTTTCAATGGCAAGTTAAGATTGATAACTATGATCTGTTGGATGTGTTCATGATCAAGTGTTGATCAGTTTTGCTTGGCATCACCAGCTGTGCTTAGAATCCTTTGTGATGGCACTTTTGTAGGTGGGGGGCAACTGATGTATCTCAAAGCCAATTTTACCAAGTAAGAGCATAAATGCATCTTCTGAACTCTGTAGCCCAGATATCAATGTGAAAAGACTCAAAATACTCTGCAAAGTAGCTATCAATTCCTTTTCTACAGAAAAGGCTGAGACTGAGACCTCTTCCATATGCTGAGCAGTGCCCACTCACCTGGATCCGTGCTGCTATTATGAAGTATTTCCCAGTGCCCATAAGTGACACCAGAGTTGCCAGATATCAGTCAGTCCCCCTCATCACCTTCTTCTAAAGATAGCTGCACCAGTCTTTGTATGCAACCACTCAGCTCCTCTCACAGTTGCCATGGGAACTGATTCATCCTGTGGCTATCCATGGCCATGTGAGGGGTCCAGCATGGTTTCAGAAATATGGATGCTGTTATCCATCACTTTTGAAGCCATGCATTCAGTTGTGCTGGCAGGTGATGAATGAGCACATCCCCCTCTTCTGGAACCTTACTACATTTCTCCACAAATCTACTGGTGGGGTGAGGTAGCATAGAAAGGGCAGACTTGATTGACCTTCAGTCTCCTTCTGTCATCTGGATCGTTTCAGGATATGAATTGCTAGGATCACATGACTAGGCAAGTAAGTAGAAGCAGATAGGTCACAAGTACTTCTCGCAAAGAGGGAAAGTACCTTCACCATGGCATAAACCACTGACCAGTCTTGGTGTCTTAGAACTCCTCCAATGTCTGACTCCACTCCTATTTCATGTAGTGCCAGCTATGGCTCTTTAAGTCTGGAGATTATCAGGTAGGATGAATTCTATCGTGAGCTGACATCCTGTGTCACTTGATGTTGGCACAGATCAAGGCATTCTTGCACTTGTTTCCATTTGTTAGTGAACTTCACAGAGCAGTGAAAATGACCACAGATAGAAGGTGATGTAGACAGTCATGCTAGCCTCTGCAGTGTTAAGTACTGCTGATATGAATATTAGATTTAATGTGTGGACAAAGCAATGAGTGCTTACAAAATTTCTATCACTTATTGCTTTCACAATGTTTGCTCCATTATCAGTGACAGAAACATTTGAACAGGTGACAAATGTCCAAGGCTGCAACATATCTTGAATGAATACTAGGATGATAGTGGAGTAGTCTTCATTCTCCATCAGCCCTGTAGTAAGCAAGAAAGACTTGCATTGACTATTAGATTATGGAGGGACAAAAGGAGTGGCCCACTGTGAGAAGGAGCAATAGGCAACAACAACAGCAACAGGCTTTTGCACACACTAGTGAGAGATCATGGAGAGATTGGCATGCATCAGGTTCATACTGGTCCAATGTCTAATGTGCAGTGGACTCCCACCACTCTAACTCTGACAGTAATGTGGCAATTGCCTTTCTCACATCATTATAAATCCTTGCCAGGACAGCCCTTGAATATGTGTAACATCATGAAATATGGTACCATGGCTTACAAGCAGTAGAGAAGTCTGCAGAAGTCAACATGTTCCACAACTAATAGTATTTGAAGATCCAATGCTATCATTTCACCAATTACTGTAGCTGTGTAATACACGGAGGTGTTGAGACTGGTGCGTTGTTCATGTTTGGAAGGCTTCCATTATTGGCACTGATTGTGGATGGCAGGATGTCAGTGTTGCAAGCTGAGTACTGTGTGCAGTACTGGAGGCCACACCTTCACAAATACATTAACCAAATTGAGGCAGTCCAGAGAAAGGCAACCAAAATGGTTCAGGGACTACATCAGAAAACATATGAGGACAGATTAACAGAGCTCAATATGTATACCCTAGAGCAAAGGAGGGAGAGAGGTGATGTGATCGAAACATTCAAACACCTTAAGGGCATTAACAAGGTGAAAGAGTCTAACATGTTTCAATATAAGAAAAATAGCAGGACAAGAGGACACAACATGAGATTACAGGCAGGCCAATTAAGGGGTAATGTAAGGAAGTTCTTTTTCACAGAAAGGGTGGTGGATGCATGGAACAGCCTACCTCAGGAAGTGGTGGATATGAATACAGTGCAGGGCTTCAAACAGGCATGGGATAGGCATAAGGGAGCAATACAGATGAGTATGAATAGATAGGCCATTGACAGAGCAAAGGCTGATGGCACATTTATAAGGTAGAAAAAGAAATGGGCAGAGTGGATGGACCTTGTGGTCCTTATCTGCCATCAACTTCTATGTTTCTATAATAGTGTGGAAACTGATGAGGCCACCAAGACCTAGTGAAGTCACTTGACTGAATGTTTCTTGGGGTAGCTGAATGCACTAGTGTTGAGGGAGGAGTTTCATCATCATTTCTCATAGAAGTAGAATAGTCAGCAGCAAAGCCACCAGCACCATTACCTCTACTGACTGCATCATCTGCATGGGATGTATTTGACTGAGCCCCCACAATATGCCTTGAAAAAGCTATACAAATTGTAGGATGCTTTTGCTTTATTTATTTGAAACGTTTCAACAGGAAAGGCATACTGAGTTACAATAGCTCATTTCCAGATGTGTCCTGGGAAAGATGGGAAGGGAGATACAACAATTTAAATACAGAACATGTAGAAATAATCATAGTAGAAGTCTTTACAGAGAAAACATTAAAGCAGTTACATCACATTTTTAGATATGCATACAATAAAATCCACCCTGTGTGGATTAATGTACAACTAACCAATTTACACAATTAACATTTACAGTACATGTGAATAAGCTTATATTTTCATATTATGTACATTTATCTATTTACATACACCCATATACATACTATAGGGTATTTCTCTATACACACTAACTCAGGGACAATTCATAACCATGTGCAGACAAAAATACCATACAGTTGAACTTGACTTTAACACATATAAAGTGAGGACTTAGCAAGAGCAGGGTGAATGGGGGTAAAATGTGAGGACTTGGTCAAACTAGGGTGGTGTGGGAGGAGTACGGCAGTCAGATGGGCCTACCCCTCCTTTGGGGTGCAAGAACCATGCAAGGGGAATGGTAGGGGTAGATTAGGAAGAGAATTGATGGTGGGGAGGAGCTGAGCAGCCAGATGAGCCTGCCCCCCTTTGGGATGCAAGAACCCCACAAGGAGAATGGTAGGGAGTAGAATAGGGAGAAAATTGGTGGCTATAAAAACTGGCACATGGGACATGAAGAGAGGAGGGAGTGTGGGTGTGGCAAGTTGAGAAAGGGGTAGGTGGCATTTGGAATAGGGAGGAGGGTAGCAGAGAATAAATAAGAAGGGACTGAGGGAGGGTCAGGTGCAGTTACAGGATGGGGATATGTAGCATTTAAGAATGTTGGATAGTGAAAGGAAAGAAGGGGTAGAACTGATGTCAAGGATGAGGGAGTACCAAATATTTGGAAAGTGATAGGAGACGGCGGCTCTACCAGAAGTAGAAGACCAAGAGGGAGGGCGAGGGTCCTATGGGCAGAGTTTTAGAGTGAATAGAGGAGAGTAGGAGGGAGAGAGAGAGAGAGTAGGGAGGCAGAGAGCCAAGCCAGAACTTTCCAATTAAAGAAGTGTTATGGGTCAGGCATCAGGCACTAACAGAGGGGAAGGAGAGTAAGAGAGATGTAGAGGTCGCAGTGGTGAGTACAAGGCAGACAGTCAAGGGCAAAATGACAGAAGGAGTTTAACAGAGTGTCCAGTCTGGTAAGGGTGGATTTGGGGGCAGTACTATAGACTATGTCTCCAAAATCAAATACAGGGAGAATCATTTTCTGGATAATCTCCTGGTGGGCTGGAAGGGAAAGGCAGCTATGGTGTCTATACAGAGCACTGAGTTTGTGAAGTAGTTTTTTGTGGACGGCATCCACATGTCCAACAAAGCTGAGGTTCTTGTCAAGCCAGATCCTGAGATATTTGAAGGAGGAGACATCTTCAAGTAAGGAACCATCAAAGGTATTGAAGGTGTGAGTGGCAGCAAGCCTAGAAAGCTTTTGCATGGTGCCAAAGGTCATGGAGACCATCTTTCTGGCATTCAGTGAGAGATGATTGGCACAAAACCAGCTTTGGACATTGTTAAAGTCCAGTTGTAGGCTAGTCACCACATCCAAGGGGGAGGCACCAGAGGCATACAAAACAGTATCATCTGCTTACATGTGGATATGAGCAGTAGTGCAGGCATTAAGAAGGTCATTAAGGAAAATTGAGAAAAGTATTGGACCAAGTACTGAACCTTGGGGGACACTGTTGTCTATTGGAGGGGGAGGAAGTTGCCAATCCTGACTGATTTTGACCTTCCCATGAAATTGGAACAGAACCAGCTAGTGGAGGATCTGGAGAGACCAGCAGCAGACAGCGTGCTGAAAAGAAGGGGGTGGGCAACAGTGTCAAAAGCTTTGGCCAGATCGACAAAATGGCAGAGGTGATGTGTCCCTGATCCATGCCAGTGAGAATGGAGTCAGTGAGCCAGAGGAGGGATGTGGTGGTGAAGAGGGCTTTGTGGAAACCAGACTAGAAAAGGGTAAAGGAGGAGGAGGAGGAGTCAAGGAAAGGAGAGAGCTAAGCCAGAGTCAAGTGCTCTTGAAGTTTAACAAAGATTGGGAGCAGCGATATCGGGCAGAAGTTACCGGGATTAGAAGAATCACCACCCTCATGAAGAGGGATGACAGTGGCAAGCTTCCAGGCTTCAGGGACAGTGGCTACTGAGAAGGATAGGTTCAGGAGAGTGGACAGAGGAAGGTCTATAGCATGTGCCAATATGTGCAGTAGTTTGGGGTCCAGTCCATTCAGGCTTTTCCCCTTGTGGGGGTTAAGGGCTAAAAGGGCATTTAGGGTATCAATGGGGTAAACTGGTATGAAGAAGAAAAAGGAGGAGGAGGAAATAGGAGCAGGCAAAGCTGGAGCAGGAGGAGCTGGAGGGTGTAGAGAGGCAAGAAGGGTTGAAGTACAGGTGGTGAAGAAGTTGTTGAATTCAACAGCTACAGTGGGGGAGATCTGAGATGATGAGGTCACCTACCTTTAGGAAAGCAGGATTGGATTGTTTGGGGGGGGGTATGGCATGGACAACTTTCCAAAATTTGGAAGGGCTGTTATGGTTTTCCTGGAAGGTAGAGCTGAGGTATTCCAATTTGGCAAGATGGATAGCCCTGGTGCAGGAGTTACTGAGGGAACAATGCCTAAGTAAGTCCTTTAGAGTACCAGTAGCTTTGTGAGCCATCCATGCCAGATCATGGGAATGCTGGCAGGCAAGCAGCTCATCTGTTACCCAGGGGAGGTGTAAGCCACAGACCCTAGTCTTCCTGAGAGGAGCTTGCCAGTCCCAAGCATTCATGAACTACTTGCTGAAACAGCTCAGGGCATAGTCAATGGAGGCATTGGCAATAGGAGACCAGTAGATTCCAGTAAGTTCCTTGTGAAGCAAGGACAAGTCTAGGGCTCTAAAAGAGTGGAGCTGGAGTATAATTGATGGGGCTTTGGGCTGGTGGAGTTTCTGCACACAGTAGACCACATAGTGATCACTGAGTGTGTCAGGTAGGATTCCTGAAGGGACAACCCAATGAAGGTGGGACGTCAGAACCCAGTCTAGCAGTGATTTCTTACCTGACTTTAAATGGTTAAATGGGTTAGTTCAGAGATGAGCTGTTTTAGATTCAGGGGAGAGATGGAGTTACAGATTTTAGATTGTGTGCTGGACAGCTAGTTTATGTTCAAGTCACCAAGGATGTAGAGTTCACTAGTTCAGGAGTGGTTGATGACAGAAGAGGGGGAGAGGAAGGAAGGGAGGGTGGAGCAACAGTGGAGCTCACCCAAAAAATGGGAAGGGAGCAAGGAAGGGATAGCATTAGTAACAAAAGTTCATATGCGGAGAGTGAGGTGATGGAGAGACAGATGGAGTATTGGATGGAAGAAGAGATATAAATGCCCACTCTCCCTTCCCTGGTTGATTAATCTTGCCAGATAAGGGAGTAAACAGGGATGGAGATGGCAGAGTCAGGGATTTTAGAGGAGAGCCATGATTAGGTGACGATGAGAGCAGTGGGTTTCAAGGTAGTCATAAGTGGTTGAATGAAGTCAATCTTAGGGAGAAGGCTCCTGGTTTTAAGATGGACAACTTTTAGTCCTTTTGGGCAGTCAGTGAGAGCTTCAGGTGGTTCATTAATGAAGTGGTTGTTAACTTTAACTGTGAAATCCCACTTCCAGTGGTGCTGAGGGTTGAGGCACTGGATGCCACACTTCGCACCATGCTGGCAACTTGTATTCTGGAACTAGCTTTGGTCATCAGGAGTCAGCTAGGTGGGAGGTAGGGAGCTGGATAGAGCAGCCAAAATGCAGCTCTCCTCTCCAGGAAGGTACCTTGTCACCCCTGCAGTCCAACTGTCCCCAGGTGGAGGCCTGAGGGTGGTGTAGGTGAGCGCATGGCATGCACCGGGAGGGTGATTTGGTACTACAGCATGCACATGCCTCCACACACTTATGTGTGGCTGAGCCAGAAGAGGGAGAAAATTGGAAAAATGGAGCTGGCAGACTCTGTGAAGTCCTCAGCCATGATCCCCGTGATGGGGTCATGGGTCCAGGAACAGATACGAGACCCCCGTGGCGGGGGGGCAGAGCCCCACCTTCCAGCTCCCTGGGGAAAAAATCTAAAAAAAAAAGAAATCCCACTACTTATTGTGCTGTTGCATGATAGACACATGTCCCTCCTGCTACCCTCTTTTGCCAATAAAAACTTAGCCACACCACACACTTACCTCTATAGACACCACTCATTCAAATAGTACCACCACTGATACCACTACTCTGTTTGCCCCCACTAGGCTTTGCTTTTTGCAGCTGCTGCTGGTTTTCCCCTGCCATCACTGATGGTGCACCTGAACCTTGCCACCCTGCTGTACAGGCTGCTGTGGAGCCTGCTGACTGTCCTCTGTAGTTTCACAAGTGGGATGCAAGCTCAAGTTCCATAAAGGAAAAAATCATTTTTTCATTAAGAGAGTAGCAGTAAGCTGAGCAAGTCAGTTATAGTCAAGCCTGAGTACTGGTTCTGAATGTTTTAGACAAAAGTCTGAAAAAGGTAAAATAACAACATCTTTTCATGAAATTTCTAGTAAAATGCACAACAAACTAGGAAAATGTCCATAAGTAGTGTGTATTAACTTTTGTTTAAAACATTTTGAAATCATGTCAGTTTTTGCATGTAAAAAACATAGTTGCATGAGTGCACAGTCAGAACTGAAACAGTAGTTTTTTAAAAACAAACACCCTAGAGTTCTAGTAAACTGAGGTACTACGATGTACTGGAATTATTACAGAAAAGTCTGAAAACATTTCTCTATGTACTTAATTCCAGTATTGGCACTTGAAAAGTGCACAAACCCTAAGCAGTGTTTATTTGAAACTTTTAACAAGCTTTTCCTATCAAGTGTGTTTTCAGAGCAGAGCTAAAAGTAAAAACATCTGTCTCCCTTCCATGCATCTTCTGCAAGTACTGTGCCAAATGGTCTGGCTTCACTAAGCTTGCAAACATGCTATTAACTGGACAGAAAGTCATGGGAGATGTTAAACATGTGGAAAATAGTGAAAAAAAAAACAGAACAGCAATGTATCGATCTCTGTGGCACACCATTAGTGTCCCTCTAACCCCAGGAGATTTTCCCATTAAGTGCCACCTTCGTGGTTCTGCTTCTCAACCAATTTTCAAACCATCTTGTGACTTTGTCCCCACCCTCAGTTCATGCATCTTCTTTATAAACATACTATGTGAGATACAATTAAAAGTTTTACTGAAGTCAAGGTACAGTATGCCTACCACCCATCCCTTGTCTACTACCATCCAACTCTCCTGCTACTGTACCTCTACTATGTAGTCCCCTTGGAACATTATCACTGCTCTACTCAGCCTTTTACTTTCTCCTTCATGGTACGTCAGGTTTGTGGCTCAGCAAAGTTCATGGATATGGATTCTACAAAAAGATTACAAAATGCCACATTTTTTTTACAATAAGTATTGAAATGTGACTTTAAGTACTGGTTAACAATGTTATTTTTGCAGTTTTTGCTTTTGAAGTGCATAGCCTTTTAATAGCAGATGAAAAGGTTGTTACACACAGCCTCTTTTCTTGGGTCTATGGACTTGTCTAACTTGGTGGCACAGCCTTCACAATGTATTTAAAGTTGCAGGGGCTTAAAAATGTGCGCTTTGCATACTTGTAAAATATTATTTAAAAGGTTCTGAATGTTTGGCTACTTATGTCAGCCTCCTTTAAAGCTTGAGAGCTACAGTGTAATGAAAATACTGTAGTACATGGTATGAAACTGTAAACAAGACATTTTGGTGCAAATCGGATGAGTGGTTTTAAGGGTAGATGGAAATAACTGAAAATAAATGTTGGCAAAATGTTGACCTTTAGTGGAAATTCTGTGAAATTTTGCAGAAGCGGATTTGTAATTTGACCAGAACTCAATTTCACACAGCCCAAGTTCTGGTATGTTCCACCTCATATTATAACATGGGTAGGGAGAATTCTGTTTCCTGATCAGTCAATAGCTGTCACTGACCATTTCTTTCTGTCAGCACTGCCGACTGGTCAAAACAAATCCCTGCTGGAAAGGACAGTGCACATCCCATATTACTCATTTCCTTCTCAGAATGTTCACAATTTCAAAAGCAGTGATTTTTTTTCCCTAACTCACTAACCCCTAGCTGACCAGCTGTCTAACAATGTTCAGCTTACCAGATACCAGCTTTCAAATCTTCCTCTTGTCAGAGATGGAGAATATCCTCAACACTGAAGAAAGCACAGCTGAATGAACTGAACCTGCTGAAATTCTTTCCATTTCCGAAGCTGAGGCACAACCATCGGCTAAAAAAATCAGGCTGTGAGTACTAGATATGTTACTCTGACTAACAATGAAGTAGACACAACTGAAAAGAGTAAAGATGAGTCAAAGAATGAAAAACCCACTGCTAGGGTTGTGTCTGTATTTAATGACTGACTTTTAAGCAAAAATAAGCAGATCAATTTGAAAACTGTTACTGAGGAAAATTTAAACACACAGCTATGTGAGTTCTATGTTTTTGTGAGGAATGGAGCTGGTAAACAGTATGCCGTTAGTAGCTTTATAAGCCTCAGAGTAGGACTTAACCTTCATTTTAACTTACCTCAGTTAGACAGGGGATTCAACATAATCACATCCCGTCTTCCAACAGTGTTTTTCTAGCACAAATAAAATCCAACAGCAAAGCCAAAAAAAAAGTGTCTGCCCACCATCCTCCGATCAGTGTTGCCAACTTGGACAAGCTGAGGAAATCTGACTGCATTTCTCCTGACACCACACCTGTCCTTGTGAGGAAAGTTTGGTTAGACATACTGTTCTGTATGGCCAGGCTAGCGTATGGCCAGGCATAGGTGGGAGGAACTATGAGATCTCAAATCTTATTCACTGACAGTAAAGGCAGATAAAACAGCCTCAGGTATGTGACTCTCACGTACAATTGACACACAAAGAATCATCAACAGCATATATATGTTGGAGAGGAAACAGTGGAGGGATTCAAAATGGCATGGGACAACCACATGGGAGTGTTAAAGGGGGGAGGCACAGGTCCAAGCAGATAGCTGGGCAAATGGGCAGACTTGGTCGGCCTAGTTCAGTCCCTTTCTGCCATCACACTTCTATGAATCTATGAATCTATGAATCTATATGGAGATATCTTATATGATGGTGCAACATGTGAATGGCTGTCTAGACTTAATATCCTCTTTCATAGGTTAGCTAGACTAGTTTTAATATGTCCTAAATTCATGCACCATCGTGACATGTATAAACAGTTAGGGTGGTTGTCTCTACATAACAGAAGAGATGTCCACATGCGATTATTTGCATATAAATGTGGTTTGGGACTTATCCCAACATATTTAGGGGAAAGAATATCTTTTAGAAACCTAGAACTTTCTTTGAGAAAATCAGGAGCTAAAAAAATGGTAGTCCCTTTACTAAAAACCAGGTGCTCTTGATCTGTTTTTAGTTATTATGTAACACATTGCTGGAATAGTCTGCCTTTAGAATTTAGAAAACAGACATGTAAGTCACCTTTCATTTTTAAATTTGAGAAAATATCAGTATTCTTCCCAAAAGTCTTGTACTTGTTTTCAGTAACTGAGCAAATTATGTTTAATTGTGTGTAACAATGATGTATTTATTTTGTCATGTGTGTATTTATGTAAGGTCACCATTGTGAATGAGTTTTATACTCAATGGTTTCAACCTTGAATAAACAAACAAATAAGAGCATAATGAGGTTAACAGGCAGCAGCACTGCAGCTGTATGTACGCGGTGCTCGGAAACAAAATGCCCCCAGATGCCTCTTTCAAAACGTATTTGTCAAAGGTCCCCACAATGCTCCAGATTCAAACGCAGGTCTCCAGGTTTGCAGCTCAGTGCCCTAAACCACAGCATTATACTGCCTTCTTCTACCGCAAGGCCAAAACAAAAAGTGTCTGCCCACCATCCCCCAATCAGTGCTGCCAACCTGGAAAAGCTGTGAAAATCTGACTGCACTTCTCCTGACTCCACTCCTGGCCTTGTGCGGAAAGTTTGGTAAGACA
The DNA here is from genome assembly GCA_016271365.2 of Neoceratodus forsteri. Classification (NCBI taxonomy): domain Eukaryota; kingdom Metazoa; phylum Chordata; order Ceratodontiformes; family Ceratodontidae; genus Neoceratodus; species Neoceratodus forsteri. The sequence goes on from CM057455.1 coordinate 704,754,478, forward strand.
TATTGCCCTGCATGGCCAGGCTAACATATGGCCAGGCACGGGTGGGAGAAACTAAGAGATCTCATACCTGATTTACTGACAGTTAAGGATGATGAAAATGGACTCAGGTATGTGACTCTCACAAATGACAAACAAAGAATCATCAGGAGCATAAGGAGGTTAACAGGTAGCATCACGGCTGTATGTATGCGATGCTTGGAATCAAAATGTACCCAGATGCCTCTTTCAAAAAGTATTTGTCAAACATCCCCATGATACTCTAGTGCTATATTTTCACCTCTGGAGGCACCCTCAGCATTACCTTGATTGCTTGTAACACTGGAACACCTGTAAGGCAATGGGTATCAGTTTCTTGTCCAGAATGATGCCCTGATGGCCATCATGTATACGAATGACAGTGTAAAGTCCAGTACAATGCAGCTCCTGTCAAAGGCCAGTCTTGAGGCTCATGAGGCCATGAGCATGATTGGTCATTGCAGTAAATTCTCTCTTTGGAATTACTGGGCAGTCATACCAGATAACCATCAGATGTGAGGTGCGATCCTTTCTAGTGCATCGCTGGGGTGACTTACTATGCCCTTAGGCATGTGGTAAACCTAGCGCTACTAATGCCCTATCATGTCTTATTGCTTGCTTCTCATCTGTTATGATATGTCCTTATTAGAATCTCAATAAACACATTTTACAGCCGGCTTCCTGATGCAGTGGTAGCTCTATCACTCGTGACACCAACAACCCAAGTTCGGGAATGAGTCTGGACCATTGTAGGGCCAGCAGGGAGGAGGATGATTGAGCAACTCATAGGACACTCTCCTCCTCTGGGGAGGGGGGATATCACATCCCACTGATCTTCCACCAACTGGGTGACCACAGATGTCAGTGCAGGGGAACAGTAATTGAGACTGAGGACCACTGGAGCATGCCTGCAGAATGGTTGTGTCAGGCCTTGCTGGCAACCAATCATGCTGTGCAGTCCTAGTAGATGGGTCATGAGAACAAGAGAAAACAGTGTTTATATGGCAGGGGAGATGATGTACCATCAGCGGCTCACTCCCATGTCAGATCTGAGCTGTGGCACTTCTGGAAGAATCCACACACCTTCACCTCCACCTCAGATAGCAAGGTATATTCATTTATTTATTTCAGTTTTGATAACCAGGTAGACCTTCAGAGCCCTGAAGGTCCCTTTTTCAGGGGTGATCCAGAATTAGTTACATAGAATAACAATATTTAGCAGATACAGTGCATTGCAGTTAAGAAGAAACATTGCGTACAGAGACATTTCACATCAAGGAAACATAACACCAGTTAGACAATACTTAATACAATCACTGCATACAGTCAAAAATGGACTAATTTTCAGTCCTGGGCAGAATTAGTGTACAATGGTGAACAGAACACTTTAACTCAGATTTTGGGCAGTGGAAGAGCATTTGATAGAATAGTTAGGCTTGGAGGGGCCTAGTTATCAATTCAAGCGCAGGAGCACTTGCTCTTGTCCAACAGGTGCTCCCAGAGCCCTTTATGAAAGACCTCCAGAAAGCTTGCTTCTTGCAGGTGGGCAGGGAGCTTGTTCAGAGAGCAGGTACAGCATAGGTGCAGGATTTACAGCCAGCCACTGTCCTAACTCTTGGTTCCTCAAGAAGATTTCTACCAGTGGCGGGGAGCTGTCTACCTGAGTGCTTCAGGGTCAGGAGGCCAGCAAAGCTTACTGGTGGATTGTCATTAATGAGTTTGTAGGCATAGCACAGTATAGGGTACTGAAGCCAGCAGTTAAGGGATGGCAAGTTGAGGCAGGACAGTACTTCACAATGATGTTGCCTCAGGTGTGACATTGTGGCAAATCGAGCTATTTTGTTATATAACTTCTGCATCCTGTGTAGCTCATGCTTCGCAATTGAGTGCAATATTAGAGCAGCATAGGTTAAGGTTGGAAGAAGGATGCTTTGAGCTATGGTAATCCTGGCTTCAGGTGCCATTTGATCATTCAGGTGATATTGAAGGCCTAGTTTTTGGTGGATCATTTTATTTATCTGATCCACTTGGGTTTTCAGCGAGAAGCCTTTGTCCAGAGTTAGACCTAGGTATTTGAAGGACCTCACTACCTCTGTGTGAGGTGGTGACAAGAGGTAGTAGGAGGCTTCTGTCTAATCCTAGGTTTTGAGGCAAAACAAAACTGCATTTTTTTTTTTTGGCATTCAGAATTAACCTGTGATCTAATAGCCAGTTTTCTAGAAGAGCAAAATCGGACTGTAGGTGGTGGCCCAGGTTCATGATGCTGTCCGAGGTTCTGCAGAATACTGCATCATCTACGTACTATACCACAGAGCTGCCTCTGCAGTGTTTACCCAGGTTCACAGTGCTGTCTGAGATTATGTAGAGTGCTGCATCATTTGTGAAACATAGAAACATAGAATCTGATGGCAGATAAGGACCGCTTGGCCCACCTAGCCTGCTCATTTCCCTACCTAATGGATAAGCTGCAGATCTTAGTTAACCAACAGCCTACTTCCTCCTACCCCCCACTAGAACTGCCTTAGAAACATAGAAACATAGAATTTGACGGCAGATAAGGACCACTTGGCCCACCCAGTCTGCACATTTCCCTACCTAATGGATAAGCTGCAGATCCTAGTTAACCAGCAGCCTACATCTTCCTACCCCCACCCCCTAGAATTGCCTAATGACTGTCCCATGCATGCTTGAATTCCACCACTGTTTTTGACTCCACCACCTCCTCCGGAAGGCCATTCCATGCATCCACAACCCTCTCTGTGAAAAAATACTTCCTTAAATTACCTCTGAGCTCCCCCATCTTCAAATTGTGCCCCCTTGTTCTTGCACACCTCTTTTTTTGAAAGATGCTACCCTCTTGGACTTTGTTGATTCCCTTGAGGTACTTGAAAGTTTCTATCATGTCCCCCCTCTCCCTCCTTTCCTCGAGGCTATACATATTAAGCTCCTTAAGTCTCTCTTCATATGTCTTCCGGTGCAGACCCTGCACCATTTTAGTTGCCCTCCTCTGGACAGCTTCCATTCTGTCTAGTCTTTGCGGAGACTGGGTCTCCAGAACTGCACGCAGTACTCCAGATGGGGTCTCACCAGCTGTCTGTACAGAGGGATAATAACTTCCTGTTTTCTGCTGGTGCTGTCTCTCCCTATGTATCCCAGTATCCCCCCAGCCCTCCTTGCTGCCCTCTCACATTGCTTGCCCACCTTTAGGTCATCTGATATGACTACCCCAGGTCCCTTTCCATTTTGTTGTTGTTAGTATCTCACCCCCATTGTGTTACTCTTCCCTGGTTTTTTGTTTCAGGTGCATTACCTTGCACTTCTTAGCATTGAATCTAAGCTGCCATGCATTTGACCATTCCTCTAACCTTGCCAAGTCCCTTCTCATCCTTTCCACCCCACCTTGTGCATCAACTCTGTTGCAGATCTTTGTGTCATCTGCAAAGAGACATACTTTTCCTTCCAGCCTTATGTCTGTCCCATGCATTCTTGAATTCTCCAACTGTTTTTGACTCTACAACCTCCTCAGGAAGGCTGTTCCATGCATCTATAACCCTCTCCATGAAGAAGTACTTCCTCACATTACCTCTGAGCATCCCCCCCAACTTCAAATTGTGCCCCCTTGTGCTGTACCACAGAGCTGCCTCTGCAGTGTTTACCCAGGTCACAGCAGGTTGATCATGACAGATCAGGTGTACTTGCTGGGCAGCATTATGTAGCTCAAAGGAAAGTGCTACCCTATGACTGGGCCAACTCTCTACTTTGAATTACATGAAGTTTCTGCTGCTGTGGAGAAAAACTGCCAAAGAAGCTGAAGGCATAGCAGAACCCAAGGGGTAAGCTGGGGAGCAGCACAAAGTGTGTCACTGTTAGGTGTGGGGTCCAGAAGGTACCAAAGTAGGATCTCAGTAGGGAGGGTAGCTCACATTAGAGGTAACCAAAGGAGGTCCTAGCCTGTGGAAAGAGAAGGATAAACAAAGTCAATAAAAAATACATTTTACAAAAATAAAGAGATTTAGTGTCCCACCGAGAATCTGAAGGTGACCTTGTACTATAACTGTTGGTGTTTACAAACATATCTTTTAGGATTTTTGCTTGACTAAAGGTGGTATGTGGAATTATCCCCTCTCAATTAATGAGTTAGTGATCACTGTGCAAAGTGTGCCTTTGGTAGTTCACCATTTTTATGTTCTTCATGTGAAAGCATATCAAATATTTTGTTATGAGAGTGGGTTTTCAGAGGTGTGACACTGTCAGTCCAATGCACAGCAGTCTGCAAGGGGCTCATCAGTGTCACACCAATCGTCAGCCAGGCTGATTATGACATTTTTCTGGCTTGTTGGGCAGAAATTTCAAGTAATTCAAAGTAGAGAGTTGGCCCAGTCATAGGGTGGCACTTTCCTTTGATCTACATAACGCTGCCCAACAAGCACAGCTGATCTGTCATGATCAGCCTGCTGTGGTCCGCCCCCCCCCCACGTCATCCCTGGTGCCAACTACAACCCGACAAAACCTCATCCATTTTCATTGTGTGACACTGTGGAGCACATCCTCTGTGCCACCAAACATAATGAAAATCCTCCCTAAATTTCTCCTGCTCCTTCCATGTTAAAATTCCGACATGGGATGCCCAATACCCTGTGCCAGCTGCTACTCCCCTACCCAGCCAATTTTGACTGTGCAACACAGGGAAGCTCACTCCCAGTGCCACCAACAAACGTAACTCCGACACTGGGGTGCCCAATTCCCAGTGTCAGTACCTCAAATAAAGAAAACTATCCCTCGTAGTTTTTTTAAATGTAAAATACACCCTGTAAAAAAGAAAACTGCCCATCAGTGTCTGTTGCCACCACTACCATTACTATCCCACCATCGGACCCTCCCACTCAGCACCCACTAACCCACACCCCCAATCCCTTACTTACCTACCTACCATGGGTCTAATGTTATAATCCTCTCTGGATCTGAGACACATCTTCACTCTTCAATGTCAGACTGCAAACTGAGGAAACCAGGTATGCTGTTCATTGTATTTCAATGGGTTCTGAACTTAGTGACATAACTTGGTCATTTTTGAATATTTTTGCTCCAAATTTTCAACATGCCTTTTTTGGTACTCTGCTTCATGAACAATAACAGTGAAATTAGGCAAATCTGTCCCGAAAAATGATTTTGCAGTTGCTGTAAAAATCATCTTTCAGGCTGGATTTGAAGATTTTCTTCACCCTTGTTCATGTAGTAGGGTTATAAGACGGCTGTGTTGAAAATTTGGGGTAACAATATTAAAAATCAACAAAGTTGTGAGTGTACATTGAAATGTTTCAATGCACGCTAGTGACTGTGGTATTTACTTTGATCCCAGATTTTTAACATAGTCAATTTTTCATACCATCTCATGAATGTGACAACTGCCATTTCTCAGACCCTCTCCAAAATGTGTTATCACATTTATGATGCAACATGATGCTTCAGATATTATTTTATAAATGGCACATGTCAGGCTAAGAAGAAGTGGTCATAAAATGATTGTGTTGAAAGTTTGGAGTAAGAATAAGAAAAAACAACTAACTTATGAGAAAATGTTGAATTGTTCCAAGATTTACTCAAAACTATTTTTGCAGATTTTGGCACCTAAAGTTAAATATATCCCTTGTGTTACCCAACCTCCTAAACATGACAGGTGTCATTTTGCAAATCCCCTTCAAAACTTGCTTCCGCAGTCACACAGTGAAATCTCCTTTCGGATGGGATTTTAAGAATTCCACTTGCCTTGATCATAACATCAGGTCATAAAAAGACTTGGACATTTGAGATCAAATTGTGGAAGCCCTCTTAAAAGTACATATTGCCGTTCAGCTGCTCTATCCTGGGCAACTACAATCTAAAAATGTAAAAGCAGGACACCACTGAAAATGAGATATTGCATCTCATCTGCTCTATCTTGGGTTAATATATAGTAAAAATGCATACAAGCAAGACCCGGTACAACAGCAATACCAGTGGTGAACATATGACATTGACAAATGCTTGTTGCAATTTGGGGCAATATATGAATGCTGAGTCAAAAAGTGATTTATTTTTTTCTTTTCCATAAAGCTTTTCGCCTTGGTGATTGCCACAGGCAGGCTTTAAGACCCCTCCCCACCTCCTAGATTAGGCATTTACCTCCCCTGGACACACTGAGCCTTAAGTCCCCCAGACTGCACCCCGTGACACGCAATTCACAATTCTTTTGTAACAAATATCTAATGGGACAGTCTTTAGATGAAACAAATATGAGCACAATGATTGCAAAATGCATCACTTCTGGCGAGCCATCATGAAACATAAAGTGTTATAGGCCACTGAGACCAAATCTTACAGAAATACCAGTACACTAAAATGTCATACGTAACAGTGGAAAACAAAGGTGCCTCCAGAGGCATCCTAGTTCCTGCAAAAAGTTTGAAATAGATGGGCAAGAAAAATATAAGTGATACATTGTCTCTGATTCCTGAATACAATGCTCTCTGTGGCAAAAGTGGTCCAAGGCATTCTTATGTTTGTGGTTAATCCTAACCTGGAACTTCCCATGGGTACAGAGCCAGACCACAACCCTGATTTTGACAGGGCCCCATGAGTCTGTCAACTGTTTAATAATCACTGAAGGTGGAATTCTTCTAGCCATGTCAATCATTGGATATGTGAAAAAAGATGAGACAATGTATTCATATAACTTTACCCTGGAGTTAGTTTACCAGGAGCCACTAATGTCCATTAATGTCCAAGAGAATGGTCATTTCCAGAGCCATAGGGTCACATTGTAGTGGAGAGGATCCCAGACTCCAAACAAAACCATCTGTAGCTTTCTCCTATCCAACCTCCCTTAAAGCAATATCTGCATTGTACATGGAGACCATTGATATTTTCTGCATATGCTGTTTAGAAATGAGACACCCTGTTAACCCCCAGTGGAGCCTTGATTGAACCAGGAGAAGTGCTGGATTCTACTATAAATAAGGGCTTTTGTACAGCAAACTGATTAATAGAATTTGCAATTACACTGCCAATGGGTAAAAGAACAGTCTTAGAGAAGTAATTCAGTAATAGGATATGAAGTGCCACAAACTTTCAGAACCCCGGTGAGAGTGTCAGAGTGGGCGGCCATTGCAACAGTCTCTTTGATCTGCATAGCAGATCCTTTGATCCCCTGACAGCTGAGCGATTTGACAAGTCTGCTGAAAACATGTCAGCAGGAACAGGTTGAGAAGACTCAGTAGGGTGGAATCCAAGATTAACAAGCAAAGTCATAGTCACTGGAGAAAAACAAGAATCTGCAATAACCTGTATCTACGGTACCTGGTGGCTCCACCCTAAGCAGAATTTGCCATTTTTCTGCTGTGCACTTTTGTTCCATGTCAGTGATCATTTGGAACAAGGCTTTCTTTTCTCTATGAAGCTCCATGTCAAATTGCTCTTTTTCTTCTTTGGTAACCTCCAACGTGCTGGAATCCTGGTGCTGCCCACTTATAAGTGCATGGTCCATCCGGAGTTCTTCTTACAGAGGCTTTACAATCTGCAAAGGGACTTCCCCATATGCTGAGATGGTTCTTTCCAAGGAAACAGCTGCAGAAACTACAAGCATATCCCCATCACAACAAGGGCCACAAACACCTTTGAAGAGACAAATGAGAAGCAAGGTTCAGGCTATGCCACAGCCATCACATCATGATTAACAAGGATCACTGTAACATCTGCAACAGGCAAACTGCTGGAGCAGTACAAGTTCTCAGTGACTTTCTCAGTACTCTGGGTGGAGAGGGGAGCTGCCTCCACCACTTCGGCTGCCATGTCTGTCTCCACCACTCCAGGCTCCTCCATCTCACCAACAGAAAGCAACAAAGCTCCCTGCAGAAATAGAAGGGGAATTTCCTTGGTGTCACGGCTAACATTTCCTCTGTCAACAAACTAGGTTCATGAAACCTACCTGTCCCCTCCCCCACCCCCAACGACCCACCTGGAAACAAGTTATAATATCTTAGTGTGCCTTTCCTGGTCAAAAATTGCTGACAAATAAATAAACTTATTATTGTGTTTTAAATTAAAGCATGGGAGTCAGATTCATACAGTTGCACTATATAAACAGTTTCAATGTATCAATACACTGAAAATTCACTTTTACAATATTTACAATTTTGCTACACTAAAAGTGAATCTTATTATATCAGTGTATATTTTGGTATAGTGATACATTGAAAGTGTATTGATATGGTGTATCTGTATTGAACTGATTCTAAAACATTTGATTTTTTTTTTTTAGTTAGTCTATTTATTGCCTCCTCCAGATCAGGGCACCCTCCTGGTCTGGCTCCCCAAGCCCTGTCTCCCAGCTTCTATGGTACTTCTATTCCATGGGCTAGATAGCGAAACTGTCACCCCCTCTAGGGAATTTTCAAGACTATGATTTTTGAAAAGTTTGTATCATAGTAATTTGGAATTTACTTGTTTGCCATTTGCTGATGGTAGCTTCAGTTTGGTACAGGGTCATATGTGTCATCAATTTCCATAGGAACTGAAGGACAATGATGAAGGGGTAGGGATAGCTTTTCATGTAGTAACTCTAACTATGTGAGTACAAATAATGGCAAATTGGGTATCAATTAAAATATTTTTTAATTTTTCTATCATATGAATATAATCTAGAGGTTCATGAAGTCAACAATAATGTACTGATATAGTCACAATTTTGACCTGACAGTTTTGGAAATCAGCTAGACTGTAGATGAGGATATATAAACATATTTTCTATGAAATTATTATTGCATCAATGAATATTAAAATGGTTGTTTTAGTAGAAAATAATTTTGGAAAAAGCAAAATAAATAATTTTCATTTATTTTTTTAAGACTTGAGACAGCATGGCTGATGAGCATCCTATAGCACTAAAAGCACATAAGTTGAGGCGACAATTCACCATGACATAGAGAAGAAATATATCATTCACAACAGCAAGAACAAGTCTGACATAATAATAAGTCCTTTGACATCAGCCAGTCAGTCCAAAATTGAAGAGATTGCACGCAGGAGACACTTGTGCGATCACCCAAGTATCAGACATGATGACATATGCAAGAACATGCCTGTTTAACCTGATGACATGCATCATGAGTATCACAGACAGTGCTACCGGTCATTTACAAATGTTAAATACCTTAGGAATAGGAAGTGTCAGCTTGATGATGATACAGAGACCAACAGCCTTCAACCTCCCAAAGGAGCAGAGCTGAAACACCCTCCCAAGTGTTATTTCCTTCGAACATAGAAACATGGAAATATAGAATTTGATGGCAGATAAGGACTGCTTGGCCCACCCAGTCTGCCCATTTCCCTACCGAATGGATAAGCTGCAGATCCTAGTTAACCAGCAGCCTACTTCTTCCTACCCCCACCCCCTAGAATTGCCTTATGACTGTCCCAGGCATGCTTGAATTCCACCACTGTTTTTGACTCCACAACTTCCTCCGGAAGGCCGTTCCATGCATCCACAACCCTCTCTGTGAAAAAAACTTCCTTAAATTACCTCTGCGCCACCCCCCATCTTCAATTTGTGCCCCCTTGTTCTTGCACACCTCTTTTTTTGAAAGATGCTACCCTCTTGGACTTTGTTGATTCCCTTGAGGTACTTGAAAGTTTCTTTCATGTCCCCCCTCTCCCTCCTTTCATCGAGGCTATACATATTAAGCTCCTTAAGTTTCTCTTCATATGTCTTCCAGTGCAGACCCTGCACCATTTTAGTTTCCCTCCTCTGGACAGCTTCCATCCTGTCTATGTCTTTGTGGAGATTAGGTCTCCAGAACTGCACGCAGTACTCCAGATGTGGTCTCACCAGCTGTCTGTACAGAGGGATAATAACTTCCTGTTTTCTACTGGTGATGCCTCTCCCTATGCATCCCAGTATCCCCCAGCCCTCCTTGCTGCCCTCTCACATTGCTTGCCCACCTTTAGGTCATCTGATATGACTACCCCAGGTCCCTTTCCATTTTTGTTGTTGTTAGTATCTCACCCCCCATTGTGTACTCTTCTCCTGGGTTTTTGTTTCCCAGGTGCATTACCTTGCACTACTTAGCATTGAATCTAAGATGCCATGCATTTGGACATTCCTCTAACCTTGCCAAGTCCCTTCTCATCCTTTCCATCCCACCTTGTGCATCAACTCTGTTGCAGATCTTTGTGTCATCTGCAAAGAGATATACTTTTCTTCCAGTCCTCTGCAATGTCACTGATAAAGACATTGAAGAGGACCAGTCCTAATACTGAACCCCGCGTACCCCACTAGTAACCCCTTTCTTCAGAGTGGACTCCATTTACTATTACTTCTGTGTTCTATTCTCCAGCCAATTCTTTACCCAGGCTGCCATCTTGGGACCCACTCCCAGGCTGCCTAACTTGTATATTAATCTTTTGTGTGGGACTGTGTCAAATGCCTTGCTAAAGTCTAGGTAGGCCATGTCTACAGCCCCTTCCTGATCTACTACTTTGGTCACCCAGTCAAAGAAATCAATCAGATTCGTCTGGCATGTCCTTCCCTCTGTGTATCCATGCTGACTTGGGTCCTGTGCCCCTTTGGCCTCCAGATACTCAACAATTCTTTCCTTCAGAAGTGATTCCATCATTTTCCCTATCACTGAGGTTAAACTAATAGGTCTGTAGTTTTCTGTTTCTGCCTTGCTCCCACTTTTGTGAAGGGGAATCACATCTGCCCTCCTCCAGTCCTCAGGTACCACCCCATCCTCCCATGATTTGTTAAAGAGGGTAGTCAGTGGTGTCACTAGTTCTACCTTAGTTCTTTAGAATTCTGGGATGAATCCCACCAGGCCCCATTGCTTTGTCCACTTCAGTTTTAAGAGTTCTTTCAGAACCCTTTCTTCTGTAAATGGGCTGGTATCAACTTCTGTATCCAGAGTGTTTCTACTGTTTGTTTTAGGTACCTCCCCTTCTTCATTTGTAAATACTGAGCAAAAATATTTGTTTAGTATCTCTGCCTTTTCACAGTCACCCTCTGACCACCTCCTCCGCTTATTAAGCCTCACTATCCCTTTGGTCTTCCTTCGTTCCCTGATGTACCTATAAAAGGTTTTATCCCCCTTCTTAACTGAGTTGGCTATCTTTTCCTCAGTTTGAGCCTTTGCTGTTCTGACTGCCTGCCCAGCTTCCTTTTGCTTTAACTGATACAATTCTCTGTCCTGCTCCTTCTGTGATTCCTTGTACTTCCTAAATGCTTTCTTTTTCTCTTGAACCTTCACTGCCACTTCCTTTGAGAACCATAGTTTTGTTTTGTTAATTTGCTTCTCACAAAGGCTTGTTACCTCTGTAATGGCAGTTTTTATTATTCCCCATTTTTCTTCCACCCCTCCTTCCTGCCCATTTGCTAGTGCATTCCTTAGGCACTCACCCATTTTGACAAAGTCAGCCCTCCTAAAGTCCAGTACTTTTGCCTTGTATGGCTTGACTCTATTGCTGTGTTTATTGTGAACTATACTGTTCGGATGGTCGCTAGTCTCAGATGGCTACCCAGTTATACATCTGTGATCCTCTCATCTCCATGTGAGAGAACCAGGTCTAAGATTGCGCCCTCTCAAGTGGGCTCCAATACTAGTTGTCTAAGGCATGCCCCCTGTAGGGCATCTAGAATAACCCCACTCTTCTGAGTGGCTGCTGCAACTGCACTCCAGTTAACATCTGGCATATTCAGATCACCCATCAGCAATATCTCCCCTTTTTCTGCCATTCTAAGTATACTTTCTATCATTTCCTTGTCCATTTCCTCCCCCTGAGAAGGGGGTCTGTATACAACCCCTGTACGTATTGTGGTGCCATTGTCTGTCTCCAAATTTACCCACCGTGCTTCTTCTCCTCCCTGTTTACCCTTTTGTTCTGTTGCTTTGATTCCTTCACTTATGTAAAGAGCTACTCCTCCTCCTCCTCTTTTACCCTCCCTGTCCCTTCTGTAGATAGTGTATCCTGGTATGTTTACATCCCAGTCATGGTTTTTGTGTACCATGTTTCTAGACTGCCATGATCCTAGATGTTCCTCCTTCATCAAGGCCACTAATTCAGGAAGCTTGTTACCTAGACTACGGGCATTGGTACTATTGCTCTCCATTTTTGATGGCTTTACCTTCTGTTGCAGCATCCCCACTGACCTTTCTACCTCAGTCTTTTTCTCATTTAGTACCTTGTTTTGTAGGAGAGGCTGGGATTTTCCTGATGCTTATCAGTACTTCCCCCCCTTGACTAGTTTAAAAACTTGCCAATGAAGCATTTAAACCGATTGCTCAAAAGACTTGTTCCCTTCCTGGACAGATGCAGACCATCCCGCCAGTATAGGCTGGTTTCCCTCCAGGTGGAACCCCAGTCCCCGATGAAGCCAAACCCCTGTGCTCCACACCATTTTTTCAACTATTCATTAAACTGCATGGTGAAAAGTACCCTCGCCTCAGCCATGCTGTTGACAGGCAGCACCTCTGAGAAGGATACTGTGTGTGCTACTTGTCTTAGGCCCCTCCCCAACTCTACAAAGTCCTCCTGCACTGCTCTAATCTCATGATGAGCCAAGTCATTTGTCCCTAGGTGGACAATGACATCCAGCTCAGACTCCCTTGAAGCTGTTCTCATGATCCTGAGGATGCGCTTCCTGTCCCTCCAAGCCATGGCACCTGACAGGCACCTTAATTCAGTTTTCCCTGCTCCCCCAGTTCTATCCCCCTAATAATTGAGTCCCCCACCAGGAGCTGCTTTCTTTCTCTGTGGTGTCCTCTGCCTCCTTCCTGTGGACCTCCCTTGTGACAGTTGTCCTCAGCCTCCTTAGTCTCCTCTGCGGGTGCATCCATAGGGGAGCTATGCTCCCCCAGAATGGTGTATGGATTGTGGAGTGGAACAACTGACTGGGTGTGCCTCTGTTCCACCATCCTCACCCTCCCTGAGCTCACTGAGGTCCAACTGTTGTGCTTTCTTCACAACCTCTGAGGTAGTGGTGGTGGCTCTGGAGCTCCCTGGATGGGGGAGGTTCCCTTCCTACTGTCCAGTGTGGCCTGGGGGAAGGTTCCCTTACTACTGTCCAGTGTGGCCTGAAGACAGGCAACTTCCTCCCTCAGGGCAGAGAGTTGTCTGCAAAATAGGGCAGCATCTCTGCCTCCAGAAAGACTGCTGCCCCACAGTCATTACATTGCACTACTCCCCACATGTTTATCTACTGTGTGTGTGTGTGTGTGTGTGTGTGTGTGTGCATGATTGGTTTCTTATATAGAAATACATATATTATACAATGTGTATGCTTATATTGTCAGTGCAGTGTGCTAGAGAGGATATGACAGTGATATGCACCTTGCACTCTTGAGGAAATGATGTCAGAACCCCAGGTATAAAGGAACTATTTCAGGGGTGGTGGGAGGAGGGGTGAGCAGGGTTGGGCCTAAACTGTGCCTTCACAAAACAATCAGCTAAAAGCTCTGACCCACCGCCATGATGAGTGCCTTCCTGTCAGCAAGATGCCCTACACAACAATTTGACAGAGAAAAAAATACCTCTGCTAATCAAACAGAGAAAATCCAGACATCCAAGTCAGACACAGGTAAACCTCCCCAGCCTAAAAACAGCCTGGTGGTTTGTGCTCTAAAAGCAGTCAGCCCCAAAATAAGTCAGCTGTACTTTAAACTCTTCCTGCACTGAAAATCTTAAGAAATGTAACAAAAGTAACACTAGATCCACCTCCCTCTGTTGCTTGAAAGACTGTCTTTTCCTGATAATTCTAAGTTCCTTATTTCACCTTTCAGTTAGAAGTAGCCTCCACCTGCAGGATATCTGCTACAAGCCAAAGACAATTGTAAGGTTCACCTCCATCTGTTGTGAGCACAACTCACTTTCTTGCAAATCCTATGTTCATTATTGCAGCTTCCAGCCAGAGGTAGCTTCACCTGAAGAATATTAACTGTTCTGATGAGTTTGCTATAAAACACTTGCTTATAATACTGTTGTTCTCAGGTCTGTAAGACTCTTCCAAAGCTATTGGCTGATAAGTAGCTGTGATGTAAGCATTTCCTGACACAGTCTGGCCTGGCCTTTTAAGGCACACACAGATAAACACAAAAAACAGTTTCCACCCCCTGGGGCACTGTCTGGGACAAATACACAGCCTATACCTGCACTTACTTCAGGACTTATGACAAATTCTTAGCCCAGGGTTTAAATTTTTCCTGCACTGAAAATCTTAAGAATTGGAACAAAAGTAAAGCTAGATCCACCTCCCTCTGTTGCTTGAAAGACTGTCTTTTCCTGATAATACTAAGTTCCTTATTTCACCTTTCAGTTAGAAGTAGTCTCCACCTGTAGAATATCTTCTACAAGCCAAAGACAATTGTAAGGTTCACCTTCCTCTGTTGTGAGCACAACTCACTTTCTTGCAAATCCTATGTTCAGTATTGCAGCTTCTAGCCAGAGGTAGCTTCACCTGAAGAATATTAGCTGTGTGCATTGTATGTGGAAAACGAGATAAGTGGATTTATGAAGGAGAAAAGAAGACAAAAACTAGGGAAAAACTAAGGCAGTGTGTAACAAAAACTGCAGAGATATCTATCAAAGAAGCAACACATGTGAAACAAGATGATAATCTACTATGCAGAGTTTGAGATGCTGATTTAATTGCAAGGGATGCTCATTATCACTACTCTTGTTGCCATGATTATACAAGGAAAGATGACAGAAACGCAGTGGTGGACCAAATTGATAAAAGTGTCGAGCAAATCAGAGCCCACAAAAAGGCATTTGAGTATATCACTGAATAAGTCGAAAAGAATATCATCAGAGGATCACAGGTTGAATGAATAACAATGTTACGTGAGAGGTATTGTTTGTTTATGCAGGCCTATTACCCAGCATTCCAAAATCCTAATTACAAAACAGACAAGTTGAAAAACAAGTTAATCAAACACTTTGGTCAGAGGATAAGGTTCTGGCAGCCAGACTTTGGAAGTGAACTTGTTTACTCTGATGAGCTCCCAACTGGTCAAGCTATGGAGATTACATTTGAATCTGCTGCATCAGATGACAGGAGACTTGAAGAGGCAGTGACTCTTTTGCATTGTCTCATGATAGATTTCTTCAGGGAATCACAGGAGCTTTCCTGGCCACCTTCTTCAGGTTTTCTGCTCTCCAACACCATCTCACCCCCAGATGTGCTTGTAAAATTCCTTGCCCATCTCATTTCTGGCTGATCTAATTCTATGAACACCCCATGAAGAAGAGAGAGGTTGATGAATTAAATTGATCAAAATATTTGCTATGCAGTGAATTGTGATCAATCGAAAATGCCAACACATCTCCTCCTAGGAATGACTGTAAGACACATCACTGGTAGCACTGAAATCTTGAGTATCCTCAACTGCTTCAGACACTGTGTGTCCTATTCAACCCCTTTGTAGCTAGAAACGGTTATGTGTGATAGCATTGTTGAGAGTGACAGCACTCTACCTTTAACCAAAGACACTGAGAGAAATATTGTGATGCATTTTTTGCTGGGACAATTTCAATGTTAATGAAGAAACCCCTTCTGATGCTGGCACCATGCATTCAACGCATGGTATTGTAATGCAGGAAGAAAAAATTACTCACCTTAGTAACTATGTTTCTTCTGATGGAGTCTTGCTGTATTCTGACTTTTGCAGTTAGCCCCAGCACTCAAACTGCCTCAGAGAGTAGAGGGTTAATTTCTATGCACAGCATAGAATGTTGAGCTTGAGCTTGGTTCTGACCTCTGTCTGCTGCACTTTGAAGTGCAACTGTCAGATTCTTATGAGCTAATACTAACTAACTACTATACTGAAATTGTAAAATGTTCACTAGCCAAATGGCTACCAAATATTTTGGATCCCAAAAGACTCAAGTCAAGAAATCCAAAATCAAAAAACAGGTAGTGAACAACTTAAGACTGTTAAATTAATAATATAACCCACTCCCCCTCTCTAAAAGGAGGGAGTACCCAAATGCACCCCTGGGGTGCAACACTGCACCTGCCAGCGTACTTCCCAAAAACAGGTTCTGAGAGGGGAGTTAGGGAGGGCGGGAGGCCAGAATACAGCAAGACTCCATTAAAAGAAACATAATAACTAAGGTGAGTAATTTTTTTTCAAGCAACATGAAGTCTTGCTGTATTCTGATTATTGCAAGACTACCAAGCAGTACCTCCATGAAGGAGGGAATCAAACTTACCGTGGGAATAGGCTCTGCAGTACTGCTGTATCAAACCGAGCATCATTCCTAGCCTGGATGTCCAGGGAGTAATGCTTGGTAAATGTATAGACTGTTTTCCAGGTGGCTGCTTTACATATCTCTAGCAAAGGAATATCCCTGGCTGCAGCCAGGGAAGCAGCTGTACCTCTAGTCAAATGAGCCCTCCAGCCTGAGGGAGGTATTTTGCCTAGCTTCTCATAGCAGAACTGAATACAAGAGACAATCCACCTGGCAATAGTTATCTTAGTGGCAGGTTTGCCCTTCCCCACTTCCCCATAAGTGAGAAACAACTGGAAGGAGTCATATCTGTGAGCCTTAGTACACTCAATGTAGTAACTAAGGGCTCTTTTAACATCCAAACTGTGTAAACTTCTTTATCCTGAAGAAGAATGATCAGTGAAGAACACAGGGAGAGACATAGATAGGTTCAGATGAAAATCTGAAACCACTTTAGGTAAAAACTTCCTATTAGTTCTAAGGACCACCTTATCTCTATGGAATGAGATAAAATCAGGCTCACTGACAGAGCTTGCAATTCACTGATACGCCTGGCAGAGGTAATAGCTACCAGGAACACAGTTTTCCAAGTCAAGTACTTAAGTTCTGCTAAAGACAAAGGCTCAAATGGGGGTTGCATAAGCTGAGCAATGCAAACATTAAGATCCCAAGCAGGGCTAGGATCCCTAAAGGGGGGATTGGTATGAAGCAATCCCTTGAAAATTTTACAGAATACAGGGTGAGATGACAGTGAGGAAGGCTTTCCTACTGACAGAAAAGCAGAAACAGCTGACAAATGTACTTTGAGAGTAGCTGGTCCGAGGCCTAGGGCCATTAAGATGAACCATATAATCCAGAACTGTAGACAATTCAGCAGTGTCTGGGGATATATGCTTTTTGGAACACCAAATGCTGAATTGTTTCCATTTGGAGTTATAAGTTTTTCTGGTGGCAGGCTTTCAAGAGGCTTTGAGAATATCCAGAACCCCTTGGGACAGATGCAAATCTGCATACTCTAACTCTTCAAGAGTCATGCCTTGAGATTGAGAGACCAAAGATTGGGGTACCAAATCCTTCTCTGAGAGGAGGTTAACAGGTTGTAATTCCTGGGAAGAGACAGGTGAAGATGGACTTCTAGGGATAGCAACAGGGGGTACCAGGCTGTCTGGCCCAGTCTGGAGCAATCAGAATCACTTTGGAAGGTTGTGACCTTACCTTGACCAGAACCTTGAATAGTAGAGGAAATGGAGGGAAGGCATATAGAAATTTTCCTTTCCAGTTCAAAATCAGAGCATCCAGAGGGACTGAGCCCAAGACTGGGGATCTGCAACAAAACAGAAGAAGTTGGTGATTGGGGCTGCAAAGAGATCTATCTCTGGAGTGCCCCACCTTGAAAAAAACACTTTCAACAACAGAGGGTCCAGGGACTATTAGTGGTGGCCCTGGGAGATCCTGTTTAATGCATCTGCTAGCACATTATTCCTCCCTGGAAGGTGGACTGCTATCAGAGAGGTCTGCAGAGAATAAGCTAGGGACCACCATTTCATGGCTTCTGTGCACAAGGCTGTGCACCGAGTGCCTCCCTGCTTGTTGATGTACCACATGGTGGTGGTGTTGTCTGTCCTGACCTGAACCACCTTGTTCTGCACTGACTAAGAGAAAGCTTGCAGGGCCAGAAAGACCACCCTGAGTTCTAAGAGATTGATATGAAGAAGGGATACCTGAGGGGACCACTGTCCCCGGGTTGTGACAGCCCCCAGATGGGCTCCCCACCCCAATAAAGAAGCATCCATGGTTAGGACCACAGAGTGAGACTGAGTGATGAATGGGACTCCTTGTCTGAGGTTGCCCTGATGCTGCCACCACTGGAGAGCCTGGATCAGTGTCTGAGTCACTGGAACTAGTCTGGTTAGATAATCTTTCTTCTGAGACCAAAAGGCCCTCAGGTGAAACTGAATGCCCCTCATCTGAAATCTGGCCTCTTGCACCACTGCCTTTGAAGCTGCCATGTGCCCCAGAAGCTGAAGGAAGTGTCTTGCTGGCTGAGAGACCAGGAGGTAGAATGAAGAAGCCAGCTCTACACTAGCCCTTGCCCTTTCCAGGGGAAGAAAAGCTCTTGCTTTGACTGTATCCAACTCTACCCCTATGAAGATGAGGAGCTGTACAGTCTCAAGAACTGACTTGGGAAGACTGAGAAGGAATCCTAGGGAAGTGAACACTTGCTGAGTCACTTGAATGTCTGACTTGACTTGGTCTGGGGACTGACCCACAATGAGCCAGTCTTCCAGATATGGAAATATAGAAATATTTTTCCTTCTTAAAAAGGCCTCTACTACTGCTAGGCATTTTGTGAATACCCTTGGAGCTGATGTCAGGCCGAAGGGCATAGCTTTGAACTGATAATGGCCTGAAGGCAATTCAAACCTGAGGTACTTTCTGTGGGAGCACCTGATGGGAATGTGAAATTAGGCATCTTTTAAGTCCTGTAAGGCTAACCAGTCTCCTGTCCTACGAGAGGGAAGGATTATTCCCAGAGTAACCATTTTGAATTTTGGTTTTAAAAGATGTTTGTTCAGGTATCTTAAGTCTAGTATGGGTTGCCATTCCCTTGTCTTTTTTGGGGTAAGGAAGTACCTGGAGTACAAACCTTTACCTCTGTGCAATGTAGGAACTCTTTCTACAGCCTTTAGAGCCAGTAGAGATGAAACCTCTGCCCCAGGGCAATGGTTTCAGAGATGCTTCCAGGTGGAAAAGATCTGGCCTTCAGCTTTGGAAATTTCTTGAAACTGAGAACCAGCCCCTGGCTTAACACCTCCAGGACCCACTTGTCTGAGGTAACAGACATCCAGTCCTGGACAAAGTAAGTCAGCCTGCCACCTACAGAAATGGGGGAGTCAACCCTGCTGACACATCAGGGTGTCTGCTTGGCAGGATCCTTAGGTTGAGGGATGGATTCAGCCCTGCTCATCCCCCTTCTGCCTCTCCCTCTGAAGAACCCCTTCTGAGAAAAGGGAGAAGAGGCCTGTGCTTGGTAGAAAGGCCTATGAAAATGCCTGCCCCTAGCCTGCTGTCTTTGAGGAGTTGCCTACTCAATCCCATCAGCAGCCACCCTCTCCAGCTCCAAGGCTAGCTGGGGGGAGGCCTGCTTAACCAGTGCCAGTACAGTGTCCCACCTGGACCTCTGGTACCTGGCTGCATAGGCCATATAATTAGCCTGCCTGAGTCCTAAGGCAGATGCCATGTACTGTTTCTTTGCCATGGCATCCAGCTTCCTAGAGTTGTTATCTGGGGGTGTGTGAAACCAAGGGTATATTAGCCTTATCACAGGCTGCAGCCTGCACTACCCCAAAATGGCTGCATTGTTGATACAAGTAGTCTGTACCTGAACCTGATAAGGTTTACCTTTTGTCCATCCTTCTGTTGACAGGAGGTACAGAATTTGGAGTTTTTAAAATCTTTTGTGTCTGTTTCCCAAAATACTTATGAAGGGGAATAGACAGTCTCATGGTCTCTGGGATGTCTATCATCTCCACATAATCAGGCAGGGAGCTGGAGGGTTTCTGCCACTTTCCTGTAAAACATGTAGTGAGAAGGGGACTCAGAAAGCCTAGGAGTGGAAACACCAGAAGGCCTGTCTGGGGAGATGTCGGTTCAATGGGCTCAACCAGACCTACCACACCATCGTCATCATCATCATCATCATCATAATCTTCATCCCCCTCCAAATCGAGTTCATAGAAATCTTCAGGGGCATAATCTTGAACTGAGGAACCGACCGAACCGAGTGCCTGCCAGGAGGAATTGGATCAGATGAAACTGGGCGAAGTGATTCTACAATCCTTATCACTTTGGCAATCTTTTCAGTGGTCAGAAAATGGGTCTCGGGATCTGAACTGGCCAGTTTTTCTTTTCTTTTTCTTTTTGTAGGGACTGATCCCTCAGGATCAGCTCTCCTCTTGCCTGAAGAAGTATCGCCCTGGTCAGATGACACACCCTAAGGTTCAGTCAGAACCGAACCAGGCTGGCCATCCAGGTCAGTGGACTTCTAGGCCTCCTATCCCTAAACCTACCAAATCTTTTTACCAGGGTAGACTTAGGGAAATTTTAACAGATTTGGCAGTCTGAATCGAGGTGGTCAAATCCCAGACAATAAACACAGGTGGTGTGGGGATCAGCCTTGGCAAAGACCTCCCCATACACACTGCAGTGTTGAAACCCAGTGGGCCCGGGTTTTCTTTTGGGTTTCTCAGACGTAGCCATCCTAACCACAGACTTACCCTTTTTATGGCAAGCAACCAGGCAAGACACCCTTATCGGTTTCTAACCGTGTCAAAGGTATTGGAAAAAAACATAAGAAAATGTGTTTTTTTAAAAAATGGATAAGGACCGGTAACCACACTCTAAGTTTAGAAACAAAGATAGAATATATAATTCACTAAACGGCCAGTTCAGGCGAACCGGTAGAAAAATCTATTTTTACAATTTCCACAAGTTTGCTATGTCTAGTTCACTACCTAGTACTTACTGTACCACAGACAGAGATCTGAACCGAAACTTGCGAAAAATAATAGGTAAAACCGAAGACTTTAACTAACTTTCGAACAAAGGAGAAATCTCCGGAGCGACCATTCAGTTAGACAGAGTAAAAAATCTGACAGTTGCACTTCAAAGTGCAGCAGACAAAGGTTTCAACTGAGCTCAAGCTCAACATTCTATACTCTGCATAGAAATTAACCCTCTACTGCTGGGGCTAACTGCTATAGTCAGAAAACAGCAAGACTTCATGTTGTTTGAAAAGGCAGATGAACGCCTACCTACATCTGTGGGATCTAGCCAGACCAAAAGCGAAAAAAGATCTGTTAAATACAAGCCTCAAGAGCTTGAGCCATGCTTTGCTAAGCAATATGTTGAACCAAATCTGACTGTAATTCAGACTGCCACCTCTGCTCCAGAGACTGTGAACCTAGCCTGTGTATCAGATTTCATGTGGTTTTTCTGCAGAGGCCTGATGTATGACAGAACACAGTCTGTACCTGAGTGGACAGGCTGGGTATCTTCCACAGGGGACCAGTCAGGATTAGTGCAAAGACAAACAAATGTTGACTACTTGGCACCAGTCATCTCTTCTGTTACAGAAAACTCCACTGTTCGTCATGTACTGCAGGTATCACAAAATGCTACCAGAGAAGCTGGCTAACAGTACAATATTGCTACTTTTGATCTTGCTGTTGCAAAGAAGGCATACGCTATCATGTGGCAGAATGCATGCCAGTTCAGTGATGTCATTGTGTAACTTGATGTTTTCCACACAATTTGCTCATATTTAGGAGCCCTTGGAAAATTGTTATATGGTACTGGCTTTGCCGGCATCATCACTTAGTCAGAGATGTGTGCCAGTGGCTCTACTGAAAAAGTATTGAGTGTCAAACACTACAACAGGGCCATACGGGTGCATAAGCTTACCCTTGAGGCACTTGAATGCATTCTTTTTCAATCATTCCAAAACAGCACTGATATAAAGACATTGGTAGAAGAGGTCAAAGAACAGGGGAAAAGGCTAATGGAAAACCAGGGTCTGACACATTACCTGAGGCAGTTGCCAGTGACTCTTGTCACCAACTTTGCAAAAAGTACTTCAAGTTTCAAGAGAAAGTGAGACATGGCAAACTTGTGAAGACAACACAGTTTTGGATTCAGTACATGGCCAGAATCTGGTTGATGCTTAGGTTTCTGTGTGCTACCTAGGAGAAAAACTTTGGCCTGCTCCTAGCACATGTTGAACAACTTTGCCCACTGCTTTTTAGCCTGGATCACCAAAACTATGCAAGGTATCTATCTATTTTCTGACACTTCTGAACCTAGAGCATACTCATGCTGGAGCTGATATCTTGCTGCGGAATGGTGGGTTCAGTTTGTGTAGATCCGATGTGTCAACATCAAGAAATGCTGTTCATCTGACCATTGAACAGACAATCAATCAACATGCCAAGTTCAGTGGAGGTATTGATGGATTCAACGGGAATTATCCAGTCTATTACTGGTGGTGTGTAACAAGGCATGCCCAAGCAAACTATGTGACTGCCACACTTGAAACTGCTGGAATGGTAGACTCGAATGAGTCCTTTTACAAAGATGCTAGGCTGACAAAGATGGCACGCAGTGAGAAAGATGTACAGAAGCTGATGAATGCATTCAGAAACTTCATCGATCCCTTTTAGATGGAAGTCAAATAGGCACTATTCTGTCTCTCATAAGGTGCACGAGCCCCAGGAAAAGTTGAAAATTACCTGCTCAGTGCTGAAAAATGAGTAAAAGAAGCCTTCAACAATTTGTGGAGATCAGACTTGTTGTTAAAACAGTTCCCTTTCATGCACCCTTGAAAAAGCAGTCATTAAAGATGTTTGCTTCCCTTAAGCAGTCAAAGAAACTCAGATCCTCATAAAATAAGATTATTCAGGTGACTGCACAAAGAAACCTCTTTGGGCAACTGCTAATGCTTACAGAACAACCCTAGCATGGAGAGGGCTCTCTCATATCCATTGAGTTCACTGCCATGGTCATTAATAACTTCAGATGGTCTACCAGTGAAGACAGAGAAATCCACTTTTCTTCACAAACTTGAAGATGAGACAGCACTCAGTACAATGAATTGGGATGAAGACAATATTTACATTTGTGATGGCAAAAAATGCACTTCAGTCAATGACTGGTCTACCACAGACATTTGGAGAGCTAGCTGAAAAGGTCTTCAGTGCATTATCATCCATGCTGACCTTGAAAGATTTATCTGCTGCTTGTATGGGTAGCCATCATATACTGATATCAACAAACTTCACTATGACATTGCAAGGCAGAAGTTTCACACTATGCAGCCAACTATTGTCAAATGATGATGACATTGATCTGAATCTACTGCCTCCAGGTAGGTCAACATTGAGAATGCATGTACTGAGAATGAATTACCACGCCCTTGTCTGGAAAAATGCCCATGTGTCACACCCTAATATCCCATGTCCTGAAACACATGGGTGTAACTTGATGAAACAGGAATCCTGGAGTATGACTGGTGCAATGGTGACATTATACCACAGGAACTGGTGGACATTTTGCCCCAGGAGGAGACCTTGACTCAGTCAGATGGAGAGGATGACAATGACGTTCTTACTGCCAGGCTGGCAGACAAGATCTTTGATGCCGAGGATGAAAATAGTGGGAATGAAGATGACAATTAAATTATAATGGCAAAAATATTACTGTTATAGTGTGACAATTTAACTATACCCTTATACAAGTATCGTTACAACTCTATATTCTGATACCATCAAGTTCCATAGTTTCAATGACATTGCAAAGTACTCATGTATACGTCAATATGACATCATTACTGATGTTACCATTGAGCTGAATCCTTTCTAACTATAATAGTCTTAGATGAGTATGTAACCTTTTTATTGATATCCATTTTGTCATTATTTGACTTACATACACTGTATACAGACTTAAAAAACAAAAACTACCTCTACCCCATCCTTTTTTTCTTTTCTTTTCTGATATACAGTGGTCACACATGTTAGCCTGTACCAAACAAAAACTGCCATTGCCAGATGGCAAACAGTAAATTCTAAACTAGTACAGTGTAAGCTTCTAAGAAACCAATGTCTTGAAAATTCCCTATGGGGGGAGTAGTGATTGCCCATGGACTATACCCTCTGTCCTCTGTGATTCCTTCATGGCTTGTCCCCCTTTGATAAGACTAGCAGCCATCACACTGACATACAACAGATCCAGTTTCTCAGGGCATGGGCCCTGTCACTGGTGCAGACCCTGTGAGAGGTTATACCTCTCATTGTATAGTGCCTATCATTTTCCCTCTGGTTTTCTCCCACATGGGACACCAACTGCAGAGTGTGCACAAGCTCAATGCACAAAAGTATGAGTAGCATGTCACCGTCAATGTGCTTTCCCATGAGCCAGTCTGAGCATACCACCATCTGCAGTTACTTAGGTGGCAATGTTGCACTGGAGATTACAGGCTTCCCTCCTCTGGAGGAGAAGCGTGTCCTTCGAGATGCTCTATCCTTCTCTTCCTACTGCCCCAATGCATCAGGCTCGTGTATGAACCCGGGTCAGCAACATCATGGTTGGTAGCCCTACTGCTGCACCAATGTGCCTGCCATCTAAAACCTGATTTAAAAAGAACAACTTAATAGCTCTAATAGTTCAAAAGTTGGCACTTTTCTAAAGGCAATTTTGTCTCAAAAGGCTAAATTTTAACCCAAAATACCTAGACATTTAATTTTATTTCAATGAAAGTTTGGAGTCAGGACAGTACAGTTACACCATGTCAATACATTTGAAAAAGTATTGATATACTGAAAATACAATTTTACAATATAGATATTTAAGACATATATTTTATTATATATTGATGCGTATTTATGTGTATCGATATATATCAAACGTGTACTGACATGATGTAACTATATTGACCTGAGTCTAAGCTTTGATTTAAAAAAAGAAATCTGGCTGGCCTGCTGGCACAGTGGCAAGGCATCTGCTTGTGGTGCTGACATCCTGGGTTTGGCGACAGACTCAGGAGTTGAAAGGCCAGCTGAAGGGAGAGGCTTGACTGTCCTGGGGACCACTATCCTTCTCCAGGGGGAAGGGAGCAGAGTGTCCAGTGCTTCATGGACCCCGGGCAGATGCTGGGGGTACCACGGCAGCCAGCACCATAATCTTAGGGGGGGGCAGGGCAGATGCTGGATGTCATTGCATGTCCTCGCCACTTGGGGTCCAGTAATTGAAAAATATGTCCACCAACGAATGACATCAAAGAAGGTCCCGCTTCCCAGATTGGGTCCTCTTTCTTCCTGGACCTGCTGTAGCACTGCCAGAAAGCTGGTGGCCCCACCCCTGGGACTAATCTGGAGTATTGGAAATCCTCCTTCCCCAGTACTGCTAGAAATTCACAAGAAAACCAGTGGTTCTGCCTCCAGGGGGTATTTCAGTGGTGCTTGGGGGAGGGAGTTGGAGAGGATCCTCTGTGAAGTGGCACAGGATGGGCGACCTGCCGATGGGGGTCAGGTTGGACCAAAAAAAAAAGAAAGAAATCTAACCATAACTGTTCAAGCATTAGATCATTCTAAAAATAATTTCTAAACATAATTACTTTAGATGGAAGGGTGATGAGATAGTCCTAGATGCACACTGACCTTCCTGGGCATGTAAAGCAATATAATCTGGAGGGGCTACAGTACCTTCACTAGTTGACTTGCACATTATGAAAACAATATAAATAAAGTCTTTACTCCAGTGTTTCTTGGCCTTGCACAACTTCATCAAGATGTCAGTGGAAAGTACAGTATGTAAATGCATACATACACATAATTAAAATAAAATGTACTTTTCTACATATTAGCTTACAAGATGTGCAATGTTATTATAACAATAACGCTACAGCTGGCTGGGTTTATGAGATAATGATCGAACTAGGGGTAATAAACACCAAGGCCGAAGGCGGAGGTGTTTATTAACCTCCCTGGTCTGGTTATTACAGAGTGAACACAGATCATTATGGGTGTAATCACTATGATACTGATAAAGATTTTTTTGGGAAAGTGGCCTGAAATCTGTCTCTATGGTGCTACAGCACATCCTTGAGAAACCAGGAACTGTTTCCCACAATCCCACTGTAACATTGCTGGACATCTGTGATTGGTTGTGGCATATTAAAGTGAGAAGGCTGACTGAGCTTGTTATCTGATTGGCTAAGAACAACACAGAACAGTCAATCAGAATGCAGAGGCACTGCCCCATTTTTGTACTTAGCAAATCAGAATCCAGAGCCACTGTCCTATTATTCAGTCTACTATCCGGCTATAGCAGAATAACAGGGCAGTAACTTTGCATTCTGACTAACTAAGAGAGATCTTTTTCAGCATAATAGTATTTATGGTATGGAACTGGAAAATCCACAAACATCATTAACTGAAACATGTCACATGACTGCTTTAATGCACACCCTGTTGTGTGTTACTGCTTTTATATAGTGTTTCTAATTAATAATTATGCTTAGCGGTACAATTTTAGAATGTAATATAACACAATATTATATACTTCTGTGAAGTTCAAAGCACTCCACAGTCCCCATGGGCCTCTCCTTCTCTCACTGTTTCTCTATATTTCTCTCTCAGATGCTTGCCACTGAGACTGTCTGGACCAGTACTACCACCATCAAGGTCCCCTCTTTAGCAAAATTGCTGACTATAGTACTCTGATAACCCTTTTCTATTACCTTTTAGGCTGCTAGGGGAATATATAAACAAGATCTTCAATTTACACGGAATTTGGGGGTTTGTAAGAGTTGCAGCACCCAATGTTTCCCAGAGGAGGGGGCAGACAGGCCCCCTCAAACTAGAAAACACAGAGCAGTCAGAAATGGGAGGGCATAGGAAGAATAGGAGGGGGCTTGGAGAGGGTTGTTCTGCAGGTGGAGGGACCAGATCCCCCTCAGGGGATCAGCACAGGTGGGTCCGTAAAAGAAGAAGTGTGGTGGGGGCCGGACTGACTGAAAGCAAGCAGGAGGATTAATGGCAGAAGAGAGGGGAAAGCATCCAAACATAGATGGAGGGAGGCAGCTGGTCAAAAAAGAAGGAAGAGAGTCAGAAGTGGTGGAGGGTACTGTCCCTTAAAGGTAGAAGTCTCAGGAGCAAAATAGATGACCTGCAGGCCATGATGGCCAAAGGAAAGGTGGCTATGGCAGCAGTCACTGAGACCTGGGCTTCCTCGAAATCATAATTTGGACACCTCCATTACAGGGTATGATTTCTATAGAAGGGACAGGAAGAAAGGAAGGGGTGGCACAATACATCAGGGAGGACATTTCTGCCACTAGGGAGGAAATAAGAGATGGGAAAATAGAGGCACTGTGGGTACAAGTGCCAATGGCAGCACAAAGAAAATTAAGACTGGGTGTAGTTTATAGGCCATCTCATCAGGGTTAGGACAAGGACATGGAGCCAGGACTAAAAGATGCAAAGTGGTGATGGTGGAAGACTTCAGTTAGCCTGAGGTGGATTGGAGTGTCCACCACCATCTGTACCAGGAGCCAGTTGATACTGAATGCTGTCCAGGATGGGTTCCTGGTTCAGGGATGAATGAGGCAACATTGGAGGGAGCCATTATGGACCTGGTATTAACTAAAGGGGCTCACGCCTGAGACATCGTGGTGAAGGAGCCCTTGGGAAGTACTGACCATTGGATGGTGTATTTCCAAGTTGACATTGCAAAGAAAACATTACACATTCAGACAAAAGTGATAGATATCAGGAAGGCTGACTATGGTAAAATGGAAGAGATTTTGAGGAGGCACCTAGCTGGCATCGAGGCAGATATGAGTGTGAATCAAATGTGGACAGTGATCAGGGAGGGACCGTGGCAGTCACTAACACATGCCTAAAGCAAAAGGGGAAGAATTCCAAAGCAAGGAAATCAAGTTGATTCAGTGGGGAGATGAGCCAGGCAATGAGGGATAAGAGGACTGCACACAGGAAGTACAGAAATAATGAGAATTAAGTAGAACTACTTAGAGAAAGCAGGGAAGCTGGTAGGACAGTCAGGCAGGCCAAAGTTAGGAAGGAGCTACAAATTTTCTGAGGGGATTAAGGAGGGAGAGAAAGCCTTCTTCAGGTACATAATTGAAAAGAGGGACACATAGGTAGGCACAGTAAAGCTAAAAAAGAAGGAGATACGGGTTGAATGCAGTACAGAGAAAGCAGAGGTTTTGAATGAATACTTCTCCTCTGTCTTTACTAATCAAAAGGATGGACTAGTGCAGCTAGGTAGGATTGGTGGAGGAAGTAGACAAGGAGGGACAATGGCTGAGGACAGGATAATGGAAGACAGGGTTAGAGTAGAGCTCATGTCCCTAGAGGCAAATAAGTCCTCAGACCAGATAGCATTCACCTGCAAGTGTTGAGGGAGCTGGCAGGTCCACTGGCATGACTCTTTAACAGCTCTTTAGTTAAGGGGGTGGTACCACAGGAGTGGAGAACTGCACATGTGGTACAACAGCACAAGAGTGAGCCTAGGGATGACCCTGGAAACTACAGGCAGGTCAGTCTGGCCTCCTTTGTGGGTTAACTGATGGAAACCATTCTGAAGGAAAGACTACAGTATTTAATTTCCTTGAAGCCAAAGACCTACAGTATGAGAGACAGCATGGGTTCATGTCACAGAAGTCCTGTCAAACCAACCTGATCAACTTCTTTGTTTGGGTAATGAAGGTGCTGGACAAGGGCCACACAAGAGGTTGATCAGGAAGTTGGAGGATTTAGATACAGAAACAAATTAACCCAGTGAGCGGTAGGTGGCAAATTGGCTGAGCGGTAGGACACAGAGGGTGGTGGTGGTAGCGACTCTCAGAAACACAGGAAGTTACAAGTGGTGTCCCACAGGGGTCAGTGCTCAGCCCAGTACTGTTTAATGTGCTCATTGATGACACTGGGGACAGTGTTACAGCCAAGGTCTGCCCTTTTGCAGATGACACCAAGCTCTGTGGGATGATATAAGTAAACAAAGGGGTGCAGAACCTAAATGAGGATCTGGTGAAACTGGAGATGTGGTCAGGTATCTGGCATCTGGGGTTCAATCCAAAGAAGTGCATGGTTTTGCCTGTAGGAAGGAAGAACTTGAGGATCAAGTACAGTCCAGGGGGTTCAAGGTCACTGAATCAGTGGAGAAAAAGTTTGGGATAGCCATCACTGCTAACCTTAAAAGGGCAATGCAGTGTAGGATGGTAGTGGCCAAGGCAAACAAAATGCTTGGCTGTATTGCTAGAGGGATCAAAAGCAGAATGGTGGAGGTTACACTGCTGCTTTTCAGGTCCTTGGTGTATCCATGCCTGGAATACAGAGTGCAATACTGGAGCCTCTACCAGAAAAAGGATAACAACCATCATGAGGCAGTTCAGAAGAGGGCAACAAAGATGGTTCAGGGACAGCAGAGCAGAGCATATGAGGACAGGCTGAAATAACTCTATGTACTCACTTGAAGAGAAGAGGGTGAGAGGGTGCATGACTAAAACCTTTAAAGGAGAACTGTGCTGAATCTATAAGTTTTTTTTTTCTCAGTAGAAGCTGTTTTTCACATTCTGTTATTACTTTAGCTGTACAGGTTTTTCAGTTATTCTAGTTATGTTTTCAATTTGCATGCTGATGGTAAGACCCATCTTAGAAAGGGCACGATGTAGTTTATGCCCCTGTTCTGCTCGTCCATTGTTGGAACAATGCATGCATATTCTATTATGGAGCTCTGTGGTTGAGTGGGACATAAACTACATCATACAGTTCTAAAATGGTACTTAAAATCAGAGTGTAAATAGGAAACATCCACTGTGGTTACTAACAGGTCCATACTGATGGAACAATAACAGACTTTGAGCCGGTACTTAAAAGACAGCTTCTGCTGGGTACAATTACATACAGATTCAGTGCAGTTCTCCTTTAAGTACCTGAAAAGTATAAACAGAGTGGAGAGCAGGTAAATTCTCTGTCTCAGTGAAAATAAGACCACAGGGGGGCACTGTTATAAGCTGGCAGGGAGGAAGGTTCAAAAAAAGAAGTCAAGGGACACTTCTTTACTAGAAGTGGGCGAAGTGACAAAAATTCGCCACATGGTGAAATCTACAAATTCTGTCCATTTCACATAGTGAAATGTGAAATTTTGCTGTGAAATTTCTCCTGTGGAACGGTGAAATTTTGCCTGCAGAACGGTGAAATTCCACTTTGTAAGGCAAAATTTCACTTTCCAAAGGTGAAATTCAGCTTTTAGAGGTGAAATTTCACCTTCCAAGGCAAAATTTTACTTTACCACAGGCAAAATTTCTCCTTCCGCAGGCAAAGTTTTGCCTTGGCAAAATCAGGTTAAAACCGGAAAAATTTGTGGATTACTCCATGCGGCGAAATCAGTTTCTTTGCTGCAACTTCACTCATGAATTTTTAATTTGCTGCATCTCTATTTTTTACAGAGAGTGTATTGTCGGGGATGAAATTAACTGCCATCTGAGGCTGTCACTCAAAAGACATTGAGAGGTTTCAAGATAGGGTGGAAGAGGGTGAAGAGGGGGCTCTCAGTTGGCAGGGGGGGTGGGGCACATTCTAATCTCTAGATCAGGAGCACTACAATCAAGCAGACTCAGTAGACCATAAGGCTTTCTCCTTCTGGTTAGTTCATACTGTATGTTCATATGATCAACCCTTTAGACTCCCCATAGTAAGGGTCTCTTCTCTGGGTAGAACACTCTCTGCTCTCTTGGAGACACTTTACTATGCACATCTTTTCCAGATACCTTTCCCACTGAGATGCAGTCAGAAACAACCAGTTGCACAAGCCTTTAGGAAAATAAATAATGTATTACTGAGCACTGCTTGTCCAATACAGCAGTATTATTCAGGTATATACACTATTTACACAAATTAAATAACAGCGTACATACAGAACTGCAAAATAAACTTGAGCATCTGTGCAGGTAAATGCTTCTATCTTCCCTACAAGTTATTAAATTACCTCTAAGCTCTCCATCATTTGTTAAGCTTGGTCACCTTTGGATCATGGTTTTAGCTCTCATTTCTTGGATGTTATCTCAGTATCTCCCCCCCCACACACACACACACACACACACACGCATTTAAGTGAAAAGAGACAGAGAAGAGCAACACTGAAGAATGCATGCCTTCTCTCTAACCCCTCAATGCCTTGGTCAAACAAGGCTGTGACATCATTTCCCTGTACCCAAATTCATCGGTTTGGCTGAAGCATGCTTTGACCTGGAATTTGGGTGATGTCTACCTTACAATATTGTTTGACAAGCTGGGTCATGGGGGCAACTTCCTCTCAAAGATTATTAGCTTACAAATGATCTTGGTTCAAGTGTGAAACCAGAAGTCCCAACCCATGGCATGTCCATTCCAGCTGCAATAAAGGTCGATGCTGAGCAGAGCATTGTTAGTAAGGGGTAGGAGGTGCAAAACAAGACAGCCTGTCCATTTTAACTGTGTGTTAAACTTTTATGAATATTTTCTCCCAAGGCCAATTAAATAATTCCCTTAACCTCCAATTCCCTTCATCATTTCTCTCTCATCTCTGTGTTGGGGCAAGCAGGTGTACTGTGGGAATCTGGAGAACCTGCTGTAGTGTCCACTTTTAAGGATGCACTGTAGTAGACAGTTTCACCATCCTGAGGGTTAAACACCCAGTGGCTACAAGTTATACTGCATTGCAGAGTATCTAGAGGGTTTAAAAAAAAATTATTGGCCATCTCAAAACCGGAAGTCCCAACCCATGGCACTTCTGGTCCAGCTGCAATAAAGGTTTACTCAGTGAGCATCAATGAGCATGTGTAGAGGCAACACACAGGTAGGGGCAAGTGCATCTGTTTGCATCTGCCAACAGAGATGAGGTAAGTGGCCATCCCTCTTTTCACTCCTGGTACACACCTTATCTCTTCTTCACTAATGTTTCACCAAAAGCTAAGACAGAACCCACTTGGGACATATTGGAACCTTAATGCAATTAGGGTTCAGTAAATAAGTGTTTAAGTTGTTCTATGTATTCTCTCACGTTTTCTCATACTGTCAGCAATGACCATGTTTGGAAGAGATGCTTAGACTTCAAGTCACTAAAATCAGCAAATGAAAAGGGCAAGAGTGAACTCTTCAAAATGCATGACATTAATAACATAGAAACATTTGCTAAGACCACAGCAGCAGAAAATCCACTGACTAGAAATACCAGGAAGGAGAACAAAAAAGGTCACAAGATGAAAAAGAGGAAAGCATTAACCCAAGTTCCCTTGAAAGAAATCCTAAAAGGGTTAGGGAGGATTTGAATCTGGATTCTGATGGCTGGACACTAGTTAGTATTTCAAAACATCATAAGACAGGCAGAAGAGCAACGACCTTTCCCAAAAGCACAATTCCACTCTCAAATGAATACTGCCTCCTAGAGTCTGACAAAGAAAATTCCTCCTCAAATCAAAACAATCAGAGTCAAGTACCAAAACAGAAACTAGTTACTGGGGACGCTATAATCAGACACACTGACAATAAAATATGTAAGACT
The DNA here is from genome assembly GCA_016271365.2 of Neoceratodus forsteri. Taxonomy (NCBI): domain Eukaryota; kingdom Metazoa; phylum Chordata; order Ceratodontiformes; family Ceratodontidae; genus Neoceratodus; species Neoceratodus forsteri. Next base: position 704,786,869 of record CM057455.1, read on the forward strand.
GATAAAATTAATACTATAGGTTCCTGTTTCCCAGGAGCAAGGGTATCTGATATTAAAAAATACACCAACAAACTTATACATTCCAACAATTTCCCATACTGCTCTAAATAGGTACAAATGATATTGGCAATGCTTAAGAGAAAGATACATGTCTGTAACTCATTAATCCAGAAACAAATCAAAGAAAAAGGACATAGGATGACAATCTTGAGCATTTTTCCTGTGTTAAAAGCTAACATTGAAAAGCAAAACAATAGACAGGATTAGGATAAGACTATCAAATTTGTGTCAGAAAGAAGACTCCACATTTATCGATCACTGGGGTCAATTTCATAACAGCCTATCTCTGTATTAAAAATACTGGCTGCATGTGAACAAAAGGGGGACAGAATAAGGCTAACATTTGACTCAATTTATTTAAACTAGGAATGCGGGTATGTCATGGGGTCAGACCCTTGTCTGTTGAGTCCCATAAATAAAAGATAAAATAACCACAGGACACAGACAAATAATAACTTGAAATATATGCTTATTAATGCAAGAAATATTAAAAAATAAAATGGATGTACTCTGAAGAGGATGAGTGGGATAACGCTATTCCAGGATGTGACCTTTTTAAGAGGGACAGAACAAGCAAGAAAGGTAGACATTGTGATCTATATAATACACTGAAACTTTATGGGCAAATTATCCTGTAATAAGAGAATCATTTATAGTAGGTCTGTGCTACACACCTTCCCAATGTTCAAAAAGAAGTCACATTTAAAATTTTCACAGAAGTTGAGGCACATTGTGATTTGTGTGAGACCATCTTTATGGGTGACCTGTACCTATGCAACATTGACTGAGAAAATGACACTGCCCTCCAATCTGCAGGGTAGAGTCTTTTAGAGTTGGTAAAACAACTACAACTTGACCATATGTATAAGAACCTACTAGAGGTAAAAACATGCTAGAGTTTGTACTAGCTTCTGAAAATACTAATATACTGTAGTCAATTCCAGAATTGGGCCCCCTCAGTAACAACAATAACAATATAGTTGAATTTGAAGTAAAACCAAAACATGAAGTATATTCAGGAATCACTGAAGTTTTCTTGTACTGTATAATAAAGCCAATATTCCAAAAATACATGTGACATTGGAAAAACTAGAATGGAAAGGTTTATTCACAGACAGAGCAGTGGTGGAAATGTGGCATATATTGAAAGAGAAAATAATGACCATCAGTAATATACCAAAAGCTAAGAAATACACTAGTAAAGGGTTAAGACTGAAACGGCTCACAGGGAAAATAAAAATAAACAAAAAAACAAAAAAAAAAGCTTATACATAACATTTTGTAACACAATACAAATGGGGCTGTGTTTAAAAAAACTACAAAAAAAACTTACAAGTATACAATTAAAAAGCCAAAGCAAGTATGGAACTGTCTTTTGCTCTAAATGCAAACAAATAAATATATATTTAAATAAATTCACTAAAAATCATGAAGTACAGGGTGGGACCTTTAAAAATAAATTAGAAAACTGTCAAATACCCCCAAAATAATTGATTAATATTTGCAATAAACATTTCAGGTCATTTTCCTCAAAATCCAAGGATTCACGACTACTACACGTAGAGGTAAATGAAAAACTTAAAATAAAAAGGCAAAATCCAAAGTAAAATTAAGAACCTAAAATCTAATTAATCACCTGGACAGGACAACATTTTGAGCAAAATGATTATGATCACATCCAACTATATAGTAAAACCATTACAACAAATTTTTGAGGCAAAATTAAGCTCCTGGTTTATCCCACATAACTGGAAAACAATGGAAGTAATACCTCTGCTTAAGAAAGGTAAGAAAGAAGATCCGAACAACTCCCACCTCATAAGTCTCACATCCATTCCAGGGAAAATGCTTGAAAGCATAATCAAAGACCAAATAAGTATATCATTAACCAACTTAAACCCAAATCAACATGGCTTCACAAAGGGAAAATCCTGCACAACGAAGTCTTCTGTGTCTCTATTAGAAAATCATCCAATTGTTGGCCAACAAGATACCCTATGGCATTTTCTAGCGCAATTTCAGTAAGGCTTTTGATTTGGTGTTCCACTGGGCAATAATCAAGAAAATGAAAAAACACAAAACCTACAGTAAATTAATTAATTGGACTTTAAACTAACAAACAGAATACAAAAGGTTGTGATAAATGGACATCAATCAGGGATTGGTATTGTATGTAGTAAGATTTCCCAGGGTTCAGTTCTGGGACCAGTGATCTTTCACATTTTCATTTCTGATTTAACCAAATACACTACCAGCATAACATTTAAATATGCAGGTGACTCTAAAATAGGGGTACAATGCAAAACACTTGAAAAAGTTTAAAACTATAGACTGACTTAAATTATATATCTGCTTGGGCACATGAGTGGGAAATGAAATACAACCTAAAGGAAATGCAGAGTCATGCACCTGGGAGCAAGGAGCCCTAAGTAGCATACATTCCACGTGGTTATGTTTTGTTGGAAATGAGCAATGAAAAGGATCTAGGGATAAACATTACTAATGACTTAGAATGCAAATGACAAACAAACCACACAGTCGCCCACGCTAATAGAATCATGTAGACCATTAGAGGTAATATACTGTAGGATCAAGAGATGCAAGATTACAGCACCTCTGTATACAGCATTTGTACATCCCCATTAGATTACATGTCCCAGTTTTGGTGCACATACCAGAGAGGGGAAATACAACACTTGGAGAAGGTCCAACTGAAGCAACAAAAATAATGCAGGATATCACAAACCTACTGTATGAGGATTACCTAAATAAGTTAAGATTAATGCCTTGAGACACTAGAGTTATTGGGGTGATCTTCTTTTATTGTATGGTACCATCACACACTTGGAGCAGCAGCAGGCGGGATTCCTGCTTGTAACCCAGCCCATTGGGTTCATTTTGGAACAGTTTGGGCAGCCTCTCTGGGACTGTGTGTTGTTTCTGCCCTTATCCTTCAGTCAAGGGAGAGTGTTTTGTCAGCTTGTGGACATTCCTGTCCAGCATCTTGAGCAAGTGCTTTCAAACAGCCGTGGGGTTAGAGCTGCTCATAGTGTGTTTGAAGCAGCAGAAGGAGGGAATCCTTCTTGTGACAGAGCTGATCAGGCTCATTTCAAAGCAATTTGGGCAGCCTTTCTGGGACTGTGTGCTGTTTCTGCCCTTGTCCTCCAGTCAGGGGAGAGTGTTTTAGCAGCTGGTGGACATTCCTGATCTGCCCTATTTCTGTGTCCTGTACTAGCAGTCCCCCACTGTGGTCTAGTCACTAAACGGCCACAGCTTAAGGGCATCATACTGTGGGCATCACTGTGCGGCAGCAGTCGGTAGGAGACTCTGCACCCTCAGTATAAAACTTTTTGTCTGCAGTTAAAATGTGTCCTTGACCCTGTATCAGTATGTTTGTGCATTATACAGTATGTTCACTTCAGTTTCTAATGTTTGTTGTACTATGGGTAGAGGTGGGCGAAGTGGCCAAAATTCACTTTGTGAAGTAATTCACAGAGTAATGTGGAATCTGAGAAGTAATCCGCAATGGGAGGCGAAGTGCTTCACATCATAATGAGGAACTTGAAGTCCATTGATAACAATGACTTTGCGTTACTCCGCCTTCCCCAAAAAACTTCTGCACCAATTTTAATGTGACATACATAGAAATAAATGTACTTCGCATCACTTCACCTTGTTATTGAGCTCCAAAGCAAATTTTGCAGTGATTCATGAGATTGCAGGTCACATGGGCTCTAAATTGTTCTGCACAGCCTCAGTTCTGATTAGTGTGTGTGTAAGGTAGATGGAGACAGTTTCCTCTCAGAGCTCTGTGATTCAAATCCTCTTAAAGCTGTTAAAAAAGTCTTTTTGAAACTTTTTTTTTTTTTGCTCAAAATTTAGTACATCGATAGTAGAAAACCCTCCTGTGCTCATATCATTGAATGTTTATTGTTTGTGTGTGGATTTTGAATGTTAATTTAGAACATTCAGTCTGTGTACTGACATACACTTCAAGTGTGCTTTGGGGGAGGGACATATCTGTGGTGGAGGTAGGTTAAAACTGGGAGAAAAGGGCAGTCTTTCTGTTTTGGTTATATTTTTCTTATATAACTGTGTTAATGTACACACTAATATTTTCAGTAATTCTTTACTTTTTTTGCTGATTGTTGTAGTGCAACAGTGCATAATTTCAGTTTTTTAAAAGATTTGGTTATATTAATGAACTATTCAATTTACTATGCATTACTTGTAGTGTGTGTATGAGTGTGTGTGCAATGCGGGCCATCAAATCAGACACATTTTATTGTACCACAGAGCAATTGCAGCAGTGCGAACCTGCTATCTACCTCACCTGCATGATTTTGTATTGCTTTGTGGTATCTTGGTTTTGGACTGTTACTGCAGTGCACTGCACTCCCCTCCCCCCAAATTGGCAAAAGGTATTCTTTTCCAGATTGGATTGTGACTTATGAGCACTGGTTAAGGTGTTGTTGTGACTTTGTGTCTGCATCTCTTCTTGATTGTACAGTGCAGTCTTAATCTGTCTGTGCTTTTGCATCTATTTTGTGCCCAATCTCCATCTGCAAGCCACAGTTGTTTGTTTTTTTTTGGCTTCACATCCACTGGCCCAGACGGAAAGTTCAGAAATCTAAATTTATTTAAAATTTTCTTGGTGATCCCCCAAAATGCCTGCAAACAGATGTGCAAGCAAAGCTGTTTCTGGCCATGGCACTGCTGCCAGTGGTAAGATTGTCCATGGACATGGTCGTATGCAGAAGTGCATAGCTGATGACAGTAAAGGGATTTCTCCATCAATGTTTTTTACAGTGCAGTCTGTAGCTTCTCTCATAGTTGGAGGAGATGATGTTGTCCCAGCTGGTGGTGTTAGTGCAGTTTCTGCTGGCATGAGTGTTGCTGCCTCAAGTTCTACTTCTAACGAGTTAACCATTCAAAAAAATATAGTTGAGTCTAAATCTATGACTGACAGTGTAGATGATGTCATACTCCCCATTAACATCCCCATGGTAGTTGAACATGATTCTGATCCTGGCAATGATAACTCACAGTGTCACATTTCTTCCAGCACTGTTGAGGTCATGCCTTTGCCATCTAATGACTCAAAGTGTGGCACAAAAATATCGGGTAATGATGATGATGATGCTGTGGCTGGAACATGTTCTCCACCTGACAGCATCCAAGCTGAAATGGATGATGCTGATGAATATGACAATTGATGTCAGTGGCCCCTGTTCGGAACCGGAGAAAAAGAAAGTCAAGATGGCTGTGTCTGGGTCAGTTGGCGTTAAATCCCCCCCCTCAAAAAAGTTGTGATTTAGTGGTTCATGTTGATGATAATGATGATGACCCAGTAATAATCATAGGTAGTCGTGGTGGTCAGTTGGACTCCAAGTGTGTCCAGCCTGAAAAATCATGTAGCACACCCACCATTTCAGGGGTTAAAAAACAGTCCAATAAGCAACATCAGGGACATGTTAAAAGTAAGGGATCACAGTCCCTTGTTTGGGATGTTTTTCTCCAAGATGCAAATGATGAGTCAGTTGCAATTAGCCAACTCTGCCATGTGTGTGTGAGTCGAGGTAAAAAGGGGAGTCATCTGGGCATGGGGGACCAGCAAACACATCTAAAGAATAGGCAAATGGCACTGCGGACCCGGCACCAGATGGCAGCTAATGCCATAGTGGGGCATTCACCCTCTTCATCAACCTTACTGAGCATGTTATCCCCTTCCATGAGTGTAAGAGCAAGTAGGAATGTCTCCAGTAGCAATGAAATAACACCAGAGGATTAGTACAGGCATGATGAGGGGGAGGAATATGATTTAGAAATCTTGTCAAGTGGTGGACAGAGCAACAGTGGTGGTGGTGGTGGTCAATGCAGTATGTCTAGTGCAAGTGGTACATCATCCTCTGTACGTAAAATGGGGCAAATAACTTAATTTGTGGACTTGTTACCTGTACGCCCCTCTTCATCACATGTCCACACCCCACCCCCAGCCATTCACAGAGCCAAGCCATTTGTCACACCCTGTGCAAAACGTATAATTCAGCCCATGTTGGAAAGTGTTTTTGCCCATAACCTCCTGCCTGCCTGAAGCATGTGACCTTACACTGTGTAAGCCATGTGATGTGTGTGGGCTGCCTGTGAATTCTCACTTTATCTTAAAGTGGAATAAGGCGGCAAGCACAATGCGAAGTCATAATTACAGTGAGAAGTGGCAAAGTGAAGGTTTAAAATGGCACTCTGTGTAGCTGAATACTAACGCGAAGTGGTTACTTCACAACCACTTTACAGGTGGAATTTTACTTCGCTGTATATCTAACTATGGGTAGGTTCATTATGCATTCCTTAGTCATTGTAGTTTAGCTACTGTACTACTGAGTATGGCATGCCATTGCAGTTCACTGTACAAGCAGCTCAATTTTACTTTTCTTTCCATGTTGCATCACCTACCTAGCACTAGTAACTCTGTATCTATTATGGTGTATATCGCTATGGATTTGTGTTTCTTGTCCTCTCTTCTTCCAAACCATTATGTTTCACAAAATGTTTATCCTACAGATCCAACTGCATTGTCTTCCACTGTACTACTGTAGATTCCTATATTTGCAATGTGTGATGTTATTAGTCGATATGGCATTTGAGTCACCCAGATTGATGGTTCTTGGCGACTTCAACGCCTGGGTCGACGACGAACTCTCGCAATTTGGTCAACACTTCCTCCAGTTAATGACAACACTGGGCCTTACACAGGTGGTTTCATCTGCTACACATAAATGTGGACACTCTTTGGACCTAATCTTCCTTCTAGGGGTTGAGCCATCCAATGTGGAGATGGAACCCATCTGGTGGTCAGATCATTAGACCATGGGGTTTAGTTTTTGCACCCCTTCTAGAAGCCCTGCCCCCATGGAGTTGCTTAGGGTGAATTTGAAATCGGTTAGGTACCATCCTTTGCGGGATATAGATCCCCAAGGAGTTACAGTGGTGCTTGACCTCTCATCCCCCACATTGGCAAGCAGTGATCCAGAGACCCTCGTGATGACCTATAACACAGCCATTGCAGGGGTTCTGGATTTCATTGCTCCAGTTCATGTTCACCCCCTCTCCCTTTGCCCCAAGTCCCCTTGGTTTGATGGGACGTTGAGGGAGATGCAGAGACAGGGGCAAAGGTTAGAGAATTGTGGGTAAAAGTCCGCCCTTGATGCCGACCACCTTAGATTGATGGATCATTATTTGGTCTATCAATCTGCAATCACCTGTAAGAAGGCAGAGTTCCTGTCCAGGGAGATTGCGGTTGCTCGGAATCGACCAGCTCAGCTGTTCCGAGCTGTGGACAGACTGTGCAACCCAGACTGTTTGCAAGTTCGGAAAGTCTTTTTGCAGTTTGAGTGCGATGAGCTTACTTGGTTCTTCGTAAATAAGGTGGCTGACATTAGGGCCTAACTGCTGCCATCACACTCTAGGGGGGTTGCCGTGAATCAGTGTGAGATCATGGTGCCGTGGTTTTCTTTCAGTCAGCTGGAGTTCATTGATGTCATGATGATCGTCCAGCATATGCGCCCTACATGCTGTAGTTTGGACCCTGGACCAGCCTCCCTAATTTTGGGTTGTATTGACATCATTGGTCCAGTCCTTGTGCAGATAATTAGGTGCTCCCTGGAATCTGGTGAGTTTCCCAGCTCCCTGAAAGAGGTGGTGGTGACACCCCTCTTGAAGAGAGTTACCTTGGACCCTGGCTGTCTAGAAAATTACAAATCTATCCCTAACCTTGGGAAGGTGATTGAGAAAGTAGTGGCTGCACAACTGGAGGACCATTTGACCATCCATGATGTCTATGAACCCCTCCAGTCCAGTTATCATAAAAGACATAGTACCAAGACTGCGTTGGTTCGGGTGCTCAGTGATCTCTTGATGGCCAGAGATCGAAAGAATCATTCCATTTTGGTTATCCTCGACCTTTCTTCAGCGTTTGACACCGTAGATCACATGGTGTTGATAGAATGCCTGAGGCTATTTAGTGGAATATCTGGAACCATCTTAAGATGGTTCACATCATTCCTCACTGGGAGATCACAAAGAGTTGTGTCCGGGTTTTTTTCCTTGGATTCAACGTCTTTGTTGTGTGCGGTGTCTCAGGGTTCAGTATTGTCACCCATGTTATTTGCAGCATATATGTTACCCATTGGAGACATTGTAAGGAGGTACAGGCTGAGGTTTCACTGTTACACATATGATACCCAGCTCTACCTTACTTTTGCCTCCGACCAGGAGGGAGTTCTCTCGGTCTTTAATAGCTGTCTAAAAGAAATCCAGGAGTAGATGAATTCTAGCTGGCGGAGGTTGAACTCTGATAAGACTGAGGTACTGGTTGTGGACCTGGGTCGACAGATAGGGGGGCAGGTGGTGGTGCGTCTTCCGGAATTTTTCTTGGAGGTGTTTCTCTCCCGACCACTGAATGGGTGTGGAACCTGGGGGTAGTTCTTGATGATGGGCTGACACTGCATTTGCAGGTGTCAGCAGTCATCAAGACTTCCTTTTATCATCTTAGGAACATCGTCAGAATTCGGCATCTTGTTCCGTCTGCTGACCTGCCAACGTTAGTCCATGCCTTCGTGTCCTCATGCTTGGATTATTGCAACTCCCTTTATCTAGGGCTTTCTGGGGTTGAAATCCATCACCTGCAGCTAGTGCAGAATGCTGCAGCCCAGCTTTTGACAGGTTCTAGTAGATCCTGTCACATTACTCTGGTGCTGCACGAACTGTACTGGCTGCCAATTCAGTGGCGGATCATCTTTAAAGTCGGGCTGTTGACTTTCAAAGCCCTACATGATCTGGGCCCAGTCTATCTGAAAGAACTTCTGGTTCCTTATCACCCTAATTGATCACTCCACTCGGCCGACGACAGGTTGCTAGAGGTTCCAAGGGTGAATTTGAAATCTTAGGGTGCTTGGGCTTTTTTTGTATGCGTCTCCCACCCTTTGTAACTCTCTACCCCGTCGGTTGCAGGAGTTCACCACTGTGGAGGGTTTCAAGAGATGTTTGAATACTTTTTTATGTGAAAATGCATTTTTAGAATATTGATTAATTGTTTTGATCCAGCTGAATCTCTTTTAATGATTTTTATTGTTTTAAATTGTTATTTATGAATGGTGCCTTGGCAACTGAAAGGCACCTTATAAATAAAAATTATTATTATTATTATTGTCCTTGAACAATGTATGTACTGTATCTTATTGTCTTTTTATTTTTGTGTCCTTCCAGGACCACCTTGTAAATGATCTTGCTCAATGGTGCTAGTCCTGTTAAAATAAAAATGATTGATTGATTTATTATTTACATCTTGCAATAGTATTTTTATTTGTTCCTGTTCATGACAGCTCTGGTTTACTACTGTATTATTTCACTTGGGGAGTGGGGTTTGTTGATTGTTTTTTTCATACGATTTAGTGTTTCAACTAGTGTTTTAGATTGAATTGTGTTTTATTTTCTGTGCTCCTTTCAGCCTTGCTGCATCCCCTTTGCCTTCCTATCTGAGTCTCATAACCTTATACCTCACTTACTTATTGTTACTGTTCTCATTTCTGTAGCTTCCAATTGTCTGCTTTCATTTCACCTTTACAATGCTGCTAATTTCTCTTATTTTTCTCACTCTCATCTTCCTTTCTTCACTCTTCTCAACCTATTGTTTCTTCCTCTATCTACGCTCTTACTTGCTACCTATCCAGTTCACCTACTCTCCCCTCCTCCACTATTTCCTCTCTCCTTCATTCCCCCGGCATCCTTTATGTCAGTGTCTTTCCTCTCCTTGGCTTCACCTGAAAACTATATGGCACCTCTTCTCTCTATTCTCTTCCTATCCCTCTGCTGTTCATCATCTATCCCCCTCTCATCAACGAAAAATAATTCTGCTTTCAAACTCATTGTTAGCTTACTACTTTTGTTGGCAGGTGACATTGAATTTAATCCTGGCCCCATTACATCTTCTCCTTTGCAGCTTCCCAAAGGATTGAGGGTGGCTCACCTAAACATCCATAGCCTCCTCACAAACACTGGCCAGTTACCACTTTTAATGCTTAATTATCATCTGGATGTTCTAGTTATATCTGAAAGCTGGCTTTCCATTAAGATCCAGAATTTGGCTATAACAATACATGGCTACACCCTAATAAGGCAAGATTACTCTAAAAGGAGTGGTGGTGTTGCAGTTTACATATCCACCAAGTTCCAATTCATGACAGTTCTTTAAATCTCTTCCCCTTTTTCCCATGAGAAGATCTCTCTTCCTTTTTCTTTTCCTGTCTTTATTGCCGATCTTTACTGCTTTAGTTATTGAGCTTCTTTCCTCTATCTGTTCTAACTCCTTGAGGGGTGAGCTACTTATTCTTGTTGAATTTAATTTAAAGTGCCTCTCCCCTAACTCAAACAAATTGTCACAAAATATAAAGTCACTACAGCTGAACCAATTGATTTCTGAGCCCACCCGATTAAATTTCAAATCCCTTAACCATGCTCTACTAGGCTGGGTCCTCTCTTCTCATCCCCACTGTATTCTGGATGCAGGTATCTTTCCTGATGCACTCAGTGATCATCATATGGTTTACTGTGTGCACAAGTTACCGCATACCAAAGCCCCCCCCAATTCATATTTCTTAGGCCTTTTAAGTCACATGGCCTCTCTTCTAACCGATCTATGGTCTATTGATTGGTCCCTCATCTCTACAGCCAGTAATATAAATTCTATCCTACAATACTTTCAGTCTAAATTCTTGGTTATATAGTATTATCATGCACCACTGAGGAAAACCAGAGTCCCAGGTTCACATCTTCCCTGGATATCGGTTGAGGTACTTACTTGTCTCCACTCCCAAGACCTTGCCTGATGTACTTTTAAAGTCACTGGCTCCTAGTCTTCTTTGGCTAACTATAGACACCTTCACAATGCCTGTACCAAAGCCATCAGACTCACAAAGTCTGAGTATTTTGGTTCCACTTTCCAAAACAACATTAATAGTCCTTCTTAAGGGAGCATTGTTTAACCAGGAATAGCACTAAGCCAAAGCTTGTTTCCAGATGCAACCTGGGAGCACAAGGAAGTTTTTTCCCCCCAATTATTTAACCAGGCCAGACACACTCAGCTGAAAGCTTGCTTACTCTTGCAACCTGGGAGCACAGAGAAGTTAAGTGACTTGCTCAGGGTCACACAGTATGCACCAAGGCAGCGGTGGGATTCAAACCCAGGTCTCTAGATCTGCAGCTCAGAGCCTTATCCCACTGTGCTATACTGCCTCCTTAATTCTGGAAAGTTATTCATTCACTTTTCACTCATCAGACCCCATATCTCCCTCCCACTCTCAAGGCTGGTGACGTCCTTTTCTCTGACCCTTCTGCTGTTGCTCAGTCTTTTAACTCCTACTTCACTACCTGTGCCCTTTCACTCATCTATTCCTCCCTATCCCCCCTTTCTTCCCTCTCTCTTCCTTCCTCTCCTTTTTCATTTTCTTTCTCTCCTGTTAGTCCCCATTTCTCTAAAGGCTCTACATACTCTTAATCAATTGAAGGGAAGTAGTCCTGATGGCCTTGACCCTAAACTTCCCCTCCTCTTGGCACCTGCCATTGCTCTTCCCGTTTCTTTACTTTTAAATCTCTCCTTCTTCTCTGCTACTGTTCTTGATATTTGGAAACAGGCTGTTGTTATACCTATTCATAAAGGAGGTGATCCAGCTTCTCCTGGTAACTTTCATCCAATGTCTTTCCTTCCTTCTTTGGCTAAGTTATAGGAACACATTGTTCTATCTCAGCTCACTTCCTTTCTTGATTACTCCTCCTTCTTCACTCCCTTTCAGTCTGGTTTTAGGAAATCCCACTCCACTTTCACCTCCCTCCTTTGGCTCACTGACTCCATATTTACACATATGGGTCAAGGTCTGATTACTTCTGCCATCTTTGTAGATCTCACTAAAGCTTTTGACACTGTTGCACATCCCCTTCCTTTTGACAAACCTAAAGCTGCAGGCCTCTCTGAGTCCTCTGTAAGTTTTTTTAAGTCTTTTGGTAACCAGGTAAGGCCCACTAGGCACAAGTGCCTGTTTTCAGGGGTGACTTGGGAGCACTGGGCAGTTAAGTGACTTGCTCAGAGTCACACAAATGCAAGTGAAGGTTGTGAGAATCATACTCAGGTGTGGTCTTCTGGATGTATCAAGCTTGTTCACACCTCAGTCCTCTAACCTCTAGGCTATACTGCCAGCCCTAAGTTGGTTTGGTTATTACATTGAAGGCAGGTCCCAAGTTGTCCAGATAGGAAAAGCCATTTCCTTCTCACTCCCCATAAGCTCGGAAGTCCCTCAAGGGTCTGTCCTGGGTCCTATTCTCTTTTCTATATTCCTAAATTACCTTCCCTCTGTCTGTGTTTCTGCATTCATTCATATGTATGCTGATTATACAGTTATTTTTTCATCTGGCTCCTCCCCCCTTGTCCTTACCCCGGCTACAGTTAGATTTTGACATCATGCAGCACTGGCTCAAGTCTAACTTTTTGTCCCTTAATGCCAAAAAAAACAGTCTCAATAGCTTTTGGCTCTTGTTAGAGGCTTGCAAACTTACTTATGTCCCTCTATTTTAAACTCTTTATGGTGCTAAGATTGAAGATATTTTCTCCTTCAAGTACCTCGGGGTCTACCTTGACCGGCATCTTGATTTCTCAGTGCATAGTGACTCAATTCACTGAAAGCTTCACCTTAGGCTATCAGCTTTGTACAAGAATAAACCATGTATCCCACTCCTTGCCCACTGAGAACCTACAGAGACTTAGTCTACAGTAGTGTCCCTAAATCCTCCCTTGGCAGAGTGGACTCCCTTTTTCATTCTCTCTGTAATTTTGCTTTAGATTGCTCATCTCATACTCACCCCTTCCCTCTTTACTCAGCCCTTTTTTTCCCCTCTCTTGAAACTAGGCATATTTCCCATTGTGTCTCTTTTTTTATCCAAATTCTAGTTTAGCTCCTTTCCCTTTTACTTCAGATCCCTCATATCTCCTCCTCATGATGCTTCTTCCTCCTACCCTCTCTGCAACACCACTTCGTTCTTTCTCTCTCTCTCTCTTCCCTCTAGAAAACTACTTTTTGTCAGTCTGCTTTTTCCTACCTTTTCCTTAAACGTTGGTGCTCTCTTCCCCTTTCTATTCATTCCACCTGATCTCATTCCTCTCTAGGGTCTCTTTTTATGTCCATTGTTATCCTTCCTGCAACTGTACATGACCCTTTCCTTTTATACTCCCTCCCTCCCTACTTGTTACTGTTTGTCCTACTTCTCTCTCGCTCTTTCTCTCTCTTTAGTTTTGCTCTGTTCATGCTGTTTCACTACTTTTCCCTTCTTCTCATGTAAGATATTGTTATATTTTTAATTGCATTCAGTCCTGAATTGCCTCCAATATTTGTGATTCTGTGTGTCTGTCTGTAGCATTGCATTTGACTTCTGTACTTTTTCTTATTATATAGATTCGTTATCTCCTCTCCCCTCTCCCCCAGGACACAACTAGAAACAATCTGTTAGAAGCTCAGTATGTATTTCCTGGTTAAACTTTTAAATAAATAAATAAATATCATAATACCAGAGCTTTTTTGTGATATTAGTTTTGAATCTAAGCATATGTTAATGAATTCTAGAATGCACCCTTTCCAACTTGTTGGGCATAAGTTTAATACAATAAAAATGAATTCTTTCTTTACACAGAGAGTCATACCCTGGAATATTTTATCATTAGATATTATAATCAGTAATTCCAGGACAGAGTTCAAAGACAAACTTGGTAGTTACAGTATAGCTTAAATGCTGTATTAAGAAGTTTGGTAAATAGCTTTAAAAAGAGATACATAATCTGTTACTACAAAAGGGTTTCAGTTGGATCCGCTGATGCAGGGAATGGTAACAATGGGCAATCTTGCCTTCTTCTGTTCTATACCCAGTATAAGTACCCAGTATGGAGGAAATCTGAACTACTACTTACAGGGCTACTATAGGCTAATGCCTTCATGCTCCCAAAATTCCTTAATACGATCTTTAGTATGAAAGATGTTGAGTCCCAAAGTGAAGACCAGGGTCCAACTATTCAAACAGAAGTGCAAGTGCAATGCAAATGTTTCTGCTGCGCTTGTGCTTATGTCTGACCTAACTGCTGTTATATTCAGTCAGACAGTGAGTGGCGCTATCTGATTGAATATCGGGCCATGTCACTCCAGCACTAAGTGTAACAATGCTGCCTCGACAAAGACCTGGACTGTATATAGCCCACAGGGAATAGTGCTACCTGAAACAGGGTAGTAACAAGACACCTGTGGGCTACACTCATCCATAACATGCAAGTGAGCACACTGGGCATGCGAGGTTCTAAGGGGTTATTTGCATGCTTATTATGACATCATTGGCATGGGATGCAGCAGCCTGCAGAATCCCTTTTACAGTACACAACGGAGATCCTTTGTGGTCAAGTGGTACCCTGCTGAGAGCCCATTCTACAGTATACAGGCATTCCATGGTGTCTAGTGGTCTCCCCTATCACATGGTCATATAAAAACATATGCCCTGGTGGTCTAGTTTTACCTCTACCCTCTCCAGTTGCTCCAATAAGAATATTATAAAGTACCCTTCTGGTGCAGCGTGACCTCTCCCCAACCCCGATCACTCCCCTGAGCATATTTATTTCATTTATTTATTTATTTATAACTTTGTAACTGGGAAAAGCACCATGAGCAGAAGCTCATTTGCAGGTGTCACCTAGGGGAAGGGGGAACACAGGGATAAAGACACAACAGCATGAGCAAAAACACAATACACAGATACAAGAAAAATTTAGCCATGCTTTAGGGTTACATGATCCTATGGCCATAAAAATTTGCTGTAAGTATCTGCCTAAATCTCCTGCATGTACTGCATTTGTAGTCTCTCACTAGCATTGCCAGGGCACAGTATCTAACAGTTTGGGAGACCTTGTGATATCTTATCCTGTATCTGCTGCTACCCATTTCTGTTTGTCCTTTTCTCATATACTTCTGTGACTATTTCTACTTCTCTTGTCTCCGCTGGCACTCCTAAACTAAATCCCTAGCTCCACTGTGCATTTTCATGTTTCTGCCCCTCAGCTCTCTCTTTCTCTTCAGCACCAGACTCCATTCCTGCACGCTGCTTGTAACCCTACCCCCTCTCTAATTTCTTTTCACCTATGTGGCTCCCACTCTCCTGGCCTTTGTCTCACTTTCAAACCCCACCCCTGCCATCTCCAAACCATTTCTGCTTTTGTTGTAATTGTAATCCCCCCCCCCACTGATGGTCTGCCACCAGCTGCTTCACTTTGTGTATTCTGCTAAGTATATTTACTTGTATTTCTCCCCTCTTCCTCCCCAGGGACCTGTGCCTGAGTGGCACTTGCAGAGCCCATGAGGCAGATCACTGTAGCCGCTTCCATATCTGCTGCCTGACCCATCCAGCAAGTCCTCGGCCACCCTCCTGGTTCCCAACATTGGATCCCTACCCCAGGTATTGCTGCTGACTGAATCTTTAATCCAATTGGTGCGGCATTGTTGCAAACAGTTTTTGACTTGTCCATCTGCCTTCCTAGCCACAGCCAATTGGAGCGCCTTTCTGCATTGACTTAACATTACCTGCTTTTGACTATTTGTATGCAGCTAAGTTCGCTCAGTTTTTCTCCCGTCCCCCACCCCCTCTCAGGCCTCCCTTAAATACTATATCTCACTGCCCTCCTCTGTGATCTCCCATCCTATTGGTTCTCTGTGTCCCCACTCACCTCCAATCGGTTTTCTATGCTCTTCCCTGTGCATCATATTTCTTTAAATACTGCTTCTTTTTGCCTACCTTAAGTAGCCTTCTTAGGGATGCCCCCTATTTTACTTTCTTAACCTGTCTACTCCTCACTTCTACATTTTTCCCACTGGACCTACTACCTGGTCTTTCTGGCTCAGACATAACACTGTACACCCTCTACCTTAAACCTTTTATCAGCTAAACTACCTCTACTACTGTACTCAAAAGTCCTCCCAAATCTAATTTCTGCTCTCTCATTCCTATCCTCCTTGTGTCTCCTGCCTTCACTTGTACAATGTAAAAGTATCCAAGTTCTGCTTATAATGAACCCGTACATGTTACTGCTTTTTCAGCCGGCTGTGGCTTTGCTCCACCTGTCCCTGCCTATTGCCCCTCAAGCCCCCTCAGCCATCCCTAATTATCTCCCCCATGACTACTTATACTCCAACCTTCTGCTGTTACCAACCCTACACTGCGGCTCCACTTCAATGCTATTAAATAGGTCCTGGATTCACATGGTTACCTTAGTCCTACAAGACTGCCCCCTAAACACTCATGCCGTATGTCCCTTCCTATCATGGAAACTCTTGTATCTCCTCCTAGTGGCACTATTGCTCTCTGGAGATGTTCACTCAAACCGTGGTCTGGCAAACAATATACCCAGTCCCCTTGCTAATGCCAAAGGTCTCACTGTGGTGCACCATAATATCAGGAGTCTTGTACACAACTTCGCTGAACTGGAATCCTGGACCTCCCTTTACAAGACAGATATCATCTGCCTTACTGAAACCTGGCTCAAACCTTCTATACCTGACTCTCTTTGCTCCCTTCCTTCATACAATCTCTTGAGACTTGACAGGCCTGCTCGCAAAAGAGGTGGCAGTGCAGCTGTCTATTTTAAAGATCACCTCAATCTCTCTACCATCTGCTCACCTCCCCCAACCCACTGTGGAACGCTATATGTCTTTCTCACTTTCGGCTCAAAAAAATTACATATTGTGTGTGCCTACCCCCCCCACTAGCAGCCTCAAAGGCCTAGATGAGATGCTGGAGCAGACCTCTCATCTTTCTGGGAGAAACAAGGTTCTTATACTTGGGGATCTAAACTTAAATTGTCTGGGTAACTCTCAATCCACATTTCTGACCAGGGTTCAAAGTTTCAACTTGCACCGGGTGATTAGTGACCCCACCAGAACTCCTCAATGTTCCAACACTAAAACTCTATTGGATTGGATAATGACAAACCACCAGGAAAATATCATCTCCTCTGGCATATTAGCTGATGCCATTACTGACCACTCCCCTACCTTTTGTATATGGGATAAGGGTAGGCCTCCTCTATCAAAGCCTTGTTTCATTACTTTCCACAACTATGTGCACCTCAACCCACAATCCTTCCTACAGGACATTGCCACTATTGATAGGACCCCTCTTTTTACATCTAGTGAAGCCCAAACTGCTCTAAATCTCTTCCTGACTCACTTTCTTGAGATTCAGGACAAACACTGCCTTCTTGTTACCCAGCATGTAAAAAACAAACCCACCTGCTGGCTAAAATCAGATCTACTCTCCAAACTATGCCAGAGAGACAAAAGCTGGCTCAATTACAAAACCACGGGGCAACCTGCTGACCTCAATTCCTACAAAGCCCTGTGAAATTCCTGCAAGAAGGAAATCAAAGGGCCAAAAGTGCCTACTGCAAGGATCTATTAACTAAATCCTATGGGAATTCCAAAACTTCTGGTCCCATATAAAGTACTTCCTTGGTTCAAACCCGGCTCCCGTCCCAATTGATATGTCTCTACATGGTGTCCATTGCAATAATCCCAGTACCATTGCCAACTTTTTCAACTCACAATTTTCTGACCTCACCAATTATACCTTTTCCTTTCCTACCCAATCCAACTCAACCACCCCTCCTGAGGTCTCCAGACCTAAATTTTATTTCAAGTCTGTCTCTAACCATGAAGTGCTTAGACTGCTTAACAACGTCTCTGAATTAACTGCAGTTGGGTCTGACAATCTTGAACCAAAACCCCTAAAACTCACTGACCCTTATATTGATGCACCTCTAGCCAAGATTTTTAACCTCTCCCTATGCCAGAGCCTTGTTCCAGACATCTGGAAACTAGCCAGGATCACCTTGGTCTTTAAAAAGGGTGACCAGAAAAATCCATCTAATTATAGGCCCATAGCTATTTTGTCAGTTCTCAGTAAAATACTTGAGAAGCTCATTGCTACTCAAACCATTGACTTTCTTCAGAAATATGACCTTCTAACAACCGCACAGCATGGCTTCTGCAAAGGTCATAGTACCACCACTGCCTAACTCAAGTTCACGTCTGATACCCTTGAGGCCATGGACTCAGGACTACTAACTGGGGCAGTTTTTATTGACATGACTAAAGCGTTTGACCTTGTCGATCACTCCATCCTCTTAGCTACTCTAACATTGCTAGGATTTTCACTGAATGTCGTTTCATGGTTCCACAGCTACATATCAAATAGGTCTCAATTAGTTAAATTTCACTCCGCCGTATTGGACAGAGCCACCTTAAACATTGGCATACTGCAAGGGTCTATCCTTGGTCCCTTGCTTTTCACCATTTTATGAACAATATCACCTCTAACCTCCATCAGACTGCATCCCTCTTATACGCTGATGACGCTCTTATACGCTCTCTACTCCAGTGCTAGGAAGAAGTAGGCTGCTGGTTAACTAGGATCTGCAGCTTATCCATTAGGTAGGGAAATGGTCAGACTGGGTGAGCCAAGCGGTCCTTATCTGCCATCAAATTCTATGTTTATATGTTTCTATGACATCAACCAATGACTCTCCCAGGA
This sequence comes from Neoceratodus forsteri, assembly GCA_016271365.2. Lineage (NCBI taxonomy): Eukaryota > Metazoa > Chordata > Ceratodontiformes > Ceratodontidae > Neoceratodus > Neoceratodus forsteri. The sequence goes on from CM057455.1 coordinate 704,805,589, forward strand.
CTTTCATTAAATTCAACAGTGGCTGCTCAGCCATAAACTAGTCTTAAATAAATCCAAGGTTCCAATGTCAAACTCAAACACGCTCAACCTAAATTCCATGTCTCTGCTTCAAATGGATCAGCCATCGGTGTAGTACCTCTTTTAAGTATCTGGGTGTCACCCTTGACCCGTCTCTTAACTTTGACCTTCATATCCAGCAGACATGCAAGTTGTTAAATATGAAACTGGGTATTGCCTACCGAACCAGCTACATACTCACCCCTCCGCTAGGCTTGCCATAGCTGGGGGTGTACTCCTGCCGTCAATCACCTATGGGGTTGCAACGTATGCCTCAGCAGGTAAAACATGCTTTAGAAAGTGGGATGTTACATACAATAACATGTGTCATTATGCATCATTCTCTCATCAGATGAAACACCACTGCCTCCTTTACTCTGAACTTAGATGGCTCTCTCCCCCTGCATCTAGATCCTGTGCGTATGGCTCGATCATAGATAATATCATCAGAACACAAACACCCAAGCCCCTGGTGAGCCTATTCCTATGTCAGGCTCCAAGCTATGGCTTACACTCAGTGGCCAATGCCTCTGTCCACATTCCCAGACATAACTCCTCCAAAGGTGCTAGCACTTTCTCCTGTCATGCCCCATAACACTGGAACTCTCTCCCTCCAATTATATGCTTAGCCTCATCCCACGCCTCTTTCAATAAATCATTACATAACCATCTCATTGATTCCTGCTCTTGCTCTTGTTTCAAATGCCCCTAGTCTTCCATCCCCTTTACGAACACTGCACTCCATTACTGTTCTCTATGAACTGTTTCCCTTTTAAACAAATAATTATGCTCTTCTGTCCTCTTCCTGTTACCCTATTGTCCTACCCTTATTACTTCTGTCCCTCACCTCTCCCCTTGCCTCAATTCCCTACTCCATCCTACCCTTCTCATCTAGCATTCCCTACTTCTATCTATTCCTAACTTTCCTACATCTATCCTGTATGGCTATTATAGTGTCCACAGTCATCAATGTATAATTATACCCTAATCTGTTTTCTGATTGAAGCTCTTATGACCTTATTTTTGTATTCCCTCCTTATACTCCTGTGTTAACACCGTAATGTATTTTACCCTACCGTTTGTTTATTTCGGATAAGTGCACTGTATTTCTGTTTCCTTGAAAATTGTCTAATTATGTATTGTATTTACTGTACTGTTATTGTTTTCATACGTACTGTTCTGTAACATCCCCGGTCGTGCCTGAAAATAGTCATTGCTATGGCTAGTGCACCCTACCCGGTCAACAAAAACTAAATAAATAAATAAAATAATAATAAAAAAGATAATCACTCAAGCAACTTAAAACAATACAATGCATGGTTGAAGGATGAGATTTCATTAGCAGGCCAAATCTGAATGAGGCCTATAATTATACATGCCCCCAAAAAACAGTGCAGGTATTTGAAACTCAGCCTCAACAGGCAGCTCAAAACAGTGTAGCAAAGATATTAAGTCAGAGAAGGTTGGGGACAATGTGAGCATGGCTGATAGGGAAGGAGTCTAAGGAGCCTTTTGAGTGAGGGTAGGGAGAGACAAAGGTAGTTTATTCCAGACAGAAGGGAGATGGAAGGAAAAAGCAGATAGTCCAGAAACAGAGTGGGAGTGTGGGATAGAGAAGGTGCATATGTAACAATCTCTGTTTTACTAGGGTATCTATGCCCTGGTGTCCAATGGGTTCCCCATCCCCTGATCACCCATTTTGCAAGAGTAGCTATGCCCTGGTCTCCAATGGTTTCCTCCATCACCTCAGCTGCCTGTTTTGCAAGAGTATCCATACCCTGTTATCCAGTCATTCCAACACCCCCCTGATTGCCCATTTTTCAAATGTATCTATGCACTGGTATCCAGTGGTACCCCACCACACACTCCCCTCTGAGTGCCCGTTTTCAATATTACAGTGAAGCAGTGGTGGTCCAGTGTCCTCCCACCTGTCCTGCCCACTCACATAACAACTCCCCGCACCCCCATTACCTGGATGGCCAGCGATCATCCAAGCTTGATATGGGAACCAACACAGCCCTCCTTTCACCTCCACAGCTGGCTGTCATATAAGTTGTCAGTGAGCACAAGTATAGAATACTGTATGCATGCTTATATGGCAAAGAGGGCTGTGTCAATCACTGTAGCAAGTTTGGAAGATTACAGGCCACCTGAGTAAGGGTGGTGTGGGAATGTGGTATGTGAGTGTGTGGGTCATGTGGGGGGACACTGAAACACCACTGCTTCACTGTTATTTTGAAAATGGCACTCAGAAGGGCAGAGAAACCACTGGATACAAGGACATAGACAGTCTTCCAAAATGGATGATTGGGGGGGGGGACACCTGGACAACAGGCACAGATACTCTTATACAATGGGTGACCAGGGGATGGAGGACACACTAGACTACCAGAGAATGTTAAATATGCTCAAAGGTGTGATTGGGGGTGTGGTCACACTAGACCGCCAGTGTATTTTATAGTACACTTATAGGAGCAATTGGAGAGGGGGGGGTTACACAAGACCACCAGGGCATATGTTTATAATAAGAACCAGGCTATTTGGGGGGAAGTATCACTGGGCACCAGGGATTTAAGTTAACATTGGAATGGGTGGTGGGTGGTTGCAAAACAGCTGCCCTGCCTTTGGTGGTGGTGGGGTGTGTGGGCTCAGCACACAGCTAAGAGGTGGTTTGCAGTGGTAATAAACAGCACTTCTTTGGGGTCTGTTTAGCACCACTGCAAACCTTTCAATATACTGCTCAGCTAGTATGCATGAGGAGACCCCCTCATTTGCAAAGGGGGCAGCGCTTTGGTGTTGCCAGGTTTGTGGGGTTTCCCAGGAAATCCGACATCATTGAGGCAGCAGGGTAACACCGAGGAACCCGCATGTGCAATTGTACATACTGTATGTTGTTATGCCATCACTATGACATACTCAAGAAGGGATAACCACAATCTGATGTCATAGCAGTGGCATAACAAGGTTGAAATCTGGTTGTTTTCAGTTAATAATAAGTCTCTCCCATACATATTATATTATCAGATCACATAATTCGGAGAAAATTATTCAGCAATTTGTGGAAAACAAATCCACAGAATATGTAAACTGTAGAATACAGCCACAGAGTTAACATTCCACTTTAGAAATGTCAGATTTCCATGTCTGATGAAATTCCACAGAATTAGGCAGAATTTTCAAAATTCAATGAAATTCCAGTGGAAGTGGAATTTCAAAATTCACAGAGCTCCACCCAGCACCAACAGTCTGAGAAATTCCAGAACTAGGTTGACAATGCTTACCAGAAATTCCTGAAAGAATACAGCATCACCACATGAAGAATGATGAGGAGAATCTTGCACCCAAAACCTACTTTGCACCAAGACTTCTTTAAGTACCTGGGAGTCACCCTTGATCCCCAGTTAGACCTCTCCATGCATATCCAGAATGTGAGCAAGCTGGCAAATAGTAAATTGGTCCTTGCATATAGGGCTAAATGTTCTCTCACTGCAGCTGCGTGCCTTACCTTGGCAAAATATATACTCCTCCCAACACTCAATTGTGAGTTTGTAACCTTTTCCTGTACTTTTAAGTGAAGTCTATCAAAGTGGGATGTTGGCTACAATAATACATGTTGTTTTGCCCTCCCTGCCCCTTGACTCAGTCATCACTGTGAGTTATACAAGAAACATGATTGGCTATCACATCATTATTGTACTTTTGCTTTGGGCTGCTTCATCGATAAGGTAGTCTGAACTGCCACTTCACTTGCTTCGGAGAGTTTATTTAAGCCTGCCCACCCAACATATCTACTCAGGTCTAATGGCTCACATATATTTCTTGTCCCTGAAACCCACACATTGACAGGTGACTGGGCTTTTGAGGTTTGTGCACCTAGGTTATGTAATTCGTTTCCAGTGTCTGTTTGTTGCTCTACTTTCCTTGAATAGGGCTGCTTCAGCTCGCCCACGGTCAGATGGCACCCAGCTGACCAAGACAAGGACACCCACCTGCAGCTCCTTGGAAGGTACAGTGACAGCACAGTCAATCGGAACAAGGGTGCTTCCAGCAAACCTGCCCTGATTGGCCAGGACATTTTCCCCTGCTTTTGCCGCCTGCCACTTTTTACAAATAGATTTAGCTGCAACTAAACAAAATTCAAGTGTCTCAAAGAAGGATTTCAACTGTATTAGCTGGATTGTAATTTCTACTACTGTTTTAAAGTGCTTACAGCTCTTCTGTTGTTTCCTTGCTCCTGCACCCCACCCCCCCCATCCAAGCACTCTGCCTTGGCACAGAAAAGTCTCACTCTCCTTTGTCATGCTAAATTGCTCATTCTAAACCTGTCCTGCCTCTACGCTATTTAATCCTTGCTATTTTTCTTCTCACCAGCTGCCTGCCCTTGAACAGGGCTGCTTCAGCTCTCCCATGGTCGGACGGCACCCAGCCGACCGAGACCAGGACGCCCGCCTGCAGCTCCTTAGAAGGTGTGACAACAGCGCAGTCAATTGATACACGGGCGCTTCCAGCAAACCTGCTCCAATTGACCAGGACTTTTTCCCCTGATTTTGCTGCCTGGCACTTTTTACAAATAGATTTAGCTGCAACTAAGCAAAATTCAAGTGTCTCAAAGAAGGATTTCAACTGTATTAGCTGGATTGTAATTTCTACTACTGTTTTAAAGTGCTTACAGCTCTTCTGTTGTTTCCTTGCTCCTGCACCCCCACCTCCCCATTCAAGCACTCTGCCTTGGTGCCAAAAAGTCTCACTCTCCTTTGTCTTGCTAAATTGCTCAATCTAAACCTGTCCTGCCTCTACACTATTTAATCCCTGCTATTTTTCTTCTCACCAGCTGCCTGCCCTTGAACAGGGCTGCTTCAGCTCCCCCACGGTCGGACAGCACCTAGCCGACCAAGACCTGGACACCCACCTGCAGCTCCTTGGAAGGCACAGAAACAGCTCAGTCAATTGGAACATGGGCACTTCCAGCAAACCCGCTCCGATTGGCCAGGACTTTTTCCCCTGCTTTTGCCACCTGGCACTTTTTACAAATAGATTTAGCTGCAACTAAGCAAAATTCAAGTGTCTCATAGAAGGATTTTCAGCCCTCCCACCCACCCCACCCCTCCACTGAATAAATACACCTATTGGCTGCCCACATTCCCTCTCGCGCCATCATTGATTAGTAAGCCTAGCAGCACTCGCTCCCTCATTGGCTAATAAGCCTAGCAGCAGTGCTCACTCCCTCACTGGCTACCTAAAAGCCTCATTCCCTCTGCTCCCCCATTGGTTCCTAGTCCTTACAGGTCCCTATCATTTTCCTGCCCCCGCATCCCAGCTCTCCACCTTCTCCACTAAGTAACTACAGCACCTACCTTCCCCGCTAAGTAACTACAGCAGTAGGGTCCTCCTAGCACCTGATCCATGCCATGATCCTTCTACCAGGCCACCTGACCCTGCTCATCCCTATTCTCTTCTCCCTCCCTCCCTTCCTTTCCAACATGCCACCCACTTCTCCCATGCCACCCTCCCAAATCCTGCCAAACCTCGTTGAGCTCTCCCACCCCTCCAGCCCAGCGTCCACCTCCCCTTTCATCCAAGCATGGACACACTCTGCCACATATCCCAGAACATTTCTTTTCAACCCATCACTCCCCTGGGTCATTTTTCAACTTATTCCCCAATGCCCAGCTCATACACACCAATCTAAGAGACGTCCGCTAGCAGTCAATCATATACAGCTATTAACTCACTACGTAACTCTCACTCTCCTGCTCCTTGCAGCAGGTGACATCCACCCTAACCCTGGCCCCAATACTACTCCACCATGCCCCTCTCCAACATCGTCCTCTTCTTCATCTCACTCTGCGGACCTTCTCCCATGTGGTCTGTGCCTCCTGCACCTAAATATAAGAAGCCTTGTCCACTAGCTTGACTCCCTTCAGGTTCTTGCTGTCCACTATGCTCCAGATATCCTCACCCTGTCCAAAACCTGGCTCAACAAAAGCATCAATGACTCCTCTGTCATTATCCCAGGCTACACTATGGCCCGCCAGGATACAGCCTCTAAAGGCGGAGGAATAGCCATCTACGTAAACTCAGACTTGCATTATTCAGTGGTCCTGACCAAGTCGGAAACAAAAGTCCTAGAAATAATACTAATTCAGCTTGTCCTTCCCTTCTTGCTACCAATCTACATTGCTGGGATATACTGCCGACCTGGTACACCAGCTTCTGCTGTCACTGACCTCCTCAAGCAAATCTCCTGCCTAACCACAACAAGGGAACTCTACATTATGGGTGATCTTAACCACAATTGGCTAGCTCTTGCCCTCAACAAAACCAGGACTAAAATTGCTGCCCTAAACCTCTCACAAATCATTACTGAGCCCACCTGGCTTAACCTAAAATCTGGTAAGCACTCAATCATCAACTGGGTCCCTACCACACACCCCCACCGGGTCAAACAAGCCGGGATTTTTCCTGACTCCCTCAGCGACCACCATGTAACCTTCCTAACGCGTAAAATCCACCCCCCAAAATCCCCCATTAAATTTTTAGTTCAATGTTCCTATAAATCCCTCAATCTAGCCCCAGTATTAGATGACCTTGCGCTAGCAAACTGGGCCCCTACCCCTCCTATGATCTCCATTGATGATGCCTTCCTACACTTTAAAAACACATTCCTTAGCATCTGGAACACACACGCCCCACTGCATCGTACAAGAGTATGAGGAAACCACCTACCTTGGATCACCCAAGAACTGATTGCATGTCAAATCGCATGGGACAAAGCCTGAAAAACACATAAATCCTCATGCCTCCCACAACACCTCCTCACATATCGCATGCTCTGTAACAAGTGCATCAGAGCCACTCATCTGGCAAAAGCAGAGTACTTCAGCAGCTCCCTCTAGCCAAACCTAAATAAACCCTCAAAATTCTGGAAGGTCATTCACTCCCTTTTCACCCCACCGGCTGCCAATCCCACTGCAATGCTAAATGTTAATAACTCTCTCCTATCAGAGCCCACAGCAGTCGCCACTGAGTTCAATGTGTACTTCTCCACTTGTGCTGCCACCCTCTTCTCCTCTCTTCCCTGCCCAACACTACACCTCTCGCACCACCTACAGACATAAAGACCCAGACTAGGCCTCGCTCCTTTTCCTTCAAAGACATCTCTGCAACTTTAGCTCTGGATGCATTACTTACTCTCAACCCTTCAAAAGGCAAATCCCTAGATGGATTAGGCCCCAAACTTCTATACCTCTCAGCCCCCACTATAGCAACTCCACTTGCCAAACTCCTAAACCAATCCTTTGCTGCCACTGCCATCCCCATGCATGGAAGCATGCCATTGTCATCCCTCTGCCAAAAGGAGGTGCCTCTACCTCCCCCCTCTAACTACTGCCCTTTCTCCCTCCTCCCAGCCCTAGCTAAACTACAAGAGCACCTTATGCTCACCCAACATACCTCCTTCCTCACTGACTCCAAATTCTTCACACCATTCCAGTCTGGCTTCTGCAAGGGACAATCCACCACCTCCTGTTCCCTGATGAGGCTTACAGACACTATCCTGACAGGCATGGACAGTGGACTGATCACCTCATCCATTTTTGTCAACCTTGCAAAAGTCTTCTACACCGTCTCCCACCCCATATTGCTCTCGAGTCACGCTGAATCAGGCCTCTCTGTTGCAGCCACAAACTGGTTCAAATCATACCTCTCTGATAGAACTCAGTCTGTTAGAATCTCAAATGCGATCTCCACACCCATTCCCTTAACTACCGGTGTCCCACAGGGGTTGGTTCTTGGTCCCGTTCTGTTCTCTATATTCCTAAATAACCTGCCACTCTTCTGCTCTACTTCTTCAATTCACATGTATGCAGATGATACTGTACTGTACTACTCGGTCTCCGACTCTCATGTGGTACAGTCAAACCTCCAAGCTGACTTCAACAAGGTACAGCAATGGTTTGGCTTACACCAGCTCTCCCTAAATGCAAAAAAAACTGTCACTATGACCTTCGGCACATGACAACACCTGGCCAGACTCCCCTCCCTTTCCTACTTCGCCACCCTGGATGTCCAAAAACTTGAAGATGTCTCCTCGTTCTGTTACTTGGGGGTCTGGCTCAACAACCATCTCTCCTTCTCTGACCACATCGATGCTATCTCAAAAAAACTATGCCCCATGCTCAGTGCTCTATATAGGAGCCGCAGCAGCCTCCCTTCCCAAGTCCAACGTGAACTGGTCCTGAAGATGATACTGCTCTCCATCAACTACTGCAACATTGTATACAGTGCAGCTCCTAAGTCCACCCTATCTAAACTGGACACACTTTATAATGCCTTCTGCCATTTTGCTCTTGATGCCTGTCCCCTCACCCACCACTGTGACCTCTACCAAGCCTTGGCACTACCATCCCTCGAAAACTGCTGCATCTCTCACTGTGCTAAATTTGTCTCCAACCTATGGCTCAGGCCCATCCCCTCCTACCTTGCCACCGTGCTCACAGATGCCCCACCCCCTTCCCATCATCTTAGATCCAGTGACTCCCATCAACTTTCAGTCCCTAGGCAGAAGACCTCTGCCTGTCAAGCTGCCTTCTCACACCAGCTACCCAAGCTCTGGAACACCCTCCTACTGTAAATTTGGCACTCCTCCTCTTCCTACTCTCTGTCTACCACCCTAGCAAACTTCCTTACTACAAATTGCTCCTGTCCCTGAACCTGCCATGCCCCACTATCCCCTCCCCAATGCCTGACCAGCAGTCTTAGCCTTGCTACAGAAGTTGGCATGTAACCCCAACCTTGCACTTATGTCCTGGGCCTATTCTGCCCTATGTACTGTGTATAACTGTATAACTGTGATATACGTCCTCCGTTGTTTACAGCTGTTACTACTGTGCTAATTTACCTTGTCTGCTGGTTCTTGTCACAAAAATTGCTATTTGATACTATAATATCTTAAGCATTTAATGTGTGCTGCTTGTACAGTATATTCATGCAATTGTGTATCCTTATGCTGCTTTTCATTTGGTTCTGTTAACTATTCACTTGATAACCTGTGTGTTATCATATCCATGTGTAACCCCCCCAGGTCACACCGGGAGACGAGCATCTTGTTGCTCAGTGTGCCTTTCCTGTTGAAACAATTGCAATAAATAAATAAATAAACAGTTTTAGAAGATCCCCATGAGCCGCTAACCAACTGGAATGTGAGCACTCTCTGGTGCTGACCTCTGATTGGCTCCTGCAGACTGCTTCTGTATTTCTTTGAAATTCATCAAAAACTTAACTTGCTTACTGAACCTTGCACAAAAAAGATGTAATTACTTGTTGCCTGATTGTTAAAGTTAAATTTCCCACTGTTTAGAGTGTTAAGGACTATGAAATTGTGTGATTAAGCTCCTTTCTGAAATTTTGGGTGTGTGCCTGACTTTAGGCAACAAGGGAATATACATCCCTTTGTCTTGCTGATTTGGCTCTCCTGCTGGTGCAGTCAGTCCTTTGTCCACAGCCAGAATTTAAACTTGTCCTTTTACCTCTCTCCCCAGCTGAGGACAAGCTGTCCAGGGGCTCCCTGACCCACAGGCGCAGGCTCTCGGACTCCGGGCGGTTGGCACTTCCACAGCTGCCCCCCGAGACCTGAAGCTCGAGGTAAGGCAAAAGCTGTTAATTTCATGCCCACCCACCCATGCCGTGCCCCTCCACTTATTAAATATGCCGTTACCCTGCCCACTTTCAAAAGCACGCCCATGAAGGCTTTAATCGACCTCTTCAATTTTTCGGTTGTCCAATTAGGAATGCCCCCAAGACAGCCGGTCACTGTCGTTAGGTGCTTCCTGATACTGTCGTTGAGGTTTCCTTGCCTCCAAACTGTGCTTAACATTACCTCCTGTTATGTCTTGACTATGGGGGGCCTGGATATCACCCTTATGAGGGGCTCCTCACTAATATCTGTACTAATTATCCTCTGTTGTGCCCAGGTGGCATTTTACCATCAGAAACCTGTACAAGCAGAGACTGACTCCTTAAAGTTTTGCTTTCTGAACATTGAGTTTCCTCCTAGTTATTTATGTGCTGTGCAGATAGTACTACTGTCTGAGTACAACCTGGGTACCCACCATGATGGTACCCGTATTGAGCCACCTCCTCAAATTAGTCCTACTGTTCCATATTTTATTAGCCCCCCCGCACATCTCGATCAGGGTATTGCTTCACCTAGCATTAGGGTGGTACACCCTTAGGGGTGGTGATAGGCTTACCCAACATGTCAAGAATCATAGGCATACCAGGGCCAGGCTTCTTAAATTAACTATTGATGCCTTAACAAAACTACTACTTTGCTACTGATATGCTCGGGTAACATCGAATTAAACCCTGGTCCTGTCTCTCCCCTCTCTTCTCCATCGGACACAGCCACTCTTAAAGGAATGAGTTCCTGGCATGTCAATGTCTGTAGCCTCCTAAAAAAGTTCACTATAATACAGGCGTGGATCAGCTGTACTCAACCTGATGTCCTGGTAATATCTGAATCCTGACTTAGGTCAGCCTCCCAGGATAGAGAGATTAGCATCCCCTTCTACCACTTATTCAGAACTGATAGACCTACTAGGGGAGGTGGAGTGGCAATATAAGTCAAGGAAAGGTTCACAATGTCCTGTATGGATTCATCCTCTGCTAAAAATGAGTTTGAAAGTCTGACACTTAAGAATGAATTATTTACGTCATTGGCCTTCGGAATGATTGGTTGTTATAGACCCTGATCTGCAGGAACACTACTCCTATCACATCTTAGTTCTGTCAGTGAGAAAGAGAATCTTGAAACAATTATACTTGGGGACTGTAATTCTGACTGGCTCTCCAAGACTGCTGCAGCCCTTAACACTTTTTGTGATGCTTCTGGGTTAGTGCAGCTAATTCAAGAACCTACACATCCTAATAAAAAGAACCCATGTAACAGTTCATTATTAGATGTTATATTACTTGATAAGCCACTTCTTTTCAAGCATGCTGGAACCTTCTTCGCCGACATCAGTGACCTTTGTTTTATTGCTGCAGTTAGGTCACTACATCATACAGGTCCTTCAGCTAAATTAATCACAACAAGGACATGGTGCAACTTTGATGTAGCCACCTAAACATATGAACAGGGACATTGACCACATTAGCAAGATTTTTACCTAGCCACCAAGGTCAACATTGCCTGCGATATCTTTAACGAAATTCTGGTAGGAGCCCTAGATGTACATGCCCTGATGGTAAAAATCAGAGTAAAAAACAAAACTTGTTGCTGGTTCACACCAGAGCTGAAAACCACCTTGCTAGGTAGGGATAAGCTATGGAAAAAGGTGCGACAGACGTAGCTGGACTCAGATAGGTGTCACTTTAGGAAGGCATGCAATGCATGTACAAAAATGGTCAGAGATGCTAAGGCATCATTCTATCTTAGGGAGTCATACTCTGCTGCAAAGAGCTCCTCTAAATTCTGGAGGACAATTAAGGATATGTCCAGTCATACCACAGGTAACTCCTTGCCACCAAAAATCACATCCCAGGGGAAAACTATATGTGACAAACGGGGGATCTTAGAAGCATTCAACAATCATTTTGCCACAGCTGGTTCTCAAAAGAGATGGCAGGGATGGTTAAGGAGAAAAGGATAGCATTCAGGAAATATAAGGAAACACAGAAAAAGCAGGACAGAGAACTTTATCAGTTAAAGCAGAAGGAGGCAGGGAAGGCAGTCAGAATAGCAAAGGCACAAACTGAGGAAAAGATAGCCAACTCTGCTAAGAAGAGGGATAAAACCTTTTATAGGTACATTAGGGAGTGAAGAAAGACCAAGGGAGGGATACAGAGATTTAATAAAGGGGAGGGAATGTGGGCAGAGGGTGACAGTGAAAAAGCAGGGATACTGAACAAATATTTCTGCTCAGTATTCACAATGGAAGAGGAAGGGGAGGTACCTAAACCAAACAAGAGAGAAACTCTGAATAGGGGGGTCGATACCAGTCCATTCACAGAAGAAAGGGATTTGAAAGAACTCTTGAAACTGAGGGTAGACAAAGCAACAGGGCCTGATGGGATTCACCCAAGAATTCTAAAAGAACTAAGGGTAGAACTAGTAACACCACTGAATACTCTCTTTAACAAATCATTGGAGGATGGGGTGGTACCTGAGGACTGGAGGAGGGCAGATGTGATTCCACTTCACAAAAGTGGGAGCAGGACAGAGGCAGGAAACTACAGACCAGTTAGTTTTACTTCAGAGGTAGGGAAAATGATGGAATCACTTCTGAAGGAAAGAATTGTTGAGTACCTAGAGGCCAGTAGCGAACAGGACCCAAGGTAGCATGGCTTCACAGCAGGAAGGTCATGTCAGACAATCCTAATAGATTTCTTTGACTGGGTGACCAAAGTAGTAGACCAGGGAGGGGCTGTGGATATGGCCTACCTAGATTTTACCAAGGCATTTGACACAGTCTCACACAAAAGATTAATATACAAGTTAGCCAGCCTTGGAGTGGGTCCCAAAGTGGTAGCCTGGATAAAAAACTGGCTGGACAACAGGAAGCTAAGGGTAATAGTAAACGGAGTCCACAGTGAAGAAAAGAGGGTAACTAGTGGGGTACCACAGGGTTCAGTACTGGGACCGGTCCTCTTTAATGTCTTTGTAAGTGACATTGAAGAGCACCTGGAAGGAAAGGTATGTCTCTTTGCAGATGACACAAAGATCTGCAACAGGGTTGATACACAAGGTGGGATGGAAAGGATGAAAAGGGACTTGACAAGGTTGGAGGAATGGTCAAATATGTGGCAGCTGAGATTCAATGCAAAGAAGTGCAAGGTAATGCATCTGGGAAACAAAAACTCAGGGGAAGAGTACACAATGGGGGTGAGTTACTAACAACAACAAAAATTGAAAGAGACCTAGGAGTAATTATATCAGATGACCTAAAGGTAGGCAAGCAATGTGAGAAGGCAGTAAGGAGGGCTGGGGGGATACTGGGATGCATAGGGAGCAGCATCAACAGTAGAAAATAAAGTTGTTATCCCTCTGTACAGAGAGTTAGTGAGACCCCATCTGGAGTACTGCGTGCAATTCTGGAGATCCCATCTCCGCAAAGACATAGACAGAGTGGAGGCTGTTCAGAGGAGGGAAACCAAAATGCTGCAGGGTCTGCACCAGAAGACATACGAGGAGAGACTAAAGCAGCTTAATATGTATACCCTTGAGGAAATGAGGGAGTGGGGGGACATGATAGAAACTTTCAAGTATCTCAAGGGAATTAAAGTACAAGAGGGTAGCATCTTTCAGAAGAAGAGATGTGCAAGAACAAGGGGGCACAATTTGAAGATAGAGGGGGGACAGCTCAGAGGTAATGTTATAAAGTATTTTTCACAGACAGGGTTGTGGATGCATGGAACAGCCTTTCTGAGGAGGTTGTGGAGTCAGGAGCAGTGGAAGAATTCAAGAATGCATGGGACAGGCATAAGGCAATTCTAGTGGGGGGTAGGAGGAAGTAAACTGTTGATTAACTAGAATCTGCAGCTTATCCATCAGGTAGGGAAATGGGCAGACTAGGTGGGCCAAGTGGTCCTTATCTGCCATCAAATTCTATGTTTCTATGTTTAATACTTTACTAAACCCTAAGCAATCATACTTTAGGACTAAACATAGCACTATTTCAGTCCTTGCCAAAGTAAGAAACAACTGGTACAGTGATCTAGACAGCAGAAATTTTCTCTGTGCAGTATTTCTAGACCTTAGTAAGGCTTTCGATACTGTGGACCATAGTCTGCTAATCTCCACTCTGAAGGTCATAGGTCTTGACTCAGCATCATTGCACTGGTTCACGGAGTACCTGGTAGGGCATCAGCAACAAATCAAAGCTGAGGGGGAGCAGTAATGGATCCAAGATTTTACAATGGGGGGGTGCTGTGGTGGTGTGCAAATTTGATATGCAATGTTTTGAATTTTATTAATCCTTTATATTATCTTTTTCATTAAATTTTTGACTAAAAATAATAACGTAATCTATTGTTTTGAATGTAGATTTTCTTTCAATCAATATATTAGACTTCTCCAGCAAAGTGAAATGTAGCAGTAGCAAGCAAGTAATTTACAATGGGGAGGGGTGCACTTGCACCCACTTAAACCCCCTAAATCCGCTCCTGAGGGGGAGTTATTCCCACTCAAACTTTTTCTGAGGGGAGTGCCACAAGAATCCATATTTGGTCTGCTGCTCTTCGCTATCTATGTAAACAATATTGATGTGGGCACCAACAAAGCAAAAATACATCTGTTTGCTGATGACACAGTGGTATACATAAGTCTTCCGACTGCCAAAGCTGCCTGTGCAGACCTACAGGAAGAATTTGACCTGCTTCTGACCCAGCTCCTCTACAAAAAACTTATTTTAAATCCAAAAAAGACAAAGGCAATGCTGTTCTCACCCTGTAGCCGTGTGACAAACTCTGCCAGCTCTCGAGCACTGCCTCTGATCTCCACAATACTGGGAGAGAAATTGGAATTTATCCCAAAGTTTAAATACTTAGGAGTATGGTTAGACCAGAACCTCTCATTTTCAGAGCATGTTGAAGACCCGGCAAAGAAGTCAAGGCAGAGACTGGGTCTATTCTATAAAATCAGCCAGTTTCTCACTCGTGATGCCAAACTGCGACTAGTCCAAACTACTTTTCTTTCCCTAATCGTCTATGGAGATTTCCTTTATAGTCACTGCCCCAAAGCCTCACTTATCAAGTTGAATATGCTTTATCATAGGGCCATCAGGTGCATTACTGGTCTTCCCATCTCTACTCATCACTGCTAATTGTACAAAGCTGTAGGATGGTCCTCGCTTACGTTCAGGCGTGAAAGAAATGCAGTCCTTTGGACCTACAGAGCCATTTTGAAAAGGCTCCCACATTATATATCTGAATGTCTTCCCCTATGTGAGCTGGAACCGTACGGCTTAAGAAGTGCCTCCGATGTCTCCCTATACAACCCTAAAGCTTCCAACCGCTATGGCAGAATGGCCTTTAGTTTCACGTTGCCATCCTTGTGGAACAAAATACAAAATCTACTGAAACTAAGCTACCTCCGAAGTATTAATGCTTTCAAGTCATTACATACTCGAGGTGTGTATGAAATGTGCAACTGTTTCCCCGGCTCCTAATCACTAACTGCTGTCAGTTTGCTCCCCTGAGACTAGCCTTAGCCATGAAAGACTTTACCCCAGGTTAATTAGTGCATGTTTTTACTAATCCTTATGTACTAATTACTTTCCAGTACCTGTACCCCTCTTGCTAGAGATAGGCAAGTCTTACAGGGGGCATCTGCACCTAAAGTGTAAAATCTCTAGCTCCCAGTCAGTTGCACCTTCACAAACCATCATCCGAAACCATTCATCTCTAGCAAAGCACTGCTAAAGCCACCAACCAATTGGATTGCAAGCACCTTCTGGCCCTTGCTCCCAATTGGCTTCTGCAGTTTACTTTGGAGATCCTTCCAGCTCCTGCAAAATCGAATGGTCTGCCTGTACTCTGCTAAAATAGCTGTAACCACCTCTTTCCCTGACGATAGGATCCTCTTCTGTATGGCTTAGAGTGCACTTCTCAGGAACATGAGTGATTATGCTCCTTTTCTGAACCTTTGCCTGTGATTGGCCCTAGCTGCCAAGCATATTCTTTACCTTCCCTGCCTTGTGACCTTCCCAGGACCTGACGGTCCGTTGGACACGGACAGTCAGAGCCAATAACTAGATTTGGAAAATATGTGCGGTAGGCACTGTCCCATCCATTGCCTCAGTAACCCACTCACATCTTCTATCAGCAAGCTGCAGTACAGCTGCCACCCAGTCCTAATGTAAGCGCTCCCTGGGGATGCTGTTGATAGTGCCTGGCAGGCTGTTTGCTCCCTTTCTGACCTAACCATACCTGTTTTATCCCTCTTTTGTGAACTGTGTCAAGAGAAAGTTGTTATCAATTATTTTGTCTGTCTTGATTTGCACTTAAACTATGTTTTATTCACATTGTAAATATAGCTGTTTGTACTATAATCTGGACTTAACCAGGTCCATCTTGCAAATGAGCTTGCTCAATGATGTTCGCCTGGATAAAAAAAGATTTGATTGATTGATTGATTGACTCATTTTGGTAGAGTTTCTTGGAATCACCAGGGGAGGGACAACAGAGGATTGGAGACTTCTCAGCATTGGTGCAGTGCTTGGAAAGGGAAAACAGGGAGAGTTAGAGCTGCAACGAATTATAGCATCTGTGAGGCATCCAAGGGTAAAATCAAACCTGCCTTGCAATGGGAGCCAACCAAGGGAGCTACATAGGTTACAGTAGTGAGTGGAATAGGAGGCAGCCAGGGCAAAGCGGCAAACACTGTTGTAAACAGCTGAGAGTCTGGCCTGAAGGGTGGTAGAGAGGTGAGTGTAAATTGGGGAGTAGTAGTCTAGGATTGGGAGCGGGTTGTGGGGAACTATGGCCAGGTAAGCCTCAGCAGTCAAGTAGGGTTTGACACAATAGCCAGCACCGAGTTTCTGATTTATCCTACAGACTATGAGATTTATATGGTTGGTGAAGGAGAGGGTGGTATCGAGTGTAACACCCAAGTATTTGAAGGATGGGATGACTTCAAGGGGAGGGCCACTGAGTGGGAGGATATGGAGAGAGGAGTTAGCTTTAAGGGATCTGGCTAGGTATGGTTTAGACTCAAACAGTATAGCCTTGATTTTTTTGACATTAACCAGCATCAGACTAGTGGAGAACCAGTTTTGGGCAGCACAATAATTCTGGGTGAGGACACAGGGTATGCATGGAAGGGATATGTCACTATGGAAGATGATGAGGTTGTCCGCATAAAGGAGAGACTCACAGGAGAGGCAGTTAGAGGAGAGGGTATTAACAAATACTGTAAAGAGGAGGGGGCCCAGGATGATCCCAGAAGGAGACCGACAGGGCAGGAGAAGTGGCAGAGCTGATGCACACAGATTGGGAGTGCTTGGACAGGTAGCTCTGAAACGAGTTTATGGTATATGTGGGATTCATATACCTCTGAGTCATTAAAGGGGATTTGTGGAAGAGAAACCTCTTGGACAAATTCAGATAGATTGTTAGGGAAGGGTCTTGAAAGAATGTAGAGATGAGTAAAGGGCCTTGAAAATGGTATTACGCATGCTTGGTTCAAAGGACAGCACCCATTACCTGAAAAATTTGAGAAATCAATGATTTGATTTTTTTGTTCTTCAGCCAGTTGGCCGAAAGTTTACTGGTTTTCTTGCAAGACTCCCAATATAAATGATTAATAAATGGCAGAAGATTTTCTGTCCTGGTGCTGAAGTACTGCATTAATTTTGTGCTTATTTATTTATTTATTACACATACAATATTCTTTAGGCACTGTCTATTTTCAAAGGGTCTAGGGTTACACACAACAGCTTAGCATGGGTAAAAGTACATTACATATTTACAGGCAAGATTTTTATGAGTACTATTCTGAGCAGTTCTGCCTGGGAGCAGAAGGCACTTGCGTATTACAGTTTCTCTGCAGCAGAGAGTTCTGCCTTTAAATTTAACAGGTTGCTTTTGTGCTCCTTGTTCACATGAGCAGCAAAATTGATGTGACTCCTAAGGTACACATTACATGTTTCCCATATCATATGAACAGAAGTGTCATTAGTAGAGTTAAATTTAAAGTAAACATGGATTTCTTTGTGTAGGCAGGAGTTAAAGTTTGAGGACTGAAGCAGAAAAGTGTTGATTCTCCATCTGGCAGATCTCTGTATGATATGAGACAGGGTGACAGTAAGGGTCACTGGGCGTGGTTGGATAATAGAATCAGCTAAATATGGGCACCAGATACATCACAGAGAAACTGGGAGCTGATGAGAAAGTAATCAAGGCAGATGCAAGAGCTGTGCCTGAACAAGTGGTATGAGAAGTCATTCTTTGGGATGTGTCATGTGCCAAGGGCCAGAGAGGGTGATTTCTTAACATAGGTGAGGAAGGACCACATGGGCATTTTTGCACAAGGTGTCCGCTAAATCTTCTGGAGACCTATCCAGAAGTGGATCCAAATCCAGATTAAAATTGTTCCCTATATGGATGCTTCATTGTGCCAGGATAACATCAGATATGCCCTGGCCTAGGCAGAAATGAACACCAGATCAACTTCATTAGGGGTGTATATCTTGATTATTGTCTGCCTGGTTCCCCAATAACTGATCAACAATCAGCTGGCAACTAGTGTTAAAAAGGATCATTACTCCCTATGTTTCAAAGTGTAGGTGCTGGAGCAGTTTGCTCTAACCTGTCCCCTGACCAGCTTTGCTGCCTTCTACAGATTTTAGCATGTGCATCTCCTGCAGGAAAGCAACATCATAGAGTATTTAAGGTGGGAGAGGATTTTTGCCACTTGATGGGGGTGGTTGACCCCCTGCACATTCCAGTTAAATGTCTGCCACCATATCTTAGGGGGAAGATCATGGTATAGAATACAGAAGTACATCATACCTGTTCTGTGAGTGTGAGAGACTAGAGTTGGGATGACTTCATACCGGGAAGAAGGGAGAGAGAAAGTGAGGAGGGACCGGGAGTGGGTGAGAAGGCAGGAAGGAAAGCAGTAGTGAGATCCTCATGATCTGTAGAAAAAGGGTAGAAGGTTAAAACACAAAATGAAACAGTTACACTGTATAGGGAGAACCAAAAGTACAACACTGCCATCCTGTGGCTGCTGAATACACTGGAGAAATTGGATGAAAATACATAACAGTAATTGAGAACTACTGAGCAATGAGAAACAGGAATGTCAGAGGACAGACTGAAGTTGAGCTACTCCCTCCATCCCATTTCCTGATGTGGTATCTGCTATCTGATTAATGTTGAACTAATGAGGTTATCCAACTCTGGGCCAAGCAAGTAATGCTACAATAATTAACAAAGCAGCACAACTGTAACAAGCAGAACATTCTTACATAAAAGTTATGCTTCTCCTGTTAGAATTATACTATTTGAAGTGGAAAAGAAAAAAAAACTATGTAATCCATAGCAAAGGACTGCATCCTCTGTTATTTAACTGGCATGAAAGATTATATATACTAACACAGAATTTAATGCCTGTTTATTACACCAGCGAGAAGATACCAGACTCCTGTATCCTTTCAGAGAGCAAAGAGAAGGGACGGGGGCTGAATAGGGCTGGGAAAAATTTGTGTTCTGCTCACAAAATTCTGGTTAAATTCTGATTTCTCTTCCATGAAATGCTGCAAAATTTCCACAATAATTTCACAAAATGTTACCAAAATTGTGATTTCAGTTATGTCCATCTCATGTACAATATATTTGTCCACATTGCACCTTATCTGGTATGACAACTTTACAAAGGTCCATACAGAAGTGTAAAAAGCTATAGATCTCTGTCTGTGAAGGTAAAAGAGTTATAAGCCTCTAAACTGTAGGATATTTTAAAATGATATTTCTCAATTATGTAAACTGCAGAATTTTAAACTCCTATAACTTTAAAACTAGAGAATGAAAAATCACCAATTCTGTTAAGTTCCATGACCAAAATATTAGACTTTGAGGCCACCACTGTGGCCCAGCAGCACAGCATCATGCTGATGACTCAGGTTCAGAAGTGAGTACTGGTAGTCACGTCAAGAGGCAGGCCTTATCTGAGATAGGTGCTGCTGGGCAGTGCATCAGGATGGGATGATAGCAAGTTCCACCAATACAGTGACGCCTGCAGCTGGGCCAGGAAGCTTACTCCTGCCACAGGGGAAACTGTGGCCATGCAAGACTGACAGATCCACCGCACCCACAGAGGTAGATGGGAGGCGTAAATATGTGGGGGAAAAACCTCAGTAGCTGCTTGAATGATGGCTGGGTTCAGCTTGATTTATATCCCTGTGAACAGGGTATATCTCTCAGAGATCAGCTGCTGGACAGGCAAAAAAACAATATGAAAAAAAGAGGCTGTGTGTGTCAAGTCTCTAATCTTTTGCTCAGGGACTGGCCACGTTGTAAGCAGCCAAAGATTGCAAAATAACTTTAGTAATTAAAGTTGAGTTTCATGATTTTTTTTTTTAATTATGGATTTTGTGATACTTTCGTCAAAGCCATGTCCATACATTTTGCCCAGTCATACACTTGAGTTGCTGTTATATATGAAGATAAAGGCTGGGTACAGTGGCAGTAAGGTAGCTTTCATAGGAGGCTCCATAGTAAAAGTATAATGGTGGCAAGTGTCAGATCACTATCTTGAGTGATGAACCATGAAGAATAGTCATGAACATCACTGTGCTCTAGCCTGCATTCTTGAAATATGCAAGATAACCAGAAGAGCTCACTGACTTACTGACTTGTGTAAGCACAACAACATGCATGTGCAGCACTGTTTCTGTACAATGCCACCTGCTGACTCTTTAACAAGTCTGTACACAAAAATGTATATGTTTATTATTTGAAAACAGTGTCACTCAGTGATGTCAAGCCTTACAACTAGTTGCAACTTAGGCCATTGTAACCGAAGTATCTGAACATCTTTAGTCATGATGGAGCATGATGCTGGCCTAGTCAGTGTCAGTGTCTCAGCAGGTAGCACACTCACCTCTGAGGCTGGCAGATCAGAAGGCTGTGGGTTCTATCCCCACACCAGGCACTTGGGTTAATATTCCAATACTGATACTGTAGTGCAGCACGAGAGGGGTGCTGCACTCCTGAGATGCTGTCTTTCGGATGAGACGTTAAACCGAGGTCCCATCTGCCTGTTCTGGTGGTAGTTCAGGTGGATGGTAAAGATCCCAAGGCACTTCTCAAACTGAGTTGTGGATTTTTTTTTATTTATGAAATCATATAAACCAGAAGAAAGAAAAATAAACAATATATACAAATTCCAGACCATACCTTACCGTACACTTGAAAGGAAAAAAATAAGACAAATCTGTCAAAGGTCTGGTACATTCCATACAAAGAAATAATTACAATGATACACACCCTATTTCCCTTACTTTATACACATTAGGTGACAGGAACATCACTATCAGTGATCCACAGCAAATTCCTCCACAATTTCTGTAACCATTTTTGTTCTGTCTGCTTTGCTTCCTGACAATAAATATCCTGTAATTCTTTAAAAATTTTCTCAAATAATACTATGTATGCAAGCTCTTTCTGTTGGAGGGAGAATAAACATCTGGTGTTCCAGATGAACCATTTAATCACTATAAAAATGATGTATTAGCTACTTTTCTCCCATTTGTCCCAGAAGAGTGGATACTCTCCATACATTAAAACTGGAAAGGAAACTGTTTGAAAAAAGGAAGTCTTAGATTCTTAGTATAAACATTTCCAAAAATTTGAAATACATGAACAGGTAAAATAAAGATGCTTAATAGTTTCCAACTGATTAACACAAAACATTCTACTGTAGAATATTTATTTCCTCTACTTTTTTAGGTTTCTGGTTGACCTTAATATTTAATCGTTCGTGGCAGTTTAGCCAATGTAAATCGTTAAATTTCACAGAAATTCTCTTTTCGGTAAGAAAAGTCATCAAAGCAGTTTGACTTTCTTGAGGGCATTTTGAAAAAGGGGTCTATCTCCCTAAAGTGAGTCTCTATCAAGTATGTGTATACTTGTTTTTTGTTTTTTGTTAGCAGCATACTGCTTGAGAGACTCCACAACCTTAGTTTTACAAAAAGCTCCCCAAGATATCCTGGCGTAGATGTTTGATGCTTAATTTGTCTTAATTTGCCTGTCTGCCAATCCTGAAACCACGACGAAACTGTTTGAAAACATAAATCACACCAATTTTTTATTAGAATGCACTAATATGGATTTCTAATTAGTATGTAAGAACTGACAAAAAAAGAAAAGTACAGGATTTACCATGTTTTGTCCTCCCATTTTTAATGGCAAATATAGTATGTTTCGCTTAATCGGGTTTAGTCTGCTCCCCAAAAGGACTGGAAGAATAGGCTGTGCAGTGTTACTTCCCTTGTTTTAGGCTCTGGAAACACTGTAGTTACATATAAAAACATAGGCATAAGGTAAGTTTTAATGAGATAAATTTTCTTCTGATAAATCATTTTCTTTTGGTTCCTGGTATGAACCATCTGCTTGCCAATTTCAATTTTCAAATCCCAGGTCACAACGTCCATCTGGACTGCTCCAAACTCTATCCCTAATATTTTTAAATTACCAGTTGTAACTGGAATTCCTCCTACATTACTCTGAGAATTATCCTGGTGTCCCAATAATTTCCCTATGTGTTTTTGGGAATTTAGTTGAGTTCCAGAGTAAGCCCCATAGTCCTGACATATTGCAATAGCTTTCCTGGCAGATCTCTCATTTCCTACCAGTAAAACCACATCATCTGCATAGGCAAGAACTCTGTAGGGGACCACTTGTTGTGGCAGTTGTATGGGTTTAATGTCCACCTCTGAATTTAGAAGCCTTAAAAGAGGATCAGTACTAAAAACATACAATAAGGGACTAACAGTGCAACCTTGTCTAACGCCCCTTTTGCATGTGCATATAGGGCCCTAAATAACCATTGAAACAGGGCTTAACTGTAGCTGTTGTGTAAAGTGATTTCAACCATTCTACAAAAACTTTAGGTATGCCATAGTGCAGCACAGTCTGCCACAAAAAGGCATGAACTGCATTATCAAATGCCTGTTTTTGTTCTAACGTGAAAGCATATTCCTCCAGGGGTGATATAGTGTTTCTATCAAAAAGTTCCCTCAATAGAATTAATTGGTCTGTGATAGAGTTTCCTGGTACTGTACATGATTGGGCAGGAGTGATTAAATGTTTTGCCACTGTTAATAATCTTATGTTAAGCATCTTTGTAAGAATTTTAAAATCATTATTCAAGAGACTTATGGGCCTCCAATTGACAAATCCCTTCTATCTCCTTTTTTATATAAGAAGATAAGTATCCCAGTGGCCATCTCTAATGGCATGCTACAAGTTTGTAAGATAAAATTGTAGACTGTAGTCAATTCAACTAGAATTTCTTGGCCTAGAATTTTATATAATTCTGATGCTAAACCATCGTGACCGGGAGCCTTACCCTTTGTAAGTAATTTTATGGCTTCTGTCACTTCTATAGTAGAAAAGGGTCTAGTTCAAGCATCCATAAGGTCTTGCGGAGCAGTTGGAACTGTTATTTGAGAAAAGAAAGGTGCAAGATCAATACTCCTAGTCTGCTGTTTTTGAAATAAAGAGGTTGCATATCGTGATGCAATATCAACATTCTGCCATTTTGTAGATTGTACATTCTCTTCTGCATCATACAAAGCAGTAATTACTCTTTTCTTGATGCGTTCTTGATTTTTAAGTAAGAGACATGTACTTTCAAATGGACCCTGCGTGCAGTGTTGTTGTTGCAGCCTGAGACCTTCTGTCTGTTTTACATGGTAATTCAAATTCTTTTTTTTTTATATTTGTTGTTTGTAGAGAAAAATCATGTTTAGTGGATTGGGAGAGTGTATACAAATGTTGCAATTGTTTCTATCATTTAAGTATATAAGATAACCATCTCTCTTAGACTGTTTGGTTTGAAGGGTAAGTGGAGTCCTAAGCTTAGCTTTTGTCTCCATCCACCTACTAATGGGGTCATCATAAAGGTACAATAGAGTTTTTTTACAAATTAAAAAATATGTCACATGTTGTGAGACAGTAGCTTGTTCCAAAAGACTGGAATTTAATTTCCAGTATCCTGGTCCA
Organism: Neoceratodus forsteri; assembly: GCA_016271365.2. Lineage (NCBI taxonomy): Eukaryota > Metazoa > Chordata > Ceratodontiformes > Ceratodontidae > Neoceratodus > Neoceratodus forsteri. The sequence goes on from CM057455.1 coordinate 704,829,376, forward strand.
ATGGGGGCTTCTAGCCTACCTAACATTATTTTATTTTATTTAGCTTTTGTTTACCAGGTAAGCACACTAGACAGTCAGGTGCCTATTTTCAGGAGCGACCCAGGAGAATTACAAAGGTACAGGCAATAACATGGAACAGACAGGTAGCAGTAATTTACAGGGTACATGCAGGTACAGACAGTAGATCTCAAGCAATAACAGATTCAGAGACAAGGTAAATGGCTATCACACAAGGTCTTGCCAGGATGGGCAGAGAGCCAGGTACAATCAGACAGCTAACTAAAGGCAGTACAGTGTTAGAGCATATCGGATGAGGGAGGCGGTCAAGAAAGCTAGCTGGTAACAACAGGACATTGTTGAAAGGTGCTCTACAGAGCTCTGTGTGCTGGCAAACCAGAAGGGGCTAATGTATGCCAAGAAGCACGGGTCAGCTAAGAGCAGAGACAGGCAGAGGCTTGTTTTGGGTAGTCCCAGAGGGAGGGCCTGAAGCAACTGTGGGAGGGGGCAGCCCTAACATAGGCTGGGAGTGGGTTCCAGGCTTTGGGGGTGAGGGCCGCAAAGGTGCAGTCCCCAGCAAGTGAGCGAGTTTTAGAGACCATGAGAGCCTGGCAGTCGCTAGACCTTAGCTGATAGCCAGAAGGGGCAGGCTTGAGCAGATCGGCAAGTGCTGGAGGCATGGAAGATCGTATGATGTTGTCAGTGAAGTTGCCCATGACAAAGGATCGGTGGTTCATAGGGGAGAGCCACCCCAGCCTGGCGTAGAGTTGACAGTGATGGGTGAGACGGGGGAGGGCAGATAAGGTGAAGCGACATACGTTGTTGTATGTAGAGTCCCATTTTGTGAGCCAGGTTTTTGGGGCATTCACAAAGGAGGTGAGCCCATAGCAGAGTGTGGGGAGTAGAACCCCTTTTGCAAGGGCAAGTCAGGCAGCTGGGGTAAGGCAGCTTTTTGCCCTGTAATCCAGTCCCAGCTTACAGTTAATGGCCTTACAGGAGTTCCGTATGCATAAGGAGAGGTCCAGCTGAGGGTCGAGGGTTACCCCCAGGTACTTGAACGAGTCGACCAATGTCACAGGGGCACCATCAGCACCAACTACTTTGAGGTGTGCCAGGCATGTTCTAATCTTGGCAGGGGAGCCAAATAACATGACCTGTGTCTTGTGAAGGTTGATGACAAGTTTGTTTGCTTTGAGCCAGGATTGAATACGACCAAAATGAGTGTTAAGTCTGGTGCTAACGTCTCTGATATCTTGGGAGCTAGCAAGAAGCACAAGGTCATCTGCGTATAAGGTGACATGCACAGAGGCAGGGCTCCAGGGCAGCTGGTTGATAAAGGGGGAGAACAGCAAGGGGCCAAGAACAGACCCCTGGGGCACCCCACAGGTTACTGGTATGAGTCCAGATCAGGCTTTTTGGAACCTCATGTACTGTTGCCTTCCTGAAAGATAGTTCGTAAACCAAGTTAGTATGGGGGGGAAGGCCGAAGGACCGGAGGGTAGCACCCAGAAGGGTGTGATCAACCATCACAAAAGCCTTTGAGAGGTCAATGAAGAGGATCCCCGTAAGTTTGCCTTGATCAGTCACCATTCGGATTGCTGAGGTGACCTGTGCAATGGCAGTGGAGGTGCTGTGCCTTTTTTGGAACCCATGCTGCTCGGAGGAGAGGAGGCCATGGATTTGGAGGAAGAGGGCAAGCTGGGAGGCTGCCACATTTTCAAGGAGTTTGTTCACTGCAGAGAGAATTATGAGGTGGTAGTTTACCACTATTTTGGGGTCACAATGCTTGAGTACTGGGGTCATGCTAGCCACTTTCCATGTAGCTGGGATAGTCCCAGACATGAGCAAGGAGTTATGAATGTGGCAGAGAGGGTTAATGCTTTGTGGTCAGAATATTCTACTGGAATTATCATAGCTTTTTGGATAATGAGTGCCTTAGAAATAAAAAGAAAATCAATTCTGGTAGACAAAGTTCCTTTAAAAAATGTCTTATTCCATTTACCAGTGTAGTCTAGCAGGCCATCCTTTAAATTTGCCATCCGAATAGCAGAATTTAAGGCAGTCAGATCCCCAAATATTTTTTCCATGGTTGTTTGAGTCCCTCTATCAAGTTTGCTCAGCCCACAATTAAAACTCCCACCCCAAAGTACATTTTGAGCAGTGTGTAATTATGGACTGATTTGCTGGAAGACAGTTGTTTGGTCTGCTTTCAATTGGGGGGCATACATACTAATAATCTGAAAAGAAACATTTTGAAACCTAAAATCAAGTAGGGTCCCCATGTCTGGTACTATATCCAGAATTTTAACTACCACCAGATGGATTTTGTGAAAAAGGATCCCCACCCCAGAACACTGATCTAACCCAAGATACCAATATGACACTCCAGAAAGCTATTCTCTAGTTGCTTTAGTAATTTCTAAAACAGTATGCAACCTAGTATCCTATATAAGAAACACCTCGGGTGGAAAAGATTGTAGTAGATAAAACACAGCTCCCTTTTTAAGATAATTCTTAATACTATTAACATTGGATAATAAAAATAACAAATGGGTCATCATAGGAGTTATCCCAGGGACAAGCTTCATTTCTTCTTTTTCTTCGTTCTCCGCTTCTTGTGTTTATTCTCTGTGGCCTCTCTTGAACCTCAATGTTTTCTATTCCAGACAGCACCTCCTGTGGATTCAAATCCATGGAAGAACCCACAGATTCATTATCAGATTCCTCAACATCTAAAAATGCTTGGTACCAATTGGAAATATTGGTCTGGGTAGTTTTGGGAACTTTAGGGATTTGTTGTGACCAGGCCTGTCTCCTTCTTGTGTTTATCCCCTTTTCCCCTAACCTCTTCTGTCCTGGGGGGGGGCATGGGGTTAGATTGGATTTGTTTTTGTCCTTCTGGTTCTACATGTTCTGTTATTGTGAGAACCTTAATAGTGTTTCCTACCACAGGCATGGGGACAATGCCCTTCACATTAGCCTCTAAAGGCCTAAATCCATTGGTGATGTAGTTATTCCACTATTTATTATGGCTTCTCCTTGTGAAAGGGGGACCACTGTGGGTTGTTCTGTCGTTTTTTGTTATATTCTCTCTGAGCCATTGTGACTAAAAGTTGCTGTTCCTCACTATCATCATGGTTTTGTTTCCTGTGTGGAGCTTCTGGACAAATGACATATGTATGACCTACATCTCCACATAAGTTGCACTTAACACTGCTTCTACAATGAGCGCTTGTTTGCCCTGTCTCCTGGCATAGAAGGTATTTCAGTTGGTTACAAACACTGCTGATGTGACCCACTTGTCCACACTTTTAACAAATCTTGGGTTGACCAGGATAAAAAAGGGCCCCTCTATCCCTCCCAAGAAAAAAACTATTTGGCAAGTGTTGCAGCCCTTTGCCATCAGACCACAAAATAACCCTAACTTTCCAACCACCTGTCCAGATCCCTTTTGAATCAAAGATGGCCTCTGGATGTCCTGTGACAGTGCACCTTTGCCTCAGCCAAAAGAGTAGGTCAGTGACACTTACCCCCTCATTCCTAAAAAGGACTGTAACAGTTTTGTGAGCAGGTCTGGTAAGGGGAATTACTTTAAAGGGGGCCCATAAAGGCAACTTTTTAACCTGATGATACCTTGCCCCAAATTTATCCAGGCTACTCCCTAACTTAAAACTTATATCAAATATGTTTTCACCTGAAACATGAATTAAGGCATACAATTCCGTAACATTAAATTGCATATTTTCTTTTAACAAGGTCTTGCCAACATAAACCCTATCTGGAAATGTAGACAAACTGTCTTTGTAAATGAGCCTTACCACAGTATGCTATTTAGCAGGGTATACAGTTTGTTTAAAAAACAGAGGCATAAGGTATAGGGTTCTGTTCATTAGAAGACTGCTGTGGGGCCTCCTCTGCTACAACAGCCCTATTCCTAATGTCCGCTGGAATATATTTAGCAATGTCCGAAGCCTCAGAAAAGTCACTCAGCTTGTCCTCCATATTGTCCTGATCACAGTGACTTATCTCCCCATGGTGCACCATTTCCAGTACTGGATGCTGTGTTAATTCCAGTTCAGGGGGTAATTGTAAAGGGGAGTGCACGTACCCACCATCAGCAACTTCACAAACTACTGGTAATATCTCTGAAGACAAGTCAATTTTAGAAACATCCCTCACAACCCGTGGGCTGCTTTCAGTACTCACTGTGCTGGTCGGGTTGGCTGATAATATCGAGACTCCTGGAATCTTAATGGGAGTGAAGCCGGAGATCCATTTTTGCATTTCAAGTGAACGAACACTGCCAGCAGCCTTTAGGGATTTTTCAGCTGGCCACAGCCCAGTGTCCAGCATTGGTGTATCCACCCAGCTTAATTTACTGGGGATGCCTTTTTTGATCCCTTGCTCTGGTTCATTGTTTCTCCATATGCACTTTGAAGGAAAACAATGAAACAGCACTTTGATCTGTTCCAGCAGCGTAGAATTTAATTCTCGGCTCACTGGTGCCTCTGTTTGTGCTGTTGCCATAGAAATGCTGGGATCTTTTTTTCCCTTCAACAGCCACAGTATCTATTGAAGGCACTGTACTTTGCAGCTGAATTTTATCAATAATTTTTTGTTTCCATTGCAAATATTTTGTTTCTTCCAGAAATAACAACTGTTCCAGATATTTCTTACTCTCTGTACTACTTTGCATTTTTCCTTGTTCCTCCACCGCAGCTTCAATTTGCAGGTTACTTTCTGCTTGGAAATCCTTTATTGACAATACATCTGCCTCACCCATAGTTGCAATGATAGTTGTGTCAAAAAAAAACATGTGTATCAAGCAAATCCTGTGCCGAGGAGGAGACAGGCTCCTTGGCCTGCTGCATATCCATTTCACTGCTTGCCACAGTATCTTCTCTCACAGCTTTGTTGCTCTCTCCCAGCATGTCCATCTCCTCCACGTACTCCAGCACTCCGTCCTCCATCTTGGTCCCACAGACAAAGGGGTCCCCTCTGCTCACAGGAAGCAAGACCCCTGCAGGAAGAGCAGGGTAATTTTATTAAGCAAAGAAATCATAACATCATATGGAAATAAGAAAAAGAAAAACATGCATCATATAATAATCAAATATATATAAAAGGCAGACATCCCTGTAGTCTTAAGAAAGAAAAACATAAACAAAAGTATGTACAATATAACATAACAGAAAATAGTAATAACTAATGCAAAAAAGTAATGTACTTCCATAAAGATTGAAAGCAATGTAAAGGAAATTGGTGACGTTCTAATTCCATAACAGTTAGTAGAGCATGTTCAATATGCTGTATAATAACAAGTGGAACAGTCGGAATTTGTTGTAACACATATTGACAGCGAGCTTGCCACATATAATATTTACACATAGTAAAAATTACTCTAAGTGTACTAGGATGAAATCTGTTCCAAGTACCAGAAAAATCACCCAATATCAAAACCTGATATGTTATCCTGCTAAGAAATGGCCACTTCCATTTATTAACTAAAGTTTTCCAAAACAATAAAGCATCCTGACACTCAAAAAAGAAATGTGAAATAGTTTCTTCAACATGTGAACAGGAAGATTTAGGGCAGAATCGTTCCTGAGAGGACTTGTGTTTTAGATTTCCTCAAACCTGTAATTTGCCGTGGCAACAAAGCCAAGAGACATCTTACATATGTAGCGGTACTCGCTTATCTTGAAGGATAGACAAAACACAGTCATGTCGGGAAGGAGGGCAATTTGGGAAGTGTAAAACTGGCTTTGTAACATTAACAAATGCATCATAGAGTTGTCTTCTAGGTAATGGTAATATGGAAGATTTTCGAAGTTTCCAAAATCTTATTTTGTAGAAACTGTCTACAGCATATGAGGGATAACAAGAAGTACGAGACTGTACAGGTGGAAGCATGTCCCATTTATCTATAATAGAACTTAGAGCAAAGCTAACCCACATATCACTAATGTTAGATGTGTATCTGATGCTTTGGAAAAGGTGGAAAAGGAAAAAGAAAGAAAAAATCTATGGGATGAATCATGCCAAGTCCACCTTGATGAATCGGTAAGTATGTAACATCCCTTTTAATTGGGTTAAGTCTACTACCCCAAACCATCTGAAAACATACACTTAAAATGCATGTTTCTAAGTGTTTGAGAGGGGCATATATAGGACTAAGAAACAAAAAAATAGGAAGGATGAATTTTTTAACCACTAAAACTCTCTTCCTTTTCCCTAACTTCCAAGATTTCCAAACACCAACTTTGTATTCTCCAATTTGAAGACATTTTTCCCAATTATAAGTTGCTGCATCCTCAATATTAAACCAAACCCCCAAAATTCTCTGAGGGGAGGTAGAGGTGTTAATGCCACCAACAGTAGAGACAGTGGCAGACTCTGGATCCAAGGGAATGGATACACTTTTCTGAAGGTTCAACATGCCACCAGAAGTTACAGAAAATGTCTGAAGCACTTGGATTGCCCTATTACCAGATGATGTATCATGCATAAACAAAACAACATCATCTGCATACGCAGTGATCTTCACAGGGGGAAGGGAATAATGGGGTGATAAACCTATACTTTGGGAGTCCTATTTTATTTGCCGGGTAATCAGATCCAGGGCAAAAGTATATAACAGTGGGCTAAATGAGTAACCTTATCGTACCCCAACCGTTTGAAGTAAAGTCTCACCTACAAAGCCATTAATCACCGGAGAAAAATAAGCAAAGGAAAAAATACGGGTAATCCAATGAAGAAAGGTATCAGGGATACCATATAGTTGCAAGACCTGAAGTAGATAGGACTGATAAACTGAATCAAATGCCTTTGCCTGATCCAGTGAAAGGACAAATCCTGAAATGGTATTATGTTGTTTTGCTTCAAAAAGTTCTCAGAGGAGAAGTAAATTTGTGGTGATCGTTCTCCCTGGAACAGCACAAGATTGGGATGAATCTATAAGATCTGGTGCAACCCGTTGTAAACGGGTGTTGAGTATTCATGTTAAGATCTTAAAATCCGTATTCAGAAGGTGGAGAGGTCTCCAATTCAGTAAAGAACGGCTATCTCCTTTTTTATATATAAATTTGTGAAAAGAGATGCCAAAATTAGTAATCTGAGAGGAGTCCTGTAAAACATAATTATAAACTTGGGTCAGTACTTCTAGGAGATCATCTTTAAATGTGTTGTAAAATTCATGAGTGAGGCAATCAGGACCCAGGGCTACCTGTAATTTAAGGTGGGAAATGGCACAAGCTACTTCCTCTTGAAAAATGAGGGCAATAAGGTCTTCAACATGGTGTAGAGAAAGCCGTGGAACTGGGGCCAAAAAAACTGTGGATAAGTCAGGGGAATTGGGGGGCAAAGTACAGAATTGTCTATGTAAATGATTGTTAACAATTGACAGCATACCAGAAATATCAGAAACAATATTTCCCATCATATCAAAAAGGCCATGCATGACTGTAGCCTGAAGTCTAGCAGTATAAGCCAAGAATGGATTTGCCAATGGAGAGACTGATGTACCCACTGTCATAAAAAAATCTAAAGTACAAGCACTATTATATTGATGTGTAAACATATATCATTTAACAGTATTAATTTGTGAAGAATAGTCAACAGGGGAAGAGACAAAAAGAGACATTAATTTATAGAGTTGATTCCTAAAGGTTAAATATGTAAGGTAGAAATCACGTACCAGAAGTTTTCCTATACTTTGAAAAAGCATACGTAGATCTAGTTTCGTATCAGACCACCATTCCCATACAGAATCATAACAGCAGAGAACCATGATCTGAGCCTGAAAGAAAGATCTAACCTGTGACTGTACAAAAGCACAGGTCAATATAGTATTGTTTAGCTTCCATTGAAGTTGGGGGGAGAGAAGGGGTATGGTGATTGCATCTAATGAAAATGTACAGGTCAGTAAGAAGTGGTCTGGAAGTTCTGTAGGACAAAGTAAAACATGTTGTGGTATACAATATCTAGAAGAAAAAAATAATTAATGCAGGTGTGATAGATAGATCTATGATATGTATATCCAACATTAGTTTTCAGGGAACAGTAAGCATCAATTAAACTAGCAGTCTTTATTAAATTAGATAAAGCAAGGGAGTTGCAATAAACCTTTTCCAGCTGCTGTCCTACAGGAAACATCAATAGAGCAATTAAAGTCACCGCCCCAAATAATATGTTTCCTAGTACACAAAAAAAGGCTTAATGAGGTCTAATAACTGTATAGGGCATTTTTTGTCTGGGGGCCATAAACATTAATAAGGCAAAAGGGTTGTCCCTGAAAAGTACAATCAAGAATCAGGGCCCTGCCAGGATGTATATCTATAACATGGGAAATTGAAAAGCCGAGGAAAAAATTAGGATAGCTACCCCGTCAGCAAAATCATCCTCAAAGGTCCAATAGGAAGGTCCTTTATGCCATCCCCGTTTAAGATGCTGGACTTCAAAAAGAGAGGTGAGACGTGTTTTCTGTAAGAAAATAACATCTAAGGGGAGAGAGGCAGCAAGATGAAAAAAAAATCCTCCTTTTATAGCTTTTCAGGCTACAAACATTGAATGATGCTAGTTGAAAAAGAGCCAGAGTAAGAAATCAGTCAGCCACTTCCATCAGTAATAGTCATGTTCTTACGCTTTTTACTCCCCTTTTTGGTTTTAGTAAGTTTTTTGCGGGATACATCCGGTGGCTTAGGAACAGTGAGATCCATGTCAGAAGGTACTACAGAGGCTTCGGAATCACCATCAGAGTCCTCTCTCCCACCCTTCAGACAGTCAAAAGTGTTGGAAAGAGAAACTTCAGGTGTCCGTATAGTTTTGAGAGAATTCCCCCTGGTGACTCTTCTGCTAATCTGAAAACCGTCTGGGTCTATAAAAGGAATGTCAATGGTCTGAGTAGAAGGAGGGGGTGGGGTGTGCGAGACAGGCTCTTTAGTAGTAGGAATAAGCTCCATAGCAGTAGGAGGTTCCTTTGTGGGCTATGTTTCAACCGGTACAACCAGTATATTGGGGATGGGAGATGGAGAGACATCAGTGACCGCAGACATTGAAATCAAATTAGTGGATCAGTCTTGGGCTTTATCCTGTGCTTTTTGAACAAGGACATTTGGATCCCACCCCTCTTTCCGGTTCTTACTGGCCCAGGGATGTTGATGGTACTCATGCCCTTTGTCATCACATAAATTACACTGAAGCACATTAGTACAAGAAACGCTAGGGTGTCCAAACCCCCCACATAGACTACATTTCAGCAAATCACATGTACTACTGAGATGCGTGTGGGAGCCACATTTATAATAGGCTCTAGGTTGGCCCCCGTAAAAACACACACACCTATCCTTCCCTAGGAAAAAGCTGTTAGGGAGGTGAACAACTTCTGAATAATCCTGAAAACGTTTTACACGAAACTTCCAACCACCTGTCCAAAGGCCTTTCTCATCTATAATGGCTTCAGGAGGGGATAAAAATTGTGCATCTGTTCTGTAGCCAATTATATATCTCACTGATACTGACCCCCTCATTTCAAAACATGATAGTGACAGTTCTAACTGCTGGTTTGGTGAGAGATATGCCAGAAACAGGGACCCAAAGAGGAGAATTCTTTAATGTGGCATATTTATGCCAAAACCTATCTAAACCACTAGTATATCTGAAACTAATATCAAAGGTTTCTTCTCCAGAAATATGTATTAAAGCGTAAATATCAGAGGCTTGAAAATGCATATCACCTTTTAAAAGGGTTCTGGCCACATAGTAACAGTCAAGAAATACAGATACATAGATACATAGATAGTGTGGGCAGATAAGGGCCTATGGCCCACCCAGTCTGCCCATTTGAGCTTGTAAGTTCAGTTTACGTTTTCCTAGAAGTCTGTTGCCCCATACCCCTGACCTCCAGAATTTCTTTATGTCTATCCCATGCATTCTTAAATCCCGTGATTGTTTCAGCCCCCACCACTTCCTCTGGCAGGGTGTTACACTTGCACACCACCCGTTCTGTGAAGAAATTCTTCCTCACGTTTCCTCTGAATCGTCCTCCCTCCAACTTCATCCCATGCCCTCTAGTCCTGGAACATCTTTTTCACTTAAAAATAGTGTATTCCTGCACCCTATTCCTCCCTGTAAGATACTTGTATGTCTCTATCATATCCCCTCTCTCTCCTCTCCTCCAGGGAGTACATGTTCAGTTCCTTCAACCTGTCTTCATAGGACTTGGGATGCAATCCATGCACCATCTTTGTTGCCCTCCTCTGAACCTTCTCTACCCTGTCTATGTCCTTACATAGGTATGGTCTCCAGAACTGTACACTGTACTCCAGGTGGGGCCTCACTAGTGTCTTGTATAGTGGAATTATGACCTCCCTTTTCCTGCTGGTGATGCCCCTGCCTATGCATCCTAGCATCCTATTTGCATTACCTGCTGCCTTGTCACACTGTTTCCCTACCTTGAGGTCATCAGAGATGATAACCCCAAGATCCCTTTCCTACTTGGTGCATGCTATATCCTCACCCTCAAACTGATATATTGTGCCAGGGTTTTTGTGCCCCATATGCATTATCTTGCACTTCTTTGCATTGAATTTCAACTGCCAAACCCCTGACCATTCTTCAAGTTTCTGCAGGCCCCTTCTCATTCTGTCTATACCTTCTGGTGTGTCTACTCTGTTACAGAGATTTGTTTCATCAGCGAACAGTGAAATGCTGTTTTCTAGGTCCTGCGCAATGTCACTGATGAAGATGTTGAATAGGACCGGTCCCAGCACTGATCCCTGTGGTACCCCACTGGTCACTCTTCCCTCTGTGGAGTGACAGCCATTTACCACCACCCTCTGTGTCCTGCCATCCAGCCAGTAACCTACCCACCACACTACTGTCCTGCCCACACCCATATTCCCCTGTTTGTGTAATAGTCTTCTATGTGGCACAGTGTCAAAGGCCTTGCTGAAGTCCAGATAGGCCATGTCCACTGCCCTCCCCTGATCCACCTCCCTAGTCACCCAGTCAAAAAATTTAATGAGGTTGGTCTGACATGACCTCTCCCTGGTGAAACCATGCTGCCTTGGGTCCTGTATTCCATTGACAACCAGATGTTCCACCAATCTCTCCTTCAGTAGTGCTTCCATGATCTTCCCTTACTACAGAGGTGAGGCTGACTGGTCTGTAGTCTCGCTTCCTCTTGTTCCCACTTTTGTATAAGGGGACTACATCTGCTGTCCTCCAGTCTTTGGGTACCTCCTGTTTCCAGTGATCGGCTAAACAGGATAGCCAGAGGTTCAGCCACCACCTCTTAGTTCTTTAGGACCCTGGGTGCACCCCATCTGGCCCCATTGCTTTATCAACTCTTATTACTTCCAGTTCCTTCAGGACCCTTTTCTGTAAAGGACTTGTGTCCATTTCTGCACCATTCTCACCTCTTGTACTCCCTTCAGACCATTACCCTCCTCTTCCTCAATAAAGACTGAGCAGAAATACTTGTTCAATATGTCAGCTTTACTGTTGTCATCCTCCACGCAGCCCCCATCCTCCCCCTTCAGTCTCACTATCCCTCCCTTTGCCTTTCTTTTATCACTAATGTACCTGTAAAAGGTTTTGTCCCCTCTACGCACTGATTTTGCAATGTGTTCTTCTGTCTGAGCTTTGGCTTCCCTTACTGACCTCCTGCCTCCTTTGCTTCTCCTGGTACTTCTCCCTATCCTTTCTGCCTGTGTCATTTTGCATGCCTGAATGCAATCTTTTGGCTTTCACTTTCTTTGCTACCTCTTTGGAAAACCATAATGGTCTCTCTTCCTTTTCCTCTTGCTAATCTGCTTAATGCATAATTCTGTTGTTCTGTAATCCCATTTTAAATACTGCCCACTGTTCCTCAACCCTAATTCCTGTCCCATTCCTCTTAATGCCTCTTTCAAGTATCTCCCATTTTCCCAAAGTCTGCCCCTAAAATCCAGGATATGTGTTTTTGTGTGGTTTGGTTCTGCTCTTTCTGTGATTTCAAACCACAATGACTGGTGGTCACTGTTCCCAGGTGCTCCCCACTGTTACCCCATCACACTGTCCCTATTTGTGAGCACAAGGTCCAGTATTGCCTTCTGCCGAGTTGCTTCCATGACCAGTTGCTTGAGAAAGGCACCCTGAAGGAGTCCCGGATAAATCTGCTCCTAGTTGATGCTGCTGCTGGATGCTCTAGTCCACGTCCTGAATATTGAAGTCTCCAACCAGTACTACTCACTTTTTCTGCCATCCTTTGGATGGCTAGCATCAGCTCCCTATCTGTTTCTTCCTCCTGGGCTGGTGGTCTATAGACCACACCTGTGCGGATGACTGTCCCATTTTCCTTTCCAGCTTAACCCACAGTATCTCTCCCCATTTTGTTCCTCCTGGATCTCTGTGGCCCTTATGTCATTTTTCACATACAGTGCCACTCCTCCTCCCTTCCTGCCTGCTCTGTCTCTTCTGAATATGTTGTAGCCAGGTAAGGCCATCTCCCAGTCGTGGTTATCATTACACCAGGTTTCAGTGATGGCCACAATGTCAGAGTCTGACTGCACCATGACAGCCTCCAGATCTTCCATCTTGTTGCTAAGGCTCCTGGCATTTGCACACATGGCTTTCCATGATTTGACCTCCATAGACTGTTTCACTGTTCTACTCAAGCCCCTTTCTTGGTTGTCCTTTATCCTGGTTCTCCTTGCTGTCTGCCCCTCCGCTGAATTTTGCCCCTTTTCTGCCTATCCACCTCTTGGGTGCTAATCTCCATCTTTTGCACACTGCTTTGTAGAGATAGCCACTCCTCTGGTTCACTGGTTCCACTGCTAGCTGTGGGGGGTGAGCAAGTAGGTACCCTCCTTGCTGGCCTGCCACCCCCCTTTGCGAGTTTAAATGCTTGTCAATGTAGCATTTAAACTTATCATTGAGTGCTTGGATTCCCCTCCAGGATGGATGCAGGCAATCAGGCTTGAACAAACCTCCATCCCTCCAGGTGGGTCCCCAGTCACCAATGAATCCAAACCCTTCCTTACAGCACCAGTTCTTCAACCATGAGTTAAAGTTCCTGGTGCATGCACTCCTATGATCTCCCTTGCCTCTCGTAGGTAGTACTTCTGAGAAAGTGACAGAAGTAGCTACTTGCTTGAGACCCCTCCCCAATTTCCTAAACTCCTCCTGAACTTCATTTGGCTCCCCATTTGCCAGGTCATTAGTACCTAGGTGGATAATGACATCCAGCTCACCCTCCCGTCTTGCCTTCCAAGTGATCCCCATGATCTTCCTTCCATCCCTCCATGCCATGGCACCTGGTAGGCACCTCACCTCCCTGTCCTCCCCTTCCTGTGTTCCTAGCTGGATCTCTCTTATGATGGAGTCCCCCACTAGGATTCGCTTCCTCCTCCTCTGGGGTCCACTGCTTTCCCTGCTGAGGTCACCTCCTTGGCTAACCTCCACATCCTTTCCTTCCACTTCTCTGGGTACCTCTATTTGGTTGTCCCCGTTTGCCAGTGTGGCATATGAGTTCTTGAGTGGAATAGGATCTGGGATGTGCCTCTGTCTGACTGCTCTAACCCTCCGTGAGCCCACTGTCATCCAAGTGCTCCTCGTTCTCGGCATCCTTTGAGGCAGTTGCATTGGACTGGGTGGTCTCTGGATAGGGGTAATGGTACTCCTGACTCAGTTTACGTCTGCTCTGAGTCTGGCTACCTCATCCTGCAGTCCAGAGAGATGCATGCAGATAGGGCAGCACCTTAGTGTCCAGAAGGTCTGCCTGAATATGGCTGCCCCACAGCCACTGCATTGCACCACTCCCCACATTATACTGCAATTATACTGCTATTCCTCAGCTTGTCTGCTACTGAAGGTCTCCTAGTTCCCTTTTTATTAATTTACTGTCCTAAAAATCCTGCCACTGATCCTCAGATAATTTTCTTTAATAAAAACAAAAAGAAAAGAAAACAATAAATAAATGAGTCAAAACACTTGTCGTACTAAGGGTGGGCTTCTTCCCCCTTATGTACCTCCTACTTCACACCCCTTACTATACCCTGTGTTTAGCTCCTGTCAATCAGATTTAACAGGGCATATAATTAAGAGTTGGGGGAAGGGGATGGGGGGTGAAAATTTGCAGCAATTAAAGACAGCACAGAAATATACCACCACTACGTTTTACATTTTCAACAGCTCTAAAACAATTCTAAGTAAAGGCAACAAAGAAAGTACAGTGTCACTAAAAGCCCACAATCTAAGTTTAAAAGAAAAATAACAACTACCAGTTACTCTAAAGCACTGAATTGAATATGTTTCCTTCCTTCCCTTTCTGTCTTCTTCTGACCATCCTTATAACGTAAGCGTACTGCATTACGTCTAGGAGCTTGTTCTAACTTGTTTTTAAACAGATCTGATAGTACAGGTTCCCTGTCTGGTGCTGAAGCGTGTTTCAAGGGAGGGGGTTCTAAAGTGGAAGGGCCCTTCCCAGGATCCTCAATATTGGGAGAACTTGGTGTAACAGCTTTAATAAATAAGGAATGGGGTGTATTGGGAGCAGGACCAGGAAATAAGGTAGGGCCAGAGTCAGGCAGGGTAGATTGTGCTGAGGGTGGTTGATTAGAAAGAGAAAGGGTAGAATTTGAGAGAACAGAACCAGATAAATCAACTGGTAGAGAATGGAGAGAAGGAAGAGCAGGGAGGGTGTGAGTGTCAGATTGCTTAGGACTAGGGAGTACAGGGTCCCGAAGTAAAGTAGAACCAGAAGTGTCCACAGCCTGAGATGGTATCCCAGAATTATGAGAAACAGATACCGTAGCAGAGATATCATGAAGCTTAGGAACAGTAGTGGTATTGTGAGCCTGAGTGTCAGTATCGACAGTAGTATCAACATTAGTAGTGGTAAGAGAAACAGCAGAATCACTATTATGCACAATATCAGCAGAAACATTAATTACATCAGCAGTATCCATTATATCCCCCCACATAGTCCCATACACAACAGGCCTGGGTAAAAAAACAGGGGTAGAAATATCAAAGTCATTAGAAGAAGTAGCAGCTGCAGATTTAGGTACCTCAGTGGAGCTCTTAGGTGAAGGTGCAGGCCTGTATGGATAGAACAACACACCCTGCTTGTCCGCATCCCACGTCGGGTCTGGAGTCCAAGAGCCTGAGTCTGTCAGCATCCAGCCGCTCGGGTCAAAGCATTAGAGGCAGTCCAGGCAGGGTCCACAGTCGTCGGGCCAGAGGTGATGCCAAAGCATGCGCAGATGAAAGAGGCAGTAGTCGAGGGGGCCACAGAAGCAGAAGAAATCAGTGGCTGGTGAAGGGGATCCAGGATCAGAAGGTCTGTGTCTCACGAAGGCGACTCCGCGGTCGCGCTGAGTTCCGTAAAAGCAACACCGGATGTAGCAGGGGGAATTCTTGTCATTGCACTGCTAAGCGCCGGAGGAACTCGTAGCAAAAGGTTCCGACACATTGGATTGCAATGTAACTGCTGAAGCGTGAGATTTTAGCATTAGAAGGGCAGAATTGGGCATAACCTTAGTTTCATGCTCTTCCATGGAAAAAGAGGTATCCGGTAAATCAGGAATTCGTGTAGCAGTATTCCGGTCAGCAGTAGTAGTATTCCGATCAGCAGTATGCCAGGAAGATCTCTCTTGGTGTTTAGAGCAGACAGGTATTGCATCTTGCAGCAACTGGGAGGGAGATGTGAGAACCTCACAGGAGCAGGGCCGAACAGTTTCTGAGCCCTCCTTGTTAGCGATCAGGAATCCCCCTACCGGCAAGAGTAGGGGGATTTCCCCAGTGCCCTGGCCAAATTTTCCTCATTCACTAAAAATACCACCAACAGCTTAATCTGGCTCAAGGTCAGTTGGCATTCATCTGTATCCCCCTCCCCCGGGTTGTGCCTGAAAATAGGCAGAATTTGCCTAGTGCACTTACCCAGTCAACAAAAATGAAATAAATAAATAAATAAAAGAAAATAAATAAATCACTGTCATAGGAGTGTTGGAGGGGTACTGCAGGGCTGTCCTTGATCTAATACTTAAAAACAATGATAAGGTACATGACATTCAAGTGGGACACCATCTAGGTTCAAGTCACCATCACCCAATATGGTTCAAGTTCAAAACATTTGAGGACAACAGTCACTGAAAAACAAAGGTTTTAGATTTAGAAGGAGATTTAAAAAAAACAAGCATTTGTCAATGCCGAATGTTTGCTTGTTGGCATTGGCAGTGGTAGTGTAGAAGTTACAGAGCTGCGTAATAGGAATGGCAGTGAAGTACTGAACTGAAGCCAACCCCACCACCACCCTGCAGAGAGTGACAGGCATTGGGGTGTGCCATTGGGTTGTCAGGCATAACGGCCAAGCCATTTCACCACACCCCACCCTGCAGACACTGACAAGTGTCACGGTGTTCCTTGAGGTCTTTGGCCCTTATGCGCACCCCATTCCATTAGGAAATACGGTGAGATTGGTGCGATATAGGAGAATGGGGTGAACTTTGGGGCCGAAGAGTCCAAGGCATACCTCGATGCCTCTCACTGGCTAGCAGCGTGGAATGGTATAAGCATTACAGGCAAGAATCCCAAGTCACACCCCTGATGCCTGTCATTCTCTACAGGGTTGGGCGTTATGGTTGGAAACCCTAATCTCAGGCATTCTGCTGGTATTTTCACCCAAATTTTCAACATGTTTTTTGTGTGACCCCACCTTATGAACAGGGGAATATCAGTTTGTTAGCCGAAAGCTGCTTATGCACAGCGACTACGGCATTTAGCACCACAGGTGCAAAAACATTCCGAACAGGTTGTAAAAAATGACAGCTGTACTGTTCATGGGGAGGTTTAAAAAATGGCAATGTTGCAAATCTGCAGTAAAAATATTTAAAAAAATGGTGAAGTGACGAGCATGCATAGAAACTGTGCAACTCACACCCGTAATATAATTAGGCTGGGGATTTTTTACAGCAGATTGTCAACTTAGGCATTTTGGTGCCTCCGATCATGAACAGTGTCACTGTGATTTCCTTTATCTGTCCCGAACAATGATTTCCCACAGCGACCACGCATCTCTGCGCTGAAAATGTGAAAGCACATTTCGGCCATGTTGTGAAAAATGACAGCTGTACTGTTCATAAGGAAGTGTGGAAAAATGCCACTGGTGAAAATCTGAAAATATTACAAAGTCATGAACTTACGAGAGGGTGCGTGGAAACTGCGCAATGCTCACTCGTACCACAGTCATTTAATGGACTTTTGTCACCAAATTTTCAACATAGCCATTTTAAGACCTCTGCTCATGAACAGTGTCAGTGTGATTTTCTTAATGTGTCCCGTACATTGATTTTGCACACCGACTGCGCCATTGTGCGCTACATGTGCAGAAACACACTTTGGGTGAGATGTGAAAAATGGCAGCTGTACTGTTCATAAGGAAGTGTGATAAAATGGCAGTGCTGAAAATCTGTAGTGAAAATATTAAATTCGCAAACGTAAGAGCATGCATAAGAACTGCGCAACACACGCTCGTAAAACAGTCATTTTTAGGAGAATTTTTTCACCAAATTTTCAACATACCCATTTTAAGACCTCTGCTCATGAACAGCATCAGTGTGATTTTCTTAATGTGTCCCATACATTGATTTCACACATCGACTGCACCATTGTGTGCTACATGTGTGGAAACACATTTTGGGTGAGATGTGAAAAATGACAGCTGTACTGCTCATAAGGAAGTGTGGTAAAATGGCAATGTTGAAAATCTGTAGTGAAAATATTGAAAATTCGCAAACTTACAAGCATGCGTAGGAACTGCACAAAGCACGCTCGTAAAACGGTCATTTTTAGGAATTTTTTCACCAAATTTTCAACATAGCCATTTTAAGACCTCTGCTCATGAACAGTGTAACTGTGATTTTCTTAATTTGTCCCGTACATTGATTTCACACACCGACTGCGCCATTGTGCGCTACATGGGTGGAAACATGTTTTGGGTGAGATGTGAAAAATGACAGCTGTACTACTCATAAGAATGTGTAGTAACATGGTAATGTTGAAAATCTGGAATGAAAATATTGAAATTTCACAAACTTATGAGCATGTGTAGGAACTTCACGCAACCTGCTAGAAACAGTCATTTTTAGGAATTTTTCACCAAATTTTCAACATAGCCATTTTAAGACCTCTGCTCATGAACAGTATCAGTGTAATTTTCTTAATGTGTCGCATACATTGATTTTGCACACCGACTCCATCATTGTGAGCTACATGGGCGGAAACACATTTTGGGTGAGATGTGAAAAATGACAGCAGTACTGTTCATAAGAAGGTGTGGTAAAATGGCAATGTTGAAAATCTGGAATGAAAATATTGAAAATTTGCAAACTTCTGAATAATAAGTAAGACTGTATCAATATAAAACAGTCATTTTTGGGTACCACAAAATTTTCAAAATAGTCTTTTTGGGAGCCCACCTTATGAACACTGGCAGTGTCGTTTCATTAATCATCCCAGAAAGGTGATTTCACACAGTAGCTGTGAAATCACCCTTCGGGCCTGAGTAATGCCATGACAGTGCAAGAATTCATCAGGAGGGGTCCCAAAAACCCCATGTTGAAAATTTGGTGCAAAAATTCGAAAAAATGCCTGAGATATGCAATAAAGTTGAAAAACCCCTATCTATCCCATTGTACAGCTTACCAGCATTTCCTCAGTTTGCAGTCGGCTTTGAAGAGTGCAGACGTGTTCCCGGTCCACCGAAGACCATCATGCAGGAGTCCGGAGGTAAGTATGGGGTGGGGTTGTGTGTGGGGAGGCAGGGTGCGCAGTGGGTGGGTGCAGGTGGGGGCAGACACAGCGATGGACTGTTTTTGATTTTCAGGTGTTTTTTTTTTATTATGAGGACGACGCGGGACGTTTGCCATGCTGGGGTGGGCTCCAGCGTATCAGAAGGATGGCTGGGGGTGTGGAGCTGATGGGGATTGGGCACCCCTGTTAGCCATGGCATCTGTTGCCACGCTGAGTGGGCTCCCAGTGTGGCACCCCTGTACTCGGGGGAGATGAGTAGGCCGGCGGGGATTGGGCACCCCCATCCGGTGACAACATGGGGGTTGGGGTGGGGGAAAGACAGTGAAGCCGATGGGGGATTGGGCACCCCCGTCAGCTGTACAGTGTGGGCGTGGGGGGGGCAGCACGCAGTATGCCTGCGTGTGTTTGTGTGTGAGTGTGTGTGTGTAGGGGGAGCTGCGCATGAGCAGGCTATATCTAATCACTGCTCACTGAAGCGTAGCTCCCCCTTTCAACTGTACGCCACTGCATTTTGGAGCTGTCATAGACAGCTCCAGCATGCATTGGCGGACTGGTGCCGCGCCTGCCAACACACTGACTGACTTGGAAGAGGGGGTGACACACCTCCGAAAACTTGGATGATGGCACTATGTTTCTTGCACATGCCTGCAAGCAAACATAATGAGGGTCTGCCTAGAAAATAACCTAGCTAGCCAAACAGTGGTGGGGGGGCAAAGAGACAAGGGCTAACCTGAAGAAAACAGAAAACAATACAAATAGTCACAGAGGAATGCACCAGGACGGTAAGTACAGCAAAAAAGAGAAGAAAACCACTTTGATTCACAAGTGAGGTAGCAACCAAAGTGAGAGAGAAAAGACAGGCTTCAAGAAAATTCAAGGAGTCCACAAAGGAGGAGGACCATGAGACATATAAGGAAAAATTGAAGGAAGCAGGTAAAGAAACAGGAAGGCAAAGGCTAAAACAGAACTAAGCATAGCACAAGGAGTAAAAACAGGGGACAAAACCTTTTTTTAAATATATCAGGGAGAAGAGGAAAAATAGGGGAGGTATCTTGAGACTCAATGGGGGGAACAAGTGGAGGAGGACAGTGAAAAAGTGGAGTTCCTAAAGAAATACTTCTGCTTGTTTTTTATGAGGGGACAAGAGGAAAATGGACCTACTGTACTCAAAAGAAAAAAAATCACAAGATCAAGGATAGTTACAAGCCCCTTCACAGTGGATCAAGTGCTAAAGGGACTAAACAAGCTAAAGGTTGATAAGACCACTGGTCCAGGTGAGATACATCCAAGAATATTGAAAGCACTAGCATAAGAACTGGTGGTCCCTCTGGCAGAACTATTCACCAAATCCCTGAGGAGTGAAGTGGTTCCAGAGGACTGGATGAGTGCAACAGTTGTCCCTCTCCATAAGTCGGGAAGCAAGAAAGAGGTGGGAAACTATCACTCAGTCAGTCTCACATCAGTGGTCAGCAAACTTTTGGAGTCGCTACTCAAGGAAAGGATACTAGAGTTTCTGGAAAAAAGTGTGCAGCAGGACACAAAGCTGCATGACTTCATGGCAGGCAGATCATGCCAAAAAAAATGGATTGACTTCTTTAACTGGGTCATCAGGGCAGTGGACCGGGGGGGGACAGTAGATTTAGTCTACCTGGACTTCAGTAAAGCATTCGACTCTGTCCTATACAGGCTGCTGAAAAGCTGGAAAGCATGGGAGTAGGGCAGGAAGTGGTACATTTGGTAGGAAACTGGCTAAGTGGGAGAACACAGAGGATGCAGGTAAACGGTGCCTTGTCTGAGGAGAGAGAGAGAGAGAGAGAGAGGTGGCCAGCGGAGTGCCCAGGGGTCACTGCTGGGACCTCTCCTGTTCAATGTTTTCATTAGTGACATTCTTCCCCTCCTTGTCCTGAAAATGTAACTGTTGTTGTTCTCAAATGATTTGCACATTTTAATTCAGATGATCTGTTTCCAAATATTGATACAGCACAGCATTGCCACAATACCATCAAAGCAAAAGCCGATATTAAAGAGTTGAAATAAATTAAGGATATAGAGCTCATGTCTGCAGATAAAGTATTGGCAGTATTGTGTTAATGCTCAAGGATGTCCATGTAGCAGAGCTGCATCTGTAACTCTTGGATGGCTCCTGTTATTAAAAGCGTAATGCCAATCCAACTTCTGTTGCCCAGGTTCAGCTAGGTGATGTTCTTCATGGCGCCATGTGGTTGGGTCAGATACATATGGATGAATGTCATTTTATGCCACTGAAAAGTGCAGTTGTCCCACCCCTTTGATGAATGCCCCAAAATTCACCAGAATATGGAGGGTCCACTGGAGCATTCAACTGTTTTGGGGGATAGACTCAGTTACAGAAAATTAATATATCAGGAATAATGTATTGGTGATCATACACAACAAGCCTGTGTTTCTATTAATGGGTCAAGATAGCAGCATGTGAAGCTCAAGAGGTTCATGCTGTTATCTCAACCCTGAGTTGAAAACACAAGCCAAGTTGTTTATGGTCACCCTTATTTTATTTTTCTAGCTCATAGTGCTGCAGAGGGAACTAGCTAGTGGTGCCAAGCACCAGTACTGAGAGAGAAAGAGAAACAGAGCTGAGGAGAAACTCTGCTGAGTAAGTGCTTCCTATATAACAAAAAATGTAAAATTAGCACAGAGTGAATGAGAGCCGGTACAGAGAGAGTGAGTGAATCAAGGAGTGGCCGTGCCTAATAAGCACTACTGCACTCTGAGGGGGGGGGGGATCCCCCCTCACACACCCTCAGGGTGGCCATCCTGAACCACTAGTGCAGTCATGAAGGCAGGCTGAAGTGTGAACAAGCCTCACTAATTGAAAACAAAAGCAGGTGCTAGGCAGGAGTCAGCATGTGCAGGTACGCAGGTGCATCGATGATAAAATGTGCACAACAACTTGTAGAACATGCAGAACAATGTTTAGACTATGCACAACAACTTTTGAATAGCCACTGATATCCATATACAATAAAACCTAATCATATACTTTATACTGATTATTTTTCTTGAGGATATACTAATCCTTCTATAATGATAGTTTACCACTTCCCCAGCATATCATCAAGACCTAATGGACTCCCTAAATCAGTTTGGTTATTTTGAACGATCAATGTAGGGTTTTGCCATGTCAGGCCACACAGAAGCAAGAAAGAAAGAAAAACTGATTTTTTTTTCTGGGAAAAGACAATACAAAATGCTTTGGTAATAATTAGCACTCCAAAGTGTACACTAGCCTTTGCAATTTTTCCTCTTTTTCTCTTGCATTCCTTGTTTATTTAACAAACAGCAAATCAGTAGGACAGTTCCACAACAAAAACCTATGTATTAACAGTCTTCTTAAGACCTTCTGCTCATCTCTTGTTTAATGTTTAACAGTGTTATGAAGCTTGTAAACTTCAGATGACAGCACCGACATGGTCAGCAGCTAGGCACTGACACTCCCTGCCTACAGTACCAGCACTAGAACTCCTTGAAATCCACTTAGTGAGAGAGAAAAGACTTCAATACAGCTGGCTACAGTGGGGATTTTCATAATACTCACCCCAACATGGTTTGTACCCAGTGTCTGCATCAGGATCGAGTAGGATTAATCGATGAGTCAAGCTCCGACAGACCAGACAGTGTGATGGTGGCACAGCCTGCTCCAGTGGAAGTGAATGCAGCCAGCATCCAGATACTTTTACAGGAATTACAGGCCTTCTGAAGGGAGAAGTTACAGTCTCTTGCAGATATCAGAGGGGATTTACAGAAGACCGAGTGGAGGGTGGATACCCTTGCACAACAGGTTTCTGATGTGGAATTTATGGACTCCAGAATACAGTGACTCCTCATGAATCTTCTAGACACACAAGCATGCCTCAAGGCAAAATTTATAGATGAAGGTCCATCACAGCACAAGAATATTGGTGCGTATGGACTGTAGGAGGGCCTGAAGTCCCCTAACATGACTGACTACATAAAGGCTGTCCAGAAGGAATCAATCAACTTGCCACCGAAATTCTGTTTGCAGGTTAAAAGAGCACACAGAGCTCTCATACCAAAACTGATCACCCCTCTGCAACTCTGAGGTCTATTGTGCTCCAATTTCTGAACTTTAGGATGAAACTGTAGATAAAAAAACAGGATTTGGAAGCAGAGGGAGATTCACTTTAAAAACTATCATCTTATAAATGACCACGACTACCCCCAAGAGATCCTGGAACAGCAGCCGTCCTATACTGCCCTTAAACATGCTTTAAAGTGGAAGAATATAACATTTCATACTCCTTATATAGCCCAACATAGTGAAGAGATCCCTAGTAACACTAAAACCTATGAATTGCTCTTGGATACCACTAAGGACTTGAAAAAACTGAGCGTTGCCACAGCCCCTAGTGTAGCAGCCATACCGCCCACAGCCTCCCCAGCTCTGGAACAAAGTGGCCACTGGCAGCAGGTCCACAACAGGAGAGATGAAAGAAGACACCATGCCAGCTGTGTTAAACAGGACATAAAAACCCTTTTGAATTACTTCTGCAGTCATACAACCAGGGATGCTTTCCCCTGTACATGTCCAGACTAGATTACTAATGTCACACCATCACTCTTCTGACTGGCTTTTGGATATTTGGGGCATTAGCAGGATTTGGAGGGGTGGTGCCTGGCTCTGGGTACATATGAGCATCGGCAGATGCACATACAGCTGATATTTGGTGGTGGTTGCCTTGGATTGCCAGGGGGCCCTGGCTGTTCCTCACTGGTGGGTTAACTGGAGGGGTCTGGCTTCATGCCTCACATTCATTTGTCTACTCACCCGGGAAATTATGCACTTTTGAATTATGGGATTTATTTACATAACTCCCTAAAGAGGAAAGAGTTAGCAGTTTACAGGAATGATCAGCTTTCGCTCAGAGTCCTTATCAAGGCCGTGGGGGTGAGGATATATTGCCTGGGGCCTTTTGGCTGGTCGGGCGATGTCTTTGAGCTCCACTCCTTCTGACAACTTTATGGCACAAAATGTACCTTGCTCTCCATCTTCAGACAGCTCATAGCTGCTTTTAATGCTCACTGTACAGCACCTGATAGGGTCCAATCAGGAACATTCAAATAGTGTGCAAAGGGCTTGGGAAAAGGAGTGCAAAGCTGCTGACCCTAATAGTCTAACTCTGAATGTTTAAATACATCATGCTAGTGGGGGGGGGCTGCTTAGTACCTTTTTCCTCTGCCCATACCAGTCTAGAGCTGTGGGGGCTCCTACCCTCATTCTCCACCTAAGACCTGTCTACTGTGATAACTGTAATGGGGATGGAACCTTATGCCTATTCTGCCTGTGTTTGGATGATTAACTGGACATAGCTAGATATGTGTACATGCCTTTGTGATAAAGATCTGCAGGGCTCTTTGACTGGTCATTGAGCCTTTACCTGTGATGGCTCCTAATTTGTTTTTTGATGTCTGTCTGCAGTTTGTTATGTTTTTCCCACTGCCCTTGGAGTACCGCCCCTCATGGACAGCAATAGGGGAATAGATGTGTGGACCCTAGATGGGCACAAGGTGGACTGTACTCTTATATTTGGGGTCTGTTGCTGGGGATATGAACTGTAAAGGCTGCGATCATTCATTTATTCAATGGGCTGTTAGCATCTCTGTTTCAAAATGGCCATTCGGCAGCTCGAACCACCAAGGACTTTCCTCCCTTATAGGGACTCAAAGGTTTCCTGGTATAATGTGCTAATAGAAGAGTCACATAGGCAGCTTTGGAGCACAGTAGGTGGCTCATAGTGCTAGCTCCCTCTCACAAAACAGGTGATCATATCTCTGAACATACCAGGGGGTACATGAACCTTGATCCAGCTGGTGGGGTTTCACTAAGTGGTTGCCACCTTCACTTTATTTGATTAAGCCAGCAGATAGGATTGTGATCTGTTATAAGTATAAAGTCAGCTCCAACACATAAAACTTAAGGAACTCCATTGCCCAATTCACAGCAAGGCATTCTTTACCAGTAGTGGAGTACATCTTCTCTCTGTTGTTTAGTTTCCTTCTAATATACAGAATGTGGTGTTCCTTCCCATTTACATTATGACTCAAGACTTCCCTTATGCCTATGTATGTTGCATCTGTCTGTAACATAAATTGTTTCTCAAAATCTGGCCTTCTTAAAACAGGGGCTGAAAATAATGCAATCTTGGTGGCCTTGAAAACCTTATTGCATTCTGAGGACCATTTTACATTATTCAGGTACCATTTTTTCATGAGTTCAGTGAGGGGAGTAGCTAACTGGGCAAAGTTGGGAATAAATCTCTGGTAGTAACCAGCCAACCCTAAAAATGACCTGATATGTTTTTTTTGTTTTAGGGATGGGACTGTTAGTTACAGCTGATATCTTGGAAATCTCTGGCTTTACTTCTCCATTTCCCAGAATATAACCCAAATATCTTGTTTTCTACATACCAATTTGCACTCGATAGGATTAAAGGTCAGATCTGCATTTTTGATAGATCGAATAACTGCTCATAGGAGGTCCAGGTGGCTTTTCTAGTCTAGAGTGTAATCCATGATGTCATCTATATAAGCAGCACAATAACCAGTATGAGGGGTTAGAATTACATCTGTGTACTGCTGAGATGTATGGAGTGTCACATGTAATCCAAATGGCATGGTGGTGAACAGATAGAATCCGGTTGGAAGGGAAAATGCAGTGTTGTCTCTGGATTCTTTACCTAGTGGAATTTGCCAGTAAGCCTTTATGAGACTGAGGGTACTAATGTGCTTGGCACTTCCCAATCTATCCACCTAATAATTTGTCCTGGGTATAGGATAGCTGTCAAATATGGATAATTAAGATTTCTAAAATCAAAGCAGATTCTTACACCCACCTTCTTTTTTATTTACAATCAGTGCTGGGGAAGACCAAGCTCTTTTCGATCCTTCAATGATACCCAGCTCTTTCTTTTTTGTATTTCCTTAACCACATTTGCTATTACCGCTCTGGTAATCTACATGTCTTTTGTCTGATAGGGCTAGTATTCTCAGTCACTATTACATGCTTGACCACTTTCGTTTGGCCTGGCAATGTGGTAAAAGTACTTTTAAATGTTTTTACCAAGTTATGAATTTATGTGGTTTGTTCGGTGGATAAGGAAACATATGCCTTTACAGCATCAGAAGTTACAGTTTGTTATAAGCTATATCAGTATCTTTTTTATCATACTAACAAAGCAACCTTTGGTGTTTTGTCAACTCATTTATCCAAGAAGTTTGTGACAGGGTAAGAGCCCCTGTCTGAATTTGTGCTTCTTTTACGCTGTCCTGTTCTTTTAAATTTACTGTTCTAGTTACAGGCTAAAATCTGGCTACTTTCAGTCTTGTAGTCTTCCCCCCTCCCACACTTCTCCCAAGTACTGTATAAGGAATATATAAATAAGACAAGAGGCAATAAGGTGCTTGCCATCTCCTTTGCTGTACTGCAAGCAGACACAGGAAGAATGTAAGTAATGGAAAAAAATTTAAACACAGAGCCGTTCACTCTGCGTTTTGTTCAGTGTAAACTGCTTTGGGTTTGAAAGAAGCCAAAAATAAAACATTCTTTCCTAGGTGAAGCAGAGGCGTGTAAAGATCAGATGAGTCAGCCTGTCTGTGTTTATTTAGGATGAGTCAGCCTGTATGTGTTTACTTAGAGAAATGTGAGTCCGACATCTCATATGGTGCTGACATAATCAGTAAGCAGGAATAAAAGCCTGCCTCCTGAGATGCAAAGCAGATGAGTCAGACAGCAGAGTCCTGACTGGTGTGAAGGAAACTTCTCATAGTACATGCAAGTTTTCATGTGCTAGGAATCTATTTGGCTGGAACGAAGCATGGAAGTTGTTCACTGAGGGAATTGTGCACTGTTTCTCATAGTACATGCAAGTTTTCATGTGCTAGGAATCTATTTGGCTGGAACGCATCCTGGAAGTTGTGCACTGAGGGAACTGTGCACTGTTTTTACAGAACTAAAGGATTTTGGTTAACTAGGAACTGCAGCTTATGTAATAGGTAGGGAAATGGGCAGACTAGGTGGGCCAAGCGGTCCTTATCTCCCATCAAATTCTATGTTTCTATGATTAATTACCTATTTCCTTTCTGTACATCTACTAATTTTTTTTTTTTTTTGGGTGGTGGGGAATAAATACCTTAAAGTGCATTCTACACCTTTTACCTGAGCCTTTGCATCTTTCTAACCCACTAAACTCCACAAGGTTAGCATGGTATATGTTAATAGGATTTGTCCTATAAGGGGTCTCAATCTCATAGTTAACTGTACCAGTATGTCTAACTGCTTTATAACAAATACTCACTGTGTGGGACTGAGAGTGTGGTAGAGCTGCATGTTGACCAGATGTGGAGTAGTAGGTTTAGCAGGAGATTGAAAAGGCTTGTCTTATTTTGTGAAAGGTATACCACCATTGACTGTGTATTAAATTTTATTTTGGTCTATTTCCAGACTGACTTGTGCTACCTGATTTTGATATCTGTCTCTTTGTTCTGTTTTCCCACTGCAGGGAGCTGGAGTCTGGATGGTAGTGGAGCCCACCCTGAGGTGCAAGAAGACAGTGAGCCCTGCAGAGAGCTGCCCCAGTGGGGAGACTGCACATCAAGCTGTATTGCATTGCTTGCTTGCTTGCTGACCCGGGGTAATTTCAGCAGTGTGAGCTGCAGAAAAAGGAGAAGCTGCATTGGCTAGTGCTATCGGAGATGTTCTGACTCTGTTAAAAGCAAGCTTTCCTCCCATTTTACCTCACAACCTATCCTGTCAACTTGAGAAAATTTCAAAAGAGCTATTCAGAGCTGCAACACAATGAGAACTAGGGGAGTTAATTTTATTTGCTCATTTCCTTTTTTTCTCCACAGCAAATCATTCTCAGATAAGAGATACTGCATTCTCAGATAAGGAACTGCAATACAACGGAGTGCAGCACATCAGAGAATTAGAGGAGTTAAACTTAATGGTTCACATCCTATTTTTTCACAGCAGAGTATTCCAAACTGTTAGACTTTTGTGTGCTTTTAATGTTATGCAACCAAAATATGTGTATTTCTGTTCACCGATATGCCAAGGGACTGTCCTTCTCTGTATTATTCCTCCTGTGTCTCAGCTACATGTATGATGCTGGTAATTATTTAGATAATTTATGTTTTTTAGATAGTTTATGTTCATTTTGATATTTTACATTTAATGTTTTATTAATTTAAAATGTATGCCACTGATATAGGTGAGATTACATGACCTGGTACACCAAAGTGCATGTGTGGCATTTCTCAGGCAGATATGCAATTTTCATTGTAGAAGCCCTTTCTGAGGGTCTCCTGCAGGCTGTTTGCAGCCTCATTATTGTGTGCAGCACATTCTAACTCCTGTAATTCACAACAGTCAGTGCAAGTGGGAGAATGCTGCACTAGTTGGTGAGACCCAATCTGGAGTACTGCACCCAGTTCTGGAGACCCCATCTCCTCAAGGACATAGACAGGATAGAGGCAGTCCAGAGGAGGGCAACTAAAATGGTGCAGGGTTTGCAAGAGAAGCCGTATGAGGAGACACTTAAGGAGCTTAATATGTATACCCTTGAGGAAATAAGGGAGGGGGGGACATGATAGAAACTTTTAAGTACCTCAGTGGAATCAACAAAGTCCAAAAGGGTAGAATCTTTCAGAAAAAGAGACGTGCAAGAACAAGGGGACACAATTTAAAGATAGAGGGGGCAGTTCAGGGGCAATGTGAGGAAGTATTTTTCACAGAGAGGATAGTGGATGCATGGAACAGCCTTCCTGAGGAGGTGGTGGGGTCTAAAACTGTGGGAGAATTCAAGAATGCATGGGACAGACATAAGGCAATTCTTGTGGGGGGTAGGAAGAAATAGGCTGTTGGTTAACTAGGATCTGCGGCCTATCCTGTAGGTAGGGAAATGGGCAGACTAGATGGGCCAAGCGGTCCTTATCTGCCATCAAAGTCTATGTTTCTAGTTAGTTGAGAACTTCTAAATGTGACCTGGTACCAGGATCTCTCCTGTTTTATTTGAATTACAAGTAAGTTGAAATTGTTTTGCTTATTATGATGGGCAAGAAATACTGTATGTATTACACACTTAGGGAAACTTGTACTGTTTTTAAAGGGAGTTTGTTGACTTTGGTGGTGTACCAAAGTGAGCTCAGGCACAAACAAGAGTGTAACTGAACTGTTTCTATTTTGCTGCAATATCAACCACATCATGACTGAAAAACTGAAACTTAAGTTTTTTTCTTTCTTTTTTTTTTCTCTCCTTTCCCCTTTACTGTTTCTTCTTTCTGGGCAGAAAGGAGCTGGTAGGATTCCAGAATTGTGCAGTTACCTATGAAGGGAATAGGACTGACCACCTGCCTTGAATTGACTAGCACACACAACATAGTGTGGCTAGATCCATGCAGATGATCTCTGCTTGAATTCTCTCTACAAGAAAACACTAAATAAGTGAATTAGTGTCTGCTCAGCACACTCTTGTAGAGTAACCCAAAGATTCTACACAGAGTGCCTCCTTGATCCCACATAGGACCTTGATCGCAGGCTCAAAGGTTTTTAATCCTTAGAGCATGGACTTTTGGTTTTAATTAATTTTACATCTGTACTTATATTTGCAGATTGATATCTATTAATAATTATTGACATGAGTGACTGATCTGATTACTGGCTTAAGATATTTAACTGTCTTTTTGAATATTCCATTGCTTAAATACTATCTATCCAATTATAAATAATATTTGACTTTTGAACCTTAGTCACACTTACTGGTTCACCTCTTTAAGAAATGGTGACAGTCGGCCCAGTGGTGCTGAGGGTTGAGGCGCTGGATGCCATACCTTGTGCCACGCTCGTTCCTGGTTTGGGAATGAGCTTGGGCCATCAGGGGTCAGCGGAGGGAGAGAGGATTGAGCATCCATGGGACTGCTCTCCTCTCTCAAGGAGGGATCCAGGGGTAGCCCAGTGTGGAAGCGGCCCTCAGTGGAGATCAGCGGCACTGCTACACACCAGGGCTCTTACAGTAAGGGGCGACGTTGGGCAGCTGCCTTTCTGACATGGGCGGGATTACCTACATAAGGGCTAGGCAGCATTGCACATCTGGCATCAGTGGGGGGGTAACCAAGAACACAGGAAAAACCCGGCTCCAAGGATCAGGCGACGGCACCGATCCTCCATGCCCTATGCCAGGGTTTCACTGGCTTGCCTTCAATTTCTCCCAGGCCCACACCTTGTCTGATGCCAGAGTCTGCCTTGAAGAGCACCCCAAGTAGGAGAGGGGTGAACCACCCCGGATAGGGTTAGCCGGGGGTGCAGGCATCGGCAAGGAGGGAGAGAGGAGGCATAGCGTGGGATCCCCAGGTGGGCAGGACAAGGATGGGATGCCTGATAGAGGACCTTGGAGCCATGATGGAAGCGAAACAAAGTTGATAAAAAAAAAAAGAAATGGTGACCACACAATATCAAAGGATTAATAACAATGATTGCTCTCCAGTAGCATGTGAGCCAATGCAGGCTATTAAATGGAAGCAGAATAAAAAAAAAATTCAGTAAAACTATACAGACCAAATTGGCAGATCACTTACAGTCATGTAATTCATTATCAGCAGAATGGACCTCAACACCCAAAATAAAATCCAGTATTTCATTACCAACTGTTTTTAAAAGTGACACTGGGAAAAAAAGTGAATTAGAAAAATCCCCAACTGTATCATTTCCTTCTACTGTACCTTCCCGCCTTCCCTAATATTACCTAATAGGATTGAGGATGAATTAGATAAAAATAAGAGAGAAGTTGAAGTGAACAGCTTAGAACTAAGTTTTATGCCTTTGTCTGGTGAGAATACTAATAACTCAGGGGAGTCATCTAATAATAATAAATATAAGGTGACATTTTTGATTCCCAAATCTATTATGAAGGTGGTACTTCATGACCTACAACAAACAATAACGGGGCCTAAGGAAATAGGAGGTTATGAGGAAACTCCCAAACAAGGGGAATATACAAATAATCAAGAAGGAATGATCATATGGGGGGCACAAAGTAATGCAAATTATTACTATCCCTCATGCTTAAGTGAAGATTTGATTAGCCTTTAAAAAAACAGTTTACAGCAGACCAAATTTTTATGGACCAACTGATCATTATTAACAAGCATTTGTCAGTGCCAAATGTTTGCTTGCTGGCATTGGCATTGGTAGTGTAGAAGTTACAGAGCTGCATAATATGAATGGCAGTGAAGTATTGGACTGAAGCCAACCCCAGCACCACCCTGCAGAGAGTGACAGGCATTGGGGTGTGCCTTTGGGTCATCAGACATAACAACCACACCATTTCATCACACCCTACCCTGCAGACACAGACAAATTTCACAGTGTGCCTTGGGGTCTTTGGCCCTTATGCGTACCCCATTCCATCAGGAAATACGGTGAGATGGGTGCGGTATAGGAGAATGGGGTGAAGTTTGGGGCTGAAGAGTCTGAGGCACACATTGATGCCTCTCACTGGCTGCAGGGTGTGGGTGGGGGTGGAATGGTATGAGCATTCCAGGCAAGAATCCCAAGTCACACCCCTGATGCCTGTCATTCTCTACAGTGTGGGGCGTTATAGTCAGAAACCCTAACACCTCAGGCATTCGTTGGTATTTTCACTCCAAATTTTCAACTTGGTTTTTTTGTGACCCCCACCTCATGAACAGTGGCAATATCCGTTTGTTAGCCGAAAACTGCTTTTGCACATCAACTACGGCATTTGGCACCACAGGTGCAAAAACACATTCCGAACAGGATGTGAAAAATGACAGCGGTACTGTTCATGGGGAGATGTAAAAAATGGCAATGTTGAAAATCTGCTGCGAAAATATTAAAAAAACTGGTGAAGTCAAGAGCGTGCGATGAAACTGTGCAACGCACACCAGTAATTTAACTAGTTTGGGGATTTTTTTACTGCAGATTGTTAACACAGGCATTTTGGGACCTCCGATCATGAACAGTGTCAGTGTGATTTTCTTTATCTGTCCCGAAAAATGATTTCTCACAGCGACCACGCATTTCTTGCTGAAAGTGTGAAAACACATTTCGGCCATGTTGAGGAAAATGACAGCTGTACTGTTCATAAGGAAGTGTGGAAAAATGCCGCTGGTGAAAATCTGGACTGAAAATATTACAAATTCATGAACTTACAAGGGTGCGTGGAAACTACGCAATGTTCACTCATAACACAGTCATTTTATGGAGATTTGTCACCAAATTTTCAACATAGCCATTTTAAGACCTCTGCTCATGACCAGTGTCACTGTGATTTTCTTAATCTGTCCCAAACATTGTTTTCACACACTGACTGTACCATTGTGCGCTACATGTGCGGAATCACATTTTGGGTGAGATGTGAAAAATGGTAGCTTCACTGCTCATAAGGAAGTGCGGTAAAATGGTACTGTTGAAAATCTGGTGTACAAATATTACAAATTCGCAAACTTGCCAGTGTGTGTAGGAACTGCACAATGTGGGCTCCTAAAACAGTCATTTTTGGGAATTTTGTCACCAAATTTTCAACATAACCATGTTTAACACCTCTGCTCATGACCAGTGTCACTGTGATTTTCTTAATGTGTCCCATACATTGATTTCACACACCAACTGCGCAATTGTGCGCTACATGGGTGGAAACATGTTGTGGGTGAGATGTGAAAAATGACATCTGTACTGCTCATAAGGAGGTGTGGTAAAATAACAATGTTGAAAATCTGGAGTGAAAATATTGAAAATTCGCGAACTTATGAGCGTGCATAGGAACTCTGCAATGCACGCTCGTAAAACAGTCATTTTTTTGAATTTTTTTTCACCAAATTTTCAACATATCCATTTTAAGACCTCTGCTCATGAACAGTGTCACTGTGATTTTCTTAATGTGTCCCATACATTGATTTCGCACACCGACTGCGCCATTGTGCGCTACATGGGTGGAAACATGTTTTGGGCGAGATGTGAAAAATGACAGCTGTACTGCTCATAAGGAGGTGTGGTAAAATGGCAATGTTGAAAATCTGTAGTGAAAATATTGGAAATTTGCGAACTTACGAGTGTGAGTAGGAACTGTGCAAAGCACGCTCATAAAACAGTCATTTTTAGGAATTTTTCCACCAAATTTTCAAAATAGGCTTTTTGAGAACCCACCTTATGAACACTGGCAGTGTCATTTCATTAATCAGTCCCGAAAGGTGATTTCTCACAGTGACTGCAAAATCACCATTTTGGCATGATTAATGCCATGACAGTGTCAGTATTCATGAGAAGGGGTCCCATAAACCCCATGTTGAAAATTTGGTGCAATAATTCCAAAAAATGCCTGAGAAATGCAGCAAAGTTGAAAAAAAACCTATCTATTACATTATACAGGATTTCCTCAGTTCGCGGTCGGCTTTGAAGAGGGCAGACGTGTTCCTGGTCCACGAAGATCGTCGCGCCGGACTCTGGAGGTAGGTGGGGTGAGGGGGTGG
Source organism: Neoceratodus forsteri (assembly GCA_016271365.2). NCBI lineage: Eukaryota > Metazoa > Chordata > Ceratodontiformes > Ceratodontidae > Neoceratodus > Neoceratodus forsteri. The sequence continues at coordinate 704,862,706 of CM057455.1, forward strand.
GGGAGGCAGGAGTGCACGCGGTGGGTGGGAGGCGGGTGGGCTGGGAGGATGCCGAGGAATGTTTTCTTTTACAGGCTTTTTTTTTTTTAAGGAAGAGCGGCGGGGCGTTTGCCACGCTGGGGTGGGCTCCCAGTGTGGCAGCTAGAAAGACTGTTTGGTGGTAGCTGGAGCCGATGGGGATTGGGCACCCCGTCAGCCATCTGGGACTTGTGCCACGTTGGGGTGGGCTCCCAGCATGGTACCTGGAAAGCTTTTTGGGGCGGCATGGAGTCGACAGAGGCGTGGGCACCCGGTATTTCACAGTATGTGCGTGGGGGAGCCGTGAGCATGCAATATGCGTGCATGCAGCATGTTTGGGGGGGAGCTCTGCTCACTGAAGCGAAGCTCTTCCTTTCAACTGTATGCCACTGCATTTTCAACTGCTGTCATAGACAGCTGGAGCAGTGATTGGAGAACTGCGACCGCACCTGCAAACACACTGACTGAATTGGAAGAGGCTGACACACCTCTGGAAAACTCGGATGATGGCACTATGTTTCTTGCACATGCGTGCAAGCAAACATAAAAATGATTTACAAACCATAAGGGAGTTTTTTGTCAGGATTCAGAATGATTGAGTTGCAATATGGAAGCTGCTCACAGTGACATTTTAAAAGCTTTCAATTCCAAACAACTTATTTTAGCAAATCTGCAGCTGGATAACCCCCCCCCCCCAACAATCTGAGTTATCAGACATCTTACCTCCAGCAAGTCTGGATACCAACTAGCTAACTGACTAACTTAACAGTCAGTGGAAGGGGCCTTTTATACCACTCCCACTGGACATGTGATATGCTTCAATTTACTGTACAAATTAGTAGTTTGTAGCTTTCCTATAATATTCACCAATACAAATATAACAGAATCCAATGTGAAATACCTTTGCTATTAAATACATTCTTTTACCATTTTGTCTTAAGGTACAGGAAAGGAGATTTTTATCAAATTCCCTTAACAAGGGGTCTAACCCTTCCTCTGGTCCCATCCCCAAGCCATCCCCCCTTTTCAGCTCAGAAATGAGAAGCAGAGCTAAGGCTCACTGGAGTCTATGGAACCATTTGGAAATTATATGTTTGATTCTTTTTACATTATTTTTTTTAAATCTACTGTCTTTAACTCCCAGTTCTTCTTTCTTTTACAGGTACTTTTCACATTTCAACAGTGTATTTGGGATAATGCTTGTGTAAAATTAAACAAACAATGAAGAAACAATGAAGAAACAATAAAGAAACCACCAGTCCAAACTAGTGACAAGGTGTTTCAGTGGCAGTGTGGTCAACTGAAAGTAGGTTTGTTACCTAAACTGTTTTAATTCAGAAACAAATTGTCCCCTATTAGCAGGTTCAGTATTTGGTTTTCTGACCTTACTGCATGATGACAGACACCATGGGCCCGATTCTCAAAAGTTATTGCAAGCTGCGCCAAACGCGGCTTACACCAGGGACCCTTTGTTGAGTGGCCATGCGGCAAGAGTACCATGGACAACAGTCCATGGTGGCTAGCACCCACTACTCCCAGCCCTGATCCTTGAGTGTAATATGAAAATTATCCCTGGTAGTCTAGGGCACCCCCCAAAGCCCCAATCCCTGAGTGTTAAATGAACATGATCCTTGGTAGTCTAGTGGCCCTTCAGTCCCAATCCCTGAGTAAAACATTAAAATAATGTCCCTGGTGGTTTAGCACCTCCCAGCCCTGATCCTCAATGTCCCCAAAACCACAGAAAGGGCAATCCTGGTGGTCTAGTACCCCCAAAAGCCCCAATCTCCCATTATACTAATTATTAATATCCCTGGTAGTCTAGAGCCCCCCCCCAAGCCCCGATCACCCATTATAATATGTAGTAATACCAAATAATATAATAATTGTTTCTGGTGATCTAGCAGAACACCCCAGACATGAACCTCCATTAACAGAAATGTCAAAATTTCTTGTGGTCTAGTGGACCCCCATCCCACAGTGTCCTACCACCCCACTCCCACCAACCTGTAACCGAGCTGGCCACTGGCACAGCCCACCACTCACCACCACGGCCAGCCACTGACTGAGCTCTGAATGAGCGTGCACTGTATACAGTACATTCTCAGTGAATAACAGCAGCTGTCAATCACTGAGTGCGTACTATATACAGTACGTGCGCATTCAGAGCTCAGTCACGGCTGGTTGTGGTGGTGAACAGTGGACTGTGCCAGTCACTGGCTTGGTTATGGGTTGGGGGAGCTGTGTGGTAGGGTACTGAGGGGTTGGGCGTCCTCTAGACCACCAGGAAATTTGACATTCCTGTTAATGGTGGTTCGGGGCTCGGGTGGCCCATTAGACCACAAGGGAATATAATTATTATATTATACAGTATTATTATGTTATACAGTATTATTGCATATTATTATGGGAGATCGGGGCTTGAGAGGGTGCTAGACTACAAGGGATATTAATAATTAGTATACCGGGAAATCAGAGGTGGGGAGGCCACTAGACTACCAGGGATATTAATAATTATTATAATGAGGGATCGGGGCTGGGGATTGCTACACTACAAGGGAATATTATTATTATTATATTATACTTATTACTACTTGTTATAATGGGAGATCAGGGCTTGGGGGGGTGGCACATTGGCACACCCTCACAGAGGATTTCTAAGTACCATTAGCCCAGGTACTTAGACCATTGCTTTCTGGGAGGGTTTTGAGAATACCAGCTATGGGGATATGGCATCCTGCATCTGCTGCAAGCCTTCTAGTGCCATGCCACAGCCCATTATGTGGCACAAGCCCCCTCTGGCAAATGCAGTCTGCGTTTGACACAGGCTGCTTTTGAAAATTGCTCAGGGCACATTTATGTTTGATGAAGGCACCTTGTGTCAGTCTAAGTCTTATGAGAACTGGGCCCCATGTGCTAATGGAGTTTGCATTCTATTCCACGCAGCTCTCTCGTTGCTGCCCTAGGAACTCAGGGGAAGAAAATGAAGAGTAGCTGCTGCAAACAAGCTTTTATCTTGTTTCATATATTTTTACATTGGTTTTGTTTTTCCCCTTTTTTACTTTCTCATTTCCATTTTCCTTACTTTGTTTTGGTTTGCCCCATTTTTGTTTTCTTTACACCTGCTGGAGCTTTGTACTCACATTAGTTTATTTAAAAAGAATGTGCATGCTTTATTTTACATTCAGTGCGCCTCTCATACTATTGCAGGTAAGAAGGGAGCAGAGAGCAGAGGCCACCTAAGGAGCAGATGTGTACTTCAAGATCTGAAGCCAGGTAAGAGTCCAGGCCCAGATGGGTTTACTAGAGAGTTTTGTAAAAAATATATGACTTGTTGTTACCACCGCCAGTGCAAGCCTGCAATGGGGTCTTAAGGGGATCTTCAGTTTCTCCCACTTGGTGGTACACAACCATTACCAGTATTCTTAAGCCTGAGAAAGTCCCATTATCATGTACCTCATTTCAGCCTATTTTGATCTTGAATATCGATTATGAAATCTTTGCTGGAATTTTAGCTAAGCACCTAGAGGGGGTCCTCCTACACTTAATTAATATGAATCAATGCGGTTTTGTATTAAATCACCAAACACAAGATAATATCAAAAGGACTCTCCATTTAATACATGGAGCTACTCGATCAAAGATTCCCTTCCTGCTCTTAAGTTTAGATGCAGAGAAGGCCTTTGACTGGGTCTCTTGGCCTTTTTTTTGCAGGCTACACTGGGGTTTTCCAGACATATTTTGTAGGGTTAATTAGAATTTATATGACAATCCTATGGCTTACATGAAAGTCAACGGTTCAGTCTCAGCCCCTATTCCATTAATGAGAGGTACTAGGCAGGGTTGCTCTTTATCTCCATTATTGTTTGCTCTTTATTTGGAACCACTGGCACAGCCCATTAGAGAGGATGCTAATATTCAGGATTAGATCTGGGAAAAAATAGCATAAGCTAGCATTGTATGCTGATGATCTTCTGGTGTACTTGTCGAATCTCGAGGTCTCACTTCCTTATTTATGGTCTCTTCTTGAGAGTTTTGGGGAATTAGCGGGCTACAGAGTTAACTCTACAAAGTCTGAAGTGCTTTGCTAGAATTATGCTCCCTCAGTCTCAATAAAAGAACATTATTCATTCAAATGGTCATTGTCCTATCTGAATTACTTGGGGATATGTATATTGTTAGATGCCGCCAAGATGTATGAGATTAATTATTTACCCTTATTAAAATGTATAGGATTAGACTTGGAACACTGGACAGTGCTTCCCTTATTGTTGATACAACATGTCGACACTGTCCATATGGTACTACTTCGAAAGCTATTATACCTAGCCCAGATGGTGCCAATTATGCCACTAGATAAGTTTTTCATGGAGTTAAATAACTGGATTTCCCAGTTTATTTGGAATTCTAAAAGGCCAAGGATTTCTTTATTCACCTTACAGTTGCCTAAGAACCACGGTGGATTAGTAATACCTAATATACATCATTACTTCTGGGCAGCTCAATTGAAGGTGGCCTTTTTATGGCTTCATAAGCAATATTTTTCTAAATGGAAGGAACTAGAGAGGATGGAGGAGGATTTAATAAATCTACATTGTATATTGATTATTATCCAACCCCTCCTATGGGGTGATAACTGATAACCCATATACTATATGTGCTTTGAGGTGCTGGTGGAAACTTTTCAATTCTAGAAAGTTTCATAGGATCAGACTGCTGTTGTTTTCCCTTCCCTATCACCAGTCTTTTTATCTGGCTCAACTAGATTGTGGATTTCTTCATTGGGAATGTCTGGGTATTTTAATTTGATTCCATCTCCTGAAAGAGGGTGTCCCTAGGATCTTTGAGGATTTGCAGCATACTTATAATTTATCGCCCCATGATCTATTTAGATATCTGCAAACCCATGATTTTATTAAGTCCTTTCTGCAGGATTTGTTGGTAAAGGCCTCCAGCTCCCCATTGTTGTATCTTTTAATTTCTGCATTGAAGGGCTCTGTCTCTGCAAAACATATGATTTCCTACATACAGTATATAAAGCTATTTTGGCCCTGCAGGGGAGATCAGTTCAAAAGGTGAGGAGTGCATGGGATGCAGATCTTGGTATTCAGATTGCAGCTCCTACATGGGAATTCCATGGGAATCACCTGCACTCTCCTACAAGTTCATATTGAAGTTCGTATGGAAGGAATTTGCCTGGAAACTGTCTTTGCATTTCTTCAGAACACCAGTGATTCAAGCAAAATATGTCTGGGTGAGGGGTTCCACATGCTGGAGGGGATGTGGTTCCTCTCCTGTTGCTCATGGACATATCTTTGGGCTTGCAATATGCTGAGTCTGTGCTTGGCAGATCTTCAGACAGCGGCACTGGAGATTTTTATTGTGCCTTTACATTTGGACGCTGCTTTCTTCTTCTTTTTGGTGTTTCCGGATGCTGTCTGAGGCCACCTCTCTCACACTCTACTGCAAATATGTCTTTTAGCTGCCAAAAAGGCAGTCACCAAGAGATGGCTCATGAGATATCCCCCCTCTATTAAGGAATGGCAAGATATAATGATAGGAATCTATCATATGGAAAGACTCACTGCCCTCATTCAACACAGTCATGATTAATTTGAATAACTATGGTGGAGATGAATTCTTTACATGGGGAGCTGCAGGCCAGGCTTTGTCCCATAATAATGATTTGTATGGGTGAGGGGAAGGTTCCACAAGACTCAGGAGGGGATGTACAGTGTATGGCTCTTGTATGCCCTTTATCTGTTAAAGGTATAGCTCCTCATTAGGCCCTTGATCAAGAATGGTGGTTGAGAGTAATTTTTTTCTTTTATGTATATTCTACTGGTAATGAATGTGATTAATGTTGCTGTTTTACAGGATAGTCTGTTATCTATTGTATTGTCTAAGTCTTTCTTACTTGGTTTTATCCCTTAACATATCTTTGTTTACTGTACTGCTTGATATATTTTCCTCCTTCTTTCTTTGGTATTGTATAGATTTCTAATGTGTCCTTTTTTGAATAAAAAAAGAGTTACAAAAAAAAAAAGGAGCAGATGTGCCTCAGCAGCCCAGGAGGGCTTCATTTCGACAATATAGTCTGGAATGGGCTTTTTCTTTGAAACATATCCCAGCAAGGCTTTTGCTTTTTCAAACAAAATACCCAAGGAATGGGTTCCAGCAGAATCTCCTGCTGCAAACTTGCCTCCATTCAGAAGTGCTTTCTGTCCTCAGGCAGGACAGCACCTGGGGCTAAACTTTTCTTTAAACAGTCTCTGCATTCACGTCTCTCAGGGAAACTCACAAATGTCTGCCTGCAGTGCCAATGTCGAAAGCATGGCATGATGGGGGGAGTTAGTAGGAGTAACCATGAAGAAGGAAAGATGAAATGTAAGAAAGAATTTGGGGGGGAGGGGGGCTCAGATCTGTCGAGGGGCCAGTTCTTAGATCTGCCAAGAAAGAGAAATGCTGTCATGACACACTTTTACAGAATATGATACAACATAAAAGAATAGACTAGTTACAGATTTTAAAATGCTGAATTACAGGATCACAAGAATGGGGAGGGGGTTTGCCAACATTCCCCTACCTACCATGACAGGGGCCCTGACCCTGTCACACACACACTCTACCTGCCAGGTTCATTACTATGTTGCGCAGGTATGTCTTTGGTTGCCACTGAACCAGAGTTGGATTGGCCCACTAGGATACCTGGAAATTTCCATATGGGCCCCTCTCTGCTAGGTTCCTGGCCACCCTCTGAACTCTGAAAATCTTTGCATTTATCATCTATTTTCTAATTAGAGTATTTTTGGCACTGTGAGTAAATGTAAGAGGCAAATACAGAGCTAACTTATCAAATTTATGTGGAATGCTGACATATGCGTGTCCCACTGGGCTCCTCCTCTATTGATTGTCCAGGTGGGCCTTTGTATCTACTTTCCAGTTGGACTCCTACTATCCCAATGTGACCCTGCACTGAATCAGTGAACTTAGAAAACATTATACTGTATCTGATGGATGCCAGTGACATCATCTGCATCATGGTGGATGCATGGAACAGCTTCCCTAAGGAGGTTGTAGGGCAAAAACAATATGTGAATTCAAAAATGCAAGGGACAGACAGAAGATAACCCTAGTGGTAGGAAGGAGAAGGTAAGCTACAGATCAAATATGATCTGGAGTTTATACAATAGGTAGGGAAATGATCAGACTGGGTGGGCCAAGCAATCCTTGTCTGCCATCAAATTCTGTTTCTATGTAAGCAATTTTCCTTCAGATGCCTCAGTCAACTCTCTTTGTCACTTGTTAAGCATTCTTTGCAAGGAAATTTATTTTAGTTAAGAAAGTCTCTTGCTGAGCAAGGTTTTCCATGATCCGCCCCTGCATTTTACTAGTGGTTCTCTGTATTACCTTGAAACTGTTGTAAAACATCTAACATTCTCATATTTGAAACTTTTTTCTGCTTAAGCTTTTGGCACCACACATGCCAATGTGTAGAGCAAGTGGTCCACTCTTGCTATGACTCTGAGGAGCTCTTCTCATTGCTTGTCGCTGGGGCCTTTTCCACTGTTAAGGTACTCTAACATTCATCAATCATATTCAAACATTTGTCTTTCTGTTTGTCTTTAGCCTTCTTAGATTTGTTAAAATTTTGCTACTGAAACAACATCTCACACTACTCTTTTAAGGATTAAAAGCCTTGGATATTGGAAAACATTTCTGGAACTCCAAATCACAGGTCTGATCAGTCAAATGCTCTGCAGCACCCTTTCCCAAGAGTTAGTGTTTTAGAAAATTAAAGGAGCAGTTTTTGTTAGTCATCATGCCATTTTTGTAAGTAATAATTATGATGAGAGGAAATAATATTTTCCAGAAAGGGTAGTGGAGCAGGCTGCCAGTCGAGGTGATGGGTGCAAAAACTGTTGGTAGTTTTAAACATGGCTGGGAAAGAATGAAGGATATAGTGATTGTTCTGGGCATCGGAATCGGAGAGGAGAATGGAGGGGGTGGGGAGGGCTAGGACCCTGGAGGAAGAGTAGGCCCAGGGCTAAATATGGAACTCAAACAGTCTGGATGGACCGTTGCTCATTTTCTAATGTCATTGTCTATGTTTCTATGTTTCTAATGTATGGCTGGCAAAAATATTACTATACCAATTTTTCTTTTCCTTTTCTTTTACACCTAAACTGATATACATGGCTTTAAATCTGTTAAAGTTCTTGCTCCATTGTTATGCCCCTGTTTAACAAAATCTGGCCAGAGGCAATATAGCTGCAGCCAAGCTCAATGAAGTTACAGTGGAACATGGCACTGTCCGCCATGTGCAAGATGGCTGCCGGAGTTCTGTGTGCATGAGCAATGACTCGTGCATGCACACTGGGCGCCGGTGGCCATCTTGGACACGTCAAACTGTGCCTTGTTCTGCTGGCTGAAGAAACAGTGTGCCCATGGGGGGGGGGGGAGTGAAAAAACTGGTTTGGTGTTGCAGAATGATCATTCTGTAACTCCATGTCAGAAGCAATCCATGGTGTCAATCCTGTAGCTCGTTTTTAGAGATACCACAAAATGGCTTCAGACTCCACCCACTGCAGCCATAAAAATGTAATATTTTGGTGTGGTACAGTGCTAGTTGATCAACAGAATCATTTACTATCACTATCATAATACATCCACAGTATAAACCCAATATTTACAGTCAAAACCAATCCAGTACTTACAGTCGAAAGTAACCCCCCCACTACTTGCTCCAACTTCTCCCCAAGCCAACCCCCATCCCACCTCTTTCCCCTCTCTCTGCCCCCTGCCACCTTACCCTATATTTTTTGCCCTCATACACCCCCCCCACCATCCTTCTACCCTCTGAGGCTTACCCTCACTGAATTTCTACCTGTCTGTTTCCCTCCCTCCTAGCTCCCTGATAATCCTTGATTGACTTTAATACTCAGACTTGCTGCTTTGCTCCCTTTTTACTGCAATGTATTTCTGCACTTCTGCTTGATTGTGTTCTGATGCTTATTTTATTCCCCTTCCCTTCATTCAGGTCGCACATGGAAATGAGCTCTTGCTCAGTGATCCTTTCCAGGATACCAAACTTTTAAATAAATAAACATAAAGGTACTCTCAATGGAAAATATTTTTAAATATTGTGAGTGGCAGCCATCTTTAATGACTTCCATCATTAAGGATAAATATACTGTAGCTATAAAAGTTATTTTAAATATCTCAGGAAATTAAAATTTTACTGATTATGAATCTAAGGATGTCAGAAAACTTCTTTTACTAAAAAAATGAACATTTTGTGTTAATTAACATATGCTGTTGTTTTAGGAAAATTCATGAATCTGTTGCAAAATTAAGAGGTAATCTGAAGCATTGCAAGTCAGTGCCACTGCCCTTTTGGAAGAAGAAGAAGAACACGATTTAAAATGAATGGCTTGCATTGTATGTCTCAGAACACAATAACCACATATGCAACCCTTCGGGAATAAACCCTGAATTACCAATTTATGAGATTATTGCAAGTTTATGTCATTATAGCATCTTTCGCTAAAACACAGTGCCACTTTGTCTGCTCACTCACGGTACAGATGTACTGGAAGATGATCCTCATTGTTGAAAAAAAAGTTTCCAGAAGAAGTGTTTCAGGATGTCTAAAGAAAGCTAAGTGGTTAAAAATATATTCAAGTTCTTTGTGACAGGTTTCCTCTGCTCCGCACTGCAACTGTTTCAATGATATATTGCAATATTTTGCAAATGAAACACAAAGTATCCAGAGCAAAAATATTTATTTATTGAATTTTGTTGACCCAGTAGGCCCACTGAGACTAGAAGTCACTTTTTCAGGGGTGACCATGGTGAGGGGGGAATACAGATTGTAACCAACTGAAACTGAACCATATTAAGCTGTTGGTGGTATTTTTAATGAATGGGGGAAATTTGGCCAGTGCACCGGGGAAATTCCCCTACACACCTATAGGGGAACCTCTGGCCAGCAAGATGGCTGCCCAGGTGGATCCAGGTGGAGGAGAAAGAGCTATGGCTGCAGGGGAGATGGTCTCCTCCCCTGTACAGTCTATGCAAGAGGCTGAAGAAATTGGCATTGATATGGGAGTGGTTCCAGATGAATTCTTTGATACAGAAATGGATGTGACACAGGTGGAGGTTGCTAAGGTTAAGAATGGGGAGATGTCTGAATATGATGATCTGGATGAGCAGATCACGATTATAAATACTACAGAAAAACAGTTGCAAGAAATAAATGTGGAAGAACTGCTGTGTAAAAAAAGAAAAGAGGCATTACAAGCAGAATTGTTAGCACTGCGGTCTAAAATGGAACCAGTGGAAGCTGTTGACTCATACTTGACAGAACAGCTGTGTTCGAGTGCGTCATCCTCAAAGGGAGCCAAACATCTGAACTTGTAAATGTCTCGTGAAGAACAGGACTGTCAAAAGGCTGGCAGCTTTTCATGCCAAAAGCCTTCTACTTGTGGAAATAATACAGCATGGACTAGAAGAAAAAGACTCAGGCCACAGCGGCCAATGGGAAACTTAGGTACTTTTTCAAACTCTGTAAATAAAGCACTAAAAGATACTGCTAATAATTTTCCTTCAGCTGCAAATGTGGCGATATCGATGCCTAGAGTAAATGAGGGAGCAGATATAGACAAATTGGGAGAAAGCACTGAGGTAACTGTTCTTTCAGGTACTGACATGCCCCAGGCCCAAAAGGGCATTGAAAACTGTAGTTGGACTGTTGCTGAAGCTTTGAAAGATGCCGTCTGGATTCAAGATAAGAATGGGCAATGGCAGACTGATCCCAGCGACCCAGACATTCAAAGATTTCACAACCATGCGAGCAAGCACCGGGAAAAGAATGCTGAATCTATGAATATATCTGCAGAGCAAACAGAAATAAATGGTAATGTGACTGTGAACGACATGAGCCCCAATTAAACTGGTAGAGAAAATTCTATGGTGCACCATAATTTATTGCAAGAGTCCTACACAACTCCTTATATGCAAAGAATTTGGCCTTCAGAATCTGTTCTTCAGGATCCTGCAAGCAGCTCCTGGATAGCCCCATGTTTAAACTGGCTGATCTTTTTCAGAATAAAGGTGAACTGGCCACTGGTAAGAACGCTGTCCGGTTAATCTACAAAGGAGGTCTGGAAGAGCCCACAGACCATTTATATGTCTCCAAACAACTTTTAAAGGGGTCCATGACATTTTTTTTCCTTTGAGATTTTTGCACTGATACATTTGGGGAATTCTAACCATGATGTTAGTTTTAAAACAGTCTCAGGGTTGGTTAGATTTTGGGTCCAGTATCAGTCTCTTAAAAATGCTCCTGTTTGCCCCAGCCCCATGGTGCAGAGGGCTGAGGTGCTGTATGCCTTACCTGACAGCATGCTGGTGACCCAAGTTTGGGAATGAGCTCTGGCCATCGGAAGCTGGCAGGGGGGAGGGTATGGAGCTGGATAGAGTGGCTGGACGGCAGTTCTCCTCTCTGGGGAGGATCCAGTGCATCCCTCAGTGCAGGTCTGCCTCCTGGTGGAGGCCAGGAGTGGAATAGCCAGGGGGAACAGGCATTAGGCCATGGGGTGGATGGAAGGGGCTGTCACTGGGGCTGTAGTATGCATGTGTGCCTCCACGCACATGCGTCTCTACTCCTGGGGCCCTGGGTTAAGGAGAAAAAGGAGGAGAAAATGGAGAAGAAAATTCCCCTGTGGCAGGATGAAGCCCAAGCCCCCGTAGGCACCGCTCCCGGGCTGGGCATAAGGTAAGTCCCTGTAATTCTGGGAGTTGGAGCTGGGGGGGGGGTAGTCAGACCCATAGGGGCTCCTGGGGACAGGAGATAAATCAATCACAGAAAAAATTAAAAATGCTCCTGTTTGGATTCCTTATATGGTAGTCCCCCTTACTAAGCCTGCAATTAAGTATACAACTGTTATGTTCCGGAATGAGGGGGTCAATATTGAAGATATCCTTTTTTGGCTCAGACAAAGGTGTGAGGTACTGGATAAACCCTCCCCCATTCTAGGTAGTGAGCAGATCTGGAATAGGGGGATGGAAAATCAAAGTCAAGTTGTTTTCCACGAATAATGGGCCAGTGCATTTGCCAGGCAGTTTTTTCTTGGGGAAAGATAGAAGTGTGCTGTTTTATCAGGGGTAGCCCAGGTCATGTTTTAAGTGCGGGACTAGGACACATCTGAGTTCTGTCTGGGATACTCCAAAATGTAACCACTGTTTAGAATATGGACATACAGTGGCACAATGTTTGAATTTATTCAAATGTAACCTATGTGAGAGAACAGGGCATGGGTATGGGAAGTGTCCATGGGCTTCTCACAATAGAGAAGACTGTCCTTCACATGAGGGTCTAATTAATATAGCACAGCAGATGCAGGCTCAGAGGGTGGCATCACAGAGCAATGTTGCACAACAAGTTTCTGAGGCCCCCCAGCACTTTAGCAGAGGCCACGCAGGTACAACTAAACCAGCCGGAGGCAAGGCAGACCATAGAGATTGCACCAGAAGCAGTACCTGTTTTCCATGGATGAGCCTGTAGCAGGCCATGATGTAGCAGAAATGCCCCCTCCACCCCCTCCCAGTCAGCCCCAATCTTTTAAAAAGGTAGCTGCAAAAAAAGAAAGAATAGGTCTGGTGCTTCTCTTCTGACTAGCCTCCAGATAGGAAAGAAAGGGAGTAAATTCAGGGAAGCAAGGAAGGTAGGAAATAAATATGCAGCATTGGTACCAGAAAAACAGGGAGAAGAGTCAGGGGAAGAGGAATCAGATTCTTCATCTCTGGCTTCCACTACACCTGATGCTTCTTCTGATCCGGGGGGGGGGGACATACCTCCTGCCGGTCTCGGCGTAGAAGGATTTTCAAGACTACATGATTGTAACAGCACGTAGTTAACCTTATATTTTAATTTTACAGGATGGGATCTCTCACCGTAACAAAAGTCAATGTTAATAGTATTAAGAGCCATAGAAAAATGTTGACTACATTGAGTTTGTTATGGGGGGGAGGTAGTGACATCTACTGCATTCAGGATATAAGGTTACAAATGCAGCACGAATTACAGCAGGCTGCCAGGATATGGTCTATAGGGGCTACTTTTTGGTCCATAGGGGAAGATCAATGTGATTGTGTAGGGGTATTGTTTAATAATTCAGATTTAAGGGTGTCCAGACTAGTAGATATTCAGCCTGGCAGGGCTTTGTTATTAGATATTAACTGGCAACATGAGCGCTTTAGACTTACCACTATCTATGCTCCCCAAACAAAAGCACAGAGAGTTTCTTTGTTCACAAAATTCCAGCCTTATTTATATACATCTAGAATAGTGATTTAGGCTAGAGATTTTAATTGTGGGTTAGGACAAAGGAATAAGGGACTCAGGACTGATAAAATGTTTTGTGACTCCCATGCTTTGCAGAATATTATTAATATGGCCAATTTAGTGGATGCTGGAAAAATTCAAAAAGATAAGGAGGCACACACATATTTTTGAGGGTCCATTTCTACTAGGATAGATTTCATTTTTTTATCATCTGTCCTACAGGCTTCTAACTTAAAATTGCAGGCCTGAGAATTCACGGATCACAGGTCTGTTTCTATTCAAGTCAGTTGGGGGCAGTCTCCCAGGTGTAGGAAATGCACCTGGAGGCTAAATAGTTCAGTTTTGGAGAATGAAGGACTGAAGCAGGCTTGGAGACAGAACTGGCAAGCTAGGCTTTCAGTGATGGGATTATATGATAATATAACTTCATGGCGTGAAGACACAAAACAATCTTAGAGAATTTTTTTTCAAGACAACGCTAAGCATGTGGCAAATAAGGAGTACCTAGGTTATTTGCAATTAAGGAATCAGTTGCAAAAGCTTATATCCCTGACAGAAACAGAGAAAATAGATTATAGCATTCAAATTAATAACATTAAACAACAAATGTTCTCTTTACAATATAATAGGGCAAAATCTTTAGAGCAAGAGCTCAGGTTTGGGACGCATATGAAAAAGGGTTATAATAACAGGTGACCCCCAATATCAACCTGTTTTTGAGACTTGTAAAAAGTCATATCAACCCATGCAAAGTCACGAAAAGTCGTGCAACTGTGCAAAGCAGCGCAAAGTCGCATTTGCGCTGCGCAAACAGTGCAAAATACCAGTAATTATAAAAAATAAAAGATAATCAAGTGTGTCTTATGGATTTTTTTTTTATACACCCTCGGTGTGTGATGACTGTGTAAACCTCTCGAGCTTCGCTCTCGAGGTTTACAGGTCATCACACACCTCTATTCATAAGGAGGTGCAAAAAAAGTCAATGTTGAAAATCCAGAGTGAAAATATTGCAAACGTGCGAGGTTACGAGCGTGCATGGAAACGGCACAACGCACCCTCGTAACACAGTCATTTTAAGGACTTTTGGCAAAAAATTTGCAACATAGGCATTTTATGACCTCTGCTAATGAACAGTGTCATTGTCATTTTCATAATGTGGCCTGAACATGGATTTCCCATAGTGACCACGCTATTGTGGGCTTGAAGTGTGAAAATACATTTTGGCCAGGGTGTGAAAAATGACAGCTGTACTGTTCATAAGGAGGTGTGAAAAAATGTCAGTGTTGAAAATCTGGCATGAAAATATTGCAAATTCGTGAAGTTACGCAGCGCAAAGTTGCATTTGTGCTGCGCAAATAGAATAAAATACCAGTAATTATAAAAAATAAAAGATAGTCAAGTGTGTCTTATGGATTGTTTTTATACACCCTCAGTGTGTGATGACTGTGTAAACCTCTCAAGCTTCACTCTCGAGTTTTATGGGTTATCACACACCTTGGGTGTGTAAAAAAAATCCATATCACACACTTGCCTATCCATTATTCTCTATATATGGACCCGTATAAAGAATGTAAGAATAGAGTAGGGCACAGGCTGATTACAGAGTTGTTAACAGAAACAGGTCAAAAGGTTACTACACCTATGGGTATTCTACAGCAGGTAGAAGGTTATGTGACTTCTTTATATGGTGAGGCTGCACTTGTAGAAGAATTGGCTACAGTTTTTGAAAATTTAGGCTTGCCTCAAATATCAAGACAAGAAGGTTTACAATTAACTAACCCAATTATGGTAGAGGAAGTAAATTTTGACATCTCTGCTTTAAACAAGCATTTGTCAATGATGAATGTTTGCTTGCTGGTATTAGCATTGGAAATGCAGGAGTTAGAGAAATGCAGAATAGGAATGGCAGTGAAGTATTGAGTTCACGCCAACCCCACCTCTATCCTGTAGAGATGGAGAGGCATTGCGGAAAGTGTGTGGGGCGTCGCCCATGACGGTCATGCCATGTCACCTCACCTTATTCTGCAGACAGTGACATGTGTTGAGGTGTGCCTTAGGGTGCATGGCTGTACAGTGACTCCAGTCCACATGGACATATGCTGAAATGGGTGCAGCATAGGAGAATGGGGTGACGTGTGGGCAGAAGAGTCATAGGTACACCTTGATGGCTGTCAGTGGCTGTGGCTGGGGGGGGGGTGGGATGGCTTGCATAGTACAGTCGGCAATCCAAAAGCAGAGCCTGATGGTTTTCCGTGTATATAGGGTAGGACGTGATGGCTAGAAACCCTACTGCCTCAGGCATTTGTTGGTATTTACAGTACAAATGTTCAATATGGCCTTTTTGTGACCCCACCTCATGAAAGCATTTGGGACCTCATCTCATGAAGAGTGGCAGTGTGATTTTGTCAATGTGTCCCAAACATTGACTTCCAACAGCGACAGTGCCATTCTGCGCCACATGTACAAAAAGACAGATTGGGCAGAATATGAAGAATGGCAGCTGTGCCATCCATAGGGAGGTGTGAAGGGATGGGAATGTTGAAAATCTGTAGTGGGAATATTAGAAATGCATGCACTTCTGAGCATACATGGAAAGTGCCCAATGCATGCACGTAACACAGTCATTTTATGGACTGTCATCACTAGATTTTCAACATAGGCATTTTACGACCTGTGCTCATGAAGAGTGTCACTGTGATTGTATTAATGTGTCCTGAACACTGATTTGCCACAACAACCACGGTATTCTGTGCCGGAAGTGCACAAACACATTTCGGTCAGGATGTGATAAATGACAGCTATACTGTACATAAGGAGGTGTGGAAAAATGGCAGTGTTGAAAATCTGGAGTGAAAATATTACAAATGTGTGAAGTTATGAACATGCGTGCAAACTGTGCAACGCACGCTCATAACACAGTCATTTAATGGATTTCCATCACCAAATTTTCAACACAGGCATTTTAGGAGCTCTGCTAATGAACAGTGTCACTGTAGTTTTTGCAATATGTCCCAAACAGTGATTTCCCACAGTGATGGTGCCATTGTGCCCTGGAAGTACGAAAACACATATTGGCCAGGATGTGAAATATGACAGCTGTACTGTTCATAAGGAGGTGCGAAAAGATGGCAATGTTGAAAATATGGAGTGAAAATATTGCAGATGTGCCAAGTTATGAGCATGCGTGGAAACTGCATAAGGCACATGCGAAACACAGTCATTTTATGGACTTTTGTTACCAAATTTTCAACATAGGCATTTTAGCACCTCTGCTAATGAACAGTGTTACTGATTTTCGTAATGTGTCCCGAACACAGATTTCCCACAGCGACTGCGCTGTTCTGCACCAGAAGTGCAACAACATATTTCAGCCAGGATGTGAAACAAGACAGCTGTACTATTGATAAGGAGGTGCAGAAAAATGGCAATGTTGACAATGTAAAGTGAAAATATTGCAAATGTGCAAAGTTACGAGCATGCATGGAAACTGTGCAACGCATGCTCGTAACACAGCCATGTCATGGACTTTTCTCACCAAATTTTCAACATAGGCATTTTAGGACCTCTGCTCATGAACAGTGTCACTGTGATTGTCGTAATGTGTCCCGAACATGGATTTCCCACAGCGACCGCGTTATTCTGCGCCAGAAGTACGAAAACACATTTCAGCCAGGATGTGGAAAATGACAGCTTTTCTGTTCATAAGGAGGTGTGAAAAAATGGCAATGTTGAAAATGTGGAGTGAAAATATTGCAAGTGTGCGAAGTTACGCGTGTGCATTGAAACTGCATAACACACGCTCATAACACAGTCATTTTATGGACTTTTGTGACCAAATTTTCAAGATAGGTATTTTAGCACATCTGCCAATGAACACTGTCACTGTCATGTTCGTAATGTGTCCTGAACATGGATTTTCTGCTGCGACCAAGCTAATCTGCAGCGGAAGTGCAAAAACATATTTCATCCAGGATGTGAGAAATGACAGCTGTACTGTTCATAAGGAGGTTCGTAAAAATAACAATGTAGAAAATCTGTAGTGAAAATATTGCAAATGTGCGAAGTTACAAGCGTGCATGGAAACTGCGCAATGCACGATCATAACACAGTCATTTTATGGACATTACTCACTGCATTGTCAATATAGGCATTTTAGCACCTCTGCTAATGAACAGTGTCACCGTGATTGTCGTAATGTGTCCTGAACACAGATTTCCCACTGTGACTGCACTATTCTGCACCGGAAGAATGAAAACACATTTTGGCCAGGATGGCAAAAAATGACAGCTATTCCATTCATAAGGAGGTGCCAAAAAATGGCAATGTTGAAAATCTGGAGTGAAAATATTGCAAATGTGCGAAGTTACAAGCATGTGTGGAAACTGCGTAATGTACACTCATAACACAGTCATTTTATGGACTTCTGTCACCAGATTTTCAACATAGGCATTTTAGCACCTTTGCTAATAAACAGTGTCACTGTCATTTTTATACTGTGTCCCAAACATGGATTTCCCACAGCGACCGTGGTATTCTGCACCAGTAGTGCAAAAATACATTTCGGCCAGGATGTGAAACATGACAGCTGTACTGTTCATAAGGAGGTGCAGAAAAATGGCAATGTTGACAATCTGGAGTAAAAATATTGCAAATGTGTGAAGTTACAAGCGTGCGTGGAAACTGCACAATGCATGCTCATAACACAGTCATTGTATGGACATTTCTCACCAAATTTGCAACACAGGCATTTTAGGACCTCTGATAATGAACAGTGTCACTGTGGGTTTTGTAATGTGTCCCAAACACGGATTCCCCACAGCGACCGCACTATTCCGTGCCAGAAGTACAAAACCACATTTCAGCCAGGATGTGAAAAATGACAGCTGTTCTGTTTATAAGGAGGTGCAAAAAAATGTCGATGTTGGAAGTCTGGAGTGAAAATATTGCAAATGTGTGAAGTTACGAGCGTGCGTGGAAACGGTGCAATGCACCCTCGTAACACAGTCATTTTAAGGACTTTTGGCACCAAATTTGCAACATAGGCATTTTATGACCTCTGCTAATGAACAGTGTCATTGTCATTTTCATAATGTGGCCAGAACATGGATTTCCCATAGCGACCACGCTATTGTGGGCCAGAAGTGTGAAAACACATTTCGGCCAGGGTGTGAAAAATGACAGCTGTACTGTTCACAAGGAGGTGTTTTTTGTTTTTTTTTGGCCTTTTTCTGGCAGGACCACCAGCAGCCATCTGCCCTGGTCATGGCCCCCGGAGACCTCTACCGCCGTCAATTGCTGCTGAGGACCCTCGGTCACCCCCGGCTTGCCCCCCGGAGGGTGGGGCCGTGGGCCACCTTCGTGACCCCGGAACTGTGACTGGTCGGGGTCCCGGAGCGGCGGCGGCAATGTGAGGCTCTCCAGGGAGGGCTTCATTGATCGGTGGTCCTGCCCGCCATCTTTTTCCACCTGATTTTTCTCCCCAGAGGAGGCGGGGACGTGCAATGATGCCAGCATCCGCCCAGCCTCCCCCCCCACGTCAAGCGTCGGTTGTGTGGAACTCCCGGTCTCCACCAGGTGTCCCCAGCGCACCGAGTGCTGCCCGTGCCCTCCCCCTAGAGTAGGAGAGCTGTCCGTGGGACGCCGATCCACTCCGCCGTCAGCTCTCCGACGACCCGGATCCGTTCCCGAACCCGGGTCGCCGGCGTCGCAAGCGGAAATCCCACCACTGTGCCGATGGGCTGGCTCTCACAAGGAGGTGTGAAAAAATGCCAGTGTTGAAAATCTGGCATGAAAATATTGCAAATTTGCGAAGTTACGAGCGTGCGTAGCAACTGCGCAATGCACGCTCGTAAAACAGTCATTTTTTTTTATTTTTCCCACCAAATTTGCAACATAGGCTTTTTGAGAGCCCACCTCATGAACACTGCCACTGTCATTTCATTAATCAGTCCCAAAATGTGATTCTGTGCAGTGACCGTGAAACCACCTTCCAAGTCCGATTAATGCCATGACAGTGACAGAATTCATGAGGAATGGTCCCAAAAACCCCATGTTGAAAATTTGTGCCAAAATTCCCAAAAATGCCTGAGATATGCATCAAACTTGAAAAATTCCTATTTATTACATTATACAGCTTACCGGCATTTCCTCAGTTCACAGTCGGCTTTGAAGAGTGCAGACATGTTCCCAGTCCACCGAAGATCATCACACCACACTCCGGAGGTAACTATGGTGTGAGGAGGGGTGTGGGGAGGCAGTGTACTCAGTGAATGGGTGTGGGTTGTGGGGGGGGAGCACGGAGACTATGAGGGACAGTTTTTTTTTTTACAGGTTTAAAAAACAAATCAAACAACCATCGCGGGATAGGTTTTCCATTTCAGAGGCATTGGGCATGCTGGGGTGGGCTCCCAGCATGCCACCTGAATGTTTCTGGTGGTGTAGCCAATGGGGGACTGGGCACCCCCATCAGCACAAAAGCGGGGGGGGTGAAAGAGCCGAGGATTGGGCACCTTGGCACAAATTTACTTTGTTTTCGGGGATGCATTATGCTGATGGGAGTGGGCTCTCCATCCATAAATCAAACTGGGAGGGGACATGATGCCGATGGAGAGTGGGCTCTCCTTTGGCAACTTTACATTAGAGGGGACTGAAGCCGATGGGGATTGGGGGCCCCGTCAGCAAAACTGCACTGTTGTGGCGGGGGACATGCTGCCAAGGGGGATTGGCCACCCCCTCAGCTTAGGAAAACTTCAATATTGTTTGTGAACAGGCAGCAAGCCACCCACCATGTTCATAAACAATATTACAGTCGGCAAGTTCCACCCAGCAATGACGGGTCGCTTCCTCATTGCAGCGGAATCACTGATGCTGCAATTATGAGGCGGCCCCTGATTGCTGTGGCGAAAACGTTGCAACTTGGTGCAACTTTTGGAAGCCAGTGTCATCAGCACACTGTGCCTCCATTGGTGCACCATGGACAAGCCACAAAATGCTGTGCCTCCCTTGGCTGCTACACTGCCACGCCTCCCTAACCCGCTTCTCTCCTAAGCTCTCACATAATGTTTCTTGCGCATGCGCGCAAACAAACATAAAAATAATTCTGCACCAGGCACAAATGGCATAGTATCTGAATTTTAGAAAACATTTCAGGAAGATTTAGCCAGAGCATTACCAATTATGTATAATAAGAAATTACAAAAAGGACACTTATCGAAATCAATGAACCAAGTCCTTCTTATATTGTTATTTAAAAAAGGAGATTAGGAAGATTTTAAAAAATTGGCAACCGCTGAGTCTCTTAAATTCAGACCTAAAGATCTTAAGTAAAATTCTGCTTAATAGGTTAACTAAAGTTGCTGATAAATTGATAAGTGCTTTCCAAACCTGTGCTCTCCCTAACAGGTATCAGCACGATAATCTTATTCTGTTGTGAGAGATCTTCCAGATGACTAAATTATCAGACATACAGGGATATGTTTTAGGTATTGATCAAGAAAAGGCTTTTAACAAAGTCTCACATGCCTTTTTTTACAGTTCTCAAAGCTTATGGGGTGCCTCACATATTTACATTTTAGCTAAAATGCATGTATAATGAAGCCACCATTATCCCTAACATTAATGGTTGGCGGGGAAAGAAATTAGAGTTAGGAAAGGAGTTCGACAAGGCTGCACCCTAAGTCCCCTTCTGTATGCTTTTAGTATTGGCATCTTAATTAGATCCATAGTACGTAATGAACAGATTTATGGCTTTAACCTTAATGGGGGTACAATCACAGTACAAGTTCTGGCATATGCAGACGATTTAGTATTGTGTTCAGACCACAACACAAATGAGCAGCATTTGAAGGAATCCTTGGCAGTGTACTCTAAACAGTCAGGGGCAAAGATTAATTATAACAAAAGTTCAGGAATTCCATTAGGAAATACTCCTCTTCCTATAGGGGAGAAGTTTGCAGAAATACCTATATCATGGAATAGTATTAAAATCTTAGGTATAGAATTCGGGGGTACTGACATGGTTAAGGAAAATTGGGAGAAGAGATTGCAGATAGCCAATGGCTTGGTGTCTTCATGGAAGGGGCAACAGATTGCCAAAAAGAAAAGAGTTCTTCTAATTAAAACCTTGCTCATAATGGTATTTTTATACCTTTGTTATGTGTTTCCTGTCCCACAGTCTTTATACATTGCTTTATACAGTGTGTTCTTTCAAGCCTTATGGGGAAATAGGCTGAACCCCATTAAGAGAGTTCACGTATAGGAAGATACAGGAAGAAGGGATGGGTATGATAATCCCTATAGCCGTTTTTAGCAGTGTGTTTTTATCATATAATATAGTCTCGGCTTTAAGGCCTGGGTATAAAATTTGGAAGTCTTGCATAATGGAGTGGCTAGATAAATGCCTAGGTCCTTGGACACAGATGAAATCTGGATTATTAAATAAGATACCACAGGTGCCAAGCTATGGGCTGGAGCAAGTTAAGAATGCTATTAGGTGAAATGTGATTGTTCCACAAATCCAAACCACTTATAGGAAAAGCCTTTATTCTTATTTTTGCAGGCAGAATTTAAAAAAATTACAGCTTTCCCTGAGTGTCGGCAGGTTAGCATGTCTTTTCTGCTAAAACAGCTCTCAAATAAGTGATTGCCAGACTTTGTATGGGATTCTGTGTGGTTGGGTAATTATGGTAGGCAGGAGTGCATAATATTAATAAGCATAAACAGTTGAGCGAGAGGTGTTGTTTAAGATCTAATTGTATACAGATGCTTGAAATACAGTCACATTTGTTTTTAGAGTGTGAATATGTAAAATAATTTTGTATATATTTGTCAAGGGCATGGAAGGAGCCTTTATTTAAGTCTCTGACATATGGTACTTTAATATATGGGGACTATTCAGGAGGTTGGGATAAATTTCATCCAGAAACTATATACATTATTTTTTCAATACTTAGATACTACATATGGCAAGATGTGTTTGGGTTACTCAGCAGAGATTGGTGTATTATGTTGAAATAATGAAGAATGTCCAGACTTCTTTATTAAAGGTACATACAACAGACTCTAGATTTTATAGACCAGAGAAGGTGAAAATGTTTTGGGTACATTGTGAAAATTGGATCATTCATAAATGAATTTATATTCAAACATCTGATTTGTATATGTGACATGTTTAAATTTGTATGAGATATTTGAATTAAGAATGTAATATTTGATCCGGCCCGGTGGTGCTGAGGTTTGAGGCACTGGATGCCACACTATGCACCACGCCGGCAACCTGAGTTTGGGAGTAGACTCGGGCCATTGGAGGTCGGCAGGGCAGAGGAGGATTGAGCATCTGGAGGACTGCTCTCCTTCCCTGGGAGGGACGGGGGACATGACCGCGCCATTCTGGCAACCCCCAGTGGAGACTGGGAGTCTTCTCCAGCAGTCATGGTCCAACTAATGGGGAATTGGCTGTGGCCGCTCTCCTGTGGGTGTGTGTGGGAGCTTGCACGTACTGCTCTGGGGAGTATTGCACTGCTGGGCTGGTGGGGGGGATAAAGGTAAGAAAGACCCCCTCAGCCCATGGGTAGGTGAAAGCTCCACCTGGGGCCAGTCACACTCCCACCGTCAGACCCACTGGACCAGGCATATCCAGCACTCCAGTTTCGGTGCTTCAGACTTTCAGATAAAGTGCCAGGGCACGTGGTCTTGCCCTGTGAGGCTCAGAGCCGGGGGAATTGCCAAGCTGGAGTGGCCTGGTCCAGATGGGTTTCAGACTGGGAGGTAGAGCTGGTTCCTGTGGGGTAGCCGGAAAGAGTTCCACGGGGATCCCGGGGGTAATCAATAAAGTTGAAAAAAAAAAGAATGTAATTTTGATTGTGATTTATATATGTTTTTGATGTTATGTATAGCATCTTCTTTTGTTATATGAATGTAATGAAGTCCCTATTTTCAATAAAAATTCCCCTACTCTTTATGAGATGTGCCATGGGATCTTTAACGTCTACCTGAACAACCACCAGAACAGGCAGATGGGACCTCAGTTTAACGTCTCATCTGAAAGACGGTACCTCAGGAGTGCAGCATCCCCATCATGCTGCGCCACAGTGTCAGTATTGGGATATTAACCCAAGTGCCTGGTGTAGGGATAGAACCCATCTGATCTCCCAGCCTCAGAGGCAAGTGTGCAACCTGCTGAGCCACTGACACTGACGTTCTCATGTGAATCTTTGCGAAGTACTGTAAATCATGGATGTAAATAATCTGCTGCCCAATCCATGAGCACTATAAAAAAATCTTAATAACAATTGTTATTTTCAGTTAGAATTTTTCTGAAGAAATTAAAGTATCTCACTGATTAAAAATGGCATACTAATGAAACGTGTTAATTAATGTTACTTATTCATTGTATATGGTGCAGTTGGCAATATCACTGAAATCATGGGGTGTCAAGCTCAGTCAGTATATAAATTTTTGTGAGACCACTGTTCTGCAAAAAGTCAGAGACTGATACAGATGGTAGGGACATTAAAAAGTCACTCATCTACAATCTAACTATTTGAAAGTGCCAAATTTTTCATTAAAGCAGCAGTATTAGTTACTTGGCAAAAACATTATCATACATTTTTAATAGTAATGTATTTATAGCAAAGCATCAATGTACATATTTTTCTTTTTAGTTTATTCATTCTTAAATTGAGATACATATTTTTAAAACTTCCTCCTTTCTTGCCATACCCACTATGACACAACAAAACATCTTGGTGCCCTCATGTGCTATTTAACATCAGAGCATGTGGCAGCACCATTCTAATGCATATACAGTATGAATCCTGTATTTACAGTTCATAAAGTAACTTCGAATGAAGTTTTTTGTTTTTTTAAACTGTTGTTAGCAGTCATATCAATTAAAGTTGGAATAGTCATTAATTACAAAACCAAATGTCACAATTGGAGTATTGTGTCTTGATGAATATAGCAAGAGAAGCAGTTGAATAGAGGGAGTGGTTGTTGCTATGCACCAGAGACAGGAAGTTCCCTGAGTGAGTGAGGCACTTGAATAGAGAAGGTTGTTTTTGTCTGAGTTGAAAAGAATTAAAGTTAATTCTTCTCATAAAGCATACACACAGAAAAGACTCCCTGAGTTTCACTGAGAGTATATTTTAAATAGCAGAGTGGAAACAAAAAGTTGGACGGTTATGTATGTGAATGCTAGAAGTCTAGCAAATAAGATTCTGGACCTAGAGGCCATCATGGCATAGGTTGAACCAGACATTGTGGCCATTTCCAAGTCACAGTGAACTGAAAACCATGACTTGGATATGGCCATACCAGGGTATAGTCTGTTCAAGAAGAACTAGATGGGAAGGAAAGGAGGGTGTGTGATGCTTTGTGTGAGGGAAAGCATTAAAGCAACAGAGAATCATGGAATGCAGGGGAGCCAGAGATACTGTGTGTCACCCTGGTGATGGAAAATGGAGTCACTATTCACACTAGAGTAATCTACAGATCTACAACACAAGGGAAAGAATTAAATAACGTACTGGTGAAAAACACTGGAAAGATGGCAGTAAAGGTGGAGGTGCTACTGGTGGGGACTTCAACCGGCCAGATATAGATTGGAGCCTCCCAGCAGTGACTTCATCTAGAAGCAGGAACATCTTGGACTCTCGGCAGGGGGTATTCCTCGGGTAACTAGTCAGAGAACCCACTCATGATGGAGTAATACAGAACCTCATACTCACTAACAGGGACAGTGCTGTAGACATGCATGTAAGTGAGAGGCCACTCAGGGACCAGTGATTCCTGTAAAGTGTAGTTCAGTATAAGGATGACTGCAGAATTGAACTAAACAAGGGTGAGGGTCCTTGATTCCAAGAAGAAAGATTATAAAAATATGGGTAAATGCCTCAGGGGTGACCTAGCCAGGAGGAGGGGATGATATGGGTGGGGTGGAGGAACAGTGGGAGAAGATAAAACGGAGCATAGTAAAGGTAAAAAAAAAAACTGCATCAAACAAGTTAGCAAAAGCAAGTGGAACATGCATTTGTCAATGCTGAATGTTGTCTTGCTGGCATTTGCACTGGTAGTGCAGAAGTTAGAGAAATGCGTAATAGGAATGGCAGTGAAATACTGAACTCACGACAACCCCAACCCCACCCTGCAGAGACTGACAGACATTGGGGTGTGCCTTTGGGTCGTTGGCCATAACTCTCATGCAATTTCACCTCACCCTATCCTGCAGACACTGAAAAATGTTGCGTTGTGCCTTGAGGTCTTTGGGCCTTACGCTCACCCCATTCCATAAGGCAATACACTGAGATGGGTGCAGTATAGGAGAACAGGGTGAACTTTGGGGCTGAAGAATCCAAGGCACAACTCGATGGCTGTCAGTGGCTGCAGGCTGGGGGTTGGGGTGGAATGGCATGAGCATTACAGCTGAAAATCCCAAGTCACACCCTGACGCCTTTCAGTCTCTACAGGGTGGGTGTTACAAAGAAACATAGAAACATAGAAGTTGACAGCAGATAAGGACCGCAAGGCCCATCCAGTCTGCCCATTTCTTTTTCTACCTTATGAATGTGACATCGGCCTTTGCTCTGTCAATGGCCTATCTAGTCATACTCATCTGTATTGCTCCCTTATGCCTATCCCATGCCTGTTTGAAGCCCTGCACTGTATTCATATCCACCACTTCCTGGGGTAGGCCGTTCCATGCATCCACCACCCTTTCTGTGAAAAAGAACTTCCTCACATTACCCCTTAATCTGCCTCCCTCTTGTCCTGCTATTTTTCTTATATTGAAACATGTTAGACTCTTTCACCTTGTTAATGCCCTTAAGGTGTTTGAATGTTTCAGTCGTATCACCTTTTTCCCTCCTTTGCTGTAGGGTATACTGTACATATTGAGCTCCGTTAATCTGTCCTCATATGTTTTCTGATGCAGTCCCTGCACCATTTTGGTGCCCTTCTCTGGACTGCCTCAACTTGGTTAATGTCCTTGTGAAGGTGTGGCCTCCAGTACTGCATGCAGTACTCCAGATGGGGCCTAACCAGTGTCTTGTAAAGAGGGATTATTGCCTCCCTCTTCTGACTTGTGATACCCCTACTAATACAACCCAACATCCCCCTAGCCTAACCTACTGCTTTAGTGGTCTGCTTGGATGATTTCAGGTCATCGGTGATAATGATGCCCAAGTCTCTTTCTTCCATTGCGACTGCCAGCAACTCCCCTCCCAGCCTATAGGTGGCTTCAGGGTTTCTCCTCCCTATGTGCATGATCTTGCACTTCTTTGCGTTAAACCCCAGTTGCCACTCTTTTGACTATCTTGCTAGTTTATCCACATCTCTTCTCATTCTGCCCACCCTATCTGGATCATCTACTCTTTTGCAGATCTTGGTGTCATCTGCAAACAGACAAAACTTACCCTCCAGTCCATCTGCAATGTCACTGATGAAGATATTGAAGAGGACTGGCCCCAGGACTGATTCCTGAGGTACCCCACTTGTGACTTGCATCTCTTCTGACTGTATACCATATACCACCACTCTCTGTTTTCTGTCCGTCAATCAGTTTGCCACCCAGTTGGCCAACTTCTGATCCACCCCAAGCCTACCCAGCTTATTAATCAATCTTCTATGTGGAACAGTATCAAAAGCTTTGCTGAAATCAAGGTAGGCAACATCAACTGCTCCCCCTTGGTCCACCACTCTGGTTACCCAGTCAAGGAAATCTATGAGATTAGTTTGACAGGACCTTCCTTTTGTAAACCCATGCTGTCTTGGATCCTGTGCTCCTATGGATTTCAAGTGTTGCACTATCCATTCCTTAAGAAGTGACTCCATAATCTTGCCCACAACTGAGGTAAGAATGACTGGTCTGTAGTTCCCTGCCTCCTCCCTGCTACCACTCTTGTGGAGCTGGATCACATGAGCCCTTCCCCAGTCTTCTGGGACCTCTCCTGTGCTCATAGGCTCACTAAACAGTCCTGATAATGGCTCTGCTAGTTCCACCCTTAGCTCCTTTACTACCCTGGAATGTATGCTATCAGGTCCCATTGCCTTGTCCACCCTGAGCTTATCGAGCTCTTGTAGGACCCTTTCTTTTATGAAGGGACTAGTGCACACCTCCCTCCTCCCTGTGTCCATAGTGCTGAGCTGTGGGCCCTGCCCTACCTTCTTTTCAGTAAATACTGAGCAGAAGTATCTCTTTAGGATAAATGCTTTTACATGGTCCTTCTCCTCCTCACATGCACCCTTATCCCCTTTGATATTAGCAATGCCCCCTCTGGACTTTCACCTTTCACTAATGTATCTATAGAAAGTCTTGTCACCGTCTTTTACTGTTTGTGCTAGTGTTTCCTCAGTTTGGGCCTTTGTCTGCCTTACTGCCTTCCCTGCTTCCCCTAGGGAAGTTTGGTATGCCTCCCTATCTTCATCCTGCTGCGTTCCCTTACAGTTGGAAACCCTAATGCCCCAGGTGTTTGTTGGTATTTTCACTCCAAATTTTCAGCACGGGCTTTTCGTGACCCCAGCTCATAAACAGTGGCACTATCAGTTTGTTAACTGAAAGGTGATTTTGTACAGTGACTAAGGCATTTGGCGCCACAGGTGTGAAAACACATTTCAGGCAGGATATGAAAAATGACAGCTGTACTGTTCATAAGGAGCTGTGAAGAAATGGTAATGTTGAAAATCTGCAGTGAAAATATTAAAAATTCTTGAAGTTACGAGTGTGTGTGGCATCTGCGCTGTGCACCTCATAACACAGTCATTTTACGTTAAACGCGGCGCATCGCAAGGCGTTTGCGGAGAGTAGCACACTTGGAGGTGTGCCTCTCCCATCCAATGCACTGCTCCCTTGAGCAGGTGTGGCGGTCCTGCACCAATGGGTGCAGGAGCTCAGTATGACAGTGGTGTTCCTCTGCTTCAAAGGAAAGCACCGCTGCCATACTGAGTGCCGGCATCACGACGTCCCCCCTCATGTCACGCGCTGCCCCCCTGTGCGCGTCACGCTGCCCCCCCACAGCTTTGGTGCCACAAACTTTGTTTGACGACGGGGTGCCCAATCCGTCAGCTCCACAGCCCCCAAACCATCCTGCTGCCACGCTGGGGCCCACCCCAGCGTTGCAAACTGGCCTTTGTTTTGCCGGACGGGGTGCCCAATCCCATCGCCTCGGCCCCTCCTCAAGATAGTTTGCTGACGGGGTACTCAATCCCGCTGCCCTTGCCCCCAGTCATCTTGTGCCATGCTGGGAGCCCACCCCAGTGTGGCAACGGTCCCACGCCGCCGTTTTTTTTAACACCTGTAAAATAAAAACGGTCCCACGGCGCTGCCTCCCAGCCCCCATCCCACAATCCGCACTCACCCACTGCACACCAGTTTCCACACCCCACCCCATACTTACTTCCAGATTCTGGCGCGACGATCTTCGTGGACCGGGAACACGCTTGCACTCTTCAAAGGCGACCTCTAACTGAGGAAATGCCGGTAAGCTGTACAATGGGCTAGATAGGTGTGGTTTCAACTTTTTGCATATCTCAGTCATTTTGGATTTTGCACTCACCAACATGGGGTTTTGTCCTTCTCATGAATGATATCACTGTCATGGCGTTATCGGGCCCCAAGGGTGATTTCACAGGCACTGTGCAGTCACTGCGTGAAATCACCCTTCAGCCTCAAATAACACCATGACAGTGACATCATTCATGAGAAGGGGGCTCAAAAACCCCATGTTGAAAATTTGGTGCAAAAATTCCAAAAAATGACTGTTTTACGAGCGTGCGTTGCGCAGTTCCTACGCAGGCTCATAAGTTCACGAATTTTCAATATTTTTACTCCAGATTTTCAACATTGCCATTTTATCACACCTTCTTATGAGTCGTACAGCTTGCATTTTTCACATCTCACCCAAAATGTGTTTCCACCCATGTAGCGCACAATGGCGCAATCAGTGTGCGAAATCAATGTATGGAACACATTAAGAAAATCACAATGACACTGTTCATGAGCAGAGGTCTTAAAATGGCTATGTTGAAAATTTGGTGAAAAAATTCCTAAAAATTACTGTTTTATGACCGTGCATTGCGCAGTTCCTACGCAGACGTCAGACGCTTATGAATTTTCAATATTTGCACTCCAGATTTTCAACATTGCCATTTTACCACAGCTCCTCATGAGCAGTACAGCTGTCATTTTTCACATCCTGCCCAAAATGTGTTTCTGCCCATGTAGCGCACAATGGCGCAGTCGGTGTGCAAACTCAATGTATGGGACACATTAAGAAAATCATAGTGAAACTGATCATGAGCAGAGGTCTTAAAATGGCTGTGCTGAAAATTTGGTGAAAAAATTCCTAAAAATGACTGTTTTATGAGTCTGCGTTATGCAGTTCCTACGCACGCCAGAAGTTTATGATTTTCATTATTTTCATCCAGATTTTCAACATTGCCATTTTACCACACCTCCTCATGAGTACTGCAGCTGTCATTTTTCACATCTTGCCCAAAACATGTTTCCGCCCATGTAGCGCACAATGGCACAGTTGGTGTGCGAACTCAGTGTATGGGACACATTAAGAAAATCACATTGTCACTGTTCATTAGCAGAGGTTTTAAAATGGCAATGTTGAAAATTTGGTGAAAAAATTCCTAAAAATGACTGTTTTACGAGCGTGCATTGCAGAGTTCCCACACACGCTCATAGGTTTGCGAATTTTCAATATTTCCACTCCAGATTTTCAACATTGCCATTTTACCACACTTCCTTATGAGCAGTACAGCTGTCATTTTTCACATCCTGCCCAAAATGTGTTTCCGCCTATGTAGCGCACAATGGGGGTAACAAAAAGGTCATGCTGACAATTTATTGTGCAAATACCAGCAGTTGCACAGGGCATTAGGGTAAAGCACCATACATGCCAAACACCACTGCAAATACCTGCAAGTGAACATTCGGCATTGACAAATGCTTGTTTGAAATGTTTTCACCAGATTTTCAACATAGGCATTTTGAGACCTCGCTCATAAACAATGTCACTGTGATTTTCTCAATCTTTCCTGAACGTTGATTTCCCACAGCGACCACACCATTGTGCTCCAGATGTGCAAAAACACATTTTGGGCAGGATGTGAAAAATGACAGCTCATAAGGTGATGTGAAAAAATGGTAATGTTGAAAATCTGGAGTGAAAATAATAAAAATTCTCAAAGTTATGAGCATGTGTGGAAACTGCGCAATGCACACTTGTAACACAGTCATTTTTTGGAATTTTTCACCAAATTTGCAACATAGGCTTTTTGGGAGCCCACCTCATGAACAGTGGCACTATCATTTCATTAATTGGTCCTGAAAAGTGATTTTGTGCAGTGACTGTGAAATCACCTTTTGGGACTGAATAACAAAATGACAGTGACTGATTTCATGAGGTGGGGTCCCAAGAACTCCATGTTGAAACTTTGGAGCCAAAAGTCAAAAGAATGGCCGAGATATCTACCTGAGCTGAAACCTTCCCCATTGATGCCATTATACAGCTTACCGACATTTCTTCAGTTTGCGGTCAGCTTTGAAGAGTGTAGACATGTTCCCTCTTCACTGAAGATTGTGGCGCCAACCTCCAGAGGTAAATATGGGGTGAGGGGGTGTGAGGAGGTGGGGGAGAGGTGGGGAGAGTAAAGGGTGGGTGAGGGTTAGGTGAGGGCGCTGCTAACAGCGAGGACCATTTTCTGCAGATGGTTTTCTTTCTTTACAGGTGTAAGAAAACAAATGTCCAGTGTGCCCATGACTTTGTGGGGTGATATTGGCACACGTGCAGCCAATGGGGAGGGCGGGGCAGGAACATGCCAACATGGTCGGCTTCTGAACACCACAGAGGAACACTGGGGTGGGCTCCCAGTGTGCCACACTGTCTTGGGGGAGTTATTAAACATGCCAACAAAGGGATTGGGCACACTGAAGTTGGCTTTTTAGGGATTGTGAGAGGCGGATGGTGCGAGCCGCTGTCATGTTTATTGAAATGTTTCACCAGGCAAGGCACAAAGGGGAGGCATATCATCTGTGCCACTGCATGATGAGCTTGTCACTGATTGCAGCAGCAAGTTTGTTTTTAAGTTGGTGGCACTGCATAAAACTTGTGTCACTGCTAGCATGCTCGCCAATTGGTGAATGAGGAACGCACCTTCTAAAGCGTGCCCCGCATTCGCCAAAACTGACACACCTCTTCATTTCTCCTACTACCATCTCCTACTACCACAAAATGTTGCTTCCACATGTGCAAGACAACATCAAAAGAGACTGTTATGGTTCTCAAAAGAGATGGCAGAAAAGATAATAGCTAAAAGACTAATATTCAGAAGATGTAAGGAGACACAGAGGGAAGAGGATAAGTAGATGTATCAGGGGACGCAGAGGGAAGCAGGGAAAGCAGTAATGAGCACGAGGGCACAAAGTGAAGAGAGAATAGCACAGGAAGTAATGAAAGGGAACAAGACATTTTTTCGGTATGTAACTGAAAAAAGTAGAAACCGGCTGGGATTGTAAAGTTAAAATGGGAAGGTGGGGGCTGTGGAGAGGGGGACCAGAAAAGGCAGACATCCTAAGCAAATACTTTTGTTCAATGTTCACAGAGAAAAGAGATGGGGAGGGGCTGCAAAAACGTAAAAAAGATTTGGAGGGAGGTGGACACTAGTCCATTTTTGGAGGTGAGAGTCCTGAAGTGACTTACTAATCTGAAGTGAGACATAGAAATTGGATGAGATAGGGTGCATCCAAGGGTATTGAGGGAGCTCAGGGTAATATTGGTTGAACCTCTGAGTGTTCTATTTAACAGCTCACTGGAAACAGGAATGGTTCCAGAAGACTGAAAGAGGGTGGATGTAGTCTGACTACACAAAAGTACCAGCAGGGAGGAGGCTGGCAATTTTAGATCAATCAACCTGACATTAGTGGTGGATAAGTTAATGGAATCACTGCTGAAGGAGAGGATTGTGGAATCAGTGCTGGAACCAGTCCATTTTAATGTCTTTAAAAGTGATATTGCAGATGAGCTGGAAGAAAATGTCTGCCTCTTTGCAGATGACACTAAAATTTGCAATAATGTGGACACTCCCAAGAGGGTGTGTGTGGAAAGGATGAGCAGAGACCTGAGAAAACTAGAAGAGTGGTCAAGGGTATGGCAGTTGGGTTTCAATGTGAAAAAGTGCAAAATAATGTACTTGGAGCACAGAAGCCCAGGGATGGAGTACAAAATGGATGAAGCGATAATGATGACCACCAAGTTGGAAAGAGACCTGGGGAAATCATATTGGATGACTTAAAGGTGGCCAGGCAGTGTGACAAGGCAGTAGGGAAGGTGAGTGGGATGCTGGGGTGCATATGGAGGAGTATCAACAGCAGATAGGGGGAGGTGGTGTTGACTCTGAATAGATCATTGGTATTACCCCACCTAGAGTACTGTGTGCATTGCTGGAGACCATGGACTGGACTCTCAAAACACTCTGAAGGTACAAAATCATTCACAAGTCCCAAAACATTCTGCAACTGTGGAAAAAAAATGAAAATTGCACTGAGTGGTATACACAAACCGTCCGCAACTACAAAAAAACATACACTGCAACCTGCAGAAAAAGTTTAGCTGTAGAAGTTCCTCGGGAAAAAAAGCCACTGAAAAGTATGGTATATCCCCTTAAAGGCTTTTCTTAGCCAATGTTCTTCCGCAGTTGTGGAAAAAATGTTGCACACGTACTGCACCACAGAGAATGAAGCGTAACTCTCCCTGAGCAAGACGCAGTGTACCAACAATTGAGATACAATTATATTGGAGGTTTACTAGTCACAGATCAGAAAACAGCTTTCTTTTCCTTCTTGGGAAGTTGTTCCACTAGTTACATTAGATGTCTGATTATTAATAACTGGAAAACCCTTTAGCTGGAAAACATGGTTAGTAATCACTGAAGAATCAACAATATGGATTCCCATGCTATGAAGTAAAGCTTCCTTAGCCATAATTCTTTCACTTACTTGACTATTAGTACAAAGCACATCTACCTGACTATCTTGATACCAACTGGGATGCCTAAAGACATCCATGATCCTGTTTCTTCCCAATTTAATCCCTATGATATCTGACAAAAAGTTACATAGTGACACTCTAAGCTTGTTTCTAGTTTCTCTGAACATCTGTCTTAAACCAAATATCAAAAGTGAGACACGGCTGCACCCCATCACCCACCTCTTCTTGTTTCATGTCACATCCTTCTGCTAATTCAAAACATAGGTTTCCAAGACTGTGTTCCACTAGATTTCTCCAAAGATAGTACAGGACCCTTTTGTAACAACTAAGAGCTTAATAGTAGTGGAACCTTCTATAGAAGACATACTTCTAGTAACATATAGGTCCTCATCCTCGACAGAAAGACCCAGTGTGTCTCTAAGGAGGGTGCAAATCTGTTTCTTTATTTGCTTTGTAGACTCATCAGGCTCTATCTGTAGACCCGTGATTCTTATATAACTTTGAGAATCTATTGTATTTAAAGATTTCTCACTACTGTCAAATTCAGCCCTATTTGCATTATTTTCATCCAAGCAACTGTTCTGTGTTTTGATTTTCCCTACATCCTGCTCACCTAGCTGAACATTTTCAGAATCAGTGGTCACAGCTTGAACTTCCTCAGTGCTTTCCCCCCCAATTTTTACCCTTTTGATCTAGATTAGCTGTAGTGTTGGTAGCACTACAAGACCTTTCGATAAAATAAACCCCTGCTTTCTTGTTTCTATTTTTCTTTATCTTTTTTTTTTTTTTTTACTTTGTGTATCAGTTACATCCCTAGAGCTAATATGGTTTGATTGTTGGGTTTTAAATTCTCCTATGTTCTTTAATTTTCTTTTAGTTTTTTTTGGATAATTTTCCCCCCTCACCCGATTCTTGAGCTCATTTATCTCAGCCTTCATAGTTACTATTGAAGGCTCAAAGCTGTTTATTTCCACTGTCCTTCCTATTTCTTCAGCATACATTAACAGAATAGAAGAGGATTCTCTAGGTGGATAAATGTTCAATAATCTAAATAGACCCTCCATTTTTGCTCCATTAACAGCACTATTTAATTTCAGATTATCCAGTTCTTCTCTTACTACCACAAATTGCACCACCAAAATTAAGTTGGCTGCATGTTGATTTTTCATAATATTAATTAAGTCCTGACTTAATGTTATTGGATAGTACATCGCTGAGGCCTCTTCCTTTGAATTCTTTGAAGTTACTGGATCAATTACCCTAGGAACATGATTACCCAGGGCAATTACCTCAACTCTTGATGTCTGCTTAGAATTTAAATCAGTATTTAAAGAGTTTAATCCATTTATCATATTTTGTAAATCCAACATTATTTCACCTAGATTAATATTGGGGGATTGTATTTTACCAAACACATCTTTTTTGTTATAAGACTATCAGTCAAAAATCTCTCCTCATCTCCAAAGGGTAACCATTCCATGGATCCTGTAGATGCTACTGCAAAATCAACATCATCCCTCACATCAGGGTCATTTAATAACCTTTGAATGGGATTACTTAGCAAATCTGATTTTTCTTCTATTTCAATTGTTGCCATGGCATCGTGTTCAAAGAGTTGAGGATTAACACCGCTTTTCACTAGAATAAGGTCATCAAACCTAGTTTTCAGTGAAGCAAGTAGGTTCAGTGTTGACGTCAAGTTTATTGTTGTTAAGACACTCTGTACCCCCTCCATACGTTGTTTCCTCTTCCTGCACTTTTTCCTTCTTATCTTTCTTATCCTTCTTTTCCTTTTTTACACAGTGTGCAAAAATGTTAGTCTCCTTTACTTGCTTAACTTGTTTAAGTTGCTTAACCTGAGTAATATGTGATCTATTGGGATTTATCTAAGGACAAGCTTTTTTATTGCTGTCCACATGATTACTCATCCCTTTCTTTGTGTGAGCCTTCTGTGGTTTGCCCTTCATGAAGTTGTCAAGCTTCTCTTGTTTAAAAGTAGATGAATTACTGTTATTGGTCCTTTTGTCCCTCAAGATCTTCTTACCAGTAGGTACCAGAGGGGAAAAAGGAACCACATCAGGGTTTAAACCCCTGAGATACTCCATCGTGTCAGTCTTCTGGTCTTTGGTATTAATCTCAGTGTTGTTAGTTAAATGAAATTGTCCCATCGAACTCAAGCAACTCTTAGACTGAGCACTTGTAACCATCATGGTATACTATGGTATACTATGGCATATAATAAATGACACAGAAGATAACAGAAACAGAAACAAACAAATAACAATAACAGCAAGCAGAAAGCACAGTATATATGTCAGGCTAATTTATAAGTAGAAACTATTATGGGAGCAATTATAAAACTGTAAAGAAAAAGAACAGGAACTACAGGATTGCAAATATTTATACTCAATTAGCACACAGATAAAATGAAAGAGCCTAGCTGAGGATGTAAAATACATTTATAATTAGCAAAAATTAATAGGAGTCCTACCATAGATAAAAGAAATAAGCATAAAAGATTACAAGGGCCACAACAAGGTCCAGTGACAGGATCCAGTGGTCCTCCAGTTATCCTCCTATCAAACTCTTGTTCAGAACAAACACCAATATACTTCAGAATAATGTTAGTTTCATCAAGGTTTGGTACTTGAAAGAAAACTCCACTGTCCCTCAAGCACATGGAATCATGCTCTTTGTAGAGAAAACCAGCACCACATCTCCACAGCTCCATGCTCTAGACCTCCAAAACTTCATAGGTTTTATCTTCACTAGTTAAAAAGAAATCATACACAGATGCATGCTTAAAAGAAATAAGAAATATATCACTAAACTAAAAAAGCAAAATACAACTATTACAAACAGTTGCAAAACAATCTAACAGGTGATGGTCTATAGTCTATAAAAAAAGTCTTATTAGCAAGAGCAAGGAGCAAACACTAGCAGTAATAACAGCAAGTACACCAAAAACAAAAGAATAAAAGAACAAAAATGGAGCAATAGGACTCAGTGTAACCAGTTGTGTCAGAAAAATAGGCCCTTGCACTTGACTCCACAATCAGCCTTGAAATAGAACCTAAGGGAGGGCTACGAAGTCACAAGTTTCAAATAATTAACTTGAACAAATGAATGAAAAATAAAATAGCACTCAAGTGAAATATTTTAGCTTAGCAGCTCTTCTCAGGGTGCTAGCACTTACTTCCACAACATGCTTCTTTCAAACATTTTCAAAACTCCAGATCAGTTCCCACTTTAAAACATATGCAGATGTAGAGAGAGTCCCCATGTTTTAGCTTCCCGGGGACCAAAAAAGCACTGCAATGACTAAAAAGCAAAGCAAGTAAGTCCAAGTAAGTCAGCATCAGTATCAGTACATCAGTACATCAACAAAAAATGGCGGTATCGCTCATGACCAACACGGCTACTCCACTCAGCACAGCACAGTCTGGAAAATGGTGAATCTGATACAGCGATGCCATGCATGTCTTATATGCACCAGTAACACATGCTGCTAAATATCCAACCAGAACAACTAAGAAAACAAAACGTGTGAAAAGACAAACTTTTAGTTTTTTTATTTTAAAAAAAGAAATAAAACAGAAGGAAAATAAAACATAATCTCGAACAGCTCATAAGATCATCAAGGCTAAACCCCCTAATTCTGAGCTTAACAAGCAAATTAATTAGCCAGCTAGTTCATAGGGCTCATAAGTTTCATACTATTCGAGGGCTCAGTACTTAAGACAATATGTATGATATCAAGATATATAGGGAATAATGTGGTAAAAAAATTGTTCAGAGAGTCATGTAAAGCTTGTGACTGCAGAAACCATCACAAAATTCAGTCCAGCATGGCCTCTCTCCACAGTCAAACAGGAGCAGGACACAAACTGAGGTTACTCCCCCCAGCAAAGCACTACTCTGATTCAAGTTCATTCAAGCATTCACCAAGCTCCACTCTTTGCTGTCTGGTCACCACTCTCCACTCTCCATTCCCTCCCAAATTTTGTCTTGGGCTCAGCGCTCCAGGCTAAGGCCTTCTTCAAGGGCTTCATTGTTTTTCAGTGCTCAGCCACCATTAAGCGCTCCTCCTGTGAAAAAAAGCAAAGAACATCTGAAGCACAACCCGCATGGGATGAGCACAAGTTGGCGTGGAAAGATCTGCTAAATATCAAGCAAACTATGGCATACCTTTTATAAATAAAAAAAAGCCTTTCAGCAGACCTGCTTCCAAAACTCTCAACTCCCAGCTCAGCAGCTCTGTAGCATGCAGCACCACCTCCAAGGCAGAAACCCTGAAAACATTTCAAGAAATTATTTATATTGAGGTTCCCAATAATAAATCTATTAAAACTTACAAAGGATGGTTTGATATTGAGTGCATAAATAAGAAACAACAACTGAATGTACAATTGAGGAAATATAGGAATTTAAGTAACACTGAGGATCTAGTACTCCTAAGGAGTGAAAGAAGTAAATATAGGAAGTTTCTGTCTGATAAAAAGAAACAGCATTATTTATATCTATGGCAACAAATGAATCAGGCCATTACAAGCAGAGATGTAAGAACCTTCTGGCAATTGGTAGCATTTGGATGTAAGCATGCTTCTAAACATATAGATAGTGCCATTGGGGATACGGACTGGAATAGTCACTTTCTACATATGTTATATCAAGAATCATATAACTCTGCTCCTATCCTAGGGTTGGATGAGTCAATCTAACTAGAGGATATTACTAATATCGAAGTGAGTGAAGCAATAGATACTTTAAAAAATAATAAAGTCCCTGGTCCTGACCAGATTCCAAGAGAAATCTATAAATATATGAGCTATAAATGGGCTGAGATTCTGGCTGATTTTTTCAATAATTGTATTAAAAATAACTATATTCCTGATTCATGGAGGGGGGCTGTTATTGTTCCCATATTTAAGAAAGGAGAAACTAATTATCACCCTATTAGTTTCATTGACATTATGGAGAAAATTATTTCAAAAATTCTGCTTAAACAACTCCTGGTGAATATTCATGAACTGGGTGACTTTTCCCAGGGACAGGCAGATTTTTGAGAGTCATTTTCAACCCTTGATAATATCTATATTTTACAGCACTTACAAAAAAAGTATGTTAAATTAAGATGACAAAATCTATATTTGGCATTTATTGACTTTTCTTCAACCTTTGATACCATAAATAGAGAAATACTATGGTCCACAATGAGAAATTGAGGTATTAATCCTGTTCTCATAAAAGCAGTAAAATTATTATATTCTAACACCTGGGCCCAAGTAAGGAATAGCAAGGGTAGATTGACTGAACATTTTGGTATTAACTGTGGTGTGAGGCAGGGTTGCATCCTTGCTCTCTCACTCTTCTCAATATATAGAAACAACTTTCTGGAGAGTAAAAATAAACTGCATGCAGATTCTCCAAAGATAGGTAGGGATTCTTGTGGAGTTCTTGCTTATGCAGATGACTTATTATTGTTATCATTAATTCTGAAAGGACTCCAGACAAAACTAAACAAGCTGGCAGTTTTTGTAGATCAAAACTGCCTAGGAATAAATACGAATAAATCAAAGGTCATTATATTGGGTAGCTCAGCTTGTAAATCTAACTGCTGTATAAAGTCTGAAAAGATGGAATTAGTGAATGAATATCAGTATTTGGGACTCATGGTAACTTACTCCATTAAGTGGAGCAAGCATTGTGTGGTAACCGTAAAGAAAACTTTGAGAACCATGGCAGTCCTTAACGGCTTTAATTATAAATATGGTGGTAGATCTCTTATCCCCTTTTTAAGAATGATAGAGGCTAAATATAATGCCCAGGTACTGTATGGGAGTGAGATCTGGGATCATAAATATATTATCAAGATGGAAAAAACAGTAATTCAAGCTCTGAGAGGAGTAATTGGTTTTCCTAAATCAACTCCTGCTCAATTTGTCAGGGCCAAACTGGGTCTACCCAATTTGGCAGCTCTGGCTGAGTCATGCTTAGTGAATTTCTGGATCAGGTTGAATTTTTTGCCAACCCAACATTATGCCAGGAAGTGTTTAATTGAAAAAATGCAGTGGGAGCTGGTGGACTGTAAAAAATCAAACTGGCTCTCTTTGATAAAAGATATCTTAAATTCTGTTTGCTTATTGAACTTGTTTTATTTAACAACACAGAGAATAACTATTTCAGAAAGTTATAAAGCTTGTATTAAACAACTGATCATAAGAAAATACAAGTTTTATGATTACAGTATATAATGATATTGAGGTTTGCAATATGGTATTCTCAGAATGATTGTTTTCAATACTTTCGTTATTATCTGGAGTTCTTGGAATGTCCAAAGATGCATAGAACTTATGCAAGGTTCAGAACTGGTTTTTTTTCTATCTAATGTTCTTATCTGTAGATTCAATAAGAATTGGGACCAACTGAGTGCTTATTGATATTGTGGCAATAATGAGAAAGAAGACTTGGAACATGTAATTTTAAAATGCCGGTGGTATAGGGCTAATAGACAGAGATGGCTGGGCCCTATACTGGCTTCTTTTACAGAATGTCCAAATGACATAATACTAAGGACATTGTTTGTCACTGAAGATCATCTCATTATTAAAAATACTGCCCTCTTCCTATGTAATATACAGAAAATAAGTAACAGGATCTTCCGTACTATACAATGTTAACTTGCGTGCTTGCTTTGCTGCTGGTATCTGCTTATGTTTTGCATGTAACATATATGTTTAGTTATTGTTTAAGTTATGTCTATTTATTGTCTAAACTATGCCTATTTTGTATTAACTATTTAGAAATTTTCTTTTTTATGATTGAACAAATATTATGAATACAATACAATATATTGGAGGTTCAGGCACCAAGCAACAGCAAGCCAGTTGGTGTATAGAAGTGCCAGTTGTAAAAACAAAAATAGCACACATTTTCATTGAAAGTCAACAAATCGCAACCACTAGACCCAGTGCAGACCATAAAGGAGCCCCATAGGCAGTAGAGACAGAGCTGGTAACAGCCTGCAGTGTGTGCTACTGAAGCAGGTAACATAAACACTCCAGGGAGAGACACAGCCATCAGTTCCACCATAAGTTACAGACAACCATTGTGGTGCATGGTCCTGCTGGTACCAGTGGTGCTGCAGTTGTCTCAGTTGAGGGCCTGGCTGCTGGTCTCTCTGTGAATACTTTCTGCTGCATCTATGGCAAGACAGAAAAAGTCTGCTGCTCCAGTTAATATGGATCACCTGTTGTTGCACCTGCTGAGCCTTTTCCTGAGCTGAGGAGCTGCACTTGTAAATTTTCAGCAGCTGCAGTATAAATGTTGCAGATTTTCAGTACTAGCAGAATTTTGCAACTTGCTATTTTGCGATTTTCCGCAATTACAGAAACGTTCTTTGTGAATACGCTACAACTAAATCTCTACAGTGCTACAAGCCATTCTTCTGTAATAATTTAATTTTTGGCTCTCTTTGAGAATCCAGCCCCATATCTCTGGAAGGACACAGACAGAGTGGAGGCACTCAAGAGGAGGGCAACTAAAATGGTGCAGAGTTCTCACATTATCAGTGTCAGTGG
The DNA here is from genome assembly GCA_016271365.2 of Neoceratodus forsteri. Lineage (NCBI taxonomy): Eukaryota > Metazoa > Chordata > Ceratodontiformes > Ceratodontidae > Neoceratodus > Neoceratodus forsteri. The sequence continues at coordinate 704,903,640 of CM057455.1, forward strand.
CTCAGCAGGTAGCACACTCGCCTTTGAGGCCGGGAGATCAGAGGGCTGTGGGTTCAGTTCCCACATCTGGCACTTGGGTTAATATCCCAGTACTGACACTGTAGTGCAGCATGAGAGGGGTGCTGCACTTCTGAGGTGCTGTCTTTCGGATGAGACTTTAAACCGAGGTCCCATCTGCCTGGATTGGTGGTAGTTCAGGTGGATGTTAAAGATCCCATGGCACTTATCGAAAAGAGTAGGGAATTTCCCCAGTGTCCTGGCCAAATTTCCCTCATTCACAAAAAATACCACCAACAGCTTAATCTGGTTCAAGGTCAGTTGGCATTCATCTGTATCCCCCTCCCCGGGTCGTGCCTGAAAATAGGTAGGATTTGTCTAGTGCACTTACCCGGTCAACAAAAAATAAATAAATAATTAAAAGCCCTATGAGGAGAGACCAAAGAATGTCAGTATGTGCACCCTAGAATAGAAGAGGGAGAGGGGAATATGGTAGAGACTATGTCACGAATGACATCTAATGTTACTTCATATGAGAAGAATTCATGGAGATATGATGCTGTGTTATAATTTAATACATGACCCAATTTTACTCTCTGAACTGAACTTGAGCATCAAAACCCATAACAAGGGTACTAGGGTATACAACATACAATTAAAACATTAAATTCAATACTTAAAAAAGAAGAGCTTTTTCACTCAAAGGATGGGTAACCCCTGGAAGAGTCTTCCTTTGGAAGTAGTTTCTGGCAAGGATAAAAATCAATTCAAAACTAAACTCAACCACTACTTACAAAATGGAAATTTGTTATTCTTCTATGGGTAGCTAACTGAGTGCATATGGGCCTAAAGCCTTTCTTATGCTCCTCAGACCTTAATATGAACCTTAATATAAACCATTAAATACCTAACAGAGGCAAATAAGATACAGGAGGGGAGTATTTTTCAGAAGAAAAGGTGCTCAAGAACAAGAGAACATGCTACGAAGCTGGAGGGGGTAGATTTAGGAGAGATGTGAGAAAGTACTTCTTCACTGTTAAGAGTGGTGGATTCGAGGAACAGTCTTCCAAAGGAGGAGTGAAAACAGTGGTGGGCTTAAAGAATGCATGTGATAAGCACAAGGGAATCATACTGAAATGGAAGGCAGGAGGGATAAAGAGCTATATATCGGACACAGTCTACAGTAATAGAGAAGCTATGGAGAAATGGGCAGAATGGCTTGGCCAAGCGGTCCTTATCTGTAGTCAAACTCTATGTTTCAATGTAAGTGACATTAATAATAAAAGCAGCTTTAGATATACTGGAGGAAACTAAGCATATACTGATGAAACTAAGGGTGTCAGAAACATTTATTACTAAACAAGTATATGATCATTTATTTTTTGACAACTAACATATTCTTCTACTTTAAGTTAAAACGTATTCAATTAAAGATCCTATAAATCAGGCTTAAAGTGACTGAAATCTTAAAAGATGCACACAAAAGATGATTTGATACCGTTTATTAGACCAACAGGAATTTACAGAAAATCCTTAAGCTTATGAACGTATAGAGTTCTTCAGAAGGGAAATGGCAGGTTTCTTAAAAAGAGCTCACTTTTTAAGAAACCTGCCATTTCCCTTCTGAAGCAGAACTCTGTAGGTTTGAAAGCTTAAGAATTTTCTTTAAATCTCTGTTGGTCCAATAAAAGGTATCAGATCACCTACTTTTTGCATCTTGTTGTACAAGGACAAATGTGGCAACAGACAATTTTTTTAAATCATAAAGTCTTGTAAAAGATACTATAAAACTAAAGCTGTTGAATGATCATAGTGGAAAATGTATACTTGTGTTTGTTACATAATAACAATGGTGCACAATGGTGTACAGTGCCTATGTGCCATGGATCCATGGCGGGTAGTCACTCCACACCCAGTTTACCCCCTGCATGTGGGATGCACTACCCATGGTATGCCACCCCTATGCATCCAATCCCCTGGCTGCATGGCACCGGGGGTGAGCTGGGAGCTTTCCAGCACTACACGCCATGCACAAAGGTGCATACTGCCTTCTGCAGGGGGCATAGCTGTTTGCAGTTCATGGCAGGGAGGGACCCTGGTGCAACAGCTGTACATGCGTCCATGCACACAGTATCCCACCTGGACTGAGTGGATGGACCCATCCCAATGCAACAGCCACCAGAGCACCCATCCTTGGATTCCACCAACCCACGCCAGCACACATCTGTGGCCATATCCTGTCTCTGCATGCCCCCCCTACAGCCCTCCATGCCCCATCCCTGTAGACCAGTGGTAGATGCTCCTCATAGTGGTGCCCCCGATGGATAAGACAATAGACACCTGCACTGGTGGAAAAGAAGGGAAGGACACCTTCTGTCAGTGGTTAATGGACAGTGAACCACCTGTGATGGGCAGAGATCATCCATCCTGGTATACCCCACGTTCCTGATCACATCTCCCTCAACCCTCATTGGCATTCAGGTCCCCCCCACAGCACTGACCCCCCTCCACTGTACCAGTATCATTGGTGCTGCAGCATGGACGGCCATCAGCACAACCCTCCACACACCTCCATGGCTGATGGCCATCTATGTGCTGCTGGGAGCATGCAGCCTATTTATAAGGGCATGTTCCCAGGAATGCATGGACAGCCGGTGGCCATGGAGGTGTATGGAGGGCTGGGTGGCTGTCTGTCTATCTGAGCCACAGCACCAACACTGCAGGTATGGTTGGGGGGTGTTGGTGCCACAGTGCCACTGAACACCACTGTTGGGAATGGGGTACCGAGTTTGGGTCAGCTGCATGGGACCAGAGCACCAGTGTGCGGTGTGTGTATGGGGGCCTTTTTTCTACATGGGTACAGGGGATGTCATGTGTTGGGGGGAGGTGCAGCAGCACAGTGAGCAGCCCCCATGCTCCAGTGGCTCAGCCAGGGGTCCACCACCTGACGGGCTTAGCTGTGTGGGTCCGGGTGTCCGCAGGTGCTATTCACACACCTGGACACGTGCCCAACTGAGCATGTGATCCACTAGAGACCCAGAATGGGCATCCAATTGGATGTCTGGCTGGGTCTGCTACTCCTCCCTGGCTGCTCTGTTTGGACTTGCACACCAGAGGGAGCAGTGACTTGGACAGGTGGTGGCATTGGTGAATGCCGGCTGTGTGCACCTGTTTGCAGGTGTGGAGCTATGTGGGCAGGATATGCACCTCTGGTGCATATTTCCCACCTGTTCATGCATAGGCCCATAATAATTTAATGTTGAAAGAGATGCTAGGTCCATCATGTGTGACCCATACTTAAGGCAGCAGTGCATTGTAGATATGAAAAATCTAATGTTACTCAAATGGACAATGTATCTAATTCACGATAATCTAACATATAACTGTGTGAGGGAGTTGTATTTCTATCTGTAACTGCTTTTTTACTGTTTTAATACATAAAGAATAAAAGACCCGCATCTTTTATATCTATCTGAAACCCGGTAGTTTGTCACATCTATCAGTAGGTGGATTCGTTATCAGCAAGGTGCACGCACACAGAGGTTAACCTATCTCACTCATCCATGTGATTTCTGATGACCTCTAATGTGGATGAGTGCAGAGTGTGACAGCAAAACAATAGCGTGGACAGGTATCAGTTCAGCCACTGTCAAGGGTAAAGTGGGAGTGTGTTTTGACATGGCTATCAGTATATCTCAGTATCTACGAAAATGCAGTCTGTATGTTTAACAATAATGGTCTCGATGTATGGAACTGCAGCATTAGACATTCTATTTTAAATCCGAACATTATTTCTAGTAAGCTATTTAGTGTTAGTTCTTGGTACTAACTACTTGTGCTAGAGAAACTTCAGATAATTTGTTTTATATCAATTACTCCCTTTCTGTTTTGTTTTTACTATTTCAAAATCATATAGTGACGCTTACATTAGTACTTATCCAATATGATGACACTTATCAAAGTGATAGGAAAACAACATTGTCATATTATATGATATTGTTAGCAACAAGCCATCTTTATCTTGACCTAACTATGAACTCCAGATTCAAAAGCATACAGCACAAACTAACAACAGGAATGCATATGTGTGTGTGTGTGTGTGTGGTGGTGGGGGGATGCGATTAGCACTTCCATATTATGAATACAAGTCTGTGTATACTCAACCATCAGCTTGTGATTTTTAATCAGTCTCCCCCCTCAACACATAATGGGCCAGATATTCAAAACTTTGTGCCGGGCAAAAAACGTTTGTGCGGGTTTAGCGCCGGATTAGCATGGGTCTGCTATATTCAAAAGGCTGAATAGTGCAGGCAAACAGCATCAGTGCCAGGCAAACTATAATTATATGCAAGGGGCAAAGTGAACATGAATACAGGTGCAATGAGATATTCAGCGACTAGCGCCGCGCTAAGGTGTTTTGCATGACATAGCGCGACCCATAGAGCAGTACAATTTACCGCCCAGAAAAAGCTGGTCTTAACCCTGGGCAAATAGCTTTGTGTGCTTTGCGTGGTGCTATCTCAGCATTAGCGCGGCTTGCGCAGCCCTAACATATGAGTATGACACTTAGAAACAGCCAGACATGGAAGACACATGCTGCACATTGCTGGCACCACAATGATGCCATCAGCTGCCACCAGTCCGAGCCAAGCACAAACAGTGAGGGGTGATCTGACCCACAGGGGACAGCATGGTAGTGTGGCCATATAGCACACACCTGCAGACCATATGTCTGTGGTGTGTAACAGATGCCAGCACAGACATGCAGCACTGTGGGCATGGTGGCCAGTGAGGGTAGGGTGTATGGGTGGCCAGACCTCACCACAGCCCACGTGTGGCCACAAGGCTGGGACACATCGCTCAGTGCACATGGGCCAGTAGTGGGATTACGACACCACCTGTGTGCCTGTCAGATCCTACATGCCCCCCGAGCCACCTACCACACAACTGTACAGATGTCACAGCACACACTGCCAGCCATATACATGACACTGTGTGCATCCCATGTCACAGCTGCAGCATCTGTGGATCACACAACAGCATGATAGTACTGTCCACTGTCAGTAATTACCTGCAAGCTGTGCCTGGCACTGTGTACAGTGCAGTGGTCATCAGTGCCCTACATACCATACCAGTGTCGTGTCCCTCACACTACCAGCCCTCTTGTTACTGTAGTGTCTGCTGTGCACTGTATAGCATGACTTACAGTGTGACGGTTGCATGCAACACTACCACCACCTGTGCCTATGCTGGGGTACGATATGCTATGCTGTACTGTTTACAGGAAGCCTGCAGCTATCAACATGCACTGCCTGACTGACCTACAGATGGAGCTGTGGTCGGACCTGGTCAGCTCCTGTACCTCCAGACTGACCTACAGGTGGAGCTGTTGGACCCTGCAGTAACGCTGTGCAAACTGCATGCAAATCAGGGCATGATGAGATGCTAATGTGGCTGTTTGCCCACAGACTATCTAAGTAGGCTCATTTGCATGTCACTTTTGAATATGGCAAAGTTTAGCGCGGGGCTAACGTGTTTGCACCAGGCAAACTGCTTAGCACAGCGCTAACGGTTCGGGGAATATTATACAGTTTTGATCACTGTTTTGTCATGTGTACTGCTGCCTGCAGCATTACTGGGTCCCTGCATTTGCCAGAACACACATTGGCCACATAGTTCCTCTCTACCTACCCTCACGTCTCTGTGCACTGTGTTGTTGTTGTGGTTTGCACTTCCTGGTTGCTGTCTTCAGTGCTGTCTTATTCCAGGGCTACATTTGCCCTGCACTCCCAACCCAGTTTGCACGGCCTCATTCCCATGGTATATTCAGAAGCTGTTTGCCCTGGGCTATTCCTTTTGAATATAGCTTGCTTTGTGCTCCAGGCTAAGTTTGCCCACTGGGCAGTGCTAATTTAGCCAAGGGGCAAACCTTTGAATATCTGGCCCAATATGTCTTACCATTTAAAACTGCATTGCAAATTATTAGATTGATTTACTAAGGCTGCTATTAAATTTTACTGGAAAGAGTGGGTGCAGTGAATGAAATCATTCTGATAAAAGTAATTTACTGTATATTCACTAGTTTTAGTGACCAAAACCAGGATAGATAGAATGCTGCTATTTTTAAAATTGATGTAATTTTAGGTAAACTCACGCTGCTCATTTATTTGGATGAATAGATATTCACTTAGACAATGTCAATACATGAACAAATTAAACTGTAAAGGTAGTTGTGTACCCAGTCAAATCAATTTTCATTTTAATGCATTTATGAATAATGGTTCAGCTAGAAGCAGGGACATCCTTGACTCTCTTCAGAAGGTATTCCTTAGGCAACTAGTCAGTGAACCCACTTGCGACAGGGCAATACTGAACTGGTGCCTACTAATGGGGCAATATTGCACACATTAAAGTGGGAGGCCACCTGGGAACCAATAATCACTGTATGGTGTTGTTCAATATAAGGATAGCTGCAGAATCAAACCACACAAGGGGGAGGGTCCTGGACATCAGGAGGGCCGATTTTATAGAGATGGCAGGATGCTTCAGAGATGACCTGCCAGGGGGGTGGGGCAATGGCCTGGGTAGGGTTATGTAACAGTGGGGAGAGTTAAAAGGGTGCATAGTAAAGGCAACAACTCTCTGGCCTGGATATTCAAAGTAGTTGCGCATGGCGCAACAGGGTTGCACATGCACAACAGTGGAGATGCGCCATAGAGCAATATTCAGTGGGAGCAACTGCGCAGCGCAAGTAACAGTGCGCCAATGCACAATAGTAATGTATGCATGCACAAGGGCAGGGGGCGGACCCATGAATATGCCGCATAGCGCGATGTTTAACCCCCGACCAATGGCACAAGTGAGGAGCAACTGCAAGTTGCGCGGAGAGACTTGAGCCTATAAATACAGGGAGCAAGTAGGAGGAGGGCACTTGTGCCAGAGGGGAGCAGGAAAGAGGGAGACAGACAGGCAGTCTGAAAGAGGAGAAAGGAGACAGGGAGAGAGGAAGAAAAAGAGAGAAAGTGTGAGAGAGAGAGTGAGAGAGACAGACAGGGAGGCCGACGGAGGGGGTGAGAAGGAGTGGGTGCCACACAGAGCCACCAGACCCAAGGGGAGTGACACAGGCACTCACAGAGGTGGTCAACAGAGCCTGCAGGCAGTAGCCAGCCTGGGGCAGGGTATGCAGGAAGGTGTCCAGTCAAGTGACAGGCACTGCCCCACAGAGCCAGGAGGACCAGTCAAGCTGGACGCCCAGGGTTGACAGGACAAGAGGGGCCATGGTCAGTGTGGCATTCCAGATGGAGGCCATAATGAGGAGTGTGAGGAGGCAGGAGGCAGAGCAATGTGGCTGTGGAAGGGCCCATTGGTGGTATGCCTGGAACAGGTGGTACTGGCCCCGCATCAGCTCCGAGACCCGGACTGACACAGAGATCGTGGGCCATTATCACCTGAACCAGGCAATTCTGAGGCAGCTCTGTGAGCTGTGCAGCGACAAGATGCATGCACCCACTAGATGGAGCCATGCCCTGACAGTGGAGACAAAGGTAACAGACAAAGGTAACAGCTGTCATGTGTCTGCTCACCACGGGCACCTTCCAGGGGACACCACAGGCATAACCCAGTCGGCCACATCATGGCTCCTCACACAATTCCTCAACGCCCTGCTGCCACATGCTGCAGAACACATCCACTTCCCCAGCACACAAGCAGAGCAACCATGCAGGAGTTCCACAGGGTAGCATGTGTGCCTGGTGTTCTAGGGGCCATCGACTGCACTCATGTGGGCATCCGCATGCCACCTGGTGTGGAGGGGGTAGCCTACATCAACAGGAAGGGCTACCCCAGCATCAACTGCCACGTGGTGTGCGATGCCAGGGAGTACATAACCAATGTCTGTGCCACACACCCTGGGGGAGCACATGACACCTACTTCTGGCACAGCTCGGCACTTTGCCACAGGTTCGAGAGTGGGGACGTCCCCACGGGGTATCTAGTGGGTAAGTATGGTGAGACCATGGGCAGCAGGGTACAGTGGGGCATGGAAGGGGGGTGGACAGGGCTGGGGAACAGCCATGTGCGACTGGGAGCGGCATGGGGCACAGTGACAGGGATCACCAGGCTAACCATCCCTCTCTCTCTTTCTCTCTCTCTCTCTCTCTCTCTCTCTCTCTCCCCACATACAGGTAACAGTGGCTACCCACTCAGGCCCTGGCTGCTCACACCCTACTGGCACCTGTCATCCCCAGTGGAAGAGCAGTACAATGAGACACATGCCAGCATGCGGAACATCATTGAGCATGTGTTTGGGATGCTGAAGGGATGATTCTGTTGCCTGGACAGGTCTGCTGGTGCCCTACAATACAGCTACTTGAAGGCCTGCGGCCTATTCCTGGCCTGCTGCATGCTGCACAACATGGCCATTGACCGTGGAATAGCTGTCAAGGCCACTGAGGGGAACAGCAGTAGGGACGACGTGTGTGTTGGGCTGGGAGGTGGTGAGCAGCCCCCTCCGGGTGGAGGGATCCCCGGCTTATGCGGCTGGCACACCACCGGCGAGACGCGATAGAGCAGGTACACTACAGTGCACACAGGTAGGTGGACACAGGTGCGGGGCAGTGGTGGGGCACTGCCACATGCAACACCACACCACACAGCACTGCACAATGACACACGCACACACACACACACACACACACAGTGGCACCTGCATGCATGCGACCATGCACCAGCATGTGGCATGGATCAGATGCAAGGCACCTGTGCACAGACGCAACCAGTGGTGAGATGGCATCATCATGCACACACCACACAGGCCAGCAGCTGGACAGGTGAACACACAGGCAGCATGTGGCACACCACACGGCTGCCATGACCATGCCATGCACACACACACAATTCCCATGTGCACACAGGGCAGTAGCTGCAGACAGCTGACAGGAGGGCATGCACATCAGGTCCGCCACGCAGTCAAACAGCTGCCACGGACATGGGGACAGCTGCACTGTGGCTGCCCAGCAGTCACAGGCTGCACAATGACCACAGGGGAGTTTGTGACCGCCCTCCAAGTGTGGGACTGCAGGACCATGACATGGTCCTTGCAGGAGTCTGCAGGCTCCCAAACAGGCCCGTACCAGGTGTGCCTGGGATGCCTACAGCAGAGCCCAGCATCAACACGAATGGGGTCACCCGATGCAGGGGCTGTGGGGTGGACAGTGCTCTCCACAGGGTCTGTGGTGGTTGGCCATGCTCTGTGGCAGCCAGTGGAGCAAAGCTGATAAGATCGCATTGGCAATGCGGTCCAGGGCTGCGGTCGCGTCCTCCCGCAGGCATTAACTGGCCTCCAGGACCTGCACAGTACCCCTCTCATGCTGTTCGGCTGCCTGGCACACCTCTGTGCAGAGTGCCCACACCCCAGCCATGAGCAGCACCTGTTGCTCCATGGAGGCTTGCAGCAATCGGGTGTGCTTGGCCAAGGGCTCGGTGTCCTGGGGCGCATGGGCATGGTGCCGACCCACCGGTGTCAAACGACCATGCTACATGGCCTCCAGTTCAGGTGGGGGCTGCACAGCATGGCTCTTATGGGGATGGGCAGTGTCAGGCACCCCAGCGGTGGACACAGTGCCTGACCCCCCAACAACTCTAGCCATCTGCTGCTGCCGCCTCTCTGGCCCCTGTGTGCTGGCCAGTGCCTGTGCGAGTGCACAGCCACCCTGCGCCACAATGTCTGCACACACAGCAGTACTGGGGTCAGTGGTGGGCAGCTGTTCCACCTCCAACAGGCCACCAGCAGTGCAGCCAGTGCTGGTGTTTGGTATGGGTGACTCCCCTCTGACAAGCCCCCCACTGACCAGGATAATGGTCTGATCGTCATCAGTGTCGGATCCTGCCCTGAACTGTGTTTCCGCACAGAGCATGTGGTGGCTAGCGTCCTGCTGGAGCACAGCCAGGGCCTCATCCGCCACCATACTCAGGACATCCGGCAGATGGCGGTGTCGGTCCCCAGCCTATTGGGCCCCAGGATGCCCGTGGAAGTGGATGGGCTTTCCTCCGGGGCTGGGCGGGCTACCATGACAGCCGCAGGTGCCTCAGCCACCACATGCTGGCGAGCCAGTGCTGTAAGAGAACACAGATGCGTTAGAGCTGCTGACCCGACAGATCCCCTCCCCCCTCCCCCCCCCCGCCTGCCAGACCTACCATGCAGTGATAGGCTTCCTCCAGTCTGAAGCCACCGCCCGCACACCCTCCACCACACTACACCACATGGTGGCCACCACCATCTCCTCCTGCAGTGTGAGTTGTGAAACGGCAGCCTGGCCCCCACCTGTGGCCTACCTGGTGGCCCAGAATGGCCACCACCTTCTCCTTTATCCGATGCTTGTTGGTGCCCCTTTTCTTGTACTCATCTGCAGATGGCTGGTAGCTGCCCTGCTGGTTTACAGCCTCCATCACCTCCTCCCATGCCATGGCCCTGGCCTGGGGTGTGCCAGTGGTGCCACTCAGCAATGGATCCCTGTCGAGGTACGCCTTGAACAGGGCATCCGCCTCTGCTCTTGTAAAGTTGGGCCTGCACTTCCAGGCAGGCCCACGCTCCTCACCCTCCTCATGCTCGGACATGTTGCTACCTGTGGACATGGACATGTGATTAGTGGCTGCAGTGGCCCACCCTGGCCATCAAGCACCCTGTGCTGGCCCTCCCCAGGCAGGGGCATCCTACCTCTGATGGTTGCAATACCGGTCCATGGCCTGTTATGTTGTGTGGTGCCTTTATAGCACATCACATGCAAATGAGCTGATGCGCAACAAAAATGACATGCAAATGTCCTCTTTGAGCTCTGGATAGGCTGATGAGCTAATTTGCATTAGTCGGTTGAATATCGCACTATTGCGCATTGTGCAATGAACTTGCTGTGGCGCATGTCATTGCGCAATGCCGTGACATACGCAGTGTGTACCCACCAATGAGCATGTTCAATGGCGTTCGCTGCTACCTATCATGCAGTGTGCACTGAGTGTGCTATAGGGGCTATAATGCCCATGTGACATTGGCACAATGGCACTTGAGCGCCATATGCGCAATGGCACTCGAGTATGGAGCTCAGGAGCCATGGGGCCTATGGCACTCATGTGCCATTGGGCCAATGGTACCTGAGCGCTATTGGTCCCATGGGGCATGCCGCGTACATGGCCCTATTGTGCATTATGTGTCATGTGCCCAATTGTGCGCCCACGCACATTGCATGTGCTGATCCCTGCCCCTGCTTTGCCCTGTGACCCAGTGCCCTCTGTCCCACGTGCCTCAGTGGTCATGCCAATGCTGCGCATCCCTGGAGATGTGCGATTGCTGCGGACAGCTCATCTCTGTGTGAGGTGTGCATCCTGTGCATGTTGTGCACGTGCGCTACTGGGTGCCATTTTGACATTCTGCAGTACGGACAGAACATGACATGTTGCGCAGTGCCCCATGCCCGCAATTTGAGCCAGGTCGAGTTTGTGAACCTGGTGGCCCAGGTGAAGCACAATGCTGCCAGCCTGTTTGGCCAGCAGCCCTTCAAAAGACCCAAGATTGATGTGTGGCAGCAGATTGCCAACGGCCTTGTCCAGGCCACTGGTGTGCTGCGCAACAGGGAGCAGTGTCACCACCGGTGTGGGGACCTGTTTCAGAGGAACCCTGAGAGGTTGAGGGCGCTGCAGGCGCGCGTCCGGCAGGGTGCCATGCCACAGCAAGGTAAGTGGGTTCCAACTGCATCCATGCATGACCACTGCTCCAAGCGGCTGGCAGGGCTGCAAGCCATGTGGGGGGGGGGGCTGTTGTAGTGTGACTTGTGGCATGGCATTGCAGTCCACATTGTGCGCTGCACATATGCCCAGCGGCCCTGCTGGGCCAGAGTGCACTCTGTGCATGGGTGGTGGGGGCAGTGGGCTTATGTTGTGACTATATTCTGATAGAAACATAGAAACATTGACTTTGATGGCTGATAAGCACCACTTGGCCCACCCAGTCTGCCCATTTCCCTACCTACTGGATAAGCTGCAGATTCTAGTTAACCAACAGCCTACTTCCTGCTACCCCCCACTACAATTGCCTTGTGTCTGTCCCATGCATGTTTGAATTCCCCCACTGTTTTAGCCCCAACAACCTCCCCAGGAAGGCAGTTCCATGCATCCACCACTCTCTCCATGAAAAAAAACTTCCTCACATTACCCCAGAGCCGTCCCCCCCTCTATCTTTAAATTGTGTCCCCTTGTACTTACACATCTCTTTTTCTGAAAGATGCTACCCTCCTGGACTTTGTTGATTCCCTTGAGGTACTTGAATGTTTCTATCATGTCCTCCCTGTCCCTTCTTTCATCAGGGGTATACATATTAAGCTCTCTCAGTCTCTCTTCATATGATTTCTGATGCAGACCCTGCACCATTTTAGTTGCCCTCCTCTGGACTGTTTCCATCCTGTCTATGTCCTTGCGTAGATAAGGTCTCCAAAACTGCACACAGTACTCCAGATGGGGTCTCACCAACTGTCTGTACAGAGGGATAACCACTTCCCTTTTTCTACTTGTGATGCCCCTTCCTATGCATCCCAGTATCCCTCTGGCTCTCCTTACTGACTTCTCACATTGCTTACCAACCTTTAGATCATCTGATATGACTACCCCCAAGTCCTGTTCCATTTTTGTTGTTGTTAGTACCTCCCCTGCTATTGTGTACTCTTCTCCTGGGTTTTTGTTTCCCAGGTGCATTACTTTGCACTTCTTTGCATTGAATCTAAGTTGCCATATGTCTGACCATTCCTCCAACCTTGCCAAGTCCCTTGTCATCCTTTCTATCCCCATTGTGTATCAACTCTGTTACATCTTTTTATCATCTGCAAAGAGGCATGCATTTCCCTCCAGACCCTCTGTAATGTCACCTATAAAGTTGTTAAAGAGGTCTGGACCCAGTACTGAGCCCTGAGGTACTCCACTAGTGACCCCCCTTTCTTCAGAATGTGTTCCACTCACTATTACCTTCTGTGTCCTGTTGTGCAGCCAGTTTGCAACTAGACTACCACCCTGGGACCCACTCCCAGGCTGGCTAACTTGATTATTAATCTTTTGTGTGGGACTGTGTCAAATGCCTTGCTAAAGTCTAGGTAGGCCATATCCACAGCCCTCCCTGATCTATTACTTTGGTCACCCAGTCAAAGAAATCTATTAGATTCGTCTGACATGACCTTCCTGCTGTAAATCCATGCTGCTTTGGGTCCTGCACCCCGCTGGCCTCTGGGTACTCGACAATTCTTTCTTTCAGAAGTGATTCCATCATTTTCCCTACCACTGAGGTCAAACTTACAGGTCTGTAGTTTCCTGATTCTGCCTTGCTCCCACTTTTGTGAAGGGGAATCACATCTGCCCTCCTCCAGTCCAGAGTACCACCCCATCCTCCCATGATTTGTTAAAAGTGTGGTCAGTGGTGTCACTAGGTCCTCCCTTAGTTCTTTTAAGGATTCTGGGTGAATCCCATCAGGCCCCATTGCTTTGTCCACTTTGAGTTTTAGGAGTTCTTTCAGGACTCTTTCTTCTGTAAATGGACTGGTGTCAACCCCCCTACCCAGAGTGCTTCTATTGTCTGGTTTAGGTAACTCATCCTCATCTTCTTTTGTGAATACTGAGCAAAAGTATTCATTCAGTATCTCTGCCTTTTCACTGTCTCCCTCTGCCCACCTCCCCTCTCCTTATTAATCTTCACTATTCCTCCCTTAACCTTTCTATGCTCCCTAATGTACCTATAAAAGGTTTTATCCCCCTTCTTAACTGAATTAGCTATTTTTCCCTCAGTTTGGGCTTTTGCTATTCTGACTGCCTTCCCCACTTCTTTCTGCTTTAATTGATACAGTTCTCTGTCATGCTCCTTCTGTGATGCCTTATACTTTTTGAATGCAACCTTTTTCTCCTTAACCTTCCCTGCCACCTCTTTTGAGAACCATAGTGGTTTTTTACTCCGCTTTGTTTTCTTTATCCGTTTCACACAAAGACTTGTTGCCACTATGATGGCAGTTTTGATTTTTCTCCATTGTTCTTCCACCCCTCTTTTTGGCCATTTGCTAGTGCATTCCTCACGTATTCACCCATTTTGCCAAAGTCAGCCCTCCTAAAGTCCAGTATGCTTGTTTTTGTATGGCTTGTCTCCATGGTTGTGCTTATTGTGAAGCACACTGTGCAGTGGTCGCTTGTTCCCAGATGTCTACTGACTTCTAAATTTGTGATCCTCTCTCCATTTGAGAGTACCAGGTCTAGTATTGCTCCGTCCCGAGTGGGTCCCAACACTAGCTGTCTAAGGCCTGCCCCCTGCAGGGCATCGAGAATGACCCTTCTCTTGGATGTGGCTGCAGTACATGTCATTCAGTTAACATCTGGCATATTCAGGTCCCCCATCAACAGTATCTCCCCTTTTTCAGCCATTTTGAGAATGTCCTCTATCATTTTCTTGTCCATTTCCTCCCCTTGAGATGGGGGTCTGTATACAACCCCTGTGCGGATTGTGATGCCATTCCCTGTCTCCAAGGTGACCCAGAGTGCCTCTTGTCCTCCCGCCTTTACTTTTTAGTTCTATAGCTTTGATCCCTTCCCTTATGTATAGAGCTACTTCACCTCCTCTTTTCCCCTCCCTATCCCTTCTGTAGACTGTGTACCCTGGTACTGATGTGTGTCTGTCTGTGTTCCTGTCCTAGGACCTGAGGACTGGAGGAGAGCCAGGGTGGCCGAAGCATCATCAGCGGCAGGTGAAGGCCCAGCCGGGCGTGTGGTGATGGGATCAGTGCGTGGAGCACCATGGGGAGCAGGTAGGCATTGTGGAGTCCCACATCGTTGTGTAGGGTGAGCGGTGTGGTGGGGGTGGGGGTACTGCCTTGGACCCCTGTGCCTTGTGCCATGGCAGCTGTGGTCAGCACATGGTGTAGTGTGCGTGTCGCCACATGGAGGCCACTGCACAAGTATGGCAGCTGTTGGTGGGCTGGGTGTGCGTCCAGCCACCACTTGTGCCACTGCAGTTCCACTGCAGCACCATGCCACCTGTCTGCCACTGTGTGGTCAGGTGGCCCTTGGGCAGTGGGTTCCAACACCGTGTGCCACTGTGGCTTGCTGGGTTGGCAGCAGGTGTAGGCCCACCCACTGTGGGTGGCTGGGATGCCACTCCAGGGGTGTGTGCACCCACTGTCCGCTGCACACAAGGGGGGCCGGGGTGCTTTGGACTTGCACTGATCACCTGTCCCTTCCTCTGTCATAGGTGTCCAGTGGGGTTCCAGGCTACCACTCTACTACCGTCTGCAGATCATTTTAATTACCTCACATACCATGGAGATGGCGGACCAGACCTGGCGGATCCTGCTCCAGGACTGGTGCAGAGGGAGGTGCCAGGTGCAGGCTGGCCAGCTTTGAGGACCACCAGCCCCCTTCACACCTCTGTCCTCCCTTACCCCATCCACCTGTACAGGCCCTGTCCCCTGACCCCTTCTCACCTACGCCTACCCTCCCCCTTTGTTACTTGTGTTGTGTTTAGCTGTGTTGCTTTCTTCCATTATATTTATTACCTGATTACCCTTCTGTGTCCATGTCTACTTTGCAGCTGGCGAGTGGGTCCATGCTGCAGTCATGTGGTGGGTGACTGTGGTGCACCTGTGTCATTGGGTGGCGCATGCATGGTGTTGGCATGCCCCTCGGTCAGTGGCTGTGCCTTGGCGTGGCCCTGGGATGGCTGTTCAGGATGCGTGGCATGTGTGTGTGGTGGGTGCCATGTGTTGGGGTGTGGCTTGTCATTGGCTGGGCGGCCGCTTGCCCACTGATGTGTGGTGGTCTAGGGTGCCCGCCCCTGTATGTCAGTGATGCCTGTGCCCTGCACCCTCCGGGGGGGGCACTGCTGCATGCTTGCACTCCGTGTGCAGTGGTGACCTGTGTGCTGGCTATGTCCACGCCAGTGTTCCTGGCCTTGTGCTCCTGCCTTCACACACTGCTCCACCCCCCTTTTCCCCGTGCCTCTCTCTCTCTGCTGTACCTCTGGCTGTTCCTGCTGTGCCTTGGTGCATCTTCCTCTACCCCTTGCACATCCCTGGTTGCTCCCTGGTGTGCCTCTCACTGCCCCATGGTGGACTAACTGCGATATTGAGCCGTATTGAGCTGGTGCATGTTGTGGTGCGCAACCGTTGAATATTGCAGTCACTGCACCATTGTGCAGTTGACTTGCACTGCACCAGAGTTGTGTATGCCTTTGGCGCATTTCTGAATATCCCATCCTCTGTCAAACAAGTGAGCAAATGCAAGAGGAAAAAGAGACTGCTGTGGTTCACAAAAGAGGTGACTGAAAAGGTAAAGGCTAAAAGGGTAGCATTGAGAAGGTATAAGGAGATGCAGAGGGAAGAAGATAGGGAGGTGTATCAGGGAAGCCAGGAAAGCAGCAAGGAGTGCAAAGGTACAAACTGAATAGAGAATAGCCCAGGAGGTAGTGAAAGCGGCAAGACATTTTTTAGGTATATAAGTGAAAAGAGGAAGTCCAGGGGTGGGACTGTAAGATTAGAAAGGGAAAGGAGAGGAAAGACTGTGCAGAGGGGGACCAAGAAAAGGCAGACATCCTGAATAAGTACTTTTGCTCAGTGTTCACATAGGAATGAGAAGGGGAAGGGCCACAAAAAAATAACAGAAGCTTGGGAGGGAGGGAGGAATAGAGGGAGTGAGGGAGAGAGGGAGGTGGATACTAGTCCTTTTCTGGAGGTGAGATTCCCGAAGGGAATCACTAATCTGAAGGTGGACAAATCAATGGGACCAGCTGAGGTGCATCCAAGGGCACTGAGGGAGTTCAGGGAAATACTGGCTGTAGCTCTGACAGTTCTGTTTTACAGCTCAATGCATACAGGAGTGATTCCAAAAGACTGAAGGAGGGCAGATGTAGTCCAACTACACAAAAGTAGTAACACAAAGGAGGCTGGCAATTATTGGCCAGTTACCCCGACATTAGTGGTGGGAAAATTATTGGAATCGCTGCTGAAGGAGAGGATTGTGGAATATCTTGAATTCAGTGGGTTACAAGACCCAGGCAGCACAGTTTCATGGGTGGGGGGTGTCATGTCAAACAAATCAGACAGACTTCTTTGACAGGGTGACCAATGAACTAGATCAGGGTGGAGTGGTGGGTATGGCCTACCTAGATTTTAGTAAGACATTCAACAGCATTCCACACACAGTAAGAGGCTACTAAGATAAGGAAGCACTCTAAGGAAGGGAAGGTGACCAGTGGGGTGCCTCAGGAATCTGTGCTGGGACTGGTCCTCTTTAATGTCTTTATAAGTTACATTGAAGAGGACCTGAAAGGGAAGGTCTGCCTGTTTGTGAATGCCACCACAATCTTTCAAGAACCTGAAGATCTCTATCATATCTCCCCTCTCTTGTCTTGTCTCTGCAAATCCATGTTCAGTGCCTTGAGCCAACTCTCATATGATCTGTCCTGCTGGCCCTGTATCATCCTGGTCAGCCCTCACTGCACTGTCTCTAGCCTGTCCTTATCTTTCCTGAGGTGAGAACTCCAGAATTGGGCACAGTGCTCCAGGTGTGGTGTCACCAATGATCCATAAAGAGGTAGTAACACCTCTTTTCCTCAACTTTCAATACCCCTTGTTCTCATACATCCTAGCATCCTGTTTACCTTACTATAGGCCTTGTTCCACTGATCTGAATTTTTAAAGGAGTCAATAATGACAGCTCCTAGGTCTGTTTCCTCAGCCATAGTGCTCAGTATTACGACTCCCATCTAATACTCTGCCCTGTGGTTCTTGTTCCCTAGATGCATCACCTTATACTTTTTGGTACCGAATTTCAACTGCCAAACCATAGACCTTCTCTTTGGTGTTTGCAGGTCACTCTGCATCTCCCTAATTTGCTCATCACTATCTACCCCCCTTCCCCAGAGTTTAGTGTCATCTGCAAAGGCACACAACTTGACCAAGATTCCTTCTCAAATGTTGCTGATGAACATATTGAAGAGAACAGGACCCAGGACAGATTACTGTGGCACCCCATTCGTGACCTGCCTCTTTTCTGATTTCATTGGTCTAATTGGGCTGTTCATGTTATTTAACATTGCCCACATGGTTTAGGTGTTGAATTCTGTTCTGCACGTAATCCCAGAATAACCTTTTGATTTGAATCACATAGCTCCCTCATTGTACAACTTTTGTGCATTAGGGGTGTGTAGCTTAGTGCTGATCCAAGATGGCAGCATAAAGAAATAGCTCTGTACATACTGGGACAATATCTGGCATAATCCTTCTTCAGGGTGTCTCTAACAACTACGTCACAGTCAACAACTACCTAGGAGATAACTTCTGTATCTTAAAATCCAAGTATTACCTCACTGAACCTTACCTGTCTCCTGCTGTTCCGGGTCATTTGGAGGCTGCATCAGGCTCTGCAATATGGCCTCCTCTCCTCCTACAGCCTGTGAGCCTACTAGAATGGAAAATATGTTTGCTGAATTAATGGGTCAAAAGGCTCAACTTACTATCACTACTAATCATAATACACAGGCACTACAGTCCATCGAAGCAAGGCTTTTCCAGTCAGTGAGATGGATCAGTTCACATGAGGTTGCTATATAGCAGTCGACCTCCACCATGAGGGAGCAAATCAGGGCCCTACACGCTAGGCAGGACAAGGTAGATGACCTTGAAAATCGGAGTAGATGAAACAACCTCCGATTTTTGGGCTTTCCTGAAGGAGCAGAACAAAGGGATGTTGTACATTTCCTGCAACAATCAATCACTCAACAGCTAGATCTATCCCTCGACATCTCCCTGCAAATCAAGAGAGCACCTCGCTCCCTTGAGCCCCCTCCCCCCCAGGCCTGGGGAGCAGCCTTGACCTCTGTTAGCATGCTTCCTGGATTTCAGACAAAAAGAGATGATCACTGCCACAGCCCAGAATAAAGGTCAGTTAACTTGGAAACATAGAAACAAAGAAACATAGATTTTGACGGCAGATAAGGACCACTTGGCCAACCCAGTCTGCCCATTTTCCTACCTAATGGATAAGCTGCAGATCCTAGTTAACCAGCAGCCTACTTCTTCCTACCCCCACCCCCTAGAATTCCCTTATGACTGTCCCATGCATGCTTGAATTCCACCACTGTTTTTGACTCCACAACCTCCTCCGAAGGCCGTTCCATGCATCCACAACCCTTTCCGTGAGAAAACTACTTCCTTAAATTACCTCTGAGCCACCCCCCATCTTCAAATTGTGCCCCTTGTTCTTGCGCACCTCTTTTGAAAGATGCTACCCTCTTGGACTTTGTTGATTCCCTTGAGGTACTTGAAAGTTTCTGTCATGTCCCCCCTCTCCCTCCTTTCCTCGAGGCCATACATATTAAGCTCCTTAAGTCTATCTTCATATGTCTTCCGGTGCAGACCCTGCACCATTTTAGTTGCCCTCCTCTGGACAGCTTCTATCCTGTCTATGTCTTTGCCAAGATTGGGTCTCCAGAACTGCACGCAGTACTCCAGATGGGGTCTCACCAGCTGTCTGTACAGAGGCATAATAACTTCCTGTTTTCTACTGGTGATGCCTCTCCCTATGCATCCTAGTATCCCCCCAGCCCTCCTTGCAGCCCTCTCACATTGCTTGTCCACCTTTAGGTCATCTGATATGACTACCCCCAGGTCCCTTTTCATTTTTGTTGTTGTTAGTATCACACCCCCATTGTGTACTCTTCCCCTGGGTTTTTGTTTCCCAGGTGCATTACCTTGCACTTCTTAGCATTGAATCTAAGCTGCCATACATTTGACCATTCCTCTAACCTTGCCAAGTCCCTTCTCATCCTTTCCACCCCACCTTGTGCATCAACTCTGTTGCAGATCTTTGTGTCATCTGCAAAGAGACATACTTTTCCTTCCAGTCCCTCTGCAATGTCGCTTATAAAGACATTGAAGAGGACCAGTCCTAATACTGAACCCTGCGGTACCCCACTAGTAACCCCCTTTCTTCAGAGTGGACTCCATTTACTATTACTCTCTGTGTCCTATTTTCCAGCCAATTCTTTACCCAGGCTGTCATCTTGGGACCCACTCCCAGGCTGGCTAACTTGTATATTAATCTTTTGTGTGGGACTGTGTCAAATGCCTTGCTAAAGTCTAGGTAGGCCATGTCCACAGCCCCTCCCTGATCTACTACTTTGGTCACCCAGTCAAAGAAATCTATCAGATTTGTCTGGCATGACCTTCCCGCTGTGAATCCATGCTGCCTTGGGTCCTGTGCCCCTCTGGCCTCTAGATACTCAACAATTCTTTCCTTCAGAAGTGATTCCATCATTTTCCCTACCACTGAGGTTAAACTAACAGGTCTGTAGTTTCCTGCTTCTGCCTTGCTCCCACTTTTGTGAAGGGGAATCACATCTGCCCTCCTCCAGTCCTCGGGTACCACCCCATCCTCCCATGATTTGTTAATGAGGGTAGTCAGTGGTGTCACTAGTTCTACCCTTAGTTCTTTTAGAATTCTGGGATTAATCCCATCAGGCCCCATTGCTTTGTCCACCTTCAGCTTTAAGAGTTCTTTCAGAACCCTTTCTTCTGTAAATGGGCTGGTATCAACTTCTGTATCCAGAGTGTTTCTACTGTTTGTTTTAGGTACCTCTCCCTCTTCCTTTGTAAATACTGAGCAAAAATATTTGTTTAGTATCTCTGCCTTTTCACAGTCACCCTCTGCCCACCCTCTGTCCCCTTTATTAAGCCTCACTAACCCTCCCTTGGTCTTCCTTCGCTCCCTGATGTACTTATAAAAGGTTTTATCCCCCTTCTTAACTGAGTTGGCTATCTTTTCCTCGGTTTGGGCCTTTGCTGTTCTGACTGCCTTCCCAGCTTCCTTTTGCTTTAACTGTTACAGTTCTCTGTCCTTCTCCTTCTGTGATTCCTTGTACTTCCTGAATGGGGTAGCAGATACAAATTTATCAAGACTATTCCAGGGATCTATCGGAGAGATGGAAAACTTACACAGACTGTTGCCAGCTAATACACAAACAAAACCTGCCCTTCTCACTCTGATACCCTTCCACAATGTGGGTGATTTACAATTCCAATCCTCTGACATTCGCTCAACCCAAAAATGTGATGGATTTTCTCCACAGGACATACCCAAGGGAGTTTGGAGGCCAGGGGATCCCTCATGGCTCCTGGAGCCACTCTCCAAAAGACAATATGGAGATCATGCAGCACACACTTTCAGCACACTAGCTCTTCTGATTTTATGGCCAGGTCACTGCAGGATCGCTTCTTCCTAGGACCTGGAAATGGCTGACCTCCCACAGCCATGCATGGAGAGATCAACCCTCTGATAGAACAAGGCCCAGTACCCCCAGCGGTAGCAATAACTCCACCATGGGAGAACTCTCCAGTCTGCAGGACTTCCATTCCCTGAACAAGTTTGCGGCCATGTTCCAACGACCTCCTGACTCCCCTGTCAGTTCCATGTTATAACAGAGAACCATTTTGCGTGACTTGCAAAAGTGAGTAAACCCAAGCAAAAACCAATGCGGCACATCACACTAAACCCCCCAAACACAAACTCGGCGCACATGGAAAATAATGTTTAATACAGGGGGCTATGCCTCCCACACCCCCTTTTGTGAGGGGGAAGCCCTCTATACCACCCATACTTAAATTGTCCTCTCTGAGGGGGGCGGACACTGTAGGAAAGAAGAGGGACTGCCAACAGCGAAATGTAAAAAAAAAAAAAAACCCACAAATGACAAAACATTTACCTGCATGTAGTCCCAAACCAGGGACCACCAGTTCTGCAGACAGTATCCCGACCCACTACTCTAGGTGGGTAGTTCGGTGGCATCATGCTTCACATCCCAGTTTAGCCCATCCCCCCTTCTGTTGCTATTCTTTCTCCTTACCATTTTTCTTTTCATCCTTCGCTAATCCCTCCCCTCGCTCTCCATTCACTGTCACTCATCCTGAAAGTGATCAAAATAAGTCGCTCATTTTTGAGTCACTCATTTTGGTTCACTAATATGACGTGATACTCCCCTGTCTCTGCACCAGAAGCTGTGACCATGCCAGATCCCATTCACCGAGCAGAATCCCTGGACACTGGCAGATCTTGGGTGGAGATAGCAGTGACAGGCCTCTCGCTGTCCTCCAAGGTCACCAGTGGACAAGTTCACCCTCAACAGACCAGGACTGATCCCATCAGCAACTTTCCGAAGACCGATGATCATCTTCCAGCATCCACGGGCCCAGGCTGACTCTGTATTCAATATGTGCCAAATCTAATTTAAAGAGTGGTATTTGGTTGCTCAGATGGGGGGTTGAGATGCTTAGGTGAACAAAACAATGCCTTTGCTTGGTATTACTGAAGCCTTTCTCTCCTCCCAGCCATGCCATGCTTGACCTGGTCTCCTGATTTCCTGGCCTTCTGGCACATACCTGTCTCCTACTAGAGTCTGCTGCTATTTTTAGTGGTGGAGGTTTGGGCCATTAAACTAACTGCCAGCTGCAGACCTGCTCCATCATGTCTTGAACCATTGTAAATTTGCTAAATTCAGATTCTTTATTTTGTTTCCTTAATACAATGCAGGACTTCAGCCGATGGAGCTATGGGGGGACAGGGGAATCACGTGACCTATGGAGGGAAATGAGCTTTACATTTCTGCTATGTGAACCCCTCTCTTGATATATGCACAAATCAAGGTACTTTGAGCAGTACAAATGAAAGAATGCAGGGTAGCATAATGGTTGGTACACTGAAGAGGATGAGGGCAGATTGCCTAGGTGCCACAGCTCTATAGGTGCTTTCTCTAGGCATGCCTCCTGATAGCTTCCCCCCCCCCATACAGCCTCAGATATATTCCTACAACATTGTTTCTGCAGGGTTCTAGTGATGAGGGGGTGCTGAGATTTAAGTGTAAATGTGGTATGTTGCAGTATTGATATACATATTTAGGTCCCCCGCACTCCATTTCTTAAATAACATTGCAGTGACTCCCTGTGGGCCAATGAGGGTTTGCCCCAGTTCTCTAATCCTCAGAGCACTAGTTGCATTCAGGATCTGCATGGACTACCCTTTCTTTGCCCAGTGTTTGAATGGAGCTTACTTATAATGGCTTGCCATGACAGGTACTGTCTATTTTGACTAGGATGCCTGAAGACACTGCCTTACCACCACAAGTAGTAGGGGAGACCTCAGTGACTGGTTTGTCGGCCATACACCCATTCCACTCACAATACAATCTGGCTACAGCCTCTGTAAATAGTTTATTGGTTATCATGCTTTTATATTGGGCCTTCTTCCCTTTAGTTGAAGTTAGGTTACATAGAGACCAGGCAATGCTGTTTATTTTTGATTTGTATGCATTTGAACTGAATGTCTTATTTAATTGCAAGACATTGGTGTGGCGACCTGTATGGTGAGTTAGACTGGACTGCAGCTTCGACCTCACATATTCCTCAGCCACCTTGTATGGTACTTGGTCCTCATCAAGATAATGGGTGATTTAAACAGCTACACCTGGAACGTTTGGGGCCTTAACACCCCGGTAAAATGTAAGCAGGTGTTATCACATTTAAAGAAGCTGGAGTCTATCCTAACACTCCTGCAGAAAACCAAATTAAATAAGCTGGAGCATGCCAAGCTAGCTAGGGACTGTGTGGGGCAGAGTTTTTCTTCCTCGGCCCCCACTAAGAAAAGTGATCCTCCTCCAGAAAACCTGTAAATGGACCCCAGTGCAAATAAAACATAACACCCAAGAAAGATGGGTCTTTGACCATATGGACATGCTAGAAGGTCCGATTATACTAGGCAATATATTCGGTCCCTATGAGGATGCTCCGGGATTTTTTCACGCGGTCTCTCAAGCACTAGATTCTATCTCCAGCTATACCATCCCAACTATTATAGGGGGAACTTTAACCTCTCTGATTCCTCAAATGGACCTCAGTTCTAATTGCCAGGAACACCACCCCAAAGCCCACCTCTCCTTGCAGCAGCTCATGACAGATGCTGGGCTGACAGACATATGAAGTGTCTTTCATCTCTATGAGAGAGACTATACTTTTCACTCCCCGATACATGGAATATTCAATTGGATTGATTAATGGATAGTTTCTGCCAGCATTGCACAAATTTCACTCAGCTCCAGAATACTGCATGATACTGCCCATGGTCATTTCAGACCACGCACTGATACATCTCCATATTCTATGGGGACCCCCTACTCCTCCCCTATCAGCTTGGACACTGGACCCATTGCTGTTCTGGGATCTGGAATTCAACCCATGGCTTATTGCAGAGGTTGCCGGAATTTTAGCTGAAAACCCACCCATAACACCACATGTGGAAAAATGTGGGCGGCACTAAAGGCCACCCTTTGGGGGGCCATCATGGGTTTTGCTGCCAAAAGGTACAAAAAAATTGGAGCAGTTATTAAACTCTCTAGAAAGCCAACTGAAACAATTAGAGCTGAAAGCTAAACTCACTCCACATTTTGACATACATTCCCCTCTAGGTTGCAGCATTATCAGGCTCCGAATGGAAATCAATGACCTTCTGTCTCCTAAGGCCAAAGAGGCCATTCTTCACCTGGGACACAAATTTTGGGACGGTGGAGAGAAATGGGGGAAGCTCTTAGCCTACAGGTTGAGAAAACAACAAGCTGAACGGCACATAGCTGGGATGCTGGACCTTAATGGGAAGACACATTTGAAGCCACTGGAAATAAAGAAGCTAATGAAGCACTATAATAATGAGCTGTACATGTCTTCTAGAAATAGGGACACAGACAAAGTGCTGAGTTTCTGTCTTTCCTTAACCTCCCCAGGCTCACCACTCAGCAAGCAGGGCAACTAGAAGCACCCTCATCAATCTCAGAGGTCGAGCATGCCCTTCAAGAAATGAAATCTGGAAAAGCCCAGGAGGAGATGGATTCCCTTTAGAACATTGGCAGGTCGTCTCCTCTATGATCTGCCTCCTGTTAAGTTCCATGTATAAGAAAGCCCTACTCAATGGCTCCTTCCCAGCTACCCTTCGAAAAGCCATTATAACTGTTTTTCCCTAAAAGTGAAAAGATCCCACATTACCCTCTAGCTATCATTCAATTTCCCTTATAAACGCTGACAGGAAGTTATCTGCCAAAATTGTATCCACCAGACTAAACCCATTCTTACCTTCTCTTATACACCCCTCCCAAGTGGGCTTCATTCTTGGGTGCTACAGCAAAGACCACATTTGTTCCCTGATCAACCTGCTACACCAGGCCAAACTCCTACCCACTCCAGCGGCAGCAGTGGTCATAGATTTGAGAAGAACTTCAACTCTCTAGAGTGAGGTTACCTTTCACAGGTTCTCCATCATCTGGGGTTTGAGGAACATGTTACGGGCTGGATCAGGGCCCTGTACAACTAACCAGTAGCAAAAATCCTGACAAATGCAGTTCTATCAGACCCTTTTTCATTAAGCAGATGTATCAGACAGGGCTGTCCTCTCTCCCACCTCTTGTTTGTTCTTGCAGTGGAACCTCTGGTAGCTGCAATAATGCAACACCCCACTATACAGAGCATTCCAGTGGGAAACAGACAGTTTGCTACATTTATATACGTGGACAACCTACTGGTCCCATTAGAAAACATTGGTGCCTCGCTCCCCACTTTACTTTCCCTTCTGACGGAGTTTAAAGAATACTCAGGGCTGAAGATGAATCACTCTAAAAATCGAAGTGCTCCCACTAAATGCTCTTTGTACCCCAACCCTAGCATCCCCTACTGACTACACTGGTCAACTGAAAAGCTGGTATACCTAGGGATTCACATAACCCCTGATGTTAAAAAAATGTGGGACTTAAATCTAAGACCTTTGATAGCAGAGCTCAAGACAGAGCTGGAGAGGTGGAAAGCCCAACACCTTACTCTTGCTGGGAAAATCTCGGCAATTAAGATGATCTCGGCTCCAAGCTGCTGTACGCCATCTCTCACATAGCATTGGATCTTCCCCCCAAATGGTACACGATCATTGATGCCTTATTTGGAAACTTTCTATGGGACCAAAAGAAACCTAGGTATAGTAGAAACAAACTGCGCACACTGGAAGGAAGATGGCTGGTGCCTTCCTTGGCTGAAGGGGTACAAGTGGGTCTACCTTACAGCACAAACCCTGAAATGGTTTCTCCCTATTACCCAGGAGTCCCCTCAATGGCTATACATGGAGAAGTCAGCTGCCCAGGCTCACAGTTTGCCCCTCCTGCTCTATAATCGTCTCCCACGGGAATTTTGGTTTTCGTCCGACCATAGCCCCCTCAGTTAGATTTTGGCTAAAGGTCCTCAAAAAAATAAAACTGACCTACATCCCCATTGCATGACCCCCATATGGGAGAATGCTGATCATTAGATAAATCACAAACCCTTTTTCTGGCCTTATTGCGAGATAAAGGGCATTATTACTGTAGGTGACATATTATACTCAGATGGTAGATCCCTAAAGTCCTTTCAGGAATTATCCCTGAAGAGAGAAATACCTAGGTCCAACTTTTAGTGGTACTTACAACTGTGAAGTTCCATAATGGCTTATCTGAAAAGCGCCATCCTCCCCCCCCCCCCTGACAGAGACAATTACATGGTGGCTATACCTCCACAGGGGGGTAAGCCAATAAGATCTATGTGGCGCTGAGGGATTCTATTCCCTCGCAATCTTCAGACTCCAAAGCTAAATGGGAGAAAGCCTTACATACCCCCATATCTGACCAGCAATGGAGATCATGTTGGAAATAGGCTCACTCTGTTTATCCAGACACGAGAAGCAAGCTTATCCAGAATAAATTCCTCCATCATTGGTACAGGACTCCAGACTTCATATTTAAGATTAAACTTTTGGATAACTTGTGCTGGAGGTACTTAACACAAGTGGAGGATTTGAATCATAGTCTCTGGGACTGCCCATTAAAAGCCCCATTCTGGACTTCTGTATGTGATTTGGCTACTCAAATTATAGACTCCCAGGTCCACAGGTGCTAAGGGTTGGGGTGCTGGACGCCACACCTTGCGAGACCTGGGTTCAGGAACAGACTCAGGTCATTCGGGGGTCAGCTGGAGGAGGAAGGATAGAGCATCTGGAGGACATCTCTTCTTCATCGGGGTGCGGTGATTTGTGCTGTGTGCTGTTGACTGACACCCAGGGGTGGCTGGGGGTCAGCACAGGCATGCAGCCACAAAGCAGGGTTGGCCCACATCCAGGGCAATTGACTGCCTCTGTGTAGGTGGAGACAGCCTCCCCGCCCATTGCCCAGACTTGGGTATAAGAGAAAATGGTGAAAAATGCAGGACCCAGCTGGACCCTTGATGGTCCAATCACTCCAGTAAGTCCACATCAATTCTAGATTTGATGTACTGGGGAGGAGGCACACCAGCGCTCCTCATCCTGGCCCTGCTGTGGAGGGGGAATCCATGGGGGAATCCCATGGATGGATGGACATGGCGATCATAGGGTCCGGAGGATGTACCCTTCCGAGGAACCCCTGTTGGGTCTGCGACAGTGAGGGAAAAGTACACATGGGGAAAAAAAATGTTAGGATCCCAGATTGTCTGTGACCCACTGTTTTGGATCCTGGGCATTCCCTGCCAGAACTTCTAGCTTAGCCCCCATCAAAAAAGATAGCTTTCCCTTCTAAGCATCTAGGTAAAAAGGCTAATACTTTGTCGATTGAGAACAACAGACATTCCCTCTTTATCAGAGCTCCTGAACACTTTCTCAAAAATAGCCTCCATGGACCACTTATCTCACATTATCTCAAACACTCTCACAAAATACTATTCCTGTTGGAGCCATTTTCTCACATACATGAAGCCCAGAACTGGAGTTGGGTGATTCTCATAAAAACATAGAAACATAGACTTTGACGGCAGATAAGGACCACTTGGCCCACCTAGTCTGTCCATTTCCCGACCTAGAGGATAAGCTGCAGATCCTATTTAACCAACAGCCTGTTTCTTCCTACCCCCCACAAAAATTGCCTTATGTCTGTCCCATGCATTCTTGAATTCTCCCACAGTTTTTTACTCCACAACCTCCTCAGGAAGGCCATTCCAAGCATCCACCACCCTCTCTGTGAAAAAATACTTCCTCACATTGCCCCTGAGCTGTCCCCCCTCTATCTTCAATTTGTGTACCCTTATTCTTGCACATCTCTTTTTCTGAAAGATGCTACCTTCTTGGACTTTGTTGATTCCACTGAGGTACTTAATGTTTCTAGCATGTCCCCCCTCTCCCTCCTTTCCTCAAGTGTATACATATTAAGCTCCTTTAGTCTCTCCTCGTATGGCTTCTCTTGCAGAACCTGCACCATTTTAGTTGCCCTCCTCTGAACTGCCTCCATCCTGTCTATATCCTTGCGGAGATGGGGTCTCCAGAACTGGACACAGTACTCCAGATGGGGTCTCACCAACTGGCTGTACAGGGGGATAACAACTTCCTGTTTTCTGCTGGCGATGCCTCTCCTTATGCATCCCAGTATCCCTTAAGCCTTCCCTACCACCTTCTCACATTGCTTGCCAACCTTAAGGTCATCTGATATGATTACCCCCAGGTCCCTTTCCATTTTTATGTTGCTTGCACGCATGCGCAAGAAACATAGTGCCATCATTGGAGATTTCGGAGGTGTGTCACCTCCTCCTCCAATTCAGTCAGTGAACTGGCAGGCTGGCCCCTGCAAGCCAATGCATTTTGGAGCTGTCAATGACATGCTCCAAAATGCAATAACCTCCCAGATTGAAAGGGGACCTACGCTTCAGTGAGCAGAGATAGGCGTAGCTCCCCGACACGCAGGCATACGGCCTCTGCGTGCTGTGTGTGGCTGACGGGTGCCCAATCCCCATCAGCTGAGCTCCGTCTCCCCCACCCCAGTTGTAGGTACCACGCTGGGAGCCCACCCCAGTGTGGCAATAAGTCCATAGGCCGACGGGGGTGCCCAATCCCCTGTCGGCTGAACGCCCCCCCCAACGTCCTTGTGCCACGCTGGGAGCCCACCCCAGCATGGCAAACGGTCCCACGATGTATTTTTTTTAATTTTGAACCTAAAAAACGAAAACGGTCCAGCGGAGCATCTCCTGACCCCCACAACCCGCACCCACCCACTGCGCACCCAGCCCCCCATGCCCCCCTCCTCACCCCATACTTACCTCCGGACTCCGGCGCGACGATCTTCGGTGGACTGGGAACACGTCTGCACTCTTCAAAGTCGACAGCGAACCAAGGAAATGCCGGTAAGCTGTATAATGGCCTAGATAGGGGGGTTTCAACTTTGTTGCATATCTCAGGCATTTTGGGGAATTTTTGCAGCAAATTTTCAACATGGGGTTTTTGGGACCCCTTCTCATGAATGATGTCACTGTCAATGCGTTATTGGGGCCCGAAGGGTGATTTCGCGCAGTGACTGCACAGTGACTGCAAAATCACCCTTCCGGGCCTGAATACTGCCATGACAGTGACATCATTCATGAGAGGGTCCCAAAACCCCATGTTGAATATTTGGTGCAAAATTCCAAAATGGCTGTTTCTGTGAGTGTGCGTTATGCGGTTCCTATCAAGAGGCTTGTAAGTTCGCGAAATTTCAATATTTTCACTCCAGATTTTCAACACTGCCATTTTACCACACCTTCTTATGAGCAGTATAGCTGTCATTTTTCACATCTCACCCAAAATGTGTTTCCGCCCATGTAGCACAGAATGGCGCAGTTGGTGTGTGAAATCAATGTACGGGACAAATTAAGAAAATCACAGTGACACTGTTCATGAGCAGAGGTCTTAAAATGGCTATGTTGAAAATTTGGTGAAAAAATTCATAAAAATGACTGTTTTACGAGTGTGCGTTGCGCAGTTCCTACGCAGGCTCGTAAGTTCGCAACTTTTCAATATTTTCACTCCAGATTTTCAACATTGCCATTTTACCACACCTCCTTATGAGCAGTATAGCTGTCATTTTTCACATCCTGCCCAAAACATGTTTCCGCCCATGTAGCGCACAATGGCGCAGTCAGTGTGCAAACTCAATGTATGGTACACATTAACAAAATCACAGTGACACTGTTCATGAGCAGAGGTCTTAAAATGACTATGTTGAAAATTTGGTGAAAAAATTCCTAAAAATGACTGTTTCTGACGTCGCGTTACGCCAGTTCCTCACGCTTGCTTTTCGTAAGGTTCATAAAATTTTCAATATTTGCACTCCAATGACTTCAAATACCTAAATAGCACATAGAAGTAAGCAACATTCGCATTGACAAATGCTTGTTGTTGTTGTTACTACCTCCCCTCCCATTTGTGTAATCTTCCCTGGGTTTTGTTTCCCAGGTGAATTATTTGCACTTCTTTGCATTGAATCCTAGCTGCCATACTTCTGACCATTCCTCCAACCTTGCCAAGTCCTTCTCATCCTTTCCATGCCTCCTTGTGTATCAACCCTGTTGCAGATCTTTGTGTCATTTGCAAAGAGGCATACTTTTCCTTCCAGTCCCTCTGCAATGTCCCTTATAAAGACATTAAAAGGACTGGACCCAGTATTGAACCCTGCGTCCCACTAGTAACCCCTCTTCTTCAGAGTGGACTCCATTTACAATTACCTTCTGTGTTCTGTTGTCCAGCCAATGTTTTACCCAGGCTACCACCCTGGGGCCCACTCCCAGGCTGGTTAATTTGACTATTAATCTTTTGTGTGGGGCTGTGTCAAATGCCTTGCTAAGTCTAGGTAGGCCATGTCCACAGCCCCTCCCTGGTCTACTACTTTGGTCACCCAGTCAAAGAAATCAATTAGATTTGTCTGACATGACCTTCCCACTGTGAACCCATGCTGCTTTGGGCCCTGTGCACCACTGGCCTCTAGGTACTCAACAATTCTTTCTTTCAGAAGTGATTCCATCACTTTCCCTACCACAGAGGTCAAACTGACAGGTCTGTAGTTTCCTGCCTCTGTCTTGGTCCCACTTTTGTGAAGGGGAATCACATCTGCCTTCCTCCAGTCCTCAGGTACCACCCCATCCTCCCATGATTTGTTAAAAACGGTAGTCAGTGGTGTCACTAGTTCTCTCCTTAATTCTTTTAGAATTCTGGGATGAATTCCATCTGGCCCCATTGCTTTGTCCACCTTCAGTTTTAGGAGTTCTTTCAGAACCCTTTCTTCTGTGAAAAGGACTGGGATCGACCCCCCTATCCAGAGTGCTTCTGTTAATTGGATTAGGCACCTCCCCCACCTCCTCTTTTGTGAATACTGAACAGAAGTGTTCATTCAGTATCCCTGCTTTTTCACTGTCCCTCTCTGCCCACCCAACATCCATTCTATTCAGCCTCATTATCCCTTCCTTTGTCTTTTTACACTCCCTGATATACCTATAAAAGGTTTTATCCCCCTTCTTAATTGATTTGTCTCTCTTTTCCTTAGCTTGGGCCTTTGCTATTCTGACTACCCTCCCTGCTTCCTTCTGCCCTAACTGGTGCAGTTCTCTGTCCTACTCCTCCTGTGTTTCCCTATACTTCCTAAACGCTATCTTTTTCTCCCTAACCTTCACCGCCACCTCTTTTGAGAACCAAAGCGGCTTTTTCTTTTATTTTGATTTGTTTATTTGCTCTAGTTTATTCTCACTAGTTTTACTAAATTATGCATCTCTGCTGACCCTTCCTGACTGGGAATAGGCTTGTGTCTTGATAACCAGACTTGCCACAATGCTATCTTTTATGCTCGATATGTATACAACCTTGCTATATTTCCTTGTTTGTTGACTGGTCCTTTGTGGTTTATTAATTATTTTTGTTATGCAGATATAGAGAGTGCATTCCAGCAAAGCTAGGCTCCACACACTGCTCCTCTAACAGGTGGCATACATCTTCTTCCGGTAGATGTTATCCTTACTGTTACATGCCTTACTGCCTATCACTGAAATGATGTTGTAATCTGTTATTGTCTTGCCTGTCTGTACTGCATTCAGTTTAGAGTAAGTTTATAGAATATTTGTGTTGTTGTATATGCAAGAACATTTAATAAAAATTATTAATCAACACACATTTTGTGAATTCCATAATGACTGGTTGTAATTGTTGACACAGAGCTCCTAATTAAGCCAAAGTGGTCCCAAGCTACTTTGCAATTTGCATCTCAATGAAAGCATGATCCAAAAACACAGTTGCACTAAGGAAAGTGGGGGGGGGTGCTCCCACAGGGCTGGCTAGCCCCCGCTTACACGATCAGTTCAAACAACAGGAATACTCCAACAAATGAACTCAAGAACTCAGAAATTCAATAAATCCACTTTTCATAAGGATTCCACATCCAAGGCAAATAAAAAACACCCAAAAAGCAACAGCACCTCAGCACTTCACCCAAGAGGGCTTCATCAGGAGGTGGAGACTTTTCCTAATCAATCATATTTTAAAGCCAATCATTGTTACATCATTGTTTGAAATGTCCAATCAGCAGAGCAATACATTAAAACATACTCTCTTATAACTCATAAGGACATTTTTTTGAAAGCGATAAGCACTGTATCTTGTAAAAGAAAAGTTTATACTAGTCTCTCAGGTCATGCTAAGTAACTACACAACAAAATGCAACTTTTAATACAAAGAAGTAAATAAAAAATAGCAAAACAAAAACAAAAATTGAAAGATTATCTCAATCAAGTGCATATATACATTACAAGTCAAATTGTTATACATGTCTAATGCTAAAAATGTGATCAGTCAGTACAATCAAGTCATAAAGATTCCTGGGGATTCACAGCAGTCAGCCTCTGACATCCAATCCAGATTTGTGTTGTGCAAAGCAAAAGAAAAATATGAGTGGGACCTAAAACAGAAAACAAAGAGAAGTCAGGTTTTCACATACTGTAAATAATCCATTCAGTTTTTATCACTTTATAATCATAAAGAGTCTCACTACTGAAACCTCAAGGGTATATTGTATTGCAGGGGAGGGGGGGAATAGGGGAAGGAAAAAGGTGTGAGAAAAGTAAGGTTTACAGCTATATTATAGGGAGCAGCTATGTTCAGGTCAAAGAATATAAAGTGTGAACTATCTTTCCCTCAGAAAGGGTTTGAGGTCCCAAAATTCATTGACTCCCAGTGGATTCATTGTTTTCAGCTTATATATCTAAAAGGTCTCTCTTTCAAGAGTACGTTGGTTCTAGCATTTACCCTCTTTGGGGGGTTGACAGTTTCAATTGCAATGAATTTAAGGCATGTGAGGCTACTGTTATGGGACTCTGGGAAATGCCGCCCCACTGGTGAATGCAATCTTTCATTGATTATGGAATGTACATGTTCCTGGAGTCTCTCTTTAGCCGTCCTTACTGTTCTACCAATGTAAAAATATTCACAGGGGCACCATAATGCATATACCACAAATTTATTGGTGTAGGTAATAACATTTTGAATTTGGACTTTCTGTCTCCCCTAGAATTACTTTCAAAAAGGCCTCTAATGATAGAGACATTCTGGTGAAGAGTCAGTTTCAAAGGGCTGAGGCAGAAGGAATTACATGGTTATGTAGAAAACTCCAGGGATTCTTCAAGTGCCACAATTGCAATGTGTTCCAGTATACCATTCAATCAAAGACACTAGAGCACCCAAACAAGAAAGTCCAAATTCAAGATATTATTACCTGCACCAATAAATTTGTGGTATACGCATTATGGTGCCCCGTGAATATTTTTACATTGGTAGAACAGTTAGGATGGCTACGAGAGACACCAGGAACATATACGTTCCGTAATAAATGAAAGATTGGATTCACCAGTGGGATGGCATTTCCTAGAGTCACATAACAGTAACCTCACATGCCTTAAATTCATTGCTATTGAAATGGTCAAACCCCCATAGAAGGGAAATGACAGAACCAACTTACTGTTGAAAAGAGAGAGCTTTTAGATATATAAGCTGAAAACCATAAATCCACTGAGACTCAATGAATTCTGGGACCTCAAACCCATTCTGAGAGATAGTTCACACTTTGTATTCTTTGACCTGAACATAGCTGCTCCCTATAATACAGCTGTAAACCTTACTTTTCTCCCATATTTTACACTTCCACTGTCTTTTCCCTACCTCTCTCTTTCCCTCCCCCATTCCAACCTCTCCAATACAATATACCTTTGATGTTTCACTAATGAGACTCTTTATGATTATGTAGTGATAAAAACTGAATGGATTAGTTACAGTATGTGAAAGCCTAACTTCTCTTTGTTTTCTGTTTTAGGTCCCACTCGTATTTTTCTTTTGCTTTTCAAAATGCAAATCTGAATTGGATGTCAGAGTCTGAACTGCTGTGGATACCCAGAAAACTATAACTTGACTTTAGTGGATGATCACAACATATTTAACATTAGACATGTATAACAATTTCGCTTTTATATGTGCATGGGATTGAGATAACCTTTCCATTTTTGTTTTGATTTTATTATTTTTTATTTGCTTCTTTGTATTAAAAGTTGTATTTGTTGTGTATAGAAACACAGAAACATAGAACCTGTTGGCAGATGGGGACTGTACAATCCATCAAATCTGCCCTTGGCATTCAACCCCCTACTTAGCTGCCTGCCTGTGTATCCCAAAGAGTCTGTCCCATGCCCACTTGAATTCCCCCACTGTCTTGGCTCCCACCGCCCCCTCCAGCAGGCTATTCCATGGTTCCACAACACACTCTGTGAAGAAGAATTTCCTCGTATTGCTTCTGAACTTTCTTCCCTTAAGTTGAAGATTGTGCCCTCTAGTCCTGCTGTACAGTACAAGTCACATTAAACTGATCCTCCAATGAGTTGGTGTAGCATTTCTGACTGAGTTGCATAAGTGATTTTGGATCCAGTTCAGTGCTGTGCATAAACTGTTTATTAAGAGTTAAAACCCAGTTTTGGATTGCATTATGACAGTACTGCAGATGCATTCCAATTGAGCTGCAAAAGCATTTTATAAACATTGTGCTTCAGCTGGTTAAGCACTGAAAAATTAAGCATTATGAGTTGCCAATGCATTGCCAACTGTAAAAAACAATGCTAAATCAGCTCATTGGTGGAACAGTTTAATGTGACCTGTACTGTAGTTCTTCACCTGAAAGAGGTTCTGCACGTGCACCCTGTTGTTGTCTTTAAGGTATTTGAATGTTTCTGTCATGTCCGCATGATTTCTCTGTTGTTCTAGGGAGTACAATTTGAGGTCATCCAGTCTTGCCTC
The DNA here is from genome assembly GCA_016271365.2 of Neoceratodus forsteri. Taxonomy (NCBI): domain Eukaryota; kingdom Metazoa; phylum Chordata; order Ceratodontiformes; family Ceratodontidae; genus Neoceratodus; species Neoceratodus forsteri. The sequence continues at coordinate 704,938,848 of CM057455.1, forward strand.
TTACGGGTTCTGATGCAAGCCCTGCACCATCGTTGTTGCTCTTCTCTGTACCTTCTCCAGCCTATCAATGTCCTTCCTGAGGTGTGGCCTCCAGAACTGGACACAGTACTCCAGGTGAGGCCTGACCAGGGACTGATACAGGGGCATGATTTCTTCATGCCTTCTGCTCGTGATGCCCCTCCCCGTGCATCCCAGGATACCACTAGCCTTTAGTGTTGCCTTTTCACATTGTCTACTGACCTTAAGGCCATCTGACATGATCACCGCTAGGTCTCACTCCTGCCCGGTTACCACCAGCTGCTACCCTCCCATTGAGTACAGTTTCCCTGGGTTACGCTTTCCCAGGTGCATGACCTTGCATTTTTTGGCATTGAATTTCAATTGCTAGGTCTTGGACCACTCCTCCAGTTTTCAGAGATCAGCTTCCATTCTTTGCTGTCCCTCTGTTGAGACTACCCTGTTGCTGATTTTGGTGTTATCTGTAAACAGGCACACCTTTCCCTCCAGTTCATCCACAATAACACTGATGACTATGTTGAAGAGTATCGGCCCCAGAACTGAGCCCTGCGGGACCCTGCTACTCACCCTGTCCTGCACAGACAGAGTGCCATTTATTAATACTCTCTGAGTTCTCCCATGTAACCAGTTTCTGATCCAGTTTGTAACCTCAGGCCCAGTTCTCATGTTCTCCAGTTTTTTGACTAGTCTCCTGTGCGGAATGGAGTCAAAAGCTTCGCTGAAGTCCAGGTAAGCCACATGTACTACCCCACCCTGATCCACTGTTTTGGTGACTCAATTGAAAAAATGAACCAGGTTTTTCTGGCAGGACCTCCCTGCTGTGAAACTATGTTGATTTTTGTTGAGCTGACCAGTTTGCTTCATAAAATCTATGATTCTTTCCTTCAGTAGGGACTCCATCAGTTTTCCCACGACTGACGTTAGACAAACTGGATGGTGGTTACCTGGTTGCTCCTTGCTTCCACTCTTGTGGAGTGGTATTACTGTAGCACTCTTCCAATCCTCCGGCACCTTCCCACTCTTTCATGATCTGTTGAAGAGCACCACTAAAGGGGCTGCCAGTTCCCTCCCTAGTTCTTTCAGTATTATTGGGTGTATCCTATCTGGCTCCATAGCTTTATCTACCTTTAACTTGCCTATTTCCTCCAGGACCCTTTCCTCTGTGGAGGGACCCATGTCTATTCCTTCAATCAGACACTTCTTTATGCCTATTGTTGGTCCATTACCATCTGCTTCCTGTGTGAAGACTGAGCAGAAGTATTCATTGAGTGCCTCTGCCTTCTCCCATTCTTGCTCTGTGGTTTGTCCATCTTATTTTGTGATTCTAACAATGCCCCTTTAGTCTTCCTTTTTTCATGTATGCACCTGTAGAAGGTTTTGTTACTCTTTTTTACTTCCTGAGCTATCCTAACCTCTGTTTGAGCCTTTGCATTTTTTATCACTTTCCTTGTCTCTTTTAGTTTCTGTTTATATTCTGTTTTGTCTGCTTTGTACCCCGACTCCTTGTACTTTCTGAAGACTATGCACTTTTCTCTCCACATGGTTGCCACCTCCTTGGAAAACCATAGTGGGTTTTTCCTTCTTTTGTTCTTACCAACCTGACAGGCACACTGTGATGTGACCATGATTATTGCATCCTTCAACCTTGTCCAATATTCCTCAACATTTCCTTCTGTCGAGTTACGAAGGTTGTCTCTTAGGCAGGCCTTTATGTTTGTGAAGTCTGCTCTTCTGAAGTCAAGGACCTTCAGTTTGGAGTGTGTGGAGTCCACAGTCCTTTTTGCCCTGAACCATACCGTGTTATGATCACTGTTGCCCAGGTGGTTCTCTACTTCAACACCCGTAACCCTATCGCTCTTTGTGAATATCAGATCTAGAACCATTTTACCCCTTGTGGGTAATGTCACTTGTTGACTTAGGCCTGCTTCATTTAGTGTGACTAGGAATTCCCTACTCTTCTGTGATGCCGCAGTGTGGGTATTCCAATCTAAGTCTGGCAGATTGAAATCCCCCACCAGCACCATGTCCCCTTTGCCTGACATCTGGAGGATGGTTTCCAGGATTTCCTTATCCCTGGCTTCCCTCTGATTTGGGAATCTATCGATTATTCCCGCCCAAATGGGTTTCTGGCTTCTGGCCCCTATTGTGATCCATAGATCCTCTTTTTCCCCTAGTGCCTGTTGCATTTCTGTAGCATTGATGGTATCCTTAATATAACTAGCCCCCCCCCCCCACCGTTCCCAGTCCTATCTCTCCTAAACAAGTTGTACTGTGGGATACTCATCTCCCAACCATGATTATTTGTAAACCATGTTTCGGTCACAGCCACCCAGTCTAGTCCTGCCTCAGCTATTGTGGCAGTGAGGTCAATTATCTTGTTAGTCAGACTGCGTGCATTGAGGCATAGTGCTGACCACTCTTTCTGTGTCACTTTGTTTGTCATACTGAGAACCATACTAAGAATTGCAAGAATCAAAAGGCTGTGAGGCCCATGGAGCTTCATAGCTTACATATAATATTTTAAGTGATTTCCTGATCTCATGTAACTATCCAATCTATTTTTGAAGGATATTTTGTTATTACTAACAATGATCTTCTCAGGTAGCAGATTCCATGGCCTAACAACTCTCTGAGAAAAAAGTATGCCCTTTTCTTTGAGTTACATCTGTTTCTTGTAAATTGTAATGGATGGGCTCTGGTGTTTACAGATACTTGTTTAGAGTCAAGGCCACAATCAGCTAAAAGTAAAGGATCCTGAATTATATCCCATGTAAACAAGAGATCACCCCTAAGTCTCCAGTCCTCAAGTGACATTAGGTTAAACTTCAATAGTCTTTCCTCATAAGAAAGAGATTTGTTAGATACTACAGCTTTAGTAACTCTTCTCTAAACTCTCTCAATTCTAACTACTGTATATCCTTTTTTCTAAATGGACTCCAAAGTTGAGAAACAAAATCAAAGTAAGGTCTTACATAAGCTCTATACAAAGGCAACAGAATGTCAGGGTTTTTTGAAGAAATATTATGGCGGATAGCCCACCATATTTTGTAAGCTTTACTGATAATACTTGTGACATGATCATCAAAGTTAAGACATGAATCAACAGAGATCCCCAAATCTCTTTCACTAACTTTACTAGTTAGTATATTACCATAAAGAAAATATTGTTTATTTGGATTCTTTTTGACAAAATGTAGTACATTGCATTTTGATACAATAAAGCTTAAATTCCATTTTATGGACCAGGCTTCCAGTTTACTCAGATATTCCTGGATAATTTTATGGTCTTCTGAACTCATACAGACGTTAGCAAGTTTGCAATCATCAGCATATTTTGAAATGTTACTCTGAATACTGTTTGATAAATCAGATATAAAGATCTGGAAAATTAATGGGGCCAAGACGGATCCTTGCAGAACACCGCTTTCTACATTTTTCCAGGCCAATGTATATCCATCGATTATCACTTTCTGCCTCCTATTAGATAACCAGATCGAAATCCATTTAATGTATACATGCTTAATGTTGTAAAGCTGTAACTTTTGGATTAAGGCCCAATGAACTGAATCAAAAGCCTTTTTGAAGTCTAACAGGATGACATCACAAGAGTTACCCTTATCCATGTTTTCACTAATGAAGTTGTAAAAGCTAACCAGATTTGTTGTACAACATCAACTTTTAATAAACCCATATTGGGATTTATCAAGGCCCAACACATAGAAACATAGAAGTTGAAGGCAGATAATGACCGCAAGGCCCATCCAGTCTGCCCATTTCTTTTTCTAACTTATGAATGTGCCATTGGCCTTTGCTCTGTCAATGGCGTATCTATTCATACTCATCTGTATTGCTCCCTTATGTCTATCCCATGCCTGTTTGAAGCCCTGCACTGTATTCATATCCACCACTTCCTGAGGTAGGCCGTTCCATGCATCAACCACCCTTTCTGTGAATAAGAACATCCTCACATTACCCCTTAACCGGCCTCCCTCTCATCTCACATTGTGTCCTCTTGTCCTGCTATTTTTCTTATATTGAAACATGTTAGACTCTTTCACCTTGTTAATGCCCTTAAGGTGTTTGAATGTTTCAATCATATCACCTCTCTCCCTCCTTTGCTCTAGGGTATACATATTGAGTTCAGTTAATCTGTCCTCATATGTTTTCTGATGTAGTCCCTGCATCATTTTGGTTGCCCTTCTCTGGACTGCCTCAATTTGGTTAATGTCCTTGTGAAGGTGTGGCCTCCAGTACTGCACGCAGCACTCCAGATGGGGCCTAACCAGTGTCTTGTAAAGAGGGATTATTACCTCCCTCTTCTGACTTGTGATAACCCTACTTATACACCCAAGCATCCCTCTAGTCTTACCTACTGCTTTAGTGGTCTGCTTGGATGATTTCAGGTCATTGGTGATGATGACGCACAAGTCTCTTTCTTCCCTTGTGACTGCCAGCAACTCCCCTCGCAGCCTATAGGTGGCTTCAGGGTTTCTCTTCCCTATGTGCATGATCTTGCACTTCTTTGCGTTAAACCCCAGTTGCCACTCTTCTGACCATTTTGCTAGTTTATCCAGATCTCTTCTCAATCTGCCCACCCCATCTGGAACATCTACTTTATTGCAGATCTTGGTGTCATCTACAAACAGACAAACCTTACCCTCCAGTCCATCTGCAATGTCATTGATAAAGATATTGAAGAGGACTGGCCCCAGAACTGATCCCTGAGGTACCCCACTTGTGACTTGCATCTCTTCTGACTGTATACCATTTACCACCACTCTCTGTTTTCTGCCCGACAACCAGTTTGCCACCCAGTTGACCAACGTCTGACACATCCCGAGCCTGCCCAGCTTATTAATCAATCTTCTATGTGGAACAGTATTGAAAGCTTTGCTGAAGTCAAGGTAGGCAGCATCAACTGCTCCCCCTTGGTCCACCACTCTGGTTACCCAGTCAAAGAAATCTATGAGATTAGTTTGACAGGACCTTCCTTTTGTAAACCCATGCTGTCTTGGATCCTGTGCTCCTATGGATACCAGGTGTTGCACTATCATTTCCTTAAGGAGTGTCTCCATAATCTTGCCCACAACTGAGGTAAGACTGACTGGTCTGTAGTTCCCTGCCTCCTCCCTGTTACCACTCTTGTGGAGCAGGATCGCATGAGCCCTTCTCCAGTCTTATGGGACCTCCCTGTGCTCAGAGACTCACTAAACAGTTCTGATAATGGCTCTGCTAGTTCTACCCTTAGCTCCTTTAGTACCCTGGGATGTATGCCATCAGGTCCCATTGCCTTGTCCACCCTGAGCTTATTGAGCTCTTGTAGGACCCTTTCTTTTGTGAAGGGACTAGTGCACACCTCCCTCCCCCCCCTGTGTCTATGGTGCTGAGCTATGGGCCCTGCCCTACCTTCTCTTCAGTAAATACTGAGCAGAAGTATCTATTTAGGATATATGCTTTTACACGGTCCTCTCCTCACTCTCCCCCTTATCCCCTTTGATCTTAGCAATACCCCCTCTGGACTTTCTCCTTTCACCAGTGTATCTATAGAAAGTCTTGTCCCCTTCTTTTACTGTTCGTGCTAGTGTTTTCCTTGGTTTGGGCCTTTGCCTGCCTTACTGCCTTCCCTGCTTCCCTTAGGGAAGTTTGGTATGCCTTCCTATCTTCATCCTGCTGTGTTGCCTTATATTTCCTGAAGGCCAGCCTTTTGGCTCTGACCTTTTCTGCTTCTGTGTTTGAGAACCAAAGTGGTTTCCTTCTTCTTTTGCACTTCCTTTTCTCACTAACACAATGGGATGCTGCTTCAAGTACTGCATCTTTAATGCTTGCCCACTTTGCCTGTACTCCCTCACCTGTGTTTCTTTTTGCCAGGGCTAGGTTAACTCTGTTGGCCATCTTATCAAAGTCAGCCCCTCTGAAGTCCCATATTTTTGCCTTGGAATGGGATGATTTTGTTCTAGTGGCCAAATTGAACCATACCATGTGATGGTCACTGGCACCCAGGTGACCTTCTACCTGGAGATCTGTGATCCTTTCCCTGTTAGTCAGTACAAGATCTAGGATAGCCCTTTACCAGTTGTTTGAGGCCCTCCCCCTGCTGGGAATCCACCATGTGTCTAGTTCTGGCAGATGTCCCTGCTGGTATTGACCAATCCTATCTGGCATGTTGAAGTCTCCCATTATCAGAACCTTACCTTTAGCTGTCTTGTTTTGTATATCTTCTGACAGTAACATGTCTATGTGCTCCCCTTGGTCTGAAGGCCTGTACACAACCTCAGTTCATATGGCTGTCCCATTTCCTGTTTCCAGGGTGACCCACAGTTTTTCAGGCGCCTTATGTGTAGTCTGAATTTCTCTAGCTTTTATATTTTCATTGACATAAAGGGCCACCCCCCCCCCTTTTTGCACCTCGGTCTCTTCTGAATAGTACATAGCCAGGTACTGAAGTCTCCCAAGTGTGGTTACTGGTAAACCATGTCTTGCTAATGGCTACTATGTCCAGTTTGGCCTCTATCATTATTGCCTGCAGGTCTGGCATTTTGTTCCCAGACTGTGAGCATTTATGTACATGATTTTCCATTGGCCAGATTTTGGTGTGTTAGTTGTTGGGCGAGGTCCGGCATTTCCCCTGTGTGCCGTATGGGGAGTCGGTCCTCTTTCTTTACTTGGTGATGCAAATGAACTACAAACATGCTGAACTCCTGTTTGACCACTAGCTGAGGGGGGAGGGGTGTTCTTCCCATTCGACATATGGGGGACTGAGCTCAGGTCTTCTTTAGTGATACGCTCCAGTATTTTACAAAATATAGGGGTTAAACTAATAGGGCGATAGTTATCCGGTGAGCTCTTAGTACCTTTTTTAAACAACCTCCCTTGATCTTATTGTTCATCCCTTTGTAGTTTTCCCTGTTTATGGTTCCTCCCTTTCCATTGTGATGGTCAATGCCAGAGCCAGAAAGGATTTTATGTTCCTGGGTATCTGCTTGTGCTATCCTGGAGTGTGTAGATTTGGTACTAGCTGTAGGGGTAGAGACAGCAGGCTGTATGTGTACTTTTCTTAGCGCTACCATCATCTCCCCTCCAGCTAGTTTAAATATCCTACATGGATGTTAAATTACTGGCCCAGGGCTCTGACTCCCTCTTTAGTCAGGTGGAGGCCACTGAATCTGAAGAACTCCCCTTCCCAGAAGTTGCCTCAGTTTCCAATGAAGTGGTGCCCCTTTGTGTGGCACCAGTCCTTGAGCCATGCATTGAGCTCACTTATCTCTTTCTCTCTGATTTTCTGTCTGTTCTTCCCCTTTTCCCAAACAGGCAGAATCTCAGAGAATACAATGATGGACGAAATAAAACCAATTTCTCCCTGAGCTGCACAAAGTGCTCCTTAACCTCCTTGACCAACCGCCTAGCAAGATCATTGGTCCCTAGGTGGACCAGAATGTTTGAGTCCTCTTCTTCCTTTTTAACTATGTTGACTATTCAGTTAGTGTCCCTCCAAGTGGATGCTCCTGGGAGACATCTGGATGTTTGTTTTGCCTCAGGTGGGGGTCCACACCGCAAGTCATGGAGTCCCCTATGATTATGATTTTTTTCTTTTGAAATTTTGTTTATTTTGTTTTTTTTGCTATCCTGTTGCATTTGGCATTCCTCTGGCCTGAGACATCCTCCGTCATTATGGATGGTATGGATACAAGAGGTGTGTACCTGTTTGCTGTGTTTAGAGTGCTTTGTTGGTTTGGGAGAGTTGCTCGAGCTCTGTCCCCTTTTCCTACAACCAGTTGCCATCCCCCAGGCCTGGTCATTCTCTGGGGGAGAGGTGTGCTGGTTTGGTGTTGGCGATGTGGAGATGCACTCCTAAAAGGAATGTTTCCCTGTAGGTGGTTACACAAGATGCTGATCTCACCCCATGCCTCCTGCAGCTGAGCCCTGAGGTGACATATCTCTGAACATATGGGACAGCGGCCCTGCCTTCAGGTGAAGTGACCATTGAAGAGTGTCCCACAGTGTTGCCAGCCAATGATATCCATGTGTGTGCCAGTGGACAGAATAAAAGAGTACATATTTATTCAAATTTAGTGGAAGATGATCTGGTCCAGGTGGACGAAAGAGAAACAGGCTTTTTTTTATCTTCTAGTCAGATCAGGCAGGAAGTGGGTAGTGACATGCAGAGCCTATATAGGAAAAGGACTTGGGTGTGGGTGGGATTGGGGGGTATGTACTTAGTATGAACTGAGAGACTATTAGAAACTTTTCTTTTACAAGATGCAGTGCTCATTGCTTTAAAAATATGTCCTTATTAGTTATAAGAGAGTATGTATTAATGTATTGCACTGCTGATTGGACATTTCAAACAATTATGTAACAATGACTGGCTTTAAAATGTGATCAGTTAGGAATAGTCTCCACTTCCTGATGAAGTCTTCTTGGGTGAAGCGCGGAGGTGCTGTTGCTTTTTGGGTGTTTTTGTATGCCTTGGATCTGGACTCCTTATTAAAGGTGGATGAATTGCATTACTGAGTTCTTGAGTTCATTTGTTGGAGTGCTCCTGTTGTTTGAACTGATCAATACAAGCATGAGTTGTAATATCATTAAACGGGCTGAGAATCTCTGCAGAAACAACACACTACATAGCTGCTAAACACTAGCATTTTTAAATATTTTATACATTTAATGGTGTGTAAGAGTTCATAGATTTAGTGGTAAACCTAGGTAAGGTTTAAGATAATAGCAAAGAGTACATGTTTTTATTTATTTATATTATTTAGTATTTGTTAACCATGTCCATGCACTAGCCATGAAATGATTATTTTCAGGCATGACCCAGGACGGTACAACAAATAATTGACAGTGTTACCCGTGGGTCCCAAACCCCTTGCACCCTCATGCACACGCCAATGACAGATGTCTTATTATTACTGTAATATTGCTGTATTGCACTAATATGTAGTAATGGGTATCCACTGTACAAGTGTGGGTACTAGGGATTATGCTTGTGAAGTGTATACTTTATACAGTATACATTTATTTTACAACATTATTTCTTAGTTTTCTGTTAGAGGTAATGTTCATTTGCTTATATGAGGTATATGTGCTTTGGGCGTAACCATATCTTTTTACCCAAGTATTCTTGTACACATGTATTTCTGCTGACACTGCTTTGCACCATAATGACTTTGCACCTGCTACAACTTCTGTGCCATCTTTGTTCTAACTAATGTTACGTATTATATATAATATAATGCTTTTCTTCCTGCTGACTCTACATTTTCTATCCAGCAATGTAATGGTACCACTTGTTTCAGCCAATGAGAACTGTCACACCTTTTTCCTTATCTTGCTATAAGAAGCATGGTTCTAGAAAGGTTTGCTGAAAATTGCTGTGTTTAGACGTAGGGGAACTTATTTCTCCCAGTATTTGTTTTACTGCAGGTTGTTAGTCTGTGTTTTTGTAATAAACGTTTTTATTACAAGATTTGCCATTGTCTGCATTACTTCCACTTGTTTATCTCTAACAAGAACCTGATGCTGAAGTCCTTTCACTCTCTACAACAGATACATTGCATAAGTACAGGACAATTACATATAAGGCAGATCGAACAGTCAGTAAAAATGATACATACAACCAGAATAACTACATGATGTAAAAACTTACAAAAAGTTAAAAATAGGGTAGGTAGAACAGTTGGTACATTCAGCCAAGTAACAAAATCATGACGTAAGAAACTAGCAGAGTCAGTGTAATCTTGGTTAAAATTGGGTTCAACAATTAAAACATTCAAGGAGTGATAAGAGGGAAGGTAAGATTAGCCCACAAAGGAGACTGAAAGGAATGAGTGATAATGGGGGAGTAAAGTGGTGGATTGTATTGCAGGAAGTCACTGAAGGTTAAGGGGGTTTAAGTAGGGTCAAAACAAATGCAGGGGTCTGTGAGAGATAGATGAAGTTGAAGCTCCCTTTTAAAGCTGTCATGGGATCTTGCCCACCTAAGTGCAAAAGGAAGGGAGTTCCAGAGCTTAGGGGCAGCAAGATAGAAAGCTCCAGAGCCTTTGGATGTATGACATCTGGGCACATTAAGTAGGGACTTATCCACCGAATGCAGTCCAAAGGAGGAGGTTTGAGGTACAAGCATCACAGCAAGCAAGGAAGGCATTTGATTTCTGATTATCAAGCCAATCAGGGAGCCTAAAGAGTACTGTCAGCAGGCAGAGGGAGAGAACCAGCCCAGGTCACTATAAAGTTGGCAGTGGTGCTTAAGACAAGGTGACAAGGAGGTATACTGACATATACTATTATATGTTATGTCCCATTTAAGAAGGTAGTTTTATGCACAACATCAAAGGTGGGAGCACCATAGGTGAGGGCAGGGAGAAGGATACCACTGGCAAAAGCCAGTTTAGCTGAGGGAGTAAGCATAAAGCTAGTCTTATTAGTGACTCCCAGTTTAGCATTCACTGCTTTGCAAGTGGACTGTATATATAGATTGAAATCTAGGGATTGGTCCAAGAGTACTCCCAGGTACTTGAATGATGCAACACACTCTGTTTGAGTGCCACCTGAGTCGCATACCAGAAGGGTAGTTTGACAAGACCTGAGCTTAGGGGCAAAGCTTAGTAGCATAGCTTGTGTTTTCTTAGCATTGAGTACAAGCTTATTGGCAGACAGCCAGTTTTGTACATTCGTGAAGTCAGAAGAAAGGGATGTGTTTATGCTGGCAACATTGTCAGAACTTGAATAGAGGACGAGATTATCCACATACAAAGTAGACGAGCACAAATAAAGAATATCAGCTATATTATTGATAAAAAATGAGAAAAGAAGGGGTCCCAGGACAGTGCCCTGGGGAACCCTAATGTTAATAATAGCTCTGTCAGATAGGGAGGAGTTAAATTTCACAATCTGGGTCTTGTCTGATAGATAGCCACTGAACCAGTCAACTGTAGTGGGTGAGAATCTAAGATTCTGAAGAGTGGAGAGAAAAATGAGCAATCAATGAGTTCAAAAGCCTTGGTAAGGTCTATAAAAACTGCCCCTATTAGTTGACCAGCAGCCATGTTGGAAAGTGGTATAAGCTGTTCTGTGCTGAGCCAGGGGTTATGAGTGATACCTTTTTATCTCTCTTGAAGATAGCATTCCCTGTGCATATGTCGAGAAGAAAGTGACAGAATAAAAAGTCACGTTTATTTGAGGGTGTTACCCTTACAGGGTATACATTTTATAACTATGTTGATCATATTTTAATCAGGAAGAGCGTTTCTTAATTTTACTATTTTATTGGCAATAAATCAGACTTTTACATTTGTTATTGGGACTTATGTAAGAGACTTTGTGTGGCTCCTGCTATCCAGAAGGCCTCGGTCCCAAAAGAAATTACGACTTGGTGAGAATTGTTTCAAAGGCCAGAATTAGGACCCTGTGGATTGTTTTTCCTCTTTAAAAAAGACAGAATCTCCAATAAATGAATGATTTACAGGAAACGTGAGCAGATGGTAGTGTGGATATTGACTTCCAAAGCTATAAGGCATTTTGTATATCAGGAGAAAATATAGGAACTTCGGTAGAAATGTTGAAAGGATGTTAACTTTGTGTGACTCTTCATAAAATTTGGAGCCCAGCTTTTTTCCAATGGGGATGTCCTTTTTTCTCCCTGTTCTGTTAAAATCTGATAACATTTTTAAATATGTTATTATCAGTGTGTATATCACAAGCAGAATGAATGTCAAAACTCATGACCTTGGTTGGCCCTGTAAGAATGACTTGCTGTCATATTGTAAGGCTTATTGGCAGTACAACTTTTATAATTATTGCTGGTGATATAGATGTTAGGAAAGAGGATTGTACTAAAGATCCTAGCAATTTTATTGGTATGGATGATATCCTAATTATTCCTGTGGGACAGTCAAAGAATAGGGGAAGTTACATGATGCACTGCTGGAGCTAGCTGCCTTTTCTTCTAGCTCTCTTCCTCACTGGCCTGCTTTTACTACCTTTTTTTTTTCTTCTTTTTTTTAGTCCTTTTTTTTGCCTTGTCTGACACCTCCAGCCTGCATTTCATATCCTGTCATCTGTCCTTTCTCCAGCCGCCATCTGGTTCTGCCTCAGCCCCCAATGAAGCCCCCACTGCCCAATTACGCCCGTGGCTTGCCTTCCACTGCAGGGTGGCAGAGAGCCCCAATCACTTCCAAGCAAAACAAGATCCAGTACTCAGCAGTAGTGCCCCGCAAGGCCAGGTGTCCCCAAGACGGCCATCAAGCTGCCGTGAACGAGTGCCATGTTTTTCCCTGTTTTCTTGGTCAGAGTGACGGGGCATGCAAGGACACCATGGAGAGATCATGCATGCGACCACACTCACTCCCTACGGTATCGTGCCTTAGCATCACCCCTTGCAGTGCAGTGCCAGTTCACTGCCCCCGGCCTCTGCCAGAGGTCGCAAGTGAGCTGACAACTGGTGTCCCCCCCCTCCCCAGAGAGGGAGAGCAGCCCCACAGATGCTCGGTCCCTCTCCACCCCGCCAACCCCCGGTGACCCTTGTCCATTCCCAAACCCAGGTCACCAGCATGGAGTGAGGTGTGGCGTCCAGTGCCTCAACCCTCAGCGCCACCGGGCCGGAAAGCTTTTACTACCTTTTACTTGAAAACAGCACATCTGCAGAATGATTTTGACTAATTACATACCTTTCTTCCTAATTGATCTTTTGATGGTGTCAGAAGCCTACATCTCTACACAGAATGGAAGCCAAGATGAGATCTGCTCCACTGTGGCATACTCCAACTGCTACACCCGACAAGGCCTCTAAAAAATCAAAGTCACAAGCTGCCACTGGCAACAAGTATGCTCCACCATCACTGGCTTTAAAGAAGGAAAGATTTTTTTTTTATGGTATTTTTTCTCCCCATGATCCTGGACGGCTCTTTTCTTCTTCTATTCCCCCAGTACCATCCCCCAAAGATCAGACCTTCCCTTCATGCCCCAATGACTTACCCTTCATGACAGAGTGGTGGAGAGTGACTCAATCCACCAGGAATGGATCCAGTACTGGGGAGGTGTCATCTCAGGGGTGGCACCTGAGGGGGATGGTGTTCATGCCACTTGGCCAGGATCATTTCTGCTTTTCTCGTGGAGGGGGAGCATGCAATGATGACAGTGGTATGCAGCATATGCATCCTCATGCTGGTCAGCTGCTCTTCCTACTCTGCACCCCAATGTATGGGACTTGGCATGCCAACACCTAGCCTCTGCTAGGTGTCAGACAAGTGCTGGTCCATGTTCCCCACCCTCCCCAGGAGAGAAGAACTGTCCCCTGGATGCTCGATCCTCTCCCTTCCTGGCCAACCCCGGTTGACCCGATCGCACTGCGAACATGGGTCACTGGCATGGCAGGAGGTAAGGCATGATGCTTCTGCCCTTCAAGCCACTGGGCCAGCCAAGGAAAGATTTATTAAAGAATTTAGCAAACTGCACACTATGATCACTGGGCTCACCTAAGAAGTTAAGGCTATGCATACTTCTTTAGATGCACTGGCTAAGTGGGTCAGAGACAGTGAGACCTGCATAAGCTCACAAGAGGATTGGAGGATGAAATTGGACCATGAAGTAACTTCACTATGGCAAAAATTAAACCGTCTTGAGTCCCACCTGGAAGACCTTAAAGAATGGAGTAGAAGGAATAACAAAGTCATCTTGGGTCTTCCAAAGCAGTAAGAGGGTCCCCACACCATTTTATTCATGCAGAAGCTTGTTGTAAAGCTCACCGGCCCCTCTCCAAATGGGTCTGCATACATTATTGAAAGGGCACATAGGGCTCCTCACCCAATGCCTACTGATAGAGCACCTCCCTGTCCTTTTATCTTCAAATTTCTAAACTTTTTGGATTGCCAGCTCCTCCTTGCTAAAGTGAAAGATTTTAGGGAGGTCCTGTTGGAAGGATATAGAATCTGTGAGGTACAAGACATCCCAGCAACTGTAAGGCAGCAACAGGCATCTTTCCACTGCTGGTATCTAAGATCGTAGTTGCTGGAATTTGATTTGAGATGCTTTATCCAGAAAAACTCCAGGTTCATTGTCAAGGGGTTGGGAAATCTTTTGATTCTGTAGAGGCTGCCACCTCCAATTTGAAACTGGTATTACCCGATCTCTTTAAAGCCAAATGAGTACTCCCTGGTGCTTCTTTGAATGGGAAGAAGTCTACGTCATTTTACTCTACTGGCTTGTTTTTCCATGTGTGGATATCCCCATTTTGGAATCTGTGGCAGTCAGCATAAGTAATTTTACCTTCATCTAAATGCCTTCTACTTTATGTCCCATTGCAAATTTCTGGGACTGGATGACTATCCATTTATCTTAGTGAGGGTGCTTTGCTACCCTCTGTATATGTAGCTCCAATCCTTTCATTTACGGTCTACTGACTCAGCTTTTTTGAACTCTGGCCCGTAGTCACTTTATTCACTCAACCTATATAAGTCATGCCTACTCCTCCAGTGTGGCTTCCCCTTTTTGCTGGAAGTTCTGTCACTTGCCCAGCAAGCAGCACCTCTGATCTTGCTACCCTGTGGATCACATGGAGCAGCGAATTCCTGCCTCACTGCCGGACTTCTCCATGGACTTGATACAGTGCTGCTTAATTGCACGGTAAGCTCTATTTCTGCCAGAACTTGTCTATGTTTCTTTTCTACTCTACTCTATGGGGTTCGCTGATGGCTGCCAGCATTTTTAATATTACTGCAGTTGTTCCCTAGCTCATACAGGCTGTTGTATTTGTGTCTCTACTCTAATCATTACTGTGTTAATTGCCATTCTGGACTGTGAGCAAGAGCACTATAAAGGGTGCAGACCCTCATTTCAGGCTACAACTGGTCCCTTTTTGGACTATTGCTGTTAATTTTGCAAGCACACATTTTGCGATCTGTGACTTCGACGTCTGAGTCACTTTTCCCGGTATGCATGCACTGCCCAGCTTTGTGCTTTACAGAACTGTACTTTTTACCTCTGTTCTCCCAAGGGCTAAGGAATAATTTGGACTTTCTCCATTCCACAGGGAGATATCCCTTCTACCAGGGATGCCTATATCAGACTTATATTGAGCTTTTATTGATACATAGCCCATAGCTATATCTGTCTTAGTGATGTGGCATTGTCTAAGTAACTTGTTCAGCATGTTACCTGGACTGATACATCTAATTTCTCTTTGCCATATGTTTTAGGATCATAGTCCTTAGTATATGCTTTGTCTTATCCCACTGTAGGTTTGTTACCCTATTATTCTAGCTTGTAATTATTGTTGGTAATTGCTAGGACCATAAGTTTGATCATTGGAGGTTCATCAATTTTTACCTACCTATGCTTTATAAATATCAAATAATTTTCTTTTTCTATTGGTATTTTGGGAGAATAGGAATGTAGTGTTAATAGCAAAGGGCTGAATTTTGAGTTGTTCAGGGGGCTATTCCCCCTTGCCTAATTGAGATGTCTGTCCGGATAAGGTCTCAGCTGGGGTGGTGGGGGCCTTGTACGGGCTGGTGGTTGGTTTTGGGTGGAAGATATTTGCATTCCTGGCCTGCTGTATTTAGGGGGTCAGTCTTTGGGACTGGGGTTGGTTGGGTTTCTTTTTAGGCTATTGGGGGGGTTGAGGGGTTTGATTGGTTTGTTTGGGGTCTTCATGGGTTTCTTTTGGCATGTAGGGGAAGGTTAGGTTATTTTCTTATACTATGTCTGGTCCTATTATGTCTCACTCTGTTAATGGTCAGGAGTAAGGCCATGCTAATAACCATTTACTTCTATTGAATATGCCAGATGTTAACTGGAGCACCTTTGCTGCAGTCACATCCAAGAGCAGGGCCATTCTCGATGTCCTACAGGTGGCATACCTCAGACAGCTAGTTTTGGAACCCACCCAAGAGAGAGCAATCTTAGACCTCATACTCTCAAATGGGGACAGTGAGAGGATCTCAGATCTAGAAGTGGGTAGCCATCTTGGAACAAGTGACCACCAAACAGTGTGGTTCATGATAAAATCAGCTACAGAGCCAAGCCATAAAAAAGTGAGGGTACTGGACTTTAGGAGGGTGGATTTAGCAAGATGGGAGAGTGCCTTAGAAAAACACTAGCAAACAGACTAGAAGGAGGGGTGGAGCAACAATGGGGAAACATCAAAACTGCCATCAGAGAGGAAACAAGCCTTTGTGTGAAGCAAATAAACAAATCAAAACAAAAGAAAAAGCCACTATGGTTCTCAAAGAGGTGGCGGGGAAGGTTAGGGAGAAAAAGATAGCATTTAGGAAGCATAAGGAAACACAGAAGGAGCAGGACAGAAAACTGTACCAGTTAAAGCAGAAGGAAGCAGGGAGGGAAGTCAGAATAGCAAAGGCACCAACTGAAGAAAAGATAGCCAACTTGGTTAAGAAGGGGGATAAAACCTTTTATAGGTACATTATGGAGTGTAGAAAGACAAAGGGAGGGATAGTGAGGCTGAATAGAATGGACTGTGGGTGGGCAGACAGAGACAGTGAAAAAGCAGGGATACTGAACAAATACTTCTGCTCAGTATTCACAAAAGAGGAGGAGGGGGAGGTGCCTAATCCAATTAACAGAAGCAGTCTGGATAGGGGGGCCGATCCCACTCCTTTCACAGAAGAAAGGGTTCTGAAAGAACTCCTAAAACTGAAGGCGGACAAAGCAATGGGGCCTGATGAATTCACACCAGAATTCTAAAAGAATTAAGGAGAACTAGTGACACCATTGACTACCCTTTTTAACAAATCATGGGAGGATGGTGTGGTACCTGAGGACTGGAGGAGGGTGGATGTGATTCCACTTTACAAAAGTGGGAGCAAGACAGAGGCAGGAAACTACAGACCTGTCAGTTTGACCTCTGTGGTAGGGAAAGTGATGGAATCACTTCTAAAGGAAATAATTGTTGAGTAGCTAGAGGACAGTGGGGCACAGGACCCAAGGAAGCATGGGTTCACAGTAGGAAGATCTTGTCAGATGAATCTAATTGATTTCTTTGACTGGGTGACCAAAGTAGTAGACCAGGGAGGGGCTGTGGACATGGCCTACCTAGTCTTTAGCAAGGCATTTGACACAGTCCCACACAAAATATTAATAATCACATTAACCAGCCTGGAAGTGTGTCCCAGGGTGGTAGGCTGGGTAAAACATTGGCTGGACAACAGAACTCAGAAAGTAATTGTAAATGGAGTCCACTCTGAAGAAAGGGGGGTTACTAGTGGGGTACCGCAGGGTTCAGTACTGGGTCCAGTCCTTTTTAATGTCTTTATAAATGACATTGTAGAGGGACTGGAAGGAAAAGTATGCCTCTTTGCAGATGACACAAAGATCTGCAACAGGGTTGATGCACAAGGAGGCATGGAAAGGATGAAAAGGGACTTGGCAAGGTTGGAGGAATGGTCAAAAGTATGGCATCTTGGATTCTGTGGAAAGAAGTGCAAAATAATGCACCTGGGAAACAAAAACCCAGGGGAAGATTACACAAAGGGGGGGAGGTAGTAACAACAACAAAAATGGAAAGGGACCTGGGGGTAATCTTGTCAGATGACCTTAAGGTTGGCAAGCAATGTGAGAAGACAGTAGATAGGGCTGGGGGGGGGGTACTGGGATGTATAGGGAGAGGCATCACCAGCAGAAAACAGGAAGTTGTTATTCCTCTGTACAGACAGTTGGTGAGACCACATCTGGACTACTGCATCCAGTTCTGGAGACCCCATCTCTACAAGGACATAGACAAGATGGAGGCAGTCCAGAAGAGGACAACTAAAATGGTGCAGGGTCTGCAAGAGAAGCCATACGAGGAGAGACTAAAGGATCTTAATATGTATACCTTTTAGGAAAGGGGGGGCATGATAGAAACTTTTCAGTACCTCACTGGAATCAACAACGTCCAAGAGGGTAGCATCTTTCAGAAAAAGAAATGTGCAAGAACAAGGGGACACAATTTGAAGATTAAGGAGGGGATGGCTCAAGGGCAATGTGAGGAAGTATTTTTTCACAGAGAGGGTGGTGGATGCATGGAACAGCCTTCCTGAGGAGGTTGTGGGGTCTAAAACTGTGGGAGAATTCAAGAATGCACGGGATAGACATAAGGCAATTCTTGTGGGGGGTAGGAAGAAGTAGGCTGTAGGTTAACTAGGATCTTCAGCTTATCCTGTATATAGGGAAATGGGTAGACTAGGTGGGCCAAGTGGTCCTTATCTGCCGTCAGAGTCTATGTTTCTATGTTTCTATGTTTTGGGAGGGTTAAGTCTCCAGTGGGAAGGGAGTTCCAGCAGAGGCTGTCTTTTATATACTGACTGTATGCTGGGTTACTTTCCCCTTTAGGACCCTCTCCATCTCAATTAGGTGTGGTAGCTGATCATGGCCGTAATTGTTAAGTATGTATCGTGGAACATTAAAGGTGCCCATTCTAGGGTAAAGAGATACCAAATCATCAAGCATTTAAAACAACTGTATTGTCAGCAGCACACTCATCTTCTCGCCTGGGAGGGGTCTCTTTTTCATAGGCAGTATATTGGGTGAGTATTTGCTGTGAGTAAAAGCAAGTCCAAAAAAGGGGTGGCCATCTTGTTTTCTAGTGAGGTTAAATTCAACTGTTTGCAGAGTTTGGAGGACGCCCAGGGGCATTATATCTGCATTATCAGTATCTTAGACGATGTAGAGATACTGATGGGCAGTGTATATGGGCTTAAGACTGATACACCCTACTTTTTTAATGACCTGTCTTCTCTGTTAGCCCCTTTTCTTTCCCTTCAAATTATTTCAGGGGGAGATTGGAACCTTTTGTTCACATCGGATTGAGAAAGAACTGTCCATAGGGAGGTAGGGCTGACTCCTGCCAAGCTTTCCCTCCGCAATATGGTGGACACAGTGGGGCTTTGCGATCTCTGGTGGGTACTGAACCCATCTGCCCAGGAGTACACATTTTATTCTCCAGCCCACGACTCTTATGCTCATAATGATTATTTTGCAGTAAGTCACAGCATCGTGGGGAGGGGGGTGCTGAGCAGCAAGATAGCCCTGTGAGTCCTCTCGGACCACTCCCTAGTTTGGCTAAAACACCTGGTTTCCTCCCAAACCCAGAAGGACACTGTCTGGAAGCTGAATAATCAGCTTTTACAGGATGAAAAGGTTATTACCAAACTTAAGGAGTCCCTGGAGATTTTTGTCGATCAAAATAGGGGATCCACTGCTAACAGGGACATGTAATAGAGTCCCCTCAAATACTTCCTCTGTGGAGAGCTAATCTGGCTAGCGACTGTTAGGAACAAAAGCACAAATCCAGGCACTCACCACCAAAGAACTTAGCCCAGAAGGGAAACATTTTAAAAAAGGTTTATTAAATCGCCTGACGCGTTTCTGGTCCCACAGGACCCTTTATCAAAGGCTAAATGAGGCAGGAAAAACACACACACATATATATAACCCTAGAATATATCACATGACAAATTACATCAATTAAAAAACACCAATAAAATGTGTCTAACAATGAAGCAGTACTACATTCCTCCATGAAATTCAATATATCTAACAGGCAGAACACTAATTACTTCAAAAGTACAATGAATAAAAATAAACAGCAGTACTAATTTAACAATTATACATCAATAGAAAACATCAAATCAAACATATCTAATAAGAATATCATTAGTACCTAAAATCCACAGGCAAAGGAAAGGAACATAGGAAGGGGGGGGGGGTACAAAAAAGGAAATCCAGTCTATTGAGAAAATGAAGCTGGATTTCCATCTTTGGAGGATGACATTTTATTGCATGTCTCTGATTCCCACATCTCTGTCCCCATGGCCTTGTCTATCATTGCAGAATACAGGAAATATTCCTATTACAAGCTCAATATTAATAAGACCGTGGTGATGCCCCTTACCTCCACTCTCTCTAAGTCGATCATCACTGACTTGGGTCTGGTTTGGTTGCCTACTAAGCTTAGGTACCTTGGCATTACTCTCACTAAGAATACTACCTTATTTAAGAAACTTAATTTAGATGATCTGGTGTCACATGTACAAGACAACCTTAAAAGGTGGACATTCATGCCGCTTATTCTCTGGGGTCAGATAAACATTATTAAAATGAACATCCTTCCATGCATCTCTTACCCCCTCCATACCATGAATATCATACTTCCCTTATCCTGGTTCCATTGTCTTCATGGGATTATTTCAAATTTTCTTTGGCAAGGCAAACTCCCAAGATGAGCTTATTCTCAATTATCAGCACCCAGAGTTCTAGGGGGCATCATTTACCTAATTTTTATTATTTTGCTAGTCACCTCAGTAAACGTCTCCATTGGCTCACCCCGGTTCATGAGAATACAGCAGCGTCCTATACCCAGTTTGTCTGAAACTGGAAAGTGCTTTGATATCTGATGCCAGACTCTCTCCTATTGCATTACTTAAGTCATCCTTTAAACTGCTGCCACAAAACCTCCGGGACTCAGTGATAGGCACCTCTGTGCGAGTTTATGCTCAACTCTGCAAATACATATATTATAACTCCTCCCAAGACATGACTCAACCACTTCTTTGTAATCCCAACTTTCAAATAGGGGGGTCAGTGTTACTAGAGACTTGGATACCTCAGTTGAAGGGCAGAAGGGTTGAAGACTTGACTGGGGATGGTCAGCTACTATCCTCCCAGGAAATATTCACCTTACTCCAGTTGCATCCTAATTGCATTTACAAGGTGTTTCAACTTTGCCACATTCTCCTCCAGCACCTCGGCACTGGACCCTGGTCTCTAGACCATGGAAGGTTCCTGCAGCCATTAATGAGTTTAGCAACACAGCTGCACTCAAGCTCTTGTATTTTGACTGTCCTTTTTCCTTTGCTCTACCCCAGCATTACTGGTCAGTCCTTATACTGGCCCACAGCCTTTTCACATCATAATTTTACCTGGGGGAAGCTATGGGGGATTTGTACCAATTTATGTCCAATGATAAACTTCATCTTACAAAACTTTTCATATTACATAATATGTATTACATGTAGTGGTGGGCAAAGTGGCCGAAATTCACTCTGCGGAGTGATTCGTGGAGTAACGCGGAATCCACGAAGTGCCCACAACACGAAGCGGAGTACTTCGCATTATAAAGAGGATTACGAAGTCCATTGAAACCAATGACTTTGCATTATTCCACCTTCCCCAAACCACTTCACTAAATTTAAGGTGAAGTACATTGAAATCAATGTAGACTTTGACTTTGACTTTAATGTCAGATAAGGACCACTTGGACCACCTAGTCTGCCCATTTCCCTAACTACAAGATAAGCTGCAGATCCTAGTTAACCAACAGTCTATTTCTTCCTACCCCCTACAATAATTGCCTTATGTTTATCCCATGCATTCATGAATTCTCCCACAGTTTTAGATCCATAACCACCTCAGAAAGGCTGTTCCATGTGTCCACCGCTCTCTCTGTGAAAAAATACTTCCTTACATTGCCCCTGAGCCATCCCCCCTCTATCTTCAAATTGTGTCCCCTTGTTCTTGAACATCTCTTTTTCTGAAAGATGCTACCCTCTTGGACTTTGTTGATTCAACTGAGGTACTGAAAAGTTTCTATCATGTCCCCCCTCCCCCTCCTTTCCTCAAGGGTATACATATTAAGCTCCTTTAGTCTTTCCTCATATGGCTTCTCTTGCAGACCCTGCACCATTTTAGTTGCCCTCTTCTGGACTGCCTCCATCCTGTCTATGTCCTTGCGGAGATGGGGTCTCCAGAACTGGATGCAGTACTCCAGATGGGGTCTTATCAACTGTCTGTACAGAAGGATAACAACTTCCTATTTTCTTATGGTGATGCCTCTCCCTATACATCACAGTATCGCCCCAGCCCTCCCTGCTGCCTTCTCACATTTCTTGCTAACCTTAAGGTCATCTGATATGATTACCCCCAGGTCCCTTTCCATTTTTGTTGTTGTTACTACCCCCTCCCCCCCATTGTGTAATCTTCCCCTTGGTTCTTGTTTCCCAGGTGCATTATTTTGCACTTCTTTGCATTGAATCCAAGATGCCATACTTCTGACCATTCCTCCAACATTGCCAAGTCCCTTCTCATCCTTTCCACACCTCCTTGTGCATCAGGCCTGTTGCAGATCTTTGTGTCATCTGCAAAGAGGCATACTTTTCCTTCTAGTCCCTCTGCAATGTCGCTTATAAAGACATTAAAAAGGACTGGACCCAGTACTGAACCCTGCGGTACCCCACTAGTAACCCCTCTTTCTTCATAGTGGACTCCATTTACAGTTACCTTCTGTGTCCTGTTGTCCAGCCAATGGTTTGCCCAGGCTACCACCCTGGGACCCACTCCCAGGCTGGTTAATTTGATTATTACTCTTTTGTTTGGGACTGTGTCAAATGCCTTGCTAAAGTTTAGGTAGGCCATGTCCACAGCCTCTCCTTGGTCTACTACTTTGGTCACCCAGTCAAAGAAATCAATTAGATTCATCTGACATGACCTTCCCAATGTGAACCCATGCTGCCTTGGGTCCTGTGCCCCACTGGCCTCTAGGTACTCAACAATTCTTTCCTTCAGAAGTGATTCCATCACTTTCCCCTTCCACAGAGGTCAAACTGACAGGTCTGTAGTTTCCTACCTCTATCTTGCTCCCACTTTTGTGAAGGGGAATCGCATCCACCTTCCTTCAGTCCTCAGGTACCACACCATCCTCCCATGATTTGTTAAAAAGGGTAGTCAATGGTGTCACTAGTTCTCCTCTTAATTCTTTTAGAATTCTGGGGTGAATTCCATCAGGCCCCATTGCTTTGTCCGCCTTCATTTTTAGGAGTTCTTTTAGAACCCTTTCTTCTGTGAAAGGAGTGAGATCAACCCCCCTATCCAGAGTGCTTCTGTTAGTTGGATTAGGCACCTCCCCCTCCTCCTCTTTTGTGAATACTGAGCAGAAATATTCATTCAGTATCCCTGCTTTTTCACTGTCTCTCTCTGCCCACCCACTGTGCATTCTATTCAGCCTCACTATCCCTCCCTTTGTCTTTCTACACTCCCTGATGTACCTATAAAAGGTTTTATCCCCCTTATTAACTGAGCTGACTATCTTTTCCTCAGTTTGGGCCTTTGCTATTCTGACTTCCCTCCCTGCTTCCTTCTGCCTTAACTGGTACAGTTCTCCATCCTGCTCCTTCTGTGTTTCCTTATACTTCCTGAATGCTATATTTTTCTCCCTAACCTTCCCCACCACCTCTTTTGAGAACCATAGTGTTTTTTTCTTTTGTTTTGATTTGTTATTTGCTTCACACAAAGGCTTGTTGCCTCTGTAATGGCAATTTTGATGTTTCTCCATTGTTGCTCCACCCCTCCTTCTAGCCTGTTTGCTAGTGCTTTTCTAAGGCACTCTCCCATCTTGCCAAAGTCATTCCTCCTGAAGTCCAGTACCCTCACTTTTGTGTGGCTTGACTCTGTAGCTGACTTTATCGTGAACCACACTGTTTGGTGGTCTCTTGTTCCCAGATGGCTACCCACTTCTCGACCTGAGATCCTCTCACTGTCACCGTTTGAGAGTACGAGGTCTAAGATTGTTCCCTCATGAGTGGGTTCCAAAGCTAGCTGTCTGAGGCATACCACCTGTAGGGCATCGAGAATGGCCCTGCTTTTGGATGTGGCTGCAGCAAAGTCACTCCAGTTAACATCTGGCATATTCAGGTCCCCCATCAACAGTATCTCCCCTTTCTCTGCCATCCTGAGGATGCCTTCTATCATATCCTTGTCCATTCCCTCCCCCTGTTATGGAGGTCTGTATACAACCCCTGTGTGGATTGTGGTGCCATTTTCTGTCTCTAAGGTGACCCACAGTGCCTCCTCTCCTCCCTGTTTACTCTTTTGTTCCATTGCTTTTATCCCTTCCCTTACATAGAGAGCTACTCCTCCCCCTCTTCTCCCCCCCTCCCTGTCTCTCCTGTAGGCTTTGTACCCTGGTATGTTAACATCCCAGTCATGGTTCTCTGTGTACTATGTTTCTCTGACTGCTATGATATCCAGGAATCCCTCTTCCATCAAGGCCACCAGTTCAGGGAGCTTGTTGCCCAGACTATGGGCATTGGTACTCATTACCCTCCATTTCTTGATGGCCTTACCCCTTTTTACTCCATCCCTGTCCTGATTGCCTTTGTCATTTTCTCCATTTACCCCTGCCTGTTTCCCTATCAACATCTCTATCTTGGTGTTTACCTCACTTAAAACCCTGATTTTTTTTGGGGGGGGTAGGATTTCCCAGCTCCTTTCCAGTGCCTCCCATTGGCTATTTTAAATGCTTGCCAATGAAGCACTGAAACCTATCACCTAGGATCCTGATTCCCCTCCTGGACAGATGCGGACCATCATGCCAGTATAGGTCTGCATCACTCCAGGTGGACCCCCCAGTCCCCAATGAAGCCAAATCCCTGAGCTCTGCACCAGTTTTCAATCTCTGATTGAATCTCATCATGTGGAGCACCCTAGCCTCACCCATGCCATAGACAGGCAGCACCTCTGAGAAGGTTACGATGCTTGCTACTTGTCTAAGGCCCCTCCCCAACTCCACAAACTATTCCTGCACTGCTCTGATCGCTTTCTCAGCCAGGTCATGTACTTCTCATCACTTCACCTTGTAATTGACCTCCAAGGTGAATTTTGCAGTGCTTCATGGATTGCAGGTCACATGAGCTCTAGATTGTTCTGCACAGCCTCAGTTCTGTGTAGTATGTGTGTAGTGGAAGATGGAGACAGTTTCCTCTAAGAGCTCTGAGATTCAAATCCTCTAAAAACTGTTAAAAAAGGCTTTTTGAGCCATTTTGTTTCTCAAAATTTAGTATTTCGATTGTAGGAAACCCTCCTGTGCTCATATCATTGAGTATTTATTGTTTGTATGTGGATTTTGAATGTTAATTGAGAACAGTCAGTCTGTATACTGTGAAATGCGCTGCCGGGGAAGGGCATCTGTGGTATAGATAGATTAACTGGGAGAAAAAGGCAGTCTTTCTGCTTTGGTTATATTTTTCTTCTATAACTGTGTTAATGTACACACAGTAATATTTTCAGTAATTCTTGACATTCTTTTGCTGATTGTTGTGGTGCAGCAGAGTATAATTTCAGTTTGTTTAAAACATTTGGTTATATTACTAAAGGGTTTCAATTTGCAATGCAGTAGTGTGTGTGTGTGTGTGTGTGTGTGTGTGTGTGTGATGCATGCCATTAAATCAGACACCTTTTATTGTGCCACAGAGTAATTGCAGCAGTGTGAAGCTGCCATCCAATGCACCTACATGAATTTTTTATACTGCTTTGTGGTATCTTTAATGTTAGTGGACTGTTACTGCCGTGCACTACCCCCCTCCCCTCCAAACCGGCAAAAGGTATTCTCTTCCAGATTTTGATTTGTGACTTGTGAGCACTGGTTAGGTGTTGTTGTGCCTTTGTGTCTGCATCTCTTTAGTGTGCAGTGCAATCTTAATATGTCTGTACGTTTGCACTTTGCAGTACACCATTAATCCTGGGAGACTTTGCATTTCTTGTTACACTCTCATTTCACTTCATCAGCACTGGGGAATTTTCTGGACACAAGACAGTAGCATTTTGGCGATACACATTGTGACACTCAGACAGCTGGTTCTGATTAATCTATGATTTCTGTAATATAAAAATTTGTTATTGAGTGTCTCTCATGAGACATGCTGTTTCAGCTAAAAGATAAAAAGGGCAGGAGATAATTACAGGCTAGAAGAGGCTTAAATTAGGACCTCCTGTTGATGTGACTAATTGCAGCTTGCCAACTGCCAAGATAGATCATAAACTTTTATAACGTTCAGAGGAAACACAGTTAAAATTCACATGGTGATACAAAGCATGTTGTACCTCCATGAGATCTGGCAGAGAGACATAACAAGTCCTTTGCTGTCCTGGAAAGGGGAAGCTGCTCATACATCAAACGGTCATATGAGAAAATGAGTTGTACTGAGGTCACAGAATTTAATACTTTGATAAGACATCCTGTTTTGCATAGATATCTTTTTTATATTCTGACAGGGAGGAGCTAGGTGACCTCATGAAAAGAGGTTGACAAAGCCAATTTTAAACAGTATTCTGTTTTTCCATTTTACACAAATGTTTGGACTCTGAAAGCTACAACATGCTAGCAGCACTTTAAGATATACATTAGATAGATCAAGTCTAATTGTCTGGTGGTAGGGAATTGCACTTTTAAAATCTTGTTTTTTTAAGTGATTGTATGTTTTTGTGATATAGGGTTCTGTGTTTAAATTTTACATTCTTATCTATTTTTAAGTAAACATCTAATTTTTTTAAATAGACTATTTGTGTCTTCCAAGTCCTTCTGTTTTTGCCTGTGATGCATGGATGGTTAAGAGTGACAACACTGTGCATGAGCTTATATGATAATACCAAACTGGGGACAGGAAAGAGTTATCTGAGATCTTTATTAGAGTTTTTAAGGGTTCATTTTGTATACCTGGTTAGGTGCCCGTAGGCGAAAGATATCTTCCCTTCCCGAAGAGCAGAATTATCTTAGCCTGTACATTGGGTACACTAGCAAAAGGTTCACAGTTTGAATTCCTCAAAGACTTGAGACCAAAGGTTGATTCAAACCCACAAAACAGACAGGAGGGTTACCTGTTTCTGTTTCCTGTTCACAAGACTGCGCTCAGAGGTTGGCACTGTGGGAGCAGAGGGCCTGACCTGCTGAGTGGGTTTGTGACACACATTAATTCTGTTGGCTGTGTGTGACCACTGCATGCATGACTGAGTGCACCATTAATTCTGGGAGACTTTGCATTTCTTGTTGTGCTATCATTTTACTTCATCAGCAATGGGGAGTTTTCTGGACACAAGACAGTAGCATTTTGGGGATGCACATTAATTCTGGTGACTGTGTGTGTGAGGGGCTGCCAATATTGTTGTCACTTTGCCTTTTTTCACATTAAGGTGGAATGACAACTCAAAGTAATAATTACAAGGTGAAGTGAGCCTTTTGCTTTGGCCACTCCGCATAGTGGAGTGACAACACGAAGTGGCCACTTCGCGTTCACTACGTCAGTGGAATTTAATTTCACTGCATTTCTAATTACACACCTGTGAAGGTGCATAGGATGGATAAATTGAGTCCCCCCCCCTTTGCACATGGTGTGGACAGGCTAAGGGCACTTTGCTTTATGTTTTTTTGGGGCTGTGCCAAAGTAGCTCCATTATGGGCTCAGATAAAGGCCAGGGTGGATCCCCTGCTGGGTATAGGTTTTTTTACACTCAAAATTTTTATTGCTAGGGACTACTCAGGTCTTCATGTCCAGGAAAGGAAATGTCATATTGCTATGCTTTCTCTGTCGGTAAAGAGAATTGTTCTCTGTCACTGGACTGGCCAGGAGTTGCTCTCATATCATGAATGGCTGCAGGAACTTCTGTTCAATCTGAAGATTGAGAAGATGATAGCAAGTCTTTGTAACAGGCTAGATTTGTCTGAGAAAAAATGGGGTAGATTGCATGTTCTGTACTCATTGGCTGCCCTCTTTTTGATGAGTGTATGATGGTTGATGGTTTGGCATTTAATATTCTTTTTATGCACTTTCTTATTAATGTCTATGAGGGTCTCCCACAGTGTATATCAAATTATGTGTCACTGCTATGTTTTAGTTTCTCTCCCCTCTTTCTTTTCTCCATTTATGTATGTCATTTGCTCTACTGGGATGATGGGGTGGTGGGTTGGGTAGGGGTCTGTTTGGGATCCTTTTTTTCTGTTATGTTTGTTGACTGTTGTTTGTATGTTTTTGTGAAAATTAATAAAGTTCACTAAATTTCAAAAGCCAGTCACAGAATAACAAAAAAACAGACAGTCAGTGAAAATGTAAGAGTTCTGAACAGCAAAATGGAGGTAGATGCCCTGGGGCAATTGACTTTCTCTTATGGCAATCCAAACAACATGAATAAGTCTGGAGAAAGTGTAATTGACTAGGCCCTTGTAAAAGCATTTGACTTCAACAAGATTGCACACTTTAAGGTTAGTAACCATACTGATAGTGACCATTTGCCTATGATTTTAAAGTCTGAAACAGGAAAACAGTTACAGAATTATAGTATCCATATCCATGAAAAATGATCAAGCAGAACAGCATTTACAGATCCTACATAAAAAAAAGGCTCATATGGACAAACTATGCAGAAAATAGAATCGGTATCTACATGGATGACCAGGATCTGATTGGTAGCAATACTATTGAAAGTCATAGCTTTATATGTAGCAACAAGCTAACGTAAGTGTATGTTTTGTCTTGGACTACTATAATAATCTAATTAATGGTCTCCTAGCATTATTTGGAAAATATAAAAAAACTAAAAATACTTCTAAACCCCCAATGCCTGGTTTGTCAGGGAATGCAGAACTATGAAAAGGGAACTGTTCAAGATAGTTATCTCTAATTATGGAACAGTAACCAGATCTAAACATAGAAACATAGACTTTGACGGCAGAAAAGGACCACTTGGCACACCCAGTCTGCCCATTTCCCTACCTACTGGATAAGCTGCAGATTCTAGTTAACCAACAGCCTGCTTCCTGCAACCCCGCACTATAATTGCTTTGTGTCTGCCCCATGCATGTTTGAATTCCCCCACTGTTTTAGACCCAACGACCTCCTCAGGAAGGCTGTTCCATGTATCCACCACTCTCTCCATGAAAAAGAATTTCCTCACATTACCCCTGAGCCGTCCCCCCTCTATCTTTAAACTGTGCCCCCTTGTTCTTACACATCTCTTTTTCTGAAAGATGCTACCTCCTTTTTTCTGAAAGATGCTACCTCCTGGACTTTGTTGATTCCCTTGAGGTACTTGAATGTTTCTATCATGTCCCCCCTGTCCCTCCTTTCATCAAGGGTATACATATTAAGCTCTCTCAGTCTCTCTTCATATGGTTTCTGATGTAGACCCTGCACCATTTTAGTTGCCCTCCTCTGGACTGCTTCCATCCTGTCTATGTCCTTGCGTAGATGAGGTCTCCAAAACTGCACACAGTACTCCAGATGGGGTCTCACCAACTGTCTGTATAGAGGATAATCACTTCTCTTTTCTACTTGTGATGCCCCTTCCTATGCATCCCAGTATCCCCTGGCTCTCCTTACTGACTTTTCACATTGCTTACCCACCTTTAGGTCATCTGATATGACTACTCCCAGGTCCCTTTCCATTTTGTTATTGTTAGTACCTCCTTGCTTATTGTGTACTCTTTCTCCTGGGTTTTGTTTCCCAGGTGCATTACTTTGCACTTCTTTGCATTGAATCTAAGTTGCCATTTGTCTGACCATTCCTCCAACCTTGCCAAGTCCCTTTCTCATCTTTTCTACCCCTCTTGTGTATCAACTCTGTTATAGATCTTGTGTCATCTGCAAAGAGGCATACCTTTCCTCAGACCCTCTGCAATGTCACTTATAAAGATGTTAAAGAGGATTGGACCCAGTACTGAGCCCTGAGGTACTCCACTAGTAACCCCCCTTTCTTCGGAATGTGTTCCATTCACTATTACCTTCTGTGTCCTGTTGTGCAGCCAGTTCGCTACCCAGGCTACCACCCTGGGACCCACTCCCAGGCTGGCTAACTTGATTATTAATCTTTTGTGGGACTGTGTCAAATGCCTTGCTAAAGTCTAGGTAGGCCATATCCACAGCCCCTCCCTGGTCTATTACTTTGGTCACCCAGTCAAAGAAATCAATTAGATTAGTCTGACATGACCTTCCTGCAACATGTTGCTTTGGGTCCTGTGCCCGCTGCCTCTAGGTGCTCAACAATTCTTTCTTTCAGAAGTGATTCCATCATTTTCCTTACCACTGAGGTCAAACTTACAGGTCTGTAGTTTCTTGCTTCTGCCTTGCTCCCACTTTTGTAAAGGGAATCACATCTGCCCTCCTCCAGTCCTCAGGTACCACCCCATCCTGCCATGATTTGTTAAAAAGTGTGGTCAGTGGTGTCACTAGGTCCCCCCCTTAGTTCTTTTAGGATTCTGGGGTGAATCCCGTCAGGCCCCATTTGTGCCACAAGGCTCAGTAGAGGGACTGGTCTACTTCAATGTCCTCTACGTGACACTGCAGAAGAACTAGAATTGAAAATATGCCTCTTTGCAGATAAGCCCCAAATCAGTAATAGGGTAGACACTCAGGAGGGGGTGGAGAGAGTGCACAAGGATCCTGGAAAACTCGAGGAGGGGTCAAGGGCTTGGCCATTGAAATTCAATTCCTGGTGAAATATTTTCCAAATGAAAATGCCAAAAAGTATAAAATCATGTACCTAGGGTATAGGAACCCAGACCCTGAGTATAGAGTGGGGGGAAGGTACTGACAGACAGTAAGCAGGAAAGAGACTGGGGGTTATCATGAATAGTGACCTGAAAGTGGCAGAGCAGTGTGACAAGCAACAGGGTGGGCTAGTGGGATGCTGGGGTGCCTAGGGAGGGGTATATCCAACAGGAAGAGGGAGGTGGCAATGTCACTGTATTGCTTTCTGGTAAGACCCCACTTGGAGTACAGTGTCCAGTTTTGGAGTCTGCACCTTAGAAAAGGCAAAGGCTGAGTGAAGACAGTTTAGAGGAGGGCAACTGAAATGGTGCAGGCTTTGCATGAAAAGTCCTATGAGGAGAGACTGAAGGATCTCAACATGTACTATACACTCTGGAAGAGAAGAGAGCAAGATGTCACATGATAGAGACCTACAAGTACCTCATAGGGGTGAACAGAATACATGAGGGATGTCTTTTTCACATAAGAAAGAACACCAGCACAAGGTTGCATACAATGATGCTGGAAGGGGGACGTTTAAAAGGAATGTGAGGAATCATTAATTCACTGATTGGGGAGTAGACATGTGGAACAGACTGACAAAGAAAGTTGTGAAGGTGCAAACAGTGAGGGCTTCACTCATGTCTGGGACAGTCATAGAGGTATATTATTAAATATGTAGGGAGGAGGAAGGGTCACCAGAGAGCGGTTAGGGTCTGCTGAAACAGATCTGTCAGGAAACATTTGGACAGACTGAGTTGGCCAAACATTCCTTTTCTGATGACAAATTCTATATTTCTATGTAGTTAGAGTTGAACTGGAAAATTCCACATTAGCAGATTCATTTGGAAGGAGGCTGCTCTCACTGGCCTGGTGTTTGCAGGCTCCACACTACTTGTCAGGTTTCAAAAGAGGTCACCACTCAGACTCAGTAAGTATGCAAGAAAACTGTTTATTGCACAAACAACAGGAGCACAGAACTCTAACAGAGTACAGGCATAAGAAGTTCTGGGCGCCCATGAGCTCACCATGTTTCGTCACTGAGCTAAGTGTTCCAGTTGTTTATTCAATAAGCAGTTTTCTTGCATCCATGCACCTGAGTCTGAGTGCTGAACTCTTTTGGATCTTGGTACTTTAGAAGGTGCCTGTGCCTATAAACTTTAAAAAAAAAAAACATATTCTTGCAGTGTATCTCCAGGTCTGTAAAAATAGGAATTTAAAATGGAATCCTGGGAGGAACTGAACCCAGTAATCACATCAAAAAATTAATAAGAATTTTTAAAATTTAGTAGTCCATTACACTTATAATGTTATGCATAATATAAAGGCTTATATATATAGCTGAATCTAAGCAGTTGATTCTAGCAATTTGTGGAATTTTTTTGGTGAAAACCTAAATAAAGTGAGCTAGGCTGCCTTTATGGTTATTCCTCTAGGAGGTTACCGAAGTGAAAATGTGCATATCTAGGAGGAGGTCAAGATGAAAGACATTCTACCATTAATGTTGGAGCATCAGAAAACAAGGCACTGAGGATAGATGGAATCTTGGCAGAATTATTCCAGAGTAATATAAAATTTAGGTCTGACATTTAGCCAAGATATTTAATATAAATAATTACTTAATTCTACTAGAAAGTTGGAGTGTAGGAATTACTATTCTCATTTTTAAAAAGGGAGATAACTATAATCTTAGTAACTACAGACCTTGTACTCTCCTCTGCACAGCAGGGAAAATGTATACAGCATACAGTATGTTTAAAAAGATTACAAGACAGGGAAGATTAAAATAAAAAGGAAGCACAAGTCAGCTTTAGTGAAAATAGATATACGAATGACTATATTTTTGTCCTGAAGTATTAAATTAATAAATATATTCATTATAAAATAGCTTCTCTTTGTGACATTCAGCGCTGCATTTTACTCTTCAAAAAGAGCCATTTTGTGGAAGAAGTTATTGAATTTAAATATAGATAGAAGATCGCTAAGAATTCTTACCCTCTTAAACACAGATACCAGAGCTCAGGACTCCAAGGGTAATTGTCCCCAGAGATTAAGATTATTTCAGGCATAAAGCAAGGGTGCCTGATTGCTCCTCTTCTATTTACTTTATATATTAGCCAGGTGATAGTAGAGCTGGATGATATTGCTACTGATGCACTACAATTAGAGGCACCAAAAATTCCAGTATTAATGTGTGTAGTCAATGCTGTGATCCTGGCTCAGTCCAGTAGCAGACTTCAACATGCCATCAATTGTATCTCCAATCCTCTAGACAATCTCAACCTGACAATGAATACAGATAAAATGAAAATTTTTAATTTTGAAAAACAAAAATTTGTGTGAGTAATGAAATGGTTGATGGAAAAATAATTGATATAATGCACGATTTTAGATACACGGGGTGAACATT
Organism: Neoceratodus forsteri; assembly: GCA_016271365.2. NCBI lineage: Eukaryota > Metazoa > Chordata > Ceratodontiformes > Ceratodontidae > Neoceratodus > Neoceratodus forsteri. Next base: position 704,971,557 of record CM057455.1, read on the forward strand.
TTTAATACAAGACACTGGAATAGTCATTTCAACAGCATTAAGCAAAACTGCAGGCAGCTAGGCAGATCAATGGGTTTAACAAAACTTTTGATTCAAACTCCTTTGCAGCACAAAAAAGAGCCGTTATGGTTAAAGTATCTGCACAACTTCTCTACGGTAGGAAGTTTGGAGGGTGGGATATAGTAATATCCTATAGTTCCCCTAAAACTTTGTCATGCAATTGTTACTGGTCCTACTGATTAATATACCTGCTGTAGTTCTGAGAGCAGAAAATGTTATAATGTCATTAAAAAGTCTTCCATTTAAAAGAATCATTTCCTACCTTTGTAGAATAATGTTAATGGATTAAACTGGGCTAACATCTTTGCTGACTAGATTTTTGTAGTAACAAGGCTCTAATACATTATGGTTTGTTAAACTAGGCACAGAACTGAGGAAGCTTTGTCTCCTCAGTACTGAAACTATGGTCACTGTGACTATAAAGTGTATTAAAATAGTGCCAGATTTAAGATTTGTGACATTTTTATTCAAGATGATATGAGTCAGACTTTTTTTATTACTAGTTGTTCCCCCTTCTGGTCTGCCTGACGGCACCACCTCAGTTCTGTCACCAGCCTTCTCATGGACTTACTGACCATTCATGATTAGCTCAGAACCACAATGAATTGGTGACCCATCATGTCATCCGACAGCCTGTGGAGGATGCCATACATTGGCATCCTTCCATCTTTTTCCTTCATTTTCTCTCTCTGGGTTTGTAGTGTTAGACTTGTGCACTAAGTACATCAGGCTACAGCCCCTTGTGCACTACCATTCTGCTGCTGCCCAGCCTCCACCAAGTGACAATCTCTGCAGTGGGAGTGGTGTTCCTTTTCCCCCAGGAATAAGAAATGCCATTGGGCACTCAGTCCTTCCTCAGCCAGCTAGTCTGTTGAGTAACTGTAGTCTGTTCCTGAACCCACATTGCCAGCATGGGGAATGGAAGTGCAACTGCTCAGCCACTGGGCTAGCAATAAGAGTAAGCTTAAAACAAATCCTGGTGCACAATATATAATGAATTTGGTAAATCATTTTCAGTAGAAGTCTGCTTGAACTCTGTAGAAAATGTTGAATTAAGGAAAGCCCCATGTCAACTATGTTTGCAAACCTTGCAGTCATTTTAGAATAATGGTAAAAGCTGCATTAAGAATGTGGATACATCTATTGTTGTAAATGTGGATACATTGGTCTTGACATTGTGGAACACTATCTTATTGTATGCAGCCTGGTCATTACTTTAAGAAGAAATTGAGTTAACCCACTTTTTTGATCATGTGATAGATGGTCTGTTAAAGATAAAATGAGATGATTTAAAAAAAAAACTGAATGATAGAAATGCATATGCACTAGGGAACTTAGCTGCTATACTAATAAAACTGATGTAATTTAAGATAGATAGCACTGGATGTTAGTCAGACGTTTACTCAGGAGTATACTGGAGGTACATATTCAGTATCTTGTTTCAATAGTGAATATCAATGCAGTAAAATCTACTTGCTTGTTAATTAAATAAGCTAACTTTTTCCAGGATTCTGTTGAAAAAGGAAGAGTCTCCTTTTTCTGGCAAGTCACTGAGCATTCTGGGGCATGGAATGCCTGCAAGCTTAGAATATGCTGCAGCTATGCCTAGGGAAGGGGTATTGGTCTTGTTAAGGGACATCAAGTCTGGGAAATTCAAAGTAAAGGATAGGGGTTGGGGAGGCAGCTGGTGCATTCAGCTTGACTTGCTCACTAGTTGTAGGATCAGGGATCCGATGGAAGGAGGTATGCCCATACCTATCAACTGCTATGAATTTCACATAATGCTAAGATTTTTTCACTCAAATTTGCCCTTGCTTTGCAAGTGTTTACTGATGTTCCGCATAATGTTATACCTAGCTATAAACAAACAAACTATTAAACATTGAACTAGCATGACAGAAATATTCCTTACTTAACACTAAGTGTATGCAGTCCACTGTTCTTAGACATATTATTCTTCAAAATAAGAAAGTTCTTAACATTCTAACCATTTACACCAAATTTTGAAGGCCAGTGCTATGCATTTTAATGCTGAGAGGTTGAAAGGTATGGGTATGCCTTGATGCCAGGAGCCTAGTTAATAAAATCAGTGAGATCCAGGCACTGATGGCAAACACTGAGGTGGACATTGTAGCCATAACAGAAACATGGGCTTCTGAAACCAACTACTGAGAACTTACAGTCCCTGGGTACTTGATGTTTAGGAAGGATAAAGGAACAGGTAGAGGGAGAGGTGTAGCCTCTTATGTCAAGGAAGGCTTACAGATGATGGAGGATGGGTGCATCGGGGTAGAAGTGGGGAGACTGTGTCTCTGTGGGTGCAACTCTCAGCAACCACAGGCAAGAAACTGCACTTGAGGGTGATCTATAGACTGTCAGGGCAAGTGGAGGTGAAGGACAGAGAGCTCAGGGAAGAACTGAACGGAAGTGCTAAGGAATAAGTATTAGTGGATGATGTGAACTTGCCAGACAGCAAGTGGGATGTTTCAGTGTCTAGGAGCAACAGAAGTCAGGCTTTGCTGGATGCATTCCCGGACTGGTTGCTAGTACAGTTATTTCAGTTAGTTAAGGGGATGACTAGGCAGACCATAATTTTCGATGTGCTGTTGACTAACTCAGAGGTGGTAAAAACTGTGGGTGTAGGAGAGCTGATAGGGAACCCTGACCATAACTCTGTTTGGATCAAACTGGTAAACCACAGGCAAGAACTGAAGTCTTTGATTTTAGAAGGGCCGACTTCAGTAGGCTGAAGGAGTTGGTCAGGAATAAGTTAGTAGGGGTGTTCAACATAAATGAAGTGGAAGAGACCTGGGGAACAATTAAGGGGGCCCTTCTCCAGGCATCTAAGGTATGCATAAGAATGGCAACCCAAAAAAACAGGTTCAAGAGATTGCTATGGTTCTTGGCATGGATCAAGGAAGCAGTGATGGCCAAAAGGCCTTCTACAAATTTAAAGAAAAGTAGGCGGAGGAAGAATGGGAAGAACAGTTGCTGAAAAATTTGGATGCAAAGAAGGCAGTTAGGGAGGCAAAAGCAGACACAGAGCTGCATTTTATGGAGAGGATCAAGGGCAGAGAAAAGCAGTTCTTTAGGCATATCAGTAACAAAAGGAAGAAAGAAGGTAGGATGGGCAAAAGGCCGCTATCCTTAATAAGTATTTTTGCTCAGTTTTTGCTATGGAGGATGGTGGGACCATGCCAAAGAGTGGCATCAAAGTAGCAATTAAGGGAGTCCTGGAAATATGGCAGTTAGCATTTACTAGCAAAAGGGTCCTGAAGGGGTTGGCAGCCTTAAAGATAGATATGGCCGCAGGACCAGATGGAATGCAACTGAGGATACTCAAGGAACTGGCAGCAGAAATGGCTCATCCCCGACTAGGTGTATTCAACAGTTTTCTAAAGACAGGGGTGGCTCTGAAGGATTGGAGGGTGGTGGGTATAGTTACACTCCGTAGGTGGGGATAAAGACCAAGCAGAGAAATAAATACCTGTCAGTCTTACCTCTACTGTAGGAAAACTGATGGAGTCACTAGTCAGAGAGAATGCTGTGGACTACTTGGAGAGCAACGGTCTGCAGGATAGTAAGGAGCATGGTTTCATGCGATGGAGGACTTGCCAGACTAACTGGATCTCTTTTGTTTTATTAATGAGAGAACTGGATAGGGACCACATTGGGGATTTGCTGTACTTCAGCTTCAGCAGGACTTTTGACTCAGCACCCCACACGTGCTTGATGAAGAAGATGGAGTATCAGGGTGTGACTAAGGTCATAGTAACTTTGAAAGGTAACTGACTAAAGGGAAGGCAACAGTGGGTAGTTGTTGGTGGGGTTAGATCAGAAGAGAGGGATGTCAAGAGTGGGGTGCTAAAGGGATCTGTCCTGGGTCTGGTCCTCTTCAACATATTCATCAGTGATATTGGTGAGGGGATCCAGGGCAGGCTGTGTCTCTTCACAGATGACGCTAAGCTCTGTGGAAGGGGTTGATAAAACAAGGAAAATTATGACCTACTGTTTTTATTAAAGGAATACCTAATGTAAAAAATGAATCACCATTTACTTTAAAACTGATGGCATATAATCTCTGTAAAGGGGTTTTAGGAAATGCCTTTGGATGGACAGATCTAGTAACAGCATATAGATATCTAACAGGGGATGAGAAAGGTTGAGTGTGCATTACATTGAAAAGACCAGAAATTAGGACAACAATTTTAAATCAAAAAGAGAATTTTAAGAAAATGGGAATTAACCTGAATGAGACAGTGATAGTGCCAGGAGAGTCAAAAAGAAAGGAAAGGGAAACTGAAAAACTAAAGAAAATGGGGGAGCAAATAAGATCAGAGTTGGATAAACACACTGTTAAACCGAAGCAACAAAGAATAACTGAATATTTACAACCAATGGTTACTATATATTCATTTGGCAGTGACTCTGAGGATGAGCCAGAACTTTATATAAGGGGACAGAAATGTAGAGGCATGAGGATCAATACTAGTGTAGTATTATAAACCAGCTCTATGTTAGTTACAACAACTTCCTCCCTAATTCAAGACCTAAACATTAAAAAATGGAAAAGAGATACTAATGACAGTATAGAGATAGAAGGAAGTTGGGACAGTAGCATTCCCCTTATAGATCTTGAATCATCGGCGTGCTAGAGAAACTGCCTAGATCAACATATTAAAAAAAAGGGGAGATAAAAATCTTGAGTGGGAATGTAGCTGGCCTAGAAGGAAAATTGGAAGATGTCCAGTGAATTGAGGAGATACAAATGTTTCAGGTAGTGATGTTACAGGAAACATGGTGAGAAAAAAATTAAAGCAAATGTGATGAAAGGCTTTCATGTCAATTATGTACCTGCTAAAAGATCAGCAAGGCATGGACATGCAAAAGGGGCCTAGCTACATTGATCTCTACAGAAGCATTCAAAAATATAGAGAGGATAGACGGGAATGATCAATACATTCTTGGAAGTATCCTGGAAAGTAAGGAAATCCCTCCCTGATGTGTGTCAACATATCTATTCCTCCAAATGCAAATAGAAAAACAGAAAAAGAGATATTTTTAGTACTGACACAAGTCATAGAGAATGTAATGGAAAATTATGGTTCCAGTCCAATATGTATAATGGGTGATGCCCATGCAAGAATAGCCGACAAGGTAGAAAATTATTCTAATAAATGGGGAGTAGACAATTTGTTATCCATTACAATTAGAGGCTCAAAGGATAAAATGTTTAATTCTAGAGGTAAGAAATTGCTCAATCTGACTAAAAATAATGGATTAAGAATATTGAACGGGAGTACAAGGGGGGATTATGGTGGTAACTATACATTTCCACTGAAGAATGGTGGTTCAGTTATTGACATTGCCCTTGTAGACATATGATCATTTAATAAAGTTAAAGGATTTGTGGTTTTTGAAAAATGGGAAAGTGATCACTTCCCAATAGTTGTAATTATGGATATAGTGAATGAAGGGCATCATTACGTCCTGAGGGAAAACCCCGATGATGCCAATGAGCACATGGTAGTAATGAACAAAAAAAGATAAAGTGGGACTGAGTTAGTTCTAAAAACATCAATGAGCTATTATATAATAACACTTGAACTAAAGAAAAGGTACAAAGAACTGGTGTGGATATTTATAATAGAATTAAGGAATGGATACAAACTTTGGTGGAAATCTTTGAAGTTACAGTAGATTCCATAGGTAAAGTGGCTAGAGTAAGACAATTTCAAGGGAAAGTGACAAAGGATGGCATGATAAAGACTGTAAGAAATATACACATTTGTTAATAAAAGCTGGAAGGTGCAGTAAAGGATGTAACAACATAGGGGTAAGGAAAGCCTACTTAAACCTTAGGAAAGAATACAAACAACTGTTAAAAGGAAAAAGGTATCAATATAAGAACATGTTATGGATTAGTCTACAGAATGCTATTATAGATAAGGACTGTAAGAAGCACTGGAATCTGATAGCCTATGGCACAGATAATAGAGAACTAAACATAGAAGGGATAATTATGCCACAGGTATGGCATAGGTACTATGACAAGTTGTATGGAAGCCAATTAAAGGAAAATGTGGCAATAAAAAATGTAGACAGAGAATTAGAACCTGGTCAAAGGTTACAGAACAGGATGTGATTTGGACAATTAATGAGCAAAAAAATAAACCGCCAGGGCTGGATGGTATTCTGGTCAAAGTATTTAAAGCAAATCCAGAGTGGTGGGCAAAGATCTTGGCACCAATCTTTATATATATAAATAATAGTCTTAAAATGCCAACAAGTTGGAAAGAAGGCCTAATCGTTCCACTATTTAAGAAAGGCAATAGGACAAATCCAGCCTGTTATAGACCTATTATACTACTACGTGTCTCTATGAAGATATATACTAGAGTTATCATGCAGATTTTAGATTCTTGGATGATAGAACAGAAGATTTTATCTGTAAAAGAGGTGGGGTTTAGGAAATCTTACAGTATGGTAGATCATATATTTGTGCTGAATTATCTGAGCCAAAAATATGTAGGGCATAAAAAAGGAAAGCTATATGTAGCTTTCTTGGACATTCATGCAGCCTTCGAATAATATCAGTAGAGAGATTTTATGGTAAATGTTAGAAGATCTGAACATTAATATCAGATTATTGTTAATACTGAAAACGTTACATTTAAATAGTTTGGTTAGAATTAGGGCAACAAGACAAGGAGCTTTAACTGATGAAATATATATATAGATAGGGAAGTAAAACAAGGTTGTTTTTTAGCGCCATCGTTATTTGCAATTTATATTGAATCTTTGGTTAGAGAGTTAAAAAAGATTGATACGCATAGCCCACAGATTAACAACCAAGATATACAAGTATTATTGTATGCAGATGACATTGTTGTGCTATCCAGAACATCGATTGGGCTAAGGAGAGCTTTTAGTAGAACTGCTGAACATCTGGAATCTCTACATTTAAGGATAAACATAACAAAGCGTAAAGTAATGGTTATGGGGAAAAGCAAGAAAAAACTAGAAAGTGGATTACTAATAATATAGAAATAGAACAAGTAACAAGTTTTACTTATTTAGGGGTAACATTTAGTTATAACAGAAGGTGGAAAGAGCATATGGATAGAGTTAAGGAAACAGGGATAGTGCCCGCGGAAGCCATAAACAAATTTGCAAATCATTTTGGAGGTAACTCCTTTACTGCAATAAGAAAGGTTTTTGAAGCTGAATTAAACAACAAGCTGTTATACAGCAGTGAAGTATGGGGACTACAAGCCAATATAGAGAATTTAAAGATGGTGCAAAATTCATTTATCAGGATTGTATTAGAACTACAAAGGGATACTCCAACCACAATACTTAGATTGGAAATGGGGATTAGTAGAACGGAAGAACTGATACTTGGCAGAGTGTTGAATTATTGGGAAAAGATAGTATAAATGGAAGATATGAGATTGCCAAAACAATGTTGGGAAGAAACTAAAACAATGAGTTATACATACTCCTGGTTTGTCCTGCTTAATAATAGGATGAGATATTTTGGCTTGGTACCAATATGGCTCCAAGAGCAGAAAGAGTGTATGAATGCATTTGTAAATGAAGCAAGACAAAGAATGGTGAATGTATATTTCTAGAAAGAGATGGAAAGAATAGAATTTTTACCTACTATGAGAATTTATAAGAAAAGGAAAATACATAAGAAAGTAGAGTACTATTTGAAGGTGGTAGAAAATAAAAAAGATAGGAATATACTTTGCTTATTGAGATTAGGGTTGATTAATAAACAAAGATGGTGAAGTAGTCACTGGACTGCAACCAGGGATGATAACTTTTGTAAATGTGGTATAAACAAAAAGAGAACAGTCATTCATTTGTTGTTATTTTGCCCGCTACTGTCCATGGAAAGAAAGAAGTATATGTCTCCCTTTATTAATGCTCATGACACAATAGAGGATAAATTAGGGACTCTTCGGTATTCAGAAAAAACAGGCCAACTATTTTGCACTGGCTAAATTTGTACACAAGGGCCCAGATATTCAAAAGGGTTGTGCATGGCACAACAGTGTTGCACCATGCGCAACCCACTGATGCTCCCTGGCATGATATTCAAAAGGGAAAAGTGTGCCGCACAAATCCTGATCTGCTGGAGCACGTCAGTAATGTATGCAGGCGCAGGTAGGGGGGGCATGCCCATGCATACTCTGCACAGCCCGATATTCAGCCTGGGATGTGCGGAGCCATGCATGCGTAAACCCTACCTGCACCAACACAAAGTTGATCCAAAAAAAGGAACAATGGATGGCCACCCACAGGTGAGCTGCCACATTGCAGGGCATAACACGGCAGCTGCCACCTGTGGGTGGCCACCCAAGCTCCAGCTGCACCTGGCGGCGCCTCCCCATGCCTGATCATGGGCATTTGTAAAAATAAAGATTTCTGTCCAATATCCCTGGTGGTCCAGTGGACCGCTGTCTACTCGACTGTGGGCATTTGTAAAAATAAAGAATTCTGTCCAATATCCCTGGTGGTCCAGTGGACCACTGTCTGCCCGATCGCAGGCATTTGTAAGAAAAATGAAGATTTCTGTCCAATATCCCTGGTGGTCTAGCAGTACCCCCCACCTCCCACTGGCCCCACTGCCCCGCTCCTCCCGGTCAGCCAATGGGTGGCAGTACCCCACCACCACCTGCCCGCCCTGCTGCTGAGGCCATTGCACCATAGGTAGGCTGTATGCTCATTGGTCAGCATGAGCCAATGGCATGTAGCTTAACACGATTATTATCTGATATGTGAATGGATCCATTCACATATCTGAATATGTAGTAATGGTATGGGCTGTACGCCATTGGCTCATGCTGTGGACTATCGGGCGAGCAGCCCTACCTACAGTGTCAGTTGGCGGGCGGCGGGCAGCAGGCAGGTGGTGCTGCCGCCCGCCGCTGACCGGGGTGCTGGGCGTGGGGCCCAGTGGGAGGGTGGGAGGGGGGCACCGCTAGACCACCAGGATATTGGACAGAAATCTTCTTTTCTTACAAATGCCCGTGGTCGGGCAGACAGTGGTCCACTGGACCACCAGGGATATTGGATTATTTTTATTTATACTGAAGCCCGTGATCAGGCTGTGGGGCACATTGCCGCGCTGTGCAGGGGGTGTCAGTCCCTGACGGCTGCTGCCTGGCAGGGCGCCAGGTGCAAGTGGCCAGGGATCAGCGCACCTGCATGCAAATGGGGCCATAATAACATGCAAATGGACTCATTTGCACCTTGCATACATTATGGCCCCATTTGCATGTGCACTTTTGAATATCGCGGTTGCTGCTCATAGGGCAATGGAACTTGTGCTAGCGCATCCCCCTGCTCCACTCCGGCCACTTGCACTGGTGCAGTGCCACTGTGCCATGCACACTGCGGGTGGCCAGGGTGCGGTATTCAATGATGCTGTGACACGGCGCAGCTCTGTTGAATATCGCCCAGTCAACGCCCCTGCGCTGCCAAGTTGTGCTGCGCCCAAGCTTGCACCACAGCCTGGCGCACTTTGAATATCTGGGCCAAGATGTTTTATTATGCTAGATAAATAGCACATGTATGCATGTTTGTTATCTAATGATGATAGTTATACAGAGGTGTTTTTAAGTATTATATGTAAAGCACCATTGGTTTTATACATATTTTTTTGCATCAATAAAATCTGAATCAGAATATGTGGGAGGGTGGATAGTGATGAGGGAATAAAGGAAATGCAGAGAAACTTGCAAAAGCTGAAGGGGTGGTCAATGGTTTAACAACTGAAATTCAATGCCAAAAAGGGCAAGGTGATGCACTTAGGGCATAAGAACCCAAGGTTGGAGTAATGGATGGGAAAGGTGAGACACAGTACCATGGCTGAGCAATGAGATCTTGAAGTTATCATCACTGAATCCCTAAAGCAATGAAGTCAGTGCAACAAAGCTTATAGCAAGGCAAATAGAATAGTTGAATGTATCAGAAGGGCAACTAATAGCAGAAAAAGCAAGGTAATATTCCCGCTGTATAGATCTTTGGTGAGGCCACAACTGGAGTATTGTGCCCAGTTCTGGGGTACTCACCTCAGGAAGGACAGGGATAAAGCTAAGACAATAAAGCACAGGTTAACACAAATGATTCTGGACCAGCAAGGCAGTCATATGTGCAGTGCCTCAAAGCACTGAACAAGTACACAATGGAGACCTGAAGGGAGAGGGGTGATTATGATAGAGACCTTAAAATTCCTAAAAGTTCCTAAAAAACTGCAGGTAACTATTTAACTTGACTGTCAACCAGTGGTCACATGGTCATAAGTAGAAACTAAGAAAGGAGAGATTCAGAAGGGATGTCAGGAAATAATATTGTACAGAAAGGGTGGTGGCACAATGGAACAGGCTGCCAGCCAATGTTGTGGGTGCAAAAACTGTTCATGATTTTAAGCATGGGTGGGACAGATTGAAGGGTACGTTGGTTGCTCAGGCCATCAGAACTGATTAGAAGAATGGGGTGGGCAGGGAAGGCCAAGACTCTGGAAGAACAGTAGGCCCCAGCACTAAACAGAGAATTTGGGAAGACTGGCTGAACCTTTGGTCTTTTTTCTGCCATCATTGTCTATGTTTCTATGTTTCTAGATGTCTGGTTTCACCATTAAATGGACAGCAGAGTTGAGTAGCATAAGAATAGTAGACTTCCCAGTTGGAGCAAGGAATCACAGAGTGTCAGCAATTTCAGCTTAAACACAGCTTATATATGAACCACACTCAGTGCATTCACTATCCAGAGAGCCTGAGGTACCTTCAAGCTAGGACTTAGATCTTACCTGAAAAATGTAGTTGGGAGGATGTCTGCAGCACCAAGAAAAATGAATTCTGGCCAGTTCAATGGGATAGGGCTGATAGGAAAAGAAGTAGGTGAATCTCTTTATAAGGGAGTATGTCATTTTAATGAACAAGGGGATATTAGTGGGACAAGCAGTTCCATGAAGTCTATCTTAAGCTTAGAGAGAAAAAGGGGAGTGGGGAATAATTACACTGGGAAGAATCACAGTACTGCAAACAGGTCAGGTCCATTTATAGAAACATAGAATTTGATGGCAGATAAGGACCGCTTGGCCCACCTAGTCTGCCCATTTCCCCCTACCTGATGGATAAGCTGCAGATTCTAGTTAACCAACAGCTTACTTCCTCCTACCCCACCACCACTAGAATTGCTTTATGTCTGTCCCATGCATTCTTGAATTCTCCCACTGTTCTTGACTCCACAACCTCCTTAGGAAGGCTGTTCCATGCATCCACAACCCTCTCTGTGAAAAAATACTTTCTAACATTACCTCTGAGCCGTCCCCCTCTATCTTTAAATTGTGCCCCCTTGTTCTTGCACATGTCTTTTTCTGAAAGATGCTACCCTCTTAGACTTTGTTAATTCCCTTGAGGTACTTGAAAGTTTCTGTCATGTCATGTCAAGTTGCTTTTTTCCTGAGCATAGCCTAATCAAGATGGCCGCCGTGCTGGGCAGGCTGTAAGCAGCAACAGAATAGCTGCAGGATTATTTTAACCCCTTTGATTTTATTTCAATTTAAAGTTATTTGTTTTTAATTTTGTTTTGTTTTGCTCTGTCCTGGTGAACTGTATTGACTCTTGCTGTAAACAGCAGGAAACGGGTGAGGATCGCTCATGAATTATCCCTAAATGTGATCATAGTGAAGTGCTAGTAGCAAGATTAATAAAATGAGAGATATTTCTCGCCTTACTGGTTGAGTTGTGAGGCATGGAACAGGGTCGGTGGCTGGATTGTGTCATATCCTTGGATGGGATGCTGGTGGTGAAACTGACGATTTGGAAGTAAGGCGAGAGGGTTCCTTGCTTTGCAGGTCGGCTTGTGGAGCATTTAACAGAGTCAGAGGCTGGATTGTCATATCCTGGTGCAGTGGAGGAGAGAGTTGGAGTTGGGCAGCTTTCTTGTGGGACAGCAAGTTTTGTTGATCTCATCCGGAGAATCTTTTCTCGGCCCTGGCCAGACTCAGTAGTGAGCTGTAGGCTTGCTGCCGTAGGGCGGTCGGTGCTGTAGTGCTTCCATTCGTCAAATGGTAGCTGATGGGCTGCCGTGGGGCAGAAAGGGTCTGGGGAAGGGTTTTGTGGCAGGGAAGTGCAGCTAAAAATAACTTTAGCCCAACTCCGGCTGGAGTGAAGATTGCGAGACTGCAAGGGGACACCGAACTTAGAAACTTGGATACCTGAATCTGTGTAGAAAGTGACAGTAGCGAGCCCGTATGTATTATTTGGATTAAGTAATAAACTCCAACTAGAGATTCATTTTTTAGAATTTATCACTGGGATACATGACTGTTCTTGGTTCTTTGTGAAAGAGAGAGCCCACAGGAGGGACCAATTTACATTCATGGCTCCTTGAGATGTGAGCTTTATGTATAACTTTTGGTTTCCTGTTTTTTTGGATAAAGGAATGATAAAGTTGTTTAAGAAGAAACACTGGACTGACCAGGACTGTTAAGTGATTTTGTTGACTGAATATTTTATTTTTTATAATTTATTTATTTTAAATTTTATGTTAGTTTAAATAAGTATTAAGGGTTAAAATTTATATTATTCTCCCCCTCTGTGTCAGAGACAGTGGGTGGGATTTGTAAACCTTCCCTTATTTTCCCCCCCTTTGTGAGAGAAAGTGGTGGAGTTACCATCAGACAGTGGTTTGGATTTTGTTTTGTTAATAGTTGTTTATTAAGGGGGTATATTAGGAATAACTAAAAGTGTTGTTTTAGTAGTATTGATAGGATTTCAATGTGTTGGTTTGGTAAAAACACAGTCAGGTGGTACTCCCCCTCAAGATTGAAGGATCTCCGACCTTTTGAATGTCCCGCACTTCCTTCGGAAGTTTATAGGAAATGCCGAATATTCGGCATTGTGAGACATAGGAGTGGAGGGAATAGGAGATCCTGGAACTCTTGTGGGGGATGGGAAAAGAGTGGGCGGATAGGAACAGTTAGAACCAGGAGGCACCCTGGGGCGAAATGGATGCAGGAGCGAGGTCCATCGTATCTTGCATCCATACCCAAGGGCACTGATTTGATCAGGTAGGGAGTGGTGCCATCCTTGGAGTCTCGTCCCTTTCGGGCGGTGTTAAGCAATGCTAGGTCTATCAGAAACAAGACTGCTTTGGTGGCAGATCTTGTTGCATCTGTGGACTTAGCTTGCATCACTGAGACCTGGTTTGATGAAAATGCGGGCCCCATTTTGGAGTCCGTGGTTCCGGATGGGCTCTCGGTGATTCACCGCCCGAGAGTGGACCGTAGGGGCGGGGGAGTTGCAGTCTGTTTTAGACAGGAACTGAACCTCAGGGAGGTGTCATTTGGATGTACCAACTCCTTTGAATGTATTGTGGGTGCAGGTGCAGGCTTCAGGATACTTTTCATTTATCGTCCACCAGGTGATGGGAGGGAATTCCTGAGGGAGACGGCGGATTTCATCGCCGAGAGGGTTTTGGAATCCCCCCGATGGTTAATTCTGGGGGATTTCAATGCCTGGTCGACGAAGAACTCGTGCTTTTTGGACAAAACCTCCTCCAATTGACTGATTCATTGGGCCTGACATGGGTTATTACTACTGCAACCCACAAGGGGGGACATTCATTGGACTTGATATTCCACCTGGGCATGGAAGTCTCTGATGTAGAGGTGGAGCCCATCAGTTGGTCTGACCATCATGCCCTGAGGTTCAGTTTCGCGCCCCCCCAGAAGAGGCCTGCCCCTAAGGAGATAGTACAGTTCCATCCTTTGAGAGGAGTTACCTCAGAAGGCCTAATGACGGAGCCTGACTTCTCGGGATCTCCAATGGATAGCATGGACCCAGGATCCTTAGTGCTAGCGTATAATAGGGCAGTTGTGAAGGCCCTGGATGTCATTGCTCCATTCCGTGTTTGCACCTGTACTCTTCACCCTGGGGCCCCATGGTTTACCATGGAGATCCGTGGGTTGAAGAGACAGGGCCGAAGATTGGAGAGACACTGGTGGAAAACTCACTTGGAAGTTGACAGGCTTGGACTGTTAGATCATTATAAAATCTATCAGTTAGCAATTTCCCATAAGAAGGCAGAGTTCCTGTCCAGGGAAATTGCTACAGCAAAGAATAGACCGGCCCAGCTCTTCCGGGCTGTGGACAGACTGTGCAATCCAGTCTGTCTTCATGCCGGTCGAGCGTTATCACAGTCACAGTGTGAGGAATTTGCGACGTTCTTTGCTGATGAGGTGTCTGCTATCAGAGATGAGATTAGCCAGCACCTCCCCATTGGGTCTTGCAGTGATCAATCGAGGGACACAAATACCCAACTAACTTGGTTCACTTTCAGTCAACCGGTAGTCATGGATATAGTGAGAATCGTCCAGACTTTGCGTCCAACCTGCTGTAGTTTGGATCCGGGCCCTACTCACCTACTTGTGGGGTGTGTAGAGGTTATTGGCCCAATCCTTACTGGGATAGTAGTGGCATCACTGGAGAGAGGGCTCTTCCCTGATCCCTTGAAGGAGGCAATAGTACGTCCCCTCCTGAAAAAGCCCTCCCTTGATCCCGACTGCCCAGGAAACTACAGACCGATTTTGAATCTTCCCTTTTTGGGGAAGATTATCGAGAAGGTGGTCACCTTGCAGCTGGAAGACTATTTAAACATCCACAATATCTATGACCCTCTCCAGTCTGGCTTCAGGAAACAGCACAGTACTGAGACGGCTTTTGTACGGGTACTGAATGATCTCCTGATGGTGAGAGATCAGAGAACTCATTCTACTTGGTTCTCCTTGATCTCTCAGCAGCGTTTCACACCGTGGATCATGGGTTGCTGCTCGAATGCCTGTGGTTTCTCTGTGGACTAAGGGGGGTGGTCCACAGTTGGTTCAAATCTTTTCTGCAGGGTAGGACTCAGAGAGTAGTGTCAGGGATTTATTCTTCGTCCTCTCACTGCCTACACTGTGGGGTGTCACAGGGTTCGGTGTTGTCCCCCATGTTATTTGTGGTGTACATGCTTCCATTAGGGGACATTATAAGACAATATGGTTTGAGTTTTCATTGCTATACCAATGATTCTCAACTCTATATGTCTTTTGTGCCTGAGCAGGAGTTTGAGTCAAGTGTGTTGTTTAACAACTGCCTCCTGGAGATACAGAACTGGATGAGTATCAATTGGCTGAAGCTGAACCCAGGAAAAACAGAGGTATTGGTGGTGCAACCAGGGTTGAGGATATCAAGTCCATGGGTGGGAAAACCTCAGGTTTATTTCTGGGAGGAACCCCACTTATGGCATCTGGTCAGGTACATAACCTTGGTGTTATATTTGACGAGGGCTTGACCCTGAGGGCGCAGGTGTCAGCCATAGTCAAATCATCCTTTTTTCATCTAAGAAATATAGCATGGGTGAAACACTTGATTCCATCAGAGGATCTTCCTACCCTGGTCCACGCCTTTGTTGCCAGTCATCTTGATAACTGCATCACCCTTTATCTAGGGCTGCTGGGAGTGGATATTCACCACTTACAGCTGGTGCAAAATGCGGCAGCTAGGTTGTTGACTGGAAGCCCGAGGTCCAACCGTATAACACCTGTGCTTCGCGAGTTGCACTAGCTGCCTGTACAGCGACGGATCACTTTCAAGGTCATGTTGATGACATATAAAGCCCTACATGGTTTGGGACCCCGCTACCTGAAATAACTCCTGACTTCTTTCTGTCCCTCCCACTCCCTCCGATCCTCTGGTGAGGGATTGCTAGAGATTCCCAGGGTACCCTTAAAAACATCCAGTGGAAGAACATTTGCCTTTATGGCTCCTACCCTGTGGAATTTTCTACCTAGCCAGATACGAAATAGCCTGACTGTGGAGAGCTTTAAAAAAGCTCTAAAGACCTTCCTTTTTAATCAAGCATTTTTAGTGACATAAATTATGTTAAATTTTATTTAGAATATAATGTTATTTATTATTGTGGTTTTAATATTGTATGTAGGATTTTGTAAAGGCGCCCTGAGCTTGGGAAGGGCACCTTATAGAAATAAACATTTACTTACTTAATTACTTACTTACCCTCTCCCTCCTTTCCTCGAGGGTATACATCTTAAGCTGATTTAGTCTCACTTCATATGTCTTCTGGTGTAGACCCTGCACCATTTTGGTTGCCCTCCTCAGAACAGCCTCCACTCTATGTCTTTGCAGAGATGGGGTCTCCAGAACTGCACATAGTACTCCAGATGGGATCTCGTCAACTGTCTGAACAGAAGGATAACAACTTCCTGTTTTCTACTGTTGATGCCTCTCCCTATGCATCCCAGTATCTCCCCAGCTGTCCTTACTGCCTTCTCACATTGCTTGGCCACCTACTGTATAGGTCATCTGATGTACAGTAATTACTCCCAGATCCCTTTCAATTTTTGTTGTTGTTAGTATCTCACCCCCCCCATTGTGTACTCTTCTCCTGGGTTTCTGTTTCCCAGGTGCATTACCTTGAACTTCTTTGCATTGAATCTGAGCTGCCAAGCATTTGACCATTTCTCCAACCTTGCCAAGTCTCTTTTCATCCTTTCCACCCCACCTTGTGTAGCAACCATGTTGCAGATATTTGTGTCGTCTGCAAAGAGGCATATTTTTCCTTCAAGGTGCTCTCCAATGTCACTTATAAAGACATTAAAGAGGACTGGTTCCAGTACTGAACTCTGCAGTACACCCACTAGTTACCCTCCTTTCTTCATTGTGGACTCTGTTTACTACTACCCTTTGCGTCCTGTTGTCCAGCCAATTTTTTATCCAGGCTACCACCTTGGGACCCACTCCAAGGCTGGCTAACTTGTATATTAATCTTTTGTGTGGGACTTTGAAATGCTTTGTTAAAATCTAGGCAGGCCATATCCACAGCCCATCCCTGGTCTACTACTTTGGTCACCCAGTCAAAGAACTCTATTACATTCATCTGACAAGACCTTCCCACTGTGAATCCATGCTGCCTTGGGTTCTGTGCCCCACTGGCCTCTTGGTACTCAACAATTATTTCCTTCACAAGTTATTCCATCTTTTTCCCTACCACTGAGGACTAACTAACCAGCCTGTAGTTTTCTGCCTCTGCCCTGCTCCCACTTTTGTGAAGGGAAATCACATCCACTCTCTTCCAGTCCTCAGGTACCATCCCATCCTCCCATGATTTGTTAAAGACAGTAATCAGTGCTGTCACTAGTTCTACCCTTAGTTCTTTTAGAATTCTGGGGTGAATCCCATCAGGCTCCATTGCTTTGTCCACCCTCAGTTTCAAAGTTCTTTCAAAACCCTTTCTTCTGTGAATGAACTGGCATTACTGCACCCCCCAGAGTGTTTCTCTTTTGGTATAGATACCTCCCCATCCTCTTCTGTTGTGACTACTGAGCAGAAACATTCATTTAGTATTCCTGCGTTTTCACTATAATCCTCTTCCCACATTCCCTCCCCTTTATTATGTCTCCATATCCCTCCCTTGGTCTTTCTTCACTCCCTAATGTACCTATAAAAGGTTTTATCCCCCTATCAGACAAAGTAGTGATATGTGTTTTGTGTATTCTAAATTTCACAAGAGAAACTAGCCGTAAAGGAACTTGAACAGTGGGCAGTAATGAAGCAATCCACTTTTAATACTGACAAATGCAGGGTTATGCACTTGGGGAAAAATAACGGTCATTACAAGTACAGCCTAAATGGAGTAGACCTTCAAGCAGTGTTGGACGAAAAGGATCTAGGTATCCACATTAGTAGTGATCTAACTTTAAAGTCTCATTGTAATCAGGCTATTAAAAAAGCCAGTGGGTTATTGCATTGTACAAAAAAGCTTGTTAAAAGCAGAGACAGACAAGTAATGATGCCACTGTATATGGCATTAGTCCATCTGCATTCAGAGTATTGTGCCCAGTTTTGGTCACCAGAGGAAAAAACAGAAATAAAAGCACTTGAACGAGTACAGAGATGAGCAGCCAAGCATGTCTCAGGTCTAGAAGGGCTAAGCTATCTCCAGAGACTAAAGGAACTGGGACTTTATTCATTGAAATTCCGAAGACTTAGGGGTGATATGTGCACGGTTTACAGAGCAATCCTCAATGACGGCCTATGGGCCCAGTTGGGATTTGAGCCTAGGATTCGGACATATGATACCAAGGCACATCCACTTCAAATAAAGATCTCCACCTATTGCACAAAAATTAGAAAGTACTGGTTTAGTAAAAGGGTTACTAAAATATGAAACTATCTTCCAGTAGAGGTGGTAGCTAGTCAGACTATGACAGAATTAAAGGCACATTTAGATGAATATCTGATAAAAAAAAATGGTATTACAGACTACAGTTAATGTATGGCAAGCCATTATGGACTTTTAGTCCCTTTGGCTTTGTACCTACCTATGAGACCTACCATTGAGACCTATGAATTCTAGAGACATAACTTTCTATGCTACCACAATAATTTGAGAAAATGTTGCCATTAATAATTGTTGGTATTTCCAGTGTAAATGTAAAACTGGTAAACCAATGTTTTCCCTGTTTTGCTGTATACTAAGAAACATTGACACTGGATTTACATGACAAATGTCAGGACTGTACTTGCAAGAACAGGGAAGTTACAAACTTCAACATTTTTAACTCTAGATTTAGTAGTTGCCGTATTGGTCCTTGCAAGAATAGATCCAGAAGCAAATGATTTGATACCTTTTAATGGACCAACATAGATGTAACAAGAACAAAGTGCTCTAGCTTTCGGACCAACCAGTCCTTCTTCAGAAGCTCATGGCAGTTGTTTGGAAAATACAATACTTATAACAGCTAGATAATGCAGAGAAAAACAGAAAAAAATCCCCATTGGTTTAAAATACTCATTAAAAAAAAAAAAAAAAAAAAAAAAAACAGATGATGTCAGACAAGTTTAACAGTACAATACTGCCCTCAGTCCGAATGAACCTTGGGTTCAGATGTTCCTGGTGCAAGACACATATAAGGAATCCTACTGCACATAAATTTAATTGACATAAGATAACACTGCAGAAGCAGATAACTCCCAAATCAAGCCATGAGTGCCACAGTCAGTATAAGGATGTGATTACTGAAAGGCAACCCCCACCCAGCTTAAAGACAGACTGAGATAGTTATAGGGCTCATGAAATTACAATGTATGTATTAAAGACAAGAATTACCAGTAAAGTTGTCTAAAAAACATCAGTGCTCACTGTGTGATGTGTAAAACCTAGCTGGACTTGCCACCCAGCTGTATTCTCAAGCTAAATAAAAGGCCCAAGAGATTACAAAAACCTCAGGACTATATACATGAAAATTAAAATATAAATAGATAATATTAGTGTAAAGCAAAAAACTCTAGTAGAGGAACCTCAAGGAATTCAGACCATGCAGCCTGATATGTACTGATGTCAATATATACTGAGAATGTAGCAACTTCATGTACCACAAGTGTCTAGGGAATCTGAAAAAGAGATAAAAATGTAATTTATCTCCTCCTGTTCATACAAACAATACAACCTAACCACCCCACATCACAATAATGTGGGTGAGGAGATGTATAGCTAAACGAGATGTTGTCTCTCTCTATCCCCTCCTTTCTCTCTCTCTCTCTCTCTCTCTCTCCCACAGACAGACACACACATACATACACACACACACACACACACACACACACACACACACACACACTCTCAATCCCTCTCCTAGTGAACCTATATTAACTTCAGTAGCTGTAATTGTTCCCCAAGGGAATACAACTTATCATGGAATCCTGAGTAAAGTACTATAATATAAGCCTAATGTAAAAAGATATGTGCAGGACCCCCAAGCAAATGAGATCACACATCCCAATATGTACAGAGTTACAAAAATTATATGTAACAGTATAAGATAACACTCCTGTATGTACACTAGCAGGCTGGGTAATCTGAATATGGTGCAATGGAATCAATCCCCCACAGGCAAAGATAAAAGTAAGAAGAAATTCTTTATGTGTGTGAAATAAAATAGTAACACATTATAACTCCATATAGCTAAATAGAGACTTACCTCAATGTGACAGCAAGCCCCACATCTGTTATATCACATACTTCACAGCACATACCCACACACATGCATACATACATGCATCCACATCTCACATATGCTGAAGTCCTATAATATGTCAGTTTGAAGAAGAAAGGTCTGTGAATGTTAGTTTCTGTAGTGTCCCATAAAGCCAATATCCAAGTTCATCCCATCTGCTACCATATTGAGATGTAAGATAAGTTTAATCTCAAAAGCTCGTCTCTGTTGTGTGTTTTTGAGATTTCCTTTTAAGACCATTACTGACATATCTGAGACTGAGTGGTCAGGCTGGGAGAAGTGATGCCCCACTGGTTTGTCAGTCTTCCTTGCTGTAATAGTATGTGTGAGTTCATCCTAGTGCGGAGCTGTAGGCGTGTCTCTCCTACATAACCTGTTTGTGGACATCTCTTGCACTGAATGAAATAAACAACATATCGTGACTTGCATGTATAACTCCCATGCACCTGGAATTGTCTGTTTTGTGATGTAACCACACAGTCTGAGGTAGAAATGAGCCTACAGGTCTTGCAGGGGCGTTGATTGCAGGGTCGTGTGCCATTGTGTGACATGGTATTCTGTTCCGGTGAAAGTTTGCTCCTAATAATTAGGCTGGATAAATTTGGCGGTTGTTTAAAAGATAGTAGTGGGAGTTCCTGAAAAATACAATTAAGGGTGTCATCTTCACTAAATATTGGGTGGAGATCTTTAATAATCTTATGCAGACGTTCAAGGTCTGATGATATGTGACTACCAAGGGTATTCTTTCTGTAGCTGTCTTTTCTTTATATTGAAGTAGTTGTTGTCTTGGTACTTGCGTTGCCCGTTCTGTTATCCTGTCAATTTCCCTGGAAGAGTGTCCCTGCTCCATAAAGGTGTTTTTCAACATAGCCAAATGTGTATCTCTGTCATCCTCATTTGAACAAATACGTTGACAACGAAGGGCTTGACTGTATATGACAGACTCAGTCTCAGATATGTCAGTAATGGTCTTAAAAGGAAATCTCAAAAACACACAACAGAGACGAGCTTTTGAGATTAAACTTATCTTACATCTCAATATGGTAGCAGATGGGATGAACTTGGATATTGGCTTTATGGGACACTACAGAAACTAACATTCACAGACCTTTTCTTCTTCAAACTGACATATTATAGGACTTCAGCATATGTGAGATGTGGATGCATGTATGTATGCATGTGTGTGGGTATGTGCTGTGAAGTATGTGATATAACAGATGTGGGGCTTGCTGTCACATTGAGGTAAGTCTCTATTTAGCTATATGGAGTTATAATGTGTTACTATTTTTATTTCACACACATAAAGAATTTCTTCTTACTTTTATCTTTGCCTGTGGGGATTGATTCCATTGCACCATATTCAGATTACCCAGCCTGCTAGTGTACATACAGGAGTGTTATCTTATACTGTTACATATATTTTTGTAACTCTGTACATATTGGGATGTGTGATCTTATTTGCTTGGGGTCCTGCACATATCTTTTACATTAGGCTTATATTATAGTACTTTACTCAGGATTCCATGACAAGTTGTATTCCTTTGGGGAACAATTACAGCTACTGAAGTTAATATAGGTTCACTAGGAGAGGGATTGAGAGTGTGTGTGTGTGTGTGTGTGTGTGTGTGTGTGTGTGTGTATGTATGTGTGTGTCTGTCTGTGGGAGAGAGAGAGAGAGAGAGAGAAAAGGAGGGTGGGGATAGAGAGAGAGAGACAACATCTCGTTTAAGCTATGCATCTCCCTCACCCACATTATTGTGATGTGGGGTGGGTTAGGTTGTATTGCTTGTATGAACAGGAGGAGATAAATTACATTTTTATCTCTTTTTCAGATTCCCTAGACACTTGTGGTACATGAAGTTGCTACATTCTCAGTATATATTGACATCAGTACATATCAGGCTGCATGGTCTGAATTCTTGAGGTTCCTCTACTAGAGTTTTTGCTTTACACTAATATTATCTATTTATATTTTAATTTTCATGTATATAGTCCTGAGGTTTTGTAATCTCTTGGGCCTTTTATTAGCTTGAGAATACAGCTGGGTGGCAAGTCCAGCTAGGTTTTACACATCACACAGTGAGCACTGATGTTTTTAGACAACTTTACTGGTAATTCTTGTCTTTAATACATACATTGTAATTTCATGAGCCTATAACTATCTCAGTCTGTCTTTAAGCTGGGTGGGGGTTGCCTTTCAGTAATCACATCCTTATACTGACTGTGGCACTCATGGCTTGATTTGGGAGTTATCTGCTTCTGCAGTGTTATCTTATGTCAATTAAATTTATGTGCAGTAGGATTCCTTATATGTGTCTTGCAACTAGGAACATTGAACCCAAGGTTCATTCGGACTGAGGGCAGTATTGTACTGTTAAACTTGTCTGACATCATCTGTTTTTTTTTTTTTTTAATGAGTATTTTAAACCAATGGGGATTTTTTTCTGTTTTTCTCTGCATTATCTAGCTGTTATAAGTATTGTATTTTCCAAACAACTGCCATGAGCTTCTGAAGAAGGACTGGTTGGTCCGAAAGCTAGAGCACTTTGTTCTTGTTACATCTATGTTGGTCCATTAAAAGGTATCAAATCATTTGCTTCTGGATCTATTCAACATTTTTAGAAAGTTTTCACAAAATTCCACAATTACATAGTGAAAATCTGAACCCATGTACTTGTAGCATAAAAATTTCAAACCAAATATCTCCATATTTCATCAAGTATATTACTTTTACAAAAAGGGTAAACATGCTCATTTTTGCACAAATAGCTCCAATGGTGGAAAATACTAAGATACAAATGTTCTCAAGATGTCCACCAAAATTAAAATGCCACATTCTGAGCCCTATAATTTTAAAGTGATTCTTTCAAATGTTATGATATTTTAAAATGAAGACACATATGAAAATGTAAGCATGTCACATTTCAGATCTCTAGATCAATTGACAGCTGCTTAAATAAAAAAAAGGCAAACATTTTGATATAAATCCATAATATTATGAGAAAATTCATGGAATTTCATCAGAATTTTGAAATTTGGAGTTTTCTAATTCCTTACAGCTCTAGTATTAGTACCATGACCTTTGAACTGTACAATCCATTTTGTTGCCTTTTGGAGGTGAATACTGGTTTTAATCTCCCATGATGTAAAACTGGTGCACATTTCAATGCCCTAAATTTAACTGTTATGAGGCTGACAAAATGTTGCACACTGAAATGACACCCAGGGCATCATCTATTATTTGTAATCTCTTCTCTGTACTAGTGCCCTTGGACTCCAAGGAAGGGTGCCATGTAAGCAATAATACCAACAGGGTGGGCAGTATTGGGATATACCAGACCATTCAGGGGTGTAGTGTGGCCCAACACTGCAGGTGAAGGGCTTTATAGTCCCTGGAAGGTCCGGTATATACCATTACCGCCCACACTGGAGGGTATTATTGTACTTAAAAAATGGTCTTTATTAGATATTTTATGTTCTTATTATGAAGTAAAAAAATTTAGAAACATGACTACAAAGTAATTGAAAGTTATTATGCTGAAAATGTAGTCCCTCTACCGGTATTGTAGCGGGCACTTCAGAGCTTTACAGTTTTGTTTTTTATTGGCACTGTAGAGTTTAGTTCTGTGTTTTTTGTTTGTTTTGTTGGTGTCCTTGGTTGCCAATGCTTTCGTTTTACTTCTCTAAAGAGTTTATTCTGGATTGCATGTGAAGAGATTGTGAGAAAATGGGAGCAGAGTGAAGTGGGAACTGAGGCAATTGGATGAATGGAGAGTGAGTAGATGTTACATTTATTTTATTACTTGTCCTTTGACTAAACGTTTCTCCATCTGCCTCTGTTGCTTTTACCTTGTGCTTCTTAACTGCCAACGTGCTCTAGAGTTTACTTAATAAGCAGGCATGAGCGTGAGCCAGCAGTAACTGAAAGAAACAGCTGTGCTGTCCTTTTGGAGTGCCTGTCTTTAGCTCATTAGAAAAATGCTAGTCAGAGCTAAGATTTTTAAAGAGAAGAAAAGAAAAAAGGTAAATAAAAACAAAACTTTCATATGTAGTGAGCGATTGTTAATGGAAACAGACAGCCACATGCTGTTTCAAGAATCAGTCACTTGTCGATATCAACAGAAGTTGCAGTGTTTGTTTTTAAAAAAGTTACTAGTGGTTGAAAGGAAGAGACAGTGTGGGAAAACAAAACAAGGACCCAGGGACAGAATGTGTGTTGGGTAGGGGTGCGTAGTTAGAGATATTAGGGAACTGCAAGAGGAGCACAAGGGTGTCAAGTATCAGTAACAGTTAAATCAAGTTGTTAAATTAAGTAGTTTACTGTTATTTCTTTTTGTACAGATGGTGATGGAGTTGTGGGCAGTGTGTTGCATGCACGTCTGTGTGTGTGTCTTTGTGGTGGGGCTGACTCGGTCTTTCCTCTGACTTAGTGAGAGCAAAAAAAATGGTGGCTGGCTAGTTTGAAAATTTTAGATGCCCATGAATATCATAAGTAATGGGAACCCCAAATTGGCACTTGTTTTTCAATGGACTATTGAAAAATAAATGTTTCAGTTTCAGTTTATTTTTATACTGGAAAGGCATGTAAGCAAAATGGCCCATTTTCACAAGTGTCCAGTCAAACCATACAACAGTAGATTACTGGGTTTACAGGAAAGTGCACTGCATAAGAAAAAAAAAAGAGTTAAAGGGTACTAAGTAAATGCCATCAAATGTGAATAATACAGTATATTACATAGAGCATAATGGATTGCTAAGTGTGTGTTATGGATTTCTTTCACACACCCGAGTTGTGTGATGACCCATACCTCGAGAGGTTTATGTGGTCATCCCATATCAATGGTGTGTGAAAAAAATCCATAAACACACATTCACATATCCTTTATTTTTTGTAATTGCTGGTGACCATGAATATTAACTTGTTTTAGTGTAGTCTGAAATAAAAAGATTTTTTTTTGCAGTTTTATTTTTAAGTTACTTAATCAGAAAGAGAGTTAAAAATGTTTAACTTGAAGTAGTTTTTCTAAACTGGTGAACAAAAAACATTTTTACAGTCTGTACCATTTTGAAGGAGTTTGATGCTGTGTTCCATCCAGTGGTTTGGTTCATTGTTCCAATTAAACAATCCGAAAATGAATCAGAACTAGTTATAAATGCATGCAACAAATAAACTGTAACTTTTTAACTTGAACATTTAAGTCTTTATTTGTACTGTGTCTTTGTTTGAGTGGAATGAGGTCCTTTGGTCATGAAGTGCTTTTGTTGAGTATGTCTTTCTGTTGGTGCAGCAGCTGAGAAGAGAAGAAGAAAAAAGGTTAGGAAGCGTGTGACAAGGGTTACTTTTATTAGGAGATTTTGAATGAAAGTTGTAGGCTGAGTTATTTGTGGAGGTGTTAATGATTATGGAGGTTACGTGTTTTGGGATTTGGTGTACTTACCTGGCTGATGGCATTAATCAGAGTCTGAGTCTTCCACTACCCATGGTCTGGGTCTCTTTGGTGGCAGTGTATTTTACATTATATTGACAGACACTTCCTTGTTAAACACACAGCCTGGTCTGAAGATAGTCTGGAGACTCTTCAGGCTGGGATTCATGGAGAGTACTGAAGAGATATTGCTGTGGGTCCTGGAGAGTCTTTGATGGTAGGATTTGCTATTGTTATGTCTCTGGCAGTACTTGGGGCACACTGGGAAGTCAGGATCTTGTTGTGAATGTTAGAAATGTGTCTGCTTTTTTTCACTAAGCACAGAGTAGTTATTGATACTTTATAGGCTTTTGTGCCCTGAGACCTGTTAAACCTCAGTTGGAGCCACATTTGTGTCTATTAGGTGTTGTATCAAGGTTTTTCAGGTACTGTGGTTTGTTATTCTTTTTTCTTCTGGGATTCCAGCATTGAGTTTCCTGTTATGCATCATTTTTCTTAATTTATTCATACCAGTGTTCATTGATCGATACCAGAGGGATTTGCCTGGCATGTAATTAATATTAGGGGCCAGACCGAATACAGAGCCTGGGGTCCATGTTGTTTCTGGGCAATTCCTTTTGTACAGTTCATGGGCTGTAAGTGGGTCTCTTTCTCTGTTAGCTGAGTTTTCATATAACCCTAGAACTACTGGCTGTACATCCCTGGGGTTCTCTCCTGTTCTGGCTTTTTGTTTGACACTCTGAATACTGTAGGTATTTGTGCCCCTCACTATCTCTACCTTCTTGTATGTCTCCCCACCTGAGATCGATCTGCTCTTTTGTTTTTAGTGCAAAATGTAGGATAATGTGGAAAAATATGAAGTTTAATAGAGCAGTTGGGTTTCTCATTGAAATTGTTCCTGTTGAATGCAAAAGTTCTATATCTTCTTCAGACAATGGATGTGCTTTGTTTGGGTCATTACCTTTTCCCAATTTTTTTAGATATTTTTGTTTTGCTCTCAGCATTTTCTTTGTTTCTTGAAAGTCAATGTCAGCTCCCTGGAATACTGAGGATGGGTATTTTTGGGCTTTTTGGTGTCTATCGACACTTGGGAGTATCCACCTTAATGTGGCAGGCTCTTATTCAATGGCATCTGTTTTTTTTCTGAATAAGTGAAATCAGCTAGGAGTAAGTCCAGCTCTTTTTGGGGAATGTCAGTTATGGCTCTACACTTGTTTTTTTACAGCTGAAAAGGCCTGAATAAGCGTTACATCACTTGCCATTTTTTCAAGCTATGCTTTTGTTTTTTAACTGATCAATAAATAAGTGCCATTCATTTTCTTCAACAGGTGTGAATCTGTTTTCCATTTTTTCCTGGTCTTAAGGAGATTTTTTCTTTTTAGGAGACAGAAGAAAATGCATTTGAGTGCCGTGGCCAACGTTCATATTAGGTTTCATACTAGGTTTTAATAGGAGCTAGAGAGCCAAAAAGGCCCATGATTTACTCCTATATATTAATAATAATTAAGAATTGTTCCAGAGAGAGAATATATTTATCCAGACGTGTTTTACAGATTTGTTTAGATTTGCTAATAATTATTTCTAAGGGTAATGCATCCCATAACTTAATAACCATTACTGAAAAAAAGAATTTCCTAGCTAGGAAATTGAATTTCTTTAATTGTAACTGCAATGGATGTCCTCTAAAATTGTAAGGTGCTTCTTTAAAATGAAAACCCAAATTAAATATTAAATAAGGAGCATTAATAATGTTGTACATAAGGGGAAGATCACCCCTTAGATGCCTTAGTGATAAAGGCATTAAATTTAGAGAGATTAGTCTGCTCTCATACAATACACCTCTAAGATCTCTTACCATTTTGGTATACTTTCCCTGCACCTTTTCTAGTGCTAAAATATCCTTTTTCTGATAGGGGGACCACAACTGGGACAAATAATCCAAATGTGGAATAACATAGGCCCTGAAAAGTGACATCAGTACTCTTTTATCCCTAGACACTATATTTTGTTTAATAGCCCAAATTACACGATTAGCTTTTAAAATAACATTGCTTATGTGTGTGGTAGGCCTAAAATCTGCCGATATTTGGACACCTAAATCTTTTTCAGAACATGTACTCATTAATATTTTATTGTCCAAAATATATGTATGCCTAGGGTTATTTACCCCAAAATGTGTAACCTTACACTTAGATGAGTTTAGCTTCATCCTCCAGGTAACAATCCAATTCGACACAGAATCCAAGTCCTTTTGAATAGTGGATATTTGCCCCTGATTTGCATATAACCCTCCAATTTATATGTCATCAGCATATTTAACAGTATTTGAACAATTTTCTTTTGTTATATCTGATATGAAAAACTGAAATAGAGTGGGGCCCAATACTGACCCCTGTGGCACCCCGCTAGTAACCGATCCCTTACATGAAAGATGTCCATTAATCATTACTTGTTGTGAGTGATTTTCTAGCCAATTTGCTATCCCTCTGATTAAATTTTAATTTAAATTCAAACGTTTTAGTTTTTTTATTAATGCCCAATGGGGAAGATAATCAAAAACTTTACTAAAATCAATATAGATTATATCATAAGGGTCTCTGTTATCTAAATGCAAACTTAGACCTTTGTAGAAGCATAGCAAATTTGTTAAACAGCTTCTGCCTTTCCTGTAACCATGTTGTTCAGTATCAGTGTCTTCAAATGCTGCAGTTAACAGATCCTTAATTAAACTTTCTAAAATCTTTCCCATTGGTGATGTCAAACTTATTGGTCTGTAATTTTCCCACTCATTTCTAGATCCTTTTTTATGAATGGGTTTCACATAAGCAGTTTTCCATATATCTGGCACAAAACCATGATTTAGGCAATGCTCAAACAGAAGTTTCAAAGGGGTGGCTAGACTATTGGCTAAAAGAAACAGTAAGTGTCCAGGAATATCATCTGGTGAAGGGCTAGTTTTACCTTTTAACTTTCTTAGTTTAGTAAGAATATCAGATCTTGCTATTTCTATACAGTCACTTAATGGATACTCAAAAGTCTCATTATTAAGTTGTTTTTGAAACACACTACAAAATTTGATGTTAAACAAATTTGCCATATCAATAGGGTTACACACTAATTTGTCATTAATTTGTATTGGACCAATTTGACAGACAGGCTTCTTAAGAGAATTTATGTAGGCATAAAAAGATTTGCTATTATCCTTACATGCATTTAAGGCTAAAATTATCTCGCACTTTCTTTTTTCCTTGTGTATACTTTATTTATATTTTGTTTTTGATATTCAAAAATGAATTCCAATTTGCTGGTGTACAAGATTTTAAATAACGTGCATAAGATTTATCCTTCTTTTTTTTGTTTAATTATAGCTTTAGTCATCCATTTTGGCTTCAATTTATCAGATGATTTTTTTCTGTCTAAATGGAACATTTTTATTCCTTAAATCAATAATGCAGTTATGCAGTGTCTCAAAATATTCTTCAATTTTCCTAGAATTTAATATATGCATCCAGTCAACCTTATCTACTTCATTTTTAATGTTTTTAATATCTGCCTTGTTGAATAGGAAAATTTTAGTATTACATGGTGCCACTATAGAAACTTGTGCTATATTAAATCCAATAGTACAATGTTCACTATTTCCAATATGGGGAAGCTCAGCAACATTAATTAGTGTCAGTGATCTACTGTGGAAAACTAGACACAGATGCTGTGTCTAGCTACTGTACCATGAGGTTAGGTACAGTTTCACCTTCCCTGATATCACAAGGTTCTAAAATGATGTTAATGTATTATACATTTAGGGCAGAGTCAGTCATCAATACCTCTGGATTGCAACAAGCTACAGACAAGCTCAGTACCTCACCTACAAGAACCCTCCATGAACTTTTAAAATGTTATGGGTATTGTTCAACAATGTTTCCCTTTAACAGGGCAGGGTGGGATGTGGGGATAAAGAGATTACTAATAGGAGTGACTGTCAACATCTAAACTGCTTGTATTTTGTGTAAGTGCTTTGCGAAGTCTGAAATTTTACTGAAGGGATGAGATTGAAATGGCCAATGTTTTTTTTAATGCCATGTTCTACTAAATGGCAATGAAACACTTTGCAAGTCAGTTTCCTCTTAAAAAGAAAATCAATTTTAAAATATGCTGTATGTGCACTGCAAATATCCATGCATTGACATCTCTTGATAAGTGATTCAAAACAGATTTGTGCACTTTAAATAAAGGAATCTACCAGCATGCCCCATCTGAACATACTGTATGTATTAGAGCTACCAATTTTCTGCAACTGTGAAAAGATGGACGAAATTGTGAAAACAATCATTTATGGTGTTTCCATGCATAAACAGTCATCTCCTGCAATGCCACGTAAAAATGCTAAACTGCTATTGTGGTAATATTTAGCCACAAGTTGGCAACTTTTCCTGCAACTACATAAAATATGTTGAATTATGGTATATTACAGTGCAGTTAGGCACTTTTTACCTCAGGGGCACAACACTGGATGAAAACTGTAGAAACTGGGAGAAGGGAAAAACCAAAATGTCAAGAACCCGCATGTCTGACCATGGCTTTCAGCCAATCAACATGCGTTGTTTTTCAAGCCCATTTTCTTAATGTAAATAAAATCTACTACTGCTTCCTGTATTCCCTACCAAAATGGTCCTAACATGCTGCAGGATGCAGCATTCCAGAGTGTGAATAGTGTACCCCACATAAATTTTATTGCAATCACATCAGCCACCATAACCTGGGAAGGGGGCTCCAGTCTACAATCTGTACTGGTTAAGCAAAAATCCTCTCCACTAAGTGGATGAAGGAACATATGACCTGCATCTGCATATGTGCAAATATTACACCATTTACTGGTGCAAAAACATTGCTCAGCTGTGTTTTTCTATTCAAAACACATTGATCACTAAAATTGCTTTTGGTCAAATGACTTGTCCAGACTAGTACTTTTTAGGGCTGCATAGAAATTCCATGCAATTCTTCTGGGACTACATCACAGAGAGAGAGCAAGAGAAGAGAAGAGAAGAGAAGAGAAGAGAAGAGAAGAGAAGAGAAGAGAAGAGAAGAGAAGACTAGAAATCACGTGACAAGATACCTAGACTGTCTGCTTCCACAACTAGACCAAAAGTACAGGTACACAAGGTTGTCTCAATTTAATATAGTGGTGTTCTCCCCTTCCCTCCACTCTTGACTATATTATTGGTAAAAATTAATTCAGTGATGAAAATAAGAATCCTTCAGCCTTCTGCCTCCTGTCTTACATTTGGTGTAGTATACAAGAATATCAGTGAAACATAAATTCCTTCAGCTTTCTGCCTTACATGTGTTCTGGTATGCAAGAGTATTAGCGAAACATATTATTTACATTCTCTCAGACTCTCCTATTTATTGAGGGGAACAAGCAACTGGTCTTAATCAGACGTCATGAATGAAAGAGATTAGCTTAGTTGATTTATTTTTACCAGGGAGAAGGATTGCAGTTGTGAGGATTCAACCAAATCTAATTACTTATGTAAACAAATGTAGAGAGTCAATTGTTAAACTAATTGTTTAGTTCAATGCTAATGTTAAAATCAATACTGCTGCTTTACTGAAATATGTATTAGCTAGTGTTCATTTTCTGTACTTAATTTTGTTCTGTTTTTTCCTTTATTTTCTTTTGTTTAAAAAATCAGTAACTTTATAATGAAAAAAAAAGCCTTTGTCACCTTGCTTTCCCAATGTGTCACAAGTGTGACAGTACTCAGCCTCATCTTTATAGACACCAGGCCAATAGTATACCCCCCCCCCATCATGTCCCACAAGTGGAATCTTGTATGCAATGCTGAGTAGTTGTTGCCTAGCTCCTTAGGTATTACCAACTGTTTACACACCTGGCAAATCTTGACTCTTTGAGCTGCAAACTAGGTGGGATCTGGAGACAATTTGGTCCTGAGGCAACCATATTTCTGTTATTAAAACATAACGGTTATTGTATCAGCATGATAACATTTTAGAAGATGGATCCAGTCCACATATGCATCAACATGGCAAATGGCTAGGGGCAGCTTACATAGAAACATAGAAACATAGAAACATAGAAACATAGAATTTGACGGCAGATAAGGACCGCTTGGCCCACCCAGTCTGCCCATTTCCCTACCTACTGGATAAGCTGCAGATCCTAGTTAACCAGCAGCCTACTTCTTCCTACCCGCACCCCCCAGAACTGCCTTATGACTATCCCATGCATGCTTGAATTCCACCACTGATTTTGACTCCACAACCTCCTCCGGAAGGCCGTTCCATGCATCCACAACCCTCTCTGTGAAAAAATACTTCCTTAAATTACCTCTGAGCCGCCCCTCTATCTTCAAATTGTGCCCTCTTGTTCTTGCACACCTCTTTTTTTGAAAGATGCTACCCTCTTGGACTTTGTTGATTCCCTTGAGGTACTTGAAAGTTTCTATCATGTCCCCTCTCCCCCTTCTTTCCTCGAGGCTATACATATTAAGCTCCTTAAGTCTCTCTTCATATGTCTTCCGGTGCAGACCCTGCACCATTTAGTTGCCCTCCTCTGGACAGCTTCCATCCTGTCTATGTCTTTTGAGATTGGGTCTCCAGAACTGCACACAGTACTCAGATGGGGTCTCACCAGCTGTCTGTACAGAGGATAATAACTTCTTGTTTTCTACTGGTGATGCCTCTCCTATGCATCCCAGTATCCCCCAGCGCTCCTTGCTGCCCTCTCACATTGCTTGCCCGTCTTTAGGTCATCTGATATGACTACCCCAGGTCCCTTTCCATTTTTGTTGTTGTTATCTCACCCCATTGTGTACTCTTCCCTGGGTTTTTGTTTCCCAGGTGCATTACCTTGCACTTCTTAGCATTGAATCTAAGCTGCCATACATTTGACCATTCCTCTAACCTTGCCAAATCCCTTCTCATCCTTTCCACCCCACCCTGTGCATCAACTCTGTTGCAGATCTTAGTGTCATCTGCAAGAGACATACTTTTCCTTCCAGTCCTTCTGCAATGTCACTTATAAAGACATTGAAGAGGACCAGGTCTAATACTGAACCTACGGGTGCCCCACTAGTAACCCTCCTTCTGAGTGGACTCCATTTACTATACCTCTGTGTCCTATTCTCCAGCCAGTTCTTACCCAGGCTGTCATCTTGGGACCCACTCCCAGGCTGGCTAACTTGTATATTAATCTTTGTGTGGGACTGTGTCAAATGCCTTGCTAAAGTCTAGGTAGGCCATGTCCACAGCCCCTCCCTGATCTACTACTTTGGTCACCCAGTCAAATAAATCTATCAGATTCGTCTGGCATGACCTTCCCGCTGTGAATCCATGCTGCCTAGGGTCCTGTGCCCCTCTGGCCTCTAGATACTCGACAATTCTTTCCTTTAGAAGTGATTCCATCATTTTCCCTATCACTGAGGTTAAACTAACAGGTCTATAGTTTCCTGCTTCTGCCTTGCTCCCACTTTTGTGAAAGGGAATCACATCTGCCCTCCTCCAGTCCTCTGGGTACCACCCCATCCTCCCATGATTTGTTAAAAAGGGTAGTCAGTGGTGTCACTAGTTCTACCCTTAGTTCTTTTAGAATTCTGGGATGAATCCCATCAGGCCCCATTGCTTTGTCCACCTTCAGTTTTAAGAGTTCTTTCA
Source organism: Neoceratodus forsteri (assembly GCA_016271365.2). Lineage (NCBI taxonomy): Eukaryota > Metazoa > Chordata > Ceratodontiformes > Ceratodontidae > Neoceratodus > Neoceratodus forsteri. The sequence continues at coordinate 705,004,815 of CM057455.1, forward strand.
GAACCCTTTGTTCTGTAAATAGGCCGGTATCAACTTCTGTATCCAGAGTTTTAATTTTAGTTATGAGCAATGCAGATGTTAATAATTCTGACCTTGCAGGGCAGATACTTGCTTATTTATTTTAGTTCTATTTTATTTTATTCTGTAGTAACTGGGCATAGCCCATTAGGCACAGCTGCCTGTTTTGGGGGTTGACCTGGGGCACTGTGGTGGTTTTATGCCTTGTGCAGGGTTGCATGATATGCAGATGGAGATTGCAGGGTTCATGCCCAAGTCTGCTGAGTGCCCCAGGCTCCTTCACAGCTCATTGCTCTAGCCTCAGGGCTATGCTAGAATCTGCATCATTATAATCAGAGTTTGGCTGTGCATTAAATGTATAATGTATATATTTACCAGAAATGGTATGTAAGAGACTTGCTATCTTCCTGATCTAGGAGTACTGGATGGTATCTCATTTAGGAGAGTGCCTGCCTCATACCATGTTGACCAGTAGTGCACCATCTAGGGCAACTGGGATCAGTGGCACCATAACACCACACCCTAGGGTACCATAGCAAGAGACCACACAAAAAACTATTTTTCCATACCAGAGCTGGGACTAAGCATAGTGGTGTTTTATTATTTAGCTGCAGGACGATACACAATTCTCTGGCCATTACTTTTTTCAAGATATTTTGCTCATCTTTCTCACCCCATTCAATACTATTTTGCAGCCCTATTGGCTCTAACCAGCATTTGTTTTAAATGTAACCCTCACTGCATTTCACACCAAAATACCTGTAGTGGGATCTGCTGGCAAGATGCTTTGTTTAATTATATTGTTTATTGCTACAGATTTTTTGTATGGTAAACTGTAACAACGGTAAATTTGGAAACATCATTGTATTTTTCATTGGGCTGGCAGTATAGCCCACAGGTTAGGTTAACCAGCCATGAATAAGCTTGGCACATAGTGGTGGGCTTTACCTGGTTACCAAAGAATAAAAAAAAGTTGTTCTGTCAGAGTGCCATTGTTTTTTCCAAAGATTTATTGACTGTCAGCTGAGTAGCCCCAATCTCTGAATCCTGTGGACAGTATTCCAGGCTGTTGCCTAAATATTTGTTGTTATGTACAGTTTATTTTAACTCTAAGAAATTAGTCATCAGGAATGTTCTCCTTCACATCCCCCACTTGCATAGTTTGTGACCCTGAGCAAGTCACTTAACGTCCTTGTGCTCCCATGTTGCACCAGGAAACAACCTTAGGTTTAATGTGCGTACAGTAATGTGCCACTCCTGGTTAAACACTTTCCCCTACCCTTCCCTTCCCTACCTGGTGACCGTAGCCCTAGGATACGAGCTTTTGGATTGAAGAAGACTATTACCAGCCATTGATTTCCTGTCAGGAGAACAGATAATCTGTTTATTCTCATCAAAATCCAGCTTGGCATCCAAACATTCAACATTATTAGTATTTTATTTCAATGTACATGCAAAATTCAAGTCATCATCCAGTTAAGCATTAGCCAGTTAATAAACTCTGTGATCCTCTCAAGAATCTACCCCAGACACATATCTCATAGTCAATAAAGTGATAACAGCAAATGATATGTCTGAGTAGGGGTCAGTATCAGAAAAACACAGCTTGTTCTCCCACCAGGACTAGAAAATATTCGCATCAGAGTGTACCAGGGAATTCCACATAACTGTCCCTTTTAGTTACAAATGAAATCTAATGTTGAACATAAAATAGTTGTGTGTAAGTATAAAGTTCAACAAGTCAAAAGTAAATTATTTAAGTGCCTTATCAAATGTTTCCTCGGTATAGCATAGAGGTTAGAGAAACAAGTTATGAATGAGCATGCTACATCCAGTTGACCGGAGTCTGATTCCCATAACCTCTACTTGCATTCTGTGTGATTCTGAACAAGTCACTTAACCTCCCCAGTGCTAATAAAAAGAAAAACAAAGAAAGTACCCATTATACCATGATCATAGCTTACACATGTGCATCTCTTCTGCTCAGGCTACCTGTTGAATGTGCATGTTACCTTCGCAATGTAAATATATTAGGATGGTTTTGCCACATGTTGCTGATGTAAACAGCGCAACACTCTACCAAACATTTAATATTTTCAGGGTGGGAGTGACATGGAAGTTATAACTTTCAAAAACTTCGAAATCCTGGGTGTTACATTTTAAATGAAAGAACATGAAAAGAAAAATGGACATATTGATGTTGTTAGAAAACAAAAAACGCACAGTGACTAACAAATACTTCTGCTTTAAGCTACCTACAGTAGCCTTGAGTGTATTTCTCTGTCAGATCCCATCAGGTCCCGCCATAAAGCCTGTACTGTGGCTGCTCTCACTACATAGTCAGGAAAACTATTATACACATTTACCACCTTTCACTTCCTGATATTTCCCTTTATCCTATCCCTTAGGTTTCAGAGAATGTCCCCTAGCTGTACTACCCCCCTCCATATCATAATGCCTTACATGGCCCACCCTATCAAGCCTTGTAAGAACTCTAAATACTGTACCCTTATATCTACTCTTAGTCTCCTCTTGTTCAGACTGAACACATGTAATATTGCCTGTCTCTCCAGTTAGCTACTGCCCTCCATCTCCATTGTTACATTAGTGGCCCTGTGCTGCATCTTCACACTCTCCTCAATATCCTTCTTATGGTAAGGAGACCAGAATGGCATGCAGCACTCCAAATGAGGCCTAAGCTGGACTACACATTTTCTACACAATGATCCCTCACCAGCTCCTTAATAGTCTTAAAAGCAAGACTGCTCAAATCAGTACATGAGAGAGTTTCCTAGTTTCCAGATTTTGATGCTGTGAGCACTATGCCATATGTGCATGCACTTGGTCTGTCAGAATATTCCAAAGGCAGAAGTAATCCCCACTTTGAGTAGTATAAACAGGCTAACTTGCTTTTAAAATCTTGCTCCATGCATTTATATCTTTTATGAGTCTGAGAAAAATGTTTCCCCTGTTCACACATGGGGTATCACTAAGATGCTGGCTGGACTTTTCTCCACTTGAGAACATGCTGAAAGATCCTTAGGAATCTGGATGAAGTCACTAACAACCAAAGCAGCCTAAGCTGACAGCTGTTGGGGGTCTGTGTCCCTTTCTTCATCTTGTTAAATCTCTTTGTTTTATGATAGAGGTCTGGAAATACAAGTATATGAAAGAACACAAAGTTTTGTATAATTTCTACCAGCTGTTCTTGCTAAAATCCCAGAGAAAAGAGACTGTTGAATGATAGGATTGTTATAAGCAGTAAGGGTGGTCAGTGGTTTGGAATCTCTTTGAGTCCCCAAAATGCTGAACGTACTTTGGTATCAGAGTGTTGGTATGTGTGCAATATCATATTTGGAACTGTAATACTTGAAAGTCAAGAGTCATGACAATTACACATACAAAATATAATTCCTTAGCAAAGCAGAACATACTACTTGAGCAAACTCAACAATGTAGCAGTTATAAATCAAATATCTGGATCTGGGAGTCATTATAACAAGTATTTTGCAGTAAATGTTTCTTATCTGACTCACTGTCTTTGCTTAACGTAGTTTCCTAACAGATACAGCTTAAACAGCAGACAGTGTATGTCAAACATTCAGATGGCAGATGCCCTCTTTAATACACCAGAAAATTGTTCTAACAAAAAAAAGAAAGCTGCATACTCACCTTTCAGACATCATATAAGCCAGGTGTAGCTTGCACAAGATATACTTGGTACTGGTAGAGCTGTGAGATCGGTTGCCATCAAAACAGAGCAATTAGGAGCTCCAATAGCTAAAGCTTGTAATAGACCTCTGGAGGGCTGATCCCCAGCAGTGATATTGTGAGTAATTAGTTTATTGTTCGATAATTTGTCATTACAATACCATACATTAAACAAGCATCTGTCAATGCTGAATGTTTGCTTGTTTGTATTAGCATTGGAAATGCAGGAGTTAGACAGATGCAGAGTAGCAATGGAAGTAAAGTACTGAACTTCAAGCCAACCCCACCTCCAACCTGAAGAGATTGACAGGTACTGGGGTACGCATTTGGGTTGTCACCCATAACGTTCATGCCATTTCACCTCACCCTGTCCTGCAGACACTGACAAGTGTTGAGGTGTGCCTTGGGGTGTTCAGTTTTACAGTCACCCCACTCCATAATAACATATGCTGAAATGGGTGCAATATAGAAGAATGGGGTGAGCTCTGGGGCCAAAGTGTCCAAGGCACACCTCGATGCCTGTCACTGGCTGCAGAGTGGGGGGGTTGGGGTGGAATGTCATGAGCATTACAGTCGGCAAGTCAAAGGCACACCCCTGGTGCCTGCCAATCTGTACAGGGTGAGACGTAATGGTTAGAAACCCTAATGCCATGGACGTTTGTTGGTATTTGCACTACAAATTTTCAACATGGCCTTTTTGTGACCCCCACCTCATGAAAGCATTTGTGACCTCTTCTCATGAACAGTGGCACTGTGATTTTGTCAATGTGTCCTGAACCTTGAGTTCCCACAGTGACCGTGACATTGTGAGCCAGATGTATGAAAACACAGATCGGGCAGGATGTGAAGAATAACAGCTGCACCATTCATAGGGAGGTGTGAAGAGATGGCAATGTTGAAAATCTGTAGTGAAAATACTAAAAATGCTCGAACTTCCGAGCGTACGTGGAAACTGCACAATGCATGCACGTAACACAGTCATTCTGTGGATTTATTTCACCAAATTTTCAACATAGGCATTTTGTGGCCTCTGTTCATGAACACTGTCACTAGGATTTTCTTAATCTGTACCGAACATTAATTTCACACAGCAACTGCGCTATTCTGTGCCAGATGTGTAAATGCATATTTTGGGCAGGATGTGAAAAATGACAGCTGTACTGTTCATGAGGAGGTCTGAAAAAATGCCAATGTTGAAAATCTGGAGTGAAAGTACTACAAATTTGCGAAGTTATGAGGGTGCATGGAAACTGTACAATGCACGCTAGTAACACAGTTATTTTATGGAAGTTTGTCACCAAATTTTCAACATAGGCATTTTAGGACCTCTGATCATGAACAGAGTCACTGTGATTTTACATATGAACATACATACGAAAGTATGAATCTGATAGCAGAACAGACCAATCAGTCTAGCTAAGTCTGCCTGAGTGTGCAGCTAGCACCCTAGATTGCAGCTGCCCCAGCCTCCTCCCCCTCAGTTCCTCCCTTGCTTGTCCCAGCCCCTGCCCCCCTAACACTTCCTCTTGCTTTATCCCACTCCTTCTTAAAGCTATTGACTGTCCTACATGTTACCACCCCCTCTGGCAGTGTATTCCAACTAGACACCACCCTTTCAGTGAAGTAGTGCCTCCTCATTTCCCTCTTCAAACGTCCCCCTTCCAACCTTAGACTGTGCACCCTCGTCTCTCTTCCATGCCTCAGTTTAAACACCCCCTCGGTGCAAAGTTTGTTTACCCCCCTCAGGTATTTAAACACTTCAATCATACCCCCATCCCTCCTTTCCTCCACTGTGTACATGTTCAGCTCCTTCAGCCTAACTTCATATTCCTTTCCTTCCATCCCCTTTAGCATTTTTGTTGCCCTCCTTTGCACCCCCTCCAGTAACTTTATATCTCTCCTCAGGTATGGCTTCCAGTGTTACACACAGTATTCCAGTTGTGGTCTAATCAGTGATCTGTAGAGAGATAGCATCACATCCCTGTGTCTGGATGAGAAACCCCTTGTGATGCACCCCAGCAACCTGTTTGCATTCGCTGCTGCTCTTCTGCACTGGGCTGAGTTGTTCATGCTCCCAGTTACCAACATCCCTAGGTCCTTCTCCTCCTGTGTGTTCCCCAACCTCATCCCCACAACCAGTAGTCCCTCTTCTGGTTCTCAGCCCCAAAGTGAATCACCTTACACTTCTTTGCATTGAATCCTAGCTGCCACTCCACGCACCATGTCTCTAGTCTGGTTAGGTCCCCCTTCAGTTTTTTCCGTCCATCCTCTTTGTCCACCACTGCCCACAATTTAGTATCATCTACAAACAGACTAACCCTGCTCCTCAATCTGTGTGCTGTATCAGACATAAAAAGCCCAAATGGCACTGGGCCTAGCACTGACCCCTGTGGCACTCTGCTTGTCACCGCTCTAGGTGCCGAGAGTGCTCCTCCACCACCATCCTCTGCACCCTTCCCTGTAACCAGTTCTCTAACCATTTAGTCAGCTTTTTTCCCACCCCCACTGCCATCAGCTCCCCCCCAGTCACCCATGAGGCACTGTATTAAAGACCTTACTGAAATCCAAGTACAGGACATGTACCACATGGCCCCTGTCCAACTCCCTTGTCACCCAGTCATAAGACTCTATTAGGTTGGTTTGACAAGACCTCCCTGAGACAAACCCATGTTGCTGGCCATCTTGGAGGCCATTACTTTCTAGGAATGCCACCAGCCTCTGCTTCAGTATCACCTCCATAAACTTATCCACTATGGACAAGAGACTGACCATCTGATAATTTCCTGGCTCCTCCCTAGGCCCACTGTTGTGTATAGGCACCACATGGGCCACCCTCCAGTCCTGAAGCACGCACCCCATTTCCAGGGAGGTGTTGAACAGATCTGCCAGTGGCTCAGCCAACAGCTCCATCATCTCACTCAGCAGCCTGGGTTGGATGCCATCGGGACCTGATGCCTTTTCCACCCTTACTGCCCTCAGCCCCTCTAGCACCCTACTCCCTATGATCACTTTGTCCATCACCTCCCCCCCCCTTTTCCCACCCCCCAGCCCATGCTGATAGTGGACCATCCCTCTTCTTAGTGAAAATGGAGCTGAAGTACACATTTGGAAAGGCCATGCTTGGAGTTCGATGGCCAAGCAGCCAGCCACTCCCACTTCCTGAGCTATATAAGCAGATCCTCTCAGCCTCATTGTGAATCATTTTTTCTTTGCAGCATAAGGCTCTGTCCATCTGTCCTCTGAGCTGGTTGGGGCCTGCATGGCTGGCTGAGTCCTACCCCCCCCACCTTGCTGCTCCTGCTTGTGTTTGCTGGATTTCTGTGTTTATTTTTCTGCTTCTGGTTTGTATTTTGCCTTCAGCTGCATGTGTGCTCCTTCTTTCTTTCCCGTTCTGTGTTTGTGTGTCTTGGTTTTGTTTAGTTTTTGGGGCTTTGTTTCTAAACTCCTAGCATACTGTTCCAGATCCCCTGCTACTTGCTTTCAGTCACTCAACTCTCAAACTACTGCAATGCAATTGCAATCATTATTTGTGTGTTTTGGCTCAGCCATAGCTGCAGCATGTTGCATACTCAATTGATTTCACCTGACAAAGGCTTACACTGACCCTAGCTATGCAGTTAAATCATGCTCTCTCATTCTGCTTACCTCATTATAACAGCTTCATTGCACTGCCTGGCTACACCTGCTTTCAGAGCAATGTGTCTCCTTATTTATGTTTATTGCAGTTACAACTCCGTGTACTCCATACGGATGTTGCTTTTATATTTATTCACTCTGTTATACTCTGAGGTCAGCTAAAAAAAAAGCTCCTGCTAAGGCTGTTAAATTTTCTGCTCTAAATCCTGCCTTTGCTGCTGAAAATCCTCAGAGTATTTGTCACCTTGATTTGACTTTTAAATGTCTGGCTGTTCTTGCCCCACTATTCAGTGCTGGGTAATTGCTACTACATTATGAAGACCTACGTACAGGTCCACTTATTACTCTGTTTACTGACCTACATACAGGTCAATGCTTGCTTACGCAATTGATTGCTCATGCCTACTGCATCCTCTCGACTTCGGCCTCTGGGATGTCTGCTGCACTCAATCTGCTTTCGACCTTGCAAGGTCTCAGCACTCACTGCTCATTACAATCAGCACATCGTGCTCAATCAGCTTTCCAGCTTCTCAGCTCTCAGTCTAATTCTAGGGCATGCCAGCCATTCTATTCTGGTGCAGGGTCCCTGCAGCCAGCGGTCTCGCTCTGCATTTAGTCCGCATCTTGAGCATGTCCAACTTGGGGCGGGATCCTTCTCACCTGGCCCATAGCTGGGAATGTCCTCACCCTAGGCTTGGCTTTAGCTTCCTGCAATGCAACAGCAGCTCCTGGTGTAGAATTTAAGACTAGCAGTGAAGGGTGGTTATGACGATCGTCTTTGGTTCTAGTGTTCCACTATAGCGGTTAGCCATTGACCCTAGCAAGGCACCTTCACCACATTCTCGCTACAACTGCCACTGTTTCACCTGGTTTAAGTTTAGGATGGGTAGGCCAGGTGAGTGCCTCAGCAGTCATTGCTTTCCTCCTCTGCCTTGGTTGCACGTATTGTTGCAGAGTTTTATCGCAACCTTACATGGCGTTCCCGCTAGATGGTTTGAGTGAGCGCCTTCCTCCAAATTGGAATATTTTCCACCACCCTTTAGTTGGGTTTTCCAAATTGCAGCTGCAGAGCTGTCACTAAATAAACTATACAAAGCCTGGAGGGAAGACGACCTAGGCCTTGGATCCCCAGAGATTTCCTCCTCAAAGGGTTTTTTTTTTCCCTCTCTTCCGTTGCCTCAGGTAATAACTGTTAGTTAGCATAGTAGTGTCCCCTAGTTTCTTTAGGCAGGTTCTGCTGTTGGATGCAGGTGGAGGATGTCCTTCTGTTCCCTCTCTCCTTAGAGGATCCCCTCATTCTCAACACAAACTATTAGTATCATGCTACGCAAACCTGGGCATTTCATTATGTTTTCAAACTGAGCATCTCATTCTGTTATCAAACTGTCTATGCTTCTCTACTACGTTACAGTTATTGCTCCTACGTCACAGTTACTGCTTGCTCATAAACTTTATGACATCTCCTTCTTTGGGATATGATTGTACTACATTTCTTTTGGGGATTCCTAAGGTACCTGCCAACAGCCAAAACCAAACTAACACAGTTGCACAAGCATAACACTATATTGGCTGCACGGGACATTGAATCAGAATGGTTATGCCTGAAGTTCGATGGCCAAGCAGCCAGACACACCCACTTCCTGAGCTATATAAGCAGTTCCTCTCAGCCTCATTGTGAAGCACTTTTTCTTTGCCCCACACCATCCTCCCCTCCTTCTCCAGTGGCAGCACTCTCTCCTTAGGGGGATTCCTAAGGTACCTTTAGCCACGGGAATCATCCCATGGCACCTCTAGGGGTGGAATCCTCTCTGAGGGTTCCTTGACTTTCGTACCCTTACAGGGTGGTAATTCCTCCGGAATAGAAAGTGTGAATGGCCAAAACCAAACTAACGCAGTTGCACAAGCATAACACTATACTGGCTGCGCGGGACATTGAAATCGAATTTCCGCTTGCTCCTCCCCCTTTTCCACCCAATCCGCTCCCCACTTTATCCTCACAATATGTTCCTTGCACTTCCTCTTTTCCCTGACATAACTAAAAAAGTATGTTTCCCCTCCCTTTATGCCCTGTGCTAACCTTAATTCCCTGGAGGCCTTAGCTTTTTTCACCCTCCTGGCCAGCTCCCTTGACCAACTCCCATAAGTCTCCTTATCCTCTCCCCTTCCCTGTTGTCCTGTACTTCAGGCATACAGCCCTCTATGTCCGCACCTCTTGCAGCACTTCCTTGTTCTGCCAACATGGTTTCTTGGCTCTGCTGTTCTTACTCTTGGCCCTGGTACAGGCTACTGTGGCCTCTATTAGCCAGTCTTTATGACTCCCCACTTTTGTTCTGCATCTATCCACGGCCTTATATCCTGGAGTCTCCCTTGCAGTATTGCTTCCATCCTCCCAAATTCCACTCTACTAAAGTCCACCACCTTAGTGCCCATGCCTCCTGTCTCCCTGTCCAGCATGATAATGAGCCACACTGTTTGGTGGTCTCTACCCGCTATTGAGTCCTCTACCCTTACCTCCCTCACCACCTCCCCATTTGCCAGTACTAGGTCTAGAGTGCTACCAAGCCTTGTAGGCCCACTTACCAATTGTGTCAGAAGGCCGTCCTGGAATGCATCAAGAAACACCTGCTCCATGGTACAGCTAGTGGCCAGGGTGCTCCAGTCAACCCCTAGTAGGTTAAAATCCCCCACTATCACCACACTCCCCCTTCTATATACCCTCCTTATCTGCTCTGCCAACTCACCATCTAGTTCCCCGGATTGGGCTGGTGGTCTGTACACCACTCCCAGCCTCAGCTTTCTGCCCTTGGAGCCCAGGAACTTCACCCAAAGGGCCTCTGTCCTCTCCTCTTCTCCCTCGTCTCAAATGCATTTGATCCCTTCCCTCACGTACAGTGTAACCCCCCTTCCAACCCCCCAGGTCCCTGCTGTATATCCTGTATCCCGGGATTGCCAAGTTCCAATGATGGTACTCTGTAGTCCAAGTCTCTGTCACTTCCTCTCTGAAAGGAGCACCTGAAGCTCTGCAGTTTTTTCCCCAGGCTTCTTGCGTTGAAAGAAACTACCTTCCACCTGTACCCCTCCTTCTCCTCACTCTTCTCCTTGGCCTGTGTCCCTCCTCCCGGTAGTCCACACCCCTTTCTCCTTGTTATTCCTACCAGGTGGTGGTGCCTTCTGTATTACACTCAGACCACTCTGCCCGACCCCTCCCAGGATTACTACACCTCCACCTCTATCTATATCTAGGGGGGTGAGCTTATTAGGCTCCTCTGTCCGCACCTCTTTACCAACCTCAGTCTTTTGGCCATACACCCCCCACTAGTTTAAATCCACCTTAGTAGAGATATACCCCTCTAATCCCGCCTTTAATTCTCCCCTCCCCCCTGCTCAAGTGTAGCCCATCCCACACGTCGAAGTCATTTTTCCCCCAGACTCTACCTCAATTAGTCACTAACCCATAATTTCTGTTGTGGCACCAATCCCTCAGCCACTCGTTTAACTCCTCAATCCTACTCTTCCTCCCCATGCTTGTACATGGTACCAGGAGTACCTTCAAGAATGCCACTGAATCCCCTACCCCCTCACACTACCTGCCCAACTTATAGAACCTCCCCCTCACTACTTCCACAATCTCCCATGCCAAGTCATTTGTACCCACATGAAACACTTAATGGGGTTTCTTCCTCCTCCTTGCTGCACATTTGAGCAGTGCCTGCCCTGTCCTTCCTGCAATCAACCCGGGGATAGCTTCAACCCAAATATGGCTGTGCCTTCCCTTCTACCCATCTCACCCTTTCAGTATAGAATCCCCAGGAAGTACCCCCTGCCCTTACCCCTTTCCTTCTAATGCCCCTTCCACCACCCCAGTATTTGTTCTTCCCTGCCCCTTACCCACTCCAGCTGCACCCTCTATGACTTCTGTATCTGCACCCCCTACTTCTGCCTCACCCCTTGTGTCTGACTCATTCCTCCCATCCCCCTTGAACCCCTTCCCAGCCTGACTACTTCCTACTGGGCTTCCCATGTTGCCTTCCCCTCCTCCTCTGCTGATTTCTAACCCCTCTCTTATCCCTGTTGTTGCTGATTTAGAGCTCCATTCCCTTCAACCCCAATAGTGATGCCCCTCCCATCCTTCCCCCTTCCTGTAGGCTTCTCTTCTCCATTCACCCCCCTTCCTTACTAGCCCCCTTCTACCCTTTCATCCTCACTATCTCTTCCCCTACCTGTTGCCATTTCTCTCATGCCCGCTTGTCCTCCCCCTTCAGTATGTTCCTGCTCCCCATCTCTCTCCCATAGCAGAGGCTCAAATCTATTCCTAGCCAATACCCCTCCTACATCTCTTCCCCTATCAGTTCCCTCCTACTTGTTCCACTCTGCCCCCGGTCCCTCCCTACCCGCAGCCATCTGCTCTCTCCTGGTACTCCTTGTGGTCTCTTCCTCCCCATCAGCAGCCCCCTCACCTTGGGCACCCCTCCCTTCTCCTCTCTTTTCTGCTTGTCCCTCTGATTCTGGGGTCAATTTCAGTCTCGTGCTGTTCTTCCCATCCCCCTTGCCATCCCCTATTTCCCCCAGCCAGGATGCCTACCATACTCATCTGCCCTACCACTTAGACTCCTCCCTAACCTCCACAGTTCCTCCCTCACACTAGCCAGTTAACTACAGACCATACACCCCCCCCCATCCTCCCAGCCCAGTCCAGGACTATGGCGGACCCACACCCTGTACACCCCACCACCCTTCCAAAGATGTCCACCCTATTGACATGTGGCACCTGCTCCATTTTGGACCCCATCTTATGTTACGGGCTCTTACTCCCAGTTTCTGTACCCTACTACAACTGTTAGGGCCCTATTTACTCAAATTCCTGTTCCCCCCACACTGGTCCCCCTACTGCCCCCTTGCCAACTGGGTTAATTCAGTCTCAAATCTCATCCATTAGATATTGTATTACAGTAGCAATCCTAAAGCGTCCTTGTCTATTTTTCACCCCTCAGCTGCCATACATTTTGTTGTCAGCCCTCATAGTTTCACTTAGCCCAGTTAGAAATTGTATTACACTCCAAATATTGCTCAGCTCAGTTAGAGCAAATAAATATGTATTATTACAGCGATCATAACAGTATAGCTTAGTACTTAGCTCAGTTAGAGAAAAAAACAGAACAACTTAATCTGTATTATTATAGCAATCCTAAAAGTATCCCGTCATTTCCTTGTCTTCACCCTCGAGACCCTGCCGTAATATAGGACCACACAGGACCCTGGGTGGTTGGGTGGGCAACTCTAAAGTCTTGACAGAGCTCCGTTAAGCTTGCTCACTTCCCCTCTCACACTCGCTCATTCTGTTTCTCCTGGTGCTGCAGGCTGCCCTTTTGTACTGGTCTTCTGCCTGTGTTGGTGCCTATTCCTGCCCACAAAGAAATCTGCAGCAGTCCCGACAGAGCTCTGTTGAGCTCACTCACTCCCCCTCTCTCACTCGCTCATTCTGTTTCTCCCAGTGCTGCAGACTGCCCTTTTGTACTGGGCTCCTGCCTGCACTGGCACCTTTTTCTGCCCACAAAGAAATCTGCAGAAGTCCTGACAGAGCTCTGTTGAACTCGCTCACTCCCCCTCTCTCACTCGCTCATTCTGTTTCTTCTGGTGCTGCAGGCTGTCCTTTTGTACTGGGCTTCTGCTGGTGTTGGTGCCTTTTTCTGCCCACAAAGAAATCTGCAGCAGCCCCAACAGAGCTCTGTTGAGCTCACTCAATCCCTCCTCTCTCACTTGCTGGTTCTTAATCTGTTCCAAACACTGATTTCCCACTGCAACTGTGCTATTCTGCACCGGAAGTGTGAAAATACATTTTGGCCAGGATGTGAAAAATGACAGCTGTACTGTTCATAAGGAGGTGTGAAAAAATGCCAGTGTTGAAAATCTGGCATGAAAATATTGCACATTTGCAAAGTTACAAGGTACGTGGAAATTGCACAACACACACTTGTAACACAGTCATTTTATGGACTTTCATCACCAGATTTTCAAAATAGGCATTTTAGAACCTCTGCTCATGAACAGTGTCACTGTCATTTTCTAAATCTGTCCCAAAAACTGGTTTCCCACAGTGACCATGCTATTCTGTGCCGGAAGTGTGAAAACACATTTTGGCCAGGATGTGTAAAATAACAGCTGTACTGTTCAAAAGGAGGTGTGGAAAAATGCCAATGTTGAAAATCTGGAGTGAAAATACTACAAATTCGCAAAGTTATGAGCATGTGTGGAAACTGCACAATGCACGTTCGTAAAACAGTAATTTTTTGGATTTTTTTCACCAAATTTGCAACATAGGCTTTTTGAGAGCCCACCTCATGAAGAGTGTTACTGTTGTTTCATTAATTGGTCCCAAAAGATGATTCTATGCAGTGACCATGAAATCATCTTTTGGGACTGATTAACACCATGACAGTGACTGAATTCATGAGGAGGGGTCCCAATAACCCCATATTGAAACACTGGTGCCAAATTTCCCAAAAATGCCTGAGATATACACTAAAGTTGAAAACACCCTATTTATGACATTATACAACTTACTGGCATTTCTTCAGCTTGCGGTCGGCTTTGAAGAGTGCAGACGTGTTCCTGGTCTACTGAAGATCATCACACTGGGCTCCAGAGCTAAATATGGGGTGAGGGGATGTGAGGATGTTGGGTATGCAGAGGGTGGGTGCAGGTTGGGGGAGAGGCACCGGACACATCAAGGGACCATTTTTTCATTTTACAGATAAAAAAAAAAAAGACAACATGGGCCAGTTTTCTTCTTTTGCAGGTGTGTTTGGTACACTGGGGTGGGCTCCCAGTGTGCCACCTGCATTTGTGGGGAAGGGGACTGAAGCTGATGTGGATTGGGCCCTCCATCAGCACAGAAATGGGTGAGGGGGTGCATAATGCCAAAGGGGATTGGGCACCCCCTCGGCATATAACAGAAATTGGGGGGTGGTGACATTATGCCAATGGGGAATGAGCTCCACCATCGGTAAATTGAACTGGGAAAGGAGGGGACTGAAGCCAATGGGGATTGGTCCCTCAGTCAGCAAAGAAAGACTGTTTGTAGGGGCGTATGATGCTGAGGGGGATTGGGCACCCCCTGGGCACACAACAGAAATTGGCAGGGTAGGGACATTATGACGATGGGAAGTTGGCTCCCCATCAGCAAATGAAGTGGGTCGGGGGTATGCTGACAGGGGGATTGGGCACCCTCATCAGCTTTCATGGGGTTCTGAGGCAGCGGCATAAAGCTGCCATGTTCCTGATAATGTTATATCAGGCAAGGTACTGCCCTGCAATAACGGGTCACTCCCTCATTGCAGTGGAATTGCTGATGCTGCAATGACAAGGTGGCCCCTCATTGCAGTGGCCAAATCATTTTAAGTTGGTGGCACTTCTGCAGAATCAGTGTCATCAGGACACTGGGTCTGCTTTGGATGCACACTGCCAAGCCCACAAATGCAGTGCTGGTATTGGCCACCACTAGGGATGCAGCAAAATTAAATTCCACTGTCAAAATGCTGGCGAAGTTGCCAAATTCGCCTGGTGGAGCAATTTGTGAATTTTTTCTGCCTAAGTCAGAATTTTGCCGAGGCAAAATGTTACCTTCCACAGTGAAATTTTGCCTTCCGCGGTGAAATTTCACCTTCCGTGGGTGAAATTCCACCTTCTGTGGGTGAAATGTCACCTTCTGCAGGTGAAATTTCACCACAGAAGGCAGAATTTTGCCGTGGATGGCAACATTTCACCATTATACCAGGCGAAATTTCACATTTTGCACTGCGAAATGGGCAGAATTTCATGGATTACTCTGTGAAGTGAGTTTCTCCCACTTTGCCCATCACTAGCCATCACACTGCTGCACCTCCACAACCTGATTCTCTCCTAAGCTGCTGCATAATTTTTCTTACACATGCGCACAAGCAAACATAAAAACAAATTACAAGATATTTCCATGTTTAAAAAAAATACAAAATTACATACATACCAATATATCAATAAATACATTTCATAGAAAACCTGGTCTAAAGTATGTATATTGCACAATTTCAGGACTGCTTTATGTTACACTTAGATCTTGTTTTGTGTTGCCTAATTCTGTTTATTGTTATAAAAAAAATTTGCCAGAGATTTTATTGTCACGTTATCTTCTCTATCAATAAATATCTCTGTTAGCACCACTAAGACCCAAGGTAATTGCTCTACCTGATCTTTTTGAAATATATTGCTAAGTAAATAAATTCTAAGAACCCTGTACCAACCACAATACCATAGCACATGTAGGAGATCTTCAGTAATGCCTGAAACACAGTCGCATACTACGGACTGTTCAACAGTTTTCTTATATCTAACATCCAGAATTTACTATCAAATAATTCAAACTTATACCTTAGGAAGTATAACCTCATTTTAGGGTCAATAAGAAAATTCAAGTAATATTGTAACTTAGAACTATTCTATTCTATTAGCAAACTAAGGTGAAAATCTTGATTGTTGTATTTTTGTAATTTACTTTTCTTGTAATACATTTTTTGAATCAAAGACTTGGTACTATATTCAACTCATTATACTTTTTTAAGAAAGTCCATTTGCATGTCTATAATGCTTAAAATATCTTCAAGAGCCATGTTGATTTATATTGGGTCATTTCTATCCATTTGTATTTCTCTATTCATTCCCAGGATTGGCCTTTCCCAGGATTGGCCAGTTCAAAATAGCCCTCTGAAAACACATTGTTGATAGTCGGTGCTGTAACTGCCTATAGTGGAACTGTTTCTGTCTAATCTACTCCCTCACAGACTCCACTGGGTTCCACGAACGATTAAGCACTGGTTCTAGATCAGAGAATGACTCTTCATGTATAACTATAACAAACTGTGTTTGTTTATCTATGCCTGTATCTCACCTGTATTGTAACCTCTGTCTAAACATCACTTACTTGTTGTCCACCCTCCCTGCGACGAGGTACCTTTGTAAACGAGTCTCTGACTCAAAGGTTGTAAATCTGATTATTCAAATAAAATAAATAAAAAAAATAAGACATTGCTTAGCAACTCTATTCATTCTTGTTAGTCTTAACCAATAATTAAGCTTTTTGTGTCAGTTACTGCATTTACTGTATGTTTGCCAACCCCAACTCAGCTTAGAGATAAAAATTAGGGAATGAACCTGGCAGTCCAAGTGTTTTCCTTAACATGGTGTAGACTGGGACAATTGTTTTTTCTCTCTGTCCGATATCCCAGATCTGAGCCCCGTAAGAAATCTGGGCTAAATACTTAGCTCGAATTGCCTCTAATAATGGAGTAATACTCATTCCTCCATATAAGTAGTTAAATTTACCTAAAGCAGTGGCTGTCTTTTTTTGCTGAGACTAATACTTTTTCTGTGTGTTTATTACAGGTTTTATTTACTGAATAACACACCCCTTGATAAATGTAGGAGTTGGTTAACATTATGCTTTCCTTTTTCAAATACCATTTCCCCTTTTCTATTCCTTTGCCAAATACTGTAATCTGAGTTTTAGATATATTTACAAAACATTTTAAATCTGTGATATTAGTGATGGGAGACTGTGGGATGCACCCCTCGTGGTGTTTAGCATAAGATGTTGGGTGGGGGAAGGCAAGACCCACCAAATAAATATAAAATACTGTGCAAAATAAAATCATGTAAAATGATACTACTGTACTGAAAGCGTTAATTAGGCTGGAGCTTTTCATAGTGCACTGTTTACATGCACATGGTTGTTCCTTCACTTACATGATCCTTTCTGGCATTAAACAATTCCTGGTGCTCAGTGGTACACCCTTGCTCACCTGACCCCTGTTGGTATTTCAAACACCATTCCCTGTTGTCCAGTGGTAGCACTGCCCCCTCCTGATTCCTGTTGGCATTTAATGAATAACCTCTGCTAGCCCGTGGTCCCTCACCCCAGTAGCCTCCTGCCCCCCATACCAACTCACGTCTTAGATGATGGCCTGCACTTATTCTCTATTCACCTCACTGACCATCTATCTTGTGCCCCACACAAGTCATAGATATATAGATACATTGATGTTGTTGGCAGATAAAGGCCCTGTGGCCCATATAGTCTGTCCTATCCCTATTTCTAATGCTTAAGGCACTCTAGAGGTTAAAAGTCTCCCTTCTTCACCCTAGCTTGATAATTTCCATGTGCCTGTCCCACACATTCTCGAATCCCTGAGCTGTGGCCATCCCCACCACTTCCTGGAGGAGACTATTCCATCTCTCCACCACTCTTGCAGTGAAGTAGAATTTCCTCAAGTTCCCTCAAAGTTTTCCCTTTTTTAGTCTCATGCTGTGCCTCCTTGTTCTGTTATTTCCTTTCATGTGAAAGATGCTTCCCTCTGGTACCCTGTTGATCCCCTTTAGTTACTTGAAGGTCTCTATTATGCCCCCCCCTTCTTTCCTCCAGGGAGTACATATTTTGAGCTCTTAGTCTCTCCTCATATGACTTATGCTGCATCCCAGGCACCCTTTTTCTCACCCTGCTCTGTACTGCCTCCATCCTGTCTATGTCTTTTTGGAGATGGGGCCTCCAGAACTGAACACAGTACTCCAGATGAGGCCTTAATAGGTAGTTGTACAACGGTACCGCCACTTCACTCTTTCTACTTGCTATACCCCTCCCTATGCACGCTAGTATTCTGTTAGCCTTTCTGACTGCTTTGTTGCACTGTTTAGCCACTTTAGGTTGTCTTCTATGACTAACCCTAGATCCCTTTCCTCTGTGGTGGCCTCCAGTGTTACCCTGTCTAGTTCATAGTTAACCCTAGGATTTCCTCTCCCTAGGTGCATAATCTTGCACTTTTTTGCATTGAAACCCAACTGCCATTCCTTGGACCAGTTTTCTAGCCTCCTCAAATCTCTCCTCATTTTTTCTATACCTTCCTATGTATCTACCCTGTTAAATTGCTTTGTATCATCCACAAACAGGCTAACCATCCCTTCTAGACCCTCTGCAATATCGCTTATGAAGACACTGAGGAGTACTTGTCCCAGCACTGATCCCTGGGGTATGCCACTTGTTACCCATCCCTCCTGTGTGCTAGTCCTGTGTTGTTTTACACTGCTGTATATTGATACAGGACATGTGGTCTGCAAATAAAAAAGTGCATTAAGCCATATCATGCACCTACCAGTAGCCATTTTGAGTTAGAATTGCAAGTCATTATTAATGTGGTCATGAAGGGGAAGGGTCTGAAAGCTTTCACTCAAGTTTCATGTAAAATGCTTGGCATTTGTCAAAGTTAGAAGTAAATGAAACACTTTGTTGAAAACAAACTAATACTGTGCAAATGCCCAGTATGGCATTACAGGGCTTTAGTTTATTTTCAGACTGCAATCCTGTATAAATATACAGCAATGTACAACAATACTGGGCTTGCATTGGGCAGATGGCATCCACCCCGGGAAGTGAGCAGAGGATACATGCTAGCTGCTGTTTCCTGTCTCAGGGGTGTTTTGCATTGGGATGCAGAAGGCTACTGGGAGAGACCACTGGAGAGCAAGAAATATTATTTAAACTTCAACACGGATTGGTTGTGGGTGGAGTTTGTCACTGGGCACCAGGGATTAATGTTTTAAATAGCATTGGGAATTTGGTGAAAGTGCAGGTACCACTGCACACCATAAAACGTTTACTTGTTGCTAACAAGGCTAGGAAGATGCAGGGAGGAACCCATGCTGTTTTTTCTACTTGTCTATTAACAGCACTACAGCTGATCACAGGCAGCAGAGTGGAGTCCACAGCCATCTTTCAGTTTATGGGGGTTTGAGCCTAGTCCAGCTCATTGTCATGCCACCTTACTGAAATGCTGGCATGATGGAAGGGGGATGTTAGCATCCCCAGCATGTCAGCACCCCACTTACTGATATCTTAAAATTCCAGTATACCTAAACAAAATCTGGTCAGAGCCAATACGGCTGCAAAATGATGGGACTGATGCAGGCGTAAGTAGTGAGAGACTGCTTTAGACCCGACAGAAGCTGAAGATTTCACTGAATCATGCTATGTGCTATGGGAAGACTGTCCACCTACAGAAGTGTAGGGCTTGGCACATTCACTCTTTATACATTCACTCTGCACACATTCAATACACATTCACTCTTCACACATTCAGTCTTCATACCTTCACTCTTTACATATGCACTCTTCACATATTCACTTCCTTTTCTAATTTTTACCTCAAATTTTCAAGATAGTCAGTTATGACTGCTCTTACAAACATGACATGTAACATTTATAGCAGACTTGATAGACAGTATGGCTTGTATCTGCTAGCCTTTTTGTATGTTTGTATAGTATATTGGCAAAAATGTCATTTTGCACCACAGTTGCGAAAAGATGTCTCATCCAGGATTTAAAAAATGACACCTGTCAGCTGTTTTGGTTTGGAATGACCTCCCTTATGAAATGCAGATAATGACTTCTCATCCTGCTTTTGTTAAAGCCTTAGAGAAACATTGTATTCTTAAATGTAATTGTGTATAATTATTTGTCTGGAAAATTGATGTGCAATAATGAATGTTTAATTCGGTGTTGCATTGTTCTTGTCCAATACTGTAAGTAGTGGGTGAATGAATGTATAATTAAGTGTTGCATCGTTCTTGCCTGATACCGTAGGAAGTTTTTAGAGTAACTTAGACATCTGGATTAACAGGACGTGTCTTGAAAACAGAGTTGTTGTACCCTAATCTGCAATGTATTTCTCCTATATAAAAAAATGCCTTACTACTACTACTACTACTACTACATGAGGTGGTGTGAAAAAATGGATATGTTGAAAGTTTGGTGTCAAAATATTGAAAATTAGCAAAGTCATGAGTTATTACCCAACCTCATGAACCCCATAGGGGAACATTTTCAAATCCCTGCCAAAATGTGATTCCGTACCACTGAAAAGTAATTCTGTGCCACAGGTGCAAAAACACATTTTGGCAGGGATTTGAAAAATTACAGCTGTCACATTCATTGGGGGGTGACCAAAGGGCTATGTTGAAAATTGAGGGTCAAAACATTTAAAACTACCGAACTTATAAGTGAGCGTAGAATAATTTCAACTTATCCTTATAACTTTGTCATTTTTACATATCTTGACCCCAAAGTTTCAACATAGCCTTCTTACATCCCCACCTCATGAACAATGGAGGTGAAAACTGTCAAATCCTGTACAAAAGGTGATTTCACCAAGTGACTGTGAAATTCCCTTTTGGGCCAGATTTGCATGATCCCATCACCATTGGTCGTGAGGTGGGGTCCTGAAAAGCCTATATTGAAAATGTAGGGTAAAAAGATGCAAAAATTATGAAGTTATGCCTCAAAGTTGAAAACCCCATTGAAATACATTGAACTATACTTACCTTAGTTTCTCATATTGCAGTTGACAGTTCCAATAGCAAGATGTGTTTTTAATCAGAGAGTGGACCTTTGCCCTGTGATTTGTTCAGGTGCATGAGGGTGTGTGTGGGTGTAGTGGGGTGTGGAGTGGTAAGTGCTGAGTAGGAGGTTGGGTGGCAGGGGTCAGATCAGCAAGGGACCATTATCTTTTTTACAGGTTTAAAGACAGAAAAAAGAAAAAAACACATGAGGTGGTTTTCTTTATTACAGGTTGAAGGTTGGCAATCAGAGATTGGGGTTGCCACCAGACACCAGGAAAACATATAGGGGGACAGGGTTTGGAGGGTTGGGGTGCCTCAAGACACCAGGGAAACATGGATGGGGATTGGAGGGTTTGGGGTTCCACTTGACTCAAGAGAAAATTACATAAATACAGGGACAGGGATCGGAGTGTGAGGCAGTACCACTAGACACCAAGGAAACATTATATAAATACAGGGATGGGGAATGGCGGGTGGAGAGGTGCCACTAGACACCAGAATAGTACTATATAAATATGGGACTGGCAATCAGGAGGTGGGGAGTCCCGGTAGACACAAGGGAAATGCTATAAAAATACAGGGCCAGCAATAGGAGGGTGGGGGGTGCCATTAGACACCTTAATAATATTTTACAAATATAAGGCCAGAAATCGGGGGAGTTGCCACTAGACACCAAGGAAATGCTATACAAATTCAGGGCTGGTGATCAGAGGGTGGTAGGTGCCACTAGAGTCCAGAAAAATACTATACAAATATGGGGCCAGCATTCAGAGGATGAGGAGTGCCACTGGACACCAGGGAAATACTGTACAAATAGAGGGACAGCAATCAGAGAGTGGGAGGGGGGTGCTACTAGACATCATGGAAACACTATATAAATACTTGACAGCAATTGGAGGGTGAGAGTGCCACTAGACATCATGGAAATACTATATAAATATTGGACAGCAATTGGAGGGTGGGGGTGTCACTAGCCACCAGGGAAACAGTATACAAATATAATGAAAGTGACTGGGGGATTAGGGGTGCCGCTAGACACCCGGTAAACATTACATATATAATGGGGACAGCAATGGGAGGGTGGGAGGTTGGGGTGGTAGGGGTAAGATTAGCGAGGGACTATTTTCTTTTTTATAGGTTTAAGGAAGAAAAAAGAACAGTGAGGGATGGTTTTCTTTATCACAGCTCACATTTCTAAAATTAATACAGGGACAGCAAGCAAACCCAGAAGTGAATGAAAAGTGAACGTGGAGCAGAACAATAGTGCACTCAGCGGGGAAGGGAAGGAAAAGCACTGTGGTCAATGGAGAGGACTGCATCTTGTTCCACTGTGGAAGGACACTGTCTGGGTATTTGGTCATGTACTTCCACAGTCCCCTCTCTCTACAATGTAATAGCGATGTGTCAGCATAACTCTGCTATGCAGCTGTAAAAATGAAGGCATTGATGTGTAAACATTGGTATTGCATTTAATTATACCTCTGTTTTACATTGTTAATTGTTGTTAAATCTTTTCAGAACTAACATCATTGAACTTTATAAAATGGATGCATAATAAGATGTAACTAGCACCATCCTGCCAGCACCTCAGAATGCAGAGCAAGCAGCAGTCACTTTTACATAGAACCACCCAGTAAGGTTAAGAAAAAAATGATGTGGAATAAAAGATCACTGTTGACTTAATACATTTAGATCACAACTTTCCCAAACAATCATATTTTTTTTTACTTTGTAAATTTGACAGGGAACAGAACATTAGTTTCCAATCAGGCATTCAGAGAATTGGTATCTTATTACTTGTACAGTATTAACTATTTGACTTCAGTGTTTGTTGACTGCGAAAGCTTCTGAGACTTGAGATGGATTTGTTCTTTGAGTCACAACTACGGCACCTGGTTAGTGTGTGGAGTATGGACAATAGCATGGTAGCCTGATTAGCAATGTGATCAAAGTCCTTGTGAGCATACCGATGACTGTTATTGTTATTTGGGATTCATCTCAAATTTGTAGATCTGTTAGTTTGACTGTGTAGCTGACCTTTTTCGATGTACTGGTATTTGTAATTGTGGACCAGGATAGACACACTGAATGATGACAGCATTTTTCCTGCTGTATTTTTGGGAGTGCATTGCATGCATCTGTTTTATTGGCAGGGGGGATGTTACGCAGGGCACCAGGGAAAACAAATAATGGAGTTACAGGCTATATTAAAAATGAAGTTTTATTTGCGCAAAATTTCATTTTGATTTATTGTAATAGGTCTGAAATGTCTGAGTTTAGGAACAACTCTGTACCAGAACGATTATATTTTAACTTGGGTGTTGTCTAGTGTGTGTTTTTTCACTTCTACCTATGGTTGGTCTACTAAATTTGCAGACAATGCAGTTCTTATTTCACCGTGTCTTTCAAAGTGTACTGGACTCTCCCCTGCTGACTTTACAGTTGCTGTTTGTGACATAATAGTCTGTTGTCATGGTTAGCAATATAATGTCATAAACAAAAGCCCTGTGAAGCTACTGTAACTGGGATACACTGGGTACTTTTTAGACATACTGTATTGTTTTTGTACTTGATGTCAACTGTTTTGTACTCGTTGTTAACTTTCAATGTAACAATTTACACAGGTTTACCTTATAAACAGGGCATATCATAGCCCTAATGGTGTTATACTGTATAAATAAAAAAAAAATTACTACTACTACATAATATTTGTATAGTCTACTAGGATGTACTGTAAATCTTGGAAAGAACATTGAAAATGGAAAAAAAGTATCCTCTACTAAACTGTAATAGCTTAAATATCATATTTATGACAATACACACTGAAGTGCAGAGTTGATCTTTTAGCAATGATGCATGACAAGGGGTGCATTGTGGTGGGACAGTGGCCTGTATCATGTGCGTTTAAACATGAGGCAAGGACCATTATACTACGAAAGTGCAAACTCTGGAGTACTTTATTGCGGTTATGAAATGGACCAATATCAATCAATACATATTTTTAAAGATTAGTGTGTGTGTTTTAAATTAGTAAAAAAGGAAAAACAATTTTAAAAAGGAAATGTAGTGCATGTAGATGGTGATGTTGTCATCTGGACAGTACTGTAGGTGGCACCAATGCGGCACATAGGCAACGAGTACAGGCAAGATTCAGGACAGTGATGGCACCCATGGCTTCACAGAACATGATCTACAGTGGTTTGTGGAAGCAGTCCTTAGTACAGTTTGGAAGTTAATTTGTCAGGCCTGCTGGGGACTTTTAAGAAATGTTGCAATTGGCGGCAAGATTGGGGACATAAATGGAGTACACTGAGAGGTGTGTAGTGGAGCAGTTTGCATTGTCTGTGTGACAGCAGGATCCAAGTGCAAGTGGGAAATATTAGCTTGAGTCACGTTTGGGGATTAAGGTAAAGAAAACATTCTTTGTTGTTGTTGACAACAGATTTTATGTTTGAGAACAGACCATCCCCCTGTGCCCCTTTGTAATCAAGAGCTTAGTAAAAATATATCAATGTTGCCATGTTTGTTGTGGGTGTTTTGCCTGGTAAGAAAGGTGCATTAAAAACAGAAAGATGGCAAGTCCTTTTTGTGGGGGCTGCTTTCACTTAGGATGTTGTGCTGGGTAACAGCCTGGCTGAAAATACCTCTTAGTCCATCAGGATCCAGCATTCTTTCAATCCATTCCACAATATAAGATAATCCCTCTTTTATGGGAGACATAGAAATTCTGATACAGTATGATGGGCATCACTAGGTATGTGGGACAGCTGAAAGGTACATACAGTATGTATGTCTGGGACACAAGAAATATTGCAAGAAAAGCTAATGTACATTTTCCTTGAAGGTGCTGCCAAATGGCAAAGGTAATTCTGATAAAAGAATTATGAAGATTGTGGTGCACCAGAGCAAGAGTGTGCAAATGAAACCAACTTTATTAAATCAGAAGACTGAACTGCATAATCTGACACAGTAACCATTCTCTGTTCTGATCACTGTACCAGATTAGGCAGTTTGTCCTTTTGGACTTATTAAAGTCTATTTAATTGACATGTTCTTGTGTTCTGTGTGCTGGTGCCAGTGCTTTCTTTACATTTCTTTTCTACATCTTGTGTAAAAAGAAATTGTGCAAAATATACGGGATAGGACATGGGTTGGCTGAAGATATATTTTCTGTCTTTATGAAGAGACTGTCAGACATCATGAGTGGTGGAGTGAACTGGAGCCATAAGTGCAGTTAGGCATGTCCATTCAGAACGTGTGATGATAGAAAACATTTCCCTACAGCAAAAATCCATGTTGTGTTCAATTTATACAGTGTGGGCGAGCTTGTTAGGCTCAATGTATTGTACTATCTACAGTACTTACTGTATTACACTGTGTGCAGATTCCAATGATAGATACGTCACATTCCAAATGCAGACAGATGATTCCAAGTGAAGATAAATAGATAAATATGGGTTATGAATTGGGCTGACTAAAAGTATCACATTTATTTTTATCTGCAGCTATTTGACCTCTATGATCTCACGAGTGTCAGACCCATTAGTGAGGTCTCTAGAGGTGAAACCCAGTAGATATAAATAAATGTGATATTTTTAACCAGCTGATGGCATATGTCATTCATACAATGTCAGTGCCGCTCTGTCAAAATTAGTTATTTCAATGACGATTTTATTCTTTCTGTTTGACTTCACTACTGTGATTTTAATTGCAGCAGATGCCATTGTGATGTCATCAGGCTTTGTCCAAGCTTTTCTCCCTTTGGTCAAGAGCTCCTGTGTGACCAGCCTGCAGTGGAAATAAATGCTGATGGCCCACCTAAGACATAAATAAATGATTTATTTCCACTGCAACCCTGTCACACATGAAAATAAATGTATTACTATGAAAAACTATATTCTCACAGTCATTGTATAAATCATTTATCTTCATTTGAAACACTTTTACACTCAAAATAACATTTTTGTCAATCACTTTACAAGCTCACCCCAATTGTATAAAACATTTTATCTGGCAAACAGGGTATGTCACATTCACTATCCCAATGGTTGTTTATGTCAAAATGGATTGCTGATCCAATCAGAGAGCAGCATTCACAGAGCTGACAACATCGCAGTAATTCTGTGTAGCACTGAAGCCAAAAGTTGAAATCCAAGAGAAAAAGTTAAAGAACTGCTGATGCCTAATTTTGCTGCTGTTGCAGTCTTATTTCATTATTACAAAAGCTGATAAATGCCATAGACCTAGCTCAGCGGGTGACACGGTGAGAGAGAGAGATAGCATGTGTGTGTGTGTGCGTGTGTGTGGGTGTGTGTGTGTGTGTGCACTCGCACACATATGAGCTTGAATCTACTACATTAGTGAGCTGGGAGTAAAATATGAGTCATGAAAGAAGTCACTGGGAAGGAATGCCCCCCCCCCCAACACACACACAAAATTGTGAAAAGAGCTTTTGCCTGTGTGCTTCACTAATCACATGCAGTGAATATCAATGGACAGGCAAAGCTCCTGTCTACAGTTCTTCATCTATCATTTTCTCTCTACTCATTTTGAAATAACACAGACATATGCAAAATAAGAGTGGAGAACGGCATGGTGGGGTTGGAGGGAGAGCTAGTGGGCCCAAAGGAGTGGGGCGCTGGTGGGCAAATGAGGAGGCTAAAAAAACGAAATCCAACCAGTAAGTCAAACATGAGTATCCCACAATATTATCCTACATTTATCCCCTGTATATCAATGAATGTAAAATATAAATAGGACAAGCACACTTGAGATCTGATTTTTCCATATAGGGCTCCAGCCCTTCCAATTCATGGTGCATTCATTTGAGATTATTTCCTAATAATTACAAGATAAATTGCTTTTACAACAATTATTCCAGTGACTGCATGCTCTACAATAACCTCAGAGTCTTAGAAAGGTTTTATCTAATAAGTCATGGTCCTACATGTGTCAAAACACTGCTTTCTTAATCAGATTACTCCTGTTCTTTAATTCATTCTCCTGTTAGTGACTCTATTATCAGTGTGTTTTACTTGTAACCAAAGCAAATTATTTACTTACTGTTCTCAGCTTGTTTTGTTCATTTAGGATGCCTGTATTTATCTATAAAAAGAACATAGTATCGCTAATCAGAAGCATTTTATCATGCAGCAGTTTTTAGCTATATTTGTATCTACTTATTGTATGTTGTCAAGTTTCTGTTATTTTAAAACACAACACAACTGCCTGAGGTAATTTTTTGCCCTCAGCATTGACCTAAGGGCAACGCTTCCCTGTGGGCAGTGTGTTCGCCCTGCCCTCTCTTCATGCTGATTGAATGCAGCAGATTGTTCAGTTTGTCTTTCCATTGGCCCGTGAATGCCCAAATGTGACTGACCAGTTGCTCACAGCTCTGCAGCACTGCCCATGGGCAGAGGAACAATTTGCCAATGAATGCTGAAACCAAGTGACATGATTTTTGAGTGCTTATTCATAGTAACTTTATTTTTATGTTAAGCATGTTATTTCCCCATTGATTCTCCTGTTTTCTCTGTCAGGCCTGTGCTGTTCTGAATGCTATTCTCCTTCTCTCCCAATGGCCAAAATAGCCCAGTATTAAAAATGTTTAAAATATAAATGTTTTAAATTATGTAATTGTGCATTTTATAACTGTGGATGGCGTTGTTGATCCTATAGGTGGCTTTAGTTCAGTGTTCACTCACTTCTTTGTTTGTGCTGCACCCCAACCCCAGTTTAACCACAGGTGCTCACCCTGGGGTGCTGGTTTTCCACATGGCACAGAGTATTGCCCTGGTGACACACAATGGGCATGTCTAAGAAGCTGATGCCCTCAAGGCAATTGTTTATCTGGCCTGAAGTATG
Source organism: Neoceratodus forsteri (assembly GCA_016271365.2). Lineage (NCBI taxonomy): Eukaryota > Metazoa > Chordata > Ceratodontiformes > Ceratodontidae > Neoceratodus > Neoceratodus forsteri. The sequence continues at coordinate 705,032,460 of CM057455.1, forward strand.
TTTGTCCCTAATGAAATACCCCAAGGGAATTGCATGGAGCAAACTTCTCAAGCAGTATCCTGGGGCAGCATGTAGTGATAACTTGTTAACAAGTACCCCACAGGCAGCACACATTGTCCACAGGCAACAGAATAGACAGGACAGAAACCAATGCCTGTGCTTTACTAACAGGGCAAAACTTAACTAACATTGCAGAAGTGATACCCCAAGGGCTACACACACGTTCAACCATACAACATCAACCTTACAGGTAGAATACCACAAGTATTAACCCCTGGGGCTCCATCTAATATAAACTGGACAACAGATTCCTCAAAGGTAGATGTTGCATGGTTGTCTCTTCTGTTGCTTGTTGACAATATGTACTACCCGTCAGGCACTTGTTGTTAAGTTGTCACTATATGTTGCCCTTGGGGTACAGCTTTGCAGTTTGCACTATGCAGTGCCCTTGGGGTGTATCAACAGAGAACCATGTACCTCAGAGCAGTAACCAATGACAACAATTGCTCTTAGGGTAGCAACTTCTTAGACATGCCCATCAAGCTCCTAAAGGGCAATATACTGTGCCATGTGGACAACCAGTACCTGAGGGCAAACACCGATGGCAAACTATGATTGGGATGCAGCACAAAGAGAAAACTGAGCAAACACTGAACCAAAGCCACCTGCTGGATCAACAACACCAAACACAGTTATGAAATGCACAATAATATCATGTTTAATATTTTTAATACTGGCTATTATGGCAATCAGAAAGAAGGAGAATAGTAGCAAGAACAACACAGGCCTGACAGGGAAAACAGGAGACTCAATGGGTAAATAAATTACTTAATAGAGGTGAGCAAAAAAAAACCTTCCACTGGTGGAATTTCTGACTTTTGCTTCCGTGAAAGTTCAGAAATTCATTCCTGAACTTTTGTAGAAATTCTTCCTGCACCCTATAGTCCGACCACCAGTACCAGTATTTTCCTGGTATAAAGTGTCCCCTCCCACCAGTCACCAATCGCCGCCTGATGTAAAAATAATTCTCTGGTGGCTAGCAGTCCCTCCTCCCACCAGATCACCCACCCCATATCTACAAAATAATTCCCTGATGGCTAATGGTCCCTCCCCACACTCGATCACATGCCCCAAATGTAAAAAAAAATCCCTGGTTGCTAGCAGTCCATTCCCTCACTTGCTCACCTGCCCCATATGTTAAAAAATCCCTGGTAGCTAGCGGTCCCTCCCCCAACCCAATCACCCAACCCATATGTTAAAAAAAATCTCTGATGGCTAGTGGTGCCTCCCCCCCACCCAAACACCCACTCCATATGTTAAAAAAAATCCCTGGTGGCTAGCGGTCCCTCCGCCCACCTGATCACCCTCCCAACCAGGACATCATGCCCTAGTGTCCAGTGTAGCCCCCCCATCCCAGTCTCCAATATAGTAAAAACAATAAACACTTCTCCCTGATGGTCTAATAAACCTCCCTCCCTCCCTATCCACAGTCCCCTGTCTGTGAATCAGAATTCTATTCCCTTGTGATCTAGTATATCCCCCACCCCAGTAGGTAGTGTCTCACAACCTCACTCCCCCCAAAACCAACCCAAGTGAATGACCAGCACAGCCTCCTCTCTCCTCTATGGCTGGCCACCCACTGAGCTGTCAATGAATGACCGTATGTTTTTTGGGGTTGATTTTATTCAAGGTACTTACAGTAAATGCACCACCAACTCCCTAGGTAGACTCATGGGGCTCAGTTTTCAAAGGCTGATGCAGGGCTTAACCCCTTAGACTCAACTGCACCTGATTTTTGGACATCAGGCTTAGTTATAACATGTTCCACAATTTACAGCAGCTTATGCCAAGTAATCAGCACAAGCCCCGTGAAACAGGTCCCCCACATGGTGCAAGTCAGAGCAGGGAAAACCTGGTCTAACTTGTGGCATTTGGTTCTTGGGATCAAAAATCCTGATCGCTGCCTGGGTGAATGCCACAAGCCCTGTGTGCCAAACAATCGGTGCACCAGGGGCTTGCAGCATTCACAGGGTTTTGAAAATTGAGCCCATAGTGACATAAGGTAAAAAAGGAGGAGCACACACCATTGCTGGAGGAAAAAAGACTACTTTTTGCAACAACCTCACAGCCAACACACACGTTTGTTTTATTCCTATGCTTTTGTTATAATTTTTGTTAGGCATCCAGAGCCTCCAGGATTGGGTGCTCTACAAATAAAATTGCCTTGCCTTGCCAATTAGCACACTAACAGGCTTCCTCAGGTGACAGTACTTGGACACAAACCACATGATGTTATAGCCCCAGTGATTAACATATATTTATATCATAAAATCATGTGACTAAACATAACAAAACATGCACAAATAAAAATATATGATCATTCTACTTCATCATAGTTGATCCTAATATATATATATATATATATATATATATATATATATATATATATATATATAAAGTACCACTGCATCGTGTGTTACACACTTTGTGTGTTTTGAACATCTGTTAGCTAAAGCTCAACCTTAGTTTTTTCCATGACATCTGAAGCATCAAAGATGCAAAAAGCAGTTGATGAATGACTGAAAAAAACATTGTATGTTACTCGGCTTAGTTGATGGTGGGTGTGTATCAAAAGCCCCTTTATTAAGTGTTGCCTTTAACAAATGAAGATGTCTATGAGAGAAATGCTAACTTGCTTAGGTGGAATTGACAAATGTTCTGGAAGGTTAGACGCAATAGGGGCAGGGGCCCATTTCATCACAACCACAGCAGAACATACAGGAAAGAGAAACTTCCTTTGAGTCCTGGCAACAAATGGTGAAACTATTACCTAGAGCACAGTTCCTAGTGAGTTACAACATTTATTTTTGGCATTTGAGAAACTTATAATTCAGAAAATCAGCCAGTGGTATCATGGGGTGACCCTTGAACAATATAAAAAACAAAAAAGTACCGATAGATTTAAGGGTCTGCAAAACATCATCAACAGAAGTATTAGACCCTGATTTAAAGGAATGGTGGGAGGGGGCCTTAGAAAATTACTCAAATGAAATGGCAAATTATTATTGAACCAGAAAAACATTTTAAGGGAGTGTAGAAAGGCCAGTATTGATGATGTGAGAACAAAATTAGAACCATTTAAAAATACAAGTGAATATATAGCTTTAACTCAAACTATAGAGAAGAAAATTAAAGCTCATGAGTAAGTAGTGGAGAAGGGAAAGAAAAAAACAAGATAAAGGGGATTATCAAGATGGAAATGTTTTTCATGGGATGTAAGGCCGACAAGATCAAGAATTAGTGGCAGTTCCACAAAGAGAGGACAATCAAAATGTATAAAATGGAGGAACAGTACAAGCAATGTGAGAATTAACAATAATTTGGCTAGTCAATGACAGGTGGAATTTTTTTAGAGCAAGAAGAGAGCAGGTAAGAACAGGAACAGAGTACTGTACAACCAGAGGTAACAAAAGGAAAAACAAAATAAAAATGTGGAGGACAAAAAAAATGGCAATTTAAGGGTTCAAGCCAGAAAAACAACCAAGAATTAACACAAAAACATCCTCTGTTAAATATCTCTTCTGTACAGTTAGCCAAAGACCAGATATATCAGTTTTATCTAAAGGATTGTCCTTTGTACCGATGTGTGATTTGGATCTGTTCAAGTTTTCAATGGATATTTTTAAGTTGTTCAGAAAATTAGATCTTAGAAACCACTTTAGGAATAACATTGGTACTGGTGATACAATCTATAATACAGATATAAATATGGGTAATGACAGTATGACTAATCACCTGTACTGTAGCTACAAACAGAATATAGAGAAATATTACTCATGATGTTGAATTGTCAGCAAACAAGAGGCTAACAGATTTGGACAATGTAATACCTGTGGACTTGAAAGATATTTGCATTTAGGAATAGACATTTTAAATAAAGAAACAAGTGAACAAGCATGTGGACATAAAACATCTAGGGCCCGATATTCAAAATTGCAAAAGCGGAGCGCTAAAATTTGCACTCCATCCTGTGAGTGCCTGGGTGCCCAAATATGCTACATTCAGTGGAACAGCACACCAATGCTATTCATCAGAATATAGGGCCATGTTGGCCCAGCACTAAGTCACTTAGCACTGTCCCGATATGGCTCCCAAAGTATGGCACCGCAATAGATAGCACCAGAGTGCAATTTGCTATATTCAAAGAGATTCATGCAGACGAGCCCATTGGGCATGCAAGGCACTAAGGAGCCATTTGCTTGCCCATTATGAATTCATTTGCATGAGTAGTCAGGAATGTTTGCATGGTGCCACCTCCCCTTTAGTTGCCTGAATCCAGGGTAGTAGCTTTGCCTGGTGCTAGTGGCCCCCCCCCCGATCCCACACTCATAAAGTAGACAACATTTCCCTGGTGCTAGTGGTGCTCCCTCCATCCAATGAAATCCCTACATTTCTTATACAGTTCCCTAGGTTGTAGTCCCCTTCCACCCTCTGATGCCATCCCCATAATTTCAAAACAGTTCCTTGGTGTCCAGTGTCTCCCCCCCACCCGATCCACAGTCCCATATTGACACAGCCCTTCCCTGCTGTCCAAGGGTCCCTCTCCTACCCAATCCCTCTCCCGGTAAATGTCAACATATTTCCTCCTGTCTAGTAGTCCCTCCCCCATTCCCACCCATGCCCAACAAATGGTAACATATTCCCTGGTGTCTAGTTGTCCCTCCCTCTCTGCAACCATGCCCAATGGTCAATAGTTCAGTCCCTGGTGTCTAGTGGTCCCCCCACCTGATGCTCTGCTCAAGTATTAAAAGAATATTATCCCTTGCATCTAGTGATTACTCCCACATTTGTCTCCATCCTCATACTGGTGACATTGGTGCAGGTAATGCCCCACCCTAACAATACAGCCCAGGTCCCAACAACTGGTCCCCTGACCCCCCCAGACCATTCCCCATTGGTGTCTAGTGGCCCTTTTCCATCCCACAGCACTGAAAGCCCACCTCCCCAGTCTCGCTTACCTGACTTTCAGTGCCATGGTAAGGTGACGGCGAGCAACACTGCCCTCCACACACCTCATCAGCTGCCAGCTATCTGACAGAAGCAGAGTGTGGGCTCCTTATTTATAGGACACTTGCCCTATAAACAAGCAGCATGCTCCCTGTTTCTGTCAGATGATGGGTAGCCAAGGTGGTGTGTGGAGGGCTGTGTCACTTGCTGTCACTGCACCGTGGTACCAAAAGTCAGGTAAGGGAGACCTGGGGGAGGTGTCAGTGTCATGGGAGGGAGGGAGGGGTCCAGTGGACACCAATGGGAAATGGGCTGGGGTTTTCAGAAGACTGGTAGTTGGAGACAGTGCTATGGCTGTGTTGTTTGGGGGACCATTATTTGCACCAATGTCACTGGTATGGGAAGGGGGATTGGACGGGGGGAGTGACCACTGGACACCAGGGAGAATATTCTATTAGTAGTTGGCAGGACATCGGGTGGGGGGGATCACTAGACACCTGGGAATGATGTGTTGACCATTGGACATGAGTGCAGGTAGGGAGAGGGACCACTAGACACCAGGGAATGATGTACTGACCATTGGGCAAGGGTGACAGAGGGACCACTAGATACCAGAGGATATGTTGCCATTTTCTGGGCATGAGTGTGGATGGGGAGAGGGTTCCACTGGACATCAGGGACACTGTTTTTGTGGATTGAGATGGGTGTAGGGGGCGCTGCACTTCCTCCCCCAACCACTAGGGTTGTTCAGGAGGAAGTTGTGCTATCTGTTGGTGGTATTTGTGCTGCACAAGGGGAGTGAACAAAATGCCCCTGCACAGTGCAAATACTCTGAATATCAGACTGTGTCTATATTCAGGTCCTTGTCCCTCCATTTGCATTGCTCCCCCTCTACAGTTTGTCTAGGCACAAACCCTGTTTGTACATGCAAACTGAGCTTTTGAGCAGAGGAAACCTGCACAAAGCCTGGTTTGTGCGCACAAACCAGGATTTGTGTCCTGGCAAACTTTTGAATATTGGGCCCCTGATAATGAATTATTGTCTCTTGTTAATACAGTCAACTCCACTTAATAGGGATGTGGTTAATAGGGCCCATCGATTAATGGGGACACTTTACCTAATTGATTGCCATTATATTGTTGCCAGATATTAGGGAAACCTGATCTGCTTAATTGGGACATTTTCTGGCCATAAATCACTAGTTTGCTGTTGTTCCTTTCATTGTGATCATGGCGTCTAAATGCATAGAGCTCACACTGGCTGAGAGAATGAAGGTGATTGAAGCCTTACAAGCTCCAAAGGTTTCGCTTTCATCTGTGGCTAAGGATTTTGGCATATCCAAAAGCCAAGTAGGTCAAATTAGCAAAAACCAAGATGCGATTTTAAGTGAGTGGCAGTCAAATGCAAACCCAGCTCGAAAGCACAAATGAGAGGGCAAGGATGGCGAGGTCGAAGACGCCCTACTGTTATGGTCCAACAGCACTGTGAGCCATGGTGCCAGACTGTTTGGACCTATCCTAAAGAAGAAGGCCAAAGAACTTTCTGTCCAGCTTGGCCATGAATCATTTGAATCAACAGACAGCTGGCTTTCTAGAAAGAAGCAGCAAAACTCTATAGTCTACAAAAAAGAGCACGGTGAAAAATCCGACGCAGACACAGATGCGGCAACAGTCTGGGTATCTTCTGTGCTACCTGCTCTGCTTCAGGATTTCACTCCAGGGTCCATCTACAATGCAGACAAGACTGGACTATACTTCCATGGCTATCCTGACTGTGGCCATGTCCACAAACAGACCATGCTGCTTGGGGGGTTAAAAAGCAAAAGAGAGAGTCTCTCTTCTGATTTGTGCAGACATGGATGGAACAGACTAACACCCCTTGCTTGTCATTGGAAAAAGTAAACGCCCACGGTGCTTCCCTACAGGTATCGGTACCCTACCTGTGGGGGGCACTAACAGCAATAGAGCCGCCTTTCGAGTAAGATCTTTTCCAGTGTGAAGCAGAGCTCGATTACAGATTTCTTTTTCTTCCAGTAACCATTAAAGGACTAAAACACTACTGGACTAAAACACTTGAACACCAGCAAAGCTAAAAAAAAAAGTTGTTATCACAAAATAAACACAATTTCATTCACTATGATGTTGTATGTGGTTAATGATGGGTTTCCGCCATGTGCACTATATAAAATATAGGACTCCTGATAAAAGGGATGATCACTTAATAGGGATGACTTCCGATAAACGGTGCTGTCCCTATTAAGTGGCTTCATCTGTACTTCATTTGAAAATACATACGAAAGTAATGATACTAAGGTACAGGGGAGTGGGCTTAAAAAAAAACCAAAAACATTTTGTCCCAATTATCAACATCAGAGTATTAAAGAGTTTGAAAAATCTGTACAATAAGATATTGCTGAATTAATAGGAAAAGACAAACAGAAAACATACCATAACTTGTCTGCACAAGAGAAGCAGGTATTGGATGAGTTCAAAAATATGAAAGAAATCATTATGAAAAGTGCAGACAAGGGAAGTATGGTTCTTGTTCAAGATACATCAAAATTTGTGATTGATATAAAGAAGCAACTGAATGATACAAGTTGCTACAAGCCATTTACCTTTAACCCAACTATGGCATATAAGCTTGAATTGGATGAGTTAATTGATAGAGCTTTTGATAGTGGCTTTGTTTCAGATAATGATTGTGCATATTGGAAGACAACTCATCCAGTTACTCTGATGCTTTGTACACTTAAAGGTCCACAAGTCTGAAAGGGACCCTCCTGGAAGACCCATTGTATCTGGCATTGGGTGTTTCAGTGAGGCACCCTCCAGATTTGTGGACCATTACATTGACAGGATGGTCCCTACAGTTCCAAGCTTTATTAGGGACAGCATGGATGAGATTAAGAAATTAGAAAATTTCCCTTGGGAGGACAATTACTGCTAGGTAATCACTGATATAACTTCATTATATACTTATATAAATTATGACCATGGGGTGCGAGTAGTTAAGGACTTTATGGCTTCTGGCAGCAATTTAAAGAATGCACCACAAAAACTAATTTTGGATTTACTAAAATGTGTGCTTGACACAATTATTTTTTATTTGATGGCAAGGTGCATTTACAAACTGGATGAACTAGAAAGGGGAGTTGCAATAGCCCCATTATATTCAAACATTCTGTTAGCTTGGTAGGAGAAAGAGATTGTCTTTATTGACTCAAATCCCCACCTCAGGCACATTGTTAGATGGTATCATTTTATTGATATTATATGCACCTGTGGTGGTGGTTCTGAGTCGGTGGCAATTCGTACAGTGGCTTAATAAAAATCATTTAAATATTGACTGTACTCACCACCTGGATCCCAGAAGAATAGAGTTTTTGGATATCAGATTTGTTATAAGGGATGACAAGAAAGTAAAATATAAACCTTACAGGAAGCTCCTAAGAGGCAAAAGTCTTTTTAGGGCAGACAGTGTACACACAAGGTCTCTGGTTAACAGCACTCATTATAGTCAGTTCTTGAGAACAAAAATAAATTGTTCAGTACAAGACACCTTTAAAAGGAAAGCATGAATGTTGTTAACCAGATTTTTGGAAAAAGGCTCCTTAGCTGGGATTGTCCAGAGAGCAAAACAAAAAGCTCAGAAGGTAAATAGGGAAACACTATTAATTCCGAAGGGTGGAGCAATCTGAAGATCCATCAAAAATCACATTTGTGACTGAATTCCATAAGAATTCTTATATAATTTGGAATATGTGCAGGAAAAGATGGAAGCTTTTAAAACAAGATACAATAGTAGTGAAATGGGGTCAGTTCTATGTGAGATGCCTAGAAAAACACTCAGAAGGGGAGTGAACCTGTCTGACCACCTTGCTAATTAAGCAATAATGCATGACAGGGTGTGTGTTGTGCTGGGTTAAGGTCACGCCTGGGGTGGTTCGGCATGAGGCCGCAGGCCAAGTGCGTCCAATGACAATGGCATGACATTATCCCAGCACATCACACACCCTGGAGTGCATTATTCCTGTTATACAATGTCTTGTTTTTTAATAAGCAAAGGAAAAAGGTTAAAAAAAAACAACATTTTTTTTACTTTTCCCCCCATTTTTTGTGTGTGGAAGTATATGTTTAAAAAAAAAAAGTCTGGTATATTTTTCAACCAGTAGGTGGAGCTGGAACATGAATGACTAAGTTATCATTGCTTTCCATTGTTAACATTTGCCCCCCCCCCCCCCGTTCCTTCCTTGAACTGGGATGTATTTCTATGTTTTTTTATTGTCTGCGCAGAAACAAAATTCTATATTAACTATTTAGACACTAAATATTCCCAACAGCCAAAAGTCTTTTGGTGGACAATTAATTTTCTCCTGAAAGGTCAGGGATCTGAAGTTTCAAATGTGTTCATTATTAATGGTCAAAGAACTCCTATGTCCCAACTGGTTGTGGACAGATTTAATTAATTTTTTTAGTAAAATTGGTTTAAATACCACTCAGGGAAGAGACACAGTACAGCTGGGTACAGCTAGGAGCCTGAAGAACAATTTTACCTTTTCAGAGATTAAAGCCGACAAAGTCTTGCTGGAATTGTTAAAATTAAATACCTCTAAGGCCATGGGCCTGGATGGCATTCCATTTAACTTATTGAAGTTTGCCTCCCCAGTAGTTTCCTATCCTTTAGCATATTTATTTAATTTTTCTCTTAAAACAGGTGAATTCCCTAATGCATGTAAACAATGGAAGGTTGTGCCTTTTTTTATAGGGGGAAATAAATCAGAGATGGGCAATTATCACACTATTTCTTCGTACCACAGGTTTCAAAGATTTTTGAAAGAATTGTGGCCACTCAGATTACAGTGGGCACGTGGAATCTCAGAATCTTCTGAATGGTATGCAGTCAGGATTTAGGAAATCACATAGTGCCATTTCAGCCCTGGTTAAGGTCACTGGGGACATTCAGACTGGCCTTGGATGGGAGGACACCAGTAGGTTCCATTTTTGTAGATGTATCCAAGGCTTTTGATTCCTTGGACCACGGTGTCCTCCTATTCAAGGCAGCCTCCTTGGGAATAGTGGGGACTAGTCTGCACTGGCTCACCTCATATCTAACTAATAGAATTCAAAAGGTCACCATAGGAGGTTGGACATCGGGCTTTGTTCCTGTTGGATCAGTGGTCCCCCAGGGTTCCATATTGGGTCCTCTATTGTTTAATATTTATGTTAATGGGTTGAATTTTTCAGACTCATCTGTTTTGTTTCATTTATATGCTGATGACACTATTATATACACATTTGATCTCACTGTATACAATATTCAAGTTAAGTTACAGAAGGCGTTTAGTGAATTGCAGATTTTTCTTAGCGATAGTAGTCTAGTTCTAAACTCTAAGAAAACGCAGTCTATGTTGTTTCACTGACATCTGGTTGATTTGGAAGACTTGATCCTGAATGTGATTACTCTGGAGGGATCCCCGATCTAGCAGGTCCAGTCCTGTAAGTATCAAGGCCTTTGGCTTGATAAGCTCTTGAACTGGGGAGTTCATATAAATAGCTTAATTAACAATATAGAGAAAAGACTTGGAGCTCTGTGTAGGGTTAGATCCTGTATGAGCCGTGAAGTTAGAGGGAGAGTTGTTATTTCAGTGATAAATTATGGGGACTTTATTTATGCTAGTTATAAAAAAAGTGACCTTGAGAGAGTAGAGGTGTGCCATGGCAGACTTGCCAGATTTATTTTGGATACCCCTCGTTATACACACACGTGCCTTCTATATAATCACTTAGACTGCCTGAGACTCTCAGAAAGTAGACAGGAGCACTTACTTTCATTTATGTTCAAGTGTTGGTTGGGTGATTTACCCTCTTATATAGTTGAAAGGTGATGAAATGGGACAAACTGAATTCATTAAGATCAACAAATGCCCCAGACTTTGAAATTCCAAATTGTAATTTAGAGACTGGTCAGCAATCAACTTTTTATAGGGGTCACCTTGTGTGGAACAAACTACCGGTATTTACAAAGATCAACAAAGGTAAAAAACTTTGGACAGGGATTAAGTCTTAGTTTAGGCAGTTTGTCATTAGCTCCAGACAATGCTACCTTATTTGAAACTACTGGTAGGACATTTTTATGTAATAATTAGCTTGTAATTCTGTACGAGTGCTTGCATGGGTTGATATGAAATTTGGTAGATTGTATATCGTATGTGCATACTTAATTATTTATCGTTTTATGCTTTTGTATTGTTTGAGTGTCATGTAACTCCTAGGATCTCATTATAAATAAGTGGTAGCTCAATTGAACGAATCCTAATTCATATAAATTTGTATGAATAAATATTTCACTACTACTACTTGTGTATGTGAACCACTCTGCACCTGTACTGAAGGACCAGTGGCAGTATTTTGGCACAGAGGACAGTGAGTTGCCATTTGAGTGGGTTCCATGAAATGACCAATTACTGTCTGTGAGGTTCACAGAAGCCACTGTGAGGGGTATGGATCCACAATCTGAAAATGGAGCAGGTGAGACGATTGAATTGCAGGGACCAAGAGACATCTACTAAAAGATACCATCAGTAAGTCACTCAGTTCCGCTGCTTAGCCAGGGAGAAAGCCTGAGAAAAAGCCTAAGAAGCTGTTGGCAGTGGGGGGGGGGGTGCAACGGTTGTGCACGTGGCAGCACAGTCACTCCTTTGTTACTGGCAGCATGTGAAGAGCCGTTTGTAAGCAGTGATAAAAAAATATTGGGTTGCTGACTGATTTTCACTTTAAATTAATTTGGGATGTGAGAGAAAACTGTCCTGCATTAAACAGTTGTGCTGGGGGGCATGGAGCAAGAAATGCCGTAGTTACAATATCTGCAAACATTCCTCACAAGGAAAAACTGTTAAGAATCCAATCACTAGAAAAACACATGTCTTGAAAAGTTATGTAAATTGTAAACCACGGGCCATGCTAAGGATTGTTTGACAGTGTAAATGGGTGTTTACTCACCTGGTAAAGATGATTGTGTTGGTTGACATCCATGGCACTCCAGACATTACCTCATGGGTTTTAGCCCACCTGATAGGCTAGTGATGCACATGACTCTAGGATCAAATTTCTGGTATATCCAGGTCCCAGAAACCCCTGCTCTCCAGTTCGAATCTTCCATAGCTGAAATCAAGGTTAGTAGAGTGCAAAAGAAAAGCAATGCAAAGGAAGACAAACAACGATAGTATGTGAAATGATGCTAGTAACAACGCAATCTCAGTGGCCAACAGGCCGGGTTTTATTATTCTTATTATTTACAATCTAATCTCGATCCCATCAGGATCGACTGTCAACTTTCAATGCAGCCACTCCCCTCCTAAGCCTGGTGTTGATTGTATGGACCTTCAGTCCCGGTCACTCTGAGCACTCTGTAGGGAGGGCCTTGGAGTGCCATGGATGTCAACCAACACAATCACCTTTACCAGGTGAGTAAACACCCATTGTGATTGGTTGAGCATCCATGGCACTCCAGACATTACCCCATGGGTTGATAAGAAGCAGTGTAGTACCCAAGGGAGGGAGCAGAGTGGTCTACGAGTGAGAGGATGAAGTCACTGCTAGGAGGATCTGGGTGGCGAAAGTGGGCTGTATGGCATGCAGGTGTTCGAGTCTGTAGTGTCTGGTGAACTTATGCAGGGAGCTCCATGTAGCCGCCCTGCATATGTCCTCAGAGGACACATTAGCCTTTTCTGCCCAGGATGTGGCAACTGCCCTGGTGGAAGGAGCCTTGATACCCTGAGGTGGTATCATTTGTTTTGCAAGGTAAGCTTCTTGAACGGTTCTCCTTAGCCATCCGGCGATCGTGGACTTGGAGGCTGCCTTGCCTTCCCTTTGTCTCCTTGTGACGACAAACAATCTTTCTGTCTTAAGGAGGGGCAGCGTCCTGGCTATGTAGACGGAAAGGGTGAATCTGACATCCAGGTGATGCTGTACCGACCGAGTGCCCTGCTGTGTGTCCGCCGGGAAGGTGGGCAGCTTGATGGGCTGTTCCCTGTGGAAAGCAGTGGGCATCTTGGGTTGGAAAGCCAGAACTGTGCGTAAACAGACTCCCTGAGGGGTGAAAACAATATAGGGTTCTCTGCACGATAGTGCCCCTAGCTCTCCGATCCGTCTGGCCGAACAGATGACAACCAGGAAACACGTCTTGAGGCCGACCCAGAACAGGTCCGCCTCATGAGGCGGCTTGTAAGGAGCTGAACTGAGGGAGTTGAGTACCAGCGGGAGATCCCATGGTGCGACGGTCGGTCGCAATTTAGGTCGGAGTATCTCCACAGTTTTCAGGAAACACAGGGCGTTGGGGTGTACTCCTGGGCTGTACCCCCCGGTGGGCCCTGTGGCCGCCCCTCTTGCAGACAGTTGTACTCTGAGAGAAGAGTGGGCCAAGCCCTTGTCTACTCCCTGTTGTAGAAACAGCAAGATGGTAGACATGTCTGTCTGCTCAGGTACCTTACCTCTTTCTCGACACCACTTTGAGAATATAGACCATTGTCTACCATAAGTGGAAGTGGCGGAAGCCCATCTAGACTGTAATATAGTAGTAATGACGGAGTCATGGTAGCCTGCCTCCATTAGTCTCCTCCTTTCAGGAGCCAGGCCATGAGCTTCAGTGTCTGTGGAGCCGGGTGAACTACTGGGCCCTGTGAGAGCATGTCTGCTCGGTGAGGCAACCTGAGGCTGGCTAAGGACATCTCGCGTACTGTGGCACACCATGTCCTTTGTGGCCAGTAGGGGGTCACTAGAATGGTGGTACAACGTGATGCCCGGATCTTGGCTAGTACCTGGGGAATCAGGGGGAGGGCTGGGAACATGTATGCATGTTCCCGACACCATGGTTGAGATAGAGCGTCAGTTCCCTGGGAACGACCCTCCCTGAATCGTGAGTAAAAATCCTTGACCTGTGTGTTCTCCAGTGTTGCCATGAGATCTATGGGTATGGGTCCCCATGTTCTCTGGATCATCTAGAAAAGATTGGGGTGTAACCACCATTCTTCTGGGTGAACCTGTACCTGCTGAGCCAATCCACGCGCACATTGAGTTTTCCTGTGAGATGTACTGAGCCTAGATGGCTGAGGTTGGTCTGAGCCCAATTGAGGACTGACGTCACCTCCCTCAGCATGGCTCTGCTCCTGGTGCTGCCCGGTTTTGCGATATAGGCCACTGTTACCTGATTGTCGGAGCGTATCAGAACTGACTGGCCATGTATGAGGGGCTTGAAGGCCTTGAGAGCATGGTATACGGCTCTCATCTCCAGGATGTTGATGGATAATTTGGATTCCATCAGAGACCATAGGCCCTGAGCTGTTGAGTCACCCAGGCACGCTCCCCAGCTGGACAGGCTCGCGTCCGTCTCTATTGTGGCCGTGTAGGAGGCCTCCAGGGGGAACCCCCTGGTGAGGTTCAATTCTACCGTCCACCATGCTAGTGAGAGACTCACTGATGGTGGTAGCGGGACAGTGACCTGCAGGTTGTACTCATTCGGTGCACCCCGAGTGAGGACGTATGTCTGAAGCGGTCTCATATGCCACCTGGCCCAGGGTATGAGATCTATGCATGATGCCATGCACCTTAACAACTGGGCTATGCTTCTCATGGTTGACTGATGGTGGGCTTTCATGTGACAGGCCAGCATTATCAGGTTGATAACCCTTGTGTGAGATGGTTTTGTCCATCCCTGGGACGAGCTGATCAGCGCTCCCAGGTGCTCGATCTGCTCGGTGGGAACAAGATGGCTCTTTGCCCGGTTGACTACCCAGCCATGTTCCTCGAGTGTCTGTAAGGTGATCGCGGTGTCCTGTAGTGCCTGCTCCTTGGAACGTGCTCGAATGAGCCAATCATCCAAGTAGGGTATGATGTCCAGCCCCTGTTCTCTGAGCTTGGCCATGAGGACTATGGAGACCTTGGTGAACACTCTCGGTGCTGATGTGAGACCGAAAGGTAAGGCCTGGTACTGGTAATGGTGGCCCAAGATGTGGAATCAGAGAAATTGCCTGTGTCTTTGGATGATAGGGATGTGGAGATATGCGTCCTTTAAGTCTATGGACGTCAGGTAGTCGCCTACCCGGAGGCTGCTTAGAGTTGATCGTATGGTCTCCATTTTGAATCTGTGGCACACCACATGTTGGTTGAGGTGTTTTAGGTCTAGAATGGGCCGGAGTTCTCCCAACTTCTTGGGCATGAGGAAGAAGATTGAGTAGACCCCTATGTTCTGTTCGTGCATGGGGACGGGCTGGATGGCTCGGTTCCGCAGTAGTTCCAACAAGATGCATTGGACCTGATGAGGGGTCTTCTTTCTTTTGGCTATTGGGGAGGATACAAATCTGTGGAAGATTGGGGCGTGGGACAGCTCTATGGAGTACCCCCTTGCGACCATCTCTCGGACCCTCCTGTCCGAGCTTGTGTTGAACCATTGGTGTGTGAATAATGACAGCCTTTGCCCCACTGGGGGGTATGAACCCTGACTGTGAAAGGTCGTGGGGATGGAGTAATTGCTGCTTCCCCCTGTATCCTCTACCTCTTCCCCTGAATTTTTGGCCACGGGCTCTGAAGGAGGACGGTTGGTAGGCTTGTGAGTATGGGCTACGGTAACTGTGGGATGCACCTCTGCCTCGAAAAGAACTGTTTAGAGGCGGTGTGTCCCTGCGGGGTTGTATAGCCTGTTCCCACCCCGAAACCTCCGCCTCGAGGAGGGGAGGTAGTTGTATCTGGTTTTGCTCTTAAGGAGGTCTCTTCCCTCCTCCTCCTTTTGTTTTAGGTAATCCTGTAGTCCCTCCCCAAATATATGCTTCTCCTTCATAGGTAAATTTTGCAATAGAGTCTTAGATTCATTGTCAGCGTCCCATAACTTCAGCCACAATGCTCTCCTGGCACAATTGGTGATTGCTGTGGCCCTGGCGTGTAGATGCAGGGTGTCTACTGCCATGTCGGCCAGGTATTTTGCCGCATCTAAGGTGCATTCTAAGAATTCTGCCTCCCTGGACTTCGGGTTGGCTTGTTCCTGAAGTTCTTCGAGCCAGTGGATTTGTGCTCGAGCTGTGTAGATAGCAGTCATGGCTGTTTTTGCTGCAGTGCCCTCGATCTCGAATGCCCCTTTAGCATGTCCTCCACTTTCTTGTCCATAGGATCTTTGAGAGCTATTGTTCCACATGGTAAGACTGTTTTCTTGCTGAGGGCTGCCACTTGTGGGTCGATGGTGGGGGCTTTGCACCAGATATCAGATTTTTCCTTTTGAACCGGATACATTCTGTCCAGGTTCTTCCTGTTCAGCATTCTGCCTGGTTCCGTGGACTGCCACTCTTTGTTGAAAACATCCTCAATAGCTGGGCATACTGGGAAGGTCTCCAGGTTTGACACTTTCTGCTGTATCATGGGGTCGAGTTTTGACTCGGGCTTACTCTCCTCGATGTCGAATCCCATAGTGGCCTTGATAATCTTCGTGAGACCTGGGACCATGTCGAATGAACACAACTTTGAAGTGAGTGATGGTGTAGTCTGAGGTTCTGTGTCCTCTTCGTCTGATTCTACCCCATCCTCTTCCTCTGGGATGTCCTTATCTTCTCCTGCGTCCGGGCAAGGGTTCTCTGGTAGGGTATCCTCGTGATCCAGATGCTCCTCCGGTTGCCCCCCTGCTTTGTCTGGTTCCGGAAGCGCCGGTATTATTCTGTGTTGTATGAGGGATTCAAGTTTTTCCATTATTTTCAGCATGAAATTCTGCTGGCTTTCCATCATTGCGACCGTGGCCTGCTGATTTTGAATCAGGAGGGAGCCAGGGTCCATCCATGTGGTGCCGCTGGGTCCCGGATTGCTGGGTCCCATGGTGGGAGTTTGCTCCATGGACAAATCATCATCTTTGAGTAGACAGGCGGAACAGAGGGGCTCCGGGGTTTGGGGTAAGAGAGTAGCGTTGCAAGCAGAACACTTCTTGGCCTTGACCATCTGGTGAGAGAGAAGAAGGCAAGCGTTAGATTAGTGCTAGTGCAATGCACTGTGGGGATCTTTTCATCCCCTATTGATTTAGTATGTAAGACAAGCTTTGCCTGTCATCTGTATCTTGTTTCCTGGAGGCTATGACAGCATGCGGGGGCGCTGTGGGAGGGACCCCGCATGCATGGTATGAGGCAGTTGTCTCTATCGGGAGGGGCCTCCTGCATAAATGAGAGCGCATGGTTCGCTATAGGGAGGGATCCATGGCACAGTGGAATTGATGGTCCTGAGAAAGTAGTATTTCTTAACACCAGGGTTGCTATGGGAGGGACCCAAGTGTAAGGAAGGAGACAAGGACCTGTTTTTGGCTGTGAGAAAAACAAGGGGGGGTCGCTGTGCGAGGGACCCCTCAGGTGTGGGTTTGGGAGTCGTGCCCTGTACTGGAATATTCCCTTGTCTATGGGGGTGGGAGAGGAGCGGCGAGACCTGGGAGGATCCAGACTCCCACTGCGTAGCATAGGGAATGACCCGTGGCACTGCCCTGCTCAGAGGAGCCTTGCAATGCAGAGCCATATGAAGAAAAAAACTTCTCCCTAAGGGTTACTGGGCCGGGAGAAGCCTCAGGAGATAACGCCAGCGGTTCCCCCCCCCCTCTTCCCGCTATAGCAATGGGAGTGTGAGCCAGGAGTCAGAGGCTGCTTCAAGAAGAGAAGGCAGCTGGCGGAGAAAAAACTGGGCCCCAGAGGAGCACACGCATGGCCCGAGCCGGCCGAACTAGACGCCATCCCTCCTTCATGAAGACGAGGTCGGCCACCCCGCCCCCGACGGAGGCCTCGGACATGCGAGGTCGGAGGTCTGCCTTCCCAGGCCGAGAGAGAGCAGGATCGGCCTTGGGGAAGGTATGGAGGCAGTAGCCAGTTCAGAAACTCCAGGGGGGGGAGGAGCGTGGAGCCACATGAAACGGAAGGCCAAAAGGCCTGCAAACGCGCCAACGTGCGGTCCAGAAGTGTGGACCCAATGGAGGCAGCCGGCGCTCGAAATCTGAGCAGCATCGATCTGTCCTGCTAGGGGAGGGTGAAGCGTCACCAGGCGAAGCCTCTGGGGGGTGGATTGGGGGGAAGCCCTGGCTGGTGAGTCACGGCAGGAAAGGGGACCAGGAGGAGGACTGGGTAGGCCACGCGGGAGGTGTGATGGCCCAAAAGATCCCCGTAGGCCTGAATTCCAGAATGAGGGTCACTCTCCTCTAGTTACAGGGATGCAGCGATGTAACAGCAGAGAAAGACAACATTTAAGCGGATGGACACAATTTTAAAAAAGAAACGAATTTTAACAATTTTAAACGCACTATCGCAACGTTTGCGACATCCACATGATAGACATTAAACTGTGCAATGAAAACAAGCCTTAGGGATTGCACCGAGAATGATACAGGTTACAACACTGATTTAAACAGTTGGGAATATTTTATCTTTTGTATCTGCAGGGTTCAGAATCCCTGCAGTCCAACTAAACATATTTTCATACATAGCTCCATACTGGGCAAGAAAGAAACCACATCGCTGGCTTTCTATCCAGTAAGCTGCAATTGTGAACACAGTGAGATCTCAATACAACATACACATTCAGATAATTATAAGCTCAGAGGCCTACATTTTTGTGTGGAGCAGACAGGATCCCTGGTGTGCTTGTTGCCTGATCAGATGCACGATTCGAAACTGGAGAGCAGGGGTTTCTGGGACCTGGATATACTAGAAATTTGATCCTAGAGTCATGTGCATCACTAGCCTGTCAGGTGGGCTAAAACCCATGAGGTAATGTCTGGAGTGCCATGGATGCTCAACCAATCACAATGGGCTTTTGCACCCAATTTTTGGGTGGGGCCCATATTCAGACACCCCCACAGTGTGAGAAGAACTGGTTAGCACCTGTGTAATAAGTTACTGCTGCACCCATGCAACTGACGGGTCCCCCTGCATATGGGTGCAGCAAAAAATTGAGTGGTTTGCTCAGGCTGTAAATGCCACTCAAATGGGTACAAGTTACCACATTTCCAAACCCGCACATAACAGGGTGCAAGGCCTTGGCTCTGGACAAAGGTACTGAAGCCTCTGGCCCCCCACCCTCCTGAACCCCAGCCCATGTACACAGTGGATGCCCTGGTGTCCAGTGGCATCCCTCCACCCTCCAGTCACACATCCCTGTCATGTCAAGATAGTCACTGGTATCTACTGGCACTCCCACCCTCTGATCACCTGCTGCCACATTAATTAGGCTGACCCTGGTGTTCAGTTACACCATCCAACCACTGATCACTGGTTGCTGTGTTAAACAGGCTGTCCCTAGTGTCTAGTGGCATTCCCTTCTCTCCAATCGCATGTCCCCATCATGTCGAAATAGTCCCTGTTGTCAAGTGGCAACTCCATCCTCCAATCACCAGCCACCATGTTAATCAGACTGTTCTTGGTGTCTAGTGGCACCCCCAATCACCGGTCACTGTGTTCATATAGCTGTCCCTGGTGTCTAGGGGCATTTTCCCACCCTCTGATCATGGGTTGCCATGTTAAACAGGCTATCCCTTTGTCTAGTGACACTCTCCACCCTCACTCTCTAATCAGCCATCACTGTGTTAATCAGGCTTCTCCTGGGGTCAGGTGGCACCCCCCACACTCCGATCACTGGTCACTGTGGTCATAGAGCAGTCCCTGGTGTTTACTGGCACCCCCACCACCCAATTGTGGGTCACTGTACATGTGTAGGTTTCCCTGTGTCCAGTAGTACCCTACCCACCAAGCACCCGTCCCAGAGTTCCCCAACACTCTGGTGGCTAGCAGCCCCACCACCACCACCACCCACACCAAGCACACCACCCATACACCCCCTCTCATAGCTACTGTATAGGGAGCATCTATTCTGTCTAATGTACCATCACTAAGAGTTTATTCCTCTTTAAACCCTTACAGTAATTTAGCATTGTAATTGGTAGCTGATCCATCTCTGCCCTTTAGGGCACTGCATTACTAAAGCAGATAGAGTTAATATAGAAACATAGAAGTTGATAGCAGATAAGGATTGCAAGGCCCATCCAGTCTTCCCATTTTTTCTACCTTATGAATGTGCCATAGGCCTTTACTCTGTCAATGGCCTATTTATTCATACTCATCTTTATTGCTCCCTTATGCCTATCCCATGCCTATTTAAAACCCTGCACTGTATTCACGTCCTCCACTTCCTGAGGTAGGTTGTTACATGCATCCACCACCCTTTCTGAGAAAAATAACTTCCTCATATTATCCCTTAATTGGCCTGCCTCTAATCTCATGCTGTGTCCTTTTGTGCTGCTATTTTTCTTATATTGAAACATGTTAGACTCTTTCACCTTGTTAATGCTCTTAAGATGTTTGAATGTTTCAATCATATCACATCACCTCTCTCCCTCCTTTGCTCTAGGGTATACAGTAGTAGCACTGAATTTGTCAAGCAATGTTGTGAGATTCCCTATTTCACCTTCACAAAATTTAGAGAAATAAAACCCTCTAAAATTCTTTTTGTTATACCTACAGAAAGAGGCCAGTTACTATTACAGTACTTAAGTGCTATCTGGAAGATTTTCAACTACACTATCAGATGAGATCACCCTCTCCGGATGACAGTAAACACACTAACAAACAAAACAAAATCCCCAACAAAAGGTTTTACAATTCTCAACAGGGATTTTTAAAAATCCTTAAAAATCCCTTCACTAATTCAGCGCTACTACTGTACATATTGAGCTCCATTAATCTGTCCTCATATGTCTTCTGATGCAGTTCCTGCACCATTTCAGTTACCCTTCTCCGGACTGCCTCCATTTTGTTAATGTCCTTGTGCAGGTGCTGCCTCCAGTACTGCATGCAGTACTCCAGATGGGGCCTAACCAGTGTCTTGCAAAAAGGGATTATTACCTCCCTCTTACAACTTGTGATACCCCTACACATACATCCCAACATCCCTCTAGCCTTACCTACTGCTTTAGTGGTCTACTAGGATGATTTCAGGTCATCTCTAATGATGATGCCAAAGTCTCTTTCTTCCCTTGTGATTGCCAGCAACTCCCCTCCCAACGTATAGGTAGCTTCAGGGTTTCTCTTTCCTATGTGCAGGATCTGGCACTTCTTTATGTTAAACCTCAATTGCCACTCTTCAGACCATTTTGCCAGCTTTTCCAGATCTCTTCTCATTCTGCCAACCCATCTGGATCATCTACCCTATTGCAGATCTTGATGTCATCTGCAAACAGGCAAACCTTACCCTACAGTTCACCTGCAATGTCACTGATGAAAATATAAAAGAGGACTGAACCCAGGACTGATCCCTGAGGTACCCCACTTGTGACTTGCATCTCTTCTGACTGTATACCATTTACCACCACTCTCTGTTCTCTGCCCACCAACCAGTTTGCCACCCAGTTGACCAACTTCTGATCCACCCTGAGCCTACCCAGCTTATTAATCAATCTTCGATGTGGAGCAGTATCGAAAGCTTTGCTGAAGCCAAGGTAGGTGACATCAACTCACCCTCTTGGTCCACTACTCTGGTTACCCAGTCAAAGAAATCTATGAGATTAGTTTGATAGAATCTTCCTGTTGTAAACCCATACTGTATTGGATTCTGTGCTCCTATGGAATCCAGGTGTTGCACTATCCTTTCCTTAAATAGTGCTTCCATAATCTTGCCCACTACTGAGGTAAGACTGACTGGTCTATAGTTCCTTGCCTCCTCCCTGCTACCACTCTTGTAGAGCGGGATCACATGAAAACCTCTCCAGTCTTCTGCGACCTCTTCTGAGCTCAGAGACTCACTGAACAGTTCTGATAATTGCTCTGCTAGTTCCACCCTTAGCTCCTTTTCTACGCCGGGATGCATGCCATCTGGTCCTATTGCCTTGTCCACCCTGAGCTTAGCGAGCTCTTGTAGGACTCTTTCTTTTGTGAAGGGACTTGTGAACACCCCCCCCCCGTGTCCTTGGTGCTGAAATGTGGGCCCTGTCCTACCTTCTCCTCAGTAAATACTGAACAGAAGTTTCTATATAGGATAGATGCTTCTCTTTGGTCCTCTTCAACACACTCCCCCTTATCTCTTTTGATCTTAGCAATACCCCATCAGGACTTTCTCCTTTCACTAATGTATCTATAGAAAGTCTTGTCCCCTTTTTTTACTGTTTGTGCTAGTGTTTCCTTGGTTTGGGCTTTTGCCTGCCTTACTGCCTTCCCTGCTTCCCTTAGGGAAGTTTGGTATGCCTCCCTATCTTCGTCTCGCTGTATTCCCTTATATTTCCTGAAGGCTAAACTTCTGACTCTGATTTTTCTGCTACTGTTTTTGAGAACCAAAGTGGTTTCCTCCTTCTATTGCTCTTGCTCTTCTCCCTAACACAATGGGATGTTGCTTCAAGTATTGCATCCTTAATGCTTGCCCACTTTGCCTGTATCCCCTCACCTGTATTTCTTCCTGCCATGGATAGCTTAACTCTGTTGGTCATCTTATCAAAGTCAGCTCCTCTGAAGTCCCATAGTTTTGCTTTGGAATGGGATGATTTAGTTCTAGTGGCCAAATTGGACCATACCATGTGATGGTCATTGGCCCTCAAGTGACCTTCTACCTGGAGATCTGTGATCCTTTCCCCATTAGTCAGTACTAGATTTAGGATAGTCGTGTCTCTTGTGGGTTGTTGTACCAGTTGTTTGAGGCCATCCCCCAGCAGGGAATCCACTATGTGTCTAGTTGTGGCAGATGTTCCTGTTGGTAGTGACCAATCTGTATCTGGCATGTTGAAGTCTCCCATTATCAGAACCTCCCCTTTAGCTGTCATGTTTTGTATATCTTCTAACAGTAATGTGTCTATGTCTTCCCCCTGGTCTAGAGGCCTGTAGACAACCCCAGTTCGTATGGCTGTCCCATTTCCTGTTTCCAAGGTGGCCCACAGTTCTTCTGGCTCCTTATGTGTATTCTGAATTTCTGTAGCTTTGATATTTTCATTGACATTAAGGGCCACTCCCCTCCCCCCTTTTTTTTCACCTCGGTCTCTTCTGAACAGTACATAGCCGGGTACTGAAGTCTCCCAAGTGTGATTACTGGTGAACATGTCTCGCTAATGGCTACTTTGTCCAGTTTAGTCTCTGTCATTGTTGCCTGCAGGTCTGGGATCTTGTCTCCCAGACTGCGAGCATTTGTGTACATGATTTTCCATTGACCAGCTATCAGTGTGTTAATTGTTGGATGAGGTTCAGGGTTTCTCTTACACATCGTATGGGGAGCTGGACATTTTTCCTTACCTAGTGGTGCAAATAATCTACAAACATACTGAACTCCTGTTTGATCACTAGTCGTTCTTTCCATTTGATGTATCAGGTGCTGCATCCCTCTCCCCAATCTATAAATCCTGTATAACTGCCTTTTTGAACTGTGTCCCGCAGTACCTGCAGTTAATAATATCCATTCCAGTTGAGTTGCCAAGTTTATAACCTGGTCCAAGTAATTAGAAGAAAAACGAGAGCAAACGTTTCATTTTTTTAATTTTTTATTTTTGTTTGTTTTTGTGTAACTTTTTATAACAAGTTAAATTAATTGTGCCCCTGTAAGTGAGGTCACAGTGTGGATACCCCTCTGATCCTCCCCGTCCTGTTTTGTTACAGGAAATATCACGACTGTGCTACTGTATAAAAGGAGTGTAGCATGGGGTGGTTGGGGATGGGGTGAGTGGTTAGGCCCTTCCCCTGCTGAAAAAGAAGAAACACAGACGAAAAAAACAAGGAGGTAAGAGTAGAAACAATCAACAACAACAAATGCAGTCGCTATCCCTCAGTCTGTATGTGCTCCAGTAATTAGCCCTGAATGCTTAGACTAATGATAGATAAAACTGTAAAACCTGTAAGCACCACCTGTAACAATTTCACAGAAATACCATGCAAAAAAAAATTTTGCTACAGAGAAAAATAAAGTAACAAAACCTGTAAGCACAAGCTGCAGAACACTTTAACAGAAGATATACCTTGCAAAAAACAATCTGAATCAGAGAAGATTACAATAGTAATCTGTAAGCACCAAACAGTAACAAACCTGTAGGCACACCCTGTAATAATGCAGCAGAAAGTATACCCTGCAACAGCAATTTGAATCAGAGAACAATAAAGCAGTAAAATGTAAGGAAAAACCAGCAACAAAACCTGTAAGCGCAAAAGAAAATAGTAACACACAGTAAACCTGCCTAGCCAAAAGAAGCCTTAATCTTAATCAGACATCTGGAGGGGTGTGCTGCCACTGTTTGTACTCAGAGCATTTGTCCCCTTTCTATACTATTTTTTAAACATTAAAACAGCTTATATTGTGTCCTAGAGTGAGGATTGTTCTTCCCTTTCAGGCCGTTTATGAGCCTGCTGTTTCTATTTGTTTTTTCTGCTTCTGCTGTTTTCGGCGTGGCTCCAGCTGTTATATCCTGAGCTGCCTCCCTCATTTCTTTAAGGCTATTCTTAAACCTCATGGTTACTGAGATGTTTAAGGGACTTCTTGACTTGTGATCTCGAGGTCCCTGATGTCATAGAAACCACTCAGTGTAACAATAGTATTATTGTGTATGGGCCTCCATACACTATGCTATATGTTAACCTTTTAGTTGAAGCCCAGATGGATTTGACAACCTCTACATCTTTAATGGTGGCATAGACCAGAATATCTGGGGAATTCGGATCTCTGAAAAAATATAATACTATTTCCTTATTATATTGGATGACTAATTCTGCAACAATAAGATGGTATGTTAGATCTTTCAGGTATTCTGGATTTTCATAAGCTTCCTTGTATACTCCTATTATTTCTAGTATCATTTCTTTGCCACTTAAGTAAAGACCTTTGTTATTAACTGGAGATTCCATTGGTTTAAATATTTTGCTTATATTTCTCTGTACAGATTGTTTGGTCTTTTCCCTATGTATCTGTATTTCAGTTTTCTAAACGTTCTCTACTATGTTCTCTACTTTCAACATAAACTGGCTCGCCTCTGACACTGGCTCTTACAAAGATGACATCCTAGCAGCAAACCTGACTCAGATGGTAACCTCCCCCAACCGGAAAAATTACAAAACTGGTACAAGCACCCTTATTGACTGGGTTCTCACAAATCACCCTGACCGGATAAAAAACATTAAAGTCCTCCCTGACTCCCTCAGTGACCACTCCCCAGTGTCCTGTACCTGGTCTAATAAATTTCTCAAGCCACCCCAAAGTTATAACAAGCAGAGTATTGCCTTATGGAATCTTATCAAGTTGAAAACCCATCTCCTACAACAGGACTGGATGCCAATCCTTGAATCAACTGATATTAATACTGCACTAGAATATTTCATTAAATCTTTCCAACTCTGCATGCGACTTATACGCAGTAAAAGCGTAAAATCAAAGCGCTATCAAATCCATGGATTACTGCCAAACTACTTGCCAGCTCAAGGTTCGGGACCACCTCTGGGCAGTTGCCAGAGACACAGGCTCACCTCATGATACCCTAAAATACAAGCAGGCACGAAATAGATGTACCTCACAAATTAGGCAAATGAAGAGCGCCTATTTCAAAAATGCCCTTGAATCTACCTGGGGTGATGGAAGAGCTTTTTGGGACAACATCCGAAACATAATGGGTAAACAATCAAAATCATCACCTACCATTATGAAAGTTGATGGATCCACCACTCTTGACCCAAAGTCTATTGCAGATGCACTAATAAGACATTCACAGACCTTAGTGGGGTCCTCCCCAGATTTCTTCTCGGACTTACCTGTGCCTAGCCTATCACAAAAACCCCTTGTGACAAACCACAATTTTACTTCAAGAAAATCAAAGTGCATGAAGCACACAAGTACATAAGAAAGGCCTGCTCCAAATCCAGAACAAGTAGTGACACGCTAGATCTAAAATCCTGTCTCTCACCCTGGATGAAGTAATTCACCCCTTGCAAAATTCTTAATCTGTCACTTTGCCAAAGTCAATTTCCCAACAAATGAAATCTGCCATAATTACGCCAGTGCACAAAGGGGACAAAACCTCAACAGAAACTATCGACCAATATCAATACTCCCTCCCCTCTCCAAAACACTTGAACGAATAGTGGCAGACCAACTCTCTGATTACCTGGACAAATACAATCTACTCTGTAATCAACAGCACGGCTTTAGGAAAGGACATAGTACAACAACAGCCTTACTTGATTTCTCTGGAGAAGTCCACTCAGCCCTGGACAAAGGGTGCCAAACAGGTGCAGTCTTTATCGATCTTACAAAAGCTTTCGACACAGTCCATCATGGCCTACTTACCTCCCTACTTTCTAGCCTAGGCCTGGCCGAAGGTCCTTGTGCTTGGGTAAAAGTTACCTGCTCAATCGGTCACAGGCTGTAAAATCTCTAATGAACTCTCTGACTTCAAACCAGTTCTCTCGGGTGTACCACAGGAGCAATTCTTGGACCGCTCCTCTTTAGCCTGTTCCTTAACTCCCTCCCAGATATCTGCCAGGAGAAAATAATCTTATACGCTGATGATGCTGTAATTCTCTCTTCCCACAAGGATCCAAACTCCCTACGAAAAAGCCTGCAACTTGCTTTCTCTAGTGTTGAAAGGTGGTTCCTGGATAGTAAACTTGTGCTAAACTACAATAAAACAAAAGCCATGCTCTTCTCCAATCACCAAAACAAAAATAGGCATACTCCACTCACCATACAAACCTCTGCGGGAATTACACTGGACCAAGTAAATACTTTCAAATACCTTGGCATCACTTTTGACCAAGGGCTCACCTTTCAACCCACATTGACAACACTGCGAAAACAGTGAACCAACGCCTTGGAATACTATTCTGTAACCGTCAATTTCTAAATCAAGCGGCATTGAGAATAGCTATACAGAGTTCCATAATCTCAATCATTGACTATGGCCTTATTATTTATGGCTCAGCTACCTCCACTGCTCTAGGCAGTATCTCAATCACTCTAAATAAGGCCTGCCGTCTCCTCACAGGGCTCAAGACTGACTCACCCGTGTGATCTGTACTATGAATCAGGCTGGTTGATCCTATCAAATCGTCTTATTTATCTCACCTGCACAATGGCAAAAAAATCTATCTTTGGACTGACTCCATTATGTATTCAAAACCTACTCCGACTGAATCCTGGCTCACGACCCTCCACCAGATCTGAACACCAACCTTTCCTGGTTCCGAGATGCCCAACTGCACAGGGACAAAGATCTTTCGCATACAGGGCCCCGACATGGTTCAATGCGCTTAGTCCACCTACTCTATCCTCAACCTCGCTTGAGCTTTCAAATCCATGCTATGCTCACCTCACCACCACTAGCAACTGTGGACTCGCTAGATAAAGACTACTACTCCTCATGTCCATCCTCACATCTGAGGCCTCTTCCTCCTGACGAACCCTCTGGTACCTCTACTACTTCCTGTCTCCCACCCAAACTCACTCCCCCTTTTTCCTGTCCCCTCTCACTTACTCTCCCGCTCACCACCTTTCCCTCCTCTCTAGCCTCCTTTTGGCACCTAATGATCACCCTCTCCCTGGAAGTTTCCTTAACCTCGAAATTATCTACTTGCTTGAACCTGTTATAGCTTGTTTTTCTATGAAACTTAAAAACGTTACTGCCTTAAACTGTTAATAGCAAATTTATGATGTAACTTTCCTGTCTGGTTTTACCTGTAATGTGTATCGTGCTTTGTTAAATGTTCTTTGTGACGTGGAACCTTTGTAAAAGAGCCCTGGCTCAAAGGTGTTAATTCCTAGACTAATAAACTAAACTAAACTAAACTATTACTAACTATTCTTGTTTTACTTTGGTGCATTCTGGAGTCTTTAGCTTTCTGCTCAGTATGTTCCTGTGTACCTAAACAAATTACTTCTTGATTATTATGATGTTTTGTTGTTGTTTAAATCAATAACTAAATACAGTTTATTTCTCTACTGTTCTTCCATCCTTGTTTGCTTGGTTCACTTTATTTTTCATCATTTGGGGGATTTGTTTGTAATCATTCTTTTTCCTTTTTTTCTATTTTGTTGGAGTATTTGGAATTATTACCTCAGAAAATGACCCAGGCTAGGGCTGTGCAGAATGTGAAATTCTTCCATCAGAACTTCTACACAATAGTAATTCTACTTCTGAAATGTTTTGCAAACTTTCTTTTAAAATTCTGCTAAATTTCGAAAAGCATTTCCGTTCAAACTGCAGAATAATTTTTCATGGATCATGTAAACTGTGGAATAATTTTCCGTAGATCAAGGGAAAAGAATCTGCAGTTTATGAGGAGTGTGGATTATTACTCTGCACAAAAAACACTTTGCATGTGGAATGTCAAAATACTGCAAATGATGGAAATCTGTGGAATTTTTTACAATTCCACTGAATTCCATTCTGTCAGAAATTCAACATTCTGCACAGCCCTAACCCTGGACCATGACGTGTTTGGTCTAGTTTTTGCAGTACTATGTTTAATAATGTTGTCTGTTGTGTTAAACAAGATTTAACTTCCTTTATTTCACTTTTCACTTAATTAATGATTTTGAACAAAGAAGTATACTGAATTAAACAAGGCTGTTCAGCTATAATCATCATTTGATTAGTCTGATTAATTGAATAGCCCTATCTTTCTGATAAGAAAGGGCCATTAATATTCTCATTGGTCGCATCTTCCAGACACAGACTGGATAATCTTGAACAATCTGGTCCTGAGTTGCTAAGTAATTCTTTAGAGTGTGTTTGCAAATTAGCTAGTTCCATTCTGAGTCTATATTAAGGGGACTAAAAAGATTTAACCTACTGTTCATCATGTTTACAGATGTCTCTGTGACTGTGAGTGGAAAGGATATTGGGGAATTAAGTTCAATCAAGCCTAATGACTTTCTCATGTTTTCAACATGGATATCAGCCTATTTTTGTTTCTTAAAATTCTTTCCCTTAATATTTTTGAATTATTTATTTTTGTGACAAGGAATTTATAATAGGACCTTTTAAAGGGTGCATTAAATTGAAGCTTTTTTTGCCTCTCTCCACTTTTTTAACTGGTGCCTTCTTATTTGTACCTAACAAGGTTAGAGCCCCTTAAATTTGCCAATATTGTTTTCTAGCCTTATGGCAGATTCTTTGTAAATTAGTTCTACTTCCTCTGTGGCAGGTATTCACTGTCTAGCTGTTGCTTATTTACCTATGAAATACGCCAAATCTTCAGGTGTCAATTTTCCTTGGCTATTATCCAATAAAGATATAGCTGGTGGGTGTTACTGCCATATGTGATGACATATTAAATGAGAACTTTGTTTAACTGTTGGCATAGAAGTTTTGAGAATACTTGGAATTAATTGAATTGGGGGGGCTGACCTTTTAGGTACTTTATTCCTTTTAACCTGGTCTTGATTAATCAATTGCCTATCACTTCTAGTGTGCATTTCCTAATAAAATTTAAAATACTAAAATTTTTAAGCTCTATAAAATAGCTATAAAATATGAAGACATATACTATTTAATAACAAATGGGACAGTGATAAAAGAGGCTATGGAAAAAATCACTAAGACATTCTTGCAGTAATCCACTTTTCAGTTATTGAGAATAGAACCTTTTTACTTTTCTTGAACTTGAGAGTCTTCTTGTAAGTTAGTCTTTTTTCAGAAATGATCTTTCCTCTTCTTGTCCTGGTCTTTGGTTTCCTTGCAGTACATGCCTTGTGAGTCTTCATTTTTTTCCCCACTCGTTCTTTTTGCTAATGGCATGTTAAGTGGATTATCACTAGTCACATGACATCTAGTCCAGCTGGAATTCCTATAGATATAAACAGATATTTAATCATGATAATTAAAGGCTATGAAGGTAAAGGAGATAACGAGAATAAAGAGTTTTTAAAAGCCAGGTGTTCCCTTAGACTACTTAAAAAATGTTATTTATAAAATATGTTTGGTAAAAAGTGTAAAGACTTATTTCATTTTGTACTTCTAAAGGCAGGAAATGAGAAATCTCTTGATTTCTGGTTAAAGAACAATTGCATTCCTTCAATGAATTTGTGACCTTGGTTCTGGTTATTATGCTCTGTTTATGTTTTAAAAATGTTACATAATTGAATACAGCTAAATTTAAAAGTAACAGTAGTGTGCATTTAAGCTTGGTATCCTGCAGAACTCTTCAGAAATGGTATGCATAAAATCTTACAGTCTGCATCAATTAAATTAAATCAAAATACTGAGGTATAGCTCTGTGCCAGGAACAAAGCATCTGATCTCCTTCACCTGCAACTATAGTATGAAGTTAAATAGCATCTCTTTTTACACCATGCTGAGAGTGATGTCAGTGTATGCTGGCACCTGATGTCAATAGCTAAGGAGAGTCGATAAGCAAAACCTTTTTGAAATTTGATGGCTGGACATAATTAACATTTTAAGGATCATAATTAATATAGAGCTTATGTCTTATTTTCTAAAAACAAATGTATAATAAAATCACATAGTATGAATTAAAGTGGGGATTACTATAGAATCATTATATGAAGCTTCCATAAAACTTCTAATCCACCACAGAAACATAGAAATTGTTAGCAAATAATGACCACTGGGCCCTTCAGTCTGCCATAAGCCCATCACTTGTTTGATACAGAGTACACTAGTTTGATACAGAATATAAACTTTTAAAACCTTTATAGCAGAAATATCCCACAAGGGCTTTTACAATAAATTAAACACTGAGGCCCAGATATTTAAAGGGGTTGCACCTGGTGCAACAGAGTTGCGCCAGCACAACCCCGCAATGTCCCTGGTGGAATATTCAAAAGGCTGCCAGGTGCAGTGCAAATCCTGATATGCTGGGGCACCATGGTAATGTATGCAGTGCAAATGCAGGGGGCATGCCCAAGCATATGCAGCACATCCCGATATTCAGCCTGGGTTGTGCGGAGCATATGCTACCACAACCCTGATGTGCACCGCATATTGGGGGTCAATGTTGAGCCCGTGAAGAGGAGGAATAAATTCTGGTCACCCAAAGGTGGGCTGCTGCATTGCAGGGTGCAATGCAGCACCTGCCAGCCATGGGAGGCCACCCACCCTGCAGGGACACCATCCAGTAGCACACACACCCTTCCTTTGTCTGACGTGACCCTCCCCCCAGTATGCCCAATCATGGGCTTATGTACAAGCAATAATAACCTGATGGTCTAGTCATCCCACCCATTATGCCCAATCATGGACATCAGTGACTCAAACTCTATCTGGTGGTCTAATGGCCCCCAATCATGCCCAATCATGGGCATCGGTACAGGAATCCCAGTATCTGGTGGTCCCCCCTCCCTCCCTCAGAGGACCCACAGCCACCCAGCTCCTCTCACAGTCATCAGCAAGTGGCAGTACCCCTTCCACATACCACGTAGCTGTCCACTGAATGAAAGTGTACAGTATGTGCTGTACGACTATTGGTCCACAGTGTGGACCAATGGGCCTACAGGCCATATTGTATGATACAGGCATGAATATGTGAATGAACATTCATTCACATATCCATGCCTGCTTACCAATAGGTGCATGGCACATACTGTATGCTGTCATTCGATGGGCAGCTGGGTGGTATGCGGGCAGGGTGCTGCCACCTGCCAATGACTGGGGGGAGCTGGGTGGCTGGAGGTCCTCTGAGGGTGGGAGGGTGGAACCACTGGACCACCAGGTACTGGGATTCCTGTACTAATACCCATGATAGGGCATGATGGGGGGACCACTAGACCACCAGGTAGGAGTTTAATTCACTGATGGCCATGAACGGACATGATGGGGGGGACCACTAGACCACCAGGTAGGAGTTTAATTCACTGATGCTGTGATCGGGCATGATGGGAGGGGCACTAGACCACCAGGGTATACTTCATGTTACATAAGCCCATGATTGGGCATACAGGATGGGGGTGCACTAGCCCTCCAGGGAAGATACCAGCTGCAACCAGCTCCGCAGGGTGCCAGGCACAAGTTGCCGGGCTGCCCTGCACAATGCATGAAAATGGAGCCATAATGACATGCTAATGGAACCATTTGTGCTATGCATATATTATGGCCCCATTTGCAGGCCCTCTTCTGAATATCCAAGTGCAGCACCCAGCGTAACTGCATTTGCATGGGCGCATCCCCGTGCTCCTTAACTGTGGCTTGCACTGGTGCATTGTCACTGCACCATGTGCAGTCCATGCCATATTCAATGGTGCTGCACCTTGGCACATCACCATTGAATATAACCTGGTCCTGGCCCGGGCGCATCCCAGATGTGCTGCGCCCACCCTTGCGCCATTGCCAGTCGCAGTCTGAATATCCAGCCTTGAGACTTCAGCTAGCTAAATTTTGCTTCATAAGGTTATTCAAGTTTTATAACTAAAGACTGTCTGTCTAGTTATGCATAGGGGACCCAAAGTCCTTGTTTAAGGCTTGTTATCACTAGAGCCACTTTGGTTAGTTCACTGCAAAACATTCACTCTTTTTGACAAATCCTTGATAAATCCTCTCATCAACAAGGTTCCTCCAATTAAACTTCCAAAGATTTCTCCTATTGCAATCCACTTCTTTTTACCATCCAATCCTCCACAGTCCTAGTCTTCCTGTCTTCATGATCTTCCATCTCACACCTTAGCACCACCTCCTCATGTGCCGGTAAACCAGCACCACAGCTGCCACAGTTGACACTGTCTGTGGGGGGGGAGGTTCTATTAATAAAAAGGACAGAGAAACAATGTGCTTCTCTAAGTAAACGCTCTAATAGTGTTAAACCCTATGCAGTTACTCTACCATGGTCTAGCAACAGATTTGGAGGTTTCCAGAGGTGTGCAACCTAGAGCAACCGATTAGAAATAGCTTAGTATTCAATTACAACTGCTCAGTTTTTTTCTCCTATTTGTCTAATTGTCATGTAATCACTCTTTAATGCCTAATGATCAGGCCTCTGTAACCACTGAATATGTGTATTGTCTTATTGTCCACCCTGACATGGAACCTTTGTGAAAGAGCTCACGCTCAAAGGTCTTTCCGAAATACTAATTAATTAATTAAACAATTAATTAAGTATTATAAATTAAGGAGGAAGATCAGGGCAAAATATCTGTACAGCTCCCCTTAGACAATACTGGTGTATTGGTAAAAAATACCATTGAACCCAAAACTATATACTGTACTCTGCTCACGACTGCACAGCTTGTTTGAGACCAACAAGTCTACCATCTACCTGTCTCTGAAAATTAAGCACCCCAAACATAACCTGACCTCTTCCCTGTTCTCCTGCAGGTTGTTTGTGAACCTGACCTAGGCAGTCACCATGCATGCTACAGTCCTTCCCAAATACATGCTGAACTTCCATAAGTATTTTATGTTCTTCTAAGTCCCAATAGTAATTTATTATTCTAGAGAGGGCTCTAATGTAATCCTAGGCAGAGAAGATGCAAGGAAATTATGGGATAAAATTCCTGCAAACAGCCTTACCTAAAATATTAAACTATTATTGGAATGAGCCACTCCAGTTTGAATATGCACATCAGGCCTTTTAAACCTTGCCTACCACCTCTAATGCCAGACCACCCATGATCTTTGCTAAACTCTCATGATTCCAAATGAAGTATTGATCAAGAAATTGGAAGGTCACATGCTGTCCATTTACTTGGACATACCTAAAGAAATCCTGGACATGCAGAAACTCTCTTGTAGCTCACCTTCAAAAGACTTTTTACAGTCATTATCTTAACACATCCAGCATCTATCTTTCATCAGCTCAAGGCCAGTTACTCAAAAGGTTAAGCCTGAGGCTTCTTGAAAGATTAAGCCTGTCCCAACAAGTTGTCTTCTAGGGGGGCCCTTTGCTTGGAGACAGGATGTCCGGATGTTTGTGTACAGAGTGTTCTGGTTCAGCTGCAAGCAGGAAACTGTGTCATGAATATTCATGATCCTTCCCTCCCCAGACAGTCTAACATGGGGAGGCAAACCTGGGAGAGTGAAATTAAAGAGATCCCATGGAAACATAGTGAGATTGTCATGCAGAGGGAAAAGAAGGAAATACAGCATCTGGCATCAACTGAGGCAGGGGGTCTGTGGGCTCAGGGATAGTGGCAAGGTCCAAGGGGATGGGTGGGACTGATTCCTTGTGGATGTCTCCAGAGTATCATCAGCAAGCACCACCAGAAGGATGGGTATTCTTGGAGGGCTTTGAGGATTCCAGCAGATCAGAAACCAGAATGACAACAACAGTAGTAGTGGATGGACATCCTTCAAGGGCAGTCACTGGGATCCATGAGGTTCTACTCCTGCCATATCAGCTCAAGCTTGAAATACAGTACCATTTGAAACAGGCACATTTGTAAATAAGTCTTGCATTAAGGATGTCCAGAAAAGTATTAGAAATCCCCATGTAACACAATGTATTTTCCCCCTGGCAGGCAGCCAGATTAATGGGTATCAGGAGGAGGTGCCCTGCAAGAGTTGAGGTCAGTAAGTCCCCATGTGAGGGGATAGGCATGGGTGCATGTTGCTTTGGGTCATTAGGGCTATCAGTATACTCTTTGACAGAGGCAGGTATGGCCAGACCAACTAGCAACTTACTTAGCAGTGCTGGCATACTGCTGACGTGCTGCTTATTGATTGCCTGATTTGGGTACTGTGAGACAAGTGCAGGCAGGAAATTGCCCCCAGGAATAGTACTCACCCTACCAGGGATTGTGGCACTGCACAAATGGTCTCAGGAGTGCCAGAGCTGCAAGGACCTTATAGAGAGGATTGGGAAGGTAATTGTATCTTTAAAAATGCGTTTGGACCAGATCTATTGAAACTGCTAACATTAATGCCCTTAGTGCAGAATTAATACTGGCAACAGCAACCATGAAAGTAATTTAGAGAAGTTAGGTGTGCAGGGGATGGAACTCGAAGCCCCTGTTTGTAATATGAACTAAAGTGTACTGTGTGATGCAGCCAAGTACTGTGCTTAAAAACTTGAGTGAGAGAGAAATGAAGTGTCAAGGAATGCCTTAGTAGCTTTATACCATCTAGGCAGTTACCATGGGGTGTAATTAAACAAAAGGTACTGAGAGACTGCAGCTAGCTAATGGAGCTGGTGCACAAATGGATTGCAATGGGACTGAATATGTACTGCCTAGGGGCAATAGAAAATGGCAGCAGCATCTGGCAGAATGGTTGAGTAAATGTGTTAATGGATGCAGTCACTTAACAGGGCACAGGGGTGGCTACTGCTATGTGGGGAAAATTTATGATAAAAGTAATTGGTCTGGCTACAGGGACACTTAAAATCTGGCAACACTGATAAACTGTGTGGGACTGTTTACATCATCTACCAAGTTAAGCAGCCTTGTGACATCTGCCAGCCTACCACAGAGCCAGGATTTTTGCCAAGGACTCTGGGACTGTGTGAACAGACATTTGGGGAAAATGACCTGGAAAAATCTAGACGCCTTTTTCTGAACCAATAAGGCATCCACGGAGCCTCATACACATTAATTTTTGCCTAAGGACAGAGGCTCCTGCCAATGGGGAGTGAGATAAGGGCTGCCAAAAGTCAAGGACAGTTGGACTTTGAATCAGTTTGGTGGGAGCTCCTCCAGAGGGAGGGGGGGCTCTTGCTCAAGGAGAAAATGGGACTGCACGGTGGGCCTGCATGGTCGCTGCCAACAATTTGTCCCCAAGGGCATGGAGTGCCTGGCCCATCAGGAAAAGGGAAAGGAAAATCTGAAGAGAGAAAAGAGGATAAAGAAACAGCTTGGCAGAGAGAAAAGGAAAGCTGCAGGATGCTGAATGTTCTGTGTTGCTCTGAAATTGCACCACAGCGGTGAGATAATGAAGACCAAAGAAGAGGTTGTGTCCTGAACCTGGGAAAAAGGCAAAGGTTGTGTCTTGATCCTGAAAAAAGACAAAGATTGCATTCTGAACCTGAAAAAATGACGAAGGTTGTGTCCTGAACCTGGTAAAAGGACAAAGGTTGCATCTGAGCCTTGGAAAAGACAGGGTACAGAGGAATGATGAGGAACAAGAGACTAGGAATGTGTTAAAAGAAGAAAAGGAAGAGTGAACCTCTTCACTTGGAAAATTGCTATGTACCTGCAAGGTGAGAAGAAGAAGAATCAGCATTTATATAGCACTTTTCATACATCCAAAGTGCTTTACAAGCAATGCTAGACTGGTAGTGAAGTGACTGAATGTATGGTGGCAGCCATATCGCACATCATCACCCGCACACAGCCTGGATAATTGCATGAACCAGTTTATGGGAAGGGGAATGTTGGCCAGGACACTGGGAATGTTCCCTACTCTTTGTGAAGAGTGCCCTGGTTTCTTTTACTTCCACCTGGACACCCACCTGGACAACACCAGGATGGGCAGAAGGGACCTCGGTTTAAAGTCTCATCCGAAGGACGGCACACCCCAGCAGTACAGCACCCCCTGATACTGCACTCGGATGCCAGCGATTTTTAGGTGCAAGTCCAATCCCAGTGTGGGACGAGAACCCACGACCTTCTGGTCCAGAGGTGGATGTACTACCAACTGAGCCAAGCTGACACCTAAGAAAGGGACTTTGAGTGCAGAAGATAATGTGTGAGCCAGAGTGAGAATGTGGCTGTGTTGAAGCTGAGAGACTGTTAAAGCAGAAGGATAGACAGGTGGTTTTCAGAGGTTCAAGTACCTGTTGTCTGCTCCTGAGATAAAGAAACAGATTTCTTTGGCTGCACACAGTAGCAGGAAAGAGAAAGGAAGGAAGGAAGGAAGGAAGAAGAGAGAGAGAAAGAAAGAAAGAAAGAAAGAAAGAAAGAAAGAAAGAAAGAAAGAAAGAAAGAAAGAAAGAAAGAAACAAAGAAAGAAACAAAGAAAGAAAGAAAGAGAATGTACTGAATGTTTCTGTTGACACTCAGGGTTAGGTGGGGATCTCGCTAACCACCATCAAGTGGGGTCTGCCACTCCAGGGGATTATGGGTCTTGTACCCAAGTGCTAGGGCACTCTGATTGGAGGGAGCCAGGCTGCGGGGTCACTCCAGGGTCTGAGTCCTCTGGAGTTAGTAGGCATTGCGCACGTGCTCTGCAATGAGCCCAGTAATGGGATGAAGGGGACAAGCTGCAAGATCTGCAAGCAATAGAAAGAGAGAGCAAGCTGCAGCCTCTGTGCCCTGTTTCAAGCATTGTGCCCGGTTTTGCCTGTGTTGCCATCCATCCCCAGGACTTCAGTGAACTGTGCCATCTAAGTACTGATTCTGCAGAACCATGAGTAAATCACAAGAATTGCCCTACACCTGGGGACTGTAAATAGTTAAAGTACACACTAGGGCTGGAGGAAGAGCCAAGGGGAAAGCATGTAAAAAGTTAAATTCTTCAAGCAAACCAAAGCCTGCTACCAGCGGCACCTCAGGCCTGCAACTTAAATCTGGGTACTCAGTGAACAGACTTTGGGGTTTGAAGTGGACTCGGCCCTGCGGGTCTGGGTTTGGGCTCTTCTTCAGCAGTAAACTAGATCAGATAGACCTGGTGGCTGCATTGATTGTAATATGGAAATGAATCAAAAAGGGAACTGTGATTACTGGGAAATGTGAATATTAAAAATGCTTGAATTCTATTCCACTTACCCTATCCTAAACCCTCCCCCTGTAAATAAACAAGATGTTATTGTTTTTCAGCAGAGAGTAATTCAGATCCTAATTTTAGTGAGCAGGTTTTTGGATGAAATGGAAAAGGTAAATGTTATAACTGCATGTGGGGAGATTCGAATCTTGGTAAGTCTGTGTTGGGGTAACTGTTCAAGAGGTGGGTTGGTATGGCATCCCATGGGGTCATACTGCAGGTAATCAGACCCACTAATATGTACTCTGGGTGGAGACACCACCATTTTAATTGTATCTCTTGGGAATGGACCCCCGTAGATCAGCTATGCGAAACCAGGCCCCTCATCCTTGGTCTGGCCAGCAAGGCAGTGGCAGTGGCCCTCTCCAGGATGGTGCCAGAGATGGGCTACAATTGTATACAAGAACTTTAGGATTTACCCAGGCAAGCTCTGACTCACCATAGCCACTTAACCACTATGTGCCCTTGAGCAAATCACTCTCACTATGTGCCAGTTCACCCAGCTGTATATTTGGTTAAAACGGCATCTTATTGAATGATCCTGCATCTGGTGTGGGAGGAGGGGGGTTTGGGGAGCCTGGCAGTATGTCTGGTGCTGGTGAGAAGGGAGGGCTTGCTGAACCCAGAAGTGTGTCTGATGCTAGGGGAGGAGTGAATCTGGAAGAGCATCTTACTGTGTAATCCTGTATGTTGTGGTGGAAGTTACTGATTCTGGAAATGTGTCAGTGATAGTGGGGAGAGGGGGCTTACTAAACTTTGAAGTGTGTCCAGTGATGGGGGGTGTTGAACCTTGAACAGCATTTCATTGGTCTACCATGTGTGTTGTGGTAGTGGGGGGCATACTGAACCTGGAAGTTTGCCCAGTGCTGGTGGTGTTGTGGTTGCTGAACCTGGAAACTATGTCTGGTGCTGGGGATTGAACCTGGAGGTGTATCCATTTATTTGGGGGGGAGGGCTTATTGAACCTGATATGTGTCCTATGCTGGAGGGAAGAGGGGGCTTTACTTAAAATGTGTCTAGTGCTGTGGGTAGCTGGGGGTGTATCCATTGCTGGGGGGAGTTGAAACTGGAAGTAGGTTCAGTGGTGGTGGGCAGTGGAGCTTGCTGAACCTCAAAGAGTGTCCAGTGCTTGGGGATTGAACCTGAAACATCATCTTACTGTACTATCCTGTATGAAGTGGTGGTGGTGGGCTTGCTAATCCTGGAAATGTGCCCAATGCTGGTGGGAAGGGGGGGTTGCTGAACCCGGAAGTGTGTCTGTTGATGTGGGGGCTGAACTGGTAATAACATTTCACTGCTCTATCATGTATGTGGTGGGGAGCTTGCTGAACCTGGAAGTGTGTCTAGGATGATGGTGGTGGTGTGGTTGCTAAACCTGGAAACTGTGCCTGGTGCGGGGGAAGGTGAACCTGCAGGTGTGTTCAGTTCTTAAGACAGGCTTGGTGAATCTAAAG
This sequence comes from Neoceratodus forsteri, assembly GCA_016271365.2. Taxonomy (NCBI): domain Eukaryota; kingdom Metazoa; phylum Chordata; order Ceratodontiformes; family Ceratodontidae; genus Neoceratodus; species Neoceratodus forsteri. The sequence goes on from CM057455.1 coordinate 705,071,516, forward strand.
TGAGTGTCCTGTGCCATGGGGGCTTGCTGGACCTCAAAATGTTTCCAGTCTTGGTGATGTGAACCTGTAAGTGTAGCCAGTGCTGAACAGACATTTTGAACCTGAAAGTGTGTTCTATGCTGGGGGGTTGAACTGAAACAGCATCTTATTGTGCTATCCTGCATGAAGTGGTGGTGAACTTGCTGATCCTGGAAATGTGTCCAGTGCTGGTGGGGAGAGGGGATTTGCTTAACCTGGAAGTGTGTCCGGTGTTGGGGTGAATATTGAACCTGGAATAGTATCTTACTGGCTTATGATGTACAGTATGAGTTGGAGGACTTATTGGACCTGGAAATGTGTCTGATGTTAGATGGTTGCTGAACCTAGAAACTATGTCCAGTGCTGGGAGGGCTGAACCTGGAAGTGTATCCACTCTTGGGGATATTGCTGAACCTGAAGTGTGTCCTGTACTGGTGGGGAGGGGGGGTTTACTGAACCTCAAAGTGTGTCAGAAGTTGGGATAAACCTGAAGATGTGTCTAGTGTTGAATAGGCTTGTTGAACCTGAAACTGTATCCTGTGCTGGGGGGAGGTGGGGACTAAGTAGAAACATCATCTTCTGGAAATATACCATTTTGCAGTGTTTCTAGCACTTCAGGCTTCTAGTTAGGTTTCTTATTGAGAGAGAACATTTTTACTTTTGGGTTCTGGTCCTGACATCTATGATACACCAGGTCACACTTTTTATGTTGTCTTGCACACGCAGCGCAGACAACATATCATGGCTGCTTCAGTTGAGAAGCGGGTTTTGGAGGTGCGGTCCTGTTGCAGCCAATGGTGCCACTGCTTTTTGTGGCCAGGCTCTGTGGCACCAATGGCATAGCACACTGTCTATGATAGCAGTTGAGAAAATGTGCCACCACCTTGAAAGAATTTAGCCATTGCAATGAGGAAGCGTCACAAAGCAGTCTAAGGTTTTGTAGTTGAAATTCAGTGCCAAACAATGCAAGGTTATGCACCTAAGAAAAAAAGAACCAAGGACAGAGTACTGGATGGGATAGGTTAAACTGAGTACTAAGGCAGAGGAATAGGAGCTGAGAGCCATCATTAGTGACTCCCTCAAACAATCAAGCCACAGTAGCAAGGCCTATATAAAGGCTAACATAATGCTGGGGTGTATCAGAAGGGGTATTGACAGCAGGAAAAAGGAGGTACTACTACTTCTATAAGGTCACTAGTGAGGAAAAACCTGGACTACTGTGTTCAGTTCTGAAGTTCTCAGCTAAGCAAGGTCAGGGACAGGCTGAAGATGGTGAAACACAGGGTAACCAAGATGATTCGGGGCTAACAAGGCAGATCTTACAAAGATCATCTCACAGCACTGAACAAATACTCAATGGAGATCAGACAGGAGATGAGGATAAGATAGAGACCTTCAAGTCCCTGAAGGGAATAAACAAGGTGAACTGCAGGGAACTATTTAGTAGGAGCTAACAGTCAAAACTCTGAGTTCACAAGTGTAAACTGGTGGAGGTAGGCTTAAGAGGGATATGAGGAAGTTCTATTTTATGGAAAGGGTGGTGGAGCAGTGGAACAGTCTGCCAGTGGAGGTGGTGGGTGCATAAAAAACTAAATGGTTTCAACCCTGACTGGGATAAAATGAAGGGTTTAGTGGTTGCTCCGGTTGGTAGCAGTAGGGAGGGGAGCAGGGGGTGGACCAGGAAGGATAAACCCCATATGGACAATAGGTCCTGGGGCAGGTAGAGAACTCCGGGTAGCCTAGCTGGTCTTCTTTTTTTGACATGGTTGTCTGTTTCCTTGTATACACCACATTTAATTTAGTACAGTAATGAAAACTGCATACTATAAAGGCTAAGGAAACAAAAAAATCTATACTGCAATACCTGTATTAGTAACTATACAAGTGCTACTATTGCACAAGCATTATCTATCAGTAGTTATTTAAACAGTTGTATAGTAGAACACTTATTTCAATAAGGGCATGATTCTACTATCACAAAGGAAGGAAAATTCATTGCAAAAAGATATATTAATGCAAACATTAGGGTTGAAGAACACAAAACACACAATATTGGGAAAGGAAAAACATTAGCATTTGGGTCTCAGGAGTCTTGATGCATCTCTGGTGGTGTGTTCCTTTGGGTTGTCACCCTAAATGCCAGCTCCTTCCCACCAGCTCATAGCCTTCTGTCTAAAGCACAAGGTACAGCTCCAAGCCAGTGCCTCAAAGTGATATACCATACTGTTTGGAGGTAGTGAAGAATGGCTCTTCACATGTGGCCACCAGAAACAATCCTGGGGTCTGCATGAAGAAAAGAGATCACATATGACCTTGTTTATTTATTTTTTGTTATTTATTAATTTTGTTAACCGGGTAAACTTATGAGCCAAGGCCCTTTTTCATATGGGACATGAGTCTGAAAAACAGTCACAAGATGTTATACAAAAAGATAACTTTTATATTTACTTAGTACAGAGATACAAATACATAACATATAATACAGAGATACAAACACATGGCAATTAGACAAGGAATACAATATAATTATTTACAATAGCAGTGACGTTGCAAGCTACTCAACAAATGATACTGCAATTTATTTTTGAATAAATTATGACTACTCAAAATTCTAAATTCAATTGGCAGATCATTCCAATATTTTGGTACTTGGATAGAGAAGGCTTGAGCACCCATTTTAATTTTAGTGATTTTCGCATTTAAACAAATTTGAGAACTTGATCTCAAATTTCTCTGAATGTCCCTTACAGATATCAGAGAATACAAGGGTGAGAGATTTTTTTGTCTCAATACATTGTCTGTTATGCAACAGAGAGAGTAAATGGAACTTAAATTTGGTGGAAGAAACCATGATACTTGATTTAAAGTACAATGATGTGTACTATAAGACAATCTATAGACAAATCTACAAATACTATGAAATGTCATTGTTAAATTATTTAACACATGTTTAGACAAAGTTGTAAACAAAAATGAGTTATAATTCAGTTGCGATGACAGTATACTCTGGGCTATATGTTTCATAGCCTGTAAAGCTAACACATTCTGTAATCTGAATAAAACCCCTAATCTTTGATTTACTGATTTTGTTAAAGTCAATATATGATTTGAAAATGTCAAGCTGGAGTCCAAATTCATTCCCAAATATCTAAAACATTGCACCGGCTCCAAATTAGTTCCATTTTTACCGGAAATGTTTAGATTCCCTAATTTTGACATATTTGTTTAAATTTAACTTAGGATATACTTCCACAATGTAATTATTTGAACAATTAATTGTTCATTGAAAAATTCACATGATAATTCTTTTGTCAATGCTAAGTATGTAATGATGTACTCTGCTTGTGTCCTAATGGGGCTCCAGTACTCCCTGATAAGACAGGGCAAGCCTGCACATCAAGTGCCTGATCCCATTTGTCTTCCTTTGTGGCTATAATTCAAAAGAATTGATATTTATATTGTTACTTCTTGGGTTGTCTTTTGAACAATGCCTATAGTACTATACACTACATTCTAAGTATACCAGTAACACAGATAGCATAACAGAAACTTTAAAAGTCTGTTAATCACCATTTATTATCTAAACACCATTTCCTCCACCCAATAGTACAGAAACACAACCAAATATGTACAAATGTGCATTAAACACTGTGTGCATTCACAGTAGATATTGTTGTGTAAATAAATACACGATTGTCAAACACATTGAGCCGTATTTTAAAAGTGTCTGGACTGGTGCAAGCCCAGGGTGTGCCAAAGATATGGCACACCCAGCTTGCGGCATTCAAACAATATTTTTACGTCCTCTGCGGTAGTTGCCATAAGTTAGACCAACTTTTTAAAGTGTAGCTTGAGGCAATTCAAGAGCCTTTTTATAGTGCTTGCACTAAATATTTGGTGCAAGCTACTTTAAATTGGATAAACTGTTGCAACTGTGTCCGACCTACTAAAATTGGATGCAATTGTGGCAAACTCATTTGGTGCACCAAGTGTGGTTTTACTGTGCTTGATACAAGCCCTGTGCCACCTATTGAAAATATGTTTTATCTTTACTATACTCTATACTGCTTCTTAAACTATGAGTTTATGTACTTTCTTGATTGTACTTTGAGGCAAGAATGGTTCTATGACTCCTGTGTAGAAAACATATGCTATGCAAAAAATGTTCAACTAAAACCACCTCTGCATATGTGCTTACATCTCTGGTTTCAGATGACAGCATGGACCTCTTGAGCCTCACACTTGAGGTTCATATACTATTATCTGGAACTCTCAGCAAAAAACAGATCTTTGTGTATGGTTGCAAATATGTTATTGTCTACATACTGTAATTAGACATTCTTACCTTGTAAGTGTTCCTGCATTTCAATTGTCTGGTGGGTATTAGGCTCACCAATGTCTTCAGGCTCACCCTGATCTGATTTTTCTGTTATTACATGCAAAAGTGGAAATAACAGTACAATTGGATGGACTCGAATGAAAAGTATGCCTCTTTGCAGATGACACCAATATCTGCAATAGGGTTGACACTCCAGTGGGGGAGCAAATGAGGAGAGACTTAAGCTAGTTGGAGGAGTGGTCAAGTGTGTGGCAGCTCAGATTCAGTGCCAAGAAGTGCAAAATCATGCACTTGGGGAACAAAAACCCAGGGCAGGAATACACAGTGGGAGGGAGGTACTAACAACAAATAAAATGAAATGGGATCTGGGGGTAGTCATAACAGATTATCTAAAAGTAGCCAAACAATGTGAGGAGGTGGTGAGGAAAGCTGGGGGCATGCTGGGCAGCATAGGGAGAGGTATCACTAGTAGAAAACAGGAGGTGGTGATGCCATTGTACAGGAAGCTGGTGAGGCCTCATCTAGAGTACAGCATGCAATTCTGGAGATTGCATCTCCAAAAGGACATTGACAGGGTGGAGGCAGTCCAGAGAAGAGCAACAAAAATGGTGAAGGAACTACACCATAAACCATATGAGGGGAGATTGAAATAACTCAATATGCATATTCTAGAGGACAGGAGGGAGAGGGTGATATGATAGAAATATTCAAGGTAAGGCAAGGCAATTTTTATTTAAAAGGACGCCCAATCCTGAGGCTTGGGGGCTGTACAAAGTAAATAGACAAATAAGAAACACCAAATCAGAATAAATGACAATAAACATCAAGCAATAAATCATGTAATAAAAATTAGATTGTCTAAGAAATTTAAAAACACAGGTGGCTGGGAACTGAGATCAGAAAATCAAATATTCAAATACCTTAGGGGGATCAACAGAGTTCAAGAGGGAAGCATCTTTCAGAAAAGGAGATGTGCAAGAACAAGGGTCCCAAGATGAGGCTGGAGGGGGGAAAGACTCAGAAACAATGTGAGGAAGTATTTTTTTCACCGAAAGGGTGGTGGATGCATGGAACAGCTTCCTGGAGGAGGCTGTGGGGGCAAAAACATTTGGTGAATTCAAGAATGCATGGGACAGGCAGAAGGCAAAACTAGTGATTCGAAGGAGGAGGTAGGCTACAAATCAAGTAGGATCTGGAGTTTACACAGTAGGTAGGGAAATGGGCAGACTAGAAGGGCCAGTCAGTCCTTATCTGATGTCAAATTTTATGGGTCTGATTCAAAAAGCCCTGCATCTGATGCAAGATGCTTACACCATACAGATATGGTGCAAAATGCACTTTGCATCCAGGGCTGCCTGCACGCAATTCACGAAGGTGGCTTGCGTTGACCACAGGCCACCTGCCCCAAACAGGTCCTGCACCATCCCTGTATCCTGCACAGCACTGTGACATGGCGCTAGGTGGACTGCACCTATACAAGCTGCAGCTTGCTATTCTCAGACAGCACCAGGTGGGAGATATTCTAAGTGCCCTTAGACCAGCTAGGGCTAGCGTAGTGGGACTTAGAATATGTCCCACTGGGGCAGTCATCCTATGTGCCACTGTATGCTGCGGTTGTGCCTGGTTTACTGATGGTGCTCCATCATGCCAGGTACTGTCACCCATCCCCTATGCAACCACCCCATCCTCAATGCTGCCTGGCCCAACTCTATGTGGTATGGGTATGTACCCCCAATGACTGCAGTGCCCAATACCTGGTGGTCTAGTGGAACCCACCTCTTGGTGCCCGGCCAGCCACTGTCTGTGGTCTGCATCAGCATGGTACTGTACATAAGCGCTCAGTGTCTGAGACTGGTGGCAGCCACTGTGCACATACGTACAGTACGCACCATTTCCTGTGCCGCACCAGGCTTGCAATGGACATCTCCCATGCGCCAGGTGTTCGCTGCTTGGGAAGGAATGCAGCATGTGTGGGGACTTAGGCTCGAGAATGCCTCCCATACCTGAACTGGGTGCAGGGTCCGTGGCACAATGGGCTTTGACGCATGCTACTGTCCAGCGCAGCTTGCATCATTCTAAGTAGCGTTTGAGAATTGGGCCTTATGTTTCTATGTTTCTATTAATAAAAAGCACATTTTTCAGATTAAAATGTGTTGTCATAGAAAATATATATGCAACAATTCACTATCTAAAATGTTTAACTGTTTTTACATTTCTATATTCACATCATATAATAATTTCATACATAATTTTGCTTTTTAATAGATTTGGAGAAATATATTATGCATACTCAAGAATCAGAGATCTCTATATATGTGTTCTCATGGACAGCATAAATAATACTTCAGAAGTTAATAATTATAAGTGCCTGTAACAATAACATGACAGTGTTTCACACTGAACTATACAGTATGATAAGGGGTCTGATGGTTTGCACCCTAGGGAGTTGAGGGAATTAGGAACATTGCTGGCTGATCCACCCACAAAAATATTTAATACAGTTTGGAATTAGGTCAAGCCCTATTAGAATGGAAGAGAGCAGCTGTTATACTCATTTTTAAAAAAGGTAAAACAGAGTGATAAATCTAATTATAGACCTATGAGCTTAACTTCATTGGTGGGAAAACTTTGAAATAACTGTGAGAAATAGATTAAGAAATTCATGAATGAGAACAATAATGAGTTTAGGCAGGGGAGGTCATATCTAACTAATTTGATGGACTTTTTTAGTAAAGTCAGTAAGGCTCTTGATGAAAGTAAACTAGTGGACAGGAATTTCCTGGATCTTAGGAAAGTCTTTGATAAAGCACAACTTGCTGAATTAGTAAAGAATATGCTGAGTCACAAATTTAACCCTAGTCTTGTAAAATGGATTAAATCTTGGCTGGAAAACAGGGTGCAGACAGTTAAAATAAATGGCTATGAATCAATAGAACCCAAAGTGATAAGCGGAGTTCCTCAGGGTTTGGTTTTGGGGCCAACTCTATTCAATATTTATATCAAGGATATGTAGGTATGCAAAGTGGCATGGCTGGCAAAGTTTGTGGACAACGCTAAAGTGGCCAGTATTGTTGACACTGAGCATAGCATTACATCACTACAGGATGATCTAAATAAACTATACACATGGTTGATAAGGAGCAAAACAAGCTTTAACCCTGACAAGTGAATGACAATGCACTTTGCTAGTAATAATATTCTGGCAAAGTATCATATAGGTTGGAAAATGCTAAGAGCGTCGGACTGAGAGAAATACCTAGGAGTTATAGTAGAAAACTCTTTAAAATATTCCAAACACTGTGATGAAATAGTGTCAAAGTCTAATAAAATCTTGGTGTATGTATAACACACAATCTAACATGTAGGAAGCAAGAGGTGGTGTTGCCATTGTACAGGTTCCTGATTCATCCGCATCTGGAATACTATGGTCCCATATGGAATCGATTAAACAAAGAAACTATTAACAAGCTGAAAGAGTGCAAAGAGAAACTACAGAGATCATTAAGGGGATGGAAGGACTAAGTTACAAGGAGAGGCTGTGTGAATTAGAATTATATAAACTGGAGATGAGGAGACTCAGGGGTAATATGATACTAATTTTAAAGCCCTAACTATTGAAGATCTGAGAACAAATGTGAATATTGAATTTATAAATAATAATAAAAGAACAAGAAGTCATAAATTACAATTAAATGGTGTGCATTTCATGACTGAAAGGAGGAGGACATGTGTCTCTCAGAGAGTATTGAGAATCTGGAATAGCTTACCTGCAGAGGTAGTAGAATGTAGCACAGTTACCAGTTTTAAGTTACATCTAGATAAACCTCTGATAATATGGGCATCAATGGTTATTCCCATTGAAAAATGGCAGATATGCTAGATGGGCTTGTGCCCATCTTGTCTGAATATTCATATGTTCCTACTTTATGTAACTACTGTACATATAAAGTGTTGTCAACATTCAGCTTTCTGCTAGTGTTAACTTACTAGAGGGATGCATGCCTACTATGTACCAAAAATAATTTACATTTTTTATTGGCATCCTCATCATTTAAGTCATTCTTATCTTCCTGTGCAATACATATCTATCATACTAAAGTAAAATATTCTATAAAAACATAAAATTTATATGCAGAAAAGAAGTAGTAACTGATCCCTTTACTAACATATACACTCTACTACTTGTATACATGTTGCAGTACTTGCAAACCTGATACCAACACTAATGAAGAAATTATAACTCTTACCTGGACCTCAGTCAGTCTAACTGCAACAGCCTCTACATTAGCCTCCTTCTACTCCTCCTCAATGACCGCCACCTCGGGGATTGAGGTAGACAAGGATGATGGGTCCACACAGTACCCTACAAAGTAGAATTAGATGCAAATTATATAGGACCTTCTTATACCACTGTAGATCTTGCATAATATTATGTCAGGCAGTATTACTCTATGTATCAAGTAAAATTTAAAATACTGTACATACATACTATGCATCTCATTTCATTTGTTGCATAACTAGAGAACACAGTTAAAAGGTGCATCCTCACTATCACAAGTCATGTAGTATGGCATGCACAAAAATGGCACATTACATAAAAACACCAGCAGATTTTAATAAAGTTGGTGTAAATGTCTAACAAAAACAGTACATTAACATATGTAACATTACGAATATAAAAATAAAATGCAATAAAACAATTGTTAATTTCATACATTAATTATTCCTACTATGTCATGTTTCACATCATCATAAAATAGGAATGCATCTATACCAATTAATATTGCTTAAAATAATGTAATATTCTTACTATGTCTCTGATCACCCTTATGTGGGCAATCAGCATTCTCCTACACCATATGCATCACTGCAAACCACTTGAGCTAGTGGTAAGGAACAGCATAGTGACTGGTCAGAAGCTTGTATAAGCACTAGCACAGCAATGTCCATTGCTATATGCACTCCAATCCAAATTTGAAGATGTTGTACAACCACTGCTCTCTCTTTATGGCCCTCCAAAAGGCTGGATTGGGATATTGGTTCCTCTCATTCAGTTGTCTGGGTTACTCATCTCCTTGACAAAAAGTACCATCTGGTATGTTTCCTCCTCCTCAGTAAAGCAAGGGACTGGCATTTTGAACACAAAAGTATAAAATATTATGAAACAAAACAATTGCTTTACTGTATAACTTCAAATAGAAGTTATGGTTTCTATTAACAAACAGCTGTTTTCAGCCGAGGCATCTATTCAAGTGTGTCTAGTATTAAAACACTGTCAAAAATGGCCCTGCTCTGTTGATGTCTGTAAAGTACTAGAGGACATAGCCTAAGTTTGGAAGGAGGAAGATATAGAGGCAATGTGATGTGGCGAGTCTTCGTGGAGAGGGTGGTGGAGGCCTGAAATAAACTACCAAAAGAGGTGGTGGGGGCTGAAACAATGGAGGGATTCAAGATGGCATGGGAAAGACATATAAGGTTGGGAAGTAGGGGAAGGGGAGGTCCTATGAAAGTGGAGAGGAGTAGGGGAGGGGGAAAGGGGCAGACTTGATGGGCCGGTGAGGTCCTTTTCTGCTGTCAGTTTTCTGTGATTCTGTGCTTCTGAACCTAGCTACTGTTGTAAGGCGTATTATTATAGTTAGGAAGCAAGCTACTGTAGTAAGGGAATTATTATATTTAGAAGGATGAATGCTACTAAGGAAGTGGGTGCCAGTGTAAGTCTGGACATGGAGTGCTCATTGCTGATGTTGTCTTACCCTCTACCCTCTGTCACTCACAAGCAGCATGGTGGTAACTTTGTCTCTTCATCCTGACCTGCTCCCACACCAAAAACACTTAGCCTCTATCTCTATCTCTACTACCCTGTGTTTTGTACCCACCTACAGTACTCACAGTCAGTGGGGTGTCTCAGTTCAGACCCGCTCCCACACAGAAAACATTTACCACATCCAGATCACATGGTTGTCGGGTGAATAGAGATGAGTACAGTATTTTTAATTGTCATAAATTTGTTTTATTAGCTGATGCCTCATTCTCATTTACCTTGCCAACCTCTGGAACTCTTCATTACTATCATTAGTACCAAAGGAAAAGGAAATTACAGTATGTCCATGAAATCCCAGTTTTCAGTTAAAAGCTGTGACATCTAATAGGGAGTGGCTTCTATTACAAGATTGTTATTTTCAGTGCAACGTGTAATAGAGGATGGCTTCTATTAGAGGGGTGCATCTAATCTAAGATATGCGGTAAGTAAAAACCAACAAAAATCTATCTATGTACAGCTATACAGAACACTATGTAGAAATGTATAACGAAAAATGTATAGAAAATGGCATTTAAAATAATTTTTTTCTGAGCTGCTTCAAACAACTTGCTAAAATCTCTTTACTCTCTACAAAGAAAAACATTTCTATAGTATGTGAAGCTGTTATTGGGTGCACAACATGTCACATGACTAGTTAGCAGATCAAACTGAGTGTTGTTGGTCCATCTGGAAAGTTAGACATTTTTCACTTTCATGACTCATGGCCACCTATGATGCATTAATCAATAACAGCATTTCCTCTAACAAACATATCGCTAATTGCATTTTCACTAACAGCATTTTCAGTAATGAATATTTTAGTACCAGTATATTCTTTAACAAATGTTTCACTAATGAAGGTTTGACTAATGTTTTTTAACTAACAAACATATCAGTAATGAATACTTCACTAACAAACATTTCAGTAACAGCATTTCCACTAACCGAATTTTTACTAAAGAGCATTTCAGTAATGAAAATTTCACTAATGTCAATATCACTAATGAACAGTTCAGTAACAACATTTCTGCTAATGTCATTTTCACTATTGAACACTTCAGTAATGAGCATTTCAATAATGACATATTCACTAATGTTTCATTAAGTTACTTTGGATCCCTTCCATCTTACCACTCATTCCTCCTCTCCCCCATACCCAATGTGTCCTGTTCCCTTCACTCTAGGGATCCTCGCACCTTTAGCACACCTCATCCCCCTTCCTCTGCTGGGCAATCAGCCTTTTCCATCACTTTCCCTCACTCTGGAACCCACTTCCATCTTCCCTCCACTTTACTACCTCACCTGGGACAGATATTAAAAACTTAGCCCCAGGGCTAAATTTGCACTGCCCGGTATGCTAAATTAGCCCTGAACCAGTAGCAAGCTATATTCAGAGGAATAGCCCAGGTGCTAAACCTGCTGAATATAGCATGCAAAGGAAGCAGTGCAAACAGGGCTGGGAGTGCAGTGCTAAAATAGCCTGGAAAATAAGACAGCTCTGAATATAGTGACAGGAAAGTGCAAAATGCAACAGCAGCTCAGTGGACACAGAGGTAGAGTAAGGCAGAGTTAAAGTTGGTGGACAAAGTGTGAGATAGCAAAGAAGTGTTGCACAACAACAGCAAAAACAATGCAGGCCACACACTGCAGTACTGTGCTATGCTATTGAGAGGTTTGCCTGAGGCTAAACCAGTTGTTCTGTTCAGTTCAGTTTATTGCAAAGGAAAAAAATCCATTGAGCAAGCTCATTTACAAGGAGGTCCCATTATAATTTACATCAGCAGACCAACAGAAGAACAAAAGAAACATAAATGTTCTTACATAAATGGGATTACATACACAAAATTTGTACATACACGGGTGTTTCATGCAAGTGGTAGTAAGGACAATTTTGTACATAGCTGAAATTTCATACAAAATGCAAATGACAATAAGGATAATTTCGTACATAACTTCATACATAATTTCATACATAACTGAATTTCATACAAAATGGCAGTAAGGGTGAACACTGATAGAGGTGAAGTAGTGTACAGAAAGATAAAAGAGAATAAGTGCCCAAAGTAGTTAAAACAGTGTAGGTGGGTAAGAGAGGAGAGTGTTAAGTTATGCATCAGGTAGAGAAAAGGATTAAGAGCTATAGTAGATTAATAGCAATGGCAAGATTCATCTGCAAGTTTAGCAATTAGCCTTTTAAATGCACTAGGAGGGATACATTTTTCATAGGTTTAGCGAAGATTGGAGATAGTTCCAGATGGTTGTAAGAATGTAACTCAAAGATACCGTACTGAAGCGTGTTCAGACTTCAGGCACTTTTAAGGAAATATAGGTGCATTTCCTCAATGTATATGAGCTGTGCAATCGATGTAAGGTAGAGAAGATGTACAGGGACAACTTGTTAAGCAGGGCTTTGTATATCCATATATACTGTACATATGACTGAGTCGCCTAATAGCTAGAGAGGTCCAGTTCAGCTCCTCGAACAAGGAACAGTGATGAGTTCTGGCTGGGGCATTAGTTATAAAGTGGATGGCTCAGTGATAGAGATTATTCAATTTACGCAGGTTGGTAATTGCACAGTTGTTGTAAATTATGTCTGCATAGTCCAATGGGGTAAAAAAGTGTCCTGCACTAGTCTGGTTCTGGAATCATGGGAGAACAGGGCTTTGTTTCTGTAGAAGAACCCTAGTCTCAATTTTAGTTTTTTGGTTAGTGACTCAATGTGGGAGGAAAAATATAAATGAGAGTCAAGTAAAAATCCTAGATATTTAAAATGATCAACTACTTCAAGTGTGCCTCCTAGGAGTGTGGTAACTGGGGAGGGAGAACTAGTGGTAGAACTGGCGGTGGAAGAGTTTGATGGATAAAAGTACATTATTTTCATCTTTTTAGCATTCAGAAGTAGCTTAGATGAGATTAGGTTTTGTTGCAGTTGGTTAAAATCTGTCTGAAGAGCAGTATGGATTTGCCCGAAGGAGGGTTTCAAAGTATAAAGAACTATGTCATCCGTGAAAAGGCGAATACTGGAATCAACAATGTTTAGGGAAAGGTTATTTACATAAATCAAGAAGAGCAGGGGACCTAAAATGGAGCCTTGTGGGACACCTCTTCACAGTGGAAGTAGCGAGGAGAGGGATCCGCTAATCTTTATCCATTGATACCTGTTTTCGATATAACTAATGAAACATCTATTGTAGAGCCACCAAAGCCCAGCTCATAAAGGCAATCTAACAAGATGGGATGATCTACTGTACCGAAAGCCTTGCTAAGAAACATAGAATTTAACAGCAGATAAGGACCACTTGGCCCACCCAGTCTGCCCATTTCCCTACCTAATGGATAAGCTGCAGATCCTAGTTAACCAGCAGCCTACTTCTTTCTACCCCCACTCCCTAGAATTGCCTTATGGCTGTCCCATGCATGCTTGAATTCAACCACTGTTTTTGACTCCACAACCTCCTCCAGAAGGCTGTTCCATGCATCCATAACCCTCTCTGTGAAAAAAATACTTTCTTACATTACCTCTGAGCTGCCCCCCCATCTTCAAATTATGTTTCTATCAAGTTAGTTCAATGTACAGTATGTGTGTCCAGAAATAGCTCTAACATTATAAAGAATGTCAGTAAACATTCGCAGAACAAGGGTCATTTAAGTGTTAAAATCATAGCGCTATGCAAAATTCATAGCAGTTGAGAGGTATGGCCATGCCATGCCGCTCCCCCAACTCCCCAACTCATGTCTTGACTGTGTGCTACAAGAACAAACATGCAGCAAGTCTGCAGCAAGCAGCAAGGCCCACAGTTACAATATCTATAGCTGCTTGACTGCATAGTGACAGAATAGTACTGTGACCCCCCATCATGATCCCCAACCCCCATAGAGTGTCATGACAAATAATCTCCCTGGCACTCTAGTGGCCCCTCACCCTCATCATGATCCCTGACCCCTATATAATGTAATAACAATTACTTTCCCTGGTAATTTAGTGGCCTCTCACACCCCCATCATGATTCCCAACCCCATATGAAAGTAATATATAATTTCTCTGGTAGTCCAGTGGCCCCCACACCTGGCAATGCTGACACCCCACTTCCCCAACCATCTCCACATGGTAATCAAGTGGCCATCGCACCCAGCAGTGCTGACCCCCCGCTCTCCCCCAACCATTCCCAAATGGAGCCAGTCACTGGCTCAACCCACTGCTCACCTCCACAGCCAGCTGCTGACTGAGTGATGAATGGACACTTACCCAGTGAGAAATGAATGAGCGTGTGTACCACACTCATTTATTTCTTACTGGGGTACATGCCCATTTATCACTCAGTCGGATGGCAGGCCGCAGAGAAGAGCAGTGGGTTGAGTCAAGTACTGGCTCCATTTTGAAATGGTTGGGGAGCGGGGGGTCAGCACTGCTGGGTGGGGTGGCCACTGGACTACCAGGGAAATGATATATTACCTTCATATGGGGGTCAGGATCATGATGGGGTGGGGAGGCCACTGGACTACCAGGGATTTTACTTGTTATATCACTCTACAGGGATCAGGGATCATGATGGGGAGTAAGTGCTAGTCTACAAGGGAAAGTAATTGTTATTACACTCACGGGGTTGGGGATCATGATGGGGGCACTAGACTACCAGAAAAATTATTTATTACTTTCATATGGGGTTGGGGATCATTATGGGGTTTAGGGCTGCTAGACTACCAGGATTTCACTTGTTATATAATTCCATGGGGTTGGGGATCATGATGGGGGCCACTACACTACCAGGGAAATTAATTGTTATCAGACTCAACTGGGATCGGGGATCATGATGGGGGGGGGCACTTAACTACTAGGGCGTAACTTTGAATTACTTTGGATTTGGATTTCAGATTACTTTGTGTTACAAAGCAGCATTACCCATGCTTTTTGCAGGTGGTGTTTAGCACTGCACTACAGGTGGTACAAAAGCCTGAAGCACAGTGCTATTTTTCTGAATATGTTGGTGCACTGGCATTCATTGCCACTGCCCTCACTCCTTCCCCTGAATATATTAACTTTTAGCCTCGGCACTATCACTCAGCACCTGCACTCAATGGACTTTTGAATATTGTAGTCCGGTGCAGTTTCGATGCTATTCCAATGCAACGGATTTGCACCATGCACTAAGCTTTGAATATCTGGCCCCTGGCTCCCTGAAGCACCTGCTGAAACTCCTTTCCTCTGCCCCCTGCTCCTTTTCTTCCCCTTCCTGACATTCCCATTGCAGTCTCCTTATATCTAGGTGCATAAGTTGCTAATAAGTTCATCTGTTACTCATGCTGCCTGTTTAATCTGCGGTGCCTGAATGTTTAATTTGCACTTATTTTTGCACTTACTCTGGCATTTTTCATGTCACTGAGTGCACTTTATTACAACTGTAAATGTTTGTCAGTGCTCCGAATTTTATATCCCTGTCTCCTTTCCCTGTGATTGCAGCTGGAAATGAGCTTTTGCTCAGTGTGCCTCTCCCAATCACCAATTTTCAAATGCAGCAAACATCAAAAATGGCACACATTGCTGAAGACAGACATTTTTATTAGTAAATTTCAAAACTTACTGCCGAGCAGCATTGGTAATGAATAATGCTGACTAGCTTTGTAGCTAATGTGTCATCTATGAGAGCAGCGTGGTTCTAGTTTTGTTGTTTGCTGCAATATTTTTGTTAACCGGGCACACACAAGCTAGACTTGTTGATAGTGACCAATTTTTTAATAAATAAATAAACAAAGATTTTACTGACTGCATTTTCACTATCTAATGTTGTTTTCACTTAATGCAAATTCACTATTTGCATCTTCACTTTTATCACACATTTTCAATAGATGATGGTATTTCTGTTTGTTTCACTGATGGCATTTCTGTTTTCACTTTCAGACTCAATGCAAAACTCTGACAAAATTACCAAAGAAATACAAAGGGCAATATCATACCAACAGAGTATCAATTAGCTTTGATAATAATTGTGAACCTTTAAATAAGTTCATAAATAATTATTTGAATACATAAATAAAAAAAGAAATATAAAAACAATATCCAGTGACTAGATTCAAACATGCACCATTTGATCTTATTGATGCTGACAATAACATTGAACCATAGAAGCTCTCTGCAAAATATGATATATGTAATAGATAAACCACTCTGAGGTGTGCAGTTGTGCTGTGATATACGCATGCCTTGGTGTGCGTTGTTACACACGAGGCTGCAGGCGGCATCAACTCACCAAGGCATGTGTATATCAGGCGCATTCGCAGAGTGGTTTATCTGTCTCATAAAATGTCAAAATTGTTTTGGAGGGGCTACAAGTGCAGGTGTGTGGTTGTGCCCTGATATACGCACAGTCATGTGATGCTGCTCAGCTAATGATATTGCTGCAGTTTCCCTACCATATATGTTGAGTTTGCACCACTAGTCTCTATTCTGCTGCAGTTATCTTTAATAATAATATTATTGTAAATGTTTTAGCATCTATAGTGCAGTAACACTGCCATTTGTTGAGTGTAAAAATGCATTACCTGCTGAGGATTTCATGAAAAACTCTAGCAACTACTCTACTACCAT
This sequence comes from Neoceratodus forsteri, assembly GCA_016271365.2. Lineage (NCBI taxonomy): Eukaryota > Metazoa > Chordata > Ceratodontiformes > Ceratodontidae > Neoceratodus > Neoceratodus forsteri. Next base: position 705,088,259 of record CM057455.1, read on the forward strand.
GCCTTATAACACAACATGAGTTCCAAATTCAATTTGTTTGGCTAATATTTGTGGAAATATCGCATCAGTTCATACATAATCAGTTCAATAGCAATAGAAAAAAAGTTAAAAAAATTGTATTAAGTGACTAGATTTGAACTATGTACCCTCAGAACTTACTGCTGCTGACGATAGTATTAAGTCACAGAACTAGCTAGAAATCATTGATTTTTACACTTTTATTGATTTTGTTCCACAGACTATCAAAACACACCTTCTAGCAGTTCCACTTGTCATTACATATAAAGGAAAATCTGCCAGGTGCCCAGGTTTTTATTCTGCTGCAGTTTCCTTTAACAATAATATTATTGTAAATGCATCATCATATCCAGTGCAACAACAGTACTGTCATTGTTGTCTGTAAATATGCATTCCCTGTCCAGAATTCCATGAAAGACTCCAACAACTACTCAACTACTTTAAAAGGACTATTATTCTAATAGTTAAGATTATTCTTAGAATTGGAGGCAGTATAGCACAGTGGGGCAAGGCTCTGAGATGAAGATCTGGAGATCTGGGTTTGAGTCCCACAGCCACCTAGGTGCATACTGTGTGATCCTGAACAAGTCACTTAACTTTCTTGTGCTCCCAGGTCACATCTGGAAGCAAGCATTGACTTAGTGTACCACTCCTGGTTAAACAATGTTCCCGTTCCCTTTCCCTAATTGTTATTATAACTAGTGGAAACACTGCTGCTCATATGTTATTAATGTTTTTTTAAAAAAATTCCAGATTCAAAAATAAAAGAAATTTATTGCAAAAAAAAACTGTGTTAATGCAGACATTGAAGAATACAAAGTAAGGAAATGAAATTAGTAGTGGTTGTAGTCACAAGATGTTTTGTAATTCATCTGTGTGATGGTCATTGAGGCCCTCAGCCCTAATGCCTGGCCCCCATTCCCCCCAGTACTAACATTATCAAGCACCTACCATTGTGACCAAAGCATAAACAAGATGTCAGGGGTATGACACACAAATCCTCACCTTGGTGCAGGACCCATGCCACTGTTTATGTCTTGTAATAAGTGTCTTCTGTACACAAGACAGTACTCATGTTTGCAGAATCATGTGTATGTAGTTCTCTGTTAATGTGTAACTGCCTCCAGAATCACTGCTCATGAGGGCCTTTGCAAATGTTAACAATATTACTGTATTAGTTTATTTATTATGGTTCTGTGTGTTTTATTTCAGAAGTGCAAGTACATAACAAGACTGCTTTTCTGCATATACACACACATGTTTATATATATATATATATATATATATATATATATATTACAATGTGTATGCTTATTTCTTGATCTATGAGCAATGTCAGCATACTGGCTTTTATTCTGCATCAGGAACTACTGTTATTTATGTATTGTCTGTGTGTCCTTTGCTGAAGAACAGGAGCCATGTTGCCCAGCATCTGGAGACACAATCCTGTATTTATGTTTTGTACTGTACAATCTGGCTATCTGGGTGCAGAAACACTGTTCTCATATACCCGTACGACCATACACTTCTAAGATAAATGTGCAATTCAAGTAGAAAGTATTTGTTTATCCTCCTACATAAGTCTGTCTGTTGTTCTCTCAACGACAAACAGTGGTTTCAGACATATACTGTCACAAGGCACCTGCACTATTGCACCTAGACATAATGTTGTACTTTGGTTATTATGAATTTGCCTCTAATAATATTAGTATCTACATATTTCCTGGATTGTATGTTGATCTGTGATGTAGAAACACCACCAACACAGCAACAAGTTGGTCTGTATGGTTTGCATTGTTTTTATTCTTCTCTTCCCCAGGACCCCACTGCTGACTATCGGACTGAGGTAACCACCACCATCTCTGCTATTGAAAACAGAGCTTTCTGCTTCAGCTAAGAGACTCAGTTCAGCATCCTCTGGTGTCCAGGTTTTATCTCTTTCCCAAAATCCACAAAACAGGTAACCTGTTCACCCTATTGTGTCCACCTGCTCCTGTCCCACATCCCACATCTCTGCATTTTTTGACAGCCTCATGAGACCACTCGTTGAGTCCCTTCCCTTCTATGTTAAAGTCACTAATCATGCTCTCCAGTTATTTGACAAGTACAGATTCAGTAGCTCCCTTCAGCTCATCTTCACCATGGACATCAAATCTCTTGACACAGTGATCCCCCACAATGATGGCCTGACAGCCTTGCAGCATTTTATGAATAAGCAGGAAGTTCAGCAGCTACCTACACATACACTAACCCATCTGGCAGAACTTGTTCTTAAACTCAGTGCTTTTTCTTTTAATAACAGTTGTTTTTCAGCAGATCAGTGAAGTTGCCATGGGTACTAAGATGGGTCCCAGCTTTGTCAATCTGTTTGTGGGCTGGACGGAGGAACAGTTTTTTTATCTCATTTACAGGAACTGTGCCTGAACTCTATAAACACTACATAGACGACTGTGTGGGGGCTACCTCCTACTCCACATAGACACTCCAGTTCTACTTGTACAAGTTTACCATGGCCCATCCTTCCATTAGTACACTGTTGAAGTATCCTCCTCTACACTGCCTTTTCTGGGTATCAAACTATCGGTGCAGAACACTTGTCTGCAGACATCAGTTTATTGCAATCCCACTGACTCATGTAGTTTCCACCTCCACAACTCCTCCCACCCTAAACATGTCAAGCATGGCCTGCTATATTCACAGTTTTTAGACTTAGCATGATAGGCAGTGAAGATGATGACTTAGCAGACCCAAATAATGCCTAGTTTTTTTTTTATTAGGAAGGGATACCCTAAAGGCACAGTGGACAGAGCACTCTCCCAGGTCAGTAGCATGCCCTGTAACCTTGACCCCCATAGGAAGGATACTGGCATGCAAGAACAATGATGAATTCCACTAGTGCTTCCCTTCCATCTGAGTACGCAATCTGTTCACAGGATCATCACCAGTAACTTTCATATTTTGCAAACTTACCCCAACATTGGTGCTTCCTTTACAGGACCACCTATTGCCTCCTACTTCTGGCCACCTAACCTGCAGAATCTCCTGGTAAGAAACAGCCTACCTACTCCTAACAGTTCCTCTCTACCATGTACCAAACCTTGCAACAGAACTCGCTGCTACACCTGCAAATTTATTTCTAGTGTGACTGAAATTCGGGGTCCCACAGGTGTTTTTCACATTACCAAGGAGTTCTCCTGCACCTTCACTAATGTGGTATATTGTATTCTTTGCAGGAAGTGTGCAGCTATTTACATCAGAGACACTGATAGATACCTTGCCGACCATTTCGGGGAACTTTACAGGACAGTTAGGAATGGAGACACTGATAAACCCATTGCATCCTACTTTATCTCCAGGGACCACAGTGTCAATGATCTTTCTGTTTGTGTCCTTCAGCAGGGCTTCTGGGATTCTGACCACAGAAAAGACATGGAAACCAAGCTGATCATCTGCCTTGGCTCCCAGCAGCCCTCTGGTTTAAATGATAGACTTATTTTCAACTAATATCTTTCAGCCAGCCCTTGTTTTCCCTTAAGACTGTTTGTATCTGTAAACATCTATTTTCATTTTCACCAGATGTCTCCATCTCTGTCTCCTTCCTCCAAATTTGTCACCATTCAGCCTTCTTACTAGGCATTGTTAATTAGTCCCCACCTGGGGACCTGTCTAGCTCGTTCATTGCTATTATGCCTTGTCATTCCCAACATCACCTTTTTGTTTTCTAGATTCTCTCATTATCTTGCCATTAATCACTTCTTCTCCCAGAGCCTCCCCTTTTTTTCTTTCCCCACATACTTATTTTACCTCCCCTCTACACTAGCTTTGTTTCTCTTTCAGATATTTCCTGAAGAAGACCTAAGGTCAAAGCACAAATTTTTAACTCTATTTTCCATTTTCAGCATGCATTTAATATTACCATTTTGTTTTGCTTTCAGACCACATGCTGATGCAGCACCTTGCTTTTGTTTTTACATTTTATGGTTTGTATTGTGCATGTATACATCTGTCTGTCAAAACCTTAGCTTGAAGTTGAGAGTCCATAAATAGTATTTTTAGGTGACAGCATGGTAGTAAGCACCTATTGTGGTCATACATACTCCTTCTTGCATTTAGTCATGTTCCAAGGTACATTCAGTGTGAGTAATTTTCCTGTATGATGTCATTGATGATGTCAGTGATAGGGCTTTTAGGTCCTGGCATAGTGGTTCAGGCCTACACAAGCCTGGGTTTGATCCCTAGTAAAAAATTTTTTTTTTCCTTTCTCACTATAATTTATGTAGTTTGAAAGAAATTGTTAGATGCCCTTGCTGCTGTTAGCAATAGAGTGACAGCAAAGTTTAAAGTTCTATATTGCTGATAACATGAAAAGTTTCAGCTAATGCTTTCTGCTTTGAATGCAACCTGGGAAGCATTACTTAAAATTGACAGACTGGTGCATTACTAAATTAACTTCACTGTTGGGGGAGGTCTGCACTTCATATTAGATGTTCTTTGCCACAGCATACATTTCCTATAGATGAGTTTAGTACAGTTATAAAGCTATAGACTACCAAGCAGTAGTAGGTAGGTGGCCTGAGTTTGATCCCCAGCGTGGGATTTTTTTTCTTACTCCATTTCTGTAGTATGAGCGAAATTGCTTGATGCCATTGCTAATGTTAGTGAAAGAGTTTCAGCAAGATGAGAATTTCTATATTGCTGAAAACTTAAAAATGTCCAGCTGAGACATAAAAGTTTGAATGCATCTTGGGAACATTACTTCAAATTGACTGACAGGGTCATTATTAAATCTACTGCAGGTGTGTGTGTGTGTGTGTGTGTTTGGGGGGGTTGTGTCTGCATTCAGTGCTGAATGTCCATTGCTACGGCATGCATTTCTCTCAGAGAGCCTTTGTACAGCAGTAGAGCCATAGGCTACAGGCTACCAAGCAGTAGTGGGTAGGTGGCTTGGCTTTGATCTTCATTATGGGACTTTCCTTTTGTTGTTCGTACTACAATTTCTGTAGTATGAAAGAAATTGTTAGATGTCCTTGCTGATATTAGTGATAGAGTTTCAGCAAAGTTTGAAGTTCTATATTGCTGACAACTTGAAAAGTGGCAACTGACATTTTCAGGTTTGAATGCAAGTTGAGAAACATTACTTCAAACTGCCATACTGATGCATTACTAAATCCACTGCAGCTGTTGGGGGGATTACACTCAGTACAGGATGTATTTTGCCACAGCAAGCATTTCCTGTCAGTGAGCTTTAGTACAGTGCTATAGCTATAGTCTACCAAGTTGTAGTGTATAAGGGTCACAGGGTCTGATACCCAGTGTGGGATTTTTTTCCCTTTCTTACTGAGTTTTTGTAGTATCAGACAAATTGTTTGATGTCTTTGCTGATGATAGGGGTAGAGATTCGATAAGTTATGAAGTTCTATATTACTGGTAACTTGAACATTTCCAGCTGAGGCTTTGAGATTTGAATGCATCTTGGGAACATTACTTCAAATTGACTGACAGGGTCATTACTAAATCTACTGCAGGTGTGTGTGTGTGTGTGAGTGAGTGTGGGATTACACTCAGTACAGGATGTCAGATGACCTAAAGGTGGGCAAGCAATGTGAGAGGGCAGCAAGGAGGGCTGGGGGGATACTGGGATGCATAGAGAGAGGCATCACCAGTAGAAAACAGGAAGTTATTATCCCTCTGTACAGACAGTTGGTGAGACCCCATCTGGAGTACTGTGTGCAGTTCTGGAGACCCAATCTCTGTAAGAACATAGACAGGATAGAGGCTGTCCAGAGGAGGGCAACTAAAATGGTGCAGGGTCTGCACTGGAAGACATATGAAGAAAGACTTAAGGAGCTGAATATGTATAGCCTCGAGGAAAGGAGGGAGAGGGAGGACATGATAGAAACTTTCAAGTATCTCAAGGGAATCAACAAAGTCCAAGAGGGTAGCATCTTTCAAAAAAAGAGGTGTGCAAGAACAAGGGGGCACAATTTGAAGATAGAAGGGGCAGCTCAGAGGTAATTTAAGGAAGTATTTTTTCACAGAGAGGGTTGTGGATGCATGGAACGGCCTTCCAGAGGAGGTTGTGGAGTCAAAAACAGTGGTGGAATTCAAGCATGCATGGGACAGTCATAAGGCAATTCTAGGGGGTGGGGGTAGGAAGAAGTAGGCTGCTGGTTAACTAGGATCTGCAGCTTATCCAATAGGTAGGGAAATGGGCAGACTGCGTGGGCCAAGCGGTCCTTATCTGCCATCAAAATCTATGTTTCTATGTCCTTTGCCACAGCAAGCATTTCCTGTCAGTGAGCTTTAGTACAGTGCTACGGCTATAGTCCACCAAGCTGTAGTGCATAAGGGTCACAGGGTCTGATACCCAGTGTGGGATTTTTTTCTTTTCTTATTAAGTTTGTGTAGTATCAGACAAATTGTTTGATGTCATTGCTGATGTTAGGGATAGAGATTTGATAAGTTGTGAAGTTCTAAATTACTGGTAACTTGAAAATTTCCAGCTGAGGCTTTGAGATTTGAATGTATCTTGGGAACATTACTTCAAATTGATTGACTGGTTCATTACTAAATCCACTGCAGCTGTGTGTGTGGGAGGGAGCGGGTTGTCTGCACTCAGTGCTGAATGTCCTTTGCCACAGCATGTATTTGTTGGCAAGGAGCTTTTGTACAACAGTAGAGCTACAGACTATCAATCAGTAGTTGGTAAGGAGCTTGGGATCGATCCCCAGTGTGGGACATTTTATCATTCCAACTATAATTTTTGTAGTATTATAGAAATTGTTAGATGCCGTTGCTGGATGTTCATGATAGAGTTTCAATAAGGTTTGACGTTCTATAATGTTGATAACTTGAAATGTTCCAGCTGAGACTTTGAGGTTTGAATGCAGCTTGAAAACATTATTTCAAATTGAGAAAATATCATGCCAAATCCAGAGGCCAAAGTGCAGGAACTGATCAGGTTTTAAAATTCTGGGTCTATGAATTGTATTGCCAATTTTTGTTTATTTTTTGTGGTGTATGTATGTATTGTGCACGTGTATGCACTGTATTGTGTAGCATTTGTGTATACCTTGTTTAGCATGTAGCGTATATGTGCCTTTTACTTTACAGAAAGGACAGTTCCATAACTTGGTGTCACTCAGTACCATTGATACTTTGATAATGTATGTTTACTACATTTTAACATAAATCTACAGAAGTAATTACTCCGTATCCCTTTGTCCCTTTGTATGTATAATTGTGAATCTGTAGACAGAAGTACTGTCTCACATGTAGAAGACACTTATCACAAAACATTGGTAGTGATGCAGGTCCTGTGCCAAGGTAATGGCCTGTGTGGCATACCCTAGACATATTGGTTATGATATGGTCACAAGAGAAGGTGCCTGAGCATGGCAATGTTTGGGGGGACTTGGCATTAGGGCTGAGGATAGAAATGACCACCACAAAGTTGAATTAGCAGAAGTCCTGTGAAAACAACCCTAATACAGTATTTTCATTTCCTTATTTTGTCTACTTTGCATTCTTCAACCCTAATTTCTGCATTAATATATTTTTTGCAATATATATATCATAGAGGCACGATAGCACCTCTGTAGTTAGGGTTGAGTAGCAGTTTCTATGTTAAACCTGACATTTTGTACTTTAATAACTTTGCAACTGATTAATGAATTTGCACAAAATGTGGTACGTGCTGTCCTATAGAGCAGATCTCTTGATGTGGCAAGTTTCATTCTGGTTGGATGTGCAGATTCCAAGATAGTGAAAAAAGAAAAAAAAAAAACTCTTTTTGTGTTTTATTCCTCATTGCCTTGTGGCCAGATGGTGTGGAATTTCTGCAGGATTTTTGTAGGGTATAAGGAACTTCGGAAGCAGAACAGACAGTAAACATTTGTTGCAATAGTATTAATCTGTTCAAGTTCACAAGTTCAAGTTTTTTGTTTATTGTTGATCAGTTAAAATCATTACAACATGACATTTCTAAAAATTACAATGATGCAATATATTAATCTGTTGAAAAGTTATTAAGTTTGTAGTTCCATTATTTCCTATGAGAGTTTTCTCAACATTCTAATATTTAGGATAGTTGGCTTTTTTAAAAAAAAGGATTTGATCTCGCTTAAAAGTATTTCATCTCTCAACAGTGATCCTGTTTCATGAGAACAGAAAATCCTCATTCATGAGAAAAAAATCCTGTTTTGCGAGCCTCCATCTTGTTTTCCATTTTTCTCAAAAAAAATTTGAAAACTCACAAAAATGCAGTTAAACAGATACACCAATGCATGTATCTTGTTCATTGGGACTCCTTTACATGGATTCTTAGTAGTTTTACAGTAAAGAAACCATAGAGGGTGTTTTTTAAGCTTTTATATTCCTTTTTGGTTACTTGCTAACTTCCTTTTTCTCGAGCTGTTCCTTTTTCATGAGCTGATTCCTTTTTTGTGATGATTGTACTTCCATTGTGGATTTGATACCATGGTGAAGACTGACAGCAATTTGGGGGTATAATGTTTACTCCATGACTGTTTAGGGGGATAATGTGTTAGCATTGTAGTACTCATTTACACCATTTTTTGATATATATATTGTTCCTTATTTCCAATTATTGACAGACTTATGCCTTGTTAAATTTGCAGTGATATCCTATGGGAATTTTCATTTCTTAATGTTTCTGTTTTTTTTTTTCTATGACCCCTAAATGTTTGGTTGGGTATTATGTGTTAGTATTGTAGGGCTCATAAAATCTTTCTTTTGATATGTAGCTTGTCCCTTAACTGCAAATATTGACTTAGTTATAGCTTGTTCAAGTTGAGATATCTGAAAAAACTAAATCCAAATTTCTTTCTTCATGTGAATCAATCCTTTTGTGTGAGATTGCATCATTCTCATGAAAAAAGATTTGTTCATATAAGAAAGAATGTGAAAAAAATTAGTCCAAATTCTTTTATCACATGGAAGAATCTTTTTTCAAGAGATTGTGTCATTCTCATCAAAAAAGATTCTTTCATATGAAAAACAATTTGAAAAATAACTATGTTCAAATTCTTTTTCATATGAAGGAATCTTTTTTTGTGAGATTGTGTCATTCTTTAATTGTATTAAACTAATCTTCTTTCATATGATCCTATTCCTGTTTTGCCCAGCCATACAAAAAAAGATATTCTCACAAAAAATTTAAAATGCATTAAAACAAGTTTCTATGTCATTTTTCCAAAAAATAACTGCAGACTCCATTGAATGGGGTCTCAGTTAACAAGACATGTGTTGGTGTGTTTGCATGATAGGATTTGTATGGGTTTAAACAATCATTTTTGAGAAAAAACTGGAAACAAGATTGTGGCCATACAAAAAAAAATTTTCTCATGAAAAAGGATTACCCCCCATACAAAACAGAATCCTTTTTTATATGGTCAAATTCTTTTTCATATGAACCAGTTATCTAAAAGAACATACTGAGCATGCTCAGAACCAAAAATTTCAAATCATTATAATTCTGCAACAGATTAACTATGTTTTCACCACAACAATGAAAGGCTTCACTCTGGGCCAAGCCCTTTCTACACTGAAAGTTTCAGGCCAACATTTTAAAACTGTCTGGGTGCTAGGTGATTAAATAGATGCAAAAAGAAACCATAATTTTTTCACTTTTTCACTATACTCATCTTGGAATCTGCATATCTGACCAGAACAAAACTTGGTACATCAAGAGACATTCAGCCGAGACTGCACATGCAAAAGTTTGTGCAAATCCATTGAATGTGGATGAAGCTATTAAAGTGCAAAGTTTAACATTAAACAGCCTACTCAGTTCTGTATATTGTCATTACCATACCACTACAACATATCTATATCTATATATGGATATAGATACAGATATATACGGATATGTGTGTATGTACGTGTATATATATATATATATATATATATATATATATATATATATATATAATAATACTTTTTTTTAGTTTTTGTTGACCGGAAAAGGAGGACTAGACAATTCTGCCTGTTTTCAACCTCATCCTGGGGGAAGGGGATACAGACGGATGCCAACTGCCATTGAACCAGATTAAGCTGTTTGTGGTAGTTTTAGTGAATGGGGGAAATTTGACAAGGACACCGGGAAAATTCCCCTGCTCTTTTCAAGAACTGCCATGGGATCTTTAACATCCTCTTGAACTACCACCAGAACAGGCAGATGGGACCTTGGATTAATGTCTCATCCAAAGACGGCACCTCAGGAGTACAGCACCCCCCTCATGCTTCACCACAGTGTCAGTATTGGGATTTAACCCAAGTGCCTGGTGTGGGGGATAGAATCCACAGCCTTCTGATCTTCTAACCACAGAGGGGTGTGCAACTAGCTGAGCCACTGACACTGCTATATATATATATAATATGTATATATATATATATATATATATATATATATATATATATGTGTGTATATATGTGTGTGTGTATACTGTTATATATATATATATATATATATATATATATATAAAATTCATGGCAAAAAACTCCATTTAATGCATCAGTTAGGGTTATTCCACAGTGACAAAAGCAATGAAATTCAGTGTTAGGGTTGAAAACCCTAACTGTGCATTCCCTCCCCACCCTCACCACCACCACACACACACATACATGCAAGTAGGGGAAGGGCCAATGCAACACAACCAATCACACACATCCAGCAGGAGGTGTATACCTGTGTTACTGTAGGAAGTGGAGAAATACAACCTCAGATATTATATATTATTTACAAAGTTGTTCTTCAAGGTTAGTTGACATAAAGGTGGACCAAGTTGGCAGTAATGAAAATGGTGTACCTCGATTTGTTTTCAACATATGGGTGGCGAAAGGCATCATGGGTGCCGCAGTGTTAGTGTATGGCAAATTACTTAGTTTTGGAAAAGTGTAACCCTTAAGTAATTTAGCATAATAGCAGGAAAAAGCACATCTGTGGGACCGGGTCTTGCCACCCTGCAAATTTCAGCCCAAAGGACCCAACCGTTTGCTTGCAGGATGATGGCAAAGATGTACAGTCATAAGGAGCATACTTTCACAAAATACTTTTGCAAACACGAAAGTGTCATAGCACGACACTTTCACATTTGCGAAAGTGATTTTCAAAAGTATTTCAGGGAATGTGCAAAAGCCTGTTATGGATCTTGTGAACCCCAACATACTTTACGTGTAGTTTGTGTTGTGTGTTGGTGGCAGCGTGAGGCCCAAGATGTCCAGTTGTCTGTAGTGATATGTGTTTAGCAGTGCATGGAATGTCCAAGATGAGAGTTAGCAGTGACGACCCCATGCCACAGCCCGATGGTAGCATGGGTGTGTGGTTTTGTGGTTTACATAGTTGTGTGTTATTCCTGTTACCTACTGATGGTTGTGTGTGATTGGTTGTGTTGCCTTGGTCCTTCCAATACTTGCATAAATGTGTGTGTGTGGTGGTGGTGGAGGTAGGGGGGAATGTGCAGTTAGGGTTTTCAACCCTAACACCAAATCTCCTCACTTTTGTCGCTGTGGAACAACCCTAACTGATGCATTAAACAAAGTTTTGTGCCATGAATTTTCCTTCTTTTTGAGAATGTGCACTATAATAGTGAATGGAATGTGGTGGTGGGAGCGTGGGGCCCACCATGTGATTTCTTGTCACTTTGCTGTGCAAAAACTGTAAGACCAACTGAAATAAAAATTGGTAATGGCCAAAAATGCACTAAAATGGTGGACTATGAAGCGGGCCAAATTCAAATTGCCATAACTCAGGAATGGAGTAACATGTGTTCACCAGACAAACACTGCCATGTTCCTTGAATAAAGGTATTTGTACCTGCCAACTTTCAGACCAATCAACCACACACTGGCGGTGCTATGTGTCACGAAAGACAGTGCAGAAAAATAGCTAAAACATAATATGTTGCACTGCACTACACAAACGCAAAACACAAACAGTAATGGTAACGCAAATGGTGATGTAATCAGTGAGGTAAAATAAAATAGTAAGGCTAACTGTAATGCAAATGCAAGCGCAAACAGTAATGCACATGGCGACGCAAACATAAACGATAATGCAAACGGTAAGAGAAACACAAACACAAAAGTTAATGAAGACAGAAGTGGTAACGCAAATGTTCACGGCAACAGAAACGTAAACATTACCAAAAACAGTCACACAATTGCTAACAGAAACGCAAACAGTAATGAAAATGGAAACGGTAAGAGAAATGCAAACAGTAATGGCAACGGCAACACAGAAGGAAACAGTAACGAAATCGACAAAGGAAATGCTACCAAAAATGCAAATGCTAAGGCCAACAGAAATACAAATGGTGATGAACATACAAACAGTAACAGTAATGCAATTGGAAATGCAAACAGTTATGGTAACACCAACAATGACACCAAAGGAAACACAAATGCAAATGGAACGGAAATGAAAATGCAAGCTCGTATGCAAATGCAAATGGTAATGCACATGGTGATGCCAAAGGATACGCAAACAAAAACAGTAATGGAAATACAAATGTTAGTAATGCAAATGCAAATGCAAAGATACTTGTGGTGGCAATAGCAGAACGCTAACACAAGCAGTTATGGAAACAAAAGTGGAAACACTAATTGTAACAGTAACGGAAATGCACACCCTTTTTTTCCCCAAAAGGTGCATTCAGAAAAACAGTGAATACAAAGGATGCATGCATAATGATGGGCCTCGGAGCAGAAAATTAACACTTGGGCCCAGATATTCAGACTGCGCCAGGCTGTGGTGCAAGCCTGGGTGCAGCGCAACTCGGCTGCGCAGGGGCATTGTCTGGGTGATATTCAACAGAGCTGCACCATGGCACAGCATCATTGAATATAGTACTCTGGCCACCCACAGTGTGCATGGCACAGTGGCACTGCACCAGCACAAGTGGCCAGAGTGGAGCAGGGGGATGTGCTATGCGCAGCAACCATGATATTCAAAAGTGCACATACAAAATGGGGCCATAATGTATGCAAGGTGCAAATAGGGCTATTTGCATGTCATTATGGTCCCATTTGCATGCAGGTGCGTCGATCCCTGGTGACTTGTGCCTGGTGTCCTACCAGGCAGCAGCCGTCGGGGACCGACGCCCCCTGCACAGCACAGCAATGCTTCCCTCTCCCTGATCGTGGGCATATGAAGAGTTAAATAATGTCCTATATCCCTGGTGGTTCACTGGACTGCTGTCAGCCCAATCGTGGGCATTTGTATTAAAAATATTAAGTCCAATAACTCTGGTGGTCCAGTGGACCGCTCGCAGCCTGATCGTGGGCATTTGTATTAAAAACATTAAGTCCAATATCCCTGGTGGTCTAGTGGACCACTCACAGCCCGATCGGGGGCATTTGTATTAAAAATATTAAGTTCAATATCCCTGGTGGTCCAGCGGTACCCCCTCCTCACCCGCCCACTGAGCCCCACTCGCCCGGTCAGCGGCGGGCGGCAGCACCTCACCTGCCTGCCTTCCTGCCGCCCACCGACTGACACCATAGGTAGGGCTGTACACTCACTGGTCCACAGTGTGAGCCAATGGGCATGCATCCTGTACTGTACTACACATTCCAGATATGTGCATGGGCTGCATGTCCATTGGCTCATGCTGTGAATTAATGGTCATACAGCCCTACCTATGATGTCAGTCGGTGGGTGGCTGGACAGCAGGCAGGTGGAGTGCTGCCACCCACCACTGACCGGGGGGGGCGAGGCAATGGGGCTCAGTGGGTGGGGGGAGGAGGGCACCGCTGGACCTCCAGGGATATTGGACTTACTTTTTTTAATACTAATGCCCACGATCGGACTGCAAGCAGTCCACTGGACCACCAGGGATATTGGACTTACTTTTGTTAATACAAATGCCTGCGATCAGGCTGTGAGCAGTCCATTGGACCACCAGGGATCTAGGATATTATTTATTTCAACAGATGCTAGTGATCGGGCATAGGGGGGTGCCACCACGGAGGTGCAGCCAGAGCTCAGGTGGCCACCCACAGGTGGCAGCTGCCATGTTGTGCCCTGCAATATGGCAGCTCACCTGTGGGTGGCCAGCCATTGTTCCTTTTTTTTTGGCTCACCTCTGTGCAGCCCAAGTATTGGTTGTGCATGCATGGACTCAGCACATCCTGGGCTGAATATCAGGATGTGCAGAGTATGCATGGGCATGCACCACCTACCTGCGCCGCATACATTACTGATGTGCTCCAGCGCATTGAGATTTGTGCCAGGTGCAAACCCCATTTGAATATCACGCTGGGGCACATCAGTGGGTTGTGCATGGTGCAACACTGTTGCACCATCCACAACCCTTTTGAATATCTGGGCCATGGAATACTAAATTGCTTATATCTCAGGAACCGTATGATGTAGAAAAAAAATTTAAATTTCGTATTATTTATGACTTTCCTGGATAGTTTTGCACTTAGCCCCCTACTGGGGGGCTAAACAATTTCCTGACAAGAAGTCCTTATCTCGAAGCGTTTTCAAGATATGGGCCCCGAAAGGTGCAGCAGACGCTGTAATGTTAGCCTATGGGACAAATTGTGAATTTCAGAGTGCCGTAACTTTGCAGCCCTGTAATATTTTGTCACCAAACCACAAAAAGGCACATCTGTGGGATCTTGGCTTTCTTCCCTCCAAATTTCAGCCCAAAGGTCCAAACCATCCTTTGCAGCAGGGTGGCAAAGATTTCCTATTCTTTTGGACATAGTGTAGCAAAGTACTGTCGTGATTTGTCACACTTTCGAAAAAAAATCATGAAAGTGTCGAATGTGCAATACTACTTTGTGACACTACTGTTTACAAAAATTTAAAAAACATATTTCTGGGGTGTTTAACCCCCCAAAAAAGACATTGCTAGCATCCTCAGGACTCGACTAGGTGAAAACAGTAATAATTGTGTCCCTAGAGGGTCCCATATTTAAAAGCCAAGCATTTCTGTGACCACCAACTGAAAACAAGATGGTGGATTTGTGACACTACAGGGGTCATTTGCGACACTAAAAACTGCATTTGTGACACTGTCAAACTTTTTGTTAACTTTTCCCTTTGACTATAATGGGAAACTTGTTTTTTGAATAACATTTGAACCATTTAATATTTCTTCATGAAATCTTAGAAAGGCACATCTGGGACCCAGGCTGCATGGTCCCTGAAGGTTTCAGACCAGTCAATCAGACCATGCGACTTGTAGGCATGAGCAAAGAATGCATAGGAATGCGTAATTTGTGTGTTTTTTGGCGCTCTGTAGCTCCGCAACCGTATATCCAACCATTATGAAACATGGCAGATCCAGAGACCTATGGTACCAGACAAGGCATTCTAAATTTCAGGTAAATCTGTCATACCGTGGCAAAGTTATTAAGCTGTCAAATTTCAGATTTAACCTTAAATGGGGTACTGAACCCTAACTATAGTGGCACACACTGTGCCACTATAATATATATATATATATATATATATATATATATATATGTATGTACATGGTAGCACCCATGTGTGGTCTCTTAGGGCAGATCTCTTGATATGCCAAGTTTTGTTCTGGTTGGATGTGTGGATTCTGAGGTGTGCATAGTGAAAAAACATAAAAATTCACCATTCTGTAGTCTTTGTCATTGCCCTGCATCCAAATGGTATTGAATTTTGGTCTAAAATTTTCAGGGTAGAAAGGGTTTGCCCCATAGAAGTGCTGTTAACTGGTTTGGTAAAAAGAAAAAAAATATGTGTTGCAAATTTATTACATTTTAAACTTTCCATTATTTTCAGTGGGAATTTCACTCTGCTGTATAGCTACCTGGAATGAAAAAATAATTAGGTCAAACAAAAAATGATTCATTTTTGTGAGGAGCCAATCCTTTTTCATTAGAGAAAATTCCTTTTTCATCTTCTACCATCTTTTTTTCCATTTTTTCCAAAAGAAAATTTAAATCCCACAAAAAATGAACTCCCCCAGAGACACCAACATATGTGATTGCTCATCAGGATTCTGTTAGGTGGATTCTATTGTTCTCTGGTGGGAAAAAATGACTGCAATATGCTTCTTTTAACATTTAAGATTCTTTTTTTGTGACTCGCTAATGCCTTTTCAGAGTCCTTGTTCATTCTCATGAAAAAGGATCACATCTCACAAAAAATGATTTCAGACTTAGTTGTTATCTAGCTTTTTACAGGAGCCCTTTTTTGTAAGAATGAAAAATGATCTCTTCCCATGACAAAGGATCCCTTCTCACAAAAAAGATTTTGGATTTAGCTTTTTCCCTGATTCTTTTTTTCATGAGAAGGAATCCTTTTCTTGTGAGCTTTTTTGTTCTCATGAAAAAGAATCCCTTCTCACTGAAAAGGATTTTGGACTTATTTTTTTTGATTAGTAGGATCCTTTTTCCTGAGCTTTTTACATTCCCATGAAAATGGATCCCCACTCATAAAAAAGGATATTGGACTTAGTTTTTCCCCCAATGCTTTTTTGTGAGAAGGGATCCTTTTTTGTGAGCTTTTTTTCATTCTCACAAAAGGGATCCATTGTCATGAAAAATCACTCAGACTAATGTATGTCAATGGGGTTTTCAACTTTGATACTTAACATTGCCATTTTTGCATATTCTTATGCCAAATTTTCAACATGGCCTTTTGAGACTCTTCCTAAGCTGAGATGGGTACAGTATATGAGAATGTGGTGAGTGTTTGGGTTGACAACCCTAAGGCATACCTCACACCTATTGCTGTCTGCAGGGAGGGGGTGGAGTGTTAGAGTTGGAAACCCTAACACCACATTTCCCAACTTTTGTCACTTTAACCCTAACTAGTGCATTAATAAAGTTTTATGCAATAAATGCTTATGATATCTATAGCTCTCTCTCTCTCTCTCTCTACATATATATATATATATATATATATATATATATATATATATATATATATATATATATATATATACACATATGGAGCTGTTCAATGGATATGCATGACATTTGGCATACTTAATCTCTAGGGGTAGATCCCTTGTCCTACCATATTTGGTGGTAATCTGTTGAGTGGTTTCTGAGATATAAAGTGTTGAACAAACTGAAAAATCTGATTTTTTTTTACATATTTTTGTCATCCTGAATCTCAGAAATGGTTTTATATGGTGGGCTGAAATTTTCAGAGTAGGAAGTATTTGGGTCACAGATGTGCCTTTTGAAAGGTTGTTGACCAAATATTAACCCTTTCAAAAGATATTACACTTTTAATTTCCCATTATTTCCAATGGAAAAAGTTGTGTTCAGCACAAAAATTGAATTAAAAAAATATGTTCGAAAATTGATCATTTTTGTTCAAACATTTGGGCATTTTTGTTTGAGAATGGGGCATTGCAAAAATGGGATATCTGTGTTTGAAAATTGGGCATCTTTTTGCAAAAATGGGCCATTTTTATTTGAAAATGGAAATTGTTTTGCAAAACGTGGGGCATATTTGTTCAAAATGGAGCATTTTTGTAAACATGGGGCATTTTTGTTCAAAAATGGGTCATTGGTTTTGAAATTGGGGCATTTCTGTTTGGAAATTGGGCATTTATGTGAAAATAGGGCATTTTGATCGAAAATGGGGAATTTTTGTTTGAAAATGGGCATTTTTGTTCGAAAATGGGGCATTTTTTTGAAAATGGGGCATTTTTTCTGAAAATGGGGTATTCTTTTCTGAAAATGAAGTACTGTTTGCAGAAATGGAAGCATTTCATTTCCAGACGTGAGGGAGTGTTTTCAAACATTTCTGTGTTGTTTTTGGAAAAAGGTGCTTTTTCAACCATTTTCTCCAATTGTCATGTTTTCCAAAGATGTGGTGTTGCTTATTAAAATTGTCCAGTCTGTTTTGAAACCATTCTGTTTATTTTGAACATTTCTCTGCTTCCACAGTGACAAATACTAATACATAGAAAAGCATAAATCAATGACAGTGCTGCATTGGTGTGGTGGGTAGCACACAGAGCTGCAGTTTGAAACATCATGGGTTCAAATCTAATGAGTTGCACATTTGTTTCTTAATTTAAACACTGGCAAAATTCTTGTTTTTTAGCTCATTTATTCCAATTGTTATGGCTGTGGGCAGAGTCTACATACCTTCTGTCATCAATCAGACTGTAGATCTAAAACAGCTTTTCGTGGAACTCCCTTTTTAGACATTTGGATGTACTCCTTCACAGCTGCAAAGTAGTGTACTGCCCCTCTGATTTTTGCTATTTGCTGCTCTATGTTAAAGGCATCTTAAGGGAGAGGGGGTGTTGCTGTATTGTGCCTCAGAACTTCTCAGGATATTAACAAAAAAAACTTTTTAAACTGCTTTTTCTACCATCTGTCCAGCTCAGTCTAATAACAATAAATCACTGTCAGAAAAGATTCTTTTAGATGGCTTTTCTCTTTATAGCAACAAAATACATTTTTAAGAGTCTTGTTGTCAGACTGCTTAAGACGTGCGTGATCATCAGATAATAGATTTGTTTAGTTTTTTAATAAGAAAATAATATAAAATCAGTTTTAAACATTACTCCTGAGACCTTGGTTCTGCACTCATGAAACTTGGTAAGCTTATTTATTATACTAGTGTCCAATAACTGTCCAATTGTCATAGCAGCAGGACATTATATATTTAAACTATGAATAAAACTTCTTATTCTAATGTAAAGTAATGGGACTCTCAAACACAGTTTTTTAAGACAAGTCCATGCTGTACTAGTCACATGACCTCCTATCTGATTGTAGTCATGGATACCCAGCTCTGGCTAGTTTAGATATTCCAAGAATGTGAGCTATGCCCCTCTTACTCCTGGATTTGAATAAGAGAAGTGTCTAATATCACCTTAAAGAAACTAAAATATAGTCTCATATTTGTTTCCACAGAAATTTCCTTTTCCATATATGAGTAAAGAGATGCTTAGGAAACAGATTTTTTTTTCTTTTAAGCATTAAAGCCAGATACCTTGTCTTAAGATTTAATTAACTAATACTTTTTGTTTTGCTCTTAGTAACGTATGCAAACAGTATTCTTAACCAGAAATTAGTCCCATACAAAAATCACATCAAATAATAATAATAATTAAAAATCAATTCTTGATAATAAAAATAAAATGTTTGGAGTAGGGAGGTTGGTTATTGCATGGATCTGGAATCTGTGTACTGGAGTTTAATGTTTGTTCACAGTTTATAAATGTAATTATACATATATATTTATATATATATATATATATATATATATATATATAATCCTTTGCTAACCAGGTAACGCAACTAGGCATAGGTGCTTGTTTTTAGGGACAACCCAGGAACACTGGGAGATTAAATGACTTAATCAGAGCCACACAGCATGGAATTGGAGGTTGTGGGAATCAAACTCATGTCTGAACGCTGGATGTATAAAGCCCATTTATAGCTCATTATTCTAACTTCTAGGCTATACTGCCAGCCCCATAAATAGTAAACAGTTTAGGCTGGGCTTTTAATATCTCAAAGGAGAACTGCCTTGAATCAATAAACATGTATTTTTATAGAAGATGTTATTTTTTAAAATACCAGTTCTCATTTTGTTACTGCTTAATCTTAAATTGCCTTTTGGTAAATTCAGTAAGTGTTTCTGATTCACACGATGCTGGCATTGATCATTTTAGAACAGCATGATCTTGTCAAGAACTTACATTGCTGGTACAATGCATCTGTGTTCTAATTTAGAATTCTTAGGTTCATGGGAACATAAACAACATCATACACTTCTTAGATGGCACTTTGCAGCAGTGTGTAACCCATAGATATCTGATGGGTTAACTAAAAGGCCAGCAAAAATGGAGCAGAAACAGAAGGGGACCCACTATATGAAAAAAAGCTTCTACAGGAAACATTACTCAAGGGTTCGGTGCAGTTCTCCTTTAACTAAGCGTGTAGGGAATGTCAGGTGTTTTATCTAAATGGTAAGGAACTATGTTTACAGGGATTTGGAGCCATCTACAGGGAAATTCTCCCCATAGACTCGCATTAGTTATATGGAAAACAGGGGAATTTGGCTTCCACTGGAAATAATGTAATCTACAGGAACACATAGGAACATTTCCCTGTGGTTACAGGAAAAAGGCAAACTTAATCTAGGAGCACTGACACAAACACACACACACACACACACACACACACACACACACACACACCAGCAGCATTTACTCTGACTAAATAAATTCAAGACGACTGATTTAGCGGCATGGCAGTTTTTGATGATTGTGAGTAAAAGCACTATATGACACCAACAAGAAAATAACTTTGGTCATTTGGTAGCTCTTCACAGTCCTGTTAGCTCTGGCTAGAGCTTATTTTTATTGATGTAACTGTTACTGATAACAGTTACATCAGTGCGAACAGTGGAGGTCGGAAGACCGGGGATGTCATATTGGGGTAGTGGGATCCAGAAGACACCCTGGGGTGAAATGGAGTCTGGAACATGGTCCTTCATGTCTGGTCTCCATACTCAAGGCCACCTCCACTACTGGGGGGCAAGTAGCTCGAGCAGCTCTAGAGGTCCGTCCTACCCAAGCGGTGTTGTATAATGCCAGATCCATCAAAAATAAGACTGCAGTAATTGCAGATCTTGTTGGGTAGGTTAATCTGGCATGCATTACTGAGACCTGGCTGGATGAGAATGCAGGCCCTATATTAGAGGCCGCTATTCCAGCCAGGTACTCGGTGTTACACTGCCCAAGGTTGGACCGCGGGGGGGGTTGCAGTCTGTTTTAAGAAACTGGGCTTCACGTGTGTACCAGTTGAGGAGGCTAAGTCATTCAAGTGTACTGTTGTGGCAGGTGTGGGTTGTAGGATCGCTCTCATCTACCATCCACCAGGTGATGAGAAGTGGTTCCTGCAGGAAGTAGCGGACTTTGTCATCGACATGTCATTCGAGTCATCCAGGTTGATGGTCCTGGGCGACTTCAATGCCTGGGTCAATGACCAACTCTCGCAATTTGGACAACACTTCCTCCAATTGATGACTTCATTGGGCCTTACACAAGTTATTACTTCTGCCACTCATAAAGGTGGTCACTCACTTGACTTGGTCTTCCTCCTGGGGATTGAAGCCTTTGATTTGGGAGTGGAACCTGTCAGAATGTCCGATCATTACACTGTGGGATTCAGTTTTTGTGCCCACCTTTGTAGATCTACCCCTGTGGAGATGGTCAAGTACTGCCCTTTGTGAGATGTAAGTTCTGAGGGCATGGCAGCAGTGCTTGACCTTTTGGAGCTTCAGGGTCTGAGCAGTGATCTGGATGCCTTGGTCCTGGCCTATAAGGCCATCTCCTAGGCTCTGGATATCATTTCCCCAGTCCGTGTTCATCCTCTCCCCATTTGTCCTTGGTCCCCATGGTTTGATGGGACCTTGAGGGAGATGCAGTGACAAGGATGAAGATTAGAGCATTGATGGCGGAGATCCACCCTTGATGCCGACCATCTTAGATTGATGGAACATTATCAGGTCTATCATTCCACAATCTATCATAAGAAGGCAGAGTTCCTGTCAGAGGAGATTGTGACCTCTCAGAACCAACCGGCTCAGCTCTTTTGAACTGTAGACAGACTGTGCAACCCAGCCTGCCTGCAGGTTCGAAAAGCCTTTTCACAAGTGGAATGTGAAGAGCTTGCTCTCTTCTTTGTGGCTAAGGTAGCTGACATCATGGTGTCACTCCGACCTGCATCCTTTATGGGAGAAGTGATGGATCAGCACCGGTCTTTGCCTCTGGTCACTCCTGGAGTTCCTTTGACTGGCTGGAGTTCATTGATGTCATGTGGATTGTCCAGGGTATGCACCCTACATGCTGTAGTTTGGATCCGGGCCCAACTTCCCTGATAAATGGTTGTTGTGATGTTATCAGCCTGGTCCTAGCACAGATATTCTGGTGCTCCTTGGAGACAGGTGAGTTTCCTAGCTCCGTGAAGGAGGCAGTGGTAACGCCCCTCCTGAAGAAAGCTTCTTTGGACCCAGACAGCCATGCTAACTACAGACCAATCTCCAATCTTCGTTTTGTGGGGAAGTTGATTGAGAAAGTAGTGGCCGTACAACTGGAGAACCATTTGACCATCCATGGCATCTATGAATAATTCCTGTCTGGTTTTCAAAAGAGGTATAGTACTGAGACTGTGCTGGTTCGGGTGCTCAATGATCTCTTGATGGCAAGAGATCAAAAGCGCTCTTCTATTTTGGTTCTTCTCGATCTCTCTTCGGTGTTTGACACTGTGGACCTTTGGGATACTTCTTGAATGCCTAAGGTTCATCTGCAGACTGTCTAGTACAGTCCTCAGGTGGTTTAAATCGTTCCTCACTGGCAGAACTCAGAAGGTGGTGTCAGGGATAAATTCATCTGGCCCAGTCCCACTGTCATGTGGGGTTACTCAGGGGTCGGTGTTGTCTCCCATGTTGTTCTCAGTGTACATGCTACCCCTCAGAGACATTGTAAGAAGGTATGGGCTGAAGTTTCACTGTTATGCTGATGATACCCAGTTCTACCTATCTTTCATGCCTGACCAGGATAGAGATCTCTCTATGTTTAACAACTGCCTCACTAAAATCCAGAACTGGATGAATTCGAGCTGGCAGAGGCTGAACTCGGAGAAGGTGGAAGTAGTGGTTGTGGACCCGGGTAGTGGGATAGAGGGGGGTGGGAGCTGGTTTGCCCTCAGGATTATTTCTGGGTGTCTCCCAGCTCCCAACCTCTGAACAGATGCGGAACCTCGGGGTGATTTTTGATAACAGGCTGATGTTATGATCGCAGGTGTCAGCAGTCATCTAATCAGCCTTTTACCATCTGAGGAACATCTCCAGGATGAAGAACCTACTTCTGTCCAGTGACTTGCCTACATTGGTCCATGCCTTTGTGACAGCACACCTTGACTATTGCAACTCGCTTTATCTAAGGCTACCTGGGGTTGATTTATGCCGCTTGCAGCTCGTGCAGAACGCTGCAGCCCAGTTATTGATGGGTACTCCTCGTGCCTGTCATAGTTCTCCAGTGCTTTGAGAACTGCACTGGCTGTCAATACAGTGGTGGATCACCTTTAAAGTCGGTCTTCTGACTTATAAAGCCCTACACGGACTGGGCCCAGTCTACTTGAAAGAGCTTCTTGTACCCTACTGCCCTAAGTGATCACTCTGCTCAGTGGATGAGGGATTGCTAGAGGTTCTGAGGGTTTCTTTGAAATCTTCAGGGGCCCATGCTTTCATGTGTGCAGCTCCAACCCTCTGGAATTCTTTTCCCCATCCACTTCGGGAGTGCACGTCTGTGGAGACATTTAAACGTGCCTTAAAGACCCATTTGTGGTTGTCAGCATTTTCTTATTGATGCTGTCTTAATGATGATGTTTTAACATATTTTATGTATTAGTACTAATGTATTTGTGTTTTATTTATTGTTTTAAGAAGTATAATGTAAATGCGCCTTGGTTTCAGAAAGGCGCAATATAAATAAAGTATTATTATAATTATTATTATTAACAAATTATGTTTATATAACAGAAAGAAGGTACAAAATTATACTATCTTGATGGACACATGGAAGCACAGGGTCCCACTGTGACATATGGATACTGTTCTACTATCTGGATGTATGGATGGGAGCGCAGGGTCCTGTTGTACTATCTGGATGGAGGGATGGGCCCTGCACTCCCACAGCAAAATGAAGATGCAATTATACTATCTGAAAAAGATAAGAAATTCTATGCAAAAAACTTCATTAATGCATCAGTTAGGGTGAATACCACATTGTACTATCTCGATGTAGGGATGGAAGCGCAGGGGCCCTGCACTCCCACAGTAAAGAGAGCATGCAATTATACTATCTGAAAAAGAAGGGAAATTCTTTGCAAAAATCTTCATTAGTGCATCAGTTAGGGTGAATATCACAGCAACAAAAGCAAGGAAATGAGGTGTTAGGGTTTCCAACCCTAATGCCCCACTCCCAGGGTTTATGACTTGTTCAACCCCTTGATGTTATTATTTTCTCATATACAACACTTTGCCATAATTTATTCTCCTGATAGATAGATAGATAGATAGATAGATAGATAGATAGATAGATAGACAGACAGACAGACAGACAGACAGACAGACAGATACAGACATACATAGATTGATTGATTTATACATATACACACACATATACTGGTGGCACAGCACCACCAGTATAGTTAGGGCTGTTGAGTACAGTGCTCAGTGCTAAACCCCTAACTTTGAACTATAATAACTTTGGCAGTGTTTGAAGAAATTTCCCCAGATTTGGCATGTGTTGTCTGGGAGGCAAGTTCTTGAGACATGGACATTTTGTGACAGTCACTTATCTGATTTTAAAAATGCCAGTTTGCAATTTTTACAGTAATGTCTAAATTTGTTAGACTGTAATTATACTTTTTTTGCTCTCACCTACCTCTTAGCTGGTATAGATTTTTTTCCCAACACTTTCAGAGCAGAAGGGTCTTGTGCCAAGGTAGTGCCTTTCAATGGTTTTATGAAGATAATATTAATCAGTTTCTGATTTATAAGGAATTACACTTAATATTTCTTAGCATGTTGATAATACAGATAAATGTACCTTTTACAATTGTTTACCCTTTGCAAAATTAGTATTTTTTATGAGTGAGAAATATTTTCGGTTTGTGATGGCCACCATCTTATTTTTTTTATTTTGTTTTAAATAAAAAACATAGAAAATACATACAAATTTTGTATTTTCAAAAAAACAAACACCTGAAGCTAGGTAAATGGCACCTGTCTGCCAAGATTCTGGTGTTTATTTTTTGATATATGACCCACAAAAATATTTCCTGGGCACCCCGGAATCCCGGGGTAACTAGCTAAGCTACGGGAGCTGTTTTTCTTTATTTTTTCAGTTACTATCTTTATTAAAGTTTTATGGACTTACATAGTACAGGTACATGTTGCAGACTTACTGCAGGGTAGATGCAATACTTACAGGCAAAATTCAAAAAAAGCTGAACACCCACCACCTCTCATTACATGGACACTTTGTATATTAAAGTTAAATATTTTATTATTAACAAGCACAGAACACCTGATGTGTTTTGGATCAAATATGATCCTTTTTCAAAGGCTAAAATATTTACAGGCAGTACAGCAGGACACAGGCAAAAACACATTATACAATTGTAGGCAAACAATACAAATAACTATAAAAGCACCTACCAGGAATATGATGTGTGCCACCTATAAGAGAAGCATTATGCGGAGTCTGTCTTCGCTGTCTTTCTAAGTTGAAATCTCTATATCTGCATGCAAAAACAACCAAACCACAAAGAACCAGGCAACAGACATCACAGTAACAGATACATGATGCAAAATGAGATTTCAAGAGCTATATGTCTAAGCTGTGTAGTTAGACACCTGACCAGATTCACCCAAAGAGGGGGCATACATTTGTACCACCTATCTGGTCTATGTATATGTCACCCAATGCCTGTTCTGGGTTTTAAGTATGCAAGAAAAGGGCTCCAACATGAGTAGTACTTTGCGAGGTTGTTCAAAATGATGTGAGACAAATCTAAGGATGCCATTTTTGATAAAGTGTTCAGGAGTTCTGTTGTTGAGGGGATGTCAGTTGTTCTCTATTGGCTCAGTATAAGCCTCTTTACTTGAATACTAAGGAGGGAAAGCCATCTCTTTTGATGGAGGTTTTTTTATTTATTTATTTATTTTATTTATTGTAGAGATCAGTTTTACAACCTTTGAGTCAAAGACTCGTTTACAAAGGTACCTCGTCAAAAGGGGAGACAACAATAAAGTGAGGTTAGGACAGGGGAAATGACGAAACAGGTTAGCTACATAAAAAAAAAATATATATACACTTGGAGAGAGCAGACAGCTAGGCTGCACTGGATTAAACTTGTGGAAGGTACTAACATAGGTAGAGGGCAACAAGAGATTCAATTTGACAGCAAGTCACAAGTTAAGTAGGTAAATAACATTGGTGAAACAATAATAGTTACATTATTCATAATTGAGCATGTCAGGCTAATATGTAGATATAAAAGACCGGTGGGTGAGGGGTTTGAAAAGGGATTAGTAGGGACTGGCATAGGACAGAGGGACCGCAAGAGGCAGCCAGCAGGATTTCACAACATCGGCCGTCAATATGCTGGGCGAAGGGCACTTTAGCGGCCAATACCAGGAATCTTGGAGATAGTTTCAGGAAGGGAGTTGAAACAGGACGGGCTTGGTGATGGAAAGATCTTTGGCAGAAGGGGTCCTGCTCTGGGAACTATGAAAGTGGCTATGGGGCATACGGGTTGGCAGTGACCTAGCAGCTGCAAGGTCCAGAGAGCCCAGGAGGGCAGAGTCCTGACAAGGATTTTTTGGCCAGTAGGCAGGTTTGATAACTCAGTCTTTCCTCAAGAGTGAGTATTTTAGCAGCAGAGTATAGTAAACAGGTGTGGGTTCTGCTGTGGGCACCGGTAAGGAGCCTACATGCTTTATTAATAGAGGTCTGGACTTTGGATAGGGCAGAGGCATCAGCAGCAGGGGTTAAGCTGGGGTTAAGCTGGAGGGGATGCCTAGGATCCAGAGTTTGGGGTCATCTGGAAGCTTGGATCCTATGATATGGGAAGCTAAATCACATACAGTTTGCCAGAAGGGGGCTATTAAAGGATAGTCCCATAATGTATGCTTCACATCCCCCACCTGGGACGAGCACCTCCAGCATAAGTTATTATCCAGGAGTTTTCTTTTGTGTAAGAAATCAGGGGTCCTGTACCAGTGGTGTAGGATCATATTTTGAATAAGCTTAATTCTTGTGTCAGCGTAGACCAAGTGGGTTTGCTTCCAGCAGGTTTAGGGGAGCTAATTTTAGAGTTGTGAGCCCAGAATTCCCATTTTACACACAAACAGTTGCAGCAGGGGAATTTTCAACACACACCCAAAAAATGATGTCATCTCAGATTCCTCCCCCCAGCTCTGCCAGTCCTCCCTCATCTTTTCTGATGCTGATTTCATATAATTTAATTTATTGTATGTTCCCTTTCCCTCCCATCTTAGCCAGCCTTCCCCTGTCCTTCCTGATGCTAGTTTTGTGGTTTATTTAAGCAGAACACAGTGCCTACCTACAGTACTGCTTACAACCCCCTTCCCTTCAAATAACTCACCCCCCAAACACATAGGTAGTGACACCCGGATGCCCACCCCCATTCAGCCTTTCACTATGCTGAGAATGAGGTGCCCAATCACCCCCTGGTATGGTCCCACTGAAATAAAGAAAACTGTGCCTCGCTGATCTTTTTCTTTTTGTTATTCGCACCTGAAAATAAGAAAGCAGTCCATTGTTGATCTCTCACACACTTTTAACATGGCCATTTGAGGACCCCACCTCACAAACAAGTCAGGTAAACATTTTCAAATCAGGGTAGAATGGTGATTTTGCACTTTGCAAAATTACCTTTCTGGAAGGATTCCTAAATTTCCACCTACTGGTTTTATGACATGGGGTCTTAAGAAGACTATGTTCAAAATTTGGGGTTAACATATTAAAAAAATAGACGTTATGATGGTATAGTACATTTCAGTTTTTCCATGCTCATTCATAACATGGGTAGTTTTCAATAGTTTGACTCCAAACTGCCAACATATCCATTTTGTTACACCACCTCATGAATGTGACAGGTTTTTTTTTTTTCAAATCCTGGTTGAAATGTGGTTTTGCACTTGTGGCACAAACATACATTTTGACCAGTATTCTAGAAATGGCACATGTCATGTTTACAAGGGGGAGTCAGAAATTGACTATGCTGGAAATCTGGGATCAAAACTTAAGAAAAAAATAATATTGTCAACCCTAAAGCCAATCCCATTCCCTGCACAAACAAGGTGTGATGTGAACTCCTTTCTTCAAGTTAAAACATACTACATTGGCAACATGTGGCAAGACATACTTCTCTGCTTTTGAAGAGTGTGTCAGTATGAGGCACTGGCTTTGAGCTGTACCTTGTGTTTCAGGCAGAAGGCTAAGGACTTGGGGGAAGGTGATCATTATGGTTCACAACCCCAAGCAAGACTCCACCACTGATTTGCCAAGACTACAGAGTCTCACAACCCTAATGTTTTTTCTATCTGCTGCTTGGGCGTGGCGTGGGGATTTAGGGTCTGAAACCTTAATGCCACATTTCTTTACTTTTGTGACATTAACTTGAACCCTAATTGTTGCATTAATGCAGTTTTTTGCAAATAATTTCCTTTCTTTTTGAGATAACGGAATTGTATCCTCATTCACACAGATCCCTTTGGGACCTGCATGAACACATACAGAAGTGTAGGGCCCCAAGGGAAGAAAGGGAAAACTCTGTCCACCTACTGAAGTGCTGGACCCTTGTGGGCCCTGCAGTTCCATGCAGCAACAAATGCCAAGAATTTATTGGGCTGTCCAGTGGGCTGCAGAAGTGCAGGGCACTTTGTTCCCTGTGCTTGCATGTGGCAACAGATACAGATGCACCCGGGAAAGAGTCCATCTGTCAGCTGATGCACAGGGCCCTCTGGCACACATGGGTGCAGACATGCAGGGCCATATACTAAGAGAAGAGTTGTCTTCACTCTATGATATCTGGGCCTGTGCAGGCATCCCTGCAACCTTCATGCTTTGGAGGGACAGAGGTGTCACATGACAGCACCACCCAGCCCACCCTTACCCGATCCAGCTCAGTCACTGAGCTCACCCCCTAAACTCAACTGACCTGGACTGGATACCAAAGTATATCTACTGGGGTCAAGATTGACATTACACACAAACTTTCTTATTAATTATTTTTAATTTTAATCACAAATTTTCAAGATAAGTGTTTTATGTCTCCCCTTATACACGTGACATGTGGCATTTATAATACAGTGGCTGAAATGTCGTTTTGCACCAGAAGTGCAAAAATGTATCTCATCCAGGATTTAAAAAGAGACACCTATCACTTTAATAAGGTAGTATGAAAAAATGGCTATGTTGGAAGTTTGTAGCCAAAATATAGAAAATCACCTATGTTATGAGTGAACATTTAAATACTGTAATGTCCACTCATAACTTAGTAATTTTACCATATCTGGACACAAAATTGTCATCATAACCTTTTTATGACCCAACCTTATGAACCTGGTAGGTGAAAAGTTTTAAGACCCCATCAAAACATCATTCTGTACCACAGGAGTGAAAAAATTTTTGCCCTAGATTTGAAAAATGGCAGCTGTCAAGTTCATGAGGTGCTGTGAAAAAAATGGCTATGTTGAAACTTTGAGGTCAAAATTTTGAATATGACCAAAGTTAGGAGCGAATGTAGAAATAGTTCAATGCATGCTCATAACTGTTGTTTTTGGAGATTGTGACCTCACATTATCAACATAGCCTTCTTATCACCCCACCTTATTGACAAGAGCAGTGAAAATGTTCAGATCACACCTAAAAGGTGATTTTACAAAGCGAGTGCAAATTGCCTTTCAGGCCAGATTTGTATAATTGCACCACCCTTGGTAATGAGATGGGGTCCAAAAAGGTCATGTTTAAAATTTGGTGTACAGATATTAAAAAATGAGAAAGTTATGAAGACAATTTCAAACCCCTCTGAGGTACATTAAACTTTGATTTGAGGCAGTATAGAGAGCAGTGGTTTAAGGCTCTGAGCTTCAAATCTGGAGACCTGGGTTTGAATCCCACAGCCCTCACTTGCATACTGTGTGAATCTGAGCAAGTCACTTAACTTTCCTGTGCTCCCAGGTTGCACCTGTAAATAGACTTTCAGCTTAGTGTGTCTCACCTGGTTAAACAATTGGAATAAAAAAAAACCAAAAAATAAACTGTACATACTGTACCTCATTTTCTCATATTGTAGTCATTGGTTCCAGCAGCAAGAGATGTTTTTGATCAGAAAGTGGACCTACACCATGGGACATGATCAGGTGAGTGAGGGTGCATGGGGGCTATGGGTGTGTGTTGGTGATGGTGCTGAGTGGAAGATCAGGGTCGTGGCAGTCAGACTGGCAAAGGACCATTTTCTTTTTTACAGGCTTACAATGGTGGATGGTTTTCCTTATTATAGGGGACATTCCAACACTGGGGATTGGGCAACTCAGTGTCAGGCTAGTGTTTGGCAGCACCGGGAGTGGGCACCCTGGTGCTGCCATGCATGTAGTGAGTATGGGGACAGGTGACCTGGAGAGCAGGGGTTGAAGTGAAGTGGTAATGCAGTGGGCACTCAGGTCCACTTATTAATGTATAATATTAATTAAACATGGAAAAGTGAAGGTGACCAACCAGGAAGGGAGGAGGAGGAAGAAGGAAGCGGTAACGAGGTGGGCACCCCAGTCTGCTAGTTATTTAGATAGGAAGATAGATAGATAGATAGACAGACAGACAGATGGACAGACAGAGATCAGAGACAGCAAGGGATTGCTGGCTTACTGCTTCAGCTGCAGCCAGCAGCACAACTGCAGCTGCGGCATCAGAGTTCAAGTCAGTTCACAGTTCTCAAACTGAGAATGCGGCTGAATGGCTTCTCACACAGTGCTAGGCACCCAGGATTTTTGGGTGCCCAGAAACATGTTGTGGGACAAGTTCAGGTGAGTGAGGGTGTATTTGGGGTGTGGGAGGCTGAGGTGGTGGGTGCTGAGTTTGAGGTTGGGGTGGGATGGATGCGAGGTCTCAATGGTGAAGAACTGTTTTCATTTTTATCAGTTAAAAAAAACATGATGGGACAGAGATGGCAGCATAGTTTTGGAGCTCCACCTCTCCTCTAGAGAAAACAGTCTAATTTCAGTCTAATCTACCTGTTTTTTTTTTCATTTCAATCATGTATACTGTCTGAGGTTCTTTAAAGTGAAAAGATGCAAACATTGAGGGGAAAGTTCAATTTTCACTCTGGGGACGCGGACTGCTCTTGCTCCTACAGTTCTGACTCCTACCAGTCCTAAGCCATGTACCCACCATCTGAAGTTTTGGAAGATATACAGGATGCCAGATCTTCTAAGGGGTATAGCAAATTTTACAAAGTTAAGCTCCAGATAGTATATCAAGAACTACTGTCTTTTCCAGTGGATGTAAAACAAGCTCTCCAGGATTTACACAAAGACATAGCCAGTCTGGAGCAGTTTGCTGATGGCCTGGAATGACATACCACCACAATTAGAGTTGTGCAAAACTGCAAAATATTGTTCCGCGTAATGCGAAATTCCAGTGGCAAAATGTGGAATTTCGCTGGAGAAATGTGAAATTTCACCCATGAAATGTGGAATCTCACCACTTGCAGGTGAGATTCCACCATTTGCAGGGAAATTCCACATTTGTCGGATGACATTTCACATTTTGCACCTGAGAAATATTTAGCTGAATGCGTGAAATTTCACAAAATATTTTGCAGGGCAAAATTCCCAATTTGTAGGCAAAATACATTTTCTCTACATCTCTAACCACAACTGATAACTAACTGGATGATATGGACACTACATTACAAGGAAGTACTGGACACCAAATCTTTTATTTTGGCACACCAGGAAGATGTGGAGAACCATGCCTGGTGCACAAATATCAAAATTATATGGTTTGATAGAAAACACTGAGGGGTCTGACTTCTTAGCTTTTCTAAACTCATTTTTTCATACAGTGCTTCAACTAGGCCCAAATCTCCCTAGTGATTTTGAGAGAGCTCACCGAGCACTATGCCCCAAACCTCAGGACCTGACAGCTTGACCTAGACCCATTATTGTTCAGTTTCTGAATTTCACCATTAAGGAAAAAAATTCTTAAAATGGCTTGCAACAAACAAAAGGTGTTTTATGACCAAATGAAAATTTTGTTTGACAATGACTATGTTCTGCAAACAATGAAACTTAGGTAGAGCTTACATCCTCGTTATTCAAGCACTGCCAGCTAAAAAGATTACATTTCAGACACCGTACCATGCATGTCTGGTGGTACAATTTGAATTGGGACTGAAGGAGTATGAATTGGCTGAGGAAGCTCTGTTGGACATGCGGAATCATGGTACTTCAAAATAAAAAAGCTGCTCGGCTTCATGCTAAGACCAAATATTCACTCCACTGCTAGGAGACATTAAAAAACTTTATTAAGGTAATAATTCTCTCTCTCAATAATTGTCAATGTTTCATGTGCTCTAGTGCTTTTTCATGATCTTGAAAAAGCACTACTGCAACATGAAACATTGACAGTTTGTTCTGGGGGGGGGGTGCTATATAATAATGATTTTTTAACATCTCCTAGCAGTGGAGTGAATAATCAGTCTTAGCGTGAAGCTGAGTAGCTTTTTTGTTTTCAAGTTTCAGTCGGCGTAATGTGCTGTGACGGCTCCACTTTAGCCTGTATCTTGAAGCCGACTGCTTGCTTAGATTCAGTTTGAATCATGGTACTGTATTACTCTCTCAGGCAACCCTGTGCTCCATTCTGTCACCCCTAACACCAATGGTCTTTGGCAGACTGTGCCCCTGAAGGAGCAATGCCATAAACAAACATGGAAGCATTGGAATTTATAAAATCTTACCTAGGTTCTTTCCAATGGGCTAAAGAATCACCCTGGACTGGCAGCAGAGAGTTGGATTTTGTTTTCTGATGTGATCTCCACATCCATCTTGCCGAACTGTTTTGACCGATGGAGACGTTAACGTGACTTTACCTTTGCCACCAGTTGGGAACTGTACAATACTTTTGACAAAGAAACTTAGCCACTCTGTAAAATAATGAATCCTCTTTCAGTGTTGGGTAAGTTACTTTTTCTATTACTGTCTATTATGTTTATAAACTCTTTCCAGGAAGCTCTGTGCAATCACTAGCAAGGATAGAGAAGTACTAGAAAAAGTAATACACTTTACAATTATAGTTACTTATTTCTTTTTATACAAAAATAATAAATAACTATAACAGATTACATTTTTTGAAAGTAATAGGTTAGTTACTAGTTACTTTCAAATAAATGTAATCAGTTATGTATTTCTTTTGCATAAAAAGACATAAGTAATTGTAACTGCAAGGTGTATTAATTTTTCCAGTACTTCTCCATCCTTGCTAGTGACTGCACAGAGCTTTCTGTAACAAGTTTACAAAAGTAATAGAAAGAAACAGAAAAAGTAACTTACCCAACTCTGCCCTCTTTTCTCTATGCTAGTGTAAAGGACACAGACTCCATCTGTGCTCTCACAGTTAAACCTGTCTATGATACAATAGACATGGCTGTGATTTCTGCTCATTAGGGGTAGCCTATCATTATAAATGGATGCTTTGAACTACATTATTTTTCACAGTGGATGTGTTGTACTTTTCATTACTTGGAGCTGTCCTTCCTGATGTCGATATATTTATCTCAGGTGGGTGGGGGTTTGGGGGAGTTACCCACGAGATACCAATATGGCGGCTTGACAAAATAACACATCTAAAATCAGCTCCCACTCACAATGACTATATTCAGCCCCGTCTTCTAGCTAAAGTAATCTGCCCTTGTTTAAGCTACAGAGATGCAACTATTCTTTACACCAGCTTCATTTAAGTTAGAGAAGCCAAGACTTTCTTAGACTTCATTTAAGTTAGAGAGGCTAAGCTTGGTAGCTCATAAGCCTTATTTCAAACAGTACAATCATAATTTACTTTCACAGATCTCATATAAGTTAGACAGTCTGAGTTTCATAGCTCATTTCTGGGGCTGCCATTGGAGATGATGAACCAAGGCAGGCTCCTCTGAATGCTTCAACAGCTGATCTGTACTTCATGCTTTCAGTTATAATTATACTCATACTAGGATTCATACTAAGAATGTTAAGACGTGCAGAAGGCTATTGGCCCATAGATTACTTCTCCCACAAGCAGGTTAATGATCCCATACCAAGTCTTTAGTCAAGTATCTGTTTAATTTTAATTTAAAAGTGTCAAAGGTGCCAGCTTCCACGATATCTCTTGGGAGAAATTTCCATAGGGAAATTATCCTTTGTGTAAAAAAACTTCTTCTTGTAAGTTCTTTAGGATTAGTGAGCATGAATTGAAATCTATGACTTCTAATGCTGGTTTCTCTATAGCTGATTACAAATCCTAGTTCTAACAAAAGAGCATTGTCCCTAACGATTTTGGACATTAACAAAAATCACCTCTTGATCTCCTAAATTCCAAGGGAAAGAGCTGTAATTCCCTTAATCTACCATCATAGGCCGCATGTTGGAGGCCATTTACCATCCTAATGACTCTCCTTTGTACAATCTCTAATTTTTTAATGTCCATACACAAATAAGGGTTCAACAAAGGGGAGCAGTAATCTAACAAGGGGTGAACATATGCTTTACATAGAGGAATAATACATGCTCTACTTCTGGAAGTAATTGACCTCTTAATGCAACTAATAAGTTTGTTCAATTTTTTTGTTACCTTAGTGGAATGATTACTAAACTTGAGGTTGTTAGTAATAAGAACCCCTAGATCTTTTTCATTACTAGCTCTTTTTAAACATTTACCAGCCATGTAAGAATCACTGCATGGATTGGCTTTGCCCAGCTGCATAACAACACACTTATCAGGGTTAAACATCATGCCATTAGTCTTGGCCCAGCATTCCAATTTTAAAATATTCTCTCTCAGTTTATGGAACCCATCCATATTACTAGCATCAACTGCTAATTTGGTATCATTGGCAAACTTAATCCCAAAGCTGTTTAGGTTTTTATTAAGGTCTGAGATGAAAATAGAAAAAAGGAATGGACCCAAAACTGAGCCCTGTGAAACTCCACTTGTAACATGGCCCTTATCAGAGGTGTAGCCTCTGATTCTAATGATCTGCTCCCTATCTCCTAGCCAAGCTTCAACCCATGTAATAAGAGATCTATTTAAGTTTGAGCCTTTTCATATTTTCTATCAAGGTATCATGACGGACATTATCAAATGATTTGCAGAGGTCAAGATAGACAACATCCACAGACTTATGATTTTCAAGAAGAGCACTAACTTTTTCATACAAAAACTAAGTTATCAGTTAGGCAGGACCTTTGTGCTTTGAAGCCATGTGGTGAATCATCCATAATATTTTTAAACCAATTTCTGCTTCTAACCTATCCTTAATAATTCACTCAAAAATCTTACCCAGGATACAAGTCAAGCTAATTGATCTATAGTTGGTTGGACTGATATGATCCCTTTTTTTTTATAAATAGGTACTACTACAGCTTGGCACCATTCCTTGGGTACGTCACCAGACTCTATAGACATATTAAAAAGTATATATATTGGTTCAACTAGCCATGGTTCTATTGTTTTTAAAAGTTGTGGGTGGATAGCATCTGGGCCAGGAGAAGTGTTTATTTTAATGTTTTTTAGTTTGGAGATAATCTCCTCCTGAGTAATCTCTGGAAGGTAATCATCAGTTAATCCTGGATTCGGAGATTTAGGAATGGTATTTCTTTGGGAAAAGGTGGAGCAGAAATAGCTATTAAATTGACAAGTCATTTCCTTAGGATTGGTGATTATGACTTAGTCAATTTTGATTGGACCTATTTTCCCAGAAGAACTTTTCTTGTTGATTTTATAACAGAAGAAACTTTTTCATCATTCATATGAACCAACTTAAATTCAGTTTTGTGTTTTTCCTTATTAATGTTCACTTTACAGTCCCTAAGTGCCTCCCTGTACTTGTGTTTATTATAATCATTGTTATCCCCTATTTCTTTTTTAACACCACTGCCCACCTTCAGCATAGTGGGATTCAATTCTAGAGCTGATGTAGAACCATCTAATTTGATGGTGGTCTCCTGGCTGTCTAAATCAACCCGTTCTATTAACTGTCTTGATATTGATGAGGTGGTTGGGTTAGGTACAGAAGTAGTGGCAGAATTACCCTCAACTGGTCTTTTGGTTATATTATGCTGGATCTGTTCTATAGTTATCAGCCTTGTGTTAAAACTGGATAACTCCTTCTGTATGGCCTCATTCTTAATACATTTGGTACATATAAATGGCATACTTAGTAAAGGGGGGACATTAAGGCATACATTTCACATGTCAAACATTTCACTCCTATATTCCCCTCCAAAGTCATTATAGTGTCAACCATTGTTTAATCAATTTCTTTATTTAAGACTATACCAATATTGAAACCAACAATTTACAAAAGGTCTTACCAGATAAATGAACAGGAAAAAAATAGCCTCACCTGCCAAATACACAAAACATGCACTAGGACAGGTGTGTCTTTGCCCATGTCTTCATGTGTGGCAGCCACGCTCATGCCCACCCATGCTCACTCCGCTTACATGGAATGCTCTTTATACCCAAAGGAATCTGGAAGTGCTTAGGCTGGGTCACGTGACCAGCTATATGCTCTACACACCTGTCCCACTTGATTAAAAGTGAAATAAAACAATTAGTACCCCTTCTGAAAAATGTTGCCTGCACTGGTCACTATGCAGCACTACTGTTTCCCAAAAATCACACAGATACAGCCTTCGAGTACAGCTGGGATAGGGACAGGAAGAACTGTAGTCCAGAGCTGGCTTTTAGGACTACAGTTCCCAAAAGACTTCCTGTAAGCCCCTAGACTGATCAAGCACAGTATAATTTCAAGCAATTACTCCATGGATTTTTATTTATTTAGTTTTTGTTGACCGGGTAAGTGCACTAGCCATCATGTGACTATTTTCAGGCATGACCCGGGAGGTACAGTTACAGAACACAGTGATACATAAAAATTACACAAAAGCAAGATACATTGGGAAAGGACAAAGTCATACAGTGTAGTCAAAGCATAACAATTGAGAATCATCATACATGTATTCATTGTTGATAACTAGGGGTGAGGTGGTAGTGGACAGGTGGATGGGTAAAGCGGGAGAGAGAAAGGGGAGTAGAGCAAACAGTGAGAAAAGGGTAGGCATGAGGGAAGGTTAAAGCAGAAGGGGAGGCGAGTGCAGCATTAGCGGAAGAAGGTTACCACCTGCAGCGGGTTGGTGGAACCTGGAGTCAGCAGGAGAGAAGGAGAGGTCGGGGAGCAGGGGAGAGTTACAATGGGTGCAAAAGATAGGGGAAGGTAATGTGCAGGAGAGGGACGGTGGTAGGGACCATGTGCAAGGGTATAGAGGGATTTCAACTAGGGGGATGGGGGAGGACAGGAAGGTAGAGGGCAGTGCAGGGTGGGAAGTGCAGGGTATATAAGGGATAGGGGATGGTTTTGAAAATCCTCTACCAATTCTTTCTCACACCAAAAGGAGTCTCACAGCAGATTGACAGAGTAGTAGACTAGGAATGCAAAAGGGATCAATTCTGTGTTTGGTTGTTTGTTTTTTATAGGCTTCCATAAAAAATAAGTGGAAATAATAGCTCAGATCAGAAAAGTGCTGCTACAATTCGTGCCAGAAAAACTAAAGGGAAAAAGTCCCCAAAGTAAATGGTAGCAAACTAAAATCTTAAAACCAAGGGTCTGATGTTCATTGTGTAGGGCAGGCAATAAGTACTGAAAGCAGCCTTCCAAATTCAAATGGTGGGGGGAGGAAGCACCAAAATATCTCATCGGTAAGAATGCCAACCTTCCCCACAGCGACGGCACAATACTGACGCAGGTATTTTGCCGCCTCTTGCATCGCTGTTTTCTGTGGGGGGCTGCATCCCCACACTCTCCCATGTGGGGGGCTCTGCCCCTGCACCCCCTCACTCTAGGATTCCAACTCCAGGTCAAAGTTGGTCTGGGGAGAGGGTGGAACACTGGGGGAAGGTGAAACACAGAAAAAGGACCATTACCGTGAATGTCGCCATAATGGTCTTTTTCTGTATTTCGTCGTTAAGTGTCCCCTGAGGGTGATACAGTGGGGGGAAGTGGGTGGGAGAAAGAGCAGGGAAAGAGGAGAACCAATAGATAAGGACACCTTCAGTCAAGTACTAAAACAGTAACCAGAGGGCTAGTACAGTTGAAATCCAGTCCCGAAGAACCACTCATAATTAATGTTAAACTCAAAGCCCCACCATACATTAAGCTCTTTATCATGCATATGTCTCTGGTTAAGGTTATTGATCTCTCACAAACTATTTAATGAATTGAATAGTCTGATTAAGAGGGCCAGGATGATACAATATCTTAGAAAACATCCTGCAGATTTATAATTTATGGAGTTTTTCAGGGGGGTAGGGAATGGGAGGGTGCTGCTCTGCTCCCTGGTGGGGGGTGCCGGATGGCAGAAATGGCACTGCGGACCCCACAGAGGTCCACAATGCCATTCCCCCATCCCACCCCCCACCAATGACCAGAGCAACCCCCTCCTGTTCTCTGTCGCCCTGAAAAACTCCCTAAAAGACCACAAGCTGTCGATGAATGAGTGCATGCTTGTACAAGCATGTTTCATTCATTAAGAGCTCAGTTGGGCTGCTGGCCATAGATGTGAGTGGAGGGCTGTGCTGGTGGCTAGCCCAGTTAAAATACCTTGTTTCACCTGACAACTTTCCAACATTGGTCCATGCCTTTGTGACTTCTTGCCTTGATTACAGCAATGCTGTATACCTAGGGTTTCTGGGGTTGGCCATGCACAGCCTGCAGCTGGTTCGGAACGTGGTAGCCAGGTTGTTGACTGACTTAACTAGATCTAGCCATGTCTCCCCTGTGCTCCATTTACTGCACTGGCTGTCAGTGCAGTGTAGGATTACCTTCAAGGTCAATTTGCTGACCTACAATGCCCTACACAAACAGGGACCACGTTATTTGCAAGCTCTCCATTGTCCCTACTGCCTCCTCTGTTCACTCTGTTTCACTGACAAGGGATTGGCAGAGGTTCCCAGGGTCTGTTTAAAGACTCTGGGGGGGCTAGAGCATTTTTATTTGTGGCCACAACCCTGTAGAACTCTGTACCTTGTCTGGTAAGAGAGTGCCTGATCACCGAGTCTTTTAAGTCTGCTCTAAAAACATACTTATTTGCTTTAGCATTTCCTGATGCTTTTTAAATTTAACTGTCATTATCAATGTTTTATTGCTGTTTTAATAATTGATTGATGATTTGTTTAAAAATTTCTGTACAAGTGCTTTGGTATTTTGAAAAGCACTTTTTATAAATAAAGTTACATTGACATTGACATTGACTCAGGATGGGGAAGAGTGGGGTGGTGAAGTGGCACTGGTGTTGTGCACTCCCAGATGGGGTGGAGTGAGTGGGGGGGGGGTCCACTAGACACCAGGGAAATGGGGATTTAATAAAAAAAAGTTATTTATATTTTACATCTGTCTACTCAATGCGGCAATTGGGGGCGGGTGGGGTGATTGTAGTAATTTTTTAAACTGTATCTGGTGATCAGTGGGGGGAGGGGCACTAGACACTGGGAAATGATGGATTTAATTTTAAAATAGTTATATACATTTTTACATTATGACAAACTGGCCATTGCTTGGCAGATGGTGAGGCAGAGTGATTCTGAATGATTCAAACTGTGTCTGGTGATCAGCAGGGAGTGGCACTAGACAACAGGGATAGATTGGGGGTGGTGTTGGGGGATTCCCCATTTGTAACCTCTACTTGCTTTGTGTTCTTTAAGTGACATTTTCACTTAAAAACCCCAAAATCAAGGCAAAGTCACACAAATGATGAACGCCCATTAATTTGGGACAGTTTCACAAACTGCTCTGTGGATGTGAATTTCGTGACTTTTCCGCATATTTGCCTGTGGAGTAACACTTCACTGCATCTCTACCTGTGAGTCCTACATACTCCTTCAGCCTGTCCAATAATACTCCATGATCCACAGTGTCAAATGCTGACAAGAGATTGAGAAGGACAAGAATAGATAATTCTCCCCTATCCCTCAGACTGAGCAGGTTATTCGGCACCTGGACCAATGAAGTCTCCTTGCTATGCCTAACCCTAAAATCAGATTGGAGTGTCTCCTAAATCCAGTGAGTGTTGTGCTGAGATTACATCATGCCTTGTATGGTTGGTTACAAGGCCACAAGGTGAGTGTATCCAACACCTGAGAAGTGACTATATCCCAGCACAACACACACCCTGGAGTGCATTATTGCTAATATACCATGGCTTGAATGCAAAAAAAAGTTACACATTTTTAAACTACTTTTGTGCTTGTTTTTAAAGATTTTTCTAAGTATAGGTATATATCTGTAAAAAAAAGTGCATAGTTGCTGGTTTTGGCCAGTAGGTGACTCTCTGTGTGAGCTTGGTGTATGTACTCACACATTGTTGCCCCCCTCCCATCTGCCTTTATCTCCCTCTGTGGCTTTTTGGCAATTTTTTTTTTTATTCTATTTATTCACCCAATTTCGATGGGGAGATGCTCCCCACTTCAGCCCTAATGCACAGGGTCTCTAACCCAACCATCCATCAGCCTCAGCTGCGTTCCCCAGAAGCCTGGAGGACTGTGGCTTGCCCCCCATGGTGAGGACCTCCATGGGGAGCACAAGGATAGGGAGACTATGTCACCAAGAAACCTTGCTCTGAGGACGGGCTTTGTTTGGTGGTGGATGGTGGACCCCATCATGGATGTCATCCTGTTGTGAGTGGGGGCATATAGTAGTAGTGGTAGTGAGTGAAGTTCCTCCCCGAGATGTAAATGTGCAATGACCTCAGTGGCTTAATGTCGACATCCACCGTGTGGCACCCTATCTAAGGCAATGCTCCCTAAGTAGCCGCCGGTGTCCACTGGAGGCAGCTACAGAGTGATGCACTCCAGGATCCCACCCCAGGAGAGGAGAGCAGTCCTTTGGATACTCAATCCTCTCCTTCCCCTACAGACCCCCAGTGGCCCGAGCTTGCTCCCAAACCCGAGTCGCCAGTGTGGCGTGAGGTGTGGTGTCCAGCATCTCAACCCTCAGTGCCACTGGGTTGGCAGGCTTTTCTGCAATTGTCCCCGGTTTTCTACCAGGATACTTTATTTTTATTTTATTTTATTTGAATCAAGGATTACAAGTACCTTTGAGCCAAGGCTCTTTTATGAAGGTTTCATGTCAGTTGAGGTACAATTCAAACAAGACATTGAATAACAGTATAACAGTGGGTTACAGGCAGTTACATACAGTTTTATACATTCAATACAGTGGCAAAAGTGCCAGATGGAGGTCTGGTAACAGGGTTGACAGGGTATGGAGGAGAGACACACTATTGGGGTGCAGCCATAGGCACTTGTCAAATATCAATTAAAGTGCTACAGGGAGTAGGGAAGGAGGGTGGGAGGAGGGGAGGATGAATTTGAAAAAAGAATCTCTCCTGGTGTTGTTCTGAGTTCATAAAGTTTAAGCGGGAATCTGTTTGCCCAGCTGATCACCAAAGAGCGAGATGATCAGTAAGTACGACTGATTAAAGATTGTGGATGATTCTGGAGGTTTTATTTAATTTTAAATTGTCCCCCATACAATTGCTTGCATTAAGTGTTTGTGCAG
Source organism: Neoceratodus forsteri (assembly GCA_016271365.2). Lineage (NCBI taxonomy): Eukaryota > Metazoa > Chordata > Ceratodontiformes > Ceratodontidae > Neoceratodus > Neoceratodus forsteri. The sequence continues at coordinate 705,129,674 of CM057455.1, forward strand.
GGAGACCACAAACAGAAACAGGAAGCCAGCCTCTCAGAAATAGCGTACTCCATGTTTTAAAAAAAAGCGCATGCTATGTCCTTGGGTACTAGTGTGCAACTAAAATGATGGCTTCACTTAGTAAAAAGATGGATGTTCCCTTAGTGGGGACTGTGAGTTCAGCTTGTGGTGAGAAGCCGATCTCAAATGTGGCTTTCACTTTGCTTGAAGATAGGAAGTGTACTGATTTTGTTTTTTTATGTGATAGGGTCATGTGTGTGCTCGGACTAGATTCATGATTTTGTACTGGGGATAACATCACGGGCCTAGCCCCACACTAACCAATCAGAACCTAGGACTCTTTTTTGCCATTGTATAATTAATTTTCAACCATCTCTCATTGTGGTCATGGATATGCAACCTTTATTGTCAGAGGTATTCCACAGGAATTGGCATTTCCTCTCAGCACCAACTTTATTCAATGATTTGGATAGTGAAACAAGGGGAGCTGCATCAGCCCAGAGTTCTGTATCTACATAATGTTTGCTCACCGGTATGCAGTGCAATATGCCAGATGTAATGTGTAAAACAGGAAAAATGGCTACTGTATTTGTGCAGCTTTTAACAGTATTTAAAAGGGTTGTGAAATTATTCAGATCTGACCTGAAAGATAATTTTGCATAGTGACTGCAAAATCACTTTTTGGACTGGACTTACATAATTTCACCATACTTGTTCATGAGGTAGGGTCTCAGAAAGGCCATGTTGAAGATTTTGGCAAAAACTATATATAAATGACCAAGTTATAAATAAAAGTTCAAAATGCATTGAAATACACTATAGAGTACTTACCTGTTTTCCTCAGTTCCCAGTCCAGCAATGAAGAGTGAAGTCATGTCTCCCATCCAGAGAGGATTACAGCATTGGGATCTACGATGCTGGTGTGACAGCAAAGACATCGACGCTCTCAGCTGTGCCAGAAACCCATCAAAACCCCCAACTGTGATGTGACCCTGAACCAACCGGCACCACCACCATGCACAATGCAGGGGGCTAAACCCCCCACCCCCTTCCTGCTATAGATATCTAACTCCACATCGCACAGACAATGGAGTTAGATATTTACCCCTGTCATCCTAATGTGTCTCGACACAAACCCCCTGTTGCTGCTGATATAGGCAGGCTGGGAGTTTTGCTGTGGGGGGTTCAGTGTACCGGTTTCACTGCTGCAATGGTATACCACTGCGCTGGACCTTGGTTGGGCAAGTATGAGGAAGGAGAGTGTGGGTGCTGGGTGCTACATAGGGGGATTGAAGTGGGGGTTGGGGGTGAGGCAGAAGCATAAGACCATAAGAAAGTGATAGCAGAAGGGGACCTTTTTGTCTGTCTAGTTTGCCCTTTTCTCTTGCTACCCCACACCCAATTTATTCTTTCTTGTCAGATTTCCATAGCACCTATCCCATGCTAACTTGAACTCCCTTACTGTCTTAGACTCCACTGTCCCAGATCCACTCTGGGTGTCAGATACTCTGCTTCCACAGTACCCAACCTGGAAGTGTGATTCATGAACAGGGGACAAACAGGGACACCCTTCTGTTTGTTTTTGGTCTGAGCAAACTACCAGTCTCTAGTCCTGGGGTGAATTATGAACTCTTTTTTACCTTGCACACCCAGGTAACAGGTCCAAATATAACACTGTCTTTGAAGAAAGCAGTGCAATACCTGATGCAGCAGGCATAGAACAAACCTGGTTCACAACCCCCTGCCGACTCAATTGAGACACTGATATTTTCTTACCTTGCTGGATCTTTACACAGATCCTTGTTAGCATGGTTGCATATGGTGACACTCTAAGCAATTTAACTGTTATGTCAGAATTATCAATATTGTTCCACCATTTACACTCAAAATGAACAAGTACCCAGGCAGGTTTAAGAAAAAACAAGGTTTACTAAAATTCAAAATAGTAAATAAATACAGAACATATATTCATTAAGGTTAATAAATGGACAATTACAAAACAAAGTGATTTGTAACTGATTTAGCTAAATCTACATTGGATTTTCAGTTGGCAAATGATCTGGGCTGTTACCTATCTTGGCAGAAGTGTTCCTTAGAAGTCCAGAAACAAAGACGACTCTTAGAAGTCCAGAAAAGAGTGTCTGTCCTGTCAGTCAAGCTTCACCAATATCAGAGAGGCCAGAATGTCCCTCCCTCCTTGTGATGTCACAGTTCTGAGCTGCTAGTGTGAGGTCACACTCACTCCTGCATACTTAATTTGTAACATACAGCTGCATAGGCAAACAGGTCAGATTACTACTTGATTTGAATCTGCAAATACAGCAATATTTTTAATTATAACAAGACAGTCTGTCTTCCTCAGAGTATGGTTTACTACACCTTTTGATGTTGCAGAAATGTTCTGTAAGGTAAATTCACAGATGCTTTCCACAAACAATCTTCATCCCTTATCCTATAAAATGTAACCTCTACGGCAGTTTTCCTGAGTTCAAAGCAGTTTATTTTTTATAATCTGGTTGTATAACAGCTATACAGGTTTTGGCAGGTAGGTGTTAAAACAGGAAAAGAAGCTTTAGCCAGCTTATCCTCTAGGTCAGCGAGAGGGCAGACCATTTTTTTCTCTTTTAAAATCCAATGCCCCATGAGGCTCTGCTGCTTGGCCTGTTTCCTAAGCAGGACTGCCATACAAAACACAGATTTATAGCAAAATTATATACACATAACTGGCAGATGGCTATTCCCACTACACTCCTCTCTCCTATACCTAATTTGTGGGAATCTATTCCTAGACATGGGAAGAGTTTCACAAATTCAGTTCACTGCTCTGACTGTCAGGAAAGCCTGTCTGCATTGGCATGTGCTGCCTCTGCCTTGTGAGTGACAGTCATGCTGTAACCCTGTAAGGCAAGGCTCCATCTTAGAAGCCTACCATTTGTTTTACCCTTTTGTGATAGTCAAACTAGGGGGTTACGATCTGTCTGTACCTCAAAGTGCCTCCCGTACAGGTATGGCTACAATTTCTTCAGTGCCCACACCAGTGCAAGGCACTCCTTCTCCATTGTCGAATAAGCCTGTTCCCTTGGAAGTCATTTCTCAATGAGGTACACTATTGGGTGATCTTTCCCTTGGTTAGGAGTCTGACTAAGTACTGCCCAGCTACCCATGTCTGAGGCATCTGTCTGGACTACAAATGGTTTACTGCAGTCTGGACTGGCTAACATAGAAGCACCGCACATCACCTCTTTTAGCCATGTAAATGCTTATTTATAGGCTTGCTCACATTTTACCTTTTTAGGCATTATTTTCTTTAGCAGGCCAGATAGGGGAGTTGCCAGGGCACTGTAGTTCGGTACAAACTTTCAATAGTACCCTGCATTCCCTAGAGAACTCTGGACATGCTTCTGTGTTTCAGGTCTGGGCCAGCCTCCATTGCCTCAATCTTTGCTTGATTAGGAAGGAGCTGTCTCCATCCTACTACATGCCCTAGGTATGCCACCTCCACCATGGCCACCTGGCACTTTCCAGCTTTGACAGTGAGCCCGACCCTCTGTATCCTGCCCAACACTTCCTTAAAATGGGACAGGTGTTCCTTCCAGCTGGCAATGAAGATGACAATATCAGCCAGGTGTGCCATGGCATACTCTTCAGTACCATGTAATACCTGGTTCACCAGCCTTTGAAAGGTGGCAGGGGTGTTCTTCATTATGAAAGGCATTACCTTGAACTTGAATAACCCTATTGGAGTGATAATGACCAACCTTTCCCTAGCTCTGGCAGTTAACTCCACCTGCCAATACCCTTTTGTCAGGTCAGTAGTGGTAAGGTATGTCACCCTTCCCAACTTGTCCAGTAGTTCATCTGTCCATGGCATTGGGTGGGCGTCAGACTCTGTGACTGCATTGAGCTCACAATAGTCTACACAAAAGTGAGTAGAGCCATCCAGCTTGGGAACAAGGACTATGGGTGAGGCCCAGGGGTTGTGGGAATTCTGGATTACCCCACTATCCAACATTTCTTCCACCTCCCTCCTAATGTCCTTTAGGATGGCCTCAGACACCTGATATGCTGTCCCACAGTATGGACACTAGTGTCCCCATGTCTACATCATGTGTTGCCAAGAGGTTTAGTCCAGGCTTGGCATTAAACAATAGGGCAAAGTCAGCTAAACCTCCCTTACTTCCTGGGTCTGTTCTGGGGTCAACTGGGGTAACAGTCTGATTGCCTCTACAAGGGACACTCATTTGCTTTCCTCAATCAAATCCAGAAGGGGGTCTTCCTCGTCCATCTCCTCCCCAGGACTACACACTGCAAATATCATGTCCGCCCTATTTGCATATGGCTTCATCATGTTGACATGGTACATCCTTAGGGTATGTCTTCTGTCAGACAGTTCTTCAATGTAATTTATGTTATTCATCTGTTTGATTCTTTGTTAGGTTCTGCCCACTTGATCTGCAGCTTATCCTTCCAGAAAGGGATTAGGACCATGACTTCTGATCTATGATGCATGAGTGAGCTCTGGCTCTGCAGTCCTACCAGACCTTTTGCTTCTGCTGGGCTGCTGACAGGTTGCTCTGTTCTGTTCCCATAAACTCCTTCAGCTTTTCCCTAAACTTCAGGACATAGTTCACTATGGGAGTTCCCTTCTAGGCATGCTTGCCTTCTCAATCTTCCAAAACCCAGTCTAGGGGCACACGCACCCTGTTTCCATATAAGAGTTTGAAGACAGAGAACTCTGTTGAATTTTGGGGCACCTCCCTGTATGCGAACAACAGGTGGGGAAGGTGTTTCTCCCAGACCCTCCCATGCTGTTCAGCAAACGCTTGGAGCATCGATTTTAGAGTAAATCTTTCCACAAGCCCATTGGCTTGCTGGTGGTAAGGTCTCATGCATCTCTGCACCATCCCACACTGCTCCCACAAACATTTCATCAGCTTCAACATGAAAGAACCCCTTGAATGATGATAACCTCCTGTGAAAACTTGACATGGGAGAAAATCCCTAGCAAGGCATCTGCCACTTTTTTTTCAATTGTTTAACCAGGTTGAAGCTGAAAGATATTTATAGATGTGACCTGGGAGCACAGGGAAGTTAAATGACTTGCTCAGGGTCACACAGTATGCAAGTGGGGGCTATGGGATTCAAACCCACGTCTGCAGATTTGCAGCTCAAAGCCTTAAACCACTGTGACACTTTGCCTGTCCTCAGTGAGAATAGGGTGACTGCCTATGGGTACCAGGTAGTATAATCCACCACTGTCAAGATAGACCTCTTTCTAGAGGGGCTGAGAGTATTCAAAGGTACCACAATATCCATTCCTAACCTCTGGAATGGCTCCTCCACAGTGGACAAGAGAATTAGAGCAGCTTGGGCTTTACTACCCACCTTTCCTATTTGTTGGCACCGGTGACAAGACCTGCAATATTCCTTCACCTGCTAGGAGCAGTTGGGCCAATAGAAGTTCTGGGCCAATCACTGCATAGTGCACTCAATTCCCAGATGTTCAGACATGGGGATAGCATGAGCAATCTTGAGCAATCGCTCACGGTACCCCATGGAATGTCAAGCTGCCTGTCCATCACCTCTCCCTCTGTCCTTACATCCTGCATATACAGCAGTCCATTGTCCCAATACACTCTATATCTCCCATCACCTCCCTGTGTCCCACCAGATTCTGCACAAGCCCTCAGCCTTTCTAAACTAGGGTCTGTTCTCTGAGCAGCTGCAAAGTCTTTACATTTTCCCAAGGCATGGGACATGTCCGCTTCAGTCTCTAAATTGGGGTCCATAGCTCTGGCATCAGGGCATTCAGGATCACTACTATCCCAAACCCTCTGACAACTGGCTACCCCTACTTCCTCAGAGTACTCTTCTGTAGCTGTTTTGTTAACTGCTACCTAGGGGAGTTCTATCTCCCTTTCACTACTCCTCCATTGCAGGAGACACAGGCTGGGGAACCAGCCTCCCAGTGTTTTCCACAGGGGCTTCTATGGGGTTCAGGGAACTACAATTAGTCTTTGCCATCTGACTGCGGGTAACTGCACATGCCACCCCTCTTTTGTAGATTATTCCCTATAATCACATCCAGGGCAAAATTGCCAGTTACAGCCACTTTCTGCACTCTCTCTCCTGTTTCACCCCAGTCTAGGAGAACACTTGCTAAGGGCAGAGTATTTTCCTCCCCAGTAAATCCCCTTACAGTTATGAACTGGTAAGGTATAAGCTGTCCAGGCTCAACCAGATCCCCTTTTACCAAAGTAAGGGATGCCTCCATGTCCTTTAACCTATGAGTGTGCACCCCATTTACAGAAACCGTGTGAGTGTGCTCCCTCATGTTTAGAGGCATGCTTTCAGGGATACACAGTGTATCCATCTCTGTTCAAGTACCACTTTGTGCACTCTATGCCTTTTTAGGACACTGTCTTACAAGATGCCCTGGTTGCTTGCAAAACCAACATTCATCATTTCTTTTATCAGGCAAATCTTTTCTCTGTAACCTGGGGCTGCCCACTTTCTGGGGATGCAGTGAGGATTTTAGCTGCCCTGAAGGCATGCTTTTCCTTTCTGCATGGCCACAGCCACCTCATTCCCTTTCAGAGCAGGCCTGTTCCTAGTATAGCAGTCTGAAAGTCGGCAGCCTCCTGCACTGTTTCTGGAGCATGGTCATCTAGCCAGGTTTTCAGGTCTGCTGGGCAAGCCCAAAATAATTGCTCCAAACATACAACATCCTCAGTTTTCTCTACAGAATCTGCTGTGTCTACCTCCCATCAACTTTCAAAAACTGATGTTGCTTTGTGGCTAGTTCCTCATAGCTCATGTCAGGGCTTCTCCTGAGCTTACTGATCTTAATTCTGTAAGCTTTAGATGTCAGTTCATACTTTTTAAGCAATGCTGCTTATGTTTATCATAACCATTACTGTCCTGATTGTCCATTTGACTGAATGCATCACAAGCTTTCCCGGTAAGCAACGGGGATAACTGGAAGCTCCAGAACTCTCGGGGAATTTTTGCCTGAATGAATACCTTTTCAAATGAATTTAAAAATGCATCCATATCCTCCCCCTTTTTAAACTCAGCTATCAATTTAGAATTTGATTTGTACCCTGGTCCTGGAGTTACAGGTTCACCCATGCCACTTACCTGTTCTGGCTTTGGATGCTGGAGTTTTAGCTTCTGCAATTAAAACTCCCTCTGGCACTCTCTCTCTCCTCTCACCCTACCTCTTGCTGTTCACACTCAGCCTCTCTCTTAAGCTGGTTTTCCTTATTCCTGCTTCTCCAGGTCTATCTAGAACTTCCTCTGTTGGAATTCCAGCTCCATTCTCCCTAACACTTGCTGCAGCCTGATCCCTTCTGGCTCCAACATGGTGGTGACCTTCCCCTGCTGCTGTGGTCCTGGGTTCCCTCTAGTCCCGTTGCCCTCCTCCCTGGGACTGGACACTGCAGTGTACCCTGGCCTCTCCATGACCAAGGTCTGGTCCTTTTCAGTCACCGACTGTAACTTGAGGTCCTGGGCAGTCGCTTGTGCATCTGCTGCCACAAGATCCTCCACAAGATGCTGTTTGGTTCACCCCTCACACCAGACTCCTATTTCCTGACACAACTGCCTCAGGTATTCCACTGTGTATTCTCTGTAGGTGGAAGCCATCTTCTTCCCTAATCTAAGGCTACACTAACTTGGCACCCCCAAAAAAACAAAACAGGTAGGGCACTTTAGACTGTAGCCAACATGATATATTTCTTTTAAAATCTCTGCCTTGTTTGTGTGTGAACTGTTACAGTTTATCAATCTGACACACTGGACTGTTAATGCCCGTGCCACCAAATAATTGCACAGTATGCAAACAAATCTTTCAGATCCCAGCACTGTGCACAATATCTGTCAGAGATCCACTCCAGGGGTCAGGCCCTCTGTCACACAGTACTCCACCTTGAAGTCTGATTCATGAACAGGGAACCAACAGGGACAACCTCCTGTTTGTTTTGGGTCTGAGCAAACTATCAGTCTCGAGTTCTGGGGTCAATTATTAATCCTTTTTAGCTAGCACACCCAGGTAACAGGTCCAAACATCACACTTTCTTCAAGGAAAGTAGTGCTATACTTGACCAAGAAGGCATAAAACCAACCTGTTTCACAACCTCCTGCTGACTCAATTGAGATGCTGGTATTTTCTTACCTTGCTGGATCTTTACACAGATCCTTGTTAGCATGGTTGCATATGGTGACACTCTAAGCAATTTAACAGTTATGTCAGAATTATCATTACTGTCCCACCATTCACACTCAAAATTATCAAGTACCCAGGCAAGTTTAAGGAAAAACAAGGTTTATTAAAATTAAAAATAGTAAATAAATACAGAACACGTATATTAAGGTTACAGTCAGAAAAGAAATGGACAATTACAAAACAAAGCACCTTGAAAGCAATTTAGCTAATTCTACCTCAGATTTTCAGTTGGCAAATGATTTGGGCTGTTACCTATCTTGGCAGAAGTGTCCCTTAGAAGTCCAGAAACAAAGATGACTCTTAGAAGTCCAGAAAAGAGTCTGTCCTTTCAGCCAAGCTTCACCAATATCAGAACAACCAGAATGTCCCTCCCTCCTTGTGATGTCACAGCTCTGAGTTGCTAGTGTTAGGTCACACTCACTCCTGCATACTTAATTTGTAACATACAGCTGCATAGGCAAACAGGTCAGATTACTACTTGATTGGAATCTGCAAATACAGCAATATTTTTAATTATAACAAGACAGTCTGTCTTCCTCAGAGTATGGTTTACGACACCCTTTGATCTTGCAGAAATATCCTGTAAGGTTAATTCACATAAGCTTTCCAAAAACAATCTTCCTTTGGTTGTCCTATAAAATGTAACCCTTTATAGCAGTCTTCCTATGTTCAAAGCTATTGTTTTTTATAACCTGGTTGTATAACAGCTACATAGGTTTTGGCAGGTAGGTGTTAAAACAGTAAAGGCAGCTCTAGCCAGCTTATTCTCTAGGTCAGTGAGAGGGCAGACCATTTTTTTCCTCTCTTTTAAAATCCAATGCCGCATGAGGCTCTACTGCTTGGCCTGTTTCCTAAGCAAAACTGCCATACAAAACCTAGATTTATAGCAAAAGTATATGCACATAACTGCCAGACAACTATTCTCATTACATCCACCACTTCTTATGGCAGACTATTCCAGGGATCCACAACCTGTTCAGTGAAGAAGAACTTCCTAGTGTTGCTTTTGAACCTACCTTCCTTTACCGCATGCAGTGCCCTCATGTGCGAATAGTCTCATATGAGTGAAAGAGGACATCCTTGTACACTGAGTTTATTCCCTTAATGTATTTAAATATTTCTATCATATCTCATGTGTCCCTCCTTTGTTCCAGTGAGTATAACTGTAGTTGTTTTAGTCTGTTTTCGTATGGCTCATGATGTAGATCCTGTCACATCTTTGTAGCCCTCCTTTGTAATGTTTTTAGGTGGTTTGTCTTTTTCTAAGTAAGGTCTCCAAAACTGGACACAGCACTCCAGATGTGGCCTCTCCAGAGACCTGTATAGTGGGATTATTACTTCACGTTTTCTACTTGTAATGCCCCTGCCTATACATCCAAGGATGCTGCTTGCTTTATAAGCTCTTCCTACTCTTAAGTCATCTGAAATTATAACCCCAAGGTCTTGTTCCATTTTGGTCTCCATAATATTTTCCCCCACAAGGGTGTATATCATCTTTGGGTTTTGCTTTCCAAGGTGCATTACTTTACATTTTTTGATGGTGAATTTCAACTGCCAGTTTCTAGACCATTCTTCCAGTTTTTTTTTAGGTCGGATAAGGAGGGATCATTTTCTTTATTTTAGGAATAAAAAATAAGCAAAATATATTGCTAGTTTTCTTTTGACAGGTAGCTCTGACACTGGGGATGGGGCTCTGTTGTGCTGGCATGACATTTGGGGGGCACCAGGTGTGGTAACCCAGTGTCCCATACTGCAGAGTTGGGGAGGGAGGTTGTTTACTTCGATATTTGGGATTGGGCACCCCAATGCCGGAAACTATAAATTATGGATGTTGGGGGGCATATGGAGAGGGGAGAAGGTACCTCTGATACTGATGATTGGGCACCTCAGTGTCAGCATGACACTTGGGGGCACCTGGGGTGGGCACCCCACTGTCCCAGACTGCTGGGTTTTGGGGAGGGAGATTGTCTATGCTGACTCTGTTGTTTGAGCCTTCCTGTGTCAGCAAGTAAAAATTATGGGTATTGGGAGAACATTATGGAGGGGGGAGGAGTTTCTGAACAGGTACTGGGAGTGGGCACCCTAGTTCTGGACTACTTTATTAATATTTAAATTGGCACTGGGGATTGGGCACCCAGTTTCCAGTTCAAAATAAATAAAGCTGCTTATGCAGCTAATGGTGTACACACTGACTAAAAGCATACACATGCACAGCAAGCTCAGCAGAGGCAGTAGTTACCTGGACACAGTCCCATCCTTGCTGAATGAAAACAGATGGAATGCTTGTGCAGAAAGAGAACTGGCCCTGCCACCTGATAAACAAGAACATTTTTGTAATAGAACCACATGACTTCATGTGGTTGTAAAAATTCATTTATTTTTAGAATGCTAATTATTTACCTGCAAATGCTCAGAAAATGAACTGTTTTACTTAAATATTTTTAAAAACTACTAAAGTTTAGAAGATAAAAACCACAAAAGTACACACCTTGGTCCAAACACTATGAAATCTGCAACATTCAGGTTTCAAATCCTCCTAGTTTTTTAGTTATATTTGAGCAAAAAAAAAAAGGTGTTAATTTCAGTGATTTTTGTTTTTTTAGCCCCTTTGTAACTTTGTACCCAGTGAACAGACTACAGCACAATTTTCAGGATCCAGAGAACCCGGCACCATCTCTGAGCATTCCAAAATTCAAGTAAAATGTATGAATGGGGCAAAATTATTAAGGTGAAAAAATTGGGATTTAACATTAAAGTGTTTACTCAACCCTAATATACTTGACTACCATGCCTGTATAATATAAATAATATAAACCATAACATGGTGTGCATTATTTAGGGAATGATATATGGGGTGGTGTGTGTAATGACATTTTACATACACCCAAGTTGTGGGATGCTACATAAACCCCAAGGGTGAAGCCCAAGGGGTTTATAAAAAGCATCCCACTATGAGGATGTGTGTAAAATCGAGTTTTACACACACCACCCCATATTTTATTTTTTTATAATTGCTGGTGTGTGCATTTTCACCTCAGCAATTATAAAAAATAAAATAATCTAACAGATTGGTGCCTCGATTGGTGTTCAGGAAGTCATGGACCAGTCTGGATTCTGCGCAGTTCCTGGTCTTCCTAGTTGCACTGCTGCACTTGTTGGGGGCAAAAAGAAGTGGATATTTTCATTAAAAATGTACAGAAACATTGATTTAAAAAAAAAAGATAACCTTACTGCTGAGCAGCGGTTGCAGCATCCTTCCCAGCTTCAAGAGGCATGGGCAGTCTGTGGCATGGACTCGGCTGCGATCGCATGCTAACGGGGAAACACGGTGCAGGTTTTACTTTTATTTTGCTTTTGTTTCCCTGGGTCAGTCAAGAAAGAAAATTTTTTTTATTTAATATACTTTATTCATAATTTTCAAAGTACAGAAAGAGATTCACATAATAGCCTCAGTTACAAAGTCAAAGATTAGCATAGGTCTATGAGACCATATTTTCAGATATTTCAAACATGTTTACAATATATCAGTTCCCTTACCCAATTACCTCCCATTAATACCAAGTGTAGGGATCCATTCTAAAAAGAACATTGACATTCAGGTAAATTATATAATATTCTAATGCTTCCATGCTACTAGTAAAGCATCAAGAGTAACCCCTTTATTCAGGTAAGACTGCAATCTATCATTCATCATGGCTATATGTTTGCATGGGATAGACATAAAGGAATTCTGGAGGTCAGGGGTAAGGGGCAACAGACTTCCTGGAAAACATAAACTGAACTTACAAACTTAAATGGGCAGACTGGGTGGGTCATAGGCCCTTATCTGCCGACACTGTCTATGTATCTATGTATCTATGTTTTTCTAACTGAAGTGTTAACAATATTCCTCTGTGCCATTCTAGCACAGAGGGCAGAGAGTCTTCTTTCCAATGACTCATGATTATTAGTTTAGACACAGCAGATATTAAGGCTATGTAAGCTTTCCTCATCCTGATTGTCCTTGGAGGGAATTAATTAAGCAAGCAGGTTTCAGGCAAAAACAATGTTTCCAATCCCAGCAGAGGGTCTAGTGAACTTTGTATGGCTCACCACAACACTTGAACCTTTGGACAAGTCCAGAGCATGTGGTATAAATCCCCATATGCTCCCATACACCGGTGACACTGTGGGGAAGGGAGTTTCCCAATCTTATGCAACCTTGTAGGGGTAAAGTATAGATTATGCATAATATTGTATTGCACTAACTGAAGTCGATCTTGTTTGATGAACCTGTACATGTTACTCCAGACTTGTTGCCAAGTATCGGTATCCTCTTTGAGGGATAATTGGTGAACCCAGTAATAACAAATACCCTGGGGCAACTGAGGATCAAGGGATTGCAATTCTTGGTAAACTCTGGAGACTGAATGAGGTTGGTCAGCTATCTGTAAGAGGGAGGATAATTCTATTTTAGGAGGAGCTAATCCAGAAGGGTTTTGCATAAAAGTAGCCTCTGCTTGTTTAACCTGCCAGTATTTAAAGGGGTTTCCAATTGGACAGTGGATACCATGTTGAAATTTAGAATAAGGAAAGACCTTGCCATGAGGAGCTATATTCTTGAGTCGGATTCCTGCTAGAGGAGCCCAAAATGTGGAAAGGGTGGGCCGATTTTGGATTTGAAAGTGGGGGTTACCAAGTAGTAGTTGTCCCAGGGATTTATGCCAATCAAGATTCATGGAGAACTGGTTCTGGTGTAAAGCTTTTAGGGACCACCTCATTGGGTTTTTCTGTAATTCATTGGGGATAGACCTTGGAGAGGAGTAAATTAGAGCTGGAAGGGTGCAGGAAGCTTTGAGGGCCAAGGTCTTTTTCGATATCCAGCCAAAGGGGAAAATATGACCCCAGTCCTCCTGAATCCAGTGGTCAAACCCAGTGCACCAGTTTACTAACGCGAATCACCCCATAATATTTGAAGAAGGATGGGAGGGAGAGAGAACCACATAGTTGTGGTGCTGTGAGTTTGGAATATGCTCTTCTGACTCCCTTCCCTCTCCAGATATATTGGTTTAGTAGCTTTTGAAGGTTAATAAACCAGGATTTAGTAAAGAATAAACCTAGCATACTTAGGGGATAGAGAATCTGGGGTAGCACATTCATTTTAATACTGCTGATCCTGCCCCACAGAGAGATTGGTAATGTACCCCATCTTTCCAGGTCTGTTTTTATTGTGCTTATAAAAAAAAAAAAAAGAAGTATCTTGCACTCATGGGAATTCGTGGTGCTCTAGTAGAGTTTTGCCTACTCAAATATAAACATAGAAGAAAAAACTAGGCACACAATAACTGAAATTGCATGAGTACAAGATTTATTTTCGGCAAGCCGCCTAAACAGACCAAGCCCTGCACTTCAACCCTGAAGTGGGTCTTCCTTAGGGGTGGATTTTATTATGCTTAGTAGGTTAGAAAAGCTCTCTTTTACCATTGTAGAAATCTTCCTAGAGACTTTAATACCTAGGTAGGACAAGGACTTTGATTCCCAGGTTAGGCATATTCCTCCATATCCGTTGGTAATAGTATCCCATTCAGAGAAAAAATGTTAGTTTTTGAAAGTTTAAGTTTATAATAGGAGACTTTTGAGAAATAGTCTACTTCTTGTAGCAAGACCTGCATACTGGCCACAGGGTCTTCTATGTGTAGCAACAGATCATCAGCATAAGCTGATAGAAGATGTTGTTTTTTCCCAAATGTAATACCCTGAAGGCTTTAGGAAGAAAGTAATCTTCGAGTCACGGGTTCCTGGCAGAGGTTAAAGAGGAGGGGGAGAGGGGACAGCCCTGGCTGGTACCACGGTACAGAGGGAATGATTTAGAGAGAATGCCATTGCACCAGACACGGGCTGTTGGGAGACATGTAATAACTTAACCTATCTTATGAACTCTTGAGGGAGGCCAAAGTGTGATATGGTGGCAAAAAGAAAATCCCAAGAAACTCAGTCGACAGCTTTCTCTGCATCTAATGTGATGAGAGCAGCTGGGACATCTGAGTTCTTGCTTAAGGCTAAGAGGTGTAATAATCAGCACATATGGTCACTAGAGGATCTACCAGACATGAAACCTACCTGTTCATCACTAATAAGCTTACTCATCAGAGGTCCCAGCCAGTTCACTAGTACTTTGGCTAATATTTACATGGCAACATTGAGTAGTGATATGGAACGGTAGTTCTCTGGATATCGAGAGTCTTAACCTGATTTGGGGATTAGGGTAATAACTGCTTCTAGGAAGCTATGGTCAGAAAATCCATGTTCATACCATGAGTTGAAAACAGTTGTTAGGAAGGAAGAAAGTTTCATGATATGAGTTTTATATAGATTAGTCGAGAGACCATCTGGTCCTGGATACTTATCTGAGGGGAGCTGTGTAATAGTTTATTTTAACTTCTCATTCCTCAATATGGGGTCCCAATAGGGAGGTTTCATTTTGGGGTAGGTCAGGGAGGTTAACCACATCTAAATATTTACGAATATCTTCTTCTGTTGGAACTTCTCCTCTTGAAACCGTGTAGAGGGCCTGAAAGTATTGTCTGAACCCAGAGGCTATTTCCCATGGGTCTGTGGTTATAGGACCATTTTGTGTTATGCATAGGCCAGGTATGAACCGTGTAGTTTCTGCCTGCTTGATCTGGATGGCAAGCAATTTGCCTACCCTTTCTCCAGATTCCAAGTATTTAAGTTTCATTCTCTTAAGAGAAAGCTCAGCTTTTTGGGACATAAGGTCCGAGAATTGGGCATGTAACCTGTGCAGTTTAATCCATTCAGTCTCTGACATGCGTCAACTGATATCATGTTCAAGGGATTCAAGAGAGTTGAGTAAGTCCTTGACTTGGGACTTGAATTTTTTGGTTCTAGTGGATGCTAGGTGGATACATTCTCCTCTTAAGGCACATTTTAGGGCTGCCCATACCACATCAACTTTAGTAACTGATCCCAGATTAATCTCAAGAAAGTGGGAAACAAAGTTCTTGAGATGATCCCGAGTACTGGGGATTTGAAGTAATTGATTATTTAAATGCCAAAGTAAATCTCTCCTGATCCCTGGCCCTAGTAGATAAGTAAGGGAAACAGGAGAGTGATTGGCTATAACTCGGGTGTGAATACATGCATCAATAACTCCTGGTAGAATATGGGAACTAGCCGGCAAGTAATCTATTCTTGAGCAGGTTTGATGGGGAGTAGAGAAAAAGGTATACTGATGTATATCTGGATTTAGGATTCTCCATATGTCTCTTAATCCTGCCCCATACATGAGATCGTTTAAAGGTCTCTGCGCCAATGAGAGACCAAACCTTTTAGTGTCTGACCTATCCCGCTGTAGTTGGGGTGAAATGTTCCGGTCCTCCCCCAGAAAAGTTGTTCTAGGTGGGTTAGTAACCACTAGACCTAAAAGGTGTGTAAATAATTGTGGGGAATCCAAAATTTGGACCATATATATATCCAATCGATACCTGTTGGGAATCTAAGAGTCCCCTAAGTAGTACATAATGCCCATTAGTGTCCCAGACCTCTTCTTCCAGTTTAAAGGGTAGAGTCTTACTAATTAGGATAGCAACTCACCCCAGATTAGTTGATACTCCCACCCCAAAAACTTGTCCAACCCAGCTTTTATGCAATAATGAGGAGTCTTCTCTCCTAAGATGAGTCTCTTGAAGACACACAATTCCAGCTTTGAGATATACTAAGTGTTTTAAAATAACCTGCCTTTTACATCTGTCGTGAGCTCCCCTGATGTTCCAACTAAAAATACTAAACATTCCAGACATTTGCTAGGTAATAGAGAACAATCTGACAATCAGAAAGGAATCAAGAATACCAAAATACATGAGACTTTGACAATTGGTACCCCCCCAAAGTCCAAACATAAAGTACAACATTTTTCCCACCCCACCCCACTCTTCCCCTCAACCCCCACATTAACAGAAACAGTGAGGTGATCTAGTGCCTTAATATCTACCCCCAGTTCTTTAAACTGCACTGGCATATTCTTTCTGCCAGGTGATGTTATAGTGCAGCCCCATGAGTAGCTCCCCCCTCCCCCCGAACCTGCCACCCAATTAACAATTGACATTAACTTGTATTTATAAGAAACCGAAAGAAACTGTATTCAGAACCAGAATACATAATCAGCCCTTTGCTGCATACCATGACTCTTGGTGGAGTTTTAAATCATTAACTTTGGCTTGTATCATCTGTCCATTAACAAGGATTGTGCATTTAGTTAAGCATGCTTATAAAACAAAGCAGGGCTTGGGATGCTAAGCAAAATCCGCAATAAAAGTAAGTCCTGTCAGTAGGAGAAGTGATTCTTCCTTGTTGAGTCAGAGGGGCAAAATTAAAGTGAAACATTCAGCAGTTTAACCAAATATCCTACACATCAAGGATAAAAGAAAGTTCATTGCTGTTCCTGGGGTAAGCAAGTGTTTTCCAGATGGAGCAAGATTGCCACTGAATTAGCAATTATACTTCCGTATCTCCCAAGCAGTTCATGAGAGAAACAGATTTTAAATTAAGGTGCAGAGGTCCCATCCTGCATTCTTTCCCCAGGCATGACGTTCTTAGTCAGACTCAATGAAACACATCCCGGTAATACGAGTAACCTGTAAATGTTATGCACAATGAATTATACCTGCAGATTGTTCAGATGAGTTCATTTGAAAAGATCTGGTAGCACTTTTCTGAGCTCGAGCAGAGTTTGTTCTTGAGTTTCATAGGTTAGTCATTGGTCATTAATTTTCACTTGCAAAGTTGCCGGATATTTTACTCTAAACAGCTTCCCAGCTGTGATCAATTTAGAGACCAATGGGTGTAATTCTTGTTTCACTCGGATGGATTGCTGCAGGTCTTGTGTGATTCTGACCTTCTTACCTTCCCACTGTACCTCCTGCAGGGTCTTCACTTGAGCCAGGATATGTTTCTTATCTAAAAAGTTAAGCAGTTTGAAGATGAGAAGTCTGGGTGGTGAGCTGGGTGGTGGTGGTGGGCAAAGCGCTCTATGGGTTCTATCTATTACATATGTAGTACCATTTGGTGAAGGACCTGCTATCTTTTTGCAAAATGTTTGAATAAAATGTATTGAGGAGCTGCCTTCTTCTTTTTGTGGAATCCCAATAATGAGCAAATTATTTTGTCAACTTCTCCCTTCCAGGTTCTCCAGCTTTTCCTCAAGTTTTTTAAGTCTCCTGGAAGTAGTAGTACGCTCGAGCTCAGCCATGTCACATTTTTTCTCAAGGGATACAGTTCTAGGTTCAGAGTCCCCAACCCTCATAGAGAGTCTATTGAGGTTTTAATGCCATGCAATTCATCCGATATGTTAACTATCGAGTCCTGCATTGGTCTCATGATTTCTAGGAATCTCTCCTCCGTTAGTGCAATAGGCCCCATTGTTGATTTAGCAGCTTGTTGTTTAGGCCACTTGGATGCCTTATCTTTCTCGGATGTTGGCGGAGGAGAATGCCGCTGTGGCACTTTGCCCATATAAACTTCCATGTTTGGAGTCTGCAGACACCGGGTGGATATTAGGCACAATTTTGGTAAGTTGTAGAAGGAATCTGGGTATAAATGAGGTGTTTGGTTGTGGATTTTAGCAGAAGAGAAACGGAGCAACGGGAGCTTGCTGCTTCTCGCTAGGCTGCCATCATGTGACCATTGAATTCATTTTTTTTAAATAAAAGAGCAAATTACTGCCAAATACGAGGGATTGCAAAGTGTGCTTTGGAATTGCTCTAGGGAACATGAACATCACAGACCCTTAGACTAATGCATGGCTACTCCGAGGGAAACCTGGCACGTGTTTGCCGTTATAACCAGCTGGTTATAACAGCAAATTATAACTGGATTTCCCTATGAGAAAAAGCACTACTCAGTAATTATAGTATTCTAATACATGTCCAGATGGTGTAGTAAAGCAGAAGGCTGAAGACTGAGTGTCCTTACACCCCTGGAAAATGCATTCAAATCCTATGATGCATTCCCTGGAGGGGCTTATTACACTTATAAAATGGCTCTAAGTAGGTTTTATGGGGAGCCAAATCAAATTCAGTATCTGTCTGTACATTTATAGGAATTTAAAACACCATCAGCTGATGTAACTAAGCCAATGACATCTCTAAATGTTGTCATTGCCATTTTAATGTGTGTGTGTGAGAGAGAGAGAGATCTGTAAATGACTGTTATTAGCCACATTTAGGCAAAGGTACAGAATGGGTACATTAGACATAGATCTTGTTGCAGGCACCCTGGTCACACAAGACCAGAAACATGTAAAAAGCTAATTGTCCCTTTACATTCAGTCAGGTACTACAGGGCATTATTTGAAACTCCTCTTGCTCATAACTGATGCTTTATTGTTTGTTGATCAAAATAATAATGCATGCCCAATTGCACATGCTTTGTTCTGACCACCTTGCATATAACTAAATAAAATGTTATGGGCTCAATTTTCAAAGTTCAGAGAATGACGAAAGGTGTTTGCACCAGAAAACAATGACGCAGGGAGCAAGCTGCATCAAAACATGTGTCAATTCCAGTTTTCTAATGCTGCCTGTGTCAAAAGTGGGACTACCTGTGCCAAACTGGCTTGCATCAGGCTTGTGTCAAAAAATGTGTGTGCCATGTTGCAGCAGGGCTTGCATAAAAAAAATGATGCACCATTCCTTTTTTTGGGATTTTCAAAGGTGGAAGCTGTTGACATTGCACTGAAGATGCATGCCACTGTTAGACCAGTCAAAGCTGGTCAGACACTGGAGAATATAATGGTGAGGCTAGGTAATGTAGCGGGTTGGTAACAAAGCCAATATTCCCCCTGCAGGACTACTTTGGAGCATTTGAGGAGCTTAACGTGCCATTGCCTTGGCCATTTCATCTGCAGTATTTTTTAACTCAGTCTGAGTATTTTTCTTGTCCCATGCATCATCTTTTGATACAGCTTGAGTCAAATTTTCAGCTCATGCATCATCTTTTTGATGTAGCTTGCAGCAGTCTCACTCCATGCATCACTCATTATTTGACTCAGCTTAAGTCATTCTCACCCCTGCATCATCTTTTTGACCCAGCTTGAGTCTTTATTGCTCCATGCATTTTTGACTAAGTTTGCATAATTCTTTCCACATGTGTCACATTTTTGATGAAGCGGACCTCTTGTGTCATTTTGCAGGTTTTGCCACAAAGAACACAGGGGCCTATTCTCAAAGGTTTTCACATGGTGCAAAGTGACTTGTACCAGCAAGAATGATGCAAGTAGCACTTTGTGCCAAGAGTTGCGATATGTGGTATTCCGGAAAGCAACCTGCGACATGACACAGGCAGCTTGCGTCTTAGTGGATTTATGCCATGGTTGCACCATAAACCCCAATGTGACATGGCACAAGGGAGTTAATGCAGTGCTGGAATTATGCTTTATGAGCTTTGGGAGTTAGGGAGGCCTATAAGGGTTCTATCTTTAATCTGACCCCTCCCTTCAATTATAAGTGAATGACAGTGATGTGTGAGCTACTGGGGGTCACTTCAGAGCTACCAGGGCTCAACCCTGGTAAGCCCCCCTTTAATTCCAACACTGGGTTTATGGCAGCAGCTGCACTCAATTCTGTAAGGGTGACTGCCACATCCCCTAAATTGGGATTCTAAAACAACCTTCAGAGGACATCCGTCAAATTAGATTTATACCAGCTATTAGTTGGCGTAAGTGTACTTTGTGTCCACTGGGGGTTGCGCTAATTTGCCACAAGTGAGAGCATAGCATAGTGCCCCCCCACAACCACATGTAAGTGCCCCCATTCCTGATCCACGATTGTTAAAATAAAACATCCCTTGAGGGCTAGCGACCTCTCCCCAAAACCCTGATCTCCAAAAATATCAATGTAAATGCCCCATAGGGCTATCCGACTCCCAGCCCCAGTCCCCAATAATATATCTGTAAATGCCTTGCAGGGCTATCTGACTCCCCAAGCCATTATCCCTGATCCTGGATTTGCATTTACAGTGTAACAATACTGTACTATCACCAGCACAAGTGTACCTTACCTTAGCCATGGTGGTCCAGTGGCCTCCCCACCCAGCAGTGCCCTACCATCCCACTCTTCCTCACCAGTACCTAGCCTTGAGTGACACAGCCCACCTCTCACCACCATAGCCAGTCACCGACTGAGCTCTGTATGAGGACATACTGTAAATAGTACACGCGCAGTGAATTATAGCAGCAGTCATTCACTAAGCACATATTATTTACAGTACGTGCTCATACAGAGCTCAGTCATCAGCTGGATGTGGTGGTGAGAACTGGGCTGTGCCAGTAGCCAGCTGAGTATGGGTGGGGGAAGTGGGGTGATAGGGAAGTGCTGGTGGGAGGTAGGGGGCCACTGGACCACCAAGACTAAGGTAGGGTACACATTTGCTAGCTATATTACAGTACTGTTACACTGTAAATGCAAATCCAGGATTGGGGATTGTGACTTGGGGAGGCTCCAATAGCCCTGCAGGGAATTTACATAGATATTATTGGGGATTGTCTTTTTTTGGGGAGGGTGGACCGCTAGTCTACAGGTGGTGTTTTCTTTCAACAATGGGAGATCAGGAAGGGGGGGGGCTGATAACTAACAAGGGGTATTTTATTTGAACAATTGGACATCAGGGCTTAAGGGGGCAATAGCCCTATGAGGTTATAACATTCTTCATACTTGGGGATCGGTGTTGGTGGTGGCACTTGCTCTCTTCCACATTTAATGCCACAGGCTTGCAGCCACCTGTTCATGTACGCCTTCCATTTGGCATATGGTCAGGTTGGCACAAGTTGCAGGACTTAGCCACGGGTACCCTGACCAATACAGAATTAGGCACAGGGCCTCTGGTGCAATGCCAGTTGGCACAAGTCACCTTTGGTGCTACTTGTGCCAGCCTTTTGAGAATCAACCCCACTTTTCTTTCAAAATACAGTGTACAGTATTTGGCAAACCTGGATTTGACACAAGGGCCCAGATATTCAAACTGCGCCAGGCTGTGGCGCAAGTTTGGGCGCAGCGCAACTTGGCTGTGCAGGGGTGTGGACTGGGCAATATTCAGTGGAGCTGCGCCATGACTCAGCAGCTTTGAATATCGCACCCTGGGCACCCCCAGTGTGCATGGCACAGTGGCACTGTGCCAGCGCAAGTGGCCAGAGTGGAGCATGGGGATGCACTAACGCAAGTTCCATTGTGCCATGCACAGCAACCACGATATTCAAAACTTAACATGCAAATGGGGCCATAATGTATGCAAGGCACATATGGGGCCATTTGCATGTCATTATGTCCCCATTTGCATGCAGGTGCACTGATCCCCAATGACTTGTGCCTGGCGCCCTGCCAGGCAGCAGCCTTCGGGGACCGACGCCCCCTGCAGCCTGATCACGGGCATCTGTATACAAAAGAAATATTCCCAATATCCCTGGTGGTTCAGTGGACAGCTATCTGCCCGATCACGGGTATTTGTAAAAAACAAAGACTTCGTCCAATATCCCTGGTGGTCCAGTGAATTGCTGTCTGCCTGATCGCGGGCATCTGTATAAAAGAAAGACAAATCCGTCCAATATCCCTGGTGGTTCAGTGGACTGCTATCTGCTCGATCACGGGCATTTGTAAAAAAATTCCAATATCCCTGGTGGTCTAGCGGTGCCCACCCCACCCGCCCACTGAGCCCACCACCCGCTCCCCCAGTCAGCCAGCGGGCGGCAGCACACCACCTGCCGCCTCGCCACCCACCGACTGACACCTCGGTGGGCTGCATGCCCATTGGTTCACAGCATGAGCCAATGGGTGTGCAGCTCTACTATACTATATTCCAGATATGTGAATGAATCATTCACATATCTGGAATGTATATGTAGGGCACACGCCCATTGGCTCACGCCAGAACCAATGGGCGCAGCCCTACTGAGGTGTCAGTTGGCAGGCAGCGGGGCAGCAGGTGGGTGGGGTGCTGCCGCCCGCCAGCTGACCGGGGGGAGCAGGGCGGTGGGGCTCAGTGGCGGGGTACCACTAGACCACCAGGGACATTGGAATTTTTTTTTTTTACAAATGCTCACGATCGGGCAGATAGCAGTCTTCTGGACCACCAGGGATATAGGACGGATTTGTCTTTCTTTTATACAGATGCCCGCGGTCGGGCAGATAGAGGTCGACTGGACAACCAGGGATGTTGGAATTCATGTTTTTTTCATGAATGCCCACGATCGGGCATGGGGCGGTGCTGCCAGGTGCAGCCAGAGCTCAGGTGGCCACCCACAGGTGGCAGCTGCCATGTTGTGCTCTGCAATGCGTCAGTTCACTTGTGGGTGGCCAACAGTTGCTCCTTTTTTTTTTGGCGTAACTTTGTGCTGGTGCAGGTAGGGGTTGCACATGCATGGCTCTGCACATCCCAAGCTGAATATTGCGCCTGTGCAGAGTATGCATGGGCACACCCCCCACCTGTGCCTGTATTACATTACTGATGCACTCAAGATTGGGATTTGTGCTGCGACTTTTCCTTTTGAATATCGCACTAGGGGCATATCAGTGGGTTGCAGACAGGCAACACTGCACCGTGCGTTAACCCTTTGAATATCTAGGCCAAGATGTTTATTTACGTACCTTGAGTTGGTCTAAGCCGCCTTAAAAAACAGCCCTTTGAGGTAAAAATCTGGATAACTTCAGGCCAATGCATTATTACACATCCACAAAGAATAATATCCATGCTTGGTCAGCCTTTTTGTCTGCAGGACAACTTGTTTTCATGTTTTGTTTAGGTTTCATACCACTGGGCAGGGTAAATGAAGATTAAATTAGTTCTACATTATGTTACCAAGAAATTTGTGTTCTCAGACTATCAAATATAAAATAAAAGACACTTCTTATTGTAGCTGGAATTCCTACAATCCCTGATATAAAGGCTTGATAAGAGAGACAGTTTAGTGCCCACAATACCTTGGGTGATGTAGACTGGAACTAAACAGACTGTGTTTTTGGCAGCACAAGTAAAAACCATAATAATCTGTGTGTGCATGTTTGCATGCATTATTGTACTGCAGAGCATGATATGATGTGTCGGGACAGACCACTATCCTACACACTTGGGCAACCCCCACCCCCATCAGTAGACCCAAGGATCACAGCACACACAACCCAAAAAACAGCCCTAAAAAAGAAATGCCGAGACCCGCATAAACAATCTGCATTGCTGAAACCCTCCTTTTAGCTTGATTTTACAGACATGAATGTATATCTCACTATCCACGTAAGTGACACTACAGGGGGAATAAAAGACAAGCTTGTTGTGTCACACGGGTTCAAAATGAAACAGAAATAAAAAGGGTGTTTTCTGTCTTCAGCCTGTCCAGCCCTGCCATGGCCTTTGGGGAGCAAACCATTCTCCACTGTTTGTTATGCGGAGGACCCAGTACAAACTCCACTCATTTACTGTACATGTCCTCTTGATTTTCAGCAAGGCTGCTACGTACAGTATGCTGGCTATAGTACATGCTTTTTCTCCTTTATATTACATTAATTCTTTTTGTACCATTTTTTATGTTTGCTTGCACGCACGTGCTAGAAACACAGTGCCACCATACGAGTTTTTGTAGGTGTGCCTCCCCCATTTTCAATGCCCTGCTCCTTTTTGAAGGCACGGCTGCACCACACCAGTGAATGTCCAAGCTGTCGATGACAGCCATTCAGATGCAGTGGTGTACAGTTCTAAGAAAACCACCGCTACAGTCAGCGGTGGTAACTTAGAGGCAATTTGCATACTGCTGTCGGCAGTATGCAAATTGCTTGTACGTCAGCACTGCATCTGAATTGTCAAAGACAGTTCATATCCCCCCCCCCCCACAAACAGCTAGGTAGCACACTGGGAGCCCACCCCAGCATGCTCATGCGCTCCCCTCCACCTCCGCATACTGTATGACTGATTGGGATGCCCAATCCCCGGCGGCTCCACTGCCCCCCCCAAAAGCAAACTTCCTGGTGCCATGCTGTGAGCTCTCTGAAGCGTGGCAAAAGTCTCACATCATGTACACGCTGGGAGTTGACCAAAGCATGCTCATGCACTCCCCACCACCCCCGCACACTGTGTGACTGACAAGGGTGCCCGATCCCCCGTTGGCTCCACTGCTCCCCCAAAGCAAACTTCATGGTGCCATGCTGGGAGCCCACCACAGCGTGTCTGAAGTCTGTGGCCCTCAGGGGTGCCCAGTCCCCCTTCAGCTACACTGCCTCCCCCAACAAACTTGCAGGTGCCATGCTGGGAGCCCACCCCAGTGTGGCAAAAGTCCCATGTTGACTTAAAAAAAAAACATAGAACAAAAGGAAATGGTCCCTCGATGACTGTCTTGCCTCTTCCCCCAACCCTCTCCCACCCTCTGCATACCCCACCTCCCCACACACCCCTCACCCCATACTTACCTCCGGAGGCCAGCGCGATTATCTTTGGTGGACCAGGAACATGTCTGCACTCTTCAAAGCTGACCGCGATCTGAAGAAATGCTGGTAAGCTGTATAATGACATAAATGTTTTTTTTTTCAACTTTGGTGCATATCTCGGCCATTTTGGGGAATTTTTTCACCAAATTTTCAACATGGGATTCTAGGGACCCCACCTCATGAACTCAGCCACTGTCATTTTGTTATTCGGTCCACAAAGATGATTTCGAGGTCACTGCATGGAACAACCTTTTGGGACATAGTAATGAAACAACAGTGTCACAGTTCATGAGGTAGGCCCCCCAAAACTCTATGTTGAAAATTTGGTGAAAAAAATTCCCAAAAATGACTGTTTTATGAGTGTGCATTGTGCAGTTCCTACTCACACTTGTAACTTCGAGAACTTTTATTATTTTCACTCCAGCTTGACAACATTGCCATTTTACCACACCTCCTTATGAGTAGTACAGCTGTCATTTTTCACATCTTGCCCAAATTGTGTTTTCACGCATGTAGCACACAATGGTGCAGTCGGTGTGCGAAATCAATGTTTGGGACAGATTAAGAAAATAACAGTGACACTGTTCATGAGCAGAGGTCTTAAAATGGCTATGTCCAAAATTAGGTAACAAAAGGCCACAAAATGAATGTGTTACGTGCGTGCATTGAACAGTTTCCAAGCACCTTCGTAAGTTCACAAATTTGTAATATTTTCAGTCCAGATTTTCAACACAGGCATTTTTCCACACCTCCTTATGAACAGTACAGCTGTCATTTTTCACACCCTGGTTGAAATGTGTTTTCGCACTTCCGTTGCAGAAATGCGTGGTTGCTGTGGGAAATCAGTGTTCAGGACAGATTAAGACAATCACAGCGACACTGTTCATGAGCGGAGGTCCCAAAATGCCTGTATTGACAATCTGCCGTAAAAAAAATCCCCAAACTAATTGCATTATGGGTGTGTGTTGCGCAGTTTTTATGCACACTCATGACTTCACCAGTTTTTTCATATTTTCACTCCAGATTTTCAACATTGCCATTTTTTACACCTCCCCATGAAAAGTACAGCTGTCATTTTTCACATCCTGTTCGAAATTTGTTTTCGCACCTGTGGTGCCAAATGGCATAGTTGCTGTACAAAATTAGCTTTCAGCTAATGAACTGATATTGCCACTGTTCATGAGGTGGAGGTCAGAAAAAAACCATGTTGCAGATTTGGAGTGAAAATACCAATGAATGCCTGGGGCGTTAGGGTTTCCAACCATAACACCCCCTCCTTGTAGAGACTGACAGGCAGCAGGGGTGTGACTTGGGATTGTCGCCTGTAATGCTTATGCCATTCCACCTCCACCCACACCCTGTAGCCAGTGACAGGCATTGAGGTGTGCCTTGTACTCTTTGGCCCCAAAGTTCACCACATTCTCTTATACTGCACCCATCTCACCATATTTCCTTATGGAACGGGGTGAGCATAAGGCCCAAAGACTCCAAGGCACACCGTGGCACTTGTCAGTGTCTGCAGGGTACGGTGTGATGAAATGGCATGGGCATTATGCCTGATGACCCAAAGGCACACCCCAATGCCTGCCAGTCTCTGCAGGGTGGAGGTGGGGTTGGCTTCAGTTCAGTACTTCACTGCCATTCCTATTATGCATTCTCTAACTCCTACACAACCAATACCAATGCCAGCAAACAAACATTCGGCATTGACAAATGCTTTTTTTTTTTTTCATTTCTTTGCCATTCTTGTGAGTGGTATCCATTTACCCTGCAGAGCTTATTTAGTTCCAGAGAGAGAATCTATAAACAGACTCCTGCCTGCACACCAATAACCCCCCGGCACTGTGTCCTTCTGACTTAACTCTTAGACTGATAGGAAGGACAGGAGAATTATCAACAGGCACTGTGTTCTGTTCTAGGGGCTCAGCACCTCCTGGAATCATGGGATACAAACACTGTGCTGTTAGGGTTTCCACCTTTTAAGAAGCTCAAAGTGGGACATTTTTTACTGAAACTGGATTTTTTGCAGGACAATATGTCGTCTCGACCAATGCAACAGACATGTTTTACCTAAATAATCAGAATTAAGACTAAGTGTTGTAGTTTTTTAGTTGTTTCTTGTGTTGTTTATTATTTTAAGGTATTATAGTTTTTTGCAACATTTAGAGGAAAATCTGAAAATACTTTTTCTACTATAATGTCAGGACATTTAGGGTGGGATATTCAGAATGCACCAGGCAGGGGCGCAAGACTGGGTGCAGCGCAACTGGGATGCGCCAGGGAGTGTGCTGGGTAATATTCACATTCCACATGTCAGGACTGTAGTATAATTATA
The DNA here is from genome assembly GCA_016271365.2 of Neoceratodus forsteri. Taxonomy (NCBI): domain Eukaryota; kingdom Metazoa; phylum Chordata; order Ceratodontiformes; family Ceratodontidae; genus Neoceratodus; species Neoceratodus forsteri. The sequence continues at coordinate 705,156,696 of CM057455.1, forward strand.
GTCTGCATGCCCATTGTACGCTGTGGACCAATGGGCATACAACCTACTGTCGTAGCAGTCAGTCGGTGGCGGCCAGGCGGCTTGTGGGTGGAGCAGCGCCGCCACTGACTGGGGAGCGGGTGGCAGGTCTAAGTGGGTGGGTGGGAAGGGAGCGTACTGCTGGACCACCAGGGATAATTAAAATGGCTTTCATTGTACTTATTCCTGCGATTGGTGGGGGGTGCGGCATGACAGACCCTGGCTCCGGAGCTCGGGTGGCCACCCACAGCTGGCGGCTGCCGTATTGCACCCTGCAATATGGCAGCTCACCTGTGGGTGGCCAGCCTTTGCTCCTTTATTTTGTGGCTCAACTTTGAGCACCAATGTGTGGCGCAAGTAGGGGTTGCACTTGCATATGCTCAGCACATCCTGGGCTGAATATCGGGATGTGCAGAGTAGGCATGGGCACGCCCCTTGTAATTGTGTCGCATACATTACTGATGCACCCCAGCGCATTGGGATTTGAGCAGCACAACATCCATGTCTGTATATCACACCGGGGCGCATCAGTGGGTTTCACCTGGTGCAACACTGTTGCATCATGCGCAGCCTCTTTGAATATCCAGCCCTAAGTATTTTTCATGTTTTTCTGCAGGACACAGCTGCCCAATTCAGGACTGCCCTGCGAAAATAGGGACAGGTGGTAATCATATGTGCTGTGAGCACTCTGAGCCACCAAAGCATGGTTTTACTTATATTTATTGCCCACCAGCTGCTCATCTGTGCTCCCAGCAATCCTGCAGTTCTTCCAAAGGGGCCTCACTCCCTACCAGGAAGCTCCTACTACATGTTCTCAGTCCTGTTTACTTCAGTAGCCTAAAGAACTTCAAAGAAGATTTTTTTTTAATTGAGAGTGGAAGTGAAATGGATTACAAAAATGACAAGCAGGCCACAGAGAGAATGGGGGGACTAGGTAGGAAAGAGGGAAGTTTGCCCACAGGTGACCATCCTGGAGACCAGTAACAAGACAGCAAAGAGACCACAGAAAATTAAGAATCTGTTGTGATAGAAAAAATGTTAAGTTTTCATTTCTCTTTTATACTTTTACTTTTGGCATTATTTATTTTTATGTTTGCCTGCATGAATGCACAAAGCAAATGTATTGTTACTGTAGTGTAGGGGGCTGTGGAGGTGTGTACTCTATATGCCAATGGATGTAGAGATGCAGGAGGCTTGCCTCTCAAAAACCAATGCTGAGAAAGCTGTTGATGACAGAGTTTCCCTTGCTGATGGGCGCAGACTTCTTGTAGTTCAAAGGAGTGTGTGTGTGTGTGTGTGTGTGTGTGTGTGTGTGTGTGTGTGTGTGTGTGTTTCCCTGCAGTTAAACACAGGAAGCACCTAGTTGAAAGCACTAAACAGAGCTGGGGGGAAACAGCATACACACTGCAAACTAACAGCTTCAAATATGTTAACACATGTCAATAATGAACATAAAACACCAGCAGTAACATAGAATTTGACGGCAGATAAGGACCGCTTGGCCCACCCAGTCTGCCCATTTCCCTACCTAATAGATAAGCTGCAGATCCTAGTTAACCAGCAGCCTATTTGTTTCTACCCCCAACCCCTAGAATTGCCTTATGACTGTCCCATGCATGCTTGAATTCAACCACTGTTTTTGACTCCACAGCCTCCTCCTGAAGGCCATTCCAGCCATCACAACCCTATCTGCAGAAAAAATGCTTCCTTACATTCCTCTGAGCCCACCCCATCTTCAAATTGTGCTCTTTGCTTGTTGCACACCTCTTTTTTGAAAGATGCTACCCTCTTAGACTTTGTTGATTCCTTGAGGTACTTGAAGTTTCTGTCATGTCCCTCCTTTCCTTTCTTCCCTCGAGGCTATACATACTAAGCTCCTTTAGTCTCTCTTCATATGTCTTCTGGCTCAGACCCTGCACCATTTTGGTTGCCCTCCTCTGGACAGCTTCCATCTTGTCTGTCTCCTTGCAGAGATTGGTTCTCCAGAACTGCACACAGTACTCCAAATGGGGTTTTACCAGCTGTCTGTACAGAGGGATAACAACTTCCTGTTTTCTCTGGTGATGCCTCTCCCTATGCATCCCAGTATCCCCTCAGCCCTCCTTACTGCCCTCTTACATTGCTTGCCCACCTTTAAGTCATCTGATATGACTACCCCAGGTCCTTTTCCATTTTTGTTGTTGTTAGTATCTCACCCCCCATTGTGTACTCCTCCCCTGTTGATTTAAATTACATATAGTGTGTGGTTTGGAGTTGTTGTGCACTAAATTTAAGCAAGTGTAAAAGCTTATTGAGCATGTTCTGAAAGGCTTATTGTGCATGTTCTAAAGTTATTGTGCACATTCTGAAAGGCTTATTTGCATGTTTTAAAGTTATTGGCAGCTATTCTCCAAATCGCAGAGTGTCTACACACCATGTACCTGGGGTGCATAGACACCCCACGGCTGCCATGGCCCCTGTGTCCCATTCTCCAAGTGAGCTCAGTGCTGTCACGCAACTGATCCCCCCACACACCATTAAGGGGGCAGTCCAGGGGGCATGCCCGTGCTCTGCACTATTCTGGAAAGCGCTGAGCATCGGGCAAAGGGGGGGGGAGCTGCATGTCCTGAAGGCAGATGTAGCCAGTATGCACCCCCCATGAAAAGCCAGTACCAGAAACGGCAGGGATGTTGGGGCATAGATAGACCCTCCAACATGCTGCCCTAGCCCATGGGTTGCACATGGTGGGCCAGAGGCAGCCAACCAGGCACCCACCTGCCCCAATGCCATGGCTTCTATTGCAGCTGCCCAGCATTCATTGTGCTTCAGGGCGCAGGTGATCCAGTGGTGGACCAGATGCAGGCATCACATTGGATGCACATCCATTTCCTCGGATGTGCTCCCATGCACCTATGCGCTGTAGGGGCAGAGCCATGGAAGGGGGCCAAGCAGTGGCCATTAGCTGTGAATATGGCCACTGTGCAGTGGTCCCCAGGTGCGGACCTCCACAGGCAGGATACACGCCTGTGGCACATACATCCTGCACCGTGGAGAATCACTGCCATTGAGCATGTTCTGAAAGGCTTATTGTGCATGTTCAAATGTTATTGTGCACATTCTGAAAGGCTTATTGTGCACATTTCATTTTAGCTGCAGCTGTGATTCCCTAACGCTCACTGTTGCAAATTGTTCTATGTACTTCCTTCAGGGTAGTTAGTTGTACCTCAGAAAATCTCGCAACAGTTGTAGTTTAAAAAAAATAAATGTCAGACGTAGTCCAGTCCAAGCCAGTGCTGGAACGTGAACAGTTTATACTTAAGCAGGAAAACAAGAGGACATCCCAAAAAACTGCTTTAGACATGAAACTAGTAAAATTTTTTTTACTTGACAAGGGTGAAACAAGGGACATATCAACAATCCCTGTATCAAAGCTAAACTCACTCATTACTGAGTTCATTTTTTAGATTCACTCATTACAGAGTTCGTTTTTGGATGTACTCATTAAAAAGTTAATTTTTTTAAATAAAAAGAATCGATAAAGAATACAAACCCATGACACTGGGAGGCTTTTTAGGAAGCATAGACTGGTACTTAAAATAAAAAAATACCCACATTTGATTTACCATGGCACAGACACAAAACTGGCAGAAACAGTAAAAACAATGGCAGTGAAGCACAAGTTCCTAAAACAAATCAGTAAAGGCAATAAACCTAACTGAGCAGAACCACTGACAGACAACAAACTAATACTCCTCTATTCATCTAGCACTCTAGTTCTTGAGAACCCTACTGCATGCCTTAACATGGTTTTCTTTAATGTGGGGCTCTACTTTGCTCTCAGAACATCAGAGCAATACAGCTTACAATGGGGGTTTAACACTGGCAACAGACTCTGAAGGCCACTCATATCTAGAATACAATGAGTGACAAACAAAGACCAGGACAAGAGAAATTCCAAAGAATATTCAACCCATTAAGCCCTGTATGTATGGAGGCCTAACTGACCCAGACAGAGACCCTATAGAAGCCTACAAAAAGTATGCAGCAGCAAGTCTGCTATCCATGCTACACCCAGGCTTACCATTTTATTTGACTCCAAATATAAACTGTAAACCTGGGTCACACTGGCTCCAAGTAATGTGTAAGGAAGAAAACAAAATTAGACAAATGATGAAAAACATGAAAATGCAGGCCGGCTTACCTGATTCAAAAAGAACCATGAACCACTCCAAGAGGAAGACTGGAATATAAAAACTAGCAGACACAGACATCCCCCTGATGATTATGCAGCAGGTCTCATGTCACAAGAGTCTGCAGTCGATTAATAATTACTCCATGAAGTCAGAAACAAAACAAAAGAAGAAATCTTCAATATTAACTTCTACCTCCTCCTCTACAAACCTCTCCAGTTTCCCCAAGTGCACCTCTTCCACAGAAAACAACGCGATACAGCAACCCGCCAATGAATCCTTCAGCAATGTGATAATAACTGCAACCAGAAAATCACTACCCAATGTTAACTCATTGAGACTTTGGAGACAAGTCTGCCTTACATTCAGCAGTAAATGTAAAAATAGTGAACTACACAAACCAGCCTTCCAAAAGAAGATGAATAAATGTCATAGTGGGCAGCTCGGAGGACAGTGAGTAAGATATAGAGAATAATGGATGGGGAAGGGTTTGATATGAGAATTTAATGAACACCTGAGTTGTGGGATGCTTCGACCTCGGGGTGTATCAAAGCATCCCACAATGAGGGTGTGAATTAAATTCTCATGTGAAACACCCTATGCATCTTTTATTTTTTATAATAACAGGCCAGCAATTTTTTCCAGCAGTTTGTGAGACTGTTTGGACCTGCCCACATACAGAATGTTGGCCAATGAGGCAGCAGCATAGTTTGACTGGCATGGCCCATGAATGTCATAACAACTAGCCGGTTGTTATGGAAAATATCAACCCGGTCAGTACATTGAGAGAAATTGCTGACCAGTTATTATAAGAACATATCAGCTCACATTACACATCTTACATTCCCACCACTAACATAAAAACTCATTTTTTTCTGCTATAGATCACTGCCAAACCACAACTTGACTTGAAGAATCACAACTAACATTGCCAAACCATAGCCTGAATTGCAAAATCACAACTAACATTGCCAAAACACAACCTGACTTGAAGAATCACAACTAACATTGCCAAACCATAGCCTGAATTGCAAAATCACAACTAACATTGCCAAAACACAACCTGACTTGTAGAATCACAACTAACACTGCCAAACCACAACCTGACTTGCAGAATCACAACTAACAAGTAAGAGCTTTCCTTTTTAATGGTTTTAAGATTGTGGTATCCCCCTTAAGCCATGCACTTTACTCATTGCCTTAATTCAGCCTCTGTTAGTTACGCTTCTCGATTCCATTTTTTCCCCCTGATTTGCATATTGTCCTCGCGTGGCCTTTGTCATCTACTGTTTACTATGACTGCATTATTTACTGTATTTTTCACCATGCATCTACTCCTACTACCTGCATCATATATGTATGTATCCTTTGTTAGTTCCTGGATTATGTATTATTGTATGGATAATGCTACTTGCTTGTACTCCTGATATTTGTCTCTGGACCTCCTTGTGAATGAGCTTGCTCAATGGAGTTATTCCTGCAATAAACTTGAACTTTTTTCATTCACACACTGCAACTTTTCTGTAGAACTGTTATACATACTGTAGCTACCTTTAAATTGACTGAAAAATGTTTTCAGCTGTGTAATATTAAATAATAAACAAAAAAAATGCTACTTATAATGTTTTTAATATTTACAATGTGTTGCTCTTTAAAAGCTGTTATCTAATTTTTTGACATTAAATTCTTTATTGGTATTTTCAACATTTTACAATGACACATAAACACATTACCATACGTACAAATTACAGTGTGTGTTAGGTAGCATGTACTTAGTTGCAATTTACAGATGAAGGTAATCCATACAAGGAGCCATAAACATGTGACTTTCACAATCTAGGAACTGTTTCATGGGCACAGCAAATGGAAATTGGGAACACTGAGGAGGGCACCGGGGATTAGTAACATAATGCTAGATACGACATGCAGAACATCCTGGACTTCCTTTAGGTCTACAGGTGTGTCATCCATGGTCATCCTGTATGTTCAGAAATGTTGACCATATTTTGTTATATTTGGTCAGAGATCCTAAAGCTATATGTGACATCTTTTTCAACCTAGTGGTCTGGCTCATCAAATGTAGCCACTCATTGAAAGTTGGAATATTAGATGTTCTCCAGTTTCTAAGAAGCAGTCACTTGACCGCTGTTGTGGCAGCTATCCCCCAGTGTACCAGGTGGTTCTGAGTAGAGGGGATGGTTTAGGATACTGCAAGGAGAGCAAAAGAGGCATCCATGGTCAAAGATGAAGGGAGAATCAATTTACAAAACTGGGAGACCTGGTCCCATAAAGGTCTAATCTCAGGGCATTCCCATAGGATGTGGGATAAGGATCTGGCCCCTACTCCACTTCACCAGCATGAGTCATTTGGTATGATCCCTATCTTATGGAAGTGCTCAGGTGTTCTGTACAATTGGTGTAGAATCTTCAGCTGGATAAGCTGGGCCTTTGTACCCTTGGTTGCTACATGGGCCTGAGCCCAGCAAGCCTGCCATGATTGATCTGAAATAGAGCATCCAAGCTCTAGTTCTCAGGCTTTTTTGGAATGATCCATAAGCTTTGGGCCTGTGCTTGTAAAAGACACCTGCCCTACCTTTGGCCTTGTTGATCAAGGAATGGACTAACACCCGGGCTGGATCGTGTACCTGGCTGGATTTATATGTTTGATATCTGGTGTGATCGCAGCTCTAATCTGTGGATATTTCCAGAAGTCTGTTTGGGGCAGGTTACATTTTTCTTTTAGGTCCTGGAAGGTATTTATAGTCAATTGTTTGGAGGTGCACAGGTCCTGCATTGTTTTGATCCCTGCCCATTGCCAGCCCTCCTATCTGATGGTTCTCTGGTCTATGGTTAGAGTAGGGTTGTCCCACAGGGGGATCCACTGGGGGGGCATGTCCATCAGTTGGAGAAGTTTAGAAGTTTTCTTCCAGTATCTAATGGATAGTGCTATGGTTGGAGAACTTAGATCAGACTTCTTGGGCTTGCTATAAAATAGGTGCCATGGGGATTGTGCCCAGTTAGGGTGCCTTCTAGCAGTGCCCACTGGGGAGTGGGTGAGTCTCTGAGTGGGCACCACTGCAGTATCTGCGTCCATACAAATGCCATATGGTAGGCAGTGAAATTCAGCAGTCCCCACCCCCCCTTCAATGCTTTCTAAGCTCCCAAATGAAGCGACCCAGCTCTTATCTAATTTTTAAAAAAGAAGCAAAACAATCAACTCTTTGATGTTGCTTTACATTTTTTAGATTAAACTCACTTAAAAGCTGCATTATGCTCTTTGACTACTAATTTTTATAAGCCATAGACTATAAGGAATAAAATATGGGTGCCCATACACAACTCACCTTATGTTTCCACCTCAGGGTAGAGATACCAGCATGGAACTCTCAAGCTTTGTTGCTGAGGTCCATACGCTGGTATTTCAGTCCTTCAATGGAACACAGGCTTGTTGTGCATGGGCACCCATACGTTATTGCTTATTTTATGTTCCCTTTAAGGAGTCCTTCATACTAATTGGATAACAATGAAAAAAGTGAAGCTTAGACACGGTTTAGTTTACTGTTCACATATTTTTGTAATCCTTTTTTTTTCATATGGACTTTATCCTCCTGCCCCTACCTATTGGCCCCCTTCTGCCGTCAAACACTAGCCCCTTCACACCACTTCCAGGACTTACCCATCTACTCTTTACCTCTTTGAGTGAGTGGTTGCCACAGATGGTGCTGGTGTTGTGCCTTTAAAGTCTCAGAATCATCCTGCAGACAGGCATTCTTTTCTGCCTGTTACTCCCCTTGAGTCAGAACCGGTGATATGCAATGATGCATACATAGACCGTGAACATGGTGCATGCTTTCATAGCCCACCTCCATCTTTTAATTCTAGTTACTGCTGCTCTGCCACCTATGCTCCATTAGGTGGCAACCAAGCAGCAGTACACACTGTCCCTTCCCCTTGAAGTAAGAAATTTATTTATTTATTTTTATTTATTTGCTTTTGTTAACTGGGTAAGCACACTAGATAGCCAAGTCCCTATTTTCAGGTGCAACCCGGGAGATTACAAGGTACATTACAAGGTACATACATGAACATCAGGCAAATACAAGTGGAGGATTACATTACATAGAATTAGCACAACATGGACTTTACAAGCATCAGATTTCATCAGGCAAATAGTAGTGAAAAGTTAATATAAAGTGACCAGAACACAGGGACATTGTAAGACAACAATACCAAAAACAGGTATTACAATACAGTATTAAACATTGCAGTCAGTAGGAAGAAGTGCAGTGTGAATTCACGCTCAGGCAAGCAAGTTGCAAGGCTAGCAGTTAGAATAAGGAGGTCACAGTTGGGATAAGTGGGCCCCGATGCGAGAGAAGGGAGTGCACAGTTATAGTGCTCACCCTGTTTTGCCGGTGGGCCTAAATGGTCCATTTTTATATATGCTGTGAGAACAGGAGAAGTATGAGCACAGTTGTGCTCTGCTCAAGTTGTAATGTTTAGATAGCATCTCAGTTAGTTGGGACATCTCAGGCTGAGAGGGTTTGTCTAGTGCAGAGACAGGTGACAGCCATTTTGAGAAAACCCCGGAGGGAGGCTTTAAAGCTCTGGTGCGAGGAAGAGGATTGAGTGCTAGTGGGAAGAGAGTTCCAAACCCTGGGCGCATATGCAATGAAGGCTCAGTCACCCACTTGTGTGTGGGTTTTAGGTACCAGGAGGGCATGGGAGCCGCTGGATCGCAGGTTGTAGGAGGGTGTAGCAAGAACAAGGGTCTCAGCAAGGTTTTGAGGGGTGGCAGTTCTGACAATATTGTCAATGAAGTTGCCCACGACATAAGAGCGGTGAGTTTCCGGTGGGAGCCACTCAAGCCAGGTGTAAAGCTCACAGCGGTGAGTGAGGTGGGGGGCTGAGAGCGTAAAATGGCATATGTTGTTGTACGCTGAGTCCCAATTTACTAGACTAGTTTTTGCAATGTGGGCAAAGGTGATTAGTCTGTAGCAAAGTGTGAGTAGGAGGACTCCCCTGGTTAGAGCAAGACAGGCAGCTGGAGTTAGACAGCTTTTTGCTCTGTAAGCCTGACCCAGCTTGCAGTTTGAGGCCTTGCATGTATTTCGTATGCGCAGGTTCGTAATATCCAACTGCGGGTCTAGGGTCACCCCAGGTACTTGACCGAGCCTGTGACAGTCAGCGGTGACCCATCAGCCCCGAATATCTGTAGTGAATCCGGGGTGGCTTTTAACTTGGCTGCTGAGCCAAATAGCATGGCCTGTGTCTTCTGTAGGTTAATAACAAGTTTATAGTCCTGCAACCAAGATTGGATGTGGTCGAAGTCTGAGTTTAGTTTGGTGTTAATGGTGGCGATGTCCTGGGATTTGGCCATGATGACTAGCTTGTCTGAGTACAGCACTGAGGACCCTAGAGACGGAGCCAAGGGTAGCTCATTTATGAAGAGAGAGAACAGGAGAGGCCCCAGGACAGAGTCCTGGGGGACTCCACAGTTAATCGGGGCAGGCTCAGACAGGACCTTGTTGAATTTGGTGTACCGATGCCTTCCCGTGAGGAAATTACTGATCCGTGCAAGAGCTGGGGAGGAGAAGCCAAGTGACAGGAGAGAGGAGCACAGTTATGTGTGGTCAACCCGATCAAAGGCTTTTGAGAGATCAACAAAGATGGCCCCAGTCAGTTCACCTCAGTCAGCAGCAGACCTGATCTCTGAGGTAACAACTGCTAGGGCCGTGGAGGTGCTATGCCACTTTCTAAATCCATGTTGTGCAGGGGAGAGAAGGTTGTGGGTCTGTAGGTAGTGGGTGACCTGAGAGACGACTACCTTTTCCAGGAGCATGCTGATCGCTGATAGGATTGCAATGGGACGGTAGTTCTTGAGGTCTTTTGTGTCCCCCTTGCTTGGGTACAGGTATCACCTTGGCCATCTTCCAGATGTCCGGGACTATGCCTGAGGTGAGCAATGCGTTGAAGACATGGGTTATGGGCTGGGCTAGCACTGATGCCCCTAGCCTCAGCAGCTTGCACTCCAGGCAGTCATGCCCAGCTCCAGTGTATGGGGATAGACCAGCAAGGAGCTTCTGGGCCTCCATGTCTGTCACTGCTTTGAGGTAAAAGGGCAGTAGGGGGGTTGTCCCTCTGGGCGAGGAGGCCCGGCCAGCAGGGAAGTGCGGCAGTTTGGGTAAAGCAAGCAAGTCTGTGAACTGAACGTTGAAAGCACTGGCAATAGTGAGGGGGTTGTTGCAGTTAACCCCGTCAATAAGCATGTCAGTGACCTGAGCTCTCGTGGCCTCACCCACCACTTTCTTAATGCTCTGCCAGAAAGTCCTCGGACTTTTGGCTGTGGAGAGCAGGATGGACTGACAGTATTCACTTTTTGCTCAGTGAATGGGTCTCTTGCATGAGTTCCTCAGCTGCCTGTAATTCTGGAGATCCGTGCTGGACAGTGAGCTCTTATACCTTGCCCAGCATTTATCCCTTTGCCTCATGAGAGTATTCAGGCCTCCATGGAGCCATTTAGTTGCAGTGCCCTCACTCCTTCTTGTGAGGCATGCCTGTTTTGGAAGTGGGTTGAATGCTTTTAGAAAGTTGTCAAGGGCCATTGAGGGGTCATTGGTGGCCATGATCTGAGACCAGTCAGTATGCCTTAGGACTTCAAGGAAGTCTCCAGCATTGAGCTTGGAGTAATCCCTCATTTGAATCACCTTGTGCGGGATTTTGGGAGGGGCATTGCCCCATACGCAGAAGGTGGGAGAATGATCTGATATAGCATCAGGTAGAATGCCACAGGAGATAATTTTCTCCGTTCTGTTGCTTAGTACCCAGTCGATGATGGAGCCCTTGTCGCCTCTGAGAGAGGGCCTAGTGGGTTCAGAGATGAGCTGGCTTAGGGCCAGTCCAGCCAACAGTGGTCCATATTGCTGGGCACTACGACCTCCCAGTTAAGGTTGAAGTCCCCCAGGACTAGTAACTCATTCGAGCCAACCTTTGGACTGAAACTGTCTAGGAGGTAGGAGAGCTCGGACACACCACCCTTGGGAGGGTTGTAGGCACATATCACATGCACCTTTTTGGTGTTCCCTAGCAGGAGAAGGAGGATGTGTAGGAACTCACAGAGCTGCGATGCAGATTGCGAGTGTCCTATGACTGAGATGTTTAAGTGCGTCTTGTAGTATATGAGTACTCCCCCCCACTCTTGTTCAGGGGCCTGTCCAACCTAATGATGTTGTAGCCTAGGAGGTCACAAGCTGAGTCAGATACGTGTGGCTTAAGCCATGTCTCAGTGATTCCCATAATGTCTGGATTATAGTGGGCCAACCAAGCTGTTAGCTCAGTAAGGTTTGGTAGAAGGCTGCATATGTTTAAGTGCACGAGCCTCAAGCCTTTCAGCGATAACCAGGAGAAGGGTGATATCGGGGGGGGTCTAGTGTTCATCAAACATATAATTTAAATAGGGGCCCCAGCAAGTCCATGCCGCCCAGGACAAACTCTCAGTGGAGGCATCCTCTCAAGCCGCCGGTGTGTCAGGCACAGAAGGGAGGCAGGGGCAGTGAGGGGACTGAGTTGATTAACAGAGGGGGAAGAGGAGCAGGGAGGAGGGAGAGTGGGCAGTAAAGGAGGTACAGGAGAGAGAGAGAATCCAATAGGAAACGAAAGGGCGGTTCCCTAGTCAGAAGTGGGCAGAGCTAAGGCCTATTTACTTAAGGTGGGAGGTGGAGGAGGGGAGGTGGGCGAAAATTTTTTTCCGAAACCCACTGAAGTCTATGGGCGCAGAGCCCAGCAAAACAGTTTGAATCAGTCAAGATTGCAGGGCCAATCAGTGGCCACACGGAGCACAAGAGGAGATGGAAGAATCAGGCAGCAGCCAATGGGAGCCTTTTAGCACTTCCCAGTTCAGCCTGGGAGCTTACCAGCAAGAGGAGGGTTCCTTGGCGATGAGCAGTGGTGGTGTGGACAGCTGGCCCAGGTAGGCCCGGCCGCTCAGATGTTTCCCTGATCAGGGGCTGAGAGATCTGATGAAAGGAACAGAGCAACAGATTGTGAGTTACAGTAATAACAATGGGTGACACTGGAGAGTAAATCAGGGGCATGTGCAGTGGAGAGAGAGAGAGAGAGGAATTTGGCAGACGGGTGGGGGGGAGGCTGCCACAGACAAGAGAAATAAGCTTGAACTGGCACCAGGGGGAGGACAGAGGGGAGATTTCCCAGAGGGAAGTGAAGTGTTCAAGCAGTCACTATATGGTGTTATTTCAGTGTTACAGTAGCAGTGTGCACTTCCTGCACACTTCATTTCATAATGCAGTCCATCAGTGTTTAATCAGTGCATCTTCAGGTCTCTTTTGGTGTACATGCAGTGCTGAAACAGTGTGTGCGAATTATGTTAATTAGCACTGTGATCACACTTCAAAAGTACTGCAATTAGCAGTGTTTTGTCATCAACACTGCCTGAAGCAGTGTTCTGTCAGCAACACTGCCTTAAGCAGTTTTGCACTGCTTTTTCAGTGTGTGCGAATTATGTTAATTAGCACTGTAATCACACTGCAAAAGTACTGCAATTAGCAGTGTTTTGTCATCAACACTGCCTGAAGCAGTGTTGGTGTAGCAATACTGGCAGAAGCAGTGTTGTGTCAGCAACACTGCCTGAAGCAGTGTTGCACTGCTTTTTCAGTGTGTGCGAGTTATGTTATTAACACTGCATCAACACCTGTAGTGCACTTCAGTGTGCAGTGTGATTTTAGTAGCACTCCTGTCAGCAGTGTAGTAGTTCTGTTTCAGTGTATTAGGCTGCATTAAATATGGTGCCACATAAAATTCAACAAAAACAAAACAGTATTCATGTGCAAGTATCTGCAACCTCAGCAGAGGAACCTTTGCGTAAGAGTTCCTGAGTGAGAAAGTCGTCTGTGAATTCCAAAGAAGATGGAGATCTTGGGGGCTATATCTATAGGAGGTACTAAAGTCTGTTACCCCATGTTTGACTCAAAGTCACAAGAAATGGGCAGACTGGGTGGGCCAAGTGGCCCTTATCTGTCGTCAAAGTCTATGTTTCTATGTTTCTATGAAGGGGGTGGACATTTAGTTAAAGGAATGACCAACAATCTTTCTGGTTTGCAGAAAATGGTATGGGAGTCTCCCTGATATGCAGGTCCTCACCAGTATTTCTAGGTTTATCTTCAAAAGGAGACGAGAGCCTCTTCGGACTGGGAGCACGTGCACGGTGTGGAAAATTATTTTCGGTATCAAGGGGCTGTTTGAGTGAAGTGTGTGTGTATATATATATATATATCTATAATGGGATTATCAATCACATTGGACAAACACCATTAGATGACTGTGCATATATCGGAGTGCAACCACACCTGCACTTTTACTCCCCTCCAAAACAATTTTGCCATTTTATAAGATAGATAACCCACTGTGTGGTGTGTGGAAGCGCAGTGATATACACACGGCTTGGGTGGTAGATGCACTCGGCCTGCGGCCTCGTGTGTAACAACACACACCAAGGTGTGCGTATATCAGAGCGTGACCGAGCACCCTACAGTGGGTTATCTATTACACACATGCACACACACATATATGTCTGAGAGTACTTGTTGCAAAACAAAAATACTACATTAATGTAGATATTAGAATGCAAAGCACACAAAGCAAGAAAACGAAAAACAGGGTTTGAGCCTCACGAGTCTTGGCAAATTGGTTATTTAGCGTTCCCTGGAGTTCCCAGCCTTGATGCCCATCCCATACCCCCCCAGCCCATAGCCTCCTTTCTAAAGCACAAGGTACAGCTCCAACCCAGTGAATCCCATAGCAGCCATTCGTACCTGTAAAACAAGAACAGCAATGGGCTCACAAAGGATCTGCAGCTCATTATGAACTATTATATGACAAACAAAGTAGGGTAAACAAAAAAACAATACTTATCTGATACATATGGTCAGTGTCCTCCTACTCCCAGTCAATGTCCTGTCAGACCTGTAGATATAAAAGGGAAAATGGGTCAGTATGAAAAATAAAAATACTGATCAGCTGGGAAGGCTCTGTAGAGGGTAAAATAAAAAAAGTGAGTTGGGGGGAGATACCAGACCTGTACCACACCATCAACCTGGCTTTTAGAATGGACTCAGTCACTCAGGGGATGTCATGGTTGGGGGGGAGGGAGGAAGGTTCCTTGCCAGTGCCCCTAGAACTGATCTTTTTTGGGGGTAGGTTGTCATGTTGCTCCACACATCAACGTACACAGGGTAGGATAAAGACACCAACTAACAGATATTCAAGGCACAATGAATGCTTCCCTGGCGGTATAGTGGATCCCCCATCCCTTTTCCCAATCTGCCTGTAGAATACATAGGAAAACAGGTATGTGACGGCAGAAAGGGACCGCAAGCCCACCTAGTCTGCCCAGTTTGCCTAGATATCCACTAGGCCTTTTCTGTAGTCCCCCCCGTGCCAGTTGCCCTCTGTGCTTATCCCATGGCCTCGTGAACCCTCCCACCATGTCCCTCAGCAGCCCATTCCAGTTGTCCACCACCCTCTCAGTGAAGAAGTACTTCCTAATCCTTCCTCTAAGTCCCCCCCCCAACCGATTTGGAATTTCCAACTACCATCCATTGCAGTATAGCACACCACAGCAGGCCAATTGTGACCATCTCTAGGCAGATATACGCAGACACAACCAGTCCCAGAACTCCCTGCAGCTGGCAACAGGCAATAGAAGTTCCAATAGCCTGCAGTGCACATTTGAGCCTACACAATCTCTTATCAGATGTTTTCCACTTCTGCTCTTCTCCAGGGGATAAGTCAGTCCATGATAGAACTTACATAGAAACATAGAAACATAGAAGTTGATGGCAGATAAGGACCGCAAGGCCCATCTAGTCTGCCCATTTCTTTTTCTACCTTATAAATGTGCCATCGGCCTTTGCTCTGTCAGTGACCTATCTATTCATAGTCATTTGTATTGCTCCCTTATGCCTATCCCATGCCTGTTTGAAGCCCTGCACTGTATTCATAGCCACCACTTCTTGTGGTAAGCCATTCCATGCATCTACCACCCTTTCTGTGAAAAAGAATTTCCTCACATTCCCCTTAATCGGCCTCCCTCTAATCTCATGCTGTGTCCTCTTGTCCTGCTATTTTTCTTATATTTAAACATGTTAGACTCTTTCACCTTGTTAATGCCCTTAAGGTGTTTGAATGTTTCGATCATATCACCTCTCTCCCTCCTTTGCTCAAGGGTATACATATTGAGCTTCGTTAATCTGTCCTCATATGTCTTCTGATGCAGTCCCTGCACCATTTTGGTTGCCCTTCTCTGGACTGCCTCAATTTGGTTAATGTCCTTGTGAAGGTGTGGCCTCCAATACTGCAAGTACTCAGATGGGGCCTAACCAATGTCTTATACAGAGGATTATTACCTCCTCTTACGACTTGTGATACCCTACTAATACACCTAACACCCCCCTAGCCTTACCTACTGCTTTAGAGGTCTGCTTGGATGATTTTAGGTCATCAGTGATAATGATGCCCAAGTCTCTTTCTTCCTTTGTGACTGCTAGCAACTCCCCTCCCAGCCTATAAGTGGCTTCAGGGTTTCTCTTCCCTATGTGCATGATTTTGCACTTCTTTGCATTAAATCCCAGTTGCCACTCTTCTGACCATTCTGCTAGTTTATCCAGATCTCTTCTCATTCTGCCCACCCCATCTGGATCATCTACTCTGTTGCAGATCTTGGTGTCATCTGCAAACAGACAAGCCTTACCCTCTAGTCCATCTCGAGGGTCACTAATGAAGATGTTGAAGAGGACTGGCCCCAGGACTGATCCCTGAGGGTACCCACTTGTGACTTGCATCTCTTCTGACTGTATACCATTTACCACCACTCTCTGTTTTCTGCCAGTCAACCAGTTTGCACCCAGTTGACCAACTTCTGACCCACCCAGCCTACCTAGCTTATTTATCAATCTTCTATGTGGAACAGTGTCAAAAGCTTTGCTGAAGTCAAGGTAGGGACATCAACTGCTCCCCTTGGTCCACCACTCTGGTTACCCAGTCAAAATCTATGAGATTAGTTTGACAGGACCTTCCTTCTGTAAACCCATGCTGTCTTGGATCCTGTGCCCTATGGATTCCAGGTGTTGCACTATCCTTTCCTTAAGGAGTGCCTCCATAATCTTGCCCACTACTGAGGTAAGACTGACCGGTCTGTAGTTCCCGCCTCCTCCTGCTACCACTCTTGTGGAGTGGGATCACATGAACCCTTCTCCAGTCTTCTGGGACCTCTCTATGCTCAGAGACTTACTAAACAATTCTGCTAATGGCTCTGCTAGTTCCTCCTTTAGCTCCTTAAGTATCCTGGGATGTATGCCATAGGTCCCATTGCCTTATCCACCCTGAGCTAGCAAGCTCTTGTAGGACCCTTTCTTTTGTGAAGGAGTAGTGCTCACCTCCCTCCCCCCTGTGTCCATGATGCTGAGCTGTGGGCCCTGCCCTACCTTCTCTTCAGTAAATACTGAGCAAAAGTATCTATTTAGGATAGATGCCTTTACAGGGTCCACCTCCTCACATGCTCCCTTTTCTCCATTAAGCTTAGCAATACGCCCTCTGGACTTTCTCCTTTCACTAATGTATCTATAGAAAGTCTTGTCACCTTCTTTTACTGTTCGTGCTAGTGTTTCCTCAGTTTGGGACTTTGCCTGCCTTACTGCCTTACCTGCTTCCCTTAGGGCAGTTTGGTATGCCTCCCTATCTTCATCCCGCTGTGTTCCCTTATATATTCTGAAGGCCAGCCTTTTGGCTCTGACCTTTTCTGCTACTGTATTTGAGAACCAAAGTGGTTTCCTTCTTCTTTTGCACTTCCTTTTCTGTCTAACACAATGGGATGTTGCTTCAAGTAGTGTATCCTTAATGCTTGCCCACTTTGCCTGTACCTCCTCACCTGTGTTTCTTTTTGCCAGGGCTAGCTTAACTCTGTTGGCCATCTTATCAAAGTCAGCTCCTCTGAAGTCCCATATTTTTGCCTTGGAATGGGATGATTTAGATGTAGTAGCCAAATTGAACCATACCATGTGATGGTCACTGGCCCCCAGGTGACCTTCTACCTGGAGATCTGTGATCCCTTCTTTGTTAGTCAGTACTAGATCTAGGATAGCCCTGTCTCTTGTGGGTTGCTGTACCAGTTGTTTGAGGCCCTCCTGCAGGAATCCACTATGAGTCTAGTTCTGGCAGATGTTCCTGCTGGTATTGACCAATCTGTATCTGGCATGTTGAAGTCTCCCATTATCAGAACCTCCTTTAGCTGTCATGTTTTGTATATCTTCTAACAGTAATGTGTCTATGTCCTCCCTCTGGTCTGGGGCCTGTAGACAACCCCAGTTCTTATGGCTATCCATTTCCTGTTTCAGGGTGACCCACAGTTCTTCTGGCTCCTTATGTGTATTCTGAATTTCTGTAGCTTTGATATTTTCATTAATATACAGGGCCACTCCTCCCCCTTTTTGCAGCTCGGTCTCTTCTGAACAATACATAGCCAGGTACTGAAGTCTCCCAAGTGTGGTTACTGGTAAACCACGTCTCACTAATTGCTACTATGTCCAGTTTAGCCTCTGACATTATTGCCTGCAGGTCTGGGATCTTATTTCTCAGGCTGTGAGCATTTGTGTACATGATTTTCCATTGGCCAGATTTTGGTGTGTTAGTTGTTGGGTGAAGTTTGGCATTACCCCAGTGCATCGTATGGGGAGACAAACCTTTTTCTTACCTGGTGATGCAAATGAGCGGCAAACAGCTGAATTCCTGTTTGACCACTAGCTGAGGGGAGGGTGTTCTTCCATTCGGCGTATAGGGTGCTGCACCCTCTCCCCATTTGCTAGTTTAAATATTCTGCAAAGACATCAAACTTCTGCCCCAATGCACTGGCTCCTCTTTAGTCAGATGCAATCCATCAAATTTAAAGAACTTTTGCTCCCAGAACTGTTGCCAGTTCCTACAAATCTGTGTCCTTTTCCTGGCACCAGCCCTTGAGCCACGTGTTTAGCTCCCCTATCTCCCTTCTCTGACCTTCCGTCCATCTGCTCCCCTCTCCCAGACTGGCAGGATCTCAGAGAAGGAGATGCCGGACGAAATAGATGATAGTTTGTCACCCAGCCTAGTCAGGTGTTCCTTGGTCTCCACAACTGACCGGCTGGCGAGATCATTAGTCCCTATGTGTACTAGGACATCAATGTTTTCTCCTGCTTTGAGAACAATTTTAGCAATGTGGTCAGTGTCTCTCCATGCTGATGTACCTGGGAGACATCTGACCATTACACCTGGCTGGAGATGGGTATCAACTCCCCGAATCATGGAGTCTCCTATGATCAGAAGTTTTTGGATTTCCTTTGTGCTTGTTTAGTTTTGGTTCCTGATTTGGGTGAGTATTGTTGTGCTAGCTCCTGTGCCGCAGTGTCCTGCTCTGCAGTGTTTTCTGCCTCTTTATTGGATTTCAGAGATAGAGGCAGATACCTGTTTGCAGTGTTTATATGGTTTTTGGAGGTAATGTGTTGGAGAGCAGAGAGCGATGGGGCACCTGATTTGCTCCTCCTAACCACCTGCCAACCTCCTGGACCAACTACCCTCTGCAGTCGAGGTTTTTCTTTTGGATGCTGGGGAAATGGTGGGTGGTTCTTATAATGTATTTCCTCTTCAATATGAAATTTGAGGCATGCAATCTCTGCCCATGCTGCCCGGAGCTGAGACCTAAGATCTCCAAAGGCCCAGCATGTAGGACAGTGTCTTAAATCCTGTAAGACTGTCCTTCTGAAAATTGTTCCACAGTACCTGCAGTTAATGAAATCCATTCCAAATAAGTTGCTGGGTTTGTAACCTAGTCAGAGTAATTAGAAGGAAAAAAATGCAAGTAATGGTTTAATTGTGCTTTGTTTAACTTGTTATAACAAGTTAAATTACTAGTGCCCTGTAAATGAGATCACCTTGTGGAGGCCCCACTGATCCGCCCTTCCTGCTCTGCCACAGGAAATGTCACAACTGTGGTACCCTATAAAAGGAGTGTAGCATGGGGTGGTTGGGGATGGGTGGGTGGCTGGGCCCTTCCCTGCCTAAAAGAAGAACCATGGACGAAAGAACAAGGAGGTAAGAGCAGAAACAATCAGTCAACAACAAATGCAGTAACCCTGAAAGCTTATCCTAATGTTAGATAAAACTATAAAACCTGTAAAGCACCACCTGTAATAATTTCAGAGAAGATATACCCTGTAAGAAACACTTTGCTCCAGAGAAAAATAAAGCAGTAACTTAGCCCAGGGAGTTCAGTGGGGCCAGTAAACCAAAGATGAGAGCCTATATAAACTCTTAACATGCACTGTATGACAATCTCCCACTGCAAAGGACTCCAGGATCTGCTGCAAATGAAACTGTCAGTGCAGAATCCAGTAAAACCAGTTCATCATAATCCACTACACTACAGCACACAGCAGGCAAACCAAAATGTTTCCACATGCAAAGTGCACATTGGCACCAGAACCACACTTATGTGGGACCCTTGGCACAAGCCAGCAAGTGGGTATTGTGGTAAGGAGGGACAAAACCTTTTACATGCAGGTACATCAGGGAGAAAAGGAAGGCAAGGGGAGATATTGAGTGTCTGAAAAGGGTGGATGGAGAAAGGGTAAAAGATGACCGCCAAAAAGCAGAAATACTGAACAAATACTTCTGTTTGGTTTTTACAAAGGAGGGGGCAGGAAATGGGCCAGCATTAATAAGGATGGAGAGATCATAGAAAAGGACACTTTAGTAGAATATGAAATTTACAAAGGGAGGAGGAGAACAGAGATGCTGGGTTTAGCAGCAGGGGGGAAGGTGGAGAGAAAGAATGAATGCATAGGGGCAGGAATTACTTCACAGTTCTAAATTACTGCAGTTTCCTTCTGCACTTTACAGTTCAATTCCAAAACATTTAGGCAGGTCTACACAATTAATTTTGATTTTGATAAAAAAAAATAGCAATCAGCCTAGTAATTCAGCCTAGATTATCAGCTGAGACCCGGAGTTTTAGAAGTCAAGTGCTAAGAACATCAAGACTGGTCTACACATTAATTGACACTTTAACAGAAAAATAAGCCAGCTGTCTAGCAATTTAACAAAAATTTTCTTCCGAAACCCACAGAAGTCTATGGGCGCATAGCCCAGCAAAACAGTTTGAATCAGTCAAGATTGCAGGGCCAATCAGTGGCCGTAAGGAGCACAAGAGGAGATGGAAGCAACAGGCAGCAGCCAATGGGAGCCTTTCAGCACTTCCCAGTTCAGCCTGGGAGCTTACCAGCAAGAGGAGGGTTCCTTGGCGGTGAGCAGTGGTGGTATGGACCGCTGACCCAGACAGCCCCGGCCACTCAGATATTTCCCTGATCAGGGGCTGAGAGATTTGAGGAAAGGAACAGAGCACCAGATTGTGAGTCACAGTAATAACAAAGGGTGACTCTGGAGAGTAAATCAGGGGAGTGTGCAGTGGAGAGAGAGGGGAATTTGGCAGAGGGGTGGGGAAGGCTGCCACAGACAAGAGAAATAAGCTTGAAATGGCACTAGGGGGAGGACAGTGGGCAGATTTAGTAGAATATGAAATTTATAAGGGGAGGAGGAGAAGAGAGATGCAGGGTTTAGCAGCAGGGGGGACGGTGGAGAGAAAGAATGAATGCAGAGGGGCAGGAATTACTTCACAGTTCTAAATTACTGCAGTTTCCATCTGCACTTTATAGTTCAATTCTAAAACATTTAGGCAGGTCTACACAATTAAATTTGATTTTGACAAAAAAATAGCCATCAGCCTAGAAATTCAGCCTAGATTATCGGCTGAGACCCGGAGTATTTAGAAGTCGAGTGCTAAGAACATCAAGACTGGTCTACACATTAATTGAGACTTTAACAGAAAAATAACCCAGCTGTCTAGCAATTTAACAAAAATTTCCTTCCGAAACCCACTGAAGTCTATGAGTGCAGAGCCCAGCAAAACAGTTTGAATCAGTCAAGATTGCACGGCCAATCAGTGGCCGCGTGGAGCACAAGAGGAGATGGAAGAAACAGGCAGGAGCCAATGGCAGCATTTCAGCTCTTCCCAGTTCAGCCTGGGAGCTTACCAGCAAGAGGAGGGTTCCTTGGCGGTGAGCAGTGGTGGTGTGGACGGCTGGTCCAGATAGCCCCAGCCACTCAGATGTTTCCCTGATCAGGGGCTGATAGATCTGAAGAAAGGAACAGAGCAACAGATTGTGAGTCACAGTAATAACAATGGGTGACACTGGAGAGTAAATCAGGGGCATGTGCAGTGAACCCAGAGGGAAGTGGAGTGCACACTTCCATCTTGAGTCTTATTTCAGTGTTATTTCAGTCCAGACTGACAAACCACTGCTTTTCATCAGTGCACTGTTAATACACTGCACTGACTTTCTGCTACACTGGTGTACCACTGCTCAATCTTTCTTATGTTTTGATGCAGACTGTAAGAGCACTGCAAATAATTATTAGATTTTCATGCACACTTCTTTAGCACTGTATTTCCTTCACAAATTTTTGCTGCACACTGCAGTAGTACTGGCAACATGTTATAATTTTTATCACACTTCTTTAGCACTGCATTGTCTCAGCAGTCTGGTTACCCTTACTGAATTTGTCACAATGGCATTACAGTGGTATAGCAATGGCAATACTGTGGTCAGCTGAAAAATCCACAATGGCAATACCCAGTGGTACTCTGGTATCACAGTGGTAGGTGATATATAGATTTTCCTCTGTGCATTGGTAGTGCACTGGCAGAATGGTATCCCTATGGCATTTTTTACCATTTTCTCTGTCTCTCACACATACACTGGTAATACAATGATATCACGAAATTTTGAGATTTTTGTCGGCTCCAACAAATACTGGTACACTGGTAGCACAATGGTACTGTGTTATTTTGACATTTCGGTATTTAGTACCTCTCACAGCAACCCTAGACTCATGTGGTAGCACAGTGGTACCAGTATTAATCTCATCATACTCTGTACTCTAACGCACTGTTAAGATAAATTACATTATCAACCTCATGGAAAACACCTCTCAATTCCATATTTGTATTTGTTCACTTGTCTTTATCTTACTGGTAATGGATTGTTATCGTTCACATAGACCAGAACATTCAAAGAGCATTTGCGATTGCTAAATGGGTAAGTGACTCTCAAACAACACTTTGCACCTCAGGTAGGATCATAAAATGATATCTTGAATAGCATAATTCGTGAGTCTCTGACCAGTTGGTAAATGGCTCTAAAAGATGTTGCCTCCTTAAACCAGGTAGTATCACCTCTGCCTCCTACCACTGCCCCTTTGAGCTCTCACTATCAGTAATATCACACTTCTCTAGGTGTTCAGTGGTGCTACTGTCCATTCCGTACATTGGAAACTGCCAATAACTACCTGCCCACCCAGTCCCACCACTCGCACCATTCATGGCCCCCACCATATGTTTACGCACTCTCCCCACAGTGACAATTGGCACAGACACTCTGCTAACCTCTGTGACCAGCTGAGGACAGAACACCAGTTTTGCGCTCATGTGCCTACTGTATAAACAGCTGTGTACAGTTAGCACATGATTGTGAACTATCATCCATTTTGTGCCTGATCAAGGAGTTGAGAGGAGGGTCTGTGCCAAATGTGGAAGGGTGTCAAATATATAGTAAACCTGGGGACCAGGGGGTAGTATTTGCTGGAAGAACTAACTGGGTCATGGTGGGGACTTTGGATATACAGGGGGCAAGGACTTTCACTCAACACACCACTGCTCACTCTGTCAGGCCCTGGGCTGGCTTCCTCCATCAGCCCAACAGACCTATCTCCTGGCCAGCACAGTCAATAAGGCCATCCAAAACCGAGCTACCTCTCCGCAATCCCACCTTCTTTGGCCAAAAGTGTGTGTTCTAGAGCTCTGCCTCACTGCTGGCCCCATGCTTGAGTGCCTCCTAGTCTCCACCGTATGGGTAAATATGCATTCTCATCTGCAGCTCCTTTTCTTTGGAACAACCTGCCCACTCCACTTAGCACCACTGACTCTCCAGGACTCTTCCACTCTCTCCTTGGATCTCACCTTCTGTCCTCCACTACTTGCTCCTGCCCTCCCAACTTATTATCATGCCTCTACTTCCCTTCCCTCCTTTTCCTTCTTGGTCCATACCTACACTGCCATGATGCACTTTTTCCCTTACTCATCTCACATCATGTCTAATTTGTATTACAACTTGGCTACCACTGTACCTGCTATTGTCATAAATGTTATTTATCCATTGTGCTGCAAGTTTATATATATCTTCATATAAATATCCTGTATATTTTTATTACTGTCTATTGTATGCCTTGTCCCAGCCTCCTTTGCACTTGCTTTTATTCCTGTGCTATCCTTAATGGCCCAGGTCATGCCTGAAAATGGTTCTTGGACCAGTGCACCTACTTGGTAAACAAATGAATGAATAAATAAATAAATGGGAACCACTGAACATCAGGGATAGTAACAATCTACTGTATACCTGCGGGGTGATTGTAGGATGGGGTAGGACTGGAGAACAGGTAAATTAAGAACCTGGACCTATGGGATAATTAGGGGAGGGGGCCCAATGGAGACTGTTTCCCAGGAGGGTGCTCTGGTGGTGTAACTCCCAGGATATGTTTTGCCTGGTGCTGTAATGTGGCCTGTGCTGTAATCGGCATCACCAACATGGCTGTCACACCAGCATGGGTGAACCCTTTCTCCACACCCTCCTGAGTGTCAACCCTATAACAGGTTTTGGTGGCATCTGCAAAAAGACATACCTTCCCATTCAGTTCTTCTGCAATTTCACTTATTTATTTATTTATTTATTTGTAAAATCAGTTTAGAACCTTTGAGCCAGAGGCTCGTTTCCAAAGGTACTTCGTCACATAAAGACATACAAGACTTATGAAGACATTGAAGAGGCCCACTCATAGTACTGAGCTCCACCCTGCACCATGCCTTTAACCAACTGTTGAAAGCCATATGGGGAGTCCTATCTTCTCTTCAGATGTATATAGGCAACCTTTTGGCAAAAACCACTATGCATGCTTGAGGACCCTCCCCCATCCCTGATATTTCCCTGCACTACCCCTACCCCATTCCTTGCTAGGTCATTTGTCCCCAGGTGGACAATGACATCTAGCTCCCTCTCATCTTCTGCTGCCTAATGATCCACTGTATCTGCTCTCATCCCTCCAAGCCAAAGTACCTCTCAGGTATTTCACCTCCCTCTCCTTTACCCCACCCTGCTTGCAAGTCTATCCCCCTAATTAAGTCCCCCATCAGCAGTTGCTTCCTACTCAGCTGGGGGCCTCTTTCTCCCTCCTTGTAACTGTTGAATGGTCCATGGACAGTGCTTTCCTTGGGGAAGGTTTCTCTAGGGGCCGAAATGGTGGTTCAGCTGCAGGGAGAGTGGTTGGCTGGTTAGGGCCCATTTCAGATGCAGGGAGAGTGGTTAGTAAACAAAGCAGGTGAACTGAAACTCTGACAAACAAACTGGCACAGTGGCAGAAAATGCAAGCCCCATAGGAAAGCGCACAGTGAGGGCTACAATAGATCATTTACCGTAGAAGTCTCACATCAGGGAACTACAGCTGAAGAGAACATAGAGAACAGATAGGCATCGGAAAATGATGCATGGGGGCAGTGGACAGACATGTACTCATGACGGCATGCATGGAAACTATGGATGCCAATGCTGGGCAGTGCAAAGGCCAGCTTAAGTAGGTGGACACTGACCTGTAGGCAGAGTGCACAACACACAGGGACCCCTGCATCCCTGCATGCTGGACAGCAGGGAAGTGTACCATGGAGCATAGCCCCACTACAGGACAGTAGCTGATGGGGGCCCAGGACACAGTGGACACAGAACTTGAATGTGACCATGGTGCACAGCACAGCCTTGAAGCACTGGGACTGTGGGCAAACAGTGGCACTACAGTAGTGGTACAAACCACCCACAGACAAGTAGCAACTGCCACAGGTGTGGCCCATGGAGTGAGATGTGCAAACAAAGTGCAATCACACCCGAATACCTGAGCTGGAACCAAAGCCGGTCAGTGTTGCACAGTCCTCTGGCACAATGGAGGACAGCGTGGAAGCCAAGGAGGGGCCAGGGTGCTCAAGTGCAACCCCAACAACATGGACATCTGTGAGGTGGTACCAGCCAGGAAGGGAAAGTCCAGGCTAAATTTGAATGGCTACCTCCTGGTCCATGAATGGACATGCAATAAGACAGTGTACTGTTTTAGCATATCATATTTTTCACCTGCTGTGGCATACACTCCAGCTTGGGGCATCCAGCAACCAGCTCCACCCACCTGGAGAGCAAGGTAGCTCAAACTGTGCCCAGGAGGATCAGGGACGGCCATCATGCCATCTTGCTGGAGTGCTCCCCCTCTGCCTGTACCAGCCAGGACAGCCCCGGACCCTCCTCAAAAGGACTCCACCAAAGTCCTCCAGGTGGCTCAGAGCACAGCCATCAAGCTGCAAGGTCATGGCCAGCCATTTTCCTTCGATTGGCCCCAGTAGCATGGACATGCAACGACATCCAGGAGCAACGTGCCGACATCTGCCCGTGCTCCCCATCTAGTGTCACTGACACTAGTAGTGCCCCTGGGCATCCCCAGGGGGCTGCTACAGCACAGTGAAATTTCCCAGCCCACCCCAGGACTGGGAAAGCAGTCTTTGGATGTTCAATCCCAGTCCTCCCCTGCCGACACCCAATGGCCCAGGCTCAATCCTGAACCCGGGTCACTGGCATGGCACAAGGTATGGCATCCAGCACCTCAATCCTTAGCACCACCAGGATGGCCTGAGACAGTGTAATGGTGCTGCCAGCACCATAAGTCCAAGTTCTGCCTCGGCCAGGCCATCACACTGCTCCAGGATGGCCAGCACCACCTAAAGAAAAAGAATGAGCACAGTCATGCTCTGGGAGGTGACAGATGCTCTACCAGCACAGGTGCTGGCTGGCATCAAGTAGAAGGCACACAGCACCATGGCTAGCCCCGCATAGCTACTGCAGAGTGAGGCAACTGCAATGACCACTGAGCTGTGGCAACAGTTGCCAAGCAAGAGGGCCCTGCTGCAGATTGTGAACAGGACCCACCACAAGGACCTCTCACCAGAACCAGTGACACTGGCTGACCTCACTATCCCCAAGCAGCTGCAAACGGTGACTGGATGGCCATAGTACAGCAGGATCACTGGCAGCACCACCCACCAGGTCCTTCTATTCACCACAGAGGACAACATCTGGGACCTGGCACAGGCAGCCTTCTGGATGATGGATGGTACGTTCAAGACTGTGCCACACCTGTTCACTCATTGTACACCATCCATGCACCCATGGGGATGGGCTCTAACGACCTCATTATGTCACTGGTGTATACACTGATGACGACAAAGAGCTTGTAATGTTACTGCATCTTGTTCCAGGAGCTGAATAAATATGCCAGTATACAGTCCTGCACCCTCAAACCACCTACGATCATCACTCACTTTGAGCAGGCTGTGATCAATGCCTGTAAGATGGAATTTCTGCAAGCCATAAACAAGGGATGCCTGTTCCACTTTGGGCAGATTGTGTGGCGGAAGGTCCAGAGCTTTGTTCTTGCACCACAATACAGAAGTGACCCAGACTTCAGCCTGAAGATCCATGAGCTCATGGCCCTCACCCATCTCCTGGCACAGGACATTCCAGCAGCATTCAGCCTCCTGAAGTCAATCATTCCGCCCAATGCCACCACACTCTTCTATTGTTTTGAGCAGACACATGTGCTGGGCAGGATATGGCTGTAGTTGGGTGACCAAGGTGCCCATGAGATACGACCCCATGTTCACACTCAGCTGTGGTTGGTTGCGGATCTCAATGAGCGAGGTATACTGTGGACCCAAAGCAATATCGAGGCCTGGCACTGTCATCTCCATGCCCTGCACGGAAAGGTGCATGTAGGGGTCATGACAATGCTAGCAGAGCTCCACAGGGAACAGCAATGGACCTATGTCACCAGGGAAGACATTTGTTGTGGACTGCCATGGACACCACCCAAGAAGAGCTATGAGGAGTTGATAAGGATGGTATTAGCATCCAAGGACAAGGGCAAGCTGCTGAAGTTCCTCTGTGGCATGGCACCCAACACCACACAGTAGGGTTTCCATGGTGACTTGGCACCTGACAGTTGTACACTCACAGTACACATCATGCACAGCCACCAAGTTGCCACTGTGGCCCCCTACTGTTGAATAAAGTTTCACCCCCACATTTAACATGCACCTCAACCTGGTGGTGATGTCTCATCACAACACTGCTGGGTATCGCCAAGCAGCCCACTGCACACTGCCACATCTGCACTGTGTGTCGCATGTCATACAGGCCTGACTCTGTGTGAGTCCCCCCAAAATCCTTTCAGCTGTTCATGTGTGCCACACGTTGCACAAGTCTGAAGCTGTGTGAGTGCCCACCTATCCTTCCAGCTGTGCAACTGTGTGGTAACAGCATTCCTGCAATGGGCCCTTGTGGAACCCCCCACAACACACCTGGCAGCCTTCATGCCACAATGGACTCCTGTGGCACAGCCCCCCCAAACACCTCCAGACTTTTTTCTGTGTGGTTACTGCATGCCCATAGTGGGCTAGCATGACACGGCCACATGCACACATTGCACGGTTGGTGCGATGGCATGCTGCTCTGTGTCCTGGCATCCACATGTGGTGCTGCTGTGGACCATTTCCTGGTGCAGCTGTCCATGCTCTCACTGTGCCACTCTGCTGTGTGCCTGCAGTGTCATGCATGCATCGACCAACAGGCATGGTACTCCAATTCCTTCATGCATGCCCAGCTGGCTGGCTGTCAGCTGACATAATCATGCATGCAGGGATGCAAGGACAATCTGCCATGCTGCCTGGGATGGCTGGTCAACACACTGGGGCATGCACGGCTATTTGTTTCATCCCTGTTCCACGGATGGTGAGACAGTCATCCTTACCGAGGGGTCTGTGATCAGGTTAGTGTGTCCTCGGAGGGTGCACCACATAGGGGGTGGGTGTTTTCACATCGTCCATGCTGTTCAGTAGTGGCTCAGGTCCTGGGATGGGTGGTGTAGGTCGGGATCGGGTGCTTCACGTGTTTGTGGAAAATCCACTCAACAGCTGCACAGCATCCCGACCTCCTCTGGCCTGACAGTGTGTCAGGTGCTGTCCTAGGTCAGGCCACTGTGTGTTGGGCTGCTGGGGCTGTTGGGTTGTTGTGTGTGGGATGCAGCATGTCAGACTAATAAGCATTGGGATTATAAAAGGGAACCTAGCAGGGCAGGGTTTTCTATGTGCAAGGAGAGTGGTCAGTGGTGGGATGGGCAACTGGTATGTGGGCAAGATGGGTAGTCTGGGTGGGTCCAGCTGCAGAAAGAGTTGTTATCTAGGGGGTGCTGGTCCAGCTCTAAGGAGGGTGCTTTGTTTGGTGAGACTGGGAGGTTGGTCCAGCTGCTGGGAGGTGGTCTACTGAGGTGGGGAGGCAGGTCTGGGGGGTTCCATCTGCAGGGGGATCATGTCTGAGGGTAAGAAGGATGGCCTGGAGCAGCCAGCTATAGGGTGGGTGATAGTTGATGGGGAGAGGCTGGTTTGGGGCTTGTAGGGTGGACTAGCTGCAGACAAGGTACACAACTTGGGAGAGATCTATTGGGATGTTGATATGGTTGTCCAGCTGGGTAGTCATCTGGGCAGGGGTGTTCAAGATGTGAGTGGTCATGTGGGGTGCAGGCCCAAAGAGCTGTACTTGGGAACCCTCACTGAAGTCAAATACTAAATTTAGTATTAAAGCATTCATTAATTTGTCTTCAAAGACTACTTTTAGTAATTTTTAATAATCTTAAATCATCATTCAAAAATAGAACTGCTAAGAATACTAAATTCTAAGAAGTATTTCCGCAGACTAGTTGTTCAGCAGTAAGTTATTGCTAAATGAGGACGAGAAATAAATCTGCAATGCTCTTAAAAGTACAATTTTTTTTTAATACAACTGAATCATAAATGAAGATTACAGTCAGCGGAGTAGTTTTAGGATTTAAATTAGCCAATCAAGGCTGGGTACATTACTATGCATTTCAGTTCTACTAAGCAAGGAGACAGATAAAACAACCAGCAACACCAATGAATTTTAGAGAAGGTAAGCAATAATAAAATGTAGATTTTTACCTGGAAATAATATGGTGCAAAAAAAGTTGGCAGTGTCCTTTTAAAAGTCTATTCTAAACTTCATTTCCCATAAGTCTACCCAGTCAGAGGCCTACATTTCCCAGCTCTCTTCCTGTCTGTGCCCAGCCTGATGAAACTGCACGAGCGCTCTGTGGTCTCCATTTTTGAACAACTGAGGTTTCCTACAGCTAAGATTTACATGTTAAGATAAGAGTTTATGTTTAAAAAGTACATATTTTTAACTCCCTGAAATGTTAAATACAGTAGAGGAATTATCACTCAGGTGTTTTTGTTTTTTTTTCAAAATGAAATGCTGTGCAAGTGTCACTATCAATGTTTTGTCTTGAAAACATGTTCTCTTCTCTGAACTCTTGGCTAAACTTTGAAATACATGTTTTATTTTCAATCAACCTCTCCCCCCCTTAAAGTGTTTAGGATGCATTGTGCCTCTAGATTACTTGTTATTTGTGGAATTTTTGCTGATTTAGTTACTTTAAAGTAGTGTTGGTGGTGGTGGGGGCAGGAGAATGAACAGCAGGAAGACTGTATAACTGAGAAAATTCAGAATGCATAGAGAAAAGATTACAACTTTTTTAATTTGAGAAAATCTGGAGTTACCTGCAGATAAAGGAATAATTATTTACTGCAGATATTTGAGTGTGTTTGTGGAGGAACTGTTTTTTTACATTTAATATTTGTATTTAACAGTTGCATGTGTTAATCCATTTTGTAATCTGGGGATCAGTGTATTTTTTGTTTTTTTCTTTTGCTGAAGACTGCATTAATTTATATTTTATGTTTATTTTTTCATTTTTTGTTGTC
Source organism: Neoceratodus forsteri (assembly GCA_016271365.2). Taxonomy (NCBI): domain Eukaryota; kingdom Metazoa; phylum Chordata; order Ceratodontiformes; family Ceratodontidae; genus Neoceratodus; species Neoceratodus forsteri. The sequence continues at coordinate 705,186,954 of CM057455.1, forward strand.
TGGCTAAGTGCACTAGACAGATTCTTGCCTATTTTCAGGCATGACCCAGAGGGAGAGGAATACAGATGAAAGCCAACTGACCTTGAACCAGATTAAGCGGCTGGTGGTATTTTTAGTGAATTGGGGAAGGGGATTTGGCCAGGGCACTGGAGAAAATTCCCCTGCTTTTTTCGAGAAGTGCCATGGTATCTTTAACATCCACCTGAACTACCACCAGAACAGGCAGATGGGACCTCGGTTTAATGTCTCATCTGAAAGACAGTACTCAGGGTGCAGCCATCCCACTCATGCTGCACTACAGCATCAGTATTGGGATATTAACATAGGTGCCTGGTATGGAAATAGAACCCTGCCTGATCTCCGCAGCCTCGGGGCCGAGTGTGTACCTGCTGAGCCACTGACACTGCAAATGCAATATGTTAGTGTCACATATATATATATTTTTTAATACTATGTTGAGAAGTATGGGGTCCATGGTTGAGGAAGGGTGATTGGGGGGTCTAGGTGTAGGGAGGTTCTGCTCTGGATGGTGGGTGTGTCCAGCTTTTGGAAAGGGTGTCCATCTCTGGGGAGGTTACTCAACCTGCGGGGGGGGGAGGGAGGCTGGTCTATGGGTGGGAATGAACCCAGGGGTCCAGCTGCAGGGAGGATTGTCTGCTGGGGGAGACTAGTCCAGGGCATGAAAGAGTGAGCCAGCAGCAGGGAGGGTGGCTGGTGGTGGTGGTGGGGCTAGTTCAAGGTTGGAAATGAGGTTCAGCTGCAGGGTGGATGGTTGGATGGTGAGGCTGGTATGGGGCTTCTGGTGAATCTAGCTATAGGTTGAGTGGTTAGGTGGGGGACTGCTGGTACATGGGCTTGGAGGGACAGCTTCAGTTATGTGGTCTGTTAGAGTGGAGGTTTGGGGTGGTGCTCTAGCTACATGGAGGTTGCATAGAATGTAGTTGGAGGTTGGTAAATATGTAGGGAGGATGGCTGGCTGGGTAAGCAGCTGACCTGGAGCCTGTGTGGTGCTGTAGCTCCAGTGCTCATTATGTGAATGGCTGGGGCTAGAAGGGTTGTCCAGCTGCATGGAGGATAGTCTGGTGCCTGGAAGGGTGATCTAGCATAGAGGAGGGTGATTGACTATTTTGGGGGGGGTGGGCGAGGCTAAAGAGATTGATCAGCCTAAGAGGGATCCAAAGTGGTAAAATAAATTAGAAACTGGTTAACATGTGTGCCCTTCAGCTTAACAGTAGTGCTATGACTTGCAGCGGAGGTGACCTTAGTTCAGGAATGAGCTCACGTCAGGGGCTCTCTGGGGAGAGGAGGAGGAGGATCAACTGTTATACAAGAGGCTCTCTTCCTGGGAAGGAGGACAGCCAGCTTAGTTGTAATACTGCCAACTGAGTGACCACAAGTGGCAGTGCAGGTGGAAGCAGCCCATGAGTGGGAAGACATTGACTGGTGCTGTGCCACACATGTGTCATGTGTATGTGTTGCACCTTTGCCGCTTATGTCCTAGGGATAGAAGGGTATGCAAATGTATCCTGACTACCTAGGCAGCTGCCCACATATTGGATTCATTCTATGGAGGAAGCAAGTCCTGGCAGATACCAGAGTGATAGTGTTGTGGTAGTGGAACAGAAGTGGGGGTGGCCAGAAATGCAGGTTGGAAAACGGAGTAGTAGTTGAGGGTGGGGGTTAAGGTGTCAGAGGGTGATTAATGGCACATATTACAGTGACGGGACAGTGAGCAGCTCAAGCTCAGTACTGGGCGCAGATCCCTTCTTCAGTGTCTTCAAAGTGACACATTGTGAGAAAAACTGCTATAAGGGAATGCCTTTTGCAGACAATAACAACATTTGTAGGGTGGACACTACAAAGGGAGCAGAGGACTTCACATGCCTCTTGGTAAACTTGAAAAGTGGTCAAGATTGGGGCAGTTGAGGTTCAATGACAAAGTGCAGAATTGTGCACCTAGGGCGCAAAACCAGCGCTGCTTTATAGGGTTGGTACTGATGATCACTAAGCGGGGGACCTTGAGTTATTATGATCTTAAAGAGACTCACCAAGATACTGCCCTGTGTACCATACCCATCGGTGCCTTATTTTAAGCCCAAAGTTAATATGTCCCTAAATTTATAAAGCCATTAAAAGTTCTGTCCCTCATAAAATATACAAACTGGGTCCCAAGGACTTCCTGGGTTTTTTCTGCTGCGCTCCACCCCATGCTCACTAGCAGGATGACGAGATGCCAGTATGGGCATGGGGCGTACTTCATTGCTATGTAATGGGCAGCAGCATTTCTATTGATTTTAAAACTATATAGTGGCTACCTGGTACTAAAATGTGGGCACTGTTCAATAACAAGGGCCTTGTTGGTTGACTGATACCCGTTTTCATTGTCAGATAGAATACTAGATCATTTAAATCAATGAAAAGCTGCCTCAATACAGATAAAGAACACAAAGCTTAACGCTCTCACTGGGTCGTCATCCTGCTAGGGTATGGGAGCAGAGCTGGGGCAGCAGCAAGCAACTGGGAAGTTCTTGGGACCTGGTTTGTATATTTTTATGAGGAACAGAACTTTTTAACTGCTTAAAAATTTGGGGACATATTAACTTCCTTGGGGTCCTCTGGCAGCAAGGCACCAATGGATATGGTGCAGGGGCTGACTCAGTTACCTTGGTGAGTTTCTTTAAAGTGCTGGGCTGTGTGACAAGGCAGTGGGTAGGGCTAGAAGGATGCTGGGACTGCATAGGGAGGGGTATCTTCAGCGGGAGGAGGGAGGTGGTGGTATTGCAAGTAATCCCTTATTAGTGAGAGCTAACTGAGGCCCCATCCACTGCACCTCTCAGACCCGTAACGGATAGAAACCATTACAACTATGGAGTGGTACAGTGTGTCCACACTGCCGCTGTGTCCATTTCGGGACCGGCACAGCGCCTTCCATACTTTTGGGCAGGCAGGGCGTGCCGTGGCGCAATCCCTGCAATGCAGCTCGCATGCTGCACTGGGGACTCAGTGCCATGCTTTCACACACTGCCCAGTAGCGTTACGGAAGCATATCAGTTTCATAACCATTGAAACCACCTCATGTGGTTTCAACAGCGGATATAAAGCGCCTTCTGTAACGTTACGGGTGTACACGCTAGACCATTGCGGTAGTTTGGGCATTGTATCATTACAGAGGATAGTGTGGACAGGGAATTCAAATTACTGTGTCCAGGTTTGGAGGCTGCACCTTAGAAGGCAATACAGTGGAGGCAGTATAAAGGGCAACTAAAACTGTATATGGGTTGTGACAAAGTCTGTGAGGAATGATCTCAACATATAAACTCTGAAAGAGAGGGGACATGATGGAGACCCACAAGTACCTTACAAGGATGAACAGGTTGCTGGGGGGGGGCCTTCAAATAGGAAAAAGGACTATGAGGCATGTGATGAAGCTTATGGTGGGGGTAAGATGGATGTGAGGAACTGCTACTTCACTGAAAGGGTAGTAGACACCTGGAACAGACTGACAGCATTATAGTGTTGGAGGTCAGGAGTGAAATGTGGTGGGGGGGCTTAAAACATGTGTGGTATATAGACACAGGAAATCTCAGTCAATAAGCAGGGATGAGGGAGGGCCATAAGGGCCACAGGAGACCATTTAGAGTTTACAGAGAAGGACTTGACAGGAGTCTATGGTTGCAGTTGTAGTGAGGTCTGGAAACCAGCAGAAGTGTGACCTACAGTGAGGGCTCATCAGCAGTGGGTTTATGACAAACGGTTTAAGGAAAAAAATCTGACAGTTTCTATATGCTGGGGCTCTGGTGGCAGTTATAGCGAGGTTGGGAAACCAGGTGGAAGAGGAAGAGTAAGAGTGATACTACCAGTTTTTATGGAGCAGTAAAAGAAGTCTGTTTTTATATAGAGAGGTGTGTGAGGACATGGCAGCAGAATGCAGAGGAGTGCGACAGCTTGAGCAGGCAGTTGAAAAGGTTTGGTAGAAAAGAAAAAACTGTTAAGGAAACAAATGCTCATGTATGATAGTGGGAAGAGCAGGAGAAGTATGACTAAATGGTAGGTTGGCGTGGCTGAGGACGGTCAACCTGGAAGAAACAAAACTAAAAGCAAGATACCAGTAAGCAGTGCCAAACAAGCGGGGTGAGGATAAGGATGTGTGGCCATGATCCACTATTCACATTAATCACAAGGATAGTAATAAATAACTAATACGAAATGTGAGTTCTGCATGTATACGTACATACTTTGGATAAAATAGTTTATCACCTCCATTTATGTCCACTCCTATTGCATAAATTTGTTTAATATTTATAACCCATCAGGGCTCTTTCTCTTTAGTGCTCTGTGTTTTTATTGTGAGCTGTACTGGATTCTTTTCCTCCCCAAATCCTTTTGTTAGCCCTGGTACTTTGACGTTGCTTGCTGTGCGACTCTGTTGCATGCAGTGCTTGCTGCTTTCATGGTCCGTCTAGAAAGCCGCTGATTCCTGTTTGTCTCTTCACCCACAGCTACTTTTAAGTCAAGTTCAGGCATTGCCTTCAGCTGCACTGTGGATTTTCCTTTGTGGCCCCTGTCTTGTGCATTTGCTCTTCCAGTCCTTTCTACCAGGCCTCGTGTGGCACCTCAGGTCTGCCACCATGTTGCTTAGCTAAAGGTTCCTGCCACCTGCTACTGTTGGCTGCCACCCCAGGCCCTCTTAACCTGCCCCATAGGGGGCTCTTCACATACCACTTTGTGGCTGATGGGTAGAGGGAGGCATATTTGCTCTAGTCTCTTCCCCCTCCCAAAAATATCCCATCTTCATTCCCACACACACAGAGCAGGTTACAGCCTGAGCTCTGTGGGCTGAATCATAGACACATAGACCTTGATGGCAGATAAGGACTGCTTGGCCCATTTCCTTACCTAGTTGATAAGCTGCAGATTCTAGTTATCCAACAGCTGACTTCCTCCTACCCACCAATGGAATTGGTTCATGTCTGTCCCATGTATTCTTGAAGTCCCTCACTATTGTTGACCCCACAGCCTCCTTAGGAAGGCCATTCCATGTGCTCACCACCCTCTCTGTGAAAAAAATACTTCCTCATGTTGCCCCTGAGCCATCCCCTCTATCTTCAAATTGTCCCTTGTTCTTGCATCTCTTTTCTGAAAGATGCTACTCTCTTGGACTTTGTTGATTCCTTGAGGTGCTTGAAATTTTCTGTCCTCTCCCCATCTTTTTCTCAAGGGCATACATATTCAGCTTGTCTCTCTTTGTATGGCTTCTGGTGCAGACCCTTCATTATTTTAGTTGCCCTCCTCTGGGCTGGCAGTTGAAAGTGCCTGACATTACTGTCACTGTAGTTCAGTAGCACTAAACTGGCTGCCTAGCAACAGCTGGAGCATTTCTGGTCCAGCAGTTTTATGAACCAGCCTCCTGCCTGCTACATACAGTCTGGCCCAAGAACATAACCCCCCCACATTAGGTTCCAGGGAAAGATAACATAAAAAAAAAATGTCACTGTCCATGAGGAATGACCCATTATATCACCAGAACTATACCTTTCAAACCACTGGCCTCCTGGGACAATCAAGACTCCTGAACCACCAGTGTCCCCTTTCTTAAATAATATAGGGCCACTACTTCCAATGCATTCCCACCTGCCCATCTGGACTACTTCTTAAATTTATTGGCTACCTACAGGTCACCTAGAACGCAGAGTTCACAAATTAAATACTTTTATTATCTGTTCTTAGCTGTCTGCATTTTTTATTCCTCTCCTGTGTTCCTTACTTTGACCTAGTTTGTCTTTCCTCTAAAACTCCTCTTCCTTTACTCCTGTGCTATATACTCTTTTGTATCTCTCTACTCTTGCTACTAACTTCCCCTACTGATCTATTTTTCCTTTATTTCTAGCAGGTCTGTTAAACATACCAATCAGATAAGTATCTTTGTTTAATTCTAACACTCTAATCTTCCTCTAGCACCTCTGACCCTTTCTTGTCCCTTCAACCTTCTCTGTTCTTCCCTTTCAGGTTCTGCCAGAATACCCCAAACCAAGGACACCTCAACTCTGGACTCCCCTACTCTGATGGAACAGGGTGAGTCCTAATTACTTAACTGCCTTGAATCGCGAAATCCTGGTGACAGAAAAGGACTATTTTGGCCAGTCGAGTCTGCCCCTCACTCCCCACCTCCTAACTTATCTTTTGCCAAGAGACACCCCACTCTGCCCATTGGTCAGCTCCTGGTGTCTGTCCCATGCCCTTGAATCCTTTCACCATTTTTATGCGACACCACCTCTTTTTGGTACTCAGTTCCTGGACTCACCACCCTCTCAGTGATGTAATGCCCCTCACATTGCCCCTAAACCTTCCTTCTTCTAATCTTAGTTTATGATCCCTAGTTCTAGTGCACTTATTTTCCTTGTAATAAGCTTCCCTCTCCCTTACTAGTCTCCGGTGGGTGCAGATCAAATTCCTTTCACCTCTCCTCATGGGCTGCCTATGCATGGTGTGTTCACCATCTTGGTTGCCCTTGTCTGAATCCTTTTCAATCTGTCTTATATCCTTGTGTAGGTGGGGCCTCCAAAACTATTCCCCATACTCCAGGTGAGGCCTCACCATGGATTCTATAAAGCGCATCAGCACCTCCCTTTTTCTGTTTTATACCCCTCTGTATGCACACCAGCATTCTATTCACTTTGCCCACCACTGTGCTGCACTGGTTCTCCGCCTTAAGGGTATCTGAAATTATAATCCCCAGATCTCTGTCCTGCTGAGTTTCCTCCCCACCCCCCTCCACCGTGTGTAAATGGTTTGCGGGTTATTACACCCATGTGCATTACTGTGCACTTTTGCATTAAATTTCAGCTGCCAAGTTTTCCGACCACCTCTCCAGAATCTTTAGGGCCTCCTCTCCGCTCATCTCCCTACCAGGTGTGTCTACTCTGTGCAGATCTTATTGTCATCTGACAGGCACACCTTCCCTGCTAGTTCCCTCCGCTATATCTAACATACTAAAAGCCAGCAGAATAGGCCGATGGTCTGTTGTGTCTCTGCTCGGTAAGCCTATTAATGGGTTCTTTCTTTTCCCACCCAGCCCCAGGAGGATCATCCTCTCTTCAGTTTACTCTTGAACCTGTCCCACTCCCTCTTGAAGCCTCCTGTGCCCTCCTCCATCAGACTCTTGGACAATGCATTCAGGACTCTACCTCTCTCAATGGAAGTAGGTCTCCTGCATCACCCCTGTAATTTCCCTCCTCTGCTTCCTCATGTCCTGGTTATTTCCCACCTTCTTTAGTCTGAACATCTCTTTGCGCCGCCCTGTTTATTCACTTCGCATGAAGACCCTATCATATCCCCCCGTCTCCTCCTCAAGCGAGTACAGCTAGCTCTTCCAGCCCCTTTCCTCCTTAGAGACCTTTCTCCCATGCTCCAGGCATCCTGGTTGCCCTCCTCTGGGACACTCTCCAGCAGTGTTGCGTCATCCTTGAGGTGAGGTCTCAGAACTCGGGTGCAGTACTCGAGATGTGGTCTGCAAGGCATTACAGAGGAGGATCACCTCCCTCTTCCTGGACATAATCCCTGGCTAGCAGTATCCGGTTTGCTTTGGCGCAGTTCTTCAACAATTTTAGGTATTATTCATTTTGGCATCTTTTCCTTGGATCTCTCTCCTCATAGTAGCTTTGCAGGCGACCCCCCCAGGTATACATGGCCGGGTTTCCCGTCCCTCGGGATACAGCACCAGCTTTCCCTGCATTAAACTTCAGTCCCCACCTCCTTGACCAATTCCCTCCATGTATCCAGGTCCGTCAGGACTGTCTCTCTCGCTCATCCCCATCCGCCAATGCTCCCAGTTTTAAGTAATCCACAAAGAGACTCATCCTACTCTTAACCGCCTCCCATATCCAAGACTTAGGCATTGAGCAGGGTGGCCCCAGTGCCGAACAGCTGGGACCCCAGTGGTGACCTTTGTGGGGGAGACTCTCCCACCACTACCCTCTGTATTTTCACATTAGCCAATTTTCTACCCATCTGAGCAACGTTTGTCCTTTTCATCCTCCCAATCTCTATCCCTGTCCTCCCACCCTCAGCTTTATTAGCAGCCCATTTTGAAGTGCGAATCAAATGCCTTACTGAACTCAGGTATAGGGGCGTTCTCGTTCTATGCGGTCCGGGGTTCAGTCATAAAAATCTATGGGTTTGGTCTAACACGACTCCGGGTATGAAACCATAATGTTTGTCATCAGTTGCTCAACTTTTCCAGCTGCCTCCTGAGCCTATCCTTGATAATGCCTCCATTACTTTGCCCACCACAGGCGTTAGGATGACAGGCCTATAATTCCCCATCTCTCTGGAACCCCCCCACATTTGTGGATAGGCATGGCGAGCCACCCTCCAGTCTTGAAGCACCGTCCTGTCAGCAGAGAGGTGTTAGAGTGCTGCCAGGGTGTTACAGTTCATCGGCCAATTCCTTCATAACCCTCGGATGCAGCCGATCTGGCCCGGTGCCTTATCAGTTTTTAGTGTCCGAAGGGGGCCTCCTTCATCCTTTCCACTGTGATTTCTCCTCCCTCCTCCCAGCCACCCCTCATTTAACCACCCATCCCCTTGTAGTACTTGGCCCAGCCTGTATCCCAACTTTCAGTCCTTTCGACTCCATCTGACCTCTCGACCTGCTGGCCCTTCCCTCCCATTGGGCTGGAGGGATCCCCTGCCTCCCTCCGTAAATATCAAGGCAAAGTACTCATTTAGCACCTCTTGCCCATTCCCTGCCTCTGAGTCCATCCTTCTCAGTCCTAATCATGCTGATCTGTGCCCTCCCTTTCTCTTCTCCCTTGTGTATCTATAGAATCCCTTTTCCCCCTGATATCCTAGCCAGGTTTTGCTCCTCCTCACCTTGGCTCCCCTCACCACTGTGGTGACCCTTCTAGCCATCAACTCATACCCTTCTTCCCTATCCCCTCAGGTGCTTAAAACATGCATAGGCAGCCTTTTTTATCCCTCACCCCTCCCACCTCCCTGGTCCACCACAACACGGCTTGTTGGCTCTACTACGCTTACGCTTTACCTTTGTACAGGAGTTAGTAGTCTCCCTGCACCCTCTTAATGGCCTCCTGCTGCTGCCAGCATCCGTCGGCCTAATCTTGTCAAGCTCCTGAGTCCTGATGCCCCACGAAGTCCGCTCCTGAAGTCACTACTTGTGTATTGGAATGGTTATCCTCCTCCCCAATACAGCGGAAGCGGGCTGGTGTGATCATCGCCCGCCAGCGTGGCTGCACACCCCAGGCTCCTTATCTGGTCGCCTCTGTTAGACAACATCGATATCCGCCATCCTAGTAGGTTCCCCACCTGCTGGACCAGGAAGGCATCCTGGAACACATCCATCAGACTCTCTGTTTCCTGGCCACAGAGGATGCCATAAAGTCCCAATCTGTCCCTCATATTAAGGTCACCCATGATCACCACCATACCTTTTCTTAATGGGTCACAGTGCTCTTGATGTTCTCAACTAGTTTGTCCTCCAGGGCCTCTTCCATCGTTGGAGGTTCTGTACCACCTCTTTTTCAATCTTTACCTCCCCTCATTTGTTGGGTTGCCGATTCCACCCTACAGCCTCCTCCACCCACTAACACTGTCATTTTAAAGCTGCCTCCCATTACAGATAAAGACAAGCACCCCCACAGGCCTCACTTTGAACTGGCCATCCTGCTAGTGAGTATGGGACAGGAAATAAAGCAGCAGCAAGCAACTGGGAAGTTCTTGGGACCTGGTTTTATATTTTTATGAGGAACAGAACTTTTAACAGCTTAAAATTGGGGACATTAACTTCCTTGGTCCTCTTACAGCAAGGCACCACTGGATATGGTGCAGGCTGACTCAGTTACCTGTGAGTTTCTTTAGTGCTGGGCTGTGTGAGGCAGGGTAGGCTGGAAGGATGCTGGGACTGCATAGGGAGGGGCCTCAGCGGAGGAGGGAGGTGGTATTGCAAGTAATCCCTATTAGTGAGAGCCAATTGTGTCTCATCCACACTGCAATCTCAGACCCCGGAATAGATAGAAACCATTACAACCATGGAGTGGTACAGTGTGTCCACACTGCTGGTGTCCATTTGGGACCGCACCGCTGTTCATACTTTTGGAGCGGCGACCATTCCGTGGCACTCACACAATAAGCTCGCTGCACTAGGGACCAGCGCCACGCCCACACTATGCCCAGTAACGCTATCAAGATATCTGTTTATATTATTGCTGAAACCACCTCATGTGGTTTCATAACGGTTATGAAAACGCCTTTCCAACGCTATAGGTGTAAACGCAAACCATTGCGGTAACGGCTGGGCACCTGTAACATTACAGAGGGATAAGTGACAGGGCCTAAGAGTCCTGTGTCCAGGTTTGGGGGCTGCACCTAGAAAGGCAATACAGTGAGGTAGGGCAACTAAAACTGTATATGTGTGTGACAAAAGTTCTGTGAGGAGACTGGGATCTCAACATATAAACCTGGAAGAGAGGGAGTGATGGAGGCCCCATGGGTACCTTTAGAAGGATGAACAGGTTGCTGGGGGCCTCAAATAGAAAAGACTAGAGGCATGTGATGAAGCTTTGTGGGGGTAAGATGGATGTGGAACTACTTCACTGAAAGGGTAGTAGACACCTGGAAGGACTGATAGCATTATAGTGTTGGAGGTCAGGAGTGAAATGTGTGGGGGCTAAAAGTGGGTATATAGACACAGGGAAATCTCAGGTAAATAAGCAGGATGAGGGGGGCCTCAGTCATGAGGAGACCATTTAGAGTTTAGAGGAGACTTGACAGGAGTCTATGGTTGCAGTTGTAGTGAGGTCTGAACCACAGCAGAAGGTGACTGCAGTGAGGGCTCATCATGGGTTGGGAGCAAGTAGTTTTAGGAAAAAATCTGACAGTTTCTATGTGCTGGGGAGCCTGGTTGCAGTTATATGGGTTGGGAACCAGAGGAAGAGGAAGAGTAAGAGGAGGGCTTACAGTTTTGAGGAAGCAGTAAAAGTCTGTTTTATCGAGAGGTGGCGAGACACAGCAGAATGCAGGAGTGCACAGCTGAGCAGCCAGTTGAAAAGGTTTTAGAAAAGAAAAACTGTTAAACAGAACAAATGCTCACTGTATGATAGTAAGAACGGGGAGAAGTATGACTAATGGTGGTGTGGGCTGAGGGACGGTCCAACTTGAAGAAACAAACTAAAAGCAAGATACCAGTAAGCAGGTCAACAACGGGGTGAGGGATAAGGATGTGACGAGTCCACTATTCATTAACATGATGACGAATAAATATATGTGCAAATGTACCTGCATGGCACGCATATGCTTGGATAAATGGATTTATCACACCCATTTATGTCCACCTTGGCTGTATAAATTTACTTTAATATTTATAACCCATCAGGCTCTTCTTTAGTGCCTGTGTTTTAATTGCGCTGTACTGACTTTTCCCCAACCTTTGTTGGCCCCTGGTACTTTTGACATTAGTGCTGTGACTTTACGCGCAGTGTTGCTGCTTTCATGGTCGTCAGGGCCACTGTTTCCTGTTTGTCTCCTACCCACAGCTCCTTGTCAAGTTCAGCATGCCCTCAGCTGCACTGTGGATTTCCTTTGGCTCCTGTCTTGCATTTGCCTCCCAGTCCCTTTCACTAGCCTCAGGGCACCTAAGGTCTGCCACCATGCTTTAGCTAAAGGTTCTGCCACTCCACTGTTAATACGCCCAATTCCTCCAGGGTCTCTTAACCTGCCTCCCATAGGGGGCCTTCCCTCATACCACTTTGTGGTTGGTTGGTAGAGGGAGTATTTGCTCAGTCTCCCCTCCCAAAATATCCCATCTTCATTTCTACACACACAGAGCAGGTTACAGCCTGAGCTCTGTGTCTGGAATCATAGACACATAGACCTTGATGCAGATATGACTGCTTCCCATTTCACCTAGTTGATGTTGCAGATTCTAGTTATCCAACAGCTGACTTCCTCTCACCTACCAATGGAATTGTTCATTTGTTCCATGTACTTGAAGTCCTCATATTGTTGACCCCATGCCTTTAGAAGGCTGTTCCATGTGCTCACCACCTCTTGTGAAAAATACTCTCATGTTGGTTCTGAGCATCCTCTATCTTCATTCGCCCTCTTGTTCTTGGCGCATCTCTTTTCTGAAAGATGCTACTCTTTGGACTTTGTTGATTCCCTGAGGTGCTTGAAATTTTCTGTCCTGTCCCCCATCCCTTTCCTCAAGGGCATACATATTCAGCTTGTCTCTTTGTATGGCTTCTGGTGCAGACCCTTCATTATTTTATTTGTTCTCTGGGCTGGCAGTTGAAAGTGCCTGACATTACTGTCACTGTAGTTCAGTAGCACTAAACTGGCTGCCTAGCAACAGCTGGAGCATTTCTGGTCAGCAGTTTTATGAACAGCCTCCTGCCTGCTACATACAGTCTGGCCCAAGAACATAACCCCCACACATTAGGTTCCAGGGAAAGATAACATAAAAAAAAAAATGTCACTGTCCATGAGGGAATGACCCATTATATCACCAGAACTATACCTTTCAAACCACTGGCCTCCTGGGACAACTCAAGACTCCTGAACCACCAGTGTCCCCTTTCTTAAATAATATAGGGCCACTAGCCCGTCATTGCACCCTCCCATCTGGACTACTTCTTAAATTTATTGGCTACCTGCAGGGTCTACCTAGGGGCACAGTGGGGAGGTTGCGTAGTCCCAAATACCACTTTATTATCTGTTCTTAGCTGTCTGCATTTTTATTCCATCTCTAGTTTCCTTACTTTGACCTAGTTTGTCTTTTCCTCTAAACCCTCTTCCTTTTACTCCTGTGCTATATACTCTTTTTGTATCTCTACCTTGCTACTATAACTTCCCCATACTGATCTATTTTTCCTTTATTTCTGCAGGTCTGGCCAAACATACCAATCAGATAAGTATCTTTGTTAATTCCTAACACTCTAATCTCCTTCTAGCACCTCTGACCCTTGTGTCCCTTTTCAACCTTCTCTGTTCTTCCCTTTCAGGTTCTACCAGAATACCCCAAACCAAGGACATCCTAACTCTGGACTCCCCTTACTCTGATGGAACAGGTAAGTCCTAATTACTTAACTGCCTTAGAATCATAGAAATCTGGTGACAGAAAAAGGACCATTTTGGCCAGCTCGAGTCTGCCCCTTACCCCACCTCCAATCATCATCTTTGTCAAGAGAGACCCCACTCTGCCCATTGGTCAGCTCTGGTGTCTGTCCCATGCCCCTTGAACTCCTTTCACCATTTTTTCAGCACACCACCTCTTTGGTACTCCAGTTTCTGGACTCCACCACCCTCTCAGTGATGTAATGCCCCTCACATTGCCCCTAAACCTTCCTTCTTCTAATCTTAGTTTATGATCCCTAGTTTCTAGCACTTATTTTCCTTGCAATAGCTTCTCCACTCACCTTACTAGTCTCCAGTGGGTACAGATCAAATTCCTCCACCTCCCCTCATAGGGCTGCTCCTATGCATAGTGTGCACCATCTTGGTTGCCCTTGTCCGAACCTTCTTTTCAATCCTAGTCTTATATCCTGTGTAGGTGAGGCCTCCAAACTAACTCTTATACTCCAGGTGAGGCCTCACCATGGATTTATAAAGGCATCAGCACCTCCCTTTTCTGTTTTATACCCTCTGTATGCACACCAGCATTCTATTCACTTTGCCCACCACTTCAGCTGCACTGGTTCTCCTACTCTTAAGGGTATCTGAAATTATAATCCCCAGATCTCTGTCCTGCTGAGAGTTTCCTCCCACCCCCCTCCACCGTGTGTAAAATGGTTTATGGTTATTACACCCATGTGCATTACTGTGCACTTTTGGCATTAAATTTCAGCTGCCAAGTTTCCGACCACCCTCCAGAATCTTTAGGCCCTCCTCACTGCCTCCACCTCCCCTACCAGGGTGTCTACCCTATTGCAGATCTTCGTATCATCTACAAATAGGCACACCTTCCCCTACAGTTCCTCCGCTATATCTAACATACTAAAAGCCAGCAGAATAGGCCGGATGGTCTGTTGTGTCTGCTCGGTAGCCAGCCTATTAATGGGTTCTTTCTTTCCCACCCAGCCCCAGAGAGGATCATCCTCTTCTTCAGTTTACTCTTGAACCTGTCCCACTCCCTCTTGAAGCCCTCCACTGTGCCCTCCTCCATCAGACTCTTGGACAATGCATTCCAGGACTCCACCACCTCTCAATGAAGTAAGGTCTCCTGCATCACCCCCTGTAATTTCCCTCCTCTAGCTTCCACTCATGTCACCTGGTTATTTCCCACCTTCTTTAGTCTGAACATCTCTTTGGCATCGCCCCTGTTTATTCCTTTCGCATATTTGAAGACCCCTATCATGTCCCCCCTCGTCTCTCCTCTCCTCCAGCGAGTACAGCCCAAGCTCTTCCAGCCTTTCCTCATGGGCCTTTCTCCCATGTTCAAGCATCCTGGTTGCCTCCTCTGACACTCTCCAGTAGTGTTGTGTGATCCTTGAGGTGAGGTCTCCAGAACTGCGTGCAGTACTCGAGATGTGGTCTGGCCAAGGCATTATACAGAGGGAGGATCACCTCCCTCTTCCTGGACATAATCCCCCTGGCTAAGCAGTATCCGGTTTGCTTTGGCCGCAGTTCTTCAGCAATTTTTAGTGTTATTCATTTTGACGTCTGCCACCACCCTTGGATCTCTCTCACTCATCGTGGCTTGCAGTATGACCCCCCCCCCCGGGTATACATGGCCCGGGTTTCTGACCCTCGGATGCAGCACCCAACATTTCCCTGCATTAAACTTCAGTCCCCACCTCCTTGACCACCCCTCCAATGTATCCAGGTCCGTCAGGACTGTCTCTCTCGCTTCATCCCCATCCGCCAATGCTCCCAGTTTTAAGTAATCCACAAAGAGACTCATCCTACTCTTAACCGCCTTCCCCATATCCAAGACATAGGCATTGAGCAGGAGTGGCCCCAGTGCCGAACCTTGGGGGACCCCAGTGGTGACCTTTGTGGGGGAGGAGACTACCCACCACTACCCTCTGTATTTTCCCTGTTAGCCAATTTTCTACCCATCTGAGCAACTGTCCTTGCACCCCCATCCTCCCCAATCTCAGCAACTGTCCTCCCACCCTCAGCTTTATTAGCAGCCCATTTTGAGGTACCGAATCAAATGCCTTACTGAAATCCAGGTATAGGACGTTCTCCGGTCTATGCCGGTCCAGGGTTCCAGTCATAAAAATCTATGGGGTTGGTCTAACACGATCTCCCCGGGATGAAACCATAATGTTTGTCATCCAGTTGCTCCAACTTTTCCAGCTGCCTCCTGAGCCTATCCTTGATAATGCCCTCCATTACTTTGCCCACCACAGACGTTAGGATGACAGGCCTATAATTCCCCATCTCCTCTCTAGACCCCCCCATTTGTGGATAGGCATGACGTGAGCCACCCTCCAGTCTTGAAGCACCTATCCTGTCAGCAGAGAGGTGTTAGAGTGCTGCCAGGGGTGTTGCTAGCTCATCGGCCAATTCCTTCATAACCCTCGGATGCAGCCGATCTGGCCCGCGTGCCTTATCAGTTTTTAGTGTCCAAGGGCCCTTCATCCTTTCCACTGTGATTTCTCCTCCTCCTCCCAGCCCACCCCTCATTTAACCACCCATCCCTGTAGACTTGGCCCAGCCTGTATCCCAACTTCTTTCAGTCCTTTCGACCCATCTGACCTCGACTCTGCTGGCTCCCTTCCTCCCATTGGGCTGGAGGATCCCTGCCTCCCTCCGTGAAATATCAAGGCAAAGTACTCTATTTAGCACCTCTGCCTGATTCCCCTGCCTCCTGAGTCCATCCCTTCTCAGTCCTAATCATGCTGATCTGTGCCCTCCCTTTCTTCTCCCTGTGTATCTATAGAACCTTTTCCCTCTCGGATATCCCTAGCCAGGTTTTGCTCCTCCTCACCTTGGCCCCTCACCACTGTGGTGACCTTCTAGCCATCAACTCATACCTTTCTCCCATCCCCTCAGAGTGCTTAAAACATGCATAGGCAGCCTTTTATCCCTCACCCCTCCTGCACCTCCCTGGTCCACCAACACGCTTGTTGGCTCTACCATGCTTACGCCTACCTTTGTACAGGAGTTAGTAGTCTCCTGCACCCCTTCTTAATGGCCTCCCACAAGCTGCCAGCATCCATGTCCGGCCTAATCTTGTCCAAGCTCCCCTGTAGAATCCTGCCCATGCCCACGAAGTCCGCTCCCCTGAAGTCCACTACTACTGTATTAGAATGGTTATCCTCCTCCCCCCCAATACAGCAGAAACCAGACTGTAGTGTGATCACCACCCGCCAGCGGGCTGCACACCTCCAGGCCCTTTATCTGGTCACTGTCTGTTAGGACAACATCCAGTATCCGCTCATCCCTAGTAGGTTCCCCCACCTGCTGGACCAGGAAGGCATCCTGGAACACATCCATCAGACTCTGTTTCCTGGCCACAGAGGATGCCATAGTGTCCCAATCTGTCCCCAGCATATTAAGGTCACCCATGATCACCACCATACCCTTTCCACGGTCACAGTGCTCCTTGATGTTCTCAACTAGTTTGTCCTCCAGGGCCTCTTCCATCGTTGGAGGTTCTGTACACCACCCCTATTTTCAATCTTTTACCTCCCCTCATTTGTTGGGTTACCCAGATCTCCTCCACCCCCCCTACAGCCTCCTCCACTCCACTAACCACTGTCATTTTTGACTGTCAGCGCTACACCCCCTCCCCTTCCCTCTCCTCTATCCTTCCTGAATATTTTGTAACCCACCAAATTTAGGTCCCAATCATTTTTTCTGAGTGGCCCATGTCTCAATAATCGCTGCCACGTCCGCTAATCCCTCAACCAGCATCACCGGGAGCTTGAGCATTTTGTTTCCCATGCTCCTAGCATTGATCAGGGCCATCCTCCACCCTGACCCCTCTCTCTTCTCCAGCCTTCTCGGCCCTGAGCAGTCCCTAGATGCCCTTTCTTGCACAGCTCTGGAAGGATTTAGATCTCAGTTACCTGCCTTCTTTTCATGCCCTGGACCTGGACCCTCGAGCAGCCCTCCTGGAGCCACTCTTTTACTTAACCCCCCCTTTACAAGTTTAAACTCCACCTCTCGACTATGAATCCAGCAAGACTTAGTTTCAAGATCTCCCTCCCCTCCAAGTTGAGGTGTAGCCTATCCCTGGCATATAACCCCTTATCCTCCCATGTATCCCCCAGTCCCTCACCAGCCCATACCCTTCTGCCCTGCGCCAGTCCCTGAGCCACTGCTTCACACCTCTAAGTTTATGTTTGGTCTCCCTGGATGCCCTAGGTACTGGCAAAATCTCAAAGAAGGAGATTGCGCTTCTGTAGAGTGGTAAACCCTGGCCAGTTCCCGGAATCTTGCCTGGATTTCTAGATGACTGTTCCCCTCTAAGTCATTTGTTCCCAGATGTTTTAGGAAGTCTGGGGATTCCCCGCATTCCAATGCTATCGAGCATAGCTGGAATTTGGCCTTGTGTATGGATAGGCCTGGGATACATTTAGCCTTGACTGGGCTGCTTTTTCCTTCCCCCGCCCTCTCCCACTGGATGCCCCAGGTCATGGAGTCACCCAGCAGGATCACCTTCTCTCCCACCCCCCAATTTACTGGCCCTTAGATTCCATCCAGGCTCTTTTTTCTGTCATCAACCCCCAGTTTACTTCTCTTGCTCCCCTCAGCCTGGGGATCACAAGCCTGTGCTTGCCCTACCATGCTCATTATTCTACCTGTAGCTCCCAGCTTGCTCCTTGCCCCTCCCACCTCCTGGGTGGCACAGATTGCCCCCATCCAGATCTCCCTAAACTGGTATCCTCAGATCCCCCACCCAGGCTCCCTTCTAGTGCTTCCCTTCTTGCCTCCCCCCCAAGTTCTGCATCCTTCACCCCATCTGCTGTGTTTCTCCTACCCCCATCTTCCCCCTCTCTCCACCTCATCTGATTTCTCCCACCCCTGAAGCTGGCCTATCTAGAGTATTCCTTATCCTTGGTTGACTTCCCTAACCTGGATGCTTGCCCAACCCTAGTCCTCCCTCCACCCACCCTGGCTTCACTCTGTACTCCCCCATCCTCCCCACCTCCCTCCCACCTAGGCTAATGTCTCTTCCCCCCTCCCCTTCTGTGGATCTGAATCTCTCTCCTGCCCCATCTCCCCCAGCTTACTGACCAAACCCTCTCTGTCTGCCTGCTCCCCTCCTCCCGCCAGCCTCTTCACCTCATCGCCCGGATATAGCAGGGTGAATAGATTAGTAAGTGTGATGCTTTCCCCTGACTTGCTCTCTCCTGTTCCCCCTCCTTCTGGTATCCACCTCCCTACGAAGTTATTTCCGTACATTGCTTGTTTCGTGCCCCACCCCTCCTGAGTAACTATATGATCCTTGTCTACCTTGTTTACCTGTTCCTTGGGTTATGCCATATTGGCCTCTTGTACTCTCATGAGGTCCTTTCCATACCTTTCTTCCCCACCCCTCCCGCCTTCCAGCTGCTTTCTGATCCCTCTGCTTCCTCCTAACACCTGCCAACTGAAAACACACTGGGCACCCTCTGAACCTCCTTGCCCAATTTAATATTGTTCCACCCGCACCCTGTACACCCCAATCACTCTACTGAAGGTGCCCACTTTGGCCACCCCCAAGTCTACCCTCATTTTAGGTGAGCAGTGTGGCTCTCTAACAGAAATAATTCAGTCAGTGTTGCACTAAAACCCAAGCAGTTTGCCTCCTCCAATTACAGCAATTTTCCCTCTTTCTTGACAGTAGCCAGCTTTCTAGCCCTAGCAGTATACAGTTCACAAGCAAAATTAGCCCATCACAACACTAGCCAGCTCAGAGACCTTAGCAGTATTTGATTCACACACAGTTTGCCTACTCCCTCAGATGTAGCTGGTATACACAGTCATTTATACAGTCTGCTTCATTATGCCCCTTCCTGGTAGTAGTCAGTGTTGCCCAAGCAGCACAGTGTACAGGACCCTTTTCCCCCAATCAGTAACAATCCAGCTTCCTAGTGTTCCAGTTCGCCCAATCTAGACTTGTCCTCCTCCAAGGCTCCACCCTCACCTACCATTTAATAGAGGTCGAGGCCAGGGTGGGTGGTGTGGAACAAAGAACAGCTCTCCTCCTCTGATTGCAATTGGACTATTTGCCTTTTATGGCCCAGTCACACAGTCAAAGGTTTGCGCCCTGTTCACTGATTGGCCGCTCCTTCCTGAGTCGCCGACTTGCAAAGTTGTGGCCGATGTGGCCCTGGTATGCATGGCCTGTCCCCCGCAAACAAGAGCTTCCTTGTCGATCACCAATGTGATCCCATCCTCTCCCACTGCTGATGCAGCCCCAGAATGCCTGCCCAGACCATTTCCAGCACCAACCCCCGATCTGAAAAGAACAGCTCTCCTCCCCTGATTGGAACTGGGCTAATCTTTGCTATAGATATTAAAAAAAGGATGGGTTCCAGCACCGACCCCTGGGGCACACCACTGCCACCCTGGAATGCACCCCATTTGCCTTACCACCACCCTATGGTTTCAGTCTTTGAACCAGTTCTCCACCCACCTTGTTATTTTCTGTTCCACCCCTAAGCTTTCCAGTTCATTTACCAACCTTATATGTGGCAAAGTGTCAAAGGCATTGCTGAAATCTGGGTAGGCCACATCATCCTCCTCCATCCACCTTCCTTGTTACCCAGTCAAAAAACTCAGTTAAGTTTGTCAGGCACAACCTTTCTCCAATAAAACTAAACTGCCTTGGGTCCTGGAGGCAGTATAGCACATTGGTCTGGAGACCTGGGTTTGAATCCAACAGCCATCTAAGTGCATACTGTGTGATTCTGAGCAAGTTACTTAACTTCCTTGTGCTCCAGGTTGCATCTGGAAACAAGCTTCAGCTTAGTGTGCTAATCCTGGTTAAACAACATTCCCTTCCTCCACTTCCCCTGTAGACTATTGACAACCAGGTGCTCCACTATTCTTTCCTTCGCAGTATTTCCATTACTTTTCCCACTGTTGCGGTCAGACTGACCAGTATGTAGTTCCTGCATCCTCCCTGTTCCCACTTTTGTATAATGGGACCACATCATCCCTTCTCCAATCCCTGGGCATGTCACCAGTTTACAAAGACAGGGTGAACAGGGTAGTCGGAGGCCCTACTAACTCCTCCCTTAGCTCCCTCGGTGTCCAGGGGTGCATCTATCTGGCCCATAGCCTTATTGCTGCCAGTTCCATGAGGATCCTTTCTTTTACAAAGGGAAGAGAGAGAGGAATTTGGCAGAAGAGTGGGGGGAGGCTGCCACAGACAAGAGAAATAAGATTGAACTGGCACCAGGGGGAGGACAGAGGGGAGATTTAGTAGAATATGAAATTTACAAAGTGGGGAGGAGAAGTAGAGAGATGCAGGGTTTAGCAGCAGGGGGAGGGTGGAGAGAAAGAATGAATGCAGATGGGCATGAATTACTTCACAGTTTTTAAATTACTGGAGTTTCCATCTACACTTTTCAGTTCAATTCCAAAACATTTAGGCAGGTCTACACAATTAATTTTGATTTTGACAAAAAAATAGCAATCAGCCTAGTAATTCAGCCTAGATTATCGGCTGAGACCTGGAGTTTTTAGAAGTCGAGTGCTAAGAACATCAGGACTGTTCTACACATTAATTGAGACTTTAACAGAAAAATAAGCCAGCTGTCTAGCAATTTAACAAAAATTTTCTTCTGAAATCCACTGAAGTCTATGGGTACAGAGCCCAGCAAACAGATTGAATCAGTCAAGATGGCAGGGCCAATCAGTGGCAGCGCGGAGCACAAGAGGAGATGGAAAAAACAGGCAGCAGCCAATGGGAGCCTTTCAGCACTTCCCAGTTCAGCCTGGGAGCTTACCAGCAAGAGGAGGGTTCCTTGGCTGTGAGCAGTGGTGGTATGGACGCCTGGCCTAGATAGCCCCGGCCACTCAGATGTTTCCCTGATCAGGGGCTGAGAGATCAGATGGAACAGAGCAACAGATTGTGAGTCACAGTAATAACAATGGGTGACACTGGAGAGTAAATCAGGGGCATGTGCAGTGAACAGAGAGAGGATTTTGGCAGAAGGATGGGGGGAGGCTGCCACAGACAAGACAAATAAACTTGAACTGGCACCAGGGGGAGTACAGAGGGGAGATTTAGTAGAATATCAAATTTCAAAGGGAGGAGGAGAAGAGAGGCAGGGTTTAGCAGCGGGGGAGGGTGAGAGAAAGAATGAATGCAGAGGAGCAGGAATTACTTCACAGTTCTAAATTACTGCAGTTTCCATCTGCACTTTACAGTTCAATTCTAAAACATTTAGGCAGGTCTACACAATTAATTTTGATTTTGACAAAAAAATAGTAATCAGCCTAGCAATTCAGCCTAGATTATCGGCTGAGACCCGGAGTTTTTAGAAGTCGAGTTCTAAGAACATTAAGTCTGGTCTACACATTAATTGAGACTTTAACAGAAAAATAAGCCAGCTGTCTAGCAATTTAACAAAAATTTCTTCCGAAACCCACTGAAGTCTATGGGCACAAAGCCAAGCAAAACAGTTTGAATCAGTCAAGAATGCAGGGCGAATGAGTGGCAGCGCGGAGCACAAGAGGAGATGGAAGCAACAGGCAGCAGCCAATGGGAGCCTTTCAGCACTTCCCAGTTTGGTGTGGGAGCTTACCAGCAAGAGAAGGGTTCCTTGGCAGTGAGCAGTGATGGTGTGGACGGCTGGCCCTGGTAGCCTAGGCTGCTCAGATGTTTCCCTGATCAGGGGCTGAGAGATCTGTGAGGAACAGAGCAACAGATTGTGAGACACAATAATAACAATGGGTGACACTGGAGAGTAAATCAGGGGCATGTGCAGTGGAGAGAGAAAGGGGAGTTTGGCAGAGGGGTGGGGGGTTGGCTACCACAGACAAGAGAACTAAGCTTGAACTGGCACCAGGGGGAGGGCAGAGGCGAGATTTAGTAGAATATGAAATTTACAAGGGGAGGAGGAGGAGAAGAGAGATGCAGAGTTTAACTGCAGGGGGGAGGGGGGAGAAAAAGAATGAATGCATTGGAGCAGGAATTACTTCTCAGTTCTAAATTACAGCAGTTTACATCGGCACTTTACAGTTCAATTCCAAAACATTTAGGCAGGTCTACACAATTAATTTTGATTTTGATAAAAAAATAGCAATCAGCCTAGTAATTCAGCCTAGATTATTGGCTGAGACCAGGAGTTTTTAGAAGTCGAGTGCTAAGAACATCAAGACTGGTCTACGCATTAATTGAGACTTTAATGGAAAAATAAGCCAGCTGTCTAGCAATTTAACAAAACTTTTCCTCCGAAACCCACTGAAGTCTATGGGCACAGAGCCCAGCAAAACAGTTTGAATCAGTCAAGATTGCAGGGCCAAAGTGTGGCCGCGCGGAGCACAACAGGAGATGGAAGCAACAGGCAGCAGCCAATGGGAGCTTTTCAGCACTTCCCAGTTCAGCCTGGAAGCTTACCAGCAAGAGGATGTTTCCTTGGCGGTGAGCAGTGGTGGTGCAGACAGCTGGCCCAGGTAGCCCCGGCCGCTCAGATGTTTCCCTAATCAGAGGCTGAGAGATCTGAGGAAGGGAACAGACAACAGATTGTGAGTCACAGTAATAACAAAGGGTGACACTGGAGAGTAAATCAGGGGCGTGTGCAGTGGAGAGAGAAGAAATTTGGCAGAGGGTTGGGGGGGAGGCTGCCACAGACAAGAGAAATAAGCCTGAAATGGCACCAGGGGGAGGATAGATGGGAGATTTAGTAAAATATGAAATTTACAAGGGGAGGAAGAGAAGAGAGATGCGGGGTTTAGTAGCAGCGGGAAGGGTGGAGATGAAAGAATAAATGCAGAAGGGCAGATATTACTTCACAGTTCTAAATTCCAACAGTTTCCATCTGCACTTGACAGTTCAATTCCAAAACATTTAGGCAGGACTACACAATTAATTTTGATTTTGACAAAAAAATAGCAATCAGCCTAGTAATTCAGCCTAGATTATCGGCTGAGACCCGGAGTTTTTAGAAGTCGAGTGCTAAGAACATCAAGACTGGTCTACACATTAATTGAGGCTTTAACAGAAAAATAAGCCAGCTGTCTAGCAATTTAACAAAACTTTTCCTCCAAAACCCACTGAAGTCTGTGGGCGCAGAGCCCAGCAAAACAGTTTGAATCAGTCAAGATTGCAGGGCTAATCAGTGGCCGCGCGGAGCACAAGAGGAGATGAAAGCAACAGGCAGCAGCCAATGGGAGCCTTTCAGCACTTGCCAGTTCGGCTTGGGAGCTTACCAGCAAGAGAAGGGTTCCTTGGTGGTAAGCAGAGGTGGTGTGGACGGCTGGTTTAGGTAGCCCCGGCCGCTCTGATGTTTCCCTGATCAGGGGCTGAGAGATCTGAGGAAAGGAACAAAGCACCAGATTGTGAGTCACAGTAATAACAAAGGGTGACCCTGGAGAGTAAATCAGGGGCGTGTACAGTGGAAAGAGAGAGGGGAATTTGGCAGAGGGTTGGGGGGAAGGCTGCCACAGACAAGAGAAATAAGCTTGAAATGGCACTAGGGGGAGGACAGTGGGCAGATTTAGTAGAATATGAAATTTACAAGGGGGGCAGGAGAAGAGAGATGCTGGGTTTAGCAGCAGGTGGGAGGGTGGAGAGAAAGAATGAATACAGAGGGGCAGGAATTACTTCACAGTTCTAAATTACTGCAGTTTCCATCTGCACTTTACAGTTCAAATCTAAAACATTTAGTCAGGTCTACACAATTAATTTTGATTTTGACAAAAAAATAGCCAACGGCCTAGTAATTCAGCCTAGATTATCGTCTGAGACCCGGAGTTTTTAAAGTCGAGTGCTAAGAACATCAAGACTGTTCTACACATTAATTGAGACTTTAACAGAAAAATAAGCCAGCTGTCTAGCAATTTAACAAAAATTTTCTTCCGAAACCCACTGAAGTCTATGGGAGCAGAGCACAGCAAAACAGTTTGAATCAGTCAAGATTGTAGGGCCAATCCGTGGCCACGCGGAGCACAAGAGGAGATGGAAGAAACAGGCAGCAGCCAATGGGAGCCTTTTAGCACTTCCCAGTTCAGCCTGGGACCTTACTAGTAAGAGGAGGGTTTACTGGCAGTGAGCATTGGTGATGTGGATGGCTGGCCCAGATAGCCCCGGCCGCTCAGATGTTTCCCTGATCAGGGGCTGAGAGATCTGATGAATGGAACAGAGCAACAGATTGTGAGTCACAGTAATAACAATGGGTGACACTGGAGAGTAAATCAGGGGCATGTGCAGTGAAGAGAGAGAGGAATTTGGCAGAAGAGTGGGGGGGAGACTGCCACAGACAAGAGAAATAAGCTTGAACTGGCACCAGGGGGAGGACAGAGGGGAGATTTAGTAGAATATGAAATTTACAAGGGGAGGAGGAGAAGTAGAGAGATGCAGGGTTTAGCAGCAGGGGGAGGGTGGAGAGAAAGAATGAATGCAGAGGGGCAGGAATTACTTCACAGTTCTAAATTACAGTAGTTTCCATCTGCACTTTACAGTTCAATTCTAAAACATTTAGGCAGGTCTACACAATTAATTTTGATTTTGACAAAAAAATAGCAATCAGCCTAGTAATTCAGCCTAGATTATCGGCTGAGACCCAGAGTTTTTAGAAGTCGAGTGCTAAAAACATCAAGACTGATCTATGCATTAATTGAGACTTTAACAGAAATATAAGCCAGCTGTCCAGCAATTTAACTAAAATGTTCTTCCGGAACCCACTGAAGTCTATGGGCGCAGAGCCCAGCAAAACAGCTTGAATCAATCAAGATTGCAGGGCCAATCAGTGGCCGCGCGGAGCACAAGAGGAGATGGAAGCAACAGGCAGCAGCCAATGGGAGCCTTTCAGTACTTCCCAGTTTGGCCTGGGAGCTTACCAGCAAGAGGAGGGTTCCTTGGCTGTGAGTAGTGGTGGTGTAGATGGCTGGCCCAGGTAGCCCCGGCCGCTCAGATGTTACCCTGATCAGGGGCTAAGAGATCTGAGGAAAGGAACAGAGCAACAGATTGTGAGTCACAGTAATAACAAACGGTGACACTGAAGAGTAAATCGGGGCGTGTGCAGTGGAGACAAAGAGAGAGGGGAATTTGGCAGAGGGGCCGGGGGGGAGGCTGCCACAGACAAGAGAAAAAAGCTTGAACTGGCACTAGGGGGAGGACAGAGGGCAGGTTTAGTAGAATATGAAATTTACAAGGGGTGGAGGAGAAGAGAGATGCTGGGTTTAGCAGCAGGGGTGAGGGTGGAGAGAAAGAATGAATGCAGAGGGGCAGGAATTACTTCACAGTTCTAAATTACTGCAGTTTCCATCTGCACTTTACAGTTCAATTCTAAAACACTTAGGCAGGTCTACACAATTAATTTTGATTTTGACAAAAAAATAGCAATCAGCCTAATAATTCAGCCTAGATTTTTGGCTGAGACCTGGAGTTTTTAGAAGTCGAGTTCTAAGAACATCATGTCTGGTCTACAGATTAATTGAGACTTTAACAGAAAAATAACCCAGCTGTCTAGCAATTTAACAAAAATTTTCTTCCGAAACCCACTGAAGTCTATGGGCACAGAGCCAAGCAAAATAGTTTGAATCAGTCAAGATTGCAGGGCCAATCAGTGGCCACGCGGAGCACAAGAGGAGATGGAAGCTACAGGCAGCAGCCAATCGGAGCCTATCAGCACTTCCCAGTTCGGTGTGGGAGCTTACCAGCAAGAGAAGGGTTCCTTGGCGGTGAGCAGTGATGGTGTGGATGGCTGGCCCAGGTAGCCCTGGCTGCTCAGATGTTTCCCTGATCAGGGGCTGAGAGATCTGAGGAAAGGAACAGAGCAACAGATTGTGAGTCACAGTAATAAGAATGGGTGACACTGGAGAGTAAATCAGGTGTGTGTGCAGTGGAGAGAGAGAGGGGAATTTGGCAGAGGGTTGGGGGGGTGGCTACCACAGACAAGAGAAATAAGCTTGAACTGGCACCAGGGGGAGGGCAGAGGCGAGATTTAGTAGAATATGAAATTTACAAGGGGAGGAGGAGGAGGAGGAGAAGAGAGATGCAGAGTTTAACAGCAGGGGGGAGGAGGGAGAAAAAGAATGAATGCAGAGGGACAGGAATTACTTCACAGTTCTAAATTACTGCAGTTTCCATCTGCACTTTACAGTTCAATTCTAAAACACTTAGGCAGGTCTACACAATTAATTTTGATTTTGACAAAAAAATAGCAATCAGCCTAGTAATTCAGCCTAGATTTTCGGCTGAGACCTGGAGTTTTTAGAAGTCGAGTTCTAAGAACATCAAGTCTGGTCTACACATTGAGACTTTAACAGAAAAATAAGCCAGTTGTCTAGCAATTCAACAAAAATTATCTTTCAAAACCCTCTGAAGTCTATGGGCTCAGAGCCCAGCAAAACAGTTTGAATCAGTCAAGACTGCAGAGCCGATCAGTGGCCGCACAGAGCACAAGAGGAGATGGAGGCAACAGGCAGCAGCCAATGGGAGCCTTTCAGCACTTCCCAGTTCGGCCTGGAAGCTTACCAGCAAGAGGAGGGTTCCTTGGCGGTAAGCAGTGGTGGTGTGGATGGCTGGCCCAGGTTGCCCCGGCCACTCAGATGTTTCCCTGATGAGGGGCTGAGAGATCACATCCTTCAGTGAATGCTAAATCTTCTTTTCCCCAGCCCATACTAAGGCCACAGTGGTCCATTTCCAAACCCAGGTTGATGGTATAGCAGGAGGTGAGGTGTCCAGTGCCTCAGCCCTCCACATTACTGGTTCTGCTATGAGTTTACTGTAGTGCATATTTCCTTAGACAGTATTGTTTGTGGCCTTGAGAGAGGCTGATCCTGCATCCTAAAGGTTTACAGTTCTGTGCACAGTCCTGTGCTCAGTTCTGTGCTTTTATCCTCTGTACAATTCAGCCAAAACAATATTTTGTGCAATTCTTTCTCCTTTTCTTTATTGCTGAGGGAAGTGACATAAAAACAAGATTACTGTTCCTTGGACTTTATTAGCTTCAGCTGCTTGTTTATACATGGCAGCATAATGCCCTGTTCATAAGATCATAATTATATCCACAGCAACAAAGTGGGATGTCATAAACAGAACTGTGACTGCAGAAGTAGGCAAACAGAAAGAGCAAATAGGGCAGTGATCCTGTTTCCATGCAAATGTCCACAGTAATAACAAATGTGGGCTACAATTAAAAAAAGGGTGGAAATATCAGCTAAATTGTGTCTAGATATTTTTCAGTTGTCCCAACAATATGGGGTCTCTTTTAAAGCCCATTTATACTGCAAGGAAACATTCTGCATTGTCAAATGCATGTGATTTTAGTGGGCTAGCATATTTTATTTGAATTTCTAGCTATGGGTAGATCTTACCAGGGCAGGCAGATAACTTCACTTTCTACTAACGCCCGGCCCCCAAAAACCCATATAGGAGCAGAGACTCTATCATATTAATCATGAAAAGTAGTTGCTAGGGGAATATTCTTTATTCGTAAAATTGTGCAACACTACAGATACATTGAAAACATGAAAATACCAGTAAATAAAGTGTGTTTACTGTAAAATGATGGTACTGATCAATCTACTGCAAATGATAAGGATTAAGGGTTGTTATCAAGTTAAAGGCAGCCAATTCTACACCTGTATGCATACATATTATATTTTTTAACTTTTTTAAGTTTTATTTTCAATATCCAGATTCTGTGCTAATAATCTGGAGTACTTTAGGTAAATTTGATATAGCTAACCATGTCTCACAAATCACAGCCCAACCTCATTTCATCCCGTGCAAACATTTCCTGCAAATGTGTTGGAAGATTATTGTTTTAAACAGCTCATTTTATTTACATCAGATTCTGTGTGTATTTGTACAAGCATCATTGGTGAGATGGTATTTTCAATAAAAAAAGAAAGCCTCCTCTTCTGCTGTCACTCATCTAAATTAAACACAGTCTACATTGTATATGTGTCACATTCTTTAGGAACTGACAGCAAGAAGTGACTAAGAAAATGGAATTTAATCTTCGTAGTGAACTCCTGAGAAAGGCTTTTGGTGCCCTCCTGTGGTTTGTTGAAAATAAACACTTTTTCCTCTGTGATAGGATTTCCATGTTGCCTCAAAATGTAAGATTCCTAATTTCCATGAAGTCTTCCTGATACTGCTAAGTAAAGACCGAGCTATGATAGTCAGTGAGTGAGTGAGTGAGTGAGTGAGTGAGTGAGTGAGTGAGTGGAATAATTTTACCAGGAATGGCCCACTGCGTTGTAACAGCTCATTGCCACAGGCATTCTGGAGGAAAAGATGATCAGCCTGGGAACCACAAGATGTGACATTTTAGTACCAAAAAGCAATCAAAAGGTACCTGTGGTACTGGGCGGTGCCAAGGTTTAAATGACAGCACACGCATAAACACACACACACACACACACTCTGATTCCAATGGACCTAGGCTTTTGGACTGTGCTGGAAGGATTGGAGAGTCAGTGGGCTCCTGTGTGATCTGTACTCTGGTCTGAGATGGAGCTGTCATGGCTGTCTTTGTTCCCTATCTACCGTGATCTTTGGGACTTCATGGTTTAGTGACTCTGCCTTTGCCCCTATTGAGCCAATAGCAGCCTTGCCTGACTCTGGGGGCAGTCCTGCTACAAAAAATGACTTTTGAATATATGCTGAAGTTCTGATACTGATTCCAATGGACCTCAGCTTTTGGACTGTGTTGGAAGGATTGGGGAGTCAGTGGGCTCCTATGTGATTTGTACTCTGGGCTGAAAAAAGCTGTCACAGCTGTCTTCGTCTGCAGTCTGCCATGATCTTTGGGACTTCCTGGTTTAGTAACTCTGCCTTTGCCCTTGTTGAGCCAGTAACAGTCTTCCCTGGTTCTGAGGGCAGTCCTGCTACTGAGCTGTTTTCCCTATATACTTCATAGCAGAAGGAGGATGCCTCTCACATCTGGACTGTGCTGCCTGTTGTGTCCTACATTTGGCAGGTGGACTTCATCTTGATGTCCTAGACTTGATCCACTCCTATCAGTTCTTGCCCTGTAACAGGCTGTTGGGTGGGCAGTTCTTACCAGCTGTATTTAAGTGTCTTGCTCTAGTGTTCCTCCGCTGGGGTCCAGAGTCTAAGGGCCATACCACATGGGCATCATACTGTGAGTGGCAGCATGGGGCGGCAACCAGCAGAATACTCTACACCCACAGTAGAACACTTTTTTTTTTTGACAGCATCAGTTGTCGTTGGTTTAATTTACTAATGCTTGTATTGCACTGATCAATGTAATGTATCTGTTATGTGATTTACTGCTTGTTTTCTCATTTGTGCATTAATACTAAAGAAATCTAAATTCATACTAAGTACTGCAACATAGAAACATAGAAACAGAATTGATGGCAGATAAGGACCACTTGGCCTATCTACTGTAGTCTGCCCATTTTCCCTACCTGTTTGATATGCCATAAATCTTAACTGATCTGCAGCTTACCCTCTCTTTCCTATCGCTAGAGTTCCTTTATGTCTGTTCCATGTGTTTTTGAATTCTCCTACCATTTTTGCCAAGCTACTGTTTACAACATATTTTACCTATATTTGACAACAGTCACAGCACTTACCCAGGGCATAATGAAAACATTCAGTTCCACGTCCATATGAGTTCTACCCAGTGTTCATTTATTTTATGCCTGCAAGCAGTAAAACCAAATGATTTGATAAAGACTTGTAACAGTTGAAATGTCAGAGCACGTTTTGTTTCCCCTGACCCAGGAGGGTAGTTCGTTTTTACTGCTTGTAATAAATGAACATTGAGTTGAACTCGTATGGACGTGGAACTAAATTTTTTCATCATGTCCTGGGTAATTGCCATGACTGTTGTTAAATATATGCTTAAGTAGCTGTCACTGAGCATCCCAGGTCACCTAGTGTGGCACTGTTGGAATTCTGAACATATTTTACCTGTTCATTGATGTGTAACTGTTTAGTTGCATTTGTGAGGGTTTTCTTTCCCCCCAATACTTAACTACTGTGTTTACCCTTTAGTTTAATTTAATTTGGTGACTTGGCATTTAATCTGTTATTGTTTGTTATCTTCCTTAATTAATTAATGTATAGTGTAATCATTCTCTACTCCATCTGCCTTGTTTACATCCCTATTGCCTTCCCTTCTGGGCCTGTTAAACATCTAACATCATCCACTCAGCAAATGTCCTTCTACATAGATAATAATGGACTACTCTTCCCCCTTCAGCATGGTTTCAGGAAGGGTTTCAGCACCACCATAGCCACAACTTGCTTTACTGACCTTGTACTCAGATCTACCGATGAGGGTAGGCTAACCGGAGCCATCAGAGCCATCTTCATCAACTTATCCAAAGCATTCAATATTGTTGACTACAACCTCCTAATTCAGAAACTGTCCTCCTTCGGTTTCCCTGAGGGGGCAGCAAACTGGATTTGTCATTACCTTTCTGGGAGGTCACAAAGTGTATATGTCAGTGAAGCTCTATCATCACCCCTAGAGGTGACCACTGGTGTCCCACAAAGATCCATACTGGGCCCAATTCTCTACTCTCTAGTCATCAATAAAATACTAGACATTAACCCTGGCTGTCAAAAAATCATGTATGCAGATGACCTACTCCTGTATAGGAGTGACCCCAGTCTTCCTTCCCTGTCTCACTCCCTATCTCATGACTTCACTATTACACACAACTGGTTCTCCATTAACAGACTACTGGTTACTACTAAATAAACCAAGACCATGTTATTTATTTATTTAAAAATTGGTAACCAGGAAAAGCACACTGAGCAGAAGCTTGTTTACAGGTGCGACCCGGGGCAATGGGTAAGGTGAAATATACATAAGATACATGTGAAACATAAGATACAGTTGATACAGGAAAACACAGTAATTTACAAAAGTAAACAGCAGTTTACAGTTGTATCCAATATATAATTTACATATATTACAGGAATGAGGTCACAGTAGTTTACAAAGACGCAAGCATGTAATCAGTAGCAAATATGATACTACATAAATAAGAGCAGGAGCTGGCGCATGACAAGAGCAGGTTGTTGGGGTTAGAATGAGGAAGGGAAAGTAGTAAGAGGTGAGTCAACACAGAGGAGGCATGCAGCTAGGGAGGGAAGGGACATAGGCGGGGAGGAGAGTCCACTAAAGTACTTTTGATGGAGACCACAGTTGGCAAACTATGTACATTGAGGGGTAGTGTGTTCCATAGGACAGGGAGCCAGTAAGTGAAGGCTTGTTTCCCAGCCAGTGAGTGCAGAGTGGCTAAGGCAAAAGAATGTTGGTCTTGGGACCGCAAGGTGTAGCCAGCACTGGGGGGCAGGCATTACTAAGGAGAAGAGATAGGAGGGAAGAGTGTTGAATAAGAACTTAGCGACGAATGATGCACAGTGTGAAAGGTGGTAGTTTGCTAGAGGTGAAAGGGAGACAGGAGGTCACGTGACGCTAACTTTCTGAGCAGCAGCAGTGTCTCGGAGCTCCTGGCACCCATCAGCCTTATCCTCTTCAAATTGCGATTCTAGAAGAACAATCTCAACAATTCCTATACCATTCGATCTATCTCACTCTGCCTTTCGGCCCCAGGGCGATTTCTATTCACATCCTGTCAACATAAAGAAGGATGGAGGCAGAGAAGAAACAGGCCGTGATCCGGCACACACCACCAGCCACGCCTGAGAAGCTACCCAAAAAGCGAGGAACCAGCTCGGCACCACTCCCGACAAAATGGGCGATAAAGCACCCTCAACAAACCTTCTCACTGAAGAAAAGTTCTTGCAAGAGCTAACACCACTGAGAGAAGCGCTACAGGACATTACCTCTGAGCTCAAATCTATCCGGGGAGACCTTTCCTCTCTCGCCACGAGGGTGTCTGACTCGGAAGCCAGAATCCATTCCCAGGAACAATGGAGACCCACAACGGAATCTGACTTGGTCGCATTAAAGCAACAGGTTAAAAAATTACAACTTAAAACGGAGGACCTAGAAGGTCACAGTAGGCGAAACAACCTCCTTATCCTGGGCCTTCCTGAACTTGAAGAGGGATCTGATCCTATCGCCTTTCTCCAAAAGTTTTTAGTTAAAACGGTGGGCCCATCACCTCTTAATCCCCACTACCATCTGGAAAGAGCGCATAGATCCCTGAGACCTAGGCCCCCTCCGGATTCTCCCCCACAACCAATGATATTTAAGTTTCTCAGCTATTTAGAGAAGCAGCATGTTCTTGCTAAAACTCACGAACTTCAAGCAATCATGTGGGGACCTGCCGAACTTCGCATTGCTCAAGATCTTCCATGGGAGACCAGGCTGAAGAGAACAGCATTCCATTCCATCGTTCAGGAGCTCATTGCAGCGGGCATCCCTTTTAGAATGCTGTACCCCGCTACCCTCAAGGTCACAAGTGAGGGCATCTCCACGAACTATGACTCCCCGGATTCTGCTTCCAAGGACCTGATTTCTAAGCTCCCTAATCTCTTCAAAACAAAATAGCTGAACTCTCAGTTACCAGTTTCACAACTAAGGCAATGTTTTAGCCTGAATTCTGTGTTTGTTAATCTAGGTTACCTTGATGGGTGGTTCCGTTGTCGTCCCGATGGGTGGAGAGTCCTCGGCGGCCCAAGTGGAGGTCGGGGTGGGCCGCGGCATCTCTGGCCCTCATAAACTCCCCGGAACCAAAGGGAAGTGGTTGCAATGTTATGCCTGATCGTTTTAGTGATGGACCACTTTGGTCCTCCCGCATAACAGTTCCCCGGGGAAACAACATGCATAATAGAGTGTCAGGCCTGGGCTTCCACCTCTCGAGTCGACCTGCCATCCTTCAGTACCCTATAATCGCCCTGACAAGGGGGTGAGTGAACTTTTGGGGTTCTCCCTTTGTAAAGGGTCGGGTGCCACTCCACATAGAGTTTTTCCCCCTGGGTTCTTTCTACTTTCCATTCTGGTGTTCCCCCCTTTTTTTTTTTTTCAGATCCTCGCCGCAATCTCTATTATGGTGTGCATGATGGAGGCTGATGGGGGGGGTTCCTGGAGACGTTTGTGGCTGCGTGAAAAGTTGCCTCATGAGCTTATAGAGAGGGGTTATGTAGACCCAGTTTCACAAGCGGGGAGCTCTCTGGTTAGTTCTGTTTGGCTTAAAGCTATCCTTTTATACTCAGGCCCCCGGAGACCCCTCATTACACCTGATTTTAGTAGCAGGCTGAACACTGGGTTTACCATTGGGTCCTGGATCTCAGGCTTCTGTCATGAATCTTACCATTTTTTGGTTGACTATGCCTAGTACCAGGGTGTATATAGTTTGAAAGGCTTATTAGGGGGTTATAAGGGGGGGGGGGTTGGGGGAGTCGAGCTGCCTACTATTTCCTATGTTTCATCTCAGTTTTGACTTATACAGTTTGCTCATGACACATCAACATTTGGTATGTGACATTTGGCGGCTTACAGCGAGTTGGGATTTCAGGGCTAGAGTGTGCTATCTCTACTGGGTTATTGGTATGAGTTCTATTGTCTGCCCTTATATTCTTTTGTTTTTGAAATGGCTATGAATTCAGTCAAAGTCGCATCGTGGAATGTACGTGGGCTCAGGGAGAAAACCAAGAGAATTCAAGTATTTAATCACTGTGACCTAATCCAGACCGACATACTGATGTTACAAGAAACTCATTTACTCAATACAGAGGCTAAATGGTTGTTCAGATCTGGCTTTTCACAAGTATTTGTGGCAAGTGGGTCAGGATCTAGTAGGGGTGTGGCTATCCTTATTAAAAACTATGTTACATTCCTGGTAGACATAACAGTGACTGACCCAGATGGAAGATTCATACTGGCCAAAGGATCCCTCAATAACTGTGAAACTGTTCTCTGTTCAATTTATGGTCCAGTATGTGGTAGTTCCGATTTTTTATGGCCCTGGCAGACAAGGTAAGTGCCCTACTCCCCTCACAACTTATCCTGGGTGGGGATTGGAACGTTCCACCATCCTATCCCCTAGATAAAGCTCCAGACTCAAGTCGCCCACCTACCCCGGTTCAAAGATCCTTATCAGACTTTTTACATATTCTAGGGTTGTTCGACCCCTGGCGCCTCACCAATCCCTCCCTTCAGTCCTTCTCCTTCTTTTCCCAACCCCATGGTTCCTGGTCTAGAATAGACTACATTTTGATTAGTAAATCCCTCCTCCCCGGTCTTCTCCAGACCGGTATTGAACCGATTGTGCTTTCCGACCACACCATAGTATGGGCAAGAATTTCCCCCGATCTCAATTTTCAGCGGGACACAGTCTGGAAACTCAACACCCAACTCCTCAAAGACTCCCAGACTGTGGCTCACATTAAAACTTTCATCTCCAATTTCCTCGAGAACAATATTAACTCTACCCCTCGGTTCGACATTATCTGGAGCTCCCTGAAATGTTACCTAAGAGGTGAATTAATTAAGTTGGCCTCGACGAGGAAAAAAACTAGACAAGCCCAAGCCTCCCTATTAATGGCCAGGATCAAGGAGCTTGAAAGCTCTTACTCCCTCTCCTCCCCCTTGTCATCCCTTGAAGCCCTTTTAGCAGCCAAAAACGAATATACGGATCTCCTTAAAGAAAAAGCTGAATATAGCTTAATTAAAACCCAATCTAAATACATCGAGCAAGGTGAAAAGGCGGGTAGACTCTTGGCTTTAAGATTACGTACGTTAGAGAGCTCCAGATTAATCTCGGCCCTACATTCCCCCGAAGGTCTCATTAAAACTTCCCCCAGAGAAATCACACAGATCTTCGAAGATTTCTATAGGAATCTTTACAAAAGCCCTCCCTCCTCTGTATCTTTCCTAGACATATCAACCTATCTGGCAGACCTCAACTTTTCCCCAACTTTCTGTCTCCCATAAAGATACCCTGACTTCCCCTATCTCTCTCTCCGACATAGAAGAGGCTATCGCTTCCATTGCTCTGGACAAAGCACTGGGCCCAGATGGTTATCCCTCAAATTTTTTCCAAGTATTTTCTAAAGAACTTGCCCCTTTACTCCTCAAGTTATACTACTACATGTTCACTGCCGAGACTCTGGATCCCACTCTACTCAAGGCCACTATTGTTCTAATCCTCAAGCCCGATAAAACGCCCACAGACCCAGCGAGCTACCGACCCATTTCTCTCCTAAATTGCGATATGAAGATCCTTTCCAAGATTTTGGCCGAAAGGATTAAAAAAGTCTGGATCCACCTTCTCAGCCCGGAACAAGTTGGCTTTGTCCAATCTCGCTCCCCAGCAGATCATCTTAGAACCCTTTCCCACATCTCTCATGCTGCCCAATTATCCCATTCCCCAATGGCCCTGATTTCACTAGACGCAGAGAAAGCGTTTGACAGAGTCAACTGGTCTTTTCTTTGGGCTACGCTGGCCAAAATGGACTTTCCACCCTCTTTCCTCAAATGGATCCAGGTTTTATATAAATCCCCTTCGGGGATATATTGTAACGGTGTTTTTTCCTCTATCTTCCACCTTCATAAAGTACCAGACAAGGTTGCCCTCTTTCACCTTTCCTGTTCAACCTGTATCTTGAACCTCTTCTCCTCAAACTTAAGTCTTCCCCATCCATTCAAGGCTGTCTGATACAACAGCAGGAATTAGTCCTCTCAGCCTATGCTGATGATATCTTACTTCATGTTGCCCACCCTGCCACTTCACTAGGACATGCACTTCAAATCATAGCCCAATACGGCAACCTCTCTCACTATAAATTGAACATATCGAAATCCGAAATCTTTCCATTGAACCCCCTTACGTATAAACATGAGCTCATTAAGTTCGGTATGAGATGGTCCCCCAAATCGATCAAATACCTAGGCATCCACTTCACTTCAGACCCCTTTTTACTTAGGAAACTCAACCTGGATGACCTTAAAGCTCATATCCAACTAGACCTTCAAAGATGGTCTAACCTCCCCATCTCCTTGTGGGGCAGGATTAACATCATCAAGATGAACATTCTTCCCCGTATCTTTTACCCTCTCAATCTATTAGGTCTCTGGCTACCGCTCTCTTATCTACGTCAATTCCATACAATCTTCTCAAAGTTTATTTGGCGGGGGAAAGCGGTTAGGCACTCCTTCCTCAAACTATCCCTTCCTAAAGATAAAGGCGGTCTTCGACTCCCTAATCTAATACTTTACCATTGGGCTGCTCACCTCTCCAAGCTAGGTAAATGATACTCAACCTCCACTGACACTTCTCCCCCGATCTGGCTCCAGATTGAGAGACAGATCCTCTCAGAGGCTAAAATAAATCCCCAAGCAATCTTCTTTACTCCTACTTCGGCGCTCGCACCCTGGTTATCCAATCAAACAATCACTACATCTCTTAAATCCCTTTTTCAATGCTTCTATTTCCTCAAAATCTTTCCTAAAACAGACCTAGCACAACCCCTCATTCTTAATCCCAACATTAAACTGGGCAACTCGATAATCACCCCCGAGTGGCTCCCACAAATCAATGAAACTACTCTAGAACACTACTATGACCAAGGTTCCCTCCTCCCATCTTCAAACATACTAACTAAATTTGATATTCCTAACAATAAGATTTTTAAGATATACCAACTGAGGCATCTCATTATTACTAACTTTGGCCCAGAATCTCGTGACTCAAAGGTCAGTCCTTTTCTTTCTCATATTCTCACCCTTGCCTCCAAACCACATTCCATCTTATTAATATACTCCTACCTACTGGACTACAAATTCCCAAATTTGCTCGAGGTCTCCTGTACTTGGCTTTCTCTACTTCCAGATTCCACCCCCAACTGGACCCGAATTTGGAAAGACCTACACAGATACCACATCCAGGACAGATTTAGACTCATCCAGTATTACATACTAAACAATATGTATTACACCCCAACTAAACTGTTTCGCCTCAATAAACTATCTCTCCCTCTTTGTTCCAGATGTTCTCATAGCGAGGGGAACTCGCTCCATATTTTCTGCAATGTCCCAAAGTTGCCCCTTTGTGGACCTCTATTCAGGACAAGCTAGATCCCATACTCAGCCTTATAAACCTTTTCACGCCCGATATCTGTATTCTCGGTGACTATTCCACCATAGATTACCTGGAACGTCAATATCATATGGCCTTATTGTCCATAGTAGTCAAAAGGCTGGTCCTCAAGTGTTAGACTGATCAGCTGCTCTTGACCTATGCTGAATGGCTAACAGATCTTTCAATGTGCTTCAATACGGAGAGACTTGTAGCCAGTTCTCGCAATCGCATGGACCTGTTCCATAAAAGGTGAGGCAAACTATATGCATTATATCTGCATCATTGACCTCTTGGTTCCTTCTCTGATGCCCAACAAGGCTTCCTTTTTTTTTTTTTTCACCCACTCCTTTCGACTTCGATTTCATGACCAGGTTATGACTCCGTTGTGGATTTGACAATAGAACTTGGCATACATCTACTTTGCACACTCTATAAGGGTTTCAGTAGGGTGGAGGGTGGACATAATATGGGTGGTTGTAGGGAGAGTTTTGGTGGGTTGATTGGGAAGGTGGGTGGGAGAGGGATTGGGGTTATTTTTCTATTTATTTATACCATGAATTGATATCCGACATCTGTATACAATGCCCTGTCTGTATATGGTTTTGCTAAAATCAATAAACTTGAATTTCAAAAAAAAGAAAGGGAGACAGAGTGGTAGGGGAGGCAGTGATGAGTATGATATGGGAGGTTTGTAGCAAATTGACAGAAGGCATGAAACAGTAGGTCAAGCTTGGTGATGGAGGATTTTGGTGCAGAGCTATATACCACATCTGCATAATTGATGGAAGGGAGGATAAGCTTGGTGATTTATTCCTTCGTGATGGGGAGGGAGAGGCTGTCCTTGTGCTTATACAGCATGCCAAGTTTAGGATGTTGCTTATTGTGGATG
Source organism: Neoceratodus forsteri (assembly GCA_016271365.2). NCBI lineage: Eukaryota > Metazoa > Chordata > Ceratodontiformes > Ceratodontidae > Neoceratodus > Neoceratodus forsteri. Next base: position 705,224,953 of record CM057455.1, read on the forward strand.
GCTTCGAGGTGCAGTGAAAAGTCAAATTTTGGGTCGAGCCATACACCAAGTATTCAAAGGAGTCAACCGCCAGGATTTTGAAGCCATCAAGGGCATAGAAAAATGGAGGGGAAGGCAGTTTAGCCAGTTTCTGGGCAGAACAAAAACCATAGCAACCATTTTCTTAGTATTGCAACTGAGAGATTTGAATTCGAGCCAACGCAATGTGTTCGCAAAATCGGTTTGGAGGATGGGTTTATTGTGGGATATGGAGGGACAGGCAGAGAAGATTACAGTGTCATCAGCATACATTTGAACATGGGAAACTGTGCTGACTGAAGGGAGGATATTGATGAATACTGAGAAGAGGGTCAGGCCAAGGATAGACACCTGAGGTACTCCAGTGTGGATGGGGACGGGGGCAATTTGGAGCCCCCCAACTTTATGAACTGGAACCTGTCAGAGAGGTAGGACTTGAACCATTTGGTGGTGGAGGGTGAGAGGCCTATAGAAGATAGGTCTTCTATGAGCAATTTATGGGTGAACGAATCGGAGGCCTTGGCTAAGTCGATGAAAATAGCCACTTATTCATGGCCGAGTGAGTGTTGTTGGTGAGGTGGAGAAAAGAGTAGGAGGTGGAAGTGGGAACATCAGAAGCCAGATTGATATGAGAACAGAATATCATTTGATGAGAGGAAGGAGTTCAACCTTTTAGAGATGAAGGACTCAAGAATTTTTGACAGGGAGGGTAGTAGAGAGATTGGCCTGTAGTTGCCAGGTGAGGATGGATCACCCCCTTTGTGTAGTAGGATGACTTTGACCAGTTTCCAAGCCTTGGGTAAGGAGCTAAAGAGAGAGAGAGAGGTTGAAAAAGGTGTGTGATTAGTGGTATTAGAGCATGAGCAGAGATTTTCAGTAGGATGGGATTCATTCCATCTGGACACTGCTTGGAAGAATTTAGTGATTTGAGGGCATGGATTACCTCTATCGGGGTGATCGGGGGAAAGTGTGACTAGATGAGGGAGGGGAAGAGAATTTGTTAGTGTGGAGTGGTGGGGAATGTGAGGGGGGATGTTCTGGTGTTAGGTTGGGCAGAGGGGAAGAGGGGATATGTTGGTGCCTATGGGGAGGGGATAGGGGAGAAGGTGGTTGCCCATGGGGTAAGGCACAAGTGGCGAAAAAATGGTTTATGGAGGAGGAGGTGGCTGTACTAGCGGCTTCATCAGAGGAGTGGGTGCTGTGGGGGGAGTGGGAGGGGGAGCCACGCAGGAAGTGGAGTGTTTTCCAGAAAGCAGCAGGAGTAGGGTGGCAAGCATCTAGCTGAGCTTTAAAGAAGCTAGCTTTGGAGGAATGCACAGCCTTAGTGCAAGCATTCCTTAGTGTCCTACAATTTTGGAGGTTGGAGGCATTGGAGGAAGTTTATACTGTTTCCATGCTTGGTCTCTGGATTTGAAAAGCTTCACTAGGTGAGGAGAGATCCAAGGAAGGTGCCTGTGCCAGACTCTTATCTTTGAGTGGGGCATGGGAGTTCCAGTTATTTAAAAAGGTGGAGCTGAAGGCAGCTAGTGCAGAGTCAATAGCGGATGCAGCCAGGTAAAGATCAGCTATTAGTGCCTGCAGGTTCAGAGACCTTAGGGATCTGAACCAAATATACTTGGGCGGGGCAAGAGGGGAGTGATTCTTCCTGTGGCAATGGATAATTCAGTGATCACTGTAGGCATCTGGGAGGATGCCCACTGAACTGAATTGTTGCGGATGAGTAGTTAGGATCCAGTCTAATAGTGAATGGTTGGTGGATTGGGGGTTGAGCCTAGTGGGGTTGGAGATAAGGTGCATGAGGTTGAGAGCCTTGATCTCATGTATTGTGGCCCTGGTTTGGGGGTCCAGCCAGTTTAGTTTGAAATCACCCTGGACGAGGAATTCACCTGATGCGGCAGAGGAAGTAAGGGTAGCAAGTTTAGAGACAATTGTGACAGAGGAAGCACTGGGGAAGAAGTAACAAGTGGCAAGAAAGAGGCAAGGATGAGGGAACACCAGCTTGGAGAGGAGGATCGCCTGCAATTTAGGTGTAACCTCCTGGTGGACAGTAGAGGCATGTAGGAATTCATGGATATAGATGGCAATGCCTCCGCCTCATTTACCCCTATCTTGGCGAAATATGGAATACCCGGGGATGGCAATTTGTGGCTCAGAGATTTTGGTGGATAGTCATGTCTCTGAGATTAAGAGGATGTTGGGGGTGTATTGAGTCATCCAGACCTTGATGAGATCCAATTTAGGCATAAGACTTCTAACATTTAAGTGATAGATGCCCAAGCCATTTGATGGGGTCTAGACAGAAGCTCTACAAATTGCCTGCAATAATGGTTTATTCCCTCTCTATCTCAGCTCCTGATGGTACACTCCTTGACCATGTCAAGAGTAGTAAGTATCTCAGGGTCACACTGGACCTTTCCTCATGTTCAGTGAACATATTGGTACAATTATCAAGAGAGAGCACCAGCAGGTCGCAGTATGCTACAACCTGAAACACTTTTTTAATCCTTAGGCACAACTAGTGATAGGAAGAGGCATGATGCTCCCTCTCCTGGAGTACTGCTCCACTGTCATCTCCCAGACCTAATCCAGGGAACTCAACTCATTAAACACTGCCTATAACGGCATCTGTCATTTTATTCTCTCAGCACCTCTAACTAACCATCACTGCTCACTGTATGCCTGATGAGGCTGACTTTCTCCCCAGGCCCTACGTGACTGCCACTTGGATGCCCTTATCTATAAATCCCTTGTGGCTGGTACTACCTCTCCCCTAAGTAAGTTCCTCAGTATCAAGTGAAACACTAGAACTATGAGGTCCTCATCTGAGCAATTGATGAGTCCCTCGCTCCAGCACGACATTGGCCAGAGAGCATTCTCCGTAACAGCTCCTAAACTCTGTAATAGCCTTCCCACCTTTAGCCTTAACTTAGGCCTTACACAGACCTTCAAACCAACCTTACTCTCAGCCTTCCTATCCAAATCTATCTGCAATTGTACCCCATAACATCCCTAACACCTACAATTGTTCTCCATAGTTGCTATATGACCATATTGTTCTGTCATATTGTTGTTATTGTACTTTAACTGTAAACCACAGAATGTTTAAATCCTTGTTCATCTTTGCATGTATCTAAAGCTGTGAAATCCCAGTACTTTCCATTCAATACATCTATGACTTCTGTATCCTTGTATTCATACAATCTCTATGGCTGGGTTGTGCCTGAAAATGGTCCCTGGGACCAGTGTACCCACCCTGTTAAAAAATAAATGAATAAATTAAAAATAAATGAACTATTCCTTTTACTGATCTCTTTTTTCCCTAACCTCTAATTATCTGCCTCCTTTCACTCCTCACTGTGCTGTTAACATCTCTTGTTTTTCTTTTTCCCTTTCTTCCTATGTTGATCCTTCTTCAACCCCCTGTTTCTTTCTGCATCTACTCTCTTACTTTTTCCCTCTTCTCTTCACCTTCTCTCCCCTCCTCCTCAGCTCCCTCTCTCCTTCACTCTCTTTGATGACTGTTGTGTCAATATCATCAAACTCCTTGGCTTCACCATGAAACTCTTGGATGCCTCCTGTCATTTTTCTTCCTCATTTTCTTCTCCCCCACCCCACCCCCCTCCAGGCAGCCTAATAATGTTTTAAAACTCTTTGTCTGCCTACTACTACAGTTAGCAGGTGACACTGAAATTAATTTTGGCCCATCTACTACTACACCCTTGCAACTTCCCAAAGGTTTGAGAGTGGCTCATTTAAACATCTGTAGCCTTCTCCCAAAAATTGACCAGCTATTACTGACCATGCTTAACCTGCCATTGAATGTACTACTTTTATCTGAAATCTGGCTCTCCTCTAATGTCCAGGATTCTGATGTAACTATACCTGGCTATACTTTAGCCAGGCAAGATGGCTCTAAAAGGGGTGGTGGTGTTGCAGTCTACATATCTACATACAGTATCCACTCATCTACATATCCACCAGGATCCAATTTACAGCAGTTCTCACTCTCCTTCTTTCCACAAGCTGCTCCTTCTTAAGCTTTTCCTTCCATTCTCTATTCCAGTCTTTATTATTGCTGTTTACTGTTACCCTGGTACTTCCTCTGCTTCGGTTACAGAGCTTCTTTCTTCTATTTGTTCTAACGCATCTCAAATGGTGAGCTACTTATACTTCGTGACTTTAATTTAAATTTGCTTTCCCCTAATGCAAATAAATTTTCACAGAATGTAAAGTCACTGTGGCTGACCTGATTTCTGAACCCACTTGATTAAATTTGAAATCCTTAAGCCATTCTCTGTTAGACTTGGTCCTCGCCTCTCATCCACACCTTATAGTAGTTGCAGTCATCCTTCCTGATGCCTTCAGTGCTCATCATATGGTCTACAGAGAGAGTAAGCTACATCGCACTAAAGCACCACCACAAGTTCATATATCTTAGGTCTTCTAAATCACTTGACTTGCCCTCTCTCCTAACTGATCTTTTGTCAACTGATAGGTCCCCATCTCTGCAGTCAGTAATATAAATTCTGCTGTACATTATTTTCAGTCTAAATTTGTGGCTGTATTGGATCATCATGCACTCCTGCAAAAGACTAGTGCATGGTTCACATCTTCTCTGGATATCGGCTAAGGTACTTGCTTGTCTACCCAACCGAGACCTTGCCTGGTGTACTTTTAAAATTACTAGCTCCCAATCTTCATTGACCAACTATAGATGCTTTCACAACACCTGTACCAAAGCTATCAGATTTGTGAAGTCTGAGTATTTTGTTTCCACATTCCAAAACAACATTAATAACCCCTCCAAGTTATGGAAAGTTATCCACTCCCTTTTCACTCCACAGATCCAGTCTCCTGCTCCTATTCTCAAAGTTGACGACGCCCTTATCTCTGATCCTTCTGCTGTTGCTATGTCTTTTCATACCTATAGTACTTTACTACCTGTGCCCTTTCTCTTATCACTTCCTCACCTTCCCCCTTCCTTCCCTCCCTCTGCTTTTCCTGTCCTTGTTCTTTTTCCTTCTCTTATTCTCCCTAAATGCTCTGCTTGCCCTTTATCCTCTGAAGGGAGGTAGTCCAGATAGCCTTGAGCTTAAGGTTTTCCTTTTTTCTGCTCCTGCCATTTTTCTGCCTATTACTCTTCTCCTCAATTTTTCATTTTCCTCTGCTTCTGTCCCTGATGTTTGGAAGCATGCTATTTTCATACCTCTACACAAAGGTGATGATCCCACAGACCCTGGTAACTTCTTTCCTATATCCCTCCTTCCCACCTTGGCTAAGTTACAGGAACATATTGTTCTATCTCAGCTCCTTCTTTTTCACACCTTACTAGTCTGGTTTAAGGAAATCCCAGTCCACTTCCACTTCCACCTCCCTCCTTCAGCTCATTGACTTCATACTCACCAGTATGGATCAAGGACTGATTATCTCTGTCATATTTGTTGATCTTGCTAAAGTTTTTGACACTGTGGCTTATCCCCTCCTTCTGGACAAACTTAAATCAGCAGGTCTTTCTGATTCTTCAGTCAGTTGGTTTTGTTCTTACAGTGAAGGATGGTCTCAAGCTGTCTGGATAGGAAAATTCACTTTATCTCCACTTCCCATTAGCTCAGGTATCTCTCAAGGGTCTGTTTTTGGTCATCTTCTTTTCTCCATTTTCTTAAATGGCCTCCCAACTGTCTGTTCCTCTGCATCCATTCATATGTATGCTAATGACACAGTTCCTTTTGCTTCTGGATCCTCTACCCGTGACCTTTCCTTTTGGTTGCAGTGGGATTTTGACAGCATTCAAAGCTGGTTAAAGTCTAACCAACTGTCCCTCATTCTGCTTGCTGTGAGTTTGCTGTTGGTTTGGGAGTAGGTTAAAGCTTTCTTTAACTCTGTAACTGATTTTTTTGTGAGTTTGTTGTTGGTTTGGGAGTAGGTTAAAGCTTTCTTTAAAGAGCTGGTGACACGTTCAGGATAACACTAATAAAATATAATATTTAGGCACTGTACAGCTTGTATTTTCCATTAGTACTGTATTCCTCCTCCCCATTATTTAGTAGTGAGGTCATTTGCATGACAACAGGATCTTTGATCCTGAAGAGTTCATCTAGTCCTGTTGCTTTTGTCCTACCTCAGCGTGTCAGCGTGGCTCAGTTGGTAGCACATCCACCTCTGGACCAGAAGGTCGTGGGTTCTCGTCCCACACTGGGATTGGACTTGCACCCAAAAATCTCTGGCATATGAGTGCAGTAATGGGGGGTGCTGTACTGCTGGGGTGTGCCGTCCTTCAGATGAGATGTTAAACCGAGGTCACTTCTACCCATCCTGGTGTTGTCCTGATGGGTGTCCAGGTGGAAGTAAAAGAACCCAGGGCACTCTTCGCAAAGAGTAGGGAACATTCCCGGTGTCCTGGCCAACATTTCCCTTTCCATAAACTGGTTCATGCAATTATCCAGGCTGTGTGTGGGTGATGATGTGCGATATGGCTGCCACCACACATTCACTCACTTTACTACCAGTCTAGCATTGCTTGTAAAGCACTTTGGATGTATGAAAAGCACTATATAAATGCCGATTCTTCTTCTTCTTCTCCTTCTTCTACCTGAAGTAATAAAGCACTGCTTGTGACCTCACAGTTACTCCCATGGAAACAGATTATGATGTCACAACAGAGGATTATGACTTGAAGGAGGGATGCAGGCCTATACTGGTGCAATGGTCTGCATCTATCCAGGAGGGTAACTAGGATCCTAGGTAATAGGTTTAAATTCTTCATTGGCAAGCATTTAAACTAGCCAAGGGGGGGCACTGAAAAGGAGAAGGGAAAGCCTAGCCCCCCCCAAAAAATCACGGTAGTTAGTGAGGTAAACACCAAGATAGAGCAGTCAATAGGGAAAAGGGCTGGGATAAATGGAGAAAAAGACAAAGGCAGTAAGGACAGGGATGGGGCAAAAAGAAATAAAGCCATAAAAAAAGAGGGTAAAGAGTACCAATGCCCACAGTCTAGGTAAAAAGCTCCCCTAAATGGTGGCCTTGATGGAAAAGAGATGCCTGGATATCGTGGCAGTCACAGAAACATGATACACAGAGAACCATGACTGGGATGTCTACATATCAGGGTACACAATCTACAGGAGAGACAGGGAGGGAAGAAGAGGAGGAGGAGTAGTAGCTCTCTATGTAAGAGAAGGGATCAAAGCAACAGAACTAAAGGGCAAACAGGGAGGAGAGGAGGCAGTGCGGGTCACCCTGGGGACTAGAAATGGCACCACAATCCACACAGGGGTTGTACAGAGACCTCCATCTCAGTGGGAGGAAATAGACAAGGAAATGATAGAAGGCATCCTTAGGATGGCAGAGAAAGGAGAGATATTGCCTATGGGGGACCTGAATATGCCAGATGTTAATTGGAGCACCTTTGCTGCAGCCACATCCAAGAGCAGGGTCATTCTCTATGCCCTACAGAGGGCATGCCTCAGACAACTAGTTTTGGAACCCACTCGTGAGGGAGCAATCTTAGACCTCGTACTCTCAAATGGAGATGGAGAGAGGATCTCCGATCTTGAAGTGGGTAGCCATCTGGGAACAAGCGACCACCAAACAGTGTGGTTCATGATAAACTTACAGTAGTTATAGAGTCAAGCTATACAAAAGTGAAGGTACTGGACTTCAGGAGGGCTTATTTTGTCAAAATGAGAGAGTGCCTCAGAAAGCAGTAGCAAACAGGCAATAAGGTGGAGTGGAGCAACAATGGGGAAATATCAAAACCGCCATCACAGAGGCAACACGCCTTTGTGTGAAGCAAACAAACAAATCAAAACAAAAGAAAAAAACACTATGGTTCTCAAAAGACATGGCAGGGAAGGTTAGGGAGAAAAAGATAGCATTCAGGAAGTATAAGGAAACACAGAAGGAGCAGGACAGAGAACTGTGCCAGTTAAAGCAGAAGGAAGTGGGGAAGGCAGTCAGAATAGCAAAGGCCCAAACCAAGGAAAAGATAGCCAACTTGGTTAAGAAGGGGGATAAAACCTTTTATAGACACATTAGGGAGCAAAGAAAGACTAAGGTAGGGATACTGAGGCTGAATAAAGAGGAAAGTGGTTGAGCAGAGTGCGACAGTGAAAAAGCAGGGATACTGAATGAATACTTCTGCTCAGTATTCACAATTGAAAAGCAGGGGGAGATACCTAATCTAGTCAATAGAAGCACTCTGGATAGGGGGTTGATAATAGCCCTTTCACAGAAGAAAGGGTTCTGAAAGAACTTTTCAGACTGAAGGTAGATAAAGCAATGGGGCCTGATGGGATTCACTCCAGAATTCTAAAAGAACCAAGGGAAGAACTAGTAACACCACTGACTACCCTTTTTAATAAATCATGGGAGGATGGTGTGGTACCTGAGGACTGGAGGAGGGTAGATGTGATTCCCCTTCACAAAAGTGGGTGCAAGACAGAGGCAGGAAACTACAGACCTGTCAGTTTGACCTCAGTGGTAGGGAATATGATGAAATCACTTCTGAAGGAAAGAATTGTTGAGTACCTAGAGGCCAGTGGGGCACAGGACCCAAGGCAGTATGGATTCACAGCAGGAAGGTCATGTCAGACAAATCTAATTGATTTCTTTGACTGGGTGACCAAAATAGTCTACCAGGGAGGAGCTGTGGACATGGCTTACCTAGACTTTAGCAAGGCATTTGACACAGTCCCGCACAAAAGATTAATAAACAAATTAGCCAGCCTGGGAGTGGGTCCCAGTGTGATAGCCTGGGTAAAACACTGGCTGGACAACAGGACACAGAGGGTAATAGTAAATGGAGTCCACAGTGAAGAAAGGGGGGGGGTTACTAGTGGGGTACTGTAGGGTTCAGTACTGGGGCCGGTCCTTTTTAATGTCTTTATAAGTGACATTGCAGAGGGACTGGAAGGAAAAGTATGCCTCTTTGCAGATGACTCAAAGATCTGCAACAGGGTTGATACGCAAGGTGGGGTGGAAAGGATGAAAAGGGACTTGGCAAGGTTGGAGGAATGGTCAAATGTATGGCAGCTTAGACTCAGTGCAAAGAAGTGCAAAGTAATGCACCTGGGAAATAAAAACCCAGGGGAAGAGTATACAATGTGGGCTGAGATACTGACACAAGAACAAGCATTTGTCAATGCCGAATGTTGCATGCTTGTATGTGCTGTTTAGGTATTTGGAAGTGACAGTTTCATGCCTTCCTCCCAAGACATCCACTGTGTCTTTCCGTTCAGTATTCACAGAAGAGTGGGAGGGGCAAGGGCCACAGCAGTACAGCAGTTGCCAAGGGTGTGAAGAGGTGGACAATAGTCCATTCAAAGGCAAAAGAGTTCTGCAGGAGCTCACTAAATTGAAGGTGGACAAAGCGATGAAACCAGATGGCATACGCCCAAGGATATTAACAGAACTGCAAGGAGATAGCAATACCTCTGGCAGCCATGTTCACTGAGTCATTCAACATGAGTGAATTGGAGGGGCACATGTGGTCCCTCTACACAAGTCCGGCAGCAGGGAGGAGGCAGGGAGCAATAGGCCATTCAGCCTCACCTCAGTAGTGGGGAAGATCATGGAGACATTGCTTAAAGGAAGGATAGTGGGGCATCTAGATGTCATCGGAACCCAGGACCATAGACAACATGGATTCACAGTGGGGACATCATGTCAGATAAATCTGGTTGATTTATTTGACTGGGTGACAAAGGAAGTGAATCAGGGTGGGGCAGTGGACAATGCTTATCTTGATTTCAGCAAAGCCTTTGACACCATCCCATATAGGAGGCTGATAAACTAGCTGGGTAGTCTGGGCATGGGGGAAAGGGTAGTAAACTGGGTTAGAAACTGGGTAACAGACAGGAGGCAGAGAGTGGTGGTAAATGGTATGCAGTCTAGGAAGGGGGGCGACCAGTGGGGTGCTGCAGGGATCGGTCCTGAGGCCAGTTCTGTTCAATGTCTTCACTAGTAATATTGCAGAACATCTGAAGGGAATTTTTTCACCAAATTTTCAACATAGCCATTTTAAGACCTCTGCTCATGAACAGTTGTCACTGTGATTTTCTTAATTTGTCCCGTACATTGATTTCCTTTTACCAGCTGCGCCATTATGCGCTTACATGGGGAAACACATTTTGGGTGAGATGTGAAAATGACAGCTGTACTACTCATAAGAAGGTGTGGTAAAATGCAATGTTGAAAATCTGGAGTGCAAATATTGAAAATTCACGAACTTAAGAGCTAAAGGAGGAACTGTACAACGCACACTCGTAAAACAGTCATTTTTTGGAATTTTTTCACCAGATTTTCAACATAGCCATTTTAACACCTGAGCTCATGAACAGTGTCACTGTGATTTTCTTAATTTGTCCCATACATTGATCTCGCACACCGACTGCGCCATTGTGCGCTACATGGGCGGAAACACATTTTGGTTGAGATGTAAAAAATGACAGCTATACTACTCATAAGAAGGTGTGGTAAAATGGCAATGTTGAAAATATGGAGTGAAAATATTGAAATTTCGCGAACTTACGAGCCTGCGTAGGAACTGCGCAATGCAAGCTTAGTAAAACAGTAATTTTTTTGAATTTGGTACCAAATTTTCAACACGGGGTTTCGGGACCCTTCTTATGAATGATGTCACTGTCATGGTGTTATTCAGGCCTGAAGGGTGATTTTGCGCAGTGACTGTGCAGTGACTGCGAAATCACCCTTCGGGCCCGAATAACGCCATGACAGTGACATAATTCATCATGAGAAGGGGTCCCAAAAACCCCATGTTGAAAATTTGGTGCAAAAATTCCCCAAAATGCCTGAGATATGCAACAAAGTTGAAACCCCCCTATCTAGCCCATTATACAGCTTACCGGCATTTCCTCCGTTCGCTGTCAGCTTTGAAGAGTGCAGATGTGTTCCCGGTCCACCGAAGATCATTGTGCCGAGGTCTGGAGGTAAGTATGGGGTGAGGGGGGTGGGAGGCAGGGTGCGCAGTGGGTGGGTGGGGTTGTGGGAGGGGGGCCAGGGAGACTACGTGGGACCGTTTTTGCAGGAAAAAAACGGATGACATGGGACATTTGCCATGCTGGGGTGGGCTCCCAGCATAGCACAAGGATGGTTGGGGGGTGTTCAGCCGATGGGGATTGGGCACCCCGTCGGCCTAGAATCACTTGCCACGCTGGGGTGGGCTCCCAGCGTGGCACTACTACTGGGGGAGCGAGCTCAGCTGGCGGGGATTGGGCACCCGTCGGCTGATACAGTGCATACGGGGCGGGGCGCATGCCTGCGCGGGTGTCTGTGGGGGAGCTGTGCGTGAGCAGCGATATCTTATCGCTGTTTCACCAAGCGTTGTCCTCTTTCAACTGTATGCCACTGCATTTTGGAGCTATCATAGACAGCTCCAGAATGCATTGGCTTACAGGGCCAGCACCTGACAACACACTGACTGAATTGGAGGAAGAGGTGACACACCTCCGAAATCTCCGATGTTGGCACTATGTTTCTTGCACATGCGTGCAAGCAACATAAAAATGGAAAGGGGCTTGAGGGTAGTCATATCAGATGACCTAAAGGTGGGCCAGTAATGTGAGAAGGCAGTAAAGAGGGCTGGGGGGATACTGGGATGCATAGGGAACGGCATCACCAGTAGAAAACAGGAAGTCGTTGGCCCTCTGTACAGACAGTTGGTAAGACCACATCTGGAGTACTGTGTACAGTTCTTGAGACCGCATCTCTGCAACGACATAGACAGGGTGGAGGCTGTCCAGAGCAGGGCAACTAAAATTGTGCAAGGTCTGCACCAGAAGACATATGAAGAAAGACTAAAGGAGCTTAAGATGTATAGCCTCGAGGAAAGGAGGGAGAGGGGGGACATGATAGAAACTTTCAAATACCTCAAGGGAATCAAGAAAGTCCAAGAGTGTAGCATCTTTCAGAAAAAGTGATAAGCAAGAACAAGGGGGCACTATTTGAAGTTAGAGGGGGGACGGCTCAGAGGTAATGTGAGGAGGTATTTCTTCACAGAGAGGGTTATAGATGCATGGAACAGCCTTCCCGAGGAGGTTATAGAGTCAAAAACAGTGGGGGAATTCAAGAATGCATGGGAGAGACATATGGCAGTTCTAGTGGGGGGTAGGAGGAAGTAGGCTGTTGGTTAACTAGGATCTGCAGCTTATCCGTTACGTAAGGAAATGGGCAGACTAGGTGGGCCAAGCGGTCCTTATCTGCCATCAAATTCTATGTTTCTATGAAGTATGGAGTAAGCTATAGAGGTAAATGAACTCTAAGGGATAATGATCATATATTCATACACATCTCCTTGGCAATAAATTATGGAGAGGAGACATATATAAAATATAAATGGAATGCAAACAGAATTGTACTTAATTATTATTTTTTTCAAAGTTTTCTTTGAGGCATGAGTAGCTCGTTAACTCTGTAACTGATTTTCATGAGGACTGTTGCTGGCTGGCTGGTGGTAGGGGATTCTTTGCCCAGAGACAAAGCAGCCAATCAAGTTTGTTTGGAATTCAGTTTGAATCTCTGTTTAAATGTTCTCAGAGCGATTTTGCTTGTCATTCTGCTTTCTGTGAGTTTGCTGTTGGTTTGGTTAAAGGTTAAAGCTTTCTTTAACTCTGTAACTGATTTTTTCGTCAGTTTGCTGTTAGTTGGGTGTTGGTTAAAGCTTTCTTTAACTCTGTAACTGACTTTTTGTGAGTGTGCTATTGGTTTGGTTATAGGTTAAAGCTTTCTTTAACTCTGTAACTGATCGGGAGTGTGCTGTTGGTTTGGGAGTAGGTTAAAGCTTTCTTTAACTCTGTAAATGATTTTCAGGAGGACTGTTGCTGGTTTGCTGGGAGAGGGGATTCTTTGCCCAGAGACAGAGCAGCTAATCACGTTTGTTTGGAAGTCATTTTGAATCTCTATTTAAATGTTCACAGAGCCTTTTGCCTGTTCATTCTGTTTGCTGTTGGTTTGGGAGTTGGTTAAAGGGTTCTTTAACTCTGTAACTGATTTTTTGTAAGTGTGCTGTTGGTTTGGGAGTAGGTTAAAGTTTTCTTTAACTCTGTAATTGATTTTAAGGAGGACTGTTGCTGGCTGGCTGGGGAAGGGGATTCTTTGCCCAGAGACAGAGCAGCCAATCAAGTTTGTTTGGAATTCAGTTTCAATCTCTGTTTAAATGTTCACAGAGCCATTTTGCCTGTTCATTTAGATTGCTGTAAGTTTGCTGTTGGTTTGGTTACAGGTTAAAGCTTTCTTTAACTCTGTAACTGATTTCTTGAGTGTGCTGTTGGTTTGTGAGTAGGTTAAAGCATTCTTTAGCTCTGTAACTGATTTTTTTAGTGAGTGTGCTGTTGGTTTGGGAGTAGGTGAAAGCTTTCTTTAACTCTGTAACTGATTTTCAGGAAGACTGTTGTTGGCTTGCTGGGGGAAGGGGATTCTTTGCCCAGAGACAGAGCAGCCAATCACGTTTGTTTGGAATTCAGTTTGAATCTCTGTTTAAATGTTCACAGAGCAATTTTGCCTATTCATTCTGCTTGCTGTTGGTTTGGGAGTAGGTTAAACCTTTTTGTAACTCTGTAACTGATTTTTTGTGAGTTTGCTGTTGGTTTGGGAGTGGGTTAAAACGTTCTTTAAGTCTGTAACTGATTTTCAGGAGGACTGTTGCTGGCTTTCAGTTTTAATCTCTATTTAAATGTTCACAGTGTAATTTTGCCTCTTCATTCTGCAGTGAGTTTGCTGTTGGCCTGGGAGTGGGTTAATGCTTTCTTTGACTGTTAATTGATTTTTTGTGTGATTGCTGTTGATTTGGGAGTAGGTTAAAGCTTTCTTTAACTGATTTTCAACAGGACTGTTGCTGGCTAAAGTAAAAGCCCGGCCCCCCCAGCCTTTCTTAAATACTGCCACTGGTGGTTGGGCTTGAAGGCTTTGAGAGAGGAGCTTGGGGAGCTGCAAACTGTTCATGTGAACTAACTCTTAAAAGACAAAGAACCTCTGTGCACAAACACTGAGGCAAGGGTTACCCTAAAGGGCATTTGGCTGGGGAGCCAAGTTTCAAGAAAATACAAAATCACACATGCCCACACAATGCAAAGCATCATGGGCGGCATATGCAAATCACCACAGAATGTTATGCTGGTCCAACTTTAGGCAGAATTGCATGGTGCCAAAAGGCCTCTCACACAGTTTGCAAAGAGTGCTAACAGAAGACATAGACACGTGTTTAGTCCTACCAGGACTCAACAGTATCTCCTCATCTGTTTGACACCCCAGTGGAATGGACCAGCTACTCTAAGACAGTGTGTCTTGGATATGTTGTGGTGAACCCATTAAAATAAAAAACTATTTAAAAGACAAAGAACCTCTGTGTGCAAACACTGAGGCAAGGGTTACCCCAAAGGGTATTTGGCTGGGAAGCCAAGTTTCAAGAAAATACAACATCACAACATATCCAAGACACACTGTCTTAGAGTAGCTGGTCCATTCCACTGGGGTGTCAAACAGACGAGGCATACTGATGAGTCCTGGTAGGACGAAACACGTGTCTATGTCTTCTGCTAGCACTCTTTGCAAACTGTGTGAGAGGCCTTTCGGCACCATGCAATTCTGCTTAAAGTTGGACCAGCATAACATTCTGTGGTGATTTGCATATGCAGCCCATGATGCTTTGTATAGTGTGGGCATGTGTGATTTGTATTTTCTTGAAACTTGGCTTCCCAGCCAAATGCCCTTTGGGTAACCTCGCCTCAGTGTTTGAGCCTCACAGAGGTTCTTTGTTTTTAAATAGTTTTTTATTTTAATGGGTTCACCACAACATATCCAAGACACACTGTCTTAGAGTAGCTGGTCCATTCCACTGGGGTGTCAAACAGACGAGGCATACTGATGAGTCCTGGTAGGGCGAAACACGTGTCTATGTCTTCTGTTAGCACTCTTTGCAAACTGTGTGAGAGGCCTTTTGGCACCATGCAATTCTGCTTAAAGTTGGACCAGCATAACATTCTGTGGTGATTTGCATATGCAGCCCATGATGCTTTAACTCTTAAAGCTAATAATCAGATGGTGAAAAGTTCAGACACTCAAGCTTTTTCTAGCTGTAATTTAGGGTTTAACTGTTTTTAAGTTGCAGCAGCCACTTCAAAGAGTGGGGTTATTCTAGATGCCCTACAGGGGGCATGCCTTAGACAACTAGTATTGGAGCCCACTCCAGAGGGAGCAATCTTAGACCTGGTTCTCTCAAATGGAGATGAAGAGAGGATCACAGATGTAGAAGTGGGTAGCCATCTGGGAACTAGCGACCATCGGACAGTATGGTTCACAATAAACACAGCAATAGAGTCAAGCCATACAAAAGTGAAGGTACTGGACTTTAGGAGGGCTGACTTTTGCCAAAATGGGTGAGTGCCTAAGGAATACACTAGCAAATGGGCAGGAAGGAGGGTGGAAGAACAATGGGGAATAATAAAACTGCCATCACAGAGGTAACAAGCCTCTGTGTGAAGCAAATAAACAAAACTAAACAATGTAAGAAACCACTATGGTTCTTAAAGAAGTGGCAGTGAAGGTTCAAGAGAAAAGAAAGCTTTCAGGAAGTACAAGGAATCACAGAAGGAGCAGGACAGAGAACTGTATCAGTTAAAGCAAAGGAAGCTGGGAAGGCAGTCAGAACAGCAAAGGCCCAAACCGAGGAAAAGATAGTCAACTCAGTTAAGAAGGGGATAAAACATTTTATAGGTACATCAGGGGCGAAGGAAGACCAAGGGAGGGTGGGCAGAGGGCTTAATAAGGGGAGGGGCAGAGGTTGACTGTGAAAAGGCAGAGATACTAAACAAATATTTTTGCTCAGTATTTACAAAGGAAGGGGGTACCTAAAACAAACAGTAGAAACACTCTGGATACAGAAGTTGATACCAGCCCATTTACAGAAGAAAGGGTTCTGAAAGAACTCAGTAAAACTGAAGGTGGACAAAGCAATGGGGCCTGATGGGATTCATCCCAGAATTCTAAAAAGAACTAAGGGTAGAATTAGTGACACCACATACCCTGTTTAACAAATTATGGGAGGATGGGGTGGTACCGAGGACTGGAGGAGGCAGATGTGATTCCCTTCACAAAAGTGGGAGCAAGGCAGAAGCAGGAAACTACAGACCTGTTAGTTTAACCTCAGTGGTAGGAAAATGGATGGAATCACTTCTGAAGGAAAGAATTGCCGAGTATCTAGAGGCCAGAGGGCACAGGACCCAAGGCAGCATGGATTCACAGCAGGATGGTCATGCCAGACAAATCTGATAGATTTCTTTGACTGGGTGACCAAAAGTAGTAGATCAGGGAGGGGCTGTGGACATGGCCTACCTAGAACTTTGCAAGGCATTTGACACAGTCCCACACCAAAAGATTAATATACAAGTTAGCTAGCCTGGGAGTGGGTCCCAAGATGACAGCCTGGGTAAAAAATTCTCTGGAGAATAGGACACAGAGAGTAATAGTAAATGGAGTCCACTCTGAAGAAAGGGGGTTACTAGTGGGTACACTTGAGGTTCAGTAATAGGACGGTCCTCCAATGTCTTTATAGCGACATTGCAAAGGACTGGAAGGAAAAGTATGTCTCTTTGCAGATGACACAAAGAACTGCAACAGAGTTGATGCACAAGGTGGGGTGGAAAGGATGAAAAGGGTCTTGGCAAGGTTAGAGGAATGGTCAAATGATTGGCAGCTTAGATTCAATGCTAAGAAGTGCAAGGTAATGCACCTGGGAAACAAAAACCCAGGGGAAGAGTACACAATGGGGGGTGAGATACCAACAACAACAAAAATGGAAGGGGACCTGGGGGTAGTCATATCAGATGACCTAAAGGTGGGCAAGCAATGTGAGAGGGCAGCAAGGAGGGCTGGGGGATACTGGGATGCATAGGGAGAGGCATCACCCAGTGAAAACAAGGAAGTTATTATCCCTCTGTACAGATAGCTGGTCAGACCCCATCTGGAGTACTGCGTGCAGTTCTGAAGACCCAGTCTTAGCAAAGACATGAACAGGATGGAAGCTGTCCAGAGGAGGGCAACTAAAATGGTGCAGGGTCTGCACCAGAGACTATGAAGAGAGACTTAAGAGCTTAATATGTATAGCCTCGAGGAAAGGAGGGAGAGGGGGACATGATAGAAACTTTCAAGTACCTCAAGGGAATCAAAAAGTCCAAGAAGGTAGCATCTTTCAAAAAGAGGTGTGCAAGAACAAAGGGCACAATTTGAAGATAGAGGGCAGCTCAGAGGTAATTTAAGGCGTATTTTTTCACGGAGAGGTTGTGGATGCATGGAGCGGCCTTCCGAAGGAGGTTGTGGAGTCAAAAACAGTGGTGGAATTCAAGCATGCATGGGACAGTCATAAGGCAATTCTAGGGGTTGGGGGTAGGAAGAAGTAGGCTGCTGGTTAACTAGGATCTGCAACTTATCCAGTAGGCAGGGAAATGGGTAGATTGGGTGGGCCAAGCGGTCCTTATCTGCCGTCAAATTCTATTTTTCTATGTAAGTTTGAAAGTCAAACTAACAAGCTTGGGTTAAGAAAGGGTAACTGTATATTTTAAAGTTGAAAGTCTAAAGTTCAAACTGACAGGATCATGTATAAATGTGTTAACTAGAGTTACTGAGCTAGCAAGCCAGGGACATTGGGGTAAAGGACTCAGAATCAAGCTAGTAGGGTCACATATGGTATTCAGCTATTGCTGTACAGACTGGTGATAAGGAACTGAGGTTATGTTCAAGTTAAGTGTGAATTATGGAGGGAAGGAAAATGAGGCATTATGGGAGAATCACACTAAGGGGAGAGGGGCACAAATAAGGGTGGCAGGAGACACTGGAATAGTGGATGGAATGGGTGGCACCATGAAGTGAGGGTGGCACGCACAGGGAGGATAGTGGGGTGTAATGGTTGTGGGGCAGCTGTTTGGATGAATATACTACAGAAACTGGGAGGTTGTCCAGTTTGTTACAGGCTGAGGAGACTGGAAGAGGAGGTACAGGAGCTCTGGAGGGAGCTGGGAGAGGGTGAGGGGGCTGGGGCAGGAGGGACCCCAGAGAGGAGTAGCTGGGAGAAGCATAGGAGAAACAGCAGGGCTAAATCCCATGAGGTTGTAGGGAGGGGGTGAAGAACAGGCAAAGTGAGCAAGCATTAAGGATGCAATACTTGCAGCAACATCTCATTGCGTTAGGGATAAAAATAAGAACAAAAGAAGAAGGAAACCACTTTGGTTCTCAAAAACAGTAGCAGAAAAGGTCAGAGCCAAAAGGCTGGTCTTCAGGAAGTATAAGGGAACGCAGCAGGATGAAGATAGGGAGGCATACCAAACTTCCCTAAGGGAAGCAGGGAAGGCAGTAAGGCAGGCAAAAGCCCAAACTGAAGAAGCACTAGCACGAACAGTGAAAGAGGTGACAAGACTTTCTCCTTTCACTAATTTTTCTATAGAAAGTGCAGAGGGGGGTATCACTAATATCAAAGGGGATAAGGGGGAGTGTGAGGAGAATAGAGGTGCAACAAGTGGAGGGAAGACTCAGTGGAGGTGTCAGAGATCATCTGGAGAGGGGAGGAGAAGGGTGGCAAAGGCCCAGGAGTCAGGATTCAGGCTGGGAAGGGAAGAAAGGGGAAGGGGAAGAGCAGGGTAGAGGCAGAGGGAAAGGCAGAAATGGGGGGAAGATATAGGTGTTGCAAATGGTGCAGATAGAGGTAATAAGAAGCAGGGCAGTGTGGACTCTGGAAAGGTGGACAGTGAAAACAAGAGGAGGAGGGGGTTACGGGACAAGAAGAAGGGGGGAACTAGTGCTGGGGGATTCTATACTGAAAGGGGTCAGATAGGGTGGATGAAGAGAAAAGCACAATCTCATCTGGGTCAAGGCTATTCCGGGGTTGACCACAGGCAGGACAGGACAGCCACTTGTCAAGTGCACATGTGGGGGAGGGAGAAACTTCACATAGTAATGCACATGGGTACTAATGAGTTGGTGGGAAGATGGTAGAGGTGGTAAAGGAGAGGTTCAAGGAGTTGGATAGGCAGTGTGAGGAGGTGGGGGGGTTGGCGGCATTCTCGGAGGTACTCCCAGTACCATGTGCAAGTACAGTGAGAACAAAAAGGATAGAGGAGTTCAATGAGTGTTTGAGGGATTGGTGCCATACCAGGGAGTATGGATTAGTGTCTGACTGGGGAAGGACCTGGGGAAATAGTGACCTATATGCAGGGGACAGGTTACATTTGAGCAGGGAGGGAAAGGGAGTACAAAACCGGGGAAAAGAGGGGTATATATCAACAAAGGTGGATTTAAACTTGGAAGGGGGGTGCTGAGGGGACCGCTGATAGGAAAGGAGTCCAGAAAGGGGAACCTAGTGAGCTCAACCCCCTACTTTTGGATAAAGGCAGTGGGGAAGTGGCACAGGGAGGGATAAGGAGGTGGAAGAATAGGGGTAGGGAAGAGGAGGAGAGGGGAGGAGACAGGCTGGATGGTGATCTCACTGAATGCAAGAAGTCTAAGGAATAGAACAGTGGAGTTACAGGCTCTCATAGCGGTGGAGGGGGTGGACATTGTGGCCATCACAGAAATGTGGGCCAACCAGTATCAGCACTGGGATATGATAATCCTGGGGTTCAGGTTATTCAGAAAGGATAAGACTAAGGGGAATTTGGGGGGGGGTGGCAATCTATGTAAGGGAAGGGATAAAGTGTGTAAGGGAGGAAGGGGAGGAGGGGAGGACAGAAGCACTATGGATGCAGTTCCAAGATGCAAAGAATAGGACACTGAGAATAGGGGGTGGTGTACAGGCTACAGCTCAGGGGGTTGACCCAGATAGGGAATTAGCTGACCAAATTAGGAGGGTCTGCAGGAAGGGGAGCACAGTGGTGGTGGTGGGGGACTTCAACCTTCCGGGGGTGGTGTGGGGCACCCCATCCACCATGAATGCAAGGGAGTGAATCCTGCCAGAAGCATTTCAAGACAGCTTTCTGACACAGCTGGTCCAGGTGCTGACTCAATTAGAACAGACTCTGGACCTTGTACTGGAAAACGGGGAAGCTGTATGGAATCTGGAAGTGGAGAAACCACTGACTGGGAGTGAGCACTATTCGGTATGGTTAATGCTCAACATGGGGAAGGGACCGGGCCATGGTTACAAGGGTGATTGAGTTTAGGGGCAGACTTTAAGAAGATGGGGAAAATTTTGTGCAGGCACCTGGCAGGTATGCAGCCAGACATGGATGCAGACCAGAAATGGGACATTGTATAAGAAGGGCTGGAGGAGGCAGAGGAGTCTTGCACTTGGAAGAAAAGGAAGAAGAGAAAGGCAAAGAAACCCAGTTGCCTGACACAGGAGGTTATGGAATGGGTGAGGGCCAAGAGGGCAGCATTTCAAAAGTACAGGAAATTGGGGAGGGGTGAAGATAGAGATATATAAATGGAGAAGTCCAGGGAAATTACCAGACTGGTCAGGACAGCCAAGGCATCCAGGGAGCTGAGAATGATGCAGGGAATTTAAAGTGGGGAAAAAGACTTCTTCCGCTACATTGGAGAGAAAAGAAAGAGCAAAGATCAGCTGGTGAGGATTAAGAAGGACAGGGGGTGGGTGGAGAAAGGGGTGGAGCAGGCAGAGGCACGGAACAAATACTTCTGTTCTGTATTCACCCAAGAGAAGGGGAGGCAGATACCCTAGGCGGAGGGGGTGGGCAGGTAGGGAGGGAGGGGATGACAAATGTAGGGCTTACAGACAGCAGGGTACTAAATTAGTTGAAGGCATTAAGGGTGGACAAAGCACCTGGACCTGATGGCATTCACCTTAGGGTACTATGGGAGTTGGCAGAGGTCCTGGCGAGGCCACTGGCTGACCTGTTCAATACTTTCCTGGACACAGGATATGCACCATAGGACTGAAGAATGGCCCATGCAGTGCCCATCCACAAAAGTAGCCCAAAGGATGAACCAGGAAACTATAGGCCAATGAGCCTCACATCGATCGTGGGAAAGCTCATGGAGACTATACTAAAAGAGAGACTAGTGAGTTTCTTAGAGGAAAACAGTCTCCAGGATGGTCAACAGCATGGGTTTATAGCAGGCAGATCCTGCAAGACAAACCTTTTAGAGTACTACAACTGGGTGATGTGGGAACTGGACAAGGGCCGTGTAGTGGATGTCCTGTATTTGGACTTCAACAAAACCTTTGATTCACTATTGCATGGAAGGTTGGGGGGGACTTTAATATGTGGGGCCGGGATCAAAAATGGTGAAATGGATCACAAACTGGCTAAAGGGAAGGCAGCAAAGAGTTGCGGTGGGGGGACCTCTCATCACCGACAGCGGTGCCAAGCGGGGTACCACAGGGATTGGTACCAGGACTGGTGCTATTTGGGATTTTTATTTTAGATAACTCTCATTGGATCTGGAGCAAGATCAGCCTGTTCACAGATGATACCAAGATGGGAGCTGTGGTTGATGACACGGAGGGGTGGAAGGAGTTGTAGAAGGACATGACTAAGCTGCAGGAGTGGGCGGAAACATGGCAGTTGGGGTTCAACGCCAAGAAGTGCAGGGTTATGCTCTTCAGAGCCAGGAACTGGGGAAGGGATTGTCACATGAATGGGTACAGTTGGGGAGCTCCACAGAGGAGAAGGACCTAGGAGTCATCATTATGGGGAGCATGAACAACTCTGCTCACTGCAGGAAGGTGGCAGCAAAAGCCAACAAAGTGCTGGGGTGTATTGCAGAGAGATCTCTTCTAGAAGGAGGGAGGTTATCCTGACCCTGTATAGGTCATTGGTCAGGCCCCACCTGGAGTACTGTGTGCAGTACTGGCACCCATTCCTGAAGAAGGAAATCAGATTGTTGGAGGGGGTGCAGCAAAGAGCTACAAAGATGATCCAGGGATTGGAGAGAAAGCCCTACAAGGACAGGCTGGGAGAGTTGAGTATGTATTCACTGGAGGAGAAGAGGGATAGGGGGGATATGAATGAGACCTTTAAGTATCTGAAGGGGTAAACAAGACCAACACAGAAGGGATTTTTTAGATGAGAAGGGGGAAGGGCAAGAGAGGGCATGGACTGAGACTGGAGAGGTGAAGATTCAAGAGGGAGATGAGACATTTTTTCACAGAAAGCATGATGGACAAATGGAACACCTTACCAGAAGAGATAGTGTGCTGTAAGATGGTGGGCAGTTTCAAGAGGGGTTGGCGTGGGGTGAGGGGAAGGGATACTGGAAAGGGGAGGTGGGAGGGGCAGATGCGTGATGAGGGGCTAGCTGCACACTTGAGAAGGCTCAATAGACCATGAGGCCTGTTTCTGCTGGCAATTTCATATGTTTGTATTTTCAATGCCAAAAAAAAAGTCTCCATGTCTTTTGGCACCCATCAGAAGCCTGCCAGATTTGCTTCTATCCCACTATTCAATACCCTTGATGGTAAAAAGATTGAAGATGTTCCTTCCTTCAAGTACTTCGGGGTCTACTTTGACCAGAATCTTGATTTCTCAGTGCATGTTGATGCTATCCACCAGAGAGATGCACCCTAAGACTGGAGCATTGTACAGGAATAAAGCATGCATTCTGCTTCCTGCCTGCCGAGAAACTGTATTCAAAATGATTCTCGCTATCTTTGACTATGGTGATTTAGTCTTCATTGGCGCCTCTAAATCCTCCCTTGCAAGACTGGACCCCCTTTTTCGTTCTTTTTGTTGTTTTGCTCTAGACTGCCCATCTTGTACTCACCACTGCTTTCTTTACTCAGATCTTTCTCTTTCCTCTCTTAATGCTATGTGCCTTTCCCATTATGGTTCTTGTACATCCAAATTCTAGATTGGTACCCTTCCCTCTTATCTCAAATACCTTCTATCCTTTGAAGAAAAGCACAGATCTGGAAAACCAGAAAAAAGGCAGCACTCCATTCAGTCATGTAGTCAGTTCAAATCTCAGTTCGCAGTGTTGCAGAAAGCAAAAACTGGCAGCAGTAAATCATATAAATTCCAATTTAATTCAAATTTAATTTAATGTTCACAAAGTTAAAACATGCAGTTGGGCTTTTCTACCGAGTTCTACACCTGGTAAGTGCACCTTATGCTTGAAGGCTAAAAGTTTTGTGCCATTGAGCTACTGTCTTTTGTGCTTTTTGAACCCTCTGTCCTTTCTTCCTTCTTCCTCCTACCCTCTCCGCAGCAACATCTCCCACTCTCTCTCTCTCTATCTCTATTCCTTCTAGAAAAACTACCATTGGACAATCTGCCTTTTCTTACCGATATCCTAAAATGGGGTCCTCCCTTCCCCTTTCCATTCAATCTGCCTCTTCTGCTTCCACCCTAAAGTCTCTGCTTTTTGACTTTTCTTATCCTACCTGTCACTGTCATTGACCCTTTTCTTTTCATCCTCCCCTCCACTAGCTTTTCCCTGTGTATGCTTTTCAAATATTTTCCCCTCTTTACTGAATGAGCTTGTTTTTATTTGTTTTAATTTAGTATTTGCTTCTAATATTTATAGTTATGTTTCTTATGTTACTTAATAACTTGTTATAAATTAGCTATCTCCCTTTCCCGCAGGATGCATCTGGAAATGAGCTGTTGTCATCTCAGTATGTATTTCCTGGTTAAACATTTAAATAATTAAATTACAAAATAAATAAACGCACACATGCATGCATGCACACACATACACACACACACACACACATATTTACAAATGTACATTACAGCTTGCAGTTGCAGTGCTTCATATTAAAGAGACTTTAGCAGTGTTGTCAGTACGTAGAAGTATCTCTCACTTCTGGAGGATTTCTTGACGTTGCCACTGACAGTTATGGCTCCCAGCCACAGAGAGCCTTTATCAATGTTGCCACAGCTGTGATATCCCCAGCTGTCTGGCAGCTACCCAAACTGTCCCCCACTCAAAAATAAATGGCTTGGTCATAGCTGTCAGTAAATAGTACTGCCAGGTAACCCCCTCCCCCTGAAAGTTACACTGGCAACAGGAATGATGGAGAAATTGAGTGATCAGTATAGTAAGCAAATGAGAATGAGATGAAGAGGTTCCTGTCAAGCGCTTCCATGTACTGTACATGTTGGACATGTGTGGTGGTACACTGCTGTGCAACTGTACTGTATACAGCAGAAAAAAGTTCCAACTGTGTGGTGGCACCCTGCTGTGCAATTGTACTGTATACAGCAGAAAAAAGTTCCAATCAGTACTACAATCCTTTGACTCTGCAACTATGCAGGCCACTCAACTGATGCACAACCAACTCAGTCACATAAAAGGTAATGTTAACCTTTTTTTTATTCACTCTTTTTTTCCTTCTTCACCCCTGGCTGACCTTCCTTTCCACCAACTCTCCCAGCCCCATCACCCAGCTTCTCCCTGGACTTACCCTACTAAGTCCCCCATGGCTTGCCCTACCTTGGCAGGTAGGCAGGGAGTCCTTTGATCCAGTGATCAATGGATCCAGAATCCAGGAGGTGCCTGGGTCACCAGCATGGGGCCGGCTGAGGGCTGGTGATCATCCTGCCAGCCAGGGTGGTTTCTGCCTTTTTTTCCATTCTTTTTGTGTCATGTACTGTAGTCCTCCCCATAGAGACACCAGTGTCAGTACACAGTCCCCAACATGAGCATGCGTCGGTACACTCAAGTGACACACAGTGTAGTGCCCTCCTCCCTGTGTCCTGCATGCCCTACCACCCATACGTCTGCAGGTGGCAGTGCTGCAGTGGGACACAGCACCCCCCCGAAGGAGGAATGTGTCCCCTGGGATGCTTGATCCTCCTCCATCCCACCAATCCTTGATGACACTGGCTCATTCCTGAACCTGAGACACAGGTATCACAAATGGTAGCACTACTGCTGTGCCATCGGCCAGCCAAGGTAATGTTAATGTTGACAAAATAAACATTAAAAGGTAGAGTCAGCACAAAGGACCCCACATTTAAGTGTGCGGCTGGAACCAATGTGCACTTTATGCGCAAAAACATTTTGATTTATTTACTGTTTACTGTAGTATAGTGGATTTTATCTGACTAGCATTGTTTACTTCTAGGCTGACATCTTCTGTAACTAAAATTCCCAGAATCCCCTGCAGCTGACATCAGAGCAGAACTGCAGCAATGGGAGATTGAATAGCCTGCAGTGCATGTTAGATCTTTTATAATCTCTGATCAGATATTTTACAGTTCTGCTTATACTACTCTGATGTATGTAACTGCCACCCACAGATTTAGCTAACATATATAAGGTCTTTGTACCTGCTGTCTGCTATCTAACCACACTGTGTACTGTGACTACTGTTAGCTACTCTAGACCTATGTAACACTGATGTACTGTGCTTTTACTGTATCTATTCTTTAACCTATGTAACCCCAGGTCGCATCTGGAAACGAGTGGTCCCGGCTCAGAATGCTTATCTGGTAAATCTCTTAAATAAATAAATAAATAAATCTCCAGGGGCTAAGTACACTTCTCTGTGAGTATGCTTAGCCCTGGGAGGACAGCAGGACCAGCAAACAAAAGACTGAAGCTTATATAAACTGTAACATGGACTGCAGGCTATGGAATCTCCCAGTGTTGCAGTATTGCTCTATTTCAGCTGCAGGGTATTCTGGGATTTGCAGTTACAGAAGACATCAGCCTAGAAGTAATCAAATTAGTCTGATAAAACTGCTATACTACAGTAAACAGTAAGTAAACCAAAATGTTTTTGTGTACAAAATGCTAGGGCGGGGCAGACTGTTCCACAGGAGATCCGGCCCCCATATTGAACCTGTAATTCACAGACCTGGATAAATATGGACTTCACCATAGAAGTCCGGTTTTGGGTCCATGGAGATGCTGTTTCCTTGAATTTGTTTTTTGTTGCCATGGGGAAGCCATTGGCATGTACAGGCTGCCAGCAGCATCCAGTCAGGCAACAGAAGGTCACGTGATGCACTCAGGGTACGTAACTGTGCTGACTGTGCCATGCAGCCCAGAAGGGTGAGGAGGATTGGAGGAGAGCAGGAGCAGGAGCTGTACTCAGCAGCAGAGAACTCACAAAACAAAAGTGTCAACTTCCAAGCCGCCAAAATGTTTAAATCACCAGAAATCAAATAATAAATTGAGCCAGAGGGGAGGGAACAACAGAAGAAATTAGGGAGGGGGAGAGAAAACAATCCTTGGGGGTGGGTGAAGGCAGGTTGGGGACTCAGGGAGTCAGGACTGGGGAGATGGTGGTGGCCTGGGTGGCTGCCGGGGGGAGTGCAAATTCAAAGTTGCAAACTAAAGTACTGTACTGTGTGACTGTGCATGAGCAAGGGCAGGCTGGAAAAATCTTTGACTTGTGCCATTCCAGATCCAGAGGAAAGAGAGAGAGACTACTGGGAGCCCAGGAGAGATTACATTTACAGAAAATTCCAAATAACAGTTTTTTTTTTCTTTTCCTGGCCTCAGACAGTGTAGCTGTGTGTACATGAGAAAGGGAAGGCTGGCAAAATCTTTGGCTTGTGCTATTCCAGATCAAGAGGAGAGAGGGAGAGACTACTGGGGGCCCAAGATAGATTACAGTTACAGAAAATCCCAAATGAAAGTGTTTTTTTTTTCCTTTTCTTGGCCTCAGACAGTGTAGCTGGGTGTACTGAGAAAGGGCAGGCTGGCAAAATCTTTGACTTGTGCCATTCCTGATCCAGAGGAGAGACGGAGAGACTAATGCGGTTTCCAGAGAAATTTTAGAGTTACATAAAATTCTAATTTTTTTTTCCTTGCTTCAGTACAGCTGTGTGTACAGGGCAAAGGCAGCAGGGTGGAAAAATTAATCTTTGAAAGTGACATCCAGAGGGGAGATAGAGAGAGAGAGAGAGATTGCAGCGTGGCCCACAATAAATGTAACAGCCCCAGAAATCCCAAAGAATTTTTTTCTAGGCTTCAGTGCTGCTGTGTGTACAGGGCAGGGGCACAGAGTGGCAAAATAAATCTTTGAGTGCGATGTCCAGAGGGGAGAGAAAGGGAGACTGCAGGGTGGCCCACGATTAGAGGTGGGCAAAGTGCCCTCACTTCGCTACGTGGAGCATATCATGTATTAACCCCCAATTTGCATAGTATTCTGCAATACGAAACATATTACTCTGCCTTTGATTTTTATCATGAAGTGCATTGAAACCAGTGGACTTTCCACTACTTTGCCTTGTTTTACTGCCTTCCCTTATTTTTAACATGAAGCGTCATTGATTTTAATGGACTTCACTTTACTTTGCCTTTATATTGCTATTTGAGGTGAATTTTGCATCGATTCGTGGGATTGCAGGTCACATGGGCTCTATATTGTCTTGCACATCCTCAGTTCTGCATCGTGTGTGTAGTGGAAAGCTGGAGATAGTTTGCTCTCAGGGCTCTGAGAATCAAACCATCAAAAAAGCTTTAAAAAATCACTTTTGATCCAATTATTTTGGTCCAGATTTAGTACATCGATTGTAGGAAACCCTCCTGTGCTTAGATCATCGAGTGTTGATTGCTTTTCTGTGCATTTTGAATGTTAATTTAGAACATTCAGTCTCTGTACTGACAGACACTAAGAGTGCATCGGAGGAGGGGCTTATCTGTGGTGGAGTGAGATTCACATGAGAAAGGCAATCTTTCTAACTGTTTTGTACTAGTATTTTCTCTTAGTATTTGTGTGCTTATGTACACACAGTAATACTTGAAGTAATTTTTGATAATTATTTGCTGTGTGTTGTGGTGCAGTGCATATTTTCATTCTGTTTAAAATATTTGGTTATATAGTGTACTGAACTGTTACATTTTCCGCACATTACCTGTAGTGTGTGAGTGTGTGTGTGCACCATCAAGTCAGGCACATTTTATTGTGCCACACAGTAGTTGCAGCACTCTGAATCTGTTATCTGTCTGTGGTAATTGTTACTGCTTCATTCTATCTAGGTAGTGTACTGGTACTGCAGCGCCCCCCCCCAACCCGCAAAAGGTATTATTTTTCTAATTTTGGATTTGTATGATCACTGGTTAAGGCAGTGTTGTTGTGCCTGTGTGGCTACTTCTCTTGAGTGCGCAATCTCCATCTGTCTGTGTGTTTGCCTCTGTTTAGGGCTCAATCTGCATCTGTAAATCGCAGTTGTTGTTTTTTGGCTTCCCATCCATCCTAATGTTCAGAAATCTAAATTTGTTATTAATTTTCTATTTAATCTGAAATAATGCCTGCAAAGAAACACGGATGCAAAGATGTTTCTGGCCATGGCACTGCTGTGACTGGCAAGAGTGGTCATGGGAGTGGCAGTATGCAGCATAAGTGCACAGTTGATGCCAGTAGTAGTAGAAGACTTGGTTTGCTGGCCAAGGCACCTAGCTTCATCTGAGCTCTTTCCTACCAAGACTGCTTGAAAGGCAGAGTAGAGAACCTTACCAGAGCAAGGGAAAAGGATTAAGACTTATTTTGGCTAAGCAGATTTACTGTGTGGTGTTTTTATTTTTTACTCACAGGGATTGCTACTGTTTGTTGCTAACATTTCATTGCTTTATTTTTCTCTGTAGCAAAGTGTTTCTTACAGCGTATATCTTCTCTGAAATTATTACAGGTGGTGCTTTACAGGTTTTACAGTTTTATCTGACATTAGGATAAGCTTTCAGGGTTACTGCATTTGTTGTTGACTGATTGTTTCTGCTCTTACCTCCTTGTTCTTTGGTCCGTGGTTCTTTTTGGCAGGAAGGGCCCAGCCACCAACCCCCCATCCCCAACCACCCCACACTACACTCCTTTGATAGGGTACCAACCACAGTTGTGACATTTCCTGTGGCAGAGCAGGAAGGGGCGGATCAGTGGGGCATCCACAAGGTGAGCACATTTACAGGGGCACTAGTAATGTAACTTGTTATAACAAGTTAAACAAAACACAATCAAACCATTACTTGCATTTTTTTCCTTCTAATTACTCTGACTAGGTTATAAACCCAGCAACTTATCTGGAATGGATATCATTAACTGCAGGTACTGTGGAACAATTTTCAGAAGGACAGTCTTACAGGATTTAGGACACTGTCCTACATGCTGAGCCATTGGAGATCTTGGGCTCAGCTCCGGGCAGCATGGGCAGAGATTGCATACCTCAAATTTCATATTCAAGAGGAAATACATTATAAGAACCACCCACCATTTCCCCAGCATCCAACAGAAAAACCTCGACTGCAGAGGGTAGTTGGACCAGGAGGTTGGCAGGTGGTTAGGAGGGGCAAATCGGGTTCCCCATCACTCTCTGCTCTCCAACATATTACCTCCAAAGACCATATAAACACTACAAACAGGTATCTGCCTCTATCTCTGAAATCAAACAAAGAGGCAGAAGACACTGCAGAGCAGGACACTGCGGCACAGGAGCTAGCACAACAAAACTCACCCAAATCAGGAACCAAAACAAAAAAAGCAAAAAGGGAATCCAAAAAACTTCTGATCATAGGAGACTCCATGATTCGGGGAGTTGATACCCATCTCTAGCCAGGGGTAATGGTCAGATGTCTCCCAGGTACATCAGCATGGAGAGACACTGACCGCATTGCTAAAATTGTTCACAAAGGAGGAGAAAACATTGATGTCCTAGTACACATAGGGACTAATGATCTCGCCAGCTGGTCAGTTGTGGAGACCAAGGAACACCTGACCAGGCTTGGTAACAAACTATCATCCATTTCATCCAGCATCTCCTTCTCTGAGATCCTGCCAGTCTGGGAGAGGGGGGCAGATGGATGGAAGGTCAGAGAAGGGGAGATAGGGGAGCTAAACACGTGGCTCAAGGGCTGGTGCCAGGAAAAAGGACACAGATTTGTAGGGAACTGGCAACAGTTCTGGGAGCGAAAGTTCTTTAAATTTGATGGACTGCATCTGACTAAGGAGGAGTCAGTGCATTGGGGCAGAAGTTTGACATCTTTGCAGAATATTTAAACTAGCAAATGGGAGAGGGTGCAGCACCCCATCGTGAATGGGAAGAACACCCCTCCCCCCTCAGCTAGTGGTCAGACAGGGATTCAGCATGTTTGCAGTTCATTTGCATCACCAGGTGAGAAAAAAGGTTTGTCTCCCCATACAACGCACAGGGCTAATGCCAAACCTCACCCAACAACTAACACACCGAAATCTGGCCAATGGAAAATCATGTACACAAATGCTCACAGCCTGGAAAATAACATCCCAGACCTGCAGGCAATAATGTCAGAGGCTAAACTGGACATAGTAGCAATTAGTGAGACGTGGTTTACCAGTAACCACACTTGGGAGACTTCAGTACATGGCTATGTATTGTTCAGAAGAGACCGAGGTGCAAAAAGGGGGGGAGGAGTGGCCCTGTATGTCAATGAAAATATCAAAGCTACAGAAATTCAGAATACCCATAAGGAGCCAGAAGAACTATGGGTCACCCTGGAAACAGGAAATGGGACAGTCATAAGAAATGGGGTTGTCTACAGGCCCCCAGACCAGGGGGAGGACATAGACACATTACTGTTAGAAGATATACAAAACATGACAGCTAAAGGGGAGATTCTGATATTGGGAGACTTCAACATGCTGGATACAGATTGGTCAATACCAGCAGGAACATCTGCCAGAACTAGACACATAGTGGATTCCCTGCAGGGGGAGGGCATCAAACAACTGGTACAACAACCCATACGAGACAGGGCTATCCTAGATCTAGTACTGACTAACAGGGAAGGGATCACAGATCTCCAGGTAGAAGGTCACCTGGGGGCCAGTGACCATCACATGGTATGGTTCAATTTGGCTACTACATCTAAATCATCCTATTCCAAGGCAAAAATATGGGACTTCAGAGGAGCTGACTTTGATAAGATGGTCAACAGAGTTAAGCTAGCCCTGGCAAAAAGAAACACAGGTGAGGGGGTACAGGCAATGTGGGCAAGCATTAAGGATGCAATACTTGAAGCAACATCCCATTGTGTTAGACAGAAAAGGAAGTGCAAAATATGAAGGAAACCACTTTGGTTCTCAAATACAGTAGCAGAAAAGGTCAGAGCCAAAAGGCTGCCTTCAGGAAATATAAGGGAACACAGCGGGTTGAAGATAGGGAGGCATACCAAACTGCCCTAAGGGAAGCAGGGAAGGCAGTAAGGCAGGCAAAGTCCCAAACTGAGGAAACACTAGCACGAACAGTAAAAGAAGGTGACAAGACTTTCTATAGATACATTAGTGAAAGGAGAAAGTCCAGAGGAGGTATTGCTAAGCTTAATGGAGAAAAGGGAGCATGTGAGGAGGAGGACCATGTAAAAGCATCTATCCTAAATATATACTTTTGCTCAGTATTTACTGAAGAGAAGGTAGGGCAGGGCCCACAGCTCAGCACCATGGACACAGGGTAGAGGGAGGTGAGCACTACTCCCTTCACAAAAGAAAGGGTCCTACAAGAGCTTGCTAAGCTCAGGGTGGACAAGGCAATGGGACCCGATGGCATACATCCCAGGGTACTTAAGGAGCTAAAGGTGGAACTAGCAGAGCCATTAGCAGAACTGTTTAGTGAGTCTCTGAGCACAGGAGAGGTCCCAGAAGACTGGAGAAGGGCTCATGTGATCCCACTCCACAAGAGTGGTAGCAGGGAGGAGGCAGGGAACTACAGACCAGTCAGTCTTACCTCAGTAGTGGGCAAGATTATGGAGGCACTCCTTAAGGAAAGGATAGTGCAACACCTGGAATCCATAGGGGCACAGGATCCAAGACATCATGGGTTTACAAAAGGAAGGTCCTGTCAAACTAATCTCATAGATTTCTTTGACTGGGTAACCAGAGTGGTGGACCAAGGGAGAGCAGTTGATGTCGCCTACCTTGACTTCAGCAAAGCTTTTGACACTGTTCCACATAGAAGATTGATAAATAAGCTGGGTAGGCTTGGGGTGGGTCAGAAGTTGGTCAACTGGGTGGCAAACTGGTTGATAGGCAGAAAAAAGAGAGTGGTGGTAAATGGTATACAGTCAGAAGAGATGCAAGTCGCAAGTGGAGTACCTTAGGGATCAGTCCTGGGGCCAGTCCTCTTCAACATCTTCATTAGTGACCTTGCAGATGGACTAGAGGGTAAGGCTTGTCTGTTTGCAGATGACACCAAGATCTGCAACAGAGTAGATGATCCAGATGGGGTGGGCAGAATGAGAAGAGATCTGGATAAACTAGCAAAATGGTCAGAAGAGTGGCAACTGGGATTTAATGCAAAGAAGTGCAAGATCATGCATATAGGGAAGAGAAACTCTGAAGCCACCTATAGTCTGGGAGAGGAGTTGCTAGCAGTCACAAAGGAAGAAAGAGACTTGGGCATCATCATCCCTGATGACCTGAAATCATCCAAGCAGACCTCTAAAGCAGTAGGTAAGGCTAGGGGGGTGTTAGGGTGTATTAGTAGGGGTATCACAAGTCGTAAGAGTGAGGTAATAATCCCTCTTTACAAGACACTGGTTAGGCCCCATCTGGAGTACTGCATGCAGTATTGGAGGCCACACCTTCACAAGGACATTAACCAAATTGAGGCAGTCCAGAGAAGGGCAACCAAAATGGTGCAGGGACTGCATCAGAAGACATATGAGGACAGATTAACAGAGCTCAATATGTATATCCTTGAGCAAAGGAGGGAGAGAGGTGATATGATCGAGGCATTCAAACACCTTAAGGGCATTAACAAGGTGAAAGAGTCTAACATGTTTAAATATAAGAAAAATAGCAGGACAAGAGGACACAGCATGAGATTAGAGGGGGGCCGATTAAGGGGGAATGTGAGGAAATTCTTTTTCACAGAAAGGGTGGTGGATGCATGGAATGGCCTACTTCAAGAAGTGGTGGCTATGAATACAGTGCAGGGCTTCAAACAGGCATGGGATAGGCATAAGGGAGCAATACAAATGAGTATGAATAGATAGGCCACTGACAGAGCAAAGGTCGATGGCACATTTATAAGGTAGAAAAAGAAATGGGCAGACTGGATGGGCCTTGCGGTCCTTATCTGCCGTCAACTTCTATGTTTCTGTGTTTCTATGTAAATGGATTTCTCCTACTATATGTTTTTCACAGCACAATCGGTTGCTTCAATGATGGTTGGAGATGCTGTTGTCCCCACTGGTGGTGGTAGTGAAGTTGCTGATGGCATGAGTATTGCCCCAAGTTCAACCCGTGACAATGTAACAATGTAAAGGGGGGAAAATTTGAAGATAGAGGGGGACATATTGGGGCAACATCAGGAAGTATTTTTTCATGGAGAGGGTGGTGGATGCATGAACAAACAAAGACTAATGCTCCATGTTATGGTGTGATAGCAGCTGTTGGAGCATGGCCATAATTTGGAGTTGGTGACCCTCGATGTGTTCCAACCACTGCTCCAGGTTCTCAACCCTGTTTTTCAGGTGGTCCAACTCACTCCATATCAGGCCCAAATTAGCCTGTGTGGCAGGCATTCTTGCAGGATTGCCAGCATCCCTTGCAGATTCTGGAGCAGCCACTTGATCCATGGCCCGACCATGCTTGACCCAATGTGCAGGTGGAGGCTGTTCTGCCACCTGTTGCCCAGCAGGGACAGCAGGCACATTCCATCCCTTTTCCACTACCTTGGCCTCCCACTGTGCACGGTGGTGGTTTGCAAGGTGGTTGCACTGCCCACCTGTCCCTGGTTCCATGTCATAATGGTGATCACAGAATAGTGATCGCCGTTACGGCGAGTGTACATCACCAAAAATGAATTTCAGTGATGCACACTCGCAGTGAGGAGAAAAATGGTGCCCATGACCTATGGGTTTAGTTTTTAATGAAGGGGGCTGCACCCCCTGCACAACCCCCATGACAGCTTTGCACCCCGCACACCCTACTTATGGATTCTCAACTCCAGAGGGGTGCATGTTGGGGGGATGAGAAGCTTAAATATATTGAAAGCTGCCTGCAGGAAAAAAAAATGCGCCACACCAGACCCAAACCCTGCACCTCCCAGCCAGCCATCCTCCCCACCACGCTAGTGGACCAGATCGGCAGCTTCGTCCCCCGTACCCCCTACTTGATGATTCTCAGCTACAGGAGGGTGCATGTTGGGGGGGTGAAAACTTAAAAATATTAAAAGCTGCTTGCTGTCAAAAAAAAAACTGCACTGTGCCAAACCCAAACCATGCACCCTGCACATCCCAGCCAACCACCCTTCCCACCAGGCAAGCGAACCAGATTGGCAGCTGCCTGCCACATCCCCTCCCACGTACCATCCCTCCCCTGCCTCTCCCCCTTGTGCATGTGCACACACATGCATATGCTCATACTTCCCGTCATCGTACTATATGTCACCCTTCCCAGTATCCAGTCACCTCCTGCTTGGTAGCCATGAACACTGGTGCTGTAATTGAGTTGCTGTTTTCATAGGCATACAATGCCAGTCACCTTGTTCACTGGATACCCCTATCCCCAGATGTCTCCTCTCTCACAAAACCTCTTTCTCCCACACTAGGTAAGGTGAAAGTGAAAGTCTTTCACTATCTTGTCTGATTAACTTCCTGCCTGAGCCATGTGACCAGCAGACTGTAACACATGTGATCTGTGGGCTGTTTCAATTGTGACCCACTTCACGTTCAACAAAATCCAATGTGAAGTGAACGCGAAGTCACCTTAATGCAAAGTCATAATGGGGCAAAATCCCCATAAGGCAAACTAGTGTAATTCTATGGGGACTTCCTGTAGCGTTTAGTGAAGTGGAGGGGATGACCTCGGCCCAGCTTCGCTGTTGAAGTTAAACTACGCTGCATCTCTACCTATGACAAATGTAACAGTCCTAGAAATCCCAAATTTTTTTCCCCTTGCTTCAGTGCAGCTATGTGTACAGGGCAAGGGCAGCAGGGTGGCAAAATAAATCTTTGACTGTGATGTCCAGAGGGGAGAAGGGTAGAAAGAGAGACTGCAGGGTGGCCCATAATAAATGTAACAGTCCCAGAAATCCCAAATAAAACATTTTTCCTGGCTTCAGTGCAGCTGTGTGTACAGGGCAAGTGCAGTAGGGTGGCAAAAAAATATTTGACTTGTGCCATCCAATCATAAATCATGATCACTTACATTCATTCATGATTTCATGAATTAAAAAAATACAGTTCAGACAAACAACATACAAGTTGATGTGCCTGCCCTGTGCTGCTGTCTGTGGGTGGCCAAGGGGAT
This sequence comes from Neoceratodus forsteri, assembly GCA_016271365.2. Taxonomy (NCBI): domain Eukaryota; kingdom Metazoa; phylum Chordata; order Ceratodontiformes; family Ceratodontidae; genus Neoceratodus; species Neoceratodus forsteri. The sequence goes on from CM057455.1 coordinate 705,260,108, forward strand.
AATCTGACTTTGGACTTGTAGCAGGCTGTTTACAGTACAGTACAACAAAAGTAAAGCGCAAGTACTACACACAAGTGTCATCATCATCATCACTTATTCCCCATTATTTCTTATTATCATTAGTTTTATAGTATGTCGCATTACATTAAATGTAAGCCTTAACCAACTCCCAGTGTGGGACTGTGTTGCATTCAGCTAATGCACCAGATGTGTCTGCATCTCCAATTCAAATTATGAGGCACACTTAACAGTTGCTGAATTTAGTAACTTAACAGTAAATGTGTTATAGGAGCCAGTCTGGTAATCTTGGAAGAAAGTGGTGGTGGACTGCTGTGCTGTCGGTGTGCTGTGTACACTGTACAGTCACGAGTCACAACAGTAAATTTGTCCCTGGCCTGTGGGTGGGAGTCATCAAAAGGACATCATGTAAGAGGGATCTTTTGTCACAAAATAGATCAAAGTGTTGATGAGCAACATTCTGTTTCTCAGGTAGGCAGAGGCACTGCAAAAGACAGCAATCAGCCTGAAAAGGGAAAACAAAATGAAACCCCTGAAAGTGATTTTTTCACATGTAAGGTTTTGTCTTCCAAGCAAATGCTTGAATCCAAAAGAGGTGAATGTCTCTGATCATCATCTGTCCCAAGTAAAAACAAATTCTGGTCAGATCCACCATGGCTGCATAATGAAGTTAGTGAAGTTGTGTGTAATTGTTAAGGAGGTATGAAGAAACAACACAATGATTTGTAAGTAGTAAGATTTGTTTTAGTTTCTGTTCTAAGGAAGGCATACACATTATTAGGAAAGTAGATGGAGGTGTGCATTTTAATGGATGGAATAGGAAGATTACAAAAGAACCCCAGAGCAAATGCCACTTATGTATGTGTTATCCTGGATGATATTGGCCAGACAGCCAAATTTTAAAGAAAACATAATTCCACAAATCCCAATGATTCAAAGCATCAAGGGAAACATATGCAAATCCCCATTATGGCACAGAAGGTGGCAGTAGATGAAAAAGTAATGGCTGGCATATGTTCAACCTTGGGATTATTTACACTTTTTTATTTTTATTTTTTAATTTTTTTTAAGAGAAACAGGGTTTTTGTTCATGAGGTGATGTAAGTTATATTTAAGCAATGTGTTAATGTCAGGAAGTCAGGTGTAATGATGATGGACTGTTAGAGAAAATTTTATATTAGTTTTCAGAAGGGGTCACTTTTGATAAGGGTAAGGTAGCTATGCTTGTGATAATGGGAATATTAGGAAAGTATGAGGTCTACGTAGAAGTGGAGTACAAATATGCACAGTTTCATAAGTATGTGCTCAGAGTGCAGGCAAATGTGATATGCAGATTTGTTTTAGCAATAGGTAAAATTAGCGATACATGCAATTACTAGAAAGATAGATAATTACATAGACATATAGATAGAGAGACACACACAGATAGATAGGCAGAATAGGAATGGCAGTGAAGTACTGAAGTGATGCCAACCCCAGCCCCACACCGCAGACATGGACAGGCATTGGGGTGTGCCTTTGGGTCATTGCCCATAACGCTCATGCCATTTCACCTCACCCTACCCTGCAGACAAAGATGAGAGTCGAGGTGTACCTTGGGGTTTTCAAACTTTACACTCACCCCATTCCATAAGGAAATACACTGAAATGGTACAGTATAAGAGAATGGAGTGAACTTTGGGGCTGAAGAGTCAAAGGCACACCTCAAAACCTGTCACTGGCTGCAGGGTGGGGATGGAGTGGAATGGTGTGAACATTACTGTTGACAATCCCAATTCACACCCCTGATGCCTGTCAGTCCCTACAGTGCAGGGTGTTATGGTCAGAACCCCTAATGCCCTAGGCATTTCTTGGTATTTTCACTCCAAGTTTTCAGCATGTTCTTTTTGTGACCCCACCACATGAACAGTGACACTATCAGTTCATTAGCTGATAGGAGATTTTGCACAGTGACTGTGCCATTTGGCAACACAGGTACAAAAACACATTTTGAACAGGATGTAAAAAATGACAGCTGTACATTTCTTGCTTCAGTAACACAAACACACACACATACACACACACGAACATGCCAGAACACAGTGGCAAAATTATTAGATTTGTCTACAAGCACTATTTTCTATGTAAGTTGGAGCATGGGGGGTTAAAGGTGGAGATCAGTTATGGTCCATGACATAACCACATGGTCAGAATATTAAATATTTTAAAATAAACATTAATGCAAAAGTAACCATTTCAAGAAGAAAATGCAAGCTGTGACACTTAACAGTTATAGGGTAAGTTAGCACATCTGGACTTATTTGCTGCATATGCATCTCAATTGCTAAGGGGTCCTGGCCATGTTCACCCTTCCTCAAGCCAAGCTAGCTACAGTATGTCTAACAATAACATGGATGGAAAAAGTATGCCATATTTTCAACAAGAAGTTAGCATTTTAAAAAGACAGTGCTGTAGACTGAGAAGCAACTTGTGCAGGTGCATTCATCATGCTAGCCAAGATATGTTCTGGTTATGTTCCATAAGGCTAATCAGTGGGAGAAGTAGGGGAAAGGGACAGAAATCTAAAATAGAACCATTTAACCAATTTGTGATTTAAAGTTGCATGACAGAAATGCGGCTTCCGGAGCTGGACACAATATTCCAAATGAGACCTCACCAGTGATCTACATAGTGACATCACCACCTCCTTCTTTCTGATGGTAATACCTCACCCTATACTCCACAGCATTTCACTGGCTCTCGTCACAGCATTGGTACATTGTTTAGCCACCTTTATGTCATCCAATATGATTACCCCAAAATCCCTTTCCATTTTGATGACCATCAGCCCCCCCCCCGTAATTATTCCCTGGGTTCCTGCAACCCTTCCTTATTCAGCAGGCAGTTAGTGCATCTGGACTTATTTGCTGCATATGCATCTTAACTGCTAAGGGGCCCTGACCATGTTCACCCTTCATCAAGCCAAGCTAGCTGCAGTATGTCTAGCAATAACATGAATGGAAAGATTATGCATATGAAAACTTATTAATTATGCTGTACATACCCTAAGACTCAAAGTGTGTCTCCTTTGGCTGCCATGATGTCTGTAGTTAATCTGAAAAAAAAATACAATGTAACAAGATACTGACCTCCACTGGAGATATTAAACAATAGAGCAAACTGCACTCTGGGAAGATTGCCTGGGACAAGATGCAATAAAAAAAAAACCTGAATAGCAGGATCCAAGGAGTATAAAACCACCAGGAATGTTAGAAAAAATCACCCCTCCCCACTCATTCACAGGTGTCAATGAATGTATTTGTTAACCATGTTGGTTCATCTTCTTGCTTCCCTCATAGTAAAAATGTGAAACTACATTTCTGTTATTTTAAATGAGTAATAAATGGCATGTCCAGGGGGATGGCAGCTCTGATAGTTGTTCCAGTGTTACTTTTTTCCTGGTTCAGTTTATATCAGTGAAAAGAAAGTAGGAAAAAAAACAGCCTTTTGTTTCTACAAGTAGTTGTTAATTGCAGCTGGTATTTTTAACATGCACAAGGCAACTCCACTTCTCAAACTTAAAGGAAAAAATACACTTCATCAAAGGTGTGTTTACCAAGTACTGTGCCCATGATTAAAATAATTTGAACCCCCTCCCCCAAAAAATGTGCACTCACATGAAACTGCATGATTAACTGTAAAGACAATTAAAAAAAATGTATTTCAAAATGCATTACTAACACCAATGTGTTCAAAGTTTTGAAACTACTAAAAAGACAAACTATATATCTAGCTATATATGTATGTGTGTGTGTATATATATATATATATATATATATATATATATAGTAAACAAATATTGTTAATCCCATGAACTTTATGTTTTTAGTATGTAAATGTTTAAGAAAAATCTGTGGCTCTTTCAACCAGAATGCTGTGTCTATTGTTTTTCTTGGAATCTGTAGTTTCAGACACTTCTTAATTACTCTTTCCTTTTGAGACACCAGGTGGCTCTGATAATCATTTGTTCCAAGGGTTTTTAAGCCAACTTGAAGGCATTAAGTAACTTCTGTTCTGCTAGTCCTTAATAAAATGCAGGGACTCCACAGACTTGTTCTGTTCCTTGGTCCAGATCCCAAACTATGGTGTCTTGTTTCAACATGATAGATCCACCTCATGCCCCTCCCACACAAATAAAAAAAGGTGGGGGTGGATCTTTAGGAGCTTCTTGGGTGGAGGTGGGGGTGGATCTTACTCCCCCCAAAAAACAATGCTGCCTCCTACTGCTCAAGTTTCAGTTCTTGTACCACCCATTTAAGAAAGAAAATAGTACCCTGCAACCATTGACTAACATGAAAGAGTATTTATTTGAAGGAGGAAAACATTTCTTGGAGGAGGGTAAGGCAGAGGAGACTATTTACACCTTCAGTCAGTTCCATGGACAGAAAACATGACATCACTCCTTTTGTACATGCAAAACGTCTGCAGGCTCTGCCTATTGCAGCCGTAAAAAAGTTATGTAGTTAAAAAAAACTAAAGGCATGATGGGTACCACCTGCAGGGACACCCAATGGTATGGAACAATTGCATACTATGCTACTGCCAGTCCCTCATCCAATTCTTCTGAGGATGAACTCAATGAGGGAAATACTAATAATAAAGATGAAGAGAATGATCAGGCAGCACAAGGTTTACTGGAGTGGATGGAAATTGCAGATGAGGAAGAAACAGGAAGAAATGTTTTGGTTGTGGAGGGGCAGTGGGAATAAATCACAAGAGGAACAGGATCAAGAAAAATCTGGGGGGCCTGAAAAGGTGACCGAGGTGTTGTGCCTTCCTGGAAAAAAAAACTAAAAAAATAACATCTTTGGTTTGGTCATACTTTTTCATTAGTGTTTCCTATGAGTTGGTAGCAACATGTGCTATTTGTAAATGGCCGATCAGCAGGGGTAAAAAGAAAGGAGCACTGGGAACTTCAGCACTAAAAAGACACCTAGACAGATGTCATAACATTACTGAGAAGTTCAGTTGTGAGTCTCGAAGAGAACGTGACAGTGATAGCTTACTACACTCAGGGGTCATGCACATAGATGAAAGCAGTGGCAGCCCCAGCGGCACTACTGAAACACCTTCACCACCACTTTCAGCCATTCAAAGGACTCCTCTGACTGTTACTGAACGTGACCATGTGTTCAAAAGCCCTCCTTCTTCAAGAAGCCAGCTTGCCATCTTAGAAACATATGAGCATAAAGCTAAATATGCCTTGACTCACCCTGTTGCTGTTACAATAACCCAAAAAATTTCAGAAATGATAGCTGTTGATTTGCTACCATATAACATGGTTGAACATATAGGATTCAAGGGGCTACTTGAGTACCTTGAACCTCGATATAGTATATCATCACGGAAAAACTTCGACAACAGGGATTTCATATCTTTATGATGTCATACGTAAAAAATTAAGATGCATCTTGAACTGTGCTGTTGGGAGGGTGGTGCATCTCACAACAGATATCTGGACAAGCTGTAAGCCTGAACCCCTCATGTTTTGCATGGCATATTGGGCATGTTTCGATAATTCACATGAGACTTGGGACAGTGAAGCATCACAGTTTGCTAGTCTAAGAATGTTATTTTTTCCATCTGAACATACCTCATACAACAGCAATGAAGAGCTCCAAAAACCAATAGAGCAATGGCTCACTTCACAGAGACTGTCAGTTTGATTTATAGTTGCAGATAATGGGTCCAACTTAAGGAAAGCCTTGGAGGAGGGGGGCTTTGTTCACATCGGCTGCTTTGCGCAATGCTTAAATTTAATAGTTCACAGTTTTCTCGATGACGACAGGGAGATTAAGGCTCTCATTAGCACTACTAGAAGATTAGGCACTCATTTCAGTCATTCAAACAAAGCCCATCACTTGTTTGAAAAAATACAGCAGGAGCACAGTTTACCTTTGCACAAACTGATCCAAGACATTTCTACTCCATGGAATTCAACCTTTTATATGTTCCAAAGGCTGCTGGAACAAAAGAAAGCTGTTAGGCAGTACTCCTTAAAAAATAAAACTGGTGATGCAGATGTCTATATTACTCCATCACAGTGGGTCATGCTGGAATTTCTAATTTTCCTGCTGCAGCCATTTGAGGAAATCACCAGGGAGGTTAGTGCAAACACAGCAACTCTCAGCCAGGTGGTACACCTAATAAAAATTTTAAAACTCAGATTGAATCTGATTAGGGAAACATTAGAGAAGCAAGACAGTTTCATGATCACACAGGCTGCCAGTGGTGCTGCTGACACATGCAGGTTGCCCCCCCAGAATACAAAAAGATCTCACAAGAAGTATGATCAAAAAAGTTGAAGAAGATGACAAACTATGTAAAATGCTTCAGTCTGAGTACTATATTAAAGCAACAATCTTGGACCCATGATACAAGTCAAAATAACTATTGAGGGATGATGACGATATTTGTTTTGAGATAAATAAACAAGAAATAATCGACAAGGTGTGTACCGTCATGGAACAGAGTACAGCAGCAGCATCACATTCAGAATCCTCTTCACGACACAGCACAGCATCAGGTGGCCCATCCTCTACTGTTGCGGCATTTTCTCCCTCTGCCTCCTCAGCCACTGCAGCCAAATCTTCTTCTTCATCACCAGTCAAGCATAGGACTGCCCCACAATACTTGGTTCAGCTTCATGTCTCTGGAGTCACTTAGAAGATGTAATTGTAACATCTTCATCTACCTCTTGTAACACAGCCTCAGCACAGACCATTGTTGAACTGTACCTGACAGAGCCCAATATCAGCTGGAATTATGACCCTTTGCAATACTGGAAATTCAAACAAAATATGTGGCCTGCTTTAGTAAACATTGCAATGAAGTACGTGAATTGCCCTCCGACTAGCATCTGTTCAGAATGATTTAGTTCAGACGGTAACGCCATTACTGACGCACAATCCTGTTTGGCACCATAAAATGCTGAGCATCTCACATTTCTCAAAGTAAGCATTCCTCACTTTAATTTCAAATATGATACCTGAATAAACCATACACTGACTGCTCTGAGCAGGCCCTATTCACAAATCACTTTCAAGAATTTGTGCCTGTGGTGAAAATCTTTTGTGAATTGGGTCTATTACATGAAGTAGCAATTAACTGCAGCAAGTCAGGTCAGGACAGACTAGTCCAGGCCACTATTACTTGAATGATCACATAAGCAGCACAGAATAGAAAAAAAATGATAACATCAGTGGGTTCAGAGTCCAAAACAAACACAGCAGGCAACTGCATTTCATGTCACAAACTTACTTGGTGGTACCTAGTACCACTATCTGATCTGGAAGGTAGGGTAGTGATGTCTTTTACTACTACTACTACTACTACTACTACTACTATCCAGTTAGACTTAAACAGACAGCTGTTTTACTTAACTCCTTTAACAGGAAATATGGGGGTAACTCAATAAGATCATTAATAATAGCAACCAAAGCCAAATACAATGCTCAAGCAGCATTTAATAGTGAAATTTGGTCTGTGCAAAATGTTAATTCATTAAAACTTCCTTTAATTATATTGCTGAGGCCCAGCATGGGCTTTTGCAATTCAGTTCCCTCAACTATTACCAGAGCAGAACTAGATTTAATGAATCATCTGGCTACCTAGGCAGCCAGGAAAACAAATAATTGGATTAAGCTGCAACAATATGATCAGAAGAGAATTTCTCATCTTGCACTGATGGAAAAATATTCTTGGCTAAATTTAGGTAATTTATAATCAGACTGGCTTATTTGTACTTTCCATATACTTCATGATACTGACTTAGAGTATTTAAAAACTTATAAATCCAGGGGAATAACAATTAGTCTTAAATATCAGAAATATGCGTCTACTAGAATTGCTACTAAATGTAAAAACCAAGATTGTTATCTTATGTCGACTTTACATGTCTGGTTAAGAGCAAATGATAGTTCTCATTATCTACCTTATCTTGATATGATTACGGATAATAAGTTGAGAGTATTGCACTTCAAGTACAGGTTAGAATTTTTCCCAAGTAATGTACTAACTGCAAGATATCAAAAGAATATTAATATTTGTGATAGTTATTGCCAATGCTCTTCCCAATTTCCAGAGAATTTACTTCATATGTTCTTTGTTTGTACCTGGTACAATCAGCTTAGGGAAAATGGTTAAAACCTATCTGTGAATCAGTATTAACTGATGATCATTCTTTATTGCTGTATACATTTCTCACAACAAGTGAAGAAGTAGTTGTACATGCGATTGCTGGGAACATTGATGCAACCTATAGATTACATAATAAGGTCTATAAGCCTGACTAATCTTTTGTAACTCTTATGGATTCTGTTATGATAAAACAACTTACGTTATCCTCATATGATGCTTTTTGGAAATAGTATTGATGTACTGTATATCCCTAAAAATAATTTTATTTTCAAATTATTGAATACAGAGGCCCAGATATTCAAACGGGTTGCTTATGGCGCAACAGTGTTGCACCATGCGCAGCCCACTGATGTGCTCCGGCATGATATTCAAAAGGGAATATTGCGTGGCACAAATCCCGATGCACTGGAGCACATCAGTAATGTATGCAGGTGCAGGTAGGGGGGCGTGCCCATGCATACCCTGCACAGCCCGATATTCAGCCTGGGATGTGCAGAGCCATGCATGCGCAACCCCTACCTGCGCCAGCACAAAGTTGATCCAAAAAAAAAAGGAACAACGGATGGCCACCCACAGGTGAGCTGACATATTGCAGGGTGCAACACGGCAGCTGCCACCTGTGGGTGGCCACCAGAGCTCCTGCTGCACCTGGCAGCACCCCATTCATGCCTGATCATGGGCAGTAGTTAAAAAAGCAGAATTCTGTCCAATATCCCTGGTGGTCCACTGGACCGCTGTCTGCCCAATCGCGGGCATTTGTATTTAAAAATAGAACTACGTCCAATATCCCTGGTGGTCCAGTGGACTTCTGTCTGCCCGATTGCAGGCATTAGTTAAAAAAAGAATTCTGTCCAATATCCCTGGTGGTCCAGTGGACCGCTGTCTGCCCGATCATGGGCATTAGTTAAAAAAAATAATTCTGTCCAATATCCCTGGTGGTCCTGTGGACCGCAGTCTGCCCGATCGCGGGCATTACTTAAAAATATAGAATTACATCCAGTATCCCTGGTGGTCCAGTGGACTGCTGACTGCTGTCGTGGGCATTTGTAATTAAAATATTAATAATCCAATATCCCTGGTGGTCTAGCGGTGCCTCCCTCCCACCCGCCCACTGAGCCCCACTGCCCTGTTCCCCCAGTCAGCGGCGGCGGCAGCACCCCACCCTGCCGCCTGCCGCCCGCTGATACGCCAGCCAATGGGTGTGCAGCCATACCGTACTACACATTCCAGATATGTCACATATCTGGAATGTGTAGTAAGGTATGGGCTGCATGCCCATTGGCTCACGCTGTGTACCAATGGGCATGCAGCCCTACCAATGGTGTCAGTTGGACAGCAGGGTGGCAGGTGGGTGGGGTGCTACTGCCCTCCGGCTGACTGGGGGAGCGGGATGGTGGGGCTCAGTGGGCAGGTGGGAAGGGGGGTACTGCTAGACTACCAGGGATATTGGTATTATTAATATTTTTAATTACAAATACCCATGATTAGGCAGTCAGTGGTCCACTGGACCACCAGGGATATTGGACGTAGTTCTATATTTTTAACAAATGCCTGCGATCAGGCAGATAGCGGTCCACTGGACCACCAGGGAGATTGGACATAGTTCTATTTTTTATACAAATGCCCGCAATCAGGCTGAGGAGCACATTGCCAGCTACAGGGGGGGTCAGTCCCCGATGGCTGCTGCCAGGCACAAGTCATCGGGGATCGGCGCACCTGCATGCAAATGGGGCCATAATGACATGCAAATGGCCCCATTTGCGCTTTGCATACATTATGGCCCTATTTGCATGTCAAGTTTTGAATATCGTGGTTGCTGTCCATAGCGCAATGGAACTTGCACTAGCGCATCCCCATGCTCCACTCTGGCCACTTGTGCTGGTGCAGTGCCACTGCACCATGCACACTGCAGGTGGCCAGGGTGCGATATTCAACGCTGCTGAGCCATGGCGCAGCTCCGTTGAATATCGTCAAGTCCACACCCCTGCATAGCCAAGTTGAGCTGCGACCAAGCTTGCGCCACAGTCTGGCACAGTTTGAATATCTGGGCCAGACTGCATAAGTGCTTTTTAGGCTGTATATGTACGTTCACGTTGATACATTCCTGTTATCTGATTTCTAATTTATTGCTTGTTTTATATTGAAATATGTTAGATTTGTTAAACTTATATTCTGTTTTTAATCTATTCATTGTGTGTTTGTGTAAACTTGTAATGATCTTTAGACTAATCAATAAAAGACTACTACTACTACTACTATCAGTTTTTGTCCTCGTGAATCATGGCTACTACTTATCACTTTTTGCCCCTACTACTACTACTTGTCACTTTTTTATTTCAGTTGTATTTTTTTTACTAAAACGTCATTAACAAAGACTTACAACCACAAATATACAATCATAAGAAATATAAAAAAATATGCATTCATTTATAAAAAACATTGAACTTCTTTAAAAGTTTCTATGTGTTTTACAAGCCCACTGTGTTAGCAATTTGATTAGCTTATAAAAGGCATGAAATATATTACATTTCTTACATTTTACATGGCACTTTTTAATAGCTTTTCTTTAACCTCCCAAATCTTTCTCAAGAACATTATATATGTCCTAGATTTTAAATAGATCATAAAAGACCCACCATTTTACTGAGGCTGAGATTCATCCTTCTAGTGCTGTCCTAGTTATTCTTCTTTTTATTTCATTTATTGCTAAAAATATGTAACCACTCTCTTGATGGTCCATGTGTCTTCAGTATGCATTAAAATGGACGTCAAAGTTGAAAGTTCAATGTGATATTTTATATTCAGAAAGGGGCCCAACCAGTATATACATTCTTTTGTATACCAGGTACAAAGCCACATTACATTAATAAGATGTTCTTTATCACCTCTAGAACATGTGGAATTTTCAGTGATATTTACTGTTTTGTTATATCTAATCCTCAGGATAGTACCATCAAATCTCTCAAATTTGGATATTATAAATGTCATTCATTGAATAGGATCTATCAGAATGTCTAAGTATGATTTGAATCCAAAATACTGTAATTATTATTGGTAACAAACCATTTAGGATAAGCTGTTTTCTTACTGTGTGAGAGATCTTGAGTGTTCCAAAGACGTAATATTCTCTTGCCAGTATATTTTCTGTACTTCAAACTTATCAGAATCCCTTTTTACACATATCTTGCTAATGCACACAGCTTATGTTTTTTTTTTAATATGGTTAATATCTTGGGGAACTGAAAGCCTTGCACGTATCCCAAATTGTATCATTTTTTTCAACAAGACACTGTGCTGAGATTATTGTTTGAGACAGCCTTGTTAGTCTTAGCCAAAAGTTAATTTGGCGCATTTCAAAGAGAGCATTTATATTCAATATCCCTAGTTCCACTCTTACCCTCTTGGACTTTTTGATTCCCTTGAGGTACTTGAAAGTTTCTATCATGTTCCCCCTCTCCCTCCTTTCCTCGAGGCTATACATATTAAGCTCCTTTAGTCTCTCTTCATATGTCTTCCGGTGCAGACCCTGCACCATTTTAGTTGCCCTCCTCTGGGCAGCTTCCATCTTGTCTATGTCCTTGCGGAGATTGGGTCTCTGGAACTTCACACAGTACTCCAGATGGGGTCTCACCAGCTGTCTGTACAGAGGGATAACAACTTCCTGTTTTCTACTGGTGATGCCTCTACCTATGCATCCCAGTATCCCTGCAGCCCTCCTTACTGCCCTCTCACATTGTTTGCCCACCTTTAAATCATCTGATATGACTACTGCCAGGTCCCTTTCCATTTTTGTTGTTGTTAGTATCTCACCCCCCATTGCGTACTCTTTCCCTGGATTTTTGTTTCCCCGGTGCATTACCTTGCACTTCTTAGCATTAAATCTAAGCTGCCGTACATTTGACCATTCCTTTAACCTTGCCAAGTCCCTTCTCATCCTTTCCACCTCACCTTGTACATCAACTCTGTTGCAGATCTTTGTGTCATCTGCAAAGAGACATACTTTTCCTTCCAGTCCCTCTGCAATGTCGCTTATAAAGACATTGAAGAGGACCGGTCCTAATACTGAACCCTGCGGCACCCCACTAGTAACCCCCCCTTTCTTCAGAGTGGACTCCATTTACTATTACCCTCTGTGTCCTATTCTCCAGCCAGTTCTTTACCCAGGCTATCATCTTGGGACCCACTTCCTGGCTGGCTAACTTGTACATTAATCTTTTGTGTGGGACTGAGTCAAATGCCTTGCTAAAGTCTAGGTAGGCCATGTCCACAGTTCCTCCCTGATCTACGCCTTTGGTCACCCAGTCAAAGAAATCTATTAGATTCATCTGGCATGACCTTCCCGCTGTGAATCCATGCTGCTTTGAGTTCTGTGCCCCTCTGGCCTCTAGGTACTCGACAGTTCTTTCCTTCAAAAGTGATTCCATCATTTTCCCTATCACTGAGGTTAAACTAACAGGTCTGTAGTTTCCTGTTTCTGCCCTGCTCCCACTTTTGTGAAGAGGAATCACATCTGCCCTCCTCCAGTCCTCAGGTACCACCCCATCCTCCCATGATTTGTTAAAGATGGTAGTCAGTTGTGTCACTAGTTCTACCCTTAGTTCTTTTAGAATTCTGGGATGAATCCCATCAAGCCCCAGTGCTTTGTCCACCTTCAGTTTTAAGAGTTCTTTCAGAACCCTTTCTTCTGTAAATGGGCTGGTATCAACTTCTGTATCCAGAGTGTTTCTATTGTTTGTTTTATGTACCTCCCCCTCTTCATTTGTAAATACTGAGCAAAAATATTTGTTTAGTATCTCTGCCTTTTCACAGTCACCCTCTGACCACCCCCTGCCCTTTATTAAGCCTCACTATCCCTCCCTTAGACTTCCTTTGCTCCCTGATGTACCTAAAAAAGATTTTATCCCCCTTCTTAACTGAGTTGGCTATCTTTTCCTCAGTTCGGGCCTTTGCTGTTCTGACTGCCTTCCCAGCTTCCTTTTGCTTTAACTGATACAATTCTCTGTCCTGCTCCTTCTGTGATTCCTTATACTATCTGAATGCTTTCTTTTTCTCTTGAACCTTCACTGCCACCTCCTTTGAGAACCATAGTGGTTTCTTACATCATTTTGTTTTGTTTATTTGCTTCACACAAAGGCTTGTTACCTCTGTGATGGCAGTTTTTTATTATTCCCCATTGTTCTTCCACCCCTCCTTCCTGCTCATTTGCTAGTACATTCCCTAGGCACTCACCCATTTTGGCAAAGTCAGCCCTCCTGAAGTCCAGTTCTTTTGCCTTTGTATGGCTATAATCTATTACTGTGTTTATTGTTAACCATACTGTTCGATGGTCGCTAGTTCCCAGATGGCTACCCACTTCTACATCTGTGATCCTCTCACCATCTCCCTTTAAGAGGACCAGGTCTAAGATTGCTCCCTCTCAAGTGGGTTCCAATACTAGTTGTCTAAGGCATGCCCCCTGTAGGGCATCTAGAATAACCCCACTCTTAGAAATGGCTGCTGTAACTGCACTCCAGTTAACATCTGGCATATTCAGATCACCCATCAGCAATATCTCCCCTTTATCTGCCATTCTAAGTATACTTTCTATCATTTCCTTGTCCATTTCCTCCCCCTGAGGGGGGGGGGTCTGTATACAACCCCTATGCAAATTGTGGTGCCATTGCCTGCCTCCAAATTGACCCACAGTGCTCCTTCCTCTCCCTGTTTACCCTTTTGTTCTGTTGCTTTGATTCCTTCTCTTACTTAGAGAGCTACTACTCCTCCTCTTTTACCCTCCCTGTCCTTCCTATAGATAGTGTATCCTGGTATGTTTACATCCCAGTCATGGTTTCTGTGTGTACCACGTTTCTGTGACTACCACGATATCCAGATGTTCCTCCTCCATCAAGGCCACTAATTCAGGAAGCTTGTTACCCAGACTACGGGCATTGGTACACATTGCTCTCCATTTTTTGTTGGCTTTACCTTCTGTAGCAGCATTCCCCACTGACCTTTCTACCTTGGTCTTTTTCTCATTTAGTACCCTGTTTTGCAGGGGGAGGCTGGGATTTTCCTGCTGCTTATCAGTGCCTCCCCCCTTGACTAGTTTAAAAGCTTGCCAATGAAGCATTTAAACCGATTGCCCAAAAGACTTTTTCCCTTCCTGGACAGATGCAGACCATCCTGCCAGTATAGGCTGGTGTCCTTCCAGGTGGAACCCCAGTCCCCAATGAAGCCAAACCCCTGTGCTACACATCATTTTTTCAACCATTCGTTAAACTGCATGGTGCAAAGTACACTCGTCTCACCCATGCCACTAACAGGCAGCACCTCTGAGAAGGATACTGTGTGAGCTACTTGTCTTATGCCCCTCCCCAACTCTACAAAGTCCTTCTGCACTGCTCTAATCTCATGATGAGCCAAGTCATTTGTCCCTAGGTGGACAATGACATCCACCTGCAGCTTCTTCAGTATCACAAGTGACACTGTGTCAGCTACAGTGAAATAAAATTGTGCTATATCTACAGCGTTTGGCAATAAATGTATTGTAACATGCAAGTGTGTTACACATAGTGCACCCTGCTGTGGTCCTATACCCTCTCAGTAGACATTGTCCCATCCCCCATGACCCAGTGACCCTTCCAGTAGGTCTCTAGGGAGTGCTTTGGGGGCATTACCTGCAGTGGCCCTCCCCCATGGTGGGCAGCATACGGTCATCCCCCCAACACACATATGACTGCATGAGAGAGTGTGAAATCATGCCTCCCATGCAGAAGCTACTGTTGCTTCAAGCCACTGTTCTAAACAACTGCAGTCCCCCCAGATATAGGTTTATAACATAAAACCTCCCACCCACCACATAACAAACTGTCCCCAAAACACAAAACCTGTCTTTTCTTTGTTTTTGTTTTAACAGTGTAGTCAATGAGTCTGCAGCTGTATAAAACAACAAGTTGTACCTGCAACTGTCGCTCTGTCATTGACAATTGTAGCACACTTCTGGGATGCTCGTGGTCAGCCACCCATTCACCAAACATAATTTTCAACTGTAAAAAAAAAAAACATATTTTTAAATTAAAATAAAGCCAATGGTAATAGAGATTGTTACTTCTTCTCATGCTCAGTGTCAACATAATGTCAGCACGTGGCCAGTGTAAACTTATGCTGCACATTTGCCGCTGCACATTTGCCAAAAGGTTTGACAGCCAGAAAAAGAAACTGACCATGAATTTTGCCAGCAGATAAAGGCCTAGAGGTCTATCAAGTCTGCCCGAATGTGCAGCTAGCACCCCTTATTCTGCAGCTGCCCCTCCCTTCCACCCTTCTGCTCCATTGACCCTCCCCCTTGTCTTGTCCCATCTGCTTTTGATGCAGTCCACTGTACTAATGGATACAAATTCTGCAGGTAACACATTCCACTAAGCCACCACCCTCTCTGTAAAAAAGTGTCTCCTCATCTCCCTCCTGAACCTTCCTCCCTCCAGTCTGATATCATGGCCCCTGGTGTTCCTCCCTTCCCCTCCCTTAGTTTGAACAGCCCGTTTGTATCTGTCTTGTTTATTCCTTACATGTACTTAAAGGTTTCAATCATGTCTCCCTGTCCCTCCTCTCCTCCAGTGAGTACATGTTCAACTCCCTCAGCCTCCTCTCATATGATGTCTCCCAGCCCCTTGATCATCTTTGTCGCCCTGCGCTGCACCCCCTCCAGTAACTTAATTTCGCTCTTCAGACACGGCACCAGTACTGCACACAGTACTCCAGGTGCAGTCCAACTAATGACCTATACAGTGGCAGAATCACCTCCTCCCTCTTCAGGGATATACCCCTTGCAATGCAACCTAGCATTTTGTTGGCCTTTGCAGCTACCTTCCTACATTGTGCCAAGTTGTTCATTGACCCTGTAATGAACACCCCCACATCCTTCTCCTCCTCTGTCTGGGCTAGCTGCACTCCCCCCAGCAGGTAACTCCTCCTTGGGTTCTTCATCCCAAAATGCAGCACCTTGTACTTTTTGGCATTAAACCCCAGCTGCCAGGTGACTGATCCAGTTTCAAGCTTTGCTAGATCATCCTGCAACTCCTGCCATCCCCCTAGGTTGTCCATCACAGCTCCTACCTTGGTATCATCAGCAAACAGACTGATCTTGCTCTTGATGTCCAATGATATGTCTGCAATGAATATCCCAAACAACACTGGTCCCAACACCGAGCCTGTGGAACACCGTTCATCACAACCCTTGGGTGTGAGTGTTCCCCACCCACCACCACCCTCAGTTGTCTTCCCTGAAGTCAGTTCTCTACCCATCTCACCAGCTTTGCACCCACCCCTGTGCCTTCTAACTTACTTCCCAGCCTTCCATGCAGCACCGAGTCGAATGCCTTACTGAAGTCCAGATAAAATACATCCACTGCATTGCCCCTGTCCAGTTGTCTGGTTACCCAGTCACAGAATTCCACCAGGTTGGTTTGGCAGCATCTGCCATGTATAAAGCCATGCTGTCTGCTGTCCTGTAGTCCTTCGGCCTCTAGAAGAGCCACCAGCCTCTCCTTTAGGATAGTCTCCATTGGCTTACCCACGATGGATGTGAGGCTCACCAGTCTGTAGTTCCCTGGTTCATCCTTGGGGCCACGCATGTGGAGGGGCACTATATGAGCCATCCTCCAATCTTGAGATACACACCCTGAGTGTAGTGAGGCATTAAAGAGGCCTGCCAAAGGTCTCACAAGGACCTCTGCCAGCTCCTTCAGTACCCTGGGGTGGATGCCATCTGCGCCTGGCACCTTGTCCACCCTCAGTGCCTTCAAACCTTCCCAAACTCTGCCCTCAATGATGTTCCCATCTGTCACCCCTTCCCCCCTGTTTCTGCTGTTCCTCCCCCCTTGGGTGTCATCCACCTCTTCTCCTTAGTAAATACTGAGCAGAAGTAATCATTAAGTGCTTCTGCCTTATCAAGCCCTGCTTCCACCCAACCCCCCTCCTTCCTAATCCTTACTATGTGGTCCTTACAGCTCCTTTTCTCCCTGATGTACCTAAAGACGTCCTTCTCCCCCTTCTTAATGCCTTGTGCCAGCCTAAGCTCAGTAGATGCCTTGGCTCCCCTTACTGCCCTTGTAACCTCCTTTGATTCCGTCAATTACTCCTCCCTGTTCTCCCCCTTCCCTGTTTTCTTGTACCTCCTATAGGCAGCTCTTTTCCTCCTTGCCTTTTCCATGATCTCCTTGCTCAACCAGCTTTGTTTCTTAACCCTAGCCTTCTTGCTCTGGGCTTTGCAGCAGGTTTTGGTTGCCTCCACTATCCCCAGCTTTATAAGCTCTTGCCTCTGGTTAGTGTCCATACTAGACTGAATTCTGGCCAGGTACCCTATTACCACTTCCCCATCATCCCAAAGTCGGCCCTCCTGAAGTCCAGCACTCTTGTGCCAGATTCCACTCCTTCCTTGCCCATATCCAATGTGAGCCATACTGAGTGGTGGTCACTCCCTGACAGCAGTTCCTCCCCTGTAAGTTCTCTCACAAAGTCCTCATTTGCCACCACGAGGTCAAGGGTATTCCCTAGCCTAGTTGGTTCACTGACCATTTGCAGCAGGAAGCTGTCCTGGAAGGCATCCAGCAGTAGCTGCTACCTTCTGTTCCTGGTTGTTGGGGCACTCCAGTCCACTTCTGGCATGTTGAAGTCCTCCACAATCACCACACTACCCTTCTCGCAGGTCCTCCTGTTCTGTTCCGCTAGTTCCCTGTCTGACTCCTCCATCTGAGATGGCGGCCTGTACACCACTCCCATTCTAAGAATCCTATTCTTGGATTCCTGGATTTGCATCCAAAGTGACTCTGTACTACCCTCCTCCCCTTCCTCCCTTACACACTTCAGTCCTTCCTTCACATATAGTGCCACCCCCCCTCCTTTCCCAATCACCTCGTTCCTTACAAAATAACCTGTACCCTTGTACAGACAGGTCCCACTCATTGTATTGGGTGGCCCATGTTTCTGTGATGGCTGCAATGCCCACCTCTCCCTCTGCCATGAGCACCTGTAACTCCGCAGTTTTCCTCCCAAGGCTCCTAGCATTAAGGGTAACCACCTTCCACCCTTCCCCCAATTCTGCCCTCCATTACCAGCATCACAAATAGTACTTGCCATTTGTCCTTTGTCATTCTTATGAGGGATAAGCTCATATGATTTCCCAACCTGTGGCGTCTGCATGTCTCTTGTCCAATTGCCACCCTCCGCTCGTAGTTTAAATGCCCAACTTCCTCTATGTACTCCTCCATCCTCTGATTCAACACTTTCTTTCCCTCCTCACTCAAATGTAGTCTGTCCTTGGCATAAAGACTACTGTCCTCTCAGGTCCTTCCCCACCCCCCCAACAGACCATACCCTTTAGCATAACACGAGGTTCTTAGCCATCCATTAAATTCCTCTATTCTCAGCTTTCTCATTGTGCTTGCCTTGGGCACTGGAAGTATCTCTGAAAAAGTTACTGATCTTCCTGTCCCCTCACATAATTGTCCTAGTTCTTCAAACCTCCTCTAGACTATATCTACTGTCTTGTCAGCCAGGTCTTTCATCCCAAGATGTATAATTAAATGAGGCTTGTCCCTACCCCTTCTAGCATATTTCAGAACAGATTGCCCCACCCTTTCTGCTGTCATTCCTGTCATCGCCTCCACCCAAATGTGACTATGCCTTTCCTCCTTGCTACCTCACCCGACTCATCTTAGTATTGAGTCCCCCAGCAGTAAGATTCCACCCCTCTTACTCCCTGCTTGCTTCCATTCATCTCCATCTCTCATTTCTGGCTCCTCTTCCTCCTCCTCCTGCACATTATTTCACCCTTTTGTCCCTGTTGTAATTCTCCCAGCAGAACTTTCCCCCACTCTGGTTTGGCCAAGTCATTTATCAATTACTCCTCTAATTATATCATTTCCCTCTTCCTCTTTCCCCTCTAGCAGTGCACAACTATTTTCTGAAGACCCTTCACAAATGCCCGCTCCCTCTCTCTTCATAGTAACCTGTTCTCTCCTTTCCACTCCATGACTTTTACCACTTCTTCTCCTCCCCTCACAAGTCCCTATCTCCTGCTTACTTTTGTCTCCTGACCTGGTTTCCCCAGCAATCATTCTTCCTGGCCTGGGCCACTTTGTCTTTGTTTCCCTTCTTCTGACCCTCTCCTCACCACTGTTGGCTCAAATCACCCTCCCTCACCTCCCCTCCTCCCTCTCTCAAGTATTGGGCTAAACTCACCCCCCAGTGTGCCTTGCCTGTCTTAATTCCTCCTGCAGACACTTGATCTCCTTTCTAAGTTTCTCTGTGTGGTTGCACACTAAACATCCCCCCTACCCTCCAGGCAATTTTTAGAAAGATTGGTGCACCGCAGTTATTGCAGCCTATCACCCTACCCATTGCTGTAATTGCCCACCAGTGACCCCCCACCCTTCCAGATTAAGGCTACCAAACACTCCCCCAAGTCTCCCCTTTCCCCCTCTATCAGTGCAAAACATTCTTTTCTTAATTTCCCTTATCCCCTTTGTTGTAAACATTTAGATTGATTGAGCAACTGCTTTTTACAGTCCTATCCTTCCTATCCACACCAAAAAGAGACCTATTGCACAACCTTCTTCAAACTCCTACACCTCCTTTCTACAATGCAAATAGCAATGCAAAGAAGTAATAATGAAAGCTCCTTGATTTGCAATTACTTCCCTTCCACTGAGATAGCAGTCACCTCTTCACTTGCTGCTGTTCCTTTCCTGGTTGTCTACTTCTGCTATGACAGGTGCATGTCCTTTGACCATTTGAGGAAGTGATGTCAGAACCCCTGGTATAAAGGAAATCATGGACCTGGGTCAGGTAGGGTGAGGGGCTGGGAGGATAGGACCAGCCCAAGTCTTCCAGAAACAATCAGGTAGCTGAGGCTCCTGGTCAAACCATTAGTACCCTCCCCCACTATGCACTAAACTTTGTGGCTAGTGAAGCCAGCAAAAGAAATCACAATTCTACTCTAAGCCCCAAAAACAGGTTTGCTGCCAAAAGAAACAGGTCTCCAATTCAAACAGCTTCACCAATAACACATCAAAACAGGTTTGAAATTAGAAGATATAGGTCTCCAATTCAAAGAAACAACCCTAATTAAATCGCACCAAATAGGTTTTAAATCAGAAGAAATAAGCTTCCACAAACGCAGCCTGCTACACAGTGAAACATCAAACAAATTAGCCCACTTATAGCCACCAAAACAGGTTTAAAATCCCAACAGCTCCAAAACAATACCCTGCTAGCCCCTTAGAAGTAGTAAGAAAGATAAGAAATAACATTCTACCAAATAAAAATGAAAATAAAAGTTTCAAAAAGTCTCCCTGTCAAGCACAGTCCAGTAGAACATTGAAGCCAATGGCTGGGAAGGGCAGAGGGGAGACTGAAAAGATGCAGCACAAGAAAAAAGCTTCAGTGACTTAGCAGGCAAGATTATTCTGGCAACACATAAAAACATAGAAACATAGACTGACAGCAGATAAGGACTGCTTGGCCGACCAAGTCTGCCCATTTCCCTACCTACTGGATAAGCCTCAGATCCTAGTTAACTAACAGCCTATTTCTTCCTACCCCCACAAGAATTGCCTTTTGTCTGTCCTATGTGTTCTTGAATTCTCCCACAGTTTAGACCCCACAACCTTTTCAGGAAGGTAGTTCCATGCGTCCACCACCCTCTCGGGGAAAAAATACTTTCTCACATTGCCCCTGAGCTGTCCCCCCTCTATCTTCAAATTGTGTCCCCTTGTTCTTGCACATCTCTTTTTCTGAAAGATGCTACCCTCTAGGACTTTGTTGAGTCCACTGAGGTACCTAAATGTTTCTATCATGTCCCCCCTCTTCCTCCTTTCCTCAAGGGTATACATATTACATTCCTTTAGTCTCTCCTCATATGGCTTCTGTTGTAGACCCTGTACCATTTTAGTTGCCCTCTTCTGGACTGCCTCTATCCTTACTATATCCTTGCGGAGAAGGGGTCCCAGAACTGGATGCAGTACTCCTGTTGGGGTCTCACCAAATGTCTGTACAGAGGAATAAAAACTTCCTGTTTTCTGCTGATGATGCCTCTCCCTATACATCTCAGTATCCCTCCAGCCTACTCTACTACCTTCTCACATTGCTTACCAACTTTAAGGTCATCTGATATGGTAACCCCCCAGGTCCCTTTCAATTTTTTTTGTTGTTACTACTCCCCCACTGTGTACTCTTCCCCTGGGTTTTTGTTTCACAGGTGCATTATTTTGCACTTCTTTGCATTGAACTCAAGCTGCCATACTTCTGACCATTCCTCCAACCTTGCCCAGTCCCTTCTCATCCTTTCCACACACCCTTGTGTATTAACCCTGTTGCAGATATTTGCAACATCTGCAAAGAGGCATACTTTTCTTTCCAGTCCCTCTGCAATGTCACTTATGAAGACATTAAAAAGGACTGAACCCCAGTAGTAACCCCCTTTTCTTCAGAGTGGATTCTGTTTACTATTGCCTTCTATGTCCTGTTGTCCAGCCAATGTTTTACCCAGGCTACCACCCTGGAACCCACTCCCAGGCTGGCTAATTTGTTAATAATCTTTTCTGAAGGACTGTGTTAAATGCCTTGCTAAAGTCTAAGTAGGCCATATCCACAGCCCCTCCCTGGTCTATTACTTTAGTCACCCAGTCAAAGAAATTGATTAGATTTACCAGACATGACTTTCCCACTGTGAATCCATCCTGCCTTGGGTCCCGTGCCCCACTGGTCTCTATGTACTCAACAATGCTTTCCTTCAGAAGAGATTCCATTATTTTTCCTACCACAGAGGTCAAACTGACAGGTCTGTAGTTTCCTGCCTCTGTCTTGCTCCAACGTTTGTGAAGAGGAATGACATCCACCCTCCTCCAGTCCTCAGGTACCACACCATCCTCCCATGATTTGTTGAAAAGGGTAGTCAGTGGTACCACTATTTTTCCCCTTAATTCTTTTAGAATTCTGGGATGAATTCCATCTGGTCCAATTGCTTTGTCCACCTTCAGTTTTAGGAGTTCTTTCAGAACTCTTTCTTCTGAGAAAGGACTGGTATCAATCCCCCTAGCTTCCGTTAATTGGATTAGGTACCACCCACTCCTCCTCTTTTGTGACTACTGAGCAGAAGTATTCATTCAGTATGCCTGCTTTTCACTGTTCCACTCTAGGCACCCACTGTCCATTTTATTCAGCCTCACTATGCATCCCTTTGTCTTTCTACGCTCCCTAATGTACCTATAAAAGGTTTTATCCCACTTCTTAACTGAGTTGGCTATCTTTTCCTCAGTTTGGGCCTTTGCTATTCTGACTGTCTTCCCTGCTTCCTTCTGCCTTAACTGGTATAGTTCTTTGTCCTGCTCCTTCTGTGTTTCCTTATATGCCCCAAATGCTATATTTTTCTCCCTAACCTTCATCACCACCTCTTTTGAGAACCATAGTGGCTTTTTCTTTCATTTTGATTTGTTTATTTGCTTTACACAAAGGCTTGTTGCCTCTGTGCTGGCTGTTTTGATGTTTCCCCATTAATGCTCTACCCCTCCCTCTTGCCTGTTTGCTAGTGCTTTTCTAAGGCACTCTCCCATTTTGACAAAGTCAGCCTTCCTGAAGTCCAGTACCCTCACTTTTGTATGGCTTGACTCTGCAGATGAGTTTATCGTGAACCACACTGTTTGGTGGTCACTTGTTCCCAAATGGCTACCCACTTCTAGATCTGAGATCTTTTCACTGTCCCCATTTGAGAGTACAAGGTCTAAGATTGCTCCCTCCTGTTCAGGTTCCAACACTAACTGTCTGGGGCATGCCCCCATAGGGCATCGAGAATTGCCCTGCTCTTGGATGTGGCTGCAGCAAAGGTGCTCCAGTTAACATCTGGCATATACAGGTCCCCCATCAACAATATCTCCCCTTTCCCAGTCATCCTAAGGATGCCTTCTATCATATCCTTGTCCATTCCTTCCCCCACGATAGGGGTCTGTATACAATCCCTGTGCAGATTGTGGTGCCATTTCCAGTCTCCAAGGTGACCCATGGTGCCTTCTTTCTGCCCTGTTTACTTTTTTGTTCTGTTGCTTTTATCCCATCCCTTACATAGAGAGCTACTCCTCCCCCTCTTCTACCCTCTCTGTCTTTCCTGTAGATTCTGTACCCTGGTATATTAACATCTCAGTCATTGTTCTTTGTGTACCTTGTTTCTGTGACTGCCACAATATCTAGGCATCCCTCTTCCATCAAGACCACCAGTTCAAGGAGCTTGTTGCCCAGACTACTGGCATTGGTACTTATTACCCTCCATTTCTTGCTGTACTTACCCCTTTTTGGACCATTCATGACCTTACTGACTTTGTAATTTTCTCCATTTACCTCTGCCCTTTTGCCTATCGACATTTCTATCTTGGTGTTCACCTCACTAACAACCTGACTTTTTTGGGGGGGCTAGGATTTCCCTGCTCCTTTCCAGTGCCCCTCCTTGGCTAGCTTAAATGCTTTCCAATGAAGCATTTAAACCTAGTACCTAGGATCCTAGTTTCCCTACTGGAAAGATGCAGACCATCGTGCCGGTATAGGCCTGCATTACTCCAGGTGGACCCCCAGTCTCCAATGAAGCCAAATCTCTGAGCTCTGCACCAGTTGTTCAACCACTGATTGAATCCTATGGTGTGGAGCACCCTAGCCTCACCCATGCCATAGACAGGCAGCATCTCTGAGAAGGTTACCATGTGTACTACTTGTCTAAGGCCCCTTCCCCAACTCCACAAACTCTTCCTGCACTGCTCTGATCCCTCTCCCAGCCAGGTCATTTGTTCCTAGGTTGACAATGACATCCAGTTCCCTCCCCTGTGCAGCTGCTCCTGTGATCCTAAGGATTTGCTCCCTGTCCCTCAAAGCCATGACACCAGACAGGCACATTACCTCCCTCTTCCCTTCCTCCTCCAGTTCTACCCTTCTAGCAATGTAGTCCCCAACCAGGAGTTGTTTCCTTCCCCTGTGGGGTCCCATTACACACTCCTGTGGGTCAACTTTGTGGAGGTTCCCAGCATCCTCCTTGGTCTCCACTGTGGGTGCCTCCATACAGGAATCACACTCTGCTAGAATTGCATATGAACTGTGGAGAGGTACAACTGGAGGGTTGCACCTATGTTCCACCACCCTCACCCTGCCTGAGCCCACTGTGGTCCAATCACTCCTCTTTCTTGTCAACCTCTGAGGCAACAGCAGTGGCCCTGGTGGGAGATGAGGTCCCCAAAATCCTGGCCAATTCAGCCTGGAGATGAGCAACATCCTCCCTCAGCCCAGTAAGGTGCCTGCAGATGGGACAGCTCCACATCCTCCAGAATGTCTCTGGGAAGACTGCTGCTCCACAGCCACTGCACTGCACCACTTCCATCATGTCTTATTTCTGGCCCCTTAACTGTTGTTTTGAATACTTTTTTTTTCCTCTGTTTATTTAATTATTTTTTTTTACTCTTCTCCCTACTTACCTACTGCCTCCATGCCCTTAAAGCTCCTGATCTGCCTGTTCTCCACCTTGTGGTGAAAGAATTATTGTGGTGGAAGAACTATTCTGATTTTTTTTAAACATGCACCTACACCCACACCCACAAAAAACTAAGAACAAAATTGATAAAAAAATATTTTTTTCTCTTGTTTTATTTCAATTATCAAATGAGCCATTGTATAATGAATCAAAAATGTTTCTGTAAGTGTGATATTTTATGGTTGATTCGGTTTTTAAGAAAGTGGAACTTAACTGGGGACAAAGAAATTGAGAAGCAGTGTTTAATTAAGGTGAAAAATGTAGCACTGCAGATTTATGTACAGGTTTTTTATCGTAAAGTCCAGGGGCCATGTTTTCAAAGACCCCCAAAATTGGTGCAGGTACAGGAAAAACTTAAGCAAGTGGGTCTTCACTTGCAGAGCCACAGTTTTTCATGCATCAGAGTTTCTAAAAAGGAGCAGTTTTTTGGATGGCTACACAATTGATTGAAGATTGTGGTCTTTTATTTGGTATAGCTGTGCCAAAATGTTATGTCTGGTTGGACCAGGCATAATACCCTCCTCAGCTGTTCTTGTCACCTGTACAGAACATGGGCTGAAAGTATTACTGTCCACAAGTGTAGAGATTTTTTCTCTCATTAGTAGACTACAGCACAAGACTTAGTCCCACTGCCATTCTCAGCCATTTGAAAATCCAGCCTTGGTTCTCAAGGGAAATCTTCCACAAAGGTAAGGAAAATGATTTTATGTAAAAAGCTTCAGCTTGTTGATGTGGGATATAGTACTGAGGGTACCAGAATGTGAGTTAAGTGGAGACAGTGTCAGAAGTATCACAGTGTCAGGCATTTAGTGCTGTGGAAGGGAAGACAGTACAAGGGTGAGTATGTGTGTGGAGGATTCGTATTGCTGGACATAGTACTGGATATATCAGTTTGGAGGAGAGTTATATATAATACATATCAACCCAAACCAGACAAACCCAAATCCTTTCTAAAACCAAATCCAATCTCCTCCAGGATTTGGCAAATCCAAAACCAAATCCAAATCCACCTTGGATTTGCCCACCCCTAGTCTGTAGCTTATTATTCCCAGCCCTTACTAGATCAGAAGTACAAGCCTGTTTAAAGGGTGACATCTGTTCTAGTGAAGTTTTTGTAGCTTACTACACTGCACAAGAATTTGCATACCCTTAATGTCTTGCAGTGGACTTGAGCCTTAAAGAGTATGTGTGTGTGGATTGGAGAGATGCAACAAAACCAAACAGTTTGGACATTTCTTCTCTCCTGACTTCCTGTTAATAGATCCTGGCTCATCAGAGAACACTCTCAGTATTCATTTTGCACATACAGTAGCACACTCAGGCAAACTTAGCAGCTATCGATGGCATAGGCAAGGCATGGTGAGGTGCATTCCATTACAGAGAGGTGTCAGATTTTAAAAGAGCAATATGTTCACTTAATCTCAGAATCTGGGCCAGAATTACATTTACAGTTCAGCTGTGCATGGCTGTATTCTTGAATCTCAGTGTGTCCATAGCAAATACAATTTGAGAAAAAAATGTCCATTATAAATCCCCTGCAAATGTAAGTTGATGTTAAAAGTCAAGAACACAGGAGATTCTGATTATCAACTTCTCATCTCATGGAGACATTTTACTGGTGACCTTTTCCAAATACAAGCTGCAGTGCATTTTAATCAGGTGCTCTTTAATTCATCAGTAACAAGAATGAATACTGTTAAGCTGGTAAAGTTGAACATTTTATGTTATGTTACCTAGGTATCACAATCTCAATATTAAGTACATTGGATTTGATGTCTGCCACACTGTGGGCTAGGCTTATTGTCAACATTGGCTTGGGAAGTGTCCAGTCAGTTAGGATAGCTGCCATCATGTGGCCGAAGGGGCATTGACAAAATGTGGCCAGTTGGCTAGTGTGGCAAATAAGATGATTGCATCAAAACCATGGCCATCATGTGGCCGAAGAAGCCTTGATAAAATGTGGCCAGTTGGCTGGTGTGGTAAGTGAAGTGACTGCATCAGAACCATGGCTACCACCCAGGAATTTCTACCTTCCCCAAGTAAAATGTGTGGGTAATATCCCAGTGACACTATGGATCACAGTTGGCTGGAGCTAACCACTGCTCTGCAGTGGGAATGGCTCTCTTTTCTCCTATTGCATCATCTCTGTCATTACTTGGCAGTCAATGCTATCATCAAAAAGGGTGGACTGACAGGAAGCCCTGAACCTGGAGCCCCAGGACTTTTATAGCAGGTGACTCACTTCCTGCATCGAATGAGGTACTGGCCAAGAAACCATGCCTTCAGGCGGCACTCCAACGTAAAGTAGGGTACACATGAAGCCATCAAAATAATTTTTGTTCTGCAAAGATAATACCTTTGGTAAGCTAGTGAATAATTTAGGGCATATTTCTCAACTGCTATGAATTCTGCATAGCACTATGAGATTTACATTCAAATTTACCCTTGCTCCACAAAGGTTACTGATGTTTTTGATAATGTCAGAGCTGCGTCTAGACACACAAACTATTAAATCATTGAACTAACTTGATAGAAACATTCCTTAACACTAACTGTATGGGGCCCACTATTCTTTAAAGTAAGAAAGTGATACACATTCTGGATATTTTCTGAGAATTTTAAAGACCAGTGCTATGATTTTTAATTCTGAGCAGTTGAAAGGTATGATTTAGGTTTATAAGCTATTAAGTCCCCTGAGGTCTCACTGTCAGGTAGAAATTATAACTATATATTGTAGTAAAATGGTAGGAACATGAGAGATATACATGGTAGCAAAATGATCTTTCTACTGTACAACAGAACTACAGTACGTGGCAAAATAGTTATCAGTTCAACGTGTTCTAATTATGTTAAAATGACCACAAGATGGAGGTATGCAACTGTATTATATTGTAGTGAATCTAGCATTAAGGTATGGTGTAACATACAGTAAACTGCACTACATTTGTGCTTCACATATACAAATAAATCCTGTTTACTTATAAATGTAGTTTGCATTACAGCAGTGAAACTGCAGATTAAAAAATGTTCCTTTTAGAATTTACTGTAGTCAGCGCCACATTATGGTATTACTCCATATACCTGTACACTCTATAGGCATAACTAAAAATTGAAACATCAAATAAAATAGTTGAACATGACAAACTGAACTCTTAGAATTAAGCCAAAAGGCCTCAGCAATATGCAAATATTATTTAAGAAGTCAAAATGTCCATGTCTGCTATTCAAGATGTCAATCACACTATAACAGTCTCATCATTAAGGAGCCATCCTGCATTTATAATGAATCCCAGGATCTTCTAGCAGCATTGCCATAGGACTGAGCTTCAGTTCCCCTCATCTTTAAGGCCACATAGCCAATTGTTAGAGGTTTTATTCATCACTTGTGCAAAAATCCAAAACAAGATACTTACAAACAGCTAACAATGACTTGCATTCAGAATGTGTTCATAGATCATCACAGTTCGGGTGTTCTGAAAGAACCCAAGAAATCACTGAAAAAGCAGTGGTTGCTGTACTCAGGTAATGGCTAGTTAGAAAGTGCTTCCAAGAAACTCAAATTCAAATGCAGCACAGGCCAGAACAATACAGCAATGTCCATTCCCTATTTATTTATCTTTTTATCCTTATCATTTGATGACCAGATAATCATGCTGAACTAAAATAAGCCCTTTATTAGGTGTGACCAGGATACATATACAAGAAACTATGATTACAAATACCAAATTACATCTTACAAAATACAGTGGGCTCAATTTTCAAATGGAAAACATTGACACAAAGTGCCTGCACCACATGGCTGTGATGCAAGTGGTACCTTGCATTAAAGTTTATGGCAATCCCAATTTTCAAATGCAGGCTGCATCAAAATTGGGATGCCATGATCCAATGCCACCCTGCACTACCCTTGCAGCAGAAGTGCCCTTGTATTAGGTTGCAAGGTGGATTGGGCCACAGTGGAGCTGCACCAGCTCCTCATTTAGAATTCCAGATGCTATGCTATGGTCACAAGAGGGAGTCTCAGGATAGACCAGCCAGGATCTGGTGTAAGGGCCCTGTGCCACTACCTAGCAGGGTGGCAATTGATGGGGACATGGAAGGTGGGGACTGCAGACCAGTGGAGCAGTGGCAGTGCCATGGGAAGGTGATGGGGGCATGGCAGCAGTTACAGGGATGTGAGGAGGAACCAGGCTGTGGTACCATGTGAACTGGCATGAAGCCAATTAGCTCCGGGAAGGATGGTGACATGCCTGAACCATCATGACCCAGGCTCCAGGTGGCAACAGCCCTAGCACCTGCCCCACAGGACCCACAGTCCCCTACATGCGGTGAGTGGCAGTGCGTTCAGGTTGCAGGATGCGTCACGTGGATGGATATGTACCCTGGGCACTGTAACATTCCACTGGTACACAGCCCCCTGTGTGGTGGCTGGCAGATGCCTGACTACACTGCTGGGGACTGTGGGTCCTGAGGGGGCAGGTACCAGGGCTGTTGCCACCTGGGTTTTAGTTCATGATTGTCCAGCCATGCCACCTCCCACCCAGGCCAGTTGGTTCTGTGCCAGTTCACATAGCACCTCTGCCAGGTGCATCCTCACATCCATCTCATTGCTGCCATGTACCTGTTGTTGCCATGGTACCCCCCCCCCCACTGCTCCATCAGCCCCTGGTCCCCACCTTCCAGGCATTGTAACCACCCCACAACCTGTATTGCTCATATAGGTTTGCTCTGGGCAGGGGGGCTTGATGGGATTTTCTGTCAACCCCCCAGGCACTCCTCATGTTTGGTGCAACCCTCCAGTTGTGCAAACTCTTGGGACTTTGGCACAGGGATCCCCATTTTTACAAATTGGGGGGCTGGGTCCATGATGCTCCTGGAGTTTGCCACAGCCATAGATCAGCACAAATTGTGGTGATCTAAGAGCTGAATGAAACTCAAGCTCAGTATATGCACACATCAGCTACATTAAAAATATTCATATTTAAAATAATAAAATGTTATTCTTTTTTTTTTTACTAAGTCCTGTTTAACTGCTGTACTTGTTTACTTTGGAAAGCAAATAAATCCTCAATTTTTCTTTTTTTTTAATTTTCTACCACAGTCCTCCTTCCTGGCATTTGGGTTGCCATGATTAAATACTTCCTCTGGCCAAGAGGAGGAGCAACCGACTGCTGTCACAGACAAAACCAGTGCTGCTCCTTTGTTGGTTGGCAAGGGACAAACAAATAACTAGTGGCCAATGCCCCTCCCTCCCTCCCCAGGAGTTAAACATCTTACTGCCACAATGTGTCCAGCCCTCAGGCGATCTCCATGTGGAATTTTGGGACTCTCATGCAAATCTTGGCCTCTCAAGTGGCATGAGCCATCAAACACTAAGTTCTTCAATTAAAAGTAGTATAACCACTGTACATTATTCAAAATATTATTGTACAACTAGTATAATTCTAAAGTTTATTTCTGGCCCTGTATTATTGTTTATTGTTTATTACAGAGATCAAAAAATACCTTTGAGTCAAAGACTCATTTACAAAGGTTCCACGTCACATATAATATATACAGAATGTACAATACAGTTAGGATAGTTACACAGTGAAGTACTTGATACAGAGTAGAGCTATGTTAATAACAGGAGCAGTTAAGCTAAACATACAAGAACTAGAACAGTTTGAGGCAGTTGAGAGAAAAAACTGGACTTAACATCCCTGGGAGGGGGGGAGGTTAAGAGCTGTAAGCAGAGGCAGGCCAGAGGCCACTGTCAGTAGTAGACGGAAAAGGTATCACCGATTCATGTACAGACGCAGTAGCTTGTGGATCGGAGGTGAGCCCAGATGTGCATTTTAAAATGACCAATTCTTTGATCAGAACGCAAGGAGGAGGACAGGTTATTCATCCACAAGGGTGCCCTGTAACAAAAGGATCTTTGGAACTGAGCTGTGCGACAGGAAGGGATGGAGAAACGGTGGGTGTCAGAGCTACGGGTGTGCTTAACTTCTGGGTCCTTAGTGATTAAAGGGGTGAGTGCAATGGGGGAGAGGCCAAGGGTAATTTTTTTTGCCAAGACACAAGTGTGGAATTTGATTCTGTTGTCTAGGTTAAGCCAATTGGTATCCTTATATAGAGCACAGGTATGGGTAAGTCTGTCACATCCTAATATAAGATGACAGGCCTAATATAAGACGACAGGCCTTGTTAAGGACGAGTCTAAGACTATCCAGGGCTGAGGAGCTAGCCTAATATATGTTGGGCCTCCAGCATGATTCACTAGTGACTTATATCTATGTTTTGTCACGTAGTAACAGAGCTCTGTAGACAAACCAAAGCCCAATCTTCTCTACACATTACACAGACTGCAGCTCTCTTTTTTAATTAAAAAAACACATGATGATCCCCACATCATCACAGGATCTTAAACACTATGCCAGCTAAGTGTTGTGTTTTTTTTTACATGAACTGTCCCCCATCACACCAATCTAAGCACAATCCCTTCTCCCTCTTTTGTTGCAAAATACATTTATATCTGGTCATATTATTTTGTTCTGGGTCTGAGCTCAGCTCCTTGGAAGTTTATGCAGAAACAGGTATGCAGTCACTCACTGCTTGTCTCCTCATGCATGCATGAATGCATGGTCAATCGAAATGATATAGAATCTCCACCAAAAACCCTATACAGAGAGATGGAAGGGTGTTGATATGTACACTCTGAAGGAAAGGAGGGAGAGAGGGGTATAATGGAGACTTTCAAATATCTCATGGGTATAAATGAGGCTCAAGAAGGGAGTCTTTTTCAGAGAAAAAGATGCTCAAGAACAAGAGGTTATGCAATGAAGCTGGAGGGAGTAGACTCAGTGGAGATGTAAGGAAGCGCTTCTTCACAGAAAGAGTCATGTATGCCTTGAACAACCTCCCTGTGGAGGTGATGGGGCAAAAACTGTAACGGGATTCAAGAAGGCATGGGATAGACATAAGAGAGCTTTAGGAAAGGTGGTAGTAAAGCAGGAGATCAAGTATGGTCTGCGGTGTTACAATAGGTAGAGAAAATGTACAGACTAGGTGGACTAAGTGGTCCTTATCAGCTGTCAAACTCTGTGTTTTTATGTTTCTATGATTGGGAAAGATGTTTGCCTCCTTGATTTAAAGTGAGACTTATTTCTGCTTCTTGGTTCCCTGGAAGTTGTGTCAGCATTTCATTACTTCTAATATAGCTGATTGTCTTGATCTCCAGTAGTCAAGAAATGCATGAGTTGCCCTTCCTCAACCTCACAAGTTTGCATACCTTATACAAAATTATCTCAATGAACAAACCCATAGATAAAAGAGGTCCATGTACTCATTTTTCAGCCCATTTGGTCCTGATGCCAGTATTGCTTACATTAGGACTTTGTGGTTAAGGGGTGTCATCATTTTAAATTTTTTTAGGGAACCTGTAACTATAGAGTGAGTACATTGAACTCTGCAGTGTGCGAGATGCTTATCTGGGGCTACCATTTACAGGTGCCAGGACATAGGGAATCAGGACGAGAACTATGCAGATCTGCCATGTCTCTAGTTCTGCCAAAGTCTGCTTAGTGAATTAAATGTGCCTGAAAATTGCTCAAAATTGGACAAGCCCAAATCTTTCTGCAGATGTCTGCTGCAGTTTTAAATATCTGACCTTAAACTATAACTTGCCAGGTCTTCTACCCCTAATTTTTATTTTAATGCCCTTCTCTACGCCTTTTTGTTTCCCCACTTCTGTTTAAAACTTGCCTAATCACTTCTTTTCAAAAATACACACACTCATCTGCTTGTCCCACATCAATATAATACCCTTTTTTCCAGCCCAGAGGCATTGTGTAAACTAAATCCACCCTAACTGTCCTACCACAAGATGGCCCACCTCTGCAGATTGTGCCCTGTTTTAAGTATCTAGGTGCCACCCTTGACCCCTCCCTAACATTCACCATGCATATTAATACCACTGTGCAGCGCATCAACCAGAAACTAGGGGCAAGTTTTTAACTCAAGCACTATCAGACCCCTGAGGCACATCTCACAATAGCCCAAGGAAACCTCCTTCTCCTACTAGACTACTGCACTCCTATACATTCACATACCTCCTCTCTCCTGCTCACAAGGCTCAATGCTGCCTACAATAGCATCTGTAAGTTTGCACTTATGGCACCCCACACCACTTAACATTGCTCCTTGTACTAATACTTGGGCTAACTCCCTCTTCAGGCCAGACATAACCACCCCCGGATACATCATTGACAATGCCATCAGAAGTGGTAGCCTACCCCCTTACTTCTCCCTGCTAAAGCATAAAACCACTTTCTACTGCCTCTGTCAATCCACAGTCCCACCATTGGATGTTCGCTGGATTTTCACTTGTCTGGGCAGCAAAATCTTATCCTTCACCAGTCCCACACTATGGAACTGCCTGCCTCCCTCCACTCTCTAGTTTCACACCTTACCTTCAAAGCTATAAAACATGTAAGTTGGCTGAATCCAAATGTAATTGCTCCACCAGGTGACTCTACATGTTGTGAGTCCTATTCTTCCATAACAAAGACAAACTTGCCCTGCTGAACTATGCTGAACATTCTTAAGGCTGCCTGGCTGCTACCGTCTATATTGCACTTTACTTGTATTCATTTGTAATCAATGTACTCTTGCACTTTATTTGTATTCAGTTGTATTTGATGTATTCAACTCCATTCTATTTTCTGTACCTTCCCAGTTAATGTCATTGTATCATTTGTATTACATATGTGCCATCTTTATGGCTCAGGTCATGCCTGAAAATGGTCAGCTGGATCAGTGCAAGTACATGGTAAACAAACAAACAAATAAATAAATAAATTGTCAGACACAAGTGAAGCAAGTCGCTTCTTGGCACCAACAGAGCTGGCACATTCTAAGTTAGAATGTAATAGCTGAACTCAGCTTGAATGCTAAAAACAGTTAATTTAATAATTTGTCAGCCATATGTTCAAAGTGTTCTTACTGCTTTCTTGATGTGGAATAGAACAAAGGGGATGAAGGGCAGTAGTGGGAAGGGTGAAGGTAGTAGTAACAAGGAAACAACCCTGTCCCATTTTCATGGGAAAAAATTACTACAAATCTGTTCTGTTCTATCCTGTCCTATCCTTTACTGGTTGTGTCCAAAACATCTTTTCAAAAATGAGAAGTGAAACAATATTCCCATGGGACCTAGAAGCTTGCCTATCCAGCAGTCCAACAACCTTCTCCCCTACCTTGATATTTTTCCTGTACTTCCCCATCTTGCTTCTAGGGCTGTCTTAGTTTTCTTTCCTGTTTTTCTTTTATTCCTTTCCTTCTCCCCTCTGTAGTAGCAGTAGTACATGGTGAACCACCATGAAAGTAGATGTACAGGGTCTGTAACCGCATGCTTAGGAGTTGAAGCTGCTCCACAGGTACTGAAAAGCAGTAAGTATTTTCCATAAAACTAGGAGTTTGTAAAAAATATATATAAACTATAGACAGAAAGCATTTTTTTTTTCAAACCTTAGATAACCCTGTCTATTTACATTGGAAAGCTCAGGAAAGGATAGCTAATTGAGTGTGGTATGCCGACAACAAAAGATCCCAGGTAGGTAAGATCAGAATGCAATAAATACCCACAGGGGGACTGATAAAGAGGGAGCTCTCTCTCTTTCTCTCTCTCTCTCTCTCTTCAGACACTGACCTTTTTGAGCAAAAAGGGTCTGACTGCCTAAGATCTGAGCAACACATATCCATGGGAAGACTTAGAAATGAGAGGGCTCTTTCTACAAACAATAAACTCTCTAAGGATAAGGGGCTGACTGCTTAAGAAGCTGAGATTAAGGAAGTCATAACCTAATCAAACAGGTTAGCTTCAAACAACAAGATACTACTTCCTATTGCTTAGAAAGGGCATCTACAATTTTGATACAAGTTAAACCTTTATTGCAAATACAGAGTGCAAAAGACATTTCTAAACTATCTGTTTATAATGAATGTAAAGTTTGGCTGGCAGAATAGCTTAGAGGTCAGAGGAATGAGGTGTGAACGAGCTTGATACACCCAGCAGACTAGACCTGAGTTTGATTCTCACAACCTCCACTTGCATACTGTGTGACTCTGAGCAAGTCACTTAACCACCCAGTGCTCCCAGGTCACCCCTGAAAACAGGCACTTGTGCCTAGTGGGCCTTACCCAGCTACCAAAGACTAAAATAAATAAAAAATAAAATAAATAAAGCAGCTGCCCAATCAGTTTTCCAAATCTGTTTACCATTTGTAAATCATACAACAACATCTAGATACATTTTTATTGCTGTGGTTTGAATGTATTGTGTCTTTTTTGATATGCCTCTAGGTTGCAGGAGGATGTACAAAGGAGGACTACAAAGTTTATCCCCAGATTAAAAAAATTATCTTATTCTGTAATGTGCAGGGAACTCAGTTTGTACAATACAGAGGTAGGATGCTAGAGATGTGATCTATTAATGTTGTTCAAAATACTCCAAGACAAACAATTAATGGTAGAATGTGGGATAAGATATGCTAATAAACCAAATATACTTAGATGTAATAGCCATCACCTATTTGTGCATAGGGCTAACAGGAACAAAAGGAAATATTTCTTTACCATCAGGGCAATGGCACTATGGAATAAACTCCCCCAGAAAGTAGTAATCTCAAAAAACATTAAAGAATTTAAAAATAAACTAGATAAATATATCTGGGGTACTTGATCAAATATCTCACAAGGTGTGGGGAGGTAAACTCGGTGAGTCACATGGCCTTCTTTTACCTTAAAAAAATGCATAAATCATGAAATTAAACCTGGGACACTCCTGAAAAAGGGACTTTCAGTTTCAGTGGGCCCACCTGGTCAACAAAATTCAGTAAATAAATAAATTGAATAAATAACATCATTTTTGTCGGGCACCTTTTTACATGTTTTTTCTTTACATTCTGACTCATTCCTCTACTATTATTGATGTCAGCATCAGTGGGGTGCTTACTCTGACTCTAAGAGTAGTGTTCATGGATACCAGAGCTGGTGCCAGGGAAGTATACTAGAAGACCAGGAATCAGAAAAGTACCATGGTCACTACAGCAACAGTCGAGGCATGACCACCTGACAAATGGCAGTCAAAGCAGCCACATCAGTTGATGCCAAATAACCAAAGGAACTGATTGGGATGATAGTTAATCTGATGGATTCATCATTTAACACCACAAACACACCATTCTTACCAGTAGTGCCATATAGACTTGGGACCACCCATTGCATAACCTGACCCAAAATTGCCTTACAAGACAGAATGAGTTAAGCAGGAGTCAGGAAAGACAGCACCAGCAATGTAAGAATAAAAAGAATGGACAGAATTATAAACTGAAGCTATGTCAGCCTTTTATAAATGATGGGCTATACAACAAAAAGACACTGAGAAACAAAAAGATGGTGAAATACAGCAATGGTTGAAGGCCATGCAAGTTCCTACAATTTGGGATTCTGGTTTGGGTACTAGAGGTCAACAGGATTCAAACACTCTTAAGGATGTCAAATGCACAATGCTTTATATGTCTGATGACATTTTATATATTAGTCAATGATGGGCACTTGGCTGACCAGATTTTAGCTGATATGGGCAAACTGTATCAACTCTGTATTTATAATTTAAATCTACATGATCCATTTGATCATTCTGGTCATAATATAATGTGTGTAATATAGGCTATGGTCCTTGTGTACCCAGACCCAAAAATAGGAATTTTGTTTGGCAAGGTTTAATTGTTCTGAATTCCTTACCAGGGATTTAAAAGTGGGGCTAACATATCATGAAACAAACTGACTAAATGGGGTTGTACATAATTATTTACAGTCCAATGGAATTGGGATATACTCTATTGTTTCTATTCAATCCAAAGAGAATGCATTTAAACTGATTTCCTGGAATCTCACAAGAATTAATGACAAAATGGTTGATGCTGACAGGATTCAAATGGTAGAAATTTTGAGGTACAAGAACTTCAGGAAACATGTATCCCTGAAAATGTACTAATTATTGGCATCTTTCATATTTCCTGCCATGAAGCATAACACTGTACGTGATTTGGTTACTTTTGTAAACATATCTTCTCCCATTTTGACTAATGCACCAATTCTCATAAAAACAAACTTTATATTAATAACTAATCATTACAAGAGAGGTTGTTTATTAGTGATAAATACATATGCCCCACCTAGTAGTTCAAATTACTACAACACAGAAATCTAGCAGAAATTAATATAAGTAATTACAGAATACACAAATAAATACCCAGATGCTCTTTGTGCTATCAAGAGACTTTAATAGTAGCATACTGCAGCTAATATTAAAGGGGACAGGAACTGATTACGTACGTGTAGCTGTTTGAAATTTCTCTATTTTCATAAACTATATTCATACATCTAAAGGATCCCTATTTAAATGTGCCTGAATAAAAGTTGAAGTTGTCAGTTGTGTTTTGTATTGTTTTCTTTATATGGACAACATTCTGTGCAGTCCCTTTCATGGAACCAAGAATTTGGAATTTTGATTATGTCACTTCATGATTTCAGAACTGTGAGCATGAACATATCAATACAGTGCCCACAGTTCTGAAACCCTGAAGTGACATAGTCAAAACTCCAATTTCTTGGTTCCATGAAATGAACTGCACAGAATATTGTCCATACAAAGAAAACAATACAAAACACAACTGATGGCTTCAGCTTTTATTCAGGCACAATTAAATAGGGAACCTTTAGAGGTATGAACATAATTTATGAAAATAGAGGCATTTCAAACAGCTGCACATAAGTAATCAATTCCTGTCCCTTTAATAATATAAATGAAAAAGAATTTAGTTTTCATTCTAAGCCACCTACAGTACAATAGAACCTCATTAGATAGGGTATTTAATGAAAATGATGAGATGTTTCTATCATTGTTGGATAAGTGTAATATTGTGGTACTTAATGGTAGAGCTGCAAATGATTATCCAGGAAAATTTGCACCCTTCATCCATTCTGGATATAGTGTGATAAATGACATAGCTGCCCCTATAAGTGATGCATTTCACTTTGAAAAATTCATGATCATTTTGAGAACAGAAAATTACCATTCATATCTGTCTGTGTTGGCTGAATTCCCCATCTAAAGTATAGAGATTAATAATGAGCATGTTATGAAGAATCCTTCATTAGATATTCTGGCAAAAAGAAAATTACAAATAACATAGCAAGTGAACGACAATATTGATTGCCTCCTATTGTCCAGTCATGGGGAGTTCTTATTTAAGAGATCACTTAATATTAAGTATTAGCCAGGCATGTTTTATGATTTGAAGCTTATCTTCATGAAATAATTCCTTTTATCTATATTTTTAGGCAGGAAAGACATAATGGAAACTCTCAGTTTAGCAAGTAATGTAGAGATCTTATGAGAAACCTCAACAAAATTGTTAGGTTCACAAAACAAAATCTTTCTAGAAAAAGTTTTGTGAAATTAAACAAAGCAAGAAAATATAATAGCGCTTCCTTGATGACAGAAAAAGGGCTATTTCAGACAAGTGTATGGAATTAAATGCAGAATGTCATACGTATGGGTATGATAGGCACTTTTGGTTATTAGTTGCCTTGAGTACTCTCAATTTTGGCAGTTCTTCATTTGTTTTGATATCAGCAAAACTTGTCTCACATATTTCACAAGTATGTTTTATGATCCATTATGTTTGCATGATAAATTTCTCAGTTCTTTCAAATAACTGACACCATTAAGCCTCACATTTGAATAAGTGGAAAATGCCATTATGATGTACAGCTATAATAAAACTCTTGGATTAGATGGAATTCCTATTGATGGAATGTATATAAAGCCAAGATGACTATTTGGGTTCCTAGGATAACTTCACTCTTTAAAATGTTGCTGGTATCATTATAATTCATCATGTCATTTTCCTAGTATAAGCAATAATATCCATTGGTGCCAAAACTGTCTGAAAAGTGGTAGGGTCAAGTATGTAAGGGGTATATTCTCCCCAAGTAATAAATTAATATGATTGCAAAAACTGATAGGGCCACTTATGAAAGTGGTTGGGCCATGGCCATAGTGGCCCCCCTGTTCTGGCACCTATGATAATGTATATCTTGCACTAACTTACACAGATGACATAGCTTTCTTGGCACCGTCATTTACTGGCCTATAGTACAGCATAAATTAAATCATTTTGTAAAACTGTGAAAATCACAAATTGACATTAAAACTTGATAAAACCAAAATTGTCATCTTCAGTGGTAATAAACTAATTTCTGAACTGGTAATGAGAAACTACAGATTTTAAAGGAATATACCTACTTTGGGGTTATTTTCACTAATAATGGGAAATGGTCAAAGTATGCTTATTTCCAGATTAGGAAAATTAACCAAAACTCTGCAGCTATTCTGAAATTTTAATAATAGATAATGAGGAAAACAGTAATTCTAGTGTTAAAGGTTGCAGAAGCCAAAATTCACCCAGCAGCCCTATTAGGAGTAGAGATGGGTGAAGTGGCCCCAATTTGCTCCGTGAAGTGATTCACGGTCTGAAGGCAAATTTGCGGAGTGCTCCGCAACATGAAACAGAGTACTTTACATTATAATGGGTAACACGAAGTCCATTGAAAAAAAAGACTTTGCTTTACTCTGCCTTCCCAAACCACTCCTCCACCAATTCTTAAGCGAAGTACTTTGAAAACAATGTACTTCGCCTCACTTCGCCTTGTTTTTAAGCTCCAAAGGTGAATTTTGCAGTGATTCATGAGATTTCAGGTCATATGGGCTCTAGATTGTTCTGCACGGCCTCAGTTTGGGGTAGTGTGTATAGAAAGCTGTAGGAGACAATCTGCTCTGACAGCTATCTGTGATTCAAACCATCTAAAAGCCTTTTTGAGTCTTTTTTTTTTTTTGCTGAAACTTTAGCTCATCGATTATAGGAAGCCCTCCTGTGATCATATCATCAAGTGTTTATTGTTTGTGTGTGGATTTTGAATGTTAATGTACAACATTCAATCTGTGTACTGAGAGACAGTGGAAGTGTGCTTTGGGGGAGGGGCATTTCTGTGGTGTAGGTAGATTAACTTGAAGAAAAAGACAGTGCTTTCTGTTTTGGGGATATTTTTCTTGTATTAACTATGTTAAAGTACACACAGTAATATTTTGAATACAATTCTTGCCATTTTTTGCTGATTGTTGTGGTGCAGCAGTGCATAATTTTAGTTTGTTTAAAATTTGTGGTTATATTACTGAAGTTTTCAATTTGCTACGCATTACTTAGTGTGTGTGTGAGTATGTGTCTGAAGCATGTAATCAAATCAGACACCTTTCATTGTGCCACATAATAATTTCAGCAATGTGAACCTGCTATCCACTGCAGCCGTGTGATTTTTGTACTTCTTTGTGGTATCATTACTGGTACTAGTACTAGTGACTGTTACTGCAGCAGTGCAGTACACTGCCCCCGCCCCCCAGCGGCCCACCCCAATCAGCAAAGTTATTCTTTTCCAGACTTAAATTTCTGATGGTGAGCACTGGTTAGGTGTTGTGCCTTTGCTTCTGCATCTCTTCAGTGTGCAGTGCAATCCTAATCTGTCTGTGCATTTGCATCTCTTTAGGGCCTAATCTCCATCTGTAATTTAAGTCACAGTTGTTTCTTTGGCTTTCCTTCAGAGTACTTGGCAGGTGTGGTGCATAATTCTGCAT
Source organism: Neoceratodus forsteri (assembly GCA_016271365.2). Taxonomy (NCBI): domain Eukaryota; kingdom Metazoa; phylum Chordata; order Ceratodontiformes; family Ceratodontidae; genus Neoceratodus; species Neoceratodus forsteri. Next base: position 705,300,583 of record CM057455.1, read on the forward strand.
GAACATTGTACTCATTAATATTCATTTTTAAGTCAGGACCATCATCATGAGTCACTCGTGATACAAATCATGTTCTTCATCATCACGGTCTAAATGCAGTCACAAATAATGATTCATGATCATGTTACGAATCACAATACAAATTTTTTGACTAGTTACTTGGATGTATTGTAAGCGTGTTTTGTAGTATCTCTCCAGGCTTCACCATCCCGCCATTGTACCCATTAATGAGCGTTTTTAAGTTGGGGAGTTTGTGCTATAGCTAATTGGGAAGTACAGCTGTAGGCATTTGCATTCCCAATACAGTTTCATGTTGGTTATCTCACACTGTTGACACCAAATCATATTCTTCATCATCACGGTCACAAATGCAGTCACAAATCATGATTCACGATCACGTCATGAATCACAACATTCATTTTTTTTCACTAGTTACTTGGATGTATTGTAAGCATGTTTTGTAGCATCTCTCCAAGCTTCACCACTCCACCATTGTACTCATTAAAAAGCATTTTTAAGTCTGGGAGTTTTGTGCTACAGCCCATCGGGGAAGTACAGCCATAGGCATTCGCATTCCTTCCCGTACAGCATGTGAGTTACAGTAATGTAAGTAGTGGTGGGCGAAGTGGCTCCAATGTGCTCTGTGAAGCAATTCACTGAGTAATGTGGAATCCACGGAAAACTCCACAATGTGAAGCAGAGTACTTCACTTCATAATGAGGAACGTGAAGTCCACTGAAACCAATGACTTTGCATTATTCCGCCTTCCCCAAACCACTTCTCCACCAATTTTAAGGTGAAGTACATTGAAATCAACGTAATTCACCTCACTTCACCCTGTAATTGAGCTCCAAATAAAATTCTGCAGTTATTCATGGTATTGCAGGTCACATGGGCTCTGGATTGTTCGGCACAGCCTCAGTTCTGGTCTGGGTAATCTGTATGCAGTGGTATGCAGTGGTAGCTGGAGACAGTTTGCTGTCAGAGCTCTGCAATTCAAAACCTCTAAAAGCTGTTTAAAATGCCTTTCTGAGAAACATTTTTTGTTCAAAATTTAGTACATCGAGTGTAGGAAACCCTTTTGTCCTCATATCATCGAGTGTTTATTGTTCTTTGTGGATTTTGAATGTTAATTTTGAACAGTCAGTCTGTGTACTGTGAAGTGTGCTTTGAGGGAGGGGCGTATTTGTGGTGTAGGTAGATTAACTGGGAGAAAAAGGCAGTCTTTCTGTTTTGGTTATATTTTTCTAGTATAACTGTGTTAATGTAAACAATAATATTTTCAGTAATTCTTGAAATTTTTTTGCTGATTGTTGTGGTGCAGCAGTGTACAATTTGTCTGTTTAAAACATTTGGTTATATTACTAAAGGTTTTCAATTTGCTACATATTACTTGAGTGTGTGTGTGAGTGTGTATGCGATGCATGCCATTAAATCAGACACCTTTTTTGTGTTACAGAGTTATTGCAGCAGTGTGAACCTGCTATCCACCATACCTGAATGACTTTTTTATAGTGCTTTGTGGTATCTTTACTGGTAGTGGATTGTTACTGCTGTGCACTAATCCCCCAACTGGCAAAATGTATCTTTCCAGATTTGAATTTGTGACTTATGAGCACTGGTTAGGTGTTGTTGTGCCTTTTTTGTATGCATCCCTTGAGTGTGCAGAGCAATCTTAATCTGTCTGTGTATTTGCATGACACCATTAATTCTAGGAGGCTGCATTTCTTGTTACGCTCTCATTTCACTTCATCAGCACTGGGGAGTTTTCTGGACACAAGACAGTAGCACTTTGGGGATGCACATTCATTCTGGTGACTGTGTGGATGGGATGCTGCTAATATTGTTGCCACTCCACCTTCCTTCATGTTTAAGGTAGAATGACAATGCAAAGTAATAATAAAAAGATGAAGTGAGCCTTTCCTATGGTCACTCGGCATAGAGTAGTGCCAACGCGAAGTGGCCACTTCGCGTTCACTTCTCCGGTGGATTTTAAATTCGCTGCATCTCTAATTAAGAGCAGTAGCCATTGGATATCATGGCCATACAATACTGAAGTTGCCATTCTCTGCTCTATATCATTTACTATTGTGACTCCCTAAACCATTTCTAGCCCATTTAGACAGAGTCAAATTAGGGCAAGCACCAGTAATCGCATATATAAAAACAGGAATATTTTCCTATTGTCTTAAAATCCATCATCTCTCAAAGAATTCATGGTCTGCTCTCTGCCTAAGCAAAACAAATTGAATATATGGAAGAGAAATCCCCCTCCTTTTCTTCTTTGTTGTTCAATAATGGGATCTCTTTACTGAAAAAGCTAGATATGCCACATCTACGGTAAGATGCTAATAAAGGGATGACAATTGCAGAAAGTTACACAGTAAAATGTTTTAGATGGTTGAATGCACTAGATGTGATCTTGAAACTTGTACGTCAAAGCTCTGCCCTTGATACGCATGCAATAATACTTGAGTAGGCTGTGAAAGCTATCTGTTTATGCAACAAATCTATTAAGACATATAAGACTTGAACCTTTTCTTACAAAAAAGTCAGAATATAGATACAATTCTGTAGCTCTCTCAAGGGAAGAAACGTTCTGTAATTGTAAGCATACATACATAAAATCTGTTGAAGATAGTCTGTACTCACACACACACACACACACACACACACATATGCACACACATCCAGACTCTGTTGTATACATTCAGACATATTCAGCAGTCAAATACATTCATGTTTAGTTGCACTGAAATGTACTATCTTTCTACTCTATTGATAATTTGAAATGCCCTTCTTATGACTTATGCTAGCCTTTGATTTTAAAGGTTGCACTTATTGGTAGGTAATGTAGAACAATTATACTTTTTTTTGGCTCTAATTAAAGAGCTGCTGATGCCTCCAAGAAAACTTTGAAAAACATAATAATTAGGAACAATTCAACTTGCATTCCATATATATTCTATTGATTTCTCCTCCCTGTCATTTATTACTAAAGAAAATTTGCATGAATACATGATCATTATCCCTTAGAGTTCATCTGCCTCTATAGCTAACACCCAACTTCAAGTCACAATCCTCTGTAGTGACATCACAATCTGTTGCCATGGGAGTAACTGTGATGTCACAAGCAATGCATTGTGACCTCAGGTAGGGAGAAAGCAACATGAACAGATTAACTCTTCAGGAGCAAAGTTCTTGTTTTCAAGCAAATGTCCTCAGTAATAAATAATGGGGAGGAGACATACAGCGCTAATATGAACTACAAACTGAACAGTGTCTAAACATTATGTTTTGTGAAAGTGCTGTTGAAGGTGTCAGCTGCTCTTTAAGTCTTCATTCCAGTTAAGTAAGAGATAGGTAGTAATAACAATGTTACAGACATTATTTTATTCAAAAACTGGCCCTGCACATATATATCTGAACACCCTAATGATCCAGGAAGCTCACTGGGTTGTCAGACCATCTCTCATTGTAGGGGACTGACTCTTGATAACTCATGGGCAGGGCCACTGGAAAATTGTGCCTGCAATTTTTTTGCGGAATCTGCAATTTTCATCATTCTCCGCAAAAACTGACATGTTCTGCAATTTCTTGCAGTTTTTGAGTTTTTATATGGAACTGTGTAAAAAGTATTAACATTTTAAATAAAATACTCTCAAATATATTGACAATTTTCATGCAGACTTGGGTTTGGCCAAAAGAATACAGTGCAAGGTAGGTCAAAGGTTTTATGTGACACTGATTTCTTTTGAATCCTTGTCTTGTTTGGTTTCAAAATCCACTGGCCAAGCATAAGTACACTTAAACACTTAACATTTGTTTTGTGTTGATGCAGTCTATCAGAAAATATTTTGTTGCCACACAGACTGAAACAAAAGATGGTAGAAAAGGTGCAAATTATCCCATTCATTTAAATGGGGTGCTAACTATGAAGCCTTTTTATAAGCGGCACTGCAAGTTTTTCTTTGTGAGTATACTTTCATTCAGATTAGTTTTGATTCAAACAGCTGAGGATTTTTGGATGGCCCCACTGATTTTAAACTTGAATAATCTAGTTGCTAACAGTGATCTCACTCTTTGCAATCTACCATCTAAATGCTCACATGCAAAGACTGCAATAAAAACCTGACTAAAGTCTAAAAACAAGCTTATAAAACACAAAATGTATCTGAACATTTATCTTTAAACAAAATCACTGCAGCCTGAGCAAAACAAAGGTAAATCACAGGGTACCCTGACTACTGTATGATGCAGTAAAAATATATATATATATTTTTTTTACATTTTTTGGTAGCTACGCAAGGCCTACTATGCACAAGTGCTTGTTTTCAGGTACAACCCAGCAACACTGAGGAGGTAAAGTGACTTGCTCAGAATCACACAGTATGCAAGTGGAGGTTGTGGGAATCAAACCCAGGTCTGCTAGATGTTGTCAACTCATTCACAGTTTGTTACTCTAACCTCTAGATTATACTGCCAGCTCCAATAACCCCCAGATTTAAAGTTTAAATATGAGATTTCAAAAACAGTGTATGGTTCCTACAGTACAGATTATGACCATTAAACACTTTAACAACAGTTTACTAATACTCTATTCACCACTCTATCTGCTTATTTTTTTCTTGTACCAAAATGGGTGAATAGCTGGCAGAGCACTGTAAAACAGCTGTTGATTAGGCTACATTATTCTACAGCCAGAAACAAAAAAAAATTTTTCTGGCTTTATTTAATATTGATTTGCTGTGCCTCACTTTATATAATTTATTTAGCACTCTATGAGGCAGATGCTTTTACATTTTGGAAGATAGGCAAAGCTTACGATAGCTTATCAGTTTAGTATTCTTTCTAGGAACACAAACTTTTCTTTATGTTTTAAACATATTCAGGTGTCAGTGTATTCATTTAGCAATTTATACTGACTAATATATGCTACAGAAAACTTTAAAAGATTTATTGTGAAGCACTCAGGGTCTATTGTCGAACCCCTGCAATTTTTGCAAAATGCTCTTCAATTTTGGGTAACCTTTTCCATAATTTTCCAGTGGCCCTGCTCATGGGGAATGTTAAATCAGCACAAAACACACTGGACAGGATTCACAAAGAGGATGTGCCCAGTGCATCTGTGATGGCCCAGTGCATCCCTGACTTGTGTACTGGTGTGATTCTGGCAGGGTTGCGATACACCAATGCATTGCAGATGCACCGCTTACCACCCATAATGATATGTGACACATCTGAAGGGGTTGTGAAGGGGGTGTGCCCATGCACATGGAGTGTAGCCCCATTCACAGCCCAACTTGGAGGTGCATCCCCAGGCAAGCTGGAGATGTGACTCCCAAAGGTAAGTTTAAAGAGAGTAGATTTATATGGACTGCCACCCACAGGCAGGCTGCCATACCGTAGACAGCAGCATGGCAGCCTTCCCACCCTGGCAGTCCAGTGTGCCCCACACACACATCTCTGGTACAATACCACTTCCTGAGGTAAGACAGGTGTTAGGATACACCCCCCTCCCTGCCTACATTGCCAGTAAATTGCCACACCCTGTGGCAAGTAAAGGCATCAGGATAGATCCCACTCCCTGCCCACATCTCCAGTAAACAGCAGTTGCCTGTGACAATACAGTACAGAGTGCTGAACTCACTTATCCTCCCTGAGCTAAATGCACCTACACTGGTATTCCACAGGACCCCTCCCCCATAGCTCAGCAGGCATCCTACCACCTCACTCACTCAGGCAACCCCTACCAACCCCGCTCCCCCGTCCCTGCATTCCCCCCCATCAGAGGGCAACACAACCCACCCTCATAACACCACAGCTGCCTGCCAACAGAACTGTCTGCAACTGACAGCTACTGTATAGCCTGCAGCCCATTGGTGGACCTGTCAACCAATGGGCTTGCAGTTGTGAATGACAGTGTACAGTACACAATGCAAGCCCATTGGTCAACAGAGTCCACCAATGGGCTGCAGGCTGTACAGTAGCTGTCCATTGCAGACATCTCTGTCAGCAGGAAGCCGTGGCAGTATTAGGGTGGGTTGCTCTGCCCGCCGATGAAGGAGGAATGCAGGGACGAGGGAGTGGTGTTAGTAGGTGGTGCCTGAGTGGGTGGGGTGGTGGGATGTCTGTCGAGCTATGGGAGGGGGTCCTGTGGACTACCGGTGCAGGTGCATTTGGCTCATGGAGGGTGGGAGGCTCGGTACTCTGTACTGTATTGCCACAAGCAACGGCAGTTTACCAGAGATGTGGGCAGGTAGGGGGGTCTATCCTGATGCCTTTTCTTGCCACAGGGAGCCATGATTTACAGGAGATGTGGGCAGAGGTGCACACTGGACTGCCAGGGAATCATCCTGGTGTGTGTGGGATGCGGTCACCAAGGGGAGGGCAGTGGTGCCTCTGGACTGGATGGGGCTATCACTGTGGAATTCAGCCATTGCAGGGTGCCCGGTGCATTCAGCTGGGTGCATCTCTGCATGGCACATGCAAATGGGGCCATGGCACCTTGCATGCCTAAGGGCCCCATTTGCATATTGTAATCTCTGAATGGTGATTCTGGGTGCAGCGCATTGTGAGATGTGCTGCCCCATTGGTTTCCCAGTCCGACGAGGGAGTTATGCCAGCACATCCAGGGCTAGGTGCAACTGTGGTATTCATGGAGGAGAAGCGCTGGGGGCATTCCCCAGCACATCTTCTGTGAATACCACAGTTGGTGATTGGCACATCTCATCTGCGCCAGGGCATCCGAGATGTGCTGAGTGCTACTTCTTTGTGAATCCTGCTCTTTGTGTAAAAAGTGTAGTTCATATGTCTACATCAGTTAGGAAAAATAAATCAAGTCTGCTATGTCACCTGAGGGCTGATACTTTTTTGTTTCTTGTTGATTATTTTACTTCTGCTATCTTAATAGATTCGGTTCCAGCCAAAGGTGAATATATTATCCGTAAACAGTGAAGGCTTAACTGCTAAATTTGATCAGTTTGAAACCAGGGTGGAGTCAGTACAACCTGGTGTAATATCACTGCTAGAGTCCTGGCTAACCCATAAAATTCCAGATGTTGCTGTCTCCCTTCCTGGTTTTAATCTCCTAAAACAGAATAACCGGGAAAATGTGGCAGAGATATGCAGCTTCTTTAGGTTTGATCTAAAGGTCTCAAACATTGAGTTAAAAGAAGAGTCAAGTGAGAGTGGATGTTTGGCTATAAAATGCTATTGGGAAATAGCCACAAAAACCTTGTCCTCCTGACCACCTGTATCCCATCTGGCAAAGAGGATAAGGGCCCGGAATCATTTTGCAGATATTTTAAACAAATACAGTATATTAGAAGTGGGGAAAAAGTGTCCTTTGTAACTTTAGTATTAATTGGAACTCAAAGGCCTGTAATGGATACAGAGATAGGGTTAAGGGGTTGTTCCTAACTCAAAAGGCTACTAACTGAACCAGAACTGTTTAGTACTGGTGCTCAAATACTCATAGATTGGATTCTGGTAACCCACTCAAACAGAGTAAAAGACTTTACAGTTTTCCAAGACAACATAAGTGATCACTCACTGGTATAAGGCAAATGGGTAGTCAAGCAGTCGAAGCCCCAACCGCAGGTCATTTTTAGCGACATTCATAAAAAGGCCAGGGTAACCAATTTTTAAGAACAAAGCGGCTCAAACTTATTAAAGCTATCTTGATCACATCCAGAATGTCAGGTTTACTCTAGACTTTTTAATTTCAGAATATAACAATGTTTGTGACCAATTTTCCCTGGTAAAAAAAATGTAAGGTTAGGTGTCTTTGAAATGCCTGGCTCTTACCAGAACTAATGGCCCTAATGAAAGAGAAGGGTAAGTGGTTGGTAACGGTCAGGAAATTGGGGTCATCAGCCCATCTCCAGAAGTTTTTGGGAGCTAAGAAACAAAGGCAAAAAGAGAGTAAGAAACAACAAGTCAGAATTCTATAAGATCCAGGAAACCCAGAACTGGAACAACAGTAAAATGTTCTACAAAAATGTTAACAACCTCTTAAGTAAAAAGAAATATAAATCTCCAACATTGTTGAATATTTATGGGAAAGAGGTTTTTGACTCCACTGAAATGGCTAACATATTTAATGAAGCTTTTATAGCCCTTCATCCCACCTGGTCCTCTATCCATAAATTATAACAGTTCAAGGTCTGACCTGAACCACCAACAAGAATCAGATCTTGTTCACCCAAAATTTTATTTTTGGTCCATTTCCAAAAAGTGAGACTTTAAAATATGTAAAACAAGTGTTAGGTGAAATTGGGGTGGGAGGATGATAACATTGACATGAAATTGCCCCTAGCTTTGAATGAACAACAATAACATATCCTAGCACTAAATTCTTCAGTTTCTCCCTGCAGTTCTCAGTTCTCAAAAAAATGGAAGCCAGCACTGGTCACACCTGTTTTTAAGATTGGTGACAGAACAAATGTGGCAAACTACAGATCAGTCTTGATCATTTCCCTACTGTCCAAGGCACTTGAAAAGGTAGTAAGTGACCATGTGGTTGCCTACACAGAAAATGATGACATCCAATGTGTCCAACAACATTGTTTCAAAAAATTAGGTTGTACAAATGCTGCCTTGGTTGAATATACAAACATCTTTTATGAAGCTCTGCACAGTGGTGATATGGTTGGAATAATTAACATTGACCTGATAAAGGCCTTCAATCTCATCCACCTTAAAATTGTGCTAGAAAAAGTATTGAATCTGAGTCTGTATAGTTAACTGTTTTTTGGTTTGAGAGTTACCTAGCTAAGTGAACCCAAAAGGTTAAAGTTGATGGCCTAACCTTTGTGGACAGGGATGTCTTTCTGCAGGTATCTCAAGGCTCTATTTTGGGCTCAGCTCATTACTATTTTGCCTGTTTATAAGTCTGCTTTCTAAAACCTGTCAGCCTACTGAAGTTCCTATGTATGCAAATGATGCAGTAGTTTTTGCTTGATACCCCAGCAAAGACAGTCTGTCTCAAGTCCTACAATGTAACTTTGAATCTGAGGAAAAATGCTTCTCTAGTAACAGTCATGTACTTAACAACTCTTTTTAGCAGCTCATACTTGGAGATAAAAGCCTGTCCTTTAGATACTGTACCTACAGTACAATGCCATGCAAACGAAACTGAATCAAGTAGAAATCTTTAAATACATAGGTCTCTATTTGAATGACACCATATCTATGTGGATAGCTTGATTAAAACAGTTAGTGGTATGTTTGGAGCCCTGTTTGAAACCAGAACAATTTTACCCCAGAGGCAAGATGCTTAATTGTCCAAGTTCTATCTTAGCACTTATTAATTATGGCCTTGTTGTCTACTGTACTCTGCAGCATGTGATTCTGTACTGGGCAGGGTCAAGGTTAACTGTAACAAAGCCTGCAGATTTGTCCTGAGTGTAGACAAGTTTACTCACATCTGCAACCTACAGTATACACACAAACCAGAGTGTTACTCCTACTCAACAGAATCAATTTATAGACTTTCATGTTTGGGGAAAAAGGCTCTGTTGGCTCCTGCCCCCCCCAACATAAAAAGTGCCTAAAAATTACTGATGTTTTATCTATAGCCTGTGACACGCATGGAGTAGGACCAGACTTAAACTGATGAAAGCCTGCCACAGGACAGGTCAGGGCCAGCACTCCTTTTCTTGTAAGGGCAGTCAGTTGACTGAATGATCTACAGTACCAGATATATTGTTTACTTTGTCAAACCTGAATCATCTCAAAAGCTCTCTATATGCATTACATCTTGAATAAACTCACTGTAACTGATGATAATTTGATATGTACCATCTATGCTCCCGTATTATTGTTCTTACATGGTCTCATATTATTCTACAATGTACTGTCTCAGTGTAATCAATCATGATACTGCACCTTTGAAAAACAACACTTGTGCTCCAATGTATTTCACAGTAAGAAATTATATATATACATATATACTGTATATATATATATATATATATATATATATATATATATTAGAGCAAAAACTCTGTTTAATGCATCTGTTAGGGTTATTCCACAGCAACAAAAGTGAGGAAATTCAGTGTTAGGGTTGAACACCACCCTTCCACCCCCTCGGCCCGCTCCCCCAACCGGCATCAGGGTGTGCATTGGGGTCAGCTTGTTCACACATGGAATGGGGTGAGAGTTAAGCCTGACTACCCCATGACACATCCCAATGTCTGTTGGTGTGTGGGTTGGTAGGGATGGGGTGGTATTACTCCTAACATCACATTTCCATACTTTTGTCACTGTGCTATCAACTCTAACTGTTGCATTAATTAAGTTTTTTCAATGAATATATATATATATATATATATATATATATATATATACACACACACACACACATATATATATATATATATATATATATATATATATATATATATATATATATATATATATATATATATATATTATATATATATAATCTTGAGTAGTGCTACCATAGTTAGAGTTGAGTATCCCATTTAATGTTAAATGGTGAAACTTTGCACCTTAATAACCTTGCCACTGTTCAATGGATCTGCCTGAAATTTGGCAGACACAGGGCATAACCATAGATCTTTGGATATCCCAAGTTTTGTACTGGTCAGACATACAGCTAGAAAGTTATTACGTGACATTCCAGTGCACATTTTCATTTTTTTGTGCATTCTTTGTTTGTGCCTGGTTTTCCCCAAAAGCTGCATAGAGAAAGACAGTGAGTACAAAGAATGCATGCATAATAATGGGTCTCGGAGCAGAAAATGAGGATTTGGAATACTAAATTGCTTATATCTCAGGAACCATACAACATAGAAAAAATATTTAAAAGTCATATGATGCATGACTTTCCTGGCTAGTTTTGTATAATCATTTTTCTGACAAAAAGTCAGTATCTTGCACCATTTCCGAGATACGGGCCCTGAAAGGTACGGTGAAGGCTGTAATGGTATCCTATGGAAAAAAAAGAGAAGTTAGGAGTGCTATAACTTTGGCTCCCTGTAATATTTTTTTCACCAAACCACTGAAAGGCACATCTGTGGGATGTTGGCTTTCTTCCCTCCAAATTTCAGCCCAAAAGATCAAAAGATCAAACCATTATTTTGCAGCAGGGGGGCAACGGATTCCTGTAATGTGGTGGACGCTGTAATGTTGCCACCCTGTAATATTTTTTCACCAAAACACTGAAAGACACATAGGAGATGTTGGTTGCGTTCCTTCCAAATTTCAGCCCAAAAGACCAAAGCATTATTTTGCAGCAGGGTAGCAAAGAATTGCTGTCATTTTGCCATATCCTGGAAAAGTAGCGTTGCAATTTGCAAAAGCTTTTGCTAAAATTTGCAACACTTTCATGAGTGCGACACTAGTTTGCGAAAGTACTTTTTCCAGAAACTTGATAGACGTATTTCTAGGGTGTTTAACCTCAAAATAAAGACATGCCTAGCATCCTCAGGGTCTGACTAGGTAAACACAAAAATAATTGTGTTGCCAGAGGGTCCCAAATTTAAATGCCAAGCATTTTTATGATCACCAACTGAAAAGCGAAATAGGTGGATTTGCGAAGTAAATGGGCCATTTGCGAAAGTAATAACTGCATTTGCGAAAGTGTTGAACTTTCTGTTAACTTTTCCCATTGACTTATAATGGGAAACTGTTTTTTGAATAACTTTTGAACTGTTTAATATTTTTTCACAAAATCTTCAAAAGGCACATCGGGATCCCCAGCTGCATATTCTCTGAAGATTTTCAACTGGTCGCACAAACCGTGTGACCTGTAGAGATGACCAAAGAATTGCAAAAAAACATAAACGTGCACGCAGATCACGCTTAATAACTCAGCAGCCGTATATCTGAACAGTACGAAAGTTCGCAGATACCAAGTCGTATGGTTCTTGATAGTGTATTCCAAATTTCAGGCAAATCCATTAAATAGTTGCAAAGTTATTAAAGTGCAAAATTTTAGGTTTAACATGTAAATGGCTCCTCAACCCTAACTATGGTAGCACTACTGTGCTACCATAATATATGGATATACTGTATATATATGTATATTTGAGATTAGGGACTATAGTCATGCTATCATTAGGTGTAGTACTGTAGGTAAACAGACATGAACCCCTTAGTGACCTGTTTCTGTTCCAGTAAAGCTATGGGGATTTACTAAGGATTCTAATTCTTAATTACCCTTCACTATTAAAATTGTTTTTTTTTAATACCAAACCTCTTTTAAAGCAGCAGTACTAGCTAAGCAGAAAGAGTCCAGGACTTCCCAGACTTTTGCATTGCCTGGTAGTTTAATGTTTCAGATTTAACTTTTGCTGTTTACTATTGTTTTCTGATAATTGGTTCCCTTCAGTTATAATACATGTATAATGGTGTGTGGATCCACAGGACATATGACATCCCCATACCATTTCCTGTTTTGCACCCTTTGTTTACATTGCTTGTCCTATACACACTCATTAGGCAAAGGAAATGGTGGTTCATTCCAGTTACATAAGACAAAATAACCAGTGAAAGAATGGTAGCACTTCCTTTCCCTCAGAATTCAGTATTGTGCTCCAGGCAAGGGTCAGTGACAAACAATCATAACAAATAATGAAAATTAAGAAAGCAACAACAAAAATAAAGCAAAGGATTTCTGGTCTCAAATGAAATAAATAAATAAATAAATAAATAAAGTACGTTTGTGAACTGTGGGACTTATTTGACATTAACCATTATAAAAAGTGCATTTGTATTAATTTGTACTGCTATTTTAAGGAAATGTTGGATAATTAATGATATAAAGTGTTGTAATGACATAACCTGTTGAACAAATAATCTAGGCTTGAACTGATGTTATTGAAGGCCAGCTGATGACTTCGAATGGGTCACCAGAGCTTTTCAATGGCCATGACAGCAATGGGCAATCTGGTTATTACCTTATTTGACTGGTATGGCTCAAATAGCATGCAAAAATATGGACAGCACACAGGTCTACAACAGCATGAAAAGAGAACTCCAAAAATATAGGACACCTTTAAACAGAGTGTTCAGACTATGAGATGCCACACCATAAACAATTATTGACAGGAATACACCAGACTGCAAGAAATACACTGATCATTGACACATTGCACAAATGATCAAGGAGGACACTAAGGTTCTCCTGCTGGGGGACTCCATGATCAGGGGTATTCATTGGGTGGGGCAGGGTGAGGGAAAATCCAGTCCAGTTAAGGTAGTGGGTATTTACGGTCTGACTGTGCATTGGGTGAAGTTCATGGTGTATGAGCTGGCAAAGGACTGTGGATGATCACTGGACTTCCTGAAGCATCTGGGAATAAATGATATTGAGGGGAACAGTGTGCTGGAAATTCAGGCAAGGTTCCAAAAACTGGCCAGGGTCTGTCATGACAATGGATGCACAGTCTCCTTCTCGGAAATCCTGCCAGTGCCATGGGCCACTGTGGAGAACAAGCAGAAATCAGGGAGATTAATGACTGGCTCAGGCAGTGGGGTGAAGTACAGGGGATTGAGGTGATGGGAGACTGGGGGGTAGTTTGGGAAGACGAGGGCCTTATGCCTGGGATAGGCTTCCCATAAATCCAGTAGGGAAGGAAGTTCTCAAATGGGGGATGATGGATTTCATTCAGGCTGGATGGGGTTTAAACTTGTGAAGGGGGGAGGGGGCACTGCCGGGCTGATCCTGCCATCCATACCACTGGTAGGACTGGCCAGCAACCCCATAGAGGGGAGACAGATAGTACCCTAGGGAAGAAGTGTGGATGGACATATGAAAGATCTGGGGAGGATATGGTAAAGAGGGGTAGGGACAAGGGTTGGAGGGTGGCTTTAATAAATGCCAGCAGCCTGGGGAATAAAATGCCTGAGTTTGAAGGTACACTGTTTGAGGGTGGGGTAGATGTAGCAGCAGTCACTGAAACTTGGGCCACCCCTGGCCATGACTGGGACCTTAATCTGAGTGGGTACCTTGTGCTAAGGAAGGACAGAAAAGTAGGCAGAGGGGGGAGGAGTAGCAATGTTCATTAGAGATAATATTGAGATTATGAAAGTGGAGGAAGCAGAGGGCAACATGAAAGCCCTATGGGTCCCCTTGCGAACCCCCGTGGGAGGGAAGATCAAGTTGGGGGTAGTATATGGGCCCCCGGGACTAGCAGAGGACCTGGAGGATTGTCTGTTGGCTAACAAGGGGCAGTGTTGACTGGAAGGGAAAGGAGTAGTGTTGATGGGGGACCTTAATATGCCAGCTACTGATTGGGGTACTAAGATGTCCACTGAAATGAGGGAGCAGAAGCTGCTGGATGGCTTCCTGGACGTGTTCCTCAATCAGCAGGTGATGGGCCCAATGAGGGAGGTTCATATCCTGGATGTGATTTTAGCAGATGGGGATCTTGTGTGAGATCTGGTTGTGGAAGAACCCCTGGCTGGGAGCGGCCACAACACAGTCTGGTTTCAGCTTATACTGGGGAGGGGTCATTCAAGGACAATGATAGTTGATTTTAGGGGGGCAGACTTTCAGAACATGGGGGAAATTCTCAAGGGGCATTTGTGGGAGATAAAACCACGTTTGGGTGAGGAAGGTAGATGGGAGATCATAAAGCAGGGGCTACTGGAGACCACCCGGACCTGTACAAGAGTGAATCACAAGGGCAGTAGGTCTCATAAACCATGCTGGTGGACCAAGGGGGTCCAGGAGGCAGTAAGGTAGAAGAAGGCTGCCTACAGTAGGTACAAAAACATGAGAGGAGAGAGGGATAGAGAGAACTATCACCTTGCAACCAGGAAAGTCACCAGAGTGGTGAGGAGGCAAAGGCCTGGAAAGAGCAGATGCTGGTGCAGGGGATACAGGGTGGGGAGAAGGGGTTCTTTAGGTATATTAGTGAGTGGAGGAAGGTCAAGGGCTAGCTCAGTAGGTTAAGGACAGCTGGGTGGTGGAAGGGGCTGGAGAGTAGGCGGAGGTACTGAATGACTACTTTGCCTCAATGTTCACTAGGGAGGAGGCTGGGGAACATCCAAAAAAGGGTTGTAGGACACAGAAGGCACAGTAAACCTGACTATTGGGGTACCTGCTGAAGAACAAGCCACTGGGGGAGATAGGCCAAGGATGAGATATCAGGCTGGTTCTGCTGAATGGGGGGGAACAGATGCAGATATTCCTAACGGTCAGGTGTGGGAAGCCCTCCAGCCCCTAAAAGAGCATAAATCAGTGGGACCTGATTCTATTCATCCCAGAGAGGAAGTTGGAGGATGTTTTGGCTGCGCCATTGGTGAATCTCTTTAACTTGTTGCTCCAGACAGGAAGGGTGCCAAGGGATTGGAGGCAGGTGCATGTTGTGCCCATCCACAAAGGGGGATCCAGAGAAGAGCCAGGAAACTATAGACCCATCAGTTTGACATCAGTGGTGGGGAAGGTAATGGAGAACATTCTTAAGGAGAGGCTGGGAGGTTTCTTGGAGGAGATGGGTTACCTGGATGACTGGCAGCATGGGTTTGTGCCAGGTAGATCATGTCAAACAAACCTTGTAGAGTTCTATGAGTGGGTGACATCAGCACTCGACAGGGGGAGACCAGTAATGTACTGTTTCTGGACTTCAGCAAGGCATTTGATTCGGTCCCTCACATTGGCCTAAGGGAGAAGCTGGGGGGAATGGGGGTAGGTGCACTGAAAGCTAGTTGGATTGGAAACTGGCTTTCAGGTCACACTCAGCTGGTAGTGGTCAGAGGGGAGGTCTCATCTCCTAGGGAGGTCATAAGTGGAGTCCCACAGGGATCAGTCATGGAGCAACTCCTGTTTAACGCCTACATCTCCGATATCAGGGAAGATATCAGGTGTAAAATGAGTCTCTTTGCAGATGACTCTAAGCTGGGGGCAGTGGTGGAGGGGGAGATGGGGAAATTGGCCCTGCAAGAGAATCTGGATACTCTGGATAGGTGCTCTTGCACCTGGAAGTTGAAATTTAACTCCTCCAAGTGCAAGGTGCTACACCTAGGGCAGGAAAACCGCAACTATGTGTACACCCGGGGAGGGGGGTTGAGTTGCAGGCCATGGCAGGAGAAAGAGTCCTAGGAGTCTTGGTGGATGTTAACATGAATAAATCAGAGCAGTGTAGGAGGGCTGTGGTCAGGGCAAATAGGATGCTGGGATGCATCACTAGGGGGATTACCTCAAGGAACAGGGAGGTGATTTTGCCACTGTACAACAGCCTGGTAAGACCACATCTTGAGTACTGTGTGCAATTCTTCAAGCCATACCTAACTAGGGACATCTAACTCCTGGAGAGGGTTCAGAGGAGAGTAACCAGAATGATCCAGGGCCTGGAGGATATAACATATGAGGAATGACTAGGGGAGCTCAACCTGTTCTCACTGGAGGAGAGGAGAGACAGGCGGGACATGACTGAGGTACCTCAGAGGAGTAAATAAGGTAAGCCAAGATAGGAACTTTCAACTGAAGGAGGGTAGAATCACCAGAGGACACAGTTGGAAGATTGAGAGCGGTAGGATTAGGGGGGAAAGGAGGAGGAGGTACTTCACCAAGATAGTGGTGGAACCATGGAATGTGCTGCCCGGGGAGTAGGAACAGGCAGCTACGGTGGAGGGATTCAAGAGAAGGTGGGACAGGTATAGGCAAGGGAAGAAGCAGAGGCTGGTTTGCCTGGGGGGCAGGACTGGGGGATGGAGTAACAGTGGAAGGAGACAGATATTTATTTAGTTAGTTTTTGTTGAGCAGGTAAGTGAACTAGACAAATCCTGCCTATTTTCAGGCAACACCCGGGGGAGGGAGATATAGATGAATGCCAACTGACCTTGAACCAGATTAAGCTGTTGGTGGCATTTTTAGTGAATGAGGGAAATTTGGCCAGGACACCAGGGAAATTCCCCTACTCAATGGTAGGGGGATCCTTTGGCTGTTGGAGGATGGCGGAGTCATTTGCTGTGCTGCCGACTGTGGAGATGGATGTGCAGCAGGTCGGGGAGTCTGTCTCCTCCTTGGCTTATGAGCTGTCAGAGATGGACGTTTTTTTCCAAAAATACTACATCTGCTGTGGCTATGGAGGCTGCCTGTTTGGCTGTTTTGACTTCTACAGACCGTTTGGATCTCTCTGAAGATTCTACTATTTCTAAAATACCTGATGGTGAGTCCTATGATGTTACGTTGCAACAGTTAACGGGAACTCATGGAACAGTTTCAGTCCAAAAGATTGGGGAAAATGGCGGAGACTCAAGGAGTCAGTAGTGACATCAAACAGAGTGTTACTATGGTCATGGACCTGAAGGAGTTCAGAGCGAGCCAAGCGTGGTTTTTCACTGCTCGGGACAAAACCAAGCTGCTGCTACAGTTTTGTCCTTCACTGCTGCTTCAGACAAATGACTCTCTGAGCAGGTTATTCATAAAGGGTGACCCAGCAAAACGAGCTGGGCTGATGTTCCTGCTATGGATGGGGGTCCTTGGTCGGTGGAAGACTCCTTGAAAGCTGCAGGTTGGGTTCACTCCCCTGATACTAGGAACTGGATTTCAGGCTTTGCGCCTATTAAAATACCGAGGGTTAAGATGTCAGCTTCTACTCCTGTAAGTACTAAACCTGAGACTGTTAACACTCCTTTAACTGATGTTTTTTTCTTTACCTGCTTTACTTTTCACCGCTCTTGTGGAGGATCCCCTTCCCACTGTGGAAGGTTTACAGACTTCCCCTCTTCACTTGCCTTCGGATCTTAAACTTACACAGACTCCTGTCTTACAGCCAAATTGTACATTAAGGACTAGTTCTCCTCCACATGATATTGTGGAGGATGGTTTTAGTGACATTTCTGACTTATTTATTTATTTATTTATTTGCTTTTGTTAACCAGGTTAGCACACTAGACAGCCATGTGCCTATTTTCAGGTCCGACCCAGGAGAGTTACAGGTGTCATACATTGTACATTAACAGTTACAGAATGGGTGCGACCCCGGGAGAGTTATCGGTGTCAGACATCATACAATTAACAGTTACAGAATAGGAAAAGTCCATAGGAGAGCCAGGCATTACAAAGGTGGCTCTGTAATTGTGAAAATACACAGGAAAAATACAAGAATTACATAGGAAATAACTCTAGAGCGTGGATTGGTAGAGTTCACAATTAGTCAGTTTGAGGAGACAAGAAAATTACCTAACACAACAGGCATTTCAAAGCTAGCTCTAGGACAAGTTAGATCACTATGCACAAACAATAGCTGTGACAATGGTAAGTGCAAGCAGGGGGTGCCAAAGGCAGGGGGGCTGCACCAGGTTGCTGGGCCAGAGCTAGAGGAGAAGTGCAAGCAGGGCAGAGGCGGGGGAGTGAGGAAGAGGGAGAGGCCACCACCCAACCGGGATGGGAGAGGAAGGGGGCAATGGAGTAGGTTACGAGGTACAGGGGCAGGGTAGAGAAGGTTTCAGGAAATTCCAGAGGGAGGCTTTAAAGCTTGGATGGGAGGAGAAGGAGGCCCTGACTAGTTCAGGGAGCGAGTTCCAGAGTTTGGGGGCATAAATGTGGAAGGAACGATCACCCGTGAGGGTGTGGGTCCTAGGAATAAGACATTCCTGGGTTGTTCCAGGCCTGAGGTGGTAGGATGGGGCCCTAGGATTAAGGGGAAGGGCAAGGGTGGCAGGGAAGCCAGAGCGGACAATGTTGTAAATGAAATTACCTAGAACGAAGGACCAGTGTTTCTCCGGGGGGAGCCACTCTAGGCGGTTGTAGAGATCACACCGGTGGGTGAGGGAAGGGGCAGAAAGTACAAAGCAGCAAACATTGTTGTAGGCTGTGTCCCATTTTAATAGGCTGGTTTTGGGGACTGGGGCAAAAGTTACGAGACCGTAGCAGAGAGAGGGGAGGAGGACCCCCCCAGGCGAGGGCTAGGTGGGCAGCAGGGGTGAGGCAGCTATTGGCGCGATCAGCTAGGCCTAGTTAGCAATTAGTGTCATTGCAGATGTTACTGATGTGTAGGGTAAGGTCCAGCTGCTGGTCAAGGGTGACACCTAGGTACTTGGCGGAGGTAACCGTCTCAAGGGGAGAGCCATCGGCCCCGAGGATACGCAGAGGAGCAGGGCAGGATTTTATTTTGTTCGAGGACCCAAACAACATAGCTTGAGTCTTTTTGAGATTGAGGGTGAGCCTGTGGACCCCCAGCCAAGTATGGATGCATTCAAAGTTGGTGTTAAGCTGGGAGTTAATAGTGGAGATTCCCGCGAGCTAGCCAGGAGGACGAGGTCATCTGCGTATAGGGTGGTGTGGGCATAGATAGTGACGGAAGGTAGGTCATTGATAAATAGTGAGAATAGGGTCAGACCAAGGACAGACCCTTGAGGTACCCCACAGAGGACTGGTGAAAGCTTGGAGGATGTCCGATTGAAGTAGGTGTATTGCTGTCGGTTGGAGAGGTAGTTTTGGACCCAAGCATGGGCAGAAGGGGAGAACCCGAGGGACAGAAGCGTGGAGCCGAGGAGGGAGTGGTTAACTCTGTCAAAAGCTTTGGACAGGTCAACGAAAATGGCCCCAGTGAGATTGCCTTGATCAGTGCCTGCCCTGATCAGTGAGGTGACAGTGGCAAGGGCAGTGGACGTGCTGTACCCTTTCCTGAAGCCGTGCTGGGCAGGAGAGAGTATATTGTAGTCAAGGATGTATTGGGAGAGCTGGGAGGCAATGGCTTTCTTGAGCAGTTTACTGGAGGTGGACAGAATGGCGATGGGGCGGTAGGTCTGAGGATCCTTTAGGATTCCCCTGTTTTAAGATAGGAACAATTTGGCCACTTTCCATAGGTTGGGAATGATCCCTGAGTTAATGGAGGAATTGAATAGGTGCGAGATGGGTCTGGCAAGGAGGTGGGCCCCAGTCTGAGGAGTTCAGGCTCGAGAGTATCATGACCTGCTCTGCTATGGGGGGAGAGGCCAGAGAGCAGCTTTTGGGTCTCCTTAGGAGTCACTGGCCTCAGTTGGAAAGGGGGCCGGAGGTGGAGACCAACTTTTCTGACATTCTAAAAAATATTCCCGTGGCTCTACGGAATTGTCCAACTGTATTACATAAAGTGGATGAACAGCCTCCGCCTCCATACCCTCCTAAGGCCCCTAGACCTTATGCCTCCCTTTTTCATAATACTGCTCCTCTGGCTAAACGCCATAATGCTGTGCATCTTGTATATAAAGGGGATTTGGATACCTTTCCTGGTAGGGTTTATGTGAGACGTACTTTACTGAAAAACAGTTTCCAATTTAATGCTTCTGAATTGTATGCACTGTTTCATGTATCGGGAGAGAATGTGTTTGATGTTAGCTTTAAGCTAGGGAGTGGCCTTGATAAGTTCTGGGCGAGATATCATCGGGTAAAGAACACACCTTTGTGGGCCCCATTTGAGGTGCTTCTTCTTACCAGGCCTGCTCACAAAACTAATACTGTTCTCTTCCGAAATGAGGGTGTCAGTGTTACTGACTTGCTGTTTTGACTTAAGCAACACTGTACTATAACTGGCCATCCAGAGGCCATTTTTGATTCTGAAGGGATTTGGACTGGTGGGTGGAGAATAAAGGTGATTTTGCTCTCAGAGGAAGGGGGTTTCCAATATTTACCTAATTGTTTCTTTTTAGGTAGGGATAGAGGTGTTCTATTTTACCCTGGTCAGCCCAGGACCTGTTATAAGTGTGGGCTTCCCGGTCACATTAGCAGTACTTGTGATCAGGTTAAATGTACCCTTTGTCACAAGACGGGTCATCTCAGTGGTCAAGGTTCCAACTCTGTTCTTTGTAACCTCTGTGGGAAAGAAGGATATGTTTATGTTGCATGTCCTGAGGCTGCTCATAGAAAATCCTCTGCTGCTGATGGGGAAGAGCAACCTCTCCTGGTTACCTTGGCCCAGAAAGAATTTAATAAAACTTCCACACCTCAGTTGGAAGAGGATGTTTCTATTTCTCAG
The DNA here is from genome assembly GCA_016271365.2 of Neoceratodus forsteri. Classification (NCBI taxonomy): domain Eukaryota; kingdom Metazoa; phylum Chordata; order Ceratodontiformes; family Ceratodontidae; genus Neoceratodus; species Neoceratodus forsteri. Next base: position 705,321,525 of record CM057455.1, read on the forward strand.
CTACCTGTTACTGCTGATTTGGACCCTTCACCCCCTATTGTGTCTGGGACCCGACTGGACCTAGCTCAGCAGGAGACTTCTTCTCCTCCACCTTTGGTATCTATGGAGCACTCCCCTGCTTTGCAAGATGGTTCTATGCCTACTAGTTGATACAAGGTTCTTCCTGGTTCCATGCCCCCCCTCGGGGTAGAGGGACCTACTGAATGGACAATGTCAACTAGAAAGGGGTTTACTTGGGCCCAACCAACCCCTAAGATGCCTAAAACTACAATGCAGGATTCTTCAAATAGATTTTCTGTACTTTTGGATGCTGATCACTCCAATACTGTCTCGATGTGTTCCTCTGTAGATTCTATCCTACCCAAGGATGTTTCTGAATTGTCAGTGACTGAAGGGGGTGAGTCCCCTTCTCAACCGCCACATTAGAAAGGGAAGCCCAGGAAAAAGAAATGATTAGTCCCCTCTGAGTTCTCAGATGTCCTTTTTCCCTCCTTTCTTACTTTTGACAGCTAATGTCAACAGTATTAAGAATGTTCTTAAACAGAGTGCAGTGTTTCATATTTTGCAAACTTATTCTCCTGGTGTTTTCCTTTTGCAGGATATCAGGCTACACACTACTCTGGAATTGACTGTTTCCACTAATGCATGGCTGTAGGGGATTTCCTTTTGGTCAACTGGCCCAGAACGTTGCATGGGGGTTGGGATCCTTTTTCATCACATACAGCCCACTATTGTTAGGGTTTTAGACCTTGTACCCAGTAGAGTACTCTTACTTGACTTCCTTTTGGATAATGTCCTTTTTTGAATTATTAACACATATGCACCTCAAACTAAGGCTAAGCATACACTCATTTTCCAGCAAAATAGTCCCTTCTTGCGCACTGCCCACTATGTTATTTTGGGAGGAGATTTTAAATGCGGATTAAGTAAATTGGTTAGGGATTCAGCTACAATGACAGATAAAATATTTGGAGACATGGCCGCATTGAATAAGGCATTTCGTGATGCTCGTCTAAAGAACGCAATTTTTTCTCTTACTGGTGTTAGGGAGAAAATCTTTTTTAAAGGGGCACTATCTACTCGTATTAATTTTCTATTTTTGTCCATTTCTTTGCTTCTCCAAACTGTTTCTGTGGAAGCTACTGCACATTCAGGCTTCTAACGGTTTTGTTAGGTAAGGCTGTTGTCCCTGTGGGACCGAGATACTGGAAATTAAATTCCAGTCTTTTGGTGCAAACAGGATTTCTGTAGCTCATCTCCTCGTTTTTGTCCTGTCGGAAATCTTTGTTTGCTTTATATGGAGATCCAGTTACTCAGTGGCTGGAAACGAAATTGGAACTGAGGACATTACTCATTTCCCATGGCAGACACTTTAGGAAGGGAGCTTGTTTTTTGTATTTACAGGATATGAAACAGCTTCAATGCTTATATTCTCTCTCTCAAGATACCAGATATGATTTTTCAGATCAGATTACCTATTTTCAGAAAAAAGATGAAGCAATTTCATCTGAAATTGACTGAAGGTCTTAAGTTACAGCAGCAACATGGTATACAAGGGCCATTTACTACCACTTGTCCCTTACTCAGATGTCAAGAGAGACTTCAGACAAAAACTATTTCTGCTCTTTATGACCAACAGGGAGTGGTCCAAACTGAGCAGGGTAGTGTTCTTTGCATAGCCAATGCCTATGCTGCTTCTTTGTTTAATAAACAAACTGTTGAGATTCAAGATTTCATTCCTTTTTTTGATAAAATTCAAGTTCCCCAGGCACCTCAGGATCTGCTCTTTGGATTGAAGGCTCCTTTTCTGGCTCAGGAAGTTGCTACTGCTATACTAGCTCTGTCTAATGGTAAAGCCCCTGGTCTGGATGGTCTTACTTCCAAACTTTATCATGTTTTACATGGTGAAATCCTGGAGGAGCTTACCTTGGTCTATAATTCTATTTCGAGTACTCGAAATGTACCCTTTTACATGGCAATGGGAATCCTTATCTTTCTTTATAAAAACTGCGATAGATTGGATCTCACTAATTGGAGGTCTATTAGCCTATTGAATAATGATTTTAAAATTCTTTCTAAACTGTTGAATATTAGGTTGTTGTCAGTGGCAAAGTTTTTGATTTCCCCAGCACAATCTTGTACTGTACCTGGGAACTCTATAACGGACCAACTGACTTTATTACGGGAACTTTTTTTTCACAATTCTATTTCTCCATTGGAAGGTTATATCTTTTCCCTGGACCAGAGGCAGGCCTTTGACAATGTGACAAATGTTTTCTTATAGCAGGTGTTTTGTCATTATGGTATCTCTAACACATTTGTAGAATGGTGCAGGCCCTTTATTGTACGGCCACTGTTCGCCCTTGTATTAATGGGTTTCTTGGCCCTTATGTCCATATTCAAAAAGGTGTTCAACAAGGGTGTCCGATCAGTCCCCTTTTATATGTATTTAGTATAGATCCCCTATTAAGGCTTCTCAATTGTACAACTAGTATTTCACTGATTAAGGTGTCAAATTCTATGGTACTTTACAATGCCTTGGCCTATGCGAAAGATGTGGTTCTCCTGGTTGGGAACACCCAGTCTGCTGAAATGGCTATGACTGTCTGTAGGACTTATGGCACATTCTCAGGTACCTGATCGAACATTTCTAAAAGCATTGGGAAACCTCTGAGTGGTCAAGTTGTTCCCACAGACCAAATAGCTGGTCTTTCGCTTACATCTGGTTCTTTAAAAATTTTGGGCATTGAATATGGATCATCTCAAATGGATATTGAGAACTGGGACAGGAAATTATTGCTTGGTACTCAAATGGTACAGCATTGGAATAAAACTAAAATGAGTTACTTTAAACGTGTTTATTTGATTAAGACTTAACTTGTGACTCTTTTTCTGTTTCTTAGTTCTGTTTTTCCTGTCCCCAAGACAAGGGAGGTTAAACTTAATGGCCTTTTTTTCAGTCCTTTTGGGGGAGTAGACTTAATCCCATTAAAAGGAATGTATTGTATTTGCCCCGAAATCTAGGTGGGAAACAAATGATTAACCAAGTGTTATTTTTTTTCTACCAGTTTTTCCATGCTAATCTAAAGCCTTTGTTTATCTCTCCTGAGAAATACTGGTGTGACTTTTTTATTCACACAATATCACCTTGGTTTGTAGCATGGGATATGGGATATTTGCCCCAGTTAGGCAAGTAGTCACTTCTCCAACGTATTTATGCAAGATATTTGTTAAGCTTCATTCCTGGGGGATAAATAGTAGGCTAGTGATTCTTAAAACTAAAAAAAAACTGTTGTATGTTTTTGTAATAGAGAATCATTTTAGTGAATTAGAACCCTTTCCCAAGTGTCCAGAAGGCTACAGGACAGCTTTACTTGTTTTTTTGAATGAGAAGAGGGTCCCAATTAAATTTAAAGATCATCACTGGCTTAACTGTCAAGAAAAATTGAATGTGAATGCTAACCAAAAGCATTAGCGGGTAAAGGAATGAATTTGCTCTAGACCTCAGTGTATTAATAAACCAGAAACTCTACTGCATTTGTATTTTACTTGTTCATACATTATTGATTTTTGGAAATTTCTTTATGACAAATCTCGTCTTTCCTCTTTTTTTCTACAAGTTACATATCCTGTGCTCATGTATGGCAGTTATCCTCATACCTGGGGTAATTGGGAAGCAAGTACTCTGACTGTAATTTTTGTAGTAATCAAATGGTATCTGTGGCATTCAAGATGTTTATTTAATCTCCAACAAAATGAACTTACTTATTATGAATTGTATGGAAATATTTTAAAGGCTCTACAGGATATTTATCTTCAAGAATCTAGAAGTTTAAACAGGGTACGTTTACAAGCTATTTGGAGGAATTTACCCTGGATTACTGACAATGATTTTCCAGTTACATAGGGACTTTTAGTTTGATATGGCTTATTCTTTTTTTTTTCAATTTTGTTTGCATATTTCCTTTTGTTTTTCTTTCTTGACTGTTTCTATTATTGTTCTTATAGGATGGTTTTGTTTTCATTTCTGTATAATCATGAGTTTTGTATTCTATGATTTCTTTAATAAAATCTTCCCCTACTCTTTTCGATAAGTGCCATGGGATCTTTAACATCCACCTGAATTACCACCAGTCCAGGCAGATGGGACCTCAGTTTAATGTCTCATCCAAAAGATGGCACCTCAGAAGTGCAGCATCCCTCTCATGCTGCACTATGGTGTCATTACTGGAATATTAACCCAAGTGCCAGATGTGGGAACTGAACCCACAGCCCTCTGATCTCCCAGCCTCAGAGGTGAGTGTGCTACCTACTGAGCCTCTGACACTGACAGATAGAAGGCAATGGTACCAACAGGCCTACTCTGCCGGCATCTAGTATGTTAGTATATTGGTCACAGAACAATTTGCCAATCTCCTTCCCATAGATGTGTACCTCTGGGTGACTGAACATTGACCAGAAAGGGAAGAGAAGGCTATTTCACAGGAAGAGGACTATCAGATTGCCAGAAAGACACCACAGAGTGGAGATAACAATCCAAGAACAGTAGGACCACTTTTTTTCTCAACATAATCCAAAATAAGATACATCTAAAGTGGATGGGGGTAATAAATCAGTAGCCAGTGACTTTCTTTGATGTATTTGCAATAAGCTGGGGCACATAGCTAGAAATTACCATAAAAAGGTCTAAAGGTTGCATTGAATGTTACAGTAGCCTTAGCAAATTGAAGAATATACAGAAGATGTTTGATGTCCATTTGGCAGCAAAGATTGTGAGGGGTTTGACAGATTCAGGAAGCAGACAGAACATGTGGCATGCAAGCAGTTTAGAAACATAGAAACATACACTTTGATGGCAGATAAGGACCAACTGGCCCACCCAGTCTGCCCATTTTCCTACCTAATGGATAAGCTGCAGATTCTAGTTAATCAACAGCCTACTTCCTGCCACCCCTCCACTACAATTGTCTTGTGACTGTCCCATGCATATTTGAATTCCCCCATGGTTTTAGCCCCAACAATCTCCCCAGGAAGACAGTTCCACGCATCCACCACTCTCTCTGTGAAAAAAGATTTCCTCACATTACCCCTGAGCCGTCCCCCCCCCTCTATCTTTAAATTGTGTCTCCTTGTTCTTACACATCTCTTTTTCTGAAAGATGCTACCCTCCTGGACTTTGCTGATTCCCTTGAGGTACTTAAACATTTCTATCATGTCCCCCCTGTCCCTCCTTTCATCAAGGGTATACATATTAAGCTGTCTCAGTCTTTCTTCATATGATTTCTGATGCAGACCCTGCACCATTTTAGTTGACCTCCTCTGAACTGCTTCCATCCTGTCTATGTCCTTGCATACTGTAGATGAAGTCTCCAAAACTGCACACAGTACTCCAGATGGGGTCTCACCAATGTTTGTACAGAGGGATAACCACTTCCCTTTTTCTACTTGTGATGCCCCTTCCTATGCATCCCAGTATCCCCCTGGCTCTCCTTACTGACTTTTCACATTGCTTATCCACCTTTAGATCATCTGATATGACTACCCCCAAGTCCTGTTCCATTTTTGTTGTTGTTAGTACCTCCCCTGCTATTGTGTACTCTTCTCCTGGGTTTTTGTTTCCCAGGTGCATTACTTTGCACTTCTTTGCATTGAATCTAAGTTGCCATATGTCTGGCAGAAGTTGGGAGAAGACTGTAGAAGATGACCAAATACTGGGGTAATTTGCATTTACAGAACACTTGATACTACCCCAACACTCAAGTGACTTTGAAAGTAAATTGGTACTTCATTTAATGAAGGGCGGAGGGGCAATTTAAGCCTTAGCCTTACCTGTGGTTATTATAAGTGAATTTCCAGGGTTAACTAATTTAATCACAGGGGGAACTAACCATGCTATATCTGCAGCTGTGGTCTCACACTCAAAGGCAAAAAAAAAAAGATTTTCATAGTCAACTGATTTGTTTGAGCTCAGCACCAAGATCAGAAAATCTATAAAGTAAAGGAGGTGCCAGAAAAGACAACCACAACAAAAGACTAAGGGTTATAAGTTTCTGACTTTTTAAAATGTTGAAAGCAAACTGTTTACTGACTGTGACATTGTTGCTGAACAAAATAACATTGTTTCTCTCCAAGGATATTTTAAACAGATTGGAGTGAAGCAAGAACATAGATACATAGATACAGAGATACTTAGACAGTGTCGGCAGATAAGGGCTTATGGCCCACCCAGTCTGCCCATTTGAGCTTGTAAGTTCAGTTTATGTTTTCCTAGAAGTCTGTTGCCCCTTACCCCTGACCTCCAGAATTCCTTTATGTCTATCACATGCATTCTTAAATCACGTGATTGTTTCAGCCCCCACCACTTCCTCTGGCAGGGTGTTCCACTTGTCCACTACCCATTCTGTGAAGAAATTCTTCCTCATGTTTCCTCTGAATCATCCTCCCTCCAACTTCATCCCATGACCTCTAGTCCTGGAACATCTTTTTTGTTTAAAAATAGTGTATTCCTGCCCCCTGTTCCTCCCTGTAAGATACTTGTATGTCTCTATCATATCCCCTCTCTCTCTCTCCTCTCCTTCAGGGAGTACATGTTCACTTCCTTCAACCTGTCCTCATAGGACTTGTGATGCAATCCATGCACCATCTTTGTTGCCCTCCTCTGAACCTTCTCTACCCTGTCTATGTCCTTACATAGGTAAGGTCTCTAGAACTGTACACTGTACTCCAGGTGGGGCCTCACTAGTGTCTTGTATAGTGGAATTATGACCTCCCTTTCCCACTTGTGATGCCCCTGCCTATGCATCCCAGCATTCTATTTGCTTTACCAGCTGCCTTGTTACACTGTTTCCCTACCTTGAGGTCATCAGAGATGATAACCCCAAGATCGCTTTCCTGCTTGGTGCATGCTATATCCTCACCCCCCAAATGATATATTGTGGCAAGATTTTTGTGCCCCATATGCATTATCTTGCACTTCTTTGCATTGAATTTCAACTGCCAAACCCCTGACCATTCTTCAAGTTTCTGTAGGTCCCTTCTCATTCTGTCTACACCCTCTGGTGTGTCTACTCTGTTACAGAGCTTTGTGGCATCAGCAAACAGTGAAATTCTGCCTTCTAGGTCCTGCACAATGTCACTGATGAAGATGTTGAATAGGACCGGTCCCAGCACTGATCCCTGTGGTACCCCACTGGTCACTCTTCCCTCTGTGGAATGACAGCCATTTACCACTACCCTCTGTGTCCTGCCACCCAGCCAGTTACCTACCCACCACACTACTCTCCTGCCCACCCCATATTCCCAAGTTTGTGTAATAGTCTTCTATGTGGCACAGTGTCAAAGGCCTTGCTGAAGTCCAGATAGGCCATGTCCACTGCCCTCCCCTGATCCACCTCCCTAGTCACCCAGTCAAAAAATTCAACGAGGTTGGTCTGACATGACCTCCCCTTGGTGAAACCATGCTGCCTTGGGTCCTGTAGTCCATTGACAACCAGATGTTCCACCAATCTCTCCTTCAGTATTGCTTCCATGATCTTCCCCACTACTGAGGTGAGGCTGACTGGTCTGTAGTTCCCCACTTCCTCTTTGTTCCCACTTTTGTATAAGGGGACTACATCTGTTGTCCTCCAGTCTTTGGGTACCTCCCCTGTTTCCAGTGATCAGCTAAATAGGATAGCCAGAGGTTCCACCACCACCTCTCTTAGTTCTTTAAGGACCCTGAGGTGCACCCCATCTGGCCCCATTGCTTTATCAACTCTTATTACTTCCAGTTCCTTCAGGATCCTTTCTTGTGTAAAGGAACTTGTGTCCATTTCTGCACCATTCTCACCCCTTGTACTCCCTTCAGACCCATTACCCTCCTCTTCCTCAGTAAAGACTGAGCAGAAATACCTGTTCAATACGTCATCTTTACTGTTGTCATCCTTCACGTGGCCCCCATCATCCCCCTTCAGTCTCACTATCCCTCCCTTTGCCTTTCTTTTTTCACTTATGTACCTGTAAAAGGTTTTGGCCCCTCTACCCACTGATTTTGCAATGTGTTCTTCTGTCTGAGCTTTGGCTTCCCTTACTGACCTCCCTGCCTCTCTTTGTTTCTCCTTGTACTTCTCCTTATCCCCTTCTGCCAGTGTATTTTTGTATTGCCTGAATGCAATCTTTTTGGCTTTCACTTTCTTTGCTACCTCTTTGGAAAACCATAATGATCTCCTCTTCCTTTTCCTCTTACTAACCTGCTTAATGCAGGATTCTGTTGCTCTTGTAATCCCCATTTTAAATACTACCCACTGTTCCTCAACCCCAGATTCCTGCCCCATTCCCCTTAATGCCTCTTTCAAGTTTGTTCCCATTTTCCCAAAGTCTGCCCCCCTAAAATCCAGGATACGTGTTTTTGTATGGTTTGGTTCTGCTCTTTCTGTGATTTCAAACCACAATGACTGGTGGTCACTGTTCTCCAGGTGCTCCCCCACTGTTACCCCATCACACTGTCCCTGTTTGTAAGCACAAGGTCCAGTATTGCCTTCTGCCGAGTTGGTTCCATGACCAGTTGCTTGAGGAAGGCACCCTGAAGGGAGTTCAGGATAAATCTGCTCCTAGTTGATGCTGCTGCTGGGATGCTCCAGTCCACGTCTGGAATATTGAAGTCTCCAACAAGTACTACCTCACCCTTGTCTTCCATCCTTTGGATGGCTAGCATTCGCTCCCTACCTGTTTCTTCCTCCTGGGCTGGTGGTCTATAGACCACACCTGTGCAGATTACTGGCCCCATTTTCCTTTCCAGCTTAACACATGGTATCTCTCCCCCATTTTGTTCCTCCTGGATCTCTGTGGCCCTTATGTCATTTTTCACATACAGTGCCATTCCTCCTCCCTTCCTGCCTGCCCTGTCTCTTCTGAATGTGTTGTAGCCAGGTAAGGCCATCTCCCGTCGTGGTTATCATTACACCAGGTTTCAGTAATGGCCTCAATGTCCAGGTCTGACTGCACCATTACAGCCTCCAGATCTTCCTTCTTGTTGCTAAGGCTTCTGGCATTTACACACAAGGCTTTCCATGATTTGACCTCCCTAGACTGTTTCACTGTTCTACTCCAGACCCTTTCTTGGTTGTCCTTTATCCCTGGTTCTCCTTGCTGTCTGCCCCCTTTGCTGAATTTTGCCCCTTTTCTGCCTATCCACCTCTTGGGCACTAATCTCCATCTTTTACACACTACTTTGTAGATATAGCCACTCCTCAGTGTAAACCAATGTTCAAAGAGCATAATGGGTTACTGTACAGAGTATGCATTAATCTTCAAATGCAAGAGCAAATAAAACAGTAGGTAACACCAAAGAAAATCAGGTTGGGTTGCTACAGATAGCTCATAAAAGTGCCATGACTTGTCACTCAGGAAGGGACCATACCTTAGCCAGTTTGGTGCACAGATTTGTCTGGTCTGGAATCCATGAGGAAATTGCAACCTATTGCATTTCATGTCCTGAATGTCAGAAATCAACTTTGGTAACTAAGAATAACAAGGTACCCCTGGTGCCCCAATCTCTATTAGATGTGTCTTTCGAGAGGATTGCAATGGCTGTGGTATATCCTTTAGAGAAAAGCATAAGGGTTAATCAACTATGGTACTTGATACCCAGAGGCCATTCTAGTACATACTGTCACAGCCCTGAAAGTGGCAAGAGAACTTGTCACAGTTTTCAGCTGGGTAGACATACTCAGGAAAATTATTACCAATCAAGTTAGTAATTTTGGTGCAGCATTGCTCAAGGAGCTGTACCAACTTTTGAGTATTTCTGTCATAAGAACCTCCCCTGCATTGGAGCTGTACCAACTTTGGGGTATTTCTGTCATAAGAACCTCCCTGATCATCCTCAGAAAGGCGGTCTTGTTGAGTGTTTTACTCAAACTGTAAAACACATGTAAAAGTGCATGTGAAAGGAGAAGAGAAAGATTGGGACACATTCTTGCCTTACCTCATTTTTGCTTACTGAGAAGTGTTACAAGATTCTGCAGGCTTTCTTCCCTTTGACATGCTGTATGGGATACATTCTAGAGAACCACTAGTTGTAAGAAATAAAACATGGAAAGACAACACCACTCAGAAAACATATATTACATCTTATACTGTATGTGTTTTATAAGAAAGAAAAAGGCAAAAACATACAAATTGCCCTTAGTTATCAGGAAGAGGTCCCGGAACAAACATGTCTTATGACCATGGTTTAAGAGGAAGGGTTCTGAGCAAGGCGCTAAGGTTCTCTTACTGTTGCCTAATATAGAAAACATACTGTTAACTATGTGGAAAAGACCTTATAAAATGATGAGGCATCACATATGGGAACAGTCAACTATAAGGGTTGACACTCCAGATAAGACAAATGCCACCAAGTTGTAGCATGCTAATCTCCTGAAAGAATGGGTTGAAAAGACACCCAATGTTGCATTGTTGATGTTATTACAAACTTTGAATGATGATACAGATACTGCTGGAGCAAACGTTAACATCTGATGCTGTGAAGGTGAATATTTCCTTAGCTAAAGAAAAAAAAAACTCAGAAATGTGTGACTTGGTAAAGATGTTCCACAGTACCTTTATCACAGTGCAAGGCTTACTGGAATGCCTATCCTATCAGGTAATGACATACAGATTACCAGTGTGTGGTTAATAGTTTTTTTTTTATTTTATTCTTTGTTAGCCGGGTAAAGCCCACTAGGCACAAGTACCTGTTTTCAGGGGTGATCATTGAGCAATGAGAGGTTAAGAGACTTGCTTAGAGTCACGCAGTACACAAGTGGAGGTTGTGGGAATCAAGCCAGGTCAGTCAGCTGGATTTATCAAGCTCATTCATAGCTCAATACTCTAACCTCTAGGCTAACAGTAGATGTGGTTATGGAAATTAGAAATGTAGCAAGGTTTAATTTTGCCATTGAAGTTCTGGTGAAGTCAGGAATTTCACCCTGCAAAATTGTTTGTGAATTTTGTGCAATTCACAAAATATTTCCCTGTTGTGAAGTGTGAAATTCACCAGCAAAATGTGGAATTTTGCCAGTGAAGTGTGAAATTTCACACAAGAATGGCAGAATTTCACCCACAAACTGCAGGATTTCACTCACAAGTAGTGAAGTTCCATAATTCGTGGGCGAAATTCTGCAATTTGCAAGCAAAATTCTGCATTTTGTGGATAGAATATTGCACTTTGCACCCATGGGATATTTTGAGAATTGAGTGAAATTCACGAAATATTTTGCAGAGAAAAGTTTGCGGACTTCGCCCATCTGTAATGGAAGTACAAAAGATGAAAGCTATAGTAATCATTGAAGAATCAAGAAGTGCTTTCTCATCACCAACGATGACTGTTAATGAAAAGGATTGGTGTGGATGAATCTGTCTTGATTTTACCAACTTAATCAAGTGTCATTATTCAACAGCTATTCTATTTCCAGGAGAGATGATCTGGTGGACATGTCAAGAGTTGCCCAGTACATTAGCACCCTTGATCTTACCAAGGGCTATTGGCAAATATGCCTAGCCAAATACAAAGATAAAATATTTTTTTCTCAATACCCATTGGATTCTACCAATACACCACTATGCTGTTCACTTTACATGATGCACTCCTTACATTCCAATGGTACGTGAATTTGATTCAGGCTTTCCCCATGGAGTATTGCACTGCTTATATGGATAATGTTGTGGTATACATTACAAACTGGAAAAATCACCTGACAATCCTAAGAGTGGTCATCCAGCCCTTAAAGAGCTAGTGTACTGCCTAAAACTAATATTATATTTTAAAAGCAGCCAACCATTATAACTTTTATATCTGAGGTATTTTTTTCTTTTCCATTTGCTTTAATTAGAAGATTGTTTACCTGATGTTAGTAGGCATGATATCAATCAATCAATCAAATCTTTATTTATTCAGGTGAACATCATTGAGCAAGGCTCATTTACAAGATGGACCCGATAAGGTCAAGGTTCAATAGTTGGTACACAACAGATACATCAATGCACTTATATATGCATAACAGATATAGCAAAAAAAAACAAACTTATAAATACAATAATCAAGGGTAAGAAGTTGATTAAGACATACATGACAAGGTAGGTTAATGAAAATTATACTAATAGATAAAGTATGTACATATCCCAATAGAGGAGTCAAGGCATACACGCAGCATAATGTAATACTAGGATGAATGGGGAGCATTTAGGAATGATGTAAGGGCCACTAGTTAGTGGGAGAAGGATTAGGTAGGTAGTAGGTAGTTAGGTAGAGTTAAATGGAACTGAGGTACTATAATAAGGGTGGCTGCCTGGGAGGGAGAACTGTGGAGAAAAAAATTATGCCATATATGGTGGATGTCTGGAATGGGGGGGTTATGAAATGGCAAGACTAGCTCTTGTGGTAGCAGTTGCATTTCTCAGCGAAGAAACCTGTGCAAAGCTGTTTAAAGGATGCTATAGGTATAAGATTGGATAGCTTTAAGGGTTTCTGTAGAGTATTCCATGCCATAGCTAGAGAATAGCTGATTGCTGACCTCCCTAGCCGGGTGTTGACTTTAGGTATCTTGAGCATGATGAGGTTGTTGCTTCTTACGGCACAGGAGCTAGCTATGGCCTGTGTGAAGCAGTCTAAAATATAATTTGGAAGTTTTTTAGACAACGCTCTGTAATTCATGGGGGGGGGGATGTGAAACAGCTCTTAGCCTGGCAGCTGACATATCTTTGCTCTACTGTCACACACTACATCATTAGCATTGTGACCTCACTGGCTGTGATATCACTGCTACTTAGGAGCAGCAAGTGAGTGACTGCCAGATCATTCACCTGTGGTGTCACAGTCAGTGAGATCATAATGCTGATTATGTAGTGTGGGGCAGTAGAGTTAGATATGTTGGCTACCAGGTTAAAAGCTGTTCCACACATCCAGCACAATATTATCACATTGAAGACTTTCTGATGAGCTGAAGGAAAAAGAAAAATACTCCAAAAATAAAAAGTTACAACTGACTACTATTTAAAATTGTTATTATTTTCCTGTCTGCCTGTTTTGGTTTCACTAGCTCTTTAAAGAAACAGATCTGAGCCAGCCTGGTGGTGTGGCAGTAACACTACTGCCTGCCATGCCAGCAACCCTGGCTTGAGTGATGTCAGGTTGCTGGGGGGCAGCCAGTGGGAGATGATAGAGTGTCAGATAGAATGCTCTCCTGTCTTGGCAAGGAAGGACTGTTGGCTCCACCATGTGACTACCACCAGATGGAAGCATGCTGATAGGAAGATTAGGGAGCAGCAAGAAGGAAGGGTGCTGTGGGACTTCTGCAATACATGCATGTCTCTACACACATGCGCCGACATGTAAGGCCCTGCAATGGGGGAGGGAGAAAACAAGGAGGAAAAACATTGGGATGAGCTTTATTAAGCCATGCCCATGTAGTCAGGTACCCTGTCAAGTGATCGCTACCAGAATAGTGCCTCACTATATGGCACAAGTCTGGTAAGTGCTCACACAGAGAGCAACTGGGGGTTTACAGCACTGATATAAACACTCCCCTAGTCACTGTCTGTGGTGCTGGTGCAACACAAGGATACCAGAATCTGGAAGACTGGCCAAGCTGCTCTCATGGCATGAAGGACTGAGGTATTGAGCAGCTCAGCCAGCATTAGTGCAGACCAGAGTTCTAATCCTGGTCTTTGATCTTTTACCACACCTCAGGACTTGAATTTTTTTTCACATGGGGCTGTAATGGCCCCATGAATTTTAACTTTGCCTGGGATCTGCTCCCCATTGGAGAGAGAATCCTAAAGATGGGGGATGTGGGGGACATGGGGGGCAGAACACCCCACAAAAAAATAATTGGCACTGTTTTACCACATGCACCATGCTGAGGCTATTGTTGTCCCTGCTGATTGGACCCAGTGACATGTAGTCGTGGGTCTGCTCTGCCTTCCAGTTGGAAGTGCTCTGGATATGTGTGTCAATAGTGGATAGGATGGCCGTCCTTTACCTGACCTTGCCACAGGGCAAAATCTGCACAAAAACTAGCTCCTGACTGATGGAGGTTGAGATGGTTTCAGCCTATGGGGGCAGGTCTGATGGCTCTCTGTCTTGCATAGAAGGATAAAACCATTTGTGGATAAAAGAGGCAGGTCTGTCATTCTAACCTACCAAATGTGTATTGGTCATGCAAAAAACAGATATATGGGTTATGTTCTGGGAAGTGGAGATGTGAAGTCTAAGGTATCCAAAATTTAGGCTGTGGCCAAGAGTCCAGTCCCCAAGGCAAGGAAGCATGTTGGATATTTCCTAGTGTTTGCTGGATATTACTTGTGATTTTTTTCTCATTTTGCTCAGTGAGCTTCTCCCCTTATTGAGCTCACAAAAACCAACACCCACACAATGTGAAGTGATCTCCAGAGTGTGAAGAGGCATTTTGATCCATTAAGGCCACCTTATGTTCTTCCCTATCCCTCTTCTTAAAAGTCCAGATTATGAAAAGCAGTTTCTGTTACAGACATATACACCTAAGGTGATATATAGGCCACTGGCACAGCAGGATTCATTGGATAGGACAATGATGGAGGAAAGTCAGAGGATGTCGCCACAGAGAAGAAGAGCTGCTGATGGGGGATTTCAATATCCTGGACGTGGACTGTGGCACCCCATCAGTAGCATCCTCCAGTAACAGGGATATTGTAGACTCCCTACAGGGAGTGCTCATGAAGCAGCTGGTGAGAGAACTGACTAGGGAAGGGACAATCCTGGATTTGGTTATCATGAATGGGGAATGGGTGGGAGAGATATTTGTAGGGGAGAACCTTGGCACCAGTGACCACAACACTGTCTGGTTCTCAGAAAAAAAAACATCTGTTGATTCAACGGTCCAGAGTAAAGGTTCTAGATTTTAGGCATGCAAACTTTCAGAAGATGTGTGAAAGTGTCCATCAAGCATTAGCAGGGGTGGAGGGTCTAATGGGGGTGGAGGAAATGTGGGGTCTAATTAAAGGAGCAAGAGTCGAGGCAACTAGCCTCTGTGTCAGGAGGGTAAATAAAAGTAGGAAAAAGAGAAGGCCTCTCTGGTTCAGTAGGAATATGGCAGATAAGGTCAGGGCAAAGAGAAAGGCGTTTAGGAGATATAAGAAAACACAGAGGAAGGAGAACAGGGCTATATATCAAGAGAAGCAAAAGGACACAGGTAAGAAGGTCAGGAGGGTAAAGGCAAGAACAGAGGAGAAGATTGCCAGCACAGTTAGGGAGAGGGATAAAACCTTCTTCTGCTATGTGAGTGAGGAGAGAAAGCTGAGGGAGGGAATTATCAGGCTGAAGAATGGTGAGGGTGGTGGTGGAAGAAGACATAGGGAAGGCGGAAATGCTAAACAGCTGTTTCTGCTCCATTTTCACAGTACAGAAAGATAAGGAATTCAAGAAGATCAGGGAACATGAGGTGGTGGGGAGGAGAGGTTGACTCCAGTCCATTTCAGGTAAAGGAGGTCCTGAGGGAGATTGAGGGGCTAAAGGTGGGTAAGGCAATGGGGCTGGATGGGGTGCACCCCATGGTATTCAGGGAGCTCAGTAAGGTTCTGACAGAACCTCTGACCTGCCTCTTCAACAAATCATTGGAAACAGGGGAGGTATCAGATGACTGGAAATGGGCAGATGTCATCCCCTTTCATATGGGGTGAGATAGGGAGGAGGCAGGCAATTGCAGGCCGGTGAGCTTGACATTGGTAGTGGACAAGCTCATAGAGAGACTGCTTAAGAAGAGAATTATGACCAACCTGGAAACCAATGGTCTACAGGATTGGCGGCAACATGGGTTCTCTAGGGGAAGGTTGTGTCAAACAAACTTAACTGAGTTCTTTGACAGGGGTCACTAGGGTACTCAATCAGGAAGGGTTGGTAGACATAGCATATCTTGATTTAAAATCAGTGTTTGATTCTGTGCAGCACAGGGGGCTGCTGCACAAAATGACATGCCTGCAGCTGGGGCCTTTTGTGGTTAGGTGGGTACAAAACTGGCTGGAGGGCAGGAGCCAGAGGGTAATTGTTAATGGGGTAGCTTCAAGGGAAGGTAGGGTCATGAGTGGGGTACCTCAGGGGTCAGTGCTGGGGCCACTCCTCTTCAATATATATATAGGAGACATAGTGGAGGGTCTGGAGGGAAGAGTGTGTCTATTTGGGGATGACACAAAGGTCTCTAATAGGATCAATATGCCGGTGGGGATTGAGAGGTTGCGTAGAGATCTGGAGAACCTGGACGAGTGGTCCAGGGAATGGCAATTGTCCTTCAACACAAAAAAGTGGAAGATCATGCACTTAGGAAGGAATAGCCAGGGTGTAGAATATTATATGGGGGGCATGCCCTGGAGGCGACTGAGTTGGACAGGGACCTAGGTATAATCATCTCATGGGACCTGAAGGTGGTGAAACAGTGTGAGAAGGCAGTGGCAAGGGCCAGCAAGATGCGGGTATGTATCAGCAGGGGAATAACTAGTAGGAAGAGAAAGGTCATAATGCCCTTGTACAGGCAGCCTCTCAGGTCTCACCTTGAGTATGGGGTCCAGTACTAGAGACTATATCTCAGGAAGGATGTAGATAGAATGAAAAGAGTACAAAGGCACGTGGCAAAAATAGTAAGGGAAATTAGCCATCTGTCATATGAGGAATGGATGAGGGACCTCAGTATGTACTCCCTTAAGCAAAGAAGGGGAAGTGGGAACATGACTGAGACTTTCAAATTTGTAAAGGGTTTCAACAGGGTACCAGTAGAGGACATCTTCCAGCTATAGGAGCAGCAGAGACCAAGGGGGCATGAGTTGCAGATAGTATGAGGAAGGTTCAGGGATAACATCAGAAAATTCTACTTCACAGAAAGGGTGGTGGATTACTGGAACAGACTCCCAGAGGAGGTGGTGGGGGCAAGGACTGTGAGGGGATTCAAGAGAGAATGAGTTAAATATAAGGGCCTGTTAGAGCTGGAAAAGGGGGGGTATGGGGTGCTAGTGAAGTCCTAGTGGCATGCTGGGCAACTGGGGCAGAATGAGTGGGCTCAGTGATCCTTTTCTGATGACATGTTCCATGTTTCTATGTTTTTATAAGTGCAATCCAGAACCAGAATCTAAATGGGGAAGAACATCCTATACACTATATCAGTTAGAAACTGCAAGGTGGAGAAAATAAATATTCCATAATTAAAAAGGAATGCTTTGCAGCTAAATGGCCAATAGAGACTTTGATGTTTTATCTGTTAGGTGCTCTGTGTGGCCTAAGGACAGATCACAACCCTTTTTGTTGGATCAAAGAAATGAAAGTTAAAAACCCGAGCATCACTAGATGGTACCCGGCATTGCAACCTTATATATTCAAGGTGGTCCACAGAACAAGAACAGAAAAGGTAAATGCAGATTTTCTGTTAAGATAGGATTCGGGGGTTAAGGATGCAGAAGGCTTACTAAAAATTGTATCTACTCAAATGCAAGGTGGCACCTTAAGCAGTGACTGGAGGCAATGCCATAAAAAAAGTATAATCACAAAAGAAAAGTCGAGCTAACAGTCTACTGAGGAAAAAACTAAACTAGAATAACAGTTACCATTGAAACATGTTTATTACATAAAATGTTCAAAGTACAGTAGCAGCTTACCCTTACTACATGCTGATGTTTCAGGTACTGTAGCACTTATTCTTTATCAAGGTATTTTAATTTTTTAAGTGATAAACATGTTTCTTTTTTTTTTATCATGAAAGATTTTATTATTTTCAAAGTATGGCATGTATACAGGTCTGTCACATCAATGAAGTATCTATCAGAGCATGACATATCACAAAGTCTAAGTCTTATAATGTCTACAAGGATAGCACAGCATTGTAATCCAGTTATATTGCTATTAATATGATGCCTCCAAAGATACAATCCATAAAGCAACTTTGCCTTGAAAGGATACAACAACTAGGCTTAGTTATTAAATAACTATCAACCTAGATTAAGGCTGAAGATTCACAAAGAGCCAAACTAAAGACAAACCAAGGGTGCTTTACACAGAGCCTCACCAACTACTGTGGCTTATTCCGGATAATCCTGGACCACAGAAAGGAAAGATAGGGAGAGTGGCTGGGAATGGAGGTGGCAACCAATAGGGATACTCAATGAGATGGGGATGTATCCTTCCCCTGGTGCACCAAGTGGGGTTCCTAAACACTATACTGGGGGTTAGCAGGTTTAGTGGGGGGAACCTGACATAGGTGGGAGTGTAATTATGCGTCCCACTTAGCATAATATTTAGGGACACAACCCGCATATGTCAAGTGTTTAAAAATACCGAATCTGGCTAGTGCAGCCTGCCAGGCAGACACCGGGGGGATGGGACACCTTCCATTTCATCAAAATGGACCTTTTTGCCTCAAGAAGCACTCTGAGAACCCTGAGTTTATGTAGGCCAGATAAGAGGTTGAGGACCGATGTGTCCCCCAGCAGGAGAAGAGATGGTGAGGGTGGAATCCTTGAACCTACCACCCTGGAGCAGTGCTGTAGCACCTCTGTCCAGAAGGGGGTCAACACCAGACACTGGTACACAACATGCCAAAAAATGGGTGGAGTCTTCCTGACGCCTCCAACACTTGGAGTGACTAAGCACACCCATAGCTTGCAGAGCCTATGGGGTCCTATACCTTCATAACAGGATCTTCATCTGAATTCGTTGGCTCCTAACATCCCTACAGTATATGCTGTATGTGCCCTCTTAAATCATCCCTGCCATTCTTGAGGGGTAATAGAAATCTGTAGCTCTTTCTCCCACTGCTGTCTAGGAGAGTAAGTCTGATCAGGTTGAGAGTCCTGTAGGATCTTATACAGTAGATCCTCCCAGCAAGCCCTTTGTGCACCTCAGATAGATGCAGCTCATTCATCCACATACACCTCCGATCCAGTCGTTGCTTATGTAAAAAGAGTGAAGTGCACTTCTGAGATGTAAATGCCTCCAAAAATCCCTGGCTGGGAGGTCAAATTTCCCTCGGAGTTGCTCAAAAGAAGGCATAGTAGCTGAATTAGGGAGAAGGAGGTGTCCAACCACTTTAGAGCATTTGGATGCCCATGTTGGCCCATAGAGAGATTTGTCTTCTACCAGAACGTTACAGTTACCCCATAGTGGGATGAATTGCACAGAGGGCTGACTATCAACCTGAGAGGTGCGTGAAAGAGCCATTACCTTCTGCCAAGCATTACATGTTTCTGTCATAATGGGGGTCGCAAGCTTGGAGCGAACCTTCTTTGAAGATATCAGTGAGGAGAGAGCACATCCCCCTGCAGCAGAGACACCTCCAGGTCTACCCATATGCAGGTGCCAGAAGGTTCATGAGACAACCATTTGATGGCCTGGGCCATCCTGTATGCCAGCTGGTATCCTCTGAACCAAGGGAGACCCAACTCCCCCTCTGGACCAATGAGCTCTTAGTTTTTGTCTGCCCCACCTGGCCACTTTACCTTCCCACAATAGTGAGGAACTAGGTGATCCAGGGACTGGAAAAGTTGGGGTGAGAGAAGTATCGGTAGGTTAGCCAGAAAATAGGCGACCTGTGGGAGGATAAACATTTGCACCACCTCTACTTTACCATTCAAAGAAAGATTCATCCTGCTCCATCACTATATTTTGGCTTTCAGACAGGATAGCAGAGGGGAGAAATGAAGGCACTCTATGTCTCTCCAACTTGCCAGGATAAAGACACCCAGGCATTGGAAGCCCTGTGGGGCCCAGGAGATGTAATTCCCCTGGAGGCAGTACTTTGTACAAGCCAGATTCATGGGGGAAAGGGTTGCTTTCTTTTGGTTCATTAGTAGGCCTGATGTACTAGCAAGGTCATGTAGAAGAGAAATAGCCATTGGGAGGGAATGTGCAGGTTTGGAGAGAGTAAGCAGAACATCATTAGTAGTGGGCAAAGTGGGCAAAATTCGCTCTGTGAAGTGATTTGCGGGGTAATGTGGTATCCGCCAAATAATCGGCAACGTGAAGCGGAGTACTTTGCATCATAATGAGGAACATGAAGTCAATTGAAACCAATGACTTTGCATTATTGTTCCTTCCCCAAACCACTTCTCCATCAATTTTAAGGCAAAGTACATTGAAATCATTGTACTTCACATCACTTCACCTTGTAATTTAGCTCCAAGGCTAATTCTGCAATGATTCATAGGACTGCAGGTCACATGGGCTCTAGATTGTTCTGTACAGCCTCAATTCTGGGTAGTGTGTATGTAGTGGTAGCTGGAGACAGTTTGCTCTCAGAGCTCTGCAATTCAGAACCTCTAAAAACTGTGAAAAAAGCCTTTTTGAGTCATTTTTGTTTTGCTCAAAACTTAGTACATCAATTATAGGAAACCCTCCTGTGCTCATATACTGTAATTGAGTGTTTATTGTTTGTGTGTGGATTTTGAATGTTAATTTTTTAGAACATTCAATCTGTGTACTGACAGACATGTGAAGAGTACTTTCGGGGAGGGACATATCTGTGCTGTAGTTATATTAACTGGGAGAAAAAGGCAATCTCTCTGTTTTGGTTATATTTTTCTTTTATAACTTGTGTTAATGTACACACAGTAATATTTTCAGTAATTATTGACATTTTTTTGCTGATTATTGAGGTGCAGCTGTGTATAATTTCCGTTTGTTTAAAACATCTGGTTATATTACCGAAGGTTTTCAATTCACTTCACATTACTTGTAGTGTGTGTGTGAGTGTGTGTGTGTGCTATGCGTGCCATCAAATTAGATACTTTTTATTGTGCCACAGAGTAATTGCCGCAGTGTTAATCTGCTGTCCACTACACTTGTATGAATGTTTTGTACTGCTCTGTAGTATCTTTACTGATAGTGGACTGCTACTGCCATACACTATCCCCCCTCCCAACCGGCAACATGTATTTTTTTCCAGATTTGGATTTGTGACTTGTGAGCACTGGTTAGGTGTTGTTGTGCCTTTGTGTCTGCATCTCTTGAGTAAGCAGCACAATCTTAATCTGTCTGTGCATTTGCAGTGCACCATTAATTCTGGGAGACTTTGCATTTCTTGTTACACTCTCATTTCACCCTGTCAGCACTGGGGAATTTTCTGGACACAAGACAGTAGCATTTGGGAGATGCACATTAATTCTGGTGACTGTGTGTGACCACTGTGCATATGACTGAGTGCACCATTAACTATGGGAGACTTTGCATTTCTTGTTATGCTCTCATTTCACTTCATAAGCACTGGGGAATTTTCTGGAGACAAGACAGTAGCATTTTGGTGATGCTCATTAATTCTGCTGACTGTGTGTCAGCACGGCACACATGACTGAGTGTGCCATTAATTCTGGGAGACTTTGCATTTCTTGTTACGCTCTCATTTCACTTTGTCAACACTGGGGAATTTTCTGGATACAAGACAGTAGCATTTTGGGGATGCACATCAATTCTGGTAACTGTGTGTGACCACTGCGTGCATGACTGAGTGTGCCATTAATTTGGGGAGACTTTGCATTTCTTGTTGTGCTCTCATTTTACTTCGTCAGCACTGGAGAGTTTTCTGGACATAAGACAGTAGCATTTTGGAGATGCACATTAATTCTGGTGACTTGTGTGGGGGGGCTGCCAATATTGTTGTCACTTCACCTTACTTCACATTAAGGCAGAATGACAACGTGAAGTAATAATTACAAGGTGAAATGAGCTTTCATATTGGAGTGATAACGTGAAGTGTCCACTTTGCAGGCACTTCACCAGCAAAATTTAAATTTACTGCATCTCTAAACATCATCCACATAAGCACTGACTAGGTATGGATGGCCGCTGGCCAGGATCCCTGAAACCTTTGGGAATGTGGATAGATGCCTTAACAGTGTACCCAAAGCCAGGAGGAAAAGCAGGGGAGAGAGAAAGGGCAGCCCTGCCGAGTGCCCCTCTGGAGTGTGAAAGGAGAGGAAATATTTCTATTGGTCATAATTCTAGCTGAGGGGTCGCTGTAGAGGGTCAGTATCCAACCCGAAAGTACTCTCCAAACCCGTATGCTTGCAAGACGCCATGTAGATAGTTCCGTTCTAGTGAATTGAATGCTTTGGAAAAATCAACTGCCAGCGCTACCATTGGGGTGGAGGAGTGTAGGGCCAACCATTTGAGGTTGAGGATGAGATGGAGATTGTCAGTGCCAGACTTCCCTTTGGAGAAGTCCACCTGCGATCTGTGAATTAGGCAAGGCAGAATGTTGTTTAGCCTATTCGCCAAAACCTTGGCCACAATCTTGGTATCTAAAGACAAAAAGGAAATGGGCCTAAAGTTGGTGCAATCAAGTGAATCAGGAGATTTTTTTGGCAGCAGCGTGACAAGGGCTTCCCTCATGGTAGGGGGAAGGGATCAAGCACTATAAGCCTCTAGCAAAGCCTGCAGTAGTGGTTCTGTTATTTTCTCCTTTAGGAGCTGATACACCCCTGCCGAAATCCCATCCAGGCCTGGAGCCTTCCCTTTTGCTAACTGAGAAATCATGGTCTGTAGCTCTTCTGCAGTTATGGGAGATTCCAGGCTCTGTTGATCAGAGGCTGATAGCTTCGGGAGACAGTCAGGGGTACAAAACTCAGTAAGGAGTTGGATAGACCTGGGAGTGTCCAATGAACTTTTATTCTGGCAAAGGGATTTATAAAAAAGGTGTATCAATCTGTTGATTCCCTTGGGCTCCAATACAACCTTTCCCACCTTATCCTGGAATGCTAGATTCTGAAGGCAGCCTGCTGCTTATGCAGCTGATATGCCAGGAGTCTTCCCCCCTTTTCCCCACCCTCCCATGCTTTGTGTTTCGAGTGGAGGAGTTGCCACTTCACTTTCCTGTATAATAGGATATTTACACGGTACTTTAGCCCTGTGATAGAGGTCAGAAGGTCAGGATCAGACTGGGGGTTAGGCATGCCTTGAATCTGCACTCCAGCCCACTAAGCTTATCCTGAAGGTGATCAAGCTCAGCCTGGTAGGCTTTTGCTTTCATGACAGAATAGGAGATAATTCTTCCCTGAGGACAGCTTTAAAGGCTTCCCAGATCGTACTCAGGGAGACCTCTCCACCAGCATTTAAAAGGAAATAAGATTTAGCCTCATCTTGGAGGAAGGCGCAGAAGTCTTTGTTCTGGAAGAGTAACAGATTACACTTCCAGCTGGTGGAGGAGTTTTCCTGTCCCTGAGGGAAAAAATAGGAGAAACGTGGGGGCATGGTCAGACACTAGGATATTTTCAATCCTATAGTCCATAACCCCACAGGCTGCCTCCTGATTCACCAGCCAAAATGTATCCTACTGTAGGTCTGATGGACTGGGGAGAAGAAGGAGTAATCCCTCCCTGTGGGGATATCCCTGTGCCATACATTGCTCAGCCCCCACTCTGCCATAAGTTCGAAGAGTGCCGTCACTGCCTTGGGGTGCACCTGAGGCATTGGTTGAGATTTGTCAAGGAAGGTATCTAGTAACAAATTAAAGTCTCTGCCCATCAGAATAAACAGCCCCTGGTGACCTTCTGCCAGCTGAGCTATGGCCTTGCTCATCTCGGAAAAAAAAGTCATCGGAATCATTGTTTGGTGCATAAACAATAACCAGAAGGGTCCTCCCACCAGGGTATGAGTGTCAAGCTACTATTCACCTCCCTTGTGAGTCATTAAGTGTAGCTTCCACCACCCATGGTGATGCTCTTCAAAGTAAAATGGCTACCCCTTTCAACTTGGTGGAGGCCGAACTGGCTTTGACTGTTCCCAACCACAGCTTCTTCATCTATTGCACCATACGGGTTGTAAGGTGTGTCTCCTGCAATAAGGCCACATTCGTCTTGAGAGCAACAAGTTGTTGAAGGACCTTAGTGTGCTTAACCGGATGGTTGAGATCTTTGACATTCTAGAAAATGCACCTCATACCTGGGGATGCTCTGCCAGCCATCCTGACCCTTAAACAGAGAAACAGACAAGAGTCTTACCTGCCTAGAATGGAAAGAGGCAACCCCTGAAAACCCTGTACCTTAGTGTGGAGACCTAGGTCTGGATGAGCCCATCAGGGGAGGTAACCCAGATGGTAGAGAGGGCAAAAGACCTCAAGATATAAGGGGCGTGAGGATCTGTGTATTGCACCAAGTAATCAGACCTGTAATTAAAGACAAAAACATCAACAATTGTTAAACAGTCAAAAAAGAGCAATACCAGAAAAAAGACAAATATTAACAGCCTCTCAGAATACCAGCCTCCCCGAGTACCACCTATTACCACACAGGCTGGCGGGGGAGGGCTAGGAACTGTAACATCAGCTAGGCACTTCAGAAAAGGGAGGACACAACTATAGCCAGGAAAGGGTTCCTTGAACTTCTGAGAGACTGGCTACAAACAATATACAAAGTCACTTGTGGCGTTGAGGTGAGCACATGAGTGGGTACCAATAAAAGGTTCCTAGCCACGCTGACTCGATCGTCATGTATGGTGATGTCCATATGAGAGATAAAGTCCACTAATAGCATGTCCTCCATCCCTACCTGGATGAGGAAGACTCATATGTGCGTTATGAAATGCTAGCGAATGCAATTTATACCAGCTATCAGACACAGCCTGGGGGGAGGTCAGAAGCATACCCACTGCCCCAGTAAAGAATAGAAAAGAAATAAATCATGTAAATATCTGCCCACACAGCAGCATATGCCTAGCTGCTAACCATACAATTTATAGGAACCTCCTACCATATTAACATTAACAACATTCAACAGGAATGCATTCATGAAGCAAAGATATAAAGGGAACTTACTGAGTGGCAAAGCAGGCCTCAACAATGGAAGAAGGACACTTAATGCCACAATAACCTCTCATATGTCCCCAGTGAGGAGAAGGGGTGGGGAGCCTTATAAGGAACAAAGAGGAGAGGAGAAAGGGGCATAGTTGCTCAAAGCCCCAGGGGACAGGGGATATCAGGCTCTAGGGAATATCCACTTCCTATAAGAAACAGCTAGGTAGTTATCATGGAATGAAAAAGATTTACTAACATGCCCCTCAAAACCGCAAGGGGATAGCATTGGCCCAAGCAAAACCTTACAGGCGTATAAGCCTGCCCATCAATTATTTATCAGATCAGCACTCCAGAGTTGAGGGCTTGGTGCAGAAGGAGGAGAAGGCATAGCATAAAAGGGGGCATTTTAACCTAGACTCGGCCTGCTTACCTACCCCACTCCATGGAATGGAATAGAGCAGAATCAAAGACAGCAGCTGTGCAAGGCTTTACTAACTAGAGTGCCCGAGGGAGTTGGGGCTGAGCACTTATCAGGCACTTTATACAAGGATCAGGCAATAAACATAACTGGTATATGAAGCAAAGCTATGTAAAAACACATAACCATACTCAACCAGAGTCCTTCCTATGTGCTTGAACTGGAGAGCATGCCTCATTGCCCATGGCATAATAACGGCCCCCTCAGTTGCCAGTATCTCTACATTGCAACGGATGCTCACTCACAGCCTCTGCAAAAGTTTTGACATCTGGCTTGAGGAGCCCCCTTGCCATTGCCAGGGTTTCTTCTTCTGAGTCCACCTCTTTGGCCCAATCGAGTGGAGCCTGCTTATCCATTTCCTCTGGAGAATCCTGTAACTGTTCATCCTGCACAGCACCAAGGAGGGAATCTAGCCTAGAAAGCTTTGCAGCTGGGTAAGGATTGGACTGTGGATCATCAACAGTTTGTGAGCTTTGTGATCTTGTCTGCATTCTGACCACCGGATTAACAAGAGGGATTTCCCTTGCCTTGTCGATGGGATCCAAGCCATTTTGTGAAGTCTTGTCCTGCAGTTGCTCAGGGGATAGATGGCGGAGACTCCTCACATCCAGTTGACTGGGGGAGATTGTCTCTCAGGACTGTTCCGGTTATAATTTTGGTCCCTTAGACACGTCTTCCTAGAACTATTGTTCCGCCTACCAGATTGCTGGCCAGGCACCCAAAGGCATTTGGGGGATCTAGTCCCAAGCTTTAACGTGGGCCAAAACCTGTGCAACCAGGCTGCAGCTTCCTAGGGAGATTCATCAACAAACTCTCTGCCTTCCTTATAAATATAGAGCGTAGTGAGTCTTTTGAATCTGTAGCGAAAGTCATTAGCCGTTAACACTTTTTTAAGGGGAAAAAATACCTTATGTTTCACAGCTACCTCTTGTGAGTAGTCTTGGTAGAAAGATATGCTGGCCCCTTTCCATTTAATCTCCCCCAAATCCCTGGTTACCTGCAGGACCTTATCCTTGGTAGGTTACCTCAGCAAATATGCAATGATGGGTTGGGGGGAATTCGTAGACAGGCCTGCCTTCCCTGTAAGCCTATGAGCCTGCTCTACCTCTACCGCGTCCTTCCACTGCTCCCCCAGTAGCTTAGGGATCCAGTTGTTAAGGAAACATTAGGAGGCACCACAGTGAGGTCCTTGTGGACTTCCACTGGCCCACCATACAGCACAATTTGGCCTACTCCTCTATTTGTTTGACCTTTAAATTCACCACTTCCAGCCCTCCTCCCCATCTGAGTGGGCTGCTCTCTCCCAAAGTACAGTGCCATGACATGAGATCCTCTGCAGGCCATCCCCTTGACAGCCCTCGGATTTGCACTAACCAAGGCAAGCAATCTTTTCAGTACACTGCTCTGCACTTATGGAACACCCTCCCAGCAAGTCTGGTTGACAAGCCCACTCTCCAGGTGTTTAAGTCAGGCCTCAAAGTGCACCTTCTGGAACTTAGTCTCTGCAGCTGTAATCGCTAGCCCCCTGCCTGGGCTTGTGCCTTGTTTGTCACGCCTCACTACTTCTATTGCCATTACTATTTTTCTCATGAAACTCTTGTGCAATATTGTCTAATGTACTGTACACCTGTCTAACATTTTGTGAGCTTGCTGTTTCCCTGTAAGTACTTAATGCCCATTCCATTGTATGTATCTACTGTAACTACTGTAAATTGATTCCAATGTATGTAATCTTCTGCTGTAACTAATTCCAGGTCCTTCATGAAAAAGGGGCTTCTGGTCTCAGTAGGCTAACCTGGTTACCAAAATCTAAATAAATAAATAAATAAATAAATTTGGCCCCCTACCCCCTCAGGCACCCTCAAAATACAAATGCTGTTGCACCTGTTTCTATTCTCTCGATCCTCGGCACGATTCCAAAGCTTGCTGATTTTACTTTCTTGGTCCCGCAGTTTCTGCCAAAGCATTTCTTGTTGCCTGTCTAGGTCTTCAGTCCGCTGTTCATTTACATTCAGTCAGTCCTCCAGTTTGAGGACATCAGCCACATTTCCTGATAAGGAGGAACTAATCCCCTCCACATGAACCAGTAGTGTTTCCATCTTTGTAATGCAGGCTAATGGATCTCCTCCTTAGTTCAGCTGATTTGGGAGTCCGGGCTTGTTGTCAGCTCCCGCTGTTGCCATGCTGCAAGCGGCAGCTACCGTGGTGACCTCCACAGATGTCTACTTGCACTCCCACTTGATTATGCAAGGATAACCAATCCAGCCATTTAAGAACTCACTGATTAATAGCCTGTAGAGTGAGAATGTGGCCCCAGAGGTTCAAATCTGCAACTGGATAGAGGACGAATCAGGCTATGGAAAGAGGAGAGGCCTACTAGGCCACGCTACGCTGGATGGTAAATCAGGGCATTCCTGGATATAGCTCTGCAGAAGTGATGGTTGCACTCACAATATCACTACATTTTTGGTCAGCAGGTTTCAGGCAGTGTGTCCCATCTTCTCAGAAGTTACTAGCTCCCCAAAGCATAGCGGATTGCTCTGGATTAGATCCAGGCTGGGATGGAGCTAAGGGTTTAACCTGCTATCTTGTCTGGGTCCAGGCCATGCCCCCCATAAACATGTTTCAATGGTATTTTTCATTTTAGGTCTTAATTTTTCCAGTAGACTGTTAGTCCAACTTTTCTTTTGTGATTGACTATAAATTGTCTGTGCCTAACAGATACTTTGATGCAGAAAGTAATTACAGAAAAGGGATATCCCTCATTCCAAGAATAGCATATTTTATAAGAAACTGATTGAGACAATTGAGTTATGGAAACCCGTTTACAGAAGAAAAGAGAGAAAACAGGAGGTTCCCACTTATAATGAGGGGTGTGGGATAGGGTCAGGACCCTGTCCCATTTTTTTATATGGAAAAATACTTATTAAAAATGTATCCCATTCTGTCCTTTCCTATCAGTTACCTTCCTTGCCTGTTAAATCTTTTGTGAAATATGTTGTGCAGCTATTTCCCTGTGGGACCTAGGAGCTGACAACCCCCCCCCCCAACCTGGCAGTCCAATGACCCTCCCCATCCCTTGCTCCTTCTTCTGTACTTGCTCCTCACTTTGTCTTCATTTTGTTTTTTTTCATTCCTTGTTCTTCTCTTCTCTTCTTCTTTCTGTCACAGTGCATGAGGAACTCCCATGAAATTCAATTTACAGGGTCTATAATCGCACACTTAGGAGTTGTTAATAGGAATGTAAGCTGCTCCTCAGGTTATGGAAAGGAACCAGTTTTTTCCCTAAAACTAGGAATTTGTTAAAAGAATAAATCTACTCTGAAGACAGAAAGGGGTTAAAGAGGGAATCTGGCCAAAAGTATTACATTGCAGAACTTGAAATGGCATAGCCTATAAAAAGCCTCATATGAAATTGAATAAAAAATTAATATTAAATGCAAGTTTAAACTAGAAAATAGAATTCAAATAAATTTTCAAGCATGGGTCTTCTTCAGGAATTATTTAAAAGCAAAACAGAAAGTTAGTGGAGAGGTAAGAGAAAATAAGGGCTATACATGTCAGGAAGGAAAATGGAGGAGGATCTAGGAGAAAAAGTGATACTAGGCAAGCTAAGAATAGAACCTGGAAAACAAAAAAGGTGATGATGGGTATATGAAGAGGCATAGTAGGAATAAATGAGTTGAGAAGTCATCAATTGGGGACTAATTATCTGTGCATAGTAAGAAGGCTGACATGTAGCAAAGTTAGGGGAAGGAGACAGAAACATCTGGAGAAAAAGAAGCTGGAAAAAATGAAAATAGCAGTGCTCCCAGATCAATCTGATATTTTTTCTGTAACTTCAGGAAATATTCCTGGGTTTTCCATTATATTGCATTGTTAGCTGTGGAAACCAAATTGCTCTGTTTTCCTGTATAAATAGTGGAAATCTATAGGAAAAAGTTCCCTGAAGATGGTGCAATTTCCTTGTAAAATACAGGAATCCCTGTAGATGTTAGCACCTCGAAATAGATATGCACACATTGCTGGAATGCTCTTTGAATATGCCCCACCCCCCAAAACACACACACACACACACACACACACACACACACACACACCCACACACATTGGATGGAAGTGTGTGCACACATTGCTGGATTCCCTTTGAATATACCCCCACACACACACACATATACAGTGGATGGAAGTGTGCACAGGCATAGCCACACCTGCAGTGATACAAACATCCTATGCACACATGAAAGCAAAGATATGATAGTGATGGGGTAAAAAGGACAGATTGCAGTGGTAAACCATATGGCGGCTGAAATAAGTCTGTTGTTTAAGCCAGAGAGCTGTTGGGAGCCTAGGTAGATGATAAGCTTGGTTTCTATGTTTTTCCTTTAGTCAGCATCCTGGAAACCCTGCTGTAGGACATAAACAGAAGCATCATTCACATTAAGGCCCTGGGAGGTAAAATGTAATACTGTAAGTTTATCAGTGTCTCCTTTCCTGACTACCCTGTAATGTTTCCTTAATCAGTCACCCGCTTGACTGCTAGTTTATCTGATGTAGATAGCTGCACACTTCCTGTATAAAATACAGTACATCACATTGCAGGAAATGCATGAGAACTCTTTGGTGATGTGAAAATATTCATAGGAATTTACATGTATAACAGTGGGTAAGGGGGGTTCTGCGGCTTGCAGCAGAGCTCTTGAGAGACCAGAGTATGTCGAACAACTTTTTGCCCTGCAAGGAATTGAGCATATCTGATAGAGCAATCAGAATAAAATATTAATTCTGTCATTATATATAACAGGGCAATAACAGAGTTGAGGAGGACTCCAGGATACTCACTATGAATTAAGGTGAAGGGATCAGTATAGCCTAGAGGTTAGAGTAATGAGCTGTGAATGAGCTTAGTACATCCGGCAGGCCAGACCTTGGTTTGATTCACACAACCTCCACTTGCATACTGTGTGACTCTGAGCAAGTCACTTAACCACCCAGTGCACCCAGGTCGCCCCTGAAAAGAGGCACTTGTGCCTAGTGGGCCTTACCGGGTTACCAAAGCCTAAAATAAATCGTGCTGCCATGCCATGCTAAGTGATGTACCAGTATAGGTATGAATTATTTGTTTGGGACATTATGGAAAATCATGAAGTAGAATTATGAGATATGAAATGAATGTTTAGTGAAAAAAATGTAATAGGTATGAGGAAGACTTATTAATGACAGTTTGAAGCACAAAGAACAAAGTTTAGATGGAAAAGCAAGGTACGTTGTGAATGTATAAACTGTTTTCAAACAATAGACGTTAACAGCATTCATATCTGTTTCATTTAAAAGATATGATAAAAGATTGATACTATGTAGCAGCAATAAAAAAATAACTGACGTATGTAGCAAACAACTCATGGAAAGACTCTGGGGAACTCTGTGGAGTAGAGGAACAGATTACTAATGAACACTACTGGTTACATGATATGTGATATACATAAAAATAAGGGTAAGAAAGATAATTTGTTTGATGATAGTGCAATATGGAGAAGTACAGTCATGAGAAGCGCAATGTATCGATAAATGTTTCTTAAGAATTTTTTAACAGAAAAATAACACAGCCAGCCTGACAAAGTGGCAAGTAGCCATGAAACATTGCTGACCTTGCTGTGTATTGTTAAGCTTTAAATCTGGAAAGACGGAATGCATGTATGGAGTTTGGTACTATTTTTGATTTTCGTGTTGACTGGAATTGTCAGTGGATAACCCAAGACTGATCAGTGAGATTGTTACAGTTTGAGCATGGCAACCTGTACACTACAGTTCCTTGGAATTGTGTTTGTGGGAATTCTATCTAACCTTTTGTCTAGTGGTCTGCATCTTTATACACTGTAAGGGTGCTCAGTGATCAAAGTGTACCCCATTAACCATACCACCAGAATTACATCACCACTTAACTCTTCGTCTTGCCCCTGTGACACCTTCACCTGCCCTATTAGATTGAAGGGAACAGACATTAAAACTTACAATTTAGAGTATAGCAGTGAGTATGGAACATATCCCATTCCCAGAAATAAATCAAGGTCCTGAGAACACACTTTTGTCCTATAATTTCAGTTCAGAGGAACAGCTGCAAGTACTGCACTTGGCCTTTTGCAGCAAAACTAAAACCTGGACTGATACCACTACTGTAATAAAACCATTATAAAAAGAACTGAACATCTGCAGCAAACGGAGAGTAGATTATGATGGCATACCCTGTCCTTAGTGAAATATATGAAGGACGAAATTATTCTGGTGGGGTTACAAGTACTTGTGGAACCCAATGTGAGGTTTATGACCAGTGAATTAAATGTAAATGACTAGAATTAGGAACAAGTGCTCTACAGATTTTATCCTGACATTAATTGTGGCCATAGGAAAGGAATAGATTAACAGAAGAAGCAAATCAGGCAAAAAGAAAATTACAAGGCTAAGGTGGGGCATCAGGACTATAAAGCAACAGTAGATAAAATAAAGGAGTTGGGAGAATATGGGAGGACTTTATAAAACAGAAGAAACTAAAGTTTAAACAGGACATCACTGACTACGGACAAAATAAGGTTTATACATGGGGCTGAATATTCAAAAGGGTTGCGCCATGCACAATAGGGTTGCACCTGTGCAAGTCCGAGATTGCACCATTCTGCCATATTCAGCAGGAGGCAGTTGTGCCCCCCCGAGTCAAGCTGAGCAACAGCACAATGCTAATGAAGGCATGCTCAACCGGAGGGGGAGGAACCATGCATAAACTGCACAGCCCGATATTCAGCGGGCTGTGCAGAGTTTGAAGGCACAACCCCCAACCTGCGCCTGCACAACTCTGAGCAAAAAAAAAAAAAGGAGTAAGTCGAGGGCCACCCACAGGTGATCTGCCGCATTGCAGGGGCAACAGCAACTACCACCTGTGGGTGGCCCCGACATACTCCCTGTGCCCCCTGCAGCCCAATCGTAAGCATCAGTAACCCCCTCCCCAGACTGGCCTCGATCGTGGCCTCAATAGAATAAACCCCTCCCGACTGGCCCGATCAGGGCATAAGTATAAACCCCTCCCACCAACTGGCCCAATCACAGGCATAAGTGTAAAACCCCACCCGACTAGCCCGATCATGGGCATAAGTGACAAAAAAACACCCCCATCTAGCCCGGATCGCTGGCAGAACAGAGATTTCAACCCCCAAGAACATCCCTGGTGGTCCAGTGGACCACTAGCCCGATCGCGGGCATGAGAGTCCACCCCAAGGTACACCTATCCTGGTGATCTAGTGGCCCCCTCACTCCACCCACCCACAGAGCCCCCACCCCCCCCTCCCCCATCAGCCACCAGACGGCAGCATCCCACCAGCCTGCCACCCCGCCACCGACTGACTGACTGTCGGTGGGGCTGCACCATTGGTTCAGAGCAGAGCCAATGGGCATGGCCACTCCGGCACTACGGATAATGAATGAATGAATTCATTCACAATCTAGATTCCAAATACAATATAAACTGACCAGAGAGGGTTTTTTTATCACTTATGCACAGTCGGACCCAGTCGGGGGGTGGGGGTTTACACTATGCCTGCAATCAGACCAATCGAGGGAGGAGTTTTGTTACTACTTATGCCCACGATCGGGCCAGTGGGGGTGGGGTTACTATGGCTGCCCGCGATCGCCAGTTGGGGGTGGGGGATTTCAATAGTTATGCCCACGATCAGGCTGCAGGGGGCGTCAGTCCCCGATGGCTGCTGCCTGGCAGGGCGCAAGGCAAAAGTCCTCGTGGATTAGCGCACCTGCATGCTAATGGCATGCAAATGGGGCCATAAATAGATGCAAATGGCCCTCCCTGTGCCTTGCATGAATTATGGCACATTTGCATATCACCTTTTGAATATCAGAAATTTGCGCATGGCGCAATGGAACTTGCACCACCGCATCTTGAATGCTCCACTCTGACCACTTGCAGTGATGCAAGTTCCACTGCGCCATGCACAGTGGCTGTGGCCGGGGTGATATTCAAAGGAGTTACTCAATAGCGCAACTCCATTGAATATCGCCCCGGCCACACCCCTGCACAACTATTTTGTGCAGCGCAAGGGCTTGCGCCACAGAATGGCACAGTTTGAATATCCAGCCCATGGTATATAAAACTAGATCTATTTACAGACCACAATCCTATAACTCAGGTTTGGATTGTGGAGACAGTTTTGCATCCACAGCAGATGGACTAAGCAAACAGGAATCAGTAGAGAGACAACCTCTTTTAGAAGTACAGGTACCCTCAACGATGGCCAGGAACCACAAGGAGTGCAGAAATTATGAGAAATGAAATTAATATTTAATGGAAAACATTTATAATAGGTATGTGGAAAACGTAATGATGTATTTGAAGCACAAAGAAGAAAGTTTAGATGGAAAACAATGTACTTTCTGAATGTGCAGTATAAACGTTATTTTGAAACAACAGAGGTTTAGGAATGGTTTGATTTATACATGATTGATAGAAGTTTGTTTCTGAAGTTCAGAACAGCAATAATGTTTGTTTGTTTAAAAGATTTAATAAAAGACTGATACTATACGGTACCAATTAAATGAAACTGACTTATATAGTAAAGAACTAATAGACTCTGTGGGGAACTCCATGTGGTAGAGAAGCAGATTACTAAGGAACTTATTGGTAACCCACGTATTAAGCGACGGTGATTGAGTGCTTTCAAAAAGGGTGACTCAATCATGGCACTTTTACACAGGACTACTGGGAAGGAAGGGCAATCAGATAGAGGGTCAGCGAATATAGAGACGGGATGTCACTATATATACACACGCACTGGGGGGGGGACCACATCGTGTGATGGGCAGAAGGGAAGAGAGGGTTTGTGGGACATAGTGCGGTGGTGGGTTGCCGAGCTGGCTGTGTAGCATGGTGGGTTGGTGGCAGGCTAGGATTGGGAGGGTTGCGGGTTATGTTCTGAGTGCCCACTCACTTTTTGCACCAGTCATTATTTGAACCTGTTCTGAACAAGCCTTCCACATACTGCTTTCTCTACTACTTTATCCTCTTCTGCCACTTTTTCATTTTAGCTGTTTCAGTATAACCCCCCCCACTGACATATACAAAGTTTACTAAGCACTCCCAGCCTCCTACCTATCAGTTATTCCTACCTCCTCTGAGCTGGTCTCCTACATCCCTTATCTCTGCCCTTTCTCTTACCTCTCTCAAATTCTCTTCCCTCCATAATCTGCTATCTAATGCCCTCTTCATGTCACTCACCATGTTCCCCCCTCCTTGCCTACTTCCCACTGCAATTCAAATGTCAACCCTTCCCCTTCTTCTCTTCCACCCTCCCTCTGCCAACCATCCCTCTCCCCCACCCTCCTCTCCTCCTGCTTTCTTTCCTTATCATACTTCCTCTTGTGTACTGTGGCCAGCATCCTCTATCATTCTGGGTCCCACTTGGACTCTCTACATACCCTTGCTTTCTGCTCCAGCAGCTCAAGCAGCAAGACCAACACAACTCCCAGCCATTTACTCTCCCCATCCAAAAAATGGGTGGCCATCCTCTCAAGGTCACTTATAACACTCCTTCTCACCACAGGTGACATCAAACCAAATGCTGACCCCTCCTACTTCACCTCCTCTGATTTGCCTAAAGGACTTAGACTCCTTCACCTGAACATTAGAAGCCTTCTCCCTAAAATTGATCTTCTACAGCTGCTCATTTTACATCTTAACCCCTCTATCCTCACTTTATCTGAAGTATGGCTCAGCTATAAAATTCCCAACTCAGCCGTCTCCATCCCTGGTTACTCCCTCATTTGCCAGTTCCTTAAGTCCATGGGTGGGGAAGTTGCCATGTACATATCTTCTTCTATCAGCTAATCTGTCTCCCTCTTTGTAACCTCCCCCCTCTGCCTACAAACTGCTCCTAATACCAATTTCCCTCCCCGTCTCCCTTCCTATCTTTGTAGGCAGCATTTACTGCTGCCCTAACCTCCCTGTCTCCTCCCTGTCCTCCTTCACTGATCTCCTTTCCTCCATCTCCACCCTCACTGCCCCAATGAGCTTTTCCTCTGAGAGGATTTCAACTTAAACAATTGGCTGTCTGGTACTCAGTCCTAAGTCTGCCACCATGTCTCCTCACTTAACCTAAAACAACTTATTACAGACCCTACGTGGCTTAATCGCAGGTCAGGTAAACACACAATCAACTGGATACTGACCACACCCCCCCACTATGTTGTAAATTCGAGTATACTCCCCAATGCACTCAGTGACCATCATATGGTCTTCTGTGTGCAGAAAATATTCATGCTAAGTTCCCTCTAGTCATCCTCAACCTTCACTCTTTCAGCTCCCTAGAGCTATTCTCCCTACATCATGATCTGTCCAATGTTGATTGGTCTCCAATCATCTCTGCCTCCTCTGCCAATGCAGTCTTGAACTACTTCACCACACAGTGCCTTAATGTTTGGGACCAGCATGCACCACTTAGGAATGCGTAGGTCTAGGTCAGCCTCCTCCCCTGGGTCTCTGCCAAGCTTATCGCATGTCAATGCACTAGGGACTAAGCCTGGGCAGCATTCAAAACTTCTGCCACCCCCAAGACCATCAATGCTACTGCATACTTTGCAATGCTTGCACCAGAGCCATCCGCCTAGCCAAGGCTGAGTATTTCCAAGACTCTCTCCATGAAAACATCAATAACCCATCCAAATTCTGGAAGGTTATCCACGTCCTCTTTTCCCCTCCCACCCACTCCCACCCTAAAAGTTGATGGAGGAGGAACATCTGGATATCGTGGCAGTCACAGAAACATGGTACACACAAAACCATGACTGGGACGTAAACATACCAGGATATACTATCTACAGGAGGGACAGGGAGGGTAAAAGAGGAGAAGGAGTAGCTCTTTACATAAGGGAAGGAATCAAAGCAACAGAACAAAAGGGAAAACAGGGTGGAGAAGAAGCTCTGTGGGTAAATTTGGAGACTGGCAATGGCACCACAATCCGCACAGGGGTTGTATACAGACCCCCTTCACAGGGGGAGGAAATGGACAAGGAAATGATAGAATACTTAGAGTGGCAGAAAAAGGGGAGATATTGCTGATGAGTAATCTGAATATGCCAGATGTTAACTGGACTGCAGTTGCAGCAGCCACTCCGAAGAGTGGGGTTATTCTAGATGCCCTACAGGGGGCATGCCTTAGACAACTAGTATTGGAGCCCACTCAAGAGGGAGCAATCTTAGACCTGGTTCTCTTAAATGGAGATGAAGAGAGGATCACAGATGTAGAAGTGGGTAGCCATCTGGCAACTAGTGACCATCGAATAGTATGGTTCACAATAAACACAGCAATAGAGACAAGCCATATAAAGGCAAAAGTACTGTACTTTAGGAGGGCTGACTTTGCCAAAATGGGTGAGTGCCTAAGGAATGCACTAGCAAATGGGCAGGAAGGAGGGGTGGAAGAACAATGGGGAATAATAAAAACTGCCATCACAGAGGTAACAAGCCTTTGTGTGAAGCAAATAAACAAAACAAAATGATGTAAGAAACCACTGTGGTTCTCAAAGGAAGTGGCAGTGAAGGTTCAAGAGAAAAAGAAAGCATTCAGGAAGTACAAGGAATCACAGAAGGAGCAGGACAGAGAACTGTATCAGTTAAAGCAAAAGGATGCTGGGAAGGCAGTCAGAACAGCAAAGGCCCAAACCGAGGAAAAGATAGCCAACTCAGTTAAGAAGGGGGATAAAATCTTTTATAGGTACATCAGGGAGCGAAGGAAGACCAAGGGAGGGTTAGTGAGGCTTAATAAAGGGAGGGAGGGTGGGCAGAGGGTGACTGTGAAAAGACAGAGATACTAAACAAATATTTTTGCTCAGTATTTACAAAGGAAGAGGGGGCGGTACCTAAAACAAACAACAGAAACACTCTGGTTACAGAAGTTGATACCAGCCCATTTACAGAAGAAAGGGTTCTGAAAGAACTCTTAAAACTGAAGGTGGACAAAGCAATGGGGCCTGATGGGATTCATCCCAGAATTCTAAAAGAACTAAGGGTAGAACTAGTGACACCACTAACTACCCTCTTTAACAAATCATGGGAGGATGGGGTGGTACCCGAGGACTGGAGGGGGCAGATGTGATTCCCCTTCACAAAAGTGGGAGCAAGGCAGAAGCAGGAAATTACAGACCTGTTAGTTAACCTCAGTGGTAGGGAAAATGATGGAATCACTTCTGAAGGAAAGAATTGTTGAGTATCTAGAGGCCAGAGGGGCACAGGACCCAAGGCAGCATGGATTCACAGTGGGAAGGTCATGCCAGGCAAATCTGATAGATTTCATTGACTGGGTGACCAAAGTAGTAGATCAGGGAGGGGCTGTGGATATGGCCTACCTAGACTTTAGCAAGACATTTGACACAGTCCCACACAAAAGATTAATATACAAGTTAGCCAGCCTGGGAGTGGCTCCCAAGATGACAGCCTGGGTAAAGAATTGGCTGGAGAACAGGACACAGACAGTAATAGTAAATGGAGTCCACTCTGAAGAAATGGGAGTTACTAGTGGGGTACCGCAGGGTTCAGTATTAGAACCGGTCCTCTTCAATGTCTTTATAAGCGACATTGCAGAGGACTGAAGAAAAAGTATGTCTCTTTGCAGATGACACAAAGATCTGCAACAGAGTTGATGCACAAGGTGGGGTGGAAAGGATGAGAAGGACTTGCAAGGTTAGAGGAATGATCAAATGTAGGCAGCTTAGATTCAATGCTAAGAAGTGCAAGGTAATGCACCTGGGAAACAAAACCCAGGGAAGAGTACACAATGGGGGTGAGATACTAACAACAACAAAATGGAAAGGGACCTGGGGGTAGTCATATCAGATGACCTAAAGATGGGCAAGCAATGTGAGAGGGCAGCAAGGAGGGTTGGGGGATACTGGGATGCATAGGGAGAGGCATCACCAGTAGAAAACAGGACATTATTGTCCCTCTGTACAGACAGTTGGTGAGACCCCATCTGGAGTACTGCATGCAGTTCTGGAGACCCAATCTCCGCAAAGACATAGACAGGATGGAAGCTGTCCAGAGGAGGGCAACTAAAATGGTGCAGGGTCTGCACCGGAAGACATATGAAGAGAGACTTAAGGAGCTAAATATGTATAGCCTCGAGGAAAGGAGGGAGAGGGGTGACATGATAGAAACTTACAAGTACCTTAAGGAATCAACAAGTCCAAGAGGGTAGCATCTTTCAAAAAGAGGTGTGCAACAACAAGGGGGCACAATTTGAAGATAGAAGGGGGGCGACTCAGAGGTAACTTAAGGAAGTATTTTTTCACAGAGAGGGTTGTGGATGCATGGAATGGCCTTCTGGAGGAGGTTGTGGAGTCAAAAACAGTGGTGGAATTCAAGCATTCATGGGACAGTCATAAGGCAATTCTAGGGGGTGGGGGTAGGAAGAAGTAGGCTGCTGGTTAACTAGGATCTGCAGCTTATCCATTAGGTAGGGAAATGGGCAGACTGGGTGGGCCAAGCGGTCCTTATCTGCCATCAAAATCTATGTTCCTATGCCAGAACATTAGATGACCCTGTATCCATGGCAGCTGAATTCAACAACTACTTTACTTCTTTTGCCTCTTTCCTCCTTGCCTCTCTTCCTTCCATTGCCACTGGTGATACTTCAAGCCCCATCTATGCCACCCCATGCACCCACTTCACTCCCAGTCTCACACTTCTTCTTTAAGCTTGTGCTCTCTGAGGACATCCTGCATGTATTGCTTGCCTGAACCATTTGAAGGGCAAAAGCCCTGATGGGCTTGACTCTAGACTACTGCTCCTTACAGCATACTCCATTACACTCCCCCTAACTTATCTATTGAACCTCTCCTTCTTACATGCAGCTGTACCTGATGTCTGGAAGTCTGTTACTGTTATCCCTCTCCCTAAAGGTGGGACCCCTTCAACCCTGGCATCTTCTACCCCATCTCTCTTCTCCCCACACTGGCCAAGCTCCAAGGGCACTTGGCTCTGGAACAACTTTCCTCCTTCCTTGACTCCTCCTCCTTTTTCAGCTCTTTCTAGTCTGGGTTCCATAAAATCCACTCCACCACCACATCTGCCTTCAGCTCACTGACTCCATTCTCACAGGCATGGATCAGGGATGCATCACCTCTGCCATATTTGTCGACCTGGGCAAAGCCTTTGACACCATCTCCCACTCACTTCTCCTGAGTAAGCTAACCTCGGCTGGCCTCCATGAATCAGGGTTTTATGTGATAAGGGTGAGTCTATAAGACCGCTGATCACATAACGTGACTCAACAACCACCCAATGTCAAAAGGGTGAACTGCACAGTACCGAGCATCACAAATAGTGAATGTTGCTTACTTAATTGGAAATCAAAACTAAAAGCACTTTTTTTATGCATGGGGCAAGCTTCCCGCACCCCTCAAAATATAGATTGTAAACTCCAGGGGGAGCGGTCATAAAAGAATATAGAAACTCCCCAGGGAAGCAAAATAGCTTCCTGCACCAGGATCTGAACCTGGCATCACAGGCTCCAGGGGCAGTGGCTCCAGTCACTATGCCACACAGCAAGATTGGCAGGTCTTGGACAAATTGGTCTACTTATCTCCTTTCTCGCAAGTGTAGTGCGTGTCCTTCAGTGCTACACTCGCTATAATCATTCGGTGCTCTTTTTCTCCACTCACTCTAAAGGTGAGCGGTAATATTGAATCACTCATATTGAGCCGCTCAATAATACTCGCTCACATTACATAATATCCTGAATCAGCCACCAGTTGGTTCCGGTTCTACCTCATAGGCCGGTCCCAATCTGTCAGAATTGGTAACTCCACCTCCCCCCCTCCCCTCCCAATCACCACAGGTGTCCCCCAAGGGTCAGCTCTTGAGCCAATTCTATTTTCCATTTTCTTGAATATCCTCCCTACCACCTGCTCATCATTACAGATTCACATGTATGCAGATGACACAGTGCTATCCACATCAGGGAACTCCCCCTCTGAGGTGACGTCCAACCTCCAGCAGGACTTTAAGAATGTTCAGCGCTGGTTTAACGCAAACCCACTCTCAATGAATGTCAAAAAAATAGTCTCTATGACCTTTGGCTCAAGACAAAAACTGGCCAGATTTGACTCCACCCCTACCTTGGTATCCAGTGAATAGGGTGACTGTAATTGAGTGCTTACAAAAATGATGACTCAGTTATGGTGTCTGTGATCAAGGCTACCTGTCAGAGTAGTGACCATATACCTGGGTGGATGAGGTTGGGCGATGGGATGTACTTGTGTGTATGCATGCACAAGGGGGAGGAAGGGGGGGAAGGTATGTGGGAGGGAGTGTGGCTAGCAGCTGCCGAGCTGGTCCACTATCATTGTTTGGAGGGAGGTCAGTTGGGAGCTGTAGGGTACAGAGTTCAGGTCTGGTGCAGGGTGGTATATTTTTTGTCAGCAGGCGGCTTTTTATTTTTATGTATTTTGCCCCCGACATGCACCTCTCTGGAGTTGAGAATCTTTTAATAGGGGGGTGTGGGGTGCACAGCCCCCCACATTAAAGAAAATACCATTCATCTCAGGCACCCTCTTCCCATTCTCCATGAGTGTGCATTGCCGAAATGTATTTTTAGCGATGTACACTCACCCTAATGGCAATTGCTATTCTGTGATCAACGTTATCACATAGAACCCCCTACCTACAAAACCCTCTCTGGTACATCCCTGGAGAATGTTCAGTCTTTTAAGTACTTTGGATTATGGCTGGACAAGCACCTAGACTTTGGGATCCACATTGACGCTATCCACAAAAAACTTCTCCCCAAACTCAGGGCTTTGTACAGACACCACAGCTGCCTGCCACTGCAAGCCAGGTGTGAAATCATCCAAAAGATGATACTCCCTGTCCTTGAATTTGGGGATATAGTTTACAGCTCTGTCCCAAAAATCACCCTCTCCAGACTGGACACCCTCTTCAATTCCTTCACTCGCTTTGTACTTGGCTTCCCTCCACTTACTCAATACTGTGGTCTTTATACCTTGCTCTTCTTTCCATCCCCCAACACCAGATGCCTGTCACACAGCACTAATTTAATTGGGAAGTTTTGGCTCAGTGCGCTACCTCCTTACCTATCCTCCCTCTTATCCAGCCCCCCCATACCCTCCATGCATCCACATGTAGAACTTTTGCTCTACCCCCATGGCGCATTTCATCCGGTCATGCTGCTTTTTTGTACAAGTTCCCTAGCATCTGGAACTCCCTCCCACTAGACATTTGCTCTGCAAACTTCTGGTATTCATTATCGTGCCTCCTCCAGAAGCACATAGTTCACTGCTGCAACTGCTTCTAATTTTCCTGCCTACTTACTACCTTCCCTAACATCCCCTCCCCACTCTCCCCCTGTAAATTTCTTGCTTTTGCCTTGATTACTGCTACTTCTTAACCCCTTCCCTCTCCCTCTTCCTCTGCCCTCCACCTATGTTGCCAGACACTTCTGCCCCCCCTCCATTTCTCTGTCTCCCCCTCCACTAACTTTTCTGGGTCCTTGCCTCCTTGCAGGGTTCTCAGCATTCTGAAGGGGTGTTGTACATGGCATTCTGCTCTTCCTTCCCCCTCCCCCAAACATCTTATTTATGTATGTATGTATGTATGTATGTATTATTTTATTTAGTTTTTGTTGACTGGGTAAGTGCACTAGACTAATTCTGACTATTTTCAGGCATGACCCGAGGGAGGGAGATACAGATGAATGCCAACTGACCTTGAACCAGATTATGCTGTTGGTGGTATTTTTAGTGTATAGGGGGAAATTTGGCCAGGGCACTGGGGAAATTCCCCTACTCCACCTGCAGGGGTGCTGTCACTTCCTGCGGAAGGGATGGAGGGACCCAGATTGCAGCTGGACACAGGAGAAGGAGGAAGTGATGATGTTGCAGGAGGGATGGCCTCCCTTACTGACTCCATGCTGTCAGAGGCTGAAGAAACTGAATTTAGAAAGCAAGTTAAAAATATGGATACTATAGAATCTCTGGATGATGTAGAACCTACTTTGTTGGAGGATATGGAAATGACTTCTGGATCGCAGCTACAAAGCAACAAGAATGAACAGGTTAGGCCTGGTATTTCTGTACCTAATACTGAGTAAGAACAGTCTGTTCTAATACAAGATAGACTTACGTTTTTAAGAAGAGAAAAAGAAAAACAATTAAAGTGACTGAGGGAGCTTGACGTAGCTCTTTCTTCAATTCAACAACCACAGGCAGCTGTCAGTATACCTGGTGCCTCTGTCAAAAGCAAACCGCCTCAGTCAACAGTGATGACTCCCCCTCTGAATATCTCTGAGATTGTTCAAACAGGAGCTCTGTATCCAGAAAGGTTACGACACGACAACATAGAGGCTGGCAGTAAGAACAGGTCTTCTCCTGTGTGCCCAGAGCCTCATACTAGTGTGATGTCTGAGAAATCTGCAAAGCCACAGAGACAATGTTTAGGGCTAGAGTCAGCTGCAAGGGCCCAGGCCAGTGTTAAGATACCATTGCAAACTTCAGAGGCCTCTGCTCCAAATATGGAGCCTATATACTCCTTTAAAGACAGACTGAAGGAGAGAGAGACTGGGGTGAAATAGTAGAAACAGAGCTCAGTGCCATAGACTGGTCCCCAAAAACGGCATTGGAAGGTGCAGGATGAACACAGGACTTTACTGGGAAGTGGTCACTGGACCCTAACAACCCTTCCTGTTAGGAGCTTCTATAGAAGTCATTTCCTCAAGTGGCCACCAACGAAGTGCTTCATGTACCCCAGGGTAACTCACAAGCTACTATAACAAATTATTTAAATGTTGAGAAAGTTACCATAGTTTCTGCACAAGTAGTTACAAATGATGTTGATATTACTGAACCCCCCAGAACAACAGATTCTGAAGGGGTTAAGCAGGAGGAAGAGGTGAGGCAAAATGCTGATGATAATTTAAACCCTATATTTAATATGTTGACCTGTTTGCTACCAAGGGTGAGCCAGCCCGTTGGCACAATGCGGTCCATTTGTTGTATAAAGGAGGCCTTGGGGAACCTCCAAACAGGATGCATATTGCAAAGAATTTGTTGCAAACATCAATGAGATATTTTTCTTCTGAAATATTTGCACTTATCAGCTTAGGGAATGGGAATTGCGACATAAGTTTTAAGCATGCTAGTAACTTAGAGCGCTTTTGGTCACAATATCAGAGTCTGAAGAACATCTCTGTCTTATCCCCTTCCATATGCCATAGCCTTAACCAAACCACTGATTAAAACAATCACAGTGATGTTTAAGAATGAGGGGGTATATGTTGAAGATATTCTTTCTATTCTGGCAACATCGGAGATGTGACATTTTGGGGAAGCCTGTGCCCACTCTAGATACTGAACAAATATGGGATGGGGATGGTGAATAAAAGTTAAATTGCATTCTACAGACTTTGGGCCTGCACATCTCCCTAGCTCATTTTTTCTGGCTAGAGACTGGGGTTCCATTTTTTATAATGGACAGCCAAGATATTGTTTTAAGTGCAGCTGAAGAGCTCACCTCAGCTCAGCCTATGACGCACCATGCTGCAGTCATTGTTTAGGATTTGGACGTGCTTCCTCAGCTTGTCTGAATCTATTGAAATGTAATTTGTGCGAACACACAGGGCATTCCTATGGGCAATGTCCATGGGCATCACATAACAGGGAACACGTCCCATCACAGGAAGGTTTGATTAATGTAGCACAACACCAGCAAGCTAAAAGGGTAGCAGTACAGGATTTGCAAACACTTCAGTAGCATCTCCCCAGACCCTCCCCCAACAGGCAGAACCAGCACAGGCAGTACAAATGGAGATAGTAGGGGATGCATAAAAAGCCTATACCATTACAGACAAGTGTAAATCACACTTTTCCTACTAAAGAAACTCCTCAGGAGGTAGCCAGTGCAGAGCAGAGGGAAATTCCTCCCCCCCAGGGATACTGATAGTTCTTTCACGGTAGTCTCACAGAAAAAAAGGCCTAGACAGGGAACAACAGTGGCTCAGAGAGCTAAGCAAAACCTAACAAGAGCTAGTAATAGCTCGAGCTCCTGGAAAAATGGGAACCAATATGCTGCTCTTCCTATGGAGGGTACAGATAGGGACTCA
Source organism: Neoceratodus forsteri (assembly GCA_016271365.2). NCBI lineage: Eukaryota > Metazoa > Chordata > Ceratodontiformes > Ceratodontidae > Neoceratodus > Neoceratodus forsteri. The sequence continues at coordinate 705,365,924 of CM057455.1, forward strand.
GAAGGTGAGGAGTTGGACTGTTCTTCCATTACCTCAAACACAGATATGGAAGGTGATGGGGAGGGATCCATAGTGAAAAGAACACAGCAGCATAGAGTATCCAAGACCCCTTGAAATTACCCTCTCTTGACTAGAGAAATGTTCTCTTTCCTTTTCCTTATAGCTTTTAAATGGACCATCTTACAATCAGTAATATTAATATTAATAGAATAAACAAACATTTGTCAATGCCGATTGTTTGCTTGCTGGCATTGGCATTGGTAGTGTAGGAGTTAGAGAGATGCATAATAGGAATGGCAGTGAAGTATTGAACTGAAGCCAATCCTACCACCACCCTGCAGAGACTGACAGGCATTGGAATGTGCCTTTTGGTCATCAGGCATAACGGCCATGCCATTTCACCACACCCTACCCTGCAGACATCGACAAGTGTCATGGTGTGCCTTGGGGTCTTTGGACCTTATGCTCACCCCATTCCATAAGGAAATATGGTAAGATGGGTGCAATATAGGAGAATGGGGTGAACTTCGGGGCCAAAGAGTCCAAGGCACACCTTGAAGCCTGTCACTGGCTGCAGGGTGTGGGTGGTGGTGGAATGGTATGAGCATTACAAATGACAATCCCAAGTCGCACCCCTGATGCTTGTCAGTCTCTACAGGGTGGGACATTATGGCCAGAAACCCTAATGGTGCAGGCGTTCATTGGTATTTTCACTCCAATTTTTCAACATGGGTTTTTTGTGACCCCCATCTCATGAACAGTGGCAATATTAGTTTGTTAGCTGAAAGCTGATTTTGCACAGCGACTATGCCATTTGACACCACAGGTGCGAAATCACATTTTGAACAGGATGTGAAAAATGATAGCTGTACCATTCATGAGGAGGTGTAAAAAATGGCAATGTTAAAAATCTGGAGTGAAAATATAAAAAAAACTGGTGAAGTCATGAGTGTGCGGAGAAACTGAGCAATGTACACCAGTAATGTAATTAGTTTGGGGATTGTTTACAGCAAATTGTCAACACAGGCCTTTTGGGACCTCCGCTCATGAACGGTGTCACAGTGATTTTGTTAATGTGTCCCGAACACTAATTTCCCACAGCGACCACGCATTTCTGCTCCGGAAGTGCAAAATCACATTTCGGCCAGGGTGTGAAAAATGACAGCTGTACTATTCATAAGGAGGTGTGGAAAAATGGCAGTTTAGAAAATCTGGACTGAAAATATTACAAATTTGTTAACTTACGATGGTGCGTGGAAACTGTGCAATGCACGCTCATAACACAATCAGTTTATGGACTTTTGTCACCAAATTTTCAATATAGCAATTTTAAGACCTCTGCTCATGCACAGTGTCACTGTGATTTTCTTAATCTGTCCAAAAAACATTGATTTTGCACACCGACCACGCCATTGTGCACTACAAGCACGAAAACACATTTTGGGCGAGGTGTGAAAAATGACAGCTATACTGCTCATAAGGAGGTGTGGTAAAATGGCAAGGCTGAAAATCTGGAGTGAAAATATTAAAAATTTGTGAAGTTACAAGCATGCATAGGAACTGTGCAACGAACGCTCGTGAAACAGTCATTTTGAGGAATTTTTTCACCAAATTTTAAACATGGGATTTTGGGGGCCTACATCATGAACTGTGACACTGTCATTTTGTTATGCATTTCCAAAAGGTGGTTCCACACAGTGATCATGAAATCACCTTTCGGGACCAAATAACAAAATGACAGTGACTGAGTTCATGAGGTGGGGCCCCAAGAACCCCATGTTGAAAATGTGGTGAAAAACTTACCCAAAATGGCTGTGATATGCACCAAAGTTGAAAACCAAAACATTTTTGCTATTATATAGCTTACCAGCATTTCTTCAGTTCATGGTTGGCTTTGAAGAGTGCAGACGTGTTCCAGGTCCCCCGATGATCATCATGCTGGGCTCCGGAGGTAAGTATGGGGGTGTGTGGGGAGGTGGGTGCACAGAGGGTGGGTGTGGAATGGGGGAATGGACAAGACAGTCAATGAGGGACCTTTTTTTTTACAGGTGTCTTTCTTTTATTTAGAAGATGATGGGGGACTTTTGCATGCTGGGGTGGGCTCCCAGTGTGGCAGCTAGAAGTTTATTTGGGGGGGCAGTGGAGCCCATGGGGGATTAGGCACCCCCCATTGGCCATACGGACATTTGCCATGTTGGGGTGGGCTCCCAGCATGGCAACTGGAAGTCAGGTTTTGGATTCCTTCTCTTTTCTTCTCTCTGCACATTTGTCTAGTCAAGGCAGATGCTGGAGGGCGAGTTCTTCCTCTTCCTCTTCTTCAATCAACTTGAACTAGAGGTAGGCTTCAGCACCAGACCGATCAGCTTTATTTGGTGTCCACTCTCACCATCTATCAGAGTGTGCAGATTTTTTTTTTTTTTTTAATTTTTTTACTTTATTTCTTTATCTCCGCCTTCCTACTCTTGGAGCCCTCTCCTTCCTTCCTCTCAACCCTCCGTTCCACCTCGGGGGATCTGCCCCTAGAGTGTCTCCTTCTCTCCCCTGCACAGTGGGGTCTGTCCCTCTTCTGGTGGTCCTGGATGGTTTCGAGAGGCTATCATCTAGGGCTTACCAAGAGGTAGTTTCCCTTTTTCTCCCTGGTTTCCCCTACCCTCTGGGGTGGGCTCCCAGCATGCTATGTAGGTATTTGGGGGGGGCAAACTGTCTATGACAGTTCAGATGCAGAGAGCGCTGATGTGTATGCAAATTGCCTATACGTTACCACCGCTGATTGTGGCGGTGTTTTCTTCAGAACTGCATGCCACTGTATCTGAACAGCTGTCATAGAAAGCTCGGACATTTATTGGCGCAGTATATCCACACCTGAAAAAGGGAGCAGGGCATTGAAAGTGGGATAGGCACACCTAAGAAAACTCATATGGTGGCACTATGTTTCTTGCACATGCATGCAAGCAAACATAAAAATGAAAGCAAACACACAGGGGCAACGACATACTTACAGAATTTACAAAGTGATATAGTCTGTGTGTTCGATACACACCTAAAAACAAATTATGAACTGAAGCAGGCCTCTAGAGCATGGCCCTTAGGTCTCTTGTTTTGTCCTCTGGTATAGAGGTTTGTGATGGGGTGGGCATATTATTTACTAATCCTCAGTTAAAGATATCACGATTAGTGGGATATTCATCCAGAGAGGGTCCTTTTATTAAGTGTTTCTTATTATATTTATAGAATTAGGATCATAGCAATTTATGCCCCACAAACAAAAGCCCAGAGGGACTCTTTGTTCAAGGAGGTAAAATCATTCCTACATACCTCCAGATTAGTGTACTAGTTGAGAGATTTCAATTGAGGTTTGACGAAAACAAATAGGGGTTTACAAAATGGAAAATTACTCTCAGACACTATAGCTTTACAAAATATTATACAAAATGCAGGACTAATAGATGCATATAGGAAACAGCATGCCAAAGGTGGATATACATATCATAGGAGCCCCTTAAGGACCAAAACTGACTTCATCTTTCTGTCTTCTACATTAACCATGCAAGATGCTAGCATTTCCCCCTGTGAATTTACAGACCATATGGTTCTTCAGGTTAAGACTGTATGTGGGTCCAGTACACAGTGTAAAAAACCATACTGGAAGCTGGATGAGTCTGTCCTTAGTGACCCCTCACTGCAAAAGGCATGGCAGAGGGAGTGGATGGCTAGACTCTCAGTAGTGGACTGTTATACTGACATCTTGGAATGGTGGGAAGACACAAAACAGTCCTGGCAGCAATTTTTTCAGAAACGGGCACACTCCAGATCCACTACAAATTATTTAAAATATCTGCAGTTTCATCATCAACTACAGAGGGTTATTTCCCAGCTGGAAAGCACAGGTCAGGATCTTAGTGCACAAGTGAGTAACCTGAAGAAACAAATGGTGTCCTTACAATACGATAGGGCTAGAACCTTTAAGCAGGAACTTAGGTTTGGGACACAAATCTCAAAAGGTTCCATGGACCCATATAAAGAAAACAGACACATAACTGAGAAAAAGGTAATAACAGAACTAAAGTCCCCCTCAGGGAAACTAGTTAATACTCCACAAGACTTACTGAGTGTGTTAGAGGCCCAAGTTATGCAAACTTTCGGATCTCTTCCCCCAGAACCTGAGATACAAGATATCTTGGACTCCTTAGAATTGCCCCAGGTATCCGAGATGGATGCCCAGATGCTTACTGAATAAGTATCACTGGATGAGGTGAAAGCTGCTATACTGCAGTTATCTTCAAACACTGCTCCTGGATCTGATAAAATTAGCTAGGGATTTTATAAAACATCTATTGAGGATCTGTCCCCTGCTGTGGTAATTTTGTATTCCCACATATTAGGTACTTCCAAATACTTTGGATCAATGAGGGATGTGGTGTTAGTGCTGATCCGTAGGAAAGGGTCCCGTCAGGAAATTGGAAATTGGAGACCGCTGAGTTTGTTAAACTCAGATATGAAAATTTTCAGCAAAATTTTATTAACAAGAATTCTTAAAGTGACCCAATCTCTCATTAGTCCTTTTCAAACATGTGCACTACAGGGTTGAAGACAGAATGATAACTTAATTACACTACGAGAAACATTTTATAAAGGGAAGGTGGAAAACGGGACAAGTTATGTCCTTAGTTTGGATTAGGAGAAGGCCTTTGATAGGCTTTCACATAGTTTTCTATACTCCACTTTGAGAGGGTTTGGTATTCCAGACACCTTTGTTAATTGGATTCAGACTATGTATAGAGCCTCTTTTTTATGTCCTAATGTTAATGGTTGGTTTGGAAGAAAGGTGAAATTTCGTAGGGGGGTAAAACAAGGTTGCCCCCTTACTCCACTACTATATGTCTTTGGTATAGATGTGTTAATTAGGATAGTCATGGCACAAGATAATTTGATATGATAACACTTACAGATGCATTCCAAGTTAAAGTATTGCCTTATGCCAATGACTTTGTTTTAACTCTTACTACAGAGTCCTCAGAATCAGCACTAACAGCAGTCCTGGTACAATTTTCTTATATATCAGATTCAAAGATCAATTTGGGGAAAAGTAAGGGGGCGACTCTGTGTAAGACCCCTGTACCAATATCAGGATCATGGGTTGGAATTACAGTAACAGTAGAGCCAATAAATATTTTAGGTATTAAATTTGGACCAGGAGAGATAGTTGAGTTAAATTGGGGGAGTAAGATACAACATGCAAACTGGATTGTCTATAGCTGGAAGGGTCAGCAACTGTCCAAAAAGAAGAAGGTTGTATTAGTTAAAAGCTTATTGGTCCCCCAGTTTTTGTACCTAAGTTATATCTTCCCCCCTCCACAATCTATAATTACAGGTCTACATGAGGTGCTCTTTCAGGCTTTCTGGGGTTCAAGATTGAACTCTAAAAAGAAAAAGTTTACATATATTCCAATAAGTGTAGGAGGAGGAGTGGGAATGGTACACCCATTGTCTTCTTCTTTAGTTTGTTCTTTGCATAAAACATTTGCCCTGCCCTTCACCCTAATACAAAAAATTGGGTGCCATTAGTTCAAGAATGATCATCTCCTTGTTTGGTAGCTTGGGAAAGTAAGAAAGTGAGGTCACTCCCCCTAAAGATCCCAGGCTTTGGGAAAGACCGCATAAGAAATATGATAAATTGGGGGATTACATCTGCACACATTGCTACCATGGATAGAAAAGCTATATCCGTCTTTCAGATGAGATGTTAAACTGAGGTCCCATCTGCCTGGATTGGTGGTAGTTCAGGTGGATGTTAAAGATCCCATGGCACTTCTCGAAAAAAGAGTAGGGGTAACTTTATTAAAATATTCACATACAAATCAAACTCAGCAACAAATGAAATCAAACCAACAAACTTTCGCATTCCTGAAAAAATAAAACCAAAACTAAAACAAACTTATACTTGCACATTCCTAATCTTCACAGTTAACTAAAGCAATCTCTAAACAGTTCTATGCATACCCTTTTTTTTTTTTCAACAAAAAAATAGTGGAAAAACGAAATCAAAAACTTAAGGACATAATACTTAACAATTCACTTCACTCCCCACCTCTAAAAGAAAGAAAAAAAGGGGGGGGGACCTCTCAAACCTCCTGACTTAACATTTTTTTCCATATATTTTTCATTCATCTTCTTCTTCTTTTTTTTTTATTTATATTTAATAAAGTGAAGAAATCCCCTCCACCAAAATCTAACCTTTACCAGAGTTGTATAGTTGACATTCTTCAATATAAATCTTATTCAACACATTAGTTACATATATTCTAAAGCCCTCCAAGGATGGACGTTTCTGATATAGTACCCATTGAACTCTAGTTTGCCATAAGCAGAACCGCAAACTAGCCAAAAATACTCGTAACGTGTTTTTCTCAAAACCGCTCAAATAAAGAGGAAAATTCCCAATCACCAAGATATCATAATCAATCTGTGCTAACCAAGGGAGATCCCAAACCCGAGCTAAAAAAACCCATAATTTAGAAGGAAAAGAGCAATGCAAAAAAAAGTGCTCCATCGTCTCTTCTAGATTAATGCATTCTGGATAAGGACAACATCTTTCTTCAACTGCTTTATGTTTGGCCTGCACTTTACATTTAGTTTCCCATACATATTAGCATAAATTTTCCCAGATGTAAGGGGTAGTCTATTATTATTCAGCTGCTCTAACACATTACTTTTGTTATTACTTGAACAATTTTTAAAATTTGGTTCTAAATGAAAAATTGTACCATGATTTCTTTGTACAAACCCTTTGCTGTACACCTTAAAATCATATCTTTGAAACCTTCCATTTAAATAATTTTTGGGTCGCATTAAAATACCCGGGGTCCTTAATCTCAGACCATTTAGGGGCCTGAGGTCTCCACATACTCAGATATGCCTGCAACAGATTCTGAAAGGCTAAACTATCTAACTCTGTAGAACACCCCAAGCCTTTTTTTAAAGAATAGGAGAAGAACAGAGTAAAACAAAACACCACAGGATCCACCATCCCCAACCCACCTTGTCTTCTGTCTAGATATGTACATCCCCTCTTTACCGGATTCAATCTGTTTCCCCACAACATCTGGAAACAGATGCTATATAGTTTCGTTTCTAGCTGCACCGACAATGGAAAAATAACTGCTATGTACTGTAATCTAGGTAAAATAAATTGCTTTATTATCTGAATCCGTTTTATTTTAGAAAACTTAAACTTTTTCCAGATTGTTACTTTCTGTGATATTGAGTCGAGAACTCCTAACCAAACACCCAACGGGCTATTCTGATTTGCAAACTCTACTCCTAAAATTTTTAAAGGTTTTAGGGGAAATTCTACCGATTTCAAGAAAAACAATTCTCTTTGATAGTTGCCTAACAACAAACCTTTGGATTTATGTATATTCAGTTTAGCATTAGCTACACTTGCATAGGCCTTAAAAACTGTATAAAAAAAACGAAAAATCCATATGGTTAGAGAAAAACAGACAAATATAATCTGCAAATGTTTGTATAAGACAGGGGCTCGATGCCCCTGGCACCCTTATTCCTGGCCACAAGGGGGAAACACAGACTGCCCTTATTAAAGGTTCTAATGAGAAATTATACAAAAGCGGGCTTAATGGACACCCCTGCCACACTCCACATTTTATAATAAAACCATCTCCCAAAGTACCTTTCAATACTGGATAGACTTTCGCATTATTATATAAACCCTTTATTAACTTTATGATAATCTGACGAATACCGAACCATTCTAGGGAGGCAAATAAAAAACCATGATCCACCCTATCAAATGCTTTCTCCAGATCTAATGATACAATCACCCCTGACTGACCCTCCAGCCTGACTTGCTCAATAATGTCTCTAATTAAACATAATATTGAATGGATTCCTCTGTTTGGAATCCCACTGTGTTGGCTAGGTAGGAACAACCCCTCTACAACCTCATTAAGTCTATTATTAATCAAAGTAGTCAAAATTTTGTAATCAGAATTCAACAGAGTTAACGGCCTCCAGTTTCTAAAATTACCTCTATCTCCAGTTTTAAAAATATAGGTCTGACGCCCTTCTGTAAAGGAATTCAGCACCACCCCTTCTGTGAGGAAAAAATTAAACACTAACAAAAGACACTCCACTAGTTCAGATGAAAAGGCTTTATAAAAACCATTTGACAGCCCATCTATACCCGGGGACACATTCAGTTTTAGTGATTTAATGACTTCCAAACTTTCAATTTTCGAAAAGGACCGACCTAATTCCTTCAGGACTTCTTTGTCCTTGTTTTCTTCTAACCCAGCGCCTAAAAACTGACTAATCTGAAGTGACGATGGAGCAACCTTCGGTTCGAGATCCCTAAAGTGCTGCTTAATAATGTCCCCTAATGCCTTAATGGAAAAAACCTTGGTGTCCCCTTGGTATAAAAATTCTAATGTCTCCTTCTCCTTAATTGTTTTACATAGCTCAAAAGGATCTCCAAAAACAGATTTTTTTTAAATGATTCTGTATTAACGCCTGAAGTTATTTTGATCTATCATACTAACTCTTCTGCATGAGACCTTTAAGTTCAGCTATCTGCTCCAAAAAATTACCTCTAGAAGAATTAGCACACGTCAAAATATATTGGAGCTGTTTTCTAAGCTTAAGATACTCAAAAAAATCTGCGTTCATCTTCCTAACCTCATATCTCTTGAACCAACAAATGCAATCATTTTTCGTTTCCTGCCACCAAACCCCAAGATCTTGGTACAAAAAGGCAACTGACAACCTGGCGTCCAGAATACAACGAATGGAATTAGAAACGACCTTTTCATGGAGGATTGAAGTATTTAATTTCCATACAGTTTTATGACTAAGAAACACCTGATGTACCCCAACCTTAATAACTATCAAAGCATGATCTGAAAATTCCATAGGAATAATCTGTGGACTATGAAATGGGATTCTTTTGGATATGAACAAATAATCAATCATAAAACTTTTCCCCTTTGTAAAAAAGGTGCCTGACAAACCACCCTCCTTACTATCAATACAACTCACCAGGTCCGCTGTTTTTACAATATTATTTAGACATACCGAATCACAATAGATCTTTTTCCCTGGAACCTGCCTATCCTTACCCCTATTCCCTTTTAAATTACAATTAAAGTCCCCCCAAAGAACCGGGCTAGTTGTTATTAAAAAGGGTCGAATGTCAGAGAAACACGCAACCCTCCCAGCTTTAGATTGTGGGCCATAAATGTTAATTAATCTAATCCTTTTTTCAAACCAACATCCTTCTATAATTAAGACTCTCCCTGGACAGACCTCGATTAACTTATGTAGCTTGAAATTAAAGGAGTTGAAAATAATTCCTACCCCATCAGCCCTTTCCTCACCAAAGGACCAAAAAGAAGGTCCCCACGGCCAATCCTTAGTAAATGCAACAACTTGATTACTAGCAAACATCCATGTTTCCTGCAAAAAACAAATGGATACATGTAAATCTGCTATTACTTGAAATACTGCTCGCCTTTTCAGGGTTTTTAACAGACTATGGGTATTTAAGGTAGCCCATGTAAAATCCATCTGCCTAGCTTACCAGGAGAAAAGAGCAAACCTTTCTATTCTCATTTCTTCCTTCTCTTCTTTTTTTTCTTTCCCTTTATAATCGTCGTTCTGTACTCTCCCTCCCTCTTGAACCGAAACTTGGGAATCAGTATCCCCCATATCCATCTCCGAATCTCCCCAAGACAACTCAGCAAATGGGTTTTTTGATTCAATACTTTCCACTTCCAAAGGCACCAGATTTTTAGCAGTTCTACTAGACCTCCTTAATGATGGAGGGGCTACCGGTGGCTGTAGCTCACCAACACCTATCCCACTCTTTCCTTCCAAATTATCAGAATAACAGACCGGCTGAAGAAGATTCAGTACCCCTTCTCCTGCTTCCTGCTTCCGAACCACTTTGTCAGCTACCTTTACTTCTTCCTTCTGTTTAACCATGCTCTGGGGGAATTAACACATCTTTAACCACCGTGGACACCTCTTGCTGAGACACCCCTGCATTTTGTGCTTGTTGGATCAGTAGATCCGAAACTCCACAAGCCTGTTTATTCTGGGCCGCCCAGGGACAATCTTTGAAAGCATGATTTAACTCTTCGCATAAGTCACATTTTAAAGCATTTGAACAAAATAAAGTGATATGACCTACTTCTCCACAATTATCACACTTAGGTTGATCACAAACACACAAACATTAGATAAATGTGTTTTGGATCCACATCTATAGCAGGCCCTGGGCTGCCCACTATAAAAACAGACCCCCCTATCTCTCCCTAACATAAATGAATTAGGGATATGTTCAACACCTGTCTTTGTTTGTCTTAGTTTCACCTTAAACTTCCACCCTCCTGTCCAAAATAATTCTGAATCTAAGATGGGGTCAGGTTCACTTAGCACTTCACACTTTTGAGATAACCAAAATTTAATGTCTTCTACCTGAACCCCCTCATTCCTAAACATCACCGTCACAAACTTAATTAAAGGTTTAGACAAAGGAATAACAAAAAAAGGGGTCCATAAAGGAGAAAACTTTACTTGATTGTACCTTTCCCAGAAAAGGTCAAGTAAAGCAGGTGAACGGAAGCTAATATCATAATTGTCCTCCCCTGAAATATTGATAAAAGCAAATACGTCCCTGGGGGAAAACTTTAAAGAATCTTTAATTAAAGTTCTACCAACATAAAATCTATTTGGTTTTTCCTTTAAACCCCCTTTATATCGAATCCTTACAGCATTTCTCCTTGGAGCAGCCTCCCTCTTACTCTGAGGAAAATAAACTGGATAAAAGGTTTTTTTCCGGCTTAGCTCCACTAACTTCTGTCTGCTCAGCATTAATTAAACTAGCCCTCCTGTCCTTAACTTCAGTCACAGCATTAGTTTTTTTCACCACCACAGAAAACTGATTCTCCTTGTTGTTTTTATCAACATTATTATCAGTGATAAGATGCCTGTCCCCCCACCCCTGGTTTCCATTCAGGGAGGCAGACTGTAAACCCAAACATCCTCCCATGAAGAATCTGGTGTCCACACTCCATGTTCTCTGCTTCCAGCCAACAGCTGATAAAGCAGCTCATGGAGTCCAGGAGCTATCATGTTCCCCACTGCTATGGTACTTTCGGCTAAACCCTTTTTTGCAACACCCAAATCCCGTTTTTGTAAAGCATTAAAGGCTTTATTGTCATGTTAAAAGCTAAATTCAGTCACTCCTTCTTGTAGCCCATGTTTTGTTTGAAAAACCACAGGGGAACCTCTAGCATCCACCATAACCTTAGGGTTGAGCACAAAACCTGAGTCTTTTGAGATGGGAATAGTTGGGAAGGTATTTATTTTAGTTTTAGTACTTACAGGCCGCGAGGGTTTTGTAGACGAGCCATTACCTCTCGCTCCTGTCTCTTTTCCTTCGCTTGCTGCCAACCATAAGATTTCCCCCTCCGATGCAATTCTCTGTCCTCCGACCTCCAAATCCACTTCCTTCTGCTCTGTCTGCAGGATTCTCCTGGCTAAGACCACTAGCGTTGGAATCCGACTACGCCTCTCATTCTCCATTACTTCCACGTTGCCGGCTTCCCCTGCCGGTTTTAAAGGAGCCGCGTCTTCGTCTCGGTCATCAGACTGAATGGGGTCCTCCGCAACCGCTGCCTTAAAGGAACCCCTCTTTTTACCAAATACCTCTGCCTCCTTCATTTCCTCCTCTTTAAACGTCTTCTTCTCCTTCAAAATACAACTTTGCTCGGCTTGAAGACCGCTGCCTTCACGGTCTGACTGCTCAGCGCTCACCAGCGCTCTCTCCACCTCCTCCTCCATTGACTGAGCCATGGTCATCTCAGTCACAGCATACCAATGCCCTTAGTCCCCCCTCTGGCCACTGAGACAGCAGCAGAGTAGGGGAATTTCCACGGTGTCCTGGCCTAATTTTCCTCATTCACTAAAAATACCACCAACAGCTTTATCTGGTTCAATTTCAGTTGCTTACCATCTGTATCCCCCCCCGGATGCCCCTGAAAAAGGGACTTCGAGGCCCAGTGGGCTTACTGGGTCAACAAAATTCAACAAACAAACAAACATATATGCAGCAATTTTAGTAGCTGAAAGTACCACAGAGATTGAGTTCCCAGGATCCCAGAGATCTAAAATGCCTTATGTCTTAAAACAGTTGAACAATATTAGAATTCCAGCCTTTGCCTGGCATTGCACCTGATTGGGGAATTATGGTAGGCTTGGAGTAAAAGGGAATAGTTAACACAAGCAGTTATCTGAGCGATACTGCCCTAGGTCAACTTGTGCTCAGGTGGTAGACACACAGCAGCATCTTTTTCTAGAATGCCCTTATGTCCTTTCCTTTTGATTATACTTATCTCAGTCTTGGGAGGAACCCGGTTTAAAAATACTGCCATATCAGAGCTTTATGTATGGACCTGAGGAAAATAACTTAAGTAGGTATCATAAAGATACAAAGTGCATAACCCTGGTATTAATCAGGTACTTCTTGTGGCAGTCAAGGTGTATGTTAGTTCTACAACAGAAAACTGTCTCATACCAGGAAATTTTGAGTAATGTATGTTTTTCATTGCAGATCATACAAAATGCAGATATGAAAAGATACCCTTTGGAGAAATTCCGGCATTTATGGATAAATTGTACAGAATGGTTAAATTAGAAGGAATTAGAACATTAGGTTGGAAGTTGAACATGCCATGTATTAACTTTATTGGAATTATTGTGTAGATGTATGTATTAGACTCTTCACTTGTATTTTTGATTGTATCTTAATTTACTGTGTTGTAATGAAGTCCATCTATAATAAAAAATCCCCTACTCACCTGTAGAGGAACCTCTGACATCCTGGCACTAGGCCAAGATGGCATCCGGGCTGGAAGGAGAGAGGATGGAGGTTGTGGAGGTAGGGGAGCAGGTCTCCTTCCCTATCTCAGCCTGGTGAGAGACCTCTGCAGAACTTATGCATGTGGAACAGCACTATTGAATTCACAAGAACAAAAAAGATATGATCCAGCAGATTGCTCATCAGACACAGAAGGAAAATAGAATGCAGCTTTTTCCTGCTCTAGCAATGATGCAAAACTCACAGATGTATAAAACACAAGCCCCAGCTTGAAAGATTTACTGGAGAAAGTGGATGTCAGACACTTAGTAAATCGGACAGCCTTGCTTGGGCAAATGGTAGCAAGTGGAATGCCGCACAATGACAAGACAAATCAAAATGTTATGACTGTTGCTATGGAACCGTAACTTGCAACTGAATGCATCTCCACACCTCTGAAAGCTACTCTTACAGATATCTCAACTCTGACAGAGGAGGTAAAGGCTTGTTCAGTGCACAATTTTTCTGTTGAGCCGAATGCCGACTGTACTGTGGGACCCATGTCGGGAATAGCAAAAATGGACATAATATCCAGCCTAAGATGACCCATGGTACAAAATGAAAATACACATGAAAAATGGTCTGTGGACAAAGCCTTACAGGCTGCAGGGTGGGAAAAATAAATGGTCATGGGACACTGGATATCGGGTGCATCACTGATCCATATCCTAGGGGCTCTACATGATGTACAAATTGATAATGTAGAAGCCTCAAACTCTCGATCTTTGTAAATCTCCCCTGATTTTAATCTGACACAGAATCCAGTTTTGCAATGGCCTGGGGCTTCAATGGATCCTATAATTACTGATCTGGGAAGACAAACTTCAGATAAAGCCCCAAGTAATACTGCAGGAGCAGAAGCAAACTTATTCTGCAGCAGCATCCAGAAATACCGTACACCCCACAGTACATTTTTTGAGAACTACCCTTCAACCAGCAAAATGGCATTATGCAGTCAGACTTAAATATATGGGAGGTATGTAAGGAGCTCCAGATCTATTGTATGTTGCAAGAGTACTGCTAAAGGACTCCATAAAGTTATTTGCCAATGAAATCCATGCCCTTACTCATATATCAGGGAAACTATGTTTGACATAAGTTTTAAAACACAGCAGGGCCTTAAATATTTCTGGATTAAATACCACAGACTATGGAATACTCCACTATGGGCTCCCTTCTCTGTTCTTCCCTTATGTAGGCCAACACAGAAAACAATTACAGTATTGTTTCACAGTGAGGGGGTGAATATGAATGATTTATCATACTGGCTCAAAGCAAGATGTACTGTTCTTTCAGATCCAGAGACCATCTTCAATTCAGAGCAGATATGGACTGGTGGATGGCACGTTGGAGTATTGCTGAGAATGAGTGATACAGTGGTGATGCACTTGCCAAACAATTTTTTTTCTGGGTAGGGATAGGGGAGTTCTCTTCTACCCAGGACAAACAAAGGCATGCTATAGATGTGGTTCAGTGGCACATCTTAGCAGTGCCTGCAATCAGTTAAAATGTGCCAGATGTGGAAAAAGTAGACATTCTGGAGCACATTGTACTGAAAGGGAGAGATACAACTTATGTGATATGATTGGACATAATTTTCAGACTTTTTAATTTTAATTATTTAGTGAATTGTTACACCAGGAAAGGCACACTGAGCAAATCAATGCTCATCTCCCAGTGTAACCTGGGGGAAGGGGTACAGAGGAGAGGATAATGTGCAGGTTATCACTGAGGGAAACATTTAACATTACAGTTTGTGCACTGGAGAGGAAAATGCACAGGTTTTCAAGTAGGATACATATAACATTACATTTATTAAATTACATTAATATATACACTTAATAGGAATTATGGTTGAGTAACAGGTTAACAGGCAGGGAACAGTTAGGCTCAAGACACGTTGATCCAAGCATGAAGCAGATTACATGGAATTGAAGTGCAGTAAGACAGCAAGACAGCAGAAGTGTAATAAGTGCAATAGTTGGTTTAATAACCCAGCTTAGTAGTGTATGTTGGGTGCCATTGGTCAAGCAGTCGGGGGTACAGGGTATGAAGGGCGGGCACAGGAGGATAATCATGTGTAGGCACAATTTACTGTAAGGTAATTAGCCATGGCAGTAGCAAGGGAGTGAGTGGAGGAGGAGTGATGAATTTAGGGAGGAAGTTCATTCCAGAGTTTAGGGAGGTAGTGTGAGAAGGCTGCTTGTCCCACGGAGGACCTCCTTCTAGGGATTAGTAATTGATCGGAGTCGTAGGATCAAAGGGCATGGGTCAGAGTGGGGGGGTGGAGATAGAAAGGAGAAGAGGTAAGATTGGAGGGAACCGAGCCAGAATTTCAAGACAAACTTAGTACAGTGCAGTTGGTGGCGATTTTCAAGAGAAGGGAATGCAAAAGAAAGGTAGAGATCACTGTGATGGGTACGGGGGGTGCATTCAGGGTGAAGCGGCAGAAAGCATTAAAGAGGGAGTCCAGTCTTGATAAAGTGGACTTGGAAGCGGCACTGTAGACTATATCACAGTAGTCAAATGATGGAAGGATCATCTTCTGCACTAGTTCACGCCTCACAGTTAGTGGGAGGCTGCTTCAGTTCCTGTAAAGGGAACTGAGCTTAGGGCACAGTGTTTTCAGGATTGCATCAATTTGGATGGAGAAAGATAGGTGTTGGTCAAGCCAGACCCCTAGGTACTGGAAGGAGGAGGTATTTTCCAGTACAGTCCCAACCAGGGTGTGGAAGAAGGGAAGGGTGGAGAGCCTGGACAGGCATTGCCTTGTGCCATAGGTCTTGGCGACTGTTTTTTTAGAATTTAGGGAGAGCTGAAACAGATCTGAACTTTGTTGAAGTCAGCCTGAAGGTTTGTAGTTACCACTTCCAAGAAAGAGCCATAGAAGAATAGGACAGTGTCATCTGCATTCATTTGGATTGATGAAGTTGAGCAGCTTAGTGGCAGGTCATTAAGGAAAATGGAAAACAAAATGGGTCCGAGTTCTGAACCCTGGGGGACCCCGGTGCTCATATGGAGGGGGTGGATGTGGCATCCGAAATTCTGATGGATTGGGTCCTACCTGTGAGGTAGGCACTGAACCAGTTGATGGATGATTCAGTAGGGCCAGCTTCCAAGAGGCACGTTAACAGGAGGGGGTGGGAAACAGTGTCAAACGTTTTGGCAAGGTCGACAAATATGTCTGAGGTGATCTGTCCTCTGTCCATACCAGAAAAGATGGTGTTGGTGACCCTTATAAGGGAGGAGGTAGTGGAATGGCTCTTCCTGAATCCTGACTGGAATGGCATGAAGAAGTTGGAGTCAGAGAGGAAAGATGTCAGTTGGGTGAGCACGAGGTGTTCTTGTATTTTAGCGAGCACAGAGAGGAAAGAGATAGGGCAGTAATTTGAAGTGGAGGTGGGGTTGCCCCCTTGGGGAGGGGGATGACGACAGCATGTTTCCATGTCTGGGGGATGGTTGCAGTGGCAAAGGAGTGGTATAGTAGATTGGCAAGTGGGATTGAGTGGCGGCAGGGGCAGACAGGCAGAGTTTAAGTCTAGTCCATCCGGGATTACCTTGAAGGTGTTCAGAGTTATAGGGGCATTTAGGCATCGATTGGCAAGATATCATTGAAGGAGAAGGTGTGAGGCCTGAGTGGATTCTTAGATACTACAGGAGGTATGTGTGGAGTAGGAGTGGGCAGGGAAGAGAGTAGTGTAGAAGTGCACGTACAGAAGTATATGTTGAACTCAGTGGCAACTGGGCTAGGGTCCGAGAAGAGGGTGCTGTTTACACTGAAGAGCAGAGTAGGATTGGCAGCAGGTGAAGAGAAGAGGGAATGAATGACCTTCCAGAATTTGGATGGACTATTTAAGTTAGATGTGAGGGTGTATCTAAAGTATTCAGCTTTAGCTAGCTGAGTTACTGTGGTGCATTTATTGCGTAACATGTGATAATTAGGGAAGTCTTGAGGGAGGTGGCATGATTTGTGAGCTCTCCAAGCTTTATCACGGGCATTTTGACATGCTATAAGTTCTTGGGTAATCCATGGCAGGTGATTGCCATGTACCCTAGTGTGACACAGAGGGGCATGAGTTTCCCAGAAGTTGAGCAACATGTTTGGAAGTGTAGGAGGGCATCATCTGTTGAGCGTAATGTAGTGGTGGGGTACCAGTTTGCTAGGGCTAGATCTTCTAGCAAGGGGGACAGACTGAGGGATTTGTAGGAGTGTTGGAGTAGGAATTTTGGGGGCACTTTGGGGCAGTGAATTTTGCGACCTAGATAAATAATGTGTTGGTCACTCAGGGAGTCAGGAAGCAGGCCTGCTTTGATGACCTGGTGTGGGTGGGTGGAGAGAGCCCAGTCATTTAGTGAGTGGTTGCCAGATTTGAGGTTAAGGCGGGTGGGCTCTGTGATGAATTGTGAAAAGTTTAGTCTAGATATGTCTATTCTGTATTCATTGAGTGCTGGGCCTAACCATTTGAGGTTAAAATCTCCCACAATGTTTAGTTCACCTGATGTGGTTTGGGAGGAGATATGAGTGAGGAGGTCAGTCACAGAAGTGGCTGGAGTGCCTGGCTGGCAGTATATTCCAGCAATGTAAATGGGTAGTGAGAAGGGGAATGCCAACTTCAGTATTAGAAGCTTGTAGGCTTGTGGTTCAGCCTTGGTTAATACTACCGAGAAGTGTAAGTCTGAGTTTACATAAATGGCTACTCTCCCACCTCTGGTTGCTCTGTCCTGTCAGGCCATGACGTAGCCTGGGATAGCAACCCCAGAGTCAGTGATATTAGTATTTTGCCATGTTTTGGAGATGGTGAGGATGTTAGGGGCATAGCAGACTGCCAGCACTTGGCACGAATCAAGTTTGAGGGCTAGACTTCTTATATTTAGGTGCAGGAGTTGTAGGCCACTGGGGAGGGGGTCACCAGTGAGATTTGATGTGTAGGACATCGCAGGGCCTTGGCCCACTGAGTGTGATTGGTTAGGGTTGAGTGTGGGGCCGAGTAAGGTAGCAAGCAGGAGTCTGGGTAGTAGAGACATGGCCGGATCAATCTATATTACCCCTAGATAGTGTAATCTAAGTAGGTAGGGTTGGTCCTGAAAATTACAACTTGAGTTGAGGATCCAACAGAGAGAGCAGCCTTTCCTTAATTCCTTAGATTCCTGAGAGAGGAGAGGAGAAGCTGTCAGGAAGAAAGAGTGTGGCAGTTACAGGCAGAATGGAGCAGTCTGAGCAGAATGTGAAGTTTGGTAGAAGTCACTGTACTGGGAGCATAATCTATGCAGCAATTTTTTGGGCAGGGATTAGTGTAAGCCAATGAGCTAGAGAGACCAACAGTAGGGAGTGGTAAGAGTGTATTTAAAGGAGGCTTGGATGGGGTGGGGGGTGGGAGAAAAAAGTTGTACAGATAGCAGGTAGAATAAGTTCAAAAATAGTGACTGGATATGCAGGCTGGACAGTGCACCAATCAGGTATGTTGCATTGCCAGGCAGCCCAATCAGAGGCCGTTTGCAATTCGCCGCACTAATCAGAAATGAGCCAGTGCTTTCCAAGGTCAGCGGTCGTACCTTTAGGCTGGGTCCACATTGGAGCTCCAGGAGGGCAGCAGGAATTAGTGGCAGAGTCTGGGCGGCAGCCGTGGAAGTGGTTGTAGGCACCACAGTTCAACCTGGAGCGCTGCTCATGGTGAGGGACCCTAGGGGAAGCAAGGAGAGGGATGAGTAATTATAGCTTGCCAAAGCTAGAAACAAGGGGTGGGGAAGCTGGCAGCAGACCGTCAGCAGGGGGTTGGGGGTGAATTAGCTGGACAAAAGGTCTTAGATTGAGGTTGGCAGTGTGAGGCTACAGAGAAACAAAGGAGGTCAGGGCTAGTTATGACTTCAGAGAATTAGAACTGGGATGGGGGTGGGTAGGAGGACAAATTTAGGCTACAGAGAATGAGAGCTGAGAAGGGAGGGTTGGAGTCCAAGTGCAATGAACTCGGAGGATTCAGGAAAGTGTTTTAGGATAGCTAGATACTAGTAGACAGGCAATGGAGTACACTTTGCAGCAGAAAAAGGTAGAAACAGCCAGGGGAGAGTAGGCAGAGGCACAGAGAATGTAAGACAAAGTACAGTAGAGCAACACTATAAAAATCAGTGAGAGGTCAGTCACAGTAATATCAGCAGTTTTGTCTTAGCAAGCACACTAGAGCAATGTAGGCACAATCACAAATGCAGCATTTAGCAGTATTATAACAGTTTGCAGCTCAGGAGAAAAAGCGATACAGATAGCAGATAGAATAAGTTCAAAAATAGTGAATGGAGATGCAGGCTGGAGAGTGCACCAATCAGGTACATCGTGTTGCCAGGTGGCCCAATCAGAGGCCATTTGCAACTCGCCGCACCAATCAGAAACGAGACGGTGCTTTCCAAGGACAGTGGTCGTACCTTTAGGCAGGGTCCCATTGGAGATCCAGGAGGTCAGCAGGAATTAGTGGCAGAGTCTGAGTGGTGGCTGTGGAAGTGGCCGTGGGCACCACAGTTCAACCTGGAGTGCCGCTCGTGGCGAGGCACCCTTTAAGCTGGGTCCACATTAGAGATCCAGGAGGGCAGCAGGTATTAGTGGTGGAGTCCAGACGGCAGCCATGGAAGCTGCCGTAGGTGCCGTAGTTCAATGTGGAGTGGCGCTCATGATGAGGGACCCTTTACATTGGTTCTGCGTTGGAGATCCAGGAGGGCGGCAGTCCGGGAGGCACCTGCGAAAGTGGCCGTAGGCACTGCAGTTCAACCTGGAGCGCCGCTCGTGGCGAAGGAGCCTTTATGCTGGGTCTGCGTTGGAGATCCAGGAGGGTAGCAGGAATTAGTGGTGGAGTCTGGGAGGCAGCTATGGAAGTGGCCGTAGGCACCGCAGTTCAACCTGGAGTGCCACTTGTGGCAAGGGACCCTAGTGGGCAGCACATAACAAACCAGAATTGGAGGATGGAGCTGAACAGCACCTATACATTACAATGGCACAAAAAAAGAGGATCTTTGCCAGAAACGGCTCAGAGCTGGAAGGGGCTTAGGTACAGGTTGATGCAGTGCTGGAAGAGAGCCCAGGTCCCTCTGGAAGTCGAAGGGACAGTAGCACTGTAGTTCAAGTTCAGGAGGTACCTAGTGGTGCCCCTCCTTCCCCAGAATGCGGAGACAGAGGTTGGAGATGGAGACTTTGACAGTGCACCAGAAACCATGCCCATAACTGAGAAGGAGAAGGAACAGCCAGCTACAGGCAGTACATCCGTAATAATTATGGACAACACTGCCATGAAGCGCCCCCCCCCACCTCCTAATGTGACCCAGTTCATTACTGTTCGCACTACAAGAAGTAGAAGATTGCAGGATTCTGCAAAATTACAACCAACACATAATGTACAGTACAAATCACATTGAACTGTTTCACCAAAGAGTTGGTTTAGCATTGTATTTTACAGTTGGCAATGCATTGGCAACTCATATTGCACTGTTTTTCTATGGTTAACCAACTCAAGAGCGATGTCTGTAAAATATTTTTGCAGCTCAGTTGGAATGCATCTGTAGTCCATTTACAATGCAACACAAAACTGAATTTAGCTCTTAAGAAACCATTTGTGCAAGGCTTTGTGCTGTGCAACACTTATGCAACTCAATCAGAAATGCTAAAGCAACTCATTGGAGGAACAGTTTAATGTGATTTGTACTGTACAGGTGGCAACCCAGAACAAATATGAGTTATTACAGACAGATGCTGATGAAACAGAAAGTGACTCTGATACCTCATCAATTCAGTCATCTATTCCTGAACAGACAGCAGATACTGAAGTTCCAATGGAATGCTCAGGCCCCCAAAAATGGAAGGCTAGGGCCAAACATAAACATACAGAATCTGCTTCCTGTAGAGGGAGGTTGAAATGATTTAATGGGTGATGTAAGAAAAATCTACTGCTATGGTGGAACATGAACATTTTTTCTGTCATACTATAAATGTTAACAGCATAAAGAATCCAAATAAGAGGGATTTGGTCTTTTTATATCTTACCATGTGTACCTTAGGAGTTGTATTTCTGCAAGAAGGAAGATACCATACTTTATATGAAATACAGCAGGCTAAATGAGCATGGTATCCTGGACCCTCTTTCTGGTCCATTGGCCAGGAAACATGCTCTGGAGCAGGGATTCTGTTTCACTTCCCAGACATAGAACTTATCAAATTCATTGACTTGGCCCCTGGGAGAGTCTTAATTTCGGATGTCAAAATTCAACATATGTTATACAGACTAATAAAAATGTATGCCTCACAAACGAAGGCCCAGCAAGTTGACCTCCTGAAATTGATTCAGCCTTTCCTTCACACTTCCCAGTTTATAATTTTTGGAGGAGATTTCAATTGTGGTCTCTCTTTAAAAGACAAGTCCTCCACCTCCACAACTTCAAAGCTATTCTGCAACAGCAATTTTTTTAACATCAGTATTAAAAACTGCACATTTGATAGATGCCTATAAATCGCATGCTAATTTACTCACTCCTGAATTTCATAAGGGAAACCTGGCCACCCAAATTGATTTCTTCTTTGTGTCTGAAAACCTATCTATTAGGGAAACAGTAGTAAAAATCGCAGAATGTTTGGACCACAATGTCCTAACAGTCAGTATAGGGACTAGACATTCTCTACAAAAAGGCCCTGGTATCTGGAAAATGAATATCACTTTATTACAAAATGAGGGTTTTGTGTCCCTACTGAAAGAGTTTTTGGAAGCAAAAAAAAATCAGTTGTCATTTTATGTGATAATATTATACAGTGGTGGGAGGATTTTAAACAGCATCTTGCTAAATTTTTAAAACAACACAGTAGATCGGTCTGTATGGATAAATATAAAAGATATTTACAATCTAGAATCCAACTACAAAGGTGCATGTCATTATCCACAAATACTAAACATGATTATATGGCACAGATTCAAGTGTTCAAAAAAACAGTTAAAGGTTTTTCAAATAGAAAAGGCCCAAACACTTAAGCACCAACAACAGTTTGGTGTAGCTGGAATCACTGAGATAATGTGTCCATATGAAGCATGTCAATTTAGAGTTAGTAAAAAAGAAATCACTGCATTACGTAATTAACAGAATGAATTAAAAACCACTAATGTTGACATTATGTAATTGGTTACTGCATATTCCAGAACCTAATATGGTCCACTTGAAATTGATGCTGTGGGGGCTGAGAATGCATTAGCTACAACTGACTTCCCAGCACCCCTACAGGCAGAGAATACACTGTTAGAATGATCTATGCAACATTTTGAAGTTATGGAAGCCATTCACTCTTTAAATAATAATACGGTCCCAGGTCCAGATGGCTTATCATGAGAGCTTTATAAATTTATGGGCACAAAATTGGGTGAGGAATGAACCCAAGTATATAACTGTATGCTGGATTATCAAGATATTCCTTTAAAGATGAACATGGGGTCTGTAATTTATGCACATAAAAAGGGGGATAAAAAGGCCTTACAAAACTGGAGGCCAATCAGAATGTTAAACACAGATTTTAAGAT
This sequence comes from Neoceratodus forsteri, assembly GCA_016271365.2. Taxonomy (NCBI): domain Eukaryota; kingdom Metazoa; phylum Chordata; order Ceratodontiformes; family Ceratodontidae; genus Neoceratodus; species Neoceratodus forsteri. The sequence goes on from CM057455.1 coordinate 705,388,397, forward strand.
TCTTACTAAAATCCTGGCTAAGAGACTGATGGGTGCAGCAAAATCACTTATTTCAGATGCACAAGCCTCTTCATACATGTGCAGTGTGATCCACGGCCTCCTACTGCATACTAAGTAAGCCTTTGTTCTGTCTCCTATATTAGGCCTCACCAGATCCCCCACCCCCAGCACAGCAACCAGCTGCCTCCTGCAGCACTCCATTTGGCAGAGACCAGTCCCGAGAGGTGCAAGCGGTAACTACAGACCTCCCTCACTGCACAATCTTTGTGAGGGGTGTTAGCCTGTCGACACTTCACATTGACTGCCCCACCCACCCCTTATACTTCTCAGAGACAAGCAACAGCATTGGAATGCCACCTTTCCTGCTGCAGCTCCTGTCCTTCACCACATGCTGTGGACCTCCCCCGACCAGGTCCCAGGCCCACCCCTACTACCTTTCGGTGACCACCATTGCAGCCGTCAACACTGTCCTCCCCAGGCTTAGCACCCCACCCACCACCCACACATACACTGTTATAACTGAGAGAGGAACACCTGCCCTGGTCTGTGATTGGCTCCGCAGTCCCCGTCCTATGGTCTCTAGGCATACCGAGCACCGGGGGTGCACTTCAACCCCAAAAGGGTAGGCGTCTATAGGTATATCTCCAGGGTAATCACACTGTTTCTCCTTAAATCAGGTAACATTCACCCCAGCCCAGGCCCTAGACCCACCTATACACAACAGTCCCCATCAGCCACTGGACTTCGCCTGGGATCCATGAATATTTGTAGTATCCTAAAAAAAACAGCCAAACTCCAGTGCTGGCTTACCACATACTAACCACACATCCTAGACCTTGTGAAAACATGGCTCTCCAAGTCCACTCTATACTTCGCAGTCGCTTTTCCCGGCTACTCTCTTTTTTGACTAGACAGGGTGGGAAAGCGAGGAGGTGGCTGTACTATATATGTAAAGCACAACCTGTTGTCCCAAGCCGTGCCACCCCCAAATCTAGACCACGGAGCCCAGGCATTATCTCTAAAAATTACATCAGACCCAGCCAAGTCCCCACTAATAATCACTGCAGCCTACATCCCCTCACGTAAGCAAGCCCATGCCCTCCAATCTCTTACAGACTATATATCTAGCCTCAACCACAAATCTGGGCACAACCTGTTAGGTGACCTTAACCTGAACTGGCTGAGCCCTGCAGCATCCTCCTCCATAGGTACACTAACAGCCCTGGACTATCACCAGGTAGTGACCAAGCCCACTAGATGTAACCCATCCACAGGCAGCAGCACACTCCTAGATGTCATCCTCACAAACAGACCAAGCAATCTAGTCGATGTTAAAGTCCTACCCAAACTCTTTCAGTGATCACTCCCCTGTGTTCTGCACCTGGTCAGGCAAACAACCCTCACTCCCCCCACCACCACCTCTCTTCGTTGCCACCTCAGCGCAGGCAAACTCCGCCAACTTAAGCAGCATTTAACACAATGGAACTGGTCTCCACTCTAATATGCCACCAGCATAGACACTGTGGTCTCCTACTTCTATGACTCCTTCACCCAAACCTGTGACATTTTTGCCCTCCTAAGGAAAACTACCACAAAAAACAACCCCCCCAGATAACACCATCCCTGAAACAACTCCTAAAAAATTGTGATGACCTGTGGTACAAAGCCAATGAATCAAGAAAACCAGCTGGCAGGTAAGTCTTCTAAGCCACCAGAAACAAGTGTACATGGGCTGTTTGGAAGGCCAAAGCTGACCACTATAGAGCTGCCCTCACAGCCTCCTGTGGCTTGTCTCACAAATTCTGGGACAACATAAAAACCCTGAATGGCAAGTCACAGACACTGTCACCATCCCAAATCACCACTATGGGTTGATCACCATGGACCCTAAAGAAATTGCCAACACCTTTAACAATAGTTTTACAGACTTCAGTTCTGTCCTCCCCTCAAACTTCTTCAACTCTGTACCCGAAGAAGCCCAGCCCCACCTCCTACGACCTCCTTTCTATCTGAGGACCATCTCCCCACATGAGGCAAGGCCATACCTTGCCAAGGCCCTTAATGGGAACAGCCCCCTAAATGACCCTCTTGACATCAAACTACTCCGACTCACACTAAAAATACTGCTTGCCCTGCTTGCCACCATACTTAACCTCTCCCTCTGCCTAGGGCAGTTCCTGACAGCTTGGAAAAATGCTGTGGTCACCCCCATCCTCAAAGGTGGTGACCGCCTATCCCAAGGAAACTAATGCCCAATTTCTATTCTGCCCCCGCTCTCCAAGGCCTTGGAAACAATTGTGTCAGATCAGCTGCCCGATTACCTTGATACCCATAACCTACTCTGCATGGAACAACACGGCTTCTGGTCTGGGAACAGCACCGCCATGGCCCTGTTGTAATTCTCTATACACTTGCACCTTGCCCATGACCGTTGGCACTTTGCCGCTGCCATGTTTATTGACCTATCCAAGACTTTTGATATGGTCAGCCATTCTCTCCTGATTAACACCCTCACATAATTAGGTTTCTCACAGGGACCTCTTGACTGGTTTGCTAGCTATCTATCATCCAGATCCCAATGTGTCAGGATCAATAACACCATCTCCGTCTCATGCCCCACCCACTTGGGAGTCCCACAAGGATCCATCCTGGGCCCCTTGCTCTTCAGCTTGTTTGTAAATGCCCTCACCACCTCCTGCTCCAAAAAGATCCTCCTGTATGCAGATGATGCAGTCATCTTTGCCTCCAGCCCAAACCCATCGGACCTTCAGAGCTCCCTCCCTTCTGCTTTCAGTTGGATTGAGCATTGGTTCATAGAGCATAGGTTAGTATTGAACCTAAAAAAAAACTAAGACCCTCTTGTTTGCACACCACCATAGCAAGTTAAAAAATTCCCAGTTATCCATCAAATCCAGCTCACACCACCCCCTGGAACAGGTCACGTCATACAAGTACCTGAGTGCCATATTCAATATGGCTCTCACTTTCCATGAGCACATCAACACCCTCATATCTGCTGCCAATGCACTGGTCGGTCTATTGTATCACCATAGAACCCGCCTCATCCCAGAAGCGCTAAGACTAGCTCTCACATCCTCAGTCCTCTCCCTAATGAACTACGGCCTGCTCATTTACTCCACAGCTGATGCCACAGCCACCAGAAAACTAAAGGTAGTAACCAACAAAACATGTAGACTACTAACTGGGGCTGACCGGATGACCCATACCTGTAACCTCTACTCACCTGCCCAGATCTTAAACTTCGAAAGGGAGAGTACAATATCAGGCCTGCCTCATAGCCAAAAAGTCACTATTTAGCCTGACCCCCCAGGGCCTGTCAACTACCCTAATAACCACCACCCCATCTGTGAATATACACAGTGCAAGTAAAGCAACAATAACCATCCCAAGGGTCAAAACAACACTAGCACAGAGATTGTTTCTGGTCAGGGCCCCCACCTGATTCAACACCTTCCCCTCACAGGTCACCTGCCATACCAAGCTCTGCCCTTTCAAGGTCACCCTGAAAGACCACCTTCTAACCTCATGCACATTCACCTGCCCACTGTAGCTTCCCCCCCCCACACACACACACTCTTCTTTTGATGCCATGCAGACTGGTAACATGGCTCCAACAGCCCAGGGCCATCTCAGTGCTGGGACTAGTGCCAGGGTCCACGGGCATACGACAATGTCTGTCTTGGACAGCAATTGTGACACTGTAATGCATAAAACAGATACTTATCTTTGTATATATTATGTTGTAAATGAATAGGTATATGTAACATGCTCTGTTGCACTGTAATTGTATGTCAAATGTATTGTCTCCATGATGTGGAGCCTTTGGAAATGAGTCTGTGACTCAAAGGTTGTAATTCCAAAATCCTAAATAAATAAAAAATAAGGACAATGCATTCAAGACCACCTGATTTGCTTTGATAATTAATAGAAAAGGGGAATATGGGTCATCTTTCAGGCCTGGTGGTGTCATTAGACGAGAGACAAACAATTGATGCTGTTAGTCATGACTTCTTATGGTTGGTTTTGCAAAAATTCCAGATACCTGATAAATTTATACAGTGGATTAAAGTGTTGTATCATACAGCAATAACAGTTCCATTTGTGAATTGGCATCGGGGACCTTAAATGTATTAAGAGAGGGGTATGACAGGGATGCCCCCTAATTCTGGTATTGTACATCTTTTTTTTAGATCCTTTATTGAGAATGATTAATACTACACGACGGCTTACACCGATTGTGGACAGCTCAGGTTTGACGGTTCTGAACACCATAGCATATGCAGATGATATGTGCTTGATACTGAAAGATGAAGCCCTTAGTGGTGGAAGCCCTGACAGTATTGTCTGAATTTGGGACAGTAGCCGGTGCAGCTTTGAATACAAACAAATGTGTTGGTAAGGTGTTAGGGGATGACCCTTTGGCTTCAGAAAATGTGGGAGGTGTAATGATTACATCAGATCTGATCAAAATTCTAGAAGTTAAATTTGGAACAACACGTTCTGATGTGCTTAATTGGGAAGAACAACTTGGGGTAGCACAACGCAATGTTTTCACTTCGAACAAATGGAAAATGGGGAAGAAAAAGAGAGTCTATCCAATTAAAACTTATTTGATACCGGTCTTCTTATTTATTAGTTACATTTTTCCCCCTCCAAAATGTTTAGAGACATGTTTATTAAGTATATTTTTTCAAGCAATTTGAGGAAGCCATCTTAACCCCATAAAAATAAATATATTGTATCTTCCCTTATGGCAGGGTGGCTTGCAGATAGTTCACCCGTTATTATTTTTTACTGCATATTTTTTATGGCTAATCTACAACCTTTTTTAGTTCATACAGATAAAGGATGGGAACCTTGGGTATATATTAACATTTAGGTGTGGTTCCAGTTATGGGATAATAAGGTGCTTAGAATTGTATGACAACAACTGGACGTCCCAATGTATTGGAAAGAAATATTTATGAGATTAAGACAATGGGATGTCACTACTAATATGATCATCCCTCTTCATAGAAGAATCCTGTATGTGGACCTTTGAAATACAATTTGCACAGTCCCCACTGTATTTGAGCATTGCCCAGAAGAAAGTAAACAAAATCTAACAGAACTACTTAAAAACCTTAGGATCCCCCCACGTATGTGGGACTTACATTGGCTTAGTTGTTATGGGAAAATTAACGTTAGGGGTAATCAGAAACATACACAGGCTAGCGAAAGACTGTGCAGTAGACCTGAATGTATTAACCAGGTAGTAATGATTGAACACTTGTTCTTTCATTGTTCCTTTATTAAATAATTTTGGGCATTTCTTGCAAGAGCCTGGTCGGCTCCTACTTTTGCCCGAATGTCCTATAAAATCCTGATGTATGGGGATTTTTTAGGACCGTGACAGATATGGGACAAAGAAACTACAGAAGTGGTGCTTATGATCTATAAATGGTATATTTGGAATGCACTTTGCTTCTTCACATTACAAGAAAAATATACAACTTATCTGGAGATTTTGGGAAATATTAATAAACATATGGCACAAATTTATATGAGGGGAAAAAAGTCTTTACAAAACCAAATGTGGCTGACTAAATGGCATGACATGCCATGGGTAACTGATTCTTATGCCCCTATAACACAGACATTGAATAAGTAATAAAATGAAATTGATATGTATTGGAAAACAGAAATTGTTTTTTTCTTTCATTAGCTCTGTGTTGTATAATTTAGGTATTATAGAATAAGAGACTCTGTGGATGTATCATATATAAAATTTTTTTCTTCCCTTTTGCCCTTTTTCATTTCCTGTCAAGATCTGTATTAATCTCTGAATTAAGAGTTGTATGTTATTACCTGTTTTTTTCCTTTTGATTATGATATTGCTTGATAATGATGTATTTTAGTTTTGTATTCAATAAACTTTCCCCTACTCTTTTCAAGAAGTGCCATGGGATCTTTAACATCCAACTGAACTACCTTTGGAACAGGCAGATGGGACCTTGGTTTAATGTCTCTTCCGAAAGATGGTACCTCAGGAGCGCAGTACTCCCCTCATGCTGCACTACAGTGTCAGTATTGGGATTTAACCCCAGTGCCTGGTGTGGGGATAGAACCCACAGCCTTCTGATCTCCCAGCCTCAGAGGCATCATCTTGTTGGATCCTTGCCCCCTTGCAGGGTCCTCAGCATCCTGAAAGGGTGTTGTTCTAGGCCTCTCCCCTCCCCCAACCATCTTGCCAGGTTCTTGCCCCCCTTGCAGTGTTCTCAGCAACCTGAAGGGATGTTTTTCTCAGCATGTCTCTCTTTCCTTTTCTCCCCCCTGTCCTGCCCCTTCTCCCCATCCACTCCATTGCCGTCCTGGCCTCTATTAAGCAACCTAAGCAATTGTTGACCCCCTGTACATTCTTTGTCTTGCCAAGCACTTTAAGGTATATTCCTTCTCTGGTCTATACCTTGCCTAGTTACTTTATTACTATATGTTCATGATCATGTATTTTTGCCCTGTTTAGAATTGTGATCATGGTGTTGTTGCCCTACATGGAATATCTATGCATGCTGCATGTTTCAGCAATTGACTAGGATTGTAATGATCTGTTTTGTGTGTGTTGTACCTTGTGTAAATCTGCCTGCATATTATTCTGTACATTTGCCTGTTTGTATTTGCCTGTTATGTTGTTACTTGCTCTCCCCTCCTATGTAACCCTTCCCCCCCAGGATGCTTCTGAAAACGAGCTGTTTTCAGCTCATGTTGTCTTTCCTGGTGAAATCTTTACAAATAAATAAATACTCTAACAACTGCACACACCATCTATAGTTAATCTGTTTTATTCCTCCACCATGGCTGGTGCAGGCTATCCTTCTCACCCACCCCCTCAGCACCATCACCCGGTGTCTCAGGGACCTACCTCAATCTCAGTGCTTCCCCACGGAGTACCACCCATGGTGTGGCTCGGCACTGTACCGCTGATGAACAGATCCAGTTCTGAGAGAGGGCCCTGTAGCCTGGTGTGGAGCCTGCAATGGGCCGGTGTCATCCTGTGCTGCACCCAGCCATTTTCCTCTACTTTTTTCCCCCCGGAAGAATGAATGCTCAATACCATCCTGATGCACCCATGCATGCTTCTGTGTGTGGGACATCACCGGCTGCCATTCCTCCATTACCCAAATTGTGGTCCCTGGCTGCCTGCCTCCAAGCCTCTGCTAGAGACCACACATGTGCCAGGATCCACAGCCCTCCCTCCCCAGAGGAGGAAAACAGTTCACCTGACATTCAGTCGTCCTCTCTCCGGTAAACCCCCTATGACCTGAGTCACTTACTGAACCCAGGTCCCCAGTGTGGAGACAGGTGACAATGCCACAGGGAGTGTAACAAAATCCCGACAATCAGAATCTCAACCATTACAATCCCAAGCCCGAAATCACGGCACGATGATTGCCCAACAGACCAACATCCCGATGACTGAAAGCCTGACACTTGAACTTAACACAACATGGAGTTGGTTATATTAGTTTAGAGGGGTGTAGTGGTGGAGCCCCCATCTACCCACAAACACGGCAGAAGTCCAGTGTCAGGCTTGCAATTCTTGGGATGGTGGTCTGTTGGGCAATCGGTGAGTCAGGCTTTCGGGCTTCGGATTATGTGGGTCGGAATTCTGAGTGTCAGGATCTCGTAGTATATCTACGCCACCAGGCTGGCCCAACTGCACACAACTTTGGCATTCTGAAACCATGGTTACCATGACATTCAACCTTCCCCCCCACTCATCACATTTTTAAGTGCCTTGCATCTGTACATTATGGAAATGTATGCCCTCTAACCCACCAGTTTCAGCTTTTATTTTTCAAACGTTAATTACAACCACCATTTTATGTAACTTAGGAGAAATAAGTCATACAAAGTAGCTTGCAGTGAGGACTAACAGTACTCTTCAAGTAAGTTTCTGTGCTACAGCAGAGCAGGGGGTGCAGATCCAAAGGAGTGGCCAGCCCCAGTTTCATATGAAGATCCAAAATATGAACCACATGGAAAACCAAAGTTGCAGTTATTATTTTACTGTGGGCACAAACTCATACAAAACAACTGTACCAGCCAATACACAGGATGCCCCAAATGCCCTGGGGCTTTACTTAAGAGAGCTTTGTAAGCGGGCCTCCTGACAAAGCTCTCATGAGTGAAGCACCGGGGCAATTGGGGCATCCTGTATGTTTGCTGGTGCAGTTATTTTGTATGACATTGTGTCCACAATAAAATATTAACTGGCACTTCGGTTTTGCGTAGTGTTCATCTTTTGGATCCTTGCAGGAATGACAAGGCTTTGAGCTTTGATTATTACATCATCAGTAGCTCTTCACTGAAACTAGTTTTTTAAACGGGAAATCAAATTAGGATTACGAATTTACTTGTAACTCTGAAACAAAGTAATTTAGAGATTTCATTTTTGGCATGAGGCTGATAGGAGCTCTGCTGATCCTTGTTCTGAATTTATTGATGCTAGCAATGTTTGCTTAAGTCCCTTTTGAATGTTTTCATGCCTTAGCTGGAGTTGTTTTTCTCACTTGGGTATTTGGGGAAGCTCAGGAAGGACAGCTACTTAAGTGTGGTGTGCTGAGAAGAAAAGGTCACTGGGAGGTCAGATTAGAAAGTAATACATAGCTATACTAAGGCTTAGAAAGGAGATGACTCTCTCTACAATCACTGAACTCTCTAAGGAGAAGGGGCTGACTGCCTAAGAAGCCAAGAGCAACTGAGATTTAACCTAGTCAAACAGGTTAAACTGAAGCTGTAAGGCATTACTTCCTACTGCTTAGAAAGGGGTCTACAATTTTGATAGCAAGAACCTTTAGAGAAAATATGGGGTGCAAAAGGTTTTGTTGAACGTGCTCTTTATAACTGGTAAAAAGCAGCTGCAAAATCAGTTTTTCAAGTCTGTTTACCATTCTGAAGCCATCTGATAAAATACAGATTTTTCTTTTATTATTGTGTTTTGAATAAAACAATACTTTTTGTGTCTCATACCTTTTTCTATGGTCTGTCTGTACTTCCTGACTCACACATCTACCATAGGGGCATCCAAAGTGTTTCTGCATAGGAGAGCATCACATCTAAAACCACCTATAGTGGGCCACCAACTACCCAGCAACAGTGCATCAGACTGCCATGCCAGTGAGCTGTGTCCAGAATCAAGCCCAGGTTATGGGCAAGCGGAAAGCCATGGTAGCAGAGTGCCACTTGGGGCAATGCAGCCTCAGTTAGAGAAGGAGACATCACAGTCCTATTACAGACCTGTATTTTGAGGTCTACTCATAGGAGAGTTTTTTTTTCCCATTTGTTAAAATGGTTTAATGTGCTCCTAGATTTATAGTTCAGAACCTTATTGATTGTCTTCATCTGGAAAGGGTGTGCAATATGAACTGTTCCAAGTGGTACAAAAGAGCGACCAGATTTTTCTGGTCAATAAAGAGACTAAGCTTCTGTGTAGGCCATCACTGACCAAAGTCTAAAAAAAAACTCTTGAATTACATTCCCAATGTATTTTGTCCATTTCATTTACAGTAAAAGTGTGTCCATCAACAATTTTTCTAGCCATCAGAGTTAATAGGAATGCATTCCGTAATATCCCTTTATGTCCTCTGTTGGAAGTACAGAAACTTGGTGTCTACTTGTGCAGCTTACATTGTCTGGTCTGCAACTTTCTAAGCAATGTAACTCCCTGCAGGTTCTGTAATAACAGACATTTTTTGTGTACAAAGTGCTGTCAACAAGAGTTGAAGGTAACTGAATTACAATTCAGAAGAACATTATATCTCTCCCAGTGCAAGTGCTATCTACTGATTATTAAGTCCAGCAGATTTGAATAATCCAGTGACAATTTGGAATGACACACAAAGAAGAAATCATGTCATACTTACCATAATTTCTTTTTCTGTTATTTCCAGCATTGCAGCTGTGACCAGTCTAAAAGGTTTCTTTCACGTCTAGACAATATTCCTGAAACATGTTTTTCCCAATAGGACAACAATATATTACAACTTAATGTAATTTACTTCAGTCACAAATGGACATCATGAAACCATAAGAACATTTTCTGGTGTGCTGTTTTGTTGACCTAACAATGCTGTGAACAGAATTTTCTACATGTGGATCCCTCACATGGTAAATGCCCTTCTGAAATGAGATAGTGTTGAAAAGAACTCTGCAAGGGAAGTAATATATCACATTGAGGTCAAGGGGATTGGCAGCACTATAAGATATTTTAAATGGGAAAAGGGAACCTAATACCTTACCCTGTAGACATGGCCCCTTCACATTCACTGCCTGCTACAGAGCAAAATAATAACCTTGACCAAACACAGATCTATGGTGCACAAAAATACTAGTTTATAACAGTACATAGGGAAATAAAATGATGGGTTAATGTCCTGTGGGGTGTCTTGCAGGCAGAATAATGTTTACCATGTTCTGTGTTCAATGCAATAAATGGCAGGTGAATCAGGTTTAAACTCAACACTCTCCAAAATGTCTAAAAATGATTTAGCAAAACCTCAGCACCTCCAGTGTGGTGTGATACCTGGTGCCTAACATGGGTAAGACTCTGTCCACATCTAATTTGCTGCTCGCCAGCCTACTACTGCCATTTGGGTACCTCTTCACTACAATAGAAGCCATCTGGTTGCTCTATCACCTTGTCATACTTCTGCCATATGGTCACCACTGTCGGGTCACTCCCTCACTCATCATCATCTAGTGGGCTCACCACTGAATTTTATGTCCATTGCATGCCTAGACTATAGGCCAGAGTGGCCTATGCCTACATTACTCAATTCGGCACTTCAGAGGAAGTAGCTATCCCATCCTGGATTTCACTAGTCCCTGCATCAACCTAATCACGCCACTCAGATCAGGGGAGGGAAAGGCATAGGACAGACATGCCTAGGACAAGATTGCCACATGACTACAGTACCAAATTAGGGAGGTGCCACCAACTTGTGTTGAGGCATCTGCAAACAACCAAGCTAGCCCTCATACTTGGGGAGATATACTTTTCAGTGTTACAGTTGTGTGCCTAGCTTCCCTTCTTGGATTTATCCCAAAGTGGGTAGACTTACTGGGCTCGTGGTTCCCACCATTAGTTCTGGCGGGGTACCCCATGGTAGGTTACCTCCCTCCTCAACCCAGTGTATTCCATCCTCTGCCAATAAACCTTGCCTATGCTGCTGCCAACAACACTTCTATAGGTCCTCTGGGCCCTCTTGAAATGTTAAGGCAGTAGAACTGCATCTGAGGGGGGACTATCTATTATGCCCAAGTCCTTGAGGCAACCAGGCCTGCCATTTAGCAGTTCTACTGTAAGTGGCTGCCAGTACAGGAGATATGCAACAGCTCTTGGCAGCACTTCAAAAAAGCCACTCCATGCTGCTGCTCCTGTGGTCCTCCTGGCTTCCCATTACCCATACATCCAGATGCTTCTCCTGAACATCAACTTCTTCATTCACATCCCTCACTGACTGTGTCCCAGCACAAAAAAAGGAGACAAGGATTGGGTGCTCTTATACCTGACCACACCTTGCTAATCCAAGAGACCCGGGTAGTGTCTGCTGGCTGTGGGAGAGCCACTCAGATTGAGACCTCCTGGGAAAAGGTCAGTGACTGGTCCTACACTACCAGACAGCAGGGGGCATAGGGAGGGAGGAGGGGACAGAGGTTATGACCCCTTCACTTCTTACCATAGGACGTATCATTTTTATGAATGTACGTGTATATGAATGTTTTATTTAAACTTTTTTTATTGTAATTTTTTTTCAGTGTCTGAATTTAGTACTTATGAACAGTGCCCAAGTGAAAGCACTAGAGCCTGAAGCCACTCTATTTATCCACATGAGAGATGTAGCTGGGGTAATCACAGTGCCAGCTTCCCCATACTACCCGTCTAATGTCCCTTAACCCTATCCTACAGAGACTACCATGTAGGTAAGGGGTTAGTTAAGGTTTCATGAACATTTAGGAGAAACAAGAAGCTTCAACTTGAACAGCATGCTCAATAGTGCTTCGTCCAAAAGCACATCAAGTAGAACAGAAAAAGGATCAGCACTCAGGAACTGCCACAAAAATTCTGTTTATTTAAACCATAAAGTGCATACCCGGTGCAGACCCAAACACCGAGGTAGTAACACCCCGTGCACCTTTGGCCCTCACTGATCCTTCCTCAGGATCCAAATGCTCATGGGATGTTAATACCTTGGATTTTGGGTCTTCACATGGTATGTACTTTATGTTTTAAATAAATAGAATTTTTATGGCAGTTCCTGAGTGCTGATCCTTTTTCTCTCATACTCCATACCCATTTTATCTTGTATATATGAATGTTCATATTTATGTTGTTATCTTTACTAGTGTTCAAAATGGTAACTGGCTTGTGATCTACTGGATCTCAAGTTACTAACAGCCTGGAATGTTGGGGCAGCTTGGGGTCCATGGTGATGTCACAGTTTTGTGACTGTGTCGCATCCCAGGTAGGATGTCCTAAGTAACCACTCATTATAAACAACTCAGTGACAATATTGGCAATATTGGGAATAACAGAAATTAAGATATGATAACATTTCTTTTTTTTTAAATGGCGGTTATAGTCCCCTAAGAAAACATTGTAGAAACACTTTATGTGAATACTGTAAATGATATTACATAGAAACATGGAAGTTGACGGCAGATAAGGACCACAAGGCCCATCCAGTCTGCCCATTTCTTCTACCTTTTGAATGTGCCACAGGGTTTGACTCTGTCAATGGCCTATCTATTCATACTCATCTGTATTGCTCCCTTATGCCTATCCCATGCCTTTTTTGAAGTTCTGCACTGTATTCATATCCACCACTTCCTGAGGTAGGCTGTTCCATGCATCCACCACACTTTCTGTGAAAAAACTTTCTCACATTACCCCTTAATTGGCTACCCTCTAATCTCATGATGTGTTCACTTGTGCTGCTATTTTTCTTATATTGAAACATGTTAGACTCTTTCACCTCTTTAATGCCCTTAAGATGTTTGAGTGTTTTGCTCATTGCACCTCTCTCCCTCCTTGGCTCTAGGGAATACATATTGAGCTCTGTTAATCTGTCCTCATATGTTTTCTGATGCAGTCCCTGTACCATTTTGGATGCCCTTCTCTGGACTGCCTCCATTTTGTTAATGTCCTTGTGCAGGTGCATCCTCCAGTACTGCACACAGTACTCCATATTGGGCCTAACTAGTGTCTTGTAAAGAGGGATTATTACCTCCCTCTTACAACTTGGGATACCCCTACTAATACACCCCAAAATCCCTCTAGCCATACCTACTGCTTTGGTGGTCTGCTTGGATGATTTCAGGTCATCTGCGATGTTGATGCCCAAGTCTCTTTCTTCCCTTGTGACTGCCAGCAACTCCCCTCCCAACCTATAGGTAGCGTTAGGGTTTCTTTTCCCTATGTACATGATCTTGCACTTTTTTGTGTTAAACCCCTTTGGTTTTATTTTTATGTTGTCTTGCACGTGGTCAAGCAACATCTTGCAGTAGTAGTACATTCAGAGGTATGTCAGTGTTGGCAAATGCAGGAAATGCTTTAGTGGATACATCCCTTAGCCAAACAATTAGTGTGCATGCTAACGATGATGCAAAACTTTGAAGAGAGCCAAAACCTTGAAAGAAATCTGCCACTTCAATGAGGTACAGTTTCCTCATTGGAGCATCAGATGACAAGGCTCTGTTATGTGCCTTTCCTGGTGAAACATTCCAATAAATATGGCGGCTCCTGCTGCCCACCACACAATCCCCACAAAGCTGACACTTGGGATGCCCCATCTCTATGTTGGCATGTCTCCCCTAGTTCAATTTTTTTGCAGATGGGGGTGCCCAATCCCTGTCGGCATCATGATCCCCCCCACACACACTTTCTTTGCTGACGGGGTACCAAGTACCCATTGGCATCATGCCCCTCTCCAAACTCATGGCACATTGGGAGCACAACCCACTGTGTCCCAAATAATTTTCGTTACCTGTAAATAAAGAAAACCATCCCCAAAGTCCATTTTCTTTGTCTTACCTGTAAGACAAAAAAAGGTCCCTCGTCATCCCTCTATGCCCCCTCCCTAACCCACACCCCCCTTACCACATACTTATCTCCAGAGCGTTGGTGATGTGATCTTCTGTGGAGCAGGAACATGTCTGAAATCTTCAAAAGCCAACCGGGAACTGAACAAAATGTGGTAAGTTTTATAATGGCAGGCAATGGGGGGTTTCAATTTAAGTGGCTATCTCAGACATTTTGGGGAATTTTGGTACCAGATTTTCAACCTAGGGTTCCTGGGACCCCACCTCATTAACACATGCACTGTCATCTCATTGTTTAGTACAGAAAGGTGATTTTGCAGTCACCATGCAGAATCACCTTTTGGGACCAAGTAACAAAATGACAGTGCCACTGTTCATGAGGTGGGGTCCCAAAAGGCCCATGTTGCAAATCTGGTGAAAAAATTCCAAAAAATGACTGCGTTACATTCGTAACTTCACCAATTTTTAATATTTTCACTCCAGATTTTCAAAACTGCCATTTGTTCACACCTCCTTATTGTTCATAAGCTATACAGCTGTAATTTTTCGCATCCTGCCTGAAATGTGTTTTCACACCTGTGGTGCAAATGGTGCAGTCGCTGTGGGAAATCACCTTTTGGCTAACACATTGATAGTGCCACTGTTCCTGAGGTGGGGTTACAAAAAGCTCATGTTGAAAATTTGGAGTGAAAATACCAGCAAACGCCTACGGCGTTAGGGCTTCCAACTATAATGCCCCACCCTGTAGAGACTGACAGGTGTCAGGGTGTGACTTGGGATCATCGGCTGTAATGCTCACGCCATTCCACCCCCACCCTGCAGCCAATGATAGGCATTGAGGTGTGCCTTGCAGTCTTCAGCCCCGAAGTTCACCCCATTCTCCTAGGAATTGATTGGAGGCAGATCAAATGGCTCCAGGCCTAGATGAAGCCCTTGAATTCTTTATTGTAAATTTTCTATCAGCGACCAACAAACATGCTCCATTTAAACAGCTCAGGGTGAAAGGTCAGGATGCCAAATGGCTCTCCCGTGACCTCAGAAAACTCATGAGGAGTAGCATGGGGTAAATTTAAGTCCACTGGCCAGACCTCTGATCGGCAAAAGTTCAAAGAAATTCGCAACAAAAGTAAACTCGAGATAAAATGTGCCAAAGTTCAACACTTCCGAAAACTTCAGGATAACAACTTATCCAATCCCAAGAAATTCTGGAGTCAAATTAATAACCTAATCAAGGGCCAAACCACCCAGGAGGATGGAGATATAGTAGCAAACAAGAACCATCATAAGACCCCACAAGCTGCTGCAGATGCTCTTAATACATTCTTCACAGAACTGGACAGGTTTAAAACATACTCCCCGGGTCCACCCATACTTCCACAAAGCCCAGGTAAAATAAATCCTCTCACTCCTGAATTTCACCTCAAACTGACCACCCAAAAAGAAGTACTGAAGCTCCTAAAGGGAATCAAACCCTATGGATCTGCCGGGCATGATAAACTTGAACAGAAACTTCTTCACCTTTGGCACCTGCCATTGCAGGACCTGTAGCATGGCTATTAAATCAGTCTCTCCTTGAAGGGCAAGTCCCTTCACTATGGAAGGTAGCCCTGGTCTCCCCCATCCTAAAGGGTGGACCATGGCAACTGGTTGAGAATCACTGCCTGATATCCATCCTATCCATCCTCAACAAAGTGCTTGAGAGGGTGATTTACAATCAAACAGTTGAATTTATAGAGAGATATGACATTTTTTACTGCTCATTAACATGACTTTCAAAATAATCATGGCATGGATACAGCACTGATAGCCCTGACCTCAGAAATATTCTCAGTGCTAGATAAGGGGATACTCACTGATGCGGTCTTCATTGACCTCACCAAAGCATTCGACCTAGTGGACCACAAACTCCTCCTCTCTAAACTCAAATGGATTAGGCTGTAAAACCACACAACCCAATGGTTTACCTCATACCTCCAGGATAGAACTCAGTTGGTGAGATGGCAAGGCTCTGTGTCAGATAAGCGATCAATCCTAGATGCTGTGTCCCAAGGATCTATCCTGGGGCCTCTGAGCTTCTCATTTTTTTATCAATGAACTGCTAAAATGCTGTGGCAGGTCAATGGTTATCCTATATGCAGATGATGCAGTACTATACAGATCTTCTTGAGGTACAGCTACATTAAGTAATCTCCTAAAAAATGACCTCTTGGAGCTAGAGAGTTGGATAAGCTGTAACAAAATGGTGCTGAATGTTAAAAAACCAAAAGCCAGGCTATTAGATCCTAAAAAACTAGGACCAGATAGGTCTAAACTGCTAGGTCTCTCTCTCTCTCTCTCTCTGTCTCTGTCTCTCTCTCTCTCTCTCTCTCTCTCTCTCTCTCTCTCTCTCTCTCTCTCAAATGGACATAAAGTAAGCACAGTTGAGTCCCTGAAATACCTAGGAATCACCCTGGACCAGGACTGCACCTTCAAGGTGCACATAACACAACTTAATAGGTCCTTGAACCAAAAAATTGGTCTCCTATACTGCCTTAGCCAGTATCTTACCCTGACCTCCAGCCACAATATAGCACAGGGTATCCTCCTACTCCTCCTACTACATGGCTCTACAGTTCTGTCCTTGGCCAAAAACACTGAACTGCTGAAGTTTAGAACAAAGTACAACAGAATAAGCAGGTTTGCGGCCGGCGCTGCAGCTAGAGAACACCACTGTCATGTCCTTTAGATGCTATCCTGGCCCACTCTGGATGACATGCTTAAATACTCATCCCTCTGCTTAGTTTATAAGCTCAGACTGCCACCCGCCCACACACCCCCAACCCCCGCGAGTATAGCAAACTTCCTGAAACCCAAGTTAAACAATCGTCCTCTATGGTCATTGACAATTCAGCTCCTAACAACTCCCAGAACCCAAACTGCACAAGGGTCCAGAGTGTTCTCTAACATTACCACACCCCTCTGGAATGCTCTCCCAGCTTCCATAAAGGAATGTAACTCACTAGGTGGATTCAGAAAAGGCCTAAAAGCCTACCTACTAGGTCTGCTGCTTCCACTGACACCCCAGCTCAGGTTCCTGTGCACCCACTTTGTCACACCAGATATGAATGTTACCACTGATATACTCCATTGACATGCACTAAAGTTATACCTGTTTTAGACTATAGTTTAGGAAAAACTCTCAGAATGTCACATGGTATCAACACCTGTATGTGCCACAATTTGGTACATAATATCCTATACAAATTTATCCATCAGACTACCTGTATACTCTTGTATATTACATATGACTAGGGATGTTAGTTTGTCATGGCAGTCATACACATAATTGATTCCATGATGTTTGATCTTTATTCAGGACTTCCAGAACTTTCACTAGTGTCATCAGAATGTAGCAATGATGACACTGCTACATTTACTACTGTTTACTAATGATTTCATGAACAAATAATGAGTCATTAATACTCTTCCATGACAAACTTACATCCCTACATATGTCAGTATGTGCTGCAATATTTGTACATAGTGTTCCACAAGAATTTGTCCATCGGACTACTTGTATAATTCTTACATCTTACATATGACTGTATACGTTGCAATATTTTTTTCTATACATTCTGAAGTGTCCTATAAGTATCTCTTTTTTTTTTTTAATTACTTTACTTTTTTCCTGGGGTCAGTTTTGTCATTTTTACTTCCGCCCTGGTCACGGGACCCCCTTGTGCCTCAGCATCCAAACTTGTCTAGCTCCCCGGTCACCCCTGGCTTACCCCCCAGAGGACGGGGGTGCGGCGACTTTCCCAAGGTAGCCCCACAACTAATATCTTGTTGGAGAGCTGAACTTGGATGCTGATGAGACCCCAGGGGGAGGGCATCACAGAGATGGAGCCAACCCAGCTACTTTTTCTTTCCTATTTCTTAAGAGGCGGGGACGTGCAATGATGACCGGCGTCTGCCCCGCCGCTTAGAATCCAGACATAGGCATCATCAGCAGTCAACCCAGCCTCCGCTAGGTGTCGCCAGAGAGTGAACATTCACCCCAACCCCCGAGAAGGTGAGCCTTCCAAGGACGCTCCATCCTTCTCCCCCGGCTGGCCCTCCGATGACCCAAGTCCATTCCTGAACATGAATCGCCAGCGTCGCATGTGGAAATCCAACCGCTGCGCCGGCGGGCCGGCCTATAAGTATCTGTCTATCTCACTACCTGTATAGTCTTGTAACTAACATATGACTGCAAACTATGTCTCTTGGACTTTATGAAATTTCAATGCCATGTTACTCCTGTACCTCATTTGTATGTAACTAATCCCGGGTTGCCCCTGAAAAAACAAACTGTATTGGTCTCAGTGGGCCTACCCGGTCAACAAACTTAAACAAATAAATAAATATACTGCACCCATTTCAGCACATTTCCTTATGGAATGGGGTGAGCTTAAGGCCCAAAGACCCCAAGGCACACCGTAACACTTGTCAGTGTCTGCAGTGTAGGGTGAGGTGGAACGGTGTGAGCATTATGGCTGACGACCCAACGGCACACCCCAATGCCTGTCAGTCTCTGCAGGGTGGGGGTGGGGTTGGTGTCAGTTCAATACTTTCACTGCCATTCCTATTATGCATCTCTGTAACTACTGCACTATCAATGCCAGCAAGACAACATTCGAAATTGACAAATGTTTGTTTGATTATGCCTTTCTACCTAAACACTGGAAAAACATAACGTTTCTTAAAGAGTCAAAGTAAAGCCACTACAATTCAGTTATTTATGATTATGTAAATGTCAACAGTCAATCTGCATAAAGGCTTTATACCACCCTGGCTCATGTAATGCCAAACTAGGAAAATTCACAGAAGCTTTGTAGAGACAAGCCACTGTTTAAGCTGATAAAGCCAAACCTATTGTCTGCCTGCTTTGTGAAGTGAATTCAATGTTTCGTATCCCATTTTTCTGTGCTGTATAGGCATTCACCAGATTTGCATAATGATGTCACAGGTAATGCAATGAAAAAATATTCCAAAATGAGTAAAGGAGATCAAATGTTTTATTTCCAACCTATGAGGAGGCACACAGCATACTAAGAAATAAAAGCTGAGAGTTTATACAGGTGGCAGTCCCTGCAAAGGGCAGTCTCTTATCAGTGACTAATGGTTTGAGTAGAATATTTACTTTGAGGGGTATGAGTCACAGGCTGCTCCTATGTTTATCTACGTCAGTGTTGCAAAATGGGTTTGCAAATCAGCCTGGCTTAAGCAAATGTAGCTTCACTGTGTATTCCACTCTGGAGAAAATCGTTGTATATCAAAAGGTAGCTTTTTATGGCTCCCATTAGTCCTAAAGCATTCACATTTTTAAAATATGAATATCAAATTTAAATACGTTCTACTTAAGCCAATAAACACTGAAAATGTCAAACATTCATTGCAATTAGAGAGTAACCTGAACTTCGTGACCGAGAGTCTAAAATATATTTTTGCTTAGGAAATATTTTCTTAAAGGGACACAATCAAACCACCTTGTTTTAAAACAAAGATTTTTAACCCAAAACAGGGGCAGAAAACTCAGTTGAGAATACTTATGTTCCATGTGCATTGTTTTAAAAAAAATATTGTATGCAGAGACGGGTTGAGCGATTAATGAATAGCACTTCCCAACTATCATGAATAATGTTCTATTCATCACTTGAATTCTAATCAACTAATATTAGCACTGTTGAGGTTATTCAGTACATGGACACACATAGATATGAAAATTAAGCACAAATTCTTTTTCACTCCCTGTCGTAACCTGGACTTATCTCATTACCACCCCTTACTGCCTTCAGTGGTCTCCCATCCTCCACCCCCCACCCTGGTCCCTGCATATATTTAAATAAAAAGCTGGCACTCTGCCAGTACCTCTTGCCACCCAACCTTGTCTTTTATTATGGCAAAGTAAGATGAGGCAACTGTGATTTAAAAAGTATCCTTTCACACAAAGTCTTTGGGTGCTCTACAATACATAAGCAAACATGTGTCAATGCCGAAAGTTCACTGCATTTTTAAATGAACAGTGCAGGGACATGCTCCATAGAATGTATTGAGGATAATGTTTAAAAGCTTGTTTTTAATATTTTCCAGTGATGAGTTTGTCAAAGAAAGGCAGTTGCCTAACTAACAAGGACCTGGTTAGGTAAGCGACTACCTTTCTTTGACAAAATTTTCACTGGAAAGTATAACAAGCATTTGTCAATGCCAAATGTTTGCTTTCTGGTATTGGCTTTGGTAGTGCAGGAGTTAGGGAGATGCATAATAGTAATGGCACTGAAGTATTAAACTAATGCCAACCCTCACTCCCACCATGCAGAAACTGATCAGCATTTGGGGATGTGCCTTTGGGTGGTCAGCCATAATGCTCATGCCAGTCCACCTCACTCCACCCTGCAGACACCAACATGTGCTGCAGTATGCCTTGGGGTCTTCAGCCTTTATACTTACCCCATTCCATATGGAAATAAGCTGAGATGGGTGCAGTAGAGGAGAGGAGAGGAGAATGGAGTGAAAGTTATGGCCGAAGACCCCAAGACACACCTCAATGCCTGTCACTGGCTGCAGGTTGGGTTTGGGGGTGGAATGGCCTGAGCATTATGGTTAATGACCCAAGTCACACCCCCCAACACCTGTCAGTCACTACAGGGTGGGGTGTTATGGATGGAAACCCTAATGCCCCAGGTGTTTGTTGATATTTTGCACTTCATATTTTCAACATGGGTTTTTTGGGACCCCACCTCATGAACAGTGGCACTATCATTTCGTTACTCAGTCCCAAAAGGTGATTTTACACAGCGGCTGTGCCATTCGATGCCACAGATGCAAAAACACATTTTGGTAGGATGTGAAAAATAATAGCTGTACTGCTCATGAGGATGTGTGAAAAAATGGCAATGTTGAAAATCTGGAGAGAAAATATGAAAAATAGACGAAGTTACGAACGTGCATAGAAACCGTGCAACAAACCCACATAACGCAATTATTTTTTCATTTGTTTCACCACATTTTCAACTTTGTCATTTTGTGACATTCCCTCATGAACAGTGCCACTGTGATTTTGTTAATCTGTCGAAAAACTTGATTTCCCACAGCAACCGCGTCATTGTGCGCCACAGCTGTGAAAACACATTTTGGGCAGGATGTGAAAAATGACAGCTATACTGTTCATTAGAAGGTGTGAAATAATTGCAATTTTGAAAATCTGGAGTGAAAATATTAAAAAGTGTTGAAGTTATGAGTGTGCATAGAAACTGTGCCATGCATACTCATAATGCAGTCATTTTTTGGAATGTTTTCACCAAATTTGCAACATGGGTTTTTGGGACAACACCTCATGAACAGTAGCATGGTTGTTTCATGAACCAGTTCTTAAAGGTGATAGATAGATAGATAGATAGATAGATAGATAGATAGATAGATAGATACAATTTTTATTTTTATAGGTGATAAGTATGTGCCATAAGGGAAATACCCTGTTTACAAGACAGCCCTGTATAGGATGTTTCAGTGTATAATGCATTTATACATTACAAATAGAATAAAATATGGGGTGTTGTGTGTAACGAGAAGTTTACACTCACCCGAGGGGTTAGATGCTACATAAACCCCAAGAGCGAATCTCGAGGAGTTTATAAAAAGCATCTAACCCAGAAGGTGCATGTAAACTTCAAGTTTACACACAACAACCCATATTTTATTTTATATAATTAGGCCACTTTTGGGTTTTCCACATTGGCCACAGCAGTTATATAAAGTAAAAACAGAAACAACATCCCTGACTCCTGTGTGGTCGTGGTCCACTTTGGTTCGAGCATGCGGTCTGTGGCCATTTTTATTTATTTATTTAAATCTGTTCTGTGATTCATTCCTGCTGGCAGGCAAACTTTTTTATTTTATTTTATTTGTGGTGACTTACCACTGAGTCTCTATTGGTTTTTCCATCTCTTGTGGAACAGGAGGCGATCAGTGGTCCGGGCAGGAGAGCTGCAGTCGGCGCATGGGCAGACTGAGGGAAAACCATGCACGTGTTTGCCATAATAAACACTCCTTTATTATAGCAAATTATGGCATGGCTTTTCTTCGGTTGAAAGGAAGACCCATTAATTATATAGAGGATAATGCCTGATGTACAGGTGATAACCATGGTGTATTCATCTCAAGTGGTTGCTATGGCACCAGTAAACCTTGAGAGCACAGCTCGAGAGGTTTACCATTGCACTAGTAACCATGAGAGGTGATTACACTGTGGTTGTCACCTGTACATCAGGCATTGTCATTTATAGTGTATGGGACTCAGCATGAGAAGTTAAGCCACCCCCCTCCCCAGCGAACACAAGCAATTTAACCTTACCTTATTAATGAATCTGCACTACGGCCACATGATTGTGTAGGAAAACAATTTATTAGGATACATGGACTGAACAACAGTTTGGCTGACATAGCACCAGAGTTAAAATAGAGGATAATGTATGGTCCTCTATCGGCAACTGGTCTGTTAACCGTTGAGAGGTCGCCAGGGTGACCGTGTAAACCTCGAAAGTGAAGCTTGAGAGGTTTACTTTGCCATGGCAACCTCGAGACGGTTAACAGTAATCAGTTGCCAATAGAAGGACCATACATTATTTTTTACAGTGTATGTTCCCAAGAAAAAATGAAAAAAGGAATCCTTACTTTTAAAATATGGTCACCGCCGCAGCCATTCGGTCGTTCCCTTACCGCTGCATACATCCGTCGGTTCCCGAGTGAAAAAAAGGTGCTCACATGCGTAGACTGACCCCGTTTTTAACCTATCAATGTGACGTAGCATTGATAGGCTAACAACATTTCTATGTCACAACGATGGTATAGCAACCTTAGGAAATGAGGATTTCCTAAGGTTAACAGCGTTCTACCATACATTATATTTCTATCAGATATAGTGATCGCTAGATTTAGTAACAGTAAAATGTGACAATTGGAATGTTATTTGAATACTGTACTGAGACTAACAATCGCATTCTGGGTGTGCAGAATACTGAATTACACTGGCATTCTGTTTTGTAAACCCACTGCTATGACACAGATGAGAAGGGTTTATGAGGCTCTGACATTACAACAGTGGGATTACAAGGTTGTAAACAGCATATTTTCAGTGGGTAATAAGGGATCTCCATACATTATAATTCAATTTACAATGTCAAACATACAAGTCATAGAACATCACATTCATACACATGATTCCACGCAGCAACCGCAAAATCACCTTTCAGGACAGAGTAACCAAATGACAGTGACAGTGTTCCGAGGTGGGGTACCAAGCACCCCATGTTGAAATTTTGGGTTAAAAAATTCCTAAAAATGTCTGAGATATCAACCTAAGCTGAAACCCCCCATTGACTCCCATTATACAGCTTATCATCATTTCTTCACTTTGCCAGTCGACTTTGAAGAGTGCAGACATGTCCCAATCCATAGAAAATCGCTGCTCCCGACCTCCAGAGGTAAGTATGGGGTAAGGGGAGTGCAGGGAGGTGGGTCCACAGAGGGAGGGTGGGATGGGGATGGGGGAATGGGGAGACAATGAGGGACCATTTTCTTTTTAACAGAGGAAAAAAAAAAGACATTGGGGGATGGTTTTCTCTATTTTACAGGTTACCACAAATTAAATAAATTTAATCACATGGCTGGGCTCCCAGTGTGCCATAATAATGTGTGTGTGGGGGAGGGCATACCAACATGGGAATCGGGCACCCCGATGTTGGCACTTGAAATATTCTAGCAGGTGGGGTGGGTCATCTGACACCAGGAGTGGGCATCGCGGTGTTGGGAAAACATAAATTAATAACAATTATTTCAGCACAGTCAGCCCAGTAGCGCTGAGGGTTGAAGCACTGGTCTCCACACCTCACACCACGCCGGTGACCCTAGTTTGGGAATGGACTCGGGCCATCGGGGTCTGGCAGGGGAGAGGTTGGACTGAGCATCCCAGGACTGCTCTCCTTCCTCTGAGGTGGGCTAGAGGGTTGTGTCATGCTTGGGCAGCCCCTAGCGAAGGTCGGGGGAAGTGCAAGATGTGGCACTAGCATGGGGTGGAGTCTGGCAAGACGCTTGCATGTACGCAGCATGTCATTGCACTGCCAGCTCCGGGGAAAAAAGTCTAGGATGGAAAAAAGCTGGGCGCGACCAAGCAGCTTGAAGGCCACAGACCCACCAACCTGGAGGCCTGTCATGGAATTGTGTCGGAGGGTCCGGTAACGGCCATGCTAGTACCCTCGCGGCGAGTGAGCCTGCTGTCCTCTGGGTCGGTGGGGGTCGGCGGTTGGATGCCCCCACTGAATAGCTGCAGTAAGGCACAAAAATTGGAGTAAGATAAAAAAAAAAAAAAATTATTTCAGCACACTGGGTGGACTCCCTCTGTGCCACAGTTAAGTGGGAAGGGGAATACATGCCGACATGGGGATTCTGCACCCCAATGTCAGAAAATAATATAATGAGTATTGGGGGGGGCCTTCCAACACCTGAAGTGGGGAACTTGGTGTTGGAAACATAAAAAATTATTTTTGGAAAACTGGGGTGGGCTCCCAGTGTACCACATTAATGGGGAGGACATACATGCTGACACGGGGATTAGGCATCCCGATGTCGGCTTTCTGGGAAATGTGTGGTGGGAGACAGGAGCTGCCAATGTGGAAAGCTACGACTCATTTATTTGTTTATTGAAATGGTTTGCCATGAAAGCCACACCGAACAAATAAGCTTTCAAAAAGTGCCCTATTAAGCTCTATGCAGCATGTCCCCACGCTGTTCATTTCTGTACCTGCGCAGATGCAGTGGCGGTACTGCGCATATGCGGAATTGGCTGCATTACACAGATAGTTTTCACACTGGCCACTCATAGCATTAAGTTCACAGAGCACAGATGTGGCGAACTTAAAAAGGAAGTAAATACAGATTATAAAAAATAGTGGGAGAATTGTATATGTTAGCAGCATATGAACCCAGTAATAACAGGGAATAGTACAGTTTGCATCAAGTTTATAAATCAGTTCCGCTACTGCTCTGGGAATGCCTAAACAAAAAGGTAACTCTTTAATCCTCTTTTAAAGCAACAGTACTAGTTAACCAGGAAGTGTGTATCACTTCCCAGATGTTTGCACTGCATGGCAGTTTAAATTTCAGATTTAACTTTTGTTGTTTACTGCTGTTTACTGATAATTGGTTCCCTCAGTTTTTAATACATGTATAATATTGTGTGGATCCACAAGAAAATTGGCAGTCCCCATGCCATTTCCTGTTGCTCACCCTTTGTTTACATTACTTGTCCTATAAACAGGCAAAGGAAGAGGTGGTGCACCCCATTCTCCTTAGAATTCAATATGTCGTTCCTGGCAAGGGTCTGTGCTAAACTGTCCGAAAAAATAAAGAATATAAAGAAAACAAAACAAAAAAAAATAAAAGAACAGGATTCAAGTTTTGACAGTTGTGGGGCTTGTTTGACCTAACTGTTGCAAAAAGAACTTTTTTATTACCCAGTACTGCTGCTTTAAAAGCCACCACAGAGGAGAGGAGGAAGATCACAGATGATGGTGGGGGGCATTCCTGAGAACAAGGGCCACTACTGCAAATGTCTTGTCTCTAGTGACCCGGTATTCAAATCTGGGCAAAGCAGAGGGCAAAACTTTGCACTGCCCCTTTCATTGGCCCCGGCGTCCAAAACTGCTATATTCAGTCGAATAGTGCATCAGCACGATTTGACTGAATATAGAGCCACTGAGACCCAGCACAAAGCCACCTAGCACCGGGCAGACATGGCCCCTAAAATAGGGCAGCAGAGTGGCTTACCCCCACACTAAATATCCCATATTTAAACAGACCTATGAAAATGAGCCCCTTGGGCATGCAAGGCATAAAGGGGCCCTTTGTATGCCATTACACTAAGGTATAAGGAGCTGAATAGGTGGTTAGTCCATCCGACACATTCCCATCCAATATATAGGAGTCTAATTTATTTTTTTACTGGTTTTTATCCGTACTGGCCATGATTTCTGGTGGCAAATTATTCCAAGGGTTAATTATTCTTTGTGTATAAAAAAGCTTTTTTTCTATCGGTTCGAAAATGATTTGATCTTAACTGCAGTGGGTGCCCTCTAGTTCCTTTCTAATCATTTTTAAATTCCAGATTTAGTTCAATAAACAGGTAATCATCTTATTATGGGCTCATTTGCATAGGGAACAAGGATATACTGTGCGGACCCCCCTCCTCGATTTCCCCTTTCCTGAAAGCTATCCTTTGTGCTAGGGTGCACCCCCTCCCCACAGATCGCCATTCGCTGTTGAAATTATTCATTCCCTGGTGGCCAGTGGCCCCTCCCCCCAGTGATCACCATCCCGAAGTTCTAATGGAAAACTTCTCTGACAGCTAGTGGTCCCTCCCCCCACCTGTAGTGTTAAACAGTAGTCCCTGGTGACTCACGGATCCTTCCCCCACCCACACCCATGGTGTTAAACAATATTCCCTACTGGCTAGTGAACCCCCTTATCTGGCAGGTGGTGCACAGTGACAGCTCAGTCAGCGGCTGGATGTGGTGGAGAGAGGAGGGCTATGCCGGTCACTGGCTTGGGATTGGGATGGGGGAGCAGGATGGTGGGGCACTACTTGCCATGGTGGGGGGCCACTAGCCACCATAGATTACTGTTTAACACTATGGGCATGGGTGCAGGTGGGGGGAAGGGGCAGCTAGCCACTAGGGAATAATGTTTAACACTTCAAGCATGAGTGCAGGTGGAGGAAGGGACTGCTAGCCACCAGGAAATACTGTTTAACAATATGGGCATGGGTGTGGGTGGGGGCAGGGACCACTAGCCACCATGGAATGAGTTGTTTTAACAATGGGCAGCAATCAGCAAGGGGAGAACCTCTAGAAGCCAGGGACTACTGTGTTGGTGTGGTACAGCTGAACCAGATAGATGAGCAGAGGAGTTAGAACAGCTAAGTTACAAGTTGAAAATTGCTTTTGGGGATGAACGAAGTGCGTAAAATACATGTGTGGCTGATTTCTTTACTTGTGGGGGTTTTGCAGGGTCTGGGTGGTGAGAGGTCACTGAGAGAGGGAGGGTGAGGAAGTACCATTGAACCTCACAGAACATGGAAATCACTTGACTCAGCAGACTCAATAGGGCTGCCGATGTCACTATATATTTCACAGGGGGCCAAATGACCCGTCGCCTGAGTGATCCCAATGTGTGAGTGCTATGAAGCAGGAGTGTAGTGTCAGCGGGGAGTACAGCTGGCAGCAGGCCACGATGTGGAGTGGTGAGTAGGAGACAAGGGGGCACATCCACAAAAGGGACACATACAGACAGGAGCTGACTGGTCCAGGGTGCTTGGGATGCTAATTGCATCCTGGCCTAAGTTGGTATGTGGCCTGTGCTGCTTGCTTTTTGTGTGTCCTTTTTTTTTTCTCTCGTTTTATTTTTCCCCCTGCCTGACCAACACCATGTCAGTTGAGTTTTTTTTCCAGGGGAGGGAACGTAGGGTCTAAATTAGAATAGAAATTAGAAAATATGAATCGACCTGACTCCTCCAGCCACACTGCCAACCAATAGCAAATAGCATGCATTTGCAGTGTCAGAATGATCCCTCCCTCCCTGTCAGCCCACGCACCACAAGGCAGCCTGTCAGCTAAGCAAGCCAATGCCAAAGAACCTAGCAGACCCAAATAGCCAGTATATTTTTAGCTGTAGCAGAGACAGACATGTTACTGGGTGGGAAGGGGGGCCAGAGCTGCATGCACTGCTTACTGCTGTAAGTCCCGTAACCATTCCCACGTTGGTGAGAAAGTGGCAAAGTCTGAGTAGTGAGGGAGCGCCACTTGTAGCAGACAGCACAGCAGATACAGTTGTTGGTTGGTGGTGGCGGTGTCGGGCTGTGAAGATTGGAAAAGATGAGAGCAGCAGTGGGGTCTCAGAGTCAGACTCACCCTGGTTCCAGACCCAGAGCAGACAGTCATCAGTGGTGTGTGGTGATGACCAGGTTAAAAGTAAGTGGAAGGACGAGTTGAGGCGTGGCTCGCTGTGCGGCCTGGCCTGTGCTGTGCGGGTGCAGCACTGGGGGTGCCCGACCTGGGCCATAGATACCTTATACAAGAGTGGTTGTTTCTTCCATGGGGTGGGTTAACCTGGGGGGGGAACAAAGCAGTGGCAGGGTGCGAGCGAGTGGGTGACAGTTTTAAGGGGTAGTGGTTGTGATGGGGCATTGGGCAGGTGTGCATGGTTGGGGCAGAAAACAAAATTTGGTTCAAGGGGAAGCAACTCTTGTTTGAGAGGTGTGCTAGGCACAGCGGGGAGACAAAGAACAAAAACAAACCGCTGGTGTCTCAAGAGCAGTCAGGTTGTGTTTTTTAGGGATGGAAGTATTATTGTTTGTCCGAATCCGGGGGTGTTGGTTTGTGGTGTTGGGGTCGTGGTCGGGTGTAACTGTGTTTACATTTTGTGGTGCTGTTGGTGGAGGTAGCACTTTTCCCCTCAGGTGTACGATGCAATTTCTATGGGTTCATTCTCCTTATGGTATCAGTGATGGTCCATTTACTGCCTGCTGAATCACTGATGCTCACTGAAGAATGAATCACACTACACAACTTTTTAATCTAATTCTAATCCTCCTTTCTAAACTCTGAGCTACTAAACAATGAACTATCAGTGAAAATCCCCCCCCCCCCCAAGCTGGGAGGTTGGAGTCACTGCCATCGGGACTCAAAGACGAGTCCCAGGTTTGATTGCCAATGAGGTCTGTAGGTGCATCTGCCAAAGTGTGGGAGGTGGGGACAGTCCTGTCTTCAAATAACTTTAGCAAATAATTTCTAGCGCCTTAGTGTTGGGCACAATATACATTAGGGCCCTGTGAAAGTCTCTGATCTTGGTGAAAATCAGAAAATCACCATAATTGGGGAAGGGCCGACTTGGAAGCTCTGAATCTATTATTCTAAATTAACTTATACATGGGGGGGATGCTTCACAACAGAAGGGTGTGGTGTTAATATTTTGGCGGTACAGTAGGTAAGTGCCAGTGAAAGTGATCCTCCCTTTGTGGATCTGGGTTTGAGGGACCAGGTACTCTAAGAATAAATGGCACTACCCTCTAGTTTGGGTGGAAGTTAAGAGGGACTGGTGAAGTAATGTGGAGTGGGACCCCATGCACTTACAAGAGGGAGACTGCTTGGTTAAGGATGGCAGAGAAAAAAAGGTTTCTTCCTTGGTGTGTGGACATCTTTAAAGAATGTGACTGGTATATTGACAGTGCTAAAGGGAAGCTCAATTGAGCAACTGGTGCACTATGTACAGTCTGACTGTACCACAGAAGCCTGCCTGCTTCACATGACCAGCTTTACTTTTTCTCTAGTTTACACCCTGTCTATAATTGTATTTTCCCTTAAAGACAGTTATTAAAGAACTAGTGTAATCAAAATAGAGGACGAGAATATGGTACGAATTTTAAGTAGTTAATAGTATATGGGAGAGTGTTATTGTTACCTGAATTCCACCATTTTCCAGTCTTGTTGTACCATCGTGAGTACATCACATTGATGGTACAACAGCTTAGAACGTCTTTGTACATGCCCAATTTGCAATGCTCCAGACCTCGGGAAAACAGCCATGGCAGTGAGTCAGTGCTTACAGGCTCAAAGTAAGGGCATATTTCCCTTTTACTGTTGCCCTTTACAGCCGAAGACTATAGATTTTTTTTTTTTAACACAGATGCTCTAAGAAGAAGGGAAACTGGGGATGGAGTAGGGCTTGTTGTTGGATTGGGAAGAGGGCAGAGGGTGAGAACAAAGTCGGACTTTGCGGCCAAGGAAGAAGTGATCACCGACTAATTTACTATTGCCCATACACTGTACAAGATAATGGATGGGCAATAGTAAGCAACAATACTGGTGTTCACTTTTCGAGGTTGAGAGGTATGCCCTGGAGGCATGGTCTGGGTAAATACATTGTAAAAAATGTGTAAAAACAGGATCCCCCAGAAAACAAATAATTACATCTCAGCTGGGTTGTTCTGGTTAAATGTATGGAGTGGAAAAATGGGTAAAATGTGGACACCACTGAAAAATGAGATGTAGCATCTCCTCTGTGCTATTCTGCATAACTATAGTGTGAAAATGTGTAAAAACAGGACCCAAGTGAGATACTGGCATTCACTTAGCCTATCCTGGGTAAATACTTTGTCAAATGGGCAAAAGGAGAACACCACTGAAAATGAGGTATTGCATCTCAGCTGGCCTATCATGATGAGTAAATATACAGCAACAATATGTAAAGGGAAAGGGCAATTGTTTAACCAGGAAAGGCACACTAAGTCAAAGTTTGTTTCCAGGTGCAACCTGGGAGCACAAAGAAGTGAAGTGACTTGCTGAGGGTCACACAGTATGCAAGGGGGGATGTGGGATTCAAACCCAGGTTTGCAGCTCAGAGTCCTAAACCACAGCGCTATACAGCATCTTCAAGCAGGCAGGAATTTCTACAGTCTGTATGCTACTTGTCAGACTAGAAAAATGAGACAGGATAGTTTGCTATAAGGCTTTAGTATTGGTGTAGGATTTGGTACTTGGTTTCTGTTGACTGCTGGCTTCCAGTGCAGTGTTACCCCATTTCCTGGCATGTGGGATCTGAGATTACAGGAGTATAAAAACAGACGAGTGGAGACTACTGCTACCAGTCTATCCAAGTGGTAGAGTTGCTGTATTTTGACCTTTGATGATTGGTGTAATTGTTTAAGATTTTCCTACATATCTTTCCCTTTTAACTGGGATTGTAAATATAGTTGTTTATTTATGCAACAAATGCAAGTCCCTTTTCTTAGACTATATACTGGTCTCTGAATGTATTACTTATGAACATTTATTTATTTATTGGAATCTTGGATAACACCTTTGAGTTAAAAGCTCGTTTACAAAGGTTCCATGTCGTAAGGCAATAGACAAGGTACGTAGATATTACAAAACAGATAGGGGTATATACAGCAGGCAAGTACATTATGGTACATACATATACAGATTCAAGCAAGTACAGATAAAATACATCATGTAGGGGAGGTCAACTTTATTGTAACAGTACTGAGAGCATACCTAAGGTGGACAAACAATTTATAGTGGTAACTGAGCTTTAAAGCATGCAGGTAGAGTTATGAAGGGTCAGAAGTGGTGGTAACCAAAGGAAGGGGAGAACAGAATCGATGAGAACAGGGGGAGGGTGGTGGCAGAGACAAAGGGGGTGACAGAATAAGGGGGTTGAGTAGTCAGAGGGGTAGGATTGGATAGGAATCTACCCAGGGTTACCGCAAGTAGGTGATAGGGCAGGACTGGTTGATATGGGAGAGGGATAAGGGAAAGGGTTTTAAAGTGGGGGTAAGGTGAGGGGAAACCAGGGTGAGGGGTGAAAATTGGGGGGATTAGTATTTGTGAAGAGAAAGAAGGAAGACAGGGGGAGACAGAGGGGATATGGAGGTAAGTTCTCAGTGGGGTCACACAAGCAGGGGAGGAAGTGGGGGGAATGGGTGCAATTCAGGACAGATAAGCTACCAATAACAGTAGGATTATGCACAGATGATGCAGTCACAATTACTAAGAGTGGCCAGGTACTGCATCAGCTTGGCCTTAAATGGGTGTAGTTTTGTTTCTTCAATCAGCTCAGAATTAAGGGAATTTAGCCAGCAGGGGCCCTGTATTCAAAGGACCATTGCCCTAGTGAAGTCTAGTGGAATGGGATAATGAAGGCAGCTTTACTCAACCCCCTAGTTAGTCTGAAGGAAGTGAAGTTTCATAGTAGAAGTTGCCTCACTCCAGGAGGATCAAGACCTAGGATGGATTTTTTTGCTAATAGATAGACTTGGTACTGAATTCTGCTATTCAGGTTTAACCAACCAGTGCTTGAGTATAGTTCACAAGTGTGAGTTAAATGAACCACACCCAGGACTAGTCTACAGGCTTTGTTTAGGACAATTTTGATTCACCTAAGTGCTGTATCGGTACCGGCTCCATAGACTACCAGTCCATAATCTATGATAGAGAGCACAGAGCTATTAACTGCAAGCTTGGTGGCACTTTCGGTGAGGCACTGCCTATGCCAGTAGAGCTGACCTAGTCTGGCACTAGCTGCTTTGGCAACATGGTCTATGTGCTGGCTGTAGGAGAAAGAGCTGTCAAGGTAGACACCAAGGTACTTAAAGGTGGTGACCATTTCAAGTGTATCAAACTTGATATTGAGGTGATGGGACTTATGATGGTTTTGATGGGAGGCAAACAACATTGTTTTAGTCTTAGTGTAGTTGAGCAAGAGCTTAGACAGAAGGAACCATTTTTCCACAGCAGTAAAGTCATCTTGCATGCCTTTTTCCAGCTCTTCCGGAGTACAGTGACACGTGTAGAGAACAGCATCGTCTGCATATAGAAGGATCTTATTCTGGCAGACTTTGGGGAGCTCATTTTAAAACAGACTGAACAGCAGGGGGCCCAAAATGGAACCTTGGGGCACCCCTGTGTTGACATGCCAATGGTCGGATAGAACATCAAGAATCTTGACCTGCTGGGTCCTGTTAGAGAGGTAACTCTGGAAACAGCCTAGAGAGACAGAGGATATACCAATGTTAGAGAGTTGTGAGAGAAGCAAGTTGTGGTTGACCGTGTCAAAGGCCTTGGTGAGGTCGATGAAAGTGGCCCCCACCAAGAGCCCTCAGTCAATTGATTCATGGATATGACTGGTAAACTCAACCAATGCTGTTGAAGTACTGCAAAACTTGCCAGTAGAACTAGACCTCACGGTCTATCAAGTCTGCTCGAATGCACAACTAGCATCCCTATACTGCAGCTGCCCCACCCCCATCCCCCCACTTATTTTACTTATTACTTATTTTCAATGTATGGTGCTGTTTTGTATTATACTATATTTTTCTTTCTCTGATGTTTGAGACACAGTTGAAACCAGGAGAACAGTATGAACAGAAATGTACTATGTATGATTGCTTTGAGTTTCTATATCATTTGCACATAGTGAATGGGCTAATAGTTGCTATTAGAAGTAAGCTGAACCACCCAAAATGCTGGCAAATTTGGGTACTGAGCTATGATTTCAAGGGTATTTGCTTACACTGTGTCATCTTTTCAGTGGAACCCTCAAAATGCACCACAGAACACCAAAAAATACAGAGCTTCTGAGGGCCTGGCGGCCCCCAGACCCCCAGCCATTTGTTTAGCCCCTCACGGGAAAAATAAAAGTTGGCTCCTGTAGGCACGGGAGCTCCTTGTTTTATCTTTTTACATTTGAAAAATCACAAGAAAAATGCTCTTTAAGTGAAAGTCATGTTCAGCAAAGATGGAACAATACCAGAATGTTATTCCGGTATTTAACATACAGCTACTTGGGACCAAATGACTTAAGATTTAAATGCAGTCTTCCTTCTTAAAATACCGATTATTATAAAAGATCATTTTTAACTCTGAAAATGTGCCATTGACATGTCAGATATATTTACAAAAGCTTTTGCTCTGCAACAATATAATTGGCATGAAGCAGTAAAACAGATTTTAAAAGTCTTCATGTGTGTGGTTGTTTATTTTAAATTGATGTAAAGTTTAACAAGTAGTGATTTTTAATATTGATACATTTGCACTTGGTCTTGTCATTTTAGGACAAGATCCACTACTGCAGTTACTGTAAGAATAATTACAATTCATATAGGAAGGTGCCGGTCAGCTCAGGCTGATATGGCCTGTCCTCCTTAGGTAGCACCCTGGCCTGTGACCCAGCCAGTCCATCCCTGCATACAGACACAAAAGGGAGATAGGAAGGAAGGTAGAAAATCAGGAAGGTCAGATTGTAAGGGGGAATAAGGAAGGCCACAGAGCATTTAAAGGCCATGAGGGGAGAGGGGGTATGAAATAGTAAAGAAGAGGGGATATCTTCAGTCAATGGGGGCTGTGATACAGAATGTTTGGAGATAGGTGGGCCGGAGACGATAGATGGGGGTGGCAAGGTGGAAATGGGAAGATGGTCAGTTGAATTGGCTGTGTTGCTTCTATCTTCCTTGGGACATTGTGGGATGTAGGCAGTTGTCAAATCTGCAAGCAACTTGGGCAACTTAAGGAAGAAATTGAGTGCCTAAGATGGACATTGAGCATGGGGGGGAGAACAGTGGGGCTGGGGAGCAGGGAAGAAGACATAACAGACTGAGACAAGGGGTCATGGCTGAGAGGGGTGAAAGGCAGGAATCTAATAGGGCACCCCAGAAACAGGGAGTGTCAGTGACACAGATTCCAAGAGGGGCAGAAGGGGGGGGAACTGGATGGTAGTTAGGGGAAGAGGCAATCGAGGAAGGTGTTAGGCATAGGAAGAAGTTAGGCATAGGAAGAAAAAGGGGAGAACAGGGCAATAGTACTCAGGACATCACAGGCATAGGGGTGAATTCTTCAAACAGGTTCTGCATCCTGTAGGATCTGGATCAACAAGGGACCAGAGCAGTGCTGGGAAAGCAGGGTAAGGCACATACAGATCAAAGTAGTGAGATCCATGGGGGGAGGAGTGAGACTCTGGGAAAGAGGGTTAACTGGGGTAGGGAGGCTAGGAAGCCAGGTGGAGTGGATAGCACAGCAAGCACGAGTAAGGGGGATCAAGAGGAAAGAGGCCAAGGCAAGGCAGTGACATATCCAGGGGAGAAGTCCATGGAGGAGGGGAGAAGGTAAGCCTGGGGGGGTGGGCAAACCAGGGAGAGACCATGGGCAGGCAGGAAGCTGGGAAACAGGAGGGAGACAAAGACAGGAAGGAGGTACAGCATAGATGGCACTCTATGGACAAGAGGTTGAAAGGGGAGGAATGAGTTGAAATAATAGGGGACTCCATCCTGAAGGGAATAAGATGGGGTAATGGGAACCTGACAGTGGAAACAAGAGGGTGGAATGCATGCCAGGCATGACAGCAGGGAGGATGGGAGCAATATTACCAAACTGTGTGGGGCTGGGGAGGCCATACATTGTAGTACATTTGGGCACAAATGATCTGGCAGGCAGCAATGTGAAGGCAGCACAGGAAAGGTTCTTAGAGCTGGGTAGGATCTGTACAGGGTTGGGCAAATCAGTGACCTTCTCAGAAGTGTTGCCAGTCCCAAAATTAAGCACAGTTAGAAAGGTGAGAATTGAGGAGTTCAACACTGAATGAAGCTGTGTCATCTTGGCCCCAAGTGTATATTCCATGGAGAAGCAGGGCATTGCTGTGGCTGTTGTAATTATCCAAAGTCATCATGGGTAAACTGCTGCAGTGTGTCACGGACCATGAGTGACTGTACAACTGAATTGCTGTTACTAATGCAACTGTTTGTTCTGCCATTGTTTGAAAGCTCAAACTGTCGCAAGAGTATGCTACTGAACTGCCAAGACTGTGGAATGTAATTCATTGACTAACGTCATCTGGTCTAACATTTCTGGTGCCGTTCTGTGCATGACATTTGCTGTTAAATATTTCTGATGCTGAAATACTTTTGCTTTTCAAGTTACTGGAATACTTTGTGTGTGCAAGCTATGTGGGCATTTTATTTTTAGAGGAGTGACTGATGCTTTTTAATTTTTTTGCACTCCAAGAATCCCAGTTTTGGAATTTGCAGCTAGTTCTCTGTTGCCTTATTGACTGCTGCTGAGACTTCCTGGTTCCTCCTTAGTATCTGTGGTTACTATACATGAAGTGTGCTGTTCCTGCCTTACAGCCTTGCCTCATCCCCCTCTCTCCCTCCCCCAATTGGTGGTGGCAGCCCAGTAGGTGGGGTTGAGGACATTTAAATCACACTTCCAGCTAAACATGGTCGCATTTACTGTGGTGGCCATTGTGGCAAAGTGTGGCCAAGTGCACTGGGGAGTCAGAGGGAGTATGGGAGGCTCCCCTGTACCCCGAGTTGAATCTATGTCATCTGTGCCTTAGGTGTATATTCCAAGGAGAAGCAAGGCATTGCTGTGGATGCTGTAATCTGCCTGGATTGGTGGTAGTTCAGGTGGATGTTAAAGATCCCATGGCACTTATTGAAAAGAGCAGGGGAATTTCCCCAATATCTTGGCCAAATTTCCTTCATTCACAAAAAAAAATACCACCAACAGCTTAATCTGGTTCAAAGTCAGTTGGCATTTATTTGTATCCCCCTCCCTCCCGGGTCGTGCCTGAAAATAGGCAGGATTTGTCTAGTGCACTTACCCGGTCAACAAAAAAACTAAATAAATTACCTAACGTCATCATGGGTGAAGTGCTGCAGAGTGTCAAGGGCTGTGAGTGACTGTGCAATTGAACTGCCATTACTAGTGCAATTGTGTGTTCTGCCATTGTTTGAAAGCTCAGGCTGTCGCAAGAGTATGCTATTGAACAGTCAAGACTGTGGAATATAATTTACTGACTAACATCATCCAGTCTAACATTCCTAGTGCCATTCTGTGTATGACATTTGCTGCTGAAATGCTTTTTGCTTTTTAAGTTACCGGAATACTATATGTGTGCAAGCTATGTGGGCATTTTATTTTAAGATGAGTGACTAATGCTTCTTAATTGTTTTGCACCCCAAGACTCACAGTTTTGGAATTTTCAGCTAGTTCTCTGCTGCCTTATTGATTGCTGCTGAGACTTCCTGGTTCCTCCTGAGTAGTCATGGTTACTATATACACAGTGCGCTGTTCCCACCTTACAGCCTTGCCACATCCCTCTCCCCGATTGGTGGTGGCAGCCCAGTAGGTGGGGATAAGGAAGTTTAAATCCCACTTCCAGCTAAACGTGGTGGTGTTTACTGCAACGGCCAGTGCAGTGATGTGTGGCCAAGTGCACTCAGGATTCAAAGGGAGCGTGGGAGGCTCCCCTGTACCCTGAGTTGAAACTGTGTGATCTGGGCCCTGAGTGTATACTCCAAGTAGAAGCAGGGCGCTGCTGTGGATGCTATAATTATCCAAAGTCATCACGGGTGAAGCGCTGCAGTGTGCCAAGGGCTGTGAGTGACTGTGCAATTGAACTGCCATTACTAATGAAACTGTGCATTCTGCCATTATTTAAAAGCCCAAGTTGTCACAAGAGTATGCTATTGAACTGCTTTGACTGTGGAATGTAATTTGTTGACTAACGTCATCCAATCTAACATTTCTGGTGCCATTCTGTGCATGACATTTGCTGCTAAATATTTACTGTTGAAACGCTTTTTGCTTTTTTAAGTTGCCAGAATACTTTTTGTGTGCCAAATATGTGGGCATTTTATTTTTTAGAGGAGTGACTGATGCTTCTTAATTGTTTTTCACCCCAAGACTCCCAGTTTTGGAATTTGCAGTTAGTTCTCTGCTACCTTATTGACTGCTGCTGAGACTTCCTAGTTCCTCTTTAGTATCCGTGGTTAATATGCATGGAGTGTGCTGTTCCCGCTTTTCAGCCTTGCCACATTTCCTTCCCCCCAATTAGTGGTGGGAGCCCAGTAGATGGGGATGAGGAAGTTTAAATGCTGCTTCCAGCTAAACGCAGTGGCGGTGGCATTTACTGCGGTGGCCAGTGCAGCGAAGTGCAGCCAAGTTCACTTGCGAGTCAGAGGGAGTGCTGGAGGTGCCCCTGTACCCCGAGTTGAAGCTGTGTCATCTGGGCTTTGAGTGTATATTCCAAGTAGAAGCAGGGCATTGCTGTGGATGCTAGAATTACCCAAAGTAATTACAGGTGAAGTGCTGCAGTGTGTCAGGGGCTGTGAGTGACTGTGCAATTGAAATGTTGTTACTAATGCAGCTGTGTGTTCTGCCATTGTTTGAAAGCTCAAGCAGTCTCAAGAGTATGTTACTGAACTGCTGAGACTGTGGAATGTAATTTGTTGACTAACGTCATCCAGTCTAACATTTCTGGTGCTGTTCTGTGCATGATATTTGCTGCTAAATATTTCTGCTTCTGTGTGGCCAACCACCAACCAAGATGGCAACCTGATCGTATAGCTCTATCTGCCTAAGAGCCTAGAACCTGACTAAACACAGTCTTTTTGAGCCCTGACGGGAAATATCTAGTCTAGCAGTGATCTAAAACCATCCATTAACAGCAGACTGAACCCAGGGAAAATCCAACACAGGACTAATATAATAATACAGTAGCCAGTCCACTCTGAAGCCACTTGCACAGCAAGGCCACATGGCGCACTCGGCCTCAGGAGTGGAAGAACCCTCAGTCAGAGACATGTTCGCCTCTATCATGACCAGTATCAATGCTTTAACCTTAGTGGTGAATACCACTGCAGTATCAATGCAACAATTAGATGCAAGAGTGGACCGAGTGGAACAAAAAACAAATGCCCATGATGACATACTGCTGGAGCACTGTGCTACCATGCGTGACCAGGTGGCCCAAATCCATTTTCTTCATAAAAAACTTGAGGATATGGAAAATAGGAACTGCCACAACAATCTGCAGCTTCTTGGTTTTCCAGAGGGCTCTGAAGGTGGGAAAGCATTATCCTTTCTGCAGCAAGTGTTCCCAGAGATTTTCCAACTTCCTAGGGGCACGAGGGTCATGGTTGAACGGGTGCATCGCTCACTGCAGCCCAAACCTATGCAGGGGGACAGACCTAGACCGTTTATAGTGCTTATTCTAAACCACGATGCAAAAGAAGCTATCCAAGCTAGAGCCAGAGAACTGGAGCAACTCTGCTGGAAGGATCACTTGAACATGATTTTTCAAGACTACTCTAAGGAGTTAGCCATTAACTGGAAAGCCTTCACCAAAGTCCCCTTTACCTTGTGCAACCCTGCCAAGCTATAGATTTTGGTTAACGGCACTACACATCAATTTGCCTCCCCGGACGCTGCCATGGCCTTTATTACAGATAGGTGGGCGGCAGCCTGGGGCACCTCTTCTCATACCCAGACAGAAGGAAGGATAAAATCCACAATGAGGACACTCCCCACAACCCCTCACAAGGTTCTGGAATCCCACAACTCTAAAAGTAGGAAAAGGCCACCCAAATCACCTCACTTCAAGCGTGACCATCCGCAGGACAGGATACACTTCTCGGACCAACAAGGATCAGAATCTCTTCACAACCGACATGGCGGAAATAGAATATGTCAGCCCATATTTTGCACAAAATCACTTTTCCCCATTGCAAGACCTGCCAGACACCGACCGAGGGGAGGAGATGGACATCATCCGCACAGCCCCTGATAGAATCTACCCCGGGGATGAACACAATACATGGGCCTCTGCTACGGACGCTGCTCTGCCCTTACAGGAATTAGAGAAATGATCATTTGCTCCTGGCTCCCCACCAAGTCATAGCACCAAACTTAGCCCTACAGGACCACAACAATCACGCCCAGGATGAACACCCTGATTAACCAACCCTTCATAAGGGCTGAAAATCAGATAAGTACCGAGGGACAGGTGTCTCGGGGATTTGAAGATTAGAAGGGAGGGGGATAGCAGGAACAAATTGGGGCTGGTACGGCATGGAGTTAAGAGTTTAAGCTCACTCAGTACATCACCATTGCTGACTTAGAACAGGCCTCATTTTTGGCCCCTAGATGCCACACCCAGAGGTACATAACAAATGGATTATGTGAACGGGCGTGGGAAGTGATAAGCAAGACACAGAAGTTCTTTAGTACACACAAGACTTTGTGTGAAATTTATTTACAAAACAAAGCTCAAAATAAACGTTTCAGAAATTAACTATAAAAAAATGAAGCCAACAACATAAAAAATGGCTTTCTCTCAACTTGAGACTATCAGTAATTTAACAGCTGAGTACTGCCACAGAGTAGATGAGCTTAAACCCCAGCACATCTACCATCCTCTGTGCTCCTATACTATCTGCTGTCTTGCACAAACCTCCACCTTATATAGGTGAACACTCTGACATCATTGATCAGCTGATCCACCCCCTATTCTAATACATTTAATTTCTACCCTAATACATTAAGTAGGGGGATCAGCCTGACCATAAAAAAAAAACATTGATTGGGCTTGATTATACCCAGAATGAACCACCTCTTAATTAGTTTCACAAGACAGAAACAAAGCTTAATTAAGAATCAAGGGTTTAACCCCTCCCTTCTGGTGCTGACTTCCCACACCTGTTCACAAAGTGGTGTCAGAAGTGGGATATACTGGTTGTCCAAGTTATATTGGGGGAAACCAGCTTAGTACCAGACCTGGTACTGTGATAAGTAAGGACAATGGCAACTGGCACAGATGATACCAAAATGATGGGAGCTGTGACTCGGTCACAGACAGGGAGAACCTGTGTACCCCTACATCCTGGTTTGGAGACTTCAGTAAGGTGAAAGTTACCAAAGGAACAGTCCACTAGTGATGCTGAAGAAGAAAAGCAACAGCAGAGACGACCAGAGGTAGATGACAAACCTCATGAGGGCCTTTCGGATCTGCTACACTGGTTGGCAGTTCGCTAGTTGGAAATTGAATGCCAGAGGGACATTGATGCACAGGAAAGAGAGAGAGAGAGAGAGAGAGAGTGCCAGCACCAGGATATGAGGTGGGCAGAAACTATACAATTAATTCAGACCATGGGGGCTGGACAGGGAAATGGGGGAAATAATAACACTAACCCCAACAAACCCCGAGATATTAAACTAACTAGGATGACTGTCAATGAAGATATTGAGTCATACTTTACCACGTTTGAGAGAGTTGCTAAAGTATGTGACTGGCCTAAATCCCAATGGGTAGTGCGATTAGCCCCCAACCTCTCCGGGAAGGCCCAGTTAGCGTACAGGAATATGGATCCCTGTCTTGCAGAAGACTATGACATGGTGAAACAGGAAATTCTTAAAAGATATGACATTAATGCTGAGACATAACGGCAGCGTTTTCATGCCTTGAAACATTCCTCCCATGATCCTCCTCGGGAAACATGTATAAGACTCAGAGAACTATGTAATAAATGGATTCAGCCAGAAGGAAAGTCTCGAACGGACATTATAGAACTTTTTGTACTGGAACAATTTTTATAAATCTTGCCAAATGAGGTCCAGATCTGGATCAAAGAACATAATCTCGAGTCCGCTGAAATAGCTGTGACACTGGCTGAGGACTTTCTGACAGCCCATCAACCTTTCAGAAAAGGAGGACAGAGACAATCTGAATCCCCAACAAAACCACAGACTGGTCTGGTAAGAAATGTTCAGAATGCCTAACCTAAAAAGGAAGAGTGGAGAGA
This sequence comes from Neoceratodus forsteri, assembly GCA_016271365.2. Lineage (NCBI taxonomy): Eukaryota > Metazoa > Chordata > Ceratodontiformes > Ceratodontidae > Neoceratodus > Neoceratodus forsteri. The sequence goes on from CM057455.1 coordinate 705,429,702, forward strand.
AGAGGAGGAGTGGACAAAGAATGAGAACTGTTCCATCTAACATTGTATGTCACAATTGTAAAGGACTAGGACATATTGCCCGTTTTGTCCATCAAAGAAAACAGATATGGCACACTTAGCTTTACTAAATTCTGGGTATATGTTTTCTGATATTATTATAAAAGGGAAAAATGTCATGGGACTCTTGGATTCTGGTAGTAAGAATAGTCTGATTAGGGAAGATTTAGTATCTACAATGCAACGAGGGGCTTCTATGCATGTTATTTGTGTGCATGGTGATTCACACCAATACCCTACTGTACGACTGTCTATGGGAATACGGGGGGGGGTAACATCTGACATTTCTGCTGGTGTAGTCCCACATCTCCCTGTTCCCGTAGTGATTGGGCATGACTATCCTGGGTTTGCCTCACTACTACTGGAACAAGAAGTTGACTCAGCTGTAACTACAAGGGCCCAGAGTAAAGAAGAGATTGTGCTAGGAAAAGTGTTCTCTTTGAAGGAGAAGTAGTCAACCCCTCTGGGAAGGATAGAAAAACCTGTAAAGCAAAGAAATTATTAAAACACAAGTGGCAACAGGAACAACAGGGAGTGAAGGTAGAAAATAATCCTGTATTTGTTAAGGCAGAAATGAAAGAGCAACAGAAAAAGGATGTCTCACTGCAACCATTTTTTTTACAGGTGGGGAAAAGAGAGAAAGCAGGTACCCCTGAAATACAGGAGAAAAATGGGTTATTATATAGAGTTTGTACCAACCCAACTACCCAAGAAACAGTGGACCAATTATTAGTACCCCAATGTTACAGACAGGATATTTTAGCACTGGGGCATGATGTTCCTTGGGCTGGGCATACAGGAAGAGACAAAACCTCCAGTAGAATACTGCAAAGATTCTTTTGGCCTGGGATACATGGGGACATAGCTCGATACTGTCAGGAATGCCCTAAATGTCAAATCACCGCCCAAGCCACTAGAAAGGAGGTGATGCCACTTAATCCCTTGCCACTAGTGACTACACCTTTTGAGATAATTGGAATGGACATTGTGGGCCCTGTTGATAAAAGTAAAAAGGGAAACAAATTCATCTTGGTGGTGTGTGATTATGCCACCAAGTATCCTGAAGCTATACCCATGAGAACGGTCATGACCAAAAGAATCGCAGAGGAACTGGTAAAACTCTTTAGCAGAGTTGGAATACCTAAAGAGATTCTCACTGATAGAGGGGCTAACTTTAACACTAAACTACTAAGGGAACTATACCGCCTTCTGGGGATAGTAGCTATAAGAACCTCTCCCTATCATCCCCAGACAGATGGTTTGGTTGAAAGGTTTAATCAAACCCTTGCGTATGATAAAGAAATTCATACATGAAGAGGGGCATGATTGGGATTTATATCTTCCTTCCTTCTCTTTGCTCTACGGAGGTTCCCAAGCATCCACAGGGTTTTCTCCTTTTGAACTTTTATTTGGAAGAAACCCTTGGGGACCCCTGGATGTAGTTAAAAAGTGCTGGGAGGACAACACAGAACTAAAATCTCTAGGAATAGCAAAGTATATGAAGCAATTAAGACAAAGATTGGTGCTATATACTGAAAAGGCTCATGAAATGGGGGTTAAGGCACAAATCCAGCAAAGACAATACTATGATCAAGGTACGGCCAAAAATAAATTCTTCTCTCCTGGGGAACAGGTATTGTTACTTTTGCCCACTTCTACACATAAGCTTTTAATGAAATGGCAAGGACCCTACAAAATATTTAGACAAGCAGGACCTGTTACTTATGAAATTGAAACCCCGGACAAAAGACAAAAAGAAAATTTACCATGCCAATCTATTGAAACGCTACACAAAAAGGAACTACAGGGGTGAGTCTCCGTATTCCAGAACCCAGAGAAACTGAAATAGAGTTGGCATATGGCAGACTGAAAAGAAAACGGGAGTAGATGATGTTATTATAAACCCAGAACTTAATGTACAACAAACACAGGCAGTAAGGTCCTTGTTGAATGAGTTTAACAAAACATTCACTAATACCCCGGGCATGGCTAAAGGTGTAGAACACCACATATGTACTGATGCTAAACCATAAGGAAAAAGGCATATCGACTCCCAGAATGCCTTAGTGAGGAGGTAAACAAGGAGATACAGAAACTAAGATCATTACAGATTATAGAACCTTCTAAGAGTCCATGGGGTTCCCCTATGGTAATTGTCCCAAAAAAGGAAGGAGGAATTAGACTGTGCTTGGACTTCAGGGGCTTAAATCAGGTGGCACAGTTTGATGCTTATCCTATGCCACGTGTAGACGATATAGTGAATAGAACTGGCAAAGCCACTTATATCTCTACACTAGACCTCACAAAAGGCTATTGGCAGATCCCCTTAGAAGAATCTGCCAAGGATAAAACTGCTTTTAGTACTCCCATGGGTCTTTTCCAGTTTCAAACCATGCCATTTGGGCTACATGGGGCCCCGGCTACCTTCCAGCGGTTTATGGACCACGTACTGGCACCTCATAACACCTATTGTGCAGCATACCTGGACAACGTGGTTGTCTTTAGTTCATCCTGGGAAACTCATTTACAAAATCTTGAAGCAGTTTTCTCTTCTATCCAACAGGCAGGACTAACTATCAACCCCACAAAATGTACTATTGCCATGAAAGAGACAAGATATCTTGGTTTCATACTGGGAAATGGTCATATTAAGCCAGAGATATTGAAGGTGGAAGCAGTAGCCCAGTGTCCCATACCCAGCACCAAGAAACACATATGGTCTTTCTTGGGTCTTGCCGGGTATTACAGAAGATTCATTCCTAACTTTGCTTCTGTTGCTTCTCCATTGACAGATTTAACTAGAAAGAAGTTTGGGAATCATATAAAATGGACTCCTGAATGTGAGGAAGCATTTAATAAAATGAAGGCAGCCCTATGCTCCTCCCCAGTCCTGCATAGTCCTGACTTCGCATACCCATTCGAGGTACATACAGGTGCCTCAGGATCAGGTATAGGGGCAGTGTTGAGCCAAACGATAGATGGAGAGGAACATCCTGTAATATATATTTCAAGGAAACTCCACGATAGGGAACAAAAGTATGCTACCATCGAGCAAGAATGTCTGATAGCCAAGTGGGCCATTGAGTCCTTGAAATTTTATTTATGGGGTGCCCCATTTACTTTAATAACCAATCACAATCCTCTCTGCTTCCTATCACAAATGAAGGACAAAAATAATAGAATCATGAGATGGTACCTGGCCCTGCAACCTTATAATTTTACAGTACAACACAGAGCAGGCTCAGCTCATATGAATGCAGATTTTTTGTCCAGACATGGGGCAGAAGTAGGTACCACCAGCCCTAAAATAGATAATTGAAAATCTGTATCAATGTTTAACACATAGGAAAGAAGGTTAAGAGATACAGTCATGACTCCCCAGGGCTATTTAATAAATGTGGACATTTATGCTTTTGATGATTCACATCTATCTGTAAAGATAATTCTAATGTTTGAAATGGGTGCCCTGGGGTGGAGCTTTCAAAGAGAGGGTGGGTGAAAGCTCCATCCTACCCTCAGGGATTGGGTAGGTTGTTTTGAAAACTCCAAGATTTATTGAAATAAATGGTGGTTTTCGCTTAACATTGGGGGTGTGTGATAGTTGTAACCCCCCGCACCACGAGACATTCCTCTCCTCTTTACCCTTGTATTCTCTCAAATCTACTGCAGTAGTAATTTCTCCACTGTCCTTTGTCTTATTTCACATTTCTACTATGAAGGGGTGGCCTCCTGTCATGGTATCTCTTTTCTACCACTCTAATGTTCTCTGTTGTCCCTGTGGTGCCTGTGTTTTGAAATGTAAGGTTACCATTGTAAACAGGCATGGTGATAAAATAAGAAGCAGCCCCAGTTAGGTTTCAAAACGAACAAGTATCACAGCACGTAGTTATGCTGTAGTTTAATAATATAGTTATGCTGTAGTTTAATAATAAAATGAGGTACCTTACAAGAAATAAATATAAGGTTACACAGTTATTTTCCTTGGGTATTTATGTAAGAAATGAAGTCCTTACCTGGTCCACTTGCTGTCTCACTTGCCTCAGGTACTGCACTCTAAGGAGCCAGTGGCATCTCCTAACATGTATTTTTAGGGTACAGGTGTGGGAAGTCAGCACCAGAAGGGAGGGGTTAAACCCTTGATTCTTAATTAAGCTTTGTTTCTGTCTTGTGAAACTAATTAAGAGGTGGTTCATTCTGGGTATAATCAAGCCCAATCAATGTTTTTTTGTATGTTGATCCCTACTTAATGTATTAGGGTAGAAATTAAATGTATTAGAATAGGGGGTGGATCAGCTGATCAATGATGTCAGAGTGTTCACCTATATAAGGTGGAGGTTTGTGCAAGACAGCAGATAGTATAGGAGCACAGAGGATGGTAGATGTGCTGGGGTTTAAGCTCATTTACTCTGTGGCAGTACTCAGCTGTTAAAGTACTGATAGTCTCAAGTTGAGAGAAAGCCATTTTTTATGTTGTTGGTTTCATTTTTTTTATAGTTAATTTCTGAAACGTTTATTTTGAGCTTTGTTTTGTAAATAAATTTCACACACAGTCTTGCGTGTACTAAATAACTTCTGTGTCTTGTTTATTACTTCCCATGCCCATTCACAGCTTATACCGTAATGTTAGGTTGGTAGTTGCCTTAGGCTAATTATATAGTAAAGTTTACAAAGTGTGCTGTTTAAATGCTCAGAAATGGGTGTAAATGTGGTTATATTTCTGCCCGGTTACAGCAGACCATTTTAAACTCCCTCCTTTTTTTTTTATTTTTATATTCCACAAGCCTATTGTGCTGGGGAAGAACTGTATGGGTACTAAATTGATGTGATAGCACGCATACTGTATCCTCAGCAGATCCCATATCCACATGCAGGCTTTTCAGTCCCTGCTAGCACGGGGCATAGTACAGGAAACTGCATTGTTGAAATGAACCACTCACACCCAGGTTGAGGGCTAAGCGTGGTCAAACTCTATACTGTGTATGATAGTCAGATACTGTTTACTGGGGGTAGCAGAGAAGGGTGGGAGACAGTTACGGACATTGCAGTATGGTGTCTCGGGCTTCAATGAGCCCCTCTCCTTTGTAACACAACCCTCCACTGTAAAAAGCTAAGCCAGGCAGACTGGGTTTCTTCCCAATTTCAGACATCTCCACTTGGAGATACTGTATCTATTCTATATTACAGATTCTGTATATTGATATTAATGTAAGATGTTTAATATTGTTAAAGGTTCGCTGCCTAATCTTTTTGGCTTGGAAGATAATGCTGTTAGTTGGACTACCCCAGGCCACCTATAGTACATTTTACACCATAGACAATGTACTTTAATGTTAGCTATAAGATGTTTCACTTTGTTAAAGGTTGTCCTCCTAATCTTTGGGGCTTAATAGACAGTACGATTACTCCCTCAGACTCTTCCCATTATTTATTTATTATTTTTATTTATTTAGATTTTGATGACTGGGTAAACCTACTGAGACCACTGGTCCCTTTTTCAGGGGTGACCCGGGGTTAAATTACATACACCAATATTACATACATCAGACAGTAGTATAAGGAGTAGAAGTGAGACAGCATCAACTGGAGAGACAGTAATTACAGGTAGACATTAGATTCCTTTTAGAACTCCTCCTCCTCCCCTCCCATCCTCCCTGAGGCTCAAGGATGGGTTTTGTAAAGGTACTAGTCATATCTAAGAAGGATGATTGAATATCTCCTTCACCAGCAGAACCCCGGTAGACAGGCCATTACACCACTGGGAATATGGATCCCATACTCTCACCATGTTGCCAGGGCTCTCTGCCAGCCAACAATCAGATATAAAATCAGAGATCACCTATCGGGCTCTTTTTAACTCCCAGTAGGGGAGGTTACAGGCTGGAATATATCTGTATATCCTGGAAAGGCTCTGGGCAATGGCTTCCCAATAGTTTCCACTTGTTTATATTGACAGTACTGTACTGGATAAATTCAGTACTTTCCTTTTAGTGTAGGGTAGTCTTCCCTCACTGGTATTCTATTCTCTCCACGTCCCACAACACGATCAGGCATACCATTGGCTGGGGCCCCAGCCAGTTAAGTCCCTTCGTGCCTTTTAGTGTGTTTTGTTTGATAGGTTAAGTAGTTTAGATTGGTAGACATAGCACGTAGATAAAGGGCTCCTATTCACCCCTAAGGTGGAGTATAGTAACACCTAGCTCACTTGGTGTATACTTCTGTTTCTTATTTCAATAAAGGAGGGGTGGTTCCCCTGTACACATCACTGAGCTTTCCTACTCCCCCCGGGTAATCACTAGACCAAAATGACTGATGTTGTGTTTCACACATAGAATGTCAGAGGACTGAATTCCCCAGTGAAACACAAGAAAGTCTTGACCCATTTGAAACGTTTACACTCCAAAGTTGCCTTTCTACAAGAAACCAAACTGTCAGGGGACGACCATGCGTGTATGACTAAGGAATGGCTGGGCCAGCAGGTTAATTCTAATGCCCTACCAGGAAGCATGGTGTCCTAATTCTCTTGCGTAAGTCTGTCACCTGGACACTAATGCAGACACTTTCAGATCAGGATGGCAGATGGGTGATAGCTACATGCCATACTCTTATGGGTCCACTTACATTATGCAATCTCTATGCTCCCAGTGAAGACACTCCCCAGTTTTTTCACAATCTTGTGGAGGTGATCCTGGAGTTTAATCCCCCAGATTGTCCCCTCCTCATAGGTGGGGACTTTAACATGACATTGGTACCTCCCCTAGATAGGAATGATAGAGGCAAAGAAGTGCACCTCAGAAGTGGGAAGGCTGTCCTTCAAATGATCTCAGATCAGGGGCTTACAGAGTTAAGGAGACTCTTTCACCCCAGAACAAGGGATTACACCTTCCACTCAGAAGTTAATACCTCATATAGTAGGCCGTATTTCTGGCTGGGCTCACCCACCATAACATCTAAAACCCTCACTGTCACAATCCTTCCTAGAACTATCTCTGACTATGCCCCAGTTCACCTCCTTATACAGTGGGACCCTGTAGCTCCCCCACCCAGACATTGAAGATTACACCCTCTCCTAGCAAGAGACCCGGATTTTATCCCATGGGCCAGGAATGAAGCCAACCCTGTTTCTAGCTGAAAATCCCATAACAGACACCTCAGCTGGCACCACATGGGAAGCTTTTAAGGCCACGATGTGGGGTAATATCATGGGGTTTGCAGTGGCTAAACGGAGAGAAAGGGAAAATCAGTTGGCTACCTTAGAACAGAAACTAGTCGCAGCTGAAGACATCTTTAAGTCTATGCCTTGCCCCTCCATTCACTCCCCTACAGGCAGAACCATTTTAGGTCTGCACTTTGAAATTAACCAGCTTCTTAATAGGAAGGCCAAAGCAGCCATTCTTCGCCTAAGGCATACCTTCTGGGAAGGTGGTGACAAGGGGGGCAAATTACTTGCATGCCAACTACAAAAACAACAGGCCAATAGATATATTTTGGGGGTGAAGAACAAGCAATGGGTATTGGGCACTTCCCCAGAGGACATTAATAACACCGTGTCTTCTTTCTATAGATCACTTTATTCCTCCACACACACACAGAACCAAATAGAAAGACCCAATCATTTTTGGATAACTTGCACCGGCCTAGATTGCAGCTGCAGCAAGCATAGCTCCTGGACCTTCACATTACCACAGAAGAAGTATCTGCAGCCATTCACAGCCTGAAAAAGGGGTAGCGATGGCTACACGGCAGATTTTAACCAGGCATTAGCCTCGATTATCTCGCCTCTCTTAACCCTAGTCTTCCGGGAGATAGAGCTTAAGGGTACCCTTCCTCCCTCCATGTGGGAGGCAACTATTGTAGTCATCCCTAAAAAGGGCAAGGATTCTACTAACCGGTGAAGTTACAGTCTGATTTCTCTCATTATTTTGGACAGCAAACTGTATGCCAAAAATCCAGGCAACTAGACTTAGTCCCCTACTCCCTGGACTTACACACCCCTCACAGGTGGGTTTTATACTGGGTCATCACAGCTCAGATCACTTGAGAACCCTCATGAATCTGATGCCTTTTTCCAAGTCACTTCCAACACCAGCTGCTGCTATTACAGTGGACTTCAAAAAGGCATTCAGTTCAATAGAAAGGGACTATCTTTATATGGTTCTAATGCATTTTGGGATAGGAGATAAATTTATTTCTAGGATACAAGCTATATATGCTGGCCCCTCAGCGGAAGTTAATATAAATTCAACACTTTCCCCTATATTCCCACTGGAAAGAGGCACAAGGCAGGGTTGCCCCCTCTCTCCTCTCTTATTCGTCTTGGCAATTGAACACTTGGCCACGGCAATACGAAACCACCCTGATATAAACGGCCTGACAGTGGGAAGCATAAGTTACACAACTCTAATGTATGCTGATGACCTTTTGCTTCTCTTAGCAGATGCCCATCGCGCCATCCCTCCCCTACTCAGTCTTCTGGATGGCTTTTCTAGATATTCAGACCTACGACAGAAACAGAATAAGACTGAAGTACTCACCCTTAACACCCACTGTACACAACAGATGGTAGATGCAGCCGACCTCCTATGGGCTCCTAATGGAATCACTTACTTGGGAATTGTCTTAACCCCATCTTTGGATACAATATGGCAGACTAACATACAACCCCTCCTCTCCTCCATCAAGACAGAATTTGACAGATGGAAACTCATCAAACTTACCCTAGCAGGGAAAATTGCAGTTGTCACAATGGTATCTGCCCCTAAACTCTTCTACCTCCTTATGCACTTGCCTGTTCCTCTCCCTAAGCACTGGCATAGGGCCATTGATAAGTTAGTTGGGGACTTTCTCTAGGAAGGATCTAAATCCAGATACAGCTGTTCCAAACTTTGGTCTCACTGGGAACAAGATGGTTGGAATCTTCCATGGCTAGAGGGATACCGCTAGGCTTTTCTGCTAGCCCAAATGATTAAGTGGTTGTGCCCCTCTTCCTCCCTTTCCTCCCTTTCCCCAGAATGTATACAACTTGAACTGGACATTATGGGAACTGCTCATACTTCCTCACTTCTCATAACAGAAGCCTATCCCAAAGTTGGACTATTCCGTAGACCTGACACAGATCATAGCACACCTGCGGTGGAAATATCCCGAGCTAACTGGTTTAGTACTCATCTGAAGATGAAAATGGACCCTGTCCTGCTCCTCTATGTTCCCCTTTGGCAAAATCCCTCCAATACTATAGGAGGATCTGTAGTATTATGGCAACAATGGGTGAAGTTGGGCATTTCTAAAATGGAGGATATAATGGTCCCAAACCTCAAAGCTCCCCATACATTCCAGTCCCTCCGACAGATATGGGGAATTCCGCAAATGGATTTCTGGAAATATCTCCAACTTAGAGATGCAACTCAACATCTTTTATCCCCTACCTTGACCCATGGTAAACCCTCAGACCTTAACATTTGGCTACAACACCCTCAGGGGCTAGCAGGCCATATATATGCCAAACTTAGGGATACCCTTGCTTCTCAATCTGAGGAGACAAGAGGTAAATGGGAGAAGATGCTGCAACTCCACATCTCACCTGGGGCTTGGGACCAGGCCTGGAAAGATACACATAGCTGGTTTAAAGATGCCAGATCCAGATTGATTCAAAATAAAATTGCCCACTCTTGGTATAGAACTCATGCAATCCTATTTAAAGCCAAATTACTGGAGTCTGACTGCTGCTGGAGATGCCAGAAACCGGGGGGGGGGGGGGATCTGTTACACATACTATGGTTCTGTCCAAAGATTGAACCCCTATGGTGAGAAATACAGACTCTAGCCTCTAGAGTACCACAACAGCAGATCCCTCTTTGCCCTTTTTTCCATCTCTTGGGAATACGTAGTGATCTTCCTCAGATGTCACCACAGAAGTACAGGTGGCTTGCTTTGCTGACTCTGCAAACTAAGAGAGCCATTCTCTGTAAATGGAGATCCTCCCTGGTCCCCACAACACCAGAGATATTGACGTTCCTCTCAACCTTGGCCAAACTAGACAGAATTTCCCATCTTCAGACATCTCAAATCCCTACATTCAGACTTTGTTGGGCATCTTACCTTAACTACGTACAACCTCATACAGGGGTAGGATGAATACTTCCACATACATTGCTGGATACAATGAGGTTTGAACGTGGACAGTTAGCAGATGGCTTAATGTTTTGAGAGGCAATTCACACCTATCCTTTGCTAAGGTTTTAGTGTAAGTCCAACCCCCTACTCTCAGGTATATCTGGCTGTACACCTGATTTTCTTTCTGTCTACAACACAAAATATTTAGGTTAAGAACTTAAGCTTTGGTATGTGTCTGTTTCCACCCTAGGTTCAGTCTCAATTTTGCAAAGCATATACACACTTTTGCCCAACTCTTCTCCAGAGGCCATGAAAGGGGACTTGATTGGCTTGTCTAGATACAAGGAAATATGCTTGGTGTGCTTATGTCTGGCAAAGAGGGTTGACTGGGAGGGAGATTTTGCCCTGGTGAGTGCAACAGTTTGTTATTTTCATGGATGATCTTGGTGAGCACTGCAGTATATCCCTTTCTGCCAATATCCTCACATTCATAAACATCCAATGTTTTCTACCTGTACTCATTCCAAGAGGAATAAGGATTAGATATTAACTAATTTCTGTACCTTTTATCTGACATTCCTGATTGTGTGTATTAACAGTTAGACTTACCTGTACACCTCTACGAGACTAATTTGCTGCCTGTTCTTACCCCACCCCCCTTTTTTCTTTTGCTCTGATTCCTCCTCCTGCTCCATCTCCCCTCTCTTCCCTCTCATTTTCTCCTACCTTTTCCTCTACTCCTCCTACTGCTCCTCTCCTTATTCCCTGTTGGAAATATACACCTGTATACTACCTGTTGATTGATTAAATATATGTGATACAGATTTTATGGATATATAATATGTCTTGTAAACCTTTTTGAAAATAAGAATTCTACAACAACAAAAAAATGTTTCTGCTTCTGAAACACTTTTTGATTTTTAAGTTATCGGAATACTTTGTAGGCATTTTATTTTTAGAGGATTGACTGCCACTTCTTAATTGTTTTGCATCCCAAGACTTCCAGTTTTGGAATTTTCAGCTAGTTCTCTGCTGCCTTATTGACTGCTGCTGAGACTTCCTGGTTCCTCCTTAGTATCTGTGGTTACTATATATGGAGTGTGCTGGTCCTGCCTTATAGCCTTGCCACATTCCCCCCCCCCGATTGGTGGTGGCAGCCCAGTAGGTGGGGTTAAGGAAGTTTAAATCCCACTTCCAGCTAAACGTGGTGGCATTTACTGCAGCGGCCAGTGCAGTGAAGTGCAGCCAAGTGCACTAGGGAGTCAGAGGGAGTCTGAGAAGGCAGTGGAGCCCTGAGCAATATTTATTTCTTGATAAAGAAGATTTTTAGTAAATTAGATTGGGATGCTGAGAAAAGGATTGTGCTGTTGTGACATTAAGTCTGTACAATGGCATTGTGGTGATCTTGGATGTGCACGTTATGTAGCTGTCTTGTCTTATTTAATTATGTGAGTATGTCAATTACCTTAATTGCACATTCATGCAACCCTGAAACTAAGGACTACTCTATGTGTTATTATTTGATAGCTCACCATTTAAGTTTCCATACTACTGGTTTATTAGCCTCTGAAAAATTTGCTTTACAAAAACGTGGTTATGTATTTGTTGCTACCCCAGGACAAAGATGCCTGCTGTGTTTTGGGATGGTGTGCTTGGGGTGTTGTTTTGGGCATGTTGTTTTTTCTCTCATTAATAGCTGAGGATGTAGAAGCCAACCCTGGTCCCCTGCCACCTTTGAATAGCCATTCTTATATGAATGATCCTTTTTCTTGGATTAATTTGCATGGTATTAAATTGATGTATTTGAATGCGAGAAGTCTTACTCCTAAATTAGGGGAATTAGAATGCATTGCTTCCACTCTTAAACCAGACATATTGGCTATCTCTGAGACATGGCTCTAGCCTTCTATCCCTGACTCTATGTATAAAATACCTGGATATAATTTAATTAGACCAGACTGGGGTGGGAAGAAAAAGGGAGGTGGGATATCAGTATATTTTCAAGACTATTTGGAAGTATTGCTGATAAGCACAAGTGAAGCAACTGAATCAACAGTAGATTGGTTATTACATCATTTGATCTTGGGGGTAGAAAATATGTTACAGTTAGATGTCCCTATAATCTGCCTAAATGGGTGACAGGGGCTTGAACAATTTGTTGACCTCAGCCAGTTTTCATATCTCTGGGTTTGATTCTGTTTTTATGGGTGATGTGAACTTGAATTGGTTAGCATCAGAAGTTTCTGATTTTGAAACATTATTACAATCATTTAATTTGCATCAATTAATCTGTGATCCCACCAGATTAAATCTGCAGACTGGGAATCATTCCGTTCTAGATTGGATTTTGGTTAATAGATCGAGTATTGTTTCTAAAGTGGAAGCATTGTCTGAATCAGTATTGGACCGTCAGGCTATAGTTTGTGCTTTGAACTTTAAAAGGCCTAGTGTCTCTCCTTGTTTTGTGCAATTTCACAACTTCAAGTTAGTTAACAGTGCTTTTTTGCAAACTCATCTATCAACTATTGATTGGTCAACTTTTAATGAATTCTTATTGATGTTTGCGAAACGAGGTTAGTAAACTGATTAAATCAGCTAAGCAAGATTTCTGGCACAATCTATTTATAGTTAACTATTCCGATCCCCATAAATTTTGAAATTCTGTGAAGGGTTTGCTGTCTAGTAGGGAAAAAGCAACAATTCAGTCCTTAGTAACTAGTGAGGGTGAAACATCGAATCTCTGATTTTTCGAACTACAAGTATTCTTGTGATAGTTTCACTTCATTGGCCTCTACATCTGTCCCTAGTTTAATCAACAGGCCAATATTTTACTTTTGAAGAGGGACAAGACAGGCAGTCTTGAAAGTATTAAAGACAATCCCACATAAATTCAGTGATTGTGGGGAGAACCTTGACAGAAGATGTATCTGCTTGGTAGATTCCTTTGTCGCCAGACCACTCGGTGAAATTTTTAATCTTTGCTTAACATCAGGGCAATTTCGATCATGTTAGAAGTGCGCAAGGTTGGTTCCGGTCCCAAAAAAAATAAATGCTATAATTCCTGATGCTTTTCATCCAATATCAATCCTAAATCCAGTTAGTAAAATTCTTGAAAAATTGGTGAGTAATCAAATTACTGAATTTTTGAAAAAATATAATGTTATGGCATCGCAGCAGCATGGCTTTTGAAAGGATTATGGAACTGACACTGCCTTGTCAGGTTCAAGAATTCCACCCTATTGGGGTTTGAAAAGGGGTTTATGACTGGGGTGATCTTCATGGACTTGACCATGGCATTCAGCTTGATTGAACATGACCTTTCTTTGGTGAAATTGGTTTACTTAGGGTTTTCCCCTCTGATGGTTGAGTGGTACAGAGATTACTCATCAGAACATTCTCAATTTGTTGACATTGGTTCTACACTTTCTTCTATTTCTTCAGTTAAATATGGTGTCCCAAACAAACAAGAAGGAGAGGCAGCACAGGAAAGGTGGTTCACCGAGAAAAAACTATCAGAACAACAAAAAAGCTCTGGCACTCGCCACCTCTATAATTAAAAAGCAAACACTTGGCTAGGAATATTATAAAATGTATTAACAGCAGATAAACCTTTGGCCCTTTATTGATTAGTTTATTTGTTAATCAATTGCCTACTATTTGTAAATTGTGTGAATGTTTATTGTTTGCAGATGATTTGTTTTTGTTGTATACTTGATCCTTCTTTATCTTTGTCTTTACAGGTAAGGGCTGCCTCTCGCACCATGAATCAAAAACTGGGCATACTTTACAAGGTTCAATGTTATTTTTCTCCCATTATTTGAAAGTCTATTGCTCTTGGGTCATTGATGCCACACTTTGACTACTGTGCCAGTTTGTATATTAATCTTAGACAGAAGGAACTTAATACTCTCATGGTAGCTTATAATAACATCTGTTACTTTATTTTAAGTTCTCCATTTTGCACACATCACTGTAGGCTATATTCACAGTTGCAATGGTTACCTCCTATGTCAAAACTTATATATTTTTTTGGTTGCACAATTTGTAAATCTATTTTTCCAATTTCAAAGTTCCCCTTAACTAATTTAGTGTCTGTTTGTAGTTTTTCAGTTTCACTATGCACTTCTCTTAGTACACTCTAACAAACTATAACACATAAGACCAACGCTGGTTCTAGGTCATTTTTAGTGGCTGCTCCTATGTTTTGGAATGCTTTACCTGTTATCATTCATTCATCCACTTCATTGTTGAGTTTTAAAACAAATCTTAAACAACATTTAATAAGTGTGGGTAATTGTAAGTGGTTCTTGTAATTTGTTCCTGTTACTGTTTTGCAATGTTTTCCTCTCATGTCTATATTTGTAATCTATGTTTGGGCCAGGCCTGAAAATAGACTAGTTCCAGTGCCTTATCCCAGTTAACAAAATAAAAATGAAATGAAAGAAACATGTGGCTGACAGGGTAGTGTGAAGAAAAAGGTTTCAGCCTGTTGGGAGATGGGGGGAGGACATAGGATATCAAAGACCTTTATGCAACTGACAGGCTGCACACAAACAAGGAGGACACTAACATCCTGAAAGATAAACTAGAAAGCTACTTAAGTGACAGGTTACATTTAAACTGAATGGTGGGAGGGCAGCAGGGGGCAAAGAACTCAACACCAGGCATGGGGAACCCAAGAGCCTCCCCCCATTGGAAGAATAACTAAAGACAGGACTACGAGGGAAGGGGATAGTAGGGAAGGAGTGAGGAGGCATGGTGAAAGCAGGGGCAAAGGGGGCCATGGGATGCACTGGAAGGTAGTGACCCTGAATCATTGAGCCTGGGAAATAAGGTAGCAGACCAACAGGCACTAATGGCAGAAGGGAATGTAGATATAGCTGCCATTACAGAAACATGGGCAACTCAGTTCCATGACTGGGACCTAGAGATCCTGGGGTTGCCAATTACAGAAGAAGGACAGGGCTAAAGGAAAGTGGGGTGATGTGGCTTTGTATATACAGGCGGTGATAGAGTGTAGCAGGGAGGAAGGGAGGAGGGTACGACAGAAGCCCTTTGAGCAGTACCACAGAATACTGATGGCAGAAGAATTTGAGTGGCAGTAGTGTAAAGACCACCTTCACAGGGAACTTATATAGATACAGTAGGGAGCTAGGAAAACAGATCAGAAGAGCAGGGGGCAGAGGAAACATTAGAATTCTGGGGAAAGAAGGGAGAAGGGGGACATGATAGAAACTTTCAAGTACCTCAAGGGAATCAACAAAGTCCAAGAGGGTAGCATCTTTCAAAAAAAGAGGTGTGCAAGAACAAGGGGGCACAATTTGAAGATAGAAGGGGGGCGGCTCAGAGGTAATTTAAGGAAGTATTTTTTCACAGAGAGGGTTGTGGATGTATGGAACGGCCTTCCAGAGGAGGTTGTGGAGTCAAAAACAGTGGTGGAATTCAAGCATGCATGGGACAGTCATAAGGCAATTCTAGGGGGTGGGGGTAGGAAGAAGTAGGCTGCTGGTTAACTAGGATCTGCAACTTATCCATCAGGTAGGGAAATGGGCAGACTGGGTGGGCCAAGCGGTCCTTATCTGCCATCAAATTCTATGTTTCTATGGGTGACTTTACTCTGCCGGGAGTAGACTGGAGCACTCCAGCTAACACCTGCAGCAGGGAACAGGTCCTCCTTGATGCCATCCAGAACTGTTTTCTGACTCAGGGTGTCAAGAAACCAACAAGGGAGGATGCCACCTTAGATCTAGTGCTATCAAATGAGTAGCAAGTCCAGGATGTGGAGGTGAAGGAACCTCTCACAGGTAGTGACTAACAAACAGTGTGATTCTCAATCTGAAATGAGAAGGAAGCAGCCATGACTAAAACAAAGGTGGTGGACTTTAGGAAGGCAGACTTCAACAAGATGGGGAGCACAGTGATGAAACACCTTGCAAAGATCCAACCAGGGATGAATACAGACCAAAAATGCACCGTCATCAAGATGGGGTTGACTGAGGCCACCAACACTTGTACAAAGGCTCCAAAAATGAGTGCCAGAACCAACATTTATTTATTTATTTAAAATTTGGTAACTGGGAAAGGCATACTGAGCCAAGGCTCATTTCCAGGTGCGACCTGGAGGACAAGTGTGAACTTATACATACAGAGGGGATATATAATTCATTTAGATTTTGATGATACATACATATACACACATGTGAACCAGATAACAGTTAGGCAAATGAGATGCAGGCTATGTACAGTACATAGTATATACATACACAGCAATACACAACAGTTTAGGCAATTTAGATGCCTGGTGTTAACATAGGGTAGTTTCATGTTAGATGGTCAAGTATCATATATAAGTTATATAGAGTAGTGTGTTATATGATTAAGAGTAGGTACAGAAAAGAAGGGATTAAACAGTTAAAAAAGAGAGAGGCTCTATGAGGAGGGTAGTTCTGAGGGGGGGTTTGGAACACAGTATCATGGAGGGAGGCAGGGAAAGGGTACATGTGCAGGGGAAGGAGAGATTGATTTGAGCTGGTGTTTGGAGGCCGGGAGGCAGTGGGAGTCATGGAGGGATGCAGGTAGTTGATTCCAGAGGTGAGGGAGATGATAAGAGAAGGTGAAGAAACCAGCCCTTGGTCGCCAGTGGGGGATGGCAAAAAAGCAGGGTTACCAGGATCTAAAAGAGTAGGAGGGATAAGCAGCAGGGGAGCAGAGGTAGTAGAGGTAAGAAGGGACAAGGTTAA
Source organism: Neoceratodus forsteri (assembly GCA_016271365.2). Taxonomy (NCBI): domain Eukaryota; kingdom Metazoa; phylum Chordata; order Ceratodontiformes; family Ceratodontidae; genus Neoceratodus; species Neoceratodus forsteri. The sequence continues at coordinate 705,446,609 of CM057455.1, forward strand.
ACCAGTATTTAGACATGATTATAAGGGAATGAATGTGCTGCCTGTGGGAGAGGGGATGAGATTCATGGAGGAGAGAAGTGCACAGTGATGAATACGCAGTGGGGCATTTGTAGTGAAACAGCAAAAGGAGTTGAGCATGGTGTCAAGCGTAGAGAGACAGGAAGTGGGTACTGTGGCATAAATAATGTCCCCATAGTTGAAGAGAGGGAGAATTGCCTTGTTTATTAATTTGCAACAAATATTTAGGGAGATAGCATGTTTGTTCAAAAGAGCACACCTAGTTTGGGGCTCAATTTTGAACAGAGGAGTCGATATGGACCGAGTAGTTGAGATGCTGGTCCAACCAGAGACCAAGGTATTTGTATGAGGTGACAGTATCCAGAAATGAGGTGTCCAGAGTGGTGAATCAAGGGGGGAAGGGAGTTTGGCCAATTTCTGGGGGGAACCAAAGATCACAGATATAGTTTTTTTGCTGTTCACTTTTAGGTTGTTTTCATGGAACCAAGTAAGTATTTGGTTAAAGTCAGATTGAAGTAGTAGCTGAACTGAGTTAGTGGAGAGGCCAGAAATGCAGAGGATGGTATCACCCACATAGAGGTGAATGTTTGAGCAAGAGCAGGCTAAGTGGAGGTTGTTGATGAAGATGGAAAAGGGGATGGGGCCGAGGATGAAGCCCAGAGGAATGCCAGACAGGATGGGGAGGGGGTGATGCAGAGTTGCCTACTATGACAGACTGCTGGTTTAATAGCCAGGTGGTGGAAAAGGTAAGGGATAAGGGGGCAGCCTTCCTGATGTACAAGCAGACCACAAGTGAAGTAGACAGGGAAATTTACATGGAGAAATCTACAGAAGAAGGCAGAGAGGTCTGGGCAGCCAAGGCTGAGAAAGAGCTATGATTGGCTCAGGGGATTAGGAATGGTAGAAGGATTTCTTCCACTACATTTGGAAGAAAAGAAGTAGAAGGGACAGGATAGTTTGGATCAAGAGGGAGGGAGGATAGGTGGAGAAGAATTCAGAACAAGAGGAGGCACTTAATGAGTACTTCTGCTCTGCCTTCACCAGGGAGGCTAGCAGGCCCATGCCAAAGGGAAACATTGGAATGCCCCTTAAGAGAGGGAAGGAGTATGAGGGGGAAATTGAGGTTGATAGGGTCTTGAAAGGTCTTAAGGAACTGTGGTGGACAAGGCTCCTGGCCCAGATGAGATCCTCCCAAGAGTTCTGAGGGAACTGGCAAAGATATTGGCAACACCAGTGATGGATCAATTTAACACCTCACTCTAAAGAGGGATATGTTCCTCAGGACTGGAGGACAGCTCATGTGGTGCCTATCCACAAGAGTGGCCCTAGAAATGAGCCAGGAAAGTGCAGGCCAATCAGCTTAAGCTCTATAGTGGGTAAGGCAATGGAGGGTACTCTGAATGAAAGGATTGTGTCCTTCCTTGATGAAAATGGTCTCTAGGATGACAGGCAGCATGTGTTTGTTAGGGGGAAGTCATGTCAAACCAACATGGTGTACTTCTTCAACTAGGTTACAAGGACCTTTGACAAAGGACAGGTTGTGAATGTACAGTATTGTATCTGGACTTCAGCAAGGTGTCTGACTCAGTGCTCCATGGCAAGTTGGTCAGCAAGCTGAGGTATCTGGCATCTGGGGACAAACTGCTTGGGTGGGTAAAGAGCTGGCTGATGGACAGGAATCAGAGTAGTGGTAGGGGGTGAGCTATCCGAACCTAGGCCTGTGACCAATGGTGTCCCACAGAGCTTGGTACTGGGGTCTGTGATCTTCAATGTATTTACTGGCGACATGGCAGAGGGGGTCAAGAGCAAAATCTGTCTGCAGACAATACTAAGCTCTGTGGGAGTGTGGATACAGAGGAAGGGAAACAGGATCTAAGGGATGACCTGTCAAAGCTGAATAAATGGTATGGCATCTGGCAGTTGGGTTTTAATGCTAAAAAATGTAAGGTGATGCACATGGGAGCCAAAAATCAAAAGGTCAGTTACTGGCTAGGAGGAGTTTAGGTAATAGTATCGGAAAAGGAGAAATACCAGTGGGATATGTAAGGGGATGACATGAAACACTCAGTACAATGCCATAAAGCAGCAGCTACAGTAAAGCAAATAGAATGCTGAGTTGTATTGCCAGGGGAATCATTTCTAGGAGGGAGGAGGTTATTCTGCCACTGTGTGGGTCACTTGTGAGACCACACATGGGGTATTGTGTCCAGTTCTGGTGCCTCTACCTTAAGAAAGATATCAAACTACTGGAGGTGGTACAGCAGAGAGCAACGAAATTGATCCAGGGCATGGGGGACAAAACATATGAGGAGAGACTGAGGGTGCTGAACAATAACTCTCTGGAGGACAGGAGAGAGAAAGGGGATATGATTGAGATCTTAAAGTACGTAAAGGGCATAAATAAGACCAGCACAGAGGGCATCTTTAATCAAAGGAAAGAGAATACAACAAGGGGTCATGGACTGAAATTGGTGGGGGTAGATTCTGGAGGGAAATGAGAAGGCACTTCTTGACAGAAATGGTGGTGAAAGGGTGGAATGAGTTGCCACAGGAGGTGGTGGCATCAAAGACAGTGACCAGTTTTAAGGGGGTTGGGACAGAATGAAGAAGAAGATTAGGTCAACAGGGAACTGAGGGGGATGGGGTACAGCGAGGGGGGAGAGGGTGTGGGAGAACAACTCCAGGAGGAGTAGTGGGGCTGCTACTTCGTATAACTTGCTACTCATTCATGCAGACTCAATAGACCATTATGGTCTGTATCTGCTGATAATTTCGTATGTTCATACGTTCATATGTACTTCTTCTGACAACCACTAGGGTTGGACAGGAATAAGCCGCAGTTTCAATCAGCAGTATGTGCACCATGCAAGGGGACCAAGCAAAATGGCCTTGTGCAGTGTATATACTCTTAATAGTGGACTGCACCAATTTTCAGGTCCCCCCTTTAATTTACATTGCACCCCCTCTGACTATTGCCCAGGAGCAAAATGAGTTTGCTCACACTAACTGGGCTTTTCAAGTAAATTTTCCCCAGTGGAGGGGGATTAGGGAATCAGAAGGCCATTTATGTAGTGAGAATCATCCCATACAGGGCTTTGAAAACTATTGTGTCATGCAGATCTTGAAGGTGCTTAATCATCTTACAGGTTACATAAGGGAAGGAATAAAAGCAACAGAACAAAAGGGTAAACAGGGAGGAGAAGAAGCACTGTGGGTAAATTTGGAGACAGGCAATGGCACCACAATCCGCACAGGGGTTGTATACAGACCCCCTTCTCAGGGGGAGGAAATGGACAAGGAAATGATAGAAAGTATACTTAGAATGTCAGAAAAAGGGGAGATATTGCTGACGATCTGAATATGCCAGATGTTAACTGGAGTGCAGTTGCAGCAGCCACTTCGAAGAGTGGAGTTATTCTAGATGCCCTACAGGGGGCATGCCTTAGACAACTAGCATTGGAGCCCACTCGAGAGGGAGCAATATTAGACCTGATTCTCTCAAATGGAGATGGAGAGAGGATCACAGATGTAGAAGTGGGTAGCCATCTGGGAACTAGTGTCCATCGAACAGTGTGGTTCACAATAAACACAGCAATAGAGTCAAGCTCACAAAGGCAAAAGTACTGGACTTTAGGAGGGCTGACTTCACAAATGGGTGAGTGCCTAAGGAATGCACTAGCAAATGGGCAGGAAGGAGGGTGGAAGAACAATGGGAATAATAAAAACTGCCATCACAGAGGTAACGAGCCTTGTGTGAAGCAATTAAACAAAACAAAATGACGAAGAAACCACTATGGTTCTCAAAGGAAGTGGCAGGAAGGTTCAAGAGAAAAAGAAAGCATTCAGGAAGTACAAGGAATCGCAGAAGGAGCAGGACAGAGAACTGTATCAGTTAAAGAAAAAGGAGGCTGGGAAGGCAGTCAGAACAGCAAAGGCCCAAACTGAGGAAAAGATAGCCAACTCAGTTAAGAAGGGGGATAAAACCTTTATAGGTACATCAGGGAGCGAAGGAAGACCAAGGGAGGGATAATGAGGCTTAATAAAGGGGAGGAGGGTGGGCAGAGGGAGACTGTGAAAAGGCAGAGATACTAAACAAATATTTTTGCTCAGTATTTACAAATGAAGAGGGGGAGGTATATAAAACAAACAGTAGAAACACTCTGGATACAGAAGTTGATACCAGCCCATTTACAAAAGAAAGGGTTATGAAAGAACTCTTAAAACTGAAGGTGACAAAGCAATGGGGCCTGATGGGATTCATCCCAGAATTTAAAAGAACTAAGGGTAGAACTAGTGACACCACTGACTACCCTTTTAACAAATCATGGAGGATGGGGTGGTAACTGAGGACTGGAGGAGGGCAGATGTGATTCCTTCACAAAAGTGGGAGCAAGGCAGAAGCAGGAAACTACAGACCTGTTAGTTTAACCTCAGTGATAGGGAAAATGATGGAATCACTTCTGAAGGAAAGAATTGTCGAGTATCTAGAGGCCAGAGGGCACAGGACCCTAGGCAGCATGGATTCACAGCGGAAGGTCATGCCAGGCGAATCTGATAGATTTCTTGACTGGGTGACCAAAGTAGTAGATCAGGGAGGGCTGTGGACATGGCCTACCTAGACCTTAGCAAGGCATTTGACACAGTCCCACACAAAAGATTAATATAAGTTAGCCAGCCTGGGAGCGGGTCCCAAGATGACAGCCTGGGTAAAGAATTGGCTGGAGAATAGGACCCAGAGAGTAAAAGTAAATGGAGTCCACTCTAGAAGAAAGGAGGGTTACTAGTGGGTACCGTAGGGTTCAGTATTAGATCGTCCTCTCAATGTCTTTATAGTTTACATTGTAGAGGGACTGAAGGAAAGTACATCTCTTTGCAGATGACACAAAGATCTGCAACAGAGTTGATGCACAGGTGGGTGGAAAGGATGAGAAGGACTTGGCAAGGTTAGAGGAATGGTCAAATGTATGGCAGCCGTCATTCAATGCTAAGAAGTGAGGTAATGCACCTGGGAAACAAAACCCAGGGAAGAGTACACAATGAGGGGTGAGATACTAACAACAACAAAATGGAAAGGGTCCTGGGGGTAGTCATATCAGATGACCTAAAGGTGGGCAGGCAATGTGAGAGGGCAGCAAGGAGGGCTGGGGGGATACTGGGATGCATAGGGAGAGGCATCACCAGTAGAAAACAGGAAGTTATTATTCCTCTGTACAGACAGCTGGTGAGACCCCATCTGGAGTACTGAGTGCAGTTCTGGAGACCCCATCTCCGCAAAGACATAGACAGAGTGGAAGCTGTCCAGAGGAGGGCAACCAAAATGGTGCAGGGTCTGCACCAGAAGACATATGAAGAAAGACTAAAGGAGCTTAATATGTATACCCTAGAGGAAAGGAGGGAGAGAGGGGACATGATAGAAACTTTCAAGTACCTCAAGGGAATTAACAAAGTCCAAGTTGGGGTAACATCTTCCAGAAAAAGAGATGTGCAAGAACAAGGGGGCACAATTTGAAGATAGAGGGGGGACGGCTCAGAGGTAATGTGAGGAAGTATTTTTTCACTGAGAGGGTTGTGGATGCATAGAACGGCCTCCCTGAGGAGGTCATGGAGTCAAGAACAGTGGGGGACTTCAAGAATGCATGGGACAGGCATAAGGCAGTCCTAGTGGGGGGTAGGAGTAAGTAAGCTGTTGGTTAACTAGGATTTGCAGCTTATCTGTTAGGTAGGAAAATGGGCAGACGAGGTGGGCCAAGCGGTCCTTATCTGCCATCAAATTCTATGTTTCTATGTTTCTCTGCATCGAAAAAGAGCACATGTGACCTCCTATCCCATTAATCCTTGCTAACTGTGCCTTAGTACCATTATTCCTAGGAGAAGTAAGGCAAAGTTGCTATTTTCCACATTCACAAATTCCATATTTCAGGCAAACTGCGACTTAGCCTTGCGGAATAATAAATTCTGCAAAATTTGCAAAATAATCCACAAAGTGAAGTTTTTCAACTTCGCCTATCACTAGTGCAGTGTAGAGCAGGTGTCATATGATTAAAATTGCTTTTCTAAATACCAGCCTCACTACAGCATTCTGCACTAGTTCAAGACTAGCACATTGAAGCCCCAGAAAGTAGTAGATAAAGAGTGTCACCACAGTCATGACAGAAAGTCACAAAGGCATGCACCACAGTAATCAGGTTTCCATACCATAGATAGGGCTTCAACCGGTTCATATTTCATAGATAATAAAAGCCATAGTGAACATCTACAGCCACATGTTATTAAAGTGACAGCATCCTGGCCACAGTTGCAACTTACAGAAGATTGCTGTTAAGTACTGTACCTCCTCCCTAACTGATCCCACAATCTCCCTATTTCATGGGGCAACTGGACTTGTAATTATACCAGCCCAATCCACAATCTACTACTGGGGGTGTCAATGGAGGATGTTTTAGTATTTAAATAATGCTCTTTTAACATATTTTTGTTGACCTGCAGCCCCTTTCCCACTTAACAGGACATTAGTTAACACACACCTCCCTAAACTAACCCGCAGACCTTAATTTCTCTTCATTCTAAGGCCCAAACCTTGAAGTCTGCTCTGTCTCTGCGTAAATCCATGATGTGGGCAATGGCAGGTACAGTCCATACAGTGACTGGTCTCCTCTGCATAGCACTCAGTGACTCAAGGGTCAAGCTGTCAGCTAATATCTTCTTCTGGGAGCATGAAGCAAAGTCTGACTAGCATCATTCAGTGATGCTAGGGCAGAATGTAACAACAGACTGCAATGGAGCTCAGTGAGGTGGGTTAATCATATCATATCATCTTTATTTGTAAAAGCGCCTTTCAAAAACCAAGGTGCTCTACATAGACCAAACAAAAATAACAATTTAAAAACACACAAAACAATCAGAATATTAAAACCCATAAAACTACAATACCATAAATATCAACTTCAATAAAATCTGAGTCCGCCAAGCTAAATATTCAGGTCAAAAACTAATCTGGATATGCTAGGTTGAATAAGTATGTTTTAGTGCCGTCTTAAAACTCTAGATGGTCAGGCACTCTCTTACCCAATGAGGTAGAGAATTCCACAGGGATGGGGCAACAAAGACAAAAGATCAGGCCCCTGGTGTCTTTAAATGACCCCTGGGAATCTCTAGCAATCCCTTGTCAGCGTATCAGAGAGGATGGAGGGGGCAATAAGGGTGAAGGAGATCTTGCAGGTAATGTAGTCCCTAGTTGTGTAGAGCTTTATAGGACAGTAACCCAACCTTGAAGGTGATCCGCCACTGTAGCCAGTGCAGTCCACGTAGCACAGGTGTTACATGACTGGTCCTAGAAGTACCAGTCAATAACCTGGCTGCGGCATTCTGCACTAGCTGCAAGCAGCGAATATCAACCCCCGATACCACTAGGTAAAGGGCATTGCAGTAATCAAGGCAGGAGGTTATGAAGGCATGGACCAATGTTGGAAGATCATCAGGAGGAACCAGATGCTTCACCCGAGAGATATTCCTCAGATGGCGAAAAGAGGATTTTATGACAGCTAACACCTGAGATTTAAGGGTCAGGTCATCATCAAAAATAACATCCATGTTCCGCACCCTATCTGAACAAGTCAGCTGAACACCCACGAACCAAAGCTCAGAAGGTTGTCCTGCTGACAAACCTGCCTCCCAATGATCTGGGCCACAACCAACACCTCAGTTTTAGCCTGATTCAACCACAGCCAGCTTGCACTAATCCAGTCCCGGATCTTGGACAGACAGTTGTTAAATACCTAGAGGATCACAACTTGCCTGGGCACAAAGGACATGTACAGCTGAGTATCATCTGCATAGCAGTGAAAACTAAAACCATGCCACCTAATGATCTCTCCCAATGGCAGCATATACACTGCGAACTGCATGGGTGGCAAGATGGAGCCCTGTGGTACCCCACAGGATAGGGAGAGAGGGTCTGAAGAATGAATTCCAGACACCACTCTCTGAGTCCTACCCTCAAGTAAAGATTGAACCCATCTGAGGACCATTCCAGATAGTCCACAGATAAACTGCAGGTGCTCCAGCAACACACCATGGTCCACAGTGTCAAATGCTGCAGAGGGATCAAGAAGGACCAAGATGGAATGAGTCCTCCAAACTTTCACTATTAGGAGGTCATTTAGCACATGAACAAGGGCTGTCTCAGTACTGTGCCTCTTCCTAAATCCCAACTGGAGAGAATCATAGATATTGTGACTGGACAGATGATCATCCAGCTGCAGCGCAACCACCTTCTCAATAACCTTACCCAAAAAGGGTAGGCTAGAGACAGGTCTGTAATTAGCCAGACAGTCTGGGTCAAGGGAGAATTTTTTAAGGAGTGGTCAAACAACCACCTCCTTTAGGGGATCTGGAAAGACCCCCCACTCCAATGACCTCCAGACTATCTTGGTTAGGACTAGGCTGATTTCATCTATGCACCCTACAAGAAGGCGCATAGAGCCCATGTCCAAACTACAGCTGGTTGGAAGCACAGTCTGGACAACCCTCACGATATCCATGATTTCCAGCCAGCTGAAGTCAGACCAGGCAAACTGGGCACCCACCACCTCCAGCTGACCTCCGCAATGCCCACTAGAGGAGGCTGGACAGATCCCAGACCTGATAGTGGCAACCTTATCTGCAAAAATACTGAGCAAACTCATCAAACTTTTCTTGTGAAAAAGCTCCACCAGACTGAAGACAGACTGAAGTGCTGAGCTGGTCAGTTCTGCACAGCGGCAATCTCTCTGGACAGGAACTCTGCCTTCTTACTGGTGATTATCAATTGATAGACCGCATAATTTAAGTCTGTCGTACTCCAGGCCCAATTTCTGCCAGCCCCTCTCTAGGCTTCATCCCAACCTCCTCATCTCCTTCAAGGCCCCATAAAACCATGGGGGCCTTGGGAGAAGACTGAGTGGGCGAACATGAACAGGAGTTATGGAATCCAGGGCCTCTGTCACTGCCTTGTTATAGGCAAGTACTAGATTCTCTAGATCCATGCATTCACTTGGTATACTCGATAGGTCCAGTGCCACCATAAGGCCATCCAGGGTCACACCCCTTAAAGGGTGGTGCTGGACCATCTCCATAGGGCAGGCCTATTGAGGGGAGCCATGAATCTGAACCCCATGGTGTGATGGTCAGACCAGCTGACTGGCTCCACCACTAAGTTGGATATCTCCATTCCGAGAAGGAACACCATGTTCAATGAATGACCATAAATGTGGGTTGTGGAGGTAACAACCTGTGTAAGGCCCAATTAACTCATTAGTTGGAGGAAGTCCTGACCAAATTGTGAGAGCTCATCATCGACCTAGACACTGAAATCCCTCAGAATCAATCATCTGGGGGATCCCAATATCACGTCAATGATGAAGTCCGCTACTTCCTGCAGGAAAACGTTCCCATCTCCTGGTGAACAGTAGATGAGAAGTATCCTGCACCCTACACCCACACCTGCGATACATTCAAAAGTGTTTGTGGTCCCTACTGGAACCTCCGTAAGGTCCAGTTCTGATCTAAAACAGATGGCTATACACCCGCCTCTATAATCCATTCTCAGACGGTTCATCGCTGAGTACCATGCCAGAATTGCTGAAGCCAACACTGGACCAGCATTTTCATCCAGCCAGGTCTCAGTGATGCAAGCCAGATCCACAGACCCAACAAGATCTACTATTAAGGCAGTCTTGTTCTTAATGGACCTGGCTTTGCAGATCACTCTTTGAGTAGGATGAGTAACCAAGAAGGACTGCGTGGCTTACCTGTATGAAGCAGAGACCTTGGGTATGGGAATCAGGCAGGGAGGGTCCCTCTCCTTGACCCATTTCACCCCAGGGCATTTCATTGTTCCCACCACCCTAATCAGCCCTCTCCATTCCAATTCCCTTACAGGCCCATTACGCCCGCCCGCCCCTCTTCCTCCTCCTCCTCCTACCTATCTCCAGAGCCCGACACAACCTATATGCCTCTGGGGACAGTGGAGGAAAATGTTAAAAGGGTGGAGGTCCTGAGCCTCATAGGGGAATAGTGCCTGACCATCATCACACCTTCCCAGCACATCCCCACAAGCAGATAGCATGCACTACAATCCTCAAAACTACCCAAATAATTATCACACACCAGTCAGATACACCCAATTTAAACTCCACACAACGCTATACACACCCACACTAGTCTACACATTCAAACTCTCAACCCCACAACAAACACACACTATGTTACAAACACACCCACCCTTAGTCATATAGTAAACACACCCTTAAATAGCTCTATATACACACAAACCCCAGCCTATTTCAAAATAATAACACACCAATATACAGAACCAATAAATGTAAAAATTATATAAATACTTATGGCAGAATGTCCGTCTTTTGCAAAAAAAAGAGACAGTCACTTGAATCTCTTAGGCTGAGTTTATAAAGTGTCCTTCAGAGCTCCTGCCTCTTCAGGGCAACCACCAAATAAGTCCTTCAAACCAAAGTTAACTCTCATTTGAGCTTTAGAAAGAATACCCAGAATTTGTCTGAAAAATGAAAGAGTTTATAGGCACTCTCACTGCCTAAACAATTTGAAGTATCACAAGCCCCAAAAAGAAACTCTGATCAATAGTAGGTTTCATGTGGAGTCCCTCCAAAGAGTCTCATCCTGGATTAAATGATCTTCTCCCCACAGCTCTTCTTTTAAAATCACTCCTCACTCTGGCGGTAACTGCATGACAGCCCAGCAAACAACAGCAGGCAGGAATGGAAGTTGGGAACAAGAGGGAAAGGCCCCCAAAACTCGCCCCAGGAGGCAATCACACTGCCCAGATGGACCCACAACTGTGGTACCTGGAGCAGGGTTTGTTCACTAGCAAGCCCCCCGAGAAACCCAGAGAATGTCAGTCAACCACATCCACCCTCCAGTGAACCCAAACCAGCACCTCCCATAGTGAACCCTACACACAGCGGTCTCCCCCAGACAAAAATTTAGAGGAGGCCCCCCCAAAAGCTCCCACTGACTTCCAAGCCCACCGGTTCCAACAAAACCTCACTGGGCTCCAGGCAAGCACACTATCACACACAGTCTGCTGGAATGGGACTGATGTTTTCTGTTTCAAAAATTCAGCTGCAAAAGATCCATGTGGGGTGTTTTCCGGTTGAACCACCCTCCTTCACTGGTTCCTCCTCAGTACCGGGGATCTCCTCTCCATAAGGCGAGACCTCTGACCAAATTAAGGGACTCCACCAAACCCTCCGACCTCCAGCTCCAACCTCAGGAACACCACTGGCAGATAGGGCACATCATAAATGACCAGATAAATGTTAGCATTTGAATTTGCTTTGCTAGTGACAAATCAGATTTTGTAATGTTGTAAATAAGCAACTCCATCTTGAAGCACACAGGCATTAGGGCTACAAACACTAATCTAACCCCACAGACACTATAGCTACATTAACTAAATCACTTCAGGCCCTAACTGCCAGTAAAACTAACCTAACTTACAAAATAAAAATAAAACAAAACAAAACAAAAGATATCAATCAAATAAACTAGTGCTGCTGCTGCAAGTAACGGTTAGCCCAGCTTGATCACCGTGATATTACCATCTAAGTTCAATGGATAAGGCAAGGCCTTATAAACTTATCCAAAGATAAGAATAGGCAAATACTGAACAGCCAGTGTGATAACTACAAATGCCCCAATCCTGCATAAGGGATCATGGGCGGAGCATTTCAAAAGATGCTAGCATGTCCTGGCACTGTGGCAGTATTAGTTTTTCAACTTTGCAGCAATAGAAATCAGTTGTATGGGATCATGGGGGAGGCGATGACTAGGGGTGGCCATGGGACCAGCCTGGTCACCTGAAGAGTGCTGAAAGTTTTTAATGTTTTTAAGCATGTTTAATTTTGATTTCTTGAATACAAACATGTACTGAGTACCCCTTTTCTTGTGGTGTTCTGGAGTTATTATTCTTTACTCACACATCCCTAGTATCTATCTGCCAGTGGTATTTGCATGTAGGAATTTATTACAGTGTATAAAAGAGTTAAAAATAGAAAGAAACTAAGGGGCCACTCATTGGACCACTGGAAGTGCACTGTATTTTCATAATGGCAACCCAGGTTTGGGGATGGACTCCGGGAATACAAAGTGGCCAGCCGGAATGAAAAACATACTCCTGCTGACAGCACTTCCCAGTTCAGGATAGGATGACACTGCAGCTGCACCACAGTGACCTTATCAAGGGTCATGGATAGAGTCATGGAGCTTGCTCCCCCCAGGGTTATCTATTGTGTCCGAGGTCAACTCCGAAGTAGGGCACAGCCATTGTGTGGGGGAAAGTTAGAACAACCAAATAGAAAAACTGGAAAAAAAAACTAGTTCCATTAGACTGATGTTATGGCACACAAAGGCCCCATGCCAGGAATCCCTCTGCCTATGAAACTGTGCAGGCAGTGGGCTAGTGGTTGATGGAGCTGATGGTTGACCGAGGTCCAAAAAGGGTAACTGACACTGAGCTGGGGAGAAAAATGTATTCGGATCAAAAACAGAAAGTTTTTCACTCTCCCACTGGGAGCCAGGGCTAGACTCATGGCCATCTCACCCCTCAGTGGTATCCCACCCTCCACTCTCTCCCTGGACCCAACCTGTCAGATTGACTAGTCAGTGGATTATTAGACAGGGCACCCATACTAGACCACTTGCACTAATGTAGCAAAAATGTATTGGGCTGTTAGAAAGTAGGGTGTAGTATGAAAAGATATGCTGATTAGAGTAAAGGAAGGGTGCCAGATCAACTTGATGATTTCAATAATCACAACTTTCTGCTCTCTCATAGTGGATTAGGGATCAGAAGTGGGATGACTGATTATGAAAGTCAGAGGCAACTTGCCCACTTTTTTGGTCAGTAACTGCAGAGCCTGTTTAGGGAGAGAGTTCTTTGTAAAAGACAGTATTGGGTTGGGACCAGTGTAGCAGGATTCTAGCATTTTGTAAGGAATGGGGACCAAGGAAAAAGATGGAAGTGGCAGACAACTGTGAGGGTGGGGTTGTCAAAGACCGGCCCTGGCTCCCTGATGGAGGACAACTTTTTTTTTTATTTTTGAAACAGTTTTTTACGTTTCAACATATTCTGCCAGAATAATGTTTATGAATATAAATGATGAATACCCAAATATTGGGGTTCCACTGAAGTCAAATACACAGTGAATATTAGGGAGATGCTATTCCCATACAATACCCTAATACACAGGTAGTACCATTTCTGGGATGTCTTACAGCTTCCTATGATGTTAGCACTTTACCATGTCCCGGTTCTAGACTGATGGGAATGGGAGTAGAATTACAGAAACAGAATCTGTCAGCAGAAAAAGACAGATGGTCCATCAAGTCTGCCCCTATTTTACTACCACACCCTTCTTGACCTAGTGTCCTGGGGGGTTGTCCTCCTTTGCTTCCCCACTAACAACCTTCCCCACCCATTACTCCCCCTTGTGATTCTGAGTCATCTTGTTCTGCGCCAGCTGTGTTTGAAGTCATTTAGCAAACCTTCCACTGGCAATCTGTTCCACAGCTCCACCACCTTTTCTACAAAGTAAAACTTCCTCACATTGCTCCTGAATTTACACCCCCACCAGCATCCTCAAATTGTGCCCTCTTGTGACTGTGTCCCTATTTCTAACAAACAGGTCTTGATTATCCACATTGTTTATACCCCTCAGAAACTTGTGTTTCTATCATGTACCCCATCTTGCATCTGCATCTCACCCTCAGAGAGTACAGTACATATTCAGAGCTACCAACCATTCCTCATTGTATCTGCCTTGCTGGCCCTTGATCAATTTTGGCTACCCTTCTCTATACTGACTCCAACTTGTCAATGTTCTTCCTTATATGAGGGCTCCAGAACTGGACACAGTATTCTATGTGATGTCTCACTAGCGATTTGTATAAGAGCAGTATCATTTTGCTACTGCTACCAAAACGCCTCCTGTTACACCCAGGAAGCCACAGAAACTTGTTGTATGCCTTATTGCAATGGCTGGTTTGCTTGATGGGGTCACTGATGATGAGCCCTACATCCCTCTCCTCTGTAGTAGTGTCCAGCCAAACCTCTGTAATCCAGTACTCTGTGTGTGTGTTCCTTTTCCCAAAGTAAATTACCTTGCATTTCTTGCCACTGAATCTCAACCATGAGGTTTATGACCACCTTTCCAGGTTCTCTAGGTCTGTATGAACTTCCCCTCACCCCTTCCTCACTCTCCACTCTGTAGTTTAGCTTTGTGTTATCAGCAAAGAGAAGCATCTTGCCTTGTATACCCTCCCATATGTCACTAATGAACATATTAAATGGGACAGGTCTCAGGGCTGATCCCTGTGGCACCCTGCTTATGACCACTGTCCCCTAATTTGACACAATTTACTAGTACCCACCTGACTAATTCCTTCTCTACTCCTAAATCCTCAAGTTTTTTCAGCAGACTCCTGTGTTGTGCTGAATCAAAGGCTTTTTTGAAGTCAAAGTAGAGCAAATCTACCACCTGCCCTCTACCTTTTGTTCTAGTGATCCTGTCAAAAAAAACAGTATCATATTGGTCTGGCATGACCTCCCTGACACAATGCTACACAGTTCACTGGTCTGCAGTCCATTGCCTCCTAACTAGGCCGCCAGACTTTACTTAACTGTGGTCTTTACCAGCTTATCTACAATGGAAGAAAGACTGTTGAACATGTAGTTGCCTGGATCCTCCCTGTCCCACTAGTGGAATGGGATCATCTTCACAGAACCCCAATCCACAGGCACTACTCCAGTCTCCAGTGAGTCATCAAATAGCTGGGTCAAGGGTTCTGCCAGTTCTGTGTCCAGTTCCATAAGTACCCTTGGGTACAGGCCATCCAGGCCCAGTGATTTATTCACACTAAGGGCTCCCAACCCTTTTTTCACCCATTTAGCCACAATCACTACCCTCACCATTTCCTGCACCCCCTGTGTGGCTACCTTGATCTCACATTTCAGGGTTGGCCCATTTTCCTTACTCATGAATACAGGACAGAAGTAATTGTTTAGTGCATTTGCCTTCTACTCATCATCTTGTACTCCCTATCCCCTTCAGCTAACCTAACAATTCCACCCTTGGCTTTCCTTTTCTCCCATATGTACCTAGAAAGTTATTTTTTTGCTCCCTTCATACCCTAGGGAATACATAGCTCCATGCCTGCCTTTGCCCTTCAGACTGTGACCATCACCTCACTTAGCCTCATCAGGTATTCCACCCTTTCGTCTTCACCAGTATTCCCACTGTACCTCATAAAGGCCTGCTTGTTCAGTATCAGGTCCTCCCTCACTTCCTTAGAGAACTAGATCTTCTTTTTGTGCTTATTTCATTTAGTGGCCTTTCTTGCCAAAATGTAAGTCACCTGCAGAATTGCCCCCTTGATTTTTCCACACTTTTCCCCAATTCCTCCATTCTGATTTATATCCACTATTGTTTCCCTAACCATTTTCTTCATCTGGTGAAAATATGCTTATTTACGGTCCAAAACCTGAGAGATGAGTTTTCCCCATCACCAGCTAAAACCATATAGAATCGTGTCACTGGAGACCAATGGCTCCCAGAGTGTCATCCCCCACCACCACTTCTGATTTGGTGAGTACAAAGTCTTGAATGGTGTCCTGCCATGTGGGATCACCGACCAGCTGCACTAGTTAGCAGTTCTGCAACATGTCCAGCAGTGCCTGACTCCTGGTGCTCTTAGCTGCATGAATAAGTGAGTAACTGATTTGATGGACAGCATTTTTGCATAGATGATGGGACTACCTGATATCCACAATACCACATGATGCCTGCTGGATATTAGGTGCTTCACATAGGTGAAATGGTCATCTCCCAGGGAGGGAGCGTGTTTTCTGCTGGCATTAACACCCCCCTCTGTTGATCAACCATGGAGTGGCATTATTTTTGGTTGAGAAGGCAGTTGCTTGCCTATGCTCCTGATAAGAAAAATGGGGAAAGGCCACTTGATGACCCAGCAGAACTACATCACACTTCTATGCTGACAACTGGGGTTCAGCAGTGAGCCGATTGGCATGACAGCCAGCCTGGAGATGGAGGCACCCAGTTTCTTGGATCACAGCAGTCCTATGTCATGGGTCAGGGAGCTTGCACCACTGCAAGAGACTGCATCAGCCCAGTACATGCTGCAATGGGCAAAGGCAACAGAGGCAACAACATTGTTGTGCCAGGATGGATGACATATATAGGGGTGTAAAACCCCAGTGCCTTTAGGATGATAGCTTATATTCTTCCAGCCCCAGAACCATGAACCATCTGCCTATCAATGGATCCTGTCACATGGGGGGACAGCCCTTCTCCTGGGCCCCTGCCATGGAGGGTAAACCATGGGGGATGGCAGAAAACTAAAGTATGTAGTGGGGGATTGGATTATTTCTCAGGCCTGATCAGAGTACATCCTTGTACAGGGTAAGTTCCTGCAATAATTATGGCCAGGGGAAAAATAGCTACATTATATAAAAAAAGAAAAATGGTAAAGCCATTGTGAGTTATAGGGTGAGAAGCAGAAAGAAAAAAATAGAAAGAAAAATAAGTAAACAAACAAATAAATAGAAAGCTTAAATGGCACTGCCCAGGCAGAGCTAGGAGGGCTTCAAGACTTTGTATTAAAAATTATAAAGATGAAGTTGTGTTTGTCAAAAAATACACATCATGCATTATGCAAGATTTAAAGAACATGTGATATTGCTTTGGAAATTTGAATGACATAATATTTACAAACATTTCTGCTTATATTTCACAAGATTTTGTATTTAGTCACTACTCTTTATTTAATACTAAGGGAATCTGCTTGAAAATAGGGTTATTTTCCATAAGACTTCCTATGCACCTGTTGCCTGTTTAAACATGATACCATATTCCTCTCTTTATGAATCACAATCAGTTGATGTAGAAAGGATTACCATATCATAAGCAGAGGATGATGGCTTTCTTGCGAGCTATGCTTCTGCCAGTCAGATGTACAGATATATGGTATTGTATTCTGTTACATTTTTGTGTAATTTTAAAATGCTACAAGGAATAATAGATAAAAGGGTCACATGGAACAAGGTAATGGATTGTTTTTTTCAATGGTCTGCCAATTCCCTCTGACCTAAAAAAAACTGGTTTACCCAGGGAAGCTGGAAGTTGCATTTCAAAAGAGTCTTCCTGGCTAACTAACAAAGAGTTCCTCAATCTATCACCTGTAATTAAAATTGTCACTTGAAAAGCCAGGATGCTTCAGAAGACAGCTTTGGGATAACTGTTAAAGAGGAAAAAGGTTATAAAATCAGGAGATGTTAATAGCTAGCCCTGTCATAAAAACAAAAAAACTTTACACTTCAAAGGACATTGCTAGATTCCAGGAAACTGTCATGGTATGATTACATTGGTTAGCTGGTATAATATTGGAATTGTGGGAGAATCTGACTAATAAAGGTATGAGTCCCTTAATAAGAATATTTTGGGGAAAGTGCAAGAGTGACATCTACTGACCTAAAAGTTAGGACCAGATCAAGACTTACAGACTGTCTTGTACCACAGGTATTTAAGACACTCCCCAGAGCATTTTGAGGACACTTTGCTTTTGGACACTCTCCTGACCACATGAGAACAACTGCCAGCAGACACACAAGAAGCAAGACTGCTACAGAAATTACTGAAATCTTTAAAAAAACATTTATTTTTATGGACTTTATTTCACTATGAATTTAAATTAGAATTTTAGATAACTGTTATAGTGCATTTCTTTGTACATATCCACTTTTATTTGTGTTATTCTGTGACCAAAAATCTTCCAAACCTTTTTGTTGTAATGTATGATAATTATTTAATTATTTAGTAAAGACATTTGTTTTGTTTAAGAAACCTGCCTGAGTGAGATTTCTATATTGTTTGTGTGATTGTGCGATGTTGCAGTAATAATCCATGACTAAACTGTTACTGCTTAGAGGTGCCATTATATGCTACCAAATCAAACAAGTGTCTGAAAAGGGAAAGTCTGGGTAAAGATAGGGGGGATACCAAAGTCTCGAGGAAGGGTCTATGGGGACTTGAACCAGGTTATTGCATGCATTGTGGGAGAAAGCAGAATCAGGGTTACAACACTACCTCGGAGTGGTTGCAAACCTGGATGTTCTACCTTTGTGTAACAACCAAGAAGGGCACTTTCCAGAGCTCCGTGTTTGGTTGCCTGTTTAATCATACCTGTTCATAGTGTTTCTTTGGGATTTGTATCGTATGAATTTTGAAATGTCTCCCTGGTACATCTTGAACTGCCTGTATATTGTTTACTTACATCTTGAATTGTCTGTATATCGTATATCATTTAACTGAAGCTCTCTACATCCTTACCCAGATTGTAATTGTGTCCATATTTCCTTGTGACCTCCTAGGTTGCACCTGAAAGTAGGCATCTGTTTTTGTCTAGTGTGCTTACCTGGTAACAAAAACTAAATAAATAAATACTTGGTTACAAGACACTAGACTAGTATTGTGCCCTGATCCAGAGTAAAGAGGGGACCCTGGAACTTCATGGCAAGTGTTATGCTGTGAACTCAATGAGCACTAAGAAGGACACAAAGAGGGTATACCCTGTTCCCCCTTCCTGTCACAGATTGCATTTAAGGGTGGGCACTGTGTGCTCAGTGAACCTGACCCTCAGAAGTGAGTTTGTGACAGATCTGGTGCACAGTGGTGGGATCTGAGTGATCAATTGCAGTGAGATTCAAGAGATAGTCACGGCACAGGCATAACAGTTGGATTCAGTGCCAGTGCATCAGATAAATAAACTGAAAACAATCCACACACAATCAGGGCAGAGATTTGGAAAAAAAATAATTTGGTTACAGTCTAAAGTTCCCTACCTGTGTTTTTTTTTTTTGGTGTAAGCTAATGTAGTAGTAGTAGTTAGAGAAGAACATGGCTTCCAACTACAGTGAATACAATACAGACTACCTAAGGCAGCTGTGTCAGAAAAAAAGGGGTCCAGTATGAGGGTGAAACAAAAAGAACCTTATGGAAACTTTTGTGGCAGCCAATGAGCTAGCAGCTGCCCAGAACCTCGAGTCATGGCCAGTGACTGAAAAGGACTAGATCCTGGGCATGGGGGTGCAGGGACATGAGGGACAGTGGTAGACAAAAACAAATATAAAAGTGTGTTAAAAGACTTAAAAGTACTATAAAATCTGAAAGACGTAAGTTGGAGTTGAACCTATCACATAGAATTGACAATGGAAAAGGATCGTATGCCTACGTTAATAAACAAAGTTGGAGAAACAAACAAATAGGCCCAATAAAAGACAGTGGTAAAGAAATAACTGATCCCAAAGACATGGCAGAGAAATTCAATGGTTATTTTAGTTCAGTGTTCAAAGATAAGGATCAGAGTATGAATGGGAAAGGATCTACTATGTGCCAGGCCTAAATTTGACTGTCAGTGCAGCTGAAATATCAGACATGCTAATAAAATTGAAACCCCATAAGTCAGCAGGGCCGGATTTATTAAGCCCTAGATTAATTAATGAAATTAGATATTACAAATCTAAACCCCTAGAGAATCTATTTAATAAATCATTTAGACCAGGTGATATCCCTGAGGACTGGAAGTTAGTGACTGTCATCCCCAGTACAAGAAGAGAAATGGGGCTGAAGCTTCTAACAATAGACCAGTAAGCCAGGCAGCTATACTGTGTAAAATTGCAGAAAGCTTCCTCAAGATAAAAATGTAAGAAAATCTTAACTATATAGGATATGAGGATAGGAGGCAACATGGATTTAGGAAAAACAGGGGTGGTACTACTAATCAGCTCTGTTTTTATGAATATATACACACAAAAAAACTAAACAATAATATAGCAGTGGATGCCTTATTCCTGGACTTTTCAAAAGCCTTTGACAAGGTTCCACATAATAACTTGATAAAGAAAATGGATGTAATAGGGATAGACAGCAGAATAATAAAATGGATTAAGGACTGGTTGGAGGGTAGAAGACAGAAAATGTGAATTCTAAGGGAGTATTCTGAATCCATTGAGGTATCCAGTGGAGTGCCACAGGGTTCTGTGTTAGGACCAGTATTATTCACACTTTATGTAAGTGACCTACACCACAATATAAACAAAATGGTGATAAAGTTTGCAGATGATATAAAAGTAGGTGGTGCTGTAGAAACTAAAAAACAACTAATGATGAGAGATGACTTGGCAAAAATTGAACAATGGTCAGTCAGGAATAAGATGCCTTTCAGCGTAAAGAAGTGCACTGTGATGCACTTGGGTTGGCAACGGTCAACACAGTCCTATAAGTTAAATGGGAATAACCTGAAAGTACCAACACAGGGGAAGGACTGCTGTATCATTATTGACAATAGGCTGGATTTTAAACAACATAGAACACATCTAATATGGAGGGCAAATTATATAATCAAAAATATAAATAGAAGTTTCATTAATAAATCTATAGGTTGTCTAGTCCCACTCTATAAAATGTATGTGAGGCCACATGTGGATTATGGATCACCTCTGTGGAGCCCATATATGCTTGGAGAGAACAATAGAGTGGAAAGAATTCAGAGGAGGTACACGGAAATGATAGTTCACTAAGACAATACAAATATGAAGAAAGATTTTAAAGATTGGGACTTTTTACATTACAACAAAGAAGAGTAAAAGGCGATCTCCTAACTATAGTAACGTCCCCCAGGATGAAACCCAATTCTATAGCATTTTGCAGCACTCTACAGAATCCTGCAGCAGACCAACTGAAAAAAGCAATGTAATTTCAATTGCAATTAGTCCCTTTTGTCATTCAGGAAAATGTGACAATGCCAGGATGAAGTGAATGCTGCAGTTTCCTGCATGACAAAAGGGACTAATTGCTATTGAAATTACATTGCTTTATTCAGTTGGTCTGCTGCAGCATACTGCAGAGTGCTTTAAAAGGGGGTTTTATCCTTAGGGATGCCACTGTATTTACAAAATAATGGGAGAACCAGAATTAATTGAGGAGATGGGAGTAGCCATGCAGGATAAACCTTTATGTTTGAGAGAGCATAAGAAGCAAATAAAAATAGAGACTGCCAGGAATAACAGAAGATGCTTTATGTTTATGAATAGAGCTGGCAGGTTATGGAATGCACTTCCAAATGATTTAGGGTGCAGTAATTCTCTAACAAGATTTAAGAAAGGTGTTGATAGCTGGTTGACGCAGAATAGGCATAAATGGACCCACTAATGTGGGGAACTGTAACAATGGGCTGTAGAGGACTTTTTCCATTCAAAACCCAGTGTAAGTACCCAGTATAAGCAGCAGAGGGAGTTTGAGCAGAAGAGGTTTAAACTGGAGATGCCAGAAAAAGAAAACCAGCACTGGAGAGAGGCAGAGGAAAAGTAAAATTGACTTCAGAGAGAGGCAGAGAGGGGAAAAAGAGCACCAGAGGGAATCTGAACTGGAGAAGTTAAGATTCCAACAACAAGCGCAAGAGGAGGAAAGTGGCAGGGATAGACCTGAAACTCCATGGCTGGAGTATAAATCCAAATTAACAGCCGAATTTAAAGAGGGGGAGGATATGGATGCATTTTTGAATTCATTTGAAAAGGTATGTATCCAGGGAGTCCTGGAGCTTCCAGCTATCCCTGCTGCTTATGGGTTAAGGGTATAAGAGGCCTACAGGATTAAATTACATAAACTCCAAAAAAGTCCTGGCATGAGCTTTGAAGAACTTGCCACAAAGCAATGTCAGTTTTTGAAACATTGCTGGGAGGAGGTGGAAGCAAACTCTGTGGGGAAAATTGAGGAGGTTGTACTTTTAGAGCAGTTCTTTTCAGCTTGCCCAGCAGAGTTGAAAATCTGGCTAGAGGACCAAAATCCAAAAACGGCACAACAGGCTGCTGAGCTTTTAGATCACTATGCTAGGAGCAAGCCTGCTCTGAAAGGAAGTAGAGCAGGTGTGGCAGGGACAAAACGGAAAAGCACGCCTTCAAGGCAGCTAAAACCCTCACAACTTCTGAAGAAAGGATGAAGCCCCAGGTTACAAAAAAGAGATTTCTCAGATAAAAGAAATTATGACTGTTGGTTTTGTAAACAGCCAGGGCATCTTGCTAGACTTTGCCCTAAAAAGGTACAGAGTGGGCAAAGTAGCCCTCGAAAAGAGTTGGGTTGTTTGTGTATTCCTGAAAGCATACCTGTAAACATAAAGGAGGACATGCACCTGGTTACCATAAATGGTGTGCAAACCCATGGATTAAGGGACACGGGGTGTCTCTTACCCTGGAAAAAGGGGATTTGGTTAGACCTGACCAGTTTATACCAAATCAGTTTCTCACTGTGAGGGGATTCACTGGGAGGAGAAAACTGTCACTTGCTAGTGTTATCTTGGACTGGGGTGAGACAGGAGAGATGGTGCAAAAAGTGGCAGTGGCAGAGAACCTTTCACTATATGTGATTATATGGAACAATCTCCAGAAGAGGTGGTGTGTGTGGTTACTCGCAGTCAGACAGCAAAGGCTGATCGTAGTTCCCTGAACCCCATAGAAGCCCCTGTGGAAAAAATGAGAGGCTGACTCCACAGACTGTTTCTTCTGAAATGGAGAGTAGTGAAAGGGAGATAGGATTTTCCCAGGTAGTCATTCACAAGACAGCTACAGAAGGTTACTCAAAGGTGGGAGGGGTAACAAATGGTTAGAAGGTTAGGGATGGCAGTGACCCTGAATGCCCTGACTCCAGAGCTATGGACCCCAGTTTAGAAACTGAAGGGGAAATGTCCTATGCCTTGGGAAAATGTAGTGAATTTGCAGCTGCTCAGAGAACTGACCCTAGTATGGAGAGGTTGGGGATTGTGCAGAATCTGCTAGGACACAGGGAGGTGGCATAAGACATGGAGTATTTGGGGACAATGGACTGTTGTATACACAGGATGTAAGGAGAGAGGGAGGAGTGATGGGCAGGCAGCTTGTCATTCTCCAGGGTCACCGTGAAAGGTTGCTCAAGATCGCGCATGATAACCCCATGTAAGTACATCTGGGCATCATGCGCACCATGCAGCAATTGGCACAGAATTTCTATTGGCTCAACTTCATCCAGCAGGTGAAGGAATATTGCAGGTCTTGTCACTGGTGCCAACAAATAGGGAAGGAAGGCAGAAAAACCAAAGCTGGCCTAATTCCCTTGTGCATTGTGCAGCAGCCATTCCAGAGGTAGGAATGGATATTGTAGGATCTTTGAGTACCCAAAGCTCCTCTGGGAAGAAGTTTATCCTGACAGGGGTCAATTATGCCACCTGATACACAGAGGCAGTCGCCCTCTCCTCACTTAGGACAGACAAAGTGGCAGATGCCTTGCTAGGGATTTTCTCCTATGTCAGGTTTACACAGGAGGTTATCACTGATCAAGGGTGTACCTTCATGTCGGACCTAATGAAGTGTTTGTGGGAGAAGTGTGGGGTTTTGCTGAGATGCATGACATCTTATCATCCACAAGCCAATGGGCTTGTGGAAAGGTTTAATGGTACCCTAAAATTAATGCTCCAAGCATTTTCTGAATTGCACGCGAGGGACTGGGAGAAATACCTTCCCCAACTGTTGTGTGCATACAGGGAGGTGCCTCAAGAGTCGACAGGGTTCTCCTCCTTCAAACTCTTATATGAACATAGGGCTTGTGGGCCCCTAGACTTGATCCTGGAAGACAGGGAAGGCAAGCACACCACTGAGGGAACTCTCATAGTGGAGTATATCCTTAAGTTTAGGGAGAAACTGAAGGAGCTTATGGGGGTCACCCAAAGCAACCTGTCAGCTTCCCAACAGAAGCAAAAAAATTGGTATGACCACGGAGCCAGAGCTCGCTCATACAGTGCAGGTTAGGAAGTCATGGTCCTAATCCCAGTCCAGAAGGACAAGCTGCAGGTTGAGTTGGAGGGACCATATAAGGTAGTCTGACAGGTCAAAAACATGAGCTGTATTGTAGAACTGCCTGACAGAAGACATATCCATAGGATAAACCATGTCAACATGATGAAGCCATATATAGATAGAGCTGACATAATATTTGCAGTGTGTAATCCTGGGGAGGGAACAGATGAAAAAGACCCCTACTATACTTACTAAAGAAAATCAAGTGGGAGTCCTCTGTGGAGACAATCAAACTGTCTCCCCAGTTGCCCCTGGAACAATCCCAGGAAGTGAGGGAGGTTTTAGAGGACTTTGTCCATTTTATTATGGCCAAACCTGCATGAACCCCCTTAATGACACACAAGGTAGACACGATGACACAAGTGCCCATACAGCGGACAGCCTACCAGATATCTGAGGCTGTCCTAAAGGACATTAAGAGAGAGGTGGAGGAAATGCTGGATAATGAGGTAATCCAGAAATCCCACAGTCTCTGGGCCTCACCCGTTGTCCTCATTCCCAATCTGGATAGCTCTACTTGCTTTTGTGTGGACTATTGTGGACTCAGTGTAGTCACAACATCTGATGCCCACACATTGCCACGGATGGATGAATTACTACACAAGTTGGCAGAGGTGACATACCTTACAACAACTGACTTGACAAAAGGCTATTTGCAGATGGAGTTAACCACCAGATCTAGAGAACAATCAGCCTGCATCACTCCAATAGGGTTATTCGAGTTCTGGGTAATGCCTTTTGGAATGAAGAACACCCCTGACACCTCCCATAGGTTGATCATCCAGTTGTTACATTGTACTGATAGTGGCTTATCTGGATGATATTATCATCGTTAGTACCAGTTGGAAAGAACACCTGTCCCACTTGAAGGAATTGTTAGGCAGGATACAGAGGGCAGGTTCCATGTCATAACAGCAATCACAGAATAGCGATCACCATTACAGCAAGTGTACATTGCCGAAAATGAATTTTTGTGATGCACTGTCACAGTGTGGACAAAAACGGCACCTGAAACCTACTGGTTTTATTTTTGATGTGGGGAGTTGCACCCCTCCCTACTTATGAATTCTCAACTCCGATGCTTGTCGCGTGGGTGGTGAAAAATGTAAAAGAATTGAAAGTCACCTGCCAGCAAAAAAGAAAAATGTACCATGCCGTACCGGATGCAAACCCTGCACCCTACACCTCCTAGCTAACCACCCTCCCCAAAACACTAGTAGACCAGCTCAGCAGCTGCCCCTCACACCCTCTCCCACATACCAGCCCTCCTCTGCCTCTCCCCCCTCACATGTGCACACCAGCATATACCTACGTACTTCCTATTATGGTATTTCACCCACCCCAGTATCTGGTCACCCGCTCTCACTAGGTAGCCATGAACATAAGCACTGTAATTGTCACCATTTTTGTAGGCACCCAATTTAAGTTGCCTTGATCATTGGATACCCAGAGAGCAGGGCTCACTGTCAAGGCTGAAAATGCCAGGTGGCTACAGTGCAGATGGCATACCTAGGCCATGTAGTGGGGCGGGGGGGAAGCTTCACCCTAATAAAACAAAGATTGAGGCAGTAGAGGCATAGGCTATGCCTGAAACCCAAAAACAGGTTAGAAGCTTCCTAGGGACCACAGAGTACTTTCGGAAGTTTGATCCAAATTACAGTACCCTGGCAACTCCCCTATCTGACCTACTAAAGAAAAGAAAGTTCAAAAAGGTAGACTGGGAGCCAACCTGTGAAAGAGCCTTCATACGGCTAAAAGAGGAATTGTTCAGTGCCCCTGTGTTAGCCAGTCCAGATTACACTAGGCAGTTTGTTGTACAGACAGATGTCTCAGATGTGGGGATTGGAGCAGTCCTCCATCAGACCTCTAATCAGGGGAAAGATCACCCAATAGTGTACCATAGCAAAACATTACTTCCTCGTGAGCAGGCATATTCCACAGTGGAAAAGGAATGCCTTGCGCTGGTGTGGGCCCTGAAGAAATTAGAGTCATACCTCTACAGGAGATCCTTCAATGTACTGACCAATCATAACCCCCTGGCATGGCTGAATCAGATGGGTAAAACAAATGGTCATCTCTTAAGGTGGAGTATAGCCCTACAGGACTATGGCATGACAATTACCCACAGGGTCAGTTTGGCCAATGCCAGTGCAGATGGATGATCTTGCCAGTTAGAACAGTAACAGAATTTGTGAAAACCTTACCATATGGTAAGGGGCCTGTTCTCACAAATTCGGTCTTGGAGAAATGTATTTATTTATTTAATCAGTTTCAGAGTAATACCTTTTAGTCAACCTTCTATTTTACAAAGGTTTCAAATCAGGTGTAACACATCACTGGACATTTAACATTCTCAGGTTCACAAGCCATAACATTCATTATACAGTAATATGAATGTGTTGGTATAATATCTGTGGCACAAAAAATGTTGGGTTGATAACAGACATAATTCTAAGTGACAACACTAGGTAGATTAAGCAAGGTGAGTGACAACATGAAACAGTTGCTTACTAAGTGCATTTGCAGGTATGAGGTAATATCAATCTAATTTGACTTTGAGGAAAGAAGGGGAAGGGGTGATACATGAAAGACAGAGGGAGGTGAGGTAAGGGAAAGAAAAATGGTTCTGAAGTTCTGCTCTGGAGAAGCTTAGGAGTCAAGATCCAAAAAATTGGCACTACAGTCAAGATAGGCATTGTCAGAAATGAGAAATGGGGTGTGTGGAGATGAGATGAGGGGAGGCTGAGGATGCTGATAGGGTAGTATTTTAGAAATTGTGTGGGTAGAAGGCACCTTGACCAGACTAAACTTGGCAGTCACAGTGATTTGCCTTTGATTGTAAGAGGTGAAGCTCCTTTTTGGACTGGCCGATCTTGTCACTCTCTATGAGACAGCCCAGGATTTAATTCAGCAACTGCGGGCCTTGGTAGGAAAGGGTGCATTGGGTGAAGGAGGTACGTTTGAAAAGGACCTGGAGAACCCCCTTAGTGGCACTTCTAGTAGTTTTGGTGGAGAGCTTGTGTTTGAATATACTATCTGTTTAGACCAGAGTGTGTCCTAGTAGGGCTTTTTTTTTGCCGCAAAGATCTTTAGGGGAAGGGTAAAGGTTCCTCTGTGGTTATACTAGTGGGATGAGTAGTAAGGTATTCTGGGGCAAAACCTTGCTCAGGTCTGTAAAAGCATTGCTAAATGCATTTGCCAACTCCTTTGGCTCTTGCAGTGTGCCGGCTTCTGTCACAATTAAGTCAGGGGGTGCTTTGGGTTCCCTACCAGTAACCAATTTTATTGTGTTCCAGAATTCCTTCCCTTTTCCCCATATATTTTGGAGTTGTTCTTGGTAGTACTTGGCTTTTGCTGCTCTTACTAGTTTGGTGCACCTATTTCTAGCTGCTCTATAGGCTGATTGTTTGTGGCCTTTGTCTTGTGCCACAGGTTATCATGGTAGTTCAGTTGTGCAGTTAAGGAACCAGAGAGCCAGAGAGTATTGGTATCCTTAACATTAACAGATTTGAAAGGGGCAAAAATGTTTCAGGCCATGTTGAAGATGGAGATAAAATACTTGAGAGCTTTGTTTGCATCATTGATGTTATCAAGGGGGAGTCCAGTCAGATCATCTTAAGTACTGCTTGAATTGTCGTAACATGCCTTTTCTTAGTGTCCTATTTTTGGTATGTTGTGGAGGGCTCTTTTTACCCTTATTTGACCATAGGCCCACCATGGGTGAATGGTCACTGATTGATTCTGAGTGTACTGTAATGTCAGCTATATGTTCTGGGCAGTTGGTGAGTAGACAGTCTATGATGATCCTGGTAACAGTTATGTAGTTTCTTCTGGTAGCTTGTGTTACCATTTGTGTTGGGTATAGGCTGTTTATATGATTTTTTATGGGTACAGTATCTTTTGCCAGCCAGTTTGTATTAAAATCACCCACTATAATCTGTTCCCAATTGTGTTTTCCTTGTTTTAAATGGTCAATATACTGTTCAATACATTCTGCTTGCTTGGCTGGGGGTATGTAGACAGTGGTCAGTATCATGATTTTGCTCTGAGCACCTATTTTTTAGTTTATTGGTTAATATTTGCACCTCTTTAGATATAAGTCTGCTTTGTAATACCTGTCCCTTTATGGCATTGTGGATATACACAAGGCATCAACCCCATCTCTCTCTTTGAGAATCTGTCCTGACAGAAGGTGGTAAAGCCATCTAGTGATGTTGTTGCATCCGGTATTTGGGGCAGAGCCAAGTTTCAGTTAATGAGATGATCTCTGTTTTATGCTGCTCTACCCAAGCCTGGAATTGAGGGAATTTTGGAAGCAGGCCTCCAATGTTAATTGATGCAATATTGAGGTAATTCGCCTTATTATGTGGTCATCCAGTAGGTCCTGGATTGGGGTGGATATTCCTGGACAGGAAAAGCAGAATCATAATCTGCTGTTTGAGGAAGTTTATTCCAATGGTATCATAGTCCTCGGCTACTGCAACATTTACTTAGCCAGGTTCTATGGTTGCTTTCTGATTTGGGGTGGGCACTTACCAGGGCAGTGAGAGATGCTGATATGATGCTGGGTGGTCCTGTAAGTTGTATAGCCAATATTCTCCCA
The DNA here is from genome assembly GCA_016271365.2 of Neoceratodus forsteri. NCBI lineage: Eukaryota > Metazoa > Chordata > Ceratodontiformes > Ceratodontidae > Neoceratodus > Neoceratodus forsteri. Next base: position 705,475,201 of record CM057455.1, read on the forward strand.
AGAGGAACAGCCAATTTATTATCAATTACCATTGTTACACCTGCAGATTGCATCAGAGAGACTGGGTTGGGTGATGGGTCTGTTCCAGGATCTTCCTCTCTTAACCATACAGCCAGAATATTAGGTGCTGATAGAGTTAGTACCATGAGTAGGCAATTAAATAAATTCACTCCAAAGTGCGGTCATCTGTCATATGACCACATGGTTGCTGACTGTGTTTTTATACCACTTTAAGAGTGGGTAGGACCCAGCAGATGTTGTCAGCTACTTATATGTAGAAGAGGAGGGGTTGTGGGGCAGAAAAGTGGATTTAAAAAGTGCCGGGGGCTGGTGGGTGGGAGAGAAAATTCAAGTCAGAGAGCCTGGTAGGGAGCATACCTTCAGTGGATAGCAAGGTGAAGAGTGGCCAGTGGCAACATGAAGGGAGTTGTGGAGCAGCAGCAGCAAATGTGGCCAGTGACTTAAGAAGCTGTGCCGTAATTGGAGCACCAAGAGCAGGCAGGCAGAAGCCTAAAGAGAGAAGAAAAGAGAAGAGGCATTAATTATTGGAACCACTCTGGAGCCATAGCATCAGCTAAATTGGTGGGAAGTTCTTGGAGAACAAAAAGAGAGAAGTAGCACAGAGTGAAGAGGGAGGAACAGCACTTTGGAAAGTGGTGTGGGGGGGGTCTTGAAGCAGACAGCAACTTAAGTGAGAAGAATGGCCAGAGGATGAGGAGGAGGGGGGAAAGAGTTCAGCACCCAACAGTAGGATCCTTTGAAGATTTTAGGTTGGGGGGAGGAAAAAAGAAGAAACAAAGTGTACAGCAGCAGGAACCTGGTAGAAATACAACACTTTAGGGAGGGTGAGGGTGGTGGAACAGAGGCACATCCCTCCAGTTGTACCTCTCCACAATTCCTATGCCATTCTGGTAAAGTGTGGTTCCTCTATGGAGGCACCCGCAGTGGAGACCAAGGAGGGTGCTGGGAATCTCCACAAAGGAGACCCACAGGAGGGTGGCAGGGGACCCTGCAGGGGAAGGAAACAACTCCTGGTGGGGGACTCCATTGTTAGGAAGGTAGAACTGGGGGAGGAAGGGAGAGAGAGGTAAGGTGCCTGCCTGGCACCATGGCTTGGAGGTACAGGAGAAAATCCTCAGGATTACGGAGCAGCTGCACAGGGAAGGGAACGGATGTCATTGTTCACCTAGGGACAAATGACCTGGCTAAGAAAGGGATTAGAGAAGTGCAGGAAGAGTTTGTGGAATTGGGAAGGGGACTTAGACAAGTAGCACGCACGGTAACCTTCTCGGAGGTGCTGCCCATCTATGGCATAGGAGAGGCTAGGGTGTTCCACACCATGGGATTCAATCAGTGGTTGAAAAACTGGCGTGAAGCTCAGGGATTTGGCTTCATTGGGGACTGGGGGTCCATCTGGAGTGATGCAAGCCTATACTGGCATGATTGGCTGCATCTGTCCAGGAGGGGAACCAGGATCCTAGATGATAGGTTTAAATGCTTCATTGGCAAGCATTTAAACTAGCCAAGGGGGGAGGCACTGGAAAGGAGCAGGGAAATCCTAGCCCCCCCAAAAAAATCATGGTAGTAAGTGTGGCAAACACCAACATAGTGGTGTCAGTAGGGAGAAGGGCAGGGGTAAATGGAGAAAGTGACAAAGGCAAGAAGGACAGGGATGGGGCAAAAAGGAGTATGGCCATCAGGAAATGGAGGGTAATGAGTACCAATGCCCATAGTCTGGGCAACAAGCTCCCTGAGCAGGTGGCCTTGATGGAAGAGGGATGTCTAGATATCATAGCAGTCACAGAAAAATGGTACACAGAGAACCATGACTGGGATGTTAACATACCAGGGTACATAACCTATAGGAGAGACAGACAGGAGAGAAGAGGGGGAGGAGTAGCTCTCTATGTAAAGGAAGGGATAAAAGCAACTGAACAAAAGAGTAAACAGGGAGGAGAGGAGGCACTGTGGGTCACCTTGGAGACTGGAAAGGGCACCATAATCTGCACAGGGGTTGTGTACAGAACCCCATGTCAGGGGGAGGGAATGGACAAGGATATGATAGAAGGCATTCTTAGAATGGCGGAGAAAGGGGAGATACTGTTGATTGGAGACCTGAATATGCCAGATGTTAACTGGAGCACATTTGCTGCAACCACATCCAAGAGCAGAGACATTCTTGATGCCCTACAGGTGGCAGGCCTCAGACAGCTAGTTTCAGAACCCACTCGTGAGGGAGCAATCTTAGACCTCGTATTCTCAAATGGGGGCAGTGAGAGGATCTCAGATCTAGAAGTGGGTTGCCATCTGGGAACAAGTGACCATCAAACAGTGTGGTTCATGTTAAACTCAGCTACAGAGTCAAGCCATACAAAGAGTGAGGGTACTGGACTTTAGGAGGCTGACTTTGGCAAAATGGGAGAGTGCCTCAGAAAAGCACTGGCAAACAGGCTAGAAGAAGGTGTGAGTAACAATGGGGAATCATCAAAACTGCCATCACAGAGGCAACAAGCCTTTGTGTGAAGCAAACAAACAAATCAAAATGAAAGAAAAAGCCACTATGGTTCTCAAAAGAGGTGGCTGTGAAAGTCAGGAAGAAAAAGATAGCATTCTGGAAGTATAAGGAAACACAGAAGGAGCAGGACAGAGAGCTGTACCAGTTAAGGCAGAAGGAAGCAGGGAGGGAAGTCAGAATAGCAAAGGCCCAAACTGAGGAAAAGATAGCCAACTCAGTTAAGAAGGGGATAAAACCTTTTATAGGTATATCAGCGAGCGAAGAAAGACAAAGCGAGGGATAGTGAGGCTGAATAGAATGAATGGTGGGTGGGCAGAGGGGGACAGTGAAAAAGCAGGGATACTGAATGAATATTTCTGCTCAGTATTCACAAAAGAGGAGGGAGAAGTGCCTAATCCAATTAACAGAAGCACTCTTGATAGGGGGGTCAATCCCAGTCTTTTCACAGAAGAAAGGGTTCTGCAAGAACTGCTAAAACTGAAGGTGGACAAAGCAAAGGGTCCTGATGGAATTCACCCCAGAATTCTAAAAGAATTAAGGGAGAAACTAGGGAAACCACTGGCTACTCTTTTTAATAAATCATGGGAGGATGGTGTGGTACCCAAGGACTGGAGGAAGGCAGATGTGATTCCCCTTCACAAAAGTGGGAGCAAGACAGAGGCAGAAAACTACAGACCTGTCAGTCTGACCTCTGTGGTAGAGAAAGTGATGGAGTCACTTCTGAAGGAAAGAATAGTTGAGTACCTAGAGGCCAGTGGGGCACAAGACCCAAGGCAGCATGTGTTCACAGCGGGAAGGTCATGTCAGATGAATCTAATAGATTTCTTTGACTGGGTGACCAAAGTAGTAGACCAGGGAGGGGCTGTGGACATGGCCTGCCTAGACTTTAGCAAGGCATTTGACACAGTCCCACACAAAAGATTAATAGTCAAATTAACCAGCCCGGGAGTGATTCCCAGGGTGGTAGCCTGGGGAAAACATTGGCTGCACAACAGAACACAGAAGGTAATTGTAAATGGAGTCCACTCTGAAGAAAGAGGAGTTACTAGTGGGGTACCGCAGGGTTCAGTATTGGGCCTAGTCCTTTTTAATGTCTTCATCAGTGACATTGCAGAAGGAATGGAAGGAAAAGTATGCCTTTTTGCAGATGACACAAAGATATGCAACAGGGTTGATACACAAGGAGGCATGGAAAGGATGAGAAGGGACTTGGCAAGGTTGGAGGAATGGTCAGAAGTATGGCAGCTAGGATTCAATGCAAAGAAATGCAAAATAATGCACCTGGGAAACAAGAACCCAGGGGAAGAATACACAATGGGTGGGGAGGTAGTAACAACAACAAAAAAGGAAAGGGACCTGGGGGTAATCATATCAGATGACCTTAAGGTTAGCAAGCAATGTGAGAAGGCAGTAGGGAGGGCTGGGGGTATACTGGGATGCATAGGGAGAGGCATCAGCAGCAGAAAACAGGAAGTTGTTATCCCTCTGTACATACAGTTGGTGAGACCCTATCTGGAGTACTGCATCCAGTTCTGGAGACCCCATCTTCACAAGGACATAGACAGGATAGAGGAAGTCCAGAGGAGGGCAACTAAAATGGTGCAGGGTCTGCAAGAGAAGCCGTATGAGGACAGACTAAAGGAGCTTAATATGTACACCTTGAGGAAAGAAGGAGAGGGGACATGTTAGAAACTTAAGTGCCTCATTGGAATCAACAAAGTCCAAGAGGGTAGCATCTTTCAGTAAAAGAGACGTGAAAGAACAAGGGGACACAATTTAAAGATAGAAGGGGGGTGGTTCAGGGGCAATGTGAGGAAGTATTATTTTACAAAGAGAGTAGTGGATGCATGGAACAGCCTTTCTGAGGAGGTTGTGGGGTCTAAAACTGTGGGAGAATTCAAGAATGCATGGGAAAGACATAAGGCAATTCTTGTGGGGAGGTAGGAAAAAATAGGCTGTTGGTTAACTAGGATCTGCAGCCTGTCCTGTAGGTAGGGAAATGGGCAGACTAGATAGGCCAAGCAGTCCTTATCTGCCATCAAAGTCTATGTTTCTGTGTTTAGCCACTGAAATCCCTAAGGGACTGTAATCACTTGGTCTCAGCAAAGTTCCAGTCAACTGGTACACTGCATTAATTGTTAGTTTAAAACAAATATTTTAGTTTGCATAATTACATTCAAGCTAGCTAACTGCTACAAGGTGAAATAATTATTGTACATTAGAAACAATTTGGCATATAGAGGTGTACAAGGAAAAAAAGCTGAGAGAAGCTGATAGGCAGAAATATATGTGGAGCAACCAATGGCGTTCCCCTGACTGAGGGAGTAGCCAATCAGGGGATGATCTTCAAGGCACCCAAGATTCAAGTCAGACAGCATGGTAGGTAGCATACGCTTAGCGGGCAGCAAGGTAAAGAGTGGCCTGCAGTGCAACCGAGAGTAGCGGAGCAGCAGTAAATGTAGCCGACAACCTAGAAAACCACATCACAATTAGAGCACCCAGAGTGGGCAGGCAGGAGCCTTTAGTGGGCAGCAAGGTTAAGAGCAGCCGGCAGCACCACGAAGGGAGTAGTGGAGCAGCAGTGGATTTGGCCAATGACTTAGAAAGCTATGCAAGCTATGGCACTGCCAGTTAGATGTACAGATATGTGGTGTTATATTCTGTGTATGCTTAGAATTCCACAAGGAATAATGGATAAAAGGGTCACATGGAACAAGGGAATAAATATTTTTTTTTCAAAGGTCTGTAAATTCCCTCTGACTTTAGAGAAACTGATTTTCCCAGGGAAGTTGGAAACTGCATTTTAAAAGAGTCTTCCTGGGTATCTAACACAGAGGTCCTAAATCTGTCACCTGTAATAAAAATTGTCACTTGAATCACCAGGATGCTTCAGAAGACAGCACTGTGGTAGCTGTTGAAGAGGAAAAGAGTTATAAACTCAGGAGATGTTAACAGCTAGCCCTGTCATAAAAAAACAAAAAACTTTTACACTTCAATGGACAGTGCTAGATTCCAGGAAACTGTCAGGGTATAATTACACTGGTTAGCTGGCAGGATATCATAATTGTAAAATAATCTGACTAATAAAGGCATGAGTCCCTTAATAAGAACTTTTGGGGAAAGCACAAGAGTGACATCTACTGGCCTGAAAGTTAGGACTAGACCAAGAATTACAAATTGCCTTGGACCACAGGTACAGTGAAGTCACCCAGGAAGAAACACAGTGCTGCAGAATTCTGCATTAGAGTTAATGCAGTAAACAATGTAATTTCAATGGGAGTTATCCCTTTTGTCATGCAGTAAACCTGTGACACTGGGCTTCATCCTGGCTGACTTATCTGTATTTAAGACCCTCCACAGAGCATTTTGAGGATACTTTGCTTTTGCAAACTCTCCTGATCACAAGAGAACAAGTGCCAGCAGACACACAAGAAGCAAGACTGCTACAGGACTGAAACCTTCGAAAAATCATTTTTTCTGGACATTATTTCACTACACATTTAAGGTAGAAGTTTGGATAACTGTTACAGTGCATTTTTTGTACATATCCACTTTTATTTGTGTTATTCTGTGAACAAAAATTTTCCAAACCTTTTTGTTGTAATGTATGATAATTATTTAATTATTTATTAAAGACATTTGTTTTGTTTAAGAAACCTGCCTGAGTGAGATTTCTATATTGTGTGTGTGATTGTGGGATATTTCAGTAATAATTTGTGACTAAGCTGTTATTGCTAAGGGTTGCCATCATAAGCTACCAAATCGGACAAGGGTCTGAAAAGGGAAAGTCTGGATAATGATAGGGGGAATACCAAAGTCTCAAGGAAGGGTATGTGGGGATTTGAACCAGGTTATTGAATGCCTTGTGGATTAAAACACTATACTGAAGAGGTTGTAATGCCTGGATCTTCCCCCTTTGTGTAACAACCAAGAAGGGTTCATGTTTGGCTAAAGACTCGAGACTAGTATTGTTCCCTGATCCAGAGTAAAGATGGAGCCCTGGGTCTTTGTGGCGAGTGTTCAGTTGTGAAGTCAGTGAGCACTCTAGAAGGACACAAAGAGGGTATCCTGTTTCCCCCTCCTTGTCACAGATTCCACCTAGGGGTGGACACTGTGAGCTCAGTGGACCTGACCCTCAAGGAATGGGTTCATAACAGGCTTCACTTGCAGACAAGCAGTGGAACAAATATAGTCTAAGACCACCTCATACAGTCAAGCGGTGCCCAATCACTCTGTTCAACAGCACACTTACTGTCTCAGGATGAAACATGAATTTAATTCAATGTTTGTGGAATAGCAACAAGGTATATAGTGCTTGTGTAACTTGTAGTACTTTTTGTGACTTTACTGTATTCCCAGCCCTGAGTAGTCGGTATGTAGGTAGTAATAAGTAGAGAACAGAAGGCCCATGAACAAGGGTGAGAAAAGCACCAGAGAAGGAAGAGGAGGGGATGAAGGTGAATGAAAAACACCCCCTAAGCAAGGAAGGTGCATTAGTGGAGGGCTTAAGTAGAGGTTGTGGGAGGAACTATTCACCACACTGAACCTTGAGTCAAGCCCTCCCATTCAATGTTTGTGGAATAGCAATGTGGTACATAGTGCTTGTGTAACTTGTGGTACTTTTTGTGGCTTTACTCTGTTCCCACCCTTGAGTAGTAGGTATGTAGGTAGTAATTTGTAGCGGATAGAAGGCCTAAAATGATACCTCCTACAACTCATGAGTTTATGACCCTGGCACTCAGGAGAGGAAAAAAACCCATGCAGAAGAAACCTCTCAGCATCCATGGCCTTAGGTTTGCCCATCCTCTGGGCATACTAAGAGGGGAAGAACTAGGTTCTAGTAACCATATCTAATTTAAGTAAGGTGAGCTTCTTGGAGGGATGATAGTCCATCCTCGATCTATGGCTGATGTAGTTTGAATGACGATCTGGAGTCAGAAGAGTGAGTCTTTTCTGCAGGAGTGGTAGAATCCAAAGTGTGAAGCAGATCCAGTTGAAGAAGGGTGAATGAAATCCAGATTTTCAAGGTGATGAAGGATGATTGTCCATAGGAGGTTGTAAGGATGTAATGAGCAGAAAGTGCATGAATTGATTGAAAAATTACTATACAGTGGAGGGTGGACGTGCTATGATATGAAAAGTCATGGATGAATGATTGAACTTGTGTAAGATCTGACTTTCAAGGTAAGATTTGGAGGCAAGAAATTCAGTAGTGAGAGAGAAGTCACTAAGAAAGTATCCGTGTAGTTGAAAATGAGCAGAAGAGAGTTTTTGAGTACCTTGGAGATGCTGGTCCATCCTCGATCCATGGGTGATACAGATTGACTGATGATCCTGAGGAAGAAAAGTCGGTCTTTTCTGAAGGAGCAGTAAAATCTTAAGTGTGGAGCAGATCCAGTTGAAGAAGGGTAAATGGAATCCAGATTTCCAAGGGGATGAAGGATGTGTGTCCAAAGGAATTGCAGGTGCATAAAGAGCTGGAATAGCATAATTTAATCAGTATGCTACTAGAAGGTGAACAGTAGGAACTGCGATAATTTGAGCAGTCATAGGTGAATGATCTGACTTGTGTAAGTTTCGACTGTCAAGGTAAAGTCTGGAGGCAAAGCATGTAGTAGTAAGCAATGAGTAGCTAAGTAACCAACCATATAGTAGAAATGAGAAGAGGAGATTCCATGTGTGCCTAATAGGAGGATTGCCACGAGTGTTTAGTGGACAAATAGAGGAAGATTTGCAGATGCAGTGCTGATTGCTGATGGTAATTGACTATGTGTAGAGACTGACTGGAAGTTCATTTTAAGGAATGGATGGCTTATTTGAGCACAATGTCATAACTATACTTGTATATGCTCGGCTGGTATGCTGGTTGAAGTAAATACAGGTATTTCTGTGGCATGATTGTCCATGACATGCACTGTGGTGGCTTATAGTTGGTTTGATTTACAGGTAATCTAATGCCAATGACCTTGAGAGAAGCATGGAGTTGGATACATTGAAGAGTCTGTAGGTTGAATTGGAAGAGAAGTCAAGTAGTATGCAATGTTAGAGGAGCTTAGTGCTGTGGCTGATTAAGACTGGTTGGGAGGCAAGACTGGGTTAGTGAATTTGCCTTAATGGTTGTGGATTTCTGGATGGAAATGTTCTCAGTGATAGTCTTTACTGGAGAGATTAATGTAGATAATCCTTAAAAGAGAGGATGGAAGGTCTGCTGGAAGGGCAGTTATCTCGACTGAGGGTACTAGATGAAGAAGTGTGGATGATCACATGAGGAATGGTGATGTCCAGGAGCCAAAAATGATGGTTTGGATGGTGTGGCATTCATCAGCAGCTAGGCAGTGGAGATCCAACGATGAATATTCTGAAAGCAGTTGGGTAGGTCTTAGAACAAGCAATGTCTGTTGAGGAAGCAAGAGTCTAACAAAATAGTCAACAAATTTGGTGATGGTAGAAAGCTGTGGACTGAAAGTAGGTAATGTCCGAGGTGTCATGAGGTATCTTGCAAGACCCGGGATCTGAAGAAGCGATGATGGAGAGTAAGTTGGAGCAGGACAGGAGAAGTTACATCCTTACCATGCAACAGGATAACCTGTGAGGCATGATAGATGAGAAAGTCCACAAAGACTGAATGGGTAAGGTTCATAGGGAGTATCCAATGGAGAGAGATAAGTATGTTTCTAGTTTCCAGATGAATGAGAGTCCGGAATGATCGAGGGGAGCTGATTGGGTACTTAACTTAACATGCAGGTTTCTGAGGCATGTTGCTAAGGAATGCATGCTAGAAGTAGATTCCTCAAGTGAAATGAACTGTGATCCATTGAATAGTGGATGGGAACTGTAAGGATGGCCAGAGTAGGAGTATGCAATGAATAAATGAGGGTAGAATGCCTGAGTAGGAATACTGGCCAGGGATATGGTAGGATGCCCAAAAGGGCCACAGCATGTAGAATGAATCCCCGAGCCTGCAAGGTGGAGATGGAAGGGTCGCTATCTGAAGATGGAAGGACAGTCCGGTGGGAATCCTGATGGACTGAAGGACTGATCCAGGAAGGTGTTGAGATAATTGAAGCAGGATACACTGAGCAGAGAGGAACAGGACCAGGTCAGCTTCTCAGCAAATGGCAGCAGTAGGCTGGAAAGCTATAGCAGACACAAGAAGATGATCCAGTGAGAGACAGGGAGTGAAGCAAAGATGAGGTACATAGGTGCCATGTCTGATGAAAGCTGCAACCAACTAGTGAAAGGATGGAAGATTCTGGAGTGAAGAAGGATAAAGTTCTCACATCTGAAGTAGAAAATAAGTTCGGACAGCAACTGGATGGGTGACCTGCAGCAAGGAGGTCCTAGAGGCAGCCAAACTGAATTGAGATGAGCAGGACACTCTGGATAAAGGTTGAGGGTGAAAGCACAATTGGGATATGCTGGAGTCCAGGAGAGAACAGCCAGTGACATTCCAGTGGAGAGCAAGTAAGATCGAAACAGTTGACTGTAGAAACTAGCTTCTAGGCTTGAGAAATGAGGAGAGAGAGAACTATTCTTTGATACCACTCTAAGGAGGTAGGAGGATGGAGCTTATGGAGGTCCTTTTCAGATAGAAAGTGGCAACCAGGCAAGAGACAAAGGATATAATGACCTAGTGGATCCAGCGATGGGCTACCACTCCATGATGTTGATGGCATGACATGTAGTCAATGTGAACAGGCAGAGCCAAGAGGGGAAAACAGTTGGAGTGGGATGGTCCCATTCCCAAAGGGAAGTGGTGATTTTTATCAGGTAGAGCATGCAGAATTGAAAATAGTGATGCCAGCTCAGGCACTCGACCAGGAATGATAGTGTGTTGAGACTTGAGGGAAGGCTCCTGGCAAGAAAGGATGGAGGCTATGAGCAGGAGAAGGTCCAGGTTTTGAAGAGTTGTGACATATGACAGCAGATACAGTACAGATACAGGAAGTGGTGTAACATCAATTCTAACATCCATCCATGACGGTCAAGACAAAACTATCCTGATTGGATGCAGTGAGGAGAGATAGGACAATGAGAGTACATATGTGAAGGAGTTCCATACCCAAAAGAAACAACAACCAGCATCATGAATAAGAGGCACATGGTGGAGACAGTTGAGTATGGATTCAGGCTCCCAGCTATGGCAGTCAGTGGAAGGGGATCGTGAAACAAGGCTGCAGACTAGGTATGATGGAAAAGGCATGTCAGGTGAGTCAAGGTCCTGAAGGGAAGCAGCATCCAGGTATGAGGCTGAGAAGGCATAATTTGAAGCAGTAGTCTGTAGATTCCAGTACCTGTTGGGGACAACTGAGGTGGGATGATGATAACTTGGGGCAGCCAGGCATCGATTGAATGATGAGGTCACATGGGGCATAGAAGTTTAATTCCTGAAGGGAAGTGGCAACTGGTATGAGGTAGAGATGGTATGGTATAAGTCAGTAAATTGAAGACATGGCTACCATCACTGGTAGTCAGGGTGAGCTAACCTTCACTCAATGCTGCCAAGTAGAGTTAGGGACAGAGGATGTCAGCTGATAAGTAGCAGGAGTTAGTGATTGTAATGGAATCCCCTTCCCGGTTGACAGGGGAAGCCTGCCATCACTCAGCACCTCAGAAGGTGAGAGTTAGGAAAGGAGTCCTGAGTACAGCTGATATAGGCTGGTAAAGTGCAAAACACTGCTGGAGAGACAGAGTAGATTAAGGAGATGAACTGAAATAGAATGAGTAGTTTGTGCATGCCATGGCAGGAGATAGGAGAATGGTAGGAATAGGACACACAGGAACAAAACATAATGGATAAGGAAAAAGCCATGAAGCGTAGCATAAGTAGGGGAAGCAGTATTATGGAGCAAGTGAGATTGTAGGCAGTGGAGGAGTAAGCAGGAGGCTGATTCAGTGGAATGGGAGCAGTTAGGTATGTCACCCCCTTGTGTCCTGAAGGGGGGGCAAGAATCCAGGAGGGAGACTACCAGGAGCATCCAAGATTAGGACATGTATAGAAATGAAATGTGGGGAAGATGGAGACAGGCATTGCCTGCCATGGTGTAATGCCAAAAGCACATCTAGGGAGTTATCTGGCCAAATGGATGACCCCCCCCCCCATTCCTGGCTCACCGGCACCAAGAGAAGCCATGGTGGTGACAGGGCAGAGTTCTAACTGCTGGTAAACTGAAGAAACCTGTGGCAGTACATAGAAGAATGTTCCTGGGAGACAGTACAGGAGAGAGGAATTGCAGTTTGAAATTAAGTGTAGCATATGAGTGGCTATAATGATTTGCATGATATGGTATGGGCTGTAGAAAGCCAAGGTGGCAAAGGGTATGGTCAAATGTGATTCAAATTGTAGTCCTGTTAGTTTCTCTGGGAATGGAAAGCAAATGGTTCCAGTGCGAATCAAGCCAGGTAATACAGCTGGGAGGTGACATGTGATGAGCGACTACCCCTTCCAAGCATCACAATCCATCTAAAATTCAATTTGAGTTGGAGCCACTGTTCCACATTAAACTTATTGTGATAGAGCTCAAATAAGTGCCTTGGCTTCCATCTGTGTCACCTCCCCCACAGCTGACCCAAAGGGAAATTTGGAGGTGCTTATGGTTGTGAGCAAGAGATGGCCAATGCTGTTGAAAGAAGTAGATGCAGAGCTATACCAGGAGATACCGAGTACTGATGCCAAGCCTGAAGTGTTGGAAGGTCAAGGGGAAAAGTGGAGTATGAGGATGGTCGGATAGAGATGGTCTTCTGGAAGGAATCTGTGGAGGATGGGGGATGCGGGGAAGGAGCATGGATGCCCGGAAATGCCAGGCAGGGGTGCATAGAGAAGCCCAAAAGAAAAACAGGAGCAGGGAGAACCCAGGCACAGCCAGGGATGGAGCAGAATGAAGGACAGGAGTGGGGGTGGCAAACCAGTAGAAAAGGAGTCAAGAAAATGAGGTAGACACAAACACAAGGGAGAACAAAAACAATGAAGGCAGGGGAGAGGGAAAGGCAGCAAGCAGGAAACAATAAAGGCAAAGGCAGGCAAGGAAAACAGATAAATGCAGCAGCAGGGCACTAGGAGGCACAGCCACATAAGCCATGCATGGGGCCCAGCAAGAACACACCCTAAGCAAGGGAGCTGCATTAGTGGAGGGCTTAAATACACGTTGTGGATAACTTATTTACCGTGGGTTCTTGCCCAAGATATATTATAAACAAAAAGCATTACTCCAAGTCGGGGGATACAAACATATTGTTAAAGTACATAAATACAAAAATACATACCTGCAAACATACAGAATACAGATTTCGGGAGGGCGGGCAAGATGGCAGCATTGCTGCTCTGCTCCACACCATGCCACACCAAAGGACTTCAGATTCTAAGCATTTTTAGTATTTTTAGGTGCAGTCTTGTAATTTCATGAATGAAAACACAATTTATTTTGCACCAAGCTTGTAAAAATGAGCCAGGAAATCGTGAGTGAGTAGTCTTTCCAGTGGACACGCGGATAGTTTATTTTTTGTTCCTGCTATGCTTGGTTGTGGTATTGGTTGCAATTGCACCCGGTAAAATATTGTGCTGCCTTTCATCATTTTTAATGAGGTAGAGCCAGGTGAGAGAACTCTGTATGTTGAGTACCTGGAGGTGAATGCTGAAACATGACAAACACTAGAGAAGACACTAATACATAGTTCTTATTTTCTATGCTCATTTAAACAAGTGAGTTGCTCCTGAGGACTGAATCCGATTCATACCTGCAAGGAAACAGGATTGCTTGCACCTTGGTGTGCTGTTATGCATTTTTTTACAATGTAACAGGTATGCCTGCTCTGCCTGGGGGATTTTAAAATCTGGAGTTTGAACCTGCTCCAATTTTACTGCTCTCAGAGAGTGATTTCTCCTTTGTATTTCCCCACAGGTGTGGATACCCTTGATACCCTTGATTGGACAGAAGAAAAAGTAGAAGCTTGGAAAAGAAGTTTGTGGCTAAAAGCAGTAAAAGTTTGATCATTTTAGACTAGCTAGTAATGCCTGAACTACCTGAAGTCCCCAGGACAGTTTTGAATCAGGTTTAAACCATATTACTGCATGAGGATGTAATAACTGGGCTCTATTTCTGGGCAATTAACTGAACGGAAAAGTTACATAAACTGTTGTAAGGTTGATGTGGCTTCTACCTAGGAGCATCTTTTCTTGTTCTAGGGCTGTTCAGGAAGTTTTGTCGGAGACTGGGTGAGATGCACTCTGCAGGGCATTGCAGGTGCCAGACACATATGCTCAGTATGGAAAGTATGGGGTGTGGGAATGAGATGACCAGTAGTCATAGTTGTGCAGGATAGGACAGGACCATTTTGGTGTTCTCTGTTTTTGCTGATATTGGGTGTATACTCAGGTTCTTATAAAACTGATAGCTATGAATCTAAATAGATATAAAAATAGGCAGTTGCAGGTCAAACTTAAAGAGCAACAACCCTGAGGCTTATAGTGGGAATTCAAATCTGGTGGAGTCCTACTGAGACTCAATACCCTACATGGTAAAGTACTATACTACAGAAATCCAAACAGTTGTATGAGTTTTTGGTAAACAAGCACTATGTTTAGGAGAGAGTATTTTTTCCTGAATTTTTTTGCACCCTTTTGAGCTACCTTATTTACAGGTTAGACAGGCCTGATTAGTTAGCATGGAATGTAAGCAAATTAATAGGTGATGGGTAACAATTAATTATGGACACATGGTTATGGCTTTATGGGCTGCTAGATGTTATATCTATTATAAAGCTTTCTATGTATTATTATAATTAGAATGATCAAGTGTCTTTTATAGTTTTGGGATTAGGATTTATTAATATTTATATTGTGCATTACTTAAATGTCGAGCTCATTGTAATGTTTACTGAATGATGATGTTTGTAACGGTTTTGAACAAACTGAACAAATAAACTCAATTTTACTAAGTAAAGATTGTGGGAGGAGCTATTCCCCACATTGAACCTTGGGCCAAGCCCTCCCATAGAAAGACTTTTGTGGGGAGATCACGTGATGCAGAGTGCTGAGTAGATGCTCTTCCGCTAAGCTCCTGCCTCCCGAATAAAAACTCGTCATTTAATATCGTTAAATTTTTACTTGTTCCTCTGCCTGGAAGTTTTTCTTGCCTTTAAACAATGTGTGCTCCTGTTTTGGGTTCATCTGTGGTAAATGGAGGCTTACATGAAGAAAGCCCCGCAGAAACATACCCCCACCCCGCAACTCCTGAGAAGGCCTCGAAAAAATCCTGAGCCTCGAGTGGCCCAGACAAACCGGACCCTTCGTGTCAAGCTGGGGACCAAGAACCCCTAACACTTAACAGATTATTGGAAGAATTTAAACCATTCCAGCAAGAGATGAAAGATATGGCAATCTATTTGAAATCCCTCTCCCGAAAGTTAGAGGAAATCTCCACGACAGGATCGGACAATACTGCCCGAATAATTTCGGTTGAGAGAAAATTGGAAAGTCTGGATCCTGAGCTCCTACTAACTGTCTCGTCTTGAAACAAAGCTCGAAGACCTGGAAGGCCATAGTCGGAGAAATAATGTGGTAATCCTCAGGCTCCCCAAAGGGGAAGAAGGCCATAGTCTTCACCCAGAAACTGGTTGAAAGGATCGCCAGTCCCTCTCCCTTTGGCCCAACATATATAATAGAATGGGCTCATCGATCTCTGTGGCCAAAACCCCCACCTGATGTACCTCCTTGTCCCATCATTTGCCACTTCCAAAACTACTTAGAAAGGCAGCACTTTCTACAGAAAGTTAAGGCCCTGCAAGAAGTCAGATGGGAGAAGGTGAAGCTGAGAATTGCTCAAGATATCCCTGGTTTGGTCCGCCTGAAACAGAAAGCCTTCCACCTGATTGTATCCTAGATTATAGCAGCGGGCTTAAAGTTCAGGATGGGGTACCCAGCAAAGCTACAAGTCTCAGTAAATGGCTCATGACTTAATTTCGAGGATCCTGAAGCTGCGCTAACAGGCCTTAAGTCTGCGTTCCCAGATTTGTTCCGGATGACCTGAGAGGACCTTCGGATCATCGGGATTTGCCAGGAACTCCAGAATGAACTATTGTTTGGCTTTTTGTGTGGACACTGCTCTTTCTAGAGAAGGATTTTATTCAAGTGTATGCCCGCTAATAGAACTAGGCTACCAGTAGAGGCCTGACTTTACTTGTAACAGCCCTTGGCCTGTTGGTGGGAATAGTACATTATGGAAAGTCCTGGGGGGAGGGGTTCCCGGAGGCTTTGCTTTGGACTGCATCTGTGATAACTCTGCTCATTTGATTTCCTAGGCTTTACACAGGGCAAGGATTTGGGTTACGCCTTCTGTTTGGACTTCATGTGGTGGAGTTTCAGATTTCTGAGCGGTTCTGGGCTTTCGGGGCACCTCTGACTAGTGGGCTGGATCAGGTTATGACCACAAGAGGGCGCAGTTTGCCCATTTAATGCAGGTCCAGTCATTTTCTCCGAGAGGGACTGCTTTGTTTATTAAGTTGTTCTGGTTGTGCAGGGGGGGTCTTCTCAGATTTAGGGGTCTGCATCCCCGGGGTAGTTACTCCCATGGTTTTCCCATCTCTGGATCTCATTTCATTTTCACCCGGTCTCGTTTTCTCTGGTACTCATCTGGAAGATGGGCTTACCCCACCATGTTAATTTTTTCTCTGGCTCTGGTTCACGAGGTAGTCCCCCATGGGGAACTAACATTTTTAATTTCCCTCTCAAGACACTCGTGACAATTTTCCTTATTCACATTTTGAACATCCAGTTCTATTTCCCTTTCTTGATTATTAGTGGATTCATTAACAGAGGCTTGCAGGCCCTGGAAGCTCGAGACCGCTCTTTAGATATTAAACCCTTATTAATGCAGTTTATTGATGGCTTTGTAGTACACAATACGAGGGAGATCATTAGCAGGGGATATGTTCAGGGGCGGGAGTGGGAGGTTAGGTCTCAGTGCTGTGCTAAGCGTTTCTTGTGACAGTGTGGAAGGTTAGGGGGGTTATGTGTTCTTGTCGGGGTGGGGGTGTAGGGGAGGGTTTAACGGTGGGTTTTTCGTGGGTGGGCTGGGGTGGTGGGATAGCCTTACAGCAGCAACGGGGGGACAGATTTGTAGTGTTATACACCCAGAGTGCAGGGCCGAATACAGCATTCTTAGAAGTCATTGGGAGATGGCCAAGGAGGTGACTTTTGCAATGTGGAACGTCAAGGGGATCAGGAAAAAATCTAAACAACACCAGGTTCTCAAACACCTAAGTCTTTTATGCACTCAGGTTACTTTTCTGCAGGAATTGCACCTACTAGAAACAGAAGCCTTACAAGTGAGGAGGCAACAAGTGGGGATGGTCTATGAGGCACAAGGATCCTCAAACAGCTGCGGGGTTATGATCATTATTAACAGGGGCATTCCCTTTGTCTCAACTCACACTATCAGGGATCCCGAGGGCAGGTTTGTTTTGGCTATAGGTACTTTCTGGTCAATACCTCTGCTATTGGACGGTATATATGGTCCTAACACTGATGACTCCGCCTATTTTATGAGATTCATAAACCTAATCCTGCCTTTCCTTCCCATAAAGATTATCCTGGTGGGCGACTTTAATCAAGTTGTAGATTCTTACCTTGACAGGTCTGGTGGTGCATCGGGTGGGGATCTCCCCGGGTCAGAGGGCTTTTAGAGAACTACTGGATCAATGCGGGCTCTGTGATGTCTGGCGTGTTTTAAACCCTGATTTCAAGGAGTTTACATTCAGGTCTTTGGTACACGGCTCTCTTGCCCGAGGTTAGGTCCTCCTCGATACAGCCTGGCCCTATCTCTGACCACTCTTTGGTGCTGTGTGATTTGACAATTCAGGATGTGTCAAAGGGAGAAACAAGATGGAAGCGTAATAACCAATTGCTTAAAGATTCTAATTATTGCAATACTATAAGGGAGCATATTGAGGCCTTTTTTCAGTCTAACCCTTTAAACAGTACAAAACCAGATATTACATGGGGGGCTTTCAAGGCCTACATGAGAGGCATCCTTATTAGCCTCTCAGTAGCCAGGAAAAGAGTTAGGGAGAGAGAATTATTGTCCTTGTTATCCCAAATTCGGACCCTTGAATCTAATGTCTAGGTTAATTCTTCAGAGGAGGGCAAGGCGAGGCTCCTAGGGTTGAGAGACAAATATTTGGAACTACTCTGGGAAAAAGCAGAGTTAGCTATCATACATACTAAAGCTAGTTATACTGACCCAGGCAAGAAGGCCGGGCGCCTTTTGGCACTTCGCATTAAACAACAAGAGTCAGCGAGATTCATCCTCTCTATCAAGGCTTCTGTAGATGGGTCTCTGAAAACATCTCCATCTGAGATAGTTCAGGAGTTCGCAGCATAATACAAATCGCTTTACGGGGATATGGAACATCCTTCCAGTCCAGTAAGCATGGAGAGTTACCTGAGAGATTCACAGCTACCCTCCCTCCCAGTACATTACATACTGTAGATTCTTTCATCTCTCCTATAACTCTGGAGGAAATCGCAGAGGTTATCAGAGGTTTGCCCTCGGATAAATCTCCTGGGCCTGATGGATTTTCTTCCCTTTTTTATAAAACTTTTCGAGAACTTTTACTGCCAATACTTAATAGTTTATTTCAGCATATCCTATCCGGGACAGAGGTCGATTCCCATCTATTTGAAGCCTTGATCGTGCTTCTTCCCAAACCAGACAAGGACCCTGAGCTTGTTCAGAGCTATAGGCCTATATCCCTTCTAAATCAGGATATCAAGATTCTCTCAAAGATTTTAGCTAACAGGTTATCCGTGGTGCTCCCTGAGTTAATAGGTATGAATCAGGTAGGTTTCATGAAGGGACGGTCTTCACCAGATCATTTGCGTACGTTATCCCATGTCTTCTCAGCTTCCAGAGATGCTGACTTTACTGCAGGTTTGGTCCCTTTGGACGCAGAGAAGGCATTTGACCGGATGAATTGGAGTTTCCTCTTCAAGGTATTGAGTGCCTTTAAATTTCCTCCTGTATTCATTTCCTGGGTTGCCGCATTATATAAATCCCCCATGGCAAGAATTTCAGCTAATGGGGCCTTCTCAAACTATTTCTCACTTCACTCAGGCACCAGGCAGGGTTGCCCCCTATCACCTCTCTTGTTCAATTTATATCTGGAACCTCTCATCCAAAACATTCTCCAAAATACCTCTATACAAGGTATCAGAGTTGGACGTCACGAGATTAAACTAACTGCATATGCAGATGATCTGCTGATACATTTTTCCCATCCAGCTTCTTCAATACCACCCTTACTGAACGAAATAGCCAAGTTCAGTGAGCTATCTAACTATAAGTTGAATGCTAGTAAATCCCCATTCTTCCCATTAAACCATAAAGTATTTAAAGATGATATTTGCCCCCTAGGTTTAGGTTGGTCTCCTAGAACAATTAAATATCTGGGCATAAAGCTATCCCGTAACCCCTTAGTGTGGGTCAAAGATAATCTGGACTCTATCTCCCAGGTTATTATTCATGATCTCAACAGATGATCTAAGCTTCCCATATCATTATGGGGCAGGATGAATATTATTAAGATGAATGTATTTCCTTGAATTTGCTACCCTTTATCCCTTCTCAATTCTTTTATTCCCATACGCTGGTTTAAGAAACTGCACAGTACATTTACCAGATTTACTTGGGCAGATAAGTATCCCCCGGTTGGCCTACCATAAATTAGCTGCCCCAAAACTTGAGGTGGGGGCTGTGGATTTCCCATATGGCATTATATTACTGGGCTAGTCATCTAGCAAAATGTTTGAGATGGATATCCACAGGCCCTGAAATGACACAACCAGTATGGCATAAGATTGAATTAGACGTAATCAAAGCCAAACGCCTGGATCCCTCAAATGTATTCTACCTTAAGTTATCCCAGGTTAAGATGCCTGATTGCACTACAATAAGCATCTCTTTAAGAGTTTATACACATTTATGTTTATTTCTTCATTATTCCCCTCAGACTGATTTAGCTCAGTCTATTTGGAATTCCCCCATCTTTTACATTTAATGGTAAGTGGATTCCTCACAACTGGCTGCCTCAATTAGGTAAAGGAAAACTGCTTTCCTTGGTAGATGAGGAAGGGCTCTGGTTGTCCCCACGTGGTATTATGCATAAATTCCTCATCCCGGTCCCATTTCACTTTAAAGTCATGCAGTTAAGACACCTTCTCACTGTAGCTCTGGGGAATTGTCCCCTTCTCAGACGGTATCAGCTCTGATTCCTGAAATATCTAATTTGTCTGGCATCACCAGGCACAGTCTCTAAGCTATACAGGGTGTTATACCATAAAAAATACGGGGACACCTTTGGACCTACCAATTTCTGGAACTCACTCCTCCCTCAATACCAGTTGGACTGGCAATCCCTATGGAGATCCTATCATAAGTATGTTTCCAAAGATAGATTGCGTCTCATGCAATGTCATATTTTACACAACATGTATTGCACCCCCGTCAAATTAAAAAAATGGGGCTTCTCGAACTCTAGTATATGTACCAAGTGCATGCAAGAAGAGGGTACCCTCCTGCATATGTTCTGGTCCTGTTCCAAAGTTTCCTCCTTATGGAATTTAATTAAGACATCTCTTGATCCCTTACTAGGTCTACAGGAGTATTTTATTCTGGAGGTGTGCCTTCTAGGGGATAGGTCCCTGGTCAATGTCAGAATTAGGAAATACCATATTTCTATGGTTGCACTCTCAGTTAAGAAACTTATATTACGTCATTGGAAGGAACAATCAGCTCCTTCCTTCCAGGAATGGTTACATGAAATCATTGTCAATCTTCGAACCGAGAAGGCAATTGCAAGCCTTCATAATAGACTAGCAGCATATAGTAAGATATGGGATCCCCTTCATTCCTTACTCTTGTTACCTCACTGAGGA
Organism: Neoceratodus forsteri; assembly: GCA_016271365.2. Taxonomy (NCBI): domain Eukaryota; kingdom Metazoa; phylum Chordata; order Ceratodontiformes; family Ceratodontidae; genus Neoceratodus; species Neoceratodus forsteri. The sequence continues at coordinate 705,495,645 of CM057455.1, forward strand.
TATATCACACTCTGGTATTATCCATACGATTGTTATAACTGCGCACTGCACGTTAGGGTGATTATGCTTTGTTGCTGCTGTAAGGAGGGGTGGGATGAAAGGGGTGGGATGGGCAGTTTTCATTGTTCTAGTGCTACAGTACTTTCTGACTTGCTGTAACTGCCCATTATAATGGAAATGTATTAATAAAGTTTAAATTATAAAAAAAAAGAAAGACTTTTGCATGTGTGGCACCAGCCACCTGGAACAAACTAATTCTCTATCTAAGGACTATATAAACATATTTTTATTATAATAGCAGTAAGGATCTTCCAGGGGATATGTTAATGGACAGTTACTCACCCTTTGAGGGTATGGGGCACTCAGCTATGCCTTGTGCCACATTATACAATGGCAATAAAAAATCCTGGAACCTGTTAGCTGTCTGCCCTTGGCAGCAGTGAGGTTATCTGAGCACAACCTCACTGTATTGATTGTTGTCATTGCCTTTGTCTCATCTTCTCTTAAGAAACAATGCTGACTATTTTAATTGTATTATAATCCTTTTTCTTATTCTCTGTACATGTGATGCAGGGGGTTGCATACCCTGATTCTTTACTATTTATGGAATACAGTATATGCTGTAACATCAAAAAAGTTATTAATAAAAAGCACACAAAAAAGAAACTTAGATATAGTGCCACACTAAAAATCTACTAAAAACATTTTTAAAATATATGTACAATTTTTGTTTTGTATAACAACAGGCCATTGTATAATATCAATAATGCACTCCAGGGTATGGGTTGTGCTGAGATAACCTCACTTCTGGGACACTGGATGCACTTGGTTTGAAGGCCTCATGCCCGACCACCAAGGTGTGAGATTATCTCAGCACAACCCACACCCTGTCATACCGTATTGCTTAATTACACTCCTAGTGGTTATTAACACATCGTAAACATAACCTGTGTTCATGCCTTATTGCTTAAATATCTCTGTATGTGCAAAAATAAATGGCAGTAAGCAAATTATGCTCTGCGGCAAAATTATATGGTATCACAGAAATCTGCACTATATAAATGTGCCAGTTTTTGTTTACTAGAACCTTACCATAGTATGGAACACAGCACGCAAACATGTTATTAAACCAGAATTGCATAACTGTTCATTCATAGATCTGTATGGTATTGTTTGTGCTGGAAATAAAATGGGGGTATTATCAGGTTCCATTTAAACATGAAAAGACCGAACACAAAAAGAAAACATTTCATAAAATTTGTAGATGTGTCTGCCCTTCCATCTCACCATCAATTTACCCTTTTGAGCAGATTGCAAGTACTGTAGTATCAGTTGTGACAGCATCAATGGTCCTAAATGATAGAAATAACTTTGATATATTTGAAAAAGCTGCTACAAGGACTGATGCTAAAGAAAGAACATCAAACATTCTTTAGATGGTATCCCTGAGCTACTGTATAAGCAGAGTTTTGCCTGCAGTGTTCTTAAACCAGCAAATGATCAAAAGGAAATTTAGTTCCCCATGGAAACTGTTCAGTCTTGTAAGGCTGATGCATGTTTCCGGTTAGTGCAAGTCTTACCCTTTGTTCAGAGACTATGGGCACAATTCATTGGTGTAAATGATACACTTAATCAGACTGTGGTTACTTATCTTCCATTAAAGGTATATATATTTCAAGGTTCTAAATAGCAAGAGGAGCAAATTTTCACATTTTACTAACCTATTTTTTTTTTACAATTTTAAGATTTCCTATAATTTAGTAGACACAATCACAGAGCAGGTTTTACAATGCAAAACAATCAAATCACCCCACAAACAGCTGATTTAGAGGTTAGAACTTTTAAACTGATGCTGTATAAATCAAGCACACAATGACTTGACTCAACATACAAAATGTATCATTACTTGTAAGGCCACAGCTTTAGAAGCACATCTGTGGCTTCATCATTCATGAATTATAGTCTGGACCCCTCAAAGTGGGAGATATATTCTATAGTGTAAGTCAGGCCATGTGTGTCCTATCCTACTGGTATATTTACCTGATATTTTGCCAATGTGAGGTACTGGGCTCAAGTACTTGCTTCTAGTGTTGTATTGCATAGCTCTTATTTTGTGCAGTTTTATCACCTGGTTAGTTTTCTAAATTACTGCCTCTCAATGTTTTTAAAACATTGTACATTTTTAGTGGTGTTACACATCAGCATTAAAGATTTTACTCAATTGTAATTTTGATATTGTATCACTTTATCATGGTTCCTTGTCATAATGGCAATCATGAAAAGCTGATCACCGTTACAGTGAGTGTACATTGCCAAAAAACAATTTCAGCGATGCACACTCGCAGAATGGACAACAATGGCACCCCGAGACCTACAAGTCTTGTTTTTAATGTGGGGAGCTATGCCCCCTGCACCCATCCCCACAGGGGTAAATACCTAAGGATTCTCAACTCCAGGGGGGGTGCATGTCAGGGGATGAAAAACTTAAAAAAATACATGCCACCTGCTGGCCAAAAAAAAAACCATACAGTGCCAGACCTAAACCCTGTACCCTGTGCCTCCCATCCGACTGCCCTCCCCACTATGCTAACAGACCAGCTCGGCAACTGCCCACCACAGTCCCTCCCACATACCATCCCTCCCCTGCCTCCCCCCCATGCATGTGCAAGTGTGTATACCTGCTACCTCCTGTCACGGTATTCACCACCCCAGTATCCAGTCACCCCCCCTGCTTGGTAGCCATGAACACAAGCACTGTAATTGAGTCACCATTTTTGTCGGCACCCAATTTTGGTTGTCTTGTTCACTGAATACCATTTCCCATGTATCCCCCAGGTCACACCTGAAATGATCCTAAGCTCAGCATACCTTACCGGTCACCAATTTGTAAATAACTAAAAAAGGTATACCTTGGTAAGTAACTGCACCATTTCATTATCTCATAAAAGTAGTCTCTGAATAGCCAGCAATTCCCCCTTGTATTGCAAGCTATCTTAATAGGGTACAATGAGAGTAGAAAACTGCTAATAAATGCTTGGTACTGAGGGAAACTGATTGCAGCACCAACAAAAAAAAGACAAATGAAAAGCAATAGGTTGCACAAAACCAAAAAATGAAACAAGGTCCCAAGCTCAGTGTTGGTAGGTGGCTTTATTAATGAGCAACACTCAGAAATGGACAAGCTGAGAAAAGGAACCAGCGCTTCCATTTATTGTGTGCGCCTCACTAATAAAGCCACTTGCATTGAACTTTGGACTTTGTTTCCTTTTTGACTTTGTGCACCTCACTGCTTTTCATTTTACAATGAGTGTAGGACATTATTTAAAAGAAACTGTAAATGTCAAGAGTTTGTTAGGTGCTGTAGCTCTGCATATATTTTTCTCTAAGATGGGGCCTCCAGTGTTCATTGGGTTTGCTGCTATCTAATTAAAGCACTGTAATGTATTATCTATGCAATCCCCTCAATTAGACATTTGGTAAAGGTAAATGTTTGTTGTACTTTGCAACAGTATATTTTCACTTTGATGCAGGGTAGCTTTGTAAGTCAGGAATTAAAGTATTCATGTAGATGTGAGAAATAGGCTATGAGTGAGGACCCAAGGAAGGGCCTGAAAAAAGGACCGAAACAGATTTAACAATATATGGAAATACTAGAATTTATACAAGAGTTATTACTAGATGCTACACCAGTTAAAGCAGAAGGAAGCGGGGAAGGTAGCCAGTATAGCAAAGGCCCAAACCGAGGAGAAGATAGCCAACATGGTTAAGAAGGGGGATAAAACCTTTTATAGGTACATTAGGGAGCAAAGAAAGATGAAGGCAGGGATACTGAGGCTCAATAAAGAGGAAGATGGCTGGGCAGAGAGCGACAGTGAAAAAGCAGGGATACTGAACAAATATTTCTGCTCAGTATTCACAATGGAAAAGCATGGGGAGATACCTAATCCAGTCAATAGAAGCACTCTTGATAGGGGGGGTTGATATTAGTCCTTTCACAGAAGAAAGGGTTCTGAAAGAACTCTTAAAACTGAAGGTGGATAAAGCAATGGGGCCTGATGGAATTCACCCCAGAATTCTAAAAGAACTAAGGGAAGAACTAGTAACACCACTGACTACCCTTTTTAATAAATCATGGGAGGATGGTGTGGTACCTGAGGACTGGAGAAGGGTGGATGTGATTCCCCTTCACAAAAGTGGGAGCAAGACAGAGGCAGGAAACTACAGACCTGTCAGTTTGACCTCAGTGGTAGGGAAAATGATGGAATCACTTCTGAAGGAAAGAATTGTTGAGTACCTAGAGGCCAGTGGGGCACAGGACCCAAGGCAGCATGGATTCACAGCAGGAAGGTCATGTCAAACAAATCTAATTGAGTTCTTTGACTGGGTGACCCAAATAGTAGACCAGGGAGGGGCTGTGGACATGGCCTACCTAGACTTTAGCAAGGCATTTGACACAGTCCCGCACACAAGATTAACAAACAAATTAGCCAGCTTGGGAGTGAGTCCCAGTATAGTAGCCTGGGTAAAACACTGGCTGGACAACAGGACACATAGGGTAAAAGTAAATGAAGTCCACAGTGAAGAAAGGGGGGTTACTAGTGGGGTACTGCAGGGTTCGTTACTGGGCCCAGTCCTTTTTAATGCCTTTATAAGTGACATTGCAGAGGGACTGGAAGGGAAAGTATGCCTCTTTGCAGATGACACAAAGATCTGCAACAGGGTTGGTATGCAAGGTGGGGTGGAAAGGATGAAAAGGGACCTGGCAAGATTGGAGGAATAGTCAAATATATGGCAGCTTGGATTCAATGCAAAGAAGTGCAAAGTAATGCACCTGGGAAACAAAAACCCAGGGGAAGAGTACATAATGGGAGTGAGATACTGACAACAACAAAAATGAAAAGGAACCTGGGGGTAGTCATATCAGACGACCTAAAGGTGGGTCAGCAATGTGAAACGGCAGTAAGAAGGGCTGGGGGGATACTGGGATGCATAGAAAGAGGCATCACCAGTAGAAAACAGGAAGCTGTTGGCCCTCTGTACAGACAGTTGGTAAGACCACATTTGGAGTACTATGTACAGTTCTGGAGACCCCATCTCCACAAAGACATAGACAGGGTGGAGGCTGTCCAGAGGAGGGCAATCAAAATGGTGTAGGGTCTGCACCAGAAGACATATGAAGAAAGACTAAAGGAGCTTAAGATGTATAGCTTCAAGGAAAGGAGGGAGAGGGGGTCATGATAGAAACTTTCAAATACCTCAAGGGAATCAACAAAGTCCAAGAGAGTAGCATCTTTCAGAAAAAGAGATGTGTAAGAACAAGGGGGCATAATTTGAAGATGGATGGGGGACAGCTCAGAGGTAATGTGAGGAAGTATTTCTTCACATAGAGGGTTGTAGATGCATGGAACAGCCTTCCTGAGGAGGATATAGAGTCAAAAACAGTGGGGGAATTCAAGAATGCATGGGACAGGCATAAGGCATTTCTAGTGGGGGGTAGGAGGAAGTAAGCTGTTGGTTAACTAGGATCTGCAGCTTATCCGTTAGGTATGGAAATGGGCAGACTAGGTGGGCCAAGTGGCCCTTATCTGCCATCAAATTCTATGTGTCTATGTTTCTGTGACACTGGTATTAGGGAAATACAGGGTACATGCTTAATGTCACTTCTGTAGAATGTTATTTACTTACCTGTTAAAGGTAATTATACCTGCCACCTTTATCATGCTCAGAGAATCATAACATCTGGGTATCCTCTATCCATCCCATTGGCCGATATATGATCATAAATCTTTTTTGGCTGTGAGAGGCCAATACCCCTGGCTTCAGCCAGAAACTCCAGTATGATATTTCCCTATCAAAAGGAAGAGAAAACCGAAAGAAACTCAAAACACAGGCATCAAATAAAAATATAACAATGACCAACACCCACACCAGATTGCATTGAAAAAACAATCATGGTTACTCAGAAAGTAAAATGAACAGTGAATAATACACATGTGACACATGATACACCTATTAGAACAAGAGTGTCGGTAAATACAGACAGAGACAATAACATCTACAGTATAGCCCCACAAAAAAATGCATGCGCTATAATACAGCAGGGTGCGGTACCTTAAAACAAACAGACAGCAGGCTCAAGTAAGCCCAGGCCCTAAGCAACCCACATATGATTCCGGCTGCTGCAGTGTCCGCTTCATCCACCTGCACTGGGACTCTGAGCACTATAAAGGTGGAAGGTATAATCACCTTTACCAGATGAGTAAATAACATTATCTTCTGCCTCCTTTCCAGTGCTCAGAGAATCATAACATATAGGTTATTTGTAGCAGTACCCAGGAAAAGCCACGGGTGGGACAGAAAAAACTAACAGCATTATGAATGAAACTCTGCAGCAGCCTGAAGCACAGCTCTGCCAAACATGGCTCTGTCAGCAGAAGCTACATCAAGCCTGTAGTGGCGGACAAAGGTGTGAACAGAGGGCCAAGTAGCCAAAGCACAAATGATCTGCAAAGAAGAGCCACCCCTCTCCACCCAAGAGGTTGAGAGGGCTCTGGTGGAATGCACTCAAAAGCCACTAGGGAGGTCTTTACCCATCCCTTGGTAAGCCACCACAATGGCCCTGCTAATCCAGCCACCAATGGCGTCCTTCAATTCCACCTGGCCCATCTTCTTAGCAGAACAAAACCCAAACAGATGGTCTGATCTACAGAATCTCTCAGTCATAGTCAGATAATCTCTATGCAAAGAAACCATATCCAGGGAGTGATGAATCCTGGCCACACTCCCTTCCTCCCCGGCATGGTTGGTAGATGAATAGCCTGCTCCAGGTGAAATGGTGACATGGTGACAACACCTTTGGTGCGAAAGATGGAACAGGTACAAGGGACACCCTGTCATTATGGAAAGCAAGAAACGGTTCCAGACCAAAGATGGCTTGTCATTCCTCCACCCACCTTGCAGAACACATGGCAATGAGGAACACTGTCTCCACTGTTGTCTAATAAGGGAAATCAGGAACTAAAGGGGTTTTGTGTAAGCCTTCCAATACCCAATTGAGCTGCCACAGTGGACACCTGGGTCTAACCCGAGGAGATGCAATCTGCACGGCCCATAGGAGGTGAGCCACATCAGGATGGGAACCCACTGGGCCCAATTTTGGCAGAGATTCCCTTGTGGCAGAGAAAGCAGATGCCTGAAACCTCAAAGAGGAATATGCCAAACCTTTTTTTGGCCCCATCATTAAGGAAATGAAGAATCTACAGAAGGCCCATCACTGAAGGAGACAAGTCTTTTGCCTTACACCATTTACAAACAATTTTCCAATGTCTCTGATATGTTTTATTGGTGTAATTTCTCTTAGACTTCAACAAACATTCTACCACCCTGGAGGGAAAACCTCCCCTTAACAGTCTTGTCCTTTCAGCATACAAGCCATTAAGGAGAGGGCCTGGGGATTTTTGTGAAATATCGGACCCTGCTGTAGCAAATCCAGATGTTGAGATAGACGCCAAGGTGTGTCAATCAGCATCGCTCAGAGTAAAGAGTACCACAATCTCTTCTGCCAGTCCAGGCCACTATCAGTACTGTGAATCTCATGTCCCTAAACTTGAGCAGCACTTTCGGAATCATCGGAAGTGGTGGAAATACGTAGGCCTTTGTGAAACGCCACTTTGCTGCCATTGTGTTGACCTCTTCAGTCCGACTGTCTGGAAATCAGGAATGAAAGCAGGGCAGTTGACTGTTGCACCCCTCAGCCATGAGATCCACCTGGAACGGCCCTGACCTCTGATCGATATCCTGAAACACTTGAGGGTGCAGCTGCCATGCCACCTAGTCGAGGGTCATTAGATTGAGCCTATTTGCCTGAAAGTTGTGCTTTCATAGATACATACATAGATACATAGACAGTGTTGGCGGATAAGGGCCTATGGCCCACCCAGTCTGCCCATTTAAGTCTGTAAGTTCAGTTTATGTTTTCCAGGAAATCTGTTGCCCCTTACCCCTGACCTCCAGAATTCCTTTATGTCTATCCCATGCATTCTTAAATCCAGTGATTGTTTCAACCCCCACCACTTCCTCTGGCAGGGTGTTCCACTTGTCCACCACCCGTTCTGTGAAGAAATTCTTCCTCACGTTTCCTCTGAATCGTCCTCCCTCCAACTTCATCCCATGCCCTCTAGTCCTGGAACATCTTTTTCACTTAAAAATAGTGCATTCCTGCACCCTGTTCCTCCCTGTAAGATACTTGTATGTCTCTATCATATCCCATCTCTCCCTCCTTTCCTCCAGGGAGTACATGTTCAGTGCCTTCAACCTGTCCTCATAGGACTTGTGATGCAATCCATGCACCATCTTTGTTGCCCTCCTCTGAACCTTCTCTACCCTGTCTATGTCCTTACGTAGGTAAGGTCTCCAGAACTGCACAGTGTACTCCAGGTGCGGCCTCACTAGTGTCTTGTATAGTGGAATTATGACCTCCCTTTTCCTGCTGGTGATGCCCCTGCCTATGCATCCCAGCATCCTATTTGCTTTACCTGCTGCCTTGTCACACTGTTTCCCTGCCTGGAGGTCATCAGAGATGATAACCCCAAGATCCCTTTCCTGCTTGGTGCATGCTATATCCTCACCCCAACTGATATATTGTGCCAGGGTTTTATCTCCATATGCATTATCTTGTACTTCCTTGCATTGAATTTCAACTGCCAAACCCCTGACCATTCTTCAAGTTTCTGCAGGTCCCTTCTCATTCTGTCTATACCCTCTGGTGTGTCTACTCTGTTACAGAGCTTTGTGTCATCAGCTAACAGTGAAATTCTGCCTTCTAGGTCCTGCGCAATGTCACTGATGAAGATATTGAATAGTACCGGTCCCAGCACTGATCCCTGTGGTACCCCTCTGGTCACTCTTCCCTCTGTGGAGTGACAGCCATTTACCACCACCTCTGTGTCCTGCTGCCCAGCCAGTTACCTACCCACTGCACTACTGTCCTGCCCACACCCATATTCCCCAGTTTGTGCAATAGTCTTCTATGTGGCACAGTGTCAAAGGCCTTGCTGAAGTCCAGATAGGCCATGTCCACTGCCCTCCCTGATCCACCTCCCTAGTCACCCAGTCAAAAATTCAATGAGGTTGGTCTGACATGACCTTCCCTGGTGAAATCATGCTGCCTTGGGTCCTATGGTCCATTGACAACCAGATGTTCCACCAATCTCTCCTTCAGTAGTGCTTCCATGATTTTCCCCACTACCGAGGTGAGGCTGACTGGTCTGTAGTTCCCCGCTTCCTCTTTGTTCCCACTTTTGTATAAGGGGACTACATCTGCTATCCTCCAGTCTTTGGGTACCTCCCCTGTTTCTAGTGATCGGCTAAAACAGGATAGCAAGAGGTTCAGCCACCACCTCTCTTAGTTCTTTAAGGACCCTGGGGTGCACCCCATCTGGCCCCATTGCTTTATCAACTCTTATTACTTCCAATTCCTTCAGGACCCTTTCTCGTGTAAAGGGACTTGTGTCCATTTCTGCACCATTCTCACCCCTTGTACTCCGTTCAGACCCATTACCCTCCTCTTCCACAGTAAAGACTGAGCAGAAATACCTGTTCAATATGTCAGCTTTACTGCTATCATCCTCCACACAGCCCCCATCCTCCCTCTTCAGTCTCACTATCCCTCCCTCCCTTTGCCTTTCTTTTTTCACTTATGTACCTGTAAAAGGTTTTGTCCCCTCTACCCACTGATTTTGCAATGTGTTCTTCTGTCTGAGCTTTGGCTTCCCTTACTGACCTCCCTGCCTCCCTTTGCTTCTCCTGGTACTTCTCCCTATCCCCTACCAGATATGTAGCAGAGAACCTCTGCAGATCTTTCTCTGCCTAACGTAGGGTCTAAAGCACCTCATGGAGTATAGTCCGGTTGTGGGTTCCACCTTGCTTGTTGATATATGCCATGGTGGCCTGATTGTCAGTTTTGATCATTACTAGCAGACTTTGAATCTGAGGGCCAAAAAATAACAGGTCCTGTACACTGCTCTCATTTCCAGAATGTTGATGGGCAGGTGCACTTCAAGCAGAGAGCACTTACCCTGCATCACATGACACCCCAGCATGGCTCCCCAGTTGATGAAACTAGTGTCCATTGTGATGGTCACTGCTGGTGGCAGTGCCAGCAGGGCACTGAGTTATAATGTCACAGATAAAACCACACACATCACGACTGCACAGAAACAAATAGTGTGCAGCAACACCCAAAAGGTCTTCTTTTGCCCCTGCACCACCCATGTGGGGGGATTTGCCCCTCACAACCTCTATAACTATTATAATCAACTCTGAGGGGATGTGGACACTAGAGCAGGAAAAAAAGAATCAAAGTAAGAGATTCCCTAGCAGGTAATCAAGCCATGATCCTTCCAATCCATGCACTGAAGGGTCAGGCGCTCTAGCCACTCCACCATGGGAGTGGCTTGACCGAGCACCAGACCGGCAGTGGCTACATCCACTTCCTCCTCCGTGATGAGTAACAGGAGGTAGTAATACTATTGCATCATTGATAGTCCCCTGTTGCTCTAATCCCATACACACTACCCACAACACAGTCTCACTGTGCGTGGCTTAATGTGCACGATTATGACCTGGCACCTGCCAGCAGTACTGATCTGTCCATCAGCCTAGGCGCCAAAGTATGTCTGAATTACGATAGAGTTTGAATTTGAAATCCTGGGTTGACTTATCCCATGCATCTAGCATGTACCATTGGAGAGGGTGCAAGTGCAGGCATGCCCATGGCACCATGGCTATCACTGCCGCCATGAGCCCCAACAACTGGAGGCAGGTGTGCACTGGTCTGTATGGCAGTGCCTGCATGGAATCCAGCAGTTGAATTCTGCTGGCCATCTTTTGGTCTGTAGGATAAACCTGGCCCATGAATGGTGTCGTGATCTCTCGGCACCCAGGTACGTGAGTACCTGTGTGGGACACAGCTAACCTTGTCCCAGCTTATGACCCAGCTGTGGTGTTGTAAGCACTGGGCTACAGCCTCCATATCTCTCCGAGCTTGATCCAGATGCCTTGCCTGAATGAGCCTATCGTCTATATACGGGATGATGTGTATGCCCCTTCTCTGAAGGTCTACTGCCAGTTCTTTGAGTGTCTTTGTAAAGACTCTGAGAGCCAATGCCAAGCCGAATGGGAGGCATGTGTACTGGAAGTGATGCCCGTGTAACTGGAATCTGAGAAAATTATGACAATGTGGGCAGATTGGAATGTGCAAGTATGTGTCCTTGAGGACTACTGAGGCCAGAAAATCACCCGGCTAAATTTCTGCCAGAGTTGACTGGAGAGTCTCCATTTTGAATTTCTTGCAGAGTACAAACTTGTTGAGGAATTTTAGGTCAAGGACAGGCCGGAAGCCCCCCATCTTCTTTGGGACCGTAAGAAATGTTGAATACACCTATGTCCCTCTCCGGAGGATAAATGGGAACAATCGCCCAGTTCCAGGTGAGGTTGCCGAGACCTTGCTGGATCACTTCTGCTTTTTGGGGGTCCTGGGGCACAGAGGATATCATCGGTCTTGTGGAATTATCTTTTGAGTGAATTCTATGTCATAGTCATGGAACACAAGTTCCCTGACCCACTTGTCTGTGGTAGTGTTGCCCCAGTGATCGGTGAACAATTATAGTCAATCCCCCACTGGTGAGCAGTCTGCAGGGGCCTCATTAGGCTTCATTAGGGTCACCTTCAACTTGGCATCCACCTTCCATAGCTTGAACCATAATGCCCTTCTGGCCCTATTGGTCAGGATGGCAGCCCCAGCACTAAACTTAATGGTGTTCGAGGAGGCATCTGCTATGTAGTGTGCTGCTTGCATGACACAGTCTGCTTGCTCCACCAGTGAGGAATAATCCGGGAATCCATCTGCGATGGTCTCCACCCAGTGCAAGAGTGCCCTACTGGCATACTGCAGTGCTGTTGCCCTGGACAAGACAATCCCCATCACTTCTTGAATTTGTTTAACAGATTCTTTCACCTTTTTGTATGTAGGGTCCTTGAGCGCTGTAGTGCTCTCAACCAGTATATCCATATGTCTGGCCAGGGCTGACACCGGAGTGTCCACCTTTGGGGCCGTATGCTAGACTCTCCTATAGGACTCGGCGGGGGGATATAATTGTTGCATAGCTCACTTACACTAAATCTTGGATTACGCTAACACCTCCAACTCCTTGCTCAGGATAGCATTGAGGGCTGTACAGGTGGGGAAGCATTGCTGTACTGACTTTGATTGGCACAAGAGGAGGTGGTCCATTGAAGTGTGTGGCTCTTGTACCTGGCTATGTATTGTTCAGAAGAGACCGAGGTGCAAAAAGGGGGGGAGGAGTGGCCCTGTATGTTAATGAAAATATCAAAGCTACAGAAATTCAGAATACACATAAGGAGCCAGAAGAACTGTGGGTCACCCTGGAAACAGGAAATGGGACAGCCATAAGAACTGGGGTTGTCTACAGGCCCCCAGACCAGAGGGAGGACATAGACGCATTATTGTTAGAAGATATACAAAACATGACAGCTAAAGGGGAGGTTCTGATAATGGGAGACTTCAACATGCCGGATACAGATTGGTCAATACCAGCAGGAACATCTGCCAGAACTAGACTCATAGTGGATTCCCTGCAGGGGGAGGGCCTCAAACAACTGGTACAGCAACCCACAAGAGACAGGGCTATCCTAGATCTAGTACTGACTAACAAAGAAGGGATCACAGATCTCAGGTAGAAGGTCACCTGGGGGCCAGTGACCATCACATGGTATGGTTCAATTTGGCTACTACATCTAAATCATCCCATTCCAAGGCAAAAATATGGGACTTCAGAGGAGCTGACTTTGATAAGATGGCCAACAGAGTTAAGCTAGCCCTTGCAAAAAGAAACACAGGTGAGGGGGTACAGGCAAAGTGGGCAAGCATTAAGGATGCAATACTTGAAGCAACATCCCATTGTGTTAGACAGAAAAGGAAGTGCAAAGAAGAAGGAAATCACTTTGGTTCTCAAATACAGTAGCAGAAAAGGTCAGAGCCAAAAGGCTGGCCTTCAGGAAATTTAAGGAACACAGCAGGATGAAGATAGGAGGCATACCAAACTGCCTAAGGGAAGCAGGTAAGGCAGTAAGGCAGGCAAAGTCCCAAACTGAGGAAACACTACACGAACAGTAAAAGAAGGTGACAAGACTTTCTATAGATACATTAGTGAAAGGAGAAAGTCCAGAGGGGGTATTGCTAAGCTTAATGGAGAAAAGGGAGCATGTGAGGAGGAGGACCCTGTAAAGGCATCTATTCTAAATAGATACTTTTGCTCAGTATTTACTGAAGAGAAGGTAGGGCAGGGCCCACAGCTCAGCATCATGGACACAGGGGGGAGGGAGGTGAGCACTACTCCCTTCACAAAAGAAAGGGTCCTACAAGAGCTTGCTAAGCTCAGGGTGGATAAGGCAAAGGGACCTGATGGCATACATCCCAGGGTACTTAAGGAGCAAAAGGAGGAACTAGCAGAGCCATTAGCTGTTTAGTGAGTCTCTGAGCACAGGAGAGGTCCCAGAAGACTGGAGAAGGGCTCATGTGATCCCGCTCCACAAGAGTGGTAGCAGGGAGGAGGCGGGGAACTACAGGCCGGTCAGTCTTACCTCAGTAGTGGGCAAGATTATGGAGGCACTCCTTAAGGAAAGGATAGTGCAACACCTGGAATCCATAGGGGCACAGGATCCAAGACAGCATGGGTTTACAAAAGGAAGGTCCTGTCAAACTAATCTCATAGATTTCTTTGACTGGGTAACCAGAGTGGTGGACCAAGGGGGAGCAGTTGATGTCACCTACCTTGACTTCAGCAAAGCTTTTGACACTGTTCCACATAGAAGATTGATAAATAAGCTGGGTAGGCTCGGGGTGGGTCAGAAGTTGGTCAGCTGGGTGGCAAACTGGTTGATGGGCAGAAAACAGAGAGTGGTGGTAAATGGTATACAGTCAGAAGAGATGCAAGTCACAAGTGGGGTACCTCAGGGATCAGTCCTGGGGCCAGTCCTCTTCAACATCTTCATTAGTGACCTTGCAGATGAACTAGAGGGTAAGGCTTGTCTGTTTGCAGATGACACCAAGATCTGCAACAGAGTAGATGATCCAGATGGGGTGGGCAGAATGAGAAGAGATCTGGATAAACTAGCAGAATGGTCAGAAGAGTGGCAACTGGGATTTAATGCAAAGAAGTGCAAAATCATGCACATAGGGAAGAGAACCCTGAAGCCACCTATAGGCTGGGAGGGAGTTGCTAGCAGTCACAAAGGAAGAAAGAGACTTGGGCATCATCATCACTGATGACCTAAAATCATCCAAGCAGACCTCTAAAGCAGTAGGTAAGGCTAGGGGGGTGTTAGGGTGTATTAGTAGGGGTATCACAAGTCGTAAGAGGGAGGTAATAATCCCTCTGTACAAGACACTGGTTAGGCCCCATCTGGAGTACTGCATGCAGTATTGGAGGCCACACCTTCACAAGGACATTAACCAAATTGAGGCAGTCCAGAGAAGGGCAACCAAAATGGTGCAGGGACTGCATCAGAAGACATATGAGGACAGATTAACGGAGCTCAATATGTATACCCTTGAGCAAAGGAGGGAGAGAGGTGATGATTGAGGCATTCAAACACCTTAAGGGCATAAACAAGGTGAAAGAGTCTAACATGTTTAAATATAAGAAAAATAGCAGGACAAGAGGACACAGCATGAGATTAGAGGGATGCCGATTAAGGAGGAATGTGAGGAAATTCTTTTTCACAGAAAGGGTAGTGAATGCATGGAATGGCTTACCACAAGAAGTGTTGGCTATGAATACAGTGCAGGGCTTCAAACAGGCATGGGATAGGCATAAGGGAGCAATACAAATGACTATGAATAGATAGGCCACTGACAGAGCAAAGGCTGATGGCACATTTATAAGGTAGAAAAAGAAATGGGCAGACTGGATGGGCCTTGCGGTCCTTATCTGCCGTCAGCTTCTATGTTTCTTCTGGCTCTGCTGAAACCTGCATGGCTTCACTTATATGTCGTATCAGTTCCTCCACATCTTTCTGTGGCACAGCTTACCTGACTCCTGGCTTGGATCCTGTTCCACCTCTTCTTCCTCTGAGGAGCTGGCTGAGTCCTCTGCCTGCCTGCATTTCTTCTTATGTGGCTGCTAGGTCTGCACTGTCCCTGTGCATCTTTTTGATGGAGTTGCCTGGGACTCGCTTTCTGGCTGCTGAGCTTGTAACTTTTCCAGTTACTGGAACAGGAGACCCACCTGTGCTGCTTTCAGTGTGATCGGGGCTGATGGCTCCTTGTGGGCCACCACCACGTCCATGCTGGAGTTCCACAGTGGGCCCAACTCTGAGACTACATACTGCACACAGGGCTTCCCCACATGATATTCGGGGAGCTTTGTCCCACATTCCAGGCAGGTAGGCATGGCAGTGAAGGTCTGTGAGCTATCCAGTCTGTGAGATGTAGACAGAAAGAACTGCATCAGGAACATGATTCTGCAGATAGGCAACACCATGTAACAGCAGCAGTCAGCATGCAAAGACATTGGAACATCACTGACCATTATTGGTGTGCGTGCCTTTAAGGGTCTGGGGTTCCCTCACCCAAGATGGTCACCTGTATGGTCCAGGTGCTATTTTAGTACCCTTTTCTCCTGTCTGCTATTGCCATCCCTAATATAGCATCCCTCTCAGTACTCCGCCACTATGGCCACTATTCCTGCAAGAGTTTGCAAGAATAGCTGTGTGACCCACGGAAGTCTCGCGATGCTTAAATCCTCACGATATGTGACTACCATTTATTGTATGATGCTGGAGCTGATTAATTAAAAAGTAAATTCCTCACTTTGCCTGGAAGCTCCTTCTTAAAGTTCTGTCTTCTCCCCAGCTCTGATCGCACACTGCGAGAATATACAGAGTGGCAGCCAGTCTTTAGAGTCATGTAGTCTCGTGAGAGCTGCCATCTTTCTCTTGGAGACTCAGGAGCTGTTGGAAAGACATGGCACTTAAAGTGAAATGTTCGGGCAAGTTGGTGGAGATAGTAGAGCGATACCAGCATGGCACGAACATGTGGGCACCAAAACAAAGGGATTCCACCACTGCCGCCATCCCCCAACTATCTGGGACATATTTTAGTGCTAGGAGCATCAGGATGCAGCCCAGAGCTGAAGCCAGCATCCTGGAGCTACAGTAGCCCTCAGGTACATCAGGCTCTAAATACCACTGCCTGTACCCTTTCATAATGCCCCAGGCTCCCATAGTAGGGGACGAGCCATGCTGTCCCTGGCAGTGTCAGTGGCTCAGTAGGTTGTACACTCACCTCTGAGGTTGGAAGATCAGAAGGCTGTGGGTTCTATCCCCACACCAGGCACTTGGGTTAAATTCCAATACTGACACTGTAGTGCAGCATGAGGGGGGTGCTGCATTCCTGAGGTGCCATCTTTCAGATGAGACGTTAACCCGAAGTCCCATCTGCCTGTTCTGGTGGTTGTTCAGGTGAACATTAAAGATCTCATGGCACTTCTCGAAAAGAGTAGGGACATTTTTATTAGAAAGGGTGGACTTCATTACATACATAATACAATAAATTACATATTCCTAACATACATAGTTTACAAATTCATAGAACAAAAAAAACACATAGCAAGAAACAAATATATACAATCTGCAATATGTTATACAAGTTATAGCCACTGCCCACAATTAATCCACAAATGTGCCACCTTTTGCTGTGAAAGATGCTCTGCATCAAACTGAGCTAGCTTTTGCAATGCTTTTTGAATATTAGCTAATACTTCAGCTTGTGACACTCATTTCTGCTGTACAGCCCATGCACACTGCTTGCCAAATATCATACTTAATGATTGCAGGTACCACAAACAATGTGTCCATGTGCTATTTCCCTTTCAACCACAGATGAGTCCCACACATGATTTCTGTATAAGATAACTGAGAAAAAAGGGGTTCCTGACATTCCTGAGCTAGATAAGGCCAAAATTGTCTCACATAGTTGCAGTCCAAAAATAAATGTTGTTGCGTTTCAAGTAACTGTAAGCAGGAATCCCTGGGACAATACCTATCTGCCACTTGTTTGTGCTTACTGTTCCCCCATACACTGAGCTTCCCATAATTCCCTAACCACAGACAGTCCCATGCATATGGGGGAATTCGGGGGTTTACTAGCTGTTTTAGCACCTTATTTGTTTGTCTTATGGTACATAAAGTGAACTCTACTGGGGTTTGACATTCAGAAAGTAAGACAGAATGGTATGCCGACTTTCTATCTAAGGTTAGGAAGCTGGTTGGGCTAAGGTCCCATATAACTGCCAAGTTCAGACTTTCTGTGCCATAAAAGGGAAGACTTATATCTCTACCTAGTAACCGAGTTTTATTCTGTTCCCAAGGGGGAAGGTTCGGGATCAACTGTGCATTTATCAAATGTTTCCATAACTTATGCCCAGGTTTGAAAGCTAAGCCCAAATTATTGCACATAAAAATGCTCATAAAAAAGGCCACTGGGTTAATCATGCCCACTCCCCCTTCCAAGATGGACCGATAAGTGTATTCCTTTTTTATCACATTCAAATGGAAGCCCCAACATGCTTGAAAGAAGACACTGTATAATTGAGTTGTTATACTCTGAAGAGGTGGGAATATACAGCTGAAATGCAAAAAGATAGGGATAAGTAGAGACTTAATTAGATTTACTTTCTTTTTCTTAGCTATCTGCTTGCCCCTCCAGTCAGCAACCATTCTATCAGCACAGGTAAGCCCTTTTTCCCAATTTAGTTTGTGCATTCTGAGGTCCAAAATCTATACCGAGTATTTTAATGGGGTCTCTTAAGATTCTGATGCCTCCAATATTCCCAGATACCAGAAGAGGCATAGCCCCCAGAGGAACCGCATGACTTTTATCCAAATTAATTCTGGATCCTGAGTTGAGTGAAAAGTTGTGCAAAACATTAAACAAGGCAGCCTCATTAGTGTCTGTGCCAATGATGAGTACAAGGTCATCTGCGTAGACCAGAATTTTAAGGGGAGGTGAGTCAGGATTAGGATCAATACCTTTTACTTCCTGGGTTTTCAAAACAGATCTGATAAGGATATTAATGCCAAAGACATATAAAAAGGGGACTAAGGGGACATTCCTGTTGTAGCCTTCTATGGACTATAATCTTTTTCTCATACCTCCCATTAATGTTTGGGATAAGGGCAGCATTATGGTACATTGCCCTCAGCCAGGCTACAAATTCTGGGGCTATTCCAAAAGCCAGCAACACGTAAATAAATAATCGCGTGATAGCATATCAAACACTGTTTCCTGGTCCACACCTATTACCCAGCCTTGTAAGTCATAAAGCTCTCCTCTGAAAAAATGTTCTCGCAAAATAATGAGGTTGTCACACCGCTGTCTCCCTGGCACAACAGAAGTTTGCACTGGACTAATCAAATAAGTAGACACTTTAACGAGTCTAGCTAAGAGAATTTTAGCCAATAATTTAAGGTCTGCATTTGAGAGACTGGGGGTCTCCAATTATTGATATCTGAGGTGGGACATTTCTTGTGAATCAATACCAAAACTGCTTCTTGCATAGAGGGGGCACATTTACATGTGATTAAAATAATTGCTAGAGCAGGAGCCAAATCAGTCCGGAATTGTTTATACAGTCGTGCCCCTAGACCATCTTACCCAGGAGTTGAGTCAGTTTTCAAATTTCTGATTGCCAGAAGGACTTCTGACTCAGTAATAGCCTGAGTTTATTCCGTTATGTCTGTATGTGAGACCTGGGGTAAGGGTAAAGAATTCAGATGATTAGTAGCATCTGCACAAGAGGGTATTTCCCCAAAGATTTTTGTGACCTGGGTTTCCACAATTTTTAGGATGCTCTCCGATGTGGTAACCTTACTACCTACAGGTGTAACTAATTCAGTTATAATTCTTTTATCAACTCTAGTTTTACATTCCTTATAGGGATCAAAACCCCCTTTAGTAACCTGAGTCCCAAAACAAGCTTCCTGTCCCAAGGATTTAGCACGGTTATATTGTATTTCCATCATCTGTTTTCTAATGTTATTAATATGGTGGCCATAATCAAAAGATGATGTTTCAGCAAGGGAGATTAAATGCTTTAACTGCTGCCTTAGATGCAAATACTGTAGATAGACTTTATTGGAATCATAGTGAGATTTCCTTTGGAAAAGATCCCTTCATGATTTTTTTTGTGTCCTCACACCAATCAGAAATTTCATCATAACGCTCTATAACAGATAGTCTGGCATACTAGTCCTGTTGACACATTTTTTTAACCGTAGGATCTAGTAAGACAGTTTCTTTTAACCTCCATTTGTTCTCCTTATATCGAAGTGCCTAATTCCATGATATTGTAGCATTTAAAGACACTTGATATGTAAATTAATTTGCTTGTGTCACAATATTGAGGATGTGCAAAATGTTAGATAAAAATATAAAGTCTATCTGGGTCTTAATGGTCCCCCCTGAAGTATATAAATCCTCCAGAAGGGTGAAAACTACGGTACGCATCTTTAAGACCTGCAGTGGAAAGGATCAGCTGAAGGGCCACAAAGTCACAAAATCATTTTGTGGTTTGTAGTCCCCTGTCAGACTGGTGGAGGCCACAATTAAAATCTCCCAACCAGATAACTAGCTTGGAGGTGTGTAGATAGGACTGAATGTCCCTAAATAAAGTAGCCCTAAGTGCCTTGGTTTGAGGGGCATATATTGCAATTAATCTAAATCTTTCCATAAGGTAGGAAATATCTAATAACCAGGCTCTCCCAGGGTGAATATCAATCAATCTAGAGACCTGTAATAGGGGGTTGGAAAGAAGAATACCTACTCCATCACAGATGTCTAGTCCAGTGGACCAAAAAGATGGCCCAAGGGGCCATGCCTGGGAGGCCTACTGGAGTTTTCTACTGGTTTTCAGCCTAGTATCCAATATAAAAGTAATGTCACTGGCTCCCTCCCATAAAGTGAGCATTGCTCCAAACAACTTCCTTTCCCCTTTAATACTATTGATGTTAACAGTTGTGAGAGATAAATGATCCATAGGCTGGGTTTGAGGGTGGAGGAACAGACCTATAAGCTATACTAAGGGGTTTTAGTCTTCTGTCTCTGCCTAGTATGCTTTGTAATTGAGTCTATACCTCCCCTATCACCAGTGTTGGTATTGGACAGGACAGAGGAGGTATCTGTGTCTTCCTCCTCCTCTGACTCTCTATCTGTACCTTCGGAGGAAAGAGCTGAAAACTTGTTACCTGTTTTCCAGGATCCTGAGGGTGGATCCTGAAAAACCTCAGTGCCTCCTACTTTCTTAGAGACCAACTTCCCTAACTTGGTCCTTTTTTGGGGGAAACTGTTTTAAACAAGGTTTCCACCGGGGGGTGGAATATCTGAAGAGGCCTGCCCCTGCCTTCTAGAGGAGGAAGGGGGGGTTGAGGGGACATGCAATTCCTGAATTATTCCTAAAGGGCCAGCTTCCTCCTGGGAGGGGACTAGAACCTGCGTAGCTACAGAAGTCTGAGCTACTGGGGGTGGGTTCTGTCTTTATGACACTATTCCAGCTCTTAGACTCTGTTCTGCTACCTTTTTGGCCTGTTGTTGCTGAGCCATATTTATGATGCCCTCATGTGAGGGACAATCCTCCCTGTTGTGAGAGGCCCATGGACAACGGCCATATGCATGACCAGTATGTTCACACAAATTGCACTTAAAGAGGTTCAGGCACTTTCCTGAGCTATGACCAAACTCTAAGCAATGGCTGTATTTGGCTGTGTCACATGCAGATCGCAGGTGGGCCCGGGAGCCACATTTGAAACACAATTTAGGCTGACCTACATAAAATATCACTCCCCTATCTCTTCCCAAAAAAAAGGTGCTGGGAGGTATACAGGCCCTGTGTTAGTAGTGTAAAGTTTTACACGTACCCTCCATCCACCATCCCAGATCTGTTCATCATCAAAGGTGGGGGTGGGATTGCCCAAAATCTGGCAGTGTTGCTTAAGCCAAAAAAGAATGTCTTCATTTTTAAACATGAGAGTAATGTTTTTAACTGAAGGTTTAGTCAAAGGCATGACTTGGAAGTGGACCCAAACAGGATTATTTTTAAAGGCATTATATTTGGCCCAAAATCTATCCAAACTTGAAACATTTTTGAAACAGACGTCATAGCTTGCATGTCCCAAACTAATGAGGATAAAGATCTCTGAGGAAAAAAAAAATCATTGAGCCCTTTAATAATGTCTTTGCAATGTAAGGGTTTCGTCCAGACTTCCTTCACATAGTAGCCTGACCACATTGCATCAAGGGGCAGGTTCTCCCCTATTCTGAAATAAATCAGACATTTTAAATACTGAGTCTAGCCCCCCCCCCCAACAGATATTCCTTAAAACTGCTGGTGTGGAGCTTAGTCTGACTGGGTCCTCATTATTAATAACAACATCATCAGCATTATGCACATTTTCAGCCACTGGAACATTGTTAGAAGGTTGTATAGGCAATAACACATTTTCAGTAGAAGAAAGATTAGAGTTACTCAGGGGTACATTGGAGCTCACAGTCGAAGTAGAGATGGTGGCCACAGTTGAAACAGAATTTGCAAGTAGCTGACTATAGGAAGGATCTCATGAGTCCAGTGCTCAAAGTCCATCCACAGTTTGTTCCCATCCTGCATCATCTAGCGCATGTATGGGAGACCAGTTTGGGCACTCAATCTCCCTATTTTTTGGGCCTAAATTTCAGGCACAGGCCTTGTAGTAGTAGGAACCTGTTGTAAATTTTCAGAATCCTGAGGAGCTTTACTCCAAGCAGGGATAGTTTGCACAGTAGGAAAGGTACAATTAGATTCTTGAGGCACTGTCTGTGAATGCATAGAAGCATCAAGATCTGCTGGTGTGGCCCAACACTGGCAACCTGCCGCAAGCCTTTTCTTTTGTGTATCTTTCAACAAGAGAGGAAGCATTTGGCACACAGGGATTGCCCTGTTGGAACTGCCAACCTGCTTCTCAACTACACTGAATGAATCCTTTGGTACATTGTTGCTGGACAACACGCCAACAGCAGGTAGCTGGGGGTTGCCGCTTTCAACATTCTGCACATCAGCTCCTTGCTGACTCATCTAGGATCTGACAGGTGTAATGGTGCCCCCCCCCCTTTGCATTTTTCAGAACCAGTCCAGGACCTGAAGTCTTTATTTTTCTCTTTCTATAACTCTTTTATTCACATTTCTAAGTCTGTTGCGCAACAGCATTTTTAAATATATATATTTTTTGCTTATTCTTTTCTTCCTTGCTAAGCTACTATCATTCTTACTATAAAAGCATGTTGGCCACTCGCTATTCAGTTTCTGTTTCATTTCTGCCTTCAGGAACCCTTGGCACTGGATATCTGATAAACCTCAGGAAGGGGATGGGTTAAAATACTACAAAAAGTCATTTGTTTGTATTTTTCTTGATTTTTTTATTTTTTTTTTAAATAAGAATCATACCTGTAAAGTATGTTGTACCCAATTTGCTGTTTCTGGTAAAAGCAATTTCTTCACCCCACGACAACATGTTCCCCGCTTGTTTTGACAAGCAGGATCAATTCAGGCAAGGATGCGAGCTCCAACTCTAACTCTTGAGCTTTTTTTAGAGCTGTTCTTGCTCTGCAATCAGTCTTTTCTTATATGCAGCAGTTTGTTTTTCAGCACACTGTACCTTAGCTTTATTACTCAAGGCAGTGCTATTCACTTCTTGTCCCAGTTCCTCAGACAAAAGGAAGACATTGTCAACTGCTTCTTCTTCGGAAAAATCTGCAGCCATCAGCGGTGCATTAATAGCCTCGTTTTTTTTTGAAATTATATTTCTTTATTGGTTATAGGAAGATGAAAAATATGAGTGAGTGGTACAGGGAATACACACCATGACAAATGACAGTAATTACTTAATGGTTACAGTGCACAAATTAATGGAATTCTGTAGGAATCCCTGAGTCTTGTAAAATAATAAGTAGTAAGGAACCCCCCTTCCCCCCAACCCACATCGCCTTACCCCCGTCTTTCCCACCCCAGGATGTGCCTTCTTAAAAAAAAAAGAAAAAAAAATCTAACTACATGTAACCTGCATTATAATGTACTTTGTATATAAAAGGAGGACCCATTGAACTGAAAGCTGCCAAGGAAGCCAGAGGTGTACCTATCAAGACATTAGTTCAAATAAAGAGCATACAATTTACCCCATTTCTGCTCAAATGTGGCCAAGCAATTCTGGGAGCTTGCTATTAATCTTTCAGTCTGAAAGCAGAGAGAAATTAAACTGATCCATTCTGCATACGATATAACTAGTTGGTCCATCCAGTGCCTAAAGACCAATCTTTTAACAACTATAGAAATTAAAGCCATATGGAATCTATGCTCCATAACCTGTATATTGGAGAACATCCCTAAAATACATACTTCTATAGTAAATAAGACACCTAGGCCCAAAAGAGGGTCCAGGTTAGACTGGATGGTCCACCATAACGAAGCCTCTTTTTCACACTTCCAAAAAATATGTACCAAGTTCCCTTCCACCATGCTGCATCTTGTACAAAGAGTTGAGGGTAATCTATCTAATTTAATCAACCTGACCGGGGTGTAGTACATGTTATTCAATATATGGTATTGAGTGAGATTATGCCTATCTTGAGAGAGATACCGATACGTATCTGCCCAAATCTGATCCCAAACTAGAGGGGTTTCTGGCAGAAGAGAGGACCAACATTTAGAACCAATCGGGGATTGGGGAATTTAATGTCCAGTAGGAAGGAATAAAGCTTGGAAATGCTATGAGCCTTGTTTGCCTGTTCTTGTGTCTGGTCTAGGAAGGGCTTAACTTGAGATGATGTGGGGTTGGACCCAAAACTGAAGGCCACTAGGTGCCTTAGCTAGAAGACCTTAAAAATGTGCTTCTGATGGATATTATATTTGGTCATAACCTCTCCCGAGGATAAAAGAGAATTATTTAGGAACAGGTCATCAACACAGCAATCCCTCAGCTGAGGAAGCCAGTCTGAGGAGAGCGGGAGACCACCGATCTAAATATTTAAATTTAGGGTAAGAGGCTGGGTAGTGTCTTTCCTAGGAGAAAGATTGAAAAAATTCCACATTGATTCAGCACTTTAATGGAGGTACCAATTACACTACCTTGTAGAGGGGAAGGCAATGTGGAGGGAGTATAGTAAAACATTCTGGATGGATGGAGACCATACTCAATTAAAATCTTTCTCTTGAGTTGTAACCAAATTGGTAAAAAATCATCTGCCCTCAAGTCATACCACCTCCCGATTTTCAACATGCAACTTGCCCAGTAGTATAGCATGAAATTGGGAAGGCGGAGCCCCCACTTTTCTTTAGGTAAGTTGAGTTTTAAAAAGGCTTTCCTGGACTGCTTGCCCTGCCAGATAAACTTGGAGATAGACCTGTGGAGATGTTGAAAATAGGACATCGGTTGATATATATTCATTAGACTAAGTGGGTAAAAAACCCAAGGCAAAACATTCATCTTAACGATATTAATACAACCCCACAGAGATAGAGGAAGAGCAGACCATCTCTGAAGGTTGTGCTGTATTTTAGTCAGCAGGTCGTCCAGGTTGAGTTTCTTAAAAACTTCAGGGTCCTTAGTAAGGTGAATACCTTAAGTATTTAAAGGATAAAGGGGCTCATTTCATACCAGACTGGGAGAAGTTAACCTGAAGTGTATTGACGTTCAGCGGGAATATGATTGATTTAGCTAAATTCAACTTGTAGTTGGCCACCTGGCCAAACCAGGCAATGATATGCAATATGTGTGTTAGAGACGATTCAGGGTTGGTCAAGTGTAAAAGAATATCATCAGCATATGTCGAAAGAACCATAGACTGTTGCTGAAGTAAACATCCTGTGACCAGGGGTGAGTTCTTGATACTAAGAAGGAGAGGCTCCAAGTATAAATTAAACAAGAAAGGTGACAGGGGACAACCCTGCCGAGTGCCTGTAAATACTGGGAATTGGGAAGAAAAAAACCCGTTACAGTAGATTCTGGCAGTAGGAGATTGGTAGATTGACTTAATCTATTGGATAAAAGTCTCCTGGAAAGCCCATTCTCTCCAATATAATACAGAGAAATTCCCAGTGGACTCTATTGAAGGCTTTCTCCGCATCCAATGATACCAAAGCCATAGGAGCTTGGGAGTCCTGGGCAGCCTGAACAATATGTGAGAGAGTGCGCAGGTGGTCAATTGAGGATCTACCCTGTACAAACCCTACTTGTTTGGGACTTAACAAGTTGGACCAGACCCGATTGAGTCTAAGAGATAGAATTTTCATTAGGATTTTAATGTCATAGTTTAGTAGTGAGATTGGTTGATAACTAGCTGGGTCCATCAGAGACTTGTCTGGTTTCAGTATCAAAACAATAGTGGCTTCTAGCAGGGAAGGGTCCAGAATATCAGAGATAAACATGTACTCAAACAATTTTGTTAAGAGGGGGGCAAGTTCTTTGCCGAAAACTTTATAAAAGTTGGAACGAAAACTGTCAGGCCCCGGAGCTTTGTCTGGAGTAAATTCACTGATCACCTCTTCCCCCTCCGCCACCATGATAGGGGCAATCAGAGCCTCTCCTTGATGGGTCTGTAGGGAGGGAAGGGGAAGGCCATCCAGAAACTGGTCCACATGGGAATGAGAGAGGTGGAATGAACCACTGCCATAAAGTTCCTTATAAAAGGACTCAAAAACTCATGAAATATCCCTGGGAGCTGGGAGAGGTTTGAAGGGAGCCATCAGAGGATAAAAAAGAGGAGATCCATCTCGATCCTTCCACCTCCCTCAAGCGAAGAGCTAGCATCTTACCAGATTTCTCCCCTTGATCAAGATAATGGGCCTTAGTTTTGAGGAGGGCATACTCTGCCTTATCCCTTACCCAGTCTGAATACTCATTTCTAAGTTTCATTAGGGCTTCCAGATCGACTTGGGAAGAAGAGGAGGATAAATTATTTTCCGCCAACCTAATCTGATTTGACAGTGACATGATCTTAGCCTCCCTCTGCTTTTTCCTTCTGGATGTGAGTTTAATAAATTCCCCCCTGATGAAGCATTTAAGGGAGCACCAAAACAAATCCTCCCTCTCAATTGAACCTGAGTTGGTCTCCACGAATGAGGGGATTAGAGATCTAATATGGGAAACTGCATGCTTATCTTTTAAGAGCTGTGTGTTTAGTTTCTAGAAGGTATCTCTTTGCACCTGCAGGTTCGGGGAGACCAGAATCTATGCCACTGAGTGATCTGACACCACAATGGGCTTGATGCCTGACTGCAGTACCCCAGACAAAAGGTTATTGCTGACCAAAATTAAGTCGATTCTGGATCACGTCTTGTGTACCTGAGAATATTAAGAAAAAAGTTGTCTTGTGGGATTAAATAGACACCATAGGTCACACAAGCCTAGTAGGTCTATAAAATTCCTCATGGCCAGCTGTGAAGAGGAGAGTGGTTTCAGGGTCTATAGCATTTATCCAGATCTTGTGAGGTAGCGATATTCCAGTCTCCCCCGATTATTAACACTGAGGGCAGGAATCCACTCAGCTTTTCAGCCAAGGCCATGAGACAATCTGGGTCCCCACCCACTGGGGTGTAGATCACCCCTAATACTATCCTTGCATTATATAGTGAGCCTTTCACAATAATGAATCTGCCTTCATGGTCCGTTAAAAGCTCTTCTGCCAGAAAGGGAATATGCTTCTAGACCAAAATGGCAACCCACCTACTAGAGGATGACCCACATGAAGCAAAAACTTGGGCATAACCCTGTCGGTGAAGCCCATTGACTTCAGATGATAGCAGATGGGTTTCTTGCATCAAAAGAATATCTACATTCAGGAAAGCACAGTTTTTGAGAACCTGATACCTTTTAGTTAGGTCTCTGACACCTTTTACATTCCACGTTGCAATTTTAAGTGCTGTAACACTCATTATCAAGTAAACAAGACAACAATAAGATATACTGTATAAACCTGGAAAAACAGGCCACCCTAGAAGGCACATCCTGCCCTCCCCCTTCCACCCATAAACAATCATCCAACCGTACCCTGACCCCTACCCTCCCTCCCTTCAAAACCAATAGAGAGTAGCTGGAGTAGTATAGATTCCAAACGTGATGCTGCTGACCTTACCAGATCTGAAACCGAGAAGGAGAACTCTATTCCCCGCCCTCTCCCCCCATCCCTCAAACTATGTACAAATGTTCTCCCGACTGCCCCCTCAGAGATACTGAGAGTGTTAGTACTTGGGTCGGGGAACAAAGCCCCAAAAGCATCCTCTTTATGGGGGACCCAGACAATAGCCCCGTACCAGTTTAATAAGGAAGTACCGATTACTGGGTCTAAAATTATCGCCCCATGAGTGCTGAGGACTTCCTGACTGAGATATTCCCCATCTGGGATGCTTCCCCCCCCCTTGGTGCATTTCGCAGTCCCTCCAGGGCCAGCTCCCCCACGGAGCTCCCCCCCCTTGAGGAGTCTAAATGAGCCCTACAAAAAAGACCTGAGAAATTGAGGACCTGACCGGAGTCTAGAAATCTTCTATACCATAGCCATGCCAAACACTCGTAGCCTTGAAGGAGAGTGGAGTAGCATGCATGGAGTGTGTAAAATAAATCTATTGGGAGGATGCACCATTGCTTCCAGGCGCGATGTGACCAGACCTCGACTGAGAGTGGGAACCCCCAGGGGCTCTCTAAATTCCAGTTTCCACCATAAGAAAATTGGTCTCTGACCGAAATGATGTCTATCTGGGTCACCCCATAACACTAAACGACGACTGCCATCTAATCCCCATAGCACCTCAAGAAAGTGACCGTGCTAAACAACAAGCACGAGTTTAAGGCTAGGTAGCTTAGGGGTGTAGATCCCTGGAACTCCAATGGCAGTGATGAGAATATCAGTCAGTTCCTCTAGCCCCGGGGGCCGAATTCAGGCTTCACCGCAGACAATACCAATTCGTGATGAGGGGTCATACCCCAGAATACATGACTTTACTGGACATTAGAAAGCAGAGCCATATTGACATATAGCAATCCCCTCTCTGGAATGTCCACGATAATGGCCCACAGTCCACACTGCCTATTATCGCCCTAATCTATCGCCCCCCTCTCAAAAGGGCATCCCGAACTATACAATCCATTCCTATCTACAAATATTCAAAAATTGCCCAGAGGCCTCTCATAGCTAAAATGCTTATGAAAATGCACTAAAGCTGAGATTACCTGAACTGTGGAAGCACGGGAGGAACCAGGGGAGCGACAGGTACTAGAGGGACCAAGTGGTCCGACTGGTCCTGCATCATGTAGAAACCTCCACTACACCCAGAGTTCCCTCCCCACCCCTAAGTAGGCCTCACAAGCCATTGCGGAGACCAGGCCTACCAGGCCACACACTGGTCTATCCCATAGCCCACCCCCACCAGAAAAAAACAGACAAGAGAAAGGAGAGAGAAAAACAACAACAAAAGGTGAGAGTCCAGAATTGTAGCTTGGAACAGGAGATAGCTTCTTGATACTTCTTCAGAGATTCAACCCGGTTTGAGCAAGTTAGGTAACTTGAGAGAGCGATCCAGTGTAGCTTTCTCTGGGGATTCATAAGAATGCCAAGAACCCTCGATGGCTACTTGTAGCTTGGCAGGATAGTTCATTTTGTAGTGAATCCCCACTGCGATCAACTTGCTAACTGTAGAATGGAAAGCTGAACATTTCTGCCTCATCTCATAGGGAAGATCTTGAGTAATATGAAGCTTTGAACCACTCCATAAAATTGCTTGCAATTCTCTTGCCTTTAATAATACATGCTTCTTTTCCAAGAAACTTAGAAACTTGATAATGATGGGTCTAGGCGGCGCTCCAGCTGTAGGTTTCAGTCTGAGAGAATGGTGAGCATGCTCAATATGGTATTGTGGATTGAGAGGGGAAGGCCCAACAACTTTGCTCAGAAACTTCTGGAGAAAGAAAATGATGTCAGGGCTCTCCTCAGTCTCAGGGAGGCCCAGAATCACCAGATTGTTTCTCCGGCTCCTTCCTTCTAAATCTTCCATTTTAAGTTGCAGTGTACTGATCTGCTGTCTGAGATGGACAATACCTGTGTCTATCTTCTCCCTCCAGGTCACCAACGAGGTAGTTCTTGCCTCAGAATCTCCCATTCTGGTGGTTAGGGTGCTTAGATCTCCTCTTAGTGATTTCAGCTTGGTAGAAATGTCATCCAGCGTTTCTTTAAATGGTATGAGCTCTTGAAGGAAACGATCCTCGGTAAGAGGAACTGGTGAAACATTGGAAGGGGGTAATTTAGCTGCGGACCCCGAGTTCTGGTTTTTAGATTTTTTAGAAGATTTTTCAGGTGTGGATGGTGGAGTGTGCTTCATGCCAGCAGGTCTCATCTCTGCTTCCATCTCAATCTTCTTCCGAGTGCGCTAATATGCACAAAGCAAAGTGCTATCAGATACAGATGAGTGTTATCCATACTCCAGATGTAAATCAGAGCTTTAGATGTCAGTTTTGTAGGATAAAAATATTTTAAAGAGGGTGGATATCGGGAGCTCCGTGAAAATGCTGCCTCTAGCTGCACTGCATCACGTGACCCCCCCCCATCAATGGTCTCTTGAGTAGTAATAGCAGGGAAGGCCTGTTCCCCTGCAGCTTCAATGTCCATTTCCTCCAAAGTCTCCTCTGCACCAGCCATCCTGACACAGACGGCCAAGGGTTTCCCCTACTGGAAGAGTAGGGGAATTTCCCAAGTGTCCTGGACAAATTTCCCCCATTCACTAAAAATACCACCAACAGCTTAATCTGGTTCAATTTCAGTTGGTTACTATCTATATCCCTCTCCCTGGGTCACTCCTGAAAAAGGGACACTCCCTTCTCTTCAGGAAGGCTCCCGAACAAACACCTGCCTCCACCATTCCCTTGTCAGGGACACTACCCAAGGGTCCCAAACCTGGGCAAGGTGGCAAGATGGATGCTACCTGAGGGTCTGGCTCTCCTGATCCCTACCCACTCAGTGTGATGTTGCAGTGTGCTCACTCATAATCTTTATCAAGCCATCTAGAGAAATATTTATATATGGCCACTGGATAGTGTAAGCCCAGAAAACAAAGATGCTCTCTTTGTTTGTTTTCATTTTTTTTTTGTTACATGTATGCAAAGAGCAAGAAGAAGACTACTGGATTGTGCGCAAGCCTGTTGACATGCCCTAATCTAGATAGGGAGAGTTAGGATTTCAAAGATGTATAAAAATATATTAAAAGATCAGGGAGCAAGATAGATTGTGACCTGCTTTCAGAGATGCGTGAAGTAAACTCTAGTTTCTGACTGAAGCCAGAGAGATTGGCCTCTGACAGCCAAAAAAGATTAATGATCATGCATTGACCAATGGGATGGATGGAGGATACCCAAATGTTATGATTCTCTGAATACTAGAAAGGGGCAGGGGATAAATGCTGAATAATGTCAGCAGGACTATGAGGAGGGCTAAGCTGTACAAAAGCAACAGTCAAATATGTAAAATAAATCTCCAATGTGCAGGGTCTAACACAGACATAGAGATTTAATGTAATGGAAAGTAAGTCATCCTCAGTGCTACAAATATACCAACATATGATTTTAAGAAATAGGACTATTAACCCATCGAGTTCTTTCCACCACAAGTTCAATGCACCTACAATTCAACAAGCTACCTTCCTCCCATTAAAACATCTTTGAAGGAATTACACACGAACCCAAAGGAGAATAAAGTTACATTTTCAAAGCTACAGCCCTACAGCAGCA
Source organism: Neoceratodus forsteri (assembly GCA_016271365.2). Lineage (NCBI taxonomy): Eukaryota > Metazoa > Chordata > Ceratodontiformes > Ceratodontidae > Neoceratodus > Neoceratodus forsteri. The sequence continues at coordinate 705,526,518 of CM057455.1, forward strand.
AGTGGAACAAATGAGACTGATAGATGACCAATCCTATAACTTAGCAAAGGCAATTCCAAGTAGGGATGTGCAGCAGTCCACATCAGGGATTCTTGTCACACGGGTATTGCTTGACCTGATGTAGCAGGACAGAACCCAACCACAGCTGATCTCATCCATTATTTAAACTTAGAAACACAGAGTTTGTCAGTGGAAAAATGACATCTTTGCCCACCCAGTCTGCCCAAGTGTTCTTTACCTATTCCACCTCCGCAGACCCTATCTGGTCTCCGGAGACTCTCTCTCCTCCTCCACCCCCTCTGTTTTCTTATATAATAGAAAGACAGAACATGTTCTGCGCTGGGAATCAAATCCAAGCCCCCTACCCACTGCTAGTGTTTTGACTCAGCCCACTGCACTAAGTGGCCAATTTTGCCAAAATCCCACATTGGTGCAGTATGAAGGCAGGCAGTAAGAACAGGGCGCTAGAACCCTGCAGCATCCTCCATCCTCCTTCCAACCATCACATGACTCACTTGTGCTATGGCCTATTGGAGAAAAAGAGGACAAAGTGAGGAGAAGTGTGGTAGGATGGTGGCATGTCAAGCTAGAGAAGCAAGGACTGGCTGGTAGCTGCAATGGCTGTTCTGAGTCGGGATCCTCAGGAGGAGAGGTAGTGGAAGGAGGCTGCTTGGAGGACTCAGGGGCAGGGGGAGAAAAGAAGATGGGACAAACAATGGACAGAGGTGTGGCTTTAGGCTGGTGGCTGGCTCCAGAAGTTGGAACCTAGTGGGGGCAGTGAGTGATTAGAAGGATTCTGACTGTGGATCAGGTCAGTAAAACTAATCACTCAAAGCCATTTATGTGTGAGTGCTGTCGTGGGCTGAACCTAATGTCTGTTGGGGGCATGGAGAGAGAGAAGCATACTGGCTGGTGAGCTGTTAAGGGTGGTCCTGGCTAGGGATGCAGTGATGTTTTATTTTGATTGCAAAGTTCTGATGGACTTTGAATTCTCAAGGCACTTCACAAACTTGGACATTTTGTGGTAATTTCCACTTTGAAAATCTTCACTGGCAGTCTATATATAACTTCACTGTAGACATTGCTTTACAGTGAATTCAGCTTACGTTTCCTCAGAAAGAGGCTGTAGATCACATTGAATGGTTTCTTTCTTTTTTTTGCAAATAACCAAGCTTTATTGAAGATTATCTAACATAACATATAAACCACACAAATACATAACACAGAGAATCCATAAAACAACTGATACAAAAGAAATATCAAAGCAAAACAAGCCCCTAAAACCCCTTCCAAGATAAAATGAAAGGGAAAGAGAAGAAAAAAAAAAAAAACCTAGCCCACCCTCCCTGCCCACCCCTGGCAGCTATCCCTGTGGCTGACTCACATATTTAATGAATACAGTCGTAATGTAATCTCATAAAAACAAACAAAGTAAGACCCAACTACATATAGTTTAGCTATCGTCTTCAAAGGAGGAGACCAGGAGGAAAGGATATACCAACTTATTATGCCAAGCTAGGGTCGATATCTTTCCAATAGTTAAAAGTGAGAATAATGGGCTTCATCTATAATACCCATACCTGTCCTTCAAACATTGAAATAGCTTCCCCCAACACCGTAGAAATAGTGGTGAAGCATTATAAAGGGAAAGAACCGATCTTTCTGCATTCAATGCACTCATAAACTCTTCCCACCACTCCGCATACGATGGAGTCCAGTCACCTCCAGTGGCGAAAATTATCAATTTAGTTACCGCTGCTACCATAGCACTCGACATTTTGTTAAGTTGCTTTGTATTTTATCAAACACCCCGAATATACAAGCCTCTGGAGTAAAGAACCTGTCCAGATCATAAAATTGACCAATCCTTTGCTTCACCAAATGCCATAGTCCCACCACCTTGGGGCAAGTCCAAAATTTATGGTAGCTGGTAGCCAAAGAATCATTGCACATTGAATGGTTTCTGCATGTCATACCATACAGCTCTATGTACACATAGTCCTTCAGTTTTACTTTGCAATCTACGGGAGTGAGTGGAAGGGAACAGATCCGCTTCTTTTTGAGCTTTGAAAAACAAATTATACATCCAATTTTTACAGCTTTTTTATATTTTATCCATTTTTTCTTGTCTTAGAAGTTTGTTAGGGATTTATTTAGGTGTGATTTAGGACTGATTTTTTTATATTTCTGTACTTTTTTGTACAGCCTTCTATCTTTACTACCTATTTACTTCTGTGTTTAGACGCCCTGGTTCAGTGAATTCTTGTTTAGTTATTATGATCTCTTGTTTTTTAATTTTTGTGTGTTTTCTCCCTTTTTTGTGTTATTGTTACTTTTCGTACATTTTCTTTTAAATAAATATGAGTGAAGAGGGGGAGAAGAGTGGGAGGTGTGGTACAGCAAGGAGAGCGAGGAGAGAGAGAGACAGTCACATAGTCTACAGATGGGACATGCCATCCGATCTGTCTGAACAGGACACAGTTATGGGTGGTGGCAGCAGCACCAGTGTTGGAAGAAAGACCAGCACAAAGCTTGTAGCTGCAATGACTTCTTTGTCTGCAGGACCTTCCCCCACTCACAGTGCAGCAGCAAGAATCAGCACCTTCTATTATCACCAACGTCCTGCTGCTGGAAGAGCCTGCAAGTGATGAACCCCCTGTACCCCCGCCCTGTGGTACCACTGCCACCACTGGCTGATCCCAATGAAGAGGGGCCCCCAAGACCATTCACCACTGGCTCCTCCCCAGGCCAGCAACACAAGTGTCTAGTTTTTTTTATTTATTTTTTTTTATTTGGACCCCGCTGACAACAGTGCTGTGATAAGCAAATTATGCCAGACCCTTGTTTGGCATGGTAAAAGGGACTCCCACTTGGGCACTTGGAGGAAGCACTACCACCACAGAGTAAGGCACCAATGTAAGTGGGAAGTATACAAGAGGGTAACTGAGAGGGGTGGAGGCAGTGCCACTTCTAGTGGTCCCTCTGGGCCACAGAGGGGGTGCTGCAGCAAGTGATGGCAAGGTATACAGTTGCTGGAGGGAGACACTGATGAGGGAAGTGTGACCTGCATCCAGACTCGGGGGCTACGGCCAGGGAGAGAACATGAGACTTCAGCTGCAGGTCCACGTCCTTCTATATCTTGGTAAAGAGATAAAGAGACACAGTTCCACAGTCAGATAGGGGACCTGAGACATAGAGTAGCATTCATGGACTCCACACTGCAGATGCTGCTATCAAACCAGCGGACACTGCTTAAGGGAATGGCAGAACTCAGTGTTGGGGTGCACCCTCTTTCCACCCACCCCATAGTAATGAACAAATACCATACTGTATGTCTTACCTTCTCATTTCCCCTTGTTTTCTCATGTCCCAGAAATTATACATACTTTCTACATGCTACTGCACTGTGTCAGTCTGTCTCCTACCAGAGCAATAGTACCTCTAAGTTGCAGTTCAATTTCATGCCCAGAAATGCACTATACAAAAACCTTAATTCCCATTTTTTATCCTGTCCCAGAAATTATATATACTTGCTACATACCACTGTGCCATGTCAGTCAGTATCCCACCATGCAACAATACCGCTAAGTTGTAATTCACTTTAGTGCTCAGAAATGTACTATATGAAAACCTCATTTGCCATTTTGCTCAAGTCATGGAAATTATATACACTTGCTACATGCTGCTATGCTCTGTCAGTCAGTCTTCCACTACAGCAACAGCATCTCTAAGTTGTAATTCAATTTAGTGCCCAGAAATGCACTCTATGAAAATCTAATTTCCCATTTTTTTCTGGTCCCAAAAAATTATATATGCTGTACTTGTTACATGCAGCTGTGCTGTTTCAGTCTGTCTCCCACCACAGCATTTTTCTCAATGTACAGAAATGACATATGGTGCTGCTATATGATGCCAGCAACAGTGTTGTGACATGAAAACTATGCCAGACAGTTGTTTGATGTGGTAAATGAGGCAGACACTTGGGCACTGATGGGTAGCACACTCTCCTTAAAGTAAAGCAACACTGTGACTGGGAGAAATACAGGAAGTCAGCTGAGAAGGGTGAAGGTGGTGTCACTGCTAGTCATCTTTCTGTGCCGGGGGGGGGGAGTGCAGCAAGCAATGGTGAAGTGTACAGTTGCTGGAAGGGGGCACAGATGATGAAAGTAGGACTTGCAGCTAGACTCAGGGGCTGTGGCCAGGCAAAGAACCTGAGACGCAGTTGAAGATCCTCCTCCTTCTGAGTTAAGAGACTAAGTAGCACAACTACACTTTCAGATGGGGAACCTCAGATGCTGAGATGTCCAGGGAGGCCACACACCAGATACTGTCCTCAAAGGTTCCACCCTCGCATGGTGCCAGAATTAGGGCACCTAGTCACTATGGAGTCAAACCACTTTGTCACCAACCCCTCTTTTTATTGGGGCTACACCCTCTGCACCCCCTGCATGGGGCTATGCTCCCCACCCTCCAACTATATATGCTAACTCCAGGGAGAGACCTTCGAGAGGGGCAGTGAACCCGACATTCAGTGCATCAGTTACTGGGCACCCTAATGCCAGCACCCTGATGATCTGTAGTGGTTCTCAAACCAGTAGACTCTCCTTGAGGGAAAGGCAAAACTCCATGTTGGGGGTGCACCCTTTGTCACATCTAGGCCATAGCAATGATGCATACTATATGAAATTCTCATTTGCTATATTTTCTCAAGCCTCAGAAATTGTATATGCTATATGCTGCTGCACTGTGTCAGTCTCCAACCACAGCACCTTTTTTTAAGCACTTAAGGGGGCAGAAATTTATGACAGAATGAGAAGAGACCTGTGAACTAGGGATCGGCCAAATCCCCGCTCTCGAAACTAAGCCCTGCTGAAATGGGGTGGCTCAGTTTATGTGAGACCTGCAGTGAAGACTGCCAGCTCGGATCGGATCTCGCCTTGTATTTTATTCCTCTCCAGCCTCCCCCGGTATGCATATGCATATGCATGAAACCAGGGTATATAAGCTCATGCACATTAGTTCGGTGTCATTAGCGGTTTAGTGTCAGATCACAGATGAGAGGGAACAGCTCAGATGGTACAGAGGATAGGCCTTAAATTAAACTTGTTTGGATAGACTTTGCAGTAGTGATTTTGGGTTTGGGGCAGAGTGGAGGGGACTCGGGGATGGGATTACTGGAGCCAGGAGGTCTCCATGTTTGGAGGAATTTTCAAAGTATTAAAAAAATGAAACAAAAGGGGGTCTGGGAGAGCTGGGGTGGGTGGGGGGCTGGTGTATGTGAGCCTTTTCCAAGTAGGAGGACTCTTCAATCATGCAAGGTCAGACCAAAGTTCTGTTCCAGAGCAAAACTTAAAAAAATAAAATAAAAAACAAAGGGAGGACTGGGTGGGCGGTTGTGGGGTAGGCTGGTACAGGGCAGGCCCTTAGCTCTCCTGCTGCACTCCTGTTTTGCAACTTTGATGGCTAAATGAAAAAGAAAAGGAGTGAAAGAATTTCAGAACAACAAGAAAGCAAAGTATGTGACTGTGTGTGTTGGAAGGATTGTTGTGAATGTGTTTGTGAACCCCTACGTGGGTGGTGGGCTGGTCCACATGATGGTACTGGTAGGCTTCTCCAGGGGGACTTGGAGGAGTCAGACCAAAATTTAATAGAAAAAAAAATTGAAAAAAGAGAAACCCCACAAAAAAAAGAAATAGGGAGAGCTGAGCGGATGGTTTGGGGTGGAGTAGTACAGGTTTGTCTCCCTAGCTCTTCTGCTGCCGCGTTTTAAGCAAAATGACTCAGCTGACTCCAATAGAGTAAGAGAAGGAGAACAGGAAAGAAAGAAAGAACAACAAGAAAGCAAATTTGTATGTTGAGGGGATTGAAGAATGTACTCCCTGTGGGTGGGGACTGGCACATGGTGGCAGGCTTCCAGGGGGACCTCAGAGGAACACTTAAAAAACAACAGAAAAACTAAGAAAATGAAGGTGAGATCTGAATGGGAGGTTTGCGGTGGGCTGGCACAGGCCTATTTCCTTAGCTCTCCTGCTGCCACGTTTTGAACTGAGTGAATCAGCTGGTTCTAAGTGAGTAAGAAAAGGAGAGCAAGAAAGAAAGAAAGAACAATGCGAAAGTAAAGTCTGTGTATGTTAGGGGGATTGTGTGAATGTGTATTCTTGGGTGGGTGGGGGACTGACGCACATGGTGGTAGCTTAGGCTTTTCCAGAGAAAAACCCAGGAAAAAAGAAAGGGAGGGACTGAGTGGGTGGTTTGGGGTGGGCTGGTGTAGGCTTGTCTCCTTAGCTCTCCTGCTGCTGTGTTTTCTTGCTTGTGAAGAAAATAAGTAAATAAATAAAAAAAAAGAAAGAACAGTGTGACTTACAGAGTAAGAGAAGGAGAAATGAAACAGAAAAGAAAGAACAACAATAAAGCAGATTCAACTAGTGACTGTGTGTGTGTGTGTGTGTGTGTGTGTGTGTGTGTGTGTATGCGCACGTGTGTGTGTGTTGGGGGAGACTTCAGCCTCATATTGCCATTTACTGCCCCTGGGATTCATTATCCCATGTCATCCTGCAGCTGTGAATTATTTCCATTCTCAGGCACCTGCTACTGCTGCCAGATTAGTGTCTTCCCTAGGTAGTGGCTTGCCATAAGCCATCAGGGCTAGCCAGTTCATTTTTCAATACAATCAAAAATAATTTGATGCCAAATAGTGCAGTGCATTAATCCAATGGTTTATTGTCATCTCCATTATCTAGTGCCCAGTGTCCATGTCACCTGGGTTGGGGCTTGCAATAACCATCAAGACAAGCCAGGGATACACAATTGGAGATGTCATCTGATGAAGTAGCAGACAGCAGAAGAGTTACCTGGTGTACCAACATACTAACTACAACCACAAACCAACAGCAGGAGCAATTTAATGGTAATGCACAGAAAGGGGCAGTACACAAGTGGGTGTAGCATACAGAAGTGTCCTGATCATATTAGAAGAAGATAATCAGTCATCAATTACTAAATTGGGCCCCTTGGTGATGTTGCACTGTCATTTGCAGTGCTGGGGCTGCTAAAGACACTTGTGATTTTGATATTGCTGCTGCTTGAGTACTTGTCACAGCTTGGTGGCTAGTGGTATCTTTTTAAACTGCTCGAGCTTGACACCCCTATTGATCAACATCCTTATCTGAATAATGTGTGTGTGTGCATGCATGCGTGAGTGCATGCATGCGTGTGTGTGTATGTGTGTGTGTGTGTGTGTGTGTTAATGTTGATTCACTTGGCATTGTCTGCATTTCCTTTTATTAGTTTTCCAGGCCATTCCCTGTTTACAAATCATGGACAAAACTAAACAAACAAATGTAAGAAAGCTGTCTGAATTGTTTAAAACAAAAGGCAAAAGGAGGGGCAAGATGCTACTGGGCATTCTAGTCCCAAAAGTGGTCCAGAACAATCACGTTGGAAAACACCCAAAAGAGTCAGAGTCTGTGAGTAAGATGATAGTGGCACATCCCCTTTCCCTAACCCTGCAAGTGATCCATTCCCAGGTGTTGGTGCTAGTACATCAAGTGAAGGTAGTATCAAAAAGGGAACCATGTGTGCTACTGCACCATGTAAGAGGAATAAGGGTCATGGTAGTAAAGGCAGTATTCATTGTTTGGGTGAATAGAATACGGTGTTAGTAGTGCTTATGTAACTGTAGTTTACTTTTGGCTTTTCTCTATTCCCGGCCTTGGTAGGTAAGCTGGGTAGTGAGTAGGGAGTAGAAAGCCCAGCAACAAGGGTGAGTAGAATGCCAAAGAAGGAGAAGGCAGGGATGGAAGGTGGGTATTTCACGACACTCTAAGCAAACAATTGCCATGGGAGGCTGGCCTTTGTAGGGGATGTGGGAGGAGCTATTCCCCCACATTGAACCTTGGGCTATAGCTCGCCCATTCAATGTTTGGGTGAATAGAGTGCGGGATTAGTAGTGCTTATGTAACTGTAGTTTACTTTTGGCTTTTCTCTATTCCCGCCCTTGGCAGGTAAGCTGGGTAGTAAGTGGGGAATAGAAAGCCCAAAAGAATTACCAATGAATGTTCAAAAAGAGTATGATTACCTCCTCCAACTCACAGAGAGTATGACCAGTAGTATGCAGGAAAGAAAAACCCATCAGGTGGAGGAAATCTCTGAGGACCCATGGCTGCTGAACCGCCCATCCTCCAGGCAAACTAAGAGGAGATGAACCTAGGATCTAGCAACAGTAAGCTATTTTCCAAGGAAGGTAAGCTGCTTGGAGAGATGATGGTTCATCTTCAAATCCATGGATGATGCATTCTGGAAGGACGATTCTGAGGTTGAAGAGGTAGATCTGTTCTGAAGCAGCATCCAAATCCTGAGAGTGGGCTATGTCCGGTTGAAAAAGGGTGAATGTAGTCCAGGTTTCCAAGGTGATGATGGATGATGTCCAATGAGATTACAGAGACTAATGACCAGGAAAAGCATGATTTGATAGATTTGCTATCAGACTTTGAACAGTGGGAAATATGGGTTATGAAGTCAAAAGGTAAACAAACTAACTTTGTAGAAGGTTTGACATTCAGGTTAGAGTCTGGAGGTGTGGGGTTCAGCGACAAGCGATAAGTTGCAATGTAGGCTTCCATGAAGAAGATGGAGTCAGACAGAATCTTTATGTACCTGGTAGGAGTAGTGATGTGGAAAATTTTAGATCAGTTGAGGAAGGTTGGTAAATGCAGTGAAGATGGTAACTGAATGTATATAGAACAACTGGAAGTTCAGTATGAGGAGTTTAAGAGTTGATTTAGGTATTCATGTTGTAATGATACTTGTATAGACTCTTGCTAGTTTACCGGTAGAAAAAGTAGATATGAGTATTTCTGTGGTGTAATTGCCTGTGACATGCACTGAGGTGGCCATGATGTTTGCCTTATAGGCAATTCAACATCTAAATGCTGTGGGAAGTCCGCAAATGGGTATATGAAAGAGTCTATAGACTGATGTAGCAATTGGAAGTCAAGAGCTATGTAGAATGCCAGGGGTACCTAGCATTTTAGTAGACTGAAGATCTGTTGAGGCAAGACTGAGATAGTGAGAAAGCCAGATCATTTGTGGGCTTGCAGATTGAAAATCAATAGAAGCCTGCTGTTGGCGAAAGTTTTTGCTGGAGGGAGTATAGGAGGTGAATCATGAGGGATGAGCTAGAAGGACCACTGGATGGGCAGCTGACCTGATTGATGGTAATATGATGAAGGAATGTAGATGACTGTATGAAGTATGGTGACATCCATGAGCTAGAAAACAGTGGTTTGAATAGAATGCCTTTAGTAAGGCAGCTAGGCACTGGACATCCAACAATGGAAGTTCTGGGAAGGTAGCTGTGAAGGTCTTAGGACATCCAATGGCTACTGAGGAAGTGGAAATCAAGTAACATGATCAACAGAGTTAGTGCCCATATGAGACACTTGGAAAAGGTAAAACAGATAATGTCAGTACTGCTATGAGGTATTTTGCAGTTCCCATTATCTGTAACAGTGATGATGATTACAGAGTTATTACATGGCAGAAGGTATTATGTTATTTTCTATCTAAAAATATCCTATGAGACACTGTAGATAGGGAGTATCCAGTAGAGTTGGATGAGGGATATGGTCTTTTAATATTCCAGTCAAATGGAATTCTGGAACTGATACTGGGGAGATGATTGGGAGTATAGATAACTCTATGGTGATGTAACAGTCTATGAGGCATGTTGTCCAATGGATGTTTGATAGAAGATGTTTTCTTCAATTGAAATGAATAAGTGCTCCATTGAGTAGTGGATGGGAGCTGTTAGGATGGCCAGGGTAGGAGTATGAGATAGATGAATGGGAGGCATAGTAGACTGATTAGGAATACTGGCCAAAGACAGGTGTTAACTGCCCAAAAGAGCCACAGCAAACAGGAATGAGTCACGAGTCACCAGGGCAGTAAGGAGAGACAGCTGTCCAAGGATGAAGGGAAAAGTCTGGAGTGGATGTCCATGGACTGAAGGAAGGAGTCCGAGAAGAAAACAGCATAGGCCAAGTGTATGGACTTCAACAGGTGCAGATGGGACCAGAACCAGGGTCAGTGCCACAGCTAACTGAATCAAAATGCAGGGAAACTGCTGTAGGCCATGAAGTAGATCCATGGAAGGTAAATAAGAAGGTAGTACTGAGTGCTATAACGTTAAAATATGACAGCCCACATTGGAAGATGATGGTGAACAACAAGTGCAGAGAACAGAAGGCACTGCTGCGATGAAGCATGAGGATCCCACTTCTGAAGGAGAAAGAGAACTCGCATGGTTGTCGGAAGGGGCAACCAGCAGCAAGGAAGTCCAGGAAGCAGTGCAACTGAATGAAGGCAGAGAAAGAACAAGCTGGGGGAGTACAAATCCAGAGTTTGAGCAGGTCAAGGTGGGGATGAATATGATGAGTCCATAGAACTGCATGATGTAGACTGGTAAGAAAGGACGTAGAAGACAACTAGAGTACAAGGGCCCCATTCCCAAAGGGAAGCAGCAGTTGGGTCTCAGGTAGAAAATGTATGAAGTTGAAACAGGATTGCAGAAACAGGCTCCCATCCTTGACATCCGAGGAGAGATAACCTATGCTCGATGCTGCCAGACAAAGTAGGATGGGGAAGGCAGATGGAGCAAAGTTGTCTCATTCCCGAAGGGAAGCAGCAACTGGGTAGTCAGGTAAAGAATGCATAAGGTTGAACAGTGGAGGACAGACATAGGCTCTCATCCCAGGTAGTTGAGGCAAAATGATCTTCACTTGAGGCTGTCAGGCAGAGGATGTTGAAGGCAAATGGAGTAAAGTGGTCCCGTTCCCAAAGGGAAGCAGCAACAGAGTGGCAGAGTTAGGGATGGAGGACGTCAGATTTGTAAGCAGTAGATGGTAGTGAGTGTAATAGAATCCCATCCCCATTAGACAGGGCTAGCCTACCTTTGCTCAGTACCTCATAAGGTATGAGTTTGGGATGGAGTCTGGACAAACTGCAGGTATGGGCTGAGCAAAGAAAAGACAGCTGGCTGCATAGTCTTAGGTAGATAAATTGTGAGTCAATAGGAATGGGAAGGAAGTAAGTCAGAGTAGGAGAATGTGAGGAGGAGTCAACAATAATGCCAGCTAAATGCAATGAATGATGGAAGGCTATGAGGACAGCCAATGATGTGGGCCTGGGGAGCGCTGCAAGGAGCATGAAAAAGGAGGGTGGTATGAATACTGCAGTTAACTTGCAAGCTGGAAGGGGAGAAACATCAGGGGTAAAACAAGGAAACAGAAATTTTGAAACAGTGCAGGGCAAAGGTCCTGGGAGCAATATGGTAAAGGGTGCAAGCACCAGATTAGGGGAGGGGTAGCACGGGTCTGGAAGGTAGAAGGGCATTATGCGAGATGGAATATGGTGTGATGAGTGAAAGATCCAAAATGAAACCAGGGAAGCAATAGACAAGGGCAGGAACAGGGGACATGGGGTGCAACAGGGGCAGATGAGAAGCCTTGGATAAAGAAAGGGGGTCCAGGCAGGAATATGGGGGAGGTCCATGGCCAGTGCTGAATCAGGTATAATGTCCATGCACTGTATGGACCCAGGTAAAGTAGGTATGAAAACTGGGAAGGAGAAACAATTGGAGATCCATGCAGGAGGAAAGCAATGTGAAAATACGGAGCACTGTGCCAGTGGGGCAGTGCAACTGGAGGTAAGTGGCATCTGCAGAGCACATCAGGAGCTAGGCTGACAGGACTGAAACAGCGGAGTAGTCCACAGATCATTAGTTGAACAGGCTGACCAGAGAAACAAAAAAAATTGAAACAGGGCAATGAAAAATGCAGAGGATGAACAGCAATGTGCTGGGCAGCAGGGCAAGATGGCAAGGGTGTAGACAGGCATGCTCACTGTACACAGTTCTGTACAGTTTAGTCTAATACTTGTCACAAATCATATACCTTGTTGTTGCCATTCACATACTTATCAGCAGTATTTGAGTTAATGTAGACCACTAAGCTGTGTCTGCATCACGTTAAATGGCTAATGAAAACAGGCTGCTGTAATGTGTATTGTATTGGGGAAGCAGTTGGAGGGAGTGAGTACATTGTTGTAAAGCAGGGGCAGCAGGTGAGTGGAGCATGTACAACATGAATGTTTCTGTCCACTGCAAGATGGCATGGGAGCGCAGGCGACCTCCGTGGAGTGAATGCTGGAATGCCAGCCATGCCGAATTGGAGTAACGCAGGCAGGGAGAATAGAAAAAACTTGTAGAGTGAGCAGGATGCATAACAAAGGGGAAGGAGCAAGAGCCACCGAGTGCTCTCTCAAGCCAGTAGCAGGGGCAAGGTGTGCAGACACTGATAGTAAAAGTGCGCAAACAAGGTACATTCAGAGCCATCCATGGGAGAGGACTGGGAGGCTTCCCGTACACGTCAATGATGGAATGCAGATAGAGAGTGCCAGAGGTGGCCCACAGACAGTAAACCAGGCAGTGAGTAAGAGCAGGTAGAAGGGAGGACCGGAGTAGGGCAGCCAAGCAGGTGCAGGGGGATGATGCCATACCCGAAGGGGCAGTAAACAGGGAGTGGTGGCTCTGGACAGAGGAGCAGCAGCAATGAGGTACGGGGAAGTGGAAATGGAAAGGACATACACCAAATAGGAGTAGGGCAAGAATGGGGAGGGAGGGGCAATCAAGAGTAGAACGAGGGGCGAAAGAGGATGGGGAAGTGAGAAGGAGAAAGGAGAAAAGAGTGGAGCATGAGGGTCGAGAAGATACAAACAAGGAGAAGAAAGCAGGAGGGAAGGGAAGGAGGCTCAGCCCATGAGCCACACAGAAACCCAGGTGCTGTTGTTTCACAACCCACTAAGTGGAGAACTGCCATGGGAGGCTGGACTTTGTAAGGAATGTAGGAGGAGCTATCACCCAAAGAGGCACTGAAAGGTTGAGTATTTATGCATTTAATGCACCGTTGTCCCCACCATCATCTCACGAGTCAAACTCCAACATGTACCATAACAGCAGTGGTAGTGACTTTGTAGCCAGTGGCCATGGATCTGAGTCATTTGACTCTGATACTAGTGATGTAGTACTAGAGAGAATTTGAAGAAATTCTACAGATGGGCCATCGGGTGGGATCTACTAAAAAGAAGATGTTAACAAGGAAGATCCTTCTGTCTCCCCTGCAGAAACTGTTATTTTAGAGAAAGAAAACATTGTTGACAGGGCACTGCTACTAGAGCTACAGACAAGTCCAAACAAAGCGCACTGCAAACAGAGTTTTTGCCTAGGAGAAACGTAATTTCGCCTTCGATGAAGATTTCGTGTAACATGACATTTTGCTAAATTTTGCCAATTTCGACAATGTTTTTCAATTTCGCTTGCAAATTTGTAATATATTGTGGGCAAATAGCTGAACTATCACATGCAGGCTGTTTCCTGCACAGTATATTGTCTGTTGAGTAGGAAAGCAGTAAAGTGTGCTGCATCACAGCCAATAAACCCTTCAAAAACCTCTTTATTTGTTAGTTTTTTAGAGCTAATTACTACCAAAATTTGCATTTTGTTCCTAGTGCTGCTAGTGAACATTTTTTTTGTTTTGGTATTGTTGGATAATAATTACACTTAGGTAGTGTTTTCAGTTTTCTCTGTGTCCGTGAGGGAGTTGAGTGGAGGAGGGTCGACCATGTGTAAGTGTGTGCGTGTGTGTGTGTGTGAGTGTGAGTGAAAGCAGAGCAGTTTAGTTCCTAATATTTGACAGATTTCTCACAAGTTGTGAGTGAGTTTCTGTTATTTCTTTTAAGTCATAATATTTGTGTTGGTGTGCTACTTATTTGTAATATTTTTCTTACATATTGACCAATATTTGGGTAACTTTATCTGAACAGTTACTCATTCTGAGTAGTTCTGTTCCTGCTTGCCTTCGTGTAATCACTTTTCTGTTTCATTTATGTATTGGAAACCATTGAAAACTGTGCAGAAAATAGTAGATTTCAGTCCTGGTGGTGGATGTGAACCATCTAATAGCTTGATCAACACCAGATTTCTGTCTCTATTTACTGTAACATTTTTGGAGAAACATTTCTGCACTTCTGTGGCATGTTCGGCAGTGGCAGCACCAAGATTAGTCCTGAAAACTGTTATAAATGGAGCAGAAAACAACAGATTTTGATCCTGGTGGTGGATGTGAACCATCTAACAGCATGACTTACATCAGATTTCTTTCTCAATTTACTGTAACATTTTTGGGGAAACATTTCTGGACTTCTGGGGCATGTTGGGCAGTGGCAGCACCTAGATTAGACCTGAGAACGGTTGTAAATAGGGCAGGAAACAGCAGATTTTGGTTCTGGTGGTGGATGTGAACCATATAACAGCATGACTGACCCCATATTTCTGTCTCAATTTACTTTAACATTTGTAGGGAAACATTTCTGGACTTCTGGGGTATGTTCGGCAGAGGTAGCACCAGGTGTGTTACATCTTTGCAATGTTGTACACAACAATAACTGACGCAACATCACATAGCATTGTGAAACAATTTTTTTAATTGTGCACAATACTTGACATTTGTGGATAGGAAGAGGAAACATAGTAAACAGCAGGTGTTGCCTTCAACATAACTTTCACAAAACATAACATTGACCAATAATTCAATTGCATTCCACATATATGGAATTCGTAAATGAAAGGCTGGTACCTGCTGAAGGCTATCAGCCTTCAGGGCCCTGTGCACAGAGTCTGTATTTATTGAATTCAAATACCTTGTGTGAGTTGCTTCAATTCAAAATAAGAATTAGTCACCACAGCACTTGTCCATAACATGCTCTTTCTTTATTCCGGTGTGGCAATGCAAAAAATGCTCCCATATAACTAAGATAAAAATGCCTGCTCCCTCAAGGCACTGTACTTCATGATACATCAAAGGTTATTTCACACCTGACGTGTTTCACACATGCATGCTTTATCACACACAAAGCAAGCATGTGAAAAACGCATGTGTCAGATGTGACATAAAAGGTAACAAATAAAGAAAGATGGTGCCTTGGGTGAGTGGGCATTTTTATCTTAGTTATATGGGAGTACTTTTTACATTGTCTGCTTGCCACACTTGAATAAAGAACGAGCACTTTATGGACATGTGCTGTGGTGAGTACTTCTAACTTTGAGTTGAAGCAACTTACACAAGGTATTTGAATTCAAAAAAAGACACTCTGTGTACAAGACCCAGACAGCTGACAGCCTTCAGCCAGAGCCGGCCTTTCATTTGCAAACTCCATATATATGGAATGCAACTGCATTACACATCATTATGCTGTTAAAAGTAATATTGTAGGTATAACCAGCTCTAAGAAGTAACATACACCACAAATAATAAGGGAATAAGGTGTTTATTAGGGGAGGCGTACATGGACAAGTACAGAATAAATATAACAAATGACAGGCAGGATCAGGAGGACAAGGGTAATACAACGATAAGCAGTGAGAAGTAACAGAGCGAGAACAAGAAATGGGACTGAATTATATAGGGAGCATAAGACAGAAACAAACACACAACAGCAATAGTCAAACAAATTATTTTACATGCAAAATAAAGAAACAAGAGGACTTAAGGATGTAGATTAAAGAGGACAGAACTGATTTTTTTGTTTTTTTCAGTGGGGAACTAGCAAACAATAGAATAGAGGATAGAAAAATGAAAACAAAAAAGAAAGATTAATTCATGCTGCCACATTAACTGCCAGTGGGGCCGCCACACAGTTCAGACAGAATGCCCATGATTTTGTCAAAATCACCCTGGAATTTAGCAATCTCCCCCCAGGCATCATTACATTCTTGTCTGAACTCATTTAACCCCTGTCAAAGCTGGTGGACTTCTGACAGGACAGCTGATAAGTCCACAAGTGTTACGGCTGGCAGGGTGGGGGCTGCCTGTGCTGCTGCTGCTGTTGGGTCTGAATGGAAGGGGCCCTGGCAGGGTCTTGATGCTACTGCAGACTATTGTTGTTGTCTAGTCCAGCGAGCCCAGGGAGAATGCTTAACAGATCCAGCCATGCCTCCCTCCTGCTCACCCCCTGCAGTGCTCACACACACACTGCTCCCTACAGCTGCAGTTTATGCTGCTGCCACGTGCTGCAGTTTGAGCTCCCATTGAAGTGGGCAGTGGTGCAGCATGTGGCTCCACTGGCGGCTTGTCCTAAAGTAGGACCCAGACTTACCATGATGCGCTTCCTGCCAGCAAAGATTGCAAGTGACCACTGGGTCACCTGCCAAACTTGCATAAAAAAACTCCCAGGCAGGAGAACTTCTGGTATGATGGGGCTGTGGGGGGGGGGCAGATGATGCCCCAGGCACTGACTCTTCCAGCTGCTCAGGAGAGGACATTGTCTCCTGCTGCCAAGGTGAAGGAACAGTATACTGGTACTGAGGAGGGGGCACTGTCTCCTGCTGCTATTGCAGAGGAGGGGCTATGGTCACCTCCAGCTGCTGCGGAAGGGCACAGCTGTTTGTTGCAGGGTGCTGAGGCCAACAACCTCCTTCCGCTGTGGCACTTCATTTTTAATGGACATCTGAAATGTGTGCCTGTCAAGGTGGTGTACAGGTGCCCCACTGCCTCTACCCTTTTCCATCATGCCCACTATCACCACCAATTAAAAAAAAAAACCCAAAAAAGAAATAGAGATAGAGACTCTGAGACAGAGAGCTGGGGGGGGATCACACACACACACACACACACACACACACACACACACACACACACACACACACACTCACTCACTCCACAGGTATGAAAATATGAAATAGGACAAAGACAAACAAGAAAAAGTTAGAAAAAATAGCACAAATTAAGTAGTTTATGTATCAAAGTGCACTCTACGGTAGTGGTGGGCAAAGTGCCTAAAATTTGTCATGTGTAGTATTTCATGTAGAACCCGAATTTCACGTAATATTCTGCAAAGTGAAGCGAATAACTTCACATCTCGAAGCAATGCAAAGTTCCCATTATTCTCTATGGACTTTAAGTTAGTTTCCCTTTTTATTTGCTCTTCAAGCTGAATTTTGCAGTGATTCATAGGATGTAAGTTCACATGGGCTCTATACTGTCTTTCACAGCCTCAGTTAAGTGTAGTGCATGTAGTGGACAGCTGGAGACAGATTGCTCTCAGAGTTCTGAGAATCAAACCATCGAAAAACCTTTAGAAACTCATTTTTGCCACAAAATTTTGTGTCAAAAGTTAGTACAATGATTGTAGTAAACCCTTGTGTGTTTATATCATCGAGCATTTATTGATTTTGTGTGAATATTCTGTGTTAATTTAGTTAATAAAATGGGCAAGAAAAAGCTGATTGGCTAAAAGCCTCTTTCAGTCGTGTCCTTATCAGGACTTAATGTTACAACCGGCACTAGTTGTGGCAATGAAAACTTAGCACACAAAGAAATCAATCCATTCTCCTGCTACAGCAGCTCAGCCATATATAGTGGAATTGGGAAAGCAATGGCACAGGCATGTAAACCTTTCTCAAGGCTATCATAATTTTGCCAGGTAACAAACACAAGCATGACATGTTAACATCACCAAACATATGTCACTCAGGGTACACAAGGTCCCCCCTCTGACACAAACTGTAAATGTCTCATTTTCTTTTACTCACTGAGCTTTTCCTACTCATATTTCCACCTCTGATCCTGTGTCATCCTCACTTGGATCCCCCCACCAAAAAAAAACTTTATCGTGTTCCATAAATCATAGCCTCAAGAAAGTAGAAATAATATGGGTAGCAGAATACTGGTAGCCAGAAAGCAAAACTCCTTTAGTTTTCAACTGTGTCGGCCATGGTTTGAAAAAAGCAGGAAATGGTAGTGTACAGCACCCGCGGATGACATGCTCGGTTCCAACAGCCGGTAAGGGATGTGCTCGCTCATGATACTGCTGGCGAGTCAGTGACTTCACGACCTAGTACCTGTGTTTAAAAAAAACAACTCAGTAAAAAACAAAATAAAATAGGCAGTCTTTATTTTTGCCGATGTGTACAGTATTTGCCACTCTTGGTATGGGGAGTGGGGGACTGAGATACAGCAACATAGGCAGTCATGGTGGCACCTGTGAGTGAAAATGCATGCTGCCTCTCAGAGAAAGGACAGCTCTCTCCATTTAAACATAGGAAAAGTGCCTCATGCCTTATAACACACCTGGGTGTGCTCTTATCAGGAGATAACCCACACCTCATCATGTGTTATTGGTTGCACACTGAGTCTCTCTACTGACAGACATTGTAGAAGTGTGCTTTGAGGGAGAGGGAAGATCTGTGATATAGATTGTAGAAGGGAGACTCACAGTGAGAAAGGCTATTTTTCCAACTGTTGTTGGCTAGTGTTTTAATATTTTTGTGTTGAGGTGCACACAGTAATACTTCTGTTATGTTTTTATCAGTTTATGCTGTTTGCTGTGCTGCTGTGCATTTTTCAGTCTGTTTAAAAGACTGTGTTGCAGTTTACTGAACTGAAGTTTCTGTGCATTACCTTTCATCTGTGTGCATGCCGCCAAGTTAGATGCATCTTATTACACCACTATAATAGCAGTAATCTTAATTTCTTAGTCCGTCTGCTGTGTTTTTTTCCTGCTTCTATCTAGCTACTGCTGTAACCACCCCCCCCCCCACCACACAAAATGAAGTATTTTTCTTCCACTGTAGGATTTCTGAAGACTTGTTAAGGTCTTTGTTGTGCCTGTGCAGCTACATCTGTTTACTGCTCAGTTTCTATCTGGAAGTCACTGTTGTTGTTCTTTGGCTTCCCATTGACCAAAAACTGAATAAATATAATGTTTCTGTTAATTGCCTGTGTTCAATCGGTTGGAATTGTTGTCATGGTACCACTAGACCCCGAAGCAGTCATCGGCAGTTGAAATAGTCAGTTGCAATTCAGTGCAGTTGCAATCAGTTTCAATTGCATTGGATTGCAGTCATAAAATAGTGGAGTTGAATTCCACTGCAGTAGACAATTCCATGACCCACCCAGTTTTGTTTTTGTGGTGCACTGCAGTGTGTTTTCTCTTTTTTTTCTTTCCTGGGGGGGAGGGGGGACTGGGAGGTCATGAATATCTAATGGTCCTCAACGGCCGGGACTGAGCCTTATAGCCAATAAAATGCACCCCTGTCTCCTGGACATGAAGTATCCACCAATTAGGAGAGACAGAAGGAGCCTGGAGCTTGAGAGTGTCTGTGACTGGCTGTATGAGGTGGCAGGGAGAGCATGCCTAGATAGGAGAAGAGATTGTGAAGAGAAGAGGCATCTGTGTCGTGTGTGTAAGCAACAGCAAGCAGTGTTTTTTCTGCAGTGATGAAGTTTGGCAGTTCGCCTTTAATTTTAAAATAAGTTAACTGTGTCCACTGTCCTGACATGTCCAGACACTGGAGAGAGAGGCTAGTGTGTGACTGTGCAAGTCCCAGTCAGTCCTCCAGCAAAGCCAGGCTGCAGTGGTGTGAAGGCAGCAAGTCAGTGGCCCGGTCGTGGTCGGGATCAGCCCGTGACTCCATCAGGCAACTTTCACTCAGTCTCAGTCAGGTCTTCAGAGATGGCGAGGAGGAGGAGTGGTAGGTGCACTAGTCACACTGTGTGCAGTATCAGAGTGGGGACATGGGTCTGGGTTGGGAACTGACTGTGTGAGTTAGGAGGAGGGAGCACACAGCTCCAAAAAAACACTGGCACCACTACTGAGTAGAGCAGCAGCCTGAGCCATGGAGCCACCTGTCGACGTCGACTGAACCATCACCCAACACCTGATCGAACTGGCAACAGGCTACTACAGTGAGCAAGGTGCTGTATGGGATGTGTATGTAAGGCCTGCCAGGGCTGGGCAGTGGGCAGTAGGAAGGAGGAGGATGGTCTTTCACAGACTACTCAGTCAGCCTGTTTGTCTGCTGCATGCTGGGCTGGCTTGTCTGGCTGGTTGAAGGCTGAGGTCATGGAGCAGATCAGGTGCAGGTGATCAGTTGGTGAGTTCCCGGACCCATAGGAGGCTGGAGCGCGGAGCATGGTTGGACGGGTCCAATGGACAAAATGTCTGTTGTTTGCCACTGTAGGAATTGGATAGACTAAATATTAAAGTCCTCATGGCAAGATGAATAAAATAAAAAATTAAAAAAATTAGTGTACATGCTGAAAGCCAAAATAAGTTCAGAAACTGTCAGAAAATGCTTTTTAATATGCGTGAGTTTTTTTTAGCTTTAAATTTAAGCTATAGCTACATCTCAGTTCTGATATACCATACAGGAGGTATTTCTAGGGGTCCTCCCTTCAACTGTTTTTAGTCTCACAGATTGACTGCTAGTAAACTAACATACATTTATGGTTAGCTCTGTTTGCAAAAAAGGTACCTTCTAGCTTCTGTGGGATGTTTAAGAGGACCTACCTATACTGTATTTTAGGCTCACAGTTCTTTTTCTAAGTAGCTAGTATTACTACTGCTTATTTTTCTATACGGTATACTGTTTTACTGCCCTGCTTCATCTTGTTACTTTCAAGGATTTAGTATATTTTGTTGTTGTTTTGACTGGTTATTGTGCTTTACTGGGTCCCTACTGTGTGGGGATTTGTTTCACTGCTCTTTGTATTTGCATTTTAAAGTGCAGCCAGCTTCTTAGCTGCTGCTGACTAGTTGCTGCTCCCTCCAACATATGCACTACCTCACCTGCCCCAGAGTTGAGGGGCATAAAGAATTCCTTTTGTTTCTGCCCATTTATGAAGTTATAATGCTGCTAAATCCCAAATGCTAAAAACGGAGTTTCTTTTCTGACATTAACCCACCAACACGTCCCCACGTAGACACATGCAGCCCCGTTTTGTGATGTCAGAAGGTGAAGGCTGTGTGTGCGCACACCCCCATTGATTTCAGGAGGGGGACTTTTCCATACATTTTATTAACTTTTATAGTTGAAATTGTAATAAAAATAGATACAAAGTTAAAAAAGTACAACAAACTACTACATAATAAAATTCAACGATGGTGAAAGTTGAAAAAATAGGTTGGATTTTCTTCAGTTGGTTGAAGTCAGAAATTTCAAACTAGTTGAAAAGATCAATCATAATGTGTGGTAAGTCAGTCATAACTGCTTTTTCAACTGACTCCGAGGTCTAGGTACCACTGTCCATGTTCACCCTCTCTCCCTTCACCCTCGGTCCCCATGGTTTGATGGGACCTTGAGGGAGATGCGGTGACTAGAATGAAGGTTAGAGCATTGCTGGTGGAGATCCTTCCTTGATGCCAACCACCTTAGATTGATGGACCATTATCAAGCCTATCAATCTGCAATCACCCGTACAGAGGCAGAGTTCCTGTCTGGGGAGATTACAACTGCTCAGAATCAACCAGCTCAGCTCTTTCACACTGTAGACAGACTGTGCAACCCAGCTTGCCTACAAGTTCGAAAGGCCTTTTCACAAATAGAGTGTGATGAACTTGCTCAATTCTTTGCAACTAAGGTGGCCGACATTAGGGCGGCGCTCCATCCAGCACACTCTAAGGGTGTTGCTTTGGATCAGTGTGTCGCCGCTGCTCCTCAGCTTTCCTGGAGTACCTTCAACTGACCAGAATTCATTGATATCATGTATATTTTCCAGGGTGCGCACCCTACATGCTGTAGTTTGAATCCTGGACCAACATCCCTGATTTTAGGTAATATTACATAGAATTTGAATTTGATGGCAGATAAGGACCGCTTAGCCCACCCAGTCCGCCCATTTCCCTACCTACTGGATAAGCTGCAGATCCTAGTTAACCAGCAGCCTGCTTCTTCCTACCACCACCCCCTAGAATGGCCTTATGACTGTCCCATGCATGCTTGAATTCCACCACTGTTTTTGACTCCACAACCTCCTCCGAAGGCCGCTCCTTGCATCCACAACCCTCTCTGTGAAAAAATACTTCCTTAAATTACCTCTGAGCCGCCTCTATCTTCAAATTGTGCCCCTTGTTCTTGCACACCTCTTTTGAAAGATGCTACCTCTTTAGACTTTGTTGATTCCCTTGAGGTACTTGAACGTCTATCGTGTCCCCCTCCCTCCTTTCCTCGAGGCTATATATTAAGCTCCTTTAGTCTCCCTTCATATGTCTTCTGGTGCAGACCCTGCACCATTTTAGTTGCCCTCCTGACAGCTTCCATCCTGTCTATGTCTTTGCAGAGATTGGGTCTCCAGAACTGCATGCAGTACTCCAGATGGGGTCTGACCAGCTGTCTGTGCAGAGGATAATAACTTCCTGTTTTCTACTGGTGATGCCTCTCCCTATGCATCCCAGTATCCCCCCAGCCCTCCTTGCTGCCCTCTCACATTGCTTGCCCACCTTTAGGTCATCTGATATGACTACCCCAGGTCCCTTTCCATTTTTGTTGTTGTTAGTATCTCACCTCCCCCATTGTGTACTCTTCCCCTGGGTTTTTGTTTCCCAGGTGCATTACCTTGCACTTCTTAGCATTGAATCTAAGCTGCCATACATTTGACCATTCCTTTAACCTTGCCAAGTCCCTTCTCATCCTTTCCACCCCACCTGTGCATCAACTCTGTTGCAGATCTTTGTGTCATCTGCAAAGAGACATACTTTTCCTTCCAGTCCCTCTGCAATGTCGCTTATAAAGACATTGAAGAGGACCGGTCCTAATACTGAACCCTGCAGTACCCCACTAGTAACTCCCCCTTCTTCTGAGTGGACTCCATTTACTATTATTCTCTGTGTCCTATTCTCCAGCCAATTCTTTACCCAGGCTCTCATCTTGGGGCCCACTCCCAGGCTGGCTAACTTGTATATTAATCTTTTGTGTTGGACTGTGTCAAATGCCTTGCTAAAGTCTAGGTAGGCCATGTACACTGCCCCTTCCTGGTCTACTACTTTGGTCACCCAGTCAAAGAAATCTGTCAGATTCGTCTGGCATGACCTTCCCGCTGTGAATCCATGCTGCCTAGGGTCCTGTGCCCCTCTGGCCTCTAGATACTCGACAATTCTTTCCTTCAGAAGTGATTCCATCATTTTCCCTATCACTGAGGTTAAACTAACAAGTCTGTAGTTTCCTGCTTCTGCCTTGCTCCCACTTTTGTGAAGGGGAATCACATCTGCCCTCCTTCAGTCCTCGGGTACCACCCCATCCTCCCATGATTTGTTAAAGAGGGTAGTCAGTGGTTTCACTAGTTCTACCCTTAGTTCTTTTAGAATTTTGGGATGAATCCCATCAGGCCCCATTGCTTTGTCCATCTTCAGTTTTAAGAGTTCTTTCATAACCCTTTCTTCTGTAAATGGGCTGGTATCAACTTCTGTATACAAAGTGTTTCTACTGTTTGTTTCAGGTACCTCCCCCTCTTCATTTGTAAATACTGAGCAAAAATATTTGTTTAGTATCTCTGCCTTTTCACATTCTCCCTCTGCCCACCCTTCCTCCCTTTATTAAGCCTCACTATCCTCCCTTGGTCTTCCCTTCGCTCCCTGATGTACCTATAAAAGGTTTTATCCCCCTTCTTAACTGAGTTGGCTATCTTTTCCCAGTTTGGGCCTTTGCTGTTCTGACTGCCTTCCCAGCTTCCTTTGCTTTATCTGATACAGTTCTCTGTCCTGCTCCTTCTGTGATTCCTTGTACTCCCTGAATGCTTTCTTTCTTTTGAACTTTCACTGCCACCTTTGAGAACCATAGTGGTTTCTTACATCATTTTGTTTTGTTTATTTGCTTAACTCAAAGGCTCGTTACCTCTGTGATGGCAGTTTTTATTATTCCCCATTGTTCTTCCACCCCTCCTTCCAGCCCATTTGCTAGTGCATTCATTATGCACGCACTTCCATGGCAAAGTCAGCCCTCCTCAAAGTCCAGTACTTTTGCCTTGTATGGCTTGACTCTATTGCTGTGTTTATTGTGAACCATACTGTTCGATGGTCACTAGTTCCCAGATGGCTACCCACTTCTACACCTGTGATCCTCTCTCCATCTCCATTTGAGAGAACCAGGTCTAAGATTGCTCCCTCTCAAGTGGGCTCTAATACTAGTTGTCTAAGGCATGCCCCCTGTAGGGCATCTAGAATAACCACACTCTTCGAACATCTGGCATATTCAGATCACCCATCAGCAATATCTCCCCTTTTTCTGCCATTCTAAATATACTTTCTACCATTTTCTTGTCAATTTCCTCCCCCTGAGAAGGGAGTCTGTATACAACCCCTGTTTGGATTGTGGTGCCATTGCCTGTCTCCAAATTTACCTACAGTGCTTCTTCTCCTCCCTGTTTACCCTTTTGTTCTGTTGCTTTTATTCCTTCCCTTATGTAAAGAGCTACTCCTCCTCCTCTTTTACCCTCCCTGTCCCTCCTGTTGATAGTGTATCCTGGTATGTTTACGTCCCAGTCATGTTTTTGTGTGTACCATGTTTCTGTGACTGCCACAATATCCAGATGTTCCTCCTCCATAAAGGCCACTAATTCAGGAAGTTTGTTACCCAGACTACGGGCATTGGTACTCATTGCTTTCCATTTTTTTGTTGGCTTTACCTTCTGTTGCAGCATCCCCCACTGACCTTTCTACCTTGGTCTTTTTCTCATTTAGTACCCTGTTTTGTGGTGAGAGGCTGGGATTTTCCTGCTGCTTATCAGTGCCACTATTCTATCGATATTGATTCTATTGATCCAGTCCTAGCACAGATAGTCTTGTGCTCCTTGGAAACAGGTGAGTTTCCTAGCTCCCTGAAGGAGGTGGTGGTAACACCTCTCTTGAAGAAAGTTTCTTTGGACCCCAACTGCCATACAAACTACAAGTCGATCGCAAACCTTCCCTTTTTAGGGAAGGTGATTGAGAAGGTAGTGGTCATACAGCTTGATAACCATTTGACCACCCATGATATCTATGAACCCCTCCAATACAGTTTTTGAAAGAGGCTTAGTACTGAGACAGCACTGGTTCGGGTGCTGATTGATCTCCTGATGGCTAGGGATCAGAAAAACCATTCCATTCTGGTTCTTCTAGATCTCTCATCAGCTTTTGACACTGTGGACCATGGGATCCTACTTGAGTGCCTGAGGCTCATCTGTGGACTATCGGGTGTAGCCCTCAGGTGGTTTACATCTTACTTCACTGGAAGAACTCAGAGAGTCATATCCGGGGTTTATTCTTTGGACCCAGTCTCTCTGTCTTGTGGGGTTCCTCAGGGCTCAGTGTTGTCCCCCATGTTGTTGGCAGTGTACATGCTGTCCTTCGGAGACATTGTAAGAAGGTATGGGCTGAGGTCTCACTGCTATGCTAATGATACCCAGCTCTACCTCCCTTTTGCACCTGACCAGGATAGAGCTCTCTCGGTCTTTAATAACTGCTTCAAAGAAATCCAAGAGTGGATGGATTCGAGCTGGCTGAAGTTCAACTCAGAAAAGACAGAGGTGCTGGTTGTGGATCCAGCACATCAGATATGGGGGCCGGGAGTTGGTTGACCCTCCAGGCTTTATCTTGGGGGTGTATCACTCCCGACCTCTGAACAGGTGCATAACCTGGGGGTAATTTTTGATGAAGGGCTGACTCTGCATTCGCAGGTGTCTGCCGTCATCAAGTTCTCATTCTACCATCTGAGGAATATCTCCAGGATTTAGCACCTTGTTTTGTCTGGCGATCTTCCTACGCTGTCTCATGCCTTTGTGTCCTCACACTTGGACTATTGCATTTCCCTCTACCTATTGCTACCTGGGGTGGAAATCCACCAGCTCCAGCTGGTGCAGAATACAGTGGCCTGGCTTTTGACTGGTATTTCCCGGTCCAGTCATATCTCGCTGATGCTGTGCAGACTGCACTGGCTGCCAGTACAGTGGTGGATCACCTTTAAAGTCGGTCTTCTGACTTTCAAAGTTCTACATGGACTTGGCCCAGACTACTTGAAAGAACTCCTGGTTCCTTACGGCCCTGGGGGATCTCTTTACTCAGCTGATGAGGCATTGCTAGAGATCCCAAGGGTGTGCTTGAAATCATCTGGGGCCCATGCATTTATGCATGCTGCCCTACCCTCTAGAATTCTCTACCCCGTCAGTTACAGGAGTGCACAACCGTGGAGAGATTTAAAAAGGCCCTGAAAACATAACTATGTCATCAAGCTTTTGGTGATGGACTTCATTCATCTAATTGTATCAGCTGTTTTATGTATTTAAGATTTTAAATGTTTGATGTGTTTTTAAACTCTGTAAGGCACCTTGGTTTTTGAAAGGCGCCATAAAAATAAAGTTTATTATTACTATCATTATTATTATTATTATTATGTGTTTCCACATAGTACTGCAATTGAATACTGTCTCTCATTGCATATTATAGCATTTAACCAAAAGTAAAAGACCTCATATAGAGACATACCCATTGCAATATTTTTGTCATTGTGTTGTCTTGTGAATTCTGTTGAATTTGTTAACAACCCACAAAATTAGAAAAAAATTACTGTTTGCAAGAAACATGTTTCTTTTCTTGGTGACTCTGTGTAATCTAAAAAAATGCCCACAAAGACAAGGTCAGGCAAAGGTGTTTCTGACTCTGGCATATAAGCCATATACATCAGTGGGATATAAGCTTCAGCTCTGTAGTCAGGGCATTCTGTCACACCAAGTGTAATAAATTAAAAAAAAGATAAAAATCCTTGAAGGGGAACAGTACTGTGTCAGAGAGGGTTAAGCCAGGCAAGGTCCCTGAATCTGTATGAGTAGCAGGAGTGCCTGCAGCATCACCCTTAGCATAGGTGGTGTGTGAAATAAATTCTGTGTGTGTCTGAAATAAAATCTGCCAGCCAGTCCTTAAGTAACAGCAAGTAGCCATGTAGGTAAAAGTTGTGAATTTAACACCGAAGGTTTGCCACAGGCATGAGGAGGATTACTTTGAATGTTCAGGTAGTGTTCAGAGTACCAGTGTGGTACATATCTCAGTTTAAACATTGTACTCATTGTCATGTCACAATCATGGATTCATGACTCATGGGACAAATTGTTCTTCATCTTCATGATCACGAATCATACAACTTTAACTTTTTTTGGTGCAACCCTGTTTTTTTTTTCAATCCTCGGTTTCATCATGAATCAGGACTGGGGAAACCCAGTTATCATGTCATGTCACTCAAGATCCTTGGTCTAGTATGATGTATCTGTTTTTCTTCACATTCTGTAGGATGCCCTACTCAAATCTTTGTCCTCACAAGAAGACAGGGCTATTTAATCCTGTAGATATTATCTCAGCGAGAACATTATACAGTTCCAGAAAGTTCATCATGACTGAGTCATGTCATGTCATGATCACGAGTCACAAGGCCTTAGCATAGGTGGTGTGTGTGAAATAAATTCTGTGTATGCATCTGAAATAAAATCTACCAGCCAGTCCTCAAGTAACAGCAAATAGCCATGTAGGTAAAAGTTGCAAATTAACACTGGAGGTTCACCACAGGCATGAGGAGGATGACTTTCAATGTTCAAATAGTGTTCTCAATACCAGTAAGGTGCATTTCTCAGTTCAAAACTTGTGCTCATTGTCATGTCACCATCATGGATTCATGAGTCATGAGGCAAATCATGTTCTTCATCTTCACGACCATGAATCACAGCACTTCAACTTTTTTGTCCAACATACCAAGCAGGACAATCACATCTATACATCTATGTACCCAGTCACGATGATGGTGGTGCTGAATAATGCAGGTGAACCAGACCATCCAGGTGCAGTGTAAAACTCAGGAATATGATTGTGAAAGGGGCAAAACTCAAAAGCAGAAATATGGCAGTAAACAGAAACACTGAGTAAATAACTAGCACTATGCAGATACTCTCAAAAAGCTCCTTCTCTAGCACAGGGCAAGGGAAAGTGAAACTAGTTCACTGCATTGCCTTGCCTGATTAACTTCCTGCCTGCATCATGTGACCTGCAGACTGTTAGACATGTGATCTCTGGGCTGCTTCTTGCCAACTTCTCCTTCTCAAAATGTAACTAAAAGTGAATGCGAAGTGCACAAATGCAAATTCCATTGCCTGCTTCCTTGAGACATGTAGCACAGGAAATGAACCACTCACCTCTTGCCTGTTTAGATTCAACTATGTAACCACCAGCAGAGAGAGAAAAGCCAATTTCATCTAATTTCACCTTATAGAAGTGGAAGGCAAAATTGGGCAGTGAAATTTCACTGAAAGATCATAATTACGTGAAATGTTTCGATGGGCAAAATTAGTAATTTCGCCAGAATTTCACTGGCAGAATAAAATTTTGAATCATCTCTAGCCACAAACTGACTTCAGCCAATCTGAGCTGCACCACAGAAAGAGGTGCCTTACCTCTCACAATGTAAAGTCTAGAACAAGATAGTAGTGTACTCACAAAGGACACTAGAAGCCAGCAAAATTACAGAACAATTCTTTCAATGTGGTATGATTCATGAGAGATGAGGAGCTAGGGAAGCTGCTTGCCACGGAGGTATGCAATGTGCTGTTATTGTTGGGAGTTGCACTAAGTAAAATACTTTTTCTGTAGTTTTGTTGGCTTCCAGTGTAATTTGTGAGTGCACCAGTATCTTGTTCTGGACTTTACTAGAGCTGCAGAACAGCTATTTATGCCTGGAGGTAAAACTAAAAAAGCCACCTCTTGGATGTGGAATTACTATTGTACTGACTCTCAAAATATCTGCCATGCAATATGCACTATTTGTAATCTGGTGTCAGCAGGGGGAGACAGTATCACCTTGGCACATCTGCATTGATAAGACACTTAAAGAGAATGCACCTGATGGTATGCAGAAAAGATGTGATGCCACTGTTGAGTGGTGAGACACAGGATAAGGGCATTGGATGACAGGAACCCAGACTGCTCTTATTACATAACCACTGCTGGTGAAGTGCCAGTGAAGTTGGCACTTCGCATTGTGAGTGGACAATGTAGAATGCTAACTTTGTCTTGTCATTACCACTTCATGTTAAGTCGAAAAGCTAATGCGAAGTAAGGCGAAGTAATTGTTTTTTGTTTTAAATGGACTTTGCATTCCTCATTATGATTCAAAGTGATCCACTTCATGTTCCAGATTTGGCAGCCTGCCCACAAGTCACATGGCTTACAGTACTGTAAGTCACATGCTCTTTAGCCAGGCAGGAAGGACGTGCCTTGCCAAGGAGATAGTTTCACTTTCTCCTGTGCAGGCAGAGAGAGAGGGGTGTGTTGTGAGACAGCCTGTGAGACTTGGAGATCAAAGCGAGGAGGAGATTTAAACTTTGAATTAGACCCAACAGCTTTTTTAAAGGCTAAATTTGTTTGCCTTTTCTGTACTCTTTTTTACTTAATTTGTTCTTTCTGTAAATTTATTTTTTTCTTACCTTTATAAGTAGTTGTTTGTCTATGACTGTGTGTGTGACAGTATGAGTGTTTTCTGTCAAGTCGAGTAGTCATTGCTCAGACTGAGGGAGCACAGTAGGAAAGATGGAACAGGGTGAGGGAATGTCTGGTGCAGGGGCAGTTCTGGGAGAGTGTGGTAGGCTTCACATCATGCACACACTTGGGGGGGGCATTGCCACTGATTTCTGTTGGACTGATCAAACATTTTGAGTAGTCCCCCCTCCCAGAAGCAGGATCAGCACCTTCTCCTGAGACATTTGAAGCACCACCACCACCACCACCACCACTTCCAGCACCAACTCCAGCACCAGGTCCTCAGGAGCAGGATGTGTCTGTGCCCCCAGGCCCAGGTATGGATCCAATTCCCACTGAGCACTGTGACCAGCTGGTTGCCTGTGCAACTGGCCCTCCCCTGCCTGTGCCTGGTCCTTCCCACACTTCTGTAGTTTGGGAGTTTTTTGACTGTATTGGGGGGCAGCAGTGTGGTCAGGTGCTGCCTATGTCAGGTGGAGGTGCACTGTGGCCCCTGGAAGACTCACCTGGGGACTGAGGGGTCAGCACACCCATATGCTGAACCACCACCAGTTGGAGTAGCAGGCTGCCACAGAACATCTGTGGCAGAGGGTGCAGCTGTGTTTGGTGATGGCCTTAAGAAGAGGAGGTCCAGAGCAGCATCTGCTACTCCACCAGTACTTCCTCCCCACCACCATAAGCAGCTGATCCTGTAGAACATATGGACACCAGAGAACTGCCTGTAACACAGGCTGGCCTGGCAGTTTCCTGGAGTGCTGTTGAGGAGAACAATCAGAGGGTGAGTGCTGTCCAGCAGTGGTTGGGTCGCATAGAGGGACATCAATTACAGATTATGTCCATGCTGGAACTGCTGCTGGATCACCAGGGGATCCCACATTAGTTTTTTTCCTCACACCATGTGCTTTCCGACACCTTCCCTGCTGTATTATAAAATGTATTCCTCCACCATCCCGACCCCTGTATGTAATTATGCCCTTTTTTATTGTCTTCTATATGTGTGACACTTTGTATTCTGCTCCCTTCCTTCTGTTAGTGTGTGTGTGTGTGTGTGTGTGTGTGTGTGTGTGTGTGTGTGTGCATGTGCACATGCACTGTTTTGGTGTCTCATTAATGTTTACTTTCTGTCATGGAGTGTTTGTGGAAAAGCAGGACTGAGCAGTACAAGCATACTGTACTAAACTGCATGTGTGCAGTCAGTCTTCTTTCCTGTGTGTGTATGTACTGCAGACACTGTCCAACTTCTTGCAAACATATTTGTGATGATTGTTGTCTGACTTGTTGCTGTGTTTATGGTATAAAGAATAAAGATAAGCATATATAACATATATTTTATTTGTTAGCAACAAAAAAATCATGCTTTTCAACAAACTGTATCCAACAGGCATGAAGTATTGCTGATGCACCCAAAATATTTCACAGTGTACAGACATTATAAGTCAGAAAATATATAATGTCCAGTTCACTGCCACCGCACTGTGCTACCACATTCCTTCTTTTCATTATTTGTTCTGTAATATGTCTTTCTAGTTTAGTCTGGCAGTGTCAGTTTTACAGCAAGTTGATGCACCATAAAATGATACAGTGCAAGTGGTAGCACAGTGTGGTAGCAGTGGACTGCAGGACATGTTATATATTCTGACTTGGACATGTCTGTACACCATAAAATATTTTGGGTGCCTCAGCAATATTTTATGTCTGTTGGGTATGGTTTGTTTAAAAGCAATATTTTTTTGTGCTAGTGATTGAGGTACACACTGGCCCAAGACCTCTGAAAACATATCATATCACTTTGTCTGTTGCTGTTGATGGTACAAATAAAATATAGATATATATTCTTATCTTTATTCTTTATACCATATACACTGCAACAAGTCAGTATATATATATATATATATATATATATATATATATATATATATATATATATATATATATATATGTTTGCAACAAGCTGGACAGTGTCTGCATACACAGGAAAGAAGGCAAACTGCATACATGTAGTTTAGCACAATATAATTGCACTGCTCAGTCCTGCTTTTTGACAAACACTTCACAATAGCAAGACCGAAAGTAAACATTAGTGAGGCTCCAAAAATATTTACCAGACTCACCAGAATTCTCAATCCCAAAATGCAGCTGTTTTGTGTCCAGAAAATTCCCCAGTGCTGATAAAGTGAAATTGTAGTGTAACAAGAATTGCAAAGTCTCCCAGAAATAATGGTGCACTCAGTCATGTGCACAGTACTCACACAGAGTCCCCAGAATTTATTTATTTTACTACTTTTTTGGTGGTACCAGGCCATCCCTGGCTTGCCCACCAGAGGGCATGGTTGCAGCGCTGGCCCTTAACGCCACAAGACTGGTATCTGGTCAGGGGAGGCCGGCATCGGAGGTGATGAGAGGCCTGGGGGCAGAGCATCATGAAGATGAGCCCATACCAGATTTTTCTTTCCCCCTGTAAGGAGGGGCAGGGATGTGCAATGATGACCAACATTTGCCCCACCCCTGAAATGTCCAGGCATCAGTGTGCTTGCTGCAACCCAGCCTCTACTGGGTGTCATTAGACACCAATCACACATCCTCGCCCTCCCCAGGAGAAGGAGAGCAGTCTAGGGACAGTCAATCCTTTTCCCCCGGTCGGCCCTCTGACAACCTGGGTCTGTTCCCGAACCCAGGTCACCAGCATCGCAAGCGGAAATCCAACTGCTGCACCAGTGGGCCAGCACTTGCCCAGAATTTTTTTGCATCCCCAAAATGCAACTGTCTTGTGTACAGAAAATTCCCCAGTGTTGACAAAGTGAAATTCTAGTGTAACAAGAATTGCAGAGTCTCCCAGAATTAATTGTGCACTCAGTCAAGTGTGCAGTACTCACACAGAGTCCCCAGAATATTTCTGCATCCCCAAAATGCAACTGTCTTGAGTCCAAAAAATTCCCCAATGCTGACAAAGTGAAATTGTAGCGTAACAAGAATTGCAAAGTCTCCCAGAATTAATGGCACATTCAGTCATGTGCACAGTACTCACACAGAGTCCCCAGAATGTTTCTGTATCCCCAAAATGCAACTGTTTTGTGTCTAGAAAATTCACAATTGCTGCTGCTGCTGTTGCACTTACATGTAATGCTGCTGCTGTGTGTATTGACCTTACTGTAATGATGATGTCATGATGCACAGTGTCTTGCAAAACAATTGTGAAGGAGGGATAACATGACATGAATGACCATTCAGTGTTCCGTGACAAATGATGACAGTGAGAGAACTGTTTCTTGTCCAAAGTGCACTGCGATGCAATCACCTCAACCGGATAGAAGGGTGCCCTTTGTGTGTATACTAATAGTAGCTTTGGTGAGTTGATATACAGTGCCTTCAGAAAGTATTCATCCCCTTGGATTTTGTCACATTTTGTTGTTACTACCAGAATTTTTAATGCATTGAAATTATTTTTTCCCCCTTGCGTCACACAGCATACCCAACTATTTAAAGGGCCAAAAATATTTTTATTGTGTAACAAAAATTTATAAAACATTAAAAACTGAAATATCTTGTTTACTTAAGTATTCATCCCCCTGAGTCAATACTTTGTAGAAGTGCCTTTGGCAGCAATTACAGCTTTGAGTCTTCTTGGGTATGTCTGTATCAGCTTTGCACATCTGGATTTGGGGATTTTTGCCTATTCTTCCTTGCAGATTTGCTCAAGCTCTGTCAAGTTGGATGGGGAGCATCGGTGAACCACAATTTTTAAGGCTTTCCACAGATTCTCAATGGGATTCAAGTCTGGGCTTTGGCTGGGCCACTCAAGGACATTCACCTTCTTGTTCTGAAGCCACTCCAGTGTTGCTTTGGCTGTATGTTTGGGGTCATTGTAACGTAAATATTTGCCCCAGTCCAAGGTCTATTGCAGACTGATGCAGGTTCTCCTCAAGGATGTGCCTCTATTTGGCCCCATTCATTGTTCCCTCTATCCTGACAAGTGCCCTAGTCCCTGCCGCTGAAAAGCATCTCTATAACATGATGCTGCCACCACCATGCTTCATGGTAGGGATGGTGTTACTCGGGTGATGAGCTGTGTTCAGTTTGTGCCAGGCATAGCACTTTGCATTCAGGCCAAAGAGTTCAATTTTTGTTTCCTCAGACGAGAGAATCTTTTGCCATATGGTCTCAGAGTCTGCCATGTGCCTTCTTGCAAACTCCAGGCATGCTATTATGTGGTCTTTTCTCAGGAGTGGCTTCCATCTAGCCACTCTCCCATACAGGCTACATCTGTGAAGTGCTGCAGAGATTGTTGTCCTCTGGACAGGTTCTCCCATCTCAGCCATGGAACTCTGTAGTTCTGTCAGGATGGTCATTGGGTTCTTGGTCACTTCCCTGACCAAGGTCCTTCTTGCCCTGTTGTTCAGTTTGGGAGGACGGCCTGCTCTAGGAAGAGTCTGGGTGGTTCTGTAATCTTTCCATTTCCTAATGATGGACTTGACTATGCTCTTGGGAATGTTCAACACCCTAGAAATGTTTTTATACCCTCCCCCAGATCTATGCCTCCTCACAATTTTATCACAGAGTTCTATGGACAGCTCCTTGGTCTTCATGGTAGAGTTTCTGCTCTGACATGCACTGTCAACAGTGGGACCTTATATAGACAGGTGTATTTCCTTTGAAATCATGTCAAGCATTTGAACTGTCCACAGGTGGACACCATTCAAGTTTTAGAGTGATCTCACAAGGAAATTGGATGCACCTGAGCTCAGTTTGGAGTGTCATAGCAAAGGGGGTGAATACTTATCAAATCAAGACATTTCAGGTTTTTATTTTAAATTACATGCACAAAAAATTCCAGAAGTTTCATTCCACTTTGACATTATAGAGAAATGTGTGTAGATACGTGACAAAAAATCCCATATAAATGTATTTTAATTTGAGTTTGCAACATCACAAAATCTGACAAAATCCAAGGGTGTTGAATACTTTCTGAAGGCACTGTATGTACATATACACAGTACATTCCACTTGTATGCCATTCGGATGTATGCATTTTTTGGATGTGTGCACAAAATCCTAATTTCCCACTTTTCACCCTATACTTCCCATTCTGAAATGACCTTCTGTATGCACATGTTTTTTCAGATGTATGCACAGTTTATTTGTCAGGTTGATGTGTTTTCTATGGGGCCGGAGTGATGATTGGTGCTAATTAGTCAGACCAAGACTCTAATGCACCGCTTATAGTGCCAGTTATGGTTACTACAGTAACAAACAGCCTTCTCCAGTAGCCATTAACTGCCATTCAGCTAATCTGCTTATTTAGTGTTTTTAATGGGGTGTGTAATTAGTGCTTGAATTCCTTGTCTGCTGTGATGGAAAAGGCATCACACAAGGTGCTTTCACTAGAGCAAAGAATTAAGCTGCTTGAGAAGTCTGTGCTGCCTGGGGTGTCTAGAAAGGAGTTTCCCCAGATGCTCAGCATGGATGTGTCAAGTACAAGCCAAATTTAAAAAAAAAGAAACTCTACAGGACTACTGAAGCAGAGGCTGTAACAAAGAAAGAAGCACAAAATGGGAAGGGAAGGATGGCCGTATGTAAGAGGCGCTGTTGCACTGGTTTACCCTGTCCCGTGATCGCGGTGTGCCCTTGTGGATCAAGCTGCTATCCAGGCCAACTACAATTAAATAGTGTTGCAGTATTGTTTTTAGAGATTATACAGTGTTGCACTGCTGTTTTTAAAGATTATAAAGATTATTTATGCATTTTCATATTGAGTAAACACTTACGTTAAACGGCTGTGTCTGACTCTATTCATTTGATAGCGTTCCAGTTGTATGCACATTCTTGATGTATGCACAAATTTGGTTTGTCCTGAGCATGTGCATACATCCAGAATCCACTATGTATATATATATATATAGGGGATACATGATGGGCATGAGTGTGATATAGCAAATATTGTCACTTCTGCAGAGTGAGATATCCAAGCTCATGATGCAGGAGTGACAATATTTGCCATAGCACACAATCTGCCCATCATGTATTCGATATATACAATAGGGCCAAGAGTTTTAGAAATTTTGTTATGCTCTCTTGTGTTCTGTTCCTGTTAATGTGTTTGCTCATTCTGTGTGTGAGCGTTTCTGAATGGGATGGCAGTGTTATAAACTCTGAAAGACACATGAGTGTGTTTTGCAATGCTAAATGAGTTAGTTTTAGTTAGGAATGAGAAACATACTTTTGTGAAGCTGTATTGTTTAGCAGTCTGTCTGCAGTGAAGTTAAAAACATCACAGTAATTGTAATGAACTTATAGGCAGAGTGTCAGAACAGCTGATACTGTTTTCAGTGGTAATTAAGTTAGCTGCAGGCAGAGTGCAGAGTGTTCTGTGAAATTGTGCTCTTTAGGATTCTGGCTGCAGTGAAGTTGAAATAGTAACAATAATTGTAAGGGTGAGAATCAGAGTTTGAGGAACAAGTGAGTGTGTTTCAGTGGTAGTTGAGTTAGCTGCAGGCAGTAGTTTAGACTGTTCTGTGAAGCTGTGCTGTTTGGAATTCTGGCTGCACCAAGTTGAGAGCATCACAGTAATGAGCTGGAAGTTGAGGGGGGGGGATAGGTTTGTTTTGTAATGCTCACTGAGTTAGCTGTAGGCAGCAGTGAGACCTCTCAGGTAGTTCTGCATTTGTGTCTATGGTAACAGCACAGGTGTTTCTTTCATGCTGAGGGAAAAGCTGCCTAGGGTGATGATATCAGTGACCTTTTGTGACCTGTGTGTGTAAATGTCTCATATCATCACAGTAGAGCAGAGGGTAAAAATATCACACTGCAGTGGATGATACACTGTTTTATCTCACTCATTTACCACTCACCCCTATTGTGTGTGTATATATATATATATATATATATATGTATTTTCTAGGTGGTGGGTTAACATATATATGCATGTACTCATTGTATTGCTTTGTATCACAGGTCATATACTGTTGGTATGCACATTCTCATGCTTGATGAGAAATGTTGGTGTTGTAATTGGAAATGGAATACTCTCAAGCCAATGAAGGTAAGTATTTTTTTTTTGGGGGGGGGTATTTGCAAGTAGCTTTCATTAATGGTTTATTATTTGGTTACTTCTTCTCAGATTTTATCTGCATCCTTCTCCAGTCTGGTAATGATGGTCATGGTCATCAACAATTCAAATGACTTCTGTTTGTTGCATATCTGCCCGAGCCCAGGGAGGGGGGGCATAATGTTGAAGATGTTCTTTGGATACGGCAACTATGATACCACAAAGCATCTGGAAGTTTCTTAAAAAAAGAAATGAAGGACTTATTACAACTTGATTGCAGCAGTAAGACATTATGTTTAAGCTGAGGCTGTTCCACCACAGGTATCTTGATTAACACAGATAGCAAGCTGTCCCACTGTAACCATCAGATCCCAATTTAAATACCAGGCTGTAACAAATACACTGTGCCAGTGTTCCTTCATCTCAACTCAAGTTACATTTTAAAACCACATCTTGTCAAGTAATAGGACCTGGGTCAAACTTTTTCAATACTGTCATGGCTGCAGCTGCAAATTTGGAATACAGTGCATGATACATTGCAGAAATATTTTTTGTGAAGTACATGTCACCTAGTTTATGAATCATCAGTCAGATTTTTTGCACTCTTATGAAAAAAAAGGAACAGATTAAATAAAACTTGATATACTTACCAGCATGGATTGGAAATGGATATCCCATAGGTGCCTGTCGAGAGTAATCCTGCTGTAACATTGATACAGACCTTCAGTGAAGGACAGTCCTTTGTTATTAACCTGTAAAAAAACAAAATAAATTGACCATATGTGTTTGACCATTGCAGCTCGGAAAAGCTACAGAAAACAAAACACACAGCTAAAAGAAGTTGAATAGCATGAAAACCATTCGTACACATACTCACTTTATAGTATTCATAGTAAGAAGCCTTGTGTCTGTGGCTGATATATGTGGTCTCCTGTTTGACTCCCTCTGTCTTGACATGGTTAAGAAATGTAATGGAAAACATTGTCAAAATGGTGGTGGTGGGTGGTGGTGATCATAGCTGAGGCACGTGCTGACATTCCCTCTCACATCTTCCTGCATCTGGTGGTGGTGGCAGTGGCTAATAGCGGTCTTATGGTGGTGGTCCGGGGAAGGGTACATGGTGACATTCCCTATGGTGGTAGAAGTGACTAACAGCAGTCTTATGGTGGTGGTCCAGGGGGCACACAAAGTCATTCTCCCGGTGGCAGTGGCTAACAGTGGTTTCATGGTGGTGGTGGTGGTCCAGAGGGCATACAGTAACATAACCTATGGTGGTGGCAGTGGCTAATAGCAGTCTTATGGTGGTGGTCCAGAGGGGTACATGGTGACATTCTCTATAGTGGCACTGGCTAACAGCAGCCTTATGGTGGTGGTACAGGGGCCAGGATATACTGTGCTCTGTGTTACAAATCTGATGTGATAAATGGAATTTGAGTCACTCTGAGTGGGACACTGATTTAACTTTATGAAAAAGAAAACATGCATCATGCAACAAATGTGACAGCCTTTCAACCACTTAAGTTAAAACCTGCCAACATTAACCTGATCATCATTCATCATCACCCTCATAAAGAAAGCTGCCCTGGCTGTCTTCTATGTCTGAATTCTGACCACTGGAAAATTCTTTCTCTATTGTGTCATTATCTACATCAGTGGTAGGCCATTTCACACTGCCACTGTCACCAGGATGATCCCTTTCTACAACATCAGCAAAACCATGACTATGCCGGGCTACGAATACTAAGGTTGCAGTCTGAGCTGGTATGTGCCTCTCATTCATTTTTATGAATGCCAGCAAACTGACATTTTCAGGAGAGAGGTTTGTATGGTGATCCCGAACTATTGCACCTGCTGAGCTGAATACCGTCTCGACACTCACACTAGAGGGTGGGCATGTCAGGAACTTCAGTGCCACAGCGGTCAGCCCTGG
This sequence comes from Neoceratodus forsteri, assembly GCA_016271365.2. NCBI lineage: Eukaryota > Metazoa > Chordata > Ceratodontiformes > Ceratodontidae > Neoceratodus > Neoceratodus forsteri. The sequence goes on from CM057455.1 coordinate 705,564,866, forward strand.
CCATTCACTGACCTTTCCACTCCAGTATAAAAGGGGATCATCAGTGATTGACAGGTGCCTGTTTTCAGACAAATATGATTCAGTCATTCGTTGTGCTGCACTAAGTCCATTGGTTGATGCTTCCTCCTGTTCTCCAGAATCATTTATGTAACAAATCCCCACTTCTGACAAAGCCTCCCAAAGTAGGTTAACGCCAACTGCTTTTGATGACAGACCACCTGGAACTGCAGTCCCCTTTCCCTTACAGGATATGCTTGATACTACTTCTCCAAGTTCACCTTCAGCCTGATTATGCTGCTGAGGTTTGGTGACCTTGGCATGTGACTTCTGTGCCCCATGAACCAAGTGCACCAGTTGCCCACTGACATTCTTTACCTGTTCAGGCCCACCCTCCAGTACTGAGGCAGTTCCACGTTTGTATCATGGGTCCAGCATAGTTGCTATTGCAAAGATGTCACTACGCTGAATGCTCAAGATGTGACAATTCTGGTTGAATACTGTCAGCATGTGTTTCAGCAACACAATGCTAGCACTGTCTCCGGTAACATTAAGGCTAAGCTGCACATTCACTAATGTCTGCCTCAGCACTCGCAGCAGTGAAATTGATTGGATAATGGAGACAAACTCGCCACTCACTGCCTGTGTGGCATGTTCAAAAGGCCTCAAAATTGTTATTACAGAATCCATGAGGTGCCACTGTTCAGTCGTCGTAGACATGGAGGCCCCGGAACTGTCACGACTAGTGTGCATGACAAGATATTCTGAGATGGCTTTGTATTGTTCATACAACCTCTCTGCCATGTATAAAGTGGAGTTCCACCAGGTGACAACTTCCAGCTTCAAGTGGTGCTGCGGGAGGCTATTTCAGATCTGCAACTATTGAAGTTGGTCATGGGCCTTTGCAGAGCATGAAGAGTGAGTACTGATACGGCATGTAACTGTCAGCATTTCCTTTATACCAGGGTGCTGCAGAAACTCCTGCACCACAAGATTTAAACCATGGGCTATGCATGAAGCTGAACAAAGCCACCATTCATGATGCATTTCACCACATTTGACCCATTGTCACTTGCTATGAACCCAGCTCTCAGGGACAGGGGGTTCAGCCACTTGTCAAATGCAGTCAGTACCAAGTCCAACATGTTTTCATCAGTGTGTGTGTGTGAACAGGTCACATTGTGCATAGCTGCATGCTGTTGAACTCCTGGAAGATTGCTACCGTAACACTCCACTTTACTACACTGATTATTCACATTACCAACAACACAAACAATGTCAGGCACCTGCGCACAATGTGCAAATATGAACTCCCCGCTGTTTTGCCACTTGTCTACATATTCATTCTTAAATAGATGAATGAAGAGGAGGAATGTTGAAGGGCATGTCTTACAGAGTCTGACATAGTATGGTACAATTCGGGGACAGTACAGGTCAAAAAGTACATCCTGGATGGGACTTTTCAGTTTGGAAAGGCACGTGCAGCAAACCGCCGGAACCCAGAATTCTCCACAAAGGAGAAGAGCAAAAGATCAACTGCCAGCATTTCAGCTACAGCAGCATAAAGTTCATGTGCCACTGTATGATCGGGTAGGTACTTCAGCTTATGTGCAAAAACAGTCTGTAACGTGGGCTGACTTAAACGTTTTACATTGGGTTTGATTACAAATGGTTCTGCTCTGCAAATGGCAGCGGGTGTAGTGTGGATGTGTGATTAAGACTGCTGCATAGGTGATGATGACAAACCCACAAATGCAGTTATTTTCACAGATTTACCAACTGGGGTTGATGTACCACTTGCACTAGACATACTGCATTCACCACCACCACCAAAACTGCTACCCTCACCACCATTGAACAACATTTCAAAATCATTATGCTCCTCCACCTCATCATGCCTGTAGTAATCCTCTTATTTCATCACTACTGCACACATTTAATTTCCTACTTGATTTAACAGTCATGGAAGGGGATAACATGCTTGTTATGGTAGATGACGAGGGTGAAAACCCCATTGTGGTATTATCTGCTATCTTGTGCTGGGTCCACAGTGCTGTGTGCCTGTTCTTAAGATGTGTATGCTGCCCCCTGTGCCCAGATGACTCCCCTTTTTACCTCATTTCACCATGGATGGCAAACCTGGCAGACTGCAACTGACTCATCATTTGTATCTTGCACAAAAAAATCCCAAACAAGGGATTGTGATGTTGTAGTTTTAACATGTCCTTGATGCTGCTTATTGGACTCTGTTTTTTAAAGCCATGAAGTGGGGGGTGTGCTACATGATTTTTTCAGGCAAAACACACTTGGACTGTAACTGACTACCATGACTACCTATCATTATTACTGGGTCATCATCATCATCATCAACTGAAACTGGTAAATCACAACTTTTTACGGGGGGGTTAATGCAAACAGACCCAGACACAGCCACCTTGAATTTCTTTTTTGCCGGTTCCCAACTGGGGTCACTTACACCTTCATCATATTCATCAACATCACCCACATCTACATCTTCTGCTTGGATGCTGGCATGTGGACTGCATGTTGCAACCACAGCAACATCATCATCGTCAGATTCATCATCATCAACACCACCATCACCTGCTATTTTTCCACCACACTGTGAGTCACTGCATGCCAATGCGTGACCTGAACCGCGTTGGAAGAAATGTGACATTTTGTGCTATCTTTGACATGATGATCAGTATCCTCATATTCAGTTACTGGGATGTTATTAGGGAGTATGACATCATCTACACTGTCACTCACTGGCACTGCTTCACACTCCACTATATTTTTGAACACGGTAAACTGGTCAGAAGTAGAACTTGAGGCAGCAATGCTCATACCACCACCAGCAACTGCATTAACACCACCAGCTGGGACAACATCATCTCCTCCAAGTATGAGTGAAGATTCCAATTGCGCTGTAAAAAAACATTGAAGGAGAAATACCTTTCCTCACATCAGCAATGCACTTCTGTGTACTATCGTGCACACTGACAATCTTACCACTGGCAGCAGTGCCATGGCGAGAAACAGCTTGGCTTGCACGTCTCTTTGTGGGTATTTTGGGGATCAACAAGAATATTCAAAACAAATTTAGATTCTGGAACGTTCACTCTGGGTGGGGGCTGGGGCCCGGGAGGACACTGGATGTGAAGCCAAAAAAACAACTGTGGCTTCACAATGAGATACAGATGCAAAGTCACAATACATTCAACAAGTTACAAACAATTCAATATGGAAAAGAATACATTTTGCCAGTGGAGGGGGGGGGGCAATGACTGCAGATTACAGCAGTGCAAAACGAAGAAGAGATACCACAATGGCAGTACAAATCACACAGGTGCAGTGGATAGCAGGTTCACACTGCTCACCTGCAATTACACTGTGGCACAATAAAAGGTATATTATTTTATGTCATGCACTGCGTGCACACACGCACACACACACACACAAAATTTGTCTACAAGTAATGCATAGCAAATTGAAAACTTCAGTAATATACCACGTATTTTAAAACAACCTGAAATGATGTACTGCTGCACCAGGTCCACACACACACAATCAGCAAAAATATGCCAACAATTACTGAAAATATTGCTGTGTGTACATTAACACAGTCAGTTATACAAGAAAAATATAACCAAAAAACAAAGAACTCCCTATTTCTCCAACTTAAATCTACCTATACCACAGATACACCTTTCCCCTGAAGCACACTTCCACAGTCTCTCAGTACACAAACTCAATGTTGTACATTAACATTCAAAATCCACACACAAACAATAAACACTTGATGATATGAGCATAGGAGGGTTTCCTACAATTGATGAACTAAAGTTTGAGCAAACAAAGTTATTCAACAAGGCTTTTTTAACAGCTTTTAGAAGGTTTGAATCACAGAAAGTTCTCAGAGCAGACTGTCTGCCACAGCTTCCTACACACACTACCCCAAACTAAGGCTGTGCAGAACAAGCTAGGGCCCATGTGACCTGAAATCCCATGAATCACTGTACAATTCACCTTTGGAGCTTAAAAACAATGCGAAGTGAGGCGAAGTACATTGTTTTCGATGTACATCACCTAAAAATTGGTGGAGTAGTGGTTTGGAAAGGCGGAGTAATGCACAGTTACCCATTATAATGCAAAGTTCTCTGCTTCGCGTTGTCGAGTACTTCGTGAATTTGCCTTCGCTCCATGAATCACTTTGTAGAGTGACTTGAAGCCACTTCACCCACCACTAACCAGAACAGGTGGCATTGCCAATTACTTTTCATCCCCCATAACCAAAAATGTCAAGCACATAATCTACCATCACCATTAGGCACTCTAGCATCTGACAGTTCCCTTCCCTCCATTTCATTTGGCCCACTCTTTTTGGAGCAGAGAAGGCCTAAAACTGAAACAATTAATAATGCAAGATTCATTTCAAATGGCATGTAAATATAAACCCAATCATCCAGCTCCCCAAAAATTAAGCAAGGCCATAGCAGAAATAATAGCACTAAACCAGTATCCCTTCTCTTTAGTTGAGTCTGTTGATTTTAAGCAATTAGTGCAGACTGCAGTGCTACGATATCAAATACCATCCAGGAAATACTGTACCACAAAAGCAGTACCAAATTTGTACTGTGAATTGTATGAGAAAGTGACACAGATGTTGAAGATGGCAGCAGTGCCAGAAATCCATATTAAAACTGACATGTGGACTAGCATCCAAACCGTAGACTACATGACCATCCGTGCTCACTGGGCCTCCTTCCATGATTCCACTGAATCATCCTCTGTCTCAGAATCAACCAGGACATTTAGGAAGCAGGCTGTCTTGTGTATTACTGGTATCAAGTTGAAAGATCATACTACAGTGAACCTCTTAAGGTAAGGTAAGAAGACACTGCTGAATGGTTCAGTCCTTGTGGCCTTTCTTCAGGATTTATTGTATCTGATAATAGAGTCACATTGTACATGCTACGATGGATGGCAGGTATATGCACATACCTTGCTTTGCTCACACCCTCAATCTTGTAGTGTATGATTTTCTCTGGGATGACAGAAGCATTCAGAATGCCCTTAGTGTTGCATGCAAAATCTGTGAACAGTTTAGCCTTTCCACCAAAGCATGCAAAATACCGTACAGCTACAAAAGGGCAATAACCTTCCACAACATCAATTAAAGCAGGAGGTAGTTACCAGGTGAAATTCCACCTTTTATATGGTACAAAAGCTCTCCGAGCAGCATCAGTGCATCAGTACATGATGGATCACTCTGCAGGGAAAGGGGATGCATGTCTCAGTTCCACCCAGTGGAAACTGTTGGTACAGTTGTGCCAGGTTCTGCAGCCTTTTTAGGAAGCCACTAAGAAAATTAATACAGACAATGCCAGTCTAAGTCAGGTTATCCCCCTGATATGCCTATTTAAAAAAAATTGGAAATTCACAAGGCAAAATTTCTGGAGAAAGGTACTGTGACTTCACTTGTAGAAAACCTGACTGTGTCCCTTGAAAAGGACCCCAAATAGAAAATATGTTACAATATGAATATTATATTCTCACTACCATGTTAGACCCATAATGTAAGGCTACTCTGGCTTCCTTTCTTTACTCTGGCATCACAGACATCAGCAGATATAATGACTGACAGAGTGAAATGAAGTGGTGGATACCATTTCATCACAACAAACTCTTGAGCATACAGACTCCCAAACCTCACTACCAGCAAGAGGTGCATCCACTGTGAAAGATCAAGATGAAGAACTGGGCATTTGGTTAGAGCCTCAAGATAGCGATGAAAACAGTACTTGTTCCATTTTTTTCCAAGGAAAAACTGCTGCCAGTATGATGGAAGACTATCAAAAAGACCATAATAAACTATCTGTACAGGATGACCCTCTGAAATATTAGCAGAGCAAGTGAAAAATCTGTCAAGTATTGTACAAAACAGATATTTTTTACTTGAGTTGCTCATGGCTGGTCTAACCACGGCGCCGTGTTGCTTCCATGGTGGGGCATTTAAAATCCCAAATAAATGGATGTTGCAGCCACAGAGTTGTGCAAGCCCCCCTGCAACCTGTTGCACCAGCACTTCTGGAGCAGAGGTGGTGAAGGGCAACTTTGTCTCAAGGCATCCTAATTTCAACACAGCTTGCGTTTGAAAATTGGGATTGCTGCCGAATTTGGTAAAAGGTGTCACTCGTATCCAGTTCTTTTGGTACAAGCACCTTGTGCCAAATTTTGGGCTTTTAAAACCAGGCCCTCTTTTGTGTGTATGTATGTGTGTGTGTGGAGGGGGGAGACAGATCTGCCTGTATCATAATGTCTGGAATGAAATTGTAATAACATTATGTAGGGTGATTCAGATGCTGGTAGAGACCCAATCCAGTCTGAACACAGCTAAGATTAAGAACAATATAAAAATCATGTAGAGGGCAAAAATATGCATATAGTATACCCTTATTATACAGTAGTAAGTGAATACTGTATAATACAGGTATACTATAGGCATCTGTTCATTTTGTGCAACAACGCATATAGGGCTAGGTTGGTTGGTTAGCTAGGTTTATGTTTTGCCTTTATCTTGCACACTGGGAGGCAAATGGTAAGCACACATACATGTAATTTAAGATTAAAGAAGAAGATGAATTGACATTTGGCATTTATAGTTGCAATAATATACGTTAATTTAGTGGCAGTGCAATTAAAAATGCCAAATGTCAATTCGTCTTCTTCTTCAATCTTAAATTACATGCAATTATAAATACCAAATGTCAGTTTGTCATCTTCTATCTTAAATTATGTGCATGTGCTTACAATTTCTCTCCCAGAATTTGCAACACAAAGGCAAAACATAAACCCTAGCTAGCTGACCAACCTGGCCTTATAGGTGTTGTGCAAAATGCGCACAGCAATTTTTCCATAGTGCCTGACTAAAAAATGTAATCAAAGCCAAACTCAAACCACTGGCTATTCTTGTACTTTCCTAATAAACAATCCACCTGTGAAATTTAATACAGACATTCTTAACTAGTAACTACTGCACTTATGAAGTTGCTTAGGGCGACATGAATATCTAACCAAATGCAGCTGATCTTCTTGTATTTTCCACTTAAAGTATTTCTTTATTAATATTTTAAAAAAGGAACAGACAATAAACAACTCACTTGCAAAAGTTCATGAAATTTTTTTCTTCTTTTCAGCAAAATAGCACTATATAGTATACAGCCATAGTAAGCTATACAAAATCCATTATAAAAGAAAGAACATGGATAATAACTGGGAGTACAGATTCTTTACATAACTAGTGCTAGACCCTTGAATTAGAAGCATTTCAAAGTGGTTTGCCAAACACATAATCTGCAATGAGCCCATGTGGGTATTAACAATACACTTGCAAAAGTTTTAGAGACATTTTTGTTACCATATAGTTGTAGTTGTCTAAGCCTGACTACAAAATCTAACCCAGTTCTATTAACTTATTTATTCTCTTGTATCGATGAATGGAAACAAACATTAGATTATGTCAATAAAGTTAGACATTTGAAGTTGTCTGAGGCATTTGCTACTTTTACTAATGGCTGAGGAAATTGTAGCTATACAAACTTAATGCAGAACAACTGCAAACAAAACAATATCTGTGGTCATGCCTGGCATTTCTTCTCCTCCCTGCAAGCAGGATCAGCTTTTATTTGTCAGCCTGCTTACTGACATGCACCACGCTCACCGACCTGCCTTTTGCTTGTCCACAAAAGGCTTATCCCAATGCATCTTTTACTGAAACTCTGCTGTTAAGAGCTGTCAGGGGAAGTCAACGGGGTACCTTTGGTTAGAATATTTAGATTTCTTTTTGCCATCTGTCAGAGTTGGAGGACTCAGCAATTACCATGGCTGCCCATCATTTGCTGATTTCTGGGAGGGAGAGTGGGCAGGTGGTCTGTTGGTGATATACCTTGACAGGGGACATTTTACTGTGGCTACACTTACTACTAATCTGGATCTGCAGCCTAGAATGTATAAACTGTGAGGACAAGCTAAAAAAAGTCAGTACTGAGGAGTCTACCAGGATAAGATATGAATTTTGTGCTGTTTGTGGACAGCTAATTTTTTTGCTATAAACATGCATTTTTATGTCATTTTATGACTTATGCCACTTCTGTTTTTTTAAAGTACAGTATTTACTTTACAAAAATGTCTGACTGACATTGTTCTATGGAACTCACCAAGCACTGATACCTCGGTGCACTAGTTGCCAAAAGGGTTCCCAGTTCAGTTGTTGTCACTCCTTATGGCAGTGGATTCCAAGCCTTTTCACCCAGTCAGAATGCAGGAAAATCACTACCCATTTTATAACACATTTTTTTTTTATTTCTTTTTTTCCTCCTCTACGGCCCTGCCAGAGCCGCCGCTTCAGGAGTCACCAATGAAACCCATCCCTGCCACCGACTTACCTGCTGCTTAGGGTCCTTAATTCTGCTGCAGATTACTCCCCCTGGGTGGGTTCAGGGTGGGGAGAACCCCTGTGCCTTAATGCCTTATCCAGTCCCAGAGACAGCGGCAGTCGGTGGCACATCAGGACTGAGTTCAGCACTCCATCTACCCGGCTCTGAAGGGTGATTTTCCCAGTTCTGTGAGGATGTTACTAGCCCTTGACATCAATACACGAGTGCCGATGTCCGCAATGTCCTCCCCCTTGATGTTGCAGCCCCTAGAGGTGATTGGTCCACAGGTCTCCGCCCATGACCAATGAAACCCCCGAGGTGCTGATGAGCTGTCATGTCTCCAGTCTCCGCCAGGGTGACCGCTCACCGGGATAGATTCCCACCTTCCCTGGAGAAGGTGAGTTGTCATTGGACACTCAGCCTTTCTCCCTCCAGCGGACCCCTGGAGACCCGAGTCCGCTCCTGAACCTGGGTCGCCGGCATTGTACTAGGTGAAGCATCCAGTGCCTCAACCCTCAGCGCCACTGGGCCGGCTTATAACACAGTTTAAACAGCAGAATGCACTGCATCTTAGGCAGTGGACCCAGTTTTAATACTACTGCCACTTCATTGATATTTTCTGATGCTTTTGTCTTGATAAAGCCTTTTTTCATTCAGTTATACATATAGGATGAATCTAGCAAATCCAAGTTCTTTGCAAATCCAAATCAAAAATCAACCTGGAATTGGCAAATCCAAAACCAAATCTGAATCCAACCTGTCTTTGCTCATCCCTACTATGAATACAAGAGTGAAATTATTTAAACTCTAGTCCACTTTGTGTCATGTTGTACTTGTGAAAACAAAATTAAAATAAAACGTGTAAGAAAAAACTAACTTTTGGAAATTATATCTTCACACTGGTGATGGCCATTCCATGTAATAGCACAGCACAACCTTTGGGGGTGGAGTTTGCTTGCTGCTAAGGATAAGGCAGCAGGAGAGCAGACCTGTGAACAGAGATGCTGCGAAGTTTAATTCTGCCAGCTAAGCTGGTGAGAAATCATCCACTCTGCATCATTAAACACTATGTGAAGTCTCCATAGAATTATACTACTTTGCCTTATAATGACTTTGCCCCATTATGATTTTGCGTTATGGTGACTTCGCGTTCACTTCACTTTGGATTCTGTTGAACCTGAAGTGAGTCATAATTGAAAAAGCCCACTGATTACATGTGTTACAGTCTGCTGATCACATGGTTCAGTCAGGAAGCTAATCAGGCAAGATAGTGAAAGACTTTCACTTTTGCCTTACCTAGTGTGGGAGAAAGAGGTTTTGTGAGAGAGGAGACATCTGGGGACAGGTGGGCAGCACACCTACCTTGCAAACCACCATAATGCACAGTGGTAGGCCAAGGTTGCCAAGCAGGGATGGAATGTTCCTGCTGTCCTTGCTGGGCAACAGGTGGCAGCACGGCCTCCACCTGCACATGGGGTCAAGCCTGGTCAGGCCATGGAGCAAGTGGCTGCTCCAGAACATACAGAGGATACTAGCAACCCTGCAAGAATGCCTGCCACACAGGCTGATTTGGGCCTGATGTGGAGTGAGTTGGCCCACCTGAATAACAGGGTTGCAAACCTGGAGCAGAGGTTGGAGTGCATCGAGGATCACAAACTCCAAATTATGGCCATGCTCCAACTGCTGCTCTCTCGCACCATAATGTGGAGCATTAGTTATTGTTTGTCCATGCATCCACAACCCTCTCCATGAAAAAATGCTTCCTGATGTTGCCCCGATCCATCTCCCCCTCCATCTGCAAATTTTGCCCCCTTTACATTGTTACATTGTCACAGGTTCAACTTGGGACAATACTCAAACCATCAGCAACTTCACTACTACCACCAGTGGAGACAACGGCATCTCCAACCATCATTGAAGCAACTGATTGTACTGTGAAAAATATAGTCAGAGAAATCCATTTACTGGCATCAACTGTACACTTATGCTGTGTGCTACCACGCCCATGGCCACTCTTGCCAGTCACAACAGTACCATGGCCAGAAACATCTTTGCATCCACGTCACTTTGCAGGCATTATTTTGGATTACACAGAAAATTCACAGCAAATTTAGATTTCTGTGGATGGGAAGCCAAAAAACAACAACTGTGGCTTACAGATCCAGATTGAGCACTAAACATATGGACATATGAAATTTGCCAGCAGATAAAGGCCTAGAGGTCTATCAAGTCTGCTCGAATGTGCAGCTAACACTCCTTATTCAGATGCAAATGCACAGACAGTTGGAGATTTCACACTCAAGAAAAGCAGCCACACAGGTACAACAGTGCCTTAATCAGTGGTCACACAAATCCAAAACTGGAAAAATAATACCTTTTGTGAGTTGGAAGGGGTGGGGACCACTGCAGTACCAGTCCACTACCTAGACAGAATGAAGCAGTAAAAAATACCACAGATGGATAACAGATTCAGAGTGCTGCAATTACTGTGTGGCACAATAAAATGTGTCAGACTTGGTGGCACGTATACACATTCACAACTACAGGTAATGTGCAGAAAATTTAACTGTTTAGTACACTATATAACCAAATCTTTTAAACAGAATGAAAATATGCACTGTACCACCACAAACAGAAAATAATCAAAAACACTTCAAGTATTACTGTGTGTACATAAACACACAAATACTTACACACACTACTAGTACAAAACAGTTAAAAAGACTGCCTTTCTCATGTGACTCTCACTGTACCACAGATGTGCCCCTGCCCCGAGGCACACTTCAATAGTGTCTGTCAGTATACAGACTTAATGTTCTAAATTAACATTCAAAATGCACAGAAAAACAATCAACACTCAATGATCTAAGCACATGAGGATTTCCTACAATCGATGTACTAAATTTGGTCCAAAATAATTGGATCAAAAGTGATTTTTTAAAGCTTAGATTCTCAGAGCTCTAAAAGCAAACTTTCTCCAGCTTTCCACTACATATTCTATGCAAAACTGAAGCTGTGCAAGACAATATAGAGCCAATGTGACCTGCCATCTGATGAATCAATGCAAAATTTTGCCTCAGATAGCAATATAAAGGCGAAGTAAAGTGAAGTCCATTCAAATCAATGGCACTTCTCGATAAAATTAAGGGAAGGCAGTAAAACAAGGCAAAGTAGTGTGAAGTCCATTGGTTTCAATGCACTTCATGATAAAAAATAAAGGTGGAGTAATATGCTTTGCATTGTGGAGCACTTCACAAATTAATACGCAAAGTGCTCCATGTAGTGAAGTAAGAGCACTTCGCCAGCCTCTACCTGTGAACAAGTCTAGCAGTTGGTTCCAGTTTACCACCACCCTTTCTGTGAAATAGTGCCTCATCATTTCCCTCTTGAATATACCCCCATCCAATTTCAGACTATGCTCTTTCGTATTTCTGACCCCAACCCCTTAGTCTGAACATGTCCTCAGAACTTACCCTATTTATGCCCTTTAAATATTTATAGTGTATGTTAGAACATTGTTCACCTTTGTTTTTTATCCTCAGATAAAAGTAGTTCTACCACAGTAGCTATGGTCTTAGAATGCTATTCAACTCTTCTGGGATAGAACAGCATTGTAAAGAATGGGCAGGAATGAGGGTGTTGTTTTCAGTCCTGAATGATTTGCTACGCAACCATCAAACAGTTAAATGAATTTGTTAGGAACGATAGCCATGGTGTTTTTTTCAAAACAATTATTTGAACAGGAGCAATTTATTCTTGAGACTGAGAATAAAAAAACAATAAAAAAACAAATGACATCCGCTTACTGAATTCGTTCCTCCACAATAACGCTGAGGACAGACCCATCACAAACATACCTCACGCAGAGCAGAACAAGTTAGTAACCACATTTATTTTCAAAGTACAAAGGATCGATGGCTCTGAATTTGAGCCTAGTAGCCTACGAGGTTTCCTGGGTAGCATCGATAGGCATCTACTGAAACAAAACTATGGTCACTACATATTTCACGGCAACACAACAGAGTTTCAGGAAACTCTTAAAACACCAAAATCCAAGCAAAAGCACCTGAAACAATGGGGTAAGGGGAATTAACCTAACAAAGCTGAAGCCCCGACTGATGAGGATATAGACAGACTGTATTCAACTGGTACCATAGGTTTGCATAACCCTACCTCATTGCTAAACATGTTATTTTTCAATATCAGCGTATATTTTGGCCTACATACTAGTGAGCATTACTGCCTTAAGTGGGGAGACCTACAGCTATGCAAAGATTCAGCAGGAGAGTGCCACATCCAGTACAATGAGTGACAGACCAAAACCAGTACTGGTGAAAACACCCGTGATGTCCCCCCCATTAAACCTCAAATGTATGAAACCAAAAAAAATCCAGTTTGAGATCTGATTGCTGCCTATATGAAGTATGCTGCATAGAGGTCACCTAAAATGTAAATCCCCAATGCCCCATTTTACCTGGCAGCCAACATAAACTATGTGCCAGTGAAATAAGGATCTCTGTGGTTCCATAGCATGACAGTTGGTCATAACAAAATATGGTCAATGATGACGGAAATGAAGGTTGCTGCAGGTCTCCCTGAAGAAATTAAAATCACTAATCACTCCACCAGGAAAACCTGCATACAGCATCTAACTGATGGCAATGTGCCACCGACAGAAGTGGCCTAAGTATCTGGACACAGAAACCTAGCATCTATTAACAACTACTCAGTTATGACTGAGGCAAAGCAGCGCAGAAATTCCTCACTGTTTGCTTGAACCAGTTCTGCTGTGAAAAGCATCCCAGACTCTAACCTTTCACAGTCTGTTTCTGTGATGCAGTCAGAGAAAACTTATTCAACCCCAGCAGTTCAACAAAATGTGCCAAACCCTCATACCAGTCCCCCAGACTTTTTGCGTGGACTAACATTATTTAGCAGCAACTACATCTTTCAACAAGATGTACGCATAAACTTATTCAAAAACATGGAGCTTCAAGGAGAGTCACGTGATGAGCTGATCGGGTAGGACGTGTCCCGAGCGTCTCTGAGGCCTGCGGCATAAAATTTAAGTTTCTTGTGCTCCAGGACTGGCGAAAAGCGATTAATCTGGCCGTTAAGTGCTCCGGAGAAGACGCGGGTATACCTCCTGGCAGGACGACATAGAACCGCGAATCTTCTCAAGACCGGCGAGTTCACATTTAATAGTGGCGCATCGGCAAGCTCAGGCCGTGCCCTTGCCGGAAGATGGAAGCGGACTTTGTGGAACCCCTGGTGGGGCGTGCTCCAGCCACCAAACGGCCTAAATACCAGTCACCCACTATACCTGAACAGGGCGAGGAAGCTGTGAAAGAAGGGGGCTTGGGCACAAATGGGGACGATATTCGGGAAATCAAGGCACTGTTACAAGGGTTGGTGTTGGATTTCTCTGAGGTTAAACCGGCATTAAAGTCTTTGGCACAAAGAATGGGCAATGCTGAGGCCTGGATTTCCTCACAAGAGAGGAAGGTTTCGGTGATGGATCAGGAGGTGGGGACGATTCGGAAAAAGCTGAAGAAATTGGAAGAGAGGGTGGAAGACCAGGAATGAAGAAATCGCAGGAATAACTTGATTTTGGCGGGGCTACCAGAGAGGGCTGAAGGCCCACACTGTGTCTTCTTTATGCAGGAGCTCCTATTAAAATTGTTAGGCCCTACACCATTTGGGGAGGGGTATAATCTGGAAAGAGCTCATCGGGCACTACGGGAGATGCCACCACCGGGACGAGGCCCCGAGTCATAATCATGCGATTCCTTAATTATAAAGAAAAATCCCATGTGCTGCTGGCTGCCAGACAAAAAAAGCCTCTGCAATGGAATGGTGCTTCACTATGGTTTTTTCAAGACCAAACGCCAGTGATTAGAGAAAAGCAGAAGGATTATGCTGATATCAAGAAGAAGCTTTATCTTGCAGGGATAAAATTTCGGCTTCAGTTTCCCGCTACTTTGGTGGTGCATCTCCAGACTGGAGAGAAGAAGTTTCTCACGCCGAAGGATGCGCTGGAGGGGCTACGGGCTGAGCTTCCAGATTTATTCAAACCCCCATCATGACTGTCTGCAGGCAAAGGAGGTTGAGCCCCTTGAGGGCTGTGATGGAAAAAGGACAGGGGTGTCTACAATTTTAAGGCCGGTGGCTTCACTGCTTTTGGCTTGAATCTGGACATTTAAGGGACTAGCAAGGGTCGGGTTATTAGACCTGGATGGGTCATAAAAAGTTAAATCACAAGACTTAAGTGTATTAATTAGTGGTCATGGGGGAAGGGGATTTGTTAAACATATTATCTGTGTTACCAGACCCAGGAATACTTTCCAGTCCCTGAAGCACTGGAGGAATTGGTTATAAGGGGATGATGAGGGATTGTGTTTATCACAAAAGGGTCAATTAGCTAGGGCTTTACTTGCTAATGGGTGTTACTAGTTATAAAGCGGGCGCCTGCCAGCTTTGGGGATAGATGGATTAGGGAAGTGGCCCAAGGGATTGGGACCTTTTCAGCATTAGCAAAGGAAGGGGTATTACTCCGGGATGCAAGAGAACCCAGAGTGGAGCAATGTCGGTTACAGATATAATTTTCCAAGGAGGGCTTGAGGGGGACTCCCTTAATTTCCTTGCTGTTTACTTTCTCCTTTTTATCTTGGAAATATAAGGGGACGATGGAGTATAGAGAAGATGGGGCCTTTAATTACACGTCTCTGGGGGATTTAAGGGCCAGATTCTGGGGTTTCATGTCAATGTCTGGGACTGAGGGGAGGTAAGGGAACGGGTTCATCCATGACTCAACATCAGATGGTTGGTCGGTCTAAGGACCGGGGGTCAAAGGGGGGGGCAGGGGTGGAAAGAGAGAGAGTCCAAGTAAGGGAACAATAGGAATGCAGACCTTAGAGAGGCACAATATCTGGGTTCATGTGAAAAATTTTGATGTTACTGATGGCATGCCTTAAAATAATTTCCTGGAATGTAAAAGGACTCAGGGGTCGATGTAAGAGAATGATCATGCTGCGGTATATTGAGCAATGAGGGGTGCACATTGTAGCACTACAAGAGACACATTTATTGACGGAAGAGTTAGATGGTCTCAGGAAGCGATGGGTGGGGCAGGTATATGGAGTGGGTAGGGACAGGGCCTCTGGGGGGGTTGCAATTTTAATCAAGAAATCCTGTCCATTTGAAGTGACCCAAGTGTTGACCAGGCAAGACTGTAGGGGAATTTACTTGTCGGGCAATCTGCTTGGTAAGGCAGTCTCGTGGCATCCATTTATACAACCCCCGACTTCTAATTTTGCCTCAATATAGCGATATAGCTACCCCTTCCTCACATTCACTTATTCTGGCTGGGGATTGGAATATATATTTTGATAACAAGGAGGATAGGATACCTCACATAGCGGGCCGAAGTCCAAGGCCCAGTTAGCGCTGGCTAAGTTTTTGGAGTCAGCAGCTTTAGTTGATCCATTTAAGAATCTTCCAAACGGGGGCCCTAGCATGACAATCTACTCGGCAGATATAAGAGTTACACTAGAATTGACTTTTTCTTGGTTAATAGAGAGGCTCTCACAGAGATTAGAGAAGTGCTGACTGAGGGTAGGACCCTCTCAGACCACTCTCTCATCCAGTTGCAGTGGGAACCAAGACCCACGCTGCCTAGACCTTATAGGTGGAGGCTCCACAATTGGCTTTTAACAGATGATAAGAGAAGGGACGAATTAGAGGGGGCTCTACAGGAAATCATTAGGTCCCAGCTTCCCACACTGAAGGATAAAAGGTTAGCTTGGCCTACTTGTAAGTTCTTGTATGCTGAGGTAGCTAGGGGTCTGGCGGCAAGGGTCAAGGCGCTTAGTAGGGCCAAAGAAGAATTCCTGGTCGTGGCGATAAACTCTTTGTCGCAGCTTGAAGGGTCCTCGGGGGAAATAGATGCGGAACTTAAAAGTTTGAGAAGGGAACTGTCGGAAATTGTTCATGGGAAAACAGAGTTCTGGTTAAATAAGATTAATGCCAAGTTCCTATTGCAGGGTGACGTCCCAGGGCACCTTCTAGCTGCCAGAATTAAAGAATGGGAGGCAAGTAGGACAATTATATCAGTTAAGCATGAAGGGAAGCTGGTTACAGATCCTCAAGAAATGGCTGAGGCATTTGCATCATTCTTTGCAGAAATCTATCAAGCTAGAGACTTGGTGGGGGAGAAAGAGGTTAATAGTTACTTAGAAGGTATTCAGCTACCTATTTTGGATTCTGCCCAAGTTAAGGAACTGGAAGCCCCAATAAGAGCATCTGAGATTGTCGATGTGGTGCGGTCTCTTCCTCTAGGTAAATCACCAGGGCCTGATGGTCTCACTGCTAAATTTTGCCAAACTCATATCCAGACTATACTCCCTATACTTCATGATTTTTTCCTTACCATAATGAGGGAAGGAATTCACCATTCACCGCTCTACCAGGCGTATGTTACTCTAATACCTAAGCCAGATAAGCCCAGGTATGTACTAGGTAATTATAGGCCTATAGCACTAATAAACCAAGATATTAAGATTCTTACCAAAATCTTGGCAAATAGGATCTTGACTATTGCTCCGAGTTTAATTAGTCAGGAGCAAGTAGGCTTTATGCCAGGGAGAGGGGCGAAAGACGCCCTCAGGACAATTCATCATATTCTAAACTTTGCCCCAGACTCTCGGTTACCCCTGGCCCTGATCTCCCTAGACGCTGAAAAAGTGTTTGACCGGGTCTCACATTAATTTCTCTTTGCTACAATGGAGAAAATGGGGTTCCCTGGGGGTCTCCTTAGAGGTATTAAGAATCTATATGCTGCTCCAATGGCTAGAATACTATGCAATGGTTATATCTCGAGGGAATTTAAACTCAATAATGGGACTCGCCAAGGATGTCCCCTTTCGCCGATACTGTTCAACATCTATCTAGAACCCCTGTTAAGATCTATAAATAGGGATGTCAAGGTCCAGGGGATCAGGATTGGGGGAATGGAGCTAAAACTTTCAGTCTTCACGGACGATATACTTCTTCATTTACGAGATCCAGTATCCAGCTTTGAGAGTGTAAGAGACTCAATAGATCATTTCTCTAAGGTCTCTAACTACAAGTTAAATCTTACCAAAACACAAATCCTACCCTTGACTCCACATGTATTTAAGGCAGACTTCTCATGCCTGGGAGTACAGTGGAACACTGACAAATTGAAGTATCTTGGAATTTGGATTACAGCAAACCAAGAGTCCGGGGTTGATGCTAATTTGGGGGGGATCATATCGACAATTAAAGGGGACATTATAAGGTGGAACAAGTTACCTCTGAATTTTACGTCGCGCCTTGGCCTTATTAAGATGAATGTCCTACCAAGGTTGATATACCCAGTATATCTAGCTCCATATAACATCCCTTTCAAGTGGTTTAGTTTAATTAGAAGACTAATTTCAGGATTCCTATGGAATAACAAACCAGCCAGGATAAAATATAAGGTCTTGCGTTTGCCATATGAGGAGGGGGACATTAGACTACCTGATCTCCATGCTTACTATGTGGCAGGCCAGTTAGGCCTGTTGGCTCAATGGGCGGAAAGTGCTGATGGGGGAAATTATACTCCTGTATGGCTGCAAATCGAGAGGCAATCGTTACTGAGCTCCGGCTGTTTTCCTGAATCGATGCTATATGCTAGGCCCAAAAAGGATTTATTTAGGGAGGGGTATGGGAACCCAATTAGGAAAACCCTGGAGGCCTGGTGGTCCTTTCTCACTCCGGTACAGAGGTGCAGTCAAATGAGGTCCAGAGACCAGCCCATATTGGGTAACCCAACTTGGTTATAGGGGGTCGGGTACTTGGACACCGGTGGTCTAATTATCTGGGTGGTTTAAGATTGAATGACACACAGCAGGGAGACAAAATAGTTCTACTACCACAATGTGAGGGATTGTCCTTTTTTCAAAGGCTACAGCTTAAACAAATGATTGCAGGGTTCCAGAAGGGGTTGGGGGACTTTTCAGATAGTTTCCTCCTGTGGGTGAGTTTAAGGGAAGCCTTCCGGAAAGCTAAGCCACTCTCACGAGTTTACAAACTTCTTTTGGACTTCCTGGGCCCAAATATTTCTACTCAAATCCCTTATTGGGATAAGGCGATGGCTCCTAAAAATCTAAGATGGGAAATTATTTGGAAGACCACTAAATACAATGTGATTCCCAAATACAGGAATATGCAGATCTTTGTGGTTCACAACATACACTATACCCCTGTAAAGCTATATGCTAGAGGGTTGAGACAGACAGATCTGTGTTTCAGGTGCGAAAGAAGTGGGTGACCTGTTACATGTCATGTGGGGTTGCAGCAAAATTTTTCCCCTATGGAGGGAGATTAAATGGGGCATGGATCCAATGCTAGATTATTCAGCTTATATGACCCCAGAAGTATGTGTTCTGGGTGACTTCTCTCAGATAATGGGGACCGCACCCAAATTCCAGCTCTCTTTAATGGTGTCGGTAGTCAAGGCATTCATAGTAAAGCACTGGAAGGACGATCAGGTCTGTGCATATGAACAATGGGTGAGAGAACTGCTGGGGGTACTGGCTAAGATAAAGAGACACCTATTTTCTGAGGGGAGACAGGAGTTATACGCTAAAAGACGGGCAATATTAGATGCGATCTATTCTCAGCAAGTTACTGGCACTGGAACCCAGGTCTGTCTGTCAGATAATGATTAGCAAAGAGATATATGCTGGAATGTCTAATGTCTATATTGTATTGTGCCATGTGTAATATGTTACTTCTTCTTTTATTTTCCCCAATATTCTGTGTAATGTTAGGATTCAAAGCTTCCCAGATGGCTAAAACTGGGCCATACTGGGTTTATTATTAAGATAATAGGGAAATTGTGGTGGTCTGCAGGGGGTTCAAGGGGATGGGGACTCTCTCTCTCTTCCAGGGACACACTGGAAGTCAGTCGGGTGATTCAGGCTCCTGGGGGTCCTAGGATGCAACACACCTGCGAATGGACATATAAGGAGGATTGAGCTAAAGAAGGGATGGGTGTTTCTAATAATGGGCAATGTCTTATGTTAAAGCACTACTGAGTTCGAATTTCAATATAATGTATGGCGCCCAGTGTGTTGTACATAGGTTGTATAGCTTCATACAGCCTGTTTCGGTTGTGTCCCTGGCTAGGCCGGGTTTGTGTAGTGTGTGTTTGTTCGTTGTTTACTTCTGAAAATGAATAAATATGTTTTAAAAAAAAAAAACATGGAGCTGCAAAAGAGATGCCACATCCATGTGCTGGATTTTTCTTCGGACAGTGATTAAGGCGAGAGAAAAAGAAGTAAAGTAACCTAACTGTTGGTGTTGTGAGTGTGTGTGTGTGTGTGTATATGTGGGGGGGCAGCATAATACGTGACAGTTCAAATGTTAACCACTCATGAATGAAGGTCATAGAGCAAAGAGCCAAGAGCCAAGAATCAGCATTTATATAGTGCTTTTCATACACAGTATCCCAAAGCACTTCACAAGCAATGCTAGACTGGTAGTGAAGTGACTGCATGTGTGGTGGCAGCCATATTGCACATCATCACCCACACACAGCCTGGATAATTGCATGAACCTGGTTTATGGGCAGTGGAATGTTGGCCAGGACACCGGGAATGTTCCCTGCTCTTTGCAGGAATGATAGTGAGGCTAAATAGAATGAACGGTGGGTGGGCAGAGGGGGACAGTGAAAAAGCAGGAATACTGAACGAATATTTCTGCACAGTATTCACAAAAGAGGAGGGGGAAGTGCCTAATCCAATTAACAGAAGCACTCTTGGTAGGGGGGTCGATCCCAGTCCTTTCACAGAAGAAAGGGTTCTGCAAGAACTCCTAAAACTGACCGTGGACAAAGCAATGGGTCCTGATGGAATTCACCCCAGAATTCTAAAAGAACTAAGGGAGGAACTAGTGAAACCACTGGCTACTCTTTTTAATAAATCATGGGAGGATGGTGTGGTAGCTGAGGACTGGAGGAAGGCGGATGTGATTCCCCTTCACAAAAGTGGGTCCAAGACAGAGGCAGGAAACTACAGACCTGTCAGTCTGACCTCTGTGGTAGGGAAAGTGATGGAGTCACTTCTGAAGGAAAGAATAGTCGAGTACCTAGAGGCCAGTGGAGCACAGGACCCAAGGCAGTATGGGTTCACAGCGGGAAGGTCATGTCAGATGAATCTAATAGATTTCTTTGACTGGGTGACCAAAGTAGTAGACCAGGGAGGGGCTGTGGACATGGCCTACCTAGACTTTAGCAAGGCATTTGACACAGTCCCACACAAAAGATTAATAGTCAAATTAACCAGCCTGGGAGTGGGACCCAGGGTGGTAGCCTGGGTAAAACATTGGCTGGACAACAGGACACAGAAGGTAATTGTAAATGGAGTCCACTCTGAAGAAAGGGGGTTTACTAGTGGGGTTCCAAAGGGTTCAGTATTGGGTCCAGTCCTTTTTAATGTCTTCATCAGTGACACTGCAGAGGGACTGGAAGAAAAAGTATGCCTTTTTGCAGATGACACAAAAATCTGCAACAGGGTTGATACACCAGGAGGCGTGGAAAGGATGAAAAGGGACTTGGCAAGGTTGGAGGAATGGTCCGAAGTATGGCAGCTAGGATTCAATGCAAAGAAGTGCAAAATAATGCACCTGGGAAACAAGAACCCAGGGGAAGAATACACAATGGGTGAGGAGGTAGTAACAACAACAAAAAAGAAAAGGGACCTGGGGGTAATCATATTAGATGACCTTAAGGTTAGCAAGCAATGTGAGAAGGCAGTAGGGAGGGCTGGGGGTATACTGGGATGTATAGGGAGAGGCATCATCAGCAGAAAACAAGAAATTGTTATCCCTCTGTACAGACAGTTGGTGAGACCCCATCTGGAGTACTGTGTCCGGTTCTGGAGACCCCATCTCCGCAAGGACATAGACAGGATAGAGGCAGTCCAGAGGAGGGCAACTAAAATGGTGCAGGGTCTGCAAGAGAAGCCGTATGAGGAGAGACTAAAGGAGCTTAATATGTATACCCTTGAGGAAAGAAGGGAGAGGGGGGAATGATAGAAACTTTTAAGTACCTGTGGAATCAATAAAGTCCAAGAGGGTAGCATCTTTCAGAAAAAGAGACTTGCAAGAACAAGGGGACACAATTTAAAGATAGAAGGAGGGCAGTTCAGGGGCAATGTGAGGAAGTATTATTTCACAGAGAGGGTACTGGATGCATGGAACAGCCTTCCTGAGGAGGTTGTGGGGTCTAAAACTGTGGGAGAATTCAAGAATGCATGGGACAGACATAAGGCAATTCTTGTGGGGGGTAGGAAGAAATAGGCTGTTGGTTAACTAGGATCTGCGGCCTATCCTGTAGATAGGGAAATGGGCAGACTAGATGGGTCTAGCGGTCCTTATCTGCCGTCAAAGTCTATGTTTCTATGTTTCTATGTTTCTATGTTTCTATGTTTGCAAAGAGTGCCCTGGGTTCTTTTACTTCCACCTGGACACCCACCAGGACAACACCAGGATGAGCAGAAGGGACATCGGTTTAATGTCTCATCTGTATTTAAACATGAGTCATGCGGCGGCTCACTGGAGGTTCACTGAAATTGTTTAAAAGTATGAAAAAAGAAATCAAAATCCAAATTCCAGCTAAAGGTAATGTTTATCTCTTTTTTGTTTTGTTCTTCTCATTCTTCAGGTATCACAGAAATTGCCTTGCAACAAATAGAAAACAGACTTAAAAAATTCTGCCAATTTAGTGTAGAAGCATAGTTAAGCCTTCTGTGTGCTTACATCTAAATACTTGTTACTGCTTGACATAACTGGTACCTTTCTTTAGCAAGTGTTATGTTATTTTCCTATTGCCTGCTGCCTACAACATACACTGTAAAAAATAGTGGCTGTGTAATTGTGGAAGAACTCAGTATGTTCTACCACCTCAGGATTCTGATTCCCTGAGACCTCTTGAGCTTCGCTCTTGAGGTCTGTGGGAATCAGAATCCCTCTGTGGCAGAACATAGGGGTTCTGCACGATAACTCAGCCAGTATTCTCTATATAGGTCTCAGTCATGTCACCCTTTTCCCTCCTATCCTTCAGGGAATACATGTTGAGCTCCCTCAGTCTTTCCTCAAATAGCATGTCCCCCAGGCCTAGCATAATTTTTGTCACTCTATATTGTACCCCGTCAAGTAGATTGATGTCTTCCTTTAAGTATGGGTGCCAGAACTGCACACTGTAGTCAAAGTGTTGTCTCACTAGCAACCTGTAGAACGGCAGAATGACTTCCTTCCTTTGAGAAGTGATCCCTCTGGCAATGCACCCCAGCATTTTATTGGCGTTATTTATTTATTTTTATTTAGTTCGTTTCTGTTGATGGGGTGGGTGCTCTAAACAGTAGAGCTGCCTATTTTTGGGCAAACCCAGACTTTAGTTGTCACTTTCCTGCACTATGCAGAATGCTCCATGTCCCCTGTAATCAGTACCACTAGATCTTTCTCCTCCACTTTTGATGGATAACTGCAATCCCCCAAACCAGTAGCCATACCTAGGGTTTATGACTCCCAAGTGCATGACCTAGCACTTTATTAATAAAGGGAGGGAGGGAGGGTGGGCAGCGGGTGACTGTGAAAAGGCAGAGATACTAAACAAATATTTTTGCTCAGTATTTACAAAGGAAGAGGGGGAGGTACCTAAAACAAACAGTAGAAACACTCTGGATACAGAAGTTGATACCAGCCCATTTACAGAAGAAAGGGTTCTGAAAGAGCTCTTAAAACTGAAGGTGGACAAAGCAATGGGGCCTGATGGGATTCATCCCAGAATTCTAAAAGAACTAAGGGTAGAACTAGTGACAACACTGACTACCCTCTTTAACAAATCATGGGAGGATGAGGTGGTACCTGAGGACTGGAGGAGGGCAGATGTGATTCCCCTTCACAAAAGTGGGAGCAAGGCAGAAGCAGGAAACTACAGACCTGTTAGTTTAACCTCAGTGGTAGGGAAAATGATGGAATCACTTCTGAAGGAAAGAATTGTTGAGTATCTAGAGGCCAGAGGGGCACAAGACCCAAGGCAGCATGGATTCACAGCAGGAAGGTCATGCCAGACAAATCTGATAGATTTCTTTGACTGGGTGACCAAAGTAGTTGATCAGGGAGGGACTGTGGACATGGCCTACCTAGACTTTAGCAAAGCATTTGACACAGTCCCACACAAAAGATTAATATACAAGTTAGCCAGCCTGGGAGTGGGTCCCAAGATGACAGCCTGGGTAAAGAACTGGCTGGAGAATAGGACACAGAGAGTAATAGTAAATGGAGTCCACTCTGAAAAAAGGGGGGTTAGTAGTGGGGTACCGCAGGGTTCAGTATTAGGACTGGTCCTCTTCAATGTCTTTATAAGTGACATTGCAGAGGGACTGGAAGGAAAAGTATGTCTCTTTGCAGATGACACAAAGATCTGCAACAGAGTTGATGCGCAAGGTGGGGTGGAAAGGATGAGAAGGGACTTGGCAAGGTTAGAGGAATGGTCAAATGTATGGCAGCTTAGACTCAATGCTAAGAAGTGCAAGGTAATGCACCTGGGAAACAAAAACCCAGGGGAAGAGTACACAATGGGGGGTGAGATACTAACAACAACAAAAATAGAAAGGGACCTGGGGGTAGTCATATCAGATGACCTAAAGGTGGGCATGCAATGTGAGAGGGCAGTAAGGAGGTCTGAGGGAATACTGGGATGCATAGGGAGAGGCATCACCAGTAGAAAACAAGAAGTTATTATCCCTCTGTACAGACAGCTGGAGAAACCACATCTGGAGTACTGCGTGCAGTTCTGGAGACCCAATCTCCGCAAAGACATAGACAGGATGGAAGCTGTCCAGAGGAGGGCAACTAAAAATGGTGCAGGGTCTGCACCGGAAGACATATGAAGAGAGACTTAAGGAGCTTAATATGTATAGCTTGAGGAAAGAAGGGAGAGGGGGACATGATAGAAACTTTCAAGTACCTCAAGGGAATCAACAAAGTCCAAGAGGGTAGCATCTTTCAAAAAAGAGGTGTGCAAGAACAAGGGGCACAATTTGAAGATAGAAGAAGGGAGGCTCAGAGGTAATTTAAGGAAGTATTTTTCACAGACAGGGTGGTGGATGTATGGAACGGCCTTCCAGAGGAGGTTGTGGAGTCAAAAAACAGTGGTGGAATTCAAGCATGTATGGGACAGTCATAAGGCAATTCTAGGGGTTGGGGGTAGGAAGAAGTAGGCTGCTGGTTAACTAGGATCTGCAGCTTATCCATCAGGTAGGGAAATGGGCAGACTGGGTGGGCCAAGCGGTCCTTATCTGCCATCAAATTCTATGTTTCTATGTTTCTTAGCATTAAAGCTCATCTGCCAACTGTCAGACCAGTGCTCAAGCTTTGCCAGATATCTATGCCTTGACAAATCTGGCTGCTGCCATTAGTCCTGAATCCTCCGATGATTCCTCCTCCTCCATCTCCTTCTCACAATCTGCAATGCCAACCTGTGCAAGAACTGCTCCCAGAAGTTTCAATTTTGGAAGTGGTTTTCTGGTTGTCTTACTGATAGATGTCAAAGTTGCATCCCACATCTCTCACTTCCCTTGCTGACTGTTGGTGAGGGTAACACAATGAGTCTCATCTTGATATGCTGTTTTGTGAGCATCTGCAAACCATATATGTGACTTCTTTTTGCAGATAATATTTTTGTTCATGTATTTTATGTTTGGCATTTCATCAAATTTACCATTCATAACCTAGGTTGTCTGGGTTGTATAACATAGCAGTCTGGGATCGAGACAATAAATATCATCAATTTCATCTAATGGCATCATATACCAAATACATATCTACCATAAATAGAAGAAAAAAAATAGATGCTTTTAACCTTAGTCAATAAAGACTTCCATGCCCCAATCTTCAATATTTTTATTATAGATTTTCCAAAGTGGTTTGTAATCCTGAAAGTGTTTATAATTGTACAGTGTATTCAGAAATAACTGTTTTCATTCCATGTTTGGAAGAGGCAGTGAGTCTTCAGGATATTTTCAGTTTTTAAGAATCAGTCTTTTAACTGTCATATTAGCTCTCAAAATTAATGTATTTTATTTGTAGTGTACAATCATTATACATCTCTAAAATTTTTATCTTAATTTCCATGAATCTCTTTATTTTGTCTCCCCATGTAGACTGCCACCACAGTTGAAAAATATACTAATAGCCACTTCTGTCAAAGTTCACAACCAACTTTGTAGATCTATGAAATACAAAAATATGCATGCTATCTCTCAACCAATCTGTGGAAACTTGCATTTTAAATTGCAGGGAGTTACCCTTCATACCCCAAAAATGATTGGTAGGCATGTCTATGATCTGATATCAGAGGGACGATTACCTGGTAGTCCAGTCCCACTGCATGGTCTTGGGCTCCCTCAAACACAAATTTTCAAAGTATATCAGATCCATCACATGCTTATAAAATGGTTTTGAGTAGCAGAATGGTAGATTTACTGGGCTGATTTCCTTTCCCTTATTCAATAATTGGCTGGGTCATCTCATGCCATATCAAAGTTAGTAGCATTTTTATTTCCTCAAATATTTCCTAATGTAACACGAGACTCCCACTACTGGGAAACAGTATTACCAACACTGCACAGGGAGCAGGATCACATTTGGCTAGACCTTTACCAGTATCTGACTAATGATCGATTGCACCTCACCTAATTTTATATTCTTCTCAACAAGTATTTCACACCAGTGCACTTACACAAAATGAAGACATTTCCCACAGCAACATGTACAAGATGTGGGGCCATAGAGGGGTCTCTGTTTCATATTTTGTGGGAGTGTTCTAAAGTAGTTCAGTTATGGGAAAAAAAGAAAGTCTACATTAGATCCTGTATTAGGCTTAGCTGAATGCTTCTCCCCTGAGATCTGTGTTGTGGTATCCCTCTCAATAATTCCTGTCAAGGAACGAAGGTTTCACTTCTCTTTAATTGCTTTAACGGTAAAGCAGCTAGTCTTGTGGCACTGGTTTCACCAAGATGAAATCTCTTACTCGAAATGGTTGAATGAGATATTATACAGTGTGAGAGTTGAAAAAACTATTGCTAGTCTTAGGAATCACCCTCAGGCTTATAACAATAAATGGAGCAAACTGGGGACCCTTTTACTGGTGCATGCAACACCTTAATGTTTAGGCAAGGTAAAGTATCCCATCTGCACAGCACTGTTTCCTTTCACCTAATGTCTAGTAGATGTTATACAGAATCTACGTGACTCATGTAGATCTGGGCTAATTGCCTTTTTGTACCACTGGTATCAGGGGAAGGGAGGGGAAAGGGGTCTGGAGGGTTTGGGGGGAGGTAGGGTGGGGTGTTTCTATCTTTGTTTATGGATTTTGTTGTTTCCTTTTGTATGGTTGCATTCCTGGGTCTGCTTTGTCTTCTCACAAATTGTACTGTACTGACTAAATTTAAACAAAAAATCTTATCTTAGGGTCTTTCCAGTGTGGAAAATCAATTCCTATTTGGTCCAAGATCACAAGGAGTAAGACCACCAGGTAGTACATAATCGGCATTCCCAAAAGAGATGAGCAATTTCTTCCTCCAAAGCCCGACAATGTTGGTAAAAATGTGATATTTATGGGATTATTTTATGCAATCTATAAGGGCAGAAATAGTGTATGATCTATTCAGAATGTTATATTGAATGGCTCTATCTCTAGTACATTTGTACTTTAAAATTTAATTACATGCTAATGACAATTGTTCTATAAAAGTACATCTCAGCTCTTTTTCCCATTTCTGAAATACTGTTTTATATACCATTATAAATAGCTTGTGCAACAATTTGTTAGCCATGTAGATGATAAGATTTATGCCAAAGTATTGAATAACAGGTTATTATCAATAATAGACAAAATTATTCATGCAGACCAGACTGGTTTTATTCCAAACAGAACCATTCAATCAATATTTCACAAGTTATAGTTCATTATTGAATATCTTACAGGATCAAAAACATCAACAGTTTTCTTTCATCAGACAAGAGCAACATTTCTGATATGTTGGAATGGAAATATCTTTTTGGGGCAATGCAAAATTTCAACTTCCTAGACAAATTCATAGATTATATCAAATATATTTATAGCAGGCCTATGGCACAAATAAAGGTAAATAATATACTTTCATGCCCCTCGGTGCTCCAAAGAGGTGCCAGGCAGGGATCCCCCGTCTCCTTCCTAGTTTATCATTGATATTGAACTTTTGCATTGCAAGATAGGGCCAAACTGTAAAATAAAAGGTATTTAATTGAAATTGGTTGGCCCCAGCTGAGCATGAGATTAGAACAACTTTTATGGATCTTGGATTTCAACAGTTGATCACTGGCTCCACCAGGGTGATTTATAAAACAGGGTACTCTTCAACTCTTGATTGGGTAATTATCAACAGCCCATCATGTATTATTAAATGCAGAATTCTCTCTGATGGGATTAGTGATCACAGTCCTGTGTTTTTTGATTAATTGGTTAAACCCTATAAAAAAGAAGTAAGGTTTATAAAATATAGAAGGCTCAGATATTTGGATGAGAGAAGGTTTTATGAGGAGTCACAGCTACTCGTTTGGTCATTTTTGGATAATATAATTGATATTGATGAAGCATATCAGACATTTTGTTATTATTTCATTTCCATCTGTGATACAATAATACTCAATAGATCATTAAGGGTTAGGGAGAATAACAGTATTTGGTTTACCCCTAACCTATTGAAATTGATAAGGAAAAGAAACCGAGCCTGGAAAGTGTATAGAAGGACTAAATAATTGGATCATAAAATACTTTATAAAGAGCTAAGGAACAAATGCCAATTAACTATTCAAGCAGCAACATAGGATTTTTTAAGCACAAATTCTCAGAGGTCAAAAGGAATTCAAGTGCAACATGGAACACAATTAATTTGTTGAAGGGGAAAATTGAAAGGGAGTGAACGTTGCGTATTAGAAAAGGATGGTAGTATTATTATGGAACCTAAAACTGTGGCAGAAGCCTTTAACTTGCACTTTACCAATTTGAGGAAGTATAGTTCTACTGTGGGTAACATAAAAGGTTCTTGGAGCCATTTGGATGCACTTTTGCAACCAAGAGGTGATAGAATTGACTATGGTGATACTATTCCTAAGTTTTACTTCCGTTTTTTTACATACTAAGGATGTGGTTGATTTGGTGTCTAAAACGGATCCAAGGCCCTATACAGGAGCAGATGGTGTTGATTATAGGATTCTGAAAAGGGTTATCAATAGTGTGACTGGACCGTTGACAAAATTGTTTAATTATTCTCTTTGTCATGAGGCTTTCCCAAATGTGTGGAAAAGTGCAGTGGTAAAGCTTTTTTTTTAATAAGGGTCAAGACTTAATCCAAATAACTATTGATCAATTTCTATGTTGGCTTCCCTTTCTAAGATTCTAGAAAAAAATAGTTTCAGTTCAGTTGATAGAACACTTAATAAAATATAATCTTTGGTGAGATTCACAACATGGCTTTAGGCCCTGCCATAATACTGAGACAGCCTTGGTGAGGTTCACCAATCATGTTACCAAAGCAATAGATGTTGGGGATTTTGCTATAGCAGCTTTTGTGCACCTCACCAAGGCTTTCGATTTAGTGAATCATGATGTACTTTTGAAGCAGTTATCTTCTGTACAGTTATCAGATGGGGTTATTTCCTGGTTTAGTGATTATTTAGCTAATAGGAATCAGAAGACAATAATCAATGGAACATTATCTGAGCCTGCAATGTTGAAATGTGGAGTCCCACAGGGCTCCATACTAGGTCCTTTGCTTTTTTTCATTATTTATAAACTCTTTAGCTGTTAATTTTAAAAATACTGAGTTATTGCTATATGCTGATGATGCTGTGTTGTTTTGTTCTGGTTCTAATTTTTCGACTTTACAAAACACTTTACAACAGGATTTTAGTTTGCTTCATTATCGGTTTGATAAACATAAATTGGTGTTAAATTCTGCAAAAACCAAGACATTGGTGTTTTCCCATTCTAGGAGAATGCAAACTCAGGAGTTAAATTTACTGATAATTTTGGCAATGTAATTGAACAGGTTAGGGAGTTTAAATATTTGGGAATATTAATTGATTGTCAGCATTCGATGCTCATGTAATGGAGTTAATTAGTAGGGTACATAAAAGGTTGGTGTTTCTTTATCGAATTAGGGAAATCTTACAGTTGATGTTAGGTTATTACTTACATATAGTCTATTGTTATCAATTTTGGATTATGGGTCTATAGTGTACGCTTATACATCTGATAGAGTATTTAGAAGACTCCAAGCTACATACCATTCTGTTTTACGTTTTGCTACTGGTCAATCGAGGTTAACTCACCATTGTTTTCTTTACAAACATTTTGGTTCTTTGTCATTAGAGGGGCGATTTAATCTTAGGTCTTTGTTGTTTTTACATAAGGATCACTTAGGTATTATGCCACAAAGTATTCTAAGATGGTTTCCCTTGAATACAAAATCTGGTTGTACAAGATTACACAGTAGGGAGGGCTTTCTGGTCCCTTTCTTTCATACATCTTTTGGCCAAAACTCCTTGAAATTGACCACTGTTATGATGTATAATCAGCTTCCTTGCAATGTTATAAACCAAAAGCAGTTATCTATTTTTAAGACAGAACTTAAAAAATATTTGTCGGAGAAGTCAATTTGTAAATGTTTTTCAGAATGTATATTTATGGATTGTAAACTGTTTTAAAGTTATGTGTATGTTTGTTGTATAAACTGGTTGTTTATGAAAATGGGCTTGTCACACAGACTTACCAGTATAAATATAAATAAAATAAAAAAAAAATGAATTATGGTGTCCCCACTGGAGAGTAAAGTCAACGCACACGAAGATGACTTTCTACTTTTATTACAGGTTCCTGGGACAAGTTTGCAAGAACTTAAACTAATAATTACTAGATTCTCAAAAATAATAGAATATAAAGTAAATGAAACTAAGTCAGAAATGATTACCTTTAATTTGGAACAACCAGGCAGTCTGAAAGATATCAAGAATGTAGCAATACAAGAGAAGAGTATGAAATATCTAGGGACCACTATACTGTAGCCACCGATCTGAAAGCCATCAATAATTAAATCATAAAGAACTATATTTTTCTTCAAAGGACATATTTTTGGGGTGGAGCAAGATCCCATTATCATTATGTGGGAAAATCCAGAGGATAAAGATGTTGGCCATTCCTTTTCAATTATATAGACTACAAACTATACTCACACCGATTCCATCTATTTGGTTTAAAAGAATTTGAAATGTACTTCAGAAATTCATTTGGAATAACAAGTCATCTAGGATTTTATTGCAAAGACATTGCCTATCCAAGGTACAAGGAGGCTTAGCTTGCCCTGATACAGAGGTTTGCTATACTGTGTATATGGTAAATATAGCAATTAGATGGGCATTTGACAAAGAAGACAATACAGGACATGAGACTGGGAATTTAATGGCAAGAGAACTTTTTGCAGAGACAATTGAGATAATTTTTTCCATAGCAAAAAAACAAAGTCAAATCCAAGAGAATTATAATAAAGACTCTCTGCCACATAACTATCAAATTCATCAATAAAACCAAATGGGCAACTGATATGTCGCTATTGAATAAAGTCTGGCATAACCCAAATTTTAGGATGAATGGTAAGTTGCTTTATAAAAAATCTTGGATAGAGAAAGGAATTAAGAAATGGCAAGACTTTTATGTAAAAGGCACTAAGCTAAAAGGGGAGGAATTTAGATATAAATATAATCTGCACAATCATCAGTATTTATATTTTAGTCAGTTAAGCAGCATATATTCAAAAGATTATAAACTATGAGAAAGAGTTCAAAATAACAAGAAGATGGAGTTCAGAATTGCAGAACATTCTTAATTACAAGATTAGCAACCCATATACATGACTGATCAGCAGTATTTGCAGATGCTCAGATTTCTGACTACCAGCATCAATTATGGTTAAAAATCTCCTTTTGTACCATGGATCCATCACTGTTGCAGCACACCAAGTGAAAATAGAGAAACTAGAATAGCACGGTTAGAACCGTGCTGTCCAAACAGCAAAATGTATAACAGCTACAGGGATAGTACAGTGCAGTCAATGTTAGCGCTATCCCTGTAGCTGTTTGCTGTTGGGAGGAAAAGGAAAAAGTGTCTGCTGTGGGGTGTGCAGCCAAGCAGATGCTATAGTGTGCAGGGTAAGGAATGAGCAGCAGAGGTCAGCAGAATGTCACTGGACTGGGGCTCAAGTCCTGGTCCCAGGAGACGTGTATTTGTTTTTTTATTGTTTTTGTGTGAGACAAAGGTGTTAGTTACTTTATTTTTTCTCCCCGCCTGACAGATGCGCTGCTTGTGTCTGCCTCCATCCTGCACTTTTGGCCCCCTCCCTCAGTGTTCCTGCTGAGTCCCACCTCCCCTCCTCAAGGAATCCCCCCTCCCCACAGTTCCTTCCCATTCCCATGTTATTGAGAAGGTGGTGCAGTGGGTGAAGACCCCCCCCCATAACGGGGGGGTGTTGGGGTGGAGTCTCCCCATGAACACACAGTGTAGCCAGTTCATTTTCTGTGGTGCTATGGTAGCATTCAGTGTTTTCGCTGGTGCTACAATTGATTTTGCCATTTTTGTTTCATGGTTTTAAATGGGTCTGTTCATGAAAAGGTTTTACCAAAGTATGACATGGGAGTGAAATTTTCAAATCGACCATAGATGAATTGTTTAATACAGGTTAAGATACCATGACCCATATATTAAAAAAGTACAATATTTTAAAATAAAACATTTTAAGGTTCCCAAGAAAAATGGGGTCTAGTGTGATGACTGTAACAGGACACACCGTGGTGAGTATAACAAGACACACCATAAATCACTGCAAGTGTAATAAAGGGTGACCATAGATGAATTGTGTGATACAGGTTAAGATACAATGATCCACATGTGAAAAAATCACAATATTTTAATGTCAAAAAATGTAAGGTTCCCAAGAAAATGGGATCTAGTGCGATGACTGTAACAAGACACACCATGGTGAGTGTAACAATACACACCACACACCGTGGTGAGTGTAACAAGACACACCACACATCACTGCGAGTGTAATAAAGGGCACCACACAAATGTTAATGAGCAAAAAGGTTTACTTATGTAGACTGAAGGTTTTTTAAACATGACATTACATTAAAAAACAACATGTTTATTATAATTACACTACTTTAAACTATTTTACATGGCACGGAACACTCAAGACCATTTGACAAGAGAGGAACAGAGCTTTCAAGGCCTTTTGACAGTATGAAAGAGTCAGCATGCACACCCCAAATGATCCTTCAATCAAGAGAGAGGCATGGAACACTCCAGACAATGTAACGGAACAACAGATGGGATATTATAAAATGGCTTTCAGAAATGCTGCAATCTGATTTGCTGTTAGGAGTCCAAAAGCCTTACAATAATTCCTGTTACACTGTCATGCATAGCCTGATCACCATGGCATACATTTTTTATAATTGCAATAAGGCACTCCCAACAGTTAGATTAACAGTCTGTTAAGTACCCCACCAGCGTCAAAGGCACCAAGAGTACCCCCCTAACCACAACCCACCAGTAGGGAAGCCACATGGTACTCATGAAGGTTGAATACGAATGCTCACACAGGCAGAGTTGAAAGACTGGCTGGGACACGCTCCCAGACCAGCACAATAACCACAGCATAACTACACCACTTCTCTTATTTTACCCAGACACAATGATTCAGACAATCGGAAGCATCAAGATTGTGTGAGCATTCATATTTGGCCATAACGAGACCAGCGTCAAAGGCACCAAGAGTACCCACCCAACCAACACCCACCAGCAGGGAAGCCTCATGGGGCTCAGGAAGGCCAAATGTAAATGCTCACACAGGCAGAGTCAAAACACATTTTCACATTTTCTGTATACATTATTACTATATAACATGTATTCCAACATTAAAAATAAAAAACAAAACATTCACAGTTCACAGTACATTAAGCCTCCAACCCCACCCCCATACAAAATGCCTGGACAGCAATTACAAAGAATGCCTAAAATGTTATTTTGGTCACTGCCTCTCTCACACTTACTTGTAATGACAAAACAATGAGACCTAGCCCTTTTTGTGATGAACCCTTGTGTCAGACCATGAGTAAAATGACTCCACCACCTACACAGCTCAGTTACAAGGAGGTCCTGTGAAGAAGATTGTAAGCAATACCAAAATGCCGGCCTGGTGGCACTGAGGGTTGAGGCACTGGACGACACACCTTGCACTATGCTAGTGATCCGAGTTCAGGAGCGAGCTCATGTGCCGGGGTTCAGCAGGGGTGGGTGAGGATTGAGCACCTGCTGAGCTGCTCTCCTTCCTGGGGGAGAGGATGGGGCATCACTCGGCATGCCAGTGGCTCCTGGTGGAGTCTGGGGGTGTTGCAGCATGCAGGGCAGCATGTACATAGTGTGGCTGACACTCAGCAGGGTTGCCATGCACCATAGCATCAGGAATATGCACCACACATGGGAGGGGGGAGTGCACACCAGAACAGGGAAAACGGAGTAGGCGATGGCACTGCCCTCATGCCCACAGCCAGGTTTATCCTGCCTGGCCTTCCAGTGTCCTACACCTAGGCTCCCACCCACAGGTTGGAGACTGACTGTATAGAGCACCCAAGAGGAGAGGGTGGCCCTACTCTGGAGGGGTTAAGCTGGTGGTGCTAGTTGTGTGGGCTGAGAGGAAGAAGAGAGGAGGCTCAGATAGGAAGACTTCAGGCAGGGCAGGAACATGCAGGATGCCTGGGATAGACTCCGCAGACCATGACCAGAGGGAAAGAAATATAAAAAAAAAATTAAATATTGAAATAAAAAGAATACAACAGGACACAGAAGGTGCATCAAAATATTGGGCAGCAAAAAAAACAAAAACAAAAACAAAAACATACCCTGGTAAAACAGAACATCAACTAAATTAATAGCACATTTAAAACTTATTTTATTCTATGGTAATCAGGTAAGGCCCACTAGGCACAGGTGCCTGTTTTCAGGGATGACCAGGGAGCACAGGGGAGGTTTAGGGATTTAGGGATTTGCTCAGAGTCATACAGTATGCAAGTGGAGGTTGAAGGAATCAAACCCAGGTCAGTCTGTTAGATGTACCAAGCTCATTCACAGCTTCTACCTTCTAGGATGTGCAGTGTTGCTGCATTGGAGCTCACATAGTTAGCATCACAATGAAATGTATTGCACTAGAGCTGTAACATACAGAGCAAAACACCAGGATGCTTGAACAAGCATTTAATATTGTTGCTGCCATGCAACCTATGCCGCCAAGTTAAAACTGTCCAGAGGAGATCTCCACTACTAATCTCTCTCAAAGGGGGACATATACAAACAAAAATGCAGGTAAATGGGCTGGGACCAAACCACGGAGCTTACATACTTGACAATACAGGGACATAGTCCTTTTGTAATGTATACTAATTGGCTCCATTTCTAACCTCACTAAAGACACTCATGAGAGAATGAGATGGGCAATCAGACAACACCACAGGTTTTGATGTGTTTCACTAACTCCAGCAAGTTCAGTCAGTGAAATGAAAAGCCCCCCAACTCCAAAAACTGAGAACTTGCATACTAATGCCACCAGTAAACAATCAATCCTATAGGATCGATCTCAGTTGGACAGTTCACTAAATGTCACTTGTCCCCCATGATGGTTGTAACACTGAGGAGCGGCAAACACACATCTCTTTAATCCTCACTGTATGTGAAGGAAAAGAGGAAGATCCAGTCACAAATATGACTTTTATACTGCCACCAACTCGAACTGCGTTTCCCGCACAGACACAAGACAAGTATCATGCTGGGCTACCAGACTCTCCACCTGTGATGTGCAAACATAGGCAAATCTAGGACATTGTGTCAGGTGGGGGATCAAACGGCCACATAGCGTTGTGGTGCTATGGGTCATGGACATATCAATTTTTTTGCTCAGAAGCTGAGAGATCCAGGGAGCAAGGAAAAGTGCAAGAATTTTAAATGACTGGAAGACAGTGTGGGGTTCACTGTGATGGGTGTAACAAAGGAGGACGCTACACTTTACACCCATCACAGAAACAATTGAGCATCTCTACAGCCAAAGAGAATAAAGTAAAGGGCCAGGACAGTGTGGATATCTTAAAACAAGATGTTTTGAGCAATACAGTACTTTGGTTTGAATACTGTGAAGTAAATGAGTTCACAGTAGCAAAGAAACACACTGGTTTTAATGTCATATTTTGAGGCAAGAAAATCAGCAGTAAATTAACTTAAATTGAAAAAAAATATGTATGTTAGGGTTGTAATTACAAAAAAGCATTATGTTATCTATCTGTACTACCAACTACCCTTGAATATCACCACTTTCATTTGGGATTTTTTTTTTTTTTTTTGTAATACAATTCAATCAAAGTGATAGGTGCCTTGGTAACCCCTTTTTATGTTTGCTTATGCGCATGCACAAGAAACATTATGTGGCAACTTAGAAAAGAAGTGGGTTGTGGAGGTGTGGCACTATGACAGCCAACAGAGGCATTGCATTTGGGGTCTTGGCACTGGTGCACCAATGGAGGCACAGTGTGCTGATGACTCTGGCATCCAAAAGTGCCACCAACTTGTAACGTTTTCGCCACAGCAATCAGGGGCCGCCTCGCCATTGCAGAGTTAGTCTTTCCGCTGCAATGAGGGAGCAACCCGTCACTGCAGGGCGGAACATTACATAGTGTAATATTGTTTGTGAAAACTGCAGCAAGCCACCACTATGTTTACAAACAATGTTATACAGCCGAACTCCCACTGATGAAGGGGTGCCCAATCCCCCACGGCAGCATGAGCCCCCCCAAACAGTCTTTGTTTGCCGATGGGGGCCTAAATCCCCATCTGCTTCAGTCCCCATCCCAGTTTAATTTGCCAACGGGGGAGCCCACTGCCCGTCGGCATAATCCCCCCCAATAAAGCAGGCTTGGGCCGAGGAGGGTGCCCAGTCCCCCTCAGCTCTTGCGTCCCTCCATGTGCCGACAGGGTGCCCAACCCTCCATCAGCTACAGCCGCCCCCACCAAAAAAAAAAAACACTCGAGCTGCATGCTGGGAGATGACTCCAGCATGCAAATTTCCCTGTTAAATAAAAAAAAAGTCCTGTGATTTATTTTTTTTTGTATCTGTAAATCAGAAAACGGTCCCTCATTGAGTCCAGTGGCCCTGCCCCCCAACCCGCATCCCCCCTCTGCACACCCTGCCTCCTCACACACCCCCACCCCATACTTACCTCCGGAGCCCAGCGTGACAATCTTCAGTGGACCGGGAACACGTCTGCACTCTTCAAAGCCGACCGCGAACTGAAGAAATACCAGTAAGCTCTATAATGACATAAATAGGATTTTTTTCAAGTTTGGTGCATATCTCAGGCATTTTTCAGAATTTTGGCACCAAATTTTCAACATGGGGTTATTGGTACCTCTCCTCATGAATTCACCCACTGTCGTGGCATTATTCTGTCCCAAAAGGTGATTTCATGGTCACTGCGTGGAATCACCTTTTGGGACCGATTAACAAAATGACAGTGCAAGTGTTCATGAGGTGGCCTCTCAAAAAGTCTATGTTGCAAATTTGGTGGAAAAAAATCCAAGAAATTACTGTTTTATCAGCGTGTATTGTGCAGTTGCTACACACGTGAGTAACTTCGTACATTTGCAATATTTTCACTCCAGATTTTCAACATGGCCATTTTTCCACACCTCCCTATGAACAGTGCAGCTGTCATTTTTCACATCCTGACCAACATGTTTTTTCGCACTTCCGGCGCAGAATAGGGTGGGCGCTGTCGGAAATCAGTGTTCAGGACACATTAAGAAAATCACAGTGACACAGTTTATGAGCAGAAGTCCTAAAATCCCTATGTTGAAAATTTTGTGATGTACGTCCATAAAATGGCTGCGTTATGAGCATGCGTTGCACAGTTTCCAAGCACGCTCGTAACTTTGCACATTTGTAATATTTTCACTCCATATTTTCAACATTGCTGTTTTTCCACACCTCCTTATGAACAGTACAGCTGTCATTTTTCTCATACTGGCTGAAATGTGTTTTTATACTTCCGATGCACAATAGCATGGTCGCTGTGGGAAATCAGTGTTCAGGACACAGTAAGAAAATCACAGTGACACTGTTCATGAGCAGCGGTCCAAAAATGCCTACGTTGAAAATTTGGAGACAAAAGTCCATAAATGACTGTGTTACATGCATGCATTGGGCAGTTTCCACATAAGCTCAAAAGTGTGAGCATTTTTAATATTCGCACTACAGATTTTCAACATTGCCATCTCTTCACACCTCCCCATGGATGGTCCAGCTGTCATTCTTCACATCCTGCCTGATCTGTGTTTTCATACATGTGGTGCAGAATGGCACAATAGCTGTTGGAACTCAAAGTTCAGTACGCATTGACAAAATTACACTGACACGCTTCATAAGAGGTCCCAAATTCTTTCATGAGGTGGGGTCACAAAAAGGCCATGTTGAAAACTTGTAGTGCAAATACTAACAAATGCCCATGACGTTAAGGTTTCTAACCATAATGTCCCTCCCTGTACAGAATGACAGGCATCAGAGTGTGCCTTTGGATTGCCGACTGTACTGTTCATGCCATCCCCAACCCCCCCAGCCACTGACAGGCATTGAGATGTACATTGGACTCTTCAGACACAGACTTCACCCCTTTCTCCTATGCTGCACCTATTTCAGTGTATGTTCTTATGGAATGGGGTGTCTGTAAAGCCAAACACCCCAAGGCACACCTCAACACATGTTGGTATCTGCAGAATAGGGTGAGACGACATGGCATGACTGTCATGGGCGATGACCCAAACACTTACCCTAATGCCTGCCCATCTCTACAGGATGGAGGTAGGGTTGTCGTGAAGTTCAATACTTCACTGCCATTCCTGTTCTGCATCTGTCTAATGCCTGCATTTCCAATGCCAATACCAGCAAGCAAACATTCAGCACTGACAAATGCTTGTTGTGAACAGACCCTTATGACCTTGTGCCCTGTTGCAGTACTGAAATCCACAGATGTCAGGATAACATTTAATTGTCTGTTATCAATATCATCCAATACATTCAGCATGTGTTCACCAATGACAGCTTACAGAGTCATCTGTTGCCTCAAACTACTGCTGCACATTAACAGATGGTTTGCCTCAGTACCTGGAGCAGTGGGATGGCCTGGCTAATAAAGGGAATTTTCCCACTCACTGTCTGTGTGGCATGATCAAAAGGCTTCAAGATAAAAATCAACCCATCCATAAACCTCTACTGTTCTGTTGTCAGAGACATAAAAGCTCCAGAACTAGCACAGCTTGTATGAAGTAGCATATAATCTGATAAGGCCTTATACTTTTCATACATCCACTCCAGCATATACAGGATTAAATTCCACCTCATGACAGCCTCTTGCTTTTATCAATGATGAGGCAGGCTGTTTTTTTAATTGCAGTGCACATAATTGTCCCTGGCCTTTCCGGACTGTGCAAAATGGCCACAAATTGACAGCACAGGCTAAATACTTCTTTAATGTCACATTGTGTCAAGAACTCATGCACACCCAGATTTAGACAGTGTGAAATGTGGGGCACCCTAACAAAACCCCTATCACTAATAGACTTGACAAGGTTTGCACTATTGTCACTGGCTATGAAGCATGACTTTCACGATAGTGGGTTCAACCAAGTGCCAATCTCCTCCAGTACTGATGTCAAAATGTTGCCCCCAGTATGTAAATCAGGCATGCTCTTCATAGCCAGTGTTGCATATTTGAGAATTCCAGGCAAGTAGCTTCCATTACAATTAATGTACTTGCACTTGATGCCAAGGTAATGACTAACCCCCTTCAGCTCTATCCATTGTGCTGTTATGCACCTAAATGAACTAGCAGCTGTTGGCCCAATACTCCACATAAAATGGTGGTAACATGGATGTATGAACTGGAGAAATGCTGCAGGGCATGATCAATTTTTTTTCAACAACATCCCTCAGTTCAGGAATCACCCTCTGGGAAAAGTGGGTCCTAGACTGAACTTTCCACTTGTGGCATGCTTTAGACATAAGCAAAGAAAACCACCATTTTCCACAAAAGAAAATGTAAGATTAATTGCAATCATCTCTGCAGAGGCAGCATTCAATTCCCTAGCAATTGAATGATTAGGTGGGATTTATATTGCTTAGATAAAATGCTAGTAACAGTTGGCTTGATCTTTTTTTTTGGTGGTTCTATTTGGGAACGATTGTTTGCATGCACCCCATTGCTCAGAGTCAGATGGAAACAGTATCAAGAAACTTGTGACCAGGCTTAGAGGTTTTGTTAGGGTGATGCTGCTGCTGTTGCTAATCCTGCTGCTGATACTCATCAGTGATTTAACACTTTCAGGAATATGACTGACCTCCTCCTCTTCCTCAGCCATCTTTTCCTCCACAATATCCTCTGTCTTATCTCTACCTCCTAAACCGCCTGTAGACACTTCCATTGATATGATTGCCTCTTAGCCATATGTTTGACTTTATGATTAGTATGCTGTCCACCTGTGCCAACACAAGACCCTTTCTTGCCATGGCTTACTAGGGTCTGACAATGACTACATATTGTACAGTGTCATCTTTTGAAACAGTAAGTCCCACATACAGGATTTTGAGATTTATGTGGAGCACCAGTTGTGGTGGCGATCACATCCACCCTTGGTTTTATTCTGTGATATGTGTCATCATATACTGTTTTTTGTGGCAGAGTTCACCTACCCTTCAAATTGAAAAGTGTGTTCACCTGGCTATCACCCTTTTTTTTTTTCTTTTCAGGTTCCCACAAAAGATCAATGACAGTGTCATCCTCACCTTCATGCTCCATTTCTTCTTCATCCTTTCACAAGTACTCCTCTTCATCATTTTCTTGAGATGGCAGTGATGCACACAACTCTGCCATCTCATCATCTTCAGACTCAGATCCAGTAAGACTAACCACTGGGGACTTTTTTTGATGTTTTCCAACACCACCATGTTTACTCACTGCTGTTGATGGAGTTGAGGACATTTTAGATAACAGATCTTGATTTTATTGATTTATATAAATTATGGTAAGACCTTGAGCATAGACTTATTTTCAAGGGTGACCAGAATATTAAACAGGCATAAAAACACAAATAAGACAACTTATAAAACCAATATAAATATACAATTACACTGGGAGAGATAAAGCTATCCAGAAAAAGATTTACAGTGACTGTTGGTGAAAAGTTATTTTTTTACAGCCTGTCTAAAAGAAGTTATAGAGTTGTTGTGACTAGATAATGATATATGCAAGGTGTTAAAAAAGGATGGCAAATTATAACACATGAGACCCAAGTCATGAAGAAGAAAACTTGACACAAGTTGCCTGCCTAAATCAGATTTGATGCAAGGGGCACCTTGTGTCAGAAGTGGCATAGTTCCCAATTCAGGAAAGCAGGCTGCACCAATGGAAGGGTACTATGCACTGAACAGCTCCTAAGCCAGCCCTGTGCCTGAACCAGGGGGTGCACCATGGCATAAGGGGGCTTACACCAGAATGCAGCTTCAACATCCCCAAAGGTGGAATTCAAGGATCCTTGCAGCTGTTGATGCTGGTACCAATCATTAGACCAGCAAAACGCTGGTCTAATAACCTATGTGCCACACCCGACAACCATGACAGACATGCATCCTGGATACCAGGACAGTGGCACAGTACAAGGCATGGCAGTGTGTGCCAGCATAGTCAGTGTTGTCCCCAAGTCCCATGCCCTGTATGAGTTCAGCCCCCATACATACAGTGCCACAAAGCAGTGGCACCTCCCTGACTGTCCCCTACACACTGCTGGCTGCTAGGGTAACAATGACTGTACCAGGACCCCTAGACAATTGCCATTGCCTTGACCACCACAGCACCATGGCAGGACCTGGCACCACACTGTGTCACTACTGGCTGCCCCATGGCATCAGCAGCAACCTGACCTGGGTGAGTGACCAGTGCGTGTCTCCTTCACATTGCTGTGCCACATTGGTGGCCAGCAAACCAGTTCAGAGTGTTCCTGGGGCAATGGCTCTGGACCACAGGGCAGTTGTGGAAGTCCCAGCACAAGACGAGGCCCAACATGCCCACCCCAGCCATTCCACCCCATCAGCCCCCCTACACTGCCCATTGCCACTGCCATGCTCAGCTGCAGTTACCTTTGTCCATCGGGGTAGCTGCACTTACCTTAGGCATTGTCACCTGCCATTCCTGCTAACTGAAGGGCCAGAGGCTGCTGTGATCCTCCATCATTCCTCTCCTACACACCTTCTTGCACAATGGAGTGGATGCAGCTGTGTCTGTAATACTAGTGCCAGGACACCTCTCGATAGTGAATGGGGTGCAGAGACCCTGGTGCACCAGTGATCAACACAAGCTGTGGTTTGATGCAGCTTGCGCCAATCTTTGTGAATCCAGCCCATGATCTTTTTGGCCAATAGAGGTCCTCATTCTGGGGACAGCAAATTGAAATTGTAGAGAGGACCAAGTAGAGACAGTACTAGGGTACTTTTTAAACATGGGCTGAAATGATGAAGGAACAGAATCTGTGATTACCTTTTTTGCAAGGGTACCAAATTGTAATAAGTACTTCTGTTCTAATGGAAGCCATTAAGCTTGTTTGCATAATTCACAGTGATGAGTACAATATGGTAGTTGTGCTACAGATTTAACTACCTGGTTTATTAGTGTCCTCACCCTGGACTGTAACCCCTCCCCAGTTGAATAATAAAACAAAATACAATAACCAATTGGAGGGAGAAGTAAAATCTGAGACTAGAGTATCTTTGTTGAAGGTATGAGTAGTGAATTTAATCTATATAGTGAGCCTAGCCTTTAAGTAAGCAAGAAGACATGATGGGGTGTGCATTAGACAGATCTAATGCACAGCTAGGGGGACAATAGTGAGGCACGAGCCACAGGCCGAGTCATCAATCAGCACATTAGAGCTGTCTAATGCACATCCCCAGAGTGGCTTATTGCACTTATAAAATGGGCCTGTGTATTCTAAATGGGGTTTCTAGTTTTAGCTGTGCATTAGACACATCTAATGCACAGCTAGCAACCAATCAGATTGCTTGAAATCCTTTGCCCATTTTATAATGGATTATTTTTACCATGGAATTTATGTGCTGTTCACAGGAGAGGGACCTGTCCAGGTTGAGACCAAGGTATTTACATTCTCTGACCTGTTACATTTCCATCCCCTCTAAGGAACTGAGGGTAAGATCTGGAGCAGTGTACAACTTCTTTTAATGATTACAGAATACCATTTATTTGGTTTTCTTTGCATTCAAAACCAGTTTGTCTGAGAGAAACCATTTTTGTAAATCTACAAAATCAGATGTTAACTCTTCCCCGTATATCAGGGAAACTGGGGCTGCTCTTGATGATCACTATGTCATCAGCACAAAGGAACATCTTAGTGTTACTGTAAATGGAGGGTAACGTGTTCAAGAATAAGCTGAATAAAAGGAGACCCAGTACAAAATCTTGAGAAGTGCTCATTATAATTGGGGACGTGGGGGAAAGGCAGCCACTAATTTCTGTAGTTTGTGTTCACCTGTGAAGGTAGTCCTGGCACCAGCTAACAGTATCCATGGGCATACCCAAGTTATAAAGTGTAGCAAATAACAAATTATGATTCATGAGGTTGAAGGCCTTGGTGAGGGCCACAAAAACAGCCACTGTAAAATAACCCTTATCTAGATCCTTGTGTACAGTGTGTGTGAACCCCACCAAGGTCGTCATTGTGCTATATCCAGTTGGAAATCCATGCTCAGCTGGTGTCAGAACCCCATACTTCAGCAGGTGTTCAATCAACTGATAAAATACTATGTGCTCCAGTACCTTAGATAAAGGAGTTAGCAAAGAAATCAGATGGCAGTTTTGTACACTAGATACATCACCAGACTTGTGAATAAGAAAAACAATAGCACATTTACAGATTTGTGGAACTGACCTGTACTGAGTGCAAATTAGAAATATTAATAGTTAGCAAATGATGTCTGCAGTGATCCTCATACACCTAATTTCCACCCAGTCAATGCCCACTGAGGGCTGAGCATGACATTTTGTAAGATAAAGCAGAACCTTCCCGGGGTAAGCACACTAAAATAAAACTTTGGGTGGGTAGGCCTTAGGATTGTGTTTGTACCATAAATCACAGTTCTTTGGCAAGTCTGCATCATCACTAGGGACATACTTGGTTAAATCAGAAAATACTTTATTAAATTCTGTAGCTGTGGTCATTGAGTATCCCAGGTGTGGTATTTAACAACTGAAGATCAGGGTTACATTTTTCCTAACAGATCATTGATTAGGTCCCAGGTGGCTAGGACATTTTTCCCAGCAAACTGTTTTTGCATATCAGTGATAAACTGCTGTTTTAGTGGTTTCATCAAGATCATGAATTTATTACAGGCTTGTTTGTAGGACAGAATTGCTGCATCTGAGTTCTTTCTGTATGCCTTCCATTTTTTTATGTTCACCGTGCATGTGTGCACAGCGAACAGGGTTTTGAGAGGTGTGACACTGTCAGTGCAGTGCAGAGCAGTTGGCAAGGGACACATCATTGCCACACCAATCATCAACCAGGCTGATCATCATGACACAGATTTGGCTTGCTGGGTGGAAACTTCATGTATTTCAAAACAAAATGCTAACCCAATCATGGGTCGGCTACCTCCTTTGTTCTATGCCACCAAGCAAGCATAGTTGATCTGTCTTGATCAACCTGTTGAGGAATTTCAAACATCAAGGAAGACCCCTGCATTTTGCAGATGCCAGCTATAACAAAGAAAACTGTCCATCAATGTTTGTTACTGGTGCCCCGTAACCGTCTGCCACACCCGACCCTCCCTCTCAGCACCCACCAACCCACAACCTCCCCACAAAATTTTTTTTTTGGGTAATCCTTTTTCTCCCCTGACCCCAGTCTGCCTACCTTGACGTCCTGGCATCCCTTCAGTCTTCAGGCTGCCATCCCAAAAATCCTTCCAGCTCCTATGTAGGTCTTGCAGCTGCTACCCCCGTGAATTGCCCCCCATGGCGGGGCGGTGGAGAGCCCTTACCCCATACCTTTCCACCGGAACCAGGATCCAGTATTGCCATGCACCTCGGAGCTGAATGATCTCCCCTGAGATGGCCATCATGCCGCCACAACTGGAGCCATTTTTCCCTTTTTTCTTCCCCTCGTGGACATCTGTGATGTGCAATGACACCAAGGGCAGGAGCGGGCATGCTACCGCATGCGCCCCTTCCCAGCGTCAGTCACAGCATGTGCCCCCCAA
This sequence comes from Neoceratodus forsteri, assembly GCA_016271365.2. NCBI lineage: Eukaryota > Metazoa > Chordata > Ceratodontiformes > Ceratodontidae > Neoceratodus > Neoceratodus forsteri. Next base: position 705,609,834 of record CM057455.1, read on the forward strand.
GTCTATCAATGGCCTTCCGTCACCCCCAGCCACCGCTAGAGGCCACTAGGCCACTGAAGTGTCCTGCTCCCCCCGGAGAAGGAGAGTAGCCCTACAGACACTCGATCCTTTTCCTCCCCTGCTGACCCCTGATGACCCAGGCTCATTCCTGAACCTGGGTCACTGGCATGGAGTGAAGTGTGGCATCCAGCACCTCAACCCTCAGTGCCACCAGGCCAGCCCCACCCACAAACATAACACTGACACTGGGGGTGCCCAATCCCCCAGTGTCCCACCTGAAAGTCCCTCATAGTTTTTTAATACACCCTGAAAAAGAGAAAACTGACCATCAATGTCTGTTGCAGCTACCACTGTAACTGTCATCCCTCAATGCTCAACCCATGTTAGCCCTTGTTTTAAATACATGCTGTAAAAAGAAAGCAATCCATCAATGTTTGTTGTTGCCCTGCCATAACTGTCCTCCCTAGTCCAGCTGATATTAGTCTTCCGGCATGGGGGTGCCCAATCACCTGTGCTGGCTTCAACCCCCAACCCTGCCCACTATAACACTGATACTGGGGATGTCCAATCCCCCAGTGTGGCAAGCTGAAATAAGGAAAACCTTTCCTTGTAGTTGTTTTTTTTTTTTATTGTATGTTTGTTTAAAGAAACCCTGTAAAAAAGAAAAATATTCATCAATGTCTGTTGCAGCTGTTGCTGCCCCCCACCCAACCCTCCCACTCAGCCCCCCAGCCCTTACTTACCCACTAGGGGGTCCAACACCATAATCCTCTCTGGACGGCAGACCCCAACATCTTTAGTCTTCAACACCAGACTGCAAACTGAGGAAATCAGGTATGCGGTTCAAAGTAGTTTTTTTTAATTGCTATTTCTAGTTTAACACAGCTCTCACTTTCTCCTTTTTTGTACAACACTACAATGTCTTAGCACTAATTATTACTGTGGACTGATATTAAATTCCTCTGATGGGCTAATTCTATGACGTGCTGTGCTGCAAAGGGTTCATTGATTTGACAAGGATGTGAGACAGCTATTTCTGTTTATTTTAACTGTTCTGACTACGTGGCTCATCGGAGCTGTCAGAGCAGCAACTTGAGCGTCATTTCAGCACAACTCAGCTCAGCAGAAGTTAGCATGTCTGAAACACAGGAGCTAGGGCCACGTTGTATGATGAATCCTGGTGATGAGAGATTTGTTATGATTTATCCTATTAGAGATAAAATGTATTTACTGTATGTAGTGGATTTTGTTCTCAGGATAGTGCTTTTATTAGCATCAATTAGTGGTAATGTGCATTGTATAAACATTCTCACACCTGTAGTTCCCTCATGTGCCCCAGTTTTAGTTAAATAAACAAAACACACAACATAGGATGAATGATGATGTAATAATTAAATGCCCTGAATGGCTTGTGAGGAATGAAGAAAAAGTAGAGTGTTTTCAACCACCAAGGGTTGTGTAATAATTACAGCAACATCTCTAAGTCTTCAAGTGTGTTATTGAACTTATAAAAAGGTTAAAACAGTAAAAATAAATGTAACACCCCCTCCCCACAATGGGGCTTACCTTATCTTGTCCCCCAGGAGCCCCTTTTTTCCTCCTGATGCCCCGCTGTTCACCGCTACATGTACCAGGTCCCTGTGTGTCCTTGAGTCTCCATCCAGCACCTGCATTGTTCTCTAGTTTAATTAGGGCCAGAGGAGCAAAGCTGCAGAACCACTGCACTGTGCTCAGCACAAATGTGCGAGGAGCAGTCTGCGCGCATGTTCAGTAGCGCATTGCTATTTTAGCACCACGACTGCAGCAAAACAGAAGCCTCTGCAGTACTCCCAATCCCCAACATCAGCCAGTCAGGGATTAGAGGCAAAGAAGAGGTACTTCAGGAGCCTCAAAATATTTTATTGTAAAAGCACCAATGTGTGCTATGGACTGGCCTCATAAATATTAATAAAGTACTCTAAATATTAATGACAACCTGTTTACTGCCTGGGGACAGTGTAAAACAGCAGCAACGAAAGGCTGGAGGAAACATTTTTAATTATAACTCTGCCGCCAGGTGAGGCTGCTAACAGACTGTGGGGCCAATATTTGTAGAAACTGCACTGTTTGGCTGCAAAAAACACTTTCAGTGGGGAGTCTGTAGAATCTAAATGGGACTGTTTACTGTAGCAGCCATGTTTTGTCCTTTAACCCTAAGTGCCAGCCAATTAAGAATCAGGGCACCCAAAATTGAAAGAACTGACTTCTGGGAGGAGGTATGAACCATGTTTTAGGTGCCCAAACTAACTTCCCATCAATAATCAAAGGGATTTAATGTTTATTAATTTCCCTGATGGACAGCTATTATCAGCCAATCAGAAGCTAACATTTTACAAGTGAAACCCCAGGGACAGTTACAGCTTGGGGCAGTCCGGCTTGTGCTCTCAGTGAGACAGGAGGGCTTTGACTATGTTGGGATAAAAGTTTGGAAGTCAGTCCAAGGCTTCCACAGCCAAAGACTGGGAGATTAGCCTTTGTACTGTACAGCACCTGAAAGCCCCAAGGGAGAGTAGATTGTTTTTTTTTTCACTGAATCCTGCAGCATCCCAAGAGAGCTCTCAGCTGGGAAAAAGAGTTTGAACTGCCTGCCAGAGATTGCAGTTTGCTGAGTTTGGCCTGAAGCTGATGTCTGCAGTGGAGAGAAGCCTACAGATGCTCCTGTGGCTGGGAATCAGAGAATTTTGTGAAATCTTGCTGTTTGAAACCTGGGCATTCCATTAAGAGACCGTGTGCTGCTTGACCTGAAGCCACCTGGAATTGTCTGCAAAAGTGTTTGGGCTCAAGCCATTCTGGAGCCTGGTAAGGGATCAGACAGCCTTTATCAAGTGGGGTGGAATGAGCTGCAGGGAGCCATGGATGCATACTTTAGTGCCGGGGCACTCTTGACCTATATAGGGGAGGTGAACCTTGGGGTCACTCCTTGGGTCTGGGATCTTTATGGACCAGGACACCTTGCACAGTGCTCCTGTACTCCAGCAAGTCAAAAGGTGATAAACTACTGGATTCTGACAGCCAGTCAGAAGGTGTCAAGCTGCCAGAGCATCCTACTTTGTCCAACAAGCCTGCTGCTAACCCCTTTGGTTGCTCAATGCCCCAGCTCTCCATCCTGCCTTGAGATCTGATTCAGACTTTGTGAACTGGGAAACCAGAACCATAAGTAAAACCGGGCCTGCCCTGAGCTGGGGAATTAGTTTAAAGTTGTAGCAAGTTACAGTTTAGTCAAAAGTGTATTCCAAGGGGACCAACCCATGGCAAAGATCAGGCCTGCACCTTAATCTGAGTATCCAGCTAGACTGTAGGGACACTGGTACCAGTGGGGAGGTGGGTAATGTAAATGTTTTGTTGCTGTTGTTGTGGGTGGGCACCGTTGCTGTTGTTCATGGGATTTGCCAGCTTATCCAGCATTATAATTACCCTTTCTCTGCTTTCCCTTTCCCCATAATAAAAGTGTTATTGCTGTTACTGTTACAACCATGAGCATATCATTAGCTACAGTCATTAATTGCATGTGTGTTACAGTGCTACAGTTTAAAGTGGTATTCTGTGTGGGGTAGTGGAAGGGGAGGTGAGAAGGTGCAGCATCCCTGGGGGTTGTACTAAGCAAACATCTGGCCCACTATAATTTTACTCTGGGTGGAGGTGGTATGTGTCATGGTCCATGACACCAACACAGTGACCTACATCCCTGTCAACAAAATCAACAGTTCACCAACAGGTCATTGTGTTGGTGCACCTGAGACTGGGCACACTGTCTCCCAGTCCTGCACCCCTTCCCCGAGTTAACTCCAACTCGGAGTTGATAATCAATAGTATGGTGCAGGTGGAGGGCAAAGCCCCCCGATGAAAAAATGGACCCAGAAACAGTCGGGATATATGTCAACTGCAACTTGTGGCTGACATAAATCCTGTCACTGTGATACTGTTTGACAATAGTGTTGTTGAACCAGCATCGTAGAGCTGGTGGAGGCACTGTGCAATTTATTTATACCTTTGAGAAAGAACCCCATTTGTCACAAGAACAGAACCCAGGCCCCTTAATCTGTAATGTAGTAATCAGGCAGGGGTAGAAGCCTGCTGGTACACTACACTTGGGTTACATAAATATTAAAACACACTGTAAAAATGTTAGTAAATTCTTCCACTGCATTGAAAATGTCTGTACCCTGTTTTCTTTTTCTGTGTTATTACTAGCATTCAATAGATGGACTTTTTGTCATGCGATGGAGAATTTTAAATTCTTCTCAATTCTGCTAGAAGAATATGAACCCCTCCCCAATACACACACATATACATACATGACACACAGACAGACACTCACACACACACACACAAAAAAATATTCCCCTGCACAACAGAAGGTCTACTTGTGGCAGGGTAAACCATAAAGATTTCCCTTGACAAACCTGGAATGAATAGTGGTGGTATTTGTCATGGTCAGCAAAGGAGCACAAACAGATGCAATTATCATTTAAACAAAATGTGTATGTGTGTAAGGATAATATAATGATAGGAACAATACTAAATATGTCATTTTTTTAATGTGGGGAATTTGATTTTTTAGTCATATAGCTGCAAGGTTTTATTGAAGGAAAACATGCCATTTACAAGATTCTGAGAGGTATAGTGATTTGGCTTCAGTTCAACATTTTATGACAGCCGGGCAAGCAGATACAGACTATGGTCTGTGCTATAATATTTGCAAAGCTTGGAAAGGTGATTTGCTTATCAGAATGCAGTTTTTCAAAATCATTTTATAATAAAGAATTGCTTGGTGGATTTACAACCCCCTTGAATAATGTTTTAGCATAATGCTATTGAACCAAAGTACCTGGGTCAAGTCTCAGCTGCCCTATCCTGGGTGAAAAGCAGGGCACAACTGAAAATGAGACATTGCATCTCATCTGCTCTATCCTGGGTAAATATGTAGTAAAATGTGTACAAGCAAGACCCAGTACAACAGCAATACAAGTGGCGAATTTTCAGCATTAACAAATGCTTGTTTATTTCTGTCTATCATATGTTGAAATAGCTCAGGAGTAACCCACTCTTGTTTATTTCCCCTGATTCTTAGTCTTTTCAAAGGGACAAATGTATTACAGATAGTGTTAAAACAAGAGCAAAATGCTTTCAGTGCAGCATTCACATTTGTTGAGTGGTCCAAAAATGATCAATCAACAGAGGATAGGGACTTGAGACATTTTGCAACATCCAGTTTTTTTTTATTGTTTCTGTAATCAACGTATACTGGAGGAACAGATTTCTTTTTGGTACTCCAACAGCAGTAAACTGGGCTATGGTCACTGACACCATCAGGTAAAACACTGGATGGCATTACTTTTGTGATGTCACAGACCAGCATCTAGTCAAGTATAGTATATGGGTGCCGTCTATTGTGAATGGATTTCAGCAACTGCTGAAATCCTGTTATAGGACAGTTCAAAGGTCAAAAAAGTTGTTGTACTATCGTTCTGACATCACATCGATAGTACAACAACTTTTTACCCTTTACCACCACCTGATTGGCTCAGGCAAATCTCTCTGTAGAAAATAAAAATAAACATGGCGTCACGATTTAGCAAGCAATGGGCAACAGAGACACCGACTTTGGAGTTGGGACACAGAGAGCCATACATGGCTCCCTTTCTTAAAAATCAATTTTTTTTTCCATGATTTTAAAAATAAACGACACGGAGAGGTGACATTGAGAAGCCGAACTGAGCACAAGTGGCGCTAGCAGGAACAGGAGCGAGCAGCAGTAGCACCAGCGGGAATGGGAGCGAGCAGCTTCACCAGCGGGAACGGGAGCAGGACTTTCAGCAAGTAATGACAAAAAAAATGTAAAACAAAACAGAAAAAAACCCCATATACTATATAAAATAGTGGATGGGTGAAGATCCACAACTAAGGCTATGTTTCTATCTCGGGCAGTTGATGACATCTGCGAGACCTCTCGAGCTTCGCTCTCGAGGGCTCTATGATGTCATCAACTCCCTTGATGGAAACACAGCCTTGTGGATGTTCATCCATCCACTATTCTATATGTTGTTAAAGTGCCTGTCTTGTGGTGAACCCTTATAGAACTATCAATAATCTGTGAACGTTCTTGATTGACTAATTCATCTTTGTACTTCAGGAAATTTTTCCCTAACCAGTTGAAATTCAAGTCTCACAGAACAATTAATTTGCAGTTTGTGGGGATGTTTTTTCTGTGAGCTCATATTGGATCTAGACCTTCCTCCTGAAAACCTGGAGAGGCATAAATTACTACTAGTGATAGGAATTTCCTTTGGTCCAGTACCAATGTTAATAAAAAAAATTCACAAAATGAAGTACTGTAAAGTGACTCATCATGAATCACACAAAAATGGTTCTTAACATAAAACACGCAGCTTCCCATGCTATATCCACCTCTGTCTCAATAAAATGTATTGTATCCTTCCAGACTAACCATAGCATCTGGTGTTTTGTTAGATAGCCAGTTTTTAGAAAATGCAATTATGTCAAATTTGTAGTGGAGTGCCCAGACCATGAAGTTGTACCATTTGGCCAGTAGGCTTTACACATTTAAGCGTGCAAGATTTAAAGAGTTCCTAGAAAACTGGTCTGAGTGCTTAAAATGTGAATACTGTAGTTCAGAGTTGGGGTGTTTTGAGCCAAAGGTAAGCAATAATAAGAGAATCAAGTGTCTCTTTAATGTAGAGGGGCATTGGTTAAACTTGTAGGTTGACACTTTAATAGTCCTGTAAGACTTCTCAGGAACTAAAAATACTTTTTTAAGAGTTAGCCAAGTTATGAGCTTTATTTTTATGTACTATGCTGTTTCCCTCCACCTTTTTTTTTTTGCAGCTCAGCCCTCGCTTATCCCTTGACCCCATCGGGACTTACCCTACAGCCAATACACCCTGGGTTGCCCCCTAGGGTGGGTTGTGGAGGTGGCTGGATACAGCAGACAATGAGATAGGTCATCTGGTCATGAGTGCCAGGGGCCAATGATCAGGGCTGGGAAACCAGGTGGGGCATCATAGAGGTGGCTGCTGAATTTTCCCCTTTAAGGAGGAGGTGTGATGTGCAATGATGCCAGCATCCACATGCCTCCTAAGGTATCTAGGTGCCAGTCCCTGTGAGACCCCCAGCCTCTGCTAGGGGTCCAACTTGTGCCAGACACACAACACTGCCCCCCCCAGAGAAGGAGAGCCATTTCTAGGACACTTAATCCTTCTGCCCCTGCTGGCCTCCAACTTCCCGGGTCTGTTCTCAAACTAGGGACATCAGTGTCACAGATGGACATTGTGCCACTGCACTAGCAGGCTGGCCAAATTATAAGCTTTCTAGTAAAGATGGTACAAAGTAAATGTAACTCAGTACGTTAAATATGAGTATGGCAAAAAAAAATGCCTGAAATAAAGGGTTACATGGCCCAGAATCTGAGTGTGTAAGTAGTCCCTATCTTTTAAAATTATATGTGGTTCAGAGCTCAGTGCTTGTGTTTATACTGCATCTTATAATGTCGATTTCAGTTTGGATACAGAGGCCAGACCAGTAGTTAGAATGATGCTTCAAGATATAATTATATGAATGGGTAGTGCTTAAGTACTTGGACATAGACATGAATAAATGAGTGATTATAGTTCATGATGAACTTGACAGTACGATAGTGCTGATACTGGAAAAATTGAGTTGATCGGTATAAGTTGATGTGTGTGGCTTTACTCTGTATCCCACCATAGGAAGGAAGGTTAGTTGTTTAGGATGTGACCCCCCCAAAAAGAAAATATGATATCCATGATTATCTCCTCCAATTCTGGACAGTATGGCCAGCAGCAAGAAGAGGAAAAACCCACTGGGGGGAACCTCTGAGGACCCATGACTACTGACCCAACCGTCCTTCTGGGCATACTAAAGGAGCATAATCCTTCATTAATTAATTATTGGCTAGTCCAAGTTTTCAGATTACATATTCAGTGGAACAGTTTGTATCCAAGATGAAAGGTCAAGAACATGCTTCCAAGTCTTGCATAACCGAAGCAGGTAGTAATATGAAAGCATGCAGCATCCCGGTAGATGAGCACTGAGGTGAGCATTGTAGAACATGTCCAATAAGTTAGGGATAGAACTGGAAGTGAGGAGTTCCTGAGGCTAGCAAATGATAGATAGGTGGATGGAGTAATTATATCCAGGCTTTGATGCAGGTGAGACAGGATGAAAATAGAAGTAGTTTGACTTTTAGGTTTCTGCTAATAGAGGGCTTATATAATACATGGAATGGTAGAAGGCTTGCAATGAGACTACTGACTGACGAACTCAGTTCCGGTAAAGTATGATAGGAGTAGAATATATACTTAGGTGATGATATGATGGCAACAGCTGTAGAGCTGAGCTGGAATCTTGGCAGTCTTTACGGGTAGTAAATCTGAAGCACTGGTGCAAGGTTAATAAGCATTCAAGAAGTATAACAGGGTGAGCCCAATAAGTAAGTATGTGCGGGTGGACCACGTAACTTAGGCGATGAGGTAGTAAGTAGCAAGTAAATGCACCAAGTTGGTCAGATGATAAGTAATAGAACGTGGCAGCTAGTTCCTCAGGTGAGATGCGCAGCTTAACCATCAGCTGGTGAGGTAAGTAGAGAGGTGGCTAGCTCCAGGTAAACTGAAAGCACAGCCAGACCTTCGTATGTCTGCTGGTAAGTAAATAGAGTGGCAAATTAATAAGTAGTGGAACTGGCAGCTAGTCTCATGGTTAGGATGCACGGCTAGACCTTCATAGGTCAGCTGGTATAGTAGGTAGAGTGGCGACTAGCTCCACGTAATCACATAAGCACAGTTAGACCCTTATAGCCTGCTGGTAAGTCGGTAGAGTGGCAGCTATCCCTCATAGGCTAGTGTGCGCAGTTTTTCCCCATATAGGTTAGCTGATTATCATGAACAAATTTGAGAGTATAGAGCATATCCGGGGTGACTACTATGAGAATTAGTGAGATCCACAGGTGAGCATATGCGATCCACTTAGGTGGAGTTGTGCTGTCGAGTAATTCTAGCAGGTGAGGAGTTCTTCTGAGAAGGAGAGGAGCTCGAATGAATGTATGAATTCCAGTGTGAGATTATGATCTTAGAATTGATGCCAAGTAAGGTAGAAAACCAGGTAGGAGTTAGGAGTATACAAACCTCCAGGCCCAGATTGGGCATGGCAGACTGAGAGATGTATGAACCTCCAGGCCGGATGCGGTGCAGGCAGGCATAATGTGTGAATATTTGAACCTCTGGCCCAGAGGGTGAAGCAGGTACGAGGTGCAGTAGGTAACAACAGAAGTATAGCCGATAAGAGTTGTGAACCTCCTACCCAACGCTGGGTGAGGCAGGTAGAGTAAAGCAAGCTGAGAGCTGTATGAGCAATACTGAGCTGATCTGAGGGAGCGGATTGAATAATAAACAATTAAGGAGTAGGTGCTTGCCTTGGATGCTTTGGTTTGAGCTTGACAAAATCAGTCAGGAGAGAATGGGGAGGATGCTGCAGCTTGCAGTAACAGTGTTGAGGCTCAGACAGGAGCAGCCCTATGAATGCTACCATGCATTTATAAGTTTTGCAGATGCAATGTGGATGCACTTAGGAATGACAAAGCATACTCTCTGAAAGATATAGATGGAAACAGCTGTGGCTGAAGTGCATATGCAATGTCAAGGAATAGCAGCAGATTGCTTGATGCATAGCGAAACGTAAAGTCTTATGAATTAGGTAAACTGAATGGGCTGCATTACAATGTAGCAAATTACTAATTACAGAATGCCTTGATTGCTAGCATTCAGATGTTCGTCAGCACAAACTGCATGTAATAATAAATGGTTCTTAATAGATATAGCACCTTGAAGCTTGGGTGAGGGAGCAATGTTGATATATACATAGGTGAAATATAGCTTCAAACTTGCCCCTATATGGTGTCTATTAAACTGAATAATAAGCGAGCTTCACTAAACGACCATCTTGAGGCTAAGGTATGCAAATAAAGCTCATAAAAGACATGATGCACTATAGTAGCGTACCCAAGGCTGGGTGTAGTAAGGTAGTAGTGACTGCTTCAAAGTATGGAAGGGAACTATATGCAAACCATCCCTTGAAACTCAGTAAAGCCAGACTCCCCTTGATTTATGAAAATTATTGAATCAAAAGTGCAGGTAAATGCTGCTTCAAGGTCACTTTAGGGACTGAACCCAAATTTAGACAAGCCAGGAACAAGGAGCAGAGCAGGAGGAATCCATAATGCAGCCAGGGAAATGGTATTCAGAAAGGAGAGTACGGGCTGCATAGTATTGTGGCAAGCAGCAAGTGTAAGAGTCAAAAATGGCAGAGCATAGCAGGAGAACAGGAACAGAACATAGGCAGTTCACAAGGTCCCAAAAGTGCAGGACGGGGTGGCAGAGAAGATCCAATGGAGGTGCGGACGCAACAAATGAAAATGACAAAACTACAGTGCTACAGCTGGAGGCAAAAAAGAAAACAGAGAATGGAACAAGATCACATGGGAGGTGGGTAGAGGAGAGAGAAAAAGGGGCAGAAAGAGCAAGGGAAGGAATGGAGCAAGGCAGGGAGGACAGGGTGGGTGAGGGGAAACAAGCCTCAGCCCCAGCATGGAGTGAGTGCAGCAAGTGTGTCTCGCTCTAAGCAGAGCAGCAGGTTTCTGCTGCTTAAGTAGGATATGGGGGAGGAGCTCTTCCCAGATATAACTACAGGTAGAGGCTTTCAATTATCTCTACCTGTCCCTAATGTTAGAATTCTTCATTGTAAAAAGACTTGCATTGTGCAATGAATATGGCCTGACTCATCCAAATAGGCTCAGCAGAACCCCTAGGTAAAACCTGTTCAAAATAGCCTGATAACTGTATCACAGTCCCAAGGCAAGTCAATAAAAAAACAAAGGGAACCACTTTAGCACTAGGTTCAATTCTATTGTCCTTGTCACTGAGCTGAGCTGCCTCATCAGGGGACTAAATTGAGGTCAACGTAGATAATACAATTCTGTGTCAACAGTGGGGACTGCTACTCACCCACCTAAATCAGATAAGTTAAACTGAGTCAAAATACTACTACTGTCACTAGAAGTAATGATTAAAAAGAGTATAATTGACCTTTGATAGGGACTGTGGTACTGCACAGTTTAAAAATACAGTATATAGAAACACACACAGTTTAAGGGAGCAGCAAACCAAGATATAAATTAAAAACAAATTAAATAATTGATATGCAAGCTAAAATTAGTCATAATTATGACTACCATAATTATCTTAATATAGTGACTCATTCAAACTGAGATGCAATAATCGAAAAATGCCCTAAAATCAAGAAGCAATTAGTTAAAGTAAAAAACAGACACAAATAAAAATTGATTAGACAAGTGCAGACTGATCCATGTCCTTTTTATGTTTGCTTGCAAGCATGTGCAAGAAACATAATGCCACCATACGAAGTTTCGTAGGCATGCCATCTCACTTCCAATGCCCTGCTCCTTGTTGCAGGTGCAGCCTCACCGCACCAATAAATGTCCAAGCTGTCTATGACAGCAGTTCAGATGCAGTGGCGTACAGTTTCAAACAAAACACCACTGCAATCAGCGGTGGTAACGTGTAGGCAATTTGCATACTGCTGTTGGCAGTATGCAAAGTGCCTACACATTGGCACCGCATTAGAACTGCTATCATAGGCAGCTCTGTCCCCCACAACAAACACCCAAGTAGCACGCTGGTAGCCCACCCCAGCATGCTCATGTGCTCCCCCACACACACAGTGTAAGGCTGACAGGGGTGCCCAATCCTGCATTGGCTCCACTGCCCTGCAACAGACTTACAGGTGCCATGCTGGAAGCCCACCCCAGTATGGCAAAAGTCTGCATGCCGATAGGGGTGCCCAATCCCCGTTGGCTCCACTGTCCCCCCAACAGACTTCCAGGTACCACACTGGATCCCACCCCAGCATGGTAACAGTCTGTATGGCTGACAGGAGTGTCCAATCCCCCACTGGCTCCACTGTCTCCCCCAAACAACCTTCCAGCTGCTACACAGGATGCCCACCCCAGCATGGCAAAAGTCCTGCATCATCTTTCAAACAAAAAAACAAAAAAAATCACCTGTAAGAAAAAGCGTTCCCTCGCTGACTGTCTTGCCCCCCTCCCCAAGCCACACCCACCCTCTGAGTGCCCCACCTCCCCACACCACCACCTTACCCCATACTTACCTCTGGAGCCCAGCGTAATGATCTTCGGTGGACCGGGAACATGTCTGCACTCTTCAAAGCCGACTGCAAACTGAAGAAATTCCAGTAAGCTGTATAATGGCATAAATGTTGTTTTTTTTTCAGCTTTGGTGCATATCGTGGGCATTTTGGGGACTATTTTTACCAAATTTTCAACATGGGGTTCTTGGGACCCCACCTCATGAACACAGTCACTGTCATTTTGTTATTTGTTCCTGAAAGGTGATTTCCCAGTCACTGCATGTAACCACCTTTCAGGACTAGTTTATGAAATGACAGTGTCACAGTTCATGAGGTAGGCCCCCAAAAACCCTATTTTTAAAATTTGGTGAAAAAATTCCCAAAAATGACCATTTTACAAGCATGCATTGCACAGTTCCTACGCATGCTCTTAACTTTGAGAATTTGTAATATTTTCACTCCAGATTTTCAACATTGCCATTTTACCACACCTCCTTATGAACAGTACAGCTGTCATTTTTAACAACTTGCTCTAAATGTGTTTTCGCACATGTAGCACACATTGCCACAGTCGATTTGTGAAATCAATGTTCAGGACACATTAAGAAAATTACAGTGACACTGTTCATGAGCAGAGTTAAAATGGCTATGTTGAAAATTTTATGACAAAAGTCCATAAAATGACTGTGTTACGTGCGCACATTGTGCAATTTCCACGCACCATCGTAAGTTCATGAATTTGCAATATTTTCATTCCAGATTTTCAACATTGACATTTTTCCACACCTCCTTAGGAACAGTACAGCTGTCATTTTTCACACCCTGGCTGAAATGTGTTTTTGCACTTCCAACACAGAATAGCACTGTAGCAGTGGGAAATTAGTGTTTGGGATAGATTAAGAAAATTACAGTGACACTGTTCATGAGCGAAGGTCCCAAAATGCCTATGTTGAAAATCTGCTGTAAAAAATCCTCAAACGAATTATATTACCAGTGTACATTGCACAATTTCTATGCATGTTTGTGACTTCACCAGTTGTTTTATATTTTCACTCTTGATTTTCAACAATGCCATTTTTTACACCTCCTCATGAACAGTACACCTGTCACTTTTCACATCCTGTTCTAAATGTGTTTTCGAACTTGTGGCAGCAAATGGTGCAGTCACTGTGCAAAATCACCTTTCGCCTAATGAACTGATAGTGTCACTGTTCATACGGTGGGGTCACAAAAAGCCATGTGGAATACTTGGAGTAGAAATACCAGGAAAGGCTCAGGATGTTAGGGTTTTCTACCATGACACCCTATCCTGTAGGGACTGACAGGTGTCAGGGATGAAACTTGGGATTGTCGACAGTAATGCTCATGCCATTGCACCCCCCCACCTCCACCCTCACCCTCCAGCCAGTGACAGGCATTGAGGTGTGCCTTAGACCCTTTGCTCCCAGAGTTCACCCCATTCTCCTGTACTGGGCCCATTTCAGTGTATTTTCTTATGGAATGAGGTGAATGTAAATCCCAAACACCCCAAGGCACATCTCGACACTTGTCAGTGTCTGAAGGGTAGGGTGAGGTGAAATGTCATGACTGTCATGGGTGATAACCCAAAGGCACACTTCAATGCCTGTTCATCTCTGCAGGGAGAGGGTAGGGTTGGCATCAGTTCAATACTTCAGTGTCATTCCTATACTGCATCTGTCTAACTCCTGCACTTCCACTGCTAATGCCAGCAAGCAAACATTCAGCATTGACAAATGCTTGTTCTAAATGATACTATTTAAATGATGAATCCAGATGAATTGCAATAGTCTAAAATCCATGTAAAATCAGGAAGCAGGTAAAGAGGCAAAGGAACAAACAATCAATGTTTAAACCAAGACAGACTATAGTCCAAGTTCTTGTTAGTAAATTAGTCTCTGGTGGCTAGTCCAAATACTCTGGTTATGGAAGATGGCTGATAGTATGGATGAATACGGGTTACTAGTGGGGTACCGCAGGGTTCAGTATTAGGACCGGTTCTCTTCAATGTCTTTATAAGTGACATTGCAGAAGGACTGGAAGGAAAAGTATGTCTCTTTGCAGATGACACTAAGATCTGCAACAGAGTTGATGCACAGGGTGGGGTGGAAAGGATGAGAAGGGACTTGGCAAGGTTAGAGGAATGGTCAAATGTATGGCAGCTTAGATTCAATGCTAAGAAGTGCAAGGTAATGCACCTGGGAAACAAAAACCCAGGGGAAGAGTACACAATGGGGGGTGAGATACTAACAACAACAAAAATGGAAAGGGACCTGGGGGTAGTCATATCAGATGACCTAAAGACGGGCAAACAATGTGAGAGAGCAGCAAGGAGGGCTGGGGGGATACTGGGATGCATTGGGAGAGGCATCACCAGTAGAAAACAGGAAGTTATTATCCCTCTGTACAGACAGCTGGTGAGACCCCATCTGGAGTACTGTGTGCAGTTCTGGAGACCCAGTCTCTGCAAAGACATAGACAGGATGGAAGCTGTCCAGAGGAGGGCAACTAAAATGGTGCAGGGTCTGCACGGAAGACATATGAAGAGACTAAGGAGCTTAATATGTATAGCCTCGAGGAAAGAAGGGAGAGGGGGACATGATAGAAACTTTCAAGTACCTCAAGGAATCAACAAAGTCCAAGAGGGTAGCATCTTTCAAAAAAGAGTGTGCAAGAACAAGAGGGCACAATTTGAAGATAGAGGGGGCGGCTCAGAGGTAATTTACAGAAGTATTTTTTCACAGAGAGGGTTGTGGATGCATGGAACGGCCTTCCAGAGGAGGTTGTGGAGTCAAAATCAGTGGTGGAATTCAAGCATGCATGGGATAGTCATAAGGCAGTTCTGGGGGGTGGGGGTAGGAAGAAGTAGGCTGCTGGTTAACTAGGATCTGCAGCTTATCCAGTAGGTAGGGAAATGGGCAGACTGGGTGGGCCAAGCGGTCCTTATCTGCCATCAAATTCTATGTTTCTATGTTATGTTTCTAATACGAGAAAGAAGCTGGTTGCATCCCAATAATCCATCCCGAGTAATTATCCAAGCTTCCTATTGCTTTTTGGATTTGGAGGTTTTAAAAATCCAAAGAAAGGAAAGTTATAACCATCGATATAACCATTGCATCTACACAGATTGTATTTGTGCAGTGTTTGTTCAGTCTCTAGAGCTTCAAGGGGAAATTTTTCATGAGAGGATTTTTATTGACCCACTCCAGAATCAATTGGTCTCAGCTAACTTTTAGCTAACTTTTGATAGTGAACAGCTGCTTGATTTGAACATCACCATACTTGAAGGAGCAAGAAGCCCTAAGTGCAGGGAACTGTTAGAAGCAAACTGAAATCTTGAACATGTTTGTGCTTAAAGCAGCTCGCTGTATTTGTTTTGATGGTTAATGCTTCTAAGGAGCGATATTCTGGAGTTTTTTTCTTTTTTTGGAATTGATTAATTTGACTGAGAGAAAGAGACAAGAAATAATTATTGAAGACTTTTGAGAAATTTGTACAAACTGAGTTGTTTAAATATCATCAGTTCTTGTTTAGTTTTATAATTGTATTTAGACCTGGAGCTTGCCCACTGTTAAGATCACATGGAATTTGCTGTGTAATGTGAATTTGAATTATTCAAGTTTAATAAGTATTGAGGTGTTTTTTTTTGGATATTTCTTACTTGAGGCAACTCAGGTGTGTATTTAAAATGCCTGTGGAAACTAGAAGTAGGAAATCACCTACCTCTGAAGCCAATATGAAAATTAAAAGGAGTAAATTAACATGCAAAAAAGGCCATTTAAGGGTAATGAGAACTTTAAAGTTCTTGAGAGATTTTGTAAAAACAAGAAAAAAATCATCTCTGAGGGGTATGAGCAGGGGAAGTTAAATACAGGGGAGATGAAAGAGAAAGATAAGACAAGATAGCGATAATGATGTAAAATTAATCACTGAAACAGGAAGAACTAAGTCTCAACCTTTAATTACTGATTTATGGAAATTTAAGCAAAAACAGAGTGAGGAACAGGAAGGGGGACAAAAAACAGCTGTCTCAACCTGAATTCAGATTTAATTGAGCTGGTAAACAGAGAAGTAACTAAAACAGTGGAAGACATTAGGGAAACTATAAGAACTAATCAAAGGATTGAAAAGAAAATCAGTGACATAAAAAAGAACTTCAGGCTGGATTTAGATGGGTCATATAATTTGGCTATAAAAAGTGATGGGGTCTCTTTTGGATCATAATAGGAAGGAGGAGTCTATGTATACTCTAAAGGATATTAATATTGATAGTTGTTTACAGCAGAGCATACAGTATGGGAAAATGAATAAAACCTTGTATATGAGTCCAGAAGAAGAGAAAATTCCTGAAATGGAGATATTGACTAGGGATTGTATCATTGCATTACAAAATCCTTCCTTAGCAAATGCAATGATTTATGAACAATTGATTATGTCAAAACAAGAACTCTCATTTATTAAGGGAATCTGTATGGAAAATAAAAAAAGATAGATTGTATTTATGAAAGTGTTAATAGGGATGTTAAATTATATGCAGTAGACTCTGAAAAACAAGATAGTAATGTTGAAACAAGTCAATTGGTTAGTGATGTATTCCTTCTCTCTGAGATTTCGAGAACAAATGTGAGTGATAAGCCACACTTAGATCTTAGAATAAATGAAGATTTTTTAGAACAGGACTTGGAATTAATTATGCTACCAGAGGGATATGAAAACCTGAACAGCATAATGGAAGAAATAAAGGCAGAAAATCCAGAATTATGGGAAAAAGGGATATCTCAAGAAAAGGAGGACACTGAAAAATCAAAAAGGGGAGATCAGGATTTGAATTCCGGAAGAAGGATGATCTTAGAACAAAGTATTAGAAAGGTAGAGATAGTGGATGAAAATATAAAGAAGGAGAATAAGGGGAAACAAATTAAGGTGGGGAATCATGTTAATAGACAAAACAATAAAACGTTTATACAGAATCTTGGGGTTAAAAAAAGGGTAAGATACAAAATGTAAAATTAAAAAAACAAAGAAAGAAACAACAAACAAAAATAAAAAAGAAAAGGTGGATAAGGCTCTAAGAACTAACAAGGCGCTAAATGGGAATGTCACAATGGATTTGAGAGATGATTTAGAAATTAGGAGTTTGACAGAAGAGGTTGTAAATGATAGAAAGGAAAACATTGAAGTAGAACAACATTTAAAAGAATTTTGGAAAAGGACACTGGAAACAGACTACATGTTACCTATCTATAAAGTTTCAATAATGCCAGATGAACCGGAATGTAAATTAGACACCCATTTGAAAAAAACTTATAGAGGTAATTCTACAGGGGAATGGAAAATATGAGGGTGTAACAAATAAGGTTAGTGTTATCAGACCTCTACCTGATACAGAAATGTTTTTTTCTTGTTTCAGATCAATATTTTGTACTTAAAGTTATAGAAAATCAGAAGAAAAGAATGAAAGATCTAGGATTCAAATTAGATAGAGTGGTAACTATGAGGTCTATGTTTCCAGAGTTCTTCTTAGAGAATAAAGAATTGTTGAAAAAGGAATTTCATATCTCAATATATGGGATAGATAACTTCTTAAATGAATCTCCTCGTAATTTACAATTTAAGGTTATAGACTATTTACAAAATCTGTTAAAAGATAAATTGTATGGAAAAATTGATAAAGTTAAATGATGGGAGAACCCAGGGCAAATAACCATTTGGTTTAAGACTGAACAAGACTATCAATCTTTCCTCTCTAACTCTGGAAGGCTGGACAAGATAGATATAAATATGAAAGACAAAAATGAGAATATGTGGGATAATAAAGAGAGAAGGGATAATTTACAATGGGTAAATCTAATCAAAATGACCAATAGGTTCCAGATTCTACAGGAAATAGACGAGGATTGACGGATGAAAAGGGATGACTTAGAAAACAATAGAAACACAGATTCTAATATTTTGTCTTGGAATGTCACTGGATTAGGGGAAAGACTTGCAGATCCATCAGTTATAAATTATTTAAAGCAGTTTGATATTATCTGTTTGCAAGAAACCTGGATGAATAAGGAAATACATACTGATGGATATAAGATGTTCAACAAAGGGGCAACTAAAATAAGCAAATATGGTAGATTATCGGGTGGTCTTTTAACTTGGAGAAAGATTGTAAAACAAATAAAGTATGAAGAATATGTAGCAGATTCAAATCATATATTAGCAATTATTTTGATTGTAAGAAATAAAAAAAAAAAAACCTTATCATAAATGTGTATTTCGCTCCAGTGGGATCTAAATATGAAGATAATAATGTTGTTGAAAAACTGGGTTTTGTAATAGAAAAATGGAAATTTAGTGAGATTGATGCAAGAATAGTTATTCTGGGGGATTTTAATGCCAGGGTGGGACACAGCCTGGAGCCCACTAGTGAAATTCAAGAGGCTTGTGTAGCCCTGGGTTCACAGAAACTAAAAATGAGCATGGTGACAAAGGACAAGAAGAGCTGTAAAAGAGGAAAACAAGTAGTTCAAGGCCTGGAAGATAAGAATATGCTTTTGATCAATGGACGGTCTAATGGAGACCCTTTTGGGGAATTTACTTATTTGGGGGTGAGAGGTGTTTCTATAATTGATCTTTGTTGGATAACTTTATCCTTAGTGAAATATTTTGTGGATCTTTCCTTAGGTAAATGCTCAGAGAGTGAGCATTGCCCATTAGAGATTAAAATTAAAATGAATCAAGGGGAATTAGATAGAAATATTAAAAAACAAAATATTCATAGAGTTAAAAAAGTGGTAAGATGGGATTTGATAGAAAATTATAAATCAATAGTATTATTAAAAAATAATGGGATAAGGGATGATATTATAGCAAATTTGCAGTATGCACCTGGTGATCAATTTTTAGGTTTATATATAATGACTGTGACAGAAATTTCTGAGATCATAACTAAAGCCACAACATTTAAAGAAAAAACTGATAGTAAATGGTATGATGGGGAGTGTAAGGCCCAAAAAAGGAAGGTAAATCAATGTGTAAGGTATACTGCTAAAAACCCGCCCAAAATTAATAAATTTACCCTGAATAGATTAAGAAGAGAATATAAAAACTTATAGAAGAAAAGAAACAGTCTTTTAGAAAAAGATTATGGGAACAGCTTGAGAAGGCTGCGTGGGCAAAAGATAATAGAAAATATTGGCAAATGGTAACTTATGGCTGGGACAATATACCTTACACAATAGAGAATCATTTAGAGCCCTCTCTGTGGTATAATCATTATAAAAACCTTTTTTTGTAACATGGATGTCTGGAATGATTTAACATATAAGGGAAACTGGAGACCACTGGAAGTTAGTATATCGGAAGAAATTCTTTTGGCTATTGATAAAGCCAAAAGACACAAAGCTCCAGGACCAGATGGAATTCCCGTTGATATTATAAAAAATGATCCAGAACTTTGGATTCCAATTCTTAAAAGATTGTTCAATCTTATAATTGAAATAGGAAGAGTCCCATTAACATGGAGAGAAAATATTATTATACCAATTTATAAAAAGGGTGATACATCCAATCCAAATAATTACAGACCCATAAGTCTTTTAGATACAACACAAAAGTTATTTACTAAGATAATTAATAACAGAATAATGACATGGCTGATTAAGAAAGAAATCTTGAATGAAGGACAAGCAGGTTTTCAACCAGATCATTCTACATTATATCAATGTTTTGTATTATCACATTTGATTCATAAATATATTTATATTAAGAAACAAAAATTGTTTTGTGTATTCATTGACCTTAAATCAGCATTTGATAGAGTCAATAGAGAAAAATTATGGGAAACACTGAGGAAATATGAGTTAGATGAGTCAATTATCTGTTTGCTTAAATTGCTATATAGCAATAAATATACTAGGGTTAGATATAATAAGATGGGCGATACTACTTCCAAATTTCTATCTAATACTGGCCTGAGACAAAAATGTGTTTTGTCACCTGTGCTCTTTAATATATTCTTAAATGATGTATTGGAGGTGTTGGATGACCCAGGGCTGCACATGCCTAAGTTGAGCTCCAGGCAGTGTCCCTACCTGGCATATGCTGATGATATCATTTTAATGGCAACTAGTTTTTTGGGTATTAAAAGAAGTTTTAAGAAATTTTATGAAAAATCTGCTGAAGCTGACTTAACAATTAATTATGATAAAACAAAATTTATGATATTTAATGGAAACCATTTGAAACTGAACAATATACCAGATTTGTACTGTATAAATAATAAGATTGAATATGTAGAACAAATTTGTTATCTGGGTTTAATATTTAAATATAATCTTGGGTGGCAAGAACATATATCTACTTTGACTCAGAAAATTAAGCGTTTAACCCCAATAGTCTTTTTCATATAAATATGGAGGTCAATCTATTAAGGACTTGTTAAGGGTCTTTAATGCAAAAATAAAGACACATTCTTTATGGGTCTGAAATATGGGGACAATGTGATAGTGATAGACTTGAATCCTGTATGAATAAATTTTATAAAAATCTATTAGGGTTGCCAAAAAGTGCAGCATCTGTACTAGTTAGACTTGAAATTGGGCAGTTCCCAATAAAAAAAGAAATAGAACAAAGATCATGTATATATTGGCTAAAAATACATAAAATGCCAAGTCAGAGATTACCTAGGGCATGTATGAAGGAGCTATTATATTATAATCAATTAGGATATAACTGTCCTGGGTTGCATGCACTGCAGGAATTACTTAAACCATATGGACTCCTTCAGAGCATAGCTGATAGTTTGGTAAAACCAGATATAGAAATTAAGCATATAGTTAAAACTAAAATTATGGATATTTATGCTCAGAGAGAAATGGCTTTAAGTAAGAATTATAAAGTAAGTGCTTGACTCTCAATTAATAACATGATAGTATATGGGATAAAGAGATATCTATATATAATAGAAAATCCTGTTTTAAGAAAGAAATTTACTAGACTTAGATTTGGATATATAGATAGCCGGACCCTAAGAAGATTATATGGAAAATCAGACTTGGATATGTGTGCTTGTCATAAAAGTAAAGATGATATTGCTCATTTACTTTTATTCTGCCCATTATATAATATGGAAAGGTCAAAAATGTTGGGGGATGTTCTTGCCACCCTGTAAATGGATTCATTTTATAAAATTAATTATTCATTGAACTCGGAAGAAAGGGTTATTGTGGAAAAAGTGGCAAGGTTTGCTAAACTGTTGGAAAACAGAAAAAGACATATTCACAAGAATGAAAAAACAGACCTGAGTGTAATTTAGGATGAAGTATGTTCATGTATGATATTTAATTGTATTTATTGATAATATTTAAATGGTTGTGTGTTTTTTTCTGCTGTTTTTAATTGTGATGACAATTGTGTTTGTCAACAATAAATTTGTACTACTACTACTCTGGTTATGTGAATTTATAAGGCAATAAATGCAGTAGGCTCTAAAATCTCCCTAGTGCCACAGCAAAGATTACAAATATACAAATAGTCACAGAATCAGTGAGCCGAGTAAAGGTTTATGTAGAGTAACAGTCAGTTTACTCACTTCTTGGCTCTTAGGGGGTTCCTCGAAGATATGGAATCAGAATCTTCTTTTGCGTCTGTAGTACCAGTTGCAGCAACAGGTGAACAGCTTCCTTGTAGAACCTGGGGTATAAAACTGAGTCCAGACTCTGACAACCTTCAAAGCAGATGTTTTATGTGCTGGCTAAATTTAGATTTTCATCTTTTTTTTCTTGTCTCTGGCTGCCACCTTCCTCAACTGAAAGAGCAGCCAAATCAAGTGCAGTAAGCATTTTTATGGCTGTGGGCAGAGCTTACAGCTATCTTGTTATCTGTAGCTTGAAAACAGAGTATCGTGGAACACATTTTTTGGACTTTTCAATGTATCCTTCCACATCTACAACTCTCTATGACAACTAAAATAAAATAATCCCTTCTTTCTGTTTAGAATGTCAGGGACATAACTTCAAGCTGCTTAACAGATGGCCATTAGGAAACAGCTTGTTAAATATTGGTTGCCTATTAAACTGGAGATTTGTTTACCCTTTCAAAATGCAACAACTTGCACATTTAAATGCCTAGTATTTAAACATTTATTGCTATTAACTTCAGTTGGGCAAGAATATCTTTCAATAAAGATTCATACCTCAGAAATGTTACATTTTCCCAGCAAATTTATAAAGATTTGCACTGTTTTTGATCCTCTTAAGACCTATCTGATAAAATGCCAGGTCTTCAGTGAACTACCCAGACTAAATATATAAATTTTTTTTGACAGCAAGCACTGTGCCTGCTTCCCAAATGTAACAGATAAGAGCTACTGAGATCTCTCATGGTAAGTGTGAGTGTGTGTGTGTGTGTGTGTGTGTGTGTGTGTGTGTGTGTGCTTGTTTGGTGAGGGGTGGAGAATCAGTCAAACCCCTGGCAAGGGACACTTCATCTAATGAATTAACTGCTGACAAACCATAGTGAGAAATTCATCTGTATTATTATCTGATTCCTTATGTTCCCATATAGATTTATAAAGAGTTAGTCAAAACAACTGAGAAAAAAATTTGTTGGGGACAACAGTTGAGTTCTTGTTGTGTTTTGGACCTCCAGCTCTTGGCTGTGGACATAAATGTATTGTGTGCGGCTGGAATGAGCAATCTAAACAGTAAGAAGGTCTGAACAGTAATATTTTAATTTACAATATTAGTAATGTAATCGTGCATAATTTCTATAAATAAATTTGACGTCTGATAATGTAGCCAGGGTATGAGTTAACTTACTTTTATTTCTCACAACATGTAGTAGTAGTAGTAACAGTAGTAGTATTAAATATTTTATTCTGAAAATTCAAGAAAAGGATAGCCCAATTGAGCCAAGGCTCATTTTCAATGGGATCTCAATGTATAAAATAAACAAATAGTTACACAGAATATGTACATAAATACAAGCATTGCAAATACAATATACAACCTGTATCAAAAGACACAATACTACACATGACAGACATGCAGATGTTTTTCAATTATTACAACAAAATTTAGGCATGTCAGCAATTTTTACAAGTCAAAATCTTATTTGATGCCAAGATGGAGGAGATATTGACTTGATATATAATGTATTATGTATTGTCAGTGTCAGTGGCTCAGTAGGTAGCACACTCGCCTCTGAGGCCGGGAGATCAGAGGGCTGTGGGTTCAGTTCCCACATCTGGCACTTGGGTTAATATCCCAGTACTGACACTGCAGTGCAGCATGAGAGGGGTGCTGCACTGTTGAGGTGCCGTCTTTCAGATGAGACGTTAAACCGAGGTCCCATCTGCCTGGATTGGTGGTAGTTCAGGTGGATGTTAAAGATCCCATGGCACTTCTCGAAAAGAGTAGGGGAATTTCCCCGGTGTCCTGGCCAAATTTCCCTCATTCACTAAAAATACCACCAACAGCTTAATCTGGTTCAAGGTCAGTTGGCATTCATCTGTATCCCACCTCCCCCGGGTCGTGCCTGAAAATAGTCAGGAATTGTCTAGTGCACTTACCCGGTCAACAAAAGCTAAATAAATAAAATAAATAAATAAAATTATTTTTGAGAATGAAAGTGATCATGCCATTTGTTAGTAGAAAAAATATTGTTTAGATACATAGATACATAGACACTGTCAGCAGATAAGGGCCTATGGTCCACCCAGTCTGCCCATTTGAACTTGTAAGTTCCCTTAATGTTTTTCTATGTTATTATTTTTATATTTTTTGGAGGTTTTGCTTAGGCTTGATATTATTCCTGGAATGTCAGAGATCTTCTTGGCAAACTTGCAAGATACTGATACGTAACTATACCATTTCTAAAATTCCTGATCAAACAAATGGAAACAGAAAACTGTTTTTTGTCATTTTATAATATGATGTAGTGAGTGTGTATTTCCTGAGTTGCTGGATCAGGGTATTGAAGAAAACAATAACATTTCCTTAACTCATTTAAGATTCCATCAGGTGGACAGAGAAAAGTCTATGAAAATGTGTCTGAAAATAATAAGATGCATAAATAGCAGCTATGTGTATATACATGTATATATATATACATGTATATATATATATATATATATATATATATATATATATATATATATATGTATACAAAATTTTTATAGGCATTACTAGTACCTGCATCTTTTGAAAGATTGTTTGATCTGTGATTACTAATTTTGAGTATAGTTCATGAAATAATGAGTGTGATATTTGTTATTTTATATAGTCCTCCATTGTGCCTTAGGCATACCATGTAAATCCAAATAATTCCAAGGCCATCTTGACATGTAATATTAATACTGAACAGCAAATCAGAGCTATTTTCCTGATAAAAGGTGCTGATAAATAAAGAACAAAGTCATAAATAAGGAACCAGTGACATATGGAAAAATCTACAGAGATTTGTACCGGGATTTGATTCTGCCACTGCAGGGAAAGCACAGGAGAAATGAGGTCTTCTTATAGGGAAATGGCTATTTGGATCTGGAAGCACTGAATATTTCTTATCCTATATTTTGTATCCTGGATAGCACAGAAGAGATGCTACCTCTCATTTGCATAGGGATTTTCATTTACACATTTTTGCACTGTATTTACTCAGGCTGTCCCAGATTAGATGCACAATCTTGTTTTCAATGAGGTCATGATTTTACCATTTTTATGATGTATTTATTCAGAGTACCTAGTCTAGAGCCTCCATATTCAAAGTAGATGTGCAGTGCATTCCAGCGGAAAAGGGAAATGTGCCATGCAACTCCAACAATGTGCATCAAAGCGATATTCAGATGTGCAGGATGCACCAGCTGCAAGGGAGTGGGCCAGGGCACACACAAATGGTATGCCATGCAAGTCAAGGGGGCATTCCCATGCATATGCAATGCTGCTGCATATTCAGTGGGAATGCACCTCTCACAGTCCAGAGCACCACAGCCCACAGTTAGGCCATGAATAGCTGGCCTAACCTAGCCAGCCACTCACAGGTGGGCTGCAGATGTACACCCAGGTGCACAGCAGCCTGGCAGCCCTGGTGGACTAGAGGCACCCCCTTTCAATCCCCAGTCTATCTGACTCCATCCCTGAAGAGCTTCATAGTGTAGGGCCACCCCAGACCTGAGTGCACCAAAGGAAACCATGATCTATAACCACAGCATAGAGAACCCCCATCCACTGCACCTGTACACAGACACCCTCACTCTCCCAATACCTAACCTGTTTCAAAGACTGGCACTGCCCTCCACACCCTGCCATGGCCTGCCATTGACTTCATTGAACCCAGGCTGGTGACCTGCATTCTGGAATGAACCAACTGGCTGTACTGTGCATTGGGACACCATGCAAGCTGTGGACCCACCAGTGTATGCAGCCATGTGTACGTCCCTGGCAAACCATAAGAGGGAATTTACATACCTCCAATCCATCCCTTGCCAATGCTGTATCTTCCTGCTGTCATACACCACTGCAAATCCACACTCTCCCCTGTTCCCCTGTGTAACATGCCACCCTCCAGACTGCAGAGATATCCCAGGTGCCATGGGGTGCGGTATCCTTCAAAGCCATTTGCAGTGTACACTTCAGGATATGGATGGTTCATCTGCAGTTCCCCAATTGTACAAATGAATGAGAGGTCGACTGTAAAATGCCTGTTTTGGGACCTGTGTGAGTGGGTACAGCACTGACTGTCACATGCACTGAGCAGTGCAATGGCATCAGGTTGATGGATCCACATGTGAGTGCCTGAGGTGTATGGCCACTGGGCATTATCACCCACACACAGCTTGTACCTATGCATAACACATTCCAGCATCCTACTGTGACTCTTCTGCCAACTGCCAAAACAGTGGTAAAATCCCATCACAGAACCATTCATTGCAATGGGATGGGCTGAGGCAGGAAGGGGGTGTCTGAGCACTGTTGAGGGGGAGTGGGGCCACTACATTATGGACATGGAATGTAGGTGTATTCAGATGCAGTCAAGGATGGCATTGGGATCCCTACAGTATGGAATGATAGAGCTTGGACTCCAGTACAATCGAGGCTGGAGGTATGGATGGGGGGGACCACTTTATGACCAGAGACTTTAGGTCCTGTCCACATGGGGTGAGAGCTGCCATCATGCAAATGGACCAGTAATGAGCATGCATATGGACTATTTCCACCCTGCATACTCAATTAGTTCATTTGCATTCCTGGGCTGTATAACACCCATGGGGGCAGCAGCACATACCAGTATGTGCCACGCATTCCCCTGGAAGATATTCAGTTTAGGTCACCCTGGATGCACCTGGTGTGGTGGCCTCCTGCACTGCGACTCCTGTCCAGGGTCACATTTTCAACAGGTACAATGAAGCCCACCAGCATGAAGCACAGTGTTACAGGTTTACTGCATGACAAAAGGGATTAACTCCCATTGAAATTGTATTGCTTGCTGCAGTAGCTCTACTGCAGAATTCTGCAGTGCTGAGGGGCACTATGGAGCTGCAGCCTGGTGGAAATTTCTGAATGGACTCAGCCAGTGACTATTTAAAACTCTGCAAAACAACAGAAAACGGGAACAACTTCAAGATATTTTAAATACCTTAAGCAATCGGAATACCTTGGCAACAAAATGAGTACAAAAAAAGACTCTAAGTGCACATCACAAAGCTTGGATTTATATTTGTCCTCCCAGAGTGCTGCAACCAGTTTGGGGCCCTTAGCAGTCAAAGACCAAGCCTCACCAGAGCTCTCAGCATTGCAGATTTTGACCATGCTTACCCAAATCCAAGCTGCTGGTGAAGAGATGAATAAGCGTCTGGCAGCAGTAGAAGCAAAGTTGTCAGAAAATGACCACTCGATTTAAGATAATGGAATTGCTAGTAAAGAGTAAAAAACAGGTAGACAGCACCAGCTGGAATGTAACATGGCCTATATTAGAGATCTCAATCAGATGACAGCTAAAGTCGAGATGATGGTGCACATTCAATGGCAATCAAATATTCACTTCATAGGATTTCCTTCTAATTATGCCGGTGTATCTGAAATACTACCTACGGTGACAAGAATGATATTTCAAGATTTAAAGCTGTTGCCCTGTAACTCAGGGATTCATATCCTGAAATTATTATCGATCCCACAGCGTCAGAAGTCTCGAGGAGCAGCACAGCAAGTACCACACACTGCAATAGCTACTCTCTCCAACTCCAAGGCTAGGATTGCCCTTTTGCAGGCCGCATGTACTTGAGGGGAACTGCTCTGGGAGGGATACCATCTCTCCTTTTTCCCTCATCGGTCTGCGCAAACCCAGGCCCATAAAAAAGAATTGCAGATTATTAAAAAATCTCCTTCAGAATGGCATCAAAGCGTGACTTAAATTTCCGGCGAGGCTTGTAATTAAACACGTCTCAAAGTCCCATGTGTTTGTGGATCTGGCGGCGGCCTTAACATTTACTGAAAAGCTTATTGAAAGTCAAAAGCCTGCAGTGGGCTCTTCGGATGTGGAAGGATGAAGTCACTGTGGACTTATTGCTCTTTCTGTCGGAAACCTTAGCACTTGAAAAGGTGATTTAATCTAATAATAGTGATGGGACAACAATGTAGATTCATTCATTAATCTTACTACCGGTTTCCATATTATATAAAATAGGGGTTCTTGGGCCGTTATGAACCCTGCACCTTAGTTGTTGCTCCAAATACAGCACTCTTTATTTATTTATTTATTTCGTTTTTGTTGAACGGGTAAGTGCACTAGACAAATCCTGCCTATTTTCAGGCAAGACCCATGGGAGGGGGATACAGATGAATGCCAACTGATCTTGAACCAGATTAAGCTGTTGGTGGTATTTTTTTAGTGAATGAGGGCAATTTGGCCAGGACACCAGGGAAATTCCCCTACTTGGTTGCTGCTTAGTGGCCGGTAGGGGTCCTGCTGACGTCAGTCTGCATTATGGCAGACGAGTCGGAACGCTGCCACGGTATGGAGGTCGGAGAGAGTGCGGTATCTGAGGAGTCGCAAACGGTCATTTTGGAGGATGGTCTGGGCTTACACAAAAATGCTATTACGCTGGAAACAGCATCGGAGAAAGGTTCTACCTTACCAGAGTTGGCTGGTAATATTCCAGCATTGGAGAGAATGTCTTCAGTAGCAGTTTGCCCTGATTCTGAAATGCCTACCATTTCGACGCCTGCTGTTTGCGTCAGTTCTTCATTAAAAGTCACACCAGATGCTCTAACGGAACTGCCTGCTCTGGGGAGCATTTCTATGGGGAAGACTTTCGTGGCTGGACCGCTAGCGTCACAAGCTGTGCGACAGCAGTTCGGGCTTAAAGATGCAACTCAGGATGGCTTCCTGACAGATTGGTTCAAATCTACTGCGTTAACTGAATCTGGCTGGAAACAAACTGTGTCGGGTCAATGGGTTCTGGATTTTTCATGGACTTCTTCGTCTTCTGCCACTACTCCTTCTTCTATGCATGCCACCAAAACTTCAGTCCTGAGCTCAGGTACAGACTTTGTGCCCACTGACTCTAATGTTTCTAGTAAGCAGGTTGTTGAGGGTGGGGAGAGTGATTTGGCTTTCTCTGAGCCGAGCACCTCCATGGCTGGGGTTTTCAATAGTCCAAAAGGTCAGGAAGGAGCTCTATTGCAAAATAATATAGAGTCTGCTTCACAATTACGTGGGAAAAGTTACCCATGTCGGAGCTGTTTAAAAATAAATTGGAGCAAGCTCCACGCTGCAATGCAGTGCTGCTTAGATATAAAGGTCTTCTGGAACACCCAGATAGATATTATGTGTTTAAACAACTTTTAAAAATTCCATGGGATTTCTTTCCACTGAAGTATGCCTTAATACATATTTCAGGGAAGACTCATTTGATGTGAGCTTTCAAACTAATCTACATCTGGAGAGGTTTTGGGAAAAATATGCTTTGCTTAAAAATACCCCTTATGG
Source organism: Neoceratodus forsteri (assembly GCA_016271365.2). Classification (NCBI taxonomy): domain Eukaryota; kingdom Metazoa; phylum Chordata; order Ceratodontiformes; family Ceratodontidae; genus Neoceratodus; species Neoceratodus forsteri. The sequence continues at coordinate 705,639,066 of CM057455.1, forward strand.
TCTCCTTTTTGTTATTCCACTTACCAGGCCTCAGGTCTGCTTTTGTCACCATTATGTTTCGGAATGAAGGGTGAATGTGTTACATATATCACTGGCTTCAATCTAAATGTGATATATTAGGACCCCTGAGGCATTACTTGATAATGAGGGGTATTTGGACAGGGGCTGGAAATTTAAGGTGAAACTTTTCCAGGTTAATTCTGACATTGTGCACCTCCTAATAGTTTTTTCTAGGTAGGATAGAAGTCTGTTTTATGGGGACAGCCTAGAGCCTGCTATAAATGTGGAGCTCGGACTCACATTAGTAGTGATGCGATGTGTTGAAATGTCCCTTATGTGGGGGTTTGGCCATTCAATAGATATGTGTAATAACATATTTCAATGTAATTTATGTGATGAAAAAGGTCATGCCTTTCATCAGTGTCCTTGGGCAAGACGTAATTGTACAGATGGATGGGATCAGGATGATTTGTTATGTAAAGCTCAGACTAAAAGAAGGGACTCTATTGGGACCATTCCCCCCAATATACCCATTGTTCCTGTTCTTCAGGTACCTAGTGGATTGGCTGACTCTTGTAAGGCAGAGGAAGGGATTGTAGGAATTACTGAATCTCAGGTCGACAAACCTGTTCCTAGGCCTTCAGTATCTGGCAGGCAGAGTTCTGGACTGTCCATGCCTCCTCCTTTTGAGACAGTTAAGAGTAGGCGTTTCGCTAGGACCTCTCTCAAACAGCCTGCTGCAAGTCCGCTTCCCACTGATAATTTTTTCCTACCTTTACAAGATGAAATAAGGGATTCAGACCTAGAATCTGATACATCCCATAAGTCTGAATTAGTTACAGAAGATGAGGATAGCAAGGCCACGGAATTAGCAAAAGAAAAGAAAGGAAAGAAAGGGGAAAAAAGGAAAGTTAGTCAGAAGCATGGCACTTGATTTTTTTGTTTTGTTATATGGCTTCACTACAACTGGCATCTTATAATGTTTGTAGTTTGAAAGCATTTCAAAAACAGATTTCTATATTGACGTACTTAGGCTCTTTGACACTTGATATAATCTTTTTACAAGAAACCAGGATTTCCTCTCTCTTTGAAGTTGAGCAATTAAAAAAAAGGTGGATCTGGGGGCTATCTTTTTGGACTTTCGGGACAGATTTTGCAGATGGAATTGGAATATTATTTAAAAATTCTAATTTTAGAATTTCTAAACTGATTGATGTTAGGCCAGGCCGAGCCCTAATTTTGGATTGCTCTTTAGGGGATTATTATTTTCGTTTATTACTTTATATGCCCCCCAAACAAAGCTGAGTTGCATAGAATTATTTGAGGAGATTAAACCTTTTCTCTTCACTAGGAGACATGTGGTATGCGAAGGGGATTTTAATTGCTCATTAGATGTAAAAGTTTGTAGAGATTTGGGAAAAAAATATACTGTGATACAAACGCTCTTAACAATATTATTAAAGATGCTGGTCTTCAGGATGTTTATAGAAGCATGCATTTACAGTCTGGAGCAACTTACTATAGGCATACCTTTGCTACACGTATTGATATGTTTTTTATTTCCCATTATCTTATACCTACGTCTTGTACGGTTACTCCCACTGAATTTTCAGATCACCTTATTTTAATTTGTACTCTTTCTTTAACTAATATGCCTCCTAAATTGTTGACCACGACTCACCGTTGGAGATTGAATACCTCTTTTTTGGAAAGTCCAGTTTTTTTTCCTAAATTAGAATTCTTTTTTGCTGCTAAATTTTCCACCATGGATTTATTTGATTCCTTATATGATTGGTGGTCGCAGACGAAACGGGGAATTAAAAACCTGTTCCTTAGTTGGGGTAAATTTCAGGTTGATTCAGATTATATGCAATATTTAATACATAGAAACCAGGTATATAAATTGATGTCTTTTCCTCCTAAAGATCATGTGCTTTACACTTCTCAAATCTTGGAATAAAAAAACAGATGAAGGCATTTCAGTATGATAGAGCCAAGTCTTTAGACCTGGAATTTAGATTTGGTACTAAACAGAGCCCTATGTCTGATCCTTATCAGGCCTGCAAATTACGTTTGGCACATACACTTATGTCAGGTCTTTATAATTCAACAGGGGAATTAATTAATACCGATATCAGTATGTTATCAATTGTTCAACAACATATTCAGGATTATTTTGCAGTTCATTTGACGTCTTCTACTGACACTTTTCCTATACAGACTTTAGGGCCCTTACCACAGATTCAGGAAAGTGTGTTAACACTTTTGACTAAACCTATCACTACACAGGAAGTCATAGAGGTAATTAAACAGCTAAATACCAGATCTTCCCCAGGTTTGGATGGGATCCCTAATGAATTTTACAAGATTTGTATACAGTATGTGGGGTATTTCTTGCCTTTGGTGTTTATTTCTATTTTGTCCTCGGATGTATCTTTTAAAGACTTTACTATATCTCTTATGAATTTCATTTATAAAAAGGGTGATAAAAACCTTTTGACTAACTGGAGACCAATCAGTCTTTTGAATAGTGACTATAAGATTTTGACCAAAATTTTGAATACACGCTTGGTGAAGGTAGCGGATGTTCTTATACATCCTTCCCAGACATGTTCTATTCCTACTAGGAAGATTCAGTATAATCTTTTTTTAATAAGAGACCTTTTTGCAAGCAGCACATTTGGTTTTCATACTGGCTTGGTGGCAGCTTTAGATCAAGCTAAAGCTTTTGACGCTGTGTGTCATTCTTATCTTTATTTTATCTTACTACACTATGGCATTCCACGAACATTTGTTCAATGGATAGCTAGACTTTATAGTCAGGCAGTTACTATTCCAATTGTTAATGGGTTTATGGGTACGGAAATTAGGATTGGCAGGGGTGTCGGGCAAGGATGTCCCCTAAGCCCCCTTTTATATACCTTTGTATTAGATCCAGTTATCAGACGTATTATTTCGGATCAGGAAATCATAGGTATTTCGCCCTCACCACATTTAGAAACAGTTAAGTCACTGCTTTTGCAGATGATGTAACTCTTTTATTGGCAGACACTTTATCCTTACGGAAAGCTTTAGATGTTTTCATCTCTTTTTGATGCTTTTCAGGGGCCACTCTTAATATAGAGAAGAGTTTTGTTTGTTTTTAGGTTCTATTTCCCCTGACTTAACTAACTGTTTCGGTATATCCTTTTCAAATTCACCACAAAAAATTTTAGGGATCTGGTTTGGGACTGATGACATGGCAGTTTATAACTGGGAGAAGCAACTACTGGTTGGGGAATCTAAGGTCAATCAATGGAAAAATTGGAAATTTGGAAAAAAAAAAAGAATTATGATAATTAAAAATGTTTTATTGCCAGTATTTATATACTTGAGTCACCTTTTTCCTCCACCAATTTCTGTTGAAACTAGGTTATACAGCATCTTTTTCCAAATGCTTTGGGGTAACAGGCTTAATCCAGTTAAAAGAGATTTCACCTATCTTCCACAAAAAATAGGAGGCTTACAGATGGTAAATCCTGTCATTTTCCTCCATTCCATATTTTTATTTTCTTCTCTTCCTTTTATATGGCATGAGGCTTGTTTATCATGGCATTTCTGGGTACAATCTATTTGGCATAAATATTTTTTTAAATGGTCCATGTTTCCCCCTAAGATATTAGTTTCTGATGAGTTGCCAAAATATGGACTTTCCACCTTAAAAAAGCTATATCAATGGAAGGTGCCTTTACAGAAATTGCATTCCTTAACTAGAAAATCCTTTTATGAATATGTTGTTTATGAAATTCAGAAAGTTACTCTTATTTTTCCTGATTGTACCCCAACGAAGATGACTTTTGCTCTATATAAATTGACAGATTTTCGAATTCCTGTGAAAACATGGGATATAGTTTGGATTTCGGCACATGGGAGGTTGGGTGTTAGGGGTAATTTGAAATATAAACCCTTAAGTGATAGATATTGTTTGAGACCTATATGTACTAATGTAGAAGAAAGTCAATCCCATTTCTTCCTAGAATGTATGGAGAGTAGAGCATTTTGGAATGCTGCAGCTTTACAATGGCATATGCCACATTTGGCTTCACTGTCATATGGTACACTAGTTTTGGGTGATTATGTAGGTATCTGGGATAAGTATCACAGGAGTACTTTAAAAGTCTTTTTTGCCTTATTACAATATTTTCTCTGGCAGGCTCGCTGTCAGTTTGTCCTACAACAACAGCAGATATCACATTCTGTTATCATCACACATGTGGAAACTGATTTATCTGCACTTCGATCAAGGGATGTCAAGAAATATTCAAATGATAAAGTTGTTAATTTATGGAAGTATTTTCCTGCCTTCTGATGTTATAACACTCTAATATGTATTTGAGATTTTTTGTGCATATGCTTCTTTTCTACTGATTGTTTTTTGAAGTTTTTCTGATTTGTTCTCTGTGATGTTTTGTTTCTTTTGTTCAATAAACTTCCCCTACTCTTTTTGATAAGTGCCATGGGTTCTTTAACATCCACCTGAACTATCACCAGTCCAAGCAGATGGGACCTCTGTTTAACATCTCATCCGAAAGACAGCACCTAAGAAGTGCAGCACCCCCCTCATGCTGCACTACAGTGTCAGTACTGGGATATTAATCCAAGTGCCAGATGTGGGAACTGAACTCACAGCCCTCTGATCTCCCGGCCTCAGAGACAAGTGTGTTACCTACTGAGCCACTGACACTGACACTTTAATAAAATGATGTTAATTCCTATTGGTCATAGCTGTAATTGATGTATGTTTAGTGCATTGTGTACTTCTGAGTTTGTTAACTATATTGAGATTTGTTTTTCCTTTGATCTGTTTCCCTCTAGTGCAGGTTGTTGTGCCTTGCAAGAATCTAGAGGGCTGTAATTCAACTTAATTGAGCCCAGACTATCTGGTTGCAAAGGTTTGTTTACAGTATATGTGTCATTTCTTTTCCCACCCTACCTACAAGTTCTTCAGGGGAAATGGCTCCTTGGTTTAATAATTACATTTTGTAATTCAGGTTGAGAGGATCATTGCTCTACAAGTTGTTCAGTTTGGACTTTACTCCTATAATTCTACCTGGAGGTATTTTTCATGCATGGACTCATAATTTACTTAAAATGTATATGGTTCTCTATATTGTCATGTGATGCAAGAGTCTGTGTACCTCAGTTTCTTATTGTTTATGAGATACGGCTGGCTGTAATAATCATAAAAATCTATGGCCCAGATATTCAAAAGGGTTGTGCAATGCACAATAGGGATGCGCCAGCGCAAATCCGAAAATGCGTCATTCTGTGATATTCAGCGGGAGGCAGATGCGCCCCCCAAATCACACTGCAAAACAGTGCAATGATGATGAATGCATGCACAACTGAAGGGGGAGGAACCATGCATAAATGGCACAGTGTGATATTCAACAACATGCGCCATGCACAATAGGGGAGCAAGCGGAAGTTGAGCGATAGCAGAAATGAGCCAAAATAAAAAGGAACAAGAGAGAGGTGTAAGAACGCTACAGGGAAGGCACATGTTGCTGAACCATAGCCAGCCACACAGGCAACACAAACACAGAGGGCAGGACAGAGACAGAGCACCTGGAACCCCCAGGAACAGGGAGGGTGTGAGGAGCCACAGCCACAGTGCAGTGCAGAAGGGGGAAGTGCCACACAGCACTGAGGCCACCACAGGAAAGTGTTCCTGGTGCAGGGGAAGTAGCAGCCAGGACAGCGGGGGGAACACAGAAACAGCTGCCGGGGAGGGGAACACAAGCCAGGGACATGGCCAGTGCCACCATCCAGATGGAGGCAGTTATGAGGGGGGTGAGAAGGCAGGCAGCAGGGGTGGCACGGCCGGGGAAGGGCTTGTTGGCGGTATGCCCCCAACAGGCAGTACCGAGCCCACACCAGCTTCAAGCTGTGCACCAATACCAAGATCGTGGGCCGGTACCGCCTGAACCGGGAAATTCTGAGGTGGCTCTGTGAGCTGTGTAGTGATGTGATGCAGGCACCCACGCGATGGAGCCATGCTCTGTCAGTGGAGACAAAAGTGACAGCTTTCATGTGCCTGCTCACCACGGGTACCTTCCAGAGACCAACAGGGGACACGACAGGCATAACCCAGTCGGCCGCGTCATGCCACCTCACCCAATTCCTCAGTGCACTGCTGCCACATGCTGCAAAGTACATCCATTTCCCCAGCACACAGGCAGAGTACACAGCAAACATACAGGAGTTCCACAGGGTAGCACATATGCCTGGCATTCTAGGGGCAATAGACTGCACCCATGTGGCCATCCACACACCACCTGGCCCCGAAGGGGCTGCATACATGAATCAGAAGGGGTATGCAAGCATCAACTGCCAGGTGGTGTGCGATACCAGGAGGTGCATAATCAATGTCTGTGCCATGCACCCAGGGGGAGCACATGATGCCTTCATCTGGCACCAGTCAGCACTGTGCCACAGATTTGAGAGTGGGGACATCTGCACTGGCCACTTTGTGGGTGAGTATGCAAACCATGGAGAAAGCCATGGAGCTTGGGAGGGCATAGTCAGAGGTGACATGGGTATCGGCCTATATGGCCCAAGGCAGGGCAACGCTGATCACCAAACTAACTTCCACCCTCTACACACAGGTGACAGTGGATACCCACTCTGTCCCTGACTGCTCACACCATACCAGCGGCCCATGACCTCATCGCAGCAACACTACAATGAGGCACATGCCACCACACACAATGTCATCGAGCTGGTGTCCAGGATGCTGAAGGCACGTTTCTGTTGCCTGGACACCTCTGGCGGTGCCCTACAGTACAGACCCTCAAAGGTCTGTGGGTTATTCCTGGCCTGTTGCATCCTACACAACATAGCCAATGACTGTAGGATAGCCGTACAGCTCGAGGAGGGGGACAGCGATGGGGACTATGAGGACGCTGGTGAAGATTGTGATGGGCAGCCCCCCTTGGGTGAAGGGACCCCAGACTGATCCGGCTGGCACAGCTGCACTGGGACACCATCACAGAGGAGCACTTCAGCCAACCCAGGTAAGTCATGGGGCCATGTGCAACCACCAGTGGCAAAGGTACAACCCACAAACACACGTGGACAAACACTAGTGCATGTCATCAAGGGAAGTGGCTGAGCATGGAACCGCACATGCTGCCAGGGATGGGCAAGGTCTAACACGGCATGTGGTCACACACACACACCTCACAAGACATGCACAAAGGGTAGGAGGCACGCTGACCCCGACTGCCACCCCTAGCCACACACACATCTGCAGACCACCATGCCCAGTGCCTATCATTGTACATGTGTCAGACGCTGGGCACCATTGCACAGTGGCGGACAGCACAACTCAGGCATCATCATGCACATGCCACAGTGGACAGCAGCCGGGAGGGTGTGTAGATGGAATGTGTATGTGTGTGTCTGTGCAGGGTCAGGTACCCCACCCGTGCATTGCACACTGAACAACACAAAGCACACAGGGCAGCATCAGACAGTAGCCATGCTGGGAGACAGGTCAGTCACACGCCACAGTGCCACGGCCACTACAAATGCATGGGCAGACCTGCCGAGCCCTGCCAGCAGTGACAGGCTTACCAAAGGCCTCATGGGGTAGCACCAACTGTCCCTCAGCGGTTCCACCACATGAACATGACCGTGCTCACACAGGGGTCTGCAGCACACTGAACATGCCTGTGCCAGGCATGTTCAGGATACCCACAGCTGAACCCAGTGTTGACAAGGAGGGCATCGCACGAAGCCAGGAATGGGGGGTAGACATTGCACTGTGCAGTGTCTGCGACACATGGGCAAATAACCGTATGCCCATTGTGGCCATGACAGCTGTGATTGCCTGTGTCTGCCTGTGTCTGCCTGTCAATGGCAGCAGTCACATCCTCCTGCAACTGGTCCATCCCTGCCAGGACCAGAGCGGTGTCTCTGCTGTGCTGCTCCTCTGCCTGGTGCAGAGCCACACTGAGTGCATTCACCGCTGTCACAAGCCGCACCTGCTGATTGACTGAAGCTTGGAGTATGCGGGTGTGCTCATCTAAGAGGTCATCTGCCTGATCGGCATGCTGTCCCTCATGGTGTTTGCAGCCCTGATGGTCAGCACCCCTTGAGGGTGGGTGCTGCACACCAGGGCCAGGCCTGGGCATGTCCACAGGTGGTACACTGATGCCGACCCCTGACACTGTACCTCCATGGCCATTGGCCGACTGCTGATACTGCCCCTCTGGCTGCTGCTCTCCAGGGCTCAATGGTGCCACTGCAGTGGCTGCAACATCCCCACTGTCCTGGACACACACCAGTGCTGCCCCACTGGTGCAGACAGGCACAGGCTGGGACTGTGATGTCACGCAGGCCTCCATGGCGGCACCACCCACGGCAATGCCTGTGATGCCACCTGCTGTGTGGCCATCCTGTGGCCCACATGTATCACTGCCCATGATGTTAGCTCCATCATCATCAGTGATGGATTCGGCACCAGCCGAGTCTCAGCATGCTGTCATCCACGGACGCTGGCACACTGGGACATGGGCAGGGCCTCCTCCACACCTGCTCCACCAACATCTGTATGGACATCCTGGCGGGCCCACTGTCACCCTGACCCTCGTATGCCTGTGGAGGTTTACGGGCCCTCCTCTATCTCCATGCTACCACCCTCAGTGGAGAAGCCCACCACCACTGACCCATGTAGATGCTCAGGAGCTGTAAGGGAAAAACAGTAGCATTAATGTATGTGACCTACCCCGTCCCCCCCATTGACAAACCAGGACCTACCATGCAGTGATAGGCTACCACCCATCTGGAATCCACCACCCGGAACACCCTCAATGGTGCAATACTGCATGCTGCCAGCAACCCACTCTTCTTGTGGGGTCAGGCGTTGCACGTCCAGCTGTCCCTTACCGGTCGCAGACCTTGCTGCCCTCATGGCAGCCACCTTCTCCTTAATCCTCCGCCTGTCCACGGCCATCTTCTTTTTGCACTCCGGCATGGACCACTGGTGGCTGCCATGCAGGTTGACGGCATGCGCCACCTCTTCCCATGCAGCAGCGTGGGCCTGTGGTGTTCCCTGGCATCTGCTGAGCAGTGGCTCCTGGTCAAGGTAGGCCTCAAACAGGGCATCTGTTTCTGCCTTGGTGAAGTTAGGCCTCCTCTTCCTCCCACATCTATGTTCCTCTTCCTCCACCTCACGATCGGTCATTATTCCTCCTGCGAGAATGACAGGTGTTACCTGTGACTGTGCAGTCCCATGCATGTCCCAAACACCACAGTCCACACTCCCAAACAGCATGTAACTCACCACAATAGACTGTAGTAACCGACTATGGCCAGTGCAGCCCAATGTCGCAGTTTTATAGCGCAACGCATGCAAATGAGGCGAGGTGCATTTTTAAGTGGATGCAAATGCAGTGTCTGCACCATTGAATGGCTGATTAGCTGATTTGGATATGCCAGCTGAATATCACGCTGTTGCACTTTGCGCAATTGTGTTGAACATGCTCAGCCAAGGGTGCAGTTCTGTGACATGTGCAGTACACCCCTAACTGCGCATGCCTGGGGTGATGACGCAGGCGCCTACCATGCTGCTGATGTGCTGTGCATGGGAGGCAATGCAGAGCATGGCCACCATTGTGCCAGTGGTGCTACTGCACTGTTCACATACTGTATATGGTGCTGTGGCACTGGAGCGCAGTAGGTGCATTGGGGCCACAGCACTGTAGGCCACTACAGGAGGTGGCACATTGGCACCCAATTGTACTACATGCATTGGGTTCCAATCACACTGTGGCTGTCCGCGCCACAAGAGACCCTTGACCCTGTGCCCGACCTTTGCCCCCTAGGCACCATGCATCAGGCATGGGTGCACCACTATTGCGCTGTTTGGTAACAGCATGATAGGGAATGGCAGCACTGTACCGCGCAGCATCTGCACGTGGCGGGACCGCATTGCCGAGTGCCATTTTAAATCCAACTATCTGCTGAGATGGCATGAAGAAGGGCAGTTATGTGGAGCCAGGTGGAGCTAGAAAATCTGGTGGCCATTGTAGAGCCCCATGCTGGGCCTCTATATGGTGATGCACCCCCTGGACAGGGCCAGGAGTGCTGTTTGGCAGGAGGTGGCTGATGCACTGGAGGAGGCCACTGGAATCAGGTGCATGGCAGAGCAGTGTTGCCATAGGTATGGGGACCTCAGGCACAGGGACCCAGACCTGCTTGCCCACCTGTGGGCAAGTGCCAGGAGGGGCATGGTGCCATGGCCAGGTAGGTCCCCCATCCATACACTGTTATCATCGATACGGGTATCATGGTTGCATGTATCCAGAACTTGGGGGGGCATCCAGTGTTAGCTGTGGTGCTGGTATCAGGGTGGGGGTGGATGGGTATGGCCATGTGGGGTTGCACACACATGGGGGCAGGGGGACTTTGCTACCAGATTGTACTGATGTTCCTCTCTCCATGTTTGCACCTTAGGCCCAGAAGAGCACAGGCTGGTGAGGGAGAGGAGGTGCCGCCTGGAGGACCAGCAGGCCGGGATGGGTGAAGGTTTGCAGAGGTGCAGGGACCAGCCTGATGATGGTGAGTGCCTGACATCCATGATTACTATTGCATGCTGTATAACTGGGTGGGCAGCGGGGCATGGCCACCATCCATTGACACCACTGCCATGCACGCAACTTGTTACGGTCAGCACTGTCCAGTGGCACTGCATGTCTGGGAGTGCATCAATGGTGGTCCATGCATGCACCGGGCACATGGCTGTGCTACTGCCTTCACACCGCATAGCCAAGTCACTGTACGGCCATGGTGGTGCTGTGCAGGACATGGGCGGTTGGTGTGTGCAGTGGTCCACATGACTGTGGCTGCCTGGGTAGGCAGGTCTTGTGAACACAGTCACTGTGGGTGGTTGCACACCATCAGGGGGTGTGGCACATGGCTGAATGCCATGCACAATGGGTGGGCTGCAGGGGGCTGGATAATCACACTTATTGACTCTGCTCCCTCATCCTAGGTGGACAGTGACTCCAAGCAAAGGAAAGGGGACTGCAGGAGCTGCTACAGGTGGCGAGATTGACCCTGGAGCTCTTCCAATGCATGGACCGCCATGGGGTGAGGAGGTGGAGGAGACATCAGCACCACGTGGAGGATGGCCGGGCAGATGCTAGCCCATCCATGCCCCTAATTACACCTTCCCCCCAGACCCACCCTCATACCCCTTCTTCCCTCTCCCATATGTTCACCCCTGCCCCTTACCTTCCCCCTCCTGGTATGTGGCCCTTCCCCCCATTGTACATACTTGTATATAGTTTTTTTATTACATGTTTTAAATACATTTGTTTTGTTATGACAACTGTAGTGGTCTCTGAATTGCAGTGGGCTACAGGTGCTCAGCTGCAGTGGTGTGCATGGTGTCAGGGGTGGTGCATGCATGGGCATGTGTGTGTGTCCAGAAGGGAACTGCCTATGGTGTGGGTAGGGGGATCAGTCACTGTCTATGGTTTGTATGTTGTTCTCTGTGCACTGGATGCCTGTGTGCAGTGGTCCATGGTGCATGCACTGTGTGCATGGCACCCCTGTCAGACCATCCATGGCCTATGCAGCTGACACCCTTGCATGTCTGATATGCATGTTCTGCTGGCGTGTCAGTGGTGGCTGTCCATGCTGGATAACAACTGTACCCGGCACAATGCCAGGTTGTCTGCCATCACCAGTATGGTGCACGTCTGCCTCCTGTGGCACTGTGGCCTCCACTGTTGTTGTCCCCCCTCCATGCTGTCGCTTGTGTCTGTTGCAGGGGATGTGCTCCAGTGTCTGTCACTTGTGCTCCGGCAGCATGCTGGTGGCATACAGCTTCATGGTGCTTGTGCAGGGTGGCTGGCACACCTGTGCCATGTAGGGGTTCTGGCCATGTGTACATGGTAGCCATGGCCACATGCCAGTGGCTTGGTTGACCCACTACTGTGTCCCTGTGTTGGTGTGCCCTTGGGTATGGGTGGGTGTTTGTCCATGCACTGTGTTTCATCCTGTGTGGTGCATGCTTCCATGCAACACTGTGTGTGTCTGTGCTGGCTGTTGTGGCCAGTGCTGGGATTGTACTGATGCTCCTCTCTCCATGTTTGCACCTTAGGCCCAGAAGAGCGCAGGCTGGTGAGGGAGAGGAGGTGCCACCTGGAGGACCAGCAGGCCAGGAGGGGTGAAGGTTTGCAGAAGTGCAGGGACCAGCCTGATGATGGTGAGTGCCTGACATCCATGATTACTATTGCATGCTGTATAACTGGGTGGGCAGCGGGGCATGGCCACCATCCACTGACACCACAGCCATGCACGCAACTTGTTACAGTCAGCACTGTCCAGTGGCACTGCATGTCTGGGAGTGCATCAGTGGTAGTCCATGCATGCACCAGGCACATGGCTGTGTCACTGCCTTCACACCGCATAGCCAAGTCACTGTACGGCCGCGGTGGTGCTGTGCAGGACATGGGCGGTTGGTGTGTGCAGTGGTCCACATGGCTGTGGCTGCCTGGGTAGGTAGGTTTTGTGGACATGGTCACTGTGGGTGGTCGCACACCATCACAGGGCAAGGCACATGGCTGTATGCCATGCACAATGGGTGGGCTGCAGGGGGCTGGACAATCACACTTATTGACTCTGCTCCCTCATCCTAGGTGGACGGTGACTCCAGGCAAAGGAAAGGGGACTGCAGGAGCTGCTACAGGTGGCGAGGGTGACCCTGGAGCTCTTCCAGTGCATGGACCGCCATGGGGTGAGGAGGTGGAGGAGACATCAGCGCCACGTGGAAGACAACTGGGCAGATGCTATCCCATCCATGCCCCTAATTAAACCTTCCCCCCCCTGGACCCACCCTCATACCCCTTCTTCCCTCTCCCATATGTTCACCCCTACCCCTTACCTGCCCCCTCCTGGTATGTGGCCCTTCCCCCCATTGTACATACTTGTATATAGATTTTTTATTACATGTTTTAAATACATTTGTTTTGTTATGACAACTGTAGTGGTCTCTGAATTGCAGTGGGCTACAGGTGCTCAGCTGTGTCAGATGTGTCCTTGGGAGGGTGTGCAGGGTGCAGTACCACTGGTGGTGAGGTACGAGACATGCCCTGTCACATGCGGGGTACTTTGTGCGGTGACACATGGTCTTTCTCTCAGCTGTACCTCAGGAGGGATGTACAGGGTGGCACTGTGTATGCTGTTGTTGCATTGCTGTCTGCTGCTGCCCACAGCAGGGTGCACTTGGTGGGGCTGCCTTGCATGGCTCCGTGGTGCACAGGGTTGCATTGTCACACTGGGGGTGGTGGCATGCATGGGGTGTCCTGCACTGTTGGACGCTACTCCTGGAAAGGGTGTATGGTGATCATGGTGCAGGGTGTGCTCTACTGGAGAGATGGTGTGGCATGGGGTGGTCAGCCCTCCTTGTGTACTTGATCACAGCTTGCAAGGGGGTGAGCTGGGGCACCAAGGCCCGGCTGTGGGTTGGTTGCTGGTATCCATGGGCCAGTGGTTATTCCAGCTGCCCCACGGTTGTGCAGTGCAAGGGGTGTGGGGGACAATGTCTGTTCAGCTGTGTGCTCCTCTGCCCATCTGTGGCATGGGTGGTGGGCCCCTGCATCCCTGGTTGTGCTGTTGCATTGCTTCCCTGCTCCACGGGGCATCCCTGGTTGTGCTATGGTGCATCTGGACTGCTCCACTGAGCATCTCTTGTTGTGCTATGGCATATCAGATATGCACAACTGCACATCCCTGGTTGCGCTATGGCGCAGGTGGTGTGATATTCAGTCGTGTGCCATAGGCGCATCTTGGCCTGCACAGTTTTTGAATATCGCGCTTCTTGCACATGGGTGCAGTGGACTTGCACTTGCTACTGCTGTTGCACACTTTTTGGGTGCAGTTTGAATATCTGGGCCCATAAATAAAAAAGTTAAAAAAAAAAGAATTCTGCAGTGCTGTGCTTCATCCTGGAGAGCTTCACTGTAAGCACACCCTGTACTGGTGGTGCATTCTCTTTGAATATTGCATCAGTGCTGATCGAGATTGGCATCACACTGCAGCAGTACAGAGCTCACACTAAGAGAGAAAGAAGGGAGAGACAGTGGATGACAACCAACTCGGCTTAGTGAGCTTGTGGAGAATGTTTGAAACTCATAAAAAAAAGGAAATAAATATTTTGCTAAACTTCACTGAAAAATTCCTATCTTAAAAAAAATCAGACAGCACAGAGACAGAGACAGAGACAGAGACAGAGAGAGTGGAGCAGTAGCAGGGCTGAGGCCTGACACACAGTCCCGGACAGGTAGTGGGCACTGGGCATTGGGGTTAGGGAGACTACAGCTCAACAGCACTGGAGAAATACCTGAAAGAAAATACTATCTTTAAAAAAAATCCAACAGACCAAGACTGGAGCTGAACGGAATCTGGCAGTAGTCCAGACAGAGGGCAAAGTGACTGGAGACAGGGGGCCAAGAGCTTATCTGCACTGAAAAAAAATATCTGAAAGAAAATATCTATAATAGCAATCAAAGAGAGAGAGACAGAAGCTGCAGCTGTAGCAAGGCCAGGCAGGAGGCAGTCCAAGGCTGCGGGCATTAGGCAGGAATGGGCTAGATCTAAACTGAAATGACTGAAAAAAAATAATATCTTTAAAACAGCAAAGAAAAAGGCAGAGACTGGAGCAGAAGTAGGGCCTGGTAGGAGGCAGTTCAGACTGTGGGCATTGCACAGGAGGGGGTAGAGATAAACAGTAATGAAAATAATACCTGAAAGAAACTACTGAGGATCCAACCCAGGCCCCCTACCCACTACTAGCCTTCTGACCTAGCCTGCTGCACTCTGTGGCCAGTTTTGCCCAAATCCTACATTGGTGCAACATGAAGACAGGTTGGCAGCAATAGCAGGGCACTAGGGCCTTGCCGCATCCTCCATCCTCGCTCCGACCATCACATGACTCAGTTGCAGTGCAGCCAGTTGGACAGAAGGAGAACAGAGAGAGAGGAGAAGTGTGGTGGGTGGTGGCATGTCAGAATAGGGAGGCAGGGACTGGCACTGGCTGCAGTGACTGCTGAGCCGGGATCCTCAGGAGGAGGTGTGGCACTGGAAAGAGGCTGCTCAGAGGGCTGAGGGGAAGAGAGAGCTGGAGACTGGAGCACAAGCAGGGCCTGGTAGGAGGCAGTCCAGGCTATGGGCATCGGGCAGGAGGGGAATAGAGCTAAGCTGTACTGAAGAAAACACTTGAAAGAAAATAATATCTTAAAAACAATTCAGAGACAAACACAGAGACTTGAGCAGTACACATGCCGGGCAGGCGGGCGGTCATTGGGCATGTAACTTGAAGATGACAGGCAGGGTTCGGTGAGTAGAGTTGGCACTGTTGATGGTAAATTTGGTGGATTCCAGGAAGGACTGGGGGTGGTAGCCAAATGACAGCTTTAAATCTCATTTGTAGCTATAATAAATTAAAAAAAATATTAGTTTGTGTGCAAGAGAACCAAATTTAAAAGGTGGAGGGTGAACTGAAGCCTAAAATCTTATTTATGTCTATAAAATAAAAATATTACTTTGTGTGTGAGAGAAAACTTGATTAAGAAAAATAAGAGGCTTGGTGGAAGTTGGGACCTGGTGCGCCTTGTTGCCTGCTATCATGTCCATTTACTTATGGCTGTGAGACCAGTTTCCCAAGGTCTCATTGCACTTTGCACTTGTGTACTTTTCCTTAACAAAAGCTATCTATCTATCTATCTATCTATCTATCTATCTATCTATCTATCTATCTATCTATCTATCTATCTATCTAGCTATCCATCTATCTATCAAGAATATATGAAGGCTATGTCTGGTATAAAAGGAATATACCCACTGAGGGGGTTAATTGAATAATAAGGCCACAAGCCCAAAGCAGCACACATATCCATCCTATGTTTCATATCATACATGGTAGGTTGTTGTGCTTCTTACCTGCTGTGTTGGTTTGGGTTGTTTTTTTGTTGAGCTGTGGGGTCATTTCCAGGTTTGCCATGTTTTTATGTGGCCCTGTGTGTTTCCGTAGTGTAGTGGTGTTTTGGTAAAGGCCTTTTCTTTGGCCTGTTCTTCTTTCCATAGTGTAGTGTTCCCCTATAAAAGGGGGATTGTCTGTGTGGGTGGTCCTTTAGGTCATTGGTGGTGTCATGAATTGCAGCAGTGTGGCATTTTGGTGGCGGTATGGAGTGGAATCAAAGATCAGGAGAATGGTTTGTGATCAGGAAGAGGCATGTGTTGGCTGGTCTGTGGAGCTTGTGGAGTAAGTAGCTTGGTGGCAGCAGTGTTCAAGAGAGGCGAGAACAGGAGTTTCAAGAGGAAGATGACTGTTAAGTATGGGGGGCCTCTTATACAGGCTACATGTCAATTCACTCCCATTGACTGCCCACCCAGGTCACTGTGGACAATAAGCTGCAGCAACAATCGTGGTCCTACCAAATTAATTTCCCAACAATTTGCACCCACCATAGATATTAAAACAAAACCTTCAGGTGGGCACCATTTACCCACCAGATGACTCACAATGCTTGAGGGCTGTAAAAGTCGCACCTCTGCTGGCATTGTTGTTTGAGTCCAGTTCAATGTCTCATGGAAGCAAATTTATAGGGAATGAATTTGGCAGGGATACAGTTGTCGCTGCAGCTAATTGTCCACAGCAACTTGTTGAGTGGGGAATGGACCAGGCTGAATTAACATGGCCCCTCTTGTGTGTCTCCTGCAGCTGGTATCAAACTGTTTTTTGTTTTTTCTTTTTTATGTGAAGAACTCAGGAGTGGGGGGGGAGGCAGGGAGAGGATTGCCTACCCAGAGCTTTTGAAAGTTTGGGTGGGAGTGTTTCTGGACTGGGGGTGGGAAGTTTTTTGTACAGTTAGATTTGAGTAAGGTGTTTAATGTTAAACTTCAATTTTTGCAGATTAATAACTTTGGCAGTCTTCCATGAAATGCCAAACATTTGGCATGCATGGTCTGGCTGGCATGATCTCAAGATGTGAAAACTGTTTTAAGAAATCTTGTGAGATTTCCAAGGTACAGAACGTCGATTTTTAATGAAGTGTGTTTTTTTCCTAACTTATTACACGTTTTATTTGCTCTCATGTACAACCCAGATGGTATGGAACTTTTTCTAAAACTTTCAGGTTAGAGGTGGCCTGTGCCAATGTAGTGCCTTTTAAAGGTTTCATGAAGAAGTATTACTACGTTCCAGAGTTTTAAGAATTTAGATTTTTTTCTGGGCATGTTCTGTAGTTTTTTTGGGATATCTCTCTGATACCAACAACAAATTTACCTCTCGCTGGCATTTACTTTTTGCAAAAATTAGTGATTTATTGTATGTAATAAAACATATTGTTCATGATGGCTGACATCTTATTTTTTTAACAACTAAAAGCGTTAGAAATACATAAACATGATGTACTGTCAAAAACCAAACACCTGAACCAAGGTAAACGAAATCTATTTAGTTAGATTCTGGTGTTTGTTTTTTGAATGTTATGCTGGAAATAAGGTTCCTGGACACTGAAAAATCCTGGGTGCCCATCTAAGCAAGAGGAGCCATTCACACATGTTCAGCTATATGAGAACTGTGGGACTTTCTTGATTTTTGCAGCCTCATGTTGAGTGGTGCTGCTGGCTTTAGTGGCAGTAGTGAGCTGGTAGTCTAGTGAGCTATCGGTCTGTCCAAGTTGAGTTTTACCCCCCCTCCCTTTCTCTCTCTCTGTCTCTTTGTCCCTCTGTCCATCTGCCTGTCTTATCTATTTATCTATCTTCCTATCTTACCTATCAAATATCATAAGTGGACCAGGGTACCCACCCCAGGTACCACTTACTTTCTACTCTCATCCCCCTGTCATTCCCTCTTCCCAATATGTACATTAAAGTAATATGAAAACAGACTGGGGTGCCCACCTGGGTACTACTTTTTTCTATCCCCTCCCCTCCAGGTCACATGCCCCTTCTTAGTATATAAAATAATTATGTAACAGTGCACTGGGGTACCCACCCCCAGTACCACTTCTTTCTACCACGTCTGTCCAGGTTACCCCCCCCCCAAAAAACAGATGAGGGCATTTGGGTACCCAACCTGGTGCTGCCAAAGATTATCATGACACTGGGGTGCCCAACCCCCATTGCTAGCTTGAGTCCTTGTGTAAATAAATAAAACCATCCCTAATTGATCGTTTCTTTTTTTTTTAAGGAATCTGTAGAGAATCAAATGGTTCCTTGCCAATTTGAGCCCTACACCCCCACCCCACTGTAACCCCTTCCCACTGAACACTCACCACCCCACAAAATCCTGCACACATCCTCACTCACCTAAAAGTGTCCCACAGCATAGAGCCACTCTTTGAACAAAAAGCGCTTCTGGAACTAGTGACTGTGATAAGAAAATAAGGCAAGTCTGGTTACTGTATGCTGGTGCGTTTTGACCTTTTACTTATAACATTGTCATTTTTAAATATTTTTACACCAAGTTTTCATTATGGCCTTTTTGGGACCCCACTGCACAAATGAGGTTGGTGAAATTTTTCAAATCCATCTAGAAAGATGATTTTACGGTTGTTCCATGAAATCACCTTTTGGGCAGGATTTGAAAATTTCCACCTACCAGATTCTCGAGGTAGGGTCATAAGAAGATTATGTTGAAAATTTGGTGGAAACATTTGGTAATATGATCAAAGTATGCATGAATGTTGAAATATTTCAACATTCACTCATGACTTCACTAATTTTCAGTATTTTTCCCCCAAACTTTCAACCTGGCCTTTTTGGAACTGCGACTCATGATCAACACAGGTGAAATTTTTCAAACATGTCCCAAAAGGTGATTTCACAATCACTCCAGGAAATCAGGATTTGGGCAGGATTTGAAAATTGTCACCTAACGTTTTCATGAGAGGGGGTCATAATAAAAATCAGTTATGTAAGAACTTACCATAACAGTGGCTGTTCGAGAGAATCTCCTCCACACCATTAGAACTATGGGCTCAATTCCAAGCCAAATGTTGCAGCTCGCCAGTACATGAGTTGTGACATTCACCCCTTCACCAGAGACCATGCACCAAATTCCAAGAGTGGCAGGGTCCTACACTTGTGACATGCCGGTTATGCCATGCGGAAGCTAATGCCATGGGCATGGCATAGAAATCCTGCATGTTGCAAGTCACAGCCTGCTACCAGCAGCCCCTTGAAGCCCCCCACCCTGGAACACCACAGCACACACCAGGGGGCATGGGAGGCAGGACAGGTGGCACAGGAGTCTGGTGGGACACACTGGAGATTGGACCCCAGGGTGTTCCTGACTTTTGGGGGGTGGGGAGCAGAGGTGTGCTTGTAGGGGCACAAGGAGCACATCGGTGCTATTGCCATGGTGCTGTGGAGTGGGCATCTGACAGATGGCACCATCGGATGCCCCATAGAGCAGCTCTGAGCTACTCTATCTTAACCCCACCACTGCGGCTCTTAGAATCATGCCAGCGGGTTATGGCAGCCGCCCTCTTGGAATAAGGAGCAGATGCTGCCGTAACCCGCCCTTCCACCATGGTGCTGTGGGATGCGATGTAGTGGGTGGCATAACCCACAGTTGTCATAGCCTGCAGCTGCCATGGTGCATGGTGTCTCTTGTAATCAGGGCAAGCATAATGCTTGGCGTAAGTTGCAAGATACACCAAGGGGATTGACGTAGCTTGGCTTACTCCAGCGTACGCTGACTTGGAATTAGCCCCATATGCTGTCAGTGTCAGGACCACATGGAAACTTTTTACTAACCTGTGGCTGACCACATTGACATGCAGCATCAATGTGTATATAACATGGGTGGCCCTAGCATGCTTCAGTTTCCAACCAGAGATTAGCTCGGGGTGCCTCTTATCATCAGGAACCAGGAGAGACTACATCTGTACCAAGCAAACAAGGAGAAGCATGGGACTGGAAAAAGGATTCACGGAATAAGCTTTAGGCACAGCATCTTATGTAACCCTCAGAAGACGAAAGTGGGAAAGAAGGGGGGTACAGCAAGGCCTAATGGAGAAGATTCTCCTGAAAATCTACTGTTTTGGTACTTTCTTCTATAACTGTTCTATCTTCATAGAGGATATTACATCCATTAGGTTACATTTTTGGTATGATTCCTAAGTAATACAAAGTAGACTGGGAGTATGGCACAGTCTGATATGTGATCAAGACAGAAGGCCTTGCAGTACAGCAAGCTCAGATCTAGCACATCTACCAGAGATGATGTTGAAATGCTTAGTGAAAGTGTGTATAGTGCTCCATGTGGTGGCAACACATACAGTATGTCAGCAGCAGGGACATTTCTGAAACAAGCAACAGAAGTGGCTATTTCCCCTGTGGAGTAACCACAAACAGCACCAGGAAGTTCCTTACCATACTTCCTATAACAAAACATAATACGATTAGCCATCCATTTGAAGAGGCATAGTTTATACAATGGAATGCCAAATTTTCCAGGGGCCAATGAAACAAGAAGCAGAGAAGTGTTTCTACAGCCCTCACTGTGAGTAACATAGTATCTCAATATCCAATGTACATCAAGAGTATGGAGCAACGTTTCACCTTGGTTGGCATGCTCAGGGTAATAAACAGAAAAGTGTATCATTTGGTTCAATGTGAATTCAATCACTTCCTTCAGCAAGAACTTAGTATTCGTATGCAAAAAAACTCTATGTGAAAAATCAAATAAGGAGGCTGACACATTAAAGCCAGAAGCTTGTAAATTCTATGAACAGAAGCCATGGCAACAAAAAACAACATTTTCCATGACATGAAACATAAGCCACAAGTTGCAGCGGGCTCAAAAGGAGCTAACGTCAATTTCACAAGTATGAAATTCAAGCCCCCAGGTGGGACTGCTAATTATTATAGATACAAGGTGTCATATGCAGAATATCTCTCATCAGTATGGGACACCTCTCATTAGGCAACCTTACAGTCAGCAATAGAGGCACGGAATGCAGATATAGCAGCCAAATGCACCTTAAGAAAGAAGACTGCAGGCCTGAACCAGATAGGGAAAGCAAGTGTTCCAGAACAGAAATCACAGGACAGGTAAAAGGGTCCAGGAAGCAGACTACAATGTGAAATGCTTCAATTTCAAGAAATATGTATGTCTGGTAGAGGGTTTTCTCATTTCAAGAAGGACATCACCAACCTTAGGGGACACCCCAAAGCATGCAATGGCTATGTGTTTTGGAGCCAAGCATGCAGGTGTAGGTACTTCAGGTCCAGATGGACCAGAGACACCCCTGCCCTGTGACAACAGATGACACCGAGGTAGAGGAACAGGATGCTCCACTACCAGATGTTGGAGGATTGGAAACCATAACTGGCAAGGCCATAAGGGATCAGTAAAGAAGACAGTGGCACTCTCCATTCTTAGCTTGAGCAGGACCCGCTGTATTAGAAAAATGGGGGAAATGCATACAGGAATTTCCCTTTCCAAGAGATGGACAATATGGCTTGCCAAAAGATTCCAGGACCTGGAATGAGCAAGCAGAAACATGGCAGTTTTACATTGTATGGGGATGGAAAAAGGTCCAACTCTGGATGACCCCATCTTGCAATGAGGTCGTTTATCACAGAGGTAAGCATTTCCTATTCAAGGACCACGGGCTGAGACCTGCATAATCTGTCTGCCAAGATATATTGGAGACCAGAGAGAAACACAATCAGCAGTTGAAGGTTGTGAGACAGTGCCCAGTACCACACTCTCACAGCTTCCCTGCATAGGAGATAGAAGTGAGTGCTCCCTTGTTTGCTTATGTAGTGCATTACACTGACACTGTACATCTGAATTAACAGAGGACCAGAGCAAAGATGATTTTGAAATGCCTGGAGGCTGTACAGGACAGCTCTCATCTCCAAGACCTTTATGTGCAGTCCAGCCTTCACACTGTTCCAGGACTATTGTTTCTGGAAGGGGTCAAAATGAGCACCACACATGAAGCCCAAGACATCCACAGTGAGGATCTGTACAGAAGCTGGTACAAGGAATGGAAGGCTCTTGAGTTAACTGTTGGGTTCATCTACCATAGTAATGCTGTGTGAAGAGAGATCATGGCAAGAACCATTTGTTCCAACTCGTCTGCCAGCTGACCACTGAACCATGAGTATCCATTGTGGAATTTGCATATGAAGCCGAGCTAATGGTACTGTCACTGTAGGATCAGGTCCAGGAAACATACACCAACCTGGCAGACATGTAGAGGCTCCTGCGAACTAAGTTTGTCTGAGCAACAAGGGTTTCTGCCCTGTCCTGAGGCAGGAAGACACACCCTTCTCTGTGTCAAAGACAGGCCCAATATATTGCTGGCATTGGAATGGAGTCAATGCAGACTTTGGCACACTCATTGTGACTCCCAGGTCCTTAAACAGTAGTCATGTTTGAGAGAGGGTGTGATGGACAGCTTCCCTGGAACTGGCTTTCAGTAGCAAATTGTCCACATAAGGAAAGGCATAAAGCCATTCCCCATGAAGAGTTGCTGCAACCACTGCTAAGCATTTTGTAAAGACCCATGATGCAAAGCATAAGTCAAAGATTAACACTTGAACTGATATTGCCCACCCTCCAGTATAAAGCAGAGGTACTGTCTGTGATGCTTTTTATTATGATGTGAAGGTATGCATTCTTCTTGTCTAGGGAACAAAGCCAGTCCCCTGTGTGCAAGCGGAGAATCAGAGCTTGCAGAGACACAGTTCAAAATTTCTTATATTCAATATACAGATTAAAGTCTCTGAGGTCTAATAGAGGATGCAAGACACTGGTTAGACCCCATCTGGAGAACTGCATGCAGTACGAGAGGCTGCACCTGCCCAAGGGCAACCAAAACGGTACAGTGACTGCATCAGAAAAGATATGAGGACAGATTAATGGAGCTCTATGTGTATACCTTAGAGCAAAGGAGGGAGAGAGGTGATATGATCAAAACATTCAAACATCTTATGGGCATTAACAAGGTGAAAAAGTCTAACTATAAGAAAAATAGTAGGACAAGAGGACACAGTGTGAGATTAGAGGGAGACTGATTAAGTGGTAATGTGAGGAAGTTCTTTTTCACAGAAAGGGTGGTGGATGCATGGAATGGCCTACCTCAAGAAGTGGTGGATATGAATACAGTGCAGGGCTTCAAACAGGCATGGGCTAGGCATAAGGGAGCAATACAGGTGAGTATGAATAAATAGACCATTGACAGGCTTAGGACACATTCATAAAGTAGAAAAAATGGGCAGACCTAATGGGCCTTGCAATCCTTATCTGCCATCAACTTCTATGTTTCCATGTAGCTCTTCTGTCCATTTCAGGACTAGGAAGTATCAGAAACAGAACTGTTTGTTTCTGCCTTGTGGAGGAACCGGTTTGATAGCACAGTTTGGAAACAGGCTCTGGACTTCCTTCTTTAAAAGAGACATAGAAACATAGAAACATAGAATCTGATGGCAGATAAGGACCTGCTTGGCCCACCTGTTCTGCCCATTTCCCTACCTAATGGATAAGCTGAAGATCCTAGTTAACCAACAGCCAACTTCCTCCTACCCCCCACTAGAATGGTATGGAGGATAAGAGGATGATCTGGAGTGGTTTCTATTAATTCCAAAGCATACCCCTTTGCAATTATCTCCTGAACCCTCTTGTCTGTAGTGACCCCCATCCATTGGTTTAAGTTCAGGGAGAATCTTCTTCCCACGCTCACCTCTGCAGGCAATACCTGAGGAAAGCAGAGATGGAAGAGAGTCAAATGGAACTGGGGCCAGCAGGGCCACAGGAACTGATTCCTCTGGGTGCTTTGGCATGGCAACCAGGGGGAAGGGACCGGATAGGGGACTGCCACCTCTACCATGGTTATGCTAATTGTATGTCTGGTTAACTTTGGCATCAGGCTGACAAAAAGGGCCCCTACCATGGCCTTTAGTGGGAGTGGGGTAAAAGGATTTGACAGTCCTTAAACTCATTTTACAAGACTGAAGGACACTAAAAGTGTTATTCAGCATCATAGCCAAACAGTTCTGAGCCCTTAAAAGGATCATTTAAAACTGTCTGCTGCACATCAGTAACAAAGCTAGCCAATGTGAGCCAAGAATAACACCTAATAGAAATACAAGATGTCATGGCCCTGAAAGAGGTGTCAAGCACATCATAAGATGAACATAGCAAATGTTTACCTAATTCAGCATTGGCTGACAAGGTTTTGATCAAGTCAATCTAGGAAGGTCTATCAGGTAAAGCCTGTGCTACTGTACATGCAGCCTTCAGAGGCTATTCTGATATTTTTATCATATGAGCCTTGTAATTTGCTATCCATAGGCCAAAGGATGCAGAGGAATAGGTATGCTTGCCATTAACATCCAGCCTCCTAGATTCTTTATCTGGACAAAAAGTACTCATGTGCCTCAGGGCTTTAGAATGATCATGATCAGACATAATAACAAAAGAGCCAGTTTTAGACTGAGTAAGGCTGAGCACATGGAGCAGAGTAGTGCTTATCAGCCTTCCTTGTAACTGTAGGCAGGGTATTAGTCCTATGTCATGCAGCAAAGGTAGCATCCTCTAATGCAGGATATATGAGGAATTATAATCGCAGGTTTGCAAGGAACCTCCCAAAAATTCTCAAAGATTCATTTAGTGCAATCTTCCTCCTCAACAGCAAAGCACATGGCAGCCCACATCTGCTGCAGTATGGCTTTTAAAGAGGGATCCTCTGGGAGATCTGGGTGTGAAAACCACAGAGATCTCATTGCAAGATGAGAGAGTGGAGCTGAAGTGCAGATTTTCTTCTTCAAACAGCCCCTCACCCTCATATTCCTCCTTCACATCACTCTAAATATCTAATCTGCCAGACAGTCCCACATACCCTTAACATCCATTGCCAACAGAGGGGGCCCTGCACTTCTCCAGGCAGATGGACTGTTCCTATGGTGCCCTGTGCATCTGCCTGCATCTGTTCACAAGGTAGACAGAGATGTGGGGAGTAGTGCAATGTAATGGCTATGGGACAGCAGTCTTCCAGGAGTCTTTCTGGAGGCTGAGATGCTGCCCTGTTTGCAGACAAGTATCTGCCCTGAGGGAGGAAGTTGCCCATCTTCAGGCCACACTGGACAGTAGTAAGGGAACCTCCCCATCCAGGGAGCACCAGAACCACCACCACTACCTCAGAGGTTGTGAAGAAAGCACAGTAGTTGGACCACAGTGGGCTCAGGGAGGGTAAGGGGGTGGAACAGATGCACACCCAGTCAGTTGTTCCACTCCACAATCCATACACCATTCTGGGGAAGCATAGTTCCCCTATGGATGCACCCTCAGAGGAGACTAAGGAGGTTGCAGACAACTGTCCCAAGGGAGGCCCTCAGGAAGGAGGCAGAGTGCACCACAGGGAAAAGAATCAGCTCCTGGTGGGGGACTCAATTATTAGGGGGATAGAACTGGGGGGAGCAGGGAAAACTGAAGTAAGGTGCCTGCCTGGTGCCATGACTTGGAGGGACAGGAAGCGCATCCTTAGGATCAAGAGAATAGTTGCACGGGAATCTGAGCTGGATGTCATTGTCCACCTAGGGACAAATGACTTGACTCATCATGAGATTAGAGCAGTGCAGAAGGACTTTGTAGAGTTGGGGAGGGGCCTAAGACAAGTAGCACACACAGTATCCTTCTCAGAGGTGCTGCCTGTCAGTGGCATGGGTGAGGTGAGTGTACTTTGTACCATGCAGTTTAACGAATGGTTGAAAAAATGGTGTGAAGCACAGGGGTTTGGTTTCATTGGGGACTGGGGTTCCACCTGGAGGGACACCAGCCTATACTGGCAGGATGGTCTGCATCTGTCCAGGAAGGGAACAAGTCTTTTGAGCAATCAGTTTAAATGCTTCATTGGCAAGCTTTTAAACTAGTCAAGGGGGGAGGCACTGATAAGCAACAGGAAAATCCCAGCCTCCCCCTACAAAACAGGGTACTAAATGAGAAAAAGACCAAGGTAGAAAGGTCAGTGGAGGATGCTGCTACAGAAGGTAAAGCCATCAAAAAATGGAGAGCAATGAGTACCAATGCCTGTAGTCTGGGTAACAAGCTTCCTGAATTAATGGCATTGATGGAGGAGGAACATCTGGATATCGTGGCAGTCACAGAAACATGGTACCCACAGAACCATGACTGGGATGTAAACATACTAGGATACACTATCTACAGGAGGGACAGGGAGGGTAAAGAAGGAGGAGGAGTAGCTCTCTACATAAGGGAAGGAATCAAAGCAACATAACAAAAGGATAAACAGGGAGGAGAAAAAGCACTGTGGGTCAATTTGGAGGCAGGCAATGGCACCACAATCC
Source organism: Neoceratodus forsteri (assembly GCA_016271365.2). Lineage (NCBI taxonomy): Eukaryota > Metazoa > Chordata > Ceratodontiformes > Ceratodontidae > Neoceratodus > Neoceratodus forsteri. The sequence continues at coordinate 705,665,448 of CM057455.1, forward strand.
GCACATGGGTTGTATACAGACCCCCTCTCTCAGGGGGAGGACATAGACAAGGAAATGATAGAAAGTATACTTAGAATGGCAGATAAAGGGGAGCTATTGCTGATGGGTGATCTAAATACACCAGATGTTAACTGGAGTGCAGTTGCAGCAGCCACTTCTAAGAGTGGGGTTATTCTAGATGCCCTACAGGGGGCATGCCTTAGACAACTAGTATTGGAACCCACTTGAGAGGGAGCAATCTTAGACCTGGTTCTCTCAAATGGAGATGGAGAGAGGATCACAGATGTAGAAGTGGGTATCCATCTGGGAACTAGCAACCATCAAACAGTATGGTTCACAAAAAACACAGCAATAGAGTCAAGCCTTACAAAGGCAAAAGTAATGTACTTCAGGAGGGTTGACTTTGCCAAAATGGGTGAGTGCCTAAGGAATGCACTAGCAAATGGGCAGGAAGGAGGGGTGGAAGAACAATGGGGAATAATAAAAACTGCCATCACAGAAGTAACAAGCCTTTGTGTGAAGCAAATAAACAAAACAAAATGATGTAAGAAACCACTATGGTTCTCAAAGGAGGTGGCAGTGAAGGTTCAAGAGAAAAAGAAAGCATTCAGAAAGTACAAGGAATCACAGAAGGAGTAGGACAGAGAATTGCATCAGTTAAAACAAAAGGAAGCTAGGAAGGCAGTCAGAACAGCAAAGGTCCAAACCGAGGAAAAGATAGCCAACTCAGTTAAGAAGGGGGATAAAACCTTTTTTAGGTACATCAGGGAGTGAAGGAAGACTAAGGTAGGGATATTGAGGCTTAATAAAGGGGAGGGGTGGGCAGAAGGTAATGGTGAAAAGGCAGAGATACTAAACAAATATTTTTGTTCAGTGTTTACAAATGAAAGGGGGAGGTACCTAAAACAAACAGTAGAAACACTCTGGATATAGAAGTTGATAACAGCCCATTTACAGAAGAAAGGGTTCTGAAAGAACTCCTAAAACTGAAGGTGGACAAAGCAAGGGGTCTGATGGGATTCATCCCAGAATTCTAAAAGAGCTAAGGTTAGAACTAGTGATACCACTGACTACATTCTTTAACAAATCATGGGAGGATGGGGTGGTACCTGAGGACTGGAGGAGGGCAGATGTGATTCCCTTCACAAAAGTGGGAGTAGGGCAGAAGAATGAAACTACAGACCTGTTAGTTTAATCTCAGTGATAGGGAAAATGATGGAATCATTTCTGAAGGAAAGAATTGTCGAGTACCTAGAGGCCAGAGGGGCACAGGACCCAAGGCAGCATGGATTCACAGTGGGAAGGTCATGCCAGATGAATCTAATAGATTTATTTGACTGGGCGACCAAAGTAGTAGATCAGTGAGGGGCTGTGGACATGGCCTACCTAGACTTTAGTAAGGTATTTGACTCAGTCTCACACAAAAGATTAATATACAAGTTAGCCAGCCTGGAAGTGGGTCCCAAGATGATAGCCTGGGTAAAGAATTGGCTGGAGAATAGGACACAGAGGGTAATAGTCAATGGAGTCCACTCTGAAGAAAGGGGAGTTACTAGTGGGGTACCGCAGGGTTCAGTATTAGGACCAGTCCTCTTCAATGTCTTTATAAGTGACATTGCAGAGGGACTGGAAGGAAAAGTATGTCTCTTTGCAGATGATACAAAGATCTGCAACAGAGTTGATGCACAAGGTGGGGTGGAAAGGATGAGAAGGGACTTGGCAAGGTTAGAGGAATGGTCAAATGTATGGCAGCTTAGATTCAGTGCTAAGAAGTGCAAGGTAATGCACCTGGGAAACAAAACCCTAGGAGAAGAGTACACAATGGGGGGTGAGATACTAACAAGAACAAAAATTTAAAGGGACCTGGGGGTAGTCATGTCAGATGACTTAAAGGTGGGCAAGCAATGTGAGAGGGCAGTAAGGAGGGCTGGGGTGATACTGGGATGCATAGGGAGAGGCATCACCAGTAGAAAACAGGAAGTTGTTATCCCTCTGTACAGACAGCTGGTGAGACCCCATCTGGAGTACTGTGTGCAGTTCTGGAGACCCAATCTCCACAAGGACATAGACAAGATGGAAGCTGTCCAGAGGAGGGCAACTAAAATGGTGCAGGGTCTGCACCAGAAGACATATGAAGAGATACTAAAGGAGCTTAATATGTATAGCCTCAAGGAATGGAGGGAGAGGGGGGACATGCTAGAAACTTTCAAGTACCTCAAGGGAATCAATAAAGTCCAAGAGGGTAGCATCTTTCAAAAAAAGAGTGTGCAAGAACAAGGGGCTGAATTTGAAGATAGTGGAGGGGGCAGCTCAGAGGTAATGTAAGGAAGTATTTTTCACAGAGGGTTGTGGATGCATGGAACGGCCTTCTGGAGGAGGTTGTGGAGTCAAAAACAGTGGTTGAATTCAAGCATGCATGGGACAGTCATAAGGCAATTTTAGGGGTTGGGGGTAGAAAGAAGTAGGCTGCTGGTTAACTAGGATCTGCAGCTTATCCCTTAGGTAGGGAAATGGGCAGACTGGGTGGGCCAAGCGGTCCTTATCTGCCATCAAATTCTATGTTTCTATGTGAAGGGATCTGTGTGAATGAGGATATAATTCCAGCATCTCAAAATGAAAAGAAATTATTTGTAAAAACAACTGTTAATAATGCACCAGTTATTAAGTTAGGGTTCAACATACTGCAGCTACGTAAATGGACGTGACAGCAGGCAGCAAGGCAAGCTAGGTGGCAACATGCACAGGCATACTACACTTACAGACTGGTCATCTTATAGGGACACAGTCATGCTCCTATAGTTAGGGTTGAGTAGCCTGTTGAATGTTAACCCTCAAATTCTGCACTTTACAACCTTTCAACAGATTTGTACAAAATTTGGTATGCACTGTCTTGTGGGATAGATCTCTTAATGTGGCAAGTTTCATTTTAGTTAGAAGTGCAGATTCTGAGATCTGGATAAAGTAAAAAAGTTAAAAGTCACCACTTTTTGCAGATTTTTTTCCTCATCGCCTTGTGCTCAGACGGTGTGGAATTTTGGTGAGATTTTGTTATGGTAAAAATAACCTGGGTAACAAAACTGTCAGTGCTTGTTTGGTGCAAAAATATTAACCTGTTGCAGAGTTATTCCATTTTTAATTTCCCATTATTTCCTGTGGGAATTTCTTTTTTCAGGATAGAGGTAAAAAGTTCCACAAAGGATTTGATCTCATGAACAAGGATTCGTTTTCATGAGATCAGTTCCTTTTTCATGAGGGAAAAATCCTTTTTCTTGAGCCACCATCTTGTATTTTTTTCAGCAATTAAAAAGTGTGTAAATACATTACAGTGTTGTCATTTTAAAAATCAAACACCAGAACCTAGCTAAACGGGCACCATTTAGCTATATTCTGATGTTTGTTTTTCAAAATTAGGGCCAGAGATACTTTATCTGGGCTCCCAAAATCTTGGGTGCCCAGTTTAACAAAAGGAGCCTTCCCCCATATTTTCTGTATGGGAACAGTGAGGGGTGAACCCCCCCCCACACACACTGTTACTTGGTTACTTGGTTTGTTGGACAAAAGAAGGCCACAGCCCATCGAGATTGTCCTCCACATGTGTGGATCATTGTATACGATACTATTCTAATAACCATTTATCTGTTTTTTTTTTTTAAATCATAATAGTGGGACAAACGACAATATCTTGTGGTAATGTATTCCCTAACATTGGAGTTCTAATAGTAAAGAAGTTTTGTCTTTTGTTTGTATTACATTTTTTAATGTTGATTTGTTTATTATGTATCCTAGCAACAATTTTTCTGTTGGATAATGTTAAGCCACATTGTTCCATTAGAATAGGAGATTTCATAATTTTAAATAACTGTAAAAGATCACCTCTTGTGTGTCTCTGTTTGAGTGAATTCAAGCCTGTCTTCTGTAATCTGGTGTCATAATCAAGATTAGCATAATATGGAATAATTTTTGTCACCCTGCATTGAATTTGTTCAATTCTATTAATGTCTGATGCTAGATAAGGACTCAAAAAAAAGGAGCCATAATCCATGTAGGGCCTGACATGGGATCTATACAAGGTCATAATACACTGTTCTGACTTTGAAACAAATGTACTGTTTATCCTACGTAGAAGAGCATTGGTTTGATTGGCTATTTTGTTGCAGTGAGAAGATGAGGAAAGTTTATTACTTACTAGTACCCCAAGATCATTTTCTAGTGAAGATACTCTAATAGTTGCATTATTTAAGGTGTATACCTGTCTAGGATTGTTTTTACCCATATGAAGGACTGCACATTTTTTTACATTGAAGTGCATTTTGTTTATGGTGGCCCAATGTTCAATAGATGCAAGGTCTGCTAGTAAAATTTGTATATTATCGGCATTGTTAACAGTGCCACCTAATTTGGTGTCATCAGCAAATTTCATAAGTATATTAGGGGAACAAATTTTCATATCACTGATGAATAAATTAAAGAGAGTGGGTCCCAAGACGAAACCCTGAGGAACTCCGCTTGTCACCTTTCCCAAGTCTGACAAGGTACCATTTACTCGAACCTTTTTGGGTGTGGTTACTCAGCCAGCTGTTAATCCATGAAACTAATGTCAATGAAAATCCTAGATGAATGAGTTTTTTAATCAGAATATCATGTGACACTTTGTCAAATGCTTTACTGTAGTCTGATAAAATGACATCAGTTGGTATATTTGAATCAAGCTTCACACTAATGTAATTATAGAATGAAAGCAGGTTTGTAGTACAAGAAAAAACAGTTTTAAATCCATGCTGGGTTGTATCAAGTATTTTCAGGGTTTCCATTTCTGTTTCAAGAAAAGTTTTAATTGATCTTTCCATTAATTTACAAGGGATAGAAGTCAAACTAATTGGACAATAGTTTTCTACTCTAGAATGAGAACCCTGTTTAAAAATGGGAGTCACTATTGCAGTTAACCAGTCGGTAGGTACTCTAGATTCGTGAAGAGATTTATTGAAGATAATAGCAAGTGGTAAGGCTATAGTATCTTTAACACCCAGTAGAAATTTGGTACATATGTCATCTGGACCAGGACTAGTAGTTTTCTTTAAAGTTGATAATAAATCATGGACCTCATTCAGTGAGATTGTAAATTTTGTATGGCTTGGAAGGTGGCTATTAGGGAGAATTCGGGATGGATCCTGAACAAAAACAGATGAAAAATAGTTATTTAGAACTGTAGCAGTCCCGGAGTCTGAATTAATTATTGTGTTGTTTGTATTTAATGGCCCAATTGTCCTGCTGTTCCCTTTTTTACTATTTAGGTAGTGGTTTAATGACTTGGAACCTTTGTAAAAGAGCCTCAGCTCAAAGGTATTTGTAATCCTAGAACAAATAAATAAATAAAAATTAAAAAAAAGGTAGGCATAAAAAGCTTTATGAGAGTACTTATATGTGCAATACGAAATTCTAAATTGCGTTTTGCTAACAAAATTAAATGTTTTAATGTTCTAACCGATTCCCTGTATTTAATTAATATTTCATTCTTTTGAGTAAGAGGACATTTTTTTAATAATGAAAATAGTTTTTGTTTATGGGATATTTTTTTTTATAGTTCTGTTAAACCAAGGGGGGATTTTGCCTTTGTTGTTGTATTTATATTTTTCTGGAATAAACTGATGTTCAAGTTCTTGGATTTGTTTTTTTTTAAATTCCCATGTTTCATCAATGTTAAGAGGGGAAAAAATGTCATCCCAGTTTAATGCTCCTAAACAATTGTTTATTTTATGGAAATCTGCACGATCATATTGTTTAATTTTATGCTTATTCCCTACAGGGGGTTGAGAGAAAGGGATAGTGAAAAATAAGGACAGATGGTCACTGTGCCAAGAGGTTCTGATATTAATAAATTATTTACCGGTATTTCAGTGTTGGTTATGATGAGATCCAAAATGTTATTTCCCCTTGTCAGCTCCTTAGCCAATTGATAAAGTCGTAAACCAATAATGATTTCAAGAAATTTTTGGCCTTGATGGCTTGAACCTGTTAGAGTATCCCAATTTATACTGGGAAGATGAAAGTCACCCAGAATTAAAACTGAACCATTTTTTACTAGCTAGGAGATTTCAGAGCCAACTGTAAACTTTGGTTATAGTCTGATGCAGGTGGATGATAGCAAGTCCCAGTCAAAATCTGGGAGGAACCTTTGGGTTGAATATATACCCATACACTCTCAGACAGGACATTTACTGAAGATTGATAAGAAGTGATGTTATCTCTGACATAAAGGCAGACCTCACCACCTATTTTATTATCTGGTCTATTTTTGAAATAACGATTAAATCCTAGGATTTCAGTTGTCCAGGTTTTATCAGTATTGCCCCAAGTTTCTGTTATAGCTATTAATGATAAGTCAAGACTTTGTGCCTTAAGTTCCAACTCTGCTAGTTTAGCAATATTTAGAGAAAGAGCATTAAGAGACAATATGTTTAGTTGTTGCTGATTAGAAAAGTGAGTTCCAGTAATGAAAGATTTGGTTTGAAGTCCAATCTCCCCCTTTATCATTAGTTTAAATGAGTCTGTATAAAACTGTCCCCATAAAATATATATTTCCTGGTGTCTAGTGGCAACCCCAACTTTTGATCTCCATCCCCATTTTTTTGAAACAGGTCCTGGTGTCTAGTGTCTAGTGGGACCCCCTCATCATCCTCCCCATGATTTTTATAATAATCTCTGGTGTTTAGTGGCACCCCACACCCTCCGATCGCCATCCCCATTGTTTTTATAATGATCCCTGGTGTCTAGTGGCACGCCCCCACTCTCCGATTGCTGTCCTCATAATTCTTCCCCCCTGCAGCCCATTACCTTATTAAACTGTAGCTGACATTGGGGGCCCAGTCCTCATGTCAGCATTTGGAAAGCTCCCAACCCCAGCACTGTAGGATACTAAGTTTCCCGATATCTTTCTTGGTACCTGCAATAAAAAACTGTCCTCCAATGTTTGTTTTTTTTCACTTGAAACAGAGAAAATGGTCCCTCATTGTCACCGCTGACCCCTTCCCTCCATCCCCATCCTCCCACTGAGCACCCATTTCCCCATACCCCCTTTACACTTTACTTACCATCTGCTGTCCAATTTTGTCATCTTCTGTGGACTGAGACATGTCTGCACTCTTCCAAGCTGAACTGTAAACTGAGGAATAAAGGTAAGCGCTATATAATCTATTGCAATGGCGTTTTGAACTTCTGTTCATAACTTTGCCATTTTGTGCAATTTTTTCACCAAATTTTCATCATGACCTTTTTGGGATCCTCATACACACCATGCACACTGCAACTGTCATTTCATTAATCAGGCCCAGAAGTTGATTTCACAGTTGCTGCGTGACATCACATTACGTGACCGAATAATGATATTTCACTGCCAGTGTTCATGAGATGGGGCCCCATGAAGGCTATGTTGAAAATCTGGTGAAATAATTCCTAAAAATGACTGAGTTACATACATGCATTAAAATGTTTTTAAGCACACACATAACTTTGATAATGTTCAATATTTTGAGTCCAAATTTTCAACATAGCCATGTTTTCACACCACCTCTTGAACAGTACAGCAGTAATATTTCACATCCTGTCCAAAACATGTTTCTGCACCTGTGGCATGGAATGGCATTTTGGAGCAGATTTCACCTATGGGGTTTATAAGGTAGGGTCATAAGAAAACTGTTGAAAATTTGGGGTCAAAATATCAAAACATTTTGAAGTGATGACCATTCACTGCAATTTTGCTATGTACACTCATAACCTTCTAAAATTTAAAATATTTTTGCCACAGGTTTTCAACATACCTTCTTATTACCCTACCTCATGTATGTCACACCTGTCATTTATCAAATCCTGCACAAAATGTGGTTTCGCATCTGTGGTGTGGATTGGCATTGCAGTTGCGCAGAAATATGTTTTGGTGGTGATTCGAACATTTTCTGTACTGAGTATATGAGATGGCTATGCTGACAACTTGGTTACTGTAGTCCTATAAATGGAAAGGCAGGGCCCGGACAGCCCTATGCTTCAACAGTTACATAGATATACACATCTATGGAGGGATGGGAGCACATGGTCCAAAGGACCTTGCACTCACACAGTAAAATAGGGATACCATTATACTATCTCCAAAAGTAAGGAAATACAGTAAGTGGCAAAAAATGTAATTAATGCTCCAGTTAGGGTCAAAGCAACAAAAGTTGGGAAATGAGGCATTAGGGTTTCCAACCCTAACACCCCACCCTATCAAACCAGGCAGGAGATCAGGTGTGAGTGTTTCTTGGGCTTCAACACTGCATTAATGCACAAATTAGGGTTCAACATAATGCCACAAAAGTAGAGGAATGTGCCATTAGGGTTTCCAACTCTAACTGACTCCCCATTTTCATTTCTTTGTCTTTCTTGCTGTTTCCAACCCTAACTCCCCACCTCCCCAACCAGCAAACATAAATGATATATGGTTTACTGATCCTTTAGAAATAGCAAATTCTTTTAATTCTTAATGTTCTGATAATAGTGTTTATATTGCTCCTGGGGACCCCCCCCCCCCACAGTCTTCTTCTAATGCTAGTTTTTCCTGTAATTGGCCTGTTTTTTTTATTATTTCAAACAAGTTACTTCTAGTGAGGTTTATAAATCACTTTCATTCCTCCATGACACTGGTTCTGATTGTGCGGCTGGGTTGGATAGTCAGTTTCTTAAATTGGCAGCTCCTTATTTTACATCCCCTTTACATACTTTATTTAGTCTGTCACTTACTTGTCATCAATTTCCGTTAGCCTGGAAGTGTGCTAGGGTTATACCTGTGTCTGAGAAGAGCCATGCTGCTTGTGTTGATGATTTCTGACATATCTCAATACTGAATCCAACTAGTAAACTCCTTGAAAAAATTGTAGCTGGACAAATGAATGACTACTTAGAGGAAAAATAAGTTTTTTATGTTCACAGCAACATGGTTTTCAAAAGTGGTATGGGACCAGGACAGCCTTGGTCAGGTTTACGGACTCAGTTATCTATGGAATGGAGAAAGGTCTCCTCACAAGGGCCATGTTCATGTACCTGATCAACGCTTTTGATCATATTGATCATAAAATGCTCTGTCTCATATAAAAATCTTTGGGGTTTTCACCAAATGTTGTTTCTTGGTTTGAAGATTGTTGAACAGATCGATGTCAATTTGTCAACCTCTTCAGTATTGTCTAGTGTGAATATAATTTACAGGGGTTTGCCTAATGGGTCAGTTTTGGGGCCATTACTATTTACTTTATTTATTAATTTTCTTCCTTCGGATATTCAAAATTGTCAGTCTTTGCATTATGCTGATGATCTTATGTTGTTTTACTTCAGATAAAGAACAACTCAAATTGGTTAACAGTCTTCAGTTGGATATTTTTGCTACTTCATAGTTGTTTTTCTGAAAATTTACTTATTTTAAATGTAAAGAAGACAAAATCTATGATTTTTGGTTCACATGCCAAGTTGATTAATTGTCTCTTACTTGAGTTACATGGTAACCAAGGCAATTTAATTGAACACGTATCCTAATTTAAATACCTTGGTGTTATTTTGGATCATTTGGTCTCTTTTTCTGGGCACATCAAATTTGTTTGTCATAACATTAATCAAAATATGGTATTTTTGTGTAAGATGATTTTTTTTCCCTTTGAATCTTCTATAGCCATAACAATTGGTTCTCTTTTGCCCCATTTTGATAATGTGTATAACTCTTTTTGATCTTGGTTCTACTGATGTACATAATTTTTCTGTTGTTTATAATATTTGCCATTTTGTTTTATTTGCTGCTGTACATACTCACCACTGTCAGTTATATTCCCAGCATAGCTGGTTTTCTCCAGTTCATCGTATACAGTATTTTATTCATTGTTTGGTTTTAAAAAATGTATTTTTTTCTGTGTCTTCTATGTCTGATCATCTTTTTGTTAGGAATCTGTTGCCTAGTTTGAGGTTTGCCAGTTAGGTTGTACTTAATGAATTTTTTTTAAACTAAAGCTGGATTGCGTGCATTTACTGCAGCTGCTCCACACTTCTGGAATGGCCTGCCTAACCTTTTTTTGTTGATTGCTCTTTACAAGTTTTAAAAAAGCACTTAAAGTTGTATTTGTCTGATCTATGTACTTGTAATTACTATTAATGTTATTATGTGTTTTGCATGTTTTGTATTGTATGATCTGTTCAGATCGAACCTAAAAAGGACCCTAAGTCCAGTGCTCTTACCCAGTTAACAAATTAAATGAATAAAAAAACTAAAATAAAAAAATTACAAGACCACACAAGCAACCACAGACAGCCATCATCAGGTAAGACAAACAACATGCTACATACAACTGTTTCCATACCTGGTACCCTCTTAGGCCAACTAAAAGTAACTGTTTTCACCTAATCTGAGCTTTCAAAGGTAGCATTTTACTTTTTCAAGGAAAGTGCTACCCCAAAACAAAACTGTGACCCCCTTGAAAAATTCTTAGATCCACTGCTGAAACCATGAAACCCACATTGCAACAGTAGTTCTGTCTGCACAAGTGCAGACCCCACAGGTACTCATGCATGTTGTATGACTTACACACTTATAGGTGGCTGCATAAACACAGGACCCTATGGTATTGCATTTCTGTCATCTGGTAACAGTTGCATGTTGTTTGTCTTACCTGAAGATTGCTATCCATGATTACTTGTGTGGTCTTGTCCTTTTTCTGCTTGGGGATGTGGATACTTAGGGTTGCATTCCCTAATGCCACATAGCCCTATTTTTTGATATTAAGTTGAACCCTAATGTGTGCATTAATGCAGTGTTTTGAGGGTATATATATATATATATATATATATATATAGGATACATCATGGACAGGAGTGGGATATGGAAAATATTCTCACTCCTGTAGAGTGAGCTCTGGATGCTCACGAGTGCCGAAGGCATGAGTGAGAGTATCCAGAGTTCACTCTGCAGAAATGTGAATATTTTCCATATCCCACAATCTGCCCATCATGTAAGCAATTTATACATTGGGGTTGGGAGCTTTTGAAATATTATTTTTTCTGTGTTCTTTTTCTGTTTCAGTGTGCTTTCTGCTCTTTCTGTGTGTATTATGAGTGTGTGTGAGTTTTTCTGAATGGACCAGGAGTCTGAGTCACACAAAGGTGTCCTTGCAATGCTAAGCGAGTAAGTTGCAGATAGCACTGAGAAAGAAAAACTGCTTTGTGAAGGAGTTCCATTTAGAACACAGGCTATTGTGAAGCTGAGATCAGCATAGCAATGGGCTGGGAGTCTCAGAAATAATATAGGACACAGGTGAGTGTCTTTTGCAATGCTAATTGAGTAGGTTGCAGGCTTCAATGAGAAAGATAAACTGTTTTGTTAAGCAGTTTCATTTAGAATGCAGGCTTTAGTGAGTGAGTGGTGACATCAGCAAAGTATAGATAAATGGAATTTATCTCACTCTGCTAATGTCATTGGCATTTATCTCACTTCAGTAAGAATATATCCTTTTATTACACTAGAATAGCTTTCACCCCATTGTACAACTATCTCTCTCTCTCTCCATATATAATATATATATATATATACACTACTGGTCAAAAGTTTTAGAACACCCCCATTTTTCCAGTTTTTATTGAAATTTACGCAGGTTAATGTCTCAATGTGCTCTGAAATTAAAGCATAGAACAAATAAACAATTGGAGATAAAAAAGAAATCATAGAATCATTTTGTTTAACAAAATTTAATCTAAATTTTTGACTCATCAAAGTAGCCACCTTTTGCGGATATACTGTAACCGCTGAACACACTCGTGGCATTCTTCCTACAATGGACATCAAATATTGTTCAGGAAGTTCTTCCCAACACTGTTGCAGAAGTTCCCACAAATGTGTTGCACTTGTAGGTTGCTTTGCTTTCACCCTTCTGTCCAGTTCATCCCAAACCAACTCGATGGGGTTTAAGTCTGGAGACTGTTCTGGCCATTCCATGATTTGAAGCCTACCATCTTGTTCTTTTCCTCGAAGGTAGTTCTGACATAGCCTGGAGGTATTTTTTGGGTCATTATCTTGCTGTAGGATGAACCCCTGACCAACTAGGCATAGACCAGAGGGTATTGCATGGCACGGCAAAATGCTGTGGTAGCCCTTTTGGTTCAGGGTGCCAGTCACTCTGTGCTGTTGTCCTGTAAGCCGCCTATCACGCAAGCTGTTGACTCTCAGAAACTTGTCTTCTGATTCTGTTGTGGCTTTGGGTCTGCCAGACCTCTTCCTGTCAGAGTTTTCTCCAGTTTCCAAGTGCCTTTTGATGGTGTAGGAAACTGTACTCACTCGACCTTGGCTTTCTTTGCAATTTCTCTACAGCAGTTTTGCTAACCTAAACTTTTTTAACCTCTAGCAGTTCACGCTTACCTTTGTACCATTTCAGGTTATTCACTGGACTTGAATTGCTTAAATTTCAATAAAAACTGGAAAAATGGGGTGTTCTAAAACTTTTGACCGGTACTGTATATATATATATATATATATATATATATATATATATATATATATATATATATATTTATGCAACAGGCGTCAGGATACAAACTGTAGAATAAAACCATTTATCTACGCTACTATGGTAATAAATTTATTTATCCACATAGTAACTTCGCGCAAAACCCGCGCAAAGTCCACGCTAAATTGCGCTAAGTCCACGCAATCAGAGCTAATGATGAATATCTCAAGTTTCATGAAAATGGATATAAACCCTCCAAAAAGCCTGTTGCATAAATGAAATATGCGGGGGTTGACTGTGTGATAATTCATTTATGTGATACAGTTGCCAGTGACCTCTCGTAACCATCACTTGTGGCTTAGCCACTCGTGAAGTTTCAAGGGTCACTGGCAACGTACTATAAATGAGTTATCACACATCAACTCACATATCCATATATATATATATATATATATATATATGGTGTAGTGGACCTATGCATGTTGCATGTTGTCACCTGGCTTGCCTTCTTGCCTGCTGTCATGTTCATTTACATAGCTGCCCATAGGGCTAGTTGCAGTTTAAGCCTTTTGTATTTTTCTTGGAAAAAAAGGTTGATATGACCAGTCAGTCAGTGTAGTACACCTCTGCTTGTTGCCACCTAGTCTGACTGGCTGCCTGCTGTCACATCCAGTTAGGTACTGCTATGACCCAGTTATCTAAATGGATGAGCAGTGTCAGTGGCTCAGCAGTGAGCAGATTCTTGACTAGAAACTACCTTTAGACTGTTTTCCAACATTGCAACTGCAGTGCACAGAGCTTGATGTCTTTCTAATGGTTTTGTTTGCTGTCACAAAGACTAGAATCAAGAAAAAGGAGTTGAATGCTACTTTGGTAGGATACACTCAACACTTGCAACATAGGATCTGCCACTAGGAAGCTCAGGGTAGATTGTATGTGGTGCATGATTTAAGCTGTCAACTTATACAAAGCAACAAAGGCTTAAAAGTGAAAACAGAAGCCCTAAAAAAGGAGGTAATAGCTGAAAAGGCCAGATTTTATACATGTCGGCAAAAGACAGATTCTGAGATGGAGGACTTATAAGAAACAAATCAAAAGTTACAAGTAGATGCTGAAGAATTAAGGAATTAAGGAGACAGGCTGCTCCAGGGGCTAATGACATGAGACACCTACATACATACATACATACAAAAACACCAGCAGAATAGGCCTAACGGTCTTTCATGTCTGCTCATTTGGTCAGCCCCCACCCTGGGTGCTGACCTTGCTGTTCCCCTCGCCTTCTCTGGCTTCTCCCTTCCCAGTTCCGGATATTCTTGCTACATTAGATTTTGCTTCCAGAACCCTTCCCCTGTACCTGTCCCACCCCCTCTTGGACCCCTCCACTGTCTCTGCCTCCACCAGCCCCCTAGGCAGTGCATTCCATGGCTCCACCACCCTCTCAGTGAAGTAGCACCTCCTCCTTTCTCCTCTGAATCTTCCCTCCTCCAACTTCCACCCATGCCCTCTAGTGGCCCCCCTCCTCCTTCCTTCGAAGCACCCTGACTGTTCCTCCCCTATTAACCCTCTTCATGTATCTGAAGACCTCTATCATGTCCCCCCGGTCCCTTCTCTCTTCCAATGTGTACATATTTAGCTCTTCGAGCCTCTCCTCATAGGTCCTGTCCCCCAAGCCCCAAATCATTTTGGTTGCCCTCCTCTGGACCCTCTCCAGGAGGTTTATGACCCTCTTTAAGTGTGTGCACCTGCAGAAAGAAATTAAATGTCTGGAGATAGACTTGACTGGGATCCAATGAGAAATGGATAAAAGAAAGGAAAAGCTTGAAAAAGCTTTGAAATGGGTAAAAGAAGTGCAAGATATTCCAGACAAGCTGAAAACAGTTAGAAGAGGCTCCTACTGACTGAGCAGAGGCAATCAATCAGACAAAAACAAATGCATTCAAAAACTCCTTTGGTTCAATTAATGAACAGTTAGAGGCCTTCCAAAAGGTAGTCCCTCTCCTGCAACCAACCCCTTTTGCAGCTACACCCTGAAACCCAGTAGTTGAGGATCTCAGAGAAACAGTTCAAGATTTGACAAGATGAATCAAAACTTAAGGGGTGGATGATCGCTACAAATGTGCAGCCCTCCATTAACCTGACTAGTAGACCTGTATCAGGAAGTCAGCCCCAAGGTGCTAGTGCTACTAACCCATCTGCCCCTTATAAAACAGACCCAAAACAATGAAACCAAAATTTTACGGTGATAAGTGCAAAGTTTACCCAAAAAGGTACTGGAAGATCATATTTAATAAATTAGAGAACAGTTAGTATATTTTGGTATCGAGGGACCAGAAGTTGAACTTTGGGAACTGAGAGTTTCTGTTTGCGTTGTTGTAAGAGTGTGGATGGATAGACAGAATCCAGAAATAAAGGCAAACTTTAACAAACTGTGTTCAGCCCTCATTAAGGCGTATACAAACTATTCCAGTCCCATAGCTGCATTTAAAGAGACCTGTAAGGAAGTCCAAAGACCAAAATACTTTTATTGAACCCTGATCAGAATTTCTCAAGTAGAGAAGAAGGAAATCCTGATTTATTCCCTCATTTGAAAGATGTTTTTGTGAACGGACTTCACTCCTCTATTAAACGTCTGATTAAGCCCTGGGTAGAACCAACTACCCCCATTAATTACATAACTGAATGTGCCCAATGGACATTACTGAGTGTTAACACAGATACACCTAAGAAACCTGTCACTGACTGTCAAAGTAAACTTTATGCTGTCACAGCAAACCAAATCTTCTTTCAAATGGAAGGAGACAAACTCCCCAGGGGATGGCAGAATGTCACCACCCTCCCCCCAACAAGAAATAATAGGAGATTCACAGACCAGGGAAGGGACAGTGATCCCCAGAAGAACCACTGTCTAAATAGTCCAAATGACCCAAACCGGGGTGGGGGGGACAGACATAGACAGACAGTGGAAAGGAGGCATGACTGACAATGGCAAGGGAGATTTGGTGATAAAGAAAATTATGCCATTGAACAGTTAAATCAACAGATAAGACAACTGAGAGAAATGGTCTGTAGGTCCATCCTCATGGCTCAAGTCAGAAACTGAGCTACAATCCCCAACTTAGCTTCCTATAATGCTTGGAGAACCACAGTAACCACTTCTGGTAGTTGAACTGCAGCCAGACCAAACACCCACACCAACCAAATTGACTAGCAAAAGAGCAACCTCCTGCACCACTTCTTTCCACCAGAAGACACAAATAGCATGACTGAAGGAGCTTGAGCATGATCATGAAATGGGGATGCCAGTTGAGCACAGCCCATACTCTACACATCATTGTTGTTCAGATGTAGTATAAAGTTCATATATCTCATAAAATGTTAATTTTCAGCCAATCAGCATACGCCATGTCATTTGACAGGTGGGCGTGGCCTAAAATGGACCAATCAGAATCATCCTCGTATTGCACAGGAAGTACCGCCCTCTGTGCAGGATTTCCCGCTTTATACGTAGGATGCTCCCACGTCAAACACAGGAAGTGAAGTATGAAATGCAGGAAATGACATATTCTTGAACCAGAAAATGACACATCATTCCAGTTCTACATCCCTACATCCTTCTTGCTCCATCCCCATTCCTTTATGAACCTCCATGACACCATCCTAGCTTGAACCCCCCTCCCTCCTTCCTCTATCCCCTACAGCCTCTGTGACACCATCCTAGCTCAAACCAGAGTTCCTCCTCCTTCCACTCGAACAGCAACCACCCCATCCTAGCTCGAACCTGAGTCCCTCTTCCATTCCTTCGAACCACTGTGACACCATCCTAGCTTGAACCTGAGTCCCTCCTCCATCCAACCCCTACAGCCTCTATGATAGCATCCTAGCTCAAACTGGAGTACCTTCTCCATCCACTCAAACCTGTGTGACACTGTCCTGACTCAAACCTCTCCCACTCCATCCTAGCTTGAAACCGAGTCCCTCCTCCGTCCCCTTGAACTAGTGTGACACTGTTCTGGCTTGAACCCAAGTCTGTCCACTTAAACCTCTATCACCCTGTCATAGCTCAAACCCAAGTCTCTCACCTGCTCTCTCCTTGTCACACCACCACCTATCTTGCACCCCATTACCTAGCTTGAATCAGAGTCTCTCTCTCTCCTCCTCTCACCATGCCCCACCACCACCTACCTTGCACCCATCACCTACCTTGCCCTCCCTCAACCTCCCTCTGTCAGGCTATGGTGTAACTGCAAGGTGCCTTTTTACTCAGGGATTTTTTTGGGGTGAAATGTGCTTTGAAGTCCAGAGGACAGTGTGCTGTAAGAATATTTTATCTTTATTATGTAATAAAGTTATTTTAATACAATGCATGTAAATATTTATGAAAAGCAGAGACATAGCTCAAACACCAGTCCCTTCCCTCCTCTCTTCCCACCTTATCCTAACACCTACCTTGCTTCATCTCCTACCTTACACTCCCTCAACCTCCCCCCTATTGGACTGAGGGATAACTGTAGGGTGCCTTTTTACTCTGAAGATTTTTTTTGTGTGTGAAATGTGCTTTGAAGCTTGAAGGACTGCAAGAACATTTATCTCTTCAGTGTAAGGAAGTTCTTTTAACACAATGTATTTTAAGTATTTATGAAAAACAGTGATTTATTTTTTAATGTGAAAAAGAAAATGAGTTCTAATTTTAAAAGCAGAGACAGTGTGTGTGTGTGTGTGTCCAGTGTTGAGGCTGATTTTACAATGTGTGCTTATTCTAAGTAGACTGTTTCAAATGCCGAAGTTTGATTTAAAAACATACATACTCTCTAAATTCCTTTTTTTTAAGCTTAACAATAATGGAATAGTATTCTATTTTGAGATCAGAAACTAAATGTATTTTTCTATTTCCTTTAAAAAAGGTAATTTACAAGATATCTTTTTATCAAAAACACATATTTCTATTAAATATATACTAATGGTACTGGTGAAAGGTATTCAAGAGGATTTTATCCTCTCTGCATTTCCTGTAAGAACTCGAGATTCACTCAAGATTCTCCTTGCATCCTACCTCTCTCAAAGAAGAAGAAGATATGCTATTGAAACTGGATGCAAAGAAAAGTGCTGGTGCAGACTCTTTTGATCCCTATTTTTTGAAAGTGGCATTACACAAGACAGCTGTACTTATTACTCACTTATTTAACCTTTCCTTATCCCAAGGGATCATACCGTCCATTTTGAAAATGGCACATGTCATTCCTTTGTTTAATTCGGAAAATCCCGATGATCTTAACAACTATAGGCCTATTTCCATTCTTCGCATCCTGTCCAAACTACTGGAAAAAATTGTATGTAATCAGCTAAGGATATACCTAAAAGATATAGCTCTCCTAAATCCTGACCAATCAGGCTTCAGAGTGAAACATAGCACTATTACAGCTCTTGCAAAGGTGACAAATGATTGGCAAAGAGAATTGGATAATAGAAACTACATCTGTGCTGTATTTTTAGATTTAAGCAAAGCCTTTGGCACTGTTGATCATAGTCTGCTACTCTCTTCCTTGCAAGCAATAGGTCTGGACTCTCTGTCATTGCAATGGTTTAACAACTACCTCTCAGACCGCCTCAAGCAAGTAAAGGCCAAAGGTGAATTCTCAACCCTCAAACAACTTCTAAGAGGCATTCCTCAGGGTTCTATATTAGGTCCTATTTTGTTTGCTATATACATCAACAACATTGATGTCTCTATAACCAGGGCCAACATTCATCTGTTTTAATGACCTGCAAGCTGAATTCAACTTACTACAAAAACAGCTCCTAAACAAAAAGCTTTTGCTCAATGCTAAGAAAACCAAAGCAATGCTCTTCTCTCCTCTGATTCATGCAGTTAACTCGGTCAACGTAGAACTAGTGCAGCAAATTTCTACAATCCTCGGAGAAAAATTGGAATTTGTTTCAAAATTCAAATATCTAGGAGTTTAACTGGATCATAGGCTTTCAATTATAGAGCACATAAAAGACTTATTAAAAAAACTGTAACAAAGATTAGGCCTTTTTTTAAGATCAGCCACTACCTAACAAAGGATGCCAAACTACATTTGGTTCAAACAACATTCTTCTCCCTGACCGACTACTCAGACTTCTTTTACAGTCATTGTCCTGCTTCTCTTCTCTCAAAACTGGACACACTGTGTCACAGAGCCCTGAGATTTATTACAGGGCTTCCCTTCACTACGTACCACTATGTACTATAGGCAGCCATGTGCTGGACTTCTCTCCAGTACAGACATAATAGAAATGCTGCTCTGTGGACTCTTAGAGCAATCTCCAACAAGCTCCCCAAATACGTCATTTACTGCTTCACCGCACACCAGCTAGGCAAGTATGCCCTGAGAAGCTCCACAACCATCTCCTTGACAATCCCCAAAGTCAAATCACACTTTGGTAGGGTGGCTATAAGCTTTGTGTTGCCCTCCCTATGGAACAATCTTCAGAAAGCACTGAAGCTAAGTACTCCTGTCAGCATTACCACTTTCAAGACCCTTTACTTTTGTCTTATGAAGGAGTCCTGTAACTGCCTCACTTGATCCTAATCCTGCAATGCCTGCCTACTCTGTGTTGTACCTATGCCTATCTCTTCATCCTTCTAGTGTAATTCTGCCTGATCCTGGCTCCTGGTTCTGGTCCCTAGGACTTTAACTACATTCCAATCAGTTACTATCCTTCACCTGCCATTCTTAACTTCCCTGCCCCATGATATATATGTCCTCATGCAGTACTAGAAATGGGCTCTCTTGGATTTTGCCCCACTACTTAGCTTTATATAGATATTGCAATTGATATATGGTTATCCCATGATATTCCCCTATGTATGTCTATCATCTGTTGCATCTTGTGATTATGTACTGAAATTGACATATGGTTCTCCCACGATATTCCCTTATGTATGTCTATTATCCTTTGCACCTTGTGCTTTATGTATTGTTAATACATTTGTGATCATGTATGCTTATATATACAGCTACGTATGATTTTTTTTCCTTTTTCTTTGTATGTGACCTTGTTATACTTAAGTCCATCTTGCAAATAAGCCTCTCTCAATGATGTTTGCCTGGTTAAATAAAGATTTTGATTGATTGATTGATTGATTGAAGAACATTTTATCTTTGTTATATAAGAAAGTTATTTTAATACAATGCATTTAAGTAGTCATGAAAAAAACAGATTTCTTTTTTAGTGAGAAAAAAAAAGAGTTCTAACTTTAAAAGTAAGGCACGTGTGTGAGTGTGTCCAGTGTTGAAGTTGATGTTTCAAGGGTTTGTAGTCTAAGTAGATGGCTTCAAATGCCAAAGCCTGATTTAAAAACAGTCATACCCTCTAAATTCCTTTTTTTCAAGCTTAAAAATAATGGAATAGTATTATTTTTTGAGATCAGAAACTAAATAATTTACAAGATATCTTGTTATCAAAAGCACATATTTGTATTAAATATATACCAATGTTACTGGTGAAAATTATCCAAGAGGGTTTTATCCTCTCTGCATTTCCAGTAAGAACATTTTATCTTTGCTATATAAAACATTTCTGTTAAAAGAATGCATTTTAAATATTTATGATGAGCAGGGGTTTACTTTTAATGAGAAAAAGAAAATTAGTTCCAACTTTAAAAGTAAAGAGAGAGAGAGAGAGAGTGTGTGTGTCCAATGCTGGAGCTGCTTTCACAAGGATCCCTAGTCTAAGCAGAATTCTTCAAATCCTATAGTCTGAATAAAAACAGACATACTTCTCTTCATACCTTTTTCTTTTAAGCTTAAAACAGATTGCATCAGAATTTTGGTATTTTTATGTCAGAAACTAACTATATTTTTCTATTTCGTTTGAAAAAGATAATTTACAAGATAACTGGTTATCAAACGCACTTATTTCTATTAAATATTACTTATGGTAGTGGTGAAAGTATTCAAAATGGTTCTAACCTCCAGAAAGCAATGAAGCAGCTACAGTACCCATTTCAACATGAAAAACCTGTTCAATTGCTTTCTGAACACTCTTTTATACTCTTTCAGAAACCTAAAAAAATGCCCTGCCCAGCATTACAGTATAAGAAAATCGCATGCTAGTCATTTTATATTTCATGAGTCAGAATAGCAGTTATTGAATGAATGGGACCCTTCTTCACAAGAGAGTATAGGGTCATCATACAAAGCATGAGCTGATCCCATGTGATCTTCACATAGCATGAATTCATATAGCATAGGCTCCTTCAGTTAGCCAAAAGACCAGAGGTTCACAGACATTTTGAAAGCATTATTAATATCATTATGACCAGCTGGAGTGAAGATCTGATGGGTCATCTTGACAGTGGCATGACGAAAGCTGTTGTAACAATACCATCACCACAAGGTACTTATTTCAACTGAAAATGTTTCAAATTTACTGACTTGGATGCTTTTCAGTGTAAGTAAAAGGCAGCCAGCTTTTGTCTGATTTGTAATGTGTTTGTTAGATAAACTACAATGTCATTAATCTATTAGTGTGATCGGGCTTACTACATATTGTTGACTGAAATGGTGTGGGACATCTTTCTTTGTGGAGGTTGCAAGCACATATTTTTAGCTTGTGTTTTGGTGGGGAGGTGGGGCTTGCTAGGGGTGCATGTCCTGTCCTCTGCATGTGTTTTCATCTTGGCATTTGTACATCTGGGAAAAATGGTGGTGTGTGTGTGTGTGTGTGTGTGTGTGCATGCGCGTGTGTGCATATGTGTGTGTGTGTGTGTAGCCATGTGCTCATTTTTGTGAGTGCATCTCCAATGAGCACTTGGCTGTGATAATGTGTTTTTTGATTTGCTCAGCACCCCAAGAATGACAGTCTGTTAGTGGACATTGTAAAATTACAAACAATAAAGTCAAATAGAAAAGTGAAATTGTTTTATTAGTCTATAGGCACTTTGAGTATTTATCCTATTTTATTATGTTCTGGAGTTGCTTATTCATTATATTCCTAGGCGAGTAGGTGGATGATAAGTTTTGTAACATAGTACTACCATCTTATGGTTCAGCCCCCATCTGTTGCTATAAAGTGTTGGGGATCTTAGGAGAGATCACTTAAGTTATAGAAAGCACTGGTTTGAAGTTACAGGATGACACAGTAACCTAGCATTTGATGGCAGATAAGGACCACTAGCCCCACCCAGTCTTCCCCTTATTCCTGCCTGCATCAGGTTTCACTGACCCTGCTTGGCCACTGGCTTTAGCCTTACTACCCACCTCTAGGGTTCCTTTGTGCCTATCCCATGCATGTTTGAATCCTTCCACTGTGCTGTCTCCCACTGCTTCCTGGGGTAGATTTGGATCTTGCCAGAGTTCCAGAGGACCATTACAAAATTAACTTTTCTTCACATCTTTTCTATCTATATATTTATGCATATGTTTATCACTGCTGCAGGGACAGAGGTTGGCAGCAGTAGTCCACTGGCCAATTGTAGTCCAAGATTGTATTGGGCCAGTAAAATGTTCCTCTAATTAGCTTTGTGTCCTTGTGCTGGAGGAAGAAACATTTCAATAAGTATAGAAGATGGGACATTGGATTTTTTCCATTGGTAGCCTCGCTGGGCAGTTGCTGTAAAACTTAATTTTGACCCCTGCTGTTCTCAAATCTAAGTTTTTTTCAGTGAAATCCCCAGAACACTATTTGATGGCAAAGAAAAAACTTACTAAAAAGAAACATTTTTGTTCCTGTAGCAGGTAAAAGGGTAACCGTTCAAAGAATTTCAGGGCTCATAAAGGATAAAGACTGTTTGTAAGCAGAGCGGTCTGCAAAGTAGCCAAAAGAGCAGGAAAAAAATCAATGCAAGCTTTCCAGTCATCACCGTTATCATAGTTTTTGATTAAAATCTGAAGACAAAGCAGTTCTGTAGTTAGGGAGCAGCGTTTTAAATCTGAAGCCCTGGTTTGAATCCCACACCTGCCACTTTGCTTTGTACAACCTGAGCAAGCCACGCAACCTCCCTGTGCTTAAGTTCTCTGTAAACACACTTTGTATCTAAGCCATTAGATCTCAGACTTTGTCACAGTCGCCCTCCTCCAAGCCTTGGAAACCATCTTGAGCCTACATCAAATATTGAAATTGTCTTGGGCTTCCCCATAGAACAATGGCATTCTTTACAATAAAGAGAAACTCATTTTGAGTAGTTCACTCTCATTTTATTCAACTTATTCCCCCAAACTTGTTTCCCCCCCCCCAGGCAAGCCACGCAACCTCCCTGTGCTTAAGCTCTCTGTAAACTCAATCACCATTAGATCTCAGACTTTGTCACAGTCAACCTCCTCCAAGCCATGGAAACCATCTTGAACGTATACCAAATATTAAAATGATCTTGGGCTTCCCCACAGAAAAATGGCATGCTTTACAATAAAGAGAAACTCATTTTGAGTAGTTCACTCTCATTTTATTCAACTTATTTTACCCCCCAACTTGTTTCCTCCCTTCCCCAGGCTGATCTAGTTGCTCCACTATTTTGACTTTCAAACTGTTGTTACACCTTGCTGCAATAACTTCTTGGATCAGACATCTTTCTTTGTCCATTCCCACTATCTGAAATAACCTTACTACCTAAATATGCCTCTCCCTCTCTTATTCTGGTCTTAAGCAGCTTCTGAGGTATTCTTTTGGTCCCTCCTACTATTGCTCATAGTACTGTACCCCTCTACTTAACTCTTGTATTTGATCTGTTCTGCCACATGTCTAATTGGTCAGTTGTACATCTCATTATTTGTTCATTGCTCCCTTTTTATTTGCATGTTTCTTCATGCCTGACTTTTTTGTAGTAACTTTTTAATTGTATTTACTCCCGACCCTTCCCTGGGTACTCCTGAAGTGAGCCTTGGCTCAGTGTACCTGTCCTGGTCACGGATTTGTAAGTAAATACACATATTAGCCTACAATTATCCTCTTTTAGTTTGCCTCATCCCTTCACACAAAAATGTAAAACTCAAAAGCTAAATACTGTACTTTTTCAGACTTGCTTGAGCCTTCCCTGGAACAGACTGAAGCTTCACTATTTGAGAAACCCAGATCTAAACTGCTTTAATCTCCCTGTGAATGTGAAATGGCAGCAGCATTCTCTTCTGTATCTCTGATTGTAAATCACTTTGAAATACTGTGTGTATGAAATACACTATTTTAAATGTCATTGCTTTCCTGTAATCTACTGTACCTACATCTCCTTCATCATTCCCCTCTGCCCTTTCTTCTGTTCTATTTTCCACACTGCATCCCCTTCTAACCCTTCCTAGGCATGCCTATAGCACTAGCTGGGTTCATCGAGTAGTGTTCATACCCTTGGGGTTCTGCTTTTGTGGATAACGCCTGCCCCCCCACTACCTCTTCTTTCCTCTTCAGTTTTTTTCCATTCACAATTTCATACCACCCCCTCACTTACTCCCTCTCTTCCCAAACTCCCTTCACCCTTTCCTCAGCTTAGTATTTCCACCTTTCATCTACCTGTATTTCTGTCAACCAAACTATCCCTCTCCCCCTTTTGTCTTGCCAATCCCTTTACCCAGTGTGCATCCCAGAGGGGTGAAAGCTCATTCTGACTCTCATCTAAAACCAACTTCCACCTCCCCTTACTCATACAAAGTCCTCACATCCAACCTCCAAGTTTTATAAAAGCAAAATGCATCTGTGTAAGTGTTTTGTGTGCATGGATATGTTTATGAATATGAGTATTGCAGTAAGGTAGTGTGTATATGAATATGTGTGTGTGTGTGTGTGTGTGTGTAAAATGGATATATGTATAGGACTATATCTTATGGTAAGTGCTGCCTGCCTGTTACTTAAAATGTTTGGTATAGCCTAAATGTATAATGTTTTATATTCAGACTTAGCCCTTTGCAAATTTGTAGACTAAGCCTTTTTCATATTTTTATTTTGCATCTGTAGTCTATTTTGCATCTCCTTTTCCCCTTTCCCCCAGGATGCAGCTGGCAATGAGCTATTGCAGCATAGTCTGCCTTTTCTGGTGAAACTTTTCAAATAAATAAATAATCTTCCTTCCCTAACAGAGTTTCATAGTAAGCATGATGCATTAAAAACAGAATCAACTTTCCATTTCTCTAATACCAGTGCACTTTTTTTAGTGCAAGCCTGATGAGTAGTGGACAGAGTGGCTTGCCTTTTTCATGGTGTGTGTGTGTGTGTGTGAGCATGTGTGTGTGTGTGTCCAGAACTGAAGCCTGCAGTACCTATGTAAAACTGAAAAACCAGTAGACTGCTTCATGGAGACTATTATACTCCGAGAAACTTATGAAAATTCCTACTAAAAGTTCCTATTAAAAGTGCCCTGCCCAACATTACAGTATAAGAAAATCATATGCTAGTCATTCTATGCATCACAAGAGATGACATAACTATATTCATCAACAGGGGCTGTCTTCTAGAAACCTTGTACCCATCCATGTGATGATCACATAGAGGATAGATGATAATAATAGACTCCTGCTATACATGCTGATGTGTTTTGTGTGTTGCTTGTCATAAGAGATGACATCACCATACAGGATCAATGGGGGACTCTCTTGTATGTATCACAAGCCAGGAAATCAATAATATTTATTAATGGAGGCTGTCTTCTAGAAACATTGTGCTCAACCCATCTGATGGCCACATAGGGTGAGTTCATCTGGCAGGGGTCTTATATACAGTTAGGTTCCCAAAGACCACAAATTCAGGGTTTTGAAAACTTTATGGTCATGAACAGCTGGTCTGATTCAGAATATCTATCTGATAATGAGATAATGGAAGCTGCTGTTGTATCAATACCAGAACCACAATGTACATATTTGTTCTGAAAATGTTTAAATGTACCTACTTGTATGCTTTGTTATTACAACTAAAAGCCAGTCTGCTTTTTTTGTCTGATTGTTAGGGGATTTGACAAGTAAAATACAATGCTAGATATCTATTAGGGGACATCTGTCTTACAACATATGTTTGAGTAAAACAGGGTTAGCTTGTGTTGGGGTTAATTTAAATGTATGTTATTTTCTCAAACTTGCACTAAGAAGCATTTAAGCCAATATAAATACATTTGTTTATTGTTAGCAAACATTTAAATTGACCCCAAGACAAGCTCTAGATATCTATTAGGGACATCTGTCTTACAACATGTTTGAGTAAAACAGGGTTAGCTTGTGGTTATTAATTTAAATGTAGTTATTTTCTCAAACTTGCAACTAAGAAGCATTTAAGCCAATATAAATACATTTGTTTATTGTTAGCAAACATTTAAATTGACCCCAAGACAAGCTAACCCTATTTTACTCAAACATATGAGTAAGACAGACGTCCCCTTTATAGATATATAGCATTGTATTTTACTTGTCAAATCCTCAATAATCAGACAAAAACAAGTGGACTGACTTTAATTGTACAAAGCATACAAGTAGGTAATATCTTAAATATTTTCAGAATGAATAAGATACCTTGTGATTCTGGTATTGATATAACAGCAGCTTCCATTATCTCACTATCACATAGATATTCTGAATCAGACCAGCTGTTTATGATCATAGAGTTTTCAAAACCCTGAATTTGTGGTCTTGGGAACCTAACTGTATATAAGACCCCTGACAGATGAACTCACGCTATTTGACCATCAGATGGGGAGAGCACAATGTGTCTAGAGGACAGCCCCCATTGATATATATTATTGATTTCCTGTCTTGTGATAAGTACGAGAGAGTTCCTCATTGATTCTGTATGGTGATGACATCTCTTATGACAAGCAACACACTAACACACATCAGCATCTATAGCAGGTGTCTATTAATATCATCTATCCTCTATGTGACAATCACATGGATGGGCACAAGGTCTAGAAGACAGCCCCCAATGATTAATATAGCTATGTCATCTCTTGTGATGCATAAAATGACTAGCATGTGATTTTCTTATACTGTAATGCTGGACTGGGCATTTTTAATAGGAACTTTTAATAGGAATTTGCTTACGTTTCTCTGAGTATAAAAGTCTCCATGAAGCAGTCTACTGGTTTTTCAGTTTTACATATGTACTACAGGCTTCAGTGCTGGACACACACACACACATACACACACACACACACACACACGAAAAAGGCAACTCACTCTGTCCACTACTCATCAGGCTTGCACTAAAAAAACGTGCACTGGTATTAGATATACGGAAAGTTGATTCTGCTTTTAATGCATCATGCTTACTATGAAACTCTGTTAGGGAAGGAAGATTATTTATTTATTTGAAAAGTTTCACCAGAAAATGCAGACTGTGCTGCAATAGCTCATTGTCAGCTGCATTCTGGGGGGAAAGGGGAAAAGGAGATATAACATAGACTACAGATGCAAAATAAAAATATAAAAAAGGCTTAGTCTACAAACATGCAAAGGGCTAAGTCTGAATATAAAACATTATACATTTAGGCTATACCAAACATTTTAAGTAATAGGCAGGCAGCACTTGCCATCAGATATAGTCCTATTCATATAACCATTTTACACACACACACACACACACACACACACACATATATATTCATATACACACACCCTTACTTCAGTACTCATATTCATAAACGTATACATGCACACAAAACACTTACACAGATGCATTTTGCTATTATAAAACTTGAAGGTTGGATATGAAGACTTTATATGAATAAGGGGAGGTGGAGTGGGGCTGGGATGAGAGCGGAATGAGCTGCCACCCTCCAGGATGCACACTGTATAAAGGGATTGGCAGGCAAAAGGTGAGAGGGATAGTTTGGTGACAGAAATACAGGTAGATGAAAGGTGGAAATACTAAGCTGAGGAAAGGGTTAAGGGAGTTTGGGAAGAGAGGGGGTGAGTGAGGGGGTGGTATGAAATTGTGAAAGGAAAAAAACAGAAGAGAAGAGGTAGTGGGGGAGGGGGAGGCAAGCATTATCCACAGAAGCAGAACCCCAAGGGTATGAACACTACTCAATGAACCTAGCTAATGCTTTAGGCATGCCTAGGGAGGGTTAGAAGGGGATAAAGCAGTGGGAAAATAGAACAGAAGAAAGGGCGAGAGGAATAATGATGGAGAGGAAGATATTACAGGAAAGCAATGACATTTAAAATAATGTATTTATACACACAGTGTTCCAAAGTGATTTACAATCAGACACATAGAAGAGAATGCTGCTACCATTTCACGTTCACAGGGAGATTAAAGCAGTTTAGATCTGGGTTTCTCAAATGGTGAAGCTCCAACCTGTTCCAGGGGAGGCTCAAGCAAGTCTGAAAAAGTACAGTATTTAGCTTTTGAGTTTTACAATTTTGTGTGAAGGGATGAGGCAAACTAAAGAGAATAATAGTAAGTGAATATATGAATTTACTTACAAACTGGTGACCAGGACAGGTACACTGAGCCAAGGCTCACTTCAGGAGTAACCAGGAAGGGTCGGGATGGAATACAATTTAAAAGTTACTACAAAACAGCCAAGCAATACAAAATGAAGAAACATGCAAAGAAAAGGGAACAATGAACAAATAATGAGATGTACAACTGACCAATCAGACATGTGGCAGAACGGTTCAAATACAAGAGTTAAGCAAAGGGTTACAGTACTATGTGAGCAATAGCAGGAGGGACCAAAAGAATACCTCAGAAGTTGCTTAAGACCAGAGTAAGAGAGGAAGAGGCATATTTAGGTAGTAAAGTAATTTTCAGATAGTGGAATGGACAAAGAAAGAAGTCTGACCCAAGAATATATTGCAGCAAGGTGTAACAACAGTTTGAAAGTCAAAATAGTGGAGCAACTAGGTTGGCTTGGAGAGGGGAAACAAGTTGGTGGGGGGAGAATAAGTTGAATAAAATCTGAGTGAACTACTCAAAATGAGTTTCTCTTTATTGTAAAGCATGCCATTTTTCTTTGGGGGAAGCCCAAGATAATTTCAATATTTGGTGTAGGTTCAAGATGGCTTCCATGGCTTGGAGGAGGTTGACTGTGACAAAGTCTGAGATCTAATGGTAAGTGAGTTTACAGAAAGCTTAAGCATGGGAGGTTGCGTGACTTGCCTGGGTGGGGGGGACAATTTGAGAGGGTAAAATAAGTTGAATAAAATAAGAGTGAACTACTCCAAATGAGTTTCTCTTTATTGTAAAGAATGCCATTGTTCTATGGGGAAGCTCAATATAATTCAATATTTAGGTGTAGGCTGAAGATGGTTTGATGGCTTGGTGGAGGTTGACTGTGATGAGGTCTGGGATCTAATGGCTTAGATACAAAGTGAGTTTACAGAGAACTTAACCACAGGAAGGTTGTATGGCTTGCTCAGAGTTGTACAAAGCAAAGTGGCAGGTGTGGGATTCAAACCAGGGTCTCAGATTTAAAACGCTGCCCCCTAACTACAGTGACTGCTTTGTCTCCAGATTTTAATCAAAAACTATGATAATGGTGATGCCTGGAAAGCTTACATTGATTTTTTTATGTTCTTTTGCTACTTTGCAGACCGCTCTGCTTACAAATAGTCTTTATCTTTTATGAGCCCTGAAATTTTTTGAACAGCTAACCTTTACCCGCTACAGGAACAAAAAATATATTTTTTAGAGTTGTTTCTTTGCTATCAAGTAGTGTTCTGGGGATTTCACTGAAAAGTTTAGATTTGAGAACAACAGGAGTCAAAATTAAGTTTAACAGCATCTGCCTAGCAAGGCTACCAATGAAGAAAATCCAGTGGCCCAACATCTATACTTATTGAAATGTTTCTCCTCCTGCAGGGAGACAGGGCTAATTAGAGGAACATTTTACTGGCCCAATACAATATTGGGCTACAACTGGCCAGTGGACTACTGCTGCCAACCTCTGTCCCTGCAACAGTGATAAACATATGCATAAAGATATAGATAGAAAAGATGTAAAGAAAAGTTAATTTTGTAATGGTCCTCTGGGAACTCTGGCAAGATCCAAATCTACCCCAGGAAGCAGTGGGAGACAGCACAGTGGAGGGATTCAAACATGCATGGGATAGGCACAAAGGAACCCTAGAGGTGGGTAGTAAGGGCTAAAGCCAATGACCAAGCAGGGTCAGTGACCACTGATGCAGGCAGGGAATAAGGGAAGACTTGGTGGGGCCTAGTGGTCCTTATCTGCCATCAAATACTAGGTTACTGTGTCATCCTGTAACTTCTGATCAGTGCTTTCTATAACTTAAGTGATCTCTCCTAAGATCCTGAATACTTGATATCAACAGATGGGGGGGGGGGGGGGGCTGAACCACAAGATGGTAGTACTATGATATAAAACTTATCATCTGTGAAGCACAAGACTATAACAATGCATCAAAGAACCACCAGACTTTCCCACCTACTCACCTAGGAATATAGTGAATAAGCAACTCCAGAACATAATAAAATAGGATAAATACTGAAAGTGCCTGTAGACTAATCAAACAATTTTACTTTTCTATTTCACTTTGTTGTTTGTAACTTTACAATGTCCACTAACAGACTGTCATTCTTGGGGTGCTGACAAATCAGAAAACCCATTATCAGCTCAAGTGCTCATTGAGACGACTCACAAAATGAGCACTTGGGTGCACCCACACACACACACACACACACAGAGACCCACCATTTTTCCAGATGCACAAATGCCAAGATGAAAACACATGCAGAGGACAGGACATGCACCTCTAGCAAGCCCCACCTTCCCTCCAAAACACATGCTAACAAGCATTTGCCAATGTTGAATGTTGTCGCACTGGCATTGGCATTGGTAGTGCCAGAGCTAGAGATGCATAATGGGAATGGCAGTGAAGTATTGAAGCGATGCCAACCTCACCCGCACCCTGTAGAGAGTGACAGGCATTGGGGTGTGCCTTTGGGTGGTCGGCTATAATGCTCATGCCATTGTACCTCACCCTACCCTGTAGACACTGACAAGTGTTGGGGTGTGCTTTGGGGTTTTGGGGTGTTATACTTACCCCATTCCATAAGGAAATATGCTGACGTGGATGCAGTATAGGAGCGTTGGGTGAACTTTGTGGCTAAACAGTGCAAGGCACACCAAGATGCCTGTCAGTGGCTGCAGGGTGGGGATGGGTGGTGGAATGGCATGAGCATTACATCCGATGATCCCAAGTCACACCCCTGATGCCTGTCAGTCTGTACAGGGTGGGGTGCTACAGTTGGAAACCCTAACATCGTAAGCATGAGGTGATAGTTTCACTCCACATTTTCAATGGGGGCTGCTTGTCAGGCCACCTCACGAAAAGCGGCACAATCATTTTGTTAGCTGAAAGGTGGTTTTGCACAGTGGCTGTGCCATTTGGCAACAGAGGGATGAAAACTCATTTTTGGGCAGGTTGTGGAGAATGACAACTGTATTGTTCATGAGGAGGCATAAAAAAATGGCAACGTTGAAAATCTGGAGTGACAATACGAAATATTGGTGAAGTAATGAGCATGCAGACAAACTGCGCAACACATGTCCGTAACCCAGTTATTTTTGGGAGTTTGGTAGCCACATTTGTAACATAGGCATTTTGGGGCCTCCCCTTATGAACAGTGGTGGTGCGATTTTGTTAATCTGTCCCAAAAGTTGATTTCCCACAGCGACCATGTCATTGTGCACCACAGGTACGGAAACACATTTTGGGCAAGATGTGAAAATGACATCTGTACTGTTCATAAGGAGGTGCAAAAATGGCAGTGTTGAAAATCTGGCAAGGAAATATTGCAAATTTGTGAAGTTACAAGGTTGCGTGGAAACTGCACAACACACGCTTGCAACACAGTCATTTTATGAACTTTCAGCACCAAATTTTCAACATAGGCATTTTAGGACCTCTGCTCATGAACAGTGTTACCATCATTTCCTCAAACTGTCCCGAAAAGTGATTTCGCACAGTGACCGTGCAATTCTGTGCCGGACGTGCAAAAACACATTTTGGGCAAGATATGTAAAATGACAGCTGTACTGCTCATCAGGAGGCATGGAAAAATGTCAAGTTTGAAAATCTGGAGTGAAAATATTACAGATTCATGACATGACAAGCGTGCATAGAAACAGCACAACACACGCTTGTAAAACAGCCATTTTTGGGACTTTGGTCACCAAATTTGCAACATAGACTTTTTGAGAGCTCCCCTCATGAACAGTGGCACTTTCATTTCATTACTTCGTTCCCGAAAGGTGATTCCATGCAGTGACTGCAAAATCACCTTTCGGTACCGACTAACGTCATGACAGTGCCAGAATTCATGAGGAGGGTCCCAAAACCCTATGTTGAAAATGTGGTGCTAAAATTCCCAAAATGCCTGAGATATGCATCAAAGTTGAAAAACCTGTTTATTCCATTATACAGCTAACCGCATTTCCTCAGTTTGTAGTTGACTTTGAAGAGTGCAGGCGTGTTCCTGGTCCACCAAGATCGTCCACGCCAGACTGCAGGTAAGTAATGGGGTGAGGGGGGGGTGGCAAGGCAGGCAGTGGGTGGGCTGGTTAGGAGAGGGGGCAGGGAGACTGCCGAGGGTCTGTTTCCTTTTTCCACAGGTACAAAAAAAATAATAACATTGCGGGACCATTTTATGTTTACAGGAGCATGTGGCACTGGGGTGGGCTTCAGTGTACAGCAGACCTGTTTTTCTTGGGGGGGCAGCTGTAGCTGATGGGGATTGGGCAACCCCACAGCACACAAAACGAAGGGGGTTACTTTATGCTGACTGGGATTGGGGTACCCCATTGGCACACAAGAAAAGTGGGGGCAAGAGCTGAGGGGGATTGGGCACCCGCATATAACAAATGGGGGTTCATTATTCCTATGGGGAGTGGGCTCCCAATCAGCACATATATTGAGGGCAGGGTAAGCCAACAGGGGATTGGGCACCTCATGTCAGCAGTTTGGCAGGCAGTGTGCCGCCATGTTTGTGCTTCTAGGCAAGCAATGTACGAGGTCCGCTGTGTGTGATGATCTTGCTCGCATTGCAATGGACCTTTCCTTAGATGTGCTTGCCGGTGGTGTGGCACTGGTATGCAGGCTGATTAGGAATGAGAGATGCACCTACTGATACATGCCCTGCATTAGCCCAGCAGTGACCATTCCTCCAAATCTGCACTATCATAAGATGTTGGCTGCACAAGTGAGCCAACATAAAATGTGTGCTTGCAACCTCCACAAAGAAAAATGTCCCTCACCATTTCAGTCAACAATATGTAGTAAGCTCAATCACAATAATAGATTCATGACATTATAGTTTATGTAACAAAAACACTACAAATCAGACAAAAGCTGGCTGCCTTTTACTTACACTGAAAAGCATCCAAGCCAGTAAATTTTAAACATTTTCAGTTGAAATAAGTACCTTGTGGTGATGGTATTGTTACAACAGCTTTTATCATGCCACTGTCAAACAGATGACCCATCAAATCTTCAGAATCACTCCAGCTGGTCATAATAATATTAATAAAGCTCTGAAAACATCTGCGAACCTCTGGTCTGAAGGAGCCTATGCAGCATGAATTCACGCTATGTGATGATCTATGTTCCCCCTAAGGTGTGCAGATGTGCACCAGTACAGCAGTCAGAAATAACCTGCACACTGCTTCAGTAGTAGCGCACAAAGCAGCTGACAGGGATCCTCATGTTCATAAAGTAGTGACAACAGTCATTACTCAGATTTAAGACTCAGACAGCAGGACATGAAAGTGAATGGGAAAGAAACATTGTATGCCCACTCCCAAGGCCACAACCCATTAACTTTAACAAGCCAGCAGTTAACAAACCAGACATCTCACTTTCGCTCCACTTACTGAACAAAGGAACTGACTGGCAACTTTCCACCCAATCGGCTTTGTAGTTACAGCAATGTTTTTGGCTTGACACCTCTTTTCAGTAAGACAGTACTTAATAATGAACAGTATTCCCCTGCTGTTCACAGAAATGGCATGTTTTATTCGTTTGGTAGATGCCCCAACAAAGCAATGCAAGAGATTCTCTGACATAGGATGTATGTCATATTATTTCAGTTTTAAAGTTGCACAACTTCATTGTAATCTGCCTCCTCCCCAAGCAGCATCTCACATATAAAATGCATTTATAATGGATTTAAAGCCTCTCTGTTAAAAGCGGGGTAATTTTTTTTTCAGTACAAGAAAATGGGAAAACTATAGTTTTTGTTTACAATAAAAGCATCAAAGCAACCTACTGTCTGTTTCTGTGTCATTTTTTTTATGTATTTGTTGGGGTCCGGGAGAGGTATAACCTTCTCAGTTAGCAGGCTGAGACACTGACTATTCATACGTCTAAAGAGAGATATGATAGCTCTTCTCTTTAAAACAGGGTCTCACATTATATACACATTTGAGATTCAATGAATCAGTGCTTGTAAAAGGTTGCCCTTGTTGGCTACATGGGGATAGTAATTCTAAAATGTACAGCAAGAAATGACAGCGCAAAAAATGTCCTTTCCATTTAATTTCATAAATTCAGGCTGCGCTTAGTATGGATCTGGAATGGAAGAGAAATACAGTCTCCTGAATGCATCTCCTCTCTCATGTCACACTGACTCACTCACTACATTGCAAAAATACATTTTAAAACCCCCACTGAGCTTGACAATACTCATCACTGTTGTTGTAAACCATACCTAGGGTAAATGACATCACATACAATTATGCATGCATCCATCAAAGATCCCATTGCTAAGTACTGCTTTAAGAAGCTGTCCAACCTTGAATACAACATTGCCATAACAGTATTAAATTATGTACTTTTGGAGTTGGCAGAGTTGTCCAAGATGTTTCAGAAAAGTGGTCTAACAACAATTGAAGCTGTGCAGATTGTTAGGCCAAAAATAAAAAAGATCAGAAGCCAGTACCTGGGTGAAACTGTCTACTGGAGTCAAACAGCTGAAGGAAGCACAATAGCAATTTTGCAATTCATTGGCCTGTTATGTGACCATCTGGACAGCTGATTTCATGCAGGTGAACTTTCTGACTGATCTGCCTTTGATTTTGCAGCAATGCCACATTGTAGCTTTGAGTTTGGCTTATCAAATATTGAGAGACTGTACAGCAAATATCATGACTATTTATTTTCATCAGTGGACCATGTAGAAACTGTTAGCCAGTACAATGACTTCAGATTTATAGTTGCTGAAAAAATAAAGGGAGGATCATTAAAATCCTTTACTGACATGGTCCACTTTGTTTTGACTAATGTGTAATATAGCATGGTGGCTAAACTTATTGATGTATGAGCTACATTCCAAGCTAAACATGAAGCTATCATCTATAGATGTTCCTACACAGTCTTATCCTTCCCCAGAAGAGATTCTCCATAGGGAGGTGCAGTGTGAGAAGGATATGATAGCACAGAGAAAAATTGTGGGAGTGATAGAGTATCATGTATTGAAGCAGAGAGAAGTATGGCTGAGTAAGACTGTAACTATCTTTGGGTGGAAGGTTTCACTCAAGGATTCTCATAGAAAAGTTAGGGAAGATTTGTTGCTGCTATTGGAAAGAGCACTAGGATTTTATATCTCCAGAAACATGGTGGAGTCCATAAAGTTACATGGAGATCCTAAACCCACAACACAGATTGATATTACATTTAAAAATCCTCATACAGCTAGCAGCTTGCTTTCTCTGGCCAGCAAGCTGGATTGTTTGGGAATACATTTAGTTAACATTTTAGATTTGGGCAAAGTCTTTTCCAGGTTGACACAGACTAAGGATAGTCCAGAATCATTCTTAAAGGCAGATAGCCCCTGATTGACTTTGGAAACCTAAGTGACCCTAATACCTACTTGCCTCTGACAGTTATTGATTCAGCATGACAAATGCACCCTGTAGATAATATCAAACAAATGAACTCTGAATGCCAGCTGGATTTGGATAAGGGAGCTGGGGATTGAGATGTGGATGCCCTTTCTATACTTTCATGGAATATTGAGGGCATCCATCTTAAAATAACTGACCCTGAAGTAGTGAGATTTCTGGATAATTTTGATATTATTGGACTGCAAGAAACATGGTGTACAGAAAATGTAACTCCCAAATTGGCTGGATATTCTGTCTTTACTCTGCCAGCAACTAAAGATAAAAAGTTTAGAAGGTTTAAAGGGGGTATTTCCTTTTTTATCAAAACTTTGCTAAATTTTCAGATCACTAACATTTCTACTAAGCCAGAGGGTATTTTGGCTCTAACGATTAGCAAGGGACAATAGAAGATCATTCTCTGCAATATATACTTTCCCCCTCGCAATAGAGCTACTGATCCCACTGATCTTTTCATACAGGATCTGAAAATGGCACTTGAATAATTGTCAGATAAGAGTATATCTTGTCCTATAATTATTTTGGGAGACTTTAATGCCAGAATTCCTTCTCATTTCTTGGAGGATGTATATTCAGATATGATCCGTACAATATCTATAATTAATCCAAATATCTCATATACTAAGAATGCTCAGGATCTAAAATCTAACCTCAAATGTAGGGAATTGCTAGCGGGCTTGGCCATCAGAAATTTTTATATTTTAAATGGGAGAACTCAGGGAGACCTAGTTGGATCCTTAATGTATAGAGGACCTATTGGCACTTCAATCCCTGATCAGATTTGGACCAATTTGGAAGCAGTAAAGCTGATCCAAAAGTTAGAGCTCATGGATAGATTGGAATCAGCACGCTGTGCCATTGTAATTAACATAAAATGCCATTTTGGGATTTTAAGGAGTGAGGCACAACAGGGAGAGAGTCTGGAAGTCATAAACAAGAGAAGGATTAGATGGGGGCTGATTTATCAAGCTAAGTTCACAGAAATTCTTAGTACAGAAGTCTTAGGTGATATTCAGGAGTTGGTCCTGATCAAAAGTAAGGCGTTTAATATTTTGGAGACTAGGGAAACTATTCATTCTTTACTTGGACCTAGATGTAAAACAACATACCATCCTAGGTCCCTTTATAAAAAGTCTTGGTTTAATTCGGTATGCCTACAGGCAAAGAAAGATTTTGGAGAAAAACTAAGACAGCATAAGAAGAAAAGAAATAAGTCTGCAGCAGATTTTAAATTGCAAAAGACTGAAAGAGAAAAATATAGAAAAATTCTCAAACAGGAGAGACATAAACATGCTCAGGAACTTTGGGAAAAACTGAGGCAGGCTGTTTTGGATTGGGATGGAAAGATTTTGGAATATTGTTACCCAGGGATATAATAGATATGCCAATAGGATTGAAGCCTATATTACACCTGAAGTTTGGGCATCTCATTTCTCCAAACTCTATTATTCTCATGAAGAGCAGGAGACACCTGATGCTTTCAAAATACAGGAGGATGACATTTTTCCAAGACCTATCTTGATCACAGAGAATGAAATCCAGATGGCACTGACTGGGCTTAAGGCAAATAAAGCACCAAGGCTGGATGAGGTCCTAGATGATGTCTATAAGTGTTTTCCCAACTGGTGGATTCCTTTTCTTCTTTTGTTGTTTAATGGCCTGGTCCAGGGGTACTCTTGCCCTACCAGTTGAGCAGGTAGTGTTATTGTCCCAATTTTTAAAAAAGAGGATCCGAATGACCCAAGGATGTATAGGCCTATTAGTCTGACAGATGTTTCACAGAAGATTTTCTACAGGATAATTTTGGGCAGATTGCTGTCATGGGTCGAAGAGAACTTAGTATTGAACGAGGCACAGAACAGTTTCCGGAAGGACCATTATACAGTACAACACTGTTATGTGCTTCAGCACCTGATCTGGAAGTATACTAAAGTGAGAAAAAAATGATTGTATTTCTGTTTTGTGGACTTCTTCCCAGCCTTCAACAGCATTAGTAGAAAAATAATTTGGGCTACATTAAGGGCTCTGAAGTTGGAGACCTCACTTCTTGATGTTATTATTAAACCCTATGAAAATATGTGGGCAAGGGTCCAGTATAATCAGTATGGTCATCTAACTGATAGATTTGAGACAGACGTGGGGGTCAGACAGGGGTGTATTTTGTCCCCCACTCTCTTTAACATCTACATTACTACAGTCTTGGATCAGCTTTGTAACCCAGATTTTCATACTCCAAAAATTAATGATCAAAGGATTGAATGTTTAGCATATGCAGATGATTTAGTCTTGCTCTCTACTTCAGTCCCAGGCCTTAAAAGAAAACTGGCTCACTTTGAATCTCTCTGTTCTCAAAGGAAACTAATTGTTAATCTTGGCAAGACCTACACTGTAGTTTTTAGCTCTCAAACCAAGAATACGGTAGGCTTTAGGCTAAACAATAACCATATAGACACTGTTAAGTGTTATGACTATTTAGATGCCCGTTTTGCCTATAGCCTATCTTGGACCAAACATTTGGAGGCTATTCAATTTAAAATGGGATCTTTGGTAAATGTACTAAAAATATTTAACAGCAAGATGGGGAAGTCATTGGTCAGAGGGGTATTAAAAGTTGTTAATGCGACAATAAGAACGAGCATGTCATATGCCTCTGAAATATGGGGTTATACTAAGGTTAGAGAATTAGAAATAATTCTCAATAAACTGTATAGACACATCTTAATATTGCTAAATGGAACTCCAAGCTATATTCTTGCCTTGGAGTTAGGACAACGTTCCTTGACTTCTCTTATCTGTGAATGACAGATTCTCTTTCTGTTGAAACATTTTCTTTTGCCCCAACAAAGATATCTCATGTGTGTAGAGGAAGCCATCAAACTGGCCAGCATGGGATGTGTAAATCCCTTTATTCAACTTATTAAGGAAACAATAATGCTGGCCAGGTTGGGACACCTCTTATATAAAATTTACCCAAGACGATTTGAGGAGATTAGGCAGGATGTCAAATTGAGGCTTATTGACTTGGACATAAATTCTTGTTATGTTCAACTCTCCAAGCTTAAGCTATATGGGATTTATAAAAAAGTAAAGATTTCATGGGGATATGAGCCCTATCTCTCTTTTTTAAACTGTCCTAAACAAACAAGAATCTATACAATGTTCAGAACTGAAAACTATAATGCTCAGAGCATTCATTTCAGAGAAAAAAGAGAGGGGTTACTTTCTCTATATTGTAAATGTGGAGTGGGGGCCATATATGATCTCAAACATGTGGTACTTTTGTGTCCTAGGTACGAATCAACTAGGAAAAACTACTGGGTGGATTGTTAGGGTATCTCAGCCTTCCCCTGAAGGATCTTTTGGAATATTTGTTTACTATGAAAGAGAAGAACATGGTAGAGATCTTTGCAAGATTTTTTATTTCAACTCATTTGTAAAGTTTATTGTGGGGACTTGAAGTCCCGTGGAGGTTTTCTATGTGAAAAGGTACTCAAAGGACACTGTTAAATTGAACTGCACTGTAAAGATATTTCAGTTCCTTGTTAATTTATTTATTGTCTATTTATATTTACTATGCATTTTGTCCTGATTTTAGTGTATTGTAACTGCTTTATGCTGAACAATAAATGGCACTACTACTACTACTACAACTACTACTACATTCCAAGCTTCTAGTGCTGACTGTGAAAGACGCTTCAGCCTCATGAACTGCATTAAGAGCAAACAAAGAAACCACTTGGAAGAAAGCCATTTAGATATGCTGATGCAAACAAAATTGTTTTTAGCATCTGGTGGAAAATGGATCTTAATAAAATATACATCCACTGGAAGAATGGGAAAGACAGGAGAGGAAAAACAGTAAATGTTGATTTCTTAGCAATGCATCAGCAGCAGCACCCCTTTTAGATGCCATGCAAGACTCTTTAAAATGTATATAGTTTGCACGTTTCCAGTTCATACTGTTATGGTGCACAATGCACATCCAAGCTTCAGACTGTGTCAGAATGTATATTTATACTTTGCATTGAGTATTTGAGTGTTTGGTTATGGTTTCTACTGTTTATTGGCAATAAAATATATTGTATATCACTTGTTTGGGCCACCCAATTTGTGCACATGAATACATTTTTCTTGCACAAAGTGCCGCACACGCATATCAGTCGCCCACCCACCGAGACTAACAATTAGAGAAAACATTGGTGACGATCA
Source organism: Neoceratodus forsteri (assembly GCA_016271365.2). Lineage (NCBI taxonomy): Eukaryota > Metazoa > Chordata > Ceratodontiformes > Ceratodontidae > Neoceratodus > Neoceratodus forsteri. The sequence continues at coordinate 705,704,982 of CM057455.1, forward strand.
CATGGGATCAGCTCATGCTTTGTAAGAGGACTCTATACTCTCTTGTGAAGAAGGGTCCCATTCATTCAATAGCTGCTATTCTGACTTATGAAATACAAAATGACTGGCATGTGATTTTCTTATACTGTAATGTTGGGCAGGGCATTTTTTTTTTTAGGTTTCTGAAGAGTATAAAAGAGTTCAGAAAGCAATTGAACAGGTTTTTCATTTTTAAATGGGTACTGCAGCTGCTTCATTGCTTTCTGGAGGTTAGAACCATCTTGAATACTTTCACCACTACCATAAGTATATATTTAATAGAAATATGTGCTTTTGATAACCAGTTATCTTGTAAGCTATCGTTTTCAAAGGAAATATAAAAATATATTAAGTTTTCCGACATAAAAATACCAAAATTCTGATGCAATCTGTTTTAAGCTTAAAAGAAAAAGGTACGTAGAGAATTATGTCTGTTTTTTATTCAGACTTTAGGATTTAAAGAATTCTGCTTAGACTAGGGAACCTTGTGAAAGCAACTCCAGCTTTGGAGACACACACACAAACACTCTCTCTCTCTCTATTTTTAAAGTTCGAACTAATTTTCTCTTTCTCATTAAAAATAAACATCTGCTTATCATAAGTATTTTAAATGCATTCTTTTAACAGAAATGTTTTATATAGCAAAGATAAAATGTTCTTACAGGAAATGCAGAGAGGATAAAACCCTCTTGAATACTTTTCACCAGTAACATTAGTATATATTTAATACAGATATGTGCTTTTGATAACAAGATATCTTGTAAATTATTTAGTTTCTGATCTCAAAATAGAATACTATTCTATTATTTTTAAGCTTGAAGAAAAAGAATTTAGAGAGTATGACTGTTTTTAAATCAGACTTTGGCATTTGAAGCCGTCTACTTAGATTGCAAACCCTTGAAACATCAGCTTCAACGCTGACACACACACACACACACACACACACACACACACACACTCACTCTCTGTTACACACACACACACACACACACACATTTACTACTTTTAAAGTTAGAACTCATTTTCTTTTTCTCATTGAAAAAGAAATCTGTTTTTTAATGAATACTTAAAGGCATCATATTAAAATAACTTTCTTACATAATAAAGATAACATGTTCTTACAGGAAATGCAGAGAGGATAAAACCCACTTGAATACTTTTCACCAGTAACATTAGTATATATTTAATAGAAATATGTGCTTTTGATAAAAAGATACCTTGTAAATAACCTTTTTCAAAGGAAATAAAAAAATATATTTAGTTTCTGAGCTCAAAATAGAATACTATTCCATTATTTTTAAGCTTGAAAAAAAGGAATTTAGACAGTATGTATGTCTTTAAATCACACTTCGGCATTTAAAGCAGTCTACTTTGAATAAGCAGCCTTGTCAAATCAGCTTCAACATTGGACACACACACACACATTCACACACACTGTCTCTGCTTTTAAAGATACAACTCATTTTCTTTTTCACATTAAAAAAGAAATCACTGTTTTTTCATAAAGACTTCAAATGCATTGTGTTAAAAGAACTTCCTTACACTGAAGAGAGAAATGTTCTTGCAGTCCTCGGAGCTTCAAAGCACATTTCACACACACAAAAAAATCCACCCTGAGTAAAAAGGTACCCTGCAGTTATCCTTCAGTCCAATAGGGGGGAGATTGAGGGAGTGTAAGGTAGGTGATGGAGCAAGGTAGGTGTTGGGATAAGGTGGGAAGAGGGAAGGGACTGGTGTTCGAGCTAGGTCTCTGCTTTTCATAAATATTTACATGCATTGCATTAAAATAACTTTCTTACATAATAAAGATAAAATGTTCGTACAGCACACTGTCCTCTGAACTTCAAAGCACATTTCACCAAAAAAAAAAAAATTCCCAGAGTAAAAAGGCACCCTGTAGTTACACCATAGACTGAAAGGGGGAGGTTGAGGGAGGGCAAGGTAGGTGATGGGTGCAAGGTAGGTGGTGGTGGGGCATGGTGAGAGGAGGGGAGAGAGAGACTCTGATTCAAGTTAGGTAATGAGGTGCAAGAAAGGTGGTGGTGGGGCAAGGAGAGAGGAGGTGAAAGGCTTGGGTTCAAGCTGTGACAGGGTGATAGAGGTAAAAGTGGACAGACTGGGGTTCAAGCCAGGACGGTGTCGCACCAGTTCAAGGGGATGAAGGAGGGACTTGGTTTCAAGCTAGGATGGAGTGGGAGAGGTTTGAGTCAGGACAGTGTCACATGGGTTTGAGTGGATGGAGAAGGGACTCTGATTTGAGCAAGGATGGTATCATAGAGGCTGTAGGGGTTGGAGGGAGGAGGGACTCAGGTTCAAGCTAGGATGGTGTTATAGTGGTTAGAGCAGATGGAGAAGAGACACTGGTTTGAGCTAGGATGGTGTCACAAAGGCTGTAGGGGATAGAGGAAGGAAGGAGGGAGGAGGGTTCAAGCTAGGATGGTGTCATGGAGGTTCGCAGAGGAATGGGGATGGAGAAGAAAGGATGTAGGGATGTAGAACAGGAATGATGTGTCATTTCTGGGTTTGAGAATATGTAATTTCCTGCATTTCATACATCACTTCCTGTGTTTGACATGGGACGTCCTGCATTTAAAGCGGGACATCCTGCACAGAGGGTGGGACTTCCTGCGCAATACGAGAACAATTCTGATTGGTCCATTTTAAGCCACGCCCACCATTCAAATTACATGGCACACGTTGATTGGCTGAAATTTAACATTTCATGAGATATATGAACTCTATACTAATTTCAGATAAAAGGAAAAGCTGTAACTCAGCCATAGAAACAGATATCATCTGGAAGGAAAGTCTACTCACTGAAAAGGTAAATTATTTTTAGGGAAGCTGCTGTTAGAGGGGAATGCAAACCATCCATACTTTAAAATTGTGGTCCATGATGTGTTAGAGTATGAAGCTTTACTAGACCTAGGCTCAGATATGAGCTCTATCAAAACTGTGATTAAGCCCTGGGTAGAACCAACTACCCCCATTAAAGACATAACTGAACATGCCCAATGGACATTCCTGAGTGCAACCCAGATACACCTAAGAAACCTATCACTGAGACTGGCCCAGTGATGCTGAAGGTTGAGGTGCTGGACACCACACGTCACACCATGCTGGTGACCTGAGTTCAGGAATGACCTCAGGTCACCAGGGTGCTGGCTGAGGGTAGGGTAAGAGCAGGATTGAGCTGTTTACTGGTGGTTCTCCTCTCCTGGAGTTGATGCTGTCCCACTCGTAATTCTGTCACCACCAGGTGGAGGTCCAGTGGTGGCACAGGTGGGTAGAGGGATGGCTGGTAGGGTGGGGCATCCCATAAGGCATGACTTGCGTGTGCCTCTGCACTCATGTGTCATTCTGGGGATGTGCGGGATTGGGACTGGGAGAAAAACACAAAAACAGCAAAAAGTACTGATTAAAAAAAAAGAAACCTGTCACTGACTGTCAAAATAAACTTTATGATCTCACAGAAAACCAAAACTCCCTTTAAATGGAAGGAGACAAACTTCCCAGGGGAAGGCAGAATACCACTCCCCCAAGAAAAAATAGGAGATTCACAGACCAGGAAAGAGACAGTGATCCCCAGAAGAACCACTGTTTTAATAGTCCAAATAACCCAAACCAAGGGAGGGAAGGGGCAGGACAGATATAGACAGCCAGTGGAAAGGTGGGATGACCAACCATGGCAAGGGAGACTAGATACAGACAAGTATGCCACTGAGCAAGTAAAAAGCAAAAAAATCTGCACTTTTCATCCAAAATGAGGAAGCTGCTCACAAATGTATCCATAAGTGTCAAGTTTATATGCCAAGTGCCAGTGTTAAAGTACACAATTAATGAGCCCAATGCACAAATGGGTGGGACGTATGTGCCAGAGGTGCATATCCCACCCACATAGGGCTGCACCTTCGGATGGGTGCTCTCCAGTGGTATTCACCACTGTGTGCCACCTGCCCATGGCCTTGCTCCCAGAGTGCAGGTTTCTGTGGGGCAGCTGGGGGTGGGCTGCAGATGCAGCTGGGCATCCAATCGGATGCCCAGTTTGGGTTGCTCAGTGGATCCCTTCTGCAGTGGTGCATGCAGTGGAAGCATGCCCCGTGGATGTCCAATGGCCAACGGCAGTGGCAATGGGTGGAGGTTAAAGTCTCTGGCCTGTCAGGCCAGTGCCACCGGAGTGATATGCAGGGATGGTGGGGTCCATTGGTGGTGCAGGTGGGGCTGTACCCCTCATCTTGATCCCTCCCAAAGCAAAGAGGGGCTGGTGATGGGGTGGCCCAGCAGTGCCATTGGGGTTTGGGGGGGCAGTAGCCTTTGTCTGGTGCCCCTGTGTGGTTGTGTGTGGGGTGGGGGAGCATCTGGTAGGGGCCCCACACTACCGTGTGCAGGGGAAGGTGGTAGTAGTCTGGCTGAGTGGGCTGTCTGCCCTGTCCTGGTGAAGTCCTGATGGTTGCATGAGGAGCATAGGGGGCTTTTGGCAGGGTTCCCCCTGGCATATCCTATGCCCCCTCTGCACACCCGCAGCCAGCACTACATGCCTTTGTGCATGGTGCATAGTGCCAGCAAGCCCACAGCCCACCCCAGCATGATGCGGTCTGTGTACCCAGGAGGATCGGTGCATAGGTCCTATGTGCCCCCCCTTAGTGCATCCCACATGGGGGTCTAAAGGGTGTGGAGTGGCTACGCACCCCAGATATGCTCACATAGACACTCCACTCCAATCATGCAAAGGGCCCTATTGTGTATTTTAGCACTGGCATTTGGCAAGTAAACTACACTTTTGGATATAATTGTGAGCAGCTTCCTCATTTTGATTGGCGAGTGTGAGATTTCTTTGCTTTTTACTTGTTGACTGTCTATCCTGGCACCCCAGCCCAGTGCAGCATCTGCCTTGCTGTTTCTTGTGCCATTGAATAGTTAAAGCAACAGACAAGACAACTGAGAGAAGAGATCTGTAGGTCTTTCCTCATGGCTCTAGCCAGATACTGAGCAGCAAACCCCATCTTTGCTCCCTATAATGTGCAGGAGACCACAGGAACCACTTCCAGTGGTCAAACTGCAGCCACACCAAACACTCACACCAACCAAGTTAGCTAGCAAAAGAGTACTCCCCCACCCTCCACCTCTTTCCACCAGAAGACAAAAAATAGCATTACTGATGGAACTCAGGCATGATCATGAAATGGAGAGGTCACTTGAGCTCAGTCCATACTATACACACCACTGTTCTTCAGATAACAGAAAAAGATGTGTAACTCAACCACAGAAACAGATAGTATCTGTAAAGGAAGTCTGCTCACTGAGAGGCTAATTATTTTTAGGGAAGTTGCTTTTAAAGGGGCATGTAAACCATCTGTACTTTAAAATATTGATCCATGATGTGTTTAGAGTGTGAAGCTTTACTAGGTTTAGACTCAGATATTACTTTTATGACACAAGCATAATTTGTACTGGAGATTCTAGCTAACAAAAAAGGCAGACAACAAGTTACTCTCTAGTGCTGTGAAATTTTCAAGCTACGTCAATGACAGTGCTACTATATTGGGAGTTGTCTGGTTAAAATTGAATTTTGGAACCTTGGTTATGTTTCACCCTGTGTACATCATTAGCCTCCATTTGAAGAATTTTTTGGTGGGGGCTGACCTGCTCATGAGGTTTGCACCACTCATGGATTTTATTAGCATGAGTTATACACCTAGTTTGACAAACCCATTTCTTTTATGGTGATGTGACTGACACACTGTTCACTGCTGTCACAGGGGGAAGTGTCATCATCTCTGATACTGTACTATCTCTCAAGCAAGAGCACACATTAGTCAGGGAAGATTTGTTTTACAAAATCAGCAGAGAAGATCCACAAATGTTGGTAGAAAAAAATCACCAGACATATGAGTTTGCCTTCTTGTGGTGGTACAGTGAAAAGTATAAGGATAGTTGATATTCCTGTCAGATTAGGAAATAGGGAAATCCTGCATTATGTGTATGTGGTACCAGGCTTAAATCCCCCTGTGTATTTGGATGCAGAGTTTCTTGTATGCTTAGTTGTTGCTGTTGATTTGATGTATTCAGTCTTGTTGTCCACAGAAGGAAAAGGCCAATTCCTCTCTCCAGCCATCCCAAAACCGTGAGGTCTGGACAGACCATACCACAAGCATGCCAGATTGTTACAGAAACTTCTGTAACCATATCTGGAAATCATATGCTTTCCCAGCCTGATTAAATATCCATTGGGGCCGAGTAATGCCCAATGACAGAGTCTTTTGAGGCATCAACCCTACTCCATGTTTTAGGCCTACTGATTCATGATGAGTCTTTCTTGAAAATGACTGGACATTCCACTTATGTCCTGGTATCTAACACCAGAAATAGGAATATTTCCCTACCTGCCTACACACTACTAGGATTCCTAGTAGGAAGCTTTTTCTATGGGTTCAAACCTCTCATTCCCATCATCGGCCCACTACTCCTTGATCTACATGGGAGCCTGACCAATGATACCACACCCATCAAAATAGACTGGTAGTCATACGGTCTATCATAATGAAGATGTAACTACAAAGTATTAATCCCACTTGGAAAGAACAGACCTGCTATTATCCTTCCTGGAGAAGGCCACTACCACAAAGCCCAAGACACCTCAATGGGTGCGATCACTAAAAAGAGAAGTTAGTAAGCCTGAGGAAGTAAGTGTAGAGGTGGGTCCAGCTCAGGAATTCCCTGACTTGCCCAAGATGATGGAGAAACAGGTTGAGTTAGCTGCTTTAAAGGACAAGCTATCCAAGGAAGAGTTTTGCTTGGTCTTTAATGATCATCAGGAAATGTTTGCAACAGACTACTTATCATGTGGCATCACAGACATTCGCAAGGTAAGGAGCCCTACAGTCCCAGGTTCAAAACCTGTCTATGGCTGGCAATACCAGATCCTCCAAGCAACTTATGTGTATATTGAGAAACTCTTGGCGACCCTCTTAGAGCAGGGATTCATCAGGAAGACAAATTCAAACCACAGTAGCGCAATTTGTACTATGCTTAAGCCTACTAGTAAGTGGTGACTTACCGCAGACTACCAAAACTTTAAGGAACAGGTACCCCTTTCAAGATGGTTCATGACTTACCTGGACCAGAGCCTGTCCAGGATTGAGGGAGCCAAATACTTTGCCTCACTAGATGTAGTCAATGGACTATGGACTCTGAAAATACATCCTGATAATCAGTATAAACTGACCTATACCTTTGACAATACAAAATACACCTGGAACAGGCCTCCATTTGGGTACAGTAACTGCCCTGCAGAATGCAACATCTTCCTACACAAGGTCTTGCCTGAGGTAGCAGTCCATGGAACCCTGATTTATGTCAATGATAAACTCATGATGTCAGCAACATGGCCTGAACAGCTGGCAGAACTTAGGCATATCCTAGACCAACTAAATGATGCCAGTGCCAAGCCATCGTTAACCAAGGGACAGTGGTGTCAATCTCAAGTTCATTATGTGCGATACACTGTGTGATCCCAGGGCATTCATCTACAAAAGGACAGGGTCTGGACCCTCAAATCTCCCCAACCTCACTGAACTACATAGTTTTCTAGGGGTCTGCAACTATTCCAGACAATTCATTGAAGACTATGCTGAAATTACACAGTCCTTGTTTGAACAGTTAAGAAAGGACATTCCCCGGGTGTGGGATCCCAGAAAGTTAGAAGCCATTCAAGAGCTGAAGGAGAGGTTAAGTAATGCCCTTCCCCTCGAGTACCCCCAAGGAGGGAAATAGTTCCTTTTGGACACCGTTCACACACAACGTGCCCTTAGTGCCCTTCCCCTTCTAGATGCATGACACTGACAAAGTAGAGCCTACCAGTAAGATCCTGATCAATGTACAGAAACAATTTTACAGTTGTAAGAAAAATATTTTTGCAGTGGTCTGAACCATTCAACATTTTAGGCACTACATGGAGTGGAAGAAGATCATCCTAAAGATATGTATTCAACCTTTTTCTTTTGTGGGGAGTCAGAAGATAATGGAGGGAAATGTTTCCAGAAGTAGGAGTGTTTCTTGGACCATGGCACTTCAAGGACTTTCCTTGGAGGTCCACTAAGCCAAGAATAAAAACAATATCTTGGTCCAAGGCCCTGCTGAAGGCCATGATTGTGTCATCTAGGACCCTGACAACCCAGTCCCTGAATGGGAAGTGCATCCACTTCCTGACATTCCAACAAGGCATTGACACTACAATGCAGACATCTGCAGAAGCCTTCCAAAAGTCCACATGGATGGCTGTGCATACCACAAAAATGACACTGTATGCAGGTGCTTTATTCATATGGGAAACAGATTGCCCAATAACACCTATGGCATATGCCTTAGGCCCCAAAATGAGCCAGTATGCTAAAATAGCAAGCATCCTTTTGATCATAGAAGTGGCCATTAAACACAAAATTGTTGATCTAATCATTTGCACCAATTCTAACTACCTCTATTGGAGAAAACAGGGCATGAAAAATGTGAAGGGAACAGATAGCAAGAACATAGATTTTATCCTGATAATTGACCACAAAGTAGAGGAACATGGAATGACACTCAACTGTAAAAAGGTCAATGGACATTTTTAGGTGAGTTACCCAGCCAAGGCCGGAAATAACATGGCCAACCGATTGGCAAAGGAAGTTGTCACTGGAAACATCAACTGGCAATTCAGTCCAGCAGAAATTTACACCAGAAATGACAGGCAGGGTAGCTGTAGTCACTAGGCAACAGGCCTGACAGACAGTTCAACCGATATCCTCGAACCAGGCCATAGCCTTGGGAAATCAAAATGCCCATCCAGACATAGTACAAGCACAAGACAGAGAGCTGACTGTTAACAGGGATTACCAATACGTATGCTGAACCCTAACACCTACTACATTTCAAGTGATGACCTGAAGGCTGACTCAAAGCTCAGAAGTATGTACGAGTAGAAACAGAGTTTCAGGTGACATGGAAACTTTCAAACTTGTACTCATGAGTAAAAGGACTGACCTCACTGGGTGGTCCCAAAAGCAACCGAGGACTGTTAATGGAAGATGCACATTATGCACTATCTAGAAAGCTGGTCTACTTATGAGTCCCTCAAAGAGATAACTTATTGACCACACATGTCAAAAGACATTGAAAAATATACCAAAGGAGTCAGCATGGCTCAGCTGGTAGCACATCTGCCTCTGGCTCAGAAGGTTGTGTGTTTTAGTCCCACCCTGGTATTGGATTCATATATACATGCTGGCACCCAAGTGCAGTACTGGGGGGTGCTGAATTGTCAGGGTGTGCCATCCTTTGGATGAGACATGAAACCAGTGTCCCTTCTACCAATCTCTGGTGCTGCCCTGGTGGGTGTTCAGGTGGAAGTAAAATAACCCATTGAACTTCTCACAAGAAGTGTCTTGGCCAACATTCCTCTTCCCATAATACCAGTTCATACAATTGTGCAAAGTGCTTTGGGATACAGTGTGTATGAAAACCTCTTGGTAAATGCTGATGTCTCTTCTTCATCTTCTCCTTCTTCTTCTTCATCTTCATCTTCTTCTTCATCTAAGGATGTTTGAAATGTTGCTTATTCCAACCCTCTGAACCCAGACATACCGTGCCCCTCAGATCTAAAGGCCTGACCTTGCCTTGGTCAGACTTACAGATAGACTTCATGGGACCAGTAACAAAGTCCACCAGAGGTAACAAATACCTCCTCACTGTTACATGTTTGGTTATGAAATGGATTGAGTGTCTCCCCATTCAAAATGATTCCTTGATATCTATGTAAAACTTTAGGCCTTACACAACCATGCTCTGGGAATCAAGCTGAAACCAGCTCCTCTACCCAGATGTTTTAGTAGAAATAGACCACTCTCAGGACTGGCTGAAATGGAAAATGGTGATGTAGATTATGCCCAAATGAAACATATGGTTGAAACCGATCTTAACTAAAGGTTCTCATTCAGGTGAACCAAGGAGAATCACAAAGATTCCTTTTAAAATGCTTCATTAAAATTACACATAGCAGGCATTGCTTGCATGCACCCCTATAGGACATGTTATAGCATATGATTAATAATCTACTGACATGCATTTATGGTTTTGATATGTTCTGTATTAACCTACAGTTTTTAGGAAAAAAGGCATTGTGCTCATGCTAATTTAACATTTCTATGAATTAGATATACTAAGGATGGCAATACATATTTCTCAATAATGCTGAATAAACATAGAAACATAGAAAATGATGGCAGATAAGGACTGCTAGGTCCATCCAGTCTGCCCGTAGGCCCTATACATCGTATGTGGCCACTGACCCTATGTGAGCAATGGATTTTCATCACTCTCTCCCCTCTCAAGCTTCCCTTGTGCCTGTCTCAGGCATGCTTAAACCCCTCCACTGTGCTTTCTCTCACTACTTCCTGTGGCAGACTATTCCAAGTGTCAACTACCCTTCCTGGATAGAAAAACTTCCTTATATTACCTCTTAATCTACCCCCTTCCAATTTTATATTGTGCCTCCTTGTTCTAGTACTTTTTCTACATCGAAAAAGGTCCCCCACCTGCACCTTGTTTATGCCCTTGAGGTACTTGAAAGTTTCAATCATGTCAGCCCGCTCTCTCCTCTCCTCCATATTGAGGTCCCTTAGTCTCTCCTCATATGTTTTGTGGTGCAAGCCCTGCACCATCTTTGTTGCCCTTCTCTGGATAGTCTCCACCGTATCTATGTCCTTGCACAGGTGTTGCCTCAAGAACTGCACACAGTGCTCTGGGTAAGGCCTTACCAATGTTTTATACAATGGCATCCCCACTTTCTGCCTCCTCCTAGTGCTACCCCTGCCTATGCACCACAGCATTCCAATGGCCCTCCCCGTCACCTTTATGCACTGCTTTGTTCCCTTAAGATCATCAGAGATGATAACCCCTACGCTCCTTTTCTCTTTGGTGACAGTCAGCTCCCTCCCAACCTGTAGATCTCCCCAGGGTTCCCTCTACCCAGGTGCATTATTTTGCACTTCTTTGCACTTTTTTATTTATTTTATTTATTATTTATTTCAGATTAGTATTAATGCACTGAACCTCGGTTGCCACATCTCCAATCATCTTTCAAGCTTCTCCAGGTCCTCTTCATTTTCTGCATACCTTCTGGAGTATCCACCCTGTTGCAGATCTTGGTGTCATCTACAAACAGGCAGACCTTTCCTTTTAGCCCCTCTGCAATGTCACTAATGAAGACATTGAACAAGACTGTCCCAGTACTGATCCCTGTGGTACCATGCAGGTCATCCCTCTCTCCCCAGATTGTACCCCATTTACCACTAGCCCTCTGTCTCCTGTCTGTTAACCAGTTCCTAGCCAGTTCACCACCTTGTCTCTCATGCCCACACTACCCATCTTGTTCATCAGCCTTCTATGTGGGACAGTGTAGAAGGCTTTGCTGGCACTGAGGTAGACAACATCTACCACCCTTCCCTGATTTATTTCTCTAGTCACCCAATCAAAAAGATCTATTAGACTCATTTGACATGACCTTCCTGCTGTGAATCCATGTTGTCTAAGATCCTGAGCACCGCTGGATTCCAGATGTGCCACTATCCTTTCTTTCAGCAGTGTCTCTATGATCTTTCCCCCCACTGAGGTGAGGCTGACTGGCCTGTAGTTCCCTGCCTCCTCCATACTGCCACGTTTGTGCAGTGGGACTACATGTTCCCTCCTCCAGTCCTCTGGAACCACTCCCGCATTGAGTGACTCTGTGAAAAGGGCTGCCAGAGGCGCTGGTAGTTCCCTTCGCAGCTCCATTAATATTCTCGGGTGGATGCCATCTGGCATCATGGCCTTATCCACCTTCAGCTTTGTGAGTTCTTCCAGAACTCTCTCCACTATGAATGGACAGGTGTCTACTTCTCCCCCCTCGCCATTGCCTCTGCAACCCAACTGTGATCCTTGACCTTCCCCTTTCTTAATGAATACTGAGCAGAAACATTTATTCAGTATTTCTGCCTTGTCCAGATCCCCCTCCTTACACTCTCCCTTCTCCCCTTTGAGCCTCACAACCCCACCCCCCTGTTTTTTCTTCTTTCACTAATGTACCTATAAAATGCACTATCCCTTTGTTTACAGACCATGCTAAACCCTCTTCTGTCTGTGCATTCACCCTCATAACAACCTTCTCTGCTTCCTTTAGACAGTCAAGGTACACCTCCCTGTCCTCCTCCCTTTGGCTCCCCTTATAATAGCTTGGCAGAAGACACCAGGAGAAAGGACTGCTGTGTGACTGAACTTCTCTGCTGGGACTAAAGTAGAAGAACTTTTGTATTTGACTTTTAATTTAGGGTAAACAAACTGACTTACAAAAAAAAAGTGTGTGTTTGGGTTAACTGAACTGAATGGGTATCTGAAGAGTTATCTAGGTGTAAATCTCAGGTGACTGAAAGGACTTAACTGCTGTGAGGTTTAAATTACTTGTAGAAAGATCTGGTAAGTAGGGGGAGTGGCTTAGCTAGAAGGAAGCTACATTTAAAGACTGCCTTAGAAAGTTTCTGCTAATAGCTTGGCAGAAGACACCAGGAGAAAGGACTGCTGTGTGACTGAACTTCTCTGCTGGGACTATATTGCCCTCCTTCCCTCCCCTCCACCCCCCCACCCAAAGCTAGTTCTATTTTTATAGGCACAGAATTTGACTGACAACAGGAACTTCCTGTTTAGGGGCAGGAAGTGAGTGATCACAGAACCACCAAGGACCCACCATCCTAGAAGGGCAAGAGTAGCTCTCCGCCCTCTAGCTGCTGGAGGTCTGCCTCTGAGCAAGTAAGTGGTCTCTCAGGGAAATATAGGATATTCTTGTCTCAGAACAGGACAATCAGGAGCTTAAAGGGTACACAGGCAGAAAGTAAGGAGAGAGAAAAAACAGAGGAAAGAGTAAGGATTGCAAACAGTTAAGGGGCCAGAAATGAATATGATTGCAGTGGTGCAGTGCAGTGGCTGTGGAGCAGCAGTCTTCTGGGAGATGTTCTGGAGGATGCGGTGTTGTCCCATCTGCAGGCACCTCTGGGCTGAGGGAGGAGGTTGCTCATCTCCAGGCTGAGTTGGCCAGGATTTTTGGGATCTCCTCTTCCATCCAGGGACCACCAGTGCCACTGCGTTGCCTCAAAGGTTGCCAAGAAAGAGGCGGTTGGACCACAGTGGGCTCAGGAGGGTGAGGGTGGTGGAACAGAGGTGCATCCTCCCATTGTACTCTCCACATCCTATGCCATTCTGGCAAAGTGTGGTTCCTCTATGGAGGCACCCACAGTGGAGACCAAGGAGGATGCTGGGAACCTCCACAAAGGAGACCCACAGGAGGGTGGCAGGGGACCCTGCAGGGGAAGGAAACAACACCTGGTGGGGGACTCCATTGTTAGCAAGGTAGAACTGGGGGAGGAAGGGGAGAGGGAGGTAAGGTGCCTGCCTAGCGCCATGGCATGCAGGAACAGGAAGCGAATCCTCAGGATTACCAGAGCAGCTGCACAGGGGAGGGAGCTGGATGTCATTGTCCACCTAGGGACAAATGACCTGGCTAAGAAAGGGATTAGAGAAGTGCAGGAAGAGTTTGTGGAATTGGGGAGGGGTCTTAGTCAAGTAGCACGCACGGTAACCTTCTCAGAGGTGCTACCCATCTATGGCATAGGAGAGGCTAGGGTGTTCTGCACCATGGGATCAATCAGTGGTTGAAAACTGGTGGGGAGCTCAGGATTTGGCTTCATTGGGGATTGGAGTCCACCTGGAGTGATGCAAGCCTATACTGGCATGATGGACTGCATCTGTCCAGGAGGGAACCAGGATCCTAGGTGATAGGTTTAAATGCTTCATTGGCAAGCTTTTAAACTAGCCAAGGGGGGAGGCACTGGAAAGGAGCAGGAAAATCCTAGCCCCCAAATAATCACAGTAGTAAGTGCGGTAAACACCAACATAGAGGTGTCGATAGGGAGAAGGGCAGGGGTAAATGAAGAAAATGACAAAGGCAAGAAGGACAGGGATGTGGCAAAAGGGAGTAAGGCCATCAGGAAATGGAGGGTAATGAGTACCAATGCCCGTAGTCTGGGCAACAAGCTCCCTGAGCTGATGGCCTAAATGGAAGAGGGATGCCTGGATATTGTAGCAGTCACAGAAACATGGTACACAGAGAACCATGACTGGGATGTTAACATACCAGGGTACATAACCTACAGGAGAGACAGACAGGGCAGAAGAGGGGGAGGAGTAGCTCTCTATGTAAAGGAAGGGATAAAAGCAACTGAACAAAAGAGTAAACAGGGAGGAGAGGAGGCACTGTGAGTCACCTTGGAGACTGGAAAGGGCACCACAATCCACACAGGGGTTGTGTACAGACCCCCATGTCAGGGGGAAGGAATGGACAAGGATATGATAGAAGGCATTCTTAGAATGGCAGAGAAAGGGGAGATACTTTTGATGGGAGACCTGAATATGCCAGATGTTAACTGGAGCACATTTGCTGCAGCCACATCCAAGAGCAGGGCCATTCTTGATGCCCTACAGGTGGCAGGCATTAGACAGCTAGTTTTGGAACCCACTAGTGAGGGAGCAATCTTAGACCTCATAGTCTCAAATGGGGGCAGTGAGAGGATCTCAGATCTAGAAGTGGGTTGCCATCTGGGGACAAGTGACCATCAAACAGTGTGGTTCACGTTAAACTCAGCTACAGAGTCAAGCCATACAAAAGTGAGGGTACTGGACTTTAGGAGGGCTGACTTTGGCAAGATGGGAGAGTGCCTCAAAAAAGCACTAGCAAACAGGCTAGAAGGAGGTGTGGAGCAACAATGGGAATTATCAAAACTGCCATCACAGAGGCAACAAGCCTTTGTGTGAAGCAAATGAACAATCAAATGAAAGAAAAAGCCACTATGGTTCTCAAAAGAGGTGGCTGTGACAGTCAGGAAGAAAAAGATAGCATTCCGAAGTATAAGGAAACACAGAAGGAGCAGGACAGAGAGCTGTACCAGTTAAGGCAGAAGGAAGCAGGGAGGAAGTCAGAATAGCAAAGGCCCAAACTGAGGAAAAGATAGCCAACCCAGTTAAGAAGGGGATAAAACCTTTATAGGTACATCAGCAAGCGTGAAAGACAAGGGAGGATAGTGAGGCTGAATAGAACGAACAGTGGGTGGGCAGAGGGGGACAGTGAAAAAGCAGGAATACTGAATGAGTATTTCTGCTCAGTATTCACAAAAGAGGAGGGAGAAGTGCCTAATCCAATTAACAGAAGCACTCTTGATAGGGGGGTCGATCCCAGTCCTTTCACAGAAGAAAGGGTTCTGCAAGAACTCCTAAAACTGAAGCTGGACAAAGCAATGGGTCCTGATGGAATTCACCCCAGAATTCTAAAAGAATTAAGGGAGGAACTAGTGAAACCACTGGCTACTCTTTTTAATAAATCATGGGAGGATGGTGTGGTACCCGAGGACTGGAGGAAGGCGGATGTGATTCCCCTTCACAAAAGTGGGTCCAAGACATAGGCAGGAAACTACAGACCTGTCAGTCTGACCTCTGTGGTAGGGAAAGTGATGGAGTCACTTCTGAAGGAAAGAATAGTCGAGTACCTAGAGGCCAGTGGAGCACAGGACCCAAGGCAGCATGGGTTCACAGCGGGAAGGTCATGTCAGACGAATCTAATAGATTTCTTTGACTGGGTGACCAAAGTAGTAGACCAGGGAGGGGCTGTGGACATGGCCTACCTAGACTTTAGCAAGGCATTTGACACAGTCCCACACAAAAGATTAATAGTCAAATTAACCAGCCTGGGAGTGGGACCCAGGGTGGTAGCCTGGGTAAAACATTGGCTGGACACCAGGACACAGAAGGTAATTGTAAATGGAGTCCTTTCTGAAGAAAGGGGGGTTACTAGAGGGGTACCGCAGGGTTCAGTATTGGGCCCAGTCCTTTTTAATGTCTTCATCAGTGACATTGCAGAGGAACTGGAAGGAAAAGTATGCCTTTTTGCAGATGACACAAAAATCTGCAACAGGGTTGATACACAAGGAGGCATGGAAAGGATGAAAAGGGACTTGGCAAGGTTGGAGGAATGGTCAGAAGTATGGCAGCTAGGATTCAATGCAAAGAAGTGCAAATAATGCACCTGGGAAACAAGAACCCAGGGAAGAATACACAATGGGTGGGGAGGTAGTAACAACAACAAAAAGGAAAGGGACCTGGGGTAATCTACATCAGATGACCTTAAGGTTAGCAAGCAATGTGAGAAGGCAGTAGGGAGGGCTTGGAGTATACTGGGGTGTATAGGGAGAGGCATCAGCAGCAGAAAACAGGAAGTTGTTATCCCTCTGTACAGACAGTTGGTGAGACCCCATCTGGAGTATTGTGTCCAGTTCTGGAGACCCTATCTCCGAAAGGACATAGACAGGATAGAGGCAGTCCAGAGGAGGGCAACTAAAATGGTGCAGGGTTTGCAAGAGAAGCCGTATGAGGAGAGACTAAAGGAGCTTAATATGTATACCCTTGAGGAAAGAAGGAAGAGGGGTGACATGATAGAAACTTTTAAATACCTCAGTGGAATCAACAAAGTCCAAGAGGGTAGCATTTGTCAGAAAAAGAGACCTGCAAGAACAAGGGGACACAATTTAAAGATAGAAGGAGGGCGGTTCAGGGGCAATGTGAGGAAGTATTATTTCACAGAGAGGGTAGTGGATGCATGGAACAGCCTTCCTGAGGAGGTTGTGGGGTCTAAAACTGTGGGAGAATTCAAGAATGCATGGGACAGACATAAGGCAATTCTTGTGGGGGGTAGGAAGAAATAGGCTGTTGGTTAACTAGGATCTGGGGCATATCCTGTAGGTAGGGAAATGGGCAGACTAGATGGGCCTAGCGGTCCTTATCTGCCGTCAAAGTCTATGTTTCTATGTTTCTATATTTCCTGAAACTCAGTCTTTTAGCCCTGACTTTTTCCCCCACCTCTTTGGAGAACCATAGTGGTTTCCTTCTTCTTTTTCCTTTGGCCACTATCATAATGTATTGATTGTTATCTCTACTATGGCCCCTTTCAATTTCTTCCATTTTTCCTCCACCCCCTCTATTACCCATCCCTTCCCCAGGACTGCTTGTATACATCTACCCATTTCAGTGAAATCTGCCCTCCTGAAATCTAATACTCTTGCTCTTGTGAGGCTGAATTGAGTCCATGTCTCCATGCTGAACCACACCATGTGGTAGACACTGGACCCTAGCTGCCCTTCCACCTGTATTTCTTCAACCCTGCTCCCATTGGTCCATACTAGGTCCAGAATTGGCTTGTCCCTGGTTGCCTCAAGCACCAGCTACCTGAGTCCAACCCCCTGCAAGAATTCTAGGATGGCTATGCTTCTGGCTGAAACAGCCACCTGGGTGACCCAATCTACATCTGGCATATTGAAATCCCCCAGCAGTAGGATTTCTCCTTTAGCTGCCATGTCATGTATGTTTTCCACTAGTTCCCTGTCTACTTCCTCCCCGTGTCAGAGGTCTATAGATCACCCCTGTGCATATTGCTGTTCCATTCCCTGGCTACAGGGTGATCCACATTACCTCAGCCTCCCCCTGTCTTCCCTCAACTTCTGTAGCCTTTATACCATCTTTGAAATAGAGATTCTCTCAAAATGGTTATGATTCTCTCAAATTGTTGATATCACATTTCACCATACGTTTATCTACAATTCTCTTTTTTGATGCACCAGGCTCTGCCCCAGAAGGGGGGCAGTGGTGTTAGGCTCAATCCTCAGGTCTAAGTTATTGATTCCCATAGTGAAATATGATTCTATGTAACAAAGCCAAAAAGTGTTTGACCTGTTTTCACAGCCTGTATAAGCTGAACAATACACAGTGAACTTTAGAAAACCCTTGATATGAACTTATGTTTTTTCTGAAGTACTGACAAGGCTTTACAGCACACAAAATCATAAAGCCATTGTTCTCCTAAGTCCCAAGACTTATGTCAGAAGGAAACTCTGATATTATCCCAATGACCAACTGATTTTTTGAAACAGATATCCTTAGAGTCAGAACATGAGGACCCAAAACCAGGGACAAAAGACACACCAACAGAAAAATGACAAGTCCTTAAATGCAAGACTTATCCAGCTGAAATTGCAAAAAACATCTTTAGGACCAGTGGAAGATCACGCATCATTTTTCATAGAACTCAGTTTTCTATAAAGACTGTGAGCTAAGAACAAACCATTAGATACCATGCTTACTTCTGCTACAAGCTAGCATAACCTTGACCTCGAGCACACTTTATCAAGGCAAAGATACTGATGCAGTTCAGTTTCTGAACATATGTTTATATAACTTTAGCTAAACGCTGTTTTTTTCTGAGGTGTTACTCCTTGTACACTGAAAGAGAAGAGCTACCCAAAGTTTTTGACAACTTATGGGCATTGTTTGAACTGAACATTTCCTGAGGAAGGAAGGAAGGAAGGAAAGAAAGAAAGAAAGAAAGAAACAAAGAAAGAAAGAAAGAAAGAAAAGAAACCAAGCCAAGAACTACAAAGATAAAGAAAGAAGGTGGGCTGAGGATTTGCCTAATCTTAATAAACCTCAAGGATGTTAGCTGAGTATATTAATAAAGGCTATAGAACTCCAGTGTAATGAAACATTTGAGAGAATCAGTGTTCTATTATAACCATATAGAGAAATATTGTTAAAATTGCAATATAAAGGTTCGGTTAGATACTGTGAAAACATGGAAGTAATGTGCATTCATAGAAAGTTATCTGACAAATGTATGGTTTGCTTCTTAGAAGGAGGAAGCCTGAGGCTATAAATGAAACATAGTATGTTTATGTTACATGAAACTGAAGCCAAACAAGAGAAAGAGATCAAGGAACTTTGACTAACACCTGTTTCAGAGAAGTTTTGAACTGTAATAATGCTTAAATGTGTGTAATGTGTATATGATGTCATAAACAAAATTTCAATCTAACTCGTGCCACGAAAGATGAAGCCATCTCAGTCCTGCACCACTAATATACAAATGTCTAAATTATAAGTATCATTGATTATAAATGTAATTTATGTTGGCTACCTTTCAGATAAAAAGTTTTACGTATACAGCCTATAGAGATACACAGAGACGTTTGTAAAACTAGCTAATAGGCATTTGTGATTATATATTCCCTGAAAAATGTCAAAATAAGCTGCTAAACCATGATGCCCAAATTGCAACAGTATGTCTGTCTGCAAAAGAACAGGCCCTATGTGCTCATGCATGCTGAATGATATACACATTTAGTTGAGGCTACATACAGTAAGCACAGGACCCTGTGGGGCATGTGCAAATGCAGCCATAGATACACATCTATACAGATAGCACATCAGTGGCACTGCATTTCTGTCATCTGGAAACAGTTGTATGTTGTTTGTCTTATCTGATGATGGCTATTTGTTGTTTCTTGGTGGTCTTGTCCTTTTGCTGCTTGGGGGATGAGGCGTTAGGGTTGGAAACACTAACACAACATTTCCCTACTTTTGTCAGTGTAGTACACCTCTGTGTGTTGCTTCAGAGAGTGTTTGGCTGTCTGCTGTCACATTCAGTTAGGTACTGCTGTTACCGGTTACCCAGATTGCTAGTTGCAGTTAGTGCTGGATCGAATTTCTAATACTCTTGCAAAATTACACAAATTCACTGATCTTGCATTTGTACAATTTTCACAAAACTGCATCAAAATAGTATAATTTAGCTTCCCTTTATTACTGGAACTAAGCATTTTTTTACCAAATTACAAATTTTTTATGTTAATTGCGCGGATGCGCAAGAAACATATTGTGGCAGGTTTTCAGAAGCAGGTTGTGGAGGCACTGCACTGTTGTAGCCAATGCCCCCACAGCCTTTAAAGGCTTGGCCGACTTTCCCCAATGCCATGGCACACTGCTGCTGACATTCGTTCAGTCAGTGTGCCACCACCTTGAAACATTTCAGCCACTGCAATCAGGGGCCACCTCGTCATTGCAGCATCAGCCATTCGCTGCAATGAGGGAGTGACCCATCATTTATGGGCAGAACTTTCCAAGTGCAATATTGTTTGTGAACATGGCGGTGGCTTGCCGCCATGTTCACAAACAATATTAAGTAACTCCCAGTGTTGAGAGTGTGCCCAATCCCCCTCAACAGCATGCACCCTGCCTCAACAGGTTTTGTTTGCCGACGGGGGCCCCAATCCCTGTTGGCTTCAGCAGCCCTGCCCTTTGATGTTGCCAATGGGGTAGCCCACTCCCCATTGGCATTATGTCCCCCCTTTCATGTGCTGATGGGGGAGCTCACTCCCTGTTGGCATTATCAAACACCCAGAACATTTGTGCCGAGGGGGTGGCAAATCCCCATCAGCTCTTGCACCCACCCTTTAGTGCTGACAGGTTGCCCACTCCCCATTGGCATGATGTGGCCCCCTCCCTTTTGTTGTGTGCCAATGGGGGTGCCCAATCCCCAGTTGGCTACAGCTGACCCCCCCAAGAACGAGTCAGTTGGCACACTGGGAACCCACCCCAGTGTGCCACATGACCCTGAAAACAAAAAATGGTACTGCAATGTCTTTTTCCTTTTTTTGACCTGTGAAAAAAGGAAACGGTCCCTCGGTGGTCTCCCTGTCCCCCTCCCGCAACCCACGTCCACCCACTGTGCACCCTTCCTCCCCACAGCCCCCCCCTCATCCCATACTTACCTCCAGAGTCTGGTGCGATGATCTTCGTTGGACCAGAAACATGTCTGCACTTTTCAAAGCCAACCGCAAACTGAGGAAATGCCGGTAAGCTATATAATGGAATAAATAGGGTTTTTCCAACTTTGATGTATATCTCAGTTATTTTTGGGAATTTTGGCACCAAATTTTCAACATGGGTTTTTTGGGACCCCTCCTCATGAAATCTGGCACTGTCATGGCGTTAATCGGCCACGAAAGGTGATTTTGTGGTCACTGTGCGGAATCACCTTTTGGAGCCGATTAATGAAATGACAGTGCCAGTGTTCATGAGGTAGGCTCTCAAAAAGTCTATGTTGCAAATTTGCTGGAGAAAATAAAAAAACTGACTGTGTTATTAGCGTGCATTGCGCAGTTGCTACGCACCGTAACTTTGTGAATTTACAATATTTTCACTCCAGATTTTCAACATTTGCATTTTTTCACACCTCCTTGTGAACAGTACAGCTGTCATTGTTCACATCCTGGCCAAAATGTGTTTTCGCACTTCCGGCGCAGAATAGTGCGGTTGCTGTGGGAAATCGGTGTTCAGAACAGATTAAGAAAATGACAGTGACGACTTCCGGTTCCGCCCCCCCCCCGAGTAATGGCAGCCTAGAGAAAGAACTGCATCTACCTCAAGCTAAAAAAACAACACTTCAGCTGTAATTCTCCATATTTCTCATACAGATTTCTCATTATAGTATCAGTGGAAAGTGCAGAGTACTAGAGAGACTGAATTTAGCAACGAAACATAACACGATGGAGGAGATAGCTGATGGAGCCAAATCAGAGGCTTCAGTCACATCAGATAACCGTGACTCTGCAGACCTCAAAGGGGCCTGATTAAATCTCAGTGGAAACAACCAAAAGCCAAAGCAAAGAAGACAAAACTTGACTTAATTTATCAAGAGATACTTACTTTTTGGGCAGAAATTAAAGAAATGTACAGTGAGTTATGAAGAGATGTGATACAATTAGAGAAGAGAGTAGAAGAACAAGAAAGAACTGCAATGGCAACTGAGAATAGAGTAGATGAACTGGAACAAATGATACAGCAGATGAAAGAGATGCAAGAACAAATAATTGATCACCAAGAAGATTTTGAGAACAGAGCACGACGCAAAAATATCAGAATCTATTGCCTACCAGAGGATTCTGAGGGGACTAACATTAAAGAATTTGTTGAAGCTTTGCTGCTCACAGCCTTAGAACTGCCAAAAGATTTCAACCTCCACCTAGAGAGAGTGCATAGGGCATTGGCACCTAAACATACCTCTGCAAACTTAAGACCAAGGTCAGTAATTCTTCATTTCAACAGTTATGCAACAAAAGAACACATTCTGCTCACAGCATGGTGGCGCCAGAAAGTTTTCTATGGCCCAACTCACATATATCACGATCATGACTATGCACCAAAAACTACTTGCCTGCGATGTACCTATATACTATTACTTCCAGTACTGAAAGCAGCAGGACATAAATTTACTACCCCATATCCAGTGCGATTAATTGTTCATCTACCTTCTGGAAAGAGAGAGAGTTCTCCATGGTTCAAGAGGTAAAAGAAGATCTTACAAAAATGGGCCTGCACTTTCCCTGATGAAATCTGGGTGGCAACAATCCATAAAAATGGCAAGTTGGCTGACAGTCTAATTCAAACAGATGACAGGGAAAGCAACAAGAACTGGGAGCAGTCAAATCTACCTTAGCAGTTTACTGGAGGGAGGCAAAAAGTGACAATACTTAAAACTTACGGAGAAGCTCGTTCGCATGAGTGAGCAGGAAAGAGAGGGTTTGAAAATCTGTGCTCCACCATCTGTTTTTCGGGCCTGAAGTGTGCTCTCTACAATAATGAGCTGCTTTGAGTCTGGAATAGGTGGCTGCATGATGAAAAGACACTACCCTACACGAACTGCTAGATAAGTAACAGCCAGTACCTAAATAACCTAAGTGCCTTCTAATGGTGGACTAGAAGCTATAGATATAATTATTTGATTATGTTAATTGCTGGCTTCTTCTTCTCCTTTTGATACTTGGTGTAATATAAGGAGGAACATTTTTCAGAAAGCTTGGGGAACTGGGAATGGGGAAAGGAGCAATCTTTGAGCTCTATGCTGCTTATGGGGGACATCTCTAAATTTTTTCTTTGGAGTTATCTACTCCTTTCCTCTGTTGATTTTGCCTTATTTAAAGGGGAACAGTTTACTGGCTCCTTGAAGGCCCCTAACAACAATGTTAAGGGATTCCCTTCAATTTTAGGGAGAGTTCAAATGCTCGAGGAGAAGTTTCTACTGGAAATTTGGAGTTTTTCATTTCTCTTCCCACATTTGGAATTCCTAAATATTATACAGCATATAATATTACCAAAAGCAATATATATATGTATATATGTTTATGATTTATTGTTAATCATTACTGGAAAGGTATCTTTCCAGATTAGTGGATATGCCACGTACATTAACATTTTACAGTGGCAAATTACTGTTATGTATGTGATAATAAGTTATTGTTGGTTGATAAGGGACAGTAGAAAAACTTTAGTTAGATTACAAAGCATTGGCCAGAGGACAGGATAGGACATTTATTGGTGGAACCATTGTTAGGACATTCAGGAGAATTTATGGATCCTTATGGAGATCGGGGGAGGAGTTGTGGAGGGGGGAAATTGCAATAATCAGTAATACTTTACCAAATGAAAATCTAATATGGTATTAGAAACAACTAGGATACTGTCATTAAATATTAATGTTATTAATCATCCCATAAAAAGAGATAGACTACAACAGTACATGCGGAAGCAGAACGCAGATTGCATCTATTTACAGGAGACACATTTGTCGCAAGGTGAACATGTTAAGCTTGCTGCCGGTGGCAGATACACTGTTTTCTCTTCTTTCAGTAAGTCGGAGAAAAGGCATGGAGTGGCAATTTTGATTCCAGCTACTACTCCATTTTCTAAGGGGGAGGTATATTCAGATAATAATGGGTATTTTGTCATCGTATGAGGGCGTTTGTATGAGACTGAAGTAACAACGGTGAGTGTGTATCTGCCGCTAGGAGCATCTCCCTCAATACTGAGACAGTTCTTTAATAGACTGCTTGAAAAGCAAAAGGGGGTAATGCTGATAGGAGGCAACTTCAGCTTAATAATGTCCTCACAGAAAGACTCCACTTCTCCTAAACAACATAGGTTTATTCCCACTCAAAAACTTTCAAAAACCCAGATACCTAAGATGGGTCTTACAGATGTATGGCGCCATTTCTTCCCCTCTATGGAGGGACACACATTTGTCTCCCCTAGATATCACACATCAGCTGGAATACATTATTTTTCTACATCTACAGAGCACTTGGGTATGATCCAAGATACTGTATATTCCTGGAAGCTCGCCTCCTCTCACACCATATACCTCTCTTAATTAAGGTGGGATTAAACAAAACTCATAAAACAACCTTATGGAGATTGAATCTTTCTCTTTTGAAGGATCCAGTGTTTAAGACCAGAATGGTAAACAGTATCACACAAACTCTAGAGGAGAATACAGACCCTTCTATTTCAGCTCCTATACTCTGGGATACTCTGAAGGTTGTGATTAGAGGAGAGATCATCTCTTATTCCTCCAGACTAAATAAATAGAGAGAATGCAGATACAAATTATTGCAAGTTAACTTGCAAGAATTACAGCAGATGAGAGACAGAGGGGAACGAGTTACACAAATTGAGCTCAGACAAATCCAATCAGAATTACAATCCATTTTAGATTATAAGACGCAAATGTCTTTACTATATCTTAAAAGATTCTATTATGAGGGAGGCCCTAAAGGTGCCAGAAATTTAACTAGGCATACTAGAGGATTTAAGCAGACTGCCACTATCACAAATATTAGAGACCCCTTAGCAGGAGATATTCTTAACAAAACTCCTGCAGTTCTGAAAGCATTCCAGCAATATTACTCGGATTTGTACTCTGATCCCACAACCCCTTCCCTGAGGATATAAAAAAACTTTTGTCCCCCCTTAACTTTCCACACTTGTCTGAGTCCCAGCAGGCTTCACTTTTACACCCTATCTCCACTAGAGATCCAGACAGCAGTTAAAAATTCTAAAACGTTAAAAAGCCCTGGCCCAGACAGCTTCAGAACCGAATGGTATAAGACATTTCTTTCAAAATTGGTCCAGCTGATGCAAAAGACTTTATTGGAAGTGCAGGATGGAGGTGCCTCCCTTCCCTCATGGTCATATGCAGCCATCTCAGCTATCCTGAAACCAGGTAAGGATCCATTAAATTTTTGAGTCATACAGACCCATCTCGGTTTTAAATAATGATTATAAGCTATATATGGCAATATGGGCACATAGGTTGGAGACTACATTACCTACCGTGATACAGTCAGATCAGGCAGGATTTCTGCACATGCGTCAGACTGCAGATAATGTACAAAGAACAATCCATTTGATGGATTGTATGGCTAATTCAGCCACCCCCTCGGCTTTAGTCAGTTTAGATGCCTGTAGAGCTTTCAACAGGGTGTCCTGGAGATTTTTATGGGGAACACTAATGTCATTTGGGTTTCTGAGGGAATTTGTGAATTGGCTGGAGCAAATATATTCAGAACCAAGGGCTTATTTAAAAATTAATGGTGGTATCACACTTCATATCATGTTACAGCGAGGCACTAGACAGGGAAGTCCCCCTTGTCCCCCTTGCTATTCACCATCTATATTGAGCCTTTGGCTATGATGCTTAGAAATTCAGAAAAAATCAAGGGCATTCAGGTGAGCAATCAATCTTGGAAGTTGGCTTTATATGCGGATGACATTTTATTGTCAGTATTGGATCCAGAGTCCTCTATCCCAGCAATATGGGAGGTACTTTAGCAATTTGCTCAGTTCTCTGGATACAAAATAAATTCTTCTAAAACTGAGGTTCTCCCCTTCCATTTCTCTCCCTCATGAACACTGAAAAGCAGTCTACCTCTGCGCTGGAACAGCATCAAGATAAAATATTTAGGTATACAGTTACCAAACCAGTTAATGCACCTCACTATGGTGAACTATGAACCCCTAACACAAAAAATAGAGTCCGATCTACATCAGTGGTTCCAACTTCATTTATCATTATATTCTAGTGTGAATATCCTCCCACAGCTGCTATTCTTTTTCAGACCATACCGGTGATGCCTGATGGAATGTACTTTCCCTCCTGGAATAAGTATCTGGTGAGATTTGTCTGGGCTGGGAAAAAACCTCATATCAAGTGGTCCACATTAATGTGACCAAAAAATAAGGGAGGCTTAAATTTGCCTGATCTTCAGATGCATGCTTATGCCACTGTGATAGCTAGAGTTTTTAATTGGAACAACCCAATGTATGACATTCCCTGGAAGAACCTGGAATTTACCCTTAATGGGGTGAGGAAGGGGGGTGACCTTCTACAATTGATGTATACCCCAGTAAATAAAAGACCTATACTTATTTATAGTACAAATTCTACTATAGAGACTTGGAGGAAACTTATCCATTTAAGAGAGCTACAGTAGAACCAGTAGGTGCCTATCTTAATCTATTAAATTTCGGAAATCAATCCCTTACTCTGGAACAAGAGGGTACCTTGGCTTAATGGAGACAAAAGGGTTTTAAATTTATATTCCACTTGGTGGATGCCAGAGGGGTCCTCTCATTTACCAAACTCCAAGAAACTTACAATCTTTCACAACAAGACTTTTCAATATATACAAGCTTAAGAGAGGGCATTGAACAGAGGGGACCAGCCTAAAGTAGGCTCCTGGATCCTCCCCTTCATTGCTTACCTTAGCTATGACCACAGGGAGAGGGCAGCTGTGGCCCCACTTTGTGGGACTAATATATAGGGGATTGAGGGAATTATCAAAAAATTCCACTCAGGGAATTCTGAATGCCTGGAATGAAGAGCTTCCACTCCAGGTATCAAAGGAGGATTGGGAAAAGTATACTAAATTCTCAATGGGACTTTTGGGAGCCCCCTATTGGTGAAAATTTGCCTGGAAAGCTAGAAATAGATTTTTCTATACACCAGCAAGGCTGGCCAAGTTCTCATCTGGGACACCAAGCTATTGCTGGAGAGATTGTGGAGAAATATCTGCGGATCAGTTCAATGTTTTTTGGGCCTGCCCACAGTTATCAGGTTTCTGGAGAGATATTTTTAGAGGCATTAAAAGAACTGGTAGAAGTGGAAGCTGTATTGTTCCCTGAGCTAGTATTACTCTCAGTTACGCCAGAGGATCTCCCTATACCCAGAGGATCATTGTTAATCACTTATATACTGGCAGCTAAAAAAGCAATTACTAGAAACGGGGGAAAGAAGATGCCCCCAAACATTCAGAGCTGGTGGGGAATAAAGGGAGAAATGTATGTAATAGAGAGATTAATAGCCAAAAGCACACATAAATGATCTGCCTTAGAGCTTAAATGGAGGAAATGGATTATATATATTTCATCTTTAGATCCTACTTTTGTACCTTAGAAATATATTGACCCTGATGATGGTTTCTGTAAATGTCTTAGCACTCATTATATGAACTGCTTTATAAATTATATAAGTTGTCCTGAGACCTTTGAATACTGTATTGCTATGTACCTGACTGATGTAATTATGTGCTGTCTTAACGTATATACTTTAAAAACTGTCCTATGGTTTTGCAAATGAAACTATAATAAATACAAAGTATAAAAAAATAGAAAATGACAGTGACACTGTTCATGAGCAGAGGTCCTTAAATGCCTATGTTGAAAATTTGGTGATGATAATCCATAAAATGACTGTGTTAAGAGTGTGCATTCCACAGTTTGCAAGCACACTCGTACCTTCGCGAATTTATAATATTTTCACTCCAGATTTTCAACATTGCCTTTTTCCCACACCTACTTATGATCAGTACAGCCTTCATTTTTCCCATCCTAGCTGAAATGTGTTTTTGCACTTCCAGCGCACAATAGTGCGGTCGCTGTGGGAAATCACTGTTCAGGACAGATTAAGAAAATGACAATGATACTGTCCATGAGCAGAGGTTCTAAAACGCCTGTGTTGAAAATTTGGTGGTGATATCCCATCAAATGACTGTGTTACAAGTGTGTGTTGCCCACTTTCCATGCACCCTTCCAACTTTGCAGATTTGTAATATTGTCATGCCAGATTTTCAAAAGTGGCATTTTTTCACACCTCCTTATGAGCAGTGCAGCTGTCATTTTCACATCCTGACCGAAACGTGTTTTCGCAGTTCCGGTGCAGAATAAAGTGGTTGTTGTGGGAAATCAGTGTTTGGGACAGATTAAGAAAATGACAGTGGCACTGTTCATGAGCAGAGGTCCTAAAATCCCTATGCTGAAAATTTGGTGACAAAACTCCATAACATGACTGTATTACATGCGTGCATTGAACTGTTTCCATGCACCTTTGTAACTTCTCAAATGTGTAATATTTTCACGCCACATTTTCAACAGTGGCATTTTTCACACCTCCTTATGTACAGTACAGCTGTCATTTTTCAAATCCTGGCTAAAATATGTTTTTGCACTCCTGCTGGAGAATTGCATGGTCACTGTAGGAAATCAGTGTTTGGGACAGATTAAGATCGAGCGAGTGAGAGGGGGGAGTGACCGAGCTCAACTGAGCTCTATCGGGACTGCTGCGGATTTCTTTGTGGGAAGAAAAAGGCCCCAATGTAAGAGCCCAGTACAAAAGGGCAGCCTGCAGCACTGAGAGAAACAGAATGAGAGAGCAAGTGAGGGAGGTGGAGTGAGTGAACTCACCGGAGCGCTGTCAGGACTGCTGTGGATTTCTTTGTGGGCTGAAAATGGTATCAATGCAGGCAGGGGCCCAGTACAAAAGGCCAGCCTGCAGCAGTGGGAGAAACATTACAAGCAAGTGAGACAGGGGAACTGAGTGAGCTCAATGGAGCTCTATCAGGACTGCTGTGGATTTCTTTGTGGGCAGAACAAGGCACCAATGCAGGCAGGAGCCCCATACAAAAGGGCAGCCTGCAGTGCCAGGACAAACAGAATGAGCGCATGACAGCGGGAGACTGAGCCACCTCAACGGAGCTCTGTCAGGACAGCTGCAGATTTCTCTGTGGGCAGACAAAGGTGCCAATGAAGCCAGGAGACCCGTACAAAAGAGCAGCCTGCAGCGCCAAGAGAAACAGAATGAGTGAGTAACAGAGCGGGAGTGAGCGAGCTCAACGGAACTCTATCATGACTGCTGCAGATTTCTTTGTGGGCAGAAAAAGGTGGCAACAGGCAGGAGCCCAGTACAAAAGGCCAGCCTGCAGCACTGGCAGAAATGGAATGAACGAGTGAGAGAGAGGGATTGAGCGAGTTCAATGAAGCTGTGTTGGGACTGCTGCAGATTTCTTTATGGCCAGAAAAAGCCACCAACGTAGGTAGGAGCCCAGTACAAAAGGGCAGCCTGCAGCGGCGGGAGACACAGAATGAGTGAGTGAGGGAGGGGTAGTGAGTGAGCTCAACGGAGCTCTGTTGGGACTGCTGCTGATTTGTTTGTGGGTAGAAAAAGGCAGCAATGCATGGAGGGGCCCAGTACAAAAGGGCAGCCTGCAGCTGCATGGAAACCAGAATGAGCGAGTGAGAGGGGGGAATGAGCGAGCTCAATGGAGCTCTGTCGTGACTGCTGCAAATTTCTTTGTTGGCCGAAAAAGGCGGCAATGCAGGCAGGAGCCCAGTACAAAAGGACAGCCTGTAGCGCTTGCAGAAAAGGAACAAGTGAGTGAGAGAAGGGAAGTGAGCAGGCTCAACAGACCTGTGTCAGGACTGCTGCAGATTTCTTTGTGGGCACAAAAAGCCACCAACAGAGGCAGGAGCCCAGTTCAAAAGGGCAGCCTGCAGCGCCAGGAGAAACAGAATGAGCGAGTGAGAGAGGAGAAATGAACAACCTCAACGGAGCTCTATTGGGACACCTGCAGATTTCTTAGTGGGCAGAAAAAGGTGCCAACACAGGCAGGAGCACAGTACAAAAAGAACAGCCTGCAGTACCCGGAGAAACAGACTGAGCAAGTGACAAAGGGACAGTGAGCAAGCTCAACGGATCAACGCAATCATCATTCGGCATTGACAAATGCTTGTTTTTAAATATGAGTGCTTGAAGCAGCGGTACTAGATAAAAAAATCAGATCTTTTGCAACCGTTTGTTTCCTTTGCTCTGCTGAACCCTTACCTGGTAATCTTTCTTGCTTTTGCTGTATTATGACCCCATAATTTTTCTCTCTTTTTCTTTTTTTTGTTTACATTTTTCCTACCAACCATGTAGAAATGGAACCCTTTGCTGCCAACCACATATGTGCATGATTCACAGCACTACACAGGGATGGCAGGAACGTGTAGCACAGTGTCCCACAGAAGTAAACTAAAGACATGATGCAACATGAGGGGGGATCCACAACAATAAAAAAAAATTTTAAATATCTAAAAAAACTAAAGATCACTAGAAAAAAAAAAATTTACAGATATGAAAACCAGAACTATGGCTGCATGCTTATAGCCAAAAATAAGAATGTTGATAATTTCTTCCTGATTATCTAGTACTGCTGCTTTAAAAATGCACAATTTCAGCAAATAGCACCCTTTTCCCCATTAATTGCACATTATTAAAAATGGGAATTATTGCAAATAAACAATTTCAGAAAATAATGCCACAGGCTGGCATAAACTTTTGTGTATCCTCCCCCTCCCCGATGTCTGGGGGCCTAATGAAATAGTTCAGGGGAGGGGGCACCACTTAGCAGAAAAACATATCCAGAATAAGAAAGCACTGACCCCAGTAGCACCCTGGTGGTCAACTCCCTCTTCTCAGATTTTATGCCATTTACCACCTCCCTCTGAGTCCTGTCCATTAGCCAGTTCCCAATCCACTTTATCACCATAGGACCCACTCCCAGGCTCCCCAATTTATTTAACAATCTCCTGTGCAGTACTGTGTTGAAGGCCTTGCTGAAATCCAGCTATGCTGCTTCCACTGCCCCTCCCTGCTCTACCACCCTGGTTACCAAGTCAAAGAAATCTATAAGATTCATCTGACAGGACTTTCCCACTGAGAAGCCATGCTGCCTTGGATCCTGTGCCTTGCTATCCTCCAGAAACTTCACAATCTTTTGGGTCATTTTTCAGGCAGAGTAGATGGGCCAGTTGGTCCTTTTCTGCTGGCAGGATTCTATGATTAAGTAAGGACTCCATTAGTTTCTCGACTATTGAGGCCAGTCTTACAGGCCTGTTATTGCCTGCCTCCTCTCTGCTTCCACTGTTGTGGAGAGGGACCACATCTGCCCTCCTCCAGTCCTCCGGTACTCCCCTATCTCTAGTAATGCACTCTCTTTCTGCGATCTAAAGTTTTCAAGAAATGTGATGTTATCTTTAACATCCACCTGAACAACCACCAAAACAGACAGGCAGGATCTCAGTTTAATGTCTCTTCTGAAAGATGGCACCTCAGGAGTGCAGCACCCCGCTCATACTGCACTACAGTGTCAGTATTGGTACTTTTAACCAAAGTTCCTGGTGTGGGGATAGAACCCACAGCCTTCTGACCATCCTGCCTCAGAAGCAAATGTGCAACCTGTTGAACCACTGACACTGTCATGGGCATATTTCTCGAACCACACAGTGGGTATCTTTCTCACAGTCACAAAAGTAGTCTAATCTGACACCAAAAGGGCAGTATAGGGCGAATGGCATTGTTTAGTGCCAGTGTTATGGATGGTGAAAACAATGCATTTAACATATGTATCACACTATAAAAACTGTGGGAGGAATGGATACTCAGGAATGGATTAGGAATAGGAATGCCAGTGACATATAATGTGGCTAACATAATAAATAGAATAATAGACAGGAGATGGTGCATTACAAGGGAGTAATACCATCAAGAGGATCTGGGTCATGGGAACCTCGAAAGTAAAGCTCGAGAGTTTCCCATATCCCCAGATCCTTGAGATGGTAGTACTCCCTTGTAATATACCATCTCTTATTTATTATTTTTTGTAATAGTAATTTTGTAATTTTTGTAAGTGTGCGGTAGTGGATGACCTAGGGGGATGGCAGGGGTTGCAGGATGATCTGGCAAAGCTTGAAACCTGGTCAGACACCTGGCAACTGGGCTTTAATGCCAAAAAGTGCAAGGTGCTGCATTTTGGGATGAAGAACCCAAGGAGGAGTTACCAGCTGGGGGAGTGCAGCTAGCCCAGACAGAGGAGGAGGAGAAGGATCTTGGTGTGCTCATTACAGGGTCAATGAACAACTCGGCACAATGTAGGAAGGCAGCTGCAAAGGCCAACAAAATGCTGGGTTGTATTGCAAGGGGTATATCCTCGAGGAGGGAGGAGTTGATTCTGCCATTGTATAGGTCATTAGTTAGACTACACCTGGAGTACTGCGTGCAGTACTGGTGCCTGTATCTGAAGAGGGACATTAAGTTACTGGAGGGGGTACAGCTCAGGGCGACAAAGATGATCAAGGGGCTGGGGGACTTATCATACGAGAGGAGGTTGAAGGAGTTGAACATGTACTCACGGGAGGAGAGGAGGGACAGGGTGACATGATTGAAACCTTTAAATACATGAAAGGAATAAACAAGATGGGTACAGAGGGGCTGTTCAAAGTAAGGGAGGGGAGGGCCACCAGGGGCCATGATATGAGACTGGAGGGAGGAAGGTTCAGGAGGGAGATGAGGAGACACTTTTTTACAGAGAGGGTGGTGGCTGGGTGGAATGCGTTACCTGCAGAAGTGGTATGCAGTAGAACAGTGGACTGCTTCAAAAGGGGATGGGACAGGACAAGGGGGAGGGTTAATGAAGGGGAAGGGTGGAAGGAAGGGGCAGCTGCAGAATAAGAGGTGCTTGCTGCACATTCGAGCAGACTTGATAGACCTCTAGGCCTTTATCTGCTGGCAAATTTCGTATGTTCGTATGTTTGTAATCTATGGCTCCGAGTGCAAACAAAGAAATATTTGGCCAACCACTTCAGGGAACCCTCGGTCAGCAACGGGTGCCCAACTGTGGTTAACACTCACTCACGCCAGAATCAGTTAAAGAAAAAAATCCTTGGCTTTACAATGGGTGCCCAATAACTTCAGTGATCTCTCGCTCAACAGCGGGTACCCGATTACAGTAAACAGTCACTCGTGCAATGTACCTGTTGACTGGAGAGATTAGTGGAAGCAGGATCAGAGGTCAGTGGAAGCAGGATCAACCAGATAATTATTTTAAGCTTAAAATGAAATAAGAAAAAACATGCTGATGGGAGGATGCAGGGGGAAATTCCTCTCGCTAAGCAAGAGACAGCTGCCTTTTTTTAAATAGTGTTCAGCCTGCCCACAGAAGAAAACCGGCCAATCAGAAGGCACGCTTAGAGAAATGTTTTGTTGAATGGCACTTGGCAGCATGGCAACCAGTTTAGTGTGGGAGGGAGTCCTGCATTTGTGCTGTTCTACTGTGATAATACTACCATTCAGAGCTGCAACAATAGTATTATCAGTGCTGAACAATAGTATTATCAACATGAAATTATGGTATTATCACTTGTGCACCGATAGTATTATCACAATGAGAATGGTGTATTATAAGGACATTTTTGTATGGGATAAGATACTATTATTATGGCTTATCCATATATTACAAAAGCTTTCGGTGACAGTGGGAGACAGTAATTGTGAACAATGTGGCTAACATAATAAAAGCTTTCAGTGACAATGGGAGACAGTAATTGTGAACTGCTTTGCACACACATTAATTTCAGTCATCTGCAAAGTCTAAGACAAGAGCACTAGTATCAGCAAAACTGCTACAACACTCTGTGATACTGGAGATCACTACTAGATGGACTTCTACATATAACATAGACTGGTGGAACGAAAGAAGGACATAGAGTGCATGCAATGGCTATGTCACATGACATAGGAGGAACTAATAACTGCTGGGTAGCCATGGACCAGCTTTATCAGATCCTTGTCCTACTTCACAGTGCTACCTGAGACCTCAGGAGCAGCAGTGCCTCTATTAGTGAGGTAATTCCCACAGTACATATTCTCCTCAATGTCACCAATGAAACACTTTACAAAGATGACCACTCTTCAGATTCAATTTATTTATTTCAGAATGGGATTAATACCTTTGAGTCAGGGACTCGTTTACAAAGATTCCAGGTCATACAGATACACGAGACACTCAAACAAAATACAGGTTACATAAGGTTACACAGGTTCAATAGTAAGTTACATTATATTATATTTATTTTATTGAAATCTAGGATTACAAATACCTTTGAGCATTACAAGTTACACAAGTGTCCACATGAGTACATTGGTTGTAAAGGAACTTAGTCAACCTGGAAGCCCAGTATACAACATGACAAGATTTGAGTTCAGTGTGAAACAGAGAGAGTTGTTTATATTTCTGATGCAGATTGTAGTGTAACGCTATGCCAGGGTAAGCGCAGAGTACAGCAAGGACTAGGATTCAAAACTTGCTCAAATTAGTGAAGCAGCCAGAGAAGGCTTTGTCAGCACCTTGCATAGGGGAAGGAACGTGGTGGGGAGGAGAATCGTGGTATGGGTGAACAGAGGGGAAGGGGAGTAGGCAGAGTAGGAGGAGAAAGGAAATACCAGAGGGTGAACCAGGGAGTGGGGAGGGGTGGCAAGGGGGGAGCTGATAGGAAGAAGGGGGGAAGCATGGGGGAGAGCAAGGGAAGGGGGAGAAATGCGAGGTGAGGGCAACAGTGACTGGGGGGGATCATTTTAACAGTTTACATTAGTGTCTGAAGGGATGGTATGAAAGGATCCCAGGGATCTCTGCTTTGGAAAGGGCTAGATATTGTTTGGGTTTATGGAAACATTTACTGACATTCTCTTGGGCTAAGGGGGCTCGAAGACCCTATTTTACTTGGCTAACCTTACTACACTAGATCAGGTCCTTGGAGAGTTCACTGAGCCACTTGGGACCATGGAAGGAGAAGGATCTCTAGGCTTCTACTGTTCATTTGAACAGCACCACAAGCACCCCCTTAACTGCATTTCTGGTCCTAATAGTAGGTTTGGCAACTGTCACAGACATTGAATCATCAGTAAGCTCTATAAGTGGTTTCATAACATGTTGAAAGATAAAAGATATGTCATGGCTACAATATTGGCTCCTCAGTATGACTTCCTTGTTCAGTATCCCACTGCTTTGCAGGAGCATGAACGGCACATAATCAGAGAGGTACAAGTGGTCCAAGCACGTCTGAAATCTCTGCTTGATCTAGTTCCACAGAGAAGCTATCCTCCAACCAGGCACATGGTTCAAGTGCCAGTTTTCCTACAAAAACCTCCAGAAGTATGCCCATCTCTAGCACAGCTGAAGATGACAAGCATCACATGCACCATGCAAAAAAGAAACATTTGGACTTGTTTAAGTTAGATGGAAAAAAAGGCCACATTTAGAAATCTTGACACAAGAGGACTTCACTGCTGAAAGAATGCTCACTGCATACCTTAAAGAGCTAATGTAGCAAGCCTTTCTTGCCACTCTGAGCTTAATGGAGTACTAAGTTAATTCCATTTTCAGTGTTATTTAATTTTCTTCTTTGTTGCTATTCCTGTTCTAACATTCTAACATAGGAGTCAATACCCCCTCCCCGCCCCTAGCTGCAGGCATTTGTCTCCACTCTGGCAAGGACTGTTAGTCTCCTGTACCAGCCAGCTAAAAAAGAAGTGATGTTGTGGGGGGAAGCAGCTCAGAATTTCTGAATGTGTGCCCACAGCATAGAAGCTCTATGACACACAGTGGCAGGGAATGCAAATGTCCAACAGTCCGAATGATTACGACCCCCCCCCCCACACCAGGTCACATCCTGTCTTCCACATTTAATTCACCCATCAAGGAAAAATTGGTTGTTCTTTTGCAGAATTTAACACAGCACAGCACTGTTCAGTCCCACTGATGCCATGGTGCTAGGTTGTCCCAAATGCTAACTGTGTAATGGAACAGTAGGTTCCTCTTCACCCGAGTGGTGGCGAACTCATCACGCCAGTAAGCAGTAGGTTTAATAAGAGAAGCAGCTTCTTCTCATAATTCACTGCAAGCAGCAGCAGCAGCACTGGGTCTCCGCTGAAAATTTATGCAAGCAGAGGGTTTGAGAAAGAAGCTGCTTTCCTGACTGAATGAGCTGCATACAGTATTGTCTCACTCTTCACTTCACTGGAGTGGCATGGATAGGAAACTGCAGATGGGGATTTCTGTAGTACGTTTGAGAGAAAATCAGCTTTTTTGGCTGCAGCGCCAGACAGCAGCAGTGGCAATCTGCTTTGAAAGTACAGTATAATAAATTGGAGAACACACAGAGTATGAGTCGAGCATGCAAATGTTAAAAAATAGGCTTCAGGGGAACAAAAACATCACTTTGCTCTAGATCTGAACTCAAGTAAAAAATGCACCATGCAAAGCAAGTTTATTTGAAACAAGTGAGAGTTAGAAGTGTGCACCCACACCTTGTTTCAAATAAACTCGAACAGCATTTCATCTTTAGCTGCAAGTAAGTTAGTCCAGTTCTCTTGTGTGCCCTTTTTTGTTTTCTCATCTTCAGTTTCTACTGGTGGCACCCCTGTCTACTGCAGCAGCTTTTGTTGAATACTCCTCAGCATCTCTGTTATTGGAGGACACAGTCACACTACTGCTTGTTACTGCTGTCGGGACCTAGGACTGCATACTGCTATAGAAGCCACTAAACTCTTGCAACTTCCACTGAGAGCACTGCTGGCTACGGTCTGGGCATATACACAGGTAAAGGCAACTACCTTGAGGACACATGGCATAAAACCATGTGCTGTAGATGGGGAGGGAAGGCTTGTATAGCTGCTGTGCTTTTGTTGGTGCTATAGGCAATCAGAAGAAAATAATGAGGAGGAAGTAGCATGTGACATCTGGAGCCAATTCAGGCAAACCTGTCTCCCTTTCAGTATTAACCTCTGTAGGAAACAATATGCAAGGTAAAAATCCAAACAAGAACATGACCAAAAAAATTAGACAGGCTTTGCTTCGTACATGAGAGGCCACCCAGATAGCTAAGTAAACACAGTCTGTCTTGGAATCTTTTCCTCCCAGGACCTCACTTCCAGTTTATTAGGTTGCCTATGGTGTTCTCCACAGGTCCAAAAGCCAATGATGTACAAAACTATAAAAATATTAAAAAAACACGGCTCAAATACTCATATGGAGAAGAGGAACTACATTACATGTTATTTCATTTGTATTAACATTCTATTTGGACTTTAAATAAAATTTTTGATCCAAAAACTCTTTAATGATCACACAGACCCAAACCTTGAGGTACATTATGCCCTTTATTGTACTGGAAGTTGAAGAGGTCCATTTGACAACCTCTTGTTCAAGTTGCTGCCCATTATCTAGGTTGCCATGCTCCCCCCAGTGAACATTCAGAAGTGATAGCACCACTGGTGATGTAGTATCTCCAACCAGAGCTACACCTTTCCATGAACATATTGAACAGCTGGCATTTTTAAAAGTCAGCTTGCTCACACTGAATTACAATTATGACCTGCACTATGTACAGTACAGCAAGATGAACAAGAGTCTGATATTAAAATGGCAGACAATTTAACAAGTCCATGCTACCCTGCATTCTCCTGGTTGGAGAATGTACAGGAGTAGATGCACAATTTATGCCAACTTTGACTTTCATAAGCTTGAAAGCCTTACTACTGTATTTTGTTACGTAGTTCTTCAAATAGGCACTACACCATCTGTCACTGTATCTAATGAAACCTTCACTGATTTTGTGACCCAACAAAACAGCTTCCCTTATTGATCCTGACAGAATTGTTTGTTGTTTGTCTTCTATGTGCACAACCCAGCTTCATTTGTAGCTTGTTATTCAGAAATATAGCTGAATGCTTGCACTCTTTCATTATTCTGTTGCTGCCACTGCATACCTCAGACAGCTATCACTCCTCCTGCTGTCACTGTAAGTCATCATAAAATATTCATCATATACATACTGGCAGCAGCTAGATGCCATAGCCTTCACTGATTCAGAAAGCCACATTCAATACTGCTTGTACTTATCTTTGCATGTCTTTTATTCCTCCTTTGCAGGACAAAATCTGTTGCACTGTGGTCAGAAAATATTACACCTATGTGAGAGTATACCAGTGGAGCTTGGTGGATGGGATGCAACAGATGGAGGAAGAAATGATAGCATTGGTTCACACCAGCCTTTCAAGGCAGAAGATCCACACCTGGTATGAGTGTAACACTAGTAATATTACTCAGTCTTCTGTTTTTTTTTCTATTGATGCCACCATTATGCTCATTACAGTTAAACTGTCCCTATATGACTCAATCATTTCCCTCATAATTCTGTTGCTGGCATTGCACACCACATAGACACAAGGTAGCCCTGAGCACAAAGCGCAACTAGAGTGTTAAAATAGGTCTAAAACGATTGGGTAGACTTGAGGGACCTAGCGGTCTCTTTCTGCTGTCAACTTCTATGTTTCTATATATCTGTCAGTCCTCCTATTGTAATTTTTTTCCTACATTGCTCCTCTTTACATTTCTTTCATAATTCTGTTGCTGCCATTTCATGCACCAGACCAAGTCACTCTTCCAATTGTAAACTGTCCCTATGTGCTGCCTCTTCTCTTTTCTTTATCATAACTCTATTGCTGCAACTGCATGCCCCAGACCACCACTCTGTAACTCTTCCTGTTGTATCTGTCACTGAAAACACGTAACACATATTGACAGTAAGATGTCTTTCACTGATTTTTGAAGAGACTTACTTATAGTACTGCTTATATCTATCTATGCACATCTTCTACAGTATTCCTCCTTTATAGGTCAAACATCTTTTGCACTGACAAGGTCAGTAA
The DNA here is from genome assembly GCA_016271365.2 of Neoceratodus forsteri. NCBI lineage: Eukaryota > Metazoa > Chordata > Ceratodontiformes > Ceratodontidae > Neoceratodus > Neoceratodus forsteri. The sequence goes on from CM057455.1 coordinate 705,743,635, forward strand.
AAGACCTGTGTGAGACTATAACAGCATGGGTTCGAAGGAAAAGCCTTTCCAGTGCACCAGATCCAGACCTGCTGTGCAACACTAGTCTTGTCTTGTTCTATTGGCTGCATCACTAATTATTACTACATATTACACTTTTGGTTTTGGTTCTAGTTCTGATTATCTAACCCAACCCTTCCCTACCTGACAGAACTAGAAAATTCAACCTGCACACCCCTACTTCTACATTACTACAGTCAGGGACACAACTGGCTTTAAAGATCATCTGCAACATAGATGCATTTTGTTTTGTTTTCCCTTTGTAAGGTACATTTAAGTAATTTTTATAACAATAATTTTTACCATAAAAAATAACATTAAAGTGTGCCACTGTACTGTATAGCATCTGGTTTATATTAATGTTCACTGTTGCTTCTGCCTTAAACAGCAGTACTCGATAAGGAAGTGATTTTCAAAATTCTACTTTTTGGCTGTGCCTGTGCAGCCATAATTCCAGTTTCCATATCTGCAAAAGTTAATTTCCAGCTATTTGTATTTTGAGAGATATTAAATATTTTTTTACCATTGTTGTGGATCCACAGCAAATATGGCTGGTGCTGTATTTACAGTCCACACTGCTTCTTTACATCTCGGCACATCATTTGTTTACTTCCATGTAGTCCTGTGCTGCAAGTTCCTGCTCTCCCATTTTATTTATTTAATTATTTATGACTTTGTTAACCAGGTGAGTGCACTGATCCAAGGGATAGTTTTCCGGCATGACCAGGGCCAAAAGGCACAAGGTATAAGGTACATAACAGAAACAATTGATACACAAAGTTGCATGGTAAAAATACAAAGCACAGTAAGGGTAAAAACAAGTGCACCTGTAGATACAGTGGCGTCCCCCAGGATGAAACCCAATTCTGCAGCATTTTACAGTATTCTGCAGAATGCTGCAGCAGACCTACTGAATAAAGCAATATAATTTCAATGGCAATTAGTCCCTTTTGTCATTCAAGAAAATGTGACACTGCCAGGATGAAGTGAATGCCACAGTTTCCTGCATAACAAAAGGGACTAACTACCATTGAAATGACAATACTTTATTCAGTTGGTTTGCTACAGCATACTGCAGAGTGCCTTAAAAGGGATACCACTGTACATATGATAATCAATGAAAATGAAATGCAGATTAGGCAAATGTAGAAACAACTGTGCAGACACCAGTGCTCCCACCCCCCTTCAAATGCAGCAGAGCTAAACTTAATAGACCAAAAAGGAGCAGGAAGGGTGAAATATGGGAATGAACACCAGGCATTTAGGGCAACTATCTGGGTGGGCAGTTGCAACTATGATTGGTTAGTAACCAGTATTTAAGGTTGCACTTGAAGGCAAGATGGGTGTTAGAAGATCTGAGGGAGGTGGGAAGCCCACTCCAAAAGGTAAGGCCTATTACTGACAGGGCATTCCCACTCATTTTGATCAGGGTATGCAACACTTTGAGAGGAGGGACAGCAGAGGATCAAAGGCACCTAGACAAAGTACATAGCTTACAGAGGTTGGAGAGAGAGGTGAAACAGCACTGTTTCTAATGATGGTGTCCACAAGCAGCCTAGGGTAAATTTGAAATAGTCGTGTAGAGAGACCCAGCTGAGAGAGTGGTAGAGGTCACAGTGATGTGTGAAAAAAGGGGTGGACAGCACAAAGCGACAAACGCTATTGAAGGCAGATGATCGTCTAGCCCGCAGGGTGGCAGAGACTCGAGACTATACGGTACAGGAACTTCTACTGACATTTAGCATGGACTAAGAGTGGTAATTTCCTTATTTTCAATGTTTCTGTTATGTTAAAAACAGTTTTATTTCCTTTTGCCTACTATTCTTTGTCATACCATTCTGTATCACAGGCTGCCTGTCTCCAGTAATGTGACAGCACTCAAACACCATGTTTCAGTGCTGTATTCTGTGCACAGGTTTACTGTGACTTTTCTCTGTTTACATTTCCTGGTGTCCAGTGACCCCCATCCTCCTGAGTTCACTCTGCCTGCCACAACCATCCAAACACTCAATATCATGCATCCCTCCTGTCATGCCCCCCCAAAAGATCAAATCAGATCTTCTCCCCTTATATTCAGGCATATTTCCCATTTCCTGGTGTCAAGTGCCCCCCCAAGTCCATCACACAGTTGCCAGACTCACTAGTACCATCCCCACCCCCTGATGGTATGCATGTTTTGTTTTGCCGTGACAACTGCTGACTAGCAAATCCCTGTGGCTACTACCTTAACTGGCTACCATAACACCCCATGCCTTGTTGCTGTCCTCACTCCTCCTTGCTGCTATGTCAGGCATTTTGTAATTCCCTGGTGTCCAGTGTGCCCCCCCTCAATTGATTCCTTGCTCACCACAACAATCCCCTACCCCTCTAATCCTGTGACTGGGATTGGTGCAGCAACTGGGAAATCACCTCCACTCACCACCTCAGCTGGCTGCTATTGCAAAGACAGTGAATGCTCATTCCCTTAATGTCACTCTTATGTGGCCAGTCAAGGTGGTGAGCAGTGGTGATTTGCCAGTCCCCATAACAGCACCAGATCACACATTTCATACAGTGTAGCTGCTTACCATGATCACACACCAAAGCTGGAAGTGCTGGTATGTTTACAGTGTGCACGGCAGCAAATGAACAAGCAAAGCAGGATCTTCAAAAGTAGAATTTTACAAGACAATGGCAATTTCTGTAAAAAACAAACACAGATCACTGTTAATCAGGAAGCGGCCAAGTAAAATTAACTAAAAAAAGGATGCATTTGACTAGTACTGCTGCTTTAAGCTCTCAGTGCTACAAAATTCTGTAGAAAGCAGCATGATGTGAGCTAAACTGTAGCACTGATTTTCTTCTGCTACAAGGTAGCAAATTGTGTCCCCTGGTATGAAAGTCAGTTAATTTTGTTACTACAAGTTAATATTTCACTACATTTTATTCATAAAGGACTTGGAAAACAAATAAACACTGATGACCTCAGCTGCATAATACAAATAGTGTACCCACGAGAGATAATGAAGCAGTAAAAAAGCACACCAGAGAAGCTTTCTGCTAAGTATGACCACCTGTGTTTTGGATAACAATATTATTTTATTACATGTCACCAGTAACAATAAAAGCATATACACTATTTCCATTAATCTGTAAAACTAAGAGAATTGGAGAATAAATTTAGAGGATCAGATTAGATTATGTACCTGTCATCAGAAGGAATAGAGAAGAAAAAATACAAAACACTTTATGGATACTCAAAAAAGCCTTCTGGACCCAGAGCAGCACACAAACCAAAGATTCCAGGAACCAAATTCTCTTACGGAAACAATTATTTATTCAAAGTCTGTATCAAAGTGCATGAAAAGGTTACAAAGCAGTATAGTCCAAACAACAGGGCATACTATACTCAGTATATGGAAGAACAGTACTTCTGAAGTAGATCCTAAACCTTCAACAAGCTCAATTTTGAAAAACTGAAAAGACATATACAGCACTGGGCCTGAAGCCAACTTTTTGAAAAAGCATAATCCAAGATAAGTGACTGTGAAATTCTCGAGTGCTTTTCATCTCTCAATAAGAAAAGATAGTGCAATATGTAAACAGCTGACTTTTATTATCATGATTATTCCACGCCTACTCAATAAATAAATTAAACAGTAGATCCCAGCATGTAGAGACTATATATAACATGGAAGGGAATTGATTTAATGACTCCATACCTCACAAAGCTGTGTTCTGGGACTTTGCGCTAAAGACAAGCTTTGACATCTCTTAAAGCAGCAGTACTAGTAGTTGGAAACAATTTTCATCATATATTTTTTTTAACAGAAATGTATTTCTGTCCTCCTTAGATTCTTAATTAGTAACTTCTTTAATTTCCTCAGAAATTTAAAACTCATTTCTTATAACATTTTTGTTTGTATTTAATGACTCAAAACATGAATGATATCCTCTACTCACAATATTTAAAAATCTCTTCCATGGATGGCACCTGCTAACTGTAAATGCAGGATTTATTTGCTGGTCTATTATGACAGTGTGAGTACATGTATCTGATGGTACAGTAACTTGCACACCACCACACCAAAATGCTTTATTTTTTCATGGTGGGCATTGTAAGGAAGCAAGAACGTTCAAAATCTCTAAAATCATGTATCTCAGTTCAGGAATGAAAGAAATGGAAAAATAAATTGATATAGTGATGTTTCTTGCCAGAAATACATTATTACTAGAAAAGGCAAGCATGATGACCAACATATACTGTTGCTTTAAAAACTCCTCCATATCGCAGGTTAAACGTTGAAAAAATATAATATGTAGACACATTTTAGCTTATACTTTTGTATTTCGGTCACCCTTTCATTTTGTAATTGTGCGTACTAAAAAAACAAGCATTTGTCAATGCCGAACGTTTGCTTGCAGGTATTTGCAGTGGAGTTTGGCATGTATGGTGCTGTACCCCAATGCCCTGTGCGATTGCTGGTATTTGCACAATAAATTGTCAGCATGACCTTTTTGTTACCCCCATTGTGCGCTACATAGGCGGAAACATGTTTTGGGCAGGATGTGAAAAATGACAGCTGTACTGCTCGTAAGGAAGTGTGGTAAAATGGCAATGTTGAAAATCTGGAGTGGAAATATTGAAAATTCGCAAAGCTAGGAGCGTGCGTGGGAACTGTGCAATGCATGCTCGTAAAACAGTCATTGTTAGGAATTTTTTCACCAAATTGTCAACATTGGCATTTTAAAACCTCTGCTAATGAACAGTGTCACTGTGATTGTCTTACTGTGTGCCATACTGACTGCGCCATTGTGCACTACATGGGTGGAAACACGCTTTGGGTGAGATGTGAAAAATGACAGCTGTACTGCTCATAAGAAGGTGTGGTAAAATGGCAATGTTGAAAATCTGGAGTAGAAATATTGAAAATTTGCAAACCTCTGACGTGCGTAGGAACTGCGCAATGCATGCTTGTAAAACAGTCATTTTTGAATTTCTACCAAATTTTCAACAAGAGGTTTTGGGACCCCTTCTCATGAATGATGTCACTGTCATAAAGGTGCTATTCAGGCCCAAAGGGTGATTTCGCGCAGTGACTGCGAAATCACCCTTTGGGCCTAATCTTCATGACAGTGACATCATTCATGAAAGAAATACCCCATATGGTTGGTGCAAAATCCAAAATGCCTGAGATATGCAATAAAGTTGAACCCCTATCTAGCCCATTATACAGCTTACGGCATTTCCTCAGTTAGCGATCGCCTTTGAAGAGTGCAGGCGTGTTTCGGTCCACCAAAGATCGTCGCCAGAGTCAGAGGTAAGTATGGGGTGAGGGGGGTGGGGAGGCTGGGTGCACAGTGGGTGGGTGCGGGTTGTGGGAGGGGACTGGGATCGCCCATGAGACCGTTTTCTTTACAGGTAAAACAAAAAAACAATGGCGTGGGATGTTTGCCATGCTGGGGTGGGCTCCCAGCATGGCAGAAAACTGGGGGCCGAGGCCGACGGGGTGGAGGCACCCGTTGTAAAAATAAAGTGGTTGTTGCCCACGCTGGGGTGGAGCTCTCCAGCATGGCACAGGATGGCAGGGGCCGTGGGCCGATGAGGATTGGGCACCCGTCGGCAAACAGCATTTGCCACGCTGGGGTGGACTCCCAGCATGGCACAAAAGCTTTAGGGCGGCGTGGCGCGCAGGAGGCGCGCGTGACAAGGCGGCGTGGCGCAGTGCTCGGTATGGCAGTGGTGGTTTTCTTTGAAGCAGAAGACCACCGCTGTCATACAGAGCTCCTGCACCCATTGGTGCAGGACCGCCATGCCTGCTCAAGGGAGCAGTGCATTGGATGGGAGAGGCACACCTCCAAAGTGTGCTACTCTCCAAAAATGTTCCTTGTGCATGCACACAAGTGAACGTAAAAATAAGAGTACTGTCCCATAGACTTCAACTGACAGCACAGTCTTCGGATTATGACATCATAATTTGCTGCTGTGGAAGTTATTATGATTTCACAAGCAGAGGGCCAAGATGTCAGGTGCAGGAAAGCAGCCAGATCAGAGAAAGTTTAATGGAGAGCTTTTCTGTGTTCTGGATAATGTGTATAATTCTAGTGAAAAGAGAAACACTAATGCCCCCCCAACTGTGTGGAAACTACATTTGCTCCACAGAACATTAGTGTTGCTGCTGTTGCTCCTTCCATCCCCAGGGACTTGAGCTGCTGTGGAAGGGGGGACAAGAGTGGTGCAAATGACAGGAAAACTGCAATCATCAGCTCTAGAGCAATTGATGCATGGGGTTCTAGTGCAGAAAAAGTGTGATGGTGCTCAAACTAGGACATCCCCAATGACTGCCCAGTCAACAGGAATACTTTTGTGCAACCCCACAAACCCCACAAACACCTGATTGGCACAAAATAATGTTTTAAGGGGAGGACACTTATTGTAGAATTACTTTATGGCCAGAGTACATGTGAACTACTGGGGCAATCATCTTGTATGCCTCTGACCTCTGGGAGACCATAGCAATGCGATCACAGGAGATTTAGTAGCCAGGCTCCTGAGCCCATAGAAGAGCCAGATATGCCTTCTTGAGCACCAGAATCACTCATTGAGTTGCCTGGGAGTGGGACTACCAATACAGCATCAATGAACAGTCAGAAAGACCCTGCCTGAATACTGGCAGAAGGATTGACCAATCTTGGTCTTTCTGCTTGCTTCTTCGCTGAGGGACCTTCCTGTACATTCTCAGTCTTCAGTGGAGTATGCAAAGGAAAAAGCTCCCCATCTGCTAGTGGAGTCAGTTGGAGATTTATTCTATGGAGAATAAGGAGAAGAGCAGATTCTCCATTGTCAATGTGAGAGAACAGCTCCAAATACAATTTAGAGAGAGACATGTGCTTATATAGCCATGAGGAAGGAGACATTTCAGCTGCAATCACTCTGGCACTGCCAGACAGGAAATCTTCCAGAACATCTGAACTAGTTCATCATAGGCCATCATCTATGCCAGGGACCAACTAAGCTTTAGCTGCTGCTCACCATGACTGTGTGCACAGCACACTGGACTCTACCGCCTCTTCACAGGGGTGATGTCTGACCTAGAGAAAAACATTGGTATGCCAACAGAGCAGAGGGTCAATGCATGCAAATGCAACCTCACTAGAAGACAGATGGGGATGGAGATAGAAATGAAAGACATCATGAGAGAACAGTTTGTCAATGGGCTTCAGAAAGTTTGAGAAGTGAGGACTTTGCCATAGGAGCCAGTGTCCCATCCATCATACTACATGATCCTTCCAATGTTGTGTATCCTCACAGTGCATTGGACACCATTCCATCAACTATTCATTCACCAGAGTTGATGAGATGTGAGTACCCCAGTGTCCATGCTCTGGGGCTTTCCTTATCTGTTTGCTTGGAGTGTGACAGTAAGAAACTCCTTCTTGTCAACTTCATTATTTGTAAGTGTATAAAACTGAGTTTGCTTTCCTGTGGGACCCAACTCACCACTAGTTAACATTCTTCATAGTAATGTACCTGCTGCATCTAGGGGACATCTCTCCTACATATGGCTTTGGGGAGTGATGTCAGGTAAAGGGAGAACTGGTGATCTTTGAAGTAGGTCCCTTCAAGCAAAACTGTTAATCTCATATGTAGAGTATGTGGTGAGCTACCCCACTGCTAGCACTTATTTGTAGATAGTTTTTTGTTGTATGTATGATTTTTTATGTCATTCTATGTACATGCCAGTGTCAGCAAACGCACATAGAGAAAAGACTGTTTTTTTTTTAAAAAAAAAGGGGTTTGACCTTCCTCTGACCTACAAGGCCAGACTTGCTTGCAGGAATCTGACATGTTTTTGTCAAAAAGCTTGTGGATACATGATCAAAGAGTATTTCTCTAATGTTAACTGGCCAAGGGAAACAGAATTAATAAAATCAGCTTGTATAATCATATAACTTACAGGATCTTCCTTATAACTAGTTAAATTAAGCCAATTCAAAATCCCAGGATCAGAGAAGCTATTTCCACTGTTCTAAACCCTTAAGATCAAAAGGGCAATGGTCTTAGACAAGAAGTGACAAAAAAGGTTACCACAGTACACTGACATTTTTTTTATAAGTACCAGGAAACATCCTTCTAATGGGCCTGTGTGAGATTATAAACCATGTGTTAATTATGGGAAACTGACATTAAAGATTATATCAGGAAAATAAGACTTTGGGGAAGCTCAAGAGTGACACTCAGTGACCTAAAACATGAAATGCCTACCTAGATTCACTGATCTGGGAAGGCCAGTCTTTATTCACAGACTGAGGTGGGGGGTCTACTATCTAAATTCCCCAGCACAGACACTCAAGGCCATTTTGCCATTCTGTTTGGACTTTCTTCTCCTGATTACAAGCAAGCAGCTGCCAGCACAGAGGCTGCCAAAGAGTCAAAGGCTGCTAAAGAAAGACTACAATATTTTGCAAACCAGCAGTTCTCTAGACTTTGAGATCATCATACTTCAGGTAGATTAGCTAACAGTCTTAGTGCATTTCATTGTACATTTTTCCATTTTATTTTCCTGTATAATGTAACCCAAGTTAATATTCTCTTTTTAATTGTACTTTTATTTATTTAAGTATTTTAGTAATTTTTTTGTTTTCCTAAAGAAATTCTGCCTGTGTGAGATTTCTTGTATTGTATGTGTGACTGTAGAAAGTTTATTAATAATTTACTAAAACTGTTATTGCCAGAGGGGACAATGTAAGCAACCAAATTGAGAAAAGGACCTGTAAGACATCTGAAAGGATATGGAAAATACCAGAGTCTACTAAGATTTTGAACCAGGTTGTTGCATGATCTGTAAGGAGAAGGCCAAATCAGGTGTTACGATGCTACCCTGAAGGGAGTGTGACACTTGAGTCTTTCTCTTTTGTATAATTGCCAAGGAAAGGTTCATATTTGGCCACAAGACTTGAGACTGGTATTATGCCCTTATCCAGAGCTAGAGGGATGTCCAGGATCCTCATGGCAGAGGTACATTCGTGACCTCGGTGAGTATTCTAAAGGATGAGGAGGGTATCCCTGTCCATCCCCCATCACAGATTACATTTAAGGGTGGGCACTGTGAAATCAGTGGGCCTGACCCCAGGAGTGGTTTTCTTGACAGAGTAAAGGTCCTCATTTCCAGGTTTTCCTATTTTACCATTTGTCCTTTCCACCCCTCCATTATTAATAAAACTGTTGTACTTTCCATACTGTATCTATGTTGCTTCAATTATTTTTCAGAAACTGTTATTGCACTGTGTGAGAGTTGTGAGGTATGGTTTCCCAGGCAACTGTACCTACTTAGAAACTAGACCTCTTTACATTATCTGAGTGGAAGCAGCACCCCCCTTTTTTAACCTATAAAATTTTTGAGTAATAAATGCCTCCAGGAATTATCAGCCCAGGCCTCCTAGCCTTATCTAAGCCAATGAGGCAGGAACAGTGTATTGACATCTTTGATGAGCTGGTACATATTCTGTTCACACCCCTGAACTCTCCTGTTTGCCAGCTGGTCACCCCTCAGGAACTCAATGTAAGTTGAGAACAGATTTTAACCCCTTAAAATATTTTGAAAGTCAATATGGCCTTTCAGGCAGTTGAGAATTTGTGTTGTGCCAAGAGGTTAGATGCCCAGAGGATGTTACTAGTTTCCATTATCCCAGAAGGCCCTCATAAAGACATCATCACATGAGTTTTGCTATATGAGTCTATGGGATCTGGGAAGTTGAAAACTTATCAGTTGACTTATCACCCACTCTCCAAGACTGTATCAGCAATAGAAGACATTGATATGGGCATACAGTTGATTAGCAGTGGGATCACCACAGATAGTACTTAAGACCCACCTCTGATGGAGACCTCTAATGGAGAACTGGGTTACAGAGGCAAAAGACTTGCTTGCCAGTTTGATGAAGACTGTGCAGGACCTGAAAATGATTGTGGTATCTGGTGGTAACATGGTGATATCAGCAAAGACATTACTCCATGCAGTGAAATCCTGGACGGAGAAGGCCAAGAGGCTACCAAGAGAGCATAAAGAGTTTCAGCCCCTGAGAATTTTTTCAGGAATGAAGCCCTCCCCCAGTGGGAGAAGGACTTTGGTTCATGAGTTGAACAGGCTACACAGATAATGTAGAACTTGACCTGTTCCGATGACGAAAAGAAAGTGAGAATCAAGAAATGCCAAAGAAAAACAGCACTCTCCTACTGACATCTGTGGTGACCTGATGCACTAAATACATACTGTATATGTAATACAAGAAATTATGTATAAATTCATAGGGTCTTTGTTGGATGTTTCCAGTGGTCTAAAAGACTCTTGAGTATTAGGTTTGCAAAACACGACCACAAAGTGAACCTCAGTGGTTCTGTCTGCCTAAGCATCACAAGAGCAGCCTGTTATACCATAAAAGACCCCTCAGAGGCCCTGTTTTCATTTAAATCACTTGAGTTTAGCTTGACTCATTTATAATGTTTAGAGTCTTTTTGTATCTTGTTATGCAGTCCTCCGCCAGGACTGAAGTGGAGCAGTCCTTCCTGTAGCTCCCACATGACAGCACTCTCTACATGGGGTAAGAGGTACTGTACAGTGGCTTAACACCCCCCCCCAGCTAAAATCATGTAAGCAATTTATAATATAAAACATATGTTCAGTGCTTGCCCTGGGTCATCAGGGGCTCCTCAAAAAACAAAGATATCAAACCTGAAATCACAGGATGAGAACACTTTCTTACTGAAGTTATGAGGAATTCTTGGGGTCAAGAAAATTACTGAGACACCTGAATATAGACTATTCTTAAGGGTAAGGCCTCACAGAAAAGGGAATGGTGTGGCTGTCCTTCTATGTGAGGGAGCCACTGTGGAGGGCAAGGAAGACATTACGGCAACCAATGTCACAGAGTCCATCTTGATCATGCTAGGGGAAAGGGAGGGGGAAATAGCCACACTGAAGATGTGCTATAGGCCCCCAAACAGCTCAGTGGAGCATAATGCCCAGCTGGTTTCAGTAATTACAAGAGCAGCCTAATAAAATGCAATGGGAATCCTTTGAGACTTCTGTCTCCTGGGTAGAAACTGGTGTCTCAAGGGGATTAATGGCAGGTCCACCTTCAAGGACTGCTTCCCAGAGTAGCATGTTGAACATTGGGCTAGGTTTGAGGCTGCCCTTGACCTTGTTCTCAACATTGGGATTGAGGTCACCTCCAATTTGAACATCAACCGTGGAACACACAGCCGGTGGAAGTGGTGGGGCAGCTACTGTAAACAGGTTTAAGCATGGCTTTGGCAGGGCGGGGGGGCAACTCAGGAATGAGAGTTGTGAGTCGAGTGAAGAGGGAGACAACCTACCAGTAAAGTAGGTCAGTGTGGTTTGATAATACTGTATAGTGGAAACAGATTTGATGGACCACTCTGCCATCAAATTCTATGCTTTTTATGTTTCTATGCCAAAGTACTGGTGGGAGGCAGGAACCACAACTGAGTAGCCTTCATCCTGGTGATAGCTAAGACTAGCTGTTCCTCAGCCAGCAGGACCCAGCCAGAACGTCAGAAAGGTGAACTTGGCCAAGATGAAGGACCTAGTGTCCAAGAGTCTGGAGCAGTTGCATGAGGCTGGAAATGCAAGGTACATGTGGAATTTGTTGAAGAAAGTACTGAAACCAGCCACAGATGCCTTCATCTCTGTAAGCAATAAGGAGAAAAGGTCAAAATGTGCCAACCTGGGTCAACAGGGACCTGTGGTAATTTTCTATGTGAGGGAGCCACTGAGGAGGGCAAGACTAATAAGAACATACTGTATATTCTTGACCAAGACGGGTTGCTTCGATACCAGAGAAGAGTATACCACATCATGGAGGAACTGCCAGGCTAGAATACAAAAAAGACCATAGAATTAGATAGGCATTGACACCAATCCACAAAGATTCACCGAAGCAACAGTCAGAGAGAAAAAAAAAGAGTGACAAAAACTGCAAAGATAGACCTAAGTAAAGTTTCTTTTATAGTGCAACATGTGCATGTAGCAAAGTACTTGGGACACATCTGACAATTCCACCAATGTTTTGTCAACCAATTGTGGCTTCCTTGAGGAGGAGGATATTACCTTACTGTGCTTCCCAATTTATATTGCCAGTCTTAAAGTGACTGTTCAAAATTTAACAGTCAATACAAATGCATACACAATGTCAGTTCTATCACTGTTTATGTGTAAGTTCAATATGAGCCCAATATGTCATTGTAATTAGATTTAAATCATTGACCTGCCCAGAATGAAAATCAATATTACATGTAGAAAATGGAAATAAAAAAGAACATAATAATTATTACACCAGCTATATCAAAAGCCAAAATCTTATTAAAACTGCTTCAGTGTTCAGGAGTGCAGTCTATGGACATCACACCCACCTTTGTAGCTGACTGTCTTGTGACAATGAAGCCAGACACGTTCTAAGAGGTGGATGAATTTCATCTAATGTTTTGGCTGTATCCTTGCATTTATACTTGAAGTAACAATGCAAATGTGTTTGCCTATTCTGATGTTTGTAACTTAAGTTTCTATTGCCAGATAATCGGTATTTTTTTGTATTTTTATTTGTATTAATGGTTTATGTGCTAATGGATGCTACTGTGATTTATGATCCTGGGTAGTGCCTGTAAAAGGAGCCCCAGTGTACTTACCCAGTTAACAAATAAAGAAACAAATCTACCTTATGATTATAGTTCCTAAAAGGAATGAACTAGTTAGATAGTGGGAAAATATGAACTGGCTAATCAAGGAAAAGGGACCTGAGAGAAAGCAGGCGGGGAGAGATTAAAGAGGGGTGTGAGAAAGTTTCATTACAGAAGAGACAGTGGTTGAGCCATGGAACAGCCTACCAGCAGAGGTGGTGGTGCAAGAACCATTGGGTATGAACATATGAAAATAGCCAACAGAAAAAGGACATGCTATCTAGCTAGTCTGCTCAAGTTTGCAGATCTCTCAGCATCTACTGAGAGATTTCCCCCCAACAATCCACTTCTCCTTCCCATTCAACATCCCCCTCTCCCCCATATCCCCCCACAATTTTCCCTTATGCCTATCCTAAGGCCTGTTTGAAGCCCTGCACTGTATTCATATCCACCACTTACTAAGGTAGGCCGTTCCATGCATCAACCACCCTTTCTGTGAAAAAGAACTTCCTCACATTACCCCTTAATCAGCTTCCCTTTAATCTCATGCTGTGCCTTCTTGTCTTGCTATTTTTCTTATAATGAAACATGTTAGACTCTTTCACCTTGTTAATGCCCTTAAGGTGTTTTAGTGTTTTGATCATATCACCTCTCTCCCTCCTTTGCTTTAGGGTATACATATTGAGCTCCGTTAATCTGTCCTCTATCTGTTAATCTGTTGGGAGCCCTAGGCTGTGTCTGTAACATAGCTAATATTCGTTGTCTCTCTGCAGTATTGTGAAGTCATTTAGGCTATATTACACACTGTCTGTTTGGTGCCCCAAGCCCTCTCAATGATACAACTACTCTGTGTGCTTGTGCAGTATAAAGCCATTTAGGCTGTGTTACACACTGTCTGTTAGGTGCCCTGAGCACAGTCTGTGACATATAACTACTCTGTGTGTCTCTGCAGTATAGTGAAAGCCATTTATGCTGTATAACAGTGTCTGTTAAGTGCCTCAAGCCCTGTCGATGACATAGCTACTCTGTGTCTCTGCAACATAGTGAAAGCCATTTCTGCTGTATTACCCACTGTCTGTTAGGTGTCCTGAGCCCTGTCTGACATAGCTACTCTGTGTGTATCTGCAGTATAGTAAAAGCAATTTCGGCTGTAGTACACACTGTCTGTTAGCCTGATAGGTGCCTCGAGCCCTGTCATAGCTACACTGTGTATGACATATTTCTTCTGCATACAGAAAGCCATGGCTTTTTCTACCATGTCTCGTATTTGCCAGTTGAAGTCTACATAAAGGAAGCACAGTGTTGCTGCATGTGCAACTGAAAATGATGTGGATAATATGAAACCTAGCACTAATGAAGAACATTGTGACAATAATAACATCACCAGGATTGGCACTAAGCATCATCCTGAACAAAAAAAGCATGTTAATTAAATGATAGTAGAGTTCTGGAAGGAACTGACAGGAATTACTCATAGAGGTACTGAATGTGTTTCCACACATGTCCAGATTCATCCAGCTGCTGAAGCAGAAGCAGCATGCAAGAACAAGGAGGCAACCTCCTCAAATATAGCTCAGATGCTGAGGCAATGAATGCTGATAAAGATGGTGACCATAGTGGAAACTGGGAATGGGATAGCCCAGGCATTGTCCCACATGATGGCACTTCCAGTTCTTCTCAATCTTGTGGTAATGAGATCTGTAGTTTGGATAAGGGGGTAGGAGAGGCAAGTGCAGAAAAAATATCATATGTTAAATGTAAAAATACGAAGATAAGCATGAATGAGAAAAATTCATATGAACAAGGAAATGACAGTGTAGGGTTTCCTCCATGTCCCTTCACTGTACAAGAAATAGTGTGAGGTGCCATAGCACAAAGGGTAAATCTTTAGCGTGGAACTTATTTTATTTTCACCCTGCACACAACTCTCGAGATGTATGCAGTATGTGCAAAAAGAGTGTCAGTCATGGTGGCAAACTGGGACGTTTTGGAACATCAGTAATAATATGATATGCAAAGGCAAAACACCCAATTGAGTGGAACAGGCCAAGGGACTGTGTGTTTTTTTATATAATATTTTATTGATAGTTTCAGTTTAGTACATCATTTACAGTACATCATCATTTATACTCCAGTACATGAATTGGCCTATACAAAGAGGAAAAAGAAAAAGCAAAGCTAGATACATTGCAAAACTATATTCACAATAGTGGAGGGGACAGTGTGGTTGGTATGGGCAGTATGGAGGTGGTGGTTGTGGTGACCATAGTGACAATGAACTGGAAGCAGGAACTGACATTGAATCATGTGATGTGTCCTTGCAGTCTTCCCAGACAAACATGGATTGTTTTCATCTGACACCGTCAAGTACTGCAAAATCCCACAGTAGTACTCCATTTCAAAAAGGTGGGAAAAGTACAATTCCCCCCACATTAAAAGAAAGTGTTGTCAGTATATCAAAATTTACCCACAAGCATCCAACATGCCAGCTGTTAAATTAAGCCATTGTAGAGATGTTGGCTGATTGTCAACTCCCTTTTACTTTTGTTGCCCAGAAAGGTTTCCTCAAGTTCATGAACTGGATTGAACCATGATAGGCTGTTCCCTGTAGAACATATTTCTCAAAAAAGGCTATTTCACAGTTGTATGACATGGTGTGTATTGCAGTCACTAAACAGTTAAAACTCTCTGAGGTGAAGCAGGTTTACATAACTGCATATTTATGGACCAGCAGCCAAACACTTGACTACATGACTGTTACAGCTCATTGGGCAAGTTTTCAGTCAGAAAGTAATAATTCCCACTGTACCATAAGTTTCGTAGGTTGTTTCAAAGCTCAGAAGACTGAATTCCATTTTGCTTGCCACTGATTTTCTAGCTGTATCCCTTTCTTACCCTGAAGTAGTTGTCTAGTTTTCTTTTAAACTCATTCATGGTTTTGCTAGTGACTGCCTCCACTGGTAGCTGGTTCCAAACTTGCACCACCCTAAAACTGAACCAGTGTATCCTTTTAGTAGTAGAATACCTCTCCATGGCCAATTGTAATGGGTGAACTCTCGTATTGTGGGTTATTAT
This sequence comes from Neoceratodus forsteri, assembly GCA_016271365.2. Lineage (NCBI taxonomy): Eukaryota > Metazoa > Chordata > Ceratodontiformes > Ceratodontidae > Neoceratodus > Neoceratodus forsteri. The sequence goes on from CM057455.1 coordinate 705,759,425, forward strand.
CCTAAATGTAAATCCTAGTATTTCCCCTATTCCCTCAGTATGGAGTGCTCTGTAGACCATTCACATGCCCCCCCCCCCGAATCTTCTATACTACAGTGTATACATACCCAGGTCTGCCAATCTTTCCTCATAATTCTTGCCTTTCACCTCTGATATCTTCCTGGTAGCTCTATGCTGCACCCTCTCCAAAGCAGAGAAGTCATTTTTGTATGCCGGAGACCAAAACTGGGCCCCATATTCCATGCCAAACCAAGGATCCCCACAGTGGGAGCAATACCTCCTTTCTTCTAGACTTTATGTGTCTATGTTTATGTGCCCTGTTTGGACTACAACCAGGAAGAAGAGTTGTAGTACTGACTAACTACAACTCATTAAAATTGCTATATTACTTGGGTCCTGCTACTAAAGGGGACACGTTGCACTAGTTTAAGCCTTAGGCATTTATTTTTTTATTTACAAAATAGTGATTTTAATCACTGGGTGCACAGAGCAATTTCTTGACCCCTAGGGATACTTCTGGGGTAGATACAGCTTAAATACAAAGCCCTGAGGTGTGCACATGCTTTGATGAATGACATTTTTTGCTAGATGTTAAACACATTTTAAAAATTTGTTTGTCTGTGTGAACTGCTACTCGTGTGTTTGAATATGCCATTTCACTTGCTCTTAAAACTTCTCGCTAGAGCAAGTAACAGGAGCCCTGTTTGGACTACAACCAGGAAGAGGAGTTGTAGTACTGACAAACTACAACTCATTAAAATTGCTATATTACTTGGGTCATGCTACTAAGGGGGACAAGTTGCACTAGTTTAAGTCTTAGGTATTTATTTTTTTATTTACAAAATAGTGATTTTAATCACTGGGTGCACAGAGCAATTTCTTGACCCCTAGGAATACTTCCGAGGTATATTCTTCTTAAATACAAAGCCCTGAGGTGAGCAGGTGTGAGCCAGAGCAGGGCAAGCATGCCTTAATGCGCGTGAAGATTCGCGCAAAGACATGCGCATCTGCATGTGTTAGGCATGTTTGGAGGGTTCAGAGGGTCTGTTAAATGTAAGAATAACCACATAAACCTAAGAGGAAGGTAACTTGTAAATATAGTTTGAAGCAGCCAGTAAATCATAAATATATACAATTAGTGAGATAGTGGCTTTTATGAGCACTTGATGAATAGTTATAAATTGAACAGACTTAAATCATTGAATTCAGAGTCTGGAAATAATACATGATTTGAAACTTCAATATGTCTATCTAAAAGCAAGTACAGACCAGGTACTGTTGATTGCCTGTGACTGAATTATTTATTAGGTTTAGTATAAGTCATATAACCTTATTTACAAAATGGCTAATACAATACATTTGATGAGGGTGAAAGCTGTATCAAATGTACAAATTTTTTCATGTACTTAATAACTAAACAAGTCTCAATAGAACTTTTTAAATGTAATAAATGTGTCCATAATAATGACCTAATTAAGGAACTAAATTTATTTACTGATAGGTTAATTACGTTGGAAACAAGTCAAAGAGAAATGGCAGACAGACTTGGTACAAAATTAACCCTAGGGAACAAAGTGACTACATCGTCATTAGTCTCCATCATGTTGCCTCAAAATCTGGGCAAAACGTTGATAACTTCTAAAGATAATGCTCTTGGTAGTCCCCAGAAGTTTGGTATAGATCCCCTTAAAAAGAAAACAAGTAAAAGAATGAGATTGGAAGAAGTATCAGCAGAATCGGATGAGCAATGGTACAATATTCAATATGCAAAACCTGTGAAAAAAGGACGTCGAGCAACAACTTTCAATATTCCCTTACAAAATAGATTCTCCTTCCTTACAACATTTTGTGACTTCTTCTGGGACTGTCTTCTGTAAATGGACTGGTGTTCACCTCCCTCCCCCCTTGGTTTCTGATACCTGGCTGATGTCCCTCTCCTTCCTTTTCTTCTGTGAACACTGAACAAAAGTATTTGTTCAGTATTGATGCTTTTTATAAGTCCCCTTTCACACATTTCCCTCCTTCTTCCTTGAGCCTTACAATCCCACCCTTGGTTTTCCTTCTTTCATTAATGTACCTATAGAATGTCGTATCCCCTTTCTTTATCATCTGCACTATTCTCTCCTCTGTTTGTGCCTTGGTCCTCTTAACCACTTTCCCTGCTTTCCTTTGTCTAACTAAATATACCTCCCTGTCCTCTTCCTTCTTTGTCCCCTTGTATTTATTGAAAAACAACTTTTTGGCCCTTACTTTCTCTGCCACATCCTTTGAGTACCATGATGTTTTTTTCCTTCTCTTTCCCTTCTTTCTCTGTTCAATGCACTGGTTTGTCACCTCCTCTATAGCTCTTTTTAGGTTTGCCCACTGTTCCTCAATCCCACCCCTGACTTCCTTCCTCTCCAGGGCTTTTTTGATACATATCCCCATCCTAGCAATGTCCGCCCTCCTGAAATCGAAGACCTTCACCCATGAGTGGCTTGACTGTGGCATTGTACTCATATTAAATCACTCTACATGGCAGTCACTGGACCATAGATGTCTTTCCACCCAGACTTCCATGATTCTGTTCCTGTTGTCAGTACAAAGTCCAGAATCACTCTGTCTCTGGTGGATTCTAGCATTAACTGCCTGAGGCCTGCCCCCTGCAAAGATTACAGGGTGCCTCAGCTTCTGGTTGAGGCAGACACTGGGATGGTCCTGTCCACATCCAGCAAATTAAAATCACTCCGCCGCAACATCTCCTCTTTTGCTGCCATCCTGTGGATGTTTTCCACTAGTACCCTATTCACCTCTTCCCTCTGTGCTGGAGGCCTGTAGACCATACCTGTGTGAACTGCTGTTCCATTGCCTGTCTCAAGGGTCTCCCATAGTGCCTCAGCCTCCCCCAGCTTTTCCTGTACTGCAGTTGCCTTTATATCCTTCCTGATGTAAAGAGCCACCCCCTCCCTTTTTACCCTCTCTATCCCTTCTGAATAATGTATATAAATATAACATTCAAGCCAAAATAAGTAAACAAAAAAAATGTCCATGTGTGTAAACTGGAGAAGGAGAGCAGGAGATAGGGAACAATTAGTCAGTGCAGTGATGCCTTTGAATCAGAAGCATGCAGAACACAGGAGAATATGTTGTTGGCCACTATTGCAACTGTTTGGAAACTGAGGCAGCAAGGTGGGTTGAGAGAAAAGGGGAGGTAATTAGAGAACGGGGGGGGCTACATACTAGTGTTGCCAAGGAGGGGAGGCCAAAGTATGGAGAGGTAAGAGCTAGCTTGAAGAACAGTGAAGCACAGCAAAGAATGAGGTAAGAGTAAATTACTAAAGTGAGGCAGCTTAGGGGCAGAACATAGTGCTGGGGTGACCACAGAAAAGACAGAGGTGTATGTGTCTGGGCATCACTGTGGCAGAGGTGGCAACAGAAGCATGTAGAATGTAAGATAATGTGTGGATAACTACTTTTGCAACTGTTTGGAGATAAAGGAAAGTGGGAACACAGGCAGGGAAGCTAGAAAGTATTGCAGCAGTTTAACAATGGCTGTGTAGTGAAATGGGTATAAAATGGATGTGTGGACTGACTGCAGACAGGGGCAACAAAATGTATTGGAAGAAAAGGGGAGGCCACTGGAGGGGAAGGAGGTGGGATATATAACACTGTCACTGAGGGGAGCAAGAAATAGGAGGTGGGAGCAATCATGAAGAATGGTCCAGCCATCACTCCAAACCTGGAAGGTGTTGAGCAGTGTTGATCACACAGTCGACACCTTGTGACAGCCTGGGAATCCTTCCCCCACAAGAGGTTTGATGTACATGTTATGGTCTGACAGGGTCAAGCACTGCTTCTGGAGAAGTGAGGTGGCAAGAAAAACAGGGTTTGAAATAGCTCCACTGTTCTGTTCATTACATTTCTAAAAGTGCCTGCATGAATGAGGATACAGTTTTACAATCACAAAAAGTGATAGTCATTACATAAACGATGGTAATGAAGACAATTTTACTATTATAACTTGTTATTAATTTATTAATGTTTGCCTCAGTTCTTCCTATACCCCAAAACTATGCAGCAAATACAAGCAATCAAACATTCTGCATTGACAAATGCTTGTTTTAAATGGCATACCATGATGGAGGAGGGCAGTGATAATGACTTGCTATGGAGTAACACAAAGCAACCCCAGTACTCCTGTAAACAGAAGAGGGTTTGGAGGTAGTTCCATTGTATCTTGTGCAGTATACCCAGGTAGTCAAGTACGAGTAGTCAAAACCACAATGTTCTCCACTCTGAGGGAGGAGGTCATCATCAGGAAAAACACTGCATAAAACAGTCTTATCGAAAACTTGTAGGCCCACTACTCATCTGAATTTATCCAAATGTGGCAATTTTAAAGAACCTGACACACAGGGTGTGCATAGTAATCTTCAGATCTTGAGCACTAAAGGTGGTTGAGTTATAAGCAGCTATATATTTAGAAATGTTCACAAAATTTGACAAGTAAGTAATCTGCACAATTCTGAGCTCCTGTAACATTTAAAGTACTAAACAGAATTTCATCAAATTTACAATATCCACAGACCCTGCACAAAAGCATGTGCAAGTCTTTTTTCAGATTTATTTCTTGAAGGATGGCAAAGTTACATACAACCACAAATCTTAATGCAACCAAAGTTCAGCACATGGAATTAACACATTTTCTACAAAGAACAAGTAATTTTGCAAAACCTTTATGGAAGTCACCACACATTTTCTGTATTTTGTGAAAACTTTACAGAAGTGGTAAGCACAAATTTTATCCAGCCCTAATTGGCACCAATTCAGTGAAGATCTGGGGCTATTCTTATTTTTTCTGGCAGGAAATACTTTTTAGACGTGTTTGCTAGGAGAGATACGATTAAAATGGTGGGAGTCCTAGAAAAAAGAAATGAGGTACAGTGTGATGAAAATCTTATTAGGTTACTATGATGACCATAATCACTACTTATGTTCACTGTTCCATCATCACATATGGACTTTTACTAAGGAACCAGCTTAACAAGCATTTATTTCTGGCCTGTTACTGGTATGGTATTATTACCATTTTGTGCACCCATCTGGAGACAACTCACTTGTACTGTTGTAATTCAATACTGTACCAAAAATGCTCTCCTCTGACCATACAGGGTGGCTTTGGGTAGACATTGGGTAAGATTGGATAGTCTAAATCATTTTTTCCTTGGAAACTAGAAGAACCAGAGGAGATCTGTTACTAATGTATCAAATTATGAAAGACCGCTAATAATGGTACAGTGTAAAATAGAGTTCAAAAAATGGTAAATTTAAGATCACATGATAAGCAAATTATCATAAACAAAGTACAAACTGTTAGACACCAAAACTTCTATAATGTACGAACAGCACAGTTATGAAATAAATTTATCTGGGAAAACTGTGGAGGCACCTACAATACAAACCTTCAAAAAAAGTTTGGATGACTATCTAACATGTAAAAGTGTTAACTAATAGGCCCACTAAGAATGGGAGACAATTTAATGGACACTTAGCCTACTTTGTCTATAGACACCAAGTTAAACCAAGTTAAGTTAAACACCAAGTTAAACGTGGGCTCCTTGCCACAGAGACCCAGGTCTCTGGCTACCCTGATGAGAGTACCAGCACAGGCAGGTGGATACCCACATTAGTCCTTGGCTGATGCCCCCAGATCCTCCATGTCCAGGGGCTTCATTCAATGTGAGGAACTCCTCACAGTGAAATAATTTATATTTTGTCTTGTATCCTGGTTTTAATGTTGAGGTAGAATAAAGCATGACAAGAAGTGTTTCAGAGACATCTTTAGGTCGGTTTCGAGTTGAAGCCTAAAAATTCAGTTTGGTCACATCAATTCAGCTGATCCACTTCATTTCAGAATGCAGTAACTAGCATAGGGTAAACAGACAAAAAATAGGGAAGGTGGTCTTGAGGCCAGCAGTGAATATTTAATTGCTATGGCTTACCTGTGGCAAGTGGCGTTTGCATGTCATTGGTGGGGATTGGTGTGTTTGTGGTGGTGGGACACAGTTGGCAATGAGTACAGCTGTTGCACCCTAGTTATAAGCTATAGTAATTGTTAGTATTCATTGCTCAACTCAAGGCTTATCCATTGTAATCTCTATTTGCCACCATACCAAATACTGTTGTCTCACTGGCCCCATATACTTCCAACATTTATAATAACCTCCACCACCAACAAAAAAGTTATGCATCCAGGAACATAAGCACAATATAAAGGCAATACATTTAGGGGATTACTTTTAACATCCCAGGGCCAGATATTCAAAACTTTGCCCGGACGCAAATCATGGTTTGCTTGTGCAACCAGGCTTTGCTAGGATTTCCTACACTCAAAGTCCCAGTTTGCACCCAGGCAGACTGTGGAGGGGGAGTACTGCAAATGGAAGGGTGGAGAACTGAATATGAGCACAGTCTGATATTTAGAATATTTGTGCCATGCAAGAGAGTTTTGCTCAGTCCCCTTACGTGGCACAAATACCACCAACAGAGACCACGTCTTATTCCCACTTAACCCTTGCAGTTGGTGGAGAAAGTGTGGCGGCCTCTCCATGCCAGTCTCAATCCACCAAAACAGTGTCCCTGGTGTCCGTTGGTCCCTCTCCCACCCACCGTCTGACATCATCATGGAGTGTGCTGCCTATTTATAGGGCAAGCCACAGGAGAGAGGGGGCCCACTAGACATCAACACGGGAAAGGACTGGGGGGGTTCAAGGGATCAGTAGTCAGAAATGGTGAACAGTGTTGTGTTGTTGGGTAGCCATTCATAGCACCACTGTTATTGGCACAGGGACAGGGCTCGGATGGGGAGAGAGACCACTGGACACAAGGGAGAATATTCTTTTAGTAATCAGGCACAGCAATGGGTGGGGGGACCATTAGACAGTGGGGAATATAGTGTAATGTACTGGGCAAAGGATCGGGTGGAGGAATGACCACTGGACACCAGGGACAGAACTATGACACATTGAGCATTGTTATGGGCAGGGGGAGGAACCACTGGACACCAGAGACAGAACTATGGCACATTGGATATGGGTGTGGGTGGGGGGGAAGGGACCACTAGACACCAGGGAATATGATGTACTTTACCAGGTGAAGGACTGGGTTGGGGAAGGGACCAGTGGACACAAGGGACAGAACTATGGCACATTATTCATGGTTGCAGATGGGGGAAGGGATCACTAGACACCAGAGAATATGTTGTACTGTACCAGGTGAAGGATCCGGTGGGAGAATGACCACTGGACACCAGGAACAGAACTATGATATATCAGGCATAGATGCTGGTGGGGGTAGGAACCACTAGACACCAGGGAATATGATGTACAGTACCATTCAAAGTGTCAGGTGGAGGGAATGACGACTGGACACAAGGGAGAGAATTATGGCACATCGGGCATGTGTGTAGGTGGGGGGAGGGACCACTAGACAACAGGGAATATGGTGTATTGCATCAGGTGAGGGATCAGGTGGGGGGAATGACCCCTGGACTCCAGGGACAGCACTATGGTACACTGGGCATTGGTGTGGGTGGGGGGAGGGACATCAAGGAATGTGATGTACTGTACCAGGTGAAGAATCAGGTGGAGGAGGGACCACTGGACACCAGAGACAGAACTATGGCACATCGGGCATAGGTGCTGGTGGGGGGAGGGCTGTACTGCACCAGGAGAGGGATCAAGTGGGGGGAATGACCACTGGACACAGGACAGAAATGTGGCACATCGAGCTTAGGTGGGCGAGAGGTCACTAGATACCAGGGAGTATGGGGTACTGTACCAGGCAAGGAATAGGGTGGGGGATGGACCACTAAGCACCTAGACAGAAGTATGGCACATCGGGCATAGGTGCTGGTGGGAGGAGGGACCATTAGACACCAGGGAATATGGTGTACTCTACCAGGAGAGGGAGAGGAATCTGGTTGGGGGAATAAACATTGAACACCAGGAACAGAACTGTGGCACATCGGTCATGGGTGGGGATGGAGGGTAGCGACCACTAGATACCGTGGAATATGGTGTACTGTACCAGGTGAAGGATCAGGTAGGGGAAGGACCACTGGACACCAGGGACAGAACTATTGCACATCAGGCATGGGTGCAGGTCATGGGAGGGAACACTAGACTCCAGGGAATATGAGGTACTGTACCAGGTGAGGGATTGAGTGGGGAGAATGACCCCTGGACACCAGGGACAGAAATATGGCACATCTGGCATGGGTGCAGCTGGTGGGAGGGACCACTAGACACCAGGGAATATGATGTACTGTACCAGGCAAATGATCCGGTGGGAGAATGACCACTGGACACCAGGGACAGAACTACGGCCAGGGACACTGGTTTACCATGATTGAGAAAAGGCAAGTTCCATTTCACAGATTTAAAAAAAACATTACTGTCAGCAATGCCAAAATCATTTTTTACCTGTGGCTTGTGTTATGACGCATATTTTACCATTTTTGTACTCCACTAGTATGCACTTTAGCTATTTTGACAACTACTATTGTAGATCTGCCCTTGTACCCATTAAAACTACTTGTAATATGGCATACAGATGAACTCAGTCTTTACTTCTATTTGCTTTGTCTCCTACAGTATATGTACTGTATACAGTCCTTCCACCATTATCCATCCCTGTCCTTCCCAATAATTTACATATACATTTTGCATATGTGTATATGTCTGTTTGTCCTCTTTGAATTCTGCCGTGCCCCCTCCCACCCAGATCATATTGAATCCATCTTTCTTTCAGCACGCAGGCCTTGCCTTTCACCAGCCACCATCCGATTCATTGGTTAAAGAATATATACTGAATACACTGAAATGATGAACTTCAAAATTGTAAGAACAATTGTTTTAATATAAATGTGCAAAAAGATTAACATGTGCAAAACTGTGCAACAAATCAGTGGTCTTCAACTACTGTAAATACATTAAAATACTGTTCAGAAACAAATAGTGCAATTCACCAGCTAAACTAAAACCTATATATTAAGATGTGCAAATGTGTAGCGTTTATAAATGTGCAAAAAATGATGTACAAAACTATACAACAATACAGTGATCTTCGGCTTAAAGAAATAGAAACTATTCAGATAGAAACAGTGCAATACGCCATCTAAACTAAAACCTATAAATAAAATAAGTGTGCAAATGTGTTGTATGCAGACTGCTGGAAATTACATAAAAGTACACATGCGCTGCTGTCATAACCTATGTAAATATACACACATATACAAAAGTAGAGTAGAATACAAAACACTGCACCAAAAATTGCAAAATACAATTACAGTCTGTATAAATTTGTATAACTAAGCAAAGCATAAAAATAAAATAAAGAAGTGTGTTGCAACAGAGCATAGCCTGCTTAAAGCATTAGCAACCTGGGATTAGACAGAATAGGAAGAATGCTGGAGAGGGACTTGGGTGGGAGCTGAGATTGATGCTATACCTGGGTACCGATCATCTGCCAAACCAGTTGGTTGAGACTGAAGAATGCCTGCATACTTCAGGACAGAGGGATAACACACACAGCCTCCCTTGCCATTTCCAAAGTCCTCCCTGTGTGAGACAGTAATGGATGCAGGATTGGATAAGGACTGCTGAAATAGTTTGCTTAAGGAGTGGAGTGCCATAGGGTACCATTTAGTATGGGACTGGGTGGGACTTTCGGCACTGAAGACTCTACACAGGCTTCAATTTAGTTGTCAACCTCAATAGTAGGGAAGCAGATAACTGGTTAAAGAGGACCTTAGGCTACCTAGGACATCAGATTACCTAGACAGCAACGGGCTCTGGAATAGTAAACAGAACAGAAAATGAAATAAAACTGAACTTAAACTTGTACACCTAGGACAATAAACACAAAACCATGACAACACCCTGAAAACATTCTACTTATTATACATCAGCACAGATAATGTCTCCAAATTACCCACCAGCAAGTTCCTTCGTTGATCCGTGTGGATTTGCCCATACACAGAGAATGAGTGCTCCACATCCACACTGGAGACAGGTATCCAGATTGCTTGTTGTGCTGCTGTGTCTAGTACTGGTGTAAAATTTTCCATTGTAATCCAGTAGTGCCTGGTATCAAAGCTTGACCTTTCTGGTAGCTCTTTTAAGTCCTGATTAACGTACAGTTCCCAATCCTTCTGAATAGCAGTCCTGTTCTGCAGGCTGAAAAGGGGCATTTCCTCAATGTACAGTTAGAAGTCCCTGTTCAGTTTAATGAGATTATGTGGGTCCAAAATCTGCCAGCTTTTAAAGAACAGAATTGAAGGTCTGGAATCCAAGTGCTTTACCAGTTTTGCCAGTGCTAAGGAAAATGCTTTTTGAAAAAATGCCACTTGTTCCTGCTTGACCAGTTGCCTTAAATTGATGAGAATCTCATCAGTTCTTTCACCAAATTGTCCATTTTTGTACATTCCTGTCTCAAAGCAGCTATGCTGGGCTAGCCTTCAGGAGCAGGAGTTGAGCTCTGTTTCTTTTTAAGTTTATTTCAGTTATTTATTTCGTTTTTCATTTTTGACATTAGTTTGTTTCATTTCTGTGCTATTTTATTTGGTTTGTTTCATTGTTCGTCTTATCGTGATTTGGAACTGTGTTTGTTTCCTTTTTGAATAACTTGTCCAAGGATCGAGGGTATTTAGGAACCAGGAACTGAACCAGTAATGGAAGAATGTAGGAATTTTTCCTGTGGAGTTTTGACACTGTGTGTATGCGGAGAGCAGAGAGTGAAGCCCTAGAGGCGGACTGAGGAGGCGGGCTGAGGAGTAGCGTGGAGTGCTTTGGGTGAGCAAGAGAGGAGTGAGGAGCGGTTTCTGTTAGCACTGAACCCAGAAGAAACTTTGGAGGACTGTGGGGAGAAACTCTTCCCTGACCCTGACCTAGAGCCAGTGGTGAGCCATGGTGCCGCTGCCGTAGGGCGGCCGTATTTGTGGCTCTTCTGCTTTCACCACTCGGTAGCTGGTGGGCAGCGGTAGTGGTAAGTGGGTCTGGAAAGAGGTATCAGGATCAGGGTGGGGACCTGCCTGAAGCCGTGAAGTTTAGTGGAACCCGAAACTACCTGGTATTGGAAGCACTGCTGCTAACTAGCTACTAACTACTTGGTTGTGTGAAGGAACTGAACTTTCGTCTCCTGGGTACCCTGGATTGACTTTCCTCTGCTCCACGGTTTCTGGTCTTTATCATGAGTTTTTAGTTTAATTATAGTTTGATATGATTTTTGGACTTCTCACTGCTCTCTGGTTTCCTGGTTCTGCACAGTGAACTCTGGTTTCAATTACAGACTGCTCCTATGTGCTCCAGAATTTGAGATTTTTGTTTGGGGCTTGCTGCTTTTCAAATGAAAGTGAGAGCTCATTTGAAAATCTGAATACTGTCACCATTTTTGGAGAGATAAGCTCCTGACTTAGTCTGAATTTAATAAGAGTGGTCCACAACATATTACAGCTTTGAACTGGTTTTCACGTGTGAGAGGGGCTAATTGTTTATTGACCGACCTGGTGCTCTGGTGAAGTTGTGACTATTATGCATATCTGATTTTCATATTTTAGCCCTTTTTAATTTTATAGGTGATTAGATTGGACTGAAGAAATTAGTTTGTAAAATTTTATTATTTGGATGTCCAGGTGGTGAGAGGACCCTGTATCCAGTTATTTATTTGTTTATTAGATTTATAAGTTTAGTTATTTGTTTGATACTGAGAGTATTGTCCTCTCTCCCCAGTGGTGAGAGGACTGGGAGGGGAAGGAATCAATTACTTCATTGTATATTACTTTTATCTCTCTTCCCCAGTGGTGAGAGAACTGGGTGGGAAGGGGGAATTTAATTAGTGGTTTGTTGTACTTGGTTGTATTTTTTCTTTGTTTGGGTTTGGGGGGTGTGAGCCCTTAAATCAATATTTTGAAGTTTGTTTGGTTTTCTTAATTTGTATTTTATTTTGTTGTTAAATTACTATATAGGGCTTAGTATTTATTTAAACTTTAAAGAGGTGGGTTAATTTTGTAATTAGGATTGTTTATTTGTTGTGTTAAATATGTGTTGGGATAACACAAGGACAGTCGGGTATTATTCCCCTTCCAGGCTCAGGGACCTTAGTCCTTTTTCTTGTCCCCCCCCATCACCAGAAGCCTATGGACGGTGTAGGGCTTTGGGAATTGTTGGAAGAAGAAGGAGGACGAGGGCTGGGTCTGGAGAGGGAATGGGAAGGAGTGGGTGGATAGGGATAGTGGAGACAAGGAGATGCCCTGGGGAGAAATGGGTCCAGGAAAGGGGTCCTCCCTGTCTGGTTCCCATACCCAAGGGTTCTGATTGTAGTCATCAGGTAGCACAGACATCCTTGGGTGCTCATCCTACTCAGATGGTGTTGTGCAATGCCAGGTCTATTAAAAACAAGATGGCTATTATAGCTGATTTTGTTGGGACATCTGAACTGGCATGCATCACTGAGATCTGGCTGGATGAGAATGCTGGACCAGTTTTGGCAGCAGCAGTTCCAGATGGTTACTTAGTGATACACCGCCCAAGGATGGATCGTGGGGGCGGGTGTTGCTATCTGTTTTAGATCAAAACTGGGCCTAGTGGAGGTACGAGTGGAAATGACCTAATCCTTTGAATGTATCATGGGCAAGGGCATGGGGTGCAGGATGCTTCTCGTATACCATTCACCAGGTGATGGGAATGTTTTCCTGTGGGAAGTCACAGACTTCATTGTCAACCTGACATTGGGGTCCCCCAGATGGTTTGTTCTGGGGGACTTCAATGCCTGGGTCGATGATAAACTCTCACAATTTGGTCAAGACCTCTTCCAGTTAATGATTTTACTGGGCTTCACACAGGTTATTTCCTCCTCGACCCATATTGGTGGTCATTCACTGGATTTGGTGTTCCTTCTAGGGATGGTGATATCCGACTTGGTGGTGGAAGCAGTTGGATGGTTGGACCATCACTCCATTGGGTTCAGTTTTGTGGCCACCCCTAGTAGGTCTGCCCCTATGGAAATGGTCCGGTACCGCCCTTTAAGGGGTGTTTCCCCGGACCACCTGATGGCGGTGCTGGACCTATCAGGCTTGCCGAGAGATTGCATGGATCCAGGAGAGCTGGTACTTGCCTATAATGAGGCGGTGGCAGGGGCCCTGGATTCCATTGCTCCTGTTCGTGTTCATCCTCTCACTCTTTACCCCAGGTCTCCTTGGTTCGATGAGACTCTGAGGGAGTTGAGGAGAGATTGCAGAGGCTGGAGAGGTGTTGGCAGAGGTCGGGTCTGGATTGTGACAAACTTGGTTTGATGGACCACTATGTGCTCTATCAATCCGCAGTCTCTCATAAGAAGGCAGAATTCCTGTACAGAGAGATTGCTGCTGCACAGAATAGACCAGCTCAGGTCTTCTGGACTGTGGACAGATTGTGCAATCCAATCTGTCTTCAGCCCAGAAGAGCTTTTTCTCAAGAACGGTGGGAGGAGTTTGCTCTATTCTTTTCAGATAAGGTTGCCACAATCAGATCTGATATCCATTTGACCCTCTTCAATGGGAGTTGTGATGGTCAGCAGGTGATGTCGGACACCCAGTTTGTGTGGTCTGACTTCAGCCTCCCCACAATCAGTGACACTGTGATGATCATCCAGTCACTGTGCCAGACCAATTGTGGTTTGGATCCGGGCCCCACACGTCTCTTAGTGGGTTGTGTGGACAAAGTTGATCCCATCCTTGCTGAGATAGAAACATGGAAACATAGACATTGACGGCAGATAAGGACTGCTTGGCCCATCTAGTCTGCCCATTTCCCTACCTACAGAATAGGCCGTAGATCCTAGTTAACCAACAGCCTATTTCTTCCTACCCCCACAAGAATTGCCTTATGTCTGTCCCATGCATTCTTGAATTCTCCCACAGTTTTAGATCCCACAACCTCCTCAGGAAGGCTGTTCCATGCATCCAATACCCTCTCTGTGAAATAATACTTCCTCTCACATTGCCCCTGAACCGCCCTCCTTCTATCTTTAAATTGTGTCCCCTTGTTCTTGCACGTCTCTTTTTCTGAAAGATGCTACCCTCTTGGACTTTGTTGATTCCACTGAGGTACTTAAAGTTTCTATCATGTCCCCCTCTCCCTTCTTTCCTCAAGGGTATACATATTAAGCTCCTTTAGTCTCTCCTCATACGGCTTCTCTTGCAGACCCTCACCATTTTAGTTGCCCTCCTCTGGACTACCTCTATCCTGTCTATGTCCTTGCGGAAATGGGGTCTCCAGAACTGGACACAGTACTCCAGATGGGGTCTCACCAACTGTCTGTACAGAGGGATAACAACTTCCTGTTTTCTGCTGCTGATGCCTCTCCCTATACATCTCAGTATACCCCCAGCCCTCCCTACTGCCTTCTCACATTGCTTGCTAACCTTAAGGTCATCTGATATGATTACCCCCAGGTCCCTTTCCTTTTTTGTTGTTGTTACTACCTCCCCACCCATTGTGTATTCTGGAGTCTGGAGGTCCTTGGAGAGGGGGATTTTTCCAAATCCTCTAAAGGAGACTGTGGTTCAGCCCCTTCTTAAGAAGTCCTCCTTGGATCTGGACTGTCTGGCAAACTACAGGCCTGTCTCTAACTTACCCTTTGTGGGTAAAGTTATTGTGAAGGTGGCCGCATTGCAGTTGGATAAACATTTGACCAGCCACAATGTCTATGATTCTGTCCAGTCTGGATTTAGAAAAAGGCATAGTACCGACACAACTCTGGTCCGGGTACTAAATGACCTATTAATAGCGAGAGATCGAAGGACTCATTCCATCTTGGTCCTTCTTGATCTCTCTGCAGCATTTGACACTGTGGACCATGGTGTGCTATTGGAACATTTGTGATCTATCTGTGGACTGTCTGGTACAGTCCTAAGTTAGTTTCGATCTTACCTCGAGGGTAGGACTCAGAGGGTGGTGTCCAGGATTTTTTCCTTTGCATCATTCTCCCTATCCTGTGGGGTACCGCAGGGTTCCATTTTGGCGCCCATGTTGTTTGCAGTGTACTGCTGCCATTAGGTGTGATTATTAGGTGGTACGGTCTGGGTTTTCACTGCTATGCAGATGATACTCAGCTGTACATGTCCTTTGTGCCTGGCCAAGATGCTGCCTTTTCGGTCTTTAACAACTGTCTTGCCAAAATCCAGGACTGGATGAATGTGAGTTGGCTGTGGTTGAACCCGGACAAAACTGAGGTGTTGGTTGTGGACCAGGGTCGCTGGGAGGCTGGTTTTTTGGCTGGATCGCCCATGAATCTATGGCTTGGGGGTGTCCAGCTGACTACCTCAGACCGGGTGTGGAACATGGGTGTTGTGTTTGATGACTGTTTGAAATTTAAATCCCAGGTGTCAGCAGTTGTCAAAACCTCTTTTTACCATCTGAGGAACATCGCCCGGGTGAAGCACCTGGTTCCTCCAGACGATCTCCCTACTTTGGTCCACGCTTTCATTACCTCCCGCCTTGACTACTGCAAAGCCCTCTATCTTGAGCTACTGGGGGTTGAGATTTGCCACCTGCAGCTAGTGCAGAATGCAGCAGCCAGGCTGCTGACTGGTTCTTCTAGGTCCAGTCATATAATGCCTGTGTTCCGTGGACTGCACTGGCTGCCAGTTTGCTGGCCAATCACCTTCAAGGTCGGTCTGCTGACCTATAAGGCCCTACACGATCAGGGACCTGCTTACCTGAAAGATCTCCTTTGTCCCTACTGCTCCCCCCGCTCTCTCCGATCCACTGATGAGGGATTGCTAGAGTTTCCCAGGGTTCGTTTAAAAACTTCAGGGGCCAGATCTTTTAGTTTCGTGGCTCCAATCCTGTGGAATTCTCTACCTCATCAGGTACGAGACTGCCCGACTGTCCAAAGTTTTAAGGGAGCTTTAAAAACCTATCTTTTTTTAAAGCTTATAATGATTTTTGAATATTGCTATTTAGTTTAATTTTAATGTAGTTTTAACTATTTATTGTTTTATTTTATATTGTGCAAGCACCTTGGTTTAAGAAAGGCGCCTCATATAAATAAAGATTGATTTGATTTGATTTGATTTGATCATATACTGAGACAGTCAATGGCTTTTCCTTTGACTGCAGTAATTTTATGGTCACCATGAGGTCTGTGCAGTTTTCTGCAATGAATGTTGTGTGCAGCTGTAGCTCTGTGAACCACTTCTCAAATAATTTCTGCAATGATTTTATGGAGCTTGTGTCACTCGAATCATCTTGAAAAAATTCTCTAAGATGCTGTAGGTGGAGTAAGTAGTATTTGACAGTCTCAAAACAAGTGTTCCAGTGAATAAGGACAGGAACTGGTGGCAATGTTTGTTTCTTTACACCCTTCTCCTTCAGAAATACAATACATTTCCTCTTTCGTTTTGGGGACTGCTGGAAAGCATACTCGATTTGGGCAACCAACTTGTTTACCAGTTCAAAATGATTGATTCATGTGTCATCTACTAGGGATAACACATGTGCCCAACAAGCAACATGAATAATGTGGTCTCCGATTACGCCTTTAATAGCATCATTAAAGCATTTGATCATATAGCGTGCATTATCACTCACAAATGCAATCACTTGCTCTATTCCTATTTCATACTTCTGCAGTGTCTTCATAACAAATTGCGCAACTGTCAAGTGGTTTACTGCAGTCAGCTCTGACATGTTGGCAATATAAGACCTGACACCCTCCATCACGAAAATAATATTCATCACGCAGCAAGAGTCTGTGTCAGTTGATTCATCGCACATGACTGTAAGAGTCTTCCCTCTTACAATCTAAGTAAGGGACTCTTCCATTCGCTTTTTCAGTCTTGGCAAGTAGTTTTGATGCAGTGTGTCTGCCTTTGGAAGTGCTCCGATTCCTTTTACATACTTTGCCATGCAATTTTGCAGACAGGGCTGATCCAACTTTTCAACTGGAATGTTGGCACCACACCAAGCCTTTAAAGTGTCCATTACAATTTCCTCACAAGCAGCTGCTGCAAAAGTCATAGCACCAAAACTAGTACGCAGAGTTGTCTGTCTGGCATTTGTGTCATTCTTTAGTCATGGATTTTTTGGATGCGTTTTGCTTTTGCAATGATCCACCACAGTATACTTCCGAATGTAGTCAACCGTGTGGTCACAGAAGTGACAGAACATTTTTCCTCCTTCTTCGTAGATGCTGTAAGCTTTGAATTGTACTGCACGTTCCTTTGCAGTGACACTACTGATCTTTGATATTTTCTGTGGTGGTTGGGATGCCATTTTTCCATGTAGTACAGTTATCTCCAAAGAACTACAAGTGAAGCATAGTTTAAAAAAATTAAACAAAAAACTGCACAAAGATGAAGCAAAAGACTAAGATATTGTACAGGTTTTGAAGTAATTCTAAGATATTTCAAATTGCACATCTAGACTGATTAGAAGGTACCGAGTAAAGTCTGAAGAACTTGTAATCAGAGATCAGATGCACGACCACGTTCTACATCAGCACCTACAGACAAGACACAAATTGTGTAATTGTGGGCCCCTGGATGAATGAATCAAGTGGAGCAGCTACAGAACAAGCTGTCAACAGAAATTCATAAGATATCAATATCATTTAATAATAGGCCACCATGGATGACAGTCCAGAGAGGCAGCTACAGCTGCTGGGTGTAGAAGGTCACAAAATGAAGCTCACTCATCTGCCACCTCCATGGATAAGAGAATCATAGGGATCAGCTACAGAAGCTGGTCTAGGACAGTTCAGAAAAGCCAGTACATCTCCTGCGACCTCCATAAATAAGACAATCAATGGAAGCATCAAGGGGATCAACTGCAGAAAGTGGCCCAGGACAGTTCCAAACAGACATTACATCACCTGCGACCTCCATAAATAAGACAATCAAGGGGATCAGCTGCAGAAAGTGGCCCAGGACAGTTCCAAACAGACATTACATCACCTACGACCTCCATAAATAAGACAATCAAGGGGATCAGCTACAGAAGCTGGCCCGGAACAGTTACAAACAGACATTACATCACCTGCGACCTCCATAAATAAGACAATCAAGGGGATCAGCTACAGAAGCTGGCCCGGAACAGTTACAAACAGACATTACATCACCTGCGACCTCCATAAATAAGACAATCAAGGGGATCAGCTACAGAAGCTGGCCCGGAACAGTTAAAAATATTACATACCATAAACAAATGCAAATCTAAAGCGCTCCAAAAACATAGCCTCGCGTGTCAGGGGCTTACCTACAGAATCCAGTGGTCTGTTTTGCTCTGAACTGGTGGTAATCCATAGTCACTAATGCTGAAATGTGTGGCTGACATATAGACAAACCCCTGGCCCCTCTTTAAACCCCCACCGCAGTAGCACTCTAAGATGGCGGCAACGTCAGTATGTACAGTAATTACATCATCTGAGTGATAGACCTCCGGCAGACAATGCCAGCTGAATGGAGACTTGAGGATAAAGTATGACATTACTTTATCAAAGTGCTTCCCCTGCAACTCTTACCTTTGTAAGTGTGACCACCGATTTCACACATGCACAGGTAAAGGATTTGGAGGGAAAGGGTGTTGATAAGGTAACCTCACACATACTTTATCCTTAAGACCCCATTCATCCTGCATTGTCATGCCAGAAGCTGTGTCCTCAGATGATGTAATCCGCGTGCATTTGCGCCATCTTCAAGAATACTGTGGTGAAAATGTCAAGAAGAGCAGAAATTTCATTTATATATTGGCCACACATTTCAACGATAGTGACTTATGAGTACCACTAGTTCAGAGCAAAATAAACCACTGAATTCAGTAGGTAAGCCCCTGACACATGAGGCTGTGGTTTTGGAGGCCTTTTGATTACATCTTGTTTATGAGTCCTTTAAACATGCCTGGGTCATGCATAAGGGAACCTTAGAGGTGGAAAGAGGAGATAAAAGCCATTGACCAGATAGTGTCAGAGGCTCAAACAAGTGTGGGGCTAACAGGCAGACTAGATGTGCCTAGCAGTTCTTATCTGCCAACAACTTCTATGTTAATGTTTATGTAAAGACTCTGTTCTGTGTGCAGGTGACTGCCCAATTTCTACAACACTGACTTTTCTAAATGTAGACTGTACTTTTCTGAAAGTAATTTCTGGTAGCAAGTCACAGGCAGACAAACTATCTTTCTGACAGGAGGATGCGGATGGGATGATGGCACCTTACAGTAGCAGCTCACAAACAGCAGCAATTCAAAGACATAGAAAAGAATACAAATAATTATTCAAAGGAAACAGATCACACAGACAGATACACAGGATTTATATAAGCCACAAAGCATTATCATAGTCTATTGTACCTTAGAAAAATGAGAAGGACTTGCAGCAGCAGATCTCGTTCAGCACTACTTTTAAGACCTAAACACATACAGTAATTTTAAAATTAATACATCACCTCTTGAAAGACACACATCAGTCAACACGAGAATGTATAAATGCCACCTAGTTTGATATTTAAGCTTATTTGCCCTCCCCAACCTGAAGCCAGAACCTGAACTTCTGCCTAAGGCCACCAGTGCTAAGGCGATATCGATAGCCATATTTGGATCCAACTTCCCTAAAAGTCAAGTACTTTCAGACAGAGTTCCATGGAGGTAGGGCCCTATTGTAGTGGTCCAGCTTGCCACCCACACTCCCCTGCACCCTTCTCATTACCATCCACCTGAAAACATATCTTTGTGCCAAACCATGGCTAGGATAAATGTTTTCAGTGGCAGAACCCCATACATTTATTATGAAGGTCTCTGGGTAAACTTAGCGGGCTGTAGCAACATAACCCACTGCCATTGTGGAAGATACAGAATTCTCAAGGACTGACACCAGGGCACTATGGACCAAGTGTCCAGTCAGGGTTGGAGGCTTTATCCCTGCAAGTACCTTTGCTGTATCATTGTAATCTTGACTGATGGTGGAGACTTGTCTCGGCAGCCTTACTTGCCAGTAACTCTCCAGTCACTAAATACTACCTTGAATACTTATTGCTTCCCTCCAACCAGACCAATAAACCAAACCAGACAACCCTGACTACAACCCTGACCAAGAAAATGAAGCAGACACCCACCAACTTACTTTGAGTGGAGCAGTGGCATAATTGCAGGACGTGATGCAGTTAGTCTGTGTGAGGTTCAGACATCAGTCAACAGGCCAGGGCTGTGTGGCAGCTGAACACCAGTAAAGATCCTTTGCAGCGCACATCCTTGAAAGCGCTGAGCAGTGACTTAAATTTCCAACTCCAGGCAAAATGGCAAAAGTGGTCCTTTCTCAATCCTCTAAGTTAGACAGCAGCCAAGTCAGACAACTGCAGCACTGCAGTGCCAATCAGGTGCAATGTTGACAGTAGCAGCACTGTGGCCCCTAACCCACTGCTGTTGCAGCTGTAGCAAGTGTAGCACTGCAGCCCCACCTCTCAGGTTTGGCAGTGGCAGCAGCAGGTACATCACTGTAGCCCCCACCCCTCAGGTGTGGCAGAAGCAGCCAGAGCACTGCAGCCCCCACCCCTCAGGCATGACAGCAGCAAGTGCAGCCCCCACCCCTCAGGTGTGATGGCAGTAGCAGGTACATCACTGCAGCCCCGGCCCCTCAGGTGTGGTGGCAGCAGCAGCCAGAGCACTGCAGCCCCAACCCCTCAGGCATGATGGCAGCAAGTGCAGCCCCCACCCCTCAGGTGATGGCAGCAGCAGCCAGACCACTGCAGCCCCCACCCCTCAGGCTAGGAGGCAGCAGCAGGTGCATCACTGCAGCCCCACCCCTCAGGTGTGGTGGTGGCAGCAGCAGCCAGAGCCCTGCAGCCCCCACCTCTCAGGCATGGCGGCAGCAGCAGGTGCAGCACTGCAGCCCCCACCCCTCAGGCATGGCAGCAGCAACAGGTGCATCACTGCAGCCCCCACCCCTCAAGTGTGGCAGCAGCAGCAGCCAAAGCACTGCAGCCCCCACCTCTCAGGCATGACGGCAGAAGGTGCAGCCCCCACCACTCAGATGTGACGGCTGCAGCTAGAGCACTGCAGACCCCACCCCTCAGGTGTGACAGCAGCAAGTGCAGCCCCCACCCCTCAGATGTAGTGGTGGCAGCAGCAGCAGGTGCCACACTGCAGCCCCCATCCCTCTGGTTTGACAGCCACATGGGCATCATGACAGTACCCGCCCAATGCCATGTACCAAAGCTTGTCTGTCAGAGTTCAGACGTGAATTAGGCCAAACCACCAGATGCCAAGGTGGACTCCATCAGTTCAGTCCCTAACAGTTTGCCTGAATTGTTTTTTTATTTGTAAACAAAGTGCATCCAATTAAAAAATCCACAAGGTGATTAATGAGGATGTTAATGGAAAGACACAAATTCACAGTCTCTCACAAGTAATAAACCAATCAGAAATTGCACCCACAGTAAACTAGGCACGTGCTGACTTGGTCTTCATGAAAAAGGAGCCTCTTAGTTTTCACGTCGGAGCACAACTTCATGAAAGGAGTTCTACCAGCAGAGGTGAAACCATGACCACTGTACAGATTAGGGCTATACCTCTTATCCACCTTGCAGTCAACATAAATAAAATAATCTGCGTGCCCTAATCACTAGTACAAACTGGCACATCGTCATATGTGCCTGGCATTTTTATTATGGCGCTATTGAACATGATGCAGTCTTGCTCATAACACTGCAAGCCAATGACACTGCCTTGCTCCTTTCTCAATATGCAGGGCAACAGTGCTCTGGGTACACTCATGGGATTTATAAAAGGGCATTGGAGATATGAACTTCAATCTCCATGCAGAAGGCACTATTGAGGAAGGGGCAAAGTAGTGTCATCAGTTCATGAGCAAGAGTGCGTGATGTTCACCAGCACCATAATTAAAATGTCGGGAGCACTGGAGAATTTACTAGTTTGAGTGATCAGGTAAAAAGATTATTTATTTATTATACAATGGCAACAACATGTCCTGGTCTCTGATTGGTCAGTGTGTCCCTGGCAGTGAGGTTATCACAGCACAACCTCACTGTATTGCTTTGGATCCCTTCGATAATGCTTTGGATGCCATACAGTACACTTAAGAAACAGAGATATAGTTCCACACTAAAACTCTAATAAAATAATTTTTTATTTTTATTTTTTTATTTTGTATATCAGTGAGCCATTGTGTAATAGCAATAATGCACTCCAGGGTGTGGGGTTGTGCTGGGATAAACCACTTCTGGGACATTGGACGCACTCGGCCTATGGCCTTGTGCCCAACTACCTTGGTGTGAGGTTATCACAGCACAACCCACACCTTGTCGCATTATTGCTTAAATATAATGCCTGCAAGGGGGAAGGCAGAGAACTGAAGCCCCGATCAGTACAGTAGTTGGGGCTTCACCTCTGCTGGTAGTTCTCCGAGAACTCAGTCATCTTTGAGGTTCTTCAACTCCATCCAAGCAGACGTGAACTGCCCTGGAACCAAGGCAGTCCCACCACACCACCCAAGAGAACAGACAACACTGGATGTTTGTGAGAATACTTCCAGACAGCCAAGCAGAGCCACACAGGACCCACCAACTTATTTTTTAGTGAACCGGTAAGTTTTCCAGCAAACTTCCAGACAGGCTTCCAACAATATTCCATTAGACATTTCATCAAAAGGTCCAACACAGAAATGTAACTTAATCAACTTGTCTTTGTTTACCCCCTAGGTAATCTGATGCCTACATCCTCAAAAACTGATGAAGGGAACCAAGGAGGACTATCTGCATTTCTAAATGCACTGATACCTATGGGATTTGTCTACAGTAGCTTTTCAGTCCAAATAAATCTGACTATGGCCCCACCAACTACGGCAAAGTTGTCTCATATGACAGCTTTGAAGGGCACAAATGAAAGATTTGATTCAGTTTGATGTGGTTTATTAAATTTCTTTTTTGTCTGAATGTGCGTCTATTCTTACACACACACACAAAATGATTTTTTTATTTTAAAACCATGTTTGCGTTCGAAATAGACAGGGTGAAGATGGTGCCAGCAGCACAACACAGTAAATACGTGTTGGAAAAATGGTTCAGCATGTATGTGTACCGGTCTGCCCAGCCCGTTCCTCTGCCGACCATCAACCAACAACCACTGGAGCGTGGCATGGACCCAGCAGACTGGAATACATGTTGGAAAAAATGGTCCTGTGCCATTCTGCCCATTCGCCCCTCCCTCAGAGGCCAGAAGCATTTTTTTTCCATCATGTGAACCAGTCCAACCAGCCCGTCCCTCTGTCGACCATCAACGAACAACCACTGAGGTGTGGCATGGACACAGTAAACTGGCATGCATGTAGGAAAAAATGGTTCTGTGCCACACTGTCCATTCACCCCTCCCTCCAAGGCAAGAACCATTTTTTTCCATCATGTGAACCAGTTCACTCAGCCTGTCTCTCTGCCAACCATCAATGAACAACCACTGGAGCATGGCACGGACCCAGCAGACTGGCATACATGTTGGACAAAATGGTTCTGTGCCACTCTGCCTGTTTGCCCCTCCCTCAGAGGCCAGAACCATTTTTTTTCCATCATGTGAGCCAGTCCACCCAGTCCGTCCCTCTGCCGACCATCAACCGACAACCACTGGAGTGGGGCATGGACCCAGCAGACTGGCATACATGTTGCAAAAAAGGGTTCTGTGCCACTCTGCCCATTTGCTCCCTCACTTGGAGGCTGGAACCATTTTTCCCAGCATGTGAACCAGTCCACCCAGCCCATCTCTCTGCCCACCATCAACCAACAACCACTGGAGCATGGCATGTACCCAGCAGACTGGCATACATGTTGGAAAAAATGGTTCCGCGCCACTCTGCCCATTGGCCCCTCCCTCTTAGGGCAGAACCATTTTTTTCCATCATGTGAACCAGTCTGCCTAGCCCATTCCTCTGCTGACTATCAATGAACAACCACTGGAGCGTAGCATGGACCCAGAAGACTGGCATACAATTTTGAAAAAATGGTTCTGTGCCACTCTGCCCAATCGCCCCTCACTTGGAGGCCAGAATCATTTTTTTTTCCATCATGTGAACCAATCCACTCAGTTCATCCCTCTGCTGACCATTAACCAACAACCGCTGGAGCATGGCATATACCCAGCAGACTGGCAAAAGTGGTTCAGCATGTATGAGTACCAGTCTGCCCAACCCGTCCCTCTGCTGACCATCAACCAACAACCACTGGAGTGTGGCACAGACCCAGCAGACTGGCATACATGTTGGAAAAAATGGTTCTGTGCCACTCTGCCTGTTTGCCCCTCCCTCGGAGGCCAGAACCATTTTTTTTCCATCATGTGAACCAGTCCGCCCATTCCGTCCCTCTGCTGACCATCAACGAACAACCACTGGAGTGTGGCATGGACCCAGCAGACTGGCATATATGTTGGAAAAAATGATTCTGTGCCACTCTGCCCATTCGCCCCTCCCTCCTAGGTCAGAACCATTTTTTTGCCATCATGTGAACCAGTCCGCCCAGCCCGTCCCTCTGCCGACCATCTACGAACAACCATTGGAAAGTGGCATGGATCCAGCAGACTGGCATACATGTTGAAAAAAATGGTTCTGTGCCACTTTGCCCATTCTCCCCTCCCTCAGAGGCCAGAACCATTTTTTTTCCATCATGTGAACCAGTCCACCCAGCCTGTCCCTCTGCCGACCATCAATGAACATCTTCCCTTCCTTGCTTTCCCCATTCACATAAAAGTAGCAGGACTATCCAAAAAATAAAACTTGCCAGACTACTGAAGGCAGATAGAAGGGCAGCAGTCCTGTGGCAGCAGATGGTGGCAAGGCAGATCAAGCACAGCACAAGAGAGCAGAAACTGCAAGTCAGGAGCACAAGGCTGCTAGTAGGGCAGGTGAGCAGCCCACCCGGACGGACCAACTCGGACACTCTCCCCTCCCCATTGGACTAACCCAGCCACTGTACCCACCCCGACAGACCACCAAGACCACTCACCCCATCCCAACTAACTATCCTGGCCACTTTCCCCACCCCATGGACCTGCAGGGCCACTCTCCCCACCCAGACGGACCTGCACAGCATTTGTCCCCACCCCAATGGAACTGCAGGGCCACTCTCCCAACCCTGATGGATTGGCCTGGACACCCTCTCCACCCTAACCACTCTCCCCACCCTGATGGACCAACCAGGCCACTTATCCCATCCCAACTTACTAACCTGGCCACCTTCTCCACCCCTTATGGACCTGCACTGCCACTCTCCCCACCCCAATGGACCTGCACAGCAATTGTTCCCACCCCAATGGACCTGCAGGGCCACTCTCCACACTCCGATGGACTGGCACGGCCAGTCTCCCCACCCCTACAGACCGGCACAGCCACTCTCCACAACCCTATGGACCAGCACGCCCACACTCCCCACGATGACTGACCAACACGAATACTCTCCCCACCCTGGCCACTCACCCCACCCCTGACAGACCAGTCAGGCCACTCATCCCATCCCATCCCAACTTACTAACCTGGCCACTTTCCCCACCCCCTTATGGACTTGCACTGCCACTGTCCCCACCCCTATGGACCGGCACAGACACTGTCCCCAACCCAGCCACTCTTCCCACCCTGACAGACCTACAGGGCCACTCTCCCAACCCCGATGGACCAATCTGGCCACTCTCCCAACCCCGACTGACCAACCAGGCCACTCACCCCATCCCAACTTACTAATCCAGCCACTTTCCCCACCCCTTATGGACCTGCACTGCCACTGTCTCCACCCCAATGGACCGGCACATCCACTCTCCCCTCCCAATGGACCAACCAGGCCACTCATCCCATCCCAGCTTACTAACCCACCCACTCTCCCCACCCCTGCAGACCTGCACAACCACTCTCCCCACCCTTATGGATCAGCATGCCCACTTCCCCCACCCTGACGGACCAACCCGGACACTCTCCCCACCCCGACGGCGTAACTCGGCCACTCTCCCCACCCCAACAGACCAACCAGACCACTCATCTCATCCAAACTTACTAACCCTGCTACTTTCTCCACCCCTTATGGACCTGCACTGCCACCGTTCTCTCCCTGATGGATCTGCAGGGCCACTCTCCCCACCCTGATGGACCTGCAGGGCCACTCTCCCCATCCCGATGGACTGGCACAGCCACTCTCCCCACCCCTACAGACTGTCACAGCCACTGTCCCCACCCCTAAGGACCGGCACAGCCACTCTCCCCACCCCGATGGACCATCACTGACACTCTCCCCACTCTGACTTACAGGCACGGCCACTCTCCCAACCCACCCTGATGAACCAGCCCGGACACTTTCCCCACCTAATCCCACCTGCACAGTCACTCTGCCCATCCCAACAGATCAGCATGGTCACTATCCCCACCTATAACCACTTTCCTCACCCAGACAGAGCTGCATGACCATTATTCCCCGCCCACCCCACCTACACAACCACTCCCCCCACCCTGACTGACCAGACTGGACACTATCCCCACCCAACCCCACCAGCAAGGCCACTCAACACGCAACCCCTACAGCACAGCCACTCTGCTCACCCAACCCCACCAGCATGGCTTCTCTCCACACTCCACCAGCTCAGGCACTCTCAATGCCCCCCACCACAGATGCCAAGCATTAGGACAATCACCAAAAATAAATGGTACAGACATTTTAATTGCATCTATTTTTACAGTGTACAGCTCACATTTGGCTAACCCAGACAAGAGATCTCTTTACAAGGATGTTTGTCAGGCAGAAATACAAGCAAGCTTAGTACAGAAATAGAATTACCCCAGCACCCCCGCATACACTGGCCTGCACATACACTGCATAGACTGCTGCCTGATCTCAATCTTCTTGCTTGTTTACCTCAATCGTGCCCCCCTCCCCATCTACAAAACTCTATGTAGCTACAAAGCAATGCCAAGCTAGGAAAAACAAATGGAGGATGGTCCAGCTTGTATCTATCACACCCTGGACACCTAGATACCCAAGTTGTACTGCCCCCCCCACCAAACCTTGCATCCCACAATTTTTGTTACAGGTTCCATCTGATTGAATGAATTTTATCCTGCTTCCCATTGATGTTCTGACCACTTGAGGTTGAACTGTGCGTAATGATTTTAATTTTAAAATGCAATCATCATTCATAGCATGCTAGCTATACGAGAAAAATGCTTGTGCATTTTGAGGGCTTAAAATTTGACCCGCAGCATTCAGGTAGCACTAGGAGTGTTTGTGCTACTATAGTATATTATTAATTTAGTAATACATTGTGTCACAAAAACACCCGATGCTGCTTGCATGCCATGGGTCAGATTCCGAGCACATAAAATGTGCAAATCATTTTTCTTACAGCCGGCCAGCTACAAATGATTGCATTTTAAAAGTCCAACAATAAATTAGTGCAGACATCTGCTGTAACAACAGATCTATACAGACATACTATTTTGCTAACATTAACTGGCGATGGGCGTGGGCTGAGCTCAGCTGGAATACTTACAAACAGAATTTGGGGCTCAGTTAGGATTTACAGCAGCAGATTTAATTTTTAGAAGCTCATGGACTCCAGCAGCAAAATGGTCAACAAATCCAGTGATGAATTCAAACATTCACAAATAGGCACAGTACATAAAGCAGCAACACAAGAAGAACGCACGCTACTGTGCTATAAGTTTTATAGCCTTCAGATCACAGCCTCTCCAAGAATAAATGCTGTCTCCCTTTTGGTGCCATTTTGCTGTGGGCCAGTCAGAATTCCAGGTTTTCATCTGCATCACCGTGTATGCGGTAAACCAATGTCTCTGACTATGGCACATTGGGCATGGGTGCTGGTGGAGAGAGGGACCACTAGACACCAGGGAATAGGGTGTACAGTACCAGTCAAAGGATCAGGTGGGGGGAATAACCATTGTACACAAGGGACTGAACTATGGCACATCGGGCATGGGTGCAGGTGGGGGGAGGGACCACTAAACACCAGGGAATATTGTGTACTGCACCAGGTGAGTAATCAGGTGGAGGAGGGACCACTGGACACCAGGGACAGAACTATGGCACATTGGGCGTGGGTGCTGGAGGGGAAAGGGACCACTAGACACCAGGGAATATGATGTACTATACCAGGAGAGGGAGCGGGTGGGGGCAATTACCACTGGACACCAGTGTAAAACACAAGGTTATTGGCTAGTGGTCCCTGGTAATCCAATAAAGCCACCTGACACCAAATGTTATTTTAAATCAGTTTCAATTTATTAATACCAAATACACCCTAACAATTTTACCTCTAACATGATCAAATCTAAACAGCTGATGTCTTTTTACCACCAGGGCTACAGAATTTAAGAGACACATGAAACCATATATCTCTGGATCCCCTGAGCAATCTATGAATAGTCTCAGACTACGTCTTTTTGAAGGGATGCTGGACATAAGCATAGGTCCCGTATTTATGTGTAGCAAGCTTAGAAAAAAAGTAAGACTGGAATTTTCCAAAAACTACCTCAGCAGATTTAAACACAGACAATATGTCATTTGACAAGTCATAAGACTCGGGTTCAAAAATACACTGGCCATCAGATACCTTAGTCACAAGATACTTTTTGACACTTTGCCGAGACATTTGGTCATTCTTAAATGGAAAAACAAGTAGTCAGGGTTTTTTTATTTATCAAAAATGCTTACTTCAGGATACAGAAAACATGCAAGAGGATGTGACTGTTTTAAAAATACTTGGATTACAGATAAAAACCAGACAGTGGCCAAATTGGGGAACTCAAATCATTAAGGCCAGCCATGCTTACTAGCAGCTGCATTTTTATCTTAGCCGTAACCTTTTAAAAAAAACATGTTTTGGTATACAATATTTTCTGCTGAATAGGGCAATTCCAAGTTAGATCTCTGCCTTGTGTTTCTTGAATTATTTCATTTTCTTCATTTCAACCATTAACCTTTTAAAGTCTTACACATGCATGCACATTAACTGATATGGTGGCATCATTCATTTACTTAGCCACTTGCAGCCATTACTACTAGATATACCAATTCACATGTTGGCATTATTTATTTATTACTCATCTTCACTTTTTTCTATCCCTTTAGCAATGTACACTAGCCATTTTACACCTTTCTATCTACTCAACCTTTTGGTTAGATAACTACATATTGTTGATAAAAGTTTGGTCACTGGTCACTAAACTTTGGCCACTGGCCACTTTCAACAGTTCCCACCTAGAAGGTAAGAGGCCCCTGAGGGACTTGAACCTTCACAGAAATGGAACATAAATGTAAAGATTAGTTATTAACTGAAGGTTAAAAAAACTAAATAAATATTTTTACTCTTAAACTGTTAGACTAGGTGAATAGGTATATGATTTAAACCTGGTTGCCAGCATACAGATAGTCAAGGCATTTATAAAAAGCATCCTGTCCTGGAGTTGGTATGGAGTGGTTACAGATGGAACACAAATGGTGAGTTTCTAAAACATAGTGCAGAACTCAGGGATGTCAACACCACAATTGAAATACGTGAAAAGATGCTAACATGTGATACCACATATAACACAATATAACATAACAATTTTGTTGATGAAGAAGAGTTCATGGAATCCACATTGAGAGTGGATAAGGTAGATGCTACCTTGTGCTGAGGTGTGGCACACCCTTGGAGCTTGATTGAAGAATCTGTTGATAATATCTCTGGACAGATAAGTCCTTATAAAACATAACAGTCCATGAAATTAACAGTTTATAAGTTCATATAAGCAACCACAAGTTGGCATAGTTATAATACAGGTGAAATGTCATTTGCAGAATGGTGGTAACTCCACAAGGCACATGGGGCAATGCAGACAGTAATTTAAAAACAAAACACCAGCATAGTAGAAAAGCCAATGTTCATGTTGCTGGCTGCTGGATGGCTGATTGACAGACACACTGGCCAGGGGTGCATTAGATTGTGCATTGAGTCCTTTTAATTCAGTAGCCACACACACACACACACACTGGCATGGCATGGCATTTGTGTTGTGGTAGTTGATTACACCCTGGCACAAAGATTAACAGTCCATAAAAAGGTAAAAGTTTACAATAAACCATTAAAAACACAGTCCATAATAGAGCAATAGGTTTGTATAAAGTACCAGGCATGTTTGGAACAAGCAGCAGTGAAGAAAATGGATGTATTGCTTGAAGATCAATTGAAGAATAATCTTCTTGCTGAAGTTAGGGGATTGCCCCTACCCCAGACTTAACTTCATAGTAAGCAGAAACAATTAGCATGATTGCAGAGTCTGAACTGACTGGACCTTTTTCAATTGATTTAAAGTTCTACAAATACGTGTAATTTTGCTGAAATTATTACACTTGCAGAAGTAGTAATAACTTGATTCATGTAGTAGTCCTTATGTGAAACCAATTAGGCACAAAGATAGTAATGACATCTAAGCTGTGACAGTTGTTTTCTTTTCAGGAAAAAGATGAAGGTCTTGGCAACTTAGATGAAAGTATTACTGCTGTTGAACGTGGAGATTTTATGTGTGCCATACCGTGGAAACCTGCAAACTTGCAAAGTGTGTTAGAAACTGAGTTAAGAACACATAAATAACAATCTTTTAAACCCATGACTTCTTGTTTTATAAAGAGTGGTGTGACAGAGACTAAATTCTGGCAATTGGAAAGAGAAAAATAAAAATGGGACATCAACCACACACCTGGGGGTGCAAGCCAAAGTCCAATATACCATTTGACCATCTGTAAATCCATGACAATGTTACGGTTACACCCTGCTTTCAAATCACAGAAGTGGCTATACAGTGATGAACATAATTTCCCTCTATCTGTTGTTAGCTGGCCTAACTGAGACCTGTGTTATAAAATCTTGTAATGTTACAATAACATGCTTCAAACATATAGTTTATGGCAATATGCCTGTTACACTATGCAACAGTGGGACAAATGCATATACTGTTGGCCTATGCCAATCTAATAACAGTGCCTATTTCACCTGTGACAAGTGAAAGGGTCTACCTTCTTTACCCTGTATAGTGAAATACTCCAAAGTACTGAGTGAGGTAAGGATTCAAGCATAGGTTTGAAGCACAATCTAAATTCTGCATATTATACTTGTTAAGATTTAAAATGACAAAACCTGCATAGAGTGCACTTATTTTTCAGGGGTACCTGTGAGTAATAAGACAAACGGAGCATTAACTTGTCTGGGGTTTTGCTTTGGAACATATTGAAGGGATGGGTCAGCAATGCTGACCCCAGTATTTAGGTTTGGTTATGAGCATTAAAAACATTTATACATGTGGAGCACTTTTCTGAATATACACATGCTACAGTGTAGCAAGATGTATATCAAAACATTATAACAAAAGTGAAACATAAGCATTTTTGCAATAGAACAATTTCATTACTGAGCATAATGCATAAAATACATTTTAAACAACAAATATAGACTGCAAATTTAAGTCAAAGTCCTGAAATGTTTGAGTATTGTGAATTTACTGGTTGAACATAACCATGGAATAAGTTGCAAAGGGTATGTGGTACAGTTCAAGTTTATAAGTTGCAGTCCTTGGTTAAAATTACTTAGTTTTGGTTGAAAAAATTATTGGAGCAATCCACCACTCTGTTTTTGTTAACTTGTAAGACTTTTCAGGGTCTGCGATGCTTTAGAACTTTAAAATTAAAAAAAAAAAACATTGTTTGCACTTACAGAAAGCAGACAATTGCATTCATTGCTGTAAGGCTATGAGAAGGTGTTTTACATTTGTTTTGACAGGATAAGAAAGCTGAAAAGACAATCAAAAGAATGAATACATGGAAATACATACACACCCCCCGTCCAGCTTAACTTTTACTTGCTGAGGGCCGAAGCCCTTGTACTAATAATAGGTGTGAGATTTAACTGTTTGCACTAGAAAAAGCAGAAGGACTTGGGTTGGGTTATACTGTTAAAATACCTTGGGTCTTTTTAAAACCAGTAAATAAGAAACAATTATTAGTAAATACACATTTTCTGGTATTTACCCCATTAGGAGACAGTAACGTACCTTGCAACCTTTATGGGTATTACACTGGAAGGAAGGGTAGCTTACCCCCCAAGCTCCAACTGGTGGAAGAGACAGCTCGAATACTGTAGCAATAAAAAGGTTAGCTGTGGATGGTGACATGAATATTAACCCAGAAATGGTCTGACTATATTAGTAGCCAGTCATGCAGCACCTTAAAAAGGTGTGCACTGGATAAATGGTAATGGGGTGGCCCCATTGCAGTCCCCACCTACCACTCTTTGAATTATAGCAAGATAATATTACAATTAGTTTAGTAAGTTTCATACCTTACTATAAAGATGGGAAACTTCTTTTTCTCTAGAAGAAAGAGAAGAAACACACAGACAAACAACAAAAACAAACACATGAGTCTAAAAATAAAACAAGAATATTTTCATATGATAAAAGAAGCCAAGCGTCCCTGGGTTCCCTTATCCTAAGCATGACAAAATGTCAGCTGAGTTTATAAAAGATCCAGATTAATGGTAATACCATACTTATGTATTTCTTAAAATGCATTTTAAAAAGAAAAAAAATGATTACACCATGGTCACACATACAAACAAAAGCCATTGTTTTTTAACTGTAGATGGTAAATTCTTAAAAATAGCTGTAATAGTCCTTTTTAAAAAAATGTACTGTAGATATATATATATATAAAAAGTAAAAAAAAAAGTATGGGGAGGTGATGAATAATTCTCCCCTTCCAGCTGGATTGCCTTGTATAGCATGGGAATCACGTGATACTATTCAGGAACAAAGGAATTGTGCTTATAACCAAATGTTTGTTGCCTGTGTTGGCTGCAAGCCCAGAAGAAAGGAGAAAAAAAAAGTTAGTTCTTTTTTACTTAGAATGCTAGTTATGTAATAAAAAGTCAGATTGTGGGTTTCACTCTTGGTGTGCTTCCATGAAAACATACATTTTGTGTGAAAAGCTGTGCTTTAGGTAGGGAATACACATCAAGCTTGAACTGGTAGTAACATAAAATGTTGAAACAAAGGAAGGTTAAATAATGTTCAAAAGGTCACATAGTGTGCATGCAAGGGTAGCTCAAACCCAGTTGTTTTTGTAGTGTCCTTGAACACTACTGATATTAAAATATATTTAAATAATAATAGAGCACAAAATAAAACTGCTGTCCAAGACAGTACACACACATGAAAAGAAATACTTAACACAAAATAAGACTGACATTATCTGACACCAATTTATAGAAACATAGAAACATAGAATTTGATGGCAGATAAGGACTGCTTGGCCCACCCAGTCTGCCCATTTCCCTACCTACTGGATAAGCTGCAGATCCTAGTTAACCAGCAGCCTACTTCTTCCTACCCCAACCCCCTAGAATGGCCTTATGACTGTCCCATGCATGCTTGAATTCCACCACTGATTTTGACTCCACAACCTCCTCCAGAAGGCCATTCCATGCATCCACAACCCTCTCTGTGAAAACATACTTCCTTATTTCCAATACTTACTTCCAATTTGCTAAGGTAATGCCCATAGTTTCATTAGAAAACTGTAAGTGTTTTAGATATATGTGCTGCCTCCTGCCTGTCTTGTAACACTGACAACCTTTTAAACCAACAAATTTATACATATCTCCATGCCAAATCTTTTCAGAACAAAAATAAATTTAAACACCTTTCAACTTCTTTAAAATACAGCACAACATATTATTCATAAGTGGACACATCTAGTATAACATGGTTAAACCTTCTGGCGCATAGACAAAATATGGCACTCTGCCATTTTGCAAAAAGTTTCTGGTTTTAACTAGAAGTATGATAAAACCATTCATAGCTGTTAACACATTACATTTTCACCTAGCAGTGACTTGGCACGTTATCTGCAAACTACAAATCTTTTTGCACATTGCAATCTATGATGTCATATCTCTTCACCTTCAACACTACCTGCTCCAACCAACAACTACATTCAAAAGTTCTTCACTGACCCTATCTAGGCAGCACAAATGTTTTGTTAAAAATAAATCTAATTAAAACAGTCAGATATAAGGCAAATAAGCTTCTTTTTTTTTTACTGTAACATGTTCTGCACCAAAGGCAGTCAATACTATCTTGCAATTTTGACAACAGAACACAATTACAGAACACAGATATACAATGGAAAATATGCGAGAAAGAGATGGAGCATTATCTTGTTTAGTATATGTATCACAGAAATAAAACAGACAGACATAAAAAAACTTTAAATAAAAAAAATTCAGACTTACCCGGTGCCAAGGTATTTTACTTCTTCTTTTCTGATACACTGGTCCGATTGAGAAAACCGACTGCAGGACCTTCATGATAATCTCCAAAAGCTGTAGCTATTAACCCTTTCAAAGGTTTTCTTTTGGCCGTTTCAGTAACCTGCCAAAACAAGTCTTTTCCAGAGCTCTGGTTTGCAGTTTAAAAATCTGTAGCAGTACTGGGTACTAGGTTGAGATCCAACTGGTGGAGATCCCCAGTACCTGGGTTTGGGATCAAATGTTTCAGCCTCTATAGGAGGCAAGGGAACTTGAAATTGATACCAAAAAAAACTTGAAACTACACAGATAGGGAACATCGGGGGGATTTTCAAATCAACCCGTTTGTAGTCACACCTACTGTGTGTGAATCCATAGTAGTTTATTTTTATTTCTCTAAATGTTGCTTATCTAACGTTACTTGAGTTGACACTGCTTTTCTTCTAAAAGCAGCCTGAACTGTGAAAGCCAGTAATGGCTCTAACAGTATATACTTCTAGCAAGCACAAATTACAAAGGCAGTTGCCCATACTTGTTTGAGACACTTTTCCTTAATACATCTCTCCACATATCCTTAAACCTGGGGTCCTCAGACCCCCACATAAATATACATTACCCTTACCCAGCTTATAGTTGCACCATAGACCTTTTCCTGTAGGTTTAAGTCCACTCGAACACTCAGAGTCCATTGGACTCTTTTTCACAGACCTACACTTAAGTTATGACCCTTACCTGCATGGTCCCTGTTTAGAGTAAACACTAGGCTTTACCAGATTTACCAAGACCAGAACCTAAACCACCTGCTGGCTGGCTCAGCCAATTTGTAAAACACAAGGTTCTTGGCTAGTGGTCCCCAGTAATCCAGTAAAGCCACCTGACACCAAATGTTATTTTAAATCAGTTTCAATTTATTAATACCAAATAAGCCCTAACAATTTTACCTCTAACATGATCAAATCTAAACAGCTGATGGCTTTTTATCACCAGGGCTACAGAATTTAAGAGACACATGAAACCATATATCTCTGGATTTCCTGAGCAATCTATGGATAGTCTCAGACTGTGTCTTCTCGAAGGGTTGCTGTACATAACCATATGTCCCATATTTATGTGCAGCAAGCTTAGAAAAAAAAAGTAAGACTGGAATTTTCCAAAAACTACCTCAGCAGATTTAAACACAGACAATATGTCATTTGACAAGTCATAAGACTCAGGTTCAAAAATACACTGGCCATCAGAAACCTCAGTCACAAGATACTTTTTTGACACTTTGCCGAGGCATTCGGTCATTCTTAAATGGAAAAACAAGTAATCAGGGTTTTTTTATTTATCAAAAATACTTACTTCAGGATACAGAAAACATGCAAGGGGATGTGACTGTTTTAAAATTATTCGGATTACAGATAAAAAACAGACAGTGGCCAAACTGGGGAACTCAAATCATTCAGGCCAGCGATGGCTACTAGCAGCTGCATTTTCATCTTAGCTGCAACCTTTTAAAAAAAACATGTTTTGGGATACAATATTTTCTGCTGAATAGGGTAATTCCAAGGTAGACCTCTGTTTTGTGTTTCTTGAATTATTTCATTTTCTTCTTTTCAACCATTAACCTTTTAAAGTCTTACACATGCATGCACATTAACCGATATGGTGGTATCATTCATTTACTTAGCCACTTGCAGTCATTGCAACCAGATATACCAATTCACATGTTGGCATTATTTAGTTATTTATTACTCATCTTCACTTTTTTACTAGCCCTTTAGCAATGTACACTAGCCATTTTACACCTCTCTATCTCCTCAACCTTTTGGTTAGCCAACTACATATTGTTGATAAAGTTCGGTCACTGGTCACTAAACTTTGGCCACTGGCCACTTTCAACACCAGGCACAGAACTGTGGCACATCGGGCATGGATGGGGTGGGGGGGGAGGGACCACTAGA
The DNA here is from genome assembly GCA_016271365.2 of Neoceratodus forsteri. Lineage (NCBI taxonomy): Eukaryota > Metazoa > Chordata > Ceratodontiformes > Ceratodontidae > Neoceratodus > Neoceratodus forsteri. Next base: position 705,795,717 of record CM057455.1, read on the forward strand.
CACCAGGGAATATGGTGTACTGTACCTGGAGAGGAATCAAGTATGGGGAGGTACCACTGGGCACCAGGAACAGAAATATGGCACATTAGGCATGGGTGGGAGTAGGAGGAGGGACTAGACACCAGTGAATATTGTGTACTATACCACGTGAGGGATCGGGTGGTGAGAATGACCACTGGACACCAGGGACAGAACTATGGCACATCAGGCATGGTGCAGGTGTGGGAATTGACCACTAGACAGCAGGGAATATGATGTACTGTACCAGGCAAGGGATCACATGGTGGAGGGACCAGTGGACACCAGGGACAGAACTATGGAATATTGGACATGGGTGCAAGTGGGGGGAGGGATCGCTAGACACCAGAGAATATAGTGTAATGTACCAACTGAGGAAGCATTTGGGGTTATCAACCACAGGTACATCAGGGACAGAAATATGGCACATCGGGCATCAGTGCTGGTGGGGGAAAGGACCACTAGACACCAGGAAAATGATGCATCACTGATGGGTGTGGGATCAGAGGAAGGGGGCACCACTAGCACTAGGGAAATGATCTACACTTAACGGGTGTTGGATCAGAGGAAGGGGGGACCACTAGCACCAGGGATAGCTCCATGTCTGGGACTGGGCAATTGGGTGGCTGTGCCACAATAAATTGCCTATTTGCCCATGCAAATGAGCCCATAATGGGTATGCAAATGATCCTTTAGTGCCTTGCTTGCCCAATAGGCTCATTTGCATGGGTCCATTTGAATACTGCAAACTGTGCTTTGGGACAAGCCATTGTGGCAGTGTACTTCAGGAGCCACGTCAGGGCAATGCTAAGAAGCTTAGCACTGGGACATGGTCCTATATTGAATGGAACAGTGCCAGTACACTATTCCACTGAATATATCATCTTCTGGCACCCAGGCTATGGCAAAGCAGACCGCAAATGGATTGCACTCCACTTTGCACATTTTTGAATATTTGGCCCCCAATTCATGGTTGCAGAGTTTTCTTTTTTTTTGTTGGCAATTAATATGTTAAATGTTTTGAAGTATTTTATATTGATTGAACTGATGTAACAATTAAGACAACTGCTGGCCACTGGCAGCCAAACTTGCAATCAAAGGACTACATGAGATCAACAGACAGAGGAAGTTGCACATTCATGTGTTGCCATCTCTGATCACTCAATCGGTGTTGAGGCCACAGTTGTGGTGTTATCATCTCTTGATAGTGGGTTCTGTGATCTGACAGGTCTTGTTTAACTGATAATGACTCAGTGTGAGATGCCCATCACACCTGACAACATCTAGCTTGGTGCTGATGACATTGTGAAAACTGTATTGTATTCAGGAGGACTTGTGGATGATGTCTGTCATTGCCCTGGTGTTGCCTGCACTGTTGCAAGTGGAGAGTTGCACAGTGGTGCTGTCAGTGCCAGAGGCATCTGGGGAGAGTTGTCTGCAGAACATAGAGGAGTGGAAATGTATTTATTTACTTATTTAAAATGGGCAAATTTGAGAGGCATGCTGAGCCAAAGAGAGTAGATGTGACTTGGATATGGGAATAATCAAATAACTGAAGTTGATCTGTGGTAATTCGAGTTTCAGAAAGGCCAAGGATTCAATATTGTCAGGATCTAGCCTGCAGCAATGTGCTGAGGCAATATCGGCAGTTTAATTTCATTTCATTTCATTTTTATTTTATACAGGAAAAGACTAAAACATCTTTCTGATGGGTACCAATTTTGAGGGCAGCCAAGAAAATGCAAAGCAAGATTGTCCCAAGCAGGATAAATGACTTCCCTCTGTTGCTGTAATTGAATGGGACCACTACTTTGGCTAGATAGTTGCTCAAATAGATAGTCCTCTATCATGCATTCTGAATACGTGTCTGTGTCTTCCTCCCAAAAGCCTTTGTGGTACTGGAAATCAATGTATAAAAAAACACTCGAATGTCCTTTGTTGACTGTATGATATCACTATCCAAGTATCTTCTATGTCATCATGCTGATGCCTGGCACTGGAAGCATGTGAAATCAACCAAGAAGGAGAAGCTGAACAAACAGGAGAAAGAGGAGGATTCTTGATTGTTTCTTCACATTGTCTGTGCTGCTCCATTTAAAGTGTAAGCAGCAGTTTCTGCTTGATATAGTCAGCTGATGCATCCGAATGGAATGTGCATATCCAGTAGTGCTGCCATGCCAAATTGTGTGCTTGATATAATACTTTCAAACCTGTATACGTTTTTTTTGTCAGAAACATCTCTGCCACTTCATTAATGAGTTTTGTATCCTACTTATGCAGTTGCTAAGATTACTCAAATGAAGTAGAGGTGTTGTCACTCAACATCCTCTCCTCCTCCACCACCATCAAAACTATCAGTCTCACCACTGCCACAAGTGCCATCACCTCAGTGAACACCACCACTATGCCTGCTTTGTTGGGTTGCTGTAAAAATAAATGTCCAATAACAGCGCATTTGTTGCTCAGGTAGACTAACCAAGAGAAGGACCAGGATAAGGTTTGCTGATTAAGCACTAACATCATTGGTGGCCTATTCATAACGTCTCATAAGGAAACACACTTTTGCAGCACACACCACTACACCCACCTGGGGAAAGTTATCCCCACAAAGCCCACATTTTCTAATTGCACAGCCCAAAATACAGTTTTCTGTTCCACTCATCTCACCACCAAATAAAAATGCAATACCACCTTGTAGCCACTTCTTTAAACAAAACTGCAGAACACTGTGCATTTGATCGCACTGGCAAAGAATGCATCTGGGGGATTGATGGAAATATCCGTATGTGTCTCTACAGTGTCATGTATATTTTTCAGCTGTGCATGTTTGTCAAGCACATGACTCACAACCAGATTCATTGCATGTGCAAAAAAAAAAGGTGCATAACGGAAATCCCCTTCATTCATAGCCTTCAACATGTTACTCTCACTGCCCGTCACAACATACCCACCTTCAGATCTTAAAGAGCTAGTGTACTGTCTAAAACTAATATTATATTTTAAAAGCAGCCAGCCATTACCTTTTATATCTGATGTACCTTTCCTTTTCCCATTGTTTAATTACAAGATTATTTATGATGTTAGTAGGTGTGATGTGTGGAACAGCTCTTAGCCTGGCAGCTGACATATCTTACTCTACTACCCCACACTACAGTATCAGCATTGTGACCTCACTGACTTTGACATTACAGCTACTTAAGAACAGCAAATGAATGACTGCTAGGTCATCCACCCGTGATGTCACTGTCAGTGAGATCATAACGCTGATAATGTAGTGTGGGGCAGTAGAGTTAGATATGTCAGCTGCCAGACTAAGAGCTGTTTCACACATCCAGCACAATATTATCACACAAAATACTTTCTTGTGAGCAAAAGGAAAAAGAAAAATACTTCACAAATAAAAAGTTTACAACTACTACTTAAAATTTGTATTATTTTCCTGTCTGCCTGTTTTGGCTCCACCAGCTTTATAAGGGTGCATATAGATGGATCTGTGTGATAACAGTGATCATGGAAAGGTGATTGCCATTGGGGCAAATGCACATCGGCAAAAATCCACTTTGCTGATGTACTCTGCCAGCAAATAATCAAAGGGTGCTGGGGACTTGCAATTTTTTTTTGTTTATGAGGGGGGCTGTGCCCCCCACAACCCCCTATGTGGGGCTTTGCCCCCCACATCCTCCTACTAAAGGATTCTCAACTCCACTCCAGGGAGGTGCATGTCAGGGGGGTGAAAAACAAAAAAAAAGTACATTTCTCGGACAGGCACAAAAATACAGATGTGCCCAGTACCGAACCGGCCCCCTGACAACCATAGCCTGCCATGAACCCACCACACCACACCACACTGCCAGCTCGGCAACCCACTGTCACACTACACCTCACTTACCCTCCCTCCCCTTCCACCTGTCACATGGTATGCTCGCTCCCCCAGCGCGTGTGTGAATACACATAGCAGGAGGATGTCACTATATCCGTATTCGTCCCCCCCGTCCAGTAGCCCTGAGAACAGGTGCCACTACTGAGTCACCCTTTCGTAAGTATTCAGTAGCGTCGCCCTTCTCATGGGATACCCATCTAGATGTCCAGCAGTGAGTGGATGAACTGCAGAACACTTTCCCTAATGTTCTTCCCCCTCCATGAGCAACACATTGAGTAAGACATCTCTTCTATTAGTGTGCCTCTACGAGGCTGTCTGCTCTAGCATTTCATACTTGATTTCATACTTGAAAATTAAGGCAGAAGGCAGTGAGCCTATGGATACTGTTCCCCCACCGCTCAGTGGTAATAATTATCTTTAAATGTCTGTCCATTAATTAATATATCTAAAGCATGCTTAAATTATCCCAGAGTGGTGCTCTCATAACCAGTCATTTGACAGGGAATTCCAGAGGTTAACAACTCTTTGAGAAAAATGGTATTTTATTTTATTTGTTCTTAAGGATTTTACATTTAGTTACCTATTATGGCCTCTACTTTCATGTACACAGTTTCTGAGTTCCAACACTAATGAAACTAACAACTTTTTGTCATTAATTGTTTTGTCTGTCATTAAAAGGTCACCCCAGATTCTGCACCTCTGGATTTATCATTCTAATAGATCATTTTAGTAGCGTTCCTCTGTATCGTCTCAATTTGGGTCCTATCATTTGCAGTTGATGTTCCCCAAACTGCACTCAGTAGTCAGTGTGTGGTCTCACATATGTTTTATTTATTTATTTATTTTTAATTTTTGACCAGGAAAGGCACACTAAGCTATGACAGCTTGTTTCCAGGTGAATCTTTTTGAGGGGCAGTCACTTTCATGTACCTGTGTTATTGAAAGGGGGAATACTGGCCAAGACACCAGAGAAACTCCTGTACTCTTCATTGATAATTGCCATGGGATAATTTATTTCCATCTCAGCAGTAGCCAGAAATGGGCAGCAGTGACCTCAGGTTAACATCTTATCTGAAGGATAGCACCTCGACAATACAGCACCCCTTCATACTTCACTACAGTGTCAGTTATGGGTATTACCTAAGTACCTGGTGTGGGGCTAGAACCTATGACCTTCTGCTCTTCCAGATCCTGAGGTGAGCATTCTACCTACAGAGCCACTGACACTAATATCAGAGGATAATGACTGCAGCCAATCAACCTACTTACAAAGGATTCCTTATACAGTTAAGGATCTGATTTGACTGCTTAACAACCTTCGTTCATGTAGGTGTTGGTTGGGGTGGAGGTGAGGCCAGAATGGTGGTGGTGCTGCTTGATGTGGACAAAACTAGATGGACAGTGGGACTTAGGAATCTTTGGTTTGTACTATTGCACCAGATATCAGTAATGAAATGCACGTGACCCCCCCCCATCTCATTCAGAATTGGCAACATCTCCATACATACTGACTTATTCAGTCAAAAATGAGAAGCATGTTGGAATGTTGCATTTGAGCTTGTAGGGTGAGGGGGTCCTCTACCCTCTGATGAAATGGGAATCTCCTAGCCCAGATGCGGGGGAGAGAGAGAGAGAGAGAGAGAGAGAGAGAGAGATAAGTGTTGGGCTTGTTCCAAAGGTACCAGTGATTCCATGATTATTGAAAGGTACAGACACCTCAGGAACAAGTGCAAAAAGGCCAACAGGGCAGCAAAGAGTGACTTCTGCAAGTCTGCCCTACTAAGCTCTGCCAGTATTCCCTGGAGGTTCTGGAGAGATATTAAATCCCTTGTCAGCGGATCCTCCCATCCGGGGGTTACGGACATGGTCATAAATGGAGTCTCCTGCAATAATTCCCATACTATTGCTATCTCCCTAAATAATCACTTCTCTGACCTCTCTGCCTTCACAACCCTCTTCTCACCTGATGAGGCTCTGTCCCACCCCCTTCTCTCCACTCTGCTGGAGGGTCACCCTCCTTGTCAAATGTTCCATCTCAGGGCTGTATCAGTTCAGGACTTGCAGAAACACCTAGCTGGCCTCTCCCAGTACTCCAGTCCTGGTCTAGACAACCAGAAGCCTAAACTCCTTAAGCTTGGTGCTGCACACATTGCCTCACCAGTAGCCTTTATCTTCAACCTATCCCTTGGTCTGGGGACCATCCCAGACATCTGGAAAGAGGTGAGGATTGTCCCTGTACTGAAGCAAGGAAATCCCAAACTACCTGACAATTATCGACTGACTGCCATTCTACCAACCCTTAGCAAGCTCCTTGAAAAGGTAGTGAATGAGCAGCTTTCAGAATATATTCACTCTCATGAACTTCTGTCCCCAGCCCAGCACGGCTTTTGTAAGGGACACAGCACCACCACAGCCTTAATCTCAGTTACATCAAGTATCCGGACAGCCATGGACCAGGGCAAACTTTCTGGTGCAATGTTTATCGACCTGTCCAAAGCCTTTGACCTCATTGACCACAAACTGCTTGGTGCACAGTTGTGGTCACTTGGCCTCTCCCCCATGCCATGAATTGGCTAATGGGTTATCTACATGGCAGAAAGCAGCATATCTGCTTCAATAAAGTCCTCTCCGAGCCCCTACCAGTGACCTCCAGAGTGCCCCAAGGCTCGGTACTGGGTTCCCTCCTCTTCTCCCTCTTCATCAATCAACTACCCATGGTTACTACCAGCTGTAGCACCACCATGTATGCAGATGATCTGGTAATCCTGGCTCACTCCCAGAATGCCACTACCCTAAACCAGAACCTGACCGATGACTTTAACAGGGTATTGTCATGGGTTACTAGTCTCAAGCTGGTCCTGAACCTGAAAAAGACAGGCTATGCTATTTGGCTCAAAGGCTAAAATAAAAGCCTCGTCAGCCTTCTTACATGTCACCAGAGCAGATGGATCCTCACTACCCATAGTGAGCTCCATCAAATATCTGGGGGTAACACTTGACCCCCAACTTGACATGGGTAATCATATCCTTAACATCTGCAGGGCGGCAAACTGCAAACTGGGTCTGGCCTATAGGGCCAAGTATAACCTTACACCGGCAGCCAGGCTTGCCCTAGCAAAGCGTGTGCTCCTTCCCTCCCTCAGCTATGGGCTGCACCTATTTGCTCACTCTCCAAAGACACATCTCATCTGGTGGTACACTGCTTACAATAACATTTGTCATTTTGCCTTGTCTGCCCCCCAACTCACCCACCATTGTGAGCTATATGAGAAACTCTGCTGGATCTCACCAGCTAGATACCTTGATTTTGGTTTGGGATGCCTCTCTGGGAAAGTGATCAGAACTAGCACCCCCCAGGGGCTGGCCCGGCTTCTGCCTAAGCTGAATCCAACCCCCTACCAACTTAGGTCTCTCGCATCAGGGATGCTCAAAGTCCCTCCTACCTGGACCCTCATGGGGGATCGGGACTTTGCCATAAGTGCGCCCAGACTCTGGAATTCACTGCCTGTGTATATCCGAGCTGTCCCCTCCTATCTGAGTTTTTGAAATTCCCTGTGGGGTTTCCTAAAACTAGCATCAGAGTGTGACTGCCCCAAATCTCCCTAGAGTAAAATGTCAAATTGTTTTGTCTGAACCTCCCCAGGGTGTCTCCATTCAATTCCTGGAGATATTTTCCCCACTGTATCAATGACCTCTGACTACTCCTGCCTAAAATGCCTTGGACATTTTTACACCCATTATTGCTCCATGGTCATAGGCTAACCATGACATATTGCATCTTGGTCACTTGGTAGAAACTTGTACTACCAAGTGTTTCTGTTTCTGTCTAACATGTGCATATTTAGAAAAATGTGATGAGCTGTATATACCTGTCCACGATCCAACTAGCCTAGGAGGTGTATACGACAATGTTATAAGTTATATTATGACCAATCCAGTCCTTGAGCTATGCTCCACTCCTATGTATGATGACCTGTATATATCTGTCAGTTGAACTACCTAGTCTAGAGTGTATAATCTGAAATGTGCTTACTACTGTATGTTTCCCCTAGCATCAAATGATGTATTTCCCACATGTTTGTTTACTGTGACAAAAAACTGTACTCTCTTTGCCATGTCTCCTTGACTGTTGTTCCTCATGTTGTACTCTCCCAGGTCATTCCTGAAAATAGACATAATACTTGTCTAATGTACTTACCCAGTAAACAAAAGCTAAATAAATAAAGTTGGTGATCTCTATAATAGAGAATAGTTGAAGATCAAGGGCAATCATCTCCCCAATCAGTTATGCAATTCAGACAAAGGTTGGGTGACTTGGGGCAGTTTAGTGACAGCATGTAATATCTTGGACGGTGTAGTTTGTTTTGTTGCAAGTGGTAGAAGTGGTTCTTTTGAGGCAGTGCCAGTACATTGGGATGCATCAGTTGATTGCTATGGCTAATACGGTGGCTGCATTACTTTAACAAATTATCTTATCCCACCACCCATGCCTAACTTGGTCTCTCCTCAGCATTTCACTGTGGACCATGGGATGTTGCTGGACCACCTTAGGGAGTACTGTGGACTCTCCAGCACTGTCATCTGCTGGTTTAAGTCCTACACCAGGGACAGGATGTTAAGGATAGTGATGGGGGAATTTCCCCTCACTCCCAAAGCCCCTGCTCTGTGTTGTGCTCCAGGTGTCAATCCTCTCTGCCATGTTGTTCGCAGTGTACATGCTACCCCAGGAAACATCATTAGACATTACAAGCTGGGTTTCCACTGCTATGCAGATGACACCCAACTGTGTCTGTTGTCTTCACCTGAGATGCCTCACATGATCCAAGTGCTTAATTTTTATCTGGCTGAGATCCAGCATTGGATGGCATTGAGCTGGCTGAGACATAACCCAGATGAGATGGAGGTATTGGTAACTGAGCCGGGGTCAGAGAAGGGGTAAGGTGGCAGCTGAAGATGTGACAGAGCTAATGCTTGGGTCCTCTAGGCTTGTGGTCTCTGCTAAGGTGAGAAATCTGAGGGGTCATTCTTGATGAGAGACTGACATTTGAGACTCAGGTGTTGTCAATAATCTGCAGTGGCTTTTACCATCCTAGGAACATCACCCAGATTAAGTCCCTTGTCTCCTTTGAAGACCTGTTGTCACTAGTGTATGCATTCATCATGTCCAGGCTTGATTAGTGTAATTACCTTTACCTCAGGGTCAATGGCAGTGTCTTGTGATGCCTGCAACTAATGCAGAACACAGTAGTTAGGTTGCTAACAGACCTTCCCAGGTCCTGCCATGTGACCCTGGTCCTGGGTGAGCTGCACTGGCCGCCAGTGAAGTGGTATATTACCTTCAAGGTCCATTTACTGATCTTATAAGGCCCCATATTAATTTGGCCCTGTATACCTGATGGAACTCTTGACTACTCACCAATCCTCCTGCCCCCTCCACTCCTCTGAGGTGGGCCTTCTTGCCATTCCCAGGGCAAGGCTCATATCATTAGGGGACCAGGTTCTCTAAGCAGCTGGTCCAGCCCTGTGGAACTCATTTGCCAAGATTCTTGAGGGAGGCCTCCCCAGTGAAGGCCATCAAGAAGGGTCTAAAGACTTAACAAGGCCTTTGGTGACTCTTTGGGCTTCTGTATCTACATCTATTAATGCCATTTGCTGCTAAATTTTATCTTTATTTTTTATTTTAATTAATTCAATTTACAGTATTTAACTATGGAGTTTGCTAATGTTTCAGAATCTAAACTGTATGTTATCACATACTGTTTTATCCATGTCATGTTTAATTTATATAAGGCACTCCGAGACCTTGGAAAAAGGCACAACAGAAAATAAATTACTACTACTACTAGAAATGACTACTACCCCTACTGCTGCTATCCTATGTGACCTGAGTGGGGATTAGGAATCAATGTGTCTGTTGGGAAGATACTATGTTCGTGCTTTTGATGCTCAGCCATAACACCGGTTCCCAATGTCCAAGCAGACTGACTCTGTCTGATCTTTTTTCATACAGATTGCAGTGTGCTGTCAGTGAATTTGCAGGGTCATTGGTAAAATACTCCCACACTGCAGAAGATCTCTTTGTTTTTTACAACTACATGACTGGACTGCTGGGGTCCTTTGGGAACAATAGAGCTATAGTACAGTGACTGCAAAATGATTTTGTGTTTTTTCTGCCACGGTGGAATGACACGGCTAAGCTGGATGATCTGCCTGGGCAGAACTGGCAGTAGCAATGAGGCTGATTACTGCATTTGGGAGCTAGAGCATGCCTGGTCTTTAGATTTCCCTGCCTGACCAACTTGTTTTTATTACCTTTCTATTGTGTAATTGTTTTTTATTTGGCCATCTGCTCCATAATGCCCTCCCCAACACTTTAGCATAGTCAACATCAGAACTTGCTGGTGTAACTGATAGCACATTTAAAAACCTCTTGTTCATCTTCCTCCTCCTCTCTTGAATGTGCTTGCTCATCTTCTGCATCCTTCTTTCCTGCCTCTTATCCCTGCTTCACTTCCATTTCAACTTCTTCTTCCTCATCCCCTTGCCCCTTGGTCTCAGTCTTGCACAAACCTTAAGATTTCTCCTGCGATTTTGCACCCTGATGTGCTTCCGCTTCCCTCTCACCTACCACGTCATTCTCATGCATCCACTGGTTCAAGAGCTCCATTTCTACCTCACTGGCATGCTCCTCCACTGTAAGCTGCCTTGGTGGGGCTGGTGCTACTGGCTTGTTTCATAAAATTGTAGGGTTGGTTTATCTCTCCCCAATCCAAACAATTCAACTTTTTCCTCAGGTGACAAGATCAATGCCAGAATGAAACTCACTGGCACCTTCCTCTCACAACAACTGAGCAGGAGACCTGGCTTGGATATGCTGCCAGTGCTGCTGCAGCTGCAGCTGAAACCTTGTTTAGGGGCTGGGACTGAGGAGGACATCATATAGTGCCCCAAGGAGAACAAGCAGTTGTCCATGCCCATAGTGCAGAGATAGCTGTGGTGCTGCTATTGCCACTGGTACTAGCAGCTGGTAGTGTCTTGTTTGTACATAGAAATATAGAAACTGTTGGCAGAAAAAGATCAGTTAGACCATCATGTCTGCTCATTCATAGCTAACTAATGTTGAATGAGAGAGCACTAGAGGCTCTTCTTTCTCTCCCCCCTTCCTGGTGTGGACTTTACCAAACATTTGTATTTGTCCTACCTTTGTTTGAATCCCTCTATTGATTTTGCACAGACAAACTCATCCAGCAGCCTATTCTAGTGCTCTACCACCACTCTCTCCATGAGGAAGTACTTCCTGGTATCTCTCTTAAATTTACCCCACACCAGTTTCAAGGAGCTGCCCCAGGTGTTTGTGTCCCCACTCAGTTTTAACAATTCTGACTATTCACTTCATTTACCTTGTGGAGTTATTTGAGTGTTTCAGTCATGTCCCCCTCTCTCCCGTCTCACCTGAGGCGTGTACATGTTCAGATCTGCCAACCATCCTCGTAAATCCTTTCCTGCTATCCTTGGAGTATCTCGGTTACCCTCAAATGCACTGCCTCCATTCTGTCCTTTTCCTTCTTAGAGTCAGACTCCAAAACTTTGCATCACTACAAGTGAGGATGAACCAGTGACCAGTGCAGGAGTAGCAGCCCCATCTCTTTCCTGTTAATGATCTTCCTCCCTTTGTACCCCAGCATCCTATTTTCCCTCCCAAATGACCTGTTGTATTGAGCTGATGCCTTCAAACTGACTGAAATTATTACTCCCAAGTCCTTTTCCTCTGCAGTAGTTTCAACCACTGCCTCTCCCATTCTATACTCAGAGTTAGGACTTTTTCCCCTATGTGCACCACCTTGCTCCTCTTGGTGTTAAAATTTGACTGCCATACTTTTGGCCACCTTTCTGATCTAACTATGTCCTCATTCATAATGCTGCTACCCTTTTCTCTATCAACCTAGCCACAGATATTAGTATCATCTCTGAAAAGGCATATCTTGCACTGAATCCATACCCCAACCCATAGCCACGGCCATGCCTTGGACTTAGTATTCTCACTGAAGTCACTGATCTCAAAATTGATCCAATCATTTGGTCTGATCATTGCATGATGGAGTTCACATTTGGAATTCCCTTGTTAATCTCTCCTGTGTTGAGATGGTCTGTTACCACCTGTTGAAGGGGTTGTCCCCAGAGGAACTGGAGGGATAATTGACTTTTCTGGTGTGAGTGTTGCTTGTGTGACAGGTGTGTGTTAGGTGGTGGCAGCCTAAAATAGTGCTGTCTCCAAGACAATTGACTCCATTGCACTGATTGGTATATGACCCAGGTCTTCTCACTTGAGACACCCATGGTTTGATGGGGCTGTCAAGGACATGAACACCAGGGGTTAGAAGTTAGAGCATTGTTAGCAGAAGACTCAGTCTGAGGAGGACAACCTAGCTTTGAGAATTCACTATGGTAATCATCAAAGGGCAATCAACCATAAGAAGGCAGAGTTCCAGTCCAGGGAGATTGCTGCAGTGGGGAACAGACCAGCTTTACTTTTTTGGACTGTAGATAGGCTACTCCATCCTGCCTGTCTGCAGCCCCTCCCAGTAATCCCCCATGGGTTACCTCATAGTAGGTCCAAGAGCGAAGGCCAACTCCCCGGACACCAAATATCTTTATTTATTTATTGATTCATTCATTCAAATCTCGGACTAAAGTACTTTTGAGTCAAAGACTCATTTACAAAGGTTCCACGTCAGAGTAAAGACAACACAACAAAGAACTATATACAAGACATGTGGAATACATAATACATGGAGTTGGGTACAATCATTCATAAAAATTACAGACAGGTAAGGAGGTAACAATTCAGGTTACAGAAAGAGTTACAATCTGGTTAAACATTTACATTCAAGTTTCAGTAAGACGTGCAATAGGTTTCGGGACATAAGAAGGTACACAGGGGAAAAGCAAAGAGGGATGCTGTCAAGAGCTGACATTGTCAAGCGGAGAATTGGGAGATGAGAGGGAGGACAGAGGGTTGGTACGGAGTGTAGTGGGTGATGGGAAGGAAGACAGATGTGGGAGTAGGACAGTGGGGGTAGGGGAGAGAGGGCAGGCAGGGGTCTGTGAGCAGTGTTTTGAAAGGAAGTGAAAGGAGATGAGGGAGCACAGGAAGGGAGAAGGGAAGGTAGAGATAGGGAGGGGAAGGGAGAGGAGGGACAAGTAGCAACAACAGGGAAACAGAGGGAGAGAAGGGGCGGGACAATGGACGGGGGAGGTCAGATGGTGAGGGTTCACTGGTTCATACTTTTATAACATCTACAATTTGGGGGGCCTGCGCAGGTGCTGCAGGGCTGTCATGGTGCCTGCAAGCTCCAATTTTTTCCTCAGTTTTCTACCCACCCCCTGCTGCGGGGTGCCTGTATGTATGTGGGGGCATGCGCACAGAGCAACCCACAGAACCCTCCCTATTCTAGTCATTCCCAACTGCACTACTCTACCTCATAGCCTCCATTTGGGGGCAGCCTTGAAGTGGGAACAGCTGAGTCCCTACTCAGGAGGGGAGAGCTGCCTGTTGGCTGCTCAATCCCTCTCCCGGCACCCTCCCCACTGACCCCCGCCGACCCGGGTCGCCGGTGTGGCATGAGGCATTCAGTGCCTCATCCCTCAACACAACCAGGCCAGGCTGCCTGACTCATCTATTAATGGGATGTGCTGAATCCATTGGTCCAGTGTTCTCTGAAATCATCCAGTGTTCATGTACAGAGACTTTTTCCCAGCACCTTGAAAGAGGCACTAGTGAATCCTCCTAAACAAACCATCTCTGGGCCCTGATGTCTTGGCAAATTATGGACCAATCTCCAGCCTCCCATTTTTCGGTAAGGTTGTTGAGAAAGTGGTGGCTCTGTAGCTCGAGGCACACCATGTGGCCTACAACATCTATGAGCTGTTCTGGTCCGGATTCAGGTCCAGGCATAGTACTGAAACAGTGTTAGTCAGGATGCAGAATGATCTCCTCAGGGTGAGAGACAGAGGAGATTGGTCAATACTCATTCTCCTCAGCTTTTGACACTGTTGACCACGTAGTGCCACTGGATCCCCTAAGGGAGCCCTTTTGGATTCACCCGTACTGTCATCAGCTGGTTTGAGTAATTTTTTACAGGCAGGATGCAGAAGGTAGTGATGTGGAATTTCTCCTCCTGCCTGAAGCCTCTGCCTTCTTGAGTTCCCTAGGACTCAATCCTGTCACCTGTGTTGTTTGCAGTGTACATACTTCCCCTGGGTGAGATAATTAGATGATACATTCTGGGTTTCCACTGTTATGCAGATGATACCCAGCTGTATATGTCCTTTGCTCCCGGGACAATGACGCTGTGGAGATGCTTAACAAATCTCTGGCTGAGATCCAGGACAGGATGTCCTCTAGCTGGCTGAGACTCAGTCCCAATAAAATGAAGGTACTAGTGACTGAGTCTGTTTGCTGGCATCATATGGGTGCTGCCGGGGTGGGAACAGGGTTGTTCCTCAGCTCTACCCCTTTGGCAGCTTTTTACTAACATGAAGAACCTGGGTGTCATCCTTGATGATGGATTGACATTTGAGCCTTAGGTCTCATCCATCTTTCAGAGTGGTTTTTACCACTTAAGGAATGTTACCCGGATCAAAGCCTTAATTCCATCTGGCAACCTGCCATCACTGGTTCATACTTCTGTAACATCGAGGCTCGATTACTGTAATGCTTTGTACTTTGGAGTTAGTGGAGGAATTCTCCATCGCCTATAGCTAGAGCAGAATGCAATGGCCAGGTTGCTAATGGACCTTTTGATGTCTTGCCATGTCACCACAGTCCTGCATGACCTGCACTGGCTGCCAGTGAGCTGGAGAAGCACCTTCAAGTTGGGCTTGCTCACCTATAAGGGATTATATGGAGCAGGCCCAGGCTAACTGAGTGACCTCCTAACTCCTCTCTGCCTGGGCGCTCACTCCACTCCTCCACTGAGGGTCTCCTAGTGGTTCAAGGGCCTGGCTGAAGGCCTCTGGAGATTGTTCATTTGAGGTGGTCAGCCCAGTCCTCTGGAACTCACTTTCAAGATCCTTGAGGGAGGCCCTGTCGGTGTAGGCATTTAAGTGGGGTCTGAAGGCACATCTGTTTAGAGAAGCATTTGAAAACAAGGCATGAGTTTTAGGAACTAGCTGACTGCTGAACTGTTATTTTATTAAGATTTTTTTTATAATGTTGCTGCTCATGATTTGTCATTAACAACTATTCTATTGTTTTTTTATTTATTTTACCTTTGCCTATTTGTACAGCGCCCAGAGTCTAAGGGACTGGGTACTTAAGAAAAAAAGCTTTACTTACTTACTTACCCCTCTGTCACAGATAAAAATGTTGACAGCACCAATCCCAAGACCGATCTCTGTGGCATCCTGCCATGACCCCTCTGAATCCGGAGAATTCCCCATTTATTACCATCCTCTGAGTCCTGTCACCAAACAAGTAACCATATAAGATGAATGGGGGGGGGAGCTTCACATTATAGATTAGGAAGGATCTCTTATATCCCGATAGGTAGGAGTCCTCAAAGTACTCAAAACAGGAACAGTGAGAGACTGGCATGCTTCCAGTTTACTGAGGGTGCTGTCATCACCAGATGCAGGGCATGACTTAGACTGGCTCAGAAAGTAGACATGAAGCAAGTTGACTTCTGGGGACTAATAAACCATGCTTACTTTGGACAGACTGTCGCATGCCCATCCTAGTCCTTATCTCTTTTGCATAGCCCCTGCCCCACTAGTACATAGCTACATAGATACATAGGTACATAGACACTATCAGCAGATAAGGGCATATGGCCCACCTAGTCTGCCCATTTGAGCTTGTAAGTTCCCTTTATGTTTTTGTAGAAGTCTGTTGCCCCTTACCCCTGACCTCCAGAATTCCCTCATGTCTATCCCATGCATTCTTAAATCCTGTGATTGTTTCAGCCCCTATCACTTCCTCTGGCAGGGTGTTCCACTTGTCCACCACCCATTCTGTGATGAAATTCTTCCTCACATTTCCTCTGGATTGCCCTCCCTCCAACTTCATCCCATGCCCTCTAGTCCTGGAACTTATTTTTCACTGGAAAATAGTGTATTCCTGCACCCTGTTCCTCCCTGTAAGGTACTTGTATGTCTCTATCATATCCCCTCTCTCCTTCCTCTCCTCCAGGGAGTACATATTCAAGTCTTTCAGCCTGTCCTCATAGGACTTGTGATGCAACCCCTGTACCATCTTTGTTGCCCTACTCTGACCCTTCTCTACCCTGTCTATGTCCTTATGTAGGTAAGGTCTCCAGAACTGTATACTGTACTCCAGGTGGGGCAACACAAGTATCATATATAGTGGAATTATGACCTCCCTCTTCCTGCTGGTGATGACCCTGCCTATGCATCCCAGCATCCTATTTGCTTTACCTGCTGCCTTGTTGCAGTTTCTGTATCTTGAGGTCATCAGAGATGATAACCCCCAGGTCCCCGTCCTGCTTGGTGCATGCTATATCCTCGCCCCCCAACTGATATGTTGTTCCAGGATTTTTGTCCCCCATGTGCATTATCTTGCACTTCTTTGTATTGAATTTCAACTGCCAAACCCTTCACCATTCTTCAAGCTTCTGCAGGTCCCTCCTCATTCTGTCTACCCCCTCTGGCATGTCCACTCTGTTACAGAGCTTTGTGTTATCAGCAAACAGGGAAATTCTACCTTCTAGGTCCTTCGCAATGTCACTGATGAAGATGTTGAATAGAACCAGTCCCAGCACTGTTCCCTGTGGCACCCCACTGGTCACTCTTCCCTCTCTGGAGTGACAGCCATTTACCACCATCATCTGTGTCCTGCCACCCAGCCAATTACCCACCCGCCGCACTACTGTCCTGCCCATTCCCATATTCTCCAGTTTGTTTAATACCCTTTGTGTGGCACAGTGTCAAAGGCCTTGCTGAAGTCCAGATAGGCCATGTCCACTGCCCTCCATGATCCACCTCCCTTGTCACTCAGTCGAGACAGTCAATGAGGTTTGTCTGGCATGACCTCCCCTTGGTGACACCATGTTGCCTGGGGTCCTGTAGTCCACTGGCAACCATATGTTTCATCAATATCTCCTTCAGTAGTGCTTCTAAGATCTTCCCCACTACCAAGGTCAGGCTGACTAGTCTGTAGCTCCCGGCTTCCTCTTTGTTCATGCATTTGTATAAGGGGATGACATCTGCTGTCCTCCAGTCTTTAGGTACCTCCCCTCTTTCCAGTGACTGGCTAAACAGGATTGCCAGAGGTTCAGCCACAACATCTCTTAGTTCCTTTAGGACCCTGAAGTGCACCCCATCTGGCCCTATTGCTTTATCGACTCTTATTCCTTCCAGTTCCTTTAGGACCCTTTCCCATGTAAAAGGACTTGTGTCCATTTCTGCACCATTACCACCCCTTGTACTCCCTTAAGACCCATTACTCTCCTCTTCCTCAGTAAATACTGAGCAGAAATATCTGTTCAACATTTACTGCTGTCATCCTCCAGGTGGCCCCCATCCTCACCTTCAGTCTCACTATCCCTCACTTTGCCCTTGTTTTTTCATTTATGTACCTGTACAAGGTTTTGTCCCCTCTACCCACTGATTTTGTGATGAGCTCTTCTGTCAGAGTCTTGGCTTCCCTTACTGACCTTCTTGCCTCCCTTTGCCTCTCCTGGTACTTCTCCCTATCCCCTTCTGCCTGCATCTTTTTGTATTGCCTGAAGGCAATCTTTTTGGTTTTCACTTTCTCTGCTACTTCCTTGGAAAACCATAATTCCCCTTGTTAACCTGCTTAATGCATAATTCTGTTGCTCTTGTAATCCGTGTTTTAAATATTGCCCACTATTACTAAACATCTGATTCCTTCCCCATTCTCATTAGTGCCTCTTTCAAGCATGTTCCCATTTTCCCCAAAGTCTGCCCTCCAAAAATCCAGGATACGTATTTTTGTGTGGTCTGGTTCTGCTCATTCTGTAATTTCAAACCACAGTGACTGGTGGTCACTGTTCACCAGGTGCTCCCCAATGTTACCCCTTTCACACTGTCCCTGTTTGTGAGCATGAGGTACAATATTGCCTTCTGTTGAGTTGATTCCATGACCAGTTGCTTAAGGAAGGCACCTTGAAGGGAGTCGAGGATAAATCTGCTCTGGGTTGATGCCGCTGCAGGGATGCTCCAGTCCACATCTGGAATATTGAAGTTTCCAACCAGCACCACCTCCCCCTTGTCTGACATCCTTTGCATGGCTAGCATTAACTCCCTGCCTGTCTCTTTGTCCTGGGCTGGTGGTCTGTAGATCACCCCTGTGTGGATGGCTGACCCCATTTTCTTTTCCAGCATAACCTACAGTATCTCTCCCCAATTTTGTTCCTCCTGAATCTATGTGGCCTTTATGCCATCTTTCACATAAAGTGCCACTCCTCCTCCCTTCCTGCCTGCCCTGTCTCTTCTGAATATGTTGGAGCCAGGTATGGCCATCTCCCAGGCATGGTTATCATTATACCAGGTCTCTGTGATGGCCACAATGTCCAGGTCTGACTGCACCATGGCAGCCTCCAGATCCTCCATCTTGTTGCTAAGGCTCCTGACATTGGCACACATGGCTTTCCTTGATGTGAACTCCCTGGACTGTTTAGCTGTTCTACTCAAGCCCTCTCCCTGGTTGTCCTTTATCCCTGGTTCTCCCTGCTGTCTACTCTTCTGTTGAATGTTGCCCCCTTTCTGCCTATTCACCCGTTGGGTGTCTGTCTCCATCTTTTGCACACTGCTTTGTAGAGATATCCCCTCCTCCAGTTCACTGGTTCCACTGCTAACTATGGGGGGTTGGAAATTAGGTACCCTCCTTGCTGGCCTGCCGCCCCCCCCTTGGCTAGTTTAAATGCTTGTTTATGTAGCATTTAAACCTATCATTGAGTGCTTGGATTCCCCTCAAAGACGGATGCAGGGCCATATTGCTTGAACAATCCCCCATCCCTCCAGGTGGGTCCCCAGTCACCAATGAATCCAAACCCTTCCTTGCAGCACCAGTTCTTCAACCATGTGCTAAAGTTCCTCATGCGTGCACCCTATGTTCTCCCAGGCTTCTCATAGGTTGTACTTCTGAGAAGGTGTCAGATGTAGCTTCTTGATGAGTCCCCACCCCAATTTCCTAAACTCTTCCTGAACTTCCTCAGGCTACATGTTTGCCAGGTCATTAGTACCTAGGTGGATAATGGCATCCAGCTCACCTTCCCATCTTGCCTTCCCAGCAATCCCCAAGATCTTTCTCCCATCCCTCCATACCATGGCACCTGGTAGGCACCTCACCTCCCTGTCCTCCCCATCATGTGTTCTTAGCTGGATCTCTCTTACTATAGATTCCATCACAAAGACTTGTTTCCTCCTCCTCCTCCGGGGTCCACTGCTCCCCCCACTGAGGTCACCTCCTTGGTTGACAGCCACATCCTTCCCTTCCACTTCTCTGGTTACCTCTGTTTGGTTGTCCCTGTTTATCAGTGCAGCATATGAGCTCTGAAGTGAAACAGAATTTGGGATGTGTATCTGCCTTACCGCCCTAACCCTCGCTGAGCCCACCATCATCCAACTGCTCCTCATTCTTGACATCATTTGAGGCAGAAATGATGGACTGGGTGGTCTTAATAGGTGCAAAGATACTCCTGACCCAATTTACTTCCACTCTGAGTCTGGCTACCTTGTCCCACAGTCCAGAGAGATGCCTGCAGATAAGGCAGCACTTCAGCATCCAGAAGGTCTGCCTGAATATGGCTGCCCCATATCCACTGCATTGTACCACTCCCCACATTATACTGCACTCATACTGCTATTCTAGTAGTTGTCTGTTACTGAAGCTCTCCTTCC
This sequence comes from Neoceratodus forsteri, assembly GCA_016271365.2. Classification (NCBI taxonomy): domain Eukaryota; kingdom Metazoa; phylum Chordata; order Ceratodontiformes; family Ceratodontidae; genus Neoceratodus; species Neoceratodus forsteri. The sequence goes on from CM057455.1 coordinate 705,815,497, forward strand.
AGTTTCCTCTTTATTAATTAACTGTCCTGAAAATCTTACCACCGATCCTCAAACAATTTTTTTTAAGAGAGAAATAACAAAAAATGAGTCAAAACACTTGTGCCGAGGGTGGACTTCCATCCCCTTATGCCTTTCATACTTCATAACCCCAGCTAGTTCCTGTGCTTGGCTCCTGCCAATCAGATTTAACAAGGCATTTAAAAGAGAGTGGAGGGGAGGGAGGGTGGATGACAATTTGCAGCAAGTAAAGACAGCAAAGGAAAACAGCACCACTAAAAGCACACCAAACTAGGTTTCAGATTTTCAACAGCCCCAAAACAATTTCTAGTAAAGACAGCAAAGGAATAACAGCACCACTAAAAGCAAACTAAATTAGGTTTCAGATTTTTAACATCCCCAAAACAAATCCAAGTAAAGGCAGCAAAGGAATAACAGTACCATTAAAAGCACAACAATTTAGGTTTAAAACAAAACAACCAATGAGCAGTTACTGCACTGCACCAAAATGAATCTGGATCCTTCCCCTTCTGGCCTCTTCTGTGAAACCAAAAATCAACCAGCTACCTCAAACCTGACTTAGTCCTGCCTCCAGTTATCATGTACTGTAGCTGAGGCCAGAGGTCAACCAATTAGTACCCCTAGTATGACCCCTAGTCCCTGTCCTCAAACACTAACGCTTACAGAACTGGTACTTGGTGGAACTGGCATGGAATCTTTTCCTGCCTATTTTCTCCAACCTGCACCTCTTTCATCACTGTTTCTTTTCTTTGTGGTTTCTACACTAATAACATGCACACAAATACGTGCACCTTGCCTTGCCCACTGACACCCTCTCAAGTCCTCCTCACACCACTGAACACCTGCAGCAGACTACTTCAAATAGTTTTCACACAGGCAAAAAAATAATAATATATATGAATTTCAATGCCCCACAGACCACACCACAATCAGTCAAATTAGAGTATTTGTCAAATAAATCCTACAGACTCCTCCTGCACATGTCTGAATGTATAAAATCCACTCTGTCCTGCTCCTGCAGCAGTGAGGCAAACAATAATAGCTGGGCTACCCCCACAGCTCGGAATGCCCTACAGAAACTGCTTAAGCTAAATTCGCTTGTCAGTCCCTTTTATTTCAAGGTTCTCCTTGGTCAATTTTGCATTGGCAATTGTGTATGCTATTAAATCACTGTGTAAACTGTGTCATACTTTTTAAGAATTGGAAAGGCTATGCCTGGAGTCAAATGGCCAAGCAGCCAGCCACTTCCACTTCCTGAGCTATATAAGCACTCCTTTTAGCCTCATTGTGAAGCACTTTTTCTTTGCCCCACCATCCTCCCCTCCTCCTCCAGTGGCAGCACGCTCTCTTTAGGGGAATTCCTAAGGTACCTTTAGCCATGGGAATCGTCCAGTGGCACCTCAAGGGGTGGAACCCTCTACAAGGGTTCCTTGTCTTTCGTACCCCTACAGGGTGGTAATTCCTCTGGAATAGAGAATGTGAACGGCCAAAACCAAACTAACACAGTTGCACAAGCATAACACTATACTGGCTGTGCAGGACATTGAACCACTGATTTTTGTTGTATTATTCCTGCTGCAAAACCTATATTTATCTACTATTATTGTTACAAGTTTCTGTTTTAGATTACACCTGGTGTTGTTTTATGATCATACTTTAACCTCTGTATTACATGTACTGCATTATATATACAGTCATCTCATCTTTGTATACTGTTACCTGTCCTAACAAGAACCTCATTGTAGATGAGCTTTGCTCAATGGAGCTTTTTCCCAGTAAAATAAATAAATACAAATACAACATAAAAATGGATTTGTGAGCCCACTTCACAACTAGCACTCAGTAAAAAACTGCTGTCAAATACATTTTTCACAAATCCTCCCCCCACCTTTCCCAGTCTGCTAAATTCAGTCTAATTTGTTTGACATAACCTCCCTGCTTTTTTAACACACCTGGGGAAATTATGGATTACCTGTGATTTTTTTTAGCTGGTTCTGGGTGCATGTTCACTGTGTGAGTGCTGCTACTTGTGCCTCTGGTGTTTATTGTGTGTGGGGCATGGTCAGCCCCAGTAACAGCACCCTGGCCCCACAACTCTGAGCTCACCCTTCTTGCTCTAAATCACCATTACAACTGGATCTCTAAGCAGAGTGTAAAATTGTTATCACAAAGGAGTCATTCATGGGTCAGATTTATTTATTTATTTATTTAGTTAAACATCAGTTTAGAAACCTTTGATCCAGAGGCTCATTTACAAAGGTACCTCATCACAAAGAGGACATCAGAACAGTAGTACAAGGGACACAGTACTTACAAACAAAAAGTTACAGTTCAATTACAATTTTGTTACAATAGAATACAATCTCCAACGAAGCAAAAGATAACAAAAGGTGCAAAACTTATGGTGGGAGAGCTGGTGGGAGTAGAAGGGAGGGAGATAGGGGAGGAGAATTAGTAGGAAAGGAAGGGGGAGCCGCCAGTGAGCATTGTCAAACAGAGTATATATATATATATATATATATATATATATTTTTTCACACTAGGCTAGCGGCAGTTGCATTTGCGAGAGCTAAGCAGGAAGTTTCTGAGCCTGGGCTTAAAGCAAGCTAAGGTTAGTGAGTTTGAGACACTGGCAGGAAGGAGTTATACCAGTGGACGCATGGTGAGGGAATGCCTCTGACCTTGAGAGGTCCTGGCTCTGAATAACTAGGGTAGCTCTTGGCACGAGCTGCGCGTGATCAGGTCAGTGCAGTACAGCGAATGGAGTTGGATAGGCCTATGGGATAGGCTATGCAGGGCTTTAAAGGTGAGCTGGCATGTCTGATACATGAGTCACTCTTCCAGGTTGAGTAGGGGTAGCCAGGGTGTACAGCTCACATGTGTGAGTGAGTCTGGGAGCACCAGTGATAAGTCTGCAGGCCTTATTAACTGTGAGGCGAACCTTGTTGAGGGCAGTCTGATCTGCTGAGCCATAGACCGGAAGGCCATAGTCAATGAGAGACATGACAGAGGAGGTGACATCCAGGCGGAGGGCATCAGGAGGAGGCATTTCTTGTGCCGTAAAGAATGCCTAGCTGTGAGTTGGCGACAGAATTTAGGGCAGATATATGTCCATGGAATGAAAGTGCAGGGTCAAAGGTTATACCAAGATATTTATAGGACTGCACCTGGTCAATGACGAGATTGGGTGTGGAGTGGACAGCTAAGGGGAAACTTGCTGTACTTATTTTGGGGGTGGGAGAAGAGCATCGTTTTTGTTTTCTTAAGGTTGATAACAAGTCGGTGCTCAGTGAACCAGGTAGCTGCAGAGTCAAAGACTAGTTAGAGGGAGTTCTGTAGCAGCATGGGGTCATTGTGGGAGGCAACGAGAACAGCATCATCAGCATAGAGAAGCATCTTACCCGTACAACTGCTGGGTAGGGAGTTAAGAAAGAGTGAGAATAGTAGGGGTCCAAGAATTGAGCCCTGCGGCACCCCACAGCGAATGGGGCATGTTTCAGAGAGAGTACCGTTGACTTTCACACATTGGGAGCGGGCGGAGAGATAGCTGGTGTACCAGGAAACAGGTCCTGAGGCAAAGCCTATTAGGTCGAGGGTGGAGAGCAAAAGAGGATGCGAAACGGTATCGAATGCTTTAGACAGGTCAATGAATATAGCACCAGCCAGGGCACCAGAGTCCAAGGAGGCATGGAGGAAGTTGGAAAATTCCAGGAGTGCTGTATTGGTACTATGACCTGCTCTGAACCCGTGTTGTTCAGGGCAGAGAACATTGTACTTACAGAGGTAGTCAGAGACTTGGGATGCCACAATTTTCTCTAACGCCTTAGAGAGGGGGGAGAGGATTGAGATGGGTCAGTAGTTACCCGGAAGAGTCCTGTCACCATCTTTATGGATAGGGGTAACTGTGGCAATCTTCCAGTCAGAGGGGAATTGCCCGAGACAGAGTGATTTGTTGAAAATGCACGTAATAGGTGAGAGGACCTGATCCAGAACCTGACGAAAAGGCAGGGATCAAGTGAGTCATTACGATGGTGTTACCTTTAGGCTTTTAGCAAGTAAGGCCTAGCTTCTTGCATGGTGACACGACGAGGTGGAAAGAGGGCGGGCAATGGTGGTGGTACAGATGGAGGAGGTGGACTGAAAAAGTTACCAGGAAGTACTGAGCTAAGGTCAGTAAAGGAGTTATTGAGGTGGGTGGCAATGAGGGCAGAGTCAGAGGAGACGGTACCATTGATGTTGAGAAGAGAAGGAGAGGGGGACTGGGAGTGACCATTCAGTTGCTTGATGTTGTTCCAGAAGCACCTGGGGTTCCCCAGGAGGAGGTAAGAGAGGCTTGGTAGTATTCCGCCTTGCTGCGGATGGCCCAGGTGCACTGGCTGCGGCGCAGCATAGGACTGCCTGTCAGCTGAACGGCCAGTAGCAACAGCAAGGTGCCAAAGATTGTCCGTTGCTTAAGTTGCCACAGTAGGGCAGGGTGATCCAAGGCATGTATCACTTTGGACCCCTAGCAGTTATGGGAGCAAAGATATCACAGGCAAAGTTGAAAGTGCTTACAAAGAAGGCCAGGGCCAAGTCAATGTTGGTTGCCCCTGTCCAGAGGGACCAATCCAGTGTGGGCAAGGAAGCGCTTAAGGCTTATGAGTCCCCAGGCCTAAGCCGCCTTCGAGAGGTGGTTTTGACCGGGGATGAGGGCCGAGGGGTTTCCCATTTGAAAAGCACAGGGGAGTGGTCACTGAGGCAGTCAGGGAGGATTTGGATGTTGCAGATGCGGATTGGCCTGTTGGTGAGGACCACATCCAGGAGGGTGCTTGTCCCCCAGGGTTTTTTCTAGTAGGCTGTGTGACCAGTTGAGTTAGGTCAATTGAATCGAAAGCCTCACGGTGGGAGGAGGATGAGGGGCAGAGCCAGTTTATATTCAAGTCGCCCACCAAGGTTTGGTCCGATGAGTTGGGTAGGGAGGTGAGGTAGTCAATTAGTGGGCCCAGGGCCTGGGATTGGTTCTTGGGGGGTATGTAGGCTATGGTTAGGAATAATGGGCCTCTAGCTGGGTCAGGGGACAGCTTTAGAGTAAGTGCCTGGGCCTTATGGTCGAGGTCAGGTGGGGGGAGTGGTAGCCCCATGAGAGAATCCTTCAAATAGAAGACACAGCCCCCACCTCTCCTGCCGACATGGTCCAACCGGTGGAGAGTGTAGCTGGGGAGAGAGACATGAGAGTTAGGAGTGGAGGGAGACAGCCAGGTTTCAACCAGGGCAACAACATCAAGTTTATGAAGCGTCACCCAGCAGTGTAGAGAGTCCAGTTTTTTCAGGAGGCTACAGACGTTCATAGAAGCAATGCGCAGCCCAGGAGATTTCAGGGGGAGGACCAGTGCTGCCAGGCCCGGTATTGGGGTGGACATTGCCTGACAGGAGCAGGAGTAGGGCTGATATGGGGAGTGCACAATGGCAGGATAGCTTTCGACGATTGGAGAGGGGGTGATGAGGGGGTGATCACCAAGTGAAAACAGCTACTAGAGAGCAGTAAAATGTGACAAGTGAGGTATTGGGAGCAAATTGTTCAAACTTAATCAGGCTCCCTCTAGTGGCAAAACAATATAAGGAGCTAATGGAGAATAGATCAAGCACAGGCAAAAGATTAACTTGCTGGGGGCGGGCTGGTAATAGGTGTGGGGAGAAGAGCAAATGGGCTGTGGGCTATCAGGTACTATTGTGATTCAAAAAAGAAGGTGCTTACTAGCAGGGCAGACTGAAATTCTGCACACAGGAAAAGCACTTAGAAGTTAAACAGTCCCCAAATGAGTTTTTCACAGGGGGTAATTCAGTTATAACTGGAAATGCACTTCACAAATTAACAAACAGTCCCCAGTGAGATCTGCACAGGGGGGGATTTCAGATAGAACACAGGTCCTGGGCTTGCAGTGACTCTAAGCTTTTAAATACAGTTACAGGCAAATGCAAATAGTTTTAGCTGGTTCATTTTAAAAGTTTCAAAATCAGGCACAAAAGTAACAGTTCTGCTCCGTTTGAGCCTGGGCAGCAACTCGAGGTGTTACTCTGGCCAGGATTCATGCGCTAAGCAGGGGAGCTTGTGGCCATTTCAGAAAAGGCGCCAGATGGCCAACGATGGTGGCAGTAGCCTGGATCAAGGTAGAAATTACCTGGTGTGTCTCGGGTTCGGGGCTTCTGTGGGCAGGGAGGGCTTCAGAGCAGGCCCTCGCGACCTCCGGTCTCCTCAGGGGAGGGGGGTGGTCTCTGGTGTGTCTCAGGTTCGGGCTTCTGTGGGCAGGGAGGGCTTCAGAGCAGGCCCTCACGACCTCCAGTTTCCTCAGGGGAGGGGGTGGTCTCTGGTGTGTCTCGGGTTTGGGGCTTCTGCGGGCAGGGAGGGCTTCAGAGCAGGCCCTTGCGACCTCCGGTCTCCTCAGGGAAGGGGGGTGGTCTCTGCGATTTAAAATGACCAGCTCCCTCAGTGCTAGGAGGTATTATAAAAATCTTTGGAATCTAAGTAAACTGGTAGTAGCTAAAGTAAACATGTACTACTATCACAGCTACTGGAAGGAAAACAAACATGATTCAAGCAAATTCTGGTGAGGGACTAAAAATTTACTTATAATGGATCTTCAAGAACAAATTGATCAAATCTGTAACTCCTGTATTGACCTTATCACCTCATTTCCATTGTGAATGCCTTTAATGCCCATTTCACCAAGCTTATCATTGCCACCAAGCTACAGAACTCCTTGGGTCCATCTGTGGTTCTTGCTAAGTGCATTCTGTCACAGCTGACTGATTATCTCAGTCTGGAAAATCCACTCTCTTCCATGCAATCTGGCTTCAGAAAGAAGATTTTCACCATGTCCACATCACTCAGAATCATCAGTGATCTCCATATAGTCATGGATGATGGTCTCTGCACTGAGGCTGTCTTTGTGACCCACTCTAAGGCATTCAACTTGGTGGATCATGCAATTCTCTTACTGAAGCACAACACACTAGGTCTCAGTGAACCAAAGATCAAATGGTCTGAAAACTACTCGAGCAACTAAACCCAGCTAGTATCCCCACAAGGCATTAATTCAGATCTTGCAGCTTTAAATCATGGAGTTCTTCAAGGCTCAATCCTTAGCCATCAGTTGTTTTCCATTTTTGTTAATGACCTCCCAAAGGACAGCAGGTGATGTCATCTACATGTGCATGCAGAATACACCATACTCTACTACAATGCAGTAAGAATACCCAAGGTTAATTCAGTACTCCAATCTGTTTTAGCATAGTGTCCTCCCAGATCTACAATCACCTGATCCCTAGTGCAACCAAAACTTAGTCTATAGTGTGTGAATCCCTGACTATACTAACGTGATTAGCTGATCAACTTGTAACTAAAACATCAGAGGGCAACAGTATTGAGCAAGTTAACATATTCAGATATCCAGGAATCTGATTTAATGTATCAATTACATACATTAGGCTTATTAATCACATCTTAACAATGGCAGGACCTAAGATTAACTTTCTCTACTGGATTAAATGCTGACTCCATGCTAATGTGAGGAAACAGGTGGTCTCCACTTCTTTCTCCTGTTCATTGACTATGGAACCGTCAGCATGGCTCAGCTGATAGCACTTCCACCTCCAGGTCAGAAGGTCATGGATTCTATTCCCACACTGAGTTGGGCCCTTAACATAAGTGCTAGCACCTGAGTGCAGTACTAAGGGGATGCTGTACTGTCAGGGTGTGCTGTCCTTCAGATGACATTTTAAACCAAGATCCTATCTGCCTTTTCTGTTGGGTGTTCAGGTGGACATTAAACATCTCATGGCACTTCTGGAAAAAATAGGGGAATTTCTCCAGTGTCCTGGCCAAATTACCTACATTCATTAAAATAACTCCAACAGCTCAATCTGGTAGAAGTTAAGGTAATTTGAGTCTGACTCCTGAGACTAAAAATATTTCCTGGTCAACAAAAGCTTAACTATATAAGTATACTGCTGTGCAAAAAAAAAAAAAAGCAATCTGCTGATCTTGGATTGTTTGTGCAAATTGTGCAGGTTCACCTTCTCATGTGAATGGTATACCCACCATTATCTGCTGTATGACCAGTCTAACTTATCAAGCCCCTCAATCAGACATGACTACCACTTACTTTCTTTGTTGTACAACTGTGCACAAGGAAAATCCTCTGATTACCTCTGTGCCCACCTCACACAGCTGAGCAGTGCAAACTCAGTCTATTCAAATGCAGCAGTTACCCAATCATTTTCTAGAATGAAGTGTGGATAGGACAGAGAGGTCTTCACATTTTCAACACCAGACACTTAGAACAAACTTCCTTCCCAGCTGAAAAATGCTTTGAGCTTGCAAACGTTCAAGACAATTCCAATATTTTCTGCCATATTGGAAAACCCTGTATTTGTTTTTGTTCAGTATAGCCCTCTCCCTGACCATCATCATGTCACATACTTTATTTACTGCATCCCTCACTTTGTTAGCTTGCCTCAGTTACTGTTTGGATGTACTTACCTTTAAAGTTTGTTTTTTGCACTGTATATTTTTGCCTGTGTGTAACTCCTTCTACTGGACTATGTTAACCTTCTGACTGCTGCTGTCCTCCTGGAACCCTGCAGAAACATAGAATTTGTCAGCAGAAAAGGACCACTTGACCCACCCAATCTGTCAAGATGGTCCCTGCCTTGTCTGTCTCTGCAGACCCTACCTGGTCTCTATTGACCCTCCCTCCTCCCTGCCTATTTACTAATATTTCTCTATGTCTGTCCCAAGCATGCTTGAAGCTTCCTACTGTTTTCACCTCTGCCACTTTCGCTGGCAGTCTGTTCCAGGGTATCACGATTTTGATGAAGTACTGTAGTACTTCCTCATATTCTTCTTAAACTCCCCTCCCCCCCAGCTTCACTGCATGCCTTCTATCATGCACGCTGTTCAATCCTAGAGTTACTTGTAGGTCTCTATATATGAAAACAAGATGCTGCATCTCATAGGGTTGTCACAGCTGAAGCACTTTCAACTAAAGAAATACATGTAAACATTGTTAAAGACTTGTAATTTATGCATTATTAAAATTATAATGCTTAATTTGACTAGTTTCAGTCAAACTAGAGTTAAAATTCAGTTGTATGCAAATGCAAATATAAATATCATGTTGAGTGTGATAATGCAATCAATTACAATGTCAGCAATCCAAGTCAGTTTGGGAGCAAAGTCTTATTTTGTACAGCAAGGATCTTATCAATTCAGTTATTACAGGTGTGTTAACCATTATATATGATTTAGTTAGTTGGACTGAGAAGCATCAGATGATGACTCTTCTAATTATAGGTGGGTCCTGTAAACAGTGCTTTGGTTGGAACATCCAGGAGTTTGCGTCTGGTTACCCACATCCTTTTGGGATCCACAAGATCCTTCTGTAATCTCTAATCCATATTTAAAAAAACATGCCTGTAAGGTAAAAAGTGATATCTTAGTCCAGTCCACCCACTGCGCCCAGAAAATAGTTCTCTCAAGGAAATCCAGAGCATCAGAACCTTGATCCATTTTAACCCTATGACTGAGCATTCTATAAATAATATCCTCATTTCAAGCTGGCCCCTCAGCACACTGGTAGTGCTACTGCTCATGATGCCAGTGACCTGAGTTCAAGAACATGCCTGGGTCTTCAAAGAGCTGGCTGGGGGAAGATGATGGAGCGTTCCAAGGGATGCTGACCTCCTTAAGGAGGGAGGGCTCTCCATATTGACTTCCTCAGGTGGTGGTGCAAGGCAGGGAGATATTGACACACTCTGGTGCGCTCCACAAGTCGTGTGTGTATACGCTAGTCAAGAACCTCCCTCAACAGCCATAGGCAGGTCAGAAAATGTGAAAAACTCCAACAGATGCAGTATGCCATCCTGCCCCTTCCTGCAGGCCCTGCACCACCATCAGAATTCCAGTACCAGAACTGAGCTTCAACTCCAGCCAGAAGAATTGGGGACCCCACCCTGGGGGTAAGCCATGGAGGAACATGGCCCATGGGTAGAGACCAGTGTTTGTCTTAAATAAGAAATAGCAAGAATTCAAGGTATAAAAAGAAATAACAAGAAATTCAAGATATAATAAGAAGTTCAAGCTATAACAAGAAATAATAAGAAATTCAACATATAAAAAGAATAAAAAAACTCACATGAATAAAGTGAAAAAAATGCTGGGGGGGGACTAAATAAATGCTTGCAGCAATTGTTGTTTAGGCTTCATTGTTACCAAAGAGACAGTCCACAAGGAAGTGATAGCGGAATTGCTTCATTCACAAAACCTTTCAAGACCATACCATAATGTTGTTTAATACAATGTAGTATACTAGAAATGTGATTTCTAGTGTGTATAAGGTTATCTTGAGGTAGTTTATGAATGTAAATGTAATAAGAAATAAAATTTTCAATAAATGAAAAGAAATAACAAGAAATTCCAGAAAAATAAAAATAAAAATTATAAAAAAATAAAAAGAATTTCATGGGTCTCTACCCATGGGTAAGTCCTGGGGATGGGGGGTGGCAGGGCTGAGGGAGGAGGCAGGACTGAAGATAAGACTAGTCAGAAAAGGGGAGAAAAAATATAATGTCCCCATTTTAAAGTAAATAATAAAAAGATTATTTGACTTTAAGTAAATAATAAAAAGACTATTTGACTCAAAAGACCAGTACAAGATCTCCAGTTGTTTTAAGCTACAGTTTCACAAACTAGGGATGGGAGGGTTGGCTGCAACCCGGTTTTTATTCTGATGCTGATTTATTTCAAAAAGGTTCTGATTTACTCTCTTTAATTTAAGACCTGTTTTTACACAGTTTGAATGGGAGAAATGCACCTGAATTATTATATTTGATTTCTTTGTCATATAAAATATTAAAATTCAGCTTTAAAAAAATGTTTTGTGTCTGAATTTTCGTATCCTTCTACCTTCCCTGAGTATGACATGCTTGCTTTGAGGAGACAGGCAGCATGAATAGGAGATGTGATTGGGCCCAGGCCACCCCTCCCACCCTTCTGAGATGTTATTTTTATTTAGCATGAAAACACAGAGTCTGAGATGTGACACGACAACCACCCCCAAAGCAGCAAGGCACTATGGCCTAGAAGTTCAGGTGCAGAGCTGGAGCACGCAGAATATGAAATGTGAACTCCCCTCCAAACACAGGGAGGCACTGTGACTTAATAGTACAGGCACAGACCTATGAAACACATAATGTGAGATGTGCACTCTCCCCTAAAATCCCTGAAGCACTATGGCTTAGTAGTTCAGGTGTAGAGCTTAGGAACAGGGAGTCTGAGATGTGATCACTGTCACAAACCCACTCAGCAGGTCAGTCCTCTACTCCTAAAGTGCCAACCTCCGAGTACAGTCTTGTGAACAGTTTACAGAAACAGGGTAACCCTTCTGTCTGTTTTGTGCATTCAGTCAACCTTTGATCTCAAGTCTTGAAGGGATTCAAACTGTGAACCTCTTGCTAGCATACCCAATGTACAGGCTAAGATATTTCTGTCTTCGGGGGGCCAGATATCTTTGCCTATGGGCACCTAACCAGGTGTACAGAAATGAACCCTTAAAAACTGTAATAAAAGACCTCAGATTTAAAACGCTTACCTTTTTTCCAGTTTGGTATCACCATTCAAGCTAATGTACAGTGTCTGCTTTTGCCATATATACTCCACTCGCAAAAGGAAAGAAATTAAAGACAGACCAAGTAGGCTCTAAAAATAGAGTTTTACTCAAATAGAAACAAAATATGTAAAATATAAAATGCAGAACCAATATCAGAAGAACCAGCCGAATCTTTTAAAAGAACAAGGTTTAAACAGTGCAATTCCTACTACAGTACTTAGATTTCTCTCTCTCTCTCTAAATACCTGCTTAAAGTGCTCATAGATGTTTCTCTGTCAGAGTCTAGATAAGAAGTGTGATTGAAGTAAAACAGAATATTCCTTAAAGAAAACTGTATTTGCCAACCCTTTTGTGTGAGGTCACCTAGCTCCTCCTCTGTCAGAATATATAAAAAAATGATATCTATATAAAAACAGGATGTATTTTCAAAGCATTAAATTCTGTAATCCTTAGCACAACTCATTTTCTTTTTCAAATGACATTTCTTTGATCTGTGAGCAGTATCCCCTCTCACACAGACACCAAAGCATTTATGATTTCGCACCAGTGTACTAAACTTGGTTTCCCCCTCGAAACTTCAAAAAAGGGATACTGATTTCTCTTTTAGCAGTCAAAGCTATAATTAACTTAGAAAAGTCTGTAATTAGCTTCTGGCCTTCCAGGTAACACCTTGTATCTAAAACCTGTGTGTGTGTGTGTGTGTGTGTGTGTGTGTGTGTGTGTGATCTCACATGCTGTTTCAGCATTTCTCAAGAGAGACAGTCCATAACCCATTTTTATATTACAAAAAATGATACAGTGATCAGAACCAGCTATCCAAGTGTCACAACCCTCACCAAAATCAGTAAGGCACTATGACCTAGTAGTTCAGGTGCATTGCTGGGGAACATGGAGTCTGAGATGTGCCTCCCCCCCAAAGAAATTAGTAAGGCACTATGGCCTTGTAGTTCAGGTGTAGATCTAGGGAACACAGAGTCTGAGATGCGAACCCTCCCCAAATCAATGAGGCAATATGGCCCCTTAATTCAGGCATAGAGCTGGGGAACAAACAGAGTCTAAGTTGTGACTCCCCCCTCCCAAATCTGTAAGAAACTATAGCCTAGTAGTTGAGGCGTAGATCTGGGAAACATGGAGTCTGAGATGTGAACCCCCCAAAATCAGTAAGGCAGTACAGCTTAGTAGTTGAGGTGTAGAGCTGGGGAACATGGAATCTGGGAAGTGACCTCCCCATAAATTAGTACACCTCTATGGCCTAGTAGTTAAGGCTCAGAGCTAGGGAACATGAAGTCTGAGATGTGACCTCCCCAAATCAGTCAGGCACTACGGCCTAGTAGTTCAGTCATAGAGCTGGGGAATGTGGTGTCTGAGACATGACCCCCCCTCCACACACACACACAAATTAGTAAGCCAATTTAGCCTAGTAGCTCAGGCATAGAACTGGGGAATATGGAGTATGAAATGAGACATCACCACTCCCAATCAGCTGAAAGCCCCCTGCTCACCTCCTTTTGCCTGATGAGGTTTGACCATAAGCAAAGACAGTTCCATTATAGTCTTCAAGCACATCGGTGAAAATTACTGATAACAGAAATCTAAGTCTACATCTATTCAAAGCAGTCTGATATGCCTTTAGAACAAAATGCTCTCTCTTTAACTGATTCTTTTTCCTTCAGTGTTATATCTCCATCCCCAAGATATGAACAACAGTCAATTCTAAAGTGATACTTCACACTTTCAGTAACTTTGGAACAGGCCAGGCCATGAATTGTCAGCAATGCTGAATTCCCTTTGTGTTTAACTTTCAGAATTCTGTTGCTGACATACACAGGCCATGAACAGAGTTGCAGCTATCAACTAGATGGACTAATGATGTACATCTCTTTGGCCAGCTAAGGAACTGATCTGACATGTAGGATTTTTATAAAAGGGAACAATATAGATTTTTTTATATAAACAATCTGACCTAGACATCATATATGACAAAAATAGGGCTCTATCTTAGTCCTTCAAAGTACCCTGTAATCCATTGAAAGGGTTATACCCCACAAGGTGTACTTGTACTGCAGATAGGAAATCCCGCCACATTCTGCTACCAAAAACTGATGAGCCACTACTCGAGCTGAGTCAGTGGAGCACAATGGACACTATGGGTATGATTCTCAGTTGGGTGTACCCGACGCAAGGGAGTTTCAGCAAAGATGTTTGATGTAAGTGGGGATTTGTGGCACAACTTGCATCAAATGGGATTCTGTAATGTGGCCAGCCTCTGATCAAGATACAGCTGTGGGAAAAAACCCTTTCACCAGGGTTGCATCCAACAACCAAGGGTGCCATGTTGCAAGTGGGCTTGCGCCATGGTGGGGCTGCCACATCCCCTTTTTGGAAGTTTGGAAGCCCCACCATGGACGCAGGAGGGGCTGCAACTTAGACCAATTAGGAGGTGGTCTAAGTGGGTTGCAGCAATGGGTTGAGGTGGGTCAGGGGCTTGTAGGGGTGCACCAGGGGCAGGACATGTCCTAATGGGGGCATGGCTGGGAGGAGGCAACCTGTCCCAGAATGTGGCAAGAATCGGGACTCACCCCCCCAAAACCATTGGGTGCCATGGCATTGGTGGTGTAGTGTCTCCCCAAGTCCATTGGAGCCCCGATCCCTGTTGTCCTTCATGAGAAAACCCCAGTCCAAGTCCTTGTCCCACCATCCCATCAATGCAGAAGTAGTCCCAATACCCAGTTTCTGCCTATGCATAAGACAAGTCTGATCCCAGTCCGTGTTCCCCTGCTCCATCCCCCTGCACCCCCACCATTCCCACAACACACTGCCCACACAGTACCTGGTGGTCTAGTGACCTCCCACTCACCCCACCCTGACAAACAGTGGACTCCCCATCCCCAGCATGCATCTGCAGCTGGAACAGCTCTCCTCACACCACCACCATGGCCAGCAATGGAATGCATTTGTGACTGTTACTGTACACTGTACACTGTATACTATACAGTATACTGAATGTGCCATACACATTCTGTAGCTGGCCTTGGTGGTGAGAGGAGGGCTGCGCCAGTTGCAGATGCATGTCAGGAATGCAGGGGTGGGGGGTCCACTGCCTGTCAGGGTGGGGTGGGTGCGGGACCACTAGACTGCCAGGTACTGTGTGGGCAGTGTGTTGTGGGCATGGTGGGGGTGCGGGGGGGATGGAGCAGGGAACACATACTGGGACTGGACTTGCCTTACTCACAGGTGGCAATGGGGACCTGGGCTACCTCTGCATTGGGGGAGCACTATAGTACCACCACAGTGGGTGGGAGCTGGCAGTAGCCTGCCACAGCAGGCATTCCATCCAGGTTGCACATGGGTGCCAAGGCGGTTGTGGCACAGTGCTCTATGGGGACAAATTTCCCTGTGCCGCAGTAATGCCCATTTGTGCTGGGGCTCCAGGCATGGTGCTCTTTGAGCACCTCAGCTACCCCCCTGCTCTCTTGTGTGGGGCTGCGTCCCAGCCCTGTGCCACATCCTCTGACTGCACCCCTCTTCCTGGCACATGGCCGCATGTTGCAGTTATTCCAGAAAGTTTGCCACTGCTGCAAACTTTCTGGAATAGCAACTTTTATGGTTGCTACAACTGCATCAGATGCTTCTCCCCTTTCAGATGCAAGTTTCATCTGATGTAGGCGGCTTGTAAAATTGGGCCCTATATCAGAAAATAACAAATAGGATAAACATGCCACAAGGTATGGTAATGCTGTCACAAACTCTCAAGGCTGTTATGCAAACCTCTAGAGGTTCTATCTCACAAACATTATGAGTGGAACCTAAACAAGTTCTACCAAGTTCTATCTGGTTCTACTAGGTAGAACTGGTAGAACTAGGTTCTATTTGGTTCATACCAAACAGTATAAGATACAAATGTTTCACCTCATTTTACTTGGCTCTACCAGTTAGAACTAGGTTCTACCTGGTCCAAGACACACAGCACATTATAAACTGTTACCTCCACCCTTACCTACCCCTTTTCTTGCCCCTTCCCTTACCAGAATGAAGTCTTCAGAGGCACAATAAAGCAGCATTGTATCCACCTGTCCTCTACCCCTTGTCTCTGCCCGGGGGGAGGATTAACTTTTATCCTGGGTCCTCCTGTCACTTTATTTTGGTTCCTCAAGTGGCTGCTGGACTATTGAAAAATCCATTGTCCCAGTCGTCAGGAAGCACAGCTGTGTGCCCCCATCCTGCATTCCCCATATCCTAAATGTCCAAACTAGGCTGCCCAATTCTGCACATCATGGGGGGGAGGAGTAGAAGCTCATTATTCAGCACAAAATTGCTGTTTACATATGACATTCAGAGTGAGTGACAGCAGTGTAGTCTGGGGCGTGATGTCCATCAGGGTGTCCACTGCAAAGGTTTGCCTAATGCAAGTCTCGCCCCAAACTGTCTTGTCATTACTCATCAACAGGCACAGCATATAGAAAACAGATCCTGCACTGGACACTGTGCTTCTCCACCCCCACACACACACACACACACACACACACACACACACACACACATAATGGAGCACATCTGGATTTGGGCTAGCCTCCTGGTGTGGACAGGTGGAGGGGGAACCAAGCAGTATTGTAATGTGTTACAAAATTTTTAACAGCCCATAAGCTTTCATCCACCCCCACCTCAGCCCTCGTCTGCCCCCTCACCACGGCCAATAGATATATTTATAAGGGCAGGGTACTAGTAGCTCTTTAGGGTTTAGACTTTCAGGGACTGCACAGCAGCAGCACAATCTGCACTCTCAGCCTGTAAGGGGACAGTGCAGGAGCTGTCTCTTTGACTTCCCACACACAGTTACACACTGCTGTGTTAAATGGATAGTTCAGTTTTTTTAATAATGTTTTTAAATTATATATTTTTTAAGGCTGGTGAATAATTGGATGATGTTGAATCTGTCCTGTTGGTCACCCACAGACACACACCACACACCCTTCTCCTTGTTTTCCTTCCCCTTCACCTGTCCAATATACTATTTTAAGCTGCCCCAGTGTCCACTGCCTATAGGCTGCCCTCATAGCTGCCTAAGAAGCCACTAGTTATTTTTTTCCTTTGGATTAGGTTTTTTATTTTCTTCTGGCCCACAGGCCACCATGCTCAGTGAGATAAAGGAGGACACAGACTGCGTCTCTCACCCACAATGTGCACGCTGCTTAGATAAGCACTACTGCTGCATATTGCTGGCTTGCCACCCACGTGGCTCTCTTATGACCAGCTCCAATAGCTGGTCATCTTTAAATGACAACCTTCTACATCAGCCAATCACCCAATACAATGCTGACAGGGAGAAAGACTTGTCTGGCTCACAGAGAATAAGATGTCACATGATGTCTTCTCTGAAAGTGCTCTGAGCATGTGTGGCTGGACTTGGCTAGTTGACCCAAGGGATGTGCTGGAGAGTGGAGACCAACAGGTAAGAGCATATTTGTTTGTACTGACAGACAGCACAACAATGAAATTGCCACTGATATATGTCTTCGGACCAGACCTGCAGTTCCGAACTGGACCAACTTGATAAGTTTGGTTGAACCATGAAAGGCTCTGTGTGCTCAAGTCGAGCAGAGTCATCCTAGTTTAGGAAAGTCAAATAATGCAACAGAGCCAGTTTTTTCACTCCTATCACAAACCTTCTTTAAGAATATTTTGTTGCCTGCCTGCCTGTATAGTTTGCCTTGCACATAAGTTCCATTTACAGTTGCAGGAAGACTCTCTTAAATTTGATATTCTGCAAGAAACTTAAATAAGCTTACAATTTCCATAAATGTTTAATTTACAGGTAGCAAAAAGCAATCTTTGTAATGGATACCCTCATGAACTCTGTTTGTCATGTTATATCACACACACACATGTATTTTACAGATTTGTATCCACTGGATTCATTCCATGTTTTCTTCACATTCCCATAGTTAATCCAAACATACATTATACAAAATATCTGTTAACTGCTTTGAACCAAGGAAATTCTGTACATCATCCCTCATATACTGTTGTTTAGCAACACCTTCAGGCAGCTCATTTCTGGTAGCCTAGGGTCGCTCTAAGTAAGATTTTTTTCTCCAGTATCCAAAAATTCAGACTATTCCCAAGTCCCTAAAAGAGGGAGTTTTCATTTTGGCTCTTAAAAAGCTAACAGCATCGTGCAAGGGGTTCCTAAGGAGAGATTTAAAAAAATGTATTTGTTGCACCCTTTCAGGTTTGTCAGTCAGCCTCCACCACACAGTTCAGCACCATAAAGTACCATATGTAGGCACTAATCCAGACTTGATTGACATCAAGGGAATTGTTGGGTGAGTATCCTCCTTAATCCTTATTAAAATTTAAAATACAGCCTATAGTTTGATTGGAAACTGCAGTATAGGGCTCAGATATCATTATTTTTGGTCCATAAAGGGTTTTCTGAAATTAAAGCCCCTAGATAGTTGTAAGATTTAACCTGTTTTGGTATATTTTTATTCAAAAATCAGGTGAAGTTTTTCTTACACTTGTCAATACCATGATTTAAGATAAAATACATTGCATGCTAATAGTGGAGATGTATTTGAAATTTCAATTGAATATTCAACTAGTGTAATGTGGTAGACACAGGGAATCCTAACAAGGGTATTAAACGTAAAAAATGCAACAGTGGGATCCACAGGCAGCTGCCATGTAAGCCCAATAGCACAGTGGTATAGCATGGGATGTTTCTGGGGATTTGGATTCAATTCCCAGTCAGGTCACATTATTTCTTTTTCATTATAATCCATGTTTCAGTTGCTAAACTATGTTTCACAATACTGTGCACCACTAACTAATTACCATATCAGTTACTTCTAGTTGCAGGATATGCAATCAGAGAAAGATATGTGATTGTGGGATCCTCAGCTGCTGCCATGCATGCCTGATAGTTCACAGACAGAGCACTGGAAGTTTCCAGGGCCTGGGTTCCATTCCCAGATAGGGCACATTATTTTGTTCTCATTAAAATCTCTGCTCCAATCACTTAGCTGTGGCTAATACTGTAACTGCACCACTAACTAACTGCCATCTAAAACATCTAAAATATTCCACTAAAATCTGGTTCTACAGTAACCCAAATGTGGACAGCCCCACATGGAATGTGTGCATGTATGTATCTCTAGGGACTATATATGTATATGGAGAGAGAGAGAGAGAGAGAGAGAGAGAGAGAGAGAGAGAGAGAGAAATTAATAGCATGCTCTGCTATATTTACAAATAGGTATAGAATTAATAAAACCAAATTAGGTTTGATGGGAAATAGTTAAATGCTTAATTGCTGGGCATAATTGAAGAAGAACTGGTGTCATTAGCATAGAAGTGTTAATTGCTATATCCTGTCTGTGGAGAAAAATGTTTCATACCTTAGAGTCATATAGCTTCCTGGCAGATAGCAGGAGCTGTCATAAATATAGCTCATGTCATATTTTACAACAGGGTGGGGTGGAGAGTTATGTAACCTAACTATATGCCAAAAGATCAGCTGAGAGATTTGCACTGGGATTTGGTCATGGAACTTGAATAGTAAAGGTTTTAGTGATCTGTTTTACAACCACCTCTACCTGATGTATGTGACGTAAACTAACTAGCTTTCCATTTTCATAATACTTCTGAAACAAGCAGGAAATAATGTGTATCTTTATTGTGAATGGCTGAAAGTAAGCTGTGATCTGTAAATGAATAATGTTAGGAGAGATTCTTAAAGGTGGGCTGAATCATTTGGATGCATAGTAGGGCTGTTCTGAATGTTGGCATTCCGATGAATGAAAGTCTGTTGGTAGCAGAATTCAAATGTTCCCCTTGCCCTGGTGGGAGGAGTACACTGCAGGAATGCAAAGACAATTGCTGATACTTTCAAAAAGCAATTTATGGACCTTATGGCTTTCACCTCCCAGTTCCCATCCTCCAGTGTGGACAACACCACTGGCAGCTCATCCCCCCCACATCCTTCCTCACACCATCCTCCATTGTACCTCAAACTGGTGACAACAAAGCCAGCCTGGTGGTGAGGAGGACTGAGGCACTGGACACTTTACCTCCTGCCATGCTGGTGACCCAGGGTCAGAAATGGACTCTGGTCACTCAGAAGCCAGCAGGAGAGGAAGGATGGAGTATCCCTAGCACGGATCTCCTTCCTTGGGGAGCAGGGTTAGTGTAGCGTGTTGCTTTCCAGTCACTGAACATGGCTGGGTGACAGCACATGCATGCCACCATGCAGGGGAAGGGATCCCACATTCAGGGTGCTAGGACCATCTCAGCTGAGACAGAGCTCGGACATCATGCCCATTGCATGTCCATTGGCCCATGGAGAAAATTGAAGGAAAAAACACCTCTGGGTGACACAATGAAGACCAACCCCCCCACAGACTCTGCACCAGTGGTGGGACACAACCACAAGTCTTGTGGCAGAGGATGATGGTGAAGGTAAGTCCTAGGGAGCTGTGTAATGTGGCTGGGGGGTGATCTGAAGGGGGCCACCGGGAGAAATTCAGCAGTAAATAAATGCTGAAAAAAAAGGTGACAATGACCAATGCTGTCTTCAAGCACCTAACTAGCCACTCTCTATATATGAGCACTGATTAAGATGACCTTGAACCTCAACTACTGAGAAACAGTGCTCCCATCACAGCCCCTATGGTCAAGCACATCTTTAACCTGTCACTTGTGTCTGGCACTGTCCCTGACTGCTGGAAGCTTGCAAGAGTTGTCCCTGTCCATGAGGCTGGGGACACAAGATGTCCTGATAATTATCGTCCCATTGTGATACTCCCTGCACTTCACAAACTACTTGAACTTGCTGTACCTGATTAACTCACTGAACACCTCTACACCATGATAGCTCAATGTCTCAGCAACATGGTTTCCATAAGGGCCATAGCACCTCCACTGCTTTCACCACTGTGGTCACTGGCACTAAATATGCCATGGACCACGGTCAGCTCACTGGCAGCATTTTTGCTGATCTGTCTAAGGCCTTCAGTTTGGTCAGTCACAGTCTCAAGTGTTATAAACTGCAGGACATGGGACTGCCCACTCATGCTATCACCTGGGTCAGGCACTGTCAAACCAATGACATGTGGTCAAGTTCAATGGCTGTGTCTCCGAGTCAGCTCCTGTTAAACCTGGGGATCCCCAGGGCTAGATTCTCAGGTCTGTTCTCTTCTCACTGTTTAGAAGGAGCCTCCCTACTGTTGTCACTTAGTGTAGCATCACATTGTATGCTGACGAGCTGGTGCTCCTCCACAAATCTAAGAATATGAATCTCTTCAACTCCCATCTTACTGAGGACTTCCACAAACTGCAAGCCTGGTTCATCAAAAAGTTAGTTCTGAATGCTAAAACGACTCAAACTATGCGTCTTTGGTCCATTGCCAAATGTAGAATCTGCCCTGCCCCTTGTCTATCAAGTGCACTGGTGGAACCCCCCTGAAGATAGCACTATCTTTTAAATTCCATGGGGGTTACACTTGATCTGCACAATGACTTCACTCTCCTCATCCACAATGTTTGTAGGACTGTAAATGCCAAGCTTTGTCTGGCATATCATGCTAAAAGCTGCCTTACATCCAATGCTTACCTAGCTGTTGCCATGGGTGTCCTATTTTCCTTCCTCAAAACTGAGCTTGTATCATTCTCTTGTACATCCAAGTTGCTGCTTGTTAACTGGGAGGCTATCTACACCAACATTTGCAGATCTGCCCTTTTGCTAAACAGAGCAATACATCACTGTGACCTCTACAGCCATCTAGTTTGGCTATCCCCTGTAAATAGTCATCACTATATTTTAGGTTCTCTCTCAGACAGAACAATTAGGACTGGCACTCCCACCTCCACTAAAGCCCTGCTCAGTTCCTCCCACTTGTCCTACCCCTGGAGATGCAACAAAAAAAAAAACCTTCTCATTGTCCCTAAAACATCAACCCCTGTGAGGAACCATGCGTTCAGTGCTATGGCACCCAAACTCTGAATTTCTCTGCCGCATGTAGTCTGCAGCTCCTCCTTACACCCTCAATTTATAAAGTCTTTGTGGGTTCACCGAAAGGCCAGTCTGAGTTGTACCTGCACGTGCTTGTCCAAGGTATCCCCTGACCTCAGCCGGTTTAGTCTTGCCATCAGCAGGTCCAATCTAAACCAGTCCATTTGCATTTCAATTCACTCAGTAAAATGTGCTAGAAGACTATGCATTGCATTTGCCTTCACAGGTCTTGTTGTCTATGCATTTAAGTTGGCCAGTGACTCACTAGCTCTTCTAGCCTGCTCATGAGTTTTTCATGAATTATTGTACCTTATATTTGTGTTTTTACCTTTCTGCTCCACAACATGCTTTGTTGTATTCATTAATTTGCTGCATTTGGTCCCTACTGTACTTTAATTATTGAATGTTCCTTATTGTATTGTAATATATAGATTTTAAAAATAATACCCCTGAAAAGCATGAAAAAATATCCCTTAATAGGTGACTCAGTCCCGTAATACTATACTTCCGGTCCTCGTAATACTATACTTCTGGCCCAGTAATACTATACTTCTGGTCCTCCTAATAGTATCATTTGGACCTCACCACCGTGGCTGATGTCTGAAGCGTGTTTTTTTTTCCTTACTGAGAGTTCATTCCGGCCTTCTCAATTCAGGGAGTGGTGGGCAAGGGGCAAGGGGCAGGTGAACATGAGGAGTGAGGAGCACAGAACCGCCCCACAACCAATCTATAAGTAAGACCTCATCAGCAACTCGCATCCATATACTACAAAAAATAACAATTAGGTTTCAGTGAATCACTCAGCTGTAATTCACTCAAACCTATCTATTATTCTATTTGTAATTTATTATATTGTGTCTTTGCCTGTCACTATTGTATTGCCTGTCTTGTAAACTCCCAGGTCATACCCGAAAATAGGCACAGCTGTGTCTAGTGTACTCACCTGGTCAATAAAAGCCAATAAATAAGTAAGTAATGGAAACAGCAGACAGACAAAACTCTAGTAGCAAAGCTTGAACAAGGAACAGTAGTATATAAACAGGCAAGTTACTTGTGTAGCGATTTGACAGTATGTGGAGGGGGGGTGTGGCAGCAAGATGGCTGCAACGCTGCTCCGCTCCCTGCAGCTCCATTTGTTGTAGAATTTAAAAGTTTTTTCCTCCTAAAATGCTGATGTTTTATTTTAAAACAAGCTAAAGTGTAAGAATGATTTTTAAGTTTGCCTAAGTTTGCTTTATCATCGCCATTTTGCTTTTAGCTCCTGGGGTGTGGATTTGGGGAGCTTGATCGACATTCGACAGTTGGCGTTTTATGCTTCATATTTTCTAACAGATACTTTTTGCTTAACCATGGGCATTTTTGCTACTAATATGCCGTTTCTTGGAGTTTGGCTAGCTGGCATTTATAGTTAGCCAGCAGTTAAGTTAAAACTGAGATGGTATTGTGAAGATGGAGGTCTTAAACTAAATGAAAGGGCAAAAAAAGTTAATACTGAGTCGGCTTGTTCATTTGAAAATCAACATTTGCTATACAGTCATGATGCTGTATTAGTGACTTTAGTGAGTGAACCTGTATCCAGACTCTGTGGTTTGGTTCCCTGTATGGCACAGAGAGAACATAATGAGAAAGGCTGACAGTGCTGAAATCAGATTACAATTGGAACCAGAACCAGAACTGGATGGCCCAGGTGTAGCACTATACATGCTAGAAGGCTTATTTTGACAAAAAAAAAAAAAGGTATGCCAGCATTGCCTGTATAATTCAATGAATCTTCCTAGATGAGCCTGATTTACTATGCTCAGAGAGTGATGTCTTTTATTCTTTTTTACAGATACAATTTGTCTGCAGACCAGACCTGGTAACGAGTGAGTGGTGGACACAAACAGACAGCATGGTTGGTGTTTTCTTGTAAGAAGTGCCTCAGACTTAAAAAACTGGAGGAATGCACACATGCTGTGCTGGGGCCAGCAAAGTTAAAAAACATAGAGTGGAGATAAGTCAACTTTCTGAATGGAGCTAATGTGGAGAGGAGTTGGGAACTTGGAGAATTTCAGAGAGTGATTTCACTGAGTTAGTTCATACAAAGATGCTGTTACAGTGACAGGGGAAGACAGGCCATGGGGTAATGCTACCCAGGAGGTACTGTTTTTTTCTTCCTCCTAGTCAGAGAATTATTTCTTTAGCTAGTAAACAAATCGCTGGAACTGGGTTTGAATGTCATGGTACCCTTTCAGTGGTATAATTATAGAGCCATATACCATATAATTGAAGCAGGATTCCTGGTTATGGAGCCACCTACTGTGGTGAATTGTCAGGTTTTGAATACTCTCATTGGTGGTTTTTGGAATTTAATCAAACTGTAAGCAGAAACTCTGTCTTCTCTGTGTAAACATTGATACATGTCTTGAGTACTGCTTGCATTTTTGACCACAGAACTGACAGACAGATTCTGGGGTGCTCTTTAGCCTTATTTTTTCTGAAGCTGTTTGATTTTAAAGTTTCTTTATTTAGAGATACTTTCCTGAGCAAATATCTCCACTTACAGTAATTTAGACTCCCAATAACTTTTGCTGTGAGATTTATTATTGACTATGACAATGGCCTGTCTTTGCAGCCCTGCAATTAATCTATTTAAAAGAAAGAGTATCTGACAGGGGGTCTGCTACAGAGCCATTGAAAATGATTTATTTTGGTGGATACTTACACATGCAAACATATAAATATTTTAAAAGCGTTCATTGTTCGCATGTTTAAGAGCCTATGAAATAAATTTGAATATGATTCTTCTTTGTCACTCCTGTGCCACTGTTAACCTTCAAATGGCTCTGGGGTTAAATGATTAAGATGCTGATTTAATGATAGAGGGAGGTTATTTGAATAGTGCTCACTGGCTTTTATTTACCATATGGTCTCCTGAATATAAATTGAGCTTATCAATTCCACATAATAAATTACGGACTCCTGAGATAAAGAAGCCTTGAAAGTTTGATTTAGAAATGAATGAACTCTTGAAAGTGTGGAGCCACACCACTGTTGAGCAGAATTTTAGAGCCAATACCTAATGCTAAATATTGTATGAACGTTTACAACTGCAAAATGTGTGCACCTTCTTCATTTCAGTGTTTGGAATTCATTATTTCTTGGTAGTGTAAAATGAAAATTGCTCAGATAGCAGAAACTGTTTTAATTATAGGTAAATTGCTATACTGTGGCTAATTATCTTATAGTAATGGCTAAGAGCCTAGAATGTAAACAATTCATTTCATTTTGAATTTTAAAATGAATTAGATAAGCACCAGTAGCTGCCTATGATGAGATTTTTTATATTCTTACAAATTAAGATGTGATGGAATTGAAAGTGCTGTAAAGATTACTAGGGGCGGGTCCTAGCAAAATTATTTTGGTTGAACTAGTTCAGAACACTGGGAACAACTCACTGACACTTTATTGCTTGCATTGGGATCTGATCTTATACCCTACTATTTTGTTCCTGAAGGAGAGGGAATAAGAGTGGTGGCCTAGTTTTCCTTATAGATCAAGTGATCCTAAGCCTGTGACCATTATCCAAACTCTTAGGGCAATAGTAGCCAGAGGTCCCATACCCTAGACACTGACTTAATTGGTCCATGGGCTGGGGACTGCTACAACACTGTAATGATTTTGATTTAAAGGTCTCAAGATTGTATCCTAGCCTGTTCTGCAGCCTGGTACCATTGCCAAATCCCTCCTTGGGGAATGGATGGCTGTGGGTGTGGGTTTAGTAACTATGTATGATGTCTAACAGTGTTTATTTGAAGAAATCCTAGTGGGCCTATAAGGGTACTAATTCCTATTCTGGATTCTGTAATGCACCTGTCTAGAAGTCTATTATATACAAGTCTGTTAAAATATGGAGATTAATGGATATTAATATGGCAATTTATAGCAACAGCACTTTAAAATAGAATTTCAGGTCAAGGTACTTATGATTTAAACAAGAGAAATTTGGTTCAACTGGAAGAGATGGAATTTTTTGGCTAGGCTGAATGTATTTATTATTACAATGTTGGACAATCTATATATGATAGTTAAGTCTGGCTTTATTAAAGTCAGTCATAGATAGAACCATGGAACTATGGACTGGTTACAAGCCTTTTAACTAGGCTGATCCATGTGATGTAATGTACCTTTAAAATTAATGTTTATTATGTATTTTGTGTGCATTTCTGCAAAATATTATTAGTCTAGTTTCGTTATGACTTAAAGTTGATCAAATAAACTTAACTTACACTATATAAACAGGCAATGATGAACATGCAGGCAACAGAATAACTCAGTGTATTGCCTTTAATATATCCCTGGAGCACTTTGAGTACAGCACCCCCCGGCCGTGGGTCAGCCCATAAAGATGGATGACTTGAAAACCCACTGATTTTGCTTAAACCAAGGGATGAGACCAAAACAAGGACGGTCAGAGATTTTTCATGCAGCTTGACGTTCTGCACTGTGTCTTCTGAAGGATAGACAAACAAGGATTTACATTCTGATTCAGTGACAGGTGAGCTCAGTCACCCAAGGCATGCAGGAACCAGATGGGACAAGATGTATACCAAGAACCAAAGTCTCCTTCCCTCACCCTACCAAGCCTCTACTACAATCCCCAATAGTAAAGGAAGAGAAGTAAGTAGTCCCATGTACCTCTAGCAGCTACTGAATGTTAGCAAAGTCTCAAAATTGTACTCAACTGTTCATGGGTTCCAAGTACCCATCAGATGGGTTGACAGCAGTTGAAAGAAAAAAGGTTGCTTTTGAGGGGTATTAGGTCTGAATTACCCTGATCCCCTTACGTGAGCATCAGAGGGGAGGAAAAAATCTGCTTCTGTTTCCTACCCTCCTATTAACTGGTGGGGATTGAGGAAGGGGTCACCCCTGTTGGCAGGGTGAGGCTCAGAAGGAGTGCCCACTGGAGAACAGAAATGAGAGGCAATTAAATGAGGGCCACCTCGGGTACCCACATGGACTCTTATGGACCTCAGAGGAATACTACATATTTGGGGGACTAAAAAATAAGTCAGGCTTCCAGAGGAAGACGGGTCATGTAGCAAGTTTGTCTTCATCAGACCCACATGCAGTAAATATCCTCTAACAACACAAGAATGGGGATCAAATAGGAAAAGGTAGCCAATCCTACTGCATAGCTCTAGGTCCTAGGTATCTTGTCTCCCACTGCCCAACTGCCTCTCTCAAACATTGGGGATAAACAATATCTTGCAAGGGCTGCACCTTGCGATGCTCCACCCCCATCATGGAAGAACTGGACTGACAAGCCAGACAGCTTGCACTGGGCTAGTCACTAGGTGATTAAAAAGACCTGTAATGGAGCAATATGGCAGCAATTTCAAGTATCCACTAGCATGTAGGGCTATGGCAAGCAGTGAACTATACCATTTGACTCTGCCCCCCTTCCAAGCTAACCCAGGTACAAAGAGCTGCGGAGGCCATGAGACAGAGCCATGTACTGGGATGGATTTTAGCATCAGCCCTTCAGCAAGCATTAATAAGCGGGGGGTCACCAAAGTAAGCCCTGCATAATATCATGCCTATGATTCAGAGTGGCAGTGGGCAGAGAGGCATGGCAGAGGTGGTGAGTAAAACAATTCCATCAATTATAGCAACTCCATCTGCAATAATAGCCACCTCTGCCTTCTCCATGTGCAGTGAAACTCCAGTTTTTTTTTCATCTCATGACTGCGAAAAGCTTGACATCTGGTGATTGTGAAAAGCCTGACAGCAGTATAAGGTCCGGTGACTGTGCCAGCTCTGAAGTCTGTGAAGCAATCCCCTATTTGCTACAAGAGCACCCTCCCTGCCACTGCTTCTGTGTCTTACAATGATGCATTTTGACTGATTGTATTGTGGTGTGTGTCCCCTGCTCATTTGTGTACTGTTTCTGTGAGAACCTGAACTGCCAGTCATCTGTGAGGTGGGCAGGAGCTAGCAGGTTTAAAACCCAGCACTCACCCATTAAGCAGCAGCATTCGGAGCTACAGTGGGCAGAAAGGCACAACAAAGAGATGTGTCTGCCTGAGATGCTGGGACCTGGGCATGTTATTCTGCTACTTAAAGTCTTAATTTTCTTTTGAGTATATGTTTTCACTTGTATGATTTAATCTAAAAAAGCTTGTTTGATGTAGTGTTTCATTCACATATACAAATGTAATTCTGGTATTTACTGATAAGGTGTGCATTTTAATGCAATTTTATTTGTTGATAAGGTGCATACTTTAATGTAATGTAGTTTCAATAGTATTTATTGGTAAGGTGCACATTTTAATGTAACCTTATTTATTGATAAGGTGCATACTTTATTGTAACTTAGCTCCAAAAGGTATTTGCTGAGATTTTTGACACTTTTTGATTTCAGCTGCTTCTTTTAATACCTCAGTATGTATGGGCTTAAAGGGGTGTTTAGATACTTTCTGATTAATCAGTGGTCCCTGTGTGGGGACTCTAATGATACTCCTATTTTACCCCAAAACAGTCTAAATATCTTTACCAACAAATGGAAGAGATATCGTTGCATAACCTTGCCGAATACGATAAATATATGGTCCCTTGACTGTTTTGAATAGTAATTACACCTTGTGGGAAAACTGATCCACTGGGGCTGAAGGAGGATGACAAGCTCCTATGTGGTGGCTGCCGCAAAGCCTCTTTTTAGAGGGCAATAGCTTAATCTGGGCCTACCTTCCGAGTAGGACAGTAACTCCTCCAGCCTGGCTGTGCACTATACCAGATAATGACAACGGTCAGACCAGGCCGCTTAGTTTACATTTGCTGAAGGAGAGGCCCTGCTCACATAGGCTATCTTAAAGGGGCAATTTCTTCAACTCTCCTTGCACTGCTGCCCTGCAACAGCCAACCAACAGGTTGCAACAACTAATAACTGAAACCAACGCAGGGCAGCACTTACAGCAGAACTGTTTTCTCATTGTACCTCTCCAGCTCATCTCCAAGGCATCTAGAAGTGGGGCAACAGCTCTGCAGCCTTTGAAAATATAACGTAGCAAACTCTATGGATGATATAGCAGACACATTTTGAGCTAAGATGTATGCACCCAGAAACACCCCTATGGGTTTAACTGACCATGTCCCATCAGGGGACCTATGGGGGGGTTCTCCAGTCACCCTCTGTAGGGAGTAATTTGCCCCAGAACCACAGCCAAGATGCAGTTTGGCTCCCTTTTGGTGCATCTTGAACACCTGGTTCTTCTCCCACCCCACCCCACCTTCATTCTCCGATACATGGGGACATATATATTCCAGTTGGGGGAGCACAGGGATAAAAAGGGACAGCTGGTAAAATTTATAATGCGCTTTGGATGCAAATGGAGAGAAGGCCCATATAGCCCCTCCCTGCATGGTCCCAGAATACCAGTACCCATGCTGCAACAAGATGTGACCAAGTAATCAACTCTGGACCCTCCACTGGGTTGCAACAAGAGTGCAGCATGGATCGATCTTTTCCCTTTTTCAGCCATACAGATGAGGAAGGAGAATTACTTTCAGAATAGGGCACTGATACTGTCATCAGCCAGACATGGCCCATTTCTCTTATGGGGGTAGGGGACACTGCCCGAATGAGTATCCCAGCTTGGTGACCACCCAGTCACCACTGAAATGATACTCAATTCTAGAAAGTCCTTCCAATCCCAACCTCAGAATACAAGGATTCTATTATGGCAAAGAATGGCATAATTGCATATAATTGCCCCAGTTGAGCAGTGTTGTGTTTAATAAAGTTATCTATAGCATACTGGTATGAACTGTTTGAATATATATATATATATATATATATATATATATATATACACACACACAGTGCTGCAGAGAGATACAGGTTTCCTGGAGCTCCTCCACTGGTACGTAGCCTTATCCTTCAGGTCTCACCACTCACCGACATGGCACATGGATGACACAAAATCTATTACCCAGAACGTAAAGAGTGTCAATTCCCCAATAAAAGTAAGCAGGTCCTATCTCACCTAAAAAAAAAACACACACAAAAGTGGCCTTCCTCCAGGAAACTAAACTTTCTCATGCAGAAGAAGATAAGCTGAAAAGGGATTGGGTGGGGACAGACATACATAGCTCGCATACTATAGCAAAAAGAGGGGTATCCATCCTGCTGCTCAAATCACTTGCATAGACCCACACCCATATGCAGAAGGATAAGGAAGGGAGATGGGTTTTGCTCCAGATGTCCACCCCAGAGGGCCCCCTGATTTTACTCAGTCTTTTCATGCCAAACAAGGATGATCCCCCTCTTCTTTGCCCAACTCTCTGAGGTGCTTGCCCAGTATACCACTGACCATCTACCCATCATAATGGCAGGGGATTTCAACCTCACTCAGGACCCTGCATTGGATTGATCAGCCAACACTACAGAACCACATACCCAAGCAAGGAAAGTAGTGAGGCAACTGATCTCTGAGCATGGCCTGACAGACATTAGGAGACTCCTGCGCACAAATGCCAGGGACTACTCCTTTTACTCTACCCCTCACCAATCATACAGTAGGTTAGACTACTGACTCACAAAACCTCAGGTCATCTCAGATATTATAGGGTCTCACATTCTATCAAGAGTGATCTCGGATCAAGCACCAGTTGAACTGACTGTCAGCTGCAGTCCCCCTCTGCCCAAAATGGGGAACTGGTGCCTGGATCTTCTGCTTTTAAGGGATCCCAAATTCCTCCCCTAGGCAACCTTAGAAATAGAAGAGTACATGTCAAACAATGACAACTCCAGCTTCACTGACAGTACCCTACGGGAAGTTCTAAAAGCTTTCCTCCATGGGAGAATCATAGGGTATGCCTCACACAGAAGGCATCAACGAGAGAGAGAAGTGGCATCCCTAGAAACACAGCTCAGGACATTAGAAGATAGGCACAAGGCCCACATAGCAACAGAGCCTAAAGAAATGCTCAATATATATGAGTCAAGCTGAATGTTTATTACACCAGAAAGGCAGAACTAGCCCTAACATGCATTTCACATACCTTTTGGGAAGGGGGGTCAAGTAAGATCCTATCATATAGATTGTGAAAGCAAAGATCAGAAAGACACATACCAGACCTTACGCTTATGATAGGCCAGATCCACACTACACTAAAAGAAATCTCAGACATAATGTCCAAATACTATTCCCAAACTGTACACCTCAATCCACCCCCCCGAACGCGAAGGACGTGCCTCGATTCCTGACTTCCCATCCATAACACTCCAACAGCTGCAAGAGCTTGACAAGCCTATTCAGCTAAGGAAATAGAACAGGCCATCACCCACCAAAACAAAAACAAAGCAACGGGGAGGTGGGGACAGTTTCCCTGTAGACTTCTACCAAGGGGTTATAGAAAAAGTGTCTCCAATCCTGCATAGAGCCTTCACCCATTCACTAGCCACCCAAAAGTTCCCACACACACACTAAAGGAAGCCACAATCACAATCACAATCTTGCCCAAAAAAGGGAAAGACCCCCTCCTCCCAGCTAGCTACTGACCAATCTAACTTAACAATGTGGACACCAAGATCCTAGCCAAAGTACTAACGACCAGACTAGAGGCAGTCCTCCCCATAATAGTTCACTCCTCCCAAGTGGGTTTCATGAAGTGCAGGCTCAACTCAGACCATCTAAGAACCTTCTTCAACCTTAAGTGGGTAGCCAGCTCCCTCCTCTCCCCTACCCAGCAGCCACCCTAACCGTGGATTTCTGAAAGACTTTTGACTCTGTGGTGTGGAAGTATCTCTTTGAAGTCTTAAAACACCAGGGTATTGTCCCCTTTTTTCTCAGCTGCATACAAACCCTCTATTCATCATCCACAGCCAGAATAATGATGAATAGTACTCTATTTTGACCTTTTCCTCTCACCCATAGTACCAGACAGGGATGCCCTCTTTCCCCACTATTTTTTTATCCTTGCTATAGAACCACTCACTGCAGCATCGAGGGCTCATGCAGACATCCAAAGGATCTTAGTGGGTGACAAGGAATATAAGTCCCTTTCACAAGCAGATGCCTACTAATACTGCTCTGAGATGCCCCTAAGGCAGAAGCCCCCCTCTGTCAAGTACTGGACATTTTCACAAACATGTCAGGCCTAAAGGTAAACCACAACAAATCAGAAGTGCTTGCACTTAACACCCACAGTGAACCTGAACTTCTCCAGAGCACAAACTGGAAATGGGCCACCACTGGCATGACCTATCTTGGCATACATATAACCCAGAAGACGGTGGACTTATGCACTACCAACCTCACCCCTCTAATAGCCACCCTCACTGCAGACTTGCAAAGATGGCACCAGTTGCACCTATCCCTCACAGGGAAAATAGATGCAATAAAGATGATGATGCACCCAAAGTTCTGCACATATTGGTCAATATCCCCCTCTGTGTACATGAGAGATGGTTCCACCAACTCAAGTAAGCTGATGGGACAATTTCTATGGGAAGAGAAACCCCCTTATCTTAACTGGGCAAAGCTAAGGAGACACTGGAAGGAGGGAGGGAGGGTAGGGATTGCCCAATTTCACACACTACCACATAGCCTCTGTACTCGCACAGACCCTGCAGTGGTGCCAGAATAAAGAGAGAGAATAGCCCCTCAATGGGTGGAAATAAAAGGGACCCAAACAGGAGTGTGCACCCCCTGGCACATGCTATACTTCAAAGAGCCACCGGTGCCTCAAGAAGAACTTTGAAGAACATAATATTTGAACACAATACAGCTTATATTTTCATTAGCTCTGTATTTTTACCTCCATTATTTATTACTGATGTTAAATGCATGAAAACAGAAGAGTTGTTCCCTGAGGGTTCATCAGCTCCAATTGCTTCTTCCCAATCTGATGTCATAATACTGTGCTTGTGACATCACAGTTATTCCCACAACAACAGACTGTAATGTCACAATACAGCTTTATGATGTCAAGTAAAGAGCAAGTTATAGAGGCAGATGAGATCTAAGGGATAAAGGTCCTGTTTTGTAGGAATTTCCACAGCGACAAATAATGAAGAGGAAAAATCTGTAGACAATATGTGAAATACAACCTGAATTGTGTCCAACTATTACGTTTTACAAAGTTTTTTCAATGGCATCAGCTGCTCTTTAGAAACAGAAGAGCTTCCATGAGCACCCCACAATAGCCCTACCCATATATTTATTGGAGAAAAATGAACAGGATCCTACATATCAAAGAGATGCCCACCACCCAATGGGCCCCAATTTGGGACAACCCTGCCTTTACTATAGATCACAAGACTATTAGATGGCACACCTGGCAATAGGCAGGGATTGAAACAGTACAAGACATACGCACCCCAGGACAATTATCAATGGACACCTTTCAAGGGCTAAAAAACTCCCATGGATTACCACAAACTGACGTTTGGAGGTATCTCCAATTCCGAGCCGCAGTGGCACCATACATATGTCAGACACTAAAGGTGTCACAGGTGGGACAGGGGGCAATCATACACCTCTGGATCACTAAAGACAAGGGCAGGTCTGGAGACACCTATCAGCAGCTATGGTATGGAGGTCCATCCATTACTGACCATAGCAGAAAAGAATGGGAACAGGTGTTAGGCATAGAAATCCAAGAGATTAGCTGGCTAGCATGCTGGAGACCAGCCCGCACAGCTAGTAGAGACACAAAAGCCCAACTGATGCAACTAAAAATCCTACACAGATGGCACAGAACCCCAGCTTACCTACATAGACATGGGATAATACCCCAAGACACATGCTGGAGATGTCAGAGCAGCACTGGAACCCTATCCATATCCTGTGGGACTGCCCCAGAATCAGGCTCCTATTGGACCAAATGATGCAGTTTTCCCATCAAATACTACCTGACAAATATGTCATAGACACCTCTTTTGCTATCCTAGGACTCCCCCTTTCCTCATGGAAGGGGCACAAACACTTGACACAATGGGGGATAGCAGCCACCATAGCACTCGAGAGATTACTCCTTCAGAACTGCAGGACACCCAAAGTTCCCACTTTTAATGACCGGTTACAGGGACTGAGCTAAATAGCATCCTAGGAATGTATGCCCTGTGTAGCCCTTGGCAACATAGTTAAATATTTAGACATATGGTCATCATACTTGCGCATTTGA
This sequence comes from Neoceratodus forsteri, assembly GCA_016271365.2. NCBI lineage: Eukaryota > Metazoa > Chordata > Ceratodontiformes > Ceratodontidae > Neoceratodus > Neoceratodus forsteri. The sequence goes on from CM057455.1 coordinate 705,849,337, forward strand.
GGGAACAATGGATGACCTTCAAATACCAACTGCTCCTAAGGTGGATCCTAGCACCCAGATAGCCGATAACAGCTCAAGCAAAAAATGGCATCAGTCAGTTATCTACAGGAGGACGCCTAGAATCATGAAAAAATATGTAGAGACTAAAAACCTTACAGATGAATGTAATAATTATAATGCTAGTATGCTTAGAAGTATGAAACAGTGAAGCACACAACTTTTTTTCTGTAAAAATGTTACTGTCATTGTTGATGTACTTGTGGATCTTGTCCTATGTCATAAAACAATTAAAATGCCTCAATAAACAATTTAACATTACAAAAAATACACTGATGATAAATCAAAACATGTCAGCAATACATTATTACTAAAAAAGTGTATGATGTCATTTCTTTTACCAGCTAACAAACACTTCTGCTTTAAAGAAGTCCTGCAACTTTGGAAAGCACATGTTTAGACTCAGTGATGTATGGCCTGGATTTTGAAAGCTTTGGATGTAGGATTTACAGCAGTTGTTCTGCCACAGCTGCACACTAAATAAGATTTGGCCAGAGTCGATAGGGCTGCTACTGAGGAATTTGGGGTAAAAATATCAAAAATTACCAAAGTTTCAAGCTTGCATTAGCAAAATGTAATGTAGGCTCATAAATTTGTTGTTTTGTAATATTTGTACACCAAATTGTCAACATAGCTTTGTTATGACTCTGCTTCATGAATAAGGGCAGAGCAAATGTTTAACTCCTGCCTGAAAGGTGATTTCACGCAGTGACTGAAAAATCAATTTTCAGGACACAAAAACACATTTTGGTAGGAGTCGGAAAATGACAGCTGTCACATTCATGAGGTGCTATAAAGAAATGACTATGTTAAAAATTTGGAGTAAAAATATTGAACATTACCTAAGTTACAAGCCTGCATTTGAAAGATTTAACATAGCTTCATAATTTTTGTTTAAATATTTTTACACCAAATTTAGAATTTAGCTTTCTTATGATCCCACCTCATGAACAATGGCAGATCAAATGTTCGACTGCTGCCTGAGAGGTGATCTTACTCAGGGACTGTAAAATCAACTTTCGGGACAAAAAACATATTTTGGGCAGGTGTCAAAAAACGATAGCTGTCACATTCATGAGGTGCTGTAAAGAAATGTCTATGTTGAAAATTTTGGGTAAAAATTTGAATATTACCAAACTTACGAGCCTGTGTTTGCAAAATTCAACACAGCCTCATATTTTTTTTTTGTTTTTAAATATGTTTAAACCAAATTTAGAACATAATCTTCTTATTACCCCATCTCATGAACAATGGCAAAGAAAATTTTCAACTTCTGCTCAAAAGGTGATTTTGTACAGGGACCGCAAAATCACCATTCAGGATATAAAAAAAAAAAGTTTAGGCCAGGACTTGAAAAATGACAGCGGTCACATTCATGAGGTACTATACAGACAAGGTTATGTTGTAAAATTGGGGTAAAAATATTGAAAAATGACCAAAGTTATGAGCCTGCATTCTCAAAATTCTACATAGGCTCATAACACGGTTGTTTTTAAATATTTTTACACCAAATTTTCAACATAGCCATCTTATGATCCCACATCATGAACAATTGAAGAGAAAATGTTCAACTCCTGCTTGAAATGTGATTTCATACAGCAACCGCAAAATCATCTTTTTGGACCGATTAACCTAATGTCACTTGCATTGTTCATGAGGTGGTGTACCAAAAAAGGTATGTTGAAAATTTAGGGCAAAAATATTGAAAAATGGCCAAGTTAGGCTAGCAAGTTAAAAACTCCATTGAAATACATTGAATTTCATACCTAATTTCTTCAGTTCACATTCCGGTGTTGAAAAGTGAAGACATGTCTGCGGTCAAGAAAGGATTACGACATTAGATCCTAGATGGGTAAGTAAGGGATTGGGGGTGTAGGTGGTGGGTGCTGAGTGGGAGGGTCAGGTGGGGGGACTAAAACAGCTGCAAAAGACTTTGATGGGCAGTTTTCTTTTTACAGGATTTAAAAAAAACAACAGCAACAAAAAACAAGGCTGAGGATCATGATACTGGGGATTGGGCACCCTCTGTATCGCTCTTATGTTTCTGGGGAGGGCACTGAGAGGGAGGGTCGGGTGGGGGAATATTTAAAAAATAAGACAAAGGAGTACTGATGGCAACACTGGGGCATTGGGCACCCCCAATGTCACTCTAATGTTTCTGGGTGTGTGTCGGGTGGCTGCTGAGAGGGAGGGGCAGGTGGAGAGATTAAAAAAATACATATGAAAAGAAAAAGGGGGGATGGAGCATGATCATGACACTGGAGGACTGGGCACCCCCAGTGTCACTGCTATGTTTCTGGGGTGGGGTGCTGAGTAGGAGGATTGGGTGGGGGATAGCAATAATTTAAAAGACAAAAACAAATTGCTGGCCCGGCACACCCTGCCTTGTCCAACATGACCACTGCACATGCTGGCTAGTAGTCGCTCGTTGCGTAATGAGGTGAGCTGTGACATTTGGACATGGCAGTATGCCATGCCAGCCAATATTTTTTGTTTTTTAAATTATAGATATCCTCCCACACCGACTCCTCCTCTCAGCATCCACCACCCCACCCCCAGAACATAACAGTGACACTGGGGTACCTAATCCCCAGTGTTGCCATTAGAATGCCACTAAAAATAGTGCAGTGCCCTGGAGACAAGGAGCGGAGTGCTCCAGGGACACCATGGACATGGAGGTGACTATGCTCCATGTCCAGCATGTTTTTCATTCAGAAGGAATCCACTGAGTCCTTTTTCCATGGCAAGAGGTCTGCAGGGCTATGCCCATTGCAGTCCTAAAAATGTACCAAATTGTGTGTGTGCAAGCTTTAAACATTGTGATGCATCTGTGACACTTTGCTCACTTTATGGTACAAAAATGACACATGGAGTTATTGCATTTTTTTTCTCTCTACGAATGCACTGTTTTGATCGACGCCTTTTGGCATGTGCAAGAACTATGGATATTACAAAGAAAACACAATCACTGTCTTCACAGCCTTCATCTGCTCTTGCTGCTCATCCATGACTGAGATAATAATTCTCTGATTGTGACTCACAGTAATTTCAGTAGCAACAGACAAACTCCTTTTCAGTTCAGCTGTATTTTCTAAATCCCAATGTGGCCCCTTGAGGTTGGAGGATTCTAAGCTGGTGTCCCCAGCTACACACCACATGTCTGTAAATTTGAGAAAATGGTGGAACCGGTGATGGGTGTGATTATTATTAATGACAAATGGATAATATATTATGATTTAGGGGATTTCTAACATGGAAAAAAACAGGAATTACAGTAGGTTTCTTAATTGTTGCCTTTGAGATGATTTGGGGAAGAACTGAGATGGTAGAAGGAAGGGCTTCTTTTTATTAACAACATGAGGACCATGGAGATGTTTGGAAGTAGGGATCACTTTTATTTGAAAAAAAAAAAAAAATATTTGCTGTTAATGGTGATTTGGGAACCGCTGAGATGCAAGTGATGGTAAGATTGCTAAGAGTCAGAACATAAAGCATTTGTGGGGATTCGGGGTGCTGCTGAGGTTTAAGAAGGAAGAGACTATATTATTAAGAAACAGGATGTGAGTAGACTACTGAGATGAAAGGAAGGATGGACTGCTGTTATTGACAGACAATGGTTATGGTTGATTATGGGGACTTTTGAGACATGAGGAGGGAGGGAGGGATTATTTAAAATAGAACTTAGTCTATGTGGGGAATTGGGGAACTGCTTGGATGGGAGGAGGGAGGTACTACAATTGTAAATATGCATTGATCAACACCAGTGATATTTGATTGCATGTTGCATAAGGCAGCTGCTAAACTAGTAAGCTGAGAAGACAATTTAATTTTGTGCCCTTCATGTTTAAGATAGCTCCATTTGTTTAAAACCCTAATAAGGGGGTTTGCAACACACATAGAAGTGTTGCAGTTAATTTGTGATTTTTAAATATTTAGTAGGATAGCTGTAGAGATACTATAGTGATAGCTAGTGTAAAGTGAGATAGATTGAGCAGTTAGTTTTATTATTATTTTCAGTGATTTCTAATATAAAGTGAACAAGGATTCTAATTACATTTATTTCTGTTGCCCCTCCAGTAGTTCATGGAAACTGCAGGAGTGTGTTTCCAGTGAAAGGGAGTGGTGCTGACAGCTAAATAAAATCAGGGCTGTGTCTATGGCAAGCCATTAGGGACATAATTCAGAATCTCTGGCTGTATAGTAAAACACACACTATATGGTGAAATACATACATCATATAGTGAAATATTTACATTATATAGTGAGATACATACACACTGTAGTGAACCACATACAGTATCTACTGAAATATATACATTGTATAGTGAAATACATATACTGTATACTGAAATACATATATTATATAGTGAAACACATACACTATATAGTGAAATGCTTACATTGCATAGTGAAATACATACACTATCTACTGAAATCCACATACTGAATACTGAAAATCCACATACACTATATACTGAAACAAATGTACTATGTACTGAAACATATAGACTTCCTATTGAGATACATACACTACAGACTGAAACATCCACATAAACTATCTACTGAAACAAATACTCTATAGATTGTAAATACATACACTATATATTGAGAAAAACTGCATACACTATATACTAAACAAATACACTATATATTGAAATACATACACTACACACTGAAAAAGCATATACACTATATACTGAAACAAATACACTATATATTGAAACATCTACACTTTATATTGAACTACATACACTATCTATTGAAATAAATACACTATGCACTGAAAAATCTGCATACACTATATATTGAAACAAATACACTGTATATTGAAATACATACACTATCTATTGAAATGCATATACTACACACTGAAAAAAGCACATACACTATATACTGAAACAAATACACTACATGGTGAAACACATACACTATGTATTGAAACACATACACTGTAGACTGAAAAATTCACATACTCTATATACTGAAACAAATAAACTATATACTGAAATGGACTATGTTCTGAAACTACCCAGCCCTCTGCCCCTCCCTCATGAATGTCCTAGAGTTGAACTCATTGCCTGCTGCATTCAGTTAGCTGCTAGCTTGATGAGAGGATCTCTGAAACTGCAGAGCTGAGGTAAACAAAACAGGCTATCTCTTTATTCTACTTCTTTATGGGGTTTTCCTTTTGTTTTGCTTACACCTTTCGTCAAATATCAGACCATTGTGATGTGACAAGAAACTTTTAAAACTAATTTAAATGCTGTAGTTTATTCTTTTAAATAAGTGCTGCTTTCATTTACTGTCAGACTACACATTTGTATAGGAAGCTAATAGAGGATATTCCTAACATACCTGTATACATAGGGAGCTTCATGCTTTTTTACAAGTTAAAGTGTTGATTTGTTTTATGTGTAATTAATTACTGTGTAAGTCCAGCAACTTATCTGAGTTGAATGCTTGGGAAGCACTTCAGGAGCTGTGGAAGTGTAAGCCAAAATCATTGCTAGTTTGTACTCTATAGACTATGTTTTGATTAAGTTTTTATTTTAATGTTTTGTTTAATACACGTTTCTTGGTTAAGAAACAAAAATATATATTTTTGCTGCAATCCCTCAGTATTCAATTCTCATCAGGAGTTTAGCTGGTATATGCATATAATTTGCATTGTTTTACTAAATAACTTTACTGTGAATCCTCACTGGAGGCATGCACAGTCTGTTTTTGGGTTTGAGCTTCTCAAACTGTGTTGTATTTCTTTTTTTTTTCCCCATAGAGATTTTTATCTCCTTAGTCGCCCTACTACCCCTTTGCCCACTGACATCTCCAGCCCAATCACTTACTATCCCCAGGACATATTTGCTCTGAGATCCCCCCCCCACTCACATCCCCGTGTTGGGGCCAGGAGGGTGAGGGCCATTGACAAGGAGACACATATTCCGATATGAGCAGAGCCTGAGTAGCAGTGCAAAATCTGCAGCAGGTTGTTGGATCATTTTGCCATTAGGGGGTTTCTACCTTTTGTTTCATCCCCTGGGCAGCCAAGCATGGAATTATGCAATTGTGTATAAAGACACATGCTTGCTTTGTGCCTGCCTGAGCTCTCCCCCTTATGCAACTCCACTGCCCTGCCAGCCCTCCTCAGCTAGGTGGATGTTGTAGAGCGGGGTGGTCAGACTTCCCATCACTGAGAGAAGAGCATTCCCCGAGATGCTCAATCATATCTCCCCCAGCTAACCCCTGTGTGACTCAATTCCACCCCCAAAACTGGGCCACTGGCATGGGAGGCAGTGCAATCACCACCAAGCTGCTAGGCCAGCCCACCAGACTGTGTTTCTATAAGTAAATAAAGACAGCATATAGGTAAAAGAAGAAAACAAACTGTATTTTAGCTAGTCTGTTATAAACATTTTAAGTCACATCACAATGTTTTGAATTGATAAAGGTTTTGCAAGCAAACATGATAAAACAATACATAAAGAGATAGATAAGATAAACCTTTTATGTTTACCTTCTGCATCTTGGGAGGCATTGGCCAGGATTTTTAGTCAATTAGGCCCCATTTTCAGAAGGTTAGCGGCAGAGCTAAACATTACACTGTGGGAACAGCATGGTTGGATCGGTGTCGTATTCAGCATCACTTGATGCTACCTGATCACGTGCATGTGCATATATACTACTACACCATGTAAATGAGTAATCCTCTCCTGCATACAGAGCACAGTGCTGTATAAAAGGTTTTCTTAGTGACCATAAGTACCTCTACATTTTATACTCAGCCTCTAGGCTTCTAGTACCTAGATGCTTGATTTTGCACTTTTGGCTTTGAACCCGAACTGCCATGTCCTTAGCACCTCTAAGTTTTCTAATGTCCCACTCATTCTTCCATCTGCACCTATCAACGCTTATTACAGATTGTGGTGTCATCTGCAAAAGGCATATCTCCTTCTAGTTCTTCTGTTATGCCACTTATAAAGACACTGAAGAGGATGTGCCCCATTACTGAACCCTCCGGGCACCCTATCTGGTCACTCTTTCCTCACTGGAGGGAGTTACTACCACCACCTTCTGTGCTGTGCGCCTGTCTCAGGTGTAGCACTCTAGAGTGCACAGCACTAATCTGAAAATGGGGCCACATACCACTGTAACAGGACTAGCACTGCATTGTGATAAGCATGGCTGATACTATTTTAAAAGCATTCTTCTGTGCAGTGCTAACCTGTTAATGTGGCACTATTTTTTTTTTTGCAGGATTACTAATTGCAACCACGTGCTCATACAACTGGGGGTTACTCTAAAGCATAAAGTGTACAGGTATATTAAATGCTTTCTTGAAGTGTTAACACACTGCATGGTCAGTGCTAGTTAATGATTCTGGGAATCGTGTTTTAACTGCACACACGGAGCCTGCCATCAACAACCCCCCCCCCACACACACACACAGTCAGTTCTGGACACAATAAAAAAACAAGCATTTGTCAATGCTGGATGTAGATGTACGTTGGTCAGTTAGGTCGCTCACTGGCCCTCTGTCACTGCTTGTTCTGTTTCTCCTGGTGCTGCAGGCTGCTGTTTTGTACTGAGCTCCTTCCTGTGTTGGCACCCTTTTCTGTCCACAAAGAAATCTGCAGATGGCCTGACAGAGCTCCGCTGAGATGGGTCACTCCCCCCTCTGACTCCCTCATTCTGTTTCTTCTTGCGCTGCAGGCTGGCCTTTTGTACTGGGCTCCTGTGTGCATTGCAGTCTTTTTCTGCCCACAAAGAAATCTGCAGCAGTCCCAACACAGCTCCATTCAGCTTGCTCTCATTCCCCCTCTCTCACTTGCTCATTCTGTTTCTGCCAGGCTGCAGGCTGCCCTTTGTACTGGGCTCCTGCCTGTGTTGCCAGCTTTTCATGCCCTACAAAGAAATGTGCAGCAGTCATTATAGAGCTCCATTGAGCTTGCTCTACCTCCTCTCTCACTGGTCTTTCTGGTTTTCCCACCACTGCAGGCTGCCCTTTTGTACTGGGCCCCAGCATACATTGCTGTCTTTTTCTGCCCACAAACAAATCTGCTGCAGTCCCAACAAGCTCCGTTGTGCTCACTCACTCCGTCTCCCTCACTCACTCATTCTGTGTCTCCTGCCACTGCAGGCTGCCATTTTGTACTGGGCTGCTGCCTGCATTGGCGGCTTGTTCTGGTCAGAAAGAAATCTGAAGCAGTCCTGACACAGCTCCATTGAGCTCGCTCACTCCCCCTCTCTCGCTCACTCATTCCGTTTCTCCCGGTGCTGCAAGCTGGCCTTTTGTACTGGGCCCCTGCCTGCGTTGCCATATTTTCTGCCCACAAGGAAATCCGCAGCAGTCACAATACAGATCTGTTGAGCTCGCTCACTACCGCTCTGTCACTCACTCATTCTGTTTCTCTTGGTGCTGCAGGCTGCACTTGTGTACGAGACTCCTGGCTGCATTGGCACCTTTGTCTGTCCACAAAGACATCTGCAGCTGTCCCGACAGAACTCTGTTGAGGTCACTCAGTCTCCCTCTGTCATGCGCTCATTCTGTTTGTCCTGGTGCTGCATGCAGCCCTTTTGTACGGTGCTCCTGCCTGCATTGGTGCCTTTTTCTGCCCACAAAGAAATCCACAGCAGTCCTGCTTGAGCTCTGTTGAGTTCACTCAGTCCCCCGTCTCACTCACTGATACTGTTTCTCCACCGCTGCAGGCTGGCCTTTCTACTGGGCCCTGCCTGCTTTGACACCTTTTCTGCCCACAAAGAAATCCAGCAGTCCTGACAATGTCTGGAGAGTTCATACCACCTACCACCCCTCCTCACTCACAAGCAGACGATGACAGTCCAGATTTGTGAATGAACATCATTCACAAATCTGGACTGTCATGTACAGTATGGCTGCAAGCCCATTGGCTGTAGCTCTGCACCAATGGGCATGCAGCCCCACCGACAGTCAGTTGGCGATGCAGGGTGGCAGGTGGTGATGCTGTCACCCGCTGTGGGGGAGCGGGTGAGGGGCTTCGTGGGTGGGGGGGACACTAGACACCAGGGAGATGTTTGGGGTTTAGATGATTCTGCCCGCGATCGGGTTTTACGTCCACTGACCACCAGGGAGATATTTGGGTTAGGGTTACATTCTGCCCGCGATCGGGCACTGGGGCGACGGTTATTAACGCGCGTCCGCTGATCGGGCTCGGATATGGGGGGGTTACATGTACCTGTACTGCCCGCGATCGGGCTGTGGGAGATGTGTGGGGGGGAGTCAGGAGCACTATGCCCGCGATCGGGCTGGTGGGGGGGACAGGAAGAGTTGGGGCCAGCCAGGGGTGGCAGCTGCTGTGTTGCGCCCTGCAATGCAGCAGCTCACCTGTGGTGGCCCTCAACTTAAGCCTTTTGGGGCTCAAGGTTGTGCAGGCGCAGGTTGGGGGTTGCGCATGCACAACTCTGCACAACCCGACTGAATATCGGGTTGCGCAGGTTATGCATGGATCCTCCCCCTCCTGTTGAGCATGCATTCATTTGCATTGCTCTCTTGCGCAACCTGATGCCAGTGGTGTAACTGCCTCCTGCTGAATATCGCAGAATGGCGCATTTTGGACTTGCGCATGCGCAACCCTGTTGCGCATGGCGCAACCCTTTTGAATATCCAGGCCGCTATGTTTAAGAGAATTTGCAGTACCAGTGTATCAAGTACCGATCCATATGTACTTCTCCAGAGTGTCATTTTTATGTTTGCTTATGCACACAGTGCACAATAACATATTGAGGTAGTATAGCATTGCAGAGGCAAGTCAGTGTTGTGGCCAATGCAGGGGACGTTTTAATGGGTGCGTCCCCTTAGCTACCAATCAACAGGGAAGCTGCCAATGATGGCAGTTTCAGAGCGAGCACCATACTTAAAAGAAATCTGCTGCTGCAATCTGGGACAGTTTCATCATTGCAGCAGCAGATCTCATCACCTCTTCCCAGCAATGAGGTACCTTCCAGCAATGCACATTACAGTGCACAGTAATGCACATGGCTGGAGTTATGAGCAACTCATTTGCTCAGTGTGCCTTTCCCCATGAAACATATAAATAAATAAATGAGCGGCACCGTAGCTTTGCATAATTGGCAGCTCCTGCCACCCACATACACTCCCCCAAAAGCCAACATCAGAGTACCCAATCTCCATGTCGGCATGTATCCCCCTTCCCCCATTAATATGGCACACTGGAAGCCCACCCCCAGTGTGCCAAACTAATTATATTTCTGACACCAGGATGCCCACTCTTCATGTCGGATGACCCCCTCAAGCCAGAATGTATCTTTTGCTGACAGCAGGGTGCCCAATCCCCATGTTGGTATGCCCTCCCACCCCACTTTATCTTCTTCTGACACTGGAATGCCCACTCCCAGTGTTAGATGCACCCCCCCATGCCTCCTTTTTTTCAGCCAACCTCGGTGTGCCCAATCCCCGGGTCGGTATTGATTCCCCCTCGCCAGTAGTCTGGTACATTGGGAGCTCACCCCAGTGTGCCAAATTTTGTTTTTCATACTTTTTCACATTTAAAAAAGAAAACCATCCTCTGAGGTTTTATTTTTTTTGTTAAACCTAAAGAAAAAATGGTCCCTCATCATCCTTGCCTCCCCTCCCCCATCCTGACCCTCCCTGTGTGCACCCCACCTCCCCACAGTACCCCCCCAACCCATACTTACCTCTGGAGGTCCTGTGCTGTGATCTTCTGTGGACTGGGAACACGTCTGCACTCTTCAAAAGCCGACCACAAACTGAAGAAAATCACGGTAAGCCTTATAATGGCAGTCAATGGCAGTTCAACTTACTTTGATATCTCAGCCATTTTGGGGAGTTTTGGTCCCGAATTTTCAACATGGGGTTCTTGAGACCCCACCTCATGAACACAGGCACTGCCATTTATGGAATCACCTTTCAGGACTGATTAATGAAATGACAGTGCCACTGTTCATGAGGTGGGGTCCCAAAAATTCCATGTAGCAAGTTTGGTGAAAAAACTCAAAATTACTGAGTTACGAGCATGCACTGCGAGTTTGTACACACACTCGTAACTTCGCCAATTTTTAATCTTTTCACTCCAAATTTCCAACATTGCTATTTTTTCACCCCTCCTTATTAACAGTACAGCTGTAATTTTTTTTGCATCCTGCCTGAAACATGTTTTCGCACCTGTGGCGCAGAATGACGCTGTGGGAAATCAACTTTTGGGACAAAGTAATGAAATCACAGTGCTACTATTCAGGAGGAAAGGTCACAAAAAAGCCAAGTTGAAAATTTGGTGAAAAAAATTCCAAAAAATGACTGCTTTACAAGCGTGGGTTACACAGTTTCTACACATGCTTCTAACTTTGCCAAGTTTTCATATTTTCACTCCAGGTTTTCAACATTGCCATTTTTTCATATCTCCTCATGAACAGTATAGGTGCCATGTTTCTTGTCCTGCCCAAAATTTCTTTTTGCACCTGTTGCACCAAATGGCACATTCGATGTGCAAAATCACTTTTCAGGATTGAGTAACGAAATGTTAGTGCCATTGTTCATGAAGTGGGCTCCCAAAAAGCCCATGTTGAAAATTTGGAGTGAAAATACCAACAAACGCCCAGGGCATTAGGTTTCCAACCATAACACCCCCCGTACAGACTGACAGGCATCGGGGTGTGGCTTTGGGTCATCGACTGTAATGCTCACATCATTCCAACCCCTCCCCAACTCTGCAGCCACTGACCAGCATTGAGATGTGCCTTTGGGTCTTTGGCCCTAACGTTCACCCCATTCTCCTATACTGCACCCATCTCACCTTATTTCTTTATGGAATGGGGTGTGCGTTAGGGCCAAAGACCACAAGGCACACCATGACACCTGTCACTGTCTGCAGGGTGGGGTGAGATGGAATGGCATGAGTGTTATGGCCAACAACCCAAAGGCACACCCCAAAGTCTGCCTGTCTCTGCAGGGTGGGGGTGGGGGCTGGTGTTAGTTCAATACTTCACTGCCATTCCTATTATGCATCTCTCTAACTCCTGCAGTACCAATGCCAATACCAGGAGGCAAACATTCGGCATTGACAAATGTTTGTTAGATTTGTATCACAGTGTCTGCAGAACAGTGTCACGTGCCTTAAGATCTGTTGTACTCGGAGTTCACATCACTACTGACGTGTTAAGAAAGCAGCATAGCACAGTGGTTAAGAGCACTGAGCTTCAAACTTGAAAAACTAGGTTTGAATCCCAGTGTTCCAATTGAGTATTGTGCTATTTGTTCTCCTTTTCTCCTCTCTCCTCTCTCCTGGGGTTGCACCTGGAAATGAGCTCTGCCTCAGTGTACTTTTCCTGGTCACCAACTCTCAAATAAATGTGGATGAGTGGTCAGACCCCAGACTAAATGGCACATACCAGTGACTTCCAGTTGTGTCAATGTCCACTCTTGTACCTGTCTGTCTGTCTGTTTGTCTGCCTGCCTTTCTATCTATCTATCTATCTATCTATCTATCTATCTATCTATCTATCTATCTATCTATCTATCTATCTATCTATTTTAAAAGTTTTACCAGGAAAGACATATTGAGCTAGTAGCAGCTCATTTCTGGATGAATCCAGGGGATGAAGGGGAGAGTTCAATGCAATTACAAAGTACAATATTTAGAAAATGGAACAATATGTACATAAATACAACAAAATGAGCAATTCACAGACAGTGCTTCTGAGCAGGAAATATGCAATACATTAAAAGTGCAGAAGAACTCTATGAACAATATGTATCATGCAACAGTGCAGTACTAAGTAGGGGTGGGGTAGTGGATAAAAACTAGGAGAGGGAGGACTATATTAATGACAGTGCAGGGTGGAGGGCAGCAGACAAAATCCAGGACTCAGTGTGAGGAGCCAAGTTCGAAACTTGCCATCCTCTCTTTTCCCCCATGTGGGGGCTGTGCCCACCACACCACCCCCTTTCTAAATATTCTAACTTCAGGGGGGTGGACCTCAGGGAGGGGGCAGTGAACTTCAGGATTTGGCACCCTAATGATGGGCACATTGGCACTGGCGTCTACAGGGTGTGCAAGGTGTGGGGAGTGAGTAGTGAAATCATGGAGGACATATTTCAGAGAATGACGGAAGGAGTAGAATGAATGGAAGGGGAGAGAGCCCCAGAGTTTAGGGAAGTGGAAGGAGAATGTAATTTGACAAGCAAAGGATTTCAATGGGTGGGGGGGGAGTGAGAGAGTGGGACCCAGAGTTGCACAGGGAGTAAGAGGTAGTAGGGAGGGAGGGAGGAAGGGAGAAAAAATGCAGTGTAAACAGGGGGGGCCAGAATTTTGAGATAAATGAGGCATGGTGGACAAGGCACCTGGCATCAAGGGGGAGAAGGGAGAGGAAAGTGTACAAAGAACAGTGATGAGTGTGTGGAGGACCGTTGAGGGCAATTCAACAAAAGGACTGACATGGGGGGGGGATTCAGTCAAGTTAAGATGGACTTTGGAGCAGCACTGTAAATGACATTGTCATAGTCAAAAATGGGGAGTATCATCTTGAGAGGGATGATCCTCTCACTCCTGCAGAGTGCACCACATTTGGGGTAAAGCTTCTGGTGAAATTGCATCTACATGAATAGAGAAACTGAGGTGATAATGCAGCCACACCCCAAGGTACTTGAAGGAGGAGACATCTTCAATCACTGCACCCTCACGTATATGGAAAGATGGAAGAGGGGTGAGTCTAGCATGCCTCTGCCTAGTGCCAAAAGTCAAGTCACAGACACTGTTTTCTTGGTGTTGAGGAACAACTGGCATTAACAGAATCAGTGCTGGATGTTGTGAAAGTTCCTTTGGATCTGGTCCATGAGGTTGGCGACAGAGGAGCCAGAGGCAAAAAATACCATGTAATTTGCATACATGCGAATGGATGCAGAGGAGCAGGCAGTGGAGAAGTCATTTAGAAAAATGGAGGAAAGAATTGAGCCAAGGACAGATCCTTGAGGACCTTAGGAAGGACTTTTCTTCTATTTCTTTCTTCTCTCCTGGTTTATGTGGCAGCAGCAGCTGTAGCAGAAAGCCACTGTGGCCCTCCAAAATCAACAAGCTGTCAGCTTTATGCATTTGGGGACTCAGCAATGACCATCATTATGAAACCCTCCTACAGTGCCTTGACCAGGCATTTGGTGAGTGACTGACACCACATTCGCCTACAGCAGGTTTTATAGCAACAGATAACGTGAAAAACATTGCAAAGGCAGTCAGGACGGATGACTACACATGTTCCATGCCTTGCTCACTGTATAAGTACAGAATTTCACACTCTGTTACAAATGGAAAGCAGCAGCATGCAAAATTGTGTAGGGGTACCCAGAAAAGTCAGTGTTCATTTTAGCCACTCGACAATGGCATGTAAGCTGTAAAACATCATTCAGCAGTAGGACTCCCTCTCCCTCTGCCACCTGTAATGAGATGTACCAACAAGATGGAATTCTACCTATTACATGTGCAGTGACTCCTAGAATCACAGAAGGCCATTATACAGTTCAGGATGGCACTGGCAAGGTAGAGTTGAACTTCATCCTTAATTAGTGGTGACTGACAGAGGCACTGCTATGTGCAGAAGCCCTTCAAGGGGTTCACATGAGATGTAAATGCTGTTGCATCCTGTGTAAGCCTGCTAATGCCCCCATGGCCCTGATTAATCCATGGCTTGTCTGCATCAAATCCCAATATGAGGTGGAAGAAAACACTTCTGGTAATATGGTAGAAAGACCAAGAATACATTTCTTGGGTGACAAACACATTCCAGAATGTGTACAACTGACCACTGCATCATGGCCATCCTATTAGATCCCCACTTTGTTGACATTCTTGGAGCATTCATTGATATGGAAGAAGATGGTGAAGATGAGCTGTCCTATAAAGTTTGGCTTATACATCTAGTCTCTGCCTAAATGGGCAGAGAACAGGGTAGGAGTACAAGCACAGCAGAAGTCCTCACTTACATGCCCAGTGATAGGCCAGGAAGGGGAGGTGGGCATGAATCATAGGTGCTACTACTGAGAAACATGAAAGGAGTTATGCATCCTTGTTCTTGAATAGACCCAGAACTACAGCTGCTGCTGCTAAAAACCCTATAGACATCAGTCAATGATACACCACTATGGGAAAATAGACCCAGAACTACTGCTGCTGCTGCTAAAAACCCTGTAGACATCAATCAATGATACACCACTATGGGAACAGTTATCTATTTATGGTTTCATTAACAAAAAACCAAAAAAACAGACAGTCACAGTTTTCTGTAGTGGTGCCACAGATACCAGCAAACAAGATGGCTTAGACTACCTTGATAAGGGGTACATGACAATTCATTCCTGTCAATTCATTCCCACTAAATACGCTCCTGACAATTTGCTCCTTTGCAAACTCGTTCCCATATTACCCACTCCCATCAATATGCTCCATTGCGGTACAGAAAGAAAAGATTTTGCAAAGTAAAAAACAACAGAACTTAATATGGTGCCTTGAATTAAGTGATCCACGTGGTGCAAGCAATTAACATCTATCACAGCATCACTGTAATCACTGTAATCCCATCTCTAATTGCCAGCTTTTTATAATCAGGTCCAGCACTATAAAACAGCCCAAAAGCAAATGCATACACCTTTGTCCTTGGTACTCTTGGCAACATGTCAGGCCTTTCATAGTATCTGAATGTCAAAAGCGGAAGCTTGTAGATGACTTCAACTACATTTACGCACATCACAAAAGAGGTTTTGAGGGTAAGGCTACAGTATGTGGCAGTATAAAAATGCAGTAAAGAAACCCAAAGGATGCAGTGCTATAGTGCATACAACAAGCTATGATGACCCCACTATTACATATCTTTTCAGTCAGCACACACATGCACCAGATCCTGCTGCAGTAGAAAAAGGGGAAGCACTTCACCGTGCCAAGCAGAGGGCAGCTGCAACATAGAACACCACTGCCCAGGTGCTTCTTCATGCCAAGGAGAATGTGTCTCTTACTGGTCAGGGAAAAATCATACATAAAAATCTAAAGAGGACCATATAGAGGGTTAGAGTTTATGGTGTGCCCCCCAATCCAAAAGATTTGACTGAACTAGTGATCCTTGTACAGTACAAAACATATAAGCCTGACTCTGGCCAGGCCATGGTTACTTTTTGTTGCATGACAGTGGTCATGGACTAGACAGAATCCTAAGTTTTGGCACACAACATAATTTATGATTTCTAGAGTGTGCTAACAGCTGGTATGCCAATGGTACTTTCAGTGTTGCTCCACCTTTATTTCAGCAAATGTATGTAATTCTGGGTGAGCATTTTGGCAACATGCAGCCAGCAATCTATGTACTGTTGCCTGGCAAACAAAGGGAGAATTATGAGCGTATGCTCCAAGTATTAAAAGACATAAACCCTATGCTTAACTCAGAAGTGGTCATGACTGACTTTGAACATGCAACCATCCTGGCATTCAAGTCAGTATTCCCCCAGGCATGCCAGGTTGGCTGTTTTTTCCATTTTACTTAGTACATTTATTGTAAACTTCAGGGTAAGGGTTTGGCTGGCAGATACTGTCAAGATGCAGAATTTGCACTAAAGTGTAAACATTTGCCAGCACTTGCCTTCTACCCACCAGAACAAGTTGTCTCTAAATTTGAAGTGATAACAGACGAATCCCTAAATGTTTTTTCACCTGAACTAGGTCCAACAATAGATTATTTTCAAGATACGTGGACTTGCAGGAGAAACTGCAGGGGCAATGGACGCAGACAGCCACACTTCTCAGTTGATCTATGGAACCACTCAGATAGTGTAAAGGACAAAAGAACTAAGATTAACAATGTGGTGGAGGCATTCCATAGGCGGATGCAGAGCATTCTTTGTATGACGCATCCCACTATATGGAAATTTATTGATGACATCCGAAGAATCCAGAAAAAGAGAGACTCAGAGATAGAACAGCTCATTGCTGGAAATCCTCCAGCAGAGTTCCACCGTGTGTATAGGGACAACGCTGAAAGGCATGAATACATCTTGGAAAAATGTGCTGACAGAACCACCGAGAAATTGCTGAGAGGTGTGACACACAGTTTTGACTACTAATGCCCTGTGCCAAATTTCTTTTTAACTTTTTAAATATGTGTATGTTTACTACTGTAATAATAAAGTTTAAAACCACTTGACCATTAACCCAAACAAGAGTTGTAGATCTCTATACTACAGACACCACCACCCCCACCACCACTGGGAGTGAGCAGCTGAAACCAGGAAAACAAGGAGTCCGTTTGTTTTTATACCTGTGCACACCTCTGAACCCAGTACAGTTACTTGAAGATGGACTACTTCAGGATACCTCCAGAGTTCTTAGGGGCGAAATGCCTCCGGATGTAATCACGACATAACTGCAGGTAAATGCTAAATGTATCTAAACGTTCGCAGGATTGAATTGTCACAGTGAGGGTTGTCATGGGAGTGGGATGATGTGGGAGTGAGACCGGAGCAAGATTAGATGGAGCGAATTGTCGTGCTCCCCTTGATAAGAATGCAGTACAGGCAAAATGAGATGAGCCTCTTACTGTACTGGTGCCAGAAAAAGGCCATCTTCAACAGAGGTAGCCATTGCATACCTCAGTTGTTCACCTTCAAGTACATACTTCAAGAACTTTTTCAGTGCTGCTGGCAGTGTAGTCAGCAACTAGAAAATATGTCTTCCTATCAGACATGCTCATTTTAAAAAAAAAGTCAGCTTGCTATTTTATAAGAAGATCAACTCCACTTTAAGGATTATGGGCAATGAATCTCCTACACTACCAGCTCTGATACAAGAGGATGATGAATTGGATGACAAGAAATTCTGTGTCCCATTAGTTATAATACCATGAGTCCATCTTTATGCTGCCTCTGCTGACTTTTGTTTTCTCCTAATCCAAACTGATGCACCTTTCTTATCAATGCCGGTATTATACTTGGCTGGTATGCCCTTGTTGCTCTTTTGATGATGCTCACTGCTCAGTAAAATTATATGTATTAGTGGTAGTAGAGTTTATTTATTTTGGACACCCTTCCCCGTCGACTCAGGATGCCCTTACAACAAAATAGATATACACAGCAATTTGGGAACAGTCAACATACAATACATAACATTTTTACATAAATCCCATTAAAAAGATAAACAAATTAATTCCCAGCTGTCTCAAAACTTAGCATAAATTCATCAGGTCCCAAAGGCTTGTTCAAACAGGAAGGTTTTAAGATGTTTCTTGAAAAACTTTATGGATGGCACCTCCCGGAAGTACCCCAGTATTGAATTCCAGAGGACCGGGGCTGCTACTTCAAATGCCTGGTCCTCTGAAGATTTTAACCTAGCCCTGGGGACCTCCAGGAGGGCCTCTCCAGCCAACCTAAGAGAGCAGGATGGTGTGTAGGGATGCAGAAGCTCCTTCAGGTATCCTGGACCCAACCCATGTAGGGACTTACAGGTTAAAAGACCTACTTTAATGTGTATGCACCAGCACAACTGCAGCCAATGCAGTTCACACAGCTCGGGTGTAGTGTAACTGAACCTCAAGTGTCCAGTCAACAACTGGGCTGCTGTGTTCTGCAGAAGCTGCAGGTGCCACATTGTACCTCCTCTGATCCCGAGGTAGAGTGTGTTACAGTAGTCGAGCCTCGAAGTAATGAATGCATGTACCAGTGTGGCCAGGTCATCAGGGGGAATAAGGGATTTCATTTGGTTGATGCTCCAGAGATGGTAAAAACTGGTCCGGACAACAGCTGACACCTCAGCATCAAGTGTCAGCTCATTGTCCAGAACAACGCCCAAATTCTTCACTTTTGTGGAGGCCTCCATTTCAGTTGGACCAATAAAGAGCTCCAACCTATCCCCAGAGGTGACCACTCCTCCCTTCTAACCTGGATCAACCACCAGCATTTCAGTCTTCCCCGGGTTAAGTCCCAGCCAGTTTGATGAAGTCCAAGCCGGGATCTCAACCAAACAATCATTCAGTACGTCAACCACATCAGATCTCCCAGGGGCGAAGAACAGGTAGAGCTGTGTGTCATCAGCATAGCAATGAAAACGCAGCTCATACCACCTTATGACCTTGCCCAGGGGCAGCATGTACACTGCAAACAACATGAGGGAGAGGACAGAGCCTTGGGGAACCCCACAGGGCAGGTCCATCGAGCCTGAGGAATAATTCCCCACTATCGCCCTCTGAGACCTGCCCCGGAGAAAGGACTCGAACCAGCAGATGACCTTGCCAGTGAGTCCTAGATACTCCTTCAACCTGTTCAACAACAACACCCCATGATCCACAGTGTCAAACACAGATGAAAGCTCGAGGAGGACAAGAATCGATCACTCTCCTCTATCCCTCATCCTGAGCAGGTCATTCAGCACCCTAACCAATGTGGACTCCATGCTGTGTGTAGCCCTAAATCTGGACTGAAACAGTTCATAAATTTGGAAGTCCTTGAGATGACTCTCGAGCTATTCCGTGACCACTTTCTCAAGAACCTTCCCCAAAAAGGGGAGGTTCAAGATAGGCCAGTAGTTTGCCAAGATGTCAGGGTCCCAAAATTTTTTTTTTGATCAGGGGCTTAACCAGAGCCTGTTTAACGGACTCTGGAAACAAACCCACCGATAAGGAACTCCCAACAATCTCAGCAAATACCAGACTTGTGGGCCTCGCCGCAGCCAACAAGTAGTTGCGTTAGGCCTGGGTCAAGATCACAGAATGTCGATTTAAGCCCCAAGATCAACCCACAGACCTTCACCATCATCACCGGTAGGAACTCTCCCTAGGGTGACCAAATGTATCTGCCCACCCAGGATCCACCACTGTTGGAGAATGGTATTCCTCTTGGAGAAATCCCAAGCCTCACAGAGTACACTCTGTCTGAGAAGAACTGAGCAAACTCCTCACACTTGTGAGCTGAAAACGCTCTCATGGGTTTCAGACAGGCCGGATGTAATAGCCTGTCTACAACCTGAAAGAGCTGAGCCTGTCAGTTCTTCCCAGCTGCAATCATCCCGGACATAAAAGCTACCTTTTTTGGGGTGACTGCATTCTGATACTCATCATAATGAGCAATCAGAACCAGCCTGTCCTACAGGGACCTGGTTTTCCTCCAATGCCTCTCCAACCTCTGCCTCCTAGTTTTCAGCTCACCATCAAACCATGGCCAGCCGCAGTGCAAAACCAGCAGGTGTATACGGATCGGCACCAGTCCAGTCCTTAGTGTCTTAACCACATGTCTGTCTATTCTGTGACACACCTGAATTTGTTATGGTCTAACTTGTCCAGTGTAGGTTATACAACCCTAAGCATATAGTTTGGAGGGTGGGTCAATTGTTTTGACTGAAGATACTAACTGATGTTGGCTGGTGTTTAACACCATAAAGAAGACTAATTTATTCTAGTTTTTGTACTGTGGGAAATGTTTATGAGAGTGTTTCTGGCTCATAACCTTTTGCTGGTCTGTGTCCTGTAACATAATGGGCTGCCTGTTTTGCCAGTGTCATTATCAGTGTTACAGGTACTGTAATTACAAACACTGACTATTTTGGCAAAGTTTTTAACTGAGGAGCTGACATCCCTTTTGGAACCAGTAGCCTTCACTCTCAGCCTTGGCAAAATTGTCTTTAGTTGTTTTTTTTCTTTCTTTTTTTTTTAATTTGGCTGCATACACCTCATATAAACATTACATTTTTTGGCAAAATTAGCCAGGTAACCAGTGTGTGTCACTAGTCCATGGCATAACCTGAAACTTTGTTTGGATTTAACAGTATTTGAATGGGCATCATTTTTGGAATCAGTAGCCTGTACTCAGTGAAGGCTGCTTTACCACTGTCAGCTTCAGTTTCTGTTACCTTTTTCCACAACATAAGCTGTATACAAAATTTGGAGAGCAAAGTTGTCTAACTCTGCTTATAAAATGGGCAAAGAATTTCAAGCAATCTGATTGGTTGTTAGCCTTGCATTAGATGTATCTAATGAACAGCTAAAACTAGAAACCCCCTTTAGAATACACAGGCTCATTTTACAAGTGCAATAAGCCACTCCGGGGATGTGCATTAGACAGCTCTAATGCATGGCTAGGGGACTGGATGCACTCAGCATGTGGCCTCGTGCCTCACTACGTCCTCCTAGCCGTGCATTAGATCTGTCTGATGCACACTCCATCGTGTCTTATTGCTTACATGTCCAACACTTCCGTCACAGCAGATTAGGTTTCTCAGTGATGAGAGGACATCATTTTTGGAACTAATAGCCTTCGTTGTGGGCCATGGCAAAACTGTCATCAGTTTTTTTTGAGATGTATATGCCCTATACAAACATTTAATTTTTGGCAAAGTTGACCAAATACTCCGTGTCAAACATTAACCCATGGCACAACATGAAGTCTTGTTTGGGTTTAGAACTTTTTGAATGGGCATTATATTTGGATCCAGTAGCCTTTACTCATAGTGGTCTGCAACACTACTGTTTCTTCTACCTTTTTTGCACAACACAAGCCCTATAAAAATTTGTGGGGCAATGTTGGCTAATTTTTATGTGTCCAGCACTTTTGTTACAGCATGTCAGGTTGTCAGATTTCAATGGACATCCTTTTTGAAACCATTAGTCTTCACTTTGAGCAACTGCACCATTTTAGTAAATAGTCAGGGAACCCCCAAGGGACTGGGCAGTGCTTGACCTGGAGCTTACAAACAGAGACAGCATTGCAGACATCACAGTGGGCAGTCTCCTGGTACCAGTGATCACTGTACAGTGTGGTTTAACATTAAGACAGGAACAGAGGGGCTGGTCTGGTGGCGCAGAGGGCTGAGGTGCTAAGCACTTTACCTCTCACCACGCCAGCAACCCGATTTCAGGAACAAGCTCGGGGCACAGGGGTTGGCTGATGGGGGGGTAGAGCATCTGATAGACTGCTCTTCTCTCTCAGGGATGGGGAGGAATGCTATTTCATTCCTTTGCTCCCATCTGGCGGAGACTGGGTGTCAGCACCAGAGTCTGAGTGCTGTGTGAGGAAGGGACTGCAGTTGCATAGCTTGCACCTCCACGTGCACATACTTATGTGCCACCAAAGTAAGGGAAAAGGGAGAAAAACAGAATATGGGAAGGCACTGACTTCATGAAATCCTGCCTGTCCCCATTCCCCCATCACCACCCTATCACCACCCCCAATTCTGGATGACAGTCACCTGGTGGGAGGACAATGCCCTCCACTTTCCTGCTCCCGCTATGGGGGCAATCTGTGGGGGACTTCTCAGGGTGAGGTAGGTCAGGGGGGTGGGTGCTGGATGATGGTGTCAGAGACAGAGCTGAACAGCCTGCCAGAGCCGACCCACCAGGAAAAAAGCAGTATGAAAAAAAAAGGACAGGAACAGAGGTGAACCACATGAAGACAAGGGTCCTGGACATTATGAGGACGGATTTTAAAGAAACTGAGAACTGATTCAGAAACTACCTTGAAATGGGGGATTGCCAGGGAAGGCTGGAGGGACAGTGGGGAAAAATAAGTGAGAATATAATTATGGCAACTAACCTCTGCAAAAAGGAAGTGAGTAAAAGTAGAAGGAAAATTAGACCATTATGGTTCTCTAGGGAAGAGGCAAAGGGGGTGAAGGAAAAAACAGTGGCATTCAGAAGGTATAAAAAACACAGAGAGAGGAGGGCAGGATGTATACTTAGTAATGCAGAGGGGAGCAGTCAAGGCATTGAGGAGAGCAAAGGTGCAGACAGATGAAAGAGTCATCAAAAGGGTCACTAAGAGGTATAAGACTTTCTTCAAATACATAAATAAGAAGAGGAATGCAAAGGGAAGGACAGTGATGATTTGTAGGGCAGAGGGAGCAGACTGCATAGACAAGACCAAGAAAAAGCAGTCATCCTGCTGGGTCAATTGCAATGAGGGCTGAGGCACTGAGCCCCTCACTTCCTACCAGACCGATGGCCATGGGTTCGGAAACAGACATGGGTTGCTTGGGGACTGGCCAGGGAGGGAGGATTGAGCATCTGTAGGCTTCCTCTCCTCCCTCAGGGGTGGGGGTCATCGTGCCTCACTGTAGACTGCCACCTGGAGGAATCCAGGTGGTAGAGCAAGTGAGTCATGCTGTGTGGGAAGGGATCCCACATTCAGAGTACTGGGTGAATCTCTATGGAGGTGGAGCATGCTCATCATGCTCATTGCACGTCTGTGTACCCTACCCAGGGAGAAAAGCAGGAGGAAAAACATGGAGGATGGGCTTCGTGAAGCCCTGTAAATCATGCTGTACCCCCCCCCCACCATCACTAGGATACAGGCAGATCTGGATGTGTGTCCCAGGGGTGGCCCTTCCACCCTAGCCCTGCCATGGGGGAAATTTACAGGACTCTTATCAGGAGTACATAAGGGATGGCTGCAGGGCATGGGGCAAGGCTGAGCAGCCACCCATCCTGCCATGGGGGATACATATGAACATACAAAGAAGCCAACAGAAGATGGCCATTTGGTCTATCTAGTCTGCTCTCATTGCAGGGTCCACAGCTTGAGCTACTGTCCCTGCCCCCCAAATCCTCCCACCCTCCCTCCCATGATCCTTACTTCCCCATGCCTGTTCTAGCCTCTCTTGAAGCTACCCATTGTCTTCAATAAGACAGGCTCTACTGACAGCACATTCCAAGTGTCCACCACCTTCTCTGTGAAGAAGTGCTTCCTGACCTCCCTCTTAAACCCACCCTCCAGCTTAAGACTTTTCCCCCTCATGTTATGGTTGCCACTCAGCTTAAAGAGACCCTCCTTATCTACCTTATTTATCACTTTCAAGTACTTGAAAGCCCCAATCATGCCCCCTCTCTCTCCTTTCCTGCAGAGAGTACACATTCGGTGCCCTCAACCTCTCCTTGTATGTCTCACCCTGCTGACCCGCTGCCATCTTTGTAGCCTTTCTCTGGACCTTCTCCAGCAGGTTAATGTCCTTTTTGAGGTGTGGGCACTAGTACTGAACTCCATACTCTAGATGCAGCCTCATCAGTGACTTGTACAAGAGTAATATAACCTCCTGTATCCTACTACTTATCTCCCTAGCTATGCATCCCAGCATCTCGTTTGCCCTTGCTGCTGCTTTCCTGCACTGCTTGGAGTGTTTCAGGTCACTAGTGATAATCACTCCCAGGTCCTTCTCCTCCTCTGATGCAGATACCTGGACTCCACCCAGGTAATACTCTGTCCCTGGATTCTTGGCTCCAGTATGCATAACTTTACATTTCTTGACATTAAAGCCAAGCTGGCAGATCCTGGACCACCTCCCCAGCTTTTTCAGATCATCTTGTAGGTCCTGTGTCCCTTCAGCTGTTTCCACTCTCTTGTAGAGCTTGGTGTCATCCGTGAACAGGCACATTTTGCCCTTAATGCCATCCCCAATGTCACTGATGAAGACATTGAAGAACCAGCCCCAGCACCGAGCCCTGTGGGACCCCACTGGTGATCTCTCTGGTGCCATATAATTCTTCCCCCACAATCACCCTCTGGGTTCTGTCCTTTAGCCAGTTTTCCACCCATCTGGACATCTTATTCTGAACTCCAAGATCTGCCAACTTCCTGATCAAACTTTTGTGGGGCACAGAGTTAAAGGCCTTGCTGAAATCCAGATAGAGGATGTCTACCACTTGGCCACTGTCTACTGTCTTAGTGACCCAGTCAAAGAAGTCAATCAGATTCATTTGACACAGTCCCCCTCCCCCCAATGAACCTGTGCTGCCTTGTATCCTGGAAACCATGCTCCTCTAGATATTCTTTTCTTAAGTATGGTCTTCATGAGCTTGCGCATGATTGAGGTCAGACTGACTGGTCTGTAATTCCATGGGTCATCCTTGGACCACTTTTGTGGAGGGGCACCACATGTGCTGTTCTCCAGTGCTGTGGTACAATGCCTGACTCTAGTGAACTATTAAATAGGCGTGTCAGTGGCCCTGACAGTTCCTCAGCCCATTCCCTTAGTATCCTTGAATGTACTCTGTCCATGCCTGGTGATTTGAATACCTTTAATGCTAACAGACCCTCCCTTACTCTATCCTCCTCCTCTATCACTACATCTGTGTCCCCCCCCCACTCCTCTTCTCCCTTCTGAAGGCACTGGTCCATCCTTCTCCCTGGTGAGGGATAAAAACCTATCTGGAAAATGAAAAGCAGACATCCTAAACAGGTACTTCTGCTCAGTCCTCATGGGGGGGGGGACAGACCACCAGGGAATAAATGAAAGAGGGGAAGGTGGACATAAGTCCATTTTCAGGGGAAAGAGTCTAGAAGGGACTTGCATCTCTGAAGATGGACAAAGCTATGGGACTGGAAGGGTTGCATCCAAGGGTTCTTAAAGAACTCAGGGAAGTGCTTGCTACCCCACTGCCAGCCTTATTCAACAGCTCACTGGAAACAAGCATGGTTCTGGAGGACTGTAGAAGAGCTGACATGGTCACATGTAAAAGCGGCAGCAAGTAGGAAGCTAGCAGCTCCAGGCCATTCTTAGTATATTTTATTGAAATTTCAAACAAACATGAAACATAAAGAACAGAACTAAACAAACAAGCAAACAGTACACAGCATATAGCTGCTCAAACCTCCCTTCAACATTCAGGGAAGACTGAGGGAACATGACCTGTATCATAATACAGCTTGTCTGGTTCTGTTGCCTTACAAGTTGATTATTGCAAGTGGATTCATCAGTAATTCTAAGGTACCGTAGGTCTATTCTCACATGTGGCATGTACACCTGTTGGCACTGCTCAATAGAACTACCTCTACCAATATCAAATTTGGTATGTCTAGGAGGAACATGGTGTGCAGTGTTTCCCACCTATTGCAGTATACCTTATAGGTGTTTCTAGAAATGGCTATCAGTCTTTCCATTTTCAGGGCACTGAAAATTGCCATATGCCATTCTTTGTAAGCTTGAACGATGTCATCGAGCCAGTGTTTTAGTATCTGTTTTTTTGGTTATGGCTGAAGTAAGCCTGATATGGTACCTTCTAGTGCCCTCAAGGTTCTGCAGATCAAGCCCCCGTAGGCATACCTAGGGTGTGAAAGCTGTGTCCAGCCTGAGTAGTGGATCTAGTTTGACTTTGATGTTGTTCCAAAGGGGCTTTGCTTTGAGGCAGTGGCATAGTAAGTATTTTAAGGTACCTCTGTGCTCTGAACACCTAGTGCAGGTGTCTGTGGTTAGTTGTCCTATGCTGGCAGGTCTGGTGGGGGTATAGTACATGTTATGATTGATCTTGTATTGCATCAGTCATAGACCATCAATATTCAGGTACTAATAGGTGTTTTTTGAAAGTGTGGTTCTGACATCCTGGTTAGCCAGTTCTCGAAATTCTCCTTGCCAGTAAATACATGAGTCAGATGACCCAAGTGTAAGGGATAGGTTGAACTTCTGGCACAGGAGGGAAGTTGCATAACATTGGTCAGCTAGTATTCAAAGCACTTCCCTGGGGGTGTGCAGGAGCTGGGGCTTAGTGCATTTTCCAGCAGGTGTTGCACTTGGAGGAACTGGAAGGCTTACCCCAGTTCCAGCCTGTTCCTTGTGGCAAAGGTATTGAAAGTGAGCAGTTAGTCCCTGTCTATCATATCACCCAAAGTGAGCAAGGTGGTTTGGTCTAGGAAGGGTCTTGGGATGGGTTGTTTTGGGTTTGGAAATGTGGGTTTACTCTCAGGGGCTGCATGAGATCATATAGAGGTTTGGTTCCTTAGAGTTTATGGAGCTACTGTTCTGCCTGTACTGAGTTGCCAAATGGGATAAGCTTCAGGGATTTAGGCAATTTACAATAGAGTATGTTAGATAGGGCTCTGATGGAGATACCCTCACATTTGCACTGCTCTATTTCATAGTTCTCCAGTGCGGAGAGTAGGAGGCCTCTGCCATATGGTTATTTGTACTGTACCACCACAGGAACTGCCACCTCTGAGGGCTAAGTAGCATGTCCTTATGCTGCTTAGTTGCAGGCCACCCTAGTGTTTGTGGGGTATGAGCCTGTTATAAGCTCTTCCTGGAGTTTTCCTAAGCCATAAGAATGCTCCCAACAAAGTTTGCAACTTGGTAAACCATTTAAACAGAATACAATGTGTCATTATGCTTAATGAGTAGAGTACCCTGGGCAGGATATTCATTTTGATAACACTGACCCTAGCCCATAGGGAAACAGGAAGTGATGTCCACCTGCTCAGGTCTTGCTTTAATTTGCTTACAAGGTTTTCTAAATGTTGTACAACTATGTCCTTGTCATGTCTTGCCATTGCTATGTCCAGGTATCTGCTACTGTATGCCCAGGTATTTCAGTCCATCTGGCACCTACATCTCACTCCACTGCATGGCTTCTCCTGTGTTTGTGTGGTGACTGAGGGGCATGAGTGTTATTTTTTTAGGTTAAATCTGTAGCCCATCAATGTTCCAAATTGTTGTAGGGTGTTCAGGGCTGCTGATATGGATTGGGTCAGGTTCTCCATGTGCAGAAGTATGTCATCAATGTAGGTCGAGGTTCTGTATCTTTGTTTTTCAAACTTCACTGTGACTATATTACTTATGGCAAAAAGCATCCTGGTCAGAGGTTTCAAGTACAGATTTAGGAGGTAGGGGAGACAGGACATCCTTGTCTTGTCCCTTTCCCTAGTGGAATGCTGTGGGGATGGACATTATTAAGGGTAATTTTGGCCATGGCATAGGAATATATCAATTTCACCCCAATCAGGAAGGTTGTAAGGAAGCCAAACTCTTCCAAGGTATGTTGCAAAACATGAATACCCTGTAAAATGCTTTCTTTGCATCCAAGGACACCAGCACCACTGGTGTGTCAGACTCCCTGAATGTGGAGAAGATATGACCAAAATTTCTGAAGTGGTCAGTGGACAGTCTTCTTTGCATAAAGTCCACCTGTTCTGAGCCTACGAGGGAGGACCAGACCCTCCCCACCCACTCAACCAAAACATTAGTTAAGATCTTAAAGTCTAGGTTGAAGAGATAGATGGGTCTGTAGCTAGTTAGCTGTTCTGGGTCCCTTCCCGGCATGAGTAACACTGTGATGTGGGCTGATTGGAGAAGTGAATCTAACTGTTCTGTAGAGACAGCTTCATTGAATAGGGCAGCCAAGTGAGGGACCAACTTTTCTTTGAAGGCTTTGAAGAAATTGGAGAAAAGCCATTCGAACTTGGGGCCTTGTCGACTGTGAGTTTTTTGATTGCCTATAGGATTACAGATTCCTCTTCTAGACTAGTGGCCTTATTTTTGTGTAGTCTAGGTAAGTTAACTTTGGTGAGGAAATCTTTAATGGTCACTACTGGTGGGGGAAGTTCAATGGAGTATAGCTTCTGATAGTAGACCCCAAAGGCATTTGCTATAGGTTTTGTGAGTAAGCTGTCAGCCATGTGGATCTGATCCCTTTGATCAGTCTGGCTGCTTCTTGTTGTCTGAGCCCTAGGTATAGGAGTTTGCTGGCTTTTCCCTCCTTGTCTATGCACTGCAGTTCATTTTTGCCCTAAAAATATTATTTTCAGCTAGCTCCCTAAGTTGCTTTCCATAGCAAGCCTGAGTTGCATTTAGTTTGTAACAATCTTCCTCAGTAGAAGTTGCTGTTATATTTTCCTCCCGTTCTCTTATTTTTGCCAGAAGGGTTGTGCATTCTGTCTCTCCTTTATGCTTTCTGGTGGATGCTAACCTTATAAGCTCACCCCAGACAGTGCACATGAATGCGCCCCATAGGTGAAACTTGTTCTGTACTGTGTGGGCATTGTCCTCAAAAATGTGTGTTACACAGTCTTGGATCTTTGTTAAGAGTATTATGGTCTTTTAACAAGCTATCATTCATTCTCCCAAACCTGTCTTTGCATTGTCTTCAGTCTGTATACTCAGCAAGACTGGTGACTGGTATGATATCACCCTAGCGCATATTTCGCATGATATGACACTTCTTAGTAGTGCTATGCTAGTAAGGAGGAAGTCTAACCTAAATAAGAAACCATGTACAGGAAATGTGTAGGTGTATTCTCTTTGATGCAGGCATGGGGTACACCATGGTTAAACAGCCCTAACTGTTTTGCATTTCTAGCCAGGCTCTTTGCTTTGGTGTTACTTTGAATCTGTACATTTCAGTTCTAGCTAGATATGTGTCCCAAGCTAATATCATGGGCAAGTGAGAGAATTTTGTTAAGGCAGTGGATATTTGCACAAAAAAGGATGGGTCTTCTCTGTTGGTGCCATATATAGAACCATTGACTATTTCTCTGTGACCAAGGAGACCTGCCACTATAATAAATCTACCCTCTGGCCCTATAATCTGTTCCTGCGGCTGGAAGGGTGTGCATCTGTGAATTAGAATTGCTTTACTTGATTTTTTGTTACTATCCACAGTTGCAAAGACCTATCCTACCCACTGTCTCCTCCAGAGGTTTTTATCTGCTTCTTTTGTATGTGTTTCTTGTAGTAGGGTGATGATGGCCCCTGTACTTTAAATATATTTCTGGACTTGATAATGCTTTTCCTTTGTTCGTCCCCCTTTTACATTCCAGGTTGTCACTCTCTGGGGAGTGTTAGCCACTGAAAAGGGGAGGCCTAGTACTGGTCCAGCATGTGGTGCCATGGGTGAAGGGCCTCATTCTTTATGTTTCTGTATATTGATCCATTAAAGGTGATTGGTGCTTGGGGAATTCCCTGGACTTACATAGACCACCACTTTAGCATGCAGTCTCTGACAATTGTACAAACACTGTGCATAAAATTAAGGAACAAAAACAGAAATGAACATCAACAGCAAACCAGAACAAAACATAAACTGGAATTCAGTGTGGGATCAGTAGATGTTTGCTGCTGTAGTAGCTAACCAGGGTCACCCCCTGTAGGTATTGGTCCATGATGGTCCATTTAAGGGTAACCCCCCCAGCTCCTTCCACCAATTAGGATGTTATTTTGTTCTGGTAACTCAGTTTAGTATTACACATAGTAACTTAGCACTCTTGTCTCCTACCCATCCCCCATACCCCACCACTCCACCCTTCCTTCCCCCTCCCCTTGCCCCATCTCTCCTCATGTCCTCCTCTCCCACCCCCATCTCTTACTCTTCCCAGCCTACCCTCCCATCCTTTCCTGCACCCTGTGCCCTGTTTGTCTTCACAAAGCCTGCTGGCCGATATCAATGTACTGTATGCATTTTCCTGTGCCTGAAACTGATTAGCATAATGTGTCATTGTTGTTTTGTGTTGGCTGTCCATTATGATTTTGTGTCCATTATGATTTTTGTACCTCCCATTTACACTTTATTGTACCGTACTTTATGGTCCTGTTTAATCTGTTGTCCTTTCTACTGATGTGGAACCTTTGTAAAAGAGATCTTAGCTCAACGTTATATATAATCTGAGACTTAAATACTAACATACTAAAATGCCAGCAGAATAGGCCTAACGGTCTTTCGCGTCTGCTTGTATGGTCAGCCCCCACCCTGGGAGCTGACCTTGCTGCTCCCCTCGCCTTCTCTGGCTTCTCCCTTCCCAGTTCCAGATATTCTTGCTGCATTGGATTTTGCTTCCAGAACCCTTCCCTGTACCTGTCCCACCCCTCTTGAACCCCTCCACCGTCTCTGCCTCCACCAGCCCCTAGGCAGCGCATTCCATGGCTCCACCACCCTCTCAGTAAAGTAGCACCTCCTCCTTCTCCCTGAATCTTCCCCTCCAGCTTCCACCCATGCCCTCTAGTGGCCCCTCCTCCTTCCTTCAAGCACCCTGACTGTTCCTCCTATTTACCCCTTCATGTACCTGAAGACCTCTATCATGTCCCCTGGTCCCTTTTCTCTTCCAATGTGTACATTTTTAGCTCTTCGAGCCTATCCTCATAGGTCCTGTCCCCCAAGCCCCAGATCATTTTGGTTGCCCTCCTCTGGACCCTCTCTAGGAGTTTAATGTCCCTCTTTAAGTGTGGCCTCTGAAACTGCACACAGTACTCGAGGTACGGCCTCACCAAGCAGTTATACAGAGGGAGTATCACTTCCCTCCTTCCAGAGGTGATCCCCCTAGCGATGCAAATAAATAAATAAATAAATCAAACATGCTTGTACTGTACCGTTAGAGACAGAGTCACAGTAACCCCCTCCCCCAAATTTTGGGAGAGAATTCTCGACCCACCATTTACCCCTCTTACATTGGGGGTATTTTCCCAGCTGTGCTGTTTACCTGTTGTGGTTACTGGTATGGCAGTTCTGAGGATCTCCTCCCCCCCAAAAAAAACATCGCCCTTTAGCATACTGCATATGCCTGTGGTAGGTAGGGGTATTGTTCACCTATTTATGAAAGTATGTAAGTATTGTGTCCCATTTACTAGGCAAGTTCATTTCAGTAACCTGGTTTTCTGTCAGTGTCCAGTGATGTCAGGAAGCTGCCTGAGTTTCCATTATGACAGAGAATCACCTCTGTGTCCAACAGTGAACTGCAACTTGGAGCTGTGAGTGATAGGGCACCATTGCACAAAGTCCAACTGTCACAATCCTGGCAATAGTTCAACTCATGATTTCATAGGCAGTAACATTCAAGTTCAACTCCTCTGTGGTCATCAGTTTGGCTGTGCAAATGTTTTCCCTCACAACTGCGCGAGTTAGTGCACACCCCATTGATACATATATGGTCCAGACCCTCTCTTTGACCCGCAGCCAATAGAATTGTGTGTGTTGATAACATTGATGCAGAAGTATATGTGAAACTTTGACAAGTACTGTCACCAGGGAGCAGTTCATAGCTGTGCAGGGTGGGAAGCTCAAGGCAGGAAAATTGTGCTGGGAAAGAAGGAGCTGTCCTTGAAGGTAACCTGGTTGTCTAGGAGGGCAGGGAGCCAGAGGTTTCAATGCCATCTTGTTAGGTGTCATACATGTCAGTGATCTAATATGTTCTCCAACAACTAACCAGTCCTCCTCTCCCTGATATTTGTCCCAGGTCATACCCTAAATTATCATCCTTTTCACTGGGAACACAGTCTTTTAGAGGGTGGCGTATGTGGCTGTCTATTGTGGGCATAAAGAAAAATACAGAAGACACAATATATTACTTAAACAATAGCAGCATTTTACTTGCCTCTGGCATTGCTGTGTTCCTTGTCAGCAGGGCAGTGGATGGTGGGTGGCTGGATGAAAATCTTTGGTAACAGTTTGAGTAGCTTCATGTAGACTACTTTGGTGCTGGGAATTTTTCCTGGCTGTTTTCAGTAGACACCACTAATCTCACTGTGTGCAACATTCAAAATTTGATTTAGACATCATGCAGGACTTTTTTAATGTACAATGTAAAGAATACCCAATTGGGGGGGAGGTACTAACAACAACAAAAATGGAAAGGGACCAGGGAGTAGTCATATGTGATGCTCAAGAAGATGATGTTATGAGAGTGCGCTCTAATCTAAGGTGGTGAAAAGAGATGAGCGAGGCACCAGAGGTCCGAATTATTTTTCAGATAGGATAACTGCTATCCAGACAAGGAGAGGCAGGAGTCGACTTAGTAATTTTCGATGCCCGCAGGGCGGGCGTTTTATTTGGAACCAAGAGGGTAGACAGACACAGTCACAAGAAGGAGGAAGGGGGGTTGCCCGATAAACAAAAGGGCAAATTATAACAGGGCTATACTGAAACACTTTCGATCTACCACTTTTATGGTTACCTCGACAAATATAAACTGCAGGCCTACTGCCACTCTTATTCTAATACTAGTTTATACTGTACTCTATACTCTAATACTAGAATCCAGTCTTAGGCTACTCAGCATTACATTAGGGTGATCAGCATCATATATCTACATTAAAGAGTCCAGAATTTTACAAAGGTCCAGAGATCCGGCGTCTTCATGTACACCGTCGTTCTTCATTGGTAGCTACAAGGGAAATAGAACAGAAATGTGGAACCCTAATCTCAATTCTCAGCAAGGACCTAGATAAGGCCACTGGGGTGGTGAGAGGTTTGGTAAACAGACCATATATCTTCGGCAAAAGCCCACTCTCTCCGAGGCTGCCGGAATGTAGAACCAAAGCAACTGGTTCCTGAAATAACACACACTGAAGCAAGAGGTTCCTCAGCCAAAACCCACTTCTAGGGTTGCCAAGGATGAAGAAAGACCAAGATCTGCATGGCGATGAATCCAATGGAGGACTACCACGATCCGACTGATGCTGCAGCACTCCAAGGGCCAGCTGGACTCGGAAGGAACTCTGACAGGACCAGGAACCATAAGAATCTGAAGAGATGATGGTTGAATCTGCAATCCTCAGGTCAGGAACTAACACAAAACAAAGAAACGGCGGACGCGTCCCAGACTGGGCCTTGACGGACTCGACTTTCGTGAACGACCAGGTGGGGAAGCAGAACAGGTTCTCAAGATGAGCTCTCTCTCTTCTGTGAGGGCGACCAACTTCGGGACATCTGGAACAGGAACCAAATGGAACGACACTGGCACGGCCGTCGTGATGCGTTTCGGCGGACGTACTTTCAAGCTGTGAAAACAAGAAAATGGCGGGTATGACTGGTACAACTGACGACGGACTTCGACTTCGGCAGACGACATGAACGGACCGGATAGGTTGATGGAGGATCTTCCTGGAGTGAAGAATGCTGGAAGGATGTCTTCTTCTGAGTAGAGACTGATTCTGAGCACGTGGTGTAACAGACCACACTAGGAGACTGCAGTGTGGCAGAAGAGTGAGACTGTCTTCGTACAGTAGTAAACATATAACTGAAGAATGCCCAAAGAACTGTGGAATAGTACAATAATTTGCCAGGGAGGGCAAATTATAACTTCAGAGGTAATTGTTACTGATAAGGGCCAATGTCTAGGTGCTTAGAGCAATAGTTTAGGTACTTGGACCAATAGTTCAGGTACTTAGGGCAATAATTCAAGTACTTCGGACAATAGTTCAGGTACTTAGAGCAATAGTTCAGGTACTTAGGGCAATAGTTCAGCATAAGCAGTACAGTAATCACAGTAGTTTCACAGTATAGGCAATTAGAACACTCTCAAATGAACCCCTGTTTCTATAGGTAGGGTACTTCTGGGATAGGATCCCTTACTTCTGGGATAGGATCCCTTACTGTCCGTTGTGGCTGGGGCCTCCCTTTAGACCAGGCTTTACCTCGGGCCTAATGCCCTACCATTACCTCGGGCCTGAAGCCCTACATTAGCTTGAGCCTGCCTTTTTCCACTAGGCTGGGGCCTCCCTTTAGTACCACTAGGCTGGCTTGCCCTATTCCGCCAGGCCGGGGCCTCCCTATAGTACCACTAGGCTGGCTTGCCCTATTCCGCTAGGCCGAGGCCTCCCTATATTACCACTAGGCTGGCTTGCCCTATTCCGCTAGGCCGGGGCCTCCCTTTAGTACCACTAGGCTGGCTTGCCCTATTCCGCTAGGCTGGGGCCTCCCTTTAGTACAACTAGGCTGGCTTGCCCTATTACGCTAGGCCGGGCCTCCCTATAGTACCAGGCTTTACCTCGGGCCTAATGCCCTACCTTTACCTCAGGCCTGAAGCCCTATGTTAGCTTGAGCCTGGTGCCCCACTTTATACTGGGCCTGGAGCCCCTCGTTGCATTGGGCCTGGTGCCCCACTTTGTACTGGGCCTGGTGCCCCTCATTGCTTTGGGCCTGGTGCCCCACCTTAGATTGGGCCTGGTGCCCCAACTTACAATTGGCCTGGTGCCCCACCTTAGATTGGGCCTGGTGCCCCAATTTACAATGGGCCTGATGCCCCTCAACACTTTGGGCCGAATGCCCCACTTCCCAATAGGCCTAATGCCCTACTTTATGTTTGGGCCGGAATTGCCCTTTTAAATATATTGCCCCTTTAAATTCTGCAGGCTCCCAATGCCTGCTGTCATTCAGTGCAGCAAATCTCCGCCTCTGCACCACCCCCCTAATGAATATTTATTAGGCCGTGATAAAGGCCTTGCTTGCTGGCCCCTCCCCAAGGGCGTCGCTAGCCCCGACTCCCTTTTTAATATTAAATTTCATGGGTCCTAATGACCCGATGGCCCCCGCGGCACTCGGCCACCCTCTGAAAGTGTCTAATCCGCTATTTAAACAATTCAGTCCCCCTACAACAAACTGGCGGTCAGCACAACGCGTGCTGCCGCCGACTCACCGTTCTGCCATCCTGACTGGGGTAGAAGTACTGTTGGGAGGCGGAAGGGATGCTGGCAGTGGGAGGAAAATGTACAGGCAGCTGGGAGGACGACTCGGGGGCCTCTGACGGCCCAAACAGGGCTCGCCAATGCGGCGCTTCTCTGCCGCCGGCGTGGGACCAAATTTAAACCTAAAATACTCTCGGGGGCAAAAACAAATAACCGGAGGGCTTTTAAGCCCATAAAACGTGGCGGGAATGGTGTTTTCATCTTTGTGGTGCCCCGATGGCACCACCGACCACGGACTGGAGAAGAAGAGGAAGTCTTCATGCAGGGGAGGCAGCACAGGACCACAGCAAGTCCAGAGGGACGGCTCCAAACCAAGGTAAGCCCTAATCGTCCCCCTGACTTCTGGGTCCTGGCTCCTCAACCTCTGCCCAGCAATAACTGTCTCTAACTGAACAACTATAGAATGATTGTTTAAACTTGAACCTCCCCAGGGTTCTAGATCTGCTGGATAGGAATGCTGTGCATGAGCCACCTAGCACAGCATTCCATCCAGGCTATTATGACCTAACTTGCTTGTAAATTCTAACTTTTTACAAGGCTGCAAGTGCACAGGGCACTTCTCTATTATTTACAATATGTTCTCTGTAATGGCCAACTTTGGGGCATTACATTCGGGCCCGCCTAAAAATACATGTCCCCATGTATTCCCTTAACATTCTATAAAATCTATCATCTTAACAACTTCTAAAATCTTACTTAATACTCTATGAAGTCTTACGTTAATAAAACATTCTTAAAATCTCTAAAATATTTTTACTAAGCCACTCCAACTTTGGACTCCTCAGATAAATTATCTCTATCCTGCCGACTACGCCAAATTTTTATTATGTGGTGCTCTCAAGATGATGATGTTATGATGATGAGGGTGCTCTGCTCTAAGGTGGTGAAAAGAGATGAGCGAGGCACCAGAGGTCCGAATTATTTTTCGGATAGGATAACTGCTATCCGGACAAGGAGAGGCAGGAGTCGACTTAGTAATTTTAAATGCCCGCAGGGCGGGCGTTTTAATTGGAACCAAGGGGGTAGACAGACACAGTCACAAGAAGGAGCAGGTATGCCCAATACACAATAGGGCAGAATATAACAAGGATAACTGAAACACTTTCGTCTACCACTTTAATGGTTACCTCAGCAAATATAAACTGCAGGCCTACTGCCACTCTTATTCTAGTACTATTTTATACTGTACTCTATACTCTAAACAAGAACCCAGTCTTAGGCTACTCAGCATTACATTAGGGTGATCAGCATCATACATCTACATTAAAAAGTCCAGAATTTTACAAAGGTCCAGAGATCCGGCGTCTTCGTGTACACCGTCGTTCTTCGTTGGTAGCTACAAGGGAAATAAAACAGAAATGTGGAACCCTAATCTCAATTCCCAGCAAGGACCTAGATAAGGCCACTGGGGTGGTGAGAGGTTTGGTAAACAGACCATATATCTTCGGCAAAAGCCCACTCTCTCCGAGGCTGCCGGAATGTAGAACCAGAGTAACTGGTTCCTGAAATAACACACTAGAGCAAGAGGTTCCTCAGCCAAAACCCACTTTTAGGGTTGCCAAGGATGAAGAAAGACCAAGATCTGCGTGGCGATGAATCCAATGGAGGACTACCACAATCCGACTGATGCTGCAGCACTCCAAGGGCCAGCTGGACTCGGAAGGAACTCTGACAGGACCAGGAACCATAAGAATCTGAAGAGATGATGGTTGAATCTGCAATCCTCAGGTCAGGAACTAACACAAAACAAAGAAACGGTGGACGCGTCCCGGACTGGGGCTCGACGGACTCGACTTCGCGAGCGACCAGGTGGGGCGCAGAACAGGTTCTCCAAGATGAGCTCTCTCTCTTCTGTAGAGGGCAACCAACTTCAGGACATCTGGAACAGGAACCATACGGAACGACACTGGCACAGCTGTCGTGATGCGTTTCGGCGGACGTACTTTCAAGCTGTGAAAACAAGAAAACGGCGGGTACGACTGGTACAACTGACGACGGACTTCGACTTCGGTGGACGGCACGAACAGATGGGATGAGATGATGGAGGATCTTCCTGGAGTGAAGAATGCTGGAAGGATGTCTTCTTCTGAGTAGAGACTGATTCTGAGCACGTGGTGTAACAGACCACACTAGGATACTGCAGTGTGGTAGAAAACTGAGACTGTCTTCGTACAGTAGTAAACATATAACTGAAGAATGCCCAAAGAACTGTGGAATAGTACAATAATTTTCCGGGGAGGGCAAATTATAACTTCAGGGGTAATTGTTACTGATAAGGGCCAATGTCCAGGTGCTTAGAGCAATAGTTCAGGTACTTGGACCAATAGTTCAGGTACTTCAGACAATAGTTCAGGTACTTTAGGGCAATAGTTCAGGTGCTTAGGACAATAGTTCAGGTACTTAGGGCAATAGTTCAGGTACTTAGAGCAATAGTTCAGGTACTTTGGACAATAGTTCAGGTACTTAGGGCAATAGTTCAGCATAAGCAGTACAGTAATCACAGTAAATTCACAGTATAGGCAATTAGAACACTCTCAAATGAACTCCCTGTTTCTATAGGTAGGGTACTTCTGGGATAGGATCCCTTACTGTCCGTTGTGGCTGGGGCCTCCCTTTAGACCAGGCTTTACCTCGGGCCTAATGCCCTACCATTACCTTAGGCCTGAAGCCCTACGTTAGCTTAATCCTGCCTTATTCCACTAGGCTGGGGCCTCCCTTTAGTACCACTAGGCTGGCTTGCCCTGTTCCGCTGGGCGGGGCCTCTCTTTAGTACCACTAGGCTGGCTTGCCCTATTCAGCTGGCTGGGGCCTCCCTATAGTACCACTAGGCTGGCTTGCCTTATTCCGCAGTCAGGGCCTCCTTTAGACCAGGCTTTACTCGGGCCTAATGCCCTAGCATTACCTCGGGCCTGAAGCCCTACATTACCTTGGGCCTGGTGCCCCACTTTATATTGAGCCTGGTGCCCCAATTTACAATGGGCCTGATGCCCCTCAACACTTTGGGCCTGGTGCCCAATTTATAATGGGCCTGATGCCCTACTTTAAACTTTGGGCCAGAATTGCCCTTTTAAAAGGCATTGCCCCTTTAAATTCTGCAGGCTCCCAATGCCTGCTGTCATTCACTAAGCAAATCTCCGCCTCTGCTCCGCCCCTTCATTAATATTCATAGGCCGCTATAAAGGCCTTGCTTCCTGGCCCCTCCTTTGGGGCATCGCTAATCCCGCCTCCCTAATGAATATTAATTCACGGGTCCTAGTGACCCGATGCTCCTGCGGCGATCGGCCGCCTTCTGAAAGCGCCTAATGCGCTATTTCAACAAATACCATTCCCCTCTCAATATGGGCGGTCAGCACAACATGTGCTGCCGCCGACTTACCGCTCTGAGGTCTTCTGGGCTTGCTGGGCTGAAGGGAGGAGGGAGGGATGCTGGCAGAGGTAGGGAAAAAAAATGAGCAGGCAGCTGGGGGACGACTCAGGGGCCTCCGACGGCCGAACAGGAGCGCGACGCGATGCGGCTTTCAGGCTGCCGACGGCGGGGGACCGAAATTAAACTAAAAATACTTTGGGGGGGCTAAAATAATAAGCGGAGGCTTTTAAGCCCCTAGAAACGCGACGTGAGCGGCGTTTTTTTTTCTTCGTGGTGCCCCGATGGCACCACCGACGACTTCACCACACAGCAAGCTCTTCAGGCAGTGGAGGCAGAGCAGGCACACAGGTAAGTCCCCAGGGACGGCTTCAACCATCCAGGTAAGCCCTTTTCTCATCCCTCTGACTTACTGTGTCCTCTCTCCTCAACAGCTGCCCTCGAACTGACTAACTGTGGAATGGGATTTTAAAATTAAAAACTGTCTGGATTCTGGAATGGCTGGATTGGAATGCTGTGCGTGAGCCACTCAGCACAGCGTTCCATCCAATCCGATATATTTATAACATGGCTTGCAAGATCTATCTTTTGACCAGGATTTAAGTGCACAAGGCACTTTTTCTATTATTTACAGTGTTTTGTGTGTGAAGGGAGGTGACTTTTATGTATAGGGGCCCCTTTGTACAGTACCCTGCTGCCTACCCCTGCAGCAGGTACTGTAAGCACCTGTGTTTTTCTGTGTTTATTTAATTTAATTTTAATTTTCTGTAATGACCACCTTTGGGGCATTACACATATCAGATGACCTAAAGATAAGCAAGCAATGTGAGAAGGCAATAAGGAGGGCTGGGGGGATACTAGGATGTATAAGAAGAGGCATCACTAGTAGAAAACAGAAAGTTGTTATCCCTCTTTACAGACAGTTGGTGAGACCACATCTGGAGTACTGCATGTAGTTCTGGAGACCCCATCTCTGCAAGGACATATACAGGATGGAGGTGGTCCAGAAGAGGGCAACTAAAATGGTGCAGGGTCTGCACCAGAAGCCATCTGAAGAGACTAAAAGAGCATAATATGTATACCCTTGAGGAAAGGAGGGAGAGGGCAGACATGATAGAAACTTTCAAATACCTCAAGGGCATCAACAAAGTCCAGGAGGGTAGCATCTTTCAGAAAAAGAGATGTGCAAGAACAAGGGGGCACAATTTGAAGATAGAGGGGGGGATGGCTCAAGGGAAATGTGAGGAAGTATTTTTTCATGGAGAGGGTGGTGGGTGCATGGAATGGCCTTCCTGAGGAGGTCGTGGGGTCAAAAATAGTAGGGGAATTCAAGAATGCATGGAACAGACATAAGGCAACTTTGGTGTGGGGTAAGAAGAAGTAGGATGTTGGTTAACTAGGATCTGCAGCTTATCCAATAGGTAGGAAATGGGAAGACAGGGTGGGCCAAGCGGTCCTTATCTGCCATCAAAGTCTATGTTTCTATGTTCTTGCATTCTAGCTGTTTGTCCCGGATAGCCAGGGTCACGTTGCTAAAGATGTAAAATCTGTG
Organism: Neoceratodus forsteri; assembly: GCA_016271365.2. Lineage (NCBI taxonomy): Eukaryota > Metazoa > Chordata > Ceratodontiformes > Ceratodontidae > Neoceratodus > Neoceratodus forsteri. The sequence continues at coordinate 705,889,487 of CM057455.1, forward strand.
TCCTTCCCAGGCAAGTGTGGTGTGTTTTGCAGCTTGATTCTGTATATAGAATTTGTCCTGAAAATTCAAGTGTCTGAGAATGATAACCCTGGGTTTTTCTCTGGGTGAAAGTTACAGCCTCAAAGGTATGTGCACTCTTTCTATAAGATATTCTATACCATATCCCTGGGGTCCAGTGGTCTCCTGCAGCAACTTGTGGCCAAAACATAAGATGTGTGCTCTTTCTGACTTCTCAGGGAATCCCTACAAGGACCAAGTTGTTCCATGTGCTCATTCTTTCCTGGTCCTTGAGATGGTCCTCAAGCTTTGCCACCTTTTTTTTTCAACTCTGCCATTTGTGTTTCAACCCATGCCAGTTTGTCTTCAACTGAACTGATTCGAGCCTTGACATCTGAGACTCACTTAGTCGGTGTTTCAAGAACTGATTTCAGGGCACAAAAGTCTTGTACTATATCAAGCATGGCTCGCTTAATCGATGCCAGTTAATTAAAAAATCTGTCAAGCTTCTCAGAGGTACTCTCCTGACTTGTTACTGTGAGCTGAGATTCCAAAAGAGTTTTGCTTGTGCCATTTGTTGGGTTGTGGGACTTGCGGTACCTTCAGTGCTCTTGTCAAGTCCGTTTCCTGGGTAGCTGTCTGCTGTAGATCATTCAAACTTAACTGCTATGTTTCCAACCTATGTAAGCAACTGATTGGTGCCTGAACCGAAGTGAGATAAAATAAATAAACTGAGTGTCCATTTTAATTAAGGATCTTTGCTGCTGTAGCAGCTAACCAGGGTCACCCCCTGTAGGTGTTGGTCCATGATGGTCCATTTAAGGGTAACCCCCCCAGCTCCTTCCACCAATTAGGATGTTATTTTGTTCTGATAATTCAGTTTAGTATTACACATAGTAACTTAGCACTCTTGTCTCCTACCCGTCCCCCAAACCCCACCTCTCCACCCTTCCTCCCCCCTCTGGCAGTCTATTTCAGGCATCTATGACCCTTTCTGTGAGAAAATATTTAATCAGTTACCCCCTCCAGCTCCATCTCATACCCCATGGGTACTACTTCTCTTTCTCATTTGAAATAGACTCCCCTTCTGTACCCTGTCCACCCCTGTGAGGTACTTGTAGGTCTCTATCATATCACCTCTTGCTCTCATCTGTTCTAGGATATAAATATTGAGATCCCTCAGTCTCTCCTAGTAGGGCTTCTTCTACAAACCCCTAAACTGTTTTAGTTGCCCTTCTCTGGACTACCTCCACCTTGTCTATGTCCTTTCTGAGACGTACGGGGGCCATGATCACCCTACTATAAGAAACACATACAAAAGAAGCAGATAAAAACCTCTGGAGGAGACAGTGGGTTGGATAGGTCTTTGCAGCTGTGGATAGTAACTAAAAATCAAGTAAAGCAATCCTAATTCACAGATGCACACACCATTCCAGCCGCAGGAATAGATTATAGGGCCAGAGGGTAGATTTATTATAGTGGCAGGTCTCCTTGGTCACAGAGAAATGGTCAATTAAGGCTGAGGATCAGGAACTGAGAGGAGAGCTACCTCTCAGGTTGAGCACATCAGGTGACTCCCCAGGCTTGTCAGTCTTACTTCAGTAGCAGGGAAATTAAATGAAAACCCTGCTAAAGGAAAAACTGGTATGAGTATCTAGAATCAAATGTGCTGCAGGACAAGAGGCATCATGGATTCATGGGGGGAGGGCAAATGAATGAGATAGGGAGGGATGCCTAGTAAAGCTGAGGAAGCAGGCAAGGCAGTGAGGAGAGCAAAGGTGCAGAGAAAGGAAAGAATTGCCAAAGTGGTGACTAAGGGGAATAAGACTTACTTCAGATATATACTGTAAATGAAAAGAGAAAAGCAAGGGAGGGATAGTGAGGATTAGAAAAGAGAGGGGTAGATTGTACTGAAGAGGACCAAGAAAAAGAAGACATCCTAGACTACTACTTATGCACAGTCTTCACAAATGAGGGAGGGGTTAACTACCAGAAAGTAGCCTGAACAGGGGGTGGGAGATGGACACAAGTCCATTTTCAGAAGAAAGAGTCTGGAAGGGACTTGCATCTCTGAAGGTAGACAAAGCTAAGGGGCTGGACAGGATACACCCACGGATACTAAAAGAACTTAGGGAGGTGCCAGCTGCCCCACTGAAAGCCTTTTTCAACAGCTCACTGGAAACAGGCTTGTTCTGGAGGACTGGAGAAAAGCTGAGGTGGCCCCTCAACATAAGAGAGGCAGCAGGGAGGAGGCTAGCAAATATGGGCAGGTCAGTCTTACTTCATTGGTGGGAAGATTAATGGAACCCTGTGAAAGGAAAGATGGTAGAGTATCTGGAATCCAATAGACTGCAGGACCACAGGCAAGATGAATTCATCGTGGGTAGGTCATCCCAAATTAATCTGACAGATTTCTTTGACTAAATCTATCAGGTGAAGGCAGTGGACATGGCCTATCTGGACTTCAGCAAGGCCTTTGACACTGTGCTGCACAACAGGCTGATAAAGAAACTGAGCAGCTTAGGGCTGGGACCCAAAGTGGTGAACTGGGTTAGAAACCAGTTAATGGATAGGAGATAGAGGGTGATGTAAATGGCATTCACTCTAATGATTTGAGAGTGATCAGCGAGTGCCATAGGGCTCAATAATGGGACCAGTCCTCTTCAATGTCTTCACAAGTGACATTGCTGAGGATCTAGAAGGGAAGGTATGTCTTTTTCCAGATGATTTCAAAATTGGTAATAAGGTGGATACTCAGGAGGGGGTGAAGAAAATGTCCAGATATCTTAGGAAACTTGAGGAGTGGTCAAGAGCATGGCAGTTGGGGTTCAATTCCAAAAAGTACAAAATCATACCCCTTGAGCATAGAAATTCAGATGCTGAGTGTAACCCCCTTGCAAATGGGTGTTCCTAATGTGCCCTATGCCTGGTTGGTAGTTGGCATAACGCCGCCGGAATGGGGGTCAGTTGAGTGCTTTTTAAGGCCTCCGTATACTGTCCCTGTAAGGGCTGCCTGTTGCAGTTGGGATTAGTTAAAATGGGAGGGGGTTTGAGTGTTGTCATGCTCGACTCCCGCCCGGACTCTAGTAGCTCCCTTCTGCCATCATAAAAAGTGCAGGGGAGCCCTAATAAAAGATGTAGGTGGTTGTTTAAAATAAGTTGTAAAGATAATGATAACGTAGTTGTTCTAACCTGCTTTGCTTTGCAGCACAGAGAGTTTGATTGCCTCCTCCATTTTGGTCCCGAACTGTGAAATTGGACCAATCAGTACTTTGGAATCCCACAGAGTTGACTGACCAATAGAGTAACTGTTTAGAGAGAACAAGGCATTATGGACTATGGTGCTCGTTCTGCACGAATGGGAGCCATGAGAAGTGACTGGCAGGTTCGGCCAGTCAATGACAATGGGTCGCGCCCGAACTAAGAGGAGTGCTGGGTGTTGCCAGTGTCAGAATTGTTGTAGCTAGTGAGGAGTGAGGAGCTGTGTGCTTCTGCGCTGGGAAGTGTTCTTGCGGGAAGCGCGGGAAGGCCTAAGTCGGCCATTTTTCCTGCGAGGAGTTCATCTTGAAATCCGTCGACGGGCGGTCAGAGGAGGCTGTGCTCTGTACAGCTACCCACCAGGCTTGACCTGTAATAGGACTGGAGAACATTGCTGAATTGCGCTCGGTCCGCGGGAGGAGTAAAAAAGCTGCCATTGCAGAGCTGGAGTGACTGTGAAAGCTGAAGAGCCTGGGAGCAGCTGCCTGGTGTGGTACCCTTCTGCTATTGCTGTTTACCATATAAATGTGTGAGTAGCTCAAGTTAGTCCTGCTGCAATTAAAGGACTTCTGCTATTGCTGTTTACCATATAAATGTGTGAGTAGCTCAAGTTAGTCCTGCTGCAATTAAAGGACTTCTGCTGTTGCTGTTTACCATATAAATGTGTGAGTAGCTCAAGTTAGTCCTGCTGCAATTAAAGGACTTTTGCTATTGCTGTTTACCATATAAATGTGTGAGTAGCTCAAGTTAGTCCTGCTGCAATTAAGGGACTTCTGCCTGGATTGCGATAACCATATAAATGTGTAAAGAGACTTGTGAGTTCAAGTTAATCCTGCTGCCAGAGAGGGATTCTGCCTGGATTGCGATAACCATATAAATGTGTAAAGAGACTTGTGAGTTCAAGTTAATCCTGCCGCCAGTGAGAGATTCTGCCTGGATTGAGATAACCATATAAATGTGTACAGAGACTTGTAAAGTTCAGGCTCAGCCCTGCTAGTGTTGGAAGAACCGGGATTGGCTGGAGGTTGTGAGTACTAAATCAGGGTAGCTCCCTGTTAAGTGTGCAATCAGGGGTTTTCCAATCGTATTGCTGTACTTTTGACTGCCTAAACAAACTTTCTTTCCCTGCTGACTTGCTCAGGATTGCAGCATCTATCTGTGTTAAGGGCCCCAACCAGCTGCCACGTTTGGACTAGCCATTAGGGCTTGGGTACCCAGGGACAGTGACTCGTAGGGATAGGCCTGTGCACAGAGCTCTAGGTAATTAAGTATAATGATAAACCAATTAGCCTGATTCCCCCATCCTTGTTATCTCCCCCCCTTAATAAATCAGATTTGTGTGTTGCAACTACACCCTGGCTGGTTTGTGCATCCCTGTTGAACTGCTGTATAGTGACTGTGATATAACTGTATCTTATTTTACAGGGGGTCCCGGGAGTGAGCTGAGAGATACTACCCGGGGAGAAAGTGTATTGGTGAAAAGCCTTGTTGGTACCCCGTGTGAGCCACTAATGGGGAAAAAGGGGGTTGCAGTAACCCAGAGGGCTGTGACCGAGGCAATCTCGACAGTATTAACCCCGACCTCTGGGTGGAGGCACCCGCCAACAGATCTGGGCCCCTTACCCGGTCTCTGTGGAGGCAGGCAGGGGTAGTAGCCCTACGGGTAGAGCCCCCTTGGGGTTACAAATTGGAGGCATCGCTGGGATTAGCGTCCCCTAGTGGCTCAGTGAGGAGATACCCAAAGGTGGAAAAATGGAAGGGATATGCTGGAAAAATTAAGCTGGGACCCATCAAAACCATGGTACACAAACTAATGGGTTGGGGTGAAGCAGAAGATAGATTCCCAAAGATTGTATTATTGTTAGATGTGCCCTTGGGTACCTCGGCCGCTGATATTGTCTCTGTTGCAGAACGAGTAAAGTGTTTGGGTAAGGTTGAAGTGAAAGAGCGTATGGCTGATTTGCTTGACCAGACATTGCAGGTGCTACTGCTATGCAGTGTGGCCATCGACCCTGAGAAGGTACCTCCTGTACTTTATCCGGAGGGTGCGTCCCAGGGGTGGAAGCTAATCCATATCCGAAGTGGGTCAGTCAATCCTGGGGGGTCTCCTCAAATGAACAGCTTTAAAGATAAACTGCTTAAATTGTTAGCTGTGGAAGGGAGGACTACCCAGGAGTTGCTACAAGCCTTGGATCTGTCCAGTGATACTACCCCTCGGGGTTCTCCGGGCGCCTCTCCTGGCCTGCCCAAAAGCTCCGTGCTAGCTTCTTTGCCCTTGGCAGTCCCATCCATACAGCTTGAGTCCTACCGTAAGATGGATTATGCCACCCCTTTAGTCCAGGAGTGGCAATGCTCCGAGGGGGAGAAAAGGAAGAGGCTGATGGAGAGTTTGCGGGGTCCTGCCTTAGAAGCCATTAGATTCTTCCGGGCCACTCGTCCGGAAGCCACTGCTGCAGAGTATCTCTCTGCTTTAGAAGGGGTTTTTGGGAGTACGGAGACTGGTGAAGATTTATTATGGAAATTCAGGTCTGCTAAGCAGTGGAAAAATGAAAAATTGTCTGTTTTTGTTACTAGAGTGGAGCGGGCATTGCAGAAGGCTTGTAGAAAAGGGGGACTCACTGCGGCAGCCCTGAATCAGTTTCGGCTAGAACATATTTTAAAGTCTGCCAGATTCTCTAGTGTAACTCTATTAAAACTTAAGCTGCATGATCGGCGGGCCACCCCGCCTGAATATTGTCAATTGATGAGGGAAATTCGAGAAGTGGAAACTGATGAAGAGGGGTGGGAACCCTGTGTTGGGGCAGTGAACCCTAGTGGGACCCCTGAGTCTAATACTCCTGAGGAGACTGGCTCACCTGGAGGGTCCGAGGGGTCCCCAGATTTCCCAGGTAGGGTGGGGATGCGGGTTGTTTCCTCTGACCCCTATGTGGAGGGTGAGTTGAGGGCTGAGATCAGGAATTTACGGGAATTAGTGAGGGACTTAAAGCAGTCTACTGTGTACCCTACTCGGCCCGGGGCCCCTGAGTTATGTAGAGCCCCGAACCCTAGCCCTAGAGAGCTTTCTCCCTCCCCTCAGGGCCCCCCTCAGAATAGTGATCCCTGGGACCCTAAGTTTTGTTATCACTGTGGGGAAGATGGGCATTTCCAGCCTGACTGCCAGAGGCCAGAGAATTTAAGGAAAGTTAACAGCAGACTGATCGCTCGATACTGCCAGACCCAGTCTCGGGCCCCCAAGAAAAGTTGTGTGACTCAGGCCCATGCCTGCCGGGCTAACAATGTTGCTACCCCCAACTGGTCTGATGTGGTCGGGCCGTCTATGGAGACCCGGGTGCAGGTGAATGGAATTCCACTAGAGCTGTGATTGGACAGTGGCTCCCAGGTGACCATCATGTTTCAGGACTGGTACCAAGCACACTTATCTGAAGTGCCCTGCAGCCTCTAACTGGTCTACATGTATGGGGTTGGCGACAAGGCTTATCCGTATTTGGGGTACATCCGTGTATGGTTATCTTTCCTGCAACTGTGAATAGAACAGATGAGCAAGTGGAAACCTTGGTCTTGGTCTGCCCACCCACTGGACTGTATGATGGAGTGCCCTGTTGATTGGACAGATGCGCACATGTTTGGACGATTGGCCCAGTTGTGTTCAGAGAAGCGAGCATTTCAGACTAGGCGAGTTTTGGAGTGTACCTGCTGTAATTCAAATGGTCAGGACCACTCAAAGAAGGGTAGGCGGAGGCACCTGAAGGCCCTGTGGGAGTGGTATGGAAGAAGGATCCGGACCCTGTAGTGCTTGCCCAAATGCACAGTGTGTTCTACATGGAGAAGTACGATTAAAGACAGATGTCAAGAATAAGTTGTTGATGTTGGATGCACCTATGGAGGGAGAACTACCTGAGGGGTTGTTGCTCAAACCCAGCATTCTGCCGGCCAGGGCCCATGCCTACGTTAAAAGGGTGATGGTTCAAGTGCACAAGGTGTCTGATAAAGAGATTCGAATAAAAAGAGGGTGTACCCTGGCTAACATCCATTGTGCGGATACTGCTGTCCTACCAAATAAAAAGAGTTCCCGGACAGGTGATAGAGTTGCTCCTGATCTGTTTGACTTTGGTGACTCTCCACTGCCGACTGAGTGGAAGCGCAGGGTCAGTGAGAGGCTTGCCTAGAGGAACCAGGTTTTCTCCCTGAAAGAGTGGGATGTAGGATGTGTACAAGGGGCTGAGCATCACATTCGATTGCATGACGAAAGACCTTTCCGAGAGAGATCCCGATGTCTGGCTCCCGCTGACATAGATGATGTACGGCGACATTTGCAAGAAATGTTGGCTGCTGGTGTAATCCAAAAGTCTAGAAGCCCTATGCCTCCCCATTGTAGTAGTAAGGAAGAAAAATGGGGCAGTTCGGATGTGTGTGGACTATCGTACTTTGAATAGGCGGACCATTCCGGATCAATATACCATGCCACGCATACAAGACGCCTTGGATTGTCTGAATGGTAGTAAGTGGTTCTCTGTATTGGATCTTCGGAGTGGATACTACCAGATCCCGATGGCCCCAGACAATCGGGAGAAGACTGCTTTCATTTGCCCGTTAGGTTTCTATGAATTTATTCGGATGCCTCAAAGAATTTCGGGTGCCCCAGCCACTTTTCAGCGCTTGATGGAACAAGCGGTGGGGGACATGAACCTACTCGAGTGTTTGGTCTATCTAGATGATGTCATAGTGTTTGGCCGATCCTTAGAAGAACATGAGCAGCGATTATTTAAAGTCCTGGATCGATTGGAGGATTTCGGCCTCAAGTTGTCTATCGACAAGTGTCAATTCTTCCAGACTTCTGTGAAATATGTGGGCCACATAGTGTCCACTGAGGGCATAGAGACTGATCCTAGCAAGGTGGAGGCGTTGGCCACTTGGCCTCAACATAGAAATTTGAGAGAGCTGCAACAATTCCTGGGGTTTTGTGGCTACTATAGGCGGTTTGTCAGAGACTATTCACGAGTGATTCGCCCTCTCCTTAATCTCACCCAGGGGTATCCGCCTACTCACAAAAAATATAAGAAGGGTGTGCACACTGACTTAGAAAAGAAGTATTTTCGGCCAAACGATATGTTTGGGGATCGATGGACTGCTGAGTGTGAGGAAGCTTTCCATGACATCATATATCAACTTACCCACACCGTGTTGGCCTATGCTGACCCAGCCAAGCCTTACACTCTTCATACTGATGCCAGTCTGCAAGGATTGGGGGCTGTATTATATCAGGAGCACTTGAATGGGCTGAGACCTGTAGCGTTTGCCAGTAGAAGTCTGACACCATCAGAGAAGAATTACCCTGTGCACAAATTAGAGTTTCTGGCTCTGAAGTGGGCCATTGTTGATCAGTTCCATGACTATTTGTATGGTGCCAAGATATTAGTAAAGACTGATAACAATCCTCTGACCTATGTACAAACCTCAGCCAAATTGTATGCCACTGGGCATAGGTGGCTCTCTGCCTTGGCCACCTATGATTACGCTGTAGAATACCGGGCAGGCTTAAACCATATAGATGCGGATGCTCTTTCTCGGAGACCTGCGTCCCAGACTGAATGGGTCCGGTTGTCTGAGCCTGATATAAGAGCCCTGTGCCAGAAATTTGATAAAGAAGAACAGGTGTCTCCGGACACGGTGGATTGTGTAGTAGATTGTTTGGGGCTGCGGGAGAACTGTATACCTGACGCCCACTGCCATTTATCTGCATTAGACACCAGCTCTCTGCCTCAACTCAACAATGATGATCTCCAACAGGCTCAATCCTGTGACCCTATGATAAGAACGGCCATAGAGGTTTTGCGGGCTGGAAGGGATGTATCCAAACTACATTCCACCGACTTGCGGACTACCTTGTTGTATAAAGAAGGGCCCAAATTAAAGCTGATCAACCAACTACTGTATAGAGAGACTGTGAGTAAGGAAGGCCGGGTGCAACGACAACAACTGGTGCTGCCCTCAGCTTTCAGAGAACTAGTTCTAAGGTCATTGCATAATCAGATGGGGCACCTGGGCATAGATTGAACACTTGATTTGGTACGGGCTCGATTCTATTGGCCAAAGATGAGTGCGGACGTGGAACAGTATGTCAAGACCTGTGGTCATTGTTTGCAGAGGAAAGCGTTACCTCAGAGAGCTGTTCCCTTGGTCAACATTACTACTAGTGCTCCTATGGAACTGGTCTGTATTGATTTCCTGAGTTTAGAGCCTGATCTGAGAAGTGTTAGCAACATATTAGTGGTCACTGATCATTTTACTCAGTATGCACAGGCTTTCCCGACCAAGGATCAGAAGGCAACTACAGTGGCTAAGATACTTGTTGAGAATTTTTTCTTCCACTATGGGGCTCCACAGTGGATTCATTCTGACCAGGGAAGGGACTTTGAAAGTCGCTTGATTAAGGAGATGCTGTCTTTGTGGGGGGTACGCAAATCACGAACCACCCCCTACCACCCGCAGGGAGACCCTCAGCCTGAAAGGTTCAATCGTACATTGCTTGACATGCTGGGCACTTTACAATCAAAAGATAAATCGAGATGGAGTCAACAGATTAGCACTCTAGTACACGCCTACAATTGTACAAAAAGTGATGCCACAGGGTTCTCCCCCTATCGACTGATGTTTGGAAGAGAGGCTAGATTGCCAGTGGATGTGTGTTTTGGGGTTTCCCCTGATGGGGTGTGAGCAGAAAACCATCTACAGTATGTACAGAAATTAAAGGCCCAGTTAGATCATGCCTACCAGCTGGCCCAGACCATGGCTGCTAAACGAAACCTGGCTAACAAGGAGAGATATGACAGAAAAGTGAAAACAGTAGAGTTGAGAAAAGGGGATAGAGTGTTGTTGAGAAATCTAGGACTGCATGGCAAACATAAAATTGCCGACCGATGGCATCACCTCCCTCATATTGTTGTGGGACAGCTGGCAGACCTACCTGTGTATAAAGTGCGGCCTGAAAACAATTCAAAAGATGTGAAAACCATACACAGAAATCATCTGCTGCCAATTGGGCAGATCTTGATTGAAGTTGAACCTTCCTCTACCCCTCCTTCCAGGCCTGTGACTAGATCTGTTACTAAGAGAGGAACCAAGCCCGTGGAGCCTTCAACAAGTCCACCAAGGGAGCCTTGTCCACCCCCCCCTGCAGAAGGAGATGGTCCACACTCAGTGTCAGAAGACAGCGAAGATGATGTTGAATACTATCCCTCTTATGAACTAAGCCAATTGTTTCTGGGCAATCCTCTCCTTAACTCAGGAACTGAAGCTAGCCCATCTGTGTTGATTGAGCCCCCTACTTTGTTCCCGGAGGAATTGCCTCCAGAAGATGAATGGGGTAGCAGACAAACTCAAGGGGCTGAGTCCTTAGGCTTGGCTGAACTGTCTGGCCTGGCTGAGTTATCTGACTTTTCAGAAGAAGAGAGTGAAGTGGGGGAACAAGTCCATGATATGCCAGAACTGGAAGAGTATCTTGAATGCCCTGATGGTTCCCCTTTAGTAACTGGACAGCCCCTAGATGAGCCCAGTGGGGTGGGTTCAGGGATAGAAGGTCAAGCCCCTGATAGTATTATGAGTATCGAGCCTGATCCCCTTGAAGGGATCCCTGTTGCTAATGTCTCTGACATGGGAGTGGAGTCAGGGCCTGGTTCAGAATCCCCTGAGACCCCTAGACAATCCGGCCGACAAATTCAGCCCGTAATAAAGTTAAGCTATGAATCTTTAGGTCAGCCAGTGGACTTGCCCTTAAATGTGGTCCACAAAGGGGTGTATGTGTCCCCAAGGTCTTTGCCTAAGTTAGTCTTGGGGGATAACTCCAGACTATTAGTACAGCCTTTCAAGTGTGGTGCCCTTGTCCCGGGTGACCCGTTAGTAGCTAACCAAAGAGGGAGCCCCTCAGTCCCAGGGTCACGGGTAGGGCCCTATGACCTGATTTAAGAGAGTGTAAGATTTTATATGTATGATGTGTATACACTATAGTGCATTGTACATCTAATATTTATGTATGTAAGGTAAAATGTGATATGGTGTTATTTGGGATGTTCACCTACTCTGCCTCAAGGATGATTACTTGGCGTGGACGCCAAGCTTTTCCAGGCCAGGGAAGGTGTAACCCCCTTGCAAATGGGGGTTCCTAATGTGCCCTATGCCTGGTTGGTAGTCGGCATAAAGCTGCCGGAATGGGGTCCGTTGAGTGCTTTTTAAGGCCTCCGTATACTGTCCCTGTAAGGGCTGCCTGTTGCAGTTGGGATTAGTTAAAATGGGAGGGGGTTTGAGTGTTGTCATGCTCGACTCCCGCCCGGACTGCTGAGTAGCGCTCCCTTCTGCCATCGCTAATAGTGCAGGGGAGCCTAATAAGGATGTGGTGGTTGTTTAAAATAAGTTGTAAAGATAATGATAACGTAGTTGTTCTAACCTGCTTTGCTTTGCAGCACAGAGAGTTTGTTTGCCTCCTCCATTTTGGTCCCAAACTGTGAAATTAGACCAATCAGTACTTTGGAATCCCACAGAGTTGACTGACCAATAGAGGAACTGTTTAGAGAGAACAAGGCATTATGGACTATGGTGCTCGTTCTGCACTAATGGGAGCCATGAGAAGTGACTGGCAGGTTCGGCCAGCCAATGACAACGGGTCGCGCCCTAACTAAGAGGAGTGCTGGGTGTTGCCAGTGTCAGAATCGTTGTGGCTAGTGAGGGTGAGGGAGTTGTGTGCTTCTGCGCTGGGAAGTGTTACTTGAAAGCAGCGTGAAGGCCTAAATCGGCGTTTTTTTCCTGCTGAGGTTAGTCCTGGAATCCATCGACGGGCGGTCAGAGGAGGCTGTGCTCTGTACAGCCACCACCACCGGACCTGTGCCAGGACTGGAGAACATTGCTGAATTGGCGCCTGTCCGCTGGAGGAATAAAAGCTGCCATTGCAGAGCTGGAGTGACTGTAAGCTGAAGAGCCTGGGAGCAGCTGCCTGGTGTGGTACCTTTCTGCTATTGCTGTTTACCATATAAATGTGTGAGTAGCTCAAGTTAGTCCTGCTGCAATTAAAGGACTTCTGCTATTGCTGTTTACCATGTGTGAGTAGCTCAAGTTAGTCCTGCTGCAATTAAAGGACTTTTGCTATTGCTGTTTACCATATAAATGTGTGAGTAGCTCAAGTTAGTCCTGCTTCAATTAAAGGACTTCTGCCTGGATTGCGATAACCATATAAATGTGTAAAGAGACTTGTGAGTTCAAGTTAATCCTGCTGCCAGACAGGGATTCTGCCTGGATTGCGATAACCATATAAATGTGTAAAGAGACTTGTGAGTTCAAGTTAATTCTGCCACCAGTGAGGGATTCTGCCTGGATTGAGATAACCATATAAATGTGTACAGAGACTTGTAAAGTTCAGGCTCAGTCCTGCTAGTGTTGGAAGAACCGGGATTGGCTGGAGGTTGTGAGTACTAAATCAGGGTAGCTCCCTGTTAAGTGTGCAATCAAGGGTTTTCCAATCATATTGCTGTACTTTTGACTGCCTAAATGAACTTTCTTTCCCTGCTGACTTGCTCAGGATTGCAGTGTCTATCTGTGTTAAGGGCCCCAACCAGCTGCCACGTTTGGACTAGCCATTAGGGCTTGGGTACCCAGGGACAGTGACTCGTAGGGATAGGCCTGTGCACAGAGCTCTAGGTAATTAAGTATAATGATAAACCAATTAGCCTGATTCCCCATCCTTGTTATCTCCCCCTTAATAAATCAGATCTGTGTGTGCAACTACACCTGGCTGATTGTGCATCCTATTGAACTGCTGTATAGTGACTGTGATATAACTGTATCTTATTTTACAGGGGGTCCCGGGAGTGAGCTGAGAGATACTACCCGGGGGGTAAGTATATTGGTGAAAAGCCTTGTTGGTACCCCGTGTGAGCCACTAGTGGGGAAAAAGGGGGTTGCAGTAACCCAAAGGGCTGTGACTGAGGCAATCTCGACAGTATTAACCCCAACCTCTGGGTGGAGGCACCCGCCAATGGATCTGGACCCCTTACCCAGTCTCTGTGGAGGCAGGCAGGGGTAGTAGCCCTACGGGTAGCGCCCCCTGGGGGTTACATGAGTATAAGATGAGGGAGGGGCACTGGTAGTCACTAAACAGAAAAGTTAGGATTATCATACCTGATAACCTCACAGTGGTGGTGCAGTGTGACAAAGCAGTGGGTAGGGCTAGTGGGATGCTGGGGTGCATAGGGAGGGGTATCTCCAGCAAGAGGAAGGTGGTGGTATTGCTACTCTGTCACTGACTGGCAAGACCCCACTTGGAGTACAGTGTCCAGTTTTCAAGGAAACACCTCAGAAAGGACATAGACAAAATGGAGGTAGTCCAGAGGAGGGCAACTAAAACAGTGTAGGGGATTGTAGAAGAAGCCCTACTAGGAGAGACTGAGGGATCTCAATATTTATGCCCTAGAAGAGATAAGAGCAAGAGGTGACATGATAGAGACCTACAAGTACCTCACAGGGGTGGACAGGGTACAGACGAGGAGTCTATTTCAAATGAGAAAGAGCAGTGGTACCCATGGGGCATGAGATGGAGCTGGAGGGGGCAACTGATTAAATATTTTCTCACAGAAAGGGTGATAGATGGTGAGAGGCAACAACAGTGTGGGGCTTCAAGCATGTGATGGATAAACATAGGGATACATTAGAAACAAGCATTTGTCAATGCCGAATGTTGTCTTGCTGGCATTGGCATTGGTAGAGCAAGAATTAGAGAGATGCATAATAGGAATGGCAGTGAAATGTAGAACCGACATGAACCCCAGCCCACCCTGCAGAGAGTGACATGCATTGAGGTGTGCCTTTGGGTCGTTGGCCGTAACGCTAATGCCATTTCACTTCACTTCACCCTACCCTGCAGACTCTGACAAGTGTCACCTTGGGCCTTGGGGTTGTCAGACCTTATGCTGACCTCATTTCATAAGGAAGTATGTTGAGATGGGTGCAGCATAGGAGAATGAGGTGAACCTTGGAGCCGAAGAGTCCAAGGCACACCTGGATGCCTGTCAGTGGCTGCAGGGTGGGGATGCAATGGCATGAGCATTACAGCTGGCAATCCAAAGGTACACCCTGATACCTGTTAATCTGTACAGGGTGGGTGTTATGGTTAGAAACCCTAACACCCTGGGAGTTTGTTAGTATTCACACTCCAAATTTTCAACATGGCCTTTTTGTGACCCCACCTTATGAAAGCATGTGGGACCTCTGCTTATGAACAGAGTCCCTGTTATTTTGTTAATGTGTCACGAATGTTGATTTCCCACAGTGACCGCACCATTCTGCACCACATAAAAATGTCAGCTGCACCATTCATAAGGAGGTGTGAAGAGATGGCAATGTTGACAATCTGGAGTGAAAATACTAAAAATGCTTGACATTATGAGCATGCATGAAAACTAGGCAACACACACTCATAGCAGTCTGTTTTTCTGGAATTCTTTCAACAAATTTTTGACATAGGCATTTTGGGATCTCTGCTCATGAACAGTGGCAGTATGATTTTCTTAATTTGTCCCGAATGTTGTTTTCCCACAGCAACCATGCCATTGTGCGCCAGATGTCCAAAAACACATTTTGGGCAGGATGTGAAAAATGACAGCTATACTGTTCATAAGAAGGTGTGCAAAAATGGCAATGTTGAACATCTAGAGTGAAAATATTAAACATTTTCAAACTTACTACGGTGCGTGGACACTGCACAATGCACGCTTGTAACATAGTCATTTTGTAGAATTCTTTGACCAGCTGTTTAATATAGGCATTTTGGGACCTCTGCTCATGAGCAGTGTTACTGTGATTTTCTTACTGTGTCCCAAACATTGTTTTCCTACAACGACTGTGTCACTGTGTGCCCGATGTGCTAAAACACATTTCGGGCAGGATGTGGAAAATGAAGCTGTACTGTTCATAAGGAGATGTGAAATTGGCAATGTTGAAAATCTGGAGTAAAAGTATTAAAAATTCTCAAAGTTACAAGCATGTGTGGAAACTGCGCAATGTACACTTGTAACATGGTGATTTTGTGGAATTTTTTCACCAAATTTTCAACATAGGCATTTTGGGAGCTCTGCTCATGAACAGCGTTACTGTGATTTTCTTACTCTGTCCCAAACATTGTTTTCCGACAGCGACTGCGCCACTGTGCGCCGGATGTATGAAAACACATTTTGGGCATGATGTGGGAAATGAAAGCTGCATTGTTCATAAGGAGGTATAAAAAAATGGCAATGTTGAAAATCTGGAGCAAAAGTATTAAAAATTCTCGAAGTTACAAGTGTGCGTGGAAACTGCGCAATGCACGCTCATAACACGGTCAGTTTTTGGAATTTTGTAACCAAATTTGGAACATAGGCTTTTTGGGAGTCCATCTCACGAACAGTGGCACTGTTGTTTCATTAATCAGTCCCAAAAGATGATTTCATGCAGTGACCGTGAAATCACCTTTTGGGACGGAATACTGCCAAGACAGTGCCTGAATTCATGAGGAGGGGTCCCAATATCCCCATGTTGAAAATTTGGTGCCAAAATTTCCAAAAATGCCCGAGATATGCACCAAAGTTGAAAAAACCCTGTTTATGCCATTATACTGCTTACCAGCATTTCTTCATTTCGCGGTTGGCTTTGAAGAGTGCAGACGTGTTCCTGGTCCACCAAAGATCGTCATGCTGGACTCCGGAGGTATGTGTGGGGTGAGGGGTGTGTGGGGAAGTTGGGTGTGCAGAGGGTGGTTGTGGGTTGGGGGTAGGGTCCGCCAACAGACAGCGAGAGACCGTTTCCTTTGTTTCAGGTAAAAAAAAAATCACTGCAGACTGTTTTCTGTTTTTCTTACAGGTTGTGGCCACACTGAGGTGGGCTCCCAGTGCGGCACATTGGTTGGGGGGGTCATGTCACCACATTGGGGTGGGCTCCCAGTGTGGGTGTGGCACACAATCAGGGCAGCACCAGGAAAATAGCATGTGGGTTAACATGCCAACAGGGGGACTGGGCACCCCCATCAGCAAGGATGTCTGCATTTGGAGGCATGATGCAGAGGGGGATTGGGGCACCCGCTCAGCACACCACAGCAGGAAAGGGGACACATATGCTGACAGGGGGATTGGGCACCCTGAAGTTGGTTACATAGGGACTGTGAAGGCGGGTGGTGAGCTACTGCCTGCCATGTTTATTAAAATGTTACACCGCACAAGACACGCCCTGCAATGAGATGGAGCTCCCTCACTGCAGCAGCAAAAACTTTTGAAGGTGGTGGCATGCTTTTGCACTGCTGTCATAGGCAGCATACAATCTAATTTGTGCTATGGCACCCAGTCTGAAAAAGCAGTGGTGCCACTGGCCACAGCATGACCGCGCCTCCAAAACCTGCTATTCCAAAGTTATGGCAACATGTTTCTTGCACAGGAGCAAAACAACATAAAAAGGCAGGGAGGACGTAGGGTCATGGTAGACCAGTTTGAGTCTGTGGAGACAGACTAGGTAGGGATCATCTGAGCAACATCTCTAGTCAAAATGCATCTCAAGGTTAACCCCCTATGTTCCAGATTTATATGTTTCTAATAAACCCAAATAGCTTTCTGCAATCATTTCAGTAACACAATTATATACATTTGTAAACCAAGGGATTCCAGTTTCACATAAAGATTCACATATATTCTTTAACCACAGAGAAGCATAGGAAAAAAGAAATAATAGGAACAACAAGTGAAGGAAGGAAGATAACGGAAATTGTTGGCCCATTGGAGTTGCCAATTTCTAGATCCCACAAAAAAAATTTGATTGCAGAATCAGACAGGCAAGAGATAGACAAGTAGCAGAATAGGAGAGGGCACAATAGATCCTTGTTTTTAACTGCCTCTACATAACAAATAGGGGTGGGTCTTACAAACCTTGTTACAGGTAGGATTATGCTTAATTGCAAAAAAAGCATACTCAAAAAAAAAAAAAAAAAAACCTTTATGTGAAGGCTACTTTTTTTGTTAAGTTAATATTTTTGACACACTGATCCTAGGCTTAAAGCACACTACCCAGTTAGTTCCTGTATTTTACTCTCTCATCCTAATAACACAAGAAAAGCAATTTCACTGTGAGACAGACATACTTCATATAGCACTTGACTCTATAAAGTTGGCTAAACACATTATAATGGTAAAGAATTTCTAAGGACTGGTCCTTGGGTTTTTAATACACGTGTTATATAAAATAAGCATGTTATTAGTAGAAGATTCACAATCCTCCTCACTGTTCTGTGAGTAGCATTTTAATTCAGAAAGAGCAGTGACTGTGTTTCTACAGTTAAAGGGAACAGTGAATAATAGGGTCAATGTTCTCGAATTACACTGAGTTGATAGGGCTAATTTATATAATGGAATTAGCACTGAGCATGGATTACCAGTTTGGGCTAAAGAAAAGCAGCATCATAAATTATTGGATCTGTACCTAAAGGTTGAATTTCATCACCTTGGTATAATTTAAGCATGTGAATATATGTTTTCACTGAAGCACTATTCTCCTTATACAAAAGAATAATTTGAAGTTCAAGTTCACTTTTTTCTATTTTAAAAGCTTCTAAAATGATCAAACTAAGTTATGCAAATAAAAGTGTTCTCTCGTACAAGGGTGCATTCTCATTTAATGTTTTATGCTCTTATTAGTGATTCAATACTAAAACATTTAGTAGAGTTTGACGTGGGAATCTAAACCTATTTATAAGGAGAGAAACAAGAACAAATACAGTTCTTTTCAAGAGGTAAAACATAATTCTTATAGAAAGAAGCAGTGCATGTTATGTGAAAAATGTGACATACCTTTTTTATTTATTTTTTGACAGACCCTTACCTCCTACCCTTCTTTTCCATTTTGAGTGTGCTTTAGCACTTTTATACGAGAGAAAAAATAAATAACAGAAGCATCCCTTTAAACATGGGTCAGACCATGTTTTCATCAGAAATACTGTATTCTCAGCAGTTTTTGTACACCTAGGCCCACATATTCATAGGAGATGCACTGCCCAAAATGGAGATGCATGTCACGTCTCAGAAAATGTGCGGAAGTGTGATATTCGAAAGGGAGAGATGTGTCAGCAGTTCTGAATGCACGATCATGCAGAAATAGTGTATGTGGCATAAAAAAAGGGAACAGGTACATGAATATGCCACGCATCCATATATTCAACCTAAATGTGTGGCGCATCTGCTGTACATCCCAGAAGTGTGCTGAGCAAAGTTAGGCAGACAAAAGAATTGCCTAAATCAGTCATCCACCTACAGGAAGGTCACAGAACTCCAGACAGGCCATCCTGAGACAGTCCTTGGAGGTGCACCAGGACGTACTCCAGGCACCCATTACACAACAGTTATGTCAGGATGGAAGTACCCAAATCCACAAATGCTGGCATACAATGGGCACTGCCCAGGGAGCCATCCCCCACACTGCACCCAGGACATAGACACCCAGCTGCCACATGCCAGTGCTGTCAGATGCCCTCCTAGCACACCAGCAGAGCAGATGGCCACACTGCAGCACATGTACCAGGGGCCATGGCCAGCACTCATGTGGCCTGCAGGACACCACCCAGTGGTGGCATGCACCCAGGGTGACATCTGGGGCAACAGTGCCCAGGTAGCCTAGTGGTACAAGTGGCAGCCTGACATGGGCCAGGGACTGACCTCTTGAACACACCCATGGTGGCATACCATAGGTGCAGACAGGTATGATCCATCCACTCTGGTACCTGATCTCCCTCTGCACACTGCCATTTCTTGCAGTTATCACCATGTTCCTTTCATACGGGGGTGTGCGGTGTACTTCAGGTGACTGTATGCTGCATACAGAGCTGGTGTTTCACATGCATATGGTATACTGATCAAATTGTGTCACCCTGTGCCCTCCCCTGTTGCTTGTCCAGGTGGACACCCTACACCTTAGTTCAACCCTGAACATGGCTATGGGTAATAGCACTCAACCCAGAACATGGCTATGGGTAATAGCACTGTACCCAGACCAATGCAGTCCATCCACCCACACACAAACATTCCATCACACCTGCCTGCTAGGCTGCAGTGCCTGCTGTTCATCTTTGTGGGGTGGTGGGGCAGCCTTGCAAAGCTGGAACTGCACAGTCCTGGGGTATGCAAATGGCCTGAATACATTCCAGTAATGAGCTGTGCATGTGGGGAATGGGCTCAGAATGTGAAATGAGGCCATTTGCATATCTTGGCTGAATATTGCAATTTTGCATGCCGCGCATGTGGCTGCCTATCACACATTTCCATATGCTCTGCATAGGGCTCAGGCCACCTGCCCGCTGCACATCTACACTGCATGATTGCACATGCTTGGGATATTCAGCTGAACATGGGCAATCACATCTCATGGCACATCTTCTGAATATATCATTATTTTGTGCCAGTGCATCTCAGTTGCGTGGCACAGGCCCTTGAGCAATACAGCCTGGGACTTTTGAATATGGGACCCCATTGTCCTGTAAGATAAGAAAACAGTGTCTGCTGCATGCTACAATAGTTTATTTTGGTCACAAAACAGTAATGCTAAAGAGTGGGTGTTCAAAAACAGCTGAAAATATTGATGAAAATGTGGACTGAGTCATTTTAAAAAGGAGCAGTCCTATTATTTCAAATGCAACAAAGTGCTAATGCAGACTCAAAATGAGGAAAAGGGATACTATACAAGACAGAAAATAAGGAGCAATCTAAAATAGAATAAAAAGTATATGTCATATTTTACAAACATGTAAAAGGTGCCAGCAGAATAAGGCCTTGTGGTCTGTCTAGTCTGCTCATATTGCAGACTCCGAGGCAGCAGCTAAGGACTCCACCCCAACCCCTCAACTGATATCCCCTAACTTCTGGCCATTCCTCTTTTAGCCCTGACTATGCCTTTTACTCTGTTCCATCCTCTTTTGAAACCTCTTACTGTTTCAAGTGAGGAAACTTCCTCACGGAGCCCATTCCATTCCACCACCACCCCCTCTCTATAAAGAAATGCTTTCTGATCTCCCTCTTAAACCTTCTCCCTCGAGCTTAAGGCAGTGCTTCCTTGTATTCTTAATTCCATTCAACCTGAAGAGGCACTCCTTGTTCACTCTGTTTTTGTCCTTTAAAAGACTTTAAGATCTCCTTCATGTTTCCTGTCTCCCTCCTCTCCTCCAGGGAGTACATGTTCAGGGCTTCCAGTCACTTCTCATATGTCCTGCCCTGTCGACCTTTAACCAACTTTATCTCCTTCCTCTGGACTTCCTCCAGGAAGTTAATGTCCTTCTTTAGGTACAGACATCAGTACTGCACACTGTACTCCAAGTGCAGTCATGTCAGTGACCTGTGTAATGGATTATGAATGCCTCCTTCTTACTGCTGATCCCCCTGGTAATGCAGCCCAATGTTTTGCTGGCTTTTGCTGCTGCTCCCTTCCTAGATATTCATAATATGCAGTGTTGCTTTAATAAAAGAAATTGGAACATGGTACTAAAAATGTTATCCTATAATATATGTTAAAGAAGGTATCAGTATTGGGATAACTAACTCCAAGTCCTGAATGGACAGAAGAAATATTTAAACTGTTTTTTGTTTATCAAGTATTGGTACAGCTGGCCCAGTGGCACAGTGGTAGTGTTACTGCTCACAACGCCATCAACTCAAGTTTGGAAAAGAACTTCAGTAATTAGGGAGCGGCCAGAGGGAGGAGGATTGAGTGGCCCACAGGATGCTGTTCTCCTCAGGGAAGAGAGTGCAGTCAACTCTGCTGCCATACTGCCACCTGGGTGACCACAGCTG
Organism: Neoceratodus forsteri; assembly: GCA_016271365.2. NCBI lineage: Eukaryota > Metazoa > Chordata > Ceratodontiformes > Ceratodontidae > Neoceratodus > Neoceratodus forsteri. The sequence continues at coordinate 705,910,573 of CM057455.1, forward strand.
GCACTGCAGTCTGGAGTGGCTTAGAGGAAGGGAGAGGGAGGACATCAGCAGGTGGCACATATGCAGGCTTGCATGCATGCACACCCTTGCTGCTGATGTCTTGGGGAAGACGGGGCAAGAATGATGAAAATGGCCCTACCCAGCAGGATGACTGCTCTGGCTTCTTGCAGGCCCTGCACTGGTGGCACAGGCACTACCTCCAACTGAATTCTGTACATTTTGGGGGTTTGGAACCCCACTAGGAGGGACCAAGCCATTGGGAAACAAGAAGTTAAGATAAGTCCTGGTATATGGAGGCAGATCTACCTTGGAGGTTTAAGAGGGATTCAAGGAAGTTTTTTTTTGTCGTCCTGCACACACGCAGCGCAAGCAGCATTTTGCGACAGCTTGCTGGAGTAGCAGGTTGTGGAGGTGCAGCTGTGTTGTGGCCAATGGCGCCACTGCTTTTTTGGGCTGGTCTCTATGGCACCAATGAATGAGCACGCTGTTATGACAGCCCTTGAGAAGTGTGCCACCAACCTGAAAGAATTTTGCTGCTGCAGTGAGGAAGTGCCCCGTCATTGCAGGGTGTGTCTTGCCTGCTGAAACATTTCAATAAACATGGCAGCGGCTGTCGCTATCTGCCTCTCACAGTCCCCAGCAAGTCAAATTCAGGGGTGCCCAGTCCCCCTGTCGGCATGTTTATAACCCCCCTCAAGATTGTGTGGCACACTGGGAGCCCACCCTAGTGTGCCTGCGTGTGTTCTGAAGCCAACCGCGTCAGCATGTTCCTGCCCCCATCCCCATTGTGTGCCACAATGGGAGCCCACTCCAGTGTGGCCAACATAACTCCCCCAAAGTCATGGGGCACAGTGGAAGCCCACCCCAGTGTGCCCAACAGTTGCTTAATTTCACCTATAAATAAAGAAAACCTTCCTGTGATGTCCATTCCTGAAAATAAGAAAGCAATCCATCGTTGAGTCGGAGTGCCCCCTGCCCCAACTCACACCCACCCTCTGTGCACCCCACCTCCCCGCACCCCCCACCCCATACTTACCTCCAGAGCCCTGCACAATGATCTTCGGTGGAGCGGGACACATCTGAACTCTTCAAAAACGACCATGAACTGAAGAAAATCGTGGTAATCTGTACATTGGCATCAATGGGAGGTTTCAACTTAGGTGGATATCTCGGCCATTTTTGTAACTTTTGGCTCCAAATTTTCAACATGGGGTTCTTGGGACCCTACCTCATGAACTCAGTCATTCTCATTTCATTATTTGGTCCTGAAAGGTGATTTCATGGTGACTGCTCGGAATCACCTTTCAGGACCAATTAGCAAAATGAGTGTCACTGTTCATGAGTGGGCTCCCAAAAAGCCTATGTTGCAAATTTGATGAAAAAATTCAAAAAAATGACTGTGTTACAAGCATGCATTGTGTAGTTTCCATGCACGCTTGTAACTTTGAGAATTTTTAATATTTTCACTCCAGATTTTTAACATTGCCATTTTTCACACCTCCTTATGAACAGTACAGCTGTCATTTTTCACATCCTGCCCGAAATGTGTTTTCACACATCTGGCACACAATGGCACTGTCGCTGTGGGAAATCAGTGTTTGGGACAGATTAAGAAAATCACAGTGACACTGTTCATGAGCAGAGGTCCCAAAATGCCTATATTGAAAATTTGGTGAAAGAATTCCACAAAATGACTGTGTTACGAGCGTTCATTGCGCAGTTTCCACGCATGCTCGTAACTTCAAGAAGTTTTAATATTTTTATGTTGGCATGCTTGCACAGCCAACATCTTGCAGTAGTGCAGGTTTGGAGGCTAAGTCACTGTTGAGCAAATGCAAGGCATGCATCAGTAGGTGCGTCCCTCATTCCCCAATCAGCCTGCATGCCGGCGGCACACCACCTGGGCAAGCACATCTAAGGAAAGGTCCACTGCAATATGAGCAAAGCTCATCACATGCAGCGGACCTCCTGATGTGCTTACCAGGAAACACAAACATGGTGGCACACTGCCCGCCAAACTGCTGACTTCGGGGGTGCCCAATCCCCCTGTCGGCTTACCCTGCCCCCAATGTATGTGCCAATGGGGGAGTCCACTCCCCATCAGCATAAAGAACCCCCCCTTTGTTATATGCTGAAGGTGGTGCCCAATCCCCCTCAGCTCTGGCCCCCTCACTTTCCTTGTGTGCCAACTGGGGTGCCCAATCCCTGTCAGCATAAAGTAATCCCCCCCTTTTGTTGTATGCCAACTGGGGTGTCCAATCCCCCATCAGCTACAGGCTGCTCCCCCCAAAAAACAAGGCTCTGTTGGCATGCTAAGAGCCCACCCCAGTGTGCCACATGCCCCTGTAAACAGAAAAATGGTCCCGTGATGTGTTCTTTTTTTTGTACCTGTGGATAAAGGAAATTGTCCCTCGGTGGTCTCCCTGATCCCCTCCCACAACCCGCATCCACCCACTGCACATCCTGCACACCCTGCCTCCCCTCACCCCATACTTATCTGCGGAGCCTGGTGCGACAATCTTTGGTGGACCGGGAACACTTCTGCACTCTTCAAAGTCAACTGCGAACTGAGGAAATGCCGGTAAGCTGTATAATGGAATAAATAGGGTTTTTTCAACTTTGATGCATATCTCAGGCATTTTTTTGAATTTTGGCACCAAATTTTCAATATGGGGTTTTTAGGACCCATCCTCATGAGTTCTGGCACTGTCATGGCATTATTCAGTCCCAAAAGGTGATTTTGCGGTCACTGTGTGGAATTACCTTTCGGGACCGAGTAATAAAACAACAGTGCCACTGTTCATGAGGGGAGCTCTCAAAAAGCCTATGTTGCAAATTTGGTGACAAAACTGCCCAAAATGGCTACTTTATGAGCGTGTGTTGCATTGCTTCTATGCATGCTCGTAACGTCCTGAAGTTGCAATATTTTCACTCCAGATTTTCAAACTTGGCATTTTTCCACACCTCCTGATGAACAGTACAGCTGTCATTTTACATATCCTGCCCAAAATGTGTTTTCGCACATCTGGCGCAGAGTAGCGCAGTGGCTGTGTGAAATCACTTTTTGGGACACTTTGAGGAAATGACATTGACACTGTTCATGAGCAGAGGTCGAAAAATGCCTATGTTGAAATTTTGGTGCCGAAAGTCCATAAAATTACTGTGTTGCAAGCGTGCATTGCACAGTTTCCACACACCCTTGTAACTTCACAAATTTGCAATATTTCCATGCCAGATTTTCAACACTGGCATTTTTTCCCACCTCCTTATGAACAGTACAGCTGTCATTTTTCACATCCTGCCCAAAATGTGTTTCTGCACCTGTGGTGCACAATGGCATGGTCACTGTGGGAAATCAACTTTTGGGACAGATTAACAAAATTGCACCACCACTGTTCATAAGGGGAGGTCCCAAAATGCCTATGTTACAAATGTGGCTACCAAATTCCCAAAAATAATTGGGTTACGGATGTGTGTTGCGCAGTTTGTATGCATGCTCATTGCTTCACCAATATTTCACATTGTCACTCCAGATTTTCAACGTTGCCATTTTTTTATGCCTCCTCATGAACAATATAGTTGTCATTCTCCATATCCTGCCCAAAAATGTGTTTTCATCCCTCTATCGCCAAATGGCCCACCTGCTGTGCAAAAACACCTTTCAGCTAACAAAGTGATTGTGCCGCTTTTCATGAGGTGGCCTGACAAACAGCCTATGTTGAAAATGTGGAGTGAAACTACCATTACATGCCTACGATGTTAGGGTTTCTAGCTGTAGCACCCCACTCGGTACAGACTGACAGGCGTCAGGGGTGTGACTTGGGATCATCGGATGTAATGTTCAGGCCATTCCACACCCATCCCCACCCTGAAGCCACTGACAGGCATTGTGGTGTGCCTTGCACTGTTCGGCTACAAGTTCACCCTACACTCCTATACTGCACCCACATCAGCGTATTGCCTTATGGAATGAGGTAAGTATAATGCCCAAAGACCCCAAAGCACACCCCAATGCTTGTCAGTGTCTACAGGGTAGGGTGAGGTACAATGGCATGAGCGTTATAGCTGATGACCCAAAGGCACACCCCAATACCGATCGCTCTCTACAGGGTGGGGGTGGGGTTGGCGTCACTTCAATACTTCATTGCCATTCCTATTATGCGCCTCTAGCTCCAGCACTGCCAATGCCAATGCCAGCATGACAACATTTGGCATTGACAAATGCTTGTTTACTCCAGATTTTCAACATTGCCATTTCTTCACACCTCCTTATGAACAGTACAGCTGTCATTTTTCACATCCTGCCCAAAATGTGTTTTCACACATCTGGCACAGAATGGCATGGTTGCTGTGGGAAATCAATGCTCGGGACAGATTAACAAAATCACAGTGCCACTGTTCATGAGTGGAATTCCCAAATTCTTTCATGAGGTGGATCACAAAAAGCCCATGTTGAAAATCTGGAGTGCAAATATCAACAAATGTTCAGGGCATTAGGGTTTCTAACCATAACGTCCCACCCTGTAGAGACTGACAGGGGTCAGGGGTGTGACTTTGGATTTCCAGCTGTAATACTCCTGCCATTCCACCCCCAACCCCACTCTGCAGTCAGTGACAGGCATCAAGGTTTGCCTTGGACTCTTCGGCCCCAAAGTTCACCCAATTCTCCTATACTGCACCCCTCTCAATGTATTTCCTTATGGAATGGGGTGAGCATAAGGCCTGATGATCCCAAGGCACAAGGTAGCACTTGTCGGAGTCTGCAGGGTAGGGTGAGGTGAAATGGCTTGAGCGTTATGGCCAATGACCCAAAGGTACACCTCAATGCCTGTCAGTCTCTGCAGGGTGGGGTTGGGTTGGCGTCAGTTCCATACTTCACTGCCATTCCTATTATGCATCTCTCTAATTCCTGCATTACCAATGCTAATGATAGGAAGACAACATTTGGCATTGACAAATATTTGTTAAGGAAAGTGTGGTGGAGCTGTGCAACAGTCTGCCAGAGGAGGTGGTGAGTGACAAGCCCATAAATGATTGTAAGCAAGGCTGGAACAGAATAAAGAGTTTGGTGGTTATTCAGGTTGATAGCAGTAGGAAGGGGAGAAGGGGGTGGATAGGGAGGGATAAAACCCTGCATGTAATAGGTCAAAGGGTAGATAGGGATGTGCAGGCAGACTAGATAGCCTTGTGGTCTTTTTCTGCTGTCATTGTTTATATTTCTATGTTTCTTACTTTCAAGGCACAAATGTGTCAGTTGCTATAGATTCCATTCCCCTAGTTCTGCTGAGACAGAAATGTGTCCTTTGCTGCTAATTCTGTCCTGAAGTTCTGCTGAGGCTACTGTAATATGTGGTCCAGTTGATTTTGTCCCCTGTATGCATGTCTGCAATTTAGATGAAAAGAACTATATCTGTAATTTCAATTGGGGTATGTAAAACAATCTTTGCATAACAAATCCCGATGTTTCAGTTGGTGTTGTTGCAATGACATAGTGTACAGGCAGCCAGGAAACTATGATTTTTTTAAATATTATTTTGTCCAAGGATGATCCATTTTTTGACCCATTTCAGTCATTTACTTACAGTGTACTGTACAGTATGTCAAACACTAAATAATAACTTAATAAGATGTGTCCTGTGAGTGCATTAAAAATAAAACTTTTTATCTACAGTGAGCTGTTATTTGTTCAGTTGTTTGGAGGAGGCAGTAAAGCAACGTATGGGCTATAGTTAAAAAAAACAGTGTGATTCCCATAGTTGGCATTGAAGGCATTGAGGGTTCTGAGAATTGTAGGCTGCCTAGAGAAGAGCGAAGGATACCAAGAATAAAACAGAAGCAGGTTGTGAGTTGAAACTACTTTATCCACAGGGGACTGAACACTATGAGGGGAGCACTGTAACAAGGCAAGTAATTAATGAGGATAGAATCAAAACCGTGGGATTGGGGTGTCAGATAGGTTCAGAGACAATGCTGATGTCACTTCCAGTTAAGTGGATGGAGTGATGAGGCATTAACTCAGTTTTGTCTAGGTGGCCATTTTGTATCAAGGTTAAGCAATGAGAAGCTCAAACTTCAAAAAGCGTTTTAAGCTTTGGAGCTTCAACTTATGGCTGAAGGAATGTTGCAGAGAGAAGGGGTTCAGATATAATGGGGACTTGTGAGGATAAGGGCCTATAAAGCATTGATGGCCTGCATCCATCCAGGAGGGAAACCACAGTCCTCAGTGGATGGTTTAAATGTTACTTTGATGAACATTTAAAGTAGCAGAGGAGGATGGTGGTGGAAGAGATTGGGGAGACATAAACTACCTCCCCTCACATGCTGAAATAGAGAGTAGGAAGAATAGGAGAGGAGTAGAATTCCTCAGGATGCAAATTAATACAGGAAGCCAAGTGGAAGATATAAAGGGGGATGGGAGCAGGTGCATTAAAAAGAGAGGGGGCAAGGAGGGAAAGCAAAAAGGAAAGATAGGGTGATAACAAATGGTGTGGTAATAAAAATTGGAAAACCATATTTGGGAATGATAGAAGTCTAGGAAATAAGAATCCAGACCTAGTGGCCACAGATAATATGGGGGGTAATGGTACTATGAGGCCACCTGGAAATGGGAATGAACCTTATTTTCACTGGTGTGATCTACAGACCACCAGCACAGTGGTTGAGCAAGATGGCCGAAAAGAGGGAGGTGCTGTGGTGGGGGGGTCTGTCTGCTGGATGTAGATTGAAGCCTCCCAGTTGTGGCTTCAACTATAAGCAGGGAAATGTTGGATTCGCTGCAGGGGCATTCATCAGGCAGCTAGTAAGTGAACCCACTTGTGATGGGGCAATAATGGACCTGCTACTCACCAACAGGGACATTGTTGCAGATGTCAAGGTGGGGGGCCACCTGGGGACCAGTAATCAAATACAGTGTAGTTCAGTATAAGGACAGATGTGGAACTGAATCACACAAGGAGTAGGGTTTTGGACTTCAGGAGGGGTGGTTTTAAAAAGATTGATGGTTGATTCAGGAATTACCTGACAGGGGATGAGATGGATGGGGTGGAGGACTAGTGGGGGAAACTAAAAAGGGCCATAGTGAAGGCAACAAGCATCTGTGTCAAGCAAGGGAGCAAAAGAAAGGGGAAAAAAGAGACTGCTATTGTTCTCAAAACAGGTGACAGAAATGGTAAAAGCTAAGACGGTAATATTCAGAAGGTACTGTAGAAGAAGATGCAGAGGGAGGCATATCAGGGTAAAAGAGGGAAGCAGGGAGAGCATCATGGAGTGCAAAGGCACAAACTGTAGAGTTAATAGCCAAGGAAGTAAAAAAAAAGGGTAAAACATGCTTTAGGCCTTCTGGCACCATGCAATTCTGCTTGAAGTTGAGCCAGTCCAAATGAATTCATGAGCATTTGCATGTGCTTCCCATAATGCTTTGCATTATTGGGGCATGTGCAATTTGTGTTTTCTTTAAAATCTGGCTATGTGGCCAATATCCTTTGGGATAACCCTTGCCCCAGTGCATTTGCTCTGGGATTCTTTTATTGTTCTCTTCTCTTTCTACTTTGGGCTACCCATAACCCAAACCAATAAGATCCCCTATAGGGTGACTGGCTATCTCTCCCTGGGCTGAGGTACAGATATGGCACACTGATGAAGCCAAATGAGGATGAAACACGTGTCTGTGTCTGCTGCTCTCAGCCTTTGCTGGCCAGAGAGAGGACATACACACATTACTGTTAGAAGATATACAAAACATGACAGCTAAAGGGGAGGTTCTGATAATGGGAAACTTTAACTTGCCAGATACAGATTGGTCAATACCAACAAGAATATCCGCCAGAACTAGACACATAGTGGATTCCCTGCAGGGGGAAGGCCTCAAACAATTGGTACAACAACCCACAAAAGACAGGGCTATCCTGGATCTAGTACTGACTAATGGGGAAAGGATCAAAGATCTCCAGGTAGAAGGTCACATGTGGGCCATTTGACCATCACATGGTTTGGTTCAATTTGGCCACTAGAACTAAATCATCCCATTCCCAGGCAAAAATATGAGACTTCAGAGGAGCTGACTTTGACAAGATGGCCAATAGAGTTAAGCTAACACTGGCAAGAAAAAATACAGGTGAGGGGGTACAGGCAAAGTAGGCAAGCATTAAGAATGCAATACTTAAAGCAACATCCCACTGTGTTAGGGAGAAAAGCAAGAGCAAAAGAAGGAGGGAACCACTTTGGTTCTCAAAAACAGCAACAGAAATGATCAGAGCCAAAAGTTTGGCCTTCAGGAAACATAAGGGAAAACAGTGGGACAAAGATAGGGAGGCATACCAAACTTCCCTAAGGGAAGCAGGGAAGGCAGTAAGGCAGACAAAGGCCCAAACCAAGGAAACACTATCACGAACAGTAAAAGAAGGGGACAAGACTTTCTATAGATACATTAGTGAAAGGAGAAAGTCCAGAGGGGGGTATTGTTAAGATCAAAGGGCTATAAGGGGGAGTGTGTGGAGGAGGATCAAGGAAAAGCATCTATCCTAAATAGATACTTCTGCTCAATATTTACTGAGGAGAAGGTAGCGAAGGGCCCACAGCTCAGCACTATGGATACAAGGTGTGTATAAGTCCCTTCACAGAAGAAAATGTCCTACAAGAGCTTGCTAAGCTCAGAGTGGACGGGGCAATAGGACCTGATGGCATACATCCAGGGTACTTAAGGAGCAAAGGGTGGAACTAGCAGAGCCATTAGCAGAACTGTTTAGTGAGTCTCTGAGCACAGGAAAGGTCCCAGAAGACTGGAGAAGGGCTCATGTGATCCCAATCCACTAGAGTGGCAGCAGGGAGGAGGCAGGGAACTATAGACCAGTCAGTCTTACCTCAGTAGTGGGCAAGATTATGGAGGCACTTCTTAAGGAAAGAATAGTGCAACACCTGGAATCCATAAGAGCACAGGATCCAAGATAGCATGGGTTTACAACAGGATGGTCCTGTCAAACTAATCTCATAGATTTATTTGACTGGGTAACCAGAGTGGTGGACAAAGGTGGTGCAGTTGATGTCACCTACCTTGACTTCAGCAAAGCTTTCGATGCTGTTCCACATAGAAGATTGATTAATAAGCTGGGTAGGCTCGGGGTGGGTCAGAGGTTGGTCAACTGGGTGGCAAACTGGTTGGCAGGCAGAAAACAGAGAGTGGTAGTAAATGGTACACAGTCAGAAGAGATGCAAATCACAAGTGGGGTATCTCAGGGATCAGTCCTGGGGCCAGTCCTCTTCAATATCTTCATCAGCGACATTGCAGATGGACTGGAGGTTAAGGCTTGCCTGCTTGCAGATGACACCAAGCTCTGTAACAGAGTAGATGATCCAGATGGGGTGGGCAGAATGAGAAGAGAGCTGGAAAAACTTTCAAAATGGTCGGAAGAGTGGCAACTGGGGTTTAATGCAAAGAAGTGCAAGATCATGCACATAGGGAACAGAAACCCTGAAGCTACCTTTAGGTTGGGAGAGGAGTTGCTGGCTATCACAAGGGAAGAAAGAGACTTGTGTATCATCATCACAGATGATCTGATACAAGCAGACCACTAAAGCAGTAGGTATGGATAGAGGGATGCTGGGGTGTATTAGTAGGGTATCACATGTCATAAGAGGGAGGTAACAATCCCTGTTTACAAGACATTGGTTAGGCTCCATCTGCAGTACTGCATGCAGTACTGGAGGCCACACCTGCATAAGGACATTAAGAAAATGGAGGCAGTCCAGAGAAGGGCAACCAAAATGGTATAGGGACTGCATCAGAAAACATTTGAGGACAGATTCTCTCAGCATGTATACCCTAGAGAAAAAGAGGGAGAGAGGTGATATGATTGAAACATTCAAACATTTTAGGGTCATTAACAATGTGAAAGAGTCTAACATGTTACAATATAAGAAAAATAGCTGGCGAGATCACATGATGCAGAGTGCTGAGTAGCAACTCCCTCAAGCAGCTCCCGCTTCCCATCTCTTATTTAGCTCGTTTTGGTGTTTTAATTTGCAATTTTCTCTTGTTTCTAAGATTCTACGCTGCACAGTAGCTGTTGCAATCTGGTCTGGTTGTCCCTTGAGCGGATGGAGGCTTATATGAAGAAAGCCCCACAGAAACATACCCTCCAGCAACTCGAGAAGGCCCTAAGAAATCCAGGGCTTCGGGTGGTTCTAACTCTGATCTCCCAAGCCAAAGGGTGATCAGGAACCACTAACACTGGTCAGATTTCTCAAAGAATTCAAACCCTTTCAGGAGGAAATGAAAGGATATAACATGAGGACTTGAAGTCGTTATCCAGAAAGTTAGATGAGCTCTCATTGTCTGTTTCTGGACAACGCAGCCCGAATTGCTTCTATTCAGAAAAGAATTGGTAGTCTTGACCCTGAACTGGTTTCAATGCACCAGAAACTGTCTCGTTTAGAAGCCAAACTCGAGGACCTAGAGGGTCGGAGCCGAAGAAATAATGTAGTGGTTCTTGGTTTACCATAGGGAGAAGAAGGCCAAAATGTTGAGGCATTTATTCAGAAACTGGTTGAGCGGATGGCAAGCCCAACCCCATTTGGCTCTGGCTACATTATTGAGCATGTCCACAGGACTTTACGGCCTAAGCCACCCCCTGAAGAACCCCTCCGCCCTATCGTGTGCCAGTTCCTGAATTATCTGGAGAAACATTTTCTACAAAAAGTGCATGCCCTGCAAGAGGTTTGCTGGGAACATATTAAGCTGAGAATCTCCCAAGATCTACCCATCTTGGTCCGCATGAAACACAAGGCGTTTCACCCCATTGTTTCCAAGCTAATTGCTGCAGGCCTGAAGTTCAGAATGAGTTACCCGGCTAGACTACAGATTTCAACTAACAGATCCTGGAAAAGTTATGAAGACCCTGAAGAAACCCTGAAGAGACTTAAGTCCATGCTGCCTGATCTCTTCAGGGATCCTTGAATGATGGTGGCATAGTATCGATTATCGCACGGAGCCAAGAATTCGAACTTTTGTTTTTCTTTCCTCGGAGAAATCTTAAGAATGTGAAGATTTGGACGACTGCATAGTTTGCAGTGGACTTGGGGGGTCACCGCAGACCACCCTGTCCCTTCTTTTGTTTCCGGTTCATAATGGGCCCATAGTGGTCCGATGCAAAGGACACTGGGGTTTCGGGCCTTCTTGGGGGGGGGTTGCGAGCCAGGTCTTTTGGTGACTATTTTTGTTGGGGGTTGAAAGAGCCCAGTTTGGTTGGGGGCTAGTTTATCATTTTTTCCTTTAGGGCTGTTGCTGGGATGGTCCTGGGCTTTCTCCATCTTGCCCTCCACTTGGGTTGGGCCAGGGAATTGACCTCTAGGGGGTGTTCCTACCTCTGGGAACTTGGGGAAGCTCTACCTGAGGGTTGCTTGGGGGCACTGTTTGCTAGGGAGCCTCTCTCTCAATTTCTCAGGGAGGCCCTGTATACCGCATACTGACTGGTAGTGGGGAAAGGTAGCTTTTATACCTTCTCCTCCAGTCGAACGTTTTCAGATTTCCTATTTTAACTCTCACTCTTAATGCGAGCTGGGGCATTTCTCCCACCAAGTGTTGCTGAACCTGGTGCATCTGATTTTAATCTGGGAGACCACGAACGAGTGGGTGATGAGATGGCTTTATCATAGCCCCCCTATGTTATTTTCCCTTATACCTACGCCTTGGTTGGACTGAGGTGAAAGCCCAGGACTATTTGTTCTTGTTGGGGGTACAACTGACAGGGTTTGATCTCTGAAAGCTGTGATTTGTGTGCAACAGTGCTAAATAGCAAGGTTCAGTTTTGGGGGGCGGGAGTAGAGGGATTAGAACCAGTACTGTGCTGAACGTTGCTTGTGACAGATCGGGGAGTGGTGGGGTAGGTATTGGTTGGGGTGGGGGTTAGGGGATGGGCGGTATCTACTTCTGGGTTGGCTAGGGAGGAGGGTGGGCTTTACTGCAGTAACCCTGGGGATATATGAAAAGGAGATTTGCATGTGCTGAGTATAATTATTTCTGTTTGATATATCTTCTGGATAGTAAATGAGTTAACATTTGTGTCTTGGAATGTTAAGGAGATCAGAAAGCAACATAAGCAATTTCAGGTTCTTAAACACTTAAGTTTGTTTAATTCACAGACAACTTTTTTGCAAGAAACCCATTTTTTAGAAGGGGAAGCTTTGCAACTAAGGAAGCAACAAGTGGGATCGATTTACAGTGCCCAGGGCACAACAAATAATTGTAGGGTCATACTCATGATTAACAGGAGTATCCCTTTTTCTCCTACACAAGTGATAAAAGATACCGAGGGTAGGATTATTTTGGTCAGAGGCACCCTCTGGTCTGTCCCAATCCTATTGGGCTGTGTTTATGGCCCTAATCTGGACGACCCCGGATTTTTTGTGAGACTTATATCTATCATTCTCCCAATGATTCCCATTAAAATTATTTTAGGGGGAGATTTCAAACAAGTACTTGATTCTCACTTAGATAGACTGGGTAGTGGCCTAGGTGGAGTTACCCCTGGGCAGAAGGCATTCAGGGAGTTATTAGATCAATGTGGGCTCTGCAACATCTGGCGTGTTTTACACCCTGATTCTAGGGAGTTTACCTTTAGGTCCATGGCGCATGGCTCGCAGTCCCACATCGACTATTTACTTATTTCTCAGTGCCTCCTGCCCGGGGTGAAGACCTCCCTCGATTCAACCTGGCCCAATCTCCACCACTCACTAGTGGTATGCAATTTGAGTACTGCTCAATTCATTTAACAGGAAACTAGATGGAAGCTCAATGATCAACTTCTTAAAGACGTTAAATATTGCAAACTTATTAGGAAAACATAGAATATTTTCTTCACTAAACCCTTTAGATGGTTAAAACCTGATATCTGGTGGGGGCCTTTAAAGCCTTCATGAGAGGGATTCTGATTAGCATGGCGGTTGGTAGGAAAAGAGAGCGAGAGGAAGACCTTAAATCCTTATTATCCCAAATCAGATTTCTGGAAACAAACCTTCTGACTAATCCCCTAGATGAGGATATTCAGAAACTCCTGAAATTAAAGGATAAATATCTGGGGTTACTTCAAGAGAGAGCAGAATTAGCTATTATTCGTACCAGAGCTAAATACACCGTTCAGGGGGAAAAAGCGGGACGTTTACTGGCATTGCATATTAAACAGCAGGAGTCAATGAGATTTATTCCACCTATCAGGTCATTAGCAGACGGAACTCTCAAAGTGTCTCCCAACGAAATAGCTCAAGAATTTGCTGCTTATTATTCTGAACTGTATAGCGACATGGAGCACCCTTCCTGTCTAGAAGATATACAAGGTTATCTAAGAGGTTCCCACTTGCCCCTTCTCCCTGACAGAGGCAGTGAAACTCTGGTTGTCCCTATTTCTCAGGATGAGATTGCTAAGGTTATTAGCGAATTGTCTGCTGATAAGGTCCCTGGTCCAGATGTATTTTCTCCTTTATTTTACAAGGTCTTTTGAGACCTTCTTGTACCAATACTTAGTCGTTTATTTCAACAAATCCTATCAGAGGAGGAGACAGATCTGTATCTCTACGAGGCCCTGATTGTTCTGCTTCCCAAACCTGACAAATACCTCGATAAGGTTCAAAGTTATAGACCCATCTCTCTTTTAAACCAGGATGTTAAGATTCTCTCTAAAATACTGGCCAACAGGTTAGCACTGGTTCTTCCTGGGTTAATAGGTACAAATCAGGTTGGATTCATGAAAGGGCGATTATCTTCTGATCATTTACGCACTTTGTCGCATATCTTCTGGCTACCAGGGATGCGAGTTCCCAGCGGGCTTGGTCTCCTTGGATGCCAGAGAGCATTCGACCTTATGAACTAGAATTTCTTGTTTCACACTTTGGAGGCTTTCCATATCCCTTCTCTGTTTATCTCCTGGATTGCCGCCTTTTATAAAAACCCCTAGGCAAGAATTTCTGTGAATGGGGCCTTCTCCCACTCTTTTCCGCTCCACTCAGGTACCAGACAGGGGTGCCCCCTCTCTCCTTTATTATTTAACCTATATCTGGAACCTCTTATCCAAAACATTCTCAATAATGACTCCATACAAGGAGTGAGGATTGGGCGGCATGAAGTGAAAGTCACTGCATATGCTGATGATCTGTTAATACATTTGTCCCATCCGGTATCCTCTGTTCTGGCCTTACTAAGTGAAGTGGCAAGGTTCAGTGCTTTGTCTAACTACAAATTGAATGCCAGTAAGTCCCTGTTTTTTCCATTAAATCACACAGTTTTTAAGACTGATATTAGTCCCTTGGGGCTATGCTGGACTCCCAGGTCTTTTAAGTATCTGGGTATTAAACTTTCAAGTAACCTCTTAATATGGTTCAAAGAAAACCTAGATTCTTTATTGCAGGGAATTACACACGACCTAGAGAGGTGGTCCAAACTACCTATCTCTCTGTGGGGCCAAATTAATATAATTAAAATGAATGTATTTCCTAGGATTTTTTATCCGTTGTCCCTTCTTAATGCTTTTGTTCCTTTACTCTGGTTCAAAAAGGTTCATGGTATTTTTGCTAAATTCATCTGGGCCGATAGGTATCACCGCCTGGCTTACCATAAGCTGGCAGCTCCTAAACTGGAAGGAGGGTTGCGAATCCCCCATCTGGTTACATATCATTGGGCTAGTCACCTTGCGAAATGTTCACGGTGGGTATCTCCTGCCCAGAGGAAGCAGCAGAACCCATTTGGCTCAAAATAGAATTGGATGCAATTAAGGCCAATAATCTGGACCCTCTTGCGTTATTTTTCCTTAAGTTATCTCAAGTAAGTATGGTTGTAGATTGTCCCATAATAAGGACCTCTTTGAAGGTCTACTTGCAGATGTGTTCCTTTTTGCAATATTCTCCCCACCTGGACCTGGCCCAGTCTATACGGAACTCTCCATCATTTACTATTAACAAGAATCAAATCTCCCATCTTTGGTTGCCTCAACTCGAAGAGGGGAAGCTCTTGACCTTTTCTGATGATGAGGGGCATCGGTTATCAGTGGAGGAGATGGTTAGGAAATTTCGTATCCTGACTTCTTCTTTCTTCAAAGTCTTGCAATTGAGACATTTAATGGTAGTCACCCTGGGGTGTACTCCTCCCCCTCAGAGCATCTCCTCTCTGATACCCGAGGTATCCTCACTTTCTGGGTCTTCTGATATAATCTCTAAATTATATCAGATTTTGTTTCACAAAAGTTCGGGGGCCCATTTGGGCCAACAAGATTTCGGAGTAACTTTTTCCCCCATCTGCAGTTAGATTGGTATTCTCTCTGGAAGTCATGTCACAAATTTATCTCTCAGGATAGATTGCGTCTCATGCAATGTCATTTATTGCATAACCTATACTATTCCCTGGTTAAGCTCCACAAGTGGGGCTACTTAGACTCCAATAAATGCAATAAATGTTTGCAGGATGAGGGCACACTTTTTCATATGCTTTGGTCTTGTCCAAGTATTTCCACCTTTTTGGGTTTCAATCCAAACTTCCTTAGACCCCTTGTTGGGCCTTCAAGACTACTTTATCCCTGAGGTATGTGTGTTGGGGACCTGTCTTCTGTTAGAGTCAAGATGCATAAGTTTCACATATCCATGGTTGCCTTGTCGGCTAAGAAAATAATTCTCCGTCATTGGAAATACAGGTCCTCCCCTTCTTTCCAGGAATGGGTAAGAGAGGTATTATCCAATTTGCACACAGAAAAAGCAATAGCCAGCCTACATAACAGATTGACAGTTTATGCTAGAATTTGGGATCCCCTTCGCTCATTAATCTTCCCGGTTCCAAACTAAACTTATAATAGGCTTAATGCTTTTTTACGGCCCTTTGATTAGAGGCTCAGCATTTACGGGCACTGCGATGGGTTACTGCAGTAAGGGGAGGTGGGGGGCAGCATCTTTTTACTATGTATCAATGAGTCTATGTCAGCTTCTTTGTATGCTGCCTTTTATGGTGGAAAATGTGTGAATAAACTTTAAATTACAAAAAAAAGAAAAATAGCTGGACAAGAGGACACAGCATGAGATTAGAGGGAGGCTGATTAAGGGGTAATGTCAGGAAGTTCTTTTTCACGGAAAGGATAGTGGATGCATGGAATGGCCTACCTCTGGAGGCGTTGGATATGAATACAGTGCAGGACTTCAGACAGGCATGGGATAGGCATAAGGGAGCAATACAGATGAGTATGACTAGATAGGCCATTGACAGAGTAGAGGCCTATTGCTCATTCATAAGGAAGAAGAATGGGCGGAATGGATGGGCCCTGCGGTCCTTATCTGCTGTCAACTTCTATGTTTCTATGTATTGAGAGGCCTTCTGGCACCATGCAATTCTGCTTAAAGTTGAGCCAGTCCAAATTAATTAATGGGCATTTGCATATGCTTCCCTTAATGGTTTGCATTATTGGGGTATATGCAATTTGTGTTGTCTTTAAGACATGCTTTAGATATGTAAGTGAAAAAAGGATGACTGGGGTGGGATTGTAAGGTTATGAATGGAAAGGGGGGGGGTGGGACTGTGCAAAGAGGGAACAGGAAAAGGCAGACATCCTGAACAAATACTTTTGTTCAGTGTTCAAAGAGGAAAATGATGGGGAGGAGCCACAAAAATGTAACAGGATCATTGGAGGGAGGGAGGTAGAAACATAGAAACATAGAATTTGATGGCAGATAAGGACTGCTTGGCCCACCCAGTCTGCCCATTTCCCTACCTAATGGATAAGCTGCAGATCCTAGTTAACCAGCAGCCTACTTCTTTCTACCCCCACCCTCTAGAATTGCCTTATGGCTGTCCCATGCATGCTTGAATTCAACCACTGTTTTTGACAGTAAGGGCCGGGCCAGAGATAGCAGAGTCATATAGGATCTAGGACTGAGAAGACATGGCAAATCAGTTGCTCGGTTTCCAGTCCTGATCATTTTCAGTGAGCGTACCTGAGAACGGCTGATTGAGGGTTGGGCAGAAGGACAGGAGCAGCCAGCAGCTTCCCTGCTGATGCCACCACAGGAGAAAGCAGTAGCCTGATCAGGGATTGCTTGAGAAAGGCTGATCAAGGGTAGGGCAGAAGGACAGGAGCAGCTGGTAGCTTCCCAGCCAACGCCACTACAGCAGAAAGCAGTAGACCGATCAGGGATTGCCTGACAAAGGCTGATCGAGGGTTGGGCAGAAGGTCATGAGCGGCCAGCAGCTTCCCAGCTGACACTGCCACAGCAGAAAGCAGTAGCCCGATTAGGGCTTGCCTGAGAAAGGCTGATTGAGGGTTGGGTAGAAGGACAGGAGCGGCCAGCAGCTTCCCAGCAGAAGCCAATACAACAGAAAGCAGTAGCCTGATCAGGGCTTGCCTTGAAGGCCTTGACACTCAGTGGTCAATTTTCCTGTGTTTGGTTTGTTTTTTTTTCTGATTAAATCAGTCAGATGGGCAGCTATGCTGTTGAAATCCTTGCTGATACTCCTGTAGTACCCTGCTAGTCCTAAAAATCTCTAACTTCTTTTCTTGTATGAGGGACAACACTATGGGCTACAGCATCTACTTTACTTATCTCTCGATATATTTTTCCCTCTCCCACTACAAATCCCAAATATTGTGTCTCTTTCATCCCCAGAGCACACTTTGTGGGATTGATAGTCCAGCATGTTGGATACTACTTAACACATTTCACAGGTGTTCTATGTGCATTTCCCATGTGGAACTACATATTATGATATCAAGATACATAGCAGCTTACCCCACATGAACTGCTGGCAACCTGTCCATGAGGCACTGAAATATCACAGGAGCCCCTTGAAGCCCAATCAGTATTGCTGTAAACTGAAATAGTCCCAGGGATATAGATAACACTATTTTCTCTTTGGCAGACTCAGCAAGAAGGAACATGCGGGATCTACCAATAGCCTTTAGTAAGGTCTGAGGTAGGCAAGTATTGTGCTCCCCCTAGCTGATCCACCAGGTCATCTACCTTGGGTATCGGGTAGCTATCAAACTTAGACAAACTATTAACCTTTCTGAAATCTATGCAGAGTCTAAGTCAACCTTCTTTTTTCGGCATCATGATAATCAGAGAGCACCAAGGACTTTTAGAATGCTCAAGTATGCCTAGAGTCAACAAATTCCATGCTTCCTTTGCTACCTCACTTTTCAATTTTTCAGCCAGTCTATAGGGCATCTGTTGTGTAGGGGGTTTAGTTCTAATATCTGTTTGATGTTTGATCCCTTGAACCTTCCCCAGGTGTGAGGAGAAGGCATGACTATGTTCCTTTAAAACATTCAACAATTCATATTTCTGTGACAGATAGTTCAGACCCAAACTCTTCTTTTTCAGTTTCCGACTTATCCCTGAAACTGGAGTTTAGATGACTATAGGCATTTTCCATTTCATTATCTTTCCCAGGAAACAGTACTAGAACTGGACCTTTTTTAGAATTATACATCTCCCTTTCAACCCATTTCTTTAATAGGATTATGTGATACACTCTGGCATAGTTTGCTTTACCAGGCAAATCAATTTCATGCTGAATTGGGCTAATTTGCTGCACTTCAACAATGCTTTGCCAATTGGACACCATTTTGTTGTCACTAGAGGGAAGCAGTAGCAAAATGTTTTCCCCTGTGGCAAACTTGTTTTTTCTAGTACCAATATCATTGTAGTTTTTCTGTTTTTTTCTGAGCCTGCACATACTGTAGGGGTCATGTGCACGCTACAAATCTGGCCAATTTCTTTTTCAGTTCACAGACATTGTAAACAGTCAAATCTCTCAGGCTTTAATTTTTCTCCTTCCTAGAACTCCTTGGCAATATCTAAGAGACACCAAATATTCCATCCATATAACAGTTTAAGTGGCAAAAACCCTGTTGAGAACTGTGGGACCTCCCTGTACAGTAGGCAAAAACCAAGAAGGGTAGGTAATAATCCCTGTTCTTGCCTTCCTGATCTATATAGTTTCTAAGCATGGTCTTCAAGGTTCTGTTGAATCGCTCCACTAAATCACCACATTGGAGATGGTAAGAAGAGGTCCATATACTGGTGACACCCAACAAACCTTGCAGTTCTTTTAGCATCTTTAAACAGAAATTGCTACCCTGGTCAGTTGGAATGGTAGTAGAGATTCCTGTTCTACTGAGCACTTTGACCAGTTCCTCTGCTATTTCGTAGGCAGTGACTGTTCTCAATGGTATTGCCTCTGGGTAACTGGTGACATAGTCAACTCTCACCAGGGAAAATCTATTCCCTTTTCTGCTTTTATCCAAGGGCCCAATGATGTCCATGCCCATACAAGAAAATGGGGTATGTATCCACAAATGGTATAGGATGCAGAGGAGCCTGGTCTCTCTTGGATATATCTGAGACCTTCCAACAATCAGCACAAAACTGGCAGTAGGTGGCCAGCTCTTTATTGAAAGGCTTTACCTGTGATTCAATGGGCTGAGCAACCAGCTACACCCCTTGCCTAAGCTATTTAAAGACAGTTCTTCTTGCTTTACTCACCAGCATTCTTTCTTTTCTGTGGCCAGAAGCTGTACCCTTCCTGTCCTTTCTTCAGGTTTTTTCCACTTATGCCTGGACCTTACTGGTTTGTGCTGTCTTCTACTTCCTTCTGTTGATTTTCTGCTTGCTTTGTGCTTTCCTTCCTCTCATGGGTCAGTATTTGCTTCTTCTCCGGCTGCAGTCTGCTTCTTTTTCTGTTGTGTGTGTCTTCTCCCTCTTGCTCTCCCACTTGTGTTTTCTTTCATTTTCCTTCTTTTTGGGCTTTCTAGTTCTCTAGCATGCTGTGTCCCAATTGCTTGTATGTGTTTACTAGGCTTACATGCTGCTGTTCCTTACAGTTACCATCCCTCACTTACTTTTATCATACTTTAGCAAATTCTCAGTTTACCTGCATTTGTTATCTGTGTGGTTTTCAGATCCACTGTTGCTTACCTGCTTGTTCCAGTCTCTCTGTGTCCACCTATACTTAATTGTTTACACCTGCCTAAACTTAGTGCCTGACTTCACATTAGCTTTTAGGAAAGGAAAGGGAAAGGGGATATTATTTAACCAGGAAAGCCACACTAAGCCAAAGCTTGCTTCCAGGTGTGACCTGGGAGCACAAGGAAGTTAAGTGACTTTCTCAGGGTCACACAGTATGCAAGTGAGGGCTGTGATATTCAAACCCAGGTCTCTAGGTTTGCAGCCCAGAGCCCTAAACCACTGTGCTATACTGCCTTCAATTATAATTCCCCTGCTTGCTTTTCTAGCAGTGTGGTGTGGTGTGACTCTACTGCAGTTTATTGTTGCTCTACTGCTTCAGTGTCTTGCTATCATATAGCTCCGTCCTTAACTAGGACCTTGCCACTAAAAGCACCTCTATTTTTGGGGGGTCCTACAGTTGCTGTTTGGTCTCGTGGTGCTCAGTTTGTGGCTTCTTTGTAATTCCCATGGTGGGGGACTGTGATGTCACAGTGGGGCATCATGGCTCCAACTAGCAGGAGCATGCTTTATGTAAGCCATATGATTTTGCCATGCTCTCTTGCCTATATGGCTTTAAGTTATCCATACATAAATCATTAACCTTGCTGTCTACATGGCCTTCAAGATATTAAATGCATTTCATTATTGCATTGCATGCTCCTTACTGGAATAACCTAACTCTGCCTTAATGGCATTTAAAGTGTTTATGCCACTCATATCAATTCAGTATTTGTGCAGTCATAGCAATTCACTATTTATGCTGAAACTATAGCAATCCCTGCTAAACCTCATTGATTCAGTTACGCTAAACCTCATTGAGCCAATTACTGGCATCACAGCCTCTCACTGCTTAAACACCTACCTTTTATGTAACCATTAATTTGGCTTCCTTAATGGAACTGGTTGACTTGTTTTCTGCTGGCTTTGCTCATATCAGTCAATCATATTAAGCCTCGCCTTCCCTGGTATTATGGGAATTGATGTTTTGCTGTTTCTCAGACCCACATGGAGGAGGGGGGCAATGATTGCTTAAACTAATCTACACAGAGGTTTAGTCTTCTTTTGTTCTTGATGAAAAGTGTGTGACCTACATGAGGTTCTACAAATGCTTCACAGTTGAATTTATGCTTTCATTCATTGGTCAGAGGTATTCCAACCATGACCATTATTTACTATGGCTCAGGGTTTGCCCTGCAGCCGACGGTCTTGTTCTGCACCTGCAAAGTTTGCATCTTGAGCATGTGAAACTTGGGGAAGGGTCCTTCTCATTTGGCCCATAGTGGGAATGTCCTCACTCTGGGGGAGCTTTAGCCATGCAGACGTATTGGTGGCACCTTTTGATGTAGAATTTAAGACTTCAACAGCGATGGGTGGGGCCCTTAAGCCCAAGTGGGCTGCTTTAGCTAGCCAAGTGGGTTCAGAAGCACCTTGTAAGCTATTCTCCCTATGACTGCCTCTGGTTCACCTTGTTTGTTCTGAGATCAGTAGACCAGGTGAGTGCCTCAGCAGTCATCGCTCTCCTCCTCCCACCTTGGGGGACTGTTGTTGCAGTGAACTCTCGCAACCCTTCACAGTGTTCCCATTAGAGGGGTACAATGAGAGTCTTCCTCCAAATTGGAATCTTCATCACCTTCCCTGAATTGGGTTTCTTAATTGCAACAGCAGAGCCATCACTAAATGAAATATCCCAAAGCCTGGAGGGAGGATGACCTAGACCTTGGATCTCAGGAGGTTTCATCCTTAAAGAGGGGGTTTCTCTCCTCAGTGCCAAAGGTCATAGTACCTAACATAGAAACATAGAATTTGACTGCAGATAAGGACTACTTGGCCCACCTAGTCTGCCCATTTCCCTACCTAATGGATAAGCTGCAGATCCTAGTTAACCAACAGCCTACTTCCTCCTACCCCCCACTAGAATTGCCTTATGTCTGTCCCATGCATTCTTGAATTCCCCCACTGTTTTTGACTCTATGACCTCCTCAGGAAGGCTGTTCCATTTATCCACAAACCTCTCTGTGAATAAATACTTTCTCACATTACCCCTGAGCCATCCCCCCTCTATCTTCAAATTGTGCCCCCTTGTTTTTGCACATCTCTTTTTCTGAAAGATGCTACCCTCTTGGACTTTGTTGCTTCCCTAGAGGTATTTAAAAGTTTCTATCATGTCCCCCCTCCCTCCTTTCCTCGAGGCTACACATCTTTAGTTCCTTTAGTCTTTCTTCATATGTCTTCTGATGCAGACCCTGCATCATTTTGGTTGCCCTCCTCTGGACTGCCTCCACCCTGTCTATGTCTTCATGGAGATAGGGTCTCCAGAACTGTACACAGTATTCTAGATGTGGTCTTACCAACTGTCTGTACAGAGGGCCAACAACTTCCTGTTTTCTACTGGTGATGCCTCTCCCTATGCATCCCAGTATCCCCCCAGCCCTCCTTACTGCCTTCTCATATCGCTGGCCCACCTTTAGGTCATCTGATATGACTACCCCCAGGTCCCTTTCCATTTTTGGTTTTGTCAGTATCTCACTCCCCATTGTGTACTCTTCCCCTGGGTTTTTGGTTCCCAGGTGCATTACTTTGCACTTCTTTGCATTTAATCTAGGCTGCCATACATTTGACCATTCCTCCAACATTGCCAAGTCCCTTTTCATCCTTTCCACCCCACCTTGTGTATCAACCCTGCTGCAGATCTTTGTGTCATCTGCAAAGAGACATACTTTCCCTTCCAGTCCCTCTGCAATGTCACTTATAAAGACATTAAAAAGGACCAGCCCCCAGTACTGAACCCTGCGGTAGCCCACTAGTAAACCTCCTTTTTTCACTGTGGACTCCATTTACTGTTACCCACTGTGTCCTGTTGTCCAACCAGTGTTTTACCTCTAGGCTACCACCCTGGGACCCACTCCCAGGCTGGCTAATTTGTTTTTAATCTTTTGTGCAGGACTGTGTCAAATGCCTTGCTAATGTCTAGGTAGGCCATGTCCACAGCCCCTCCCTGGTCTACTGCTTTGGTCACCCAGTCAAATAAATCAATTAGATTTGTCTGACATGACCTTCCTGCTGTGAATCCATGCTGCCTTGGGTCCTATGCCCTATTGGCCTCTAGGTACTCAACAGTTCTTTCCTTCAGAAGTGATTCCTTTATTTTCCCTACCACTGGGGTCAAACTGACAGGTCTGTAGTTTCCTGCCTCTGTCTTGCTCCCATGGTTGTGAAGGGGAATCACATCTGCCCTCCTCCAGTCCTCAGGTACCCCACCATCCTCCCATGATTTATTAAAAAGGGTAGTCAGTGATGTTACTAGTTCTTCCCTTAGTTCTTTTAGAATTATGGGGTGAATCCCATGAGGCCCCATTGCTTTATCCACCTTCAGTTTTAAGAGTTCTTTCAGAACCTTTCTTCTGTGAAAGGACTAATATCAACCCCCCTATCCAGAGTGTTTCTATTGACAGGATTAGGTATTTTCACCTGCTTTTCCATTGTGAATACTGAGCAGAAGAATTCATTCAGTATCCCTGCTTTTTCACTGTCACTCTCTGCCCAACGACCTTCCTCTTTGTTCAGCCTCAGTATCCCTGCCTTAGTCTTTCTTTGCTCCTTAATGTACCTATAAAAGGTTTTAGCCCCCTTCTTAACCAAGTTGGCTGTCTTTTCCTCGGTTTGGGCCTTTGCTATTCTGACTGTCTTACCCTCTTCCTTCTGTTTTAACTAGTACAGTTCTCTGTTCTGCTCCTTCTGTGTTTCCTTATACTTCCTGAAAGCTATCTTTTTCTCTCTTACCTTCCCCACCACTTCTTTTGAGAACCATAGTGTTTTTTTCCTTCATTTTGATTTGTTTGTTTGCTTCACACAAAGGCCTGTTGCCTCTGTGATGGTGGTTTTGATGTTTCCCCATTGTTGCTCCACCCCATCTTCTTGTCTGTTTGCTAGTGCTTTTCTGAGGCACTCTCTCATCAGCCCTCCTGAAATCCAATACCTTCACTTCTGTGTGGCTTGACTCTACACCTAAGTTTATCGTGAACCACACTGTTTGGTGGTGGCTTGTTCCCAGATGGCTACCCACTTCAAGATCAGAGATCCTCTCTCCATCCCCATTTGAGAGTACCAGGTCTAAGATTGCTCTCTCCCGAGTGGGTTCCAAAACTAGCTGTCTGAGGCATGCCCCCTGTAGGGCATCGAGAATGGCCCTGCTCTTGGATGTGGCTACAGAAAAGATGCTCCTGTCAACGTCTGGCATATTCAGGTCCCGCATCAGTAATATCTCCCCTTTCTCTGCTATCCTGAGGATGCCTTCTATCATTTCCTTGTCCATTTCCTTCCCCTGAGATGGGGATCTGTATACAACCCCTGTGCAGATTGTGGAGCAATTTCCAGTCTCCAGGGTGACCCACAGTGCCTCCTCTCCTCCCTGTTTACCCTTTAGTTCTGTTGCTTTGATCCCTTCCCTTACATAGAGAGCCACTCCTCCTCCTCTTCTTCCCTCCCTGTCCCTCCTGTAGATTGTGTACCCTGGTATGTTAACATCCCAGTCATGGTTCTCTGTGTACCATGTTTCTGTGACTGCCACAATATCCAGGCATCCCTGTTCCATTAAGGTCACCATTTCGGGGAGCTTTTTACCTAGACTACAGGCATTGGTACTCATTACCCTCCAATTTTTTATGGCTTTATTTCTTTTTGCCCCATCCCTCTCCCTACTGCCTTTGTCTTTTTCTCCATTTACCCCTGCCCTTCTCCCTATTGACTGCTATATCTTGGTGTTTACCTCATTAACTACCCTGATTTTTTTGGGGGGGGCTAGGATTTCCCTTCTCCTCTTCAGTGTCTCCCCCCTTGGCTAGTTTAAATGCTTGCCATTGAAGCATTTAAACCTATCACCTAGGATCCTGGTTTCCCTCCAGGATAGATGCAGACCATCGTGCCTGTATAGGCCCGTGTCCCTCCAGGTGGTGCCCCAGTCCCCAGTGAAGCCAAATCCCTGAGCTCTGCACCAGCTTTTCAACCAGTCATTGAATCTCATGGTATGGAGTGCCCTAGTCTCATCCATGCCATAGACAGGTAGCACTTATGAGAAAGTTACTGTATGTGCTACTTGTCTAAGGCCCCTCCCCAACTCCACAAACTCCTGTTGCACTGCTCTGATCCCATTCTCAGTCAGGTCATTTGTCCCTAGGTGGATAATGACATCCAGCTCCCTCCCCCTTGCCTTTGCTCCCATGATCCTGAGGATTCATTTCCTGTCCCTCCAAGCCTTGGCACCAGGCAAGCACCTTACCTCCCTTTCCCCTCCCTCCCCCAGTTCTACCCCCCTAACAATTGAGTCCCCCACCAGGAGTTGTTTCCTTCCCCTGTGGGGTCCTGGGCCACCCTCCTGCGGTTCTCCATTATGGAGGTTCCCAGCATCCCCCTTGATCTTCACTGCAGGTGCCTCCATAGGGGAACCATGCTTCGCCAGAGTGGCAAATGAATTGTGGAGAGGCACAACTGGAGGGATGCACCTCTGTTCCACCACC
Organism: Neoceratodus forsteri; assembly: GCA_016271365.2. NCBI lineage: Eukaryota > Metazoa > Chordata > Ceratodontiformes > Ceratodontidae > Neoceratodus > Neoceratodus forsteri. The sequence continues at coordinate 705,936,054 of CM057455.1, forward strand.
CTCACCCTCCCTGAGCCTGCCATTGTCCAACCACTCATCTTTCTTGGCAACCTCTGAGGTAGTGGCGGTGGACTGGGTGGTCCCTCAGTGGGGGAGCAGGTTTCCCGATTCCTTGCCTGGTCAGCATGGAGATGAACAACCACCTCCCTCAGACCAGAGAGATGCCTGCAAATAGGGAAGCAATGCAGTCTCCAGAATGTCTCCCAGAAGACTGCTGCTCCACAGCCAGTGCATTGTACCACTCCCCACATGTCTGTGTCCCTTCCAGTTACAGATGCTTTTTTGTTTTTTGTTCTTGTTTTAGTGTGTGTAAGCGTGTGAGTGTCTCTACCCCCTATTCAGTGTGCTGTGCCTTTAAGGATATGAACAGGTGTATGTTGTTAGCATTTTGGGAAGTGATGTCAGAACCCTGCAATAAAGGAAGTTATGCACTTGGGGCAGATGGGTGAGGGGAAGGGTGGGTGGGAGTAAACCTATGCAGTCCAGAAACAATCACCTACAACTCTTACCCTCCACCCCGGGGAGTGCCTTCCTTCCTTTCAGACACCTATTTCACAAAGGCTAAGTAACAGGTCTAGTCACAACTGACTGCAAATATCTCCCAGCTACAGTTCCTCCCTGACAAATTAAAGTTAAAACTAAGAAAAGTCCACCCCAAAAAGAGAATCTATACTAGTTACTTACACAGGTCCAAAAAGTAATAATGCAGTTCAGTGTAGTCTAGAAAATAACCTCCTTGATTCAAGGAAGCTGTGGCTGCTTTCTCACTCTCTCAGTCTCAGTCTCAGTCTCAGCAGACTTTAGTGGCACATTTAGTGGCAGACTTTAGGTTTAGTGCACATTCCCTAGGATACTTACTATAGGTAGGATTCTGCTGATGGGTGGAGCTAGATGGTGTCCCTCCTTTGCCATTCCCTCTCTCCTTAGGAAGTCATGCCCTCTTGATAACTGACTGTTCAGACCTATGAGATAGTTGCTATTCATTCGCACTGTCTCCAGCTGACTTACGTCAACGTCATAATTACACTATACCTACTTGACTTACACGAAGTCCTCACTACATGATACTTACTTGTTACCTTCTGCAATGCTATCTATTTTACACTCTTTTTGGGGCTCTTTCCTAAGGTACCTTTAGCCTAAGGGAATCCTTCCTCCAGCACCACTCAGGATGAAACCCTCCTCCAGCATTCCTTGCCTTCAGCATCCCTACTGGGTGATATTCCCTGAGGAAAGAGAGGTGAATGGACACAAAAGTTTATTTAACAAGTTGCATAAGCACAACACTACACTAAGTTGTGTAAGCACATTGAATTGAAAGGCTTTGCCTGTGATACAATGTGTTGAGCAACCAGCCATGCCCCCCCGCCTGAGCTATTTAAAGACAGCTCTTCCTGCATCCCTCACAAGCATTTTTTTTGCCCCACCATCCTCCTCTCCTTCTCCTCCAGTGGCTTGCCTCTCTCCTCAGGGCTCCTTCCTAAGGTACCTTTAGCCTAAGGGAATACTTGACTTGACACCTCTTTGGTGGTACACTTCTCCAGGGTTCTGTGCCTTCAGCATCCCTGCAGGGTGGTATGCCCTGTGGAACTAGAGGTGAATGGCCACAAAGGTTTATTCAACAAGTTACATAAGCACAACACTACACTAAGTTGTGTAAGCACATTGAATTTATATTAGGCCAATAAAATATTTTGAATAACATACTGATGGTACTCTTTCAGCCAATGTGACCTGCTAGTGGAACATCATGTGCCAATTCCAACAATTTGGTTCTAAAAGGCTTTGGGGCCACCAACTGGATACAGACTTCCTGGGTTTTGGGATTACGACACCTTCTATACAACAACACATTCTGTAAAAAGAACTCAGTAATTTTTTCCATTTTAGATTCCACTTGAGAAAACAAGAGAACAAGTGTATCATCTTTCTTTTGACAATTAATAAATTCAGAATTGTCCCACAAATTCTTCCCCCAGTCCATAGCTTTCATATTGCAAGCTGTTTTTTCCTGTCTCACTTGACATCTACTTTTCTCAAGTCTACATATTTCATTATATAGTTCAATGTCTGAGACAGGGCAAATGCCACATAGTCTTGGTACAGACTGTTTCTTTTCTGCTTCTTTCTTTTTCTGGGCCCTGGTTGTAACTGCAAACATGTCAGAAGGGGGTGCCATACACAAGTCTCTTATGAGTTACCAAGTCACTGAAACATGATAGATTTTTTCCCCAATGTGCAGGGACTGGTAATGCCGGGACTAATCCATTTTGTATAATTAAATATGCTTTATTGGGTTCCAAAAATTACAACACACAAACATTATATTAATAGCCAAAGCAGTAAAACAGTAATAACAACCAAGATAATAATAACAAGAAGGGAAAAAAAATCACATCCCACTCCCCACTACCCCACCTACTCCCAGGAGTTCAGCAAATTTAGCAGATAGCAAAGGGGGTATCCACAGAGGTACAGTAAAATAATATTAAATATGTTGCAACTCAGGGAAAGGACAACACAACAGTACAAAGATTGGAAGCTTTATCATACTAGACTAGGCACATTGGATGGAAGTGAGAGCACCATACATAAGGGCTCCCGTCTAGTCTGGAACTAATCGGGACATCTTCAAATGGAGTTAGTCTGTGTATTCAGTGACCACAATTGAGCACTTTCAAAAAGGGAGACTCAGTCACAGTGCTTTTACACAGGGCTACCAGGCAGGGAGAGTGACAAGATAGGGGGTTTGGTGATTATAGCAACAGGATGTCGCTATATGTACAGCCGTGTGGTGGATGAGGGACCATGCCGTACAACAGGTGGAAGGAGAGGGATGGTTTGTGGGGCATGGTGCGGTGGTGAGTTGCTGAACTGGCTGTGTGGCATGGTTGGTAGGTGGCAGGTTAGGGTTGGGAGGGTGCCGGGTTCAGTTCTGGTGGACACTTTTTTTGTGCTGGTCCGGGATATTTTATTTTTCTATCTTTTTGCACCCCATGCTCCCCTAGAGTTGAGAATCCTTTAATAGGGGCACAGGAGTGCAGCCCCATGGGTGGGGGTATGGGGGCACAGCCCCCTGCATAAAAAGAAAAACTATGTCTGGTACCCTTTTGCTGTGCGCCATGAGTCTACATCCCCAAAATTCATTTTCAGCAATGTAGACTCACCCAAATGGCGATCGCTATTATGCGGTTGCCGTTATCACACAGAACCCAGAATGGAAACAATATGTTTCTCCACCATCAGAACTGACAGAATCTCCTGGTGTCACTTTCTAAAGGAGGGCGTGGAAGTGTCCTTCCAATGTCATAGTATAATTAGCTTCACTGTCATTGATACCAAAGCTATGTGAGCTTTATGAATTCCAGGTAAACCTGGTGGGAAGAGACCTACTAGGCATATGTTTGGGGAAAATAAATCCTCCAACCCCAAGATAGGATCTAGTGAAGCGTTTATAGCATTCCAAAAATGACATACCAATTCACAGTCCCAGAGGACATGTTTCAAAGTGTCATCCACAAGGCCACATCTAGAACATAAAGGGGAAGATAATTTCCCCATGCTGTATAATTTAGACGGGGTGTAGTACATGTTATGGAAAATATGAAACTGAATTAGACAGAACCTGTCCTGTTTAACACATTTATAAAGGGCCCGCCATACCGAACGTCATAATACAGGATCCTCTTGAATGCCTAGTGCCTGTTTCCAATAGTTATTTATTTAGCTTTTGTTTACCGGGTAAGTACACTAGACAAGTATTATGCCTATTTTCAGGAACGACCCGAGAGAATACAACATGAGGAACAACAGTCAAGGAGACATGGCAAAGAGAGTACAGTTTTTTGTCACAGTAAACAAACATGTGGGAAATACATCATTCGACGCTAGGGGAAACATATAGTAGTAAGCACATTTCAGATTATACACTCTAGACTAGCTAGTTCAACTGACAGATATATATAGGTCATCATACATAGGAGTGGAGCATAGCTCAAGGACTGGATTGGTCATAATATAACTTATAACATTGTTGTATACACCTTCTAGGCTAGTTGGATCATGGACAGGTATATACAGCTCATCACATTTTTCTAAATATGCACATGTTAGACAGAAACAGAAACACTTGGTAATACAAGTTTCTACCAAGTGACCAAGGTGCAATATGTCATGGTTAGCCTATGACCGTGGAGCAATAATGGGTGTAAAAATGCCCAAGGCTTTTTAGGCAGGAGTAGTCAGAAGTCATTGATACAGTGGGGAAAATATCTCCAGGAATTCAATGGAGACACCTTGGGGAGATTCAGACAAAACAATTTGACACTTTACTCTAGGGAGGTTTGGGGCAGTCACACTCTGATGCTAGTTTTAGGAAACCCCACAGGGAATTTCAAAAACTCAGATAGGAGGGGGCAGCTCGGATATCCACAGGCAGCGAATTCCAGAATCTGGGCGCACTTATGGCAAAGTCCCAATCCCACATGAGGGTCTGGGTAGGAGGGACTTTGAGCATCCCTGATGTGAGAGACCTAAGTTGGTAGGGGGTGGGATTCAGTTTAGGCAGAAGCCAGGCCAGCCCCTGGGGGGTGCTAGTTCTGATCACTTTCCCAGAGAGGCATCCCAAACCAAAATCAAGGTATCTAGCTGGTGAGAACCAGCAGAGTTTCTCATATAGCTCACAATGGTGGGTGAGTTGGGGGGCAGCCAAGGCAAAACGACAAATGTTATTGTAAGCAGTGTACCACCAGGTGAGATGTGTCTTTGGAGAGCGAGCAAATAGGTGCAGCCCATAGCTGAAGGAGGGAAGGAGCACACCCTTTGCTAGGGCAAGCCTGGCTTCCAGTGTAAGGTTATACTTGGCCCTATAGGCCAGACCCAGTTTGCAGTTTGCCGCCCTGCAGATGTTAAGGATATGATCACTCATGTCAAGTTGGGGGTCAAGTGTTACCCCCAGATATTTGATGGAGCTCACTATGGGTAGTCAGGATCCATCTGCGCTGGTGATGTGTAAGCAGGCCAATGAGGCTTTGATTTTAGCCATTGAGCCAAAGAGCATAGCCTGTGTCTTTTTCAGGTTCAGGACCAGCTTGTGACTAGTAACCCATGACAATACCCTGTTAAAGTCATCAGTCAGGTTCTGGTTTAGGGTAGTGGCATTCTGGGAGTGAGGCAGGATTACCAGATCATCTGCATACATGGTGGAGCTACAGCTGGTAGTAACCATGGGTAGTTGATTGATGAAGATGGAGAAGAGGAGGGGACCCAGTACTGAGCCTTGAGACACTCTGGAGGTCACTGGTAGGGGCTCGGAGAGGACTTTATTGAAGCAGATACGCTGCTTTCTGCCATGTAGATAAACCATTAGCCATTTCATGGCATGGGGGAGAGAGGCAAAGTGACCACAACTGTGCACCAAGCAGTTTGTGGTCAATGAGGTCAAAGGCTTTGGACAGGTCGACAAATATTGCACCAGAGAGTTTGCCCTGGTCCATGGCTGTCCGGATACTTGATGTAACCGAGATTAAGGCTGTGGTGGTGCTGTGTCCCTTACAAAATCCATGCTGGGCTGGGGACAGAAGTTCATGAGACTGGATATATTCCGAAAGCTGCTCAGCCACTACCTTTTCAAGGAGCTTGCTAAGGGTTGGGAGAATGGCAATCGGTCTATAATTGTCTGGCAGTCTGGGATTTCCTTGCTTCAGTACAGGGACAATCCTCGCCTTTTTTCAGATGTCTGGGATGGTCCACAGGCCAAGGGATAGGTTGAAGATAAAAGCTACTGGTGAGGCAATGTGTGCAGCACCAAGCTTAAGGAGTTTAGGCTCCAGATTGTCTAGGCCAGGACTGGAGTACTGGAAGAGGCCAGCTAGACATTTCTGCAAGTCCTGAACTGAAACAGCCCTGAGGTGGAACATTTGATGAGGAGGGTGACCTTCCAGCAGAGTGGAGGGAAGTGGGTGGGACAGAGCCTCATCAGGTGAGAAGAGGGTTGTGAAGGCAGAGAGGTCAGAGAAGTGATTATTTAGGGAGTTGGCAATTGTATAGGGATTATTGCAGGAGACTCCATTTATGACCATGTCTGTAACCCCCAGATGGGAGGATCCACTGACAAGGGATTTAATATCTCTCCAGAACCTCCTGGGATTACTAGCAGAGCTTAGTAGGGCAGACTTGCAAAATTCACTCTTTGCTGCCCTGATGGTCTTTTTGCACTTATTCCTGAGGTGTCTGTACCTTTGAATAATCATGGGATCACTGGTACCTTTGGAACGAGCCCAACACTTATCTCTCTCCCGCATCTGGGCTAGGAGATTCCCATTTAACCAGAGGGTAGCGGACCCCCTCACCCTACGGGTGACCTTGGGAGCATGCTTGTCTTGCAAGGCCCCAAAGGTGGAGAAGAAGTAAGAGGTTGCTGCTGAGGAGGTCAGTGGCACCATACACCCCAGACCAGTCAGTAACTCTTAGGTCTTCCAGGAACTCATCAGTATCGAATCTAGAGTAGTTTCTGACATGCATAATTTTGTGTGGAATTTTTGGGGTGGGAATTTTCCATACACAGAAAACCAGTGAGTGGTCAGAGATGGAGTCAGATAATGTACCCACTGATGAGATCCTGTCAGGACGGTTAGACATGATCCAGTCCAGTAAGGTGCTGGAGGATCCATTTGCTGTCCACTTAGTTGGTTCCTGGATGAGCTGGGTCAGGGCAAGGTTAGTAAGCAGAGGCTCAAACTGCTTAACATTACCACTATCCCAGTTAAGGTTTACATCCCCCAGGATTATGAGTTCGTTATCCCCAACTCTGGGACCAATTTTGTCCATGAGGTGAGTTAATCCAGGTAGCCCACCTCTTCGAGGATTATAGGTGTACACCAGGTGCAGTTTCTTTGCATCCCCAAGTAGCAGTAGCACATGTAGCAACTCACAGGGGGACACGTTTGAATCCTGGTTGTCAATGTGGGAGATTTTTAAGTGGCCCTTATGGTAGATTAGTATGCCACCCCCCCTCTTTCCCCCAGCTCTGTCCAGTCGGGTGAATTCATACCCAGTGAGTTCACAAGCAGAGTCAGGGACAGAGGGTTTCTGCCAGGTCTCCGTCACTCCTAGGATGTCAGGTTTGTAGAGTGCAACCCATGCTAATAGCTCATCACAATTAGTTAGCAGGCTTCTAATGTTAAGATGAGCTATTTTAGCCCCTTACCCATGCCCCATATGGGAGGGATTTTGTGGGTCAGATTTAATGGGCCTGGGTTGGTTTCAATATCACCAGCCAGTGGTAGTGCAAGTAGGAGGAGCCAGGGGAGATACCACCTCCTATGCGCTTGACAACCTGGGAGTTTTTTAGCATGGGTACGCTTTACCCTGCTTGTATACATAAGTCACCGAAGATCTAGACAGCAAGTAACACTGCAGTGCGCTTCAGAGATCACAAGGATATTAGAGAAGGTGTAGTCAGGGACCTCATAGGTGGACGACCATCCCCAGTTGTCACCCAGTGTTATTGGGGGGAGGTGACCAGATGCAACAAGGAGAGTCCCACTATAAGACCTACAAGGCCTATATCCCTATGGATGACAGCCAGCACCCTCTCTACCTTTAATATTTGAGTATCCCTATCCTCACTAGATGGATGGGAGGGGAACCACCTCCAAATCTTGGCTGGAGGCATAACACTAGCCTGTGAGATAATTATCAGTCAGCTAACAAGAACTGCTGTGAAGGAAGGAGAGATGGATGTACTAAGACTGGAAGGAAGTTAGTGAGATTTGTTATTGGTATGTGCCAAGTAAATAAAATAAGGCCTGCACAGTGCAATTCAAGGCTACCAGCTATGGACGTAGGGGCTGAGGTTTATTTCTGGGAAGGAGTTCCTGCCCTCGCCCTTTGTAAGCACACTTACCACCTGTCGACAGTTATATGAGGACAGAGTTTAGACAGCCAACAACCAAGCAGTGCAAGTGGGGTTAGGATTGGTATAACAGTAAATATTAGCAAGGTTGTTTTGAGCAGACAGTGTAGCAGAACTGGGATAGTTAGGCCCTACACCTTTTGGTAAGGTCTCTATTAGCAGGGGCTGAGATAGGAGAGCCAGCAGGATGAGCAACACCTGTACAAGACTTAGGTTCTGACACAAGACAGAGCAGGACAGTTTAGCAGACAGTTGTCGCAGAGAAGTAGGTCATCAGGATAATGTTGACAGGAAGTATACAGTAGTGTGGTCAGTAGGCATATACCCGCATAAAAAAATTCTTTGACTCTATTTAGCATATACCAACATGTAAAAAAAAATGTCATTGACTCTATTTAGTATCAGAGAGTAGGAAGGGCAATTAACCAGGGTAGGAGAAACGAACTAATTACCACTGATAATTAAGCAGATACTTCCCCTGTTGGCCGTTTGGGTGATACTGGCTTCCACAAAATAGAAATCAAGCTAGTTACCACTAACAATGAAACAGATACCGCCCCTATTAGCCAATTGGGTGAGACAGTACATTAGGGGCGGAGCCAGTGAGCATTTAATGGGAGGAGGGAACGCAGTGGGCAGGTGGGCCTAGAAACCTGTTCAGCTTTTTCCTGCACTGGGGCAGGGTCCGGGAGCTTGTGCGATGCAAAGTCGTCAGCCGAGGAGGCCCGCCGGAGCAGTAGTAGCCCATGGCACCTCCACTTGGCAATTCTGCAGTCCTCTGGGTGGTGCGAGGGGGGGGGACCTTTTGGAGCAGGTCAACCCTTGCCTCCCCTCCGCGTGGTGTCGGCTATGTTGCCGGTCGGTGGGACAGTTCTCCTTTTCAGGAGCAAAGCGAGAGTGTCACAGTCGATGAGTAGCCAATGGGGGATTGTGCGTAGCGTAGGTAAGAATAGGGTGCTCAGAGTCTATCTGACTTGAGTCTGAAGGGTGGATGGCAGACACTGAGGGCTTCCTGTTTTCAGCTGCAGAGCTGTCGCACAGGCAGTTTTAAGAAAGTTGTCAGCCTGTTCAGTGAAGCTTAGGGGAACCTCAAACTACAACCTCCCCTTGTAGCAGCACCAGGAAAGAAGTAGAATGATAATGCAGGCCATATTGCCCACGACTGAGTACAGTGATTTGTGTAGAAAGACCAAGAATCCCTCTAGTGGCAGGTCTGTATAACCTGCTAATAAAAAACTTCTATTACACAGTTGAAATGTGCTTAGTTCTATTGAAAATCTACTTGTAAAAAGTGCCAGATGGCTGAAGCAGGGGAAAAGTCCTGGCCAATCAGAGCGAGTTTGCTGGAAGCACCCGTGTTCCAATTGGCTGTGCTGTCCCGTACCTTCCAAGGAGCTGCAGGCAGGCGTCCTGGTCTCAGTCAGTGGCTGGCTGGGTGCCGGCCGACCATGGGGGAGCTGAAGCAGCCCTGTTCAAGGGCAGGCAGCTGGAGATAAGAAATAAAGAGCAGGTCTTAAATAGCATAGAGGTTAGGATGGGTTAGATCTGAGCAGTTTAGTAAGACAAAAGGTAGTTAGACTTTTCGGCCCCAAGGCAGAGTGCTTGGATGGGGGGGCTGCAGGAAGAGCACTGAGACAGAAGAGGTATAAGCACTTTAAAACTCTAGTAGAAATTACAATCCAGCTAATACAGTTGAAAAACTTCTATTATACAGTTGAAATGTGCTTAGTTCTATCGAAAATCTACTTGTAAAAAGTGCCAGGTGGCTGAAGCAGGGGAAAAGTTCTGGCCAATCAGAGCGGGTTTGCTGGAAGCACCCATGTTCCAATTGGCTGCGCTGTCCCGTACCTTTCAAGGAGCTGCAGGTGGGCATCCTGGTCTCGGTTGGTGGCTGGCTGGCTGCCGGCCGACTGTGGGGGAGCTGAATCAGCCCTGTTCAAGGGCAGGCAGCTTCCAAGGAGCTGCAGGTGGGCATCCTGGTCTCGGTCAGTGGCTGGCAGGGTGCCGGCCGACCGTGGGGGAGCTGAAGCAGCCCTGTTCAAGGGCAGACAGCTTCCAAGGAGCTGCAGGCGGGTGTCCTGGTCTCGGTCGGTGGCTGGCTGGGTGCCGGCCGACCGTGGGGGAGCTGAATCAGCCCTGTTCAAGGGCAGGCAGCTTCCAAGGAGCTGCAGGTGGGCATCCTGGTCTCAGTCGGTGGCGGTGCCGGCCGACCGTGGGGGAGCTGAAGCAGCCCTGTTCAAGGGCAGGCAGCAAACCCCAGCAGGGCTTTTGAATCAATAAATTGAAAAAGCCTGTAGAGTTTAGACACAGAATGAATCTGTACAACCACATCCAGTAAAGGCTTAGAAGCTGAGGAATCCCACCAAGACCATGGTCTCGGCCCCATGAAAGCAGAAATTACATGGGTGAGTTGAAGATATTCGAAACTGACGGAGTTGAGGAAGTGACAGCAATTCTTTAAAGAATTAAATGGGACTAACTTATCTCCTTCCAACAAGGATTCAATTCTTAAATCACTAAGTTGGGGACAAAAAGAGGACAAAATAGGCTATCCACCAATTTGAAGGTTTGGATTACTTATGAGGGACTGAGTTGTGCCCTTCGTACAGGGGAACCCAGAATATGCACCCAGCTAACAATGGGCTTTCAAGGACCAATGTAAAGGTGTTGGCCGAAGAAGACAAGGAATTTGAGTGTGCTGGGACTAATCCTGCTTCCACTTGGTAACTATTATTTTACAGTGATTGGCAAAAAAATTGTAGGGTAAGATTTTGTAGTTCCTGTACCCACTCTATCCTTGGTGTTTTCAGACACTAGATCAGTATGTAATGAAGTCGGTCTACTGCCTGAATCTAGTAGGCCACTCACAGTCTTATCTCCAATTTTTACATAATTTAAAAACTGACCCTGGTTCAATAATGTCAAAGTGATAGGTGAGTTTTTCTTGTTGAGATACTTCCATTTGATACTTCCGTCTCATCACATTGATGACATACAGTGTCAGAAGGGGGAGTCTTCCTGTTCTTCATAAATTCTCCTCCTGATCCTGGACTAAAAGATGTTTCTAGCTTCTGCTCTTCTCTCTGTTATATTGATTTATTAAATTGGAAGGATCTTACCAGTTTACAGAAATCATGACTGTCCCTCTGATCATTCCATGATGGTCTTTCTCATCAGGAAGTAATGTTCTGCCAGGGCAATTGCTCTGTCTTCATTTTCTGGGTGGTGTTCTCTCGACCAGACTTGAATGTATTCAGAAAGGTTTTGCAGGAAGTGCTCCATCACCAGTTCTTCAATGATTTGCTGAAAAGTCTTTATTTCTGGCAGCAGCCATTTGTAGAACATGTCCTCAAACTTTGCAAAAACTTCCCAGAGGGGTTCTTCAGCTCAATATTTCATTGCTATAAACTTTTGTCTATAGGTCTCACAATTAATGTCATATCTGATTAAATGGCATGTTTAAATTATAGTTCATTGTCTGTGAAGCTTCAATGTTGCTATATAGGCTGTTTGTGTCTGTCCTGTTAAATAGGGCGCAAGTCTAATCACCCATTTGATTCTTGCCCATTCACATGCTTCATTTACTCTTTCAAATGACGTTGCGTATACCTCAATATCATCTTCATTTGTTAAATGAGAGAATCTAATATCTTTGAGAGGGGTATTGGGATTGACATTAAGAGGGCTAACTGGGTCTCCATTACCTGTGGGACTTTGAGATGTTCTAGGAACAGCTTCCTTGAGAGCCTGTATCCTCCACCTGCCACTTTTCCTCTTGTTTCCTCTTCTTTTCCCCATTTTTCCTTTGCTCTTCCAACTGATGTCTCAAAAACCATTTCATAGATTCCCTCAGTTCTATGAGATACCGGCGATCATGGAAAGGCGATCGCCGTTACAGCGAGTGTACATCGGCAAAAATCAGTTTCACCAATGTAAACTCACAGCACAGACCAAAAAGGTACTGGAAAGACAGTTTTCATGGGGGGGGGGGCTGTGCCACCCACACCCCCTACTAAAGGATTCTCAACTCCAGGGGGGTGAAAACAAAAAAAAAATAAATAAAATTAATGAACTGGCACAAAAATGCAGATGTACCCAGCTTTAAACCAGGCACCCTCAACCCAAGCCTGCCTTGAACCCACCACACCACATTGCCAGCTCGGCAGCCCACCACCATGCTACACCTCACATACCCTTCCTCCCCTTCCCTTCTGCCCATCACACAGCATGCTCACTCCCCCTACACATGCATATACATATAGTGACAGGATGTCACTATAGCTGTATTTGCCCCCCTGTCCAGTAGCCCTGTGAACAGAAGCTACTATTGAGTCACCCTTTGTGTAAGAGCTCAGTAGCTGATGCCCTTATCACGGGATACCAATTCCCTGAAGTCCTCTAGCGGAACGGTCATAGGACGGCTCCCCTTTTTCCTCCTCTTCTTTCTGACCAGATGGGAAGGTATACTCTTTCAGCCTTGCACCTTCCTCTTCTTTTTTCCTAAGTGACATGCTTGTGGTTGTGACAGCTGGCCCAGAAACCAAAATGTTTTTATCTGTCACCCCTCTTCCTCTACCAGGCATCTACCCTACCACCATGGGGGAAGCTACTAGAATCCCACTGCTGACACCAAAATGTAGTGCCTAGTAGGTAGGAAAGGGTGCCACACAAGGATTTGAAGTGCTCAGGTGGATTTATTTGCAATGTTTATTTATTTATTGAAGATTCTGATTACAACCTTTGAGCTAGACAGCTTGTTTACAAAGGTTCGATGTCAATTACAAGGAACAAAATGAGTAGAAAATAAACATATACAAGAACCCAACAAAATGGGCATTTAGTGCAACACAAATAGTAGAGAGTAATCCTAACAATTGTGGGAAGTCATTGCAAGGCATTATTGGAAATACAAGCAGCCTGTTTGGCATTGTGAAGTGGGCACAGAGTGCCAGAAGATTCATAGGAGAAGAGAGAAGGAAGCACTTTGGGAGGTGATGCCACCTCGAAGAGGGGATGGATGGATGAAGAATGAGGGCAGGGATCAGGTGTAACAGCTACAAGTATTAACCTGAGTCAGATAGCGCTGGAGTTCCTTCTTAAATGGATCGATTTTGCAGATGTCAGAGAGGGAGTCAGGGAGTTCATTTAACCATTGAGGACCTCTATAGGCTAAGGATCTTTGTGCTAGGGAGGTGTGTCTAAATGGGATTAGGAGAGCATTTTTGAGCTTGTTCCTAGTGTGCTGTGCTGTGCTGTGCTGTGTGATTTGGATTGGTTGGAAATATCTATTTAGTGCAGCAGGTGTTAGGCCTTGTAGGGCTTTTTTTCAGGATATAGACATTTTACATTATCCTGTTCTGTAAGGGGAGCCACCCTGTCTGACAGTAGAGGCTGCATGTGTGAGCTGTGCTGTTGGCTCCAATGGCTAGTCTGCAGGCTTTATTAAGAACAATTTCAATTCTTTGCACTGCTGTGTCAGAGGCAGCACTGTAAATTATCAGCCCATAGTCCATTATGGTGCCTCTTTGTGGATGACACCAAGATCTGCAATACAGTTGATAGTCCAGGAAGGGTGGAGAGAATGAGAAGAGACCTAGCAAAGCTGGAAGAATGGTCTAGAGTGTTGCAACTAAGATTCAATGCAAAAAAGTGCAAAATCATGCATTTGGGCACAGGAACCCATGGTGAGGATTACATGATGGGGGAGAGTTGCTTGAAGCCACACAACAAGAAAGAGATCAAGGGATGATCATATCTGATGACCTAAAGAGGGCCAAACAATGTGCCAAGGTGGTGGAGAGAGCCAGTGGGATGCAGGAATGCACAGGGAGAGGTATCACCAGCAGAAGAAAGGAGGTGGTGATGCCACTGTATAAGTCATTAGTGAGGCCTCATTTGGAGTACTGTGTCCAGTTCTTGAGGCTGCATCTCAGGAAAGACACGCTGAAGGTAGAGGCTGTTCAAAGAAGGGCAGCAAAAATGGTGCAGGGCCTACACAAGAGGCCATACAAGGAGAGAATGGAGGAACTCAATATGTATGTCATGGATGAGAGGGGAGAGAGGGGTGACATGAATGAGACCTTCAAGTACCTAAAAGGAATAAATAAGGTATAGGAGGGCAGCATTTTTAAGATGAGAAGATGCTCTAGAACAAGGGGACATTACATGAAACTGGAAGGGGATAGACTAAGGGGCAACATGAGAAAGTACTACTTCATGGAGAGGGTAGTGGAGGCATGGAACAGCATCCCAGCAGAGGTGGTGGGGGAAAAATCAGTGGGAGAATTCAAGATTGCATGGGACAGACGTGGGAACCTTGGTGGTCAAAAAGTGGAGGTGAAACCTTAGATCAAGTAGGATCTGAGGCATCATTTGTAGGTAGGGAAAAAAGGCAGACTGGATGGGCCTGGCAGTCCTTATCTGTTTGTCAAATTCTATGTTCCTATGTTATTACTGACTGGACTGAGCTGCTAATGGATTGCTTCAGTGCATTAGAGGTCATGGAGTTCCTATGTATATACAGTAGACCTAACTTTACATTAGTGGCTCTAATGACGTGTTCAATATGTGGAGTTAAGGAGAAGGTGTCCAAGTACACTCCCAGGTACTTGAATGAGCTGACTTGCTCTAGCTGCACCTCTTTGCCGCTAAGGGTAGACAGAGAGCCTACCATTTTTTTAGTGTGTGGAGTGGTAAACTGCATGTCCTTAGTTTTTTTGTAATTTAGTAGTAGCTTGTTTTGTTGGAACCAGTGTTCCAGTTTATTGAAGCTGTTTTGGAGCTCTTCTATGAGTTGGGTTAGTTATTGATCACGGAGAAACTAACAGTGCCAGTCTGCGTAGAGCAACATTTTTGATGGGCAAACTTGGGACACTGTATTAATAAACAAACTAAAGAGAAGTGAGCCAAGGATGAACCTTGGGGGACTCAGAGAGAGAGACTGCTCTTACTTCAGAGTGGATCACACTTTTTTTTTTTAAGCTTTGAGTTCTATGGGAGTGGTAGCTCTGGAACCAGGTTACTGTTTCAGTGGACATGCCCAATGTCTTTAATTTGGCCAGAAGGATTTTGTGGTTTACCATGTCAAATGCCTTAATGAGGTCAATGAAGACTGACCCCACTAACATTTCTTTGCCAAGTTCCTTGTAAATGTAACTTGTAAACTTTATGAGGGCTATTGTGATTCTGTGGGCTCTTCACAATCCATGCTGCTTTTAGCTTTGTTTATCATATTTGTTGAGCTAGTCTGTTAATTGGTCAGTCACTTTACACTCAGGGCCTTTGACAAAAGGGTAATATTGAGATATGGGGATAGTTTGAGTGATTTGTGCGGTCTCCACTCTTGTGGACTGCGGTGACATGTGAAACTTTCTATTTGCAGGGGAATGTCAATGTCCTGAGAGACAGATTGAAGATTATGGAGATGGGCCGGGTGATCCCATCTAATGTGAGTGCACTGATCTTATTTTTATTTATTTATTTATTGAAGAGTTTCACCAAAAAAGCACACTGAACAACTATGTTGCTCATCTCCCGGTGCATCCTGGGGGGGAAGGGAAATGGACTACAAAATCCAACAGTAGCATATTACAAACATAGGAATTGGAGTACATAATACAGCAGTAGCATATTGTAAACACAGTAGCAAAATAACGTTTTTACAACATAGGTAGTAGAGCAAAGGGTTACAAAGATTTGCAAAACATAGGAAGACTAACATTATTGCAACTATAGGATGTGAAACAATGGTTAGACACTAATGGTGCAGAGATTAGAAAAGTGCATAACATATCACAGAGTACAAGGAAGTAACATATTACAACCATAGGTGCAAAATAATGAAAGGGAGTCATGGAGTCATGGTGTTAAATGGACTTGTGGAGGTAGAAATTAGGGACAAGTGCAGTTGGGGGAGAAGAAGTTATGCACGGCTATGGTGATAGATGAAGGGAAGGAGGAGTGCATGACGGGATGGGGAAGGAAGTTCCAAAGTTTAGGGAAACAGTAGGAGAAACTGTTTTGGTCTGTTGTGGTGGAGCGATGAGGGATTACCAAGGTACAAGCATCAGCAGATCTGAGGGAGTGGGAGGAGGAGTGTGGGATAGATAGTGAGGACGAGAGGTAGGAGGGGAGTGTGCCAAGCCAGAATTTTGAGATAAATTTAGCACAGTGGGAAAGGCATCTATTCTCATGGGAGGGAAGAGCAAGAGAGTGATAAAGGGTGCAGTGGTGAGTGAGGGCAGGGGAGTAAAGCGCAAAGTGACAGAAGGAATTGAAGAGAAGGTCCAACCTGGTTAGAGAAGACTTGGGAGAAGCACTGTAGACTATGTCACAATAGTCAAAAATAGGGAGAATCATTTTTTGGACTAGGTCTCACCTGGCAGGTAGAGGTAGACAACTGCAGTTCCTGTAGAGAGCACCAAGCTTGGGGTGCAGTTTTCTTAGGATGGTGTTGCCATGATCAGAAAAGTTTAGGTGTTGGTTGAGCCAGACACCTAGATATCTGAAAGAGGATGTGTCCTCTAGTATAGTCCCATCAAGGTGTGGACAGAGGGCAGGGAAGTCAGCCTGGAGAGTCTCTGCCTAGTGCCGAAGGTCATGGAAACTGCCTTCTTGGCATTAAGGAATAATTGATGTTAGTGTAACCTGCACTGAACATTATTGAAGTCATGCTGGAGGCTGGCAGCCATATCAGAGGGAAGTTGGCCAGAGGTGAACAGTACGGTATCATCAGCATACATATGGATGGAGGCCTTGGAGCATACTGATGGTAGGTCATTCAGGAAAATAGAAAATAGGAGAGGTCTATGTATCGAGCCTTGAGGCACCCCTGTGGAGATAACGAGGGGAGGGAATGTGGCATCAGCTATCTTGACTGATTGAGTTCTATCAAACAGGTAGGATCTAAACCAGCTGCAGGCCATAGGGGATAGATCAGCTGAAGCAAGGGTATCAATGAGGAGACAGTGGGAGACAGTGTAGAAAGCCTTTGCAAGGTCAACGAAGATGGTGGAGGTAATATGACCATTATCCATGGCAGTATGGATAGTGTTCATTAGCCTGAGGAGGGAGGTGGTAGTGGAGTGATTCTTCCAAAACCCAGATTGGAAAGGCATGAAAAAGAAGGAGTCATCAAGGAAGGAAGAGAGTTGGGAGAGTACTTAGTGTTCCTGGAGCTTGGCAAGGGTGGGTAATAAAGAGATGGGGCGATAGTTTTCAGGGGAAAAGAGGTCCCCACCTTTTGGTAAAGGGAAAACAATGGCATGTTTTCAGGCTGCCAGAACAGATGCAGTGAGAAAGGAATGGTTGTAGAGAACAGACAGAGGGAGAGAGATCGTAGGAGCTGATAAAGTATAACAATGTGGGATTGAGGCCATCTGGCAAGTTATCTTTTGAGAGGTTTATAGCAAGGAGTGTATTTAAAGTGTCATTGAGGGAGACAGGAGAAAAGGAGAAACTCGCAGATTGTGGGTGCACATCAGGTGGTAATGGGTTAGAGGGCGGAGATGAGTTATGAGTGGGGAGGGATGTTAACAGAGCCGAGGCACAGGTTGTGAAATATGAATTAAAATGTGCTGCTACAGCAGAATGATTTGCTATTAGTTCATTATTTATTTTAATTAGAGGGGTAGGGGGGTTTATTTGTGGGGTGAAAAGTGAGTGGACTACTTTCCACAACTTCCACGGGTTGTTAATGTTTGTGGTGAAGGTGGTCCTTAAATATTTGGTTTTAGCTAACCAGGTGGCTTTAGTGTAGGTGTTCTGAAGTGAATGGTAGATCAAGTAATCCCTGGGAAAATTGGTGGATTTGTGGGTCTTCCAGGCTTGGTCGCGTGTATGTTAGCAGGCCAACAGTTTAGGAGTAACCCATGGGTGGTGGTTGCCACGTACTCAAGCTTTTTTTCAGTGAGGCATGCTTATTCCAGATATTGAGGAGGGTGGGTTTGAAACCCTCCAGGGTTGGTCTATTAGTGTGCAGAGGATATAGGTGCCCAGTCGGTATGAACTAGGACATGATGGAGAGGGGCCAGGTCTAGTGATTTGTAAGAACACATTACTTGAAGTCTTGGAGGGGGCCTTGGGGTGTCGAACTTTCCTGACTAGGTAGATCATGTGATGATCACTTAGAAATTCAGACAGTAGACCTGACTTGATTACCCTATGGGGGTGGGATGTTAGGGCCCAGTCTATGAGAGAGTGGTTTGGGGTTTTGGGGTTTAGGAGAGTTGGTTCTAGAATCAGTTGCGACAGATTAAAGGGCAGCAAGCTTGGTGCATATCTTAGCAAGGGAGAGAGGTAGCCAATTGAGGTTAAAGTCACCCAGTAAATGGAGTTCACCTGAGTGGGCAAGGGACCCTATAGTGGTTATTAGATCAGTAACTTTAGAGTTGTGAAGACCTTGGTGACAGTAGGCGCCCGCAATGAAAACGGGAACGGAGAATGGTAGCAAGAGTCGCAGAATAAGGGTCTCATAGGCCACTGGGATGGAAGTAGATATTACAGAGGTAGTTTGGAGAGAGGAGGAGGAGTAGATGGCCATGCCACCACCCCTAGCAGAGTGATCCTGGTGGGTGACAGAGTAACCAGGGATAGCTATGCTGGCATCAGAGACTTTATTTGTTAACCAGGTCTCAGTTAGAATGAGGATGTCAGAGGTGAGGAAACTTTTGAGCAGAAGTAAGAAGTCGAGTTTTGGGAGGAGACTGCGTATCCTAAGGTGGAAGATTTTGAGGCCCCGAGAGAGGGAGAAAGGGATAATCAAGGAGGCAGACAAAGGAGTGTGGAGAGTTATGGGGGAGGGACTATTTGGGGGGGGACCTGGGTTGGGATTTATGACATCAACTGAGAGAAGTATTAAGGAGATAACGATGAAATGAAGCTTCGAGCTTTTAAACCAGGAAGGAATAGGGTATGGGTAGGCACGGGGGGGGTATAGGAGGTGCAAGGTCATATGAATTTGAGGAGTCGCAACATGACAAGAAAGGGAGGAAATGACATTAGTGAGCCACTAGACTGGAGGGGGAAATGGGTCCATATAAGTTGGATTGGGGAGGGAAGGAGACACAGCACAGATAAAGCATGGTGCCTGCAGGACGGGATTGGGGGGGAGGATGTAGGGGTTGGGAAGATTAAGCAGGGAGAGAGTGCAGACAGGATAACGAGTATAGGGAGGAGATGCTGGGGAGAGGAGATCATAATTGACATAGTGGAACATATTTGGCAACTCAGCATGTTAAACATAATAGCTAGATTAGGGACAGGATGAAAGTGTTACGGTAGTGGAGTAGGTGGAATCATTTATGGAGCAGTGGCAGAGCCCTCTAGTGGAAGATAGCAGTGAGGACTTAGAATTATTTGGGCGTGACTCACGTGACTGAGTAATATAAATGTAATTGCTGAACAAGAGCGGGAGGGGAGCCGAGGCATATCACTGGCAGGAACAAGCCATGGGGCTGGAGGGCCAATTCAGCTTGCTGGCTGCTGGATGGGAGTAGTGGGTGGTGGCAGGATTGAGGAACTGTGCCACTTTTCAGGAGCCTGGTCAGGGGAGACTCACCTTGGGGGAGAACAGAGAAGGTCAGGGAAATTTAAAACAAGCAGAGGCAGAAAGGTAAACGGTGGGTGGTATAGACTTAGCAGAGAGACCTCACTAGCTAAGCAGTGGGTGGAGGATGGGAGACAGAGAGACAGGGAAACAGCATGGGACTGAAGAGAGTAGAACTTAATTGCAGGGAGTGTAAAGCACTGAGGAACAAAAGGTGGTTACGAGTTAGGGGGGAGGGTGATTTCGAACTGAAACTGGAGCCCGGGAGGATAGCAGAGGAGTAAAGAGAGTAGAATGAGTTGAAACAGAGAGGGAACAGTGGCAGAAGAAAATTACAGCAGGGACAAAACTTCACTTAGTTCAAGCGCTAGCATTTAATTAGGTGCAGTCAATATACAGCTAGCAGTAACATGTAATTTCAGATTAAGAATGCAAAGAGCTGTACAAATCTGCCTAGTATTAAATCAAAAATCAGTTTCTAAGTATGACAAAAAATTTCAAAATAAAACTGGTGGCTAACGCTAGCATGTAAATACAGTTAAGACATTCAAAGAATTGTGCAAATCTGCCTAGTAATTAATTCAAAAACCAATTTGCTAGAACTGTTAAAATTTCAAATAAAACTGGTGTCTGGTAGTGTAGGAAGGCAGTTGAGGAGAGTGCCAAGCTGCTGGTCCAGATAGGAGAAGGCACCAGTCAGTGGCAGCCTCAGCTACAGAAGCAACAATCAGGAGCAGAAGACAAAGAGGGTGCCAGAAATTGAATGAGCCAAGCTCCGAGATTGTCTGTACCTGTAGCCATAAGAGTGGAGGGCCAATTCAGCTTGCTGGTTGCTGGACGGAAGTAGCAGGAGGTGACAGGATTGAGGAATCATGCCACTCTTGAGGAGCCCAGTCAGGGGAGAATCACCTGTAGTTGTGGGGCTAGAGGGCCAATTCAACTTGCTGGCAGCTGGATGGGAGTAGCAGGCAGTGGCAGGACTGAGGAGCTGTGCCGCTCTTAAGGAGCCTGGTCAGGGGTGAATCACCTGTTGTCATGGGGCTGGAGGGCTGATTCCACTTGCTGGCTGCTGGGTGGGAGTAGCAGGTGGCGGCAGGATTGAGGAGCTGTGCCACTCTTGAGCCTGGTCAGGAGCGAATCACCTGGGGTCTAGTGTGTTCCCCTCCAACCCTGGTTTTGCCCAATATCTGTTTTATGTAATTGTTTTCTTCTGCGGCTGAGACCTGCTTGAAATAGAAAAGTGGTTTGCTTGAATTTGATATGGAAGGGCAGGCTTGAATGAGTTGTGTTTCAGAATCCTGTGTTTCAGAATCTTGTGTTGATAGGTAGTCTGGGGACAGAACGAAACTAAGGTCAGTGGAAGCTACTTTGAAAATATCAGCAATCCCTTTGGGATTCCGTGTTATGGTGTTACCAGTGGTAATCAGGTCAGGTGCAGTTTTGACTTCCTTTTCATGAAGGTTCATTAGGATACCCCAAAAATGTTTGCCTTTATCACATGATTTTTCAAGATGCTCTTTAAAGTAGTTGGCCTTTGCTTCTCTTATTATTTTGTCGCAGCTATTTCTGCCAGCTTTGTAACTGATGCATCCTGAGGTAGGCCTGTGGTCTTTGCTCTGTGCCAGAGGTTTTCTCTGGCTTCCATGGACCTGTAAGTCAGGGATTGTTTGTCCCCTTGTGCTTACAGCTTCTGAATGGTGCAGAGATCTTACATGCATTTGTGAATCTGGAGATGAAATACTGTACTCCAGGGTCTTATTTACGTCTGCTGCATTAAAGTCCAGCTTTAATGAACTTTCAGGAAGTTCTTGTCTGGAAATTATTCAATACATTCAAATTACTTCTGAGTGCCAATCTCGAGTGGAGGTTGAAAAGAAATTCATAAATTGTCATCACCCAGGATATTCTTCTTCCCAGAATGAGCCTAGCATGCCTGTATCCACCCCAGCAGTTCTGCAGTTGGAACATTCAAAAAACTGGCAGGAGATACTGATACAGAGTTCTACCCTCTACAGAGCTCTGCGCTAGACTGATTTCACATCACAAACCTACCCTCCTTATAGCCCTATCTGGATCATTAATGGTTCCCTGGGATGTCTATCTACTGACATCATTACACAAAAATATAACTTTTTTATATACAGGACAACAAATGAACTCGACAGCTGAAAAAAAAAAAACCTTTCCTCTTTATAGCCCTGTCTGGATCATGATTGACTCCCTGGGGTGTCTATCTACTGACATCGTCACACAAAAATATTACTTTTTTGACACAGGACAACAAATTATCTCAACAACTGAAAAATATATGAAACAGAGAAAGATACCCCCTTTTATGTAAATAGTAGTCAATACGTTTATTTCTGATGGGACCTTACTCTCCTTTACTAAGACCATCTCCAACTAACCACACAAAAAGGGTGGAAGAAATGGTTGGCCTGTCCCTATGAAGTCTCTGTGGTGAGTAAGCTGGAGAGAGCCACCAGCAGCACACAAAACTATCTCTAGCCAGAGCCAATAGGGCTGTGAAGAGCTACCAAGTGACAAAAGTTACACATGTGCATAGAAATTATTCAATGTCCAGATGTAACTTGACCATTTTTTGGAGGTGTTGCACCAAATTTTCAACATGGTCTTTCTTGGACCCCTCCTCATGAAAAGTGCCAGTGTAATTTTGTTCAATTGTCCTGAAAGGTGATTGCACAGAGCAAACATGCTATTCTGCACCACAGGTGTGAAGACACTTTTGGCCAGGTTGTGGAAAATGACAGCTGTACTGTTTTGAAGGAGGTGTGCAAAGATGGCAATGTTAAAAATGTGGAGTGAAAATATTAAAAATTGGTGATGTTAGGAGCATGCATAGAAACTGCACAACACATATTCGTAGTCATTTTTTGGAATTTTTTCACCAGATTTGTAACATGGGCTTTTTGGGACCCCACCTCATGAACAGTGGCACTGCCATTTTGTGAATCAGTTCTGAAGGGTGATTACTTGCAATGACTGCGAAATCACCTTTTGGGAACGAGTAACAAGATGACAGTGACAGTTTTCATTAGGTGGGGTCCCAAGAACCCTATGTTGAAAATTTGGGGGTACAAATTCCAAAAAATGGCTGAGATATCAGCATAAGTTGAAAACCCCACTGAATGGCTGTATAGCATGCTTACCTTTAATTCTTCAGTTTGCAGTTGGGCTTTGAAGAGTGCAGATGTGTCCCACTCCAGAGAAGATGACAGTGCCAACCTCCAGAGGTAAATATGGGGTTGGGGGTATGTGGGGAGGTGGGTGCTCAGTGGGAGGCTGGGGAGGGAGGAGGAGGACTGCAGCAACGATGAGGGACCATTTTCAGTTTCACAAGGAAAAAAATCGACAACGAGGAACCATTTTCTAATTTACAGCAAAAACAAAACAAACAAGTTCTGGCCAGAGCCAATAAGGCTGTAGGAGAGGAATCTGGGTTTAAAATATTGAAAATTATTTCTTTTTAAATATTTTTTCACCAAATTTTCTACACAGCCTTGTGATAAACCTGCCTCATAAAGAAGGGCAGAGAGAATGTTTAACTCCTGGCTTAAAGGTGATATTGTGCAGGGACTGCAAAATCAGATTTTGGGCTGCAAACACATATTGAGCAGAAGAAGAAGAATGACAGCTATCACATTCATGAATCACTGGTTCAAAATGGCTATGTTGAAATGTTATGGTAAAAATATTGAATATTTCAAAAGTTATGAGCCCGCATTTGAAAAATTCCACATAGCCTCATAAATTAATAGGCAAACATACTAGAATCATAGACTACAAGAATGCACAAAGTATAATACCACCCCATATTACATTTATTCAAAGCTATGGAATGCATTGCTAGTCTTTTTTTGGCATTGAAAAAGTTTAACTTGGTCCATAGGGAGGAACTCTGGAAACAGCTTGACTTAATCAAACCCTAAATATCATGATATCAGGGCAGAAAGTGGGTCAGGGTACATTCAGATGAAAGTGAGGATAAGGTAAAGAAAATGTATTGTGGTACTGTACTCTATAAAGACCCTACTGAAAGAATGCACCATGGAACTTGGCACAGATGCTAAATTCTTTAGTGCGGTCTTATAGTGCAGCAAGTTGGTGTTGGTATTCTTTTTTGAGTGGGGGATTGTGAAAAATGTCAGATAGTTGTCAATTCCAACACACCTTTTTACTTCTTTGATGACAAAATCGCTACGTTGAGAAAATAGGCTATGTAGATCATTATGATCCATTATATTTTTAATAATCTCAACTTTTTACACCCTGTGGGTCACTGACCCACATAGGAAAACTGATCTCCTCTCTGAGTGCAAACCAAGCCCCCTTTTTGTGTTGACAAATCCCCCCTTCCCCACCACCATCTGCCACTTACTTAGTGGCAGTGAATTTATGTAGCATTTTTTAAGTTCTGCATATTTATGCTGTCCCATACAGTAAAATGCCAACTGACACCCTTTGTAAGCTTCCCTCTATCAGTTTCCTCATATTTCCTCCAGTGTTTACATTTACTACAGCAGTAAAGATAATGTGTTCAGCACTAAAAAGAAAAAGAAATTTGCTGGTGGGCTTTCTGTTTGAATACCTTTGTTAAGGGGAAACTGCATGTTCAAAATAGGAATACCTGGAAGGGTCTAACAGATAACATCCACATTTATGTTTACTGGTAGTTATTACTGTCCTCTCCATGTGGAACAAAGCAAAAATGGATCTGAAGTGGCAGAGCAAGTAATATGGTGCTCAGCAAAGAAAAAACTGAAACAAGCAAATGGATGAGGAGTACTTACATACGCAGAAAGCACTAGGATTACAAAATTATTCAGAGTTCTTCATTTAAGTAAAGTGCATAGTGCACCCACACACAGTGAGCATAAAAAAGTGATGACTGAGCCACTCTGAAAGTAATGCTTCTCCCAGCTCCTGCCAGGCATCATCAGAGTGAATCACTCAGATGACACCTGGCAGTAGTCAGGAGAAATGATAGTTGCAGAAAGGCTCAACTGCCACTTTTTTATGCTCACTATGTGTGGGTGGACTATTCACTGTAGTTAAATAAAGGACTTTGAATAATATTTTTGTGGTCCAGGTGCTTTCTACATATGTGGGTGCTCCTCATCATTTTGCTTGTCCCTGTGGAACAGCAGATTGAGATGGGACATGAGCTCAGTCTTACCAATCTCTGGGATATTGACAGGACTGAGCATATAGATATGTTCTCTAGCAGGATACAGGGACATGCTCTGAGGGTAATAGATGACAAGTTTAGGGGTAACATTAGGAAGCATAGTTTGTTCCAAAAGGTGGTTGCCTTCTAAAATGACCTGCCAATAGAGCCGGTGGACATGAAGACAGTTGAGTGGTTCCCCAGTGTTACCCATCCATTAGCCTTTGCCAGCATTGAGTCAATGCAGCTGTGGAGAGCTTTTAGGAGTGGCAAGAGTGTTGAACAGAATGTGCCGTGCTCTTGCCACACCAGAGTCAGATGTAACTGATACTGCTGTGATTACAGAACTGCACATGATTGATACTCGCACATGTGCAGTTTGCTCTGGAGGCACACATATAATGGCAACACTGACATGACAACATGTGGACGATACTTACATATTCAAAGTTCAAGTCAGTACTGCCATGTTGCACACAGCAGCTATTAGTAGCTCAGCAAATCTATCCTGAGTCAGTACATTCATTGCAGATGTAAACATGGGTAAAAGTAAGACCCGACTGAAAATGAGATACTGCATCTCAGCCAGGCTCAGCTGTATCAGTACATTGTAAAAATGGGTAAAATTAGGACCCCCTGAAAATGAGATAATGCATCTCAACAAAACTGACCTGTGTCAGCACTATGCCAGAATGGATAGAAGTATAGTCAACTGAATAGGACATACTGCATCTTAGCCAGGCTATCTTATGTCAGTACATTGTAACAAGACTAAAGAGCACATAACCCAGCCTTAACATTTATTATAGCAATTTTACTGACAGGCATAATGAAGCTAGTTGCATGCATGTATTGATTTGAGCATACAGGAAAAGGTACAGGAGTTTTGTCCCAGTTTTACATGAAAAAAACAGGGAACGTGAGGTTGCCCTACAGAGAAACACTTTGTTCAGTCTGGGAACACTGCATTTGACACCCCTATGATTTCTTTGTAATCCCCTATTATGTCCCATTCAACCTCTGAAACCCCCTAAAACTTTAGCTGCCTAGCATTTACCCTTTACAAATATTAAACCATAAGAGTTCCAATGCCACCAATTAGATAGATCCTTGAAAGGGTTAACATAAATCAACTCTTAAGAGCAAATACTGTAAATCATTGCTACACATATACACACATTGGGAGAGAAGGTCAAGGATGTAATTTGGAACTGCTCTGCAGTTAGATGCTGTATCCTCTGTTGGAACTCAAACATCGGTAAAAGTAAGACCCCACTGAAAATGAGATACTGCATCTTGGCCAGACTAACCTGTATCAGTACATTGTAGAAATGGGTAAAATTAGGACATCTCTGAAAATGAGAGCCTGCATCTCATCAATGCTATCCTGTTTCAGTACATTGCCAACATGGATAAAAGTATGACCCCACTGAATATGACATACTGCATCTCAGCCAGGCTATCCGGCTATGCCAGTATATTGCAACAATGCTATAATACCATCAAGAAGTTCTGGAGATATAAGAACATTGGGAGCAAATCTTGAGAGATTCCAACAGTTTTACATGGAAAATATAGGGAAAAGGAGGCTGCCTTACAGGGAAATGCTTTGTTCAGTCTGGGAGCACTGCAGTTGACACCACTATGATTCTTGTAATTCCCTAGGATGCCCCTTGTAACCTCAGAAAACACATAAAACATTAGCTGCCTAGCATTTATTTACCCTTCCTACAAGTATAAAACTATAAGAGTTCCAATGCCATTAATTACATAGGTCCTGAAAAGCTTAATATAAATCATATATAAAATAGTATAGCACAGTGGTTTAAGGCTCTGAGCTGTAAATCTGGAGACCTGGGTTTGAATCCCATAGCTCCCACTTGCATACTGTGTGACCCTGAGCAAGTCACTTAACTTCCCTGTGTTCCCAGGTTGCACCTGTAAACCAGCTTTCAGCTTAGTGTGTCTCACCTGGTTAAACAATTGGAAAAAAAAATCAACTCTTCAATTCCTTTCAGTAAATATTGCAAAGACTGGTGTGAATGATGATTTATTGGAACTCGTGTACATATATTTCATTCCTGCTAGTTATCTTTCCCAGGAAAAGGGGGGGCTGTGGGATTTTATTCCTATGAGTTTTTATTTATATTCCTTAGATGGGTTCTGTACATGTTTATTCCACAGTGGCACTGTATTGAAATCTGTACATATCAAGGTCATGGTCTTGGGGATCCTTGACAAGTAGTTCTGTGTTTTGTTTTTTTTATTCGGCACTTATACTTACAATTGATATTATCATGTATTAAATGCTATTACAACACTGAAGGCTTTAAAGTTTATGTAGTGCATTAACTGGTTGAGAGTACAGTTGAGAAAAGGTCTCAAGCTAAGTTCTAGATTATATTTTGTGTGAAACATTTGCTCACTCTGAGTAAACTTCACTTTAAAGCCTCTCTATGCCATATGTGTATGTGTGTGCATATGTTTGTGTGTGTATGCATAGCAGCATATGTGTATGTATGCATATGAAAATACTGCTAGAAGCATACTGGTGTTAATTAGGTTCTCTGAAGTAATCTTCTGTTATGTTTCAAAAGCACTGTAATCATTGCTACACACACACACACACACACACACACACACACACACACAGATACTGGGAGAGATAACCAAACATGTAATTTTAGACTGCTCTGCAGTTAGGTGCGGTTTTTCTGTCTTGCAGTAGCCCCACAAATGCTGCTTATGAAGTTGAATTGAAAAGAAAAAGTGTTTCTTGTAGTCACTAAAGAACTACAAGGCTGCCAAAAGAATTAGAATTAATCTATTTGACTGAGCTCTGCACAGATGTTTAGTCTGCAGCACTACAAAGGTTAAATTGAAGGGCTGCAAAGTAGTGGAAGGATCATTTGAAAACTCCAAAGGAAGTGTTCTTCGGTTTGAATCCTGTAGCTCATTTTTAGAGCTGATGCAATAGGGCTGCAGGCTCCGCCTACCTGCAGCCCTAAAAAACATTTTGGCACACTGGGGTGGGCTCCCAGTGTGCCACATGAATGCCAACATGGGGACTGGGCACCCTGATATCAGGCATGACTTGGGCAGCAAAACAAAACACGACGAGGGACCGTTTTCTAATTTACAGAAGAAAAAAAAAGTTCTGCACACTGGGATGGGCTCCCAGTGTTCCACATGAGATGTCAGGCATGACTTTGGGAGGGGGGCACAGAAAATAGTGAATGGCATTTTGCCATTTGCAACATGGTGGCACCCGCAGAACTGCTCATGCACACGTGTCGTGCACATGCACAGTTCACACATTGGAATGCGGAAGTAACAGCCAAACTAGTGAGGCTATTATTCCATAGCAGCTGATCATGGTGGCTGGGTTTAAGCTCCATTGGGTTTTCAGAAGGATACCTCCAAAAGTCCAACAGAAGGGGTTCCACGATCAGCTGTTTTTAGCTACGGAGCTCTTGAAAAACAGCTGTAGGCTACTCCCACAGCCCTAAAAAGGGTGGTTCAGCTTTAAGTACTTTAAAACCATACACTGCCATTCCAGTGTTCACGTACCTTATCTACACATAAAAGTTTTCAATGGATATGTCTTTACTTGAATGTTTAAGAAAACACCTTTGTGGCTCAAAAAGGGGGGTGGGTATGAGGTCTGAAACAGAAACAGAGCAGTATGTAATGAAAGTAATCAGGAGAGACAGGGTTGCAGAGAGACGGAGACAGAGAGAAAAATCTCCAGCTCACAGTGCATAACTGAGTCAGTGTTACCTATTAGTATCAGAACAACAGATATCACAAACTAACAGTTCAGCAGAGCAATGGAGAAGTCAGGAGTCTAAATAGGAGAAAAGGTATTTTCATAGCATTCATGCTCCAAAATCAATAATATAGAGGATAAAGAATGGGCCACAGTTAACAACAGCACTATGAATGCTTCGAGACATTACCATGGCAATCTGATAGACCTCGAGAGCTCAGCTCATCTCAAGAGGTCATTGGTTGCTGTGGCAACATCGAGATGCATACACTGCTGTTGTTTACTGTTCGACCATACTTTATCTTGTATACTGTATGGCACGAGTGAGGCAAGTTTTGTCACCGAAATTATTTCTAAGGCTTTGTTCAGCCCCAGACACCCCCCCCGACATACACACACACACACACACACACACACACACACACACACACCGAGGCATAGGACGATCATAGTGTGCAATGTTACTTAGCGTTACAGGTCAAAGTTTGAGGGATTCAATTGCTTCCGAGATTTCAAGAGTTCAGTGCCCGGAGTCACTGCTGGATGATGCAGTCTGAATGATACCTGGGAAACGGGGGGCAGTCTCAGTTTAGAAGCTTTTTTAAAAACTGATTCTACACGCTTGTGGCAACTTACTGTGGTTACTTGTCATCTGAGAAGGAGTCATTGCGATCACTCGATTATGCTCGCAGACAACTGACTAAATATTTTAAATTGTTGTCCGATGAAATCAAGTGTTCGCTGCCACCTTCTGATTACTGAGCACACACAATGACATTCTATTCAGCTGTACCATTGTGGTGACGTCCTCAGGCAGGTACAACACCATCATGACGTCTTCACAATGGTACAACAGCTGTGTTTGTATTGAATTTTGCCTGCAATAATGTTCTACCATACACTATAATAGCTGTGGGACTTACTAAAAAGTGTAAACCTGAATACTATCGTGCTTTCCAAACTCCATTCCACAGGAGTCATATGACAGTAGCTCTGCTTCTAGTCCTTGCCTTTCATCTTGTAGTAAGCCAGCAGTTTTAAATGTCAGGGAGTGCTGTGAGTTACAGAAGTGCTCCAAATCACAGCACCCATTTAGAACCTCCACAACTGTACTCCACAGGCCAAACAAGGCAAAGGAAGAAAAGGAGAAACAAAAATGGAAAGAAAAGAAAGGAGAGGATAGCAGAACAGCATAGCTTAAACAAAGAGAGAGCAAATATCAGAAGTAGAAGAGTGAGACCTCATAACTTAAACAGAGCTTTTGGAGTGGAGCAAACTATTTTTTGTCTCCCTTATCATTTCTGTCTCAGCATCAGGTTACCATAAACGTAAAAAGCAGAGTTTTAGTTTTTATTTTATTATTTGTTTTTTCTACTAGTCCTTGCAAACGCTGTATCATAGATATCATATTTCTTAATGGGCCAGCTGTCACTTTCATACCTTCAAGGAAAAACAATCCTATCCCTTAAATTTAGGGGATGAAGGTCACCTCTCCACACTTCCAGAACTTGACACAGTACTTCAGGTGGGGCTTCACCAGTGAGTGATACAATGGCAGCACCACTTACGTCCTCCTGCTAGAAATCCCTCTCCCAATGTACCTCAGCATCCTGCTAGCCTCTCCCAGTACTTTGTCACACTGCCCAGCTATCTTGAGGATAACAGATATGCTGATCCCTTGGTCTGTTTTTGCTTGGTGACTGTAAGCACCACTCACCACATCTTGTACACAGCCCTTGGGTTCCACAGCCATACATGCACAACTTTGTAGTTTTTGGCATTGAAACCCAGTTGTCCCCCCCAGATCATTCCTCGTTTCCTCAGATCACTTTGCATTCTCTCCACATCTTCAAGGGTGTCAATATGGTGCAGATTTTTGCATCATTTACAAACAGACACACCTTACCCTCAAGCTCCTCTGTAATGTTGCTTATGAAGACATTAAAGAGGATCGATCTCAGCACCGAACTCTGTGGTTCCCTGCTAGTCACTCTACTATCACCTGACTGGTTATTGTTTACTACCACACTTTCCCTCCTATCCTTTAAACAATTTGATACCCAGCTTGTCACTTTCTCCAACACCCCCAGGCTGCTTTGTTTCTTTACTAGCCTCCTGTGTGACACACTGTTGAAAGCCTTACTGAAGTCCATATAGGTCACATCCACTACTCTCCCTTGACCCACTTCCTTGGCAACCCAGTCAAAGAAATCTGTGAGATTAGTTTGACATGATCTCCCCTCTGTAAAACCATGGTGCCAGTGGACCTGCAGCTGTTTTGCCTCCAGGTGCTCCATAAACCTCTCCTTCAGTAGTGTCTCCATTGACTGCCCCACCACTGATGTGAGACTGACTGGCCTGTAGTTGCTAACATCCTCTGTACTGCTACTTTTGTGCAGAGGGACTACATCAGCCTTCCTCCAGTCCTCTGGAACTTTCCCCATCTCCACTGAGGTGCTAAAAAGTGCAACCCAAAGAGCAGCCAGTACTGCACTTAGTTCCTTTAGGACCCTTGGATGTATCCCATCTGGACTCATAGTCTTATTCTCCTTTAACCTTTCAATCCCTTCTGAAACCTCTCCACTGAGAATGGATTTGTGTCCACCCCCCCTTCCCTGTTGCTTACTGCAGCATGCTGGTCCATCCCCCACCCTCTGCCATGGAGACCAAGCAGAAGTAATCATTTAGTTTTTCTGCTTTCTCTTGATCTTCCTCTGTGCAGTTCCCCACCCTCCTGATGCTCACTATCCTTTCCCTTGTATTCCTCTTTCCCCCATATACCTGAAGGAGGTCTTGTCCCCTTTTCTGATCTCCTTAGCTATTCTCTCCTCTGCTAGTGCTTTAGCTGCCCTCACTCTCCTTATTGCCTCCCTTTGTTTTGCCAGATATATCTCGCTGTCTTCATCCTTTGGTTCTCCTTGTATTTCCTAAGTGCTGTTTTCTTCTCCTTCACTGCCTTTCTGACCTCCTTAGAGAACAATAGTGACATGCTCCTCCTCCCTCCCTTGCTCACTTCCTTCAAACAGCATGCCATTGCCTGAGCTATAACTGCCTTAATTCTTCTCCACTGAGTGTTCACCCATCTGCCTTCCCATCATTCAAGGCACTCTCTGAGGCAGTTTCCCATTTCTTTAGACACAGCCCTCCTGAAGTCCAGGACTCTAATCTTAATTAGTTTTTTCCTGTCTTATCCATTTGCCAAACCAAATAGTATGGTGACAACTTGTACTCAGGGGACTATCAACTGTGATGTCAACAGTGCTGTCTCTGTTTGTGAGTATCATGTCTGACACTGCCCTGTCCCTAGTGGGTTTCAAAATCATCTGCCTGAGAAATGCCCCTTGCATGGAGTTGAAGATGGCCCCATCTCTTGATGTAGCTGTGGCAAGAATGCTTCAATCTACATCCAGCAGATTGAAGTCCCCCATTATCAAAACTTCCCCCATGCTGGCCAATTTAATAATGGCTTCCCCCAGGGCTGTGTCTAACTCATCACCCTATGTCAGAGGCCTATACACCATGCCTGTGCAGACAACAGCCCCTGATCCCATCTCTAGGCCGACTCATAGTACCTCCAGCCCTTCATTGTCCTCCTGTTGCTCCTGTATCTCAGTGGCTCTTATATACAGTACTCATTCACATATAAAACAACCCCCCCCCCCACCTTTCCTTCCTGACCTGTCCTTCTGGAACATGGCGTAGCCTAGTATGGTTACTTCCCAGCTGTGGTTATATGACTGTCCATGTTCCATGATTCCATTATGGCCACCAGATCCAGGATTGCCTCCACAATGATTGCGTCAAGGTCATGAATTCTGTTTCTGAGACTCCTTGTGTTAGCACACATGGCTTCCCATTCTCTTTGTTCCCCTTTCCTTCTAGCTTGCCTCCTCTTCCTGCTTCACTCCTTGCCATCTCTGTTAGCCCAGTCCTGTCCTCCCCAGTAGCATTGTCCATCTCTTCTTCTCCTCTCTTCTAGCTGAGGTTCCTCCTCCAGACTTGCCTGCTCTTCCCTTTGCTTCCATCAAGCTCCTGGGATTTTCTTCTCATAGACTCATAGATTAGAAACTGAGTCAATTGGTGTTAACCTTTTCCGACTCACCACATATCAGTGGTAGGATGTAACCTCTTTGTTTCCCATATAATAATCAAGTGTCTTTTTACACTGATTCATGGTATTACTATGGATCATTGATTCTGGCAGAGCATTCTACTGTGACACTACCCTCTGAGTAAACCATCTTCTTCTTTTAGTGGCTCTGTAGTTTTTCTCCCCTCAGCTATAATTCATGTAACCTAGTTGTTCTTTCAATATTATTTTTACATAATCCTGTTGTTTCCTACAAATCTGTTACACAGGACCAATACCGACGGTTACAGTTTTGTATCCTGCATAATCTTTATTTCACGCCTGCCAGACTCTTTAGGATGGGAAAGCGTGCCTTTCCAACTTGCTCCTGCTGTGGCATAGCAGAGGACCACCTGATGCATATTCTCTGAGACTGCCCGAGGGTGCGCCCTTTTTGGAATTCTATTCAGCTTTCCCTTGACCCATTTCTGGGGTTGGAATCTTTCTTTACCACAGAGGTCTGTCTGGTTGGTCTTTACACGGGGGAGCTGTTTGGACCCCACTGTGATTATATGTCCCTGATTTCTGTAACGGCAAAGTTAATTATCTCTCGGCACTGGTTGGATGAAACCATTCTGTCCTTTAGGTAGTGGCACCTGGAGATTCTGTTGGCCCACAAGATGGAAAAACAGATAGCATACAGGCAAAGCAAGCCTCTCTCTCCTTTCACTCTCGTTGGGACCCACTTTATGCCCTAATATCCATCTCAGATGGTCTGTGGGATCCCCTCTCTGCTTCTCCCTCAGAAGGTAATGTTCATTAATCCCATCTGGGCACCCTGCAAATAGTTATCTGTTGTATATCTTACTAGGTCATTATTTAAGTGTAAAGTCTTAGTTGATTCTGGAGAGGGGGGTTGGGGTTGTCTTTTAGGGAGGGTTGTTGGACTATTTCTGCTTTTTTCCATTGTATTCGCCACCTTTTTTTAATTTTTTTTGTATTTTGTTGTTGTGTTGTAGAAAATTAATAAAGTTTAGTAAATTTGAAAACAAAAATAATTCTGTTGTTTCCTATTATGCTTCATCCTAAAAGGCTTTGTATTCATAACACAGATCACCTCTCTGTTTTCTGTATTGTAATGAGTAAAGGCCCAACTTGTTTAATCTTTCTTTGTATGTCTTGCATTTTAAATTTTCAGTTCATTTTGTCATAGTCCTTAGGACTCTTTCCATCAATTTAATGCTACTAACACTTTGTAGTGCACTAAGTGGGGCACAGTACTCAAGATGAGGCCTGACAAGAGAGTTATATAATGGAATGATTACTTCTGCCCTCCTACTTCTAACATGTTTGAATATACATCCTAAGATTGTGTTCCTTTTTTTTTAAACCATCTCTCTTGTATATATATCAAAGGTTAATGAGTCTGTGATAAAAACACCCAGGTATTTTTCATTAGTTGTTGCTATAGTCCTATTATTTGAGGTGAATTCAGCTATGATGTTATTAATTCCTAAATGCATGACCTTGCATTTATGATTGTTGAATTATCGACCATGGTTCATTGCCCATAATTCCAATTGTTTCAGGTCTCTCTGGAACTGTTCTGCAGCTTCCCTATTATTGATAACTGCCCTAATCTTAGTGTCATCAGCGTACTTTCATGACAATGATCCTGCTGATGTTTGCATATTGGTAACAAAAACACTATAAAGCATTGGTCCCAATATGGATCCTTGAGGGACCCCACTAGTCAACATGCCCCTACCAGAAAAATAACCCCCTGGTGTCTGTTGTTCAGCCATGAATACACCCACTGTATAATTTTGGGGTAAATTTCTAGTCTGATAAGTTGACTTATGAGTTTGTTGTGTGGGACTGAGACAAAAGCTTTGGAATAATCCAAATAGATTATATCTACAGGTACCCCTTTATCCAGGGCGCATCTGATTGGTTCAAAAAACTGCAATAGGTTAGTCAGACATGAACTTCTGGAATAGAAACCATATTGTATTAGATCAGTTAACCCCATAGCCATCATTCGCTTTTCAATAATTTCTGTTATGAAACCTTCCATTAACTTGCTAATAACAACCATCAGGATAATTTGTCTATAACTCCTGACGTCTAATTTGTCCCCCTTTTTAAACATGTGGATCACGGATGCCTCTTTCTGCTCCTGAATTATATTCCCTTCTCTCAGTTAGGTGTTAAACAACATGGCAAGGGGTCCAGTTAGTACATCTGCAAATTCTTTAAGGAATCTGGCATGTATTCCATTTGATTTTGCTGAATTATCCACCTTGAGCTTTTTCATTTTTTTTCATTAACTTCCTTTTCTGGTATTATTTTGATTTCAGTTTCATGGCTCGTACTTATATTAATGGGACTAGTACAGCTTTCCCTCCCTTTGAAGACACTTACAAAATATTCATTGAACTTATTAGCTATTGTTTGTTCATCTGTTATAATTAACCCACTGTCTCTTCATTCTCCAATTGTTTTTTGTCCCTCCTTTAAACTTGTTATATAATTAAATAACTGTTTTTTGTTGTCAGTTGTATACATAGCCATTTTAGTTACATTTCAGCTTTTGATTTGTTGATCTTTTTTTTTTTGCAATTATTAGCTACTGACTTATATTTAGTCCTTCTTCCAGATGTTGGATTTTTTTTTTATATTTCTTCTATGCTTTTCTTTTTCTTTTGATATTCCTATTAATGCCTTTGGAGAACCATTTGGGTATCCTTCCTGATAGGGTATGTTTCTTAATCACAGGGACACACGTTTCAATACAAAATTTAATTTTAGTGTTTATCTGCTCCCATATGGACTCTAAGTCCTCAACATCTAGGGCCATTTTCTAGTTCCATTATTTCAGATATGATCTCATATATTCATATTTTGCCCTATTATAGCATTTTAGATATGTTATACCCCCATATATTTTATTATTTCATTTGATAACAGCCTTCATCATACTATGGTCGCTGTCTCCAAGAGGTTCAGTAACAGCAATAGTACTTAGTTCATCTTCTAAATTAGTTAAATTAAAATCTAGTATGTTACTCCCTCTAGACAGTATCTGTACTTTCTGTTCTAAATTCTTTTGCACAATAATGTTGACGAATCTATTCTCCAATGGTGATGTTCCTGTAAGTGTAGCACAATTCAGTTTTGGGAAATTAAAGTTTCCTAGAAGTATGTAGTTACCTTCGATGTCTACTTTCTCAATTATATCTAGGAATGTCATGCTTTCTTCCATACTCAAATTCTGGGGGTATAACATAGACCAGTTGTACATTTCTTGTTGTTTATTTGTAACTGAACCCATAAACTCTCCACACATTCCATATTCTGGCTAACCACAATTTCATTAGCTGTAATATTATCAGATACATAGAATGCTAATCCTCCAGCATGCCTGCCATTTCTTTCCTTGGGAAATATTTGATACCCAACTTCATTAAACCATGTCTCAGTAACTGCACAGATTTTGATATTATCAGCACACGGTGGGCAGAATTCACAAAAGAGATGCACTCAGCACAATGCAGATGCACCGGTGCAAGTCAAAAATGTGCCATAGAAGGATTTACAAACAAGGTGAATGCACCAGCACAACCAAGATGCCTTGCGCCCAACGACATGCGCCATAGGTGCAATGTAATGATATGCAATGCACATACAGGGGGCAAACCCGTGCGTACATAGCACAACCTGATTCACAGTGCAAATCCACAGTGCATCTATGGGGCATCTCCAGTGCAAAGGCAAGATGCACCATAGAAAGATAAATACAAATGAAGGAGACGTAAGTCTAGGCCACCTGCAGGTCACTGACTGAATTGCTGCAACAGCACACTGCCTGAGCCAGAGGGAGAGGAAGACAGAGACAGCCAGCCAGCAAGCCAGCCAGCACACCAAGCCATAGAGACTGAGCCAGAGGGCCAGACAGAGAACCCCGCAGCAAAATGAGCCCAGAAGCAGTTGCCATCACAGGTGCACTAATGAGGAGGAGGAGGAGGAGGAGGCAGGGCGGTGGAAGGCACTGTAGGTGGCAGGTCCCACTGCGGTATCATGCCAGGCTGTCCTTTGAGCAGCTCACTGAGGTGGAGACAGTAGGCTGATACCACCTGAACAGGGCCATGCTGAGTGAGCTCTGTGAGTGGTGCCATGATGTGATGCAGGCACCCAGTGCATGAGGTCATGCCATCCTGGTGGAGATCAAGGTGACAATGGTCATGTGCTTGTTCACCACAGGAACCTTTCAGAGGCCTACTGGGGATACCACTGGCATTTCCAAGGCCTCTACATCCTGCCTCCTTACACAGTTCTTCACCTCACTGCTACCGCATGCTTCCGAATATATCCATTTCCCCAGCATGCAGGCAGAGTGGACAGAAGCCACGCAGGGGTTCTACAGGGTGGCATGCATGCCAGGCATCATAGGGACCACAGACTGCACCCATGTGGCAATCTGCGCACCACCTGGTGAGGATGCTATTGCATACATAGACCAGAAGGGTTACCACTCCGTGAATTGCCAGGTGGTGTGCGATGCTACAGGGTGTATCACCAATGTCTGTGCCGCACACTCTGGAAGCACACATGATTCATTCATATGGCACCAGTTGGCACTGTGCAAGAGGTATGAGGATGGGGACATACCAAGTGGCCATCTATTAGGTGCATGTGACAGGGCCCCAACAGCACAGGAGGGCACCAAGGCCGGGACATATGGGGTGGGCTGTGGGAAACCCGTGCAGTGTAATGCAGGTGCATGGGCCCTGGGACAGCAGGGATGTGCAAGGGTACACAAGCGGACACAGGGTGCATGCAAGCACTGTGCACCACACGACAGATGGGTGCATGCAGGTGAAGCTTGGCTAGGGATGCAGGAATGCCTGTAATGGGGATGCACGGGCAGCAGAGCAGGACAGGTGCACACACCACTGAGGTCAAGGCTGAGGACAGGGTGCATGCTGAAGTGGTACTCAATGTACTAACAGACACATGTCTACCCCAAAAGAGATGCAGCATATCCACTGAGGCCCTGGCTCCTCACTCCCTTCCGGCAACCTGGAACAGAGGCAGAGGAATGCTACAATGAGGCACACATTGTGACAAGCACCATCATAGAGCATGTCTTTGGCATGCTGAAGATGCGCTTCTGGTGCCTGTGTCGGGCAGGTGACACCTTACTGAATAGCCCTGAGAAGGCCTGTGGCATATTCCTGGCATGCCGTATGCTATACAACATGGCCCTAGACTATGGAATACCTGTCAAGGCTGGTGAGGGCTATAGTACCGGGGAGGAGGAGGAGGGGGTGAGGGAAGGGGCAGAGCCCCCCAGAGGGCCAGGGAGGCAAAGCCAGACAGGGCCGGAGGGACCTGAGGCTGGCGGCCAGAGTGAGGAACCACTGCAGGCATGTGGTGGAGGAACACTTTGAACAACGCAAGTGAGTATGCAAGTATGTATGTGTGCAGGGTGTGCGCCAAGTTGTGAAGAATGCATGCCATGGGCACAGTGGACAATGAACAATACACAGTGGTGCACACAGGCACACACATGGTGAAAGACACACAGACACAGACACACACACACACACACACACACACATCAGGCATGCAACAACCATGCACCACCCGGGCCATGTCGCAGATGTCATGGGTCAGTGTGCACTGCGGCCTGCGCACAGGCACAGCAGACACTAGAACGCACTCATCATTCCCATGACACAACAGTGGTGCACACAGACACGCAGGTGGTCCTGAACAGGTAGCATGGAGTGGTGCCAGGGCTGTAGTGGGGTGGGTGACTGCTGCACACACTGCCACTGGCACCACCAGCAGGGCATCCAGTACACACAGGTGTGCAATCCTGCCACCACAGGCCCAGGGACATGGGCATCACAGGGAAGCTCCCCGGCCACCACGGATATGGGGGTGGCCTCTACCATGGCTGGTGGCAGGTGTGCCACCACCAGCCAAATGGGGTGTCACCTGAGACCCTGCAGGGGTGCTGCACCGAGACCGTGAATGGGTGCCCAGTGGAGTGGCCAACCTATGGCCACCAAATAAGCCATGGATAGTGGACATGGAGGCCAGCGGTGATGGAGTCAGCAGCAGAGGACTCACCTGGCTCTGCTGCCGGAGTGTGCAGGACATGTTCCTGGGCATCCGACAGGATGCATGATGTCCATGACATGTTGCAGAGGCAGCCACTGCCTCCACAGCAGCTACAATCCACTCCAGAGCTTTGACCATGCCCACCCGCATGATGCGTGCCTCTACCAGCATCTGTGCATGCCAAACAGGCGTGGACTCATGCTCCTGGACCATCATAGTCCTGTGGCTATGGAACACTGCACAGAGGGCCTCCTGCCCCTCCACAGTCATCTGCAGGAGGGCTAGGTAGGCCCTCACATTGTCAGTGGGTGATGCTTCATGGTGGCATTGCCGACATGCAGGGGATGTATCAGCCTGTCCCAGTGCATCCACAGGTGGTGGTTGCACCCTGGCAAGCTGGGACATGGGCAGGGGTTGGTTGGGCACTACCACTGACTGCCCATAGGTGGTGTCCTCCTGGGCCAATGGGGCAGGTGCGTGCACCATGGCACCCTACCTAGATGCCACCAACGTTGCTGGCACTGCACTTGGCAGTAGTGCAGGGGGCACAGCATCCACAGCCATGGGCAGCTGTGCCACGTCCGCAGCCGCACCTCACACAGTGTGCCATGCCTGCGCTGGGGGTGGCGGTGATGACCGTGGTGTTACCAAGGCCCTCTCCCTGCATGCCACTGGTGAGCACAAGGAGGGCATCAGCAATGTTTACCACATCATCTGGATCATCATCAGACAACCCAGACAGGCTCCCCAGCCAAGAGATGTGCCCACCGGCTGTCTTGCCAGCACTGGCTGAGGGGCCCGCAGGGCCCGCCTGTGCCGGGGCTGTGACCGGAGTTGCCTGGGATGTGGATGGTGCTGGTGCAGGGTCATCCACGGTGGTGTCATTGGCCCCATGAGATAGGCCTGCATCATCGCCTGCTAGGGCATCACCTGCTGGCATGACCATGGCTGCACCTGGGAGGTGTGGTGGTGCTGTGGAGAGAAGAAGGGGGTACATGATTAATGCACAGTACACATACATCACATTGGTGATGCACAACAGTACACGGCTGTCCACACGGTGCCAAGGCTGCAGGTCTGACCATGGCA
Source organism: Neoceratodus forsteri (assembly GCA_016271365.2). NCBI lineage: Eukaryota > Metazoa > Chordata > Ceratodontiformes > Ceratodontidae > Neoceratodus > Neoceratodus forsteri. Next base: position 705,975,761 of record CM057455.1, read on the forward strand.
GGGCCATGGTGTGACAATGTTAGACAGACCATGGTATAGTCATGCTCATCACTGTCCCATTATGCACACTGCACGGCAGTGGTGGCACATGCCATATGGATGCACAGGGGCACGTGCTCCCCGGTGCAGTGACATGTCAGCTGCGGCACCATGGGGCATGTTGCATCATTCCAGGGGTGACCATCCCCATGTTTCTGTGCCTGGGTATACAGGGACAGGCATATCAGCCTTGGCACATGGGTGGTGGGCATGTCTAGGACACACAGCTACTCACAATTCTGTGACAGGCTGCCACCGGTCTGGAACCCACCACCGGGGACACCCTGCACAGCTGTCTGGGACACACTGGTGGCCAGGAGGGTCTCATTAGGGCTCAGCTGTTCTGCCATGCTCAGGCCACCCCCTGTCCACCACAGGGAGGCCTGGATGTTGGTCACCTTCTTCTTGGCCCTCCTGCACCCATCATTCCAGAGTGCTTCCAACACTCCAGGACAGTGCGGTTGTATGGTGCCATGGCATTCACCTGCTGGGCCACCTCCTCCCCACCCACTGCCCGAGCAGTACAGCTGCCTCCCCTTCCAGTGAGGTCATCCATGCATAGGTGACATGCTTTAATGAGTGTCTTCTCCTCATCATTTGTGAAATTCAGTAGCCGCCTGGTGGTGGCACCTGCATCCTCCAACATAGTGGCTACAGTGGGGGGAGCATCCAGGTGTAAGACATGCCTGTGGGTACACATGTTCCTGCCCACATGCTTCTGTCTGTCAACCCCACGTGATTCCCTGCAACAGGTGGTCTGGGTGGTGGTCTGCAAGTGGGTGTCCTGGTATGGTGAGCTGTGCCCCACGGTGCAGGGCCCATGGGGAACAGTGCACCTGCCATGCATGTCCACTGGGGTGCCAGTGCTTCCGCCCCAAGGAGGCACGCAGTGCAGTCTGCCATGGACATGACCTAGTACCTCAGCAGCGTGTGTGTGGATGCAGAGTTACCCTGCCCAAACCGGGTACCACCCTTGCTATGCCAGGGGGGCACAGACCTGTGGACTACAGCCATGTGGTAGCTGGCTGCAGTGTGTGGCATGGTGACACTGTCATCTTGCCTGCACAGGCACCACTGTGTGCCTAGGACTGACCTGTAGCACATCACTGCGTCCAACACACATGGCCAGTAACACCCAGTCACATCCTGTATACATCTCCACAGTACCACTATACAGGGCACAGTACTTCCGTATGAGTCACAGGACCACCGTGTTCCAAGATGCAAAGCCTTGTCCCACTGCCAATTGTACCAGTGTGCATCAGTACTTTATCCCATATGATGCCATGTGTACACCATGGCACTGTAACAGGCATTCTGGACATGACAGTGACCAGTCTACCAGTGTTCTGTGCATCCTATGTACTGCACAGGTTCAGTGTTCAACATTATGGGCATTCGTTCCACATTATGTGCATGTGTTCCACATGTTGGGAGGCACTGTTCCCCATATGGGGGGGCGTAATCGATGCAAGACATGCATGCACTTGTATAATCCCCCCTGTGAGTTCTGTAGACCATGTAAATATAGCTGTGGACTCATCTTCAAGGCTCTGTTTCCTCTCAGTCACCTGATCTCAGCCTGCAGCATTGGGAGCATTTATGGCTCAGGGCATGCAAATGAGACCTGGGCCTTTGGTAATGAAATGCTAAGCAGCTGAGATGCCCATGCACATTGAATGGGGCGGGTTATGGCACATTGAATGTGAATTGCTAAATTGCCCCCAGCTCATCTCACTTTACAAGGAGCATCTCAGAAATGTGCCTATGATATTATGGCGCATCTGTCGCACATGCACGATCACCATGAGCAATGGCACATCTTCCAATATGTGCCGCTACACTGCTTACTCATTGCACTGCTGCAGGGACGTTGGCCATTGCGCTATTTTCCTGTATCGCACACCGTATACCCACATGCATGGGACATGCTGCACTGGGTGGTCGTAGTGGACATAGATCATGAGTTGTGCACCATAGGTGTCTGCAGCCTCTGCCATGCACAACATGGTGGCCACAGATGCATCACACATGCGCGACCTGGGCCTGACCTCACCACACCTTAGCAGTTGGCATTGCGCATCCCGTGTTTTCTTTGACCTATGACGCTTCATGCACTGTGCGCATTGTACTGCACGTGTCTCAGTGTTTCACATGGTACATATCAGGTACTCGATTGTGCTTTACCGCGTTGCACTGGGAGACAGTAACTGTCAGTGGGGACATGCCTAGAACTGGTAGACAATACCCTAGGGCCATGAATTGGTCTAGGTGAAGCTGTTGTATCTGGTGGCTCTTGTTATGCAAGTGGAGGGGCAGCTGTTTGGGCAGGAGGACCTCCATGTGCTCAGGGCTGAGGTGTGGGCCTCCATTGCCAGGAGGTTAGTACAGCACAATGGGCTGCCATGCACTGGGGAGCAGAGCAGGCATCGTTTTGGCGACCTCCAGAGGTGGGACCCGGAGAAACTGGGGCAGCTGCATCGCTGTGCACACTGGGGGGTACTGCCAAGGCCAGGTAGGTGTTGCTCATCTGGCTCCTTTTTTGGTGCGCACTGGGTATGTGTGTTGAGGCCCTCATGGTGCCACTCACTTGGGTCACTGTCATCCTGCACACATGGCAGTGGCTGCACTTGCCCAGTGCAGCCCTATCATGTGTGCCATGGGGGGGGCTATAGGTAGGGTTGTGGTTGCGTGCAGGCCACTGGGGCTGCACAGCTGGTCACCACTGTGCGCTGCATAGATACATGCCTGGGGGGTGGTACTCTGGCAGTGCATCCTGCACAGTGGCGATGTATGGCTGTCCCTGCACCACCTGTGCATGTCGGTGTTGTTGTGTTTTTCTGGCACTGCTTTGTTGACTCATGGTGCTCTCTGTCTGTTGTGTCTTGCAGGCCCTGAGGTCAGGCAAAGGGCCATGGCCATCGTTGAGGTGCAGAGGAGCAGAAGGAGGCTCCTGAGTGCCAGGCCTGGTGCCCATGCAGGGACAGATAGGTGGAGCATTCTGCTTTTGCTGTGATTCTGCTGCTGTGGGTTACTGCTGGGTGGGGGTGACATCTATGTTCAGGCCCTAAGTGTGTGTTCCCTCTGTCATTGCTGTAGGTCTCCAGGGATGACATGCCATTGCAGGGGGTGGTGCCCAGCCTGATGTGGAGGGGCGGATCCATGTGGCCATCCAGGCAGCCCTGTGGCCTGTATCTAGGACAGTTCAGGGCCTGTCAGCTGCCCTGCAGAGTGTTCTTCAGCACTGGCCCTTTCATGGCTATGCCAGGGTGTGGTGTGGTGGTGCATGGCAGTGCTAGTGGCCCCCTGCCTCTTCATGGGGCTTTGCTTTGTTTCTAGTTTATGTCTATGGCCTCCTGTGTCTTTGTTGTGCTGGGATTTCTGTTGTACAGTTTTTTATCTGGTTTTACTGTTTTATAAACATGTTGCTATCAGCACCTGTGTCTGTGGGTTTCATTGTTCCAGCGTCATTGTTGTTCCCGGCTTGCGCTGCTTGCGCTGCTTGCTCTGACTTGCTCATCTGTGTGGCTCAGGGCATCCAGGGTGGCCTGGCGCATCTCCTGGTCCACTGGCTCATCTCCAGTTGTGCTGTCCTGTGTCTGGGTGATTCACAGAGGAGATGCATTCAGCGCATTCCACTGCACATGCCTCTATGAATCACTCTGTCTATGCTCAGTGCATCTGATTTGCACCAGAGCATCTGGGATGCACTTGACGCATCTTCTTTGTGAATCCTGCCCAGTATGTTTTAATTCATCAATTTTGCTTCGTAAGCTTCTAGAATTTACTAGCAACATATCAATATCATTTTATTGTTCCTTAACCTTTTGTTGGTCTTAAATTCTCTATTGGTTAAGTTCACAGTCTCATTTATTGTGATGTTAGTAGTTTTATCTGCATCCCCTCCTCCCTGACCCTCTAGGTTAACCTTCCCTGTTGCACTATTCTCAGTCTCCCTCAGTCTTTCTGCTTACTCACTTGGCTAGTTTAAATACTCATCAAAAATACATTAATCTTTCCACACAGGGACTGCCATTCCCCTCCTGGAGGATGGAGACCATCTTCCTTGTACAGGCCTCCATCCCCCCAGGTGCTACCCCAGTCCCTGATGTAACCAAAGCCCTCTTTCCTGCATTATGCCATCAAACATTCTTGGCAGGACCTGGTGTGGAGTTCCCTAGCCTTTCCCTCACTGTGCATGGGTGGCACCTCAGTGAATTCCAGTGTGTAAGCTACCTGCTTCAGGCCACTCCCCAGCTCCCTAAACCTATCCTGCACTACCTCTAGAGCTCCTACTTAGGGAGTTAGCAGCAGAGATGGGAGAATCACTGACTGGGCTGTTAACAGCTCTCTCAGATCTGGGGAAGTTCCTGGGAATTGGAAGATGGCAAATGTTGTGCCGCTACATAAGGGGGGGATAAGAAATAACCAGGGAAGTATAGGCCAGTCAGTCTGACCTCTATTGTGGGGAAGTTGTTGGAATCTCTAATCAAACAGAACTTCATAGTCTAATTTTACTTAGAGAGCAACAAACTCCAGGATAGCAAACAACACGGTTTTATGGCAGAAAGGTCTTGTCAAATGAACCTGATAGTTTTTTTTGACTGGGTGACTAAGGGGATAGACAAGGACCACACAGTTGACCTGCTGTACTTTGATTTCAGTAAGCCCTTTGATTCAGTACTGCATCGGAGATTGCTTAAGAAGATGGAAGACCTGGATGCAGCTAAAATTCAAGTGAACAGGGTGGGAAATTGGCTAGCAGAGAGGCAATAGAGGGTAGTGGTCAATAAAGTTAAGTCACAGGAGACAGAGAGGTGATGGGTGGGGTTAGAAACATAGAAACTGATGGCAGATAAGGACCGCTAGGTCCATCCAGTCTGCCTGTTTTCCCTACCTTCTACAAAAGCTGTAGACCCTGCCTGATCTCCGGCTTTACCTTCTCATTCCTATCATTAGGGTTCCCCTATGCCTGTCCCATGCATTTTTGAATTCCACCACTGTGTTTGCCCCCACCACCTCCACTGGGAGTCTATTCCATGCATCCACTACCATTTCCATGAAGAAATACTTCTTCAAGTTACCCCTTAGTCTACCCCTTTCCAACCTCATGTCATGCCCCCTCATTCTTGAACATCATCTTTTCTAAAAGATGCTACCCTCCAGTATCCTATTTATGCCCTTTAAATATTTATAGGTTTCTGTCATATCTACCCTGTCTCTCCTCTCCTCCAGGGTGTATGTATTGAGGTCTCAGTCTCTCCTAATATGACTTTTGGTACTGGCCCTTTTGGTTCCACAGGGATCTGTCCTGGGCCTGGTCTTCTTTAACATGTTCATTAGTGATACTGTTGAAGCAATATAGGGTAGGCTGTGTCATTTTGCAGATGATACAAAACTATGTGCGAGGGTGGATAGTGAAGAGGGAGTGATGGATATGCAGAAGGACCAACAAAAGACTGAGAGTTGGTCAGACATCTGGCAGTAAAACTTCAACACAAAAAAGTGCAAGGTAATGCACCTAGGGAGAAAGAACCCCAAGACAGAGTACTGGATGGGGGGCTGAGACTTAGCACTGCAGACGAGGAACGGGATTTAGGAGTTATTATCAGTAACTCCCTTAAACAAAAGAGTAAGTGCATCAAGGCACATAGCAAAGCAAACAGTATGCTGGGATGTATAGGGAGGGATTGATAGCAGAAGAAAATAAGTAATTTTTCCCCTCTACAGTCCCTGGTGAGGCCTCACCTGGAGGTCTGTGCCCAGTTCTGGAGTCTTCACTTCAGAAAGGCCAAGGATAGGTTGGAGACGGTTCTGTGCAGACTGACTAAAATGATTTAGGAACAGCAGGGTAAATCCTATGAGGAGTGCCTCAGATCACTAAATACTTACTCATTAGAGATTAGAGGGCCGCGGGGTATGACTGAGAAGTTCAAATTCCTCAAAGCTATTAATGAGGTGAACTGCAGGGAATTATTTGGTTATCATATGCGTTGACCTCAGGGTGGCAGGGCAGTTTGACAAAGCAGTGGGTAAGGTTAGTGGGATACTGAGGTGCATAGGAAGAGATATATCCAGCAGGAAGGAGGTGGTGTTGCCACTGTATCACTTGTTGGTGAGAACCCACTTGAAGTACTGTGTCCAGTTTTGGAGGCTGCACCTCAGAAAGAACATACACAGAGTTGAGGCAGTCCAGAGGAGGCCACTTAAAATGATGATGGGGTTGCACAAGAAGCTGTACGAGGAGAGATGGAGGGATCTCAACATGTAAACCCTGGAAAACAGGAGGGCAAGAGATTACATAATAGAGACCTACAAGTACCTCACAGTGGTGAACAGGGTGAAGGAAGGAAGACTCTTTCACATGAGAAGAAGTACCAGGATCAGGGGGAGTGCAATGAATTTGTGGTGGGAGGAGTTTAAGAGAGATGTAATGAAATATTCCTTCTCTGAAATGGTGGTAGATGCCTGGAACAGACTGCCAGCAAAAGTGTTAGGGAGGAAAAAAGTGGGGAACTTCAAGCATGCATGGGATGGACAACGGGGTGTATTAGAAAATAGGAGGAGTCTTACCTCAGTAGTGGGCAAGATTACGGAGGCACTCCTTAAGGAAAGGATAGTGCAACACCTGGAATCCATAGGAACACAGGATCCAAGACACCATGGGTTTACAACAGGAAGGTCCTGTCAAACTAATCTTATAGATTTCTTTGACTGTGTAACCAGAGTGGTTGACCAAGGGGGAGCAGTTGATGTTGCCTACCTTGACTTCAGCAAAGCTTTCGATACTGTTCCACATAGAAGATTGATTAATAAGCTGGGTAGGCTCAGGTGGGTCAGAAGTTGGTCAACTGGGTGGCAAACTGGTTGACAGGCAGGAAACAGAGAGTGGAGGTAAATGGTATACACTCAGAAGAGATGCAAGTCACAAGTGGGGTACCTCATGGATCAGTCCTGGGGCAAGTCCTCTTCAATATCTTCATCAGTGACATTGCAGATGGACTGGAGGGTAAGGTTTGTCTGTTTGCAGATGACACCAAGATCTGCAACAGAGTAGATGATCCCGATGGGGTGGGCAGAATGAGAAGAGATCTGGATAAACTGGCAAAATGGTCGGAAGAGTGCCAACTGGGGTTTAACGCAAAGAAGTGCAAGATCATGCACATAGGGAAGAGAAACCCTGAAGCCTCCTATAGGTTGGGAGGGCAGTTGCTGGGAGTCACAAGGGAAGAAAGAGACATGGGCACCATCATCACAGATGACCTGAAATCATCCAAGCAGACCACTAAAGCAGTAGGTAAGGCTAGGGGAATGTTGAGGTGTATTAGCAGGGGTATCACAAGTCGTAAGAGGGAGGTAATAATCCCTCTTTGTAAGACACTGGTTAGGCCCCATCTGGAGTACTGTGTGCAGTACTGGAGGCGACACCTTCACAAGGACGTTAACCAAACTGAGGCAGTCCAGAGAAGGGCAACCAAAATAGTGCAGGGACTGCATCAGAAAACATATGAGGCCAGATTAACAGAACTCAATATGTATACCCTGGAGCAAAGGAGGGAGAGGAGTGATATGATTGAAACATTCAAACACCTTAAGGGCATTAACAATATCATAGCAGTCACAGAAACATGGTACATGGAGAACCATGACTGGGATGTTAACATACCAGGGTACACAACCTGCAGGAGAGACAGGGAGGGGAGAAGAGGGGAAGTAGTAGCTCTCTATGTAAGGGAAGGGATAAAAGCAGCTGAACAAAAGAGTAAACAGGAAGTAGAGGAGGCACTGTGGGTCACCTTAGAGACTGGAAATGGCACCACAATCCACACAGGGGTTGTATACAGACCCCCACATCAGGGGGAGGGAATGGACAAGGATATGATAGAAGGCATTTTTAGGATGGCAGAGAAAGGGGAGATACTGTTGATGGGAGATCTGAATGTGCCAGATGTTAACTGGAGCATATTTGCTGCAGCCACATCCAAGAGCAGGGCCATTCTCAATGTCCTACAGGTGGCATGCCTCAAACAGCTAGTTTTGGAACCCACTCATGAGGGAGCAATTTTAGACATTGTACTCTCAAATGGGGACAGTGAGAAGATCTCAGATCTAGACGTGGGTAGCCATCTGGGAACAAGTGACCACCAAACAGTGTGGTTCATGATAAACTCAGCTACAGAGTCAAGCCAAACAATAGCGAGGGTACTGGACTTCAGGAGGGCTGACTTTGGCAAGATGGAAGAGTGCCTTAGAAAAGCACTAGCAAACAGGCTAGAAGAAGGTGTGGAGCAACAACAGGGAAACATAAAACTGCTATCACAGAGGCAACAAACCTTTGTGTGAAGCAAATAAACAAATCAAAATGAAAGAAAAAGCCACTATGGTTCTCAAAAGAGGTGGCTGTGAAAGTCAGGAAGAAAAAGATAGCATTCCGAAGTATAAGGAAACACAGAAGGAGCAGGACAGAGAGCTATACCGTTAAGGCAGAAGGAAGCAGGAGGGAAGTCAGAATAGCAAAGGCCCAAACTGAGGAAAAGATAGCCAACTCAGTTAAGAAGGGGGATAAAACCTTTTAATAGTACATCAGCGAGCGTAGAAAGACAAGGGAGGGATAGTGAGGCTGAATAGAATGAACGGTGGGTGGGCAGAGGGGGACAGTGAAAAAGCAGGGATACTGAATGAATATTTCTGCTCAGTATTCACAAAAGAGGAGGGGGAAGTGCCTAATCCAATCAACAGAAGCACTTTTGATAGGGGGGTCGATCCCAGTCCTTTCACAGAAGAAAGGGTTCTACAAGAACTCCTAAAACTGAAGGTGGACAAAACAATGGGTCCTGATGGAATTCACCCCAGAATTCTAAAAGAATTAAGGGAGGAACTAGTGAAACCTCTGGCTACTCTTTTTAATAAATCATGGGAGGATGGTGTGGTACCCGAGGACTGGAGGAAGGCGGATGTGATTCCCCTTCACAAAAGTGGGACCAAGACAGAGGCAGGAAACTACAGACCCTGTCAGTCTGACCTCTGTGGTAGGGAAAGTGATGGAGTCACTTCTGAAGGAAAGAATAGTTGAGTACCTAGAGGCCAGTGGGGTACAGGACCCAAGCAGCATGGGTTCACAGCAGGAAGGTCATGTCAGACGAATCTAATAGATTTCTTTGACTGGGTGACCAAAGTTGTAGACCAGGGAGGGGCTGTGGACATGGCCTACCTAGACTTTAGCAAGGCATTTGATACAATCCCACACAAAAGATTAATAGTCAAATTAACCAGCCTGGGAGTGGGTCCCAGGGTGATAGCCTGGGTAAAACATTGGCTGCATAACAGGACATAGAAGGTAATTGTAAATGGAGTCCACTCTGAAGAAAGAGGGGTTACTAGTGGGATACTGCAGGGTTCAGTATTGGGTCCAGTCCTTTTTAATGTCTTCATCAGTGACATTGCAGATGGACTGGAAGGAAAAGTATGCCTTTTTGCAGATGACACAAAGATCTGCAACAGGGTTGATACACAAGGAGGCATGGAAAGGATGAGAAGGACTTGGCAAGGTTGTAGGAATGGTCAGAAGTATGGCAGCTAGGATTCAATGCAAAGAAGTGCAAATAATGCACCTGGGAAACAAGAACCCAGGGAAGAATACACAATGGGGAGGGAGGTAGTAACAACAACAAAAAGGAAAGGGACCTGGGGGTAATCATATCAGATGACCTTAAGGTTAGCAAGCAATGTAAGAAGGCAGTAGGGAGGGCTGGGGGTATACTGGGATGCATAGGGAGAGGCATCAGCAGCAGAAAACAGGAAGTTGTTATCCCTCTGTACAGACAGTTGGTGAGACCTCATCTGGAGTACTGCGTCCAGTTCTGGAGACCCCATCTCCGCAGGGACATAGACAGGATAGAGGCAGTCCAGAGGAGGGCAACTAAAATGGTGCAGGGTCTGCAAGAGAAGCCATATGAGGAGATACTAAAGGAGCTTAATATGTATACCCTTGAGGAAAGAAGGGAGAGGGGGGACATGATAGAAACTTTTAAGTACCTCAGTGGAATCAACAAAGTCCAAGAGGGTAGCATCTTTCAGAAAAAGAGACGTGCAAGAACAAGGGGACACAATTTAAAGATAGGGGGATGGTTCAGGGGCAATGTGAGGAAGTATTATTTCACAGAGAGGTTAGTGGATGCATGGAACAGCCTTCCTGATGAGGTTATGGGGTCTAAAATGGTGGGAGAATTCAAGAATGCATGGGAGAGACATAGGGCAATTCTTGTGGGGGGTAGGAAGAAATAGGCTGTTGGTTAACTAGGATCTGCGGCCTATCCTGTAGGTAGGGAAATGGGCAGACTAGATGGGCCAAGTGGTCCTTACCTGCAGTCAAAGTCTATGTTTCTATATCTTGGCAGACTGTGTAGCTAAGCGTTCCTTTTTTGCTGACAATTTCTATGTTTTTGTGTTTCATTTTCAGATTTGTTCTTCATCTTTATGATTTTCCATGAAGAACATCTTTTAGAAAACTCTGAAAAAACATGCTAGCCATATATTATATTGTAATAGCAAAGTGGACAGAAAGGTGGGATATGAAGTTTAAGAAGGGTAAGTGCATAGTGTTTCATTGAGGAAAGAAAAACTGTCAGGTAAGCTACTATTTAATGATGTTAAAGAAAGAAAGGTTAATGAAGAGAGAGCCCTAATTATTATAACAGCAGTTCAAATATGGGCACCACTGAAAACTAGGCCAAACAAGCATTTGTCAATGCCGAATATTGATTGCGTTGGTCTGTTGAGCTCGCTCAGTGGCCCTCTGTCACTGCCTGTTTGTCCCGGTGCTGCAGGCTGCTCTTTTGTACTGGGCTGCTGCCTGCGTTGGCACCTTGTTCTGCTGAGGAAGAAATCTGCAGCTGTCCCAACAGAGCTCCATTGAGGTGGCTCACTCCCCCTCTCTCACTCGCTCATTCTGTTTCTCCAGGCGCTGCAGGCTGCCCTTTTGTACTGGGCTCCTGCCTGTGTTGGTGTGCTTGACCCACAAAGAAATCCACAGCTGTCCCGACAGAGCTCCGTTGAGGTTGCTCACCCCGCCTCACTCACTCAGTCTGGTTCTCCTGGTGCTGCAAGCTGCCCTTTTGTACTGGGCTCCTGCCTCTGTTGGCGCCTTTTTCTGCCCACAAAGAAATCTGCAGCAGTCCCGAAAAAGATGCGTTGAGCTCACTCACTGCCCTTCTCTCACTCGCTCATTCTGTTCTGCCGACACTGCAGGCTGCCCTTTTCTACTGGGCTTCTGCCTGCATTGCTGCCTTGTTATGCCCACAAAGAAATTTGCAGCAGTTACAATGCAGCTCTGTTGAGCTCACTCACTCGCTCATTCTGGTTTTCCTGCCACTGCAGGCTGCCCTTTTGTACTGGGCCCCTGCATGCTTTGCTGCCTTTTTCTGCCCACAAACAAATCTGCAGCAGTCCCAACAGAGCCTCGTTGAGCTCACTGACTCACCCTCTCTCACTCGCTCGTTCTGTGTCTCCTGCCGCTGCAGGCTGCCCTTTTGTACTGGGCTCCTGCCTGCATTGGTGGCTTTTTCTGGCCAGAAAGAAATCTGAAGTAGTCCCGACACAGCTTCACTGAGCTCACTCACTCCCCCTCTGTCACTCTCACATTCCATTTCTGCCGGTGGTGCAAGCTGGCCTTTTGTACTGGGCTCCTGACTGTGTTGACGCATTTTCTGCCCACAAAGAAATCTGCTGTAGTCACACTAGAGCTCAGTTGAGGTCGCTCACGACCACTCTGTCACTCGCTCGTTCTGTTTCTCTTGGCGCCGCAGACTGCGCTTTTGTATGGGGCTCCTGGCTGTGTTGGCACCTTTGTCTGTCCACAAAAAAATCCGCAGCTGTCCCGACAGAGCTCCGTTGAGGTTGCTCAGTCTCCCTCTCTCATGGCTCATTCTGCTTGTCCTGGTGCTGCAAGCTGCCCTTTGCACGGGCCCCTGCCTGCATTGGCACCTTTTTCTGCCTACAAAGAAATCCCAGCAGTCCTGATAGAGCTCCATTGAGCCACTAAGTCCCATCGCCTCACTCGCCAGACTTGTTTCTCCCACCGCTGCAGGCTGGCCTTTGTACTGGGCCCCTGCCTGTATTGACGCCTTTTCTGCCCACAAAGAAATCCGCAGCAGTCCTGACAGCTCGTGAGTTCGCTACTCCCTCCTCACTTGTTCTGTTTCTCCCAGTGCTGCAGGCTGCCCTTTTGTACTGGGCTCTTGTGTTGAGGCCTTTGTCTGTCCACAAACAAATCTGCAGCAGTTCCGACAGAGCTTAGTTGAGCTCGGTCACTCCCCCCTGTCACTCGGTCGATTTTAATTGGCCCCAAACACTGATTTCCCAGAGTGACCGTGCTATTGTCCGGCAGAAGTGCAAAAACATATTTTAGCCAGGATGTGAAAAATGACAGCTGTAGTGTTCATAGGGAGTTGTGAAAAAATGCCACTGTTGAAAATGTGGCGTGACAGTATTACAAATTTGCGAATTTACAAGGGTGCATGGAAACAGTTCAACACACGCTTGTAACACAGTCATGTTATGGAGTTTCATCACCAAATTTTCAACATAGGGATTTTAGGACCTCTGCTCATGAACAGTGCCACTGTCATTTTCTTAATCTGGCCTGAACATTGACTTCCCACAGTGACCACGTTATTCTGCGCCGGAACTGTGAAAACACATTTCAGTCAGGATGTGAAAAATGACAGCTGTACTGCTTATAAAGAGGTGTGCAAAAATGGCACTGTTGAAAATCTGGTGTGACAATATTACAAATCTGCGAAGTTACAAGGGTGCGTGGAAAGTGCGCAACGCACACTTGTAACACAGTCAATTGATGGGCTATCATCACCAAATTTTCAACACAGGCATTTTAGGATCTCTGCTCATGAACAGTATCATTGTCATTTTCTTAATTTGTCCTGAGCAGTGGTTTCCCACAGCGACCGCTCTATTCTGCGCCAGAAGTGCGAAAACACATTTCGGCCAGGATGGAAAAAATTACAGCTGTACTGTTCATAAGTAGGTCTGGGAAAATGGCAATGTTGAAAATCTGGAGTGAAAATATTATAAGTTCGCGTAGCTACGAGCGTGCATGCCAACTGCGCAACGCACGCTCATAACACAGTCATTTTATGGAGTATCGTTACCAAATTTTCAACAGAGGCATTTTAGGACCTCTACTCATGAACAGTATCACTGTCATTTTCTTACTCTGTCCTGAACACTGATTTCCCACAGCAACTGTGCTATTCTGCGCCAGAAGTGCGAAAACACATTTCAGCCAGAATGTCAACAATGACAGCTGTACTGCTCACAAGGAGGTGTGACAAAATGCCAATGTTGAAAATCTGGCATGAAAATATTGTAAATTCGTGAAGTTATGCATCGAAGTTATGAGCGTACGCAACAGCTGCGCAACGCATGATCGTAAAACAGTAATTTTTTAGATTTTTTTCACCAAATTTGCAACATAGGCTTTTTGAGAGCCCACCTCATGAACACTGGCACTGTCATTTCGTTAATCAGCCCCGAAGGGTGATTCTGCACAGTGACTCCAAAACCACCTTTCAGGGCCGATTAACACCATGACAGTTCAAGAATTCATGAGGTGGGGTCCCAAAACCCATGTTGAAAATTTGGTGAAATAATTCCCAAAATGCCTAGATATGCACTAAAGCTGAAAAACCCTATTCATTACATTATACAGCTTACCGGCATTTCCTCAGTTTGCAGTCGGCTTTGAAGAGTGCAGACGTGTTCCCAGTCCACCAATATCGTCGCTATGAGCTCTGAAGGCAAGTATGGGGTGAGGGGTGTGGGGAGGCAGGTGTGCAGTGGTGGATGCAGGTTGTGGGAGGGGGCAGGGAGACTATGAGGGACCGTTTCCTTTTACAGGTAAAAATAAAAATAAACAAGCGCCGTGGGACCCGTTTTAATTTTATGGGCATGTTATGCCACGAGTCTTGCTTGGGGGCAGCTGTAGCCGACGGAGGATTGGGCACCCCATCGGCAAACAAACAAAAAAGGGGGGAATTGCCCGCCGACGGGATTGGGAACCGAGTCGGCAAACAAAAAAGGGGAATTCATTTCTGCTGACGGGGATTGGGCATCCTGCTGACAAACAGCAGAAGGGGAATTTTTCTGCCAACGGGATTGGGCACCCGTCAGCAGACAATAAACCGGGAGGGGTTACAGTATGCCGATGGGGGAGGGCTCCTGTTGGCAAATAAACATTGGGGGGTAGATATTGTTTGTGAATACGGCGGAAAGCCGCCGCCATGTTCACAAACAATATCAGACATCCTACATCCTGCCCTGCAATGACGGGTCGCTCCGTCATTGCAGCAGATGGCTGACGCTGCAATGATGAGGCAGCCCCTGATTGCAGCGGCTGATTTTTTAGAAAGTTGTGGCACGTTGGCTGAACTAGTATCAGCAGCAGTAGCATGCCATGGCATTGGGGGACGTGGGACAAGCCTTTACAGGCTGTGGGGGCATTGAGCACAACAGTGCCACGCCTCCACAACCTGCTTGTGGAGAAAGCTGACGCAACATGTTTCTTGCACATGTGCGCAATCAACATAAAAAGAGAGCATGTAATAAAGGGAAGGACAGCATTTATCAACAGCTGGGTCCGTGGCTCCCGCCCGGGAATTGGGACTGGCATGAGCTGGGGAGTCATAATTTTTACATTTTCCGTCGGACCACTACTCGGATGATGGGACCAAGCTGACCCCCACTAAACATTCCTTAACTGTAGTTAGCATCCCACTGCACCTCATAGACTTTCAAAAAAAAGAGCAACTTTAGTAAATGCTGGTGCAGTAAAGAACATTTGGCAGTACTGCACCACACAATGCATTCCATCCTGGAAATATTAAAATCACGATGTTCAGCCAGCACATAGAAGAATAGATAACATACCTTTACATGAAGAAAACAAACATACTGATAGAGCCAAATTATCACAGCTTTCCCAAAACAAGGACAGGGCCATATCTCTCAGCTCACAAGCTCAAACTATTAGCTAGGCAGAAATCCCTCTTTGCCTCACTGGTTTCACTGCATGTGCTGGAGGAAGCTTTTCTTGGGAAGGTAATTTGACAGAGTAGATCATAAACTACTACTCATAAAACTGAAGAAAATAGGAGTGCCTGATTTCACAATAGCCTGGAAGGAAAATATACAACAGGCAGGACACAGACAGTAAACATAAATGGAAGTATATAAAACTCCAGCAAACTAAATATCTGTGTACAGAAAGGCTCTATCCTCAAACAACTTTTATTTGTACAGTTTGTGAATGACCTCCATATGGTATGCAAGGACATAGATATCCACCTATATGTAGCTGACACCATGCTGTACACTGGGTCTAGACGTGAGATGGACTTAAACATGCAGAGTGGATGACGTGATGCAGCAGGCCTGAGAAGATGCTTTCCCGTTCTCTCCTGCCCACCACCATTATTTTCATACATTTTTCTGAGCTGATCAACATCGAGAGCCTAATTAAAGTTATTATCTGGTGTGGGAAGTGCTCCGGAGTGAAACTGGTGTGCTCGGCGAAGAATGGAGGCTGAAATGAAGAAGCTCCAGCCCAAACACACACCCCTGGCCACCCCAGAGAAGGCCCCTTAAAAGCCGCGAGCTGGAACCACAGGGATGGCGCAGGCAACGTTACACCCTAGTCTGGAGCAAGAGCCTTTAACGCTCGCTGGATTTCTGGCCAGATTTCGGCCGTTCAAGGAGGAGCTGAGAAACCTCACTTCGGAATTTAAAACCCTTTCCCAGGCTATCGAGGATATAGTGCTGAGAACATCTGATGCAGAGGCCCGACTCACTTCTCTGGAGAGGAAGGTGGACAAGCAGAATCCCAAAGTGGTCCTACTAAGGCAAAAAATCAGTAAGATGGAGCAAAAGCTTGAGGACCTCTAAGGTCGTAGCCGCAGGAATAATGCGGTTACCATTGGATTACCCTAGATGGAAGAAGGACAGGATGCTGTTCTATTTATCCAGAAATTTATTGAGAAGATCATAGGGCCCTCTCCTTACAGCCCCCACTATATTATACAGTGGGCCCACAGAGCTTTGCCATCTAAGCCTCCAATGGGGGCCCCTCCTAGACAGCTAATTTTTCATTTTCTTAATTTCCTGGAGAAGCAGCATTTTTTTGTCAAATTGAAGACCATCCAAGAGTTACAGTGGGAAGGAGTGAGAATTAGAGTCACTCAGGACTTATCGCTTTCAGTTAGACAGCGCAGAGCTGCCTTCCATTCAGTGGTTAAGAAGCTTCTGGCAGCCGGTCTCAAATACAGAATGTTGTATCCTTCCAAGCTACAGGTGCAGATATCCGGACAGTGGCACTCATATGAGGACTCAGATTCTGCAGTGGAAGGACTAAAGAAAGCTATGCCTGATCTCTTTAAAAGCACTTAAATACCACTGGGGTTACTAGTGGGGATCATTCGGGAAGTTTGAGACGTAACGGAATATATGGATATGTTATTTATATTGCTCTCTGGCCCAGAATTGTCATTTTCTGATCGCCTTTCTATTTTGGGTTAAAAGGGGAAAGTAGCTGTACCCTTATAGTTTTAGTTACTTATGTATACTTCAAATTCACTGGGGGCTGACAAGGGGAATATTGGGACATTTTCGGCTAGGGGTATAGGAGGGCGACACCCGGTATTGCTCATAGACTCTATTTTAGGGATCGAGGAGGTCTTTATGGGTCAATGGGGCACTTTTGTGTTGAGCCTCCCTTCATAGAGGTCTGGTGGGCTGAAATGAAGCCCCAGGGTAGGGCTGTGTTTGTGCCTTGCTTTTGAGTTGCACGTGTCCAGTTTTGTCCCTCCCTTCTCTCTCTATGGTTGGTGAGTGGGAGCTCTTTTTCAGATAATGGCCCTGGTGAGGGGAGATCAGGTGGCCGGCTTGTGGCTGATGTTGATAGTGTCAGAGAACTTTAAGGGTTATTAGCGGGGTAGGTGCCTTTACTGTTTTTCCTGGTTTATCACTGCTTTATAAGGAGACACAGGGTTTACATGTGGGGAGGATGGAGTTGATGTTGCGATTGGCGGCCGCGAGAGGGGAGTATTTCCCTGGTCTTGATTGCACTACTTATTGCTGAAAGCCCTCATAGGTGTGAAGCTTTGGCAACGCAAAGTTGGTGGCAACCGGGATATATGCCAATGCCAGTGGCACAGTTGTTGTTTTGGGGTGGAACCTGTTTTTTCCTAGCACATCCTCCCTTTGGGTGGACATGTGCAGTATGTTTCCTTAGGATATTGGCAACCCCGTTTCGTGGGGGGGAGCTCCCCGAGTTTAAGTGCTGCCTGATCTAGTAAAATTATACCCTCCTTTTTCTTTTACTCTTACTCCCTTATTGCTTATTACAGGGAAGGGACCCACTGTTGCTTGAATATGGGGGCGGTGAGTTAGCCGCTTCTCGTATTGTAGTCTAGAGGGGAGGTAATGGATGGGAGGTATCCTGTATTGGGATATTTTGTACTAGGAGCGCTACCCATTGTTGAAACACATAGAATTAAGGGCAGGATTCTTGATATTCGTTAGAGTTTAACCCTCCGGTTTTAAAAGGGATTTTCATAGTTAGTTTAGGTATTTGCGTGTCATACAATTGTATGGAACTTTCCTCGTTCCTTTATTCTTTTATAGGTTGGTTTCATGGTGATGCTTTGGATGGGGGCGGGTGGGGGCGGTTTTGGAGGAGTGCTGCTTAGCTAATATAGTAATAGCTGGGGATGGGAGTGTTGAGGGGACGTAAGGGTATGGTATATTGGGGTTGTGTGTTTGTTGGATAGTTTAAGGGATGTTCTTAGTGGGGTGGAAGTGGGGGGTTTGGGGGATGGTGGGGATGCTCTGGGGGGACACAGTCCGACAAAGGCAGGTTGAGGTTCGTCTTTACGGTAGTTTGTGATTTCAGGTTCTGTTTTCATTTATTGAAATTGCACGATGGCTAAGGAGCTTTGTTTTTCAACATGGAATGTCAAGGGGGCCCGTAAAAAACTAAACAATACAAGATACTGAAGCACTTAGATATTTTATGTGCTAATGTTTTTATCCAAGAATCTCATTTACTTGACTCGGAAGCCATTCAGATGAGACGGATGCAGATTGGACAGGTCTTCTCAGCCCAAGGAACCGTTGTAGGGTTTTAATTCTTATTAATAGGGGCATTCCTTTCCAGGTTATCCAGGTAATCAAATACCCCTATGGCAGATTTATTCTGGTTAAGGGCACTTTGTATTCTGTAGATTTTGTATTAGGAAGCATTTATGGCCCTAACAAAGACGACCCTCTTTTCTTTACGAGACTTCTTAACAATATTCTTTCCTTGTTACCTTCCACAATAATTTTAGGGGGGATTGGAACCTAGTGATGGATCCGGGTAAAGATCTCACTAGCTCGCTTTCAGGACCTTTTTCCCTGGCACAACGTGCGATACATGAGTTAATGGACAGGTTCGGACTTTGTGATATATGGAGAGTTTTACACCCCGTGAACAGGGAATATTATTTATTTATTTCTTTGTTTTTGTTAACCAGGTAAGCACACTAGACAACGAGTGCCTATTTTCAGGTGCGACCCGGGAGGTTACAGTACATAAGAACAATAGTACATTGCAGGGTTACATACAGGCCCGCAACTACAAGTGGGCCAGGATGGGGTACAGTAGACAGCACAATGTATAGACAAGGAACAATCTCACCCACACACAGGTGGGAACAGCATAAGGACAATAATACATATTCTGATCAACAAACTAGACAGTGACTACAGGCTCAAAAGCGAAAGTGCATAATGAAGCAGTAGTGGGAAGGGGTAGGAAACAAGAATTAGCAGTGGGCAATATAGGGCTAGAACCAGGGAGAACCACTAGGCAGGGGAAAGCACTGCAGCAGGGGAGGGACTGGACGGTCCAGGGACCAGCCCCAGTGGGTGGGTCTGGAGATGGCGAAGGGACCCCCTCAGGAGCCACAAGGGTGGGGATCCGAGACAGCATGGTGGGGGGGAAGAGGGTGCACCCAGGGAGAATGGAGGGGCAGGGAGAGCGAATAGGTGCAGGGGAGTAGAAGAGGTTGGGTCCAAGCCCAACAAGGTGGAAGAGGAGTCAGGCAGCCAGGGGTTACAACTACACATTTCCACATGGGCAGGTGGAGGTCCCTTTGAGGAATTTCCAGAGGTACGTTTTGAAGCCAGAATGTGAATACACTCTTGTATCCCCTGCTCACAGGTCCTCATCCCGCATTAATTACCTGCTACTGTCTCAGGCCTTGTTACCTGGTGTGACAAGCTCTACTATTCAGTCAGGCCCACCCTCTGATCACTCTGTCGTGCTCTGCAAGCTGGCCCTCACTTCCGTGCCTAAGCGCCAAACTAGGTGGAAATTGAATGGCCAACTGCTCAAGGATTCCAAGAGTAGAAACCGAATTAGGGAGCATATCAAACAATTTTTTGACCTGAATGCTACACAGGACATTAGGCCAGATGTGTTATGGTGTGCCTTTAAAGCATATCTCCGGGGCATCCTAATTGGGATGGCCGAGACAAGGAAAATGGGGTGGGAGGTGAAGCAGAAGGAGGTGTTAACCTGGATTAGAACATTAGAGATTAACTTACAAATCAAACCCATCTGATGAGATTAAACAAGACCTTGCTAAACTGAGGGACTACTATATAACTATGCTTAATGAAAGGGCAGAATTCGCTATTTTATGTACAAAAGCCTCTTATATAGATCACGGGGAAAAAACGAGTAAACTATTGGCCCAGAGAATTAAACAACTGGAGTCCACCCGGTTTATTCCCCCGATCCTCTCTAGAACTGATGGAGCTCTTAGATCCGTTCCTCAGGAGATTGTCTCAGAGTTCGTCAGTTGTTACGAACATCTACAGTATATGGTGAAATGCCTAATCCCCCTTCTGCCTTTACTCTCTCCTCCCACCTAGCGGAAGCCCACTTACCTTGTCTCTCGGAGTCTCAGTGTAGGGCACTTGTAGCTCCTATCACTGAGTTGGAAATCCTGGAGGCGATAAAGGGTCTGCCCTTAGACAAATCACCTGGATTAGATGGTTTTTCAGCAAACTTCTATACGTCTTTTAAGGAGCAAATTACCCCCATCTTCTTTCTCTTTTTCATTATATCTTATCAGGTGTGCAAATAGACTCCTCTCTACTTGAGGCCCTCATCGTGCTCCTACCAAAGTCGGGTAAAGACTTAGAATGTGTTGAGAATTACAGACCCATATCATTGCTGACCCAAGATATAAAAATTTTAACAAAAATATTGGCGGAAAGGCTCAGTTTGGTTCTTCCCGATTTAATTGGTTCACATCAGGCGGGTTTCATGAAAGGCAGATTTTCCACAGACCATCTCCGCACTCTCTCACACGTCTTCTCGGTGTCCAGGGATGCTTCCTTTCCAGTGGCACTGGTCTCTCTGGATGCTGAGAAGGCCTTTGACAGAGTCAATTGGAGTTTTTTACTTCAAACATTAAATTCCTTTGGATTTCCCCAACAATCTCAATCTTGGATAAAGGCCCTCTACCAGAATCCGACTGCTAGGATTTCTGAGAATGGTGTAATCTCCAGGACCTTCACCCTACATTCCGGAACCAAGCAGGGCTGTCCCCTTTCTCCTCTACTTTTTAATCTCTACCTGGAACCATTAATCCGTATGCTAATTTCATGTCCGAAGGTTCAGGGGATTACCATTCTCGTCACTGAGCTTAAAGTCGTTGCTTATGCGGATGACTTGCTCTTGCACCTTTCTTACCCAGAATCATCTATTCCTGCCATGTTGGGCATTATTGAACAATTTAGTAAACTATCGAATTATAAATTAAATGTAGGGAAATCAATCATTTTTCCCTTAAACCACAACGTTTTTAAGAATGATATTACTGCCCTAGGCCTATCCTGGTCCAAAGACTCATTGAGGTATTTGGGCATTGTGTTAACTAGGGACCTGCAGAGCACCATTAAATACAATTTGGAGGCATTACTGTCCATGGTGGCCTTAGATTTGACCAGATGGTTGGCCTTACCTATCTCTTTCTGGGGAAGAGTTAGCCTGGTTAAGATAAATGTTCTCCAGCATTTTTTATACTCTCTCCAGCTTCTCGACATTTTTTTGCCGAGCGGCTGGTTTAAAAAAGGCCAGAGTCTGATAGGTGATTTCATCTGGTCCAAAAAGAACCCAAGACTAGCTTTTTATAAGCTCGTGGCGCCCAAGTCTAAAGGTGGTTTACGGCTTCCATACATATGCATGTATTATTGGGCCTGTAGTGCAGCTAAATACCTAAGGTGGATGGATCCTAATCCCTCTGCCTATTTTCCCGCATGGCTCAAAATAGAGCTGGAAATGATCCGTTCTGCAAACATATTCCCCTCCACATTATTATTCCTCAATATCGCCTCTATACCAAAGGAATTAAAAGGTACCACAATTGGAACTTCTATGAGGATCCACTCGTAGTTGTGTTGATTCTTAAAATATAAAAATTGGTTGGATGTGGAGCAATCGATTTGGAACTCTCCTGCCTTTAAAATAGAAAACAAAATGTTATCCCCTAGATAGTTACCTAGACTGGGGGAGGGGAGTGTGTCTTCATTTCTTAAGGAGGATGGTATTTGGTTATCAGCTGAAGACATTGTGGTGAAATTCAGGCTTAAGGAAAGTGATTACTTTAGGGTAGTTCAGCTTAGATACCGCCTCAATAAAAAGTTTGGAGATGGTATCCCTTTATCTTACAAATTTGCCTTCCAGTCTGAACTGGGCCCACTAGCTAACTCCCCCCAGAGTATTTCCAAACTGTACAATATTTTGTATGACTGGCATTTTCCTGAGCCGTTTGGACCCACAGAGTTTTGGTCTGATCTTTTTCCACACTGGGATAGAGACTGGACGGCTATATGGAATAACTGCTATCATTTTGTATCACAAGATAGGCTATGGTTAATGCAGTTTTACATCCTCCACAACCTTTATCATTATCCACAGAAACTGGCCAAATGGGGAGTAACATCCTCCAATATAGGTGTGCTCAAACGGAAGGCTCCCTATTTCACATTTTCTGGGAATGCCCTAAGATACTACCCCTCTGGAAAGCTATAAAGGACAAGGTTGATCCACTCCTTGGGCTGAAGGATTTGTTCACCCCAGAGGTTTGTATTTTCGGGGATTATTCGCAGATTTCTGTCAACAAGCGTAAATTTCATATTGCCTTGATCTCTATGTCAGTTAAAAAACTGGTGCTTAAGCATTGGAAGAGTACTGAGGTCATCTCTTATTCTGAATGGCTAAGCGAACTATTATTTAATCTTTGAGTGGAGAAGACTATTTCGAGTATTAACAATAACAAATCCAAATACAAATGGATTTGGGCTTTGTTACATACGTTATATACCATCTAACACTCAATTTTTAAACTTCTAGGTAGTATGGACTGTCATGCCTCGGGACTGTGTGGGTGGGTGGATTTTGTTGGGGGTATGGGGAGGGGATGGGGCCATGTAACCTGTTTTGTCATATGTTTAAATGTTCTGGATGTCATGGCCCTGTCCATTGTATTTGTTAAACTTTCAATAAACTTTAAATTAAAAAAAAAATAAACATGCAGAGTGTGTTTTATACAGTAGAGCACAAGATTTCTGGAAACAAAAACAGAGAAGAAGAGGCATCTCCAGCTGGAGGAGGAGGAAGGTGGTGTTGCCATTATCTTGCTGACTGGTGAGACCCCACCTGGAGTACTGTGTCTAGTTCTGGAGGTCACACCTCAGAAAGGACATAGACAGGGTGAAGGCAGTCCAAAGGAGGGCAACTCAAATGGTGCAGGGGTTGTACAAAAAGCCCTATGAGGACAGACTGAGGGATCTCGCCATGTACACTCTTACAGACAGGTGAGTGAGATGGGACATGACAGAGACCCATGAGTACCTAACGGGGGTGAACGGGGTGCAAGAAGGACATCTCTTTCAAATGAGGAGGAGCATGAGAACCAGAAGCACACAATGAAGCTAAAAGGAGGGGAGGAGTTTAGGAGGGATGTGGGGAAATACTACTTCGCTGAAAGTGTGGTGAATTCTTGGAATAGACTGACAGAGGAAGTGGTGGAGGAGAAAACAGTAGGGAGCTTCAAGTATGTGTGAGATAGAAATGCCAAAATAATAGGAAATGGGCAGGGAAGACGGAGGATCGTCAGAGACCAAATGGGGCCTGCAGAGACAAACTAGGCAGGGGCCACATGGGCAGACTGTGTGGGCCAAGTGGTCCTTTTCTATCAACAAATTTTATGTTTCTGTGATTATAAAAGTGGCAGCACTCACACTTCACAGATGGAAAGACAGAAACCTCTGTTCTGCAAATATGTATTTATTCTCATTGCATAAAATTGGCAGCAGTAAAAAAAAAACAGAAAACTACTACAATCCATCAAAAGTGATAAATATCACAAACAATACTACAAACCCTGCAGAGGAAAGTCATGTGCACTGAGGAAGGTCATGTGCACTGGAGTAGTACCTGAATTGTTCCTGCTTTCCTGGCTACACCAGTGGGCCCCATATGTTTATACTGTAGTTAAAAATGTTTCTATTAAGTTAGTTCAGTATCTTAATTGTTTGCATATCCACAAATAGGTCTAACCTTATGAGGAACAGCAGTAAACCTTTGCAGAGCAAAGGAAAATCTGAGTGTAAAAATCATAGCTATGCAGAATTCATAGCAGTTGAGAGGCATGTTTCTATAGGCATTGTTAATGGTCACAAGCAAGCCTAGTGCAGTGAAGTTTTCCAGGTGTTGCCTGGATATTATTATATTATAGGACTAATTGTGGCAAACTCTGCTGCAGAGTGCAGACCGAAAGGAGAAAACAGAAGAAACCCTGTAGTGTCCAATAACTTTAATAATCTTTCCTTGCTTGGCAAGTCCTACTGAGGTCTGCCTTTAATATATTATATACTATTTTGTGTCTTTTATGTGCCCAGACTCCCCCAACCGAGAGAAAAAAAAAGTAGGACCTAATTCTACCCAGTTTTACAACTGATAAGACTGATGCCCTGGAAGCTCAACGCAATTGAGCGTGGTGACAAAGTCAGCCAGTTACTTGGTGGGACATGAACCTGAGCTCTCTCTTTCATCAGACTTCAAAGAAAGAGTTTTTTTTTGTTTGTTAAATTGCCGAATCACTAAGTTTGGTAGCACCATGGGTTGCTACACAGAGTTTTTAGAAGGGTTGTGTCAAGTGTGGCTATTTAAAAATGCCTTATTGATCAACAATTGAGTTTTGTCTATTCACTTTATCCACTCCAAGTCACAAACTGAAATCCCATTTCAAAAGCAACCAGCCCAGTCGGAGATGTGGGGCAGGCAGCAGGGAGGGAGGGAGGAATAGATGACATGAGAAATAGCAGGGACAGCTCTTTCTCACCCCCAGCCCACAAATACAGTGTGACAGACCCTGAGCAAACATTCCAATCTGCTGAGCTCGGAAGTCGCGGCGATGAAGGTTATCCGTGTGCAGCAGAGCTGGTCCCCTTGCCACCCAACTGACCACCTCCGCAGAAGTGGCTCCCACGGGGCAGCACCGGTGGCGGCGGAACGTACCTACAGCAATAGCACCAACCTTTGCACTTTAAGCCTTACCTGGCTTTCTATTTATTTACTGGCGTTTGAAGTGGGGCTCTTGTTCGGACACCCCCAGTGCCTGGATTACAGGCCCCTTTCAACCAGCCCACTACCTGGAATTCTGCTCCCAGTATGAGACGTTCGGCTGCTGCGACCAGATCACGGACAATAGCATCACCAAGTGCTACTGGGACATCATGGACTTCTTTGATCTGCAAGCCCATGAGCTGTGTGGTGGTTTCATCAAGGACATTCTGTGCCAGGTAAGAGTATTGGGGTGGAGTGGGGTGGGGGGGCTGTATCTCACTGTATATTGTACAGGTGTTAACCGGTTAACCCTCCCATATTACAGATAACACATTCTGCCATCGCTACCATTCACTTTAGATGTAATTGTATTCCCTTGACACCGGAGTCCATTTTTGCAAAGCAATGCACCCTCCCCTTTATGGCATAATTTCAGTTTCACACACAATTTCAGAATTAGAGAACCAACCCATTCTGCTTAGATTATGATGCACCCACCTCTGCTTTTCTGTCATTTAAGCATGTACATTAGGGTCCATTGAAAATCTTCCTGATTTTGTAGAGAGTGGTCTGGAGATCTTCCTTATTAAGGGTTAATAGTGTGGAGGCTCTGGGATTTGTTACTCATTCTTCACAGGGTAGGAAAGGTGTTAGTGGAATTCAAGATCAAATCCTACTGATGGAATCTTGACTTGCTGTGGGAATATTCAGCATGGTGCGATGGTCACACAGTATGCTGTTCGCTGAACACGCTTGCTGTGAATATTGTTTTTTAAACTAAATCTAGCGTACAGTGCGGGACAGACCCTTCTATATGTGGGACAGAAACTTCATCCATTTTGTGAAATGAGAGACTGTCTCTCATAATGTGGGACACTTGAGAAACCGAAATTAAATTATTAGTTTCTGTAAATTCTACTGATTGAGCACGTGGCTACACCTACAGATGATTAGGAAACATATGGCATATAATAAATATATGCTGGACTAATGGATCTGTGATACTGTGATTAATAAAACTGGTTATAAGTTATCTCATGAAATAGGTGTTAAAGATCTGAACAGAAGGGGGGGATTTCCTTTCTGCCGATGGGGATTGGGCACCCCGTAGGCAGACAATAAAACCAGGGGTTAGAGTATGCCGACGGGAGTGGGCTCTGTCGGCAAATAAACATGGGTAGATATTGTTTGTGAATATGGCGGCAAGCCACTGCCATGTTCACAAACAATATCAGACATCCTACATCCCGTCCTGCAATGACGGGTCGCTCCCTCATTGCAGTGGATGGCTGACGCTGCAATGACGAGGCGGCCCCTGATTGCAGCGACTGATTTTTTAGAAAGTTGTGGCATGCTGGCTGAACTAGTGTCAGCAGCAGCGTGCCACAGCATTGGGGGATAGGGGACAAGCCTTTGCAGGCGGTGGGGGCATTGGCAACCACAGTGCCACGCCTCTACAGCCTGCTTGTGGAGAGAGCTGACGCAACATGTTTCTTGCGCATGCGCGCAATCAACATAAAAAAGGCTGCAACCAAGAAGTTTATTCTATTACTGTGGAGACAAGTCTCCCCTTTAGCATGTGACCCTGTCCAGGCTGGCACTGTGTTTTTTCCCAGCTCTATTTTTCCCCCTATGACACTAGCCAGGACCTCCATTTGCCCTCTCCCAGTGTTTGATCCCACCCCACCAAGATCCTCCCTGGCCTGTGGCCACAGTCCTCCCATAATTCACCTAACTGGATAACCCCTCGGCTTGAACTCCCCATAGCAGGGCCACCTTCAGTTCCTTGGTGCTCCCCTACATCAGTCTAATTCCCAGAAGGTGGGGGAGAAGGCTTGAGGGATGGTGGGGTCCAGGAAGGTAATGTCCAGTTGTGGGTGTGGTAGCATGAAGCAGTGTCATCTGCTTAGGCAGCAAGGTTATCCACTTTGCAGTTCCCTGGAGGAGAGGACGTATAATGATGTCCTGGTGATGTTAGGCATGTTCCCATGCCTGACACACTGACATCCACCTCTCCTCCAATCTCCTTGTGTTTTGCAGTCTCTAGCTCACTGACCCCTATCTGCCGCTATGGGTTGGACTTTCACCGAGCGCTATAGCCCACCCATGCTGGAGGAGGAGGAGGAGGAAAGCTGTCCATGGGATGCTCACTCCACCTCCTGGCTGACTCTCTGACACTACGGGCTCATTCCTGAATGTGGCTCATTGGTGTTGCAAATGGTAGAGTCACTGCTTGCTCCAGCGCGTTGGCTACAGGTTGACATTGGGTGCCTCTTCCATAAGGCATTGTATAAGGAGGAGGCATAACAAGTCAAATGGGTGGGGTACCTTAAATGGGACATAAATGGAAAAATGGGATTAAGCAACTTAATAGTATATGCCAGCATTTATTTAGGGCTGGTATGCATCATCACCATAGCATTTCGGTGTGTAATGTGTCAAAACATAATAACGAGTTTACACTGTAGTTCCAAAGATGGCTGTTTATGTAGTCTTGTGAGCCATGCTTCCTATCTGTGGCATGAAGGAAGTGCAGTTTGACTCAGAGTAATGATCATTCAATGATAATTCACTATGTAAGTCTGCAGCTTGGAATGCTGCTGTTGGTACTGGTCAGGCCATTTTCTGAGCCTTTAGTTGCGACGTTGTTGGATGGTGCTGTCTTTCTGCAGCTATATATATGCAGTTCCTTAGTTTGAGCATGTGGTACTGTGGAGTGGCTGAATTCTCTGTCTATTGACATATCAAACAAGCAACCATCTAGTCTGGTCATTTTAGTCCCACCCAATAGTGGTGTGACACATATAACAAAACCCATATCAGCTGGCCATTCAAGTGCTCCCACAAGAGCAGCAGGGACACATCACAGAGACCACAATCTTGGCCTTAGCAACCCAGTCACTTGCTGCAAGAGTGGCAGGGACATACCAAATAGTCCACATCTCAGCCCATTCTTCCCACTCCTCATACTCTCCTTGAGCTCCAGGGACACGTTAAACAAACCACCATCTTGGAATGGTTTTCCTGGTATCTTTTAGACTGGGATACAATAAACAGACCAGATGATTTTCATCCAGTGGTTGTTAATGTTTTTTTTTTTATTATTCCTATCTCCTAAGGGGTAATGGGAGATCACAGTCCAGCTGACAATAATGTTTCTGGTTCAATGCCTCCTCTAGGGCTGGGAACTGCTGAAAACATCAACTCCCCCCTCCTTCTCCCTGACTAATCTGCTCATTCCCTGGTGTCTAGTGGTACCCTTTCCCTCTCTCTAGCTCTTCTGCTGAGTTCAAGGTGTCCAGTGGTACCCCTCACACATGTTTTTACAAAATGTAATTTCCTGATTATAGGGGAAAATTCACAGCCTTCATTCCACTAAGCACAGGTGATCAACTGCAGAATTATGTAATAAGTGAACATAAAAGGAAGCCAATGCATAGCCAAGAGGGACTTTCTCAGCACGACAAGGTGCCTGACAGCAGCCACCTGCTCCAGCATACTGATCCTCAGCAACATACAATATGTGAGTCAGTCACCTCCTCCTCTTCCTCTTCGGCCACAGAGGAAAAAACAGGAGGACGAGGAGGAAGAGAAATGGAAAACAACTCCTTAAAGACAGATGCTGAGGTCTCGTATGTTGGGCACACCTTTGACAGACTGCTCATGGAGAATAAGTTACATTTGGTGGAGTTCTGTAAGTATCCTTCACTCTAAATTTATCCACCCAACCTTGATCACCTTTCTAAGCGTATATTTACCAGTATTTTTCTTAGTCAAGTTTTTTTCTCCCTTACCAGGCCACATCAGCCTTCCTCTGGTCCTCTAGCAATTGTTCAATCTCATCTGCCACTAAACTCACTGTTTCTGTCAGACCTCATGGTAATTCTCTCCAAACAGGGATGTTAAGGGGGCCATGCTTCCCCTCCCATTGACTTAGTCAGGATGCAGGGCAGGTTTTGGGCTTCATGGAGTGAAGCTGAGTACACCAGCTGTAGCTATCGTTCAGAGGGTACCAGCCTGTTTTATCTCCCTGTAGTTCAGGCCTCCCATCTTTCCATGGCACGCTGTAGCTGCAGGGTAGCCTCACCATCATACAGCTTTCCCTGTGGCTAGAATGTGATTCATCCAAAAGTCTACTGTAGGGATCACTGGTGCTGCATAAATGTAGTGCCAACTCACCAGATCAAGGATGAGTTGGCATCGGCACCACTCCGAAGTGACTTCTTGATCATTAGACACCACTTTGCGAGCATGCCAGGTGCATTCCTAAACCTGAGCCACTGGCATGGGAGTGTGACACATTACATACTGGACCATTGGGTGGCACCCCTTATTATACTGAATTTATTTTTCAATATTAATTTTTAGCCCCTGAGTCACCATTTATTCCTCCTATTAGATCATGCTGCTCTGCTGTTGTTGACCTCCTCTGCCCCATAAATCACTCCACTCCACCCATCTATCTGGTGGGAATCTACACAGAGCAATGTCCAGTGGTACTGATCACCATCATATAAATTGCTCAGTGCACATTCTTTTTGTCCCCCATTTTCTTACTGAAGCTCCTCACATAACCGCATGAGTGATGTCATCAGGCTGTTTGGGGGGACACCATAGCCCCCACAAATGAAAGTTGAAGCCCCCCCAATCATTTACCCCATCAAAGAATGAAGATCGTGGCTTCCCTGCTGCTGAGAAAAAAAGAAGCCGTGATTTTCCTTAAAGACACCATGACACTTCAGAGTGCCACCACATGGAGTGCACTTTGGTTTTTCTCCATTGGACATCATGAGCCACTTGTCAAGTGCCTGTGAAGTCCAACAGAGAAAAACTAAACTCTGAGTCTCATGGGTGTGTGGGTCATCATGGCTGCTGTCAATCAGAGAGCCAACTGAGAGGAGATCGGGAGTCAACTTGGCAGAATGCCACTGGAGAGCTCAGAGCTTGGGGCAACGTAGAAACATAGAAACATAGAAGTTGACGGCAGATAAGGACCGCAAGGCCCATCCAGTCTGCCCATTTCTTTTTCTACCTTATAAATGTACCATCGGCCTTTGCTCTGTCAGTGACCTATCTATTCATAGTCATTTGTATTGCTCCCTTATGCCTATCCCATGCCTGTTTGAAGCCCTGCACTGTATTCATAGCCACCACTTCTTGTGGTAAGCCATTCCATGCATCTACCACCCTTTCTGTGAAAAGAATTTCCTCACATTCCCCTTAATCGGCCTCCTCTAATCTCATGCTGTGTCCTCTTGTCCTGCTATTTTTCTTATATTTAAACATGTTAGACTCTTTCACCTTGTTTATGCCCTTAAGGTGTTTAAATGTCTCGATCATATCACCTCTCTCCCTCCTTTGCTCAAGGGTATACATATTGGAGCTCTGTTAATCTGTCCTTATGTGTCTCTGATGCAGTCCCTGCACCATTTTGTTGCCTCTCTCTGGACTGCCTCAATTTGGTTAATGTCCTTGTGAAGGTGTGGCTCCAATACTGCACGCAGTACTCCAGATGGGGCCTAACCAATGTCTTGTACAGAGGGATTATTACCTCCCTCTTATGACTTGGATACCCTACTAATACACCCTAACACCCCTAGCCTACCTACTGCTTTAGAGGTTTGGATGATTTTAGGTCATCAGTGATGATGATGCCCAAGTCTCTTTCTTCCTTTGTGACTGCTAGCAACTCCCTCCCAGCCTATAAGTGGCTTCAGGGTTCTCTCCCTATGTGCATGATTTTGCACTTCTTTGCATTAAACTCCAGTTGCCACTCTTCTGACCATTCTGCTAGTTTATCCAGATCTCTTCTCATTCTGCCCACCCCATCTGGATCATCTACTCTGTTGCAGATCTTGGTGTCATCTGCAAACAGACAAGCCTTACCTCTAGTCCATCTGCGAGGTCACTAATGAAGATGTTGAATAGGACTGGCCCCAGGACTGATCCTTGAGGTACCCACTTGTGACTTGCATCTCTTCTGACTGTATACCATTTACCACCACTCTCTGTTTTCTGCCAGTCAACCAGTTTGCCACCCAGTTGACCAACTTCTGACCACCCGAGCCTACACAAGCTTATTTATCAATCTTCTATGTGGAACAGTGTCAAAAGCTTTGCTGAAGTCAAGGTAGGCGCATCAACTGCTCCCCTTGGTCCACCACTCTGGTTACCCAGTCAAAGAAATCTATGAGATTAGTTTGACAGGACCTTCTTTGTAAACCCATGCTGTCTTGGATCCTGGCCCTATGGATTCCAGGTGTTGCACTATCCTTTCCTTAAGGAGTGCCTCCATAATCTTGCCCACTACTGAGGTAAGACTGACCGGTCTGTAGTTCCCCGCCTCCTCCCTGCTACCACTCTTGTGGAGTGGGATCACTGAGCCTTTCTCCAGTCTTCTGGGACCTCTCCTGTGCTCAGAGACTCACTAAACAATTCTGCTAATGGCTCTGCTAGTTCCTCCTTTAGCTCCTTAAGTACCCTGGGATGTATGCCATCAGGTCCCATGCCTTATCCACCCTGAGCTTAGCAAGCTCTTGTAGGACCCTTTCTTTTGTGAAGGGAGTAGTGCTCACCCCTCCCCCTGTGTCCATGATGCTGAGCTGTGGGCCCTGCCTACCTTCTCTTCAGTAAATACTGAGCAAAAGTATCTATTTAGGATAGATGCCTTTACAGGTCTCCTCCTCACATGCTCCCTTTCTCCATTAAGCTTAGTACCCCTCTGGACTTTCTCCTTTCACTAATGTATCTATAGAAAGTCTTGTCACCTTCTTTACTGTTCGTGCTAGTGTTTCCTCAGTTTGGGACTTTGCCTGCCTTACTGCCTTACCTGCTTCCCTTAGGGCAGTTTGGTATGCCTCCTATCTTCATCCCGCTGTGTTCCTTATATCTTCTGAAGGCCAGCCTTTGGCTCTGACCTTTCTCTACTATATTTGAGAACCAAAGTGGTTTCTTCTTCTTTGCACTTCCTTTTCTGTCTAACACAATGGGATGTTGCTTCAAGTATTGTATCCTTAATGCTTGCCCACTTTGCCTGTACTCCTCACCTGTGTTTCTTTTTTGCCAGGGCTAGCTTAACTCTGTTGGCCATCTTATCAAAGTCAGCTCCTCTGAAGTCCCATATTTTTGCCTTGGAATGGGATGATTTAGATGTAGTAGCCAAATTGGAACCATACCATGTGATGGTCACTGGCCCCAGGTGACCTTCTACCTGGAGATCTGTGATCCTTCTTTGTTAGTCATTACTAGATCTAGGATAGCCCTGTCTCTTGTGGGTTGCTGTACCAGTTGTTTGAGGCCCTCCCTGCAGGGAATCCACTATGAGTCTAGTTCTGGCAGATGTTCCTGCTGGTATTGACCAATCTGTATCTGGCATGTTGAAGTCTCCCATTATCAGAACCTCCCCTTTAGCTGTCATGTTTGTATATCTTCTAACAGTAATGTGTCTATGTCCTCCCTCTGGTCTGGGGCCTGTAGACAACCCCAGTTCTTATGGCTGTCCCATTACCTGTTTCGGGGTGACCCACAGTTCTTCTGGCTCCTTATGTGTATTCTGAATTTCTGTAGCTTTGATATTTTCATTAACATACAGGGCCACCCCTCCCCTTTTTGCACCTCGGTCTCTTCTGAACAATACATATCCAGGTACTGAAGTCTCCTAAGTGTGGTTACTGGTAAACCACGTCTCACTAATTGCTACTATGTCCAGTTTAGCCTCTGACATTGTGCCTGCAGGTCTGGGATCTTATTTCCCAGGCTGTGAGCATTTAGTATACATGATTTTCCATTGGCCAGATTTTGGTTGTGTTAGTTGTTGGGTGAAGTTTGGCATTACCCCTGTGCATCGTATGGGAGACAAACCTTTTTCTTACCTGGTGATGCAAATGAATGGCAAACACGCTGAATTCCTGTTTGACCACTAGCTGAGGGGAGGGTGTTCTTCCATTCGACGATGGGGTGCTGCACCCTCTCCCCATTTGCTAGTTTAAATATTCTGCAAAGACGTCAAACTTCTGCCCCAATGCACTGACTCCTCTTTAGTCAGATGCAGTCCATCAAATTTAAAGAACTTTGCTCCCAGAACTGTTGCCAGTTCCTACAAATCTGTGTCCTTTTCCTGGCACCAGTCCTTGAGCCACGTGTTTAGCTCCCCTATCTCCCTTCTCTGACCTTCCGTCCATCTGCTCCTTCTCCCAGACTGGCAGGATCTCAGAGAAGGAGATGCCGACGAAATAGATGATAGTTTGTCACCCAGCCTAGTCAGGTGTTCCTTGGTCTCCACAACTGACCGGCTGGCTAGATCGATTAGTCCCTATGTGTACTAGGACATCAATGTTTTCTCCTGATTTGTGAACAATTTAGTAATGCGGTCAGTGTCTCTCCATGCTGATGTACCTGGGAGACATCTGACCATCAACTGGCTGGAGATGGGTATCAACTCCCCGAATCATGGAGTCTCCTATGATCGAAGTTTTTGGATTTCCTTTCTGCTTGTTTAGTTTTGGTTCCTGATTTGGGTGAGTATTGTTGTGCTAGCTCCTGTGCCGCAGTGTCCTGCTCTGCAGTGTCTTCTGCCTCTTTATTTGATTTCAGAGATAGAGGCAGATACCTGTTTGTAGTGTTTATATGGTTTTTGGAGGTAATGTGTTGGAGAGCAGAGATTTATTTGTCACTGACGTGTCACTGACGTGACCTGGCAGGTATGATTTATTTGGCACACAGCAAGCACCAGGGGGCAATGTTGTGCTTCACTCAGTTCAGCATGAGGGGTGGGTACAGGTCACATCTGCCTTGCCTTGTGGGAGCTGGGAGGGGACAACACCCAGGCCAGCTGCCAGGGAGGAGAGAGCCACAAGCCGTGCTGAGGCAGGACAGGGGAAGGGACAAAACAATACAGGGGGCACAGTGTACATCATGCCTTGGATTGGGAACCAGGATAGTGCAGGAGGGGACACAGGAGGGAGGGAGAGGGTGATGGAATGGAAGGCATGGGAGCAGAGCAGGGATGGGAGAGGGACACTGTCCTGAGGGGCCTTGATGTGAGGAGGAGGAAAAGAGTAAAGATTGAATTGTGATCCCAGGCCTGTTGAATGAATTGGGGAGGGAGCCAAAGTGTGCTACAATGCTGAATGCTTGGTCTGTGGACAGAGCTCAGAGAGAGAGGTAATGACCAAAGTAATTTAAAAAGTCAAACTATATATGTAGGTGGGTGCATGAGCAGTAAGTGGTGAGGTGGAGGGCTTGAAAGGCAGGGGGTGTTTTGATTTTTCATTGATAAAAAAATACACTGTGAGGCTGCTCCTGCTTAATGTGTTTAAAGCAGCAGTAACTGTTGCTTTAAACACGATAAGGAGGAGCAGCCTGTGACACCATGTGATTTTTGCTGCTAGTAAACACGATAAATATTAAGGAGGAACAGCTGCACTGTAATGTATTTTATTGCTGCTTTAAATGAAGTAATATTAAGGATCAGCCACACTGTGTATTTTTTTATTAACAAAAAAAATAAGATACCCCAGCCCTACCTTTCCAAGCCCCCCATGCCACCACGCACTGTGCATCCACTCACCTACTGTACATAGTTTGTTTTACAAAATGTCTTAGTTAAGTTTACTTACACAGGAAAAACACATGTACCTCCTTGACAAGGAGATGGATTGTACCTCCTTGTGTTCTTCCTGTGTGAGTAAACTTAATAAAGATGCATATGCTGTTTTCTTCATTCTCACACCAAACTTCAGCCTGCAGGAGAAATGTGAACCTTCCTCACTCATAGAGGTACCTGTAGTTGTTTTTCTTTCCACTGCTGGATCTCTATTCAAGGCATCTTAAACAAGTAACTCAATCATTGGCCCTTGAAATGTGGAACAGTGATCAGACATGGAGATACTGTGATAGCTCAAAACATTGGAAACCAGTGCCTTTTTTATGTTGTACAAAGTGTAATATAATTGTTCAGCAAATCAGCATCATGGTATTCTGAGTTTCTACTCTGACTTTAATTGCAGCACCTTCTCTGTGTGGGCAGGACTTTTTCCACATGTTACCAATATGGCAAGAAGCAGTTCTAAGAGATGACATGTAGTATGTCCCTCTTAACGTGGGGCAGTTCAGAGGTGTCTGTGTGTGTGTGGAGCTTTTTAGAAAAAAATATTTTATTTTTATGTCAGCTTTGTTGGCCAGAGTAACTTCTGATCAGCTGTAAAATGGCAATAAAAATGCAGGAAAAGCCACAATTTTAAGCTAAAAATCTCAACATTTTTGGGGAAGCATGCCCCTTGATCCCCTAGCTTGGTTAAGATTTTAACTATAGGGCATTAGCCCCTTAACTGTACAACTCTAGTTATGCCCCTGTACCCCATGGCGTAAGGGGTGCTACATTGGCCTTCCATATCACAGTGTCCCTGCAGCAAGAGTCAAGCTCCCTGTCTCATCCACAGGGATTCACAGTGTTGTGGCAACTTGATGCCAACCTTTCCTGACCTGTGTGCAATGCCAACTGCAGCCTGGCTCACCTCTCAACGCAGTGACCTGAATCCACTGCTGAACCTGGGTCACTCGCACAGCAGCACAACATTCTAACACTGGACCATTGGGGTGGCCTACTTATTAATGGTTTTAACAATGAACAGTGGTTTCTTTGGGAAGGGGGCTACATTCTACTTTTGTACAGCATTTAGTCCATCTGGGTTCTTGAAAAGTTTTGGGATGCTAGAAAAATGCCAGAAGAAATCAGGGAGGAGACTTTGCTATAAAAATGTATATGAGCATTTTGGTAACCCTTTCACACCCTATATTGTGACTGACTTCTATCCAGTACCTGTTTTCATGTGGATTATTATTCTCAGACCAATCAGTTGTTCTTGGTTTCTTGCTATCACCTAGCCTTGGGAAAGGTCAGCAGCTGCAAACTTTCCCAGAGAGTCAAATTGATAAGATATAATAAGTAGTTAAAAATAACTGTCATCAAAGCATTGCAAGGAATATTACACATTACAAGATCACTAACAACAGTACATTTAATACTGGGACTAGATCCAGGAGCAGTAAAATCTAAAACTGAAAAAGCACTATACAACTTATTTGTAGTGACTGCTAAGAAAAGTATAACCATTAATTGGCTAACAAATTCTCACCACCCCACTTACTAAAGCAGGATGTAAGAAGTTCAAGGTTAGGGAGCAGATTACTGCCTGGTTCCCCTTTTGAGAGCAAGACCTTATGGTTGCTTTCTAAAACTTGAAGCTGGTAAGATTATGTTTTGTGTATCCCCCTTCTGCCCACGTCATGGTCCCTACACTAGCTTGCCTGCCTTCCTTCCTTTCTTCCTTCCTTCCTTCCTTCCTTTGTTGTGTAGTGGAGAGGACGTGAGCTACATTTCAGCTGTTGTAAGGTAAGATCCAACTCACTACTGTCTGACGAGGCAGGCCATGTCAGTCCCTGTTCGGGAACAGCAGGTTCACAGCCAGCTGTCAGTAGCCCTGCTCCATCTACAGGAATGGCAGTAGAAGCCATGCTCAGTAGGGATTTAGCCTGCCCCCCTCAGGAGAACGGGGCATTCTTAGAAAAGCTATGCTCAGTGGCGATTCAGCCTTCCCCCTTGTTGAGAGGTGGTCATCTGTGTAAGACCTGCACTCGGTGGTGATCCAGCCTGCCCTCATCAAGGGAGTGTGGAATCTGCATGGGAGCTGTGCTCTGTATTGATCCCACAGCTCTCTCCCCATTCCATAAACCTGAATAACTAAATAAAACAAGCATTTGTCAATGCCAAATGTTCCCTTGCATGGTTTATGTGGCAGGTGTGTATTGTGTTAGTTGAATTTCTGGTGGGAGGAAAAGCCTGCCTGAACTATGTTTTGACAAGCTGTCATATGTTGGACAGCAGTTCAATACAAAAGCTCAGGTAATAGGAAGCTATGTTGAAAATCTGGTGTGCATCGCCAGGCCATTGGTGCTGAGGGTTGAGGCACTGGGTGTCACACCTCACACCACGCCAGTGACCTGTGTTCAGCAGTGAGTGCAGGCCACTGGGGGTCAGCAGGGGAGGAGAAGGATCAACCATCACAGGGACAGCTCTCCTTCTCCAGGAAAAGGGGTGACCAGTTGTCAGTGCATGCCTGACCCCTAGTGGCGGCTGGGGACTGGCACACTGATATTGTAGACATTGGGTCAGAGGCATGGCAGATGCCTGACAGGGGTGTGTGCATGGGACTATGCACAGCACCATCACTGGCATCATTGCACACTCTGCCCCTGAAGGGGAGAAACCAGGAGGAAAAAAGCTTGCGGCAGATGATGGAGGGAGCTTGTAGGTCCTACCCCCAAATAGTCACAGTACCGACCCTTGTACTGGATCTGGTCTTGGTGGGGGTGGGCCTCCCCACCAACCCCACTGGGGTGGGTAAGCTCTGGGGGTAGCTGGTTGGCGTCAACTGGTGGACGTCGGAAGTGTGTGTGTGTGGGGGGCTAGTACTCCCTCCAGATAGAGAGGACCATGGATCAGGTGTACAAATAATTAAAAAGAAAATGTGGGGTGCAAATATTTCAGATTTTCACAGTTACTATCATGCGGATCGAAATTGCAACAAGCAGGCATAACTTTGTCTGGCGGGAGGAAAAGCCTGCCTGAACTACTGTATGTTTTGACAAGCTGTCGTATTTAGGACAGCATTTGAATACAGAAGATCAGGTAATAAGTAGGCTATGTTGAAAATATGGGGTGCATTGCTGGCCTGGTAACACTGAGGGTTAAGGCGCTGGATGCTACACTGGAGACCCATGTTTGGGAGAGAGCACAGGTCGCTGGAGGTCAGCAGGGGAGGAGAAGGATTGAGCATCCCAGGGACAGCTCTCCTTCTCCAGGGAGAGGGGTGACCAGTTGTCAGTGCATGTCTGGTCCCTAGCAGTGGCTGGGGGCTGGCACACCAATGCTGCAGACATTGGGTCAGAGGTGGGGTACGCACACAGGAGCATGCACGGCACCATAGCAGGCACCCTTGCACACACCACCCATGAATAGGAGAAACCAGGAGGAAAAAAGTTCACTGCAGATGATGGAGGGTGCTTGTAGGTCCCACCCCCAAAAAGTCACAGTGCCGACCCTTGTACTGGATCTAGTTTTGGTGGGGGTGGGCCTCCCCACCAACCCCACTGGGGTGGGTCAGCTCTAGGGGTAGGTGGTCGGCGTCGACTGGTGGACGTCGGGGGTGTGTGTGTGTGTGGGGCTAGTACTCCCTCTAGATAGAGAGGGCCATGAAGCAGGAGTACAAATAGTAAATAATAAAATGTGGGTGCAAATATTTAAGATTTCTACAGTTACTGGCATGCGTACCAAAATTGCAACAAGTGGGCATAACTTTGTCATTTTTTTCATATTTTGACCCTAAATGTTGAACATAGTGTTCGTATCACCCCACCTCATCAACTCTGTAGGTGAACATTTTCAAATCTGTGGGAAAATGGCATTCCACACCACAGGTGTGAAAACACATTATGGGCAGGATGTGAAAAATGACATTTGTACTGGTTATGAGGTGGTGTGATAAAAAGGTGGTATTGAAAATTTGGAGAGAAAATATTGAATATGACCAAAGTTACATGCATGTGTAGAACATTTTGAACAATCAGGTATAACTAGGCCATTTTTTGGAGTTGTTTCACCAAGTTTTCAACATGGCCCTTTTGGGACCCCACCTCATGAAGAGTGCCACTGTCATTTTGTTCACTTATCCTGAAAGGTAATTTTGCAGAGCGACCATGCCATTCTGTGCCACAGGTGCGAAAACACGTTTTGGGCAGGATGTGAAAAATGACACCTGTACTGTTCCTAAGGAGGTGTGAAAAAATTGCAATGTTGAAAATCTGGAGTGAAAATATAAACAAGCATTTGTCAATGCCGAATGTTGATTGCGTTGGTGTGTTGACCATGCTGACTGGCCCTCTATCAGTCGCTCAGTCTGTTTCGTCCGGTGCTGCAGGCTGCTGTTTTGTACTGGGATCCTGCGTGCATTTGGCACCTTGTTCTGGCCACTAAGAGTTCTGCATCTGTCCCGACAGAACTCCATTGAGGTGGGTCACTCGCCCTCTCTCACTCGTGCATTCTGTTTCTCTTGGTGCTGCAGGCTGCCCTTTTGTACTGGGCTGCTGCCTCTGTTGGGTGCTTTTTCTGCCCAAAAAGAAATCTGTAGCAGTCCTGACACAGGTCTGTTGAGCCTGCTGACTCCCCTTCTCTCACTCACCCATTCCATTTCTGCCAGCGCTGCAGGGTGGCCTTTTGTACTGGGCTCCTGCCTGCGTTGGCACGTTTTCCTGCCAAAAAAGAAATCCGCAGCAGTCACGACAGAGCTCCGTTAAGGTCGCACACTCCCCCTGTGTCACTCACTCTTTCTGTCTGTCCTGGCGCTCTAGATTGCCCTTTTGTACAGGGCTCCTGCCTCTGTTGGCACCTTTGTCTGCCCACAAAGACATCTGCAGCAGTCCCGACAAAGCTCCGTTTAGCTCGCTCAGGCAGTCCCCTTCTCTCACTCACTCATTCCATTTCTGCCGGCACTGCAGGCTGCCCTTTTTCATTGGACTCCTGTCTGCGTTACCGCCTTCTTCTGCCCACAAAGAAATTTGCAGCACTTACAATACAGCTCTGTTGAGCTCACTCACTCCCCCTCTGTCACTCGCTCATTCTGGTTTCCCCGCCAGTGCAGGCTGCCCATTTGTACTGGGCTCCTGCATGCACTGGCACCTTTGTCTGCCCACAAACAAATCCACAGCTGTCCCGACAGAGCTCTGTTGAGGTCGCTCAGTATCCCTGTCTCACACGCTCATTCTGTTTGTCCTGGCTCTGCAAGCGGCCCTTTTGTACGGGACTCCTGCCTGCATTGGCGCCTTTTTCTGCCCACAAAGAAATCCACAGCAGTCCTAACAGAGCTCCGTTGAGCTCACTCAGTCCCCCATCTCAGTTGCTTGTACTGTTTCTCCCACTGCTGCAGGCTGGCCTTTTGTACTGGGCCCCTGCCTGCATTGATGCCTTCTTCTGCCCACAAGGAAATCCACAGCAGTCCTGAAAGAGCTCAGGTGAATTCACTGACTCCCCCTCCGTCACTCGCTGTCTCGTTCTGTTTCTCCTAGTGTTGCAGGCTGCCCTTTTGTACTGGGCTCTTATGTTGCACCCTTTCTCTGCCCACAAACAAATCCACAGCTGTCCCGACAGAGCTGTGTTGAGGTTGCTCAGTCTCCCTCTCTCACACGCTCAGTCTGTTTGTCCTGGCACTGCAAGCGGCCCTTTTGTACAGGACTCCTGCCTGCATTGGCTCCTTTTCTGTACACAAAGAAATCCGCAGCAGTCCTGATGGAGCTCCGGTGAGCTCACTCAGTCTCCGTGTCTCACTCGCTCATGCTGTTTCTCTCACCACTGCAGGCTGGCCTTTTGTGCTGGGCCCCTGCCTGCATTGATGCCTTTTTCTGCCCACAAAGAAATCCGCAGCAGTCCTGAAAGAGCTCCAGTGAGTTCGCTCACTCCCTCTCCCTCACTCGCTCTCTCATTCTGTTTCTCCCAGTGCTGCAGGCTGCCCTTTTGTACTGGGCTCTTGCGGGGCCCTTTCTCTGCCCACAAACAAATCCGTAGCAGTCCCAACAGAGCTCAGTTGAGCGCGGTCACTCCCCCCTCTCACTCATTCGATCTTAATGTGTCCCACACAGTGATTTCCCACAGCGACCGTGCTATTCTGTGGCAGGAGTGCAAAAACACATTGTAGCCATGATGTGAAACATGGCAGCTGTACTGTTCATAAGGAGGTGTGGAAAAATGCCACTGTTGAAAATGTGGGGTGAAAATATCACAATATTGCGAAGTTACAAGGGTGTGTGGAAACAGGTCAACGCGCTGTAACACAGTCATGTCATGGAGTTTCGTCACCCGATTTTCAGCATAGGCATTTAGGACCTCTGCTCATGAACAGTACCACTGTCATTTTC
This sequence comes from Neoceratodus forsteri, assembly GCA_016271365.2. Classification (NCBI taxonomy): domain Eukaryota; kingdom Metazoa; phylum Chordata; order Ceratodontiformes; family Ceratodontidae; genus Neoceratodus; species Neoceratodus forsteri. Next base: position 706,016,460 of record CM057455.1, read on the forward strand.
TAAATCTGTCCCGATCAGTGATTTCCCACGGCGACTGCATTATTCTGTGCCGGAACTGTGAAAACACATTTCGGTCAGGATGTGGAAAATGACAGCTGTGCTGCTCATAAGGAGGTGCGGAAAAATTCCACTGGTGAAAATGTGGTGTGACAATATTACAAATCTGCGAAGTTACAAGGGTGCGTGGAAAGTGTGCAATGCACACTTCTAACACAGTCATTCGATGGGGTATTACCACCAAATTTTCAACACAGGCATTTTAGGACCTCTGCTCATGAACAGTATCACTCTCATTTTCTTAATCTGTCCCGGACAGTGATTTCCCACAGCGGCCACTCTATTCTGCACCGGAAGTGCAAAACACATTTCGCCAGGATGGGAAAAATGACAGCTTTACTGTTCATAACTAGGTGTGGAAAATGGCAATGTTGGAAATCTGGAGTGAAAATATTATAAATTTATTGACTGACGAAGCGTAGGGCAAACTGCGCAATGCACTCGCATTTCACAGTCATTTTATGGAGTATCATTACCAAATTTTCAACATAGCCATTTCAGGACCTCTACTCATGAACAGTGTCACTATCATTTTTTTAATCTGTCCCGAACACTGATTTCCCACAGTGACCGCGCTATTCTGTGACAGATGTGTGAAAACACAGTTCCACCAGGATGTGAACAATGACAGCTGTACTGTTCACAAGGAGGTGTGACAAAATGCCAATGTTGCAAAACTGGCATGAAAATAGCAAATTCACAAAGTTATAAGGCGTGCTTAAGCATGCGCAGGCCTGCGCTCGTAAAACAGTCATTTTGGATTTTTTTTCCAAATTTGCAACATAGGCTTTTGAAACCCACCTCATGAACACTGGCCTGTCATTTCGTTAACCGGTCCGAAAAAGTGATTCCGTGCAGTGACCGCGAAATCACCTTTCCGGCCCGATTAACACCATGACAGTTCAAGAATTCATGAGAAGGGGTCCCAAAAACCCCGTGTTGAAAATTTGGTGAAAAAATTCCCAAAAATGCCCGAGATATGCAGTAAAGTTGAAAAATCCCTATGTATTACATTATGCAGCTTACCGGCATTTCATCAGTTCGCGGTCGGCTTTGAAGAGTGCAGACATGTTCCCGGTCCATCAAGATCGTCGCTGAGGCTCATCAGGTCAAGTATGGGGTGGGGGTGGGGAGGCAGGCGTGCAGTGGGTGGTGCGGTGGGAAGCAGGGCGGGCGCCGAGACGGTTTCTGCTTTCGAGACAAAAAAAAAACGGACGTCGCGGACCGTTTCCCTTTGCAGGGGCCTCTGGCACACTGGGGTGGGCTCCAGTGTGCCAGCAGTGGCTTCTCATTCGGGGGCAGCAGTAGCTGATGGGGGATTGGGCACCCCCGTCGGCGAACGGGCAGGGGTATCGTTATGCCGACGGGGATTGGGCACCCCCGTCAGCAGGAACAAAAAGGGGATGGGGGTGACAGAATGCCGACGGGGAGTGGGCTCCCCATCGGCAACAAAACAAACAGCAGGGGTTACTACAGTCGATGGGGATTGGGCACCCCATCGGCAGGAACGAAACCGGGGGGGGGCACAGAATGCCAATGGGGATTGGGGCCCCCGGCGGCAACTAAACATGGTGGCGGGGATGGATATATTGTTTGTGAACGTGGCGGCAAGCCACCGCCATGTTCACAAACAATCTCAGGGCTTTACATCCCACCCTGCAATGACGGGTCGCTCCCTCATTGCAGCAGATGACTAACGCTGCAATGACGAGGCGGCCCCTGATTGCAGCGGCTGGTTTTTTTGAAAGTTGTGGCACGCTGGCTGAACTAGTGTCAGCAGCAGCGTGCCATGGCATTGGGGGAACCGGGGCAAGCCTCTGCAGGCTGTGGGGGCATTGGCCACAACAGTGCTGTGCCTCCACAACCTGCTTCTGCACAAACCTGTCACAACATGTTTCTTGCGCATGCACGCAATCAACATAAAAATTTGGGAAGTTAGGAGTGTACATAGAAACTGCAAAATGCACGCTCATAATGCAGTCATTTTTTGCAATTTTTTCACCAAATTTGCAACATGGACTTTTTGGGGTCCACTTCAGAAACAGTGGTGCTGTCATTTTGTTATTCAGTCCCAAAAAGTGATTCTGAGCAGCTACCGCGAAATCACCTTTCATGATCGAGTAATGCAATGACAGTGGCAGTGTTCATGAGGTGGGGTCCCAAGAACCCCATGTTGAAAATTTGAGGCCAAAATTCCTAAAAATGGTTTGGATATCAACTTATGTTGAAAACCACCTTGAATGCCATTGTATGGCGCTTACCTTTGATTCTTCAGTTTGCTGATTGGCTTTGAAGAGTACAGACGTGTCCTGGTGTCCTGGTCCTTAGAAAATGACAGTGCCGATCTCTGGAGATAGGTATGGGGTAAGTGGGAGGGTGGGGATGGGGGAAGGGGACTGGGAAGATGACGAGGGACTGTTTCTTTTTCTTTGTGCTGGCCACGGCCACCGGATCCTCGACCCTGTCATGGACCCCTGGACCACCCACCTCCACACTGGCCGTGACTCCCCCGGCTTTCCCCCTCACGGTGAGGTTGCAGCACCTGAGCTCAGTGCCTCAAACGTGGGACCAGAGTTGGGAGCCGGCCTGGAGGCTAATTAGGGTCAGGGGTGGACGTCATGCTTGGTGGCCATAAGCAAGGTTTTCCCTTGTTTTTGAACCCAAGGGGCAGGGATGTGCAATGATGTTCTGTGTCCACCCTGTCCCCTCAGAATTCTTCAAACGCTGGTGCTTACGATTCCCTCTGGCCTCCGCCAGAAGTCCTTGTGCACTGAGCAGTCTCCCCAGCCCTTCCCCAGAGAAGGAGAGCAGCCCTAGGGGTGCTCAATCCTTCTCCCCTGTCTGGCTCTCCAGCGCCCCGGATCTGTTCCCAAACACGGGTCTCTGGTGTCGCAAGCCGAAATCCAACTGCTGTGCCAGTGGGCCAGCACCTGTTTTCTTTTTTAAAGATTAAACAAAACAAAAAAAAAGAGGTTGGGGATTTTTTTTTTATTTACAGGTACAAAAAGATATAAATTTGGGCACACCGGGATGGGCTCCCAGTGTGCCACATGAGTTGGGGGGGGTACATGATGCAGACATGGGGACTGGGCACCCCAATGTTGGCTCTGGAATTGGGAACGGAGGGTGTGGGGTGGACAGCACACAGTGGGAGGGAGTGGGAGTGTTTGATTAGATGTCTGGGGCTGGGACAGGAGTGGGGAGGACAGCAGCAGTTGGAGGGAGCGGGAGGGTTTAATGAAGGATGCTGGTCAGGGGGGGAATGGAGGATGTGGGGTGGACTACAGCAGTGGGAGGGAATGGGAGGGTCTCCAGAGTTGCAATGCCAGCTATGCAAATGATAGGAATGAAGCGCACTGTCTCATTGGTGCAATTTATTTCTCTCAAATGCTGGGTGGCTCCCCGCTGTGAAATTGCAATGGCCATCACACTCAGCTTCAGTGTCATTGGTGTGTCAGGGTCGAGCCCACTGTACAGTGCTCTGCATTGGACTCATCTCTGACACACCTCTCAACTTCGGTACTGTCCCAAGGTGTTTCTTGAGCAAGTGCAAGGAAACAAAAAATTAACCACCAGTACAGTCACTCCAGCAGCATAAAGGACCATTCACCCACCCTTATTTCATATATCTTCTCTATGCCTTTGTTTACACCACATTTGCATTATAACAATAGTAGTCATTTTATTTTAGGGCGCCCTTTCCCAGAGGCCAGGGTGCTTTACATAAAGTGCAAAGTGAGAGCATGGTACTTAAATAATAACATTAAAACCAATACCGTTAAAAAAACTAAATTAGGAGACACTTTTCACCTGAGACAACAGGAATACTGTTTGTTTAGGAATAATTTCCTCTAAAGCCTCAGTGAACAAATGGGTCTTCAGACCTCTCCTGAAGGCCTCCACTGAGGGGGGCCCTCTGAGGCCCTCGGGAGTGAGTTCCACAAGACTGGCCCAGCAGCCTTGAAGGGCCAGTATCCCAGCATTTTCAGCCTGGTTCTTGGTATCACCATGAGGCCCACATCAGTGGAGCTGAGAGAGGGTGAGGGCAAATCAGAGTGCAAAACATGTGGCACGTAGCCAGAACCCAATCTGTGTATGGGCCTATAAGTTAGTGAACCAGCTCTGAAGGAGATATATGACTTAACTGGCAGCCAGTGCAGTTCATGCAGCATTGAGGAGATATGACACATCTTAGAGAGGCTGGTGAACATCCAAGCTGCCGCATTCTGCACCAGCTGCAGGTACTGCAGCATATCTCACATTTACCATGAAGTACAGACCATTACAAGTTATCGAGCCAAGACATCATCAGCACATGTACTAGCATCACCAGGTCCTCGGGAGGTGGGGGATAAGGGATCTAATTTGGGTGTCATTCTTTAAATGAAAAAAAAACACTCCATACCACTGCCGACACTGGACCTTCAAATGTCAACCCCTCATACATAATGATCCTCAGATTTTTCCCCTTTGTTGCAGCCACAAACTAGGAAGAGCTGAACTGAAGTCTCATCTCCATCTCTGAAGCTACCACTCATCTCTCATGACCCAGATGAACAACTTGTACCTCAGTCCTGTCCGAGTTGAATCTCAGTCAGGTCAATTACATCCAGTCCTAGTTCTCAGCCAAGCATTTATTTATCACTTCCATCACACCTGCATACTGGGTGCAAGCAACATGTACAACTGGGTATCTTCTGCATAGCAGTGAAATCCCAGCCTGCACCATCTAATGATCCCTCCTAGAGGAAGTATGTACACTGCAAGCAACTTGGGCAAGAGGACAGAACCCTGGGGAACATCTCAAGGAAGTGACCCTAGGAGTGAAGAGAAATGTTTCAACACAGCCTTGTGTGTCCTGTTCTTAAGGTGGGACTCAAATTAGCATGTGATATTTCCCAGGGCAACAGATAAGATTTTTGGGGATGAGTACTTTACTCCTCATTTTGAAAGTGAGGAGAGTTAAAATCAAATTCAGATGCGTACAAATGTCTGGACAGAGTGAAATGAGAAGTACATTTTTAAAACCAGTGTAGGTTTATCTAGATAAGAACTGATCAGGTGCCAACAATGCTCCAGCTAATGCTGACAGGTAGCAGTAATTTACTCACCAGTTTAAAAGATAGTGAGTAAAACAAACTTGGGATGTGTACGAGCGTGGTAAATCTGGAAAAAAGTTTTCCTTTTGAATCACCAGTTATTGTATGAAGCACTATCCTATGGAGTGTGCAACATCTACAAATGTTGGGTGAGTGTTGGTACTCATTAAAAAAAATTCTGAAGTGTATTTCCTAAAATGAGGTTAATAAACTAGGTCGGTACTCACTTTATCTGGAGCCCTGATCTTTCCAGTGAGTCACATGTATTCCCTCAGGCTATCCAACAACAGTCATGGTCTACAGTGCCAAATGCTGATGAGAGATCGAGGAGAATGAGAAGTGACCCTTTACCTCTATCCCTCACCCTGATGTTATTGTGCATCCTGACCAGTTCAGTGCCAGTGCTTTGCTTGGACCTAAAGCTAGACTGGTGAGGCTCATATATATTACATACTATGTGGTTTTCCTCAAACTGCAGTGCAACCACCTTCACAATAATCCTGCCCAGAAAGGCCAGGTTATTTATTTATTTATTGAAATGATTCACCAGGAAATGCACACTGAAGAATAAGTTGCTAATCTCAAGGTGCATCCTGAGGGAGAGGATCACAAGGGAGAACACATAATGAAGTACATACACAAAGTAGCATAACAGTCGACAGAGTAAGTGAACAGCTTAAAGGTGTAGACGTAAAATACAGTACAACAATATATACATTATCACATTGTAATTCAAAGTAGAGTGCAGAGTATTCATGACTGTACACCGAAGTTCTGTGAGAAGCAACTATACATAGTGATATGAAGTCTATTATGCATAGTGTTATGCATAATGATTAGAAAGACTGGTTAAGCATAGTAATGAAAGAGAAGTGCATCCTGTATAAGTACTGAAAGAGAAGTGTAACCTGTGTATGAGCAGTTAGCCAAGTGGGAGAAGAAAGCAGTGAGCCAGTTTGAACAAGAGGAAATAAGGACTAGCCACAGGTACAGTTTACCACTAGGAAATTTTGTAGGACTAGAGTGATGGAGTGTGAGGTGGAGGAGTGACGGATCTGTGGAGGGAGGTTATTCCATAACTTAGGGAGGTGATGAGAGAAGGCCATCCATCCAACCGAGGTGGACCGACGTGGAACTGCTAGCAGCCAAAAGCCATATGACCTAAGTAATGGTCCGGTGAGGAGAGAATAGTAAGGGAAGGGGTGAAATATGAGAGGAGCAAACCAAACCAAAATGTTGATGTGAATTTAGCACAGTGTAGGTGGTGACAATTTTCTAGGGTGGAAAAAGCCAGGGAGCGGTAGCGAGAACAATGGTGAGTGAAAGGAGAGGCATCAAGAGCGAAACAGCAGAAGGAGTTAAAGAATTAATGTAATCTGGTTAAGGAGGACTTGGGAGCAGCACTGTAGACTACATCACAATAGTCAAAGATAGGAAGTATCTTCTTCTGTACCAGTTCACGCCTAGATGATGGCAGAAGACAGCTATAGTTCCTGCATAATGCGCCATGTTTGGGGCGCAGCTTCTTCAGCATGGCATCAACATGCCCAGAGAAGCTGAAGTGTTGGTCTAGCCAGACCCCAGACACCTAAAGGAGGAGGTGTCCTCAAGAATTGTCCCATCAAGGGTGTGGAAAGAGGGCAGGGAGGGGAGCCGTGAGAGTCTCTGCTTAGTGCTGGTTAGAGACCAGGCAGTAATTTCACCTGGATATCCAGGGCCAAAGATGGCTTTTTCAGAAGAGGTCTCATCACTGCATCTTTCAATTCTGCAGGGAAGACCTCTTTAGACAAGAAGCACCAAATAATTACAGCAAATACTGTGGCCAGATGCCTGATGCAGCCAACCAGTATTTTTTTCGGGCCTGGATCCAATTCACAGAATCTTGAGTGCAGTTCTGAGATTACCCCACTCACCTCATCAATTGTCCCTGGTCTAAACTCTACCCATAACACTGGAATGCATTTGTGGTGTAATGGCTCAACACTGCTGCATTGCCAGAGGCCATTCAGGAGGATCCCAAACCAAATAGAAGACAGTTTACCTATAGCACTTCGACAGCTCTAGCGCCGACATCCCCTACAGTGACAGCTACAATGCCGACAGTTGGCATTGTAGCGATGGGGATGTCAGCACTCACAATTGGGGGCTGTGCCCCTGAACCCCCCCTTGTGGGGGGGCTCCACCCCCAACACCCACCGGTCTCTAGGCTTCTAACTCTTAGTCAGAGTTGGACTGGAGGAGACAATCACCCAGTGAGGCAGATCCCAATTGGCACACAGACCACCACAGTAACAGGTGGATTTTGCCCAATTCCTGTCACTGTGGTGGTCTTTGCCATCAGGGAATCACTGTCTACAGTTCAAAAGAGATGAGCTGGTTAATTCCTCCCAGCAGCAATCTCCCTAGACAGAAAACTGCTTTTCTCTGGTGGATTGTCCTTTGGTATTTATCAAAGAGAATATTCAAAGCCCATCTGTACTGGGCCCTGGATCTCCTCCAACAATGCCCTAATCTCATCTTCTTGCCTTCATGTCCCTAAGATCACCATCACATCATGGTGATCTACAGATGGGGGAAGAGGTGTGACTTTGAAAGTACACTCCTGGATTCCCACTAAGATTGGGTGGAGGAGATTAATGTTCCTGGTCTGGAAACAGTTATTTTATTGTACTTAAACTTCCAGGGGCTGAATTTCTTTTTATAATCAAGGGCTATGTTTTGCATGTAAACAAGTCCAAGGCAGAGAAGACAGAACACTCATGGATTAAGCCAGATGGGAGATTGAAAAGACTACGGCTGAAATCTGCATACCTGAGATAGAAATAACAACTCCAGTTTGGACCTATTACTAGGAAACAAAGAAATAGTTGAACCTGTGAAGTCAAAGAGGCATGAATGATGTTGTGGGCTTGTGGGCCATCCAGTGAAAAGCATTTGTGGTCTGTGTTTGGCCCTGAGGAATCAGTCATGAGTCAGGACTTCAAATTAACAACATCAGGGTTGTCTTTTTGGCATAACCCACCGAGTCCCCAGTTGGGGTTAGCTTCTACTCTGTTTAGCATTTAGGTAGAAACTAGTAAGGTTTTTCCTGGGTGTTCATTATATTTCCCACAGGCTGTCTTTCTATAGCTGTAGATATTCTGATTCCCCGTAGTCTTAGTGTGTATTATCCTGTAATATATGTAAATTCCTGGAGTATTAAATATTATTTTTATATATTCCATGCTTTCTGTGACTGAGTCTTTTCAGGGGTAGATAGCCAGGGTACAATATATTGGCAAGGCTGTAATACAGTATGTCATTAAAGAGGCAAGATACAGTTACCATATCTAAGAAAAAGTGTTCTCAGCTGTAGCCGAATGAGTGGGACGTTTGCCCTTTGGGTAAGAAGCAATGTACAGTGTGTGAGCAATGACTGTAGTGGGATTTGGACCTAGAGATGAATCAAGTGAGGTTGTAGTGAGTGGTGGCAGAATGCCAAGGTAACCCTTTCAGGCATCTGAGGGGTTATGAAGTTGGTAATAGCCACTGCAGGCTGTGTTCTGGGAGTGAACCCGCCTGTGAAAAACTGGCAGAAGTGGTGGGTCCTGAAACAGATTATTAATAAAAAAAATTATCTGTCCAGTCAAAGAGCAGGATACACAAAAGGGGACACTGTATATTCTACCAGTTTTATTTATTTTGTTTTTATTTCTATTTTATTATTCTTTTCTCCTCCTGCTCCAGAGCCGGCAGGTGGCTCTGGCCCCTACCTCAGAGGGGACTTGTCTCTCCAGTGAGCTTTCCTTGCACCCGTCCCAACTGGCCTTCCCCCAGGGGTTACCTTCCCTTATCAGGGCCAGTGGTGAGGCATGCCTTTCTTTCTCCCACCCCAGGAAGCAAACATCTAAATTGCCGCGGGAAGTCATAGGCACAGCCCACCATCATAGAACCTCTCAGCTCTGAGCCATGTTCCATTTTCTCCCCTGAACCCACACACGTGTAATGGGCAGGATGACTGTCTCAACCTCTGCTGAGGCAGTCTTACACCCTCTGCATGGGTCCATGCTATTGTAGCATTGTGCCTGTACTGACACCCAGTGGAAGCTGGGTGTCAGTCTACAGCACAGTGCTGTGTCCCCCATCCATGAGGAAGGAGAGCTGTCAGTGGACACTCAATCCTTCCTCATCCCAGCCAACCCCCGAGTGACCCGAGTCTGTCCGTGAACCCAGGTTGCCAGTGTAGCATGAGGTAAGGCATCCAGTTCCTTAGCCCTCTGCACCACCAGGCCAGCTTCTACTAGTTTTATTATGTTGCACATAAGAGTAACTAGCTAGAAGACAAGATTTTCAAATGGTGGCACAAGGCTTGCATCTAGCCCTGTGCCATGGCACTTTGGTTCTGGTGGTGTGCCAAACCCTTCCCCTGCAACTGCACCCAATTTTACGATCTCAGGCACAGTTGTAATAGTTCTCATGTAGTACAGCAGCTTACACCAATCATTTGGCACAAGCTCCATAAAACAGCTCCCAGGAGTGCTGCATGGTAGACCAGAAAAGCTGACAATTGTTGAATCTTCAGTACACTGGGGCTTGCAGCAATCTAAGAGGTTTGAAAAATCTGCCCATTATGTCTGGGCCATATGGGAGATGCACAGTGGCAAACCTTGAGGAGCTGCACAAAAGAATAGGGCTTGTCTTTGAGGAAAGACAGCCATGAGCAGACCTTAAAGACCTAATTGAAAAAAAAGAGCAGGGACACGGTGTAAAAATGGTCACCACTAGCCAAAGTCATGAGATGGAGACTAGAGAAACTACAAATGAGCCAGAGCCTAGAACTGAGGCAGCTGTGAAGATAGAGATGATGCAGTTGGAATCAATCTGGTTAATGAGAAGGCAGACAATGTGTGACGAAAAGCAGAGGCTGAGACGCAAACGGCAGACATGGAGATGCAGAGGAAAAAGCTCAAAGCCGTTTTGTGACAGAAAGAGAGAGAGGACAAGAGGAAGAGTCAGAGGAGTGAAAAAGGCACTGCAAGCACAAGATCAAGATGAGAGAGCCTGAGAGACAGAAAGAGTGAGAGGAGCATGAGCACGAGAGGGAGAGGGAGAGGGAGAGGGAGATGGAGATTCTGCACCAGAAGACAGTGTCATGAACCATAAGTACTGGCATGAGTGGTTTGACCAAAGAAACCAAGATTAATTCCAAAATGTTTCCCAAGCATCAAGAGGGGGGTGATTTTGATTTGTTTTTAAAATCTTTTGAAAGAACGTGTAGACAATTTGAATTGGATTTGGCTCCTTGGGCAACCTACCTCTTGCCACTCCTAATGGGCAGGGCATTAGAAGCCTTCAAGAACCAGGTAAGTGATCTCGGAGATGTAGAGACAGCAGCAGTTTGGTGATGCAAAAATAGTTTATTTCAATACTACATAACTTTAGAGCTTACAAACCAATAAAAGTAAGGAGGACACATTGGACAGAGCCCCAGTGCTTAAACCTGTAGGTCTTCTTCAGGGGGTCATTAGACTCCTTTACCAGGATAGACAATGAGGACTGTATAGACTATAACAAAGTGACAAATGCCTTGTTAGAATGTTTTGAGCAGACTCCCAAAGCCTATAGACAAAAATGCAGAGACTTTGCAAAGAATGGGGAATGTCTTAGGAAATCACTGGCAGGGAAGGAGAATGGGTGGTGGAGGAAAAATGCTAGAATCTTAAGGGAGCCATAGCGGAGCCAACAAGCCATTGCATTAGGCAAGTAAGCAAAATAAAGAGAAATAAAAAAACAACTATGGTTCTCAAAGGAAGTAACTGAGAAGGTAAGGGTGACAAGTATGGCATTCATGAGGTACAAGAAAACACAGAGGGAAGAAGACAGAGAACTGCATCTGAAAAAGCAGAGGGAGGCGGGGAAATCAATCAGGAGTGCAAAGGTACAAATAGAAGAAAAAATAGCCCAGGCAATAACAAAAGGGGATAAGAAATTCTTCAGGTACATTAGTGAAAGAAGAAAGACTAAGGGTAGGATTGTGAGACCAAAAAGGGAAGGAGGGAAGTGTGCAGATGGGGACTGAGAAAAACCAGAAATCCTGAACAAGTATTTTTATTCAGTATTCACAGAAGAAGGGGAACATGAGGGACCAAATTTAGGGGACGTAAGCAAAGCACCACTGGGAGAGAGGTGAACACCAGTCCATTTTAAGGAGAAGAGAGTCTTGAAGGAACTTGCTAATCTGAAAGTGGACAAGGCAATGGGGCCAGACAGGGTACATCCCAGAGTATTAGAAGAACTCAGGGAGGTGCTGGCAGCACCACTGACAGACTTGTTTAACAGTTCACTGGAAACAGGTGTGGTACCAAAGGACTGGAGGAGCATGAATGTAGTCATTCTCCACAAAAGTGGGAGCAGGGAGGAGAATGGTAATTATGGCCCAGTCAGCCTGACCTCGGTGGTGGGGAAACTAATGGAATGACTACAAAAAGAAAGGTTTGTGATATATCTCAAACCTAATGATGCACAGGATCTGAAGCAGCATGGATTAACAGTGGGAAGATCTTGTCAAACAAATCTGACAGGTTTCTTTGACTGGGGGACTAGGGAGGTGGATCAGGGAAGTGCAATGGACGTGGTCTACTAAGATTTTAGCAAGGCCTTCAATACAGTCTCACATAGCAGGCTAAAAAACAAGCTGAGCAGCCTGGGAGCGGGTCCCAGGGTGATAAACTAAATTAAAAATTGGTTGAGCAATAGGACACAGAGGATGGTGGTGAATGGAGTTCTATCCAAAGAGAGGGAGGGTGACCAGCAGGATCCCAGTGGGACCAGTGCTTGGACCAGCCCTTTTTAATGTCTTTATAAGCAACACTGCAGAGGGGCTGGAAGGGAAGGTGTGTCTCTTTGCAGACAACACAAAGATCTGCAACAGGCTTAAAATGAGAAGGAACTTAAGTAAGTTTGAGGAGTGATCAAGGGTGTGGCAGCTGAGATTCAATGCAAAGAAGTACAAGATCAGGCACTTGGGGCACAGAAATGCTGGGGAAGAGTACATGATAGTGGGGTGGTACTGATGGCCACCAAACAGGAAAAGTACGTGGGAGTAATCGTATCTGATGATCTAAAGGTTACCAAACAATGTGAGAAGGCTGTGGGGAGAGCCAATGGAATGCTGGGGTGCATGGGGAGAGGTTTATCCAGCAGAAGGAAGGAGGTGGCGATGCCACTGTATAGAACATTAGTGAGAGCTCATCTAGAGTACTGTGTCCAGTTCTGGAGGCCACATCTCTGGAAAAACATACACAGAGTAGAGGCAGTTCAGAGATGGGCAACAAAAATGGTGCAGGGGCTGTACCGAAAGTCATAAAAGGAGAGTTTAGAGAACCTCAATATGTATACCTGGAAGACCAGAGCAAGAGGGGGATATGATAGAGATTTTAAAATACCTCAAGGGTGTCAATAAGGTACAAGAGAGTAGCATAGTCAAAAAAAAAAGATGTTTGAGAACAAGGGGCCATGATATGAAAATGTGGGGGAGGGGGACTTAGGAGTAATGCTAGAAAGTATTTTTTCACAGACAGTGTGGTGGATCCATGGAACAGCCTCCTGGCATGAATTGTAGGGGCAAAAATGGCAGAGGAATTCAAAAATGCATGGGGAAGACATAAAAGAACTCTAGCAATAGGAAAGCGAGGGTAAGATGCAGATAATTTAGGATCTGTGTTATACGAAACAGGTAGGGAAAATGGGCAGATTAGGTGGGCCAAGCAGTCCTTATCTGCCATAACATTCTATGTTTTTATGTGTCTATGTTAAGGAAGGCACCGAGAGATAGCTATATGAAATGTGTGTACAACTGGGCAATCTGTTAGAGTGATGGTGAGAGGATGCAAAGGCTAGCTATGTGGAAGACACAAGATTTGTTTCACATTGAGAAGTTTTTTAAGGCTGTACCAGAGGAGCTCCATGAAGGAGGCTACTGAGAGGCCTAATCAGTTTGTACCCAGAGGACCATCCACTCAGTGCAAAAATAATTAGGGAGGGACATCAGGTGGCTTTAAGAGAACTCGGGGGAGGGGCAAACTAAGGCAAACCGGTCTGTGCCAAAACAAAAAGGAAGACGAATGGCTTCAAAAGTAAGGAGTCAGGGGAATGCAGGTATCTGCCAAACACCTGTTGTATGACTGTCTGAAAAATATGTCAAAATCTATGAGTGCAGGTAAAAGTCATATGCCATTGCCACAGCAATAGAAAAACAGTGAAGACCTTCACAGTTACAGAACTGGCTGTTTGTTGTGATGATCCATGGGTTTTCCAACACTGCTGTCTCCAGGGAGTTCTCCTTTCCTTGAAACAAGTCGGACTCCGAATTGGTAATCTATAGTGTGGAATGGTGTGGGGGACAGAGCCCACCATTTGGGGAGTGGGGGTGGGGTGAAGCCCCACATAAAAAACACTTGTTTCCACTGATGGCACAATGCCAGCTGTTGGCATTGTGCTATTGCTATAATGCCAATCAACAGAATTCCTGTTGATGTGGCTTGGTGGAACTGGTAGAAGTGGGTAGTTCTGGAAGCTCCCAGCAGTTGATAGCCTGTACCTAGAGTACAGTTCCCAATAACACTAGTGCAATCATGCACCCTGTGTTGGTACATGGGATGGTAACCCAGGAATTGAGGGATGCTGGGGCCTCTATTTCAGTGGTAAAACAGGATTTGATTCAAAGTGAATAGATCCTGCTGGGCTAGTTTTCCTGAAGTTGAGTATTGATGGGTCCTGTGGTCTCAGTGCCAATGGTCTGGATCTTTCTAAGCTGGGAAGGTGGCCAGGGGATATGGGAGGTGGGTGTTGGATTGGACCTGTCCATTGATGTAATTATGGGTAATGGCTTTGATAGCCAGGACAACACTATGTGTATTACTATTTGTGGAAAGGCTAGGGAACAGGTTCCTAAGGACACAGATGGGGCAGTGCAAATGGAAGGAACCCCTCCCTCAGCAGCAAGAGATGTTGTAGCTGAAGAATGAGCTGGAAGCACCAGTTCTGAGCCACAGCTACAAACTGAGGAGAGCCCATCCGTGAGTAGATCTCATATCAGAGTGTGTCCTAGAGAAGGTCAGGCAGAGCTAGGGAGAGCTCAGTAGGCTGACCTGTTCTTATGGAAAATATTGTAGTTGGCACCAGAATGGAAGGTAACTCTCAGGGTCTGGTGAAAAGTGAGCTATACTGGGAGAATGGGTTTGTATATCATAAGTGGGTTCCAAAGGCAGGACCAGTGGATCAGCTTCTGGCCTTAGCCCATGCAATCCCCTTTTCTGGAGATTTAGAAGTCAGCTGTACAAAAATGCAGCTGACCAACAATGTTTCCTGGCCCAGTATCTTTAAAGATGTGGCAAACGACTGCTGGACTTATCTGAAGTGGCAGTGGATGGGAGCAGTTGGGGACAGAGCTAAGGGGACATTCAGTCCCCTGTCTATACAGTAATTGAAGATCCATTTTGGTGGGTGACTCTGGACACTATGGAGGCAGTATAGCGCAGTGGTTTAAAGCTCTGAGCTGCAAACCTGGAGACCTAGGTTTGAATACCACAGCCCCATTTGCATACTGTGTGACCCTGAGCAAGTCACTTAACTTCCTTGTGCTTCCAGGTTGCACCTGTAAACAAGCTTTTAGCTTAGTGTGTCTCTCCTTGTTAAAAATAAAACAAAAAACTGAGGCCACTCAGCATCCAAAGTTGCACAGGCAAGAGGTACATTTTGGTTGTCATGGTTTACACCATGAGGTGCCCACATGCTGTACCCTTGTCCTCCACGGAAGCAAAAAAGTGTCTGATGAACTGCTGGGGATATTTAGCCAGGTGAGTTTTCCCTGGGAGATTCTGCCAGATCAGGGCATCAATTTCATGACTGCCCTATTGGTTAGTCTTTGGCAGAAGTGAGGGGTGAGGCAGGTCAGGGCCTCCTCATACCACCCCCAGACTAACAATTGAACAGTTTAATGTGTCTCTTAAGACTATGTTAAGGGCATTCACGGACCAGCATGCAAGAGAGTGGCTCAAGTACAGTACCTACCCTAGCTCTTATTTGCATATAGGCAACTCTCCTGAGAGTCTGCAGGGATCTCACCCTTCAAGTTTCTGCTTGGCCATGGGGTAAGGGGTCCCCTTGATTAAGTAAGAGATGAATGGGAGGGTGAGCTTGCTCCCTAAGGGGAATCTGCTGTGCAGTACATTCAGAATTTCAGGTCATGGCTCAAATTTCTCAAGAGGCTCACACAAGATTACCTAGACACTGCACAGCAGAAATAGAAGATGCATTATGACCATGGAGCCAGATTCTGGGAGTATGAAACTGGGCAATAGGGGGATGGTACTCATCCCTGTCAGAGTAATTTACAAGCCGCTTGAGAGGGTTCTTACTCAGTTGTCAGGAGGATGAATGATGTAAATTACATGGTGGATCTTCCAGACAGGAGGTGAGGCACAAGCAGTGAATCTGCCAAGTAAACATGATAAAGCCCTACCATGACTGGGATGAGGTGGTCCTGGCTGTGTGCAGCTATCTGGAGGAGAAGGCAGAAACAGACCAGCTGGTGGATCTCCTGGGAGAGGTAATGGGAGAATCCTCAGTGAATGCTGTAACCCCTTGGAATAGCTGACACTGGCCCAAGCTGCCCAAATTTGTGGGGTACTGCAACACATTTCAAGAAATGTTCAGAGTTAAACTGGGGTATACCATGCTGGCAGAGCACTATGTGATAGAGGGTGTCAGGCTCCGCAGAGGTATTCAACCTACAGAGTCCCTGAGAGAGAAACATGCCATTGAGGGGGAGATCAAAGTAATGATTGCTCTCAGGGTAATCCAGAAGTTCAGTAGTACCTGGGCTTCCCCAATGATATAAATCCCCAACAAGTTAGAACCATAAGGTTCTGTGTCAACTGCCAAAAGTTCAACAGCTGCACGAAATCAGATGCATACCCCATGTCAAGATGGGTGGGGTCCCAGAGAAATTGGGGGAAACTATGTATCTAACCACCATAGACCTGACAAAGGGCTATTGGCAGGTACCTCGACCCCTGGGGCCAGAAAGAGGTCAGCCTTCATCACTCTGTTTGGCCTATTTGAGTTTTCAAGTAAGCCATTCAAGATGAAAACTGTACCAGTCACTTTTCAATGGCTTATGGACCACATTCTGTCTGGGGCTGGAGTCTTTACTCTGGAGTACATGGATGGAATCGCAATATACAGCCAGACATAGGAGAATCTCATCAGGCAGGTGACCGAGGTGCTCCACTGACTGAAGGCTGCAGGGCTGACATTTAAGGTAGAAAAGTTCCAAATAGGGATGGCAGAGCTGTTATACATTGTGCACAGGGTAGAAAGTGGGTACATCTGGCCTGATCCAGTAAAAACTGAGGCCACACATGGATAGGCCATGTCCATATCAAAGAGAAAAGCACTGTACAGGCCTTCCTAGAGATACGAACATATGAACAAACGAATGTGCCAGCAGAAACAGACCATCCAGTCTAGCTAAGTCTGCTCAAGTGTGCAGCTAGCACCCCTAGTTTGCAACTGCCCCACCTCCTCCCCTTTATCATCCCACTGCCACCCCCCACCTTCTACACCCTCACTCTCCCTTGTTTCCTGTCCCATGCCCTTTTGAAGCTGTTCACAGATTTACATGATACACCCCATTCTGGTAGTGCGTTCCATTTTGCTACCACCCTCTCTGTGAAATAGTGTCTCCTCATTTCCCTCCTAAATCTTCCCCCTCTATTCTTAGTCCATGCCCCCTGGTGTCCCTCCCCTTCCTTAGCTTAAATACCCCATCTGCCCCATCCTTATTGATTCCCCTCAGATACTTGAATGTCTTTATCATGTTCCTCCTGTCCCCTCTATCCTCCAGAGTGTACATATTCAGGTCTCCCAGCTGCTCTCATAGTCTCTCCCTTCCATTCCATATATCACCTTTGTTGCTCTCCTCTGCACCCCCTTCAGTAGTCTGATATCACACTTTAGGTTGGCCTGCAAAACTGCACACAATACTCTAAGTGCGGCCTTACCAGCAACCTGTAGAGGGGCAAGATCACCTCTCTTCACCTGGATGAAAAACCCTTCGCTATGCAACCCAGCATTTTGTTTGATTTTGCAGCTGCTCTCCTGCACTGGTCAGTGTTGTTCATAGTCCCTGTTATCATTACACCTAGGTCCTTTTCCTCCTCAGTGATCCACAGCTTAACCCCCCCCCCCCCAAGCCAGTATACCTCTCCTTCGGGTTCTTCGCCCCCAAAGTGAATAACCTTACACTTTTGCATTGAATCCCAGCTGCCACCTCTCTGATCACTCCTCTAGCTTGCTTAGGTCTCCTGCAGCTACTTCCATCCCTCCCCTCCATCCACCACTGCTCCAGTCTTGGTGTCATCAGCGAACAGACTTACCCTGCTCACCACCCTGTGTGCAATGTCTGATATGAAGAGCCCAAATAATACTGGCCCCAGCACAAAGCCCTGCGGCACCCCACTCATCACCGACCTTGGAGATGAGAGCTCCCCTCTCACCACCACCTGTTGCAGCCTCCCACTCAGCCAGCTTGTAATCCAGTTCATCATTTTTGCCCCTATCCCTACACCAGTTAGCTTCCCCCCTGAGCCACCCATGAGGCATCAAATCGAAGGCCTTGCTGAAGTCAAAGTAAAGAACATCCAGTGCATGACCCTTATCCAGCTCACCTGTCACCCAGTTATAATACTGTATCTAGTTGGTCTGACAAGACTTCCCTGAAACAAACCGATGCTGCCTCACATCCTGGATGCCATTGTCCTCCAGGTACGACAGCAGTCTTTCCTTTAGTATAATTTCCATGAGTGCACACTATGGAGGTGAGACTTACCAGACAATAATTACCCAGTTCATTCCTTGGCCCACTCTGGTGTAATGGTTCTACATGTGCCATCCTCCAGTCCAGTGGCACACATCCCAGCTCCAGTGAGGTGCTGTATAGATCCACCAGCAACACCTCCGACATCTCCCTCAGCACCCTGGAGTGGATACCACCCAGGCCTGGTGCCTTGTCTGCCTTCAGTGCACTCAGTCCCTCTAGGACTCTACTTGCCTCAGTTCTTCAATCTGTCACCTCCTCTCCCCTGTCCCACCCTCCCAGCCCATGCACTGGTAGCGATCACCCCTTTTCTTCCATGAACACTGAGCAAAGGAATTCATTCAGTGCTTCTGCCTGCTCCTTCCTCTTTTCCATCCACTCCCCACCCCTTTTTGTCCTCACTATTGTCTTCTTGCACTTCCTTTTCTCCCTGATGTATCTGAAAAAGTCCCCCTCCCCCCGTTAATTCCCTGCGCTAATCTTAGCTCCCCCTGGGCCTTGGATTCTCTCACTTTTCTGGTCACCTCCCTGAACCATCTTGCATATTTCTCCCTGTCCACTTCCTTCCCTGTCCTGCTATACCTCAGGTGCACCACTTGTTTTGCCCTCACCACCTCCACAACCTCGCTGTTCAACCAGCATGGTTTTCTTGCTCTGCTCCTCTTACTCTGTGCCTTGGTGCAGACTTTTGTTGCCTCTGTAATCCCCCGTTTAATAATATTCCATTTCTGCTCCTCTTCCATTTCCTGCCTTATGTCCTCCAGTTTCCCTTTCAGTAAACATAGAATTTGACGGCAGATAAGGACCGCTTGGCCCACCCAGTCTGCCCATTTCCCTACCTACTGGATAAGCTGCAGATCCTAGTTAACCAGCAGCCTACTTCTTCCTACCCCCACCCCCCAGAATTGCCTTATGACTATCCCATGCATGCTTGAATTTCCCACTGATTTTGACCTCACAACCTCCTCTGGAAGGCGCTCCATGCATCCACAACCCTCTCTGTGAAGAAATACTTCTAAATTACCTCTGGCGCCGCCTCTATCTTCAGATTGTGCCTCTTGTTCTTGCACACCTCTTTTTTGAAAGATGCTACCCTCTTGGACTTTGTTGATTCCTTGAGGTACTTGAAAGTTTCTATGTCCCCCCCTCCCTCCTTTCCTCGAGGCTATACATATTAGCTCCTTAAGTCTCTCTTCATATGACTTCTGGTGCAGACCCTGCACCATTTTAGTTGCCCTCCTCTGGACAGCTTCTGTCCTGTCTATGTCTTTGCGGAGATTGGGTCTCCAGAACTGCACACAGTACTCCAGATGGGGTCTCACCAGCTGTCTGTACAGAGGGATAATAACTTCCTGTTTTCTACTGGTGATGCCTCTCCCTATGCATCCCAGTATCCCCCCAGCCCTCCTTGCTGCCCTCTCACATTGCTTTCCCATCTTTAGGTCATCTGATATGACTACCCCAGGTCCCTTTCCATTCTTGTTGTTGTTAGTATCTCACCCCCCATTGTGTACTCTTCCCCTGGGTTTTTGTTTCCCAGGTGCATTACCTTGCACTTCTTAGCATTGAATCTAAGCTGCCATACATTTGCTGATTCCTCTAACCTTGCCAAGTCCTTCTCATCCTTTCCACCGACCCTGTGCATCAACTCTGTTGCAGATCTTAGTGTCATCTGCAAGAGACATACTTTCCTTCCAGTCCTTCTGCAATGTAACGCATAAAGACATTGAAGAGGACCGTCTATACTGAACCCTGCGGTACCCCACTAGTAACCCTCCTTTCTTCTGAGTGGACTCCATTTACTATAACTCTCTGTGTCCTATTCTCCAGCCAATTCTTTACCCAGGCTGTCACCTTGGGACCCAATCCCAGGCTGGATAACTTGTATATTAATCTTTTGTGTGGGACTGTGTCAAATGCCTGTCCACAAATGTGTCAAGTTCTTCCTGCATCCCCCCAAAGTCCACCTCCCTGAAGTTTACCATCCAAGTAACTGATTTCTCTGGCTCACCACACATTGTAATATTAAACCACACCGTTTGGTGATCACTGTCGGCTAGTGGGTCCTCTACCTTTATTTCCCTCACTGCCTCCCCATTCGACAGTACCAGATCTAAAGTGTTCTTTAGCCTGGTAGGTACAGTAACCAACTTTGTCAGGAGATCATGTCCAGGAGCACTTACTCCCTAGCACTGGAGGTGATTGGAATGCTCCAGTCAATCCCCTGGCAAGTTGAAATCTCCCACGATGACCACCTTCCCTTTTCTACATACCTTTTTGATTTGTCCCACTAATTCCTTGTCAAGCTCCTCAGACTGGGACGGTGGCCTATATACCACCCCACACCTCAGTTTCCTACCCCTTGAGTCAAGGAGCTGCAGCCAGATTGCCTCTGTTCTCCTTTCTTCCCCCTCGTCCCTTGTACATTTGATCCCGTCCTTCACACAGACTGCCACCTATTCCCCCCTCCTCCCTTGCAGTCCTTCCTGTATAATTTGTATCCTGGGATTGCCAGATTCCAGTCCCAGTGCTCAAGTTGCCCACGTTTCTGTGACAGCTGCAACATCTGTCCTCCACACTGCTAAGAGTGCCTGTAGCTCAGCGGATTTATTTCCTAAGCTTCTTGCATTCAATGAGACCACCCTCCATCCTGTCCCCTTCCCCTCACTTGCCTCCATCTCCTCCCTTCTACTCCCTCCTTTTTTGGCCACCCCGAGTCCTTCCCTGCTAGCCTGGGAGGTAGGCTGTGACTCCATTCTATAGGATCCCTGCCTACCTGCTGTCCACTTGCCACCCCCTATCTAGTTTAAATCCACCCTTGTTGCAATATACCTCCCCAGTGTTTGCTTTAATACATCCTTCCCCTTCCAACTCAGGTGCAGTCTATCCCTTGCAAACAGATTGTTATTATCCCAGGTACTGTCCCAGCTGCCCACAACCCCATACCCCTTAGTCTGACACCATTCTACCAACCATGTGTTCAACTCCCTAATCTCTCCTTTCTCACTGTGCTTGCACAGGGTACTGGGAGCACTTCAGAGAAGGCCACAGATTTCCCAGTCTCCTTACACAACCTTCCCACTTCCTCAGTTCTCTCACTTGCTATCTCCACCGTTTCCCCTGTTAGGTCATTTGTCCCCACATGTACCACAGTGTGTGGTTTCCTCCTGCCCCTCCTTACGCACCTTAGGAATGCCTGTCCTGCCTTGTCTGCCTTTAATTCTGGTATGGACTCCACCCACATCCAACTGTGCCTCTCCCCCTTGCTGCCCCATCTGACCCCCTTGAGTATGGAGTCCCCCAACACCAGTATACCCCCCTTTTCTTTCCTTGTGCCCATCACCCCTACCCATATGATCATTTTTGGGGCCACTCAAGACTGTGTTTTTACCATGTGCCCCAGTGTCTTCCCCCCGCCCCTCTCAATTGAGACCCCTCCCTCTCCTCCTGTTTGACTGCCAACCTCCCTCTCCCTCCTTACCTCTCCGAGTATTATCCCTCCCCCTGCCACACCATGCTCAATCTCTCCACTAGTAATGCCCCTTACTCCCTCAACTTTGTGAGTGCTATCCCTTGTGCAATCACCTCCTGTATCCTCTTTCTCATGTGTTGCTAGTAAAGAAAACATGTTCCATATCCTCTTTGCCTTACTATGTGTTTTCTCCTCCCTCCTGCCTACTGCTGCTCCTCTTTTTCTAGGTCCTACTAGAGTCCACCCTTCATCAGCTGGCTTCCTGTCTAGTTTGCTCCCTCCCCCTCCCTTGACCCACAGTTTCTTCTCTGTGATGCCCCCACAATACTCTCAGATGTCAGCCCTCCTACCGATGCAATCCTTCCCTCATTCCTCAACCTTCCCAGCTCCCTGCCAAGCCACGGAACTTCTTCCTCAAGCCTCCTTAGCCTGTGGCATATTGGGCACCCTCCCAGCCTCCACAGTATGTTCGTCCACATTGCTGCCCCACAACCATTGCACCCAAGAATCCTACCCATGGTCCACACTACCTATACAGCCTCTCCACACTAACTGTCCTTACAGCAAGTAGAATTAAATAATCCAAACCCAGCCTCTAACAGGAATTTTAATCCCAAATGCCCTTGCACACAGCATACGACAGCCAACTACAGTACTAACTGGAAACCACCATCCTTCTCATAAGGACTATAGACCTACTCATTAGTTATATATATATTTATATATCTTTAAGAATTAGCTCATATGGCTGTTCCTTGTTTCCTCCTTCCTGATCTGCTCTGTGGGCTCAGGTCAGTTTGCAGCTCCCCAAACTCCTCCCTCACAGCCTTCAAGCCCAACCCCCAGTGGTAGTTCAGTATTTACAGTCACTCCAGCCACAGAAACCTTTCAGTTAAATTCCACTTTAAGCTAAATTAGAAAAAAAGTAAAACAATAGCAAAACTTACACAAAGCCTCTACAAATTAACTCTCTCAACAGCAAGTAGAATTAACTAATCCTTCTCTCCTGTAGTTTAAAAAACAATAGCAAAACTTACAGAGAGCTTCACCACAGCAAGCAGGTTTAACCACTCCTTCTCTCCTGCAGTTTGATGACTTACTCAGAATTTAAAGGCTATGTGGGTGGACAAGTCTGGGCGTGCCCTGTGAAGTCACTCCAGCAGCAGAACTTTCACAGTCACTCCAGCCACAGAAACCTTTCAGCTAAATTCCACTTTAAGCAGGCTTAACCACTCCTTCTCTCAGGGTAGTATTGAAAGTTTGTGCCACACTTCAGTAACATGGCCAAATATCTGTCCATTCTCACAAGGAAGAAAATGCTGCAAAAAGTTCAGTGCATTGATCACTGTGAAACTGTTTTCAGACAGTTGAAGGAGACATTGTGGTGTCAGACACCTGTGCCCATGAGCTCTGACTATTCTCTGAGGTTCAATGTGCATGTGGATGCATCTGGTCATGGGCTTGGCGCAGTTCTAAGTCAGGTCACACGCACGGGGGACAGACACCAGTCATGTACCTTTGCTGGAAGCTGCTGCCTAGAAAGGAGGCCTACACCACAATCAAGAGGGAGTGTCTGGGTATCACCTGGGCTCTGCAGAAACTGCAACTGCATTTATATGGGAAGGAGTTCACACTAGTCACGATCACAACCCCCTCACATGGCTACATAAGGCCAATAGGCAAAACCCCAAACTATTTAGATGGAGCCTGGTACTGCAGTTCTATAATTTGGAGATCAGGCACCATGGTGGGGCACATCATGCCAATGCTAGTGGCTTATCTAGGCATTAACTAGTGGCCCAGTAAAGAAAGGGAGGTGCTTACAAGAATTAATGATTTGTCAGAAATGGAGAAAACCGAGAGTGTACAGTAGTACATAGAGCAAACCTGCTACCATGAAACACAAACATCTTATCGGGTTACTAAAGGATTGGTGTTTCATTTTTCTGGGGTTGGAGATGCAACAATTTACAATGTATTTCACTGTGCGTGCTGCTTTTTTTTTTTTTTGGTGTTACTGTTGGAGTTTCAGCTAGGCCTCGTAAGTATTTCAGCTGAGGGATGAAGAGATGTGACTTTGGTAAGTGCACTCCTGGATTCTCACAGAGGTGAAAGTGTACTCCTGGATTTTCAGAGATGTTGGTTGGGGCAGATACTGTTTCTAAAACAGTTCTCCTGTTTACCATATCTAAGAAGAAATGTTCTCAACTGTAACCAAAAGGATGGGTCATTTACTGTTTGGTACTGAGCACTGTACTGTGTGTGAGCAATGGTTCTAAAGGGATTCAGAACCAGAGATACACCATGCGTGGTTGCAGCACGTAGGGACACCTATATCAAGTTAACCCTTTCAGATGTCTGAGGAGTTGTGAAACTTGCAACAGCCATTGCAGGCTGAATTCTGGGAGTCAGTCTGTGGTAATTATATAACAGATAACATTAAAGTCCAGTATCAAGCCAGCTAGAGTACCAGACATGTTAATGAACCAGTTCCAATATAAAGGTTATAGAGGTCAACATATTAAATTAGTGACCTAACCAACAGGAGTGGTCTTCTTGCTCTCACCAGTTGACAGTTACCAGTAACATCCAGGGACTGCAGAAAGATAATTAGAATGTTCTGTCCTCTTACAAGAGACCATTCAAATCAAAAATCAGCAGTACAGCCTGTTCCAGTACTGCCACTACTGGCTGTACAAAGTTCCAGATATCCAGAAACGGCTACAGTCAAAGATCTAATTAAAATCTGAGCCAGAGGCACTCTCACCACCTGTCAACCCCAAGTAGGCTGCAATCTGCCTACAGCCTCCACTAGCAGCTCTGCCACTCTCTCCAACGTCCATGAAGTGTCCACAATTCACCAGTCTTCAGGGCTTAACATTTCAAGTCCTCCTTCCTTCACACAGCTCTAGTACAGCAAATGGCTTTGGGGGGGGCAGGCTACCTCAAATCCAGCTGTCTGTGGCCTGCTTCCCAGGTGCCAAACATTGATTACAGATATATATATATATATATATATATATATACACATATATATACAGTATATATATATATATATATATATATATATATACATATTATAGTGGCATGGTAGTACCACTACAGTTAGGGTAGCACGCCACTGCTATGTTAAACCTCAAAGTTTGTACCTTGATAACTTTGCAATCGTTTGTCCGATTTGCCTGAAATTTGGAATCTTGAACTGCCTGCAATAGATCTTTGGATCTGGAAAGTTTCGCTCAAGTTGGGTGTACGGTTGTGGAACCGTAGTGCACTCGAAAAGTGAAAAATGACTCTTGTTGTGAATACTTCAGTAAGCCATAATGGACTGGAGAATGCATTTCAGTGGCTTCAGATTTGTTGGTCTACATGTGGCCTGGGTTGAACTGGTGCCTTTTGAAGATTTGGTAAAAAAATATTGCTCTGTTTAAAAGTTATTCAGTTTTTTCATGTCCCATTATAGCTTATGGAAAAATTTATATGTGCACTGCAAAAACTTTCGCTATCACATTTTTGTGTTGAGCTTCCCAAAATTGTTTTCATGCTGCCGCCATCTTATTTTTCAGTTAGTAACAGAGAAAAAAACACTGTAATTCAAAACATAATACAGTTTGGTAAACACCAAGAGTAATATTTTTTTTTAAATTGTTTCCATAGGGCCTCATTGTAAATGAGCCTCGGCTCAGTTGAGTATATCCTAGTTTATATGATCATATGAATAAAACTTTTTACTACAACTACTACTACTACTACTAATTGGGCCCTGAGGAACATGCCCTGGCTTTAGTTTGTCTCTAACTTGTCTGCAAATATGTTTTTCAAGTTTTTGCTGTATTTTGATTGCAGCAACATTTTTTGTTGCCATGCAAAATTCGACCTCAGGAACAATAGTAGCCATGGCAACATTTTTGCGTGCAAAATTACATTCCCATTATAGAGATAGGAATGTTGCGATAACATTAAAGTTATCATGGTAACACTGCATGAACACGTTTTGCTATGTCTTCTTTCCTTTGTCACTTCATTGTGGCAAGGTGGATTGTGCTATTGGCCTAAAATGTTCAGGGTGGTAAGCCCTAGTCCCACAGATGTGCCCTTTGGTGGTTTGGTATGAAAACATTGAAAAGGCCTATAGTTACAGCATTCCAAAATTCAGAAATTTTCCCATGGGATAACAGTGCAGTGGCCGTGATGCCTTTCGGTGCCCGTATCTCAAAAATGTTTCAAGATATGAATTTTTTGTCACAAAAACTCTTAGTCCCCCATGAATACCATGAAATTTGAATGTTTTTTCTACCTTGTACTGTTACCAAGATATTTGGGAAGTAGTTTTCCAATTGCTCATTATCATGTCTGTAGGACACTATTTTGCCCTTGGAGTTAGCACTCACAGTGTTTTTCAGTGCCCATATCTCATAAACAATGTGAGATACAGATTCAGCCAACTTATATTGTGAGAACTACTCACTGTCATGATTACGACACTTGAATTTTCTTCCTAGCTGCTATGGTTCCTCAGAAATTGGCACATTAGTGTTACAAGGGTTCCTTACCTTATAGGGCTGCTGTATGGCTCCATACTTATGTGTGAGTGACAGCACAGGGCCCAGAGGGCCCTATGTTCCCACAGACACATATATTTATGCACAAATGGGCAGCTTTCTGGACGTGCTGGGCCCAAAGGGCCCCATGCTCCCACCAAGTCATAGCATTTACTACTTATATTACACTTTTTCAGAAAGAAAGGAAATTCTTTGCAAAAAACTTTGTTGTGCATCAGTTAGGGTTGTTTCCACAGCAACAAAAGTGTGGAAATTCAATGTTAGGGTTACCACCCCAACACCCCACCCCCACATCCCTCCTCAGAACCCTAACTCGCATTCCCCACCCCATCCCACCCCCACACACATATATGCAAGACACATGCAACATTGTAAGAAACTATACCACTCTGGCACATCTGTAATCACAATAATCACAACACTGTATTGATTTCACGTACTGTAACACTATGTAATGAAAAAACAAATACAGTATAATTGACTGTATACTGCCAGCTCAGTATGATGACACATTACTGCTGGCATATCTTCTTCATACAATGACAGGCTGTACACATTTTAAAAATATTGATTGATAGGGAGAGGCATCACCAGTAAAAAACAAGAAGTTGTTATCCCTCTGTACAGACAGTTGATGAGACCCCATCTGGAGTTCTGTGTCCAGTTCTGGAGACCCCATCTCTGCAAGGACATAGACAGAATGGAGGCTGTCCAGAGGAGGGCAACTAAAATGGTACAGTGTCTGCACCAGAATTTATACGAAGAGAGATTAAAAAAGCTTAATATGTATACACTCGAGGAGAGGAGGGAAAAGTGGGGACATGATAGAAATCTTCAAGTACATCAAGGGAATCAACAGAGTCCAAGATGGTAGCATCTTTCAGAAAAAGAGATGTGCAAGAACAAGGGGGCACAATTTGAAAATAGAGGGGGGATGGCTCAAAGGTAATGTGAGGAAGTATTTTTTTCACAGAGAGGGTTGTGGATACATGGAACAGCCTTCCTGAGGAGGTAGTGGACTTAAAAACAGTGGAGGAATTCAAGAATGCATGGGACAGACATAAGGCAATTCTAGTAGGGGGGGTAGGAGGAAGTAGGCTGTTGGTTAACTAGGATTTGCAGCCTATGTATTAGGTAGGGGAATGGGCATACTAGGTGGGCCAAGTGGTCTTTATCTACTATCAAATTCTATGTTTCTATGTGTCATAATTCAACAACTGGGTCACTGCAAGTATCGCTGCTACCACATAGGCATGTGGTAGCAGGAAAGATGGAGCTGACATATATACAGTATTTTGGAGATACTGCTCAGGTAGGAAGCTACCACCATCACATGTTGTTATACTGCTGCATTACCTAGAAATACTCATTAACAGTATGTTATGGTTACCTTTGCATGTTACAACTGTTGCTTTTACATCTTACCTGTAAACTATACTACAAAAAAATTACTTTTATTATTGCCACTGTTTGTTATAGGACTGACTCACTGTGTTAGGAAAAAAATGCAAACATACAATGACTGTTGCTAGGCTCACACAAACTGTCATTTCTAATACACTATGCGTGGATAACATACTGTGTGTTTCATCAGTTTTTATCTATTGAAATATGGGCATCTGCTTAAATCTTGTTATTGATGTTTGTAACATAAAAATGCTTACTGTGAGCCATCACCCATGATTGCTAAGCATGTGTGTGTATCCCCAAGGCACTATGATGGCAGCAGAACTCAAACTGTTGGTAGACCATGATGATGTATGTATCTTGTGGAATGTTTAGAGACTTTTATGTTACTTCTGTTACCTGATCCTGCTTGTCTTTGGTTGGTTGTCTTGCCTTAGCCCTTCCCTTGCTTGCATGTGTGTCTGTGTGGGGGAGGTGGGGGAGAATGTGGAGTTAGGGTTTTGAGGAGGAGGAGCGTGGGGGGGGTAACCCTAACATTGAATTTCCACACATTTGCTGTGGAAACAATCCTAGCTGATGCATTAATGAAGTTTTTGCAAAATACATATATATATATATATATATATATATATATATTTATATATATATATATATATATATAAATAAATGTAACCCCTCTCTTTCAAGAGGGGTATATCTCCTTTAGGGACCCCTTTCTCTGCTAATTGCCCCAGAAAGTTAGGAAATGTTTTAGTGTTTGGGGTGTAATTTCTGCTGATCGCCATGTGGTGGCAGCAGTGAGTAGTTTTCTTGTGTATAAATAGGCCAGAGACAGGAAGCTGAGGATAGGCTGGGGGACAAGTGGAAGGAGTTGCAGGCAAGGCAGGAACTTGGCAGTCCGGGTTTGGCCTGCAAGGGGGATCCCCCCCAAGTGAGTAGACAGGATCGGTAGGTGCAGAGATGTGGTGCTGGCAATTAATGGGTGCTCCAAGGGAGGAGGGCTAGATAGCCTGGTGGTGTCATTTGGGAATATGGGTCTCCCGGGGCAGGGTGTTAGAGTGCCCAGTAGGAGGGCCTTAGGGAGGATCCTAACCTTTTTCGTGTGTCAGAGGAGTCCTGGGTCACCAAGGCTGTGGAAATTATGGCAGGGATCCCTCAGGGGATGGGGACAATGGCAGTGTCTCCTCCTGTACCCAGTGTGGCAGGGTGATCCAAGTTGTTGAGGGGGTGCAGGAGAGCATCCACCCATTTAGGGACCTGCTTTGAGGGGCAGGCCCTGGGGTACCATTCATAAGATTGTTTGGGAGGGCTGCAGGTCATTTGGACAGGCTCTGGATGGCTACTCCTGTCCTGATGCTTAAATCAGATTTCAGAGTCTGGCAGATGGGATGCTTTAAAGGCCCGGGTTGCTATCCTTTCTGTTCATCTGAGGGACACCCAGGGAGTGTAGAGCCAGAGTTTCTCAGGAAAACAGTGAGACCTTCCTCGAGCTGTTTGGGGGGGGGGATCTTGGGCTGTGGCAAGACCTGGGTTCTCCTGTGTGGCAGGACAGCTTGAGGAAGTACTAGCTTGGAAGCTTGGAATGGGGTTGTGGCCTGGGTATGCTGTGGGTTTGCCATGCCTTTGTCTTGGGCAGGTCCAGGGCCTCCATTTTTGAGCAGGGTCTAGAGGGATTTCAGGCTTGAAGTCCCAAGTGTGGTCTGATCAGGGGAGAAAATTTCCCGTGTTCCCCGTAGGGTGCTTATTGGTTTCTGGGACCAGGTGGGGAGAGGCTGCTCACTTCTCTACTAGGAAGGAGATGCTTGACCAAGGAGTACAGGAAGGAAAAGAGTAAATCTGTGTCAGAGGCTTCTGGAGCCCTGTGATCCTATGGGAATGTAAAGTCCATGTTTCAGGCATATCTTCTGAGTATTTTGAAAGTTTAGATCTTTAAGCCTTGTGTGTACTGTCTATAACATCTGTCTCCTTCCTGTTTGGTCACCAGCCTATGTAATATAGTTTAGGCCCCATGGAGCAAGTGGTTAAAGTACAAAGAAGTAATGGACCCTTGTGGCCCTCTAAACGATTTGGGCACAAGAGAAATAAAGTGATTTTTTGAGGAATATGCTGGAGTTGATCTCATCTCTAAATTGCTTAAATGAATTAGGATAACCCCCAAAGCTAATTTCCCTCTTTCAAGAGTTATTTTCTAGTGTGCCTTTGATCATCCCATTGTATCTTGGTCCCTGGGGTTGGTGGGCTCCATGGCTTAAGTGAAGAAGATGGTGTTGCCGTGGATGTGAAATGAAGGTTGCGGTGCCTCTTATAAGGTGTGTTTCACTGACAGAAGACAGCTCAGGGTAGGCCCATTGTTTTTCTTCTTTCTTCCCGCAGATGGGCCAGGGGATCTTCTGTGTTGGGTTTCTTGCATGCCACTGTACCCACCCTTTTTTAACATCTGGAAGTCCCTAGACAGAAGGAGGGGGGTACAGGGGGTTACACATGGGAGCTTGTCCTGGATGTTCCCTTTGCATCCCAATAACTCAAAAAACCCGACTTCCATCAGTACTCAGGTGCTAGCAGGCCCCTACCATGTGCAGGCTCTGTGGCACAGTTTTAAAAAAAGAATCCTTCATGGTGGTGTGAAAGTAGGCCCTAGACCTTGTGGTGTGGTGCTTGCACATCAATCAATCAAATGTTTATTTATCCAGGTGAACATCGTTGAGAAAGGCTTATTTGCAAGATGGACCTGGTAAGGTCAAGGTTCAATTACATGAAAGATGTAGTACAATTCAATGTACACACACAATGAGGAACAGAATATACAGTATATATGACTGAG
This sequence comes from Neoceratodus forsteri, assembly GCA_016271365.2. Lineage (NCBI taxonomy): Eukaryota > Metazoa > Chordata > Ceratodontiformes > Ceratodontidae > Neoceratodus > Neoceratodus forsteri. Next base: position 706,046,737 of record CM057455.1, read on the forward strand.
TGGTCACATGCTGCCTTTGAAGGCTCCTGATTGGTGGGTGCCTGCAGTGAGAAGAAATAGAGTGAGAGCCTGGCGCCATTTCCTAGCAGTATCGAGAGGAGGTTGGAAGTGTGGAGACCTATCCTGGATGAGTAAAATCAAAAGCAACTAATCGACTCCCTGAAGAACAAGCCTTATCAGTTTCTTCCTGCTTATTAAGCATCACAGGGAAGGGTTGAGGACAGTTAGGAGATTGTGTTGGGTGGTTGTATGGACTGGCATCAAAGGACTGTAGGCAGAGGCTTTAAATCTGGAGAAGAACAAGTTTTCTCCCTGGAGGAGCCATTAACTACCATCCCTGCTTCATTGCTAACCTGGCTCTGGCAAGCAAGAGAAAAGGACCAATCAACTGACTGGTGCATCAGGTGGGGATTCTGGGGGGAAGGAATTGTAAGACTTCCCGTGTGTTGGATTTGCTCCAGCTCTACCCCTGGAGGCATTTTCGATCATGCCCCACCAATTTTCTTTTGAGGTCCCCCTTCCAGTGCATCGGAGGACTCTGTGGCAGGGTCTTTAACATTGTGGTCACTGGGGAGCAGGGACTTAGGAGATTTGGAGAGGCTATCTTTAGTGGAGAGTACTGGGGAGGTACCTGCTATGGGAATCACTCCCGATATAATAGTCGAAGAGGAAGAGGGTGCAGCCACTAATGTGAAGTACGGGGGTAACAGGGAGCCAAGACATCTGCCCTGCTCCCCAGAGCCAGCTACCAACTATTCTCGTGGCTGAGGGAGAGGCAGGAGTCTCAGACAACCAGCAGAAGGTCCCCCAGGGCCCAAAGGGTCTCCACCATGATCCCTGCCTGGAGGTAGACCTATGGCCTAGCAGGATAAGACCTGAACCCCACTTGCAGCAAACTCCCAGAGCTCCAAACATAGTGGTTCTTCTAGTCTCCTGTCTGCTGCATGTAAGGAGGTGAAAAAGAGAGAGGAAAAGTTATGGAGAAATGGAATGAGGATGCAGATGAGGAGAAGTTTCTGAGCAGCAAATGAAAGTTCTTGAACTATCAAGTTTACTGAGCCATTCCTTGCCCATTCCATCACCCGTTGGTCACCATCGATGACCACACCCCATGATTGCCAGAGCAAGCTAGGTCTCTGTGGACTCAAATGGATGGACTGAGTTTGAGTGACCCTTTCAACCTTCAGTACCAAGGTGGAGTATGGTTGTCACCCAGTCAAGCTTGAAGGATTAGTGTTCGGGACCTTCCTGATTGGAGCCAGGCCGAGAGGTGGTTCAGGAGAAGGATGCACGTGGAATATCCAACCCTGGATTATCCTTATGTGCACAAAAGAGTGTGGGACATTATAGAAGAAATGCAGAAAGAATGGATATACCAGGAGCAGCTAGAAAGGCTGAAGCGTCATCCGGTAGGGGGAGGCATGCCCTCTCGGCAATTGCTTCAGAAGGCTCGTGCTATGTGCCACACAGCTCTCTGATCCAGACTGACACTTTTTGAGCACTGTTCTCTGGGGCAGGACTTGGCAGGGACTCACACCAAATATTATGTGGTGGAGAAGGATTCTTTCGGAGCTATTACCACCAAGCTGGACCTAGAATTTTATTTCCTGCCTGGTGGGGGGCCTGCTACTTGAGCCTACTGAGGTAGCTTTTTTAACTGTGCCAGGAAGATTGCTCCTTGAATCAGTAATTAGCTGATTTAGCTGTGAAAGAAGACACACCATTGAACTGAGAGTAGCTATATGTTAATTTGCTGTTCGATAATATTAAATCATTTTTTTCTGCATTTAAAATGTGTTTGTAGTATGTGAAAGGTGTGTGTGTGTGTAACTGAATAGTAGAATAATAAAAGTGTATATAAAGTAACTTGTTTTATGAGGTGGGAGGTGTAATCCAGGGTAGGGGGAACAGCATTTCTACAATCACCTTCAAAATGTTTCCAACATTGCTAATTATTGAAGTTAAATGGCACATGCCTTCTACAATTTAGATTATTGTTATTTGTTCCAAGTTCTGGAACCTCCTGGCACAGGTAACCTAGTTGGAGTTAGTTTAATAAACAAGAATGGTGTTAGTGTTGAGAGTTTGGGGAAGGTTATCTTTTGGCTGTTTCCAGATAACTCCTTGTAGGGTAGTTCGGAGAGATGCGCATTACCCGGTCTGTCGTATGTGCCCATCGGGGCCCCCTGCCATCATTCCCAGGAGGGAATGATTTCCTGGGTAGGGGGAGAGTGTAAGCCACCTCTCTTTCAAGAAGGGCTTACACTCCGTGTAGGGACCCCTTCCTCTGTTAATTGCCCCCAGAAAGTTGGGAAATGTTTTAGTGTTTGAAGTGCAATTTGTGCTGATCATCATGTGGTGGCAGCAGGGAGTAGTTTTCTTGTGTATAAATAGGCCAGAGTCCAGAAGTTGAAGAATGGCTGGGGGAAGAGTGGAAGGATAGGCAGGCAAGGCAGGAGCTTGGCTGTTAGTGTTGGGCCTGGAAGGGGGGATATCCCCCAAGTGAGTAGACAGGATTAGTATGTGCAGCAACTTGGTGCCAGCAATTAATGAGTGCTCCAAGGGAGGAGGGCTAGATAGCCTGGTGGCGTCATTTGGGAATATAGGTCTCCCAGGGCAGGGTGTGAGAGTGCCCAGTAGGAGGGAGCTGTAGGGCCTTAGGGATTATCTGAATCTTTTTCCCATGTCGGAGGAGTCCTGGGTCACCAAGGCTGTGGGATTCATGGCAGGGCTCCCTCAGGGGATGGAGACACTGGCAGTGTCTCATCCTGTACTCAGCAAGGTAGGGTGATTCAGGTTGTTGAGGGGGTGCAGGAGAGCATCCACCCATGTAGGGGCATGCTTAGAGAGGCAGGCTGTGGGGTGCCATGCATAAGATTGTTTGGGTGGGCAGCAGGTCATTTGGACAGGTTCTGGATGGCTGCTCCTGACATGATGCTTAAATCAAGCTTTGGAGTATGGTAGATGGTATGATTTAAAGGCCCAGGTTTTCATCCTGTCTGTCCAGCCCCAGGGCCGAGCCATAGTGTCTCAGGAAAACAGCGAGGTCTTCCTCAAGCTGTTCAGGGGTCCTGGGCTGTGGCAGGGCCTGTGTTCTCCTGTGTGGCAGGACAACTCAAGGTAGTGGTAGCTTGGAATAGTTGTGGCCTGGGTACTCTGTGGGTCTGCCTTGTCTGTGTCTGGGGCAGGCCCGCGGCTTCCATTTATGGGCAGGTCTTTAGGTTTATTTAGGCCATGGTTCTTTTTGCTGGGTGAGGAATTGTAGGTCGGCATAAGTTGTGAGGGTCTAGAGGGATTTCAGGCTCGAAGTCCCAAGTGTGGTCTGGTCAGGGGAGAAAAATGCCTGGGTTCCCCGTAGGGTGCTTATTTGCTTTGGGGACCTGGTGGAGAGAGGCTGCTTGCTTCTCTACAAGGAAGGAAATGACTGAGCAAGTAGTAAAGGGAGGAAAACTGTAAATCAGTGCCAGAGGTTTCTGAAGCCCTGCACTCCTGTGGGAATGTAAAGTCCATGTTCCGAGCACATTGTCTGAGTATTTTGAAAGTTTAGATCTTTGAGCCTTATGTGTACTGTCTATAAAATCTGTCTCCTTCCTGTTTGGTTGTCAGCCTATGTAATATAGTTTATGCCCCATGGAGCAGGTGGATAAAGCACAAAGAAGAGATGGGCCACTGGGGCTTTCTGAATCATATAGGCACCGGAGAAATAAAGTGATTTTATTAAGGAATATACTGGAGTTGATCAAGTCTGTAAATAGCTGAAATGAATTAGGATAACCCCCAAAGCTAATTTCCCTCTTTCACGAGTTATTTTCTAGTGTGCCTTTGATCATCCCCTTGCATCTTGGTCCCTGGGATTGGTGGGTTTCATGGCTCAACTAAAGAAGATGGTGTTGCCATGGATGTGAAATGAGGTTGGGGTGCCTCTTATAAGGTATGTTTCACCAACAGAAGACAGCTCAAGGTAGGCCCATTGTTTTTCTTCTTTATTCCTGCAGGTGGGCCGGGGGATCTTCTGTGCTGGGTTTCTTGTGTGCCACTGTACCCCCCCCCTTATTTTAACATCTGGAAGCCCCTAGACAGAAGGAGGGGGTACAGGGGTTTTTATATATCTATATACATATATATATATTTATTTATATGTGTGTGTGTGTGTGTGTGTGTGTGTGTGTGTCACATAAATGAGAAGAATGCAATTACTTATGTAGGCAGGCTCCAACTAAAACTTTTCCACAGGAACACGGAAAAGTCCAAAGTCTGGGAATCACATTCTCAGAGAGTGGTGACACATATGGCAAGCCGTTAGGGACATAATTCAGAATCCCTGGCTGTATAGTAAAACACACACTATATGGTGAAATACATACATCACATAGTGAAATATATACATTATATAGTGAGATACATACACAATGTAGTGAACCACATACAGTATCTACTGAAATATATACATCGTATAGTGAAATACATATACTGTATACTGAAATACATATATTATATAGTGAAACACATACACTATATAGTGAAATGCTTACATTGCATAGTAAAATACATACACGATCTACTGAAATCCACATACTGAATACTGAAAATCCACATACACTATATACTGAAACAAATGTACTTTGTACTGAAACATATAGACTACCTATTGAGATACATACACTACAGACTGAAACATCCACATAAACTATCTACTGAAACAAATACTCTATAGAGTGTAACACATACACTATATATTGAGAAAAAAATGCATACACTATCTACTGAAACAAATACACTATATATTGAAATACATACACTACACACTGAAAAAAGCATATACACTATATACTGAAACAAATACACTATATATTGAAACATCTACACTTTATATTGAAATACATACACTATCTATTGAAATAAGTACACTATGCACTGAAAAATCTGCATACACTATTGAAACAAATACACTGTATATTGAAATACATACACTATCTATTGAAATGCATATATTACACTCTGAAAAAAGCGCATACACTATATACTGAAACAAATGCACTATATATTGAAACATCTTCACTTTATATTGAAATACATACACTAACTGTTGAAATAAATACACTATGCACTGAAAAATCTGCATACACTATATACTGAAACAAATACACTACATGGTGAAACACATACACTATATATTGAAACTCATACACTGTAGACTGAAAAATTCACATACCCTATATACTGAAACAAATAAACTATATACTAAAATGGACTATGTTCTGAAACTACCCAGCCCTCTGCCCCTCCCCCATGAATGTCCTAGAGCTGAACTCATTGTCTGCAGCATTCAGTTAGCTGCCAGCTTGATGAGAGGACCTCTGAAACTGCAGAGCTGAGGTAAACAAAACAGGGCTATCTCTTATTCTACTTCTTTATGGGGGTTTTCCTTTTGGTTTGCTTGCACACCTTTAGTCAAATATCAGACCATTGTGATGTGACAAGAAACTTTTAAAACTAATTTAAATGCTGTAGTTTATTCTTTTAAATAAGTGTTGCCTTCATGTACTGTCAGACAACACATTTGTATAGGAAGCTAATATAGGATATTCCTAATATACCTGTATACATAGGGAGCTGCATGCATTTTTCCAAGTTAAAGTGTTGATTTGTTTTATGTGTAATTATTTACTGTGTAAGTCCAGCAACTTATCTGAGTTAAATGCTTTGGAAGCACTTCAGGAGCTGTGGAAGTGTAAGCCAAAATCATTGCTAGTTTGTACTCTATGGACTATGTTTAAAGTTTTTATTTTAAAATATATATTTTTGCTGCAATCCCTCAGTATTCAATTTTCATCAGGAGTTTAGCTGGCATATGCATATAATTTGCGTTGTTTTACTAAATAACTTTATTGTGAATCCTCACTGGAGGCATGCACAGTCTCTTTTGGGGTTTGAGCTTCTCAAACTCTGTTTTATTTCTTTTTTTTTCTCATAGAGATTTTTATCTCCTTAGTCACCCTGCTACCCCTTTGCCCACTGACATCTCCAGCCCAATCACTTACCATCCACAGGACATATTTGCTCTGAGATCCCCCCCACTCACATCCCCCGTGTTGGGGCCAGGATGGGGAGGGCCATTGACAAGGAGACACATATATGAGCAGAGCCCATTTAGCAGTGCAAAATCTGCAGCAAGTTGTTGGATCATTTTGCCATTAGGGGGTTTCTACCTTTGGTTTCATCCCCTGGGCAGCCAAGCATGAAATGATGCAATTGCATATAAAGACACATGCTTCCTTTGTGCCTGCCTGAGCCCTCCCCTTATGCAACTCCACTGCCCTGCCAGCCCTCCTCAGCTAGGTGGATGTTGTAGAGGGGTGGTCAGACTTCCCTCACTGAGAGGAGAGCATTCTCGAGATGCTCAATCATATCCCCCACAGCTAACCCCTGTGCAACTCAGGTCCACCCCAAAACTGGGCCACTGGCATGGGAGCAGTGCAATCACCACCAAGCTGCTAGGCCAGCCCACCAGACTGTGTTTTATAAGTAAATAAAGACAGCATATAGGTAAAAGAAGAAAACTGTATTTTAACTAGTCTGTTATAAACATTTAAGTCACATCACAATGTTTTGAAATCAGATAAAGGTTTTGCAAGCAAAATACGTATAAAACAATACATGAAGAGATAGATAAGATAAACCTTTATGTTTACCTTCTGCATCTTAGGAGACATCGGCCAGGTTTTTAGTCAATTAGGGCCCCATTTTCAGAAGGTTAGCGTGCAGAGCTAAACATTACACTGTGGGAACAGCATGGTTGGATCGGTGTCATATTCAGCATCACTTGATGCTACCCTGATCATGTGCATGTGCATATATACTACTACGGGCATGTAAATGAGCAATCCTCTCCTGCGTACCCAGCACCGTGCTGTATAAAAGGTTTTCTTAGTGACTATAAGTACCTCCCTCTACATTTTATTCTCAGCATCTAGGCTTCTAGTACCTAAATGCTTGATGTTGCACTTTTTGGCTTTGAACCCAACTGCCATGTCCCATAGCACTCTTTTAAGTTTTCTAATGTCCCACTCATTCTCCATCTGCACCCATCAACGCTTATTACAGATTGTGGTGTCATCTACAAAAGGCATATCTCCTTCCAGTTTTTCTGTTATGCCACTTATAAAGACACTGAAGAGGATGTGTCCCATTACTGAACCCTCCGGCACCCTACTGGTCACTCTCTCCCTCACTGGAGGAGTGCCATTACTCACCACCTTCTGTGGCTGTGCGCTATCTCAGGTGCAGCACTTTGGAGTGCACAACACTAATCTGAAAATGGGGGCCCACATACCACTGTAACAGGACTAGCACTGCATTGTGATAAGCATGGCTGATACTATTTTAAAAAGCATTCTTCTGTGCAGTGCTAACCTGTTAATGTGGCACTTTTTTTTTTTTGCATAGGATTACTAATTGCAACCACATGCTCATACAACTGGGGGTTACTCTAAAGCATATAAGTTGTACAGGTATATTAAATGCTTTCTTGAAGTGTTAACACACTGCATGGTTAGTGCTAGTTAATGATTCTGGGAATCGTGCGTTAACTGCACACACGCAGCCTGCCAGCAACCCCCCACACACATACACACACAGTTCTGGACACAATAAAAAAACAAGCATTTGTCAATGCTGAATGTTGATTGCATTGGTCTGTTGAGCTCACTCACTGGCCCTCTGTCACTCACTCATTCTGTTTCTCCCAGTGCTGCAGGCTGCTGTTTTGTACTGAGCTCCTTCCTGCGTCGGCACCCTTTTCTGTCCACAAAGAAATCCGCAGATGGCCTGACAGAGCTCCGTTGAGGGGGGTCACTCCCCCCTCTGACTCCCTCATTCTGTTTCTCCTTGTACAGCAGGCTGGCCATTTGTACTGGGCTCCTGCCTCTGTTGGTGGCTTTTTCTACCAACAAAGAAATCTGCTATAGTCCCAACACAGGTCCGTTGAGGTTGCTCACTCCCCCTCTGTCACTCACTCATTCCGTGTCTGCCGGCTGGCCTCTTGTATTGGGCTCCTGCCTGCGTTGCGCCACCTTTTTCTGCCCACAAAGGAATCCACAGCAGTCACAATAGAGCTCTGTTGAGCTCACTCACTCCCCCCTCTCTCACTGACTCATTCTGTTTCTGCCACCGCTGCAGGCTGTCCTTTTGTACTGGGTCCCTGGGTGCATTGCTGCCTTTTTCTACCCACAAAGAAACCTGCAGCAGTCCCAACAGAGCTCTGTTGAGCTCACTCACTCCATTTCCCTCACTCTCTCACTGGTTCTGTGTCTCCTGTGGGTGCAGGCTGTCCTTTTGTACAGGGTTCCTGCCTGCATTGGCTTATTCTGCCCACAAAGGCGGCTTAGGCCTGGGGGACTCATAGGCCTTAAGCGCTTCCTTGCCCACACTGATTGGTCCCCTCTGACGAGGGCAACCAACATTGACTTGGCCCTGGCCTTCTTTGTAAGCACTTTCAACTTTGCCTGTGATATCTTTGCTCCCATAACTGCTAGGCGGTCCAAAGTGAAACATGCCCCTTGGATCACCCCTGCCCTACTGAGGCAACTTAAGCAACGCAACAATCTTTGGCACCTTGCTGTTGCTTGGCGTTCAGCTGACAGGCAGTCCTATGCTGCCTTGCGCCAACCAGTGCACCTGGGCCATCCGCAAAGCAAAGGCGAATACTACCAAGCCTCTCTACCTCCTCCTGGGGGAACCCCAGGTGCTTCTGGGACAACATCAAGCAACTGAATGGTCTCCCAGTCCCCTCCTTCTCTTCTCAACATCAATGGTACCGTCTCCTCTGACCCTGCCTCATTGCCACCCACCTCAATAACTCCTTTACCGACCTAGCTCAGTACTTCCTGGTAACTTTTTCAGTCCACCTTCTCCATCTGTACCACCACATTACCGCCCTGCCTCTTCCACCTGCGGCCTGTGTCACCATGCAAGAAGCTAGGCCTTACTTGCTAAAAGCCTCAACCGTAACACCATCTGTAATGACTCACTTGATCCCCTGCCTTTACGCCAGGTCCTGGATCAGGTCCTCTCACCTATTATGTGCATTTTCAACAAATCACTCTGTCTTGGACACCTCTGCCTGGAAGATTGCCACAGTTACCCCTGTCCATAAAGGTGGTGACAGGACTCTTCCGGGTAACTACCAACCCATCTCAATCCTCTCCCCCTCTAGAGGCGTTAGAGAAAAATTGTGGCGCCCCAAGTCTCTGACTACCTCTGTAGCACAATGTTCTCTGCCCTGAACAACACGGGTTCAGAGCAGGTCATAGTACCAACACAGCACTCTGGAATTTTCCAACTTCTCCATGCCTCCTTGGACTCTGGTGCCCTGGCTGGTGCTATATTCATTGACCTGTCTAAAGCATTCGATACTGTTTAGCATCCTCTTTGCTCTTCACCCGACCTAGAAAGCTTTGCCTTCAGGACCTGTTCCTGGTGCACCAGCCATCTCCCCCACTCCCAATGTGTGAAAGTCAATGGTACCCTCTCTGAAACATGCCCCATTAAGCTAGTGCCGCAGAGGCCCAATCCTTGGACCCCTACTATTCTCACTCTTTCTTAACTCTCACCCAGCAGTTGTACGGGTAAGATGCTTCTCTATGCTGATGATGCTGTTCTCATGCCTCCCACAATGACCCCATGCTGCTACAGAACTCCCTCCAATTAGTCTTTGACTCTCAGCTACCTGGTTCACTGAGCACCGACTTGTTATCAACCTTAAGAAAACAAAACGATGCTCTTCTCCACCCCCAAAAAAAGTACAGCAAGTTTCCTTAGCTGTCCACTCCACACCCAATCTCATCATTGACCAGGTGCAGTCCTATAAATATCTTGGTATAACCTTTGACCCTGCACTTTTATTCCATGGACATATCTGCCCAAATTCTGTCACCAACTCACAGCTAGGCATTCTTTACCGCACAAGAAATGCCTCCTCCTGATGCCCTCCCGCCTGGCTGTCACCTCCTCTGTCATGTCTCTATTGACTATGGCCTCCGGGTCTATGGCTCAGCAGATCAGACCTGCCTCAACAAGGTTCGCCTCACAGTTAATAAGGCCTGCAGACTTATCACTGGTGCTCCCAGACTCACTCACACATGTGAGCTGTACACCCTAGCTACCCTACTCAACCTGGAAGAACGACTCATGTATCAGACATGCCAGCTCACCTTTAAAGCCCTGCATGGCCTATCCCATAGGCCTATCCAACTCCATTTGCCGTACTGCACCGACTCCTGATCACGCTGCAGCTCATCAAGAGCTACCTAGTTATTCGAGAGCCAGGACCTCTCAAGGTCAGAGGCATTCCCCTACCGTCGCCCCACTGGTATAACTCCCTCCTGCCAGTGTCTCAAACTCACTAACCTTAGCTTGCTTTAAGCCCAGGCTCAGAAACTTCCTGCTTAGCTCTAGAAATGCAACTGCCGCTTAGCCTAGTGTAAAAAATATATATATATATATATATATACATACTCTGTTTGACAATGTTCACTGGAGTGGCTTCCCTTCCTTTCCCTACTAATTCCTCCTCTCTCTCTCCTCCCTTCTACTCCCCACCAGCCTCCCCGACCATAAGTTTTGCACCTTTTGTTATCTTTTGCTCGTTGGAGATTGTATTCTATTGTAACAAAATTGTAATTGAACTGTAACTTTTTGTTTGTAAGTACTGTGTCCCTTGTACTACTGTTCTGATGTCCTCTTTGACGACAAGGTACTTTTGTAAATGAGCCTCTGGCTCAAAGGTTTCTAAACTGATGTTTAACTAAATAAATAAATAAATAAAGAAAGAAAACTGCAGCAGTCCTGCCGCAGGTCCATTGAGCTTGCTCACTCTCCCTTTCTAAGTCACCCATTCCATTTCTGCCTGCACTGCAGGCTGGCCTTTTGTACTGGGCTCCTGCCTACATTGCTGCTTTTATCTGCCCACAAAGAAATTTGCAGCTGTCCCGACAGGGCTCCATTGAGGTCACTCACTCCCCTTTTCTCACTGGCTCATTCTTTTTCTCCTGGCACTGCAGGCTGCCCTTTTGCACTAGGCTCCTGCCTCTGTTGGCACCTTTTTCTGGTCACAAAACAATCTGCAGCAGTCCCACAGAGCTCCGTTGAGTTAGCTCACTCTCCCTCTCTCACTCTCTTGTTCTGTTTCTGCCAGCGCTGCAGGCTGCCCTTTTGTACTGGACTCCTGCCGGCATTGCTGCCTTCTTCTGCCCACAAAGAAATCTGCGAAGTTAAGATAGAGCTCTGTTGAGCCTGCTCAGTCTCCCTCTCACCGCCTCGATCTGTTTCTCACGCTAATGCAGGCTGCCTTTTTGTAGTGGGCTCATGCATTGCTGCCTTTTCCTGCCCACAAAGAAATCTGCAGCAGTCCCAACAGAGCTCCGTTGAGCTCACTTACTCCCCATCCTTCACTCGCTCATTCTGTGTCTCTCACTGCTGCAGGCTGTCCTTTTGTACTGGGCTTCTGCCTGTGTTGGCACCTTTTTTTGCCCACAAAGAAATTCGCAGCTGTCCTGACAGAGCTATGTTGAGGTCACTTACTCTGCCTGTCTCATTCACTCATTCTGTTTCTCCTGGCATTGCAGGCTGCCATTTTGCAGTTGGCTTCTGCCTCTCTTGGCACCTTTTTCTGCCCACAAAGAAATCTGCAGCAGTCCCAACAGAGCTCCGTTGAGCTCGCTCACTCCCCCTCTCTTACTCAATCATTCCGTTTCTAGCGGTGCTGCAGGCGGCCCTTTTGTACTGGGTTCCTGCCTGTGATGCTGCCTTCTTCTGCCCACAAAGAAATCTGCAGCAATCACAATACAGCTCCATTGAGCTGGCTCACTCAGTCCCCCATTCTCACTTGTTTGTTCTGTTTCTTCCATCGCTGAAGGCTGCCCTTTTGTACTGGGTCCCTGCATGCACTGCTGCCTTTATCTGCCCACAAAGAAATCCACAGCAGTCCCAGCAAAGCTTCCGTGAACTCACTCACTCCCCGTGCCTCACTCGCTCGTTCTGTGTCTCCCAGTGCTGCAGGCTGCATTTTTGTACTGAGATCCTGCCTGCATTGGCAGCTTTTTCTGCCCACAAAGAGATCTGCAGCAGTCCTGACACAGCTCCGTTGAGGTTGCTCACTCCCCCTCTGTCACTCGCTCATTCCTTTTCTGCAGGCGCTGCAGACTGGCCTTTTGTACTGGGCTCCTGTGTGCATTGCTGCCTTTTTCTGCCCACAAAGAAATCTGCAGCAGTCCCGACACAGCTCCATTCAGCTTGCTCTCATTCCCCTTCTCTCACTCGGCCATTCCCGCTTTCTGCCAGCGCTGCAGGCTACCCTTTTGTACTGGGCTCCTGCCTGCATTGGCGGCTTGTTCTGGCCAGAAAGAAATCTGAACAGTCCCACACAGCCCATTACAGCTTGCTCACTCCCCTCTCTCGCTCACTCATTCCGCTTCTCCCGGTGCTGCAAGCTGGCCTTTATGCTGGGCTCCTGCCTGTGTTGCCGGCTTTCATGCCCACAAAGAAATGTGCAGCAGTCATCATAAAGCCCATTGAGCTCACTCACTCCCCCTCTCTCACTCGCTCATTCTGGTTTTCCTGCCACTGCAGGCTGCCCTTTTGTACTGGGCCCCAGCGTGCATTGCTGTCTTTTTCTGCCCACAAACAAATCTGCAGCAGTCCCAAAAGAACTCCTTTGTGCTCACTCCCTCCCTCTCTCTCTCACTCACTCGTTCTGTTTCTCCTGCCACTGCAGGCTACCCTTTTGTACTGGGCTCCTGCCTGCATTGGCGGCTTGTTCTGGCCAGAAAGAAATCTGAAGCAGTCCCGACACAGCTCCATTGAGCTCGCTCACTCCCCCCTCTCACTCACTCATTCCGTTCCTCCCGGTGCTGCAGGCTGGCCTTTTGTACTGGGCTCCTGCCTCCGCTGCCACATTTTCTGCCCAAAAAGAAATCCGCAGCAGTCACAATACAACTCTGTTGAGCTCGCTCACTACCGCTCTGTCACCACTCATTCTGTTTCCTCTGTGCTGCAGGCTGCGCTTGTAAGGGGCTCCTGGCTGCATTGGCAACCTTTGTCTGCCCACAAAGAAACTCCAGCTGTCCCGACAGAGTTGGCATGAGGTCGCCAGTCTCCCTCTGTCACACGCCATTCTGTTTGTCCTGGCACTGCAGGCGGCCCTTTTGTACGGTGCTCCTGCCTGCATAGGCGCCTTTTTCTGCCCACAAAGAAATCCGCAGCAGTCCTGCTAGAGATCTGTTGAGTTCACTCAGTCCCCCATCTCACTCACTCATACTGTTTCTCCCACCGCTGCAGGCTGGCCTTTTTTACTTGGCCCCTGCCTGCTTTGACACCTTTTTCTGCCCACTAAGAAATCTGCAGCAGTCCTGACAGTGCTCTGGTGAGTTCACTCACTCACCTTCCCTCACTCGCTCTCTCGTTCTGTTTCTCCCAGTGCTGCAGGCTGTCCTTTTGTACTGGGCTCTTGTGCTGGGGCCTTTTTCTGCCCACAAACAAATCTGCAGCAGTCCCGACAGAGCTGAGTTTAGCTCAGTCACTCCCCCTCCACTTGTTCGATCTTAATCTGTCCCAAACACTGATTTCCCACAGCGATCGTGCTATTCTCTGGCAGGAGTGCAAAAACATATTTAGACTGGATGTGAAAAATGACAGCTGTACTCTTCATAAGGAGGTGTGAAAAAAGTGCCACTGTTGAAAATGTGCTGTGAAAATATTACAAATGTGCAAAGCTACAAGGGTGTATGAAACAGTTCAATGCATGCGTGTAACACAATCATGTTATGGAGTTTCGTCACCAAATGCCACTGTCATTTTCTTAATCTGTCCCTAACACTGATTTACCACAGCGACCGCTTTATTGTGTGCATCAACTGTAAAACCACATTTCAGTCAGGATGTGAAAAATGACAGCTGTACTGCTCATAAGGAGGTGTGAAAAAATGGCACCGTTGAAAATCTGGCATGACAATATTACAAATCTGTGAAGTTACAAAGGTGTGTGGAAAGTGTGCAAGGCACACTTGTAATACAGTCATTTGCTGGGCTATCATCACCAAATTTTCAACACAGGCATTTTAGACCTCTGCTCATGAACAGTATCACTGTCATTTTCTTAATCTGTCCCGGACAGTGATTTCCCAACAACTGTTTGTTTCATACCGGAAGTGCGGAAAAACACATTTCGGCCAGGATGGGAAAAATGACGGATGCACTGTTCATAAGTAGGTGTGGGAAAATGGCAATGTTGAACATCTGGAGTGAAAATATAAATTCACGAAATTATGAGCATGCATGCAAACTGCGCAACACACGCTCGTAACACAGTCATTTTATTGAGTATTGTTAGCAGATTTTCAACACAGCCATTTCAGGACCTTTACTCGTGAACAGTGTCACTGTAATTTTCTTAATCTGTCCTGAACACTGATTTCCCACAGCAACCATGCTCTTCTGTGCCAGAAGTGCGAAAACACATTTCCGCCAGCATGTGAACAATGACAGCTGTACTGTTCACTAGGAGGTGTAACAAAATGCCAGTGTTGAAAATCTGGCATTAAAATATTGCAAATCCACAAAGTTACAAGCGAGGGTAGCAAGAAAGCGCACGCTGAGAACAGCGTCATTTTTTGATTATTCCTTACCACTTGTAACACAGGTATTTTGAGATCCACCGCATGAACACCGGCACTGTCATTTGTTAGTCGGCCCCAAAGGTGATTCCACGCGAGTGACCGCAAAATCACCTTCGGGTGACTAACATAATCACAATTCAAGAATTCATGAGAGGGTCCCAAAACCCTATGTTGAAAATTTGTGAAAAAAGTCCCAAAAATGCCTGAGATATGTACTAAAGTTGAAAAAACACTATTTATTACGTTATACAGCTTACCACCATTTCCTCAGTTCACAGTCAGCTTTGAAGAGCGCAGATGTGTTCCTGGTCCACTGAAGATCTGCGTAAGCCCGGAGGTAAGTATGAGGTGACATGGGGTGGGGAGGCAGGGTGCAGGGTTGCGCAGGCTGCAGGTGGGAGCCAGACACCACGGTGAAACCGGCTTTCCTTTTGCAGGTAAAATAAAAAAATACTTCACGGGACCATTTTTCCGTTTACAGGGGCATGTGGCATGCTGGGATGGGCACCCAGCGTGCCACCAATGGCTTTCTTTTGGGGGGGTAGCAGTAGCCTACAGGGATTGGGCACCCCGTCTGCAGGAATAAAAGTGGAGGGGGTGTTACAGAATCCCAACAGGGAGTGGGCTCCCCTGTTGGCACCATAAACAATGGGGCACCGAGGCTGACGGAGTTTGGGGACCCTGTTGGCACATAAACACGGTGGGAGGGGTTATATTGTTTGTGAACTTCACAAACAATATCAGGGTTTTTACATCCCACTCTGCAATGATGGGTCACTCCCTCACTGCAGCAGATGGCTGATACTGCGATGACGAGGTGGCCCCTGATTGCAGCGGCAAAATTGTCAGCAGTTGGTGCAAATATTCCAAACTACTGTCACCAACAGCCTGCAATATGTTATTTGCACTGTGCACAATCAGTATAAAAATGGTGCATCCTGTCTGCCCCATTTCCCATATTAATCCTCAGAACCTACTGTCCATGCAGGGTAATAGCCTTCACTATCCACTCCCTTGTTTCCCTCCCTACTACTATCAGCATGAGTAACCATTATACCCTTCACTTTGTCACAGCCATTCTTGAAACCATTTATGGTTTTGATTTCACCATCTCAGTTGGCAAACTATTCCACATTCCACCACCATTTCTGGAAAATAAAACTTTCCAATATCCTCTTGAACCTCCCTCCCATCAGTCTCTACTTGTGCCCTATAACCTTGAACTGTTACTCATGCTAAGTAGTTCTCCATTCACTTTGTTTATTCCTTACAGGAACTTGAAGGTCTCTATCATATCATACCTCTCTTGTCTGGTCTCCAGTGAAGACATGTTCAGTGTCTTGAGCAGATCCTCATACGATCTGTCCTGTCAGCTCTGAATCATCCTGCTCACCCTTTGTCTTTATCTTTCCTGAGGTGAGGTCTTCAGATGTTCAGAACTCTGAACAGTGTACCCAGTGCAGCCTCACCAATGATCAATAAAGAGGCAGTAAACCTATTTTCTTCTACTATCAGAACCTCTTCTGGCACATCCTAGTATCCTATTTGCCTGAGTAGATGCCTCACTGTACTAGCTTGATTGTTTAAGGGAGTCACCAATGATGAATACTAGGTCCCTTTTCTCAGCTGTAGTGCCCAGTTCTACCCCTCCTATCCAGTACTCTGTCCTGGGGTTCTTGTCCCCTAAGTGAATCACCTTGCACTTTTTGGCATTGAATTTCAACTGCCAAACCTTACCTCCTCCTAATCTTTACATGTCAGTCTCAGTTTCCTACTTCCCCATCACTGTCTACCTCCCATGAGATTGGTGTCATCTTCAAAGAGACACAGCCCCAGATTCATTCTCAAACACTGACATGAGCATATTGAAGAGAACAAGAGTCAGGATGGATCCTGTGGCATTCCACTCTTGACTTCCTCTTTTCTGATCTGACACCATAATCACAACCCTCTGATGCCTCTCATTCAACTAAATCCCCTCACCACCACCAAACACTGCTTATATTTTCCTTCAAATCCCTGGACCTCACCCCCTTGAGCTGTGACCTAAGTCACTCTGATTGGTCCCCTATCTCATTGGTCTGCTCCACTGATTCCATGCTAACATATTTCAAAACAAAATTACTCTAACTATATATATATTTTTTTTGTTGTTTAACCAGCAGTAACACACTAAGCTGAAAGCTTTTTTACATGAGCGACCTGGGAGCACAGGGAAGTTAAGTGACTTCTTCAGAGTCACACAGCATGCAAGTGGAAGCTGTGGGATTCAAACCCAGGTCTGGTCTGCTGGATGTCACCAGGTTTGCAGCTCAGAGCCTTAAACCACTGTGCTATACTGCCTCCCCTTTATGGGACTGCCATGCCCCCCCAGAGCAGGACATGAGAAAAGGTACACCACCTCCCCTAGATCATGGCTGACCTCATAGCTTACTTGCAAGTGCAGGATTTGGTCTGGTCAGAAAATAAACGTACCCCATCCCCCATGGCTTCCAGAGGTATCATCATCTCCGCAGCACCTGTACCATGGCAACAAGCTTGCCAAAGTTGAGAATTTTACATCTAACTTCAGTACCAACATTGATTACCTGTCTAAATTTTGAAAGGCTGCCACAATCTCTTCTCCCCTCCCACTCCTTTGCCTGTCCTCAGAGTCAGTGACACCCCTGTCTCTAACCTCTCCTTCATCACCATAGATATGTAATTCCTTTTCATCACCTGTACCTCCTCTCCTCTCCTCCCTCTACCCTTCCTCACCTCCCTCTCACCCCTGCCAGCCTGCATGATTGTCATCTCCCTCATTCCCGCTTATTGTTTTTTCTCTCCAGTAACTCCATCGCTTATCCCCTACACATCCCGACCTTAATCCTCCAAGGGTAGGAGCCCAGATGGCTGAGGTAAGCCCTCCATCTGACTTGCTTCTGCAATTCCTCCCATTGGATGAGCTCCTTAACCTCTCTTTCTGGTTCCTCCATTCCTGCTGACTGGAAGGCTGCCACTGTTACCCCTCCTCCAAAAGATGGTGACCCATCAGGTACCGAACAGCTACTGACTCATTCTCTCCTCCCCAAAATACAGGAACAAATTATCTTGTTACAACTCTCCCTTTCTGGACTCCTCTTTCCTTTTCACCCAATACAAGTCTGACTTCCGAAAAATCACTCCACCACCTGCTCAGGCTCACCAACCATCCATAATGGTATGGATCACAGCCTTTTCACTTCTGCTATCTTTATCGATCTAGCCAAAGCATTCAACCCTGTCTACCACCCAATATTAGCCAAACTCCAGGCTGCAGGCCCTCTCGACTTAGCCATCAGCTGTTCCACTCCTACCACAGGGTAGGTCCCACAGTCAAAAGCAGCCACTCTCCTCTCTGCCTGTATCCACTTTGGGTCCCACAAGGATCTGTGTTAACCCACCCCTTTTCTCCATTTTCCTTAATAGATCTCCTCCTCCATGTAGCTTGTCTGCATCCATTCACATGTACATGGATGACACGGTCCTCTTCTACAGCAGCCCACAGACTCCAGCGACTTTGATCAAGTTCAGCCATGACCACACACAAATCAGCTTTTCCTCAATGCCAAGAAGGCTGTCCCATGTCCTTTGGCACAAGGCACCAGACTCTCTAGGCCCCTCCGCCTCCTACTTTCCATACCCTGGATGGCCCCTGTGGAAGATGTCACCACCTTTAGTTGGTCTTGAGATTCGGCTAGACCAGCACCTAAATGTTTCTGAAACGTTAGATATGCTATAGCCAAAAAGCTAACAACAATTTAGCACTTTACAGGAATTGTGACTGCATCCCACCTCCAGCATACCATGCTATTATCCAGAGAATGATCCTCCAACTCTCTGACTATGGTGATGTGGTCTCACAGCCGTGAGCTCTTCATCACCCCTTGCCAGACTGGACACACTCTTCAACCAGTTTCTGCACATTACACTCTCGACTATCCTTCTTGGACCCACCATTGTTCCATATATAAATCTCTCCTTTCTTTTTCTTGTGGACAGACACCATGCCTCACTGTGCCAGCTGTCAGGCAAATCTGGTTCTCTTCCCCTACCTCCCTATCTCTCCGATGGCCCCATTATAGCCATATCATCAGAAGCTGAAATATTCAAACCCTAGCAGTCCCTTCAGTTTCTGCAACCATTGGCAAAGTCATGTTCAGCCACCGTTGCTCTAAAATCTGGAACTCCCTTGCCCCAGCCATTCACCAATCTCCCTCCCATGGATTCTTTCAAACCACTTCAGTGGTATCACCTCTCCCTCCTGCACTTGCTCTAGTTTTCCTCTTGCTCCCCTATTACTTGTTTCCAGTTTAGGTACAGCTAAAATTTGGCACCCATGCTTCCACTCTCAGGCATTACGCACAAATGTGTTTATAGCTAATGTTGAAGTAAAAAAGCCTCCCAGCCCCTTAGTGTATCACATGTGCAGATGGAGCCCTCCCAACTGTAAACCCATCAAATACCTTTGGGTGATACTTTAACCCCAGTTGGACCTAGGAGTCATATCCTCAAAATGTCTGTAGAACTGTGAATTGTAATTGGGTCTGGCCTAGGGGCCAAAAATAACTCCTGATACCTGCTGCCTGCCTGGCACTTGCTAGAGGTATACATTTCCCCTCACTTAGCTATTGTCTCCACCAATTTTGCCTGTACCTCCAAAGCTCTTCTCTACTCGGTGGCAATAATAACGCATAACAACATCTGTCCCTTGCACAGGCTGTCCTCCATCTCACCCACCATTGTGAGCTTTATGATAAACTAGTTGGCTTTCCTGTCCAATCACCTGAACTTTGGGCTGGGATGCCTTGTGGGCAAAGGATTGAACTGCACCTCCGGGCTGGGCACAGCTTCTGGTCACCACCTGACCACTCCTCTTACTACTCAGGTCCCAGGGTCCTTGTGATGCTAAAGTACCTCACCCAAACCCTATGGGGACAGGAACTTTGTTGCATGTGCTCTCAGGCTCTGGAACTCCTTTCTGACCATGTTCGTTCTGCCTCCTCCCATCAGTGCTTCCAGAAGTCTTGGGGTCTGAAACTGGCCTCAGCGCGCAATGTCCCAAGCCTTAGCCAAATTGTACTTGGAGCCCAACTGCTCTGGAGGACCTCGCCAATAATCTTTTGGTCGTTTCTCGTGATCCAATTGCTCTCCTAGGCATCTGACTGCATTATGTATGCTCTAGACTATATATTGTTGATTATATGTACTTTATCAATTTCTGTCATAGCAGTTCACTCCATGCCTCACCGTTTTGTGACTCAATGCACTTTGTTACTCTATGTACTTGCTTTTCTTGCTGTTATGTTCTGATGTACCTGTATTACCTGTTGTACTGTCCTGGGAAGTTCCTGAAAATAGGCAAATAACTTGTCTAGTGTACCTGCCCGGTTAACAAAAGGAAAATAAATAAATAAAACTGCTCTGTATTTGATCGCCAGCATAGGTTTGTGGCTCCTGACTGTGCTGTATATGCATTGTAGATTGTTTGCTTGTCACTCAAGTTCTCACATCTTGCATGTATTATTGCTAATGTAATTTGTGGTTGTGTACCACTCTGCTCCAGGTATGTTATGTATTTTGAACTTCTGTGCTACTCTAAGACCCACTTGTACAAGTTCCCCTTCCCAGGATGCATCTAGAAATGAGCCCACAGCTTAGTATTCCTGAGTGGGGAGTACTAGACACCAAGGATCATTTTACTATAATAATTGGAGCCATTTAAACTAGCGAGCAGGGATGTAGAACCTTACATGCCAAGGATACCTTGGTATACCACTTGGGAGCATCATAATGGTGACCAGGTAGGTCAAATATGCACCTGTGTGCTCAAATTAATTTATTTATTGAAAAGTTTCACCAGGAAGGTACACTGAACAACAAGTTGCCCGCCTCCAGTACGACCTGGGAGAGGGTAGGCAGGAGTTACATAGCAACAATGAGTACACACAAAATACAGTATCACACAAAAACATAGGTTACAACTGAATTACACATTAGCATGAAAAGCAAATAATTACAAGGGTAGAGAGTGAAAACCAGTTGCAGTGAGCTTGCGGTGAGACACAGAGAGAGAGAGGGAGCGTAATGTAATAGCAAGTCTGAACCAATGGCCTGCACTATGCAGACTAAGAATAGCACAGGGTGGCAAGTGATGTGAGTCAGCAGAGCATCAAACAGGATGTAGGACAAGAAAGGGGGGAGCTAGGGGCAGGTGCAATTTACAGAGAGGAAATTATGAAGAGCTTGATTTAATGAGCCAGGCAAGGAAGAGGATCGGATATGTGTAGGAAGAGCATTCCACATTTTGGGGAGACAATAGGAGTGGGAGGTCTGTCCACTAGCGGTGGATCTCCTGGAAACAGACAAAGTTCTGTGGTCATGGGCTCTTAAGTTGAGAGGGAGTGGTGGAGGGAGTTAGGAATTTAGGTAGGAGGAGGTGCCAAGCCAGTACTTCAGAGATGAGATTTAAGCAATGATGCAGTCACCTATTTGCTAAGGATGGAAGGCAAAAGCTCGGGTACAAGTAGCAGCGGTGGGTAAGGTGAGGTGCATCCAGAGCAAACCGACAGAATGAGTTGAAAAGAGTATCCAGGTTGGCTAAGGAGGTGGCAGGAGCAGAGCAATAAACAAATATTGCAATAGTCGAAAAATGGAGGATCATTTTTGGATCAGTTCGCAAGATCTTTGCCTGTGGTGAGGCAGGAGTGGCAGTTTCTATATATAAGTACCCCAGTTTGGGACAAAGTTGCTTATTATGGCATCGACATGGCCAAGAAGGAGATGTTTATCCAGCCAAACCCAGATACCTGAAAGACTCGGTAGCAATTACGTTGCTCCGTCAGGTAGGAATGTAGGGCCAGAAGGAGCCTTGACAGCTTTTGATGTGTACAAAAGTCATGGACACAGTTTTCTGGCATTTAGAAGAGTTGGTGAGATTGAAACCAGCTCTGGGCATTATTGAAATCACGCTTGGAGCCTGGAGGTGACATCCAAGGTGAGGGCTTAAGGAGAATAGAACCACATCATCAGCATACAGCATGTAAAGAAGATGAGGCACAGATGGATGAAGATCATTCAGAAAGATGGAGAAGAGAATTGGGCCTAGTATGGACCCTTGGGACCCAAAGTATATGGGTAGAGGAGGGAGATGTAGTCAGATATTTTACAGACTGTGAGCAGTTATATACGTATGTGCTGAACCATTGTGGCATGTTCAGACAGCCCAGCTGATGAGGAGAAATGGAGCAGGAGGGTGGGAAACCGTGTCAAAAGCTTTTAGCAAGATCAATAAAAATGGCTGGTATATGTGGGACCGCAACCAGCGCCTGTCAGGATCGCATCAGTGATTCAAAGTAGCAAGGTAGTAGTAGAGGGATGTTTACGAAACCCAGATGATATTGGGTGAAGAATTTCTTTCCTGAGAGGTATGAGGATAGTCAGGGACTAGATGTTCTTGTGGTTTGGCTAACGTCAGAGGAGAGATATAGGGCAGTAGTTTCAGGGGAGGAGACGCCACACTTATGGAGGGAGATAATAGCATGTTTCCACTGACGGGAAATTTGGCCAAGGAAACGAGAGATTGAAAAGCAGTGAGTGGGGAGCAACAGAGCCACAGATGTTTAGTAACTTTTGGGTCCAGTCCATCAGGGAGCTTACCTTGCTGGGTTTAGGCTCTAAGGCTGTCAGCATGCTGCCTCAGAATTTTAGAGAAGGAAAAGCTATGAGGTGGGAGGCTGGAGGACTTCTAATAGGTGCAGAAGATAACTAGTTAATAGTTGGGAGGGGCCTAGCAGGTAAAGCACATGAGGTGAGTCTTGAGGTTAAGCAACAGCAATACTAAGGTGGTCGGCAATGACAGTATTGTTTATTTGAGGGGAGGGAAGGGGAGTAGTGAGAAAGTGAGTGATTACTTCCAGAATTTGATGGGTTATTTTATTAGAGTAGAAGTAGAGACTGAAGTAATCAGCCTTGGCCAAATAATTGGCTTTGTGCATTTGTTTCTGAGGACCTGATAGGCCTCATAGTCTTTAAGGAGCTTTGTTCTTTGCTTGTAGACTTTCCAGGCTGTATCAATGCCATAGACAAGCAACAGTTCTGGGAGATCCAGGGAAGTGGTTTCCACGGACACAGACCAAGGCGTGGTGCATGTTGATTCCAGACTTCAAGGAATCATTCTCTGAAGTAGTTAGCTGCGGAAATCCTAGGTTACTGGCATCAGTTATGGGTGCCCAGTTGGTAGTCAAATCATAAAGAAATTGGTCAATGTTCAAGGGATTTGTATGATTGGATTTGTACAGAGTTTTATAGGGACTTTGACTCTGTGAATTTTGCACACCAGGAAAGTCATGCAATGGTTTACCAAAGGCATCTGCTAGAGCACCAGAATTAATGACCCTATGGTGTGAGTTGTGCGCTCAGTCAATGATGAAATTTGGTTTCCTGTCCTGTGATTTAGCCTAGTCGGATTCTGTAATTTGGGTTAGGGGTTGAGCGATGTATAGTATTTAGCACTTTGCTGGGTATGGTAGTCCATTCTATGTTGAACTTCCCACAGTATATAATTCACCAGCAGAAGAGTGGGCGGCAAGGTGGTTATGAGTTCAGTAGCAAGGCTGGGTTGTGAGTTGTGACAGCAGTAGACACCAAGAAAACAAAGATAGGTTTGGAGAAGGGAGTGAGATTTGCAACAGCAGGCCTTATAGCTTTTGGTAGAGGCACTAGAAAAGACGGAAGTGAAGTGGATGGAAGAGCAGACGCAGATGGCTGCCTACCTCCTCTCCCCAGTCAGTCCTGTCTCAATATTGTGAAGCCAGGAGAGTAAGAGATGACATGATTTTTTATTTAGCCAGGATTCGGAAATTATTATATCAGGGTTGAGCATAGCCACCAGTGGCTGCAGCAAATCCACTTTAGGGAGGGACTTCCTATATTGATATGCAGTATTTTAAGGCCATTTGGAGGAGCTGAGATGTGGCTCAGTGCTGGCTGCAGGAGGAGGTTGAGCTGGGCCAGGGTTGGGGGCTATGTCACCAGCTGATAAGAGTGGGAGGGCAATAATAACACGCAGCTTGTGCCTTGAACCAGGAGTGGTTGCATAGCAGTCAGATCTAGGGCTTTGGGTATTAGCAAAGGGTGACCAGGACAAGGCCACATAAGTGCAATGTGTACACAGCTAGACTTGAGAGAGGCTAGGGCAAGTGGGTCAGTGAGACCAGGATATGGTAATGGAGAGGCGGAGTTACCCTGATTGTAGATAGGGGAGTGATATCATCTAATTCAGAGAGGGATGCTGGATTAGGTCGGAGGGGAGAACAAGTGCTGGAAGTGAAGGGCAGCATCTTGGTTAAACTGGGGAGTATTGGTCATGGAGGACGAGGCTGAGTCAGAAGAAAAGCTGTACTGGCTCAGTAGGTCAGTGAGCAGCAGGGTTCTGGGAGAGCCAATGAGAGCAGGACAGTAGGTGTAACAGAGCATACGTGTATTTAAAGGAGGCCCGGGAGGGGTGAGGAGAAAAACAGCAGAAGAATCTGAGCAGCGTTGAACTGAAACCTGAATGAGAGAGCGACCAATCGGTGAGCCATGCTGCTGGCTGACCAATAGTGCCCGTGAGCAAGGAGCTGCAACCAATCGTAGCACAGCGGTGCGCACTTCAAGCAGCGGTGAATACCTGGGAGTTGATCGGTCTTGCAGCGAGGTTCAGGAGGCGGCAGGAGCTGTGGGGTCGAGCGGCAGTGGCGACAGGCACCGCAGACCTCGGCGGAAGCGCCACAGGGTGCTCGCAG
Organism: Neoceratodus forsteri; assembly: GCA_016271365.2. Taxonomy (NCBI): domain Eukaryota; kingdom Metazoa; phylum Chordata; order Ceratodontiformes; family Ceratodontidae; genus Neoceratodus; species Neoceratodus forsteri. The sequence continues at coordinate 706,071,212 of CM057455.1, forward strand.
ATCTGAGGAGCGATCAGGGGTGAGTTCAGGAGGTGGCAGGAGATGTAAGGTCCCCCAGCAGCGGCAGCGAGGAGCACCGCCGCTTCCGGACGAGCGCGCTTGGGTATAGCAGACAAATGAGGCAGGATTTTGAAAGAGTAACAGTATTACAAGTGGTTGTTAAGCACTTTCAATACCTTTATACACTGTGCTCAGACGCGGAGGATCCCTCATTTGCAAGGTTTAGTAGTACAGACACATGATCAGATTAGCATTCAGCTGCAAAACATATGATACCTGTTCAACCATGATTTCTCCCATGGCACAGTGCTTAGATGTTAGCATTCCGTAACTTGAAAACGGGCCCCAATGACTAAAACCCTGTCGGGCCTCTTAAGATGCAGAAAGCAAAAAACTGGACTATCTTATTCTTCATCTTCATATAATTTTACGTTATTTTCTTCTTTTTCATCCAAGTGCTGTTTATTTATAAAATACAGTCTGTTTAGTGGCTCAGTTTAGGCTCGATGGTTCTGTACTGCCTCCATCCCAGCACCGTTTCGGAGGGACCTGGGTCAAAAAGGTTATCTTACAGGAGAGATGACTGAGCATCTTCTCGCTCCCCTCCCAGGAGGCAGTCCAACCACCCGCCTTTAACAGCCACCCAGGTGAGGAATGCTACAGGGCTCAGGCAGCCACACCACTACTTTAATTGTATTGGCATCATTGCATGCTTGACCCTCAGGGATAAGTCAGCTGAAAACTCTAATGGCAAAATAATCCACCAACCTGCCCCAGGCTGTCCCAGATGCTCAGTCATCTCCTGTAAACTAACCCTGTTTGACAGGTCCTCAAACCGCCACTGGCGAGGCAGTACAATTACCACAAGCTAAACTACTAAACCAGACTGTATTTATAGCAAATAAAAACAGCACTCGGATAAAAAGAAAATAACAAAATAATACATAGGAAAAGAATAAGATAAGATAAATACTTTCTGCATCTTAAGAGGCCTCCGCGGCGATTACAGTCAATTAGCCCTGCCAGAAGGTTAGGAATGCTAAACATCTAACACTGTGCCATGTGGAGAACAGCATGGTTGAACGGTATCATATATTTAGCAGCCCCAGATACTAATCGGTCGTACTGCATATGCATAAAAACCTTGCAATGAGGATCCTCCTGCATACAGAGCACAGTGCTGTATAAAAGGTTTTGAAAGTGTAACTGAAATTGCAATACTATTTTCTTGAAAATTCTGCCTCATTTGATCTGCCATGTGCCAGCGGGCTCCAAATCAAAAGGTGGCACCTCCTCAGCTGCCGCTGCTGACAGGACCTACAGCTCTGCTGCCCTCCTGAACTTGCAGATCACCTCAGATCTGCCGAGCCCTGAGTGGTGCTTCAAATCAGAGGTGGTGCATCCTTGGCCGCCGCGTGGAGGGGCTTCGTGGGTGGGGAGGACACTTAGACACTAGGGAGATGTTTGGGGTTTGTGATGATTCTGCCCGCGATCGGGTTTTACGGCCCACTGGACCACCAGGGAGATATTTGGGTTGGGTTACATTCTGCCCGCGATCGGGCACTGGGGAGGTTCATACACGCTATGCCCACGACCGGGCTTCGGGCACGTGGGGGTGTTACATGGACCTGTAATGCCCGCGAATCGGCTGCATTAGCGCCGGTCCTCGACGGCTGCTGCCTGGCAGGGTGGCCAGGCGTAAGTCCTCGATCGGATACCTACATGCAAATGGCATGCAAATGGGGCCATAAAAGATGCAAATGGCCCCCTGCGCCTTTGCATAAATTATGGCCCCATTTGCATGCCACTTTGAATATCGGAAATTTGCATGGCGCAATGGTACTTGCACCACCGCAAGTTTAATGCTCATCTCTGGCAACTTGCGGTGGCGCAAGTTCCACTTCGCGCTTGAGCGCAAGTGTTGTGGTTAGAGTGATATTGTGCTGAGTTGCGCAATAGCGCAACTCCTTTGAATATCACCCCGGCCACACCCCTGCGCAACTATTTTGAGCAGCGCAAGGGCTTGCGCCTCAGAATGGCGCAGTTTGAATATCCAGGCCAGCAAGTCTTCATTCCTCACAATGAAGAATTGCAGCATGTCAGTGGATAGCATTTCCACAATTGCTTGTGTTAACTTTCGGGCCTTGGGCCCTTTGGCTTTATATTTCTGGCTCATTTTGAGAGGCTTGACCAGAAACAGTTAACTAATTTGTTTGGATCCAACAGAGTGATGGCTCCTACTTTTGCCATTCTTTATGGTAGGGGTGGATGGGTATTTAAGAACTCTTGGACGTGTGAGAGTCAACTAGCCAAAGAATCTTTGGGTGGAGGATGATGTTGCTTTGCTGCCGCATGAACTATGATGAATTCCTTTCTTCTCCTCCATTCTGTTCTCAATATTCTTCTCTCCCACACTATCATTGTTGTCATCATCATCATCATTACTGTGTGCTATTGTTGATACTAGTCATTAGCACCACTGTTTATAGTAAAATCTATGCAGTTTTAGCAAATGACTTTTCATGGTTGATGTTCCTAGCTATGTATCTTCCTTAACCTGAATAAGCTTGTCCTTACTTACTGTACAAGGCACACTATGTGTGTATTTCATTCTATGTCCATTCTGAAGAAATACCACACCACAAGTCCAGCCAATTGGCACTCTTTGATGTGGTGACTGACTACCACAGCCTTTTTCCACATTCACCTCCTCCACCTGTTCAGTCAGCTCACACAAAGGTTCATAAGCTAATTTCTCTGCCATATTTGTTTCTACTATGGTATTTGTTTCCCTACTCCTCCACTTTTTTTATAGGGTTGTGCTTTGCCTTTGTAAGGAGTCTCCATCCTGTGTCTAGGGGCATGGATGGTATCTCATCCAAGAGAGCATCTGTGCCCACTGTTGCCATAAATACCATTTCTGCACCACAAACAGCTGCATTATCAACCCAGGTTATGGCGATGGGGATTGGGGCACCTTAAAACCATTCTCTGGGGCACCAATAACAGGAGACCACAGGAAATCTAAAATGTCCATACCAGAGCTGGGTTCAAGCATGGTGGTTTTATTATTTAGCTGCACAGGCGGTACACAGCTCTCTGTGCCCTTCCATGGCCATATATCTTCTCAGTGGTTCTTGAACAGATTTAATGCTTAGTGTTCACAGATGTACTTTTAAAATTCCTCGGTTTCCTTATAACTCACCTAACTTTAGTGTGGCACACCTTTCTACTGCTGCTTCTCTATACTGGTCTGATAGTATCTAGCCTACATGTAGAACCTATTGCCCACCCCATGACTTCATTACTCTGCAGAGAGCGAACCTTGGCAACCCCAAGAAATTTTATTTATTTATTTATTTATTTATTTAAATGTTTCACCAGGAAGGCACACTGAGCAGCAAGTTGCTCATCTCCCAGTGTGACCTGGGGGAAGGGGTACAACTGGCATGAGACATTATACATTCGAGTTACAAGATCAACATTAACATACAGTTGTAAGGCAGGTGTTACGAACAGTATTACAACAGTGTTGCACATAACGTGTAGAAAGAGTTGTCAATAATAAGTGCTGGGTTAATAAGTAAACATCTGCTTACATGAAAAAAAAGGGGGAAAGGGGAGGGAGGGGTGAGGTGGGAAGGGGGAAGAGTCATGCCCCTGGAGACCTCTTCCAGATGCGAGGAACCCTGCAAGGGAACTGGGGGGACCAGAGAGAAGGGGATAAGGCAGTGTCCTAGAGAGACCCCTTTAAGATGGTGGGGGAAGGGAGTAGATGAGAGATACAAGCCTCTTGTGAGGCAGGAGAGGGACCCATGGAGAGCATTCTGGGTCCTTTACATTCTGGGAGAGATCAAGGGAAGCCAGTAAGAGGGAGCAATTAGGGGGAAGGGAAGAAGGGCTAGAGGGGGTGGGTGTGCACAGGGTAAAATGATGATGAGGATGGGGGTAGGGTTTGTCTAGGGCTTAGAGGAGGGAATTAGGGAGGGACATCGCAGGAGCAGCTAGGTGCAAGGTAATTATTGAGGGCAGAGCTGATGGAGTAGTCAGAGGATGACTGCCGGATTTGGACAGGGGGGAATACCACATTTTTGGGAGGTGGTGAGAGTAACCGGATTGGCCGATTTGGGTGGATCTGCAGGGGACAACCAGAGTACGGGAGTTGGTAGATCTAAGGGAATGGGAGTGTGGGGGGCTGTTATAAAGGAGGAGGTGAGGTAGGAAGGGAGCTAACCCAAGCAGTGCTTGGGGGTGAGTTCAGTGCAGTGGGAGAGTCGCCTATTTGTAAGAGAGGAGAAGGATAGGGCACGATAAAGATCGCAGTGATGGGTGCAGGGGGGGGCATCCAGAGCAAAGCGGCAGAAGGAATTGAAGAGGGTGTCCAGTCTGGTCAGGGAGGAGTTAGTGGCAGCACCATAGACCACTTCACAGTAGTCAAAAATGGGCAGTATCATCTTCTGAACAAGTTCACTCCTAGCCATAGAAAGGATGCAACTATGGTTCCTGAACAGGGCACCAAGCTCGGGGCGCATTTTTTTCTGGATGGCGTCAATATGTCCAGAGAAGTTTAGGTGTTGGTAAAACCAAATATCTAAGTACCTGAAGGAGGATGTGTCCTCAAGTAAAGTCACTCAAGGGTGTGAGAAGTGGGTAGGGAAGGAAGCCTAGAGAGTCTCTGGCTTGTGCCGAAAGTCATGGAGATAGTCTTTTTGACATTGAGGAAATGTTTATGGTTAGCACACTAGAGCTGCACCTTGTTGAAACCTTGCTGTAAGCTGATTGTAACCTCAAAGGGACAGGAGACAGATACATACAGGACTGTATCATCTGCATACATATGTATAACAGAGGATGGGAAGCAAGCAGAAAGAAGGTTCTTTAAGAAGCTGGAGAATAGCAGAGGCCCTAATACAGAGCTCTGGGGAACTCCAGTGCTAATCAGGAGGGGGGGGGGAGTGGCATCCAAGATCTTAACTGATTGGGTTCTATCAAGAAGGTAGGCCTTGAACCAAATTGTGGCAGAGGGAGATAGGCCAGCTGCTGGGAGTGAGTTGAGGAGGAGGGAGTGAGAGACAGTGTCAAAGGCCTTGGCCAGGTCAACAAAAATGGCAAAGGTAATTTGCCCATTGTTCATCCCGGTTAGGATGGAGTCTGTGAGCCACAAGAGAGAGGTGGTGGTTGAGTGTTTTTTTCCTGAAACCAGATTGGAAAGGAGTGAAAAAGTAGGTGTCAGATAGAAAAGAGGTGAGTTGGGAGAGGACAATGTGTTCTTGAAGCTTGGCAAGGGTAGGGAGGAGAAAAATTGGGAGATAGTTGCCAGGGGATGAGGGGTCATCCCCTTTGGGTAGAGGGGGGACCACAGCATGTTTCCAAGAAGAGGGGACAGATGCAGTAGAGAATGAGAGACTTAGGATTATTGAGAGGGGGTAGGCAATGGCCGTAGCAGAGAGGGAAAGTAGTTTTGGGTCAAGGCCATCAGGGGAGGCACCTTTAGAGGGGTTAATGAAATTCTGGGACACCATTTGCTCCCTTCTCTCTCCTTCTACCAAATGCCCTAATATCCACCTAAACTCCATTTCTGGTATACTTACTGATCCTGCTGAGGTAGCCTTGGCTTTCAACCACAAATTCTCTGATCTGTCTGCCCTCCTTAATAAGCTTCCTCCTGGTCATCCTTCCAGCCAGTTGCCTCAGGCTTCCACCAATGCCCCCTCCACCCCTATACCGGTCACCACTCCTCAACCCCCATTCTATTTCGGGTCTATATCACCTAACCCTACCTTCAAACTACTGAGGAGTCTACCTAATCAGGGTATCCCTTGCTCAGCTGACCTCTCCCCTGTTTTCCTCACACTTGTTTCATCAGAGATTGTTAAACCGCTTACCTTCATTTTCAACCATGTGCTGTCCACCTCCACTATGCCTTCCCTCTGGAAGTTGGCTAAAGAGGTCCCTATATTCAAAGCTGGTGATCCCCTCTCATCTGACAACTTTGGTCCATATCTATTCTACCTCACCTTAGCAAGCTTCTCAAAAAGGTAGTGCATCATCAGATATCAGAGTATCTCACTAAACACAACATCTCATGCAGCCAGCAGCATGGCTTCCACAAACACCACAGTACTACCACTGCCTTGGCCCTATTCACTGACCACATCCTTTTGAACATGGACCAATGGCATGCTAATGGTGCGGTTTATGTGGGTCTTTCAATAGCCTTTGACTTGGTAAATCATTCTTTTCTTCTCTCAAAACTGCAATCAACTGGCTGCTCCACTGAGACTACAACGTGGTTTTAGAGCTACCTCTCTGACCGCTCTCAGTCAGTGTGTATAGGCTCTGCTACTTCCCCTGCCCTGTCGACCACTACTGGGGTATCACGAGGCTCTATCCTTGGCACCCTGCTCTTCTCGATATTTATAAACTCCCTCCGCTCTGACTGCTTCTCCTGCGAAACCCTCCTTTATGCTGATGATCTTGTTTTATTCCACAGCAACAACTCCCTTCCTCTCATATCCTCTGTTCTTACCCAGAACTATTGCGCTGCCCATAACTGGTTTACTGACAACTTGATGTCGGTTAATGCCAAGAAGACCAAAGCCATGCTTTTTGAGTTCAAGCCATTCCTTGCTAAGACTCTTAAATCCAATTCCTCTCTCATTATACACGCCCTCGATGGCCCAACCTTTGACATCATCACAAATTTCAAATACTTAGGGGTTATCCTGGACCCCTTCCTCTCTCTCACTGACCACATCAACCTCAATGTTTGTAGGATCAAGCAAAAGCTCAGTGCTGCCTACCACATCATACCTTACCTAACTGCTGAGGCCCACTTGGCTATAGCCAGGGGTAATCTTCTTCCTATCCTGGATTACTGTTCCCCAATGTATTCACATGTCTCTGCTGCCCTCTGATCTAGACTGTCATTTGCCTATAATAGTATTTGTTGCTTTGCACTGTCCGCCCCTTATTCCACCCATCACTGTGACCTCTACCACTCCCTAGGCTGGAGCTCGTTGCAAGGTCATTTTGATTTTACCCTTGGATGCATCGTAGACTCCATCATCAGAAGTGACCCTACTTCCCCCCTCCACCCTCTGCAAGCATTGACCCATGTCGAGGTCCCTTCAGTCCTTGGCTGTCTCTTCTCTTGTTACTTCCAGAACCTCAACAAGATTGGTAGGTACACCATATCAGTAGCTGCTCCTGTGCTTTGGAATGGGCTTCCTGCTACACTCAGATCCTCTAATTCACACCTCTCCTTTAGAAGCATCCTCGAACCCTGGCTTCTCTCCCATGACATTTGCACCTGCCTATTCAGATAGTCTTCACCTCCCCCACCTCTTACTTTGTCCTCCCATGCTATGGCCTCTCCTGCTTCCTCTGATCTGCTCCTCCTGGCAACTTACTTAATTTAGGTATGCTAACAATACGAGGGGTGGGGGGATGCATGGGTGTAACCAGGCATGCTCCAAGTACTCCATGGTATGGAATTTTATTTAAGGGGGTGTAGCAAATAGGCTCTGAACTGCTTCCTTTTTCCGTGAAAACTAACAAAGAAAATGCTGAACCTTTCTGTAATTGTATTCCTGGGAGTCGAAACTAGAAGGACTGGTCACTAATACTGTCTTTGCATCCCAAGGACAATACAACTTTACAGACTCTGGGCTAGTATGTGGGTGTGTTAGGGAGCAATGCATGGCATTTGTATTTATCCATGCATGGCAACAACCATTGTCATGAGATACAAAAGTTGTATTTATTGTGCCAAATAAGGCAACAAACATGGTCCTGGTGTACATTTGTATATTGTGGCTTCCAGAAATTGCTTACACCCTAACGAGGAGGAGGGGTAGCAGTGAGTCCACTTGGTGTGCAGATCTGAAATCCCTGGAGGGATGATGTGGGTTGGAGGGCTTCTGGTTGTTCATTGTTTCACTGGTCTGTGTAATAGAAACATAGACATAGACTTTGACGGCAGATAAGGACCGCTTGGCCCATCTAGTCTGCCCATTTCCCTACCTACAGGATAGGCCGCAGATCCTAGTTAACCAACAGACTATTTCTTCCTACCCCCCACAAGAATTGCCTTATGTCTGTCCCATGCATTTTTGAATTTTCCCACAGTTTTAGACCCCACAACCTCCTCAGGAAGGCTGTTCCATGCATCCACTACCCTCTGCGTGAAATAATACTTCCTCACATTGCCCCTGAACCGCCCCCCCCTCAATCTTTAAATTGTGTCCCCTTGTTCTTGCACGTCTCTTTTTCTGAAAGAAGTTACCCTCTTGGACTTTGTTGATTCCACTGAGGTACTTAAAAGTTTATATCATGTCCCCTCTCTCCCTTCTTTCCTCAAGGGTATACATGCTGTATATGCTAATTGTAATTATTATTCCATGCATTTGCTTATATTTGCACTACTTCTAATACTCGTACCTGTGAAGTTATTAATCCTGTACTATTTTGCCTACCGACTGCTAATGTATGTACCTCTAGGCCTATGTATTTGTTCATTCTCTCATGCCTTGATCAGCACGGGACATGCCTGAAAATGGTCCCTTGGACTAGTGCACTTACCCAGTAAACAAAGTCATAAATAAAAAAAAAAAAGGTGTGCGCCTTGAATTAAAGGGGGGGCACAGTTACATATTACAGTAAGTACATGGGTCTCTTTCAACCCTACAAATCCCTAAACTCCCTTGCAGGGTCCCTGGAGCCCAGGCACACTCAAGGCTATTTGCGCTGTAGCACTCTCCCTAGACAGGACAAGTACTTACCTTGGGGGTAAGCTAAGCCAACACGTGTCTCAATGTGCCCAAAATGACAACATATATGATAAAGCATGTCAGGGGCTCAGTAGATAACGCACTCACCTCTGGGGCCGGAAGAGTGGATGGTCATGGGTTCTACCCTTCACCAGACACTTGGACTAATACCCATAACTGACACTGTACAAGTATCGTGCTGGTCATAATGTAAATGAGCTTAATAAGCGCATGGCATTATGCAAAACCAGAACCTGTGCAGTCTCCGTGTTACACCCCGGAGATAGAATACATAGTGGGGAGGTCCAGGGGTAACTCCCATAACAGAGGGGTGTGGGGGCGGAGACCCCACAGAAAAAAATATATCAATGAATCGCGCAACGTGATTATTTCGTACGACATTCTGCTGTGCGCGATATTGACCCCATGTCCTGCAGTATGAGAGAGGAGTTGCACTGGTGAGGTACCATCCTTCAGATAAAATGTTAAACCAAGATCCCTTCTGCCTATATCTGGTCACTGTCCAAGTGGAAGTAAAAGATCCCTTGGCACTTACTGACGAAGAGCAGGGGAGTTTTTCCAATGTCACGGATGCCCAAAACTCCTCCGTAAATAAAACAGGTCTATGCATCCCTCCCCTAGGATGCACCTGGAAGCAAGCTGTATTAGCTAAGTGTGCCTTTCCCGGTCAAAAATTACAACTCAGTAAACTACACTGTGCATATCAGCATATGATATCACTACTAAGTACATAAAGCATGGTTGTGCCCAGAAGGACAACAGATATGATAAAGTGTATCAGCATATGCAGAAAGCATGGCTGGTCTGGCTGCATCTGCCTCCCTTTGACACTCCAGTGATAGCTCTATTGACAGGCTCAAACCCCAGCAGCAGCCAGACTGCCCTGATGCATTCCCATTATATAGGATGTTGGAGTAAGGGCAGAACCATAAATATTTATGCTTTAGTGTCCTACTCTCAGCTTGAACATCCAGACATCCTGTCTCTTGTCAATTGCCCCCCAGAGAACAGCTCTCAGGGTCTGGCTTAACCCTTTGAATGCTCTCTGGTAACCTACCTCAATCGAAATAGGAGAGAGGTTGGTTACACCCTGTATTTTTGGAGCATTTTTCTTCTATTTGTTTTGAACACCACTTTCTGCCTTTTTTGATCTCTTATATGCCCCATGCCTATTTGTTCCCCCTCTCCCCCCCCCACAACTTCCTCTACTATAGCTTCTATCATTTACAGACTCCAGATCAGTGCCTCTGTCCCTATGCTCCCTTAAATTGTCTGTTGCAAAGGCTGCAATTGGTATGAGCCCTGTTCTGGATTCTTGATTGGTTCACAGTTGATAAGGTGAGCAGGAAATGGGTATCAAGAGTGCCACAGAAGGCTCTGTAGTGTGATAACATCAGATACAGGCCTCGACACTTTGCCAGAACTGACTGTGATTTATTAAATCATGATTTATTACTTGAGCATACTGTGAGGGGGAGAAGGTACCCTATGATTAGGCCAAAAGCACAACCAGCCTGTGCTGCCACAGAGGGAATCTGATTCAGTCTGACCTCAAGAGTGATGTTCGAGAGGTCACACAGAATCAAAACCCCCAAGGTGACAGCTCAGGCTGGTTGACACCGTTGCCCATCCAGTATTTTTTATAGTGTATAGTGCCCCTGCAGCAAAAAGAAAAAAAAAATCCTTGACATGGAGAGACATTTAAACATTTTCAGCATTTCAATCATGAACTGTCTGAATAAAGAAAGTTACAGAGACAGCAACACAGTAGAATTGTAAAAACATTTTGTCAAGAATGTGACAGAAACAACTGTTATTTTTTTCTATTGACATAATATCTTATCTAATAGACGTCTGTGTGGATCCTTGAAACCATGTTGGTTGTCTGTGGACTGGAGGCTGTAGAGAAACAGAAAAACTGCTTCAGTGTTTTGAACTTCGTGTCTGTCCCTGACAATCCCACCCCCCATCACTGTATGGCATTGCTGTTCCTTTTTCTACACTCTGACCTGTTACTTTTTTTTTCTATCACAGTTTTGTACGGTTTGCAGTTTAAGAGTTTGAGTTTTTTAATTATGACCCCCATGTCCGAGTACTCTGCTTGTGACCTTGCAGTACTGAGTGGCTTCAAGGAAGGAAGTTGCTTACCTTAGTCGGAGGAAGACTTGATCGCCTGTATTTGGCACTTTGCAGAGTTGGGATGACCATGGACGATGTTTATGTTTACTGCCTGATGAAATATTCAGTGGTCTCCAAAAAGGGTGAGTGTTTTCAGACTGTGTTTAACGTTGGCTTACAGAATGTCATCTGCAATGGAGGTAGCCTGTTTTTGGTGCAGAGTTGCTGATAGAAGCTGCAGTTGGGGCAATGGATCTGCCTGTTTGTGGTGCTGTTCTGCTTTGGTTTTCTTCTTCTGTACTCACTGCAGCAGCTGTAGTTGCTGCAAGAATGTTTGAATTCTTTGTTTTTTTACCTTCTGACAAAACCAAGTAGTTATTTATTGGCTGGAGGTTTCTATGGCCTGAGATCTGAGCCACTTTGGTGGTGGAGGTTGGGGGGAGGTGGGCATTGGAATCAATCAATTTCTGAATGAATGGTTTCCCCATGGAATGATTCATTATCTTTTTGTTTTCTGGTAACCCAGCATCAATCTTAAAGAGCCACTGACACCTCAAGAAGAACTTTGAAAAACATAATGTTTCAACATCAAACAGCTTATATTTCTCATTAGCTCTCTATTTCTTATCCCCATTGTTTATTATTGAGGTCATATGAATGAAAACAGGATAGTTGTTCCTGAGGATTCATCAGCTCCTATTGCTTCTTCCCAACTTGATGTCATAATACTTTGCTTGTGACATCAAAGTTATTCCCAAGGCAACAGACTGTGATGTCACAACAGAGCACTGTAGTTTCAAGTCGGGAATAAGCTATAGAGAAAGATGAGCTCTACGGGATAACAATCTTGTTTTTGTGGTAATTTCTTCAGTAATGAATAATGTAGAGAAGAAATCTATAGAAGATATATAAAATAAAAAGCTGAATGTGTCCAACTATAATGTTTTTCAAAGTTTTCCCAAAGGTGTCAGCTGCTCTTTAATTTGTTTCATGAGAGTTCTGAGTTTGTTTTTGCTGACAGTCATTGATCTGAACCAAAGTGGGTCTGGCTTGCCTGGGATGTGATTAACACTGGGGGCAAGATGGAATGGACTGTCTGGGGACTGCATGTGCTTGGGTCTGTTGCTGGCATACTTTAAATAAGCAGTTATGGGATCTCTCTCTGGATTTTGATGATCTTCATACATCCTCGGCTTTAATGACCACATGTTTCTTGGGTTCTCACCTGTCCGGGTCTTGTTTGCCGCTCATTGTAATGGATATAACTTTGCCCACTTGAGTCCTGGCACACTTCAACAACACCCCACTTTAGACAGTAGTGTTCACTTGTGTGCAGTGCAAAGTACTGTACAATCCAATACTAAAAAATGACATGTTCAACAGGGCCATTGGATTGTAGAGCCCTAATGTTCCTGTTTTGTAGTGGATATCTATGTCAGTGTCTGTCAGTGCCTCAGCTTTATTAGGTTTATTACCTGTGCCCAATTGCTTTACATATTTTTGTTTTGTTGCCAAGGTATCCAATGTTTGTTTGAATGAACTAGTATTTCTGTACAGATTTAGTTTAATTGCTGTATTGGTCTTTGTAAGAACAGAACCAGAAGCAACTGGTTTGATACCTTTTTTTTGGGCCAATACAGATGCTACAAAAAGAACAAAATGCCTAAGCTTTTGGACCAACCAAGTCCTTCTTCAGACGCTTATGACAGTTATTTAGAAAATTACATACTATTAACACCTGGATCATATATATAAAAAACCCAGAAAGAATTTTCTTTGATTTAAAATACTCATTTAAACCATAACTGCAGTTTAAATCAGAGGAATCACATTTCACCAACTCCTTAGCTAGTAACAAACTGCTTGTTTTGCTGCTCTTCAATGAACTTAACATGCTTGTCTGCCACTTAAAAAAAAAAGGCTGCCGCCATCCTGTCAGCCAATTTTCTGTTTGACTTCTGAGATGTGTGTGCAGTAGTTTTTCCTTTAGTTAAACTGCTGGTTTATGTGCTTTCAAAAACAACCAAGATGTTGTTGTACCACAGCATGGTATCATGCAGTTCATTTGCATCACCAGGTAAGGAAAAGGTCCAGCTCCCCACACGACACACAGGGGCAATGCCAGACCTCACCCAACAACTAACACACTGAAATCTGGCCAATGGAAATTCATGTACACAAATGCTCACAGTCTGGGAAACAAGATCCCAGACCTACAGGCAATAATGACAGAGGCTAAACTGGACATACAGTAGTAGCAATTAGCAAAACATGGTTTACCAGTAACCACACTTGGGAGACTTCAGTACCTGGCTATGTACTATTCAGAAGAGATGAGGTGCAAAAAGGGGGGTGGAGTGGCCTTGCATGTCAATGAAAATATCAAAGCTACAGAAATTCAGAATACACATAAGGAGCCAGAAGAACTGTGGGTCACCCTGGAAACAGAAAATGGGACAGCCATAAGAACTGTGGTTGTCTACAGGCCCCCAGACCAGGGGGAAGACATAGACACATTACTGTTGGAAGATATACAAAACGTGACAGCTAAAGGGGAGGTTCTGATAATGGGAGACTTCAACATGCCAGATACAGACTGGTCAATACCAGCAGGAACATCTGCCAGAACTAGAAACATGGTAGATTCCCTGCCAGGGGGAGGGCCTCAAACAACTGGTACAACAACCCACAAGAGACAGGGCTGTCCTAGATCTAGTACTGACTAACAGGGAAAGGATCACAGATCTCCAGGTAGAAGGTTACCTAGGGGGCAGTGACCATCACATGGTATGGTTCAATTTGGCCACTACAATCAAATCATCCAATTCCAAGGCAAAAATATCAGACTTCAGCGGAGCAGACTTTGATGAGAAGGCCAACAGAGTTAAGCTAGCCCTGGCAAAAAGAAATGCAGGTGAAGGGGTACAGGCAAAGTATGCAAGCATTAAGGATGCAATAACTGAAGCTACATCCCATTGTGTTAGTAAGAAAGGTAAGTGCAAAAGAAGAAGGAAACAACTTTGGTTCTCAAAAACAGTAGCAGAAAAGGTCAGAGCCAAAAGGCAGGCCTTCAGAAAATACAAGGGAACCCAGCGGGATGAAGATAGGGAGGCATACTAAACTTCCCTAAGGGAAGCAGGGAAGGCAGTAAGACAGGCAAAGGCCTAAACTGAGGAAACACTAGCACAAACAGTAAAAGAAGGTGACAGGACTTTCTATAGATACATTAGTAAAAGGAGAACGTCCAGAGGGGGTATTGCTAAGATCAAAGGAGAAAAGGGGGCATGTGAGGAGGAAGGCTGTGTAAAAGCATCTATCCTAAATAGATACTTCTGCTCAGTATTTACTGAAGAGAAGGTAGGGCAGGGCCCACAGCTCAGCACCATGGACACAGGGGGGAGGGAGGGAGGTGAGCATTAGTCTCTTCACAAAAGAAAGGGTCCTACAAGAGCTCAATAAGCTCAGGGCGGACAAAGCAATGGGAACTGATGGCATACATCCCAGGGTACAAAAGGAGCTAAGGGTGAACTAGCAGAGCCATTATCAGAACTATTTAGTTAGTCTCTGAGCACAGGAGAGGTTCCAGAGAGAAGGGCTCTGTGATTCCGCTCCACAAAAGTGGTAGCAGGGAGGAGGCAGGGAACTATAGATTAGGCAGTCTTACCTCAGTAGTGGGCAAGATTATGCAGGCACTCCTTATGGAAAGGATAGTGCAACACCTGGAATCCATAGGAGCACAGCATCCAAGACAGAATGGGTTTACAACAGGAAGGTCCTGTCAAACTAATCTCATAGATTTCTTTGACTGGGTAACCAGAGTGGTGGACTAAGAGGGTGCAGTTGATGTTGCCTATCTTTACTTCAGCAAAGCTTTCAATTCTATTCCACATAGAAGATTGATTAATAAGCTGGGTAGGCTCAGGGTGGGTCAGAAGTTGGTCAACTGGGTGGCAAACTGGTTGATGGGCAGAAAACAGAGAGTGGTGGTAAATGATATACAGTCAGAAGAGATGCAAGTCACAAGTGGGGTAACTCAGGATCAGTCCTGAGGCCAGTCCTCTTCAATATCTTCATCAGTAACATTGCAGATGGACTGGAGGGTAAGGTTTGTCTGTTTGCAAATGACACCAAGATCTGAAACAGAGTAAATGATCCGGATAGGGTGGACAGAATGAGAAGAGATCTGGATAAACTAGCAAAATGGTCAGAATAGTGGCAACTGGGGTTTAATTGAAAGAAGTGCAAGATCATGTACATAGGGAAGAGAAACCCTGAAGCCACCTATAGGCTGGGAGGGGAGTTGCTGACAGTCACAAGGGAAGAAAGAGACTTGGGCGTCATCAGCGCCAGTAAAGCAGTAGGTAAGGCTAGGGGGATGTTAAGGAGTATTAGTAGGGGTATCACAAGTTGGAAGAGGGAGGTAATAATCCCTCTTTATGAGACACTGGTTAGGCCCCATCTGGAGTACTGCATGCAGTACTGGAGGTCACACCTTCACAAGGACATTAACCAAATAGAGGCAGTCCAGAGAAGGGCAACCAAAATGGTGCAGGGACTGCATTAGAAAACATATGAGGACAGATTAACAGAGCTCAATATGTATACCCTAGAGCAAAGGAGGGAGAGAGATGATATGATCAAAACATTCAAACACCTTAAGGGCATTAAGCAGGGAGGCAGTATAGCACAGCTGTTTAAGGCTCTGAGCTGCAAATCTGGTGACATCCAGCAGACCAGACCTGGGTTTGAATCCCACAGCTTCTACTTGTTCCTTTGAAGCTGGTGTCTGCTGTCCTCCCCTATAATGCCTTTCAATCACACAACTAGCATCAAACTGATTCAAATCCAGCTTTTCTATGTATTAACAAGGTGAAAGAGTCTAACATGTTTAAATATAAGAAAAATAGCAGGACAAGAGGACACAGCATGAGATTAGAGGGAGGCCGATTAAGGGGTAATGCGAGGAAGTTCTTTTTCACAGAAAGGGTGGTGGATGCATGGAAAGGCCTACCTCAGGAAGTGGTGGATATGAATACAGTGCATGGCTTCAAACAGGCATGGGATAGGCATAAGGGAGCAATACAGATGAGTATGAATAGATAGGCCAGTGACAGAGCAAAGGCTGATGGCACATTTATAAGGTAGAAAAAGAAATGGGCAGACTGGATGGGCCTTGCAGTCTTTATCTGCCATCAATTTCTATGTTTCTATGTTTCTATCACCGCATTCCATTAACTTTCATTTCATTTCATTTTTATTGGTTACACTGGTAAGGTCCATTTACGCAAGTGTCCAGTTACTGTACATAAAACAATCATGAGACATGACATAGGCTAAAACATTTAACTTACAGAGAGGGTTAATACGATGGTACATAAAATCAGGATAATATAATCTAAAGGGCAAACCATGAACTAGCCTTGGTGAATTAACAAATACAAGGTGACATTAAACATTCAGTGAGAGTTTAACAATAATATAATATAACAGTGGGAAACAAAAAATTGAAGTGCAATCTAAAAACTTGCCTAGGTGGATTAACAGTACTAGAAGTGCTTGAAAGAGAGGGTAAGTGCCAGAGGTGGATACCAGAGGGTGAGTGGAAAAGAGTGCAGAAGGGGAGCCAGATCAGGGCTGAGAGCAGGTGCAGGTGAGGGAGAAATGTCTCCTGATATTGTGTTTGAAGGCATTTGCAGAGGGACAGAGTTTTAGTTCCAGAGGGAGAGAGTTGAAGAGCTTGGGTCCCATAAAGGAGAGTGTTTTCTGGCCTTGAGTGGTCTGGCAGAAAGGAAGAGTGAAAGAGAGAGTGGAGGACAGTCTAGTGGTCCTAGTGGTGGTGGCTGTCTGGAAGAGAGAGGTGAGGCAATCAGGGAGCAATGCATGGGAGATTTTGAAGAAGAAGGTGGCAATCTTGCAGTTGAGGCCAGCCTCAAGGGAGGGTCAGTTGGTGAGCTTATAAAAGTTACAGTGGTGTGTGAATTTAGGGAGACCTGAGGCAAAGCAGAAAGCGTTGTGGTAGGAGCTTTGAAGTCTGGAGAAATTTTTGATGGAGAGGTGGGGGAAGGCGACAAGTGAACCATAGTCGAAGAGAGGAAGGAGGAAGCTGGAGACTAAGAGAGCTGTAGATTTCCTGTTAAGATAATGCTTGTTTTTGTGGGGGATACCGAGGCACTGGTGTTTTTTTTGGATTGTGAGGCTAGTGTGAGCATCAAAATTGAGGTGGTTATCCAGGAGTAAGCCAAGGTACTTGAATTCACTAATTCTTTCGATGGAGTTACCAAGGTTGTCGTAGAGGGAGAGGTCAAAGCCAAGAGGTTTGCAGGGGCTGGAGAAAACCATGAACTTAGTTTTTTTGGAGTTGAGTACAATATATTTGGATGTGAGCCAGGTGTGACGTCTGCTGAAACTGAATTGGAGTTTGTTAATGAGAGCACTGGGGTTTTTGTCCTGACAGAAAAGGGCTGCATCATTAGCAAGGAGAATGAGTTCGGAGGAGGTATAGATGTCAGGCAGGTAGTTAACGACCAGAGAGAAGAGAAGATGGCCCAGGATGGACCCTTGGGGAATGCTGTATTTGATGGGGCAGGATTCAGAGAGGACACCGCCAATAATGGTCCACTAGGATCTGCCTGTTAGGTAATCCTTGAACCAGAGGCAGACTTCAGGTGAGAAATGGAGGCTAGCTAGGGTACAGAGGAGGACTTCATGATCAACAAGGTTGAAGGCTTTGGTGAGGTCTACAAATGCAGCACTGGTGTACTTTGAACTTTGAACTGTGGTACAACAACATTTAGCCTGCAATTGATTTCTATGCAGAACAACCACTCACTATACATCTGTTCTTGTTTCATTGCAATAACGTGTGGTGCCCTGTTCATTTCTGAAAATGGAGACCAATGGAACAGTTGAGTGGAACATGGAGTAGATCAATGAGAAAAGTAACTGCAGCATTGACTTTCTGCTACTAAAAATGGGGTAGTCGGCACGGTCTTGTGAGGTGACCTCTCAGCCCTTTTTATCCACAGGTTTTCTCAGAGGAAACAATATAGTTTCCCCATCATCTTTCTTTTTTTTTATTGGTAACCGGGTAAGGCCCTCTAGGCACAAGTGTCTGTTTTCTGGGGTGACACAGGAGCACTGGAGAGGTTAAGTGACTTGCTCAGAGTCACGCAGTATGCAAGTGGAGGCTGTAGCAATCAAATCCAGGACTGCTGGATGTACCAAGCTCATTCACAGCTCGTTACTCAACTGGAGGTAGAGGTGGGCAAAGTTAGAAGACTTCTCTTCATGGAGAAATTTGCAATTTTAGCGTTTTTTTGTCTGAGAATTTTGGCTCTAAAGTGCAGTTTGTAAGGATCCATGGAATTGGAGGTAACATGGTGCTGCAATGAACTGTACTGCCATGCATAGACTGAATTCAGTGCAGTGTGAGGAAAAGACAATTAGTGTTAAGTGTGCCCTGTGTCTTTATGCCGAAAAACATGTAGAAAGCATTTAAAACTGGCATTTTTTCCCAACAATTCACTTCATTATGTGTCTACCGTATTGTGTGCCTCTAGATCAATTATTTGTGGTATTCACTCCATTAAGTGTCTGCTGTGCCTTCTGCCTCTAGATCTTCAATTATTTGCGGTATTTTTTTGGTGACATAATTTAAAGTTAGAGTTGGGAGGTGGCTACTTAAAACCCCACTAAAGTCTTGAGGTAAATTACCTCAAACTGTACCAATGGAAAGTTGGCATCACAGTGTACTTATCGTTAATAAACCTCTTGCGATGCTGATAGGCTTCATTAAAAAAGCATGTATTTGCTTAAATACTGTACATAAAACATCACAGCAGCAAAAACTCCCTGTAACCACCAATGTTTCATGACATTCTTTATGCTTTTTCAAGATGTAGTTTTGTTTTCTGTATTGTACAGTGAGGCAGTAATGTGGGGGGAGGGGAGCTTAGCTGCAGCAACTTCCAGAAAGATAAAGGCAAGTTAGGCAGTGTTTTCTGTGTTAGCAGCACTAGTGCTATTATAATCAGTGTTTTGTGTGAATTGTTTTTCCTGTTTTCTTTGGTTTGTCATTTTAGTTCTGTAGAACAGTTACGTGTGTTTTACTGAATTATTTTTGTCACTGTGGTTTGACTATATTGATTTCAGTTTAGTTTATTGATTGAAGTTAGCAGTTTTTCATGTACACAGTAACATCATTTTAATTACCTGAGTTGTTGTGTCTTGTGCATCTCCCCATAGTCCCTGAAATCCCTTTTTTTTTTATATTTTATTTTTATTAGTTTACCAATGACACATCATTGAGATATACATATAGTGGACTGTCCAATTACATATAACAAAATAGGACTACAATCCCTTATTGGCAGGATAGGTGCATTCACCATATTGAGATACCATATAAGGGGTAACCTTATCACAAACTGTAAAAACCCCTATAAAGAAAAAAAACTGAATTATGTTGTGTTTAATGAGTCCAGGAGCAGTATGGTTAATGTCCAGCATTAGTCCTTCAAAGACAATTTGGTCCCATATGAGATCTTTGACTCCATGCTTTAAACCTAAAGTAACATATCCCCAAAAATTTTAAACTGAGAGCAGGTTATTCAAAACAACTGATTCTTTACACTGCCCATACCTCCAGCCCAACTCTAACCAACTAAGTAACTGTATTAACTTTTAAAAAGGCTCAATTTAACTCAAGAAAGTGATCAAAAGACCACTACATGAAAATACAACAAGAACCCTTTAATAAATCTATGAGTCCAGTAGCAATGGTCTACTCACAAAGGCAGACATTAGACTGTCCAGAAATGTTCTAGGAAGCCTTTCTCAAGTGTTACCTTCTTCGCCCTGCAGGTCTGCAGCCGCAGATGAATTCCTGAAGGTAGCTGCAAATCTGGTGGCCCATTTTCCAGCATCAATAGGGTCGGAAAAAAGGTACACTTTCACCTCCCAGACAATTCTCAAACAAGCTGGGTAGATCATCACGTGTGGGATTTCACCCTCCTATAATGAATGCCTCACCCCATTGAATATTTTTGCGATGTTGCCTTGTCACATAACTAATGTTCGAAAGAGATATACCTGATGGTTATCCGGCATGATATTGCCAACACGATGTGCAAGCTGAAGGATCCAATCCCTCTCTCCCACTCCTGACATTATCACCATCAGAGTTTGGGGCTCTGTAGAATCTTGCTATTGGCCTTGAGGGGTGATATGGTAAACTTTGTAGATGTCCATAATTGGCTATGTACCTGCTGGTAAAAGTTTCTCCATCAAAAAGTCTTTTACAAACATCCGTGGGTGATCCCTTTCACTACCCTCCGGAACACCCAGGAGCCTGATGTTAACGCTATGAGCCTTGTTCTCCATTAACTCCATTCTGGCTCATAAATGTTGCAGCTCTTTTGCCATAAGTGAAGTGGTTCCCGTGCCAGAGTCAGCCCATTTGCCCACCTCATGGACTTCAGTTTTCAGGCCTTCCACTGTAGTTTCAAGCACAGTCACTCTGGAATTAAACCCTTTCACTTTTTAATATAGACAAGTGACTGATTGAATCAAAGTCTGTATTTTTGAGCCCAGGGTAGAGAGGGTTTCTTCTGTACTGGGGTCCGCCACCTGGGCCTCAGATCCCAACCTCGAGGACTGCACTCCACCAGCTCCTTTTCCTCTGTTAGATCTGCCTGCTGCTTTATCTCACTTCAGATTCCCCATCTTGATGTATTTTAGGGTCAGGAATCTAATGAAGCCATCAAAAGCCCCCTAAAGCAGCTAGAAATGATTGAATATGTTGAATTGGTTGCACTAGACAATGGAGCTGTTAATTCCTGCATCTTCACAGCTGGGGCTCCACAGCCCCCCCCCCCAATTCCCTTAAATCCCTTTTGTATATTGTTTGTGTAAAAAAAAATGGTGGCAGTATGGGTGCTGCTGGTGATCCTGGTTCATGAGGAGCTTGAGCTTCAAAAGAGGGTGCTGCTGCTTCCACAGGGTGTTCTCGGCACCCCACTATGACATGGGAACTTTTGTTATACCCTCCATGAATCACTGCCTGCATGAACAGATCACCACCTCCACCACCCCCATTTGCTACTTCCCTCTGCTTTTCCTCCCATTCAACCTAGTGAGTTGCCATGTGGGTCCTCTACTTGCACTGGGGGACACATTTATTGCATAGGTTGCAAGTGACCACACTAACCGTAACCCTAACCCCTATTATAATGTATGGGGAGCCCTTATTAGTGCTAAAAAGCAGTAAGATTATTTCTTCATAATCCCATTGCTATGACATCAGAGGTTATAAACCCTTCTTGTGTATGTCATAGTGATGGAATTATCACCTGAGCCGGTCTGTGCATGCACGCATTTTATGTAGTGGCTCCCTTTGAACATCCACAGTGGTGAGTGGTCAGTTTCCCAGCTGTATTTTAAAAAAACTTTATTTTTATTTTCCCCATTAGTTAGGATACATAGTTGATGCCGATACAGAGCTCCTGCGATCCCTGACTTTGACTGCCACAAGGACTCAAACATGTTGAAGGCGTTTGTCTAAAGGCATGGGTCACATGATCACATTAGACCAACTGCGTCTAAGATCATTGAACTTTATCCTTTTGAACTGTTTTCTCGTTTGAAGTCCGAAATTAGTTGTTGAGTTAGATTAAAAAACTAAATAAAAATGCTTGTAACAGCTATGCGCTTAACGAATTTTCTTGTTGAGGTGTTGTTCGTTATTAAAAGAAACAGTTTTTTTATTGCCATTCTGGAGACTTCATTTCTGAAGCAAGGTAAGGGATATCATTATTTTTTTTTAAATGCTGACAACAAAGTAACAAAGAAATCATTTTTGCGGGCTGTATGGTAACTCCATATACTATAAAAGATACTGCCTGAGGTTTTGGTTGATTACCAAGGTGCAGTCACCTCTTGTGGTTGCAATGACACTCATAAACCTCTCGAGCAGCACTCTCAAGGTTTACAAGGGCTGACATGGCAACCACTTGAGGTGATTACACCTTGGTAATCAACCAAACCTCAGGCATTATCCTCTATGTCTCATACGATAACAATACAACTTTAACAAGCCATAACTCCACCAGTCTTCTGAGATAAGGGATATTTTATATATCCAAACATGGGCCTCAGTGATTACTACAAAAGTTATACATATGACCCCTGGACAATTTATGGGGTATGCACAGCAACCAAAAATCTTCTCCCGGTTTCACCATGGTGCCAAATACAACATTTAAGTCTGATAATCACCAAAAATGCACCAGATATGCACCTCCTCTTGGACTATAAACATACACAGTTTCAAATAAATTTTAGAAAAACTGACAGAGTTACACCTAGAAAACCCAAAAGGAGTATTTGGTGGAAGTTGGGTGGTAGCATTTGTGTTGCCAAATTAGTCTCTGCCCCATCTGTGGCACTTATGCAAGTGTGCACTGGGGAGGTAGCAACAATAGAATCAGTCCGAGAGGCAGCAAAATCTTTGGATCAGGAACAGCTTCATTTTGACCCAGTTTTGCCTTGGTGTACCACACAGACAAGTTGCAGGTGAAGTTGCAAGAAGAATAGACCCAACCATGCCTTGGTGTACCCCATGGAGAAGTTACAGGTGAAGTTGCAAGGTGAAGGTACCAATGGAAAATTTCCTATTAAACAGAGAAACTTTGAAAAATTATTCACAGAGATAAATTTGGTGACTTCACCTGTGAATTAAAATGTTGCAACATCTCTATCGGGGGGGGGGTCATTTTCCATATGCCAGCACACCAGTACGTTTACCAAGGATTAGCAGCCATGGGTCAAAAGCCTAGAAAGGAGTTTCTTTAGTGGAGGAATCATACTAATGAATCTTTTCTCTGAGCCCAAGGCCATTTACCCAAATGACAACCCCCCTAAGCCTTGTTGCCATGTATGGTGATCTGGTTTAGTCAACCCTGTGGGCAAGGTTACACTGGACTGTGTTTTTTAGTTTCATTTAGACTAACACTGGAGATGGGCTCCCAATGACAGAATCAGTGTAGGTGACAGGATTAAAGTTAGTCATTGGGGATGGGACACTTACACTACAGCAAAGATGGATTACTGCCGTCACAACTTACCGTAAGGTTGGGGGTATTTCTGTGGCACAGAGGATGGGCTCCCAGTGTCACAACAGAGTGTCAGGTGGGGAAGCTAGTGGATTTGGAGGAGGGCTCCTTGTACCCCACTAAAGAGTGGGGCGGAATGGGGGAGTTCGCCAGTCGCATAGTGCTCATATGCCTCTCTGAAATCTGATTAAGGGAACATGAAAACTCTTTAGGAAAAAATGCTGAAGAACTGTTCTGAGCATGTACACCCAAGGTTTTTAAATGTTTACAGCTTTTTTTTTTTAGTACTTGTGTTCTCAAAATAACAAAAGCACTTTGTGACAGCATCTAATTAACCTGAAAGTTTCAGGTTTCACATTTTCTCCTTTCTTTAAGGACAAAAAGCATCTTACAACTGATGAATTTTATTAGTTTGCCCTCCTCTAGCTTTTAATCTACTAAATGAATCTTTACCGGTTTTGACAAGTTTGTACATACTATACAAAGGATGTGAATGCCAATGTTCAGGACAATAGCTTAAAATATAGCTGAGGTGCTTTATAAACAGCTGGAAACTGTGATTCAGCATACAGTAAAAGTGACTGCTCAACTATAACTATGGTGGCGCAGTACTGAATTCTAACTGTTGAAACAGAAGTCAAAAATTGAATACATATTATTTATTTATTTAAAATGTTACAAAGTAAAGGCATTCTGAACTGTGAAACAGTTAATTTCCTGAAACTTCAGGGGAGGGGATATGGGGCAGGAAACTTCAAACAAGCATACAATAAATGTAAAATCATACAAATCAGTAAAATCATACAAATTAGCAGAAGTGCTATAGTTACTGTTAAATGTAACCTGTAAACCCTATATAGTGCTTGTCCAATTCAGTTTTTGGTCAGTTTCTACCAATGAATATATGTATCTCAATCCATTATAACCCCTTCTTTCTATGGTTTTGAAGTGCCTAACTATAATATATAAGGTGCATTTAAGATTGCATACACAGTAGGTGTCTGTCACAAGGATGAGACCTTCCTTATTTTGATTTGCAGTACATCTGCACTAAAACCATGTGACTTTTTTAAGTCTGTTTGGTGCCAATCATGCCAGGAGTCAGGACATGCAGATACATGAAGCAATCTAAATTGCCAAGCCTTCCCCAATGAAATAATAACAGCAAGGCAAGCAGATCTTATGTAATTAGTCCAGTCTCCAGGGCAAATCAACTCATCACCTGCAAATTGATGCACCCTGCCTTGAGGCATTTTATGAAACTATAAGGAAATCAGCAGCGAAAGTTGGCTTCTGCATTTCGTTTCTCATGTGGAACTCAAATAGAAAAACTGATCAAGACATACAGTAATGCCAGTACTTTCAATCTGGTTATGTAAATGAAACACATCAAAAACAGCAAAGGTAATCTATATCAGCTGATCTGAAAATCATTTTAACAGAAACATAACAAGGTACACACAAAGTACAATACATTCTAGTACATGTGAACTTTAGTTGTGTGCTCCTCTGTGGACCCTTTTGCCTCTATACATTTTGTCAGCTGGGGCACCCTGGTATGCCCCCTTCTAATGACCCCCCCATTTCTAACACATACTTTCTCTGGGACTTACCCCACTACTTGCACTGGACCACTTAGTGGGTGGGTGCTTCAGCTGGACATGCGGGTCCTGCAAATTTTTGGTGTCATACTGCCCACCAGGGTTTTTCTCCACCTTTTTCTCATCTGGAATGCCAGTGTGCAATAACACATTCTTCTATGTATATGCACATGGTCGCTCTGGCATCGGGCAGCATCTCCATCCCAGTTCCACACCTCCAACTGTGCTACTAAATGGCTTCAACCAGCTGGCAGTCATGTAATGCAGCATGCTGTATACCCACCCAAAGGAGGAGAGCTGCCTCTGGGACATGCAATCCTCCTTCTCCCAACCATCCCTTAGTAACCCGTGTCCACTCTGGAACCCGGATCAATGGCATTGTAAGAGACAGCACTACTGCTGTGCTACCAGACTGGACATGTGTTTTTTTTTACATGATTTTATTATGTTTGAGTGTTTGTTTTTATGCTAAAAATAGTTATATGGTAATATAATAGTATGCTTTATTGGATTGCTGTAGAAGATCATAAATAATGGCAGGTGTGGCAGTCAGGTGGACCATGATAAGGGTTGCTTATTGTATAATTTGGAGACTTGTTTATATGGTTGCAGAAGTGGAATAAACTTTTGCAGCACACACTACCATGTTCATGTCTGGGACTGGCATGCCTACACAATGTGAAAGATGATGGAATGTTGAATTCTTGCTTCACTTCATCATGCAAGAGTCCACAAATGCTAGTCTCTCCTACAATGGAGAATGGCTAAAGTTCAACAGCCATCATCCCTCCCCAGTGAACTGTGAAATGAGTGCCAGGACACTGGTTCTGCTGCTTCTGCTGGTACTGGCAGAGGAGTACAGTAGGTAGTGATCCTGTGATGTGAATGACATGGTAGCAGACATCATCCCCCTACAGAATGGAGGGGACAGGTGAGACCCAGAGAATATAGATCAGTTAGCTGGACTTCCAGAACTCCTCAAGACTATAATTAAAGAACAGCTGGTTTACTTTCTGGGGTCTCATGGATTCAAGAATAGCAAGCAGCATGCCTTTGTGAAGGGAAGGCACTGTCAGAAGAACTCCATAGATGTCTTCAATTCTGTGTTGCACACATTGAACATAGGCCATACTCTGGATTTCCTGTACCTGGACTTTAACAAGGTCTTTCATTCTGTGCCACACAAAAAGCTAGTTAAAAAACATTGGGGGACTTACAGTAGGTTTTGCAGAAATTAAAATCACTAGATGCACGAAGAATTAGCTTGAGGGGGAACCTAAAAGATGGTACTTACTAGTGCTTACTCAGAGGTATAGTGCATACTCTGAGGTCAGGTGGGTTATGGGTGGGAACCCTCCAGGGTTGGTATGGGGACTGGTGCTCTTTAGTGTGTTCATTTACAATATCAGAAATGAGATTAAAGGTAAGATGTGTCCATCTGCATTTAATACAAAAATAGAAACATTAAAACATAGAATTTGTTGGCTGAAAAGGACTACTTGACCCACCCAGTCTGCCCAGATGGCCCCTGCCTAGTCTGTCTTTGCAGACACTAACTGGTCTCCTGCAACCCTCGCACCTCTCTGCCCATTTCCTAATACTCCACTATTTCAATAGATGTATGTAACTTGGTGAGGAGTTATGCTTGTGCAACATTATTTATAGTCTTAAGACATTTGAATGAATGTGTTGTTGACTGACATACATGGATACTTTGGCTATTTGTGCTCTCTGTCCCATGGGGAACTATTACCCTGTCATGGTATCATAACGGCAAAGGAACCCTGTGGAGTAGGGTTTCACCCCTAGAGGAGCCATGGGAACATAATTCTTTAGGCTAAAGGTACCTTAGGAAGGAGTTCCAAGGAGAGAGGTGTGCTGCTGGAGGAGTAGGGGAGGATCGTGGGGCAAGAAAACATTGCCTCTGAGTGAGAATGGAAGAAACTGGCTTAAATACTGTAGCTCATGAAAGGGGTACAGCTGGTTGCTCCTGTCCACTGAATTTCAGGCATAGCCTTTGAATTCAATGGGTGTACAC
Organism: Neoceratodus forsteri; assembly: GCA_016271365.2. NCBI lineage: Eukaryota > Metazoa > Chordata > Ceratodontiformes > Ceratodontidae > Neoceratodus > Neoceratodus forsteri. The sequence continues at coordinate 706,097,871 of CM057455.1, forward strand.
AACTTAGTGAGAAGTTATGTTTCTGCAACATTGTTGATTGTCTGTAAGTATTTGAATGAATGTGTTGTTGACTGTCATACTTGGATACTGTGGTTGTTCGCACTCTATGTTCCTCTGACAGGGCTGGAATAAGACCGTGTCCCATTTGTTATGCAGAGAGAATTAAAAGCAAAGATCTATTCTTTCTGTTCCTATTCCGTCACTTGTCTATCTCTTGCCTGTTTTTTTGCACTATCAGATTTTTTCTTGTGGCACCTAGGAAATAGCCCCTCCAGCAGTCCCACAATTTCCCCATTTTCTTCCTTCCTTCATGTGCTGTTTCTATTATTTATTTCTTCCCTTGCTTTTATGTGGTTAATAAAATATGTAAGTGAATCTTTATATGAAACTGAGATCCCTTGTTCAGGAGCTAAAGAAGGCCTTAAGCAGCCCAACTGTATTGGCCAGCCCCAATTACAGTCTAAAGTTTATGGTCCATGTGGATACCTCAGATCGTGAGCTGGGGCTGTGCTGAGCAAAGTTACCCAGCACGGGGAGGAGCACCCAATTGTGTACCTCAGCCAGAGGCTTTTGCCCAGAGAGGAGGCATACGCCACAATCGAGAAGGAATGCTTGAGAATAGTGTAGGCCCTACAGAATCTGCAGCCTTACCTATATGGTAGAGAATTTACTGTGGTCACAGATCATAATTCCCTGATATGGCTTCATAGGTCAAGCGGGCAAAATGGAAAACTACTACGTTGGAGTTTGGTACTGTGACCTTCCAGCATCGCAGTGGTAATCAAAATGAAAATGCGGATGGGCTATCTAGACAGGGCTAATGGCATGGCTGGATACTTTGGGCACTTCCCAGCAGTTGCATGAATGGCTGCGCCACTTGGTGTGGCCCAAGGACACGCCTTCATCATCTGGGGGTGTGTGACAGAAATGGGAAGGAAGGAGTTAATGTTTGGATTTTCCAAACACATTTTTTTTAGCAGTCTGGAAAAAAAAACACTCACACAAGCTGAAGTTCCAGATGCTGGAATTCTCACTGTCCTCCCTAGCTGCTAGATAAGACCTGTGTCATAAATCTCGAGTGGACCTGTCCATACACAGACTCACAGTTTAAAAGGATTGGTTCACTCAAATATAAACTTAAGGTTAAAAGGGAATGTAATTGGTCACTGATAGGTGCTCAGTTTGATTGAGACAATTAAATACATACATGGTAGATGGTTGGTGCATTCAAAGGGGGAATTGGAATCACCTCTTCTCAAGAGAGTATATAAGATGCTGAAAGACAGTGAGTGGGGGGTTAGTTACTCTTGAAGCTGGAGAGAGAAACAAAAGCTTGGAGCCTACCCTTCTAGCTATGTCCGTGGGAGCTGGCAGTTAGCATAGGGTCCAGTGTTCTCTTGAAAGGACAGGGAAGGGTAGGTTTAATATGAGCATATTGCAGTAATAGTTTTTTTTCCGTCATCTATTATTTAAAAACATTTGTTTACTTTTCCTGTATCAGTATTATTCTCGTGTAGTAAATAGATATCCTGTACTGCTCTGTTCACTTTCTGTTTAATAAAAAGCTGTTTATTTGCTCAACAGTTGTGACTGTGATGTCATTTTTTTCTATGGTAATACATGGTTTCCTCTGGCTGAGGTAAATTCTATTTAGCATCTGTCACCCAAGAGAGACACACTACCAGACTATAATTTGTGCAATTGCACGTTTAATTACCCAAGTTGGTAAACTTAAAGGTTGGCGCTGGATGACTCCAGCTGGTGGCAGTGAATACCCGGGGCAGACACCTCTCTAAAAGCTGTTCCAGCAAAGAGAGAGAGAAAGGTGGGTTGTCACATCCACCTGCTACAGTTCCTGACATATTGCCAACTTTGTGCTACAAGCATTCCTTGCCTTACATGACTGCTGTATGGCTCCATACTTATGAGTAACTGGGAGCGCAGGGCCCAGAGGGCCCACGCTCCCACAGACACATATCATTATAAAGAAATGAGCAGCGTGGTGGGGCTCCACCCTTCCACCAACACATACAATTTACTACTTATATTACACTTTTTCCAAAAGAAAGGAAATGCATGGCAAGGAACTCGGTTGATGCATTAGTTGGGGTTGTTTCCACGGCTACAAAGTTGTGGAGGTGTGGTGCTGGGGTTATCTGTCACCCCGCCTCCATGCCCCCATCCTCGGGGACCTAACTCCGTATCCCCAACCCCCCCCACACACACACATGCAAGACGCATCCAAAACTGTAAGACACTATACAAGTCAGTCACATCTGTAAGCACAATAATCACTATACTGTACTCATTTCACATAACACTGTGTAATGAAAAAACAACTACAGTATGGTCAACTCTATACTTCCAGAACAGTTGCGAACCATCTCCCATGGTTGCCCAGCATGCGTGTGTAACCCCTAGGCACTCTGATGGCAGCAGAACTCATACAGTTGCTGGACCATGATGATGGATGCGTCTTGTAATATGTTTGCAGACTTCTATGTTACTTCTGTTATGTGATGTTGGTTGTCTCTGATTGGTTCTGTTGCCTTGGTCCGTCCCCTGCTTGCATGTGTGTGGGGTGGGGCATGGGGGGATGCGGAGTTGGGTTGTGAGGATGGGGGCATGGGGGTGGGGTGGTAGCCCTGGCACAGCATTTCCACGCTTTTGTCGCTGTGGAAGCAGCCCTGACTGATGTCTTGACGGAGTTTTTTGCCATAAAAAAAAATATATATATATCACCTTTTGTACCTATAACAAGTAAGTGAGCTATCGTAAAGGACACTATTAAAAATGAGCCATGGCTAAATAGTTGTAACATCTTTCCTTGACTTTCAATAAACAGTTAATTGTCTCCCAGACCCATGAATCCAGAGGAAAAAATAAAACTTTCACTGGAATTGGGGGTAAGTAAGATGTAACAAAAGTGAGTTTGATCTTTAATAAGTTCCCAAAGACTCACCACAGAGCATCTAAATCCCCAGAGCAGACCCCCAGCCTTTATACAGAAATTTTGCACAGTACAATACAATAATGCCTACAGGGTGGATGGCATTGTTGGTCAGTCATTTGCCCACCACAGTTGAAGCTGCAGTCTTTAGAGTCAATTTTTGTCTCCCACACCCCTAACTCTAGAAACGAAAAACATTTTTCTCCTGGAGTGAGGGGTAGGGAAGATGAAATAAAAGTGTGTTTTATCTTCACTAGATGCCCCAGAACTCACCACAGAGCATCTAAGCATGCAGACCTCGGCCTCCCTGTTGGGAATTAGGAACTTTCTGACTGACATAGTTTTTTCCCCCCACTATGCCCATGCCAGCCATCCATCCTATGCATCCTCTAGGACAACAGTGGTGGACTCTGTGACATCTGTTTGGGGGAAGACATCCCACAAAACCTAGCCAGCTCAACCTGAAGTTTAGTGACCTGCTCTCTCAGCCCTGAGATGTGCCTGCAGATGGGGCAGTACTTCAGTCTCCAGAAGGTCTTTCTGAAAACTGCCACTCTGCAACGACTGCACCCTCCCAAAATTCCCATTTCTTCATTCACTACCCTTACTGGAAACAACTTTGTACCTTTACCCTTGATAGGGTGTTTCTAATTTTCCCCTTTTGCTTTACTTAAGTCTTTTGTAGCGTGACCCTAGATAGTGTGATTTTATTTTTCCATCTTTTGCTTTTATTTTCCCCTTTGTAGTAGTTGTATTGGATTTATATGTTGGCTGTCCAATCCCAGGGGTTCTGAGTGCCGTACTTAAGACCCACAGACATGGTATCAAAGTAGGCAAATAAAATCTTCAGAATCAATAATAAATTGCATAAATAAGTTAGAGTATTTCACTTAAACAGAAAGTGAGGAATAGGTCTGATTATAAGCCTCTCTAAATAAGTGAGTCTCGGTGCCCTTCTTAAAGGCCTCCACTGAGGGGGAGCCTCCCTCAGGGATCTGGGAAGTGAGGTCCTCAGGGTAGGTCCTATATCTTCAGTAGTGTGATTCCTGGATGTCTTCTGCCTAGCCCTGAGTACCTTTAGGAGGCCCACCTTGAAGGAGTGAAGTGGGAGAGAAGGATGGCAGGGAGACAGGAGTTTACCTGGATAACCTGATCCCAATTTGTTATGTTGCCCTAGATAGGGTGTTTGTAGTTTTCACCTTTTTTGTTTTACTTAACTCCATGCAATATGACCCTGGATAAAGTGCTTTTATTTCCCCTTTTTGCTTTACTTTTCCACTTTATACTTTTACACTATGTAGGGTATTTCTTCTTTTCCCAGAGAACTGGTTGTTTTTTATGGACTGGTACCTTTCTGCTGTTACCCCTTACCTTTTTTTCTGTACTCTGTTTGGTCAAGGCATAGGTCAGGAAGCATAGGCTAACCATGAGTGATTTAGATTCAGTGCTAAGAAGTGCAAGGTAATGCACCTGGGAAACAAAAACTCAGGGGAAGAGTACACAATGGGGGGTGAGATACTAACAACAACAAAAATGGAAAGGGACCTGGGGGTAGTCATATCAGATGACCTAAAGGTGGGAAAGCAATGTGAGAGGGCAGCAAGGAGGGCTGGGGGTTTACTGGGATGCATAGGGAGAGGCATCACCAGTAGAAAACAAGAAGTTATTATCCTCTGTACAGACAGCTGGTGAGACCCCATCTGAGTACTGTGTGCAGTTCTGGAGACCCAATCTCCACAAAGACATAGACAGGATGGAAGCTGTCCAGAGGAGGGCTAACAAATGGTGCAGGGTCTGCACGGAAGACATATGAAGAGAAACGAAGGAGCTTAATATGTATAGCCTCGAGGAAAGGAGGAGAGGGGACATGATAGAAACTTTCAAGTACCTCAAGGAATCAACAAAGTCCAAGAGGGTAGCATCTTTCAAAAAAGAGGTGTGCAAGAACAAGAGGGCACAATTTAAAGATAGGGGGGCAGCTCAGAGGTAATTTAAGGAAGTATTTTTCACAGAGAGGTTGTGGATGCATGGAACGGCCTTCTGGAGGAGGTTGGAGTCAAAATCAGTGGTGGAATTCAAGCATGCATGGAACAGTCATAAGGCAATTCTGAGGGGTTGGGGTAAGAAGAAGTAGGCTGCTGGTTAACTAGGATCTGCAGCTTATCCAGTAGGTAGGGAAATGGGCAGATTGGGTGGGCCAAGCGGTCCTTATCTGCCATCAAATTCTATGTTTCTATGGTTTGTAAATGTATACAGTTATGTTGTTTAAATGATTACAGACAGCTATTGTGTGAAACTGAGATCCCTTGGTTTGTAAATGTTTACAGATATTGTTCAGATGATTACAAACAGCTATATGTGTTCATCTGGAATGCAGGGGGTTAACCCTGAGGTGCATTTTGACCTTTCACAAAACTGTTTGGAGAATTATTGGCAGGAAATCATCCCTGGGACAGGATGTCCTAATTGGCTGCACCTGTTAAGAAGACCAATGTACTCTTCAGGCTGCTCACAGGAAAAAAAATAACAAAGTATTAATATATTCTGTGGAACACAGGTAGTATAGTTTACATGAACAGGATGCAGAATTTAACTGCCGGGTAAAGACATCTTTTAGAAAGAGAGCAATGTTTTGTTTAGGGATAGAGAGAGCAGGAGATTTTAAAAAAACTCTCAGATGAAGAACTTCTGTTTGTTTGAACTGCCTGTATCAAGAGCTATCCTTCAGTTAATTTTTTTATGTAACTCTACTAGCAAATTTTACAACTTCTCCTGTTTTGCCTATGTTTCCTGACCTATGCCTCTATGACAGTGGGTGTCATAGTAGGATTTAAGCTGTTCATACTCTAAGCCATGAGTTTTGTGCATGCATACTAGACCAGGTACAAGGGAATCATAGAAGGAAGGTACTGTATGGATCCTGAAACAACAAGCCCAGGAGTGATTACCAGAATGGCAGCAAAACTAAAAGGAGAAACAAAAGGCCAAATTGAGATTGTATAGCTAGCACAAGTGATGGAAGAAGAAGAAGAAGAACAGGCAGGGACAAAACCTGAAAGCATGTCTGCCTTCTTCAAATTGTGGGCTATACAACAAAAAGAGACTGAACAAAAGAGCAAAAAAGAGATGCAGCATCTAGAGGAACAGAGATGAGATGAAATGCAGTGACAGGAACAGTAAAGGCTGGATGCCTTGAAAGCTACTGAAAGCTATCAAAGCGGGAGGATCCGGTACAGGTCCAGCAATAAAACACAAACAGCTTAAATAAACATTAAACTTAGAAAGCTGTGTCCCATGGATAATATTGAAGCATACCTGACAACTTTTGAAAGGGTTGCTGGAGCCTGGCAATGGCCAAAACAGCAATGGCATTCAGTTGATACATTATCTGACAGGCAAAGCTCAACTTCCCTACAGCAATATGGATACTGCGCAGTCAGAAAACTGTAACATTGTAAAAAGAGAAATCCTTAAAAGGTATGGCATCTCAGGAGAGACCTACAAGCAGAGATACCAGTCTCTGGGCTACAACTCTATCTAGAATCCTTGAGAAGCCTTCACCCGACTCAGAGAACTACTCGTTTAACGGTTCCAACCAGAGGGCAAAACAGTCCCACAAACCATCAACATATTTGCAATGGATCAATTAATCAACATCCTTTCCACAGATGTGCAGCTTTGGGTAAAAGAACACCAACCAGAAAGTGGAGAAAAGGCTGTTTCTTTGACTGAGAGCTATCAGATGGCCAGACAGGTATGGCAGCAGTGAAGTAACACCCAAGGACTGATAATACCCTCTTTTTCCCAATTTAACTCCAGGTCAGATAAGAACTCTGATGGGGGTAACACATCTGCTCCCAAAGATTGTTCAGTCAAGCAGAATCCTGCACTCACCACCCATAAGAAAAATGACTGCTCACAGCTTTTAGTGTTGCACCATTTTATTTTCAAAAGTGCCAATGTGCAAAAGGTGTCTGCACATTGGCACTTATCACCTTAAACGGTCTTGTTAAGCATTACAATCAAACTCTAAATCACATGTTAAAAAGGTTTGTGAGAGGTAAAGGAAAAGACTGGGACCAAAATTTACCATACTTGCTTTTTGCTTACATAGAAGTACCACAAGCAGCAACAGGTTTTTCATCCTTTGAAATGTGGTATGGTAGACAACCTAGAGGGCCGCTAGATGTAATAATAGAAACATGGGAAGATAACCACACTCAGAAATAATCTATTACATCTTATATGTGTGCTCTGAAAAATAAACTGGCAAAATATGTTGACGTTGCCCAAAGCATTCAGGAAGAACTCCCCAAACAGCAAAAGGTATATTATGACTGTGGGGTAAAAGAAAAAAAATTTCAGCCAGGCGAAAAGGTTTTGTTACTGCTACCCACCACAGAAAACAAACTACCATATGAAGTGACAAGGGCCTTATAAAGGGTTTAGATGTACTGATATAGTTAACTATGAGACTGAGGCTCTTAATAGGAAAAATGCTCTCAAGATATGCCGTGCTAATCTCCTGAAGAAATAGGGTGAGAAAACATCGAAGGTTGCTTTGTTGGTATTACCAGAAACTGGAAAAAAAGATATGAATATGGCGTATAACAGGCTGGAACAAACTGTAACTTCTGATGCTGTAAGAGTCATTGCCTCCTTACCCATAGAAGAAACTGCAGAAATTCGTAACTTGGTAAAGATCTTTAGAAGTATTATTATCACACTGCCAGGCTGAGCAAAAGGGATTAAACACATAATAGTGACAGAGAATGCTCAACCCATCATGCAAAAGACATGGATTACCAGAGCAGCTAAGAGCAGATGTGGTTAAGGAAGTACAAAAAATGAAAGAGTTGGGTATCATTGAAGAATCGAGAAGTGCTTGGTCATCACCATTGGTGACTGTAAATTAAAAACAAAGGGGTGTAAGTATCTGCCTTGATTTAGGAAACTTAATCAAGTGTCTGTATTTGACAGCTATCCTATGCCCAGCATAGATGATTTGGTGGACAGACTGGGAAGTGTCAAGTACATTAGTATCTTTGATAACACCAAGGATTACTGGCAAATTGCCCTAACTAAGGATTGAAAATTGTCCAGAGGCAAAACTGCATTTTTTACTCCAGATGGATTCTATCAGTTCACAACCATACTGTTTGGTTTACATGACACACACACTAATCAAATCAAACCAAATCATATTTTGTTGTAAAAAAAGCTCCTTTCTTAAAAGCAAGACACTTGTACATAAACTAAAACTAACATAACAGTAATAAACAATCATAGCAGATCAAAATGATTTAAAATCCATAAAACTGCAGCTCAATAAATATCGAATCAACTAATCTAAAAAGAATCTGGATACACCAGGCTAAATAAATCTATTTTAAGGGGATCCATACTACTTCCCGACATATATCTTCCCGAAAACTAATTTGCCAACGTCGAAATCCCGACTCACATATCAGTCTATAACCCCATACTCCCAACATACCATTTCCCAACATGTAGGTGTAAAGTGTTAGCAAGTGAGCAGCATGGAATCACATTAGCATTTAAATTGTTTATTTGCATTTGTTTGTTACCTGGAGATGTGCAGATGAGAGAAAAATGCAGCGTTGGGTGCGTTTGATCAGTAATCCACACGAGACAGAACTGCAGCGTTGGGTCGTCGGGTCAGATAGAAATGCAGCATCAGTAATCCACACAATTAAAATCCATCAGTTGTCTTTATTAAAACAATTATTAAAATATCAAAAACAATCTTTCTCCTAAATGACGAGGTTATGAGCAAATCCACGAAGGAAGTTTACGCTCGACATCTGTTCCCTCTTGCTCACCACAATGTTAAGCTTTTCCTCTCGCAAGGCATATTTACATTCCATTGCATCAGGAGCATGACTGTGCTTGTGGTGATTTCTAAGGTGCTGCTGGCCACCCACAAGAACGGTGGTGGCCTGACCAAGACACTTCAGAGACTTCCGACTTTGGCAGCACCAGTAAAAAATATCACCGCGATTCAGTTCTTTAACAAGCAGGTAACCACCAACACAGAGCTTATCATTACCTCACTGGGATGGGACAATACTGTACACTTCTGCGGTGATTGCACAAGGGAGGGTGAGGCTAATAGGTGCGGACTATAAATGAGCTACCGAGTAAGCAATTAAATAATTAAACACACAGCAATTCCATTGTTTGAAATTAAACACTGCTGATGTGTTAAATGTGAGCGCTCTTGATTTCTTGATTACTGATTGACTACCGACACTTGCTCATGTGGGAACAGTGAGTGCTCTTGATTCCTGCACATTGAAACAATTTTTTACAACCCACTTTAACTGCCATGGTAAAAGGTCCTGCACATTGTCCGCTACAATAAAAGGTGCAATTAAATGTCTGTGATTTGATAATTGGGAAAAAGTACTGTCGGGAGAAAGCACAGTCTGGAGAATGAATACGGGACTTATTAATTAGGAAGTTAGTAGTTGGAAAATGGTACCTATTCCATTTTAAGTGCTGTTTTAAAACTTTGGATGGTCAGGCACTCTCGTACCTGATGAGGTAGAGAATTCCACAGGGTTGGGACTGCAAAAGCAAAAGACCAGGACCCAGAAGTCTTTAAACGGACACTGGGAATCTCCAGCAATCCCTTGTCAGTGGATTTGCGAGGACAGAGGAAGCAGTAGGGGCCAAAGAGATCTTTCAAGTAACAGGGTCCCAGGTCATGTAGCGTTTTATTGGTCAGTAACCCAACCTTGAAGGTGATCTGCCACTGTAATGGCAGCCAGTGCAGTCAGTGGAACACAGGCATTATATGACTGGTCCTGGAAGTACCAGTCAATAGCCTGGCTGCCACATTCTGCATCAGCTGCAAGTGGCGGATATTAATCCCTGGTAGCCCTAGGTAGAGGGCATTGCAGTAGTCAAGGTAGGAGGTTACAAAGATGTGGACAAACGTTGGAAGATCTTCAGGAGGTAACAGGTGCTTCACTGGGGAGATATTCCTCAGATGGTAAAAAGAGGTCTTGACAACTGTTGACACCTGAGATTTAAAGGTCAAGCCATCATCAAAAATAATGCCAAGGTTCTGCACCTGATCTGAGGTAGTTAGCTGAACACCCCTGAGCCAAAGCCCAGAGGGTTGTCCTGCTGACAGAACCACCTCCCTGATGATCTGGGTCCACAACCAGCACCTCAGTTTTAGCCAGGTATAACCGCAGCCAGCTAGCACTCATCCAGTCCTGGATCTCGGCTAGACATTTGTTAAATACCAAGAGAATCACATCCTGTCCTGGCACAAAGGACATGTACAGCTGAGTATCATCTGCATAGCAGTGAAAACTTGGACCGTACCACCTATTGATCTCTCCCATTGGCAGCATATACGTTGCAAACAGCACGGGTGACAAGATGGAGCCCTGTGGTACCCCACAGGATAGGGAGAGAGGGGCTGAGGAATAAATCCCAGACACCACTCTCTGAGTCCTACCCTTGAGGAAAGATTGAAATCATCTGAAAACCATACCACACAGTCCACAGATGAACTGCAGGCACTCCAGCAACACACCATGGTCCACAGTGTCAAATGCTGCATAGAAATCAAGGAGGGCCATGATAGAATGAGTCCTCCAATCTCTCGCTATTAGGAGGTCATTTAGCCCCCGAACAAGGGCCGTCTTGGTACTGTGTCTCTTCCTAAATCTTGACTGGAGAGAATCATAGACATCGTAGCTGGACAAATGATCATCCAGCTGCAGCACAGCCAACTTCTCAATAACCTTACACAAAAAGAGTATTTTAGAGACAGGTCTGTAGTTAGCCAGACAGTCTGGGACAAGGGAGGTCTTTTTTTTTTTATTATTCAATTTACTTTATTAGCACATTAATTTTACATGAAAAGTGCCAATCTATTCAGTCAAACAGTTACAAGTCAAACAGGACATTGTCAAGAGTACATAGTAATAGAAACTGTCTCGTCAAGACGAGAACCACAGAAAATTGAGATGACACTTAGTCAAATATCCTAATTAAGTTTACCCACCAACACAACCCTCCCTGCCATCCCCCTCCCCAGCAGCATCTACAATCAAATTAAGACATTATACATACATTCATTATAAGAAAGAAGCAAGTGCACTGAGATTACATCAAGCCACAGGACTTTACCCACGGCCAAAAAGATTAAACTTGCCAACTGATTAGGACTGCATCCAACAGGCCTCATTTGGAGCCATAGGATTGGATCCTGTTATTCATTCTGGCTATGTGATATTCTAGTTGTAATGCCGTTATGATTTTCTTATACCATTCTAGGATTGGTGGAGTGGAAGCATCCTTCCAGTGTCTAAGGATAACCGCTTTGGCCGAAGCTGATATGATAGCCATGTATAATTTCCTTTGTCCAATCTCACCTCTAGGGAAACTATTTACTAGACAAATTTCTGGTGTAAAAAGGAGCTCCAGACCCAATATTGATGGTAGTGAGGTGCAAATTGCCCTCCAAAAGGGCTGGATCATATCACAATCCCACAATAAGTGGTACAAGTTCCCCTCTTTAGTTGCACACCTGCTACAAGTAGGTGATGACAATTTGCCCATCTTATGCAATCTGGCTGGGGTATAGTACAGGTTATGTATAATATTAAATTGCTGTAGCTTGTATCTGTCCTGCCTAATGTATTTATGGTTGTTGACCCATATCTATTCCCAATCTCTGCTATCTACTATCATCCGTAGCCTTTGCCTCCAGTATGGGCTAACGTTACCGGGTAGGCCAACGTCTATCCTCTGTAATTCAAGGGAGGTCTTTTTAAGGAGGGGGTCAAACAACCGCCTCCATTAGGGGATCCAGAATGACCCCCTCTCCAATGACCTCCAGACTATCTTGGCTAGGACCGGGCTGATTTCCTCCACACACCCTACAAGAAGGCGCGTTGGGCCCAGGTCCAAACTGCAGCTGGCTGGCAGCAAAATCTGGATGATCCTCATGATATCTATGATTTCCAGCGGGCTGAAGTCAGACCAGGTAAACTGGGCACCTGCCACCTCCTGCTGAACTCTGCAATTCCCACTAGAGGGAGCTGGACAGATTCCATACCTGACGGTGGCAACCTTATCTGAGAAGAACTGAGCAAACTCATCACACCTCTCTTGTGAAAAGGCTTTGCCAGGCTGAAGACAGATTGGATTGTACAGTCTGTCAACAGTCCAGAAGAACTGAGCTGGTCGGTTCTGTGCAGCAGCAATCTCCCTGGACAGGAACTCTGCCTTCTTACAGGTAATTTCTGATTGATAGACTGCATAGTGATCCATCAGTCTAAGTCTGTCACATTCCAGGCCCGATTTCTGCCAGCTACTTTCTAGCCTTCATTCCATTCTTCTCAACTCCTTCAAGGTCCCATCAAACCATGGGGACATTGGACGAAGAGTGAGGGGGCAAACACGAACAAGAGCTATGGAATCTGGGGCCTCTGTCACTGCCTTGTTATAGGCAAATACTAGATTCCCTGGGTCCATGCATTCACTCAGTATACCCGATAGGTCCAGTACCACCATTAGGCTATCTAGGATCACACCCCTCAAAGACCAGTATCAGACCATCTCTGTAGGGGCAGGCCTATTGGGGGGAGCCATGAAACTGAACCCCATGGTGTGATGGTCAGACCATCCAACTGGCTCCAACACAAAGTCGAATATCTCCATCCCCGTGGGGAACACCAGATCCAATGAATGACCACAGATGTGGGTTGCGGAGGTAACAAACTGTGTAAGGCCCAACAAACTCATCAGTTGGAAGAAGTCTTGACCAAACTGCAAGAGTTTATTGAGGACCCAGGCATTGAAATCCCCCAGAATCAACTGTCTTGGGGATCCCAATACCACAAAGACAATGAAGTCTGCGACTTGCTGCAGGAAAACTTTCCCATCTCCTGGTGGATGGTAGCTGAGAAGAATCCTGCACCTTACACCCATGCCCATGATACATTCAAAGGAGTTGGTGATCCCCACTGGAACATCCACAAGGTTCAGTTCCAATCTAAAGCAGATGGCTACACCTCCACCCCCATGATCCATTCTAAGGCAGTATATCACCGAGTACCCAGCTGGAATTGCTGAAGCCAACACTGGACCAGCATTTTCATCCAACCAAATCTCGGTGATGCAAACCAGGTCCGATGACCCAACAAGATCTGCTATTAAAGCAGTCTTGTTCCTAATGGACATGGCATTGCATAACACCGTCTGAGTAGGATAAGCAACTGAGGAAGACCACATCACTTGCCTGCATGACGCAGAGCCCTTGGGTATGGGAAACAGGCAGGGAGGACCCCTTTCCTGGACCCATTTCACCCCAGGGCATATCCTTGTTCCCACTACCCCAATCAGCTCACTCCTTTCCATTCCCCCACCAGGCCCAGACCCTCCTCTTCTTCCCAACTATCCCCAGAGCCTGTCACAGCCTATATGCTTCCGGGGACAGCAGAGGACAATTACAAGGACAGAAGTCCCTGAGCATGGTAGGAGAATAGTGCCTGACTATCTTCACACCTTCCCAGCACATCCTCACAGGCAAACAGCACATACTACAGACTTCAAAATCCACTCAACTACTCATACACTCCTCATTCATGCATCCAGTTCAAAATGTCATATCCTAACACTCCACACAGCCACACTAATCAGCACACTCACACCCCCAACCACCAAACTCAACAGAAATTAAACAAAGTAAGTTCAAAGTTAAGCCAAAATCATATAGCAGCATGTAAATATTACAGACAAAGAGAGCAATCACCACAAGTCTCTCAAATTCAGTTTTAGTTTGATAGTCCATAGAGCTCCCAGCTCTTCGGACAAGACCAGAAAAGGCTAGTCAAAGTTCAACTCCCACTTGAACCCGAAGAGCCAACCAGAAATTAATAGAAAAATGAAACTAAAAGGCACTCTCACTGCCAATGAATTTAGGAAAGTCCAAAACAGTCTGACTAGTTATAGTTCCAAGAGATGGTCTATTATATATGTCCAAACTCCACCACAAAAGATCTTTCCCAGAGGTCTGAATTTATGGTGCAGCTTCCAAAACTCAGCCACCACTGCTCTGGCACCTAACTCCTGACAGTTGCCTCAACAGCCTCCTGGAGTGTGCCAAGACAATAGATGGAGCACCCGCTAGGACCAAGCATGCTAAAGGCCCCCAGCATACACCCTGGAGGTCACCATTCCCCCTGCTGCCAAGGCCACAGCTACAGCTCCTAGAGTCAGTCAGCCCACCGGCAGATCCCCTAGGTCACTTAGGAGCCATAGAGGTGTTAGTGCCTGTCCTTCGACGGACTCCCCCCCACCAATGTCCCCTGCCCAGCTCAGCAGCAATTAAGTGGCCTTCCCCCCGGGCTAGCTAAGGACAGACCCTCTGCCCACAAAATCCTATGGGCCCCAAGAATTCCTTAAGTCTCCACTCCAAAAACTCCAGCACTCACAGTTCATTTGGAAAAACAGACCAATGTTGTTCAGACCTCTTTGTCCGTCAGAAAGACGTCTCCTGCTGTGTCTGACTCCCACAGACCCACCTTGGAGTTCCTCCTCCTCAGAATGCAGAGTATATACTTAGAATCCTCTCTTCTTTCCACTTGCTCCAGTCCTCTGGTTACTCAGGTTACACACCTTCGGCACCTTCAGCCCCATAGCAGGTAAGAGGGCTCATGTCTAAAAAGGGCCTTCCTAATATAATAATGTTCATCCAGTGTGCTAAGTTACAGTGCTGGATGCACCAGAGACCTTGTGTTGAAAAACATTTTTGTGACTCCATATATTGCTCAGCCCTATCTGAACTCGTAAATGAACCTAACCCCTCGCTGCAAGGGATCATAATGTTGTAAGACATTATGCCACAGCAATAAACTGTACTGCCAATACAGCACAATATATTGCATGTGGCATAAGTCTTGTTTATGTGGGGGGCTCTGTCCCTGCACCCCCCAACCCCCCCATCTAAAATAACTAACTCTGGGGGGTGTTAAAAGTAAATATTGCACAAAGTGAGAAAAAATGAAAAATGTCATGCATCTGGGACTGGGAATCGAACCCAGTCCCAAACACACTGCCTGTCTCCCTTGCAGCCCATGGCTTATCCTGAAAAACCACAGCAGCTGCTTGGTAGAACCCCATCCCAGCAGAGGTCTTGTCCTCTGCCTGGGACAGTGAGATGGTGCAGTACCGCACACAGACAAATTTGTGGTATTGCATCCTCTCGCTGTCCTATACTGCCCTGTTTCTCTTTCAGGGTTTTGGTTGTACACTTAATGGCATACAACATATTGATCCTGTAGAACCCCTCACTAACTCACTATTTTCCCTGACTCACTACTGCTAAGCTATTGCACTAAGCTTAAAACAAAAACAACAAACAAATATACGACACACAATACAATAACAAACGTAAATAAATAACAAACTAAATAACAAAATAAAACTAAAAATAAGACTGCTGCTGCTTGTGATAGCTAGCCCAGCATGGCTGCCATATTTCTTTACTTCTTTACTACAGTGGCTCATGGATGTAATTCTAGACCCTCACACTGGTTATTGTGCTGCTTACCTGGATGATGTCATGGTATGCATTCCAGACTGGGAAAGCCACCTAGAACACCTGTGAGCAGTTATCCAATCCATCAAAAATGCAGGTCTGACCATTAATCATACCAAGTGCACATCGGGCATGCAGGAAAACAGATATTTGGGTTATATTTTGGGAAATGGAGAAATAAAGCCAGAGATTTCCAAGACAGAAGTTGTAGCTAACAGTCCTACTCCTAAAACAAAGAAACATGACAGGCTATCTTTAGGTTTAGCTGGTTATTACTGGAGATTCGAAAACAAAAAAGTGTGCACAGGATAGGTGGTTCTCACAATGATTTACAGTGGAAATTCAGACAGGATGAGGGCACTCTCCACCAAACTATCAGGACACCATAGCATGTTAATCATCATATTTTATTGTGAATGCACATCTTTGTGCTGGACAGACAGACAGACACCTCATACCACCTGACGCATTTCAGACTCACATCCTTTATCGAAGGCTAAGGCAGTAAAATGTAAGCACAAATTAAGTACAAATCATAGCTAGCAATGACGACATCAAAGACTGACATAAAAAGTAGTTAGACAATTAACATAGGTCACATTCACTTGAGAATCATAATTAAAAGCATAAAATTGGACCAGTGCAGTAAACAGGTAAAGAGACCCAATAGTTACAAATGAAGACATAAATGTGCCTAAGCAAAAGTTGAGGGGGGA
Source organism: Neoceratodus forsteri (assembly GCA_016271365.2). NCBI lineage: Eukaryota > Metazoa > Chordata > Ceratodontiformes > Ceratodontidae > Neoceratodus > Neoceratodus forsteri. The sequence continues at coordinate 706,114,126 of CM057455.1, forward strand.
CATTAATAACATGTCACTAAAACTTAATAAATATTAGTACATTCAAGCTTTTTGACCATTAATGACTTGCAGGCCTCTGGCAGCGCCATTGGGTCTGTCCCTGTACCACACTTGGCCCAGGGGTAGACCCAAGCTTTCCTTTCATAAGGTCTCTCACATGTTAGGCTCTGGAACCAGGCCTAAGAGTAAATGCAGGGCCAGTTCTGCCCTGCCTTTCTATTCCTCCATCACTGTTGTCCCTTCCAAGTGCCATGGGGAGGTGGTGCGGCTCAGACTACTACTTACCGAGCCTCCTCCTCCTTATCCAGGCTAGGAGGTGGTGGTCGGGGGTCGGTTTTCTCTCTCTACCTGATGCAGTGGAGAACCATCACTTCAGACACTTAGATACTACAGTTAATCCAACAAGGTTGTGGTCTGAAACTGCTAGAACAGCCTCCAGAAACTCTGGCTGTTCCCCCTTCCTGCCCCGTAGCCCCCATTCCAGTGTTGTGGGAGGAGGTGTTCACCTTGCTGCAGAATCAGTATGTCACTGCCAGGGCTTTCCTGAGGCTGCTGAGCTTACTGGTCATGGCCATTGTAATTTTTCCTCTGGCCGGACTGCACATGCAGATCCCTTACTGGACATTGAGAGTCTCATGGGATCAGAGTACAGTCGATCTAGATTAGCAGATCCTTATCTCCTCACCACTCTGAAAGGTGCTTCAGGAGTGGATGGCCCCTTGCATCCTTATGAAAGGGTTTTCTTTCCTTATTCCTTCCCTTCACCACAGATGCTTTGGGCCTAGGTTGGAGGGGCCGGGTGCACTGTTGTCCCTTTCAGACTCAAGGGACCTGGTCCCAGATGGAGGCTCACCTCCATATAAATGTTCTAGTGACAAGGGCAGTTCTATAAACATTACAAACTTTCCAGAACCCTCTCTGCCAGGGTCCTTTGCTGGTGCAGTCAGACATCCTCAATGTGGTTTATTTTTTTGTAATTTATTTATTGTAGTCAACAGAATTACAACTCTTTGCATCAGGGACTCATTTCCAAAGGCTCCACGTCAGAGTTACAGAGAAGTACAGTCAATTACAAATGAGCATTCCTGATAGACATATACAATACAGGGGTACAGGGTACAAATATAGTAGGAACACAGCAGGATTTTAAGAACTGTCAGAAATTGTATACTGGTGGGGTTACAGGCCTATACATCGAGGTAGCTAAGGACACTTATCAAACTTGCCTGTTGACCTATTTTGAGACTGAGGGCTGATTAAGCTGGCTAGGAAGCCATTGTCATAGACTCAGAGTCGTGACGGAGGAGGGGCCCAATGGACTGAGGTGCACCGCAAGAGCGAGTAGAGAGTATATGATTCCTGAGGGCCTCTTTAAATAGTTCTAGCTTGGGCAGACTAGTTATTAAAATGGGTAGAGAGTAGAACCAGGTTGGTCACTTGTAGCCGAATGTCCTTTAGACTAGGGAGGTTCTGACCTTAGGGACTACGAGAGAGGATTTGGAGGCACTGCGGGTATTGACTGAGGGGACAGCTGGGAGAAGAGTGGAGGTGACTCCTGCAGGGGTGAGACCAAGGAATATTTTTTTTGGCCGTGAGGCAGGACTGGTATTTGAGCCTCTCTTCAAAATTAAGCACATTTGTGACTGAGTAAAGTGTTCAAGAATGGGTGCAGTGTTCAGCACTGGTCAACAGCCTACTGGCCTTGTTTATGGACAATTTAATTTTCCTGCAGGCAATATTGTCAGCTGCGCTATAGATGAGCAGGCCATAGTCGACTAAAGACAGGACTGAGGTGATGACTAATCTGAGCGCTTCAGGCGGAAGGCAGTCCTTTTGCTGATAGAGGAGACCAATTTGTGAATTGGTGTCCGTTGTGAGAGTACTGATGTGGTGGTGGAACGTGAGAGCTGAGTCAAAGTGGATGCCCAAGTATTCACAGGAGGATACTTTTTCTAGGGGATGGAGAGAGCTGGAGGAGACCTGTAGGGGGTAGTCTTTATGTTTCTTTGGTGGTGGGCAAAGAGCATAGATTTGTTATTTTTTAGGTTGATGAACAGTTTTCTATCCGTGAACCAGCACTCGATCTGATTGAAGGAGTGTTGGAGGGAAGTTAGGAGGGCAGTGGGGCTTGGGTCAGAGGCAGAGAGGACTGCATCATCGGCATAGAGAAGGATCTTTCCGGGGCAGGAGCTGGGGAAGGAGTTGAGATAAAGGCTGAAAAGAAAAGGACCAAAGCTGGAGCCCTGAGGGACCCCAGAGCAGACTGGGTGGGAGCTGGAGAGAGTGTTGTTAAGTTTGAGGCATTGGGATCTGGCAGTTAAATAGCTAGTGAACCAATCAGCGGGTCCTTGGGAGAGACCAGATTGTAGAAGGGTGTCCAGCAGTAGTGAGTGGTTGACTGTGTCAAAGGCCTTTGACAGGTCGATGAAAACGGTGCCTGCAAGGTGACCTTTGTCCAGGGCAGAGTGTAGGAAGGTAGAGAACTCAAGGAGAGTGGAGGTAGTACTATGGCCCGACCTGAAGCCACGTTGCTGCCGGCAGAGTATGTTGTGGGTGGCGAGGTAGTCGGTGAGTTGGTTTGCCACTATTTTTTCTAGGGCTTTTGAGATAGGGGGAGAACAGAAATAGGTCGATAGTTGCTTGGGGAGGAACTGTCACCGCTTTTATGGATGAGAGTGATGACTATTGTTTTCCAGGCCTGGGGAAATTGGCCAAGACATAGGGAGCGATTGAGCAGGACAGTGAGTGGTGGGAGCATTACATCAAAGGCCAGTTGGAGGAGCCGTAGGTCAAGCGGATCGTTGCTAGGGCTGGTGACATTCAGAGCATTAACTAGGATCGGCTGGGCTTCCTGCAGTGAGATGGTATGAAGGTGGAAGGGAGGTCAAGGGAGGGTGGGAGGTGGGGAGGGGGAATTGGGTCAAAAAAATTGCTGGGGAGGACTCAGCTGAGGTTGGTGAAAGCAGTGTTGAGGCAGTCAGCGATACATTTGGGGTCTGTGGAGAGAGTACCATTGATGTATAGTAGAGATGGTGGGGGGTACAGGACTTCCCATTTAGTTCTTTAATGTTGTCCCAGAAATTACGGGCAGATCCCTAGGGGGAGGCTAGCACTGATCTATAGTAGTGAGCCTTGGCCTTGCGAATGGCCCAAGTGCATTTGTTGCACTCGACATTGAAGGCCTGTTGATCTGCTGGTTTACCAGAGGAGATGGCTTTATGCCACAGATTATCTCTGTTTTTCAGTTGTTTGAGGAGGGAAGGGGTGATCTGAGGCATTACATTTTTTGGTGAGTGTCTTGGTGGGGGGGGGGGGGCCCAACATGTCACAGGCTGTGGTAAAGAAGAGAGAGAAGAAATTGAGTGCATCATCAATACTGTGGGCAGAGTTTATTGGTGACCAGTCCTAGAGGGCAAGATGCTGCCTGAATTTGTTAAGGCATTCAGGGCAAAGACGTTGGCAGAATTCCACCTTTGGCATGGGTTTTGGTATTTGACAGGACCAGGAGAGGTTGATTGGACAGTGATCACTTAGTGAGTTTGGGAGGACTTGAATGTTAGCAATTTTGTGGGGGGCGGTTTGAGAGGATGATGTCCAGCAATGTCTGAGTTCCATTTGAGGGATTACTACATCAACAAGCAAGGGGGACCTCACACTTACCCCATGTGTCAGAAGGCGATGAGTATTTGGTGCTGGCCTCTAGACTGTAGTCTAGAACAGTCAGACATTTGTGTTCTGGATGACCAAAACGTCATGGCAGACAATTTCAGCTGGTCGCAGTCTGAAAAGCTGTTGACCTTGATAGCCAAAGTCCTGTTCAACAGATGGGGCATTCAGACTTGGATCCCTTGCCCCTCAGTCGGGACCTGTTGACATGGTCAAGACCTCAAGGGGGGAGCAGAGGACCCCAGAAGAGGAGGAGGAAGCAACTGCTGGTGGAGGACTTCATAGTGTAGGGAAGTGGAGCTGGGGACAGGAAGCAGAGTGGAGAGGGAGGTTAAGTGTCTGCCTGGAGGCACAGCTCAGAGGGATGGAGAGAAGATCCTGAGGATCACTAGGAGCAGCAAGGAGGGGAGAGCTCTATGTCATTGTCCATCTGGGGACAAATGACCTGGCTAGGCATGAGGTGGGGACAGGAAGAGTGCAGGAGGAGTTCAGGGAGCTAGGGAGGGGCCTTCAGCAGGTAGCAAGCTCTCTGACTTTTTCAGAGCTGCTGCCTATCTATGGCAAGGGGGAAACTAGGAATCTCTGCACCAGGGACTTCAACACATGGTTGAGGAAATGGTGTGGAAAGAAGGGTTTTGGCTTTATTGGAGACTGAGGACCCACCTGGAGGGATATGGACTTCTACAAGTGCAACAGCTTACATGTACATCCACCCAGGAAAGGGACCACAGTCCTTAGTGAGCAGTTTAAATGTTTCCTTAGCAAACATTTAAACTGGCCAATGGGGGTGACAGAAACAAGCAAGGAGAATCAAACCGCCAACTCCAAAAGTTAATATATTCAGCAGGGAGGACCCGGAAGTTGGAAAATCACCAATAATAACTAAACTAGGAAAAGTAGAATGGTGGAGAAAAGGGGAAAGGGTACTAAAGGTTGGGGGGGGGAGTATGGAGGAAATGCATGAGGACAAAAGGAAGGATGGCAGCAGAGGAAGTAGCAAAGTATGGAAGGCCATGCGTGCGAATGCTCGCAGCCTGGAAAATAAAATCCTGGACCTGATGGCCTTGATGGTAGAGACTAACCTGGACATTGTTACTGTTACAGAGATGTGGTATAATGGGAACCATAACTGGGTTCATCTATACCAGCTTATACTCTATTCTAGAAAAACCGTAAGGGGGAAAAAAGGGAGGAGGGGTAGTTCTTTATGCCGGGGAGGGTATAAAAGCAACTGAGGTGCAAGGACTGCAGGGGGGTGCAGAGGCCTTGTGGGTCTTCCTAGAGATGGGCAAAGGCACTGCTATTTGCACGGGTGTCATCTACAGACATCTGGCATAAGGGGCAGAGTTAGACAGGATTCTGGTGGAAGCCATCTACAGGATGGCGAATAAAGGAGAAGTGCTGCTGGTGGGTGACTTGAATCTGCCAGATATTGATTGAAGCATCCCAGCTGTAGCCTCATTCAGGAGAAGGGACATACTGGACTCCTGAAAGGGCGTGTTTTGCCAGCTAGTGCTAGAGCCCACCCATGAGTGTGTGTGTGATTTTAGATCTGGTGCTCACCAATGGGGACAGAATTGCAAATGTCATGGCTGGTGAACACCTGAGATCCAGTGATCATCGCACAGTGCGGTTCAACATGAGTACCGGGCAGAGTCAAGCCACAGAAATGCAAGGCTTCTGAACTTCAGGAGGGCAGACCGTGCAATGCTGGTGTATGTCTCAGAAAAGCTCTAGCAGGGAGGGAACCTGAAGGGAGTTGAGCGACAGTGAACCCATCTAAAAGGAGCCATAGTGGAGGCAACAAATCTTTGCGTTAGGCAAATAAACAAAGGCAAGAGAAAAAGAAAACCACTTTGGTTCTCAGAGGAAGTGGCCAGGAGGGTAATAGAAAAAAAAGTTAACTTTCAGAAAGTACAGCACAGCCCTCCTACCAGACCTATCACATACAGCAAAATCTTCAGTCCTTTGCAGGTTGAGCCTGGCTACACTTTGGTGGCTTAATTCAATCTCACCACCTCGGATTTAGTCTGAAAGAACTTCTCTCTTCCCCTTCAGGGCAATGGGCAGACTTGCAGTCCTCATCTCAGGCCTTTCCCACAGTTCTCCCACCCGAAACTATGCAGATCACTGCTCGAACTCTCACGAGCTGCTCCTCTCTCAACTTTCAACTCAGAACTGCCCTAAACAGCAGGCAGCTTGGGGATTTCCTCCAGATCCAAAAGGTTTGGTTGGCTGATTTGACTGTTAGTTAAGCAACAGCTCCCCCTTCAGTACAAAAAGGCGCCAACAGCCTAAAACTACAATTCCCAAGCCTGTATTCCACACAGTCCTTTCAGACAGGCTCCATTTTAGAGACCCCAGGTACTGATTGTTCCAATGCAGCAGTTCGGGACCAGGATGGTGGAGGTAATCTGAACAGTCCTTGCTGCAAAGAAGGCAGGTTAGAACAAGCTACATAATCATTCTCACTCTGAATTATTTTCAGCAAATTGTTACATCCCTCAACAAAGCTCTGTCTGCACAATTAGCGACGGCTAAAACTGAGCTGTTTTCCAGCAGCCCTGGCGGGACTCAAGCATGAAAACACTCAGCCCCCTCCAGATTAATATTACTACAAACTAGGCAGCTCTTAAAGCGACAGTACATAGAGGCTACACTGGCACTTTTTATCAACACCATTTAAACTGCTTAAATGCAGAACACCAGCATGGCAGTGAGCATTTAGGCAAGCTCGAGGAAGATTTTTCAAGAACCCCCATTTGTAGGGAGCTGACATCTGGATAAGCAGAGGGAGTCAGGAAAGGCAGTCAGGAGCGCAAGTTGCAAACGGAGGAAAACAGAGCACAGGTAATAAGGAAAGGGGACAAGGCTTTTTATAGATACATTAGTGAAAGGAGGAAGACAAAGGGTGGGACTGTAAGGCTTAAGGCTTAAGGGGGAGAAGAGGAAAGTGTGGAAGGGGATTTGGAAAAAGCAACAGTCCTGAATAAATGTTTTTGTTCAGTATTGGAAGAGGCAGAAGGAGAAGGACCACAATCAAGCAACAGGAGCAATAAGGGGAGGGAGGCGGTCACCTATCCATTTACAGAGGAGATAGTTCTGTAGGAACTTGCAAATCTGAACGTGGACAAGACAATGTGACCAGATGGGATACATCCTAGAATACTAAAGAGGCTTAGGGAGATGCAGGCATAACCATTGGAAGCCCTGTTTAATAACTCACTGGAAACAGGAGTGGTTACAAAGGACTGGAGCAGAGGAGAGCAGATGTAGTCCCTGCACACAAAAGTGGGAGCAGAGAGGAGGCTGGAAACTATAGAACAGTCAGCTTGACTCACGGCAGTGGGGAAACTAATGGAATCACTGCTAAAAGAAAGGGCGGTGGACCATCTTGAATCCAGCAGAGCACAGAATCTGAGGCACATGGATTCACAGCGGGACGGTCTTGTCAAATAAATCTGATAGATTTCTTTGACTGGGTAATCAGGGAAGTTGATCAGGTAGGAGCAGTGGATGTGGCCTACCTGGATTTCAGCAAGGCCTCCGATACTGTTCCACATAAGAGGCTTATAAACAAGCTATGCAGCCTGGAAATGGGTCCCAAGGTGGTAAACTGGGCTAGAAATTGGTTGCAAGATAGAACACAGAGGGTGATGGTTAATGAAGTTCGACCAGAGGAAAGGAGAGTGACCAGTGGGGTGCCACAGGGATCAGTTCTGTGGTCAGTCTTATTCAATATCTTCATAAGTGACATTGCAGATGGGCTGGAAGGAAAGGTATGCCTCTTTGTAGATGACACTAAGATTTGCAACAGGGTAGACACTCTGGAAGGGGTGGTAAAATGAGGAGGGACCTAGCTAAACTAGAGGAATGGTCAAACATATGGCAGCTAAGATTTAATGCTAAGAAGTGCAAAATCATGCAGTTTGGACACAAGAACCTGGAGGAGGCATACATGATGCTCAAGAGATACTGATAGCCACCAAATAGGAAAGGGATCTGGGGGTAATCATATCAGATGTCCTAAAGGTGGCCAATCAATGTGCCAAGGCTGTGGGGAGAACTAGTGGGGTACTGCAGTGCACAGGGACGGTATCACCAGCAGAGGAAAGGGGGTGGTGATGCCACTGTACAAATTATTAGTAAGACCTCATCTGGAGTACTGCATCCAGTTCTGGAGGCCTTACCTCCATAAGAACATAGACAGGGTAGAGGCGGTCCTGAGAAGGACAACAAAAATGGTGTAGGACCTGCAACAAAAGTCATACGAAAAGAGGCTGGAAAATCTCAATATGTATACCAGGGAGGACAGGAGAGGAGAGAGAGGGGGACATGATAGATACCTTCAAATATCTCAGGGGCATAAATAGGGTACAGGAGGGTAGTATCGTTCAGAAAAAGAGATGCTCTAGAACTAGGGGCCATGACATGAGGCTGGAAGGCGGTAGACTAAGGGGAAATGTGAGAAAGTATTTCTTCACAGAAAGGATGGTAGACACATGGAGCAGCCTCCCAGCAGAGGTAATGGAGGCAAAGTTGATAGGGGAGTTCAAAAAAGGCTGGGACAGGCATAGGGGAATCCTAGCGACAGGAAGAAGAACAAAGCAATCAAGTAGGAGCTGTGATTTTTAACAGCAGGTAGGAAAATGGGCAGACTGGGTGGGCCTAGCAGTCCTTTTCTGCTGTCAACCTCTATGTTTCTATGTTTCTATACATAGGGCACTCTACTCCTTCCGGACTGCATGTCCTTTCATCTGCATACCTAGCTCCTGAAGATGTAGCCATCGCCTAGTTTGGGGTGTCTCAGAAAGTGTCTTATGTCCTGGTGGCTGTTTGAAATTCCCCCAACAGGGCCACCTATTTGATGAAGTGAAAGCATTTTGCTATCGGGGCCTCTTCACATCATCTGGATTCTTTTACTTGCCCAGTGAGCCATGTTCTAGAGTATCTTCAGTCCCTGAGGCAGGATCTCCATACTTCTCTATTCAAGTGCACCTGTCGGCTATTTTCCGCCTTCCATGTGCCTGTTGATGGCCGTGTTGTGGCTCAGTTGCATGTGACCCATATTTTTGAGGGAGGCATTCTCCATTTAAAGCCTCCTATTTGTGATCAGGTTCTGGTCTGGAACCTAATTTTTGTTCTAGAGACGTTGACCTTACTTCCTTTTGAGCCAGCCACGTTTTGCAACCTACGGTTTCTGTCATGGAAAGCAATATTTTTAGTTGCAATAACTTCTGCTTGAAAGATTTCTGCACTACCTACAATCTGGACGTTGTCTACAGCAGGAGGGTAGGCACTGGCCTAGCTGTGCTCCAAGGCCTTCTTTCTTAGGCCTTTAGCTTCCAGCCACCCAGACTGTCCCGTTCTCTGTAACTGCTTGGGAGTCGTTCCATAGTTGTGACCTGAGGAAAGAGATAACCCTGAAGAAGATAAAACAGTTACGTAAGAACTTACCATAACAGTTGATCTCCATGAGAATCCCCCTTTTTTTTGTGGCATGGCATCCCTATCATCTGCCCATGCCCCTGCCAAACTCTGCCCTCCCACCGCAACCACCACAGCTGCTGATCACCATGGCTTACTCCAAGGTGGGGCCACCAAAACAACACCTTCCCCCCATGGAAATTCATCCAGATTACCAGCAGCATCATCAACGCTGGCAGAGCTCCCTTGGCTTACCCCCTCACCAGCTGGAGCCACGGGGGTGAGACGGCTGACGGAATACTGTCTCAGCCGGAACCATGAGGCACGGTGGGTACAGCGGGACTGGGAAGGGGGCAGGCATCTGCCAGGGGCAGGGTGTGCAATGACGTATAGGGGCTGAAGTCCAGCATCTGCTCCACCCCCATGACTAATGGAGCAGACTGTAGCAGAACCGCCAGCCTCCGCCAGCGGTCTGTAAAGTGTCGGACACCCTGCCTCCTCCCCCCCCCAGAGAAGGAGAGCTGTCTCAAGGATGCTGTATCCTCCTCCCCCCCCCCGGCCGGCCATGGGAACCTGGGATGTCAGCGACACAGGCAGACGCCTTTCCACTGTGCCAGCGGGCCAGCAAAGGGAATCTCTTTCATCAAGTCATGCCGTCCCACCCTCCTTCCCCCATGTGTCTTGTTTCCTTACTGTCTCTTTTGTTGTTCCAGCCATTCATTTATAGCTGCGCACCTTTTCTGTCTCCTCAGTCCCTTTGGGAATGCTTAGTTCACTTGGTTTCCACCAGGGGGAAAAAAATTGAGGAAGGTGCGGGGCTGCCCATACTTATATAGGGTTGTGACATTGGTACATGATGTCAGCATGGGTGACTGCTAGTAGACTGCTACAGAAAAGGCTTCCATGGGATCCTAACACTGGATGGCTAAGTTCCATAGGTGTGACCTGATGAAAGAGATTCCCTTGAAGATCTACTGTTATGGTAAGTTCTTATGTAACTGTTCTATATTATCCCTGTGCAGGTCCTTGGTGAGGCTACATATGAGACTCATAGATGATTTTGGTGTCTTTTGGTTTCTTCTCCCACTCAGCAGTGAGGCAGAGTTCATGTCCAAGAGAAAATAAATGGTGGTGCCTAAACTCAGCGAATGGTTTAAGTGGGCTTGATGATGTGACAGTACAACCCCCTGGATTGCTGTATTGGCCCACCTCAACACTGTGGTTAGACCTACCACAGACCCCAACTGAATACAACAGTTCCCCAAATAGCATGCTCATCGTCAGGACCAGATTTTGGGTTTTGGGGGGCCCCCAGCAGGATTAGTGAAGTCATGGGCTCCCCCAATTGACCCATCTCCATGTGTTTGACCACAGCCCATATGCACATTTTATTTTTAGTACAGCCAGCAGTATGTTTATATTTTTTAGGGGGGATGACAGCAGTGTTGGTCCTGGGGGCTATTCTTCCCATTCCATCCATTTCTAGCCATCTGCCTCTTATTGGCTGGATCGTAGCTTGATGAGGCATCTCATGATATCATGGTGCCACGTCAGAAGATGCTGCACAGCCTTTTATCACTGTTTTAAGAAGACAATAAGATAAAAAACATTCTAAAATTGAAATTGCTTTGATTGGGGGACCCTGTGAGCAGGAGGCCCCCAGCGACCACAGCGTTCACTGGTGCCTAAAACTGATTATGCTCATGGTTAAGGCAGGCAAAAAAGAGAGCAGATTCAAACAGCAAAACACAACTTTATTGAACAAACTTTTAAACAAACAAACAAACAGGCCTTGCAAGAAAAAACTGGTTAGTGTAGGCATAAATGTTATGGCCCTTTTAAGTGCCTTCTAGGTGGTATCAGGACTTCCCTTCACCACTAGGCCACAGTTAGTTAAGTGGCCTGCCCAGGCATAGCAAACTCAGATGACTCCACACCACAGAAAGCAAACAGTAGCCCACCTCAGGTTCTCCTTTACTGGTGGCCGATACCCTCTGCCACCTAGTACCGGGTCTTACTCCGGAATGACGTGGGAGGTCCTTTCCACATAGGGCCCAGGTACCTCAAGTGTGGGACCAGTGTAGGCCAGATGTAGTTCCTGTGGGTTAAATGGTGTTGGTTCACTTTAACAATAAGAAACGTGTTGGAAAAAATATCCCCCAAAAGCCATGAGATTGCTGAAAATAGCACACCTTACTCCAAACATGTTTCCACCATGCTGCAGCGACAGGAGTCACAATGGCATCCTTTACAGTGATGTACTCCCGCTGACATCTGTGATGCCACTGCATTCCGACCACAACCCGCAACATGCTGACTGCATCAATGCGGAGGAGCTGCACACCCCCCATGCAGGGGGACCCCAGCAACCGCAGCATTCGCTGGTGCCTAAAACTGACTATGCTTACAGTTACGGCAGGCAAAAAAGAGAGCAGGTTCAAACAGCAGAACACAATTTTATTAAACACAAACAGGCCTTGCAAGAGAAAACTGGTTAGGGTAGGCATAAATGGTATGGCTCTTTTAAGTGCCTTCTTGTTGGGGTCAGGACTTCCCTTCATCACGAGGCCACAGTTAGTTAAGCCTGCCTAGGCATAGCAAGCTCAGATGACCCCACACCACAAGAAAGGAAATAGTAGCCCATCTCGGGTCATCCTTTAATGGCGGCCGCCACACTCTGCCGCCTAGTACCGGGTCTTACAACAGAATGAAGTGGGAGCTCCCTTCCACACAAGGCCCAGGTACCTCAGGTGTGGGATCAGTGCAGGCCAAATGTAATTCCTGTGGGTTAAGTGGTGTTGGTTCACTTTAAGAATAAGAAACGTGTTGGAAAAAACATCCCCCAAAAGCCATGAAATTGCTGAAAATAGCACACCATACTTAAAACACGGTTCCACCATGCCGCAGCAATGGGAATCACAATGATGTCCTTTACAGTGATGGACTCCCACCAACATCCCCGACACCACTGCATCCCAACCACCACCCGCAACATGCTGACTGCATCAATGTGGGGGGGATGTGCACCCCCACACCCCCTACTTTATATGTCTAACTCCATGTCGCACAGACAATGAAGATAGGTACCTACCCCCCGTCACCACAAAGTCCATCGCGGAACAATACCTGTTGCAGCACAGTCCGTCGCTGTTGGGGTGTTGCTGTGGGGGGTTTGCTGTCATTGCGTCTCTGTTCTGATGGTATACGCTCCAAACACAAGGCATTTGTATCCTGACCCAGTGGCCTAACTTGCAACATGAAACTCTCATTGAACTGACACAAAATGGAGTTTCCCTCTGAACCAGGGGTGCTCTGTAGCATATTCATGATTCCCCCTGAACAACTGGGGTCTTCTGGCTCAGAGGGTCTTGACATCTTTATCCACTTTAGGTGTCTCCTCACTGGGTTCTCTCTCTCTCTCTCAAACGTTCACCCTCCCTCCCTCTCTCACTCTCTCTCTTTCTCTTTCTCCTTCTTCCCAAAGATTCAGCTGCTTTCGCTGTCTCACTCCTTTAGCTCCTGAGGTCCCAAGTCAACCCACCCATCCTTCTACCAGACCCTCACGAGAGGTCAACGGCAGCCTGACACCTGACTGAAGTGCCTATTTTGAGACCTAAACCAGCAGCTCTGGATTTTGGCTTCATGCTCCATGCTCTCTCAGCATCATCTCATGCTGACTAGCTTATTGATTAAGGAAGCTCAGGGGAGTACTGGTTGCACCTCTGACAGTTCTATTTAACAGCTCACTGGAAACAGAAGTGGTTCAGGAGGACTAGAGGAGGGTGGATGTAGTCCTACTACATAAAAGTGGTAGCAGGGAGGAGGCTGCAATTATAGGCCAGTCAGCCTGACACCAGAGGTGGGAAAGATAATGGAATTACTACTGAAGGAAAGGATTGTGAAATATCTTGAATCCAGCGGGTTACAAGACCCAAGGCAGCACGGTTTCATAGGGGGAAGGTCATTGCAAATGAATCTGATACTAGATTTATTTGACTGAGTGACCAAGGAACTAGATCAGGGTGGAGCAGTGGATGTGGCCTACCTAGATTTCAGTAAGGCATTCAACACGTTCCACACAGAAAACTAGTAAGCAAGCTGGGTAGCTTAAGAGTAGATCCAAAGGTGGTAAACTGGAGATAGGCAACAGAGGGTGGTGGTAAACAGAGTTCACTCCAAGGATGGGAAGGTGAACAGTGGGTACTTCAGGGTTCAGTGCTGGGACCAGTCCTCTTTAATGACTTTATAAGTGACATTGCAGAGGAGAAGGTCTGCCTCTTTGCAGAGGACACCAAAATCTACAATAGGGTGGACACTGTGTGTGTGTGTGTGTGTGTGTGTAAAGGATGAGCAAAGACCTGAGAAAACTAGAGGAGTGGTCATGGGTATGGCAGCTGGATTTCAATGTGAAAAAATGAAAAATAATGCACTTACGGCTCAGAAACCCAGGGGCAGAATACAAAATGGGTGGAGTGGTACTAACGAAAACCAAGCAGGAAAGATACCTGGGGGTAATCATATTGAATTACCTAAAGATGGCCAGGCAGTGCAGCAAGGAAGTAGGGCGGGTGAGTTGGATGCTGGAGTGCATAGGGAGGGGTATCACCAGCAGAAAGAGGGAGGTGGTGTTGCCTTTGTATTAATCATTGGTAAGGCACCACTTAGAATACTGTGTCCAGTTCTGAAGACCACATCTCCAGAAGGACATAGAGTAGAGGCAATCCACAGAAGGGCAACTAAAATGGTGCAGTGTCTGCATCAAAAGCCCTATGAGGATATATCAAAGGACCTCAATATGTACTCACTGGAATAGAGGAGGGAGAAGGGAAATATGATACAGATCTTTGAGATCCAGAAGGGGAGTGTTTTTCAGAAGAAAAGGTGTGCAAGGAACATGCTATGAAGCTGGAAGGGGGTAGATTCAGGAGAGATGAAAGGAAGTACTTCTTCACAGAGAGTAATTCCTAGAACCATAGGCACTGACAGCGAGGGTACTTGGGTGCTTGAGCACCCACAAAGTTCAAACGGCACCCTCAAAAAACAGGTCAGCACCCTTAAAAAAAACCTTTTGTCCTTTTGTTCCCCATCTCCCTCCACCCCCACTCCTCCTTGTAAGCCCCCCACCACCCGCCCATTCTGCTCTCTCACCCGCACCCCCCCTGGCTCCTGCCCACACTTGCCAAACTTGCTGACAAATCCGATGTAGTAGCATGGCACTTTAAATTCCCCACTGGCCGCAGAGCAATGCCAAGACAGTCCGAATCCCTCCCGAGTCCCGACCAAAGTAAATCCATTTCGGACCATTCCAGACTGCTACCAGCCTGCCACCAAGTCTGTCTGAGTCTCCGAGAGTCCTGGGTTGGCCATTTCATTCAGGTTCTTCCTCCAGTGATTGCCCCATGAGTCAGAACCATGAAGAAGACCGAGCCGAGCGCAAGAAGAGACACATGACCTGCACAGGCTGTAAGCAGATGGTCATGTGATCTCGTCGCACTCATTGCTGTTGATTGCTGGCAGTAGTTCAGTTGGGTCAGAGTTGTTGTGGAGCAGAGGTGAGTGAGCAGAAAGAGAACAGTTGAGCAGAGAGGGGACAGAGAATTAGTAGCAGGAGAGGAGAGGGACTACTAGTGATTACTGATTATTCTGAGGGAGGCAGGGAGAAATAGCAGATTTGGGGGAGCCACGGAGACTGGCGAGGAGAGGGACTTGTGGTGATTAGTCTGGGAGGCAGGGAGCAATAGCATTGATGTGGAGGATGGAGCCATGAAGATCATGGATGCGGAGACTGAGAGACTAACTAGTAATTTGAATGAAAACTGAATTGCTGCTGTTGTGGGCCGTGGCATAATTTGATATTCAATTCAATTCAATCTTTATTTATATAAGGAGCCTTTCTGAAACCAAGGCGCCTGTACAATACATGATAAAACAATAAATAATTAAAACTATATTAAAATTAAGCTAAACAGCAGTATTCAAAATTCATTGTATGCTTGGCTAAAAAGATACGTTTTTAAAGCTTCCTTAAAGCTTTGGACAGCCGGGCAGTCTCGCACCTGATGAGGTAGAGAATTTCACAGGGTTGGGGCCATAAAACTAAAAGATCTGGCCCCTAAAGTTTTTAAACGAACCCTGTGAATCTCTAGCAATCCCTCGTCAGTGGATCGGAGAGAGCGGGGGGACAGTAGGGACAAAGGAGATCTTTCAGGTAAGCAGGTCCCTGATCGTGTAGGGCCTTATAGGTCAGCAAACCTACCTTGAAGGTGATTCACCAGCGAATTGGCAGCCAGTGCACTCCGCAGAGCACAGGCGCTATATGACTGGACCTAGAAGAACCAGTCAGTAGCCTGGCTGCCGCATTCTGCACTAGCTGCAAGCGGTGAATCTCAGCCCCCGGTAGTCCAAGGTAAAGTGCATTGCAGTAGTCAAGGCAGGAGGTAACGAAAGCATGGACCAAAGTAGGAAGATCATCTGGAGGAACCATGTGCTTCACCCGGGCGATGTTCCTCAGATGGTAAAAAGAAGTTTTGACAACTGCCGACACCTGAGATTTAAATGTCACACAGTCATCAAACACAACGCACAGGTTCCACACCCGGTCTGAGGTAGTTAGCTGGACACCCCCAAGCCATAGACCCCAGGGTGATCTAACCAACAAACTCACCTCCCGGCGACCCTGGTCCACAACCAACACCTCAGGTTTATCTGGGTTCAACCTCAGCCAACTCACATTCATCCAGTCCTGGATTTCGGCAAGACAGTTGTTAAAGACCGAAAAGGCAGCATCTTGGCTGGGCACAAAGGACATGTACAGCTGAGTATCATCTGCATAGCAGTGAAAATCCAGACTGTACCACCTAATAATCGCTCCTAACGGCAGCATGTACACCGCAAACAACATGGTCGCCAGAATGGAGCCCTGCGGTACCCCACAGGATAGGGGAATGATGCTGAGGAAAAATCTCAGACACCACCCTCTGAGTCCTACCTCGAGAAAAGATCAAAACCAACTGAGGACTGTGCCAGACAGCCCACAGATAGACCGCAAGCATTCCAATAGCACACCATGGTCCACAGCGTCAAATGCTGCAGAGAGATCAAGAAGGACCAAGATGGAATGAGTCCTTCGATCTCTCGCTATTAGGAGGTCATTTAGTACCCAGACAAGAGCTGTCTCGGTACTATGCCTTTTCCTAAATCCGGACTGGAGAGAGTCATAGACATTATGATATGACTCAGATGAGAGTAGCTAGCTAGTAATGGCAGTAGCTGCTCCTTGCTGCTGTTCTTGATTGACTGAGTCTGAATCTCTCCCCTCAAAAAAAAACTTGCTCAGCTGAGGAGGAGGATGAGAAGACTGGAGAAGTGAGTGAGAGAGAAAAAAGAGAACTGCTGTAGCATAATTAGATGAGTAGCAAGCTAGTAGTGGCAGTAGTAGGCTGTAGCTGCTCCTTGCTGCTGTAACTGTTCTTGATTGATTCTAAATCTCCCCCCTCAAAAAAACCTGCTGAGCTGAGGAGGAGGAGAAGACTGGAGAAGTGAGTGAGTGAGTGAGTGAGTGAGTGAGTGAGTGAGTGAGTGAGTGAGAAAGAAAAAAGAGAACAAGTACAACACAAGTTACAACAGATCCTATTGTTAACTTTCATCTCCTCCTCCTGAACATCCCAGATTCCCACCCCAATCCTTCTTTTCCTCCATATCATTTAATTGAACTTCAGTTCTGACTTCTACTAATATAGTTTTTGTGATTTGTGGGGAGTGAGAATTTAATAAAAAACTTAAAGAGAAGAATTTTTTTTCTATTTATTTACTAAGATAGTAAGAGATTAAATAAAATCTCAGAATCAGTCAGTCAGACAGTGACTGACTACTACTAGAGTGTGTGTGCGGTAACATAACAGTCAGACAGACATATTACTTTTATACTAACTTGTCATGGGTGGTACGGTGGTCTAAACTTCGTTCTATCACTGCCAGTGCCAGGCCAGCATATCATTTTTTATGTTGATTGCGCACAGGTGCAAGAAACATTGTGGCAGCTTGCTGCAGAAGCAGGTTGTGGAGGCGTGGCACTGTTGTGACCAATGCCCCACAGCTTTTGGAGGGTTGGCCCGCTGTTTCCAATGGGGTGGCACGCTACAGCTGACACTAGTTCAGCCAGCGTGCCACAACCATGTAAGGTTTCAGCCGAGCAATCAGGGGCTGCCTCGTCATTGCAGCGTAAGCCATTCCTCTGCAGTGAGGGAGCGACCCGTCATTGCTGGGTGGAACCTGATTACTGTGATATTGTTTGTGAACATGGCGGCGGCTTGCTGCTGTGTCCACAAACAATATTAAAGCATCTCCACTGTTGAGGGGGTGCCCAATCCCCCTCAGCAGCATGCGCCCCCCCCACTGTGTTTGTTTGCCGATGGGGGCCCCAATCCCCATCAGCTTCAGTGCCTACATTCATGTTGTAGACAGGGGGAGCCCACTCCCCGTCAGCATAATTCCCCCCAAACACCCAGTGCAGTTGTGCCGAAGGGGTGCCCAATCCTCCTTGGCTCTTGCATCCCCCTTTGTGCCGATAGGGTGCCCAATCCCCATCGGCTAGAGCTGCCCCAAAAAACACTCGGTTGGCATGCTGAGCCCACCCCAAACGGCCCTGTAAAAAATCCCACCGCAAAGTCTTTTTTTTTCTTGTAACCTGTCAAAAAGAAAACAGTCCCTCCGGTCTCCCTGCCCCCTCCACCACCCGCCCACCCACTGTGCACCTTGCCTCCCCACCCCCCTTCACCCCATTCTTACCTCCGAGTCTGGCATGGCGATCTTCGGTGGACTGGGAACACGTCTGCACTCTTCAAAGCCAACCGCAAACTGAAGAAATGCCGGTAAGCTGTGTAATGGAATAAATAGGTTTTTTTTCAACTTTGATGCATACCTCAAGCATTTTTTGGAATTTTGGCACCAAATTTTCAACATGAGGTTTTTGGGGCCCCTCCTCATAAATTCTTCCACTATCATGGCGTCATTCGGCCCCGAAAAATGATCTTGTAGTCACTGTGCAGAATCACTTTTTGGGACAGATTAACAAAACGACAGTGTCAGTGTTCATGAGGTGGGCTCTCAAAAGCCTATGTTACCATTGGTGGAAAAATAAAAAAAATGACTGTTTACAAGCGTGCGTTGTGCAGTTTACTGCAAAACTTCAACCATAATTATAATATTTTCATTCCAGATTTTCAACATTGCCATTTCCACACCTACTTATAAACAGTACAGCTGTCATTTTCCATCCTGGCGAAATGTGTTTTCACACTTCTGGTGCAGAATAACCGCAGTTGCTGTGGGAAATCAGTGTTTGGACAGATTAAGAAAATGACAGTGATACTGTTCATGAGCAGAGGTCCTAAAATGCCTATGTTGAAAATTTGGTGGTGATAGTCCATCAAATGACTGTGCTATGAGCGAGCATTACGCAGTTTCCACACACCCTTGTAACTCCGCAGATTTTGTAATATTGTCATGCCAGATTTTCAACACTGGCATTTTTTCCCACGTCCTTATGAACAGTACAGCTGTCATTTTTCACATCCTGGCAGAAATGCGTTTTCACACTTCCGGCGCAGAATAGCACGGTTGCTGTGGAAAATCAGTGTTTGGGTCAGATTAAGAAAATGACAGTGACACTGCTAATGACCAGAGGTCCTAAAATCCCTATGTTGAAAATTTGGTGACGAAAGTCCATAAAATGACTGTGTTACAAGCGTGCATTGAACTGTTTCCATGCACCCTTGTAACTTCGCAAATTTGTAATATTTTTACCCCACATTTTCAACACTGGCATTTTTTCACACCTCCTTATGAACAGTAAGCTGTCATTTTTCGCATCCTGGCCTAAATATGTTTTTGCACTCCTGCAGCAGACTAGCACTGTCGCTGTGGGAAATCAGTGTTTGGGACAGATTAAGATCGAGCAAGTGAGAGGGGGGAGTGACCGAGCTCAACTAACCTCTGTCGGGACTGCTGCAGATTTCTGTGTGGGCCGAAAAAGGCCCCAACGCAGGAGCCCAGCACAAAAGGGCAGCCTGCAGTGCTGGGAGAAACAGAACGAGTGGGTGAGGGAGGGGGGGTGAATGAGCTCAACGGAGCTCTGTTGGGACTGCTGCAGATTTCTTTGTGGGCAGAAAAAGATAGCAATGCAGACAGGGGCCCAGTACAAAGGGCAGCCTTCAGCGGCGGGACAAACAGAATGAACGACTGAGAGAGGGGGAGTGAGCAAGCTCAACTGAGCTCTATCATGACTGCTGCAGATTTCTTTGTGGGCAGAAAAAGGTGCCAACAGAGGCAGTAGCCCAGTACAAAAGGGCAGCCTGCAGCACCAGGAGAAACAGAATGAGCACGTGAGAGAGGGAGACTGAGCATCCTCAATGAAGCTCTGTCAGGACAGCTGTGGATTTCTTTGTGGGCAGACAAAGGTGCCAACGCAGGCAGGAACCCAGTACAAAAGCGTAGCCTGCAGTGCCAAGAGAAACAGAACGAGTGACTGACAGAGGGGGAGTGAGCGAGCTCAACGGAGCAAAGCAATCAACATTCGGCATTGACCAATGCTTGTTTATATTTACTAAAGATAACTTAAAATCCCAATCTGAGATACTAGAGTGTGGTGTTAACACGCAGAGTCAGACAAGGCTGACATACTAGATTCAGCATGGTCTAAGTTGTTCTTCTGCCAGTGCTGTGCCAGCATAATAATTTTGTTTCATATATATTTACTTTAAAAATCCACAGTTGTCTGGGGTTAACAGGCACCAGTGCTAGACTCACTCGACCATTGCTGTCATCAACAAACTTAATTTCAGAGTTGTTGACTGACTGGTGTTGTTGTGACCATTTATTTAAAAGTTTAATAGTTAAAAAAACTGTAGTGCAGTTAGTGGCCCTGTCCCTGTGAGGTTGGCCTCCCAGTCCCAGATAGACTACTAGTAGTACTTAACTGTACTGTACAAATTTGTGAGCAAACTTGCTGTCTTCTTAAGTTCTTGACTGCAAGACTGTAAGTGTGACCTATATCCATTTAGTACAGCACTTACCTTACCACAGTCCTCCTGTCCTGTCCGTACAGTCTGTACTAGTGTCTGACCGTTCGAAAGCCAACAAAATACAAATAAAATATTAAAGTCAGCTCTGTCTGTGTGTGCCTGTGAACTGTGAGAGGGTGAGCAGCTGAGACTTATCTAGCCTGTCACAATCCTCCTGTCCTGTCCGTATAGTCTGTACCAGTGTCTGAATGTCCAAAAAACAAGAAAAAAATAAAAATTAAGTCAGACTGTTAGGATTTAAGAGGGGTTGTTGTGTCAAAAACAAAGTACTATTAACTGGTCATCTAGTCCTATTCTGACTTCAACTGACTTTGTAATATAATCACATTCTGTCCTGACCAGCAACTAACAGTGTAACCTATCAACACAAAAAAACGCACATTGTAAGTTAAAATGGACAAGTTTATTAAAAAATGGGCTAAACAAAGTGAGGCAAGCAGCACTAAAGCAGCACCAACAAGTGACATAGCAAGTTCTGAGACTGAAGCTGAGGAAACAGCAGCTGCACAAGTTCACGTTGCTATGGATGTGGACGTGGTCGATGTTGAGGAGTCATGTAGCAACAGCAGTACTCTGTCTGTAAAAGAAAAACCAAGACAGGAATCATTAGTAGTCTCCAAGAAAAAAAGACAGAACCTTTCAAGAAAGGTGGCTTGACCAGTTCAAATGGTTACTGTATGATTCAAATAAAAAAAGGCCTTCTGTTCAGTGTGTAAAGAGGCAAGAGAGAAAAAACGGCTCACATTTTCCACAAAAGCTGATGAAGCATTCACAGTTACTGGTTATAGTGCATGGTATAAAGTAATAAAAAGATTCAAATCCCATGAGAAAAGTGGCTGTCACAGTGAAGCTGTAATGAAAACGCAGGTCAAGCAAAATGTGTACAGCATTATGTCTGATGCCAGTAGGCAGCGAGCAGTAGATGCAAGGACTGCACTTTTGAAAATGATGACAACTTTAAGATTATTGGCCCGGCAGGGGCTTGCTATCAGGGCCCTTACAGGTGAGAGTTCAAATTACATGCAAATGCTAAAAGTGCAAGCCACAGATTGTCCACAGTTGCAGCAGTGGTTTTTAAGGGATAGCTACAGGTGGTTGTCTCATGACATAATGAATGAAATGCTGGACATTGCGGGACAAAATGTGCAAAACACAATTGTTTCCAAAATCAATGCAGCTCAGTTTTTTGCTGTAATGATGGATGAAGCAACGGACATTACTGTTCATGAGCAAGTTTCAATATGTTTTTGAACTGACAGTGAGGATTTCGGAATTGAAGAAGCCTTTTTTGGATTTCATGAAACACCAGCTGTAGATGCTGCTGCACTGTTCAGTATCCTGAAAGATGTTCTGTTACATTTTGACTTAGATATACATAAATGCCGGGGTCAATGTGATGATGGGGCTGCTACTATGGCTGGGATTCATTCTAGAGTGCAGGCTAGGCTAAATGCTGTTGAGCCTAGGGGTCTTTTCATACATTGTTTGGCACATTCTTTGAACCTTGTAGTACAGGACTGCATAAGCAAAATACAAGAATGTTGAGACATGCTAAATCAGTTACGGGAACTCATAACATTCATTAGAGACTCCAAAACGGCTAACTTTTTTTGAAAACATACAAAGCGGTATGGAAGACATGAGGCCTGGCTCTTTATGACCATTTGCTCCAACAAGGTGGACAGTCAGGGCAATTAGTTCAAATTCAGTTCTAGAAAACTATTTAGTGTTATTGGAATTTCTTGTCTTTTTGCAGCACCTGGTGGAGGTAAACTAAAATGTCAAAGGGCATCCTTTTACAGCACCTGGATGCATCAAAGAGCCCTCCAGGGCACTCTTGCACACTGTGGAGTGGTGGCACTGACTGCAACCTAAAATCACAAAGGACATCCTTAGAGCACCTGGGGGCATGAAAGGGCCCTCCAGATCACTCTTCCATGTCTGCTTTCAGCACCTGGAGGCAACAAAGAGCTCTCAAAGGCACTCTTGCACCCTGTTGAGTGGTGGCGCTGTACCCTAAAGTCACAAAGGGCATCCTTAGAGCACCTGGGAGCATCAAAGAGCCCTCCATGACAATCTTCCCTTGGAGGGCTTTTTGATGCCCTGGATCCTGGAGCACATGGAGACATTGAAGAGCCCTCCAGGGCACTGTTACACCCTGTAGAGTGGTGGCACTGTAACCATCACTAAGGGTATTCTTAAAGCACATGAGGGCATCAGAGAGCCCACCAGGACACTCTTCCATGGGTCCTTAACTGGATGCATATAAGAGCCCTTCAGGGCACTCTTTCACTTGCACAATGTTGAGTGGTGGCACTGCAACCTAAAATCAGTATTCTGGCATGCTTGCAAAACTGAGAGCATGAAAGATCCCTCCAGGGCACTCTCCTATTGATCTTAGCACCTGCTCAGGCATCAAATAGCCCTCAATGGCACCCTGGCATCCTCTACAGTGGAGTAGTTTTGATGGTAGCATACTCATTCCAAAATGTATCAAAATATCCCCCAAAATACACCAGAAAGCATGAAAAACCCAATAGCTTCTGGGAGCCTAGGCAGACCCCTGAACCTGGCCTTTTATTAGGACTCCAAGCACCCACAAACCTTTTCAAAACCTGGCACCCCTGCCTGGAACAGCCTTTCAGTGGAGGTGGTGTGTGCAAAAACAGTAGTGGGGTTCAAGAATGCATGAGATAAGCACAAGGGAATCATAGTGGAAAGGAAGAGAGTGAGGGAGAAAGAGCTGTAGATTGGGCATGGTCTGTGGTAATAGCGTAGGTAAGGAGAAATGGGCAGACTGGATGGGCCAAGCAGTCCTTATCTGTAGTCAAAAGATGTTTCTGTTTCTATGTTTATGATTGTTCCTCTCTCTCTCTCTCTCACTCACACACTCTCTCTTTCACTCTCTTCTGAACAGGTGTCTACAGCAATATCACAGTTTATCGCCAAGACACCCAGTCTGGAAAAATGGTGCAGTTCAAACTGGGCTTGGGGTTCATGGGTCACACTTGAAAATAGGCATCTGTTTTTGTCTAGTGTGCTTACCTGGTTAACGAAAGCTAAATAAATGAATAAATAAAACTCTCCCTGGGTAACAGGTTTGCTCTCATCAAAATCTCAAACAAATATGACAGCATCCTGCATCATCTACTTCATTGCTTAGTACTAGGGTCAGCTCTCATTGGCTCAACTAGCTATCACTCAAGAACCTTGATGCCCTACAGGTCCTTAGAAAAGGGCACTAGAATTGGTATGGCATCTCTATGGTGACACAGGCACAACGAACCCCCCCACAGTGAAACCCTGACCGCGCCTATGTTGGCAGCGACAGGGATTTCACTTTGATGGACTTAGCAGTGATGAGTGGGGTATATATTTAATTCCACTGTCTGTGCGATGTGGAGTTAGATATCTAAAGTAGGGGTTAGCAGGGGGCACAGCTCCCCACATGGGGGTATGCAACCCCCCTGCATTGGGCATCGCAGTGTTGCCAGTCCTTGCGTGGGCACATCAGTATCAAGGGTGTCGATAGGTTTCTGACACTGTTGAGGACATTGCTGGGGGGGTGTTGTGCCAGCATTGTAGATCTGCTAGAATCCTCTGTTCATGCTCACCCAGAGGCCTCCATGAGCTTTCTTTGGGCTTCCAGACTCCTGATTAGTTGTACTGTAAGGTTGGGGGTCACCAAAATTGTGTTTGCGTTGGAGACTGGGGGCACTGACACCAATGTTACATTTCCTTGAAAGCTTCTGTCTTTGTTTACAGCTCATACCTCTGCTTCACATGGCAGGGGTGGGTAAAGGACACCAGATATAAATAGGTGGTAATCTGTGCAGTCCTCTGTCGGTGACAGCCAACTACTTTTTAAGTCCAGCAAAAGCCCAGTTTACGCATGATGCATGGTACAGAAGGAACTGAGTGATCCACCTCCTTCTGGTTCCTACAAGTTCCTGACAGTCTGCAGACCATAGAGTCTATATCCTAGGGATAGTAGGAGGCGAATGGAAAGGTGCAGATGACTGTGTCCAGATTTGAGGGCCCCAGGTAAGCTCTTTACATATGCATGCAAAGCCCATTCAGCTGTAACTGAAAGTTTTATAGTTGTATCTCAGTCTGTATCAGGCTTCTTCCTTTTCTACGTCTGCACTGTCATTCATTCTACCACCTTTGGTCTTTTTATTTGCACATCAAAGCCACTCACTGTACTTTTGCTTAGTTCAGCTTACTTTTTGTGCGTTCTGGCACGTGTTAAATTGTACTCTGCACTTTACTTTGGACCAATCAGTAATACTGTGCATGCTTTTATTATTGTATTTCATGTCCTCTCTTCCCTGGGTCACATTTGGACATGAGCCTAGGCTCAGTGTGCCTTTCCCAGTTACCAACTGCTCAAAAAATAAATAAGTAGTTATGAAATGAATTCACATACTGTACATATATATATATATATATATAGAAGGGAATGGTAGAAAAAGACTTGCAGTCCATGTATTCTGCCCTTTACTTTTACTACTGTAACTTTTTATTACATGCAGGCCTAGTGCCTATAGTACTAGTACTAGTATTTCAACTCCATTCAGCCTCCTCCTCCCTTTGCTGTAGCCCTTTAAATCTGTTCCATCCTTCTTGAAGAAACTGACTGTCTCAGCCTGTACCTCCTCCTTAGTTAACTTATTCCACTGTTTCACCCCCCCCCATGCAAAGCAGTACTTCTTGACATCCCTCTTAAAACTTCCCACCTCAAGTTTCCAGTCGTGCTTTCTTGTTAAAGCTCTCTCATTTCTGATGAACAGGTCCTTGTTAGCAACCTTACTAATACTTCTTAGAAACCTTTATGCCTCAGTCATATCTCTCATTTCCCTTCTGACTAGAGTTTGACAAAGTGGATAAAATTCGCTTCGCAGATTAAGTCACGCAGTTGGCAAAATTCACAAAGTTTTTACAAGATGAAGTTGCCCTTTTTCTAGGCAAACTCAACATAAATTTGTCTAACTTCACCATAAATTCGCTACTCATCTAGGCAAAGTTAGGTGAAGTTGCAAAGTGTGAACTTCATGAAGTAATTCACAAAACAGGAGTTACTTACGGAATCTGCAAGAAAAGAATCTAAAGGACTCTAAAAATTTTGGTCCCAAATAAACACTATCCTATAGGGGGCGAGCATCACAAAGTGACTGTGACATCAAATTTGAAGGAAAGAGGTGTGAAAGTCATAGAGTTGCAGCCATTGCTTTCAACGCTGTCTTCACTAACCTTGACAGATACAAAAATGTTCCTCAAGCCTCACCATAATACTCCCTGACCTCACTGCAATCAGCCTTCCACATCCAAATTTCCACTTTAAACTTGTAACAAGAAAAGAAGTATTGTCACGCCTCTCAAGACTTAAAACCACTGGTACCGCTGGATATGATAAGCATGACCCCAAAGTCTTCAACTTTGGTGCACCAATAATTGCACATCCCATTGCTCAACTTTTTATCCAATCCATCTCTGGAGGATTAGTCCCTTCAGCTTGGAAAGTGGCACTTATAACCCCAGTACGCACAGGTGGGGTAAACGAATAAGTGGAAAATTACCACCTAGTCTCAGTCCACTACATTCTAAACAAATTACTCAAGAGGCTTATCTACAACCAAGTCATGGACTATGCAGAGCAGCATGATTTACGCATCGCAAACCAGCATGGTTTTCTTAAAAAACAATATACAGACACCACATTAGTCCGTCCGACCACTGACATTTTGAATGGTATACAGAATGGCTTGATGACAGGAGCAGTGTTTATCGATTTAACTAAGGCCTTCAACCTTGTGAACCATCAGATGCTTCCAGTTAAAATGAATTCCCTAGGACTAGATAATCTATCCCCACGGTGGTTCTCAGATTACCTTGCAACCAGAACATAGACTGTCAAATGGAAAGGTGAGCTGTCAGACAGGCATCCAATTAGGGACGATGTCCCACAGGGGTCAATATTAGGCCCGCTCCTATTTTCATTATATATCAATAAATTGCCTGCAAATTGCAGTGGATCAAATCTATTATTATATACTGATGATGAGGTGCTTTACTATAGATCAAATAATACAACAGACATAAAAATATCATCACCAAAGACTTGATTCACTCAAGGGTTGGCTTCAGACAAGCAAATTAGTACTTAAAAGCAAAAAGATAAAGGCCATCCTCTTTGTTCCAAGAAGTATAGGCCAACAGAGGGTGGGAAAGCTCTCCCTTGCCCTCTCAAATGGAACTACAATTGATAAACTTGGATCCCTCAACTACTTGGGTGTTCGACTTGATCAGGACATGACCTTCAAGGTCCACGTAGAAAATCTTGTGAAAACTCTGCACCAAAAGCTTGGTCTGCTTTACTGTCTAAGCCCCTAGCTTTCTAATGATTCTTGCCATCGCATTGCTAACTCAACCCTCCTACCCACCCTACTCTATGGCTCTCCATTCCTCCGTTCGGTTAGAAGCTCTGAATTGGAAAAGCTTAAATCATTATACTGTTCCATAGCTTGTTTTGCTTTAGGCGCCTCATCCAAGGAGCACCATTGCAGAGTACTTGATTCCCTTAAATGGCCCTCTCTCCAAGGGAGGCTGAAATAAACATCCCTATGCATTGCCTTCAAACTAAAAGGTCCCCCCCCCAAACTTAACCAGCCTAATATATATCAAACCTGAAGGGCGTCCCCTTAGGTCTTCTGGTGGAATGCTCCACCAGGTCCCAAAAGTCAGAACATCAGCAGACGGTAGGTCCTTTGCAAACTCTATCCCCTCCATCCGGAATGTTCTTCAAAAATGCTCTACAAGAAAACTACTCTTTTGGGGGATTTAGGAAGGGTTTGAAAGCTTATTTGCTGAAACGGAATCAGTGTAACTGTTACCGGTGATAGGCCAAAGCACTACTATAGTGATGGCTTGTGACTGACTTGCCCCTCTTATTTGTCCTACATACACTGGAACATAAACTTCAACTCTTTGTATGCTGATGTAGCTCTCTTATTGTATTGTTACTGTTTCATACAAATGTGTCTCTATAACCTAATTTGCTACCGCTGTATTTGTCATTGTCCAACTGTTCTCTGTTATTGTTATTCCAGATGTATTACTTCTGTAATTAATTCTGGGTCCCCCCCTGAAAAAGGGACTCTCTGAGGTCCTGTGGGTTTACACAGTCAACAAAATTCAATAAATAAATAAATAAGAATTTCACAACTTCGCCAGTGAAGTAAAACTTTGCAGCATCTCTACTTCTGACCTTCAGTGACTACATCTTGAGGTCTGTAAGACTTTCCCTATACGTCAAGTCTTGCTGACCCTTAAAGGAAAACTACAGGCAAAAATGGAATAAATATGTTTTAAATTATGTCCTGAGCTTCAGAACAAATGTAATATGCCGTGGTTGTGTAAATGGTTTAAATCAATTTTTAATTAATTGTACCTCTATTTTTGGGTGTGGGGGCAGCCATTTCAAGGGGTTTCTTTTTCAGTCCAGGCCTTGCATTCTCTACAATGCACCAAAATAAAATGCTTATGTACCCTCTCCTTTCATTTGGTTTGTTTTCTGTATTGAGTGAGCACTGTATTGCTTTGTGTTCAGGTTTCCTTTCACCAGCCCTTAAGGTAAGTTTTCTTACTCCTTTTCAGCACTGGCTTTCAATTTAGTGCAATTTAGACAAGAGAAACAGCTTTTTATGGGCCTTTTCTTTGTCTGGGGAGTATTTGTGCTTAATGACTACCTTTTGTCAACTGAAACTTCTGTGCTGCTACTTTCTCATCTCCCACATGGCCTGCTGTATCATTCCCTTTGTTTCTTGACAATGATGTGCCACTCTGCGGTCTAGTGGCTGAACTTTCACTAAATTTGCAAAACTTTAAGATTTCAGTACTTACAGGTAAATGGGGCAATCAATAAGGAAATTGCTCCAAGAGACTGGTTTTGTTGTGTGGCAAAAAGAGAAATTGGAAATCCCTAGGAAATATAATCTACAGGAAAACACTAGAAAATTGACCTGAAGTTATAGGAAAATATCAAACTGGTCTGGGATCCCTTTCTTGCAAGGTTTATACAACTGTGTTTTATCCACTTACTGTGTAATGGCCATGTGATTGTGCATGCTGGAAATTTAAGATATATATCACCCCCTACAACAACTACCAGTGCCCAGATAGAGCCACATCACAATCCCAATAAGACACAGGACACCATTCTTTGGGAAAGGCCAACGTTTTAATTGACAGTTTCTAAAAGGCATACATTATCATCATTTTAATCAAGGTTATAAACAACATTCAGTTCTAGACAGTATCTGACATTATAGGGTATTCCACCCAGATGCAGCTGACAAATTCGAGCCAGATCCAAACCAAACATGCACATATAACTACAGTCAGCCTTTGGTCAAGGTAGCCTGGCAAACCTCCACTGGGCCAACCAGCCCCTTAACAGGCTTGATCTGACAGATTTTGGACTCACTAGGCCATAGCTGGACAGCACTGTCCTCACAGGGCCTTGTCTGGCCAATCATCGCCCACCACAGTCCCCTGCTCCATTGCATATTCCAATGCACAAGTGGCCACTTCTGGGGTGCGCCCTCACTGGGCCACACCCTCTCATCACTTATTCAATGCAGTATTTGTCTTACTGGCCCGAATCGACCGCCACCCAATTCACCCCAATATTTGTCTTACTGGCCCAACTCTGGCAACATACAACTACCAGCTTCTTCAGATGGCCTTGCTCTATTATGGGTGGGTGAGAGGGCCATTCTGAATTCTCTTCTCATGTCCCAGCAGAAAGAGACAGAATCTTTCCTGCCTATTCTTTATGTAGCCCCTTTTGCCCCACTCATCTTGTGGCTACTCCTAGCCCCCTATGCATCGGACAAAGGGTCATACTGCCCTTGCATTTGGCTGCCCCTAACCGGACTGCTCTGTATAAGCTGCTGGTGTAATTTCTCCATTCTCCTATCTTCTATTGTGGGGGCAAACCCTGTTGTTCCATACAGAGTGCCAGCCTGGGATCCCTGTCTATGTTTCCAGCCATCGTGAATGGCTGGGGGCCTGGAGTTAGTGGGGACCTCCATGCAAACCCAACCCACCCCTTACAATACTGTATGGTCATGTTTGCCTAGTTAGCACTGCAAAACTATTTGCCTGCGACTATCTCCTGCTTCCCTGGGCAATAAACCAGTCACCATGCATTTTCCCCAGTTATGGCAAATTTCTTAATTATCCTCCCTTTTTTTTGTGACTGAATTATCCTCTACCTAGTTCTATGATGCAGTACCTCCAGGTAACCACCCCCCGAGGTACCATAATGACTTTCGCTTTCCCCCATTGGCAGGCGGTTGCCTTCCCATTCATGGGTAGGACTCCTACTGGTCTTGCACTGATTGTCTTCTACCCAACTGTACCCAGGTGGAGGTGGCTGGAACCAGTTTTAGCATGTAAATTGGAACCTACCCCAACATGACTAAGTGACAATGGGGAGATAAGTGGTGTTCAGCCAACTTGGACCCCTTAATGCCCTCATACAATACCAGCGAGGTATAGGGTCCACTCTATAATATGGTAGCAAGGCCAGTAACCTCTGCCTGGCATACATGATGTATGTGCCCGGTGTTGGTGCCTAACCATTTCTGTTTCCTCCTCCTAGGGATTCCAAACCATGGACGGATGACGCTTACATTTTGGGACAGACTTGCTGTCTCCACTTACCTAATGCACCATCAGATTTATACACACATATATCTAACACCACCCATCTATATAGATATCTAGCTATACAGATATGTTCTTCATTTAGTTATTTATTTATTTTTTTTGCCTGCATGACCCACCAAGGGGCTCATCCCTATTGTGGCTCTTGTGCATCATATCTGCGAAGATGTAAGTATCCACTGGAGCCTAAGCTCTCTACTGTCTGTTGTCAACCCCTGATCACCTGATATTGCCCCTGAATTCCCTTAATACAGATAGACACCATGTATGTAATTTGTGACTAGACCTGTTACTTAACCTCTGACAAATAGGTGTCTGAAAGGAAGGAAGGCACTCCCCAGGGTGGAGGGTCAGAGCTGTAGTTGATTGTTTCTGGAAGGCATAGGATTTGGCTTCATTGGGGACTGGGGCTCCACCTGGAGGGATGCAGGCCTATACAGGTTTGATGGTCTGCATCTATCCAGTAGGGGAACCAGGATCCTAGGTGATAGGTTTAAATGCTTCATTGACAACCATTTAAACTAGCCAAGGAGGGAGGCACTGAAAAGGAGAAGGGAAATTCTAGTCCCCCCCAAAAAAATCAGGGTAGTTAGTGAGATAAACACCAAAATAGAGCAGTCTATATGGAGAAGGGCAGGGGTAAATGGAGAAAAAGACAAAGGTAGTAAGGACAGGGATGGGGCAAAAAGAAACAAAGCCATAACAAAATGGAGGATAATGAGAACCAATGCCCATAGTCTAGGTAAAAAGCTCCCTGAAATGGTGGCCTTGATGGAAGAGGGATGCCTGGATATTGTGGCAGTTACAGAAACATGGTACACAGAGAACCATGACTGGGATGCCAACATACCAGGGTACACAATCTACAGGAGGGACAGGGAGGGAAGAAGAGGAGGAAGAGGACTAGATCTCTATGTAAGGGAAGAGATCAAAGCAACATAACTAAATGGTAAACAGGGAGGAGAGGAGGCACTGTGGGCCACCCTGGAGACTGGAAATGGCACCACAATCTGCACAGGGGTTGTATACAGAACCCCATCTCAGGGGGAGGAAATGGGCAAGGAAATGATAGAAGGCATCCTTGGCATGGCAGAGAAAGGGGAGATATTGTTGATGGGGGACCTGAATATGCCAGATGTTAATTGGAGCACCTTTGCTGCAGCCACATCCAAGAGCAAGGCCATTCTCGATGCCCTACAGGGGGCATGCCTCAGACAGCTAGTTTTGGAACCCACTCCAGAGGGAGCAATCTTAAACCTGGTACTCTCAGATGGGGACAAACAGAGGATCTCCTATCTTGAAGTGGAATGCTATCTGGGAACAAGCAACCACCAAACAGTGTGGTTCACGATAAACTTAGCTATAGAGTCAAGCCATACAAAAGTGAAGGTACTGGTCTTCAGGTGGGCTGATTTTGTCAAAATGGAAGAATGCCTCAGAAAAGCACTAGCAAACAGGCAAGAAGGTGGGGAGGAGCAATAATGGAAAACATCAAAATCACCATCACAGAGGCAACAAGCCTTAGTCTGAAGCAAATAAACAAATCAAAATGAAAGAAAAAAACACTATGGTTCTCAAAAGAAGTGGAGGGGAAGGTAAGGGAGAAAAAGATAGCATTCAGGAAGTATAAAGAAACACAGAAGGAGCAGGATAGAGAACTGTACCAGTTAAAGCAGAAGGAAGAGGGAAGGCAGTCAGAATAGCAAAGACCCAAACCAAGGAAAAGATAGTCAACTCAGTTAAGAAGGGGATAAAACCTTTTATATGTACATTAGGGAGCAAAGAAAGACTAAGGCAGGGATACTGAGGCTGAATAAAGGGGAAGATGGTTGGGCAGAGAGCAACAGTGAAAAAGCAGGGATACTGAACAAATACTTCTGCTCAGTATTCACAATGGAAAAGCAAGGGGAGATACCTAATCCAGTCAACAGAAGCGCTCTGGATAGGGGGGGTTGATATTAGTCCTTTCACAGAAGAAAGGGTTCTGAAAGAACTCTTAAAACTGACATTGGATAAAGCAATGGGGCCTGATGGGATACACCACAGAATTCTAAAAGAACTATGGAAAGAACTAGTAACACCACTGGCTACCCTTTTTAATAAATCATGGGAGGATGGTGTGGTACCTGAGGACTGGAGGACTGGAGGAGGGCAGATGTGATTCCCCTTCACAAAAGTGGGAGCAAGACAGAGGCAGGAAACTACAGACCTGTCAGTTTGACCTCAGTGGTAGGGAAAAGGATGGAATCACTTCCAAAGGAAAGAACTGTTGAGTACCTAGAGGCCAGTGGGGCACAGGACCCAAGGCAGCATGGATTCACAGCAGGAAGGTCATGTCAGACAAATCTAATTGATTTCTTTGACTGGGTGACCAAAGTAGTAGATCAGGGAGGGGCTGTGGACATGGCCTACCTAGACTTTAGCAAGGCATTTGACACAGTCCCGCACAAATGATTAATAAACAAATTAGCCAGCCTGGGAGTGGGTCCCAGCATGTAGTGCCCCATGGAAATTGTGGGCACCTCAGAAAATAATGGAATTGGGGCCATCACAGAAAATAGGGTATCCTCAGAGACATGAGGGTTCAGACAGTTGTGTGGACCCTGGCAGCTTAATGGGAAACCCTTGAAAAGCTTAGGGTACCCTCTGAAACACAGAGCAGGCCCCTTTCCAGCAGACAGTCCTAGCAGTCTAAATTCAGAGTTTTAAAAGAAAACCATTTTTTTTCTTCCTTGTCCTCCCTTCCCCCTGCTCAAGACTGCCACCATGTCAGCTAAGGCCAAGCCAGTTTGGCCACATTCCTGTCCCAGCAGGGGAAAAGGAAGCCAGGCTGAGCCCTCTCAGCCAATCCCTGTGGCAAGGGTAGATTCAAATTTAAGATACTTTTTTTTAAGCCACTGACCCAGTTTCAGGAGGCTGACCTCTGGATGAAGGAGCCTATCCTCTGGCAGGTCGCCAGGAATACCCCAGCCTAGAGGAGGCACCGCACAGGCTGGAGACAGGAGAAAGAGTTTGACCAGTGAGGGTGAAGGACAGTAAGGCAATGGATGTTGGCTTCCCTGTTAGGAGGTTGACGTGAATCCCCTGGGTCCCTTTGGTGTAACTCCCTCCAGAAGATCTTCAGTAGCAGCCTCGGTCAGTTTTCTGCAGAAATTTGCCATCTAGTCCGGTCCCCAGTATGGCGAGTCAGTCTATTTGGCTGGGAAACAGACCCAGTGAACCTTTTATGCAGCAGTCTGCAGCAGAACAGGCCTTATCACTCCTTTGTGGTTGTGCATTCCCCAGGGTACAGAAATCCTTGTTGAACTCCAGGGGTGAGTAGGCTTGTTGGCCAGCATTTCCTTTAATAATTAGTCATAGCTAGACCTGCTCCAGCCAGGGGAAGGATTATTTGTTTAGCAGTTGTATTGTTGTACTATGTAATTACTGTTTATAATTGTTACATTGCTTCCATTCCCCCCCCCCCAAGGGTGGAGGAAAGCTGCTTACCTTGTCCAATGGTATAGAGACAGAGAGAGAGAAAGAGAGAGAATGAGAGAGACAGAGAGAGAGAGAGAGAGAGAGAGGGAGAGAAATGAGAACCAAGAAGGCAGAAGCTAGGATGGTTCAAACTAAATAATTATTAGACCAAGATTAAAGGTGTTTGTGAATTCCTCTCTTGGAGGGATCTCTGCTAGTCTAACTTATTCTGAGTGGTCTGTGCTCCAAATAGAGAGACTTGGGCACTCCCTCTCAGCCAAGAGTCAAGGAATTGCTAGGTAAAACCAGGTCAAAGTATTATTGGTGAGAAGGTGCATTTCATGCTGAATTTCAAATTGATTAACTGTAAGAAGCTAATTACTAGAGGTCTGGCAGATCCTTAGTGCATTCTTCTCTCAGAGTTCTAAGGTAATATGAGCCCTAGTAATGGGGAAAACGTAATCCTTTGTCCATGTAGTGGAAGGGTGGGGCAGCTCATAGCTGGGACAAAGAGACTGGGTACCCTGGCCTCCTCAATATTCAGAAGACACCCAGAGCTGATCCATCTTAACAAAGGGGTGGGTAATCAAACTGTTTCAATGCCCATGGAGCAAACTGTATTTTCTTCATATGCCTGCCAGCTTCTGTTACTTGTGTACCACTCAGCTGTTCATGATTTTCAGGGATGTCCCTGATTTTGCCTCAGAAATTTCTTCTGTCCCTCTTAAGTTTGGCATTTCTGGCACTAAAAAGTAGGGATTGGAATCACAAAATAATGCCAGCCATTGTTGTTACAGTCTACTTCTCATTAAGAAAATGCTATTCACACTGAGAAGCATGTTGTACACAGCTTCTGGAACTAATATTACTATTTTGTCAACCGTGTTCCTGATTTTGGTCATTTGTCCCTGATTTGTGATTAGGGAGGTTGAGAGGTATGGTTGCCTGGACCCACTGCTTGCTGTGTCTGAACTGCTGTATTCAATCATCCTGTTTTAAGTGGTTGAACTGATTGCTGTGGCTGAACTGCTATATTCAATTGAAGAGTTTAAGTGACTGAACTACCTTATTCCTGGGGTATCATGACTGCACTGCCTTATTTGCTTAATTGTCCTGTGTGACTGCACTAGCCTGAGGGTATTGATTTCTGCAATTGCCTACTGCTACTTCCTCTGAAGACATTTGAGGCCACCCCATCCTAAGTGGTAGGGCTCTCGGTCGTAAAAGAAGGGGAGGAGGGATTGCCTTTCAAGTTTTACATTTTTGTTCTCTTCCAGGCTCCTGCACACACCTCATCTAGGATTCCTCTGGTTCCTCTTCCTCGACTCAGGGAGGGTCCCCGGGAAGCCCAGTATCACCTGCACCCACCTCCAACGACCTCCATCATCTCTAAGTGTTTGCCACGACACCCCAGGTTTGAGTTGACAGTCGTAAGTGGTAGCCAGCTGGTAGCTAGGGCCCACCAAAGTGAGTCAGGTTAGGGGCCACCCCAGCTCTAGCTTGAGGGACTTCAGTCATCTGCCGAACTCAGAGTCACGCTGCCCATTCTCCTGCATAGACATTGTCCCAAGGTGGCAATAGTACCAGTGGGCTATACCAAGGCCTCGCCAAGGATTGCCAGGCTCTGTTCCTCATCCCCCAAGGTGGTGTATGTACCAGTGGCCAACACAAGAGGCTACACCGAGGGTCACCACACTCTTGATTGTACTGTCCATAGGTGAATTGTATTGCAGTGGCTCATCAAGAGGTCACACCGAAGATTGCCAGATTCTGAAGCTTCAGAGGTGAGGTTGTAAGGGTTCCAGGGACCTACCAAGAGGTCGTCCAACAGATCATCGCACCCAGCACCCTTTCCTCCACTGGATATCACCTGCCCTCCTGCCCGAGGTCACCGTAACTGACAACTCCTGATAAGGGTTCTCTTCACCCACAACCGCGCGTCAACATCCATCCTCAACCAGGTTGAAGTTGCCTCAGTGACACCAGGAGTCACCTTCTTTCCAGAACCAGGAGGTCTACAGTGCTTTACTCTGTTTCAAACAACATGAAGTCTTGCTATATTATGACAGATGCAGTTTGTCCCACCATTAGAACTGCTCCGGAGGTGAAAGAGTTAACTTCCATGCAGAGCATGGAACTTAGAGCGCGAGCTCAGTTAAAGAAGCTCTGTTAGGGTGGTTTCAAACCGAAACCGTCAGATTCTTTACTCTGCCTCACTGAACAGTCGCTCCGGAGATTCCTCCTGCTGCTCGGTTCATTTCCTCAGTTTAAAACGTCTTTTCTCAGTTGAATTTAACCGCGATATTATTTATTTTAACCACAAACCGATCGGTTCAAGCTCTGTCTATGGTATTGTAAGTAATAGACAGGTTTTCTGTGTGGAACTTGTAAATGTTTATCGGTTCGGTTTGAACCGATCGAATTGTATTTAAACTTGGTTTTAAAGCCTTTTAAGGCTTGTTAGAGTGCAGTTCCCGGTTCTTATCGGTTCTAAAAAAAACGGATTTCATTACGTTTTTTTCCATGACTCGTGACACGGTTGGGAACCGATAAAGGTGTCTTGCCTGGCACTGCCATCAAAGGGCAAGTTTTGGTTAGGCTGCATTATGTCTGAGAAACCCAAAAGAAAAACCAGGCCCACTGAGTTTCAACACTGTAGTGTCTGTGGGGAAGCCTTTGCCAAGGCTGACCCACACGCCACATGTGTTTATTGTCTGGGGTTTGACCACCTCAATGCAGACTGCCAGATTTGCAAGAATTTCCCTGCAGCCACCCTAGATAAGAGAGTTGGTAGGCTCAGGGAGCGAGAGGCCAAAAAGTCCGCTGACCCAGATGGCCAGCCCAGTTTTGTGCCAGCCGAACCGGAGGGAGTGCCCTCTGACCAGGGCCAGACTTCCTCGGGCAAACGTAAAACTGACTCTGAGGAGCCAGTTCCAACAAAGAGAACTAGAAAGTCAGCAGGTGTGGAGTCCAAAATTCCTTCTCCAACTGCTGCAGAGATAGCCAGGGCAATGCAGATTGTCCAGTCACTGTCCCCGGTTCCCTCCGAACCGCCACTATCTGGCAAAAGGTCTGTTCGGTCGGTTCCACTGGTTCAAGAATATGATATAGAAGAGTTTTATGAACCAGAGGAGGGGGAGGATGATTATGATCAGTGTGAATGTGAGTTTGAAAGTCTGGATGTGCCCATTGAACTGGACATCTCCCCAGGCAGACCTTCAGGTGAATCTCCCCCTAGGCTTTCTGAGTCCCCTTCTCATTTTTGGTTTTATAAAAAAGTTGCTGAGACCCTCCAGCTTCCCTTAGAGGAGGCTTTGGATGAGCAAGAGGAGCCTAACTATGTAGAGATGATGGATATCCCAGAGTCCAGGAGATTGTCCATCCCTTTACATAAATCTTTTAGGAAACAAACAAAAAAAATTTTAAAAGCTCCTAATTCTGTGCCTCCTGTAGATAAAAATATGGACAGGAGATACACTTTGTCAGGTCCTGATACAGATTTTCTTTCACAGCAATGCAGTCATGTTGGGGTAGTTCAGGCTGCAGCCTGTGATAAAGCTAATATTCCCTTGGCTCCATCCTCACTGACAAGGACTCAGGAAGATTGATGCCATGGCCAAAAACAATACATGGCATCATCTTTGGGACTCAGACAAGCAAACTATGAACATTATGTTGTGAGATATCAGAAATCTAGATGGGATACTGTCATGGCCTTAGCCAAACAGGTCCCTGGCCAGCTTGCAAGGGAGCTGGAGCAGGTGGCTCTTGATGGTATTGAGGCATCTAAGGTGCAATTCCATGCTGCAGTGGAGTCTAATGATGTATCCTCTAGAGTCATGGCTACATCTGTGGCTTTTCATAGATGAGCCTGGCTCAGGTGTACTACTTTGTCATGGGATACCCAGTCTAAGGCTATGGATTTTCCTGTGGTGGGAAATTCTCTGTTTGGGAGCAGACAGAGAATTATATGAAGAAAATGGATGAATATAGAACCACTTATAGGGTGCACAAGCCAAGAAACGGCAAGCCACTCCTCAGAGGCAGCCCCCCAGGGGTAGGGGCAGGCCTTTTCACAGGCCTTTTTACCAGACCCAGGCCTCCTCCTCTTCAGCCTATGCTCAGAGGGGGTTCTTCAGAGGGAGAGGCAGATGGGGTATGAGCAGGCCTGCTCCCACCCCTCAGCCTAAAGCCCCTGCCAAACAGGCACCCTGATGGGATGCCCAGGGTCGGCTCTCCATTACCTGTAGGGGGCAGGCTGGCTTACTTCATCCAGGACTGGGAGTCTTTAACATCAGACAGGTGGGTCCTGGAAGTAGTGAGCCAGGGTCTGGTTCTCAGCTTCAAAAAATTTTCAAAGATGAGAGCCAGATCTTTTCCACCTGCAAACCCTTTAGAGACTCTTGCTTTGGAAACAGAAGTCTCAACCCTCCTGGCTCTCAGAGCTGTAGAAAGGGTTTCTCCCGCACACCAGGGCAAGGGTCTGTACTCCAGGTACTTCCTTACCCCAAAAAAGACAGGACAGTGGTGGCCTATCCTGGATCTAAGATATCTAAACAAGCACCTTTTAAAACCAAAATTCAAAATGGTGACTCTGGGAATGATTTTACCCTCCCTAAGGCCAGGGGACTGGCTAGCTTCCCTGGACCTCAAGGATGCCTACTTCCATGTTCTTATCAGAAGCTCCCATCGAAAGTACCTCAGATTCGAACTGCCCACAGGTCATTATCAGTTCAGAGCAATGCCCTTCGGCCTCACCTCTGCCCCAAGGGTGTTCACAAAATGTCTGGCAGTAGCAGTTGCTCATCTAAGAAGGCAAAAGATTGCCATTTTTCCCTATCTGGATGACTGGATCATTGTGGGTCAGTCTCCAGACCAGGTCAAATCACACCTGCTAGTTACCCAGCAGCTGCTTACCTCTCTTGGCTTTCTTCTCAATCTTCCAAAGTCAGTTTTGGAACCTGTCCAGGTACTCACCTTTATAGGTGCAGAACTGGACACAAAGCAGGCCAGAGCCTTCCTTCCCCTGGAAAGGGTAAGGACCTTGGTGGCCCTGGCCTCGTCCTTCACTCTGCAGGTTTCTCGACCAGCAAGGCATTTCCTGCAGCTCCTAGGACACATGGCTGCTTCCACAGCTGTAGTGCAAGGAACAAGATTTCAGATGAGGGACATTCAGTTCCATTTGAGAGCTTTCTGGTCTCAAAGAAGAGATCCCCTATCCAAGTTAATCCCAGTGACTCGAACCCTGATCCAGGCCCTTCAGTGGTGGCAGGATCAGAGCAATCTGAGGCAAGGGGTGCCTTTCTTCCCTCTGTCCCACTCCTTGACCCTTACTACAGATGCATCCCTCTTGGGATGGGGAGCTCACATGGGTGACCTCTCCACCCAGGGGTTATGGTCCCCTCAGGAATCTCTGCTCCACATCAATCTGTTGGAACTCAAAGCTGTTTTTCTAGCACTTCAGGTTTTCTGCATCTGTTCAGAACAAGGTGGTACAGGTCAGAACAGACAACACCACTACAATGTGGTACATCAACAAACAAGGGGGCACTTGGTCTTCGGCCTTGTGCACCAAGGCAATGAAGTTGTGGTCTCTGGCTTATTCCCTGAACACTTCCCTCATAGCAGTTCACCTCCCAGGCAAGGACAATGTCCTGGCAGATGCTCTCAGCAGGATTTCCCAGGGCCATCACGAATGGTCACTGGATCCCCTAGTACTGGGGGATAGTTTTTGCCAGATGGGGCACTCCTCAGATAGATCTTTTTGCAGCCCCAGATAATCAACTTCCACTTTTTTTGTTGCAGGCCCCCAGTGTTGGGCTCAGTCCCCCTGGATGCCTTTCTCCTCGATTGGGAAGGGAAGTTCCTTTATGCCTTTCCCCACTTCCCTCTCCTGTTCAAAGTACTAGTCAAAATCAGGTCTCAGCCTTGCAAGATGATCCTGATTGCTCCAGACTGGGCCAGGCAGCCCTGGTACCCACTCCTTCTGTCCTTAGCAGCCCATCTTCCCCTGTGTCTCCCCAGGAACCACAATCTGTTAACCTGTGCTCAGGGGGAGAGTTTGGTATCCGAATCTCAAATCCCTCAACCTCAATGTTTGGCTCTTGAGCAGTTAGAGTTTGCTGATCTACAACTTTCTCAAAGTGTTCTCAAAATCCTGAAAGCTGCTAGGAAGCCTTCCACCAGGGCTACCTATAACTCCAAGTGGAAAAGGTTTTCCATATGGTGTTCTGGGAAGCATATTTCTCCGGAATCTGCTGATTTACCCACTGTATTGGATTATATGGTCCATCTTAATTCTTTGGGACTGAGACCAGCTACCCTGAATGTGCACTTGGCAGCTGTCTCTGCCTTCATTTCAGCAGAGAAGCCCTCTTCTCTTTCTGCTCACCCTGTATTTTCCAAGTTTTTTAAGGGATTGCTTCATACCAATCCTCCATTCAGGGACCCTGCCCCTGCTTGGGATCTTAATGTTTGCATTGCTCAGCTGATGCAACCCCCCTTTGAGCCTCTGTCTTCGGCAGAGCTTAAGTAGTTGACTTGGAAAACTGTATTTCTAGTAGCCATCACTTCTGCCAGGCGCATAAGTGAGTTACAGGCTTTATCAGTGGAGACTGACTTTATTTCCTTTCACAGGGATAAGGTAGTCCTCAGGACTGACAGGAAGTTTTTGCCTAAGGTGGCTTCGGATTTCCACCTTAACCAATCTATTTCACTTCCAGTGTTCTTCACTGACCATTCCTCCTCTGGTGAGAGGAGGCTGCACAGCTTAGATGTTAAGAGGGCCCTAAGTTACTACAGAAGCGTACCAAGGGTCACAGGTTTGACTCCTCCAACTATTTCTCACTTATGGTGAGGTTGGGAAAGGGAGACCTGCCACTAAGAGATCCATTGCCAGGTGGATCGTCTCTTGTATCCAATTTTGCTATCAAAAGCTGGGTAAGTTCCCCCTGAGGCCTGAGGGCTCACTCTACCAGAGGTACAGCTGCATCTCTAGCTGCTGCTAGAGACATCCCTATCTTGGAGATATGTCAAGCAGCTACTTGGAAAACAGTACACACGTTCACCAAGCATTATGCCCTGGATATCCAGGCCAGGAGGGATGCTTGGTTTGGCACAGCCGTGCTTCAGAGCCTATTCCCTAAGTAGGTTCTGTCCCTCCTCCATGGAGGTACTGCTGTGTAGTCTGCATCTGTCATAATATAGCAAGACTTCATGTTGTTTGAAGAAAAAATTACTCACCTTAGTAATGTTGTTTCTTCTAATGGAGTCTTGCTATATTATGACCTCCCCCCCAGCCTGCCCCTCTCAGAACTTCTACTTTGGGTATGGGGTGGGCAGTCCACTGTTGGCATTTATTGATGCCCTCTTTTATGTTTGGGTGTTGTGTTTTATTTAGTTATTTTATCTTATTTTTCTGGTCCCCTGAATTGAGTCTTGGTGTTGGGACCAGGAAAATGTGTGAATATTTTAGTAGCCAGTTGGCTAGTGTAGGTTACAGCTTCCACACAGAGCCTCAGTGAGTTTTGCTCATAAAGATCTGACGGTTTCAGTTTGAAACCACCCTAACAGAGCTTCCTTAACTGAGCTCGCGCTCTTAAGTTCCATGCTCTGCATGGAAGTTAACTCTTTCACCTCCGGAGCAGTTCTAATGGTGGGACAAACTGCATCTGTCATAATATAGCAAGACTCCATTAAAAGAAACAACATTACTAAGGTGAGTAATTTTTTCTTCTGGTTCACTGGGGGATGCCCTATTTTATGGCCTGTATAGGAAGCGCTTCCTTGGGTTCACACTCAGCGGTCGGCTGACCAAAATACTAGAAACCCAAGCTTGGTGCATTGGATTGCTACGTTCTAAGGACTTGAATCACCTGGACTTTTGTATGACATTAGTGGGACCAGTCTGTGGTCCCAGTAATCTTATTCATTCTTTCTCATATGTGACAGTGATAGTGAATGCTAAGTCTTTTCTGTGTGCTCCAACTGTTGCTAATAAACCTTGCATCTTGGCTGTAGAGTATGCCTCCAGCCTCTCCTTCCAGATTTATCTGGCATCACCCTAAACTATAGGAGTATGAACTACCACAGCTTGTCCACCACAGTAGCCTGGGTAAAACACTGGCTGGACAACAGGACACAATGGGTAATAATAAATGGAGTCCACAGTGAAGAAAGGGGGGTTACTAGTGTGGTACCACAGGGTTCAGTACTGGGACCGGTACATTTTAATGTCTTTATAAGTGACATTACAGAGGGACTGGAAGGGAAAGTATGTCTCTTAGCAGATGACACAAAGATCTGCAACATGGTTGATATGCAAGGTGGGGTGGAAAGGATGAAAAGGGACTTGGCAAGGTTAGAGGAATGGTCAAATGTATGGCAGCTTAGATTCAATGCAAAGAAGTGCAAAGTAATGCACCTGGGAAACAAAAACGCAGGAGAAGAGTACACAATGGGGAGTGAGATACTGACAACAACAGAAATAGAAAGGGACCAGGGGGTAGTCATATCAGATGACCTAAAGGTGGGCCAGCAATATGAGAAGGCAGTAAGGAGGGCTGGGGGGATACTGGGATGCTTAGGGAGAGGCATCACCAGTAGAAAACAGGAAGTTGTTAGCCCTCTGTACAGACAGTTGGTAAGACCACATCTGGAGTACTGTGTACAGTTCTGGAAACCCCATTTCTGTAAAGACATAGAGAGGGTGGAGGCTGTCCAGAGGACAGCAACCAAAATGGTTCAGGGTCTGCACCAGAAGATATATGAAGAAAGACTAAAGGAGCTTAAGATGTATAGCCTTGAGGAAAGGAGGGAGAGGGGGGACATGATAGAAACTTTCAAATACCTCAAGGGAATCAACAAAGTCCAAGAGGGTAGCATCTTTCAGAAAAAGAGATGTGCAAGAACAAGTGGGCATAATTTGAAGATAGAGGGGGGACGGCTCAGAGATAATGTGAGGAAGTATTTCTTCACAGAGAGGGTTGTAGGTGCATGGAAAGTCCTTTCTGAGGAGCTCATAGAGTCACAAACAGTGGGGGAATTCAAGAATGTATGGGACAGACATAAAGCAATTCTAGTTGGGGGTAGGAGGAAGTAGGCTGTTGGTTAACTAGTATCTGTAGCTTATCCGTAATGTAGGGAAATGGGCAGACTAGGTGGGCCAAGCGGTCCTTATCTGCCATCAAATTCTATGTTTCTATGTTTCCATGGCCGCATATATGTGTGTGAATGAAGAGTAAAAAGTCACATGCTCAGGTTCATGAAGAAACGGGAGGTAACCATCAACCCCCCAAGGTTTTTTTTTTCTTGACTCTCCCCAGAGGATTTTCCTCAGCATGCTATTAACAAAAGATGCTGAGGGTATACTGCACTAGCAATCATTGGACAAGGTAATCTGATATGCGAAGAATCACAAGAGGTGGACATTCATACTCTCATACTCACATACTCACCAAGCTTGAAAGGATGGACCCTCCACTATAATAGGTTGTGAAATTAATGTAATTGGGTATCTATAGGTTTTGTAAATTGATTGGGGAAGGTGAATACAGTCTTGCACAGAATCTAACATGGGTGGTTAGCTGAAAAGGATGGCCCTTCACTGACTTTTCCATGAAATCTATAAATTTAAATGAGTTTGAAAGGATGGACCCTCAAATATAAACCAGTTGTGAAATGGATCCAAGTGGGTATGTATAGGTTTGTAAAGTGATTGGTACAGGGGAATACAACTTGTGCTGTGCATGAAATGGGTGGTCAGATTAAAGGGGGGGGCTGACCCCTCATTGCTGTCCTCCTGAAAGCTGTAGATATAAAGGATTCCTCTTATGCATGTGTATTGCCTCCACCATTCAGGAAGATGAGCAAAGAGCCCGCCCTCCAAAGAGATTTGGAAAAGTAGTAGTAGTAGTAAAAATGTTTATTTTTATACAGGATAGCAAACTTTAGGTCATAGACCTATTTTCAAAGTTGTCCTGTGTCAAGAACAAATTACATTCAATATATTATACAAAAATTCAGACTACATAAAACAACTAATAATTTTTGACATTATACAAGACAAAAATCTTCAATCAGACCAACAACTAACACATTTATCCACATTTTAAAAACAAGTAAATTCATCATAAAATACAGTGCTCAATCTGAATTTAAACTGGGATAGTTTAGTTGCTTTCCTTAATTCAGGGGGAATATTATTCCAAATATTTGCAGTCTGAGCCTCAAGTGTCATAGTACCATATCTTGTATTAGTTTTTGGAAAAGTGTAACCTCTATACTTTACATCCCTTAAAAGATATGGATAATATTGGCAATTCCATGTTTCCATCATCAAAAAAAGGGGACAGGGAGCATAGATTTCCAACTGTCTGGCAGCTTAGATCGACTAGTACAGTCTTGCATTGCGTATGGCAGTCTGTAGTGTTTTTTTTTTTCACTTCCATTAATTAAAACCCATTAGGTTAGTTTTCATGTGCCAGTGCCCTCTCCTTGTCCTATTGCTACCCTAGAGCTGCAACTTGACTCTAACATGAACAACTTAACACACCTATCAAAAACAGCTGTGTCAATTGCAAAGGAGTGATGGAATTCCTCTGGCTAAGGAAGAACTCTGTTGTCCTCCACCATTAGAAGAGCATACTACCTACTGTAGCTCCCTGGTGACCTCCCTAACTTTGTTTCTTGGGAAGTTTGAGTCCTGGGGCAACCCTGTGTGGTAGCACTGAGAGATGAGGTAACAGACAACCC
The DNA here is from genome assembly GCA_016271365.2 of Neoceratodus forsteri. Lineage (NCBI taxonomy): Eukaryota > Metazoa > Chordata > Ceratodontiformes > Ceratodontidae > Neoceratodus > Neoceratodus forsteri. The sequence goes on from CM057455.1 coordinate 706,158,243, forward strand.
TCTAACTGCAGATACAGACAAAGCGATGGTTGTCACACTGTACTTGTTAGGTGTGTGTGCTGGTACTGAAAATTGCACCCTCCCATACTTGCCACCCTTGTAATTCTTGATGTCAGGTGATAGATGCCCCGACAGACCTTGACACGATCAGGCAATTGCCACTCAGTATAAAAGGGGTAACCGAAGCCATCATACTGTATAATGAGGAATGAGGCTTGCCAAGTTTTTTTTTTGTCCAGACAGCTATGGTACCTGTTGTGGTGTGAAATACTCACCCTTGCGGTGTAGGCATGTAGTGGGGTTTGGTGCGACAGTGCGCAAATGCGATGTAAGGTACCCCCTACTAAGTCAGATGTCCCAGATGGCTGTGGGCATTGCCCTGGCTTCTTGGGTAGTGTGTTGCTTGAAATTACCTTCTGAAGTGTGGGTGTTACACGGAAGACTATCCTCAACTATACTGACCCCCTTGTCTCACTTGAGCCCCTTGTGATTGATGGCCCATGTCAACTCGTTAGGGTGCCCCTTTGTATTTCCATTTATTTATTTATTTATTGATATATTTCTTTTTTTTTTGAGGAGTAGAAAATGCTGCCCCCACCTGGATTGTCATGCAGTGCCGTTAGACAGTGGATTCAGCCATCAGTGGCCTACGCTTGACTGTATACATCCCATAGGCAGAGAGTCCCGGAAAGAGGAAGGAGACCCCAACCTTTCACCTGCTGTGTCAGCTAATGCCTGTATATTGGCTCTTCTTCCTTCTATGTCAATTAAGTTATTCTGCATTTTCTTTTTTATTATGGGGCGGAAGATTTTCAGTAGCTAATGAGTAACTGTAGCAAGCTAGTGAGACACTAGCAATGAGCAGATGGGCCAAAGAAACCCCAGTCTGCTACAACAGAAATGAAGTAGAGTGGGTGAAATCCTTTGAGAAGCTGTCAGGGGGGCAGGGAAGTTCCTCCAAGAGGGTTCCTCACTGCTGTTATTATTTTTTTTTATTTTATTTTTTTGTAATGGTCAAAACAGCTATGGAGGCCACAGTGGATTCAGTTCAGGTCGTTGGAAACTGCCTCCTTGCCGACGATTAAGTCTTACTGCTCTCCTCTCCCTTGTCTTAAGCTTGTGACTCTGCTGGCATCTGTTGTTGCTTTCTTTGTTACTTATTTATTTATTTTTTTTGCCTGAAGGGCAGTAGCATCTGCTACTTTGTGCACTACCTAGAAGCTATAGGGGAGAAGCTCCTGACCTATGTCTAATTTTGCCTGGGCCCCTGAATCCGCTCGGTCCTTAAATAAAATGGTATCGAGAAAGGTGAGGAACCACCACCCCCAAAACTATAGTGAACCTCGGAAACTCCACATTGGTAATCTGCGTGTGCTTCTATAGATGAGCAGCCATCCGGTACCGGATGCCCTCAGAGCTAAATCGCAACATTAGATTCTCAGTTATGGGAGCAGTAATTGGCCCAGGAAAGCAATCCAGAGCTACAGGGAGCTGACAATGCAGCCTGAGACCCCTGAAGAGAACTTCAGAAACCCCTCAGTGGTAATAGGCACATGCTTCTATCCACAGATTAGCCTCCTGCTACCGAGTGCCCTCTGTACTAGATTGCAACATCGTGTTCTCATTTAGGAGAAATGTGAAGATTGTGGGAATCACACCCAGGTCTGTTGGATGTACCAAGCTGATGTACAACTCATTAATCTTACCTCTAAGCCACACTGCCAGTCTGAGCTGTAATAGCAAGCATTCCCAACGGCCATGACACAGAATGCCCCACCCAACTCAGCCAACGCCCTAGTCAGCCACCATCCCGCCTGCTCATTGGTAGTACTAATGACTGATCTCCATAGTGGGGGGGGGGGGCTGTTGTGCCTATGATGGCCACTGTCTTGCCACAGTGGCCTTTCTAGTTCATGCTGGTGGAATAGCACAGTGTCCACATAGAGCAGTTACATAACTGGTTTAAGCGTGGGGAGAGTGGATTTATATATATATATATATATATTTATAAAATGGGTAGGCTAAACCAGCCAATCAGAGACCTACCTCAGCATGCAGGAAATATGTTCCATGCATGGGTAATAACAAGGGTGGCAAACCAGGAACGCATTGCAAGAAAATCACGAGCCGTTAGAACATTGATTTCTTAAACGCCTCCATTTTCTTTTCCCTCACTAATATGGTTCATCGCTGATCATACCACAAAATGTTTAGAACTGGCAGCAACCATAGACAATACGTTTCAAGCCTACCCATATCAAACTTGTAAACAAATAAAAAAGTCGTAGCTGCTGATCATGGAAATGCTCCTGAAATGCATGTCTCCTAGTTACATTTTTTTTGTGCTGCTGATTGTGATACTGCTTCTGAAATGCGTCTTGTCGCCTCCATCTGCAGCACTGATTGTACTGCCCTATCTCTCCTTCTGTAAACCAGCTAGTTTAGCCTGCCCATTTTTACAGACTGCCATGAGTCTGCAACAGTGCTCCCGCCAACACCGATCATAATTAACAGGCTGACACTCTGATCCGAAAGATGTTTTTTCATGATGCAACAGCATTTTACCTACAGTACAGTTTTTGTCATGAAACCAGTACCCACAAATCTCGAAGGAATACCATTCTTTTCTTGCATGCTTTGTCTTGATTCCTTGTCCATCCCTGCTGTGTAAACTTACAATCATGCCTCTCTCTATATATTATGAAGCTCATACTTAATGACATCACTTTTTTTTAACCAGGCAGAAGGACTATTTCATCATAAACTCAAACAAGAAAATCTTTTTTTCACCATATAAACATGATGTTTCCCAAGTGTAATAAAAATAGAAAATGTTGCCAATTTCGTAAGCACAATGAGACACTGCAGGTGTGTGCGTGCAATAGATTTTACCACACGCCAGGGGCTAAAGGTACTCGGCTAAGGCCTTGTGCCTTATTACGCCCCTGGCCGTGTGGTAAAATCTGTTCCACGCACAACCTGTCATGTCTTATTGCCTACCCAATCTCTAGCTGAGGAAAAGGTGACTGCTGTCTGCCTAAGGGGGAACCGGCCAGGTTTGCATTGGCCCTGGAAGGGATGCTTATCGCTGACCAGCCCACTGGGCTGGGCTCACCATAACCGGGTACCTCCCAAGGGAATGTCCATGCTGTCTGTCCTTGGAATGTGCGGGCTACAAGGGGGTGTTACCGGGGCCTCGAGGCACTATTGAGTTTTGCCGACAATGGGGGGGGGGTTACCAGAAGGGAAGGGAAAAGTGTCACCAAACCACCATTCGCTACCAGGCATTACCTGGGGACACATTGTGAATCGTTAGATTGCAATGCAGTCTGCGTCTGGGGGTAGTTGGACCCCAACCCCGGTCTTTTTCATTTTGCAGGTCCAATGTGCCTGCTAGAGGCCAGTGGCCAGCAACAACCCATGAACAACTGGGATGATCCCAAACAGGAAACTTTACAAAAAAGTTAACGTAAGCATAGTATTGCCCTATGCAGACTGTAAGCACAGGCTACGCGTACATACTCCAGCTCATTGATGGTGGAAAAGAAATGCTTTTGTGGTGGGGAGGCGGGGGGCTGTTGATTAAGTAATAGTGTACTCACATCTCCACCGGTTTACAGCTCCACTTGTTGAGGGGTGTAGAGCACGTGAACAGAAATACAAATGGAGTTGGATGCAGGGAAGGAAGCCTAGCAGGAGTACCACAGAGGTAAGCGAACCCATTCCTGGTGGGGAATGCAAATAGAGCAGCCTTTTTTTTGTTTTGTTTTGCAGTAAAGTAAACCGTTCATATTGCAACCTGATTCTGGCTAAATAGTTCAGAGAGCTAGATAGAAAGCCTGGAGAGGTGACTAAATTCCTGTTCCCGATGCCCACATGGCCCTGGCTGGCAAGAAGCTAGCACAGGGCAAACCTAGCCTCTATTAAAAAAGATAAAAGAAATGGCAAATTGACAATGCCTGACTGAACTGGATTCCTTTGTCCTAGTAAATGGGGTAGTGCTTCTTACATTTTCTGTATTCTCTTCTCGCATCCTAGCAGAAAGAGGCAGAGCCTCTCCTGCCTATTCTTTATGTAGCCCCTTTTGCCCCACCCACCTTGTAGCTTCTCCTAGCTCCCTGGCCAGGCCTTCCCCGGCCATTCTGCCCTGGAAGGTCAGGCCTGGGGATTGGCTGTGGTCACTGGGCAAACCACATCCCAGAGATAGCCAGGATGAGCATTACCTTGCTTTGTTTAGAGAGCATATCAGACTTAATTCTTGTTTCAAATGTTACTTGGGTTCCAATGTTTTTTTTACCTCTGACAAGTCAATTGTGCATCTGCGTTATCGCTGTTTAAATTTACATTGTATTATTGTACCCCCCACCACTTCTGACAGCACTGCTCTTTTCTCTACTTGGTGAGAGCTAACCAGCTGCTCTGCAAAAGCCACAAAGCTTTTTGGAATGCAACACTGCCAATTCAGCTATTGCATACAATTAAAAACAGGTATAGTAACAGTCTCTCAGTCATTGATGCGTCTGTCTGATCAGTGTCCAACTTTGCCCAAGCCTCTGCTGACATGAATTCTTGGGTCCTGATGTTCGGAGCTGGCCAACAGCAGAGTGCAGCCTGCAGTGCTGTACTGAAAATAGCACAAGGCCAGCTCTGAGCTAAATTCAGTCAGTTAGCGCACCTTATCTTAGTGGGCTAACTGACTGAATATGGCACGGTGCCTGTGCAGCACTAAGTGAAAATGGGCCGTGCAGACAGATTAAAGCTGCATAGATAGTGCACTCAAACAGGGATAGCACAAGGGGCCCTGTGGGTCATATTCAACTTGAGCATACAAATGAGCCCATTGGGCTTGCACAGTGCTAAGGGGCCATTTTCATGCCCATTATTGGCCCATTTGCATGTGCACACTGGCCCCATGGAGCCTATGCTGAGCAGTAGAAGAAGGTATTCCCTGGTGTTTAGTGGATCCCCCCTTCCCCAATTGCCCTAACACACCGAGTCGAGTGACCCCCCCCACATGTAAATGACACCCCTCACCACTGAGGACTCCCTGCCCAGCACCCCTCCTTCCTTGCCCTGGTCACTGGGTCTGTGGTGAATGACAGCAACTGACAGTGCCCTTCACTCACCTAAACAGCTGGCTGCTATCTGACCTGCACAGAGCGTAATCATGTGTAATGTAAGGAATATCTTCATCTACTGCCTGGCATAGATTCCATGGAGCTGGTGTGCACATGCAAATGAGCCCATAAGAGGCATGAAAATGGCCACTTAACATGGTGCAACTGTCTGCACAGCCCATTTTCACTTTGTGCTGCACCAGCACAGCCCCATATTCAATCAGTTAGCTCGCTCAGATAAGGTGTACTAACTGACTGAATTTAGCTCAGAGTTGGCCTTGCACTATTTTCAGTGCAGCACTGCAGGCTGCTTTATGCTGTTGGCCAGTTCTGAATATCAGGGCCCAAGAGTTCATGTCAGCAGAGGCTTGGGCAAAGTTGGACACTGATCAGGCAGATGCACCAGTGACTAAGAGACTGCTACTGTGGATGTTTTTAATTGTATACAATAACTGAATTGGCATTGTGGCATTCCAAAAGATCTTGTGGCTTCTGCAGAGAATCTGGTTCACTCTCACTGAGTAGAGACAAGGCAGTGCAGTCAGTTGAGGGAAGGGGGGTCAATAATAACCACATTTAAAAATCTACACTGCAGATGCACAATTGACTTATCTGAGGTGAGAAAACATTGGAACACAAGCATTTAAAACAACTATTAAATCTGATAAACTCTCTGAACATAGCAAGGAACTGATAGCTGTGAGGGATGATACAGATCTTAAGTTTCCAGCACTCACATGGCTGTTTTTTTTTGTTTTTTTTTGTTAACCAGGTAAGGCCCACTAGGCACACATGCCTATTTTCACGAGCAACGCGGGAGCATTTTGGTGGTTAAGTGACTTGTTCAGAGTCACACAGTATGCAAGTGGAGGTTGCGGGAATGAAACCCAGGTCTACTGGATGTACCAAGCTCATTCATAGCTCATTACTTCTACCTCTAGGCCATACTACCAGCCCATGTGAGCAAATTATACAGTAAGTGGACACAACAGTTTTATAAGGCTTGCACGTAAAGTGTCCCAGACCAGTCTGACATTTTCCGATAACTTCAGGACAATTTTCCAGTATTTTTGTGTCGGTTGTATTTTCTAAAGATTCAAATTTTCTCTTTTTCCCACATGACAAAAGCAGTCTCTGGGAGCAATTTCCCTTTAGATTGTTCCATTTACCTATAAATACTGAAATCTAAAAGTTCTGTACATTTAGTGAAATTCCAGCCACTGAACTGCTGAGTGGTACATCATCATCATCAAGAAACAAAGGGATTGATACAGTAGGCCAAGTGGGAGAGGGACTCTAGCAGCACAGAAGTTTGTCAGTTGAAAAAGGCAGTAAATGAAGCATAAATACTCCCCAGACAAAGAAGATCTATGTGATAAAGGCGATCACCATTATCGCACAGTTAGAGTGCTGAAAACATTTTCGACGCTCTGACAACCCTGGCACACAGCACAATGGTGCCGTGACATGTATTTTAATGCTTTCTGTCGGGGGGGCTGTGCCCCCCAACCCCTCTTGTGGAGGGCTTTTCTCTCTGTACCCTCTACTAAAGGATTCTCAACTCCAAGGGGGTGCATTTTTTTTGGGGGGGTGAAAGCATTAAAAAATTAAAGCTCCTGCCAGCTCTATAAAATCACACCAGTGCATCAGACCTGAACCCGGTACCTCACCCACCTCAACTGCTAGCCAACCCCCAATGCCATGATGCAACTCGGTAATCCACCGCAGCACCATCCCCTACAGCTGCTCCGCCCCCTCCCAGCCTACGCTCGCCATGCTCACCCCCCCGTGTCCGTACACATGGCATCATCCTGTCATCCAGTTCTCCAACCCTCTCATCCAGTCGCCCTACCCTTCCATCACCTTGAGGGATTGCACCGGGAAGGAGTCGCCGTTACGGTCGGTGCCCTTCCCCATGCGCCCACCTCATGGGATACTGACATAGAAAGGGTCTGTAAAAATGCTGTGCACTAAATAGAAGGAACAAAAGAAAGCAAGAGCACCAGGAATTGTGTGGTGCTATGTATTCAAAACGATCAATATACACAAACAAGCACCCACACAGCTTAAAGAATAAAGGCCAAACGCTACAAAAATGTTTAAGCGTTTAATATCCAAAGTGCAGCAAATGCAAAACGGAGGACAAATGAACAGATTAACGTTTCACCTAGTCTCTGCTAGGCTTCATCAGAATAAATTAGTGCCACAATTTTAAACCATTTAAATACCATTTCATGTGCAACCCTATGACAAGAATAGGCCAATCACCATCATACATAGCATCAAGTTCATTAACCCATTCGTGACTGGCCTTTCAACTTGAAAGGTAAATGTGCAAAGCAATACATATTTTAAAAATACATTTAAACAACATACACCGATATAAATGTGATTAAAATGTTTCAGTAAGTTCAAAATATCTACCCCATGGCCATTATTACCCAATCACTGTTGTAATATACACTTAGTATTTTATATTATTATTTAAATAAATATTTTATTTACAAATAGCCAATCACATATTAGTCCAAATGGCCATAGTCACAATCTTATATATGTCATAATCCAAAAATAAATGTAAAATATTTATTTTTCATATATTTACATATTTATTTGGGCAAAGATAAATCTCATGTTATTTTTTAAAACAAATTTATCAAAATGGCTAAGGGCATAGAAAATGAACTTACAGGCACTGATCTTAAAATTCACAGCATTAAGTGGCTATAATAATTGCCTATTTAATGCCAGGATGAGAATAACAATAGTATAAATAGTAAAGGGAACCAACATAGAATATACAAAATACAACAACGGTAAATGAAATAAAATCCATTTACTTTAGCTTTTATATTTTCGAAAAAATGCTGAGAGATCTATATTGCCATTGAGCCCCTTACCAGTACAAGCTCCCAGTGAAAAAATCCAAAAACTTTCTCTCTGGCCTATTTTTTTTTGTTTATATCATCTCCCTGTGGGCCCATTTTGACTAGTTCCAAACAAAAAAACTTAAAAGTATGTTTACACGGCTGATTAATTAGCAAATGCTTGACAATGGCATAATTTTATTTGTTAAGTGGATGGAAGATACTAGTCTCTTAAAATATCAGTTTGAACTTAACAAAGTTAGTATTAATTTCCTTGACTTGAAGTTATACAAAGATGGTAAGGGAAGGGTATGTACTACTTTGCTTCAGAAAACTACGGATAGAAATAGTTTACTGAGGTTTGAGAGCTGTCATCCACATCATACTCGCCACAATATACCTAAGGGACAACTTATTAGGACATTAAGGAATTGTAGCGAATCACATGAATATGATAGGAATAAAAGGGAACAAATATGTAGGTTTTTAGAAAGAGGCTATAGCCATCATAGCATTGCATCTGGCATTCGACAGGTAGATGCCATGGACAGGAATCAAGTATTGCAATATAAATCAAGGGAATCTAATAAAAGGAGGGAATCTGAGTGTCCCTTTGTTACTGATTTCTGTAGTCGTGCTGATAGAATTAGAAATATTGTTACTAACAACTGGCCCATTTTACAGTTGGAACCTAGATTAAAGGAGATAGTGGATAAGGGACTGAAAGTTATTTTTCGTAAGTGTAAGAGCATTAAAGATCATGTAGTGTCTAATTGCACCGAAAAGAATTATGGGATGAAACAGACTCTTGTGGCTTCTAAACCAATGGGCACATATATGGTTATATACACAACAGTAAAAGTATACTACACCCAATTTCAGGAAAGGTGATAACAACTAATGGTTTGATTACCTGTAATAGTACTGGGGTGGTTTATTTACTGTTGTGTGAATGTGGAGCTTACTATGTAGGGAGAACAATACGAAAATTTAAGGTCAGGATTGGTGAACATGTCAGAGCAGTTGACAAGGGTGATGTAAATTATGCCATTGTCAAGCATTTGCTAATTAATCAGCCGTGTAAACATACTTTTAAGTTTTTTGGTTTGGAACTAGTCAAAATGGGCCCACAGAGAGGTGATATTAACAAAAAAATAGGCCAGAGAGAAAGTTTTTGGATTTTTTCACTGGGAGCTTGTACCGGTAAGGGGCTCAATGACAATATAGATCTCTCAGCATTTTTGCGAAAATATAAAAGCTAAAGTAAATGGATTTTATTTCATTTACTGGTTGTTGTATTTTGTATATTCTACGTTGGTTCCCTTTACTATTTATACTATTGTTATTCCTCGTCCCTGGCATTAAATAGGCAATTATTATAGCCATTAATGCTGTGAATTTTAAGATCAGTGCCTGTAAGTTCATTTTCTATGCCCTTAGCCATTTTGATAAATTTGTTTTTAAAAAATAACATGAGATTTATCTTTGCCCAAATAAATATGTAACTATATGAAAATAAATATTTTACATTTATTTTTGATTATGACATATATAAGATTGTGACTATGGCCATTTGGACTAATATGCATTGGCTATTTGTAAATAAAATATTTATTTAAATAATAATATAAAATACTAAGTGTATATATAACAGTGATTGGGTAATAATGGCCATGGGTAGATATTTTGAACTTACTGAAACATTTTAATCACATTTATATCGGTTATGTTGTTTAAATGTATTTTTAAAATATGTATTGCTGTGCACATTTACCTTTCAAGTTGAAAGGCCAGTCACGAATGGGTTAATGAACTTGATGCTATGTATGATGGTGATTGGCCTATTCTTGTCATAGGGTTGCACATGAAATGGTATTTAAATGGTTTAAAATTGTGGCACTAATTTATTCTGATGAAGCCTAGCAGAGACTAGGTGAAACGTTAATCTGTCCGTTTGTCCTCCGTTTTGCATTTGCTGCACTTTGGATATTAAACGCTTAAACATTTTTGTAGCTTTTGGCCTTTATTCTTTAAGCTGTGTGGGTGCTTATTTGTGTATATTGACTAAATAGAAAGTCAGTCCTGAAAAGGAGTAAGAAAACTTACCTCAAGGGCTAGTGAAAGGAAGCCTGAACAAAAGGCAACACAGTTCTCTCTCAATACTGAACACAAATTGAAAGAAAGAACAGGGTGGACAAGCATTGCAGCCTGGCGCATACGAACATACGAAATTGCCAGCAGAAACAGGCCTCTCGGTCTATTGAGTCTGCTCGAGTGTGCAGCTAGCACCTCATTTAGCGGCTGCCCCTCCCACCCCCCTCTTACCAGTATCCCTTCCCCTCCCACCTGTCTCAACCCTCTTGAAACTGCCCACTGTCTTACAGGACACTATGTCATCTGGTAAGGTGTTCCATTTGTCCACCACTCTTTCCGTGAAAAAATATCTCCTCATCTCTCTCCTGAATCTTCCCCCCTTCAATCTCAGTCCATGCCCTCTCATGTCCCTACCCCTTCTCATCTGGAAAATCCCTTCTGTGTTGATCTTGTTCATCCTCTTCAGATACTTAAAGGTTTCGATCATATCCTCCCTATCCCTCCTCTCCTCCAGCGAATAAATATTCAGCTCTCCCAGCTTGTTCTCATATTCGTAGGGCTTGCTCTCTAATCTCTGGATCATCTTTGTAGCTCTTCGCTGCACCCTCTCCAACAATCTGATATTATTCTTCTGGGATGGGTGCCAGTACTGTGCGCAGTACTCCAGGTGGAGCCTGACTAGTGACCTAGACAGGGGCAGGATAACCTCCCTCCTTCTGGAGGAGATCCTTCTTGCAATACACCCCAGCATTTTGTTGGCTTTTGCTACTGCCTTCCTGCACTGAGCAGAGTTGTTCGTGTTCCCTGTAATGATCACTCCTAGGTTCTTCCCCTCTGTGGAGCTCCCCAGCCGTACCCCATTCAAGTGATATTCCCTCCCATGGTTCCTGGCTCTGAAGTGCAGAACCTTGCACTTCTTGGCATTAAGCCCCAACTGCCATGTTTCCGCCTACTTCTGCAGTTTAGTCAGGTCCTCTTGCAACCCCTTCCACCCCTCCACATCATCAACCATAGCTCCCATCTTGGTATCATCTGCGAACAGACTGATCCTGTTACTGATCCCATGTGAGTTATCTGCAATAAAAATCCCAAACAGCCCCGGTCCCAGTACCAATCCCTGTGGCACCCCACTCGTCACTGCTCTGGGTGATGAGAGGTCCCCCCCAACCACCACACTTTGCTGCCTTCCCTTTAGCCAGTTTGAGATCCATTTCAACATTTTTGGTCCCGCCCCAACATAGCCCAGTTTCCCCCCAAACCTCCCATGTGGCACTGAATCAAAGGCCTTGCTGAAGTCTAAATACAGGACATCTACTGCATGACCCTTGTCCAGTTGTTGTGTCGCCCAGCCATAGTACTCTACAAGGTTTATCTGGCCTGCTACAAACCCATGCTGTTGACCATCCTGGAGACCATTTTCCTCCAAGAAGCCTCTCTCTTAGGCTGGTATCCATGAGCTTTCCCATGATCGATGTGAGGATCACTGGTCTATAGTTTCCTGGTTCATCCTTTGGGTCACTTTTGTGGATGGGTACCACATGATCCATTCTGCAGTCCTGTGGTACACATCCTGTGTCCAGGGAGGTATTGAACAGGTCAGCCACTGGCCCTTTAAGGACCTCTGCCAATTCCCTTAGTACAATTGGGTGAATGCCATCAAGTCCAGGTGCTTTTTCCACCCTTAATGCCCTCAACCCATCTAGTACCCTGCTCTCTATAATCTTTACATCTGTCGTCTCCTCCCCCCCACCTCCCCTCACCTGGGGTATCTGCCACCCTTCTCCTGTGTGACTACAGAGCAGAAGTATTTATTCAGTGCCTCTGCCTGCTCTGCCCCTTTCTTCACCCACTCCCCATCCTTCTTAATCCTCACCAGCAGATCCTTGCTCGTTCCTCTCTTTCCCATGTAAGAAGTCTTTTTCTCCACTTTTGATTCCCTGCACCGTTCTCAGCTCCATGGACACCTTGACCACCCTGACCAGTCTGATAACCTCCCTGGGCTTCTCCATGTATGTATTCTTATCTTCACTTCTCCCTGATTTCCTGTACTTTCAAAATGCTGCACTCTTGGCCCTCACCCCTTCCATAACCTCCTGTGTTAGCCAACTGAGTTTCTTTGCCCTTCACTTCTTGCTTTTCTTCCTAGTGCATGGCTGCACCCACATCCAAAAACAGAGGTACAGTTAATGAAAAATTGATTTAAACCATTTACACAACCACAGACAGATCAATACTGTTCAGAATCTCAGGACATGATTGAAAACATATACAGTATGAATACAGTTTTTGCCTATAGTTCTCCTTTAATTATCCTTGTGGCCCTCCTCTGAATTACCTCCTGTCAATCTTTGCCTTTTTACGTTTGCTTGCATGCACGTGCAAGAAACATAATGCCATCATCCGAGTTTCTGGAGGTGTGTCACCCCCTCTTCCAATTCCCTGCATGTGTTTGCAGGCACAGCCACAGTTGCCCAATGCATACTGCAGCTATCTATGACAGCACTCAAGAATGCAATGGCTTACAGTTGAAAGGGAGAGAGCCGCTTCAGTGAGCGTGATATGATAAGGGAAGTGCTCACTGAAGTGTTCTCCCCCCCTCCCCAAACAGTCTTCCGGGTGCCACTGGGAGCCACCCAGCATGGCAACAATGTGTTTGGCCGACTGGGAGTGCCCAATCCACAGTCGGCTCTGATCCCTCAAAGGGTTACCAAGTGCCACGCTGGAGCCCACCCAGCGTGGCAAAAGTCAATATACTGACCAGAGTTTCAATCCCTGGCTGCCCATCGTTCTGAAGCTTAGCCACGCTGGGAGCCCACCCCTGCATGGCAAACATCCTGCATAGTGGATGTTATGCTGGGGCCCACCCCAGCATGGCAAACGTCCCTGTCCTAATTAAAGAAAACAAACCTGAAAACACAAAACGGTCCATCGCAGTCTCCCTGCCCCCTCCCACCCGTGCCCACCCTCTGCGCACCATGCCTCCCCACCCCCACCTCACCTCATGACCACCTCGGAGCTTGGCGCTCGATCTTCAGTGGACCAGGAACACGTCTGCACTCTTCAAAGCCGACCGCAAACTGAGAAATGCCGGTAAGCTGTATAATGTAATGAATAGGGTTTTTTCAACTTTGCTGCATATCTCGGGCATTTTTTGGAATTTTGGCACCAAATTTTCAGCATGAGGTTTTTGGGACCCCCTCCTCATGAATTCTGTCACTGTCATAGTGTTAATTGGGCCCGAAGGGTGATTTCGCGGTCACTGCACAAAATCACCTTTAGGGATGGATTAATGAAATGACAGTGTCAGTGTTCATAAGGTGGTCTCTCAAAAAGCCTGTGTTGAAAATGTGGTGAAAAAATTCCTAAAAATGACTGTTTTACGAGTGTGCGTTGCACTGTTCCTACGCACGCTCGTAGGTTCGCAAATTTTCAATATTTTCACTCCAGATTTTCAACATTGCCATTTGACCACACTTCTTTATGAGCAGTGCAGCTGTCATTTTTCACATCTCACCCAAAATGTGTTTCCACGCATGTAGCGCACAATGGCACAGTCAGTGTGCGAAATCAATGTTTGGAACACATTAAGAAAATCACAGTGATGCTGTTCATGAGCGGAGGTGTTAAAAAGGCTATGTTAAAAATTTGGTGAAAAAATTCCCACAAATGACTATTTTACGAGCATGTGTTGTGCTGTTCCTACGTACTCTGGTAAGTTCGCGAATTTTCAATATTTTCACTCCAGATTTGCAACATTGCCATTTTACCACACCTCCTTATGATCAGTATAGCTGTCATTTCTCACATCTCACCCAAAATGTGTTTCCGCGCATGTAGCGTACAATGGCACAGTCAGTGTGCGAACTCAATGTATGGGACACATTAAGAACATCCCAGTCACACTGTTCATGAGCAGAAGTGTTAAAATGGCTATGTTAAAAATCTGGTGAAAAAATTCCCAAAATGACTGTTTTATGAGCGTTTGTTGTGCTGATCCTATGCACGCTCATAAGTTCGCAAATGTTCAATATTTTCACTCCAGATTTTCAACATTGCCATTTTACCACACCTTGTTATGAGCAGTACAGCTGTCATTTTTCACATCTCGCCCAAAACATGTTTCTGCCCATGTAGCGTACACTGGCACAGTCGGTGTGCGAAATCAATGTATGGGACACATTAAGAAAATCACAGTGACACTGTTCATGAGCAAAGGTCTTAAAATGACTATTTTGAAAATTTGGTGAAATAATTCCTAAAAATGACTGTGTTACGAGTGAGCATTGTGCAGTTTCCACGCACCCTCGTAAGTTCATGAATTTGTAATATTTTCAGTCCAGATTTTCACCAGTGGCATTTTTCCACACTTCCTTATGAACAGTACAGCTGTCATTTTTCACAACATGGCCGAAATGTGTTTTCACACTTTCAGCACAGAAATGCATGGTCACTGTGGGAAATCATTGTTCGGGACAGATAAAGAAAACCGCAGTGACACTGTTCATGACCGGAGGTCCCAAAATGCCTGTGTTGACAATCTGCTGTAAACAATTCCCAAACTAATTACATTACGGGTGCACATTGCACAGTTTCTATGCACGCTCGTGACTTCACCATTTTTTTTTTATATTTTCACTGCAGATTTTCAACATTGCCATTTTTTACACCTCCCCATGAACAGTACAGCTGTCATTTTTCACATCCTGTTCAGAATGTGTTTTTGCACCTGTGGTGACAAATGCCGTAGTCGCTGTGCAAAAGCAGCTTTCGGCTAACAAACTGATATTGCCCCTGTTGATGCGGTGGGGGGATCACAAAAAACCCATGTTGAAAATTTGGAGTGAAAATACCAATGAATGCCTGAGGTGTTAGGGTTTCTGACCACAACACCCCACCCTGTAGAGAATGACAGGCATCAGGGCTGTGACTTGGGATTGTCACCTGCAATGCTCATACCATTCCACCCCCACCCACACCCTGCAGCCAATGAGAAGCATCGAGGTGTGCCTTGGACTCTTTCCCCAAAGTTCACCCCATTCTCCTATACCGCACCCATCTCACAATATTTCCTGATGGAATGGGGTGTGCATAAGGGCCAAAGACCCCAAGGCACACCGTGTCACTTGTCGGTGTCTGCACGGTAGGGTGTGCTGAAATGGCATGGCCATTATGCCTGATGACCAAAAGGCACACCCCAATGCCTGTCACTATCTGCAGGGTGGTGATGGGGTTGGCTTCAGTTCAATACTTCACTGCCATTCCTATTGTGCAGCTCTGTAACTCCTACACTACCAATGCCAATGCCAGCAAGCAAACATTCGGCATTGACAAATGCTTGTTTTATGTGCGGAGAATGTTTTCCCATACAGCTAGGTCCCATGGTCTGCCACTTCCCCAGTGTCTCTTTAAATGGATGAGCATACCGTTATGAAATTGTGACCACATTTGATTTAAAAAAATGCTCATCATTAGCCCCCATCACCAGCCTAGCAGAGGATCGATCATTGCCAAGGAGGAACATTAAGTGGCTGGAGCTGCAAAACAGGAAGCCGCTCTTGCGTTATATGTGGACTTCCCTTAGGCAGATAAGCTGGAAGCAAGTATAAAAATTAAATATGGTGAAGGATGTAAAATTCGTTTTTTTTTATACACCCTCAGTGTCTGGAAGCTACATAAACCTCTCAAGCTTCACACTGAAGCTTTCTGGCCATCATACCCCTTGGGTGTGTAAAAAAACTCATAATATACCCCGACCATAAATTATTCTCTGTTTGTGCCCAATAACAGCAGGAATGCCTAATCTGTATACTGAGTTATTTGTGCTGGGGATCCTCTCCCCAGCTCATAACTATAATGATGTATATCCTGACAATGCCTATTAAGCTGCTACTGACTCCAAACTTATGTACTCTCCTCTACCCTTATGATGATGATCCTTTGTAAATGATCTTTTAGATCAAAGGTTGTAATTCTGATTACTAAATAAATACAATATAGCAATGTTATGTGTGGTGCTCCCAATATGAAGATGGAATAAAATAAGTGAGACACCAAGGTCTGAATTATTGTGGATAAAATAACAGCTACCCAGACAAGGAGAGGAAGGAGTCATTCAAGAGATTCAGTACCTGTAGGGCATTTATTTAGTACCAGTGGGTAGGGAGACACAGTCACAAGAGATGGTAGGCCACACAACAATAACAGGGCAATAGATAGGACAGAATTACTTTTATCTAACACTGCTAAAATGATTACAAACAATAATTTGATATGCACCTTGGCCTATTGCCACTCTACTTCTAAAATTCCTTAGTAGTAACCTGTAAGCGAAAATAATATTTAGATGGAAGTCAGGTGTTATTCACTACCCACACCACAATATCTGGTTTCTCAATGTCCACAGAATTATCACAAAGTCCCAAAGTTTGTTGTCTTCATGTGCACCATTGTTCTTCATTGGTAGCTACAAGGGAAGTAAAACAGAACTGTAGAACCCTAAACCCATTTCCCAGCAAGGACCTAGTTTAGGCCACTGGGGTGGTGAGAGGTTTTGTGAACAGACCATAGGTTTCTTGGCAAAAGGCCACTCTCTTCAAGGCTGCCAGAAAGAACAAACCAGAGAACCTAGTTCCTGGAATGAACCCACTTATGAGCTGTCGGATTCCACACTGGATGTAAAGAATCCCTTGGCCAAAACCCACTTCCAGGGCTGCCAAGGAAGAAGAGAAAACAGGAGATGCATGACAACGAATCCACTGCAGGACTACCATGACCTGGATGATGCTGCAGCACTCCAAGGGCCAGCAAGACTTCGAAGGATCTAAGGTGAAGATGGATCTCCGATGCAACCAGGAACCAGAAGGATCTGAAGTGAAGATGGTTGATTCTGTAGCTTTATCACAATGAACTAGAACAAGATAAGGAAATGGCAGACATGTCCCAAACTGGGCTTCGACGGACTCAACTTGCAGTGAACGACCAGGGGGAGCAGACCAGGTTCTTCCAGAGTGTGCACATTCTTCTGTGGAGGGCAACCAACTTCAGGACATCCGGAACAGGAACCATACAAACAACACTAGCATGGTGGTCATGATGCACTTGAACTGTGGCAAACATAACTCCGAACTGCAGAACAGAAGAAACAGTGGGTGCGACTTGTATGAACAGCGACGAACTTGACTTCGGCGAACAACATGGACAGAGCAGATGACCTGATGGTCAGACACTTTTCTGGTGAGGAATGATGATGAAGATGTCTTCCTCTGGGTAGAGACTGATTCTAGACTTGTAGAACAACAGACCACATCATGGAATATCAACATGGTGGAAGACTGAGACTGTCCCCATACGCTGGCAATAATGTAGCTATGAGATACACCTTTCTGAAATGACAAAAGAACTGTGTACTAATCAGATAATTTGCCAGAAGAAGGGCAAATTATCAATTTGGGGGGCAATCATTTACTGGTGGGGCAATAGTTCAGATGTGAAGGGCAATAATTCAGACAACCAGGGGCAAATAACCACAATCCTAATGTGCAATGCTGTCTTGGTGCTTCTAGCCAATACACAATTGTTCAGATGCTGAAGCAATAAATAGTGGCATAAACAGTACAGTGGTTACAGTTCCTTTGTAGCATATTGTGAGCTAAGCACTCTTAAATGGACCCTTTCTGACTGTAGGGCCTTCCTGAATATGATCTGGCTACCTCTGAACGTTTTGTTATGAATGTCCCAATCACTATACTAGTGTGTATCACTTGCCCTATGCCAGTTACCCTGAACACTAAATGCCTTATTTGCTATAGGGCTTATATGCCCTACTCACTACTGGCTGTCTTGCCTTTGTTGGCTAGGCCTGGGCTACCCTTACTACCGCTAGGCTGGCTCACCCTAACTCACTAGGCTGGGGGTGCCCTTACTACCACTAGGCGGGCTTGCTCTAATTCACTAGGCCAGGGCTGCCCTAACTACCACTGGGCTGGTTTGCCCTAACTCCCTAGGCCGGGGCTGCCCTTACTACCACTGGGCTGGCTTGTCCTAATTCACTAGACCGGGGCTGCCCTTACTACCACTGGGCTGGCTTGCCCTAACTACCTAGGCCGGGGCCCCTTTTATTCAGATTGGGAAAACCCTGCTTTACCTTGGGCCTGGTGCCCTACATTTACCTTGGGCCTGATGCCTTACCATTAACCTCAGGCCTGATGCCTTACCTTGACCTCGGGCCTGGTGCTCTTTATTACTTGGGGCCTGGTGCCCCATATACTGTGGGCCTGGTGGCCTCCAAATTGGGCCTGGTGCCCTCTTTATATTGGCCTGGCAGCCCTCACTTCAAACTGGGCCTGATGCCCTCTTTAAACTGTGGGCCTGATGCCCTCTCTTAACTGGGCCTGGTGCCCTTTCTAACACTGGGCCTGGATTGCCCTCTTTAAACTGGGGCTGACATTGCCCTTTTAATTCGAGGAGGCAGGGCCCCTTTTATTCTTCAGCTCTCACAGAGCTGTCAATCGATCTCTCTCTCTGCCCCTCTTCAGGTTCAGCCCCTACTGAATATTCATGAGGCCTTAACTTTGCCCTGCTTGGTAGCCCCTCCTTGTGGGCATTGCTACACCCACCCCTCTCATTACTTATTAAAATACTGGGTCCTTAGACCTGACTGTCCTGCGGTGCTCGGCCACTTTCCCCAGCACCTACAGCGCTAACAGATTAAATAAAAAAATAGTCTTTTCTCAAGAGATGGATGGCCAGCACTCTTCTTTGTGCTGCTGTCTGACTCACCACACCCAAGGGTCTGGAGGAGGCAACCGGGAAGCGGGAGATATTCTGGCAGTGGGAGGGAACTGACACAGCTGGAGGCAGGCACCGAAAGGGACAGCAGGGGGGCTTCCAACGACCGTCGGCAATGCAATCACGATGAGGCTCTTCTATGCCTTCGATAGGGGACCATAATACTTTTAAAATTAAATTAAAATAAAAAAAAAATGAACTGGGAAAAGTGGAGCCCAGCCTGCAGCAGGAGGCCAAAATCTTCTTTCTTTTTTCTCAGGGCTGACCGCCGGACTCGACCGCAAAGACAGGAGGAGCACCGGGAACAGCAGCAGGGATCTTCGCTGGCTGGAGGGGGCACCAGGCAGAGTCAACAGGACTGCTTCAACCAAACTCAGGTAAGCCCAGTCTCCGTTGCACTCCACAGGTCCTACCACTCCACAGCCCAGCACGACAACAACCCAAAAAGGCCAAATTCCCAGTTTGAAAAAAGTGCTTAGGGTTCGAATTCTGGAACCCCAAGCTCGCACCACACCAACACCAAGGGCTAGAACATGGTACCACCCGCTGGCCAGGGACAGCGGTCCAAGCACATGGGTGCCCATTCTCCTGCTACCTGGTCTGGGAAGGGGGTGGAATGGAGCAGGCAGGCAGCAGGGAGAGAGAAAAAAACATTTTTTTTATTATTTTATTATCCCTGCCTAGCGCTTTCCTAGGGGCACAATAACGGACCCTAGGGTGTTTGAAAACCCCTAGCCTTTTCTGTGATGCCCCTTACTTTTAATCCCTTACTTTGAGGCATTACAGATTCAGGCTCACCTAAAAACACATGTCCCCATATATTCCCTTAAACATTTTATAAAAGACATTTGTTAACATTTTAATATCTTACTTAACACTTTATGAAACCTTACTTTGGTGAAATACTTTAAGATATCTATAACTACTGTAAAACTTTAAATTACTTAGACTAAAGTGACTGTGTCTGGGGAATTACTTTGAATAGATCTACATATGGTACCAAAAGATAAGTTGGGAGGCTTCCATTGTATACCTTCTAGGGGGAACACCTGCATTCGATCTTTGGGATCTACAGGGTTGGAAACCTAAGGGTTCTTGGACAAAACATTCTGGTTCTATAAGATCTGGCATTTCAGAATTTATTGCTGGTACAACAATTGGACGGTCAAAGGAATTCACATTAGAAGTGCGAATCCAAGGTTCTTTGCACCAACTGGTTGGCGATTCTAATTCCAACATTTCATGGACTCCCGCATCTCCTTTGGCGTAGGACTGTCCTGATCTTTTGCTAGAACAGCGTCTCTAGAAGTACAGGCTTTTAAGAGATTTCGGTGAACAATCTTGGTATTGTTTCCTAATTCTTGCTGGATCTTGTATACAGGTAACTCAGGATAAGGTATGTCAATAATGCGATATGGTTCGGGTTCCACTTTGAAGACAATTTGCTGCATTTTTGAGTTTTCTTCAACATTACTCTTTCTCCAATAAGTAAAGGTGTAGCATTAGCCTTGGTATCATAGTTTGCTTTTTGTCTTTGCCGTACTTGCTCCATGTGTTTGCCGACAATTTGTCCAGCTTCCTGCAAATGTTGGTTATGTTCTTGCACCCATTTTGTAACTGACTTTGTTACTTTAGTTTCATCCAGCTGTAACTGGAATACCAAGTTCATTGGAAGTCTTCCATGGCATCCAAACATTAAATAATGAGGTGTTTAACCAGTAGAACAGTGTATGTTATTATTATATAGATACGTGAGTTGGTGAAGCAAAGCTGGCCAGTAGGGACATTTATACTCTGGTAGGGCTCGCAACATTTCAAGTAGAGCCTGATTTGTTCTTTCACAAAGTCCATTACTTTGGGGATGATAGACAATGGTTTTCAGCTTGTGGCTTCCGTAAAGGGTGCAAAGTTCATGAAACAGCTTGGATTCAAAAGAAGTTCCTTGGTCTGTAAGGATTTTTGTAGGATACCCGAAAGGTTGTACAAAACATCTCAAAAAGGTCTTAGCAGTAGTTTGAGTGGATAAGTCCTTAACTGCACTGGCAACCAGAGACTTTGAAAAGTGATTGACCATTGTGAGAACATATATGTGTCCATTGGTGCTTGGGTCAAACTTTAGGTGATCTAGAGCAACTAATTCCAATGGTACATTACTAACTACAGGGTGAAGAGGAGCCTTTTGGTTACTTCTTTCTCTGCATTTCAAATTACATGCTGGGTATTCTTCACACCACTTTATTATATTGCTATGCACTCCCATCCTGTGAAACCTTCTAATAACAGCCTCGATTTTCTTGTGCCCAAAGTGTCCTGAGTGATCATGGTATGCCTCTAATACTACTGATGCGCTGGTCCTTGGGACTATGATCTGGTCAATTCCATGTGCGTAGTAGGGTGTCTACTTTTCCTTTACTAAGCAACAATCTTCTATGGCCAGATGAGTTCTGTGCCTCCAGAGTTTCTTTACTTCTAGGTTTAGCTTCTTTCGTTGTCGCTGGGTCATGCGTTTCTGTGCAGAGACTAGAGCTTTCACTTGGTTGATAGTAGGATCTTGGTCTTGCAATTTCACCCATAAACTCTTTTGGTTTGCTATTGTATCATCTACTTCAGGTCGAGTTTCCACTTCTGGCTCTGGAACAACTTGACAACAAGCTTGGGCAATCTCAGCTGGTACTTGAAGAAAAGGTGTCATTTCTATGTTTTCCAACAAGGTATCATCTACTTCTGCTTCCTCTTGTCCAGGCATTCGAGACAATGCATCTGTGTTCGCAGTCGTTTTACCAGAACTATATTTTAGGAAGAACTGATGATTCACAAGTCAGGAGGCCCACCACTGCTCTAGGGCTTCTAGCTTTGCAGCATTCAAATGTGCCAATGGGTTGTTATCTGTGAAAAACGTAAAAGGGGTAGCAGCCAAATATTGTCGGAACTTTTTTGTGATGGCCCATACCAGTGCTAGGAACTTGTGTTTGAAAGAGCTGTAGCGGGCATCATTTCGCTCTGAGCCTCTTAGTCCTCAGCTTGCACAGGCTATAACTCATTATATGCCATCTTGTTCCTGTGTGAGTACCGCACCCAATCCCTTGTTGCTGGCATCGGTATATAAAAGGAAAAGCTTTGCATAATCAGAATAAGCTAATATAGGAGCCTCAGTTAGTACTTTCCTTAACTGATCAAATGATTTCTGTTGTTCAGTTGCCCTTACAACAGGACGATTCTTCAGGATGCGACCCTCTGTCAATCCTCTAAGAAGTTCATGCAGAGGCACAGCAATTTTTTAAAAATCCTTGATAAATCTACAGTAATATCCCACGAAACCTAGGAACTTACGTACCTCTCTGACAGTAGTAGGGACAGGCCAATCCTTTACCACCTCTATCTTTTCTGGGTCTGGCGACACTCCCTCAGAGGAAACTATATGTCCCAGATAATTTACTTTAGATTGTAATATATGGCATTTTGATGGTTTTATCTTAAGACCATATCGAATTAGTCTTTGAAATATTTCTCCAAAGTGTAGTAAATGGTCTTCGTGAGTCTTTGAGTATACAATTATATTGTCCAGATATAATAATAGGATATCAAAATTTCGACTTCCAAGGCAATGTTCAACAAGTCTCTAAAAAGTTCCCAGAGCATTACACTGTCCAAAAGGTATCCTTGTGAACTCAAAAAGACCCATGGGGGTGATAAAGGCTGTTTTTTTCCTGATCTTTTGGTGCCATAGGAACTTGTGAGTATCCGCTGGTTAAGTCCAGAGTCGAGAACACGGTGGTAGATTGGAGAGCTATGAGGGAATCTTCTATCCAGGGCAAAGGATATGCATCTTTATGAGTGATAGCATTTAATTTACAGTAATCAACACAGAATCGAATCTTACCATCTTTTTTCTTAACCAACACAATCGGAGCTGCCCATGGGCTGTGGCTTTCTTTGATCACTTCAGCCTCTTTCATCTCTCTGATCTTCTCCCTTTACTTGTTGGTACATTGCTGGTGGGATAGGTCTGAATCGCTCCCTGATGGACGGATGTCCCTTTGTACTGATGTGGTGCTGAACACCGTGAGCTAAGCCAAAGTCTAAAGAGTGCTGGCTAAAAGCTTCTTTATGGTGTATAACTACTTCAAGCACATCAGCCCTCTGTTTGGCAGTGGTCTTAGGATCGTTCAAATTGATTTCTTTAGCCCATTTTGGTATACCAACATTCTTTATTTCTGCCCCAGGTAGCACCTTTATCTCTTCCTCAGCCTCAATAATGTCCTGCAAGCACACAGTGAGGATTTGGACAACCGGCTGAAGACAATCGGTAAAGTTGCACATCATGAATCCCGTAGTTTAACTGGAATCTGACCTCTGGTCATGGCAGCTATACTCCGAACCACTATTATAGGTTCTTCTTTTTTTGTAGGATATGATTCTACCAAAGCATCATAATCCTGACCCGTCGGGCCCACCTTTGCTTTGCACTATAGGGTGGTTTCAGTGCCCGGCTTTAACGTTACTGGCCTGGTGTCAGTCACTCTTACTTTACCAATCTCACCATCAGCATTGGCAAACCATTGGTGGCATTGCAAATGATTGATAGTTTGCTGTAGAGCATGTTTATCCACTTGGGGTACATGCTTGGCTCTTTGTTGGAGGACGTGCACTAGCTTGTCTAAACAATTTTGTAAAACATTCATCCCCAAGATTAACGGTGGCAAATGATCACTTTCCAGGTCACTAATGATGATGCCTTGTCTGCTTTGAGTGTTTTTTCCCTAATTGGATATCAGCTTTCAGATATCCCAGATATGGCACTTTGTCTCCATTGCTTGCTATTAACTTCACCCAAGATACAGGAAGTGGCTTAAGATCATTGGGCATCCAATACCTCTGGAAGTCTTGTCCCTGTATCATGATGACCTGTGATCCTGTATCTAACAAAGCCGTAAGTTCAATACCATCTACATTTACCGATACCATCGGACTTTTGCCAATGAAACAAGACTGATCTAATTGGGCTGCTGGACCTGGTCGCGTGCTCTTTGAGGGTCGATCCTCATCCACGAAGCATTTATGTTTAATGTAAGGGTGGCATCTGCTGGCTGACTACATTTTTGCTCTATATGGCCACTAACACCACACTGACGACAAATGGGCCTTCCCTGGTTATCAAACTGATCTGTGGGGTGCCTTCCTTCGCCCCTCCTCAGATGATTTATATGATCATTTCCCTTCCTTTCTTTTCCAGGCTGATTAAGGGATATTTCTTTTTTCCACCCTGCCTTTAGGCCTTGCATTTCTTTGCACATTTCCGCCATCTTGTGGGTCAGGGTGGCAATCTGTTCAATCAGCTCAGAGTGTTGACTGGCACTGGCCCGCACAAAACAGATCGGTGTCTGCATCCTTGGTCAAAACATCTGTTCATGCTCTGAATACCGGCTTGGATATACATCAGGTTCCCTTCCATACTCCAGTCTCTGTAGGGACAGTTCCTCAGGTTGAAATCCTTTTTTCCAAGCATTGTCTTCCTTCCATCTTTCTTTAGGATAGCCAGGCCTCAGAGTTCCCATTGCAGCTGCCATCAGTGAATAGAACTGAGCTTCATCTCCAGAGTGTCCAGAACTGAATACCCTAATTGCTTTCTCTTCAAATTCAGGGAAATCAGCCTTGGGGTTCTGCAAATGTAGCTTGTGGAGCTCTCTCCTCAGGACTTCACTATGCACCCCTTCAACGAATTTCTCTACCAGCACTTGGTCCGCATCTTGGACTTCCGCAGCAGCTACCCTCTCTATAGCTCACAATAGCTCTTGCAGACTCAATGCAAACTCCTGCAGGGTCTCTTGGTGCTTCTGAGTGTGAGAAAAGAACTTCATTTTTAAGTCGGACTCAGTTCAAGCTTCAAAGATTTGCTGCAGCCTTTGTAGAATCTGTTCTGCCGTAACTTTTGCTCCACTTGGCCAGGACTGTACTTCCCGGTGAGCAGCTCCTTTTAGTGACCCAATTAGGATTTCAACCTTCTGTTGCTTGGGGACCTGGTATAACCTAAACATAGCCTGCATCTTCGAGTGAAACTCCCCTAAATTGCTGGCTCCACTTCCATCTCTTTCTCCAGAAAATTGTGGCAGCCATGGCGCTCCAAAGTTATACGGCATAGTTATTGGAGATGGCGGAATACTCCCTTGAGCTCAATCATAGTTTCTTCCAACTGACTCGCTATCTCCACTGGACAGTCCACTACTACACCCTGGCTCCATTTGTACTTCTCTCTAGGCAACTCCAACTTTGGACTCCTTGGATAAATAATTATCTGGAACAACTTGACAACAAGCTTGGACAATCTCGGCAAAAGCCCACTCTCTCCAAGGCTGCCAGAAAGAATGAAACAGAGAAGATGGTTCCTGTAATGAACCCATTTATGAGCTGTTGGAATCCACACTGGATACAAAGAATCCCTTGGTCAAAACACACTTCCACAGCCACCAAGGAAGAAGAGAAACCAGGAGATGCGTGGCTATGAATCCACTGCAGGACTACCACGACCTGGACGATGCTGCAGCACTCAAAGGGTCAGCAAGACTTTGAAGGAACTAAGGTGAAGATGGATCTCCAATGCAACCAGGAATCAGAAGGATCTGAAGTGAAGATGGTTGATTCTGTAGTCTTATCACAACAAACTAGAACAAAACAAGGAAATGGTGGTTGCGTCCCGAACTGGGTTTCGATGGACTCGACTTCTGTGAACGACCAGGGGGCACAGACCTGGTTCTTCCAGGATGTGCACACTCTTCTGCGGAGGGTGAACAACTTCAGGGCATCTGGAACAGGAACCATGTGAAACAACACTAGCACGGCAGTCGTGATGCGCTTGAACTGCGGCAAACGTAACTTCGAACTGCAGAATAGAAGAAACGGCGGGTGCGACTTGTACGAACAGTAACAAACTCGACTTTGGTGAACAACATGGACGGAGCAGATGATCTGATGGTCGGACACTTTTTTCTGTTGCGGAATGATGATGAAGATGTCTTCCTCTGGGTAGAGACTGTTTCTAGACTTGTAGAACAACAGACCACACCATGGAACATCAATGTGGTAGAAGATTGAGACTATCCCCATACGCTGGCAATAATGTAGCTGTGAGATACACCTTTCTGCAATGCCAAGAGAACTGCGTACTGATCAGATAATTTGCCAGGAAAAAGGCAAATTATCAATTTTGGGGCAATCATTTACTGGTGGGGCAATAGTCCAGATGCACGGGTCAATAGTTCCGATGCCAGGGAAATAGTTCAGATATGTAGAGCAATAGTTCAGACAACCAGAGCAATAGTTCAGATGCATGGGGCAATAGTTCAGACAACCAGGGGCAAATAACCACAATTCTAATGTACAATATAGTCTTGGTGCTTCTAGCCAATACGCAATTGTTCAGATGCTGGCGCAATAAACAGTGGCATAAACAGTACAGTGGTTATGGTTCCTTTGTAGCATATTGTGAGCTAAGAGCCCTTGAATGGACCCTTTCTGACTGTAGGGCCTTCCTGAATATGATCTGGCTACCCCTGAATGTTTTGTTATGAATGCCCCAATCACTATACTAGTGGGTATCACTTGCCCTACGCTAGTTGCCCCGAGCACTAAATGCCTAAATGCCTTATTTGCTATAAGGCCTATGTGCCCTACTCACTACTAGGCTGGCTTGCCTTTGCTGGCTAGGCCTGGGCTACCCTTACTACTACTAGGCTGGCTCATCCTAACTCACTAGGCTGGGACTGCCCCTACTACCATTAGGCTGGCTTGCCTAATTCACTAGGCCGGGGCTGCCCTTACTACCACTGGGCTGGCTTGCCCTAACTCCCTAGGTTGGGGCTGCCCTTACTACCTCTGGGCTGGCTTGCCCTAATTCACTAGACCAGGGCTGCCCTTACTACCACTGGGCTGGCTTGCCCTAACTCACTAGGCTGGGGCTGCCTTTACTACCACTGGGCTGGCTTGCTCTAACTCCCTATGCCAGGGCCCCTTTTATTCAGGTTGGGAAAACCCTGCTTTACCTTGGACCTGGTGCCCTACATCTACCTTAGGCCTGCTGCCCTACCATTAATCTCGGGCCTGATGCCCTACCTTGACCTCGGGCCTGGTGCCCTTTACTACTTGGGGCCTGGCACCCTATATACTGTGGGCTTGGTGCCCTCTTTATATTGGGCCTGGTAGCCCTCCCTTCAAACTGGGCCTGGTGCCCTCTTTAAACTGTGGGCCTGATACCCCTCTCTTAACTGGGCCTGGTGCCCTTTCTAACACTGGGCCTGGATTGCCCTCTTTAAACTGGAGCTGACATCGCCCTTTTAATTTGAGGAGGCAGGGCCCCTTTTATTCTTCTGCTCTCTCAGAGCTGTCACTCGATCTCTGTCTTTCCTTCTTTAAATTCAGCCCCTATTGAATATTCATGAGGCCTTTACTTGGCCCTGCTTGATAGCCCCTCCTCGTGGGCATCGCTACACCTGCCGCTCTCATTAATTATTAAAATACTGGGTCCTTAGACACAACTGTCCTTCGGCGCTCTGCCACTTTCCCGGGCGCCTACAGTGCTAACAGATTAAATAAAAAAACAGTCTTTTCTCAATAGATGGACTTCCAGCACTCTTCTTTGTGCTGCCGTCTGACTCACCACACCAAAGGGTCTGGAAGAGGCAACCGGGAACCAGGAGGTGTTCTGGCAGTGGGAGGGAACTATCACAGCTGGAGGCAGACACTGAGAGGGACAGCAGGGGGGCTTCCGATGACCGTCAGCAATGCAATCACGATGCGGCTTTTCTATGCCGTCGACGGGTGACCGGAATACTTTTAAAATTAAAATTAAAAAAAACGAATGGGGCAAAACGGAGCCCAGCCAGCAGCAGGAGGCCAAAATCTTATTTTTGCTTTGGGCCAACCACCGGAGTCGACCACAAAGACAGGAAGAGCACCGGGAACAGCAGCAGGGATCTTCGCTGGCTGGAGGAGGCACCAGGCAGAGTCAACGGGATGGCTTCAACCAATCTCAGGTAAGCCCAGTCTCCGTTGCGCTCCACAGGTCCTACCACTCCACAGCCTAGCATGACAGCTACCCAAAATGGCCAAATCCCCTGTTTGAAAAAAGTGCTCGGGGTTTGAATTCTGGACCCCAAGCTCACACCATACCAATGCCAAGGGCTAGAATATGGCACCATCCGCTGGCCAGGGACAGCGGTCCAAGCGCATGGATGCCCATTCTCCTGCTGCCTGCTCGGGGGGGGAATGGAGCAGGCAGGCAGCAGGGAGAGAGAAAAATCTTTCTGTTATTATTTTATTATCCCTGCCTAGTGCTTTCCTATGGGCACAATGAGGGACCCCTAGGATGTTTGAAAACCCCTAGCCTTTTCTGTGGTGCCTCTTACTTTTAACCCCTTACTTTGGGGCATTACAGATTAATCAGTACAATGGTATACTCTTTGTGCCATGTTTTGTGGCCCATTAAATCAGAAATGAGAATCAGGCACTCAATTTTTCATTTATTTTCCTGTTTTAAAATTGTAAACAGCCTTTCCTTGTTAGTACTATATATCTTTTTCCATAGAGGTTTTTCTTCCTGGCCAACAGCTTGTCATTTTGTAGAGGAGCTACACCCTATTCACATGGATATACCACGGTCAGGTCACACCCAGTCGTCCTTCAGATAGCTACCATGCTTTTCACCCCTCATTTTTTCCTCCCTTCTCCTCTTGCAGGAACAACTACCTATGACAGCTATGCACAGCTGCAGCATCCATTGTGTGGCAGGAGAAAGCTTGCTGGCCTCGCCTCAGAGGTTGCTGTGCTGGTGAAGTCTGCCACCAGCCCTTCATGACCAAGACACTGCCAAGCAGCAGCTACCTTGGCCATGACCTGTCTCCTGACATAACTTCCTGAACTCGCTTTCAAACCTGGGTAATCAGCATGGCAGCACAATAAACTGCTGCTGCTGGGCCATTGGGGCGACCTTGGTATCATCATTTTGATATCTAGTTATTGTTTTTCTACTGCAGAATGCTTAAAATATATTTAGTGCAGATGTCCTGGTAAACATTTCAGGGGTACTGTAAACAGTTGTTTTAAATTGCTTAGGTAAATGGATAGTATCAGGAGACAGATGCTCATTGTAATGTGGTGAGCAGCCAGACGTGCAGTGACATCACTGCAGAATGTTATTTTAAAACATTCTGCAGTAGAAAAACATCAAAGAAGTAAGAACATAGCATAATTATAGTACAAACAGAAGAAAAAAAGACTTCTTACAATCTTAAAAATCAGGGAAACACATTATAACAAAATAAACTTCCTGTCTCCTAGGGGCAAGCACCAGATATTTATTTTTCTTTCTAAAAGGGGAATGTACAGTGGGAAATGGTAACTAAATTAGTACTGTAAAACGTAATTGTCTACATTGTTTCTGAGGCATACTAATAATGAACATTAGTAAAAACAATTGGTATGGAATTTACAGTATTTAGCTGTCAAAAAGAGATAGGTAAAGTTCCAAATCCAACATATTGTATGCGACATAAACACTAGTTTATTATGTTGGCTTGAACGCACATGCACAAGCAACATCTTGCAGTAGTAGCACTTTCAGAGGTATGTCAGTGTTGTGGCGAATCCAGGGGATGCTTTAGTGGGTGTGTCCCTCAGTCACCAACCAGTGAGCATGCTGCTGGTGACAGCAGTTTCAGAGAGTGCCACCGAAGTGAAACGAATCTGCCACTGCAATGAGAGACAGGCTCGTCATTGCAGTTACAGATCTGACACGCCTCCATTATGTGCCATTCCTGGTGAAACATTTCAATAAACGTGGTGGCAGCTCTTGCTGTCCGCCTCTCACAATCCCTAGAAAGCCAAATTCGAGGGTGCCTAATCCCTCTGTATGCATGCCCCCTCCCCAGTTCAATTTGTTTGCTGATGGGATGCCTAATCCCCATTGGCATAATGTCCCCCCAGTTTTATTTGTTTACTGACGGGGGTGCCCAATCCCCCTCAGCATCATGCCCCCCCAACACAGACACACTTTCTTTGTCGACAGGGTGACCAACCCCGTCGACTCTAGTCCTTCCCAGCAAAAAAGCACGTGGCACACTGGGAGCCCATCCCAGTGTGGCCAAATGTATTTGTGTAACCTGTAAAACAAAAAAACCTTCAGCCGAAGTTTATTTTTTCCATTTTACCTGTAAACAAGAAAATGGTCCCTCGTTGTCCTCAGTGCCCCCTCCCCCAACCCGCACCCACCTTCTGCGCACACCACCTCTCCACACACCCCTCACCCCATACTTACCTGCAGAGGTCGGTGTTGCAATCTTCAGTGGAGCGGGAATACATCTGCACTCTTCAAAGCTGACCGCAAACTGAAGAAATGCTGGTAAGCTGTATAATGGTATCAGTAGGGGAGGTTTCAACTTAGGTGGATATCTAGGCCATTTATTTGACTTTTTGCTCCAAATTTTCAACATGGGGTTCTTGGGACCCCACCTCATGAAATCAGTCATTGTCACTTCATTATTCGGTCCCAAAAGGTGATTTCGCTGTCACTGTGCAGAATCACCTTTCGGGACTGATTAACAAAACTACAGTGCCACTGTTCATGAGGTGGGCTACAAAAGGCCTATGTTGCAAATTTGGTGACAAAATTCCAAAAAATTACTGTGTTACAAGCATGCATTATGCAGTTTCCATGCATGCTCATAACTTCATGAATTTTTAATATTTTCACTCCAGATTTTCAACATTGCCATTTTTTCACACCTCCTTATGAACAGTACAGCTGTCATTTTGCACATCCTGCCCAAAATGTGTTTTTGCACATCTGGCGCACAATGGCACGGTCGCTGTGGGAAATTAATGTTCGGGACAGATTAAGAAAATCACAGAGACACTGTTCATCAGTGGAGGTCTCAAAATGTCCATGTTGAAAATTTGGTAAAAAAATTCCAAAAAATGACTGCATTACAGGCGTTCGTTGAACAGTATCTGTGCACGCTTGTAAGTTTGCAATTTTTTCATATTTTCTCTCCAGATTTTCAACATTGCAATTTTCTTTCACCTTCTCATGAATAGTACAGCTGTCATTTTTCCCATCCTACCCGAAATGTGTTTCTGCACCTGTGGCTCCCAATAGCATAGTTGCTGTACAAAATCACCTTTCAGGTTTGAGTAATGAAATGATCGTGCCACTGTTCATGAGGTGGAGTCCCAAAAACCAATGTTGAAAATTTGGAGTGAAAAATACCAACAAACACCCGGGGCATTCAGATTTCCAACCATACAACCACACTGTAGAGACTGACAGGCAACGGGGATGTAACTTCAGTTCGTCGGCCATAATGGTTACAGAATTCTACTCCCACCCTACAGCCTCTGACAGGCATTGACGTGTGCCTTGGGTTCCATCACCCTAACGTTCACTCCATTCTCCTATATTGCACCCATCTCAGCTTATTTCATTATGGAATGGGGTGAGCATAAGGGCCGAAGACCCCAATGCACACTCTGACACCTGTCGTTCTCTGCAGGGTGGGGTGAGGTGGAATGCTGTAAGCATTATGGCTGAGCCAAAGCCACACTCCCACCTTTCTGTCTCTGCTGGGGGGTGTTGGCGTTACTTCAGTACTTCACTGCCATTACTATTTTGCATTTCTAACTCCTGCACTACCAATGCTAATGCCAGCAAGCCAACATTTAGCATTGACAAATGCTTGTTTTTATTTATAAAATGGCAAGAAAAATCTGGAAATTGTATTGGCTGAGAGATGTCAGCTGTCAGTGTATTAAATCTCTATAAAGGCATGGTCAGGTGCTGCATCACATTCTTCTCACTAAAAAAAAAAAACACTTAGAGACTTCCTATAAGTGTAATAAGCCATTCCAAGGTGTGCATCATGTATACATTAATCACCACCAGAGGAGGGCTCTGCTGGTGGATTAATGCCCACTGGGGGGGGGGTTGGTGCCCGAGGGCGCAGCCCAAGGGGTCCAACCACCCAGCGGGCATTAATCCTGGCAGATCCTGATGCTGAAAGTGATTAATGTGCTTGTAACATAGGCCCGTCGCGGCAACGATGAGCCTATGTTAGCGGCATCATCTCCGGTGGGCAGCATCGGCGCTGTTTCTGTGCGATTCCCCTGAGTGCTATACAACTGCAGTGGAGCGCCAGGATTCGCCGACCGGCCTCAGCTGCCTGAAACCAAGCGGGTATTAAGCCACAGGTAACGCCCGCTCGGTCAGTAACAGCTGTGGCCATGGAGGCACCCGAGGGTAGCAGCCCGCTCCATCACTGCGAGCCCCCGCTGTCTCTGTACTGAGTACATTATTGTGGGAAAGGCAGGGAACAGTTGGCAACTGCCCATCTCGAACACAATATCTTCTGCCACTGTTTGGTTCAAAAGGGCCGTCACTTTTCGGTTGTACAAAAATAAAACATCTCCCCATCTTCTGACATGTGGAGGCAGGCAAACGCTGAAGTTTTACTTTACATTACGGAGCAGCTCTTCTGATTAATTGCAGCTCAGTTCATCAGTCAACAGAATAGGCGCATGACACTGTTCTACAACTGTATACAGTTTTCCCTGCCTTTCCCACAATACTGCACTCACTACACAGACAGCAGGGGGGCTCACAGTGACAGAACAGGCTGCTACCCTCGGGTGCCTCCATGGCCACAGCTGGTACTGACCGAGCAGGTGTTACCTGTGGTTTAATACCCACTTGGTTTCAGTCAGCTGTGGCCGTTTGGTGAATCCTGGTGCTCCATTACAGCGGGCGACAGTGAACTATGTTACAAAGGAGTTTAATGCACTTCCCAGGCCTTAGGCCTCCAGTCTTATGACACTCCTGGGACATGCATTAAGTAAGCAATAACACCCAACATGGTGGGCAGTATTGGGCTGTACCGGACCACCCAGGGTCATAATGAGGCTTGACGCTGCCCACCCTGGAGGGTATTGTTGTTCTTAGAAAATGGGTATCTGCTTAAAGTTTTTATACAGTAGTTAACAATCGGTACAAAATAAAAAATAGTCTTAAAAATACAAAACAAAAATGTTCTATGGTAAAGTATTCCCTGCCTGGCACAGTTGCCTTCCCTGCCTGGCACAATTGCACAGAGGGTACTGCTATTTTTAAAACACCTTTTTTGATCACATTGGGAATGGACTCTACTCTTCTTAACGCCATTTCAAACTATGTGATCAATGGATGGATTGTGGTTGGGATGTGGAGTTCATGGAAAGCTCACATTCAGCGCAGAAGTGGTGCTGAAATAGGTAATCAGCACTAATGGTTCTGAAAATTGTGTTTAACAGAGCTAGTTTAAATAAGCAATAAGACATGACGGGATGTGCATTAGACAGTTCTAACACACAGGTAAGGTACATAGAGAGGCACAAAACCACAGGCCCAGTGCATCAAGTCCCCTAGCCATGCATTAGAACTCTCTAACTCACATCCCCAGAGATGCTTATTGCACTTATCAAATGGGTCTGTGTATTCTACATGGGGTTGCAAGTTTTAGCTGTGCATCCGACACTTCTAATGCACAGCTAACAACCAATCAGATTGCTTGAAATCCTTTGACCATTTTATAATGGGAGGGCTTTAAGCCCAGGGTTCAATGGGTGGAGCAACAACGTCACTCCCCCATCGAGCTTAAAAGGTCACTCATCCTGGGACCCTCCAGGATTCATTTTTCATTGCAGCCGGAGGCACCACTCCTTCTACCTATTCCTACTCATGCCTCTTCCCTCTCCATTGTCCCTGCATTTGCAGCACCTCCGGCTGCCGGCTCACTCGCTTTTCCCTGCAGCTCATCCAGCAGCTTGCTGCCTCACTCTTTCCTGATGCTGCTGGTTCTGTAGCTCTCTCTCCTTCTCCCCTTCCTCATTTCTGGGTCTCCTGCCCATCTAGGTCTGCTGTGCTTACCTGGTCCTATGCTAGTGGGTCTGACCGGTGCTTCCTCGTCTTGTTCCCCCCCTTGGACCCCCTCTTCTGTGGCTGTTTCTCGTTCGGTCTGCCATTCTGTTCCCATATCGGTGCTTTTGCGCTGCTTCTTGTCACTCTGGCTGGTCCTGTACTCCTTGGTCATACTGATCGCTTAGTATCGCCTACTCCTTGTTTCTTCTGAGTCCCCTTTCTGCCTGCCATGTCCTTCATCTTCCTCCCCTTCCGACTGTGTTCTGATGTGCTGGCAGTTCTCCAGTCATGCAATTTGGGGCCTGTCTCAACTCTTTCCTTGATTCCCACCACCAACACTGGAGGATGACACTCGTTCCATCTTCGGCTGCTGTTATCTTCCAGTTCAATACTCTGCACCAATCTGCTGCATATTTATCCAGGACGGTCCAGCTGAGATGTCAAGTCTTGTTTTTCATGGGGGGTCCTGCTTTTCTTCATTTTCCCCCAGTCAAGCACAGGTATTATGTGATGTCTCATTTTCCATGCAGTCCTGCCATTGTCCATTTTATCATGTATTTACCTGGGTATTTACCCCGTACAGCTCAGCCTCAGCTGACATGTCATGCTGTTTCTCGTTTTTAATGGGGTTCTACTTTTCTCCATTGTTCCATGCTGTTAACTGTGACTAGTGTAGCTGAAATGCTAGAATTTATTTCAGCAGACTCCTGCTTTTCCTACCCAGCACATGATGCCATTTCTTCTTTTGAGAGGACCTGTGTATACCAATTTTTCCAATGTATTCTACCCAATGGAGCCTAGTTGTGCTGCGGTAATGTTGATTTTCAGCTGTGTCCTGCTTTCTACCCTTTCCAATGTACTGTGTTTCCTCAGGATGGGCCAGCTAGTGCACTATTTCTTGTTTTCTGCAGGATCCTGCTTTTACCCATTTTCAGCTATATATACTCGGAATGGCCCATGTTATAAAAAAAAAGCATGGGACCTCAGGCTGTCCAAATTGGGGTGTATTTTGCCAGTTGCCATGCAGACAATCACATGCTTTGCACATTTTCTGATTTTTGCCACCTGCCTCTGCCGTTCTCCTGTGCCCATGCTGGCTTTCTTTTGGGGTTTTATCCCTATCCTACCATCACCTTCCCCACCCATACTCATCTCTTTAGCCCGTCTGCATCCAGGTTCAATGGTCCGGTCATCATTTCACTCCTTCTGACCTTCTGGTTCATCTATTTCCATTGCTTCTTTGAACATTGGCTTTTCTCCTTCATCATCATCCATCTTTCATATCTTCCTCTTACCTTAGACAGTCTGACATCCAGGTGCCTGAGTCCCGTTCTTATTCACTGATTCTGACCTCTTGGATCATCAGTTTCCTTTGCTTAAGTGACCAATCCGTCTGCCTCGGCTTACTCCATCTGGTCTGCCTTTGATATTTCTTTTGGGCATACCTACCATGAATCATATGCTACCTTATCTAGTACCAGCCATCACGTATCATGCAGCATGTATCAGGTTCATGTCTCCGGTCATCATTCCCTCATCCTTGCTTCATGGTTGCTCTACTTCCATCGCTTCCTCAAGCACTGTCTCAAGCCTGCAATCAAGACTTCTTTTGAGGATACCTATCATAGCCCTCTCAGGTTCCCCATACCTCGCCTCGACCTACTCATCTATTTCAATTGCTCAATCAGTATGCCTCAGCTGACTTGTATGCCTCAGCTGCCTCCAGCTGGCCTGCACTCTATTTCTTTTGGGCTACCTCTCATTGGGTCTCATGCTACCTAATCGACCGTCTGCGCTTCTGCAGTGATCAGTATCATCCATCTTCATCTTCCTCAGTCACCTTGATTCGACTCTATCTCCTTTCATGGCTATGCCTTCCTGTCCATCACCCTTTGCTATGGGCTGGCTGGCTGTTCTCTGCTATCGTTCAAGTTCAATTTCAAGTTCATTCCTGTCTCCTCTTATTTACTTTCCATACAAGACATCAAGGCTTCAATCCAATCATGGCCTGCAATCAATTTCTTTTGGGTGTACCTATCATGCCTCCTATGTCATTGACCTGCGGCCATCTTGCTGCATGTATCAGGTTCATAACTCCGGCTATCATTCCCTAATTCTTACCTCAAGGTTTCTCTACATCGTTTACTCAAGCAGTCCTATCATCGACTCCTATACTACCTCATCGACACTAACATCAGGGCCTAGTCATTCACATCACATAATCAAGCATGCCTTATCAGCCTCAGTGTCTACTCACTTGCATCGCTCAATCAAGCCAGTCTGCATTATCCATGGTCTCCTCGTGAGCACATCTGGATACCCCTTGCTCCTCTGATTTCTACATGGATCTACTCATTCCCATCGACTATTTGAGCATACCCCTCTCAGGTCCCTGCTGCCTCCTGTTCCCTGCAGCCTCATGTTCCCTCTTCGATCTGTGCTTTCTTTTGGGGGTTTTCCCTATCCTGTTATCATTATCCTCCCTACTCATATCCCTCTCATTAATGAACCTTTCTCTTTAATGACATACGTCCTAAAATCAAACATCATCAGCCTGGAGGGAAGGCGACTTAGGCCTTGGATGCCCAGAGGTTTCCTCCTCAAAGGGGGTTTTCCTCTCCTCCGTGCCAATGATCATAATATTAGTTAGAGTTATTGCTTTCTTCAGTAAATAGTTAGGTTCTGCTGTTGGATGGAGGCAGATGGTGGCCTCGGCTTTCCCTTCACTTCTTAGGAAGTCAGCCCTTATCATCTTCTCAGAATTCATTCATTCATCATCCTCGCATCTTCGATGCTCAACACCTTTGGGTATCCTTTTTGGGCTTCTTCCTAACCTACCTTTAGCCAACACAATCAGCCCAATGGCACTTGTATGGGGGGAACCCTCCTCTAGGGTTCCTTGCGTCGTATTCCTACAGGGTGGCATATCCTACAGCTATAGAGGCGGAAAGCCACAAAGAAAATCAAGTTACACAAGCATCAGCTTATCTCATCCAGTTGCATAAGCACATTGAATGGGAGGGTTTTAAGCCCGAGATTCAATGGGTGGAGCAACAACATCACTTCCCCACCAAGCTTAAAAGGTCACTCATCCTGGCCCCTTCAGGATTCGTTTTTCGTTGCCCACCATCAACCCCTCCTCCCACAGCGGCTCTTCTCTCTTAGCCATGGGCTTTTTCCTTACCTACCTTTAGCCAATGCAATCATTCCCATAGCAGCTCTAGGGTTCCTTGTGTTGTACCCCTACAGGGTGATATATCCCATGGATAGAGAGGTGGAAGGCCACAAAGCAAATCAAGTTACACAAGCATCATCTCATCCAGTTGCGTAAACACATTGAACATATTTTAATTGTGTCTATTATTTTTTTTGCCATTGCCTAACTGCTATTATTATTATACTTGTGCCGTGAATCACTGGGGATGACAGCTCTCCTCAAAAATAACATGGCTATATTTCTTTAAAATTTGTGTGCTTAGTATTTATTTATGTTTTTTAATGGCAGCCCTTGTTTTTGATATCATGTTAATCCAGCCTAGGTCGCGGTCAGAATGAGTAGTTTACTGAGACCACATATTCAGAGGTAACACAGTGCAGAAATAGATAAGCAGCACTAATGGTACTGTACATTTTTAATTTTATTTATTTGTTCTAGGATTACAAATACCTTTGAGCCAAGGCTCTTTTACAAAGGTTCCACGTCATTGGTACAATTGAGACAATCATACGCAAAGATAACAGTTTATAAAATTTTAAAAAAAGAACAACACATAGTCTTGCAGATGAAAAAAGAACAATAAGGAGAAACTTTGGGGAAGGGAAAGGGAAAGGAGGAGGGTGAAATCAGGGAGACTAAGTGGATGGGAGAGGGAGAGGTGAGGTTGGGGGAGACAGAGAGAGGAGAGGTGGAAGGCGGATAAGAATAGAGTAGTGCAGCGGGTGGCATTTGTCATGGGCCAGGGGCGGGAAAGATAGGAAGGGGTGCTGGCAAAGTGCAGGAGTAGATGTGGGTCCAAAGGGCATCTTCAGCTATGGAACCAAAAGATATGCTTAGCCACAACAGTCACAGAGGTTGGAGGCAGTCAGTGTTAGGGAGCGAGTCTTAAAAGTGCTGAGCGATAGAAGATGAGTTGTCGCTGGGAAGACTGTTGTACCAACTAGTGGCCCGGTAAGCAAAGGATCTTTGGCCCTGTGTTGTGCGGCAATGCGGGACTTGCAGAAGCTGAGGTTTCGATCCCCTGGTATGTCGGGTGTGGATTCTTGGTTGTATGAGGGCACAGACTCCAGGGGGGGCAAGGCCCAGCAAGATTTGAACAACATTGAGTTTAGCTGGGCTACTTTTATACTTTATCTACTGTGCCAATTATTTTTCATTGACATGTGCCAACAGCCGTTAATGTACTTGTGCCCATATGTCAGGGGAGGAGGGTCAAGGAAGAGAGAAGCAGGATTTTTTGTTTAATCGGTCCTGGAGATGGAGTCACATTGCTGGCTAGCAGCACTTGTGAGAGCGGGCAGGGGATCGGAGATAGGGGAGTGGCTGCAGCACTGGAGTTGGGTCCAGCTTTGTTAATGTTAAAAAAAGTTGCTTTTATGTTGTTTTCTTTGCATACTGCTGAAATTCCTTGAGTTTAGGGACTGATCTGAGGACTGAGTGGGGGGCTTCTCGCTCGCTGTCTCGTTAAGCAAGGACGGGAAAAAAATGGCAGCTTCTGAATTTTGAATTTCAAACTGGCACAAGGATATCAATTTGAGATTGGGGCATAGCAGGCTAGAACTTTTTATTTCCTGGACATCTATTGGAAGTTAGTGCATCCTTCTGAAATGGGTACCAGCCAATTAGATCCCAGGAAATAAAAAGCCCATTTTCTAAAATCCTATAATCTACACCCTGTTGTGGCTTAATACTTACATGGATGATACTGTTTTAGCTAGGGATTTTGTTTTGAAAGGTTCTAATTGCTTTTAGTGTGGAAGGGTGAGCTCAATGTTTTTGATGTCCAGACGTCATAACTACGGGTTTATGTAAGTGCACCTCAGAGAGATTATGCCTCATTACATGCATGTGTGTATGCATGACTGTGCTGATGTACCAGTATATGCACATAAAATAAGTATGTGCGAGTTTGTGTTTGCATCCCTCTCTCCAGGAAAACACCCAGTTACTAAAGCAGACCTTAATGGCACTAGCCAGTTATTGTTTTGTATTGACTTTCACACTGAGGCAATAACTAACTGAAATGTGTGGTAATACCTGACAGTAACATTTTTTAAGGATGTAGCAGACGTGATTATTAGTAAATGTACAATGCTGCTACAGGTATTTCCAAAGCTTTCTGATTACAAAGTTATATTTTGCATTTTGAGATGGAGATCTATTTGTCCATGCTATGTCCACCTCATGATTATAGAATAAATCTCCTGTAGTGCTGGTCATATCCATCCAGCTGCCCAGGCCCTTTTTGAATGTTTCATTATTCTTACTGTTTAACAACTCTGCTGGTAAGCTGTTCCACAGTTTCATCACCCTTTGCATAATCATCACCCTTTGCATAAAGAAAAGTTACTTCATGTTTATCATCGTAGTTCATTCAGTATGGCTGGAAAACTTACTTTTCAGAGATACTGTATAAAAACTATTTCTTTGCTGACAGAAATTGGATGATGCTAAAGAACAAAAACAATAAAGAAGTGAAACTACATTACAGAAGAAAAGTAAATGCTAGCAAGTGGCATTTTGGAGTATGATGCCGAGTCATTTGCTAAGATTGTTACTTTCAGTATTAATGAGATATCAAGCAAGGAAGTGCCTCCTCTGCTGTTGTTTCCTGCAAGGTTCTGTACGTGGTCATACAGCTTGCAATCATTAAAAGCTGTTTGAACCATCAATCACTGTAGCATCAGTTAAGTCCTTCTGAGCTCAGCCCATAATTGAAACACTTGTGTGCATGGCGTATGATCAGTGTGACCAGAGCAAGGGTCCTCATCATTTTTGACTGAACGACAAACACACACACACACACACACACACAGATGACTGAAAAACATGTGCCATATGCAACCAACAGAAAACATTGCTATTACTAGGGAGGAAAATAAGAAGTGTATTACTTTAAGCTGGTTAACCACAAACACTCAATTAAGGTGCAGGCTATGTGTCATTTAAAATGGCATCCTAGAAGGGCTGCAAAATGACTGAATGTTAACATTCATTCACAACTAGTACAAAGCCTGGTATTAATGTAAACAGTTATACCATATTTCACGAAACATACATGAACAACAGGGAAGTTTAATAGTAATCTCATCATGCATATTAGGCATGGTTTCCTCAGGAAAGCAATCAGTTTTCTATGTGGTTTGATAAAACCCTCTCGTTTGATGCTGTGCTTCATACATAATTTGTGCCATCCTGCAAATGCCACTGCTGGGTGTTTTGCTAGGATGCCATGACTTAATTATGACTAAATAGGAAGGAGATAAACATCTTAAATAGTAATTCTGAAAGATGATTTATTATTGACAAAAGTGGTCTACCCCCAATACTGACCTTCTCTGTACAAAGGTTTCAAAGGGAAAATATGTGTAAGTGGCAAACGGGGATATTTGTAATGAGGAGGTTAGAATTTTGTTTTTTTATAGTGCTGTTCCTAAGCCAATAGGAGAATTATGGTAGACCCATGTTGTAAGCAGTTTTGTTTATTGTTCTTCCAGGCATCCAGCTCTTCTGATCTACTTGTACACTAGCTGTTGTACACTCAGGGCCCAATATTCAGAATTGCACCTGGCAATGGTGCAAGTGGTGACGCAGTGCAACTGAGTTGCGCTGGAGCAACAAAGGGATATATTCAAAAGAGATGTGCCATAGTGCATCTTTTCTGAATATAGCAAATAATGCGCACGGCACAAATACAGTGCACCAGCGCATCTCCTAGACAGGTCTGAATACCAGGAATGGGAAATTCGCCAGTGCATCAGAGATATGCCGTGTGCAAATTCCTGATATTCAGATACAATATACAAATGGGGCCATAATGCATGCAAGGCATAAATGGAGCCATCTACATGTCATTATGGCCCATTTGCATGTGTTGTGCAGGGCTGGCCAGCAAAATGTGCATATCACCCTGTACAGCATGCAGCCCCCTTTACTAGGGACTGCAGTAGTACCCCCCTCTCATCCCATACCTCTGATTGCCATAATATGTTTATTTTAATCTCTCTGGTAGTCTAGTGGTATCCCCCCCCCCACCGGTAGCCCCGATTGTTGTACAAACAGCAATGTCCAGTCCCTGGTGGTCCAGTGACACCCCCCTCCCACTCAGGAACCCCATCCCACCCAGCTCCCTCTCCCATCATCGGCAGGCAGCAAACCCACCCTCATACCTCCATGGCTGCCCGCCAAATGACAGCTTACCATATCAGCTGCAAGCACATTGATCTACCATGTCTCCATGAGGCAGCAATTCTCTGGTCCCGTGCAAGAGGCTTTTCTCAGCAATGACTGCAAACTCCTGCAAAGCTGCAGGTACTTAAAGTGATCAGACTTAGAGGGGGACCATATTTATGCTGTAAGGTAGAGAACTACATTATCAGAGAATTAGGAAGGCATTTGTCTGAGACAGTGTAGCTGTCTTTGGAGCTCCATTGTGGCCATCTAAAAGGGGCATGTCATATCTTAATTTAGGGGTTGTCCCACAGTGGGAGCCTGGCTAGAGAAAGACATCATAGCCACACACCACATAGTTTTCCTAAGGTTAGACAGCCCTTTCTAGAGGCTTGAAACACAAGGTCCTCATTTGTGCTTAATGGGATAGTGCCATACAGCCCTAGCACCAATGGTTTATCCCCCACTATGGTTTGTTCTGCCTGCAACCAGATAGTGAAATGTTCTGACTATGGCAGAATCTACTGAAGTGTATGGGAGCCTACAACTGCCAAAGAATACCCTCTTAGCCATGGTATCCTCCTCCCTTCCAATGCACCCAGAGTTTAGCTCAACTGTATCGGGTGGAGGGGTCCTCTCCCACAGAAAGTCCCAAAAATCTTATCTGTACATTGAAACACAATGTTAGGGATAAGCAGGGAGATGTGATTCAGCAAGTACATCATCTTAGGGGCCATCAGCATCCTGTGCATCATCATCTCACCAACTAGGAATAAATGCAATAACTTTCAGTTGTCTCATTCAGCTTTTATGCCCACAAGGAATGGGGACAGGTTGGACTGGCAAATATGTCCAGGCTGGGTGTTATCGTGACCAATAGATCCTGTAGGTAATGCCTTCTGGTGCCAATTTCAGCCCCTGGGTTGTGGCCATATCTAACCTGAATACCTAATTTTGGTGCATTACTTCTATTTTTCCTCAAGTGATTTTTTTTAATCCTGAGACTTGTCAAACAAAGGTTCTAGAGGCAGATCATAAAACAGCAGGGAGAGGGTACATCTCTGAGGGTGTCCCTTTTTAAGTGAGAAGGGGAAGAACACCATGCTTTTTGTAATAATACTCACAATGGGAGCTTGGACTAATGTTCTGATTCAGGATAGATAGGTGTGCCCTATACCATACTCTTAGTCAGGCCACTATACAGGTACCCCCTCTCCACAGAATTGAAAGCCTTCTCGAAATCTATTGCCAAAGATGCCTCAGGTGTTGTGGTCCTACCTTTCTGAATCAGTTGCATAAGTGTTCTCAGATTATCAGCATTGAGATGGCCCTTTACATCACCTGTTTAGGAGGGAGGTACTAGATGTGGCAGGAGGAGGCCAGGTCTGGATGCTATTGTTACACGAGGTCCCTGCACCATAATTGGTACCTCCAGAGATACACCGCAGACAGCTAGCATTTAAGTATATGTTATACTAACATATAGGGCTAAGGGCATCTATTGCATAAGAGTAGATGTCAGGATATGGATGCATATAATTGCTATATACTTTACTTTAAAATATACACATGTATTTCTTGCTTACAAGATGTTAGGACACCTGTGCCCTTGTAATGATTATGATATATGAGTCAGCATTGCCATCTTCTGATGATTTGTATTACTACACGGCTATATACAAACTGTACCTCTTTGTTTCCACAAAGTGATGACGATTACAAAATTGTATAATGTTATCTTGGACTGAGGAGCCACTTCTAATTTAGCTGATAGGGCTCATCTCTGTAACCAGAAATGTTTCTATCTTACTGTAATCATGGTAATTATCTTAGGTATGTAATGTAATACATTACGTTTTCTACCTCAGAGACCCCAGGAGATGCAGAGATTCCTCGAGATATAGGGAACGCTTAGCATTGGCTCCCAGTTCCTAATGGTAAGAACAGCTTAGGGCAACTGTGATTTACCTTTTGGTAGTAATAAACAAGCTTTATTACTCTTATGCAATGTGTATGTGATTCCTTGCATGCCCATTATTGTCAAGAACCAGAGAGTGAGGTTTAGACCTCCTAACAATTGGTTACCGTATGCAGGCAATATTTGGAGTTTGCAAAGCTTCACTTGTTGCTACAACTTTTCCTTCAAAATGGGGACTGTAGGTGTGCATTTCTGCACCACCTCTCCCAATTTTCACCCACTTTGTAATCACTTGCAAAGTCTGGCTGCTTAGTGGGCGTGGTCGATGCCGGCTCACTGCACCCCACTGCAGTTTTGAATTGCAAGCTTACAAGTGCACAGTAGCCCGCCTGTGAACTACTGTACCTGTTGTGGATTGATACACAGCATGGCACCTTTTTGCAATTAGATTTTTCATTCCCTCCCACACAATGGCCACAGTATCAAATATCTGTGCAGACCTGAGACTCAATGTCTCAGACTTCCTTGCCTCCCATGGAGGGTGGGCTGACTTCACGCAGGATGCAAATCAATCCAAAAACCCCATGCTGGGGATTTCAACCTAGTACACAGAGATGAGACAAACAGCCAGAAAGTAGGACGCTAAAGGGCTGTTGGTCGAGGCTTTTTACACTGCTCTGGAAGCCTCCGAAGTGAGGTTTTGAACCCTTGAACTGCAAATCTCACCTCTTAAGCAGGAGATGGGATTGCAGGAAATTGAATGTGTAAGACATGAACAGGATTTGGAATCTGTGCTCCAAACTCTGTGAAATGAAAAGGATTCCCTTTTGCATCATTCTACTCAGGCAAGCGAGCAAGAACTTTGTATGTTGAAGCATGAGTGTGAAAGTTTGAGACATGATAAGGGACAAACTTTGCAAATGAATGACTTGTTAAGTAGAACGAATGATCAGATGCATGAGGAGTTGGGAGAGTTACTGGACGAGATAAACCAGATATGTAATGACTTAGGAGTAGCTACTAAGGACAATCGCGAATTGAGCACTGTGTACAGAGTGTTACAGAAACAGATACAGGATGATGTGGATCAGAATCTTGCAAAAGTGAGTCAGGAGGATTGTGAATATAAAATGGCGAAACTGCACCATCAGCAAGAGGTGCTGGCTGGTCACGTCAAGGCAATGGGAGGCCTAGCCCCTGCCTTGTCAACATCATCTGAGGAGGAGGAGTCAGATGAAGACATCTCCCAGTGCAATGCCCAGTCGCACCCCTACTATGGCCCAGACACCTCTCCCCATCATCCACAACATGACAGATCCCTGTAACCTGACACCAAGTCCCTACATCATCGGTGGCATGACACTTATCATGGGCGACTCTAACATGGTGACCCCCCTGATGGGGGGAGCAGGTCCAGGTCTAGTCCCAATGGCACCACCAATAGCCATTATTAATGTGGAGAACAGGCAGGAGATAGAGAAAATGATTCAGAATGCCTTAAGCAACGTGTTCATCCCCGAGAAAAACAAATAGGTCCTCAAGACCCAGATTAAGCAGCTTCTACAAGAGGCTGGTACAAAGGAGGGAATGGTCCACACTGTGGCTGAAGCCACAGCTCAGACAGCCCTGCAGGGCACCCGAGGTAATCTTCCTCTGCCTGATCGTCCCAATAATCCCCTACAAATGG
Organism: Neoceratodus forsteri; assembly: GCA_016271365.2. NCBI lineage: Eukaryota > Metazoa > Chordata > Ceratodontiformes > Ceratodontidae > Neoceratodus > Neoceratodus forsteri. The sequence continues at coordinate 706,203,035 of CM057455.1, forward strand.
CCAACTTTGTTCAGCAAATAGCTGACAGTATTAGTCGGATGAGCCCATCCAACAACCTCAGTTGCCACTTGAAGAAGGTGCACACTAAATGTGAAATGCTTAGTCTCACTGCAGACTACCAGGTCCAGATCCTACGCCAGATCATCGATCCTGGCCTGTGGGTGAAACTCCTCGATGTTGTCTGCCAGGATGGCCACGCCACCTTTGATGAACTAGCATCTGAACTCATCACTGCACACAACCCAGGTGTGGTAAGAGTGATGCTCGCATACCGTGTGAAAGAAAGTCCAGCGACCTTCCACCAGAGGCTCTGGATGGCCTACCGAGTAGGGAAACACCTTGCAGGAGAAGCCACAGATGTGGACCTCATTGAATACAAAACTTTGCTCTTTTGGAACATGATCCCTACAGTCTAAGAAAAGGTAGAGCCAACCAGCTATCCCAACATGTAGAGATTTGCCAACATTCTTCGGAAGACAGAGAGAGTTTACCAACTCTACATCCATGATTCGGGCTCCAGTTACAAGAAAGTAGCTGCCATGGAAGCCATCCCAGAGGCCACAACACACTACATAGTGGAGGGGCAGTCACAAGAGAAACAGTCCCTCCCCACAGATAATTTGTACCCCCAGCAGGCCACATAACAACAACAATCCTGGGGTGGGAACTGGAACTACCATATGAATAAGAAACACCACAAGAATAATAAGGGTAAACAACAGAGACCAAGCCCTTCATAAAGGGCAACAGCCGATGAGAACTGGAGTCTCCAAGACCTCCTTGGGAAAGTGCACTCTGTAGAGGATGCTGTTCCAGTACGGGCCCTTGCTGCAATACAACCAGGATAGCAGGCCTCCACAGGCCACGGGGGTATGGGAAGTCCAGGCTCTCAGGTCCCTACAGGCCTGAACCTGGAAGCGGCTCCCTCTATAGCATCAGTACAGCATGGTGAGATGGTTCACAGGAACCAGGCCCAGACTGTTTTTCAAGAGCTCCCCCATGCTTCCACTGGTACAGATTGACAATTACAGGCCCCAGTCCATATTGTAAACAAGCTGGTCTTGGATACAAATGGAAGGCCCTGCACTGAGGCTTAGTCTGGGGGTCGCCTACTGACAGTACTACTGGATACAGGCACAGCTGTGTCTGTATTACAGGATGACAGCCCAGACACATCACCTTGTTATACTGGATGGAGGACCAATATGTCTGGTGTAGATGGAACTAGGCTACCTGCATACCACTCCCTGCCACTACCTGTGACACTGGGACACCTGAAGGCATATCACACTTTTTAGCTGATGGTATTACATGATCACCCTAGTATAATTGGAATTAACTTTTTGGCACCACATGGCTGTGTGGTGGACCTAGCCAACATGTTACTGATACAAATTCAGAGACAATACCACACCATCATGATCCCTGACTCACATGTGGTTGCAACAATATCTGCAAACAATAAAGATTATGACATCATAGATTTGTTTAAGAACCATGAGCTTTTTCCAAAACTACTCCCCATCCTGCAAAGGCATCTGAAGGCATTTGCCACTAACAAGCATAATTGTAGCAGGATGCACACTGTCATTGAAGTGACAGGCCCAGGACATGAGAGACTATGGCAATACCCCTTTCCACCTGAGGCCTTGCCTTCTCTTAGGGAAACAATTAAATCACTCCTCAAGCAAGATGTGATCAGGACATGTGTTTCCACTGCAAATTCCCCAGTGTGGCCTGTGAAAAAACCACAGGTGCCTGGAGACTTACTATTGACTACAGGAGACTAAACCAGGTCACCCCCAGTTGTACTCCAACTGTGGCATCAACACCAAATGTGTTATGACTACTGACCCATGGCCAACAATGGTTTAGTGCCCTGGACATCTCCAGTGGTTTCTGGTCATTGCCATTGGCCTCCAAAAGTCAATATAAGTTCACCTTCACCTTTGAGGGCAGGCAGTACACGTGGACCTGCTTACCACAGGGGTTCCATAACAGCTCCTCGTTGTTCCATCTGAACATGATGGATGCCCTTGACAGTTTCTCCACACCCATGTCTCTTGCAGTGTGTGGATGACCTGTTGTTGGCCACAGCCACACAGGAACAACATCTGGATCTCTTAGACGAACTACTGACCGTCATCCAGAGAGCTGGCCTCAAATGTAACCCCACAAAAGCACAACTATGTCAGAAAGAGGTACTCTTTCTGGGCCTGAGAATAACAGATCAAGGCCGAAGCCCTACCTGGAAGAAGATACAGGGATTGCAAGATCTGCCACTGCCCACCAGCATGGCCACCCATAGAAGGTTTCTAGGTATGGTGAATTATTCTAGAGATTTCATTTGTGATTTTGTTCAAAAGGCTGCCCCTCTGTATGAACTGCTGAAGAAGGAAGTCCCCTGGACTTGGGGCTCCATTCACACCCAAGCTGTGATGTCACTGAAGCAGGCCTTGGCCTCAGCTCCAGCTTTGGTTAACCCCAATCCAGCTTTGCCATTCCATCTGGAATCTGTCACCTCTGACATTGCTTTGTCTGCAGTGCTGGCTCAGAAGGTCCATGGCACCCTGAGACCAATTGCATATGTATCACAGATCTTGACCTCTGTGGATCAGAAGTGTAGCCTTTGTGAAAGGAACCTTCTGGCCACCTACTGGGCAGTCAAGCACTTTCTGTATACAGTGGCGTGAAAAAGTATTTGCCCCCTTAGTGATTTTCTCTATTATTGCATATTTGTCACACTGGATGTTTTCAGGTCTTTAGAGAAAATGTAATATTAGATAAAGGGAACCTGAGTGAACAAATAACACTTGTTTTTTTTTTATTTCACTTATTTAATGAAAAAAAGTTAACCAACACCAACTGGCACTGTGTGAAAAAGTAATTGCCCCTCACACTTAATAACTGGTTATGCCACATTTAGCTGCAATGACTGCAACCAAACACTTCCTATAATTCAATATCAGTCTTTCACATCGCTGTGGAGGAATTTTAACCCACTCTTCCTCGCAGAACTGCTTTAATTCAGTAACATTTGGTAGGTTTTCGAGCATGAACTGCTCGTTTCAGGTCCTGCCACAGCATCTCTATTGGGCTTAAGTCTGGACTTTGACTAGGCCACTCCAAAACTTTAATTTTACTTCTTTTTTAGTCATTCTGATGTGGACTTGCTTTTGTGTTTTGGATCATTGTCTTGCTGCATGACCCAACTATGCTTCAGCTTCAGCTGACGGAAGGATGACTGGACATTCTCCTTAAGAATTTTCTGGTACAGAGCAGAATTCATGGTTCCTTTAATTATGGCAAGTCATCCAGGTCCTTAGGCAGCAAAGCATCCCCACACCATCACACTACCACCACCATGTTTGACTGTTGGTATGGTGTTCTTACTGTGGAATGCTGTGTTTGCTTTACGCGAGACATTATGGGATCCATGTTGTCCAAAAAAGTTCCACTTTGGACTCATCTGTCCATAGAACATTTTCCCAAAAGGCTTGTGGATCATCCAGGTGCTTCTTGGCAAATGAGAGACGAGCATTTATGTTCTTCTTGGTTAGCAGTGGTTTCCGCCTTGCTACTCTCACATGAAGCCCATTTTTGCCCAGTCTCTTTCTGATTGTGGAGTCATGAACACTGACCTTAGCTGAGGCAAGAGAAGCCTGCAGTTCTTTGGATGTTGTTTTAGGATCCTTTGAGACTTCTTGGATGATTTTACACTGCGCCTTGGAGTAATTTTGGCAGGTCGCCCACTCCTGGGAAGGTTCACTACTGTTCCAAGTGTTCTCCATTTGAGATTATGGCTCTCACTGTGGTTTGATGGAGTCCCAGAGCCTTAGAAATAGCTTTGTAGCCCTTTCCAGACTGATAGAGGGCAACAAATTTTTCTCATCTTTTCAGGAACTTCCTTTGATCATGGCATAATGTGCTTGTTGAATCTTTGTGCTGGCAGCGTGACTCTGATGGTAGGGCCAAAATAAGTGAGGTTTATATTGAGCAGGGCTGGCTGTAATCAAGCCTGGCTGTGTTCAATCAGCTGACTCTAATTATCCCTTTAATTGGGTTGATTTAACTAGGGGATTACTTTTCACACAGTGCCAGTTGGTGTTGGTTAACTTTTTCATTAAATAAATGAAATAAGTAAAAAAAAAAAAGTGTTATTTGTTCACTCAGGTTCCCTTTATCTAATATTATATTTTGTCTAAAGACCTGAAAACATCCAGTGTGACAAATATGCAATAATAGAGAAAATCAGGAAGGGGGCAAATACTTTTTCACACCACTGTATCATTGGGTACTCCCCCCCAATCATCAATACAAACCACACCCCAGCAACCTTTTTGCTATCAGATAGAGTGAAGGATGGGTCAGACTCCAATACCAGATGGACACACTGGTCCCTCCTTCTCCAGGACAGAGACATCATGGTCCACCCAACCATAATGCCATCCATGCTGGCGCATGGTCTCCTTTTCCTAGGAGAGCCCCATGACTGTACACTGCAGCCACCAGACCTACCAGATCCGGGTTAATTCCTTCCTGCTACTCCACAACTGCTTGAGAACACCTCATTGTGTTGTGTCTTTACAGATGGATTAACTTACTATTATCAGGGAGAACAGATAGCAGGGATGGGCATATTAGTCATTTACCCTTTTGGTAACACTGTTAAGATTTCTAAACATTGCAGTGTGGCATCATCACAGTATGCAGAGATGACAGCAGTGGCCTGTGCCCTCGAGTTCATCCAGCATGGAACTGAGGACACCATCATTTTCATAGACTCTAACTGGGTTTGTTGCTGTCTTACAGAATTCCTTCCTTTCTGACAGAAGAACTCCTTTACCTCTTCTGATGGCACACCGGTGAAACATAAGGAACTGGTAATATACATGCATTCACTGGCACAGAAGTTTGCACACAAACTCTATGTACACAAGGTTAAGGCCCACTCCATACATGACCCCTATCATGCTTTCAATGACACTGCTGACACTCTTGCAAAGGAAGGGGCCCAAGGAGAGGGACACCTGGATGATGGACCATCCAGAGGCCAGAGCAGCTGTGCATATTGCAGCAGTCAGAAAGACACCTGAACCCTTCTCCCCCTTGGATTTGTTACAAGCCCAACATGTTGACTCTGAACTCAAAGATGTGTTCAGATTCCTAGACAAAGGTACTGAGGAAAATTTACCTACCGACAACCCCTACTGAAGGCATGAAGGTAAGCAACATCTCTCCCCAGATGACAAGCTCATTTGGTATCAACCGGATGACTCCCTCACTAAATTGTGGGTGGTTCCTCATCATCTTAGATCTGAGTTTCTGCACTAAGTGCATGATAGCCCCACTGGTGGACACCAGGGAATGGAAAACACACTCCAGAGACTCAAGACCACTGCCAAGTGTCACCAAAGTTGTTAAACAGTACATAGACAACTGCTTTGTTTGTGCACAGAAAACCCTATCACCACAAAATGAAATGCCAAACTACTACCACAATGACATTCTGGACCTTGGCATGCCATACAGATTGATTTTATTGCTCTCCTAACCAATACTAGCAGAAACAACAAATACGCCCTTGTGGTAACTGATCTCTTCTCGAAGTGGGTTGAAGCTTTCTCCATTAAGACATGCACTGTGAAAACCACTGCCAAATTCCTGGTGGAACAGATTTTCTTCAGGTGGGGGCCTACCTCCCAAGGTAGACTCCGATAAAGGAACCAGTTTTACAGGTGAGTTGATGAAAGAAGCCCTTGAACTCCTTGAAGTTCATCAGAAGTTCCACATCCCATACCACCCACATTCATCAGGTCAAGTAGAGAAGGCCAACAGACAGATTAAGCAAATGCTTTCCAAATTCATTGAGGACAATCCCAAGGATTGGGATTCCCTATTGCCATTACTCCTTATGGCGATTAAGGGCACACCCTCAGCCACCTCCAAGTTGACACCCTTTGAGGTGATGATTGGTAGACATATGAAATTACCTGAACATCTGTTGTTTGACCTGCACACACCCACTGCAGACCATGTCTCAGTGGACCAATATGTGGAAAAACTCCAAAAAAATATCATACACACTCATCTGTATGCTGCAAACTGCATGAGTAAAGCCCAGCAACAGTCCAAAATTCAGTTTGACAAACACGCACAAGGAGTGGATTGGCAAGTTGGAGATCAGGTAATGGTTCTCAGATTTGCACATCCAACACATTCCTTCTCCAGTAAGTGGGAAGGACCCTACTCCATTGTCAACAAGCTCAGTCCAGTAGTCTATCAGCTTAGACTCATGCAAAATAACAAACTGACTGATAAATGGTTACTTGCAAACCAGTTGAAACTGTATAAAGGAGTATAATTACTTTTCCTCACCCCATTGGGAGGAATTGTACAAATTTGCTAATGTTTGATTTTCCTTTTCAGATACACTGACAAGATGGCTATCTTGTTCCATTTTCTCCTCATCTCAGGAGTTATCCCCTGCATCCAAGGCATGGTAAAGCACCTCCTTCTTCACCTTGATCCACCTGCAACTACCCCAGATGGAGTCTCCATCAATATCCCCAACAATTTAATTACTGTCCAGGAAGGTTCAGATGCCTACCTCACTGCATCAGTTGTTGCGTCTGCTGAATCTACTCTACAAACTGAGTGGCAAACCAAGTCTCAAGGACAAATACTCCTCGTGACCAAATTCTCCAAGGGATTTTTCCATGGATGGCCCAATGCAAAATTATCCCCAAATGGTACTTTGTCCTTGCACCAAACCTCTCTTAGACATTCTGGTTTATATAATATCACCACATTAATTGACCCCTCATATTGTGATTCTTTGTCTAAAGATTCTGCCAGGAAATTTTGTGCTGTACACAACATAGCAACAGCTGCCATGTACTTATCTGTGTTACCCCCTCCTGGAAACAGCTTTTGGAATGTCCAAAACAAACCCCTGGTCCTCTCAGTGGTCTTACAGACACTGTTTTACCTGGCTCATTGATTAGCAACTTACAATACTGTATATGCATATACCTGTTTTGTTTAATTTGACTTACTGGAATATGAAAGAATTTGGTATGTGTCATACTACTAACATATCATTGTTTTATAGTACTTTGTTACTTGATAGCTTAGCAGCTTTTCAGATTCGTAACCAAGACCCTATTGCTGGGGTACACACCGTCGAGCATACAGGCAATTTTAGAAGAAAACCTAAAACAGATGATCAAAGTCATAAAAGAAATACACATGACACTTCTGATGTCACTGGTGCCACAGGTACCCTCACTGGTGTCTTTGGTTCTGCAATGTCTATCTGGAATAAATCAGACATCACTACTATCAAAGCACATTCACAGAAGTTTCAAACTGGTATGATCAATGACATCATACCCCCATTATTGCATGGTGTAGATGGCCTTAGTCAGGAAGAAAAATACGCTGTTTACAATATGCACAACATTGCTAAGGTATTTACAGATTCTAAACATAAGATTAATGCCCTTATTGCCTAGAACAATAAGGAAGCAGATAAGCAATACATTGCCCATGAAATATTATGCTCTGCCTATGGATCATATATTATTGCTACCATCAACAACCTCTTCCGGGATCTGGAATCTGGAAGAATCCCTGATATCATACATGATAGATGCATCTCCAAATGGTATTGTCCTCACTGCAAATCCCTTAACTGTGCTGCCATGTGTATGTTACAGTCTCTTACTATTCCTATTGCTACTGCTAGGAATTTAGGATTTGTGACAAGGTACCCTAATACTGGTCCTTGCTTTACTTTTAAGAAATGTTCTATTAAGAATGCTATGGCTGTGTCTTTTACTGTTTCTTTACCACATTTTGATCCTACTACAGCTATAATTGATAAACTAACATCCATTCATTCCATTGGGCACCTTGATGATGGCATCTACAGAGGATGCCTTGCCTCCTATACTGGTTTTCCATCCTCTTCTGGATGTGTGGGTTGCTCAGCACACGGATTGCTGTGTGAAGAAAGGGTATATTTATTTGTGTCGACGTGATGTATTTGATGTTATTAAACCTGTATGTGGATATTCCCCAGACAGTATTGATTGGTTCTTTTCCATGTACGATGACATCACCACCAATGGCACAGAATATCAGGACTCAACATATGCTCCAGACAATTCTCAATTGTACCAGTCTTATCGGTAGGAGGTTCACCACCTGTCAACACAGATTTCAAAACAGACTTATACTTGTCCAGTACAACTACAAAAAATGGAGACTGCCTACAGTTAAAATGCAATATAATTCGGATGGTGAATTCTGTGTGGTAACTAATTTTGGCCAGTTCATGTATTATTTATTTATTTATTTGTTTTTGTTAACCGGGTAAGGCACACTAGACAGCTAAGTGCCTATTTTCAGGTGCGACCCAAGAGGGTTACAAGGGTAGAAGCATACAATAACAGTGGAGGAGTCAGTTATATACATGCATACAATAGAAGTGAAGGAGTCAGTTACATACAGATGGTACAAAAACAACTTAAGATAGGCAGCTAACATAGTAGGTAAAAAAGAAAACAATTTGGCAAACAAGAAAATAATAGATATAACTTTGGAGGATTAAGGGAGCAATACATCATAAGAGTTCAGTGGAACATGATACATCCAGGAATGGGATATGAGACGATTGCTGGACAATTTTGGAGGGCTTGGGGGAGGGCAGCAGGAATGAGTGGGTGACCACTACCAATTCGGGAAAGTAAGTGCAGGGGGCACTGAGTTCCCGCAGTGTACAGGTTGATTAGGAGTACTACAAGGTACAGGGACATATGGTGGGAGGGGTCAGGAAGTTCCAGAGAGAGGTTTTGAAGCAATGATGGGAGGAGAAGAACCAGGTAGGGACAGGTAGTGAGTTCCAGATTTTTGGGCATAGGTGGTGAAGACCCGATCACCTGTGAGGGAGCGAGTTCTAGGAACCAGACGATGTACAAAGAAAGGACATGTATTATTAATGATTCTAATTTTTGTTTTATACCTCATCAGACTACTATTATTGGGCACACAGTTATTATCCCTGTCCCCCTTATGGACCCTGATATCATTGATGGTAACCCTGATTATCTGCTTACTCTTTCAGAGTATTTACCTTATTTTAATGTACACATTGATCCTTTAACTTTGACATTAAAATCCCTTTTAGACAGGAAGGACACCCATCTCATCCACATCAACAATAATATCTCCAAAGCTAATGAAGGAGTTTATGACCTTATTCATGATGGTGATATGAATACTGCACTTACTAACACTTGTTTAGAGATTACCTTTAAATGTTTTGTTATTATACAAGCATTTTTGATATGTTTTCTTATTATTATGCTTTGCTGCCTATGGTGCACATTACACCAACACCATGAGCAACTGGATTTCCTTTACAAGGCTTGTGCATCAGGTCTGTAAATGATCCCTACTCTCTCTCTCCATTTCCTTACTTTTGCTTGTGTTGCCCCCTTGTAAGGCAACAAGGGGGGGAATGTTACACGAGGTCCCTGAACCCTAATTGGTACCCCCAGAGGCACACCATGGACAACTAGCATTTAGCTATATGTTATACTAACATATAGGGCTAAAGGCATCTACTGTATAAGGAGTAGATGCCAGGATATGTATGCACATAATTGCTATACATGTTACTTTCCAAAATACACATGTATTTCTTGCTTACAAGATGTTAGGACACCTGAGTCCTTGTAATGATTATAATATATGAGTCGGCATTGCCATCTTCTGATGATTTGTATTACTACACGGCTATGTACAAACTGTACCTCTTTGTTTCCACAAAGTGATGACGATTACAAAATTGTATAATGTTATCTTGGACTGAGAAGCCACCTCTAATTTAGCCAGTAGGGCTAATCTCTGTAACTAGAAATGTTTATATCTTACAGTAACCATGGTAATTATATTAGGTATGTAATGTAAGACATTATGTCTTCTACCTCGGAGACCCCAGGAGACACGGAGATTCTTCAAGGTATAGGGAACAATTAGCATTGACTTCCAGTTTCTAATGATAAGAACTGCTTAGGGTAACTGTAATTTTCCTTTTTGTTGTAATAAACAAGTGTTAGTACTCTTATGCAACGTGTCTGTGATTCCTTGCATGCCCATTATTGCCAAGAACCTGAGAGTGAGGTTTAGAACTCCTGACACTATGATTTAAGCCAAAATTTTAGTCAGATTTTATCAGGGAAATATGGTGATAACTGTCACAGGCAGTGGCACCTTACACCTTTTATGGGAATACTGTAATGAATGCATTATTTAAGATCTGCAGGAGTGACCCTTCGCAGAGAGCATCATGAAAAGAGGCAAGGATGTGGGTCACTAGTAAAGCTGGGAACATCTTGAAGCAGTCGATAGGGAAACTGTTACCCCTTGGTCCTTGGTGGATTTCACACCATTAAAAGCTGACAATACCCCTGACAGTGAAATGGGGGTCTCTGGTACTTCAGACTGGTCAGTGGACAGTTTTGGAAGAGTGCCTTTCTGAAGAAAGTTTCTGATGGCACAAGGGACCTTATAACCAGCTGAAGTGTATAACTCCATGTAGAAGTCTGTCATGGTTTGGTTGATTCCCTGGGTGTCCTTATGAAGACGCCCTTGATTGTTTCTTACCCCTGCTATGTGTTTTTGAATTTGATGGTTCTGCAGCTGGTCCGCCAGCAATTTCCCACTTTATCCCTCCTCAATATTTGTGTTTCAGTCTTGCAATATCTAACTCTGCCTTCCTTGCCAATAATGATTTATTTTGTAGTTTCAGCCCTGTGATCTTTGCCAGATTGCTCACAGAGTGGTTTATCTCCCATTTATATATCTATTCCCACTGCTGTAGCTCTTTCTCCCATTTTCTACATCTGTCCACTGCATTGCTGATGATCTGGTCCCTCACAATCGCATTATATGATTGCCACACTGAGCTGGAGGAAACTTCATCTGTTTCAGTAATATGAAAGGAAGTTTGTGAACCCTTTTTAGCCTATTTCTGGAAGGCTGGGTCTTGTATCAGCAATGAGTACAATCTCCAGGGGAACAATTTAGGGGACATAGGACCCACTTATACTGCGAGAGGTGTAGGGACACTGCCAGAGACAATTATGCAGAGATGAAGGCATCAAGCTCTCAGTGAGTAATTGGAGAGGTTAAAGTCAAAATTCAGTCCAGCTAATCTGACTATACTGTATGAGCCATGTGCTGCTGAATAAAATATGAAATGCTTTCTTGTAGGGTGCATCAAATGCCAAACATCTGGCAGTCCACGTTCTTCTTGGAGCTGTTTCACAGCCTAGGATGCTTTTTGATGTTTTTTTCATGCCTCCTGATGACTTGTCTAGTGGGGAGTCCAAAATGTGGTTAGAATCTGCCACACACCCCAGAACAGGCCAGTGCCCTGTATTGAAGTTAGCAAGACCCTCTGTCAGAGCTTGAAAAAAAGAAGGGTAAGGGTCATGAGAGTTGGGCAAAAACACAATAAAGAAATATTAGAATGGATACATGTTATTTGACCTTTACAATCATCCAGCACCTATCTTATACAAATCTGGTACCTAAGATTTGCCATGGTAACCTTTTGTGCAGGAGAATGGATAACCAATTGAGCCTTTTTCTGAAGGGATGCTGTATCAGGCTTGGGTCTGTGTAGGTGTGTAAGGACCATCTTATGCTTCGTGGTGCTATGTAGACCATTAATATCACATGAAACATATCTAATTTCTTTCCCAATCATTGTGGCATGGTGTTATCAATGTGAACATAAAAGACATTTTCTTACATAGAAACATAGACTTTGATGGCAGATAAGGACTGCTTGGCCCATCTAGTCTGCCCATTTCCCTACCTACAGGATAGGCTGCAGATCCTAGTTAACCAACAGCCTATTTCTTATTACCCCCCCCACAAGAATTGCCTTATGTCTGTCCCATGCATTCTTGAATTCTCCCACAGTTTTAGACCCCACAATCTCCTCAGCAAGGCTGTTCCATGCATCCACTACCCTGTCTGTGAAATAATACTTCCTCACATTGCCCCTGAACCACCCCCCCTCTATCTTTAAATTGTGTCCCCTTTTTCTTGCACATCTCTTTTTCTGAAAGATGCTACCCTCTTGGACTTTGTTAATTCCACTGAGGTACTTAAAAGTTTCTATCATGTCTCCCCTCTCCCTTCTTTCCTCAAGGGTATACATATTAAGCTCCTTTAGTCTCTCCTCATACGGCTTCTTTGCAGACCCTGCACCATTTTAGTTGCCTCTTCTGACTGCCTCTATCCTGTCTATGTCCTTGCAGAGATGGGGTCTCCAGAACTGGACGTAGTACTCCAGATGGGGTCTCACCAACTGTCTGTACAGGGGATAACAACTTCCTGTTTTCTGGCTGATACCTCTCCCTATGCATCCCAGTATACACCCAGCCCTCCCTACTGCCTTCTCACATTGCTTGCTAAACTTAAGATCATCTGATATGATTACCCCAGGTCCTTTCCTTTTTGTTGTTGTACTACCTCCCCATTGTGTATTCTTCCCTGGGTTCTTGTTTCCAGGTGCATTATTTTGCACTTCTTTGCATTGAATCCTAGTTGCCGTACTTCTGACCATTCCTCCAACCTTGCCAAGTCCCTTCTCATCCTTTCCATGCCTCCTTGTGTATCAACCCTGTTGCAGATCTTTGTGTCATCTGCAAAGAGGCATACTTTTCCTTCCAGTCCCTCTGCAATGTCACTTATGAAGACATTAAAAAGGACTGGACCCAATACTGAACCCTGCGGTACCCCACTAGTAACCCCTTTTTCTTCAGAATAAACTCCATTTACAATTACCTTCTGTGTCCTTTTGTCCAGTCAATGTTTTACCCAGGCTACCACCCTGGGACCCACTTCCAGGCTGGTTAATTTGACTATTAATCTTTTGTGTGGGACTGTGTTAAATGCCTTGCTAAAGTCTAGGTAGGCCATGTCCACAGCCTCCTTGGTCTACTACTTTGGTCACCCAGTCAAAGAAATCAATTAGATTCATCTGACATGACCTTCCCACTGTGAACCCATGCTGCCTTGGGTCCCAGCCCCACTGACCTCCAGGTACTCAACTATTCTTTCCTTCAGAAGTGACCCATCACTTTCCCTACCACAGAGGTCAGACTGACAGGTCTGTAGTTTCCTGCCCTGTCTTGGTCCCACTTTTGTGAAGGGGAATAACATCCACCTTCCTCCAGTCCTCGGGTACCACACCATCCTCCCATGATTTATTAAAAGAGTAGCCAGTGGTTTCACTAGTTCCTCCTTAATTATTTTAGAATTCTGTGGTGAATTCCATCAGGCCCCATTGCTTTGTCCACCTTCAGTTTTAGGAGTTCTTGCAGAACCTTTCTTCTGTGAAAGGACTGGGATCTACCTCCATCAAGAGTGCTTCTGTTAATTGGATTAGGCACTTCCCCTCCTTTTGTGGATACTGAGCAGAAATATTTGTTCAGTGTCCCTGCTTTTTCACTGTCCCTCTGCCCACCCACCGCTCATTCTATTCAGCCTCACTATCCCTCCCTTTGTCTTTCTACACTCTGATGTACCTACAAAGGTTTTATCCCCTTCTAACCGGAGTTGGCTATCTTTCCTCAGTTTGGGCCTTTGCTATTCTGACTTCCCACCCTGCTTCCTTCTGCCTTAACTGGTACAGCTCTATGTCCTGCTCCTTCTGTGTTTCCTTATACTCCGGAATGCTATCTTTTCTTCTTGACTTCAGCCACCTCTTTTGAGAACCATAGTGGCTTTTTCTTTGTTTTGATTTATTTGCTTCACACAAAGGCTTGTTGCCTCTGTGATGTCAGTTTTGATGATTCCCCATTGTTGCTCCACACCTCCTTCTAGCCTGTTTGCTAGTGCTTTTCTGAAGCACTCTCCCATCTTGCCAAAGTCAGCCCTCCTAAAGTCCAGAACCCTCACTTTTGTATGACTTGACTCTGTAGCTGAGTTTAACATGAACCACACTGTTTGATGATCACTTGTTCCCAGATGGCAACCCACTTCTAGATCTGAGATCCTCTCACTGCCGCCATTTGAGAGGATGAGGTCTAAGATTGCTCCCTCATGAGTGGGTTCCGAAACTAGCTGTCTGAGGCCTGCCACCTGTAGGGCATCAAGAATGGCCCTGCTCTTGGATGTGGCTACAGCAAATGTGCTCCAGTTAACATCTGCCATATTCAGGTCTCCCATCAACAGTATGTCCCCTTTCTCTGCCATTCTAAGAATGCCTTCAAACATATCCTTGTCCATTCCCTTCCCTGACATGGGGGTCTGTACACAACCCCTGTGCAGATTGTGGTGCCTCTTCCAGTCTCCAGGTTACCCACAGTGCCTCCTCTCCTCCCTGTTTACTCTTTTGTTAAGTTGCTTTTATCCCTTCCTTTACATAGAGAGCTACTCCTCCCCCTCTTCTCCACTGACTGTCTCTCCTGTAGGTTATGTACCCTGGTATGTTAACATCCCAGTCATGATTCTCTGTGTACCATGTTTCTGTGTCTGCTACAATATCCCTCTTCCATCAAGGCCACCAGCTCAGGGAGCTTGTTGCCCAGACTATGGGCATTAGTATTCATTACCCTCCATTTCCTGATGGCCTTACTCCTTTTTGCCCCATCCCTGTCCTTCTTGCCTTTGTCACTTTCTCCATTTACCCCAGCCTTTCTCCCTATCGACATCTCTATGTTGGTGTTTACCGCACTTACTACCATGATTTTTTTTGGGGGGGCTAGGATTTCCCTTCTCCTTTCCAGTGCCTCCCCCCTTGGCTAGTTTAAATGCTTGCCAATGAAGCATTTAAACCTATCATCTAGGATCCTGGTTCCCCTCCTGGACAGATGCAGCCCATCATGCCAGTATGGGCTTGCATCACTCCACGTGGACCCCCAGTCCCCAATGAAGCCAAATTCCTAAGCTCCACAACAGTTTTTCAACCACTGATTGAATCTCATGGTGTGGAACACCCTAGCCTCTCCTATGCCATGATGGCAGCACCTCCAGAAGGTTACCGTATGTGCTTCTTGCTCCAAGGCCTCCCCAATTCCACAAACTCTTCCTGCACTTCTCTAATCCCTTTCTTAGCCAGGTCATTTGTCCCTAGGTGGACAATGACATCCAGCTCCCTCTCCTGTGCAGCTCTGTGCTCTGGCAATCCTGAGGATTCACTCCCTGTCTCTCCAAGCCATGGCACCAGGCAGGCACCTTACCTCCCTCTCCCCTTCCTCCCCCAGTTCTACCTTCCTAACAATGGAGTCCCCCACCAGGAGTTGTTTCTTTCCCCTGTGGGGTCCCCTACCACATTCCTGTGGGTCTCCTTTGTGGAGGTTCCCAGCATCCTCCTTGGTCTTCACTGTGGGTGCCTCCATAGAGGAACTACACTTTGCCAGAATGGCATAGGAATTGTGGAGAGGTACAACTGGAGGGATGCACCTCTGTTCCACCATCCTCACCCTTCCTGAGCCCACTGTGGTCCAACCACTCCTCTTTCTTGGCAACCTCTGAGGCAACAGCAGTGGCACTGGTGGTCCCTGGATGGAAGAGGAGGTCCCACAAATCCTGGCCAACTCAGCCTGGAGATGAGCAACCTCCTCCCTCAGCCCAGAGAGGTGTCTGCAGATGGGACAACACCGCATCCTCCAGAACGTCTGCAAGAAGACTGCTGCTCCACGGCCACTGCACTGCACCGCACCACTCCCATCATGTCTTATTTCTGGCCCCTTAACAGTTTGCAATCCTTACTCTTTCCTCTGTTATTGTTTTTCTCTCTCTCCTTACTTTCTACCTGTGTACCCTTTAAGCTCCTGGTTGTCCTGTTCTGAGACAAGAATATCCTATATTTCTCAGTAGACCCCTTACTTGCTCACAGGCAGACCTCCAGCAGCTAGAGGGGGCCAGAGAGCTACTCTTGCCCTTCTAGGATGGTGGGTCTTTGGTGGCTCTGTGATCACTCACTTCCTGCTCCCAAACAGGAAGTTCCTGTTGTCAGTCAAATCTTGTGCCTATAAAAGTAGAACTAGCTTTGGGCGGGGAGGGAAGGAGGGCAATATAGTCCCAGTAGAGAAGTCCAGTCACACAGCAGTCCTTTCTCCTGGCGTCTTCTGCCAAGCTATTAGCAGAATCTTTCTAAGGCAGTCTTTAAATGTAGCTTCCTTCTAGCTAAGCCACTCCTCCTACTTACTAGATCTTTCTACAAGTAATTTAAACCTCACAGCTTTCAGGTCCTTTCAATCACCTGAGATTTACAACTCAATAACTGTTCAGATAACCATTCAGTTCAGTTAACTCAGACAAACACACACTTTTTTTTTGTTTTATTTGTTAGGTTTTTTTTTACCCTAAATTAAAAGTCCAAGTACAAGAGTTCTACTTCTTTAGTCCCAGTAGAAAAGTCCAGTCACACAGCAGTCCTTTATCCTGGTGTCTTCTGCCAAGAAACAAGAAACCCAAAATGGTTGCCCCCTGGTGCCTTGGCCTCCTGTACATAAATCCCTGGGATTCTGCAATCTACATGGTGCCCATAGCCCAGTGTCCACAAATTCATTTTTGGTAGTTAATCATACTCAGACAATATTTCTAACTAGACCCCCTAAACTATTCCCTTCTATCTCCAATTCCCTTCATCCCACCCCATTATAGCTCCCCACCCCATAGACCCCCATTCTCGCACTTGAAGCTAAAACTTCCAGGCTCTTATTCCTCACTATTTGGAGCAATCTGATAATTGGTTAAGCTCAGTAGTGGTGAATGAAGAACTAGCCTAATGTGCTCAATCAGAGCCAGAAATCCTTACTGAAGGAATGAAAGAACTGCCCACTGCATACAACAAAACCAAATGAACATTTCAGTTACATGTAGCTTAAAGGATGTCAGATTGCAAACAGAAATAATATATAAACAGTGTTTCTAATAATATTTTTAAAAAGGTTCTAATGACCTAGAAAAATATTAAACATATTGAAAAGTTGCCAGCGCCTAAACCAAAGATGCAAAATATCCCCCATTGACTGCCTCCCAATGTTCCCCCAAATTGTCCCCCTTACCTAATATTGTATCTTACAGGGTCATATAGTGCAAAATTGAACAAGCCAGCATAATTTTATCCATCTCTACAATGATGAGTTGTAAATCCTTTAATCATATAAAAACTAAGCGTGATCCTGTAGCAGTAACTGCCAGCGGATGTTGATGTACATGAAGCATGTGGGGGCAAAAGTACACAGATGCAGAACATAAAAGTCATAGGACAAATTGCTTCTCTTGCCTGCCCTTCCTCCCTGGTAAATTTGATTGACCACTGTATCCAAGAATGTACATGTTTAGGGACAGGGTGCATGAATAAGAATGGATAACAGATGGAAATTGTTGTGATGTGGCCCTCCAGCCAGCGGTTTCCTAACACCACCAGTCTAATTCAGTCCCCTATTCTTTCCACGACTGGCCCAAGAATAAAATCCCTGTGTTCTGGATGAAAGCATACATTAAACTAAAAGCAGATAAACCACTGATATCATCAAGAAGGCCTATACTAAACATGAAATAAAGTAAAAAGAGCTGTCACTGCCTCAGTATACCCACTTATGTGGACCTACCATCAGTTTGAGGAAACTTGATCATAACAGTGACAATATGACGCCAAGGTATGTACAACAGTGGCTTAACAAAATGGCATACAGCAAGCATTTTGGGGGTTGGGAGGGTTCTGGAAAACATCATTCCTCATCAATCTAGGAGAATTAACTTCCAAGAAAGCAGCAAAGAAATGTAAAAAACATGTGCTCAGTCATTTCCCAAACCCTGATCTATTTTCTGCATGCCAAGAACATCTAGTGAAACGGCTCCCATCTGAGACTTTATGTTCACTGTCAGTTCTGGGTTTTCTCAGCTGGAAAAACAGCAGGTGGGTAGAAGTGCTGAGGCTAGAGTTGCCATTCAGGAAGATGAAGGTTACAGGTCATCCAGAGCAGTGTCTGAGGCCTTCTGTGACAATGCCATTTTGGAGCCATCTTCTAGTGAAAGGGACTGTAGAGCAGTGAACCTATTGTGATAAGCTGGCACTCTGGCTATTTTCTCCAACTGTCATTGTTCATGGCTGTGATTTCTGCTAGCACTGAGGTCTGGTGGGAACATGGATGCCACTAATTGTCTGCTCATCCCCTTTTATGTTGGGTTTGAGGGGTCAGTTGCCAGGGCTGTTTAGGATGGTGAGTTGGCAATCCTCTTCTCTTCTCTTCAGGGTTCCATGCTGCCTCTGGGGTGGGTTGGGAAATGGAAATAACCTGCTTACTGTAATCGCTGAAATTCCAGAAGATCTTTACCATTTATTATTACTTGTGGGTCTAAGTCAGAGGTGCTAGGACCCCATAGAAGCCAGAACTTTTCTAGTGTGGTCTGGCAACATGAAAGGCCCCATTTGCATGTCATTGCATGCACCCACAGGTTTACAGCAGTGCCAGCCCCCAACTCCCTTAGTGCCCTTTTTACCGAGGAAGTGAGCAGCATGAACACAATGAGTAAACTATGTACTTAACTTAAAGGCATTAGATAGTCTGGTGATCCATAAGAGAAGGGCCACCAAACCCAGCAATACAGTCTCTTTACAGCACAAACAAAGTACAAAGGGGTAAAGACCACAACACAACAATACTGGAGAGTGTCCAGGGTATGGTGGGCAGGTGTGGTAATCAATGGTGAAGATATTCTGGAAGATCAATAATTATGGTTGTGGAATCAATGGCGACAAAATTCTGGAAGATCAACAGTTGTGGTTAGTAGGTAATTTTCATATCATCCAAGGATCAATTTTCACCAATGATTCCCACTTGTGGGTCAGAATACCAAGCTCTGAGAAAGTCCTCTGGACCAGGGAGGCTGGATCACAGGGTTCACTCAGGATAGTAATTCATTCAGAATTGGCCTGCCAAAGGCAGCATGCTGCCAGGCATGGACATCAAGGGCATAGTGCTTGGTAAAGATGTGCACTGTGCTTTAAGTTATAGCTCTGCAAATCTCAGCAATGGGCACACAGTGTACTTCTGCCACAGAAGTGTCAACTGCTCTGGTGGAGTGGACACATACCTTTCCCTCCAGTTTAACCTGAGCCATAGCACGGAAGTGGTGAAGGCAATTCACAGTCCGGGTAGAAATGTACTTGATTCTAACCAGTTGTCCCTTTTGTGACCAGTTGTCCCTTTCAGTTTAGATAGAAATCCCTTTCAGTTAGGTAGAAAGAGACAAAGAGCTCTTTACACTGTCTGACATTCTTAGTCCTGTCCAGGTAAAACATAAGGACCCTCTTAACATCCAGTGAGTAGAAAACCCTTTCTCCTTCATTTTGGGAGTTGGAAAGTCAGTGGTTAGGATTATAGTCTGATAAGATGGAATTCCAATATCAATACCACCTTAGTTAAAACTTGGGAGGTATATAGAGAAGTACTGTATCACTGTGGAAAACAGTATACAGAACATCTGTGACATAGAAACAGAAAAATAGAATTTGCTGGCAGACAAGGAATATTTGGCCCGTCTTGTCTGCCCATTATTCCCTGCCTATGGTATCACAGCAGATCCTAATTGATCTCTGGCCCATTCACCCACCCACCCCTTCCCTTTTCATTCCATATGCCTACCTATGCATTCTTGAAACCAACCACTGGTTTTGCCCCCACCACATCTGCTAGAAGACTGTTCCAGGAATCCACCACTCTTTCTGTGAAGAAGTACTTCCTCACATCTATCCTGAATCTACCCCCTCCAGCTTCTTATTGTGCCTTCTTGTCCTTGACCACCGTTTGTTCTGAAAAATATTTCCCTGATGTACCTTATTAACCCCCGTGGGGTAATTAAAGCATGAGGTGACCACAAGGTGGCCAAAGGATGGATTTCAGATACTTTATATGCAGTGGTGATAGCAACCAGAAATGCTGCTTTCCAAGTACAAACGTCTAAGCCACAAGTCACAGTGGGCTTGAAGGGTTTGCAAATGAGCATATCCAGCACAAGACTGATATCCCAGGAAGCTACTAGCTTCCTGATTGGAAGCCTCGAGTGCAGAATATCCTTGAGGAACCTCTTAAACAGTGGCAGCTATGCCAGATAGAGGGTTACCTACTGGTTTGTGGGATGCTGAAATAGCGGATAGGTGGATCTTAACTGTGAAATCCTGCAGGTCAGCATCAGGAAGGTTCAGCAAGTGCTCCAGAACCTTGTCAGGTGGACGCCTGAAGAGGTCCATGGAGGTTTTGAAGCACCAGACAGAAAATTGTTTCCACTTGGCAGTGTATGTTTTCCTGGTCAAAAGTGTTTCAGAGACCCTCTAAGATACCTTGTAGCCCTCCCGGTAGATGCACGTTCTCAGTGTGGATCTGCTTCCGGTGGGTTGGGGATTTAAGAGCGGACCAAAAGTAATGAAAAAAATGCAAAATAAAAAGAAAACAGGTAAACGGATTACTTTTTCTTTCATGCAGGGGCATTCTACAGAATCCTTTATACAGGTATGTGCCTAGAGACCCACTAATAAAAGCTGAAAGAAAACCAAGGGGCAAAGCTGACAGTGTCCTTTAAGGTACAGTCACCAAAAATGACTGCTTAGAAAAGAATGAGAAAGTGACTATGATGACAAGAAAGTCCCAGACCAGATCTCTAGTTTATAAATAAATGGTCTCCTCCAGAGTCAGATTTTTTAGAAGGGGATACTGGTGTGTTTAAATAATTGTACTCTACTTTGTAGTAAAACTACCACTACTACCAGGGGAAAAACCAGAGCTAGCAGCATTTATCAATGTGGTTATTTAATTGTGCACATTTAGATAAATGATCTCCTTAGAATGACAAAGTGACTGTGTGAGATCAGGGACTTGTATGCCACAGTTGCTACCAGTACATGATGGCGTGAATATGATCTACTGGCTGCACATCCCACCCCCACCCCATGATGATGATGATGATGCAGATGAAAGGCAGGCAAGTCTGAGATCTCTTATTTTTTAAAACCACTCTCCTGAATCTGAATTTTTGTAGATGGGGTCAGTGTGTATTTTTTTTTTTTGAAATTTAAGTTTATTGAATTATTGAAATGCATACAGAAGCATCAATCACCACAAGTGCGAACAATATAACAGAAACATCCCCAACCACCCTCCCAATCATCCCACCCACCCCATCCCCAAATACCCCACCTCCCCCAACCATCATACAACCCCTAGGCTAGGTTTAATAGATATACTAGGGTCCCAACCTCATAGTAAACCACCAAACCCTCCATACCCCTTCCCTCAAATGTTTCTTGCAAGGTCACAGATGAGCTGGTGCAGACCATTTTCATCTTGGAGTAGGGCAACCACAAATTAACATCAACATGAACGCATGGATAATCAGAAGTCATTATGGGAAAAAAAAAGAAGCGGACTACAAGGATCGGGCCTCCTTACATTAAAGCAATGCAAGAGTTTGTAATTTACTCCACCTCTTCTGGAACACACCAACGCGACCCTGTAAACTAGCAATCAAGCTCTCCGAATGAAGGAGAGCACTAAGCTCCGTAAGCCATTCAGGATAGGATAAGGCCAGACAATCCATCCAGTGCCTCAACACAAGCCGCTTGACTGCCATAGACACCAAAGCCATAAAGAACCGCTGCTTCTACACTGTCTATTTGAGAGTAGTCCCTAGGACACAGATTTCGGAGTGAAAAAACATCGCTAAACCAAGAAGGGGGTCCAGATTGTTCTTAATAAGGTTCCACAGAGGAGCAACTTTAGAACAGGCCCAAAATATATGGAGGAGATTACCTTCCTCTCTCAAACATCTAGAACAGTTGGGACTGAGAGCTTTTGAGTTTACACAGCTTCATTCGGAGTATAGTATAGATTGTTACTAATATAATATTGGGTTAACCTAAATCTATCCTATGTGATGAAACCTGTGCAGGTCTTTCCAAATGGGCCAGTTTGGATTGCCTCTGCAGTAATGAGGACCAGACACGGAGCCTTCACCAATTTCAGGAACTTATAGTTAAGAAGATAAGAGTAGATTAGAGATATAGAGTGAGACTGAGAAGCTAAGCGAAGATCTCAGAGAGAAATGGGTGACCTTAGACTCTTTAGAAGGGGCCAAACTGTCCAATCAGAGAGGTGTCTCAGTTGATAAACTTTAAAGATATCCTTCTTGGGGATACCAAATTTATCCAGAATGTCCCGGGAGGTCAAGAGAGAGCCTTGACAGTAAAAGTTTTCAATTTTGGCCTCTGCAATCTGCGGAAGCCAGTCTGGAGGAATCCAAGATACACCCAACTTAATGTTAGGGTTGAAAACCACCGCTGACCAAAGTCAGTAGAAGGCTAAATACCAAGAGAGGCCAGACATTGCGCCAGCGTCTTAAGAGACAATAGGATCGTATCGCCAGAAACCCGTCATTTAATCCTCCCAAAGTGACAAAGTATATGGCAAGGTATCCAATTTAGCTTTAGAAGTAATAGACGCTCAAACTGTAGCCAGGGGGTACAATCTAAACTACGATTCACAGAAAGCCACCTCCCAATTTCGGAGAGATGGGTGGCCCAATGGTAAAGAATAAGGTTGGGAGCCTGAGTCCACCCTTCTCCTTAGGAAGTGAGAGTTTGGCATAGGAACAGCGAACTCCTTTCCCCGCCCAGATAAAATCCGAAAATATAGTATGAAATTGCTGAAGGAATGCAACAGGGAGCCACAGATTTAACAAGTTAAGGGGGTATAAAATTCTGGGAAGGCTGTTCATCTTAATAATATTGATCCGGCCCCAAAGAGAAATGGGGAGCTTTGACCATCTATTCAGATCCTGTTGAACAACCTTTTTAATACTATCTAGTTTCAAATTTTTCAGTGTGGTGGGGTCTGTAGCAAAATGAATTCCCAAATACTTAATGGATTTAGGTGACCATCTCAAACCAAAGGAAGTAAAGTCCTGCCTACAGGTATAGACATTTAATGGGAGAATCTCTGATTTAGAGACATTTAGCTTATAACGGGAGAGGGTACCAAACTGGTTAATAAGTTCAATAGCAGCCACCAGGGATTCTTTTGGGTATTCCAAATGGAGAAGAATATCGTCCGCATAAGCCGAGAGAACGGAGTCCTGTTGCAAGATCCTGCAGCCATCAGTGTGTATTTTGTATGTCACCAATTATTTTAGCATAGCAAAGGGGCTCGGTATGGAACACAACGGGAAGCAATGTGAAAGAACAAGAGAACCAGGCAGTCCAAAGTGACCACTTCACCACTGCTACTACTACCACTAGTATCGGGGAAAAAACAGAGCCATGGTTATGTAAGAAATAATTATTCTTAGGTGCATAAGGTAATATATAATCTTGTCAGAATGAGAAAGTGACTGTGTGTGAGATCAGGGACTTGTCTGCCACAGTTGCTACCAGTACACTATGACGTGGACACATACCTCTCAACCTTTTGTCCTCCAAATGTGGAACATTGCCTCTCAAAATGTGGAACAAATGAGCAAAATCTGGAACACTTAAGCAAATCTTTACCTAAGAAGCAGCTCAGAACACTGTTAAAATGTTTGCATTTATGTTCACAAAGTCTGTTTATAATTAAATGATACATTTTTTGCATCATTTACTGTAGATTTTTGCTTTAAAATGTTAATACTGAATGTGGGACAAGTCCTCACAATGTGGAACAGGGAGTTTTTGTAAAGTAAAATGAGGAACGTTCCTCATAATGTGGTACAGTTGAGAGGTATGCGTGGACATGATGTACTAGCTGCACTTCCCACCCAACACCAGGATGATGATGATGTGGTCAAAAGGCAGACAAGTCCCAGATCTCTATTTTTAAGCAGTCCAGTGAGTCTCAAAATTGAAAGATGATGTGTCACTCCATAGCTGCAGCACAGGTACTGATGTCAGTGTCATCTTCTTCAAGATCAGCATCACATATGTAGCCGAAGTTTGGCAAGTTAACCTTCAAGAACGTTAGTTTCTCCACATTGGCTGGTGTTAATCTTGCTCATTTATCAAACACAACATCCCCAGCAGAGCTAAATAAACACTTGGAACAGACATTGGAGGGTGGGTATCCAATATACATACAAGACAGGGCAGCCAGCTTTGGCCAGCATGATTTTTTCTCTTGCCAGTGAGCTAAAGGGTCATCCTTACTACTAATGTTGGGCTCAGACAGATATGAATCTACCATGCTTACTACTGAGCATGCATTTCCTCCTTGTGGAATTTCAATGTCCTATAGCTGGCCCAAAATGTCATCCTCCTTGTTGTTTGCTTCTGTACTGGTGTTTGGAGAAGTCTTTTGAATTTGAAGTGCTGTCATTGTAGTACTGCTTGACAATTCTCCTAATGAAACCTCATCTACTGCATCAGTCAAAAGTTGACTGTAGTTTAACTCCTCCATATCATCAGAAACCAGACCAGGAAGGTATCTGTTCCGAAAACATGGATCTAGCAATGTTGCTAGGAGATACTCCTTCAGGGCCAGATTAAGGCAACCTGGGGTCCTAGGCCCAAGAGAAATCTGCCCCCCCCCACTGTAACCCCTTACCTTGGACAATCACCTTACTTATGCACCTCACATCGAACATGTTGCCAAGAATGTGGACACTAAACCAGGTCAACTATTCAGACATAGAAGGAGTCTGACTCAAAAAGCACTTAAACTTGCTGTTCACAGCTCAGTACTATCCATTATTGATTATGGCTTGGTAATATATGGCTCTGCCCCAGCCACATCTCTCAAAAGGCTAAGCACTACCCTTAACAAAGCCTGTCAACTTATCACTGGCACTAATCAACTCACACACACTTGTGACCTCTACACCCTTACTGACTGGCTAAAACTACAAGACCAGATCAAATACCAATCATGCATACTTGCCAAACAAGTGGTAATTGGAGTCATGCCAGCTGGCGTCACCTGTCTTTTGCCTAAGTCCCTCAGGTCCCATCACACACGGACCTCTGACACTGAACTTTTTCTTGTTTCTAGGGTACAGACTACCCAATGCCAGCGATCCTTCATCTACAGAGCCCCTTACTGGTTAAATGGTCTGGGCCTCCAACTGATCAATCTTTCATATATTGCCCAATTTAAGCTACTCCTGTACCATTACATCATGAATGAAGCTCCCTGTGATTGCCTCAATTAATCGTACTCCTTGCCATCTGCCACCTCCCAGCCAACATCTACCACAACGACGCTGGCCCTGGCTGCCTCCTCCTCCAATTGCACCACTTTGTCCCTCCCACTCACCCATTTCCCTCTCTCCTCTTACCCTCTTCCTACTCTACTGGGTTTACCCTCTGACCACTACTCATGCTCTGCCTCCTTTCTCACCCTCCTTCAACTCTCGCTAATACCCTACCATTTAGACACCCTTGCCCACCTTGGTGTCATCCTCTCTTTCCTCCCAGCCACCCTTATATTCCTCTGCTACCTTGCTTCATTTTCCTGACAATGCCTCATGGCTGCAACCTTTTCCACTACTATGCCCTGCCACCTATCCCATCCCCTTTTTTCCCCTATCCCACTCCATCTCCTGTATGACCTCCCTCTCTTGCTTACACTACTGTTTTTGAAATGTTAATACCTATGTCTAATGATTTTGTTTTCACTGTTCACTAGAATTTATATGCTTCCTCCTCTGTCTGTTTTTGTAACCCTCTCCCATTATAACATGGAACCTATGTAAATGAGCCCCTTTGTGCTCGAAGGTATTTCTAATCAAGAATGAATAAATAAATAAAATGCCCCTTCGCCATGAGTGCACGTCTTGGTTATTGCATATTAGTTACTGAAACATGAAAACAATGTTCTTACTGTTCCTAAAAAGTGGCATAAAATGCTTTAAAATTAATTAAACTAATACTATCAGTATGGAACAAGCATTTGTCAATGCCAAATGTTTGCCTGCTGGCATTGGCATTGGTAGTGTAGGAGTTAGAGAGATGCATAATAGGAATGGCAGTGAAGTATTGAACTGAAGCCAACCCCACCATCACCCTGCAGAGACTGACAAGCATTGAGGTGTGCCTTTGGGTCGTCAGGCATAACAGCCATGCCATTTCACCACACCCTACCCTGCAGGCACCAACAAGTGTCACGGTGTGTCTTGGGGTCTTTGGGCCTTATACTTACCCCATTCCATAAGGAAATACAATGAGATGGGTGCAGTATAGGAGAATGGGGTGAACTTTGGGGCCAAAGAGTCCAAGGCACACCTCGATGCCTGTCACTGGCTGCAGGGTGTGGGTGGGGGTGGAATGGTATGAGCATTACAGGCGACAAACCCAAGTCACACCCCTGATTCCTGTCAGTATCTACAGGGTGGGGTGTTATGGCTGAAAACCCTAATGGTGCAGGCGTTCATTGGTATTTTCACTCCAATTTTTCAACATGGTTATTTTGTGACCCCACCTCATGTACAGTGGCAATATCAGTTCGTTAGCCGAAAGCAGATTTTGCACAGCGACTACAACATTTGTCAGCACAGGTGAGAAAACACACTTTGAACAGGATGTGAAAAATGACAGCTATACTGTTCATGAGGAGGTGTAAAAAATGGCAATGTTGAAAATCTGGAGTGAAAATTAAAAAAAACTGGCTAAGTCACGTGCGTGTGTAGAAACTGCACAACGCACACCCATAATGTAATTAGTTTGGGGATTGTTTACAGAAGATTGTCAACACAGGCATTTTGGGACCTCGGCTCATGAACAGTGTCACTTTGATTTTCTTAATGTGTCCCGAACACTGATTTCCCACAGCGACCATGCATGTCTGCGCCGGAAGTGCGAAAACACATTTTGGCCAGGGTGTGAAAAATGACAGCTGTACCGTTCATAAAGAGGTGTGAAAAACTGCCAGTGTAGAAAATCTGGACTGAAAATATTACAAATTCGTCAACTTACGACGGTGTGTGGAAACTGCACAATGCACGCTCGTAACACAGTCAGTTTATGGACTTTTGTCATCAAATTTTCAACATAGCCATTTTAAGACATCTGCTCATGAACAGTGTCACTATGATTTTCTTAATCTGTCCCGAACATTGATTTCACAGCGCGCTACTTGTGTGAAAACACATTTTGGGTGAGATGTGAAAAATGACAGCTATACTGCTCATACGGAGGTATGGTAAAATTGCAATGTTGAAAATCTGGGTGAAAATATTAAAAATTTGTGATGTTGTGAGCGTGTGTAGGAATTGCACAATGCACGCTCATAAAACAGTCATTTTTGGGAATTCTTTCACCAAATTTTCAACATGGGGTTTTGGGGGGCCTACCTCATGAACTGTGACACTGTTGTGTTACTTGGTCCTGTAAAGTGGTTCCATGTAGTGACCATGAAATCACCTTTCGGGACTGAATAACAAAATGACAGTGCCAGAATTCATGATATGGGCTCCCAAGAACCCCATGTTAAAAATTTGGTGAAATAATTCCCCAAAATGCCTGAGATATGCATCAAAGTTGAAAATCCCCTATTTATTCCATTATACAGCTTACTGGCATTTCCTCAGTTTGCGGCCGGCTTTGAAGAGTGCAGATGTGTTCTCAGTCCACTGAAGATCATCGCGCCAGACTCTGGAGGTAAGTATGGGGAGGAGGGGTGTGAGAGGCAGGGTGAGCAGAGGGTGGTGCGGTGGGGGAGGGGCAAGACAGTCTGCGAGGGACCATTTTTTCTTACAGGTCATTTATTTTAAGACAACGCCGGGACTTTTGTCACGCTGGGGTGGGCTCCCAGCATGGCAGCTGGAAGGTTGTTTTGGGGGGCAGTGGAGCCGATAGGGGATTGGGCACCCCCATCGGCCATACGGACATTTGCCACACTGGGGTGATCTCCCAGCATGGCAACTGGAAGTCAGGGTTTTTTGTGTATGTGTTGGGTGGGGTACAGTGGAGCTGATGGGGGAATGAGCACCCCCATCACCATACGGTCTTTTACCATGCTGGGGTGGGCTCCCAGCATGGCACCTGGAAATCTGTTGGGGGGGCAGCGGAGCCAAAGGGGGATTGAGCACCCCCATCGGTGATACAGTGTGTGGGGGGACTTGGGACTGCATGAGTATGCTGGTGTGGGCTCCTAGCTTGCTACATAGGTGTGTGTGTGGGGGTGAACTGTCTATGACAGTTCGGATGCAGTGAGTGCTGACTTGTAGGCAATTTGCATACTGCCGATCGATGGCAGTATGCAAATTGCCTACATGAGCCATGGTGTTTTCCTTTAAACTGTATGCCACTGCATCTGAATGCCCATCACAGACAGCTCGGATATTCATTGGCACGGTGCAGCCACGCCTGCAAAAGGGAGCAGGGTATTGGAAGTGAGGGAGTTACACCTATGAAAACTCATATGGTGGCACTATGTCTCTTGCACATGCGTGCAAGCAAACATAAAAATAACAATAGCCTGAGTTTTGATCATTTAGAGAAAATAATTAATAATAGACCTTGTAAAAATAATTTTTTGTATGCGAAATGTCATGATTTGCACTTCCCCAAAGCCCCCCAACCCCAAACACACAAGTGTGCCCTTGCAGACTAGGTGTTATCATATTGTCCGGTTAGGTAGTATGAAACAGGATGCGGGAATTTCGTTGGGTTGAGTAGAGACCAATCTCTAAAAGAGGCTAGGTCCTGGGTGGTGTAGGAGTTAAGTTTGTGATTTACTAGGGGGGTTATGAACTTTAGAGATTATAGTACAATGCAAGTGATTATTGGAAGAATTTGAGATCATTCCTAATATCAAACATTTCTGTTATTGATAAGTAAGCCAGGATCCATAAATGGCAAGATTTACTGATGGAAATCTTGAGATACTTTCATTTGTTCACCCTGAAAACAGAGCTGTATCAGGGTCAGAACGTGAGTATGAGTGAGATGAGAGAATTATAAAAAAAAATATGATTTTTAATTGTACCATTGAAACTTACTGTAGATTTCTCAATTTTATGAGTGAGATTAAATATTATTTTTTATTTATTGAGATATCAGAACTACAAACTTTTGAGTCAGAGACTCCTTTGCAAAGGCTCCACGTCATGAAAGTACAAAACAAAAGAAATGGACAATACAATGAAAGGTATTACAAATGAATGAGGAGGGTAAAACAACCCAGAGTCAAGTATGGTACAAAGGTAACGCGCAATACATTGAAAGATATTTCATCTGAATGTGGAGGGTAAAACAACCAAGAGTCAAACATGGTACAAAAAAGTCCCATCAAATTAAACTATTGCTTGCATTCACATTTCAAGGATAATACAAGGTTTCCTAAACCAATAAAACAGACACTTAAGATAAAATATAAAGCATACTCACTGAATTGCACTGTTAATCTTTTATAGTTAAGAGTAAGATTCTAAGCTGGGATTCTAAATGTGTGTGGCAAACAAAGCAAAGGAAATAGGCTTGTTCACACCTTAAAGGTCATCCTGGCTGGGGCCCCTGAAGCTGTCAGCTGCACTTAACACCTAATCAGGGAGGTGAGAGGCGTGTCACAGTTCAGCCCCTGACTTACTAAGTGGCTGAGTCATTTACAAAAAAACATGCAGCTCAGGTAGAAAAAAAGGATATATAGTAAATATATGTTGGGGATTGCTGGGGGCCCCTGGCAGGCAGGGGCCATAGGCCCCTGTATGCCTTAATCTGGCCCTGCTGCCAATTATCTTCATGCTGTCTGGCATGTGCCGATGTACCCTTGCCAGATGGATGACTTACCCTTGTAACACCTACTCTCTTCCCCAAGCTTCTTCTAGTACAGTACCACCACCAGCTAGTCTCTCATAAACAATATCAGCACCAACTTCAGGCAACCTGCACACAAGTATCCCCACAAATAATGGGACTGCTTGCCTTCAGTATGGCCTCTCAGCTCTCAACTGCCTGACACAGGTTCAGTCAGCCTCTTCTATAGTTAGTTCTGGTCATGTGACCTGTCATTCTACAAGCTTTTTACTTTATAGCCATTGGAAGTGGGCTCTCAGTCCCATCCATACCTCCCGTATGAAGCAACTGATTCATCCCAGCCAACCCCCAGTGATCCAAGCTCATTCCCGAACCTCAGTCACCAGCTTGATAGGAGATAAGTTGCCCAACACCTCAGCACCCTGTGCCACTGTGCCAGCTTACAAGACCTGTCTTAATCTCCCATATACTTAATGTTTAGGTGTTACCAGCACCTCATTTTTAGGTTTTCATAATATATAAACCTACTAAATAAGGAAAATTATAATAATAATACATTGGCATGCCTAATTCCATTTCCAAGACTAATAAGAAAGAATAAGACAGAGGGAAAATTCTTCTGCTACCACCTCTTCCTAGCCTGCTTCAGCCCAGAACTCTATAAAGTCTACAGGTTAGTGCTGGGCCTGAGACTTGGGGATCCCCTAAATGGAGGTAAGCAAGGCTTCCCTCACAAAACCACCACAGAAGAGCATTAGGCCAAAAGGTACTGTAAGTCTTTTGACAGAAAAAAAAAAAAACTCTTGAAGGAGCTAGGTTTCCAATGGAAATTTATTAAGAAGTAGAGCGCTGAAAATTCTGGGTTTATTTCTTTTTAATCCAATCAGCCCTATCCCTGCCATGCCCATCTGGTATCCACCTCCTCTAGACTCCCCTGACTTGAAGATCCCCATGGACTGCCCCCTGTGGCAGGGCCAGGAAGGGGAGGGACATCCTCCTCTCACTCAATAACTCTTATCCAGTGATGGGTCAGTGGTCCTTGCAGTGATGCAGGCTGGGGAATGATGGGCAGGGCCACTGGAAAATTGTGCCCGCAATTTTTTTGCAAAATCCGCAATTTTCACCATTCTCCGCAAAAACTGACATATTCCACAATTCCTTGCAGTTTTTGAGTTTTTGTATTGAACTGTGTAAAAAGTATTAACATTTTACATAAAATCCTCTCAAATATATTGACAATTTTGCATGCAGACTTGGGTTTGGCTGAAACAATGCAGTGCAAGGTAGGACAAGGGTTTTATGTGACACTGATTTCTTTTGAATCCTTGTCTTGTTTAGTTTCAAAATCCACTGGCCAAGCATAAGTACACTTAAATGCTTAACATTTGTTTGGTGTTGAAGTAGTCTATCTGAAAATATTTTGTTGCCACACAGACTGAAACAAAAGATGGGAGAAAAGGTGCAAATTATCCCATTCATTTAAATGGGGTGCTAACTACTGTATGAAGCATTTTTGCAAGTGGCAGGGCAAGTTTTTCTTTGTGAGCATACTTTCATTCAGACTAGTTTTGATTCACACAGCTGAGGATTTTTGGATGGGCCAATTTTAAATTTGAATAAGCAAATTGCTAACAGTGATCTCACCCTTAGCAATCTACCATCTAAATGCTCACATGCAAAGACTACAATAAAAACCTGACTAAAGTCTAAAAACAAGCTTATAAAACACAAAATGTAGCTGAACATTTATCTTTAAACAAAATCACTTATGCCAGAGTAAAACAAAGGTAAATTACAGGATACCCTGACTACTGTAGGATGCAGTAAAAATATATTGGTATTTTTTTACGTTTTGGTAACTGCATGAGGCCCACTATGCACAAGTGCTTGTTTTCAGGTACCACCCAGGAGCACTAAGGAGGTTAAGTGACTTGCTTAGAATCACACAGTATGCAAATGGAAGTTTTGGGAATCAAACCCAGGTCTGCTAGATGTCGTCAGCTCATTCACAGTTTGTTACTCTAACCTCTAGATTATATTGCCAGCCCCAATAACTCCCAGATTTAAAATATTAATATAAATTTCAAAAAAAGTGTTCAGTTCCTACAGTACAGATTATGACCATTAAACACTTTAACAACATTTTACTAAACCTTAATTATTCACCACTCTATCTGCTTATTTTTTCTTGTACCAAAGTGGTCGAATAGCTGGCAGAGCACTGTAAATAGCTGTTGATTAGGCTACATTATTCTACAGCCAGAGACAAAAAAATATATATTTTTTCTGGCTTTATTTAATATTGGCTCACTTTATAGAATCTATTTAGCACTGTATGAGGCAGATGCTTTTAAGTTTTGGAAGATAGGCAACGCTTACGATAGTTTATCAGTTTAGTATTCTTTTTAGGAACACAAACTTTTCTTTATGTTTTAAACATATTCAGGTGTCAGCGTACTCATTTAGCAATTTATACTGACCAATATATGTTGCAGAAAACATTAAAAGATTTATTGTGAAGCACTCAGGGTCTATAGTCGAACGCCCACAATTTTCTGCAATTTGTGCAAAATTGGGTAACCTTTTCTATAATTTTCCAGTGGCCCTGATGATAGGCAGAACTTTATGTAGTCTGCACTAACCTTTTTTTGTGTTTTTTTCCCATGATTCCCCCGTCACTTAGGCATATAAGCATGTGCATGTGGAGGTGCACACACTATGGAACCACAGCCTCTCCCATCTATGTCACTTGAGCACCAACACTGCACCCTGGCCAACACCTCATGGCAGCCAAAGCCCAAGTGGGCATGCCTCCCCACCCTGGGAGAGGATAGTTGTTTGTGGACTCTCAGTCCTTACCCCTCCAGCTGACCTGTGTTGACCCAGGCTTGTTCCTGAACCCGGGTCGCCAGCATGGTAGGAGGTAAAGCACCCAGCACCTCAGCTCTCCACACCACTGGGGGCCAGCTTACATGAACCATCTTAATCATCCATGTACTTAACATCTAGAGGCTCATTTTTAGGTTTCTATAACATATAAACCTACCAAACAAAGTAAGTAATATTACTAATAGTCAGGCATGCCTAACTCAGTTGCCAAAACAAATAGCAAAGAATAAGACAAGAGGAAAATTGTTTCTACTACTGCCCTTCTTCCTAGCCTCTTCCAGCCCAGAACTCTATCAAGCCCACTGGTTACTTCTGTGCTGGAGCCGATAGGGGATCCCCAAATGGAGATCTGCAGGGCTTCCCCCAGCAAACTACCACGGGAGATGATTAGGCCAAAAGGTACTGAAAGTTCTTTCATGGAAGAAACTCTTGAAAGAGCTAGGTTTCCACTGGAAATTTATTAAGGAAACCCTGGATTTATTTATTTTTAATCTTACTTAAGTGTTTGCTTTAGACAAGAAATGTAAATGTTTCTTTCCCAAAATATTTAAGAAAATAGCTTCCTTCTTTCCCTGTGATGGTGGGGGGAGGGGACAGGTGTACAAAGCACATGCTTTTGATGCTTACTGTAATATTCCCTTATTAGGCCCCTTGCATGTTGATCCTTTTACTTTAAAGAGCAGGTCCCTTTTAACCTGGACTGCAACTGAGAAGCTGAGCCAACATTCCTTGTTAAGTATATATTTTTTGCCACGTGCAACACAGGAACAGCAAGGCTAAGCCGTCACTCTTTGCATCAAAGAGTAAGGTAAATGAAACCTTTGTTTTTACTTTATTTTTCCTCCAACTGCTGCAGTATGTAGCCAACTGGTGGTAGTACTCATAAAGGAGAAAGGGGGTAAGGTAAGGGAATGGAGGCACCACTGCAAAGCAACAAGCCTCACAATCTAAACAAGAAAAAACTGAAGCAACTAATGCATATAAAGCCCTTGCAGGGTTTTCACGCATAGGGCTGATTATCAACATAGCATAAATGCAGTGTAAGAGGCAACAATCCCATTTTTCAACTTCCAAATCATACATGTATAAGCTCCCCCCAGTTTTAAGGGGGGCTTACTATAGCTTCTCCCTCTCCATTGGCTTAGGCATTAAATTTGGGCAGCTTGGGCCCACCCCTAGGTGTGCCCCCCCCATGCTGCTATAAAAGAAGGGGGATGGATGGGTAGTAGTGGAGAAGGACAGTGGGAAGAACTAGTACAAGTGGGGCCAGGGGTTTGAGCCTTGGCCTGGGAGTGGCAGTCCCCAGCCTGCGGCATTGGTTCTGCATACAGGTGTTTGCAGGGACATGTTCAGGGGCAAGATACAAAGGAATGGGATCTCATGGGTGCTTGGAAGGCAATGTCATGAAGGGAAGAAGAATTCAAGCCTACTGGTGCTGGATGCACTGGGGTAGGTCTAAGGGCCTGTTCTGTTTGGAGCAAGCTGGCAGTGGGGATGCTGCAGTAGTTGCAGTGCTGTGGCATGGCTTCAAGGGTAGTGGCAGGGCCTTTGGGAGCTGTACCCAGTGTGACACGCTGCTGGGGGTGGATTTGGTGGCCTGCATGGGATCTCACATTTTTGGACCTGCCGTGCCCATGTCTGGGGCAGGTTCCGATCTTGGCCCAAAGTGTAGAAGGTTAGCGTAACTGTAAGGAGGGAGCTGTGTTCACTTGTGGGAAGTCCCCCAGTGGAAAAGTTGGAGGCCTGGTGCCAGGAAAACGCTTTGGGCAGCTGACACCCAGCAGAGTTTGGTAAAGAGGTTATTCTGGTTTCTGGTTCATGCTACCATCCCCAGGGAGCCAGTTGTTTCTGCAATCATCAAGTTAATGTCTGAGCTTTTTCAGCTCTGAAGCAGTGTGGCTGCCATCTGTTTGGGACAAGATGCCATTTTCATGCTATTTTAACTGCCACAAGTGTACCTGTAATTTTTACGTTGTCCTCCAGCTCCATGGAGCTGACCCAGCTAAATTTTATTTATTAATTAAATATGCATTTTTATTTCCCCACTGTGGTGTTGGCTTCATTTTTATGTTCTGCTGGCTAACTACCTTTGTCCCTCCCCTGTTATCCCTGCACCCCTCCAGTTACTGCAAGATGCTCAGAATATCCTCCAGGTATCAACTGTTGGAGGTTTCCATTCCCAGTAAATGATTTCAGTGGGCAAGGTAAGACCTTTAAAGTTATTCCAATTGGTCTCCTGGATTGAAACTGTATTTGTGCCACCTCCACCTCATCATTACCATCAAGACCCCTAGACACAGGAGGTGAAGGTAGGGTTACAAATGTGGGGGCTCATCTAGGATCTAATTGTGGCTATAAAATGTCCAGATGGCGGTGCTTGAGGCTGCTAGCCTGTGGGCTATGGGTATTTGGCAGTGCATCATGGCTGAGGGTCACCATTTTGTCCTGTATTCATGCCTTGTGGTCCTTCTTCATTACAATGGAGGCATCAAGCAGTGGCGGCTGTATAGTCAGGTGGTATAAGAGGAGATTTCTGATTCACTGGTGCAACTTAGTTTAATAAAGGAGAATGCAGGAAAAGTGCCTTTTTTCCCTTGAGTGACTGAAGGTGTACAACAATTAGACATGGCAGAAAAAGTTCTGTCCATGGAGTCCCAAGCCCTCATTCCAGGATCTTTGCTGTCCTGGCTGTGGAAGTCAGCAAAAGGGGACAGCAGAGGAGAGGTGTGCATGCTGTGGTTATCAAGAAGAGGGAGTAGAGCAGTGCAGAATGGGAAAAGTCTGAATCTTCAGAATTTCAGTGAAATTTTGAAAAATTCTGCAAAATTTCACAGAATGTCATCAGAATTTTGTGGAATTTTTTAAATTTAATTATTTGGTTATAAGTCAGCTGCTAGAGCTCTAAAATTTGGCATACATACTCTTTGGGTCAATGTCCACTAACGTGTCAAATATTGTGGAAATTGGATGGATAGTTTCAAAACTGTAGGTACTCAAATGTTGTCATTTTATTGTTTGTGCGAAATTTCATGAACATTTTTATCTGCATATACCTTAACTGAATACTGGGTCAGAAATCTTAAATTTGGCATTATTTCTTGATGATAGGTGTTCTTCATGACAATATGATGCACCGACTCATAGTTATATGTGCTCAAATTCTGCCATTTTAGTTTTTTCAGGAA
This sequence comes from Neoceratodus forsteri, assembly GCA_016271365.2. Lineage (NCBI taxonomy): Eukaryota > Metazoa > Chordata > Ceratodontiformes > Ceratodontidae > Neoceratodus > Neoceratodus forsteri. Next base: position 706,238,867 of record CM057455.1, read on the forward strand.
ATTTCATGAACAAATTTCATCTGCATATAACTTAGACACCTTTGGAGCCAGACATGTGTAAATTAGTACATATATCCTTTTTGTAATGCTTATAGAATGGTCTAAATATGGAGAGAATTAGATAAGCAATTTCTAAGTTATAGGGGTTCAAAGCATCTGTGTAAATATTTGCAAAACTTTGTGAAAACTATCAAAACTGTGGATGTTTGTAACTTCTCTACTCCTGAATGCATAGAGTTAACATTTGACATGCATATCCATAGTCTGTGAATCCTGGTGTCTAACACAACTGGATAAATTGGTTAAGCATTTTGCAGAAGAAAAAAAAATGATTAGTAACATTTTCTCACATATTTATGATAGCATATTCTGTAGATGAAGCATCCAGATTCTTTCATGGAATTTTACATTGACAATGCACATGTCACTACTTAATTTGATAAGCTGGGCTAAGTTTTTTGCAGTCCTACTGTTCCTCTCTGGGTGACTATACCCCCACCTTCTCTGTTGGCATAGTCAGATTGACTCAGTAGAACTACTGATCCCACTGATATCCACTTTGTTCTTTACAGCTACAAATTCCCTTAAAACATGAGTTACCTACTCCTTTTCCTATCAACCTACTCTGTTGGAATAGCAAGAATGCTTTCATCCTGCTGCCCAAGACATGGTGAAACTGTACATCTAACTCCAGAACCTGATGACCCCAGGCTACCTGCCTCTTATACCCCTATCCTTTAAATAGAATCCCTAGATAAGGCTCAGTGAAATAAGAAAATTCCAGTTTTATGGAATTTTTCATGAAATTCTACTATTTTCACAAAGACTTCTAGGATTTGACATTACGTACAGATGTTATTTTGCAATTTCTAGCAGCAAGCAATTAATACAAATACACACACAATCACCTTGTAAGGTCTGAAAACCTACCAAATTTAATGGTATTGCATTCTGTAGTTTGAAAGTTTCAGGGATTTATAAATTTGTTGTTTACATTCTTGCAAAATTACATTTTTAAATGTTGTGAAAGTTTGACTACTTTTAATTCAATCCCATTTAAAGCTGCAAATATGAACTTTTTTTTAGAAATGGCCATGTGGTATAGTAGTTTAAATGTTTCAACTCTGGTTAAATGTGGATAGGTAGTTTTAAAATTACAGGGAACTAACCGAAATTTAAATTATGGCAACATGTTTGGCAGGATACAACTCAGCCCCATTTAAAGCTAGAAATCTGAAACTCCATGCATATACAAATGTAGTGATAACCTGTATACCTGTCAGTTTTTGTAACATTTCAATGAATACTATCAAAAGTATACTAAAATTACAGAAATCCAAATTTTGGCAAAAGATTTGGCTACCTATAACTCAACTCATATTGAAGGTTGAGACTTAAAACATGGTGCATATACACATTCTATTTGCTTCTCTAAATTCTAATATTGTGGAGAAATTTGGAATCGAAATTTTAAAATTATCTCAAAATAACTGAAAATTTAATTTTGATTAAATGTTTGGCTACCCATAACTCCACCCACTTTCAATCTACAACTCTGATATTTAGAACACTCCTATATACTATAGGGCACCATTTATGTGCCAACTATGCTGTTATTTGGACATGTACTTTTATCCTTATCATGAAATAACTGAAATTAAAAATTTTGCAAAATTCTGAAGAATTTTCCTAAAAATTCCACAGAATTCCACTGAATCAAAATGGTCATTCCACAGGCATTCCTTGGGCAGAATTTTGTATTCTGCACAGCTCTAAGAGGGAGTGGTTCGGTTCCCATTGTGCTCTGTTTGCTCAAGAAGGCCATCTGTATGACTATTCGAAGGTACCTTCTACTCATTTGTCTGGCCCTATTTAACTATAGCTTTGGTGGGCACAGTATCAGTGGTATCCCAAGGGAGCCTGGACATACACGAGAAAGTGAAGCCATCTGCTCCCCTCCCTGCGGAGTCCAACTTGGGGGCCACTGATGTTATCAAATCAAATCAAATCATCCTTATTTTTATAGCAACTTTCAAAAACCAAGGCACTGTACATAAAACCAATTACATCAAGTAAAAACAGAACAGAAACAATAAAAACAAATCATCCATATTTCAGGAAGGCTATGTCAAATAAATAGGTTTTTAACTTGACTTTAAAAAGATCAGTGGTTGAGCATTCTCTCAACCAATGAGGTAGAGAATTCCACAGGGTCAGAGCCAAGAAGAAAAAGGCAAGGGAACCAGAGGTCTTCAAACATACCCTGGGAATCTCCAGCAGTCCTTCATTGGTGGATCAGAGAGGACAGAGGGGGAGGTAAGGTATCAAGAGATCTTGCAGGTAACTGGGTTCCTGTTTGTGTAGGGCTTTAAAGGTTAGCAAGCCAACCTTAAAGGTGATCCACTACTGAGCAGGCAGCCAATGCAGCTCGTGGAGCACAGGCATAATATGACTGGTCCTAGTGGTCCCAGTCAGAAGCATGCCCTCCATATTCTGCACTAACTGCAAGCAGCGGATATCAATCCCTGGTAGCCTTAGATATAGGGAATTGCAGTAATCAAGATAGGTAGTGACAAAGGCATGGACCAGTGTTGGAAGATCTTCTGGGGGAACCAGATGTTTCACCTGGGCGATATTCTTCAGATGATAAAAAGAGGATTTGATGACAGCTGACACCTGAGATTTTAGGGTCAGACCATCATCAAAAATAACACCCAAGTTACGCACCCAGTCTGAGGTAAGAAGCGGTCACTATCAATCAACAAGCCAGATGGCTGTCCAGCTCCTAAATCTGCCCCCAGGTGACCTGAGTCCACAACCAACACTTCAATCTTGTCTGGATTCAGTCTTAGCCAGCTTGAACTCATAACCAGGAACTGATCTCAGCAAGACAATTATTTAGCATGGATAGTGCATCATTCTGTCTGGGCAGAAAGGACATATACAGCTGAGTATCATCTGCATAGCAGTGAAAACTCAGAGTGTATTGCCTGATGATATCTCCCAATGGCAGCATGTACACTGCAAACAACATGGGGGCCAAAATGAAACCCTGCGGCACCCCACAGAGCAGGGAGTGAGCGTCAGAAGAATAAATTCCAGTGACAACTCTCTGACACCTGCCCGTGAGGTAAGAATGGAACCATTTGAGGACTGTACCAGACAGCCCATAAAAAAGCCACAGGTGCTCCAACAGCACCCCGTGGTCTATAGTGTCAAATGCGGCAGAGACATCGAGAAGGACCAGAATGGTACATGCCTTTTTATCTCTAGCCATTAGGAGATCATTCAGTACCTAGACAAGAGCAGTCTCCATGCTATGCTTCTTCCTAAAACCAGACTGGGGAGTATCATATACATTGTGAGTTGTAAAGTGATCGTCCAATTGCAGCGCAACCACCTTTACAATAACCTTACCAACAAATGGTAGGTTAGAGATAGGCTGGTAATTAGTAGATAGTCTGGATCCAAGGAAGATTTCTTAAGGAGTTGTCGTACAACCGCCTCCTTCAGGAGGTCAGGAAAAACCCTAATCTCCAAGGACTTCCAGACAATTTCAGCAAGGATAGGGTAGATAACATGTACACATCCCTCCAAGAGGGGTGTAGGGCCCGGATCCAAACTACAACTGGTTGGGCGCAATGTTTGGATGATCTTCACAATGTCCATGAGTTCAGGCCGACAAAATTCTGACCAGCTAGACTGAGTGTATGTCACTTCCTGTCGATCACTGCAGTCCGTCAAAGGAGAGGTCAGACTGATGCAAGACCAGGTGCTGAAAACCTTATCTTCAAAGAATCGAGTGAACTCCTCGCATCTCAGCTGAGAAAAAGCTTCTCCGGGTTGGAGACAGATTGAATTGCACACCTCCTGTTGGTGGAAGCCATGGAGTAGGAAACTACTGAGGGTGCTGTGGGGCACAGTTGTCTGCCCAGTCCCATGGCACCTGCTACTGTTAACTATCCCTCTGGCAGTAGGAGAGGTAGGGGACAGGGAGCTATAACTGGTGACCCCCAGGGCCCAGGGGGTCAATTGCGGGTCCTCTACCTCGCAGTGGTGACTCTTCAGGTGCCCCATGTGGGGAATTCTCTCAGCAAGATACCCTAAATCAGTTGGGAGTGACAGAGCAGGAAAACGAATTTGTGTGGGAGGTACCTGCTTCATGGCCCCTGGACAAGCTCCTAAACCATACCAGTTTGCTGATTAGGAGGTGTACGGTGCGATCCATCATCCTTATGTATGTCATATGCTAACATTGCCGGACAATGACCCACACCTCTTGGTGTTGTGCAAGATCACCCGTGTCAGGATGGATGGACTGTTGAACAATGACCCAGTGCATATGCCATATAGGGCCAGAGTGTGGCTGGAGTCTGATACCGCCTGGTGGACAAGTGTCCAAGATCTGCCTCCATGGTCACAAGCAGAGAGGTGGGTGAGGTGTTGGATCCATACTGAATATATGAATGCAGACAATCCCTATAGTTTGGAAAGGCTCTGGGACATTATAGAGGAGAAGCGTCCAGACTGGGTGTTTGGGGGTATGGTCCAGAAACTTCAACTTTATTTGGAAGTGTCCAGTCCGCCATTGCAGGTCATCCAAAAAGCCAGATCCTTGTGCTTTTCATTGCCTTGGGTGGGACTCATGCTGTTCAAGCACTATGCTCTCATTCAGAATGTGGCCTGTTGCAGGATAAAATACTACATAATTTCTGTAGACCCATTCGCTGATGGAACCACCAAGCCAGACCTTGCCTTTTATTATCCCAGCAGGCAGGAGGCCCACTATTTAGAGGCAACATACAGTAAATTACAGCATGCCAGGACTGCCAAATTAGTTTCTTAAATGTTTCTCGAGTTTTTGAAAAGAAAAAAAGTTTCCAAAAGACCTTGCGCCCAGTGAGCGTTGCTACAGGACTGCTTCCAGCTTGCTGGAACCAGGACTGTTGGGACTGTATTCACTGTGTTACTTAAATGCAAGAAACATTTCCAGTTAAAGTCTGATGCCTCTCCCTTGTTTTAGGGAAGAGTTTGATGGGTGTTGCTTGAAAAAAAAAATAATGAGACGAGTATGTGCAGTTTGGCTGGTGTGTATGTGCATGTCAGAGTATGGATTATGTTGGTGGGAGTAATGTGTGTGTGTGTGTGTGTGTGTTGGTATGCTTGTGGATATGTTAGTGGGAGTAAGGTGTAATGGATGTGTGGATAAGACATTGTCATTGTTCTTAAATGTTGTTATTAATTTGACAGCCTGGTAAATTCTGTTAAAGTGTGTTAGAGTGTGGTATTAATCTCTAAGGCCGATTGGCTCTACGCTAGGTGGGGAGGGTCGTAAGGTCCCATTTACTTGCCAGCATGCCTTTGGAGGGCCTGCCTTGGTGGGGACTGTACATAGCCATCTGGGTAAGGGGTTTTCCATGGATGGTCAGGTGCCCCATTTCCCAGGAAGGAAATGGATTTAAAGTGGGAGAGAGTGTAAGCACCCCCCTTTTTAAGGGTGGGCTTACTATAGCTTCTTCCTCTCCATTGGTTTAGGCATTACATTTGGGAAGCTTGGGCTGGCCCCTGGAGGGGACCATGCTACTGTAAAAGAAAAGTGAGTGAGTAGTAGAGGAGGAGGCTAACAGAAAGAATTAGTACGAGAGGGGCCGGGGGTTCAAGACTCTGCCCAAGAGTGGTGGTCCAGAGTTGCGGCACTGGTTTTTCGTATGAGTGTTTGTGAGGTGGTGTTCAGGGGCAAGCAACCAAGGAATGGGGTCCCATGGGTGCTTGGGAGTCAACGTCCTGGAGGGAAGAAAAACTCAGGCCCACCAGTGCTAGATGTGCTGGGGTGGGTCTAGGGGCCCATTCCGTTTGGAGCGAGCTTGCAGTGAGGACGCTGCAGTAGTGGCAGTGCTGTGGCATGGCTTCAGTGGCAGTAGTAGGGCCTTTGGGAGCTGTACCCAGTGTGGCATGCTATTGCGGTGGATTTGGTGGCCTGCATGGGATCTCACATTTTCAGACCTGCCATGCCCATGTCTGGAGTAGGTTCTGATCTAGGCCCAAACAAAGTGCAGGAGGTTAGCGTAACTGTAAGGAGGGAGCTGTGGTTCACTTGTGGGAAATCTCCCTGGTAGAAAGGTTGGAGGCCTAGCGCCTGGGAAACATTTTGGGCAGCTGCATCTGGTAAAGGTCTTTTTCTGATTTCTGGTCCATGCTACCATCTCCGGGGGAGCCAGTTGTTTCGGCAATCATCAAGTTAGAGTCTGAGTTTTTTCAGCTCTGAAGCAGTGTGGAGCCTGTCCCACCTTATGGCAGCCATCCATTTGGAACAAGATGTTGTTTTCATGCCACAAGTGTACCAATAATTTTTACATTGTCCTCCAGCTCCATAGAGCTGACCCAGCTATAATTTAATAAATGATTAAATATACATTTTTATTTCCCTACTGTGGTGTTGGCTGCATTTTTGTGTTCTGCTGTCTAACCACCTTTGCTCCTTCAGTGTTATCACTACACCCCTCTGGTCACTGCAAGAGGCTCAGAATATCCTCCAGGTATCAACTGTTGGAGGCCTCCTTTCCCAGTCAGTAAGTTCTGCAGGCAAGGTAAGATCTTTTAAGTTATTCCAATTGGTCTCCTGAAATGAAACTGTATTCATGCTGCCTCCGCCTTATCATTACCATCAGGATCCCTAGACACAGGAGGTGGACGTAGGGTTACACATGTTTTCTTACTGGGCTAAACACATCCTTCTACTGTACATTTAGTTACTGGGGATGGCTAAAGTAAAGACAGGAAAAAAAATCTCACATTAAGACAGGGAAGTGGGTGCAAACACATACTGTACCATGCAATGCTTCTGGGTGGCCAGCCCAGAAAATGTATATAACAGCCCTTTGACTCACCTTCGCTGTTCTGGGGTCCTTGGGGTCCACACTGTACACTCTTCCAAAGAGGACGGTCTGGGTTCAGGAGTGGAGATAACAAGTGGTGTGGTGCCTCCACCTGAAGTAATGGCAGGGAATACCTGTGAACAGATTGCAGGTTACCACCCCCTCCTCCGGAAACATGCAATAGCTGCCCCCAAAGACACTTCCCCACACAATAACAATTCCCACCTCTCACAGTAATTCACAGTACCAGAATACAACATGAACAATTAACAGTATTTATTTTGGGGGAAGGGGAGAAAAGGGAGGGAAATAGCACAGCAACATTAATAACTGGCTCAAACATTGTTACCCAATACACACAATCCCTTACCTCCCACCTGCAGGTGCACCCAGCTTCCCGCTGGCAGCTGCAAAGTGTCTATAGTCCCTTCTGGTGGGTACCACACTGTGGTGCAGATTTTGATGCTGGGGATCTTTCCATGGGGCCCAAATAACTTTTAAACAGTTGCAAACTTTAACTTTATTGCCTGGGTGCAGCTTTATACTTGGTGCAGTCCTGCCCAGGACTTAACCCCCTTTTCCTGACTAGCTAGCTAGCTAATAAAGTTCTCCACAGACCCGCAACCCAGAGGTACTTAGTTTTGATGATCAAAAAAGGGGGTTTCAGCAGGCTGACTTGCCTCGTACAGTGGAGGTATCTCATTGGTTGTGTACCACAGCAGCATAGCAGGGCTGATTAAAGGAGTTGGAGAATGTTGGTCTTCACCTGCCTGGCTTTGCAAACTTCACCTCTGAGACCTTTATAGATAGTGTTTACCAGGCAGGCCTCTCGCCATCTTCCTCACAGGTGATCTTCTCAGAGGGTCTGAGGGACAGGGCAGGCTGGGTCCCCTAAACTTCTACGCTGGCACACCATTTCTGAAACAGCAATGCAGTTGGGCTTTGGCTCAGTCTCTAGCCCCAGCACATGCAGCCGCTGTGGCTTGCAGCAATAACAAAATCTCTGACACTCTAGCCCCTCCAAGGGGGAAACAGAGTGGTTAAATCTTTGGTCGCAGCTGCAGAACTTTTACTTCAAGCTGTCCAAATTACAGTCTATGTGCTCACACTGCAGCTCCATACTATTTCTCCTACTCCCTTTCAGGCTGAAGTCATTATTTTCATCTGTAGCCACTTTCTCTCTGTTGCTTCTCTTTCCTTCAGGCTGTAGGACTTCCACAATTCTCTCTCTCTCTCTCTCTCTCTCTCCTTCTCTCTCGCAGCAGATTTTCAAGTGTTCTGTATCTCCAGTTCTTGGTTCTCTCAAGCGCGCTGCCTCTGCAATTTAACTGAGGCCAAAATGACTATTGAGTCCAAAGTACAGACCTTAGGCCAGGGCTGAGGAGCCCTAAATAGTCTCTCCTGCTTCTGCTCCCTTTGGACTCCCAAACCAAATCTCTCCTTGGGCAAAACAGTTTTTTTTTATCACTTTTGCTTAGCCCTCTTCTGATTGACTGGATGGCTCCCGGGCATTCTGTCTGCTCTCTCACCTTTACTCAGCAGCCCCACTGCTGCAGAGTCCCAATGTGGGCTGCCATATTTGTTTTCATTACCTTCCACAAACATTTCAGCCCTTTATTATGTTAAATTATGTTAATTAAAGCCCTTCTAGGGACTAAAAGTAACTTGTCCTGGCTCCACTGTTTAGTGGGAGACAGGGCACCTCTTAATTTATCTGTTGGAGCCCCTATATACCCCCGGGATCCTGAGACAGTTAACCTCTAAACTGTAGCATTTTTTGGCATTCTTAATAATGGAGCTGTGGCACCCTTAAATTTTCCCCTTTGGCCGTTACGCATGCTCAGAAAGGTGCACGCAGCCATATTTGTTTACATTTCTTTTGTGCCAGGGCATTTGTCAGCTGCTCGGACAGAAGGAAAGCTTCCTCAGGCACCCACAGGTGCAAAACAGCAGTTGGACCTTGGCTCCCCCTTCTGCCTATGGAGCTGAGGAGCAGAATTACAGCGGCCACAGCTGCGGGAATCAAATGACTCCCCCTTCTGCCTATGGAGCTGAGGAGCAGAATTACAGCGGCCACAGCAGTGGGAATCAAAAATGGGGTGCCATAGGTCTGGAGCCCACCCGGAGCCATTGGATGATGCCAAGGGAGAGTGCAGGACCAGTAGCCCACAGGAAAGCTCCATTTGGGGGGTGCTTACACACTTCCTTTGATAAATGCTTGGTGTCCTGACAAGCCTTTAAAACCCCAAACATTAGATTCAATGAAGCATATCAAACACATTGCTATCTAGACACATGTCTCCTGTCTATCAAATATGCAGTCACCCTAATACAATTGCAATGAGTGAAAATATACATTGCCTAACTAGACATGTGATGCTGTCTGCACATATGTTGGACTAAGCAATATTACTCCACTTTTCTCTACATTAAAACGAACCATAGTACAGAACCTGGGGACACTGGGCATGGCATGAATCTGTGGCACTATGTGCTTATGGGCAACATTTATTTACTTATTAATTTAATTATTTATTTGAAAAGTTTCACTGGGAAGGACATATTATGCCAAATTAGCTTGTTTCCAGATGCGTGCTGGGGGAAGGGGAAGGGATAAGTACAATGGATTTTATGTAGAGGGTGGTATTGGAAGAGGCACTCAGGATATCGTAGGTGAGCTTAATTATAGGTTTGGATTGTTGCTCAGACCTTCTAGGCAGAGCTGTGTCTGTTGCTGCAGGTTCCCTAGGGACAGTGGGTGTCTCTACCAGTCCATGCTCTGAAGGCAGCACAGGGGCATTTTTGGGCAGCACAGCATTATCCTGAACTTGCTCACCACACCCCAAGCCAACTGCATTGTCCATATCAGTGTTCACTACTTGCTCAGGCACTTGGGTACTGGGTCTTCTCACAGGGAGAAAAGTTGCAACATTAGAATTCAAGGTTGGCTCAAGTTCAGTGAGTTTGTACTGGTGGAGGGCTGTGAATTTCTACAGTCAATTTGCCATTGAGTCAAGCCCTTGTCAATCTCTGGAACACACTGATAATATGCAATGTCTTCATCATCACTAGTCTTAGGCTCTGGTTCAGATTCTGCTGCAATCTGGTTAGGCCCTAACTTGGTCTGTTCTTTTTGGTTTTTGCACAGTCTGGCTCCTTATTTTGGGTCTTCTCACTGCAACAGTATCATGCTCAGGAGCTTGATCAGACACAATCTCACAAATAGGGAGCAGGTGATTTCTGTGTACAGTCTTCTCCAAACCTCTCCCTTGTTCTTGTCGAATTTTGTACACTGGTAGATCGAGCAATTGCTCCAGTGCAAGGTAGACTTCCGGGGCACACCGGTCTTGAATTTTGTGTTTCCCTTGTATGCCGACATTTCTTAGCAAAACATGATCTCCCACTTGTAACACTTGGTGTTTCATCTTTTTGTCATATCTGTGTCAATTGCCTTGGCTGGACATAGCTGCTGCTTCTGCTGCCAGTTGATAAGCTTTCTGCAACTGTTCTCTTAGTTTTCATGTGTATTTCTAATAGGACTTTTCAGATGTGCCATCAGGGGAAATGCCAAAACATAGGTCAATTGGCAGTCTGGCTTCACAGCAGAAACATAAGTTAAAAAGGAGATCTCTGCATGGCGTCATTTTTGTTACAACTTTAGGCAGTATAAGATAACTGACATTTTGACTACAGTTCGCTTTGTCGGCTGGATCCAGGGTACCAAACCTATCAAGCAAAGTTCTAGCATTCAGGCTGAGGGTCCCCCTAGGGCTGTTACAGTGCTGTGTGTGATTTCTTTGTGCTGTAAACTTCCAGAAACTCTTTAACTAACCGACTTTCAAAATCGCACCCCTTGTCAGAGTGGATTCTTTGTGGAATGCCATAGTGATTTATAAACTGTTGCAGGACTTTTACAGCTGTGCTGGCTTTTTGGCCTTTAGTTGGATAAGCCTGAGTGTACTGGGTGTAGTGTTCAGTGAAGACAAGAACGCTGGCTTTATTCTTTCAGTCAGGCTCTAACCATTCACACAAGTTCAAGCAGGCAGCTGGTTTGTATATTAACCAGAGTGGCAGCTCTTTTGGGGAGTCTTTCTGTTAATGCAACACAAGCATGCTTTGCAGTGCTTTTCCATGTCTCTTTTCATTCTAGGCCAGTAGAATTGGGATCTAGCCAGGTCCAGTGTTCGTTCATAGCCCAGGTGACCCATTTTGTTTTGGGAGGGATGTCAGGACTGCCTTGCGGTACTTCCAAGGCAGAACCAGCTGGGTCTTGGAGTTTGCAGAGTCATCACTATCACGTACCTTATGTACTAGCAGTCTGTCTTTTAGGGCCAACTTACTCCACTCTCTTAGCATTAGTTTAGTGTCTGTGTCAAAGCTGTGCACTTGGTGTGCATTGAACCTTTTCTAAAGAGCTTGAATGCCATCACAGAAGGCATGGTCCTCCCTCTGGGCCCGTTGAAGCTCTGGTTTGCTTGGATGGGGGGAGGGAGGATAGGTCCAGTCCAGTAAAGTTTAGGTAAGCCTCATGAATAGCATCTGATGAAGCTCCCAGCATGTCAATTGCTCTATCTGGGTTAGCTGTGGTGGTTTCCTTTGGCACAGAGAACTTAGAAAACAGAACTTTAACAGTTGTACTTGAAAGCTCTTCGTTGGAGTCAGGCTGTCAATTCTGTACTTCAAAGTATAGTCATACATGGACAGTGCAGATAACCATCTGTGTCCAGCAATGTCCAGCTTGGTTGTGGTGTTCACATATGTCAAGGAGTTGTTATCTGTCTAGACAATGAAGGGACTACCATACAAGTAACTGAGAAATTTCTCTGTCACTGCCCACTTCAAAGCCAAGAATTCAAATTGGTGTACAGAGTAATGGTTTTCAGACACTGACAGGCTGTGACTAGCAAATACCACATGCCACAGATCTTCTGGGTGTTCTTGGTAAAACACCACTCCTAACCCATTGAAGCTGGCATCAGTATGGAGGATGTATGGCTTGTTGGGGTCTGTAAATGCCAAGATTGGTGCCTCACACACTGTCTTGATAATTTCCTTAAAAGCAGCCTCACACTCTGGTGTCCACCTGTCACCAAAGGGTTCATTAACTTTGAGATACTCTTTCAGTGGACTTTCTCTTTTGGATTGGGTTTTCTTCCTCTGATTGGTCGGTGGGTAGCCTTGGGTTAAATCATTCAGTAGGTGCACTACCATAGAATAGTCCTTCACAAACCTCTGGTAATACTCACAGAAACCAAGGAAGGATTAGAGAGCCTTTAAGTTGAGCGGCCTGGGCTAGATGGTGAGGGTCTCAACCTTGGCTGTGTCAGTCTACACTCCATTTATTTCACTGAAGGCTGGCAAAACTGGCACTTGTCAAAGGAGACTTTTAATCTGAACTCCTCCAGCTGGTCCAATACCTTCATCAATTGCGTTTCATGCTCTGTCAGAGTTCTGTCAAAAACTATCAGTTCATCCAGGTAGATGATAATCTCTAGCAGATTAATGTCCCCCACTGCATTTTCCGTTACCTCTGAAATGTGGCAGGTGCTCTAGAGATCCCTTGAGGCATTCGTTCGAACTGGTAGAACCCAAGGAGGCAGATAAAGGCAGGCTTCCCTTTGTCTTCCTCCACCATGGGGATCTGACAGTACACACTCCAGAGATCTAGCACGGAGAACCATTTACTCTTACAGGCTGGCCAGAGTGTCTTCAACCCGAGGTACTGTGTATTGGTCTGGAATGGTAATTTTGTTTAAAGTTCAATAATTGATGCACTTTATTATATCACCATTCTTCTTGTGAGCCACAACAATGGGGGATGCGTAGGGGTGCCGGGACTCATTGATTATACCTGCTGCTAACAGCCCCTGCAAGTGACATGGGACATCCTCGATGTCTCCTGGGGGCCAGTCTCTGAGATCTCTCTCTTTGGAAGAGGGGGGGGTCATCTCGTAGATGAATCCTGTGCTTTTCACCTTGGACACAACCTACATCTCATTTGTGGAGTGAAAATACTTTGCACCTCTTTGCTAACTTCTGGGCCAAGCTCCATCTATAGCTGTCAGGTATGGATGAGTACCCAAAGTCAAAAGATGCTGGATCTATCTCGATGCCTGCAGCTACTCATGAGTCCATCTCAGTGGCACTATTGTCTATGAAGATATGTGCCAGCACTCAGCCCTTTCAAATGGTTATTGGCTTCTTTGACTCATTCTTTACTCTCACTGTGATGCATCTGACCTAGGGGCTCTCTAGAGGTAATATCACTCCTCATTGCACCATTAGACCTTCAGATAAGCTGCTCTCTGGTGGGGCATCAATAATAAAGGCAGGTCCTTTAGGATCTTGGGTGAATTCAGCAATGCCCACCACTCTATACTCTGAATTAGGAGGCAGGATCAGTTCTTTGTTATCCACCCTACAAATCACACCAGTTGGCTCATCCATCAACTCAGGTACTGTATAATCCAGGGACAGGCTGACTCTCTTCACTACAGCTTTGACACAGGGGTTTAATAAGTTGTCCACTCTGCCCTTCTCTTGATGGAGTCTGACCAGCCTGCCAAACATATTCATATTTGTCCCAATCAATGCAGGCATATTGCTCAGTCCTTTGAACTCTGGGCAGATCAGCACCATAGTTTCAACCTTGTGCAGTTCATCTGGACCCTTCAAGATAAATGCAATATGCACAATGCGGTAACCATCGTAGGGCCAGCTTGAGTCTCCTATACCCCACATCAACAAGCCTAACAAAGGTAGGAGCAGCAGGTGGGTCAAGAGGTGGTCATAAAAATTTCTGTGGCTCATAGTGACTTGAGAACCACTATTTAACAATGCAAAGCATAGTACTCCCTCAATTAAAACCTCCACGTCATCACAAAGTCAGATCAAACCAAGTGGCACATTACGTTTGGGTGGGATCTTTGGTCCCATTTACTTGGTGGAGCTTTCCAATTTCAGAGTCCCAGGTTGCTCCCTCTAGGCTCGGCGGTCATTTCCCTGATCCTGTTGCCTCTTTTTCTGTCCAACTAACTCTGGATTTTCTGCACATACACATCCCCACCTTAGGTGTCCATCCTCTCCACACCTATAACAAAACATGCCCTCCTTGTTCACAGTGGGCAGCCAGAGTCTGATCCTTGTAACAGCAACAGGGGTCACATGGCACCCTTGTTCAAACGTCATGCTGCTTGGTGGTGGGTGGGACTCCTGAGCCTTTTGTAGAGACCTCACACTCTTTTATCTCTCTCAGTTTGGCATTCAAGTCAGCAGAAGGAATGGCTGGTTGACTGTTTTCCACGTGTATTTGCCATGGAGCAGCGATCACAGCAGGGGCCCTCGGGGAATCAACAATATTGTCTTGTGCTTCCTCTTCTCTCACCTCATCTAGCAGTTGCTTGAAAGTAGGGGAGTTGGTCAGCTGGTCCTTCAGCCACAGAGATAACAAGGACCACCTGGAAAACACTGCCCACCTTAAAACTTGGTCAAGTCTCATCTCTGAGAGCTGAGTGGGGGTGACTTCTCTGGATTCAGCTATTTTCCTGATCACTTTTTCCGCTCTAGTGAGATAGTGGGACAGTTGTCCCCTTCTAGCTGGGTAGAGGCTATTAACTGGAAGACAAGATCCTTTTTTCTTTTCTACAGCCCCAAAGGTACTCCTTAGCATGGCCAAGTGGTCACTTGTGCTGCAGTCTAGCTGGCTGACATGCAGTGATGTAATGGCATCGAAGGCCATTCCCCTCAGAATCTCTATGATTTGCCTGCATTTTTGCTATCAGAGCATCTCCACACGGCTATTATTTAAGTGGCTTGGCTCAACCAGCAGTTGCAATTGTCCTCCCTGTAGGAGTGGGTATAGCTCCCGAGATGGTGAGCAGCCTCTTGTATTGTTCATATGGAGCCACAACGTAGAGAGTCACTCCACTAGGCAGTACTACAGGGGCAGGTTTGACTTCTTGGAACAGAGCTTGTATGTCTCTCACAGTCTTGCCTTCAGAGGACAGCATTGCTCTAACCTTTTCTAACAAATCTGACTCAGGTGATGGTGGAGGGTGGCCACTAGGGGCAGCACCATCCCAGCCAGCCTTCACTTTGTAACAGTCCTTTGACTCACCTTGGCTGTTCCAGGGCCCTTGGGGTCCACACTGCACACTCTTCTGAGGGGGCTAGTCTGGGTTCAGGAGTGGGAAGAAGAAGTGGTGCGGTGCCTCCACCTGTGGAAATTGTAGGGCAAACCTGTGAACAGACTGCAGGTTACCCCTGAAAACATGAAAAGCTGCCCCCAGGTCTTACCTGGAAAGAAGCCATGGCTCTGTGTGCTTTTCCCTATTAACAAATGTTTAAATAAAATACAATAAAAAGACACTTCCCTACAAATAACAATCCCCCACACCTCAAAGTGATTCATAGTACCAGAATATAACATGAACAATTAACAGTATTTATTTTGGGGAAGAGGAAAATAGCACAATAACATTATTAACTGGCTCCAACAATGTTATCCAACACATTATCTCCACCTCCCACCTGCAGGTGCACCAAGCTTCCCACTGGTAGCTGCAAAGTGTCTATAGTCCCTTCTGGTGGGTACTACACCACAGTACAGATTTTGACACGGGGGATCTTTTCTTGGGGCCCAAATAAATTTTAAACAGTTGCAACCTTTAACTATTGCCTGAGTGCAGCTTTATACTTGGTGCAATCCTTCCCAGGCCTTAGCCCCCTTTTCCTGACTAGCTAGCAAGCTAATAAAAGTCTCCCCTTAGCCACAACCCAGAGGTACTTATAGTTTTGATGATCAAAAAAAGAGGGTTTCAGCAGGCTGACTTGCATGGTACCATGGAGGTATCTAAGTGGTGCACCACAGCAGCAGCATGGCTGACTAAAGAAGTTGGAGAACACTGGCCTTCACTTGCCTGGCCTTACCAACTTTGTCTCTGAGGCCTTTTTAGACAGAGTTCGCCAGGCAGGCCTCTTGCCGTCTTCTTCGTAGGTCATCTTCTCAGAGGGTCTGGAGGACAGGGCAGACTGGGACCCCTGAACTTCTATGCTGGCACACCTTTTCTGAAACAGCAATGTAGTTGGGCTTTGGCTCAGGCTCTAGCCCCAGCCTATGCAGCCACTCTCGCTTGCAGCAGCAATAAAAAAATCCCTGATGCTCTAGCCTCTCCAAGGGGGAAATCAGAGTGGTTCAATCTTTGGTTGCAGCTGCAGAATTATACTTCTAGCTGTCCAAATTACAGTCTATGTTCTCACACTGCAGCTCCAAACTCTCCATCTCCCTTTCAGGCTGCACTCACTAGTTTCCTCTGCAGCCAATCTCTCTCTGCTGCTTCTCTCTCCTTCAGGCTATAGGACTTCCACAATTCTCTCTCTCTCTGGCAGCAGATTTTCAAGTGCACTGTATCTCCAGTTCTTGGTTTTCTCAGGCACTCTGCCTCTGCAATCTAGCTGGGGCTGGACTGGCCAATGGGTCCAAAGTGCAGGCCTTGGGCCAGGGCTGAGAAGCCCCAAACAGTCTCTCCTGATTCTGCTCCCTTTGGACTCCCAAACCGAATCTCTCCTTGGTGGGCAAAACAACCTCTTTTATCACTCTTGCACAGCCCTCTTCTGATTGGCTGGGTAACTCACAGACATTCTGGCTGCTCTCTCACCTTTACCTAGCAGCCCCACTGCTGCAGGGTACCAATGGGGGCTGTCATATTTGTTTTCATTACCTTCCACAAACAGTTCAGCCCTTTATTGTTATTTAAAGCCCTTCTAGGGGCTGAAAGTAACTTGTCCTGGCTCCGTTGTCTAGTGGGACCCAGGACACCTCCTCATTTATCTCTGGGAGCCCCTGTATGCCCCCCATGCTCCCAAAACATTTAACTCCTAAACTGTGTGTTTTAGGCACTCTTAATAATGGAGTTGTGGCTCTTTTCAATTTTCCCCATTGGCAGTTGCACGTACTCAGAAAGGTGCCTGCCATCACATTTGTTTAAATTTGTTCGGTCTGGGGCTTTTGGCAGCTCCCAGGACTGAAGGAGAGCTTCCCCAGGCACCCAGAGGTGCAGAATAGCAGTAGGACTGTGGCCCTCTTTTGCCTATGGGGCCAAGGAGCCAAATTACATTAGCTACCGCCGTGGAAACCAAAACATGGTGCCCTAGGACAGGAGCCCACCCGAAGCCATTGGATGATGCTGTGGGAGAGTGCAGAAGCTGTAGCCCACATGTAAGCCCCATTTGTGGGGGGGTTACATATAGTCAGAAGTAATGCAAAGAAAAGTACAGAACTGGAGAAGAGCCTGTCTATGCAAAGACAAAGTGGGTAAAAAGGTAAGTAAGTGACTTTTCCTTTACATGGAGTTTTTACTTTGGTTTACATCAGGATATAAATGGTACCTGGAGAGAGGGCCTTGTCAAGAAACTGCTGCTCTTATAACAGCTCCCAGGGCTTAACCTTTCAAGAAAAAAAATTGTTGGATGGATGGTCTTACTCTACCACAGTCACACACCTACATGAATCAGGATAGGAGGCATGAGACAAACTGCCATGCTGCCTAACTCAATGACTATGGGGGATGGAACACAGGGAGTAATCTGAGTGGATGATGCTGCTGTATCTCCATAACTGCTGGGGCCATCCAGACTCCATATGAAGGGTATGATCCCTCAAACAAACGTTCAGTCATGGCCTGCTGGGAGGACTTATCCAGTCCTATGGTATTACTGGAAAGGGGGTAACCCAGAGGAGGCTTCAAGGTGGGGCCTCCAAGACCCTCAGAAGCATGGACTGATTACTCTGAGTAAGAAGACAACTGATAGTAGGCTAAAGGAATATTAAGGCACTCCAAAATGAGGCACAACTAGAGTTGGGGAAATATGAACTTATTTCCCCTAAATGCAGAATACTTGTCTGTTTTTTTTTTTAGATTGTTTTATGGAAAGTACAGAAAACAGAAATGCACCATGTTTGCCAAATCCCTCAAAAAGATGATACTGAGAAATAAACAGTGTTAGATGTTCTCTGTGTAATACTCACTATCAAGGGAATACAGCTTCCCTAAACAGGAAACACACAAGAAATCAGAGTACTTTTTGAAAACTGCAATGCCACTGATCCTGGCACATCTTCCCCACTTGTATAATTAATTTAAATGGCCCAGTGTTCACAGTGATAGCCCCAGAGCTTTTTTTTTGCAGTCTCTCTAGTTTTTTCTTGAACATATATATGCCCACAGCTTCAGTCCCTCACTTTGTTGCATACAGTGCATTCTAAGTGAAGTAGCTCAGTGTACACTCTTTTTATGTTTGCTTGCCCCCGCTGAGCACAAGAAACATATTGAGATAGTACAGCATTGCAGAGGTTTCAAAGTTTTGTGGCCATTGCAGCAGATGCTTTAATGGGTGCATCCCTCAGCCACCAATTAATGCTGAAGCTGCCGGTGACGACAGTTTCAGAACGCGCGCCACACTTGAAAGAAATCTGTCACTGAAATCAGGGGCAGTTTCATCACTGCAGCATCAGCTCCCTCCTCCCTCCCTACCAGGCACACAGCAGGACAACAAATTTAAATCTTAGCTCCATCCCACTGCTACTGCCCATCCCGCACCCTCCCTTCCACGTTGCACCGGCATATAATGAAACCCTCCCACTCGCTCCCACTGCTGCTACCCACCCTGTAGCCTCCATTCCCCGCACTGGTATAAAAGCCTCCCACTCCCTCCCACTATTGCTGCCCATCCCGCACCCTCTGTTCTCCGTTGCACTGGCATAAAACCCTCCCACTGCTGTGGCTCACCCTACACCCTTTGGTCTTCATCGCACTGACATACAACCCTTCCACTCCCTCCCACTGTTGCTGCCCGCTCCGCACCTTCCATTGTTTGTCACACTGGCATAAACTCTCCCACTGCTGCTGCCCACCCTGCATCCTCTGTTCTCCATCTCACCAGCATAAAACCATCCCACTCCCTCCCACTGCTGCTGCCCACCCCTCACCATCTATTCTCCATCGCACTGGCATACAACCCTCCCACTTCCTCCCACTGCTGCTGCCCACCCAGCACCCTCTGTTCTCCATTGCACCAGAATACAACCCTCCCACTCCCTCCCACTGCTGCTGCCTGCCCTGCACCCTTCATTCTCTGTTGTACCGACATGCAACCTTCTCACTCCCTCCCACTGCTGCTGCCCACCCTGCACCCTCTGTTCTCCATCACACTGGCATACAACCCTCCGACTGCTGCTGCCCTCTCCACACCTTCCATTGTTTGTCGCACTGGCATAAATCCTCCCACTGCTGCTGCCCATCCTGCACCCTCTGTTCTCTGTCTCACTGGCATAAAACCATCCCACTCCCTCCCACTGCTGGTGCCCACTCCTCACCATCTATTCTCCATCGCACTGGCATACAACCCTCCCACTTCCTCCCACTGCTGCTGCCCGCCCAGCAGCCTCTGTTCTCCATTGCACCAGAACACAACCCTCCCACTCCCTCCCACTGCTGCTGCCCGCCCTGCACCCTCCATTCTCTGTTGCACTGACATGCAATCTTCCCACTCCCTCCTGCTGCTACTGCCCACCCTGTACCCTCTGTTCTCCATCACACCGGCATACAACCCTCCCACTGCTGCTGCCTGCCCCACACTCTCCATTCTCCGTTGTACTGGCATGAAACTCTCCCAGTCCCTCCCACTGCTGCTGCCCACCCAACACCCTTCATTCTCCATCGCACCAGCATAAACCCTCCCGCTCCCTCCTTCTGCTGCTACCCACCTCACACCCTCTGTTCTCCATCCCCTGCCAACATTGGGGTGTTCAATAGCCGTGTTATCATGTATCCCCCTTCCCCCATTAATATAGCACACTGGGAGCCCACCCCAGTGTGCCAGAAAATGCTTCTTTGATGTTTCCGACACTGGGATGCCCACTCCCAATGTCGGATGCTGTGCCCTCCATGCCTAGGTAATCTCAGCTGACCTCGGGGTGCCCAATCCCCAGGTCCCCATTAAGCCCCCATCCAGTACTCTGTGGCACACTGGGGATCCACCCCAGTGTGCTGGAAATCCATTTGTTAATATTTCACCTGTAAAAAGAAAACAGTCCCCGACTTTTTAAAACCTGAAAAAAAGAAAACAGTCCCTCGTTGTTTCGCGCCCCCAACCAGCACCATCCCTCTGAGCACCCCACCTCCCCATACCCCCTCATCCATGTTTACCACTGGAGATCAGGAACAGTGATCTTCTGTGGATCAGGAAAATGTCTGCACTCTTCAAAGACCAACTGGGAATTGAAGAAATGATGGTAAGCCCTATAAATGTGTGTTGCTGCTTTGCTCTGTAAACTACTGCTATTAAAGGGTGCTGAAGGGTTAAGTGTGGAACTGTACTGCCAGTTTGATTAACTGCAGCTCTGTTGCTTAGCAACAGTACACAAGCCATTTGGTGCTTATTCAGTGCAACTCCTCACAGTTAACTACGACTGCTTGAGCTGCTACCCCTCCCGCCGATTGGTGATGGCAGCCCGATTTGGCAGGGAGGTGGGATTTACAAAGAACTTCTACTTAGATGTGGTGGTGTCTACAGTAGCATTTCATGATGGTAAAGTGCGGTTAGGCGAACTGGTAAGGGAGTCAGTGGAAGGGTGGCAGACCCCACTGATCCCGTTGCCTGCACGAGCAGACCAGAGTGTGTGGAGGAGCCAGCCGTATATCTGACCACACTGTGCCATTACATCAGGACATCTTGGATTTATACACCTCAAGAAAGAGCTGGTTCTGTAGTATTGTGAGTGCTAATGACAGCTGCATTCCATCTAGCTACTCCATGTTGATGCGAAGTGAACTGTGAGCTGTGAATGTTTTATTGCTGCACTTTGTTTTTGGATTATGAGTGACTGCTCTAGATGTCCGTAATAGTATCTGCAATCCTGGAGTTTATTTAGCTATATCTAAGGGAAGTTAACTGCCGAAAGCACTGTTATTACTGAACTGTGACCTTTGCTGAGCAGGTTGACTGTTGGTATCTGTCTTGACTTTTAAACTTCTGTGGAAGTTTTTTTTTCACCTGCATATGTGTATTGCTTGCTGCTGCTTTGCTCCGTGAACTGCTGCTATTGAAGTGTTAAGTGTGGAACTGTACTGCTCATTTGGTTAACTGCAACTCTGTTGCTTAGCAACAGTTCACAAGCTATTTGGTGCTTATTTAGTGCACCCGCGCTCACAGTTAACTGCAACTGTTTGAGCTGATACCCCTCCTGACGATTGGTGATGGCAGCCCAATTTGGCAGGGAGGTGGAATTTAAAAAGAACTTCTTCTTAGATGCGGTGGTATCTACAGCGGTGGTTCATGGTGGTTAAGTGAGGTTAAGTGCACTGGAAAGGGAATCAGTGGGAGGGTGAGAGAACTTCACCAGTCCTGTTGCCTGCATGAGAAGTTCAGAGTGTATGGAGGAGCCCGTCTAATATCTGACCACACTGTGCTGTTACATCAGGGCTTCTTGGATTTACATGCCTCAAGAAAGAGCTGGTTCTGTGGTATTATGAGTGCTAATGACAGCTGCATTCCATCTAGCTACTCCATGCTGATGTGAACTGAACTGTGAGCTGTGAATGTTTTATTGCTGCACTTTGTTTTTTGGACTGTGTGTGACTGCTCTAGACGTCCTTAAGAGTATCTGCACTCCTGGAGTTTATTTGGCTATGTCTAAGGGAAGTTAACTGCTGAAAGCATTGTAATTACTGAACTGTAACGTTTGCTGAGCAGGCTGACTGTTGGTATCTGTCTTGACTTTTAAACTGATGTGGAAGTTTTTGAGTCGCCTTTATATGTATATTGTTTGCTGCTGCTTTACTCCATGAACTGCTGTTATTGAAGGGTGCTGAAGGGTTAAGTGTGGAACTGTGCTGCCCGTTTGGTTAACTGCAGCTCTGTTGCTTAGCAACAGTTCACAAGTCATTTGGTGCTTGTTCAGTGCACCTGCTCACAGTTAACTGCGACCACTTTAGCCGCTTCCGTCCTGCCGATTGGTGGTGGCAGCCCAATTTGGCAGGAAGGTGGGATTTAAAAAGAACTTCTGCTTAGATGCAACAGTGTCTACAGTGGTGGTTCATGGTGTAAAGTGCAGTTAAGCGCACTGGTAAGGGAGTCAGTGGGAGTCTGCAGGTGGCTGTGGCAGTGCAGGGCCTAGTATTTTTGTAGTTGCGTTTTTTGGTGCTGTGACCTGAAGAAGTATGGGTAAATGTATTATGATACTGGAGTGGGTAATGTTACTGTTGGGTGGGCTATTATGTTGTGATTCATTAAAACCTTTGCACAATGCACAAAAGGAGGAAAGAGATTTTAGGCCCCTGGAGTTTGCTATGTCTGGCTTACTTGTGCTTGTTAATTATTCTGTGGCTTCTAGTCAGCTTTTACTAAAGCACGCTTATGCAGTCAGAATCTGTGGGTACCTGGGATATAATGGTACTGTCTGCAATCTTTATTCTGTTTATCGAAAGGTAGTGCAGGGGTTGAAATTAGCTTTATTGTTGTTGCAACCTGGTGATATTGAAATTAATCCAAGTTAAAATGGCAGAAAAAGGGGAGCTATTGTTGATGGAGGACCTGAATATGCCAGATGTTAACTGGAGTACCTTTGCTGCAGGCACATCTAAGAGCAGGGTCATTCTTGATGCCCTACAGGGGGTATGCCTCAGACAGCTAGTGTTGGAACCCCCTCAGGAAGGAGCAATCTTAGACCTGGTACTCTCAAATGGGGAAGGAGAAAGGATCTCAGATTTAGAAGTGGATAGCTATCTGGGAACAAGTGACCACCAAATAGTGTGGTTCACAATAAATAAGGCCATAGAGTCAAGCCATACAAAAACAAGAGTATTGGACTTTAGGAAGGCTGACTTTGGGAAAATTTGAGAGTGCCTCAGAAAAGCACTAGCAAATGGGCAAGAAGGAGGGGGTGGAAGAACAATGGGGAATAATCAAAACAGCCATCGCAGAGGCAACAAGCATCTGTGTGAAGCAAATCAACAGAACAAAATGAAGGAAAAAACACTATGGTTCTCAAAAGAGGTGGCAGGGATGGTTAAGGAGAAAAGGATAGCATTCAGGAAATATAAGGAAACACAGAAGGAGCAGGACAGAGACCTTGATCAGTTAAAGCTAAAGGAGGCAGGAAAGTCAGTCAGACTAGCAAAGGCACAAACTGAGGAAAATATAGCCAACTCTGTTAAGAAGGGGGGTACAACCTTTTATAGGTACATTAGGGAGTGAAGAAAGACCAACGGAGGGATGCAGAGACTTAATAAAGGGGAGGGAATGTGGGCAGAGGGTGACAGTGAAAAAGCAGGGATACTGAATGAATATTTCTGCTCAGCATTCACAACGGAAGAGAAGGGGGAGGTACCTAAATCAAACAAAAGAGAAATTCTGAATAGGGGGTCGATACCAGTCCATTCACAGAAGAAAGGGTTTTGAAAGAACTCTTGAAACTGAGTGTGGACAAAGCAATGGGGCCTGATGGGATTCACCCAAGAATTCTAAAAGAACTTAGGGTAGAACTAGTAACACCACTGACTACTCTCTTTAACAAATCATGGGAGGATGGGGTGGTACCTGAGGACTGGAGGAGTGCAAATGTGATTCCACTTCACAAAAGTGGGAGCAGGGCAGAGGCAGGAAACTACAGACCTGTCAGTTTGACTTCAGTGATAAGGAAAATGATGGAATCACTTCTGAAGGAAAGAACTGTTGAGTACCTAGAGGTCAGTGGGACACAGGACCCAAGGCAGCATGGTTTCACAGCAGGAAGGTCATGTCAGATGAACCTAATAGATTTCTTTGACTGGGTGACCAAAGTAGTAGACCAGGAAGGGACTGTGGATATGGACTACCTAGATTTTAGCAAGGCATTTGACACAGTCTCACACAAAATATTCATATACAAGTTAGTCATCCTTGGAGTGGGTCCCAAGGTGGTAGCCTGGATAAAAAACTGGCTGGACAACAGGACGCAAACGGTAATAGTGAATGGAGTCCACAGTGATGAAAGGAGGGCAACTAGCGGGGTACCGCAGGGTTTGGTACTGGGATCAGTCCTCCTTAATGTCTTTATAAGTGACACTGGAGAGCACCTGGAAGGAAAGGTATGGCTCTTTGCAGATGACACAAAGATCTGCAACAAGGTTGATACACAAGGTGGGGTGGAAAGAATGAAAAGGAACTTGGCAATGTTGGAGGAATGGTCAAATATGTGGCAACTCAGATTCAATGTAAAGAAGTGCAAGGTAATGCATCTGGGAAACAAAAACACAGAAGAAGAGTACACAATGGGGGGGGCTGAGTTAATAACAACAACACAAATTGAAAGAGACCTAGGAGTAATTATATCAGATAACCTAAAGGTGGGCAAGCAATGTGAGAAGGCAGTAAGGAGGGCTGGGGGAATACTGGGATGCATAGGAAGAGGCATCAACAGTAGAAAACAGGAAGTTGTTATCCCTCTGTACAGACAGTTAGTGAGACCCCATCTGGAGTAATGCATGGAATTCTGGAGACCCCATTTCCGAAAAGACATAGACAGATTGGAGGCTGTTCAGAGGAGGTCAACCAAAATGGTGCAGGGTCTGCACCAGAAGACATATGAGGAGAGACTAAAACAGCTTGATATGTATACCCTTGAGGAAAGGAAGGAGAGAGGGGACATGATAGAAACTTTCAAGTATCCCAAGGGAATTAACAAAGTACAAGAGGGTAGTATCTTTCAGAAGAAGAGATGTGCAAGAACAAGGGGGCACAATTTGAAGATAGAGAGGGGACGGCTTAGAGATAATGTTAGAAAGTATTTTTTCACAGAGAGGGTTGTGGATGCATGGAGCAGCCTTCCTGAGGAGGTTGTGGAATCAGGATTAGTGGGAGAATTCAAGAATGCATGGGACAGGCATAAGGCAATTCTAGTGGGGGGGTAGGAGGAAATAAGCTGTTGATTAACTAGAATCTGCAGCTTATCCGTCAGGTAGGGAAATGGGCAGACTAGGTGGGCCAAGCAGTCCTTATCTGCTGTCAAATTCTATGTTTCTATGTCCCCTAATTTGTAATAACATTGCGGCTCCCCCTTGTATTTCTCCTGCAAAAGTTTGCAACAATAATCATGGGTTTAAAGTTTTGCATCTTAATGCAAGAAGTCTTTTTCCAAAATTGGCTGAAATAGAACATATAGCTGACTATTACAAACCTGATGTATTGGCCATTTCTGAATCTTAGCTTAAGCGTCTTGTTCCTGACAATTTATGCTGTATCATTGGGTACAAGTTGTATAGAGCAGATAAGAAAGGAAAGAAAAAAGGGGGTAGGGTTGAAGTTTATTATAAGACCAACCTACAGATAAGTGTTATTGATTCACATAGTGATGGATCTTTCTAAACTGATTGGTTGTTGTTATGGATATTGTTAGGTGGAACTAATACAACGTATTATGGGATGCCTTTATAATCCACCTATTATTGGTCCTGAGGGATTAAAGCAATATTTAGAAACTGTGGTTCCCCATATAAAATGATATGACACTATTTTGGTCGGGGATATTAATTTGAATTGGTCTCTAAAGAAAAGTTTGGGACTGGAGTCTTTGCCCTCTGCTAATGGTCTATTCCAGTGTATTAATGATCCTACCCATCTTAATTT
Source organism: Neoceratodus forsteri (assembly GCA_016271365.2). Classification (NCBI taxonomy): domain Eukaryota; kingdom Metazoa; phylum Chordata; order Ceratodontiformes; family Ceratodontidae; genus Neoceratodus; species Neoceratodus forsteri. The sequence goes on from CM057455.1 coordinate 706,264,405, forward strand.
GCATACATCTAATCACACTATTTTGGACTGGCCTATTACTAATAAAGAGGGATATATAGCTGCTTCAGGTGTTTTACCTGACGCAGTTAGTGATCGTATGGTAATAGCAGTGGTATTGAATTTTGGTCACCTGAAAGTAGCTCCCCTCCTGGCCCAAGATCGTTCCTTTAAAAATGTTAATGTGGGTTGTCTTTGTGCTCATTTATCCCTGACTGATTGGTCATATTTGGAATGCAGTCCTGGTATTGATTGTGCTGTTGATTTGTTTTTGTAGCCAACTTCTTCCCATTCAGGATTTATTTATTTATTTATTGAATTTTGTTGACCCGGTAAGGGCCTAGAAGTCCCTTTTTTCAGGGGCCACCAGGGGAAGGGGGAATACAGATGGTAAGCAACTAAAATTGAAACAGATTAAGCTGTTGGTGGTATTTTTTTTAGTGAATGGGAGAAATTTGGCAAGGACACCGGGGAAATTCCCCTACTCACCTGTAGGGGACCCTTGCTGATGGACTCTCAGTCGACTGAGTCAGCTGGTGTACCGGCAGGAGGATGCATCTCTGCTCCTGCAGGTCCAGCACTTGAGATGCACTCTACTTCTACTGAAGGAAATACTGCTGTTATATCACCAGTTCTGGACACATCTTTCTTATTGAAATTGGATGAGGCTGAACAAATTTTGCAGGATAACCTACTTACCAAGAAATAATGGTTAGCTGAGCTTTTATCTTCTGCTGAATTAGAAATTTACTCACCAAAAACGTTTGCTTGAGGAAGAAAAGAAAAAACGTAAACGGTTGAGTATGAGCCCTGAAACTACAAAAGGAAAAAAATTTCCGATGACTGACTCTGAAGAACACTTAGTTTCAGGAGAGGGAACTAATGATACAGAGCTTATTTTTGAGGATGGGAACTGGTCATCTGACTGTGCATTGGAGCAAGCCAGCTGTATTCCTAATGATGCAGGAGGCTGGTCACCTGATCCTAACATCCCTTTGCCTGGTACTTCTTCTTCAGACCCTTGTCTACAGCACACCTTTGAATTTCAAAATGGTAACCATGAAGATTCCCTGGATTGAAACTTAGTGGCCCTCACAACGAATGAGCAGCCTATCTTACCTCTGGATTCTACTGAACAACACTCACTTTCACCTTCCACGAAAGACATTATGGACAGCCAAATCATACTTGGAGTGGACGATATTCCCTCGAAACTGCCTGAGGAATCTATGGATCTCCCTACTGAAAAACCCGAGAAAAAGACCAGTTTTGCAAGACTCTTTCACAAGTCACCAGTCAATGCAAAACGTAAACAAGCTGTTCGAGTCAGGTATACGAGTGGCCTAGAGACACCACCAAATAGAGCTTTCATAGGTCATTTTTTAATTAAACAATCCCTGGGATTTTCTCCCTCTGAGATATTTGCTTTTATTCATGCCCCAGGAGAACATAGTTTTAATATTAGTTTTCGTACTGCAGCGTTGTTGGACAAATTCTGGCAAACATATTCAACAGTAAAAGACTCTGAGATTTGGTCAGACTCTTTTTGTAATGCCTTTAACTATCCCTACCCTGAAAACAGTTACCATCCTTTTCAGGAATGAGGAGGTTAATGTAAAAGATATTATTTACTGGCTAGAACATAAATCTGAAATTCAAGGTCTCCTGGATCCTATCATTGACACTGAATGGTTTTAGATGGGAGGGTGGTACTTTATGGTTCAATTAAGGATGTCTGATGCTGGCATTTTACATTTGCCCAGTAGCTACTTTTTAGGCAGAGATAGAGGTATTTTATTTTACCCTGGGATGCCAAGAACTTGCTTTAAATGTGGTTCGCCCCGTTATGTTAGCAACAGCTGTGATAAAATCTGATGTTCTATGTGTGGTATGCTGGGTCACTCAGGGGTATACAGTACTGCTATCCCTAAATGCAGTCTTTGTGACACTACATAGATACATAGATACATAGACAGTGTCGGCAGATAAGGGTCTATGGCCCACCCAGTCTGCTCATTTGAGCTTGTAAGTTCAGTTTATGTTTTCCTAGAAGTCTGTTGCCCCTTATCCCTGACCTCCAGCATTCCTTTATGTCTATCCCATGCATTCTTAAATCCCGTGATTGTTTCAGCCCCCACCACTTCCTCTGGCAGGGTGTTCCACTCGTCCACCACCCGTTCTGTGAAGAAATTCTTCCTCATGTTTCCTCTGAATCGTCCTCCCTCCAACTTTATCCCATGTTCTCTAGTCCTGGTACATCTTTTTCGCTTAAAAATAGTGTATTCCTGCACCCTGTTCCTCCCTGTGAGATACTTGTATGTCTCTATCATATCCTCTCTCTCCCTCCTCTCCTCCAGGGAGTACATGTTCAGTTCCTTCAACCTGTCTTCATAGGACTTGTGATGCAATCCATGCACCATCTTTGTTGCCTCCTCTGAACCTTCTCTACCTGTCTGTAATCATACGTGGTATGGTCTCCAGAACTGTACACTGTACTCAGGTGGAACCTCACTAATGTCTTGTATAAGCGAATTATGACCTCCCTTTTCCTTGGTGATGCTCCTGCCTGCCATCCCAGCATCCTATTTGCTTTCGTGCTGCCTTGTCCACACTGTTTCCCTACCTTGAGGTCATCAGGATGATAACCCCAAGATCCCTTTCCTGTTGGTGTCACTATATCCTCACCTCCTAACTGATACATTGTGCCAGGGTTTTGTGTCCCATATGCATTATCTTGCACTTCTTTGTATTGAACCAACTGCCAAACCCCTGACCATTCTTCAAGTTTCTGCAGGTCCCTCTCATTCTGTCTACACCCTCTGTGTGTCTACTCTGTTACAGAGCTTTGTGTCATCAGCGAACAGTGAAATTCTGCCTTCTAGGTCCTGCACAATGCCACTGATGAAGATGTTGAATAGGACCGGTCCCAGAACTGATCCCTGTGGTACCCCACTGGTCACTCTTTCCTCTGTGGAGTGACAGCCATTTACCATCACCCTCTGTGTCCTGCCACCCAGCCAGTTACCTACCCACCACACTACTGTCCTGCCCACACCCAAATTCCCCAGTTTGTATGGTAGTCTTCTATGTGGCACAGTGTCAAAGGCCTTGCTGAAGTCCAGATAGGCCATGTCCACTGCCCTCCCCTGATCCACCTCCCTAGTCCCCCAGTCAAAAGATTCAACGAGGTTGGTCTGACATGACCTCCCCCTGGTGAAACCATGCTGCCTTGGGTCCTGTAGTCCATTGACAACCAGATGTTCCACCCATCTCTCCTTCAGTAGTGCTTCCATGATCTTCCCCACCACCGAGGTGAGACTGACTGGTCTGTAGTTCCCGCTCCTCTTTGTTCCGCTTTTGGTATGGGGACTACATCTGCTGTCCTCCAGTCTTTGGTACCTCCCTGTTTCCAGTGATTGGCTAAACAGGATAGCCAGAGGTTCAGCCACCACCTCTTAGTTCTTAAGGACCCTGGGTGCACCTCATCTGGCCCCTATTGCTTTATCAACTCTTATTACTTCCAGTTCCTTCAGGACCTTTTCTCGTGTAGCGGACTCAGGTTCATTTCTGCACCATTCTCACCCCTTATGCTCCTTCAGACCCATTACCTCCTTTTCCTCAGTAAAGACTGAGTAGAAATACCTGTTCAGTATGTCAGCTTTACTGTTGTTATCCTCCACGTAGCCCCATCCTCCCCTTCAGTCTCACTATCCTCCTTTGTCTTTCTTTTTCACTTATGTACCTGTAAAGGTTTTGTCCCCTCTACCCACTGATTTTGCAATGTGTTCTTATGTCTGAGCTTTGGCTTCCCTTACTGACCTCCCTGCCTCCCTTTGCTTCTCCTGGTACTTCTCCCTATCTCCTTCTGCCTGTGTCTTTTTGTATTGCCTGAATGCAATCTTTTTAGCTTTCACTTTCTTTGCTACTTCTTTGGAAAAGCATTATGGTCTCCTCTTCCTTTTCCTCTTGCTAACCTGCTTAATGCATAATTCTGTTGTTCTTGTAATCCCATTTTAAATACTGCCCACTGTTCCTCAACCCGATTCCTGTCCCATTCCCTTAATGCCTCTTTCAAGTATCTCCCCATTTTCCCAAAGTCTGGCCCCTAAAATCCAGGATACGTGTTTTGTTTGGTTTGGTTCTGCTCTTTCTGTGATTTCAAACCACAATGACTGGTGGTCACTGTTCCCCAGGTACTCCCCACTGTTACCCCATCACACTGTCCTGTTTGTGAGCACAAGGTCCAGTATTGCCTTCTGCCGAGTTGGTTCCATGACCAGTTGCTTGAGGAAGGCACCCTGAAGGAGTCCAGGATAAATCTGCTCTAGTTGATGCTGCTGCTGGGATGCTCCAGTCCACGTCTGGAATATTGAAGTCTCCAACCAGTACTACCTCACCCTTGTCTGCCATCCTTTGGATGGCTAGCATCAGCTCCCTATCTGTTTCTTCCTCCTGGGCTGGTGGTGTATAAACCACACTTGTGCGGATGGCTGTCCCCATTTTCCTTTCCAGCTTAACCCACAGTATCTCTCCCCCATTTTGTTCTTCCTGGATCTCTGTGGCCCTTATGTCATTTTTCACATACAGTGCTACTCTTCCTCCCTTCCTGCCTGCTCTGTCTCTTCTGAATATGTTGTAGCCAGGTATGGCCATCTCCCAGTGTGGTTATCATTACACCAGGTTTCAGTAATGTCCACAATGTCCATGTCTGGCTGCACCATGACAACCTCCAGATCTTCCATCTTGTTGCTAAGGCTCCTGGCATTTGCACACATGGCCTTCCATGATTTGACCTCCCTAGACTGTTTCACTGTTCTACTCCAGCCCCTTCCTTGGTTGTCCTTTATCCCTGGTTCTCCTTGCTGTCTGCCCTTCTGCTGAATTTTGCCCTTTTCTGCCTATCCACCTCTTGGGCACTAATCTCCATCTTTGCACACTGCTTTGAAAAGATAGCCACTCCTCTGGTTCACTGGTTCCACTGCTAGCTGTGGGGGTGAGCAAGTAGGTACCCTCCTTGCTGACCTGCCACCCTTTGCTAGTTTAAATGCTTGTCAATGTAGCATTTAAACTTATCATTGGTCTTAGATTCCTCCAGGATGGTGCAGGCCTCAGCTTGAACAAACCTCCATCCTCCGGGTGGGTCCCCAGTCACCAATGAATCCAACCCTTCTTCACAGCACCAGTTCTTCAACCATGAGTTAAAGTTCCTGGTGCATGCACTCTATGCTCTGCTTGCCTCGTGAGTAGTACCCTGAGAAAGTGACAGAATTAGCTACTTGCTTGAGACCCCTCCCAATTTCCTAAACTCTTCCTGAACTTCCTTTGGCTCCCCATTTGCCAGGTCATTAGTACCTAGGTGGATAATGACATCCAGCTCACCCTCCCGTCTTGTCTTCCCAGTGATCCCCAGGATCTTCCTTCCATCCCTCCATGCCGTGGCACCTGATTTGCACCTCACCTCCCTGTCCTCCCCCTCCTGTGTTCCTAGCTGGATCCCTCTTATGATGGAGTCCCCCACCAGGATTCACTTCCTCCTCCTCTGGGGTCCACTGCTTTCCCCGCTGAGGTCACCTTCTCGGCTAACCTCCACATCCTTTCCTTCCACTTCTCTGGGTACCTCTATTTGGTTGTCCTCATTTGCCAGTGTGGCATATGGGTTCTTGAGTGGAATAGGATCTGGGATGTGCCTCTGCCTGACCACTCTAACCCTCCCTGAGCCCACTGTCATCCAAGTGCTCCTCGTTCTCAGCATCCTTTGAGGCAGTTGCATTGGACTGGTGGTCTCTGGATAGGGGTGATGGTATTCCTGACCTAGTTTACTTCCGCTTTGAGTCTGGCTACCTCATCCCGAGTCCAGAGAGATGCATGCAGATAGGGAAGCACCTCAGTGTCCAGAAGGTCTGCCTGAATATGGCTGCCCCACAGCCACTGCATTGCACCACTCCCCACATTATACTGCAATTATACTGCTATTCCACTACTTGTCTGCTACTGAAGCTCTCCTAGTTCCCTTTTTATTAATTTACTGTCCTAAAAATCCTGCTACTGATCCTCAGATAATTTTCTTTAAAAAAAAAAAACAATAAATAAATAAATAAATAAATGAGTCAAAACACTTGTCATGCTGAGGGTGGGCTTCTTCCCCCTTATGCCCCTCCTACTTCACACCCCTTACTATACCATGTGTTTAGCGCCTGCCAATCAGATTTAACAGGGCATATAATTAAGAGTTGGGGGAAGGGGGGGGGCAAACATTTTGCAGCAATTAAAGACAGCACAGAATTACACCACCACTACGTTTTCAATTTTCAACAGCCCAAAAACAATTCTAAGTAAAGACTACAAAGAAAGTACAGTGTCACTAAAAGCCCACAATCAAAGTTTAAAAGAAAAATAGCAATTGCCAGTTACTCTAAAGCACCAAATTGAATATGTTTCCTTCCTTCCCCTTCTGGCTTCTTCTGAGAAAATAAAACTCTGACATTGAAGGCCACACCTTTACTGAAGGTTCTTGGACTTCCCATTAAACATCTGATGCTGATATTGCCGAACACGACTTTTACGTCAATTCGGCAGTTCGTAACTCTTCCAGGTCTAGGCCTGAACGCTGCTCTCCTCAGCAGCCCCCTCCACCAATTTCTATTGTGACACCAGCTTTGCCTTCAGATCCCAAACCCTTAGCTCCCTCTCCCACCCCAGAAGTGTTGCCCATTTTCCCAGTTGTAGAACCTACTAATATTCCTGTAACCCCAAATATGCCTCCCCCAGATCTTCAATCATTTCTTCTTGTGAAACAAGGTTGAGGCAAACAGTTGCTGAAATTACAGGGATCTAAACCTTTATGACTACAAAATCAATATGCCCCACTTCGATGGGGAGACACAGAGATGGACGATGTTTCTGATACATAGTCTGTTTTAGAGGCTTCCTCTGGAACAGAAGATCCTGACCCTGTATAACCAAAAGTTAAGAAGAAAAGATGGGGCACTAGATCAAAAGCAAAATACATTTCTGTCCCCACTACTTGACCTTCTTAAATGCCTGATTTATCTGTAACATCCTTGAATATGAACAGTATTAGAAGTGGGTTATGCTGTAAAGCCACTTTTGCTATGTTCGAAACTTATCACCTGGATGTTTTATTTTTGCAAGATACTAGACTGTACACTAGCTCAGAGGCTGCTGTAGCACAAACTGACTGGAAATGGGGAACCAGTTATTGGTCCTTCGGTTCTGACTTATGTAGTGGTCTTACTATTTGGTTTTTGGTTTATAACGTTTGGGTTTTGAAACTAGTGGAGGTCCAACCTGGAAGGATTTTTTTATTGGATGTGGTACTCAATGATTCATTTTTCAGATTAATTAATTGCTATGCTCCTCAAACTAAAACGGGACACATTATTTTATGGAAAGAATTCCAACCTTTTTTATTTACCTCTAAAATAGTAATATTGGGAGGAGATTTCACTTGTGGTTAACTACGATCGGATATGGGTGGGGAAATGGAAACCTTTTTTTGTGATGTTGTTGCTTTAAAATCTATTCTCACCCAGTCAAATTTAAAAGATGCATGTCACTCTATTCTTCCCAGACCCCTTCACACATTTCATAAAGGTATATTATCTGCCTGCATTGACTATTTTTTTATTCCTGCTGGGGTACAAGTTCAATTCTGTGATACGAAGGTTACAGCTACTTCTGATCATTGTTTACTCAGTATTTCTTTGTCTGATGTAGCTGAGGCTTCTTATGGGAAACAGTCCTGGAGATTAAATACTGACCTTTTTCATAAAGCCCTCCAATATACTATGCTTAATCTACTAGATGCCAGGAAATCAGTCTTCTGCCTGTATGATGATTCTGTTTGCTGTTGGTTGGATTCGAAACATGATTTCATTGCACATTTGAAAACAAATTCTAAGTTACACCATTAGAACAGGCATAGGAGATATCAAGATTTATACCATCAGTTACAAACCTTTCAGAATCGTGAGACTCCTTCGCGACATATGCCTCAACATATTAGGGTGGTTAAAACAGAATTAACTAAGCTTCAATATAATAGGTTTCAGTCCCACGAGCAAGAACGAAAATTTGGAACTCAAGGAAAATCCTATTTGATTAATCTTTATGAGAATTGTAATTTCAGGAGGAAGCAAAAACATATTGACTGGCTTGATTTACCAGATGGTTCTTCTAGCCACACCAGGTCAGATCTTCTGTCTGAAATTGACCTCTATATTTTACAGAAATTTGGAACTGTTTTACCAATGTCCAATAATGCCAGAGAATGGCTTAAATCTTTACATACACCTCAAATTTCACAGGTGCAGCAACAGCTCTTGGTACAACCTATCTCTAAACTAGAATTGCACAATGCTATTTCTTCCCTGTCTTAAAATACGGCTCTTAGATATGATGAGCTGCCTTCTGAGTTTTATAAATGGTTTTGGTCTTACTGCTCAGAGGAACTTATCCAGGTTTACAACTGTTTGTTGAATGCATTTAATATTCCAGAACAGATGAATACTGGTACTCTCTTTTTTCTCTATAAAAAGGGTAATAAATTTAACTTAGATAATTGGAGACCACTTACACTACTAAATGTAGATTTAAAAAATTATTGCTAAACTCTTAAACAATCGATTAGTTAATGCACTTCAAGATGTTATTCATCCTTCACAAACCTGTTCTGTTCCAGGACACAGAATTTCAAACACCTTACTTACATTAAGAGAATTAATTGATCATTGTTACGCCTGTAATGTTCCTGCTTTTGTGTTAAGTTTAGACCAGTCCCAACAAGCATTTGATAGGGTATCCCATGATTTCTTATGGACCTGTTTGTTGGAATATGGTATTCCTCATTTTTTTGTTTCTACCTTACAAAGGCATTACGTCTCTGCATTAGTCCCTCCTTTACTCCATGGGCATTTTGGGACTACTCACAGGATTCTGAGAGGAGTACGTCAAAGATGTCTGTTGAGTCCATTGTTATATATTCTTACTTTAGACCCAGTGCTTCATGCAATATATTTAGAATCTCAGATTATAGGTATTGAGCATTATCAACTCCTTCTTATTAAGGCCTGTGCATATTCAGATGACTTGGGAGTCACAGTATCTACTCAGAGTTCTGTTCTATACATTTTAAATCTTTTGCAATGCCTTACTAAAATTTAAACAAAAGTTTCTGCTTATCAATTGCCCCTTTAGATAGCTCCCTTACCCACTTTGGAGACCTTCCTATTGTTTACTCTCCCCAAACAATTTTAGGTGTTTATTTTGGACCGGAAGATATGTCCTTTTATAACTGGTCATTAAAACTTGAGTTAGCTGAACATCGACTATGGCTCTGGAATGCATGGAAAATGCATAAATGTAAACGTGTTTATATGATTCGGTCTTACCTTCTTTCATTTTTTTATACGTTAGTCACATTTTCCCTATTCCGAAATCCCTAGAAAGTAAGGTCTTTAGTTATTTTTTCTTGGCCTTATGTGGATCTCGATTAAACCCTGTTAAATGAGGAATTACTTACTGCACAAAAAAGGAGGGAGGTTTGGGAATGCCTAACCCTCTAGTATTTTTTTTTTCAGCAATTTTTTCTACACCTGTTTTTTTCCTGTCCTATCTAGTGGTTTTCAGCCTTGATGTCAATGGCATTGTTATACTTTAAATGCTGTTTTTCTCTGTTTCGGGTGATACAACAGGATTGGCAAAAACTTTAAAACTTTTTCTTTCCCTTTACATCTAAGATATGGTTTAGATAAATTAAAAACTTGGTTAATTCCTAAACAGCATTTTTTTACTCTGTCCCATCAACAATTATATTGTTCCATTCTGCATCTTCATTTCAAAGTAGAACCCTTTCAAGAAAGATCTTTAACAAAAAGGCAAAATATTTATAGAATGATAAATGATTCTTGACTACCTAATAAAACTAAAGATATAATTGGGTTTTTTGCACACGATGAACTGAATGTGAAAAATTATTTAAAACATAAAGAATTGAAAGTGCGTATTTGTCCTAGATCTGGTTGTTAACATCTTTTAGAAACAATCCCACTCTTATTTTTTGAGTGCCCCTATGCAGTGGGGCTTTGTGATTTTGTTAAGCATGCTTGGACTTGTTTACCTTTTAAATTTTTTAATTATGACATTTTTGTATTAGGACTTTTGACGAGTCAATGGATGCTTTTGCACCCTAGTAGTGTACTGGTTCTATTTGCAAATCTAAAATACTGGATTTAGCAAAGCAGATGTCGATATTCCATACAAAAAACTTACATTCCACAATTGTTACTATTTTCCTCTATTTCAGATGACCTGAAAAGTCACACTGAAAGGGAATTCATGAATTTGACTCCTGTTACTTATCAACAATATTGGTGTAATTTTCCTCAATTTTGATTATTTTACCTTGAAGGTAGTTTTTAGTCTAGTACCTACTTCTTTTCCTAGACATGTACATAATGAAATGTAGTTCCTTTATTTTTTTCATGTTCCTTTGGTTTGTGGGGGATGGTTGGGTTGTATTAGAAGCTACTGTATAATGAAATTCTTTTTTTTCCTTTTTCTATAACCCTGTATGTTGTTATACTGTTTTATTCTCTTTGTTTCTCCATGTGTTCCCCCACTCTTTTGGTAGGGGACAGCGGGTTGGTGGAGGTTGGGGTTACTATATGCTGCAATACTTATTTATGTTCTTTTGATTTTCATTTTTATGTTTGTATGATGCGATACTGTTTTCTGTATTATTTGTTTTCAATAAAAATTCCTCTACTCTTTTTCAATAAGTGCCATGGGATCTTTAGCATCCACTTGAACTACCACCAATCCAGTCAGATGGAACCTCTGTTTAACTTCTCATCTGAAAGACTGTACCTCAGAAGTGCAGCACTCCCCTCATGCTGCACTACAGGGTCAGTACTGGGATATTAACCCAAGTGCCAGATGTGGGAACTGAACCACAGCCCTCTGATCTCCCAGCCTCAGAGGCGAGTGTGTTACCTACTGAGGATTTCATATTTGCCATGTGTACCCTGAGGTTAAGAGGTGTTTCAGACCATTGGTGCACACCTGCTATTAGATCTTTGATTAAAGAGCATAATACTGCTTGGGCCACATATAAGATTAATCCTTCTATCCAGCTTTTAAATAACTACTGCTGTATTAGAAACAAGGTCTCTAATTTAGTATGAAAGGCAAAGAGTGATTTTTATAAGGATAGGTTCCATTGAAGTTGGTCTAACCCTAACAAATGTTGGGAAAATATAAATTCTTTACTCTCCCCTAAAACATCTTCCTCTGTCAGAAACTAGGTAGTAAATGACTTTGATATTACTGATCCTGTAGAGATAGTCAACCTTTTTAACAAAAAATGTTCTGATCCATCCAGCTTCTGGAGTAAAGGAGCTTGTATAGTACATGAGAGTTCTAAATTTGTTCCTCCCGAGTTGGACAGGCATGAATTTGTATTTAGGAAGGTCAATGAGGTTGATGTCTGTAAGTTACTGAGTACTTTACCTAATACATACAGCAACTGTGGGGATGGACTTGATGGCCACTTTCTTAAGCTGGCTATCCGGTTTATAGTTAAACCTTTATGTTATTTTTTCAGTCTCTCCTTAGAATCCTGCCAGTTTCCTTCTAATTGGAAACAGACATGGGTAGTGCCAGTTCCAAAGAAAGCTCATGCAACTTCTCTTGAGGATTTTCATCCCATCTCAATTCCCAATTCATTAAGCAAAATGCTCAAAAAGTTTGTGGCCCACCAGGTTAATGAATATCTTGCTACCCATGGATTGCTTTCACCTCACCAACTTGGCTTTTGTAAGTATCATGGAACAGGGACTGCCTTGGTCAGGTCCGTGTACTCCATTCTAAGGGACTGTGAGAAAGGTCTAATGATTGGAGTGGTGTTCATGGACCTGACCAAGGCATTTAAACTTATAGAACATGATTTAACGTGTTCCAAGTTGAATAGCCTGGGGTTTAGAGAGTCAGCGATTTCCTGGATAGGGAACTAGTTGTCTTACTCTGCTCAGTTTATTAATATTGGTTCTGCTGTGTCTGTTATTTCTCTGATTAGTTGTGCTATCCCCCAGGGGTCCATTTTGGGTCCCTTGTTATTTTCATTTTTAATTAATGAATTTCCTTCTTTTTTTTTTTCAATTTAAAGTTTATTAAAGTTTTACCATACAAGACATATCTTTCATAACAGATATAGGACATATATATAGTATACATGGCCTCAGACCTGCCAATCCCCCCAACTCCCTCCCCCTAAATTCCTTCCCCCCCAAGGTACAGATACACAAAGATCATTTCCACTACACTTTCTATAGAACAGAACTTATCAAGCTATACTGAGACGTTACCATGAAGGAAAGCCTTACTCTGCAGCATTCTGAATCGAGAGTAAGGTTTGGAAGGGTCCCATACTTTTTTAAACCTGTTCAGCTTATTGTTGAGACTTGCAATAACTTTTTCTGTTCTGAGATCTGCAAGAAGCTCAGATAGCCACTCAGCATACTTGATTTCAGATTGATCTTTCCAATGTTTTAAGACAACTTTCTTCAGAGACAGGGATATCAAAGCCATGTAGTATTTTTTGTTTGGAAACCTAATATTAGAAAAATCTCCTAAAATACAAACTTCAGGCATAAATAATTCTTCCAGTCCCAAAATGGGGCCCAGTCTATTGCGAATACTAGTCCAAAGGGATTTTATTTTGGGACATGTCCAGAGAATATGGAATAGAGAACCATCCTGATTAGTGCATCTCACACATTGAGGAGAGGATGTTAGTCCAAATTTAAACATTTTCTCAGGGGAAAAATATGCATTATGTAGGATGAAAATTTGTGTCATCCTAAGTCTATCCTGCATTATAAATTTATGGCAGTTAGACCAGAGGTTACCCCAGTTGATTTCATAACTAGGAAAATGGGAAGACCAGTAACATGTGGGGCCGTAATAATCTGGATATACCCTGTCAAACAGCAGACTGAAAATGTTGGAAACTGCCTTCTGTTGCCCCACCCTTTGAGCCAACTCCGGAGGTAAGGGAGAGTCTACATATTTGTGGCCTTAGCCCTAACTCTTTGACTAATAGGTGTCTCAGTTGAGTGACTCTAAAAAAATGTTTAGCAGGAATCTTGAACTTATGCACTATACGGTGAGTGGGTAGCCAAGCCATGTCATCTCCTATTAATGAATGAAGTGAGGCGCCTTTCAGATGGGGTAACCAGTTAGAGGGAATGCATTTCTCACCTATCTTAAAATTAGGGTTTCCAACTAGGCATTGATTTGCATCTTTATGGTTATCATATTTAAGGAAATGGCACATTTGAGAATGAACCCTCAGTGATAAAGTGATGAGAGTATTTTTTAATCTAGTGGGAGGAGATTACTTTTCATGTGTAGCAGTGCTTTTGGCGCTAAACCGCAGGAGCTGATCAAGGTACTCTCTATTATGAGCCAGAGCGGGGTATAACCCACTGGGTTAGGTAGTGTCCATCTGTAGTATTTATTGAGGTGAGTAGCCCAGAAGTAGAGCCTGAGATGGGGTACACATAAGCCACCTCTGGACTTGGGTGCGGCTAATTTATGAAATGCTATTCTAGGGGACTTATGAGCCCAGATAAAATCTGAGAATAGACTATTTACCTTTTTAAACCAGGAGAGTGGTAACCAGATATTAAGCATAGAGAGGGGGTAGAAGAGGCATGGAAATACATTCATTTTGAGCAAGTTTATTCTGCCCCAAATAGAAATTGGTAAAGCGGCCCACCTGTTTAGATCCTGTTTAATCACTTGTATAAGGGAGCTCAAATTCAACCTGATACTATCTCCCGGGAGTCTAGTTAATTCAATGCCGAGGTAACGCAGGGAGTCCTGTTTCCAGGCCAAGCCTATTTCTAGGATTTCTGCTCTAAGGAGTTTATGATTGAGAGGGAATACAATGGTTTTGTTCACGTTTAGCTTATAATTAGAGACTGTGCTAAAAGAGTTTATAATCTCTAACATATGGGGAATAGAAGGAAACGGGGTTAGCAACCTGGAGGAGAAGGTCATCTGCATAAGCAGATACTTTAACCTCGCATGGAAAAATCAGGATTCCTTGTATCTCTGGGCAAGTTTGTAATCGACAAATTAAGGGTTCAAGGTATATATTGAACAATAATGGAGAGAGGGGGCAGCCTTGTCTGGTACCAGAGTAAAGGGTGAAGGATTCAGAAATCACTCCATTTCCCGAGATTCTGGCCGTGGGAAAGTGATAAAGGGATTCGATCCAGGACCAGAAAACCTTGGGAAATTTAAAGGCATCCAAGGCCTGGAACAGATACTGCCAGCTAACTCTGTCGAAAGCCTTCTCAGCATCCAGGGAGATTAAGGCAGCTGGGTATGGAGCATCCCTGGATGCTGAGAAGACATGAGCCAGGGTTTCTAAGGTGGTCCAAAGATGATCTGCCTTTCATGAATCCTACCTGTTCAGGACCTATAATGGATGGGAGAATCGGATTAAGGCGACCAGCAATTAATTTGGTCAGAATCTTGACATCTTGGTTCAAAAGCGAAATTGGACGGTAATTTGTGACATATTCAGGATCTTTGCCAGGTTTAGGAATAAGCACAATTAGTGCTTCGAAAATAGAAGCATCTACTTCTGCTCCCGAAAGTATATGGTGAAAAAGGGAGAGTAGTAAAGGGACGAGGGACATTTTGAACCTGCTATAAAAATAGGCTGAGAAACCATCTATTCCTGGAGTCTTGTTTAGGGATAATGTACCTATAACTTTCAGAATTTCCTCCCTAGTAATTTGCACAGTAAGTGCACTTTGTTGGTCCTCAGTTAGGCTCAGCAGGGGAGTCTCACTGAGATATCTATCTATTTGGGGGTCCGCATTTGGCCCATAGAGATCCATGTAATAATTAAGGAACTCCCAAATTATGTCCCTCGGGGAGGTCTTCAGAAGACCATCCTCGTGGGACCAGATGGAGGCAATATACCTGGAGGTTTCCATCTGTTTTATTCTACCAGCCAAGAGGCGCCCAGCTTTTTCCCCCTGGTCAGTAAAAGACGCCTGTGTTTTTATAATAGCGTATTCCGCCTTATCCCGGAGAATCTCCAGGTAGGCTGCCTTTAACTGAGTAAGCCTTTGGAGTGTATGTTCTGGAGTTAAGGGAGACAAATCTTTTTCAAAGGATCTAATCTGTATTAACAGTTGGGATAACTCCTGATCCCTAACTTTCTTCTTATGTGATGCTAACCCAATGAGTATACCCCTTAAGTAGGCCTTGAAAGCACACCAGAGGAAATCGGTCTTTGGGTTGTGCCCTGGTTATGTTGGATAAATTAGTCTATGTGGTTTTGTATTTTACTTGCTAATTCTGGGTCTTTGATAAGTTGGTCATTAAGTTTCCACCTTTCCCTGCCCTTACATAGGGGCTCGATGGTCAGTTGACAAAACACGAGGGAGTGATCTGACGGGGGGCCTGACCTTATCGAGGATTCCATAACCTGTGGAATATAGGTCTTAGAAATAAGCAAATAATCTATTCTGGACAAGGTTCTATGGACAGGGGAAAAGAAGGTATACTCCTGACACCGGGTGAAAAACTCTCCAAATGTCACATAGACCAGTCTGGTCTATTAAGTCCCTGAGTGCGTTGTGCTGGGGAGAGGCCTTTCCTTGAGGATCCGGATTTGTCTACCATTGGGTCAAACACTAGGTTAAGGTCCTCCAAATCATAGGGGTAGCCAGGAAGGGAAGCAAAGTAGTAATGATTTGTGTGAAAAAATTAGGGAATCATAGTTTGGCCCATAAATACTTCCCAGAATTAGCGCCCTTGCATAAAGATTGCCAAATACAAAAATAAATCTACCCTTTGGGTCCTTTATGGTACGTGATGCAACAAAAGGGAGTTTTCTATGCAGCAAAATCATGGTGCCACCACTGTTTGTAGAATCTTCAGCTGCAAAAACCTGCCCCACCTGTTGCCTCTGAAGTCTGGTGGCTTCAGCGTCTAGTAGATGTGTTTCTTGCAATTACATAACTTCAGCTTTGACCAAGTTTAAATGCTTGAGAATCATACATTGCTTAGTTTAGCTCTGACCCCTTTAACGTTCCAGGTAATGACTTTCAACGGAGTAGCCATTGGGTTTTGCTTCTCAGTATTGCTATGATGGGAATGTGGAAAAAGAATCAGTCGGGAAATGGTATTATAAGTTGTGTACCTTGTGCTATACCCACCCTCCCAGTCCCCATCCTTTCCTCATTAACCCTCTCCCACCCCTCTTCCCTCCCATCTATGTAGCCGGTGTTATCACTGTCATAAAAATAATCCAGTAGAAACCCCCCTTCTATTATTCCACAATGCAGAGCCACTTTTCACTACTTTTCCAACCACTCTGCTCCGCTGCCTGGTTCCATAATGAGTCAGGAAAAAAGAAAAGAAAAAACCACACCGGGAACTTAGATTGACTGAGAGAAGGTAATTTCACAGAGAAAACCCTCGTAATCAAACAGGGAAAATGCTACCCCTTAAAAACACATACTCAAATTAAGTTCCCTTAATAGCATTAAGTACTAAATATTGGAAGCTTAGTTCCTTACAGACCTTTGCATAATTTATAAACTATACTGCCCTTATTGTTATAGACACAGCGATCATATAAAAAAAAAAAACAAAAGGGACCGCATACATCTGCCACTCAAAACCAGGGTACTATCCTCCGTAGATATGTGGCATTTAGAGTTTCACCACGCTCGAGACCTGTGAAAAAGAAAAGATGAAAAAGGAGGGGAAACTCCCCTCTACAGATATTGTTATCGGTAATACACCAGTCATAAACAGGGGGCCAGGGAAGTAAGTCTGCAGGCCTTCAGTAGCGAGTCTTGAGTTGAACTTAATCTACTCACATCCAGGGAAGACGTTCACTTTGCTGCAGTCTAATGGGGACCTCTAGCGGTGCTGAGGCCCAATTACGATTGATTACTCGAGGTGGAGGAACGGAGACAGAAAACAAACCTGCCTTGCTTAATATATTTATTGTCTCTGGAGCAGCATTACCCCTATCAGTAGCAGACCCCCCTCTTAAAGACAGGGATCCTCCTTACCTAGTCCGGAAAGCAAATAAACAGCTGAAGTATGATGGAGGGGGGTGCATTTCAAGGCCGTGAATGTTAACGGCTAAGACAGTTAGCCAAAATGTTCATTCCATCCATGGGGAACGCTATTGCCGGCTTCCTTTATCCAAGAGATCAACGGTTCCCAAATAGATCAGGCAGGGACTTCTGGAGGGTTGCTTTTGCCACATCCACCTCTTCAAAGGTGGCCCAAGAGCCCTCAAGCAATATTTGTAGCCTGACCGGATAGCCCATTTTAAACTTAATCCCCGAGGCGATCAGCTTAGAGACAATCGGGTGGAATAGAGTGCGACGTTGTCTGACAGAGGCTGGGAGATCTTGAGTTATTCTAATTTTTACATCCCCCCATTTGGCTTCTTGCAGGTCTTTTATCTTCTCCATAGCATATTGCTTCTCCTGGTAGTTGAGAAATCTGACGATAATCGGGTGGGGTAAGGCTCCGGGTGGAGGCATGGGTCTAAGAGCTCTGTGTGCGCATTTAATCATATATATTTTGCCAAAAGGAGATAGACCAGCCAACTTTTCCAGCAGCTTTTGCATGAAACTAATGGTATCGGTACCTTCCTCTCTTTCAGGAATACCAATGATGACAACGTTGTTTCTGCGACTTCTCCCTTCTAAATCCTCAAGTTTCGCCTCCAGATTTTTAAGCCTGTGATGACTTTCCACCATCTCCTCCTTAATACCATCTGTTTTTTTTTCCAGAGAAATGGTGCAAGCTTCGTTGTCGAAAATCCTGGTTGTAAGGTCCTCCAGTGCAGTATTCATCTGTTTTACCTCCAACGTGAGAGTTTTGACTTCTTCTCTGAAAGGGAAAAACTCAGCCAGGAACCTCTCAAGTGTCAGTGGTACTTCCCCGGTTTCTCTTGCTGGGATAGCACTGGTAAGTGTAGCTTTTCCAGCGTGGCTTTTTTGGGCCTTAGGCCGTTTATTCTGTTTGTCAGGTGAAACCAGAAGAATGTGCCTAGGAGGTGCCGATCTCATCTCTACCTCCATTCGCCCAGGTTGATCTCTTCTCTACTACTTCAGCATAAGGTTAGCCCCCCACCAGCAGTATTTCAATGTGGAGAAGGTTATAAAAAGGGCTTTTAAATTCCCCAGGCAACAGGAGCTGAGCAGTTGAGCTGTTACTCGGTGCGCTGCATCACGTGGTCTGTCCATGAACTTCCTTCTTATTGTAGGTCATGTGATACCATATTGTATGCAGATGATCTAATCCTTTTTATCAGTCTAGCTCCCTCTCCCGGTTAACCACTGCTTTGAGTTTTGATTTTGAGGGAGCTTGTCAATGCTTCTCAGATAATGCTTTGGTTTTAAATTTGAAGAAAAACAAACCAATGATTTTCGGTACCCCCTCTATGCTCAGAACAATCCCACTCTGTCCCTACATGATCTTAATAGCATGACTATTGAACAGGTTTTCCAATTTAAATATTTAGGGGTTATTTTGGACACTGGGATGACTTTTTCTTTATAGATCCATACTTTTGCAAGTACTATAAATCGTAAGTTAGGTTTGTTGTATAAATTTAGGAATTATTTTTTCTTTGAAGTAAGAAAATCAATAGCAGTTGAGTCATTGTTACACCATTTTGATTATGCCTGTAGTATTTATTTAAATCTTGGGAGTAGGGAACTACATACATTGATGGTAGTTTATAATAATATCTGTTGCTTTGTTTTACAAATACCCTTGCATAATCATCATTGTGTTTTGTATTCTATTCTGCGTTGGTTGGTCGCTGTCCCAAGAATGGAATATTTTTATGGGTGTATTATTTTTAAATGTATTTTTCTTAAATTCTTATTTCCATTGGCTAGTCTTGTTAATCCTGAGTTATTCTTTCAAGTCTTCATTCCACAAATGGTATTTTGTTAGATCCAGTGTTATTTAAACTCAAAATTGGATCTTGTGCTTTTTCTTTTAGTTGCTCCTCATTATTGGAACTTATTACCCTTAGCTGTTTGTCAGGCTACTTCCATATCTGATTTTAAAGAGAAATTGAAGAAACATCTATTGATGAAATATTGATGAAATGTTTTGTGTAACATTGATGTTTGTACTTGTCTTGTATGATTTGTATTTGTATTTATTTCCTCCGGGTCGAGCTGGAAAAAAGGGCATTTGGTCTAGTGCTCTTAACCAGTTAACAAATGAAATAAATAAAATAAATAAAAATAATGGCAGTCAATGGGGGTTTTCAACTTAGGTTAATATCTCAGCCAATTTTTGGAGTTTTGGTCCCAAATTTTCAACATGGTGTTCTTGGGACTCACCTCATGAATACTGGCACTATCATTTTATTTTGAGGTCCTGAAAGGAGATTTTGTGGTTGCTGCATGGAATCACCTTTCAGGACCAATTAACAAAATGACAGTGCCATTGTTCACAAGGTGGGGTCCCAAAAAGCCCTTCTTGTAAATTTGGTGAAAAAACTCTAAAAAGATGACTGCATTACGAGTGTCTGATGTGCAGTTTCTATGTATGCTCGTAACTTCAGTTTTTAATATTTTCACTCCAACTTTACAACATTGCTATTTTTGCACACACCCTTATGAACAGTATAGCTGTCATTTTTTGCATCCTTCCCAAAATGTGTTTGTGCACCTGTGCCACAGAATGGCACCGTTGTTCTGTGAAATCAACTTTCAGGACAGATTAATGAATCACAGTGTCACTGTTCATGAGGAGAGGTCCCAAAAAGGCCATGTTGAAAATATGGTGAAAACATTCCAAAAAATGACTGTGTTATGAGAGTGCATTGTACACTTTCTACACACACTCATAATTTCATCAATTTTTCATATTTTCATTCCAGATTTTCAAGACTGCCATTTTTCACACCTCCTCAAGAACAGTACAGCTGTCATTTTTCACATCTTACCCAAAGTGTGTTTTGGCACCTGGCACCAGTAGCGCTGAATGGCACACTTGTTGTGCAAAATCATCTTTTGGGATTAACAAAATTATACTTCCACTGTTCATGAGAAGGGGTCCCAAAAACCCATGCTGAAGATTTGGAGAGAAAATACCAACAAATTCCCTGGGCATTACAGTTTCCAAATGTAACACTCACCCTGTAAAAATTGACAGGCATCAGGGGTGTGACTTGTGGTTGCAGCCATAATTCTCACCCCATTCCACTCCCACCCCCACCCTGTAGCCCTGACAGGCATTTAAGTAAGCCTTGAGGTCTGTGGAACTAACATTCACCCCATTCTCCTATACTGCACCCATCTCAGCTTATTTCTTTATGAAATGAGGTGAGAGTAAGGGACAAAGACCTGAAGGCACACTGTGACACCTGTCAGTGTCTGCAGGGTGGGGGTAAGGTAGAATGGCATGACTGTTATGACTGATAACCCAAAGACACACCCCCAACACCTGTCAGTCTCTACAGGGTGGGGGGGTTGGCATCACTTCAATACTTCACTGCCATTCCTATTATACATCTCTCTAACTCCTGCACTACCAATGCCAATACCAGCAAGCAAACATTTGGCATTGACAAATGCTTGTTTTTTTTGTTACTACTGTTGCATAGTTGTGATGGAAGCACCGCTATACAGTACTTAGGGCTGAGTAGGCACTTTAATGGAAAACCCCTATTCTGGCAAAGGGAATGTATTAGTGATGTCATACAAACTCCATTATCCCAGCACAGAGTTGTTTGCCCCAAAATAAAAATTTAGAATGTTAAAATTCAAACTTTGCAATGTGGTCACATGTCTCCTGGGCCTAGAATACAATTTGAAAGACTGTGAGCTCTGCAAAGTGTTCTGCCCTAAAACAAACAAAAACAAGCATGTATCAATGCTGAACGTTCACTTGGAGGTATTTACAGTGGTGTTTGGCACTTGGACATGGCTTAAAACAATTATTGACAATGAAGTAAAATGAGGGACACAGTTTAACAATTGGTTCTATACCCTGAAGCAGGCAGTGTAAGAGTATTGGTGTAAAATACATTGTCTGCAAAAGAGCACGTCTGTAACTCTGTTTGACAATATTGTGAGCACACGGTATACCCACTGTTCAGTAACAGAAACACAAATTTTAGGAGGGACAGGAACATTGTGAAGCAAAATCAGGGATGTCCCTGAAAATCAGGGAAAGTTGAGAGGTATGGTCCCTCTTTCCCCTCTCTCTCTTTCCCCCACTGTCTCTGTCTCTTTCTTTCTCTCTCTCTCTTTATCTCTTTCTCTCTCTCTCCTCCCTATTCTCTCTCTTTCTCTCCCTCTGCCTCTCTCTCTCTCTCTCTGTCTTTCTCTCTCTTAACCCCCTTTGTCTCTCTCTCTCTTCTCCCCCTCTTCACTCCCTCTTCTCTCCTTCTGTCTCTCTCAGCAAATGAGCATTTGACAATGCCGAATGTTGGCTTGCTGGCATTGGCATTGGTAGTGCGGGAGTTAGAGATGCACAATAGGATTGGCAGTGAAGTAGTGAACTGACGCTGACCCCAGTCCCACCCTGCAAAAAGTAAGAGGCATCGGGGTGTGCCTTTGGGTCGTCGGCCATAACGCTCATACCATTTCACCTCACCCTACCTGCAGACACCAACAAGTGCCTTGGGGTCTTCAGGCCTTACACTCATCCCATTCCATAAGGAAATATGCTGAGATGGGTGCAGTATAGGAGAATGGGGTGAACTTTGGGGCCGAAGACTCCAAGTCACACTCCTGACACCTGTCAGTCTCTACAGGGTGGGGTGTTATGGTTGGAAACTCTAACAACCCAGGAATTTGTTGATATTTTCACTCCAAATTTTCAACATGGGCCATTTGTGATCCTACCTCATGGACAGTAGCACTGTGAGTTTGTTAGCTGAAAGGTGATTTTACACAGCGACTGTGCCATTTGGCGCCACAGGTGCGAAAACACATTTCAGGCAGGATGTGAAAAATGACAGCTGCACTATTCATAAGGAGGTGAAAAAAATGGCACTGTTGAAAATCTGGAGTGAAGATATGAAACATTGGTGAAGTCACGCGAGTGCGTAGAAACTGCACAATGCATGCCTGTAATGTAATCATTTGGGGGATTTTGTTTAACCAAATTTTTGACATAGGCATTTTGGGAACTTCAGTCATAAACAATGTCACTGTGATTTTGTTAATCTATCCTGAACATTGATTTCCCACAGTGACCACGCCATTGTGTGCCACAAGTGTGAAAACACATTTTGGGCACGATGTGAAAAATAACAGCTATACTGTTCATAAGGAGGTGTACAAAAATGGCAATGTTGAAAATCTGGAATGAAAATATGAAAAATTGGTGAAGTCATGAGTGTTCGTAGGAACTGCTCAATGCATGCTCATAACTCAGTCATGTTTTGGAATTTTTCTACCAAATTTGCAAGGTAGGCTTTCTGGGGCCCCACATCATAAACAGTGGCACTGTTGTTTCATTAATCAGTCCCAAAAAGTGATTCTGTGCAGTGACTGTGAAATGACCTTTCAGGAATCAGTAATGATATGACAGTGCATGTGTTCATGAGGTGGGGTCCCAAGCACCCCATGTTGAAAATTTGGAGTCAAAATTCAAAAAAATTACTGATATATCTACTTAAGTCAACCCCCCCCCAGTTATGCCATTATACAGCTTACCAGCATGTCTTCAGTTCACAGTTGGCTCTGAAGAGTGTAGACATGTTCCCACTCCAAGGTACATATGGAGTGGGGGGTGTGGAAGGTGGGGTGCACAGAGGGTGGGTGTGGGTGGAGGGAGGGGACCCAACAGTGAGGGACCATTTTCTTTGTTTCAGGTAATAAAACAAAAATGAACACCATGGATGGTTTTCTTTTTTTGCAGGTGTAAGAAAAATGTGCACACTGGGGTGGGCTCACAGTGTGGCACACATTGGAGGTGGGGTGGGGGCAGGAACATGTTGATGGAGATTGGCTTCTGAACAAAGGGGGCACACTTGGGTGAGCTCCCAGTGTGCCACACAATCTTGGGGGGGTATTAAACATGCTGACAGGGGGACTGGCCACCTCCAAAGCCAGTGTTCTGGGAATTGAGTATGGCAGATGGTGGCAGCCACCACTGCCATGTTTATTTAAGTGCTTCACCAGGAAAGGCACATCAGGAGGCAAGTCATCGGTGCCGCTGCATGACAAGCTTGTCTTTCATTGAAGCAGTAGTTTTCTTAGAATTTGTGTCTGCTTTACATAATGGTGGTGTCAGTGCTAACATGCTGGCTTATTGGGGAATAAGGGACACACCTACTATAGCATGCCTTGCATTCTCCAACACAGCCACACCTCTGAAAAGTGCTATTGGGACAAGACGTTCCTTGCACAAACGTGCAAGCAAATGCAAAAAGGTCAACTTAATGTCAGTTATTATCTCCTCCAGCTTCCATGGCAGCTAATGAGAGTGCTGTCTTGTTAAACAGCCTTCATGTACCACTAGCCCCTCAGGGCATCAATAGCACTACTGTTTGCTATGTCAGTGACCTGGATTTGGGAACGAGCTTGGGTCACTGGAGGGCTGGCCAGGGGAGGATGTTTGAGCATCTCATGGACACTCTCCTCCTTGGGGGTGGGAAGGTTCTGTTTTCCCCTGTTCTACTGCCACATGGGTGACCACAGGTGGCAGTACAGCTTTAGCCAGTGTCAGGGAGGTGAGCATCACCACACTGATGTACAGATGTCAGACTTCATCACTCCACTGATGCTAAAGGGTAGGGCAGCAGCAAGTAGAAAAACCTTCACCTCTGTTGGGTGCCATCCACTGTCCCATTACAGGGCCTGCACCATTGACCGAGCTCTCATTCCTCCCTGGAGCTAATATCTGCCTTGGGTTTACAGAAAGTGGCCCTGGGTGGCCCATCTCATGGGTGGTCATCCATGGAGGACATGGAGTGAAGTAAGTATCAGGGAATGGGAGGGCGATGGATTGGGCAGGACGGAGGACAGTAGGGCACTGGGCAGGTGCTATGGAGGGGAGAAGAATACACCTAAACCTACACAGCTGCCTTTGACATGATGCTAAACAGTGTAACACTGATCTGGAATAAGGCATGCCACTTTGTACTTGGCACAGATAACTGCACTCACAGTTAGACCCTTTACCCACTCACTAACTGGGTACCTTTATGTAGCAGAATAAAACTACAGAAAAACACAATTCTGACACATTGTAACTGCTACAAATTACTTTCCTTAATTACAAAAATAAGTAACATCACAAATAGACACACAAGAAAAAAGCGGAAACCCAGTACTTTGAGGTGTGCTGCCTCTTCATTGGGGTGTGTGTGTCTTCAACAAACAGCTCAGTGACAGGGTATTTATCTCATAATCTCATAAATATTCATTCCAAAAAGTCCCAAATGGAGAGGGATCTGCTCAACTGATGATCACCATGTATTAGTAATACGTTCATGGCCACATATTTGGTCACTGTCTCCTTTGCCCATGTCTGAAAACTTATTGCACAACAACCCACAAAAATACATACATTATTTTAACATCATTAAAAATGATGACTCTAGAGGAACTGAAGATTATGCATACATAAGGGAAAGGGAACATTGTTTAACCAGGAGTAGCACACTAATCTGAAGTTTCTTTCCAGATGCCACCTGTGAGCACAAGTGACTTGCTGAGGATCACACAGTATGCATCTAGGCAGCTGTGGGATTCAAACCCAGGTCTCCATATCTGCAGCTCAGAGCCTTAACCCACTGCGCTATACTGCCTTCACATAACCAGTGCATATCGCAGTGCATATTCCTCCCCATCTCTTATCCTTCTTCCTTCCTTTATACCATCCCCTTCCTTGTTCCTTCTCCCCCTCCTGTCATAACCCTATCCCATTTCCTCTACCATCTCACCCTACTCCCTCCTCTCTGCTCACCTTTCCCTACTCCATTCCCTTCTTCTCTCCTTTCCTCCTCCACCTCCTCTCAGAACCCTTTCCTTACTCCTAATCCTTCCACCATCTGTCTCTCCCTCCCCACACCAAACTCACTTCTCTTATTCCTTGACTGTAACTCTGTTTCTATGTTCTCCCTCAAGCCTGCTTTCTCTGCCCCCCCCCCATTGTAACATGTATTGTTTTACTACTTCTTGGTGCTGGCACACATTCAACTTGCAACTATAATTTTCAATGCACTGGTGCGTGGTTTACAAGTTCTCACACTGTTTGATTATCTATTTATTCATTTGCATGGGTTAAATCCATGTACACAATTTAATGTAAATAGTTACTTTCATATTTATTTCTCTGCTGTTTACAGCTGTAACATGTTTTTGACTGTGTGTATTTTCAAGTGTACTCCCCTTTCCCTTACCCTAGGATGCATCTGGAAACAAGCTCTTGTTAGTTCAGTATGTGTTTCCTTTTGAAACTTTTAAATAAATAAACAGATATCACATATTTCATAGTTATTTAAGTAAGCTCACTAACATTGTTTAAAAATACATTTAAAGTGCTGCTAGTCCTTTGCCTATAAAAACATTATGATTTGCAACAAGAGGTGCTAAGCAAATCCAAATCTATTACAAACAATATCCCAGAAACCATAAAATGCACATTCATATTACATCACATACTTCATTTTGTGCCTTCCCACCCAACCCCATTTTATATACAGTAAACAGAATCCACTGATAGATTCACATCAATCGTTGAATATGATATTATAAAAACACCATACAATCAATCTCTTCATTCAAACTCAACAGTTTGTAATTCTCTCACATTAAAGATCCATCTTAATTCTTTTGGCAGTAGCAGTTACACCTTGTCCTCTCCTCTCCAATTTTTGGGACATGCTCCAATATGTAAAATGTCACTAGACTTGGATCTTGATCATGCACTTCAGAAAAATGTTTTCCCACTGCAGTGGTGATGTTTCTAGTTCGTATATCCCTAACATGTTCCAACAGTCTTTCTCTGGCCTGTTTAATTATTCAGCCAGATAAATGCATGGACAGATGAAAACAGAGGCAACAAAAATTGTATACAGTAGCATGAAATAAATTCTCTAACTGAATCATTAATGTCTAATTCTGTAATAACAAATTCCTTATATCCCACCCAATAACTGCAGGCCAAACAATTTCCACAGGTAAAAAAAAAAAAACAATTGGTTGGCTTGGCAGGCAAGTCAGGCATAAAGTTTCTTCAGGGACCAAATGACTATGTACAATTAAATCTTCCAAACTCCTTTCCCTACTAAAAGTTACTCTTGGTCTTTCTTCAAATAGATACAATAGGTGAGAATTGGCCAATTTTTCAGAATTATGTTCTTAATCCTTGGTGCCAATGGATTAAGCACAAGCACACATGTTAAAGGCCCCTCATTAGATGCCTCTTTACCTTTTTAAACCTGTAGAGATTCTCTTTACATCTTTAACTTGATTCAATGCATCATTCAATATGTGATCTGTATAACCCATTTCCTGAAATCTTGTAAACATTTCAGAGGACTGTGCCTCAAAATCTTCCATCCTTGAACAATGCTGATGCAATCTAAGTAATTAGCCATGCAGAATGGAGAACTCGAGCTGTGGAGAGTGGGAACCTGTGGCATGTAATACCATGTTGCCAGCACCAGGTTTCCTAAAACCAGAAGTAACCACCTTTTCTCTTGGTTTTGCTTCCAGCTTCAGACCCCAATACTCCATTCAAATACTGTAGCATCAATCTTAGCTGTAAATGAGAGGTTAAAAACATTATTTATTTCCTGAATGAAGGCCTCTGCCTCCTAGTCCAGAAGATGTACTTGAGTAGGAACTTATTTCCTCAGAGGATACTGCTAAGAAGGACTTTGATTCCCCACCCAAGGTAAATGTAAACTATTAATCAAATGTTTAATCTTTGAGACAAATGGCTAATGTACTCAGTCTACAGTACTTGCTGCTAAATCAGAAATGGACATAGGGGAAGCAGAAAAAATGACCGTATTGAGTATTAAAAAAAATTCTCATACATTTCAGAAATATGGAATGCAAATTCCAAGGAAAAGCAAACATTACAATCAACACTGACAATTTCTGCAGGAAGTTTGTTTACTT
Organism: Neoceratodus forsteri; assembly: GCA_016271365.2. Classification (NCBI taxonomy): domain Eukaryota; kingdom Metazoa; phylum Chordata; order Ceratodontiformes; family Ceratodontidae; genus Neoceratodus; species Neoceratodus forsteri. The sequence goes on from CM057455.1 coordinate 706,291,590, forward strand.
CATTTAATTCATGTTTTTACTGATTTGTCTGCTGGTCTGGGTGGAAGCACTCTACCCACCACGAGAGCCCTGATGCAGTGTGGCTGAAAATAATTTTCTTGTATCAGCATTAGCTGATAAGTGTGACTTATGCATATACAGAACTACTACAGCAATGATATATAATGATAACAACAAGTAAAGAATTAATTGTGCTTTAACACAGTAGTAAAGTGTTATTTATTTTTAACTTAGGGCCACAGCCTTGATAAAGCAATGAGTACACAACGAAATGAAGGCAAGTGTACTGGTGGGCAGTGAGTTGGTGAGAAGATGAATTTTTTAATGGATTTGAACACGTTCCTTCCCTGTCTCTCCTCTCCATAGGGGAGGAACATGTTCAAGTCCATAAAAACACAGTGAAATAATTGAGTGTCCTGCCTTAAAATGGTGTGCAACCATCTTTCTGGTGTATGTAACCCTTGTACTCGAGAAAACGTTCCTTCAATGGTCTTGTCAATTTGGCTTATACAGACCATATTGCAATGGCACTTTAACAAGTATGCTACAAGAGAAGTCTGACGTGTAATGAGTTCTTGGCTCAATATGTACTCATCACCTGCCACATTTCTGATACTCATGATTCTGTGTATATTGACACAAGCTAGGCTATGTCCACATGGGAAGTTACCACATACTATTAATCCCTCCTCTAAAGTTATTTCTACTGACTTTGATACATTATGCTAGTTGTGTACTACTCAATCTCTAAGATATCTAACTCTTTGCCACTATTCAGGGTTTCTTCTTGAAAATGTCCTCACCCCCAGTGCTGTTCTTGGTACATGCTAATTATTGTGGAGTACATTCTTAAGTTGATTAAACTTCTCCGAAAAAGTGGTGGTAAGCACTAGCCTAGTTTGTGTCAGTAGCCTATTTGTGGACTGAGAAAGGGAATCTCTATTTACACTTTCACATTTCTTTTCTCTTCCATATATCTTTTTCTCCTGTCAGGGCTCTGGGCGGCATGGCTGCGGTCCTTTCTAAGATGATCTCAATACACCCTGTTAGCTTCAGGGCTTCATTTAGCCTGCCTCGGTGTCCCATTTTCTCCATTTTCTCCCCATTACTCCTGGGACCCCAGAACACAGTCATGCATGTACTCCATGGCACCACTGATGACCCCTTCCTCCCACAGAGCCTAATGCCTGGTCTCCCTTGTGGCTTGGCACTGCCACCTAGCCTCCACCTGGTGGCAGCTAAGAGCCAGGTAAACCCATTTCCCTCCCATGTCCCTCCCCAGGAGAGGAGAGGAGAGCTGCCTTGCAGCATCTCAATACTGCTCCTCACCCTCCCCGCTGGCCAATCCACAATGACTCTGGTTCATTCATTCCTGAACTTGGGTCACCAGCATGGGATCAGGTAAGGCATCCAGTGCCTCAGACTCAGCCCACCACACCACTGGACTGGCTTCACATTTCCTTTCAGCCATGGCTAATAAGTCCTCCTTGAAGCCTCTATCATTGAATCTCTAATTTAAATATCTGATATGATGTTCCAGTTTCTTTCTCTGGAGCAATTCTTCTTTGCCCTACTGTATTGGCTATAGGGTATTCCCTCTATCTGTCCATTTGGGTGAAAACTCCTGGAGAGGATCCAGAGAAGGGTGACCAATATGATAAGGGGAATGCAAGGGAAGCCCTATGAGGAGAGGTTGTGGGAGCTCAACATGTAATCCCTGGAAGACAGAAGGGGTGGGGGGGGATATGATAGAGACCTTTAAATATTTAAAGAGTATAAATAAGGGAAATACAGACCACATGTTCAGGCTGAAAAGGAAGGGGGTTAGTACAGGACACAGCATGAAGCTGGAGGGAGGAAGGTTCAGGAGGAAACTGAGGAGGAACTACTTCATGGTGAGGTTGGTGGAGGTGTGGAATAGACTCCCAGAGGAGCTGGTCTCACAGAAGACAGTTGACAGCTTTAAAAGGGGATGGAATAGACTCAAGGGCAAAATAATTACCAAAGAAGACTCAAATCAAGGGGAAGCTCAGCTCAGATAGAAAAAGGCAGCTGTGGCATATACCACAAGCTGCATAATTAAGCAGACGAGATAGACCTTCAGGGCTTGTATCTGCTGGCTTCCTTTGTATGTTCACATGTAGAATTGCATTTATTATCTGTTGGTTTTCTGAAGAGTTTGGGATGAAGGCTATTGTCAGCTTAGAATATTGTAATGTCCAAGAAGTAAATTTCAGTAGAGTTGTGTTACAAAGTAAAATTTAAGCGAGATGTGCATTCATTCAAGTGTGTGTGTGTGTGAAATGCAACTAAGTTCCCTGTCATGCCCCTTTAAAGAAGGAGCACATCATCAATAAATTTACCTATTAGATTCAGCAAACTATATCTCAGTAGAATAGGTAAAATAACATTGATAGCATGAAATGTTGCTCAAAGCTGGTCACTTGGAGATTCACGAAGGAAGGGGCTATAATAAAGCCTTGGCGGCTCCTTTAGTCTGTATATAGAACTACTGCTCCCATTTAAAGTGGTTGTAGTTAAGTAGGTCTACCAGTTCCATAAGAAAAATCCCTCTAATTGTATGAAATATATTTGATCTGCTTCAGATATTCTCAAATTCTCTCTAGCTCCAAGTCATGTGAAATGGACATGTAAACATCTTTTATGTCCATCATTACTAAGGTGATACCTGTCCAGTATGAAGCTGCTGCTGAGAATTCTGTGATTAAGCTGAGCACATGTCGTGTCCCTGATATATACTGTATATGTTGGTCCAATGGTTACGAGATCTTTTATGTAGCAGTCAGCATATGTAGGGAGAGGTTCCAATACTTAACCAGTGCCCAACACAACTTGTCATCCTGATGGTGATTCAAATATTTGTGCAGTTTTGGCAGGCTATAGAAAACTGGAATGATCGGTTTGGTACGTTATTTTTCTGTAGTTCTCATGTATAGTTGTGACATTCTGCTTTACAGTCAGTGTAACTTTGTATCACAATGTAACCTCCTTTGACCCTGATATGGCAACCAGATTGTGGCAATTCTCCAATCTCATTGAGGCTGCAAATTCCACAGAGTTCAAATTGTATTTTGTCCTTCTATCAGATGTATAGTCATGTTTTATCATATTGTCAGTTGCACTTTCAGTAAGTTTTATGTTCATGTCTGTGGCTGCTGGAATAGGTCCGGGGGGTAGGAAAGAAGATTTATATGAAAGGGCTTTACTGAGTTTTTGTCTGTCTTATGACTGCAATGTAGACTCTAGAGGGGGTGGTGTTTGTGTATCAAAATATTGTCTTAAGCTTAGTTTTCTAGAGAAACTCTAAGAATAGTTGGAGCTCAAAATAGTTACACTTTTGTAGTGTGCAAAAGAATAAACTTTTTCCTGGCACTTGTGTCTCTAATGGGCTTAATGTTTCCTATTTCCTGTGAAAGACTGCACAATACTATTTCTATTCCTCTGGACCTGGGGGCTGGAGTATAGGCATGTGCTCCCCTTCTGGGCCTTGTGGTTTTCTCTTGAATTTTCCTCTTGCACCTTCCAGGTCTCCTTCTTGGGCCCATCCTTCTTATTCTGTGCCTGATGCACACCCTTTGTCATATTCTTCTTGGTTTCTGTCTCTGTACTGCTCCTGAGGTCTGTAGTAAGCTCTCCTGCATCCTCCCCTAAATCACCAGCATCTCCCAAAAATACTTAGGCATGCTGGTTGAAACTTGCTCCTGTTGTCTCTGTCTGAGCCAGAATCACTACTATTATAGTAGTTCACAAACCTACACTGGCCCAGGCCAGTCCAGTCCTCTGCCAGGTGGAGTCACACTGTCCATTGCCCTGATTGTCTACTAAGTCCATTCCCCATACTAATTACTCTTATTCCTAATGTATGAATGCTTAAGCCATACAATGTACTAAAGACCTGACTTCTGCACTATGATGACCAGATTGTAACCTGAAATGGTCAAATGCTTGCTTTGTACCTTCTCTGTATATGAAAAGTTCTATTGTGTAACTAACTCCAGGTCACCCCTGAAAAAGGGACCTTTGGGGCTCAGCGGGCTTACTCGGTTATCAAAATTGAATAAAATAAATAAATAGTGAATTGTCTGAATCTATGGCCTTGTCCACACTTGCATTCTTGTAATGCTACTGGCAGTCTGTAACATTACAAGAATTGCAAACATGGATCACGTCCACACTGTAGCACTGTAAAACTGTGCTACAAACTGTGTTTAAAAAACCATGCTAAAACCTTGATCAAAGCAAGGTTTTAGCATGGTTTCAGACCAACATGGTAGCCTTAAACCATATTAACAGTAGTGTGGATGCAAACTATGCTGTAACATGGTTTATGGCAATCTCCATCGTACTCTTAATACTTTATAAATAATGCCACAATCAAAAGGGGAGGATTTACTCGCATTCTGGAGCTCGCAATGAGCTCCCGATAAAGCAATGTGATTTTTAATAGGATCCATTACCGTGCCTGGTTGCTAGTATCCCAGCATGCATTGCAACAACTGCAATACTTTGCAGTACTGCTGCAATCATGCCTAGGAATTGAAACAGGCAAGCAGGTGTCAGATCGTAGTGTGGATGCTCTGACAACTGTGCTCAAACATAAAATTAAAACATTTTTTAAAAATGAAGGTCAGTGTGGACAGGGCATAAGCTGTATTTGATCCATGGCTAATAGTTCTTCTTGCTCATCCAGGTATACACCTTGTACTGTCTGTAATCTGTTAAATCCTATCTGAACTTTCTAATCTTGATTTTTAATAGTCTTCATAGTCCTCTAAGGACTTGTTCACTTTGTCTGAATATTGCATAAAATTCTTCTATGAAATTGTTCCTTTTATTTGCTCATTAACTATTAGGCTGCCAACAGAATTAGAACATGTAGGAATTTTGGGCTGATATATCAGTCTGTGGCACAGCAAGGGTTACGTTTGTTTATTTCCTCTGCCACTGACTGTTGCTCTTTGGTAATTGTTTCTAAAATAAGAAGCATAAAATTGTAAGAACAGTGCTTTCAGATGCTGTTCCACTTTTTGTCAAGAGTTTGACTGGTAAATCCTGAACTGACTTCAACTGGAACCCTCAAACCATGCAGAATTCCTTTTTTGTTTGATATATTCTACTAAGGATCTACTAAGTCAGGTGTGTACTAGCTAATACAAAATCTAAACTAGTACTGATGTAGCATATCTCATCTGTATCCTCTTCTAAGGAACCCAGTTCCACCATGGACCACATCAGTAAGGCTATGGCTAGAGGGAAGCTCACTGGTGCTGTGTTTGTGGACCTGTCCAAGGTCTTAGTTTTGGTTAACCATCAGCTACTGCTCCGGAGGCTGAGGAGCACTTGACTGGCTGATTCACTGTGTGACTAGTTTAGTAGTTATTTATCTGGATGTCCACTAAGGGTGAAATATGAAGTAGCTTTATCTAGCACCAAAATAATGGAACAAGGAATGCCCCAGGGATCAATCCTGGGGCATTTATTGTTCTCTTTGTTTATTGACATTTTACCTTCATTATTGAGGAATACTAAAGCCATAATGTACACTGATGATATAATACGCTACAGTAGTTCATTCTCGATGGAAGTATTGAACCAGTCATTGAATATTGATTTTTCTTTGCTGGATGACTGGATTAAAAATCACTGTTTGTTGTTGAACAGCAATAAAACCAAGTGTATGTAATTTGGTTCAAAACCCAGACTTGCAAAATGCTCTCCTCTTATCATATCGGATATGTTTGGAGCTCAGCTTGAACAGATCAACCAATTTTAGTATTTGAGGATGCTATTAGACCCAAATTAAACTTTTACACTACAAAAAAAAATCAATTTGTAGACAGATCAATCAGAAATAGGGTGCCTTGTTCAAGCTTCAAAATTGTCTGACTCCGGAGGCTAGATTTTCAGTTGCCAATAGTGTACCTTTACCTATGTTGAATTATAATTCTTTTGTTTTTCTCTGATCTTGCAAAAGTTGAGTTGTCCTTGCTGAACACCACTTTTCATGGGATTTGCAGATTTGCATTAAAATTGCCCTTTCAAACACATCATTGTACACTTTATGATCAGTCAGGTTGGTTACCACCCAAACTCAACAGCTGATATAATTTAAACTGTGTAACTGATAACATACAGTATTAAGACAGAAAGCTGACTCCCCTCTTTTTTCATTGTTTGAACTTAAAGTGGTAGAAAAATTATTAAGATCTAATGGTGTTAATAAACTTTTAATACCCAGTACAAACACTGGCATGGGTGAACGTGCATTTACGGTTTGTGCAACAAAGAACTGGAATATTTTTTTACAAGGTGGTCTTGGCCACAATGCTTTTAAATTGCATTTAAAGAAATACATTCACAGTCAATTGCAATGTAACTGTTTAACATAAATTTTAGCTGTTTGTGATAAAGTTTGTACTGAACTTGTATAACTTGCAGTAACATCTTGGCTGTTTGTAACATGGCCCCATGTCATGCACGAAAAAGGGCATTGGCTCATTGTACTTACTTTGTCAACAAAAGTTAAAATAAAATTAATAAACGGGATTTAAGCTATGTTTTTCACAACTGATGAATCCTTCTTTCAAATATTTAACCTGAAAAACATTGGGCTTGATTTTACAAGCCACTGTTAAATCAGTGCATGCTGCACTGAGCCACCACCTGCAGCAAACCCAGGTGCACCAGGGACCTTGCACCTGAATTTGGAAATATTGGGGTCCTGGTACCAAACTCCCTGGGTTTGCCACAAGCTTAAATCTGTGTTGATGAATCAGCGCACTATAGTGGACTGCCGCAGGCTGTGGGATGGACTTGCGGCAGCAGCGGCTAGCGATGGTGACCTGATGGCCAGTCACCCTTGGCTTGTGAATAGAGGGAATGGCTCAGGCTGGGGGAGTGACAACTGCCCCTGACTGGGCAACAATAGGGACAGTGAAGATCTGCGGGGGGCTGACTCATCAGTGTCACCATGGGAGGGGGTTGCAGGTGCAGACCTACCATGAACCACTGGCCACTGCAGCAGTGGTACAGCAGGTGTCAGGGGCTGTAGGATGCCTTTCCCAGGGTTACCCCCCCCACCCAGCAAGGTCTCCAGCATTGGTGCAGGGCTGGTTAGACCAGCTCCGGCCTGGTCTGATACTGGGGAGGCCTACTCCCATTGAGGCCCTTCCAGAATCCCCAAAAAGGGGATACACCAGCACCACCTAGGCAAAAACCTCTGGCTGCCAGGGAGCAGTCATGCCTCTGCTTCAAGTGTGGCACAAGCCCAGTGGTGCAGGTGGCCCCCCATTGTCACAGGTGGCATCTGAAACTTGGGAACAGTGTGGCACAAGATGCCACTTGCATCATTCTTTCATGGTGCAATTACCATGCACCATTGCCAGTTATTTGAAAATCAGGCCCATTGTTTTTGGTAGCCATTACTTTTGCAAGAAGAGTCAGTGAGTTGCAAGCACTTTGTACATATCTGTGACAGGGAGTTCTTGCCAATCTTGAGGACTGACCTTTTCTTAAATCTGTTACAACAGTTCCTCTATTTCTTAGCCTAATCTATCCTTCACAATTTCTAGTCCATAAGGTTGGCTTCTCTGGGCACCCTCTTCCCTTTCTTGACTATGTTACTGTGTCCTCTTTAATTTTCCTTTTTCCTCACAGGTCCTCGCACAGGGAGCTTATTGTTGTGACCTCCGAGATGATACAAAACAGGCTGTCTTCCTCATTGCTGGATTTAGTATACAATGGTACTATGTCATAAAATACTTTAATTTATATACCTTATGTGTATAAAACCTGTAAATGTTGAAAATACCATGGCACTATGTGTTTTTGATAAAGGTAAAAAGTACTAGGTGACTGTATATTATAGAAATTGAGTTAGCTGCGCTATTTAAAAAGCATATAAATTGCTGTAAGTTGAACAAGTCTGAAATGTCATGGTGATTTACATATATCCCATGATGCTTTGCATTATGGATGTATGTGCAATGTTGTGTTTCTTTGAAACTTGGTTTATTGTCAATGCCCTTTGGGGTAATCCATGTTTCAATGCTTCTGCCCTGAGGTTCTTTGTCTTTAGCTTTTTATTGAGCCCCGGCCACCCAAGCAAACAAGGCCCACATAGGGGTGGAGGCTGAATTTCAACTACTATGTTAGATCAGAGAGCAGTGTCTTTAGGTGCTAGCTAAGTGCAGAGAAAGGACATACATCGTCTGTTGCTGAAAAGTGATGTACTGAAGAAGGGATATGCCATTGTTGAAGGTTACCTCTGTACTTTAAATAAACATCACACAGAGATTGTGTGTTGAACTTGTGGTTCGGTGTCTGATCCGTCTGTTATCCCACAACCCCTCCACAATACCCTAATTCATGGTGTTTCATTGGGATAAAGTGGTACATATTTTTTTTTTATTAAGTATACAGACCAAGCACACAACACAGTTACAATTAACCAACACATAACTCCCACCATCTCCCTACCCTACTCCCTCCTCACCATGGTATCAGATCACCTACACATAATGTGTGCGCTACAGATAGAGAAAAGGCCAAGTCTGTGGTAGATGGTATAAAGTGTGTGGAGCCGACACCATATATGCTCATACCTCACAAATCTGTCTTGGACAGTCGCAAGGATTTTTTCAATGTTCAGGGTGGAAAGAAGCTCCTGCAATCATTCGGCATAAGCGAGAAGGGCTGTTTCCTTCCAGTGATGGAGCAACAGCTTTTTCACTAACATTGCCATTAACAATAAATAGTATCTACGCTCCTTGACAGGAACATGGGAGTAATCACTGATAAGGCAAACCTCAGGCCCAATAAATTCAGACACCCCCAAAAGTGGGTCTGCTTTTTGCCTGATCATAGCCCATAGGGGAGCAACTTTGGGACACTCCCAAAAGATGTGGTACATGGTGCCCTCTGCCTATAGACATCTACAACAAGTCAGAGAGGGGATCCTTCCCATCCTGAACAGGTGGACTGGGGTGAAATAGATATTATTGATTATTTAAAATTGCATAAGTCTCAGTCTGTCCTGAGAGATATATCTATAGTTATCTTTCCATATTTTTTCCCAGTTTAAGGACCTCTGGAGGAACTGAGCAGACCAATAAGCAGATGCTCCATCCACTTTGGCAAAGATTCTATCAAAAAGATAACTATATAGTTTAGAGACCACATGTGGTGCCATTGTCACAACCTCAAGAGGTTGTAGGAATGAACCTCCTGTTTCCACTTCCTTATATAAATTGGATTTTATCAGCAGGTGTCTAAGCTGGTACACTTTGAACGCCAGTCTATCTGTCAACTGGAATCAAGCAATTGTCAACAGTGAATAAGTACCAGTCAGTCTCCATAAAATCTCTTGCTGAGGCCCCTGATATTTGAGGCAACCAGCTCTCTAGAATGTGTCTGACTCCTAGTTTAAGGTTAGGATTACCAGTAATAGGTTGATCAGGATCAAGAATATGTTTTTATAGGACAAAAATGTGCAATGGGGCCTGATGGGATTCATCCCAGAATTCTAAAAGAACTAAGGGTAGAACTAGTGACACCACTGACTACCCTCTTTAACAAATCATGGGAGGATGGGGTGGTACCCGAGGACTGGGGGAGGGCAGATATGATTCCCCTTCACAAAAGTGGGAGCAAGGCAGAAGCAGGAAACTACAGACCTGTTAGTTTAACCTCAGTGGTAGGGAAAATGATGGAATCACTTCTGAAGGAAAGAATTATTGAGTATCTAGAGGCCAGAGGGGCACAGGACCCAAGGCAGCATGGATTCACAGTGGGAAGGTCATGCCAGACAAATCTGATAGATTTCTTTGACTGGGTGACAAAGTAGTAGATCAGGAGGGCTGTGGACATGGTCTACCTAGACTTTGTAAGGCATTTGACACAGTCCCACACAAAAGATTAATATACAAGTTAGCCAGCCTGGAGTGGGTCCCAAGATGACAGCCTGGGTAAAGAATTGGCTGGAGAATAGGACAGAGAGTAATAGTAAATGGAGTCCACTCTGAAGAAAGGGGGGTTACTAGTGGGGTACCACAGGGTTCAGTATTAGGACCGGTCCTCTTCAATGTCTTTATCAGTGATATTGCAGAGGGACTGGAAGGAAAAGTATGTCTCTTTGCAGATGACACAAAGATCTGCAACAGAGTTGATGCACAAGGTGGATTAGAAAGGATGAGAAGGGACTTGGCAAGGTTAGAGGAATGGTCAAATGTATGGCAGCTTAGATTCAATGCTAAGAAGTGCAAGGTAATGCACCTGGGAAACAAAAACCCAGGGGAAGAGTACACAATGGGGTGAGATACTAACAACAACAAAAATGGAAATGGACCTGGGGGTAGTCATATAAGATGACCTAAAGGTGGGCAAGCAATATGAGAGGGCAGCAAGGAGGGCTGGGGGGATACTGGGATGCATATGGAGAGGCATCACTAGTAGAAAACAGGAAGTTATTATCCCTCTGTACAGACAGTTGGTGAGACCCCATCTGGAGTACTGCATGCAGTTCTGGAGACCAAATCTCTGCAAAGACATAGACAGGATGGAAGCTGTCCAGAGGAGGGCAACTAAAATGGTGCAGGGTCTGCACCGGAAGACATATGAAGAGAGACTTAAGGAACTGAATATGTATAGCTTCGAGGAAAGGAGGGAGAGGGGGGACATGATAGAAACTTTCAAGTACCTCAAGGGAATCAACAAAGTCCAAGAGGGTAGCATCTTTCAAAAAAAGAGGTGTGCAATAACAAGGGAGCACAATTTGAAGATAGAAGGGGGGCGGCTCAGAGGTAATTTCAGGAAGTATTTTTTCACAGAGAGGGTTGTGGATGCATGGAATGGCCTTCTGGAGGAGGTTGTGGAGTCAAAAACAGTGGTGGAATTCAAGCATGCATGGAACAGCCATAAGGCAATTCTAGGGGGTGGGGGTAGGAAGAAGTAGGCTGCTGGTTAATTAAGATCTGCAGCTTATCCATTAGAAAGGGAAATGGGCAAACTGGGTGGGCCAAGCGGTCCTTATCTGCCATCAAAATCTATGTTTCTATGTTACATCTGGGAAGGTACTCTGACTGAAACCCCAAGTGGTGAATGACGCAATTCTTCCGGGAGAGATGTACAGTGGCGTGAAAAAGTATTTGCCCCCTTCCTGATTTTCTCTATTATTGCATATTTGTCACACTGGATGTTTTCAGGTCTTTAGACAAAATATAATATTAGATAAAGGGAACCTGAGTGAACAAATAACACTTTTTTTTTACTTATTTCATTTATTTAATGAAAAAAGTTAACCAACACCAACTGGCACTGTGTGAAAAGTAATTGCCCCTAGTTAAATCAACCCAATTAAAAGGATAATTAGAGTCAGCTGATTGAACACAGCCAGGCTTGATTACAGCCAGCCCTGCTCAATATAAACCTCACTTATTTTGACCCTTACCATCAGAGTCACTTTGCCAGCACAAAGATTCAACCAGCACATTATGCCATGATCAAAGGAAGTTCCTGAAAAGATCAGAAAAAATGTGTTGCCCTCTATCAATCTGGAAAGGTTACAAAGCTATTTCTAAGGCTCTGGGACTCCATCGAACCACAGTGAGAGCCATAACCTCAAATGGAGAACACTTGGAACAGTAGTGAATCTTCCCAGAGAGGCGGCCTGCCAAAATTACTCCAAGGGCTAACGTAAAATCATCCAGGAAGTCTCAAAGAATCCTAAAACAACATCCAAAGAACTGCAGGCTTCTCTTGCCTCAGCTAAGGTCAGTGTTCATGACTCCACAATCAGAAAGAGACTGGGCAAAAATGGGCTATATGAGAGTAGCAAGGCGGAAACCACTGCTAACTAAGAAGAACATAAATGCTCGCCTCTCATTTGCCAAGAAGCACCTGGATGATCCACAAGCCTTTTGGGAAAATGTTCTATGGACAGATGAGTCCAAAGTGGAACTTTTGGATGACATGGATCCCATAATGTCTCGTAAAAGCAAACACAGCATTCCACAGTAAGAACACCATACCAACAGTCAAACATGGTGGTGGTAGTGTAATGGTATGGGGATGCTTTGCTGCCTAAGGACCTGGATGACTTGCCAAAATTAAAGGAACCATGAATTCTGCTCTGTACCAGAAAATTCTTAAGGAGAATGTCCGGTCATCCTTCCGTCAGCTGAAACTGAAGCGTAGTTGGGTCATGCAGCAAGACAATGATCCAAAATACAAAAGCAAGTCCACATCAGAATGGCTAAAAAGAAGTAAAATTAAAGTTTTGGAGTGGCCTAGTCAAAGTCCAGACTTAAACCCAATAGAGATGCTGTGGCAGAACCTGAAACGAGCAGTTCATGCTCGAAAACCTACCAAATGTTATTGAATTAAAGCAGTTCTGCAAGGAAGAGTGAGTTAAAATTCCTCCACAGCGATGTGAAAGACTGATATTGAATTATAGGAAGTGTTTGGTTGCAGTCATTGCAGCTAAATGTGGCGTAACCAGTTATTAAGTGTAAGGGGGCAATTACTTTTTCACACAGTGCCAGTTGGTGTTGGTTAACTTTTTTCATTAAATAGGTGAAATAAAAAAAAAAAACAAGTGTTATTTGTTCACTCAGGTTCCCTTTATCTAATATTACATTTTCTCTAAAGACCTGAAAACATCCAGTGTGACAAATATGCAATAATAGAGAAAATCAGGAAGGGGGCAAATACTTTTTCACGCCACTGTAGGTGTACTATAAAGCATTGCTTTAGGGGAGAGGCCATACAAAGCAATTATCTCCTGTTCAATAGTAAGCCATGGTCATTCCCCAGCTATATCAGTTATTTGCCACAGGAGATATTTATTCAAATGGCTCACCCAATAATACACATTAAAGAGGGAGATACATAGACCACCTTTCTTTTTAAGAGCTGCTATCTTATAGTAAGCCCAGCATGCTGGTTTACCCAGCCATATGAAGTCTGCCAGGATGGAGTGTAATTTTCTAAACCAGGTTTGCGGGACCCACAAGTTTAGCATGTTAAGGGGGTAAAAGAGGCCGGGTAAAGCATTCATCTTAATTAAACTAATTTACCCTATAATGACAATGGCAGACCCTGCCATCTGGCAAGAACCTGTCATAACACATTTACCAGGTTATCTAAATTAAATTTCCTTATGGAGCTGTACTCCCTAGTAAAATAGATGCCTAAGCATTTTAGACATTTAGATTACCATTTCAAACCTAGATCCTCCATCTCTGACTTGTTGGCCAGATAGTTAAGGGGGAAAACCATTGTTTTATCCAGGTTTAATTTATAGTTGGAGTATTGACTAAACTGATTAATAATGTCCAGGGCCACTGACATAGAAGTCTGGGGATTTGATAAGTGTAGCAATATGTCATCAGCATATGCTGATAATTTAAGTTTGCATCATCCCACTGTCACTCCTTGTATCCTAGGGTGCATCTTCAGCTGATCCAACTGTGGTTCCAAGTATAAATTGAATAACAGAGGGTCAGGGGACAACCCTGCCTTATACCCAAAAATAAAGAAAAGGTAGAGGAGAAAACCTGGTTATAATAAATATGGGCAGTTGGCATACTATACAGCACCTTAACCCATTGTATGAATTGGAGGGGGAACCCAAGTTTGAACAGAGTATGAAAAGGAAAAGTCCAATCTACTCTATCAAAAGCTGTCTCGGTGTCCAGAGACACCTAGACCATGGGGTGATGAATGTCCCTGGACACTGAGAAAATGTGGACTAACCTCCTCAAGTGATCTGTCAAAGACCGGACCCCCATGAACCCCACCTGTTCTTGGCTAATCAAGAAAGGAAGAACCCTATTCACTCTGTCAGCCAAAAGCCTGGCTAACAATTTAATGTCATAGTTTAAGAGTGAGATCAGTCTATAATTGGATACATAGGTTGGGTCCTGTCCTGCCTTGTGCAGCACAACAATCAGGGCTTCAAATAATCGGGGGTCCCATTCTCCTGGGGTTAATATATAATCGAACAACCGATGCAACCAGGGGACAATCAAATCTATAAACTTTTAATAAAAATCTGAGGATAGTCCGTCCTGGCCAGGGGCTTTATCTAAAGGAAGGGCTTTGATGCCAACCTAATGCCCTCTTCTGAGAATGGAGAAGTCAGAAAGGCTTGTTGATCTGGTGAGAGAAAAGGCAGTGGTATGCTATCCAGATAGTGGTCTACCTGATCAATCGAGGGAGGGTTAGACATAGCCCCATATAAGGATCTATAAAAGTTTTCAAATTCCTTGGCAATAGCTTTGGGATCAGTTTTAAGAGTACCATCACTAGAGGAATATATTGCATTAATAATCCCTGAGGCCTCTTGCTGCTTAATGCGCAGTGCAAGAGGTCTCCTAGCTTTCTCTCCTTGATCAATAAATCCTACTCTGATCTTTAACATTAGATATTCAGCCTTGTCCCCAAGCAAACTGTTGTACTTTTCCCACAGTTAAACTAACTCCTGACGAGTAGCGTCAGCAGAGGAGGACGAGAGAGACCTCTCCAAATCCCTTATTTTGTCAAGTATTTTGGAAACTCGGCTATCCCTTTTGCATTTCTTCGTGGACGAAATCCTTAGGAACTCTCCCCATAAAACACATTTGAGGGCCCCCCACTCCATATCTACCCTTCCATTGGTACCCTTGTTTTCTTTGGTGAAGTGCTCTATACTGTGCTAATAGTATCAATCACCCATTTATCCTGCAGAATGCAGTTGTTGAGCATCCAGATGGTCTCACTCTGGCAACTAGGGACTAAAGAAAGCATGCATTGGACCAATGAGTGGTCCAATATTACCCCAGGGTCAATCTGACAGTCCAAAACCCCCGCCATGAGCTTCTTGCTCATGAGGAAGTAAGCAATACAGAATTGAATACCATGTACCAGGGAATAAAAAGTAAATTCCCTTAGGTTAGGGTATAATACCCTCCAGGGATCACATAACCCCAAATTATCTATTAGGTCTCTAATAGCTCTCTGCACTGGAGATAGACCTTATATGTGATGATCCCAATCTGTCAATATTCGACGAGAATGGCAAGTGTAAATGAGCCTTGCTCAATGATGTTCACCTGAATAAATAAAGATTTGATGATGATGATGATGAAGTTCCAGTCACCCCCCCAGGAACACCTGATATGAGAGAAATGGGACCAGAGCATTTAGCAAATCAATGAAAATGGAAGGGGTGTCCACATTGAGACCATATATAGAACCTAAGACTATCTCTGAATGTTTCAAAACCCAACAACTAGGATAAACCTCCCCTGTGGATCCCTGATTCATTGCATACAGGAACATGAAAAGGATCGGGCAACTATAATTGCCACCCCCTTGCTCTGAGTACTGTCTCCAGCAGCACATACCTGACCTATATTTAATCTCCTGAGTGCTAAAGCTTCTGTCTCTAGGAGAAGGGTCTTCTGTAAGAAGGAGATCTGACCTTTTACTGCCTGTAAGTGTTTTAAAATATTGTACCTTTTCTTCTTATTGCGTATGCCTTTAATGTTCCATGACGTCATGTTTATGCCTTTACCTATCCAGAATGAAAATGTGCACTAATGTTCTGTATAATGTAGCAACCCTTCTGATACCATGGACCCTCCCCTCAAACCCATCCCCATCAAAGCAAGTCCAAACATTAAATTTCCAACAGAAAACGTGTGTAATTACCGGAACATGAACCCCACATATACCCCCCCCCAGAAATCTCCCCCACCCACCAAAGTCGCCCCAAACAAGAAAAAGTTTAATCGGTTACATTAATTACTACCCCCTCCATTCAAATCATATACTGCTTGGCTTGTGATTTCCAGCCATTCCATCATTGCCCTGTCAGCCCCGTCGGCCCCCTGTAAACTAGTAGCCAGCACCCCAATAAAACCCTCAATGAATCAGCCCTTCACCAGACTCAGCTTGATTTATAATACCAGTGCTAAATCAGTGGTAACAAACAGTAAAGCCCATAACACAACCATGCCCCCCCATTGATAGTCCGCCTTCCTTAGGTAGTTTCTGATAGCCCACTGTACCAGTCCCCTTGTGAGAATCCATATAAAATCCTCTGGGCAATGTGCAGAAGTGCTCTGAGCAAAAGAAATCAGAGACCACCAAAGGGAAGTTGAATAAGTTGAGGCAGTCAGCTAGAGTTGTTAACAGACCCCGAAGAAAGTTATAGTTGATTACTCCAAAAGCACAGTCCAAGAACGTCCTGACAGTATGTGAGGTACACCATCGGATATCCACACGAGCGCGCAGCAGTTTGTATCTTTGAGGAGGTGTGGGGGGGACCTTGCAACAGAAAGAAGGCTTTGCAGAAATGTAATTTCTGACCCAGCAATTAGAAGGTATTTGATTTGTATACCTTTATCGGAACCACATTTTAAGTCTGCCACAATCTCCAGGTGAAATCAGAAGGGGTTGCTCACCACGTTCAAAACCTTTACTTGGCACAAAAGAGGTCCAGGAGGGCTTTCTTCAGCTTTTCTCCTGCTGTGCTGACTTCCTCTAAACTATGCCAGGATCCTGCCACCAGTACCTGAAGCTTTGCTGGATATAACATGCAAAAGCAGATTTCAGCCACAATAAGTTTTTTTTAACAATTGGGTGAAAAGCCTCCCCTTTTTAGTCTCACCAAACTAGGCAAATCTTGTATGATCCAAAGTTTGGCTTCCCCTCATTTCACCTCTCGAATGTCTCATAGCTTGATAAGGGCATATGTTTTTTCTTGAAAATTCAAGAATTTGAAAATAAAAGGCCTGGGGCTTGATCCGGGAGCTGGGAGGGGGCGAAGCACCCAATGGGTTCACTCTATAGTGTAAGTTTCTCTGAACGGAGAAGGGCCTGCCAACTTTTGAAGGAGTTTTTGAATAAAGACGACAGGATCTGCCCCCTCTTCTTTCTCAGGGAGGCCAAAGATCAAGGCATTGTTCCTCCTCAACCTCTCGCTCAAGTCCTCAAGTTTCTGTTCCATCTTTGCCATCTTCTGACAGATGCTGGCAAGCTCTGGGTCCAAACAGTTGGCCTTCTTTTCTAAAGAGAAAATGCATGCTTCAATATCTCCAGTTCTCTGCTATAAATCCTCCAAGTTGCCAGAGATCAATTTAACTTTGGCTGTAAGTGACCTGAGCTCTTCTCTGAAAGGGTGAAACTATTGAAGAAATTACTTCATGGTCAGTGGCTTTTGATCCTGTGGAGCAGAGCACCCACGCCCACTATAGGAGGTCTGGGCCTTGGATTTCTTGCTTGACTTCTCAGGCATGGGGGGCAGCGAATGCTTCAAAGGAAGATTTTTCATTTCTATTTCCATTGTAATCGAATCGGATGTTAGAATTAGGTGGAGAGATCTTCTAGAGACACGGAATGGCTTAGTAGATAGGTTCAATGAAGCTGTAGACGACGATGTAATGAAAATTAGCAAGAGATATGACAGAGCTGCACAATGGTGCTGTTAGGCAGACCGCTGCATCACATGACTCCTCCATAAAGTGGTACATATAACAAATGTAAGCTTTTTTCCTTAAGTGGTTTACTCATTTCACATAAATCAATCCATAACATTCCCTGTGTTCTTTTCAAAGCCTCACTCCAATGTAGGAAACAAGAAATTTAATGGCTGGAAGACATGAGGGCTTTAAGTTTCTACAAACAAATGACTGAGTAGTCCAGAACTAAAAACATGCTACTGTTTGTCAATTAGGGTGAAGTTGGACAAGGTACGCCTACTACAAAAAGGACAATCTCACATAGGATCATCTGTTATATTGAATTCTGCCATGGTAGGTAACGCTGGCAAGGAGCTACCAAAGGGTTAATGACACATCTCTGCATATAAAGCGAAAACACAGTACGGTCTGCACTCACTGCACAAATAATAAGTCCAAAGTTCAGAGTAAGCTTGCCAAATCAGGAAACTTTATTTGAGAGCCCAGGTGAGGACAAACCCTCAACGCTTCATGACTCAAGCATGACATTTTGTCAGGAGGATGAGTCTGGAACACTGCAGTGCTTCTCTTTTATATACCAAATTTAAAGTAACAGTGTTTACTTACAATGTATAGTTCATTGAGCTACTGCTTCAGAGACCCAAATCCATCATTGCTCTCACTCAATAAATTCATGTGAATTAGCCATAAAATACCTTAAATATAAATAGAGCAAATCTCCTAATGACAGTTTTGGTGCATCAACAATTTAAGGCACTCACCCAAAAATGCAAAAGAGGTAAGATAACACAACTATCTAAAAATCACTATGAAAATCTTACTGAGTCAAAAATGTGAGTTCCCCAAGTAGTGACCTGCCACCGTCCACATGTGTTGAAAAATTTATTTTAGGAATACTAGAGGGAGAAAAACACAGCAAACCCCATAAGACACCAAAAACACTACATATTGGGCAAACCATATATCCACAAAGATCAATAACTAAAAATAGATAAATTATTAGACACCACTCATAAGGGGTTCCACAAATGGATAAATAAGTGATTTTACAATTTTATAGTTTTAAAGGGGTGACAAAAAATTGTTTTTCACTTGAAAAATTCATATGTAAATTATCACACAATTTACAATCAAAACTATAAGTAGGATGAGATGTCAATGTTTCTGTTATTAAACCCAGTATAGAATTGACTCAAGTATGAATCCATCTAGCTTCATGTTGCAACTGAGTTGTTTGTCTCTTACCCCCTCTCAAAATTAGCTGAGTATGTTCAGTTCCCATAAAAACAAACCCACAGCATCACTATTATGTTGTACAGCAAAATGTAATCCTATTGGACTGTTAAGATCCACATTCAAGATAGAGCAAACATGCTCCTGCACTTGAGTGGTACAACCCACATAAACTTTAGGACAAGGGCATGTCAAAACATAAACTACACATGATGTAGTGCAGTTTATAAACTGCCTAACAGTTGCCCTTTTGTTTAAAACTGGATGTTCAATAAGTTTTGCCTGACTACAAAAATGGCAAATATTGCACTTTCCACATCTAAAACATACTACAGGTATAGGTGGTATCCAGGAAGGTCTGATATTCTATCTTTCCTTTAGATACAGACTACTAGGAAGGCTGTCTCCTAGGTTCCAGCCCTGATAAAAAGATATACCTGGTGCTTCCCCAATTTCTTTATAGAGAATTGAATCTCCACCAAGGATGTGCCAATGTTTATTCAAAATTGCAGAAACATTGCTTGCCTGGCAGTTATGAGTAATCACTAGTGTGACTGGTTGATGTTGCTTCTTTTGCTTAGATTTTGCTTTCAACAAACTGTCCCTATCTATTCATCTGGTCCTATTAAGGGCCTCATCCAATACGTTTTCAGAATATCCTCATACCAAAAAACATTTCTTAAGATATAGTGCTTGTTGCTCAAAGACCAGTAAGTCAGAACAATTTCTCCATAGTCTGGTAAATTGATCAAATGGTATTGCCCATATTAAATGTTGTGGGTGACCACTCGAAGTATGCAAGAGCATGTTAGCTGAGGTTGTTTTTTTATGAGAAGAACTATGTACAACTTCACCGTCTCTCCTTAGAAATGTTAAATCCAAAAAAGAAATGACATTGGAATCGATGACATAAATGAATATTAAACCTATGTCATTTAAATTCAAAAAATTCAAAAATTAATCTACTGAAACCTCGTCCCCCTTCCAAACAATTAAAATATCATCAATAAATCTACCCCACATAGCTATGTGGGGGAGAAACAATTGCACTCATGGTTGAACATGGTGGCTCCCTCCCACCATGCCATAAAAATATTGGCATAGGAGGGATCCACCATGGTCCCCATTGCCATACCATGAGTTTGAAGACAAGATTTCTGATCAAACAAAAAATAATTTGGAGTCAAGATTAGCTCCATAGCCTATAGAATAAACTGCAGGCAAATTCTGTGTTACATCAGAATGATACAAATGAAAATTCAATGCCTACAAACCTACATCATGTCTAATAGATGTGTATAAACTTTCCACATTAACTGTAATCCATCTATATTCACTGGACCAGACAAACCCACCTTGTTTGAACAGGATATCCATGTTGTCTCTTATGTAAGAAGGCTGTCATTGTACTCGTTGTTTTAAAAAATGACCAATGAACATTGAGATGTTCTCTGTTAAACCAAACAACCCAAAACAATCGGCCTACCAGGTGGGTTTGTCTGGTCCTTGTGAATCTTAGGAAGTGCATAAATAGTTGGAACAGTAGGGGAATCAACCTGCATGAATTCTAGTTTGGCTTTAGTTATAGATCCTGCGAACAAAGAATCCTGTAAGAAAAGATCAATTTTATTTTTAAAATCCCTAGTAGGGTCAGTCTGCAATCTGACATAACTGTTGACATCATCCAGGTGTCTGCTAATTTCATCTTTATGCTGTTTGTTCATGAGCACAATTTTACCACCTTTGTATGCTTCCTTTATTATAATTGAACTATTGTTCTTAAGTTCCTGCAAAGCAATCCATTTGTCATGTGTAAGATTGTAATTATAATTCCATCTAGTACTGAATAATTCATTGATGTCATGTTGCACCATATTCTGAAAAGTCACTAGTGCCGCACTATTCAAGGGTAGTGGATTAAATTTAGATGGTGAACTAAAAGTTGTAGCATGGGAGGTTGGTTGCAGTGTATGAGATGGTGAAGAGCTACGTTCCTTAGCTGAAGTCGCTCAGTCATCAGGCATCAGGCATTTCAACCACTTCAACAGATAAACCCTAAAGTAACTGTACACCATCTTGAAAAGATAAGAGTGCTGGCTGATTTCCAAAGCCCATTGTAGACTTTTTACAGAAAATGTTTTTCAAATTTAACTTTCAAAAAAACTCGATCTCTACAAAGTACTCAAATTGATTGACTTTGGGGTAGGCTACAAATGAAAGACCTTTAATAAAAACACATTTTTGGAAATCAAAAGGGCTGGTATTATAGCATAGAGTCTAGAGTAATGGGCTGTGAATGAGCTGGGTATATCCAGAAGACCTGGGTTTGATTCCCTCAACCACCACTTGCATACTGTGAGACTCTGAGCAAACACTTAAAAAGCCCAAAGCTCCAGGGACACCCATTGGAACAGGCACTTGTGCCTAGTGGGATTTACATGGTTAACAAAGAATGAATGAATGAATATCTCGCTGGAGCTACAACTAGTGGTTTGCAAAGTGAAGAAACTTTGCATCTAGAACATCTTTGTAAAGTTTCCCGAACTGGTATAGTATGAAGTGTCACTTTGCTTAGTTCTTCGCCTGGAGAAGTATATGCATACTGTAATAGCACTTCACCAACCAAAATGTTGGCTATGTGCTGCTTCATGTAGTTTTTATTAGGTCAAATAACACTTTACCAGCGAAGAACTACATAAAATGTAAACTAAAAGAAAAAATGTTTTGTTTAACTTCCAAACCTGCCCTCACCCACTGTGTGAACAATATTCACCCCTGCCAACCTACGAGATAACGTAAACATATCTCCCCCAACCCAGCACCCTATTAGCACCCACCTTCCACCCCCACAGTCCTGGCAAAGTTCTGTTTGAAGTAACAGAAAGGAAAAGTAAAACATCACATCCCTCACCCACTCCAAACAAGTAAGTATCCCTTCATCCATCCTGTAAAGAGGCCTATCCCCCATAATTCATGAGACCACCCCAGCACCCTATCCACCTGTAGCACTCAACCTTCCTGTCCCTCAATCCCCCATGAATTTAATAGATCCAGGTGAAAAGTTGGGAAATTTGCTCTCTCACAGCAGAGGTCAGTGCTCTTCACTATCCAGTTCTTCAATGAATGAATGGGATGCTGTTCTGAATGGTAACATTTCAACATAAAAACATACAAAAAAGCCAGCAGAAGAAGGCCATTTGGTCTGTCTAGTCTTCCCATATTGCAGGGTACACAGCTTGAGCTACTATCTCTGCCCTCCCTCCCCACACCTCCCATCCTCCCTACCCATGATCTTTACCTTCCCCCATGCCTATCCCAGCCTCTCTTAAAGCTGCGCCCTGTCTTCAAAAAGATCACCTCTTCCAGCAGCACATTCCAAGTGTCCACCACCATCTTTGTGAAGAAGTGCTTCTGACCCCCCCAAACCTCCCACTGTCCAGCTTAAGACCATTCCCCCTCATGTTATGGTTGCCACTCAACTTAAAGAGGCTCTCCTTATCCACCTTATTTATCCTTTTCAAGTACCTGAAGGTCCCAATCATGCCCTCTCTCTCTCTCTCTCTCTCCAGTATTCCAGGGAGTACATGTTTAGTACCCTCAACCTCTCCTCATATGCCTTTCCCTGCTGACCTTCTTTAATCTTTGTAGCCCTCCTCTGGACCTTTTCCAGCAGGTTAAAGTCTGTTTTGATGTGTGGGCACCAGTACTGAACCCTATACTCTAGATGAGGCCTTACCAGGGACCTGTACAAGGACAGTATAACCTCCTCTCTCCTACTACTGATTCCCTTAGATATGCATCCCATCATCTTGTTTGCCTTTGCTGCTGCTTTCTTGCACTGCAGGAAGTGCTTCAGGTCACTAGTGATCTTCACTCCCAGGTCCTTTTTCTCCTCTGATGCAGATACTCAGACTCCACCCAGGTAGTACTCCGTCCTGGGAAGATCACGTGATGCATCTGTAGGACGTGCAGCTCTCGGACCGAGCTCCCGCTCCAGCTCCCATAAACAACACCAAAACTATCTGCTGACTGCTGATTCCTGTGTGCCTACTTGTGGAGTGCACTTCTGAAGGTGCGAGGGGCGACCGGTAAACATTGCCGTACCGTGGCATCAAGTAAATATATCGTAAGTGCCTACTTTTGATAGAGGGGCCTACTGAAAGCATGGAGGCAGAGATGTGTCAGGCTTTGCCTAAACACATGCCCCCACAAATGCCAGAGAAGGGCTCGAAACATTCGAAAGGCTCAACAGGGATTCCATCTAAAACCACTGTCTCCAATGCTACCACGCCAATGCAGACACCTCTTTCGGAACAAAAGTTTATGGAGGAGATACAATCCTTCAAGGAGGCCTAACAGGAGATAACTGGTGAACTAAGAAGAACTAGGGGCGAACTATCGGAAACAAACTGGGCCATCTCGGATGTTGCAGCTCGCACCACGTCCCTTGAAAGCTGGAAAGAAAGGATGGAGCCAGGGAGATCGGCCATAAGACAGAGACTACATAAAACTGAAGCTAAACTAGAGGATTTAGAAGGCCGAAGCCGTAGGTATAATATAATAATTTTTGGCCTTCCAGAGGATGCTGAGGGCTTCATGCCCATCCTGTTCCTTCAAAAGCTGCTTAAAAAAATTGCTGGCCCCTCTCCCAACAACACAACCTATGTAATAGAGCGGGCTCACCACTCATTACTCCCTAAACCTGTTGCTGGTAAACCCCCAAGGCTAATGATCATCAAATTCCTCAACTTCCTAGATAAAACATATATTCTTGGCCAAGTTAAAAGTCTACAGAAGATGTTATCGATAGAACACCCCCTAAGATTTGAGCAAGACCTACCGGCCACGGTAAGGCAACGGAGATCGGAATACCATCCTCTTGTCTCAAAGTTAATTGCTGCAGGGATTAAATACAAAGTGCAGTACTCGTCTCATCTGTCCGTACAACGTGAGGGGAAGTGGTTTTCCTACGACACTGCACAGCAAGCCAACACGGCATTACAGTCTCTGCTCCCCGATCTATTTACCCTCCGCTGAGGTTGTTGGATGAGAGTCCTGAGGATATCCTCCTTTCTTCTTGCTCCCATTCCATTCATTCTAAAGAGAAGATGTTCCTGTTGCTTAAAGAAGATCATCTCCGATAATTGACCACAAGAGGGTAACAAAGACTGTGACTTCGAGATAAAGAAGCTATGGTCACCTCTAATAGTATTAATAAGCCACTTCGTTGCTTGTTTGGGGACAGTCACCTGGTTACTTCTCGATTAGCTAACGGGTCTGACTTGAGACTGGATGATACATGTTCTGACAGGGTCACCCCCTTTTTTTTCTTCCTTCCTCTCCTTCGTGGATGATTGACTCTTGACACAGTCTTGGCTACCTCCTTTCCTGCACAGATGTTGTGTGATACTGCCATCTCCTGCAACTTAATTTAGGAAAAGTGGATGTTTTTACCAGGCATATGACCCTGTCCTATTCTGCTGAGGGATCGAACTTCTACATTCATGACCTTAAATATTGGTGATCTTGATCAAAGGATAACTTCCCTCTCCCCCTTTTTTTTCTTTTTCACCTCCCCCTCCTTTTTTTTTTTTACACGCCAAACTGGCGAATTCAACAGCTCAGTGCATTGTTAGCTAAATTAAGTAATCAAGCTAATGTATATACATGTTAGTTATGTGATTTTGGGGAGGGACTGGGGCAGGGGACAAGGTCTGGGGACTTTCGCAGTCTATTCAGTGCACCATGTTCCGGCATAGGGTGGAGGGGGATACCATAGTGGGTGGTATAACCTGGTGCCTTTGGGGCGCAGTAACCATGCTATGGGGATTGCATAATATCAAGAACCAGGTGTTTAGACAGGGCAATAAGGATGCTGTATACCCTACTATGAGGAAAGGGAAATAGGTAAGGGGAGTGGGGAAGAGGGTTAAGGGTTTCTCTCGCTTACTCACAATATGTTGTGTTTCTTTTATGCTTATAAATGTTGCTGCATTTTCTATAATAGTAGGTAGGATAATTAGAGGGGAGGGTTGGGGGGAAGGGGATGCAGCCATTGGGAATTGGGAGTCTACATTAGGAGAAGGGAATGGGGAAAAGGGATAAATATTATTCACCACCAGGTATAGATACTGTGGGTTATAGGGTTACTGAAATCTATAGATACGGGAGTTTTTTTTTAAGGTGGTATTTCATGATTTCTACTATCTGCTCATGGTTGTGTCTCTAAAGTTTTGTTCATGAAATGTCAAGGCTGCCCAGTCTCCCACTAAAAGAGCCAAGATTCTCTTACATCTTCTGAAGCTTAATATTGATGTAGCCTTCCTTCAAGAGACACATCTACCCACAGCACAGATTGTCAATTTTAGACGATCCTGGGTGGGTACAGTGTTGGGGGCGGGGTTTGACAGGCACAAACATGGCGTAGTGGTGTTGATAGCATGATGGATACCCTTTAAACTAATAGATTTGGCTATCGACCCCCATGGCAGATATATTCTACTTAGAGCGATTTTGGTCCACACGGAATTGATACTGGGCTCTGTTTATGACCCAGTGGGAGATGAACCACAATTCTTCACTAACCTAATGATTAAATTGGCCCCCTGGTCTACATCTCTCATGTTAATTAGTGGGGATTGGAACCTAGTTTTTAGTAATCTAATGGATAGATCCAACTCTAGATGTTCCTCCCTTACTCCTGCACAATAGGCATTGAGGGAAATGATGGATTCCCTAGGCCTTGCTGATCCTTGGAGGACTCTCCATCCCTCAGCAAAAGACTACTCATTTCACTCTCTGCCGCATAACACATTATCAAGAATTGATTACTTTCTGTTGGGGACTGAACACCTACCAGGGGTCCAAGCCTGTGATTACCTAGCAAAAGTGATTTCGGATCACCATCCAACTCTACTGCAGTGGGTACTACCTAATTCAAAGACTCATGACAAGACTTGGAAGTTTAATTCTCAACTGTTAAAATCAGAACACCTAAGGGGGCAGCTCAGTAGTTTTATAGAAAATTTCTACGAGCTCAATACCCCTTCCATGCCAAAAATGGATGTACTATGGGAGGCTATGAAATGCTTAATTAAGAGGAGAGGTTATCCGTATAGTCTCAATAAGAAAAAATAAAATTTCCCACGAATCCTCCCTATTACTACAACAAATTAGAGTGTTAGAACAAGCCCTTATGCCCTATTCTAAATCTGATGACCTAGAAAAATTAGAAAGCCTCTGTTTTCAATATAACACCCTTCTCAGCAATAGAGTTGAGCACCTCCTTCTGCGTTCTAAAATTACCTACTTTGATCAAGAAGACAAAGCTGGGAAATTGCTTGCTATGAGGCTCAGGGCACTGGTGGTGGATAGGCTTATTTTAGCCATGCGAGATGCCTCAGGCACCCTCCACACTTCTCCCAGGGATATTGTCTCCTCTTTCCAAGATTACTATCAGTGGCTTTACTCATGTTCCTCTATGCCCTTCAATCATACTGCACTGGACCAATTCCTTCAAGATGTAGAGCTTCCAAAATTGTCCCAGTATCAAATTTCTAGTCTACAAGCCCCTCTGACATTAAAGGAAGTCTACCAAGCCATTGACGCTCTACCGGCAGATAAGGCGCCAGGCCCTGATGGCTACACATCCAATTTTTACAAATCATTTAAAGCCCAAATAGGCCCTAAACTCCTTGAATTCTATAACTATGTTTATGAAAATGGTCTTTCAGACCACAGCTTTACCTCTGCTACCATTGTGATTCTATTAAAACCAGATAAGGACCCTACAATGTTGTCAAGTTACCGCTCAATCTCCCTTATAAACGTTGATTTGAAGATTTTAGCAAACATCCTAGCTAGCCGATTAGCTCAAGTATGGCAAACTTTGTTAAATCCCGAACAAGTGGGATTTGTGGCCGGACGCCTGTCGGCAGATCACCTACGAAAAATTTCCCATCTCATTTCTGCGTTCAGGGACTCCGACATACCATCAGCCTTGATGTCCCTGGAAGTAGAAAAAGCCTTTGACCAAGTGTCATGGGATTATCTATTTAATCTGCTCCCGAAATATCTCATTCCAGCACAGTTTATACAATGGATTAAAGTCCTTTACTCCTATCCATCAGCCTGCATCTTTTGTAATGGAGTTTTCTCCTCTACTTTTACATTACATCAGGGCACTCACCAAGGATGCCCGCTTTCTCCCTATCTGTTTAATCTATTTTTAGAACCCCTAATTAGAAAATTGAATACATCTACCTTAGTTACGAGCATTCATATCAACCATCTCCAATACAAAATATCGGTGTATACAGATGACATCATACTTCATATAACTCATCCATCCAAATCTATACCAGCTTCACTGGATATTATTCAGGAATTTGGATGTTTATCCAATTATAAATTAAACTTGTCTAAGACAGAGATCATGCCTCTAAATAACTGGACCTTAAAGGTTGATATCCAACATCTTGGGCTCACATGGATAAAAGATAAAATGAAATATCTGGGTATATACTTATCACTATCTAATTCCAGAATGAAGCAATATAATTTAGACCAGCTAATAACACGTATTAAAATCGACCTGAATCACTGGGCGTTGCTTCCTATCTCCTTATGGGGGCTAATTAACATTATTAAAATGAATATTTTGCCTCGGTTGTTATATCCCCTTCAATTATGCCACCAATATTTACCTAAGGCCTGGTTCAATCATGTTCATGGTATTATATCCAAATTCATCTGGAAGCACAAATCTCCTCGTAGGGTGCTGTTCAAGTTACAGAGACCAAAAGAATTAGGGGGCTTACAAATTCCTAATATATATCTTTACTATCTCGCTACTAGCAGTTTAGTTGTCTCGCAATGGCTGACTCCTGTTCCGATTCCCAGCTCGGAAACCTATGTCCCATTGTGGTTGCAGATAGAGAAGTCGCTTTGTACCTCAGCCGGAATAGATATTAGGGAATTACCATATCTTCCTTCTAATAAGGTCCCAGGACAGCTTAAAAGTACTCTCATTATAAGAACCCTTTGTATCCATAAACAACTAAATAATATTATGAGAGATTCCATGGAGAAAGAAACCTCACAGTGCATTCTGGGTAACCCCAATTTTAAAATTGGGGGGAAGATTATCAATCATATGTTTTGGGCGGGCGAAATGGGGAAAAAGGTTATTAATCTAACAGAGAACAATAGATTGCTAACTTTTCCAGAGATAATGGCTAAATATAATTTGCCTGTTACTTTTTGTTTTAAATATCTCCAAATCTCCCAGGTCCTAATAAAGCATTTTGGTAATGGTTTATAGGATCATTATCTGACTGGACCTATTCTTAGCATGTTGCAAACAAGGCCTAATTCTCATTTAATCTCCTTTTACTATAAAGAGCTGCCTAAAAGAGTTACAGATCTAGAAGGTACTCCCCATTATACATGGGACAGGATTCTCCCCCCCCAATCTCCGAGGGTCCCCGTCAATGGTCACAAATTTGGAAAAGGTTATACAAGGATGTTAGGTGGGACCATTACAGACTGCTTCAATTTCAGATAATACAGGATTTATATTATACCCCTGTAAAACTTTGTAAAATGGGTAAGCTCCAGGTGGATCTGTGTACTAGATGTGGGACTCAGCAGGGCACATTGTTTCACATCTTGTGGGAATGTGATAAAGCTTCCCCCTCTCTGGGAAAGTATATGTTCTAGACTTAACCCACTATTGGGATTACAAAATGCCTTCCAACCAGAGATTTGCATTCTAGGGGATTCGGGTAATACCCTTATTGGAAACCAAAGGAAACATATGATGTTAATCTCTTTATGTGCTAAGAAAGTGATATTATGTCATTGGCTAGACCAACAGACTCCCACATATACAGAATGGCATCGTGAAATTCTTATTGCTTTGCAAGCAGAATACACCATAGCAAGATTTTCCAAAAATAGTAAAAAATATCAGAAGATTTGGGCCCCTCTACATACCCTGCTCTGTATCAAACATCCTCTGTATCTGTATTGCTGAACATGCCCCAAAATAAATGGAGTAAACCTGGAAGTAGGTGGCCATTCCCACTGGTTTGTGCTACCTCCCCTTGGTTTCCTTTATCTTTCTCTTCTCTTTCCTTTTCCTGGTGGTGAAGGGGAAATGAGGATGGGGGAGGCGGGCAGTGGGGGAGGTGGGTGGGTGGTTTATTGTTTTTTCCCTTTGTCTGTTCCTTTTTACACCATCAAGTTCCTAACAGCAGCATAATTTACCTCTCTTCTTATGGCGCCAAATATCGGATACGGATTTGTAATAAAAAGATAAGGGCTCCATGTTGTTGCTGTAGAGTAACATGTCATGCTATGTAATGGTGTTCTGGATTTGTTTGTTGTATGGTAAACTTAATAAAGCTTACTAAATATGAAAAAAGTACTCCGTCCTGGGATTCTTGACTCCAATATGCATAACTTTGTATTTCTTGGCATTGAAAAATAACCTCATCACATCCATCCATGTCACACCAGGCAAAACTGCACTCTGCCACATAGAACACAATAAAACATTCTACCAGTTCTACCAAAAATTCTACTCTGCTGAAAGCAACTACACTCCTAATGCAGTTGACAGCTTTCTTTGGAACATTTCTTTTTGACATTTACCCCCAGATAAGGTCACTGTTCTTGGTGCTTCCATTTCAACTGAGGAGATCAGACAGGCTATATGTTACAGTCATAGTGAGAAACCAGTCATTTAGAGAAATGACTGTTTCACGCAGTCATTTCATGAAATGCTTAAAAGTTTCAGGCATTTCACACATTATCACATTATCAGAAGAATGACCCATTATCAGAAAGTAAACAATTAAGAGTTGATAACTTTAGATAAGGAGTTGTGATCTTACTTCAAAAGGCTTCTTGCAGTAGGCAACACCAGTAGGACTAAACTTCCAGGTACTAGGACCACACAGAAGCTTTAACTAGCAATGTACCATGGGGAGGACTGTCCACCCGATGTCATGTGACTGACGTCGGCCTACAGTATATAGTGGGCAGTCACCCCACACCCCTCAGTTCTTAAGGGGATATGTGATGGCTAGGTATGTGATACAGAATATATATGAATGAGTGGCAAATGAGCTCGGGGAATATCACGAGTGGCAGAGTGTAGCAGAGCCATGAGTAATGGTTCCCTGAGCTCACTTGCCATAAGTTCAGATATATTCTGTATCACACACCTAGGTAGCATGTATTCCTTTTACACAACAGGACTGTGTTTTGTTCTGTTTTTTTTTTGTTTGTTTCATGATGTCATCACAGTGTGATATCTGGAGTTGTCACACTGTGGTGATGTCACCACAGTGTGATATCTGGAGTCATCACACTGCAGTGAGAATACATGTTTTTATCTAATGGGTTATTTGGTCACTCCTACTGTATAAGTCCCACGGTCAACCTGCGCTTGTCGAACTGAGCACAATGTTGCTTCAGTCAACTGCCAATTATAAGCATATCTATTATTATTTTTTCAATTAGAATGATAGTTTTCATGATTTTCAACTGTCAGTTGCATGTCTTCACCAACTCCTTCAGTGGAATCCAGCAAATCTGTGTGTGCCTGGAGCAAACAGATTCCAGAAAAGAACGGCTGTACCACGTGTGTCCTTTGCCTAGCCCCAGACCATGGCACTGAGGGCTGCCAGGCCTGCCAGAAATTTAATCAGGTCAAAAGGGGGTTCCATATAAAAGGAGATTATTGGATAAGGTCTCTTCACTTGCTAACTAAGTACTGCTGAAGATGGTTTAGGATTTTGAAATTAAGTTCAGAGATGTAGTATATGGTAACTTACCCTAGTAACAGTGTAGAATGGTTTAGTCCACATCCCCCCTGCAGTTTTGGGCTAATGGTATGTCTGGGGTGGAAACTGGGTTTTAGAAACTGCACGAGCAGATTGTAGTAGTAGTTCTGCTGAGGCCTGCTGATCTATCTAATGTATGTTTGTTGAATAAACCTCAGAGCTGTTAGAAGTTACTTATGGTGTCCAGTCATTCCTAAAACCAGCAATCCTGTAAGAAGCAACTAAAGTGAAATATTATATGGTGTCAGAAGTGAACTTTGCAGTGCTGCAGTTGCAAGAAAGAAGAAAAGTTTGTGCTGCCAAGAAAAGAAACAAAAGACAGTATTTGTGAGTACCTAAAGCTTACTAAAAGACTGTATAACAAAGTATTTTTGGCAGTATGGAGCAATTTAAGCCACCTCCACCACTATTGTTGACTGGAAACCTTGCAGAAAACTGGAGAAGGTGGGCACAGAGATTAAGTCTGTACTTCACAGCCACAGGATTAGATGATAAATCAGAGGAAATGAAAATTGCAGTCCTGCTATACACGATCGGGGATGAGGCCCTCAAGGTGTACAATGCCCTCAATATAATGTATGCTGACCCACAAGCTAAAAAAGCAGCTGAGGTTATGGAAGCATTTAAGAATTATTGTTCAAGGTAGGATGGTAATAAAGGCCGAAAACCAGACCGCCAGCTACCAACACGTGAGACGCACGCACAAAAATCAAACACGTGTGGGAGGTGTGGCAAGGGACATACGCCAAAGGCTTGTCCAGCGTATGGACAAGAATGTCGTAAATGTGGTGGCCTCAACCATTATGCAAAAATGTGCAGGTCCAAAAAGTCCAACAAACCTCATGAAAAAATGACCAAAGGGGTAGAAGCATTAGTTGTGGGTGCTGTAAAAAGAAAACAAGAAATGGTGTGGAAACAAATACCAGATGAAGGGTGGTGCACTACCTTGAAGATATTGGGACAGCCAGTTAAGTTCAAGTTGGACACTGGGGCTGAAGCCAATATACTTACTAAAGAAGTGATTGCGCAGTTTCCATGCAAGGTACAAATCAAGCCAACCAGTACTATCCTAATGGCATATGGAGAAGCACAAATTAATCC
This sequence comes from Neoceratodus forsteri, assembly GCA_016271365.2. Lineage (NCBI taxonomy): Eukaryota > Metazoa > Chordata > Ceratodontiformes > Ceratodontidae > Neoceratodus > Neoceratodus forsteri. Next base: position 706,323,259 of record CM057455.1, read on the forward strand.
AGAAGGGGAAGTGATGCTAAAGTGTAAGACACAAGACAGAGAGGCCAATCTGCAGTTTTATGTCACTAATACATCGGGAGCTTCCCTACTGGGTCAACAGGCATGTGTCATCCTGGATCTGATTCACAAAGTAAAGGTGCTTAAAACCAAGCCACCAAGCACAAAAGAGGAACTTCTTGCACAATATAAAACAGTGTTTGAAGGCCTAGGAGAATTCCCAGGAGTTTACCACATACATACTGACCCAAATGTTACTCCTGTGATACATGGGTGCAGGAAAGTCCCATATGCAATCACGGACAGACTAAAACAGACACTGGAACAGCTGGAGCAAATTGGGGTGATTAGTAAGGTAAAACATACAACATGGGTAAATAGCCTTGTAATTACTGAAAAGAAAAATGGTGAGATCAGGGTGTGTTTGGACCCTAGAGACTTAAATAAAGCTATCAGAAGACATCACTTCTCCATCCCCAGATTGGAGGATATTCAGAGTAAACTTGCAGGTAAAATGTTTTTTACAATTCTAGATGAAAAAGATGGGTACTGGCAGATCAAATTAGATGACGAATCTGCAAACCTATGTACATTCAACAGTCCATGGGGAAGGTACGAATTTCACAGACTTCCTTTTGGTATACGGTCTGCAAGTGAAGTATTCCAGTAGAGAAATGCTGAACACTTCGGGGACATACCAGGTGTTTTTTTAATAGCTGATGACATGCTTATAGCCGCAAGCTACCAAGGAAGAGCATGACAATACTTTGAGAAAAGTAATGGACAGAGCAGTGGAACTCAATGTAAAGTTCAATGGTGACAAAATACAGTATTTGTTGAGTGAGGTGAAACATAGGGGCACATCATAACCGAAAGGGCTCACGGCCTGATGAAGCCAAAGTAGAAGCAATAGCTGAGATGCCCCCTCCCGAAGATAAAAAAGCACTACAGAGGCTGCTAGGAATGACTCGATACTTGGCGCAGTACATTCCAAATGAAGCAAACCTCACTGCACCACTAAGGCAGCTACTCAAAAAAGATGTCATGTGGCAGTGGCAGCCAGCACAGGAAGAAGCCTTACAAAAGCTGAAAGATACTCTTTCTTGTGCACCAGTATTAAAATTCTTTGATCCAAAAGAGGACATTGAAATCCAAGCAGATGCATCTAAGGATGGACTAGGTACTTGTCTACTACAAAGAAACAGACCAATAGCTTATGCATCTAGGTCATTGTCCAATGCTGAAAGAAACTATGCACAGATAGAAAAAGAATTGCTAGCGATTGTGTTCTCTCTACAGAAATTTCATCAGTATGTTTATGGAAGGTCAGTGAAAATACAATCAGAACACAAGCCACTACAGTCCATACTGAACAAACCAATTGGAAAGGCTCCAGCAAGATTGCAGCAGATGCTGTTACAGATACAGAAATATGACATAGAGGTAAGATATACTCCAGGCAAAGATATTCTGATTGCAGACACTCTATCCAGGGCAGTACCAAGAAAACCAGCAGAGGGAGACATTGATCTAAGTAGTGAAAAGGTCATATACTCAATCCAAGCAACAGAGACACTGCCTGACAGCATGTTAGAGGGGCTAAAACAGGCCACACAGAAGGACAGTGATTTACAGTTGCTTAATAATGCACCTCAAAGGATGGCCTAACAGGAAAAAACAAGTCAGCATCAAACTTCAGCACTATTGGCCCATGAGACACAATATATACATAGAAAATGATCTCATAATGGTGGGTAAAAGAATCATCATACCCAAAGAGCTGAGAACAGATATGCTACGAAGACTTCATGCAGCACATCAAGGAATACAAAGGTCGAAGGCACAAGCCAGAGCTGTGATGTATTGGCCAGGCATGAATCGAGAAGTAGAAATGATGGTTGAAGCATGTGGACCTTGTCAGGAACTCTTACCCAGCAACCATAAAGAGCCGATGTGTCCACATGAAATACCTGACATGCCATGGTTAAAGCTTGGTGCAGATATTTTTGGCTTTAGGGGACACTCCTACTTAATAGTAGTGGACTATTTTTCAAAATACCCTGAGGTTCTCAGAATGCCTGACAAGACAGCAGCTACAGTTATTGCAAAATTGAAAGCTGTATTTGCAAGACATGGAATTCTGAAAGAACTGGTAGTGGATCACGTACCATTTGCAAGTCATGAAATGAAGCAATTTGCAAAGTTGTGGGAGTTCAAAATAACTCATTCCAGCCCAGATACCCACAATCTAATGGTTTAGCTGAAAGAATGATCCAGACAGTAAAAAGAATCTTCCTGAAGTCTATGCAAGGTCAGACCGATCCACATCTCGCATTGCTCAGTCTTAGAAATACACCAGTCACAGGACTGAACTTTACACCTTCTCAATTGTTAATGGGCAGAATGTTGAGGACAACATTACCAGCAAGTGCAAGGGCACTGCAACCTGAAATACCAAAGGATGCACATAAATGTCTGAAAAGACTACAGAAAAGACAGAAACAGTATTATGACAGGAATGCAGCTCCACTTACTCCATTCAGAGAAGGGGAAAGGGTATGCATAGAGACTTCTAGTGGGTGGCAACCTGCTACAGTGGAAAGAATCCGTGATGAGCCAAGATCCTATAGTGTGATTACACCTGCAGGACAGCGATACAGAGGGAACAGGAGGCACCTGAGGAGAGACCGAACAGTTGCTTCTGAGGCTGAAGAGCAATGGGCAGATGAATCAACTGAATCCGTATTGTCACAAACAGTGCAATCCAGGGATAACAGCCAGGAACAGGACACTTGTCAAGAGTATGAGCAACCTGAGGTGGAACCTGTTGTTTTCAATGACACTTTGCCAGAAAGAACTGAGGCTGTACCCAGTGTGCAGTCTACTCAAATGACCAGAAGAGGGCATTTGCTTAAAGTTCCTGAGAGGTTCAGAGATTTTGTTATGACTTAAGTCAGTGGTAAAGACTTATTTCAACAAAGCTGAGTACCAGTGACTTTAGACCCTAACTCATCACAAAGTAAGACTCAACCATTATGTTAATAGTGCTTGGTAATTATTTGTCATTGATATGCAAACTGAAATCAAGGTAATTGCTCTCTTTTACTAGAAGGGGAGATGTAGTATATGGTAACTTACCCTAGTAACAGTGTAGAATGGTTTATTCCACATCCCCCTGCAGTTTTGGGCTAATGGTATGTCTGGGGTGGAAACTGGGTTTTAGAAACTGCACGAGCAGATTGTAGTAGTAGTTCTGCTGAGGCCTGCTTATCTATCTAATGTATGTTTGTTGAATAAACCTCAGAGCTGTTAGAAGTTACTTATGGTGTCCAGTCATTCCTAAAACCAGCAATCCTTTAAGAAGCAACTAAAGTGAAATATTATAAGAGAAGAACTTTACAAAAAGTATGAGAAGTGCCCAAAGTATATAATACCAAAGAAGACAGATTGGCTGTACCATGCCCCTGATGGTAGAGACCATTTTGGGTCACACCCTAAGGTGGACTACATTGTCATTTATTCTGCCCATGATAGAACCAAGAAACCTAAACACATGAGTGCCTTCCCTCCAGACAAGGAGTCCAGGCAGCTGGACCACTTCGGCCATCTGCCTTCTTTGGCATAAGGGGTACCAATGCTGGTTGTTGCCATATAGTGGATGGTATCATCATCATGGGGTGGCACAAATGGTGGCATCACTACAGGTGTAAGCTCGGAGTGGCGCATGTGCTCCACTAGGTGGCACCACTGGAGGTCCAGCTCCTCCGTTTGTCAATCTTGAGCTGTTTGTGTAAGCTGCATCACTTCTAAGAAAGAAGGGCCCTCTGGTGGTGATTTGGGAGGTTCATTGGCCTGGGGCTCCTCTACTGAGAAACAGGACTTGGAACCAGATAACTCCATCTAGTCTGATTCATTATCCTCTGAGAGCTCAGGATCAGGCTTTGGGTGTCTGATCTGATGAGTGTCGATGGTAGCATCAGCCTTACTACCTGCCCTGCTCTCTGAAGGAGGAGATCTAGGGTCAGATCGGACCTGGGCCAGTGTTAGAGAAGGGTCCAAGATTGGTGCTTCTGATGCGGGCATCAGACACTGCTGCGTGAAAGACCACCAGTAGTTAAACAGGGCATTATAGTCCAATGGCACTGGGGGGTATGACGGTGGACAAGGGTAGCCTGAAGTCTGATATCCCAGTGTTGGGTAGGTCAGTGTCAGATAGCCTGGATAGGGGCCCAACAGCAGACCTGATGGGGCTGGTGATAGCCAGTAGGGCACTGAATAACTGTGAGTTGAGCCTGATGGTCCTGGCTGAGGGCTTGAAGGGTAACCCAGCATCGCACCCGAAGGGTAACTGAGGGTCAGGTCCAATGGTGACTGGGGCCCATGCGTTGGCCCCAAGAGAACTGGTAAGTTTGGGTGTGGGCCAGAAGGTGGTGCCCAAAACTCCATCCCCTGATCCAGCAACGTAAGGCTGGAGTTGCTCCGGAGGGACTGGCGTAGGTTGTTCCAGCATTGGGTGTGAGGGAGGCCCGACAGGTGATGGCCCTGCTGGTGCCAGGTGGGTGGATCCCGGTGGAGGGCCCACCAGCAGCTGGAGGACTGCAGGTGTCTGAGGAGGGGACCCTTCAGGTGTAGGCCGCAGCCTAGACTTAGCAGGTGACAGCGGGCTTGGGTTCAGAGGACCAGGGCCAGATCTCAAAGAAGGATCTGGTGAAGGTGCCTGGACTGGGCAGGTATCAGTAGAACTAATATCCGACTTATCAGCCGAGCCATGCCTGGGGACACTGTGAAGTGAAGGGCCTGAGCAACAGGAGCAGTGGGGCAGAGGAGGAGTCCCCTAAGCCGGCTGAAGCTCTGCCTGAAACTGTTACCAGAGTGGGAGGAAGTGCCGGAGGCTGCCAAGAAGAGGAGCAGACAGGCATGGTTGGAGGGGGAGACCTCCCGAGAGGAGTAAGACCCAAGTAATGCCATGGCCCCTGGAGGCAACAGGGGGCCTGGAAATGGACCGCTCCCATTTCTGCTTCTTTTGAAGAGTGAGAGGTCTTTGATGAGGTCCCCGGTGAGTAAGAGGCACTCAGGGCCCACAGCTCTTTTTCTATGGTGTCCAGTTTCTGTTGAAGAAGGTGTGCTTACAGGAATTTCAGGCATCATCTCCACATGGCCTAATTAGGAGTAAAAGAGAGCTATCAATAACTCAGTCAAGGCCATTTTTGTATTAGCAAGCCACACAGAGATCAAACAGGCCCTGATTGAACTTAAGAATTGAGCACTTACTCCATTATTGTTATCAATGAGTATAGTGACGTGACGAGTATTACTGTAAATATTTATTTATTGATTTATTGAATTTTGTTGACCTGGTAGGCCCAGTGAGACTAGAAGTCCCTTTTTCAGGGGCGACCGGGGGATAGAAGGTAACCAACTGAAACTGAACCAGATTAGGCTGTTGGTAGTATTTTTAGTGAATGGGGGAAACTTGGCATGGACATCGAGGAAATTCCCCTACTGCCTGTAGGGGGCTTGACTTCCTGTGAGCAGAGTGGAGGAACCCAGTTCTGCAGGGCAGTGGTGGAGATAGATGTGGAGGAGGCTGTGGGTCAGGTCTCAACTCCGGCCTTGACTGCTGCTGAGTCTGAAATCTTTTTTGGTGCTAAGGATCTTATTGAAGAAAAAGAAAAGAGGAATGAAGAACTCAATCAAATATCATCAGGTATTTCAGATGCTAATGAAAAGGATGTTTTCTTACTTAACAAAACAGCTGAATAACTGGATCACACAATGCTGGAGGAAGTAGAAAAGTTTTTGAATAAAAAGGAACAGTTGCATGAAGCAATTAATAGGATTAAAGAACAAAAGAAATGTACAGGGCCAGGGATGGGCCTTCTTGACAATGCAGCCAGCTGTGGAAGTTTGCCCTTGACAACAGTGGACACACCACGTTTCGTCTAAACAACAGCAGCAGGTAACACATAATGCAATAGTGTACCAAACCTCCTTTTCTTCACAAAATAATGCTATGGTGTTTGCATTTTCTGGGGCCAGACAAGAGAAGATAGATAGTGCGGGGAATGAGCGGCCACTCATTAAACAGCTGGGGACTGTGTTTTCATCAGAAATCTGGCCCAAAAAAACAGATGTACTGGCTTCAGTGACTGCCACTGTTTTACTATCAGATGATAAAAAGGGACAACTATTAACACAACAGCAATTGGTTCAAACTCATGTTGCAACAGTCGTTTCAGGTATAAAAGAAACAAAAGGAAACAATCTGTTAGTACCTGTTGATTCTTCTCAGCCACGGCTGGGTAATGTCCATTAAGGAGCAGCTCTGCAAACAGCAATCGCTGCATTGAGGAATATGTCAGAAATGATGCATACAGGGGGACTTACTTCTAGCCAAGGATCCCTCACTGCAATTAGCGATGCTAGGACTAGTACAACTACTACCAAGATATCCATGCAGGAGAAAGATACTGAAATACTGGAATCTGAGCTTTCTGAGAAAAGACAGCTTTGCTGAAAATACTGTACAAGGATGTTTCGAGTCATAAAAGAAAAAAGGAGGAAATAAGGAGAAAAAGAGATACTCTGATGCTATGCAATAGAAATATAATAATAATAATAATAAAATAATAAAATTTATTTAAGTGCCTTTCAAAATCTCAAGGTGCTGTACAGCAAATACAAACACAAACACATATTCAAATACATTCAATATAAAATCAGAATAAAATAGGAAATGCCTTTTCCCATAAAAAAGTCTTTAGTGCCTGCTTAAAACTCCCCACCATCCTGCACTACGGGAGCTGATGGGGCAGAGAATTCCAGAGGGTAGGTGCAGCAAATCCAAATGCACGAGCACTAGATGACTTCAAATTTACCCTCGGAATCTCCAGCAACCCCATGTCAGCTGAGCGGAGCTGTCGCAGAGGGGTGTAAGGCACCAGGAGCTCTTTCACGTAATCGGGACCCAAACTGTGTAGAGCTTTGTAGGTCAAAAGACCCACTTTAAAGGTGATCCGGCACTGTATTGGCAGCCAGTGCAGAATGCGCAGCACAGGGGTAATGTGTGATCTTCTGGAAGCCCCAGACAGCAAACGTGCTGCCGCATTCTGCACTAGCTACAAGCGGCGGATATCAACCCCAGGAAGCCCTAGGTAAGGGAAGTTACAGTAATCAAGGCGCAATGTCACAAAGGCATGGACCAAGACCGGCAGGTCACTGGGTGGAACAAGGTGTCTAATCCTGGCAATGTTCCTAAGATAGAAAAAGGCCAGCTTGACAACTGCAGACACCTGATGTCGAAGGGTCAAATCAATGTCAAGCTCCACTCCCAGGTTACGCACCCATTCAGAGGTGAGGATCTGGTACTCACCCAGGACTAAACTGGAGGGAAGCCCAGTCCTCAATCCCTCTACCCTATGATCTAGGTCCACAACCAAAACCTCAGTCTTTCCTGGGTTCAACCTTAAACCACTGGAATTCATCCAGTCTTGGATTTCTGTGAGGCAGTTGTTCAGTACTGAGATAGCGCCAACCTGGTCAGGTGCAAAAGACAGGTAGAGCTGGGTATCATCAGCATAGCAGTGAAACCTCAGCTCATACCATCTTACAATGTCTCCGAGGGGTAGCATATATACTGCGAATAACATGGGGGACAGCATCCAACCCTGAGGCACGCTGCATGGCAGAGAGAAGGCCCCGGATGAAAACAAACCCGAGACCACTCTCTGCGTTCTCTCTGCGAGGAAAGATGAAAACCATCTGAGGACTGTACCCAACAGCCCACAAATTGACCTTAGGCATTCGAGCAGAACCCCATGATCCAAAGTATCAAAAGCTAATGATAGATCAAGGAGAACCAAGATAGAATGATGCTTCTGATCTCTCGCCATCAGGAGATCATTGAGCACCCGAACCAGAGCAGTCTCAGTACTATGCCTCTTATGAAAACCAGACTGGAGAGGTTTGTATAAACTATGAATGGTTAAATGGTTATCCAATTGATCAGCCACAACTTTCTCAATAACCTTCCCCACAAAAGGGAGGTTAGAGATTGGCCTGTAGTTTGCTAGGTTCACCGGGTCTAAAGAAGCTTTTTTTCAGAAGGGGGATCACCACCCCCTCCTTCAGGGAGCTAGGAAACACTCCCGTATCTAAAGAGCACTAGATAATCTGAGCTAAGACCGGGACGATGATCTCGCTACAACCCAAGATCAGGGAAGTAGGGCCAGGGTCTAAACTACAGCACGTGAGACGTATCTCCTGGACAGTCCTCATAGTATCTATGAAATCTGGCAGGTCAAAGGCAATCCAGTAAACTCCGGGCTCTGTGACAGGGCACTAATCAACAGCAACACCCTTAGAATGAAGTTGGAGGCACTCCCTCCTAATTGAGTGATCTCCTCACAATCAGTTTGAGTAAAAACTCGACGGATCTGCTGACAGGCTGGGTTGCACAGTCTGTCAACAGTTCTGAAGAGCTTGGCAGGTCAATTCCATGCAACAGAAATTTCTCTGGACAGGAATTCTGCCTTCTTATGGGAAATTCCTGTTTGGTAGAGTTTATAATGCTCTAGCAAAATAAGGTGGTCAGCATCAGCGTTTGTCTTCCTCCAACGACGCTCTAACCTATGCCCTGTCCTCCACAACCCTCTCAGAGATCCATCAAACCATGGAGCGCCAGGGCGATGCAGAAGGGGGAGAACATGGACAGGCACAATCTGATCAAGGGCTGCTGATATGGCCCAATTATAGGCCACTACCAGCTGCTCAGGATCAGTGCAGAACTCATCCAACAACGAGAGGTCAATAACTGCCATCAGATCTTTAGGGACCACATCCCGCAATGGTCGGTACCTGACCAACTCCACAGGGGCTGATCTACCCAGGGGGACCTCAAAATTGAACCCAACTGAGTAGTGATCAGATCAACAGACTGGTTCCACCACCAAATCAGAGGCTTTGAACCCCAGGAGGAAGACCAGGTCAAGAGAGTGACCCCCCTTGTGTGTAGCTTAGGAAACAACCTGTGTAAAGCCCAGAGATGTCATCTCCTGGAGGAAGTGTTGACCAAAAAGCGAAGATCCGTTGTCGACCCAGGCACTGAAGTCACCCGGAAACCATCAGTCTGGGTGACTCTAAAGCCATGTCAGCTGCGAAATCTGCTATTTCCAGCAGAAAAAGCTTCTCATCACCTGGTGGATGGTAGATGAGGGCAATCCTGCACCCTACACCAGCTACCACAGTACACTCAAATGACCTGGCCTCTTCAACTGGAACACCAGTTAGGCCCAATTTGGTCTTGAAACAGACTGCCACCCCCCCCCCCGTGATCCAATCTCGGGCGATGTATAACCGAGTACCTGGTGGGAAGAGTGGCTTCTAAAAAAGGGTCCGCATTCCTGTCAAACCAGATCTTGGTAATGCAAGCCAGATCTGCCCTCGCAACAAAGTCTGAAATAAAGCCAGTCTTGTTGCAGACAGATCTGGCATTGCATAACAACGCCCGAGTTGGATGAGGTTGATGAGTTGTCCCAACCACTTGCCCTCTCAAACTGGAGGTGCCCTTGGGTATGGGAACCAGAACAGAATCACCAGGTTCTAGATACCATTTCACCCCTGGGCATCTTCTGGGCCTAACCACCCCTATGGGAAGGCCCCGCTCACTCCGTTGTCCGTATCCCCCCACCTGCACCCAACAACCCCCCTTTTGAGCAATCCCCAGTGCCCGGCAATGATGGTAAACATGAACAGGCAGGGGGGTGGAGAGAAGGGGTGGAGGGCACGGATAGCGGAGGCCAAATAGCACAGGACAGGAGGGGCAAGCAGGCACATCTAGCTGGTCAGTTTATAAAACAATAAATATAATGAAGTCGTAGAAACACCAAATATCCCCTCAAAAATTACTGTACAACAAACTCTGATTGATAATGCTGCTACTTCCAGTGCTGAGGCACAGCAGGGCCCAATGTTTCAGGATTCTAACTCTGCAGCTGCTGTCATTCAGTCTGCCTTCGGGCTACCTATGGATTCTGTTGCTGCAAAACCCTGGTTGAACTTTGCGCTGAAAGGGGCAGGGTGGACTCAGACTGGAGATGATCTACCTCTAAACAATACTCTAGAGGCTCCACAGTTATGAAGGACTTTAATAAAGCCAATTACTTAAGTATCAAGGGTTACCTTACTAACTGGGAATGGGAAAATGAATTAAAAGGGAAGAGTCTGAACTCAAAATGGAAATCAATATCAGACAAATTTCAATACTGTATTAATACCTGGGTCCCTAATAGAACCAAATATATAAATAGAAACAGAGTTTCAGTCTGGTGAAACAGGAATATTAAAAAAAGTTATCAATAAGAAGAAAAAAAATTACAGGAGATATAAAATTCACCCAACAGATCTAAATTGGGAACATTATAAAAAGAGCTCCAATCAAGCTAAAAGTTTAATAATGAAATCAAAATTAAATATAGAATCCCATTTGGCTACAAACATAAAATACAATAAAAAAAGCTTTTATAATTATATAGGCTCATTGTGTGGCAATAAATCTAGTTTGGGACCACTTGAAATTGAAGGTAAAACAGTTAGTGACGAAACAGATATGGCTAATCATCTAAATGGATTTTTTTCTAAGTACATTTAATCCTAAAGATCAAATTTCCAGTACTTCAAAAAATAATAACAACAATTGGAATCCCTTTACTGAGAGTAAGGTGGCAGAAACTTTTAATCACCTAGAATGTACAAGTTCTTCTTGTCCGGATGGACTGCATCCCAAATTTATTAAAGAACTATGACAAGAATTAATGAGACCACTAAGCCTGTTATTTAACACCTCACTGAAGAAAGGGATTACCATTCCAACATGGAAGGAGGCCAATATAATCCCGATATTTAAATCTGGAAATAAAAAGGAAGTTAACAACTATAGGCCAATAAGTTTGACTTCAGTCATTTGTAAAATGTTAGAGAGGCTAATCCAAATGAGGGTAGATAAACATAGCTCTCAAAATTATTTAACTGATCATAATCAACATTGTTTTCAGTCAGAAAGATCATGCCTAACTAACTTAATTCATTTTTTTAAACCAGTAAGTGCTGCTTTGGATTGTGGTTTACCAGTCGATGTTATTAACCTTGATTATTCAAAGGCTTTTGATACAGTTTCACACAAGATCCTGATAGAACAACTTATCAGTATTAATTTGCATAATAATATAATAAACTGGATAAACTCATGGCTTTCTAATAGAATACAACGAGTAGCCATTTGGGGACACTATTCAGAATGGGGACTGGTTACTAGTGTTGTTCCCCAGGGCTCGGTTCCGGGCCCTATACTATTTAAATTATTTATTTCATCCATGCAAAGTACTGGTGAAACCTGGACTGTAAAGTATGCAGATGATTGTAAATTGGGCTGTATAGTTAAGCAATATACCCTGACAGGGTGTGGATATACTGGAGGATTTACCACGGCTGGTGTGGTTCGGTCCTGAGACGCAGCCGAGGGACTTAACCACACCAGTAGTGGTAAATCCTCCAGTATATTGTGATTATACAAAGGCCCTGTTTGTTTTTGTACAAAAAAAAATATTTAAAATGTCCGTTCGTTTTCAAAATTTGCTGCTCATTTGTTTTTTACTGCGGACGGACTGCTTGGATTTTTTTGCTAGGTCTGCGCATATGCCGGAGGATCGCTGATTGCCACCACTACTGTTATGAATATTTTCAGCTTAGTTCCTGTCAAGAGAATGAACTGCATTTTGTTTTCTTTTTGCTTTCAGGTGCATCGCTTTTCTGGAATGGTGCAGCACTTTTTTTGACGTTTTGAGGCTAGCGACGGAGTATTGGATGTCGGGTTAATGACTAGGTAATCTCGCCGTCTGTCCATGTGCTTGGCAGTGGTGTGTTTGCAAGGAATGGAGGGATTTGACAAGGAGTTCCTGATGTGGCTGAGTGGTGGCTAGCACCTTTTCCAGTGGGTACACTGGAGGATTTGCAATGCTGAAAAGGTGCCAGCCAGCCAATCAAAATGCAGGATTCTGTCCATTGTTTTGTGCCCATTGTATAATAAACAATTTACAATCAGCCCAGGATATGCAGAATAATTTAAATAACGTAGTATTATGGGCTAACAATAACAACATGAGTTTCAATATTAAAAAATGCAAAGTAATGCATCTCGGGCATAATAACAACAAAAATATCTATAGTATTAATAATATACAATTGCAAGAGGTCGATTCTGAGGTTGATTTGGGTGTATTAATAGATAATAAATTATCCTTTGAGTCACACAATAGGATAACTATTAAAAAATGTCACCGTATCATAAGTTGCATTTTGAAAAACATTAAGAGTAGGGACTCCAAAGTTATAACACCGCTTTATTCAGCACTAGTGCACCCACATCTTGAATATCGTGTGCAACTGTGTACACCTACCACAGTTAGAGGTAAAAAATTGGTTGAGGGAGTGCAAAGGAGAATTACCAAACAGATCAACAATGTTAAAGATCTAGCCGGCCCGGTGGCGCTGAGGGTTGAGTTGCTGGACGCCACACTGCACCACACGCTGGCTTACCCGGCTTGGGTACGGACTCAGGTCATCCGGGGTTGGCAGCGGGAAGGAGGATTGAGCATCCCAATGGATGCTCTTCTCTTTTGGGGTGGGTTACCAGGGGTGCTATATGCACCCGACGTCCCTGGGAGCTGGTGGGAGCACCGGTTCTCACGGGGCATTCGTGGCTCCAGAGGGCTGGAGTCGGGGAAGGGAAGACGTTGTAAGGAACTTGGCAGGCGTGTGTCAGCAAGTACCTGTCTGAGCCGACATCCTCAGGGGAAGGGGAGGGACAGAAAGGGAAAAAAATGGAAAAAATCCTCAGTGGGCCTAGATGACAGCCGCTCCATGCCACCCAGTCCGGGAATCATGGGCAGACCCTAGCTGTGCAGGTGCTCCACAGAGGTATTAGTGGAGAGAGGAAGGAGTTACTGAGGCACTCTAGGGGGCAGACTCAAGGTCAAGGAAGCATGGATGGCATGAGAAATGCCTGAAGGAGTGGAACGCTGAGGGCAAGAAGGAGGGATAAAAATGAAAGTAAAAAAAAAAACAATGTTAAAGATCTGAACTATGGTCATAGACTTAAAAACCTGGGACTGTATTCTTTAAAATACAGACAATTAAGAGATGATTTATGCTTCACCTATAGGGCAGTCAAAGATGAATATCTCCTTGAAACATTGGGACTAGTTAAATATCTCAGTAATTTTACCACAAGATCCCATAACCTAAAACTTAAAGGGTATACAATTCATACCAATAAACATAATAATTGGTTCACTCATAGAATGACTTCACCATGGAATTCATTACCTAGTTAAGTTGTTCAATGTGATATTTTAGAAAAGTTCAAAATAAATCTTGGACTGTTATATGGGTCAAAATAAGATTTCTTTCCTGAGCTAGGTTTTCCATAAGTACAGGTGGCGAGTTTCTAATGGACTGATGTCCCCTTAACTCTTAACATTCTATTATTCTCTGATTCTATGATCCCAGACCTCTCCTGGGACCCCAAGTTGTTATCACAATTTTCAGCCTCACCAGAATGGCATCTCCCAATGAGGGCAGATGCAATAGTATCCACCCAACATGTGGATAATGACTCTCTTATAGTTATGGAAGAAGCAATGCCTCCATCTACTACTAGAAACAACATGACAGATATGACACACTCTTTTGATAATAAAAAGTGTACTGATGGAAAACAGTTACAATGTACCATGGGTATGCTGTCTATCCCAGGACAAACAAGCAAGACCATACAGGGGAATGCTAACAATCCCAACCCCCAGGACGGCATCTTTCACCAGGACAACTCAAGATGTGCCAGAAACATCATAAGCGCAAGGGCCTGATATCTTGCGTCATACTCCTCAGTCAGACCCCCCCCAAGGCCATTATTATCAGAGTTATTTAAAACTAATAAGACTGAACCCTTACCCAGAAGGCATGCAGTTCACCTCAAATATAAGGGAGGACTTGACCCTCGCCCAGACAGACAATATATGGGAAAAATTTTAGTTAAAGACCCTCTATGCTTTTACCCTGCTGACATCTTTGCATTTATTCATATCTTGGGTGAGGGCAGGTTTGACATTAGTTTTCACTCTGCCCACCTTCTTGAAGCGTTCTGGTCCAAATACAACCAATTGAAGTTTTCCCCTCTCTGAGCACCTTTTGTGGCAATTCTGCTGACAAAACCATTAGTCAAGGTGGTTACCATAATGTTCAGGAATGAAAGTGTTCCTGTCGGAGACATTTTGCATTGACTCCAAAACAAATGGTAGGTCCTTGGTGCCCTGAGGCCATATTGGATGGAGAACAGTTCTGGACTGAGGAGGTGGAGAGTCACAGTCAAATTGTGCCAAACTGATGAAGATATAGTTCACATTCCAAATTGTTTTTTTCCTTTGAAGGGACGGGGGAGTCTGCTTCTATGCCAGCCAGCCAAAGGCATGTTATCACTGTGGAGCGAGAACCCATCTTTCAAGTGTCTGTGATAAGCTCCAATGCAGTTTATGTAATGAGGTTGGGCACATAAGCTCACACTGCAATAACCACACCAGATGCAGCTTATGTGAAGAGTTTGGCCACCTCTACCAAGATTGCCCTTGGGTCTCATCGAACAAAAAACAGAACTTGGACCCAGAAGACTTAACACACAAAGCTCAAGCAGACATGTACTCAAATTTTAAATCCCTTCCCCCACCCTAATTCTACAACTCCTAAATACACAAGACCAGCAGAACTGGAACCCACAACAGACCCTGAAGGACCTCAGGTGGCTCCACCTGCAGAATTAGCAGGCACATCCAGCTCATCAAGTTTATTACACCCTGTGTGTTATACTGACCCCAAGGATCAGGAATTATTGTTTGATCTCTCTGAGCCTGCATCTCCACAGCAGGACATTATACCAGTGCCTAACAGGAGGTCTACCAGATGGCTGAAAAAGGAAGAGTGCCCTTTGCCCTTTGATATTGAGGGAGGGATTCAGAAATGGATGAAGACATACCAGACTCTGTGGATCTAGACATTTTATTCTCTCAACCCCCCTGAAAAACTATACCTTGGGAAGAAGAAAAGGAAAAAAAAAAAGAAATAAGATGGCATATTGATTAGAAATTCTGAACATTAAAGTAGCATCCCTAAACTGTCATAGTTTAGTAAATAATATCAAAAGGCATGCTGCTTTCCAACTGGTTTATTATATGAATCTAGATATTGTTTTTGTCCAGGAACGTGGATGGTTCAGTTGCTCAACTAACATCCTTTAAAGCTGAATGGCCCTGGGGACCCACGTATTGGTCCTTCAGTGCTGATAGGGCCAATGGCCTTGGAGTTCTGTTTTTAGGGAACAGATTTTCCCTATTTCACCTTATGGACCTTCTACCAGGGAGGGCCTTGGTCCTTGATGGGTATTGGAATGGAGTGCCATGTAGATTGGTCAATGTCTATGGTCCACAGTCCAAAGATGACAGGGTGAAACTCTTTGACATAATACAACCCTATCTAGCCACTTCACAGCCTATTATAATGGGGGGGAAGGGGGATTTAAATTGTATTCAGAAAATCCCTAGAGGGAAAGCTTCCCAAAACTTACTGTGACTCTTTGGCCTTTGAGAATTGCATCTCTATAGCAGAATTAACCAATGGTAATGATTAATTACAAGTAAGCAAATCTTCACCCGTAAAAAAGCATAGTACACTACTACTGATTATATTTTTCTTTCTAAACATTTAAGGGTGACCTCAACAGACGTAGTTCCAGTGGAATTTTCAGACCACTTAATGGTTGTCTCATCCCTAGGACAAGATCTGGGATACCCAACTCGAACATCGAGATGGAAATTTAACACCCACATACTGACAGACGCAGTGTTACAGTCTGAAATGAGGCAGACTCTAGTGGCCCGGGCTTCTGTCATTAAACTTTATGATGACTTAGGAGATTGGTGGTTTGGTACAAAATTAGATTTTCAGAAGTGTTTTCAACATTATGGAAAAATCCGTTTGAGGAAACAATTTTTTCAATATTTAAAATGATGAAACCAATTACAACACCTTTTGTCATTAACACCCATGGTAGGTAATAATTTAGCATCATAAATTGATCATTTGAAGGCTGAAATGCTGACTTTTCAATATGATAGAGCACATACCATAAGAGCAGAACTTTCATATGGAACACAAAAAACCTTTCTCAGACCCTTGTGCAGCATGTAAAACTCACAGGCAGGCAGCATCCTTTTCCTCTCTGAAGAATAGGGAAGGCATTGTGGTTACATCCCATGATGCACTGACCAATATAGTAATGAAGAATTTAACACCTCCTGTTGAACAGCGTGACCTCTTGGAGCAAGATATTTTCAGACTGTTTGTCTGAACTGCTTCCCCACCCCTTGACCCAGACAGAGTTCCTTTCTCTAACAAAACCAATTTCACCCTTGGAAATCACTGAGGTACTGTAATCCATTCAAGGAAGGCAGGAGCAGTGCCAGGGACAGATGGCCTACCTTTTGAATTCTGTAAGACCTTTTTACAAGAAATAGTCCAGTTCCTGGAAAGGGTGTCTGATTTCTTTGTTATGCAGAACAAAATTCCAGGTCACTTCTTTAAGAGCTTAATAGTCTTCCTTCACAAATCAGGTGACAAAACAAATGTTCACAATTAGAGGCCTATCAGCAGTCTAAATGCTGATTTTAAAATTCTTTCTCAAATTCTTCACCTTCGTTTAAGGAAATTAGCAGCTGAAATCATTCACCCAGCTCAGTTTTGTGGGGTACCTGATAGATCCATATATCACCCCCTTATCATCATCAGGGAAATATGGACATTTTTTCATAAAACACAGGGATCAGGCTGGGTGATATCTCTTGATCAAATGGAGGCCTGTGATAAAGTAAATCATGGTGATCCAAAACAGCAACTGCCACGAACTCCTAACACAGCCGTGCAGCTCCACAGATGAAGGCAGCCAACCTTCTAGATTATAACCACTGTAGGTATACATTAGATTTAGGAATATGGTGCAGAAATAACTTTGATGCTGAGTTACCAGTAATGACACATAACAAGAGTTAGTGCAGCAATAAGATTTGCCTCCTAGATAAGTATAATCCCCTTGCTGCTGGATTAATGGAGCCTCAGTGGGAGACCCCCACTGAAGACTCCATTGAGTTGAGGTGCTAGAGGATTGTGTTTGTCTTGGAGGAAAAGCTTATTTGACGCACTATGCTGTTGTGGTATGCATTTACTATGAAGTAACTCAGTAAAGTTTCATTTTACTTTCACCACTTCTTGATTTTCTGGACCTTATGTGTGCACCAAGTTTTTGGATTTGTAAAGTAAATCATGGTTTCCTCTTCAAGGTCCTCCAAGTGTATGGTATTCCAGATCCCCTTATTAAGTGGATCAAGTTGCTTTTCATGAATGCATGCTGCAGCCCGATTATTCAGGAGACCGTGGGTCCAGAATGTAGGGTGGTGGAGGGTGTTCGTAAAGGCTGCTCCTTGAGCCCTTTACTGTATATCTTTTCCCTGAACTCTTTAATAGAGAAAATTATAAATAATCCAAATATGAAGGGATAGACGGGCAATTTTGGGGGATGAAATCAACATTTTTGCCTATGCAGACGATACATGACTTCTTAAAGATGACCCCAG
This sequence comes from Neoceratodus forsteri, assembly GCA_016271365.2. NCBI lineage: Eukaryota > Metazoa > Chordata > Ceratodontiformes > Ceratodontidae > Neoceratodus > Neoceratodus forsteri. The sequence goes on from CM057455.1 coordinate 706,340,988, forward strand.
TATACAAGTAGCTCGGCAGGCGCTAAATCTTTTTTCACAGGTATCATCTGCACAACTCAATTTTGATAAATGTAAGGCTGTGGTATTAGGGCCAAGAGAAAATCCTCCTGCTGTAATTTCTGGCTTTCCAGTTAATAGCGGTCCAGTGAACATTTTGGGTATGATTTTTAATACACCAAATAATGCTATTACAAATTGGGATAGAGCCTTACAAAATTGTGAGTTCAAAGTAAACTCTTGGAAGGAATGGAAACTGTCCATACTTAAAATGGTGTTCATTATTAAACAATTTTTAATCCCATGTTTGATTTATATGGGGTAAATTTTCCTGTTACCACTGTCAATGGAGACCCATATTTATAGCATATTTTTCGTATGTTATGGGGGAGCTGCCTCAGCCCCATTAAATGTGGCTTTACGTAATTGCCTAAAGATTATGATTGCCTGGGTATGTCTGATCCTGTGTTCTTTTTTCACACCTTATTCTGGGCATATTCTATGAGATTACCCTGGAGGTAGCCTAACTCCCTAACACAACTGTGGTTTCTTAACAATTGGAAGGCCTATTTTGATAAATGGGAGGAAACTCCTTCAAAATATTCTAAATACCAGCAAATTCCAGATGCTATGAAATCTACAGTACAGAAAATCCATATATAACGTCCTGAAATCACTGTTTGAGTCTTCCTCTCAGAAACAGCTATACAATCATGTGTTAGATGTAGCAGGTCCAACACAGCCAGAATTTAAGAATTGTAGCCCACATAAACCAAATAAGGTAATTAGCTTACTAAATGGAAAACGTATTCCGCAAAGAATGTGGGAAGTGGTTTGGCTAAACACATTTGGGAAACTCAGTGTTTGAGGTAACAATAAACACAAATCCATGGAAGAGAGATCATGCCCCTTTGCAGATTGTGGTGCCGAGGAAGAATCCATGAAGCAATTTTCCTTGAGTGTACCTTTTTCCATAATCTATGGTCCTTTTTTAGCACAGGCCTGGAACTTGGTCTGGCTTTGAAATTTAACTTGCAAAGCGCTAATTTTGGGACACTATTCAAACCATTTAGCAAAATATCATAAAAGAACTTTATCAGTCTTCTTTAAAAGTCTTAAAGTTCTATCTCTGGAATGCCAGGGTACAGTGGATACTTCAGCAGCAGCATATGCCCTATACCATTTTCAAAGTATTATGTGAAAAAGCCTTATTAGAAATTATTGATAATGAGGTTGCTTCTAATGATTCTACATAGAAATATAGAAGTTGATGGTAGATAAGGACTGCAAGGCCCATCCAGTGTGCCTATTTCTTTTTTTACCTTATGAATGTGCCATTGGCCTTTGCTCTGTTAATGGCCTATTTATACTCATCTGTATTGCTCCCTTATGCCTATCCCATGCCTGTTTGAAGCCCTGCACCGTATTCATATCCAAAACTTCCTGAGGTAGGCCGTTCCATATATCCACCCCCCTTTCTGTGAAAAAGAACTTTCTCACATTACCCCTTAATCTGCCTCCCTCTAATCTCATGCTGTGTCCTCTTGTCCTGCTATTTTTCTTATATTGAAACATTTTAGACTCTTTTACCTTGCTAATGCCCTTAAGGTGTTTGAATGTTTCAATCATATAACCTCTCTCCTCCTTTGCTCTAGGGTATACATATTGAGTTCGGATAATCTTTCCTCATATGTTTCTGATGAAGTCCCTTCACCATTTTGGTTGCCCTTCTCTGGACTGCTTCAATTTGGTTAATGTCCTTGTGAAGGTGTGGCCTCCAGTACTGCATGCAGTACTCCAGATGGGGCCTAACCAGTGTCTTGTAAAGAGGGATTATTACCTCCCTCTTCTGACTTGTGATACCCCTACTAATACACCCCAAATCCCTCTAGTCTTACCTACTGCTTTAGAGGTCTGCTTGGATGATTCAAGTCATCAGTGATGATGATTCCCAAGTCTCTTTCTTCCCTTGTGACTCCCAACAACTCTCCTCCCAGCCTATAGGTGGCTTCAGGGTTTCTCTTCCCTATGTGCATGATCTTGCACGTCTTTGCATTAAACCCCAGTTGCCACTCTTCCGACCATTTTGATACTTTATCCAGATCTCTTCTCATTCTGCCCACACCATCTGGATAATCTACTCTGTTGCAGATCTTAGTATCATCTGCAAACAGACAAACCTTACTCTCTAGTCCTTCTGCAAAGTCACTGATGAAGATATTGAAGAGGACTGGCCCCAGGACTGATCCCTGAGGTACTCCACTTGTGACTTGCATCTCTTCTAACTGTATACTGTTTACCACCACTCTCTGTTTTCTGCCCATCAACCAGTTTGCCAACCAGTTGACCAACGTATTACCCACCCTGAGCCTACCCTGTTTATTAATCAATCTTCAATGTGGAACACTATTGAAAGCTTTGCTGAAGTCAAGGTAGGCAACATCAACTGCTCCCCCCCGGTCTACCACTCTGGTTACCCAGTCAAAGAAATCTATCTGATTAATTTGACAGGACCTTCCTTTTGTAAACCCATGCTGTCTTGGATCTTGTGCTCCTATTGATTCCAGGTGTTGCACTATCCTTGCCTTAAGGAGTGTCTCCATACTCTTGCCCACTACTGAGGTAAGACTGACTGGTCTGTAGTTCCCTGCCTCCTCCCTGCTATCACTCTTGTGCAGCGGGATCACATTAGCCATTCTCCAGTCTTCTGGGACCTCTCCTGTGCCACAGACTCACTAAACAGTTCTGATAATGGCTCTGCTAGTTCCACCCTTAGCTCCTTTAGTACCCTGGACTGTATGCCATCAGGTCCCTTTGCCTTATCCACCCTGAGCTTATCAAGCTCTTGTAGGACCCTTTCTTTTGTGAAGGGACTAGTGCACACCTCCCTCCCCCCTGTGTCCATGATGCAGAACTGTGGGCCCTGCCCTACCTTCTCTTCAGTAAATACTGAGCAAAAGTATCTAATTAGGATATATGCTTTTACATGGTCCTCCTCAGATGCCCCCTTATCCCCTTTGATCTTAGCAATACCCCCTCTGGACTTTCTCCTTTCACTAATGCATATATAGAAAGTCTTGTCACCTTCTTTTACTGTTCATGCTAGTGTTTCCTCAGTTTGGGCCTTTGCCTGCCTTACTGCCTTCCCTGCTTCCATTAGGGAAGTTTGGTATGCCTCCTTATCTTCATCCTGCTGCGTTCCCTTATATTTCCTGAAGGCCAGCCTTTTGACTCTGACCTTTTCTACTACTGTGTTTGAGAATCAAAGTGGTTTCCTTCTTCTTTTGCACTTCCTTTTCTCACTAACATAATGGGATGTTGCTTCAAGTATTGAATCTTTAATGCTTGCCCACTTTGCCTGTACCCCCTCACCTGTATTTCTTTTTGTCAGGGCTAGCTTAACTCTGTTGGCCATCTTATCAAAGTCAGCTTCTCTGAAGTCCCATATTTGTGCATTGGAATGGGATGATTTTGTTCTAGTGACCAAATTGAATCATACCATGTGATGGTCACTGGCCCCCAGGGGACCTTCTACCTGGAGAACTGTGATCCTTTCCCTGTTAGTCAGTACTAGATCTAGAATAGCCCTGTCTCTAGTGGATTGTTGTACCAGTTGTTTGAGCCACCCCCCCTCAGGGAATCCACCATGTGTCTAGTTCTGGCAGATGTCTCTGCTGGTATTGACCAATCTGTATCTGGCATGTTGAAATCTCTACTAAAGTTAAAATATGGTGGAGAAGTCTCTCCTTTTATATAAAATAGAAGTAATTTTCTTTTGAAGGATTATTGATTTACTGCTATAAGTGAACGATGGGAAGCTTGCATAATTAAGTTTTGAAATTGATGTTGATAATGCTGTAATCTTTGTCATTACAAACAAGATATTGATATTTTTTCCTTTTTTCGTTTTCCACTGTATGTATTCTTGATCTGGTTTTGCATCCTTTAGTAAAAAAAAACTCCCCTACTCTTTTCGAGAAGTGCCATGGCATCTTTAACGTCCACCTGAACAACCACTAGAACAGGCAGATAGGACCTCAGTTTAACATCTCATCCAAAAGATGGCACCTCAGGAGTGCAGCACCCCCCTCATGCTTCACTACAGTGTCAGTACTGGGATTTAACCCAAGTGCCTGGTGTGAGGATAGAACCCATGACCTTCTGGCCTCAGAGGTGAGTGTGCAACCTGCTGAGCCACTGACACTGAAAATAGTTTTACATGTTGTCTTTTTGAGTTAGTAATCCCAAATTACCAGGGACTGGGCATTTCATAAAATACCTACCTACTATTTTCAGTCATTTCACAAAATGCCTGAAATGTTTGGGCATTTCACAAAATGACTGAGTGAAATAGTCATTTTGCAAAATGACCAAAGGCTTTAGTTCAATGGCTTTCCAACCAGAATAATGTTGTTTGTGCAACTGTATAATAACGTTTGTGGTTATTTTCACTCTGTTCAATTAGGAATTACTACCGTGTAGAGGTACTGAAAGGAAGGAACCCTGTAAGAGGGTTCCACCCTTAGAGTGCCACAGGAAGGGTCCCTTGGCTAAAAGTACCTTAGGAAGGAATCTCCTGGGAGTAGAGAGGCAAACTGCTGGAGGAGGAGGGGAGGATGGTGGGGCCAAAAGAAAGTGCTTCAGGTGGAGGCTGGGAGGAACTGCTTACATAGTTCAGGAAGTAGGCATGACTGGTTGCCCACCCATTGAACTACAGGTAGAGCCTTTCAATTCAGTGGATTTTTCAATCAGAATAATGTTATGCTTGTGCAACTGTATAACGATGTCTGTGGCCATTCACACTCTCTATTCCAGTAGGAATTACCACCCTGTAGGGGTACTGAAAGCAAGGAGCCATGTAAGAGGGTTTCACCCCAAGATGTGCCACGGGAAGGGTTCCGTGGCTAAAGGTACCTTCGAAAAGAACCCCAAAAGAATAGTAGCAGCGATCGATGACTAAGTAAGTAAGTAAGTAAAATTTATTTTTAGTCACCCAATCCTGGAGGCTATGGGCACTGTACAAAGAGCAGTTTAGAGGGTCACAATGAATTCAAAGAACAAACTATAAAACAATTAAAAACTTCAGACATATTTTAAAGTACATCAGCAGGATAGGCTAATTTAAACAAATGGGTCTTTCGGCCCCTCCAGAACACCTCCACCATGGGGGCCTCCCTCAAAGACCTTGGAAGCAAATTCCTGGGGACCATGCTGGCCACCCCAAATGAATGATCCACTGAGGTTTTCAGCCCGGTCCTCAGAATCACCAGGAGGCCCTGGGTGGAGGAACGGAGTGAGCAAGCCAGAATGGCAGGTGTAAGGAGGTTTGTCAGGTAGCCAGTGCCCAGTCCATATAGAGCCTTATAGGTGAGCAAACCCACTTTGAAGAGAACACACCACCTGATCAACAGCCAGTGCAGACCCCACAAGACCATTGTCACATGACAGAATATAGGTAATCCTATCAGCAGCCTGGTTGCTGCATTCTGCACTAGCTGCAGCCAGTGGAGGTTCATTCCACTGTCCCTGAGATATAGAGAATTACTGTGGTCAAGTCTTGATATCACAAAGGCATGTACCAGTGACAGCAGGTCCTCAGGCAGAATTAGGAGTTTAATCCAGACAATGTTCCTCAGATGGTAGAAGCTGTTTTTGACAACAACTTATACCTCAGCCTCAAATGTCACCCTGTTGTTGAGGATCTCACCCAGATTTCTCACCCTAGAGGATGCCATCAATGGTGTTGACCCCAGGACCAATCCTGTTGTCATCTTGGAGGCATCTCCAATCCACCCACTGCCAGGCTCAATCACTGGAGCCTCTGTCCTGTCAGGGTTAAATCTTAACCAGTTAGAGTTCATCCATTCCTGGATCTTGGTGAGACATTTATTCAACACTTTGACAGCACTACTTGTCCCTGGTACAAAACACATGTACAGTTCAGTATCATCTGCATAGTAGTGAAAACTCAAACTGTATTGTCTGATGATCCTACACAAAGGCAGCATATATTCCAAGAACAACATCAGTGACAGGATGAAGCCCTAAGGAACTCCACAGGTCAGAGGTGGGGGGGGGACAGAAATTCCCCATATCCATCCTCTGCCTCCTACTCAAGAGAAAGGACTAAAACAATTTGATGAAAACAACTGTGAGTCCACATCACTCTCTAAGGCAATCCAGCAACACAATGTGGTGCACAGTATCAAATGCTGCTGACAGATAGAGGACAATGAGAATTGACTGCTCTCCTCAATCTCTTGCCATGAGGAGGTCGTTATGAACCTGGACCAGTGCTGTCTCTGTGCTGTGCCTTGCCTTAAACCCAGACTGGAAATGCTTGTAGATTTCACAGGACTCCAGGTGTTCCTCAAGCTGTAGAGCCACTATCTTCTCAACAACCTTCCCTTAAAATTGGAGGTTGGAGGTTGGTCTATAATTCGCTAGGATGTCAGGGTTGAGGGATATTTTTTTCAGAAGGGGCTTCACCAGTACCTCTTTCAAGGTGTTAGAGAAGATTCCTTCTGAAAGTGAACACCTGACTATCCCAGTGACCACTGGACCAATGAACTCTAAGCATCCTATTAGGAGACACATCTGGGTAGGGTCCAGTTCATAGCAAGTGAGCCACAGTTTCAAAATCACCTCAAAGACCTCAGCCATTCCCACCAGCTGAAACTTTGCCCAGACAATAGGTGTGCCCCTGCTCCATCCAGACCCTTCCCTGCAGGTCTGGTCTGTACCCAGTGGTGAGATCCCAGCCTAAATGGAGGATACCATGTCAGAGAAGAATAGAGCCAACTCTTTGCATAAAGTTGCTGTAAGAGCTTTTCTGGGCTCTAGATAGACAGGATGAAGAAGCCTGTCCACAGTTCAAAAGAGATGATCTGGTCTATTCCTCCCTGCCGCAATCTCCCTTTACATGAATGCTGCCTTCTTATGGTTGATTGCCCTTTGATAGTCATCATAGTGATTTCTCAAAGCCTGTTTTTCCTCTTCTAGCCAGGTCCTCCACCAGCAATGACTAGGAGATAGAGAAGCAGACTGACAGCAACAGGTAGCTTAATGATATATAAATGAGACACACAAGTTAGCAGGATAGTTCCAATAATATGGCTTGTGCTGATGACAGCAAGGATTCCTTTTTCTTTTTCTTTTTGTTGATTCGTCCCCAGGAAGCTCATCACGGCTCCATCCACCATCCCTCCTTGCCTGGCTAGCTTACCCCTTGGCTGGGCTCTAACAGACTCCCCAACGGACACTGGTTAGGCGAGATCCAGCTTACCCCCCAGGTTGGGGCCATGGGAGTAGGAACCCCAGGTGGACATGGTCAGGCAGCGGGGACAGTGGCAAAGCCAGTGTTATGCATTGGGGTGGCATGTTTTCCTTTTGCTGCAAGGATCCCTGGGGTTGGGGATGTGCAATGATGACCAGCATCCACCCTTCCCACCTGACATGTGGCACCAGCCTCAGTGGTACCCCCAGCCTCCACCAGAGGTCTTCAATGCACTGGACACTCAACCCCCCTCTCCCCAGAGAAGGAGATCAGTCCCTGGAATGCTTAATCCTTCCCCTCCCCCAGCTGGCCCTCCAACTCCCGAGTCCATCCCCAAACCCGGGATGTTGGTGCCACTAGTGAATGCCTTGCCACTGAACTGGTGGGCCAGCTATAGCAAGGGGCTTCCTAAGAAGAGAGGGAATGGCTAGTAGGACCACCATCTATCTCCATCCAACAGCAGAACCTACCTATGTGCGCTAGGGAATATCACTAAACTAACTAGTATTATAACCTGTGGCACAGAGAAGAGAAAAAAAACTTTAAAGAGGCAGTCTCTGGGGATGCAAGGCTGAGATTGCCTTCCCTCCAGGCTTGGGATGTTGTATTTAGTGATGGCTCTGCTACTGCCATTTAGAAACCCAAATAGGGGGAGTGGAAAATATTCCAATTTAGAGGAAACTCTTACTCTTTCCCTCTAATGGGAATGCCATGGAGGGCTGTGAGTGCTGGCCTCTGCAACAAACTACCTGAAAGGCAGGAGGAGGAGAGAATGACCACTGAGGCACTCGCTTGACCTACAAATCTACTATTTAGATCAAACTAACCAAGAGTGGTTGTAGGGAGAATGCATTGAAGGTGCCTCAGTAGTTGATTCTACAGCTAAGGGATAGCAATTTATCCTCCCTTCACAGCAAGTCATAAATTCTACATCAAGAGGCACCGCTGTGCACAAATGGCTAAAGCTCCACCCGGAGTAAGGAAAGTCACACTATGGGCCAGAAAGGAAGGACCTCACACCAGGCTTCATACGCTCAGGATGTGGACTGTGGTGCAGAGCGAGACTGTTGGCTGAAAGTGAGCTCAGAGCCAATAAATTGATTGGCATGGTCAGCTAATCTCTTCTAGCAATGGAGCAGGCTATACAAGGTAATACAGAGAATATTAGGTATTATGCAGCAAAGTAAACACCTTTGGTAATGGTACAGGCCATACATGGTAAAGCAGGGAGCAACAGACAATGAGTAGCATGGTAAACACCTGTAGCAATGGGCCTGGTAAACAAATAGTACACAGAAGCATAACAGCTTGATCTACCAATCTATTAGCGTAGGAGTTGCACACCCAGCTCAGGTTATCTGGGCCTTTAGTCAGTGTGAAGCTAGCCAACCAGTCCATCAACAAGTGACAATTAAAGGTGAAAAATACCCAGAGGATTTTAGCAGCAAAGGCGGTAAGTGAACATGAGGTAAATGAACCACATGGGCCACAACTCTTCGCTATAACCTCTCAGGCCTCCGCCGTAGGCAAAACAAAGAAGCCACAGTAAAGCGAAATGACACACATGCAGATTTATTAAAACTAGTTTACAGAGACAGCTGTAGCAGAGCTGACCTCCAGAGCATAATGAAGCAGTGAACAAATAGTGAATAGAATCCTGCAGGAGCTGAGCTTAACAAGCAAGGGACTTTATAGGTATGGGCAGTAATGCACTGAAACAAGAATAATTGCTGGGTACAAATGCATTTAAGCAGGAGTGAACCATGTGGTGAAAGTAATACAAACTTACCTAGCCTCTGGGTTGAGTCCCACTGAATACCAATAAACTTGTTTGAGCAGATTAAAAACCCCAAAAGGGCTGTGCACATGGAGAAAGCAACATGGAAGGGCAGGAGACTTGGGTGAGATTCTGTTGTATAGCTAGCAGCACTGAATAGCCAAGCAAATCGAAATACTGTAGGCAAGCTGGCAATATAGAATTGCAGTAGACTCAGGTTTGAGTCCCAGCAATATAGAATTGTAGTATATGCAGGTTTGATTCCCACTGAGTGCATATAAACATGCTGAGCAGATTTAAATCCCCAAAAGGGCAGAATAAAACTGAGGGTGGATGGAAAGAAGTGCAAAGCAAATAAAGAAACACTGAGGTAAATAAGCAGGAAAGAACCCTGGAGGAATGCAAGGCTGCAAGCAGAAGCAGAGAGGATCTAGCACTGAGAACTGAGAGTAAGCTGCAACAGGGGGAGGCAGCAAACTGAGAACAGGAGTCTAATCCAGGTGCAATGAATTAACAGAAGCAACAGCAACAACAGACATGGTGGAAAAGGACCTGAAACAGACAACAAATACAGGAAAACTGAGTATGCAAGTAGCAGAGGAGGACAGGGAAGCAGAGCACAGCAAAAGTGCAACACAGCACAAATCAAGGGGCAACTAGAAGCCCCAAAAGAAAATGCAAAATCAAAGCATAAATGCAGAAGTACAGAAAAACAGCACACAGGGAAGCACACAGCAACTGGAAGCAAAACAAATACTAACCAAAGCAGGAGAAACACATGAACACAGCCAGCAGAAATCGAGCAGAGTCCAGAGTACAAACAAATGGGAGGGGGGGGGTGCCACAGGCAAGGCTGCAGCAGGCCCAAAGGGAGCAGACAGATCAACAGAGCTGCCAGCTGGCAAAGAGAAACTGCTTCATTGAGGACTTGGGGTCCACCTGGAGGGATGCCGGCCTATACTGGTGCGATGGTCTGCATCTGTCCAGGAGGGGAACCAGGATCCTAGGTGATAAGTTTAAATGCTTCATTGGCAAGCATTTAAATTAGCTAAGGGGGTAGCACTGGAAAGGAGCATGGAAGTCCCAGCCCCCCCCCAAAAAAAATCAGGGTAGTAAGTGAGCTAAACACCAAGATAGAGATGTTGATAGGGAGAAGGGCAGGGATAAATGGAGAAAATGACAAAGGCAATAAGGACAAGGATGGGGCAAAAAGGGGTAAGGCCATCAAGAAATGAGTGCCAATGCCCATAGTTTGGGCAACAAGCTCCCTGAACTTGTGGCCTTGATGGAAGAGGGATGCCTGGATTTCAAAGCAGTCACAGAAACATGGTACACCGTGAATCATGACTGGGATGTTAACATACCAGGGTACACAATCTACAGGAGAGACAGGGAGGGTAGAAGAGGGGGAGGAGTAGCTCTCTATGTAAGGGAAGTGATAAAAGCAATGGAACAAAAGAGTAAACAGGGAGAAGAGGAGAGGAGACACTGTGGGTCACCTTAGAGACTGGAAATGGCACCACAATCCACACAGGGGTGGTATACAGACCCCCATGTCAGGGAGAGGGAATGGACAAGGATATGTGATAGAAGGTATCCTTAGGATGGCAGAGAAAGGGGAGATACTATTGATGGGGGAACTGAATATGCCAGATGTTAACTGGAGCACCTTTGCTGCAGCCACGTCCAAGAGCAGGGCCATTCTTGGTGCCCTATAGGTGGCATGCCTCAGACATCTAGTTTTGTAACCCACTCCTGCAGGAGCAATCTTAGACCTCATACTTTAAAATGGAGACAGTGAGAGGATCTCAGATCTAGAAGTGGGTAGCCATCTGGGAACAAGTGGCCACCAAAAAGTGTGGTTCATGATAAACTCAGCTACAGAGTCAAGCTATTCAAAAGTGAGGGTACTGGACTTCAGGATGGCTGACTTTGGCAAGATGGGAGAGTGCCTTAGAAAAGCACTAGCAAACAGGCTAGAAGGAGGGGTGGAGCAACAATGGGAAATCATCAACAGTGCCATCACAGAGGCAACAAGCCTTTGTGTGAAGCAAATAAACAAATCAAAATGAAATAAAAAGCCAATATGGTTCTCAAAAGAGGTGGCAGGGAAGGTTAAGGAGAAAGAGATAGCATTTAGGAAGTATAAGGAAACACAGAAGGAGCAGAACAGAGAACTGTACCAGTTAAGGCAGAAGGAAGCAGGGAGGGAAGTCAAAATAGCAAAGGCCCAAACTGAGGAAAAGATAGCCAACTTAGTTAAGAAGGGGGATATAACCTTTTATTGGTACATCAGGGAGTATAGAAAGTCAAACCGAGGGATAGTGAGGCTGAATAGAAAGGACGGTGGGTGGGCAGGGAGGGACAGTGAAAAAGCAGGGATACTGAATGAATACTTCTGCTCAGTATTCACAGAAGAGGAAGAGGGGAGGTGCCTAATCCAGTTAACAGAAGTACTGTGGATAGGGGAGTCGATCCCAGTCCTTTTTCAGAAGAAAGGGTTCTGAAAGAACTCCTAAAACTGGAGGTGGACAAAGCAATGGGGCCTGACAGAATTCACCCCAGAATTCTTAAAGAATTAAGGGGAGAACTAGTGACACCACTGGCTACCCATTTTAACAAATCATGGGAGGATGATGTGGTACCTGAGGACTGGAGGAAGGTGGATGTGATGCCCCTTCACAAAAGTGGGGTCAAGACAGAAGCAGAAAACTATAGACCTGTCAGTTTGACCTCTGTGGTAGAGAAAGTGATGGAATCTCTTCTGAAGGAAAGAATTGTTGAGTACCTAGAGGCCAGTGGAGTACAGGACCCAAGGCAGCATGGGTTCACAGAGGGAAGGTCATGTCAGATGAATCTAATTGATTTCTTTGACTTGGTGACCAAAGTAGTAGACCAGGGAGGGGCTGTGGACATGGCCTACCTAGACTTTAACAAGGCATTTGACACAGTCCCACACAAAAGATTAACAATCAAATTAACCAGCCTGGCAGTGGGTCCCAGGGTGATAGCCTGGGTAAAACATTGGCTGGACAACAGGACACAGAAGGTAATTTTAAATGGAGTCCACTCTGAAGAAAGAGGGGTTACTAGTGGGGTACCGCAGGGTTCAGTACTAGGTCCAGTCCTTTTTACTGTCTTTATGAGTGACATTGCAGAAGGACTGGAAGGAAAGGAATGCCTCTTTACAGATGATACAAAGATCTGCAACAGGGTTGATACACAAGGAGGCATGGAAAGGATGAGAAGGGACTTGGCAAGGTTGGAGGAATGGTCAAAAGTATGGCTGCTTGGATACAATGCGAAGAAGTGCAAAATAATGCACCTGGGAAACCAAAACCCAGGGGAAGATTACACAATGGTGGGGGAGATAGTAACAACAACAAAAATTGAAAGGGACCTGGGGGTAATCATATCAGATGACCTTAAGGTTAGCAAGCAATGTGAGAAGGCAGTAGGGAGGGCTGGGGGGGATACTGGGATATATAGGAGAGGCATCACCAACAGAAAACAGGAAGTTGGAATTCCTCTGTACAGACAGTTGGTGAGACCCCATCTGGAGTACTGCATCCAGTTCTGGAGACCCCATCTCCACAAGGACATAGACAGGATGGAGGCAGTCCAGAGGAGGGCAACTAAAATGGTGCAGGGTCTGCAAGAGAAGCCATATGAGGAGAGACTTAAGGAGCTTAATATGTATACCCTTGAGGGAAGGAGGGAGAGGAGGGACATGATAGAAACTTTTAAGAACCTCAGTGGAATCAACAAAGTCCAAGAGGGTAGCATCTTTCAGAAAAAGGGATGTGCAAGAACAAAGGGACACAATTTGAAGAAGGGGGGATGGCTCAGCGGCAATGTGAAGCAGTATTTTTTCCACAGAGAGGGTGGTGGACACATGGAACAGCCTTCCTGAGGAGGTTGTGAGGTCTAAAATGGTAGGAGAATTCAAGAATACATGGGACAGACATAAGGAAATTCTTGGGGTGGGTAGGAAGAAATAGGCTGTTGGCTAACTAGGATCTGCAGTTTATCCTGTAGGTAGGGAAATGGGCAGACTAGGTGGGCCAAGTGGTCCTTATCTGCCATCAAAGTCTATGTTTCTATGTTTCTAAGAGCTGACTTAAACGGGGTCTTGCTCACATATTTCAGTTTAACCAGGAGGGTGTCTTCAAATCTTTTCAACAATTATAAGGGGGAGTTTGCCCTATCGCAGCAAGATTTTTACAGATATCTTCAGATTCACCATTTTCTGGAGTCTAAGGTGGGATTAGATGATACTGCACTGGTACGTCCCCCTTCATAAAACTGTTGCTACAGGTTCAGAGGGAAACTTCTCCAAGACACTTAGTCTCACACTTTTATAAGGCCCTGATAAATTCCCCCACAACATTATTGGATGACATTCATGTTAACTGGGAAGCGGAGTTCATGCTAAATTTCACACCTGAGGACTGGCCCCAGATTTAGTGTAGGCAACACCAGGGGCCTGATTCCAAGTTGAATTTCACAACTCACCATCGTATGTGATTTGCAACATTCACCGCTATGCCAGGGACCTTGCGATGCATTCCAAGAGCGGCAGGGTCCCGGGACTTGTGGCTTGCGGGATGCACCATGTGGAGGCTAATGCCAAGGGCATGGTGTAAAAGGCCCACATGGTGCAAGTCACAGCCTGCTACTGGTGGCCCCCTGGAGCCCCCACCCAGGAACACCATGGCACACACCATGGGCTTGATGGGCAGGACAGGTGGCACAGGCCTTGGGAATGCATACAGCAGCAGCACAGACCTCAGGGTCCCCAACATTCTGGGGGGGTGTGGGGCTTGTATGTGGTCGTGGGGGCACAAGGGGCACATTGGTGCCATCACCACTGTGCTGTTGAGTGGGCATTCGATGGATGGCACCGTCGGATGCTCCTTAGAGCAGGTCCAAGCTGCTCTAACTTCATTCTGACAGCATGACTCCTGGAATCACTGCAGCAGGTTATGGCAGCTACTCTCTTGGAATAGGGTGCTGTTGCTGCCATAACCCACACTTGTGCCATGTTGTTGTGGGCTTCAGCTTAGTGGGTGGCATATCCCATGAATGGCATAGCCTGCAGCTGACATGGCGCATGTCACCTCCTGGAATCGGGGCTGACATACTGCTTGGCGCAAGCCACCAGATACGCAAAGGGTTTGGCATGTCTCAGTTTACGCTGGTGTAGCCTGACTTGGAATTGGCTCCCAGGTCACGAGTTCCTATACTTGGACAGAATTCAGCAGGAAGGTGGTGGCAAGGTTCTTTCATACCCTGCAGATCACTGCTAAGTTTCTCCCCAGAATAATCTCCACATGTTGGTGACAGTGCGGGTGCGAGGTTTTGATGCATGTGCATGTGTTCTGGCTTTGCCCAGTCCTCTCCCAGTTTTGGAAGGAGGTAGGGGCATTACTGGAGGATCTCTTCCCAGACCTGGGTGTGTTAAACCCTGAGACAGCAGTCTTAATGCACTTTCCCAAACAGTTTAAAAATAAAAATCAGACATATTTGACAGGTGTCCATCTTGAGGCAGCAAAAACAGCTTATCACCAGAAAATGGCTTCAGGCAGATCCACCCTCTAGACGAAGCTCAGAAGCTACAGTGTATGGTATTTATAGAGTGGAATACATGACTGCAGGATTACAGGACAAGATTGCAGTACTTATGCAATAATGGATTGTGTGGTTTACACTTATGGCCTCCCACAGGCCAGACTTCATCCTACAGAAAGAGAGTTGTAAGTGAGGTCGGTGATCAGTCCGGTCGGCCCTAGTTGATAGGAGGTAGGACTGAGGGAGCAAGGTTTATAGTTTAACCCTCCCCCCACCGAGTTTTCCCCCACCTGTGGTAGATGACTAGAAATGATTTAGCTCTACCCCACTTAAGAATCCCTCAGTTTTTTATTTTGTTGAAAGTATTCTAGAAATAACTATGATATTGTAGAATTGTACACTATGTGGATATCTGTACAAAATGTGATTTGATTATTTATGCATGTGAATTAAAAAACTCAATAAACATTTCAGTTTCAAAAAAAAAAAAAAAACATAACCTAACCTGAGAAAATTATGTAGCTCCCACCTCCTCGGTGTCTAGGGGTGTGTTGGTGACAGTTTGTGTGGAAGGGGGTGACCAAAGCAGCAGAAACACTTCCAAAAGTGGCCTACATTTACCCAGGCCATGGCTGGCAACCAGGAAGACCTCTGGTTGAAGCGCAGGGGTTTCTGTAGATACTCAGCTACATGTTTTGCTACTTTGTGCATTTCTTTCAGCAATAAATCCTTCAAAGCTTACTGACTTTGTTTCTTAATTTCAAGCCTGGCTAGAACTTTGCTGGTGAGTGCTTTGCTAGTTTGCTTGTTTGGAGTGAGGGTTGGCTACCCCAGCAGAGCACTGGGTCTTGTCGTGCAGTGCACACCTTCTCTTTTGGATCTTTAGAGGAGCTTAAGGCTGCATACCACCAAGGAGGTGGAAAAAACAGAATCTAAAGGGTACCCAACACTATCTGGCCTGGATCTCTTACAATGGCCAGGACCACTTCCCTTTTCGCAGTAATGTCCCACACACGTTCAGGTAAGTACAGGTAATCGTGCTGTGGGAATTCCTGTTTCTCATGCCATCTCACATGTCTCTCAGCTTGTGACCATTCAGGAACTTCAAATGGGCATCCTGGGAGCATGGTCTCGTGGAAGCCATACACCATTTCTATATTCCCATTCCTGGTACTCATGATCCTCTAACAGCCCACCATGATCTCATGGCTGAGGCTCAGGGGTACCCTTCTTGTCAGAGTCCTCGACAGGGGATAAGATCTTCACTAAATAAAGGGGTGGAGCACCCCCATCAGTGTCCCAATTGTCTTCTCCCTCAGTCTTGGCTTGAACATTGCTCTCACCAGTCTTCGGAATCTTTGACTGGGCACCTTTCTGTTTCTGTGCCGGTGGACTCCACATGAGTAATGGCTGGGGAGAGTTTTAGACGACACAGCCTCCCTGCTTTTACTTGTAGGCACAGTCCATAGGGTTGAAACAGTCTCTGCTTGCTCAGCATGGGTGGTTTCACTTCCGGTCTAGCCAGGCCCAAATCTGCTAGTGTCAATAAATGTTCTGCAAAGGTAGATGGTGGGATTGCTCGACCTCTCGCATAATCACAAACCCACTGCTCACTCTCCGGGAGGGACATTCTTGGACAGTGCAGCCAGGACAGCATCCTCCCAAACTGATATATTCTGACATCTTGGAGGCACTGGATTGACTAGGTCTCAAAACAACTAAACTGGAGTCACTGAAAACAGTACATATGGGCAGCAATGCTACTTCTGGGCCATTGTCGTGGCACAGGGCACAGTCTGCTGGCACCATCACCTTTCCCACTTGCTCCCACATCCAGGTAAACATTTCAGGGGACAAAGTAATGCCTGATGGTGCACATGCTCGAGCCATCTTACAGCAGCTTAGCTCTTACAGGTTCATAGGTACCGACAGCAACAAACACCGTGGGCAAAGCTCCAGCAAAGTCCATCTTGTACTCCAGTCCATGGTGGCAGGCATAAACAACAAGAAAGGCTGCTCCACCCCACTGAAAACAGACAGTCCAATCCAAGAAGCTCACTCTTGTCCATTTGCATGTCATTCACTTGGACCAAACACAGCATCCCAACCTGCAGACTCTCTGTTGCCCCATGGACCATCCAAAAGGTGCAAACTGTCCTAGTCCAAAGTACCATGATAGCTGTGCAATACTTGAAAGAAATTCTCAGGCACATCCAATGTCTTCATCTAGCACCAAATTTAAGGTCTGGGGGGCCAAGGACTCCCCAAAACACATCCCAGATGAGCCCCTCACATTGTAGCCCTCCTCTCTGGTGTCTAGGAGTATCGTGATGAGAGTCCATCGGGGATGACCACAGCAGCAGAAACACTTCCAAATGTAGCCTACATTTACCCAGGGTGCCTCTTGATTCCTGTGGTGCTGGGCTAGGAAGGAAACATATAGTTAAACAGCATTAATAGATCATTACATGAGCAAAACAGCTCTGATAGCTGAAGAAACACAGGATTTCATTCAATAAATTAATCCAAAACACAGTTGCTCCATGGAACAGTTAATAAGCAACACAGTGTGGACATAGCACATTTTTTCAGGACTGCAGAAGTCACACAAACAGCCAGTCTCTGGACCGTAGAGGTGACATTAAGTCCATTTGATTAGAATCCACTATGGGATGTGATCCAGATGACCCCCCCAAACAGCAATGTACTTCTGAAAATTGACCAGGCTAATCCAGTTCAAATTTCTCACATTAAGCATCAACCCTGGCCAGGACAGGAACCTGCACTTGAGAGGACCCCCCCCGTAGGAGTTTGACTCTCAATTAAAGGTTGCTGTGGTGGTGGTTATCCATTCCCCAACCCAAACTCCATAGATGTGAGAATACCAGAAAAATTACTTGTGGTGAGCCTCAGTCCTCCATTTACCCCCTGTGTGGGAGCAGTGAAGCTACTGAATATCCCAACTCCACACTCACCCAGACAATACAATATTAAAATTTTCATAATTTAAGTGGCAGGAATGAAAATGAAAACTGTCCACCCACCGTGGATAAGTAGTGAACCACAGGGATATGCAGACTCTCCTTTCTAGACTACTTCACTTCCTGGAGGAGCATAAAGGGACTACTGTGCCACTACTAAGTCCAGTGTGTGTGTGTGCCTAAGCTCCTGTGGGGGAACTGCAGCTGAATCAGGGCCTAACCCACCACCTCTCACCTTGCCAACCCCCACAAGGTAAAGGCCCATCCAGATTAGCTAGAAAGAATATGTGAGATCCCATCTTTTCTTTTTTTCTTTCTGTAGTTGTGTGGGCATCTGAAGGCATCTACATATTTCCAAAATAACAAAAGTCAGAGTCTCTCTGAGTACATTGTCTCAACACCTACAGCAGGGCGGTAGTCCACTATGCACTTTCAGCTTTTACTCACAAATCCCTGGGCTCCTAATCTAAGTACATACTGCTGATAACCCAGATGGTCTGTCTCTGTGCATGGTCATCAACACTTATCTGTAAGTCTATGATATATTTCTTGCAGAGAAAACCAATGGGCCTTTAGCTGGTAGGAGTGAGTAAGCACCTCTCTCCTCTGAAGCCCTAAGTTAACTCACTACTGCAGCTCTGAAGATGCTTTGTCTACGCAACTTGTTTACTATACCCTTCCTGCTGTGCTCAGGCAGAGTGCCCCTCCCCCTGCACATTGAACTGCTTTTTGTGTTTGCTTGTATGCATGTGCAAGTAACATAGTGCCACCATACGAGAATTCATAGGTGTGCCTCCCCCACTTCCAATGTCCTGCTGCCTTTTGCAAGCACGGCCGCACCATGCCAATGAATGTAGGAGTTGTCTATGACAGCAGTTCAGATGCAGTGGCATACAGTTGAAAGCAAAAAACCACTGCAATCAGCAGCAGTAACGTGTAGGCACTTTGCATACTGCTGTCCAGTAGTATGCAAAGTGCCTACATGTTGGCACTGCACTGAAATAGCTGTCATACACAGCTCCATCCCCCCGCAACAAATAGCATGCTGGGGGCCCACCCCAGTGTGCTCATGCACTCTCCCCACCCACACACACACACTGTATGGCCGATGGGGGTGCCCAATCCCCTGTCGGCTCTGCTGCGCTCCCTCCGCAACAGAGTTCCAGGTGCCATGCTGGGAGCCCACCCCAACATGGCAACAGTCCATAAGGCTGACGGGGGTTCCCAATCCCCATCAGCTCCACTGTATCCCCCCCCAACAGACTTCCAGGTGCCACACTGGGAGCCCACCACAGTGAGGCAACAGTCCGTATGACCGACGGGGGTGCCCAATCCCCTGTCGGCTTCACTGCCCCCCCAAACAGCCTTCCAGCTACCACGCTGGGAGCCCACCCCAGCGTGGCAAAAGTCCCATTTTGTCTTCAAATAAAATGCCCTGTAAGAAAAAACAGTCCCTCGCTGACTGTCTTGACCCCCCTGCCCCCACCCATGCCCACTGTCTGCACACCCTGCCTCCCCACATCCCCATCTCACCCCATACTTACCTTCAGAGTCCGGCGCAATGATCTTCAGAGGACTGGGAACACACCTGCACTCTTCAAAGCTGACCGCGAACTGAGGAAATGCTGGTAAGCTGTATAATGGAATAAATAGTTTTTTTTCAACTTTGATGCATATCTCAGGCATTTTTGGGAATTTTTTCACCAAATTTTCAACATAGGGTTCTTGGGACCCTGCCTCATGAATTCTGGCACTGTCATTTTGTTATTTGGTCCAGAAAGGTGATTTTGCGGTCACTGCCCAGAACCACCTTTCGGGACCGACTTACAAAATGGCAGTGTCACAGTTCATGAGGTAAGCCCCCAAAACCCTATGTTGAAAAGTTGGTGAAAAAATTCCCAAAAATGACTGTTTTACTAGCGTGGGTTGCACAGTTCCTACGCACACTCATAAGTTCACACATTTTTTATGTTTTCACTCCAGATTTTCAACATTGCCATTTTACCACACCTCCTTATGAGCAGTACAGCTGTCATTTTTCACATCTCACCTAAAATGTGTTTCCGCGCATATAGCGCACAGTGGTGCAGTTGGTGTGCGGAATCAATGTTTGGGACTGATTAAGAAAATCACAGTGAAACTGTTAATGAGCAGAGGTGTTAAAATGGCTATGTTAAAAATTTGGTGACAAAAGTCCATAAAATGACTGTGTTACGAGCGAGCATTGCGCAGTTTCCATGCACCCTCGTAAGTTCATGAATTTGTAATATTTTCAGTCCAGATTTTCATCACTGGCATTTTCCACACTTCCTTATGAACAGTACGGCTGTCACTTTTCACACCATGGCCAAAATGTGTTTTTGCACTTTCAGTGCAGAAATGCTTGGTCGCTTTGGGAAATCATTGTTTGGGACAGATTAAGAAAATCACAGTGACACTGTTCATAAGCAAAGGTCCCAAAATGCCTCTGTTGGCAATCTGCTGTAGAAAATCCCCAAACTAATTACATTACAGGTGTGCATTCCACAGTTTCTACCCACGCTCGTGACTTCACCAGTTTTTTTAATATTTTCACTGCAGATTTTCAACATTGCCATTTTTTACACCTCCCCATGGACAGTACAGCTGTCATTTTTCACATCCTGTTCGAAATGTGTTTTCACACCTGTGGTGCCAAATGGCATAGTCACTGTGAAAAATCAGCTTTTGGCTAGCGAACTGATATTGTCACTGTTCATAAGGTGGGGGTCACAAAAAACCCATGTTGAAAATTTGGAGTGAAAATACCAATGCACACCTGAGACGTTAGGGTTTCCTACCATAACGCCCCACCCTGCAGAGACTGACAGGCATCAGGGGTGTGACTTGGGATTGTCACCTGTAATGCTCATACCATTCCACCCTACCCACACCCTGCAGCCTGTGAGAGGCATTGAGGTGTGCCTTGGACTCTTCGGCCCCAAAGTTCACCCCATTCTCCTATACTGCACCCATCTCACCATATTTCCTGATGGAATGGTGTCAGCATAAGGACCAAAGACCCCAAAACCCACCAGGACATTTGTCGGTGTTTACAGGGTAGGGTGTGGTGAAATGGCATGGCCGTTATGCCTGATGACCCAAAGGCACACCCCAATGCCTGTCAGTCTTTGCAGGGGGGTGGTGGTGGGGTTGGCTTCAGTTCAATACTTCACTGCCATTCCTATTATGCAGCTCTCTAACTCCTACACTACCAATGCTAATTCAGTAAGCAAACATTTGGCATTGACAAATGCGTGTTTATCCATATTCTGCAAATATGGTGTATCCTTTTACTTAACTCTTTCCCCCTTTTGTTGGTTGATGGGTACAGTAGCTATTGAACCAGCAATTAATTTAGAACTCCTTCTGTCCATTAGCTCCTCTAGGTAGCAGTAGAAACTTTAGCCTTTATGTCCTGCAGTGCTTGTAGGTGTCAGTTTATCTGTTCTTTTGTGCCCTACATATGTACTGTATGTGGAAGTATTGCATGTATTGCTCACAAGCCACAACAGATACATACAAAGTACGAATGGCAAAGTTGTTTAGCGTAATATTCACTTTCTAAAGATAGTAGGCAAGCCAATGAAAGCACTACTGTTTTTTTCTATACCTTGGGAAATACCTTAACAAAATTTTTTTTTTCAAAATTATCCAACATGAAAACACAATTTTTTCTACAATATAAGACATATATAACCAAAACAGTATGTATGTATTTAGTGCATATGTAACCATATATGCATGTGCAGTTTGGATTTGGTAAGCCTTATATTTTATAAAAAAGAAATGATGTTTCTATGGCAGATTTTCTTTGAAAAAAATCCAGTTCTTGGTATTTACTCAAGGTACAGAAAAAAACTCAAAATGATTACATTGGCTTGCCTACCATCATTAGAACGCTATTTTTGTGTTGAACAACTTTACTGTTCATACTTTGTGTACAGTTACCCTGGATGATGGTTTTTCAGATGTTTGCATTTGTGTGAGGTATGTTGAGTTGGTCCAGATTTCAAAGTTACAACTGTAAAATGACATAAATCTATGAAAAATACATTTCTCACATATGAAATGCTTATTTTTATTAGCCAGTATACTGAATAACTGTAAATGGATGTGCAGTTTGGGTTTGGTATGCCTTATATTTCACAAGAAATTGTGTTGCTCTGGTGGATTTTGTTAAAAAAGTCAATTTGTTTGGTATTTCACAAGCAACTGAAAACAAACTGAGATGATTACATTGGCTTACCCACCATTATTAGAAGGATCATTTTGTGTTAAGCAACTTTGCCACTCACACATTGTGTGTAACTATTATGGTTTGTGAGGTATTTGCATTTGTTTGAGATATGGTTCGTTGGGATGAGATTTGGCTATACAGGCTCAGGATAACACCTCCAGTGTGCTGCAGACAAAATGGCAGAATATTCAGAGTTGTACTCTGGAGGCAAGAAGTGGGATATAGGCCATTACCGCCAACACCTCCATGATTGGAGAGGGTGTACAGTAAACAGTGGATCTCTCCATGGGATGTGTTCCTAAAGTAAATGTGGGAAAGGTTTAGCCAGTGTTGTACTCAGTACCCAGTGAATATTGTATGTAACAGAGTTCCTTAGTGGGAGCATGGAGTCATAAGGAAGTAAGTTAAATAATTTTGCATGGAATGCTTTTACAGTATGGTTGGGATAATTTAGGATACCAGCTTCAGTTGCTAGTTTAATAGTACTTTGCTTAGGGCCAGGTTTTATTAAGAAGTTTACCACAGTCTTGAATTTCTTAGGGTTCGCCAGGTTCTGAGACTTGATTTTTGAGGTAGTTTGCCTTAACTTTATTAACCTCTGATTTGCAGTGATTTCTCAGTTGCCTTTGTTCTTTCCTGGAAGTGGATGAATTAGAAGATTTAAAGTAGAGATGGGTGAACTAGTTCATCAAAAATAAAAACCGACCCCAACATGCCAAAGTGTTTGGAAATGAACCGCTTCCGAACACTTTCGGCTGTCCGGATCAGTTTGGGTGGCTCCATCATGCGAATCTGCATGAGAAGTGTGAGAGGACAAGAGAGACCAGAGACAAGACTCTGGCTCCTTACTGAACAGGCGAGCTGTCCAAATTCCTAAGGTGGCACCTGAGTAGGTTTACTCTGTTGCAACTCACGTGGTCCACCTTAGGAGTTGGTGCAGAGGAACAGAATGGAGAAGGAGCAGCAGCATTTACTGGCTGCTCTGTGTGCTGTGTAAAATTTGTTGCTTTTTGTCCACTGTAGCTAGTCAGGAGGACTCATCAGACTCTAAAAACAAATTTTGAATTATTTATCATTTATTTTTATATGTATTTTTTTTAAACAGCAAACAAGAAAACTTTTGAGGGTGGGGATTTGGGGACTGAATATGGGTCTGGAAGTCGGGGAGTGGTGATTGGGGAGTCAGAAGAGACTCAGGAAGGGGAAGAGGAAGACTTGGGAGCATGTGAGTGAGTCAAGTGCTAGTTTTTTTTTATTTTGGCAGCAGAGGGGGTGAACTGTGCTACCCACTACCACTTACAGCCAAGTTAGCCTTCTTGCTATGTGCCCACCGAACAAGTCAGTCAGCTCTCATCTCCTCCTGCCTGTGCTCAATGGGGTAAATTTAGTATGTAGTCTACAAGCTTTGGCTCAGTGGGCATTCCTTAATGTGGAATAATCTTTGAAGGAAAAAGTAATAAATACTATGTCATATAGGGTTAGGCCAGGTCCCTGAATCTCTGTGGGTAGCAGCGCCTGCAGCATCAGACCTTATAGCCTAGATGCAGTGTGTGAACTGTGAACTAGTGTGTGTGTGTGTGTGTATGTAATAAAATCTGACAGCCAGCCACCACTGCCACTTCTTGCATACTATCTGTGTGACCACCCTCCTCCCAGAACAAGTCAGTCAGCTTTCATCTCTTCTTCCTGTGCTCCATGGGGTAAATCTGCAAGCTTTGGCTCAGTGGGTATTCTGTCATGTGGAATAATCTTTGAAGGAAAAAGTAATACTGTGCCATAGAGGGTTAGGCCAGGTCTCTGATTCTCTGTGGGCAGCAGTGCTTGCAGCATCTGCCCTTATAGACTAGGTGTTAACTAGTGTGTGTGTGTGTGTGTGTGTGTGTGTAATAAAATCTGCCATTCAGCCAGCAGTGCCACTTTTTGCATACTGTGTGTGTGACCCCCAAACAAGTCTGTCAGCTCTTATCTCTTCCTCTCTGTACTTGTAGCATCAGCCCTTAGCCTAGGTGCAGTGCATAAACTGTGAGCTAGTGTGTATGTGTGTGTGTGTGTGTGTGTGTAATAAAATGTGACAGCCAACCACCTGTGCCATTTCTTACATACTATATGTGTGTGACCCCCCTGAACAAGTTAGTCAGCTCTCATCTCTTCCTCCTTTTGCTCCATGGGGTAAATCTACAAGCTTTGGCTCAACGGGCAGGACATTCCATCACTTGGAATAAATAATAATAAAAAGAAAATAATCCTTGAAGGAAAGGTAAAGTAATAGTGTGTCATAGAGGGTCAGGCCAGGTCCCTGAATCTCTGTGGGTAGCAGCGCCTGCAGCATCAGCCCTTATAGCCTAGGTCCAGTGTGTGAACTGTGATCTAGCGTGTGTGTGTGTGTATGTGTGTGTGCATGCATGTGTGTGTGCATGTGTGTGAAATAAAATCTGACAGCCACCACCAGTGGCACTTCTTGCACACTATCTGTGTGATCCACTCCCCCCCCCCGAACAAGTCAGTCAGCTCTCAATCCCTCACAAGACATAACCACAGGACAGGGACTGCTACTTTACTGGACCTAATTTTCACTAACCGCCCAAACAGAATCTCAAAGGTCTCAGTGCTCCAGGATGCCATCAGTGATCACTCGCCTGTACTCTGCTGGTGGTCCTGTAAGTCCCCAAACCCTCCACCCAAAACCCATATACTGTAGGCGTTCAAGACGAGGTTCATTAGCCAGGTTAAAAAACCACCCCTCAAATTGCGTCTGGTCTCCCATAGATACAGCAAGTAGCATAGACTTAGCTACTTCATAACCTCTTTCAACTCTGCATGTGACCTTTTTGCCCCAGTTACAAAGCAGGTAGTAAAAAACTGTGATACCCCCTCGCTATCTCAAACACTACTTGACCTCATACACCATTGGGATAATCTCTGGCTTACAGCCCTCTCTTCAAACCTGCCTCAGGACAAACAACAGTACAGGGAAGCTAGGAACAAATGTACCTGTGCCTTGCATCAGGCCAAAGCCATTTACCCACACCCCCTCTAGGGGATCAGGGCATTAATTCTGGGATACTATCAAAGAACTAAATGGTAAAACCCTATCCTCCCCACCCTCCCAACTCTCAGTCAATGGGACCATATCTCAGGACCCTATACAAATTGCCAATGCCTTAAGCTCTTCCATCTCTGATCTTAGCAGTGTGCTCCTCCCTAACTTTTTTGGCCCCCCAACCCTACAGCCTCTTCATTGTCATACATTCCCCCACATCCACCCCACCTTTCAGGTTTCGAGTAATAACTCTAAAAGAGGCTAAGTCTTACATCTCTAATGTCCTGGGTAAGAGCAGCCACAGTGGAGACTCCCTGGAATTAAAACTCCTTCACCTATCCCTCGAAGCTGTCCTAGTCCCCCTCACTAAAATCCTTAACCACTCTCTCTGTCTGGGGGAGTTCTCCACTCCCTGGAAAAGGGCTGTCATCTCCCAGCTTCTGAAAGGTGGTGAGCGTACCGACTTTGCTAACTACCAGCTGATCTCTATTCTACCCCCTCTCTCTAAGGCCCTGGAAAAAATAGTAGCTGATCAGCTCTCCGAACACCTATCAAAATTTAACCACTTATGCCCTGAGCAGCATGGGTTCTGCAGGGGCCACAGCACCACCACAGCTTTCCTTGAATATACTTCTTACATCCACAAGGCCTTGGCTCTGGGATACTTAGTTGGGTTGGTTTACATCGACCTAAGGCATTTGATACTGTCCATCATGCCCTCCTCCTTAGATCCCTGACTGACGTGGGACTGACACCCGATACTAAGGCCTGGTTTGAAAACTACCAGTCAAACTGGTCACAGCAGGTCAAGCTCGGCACTACCCTTTCCTCCTACCTCCCAGTTCACTCTGGGGTCCCTTAAGGCACCATTCTAGGCCCCCTTCTATTTAGCCTTTTCCTAAACTCACTAGCCGGAACCTGTTCCAGTCAGTTACTTCTTTGTACCGATGATGCAATCAACTTCTAGAGCAACCCTCAGCCTCATCCATTGCAGGATGCCCTACAGAAGTCTTTCACAGAAGCTGAGACCTGGTTCACAGAGCACAGGCTAGTAATGAACTATAAGAAGACTAAGACCATGATCTTCGCACACTGTCAGAACCCCTACCATGACTCCACTCTACTTGTCAACACCTTCCAAGGCTCCCCACTTGAGCAGGTAAATGCATTCAAATTCTTGGGCATCACTCTTGACTCCTCCCTTACCTATCATGCACATATCCATATCCTCTATAACACCATTAACTCCAGAATTGGCTTCCTTTATCGGATCAAACAATATCTGCCTAATGAGGGGCTGCGCCTTGCTGTGTAGTCCTCGGTCCTCTCTATGCTGGACTATGGAATTGTGTTCTATGGCTCAGCTGATAACACTGCCCTATGTTGCATTAAGACAGTGCTAAACAAGGCCTGTCACCTGGTGACAGGCTGCGATAGAACTACCCACACGTGACCTCTACAGTCGCTCTAACTGTCTAAACTTCAAATGTCACCTTAAGTGCCACACATGCCTCCTGGTGAAGAAAATCCAGTGGAAATTCACCCCACCTAGCCTATAGGGCCTCATCCAACCCTCCTTCCCACAAAGATTCACCAGAAGTACCTCCAAGGTTCCCTTCTTGGTTCCCCGCTGCAGGACATCTATGGGTCAGAGAGCCTTTTATCACAGGGCTCCAAGCTGGCTAAATGACCTACCTGTTGCTCTGACTGCTGGTACAAAAATGGGCCCTTTTAAAACCTCACTCAAAGAATTTCTCACTAACAACTCTACTTGCAACTGCTCTTACTAGTACTATACTAACTCAGCCCCTGCCACCTCCCTCACACCGACTATAATTTTCTTTTTTATTAGAAGTATTCATGTCTTGTTATTTTGCATCATGTAACATTTAGTGCACTTCCTCTCTTCCTCCCAGCTGTATTATCGCCTTGCATAGTTATCAGTTATTATGATTGAACCCCTACATTACAATCTGTACCTTGTTTCCCGTAATTTTGCTGCTGTTTTGCACATGACTCTGGGCTGTCTCTGTCCTCAGCTATGGAATGTTAACTCAGTTCTTTACCTTCCCACTAATGTAATATATGGACTGATTGATGTCTTGCATCTGTACTTGTGATGTTGTACTATGTCTACTGATGAGAAGCCTTTGCAAAAGAGTCTTCTGACTCAAAGGATGTAATTCTGATTTCTCAATAAATAAAATAAATAAATCTCTTCCTCCCTGTGCTCCGTGGGATAAATCTTCTAGCTTCAGCTCAGTGGGCATTCCATCAAATGGAATAATCCTTGAAAGAACAAGTTCTGGCAGAGCCTCTACGGCTGTGAATGCATTAACTAGATAAGGATGTTTCATGGGCTTAAACATAAACGTGAATTGCCATTGCATACACTAACTGAATCAAAGTACGGTACATTGAGAAAGAGCAGCTATAAAAATAGTGCCACCATCTGTATTACAGTTACCTATATGTTTCATACTTTGTTCTATGCACTGTTATAGCAATCAACTCAACAAAAATTGGGCTGTCATATACATGAAGATACAGTACCTTAATTGCAAACACTGCTGAGACAACTATATGTTATGACAAGGTGGACGATAAACACAATGTTGAGACATGTTTAGGAAGACATTTGATGTATTTAATTGATTTATAATGTATGGTAAGTGCCTATTAACCACCATAATCAGAAGTCACACAGCTTTGTTATGCACTGTTTAGAATTTTAAAAGTTGTTAACCACACTTCGGAACTTCCAAACAGTGACATGACATAAAAAAGAATGCACCAGAGTTCCATAATTCTCACACATAGAATGCAAACAGTGTTTTTTTTTGACCATACACTATAAAAGATGATGGCTGGGGATCGGGTGACAGCCACACTGAAATCACCTCTCATGGTTGCTATGACTACAGTAAACCTCTCAAGCAGCGCTCTCGAGGCTTACCATGTTGTCCTAGCAACCACTCGAGGTGATTACAGCGTGGTTATCACCCGATCCCCAGCCATTATACTCCGTTTTAGAGATTGCTATATAGTACATACATACACACACATAATTAGTATAATATAAACGTGTATATACCCAAATGTCAATGTAAATCTTACACATTTCATTACAAGTTGTTCTCTTGAAGGAAGATCTTACAGTACATGGACTAAAAATGGGCATTAGGTAAAAGTAAACTGGAATAGGTGTGTTATTGAGGGTATTGTATAATTTATCTTTTATTGCTGCTCCACCCCAGACACACATAATATGAAAATTAACAACCCCTTGATATGATGCAACAGAAATTAGTTAGTACACGGACAGAAACAAGTAGGAGACTGAGTAAGTGGGTAGACAAGCATGAGTATGCTAAGTCAAATAGCATTTAAAAAAGTCTCACTATTATAATTCATTTTTTACAAATGTGTCTGCACAGTTGAAAATTTTTTGTAAAAAAAATATTATCAATGGGAGTTATTCCACATATGTCCACAGGTGCCATGCATGCAGGGGAGGGATTTGAGGCCCAAATGCACCAGTCTGTCCTGCTCCTGAGTCAGAAGATCATGGCAGAGAGGCAGAGGTCCTGGGGGTTCCATTGATACACTGTTGAAGCAGAGGGAACCAAATCTGATGACGGCAAACAGGGGCTATTAGAATCATGTGAACCTCTTCTGCCTATAGCTTCAGGAGAACCTTCTGAAGCACTGGGAAGGGAGGAAAGGTGTACAAGAACCTCCCTGTCCAGCAAAGAGACAGCATGTCTCACTAGAAAACACCACACCTATGAATGAGTGAGCAAAAATTGGGTAGTTTTGCGTTGGATGGGGAGATGAAGAGGTCTGTCTGTGTCTGATCCCACAGGTCAAATAACTTTTCAACCACCTCATGATTTAGCTCCCACTCATGAGCCCTGACAGTGGTGTGGCTGAGACTGTCTGGCCAGGACATTGCTGACACCCGGTACATGTACAGCAGTCAGGCGGAGGTCATGCTGGACTACCCAGTACCACATTCATATCGCGTCCTGGCATAGAGGGTATGAGCAAGTTCCTCCCTGTTTGTTCAGGTACCAGACCACAGACATATTGAAGGTCTGAACCAGGAGTGTCCCCAGACATAGAAGAGGCTGGAAGACCTGGAGGGCATACAGCACTGCCCTCATTTCTAACACATTGATGTGTAGTGATGCTTCCAACTGAGACCATGTTCTCTGGGTCTGATGATCTCCTAGGTGGACTTCCCAGCCTTGACATGAAGCATCTGTTGTAAGGGTCATGGTAGGAGTAGGGGGTTGAAAGGGGAACCCCAGTGGAGAGATTGGACAACTCCTGCCACCAAAGAAGATCTTTCTTCATGTACGCATAAATTAGGACCCTGTGGTCCAGGTTGTCCAGCAGCTAATCCTATTGGACATGAAGAGTCCATTGAGTCACCCTCATCTGCAGTCTGGCTAGAGGAACTATAGGGATCACAGCTGCCATCAGCCTGAAAAGATGGAGAATCAACTGGGTTGTGGTCCAGCATGAGTTGGCCACTAATCTGGCCTGTTCCTGCAGGGTCTCCACTCTGTCCCATGGGAGGAAGGTCCTGCCCTGGATTGTATCCAGCATTGCCCCAAATGAACTGTAGGCACTGGGAGGGGAGTGGTGGGACTTGGGATAGTGAACTGTTATTCCAAGTTTGGAAAAGAGGTCCATTGTGAAGGAGAGGGACTCTCTCAGACTGCTCTGTGATGGGGCTGACTGAAGCCAGTCATCCAGATACAGGCACAATTAGATCCCTCTGTAGTATAGGGCCTCAGTCATAACTGTTAGGCACTTGGTAAAAACCCAAGGTGTAGAGGATAGGCCAAAAGGGAGAGCCTTGAACTGGTAATGTTACCCCAGGAAGGCAAACTGAGAAAGTTGCGATGGGCCTGGAAGACAGTGATGTGTAGGTAAGCATCCTGCATGTCCAGCACACAAAGCCAATGTCCCTTGTGGAGCAGGGGTAGAAGTCCCTGGATGGTGAGCATGTGGAACCTCTTGTACTTGACCTAAAGGTTGAGCATGCTGAGGTCCAAGATCGGTCTTAGGTCACCTGTCTTTTTGGGCACTAGGAGGAAATGGAAGTAGTACCCTCTTCCTATCTGTGCTGGAGCCACGGGCTCTATGACTGACTTTTGCAGAAGAGCTTGGATCTTATCACTTATCAGAGACAGATGCCTAGGAGGATAATGAGAGAGGTCTTTAGGGGTTGTCTGGAGGCTTGTCTAGGAATTCTATGGTGTGAACTCTTGCTATTAACTGAAGGATCCAAGAGTCTGTGGTTATGTCCTGTGACCTTGGAAGGTGGAGGCAAATCCTTCTCCCTACTAGTTCCCCAGAGGATCTGGAGGAGGCAGAGGGGCCCCATAAGTCAGAAGGCTGAGGGAGGGAGGGAGGGAGGAGGGACAGCAGCTCCTCTAGGGGGCTTCTGGGACTTGGCAGGGGGAGTAGGAGTTCCTGATGCTGGATACCAGCATTTGGCCTGATGTTTGGCAGAGACGTCTTTGGTCTGGCATCTCAGTTGCTGATGAAAAGGCTGTTTGCCTTAGTAACCCCTTAAGTAATTGATGCAGATGTCGCGGATGGATTTACCATGGTCCTGCAATTCAGTGATTATATCCTTGGCATCACCTCTAGATAACACAGATCCAATGAAAGGGGCATACAGGATGGAGTTCTGGATGTCTAGTGCCAGGCCAGCAATCCTGAGGTGCAAATGTTGCCTAATGCAGACAGTAGTGACTGTGGTGCGAGCAACTGTGTCTACTGTGTCATAAGTGACCCCGGAGGGTATGACGACAGGAGAATTTAGCCATTCTCACTGTCTTGGCAATCTAGGCCTTAAGCTCCTGGTCCTGGATAGCTTTCAGCTTGGACTCGAGTGAGGCCAGGGAAGATTTCTGGTAGGAAACCATATGAGCCACATAATTAAGGGACCTGAAGGTGAAAGTGGAGGAGGAATGGATCTTACAACTGAAATTGTCCAGCTGCTTAGACTCCTTATCAGGAGGAGACATGCTCAAATGTTTAGGTTTAGAGGACAAGTCATGGGCAGCCACGATAACATCTGAGTCTGCATTAGGATAACCAGTAAGGTGTGTGACCTCATCTGGGGGGTGGCACATCCTGTCTGCCTTTTTTGAAACAGCCAGAATGGAGGAAGGCTGTTGCCAGATAGTGGATGGCAGGTGTTCATTGGGCCCAGTCCAAAGCAGTATGAGCATATGAGCTGTGTCAGTCATGTCTAGATGCTACTCAAGCCTTTTCTGCTTTGGATCCTGTTCCTGGATAGCCCAGCCACAGGCATTTTGTATAGTTATGAGGAGTTCTGCAAAGGAAGGGTCCTCTGGAGGGGACTTTGGGGAGTCTGTAGGCTGAAGCTCTAGAGCTGTATGTGTACCAGAGCTGGAGGATGAGTCAGAGTCCAAAGAGTGCCTGCTGGAGGTCTGAACCCTTTTTTAGAGGAGTGCCCTGGGTTTTATCCCTGACCTGGTGTCTAGAGAAGCCTTCTCTGGAAAGGTGGGAATCTATAGGAGAGGCTGATCTAGGGGTTGGAAAGGAGGCAGGAGTAGAGGTCACCACTGGTTTCCGACAGTCATGGTCCAAAACTAGTTGAGTCCTGGCCTCCTGAATCACGGTCTGAAACACATCCTGGATATCAACCTGAGGCTGCTGTGGAGGCAGATGCTGAGGTTAAGGAGGAGGAGGAGGAGGAGGCTGGTAAAATGGATAGCCCAGCATCTGATATTGAGGATATCCATGAACCTGACAGGAGTAGAGAAAGTCAGAAAGAGCATACCCTTGATTAGAGATAGCCTGGCATCTGGTACCTTGGTACATAATGGGTTGATGACCAGGCATTGGATACCCTGGAGAAAAGTACATTGGATATTGTGGGGGTGGATAGCCTGGAACATTGCTCATTGGTCCAGCCAGAGGTGGAGCTGAAGGCCAAGCAGGAGGTGGGTCCAAAAGCCTGGCAGGAGGTCCAGAAGGACCAGGAATCAGTCCATCTCTACTGTTTGAAATCATTTTTTATGTAAACCCAGAGGATGCTTACCAAGTTATATGTGTGCATTGCAATCCTTGTGTTAGTGGGAAAAATAAAGAACATCTTGGAACCACAAAAATGATGTGACACCTTATGCGACTTCACTCCATCATTCTATATGGTTCAAATAAATAGTGTAACATTGGTGCTTGAAATGTAGCAGGGCTCTCGATGAACAGGAACATTCTACTGAAACAGTGGAAGATGATCACCAGGCAAGATCCAAAAGTCCACATTCACCTCAAGATAATTCTGTAAGGTCCTCTGTTTTACCAGGCATGGCATGTAGTCATTCAACACCCCCAGCCAACTCTAACTTTACCCCTGATGAGAGGCAGTTGAGGTTAAAAGCAGGTTTTGAAAGAAAGTCTAAATATGCATGAAACCATCCCATATCACTGGCAACAAATCATAAAATAACAGAAATGATTGTACTTGATTTGCAGCCATACTATGTTGTGGAGGATGTGGGTTTCAGAAGGCTTGAGGAATACTTACAGCCACAATATTTAATGCCAAGTATAAAATACTTCTCCATAACTGCTGTGCTCAGGATGTATGACAGCTTAATACTTCAAGTAAGGCATGATCTCAGAGATGCTGTGGACAAGATAGTTAATTTTATTACTCATACATGGACCAGCAACCAAACCGTTGCCTATCTTTCTCTTGCTGCACACTGGGTCACTTTTGCGGCAACTCATCATTATCCTCACACACCAACCTGCCTGCTGCTATCCACTTGCTGCTATATTCTAGAAGTGCTGATAAACTATTTTATTGCCAGATATACTATTTGTTTGTCTGTTTTATGCATTTCTGTTGTTTCTGGGCACTTCCTGACTGGATCCACTAAGAAGTGTGGGACATTGGAGGACTGAGGGGCTAGTTCCTGACACCTCCTGCTTAAAATCTGCACCATACTGTCTAAAAGCTCTTAACAGGGGGTACTAACAGATTGGAAACACCAATATTGTTGCCACACAGCCTTCTTAAAGGCTAATTGTAATAACTTGTGCAAAAGTAAAGTAGCGCGAAACGGAAGTGGCGCAACAATGCCTCCGGTTTCAGTACCCTTTAAAAGCGTGACTAGCAAAGCGGGACGAAGCGTAGCGGGTCACATGCAGTCTGGCGCTGTTCACCGTGGTCCACCGGGGCAAACGGGCACAGGGCTCTACCGTCAAGATCATTAATAAGGTAATAAGAAAATACATGTTTTTTCTCTCACTATTGTTTAAACACATATTAAACAACTATTAACCATGAAGAAAGCAAATAAAATATGTGTGTCATGCTCAATGTATACAATGGGTAAACAAATACCTAACTTTGTTTGTGAAAGATGTATCTTGGTACAAAGTCTACAGGAAGAAATCAAACGTTTATAGCTCAAAGATAATCTTAAACCTGATATCAAGGCTTTAGAAGACTATATAGATCAGCTGTCATTGCTGGTTGAAGCTAATACATCTATTACAAAAAACCTAGATGATTCACTCCCCCTAGAAAAAACTCTAAAATACTATCCTACAACCAATTTAATAGAGCAACCAGTCATATCTTCAACACCTTTAACATATACAGCAGAGGACAATTGGACAAAAATTCCTCACAAGAAACACACACAAAAAAAATAAAAACCTTTCAGAAAATAATGACGAACTTCCACTACATAATTATTTTGAAACACTAGTGAAACAAACAGACAGGGAGGCAGACATGGTTTTGGGAAACAGTAGTAACATTGTACACAAAGACGAAGATTCTAAACTTCCTATGATATATCAAAAAAATAACACCAAATCAGAAACAAACCCCACTTTACTTAGTAAACACTTAACAAACTCCTTAAACACACTTTCACTAGCTGAACCACATGCTAATCAAAAACAGGTATTTGTACTGGGTGACTCAATTATAAAATATTTAGATAGAACAATATGTAATCCAGATAAAGAACACAGAATGTGTTCCAGCTTTAGAGGAGCAAAAATTGCAGATATTACATCAATGACAAAATCAATACTATCTACCACTGGTGAAAACCCACTAGGAATTATCCACGCAGGGACAAATGATATCAAGGGATCACAACTAATGAAAATTAAACAAGACTTTGTTGCACTAAACAGTATACTAACAGACTGAGGTTGCACTGTCTGCATCTCTGAGATAATACCCATCCCAAGAGCCACTAGTTATACTACCTCCAAAGTAAAAATTTTGAATGAATGGCTCCGTAAATGGTGTTATAAACAAGGAATAAAATTTTTAACACACTGGGAGGAATTCAAAGATAAACCTGCACTGTATTGTTGGGATGGATGGCATTTAAGCAGAAAAGGTAGCAATATTCTGGGTCAAAAAATGACATCATACATCAACACTTATTTAAACTAACAAACAAGGGGAGACTGGGAATATATCCCAGCCTCTTATTAAAAATGACTGCCATAACAAAAATTTCACAGCAAATATTCTTACTCTAAATGCAAGATCAATGAACATTTCTAAGTATGCAGAACTAGAAATTCTAACCCAAACTTTAGAGTTGGCGGTAGTAGCAATAACAGAAACATGGGGTAACTCAGAAAAAGAATGGATGGCAGAACTCCCTAGTTACAAACACTACTTTAAACACAGAGAAAGCTCAAAAAAAGGTGGAGGGGTAAGTCTTTACATAAGAAATGATATATACTCTTATGGGATAGAAATCAGTTTACAAACAGAAAGTGTATGGGCCTATATTCAACCAACAAATACTCACAAACTACTCATAGGTGTATGCTATAGACCACCAATATCTGATTTACAAATTACTAAATCCTTAACTGAAGAAATAAATCAACTGGCATACAAAGATACAGTACTTATACTGGGGAACTTTAATTTACCCACTATAAACTGGGATACTCTCTCAGGAACAAATCAGCATGAAGAACAATTCCTCTCAGTTATTAGAAACTTAGGCCTAAAACAGATTATAAGAGAACCAACTAGGGGTAATAATATTCTTGACTTAGTAATAACAAACCTTGAAACTCCTATATACGACACCAAAATCTTAGCACCCCTAGGAAATAGGGATCATATATCCATAACCTTCTCTATAAAATTCTATCTTCAACCAAAAATAAACAAAATTAAACTAAAACAATATCACAAAGCTAATTTTGATCAAATAACTCACTCTTTAAATGAAACTAACTGGGAACAGATCCTTCTTCCTCTAAACACTGGGGAAGCATGGGACTTCTTAAAAGAAAAAATAACTCAACTTGAAAAGAAATACATACCTGAAAAAAATAAATATAATAAAAAGGGAAAGATTCCACAATGGTTCAACAAAAATATTAAGAAGTTAATCACAAAAAAGAAAAAACTGTTTACAAAACTCAAAAAAGCCCCACCAATTAAAGTTAACTCAATTCTAATAACATACAGGGAAACGCTTAAAAAATTAAAAAAAACAAATTATCATAGCCAAACTTAACTTTGAATTTAAAATAGCTCACTCAAAGGATTGTCATAAAGCTCTATATTCATACCTCAATACAAAAAAAGGCTGTAATAAGACAATTGGACCATTAATAATTAACAAACAAATAATAACATCTGATAAAACAACTGCAACAGAATTAAATAATTACTTTTATTTTATTTATTTATTTATTTATTTTTTATTTCAATCTAGGATTACAATACCTTTGAGCCGAGGCTGTTTTACAAAGGTTCCATGTCAGCATGTGCAACAGTCATCATTTTTAGTTACAAACATAACGTCACTGACTTACAGACATGTAATAACCAGTACAAAGACTTGAGCTATGAGCAAGACAAGGGAGGAGGGGTCAATGGGGGAGAAGTGAGGGTAGGAGATCAAGGGGTAGGAGGTGCAGGGAGTAAGGGGGAGTACAGGAGGTGGGTGGGGGCAGGGGCAGGAGTGGAGATACGGGGGGAGGTGGGCGAGGGTGGGAGACAGTGCAGCCAGGGGGCCTTGTCGAGGGAATATGCCAGGTAAGGTGTTAGGGGTGCAAAGACTGATTGTAAGTGCTGGGTGCTGGGGCTTGTGCAGCTGGAATGGTGGAAATGTTAAGATGGGCAATCACAGGATACAAGCAGTGAGAGGTGCAGCTTGGACTTGAAAAGGCTGAGTGTTGGAGCAGTCACTATGTCGCTGCCAAGAGAGTTGAGCCAGTTGGATGCCCGATAGGCAAATGATCTTTGTCCTTGGGTCGTGCGACATCGTGGGATATTTAGTAGATGGGAATTGGATCTCCTTGTAGTGACATTCCTGTGTCTAGGCTTAAGGAGGGCACAGACACCAGGTGGGGCAAGTCTCATTATGATTTTCTTGGCCGTGATGCAGGTTTGGTATTTTGGTTTGCATCAGTCTTTTCACAAAAAACAACCTCATCAGTTATTTGAGTAGCACCAAACCTTGAAGTAAACAAGATTTCAAAACAGGACACTTTGACTGTCTTGAATACCTTAAAAAAACACACTAGTCCAGGCCCAGATAATATATCCCCAAGATTTCTACTGGAAACAAAAAATACTATTCTCTTACCCCTAACGATAATTTACAATAAATCTATTCAAAACTCAGTTGTACCCAGGGATTGGCGTACAGCTATAGTTACACCCATTTATAAAAAAGGATCACATTCTAAAACTGAACATTACCGCCCTATTAGCCTAACATCACTACCCTGCAAATTAATGGAAAAAATTATTAAACTCAAATTAGAGAACGAAATGATAACTTTAAACATTAATGACACATATCAACAGGGGTTTAAATCAGGTTATTCATGTACCACAAATTTAATCTCATTTTATAACTACATTAGCTATAATCTAGACTATAATATACTGATGGATGTCATTCTACTAGATTACAGTAAGGCATTCAACAAAGTTTCATGCACCATAATAATAAATAAACTCATCAATTTGGGAATTTCAATTTCATTAATCTCCTGAATAAATCAGTGGTTGAGTAAAAGAACTCAGAGAGTGAGGGTTATCGATGCCCTTTCTGATGATAGGGATGTGACCAGCGGAGTACCACAGGGCTCCGTACTTGGGCCTACTGTGTTTAACTTATTTATAAGTGACATGACTATCTCTTCCAGTAATATAATGGTAAAGTTTGCGGATGATACCAAACTTGAGGGAATGGCTAACAATCTTAGTGATGAACATGGACTCCAAGCAGACTTGATGGCAGTAGAAAAATGGGCATCAACAAATAAAATGTACTTTAACCTGTCTAAATGTGCAGTATTACATCTTGGAAAAAATAATCCGGTCCAAACATACTACTTAAAACAATTATTAGAACTTCTCCAGCAGAAAGATTTAGGGATAGTGATTAACGATAAACTAACTTCTTCAACTCCTTGTACCAAAATAGCAACCCAAACAAATGCATTACTACATAGAATTTCCAAAACATTTGTGACCAGATCTGAACATTGTCTTTTGTCCCTTTATAAATCCCATATAAGGCCCCATTTGGATTATGGTTCCCCCTTTTGGAATCCTTACTTGAAATCAGATATAAACAGAATCAAACAGGTACAACATAGAGCAACAAAGCAATTCCCACACCTAACAAACTTGGATTACTATTCCCGATTAAACAAAACAGGATTATATACATTGGCACAAAAACGTAGCAGAGGAGACTTACTACAACTATTTAAAATTCTTGGAAATCAAAAGCAAATGAAATTATGTGGTATCAAATAGTCCACTAGAAAAACTGTAACTAGACTTCACAATAAACAATTAGAGGTGATGAGAGCTAAAAGCAACAAACGAATTAACTGCTTCACAATCAGAACACCCAGATTGTGGAACAGTTTACCACAAGAGATAGTCGACTCAACAAACATCATAACTTTCAAAAACAAACTTGATATATGGATAGTCGGGTAAGGATTGGGTTAATGTTCCATGTATATGGAGGACAATCATGATGGGCAGCCCACCTTCTTTTGTCCAGAACTACCAAAGTACCAAAGTACCCCTACCATTTCAACCAGTACTACTACTAGTGGTAGGCCAAGTGGCCCCAATTCGCTCTGCGAAGTGATCCACAGAGTGAAGGCGAATTTGCAGAGTGCTCCGCAACGCAAAGCGGAGTACTTTGTGTTGCAAATGGGTAACGCAAAGTCCACTGAAAACAATGACTTTGCATTACTCTGCCTTCCCAAACCACTACTCCACCAATTCTCAAGGCGAAGTACATTGAAAACAATGTACTTCACCTTGTTTTTAAGCTCCAAAGGCAAATTTTGCAGTGTTTCATGGGATTTCAGGT
Source organism: Neoceratodus forsteri (assembly GCA_016271365.2). Classification (NCBI taxonomy): domain Eukaryota; kingdom Metazoa; phylum Chordata; order Ceratodontiformes; family Ceratodontidae; genus Neoceratodus; species Neoceratodus forsteri. The sequence goes on from CM057455.1 coordinate 706,379,300, forward strand.
CACATGGGCTCTAAATTGTTCTGCACAGCTTCAGTTTGGGGTAGTGTGTGAAGGAAGCTGTAGGAGACAACCTGCTCTGAGAGCTTTCTGCAATTCAAACCTTCAAAAAGCTGTTAAAAAAGCCTTTTTGAGTCATTTTTTTGCTGAAACATTAGTTCATCAATTATAGGAAACTCTCTTGTGCTCATATCATTGAGCATTTATTGTTTGTTAATGGATTTTGAATGTTAATGTACAACATTCAGTCTGTGTACAGAGAGACAGTGGAAGTGTGCTTGTGGGAGGGGTGTATCTGTGGTGTAGGTAGATTAACTTGGAGAAAAAGACAGTGCTTTCTGTTTTGGTGATATTTTTCTTGTTTAACTGTGTTAATGTACACACAGTAATATTTTCAATATTTCTTGCCATTTTGTTGCTGATTTTTGTGGTACAGCAGTGCATAATTTTACTTTGTTTAAAATATGTGGTTATATTACTGAAGTTTTCAATTTGCTATGCATTACTTAGTGTGTGTGTGAGTGTGTGTGTGATGCGTGTCATCAAATCAGACACCTTTTATTGTGCCACATAATAATTTCAGCAATGTGAAGCTGCTATCCACTGCAGCTGTGTGATTTTTGTACTTCTTTGTGGTATCTTTACTGGTACTGGTACTAGTAGTAGTGACTGTTACTGCAGCAGTACAGTACACTGCCCCCCACGTGCGGCCTGCCCCAACCGGTAAAGGTATTCTTTTCCGGATTTGAATTTCTGATGGTGAGCACTGGTTAGGTGTTGTGCCTCCTCTGTGTCTGCATCTCTTCAGTGCACAGCATAATCTTAATCTGTCTGTGCATTTTCATCTCTTAGGGCCCAATCTTCATCTGTAACTTAAGTCACAGTTGTTTCTTTGGCTTCCCTTCAGAGTACTGGACAGGTGAGGTGCTTAATTCTGCATGAACATTGTACTCATTAATATGCGTTTTTAAGTCAGGACCATCATCACGAGTCACTCGTGATACAAATCACATTCTTCATCATCACAGTCACAAATGCAGTCACAAATCATGATTCACGATCATTCATGTTACGAAGCACATTCATTTTTTTTCTAGTTACTTGGATGTATTGTAAGCCTGTTTTGTAGTATCTCTCCAGGCTTCACCACCCCATCATTGTACTCATTGATACGTGTTTTCAAGTCTGGGAGCTTTAAGCTACAGCTCATCAGGGAAGTACAGCCGTAGACGTTAAGCATTCATGTTTCTTCGTCATCACGGTCACAAATGCAGTCACAAATCACGATTCATGATCATTCACTTTATGAATCACATTAATTTGTTTTCTAGTTACTTGGATGTATTGTAAGCCTATTTTGTAGCATCTCTCCAGGCTTCACCACCCCACCATTGTACTCATTGATACATGTTTTTAAGTCTGGGAGTTTTAAGCTACAGCTCATCAGGTAAGTACAGCCGTAGATGGTAAACATTCATGTTTCTTCATCATCACGGTCACATATGCAGTGACAAATCACGATTCACGATCATTCATGTTACGAATCACAACATTAATTTTTTTCTAGTTACTTGGAGAAAGTATTGTAAGCCTGTTTTTGTAGTATCTCTCCAGGATCCACCACCCCACCATGTACTCATTGATATGTGTTTTTAAGTCTGGGAGTTTTTTTTTTCCTTCTAATTACTCTGACTAGGTTACAAACCCAGCAACTTATTTGGAATGGATTTCATTAACTGCAGGTACTGTGGAACAATTTTCAGAAGGACAGTCTTACAGTATTTAGGACACTGTCCTACATGCTGGGCCTTTGGAGATCTTAGGGCTCAGCTCCGGGCAGCATGGGCAGAGATTGCACGCCTCAAATTTCATATTGAAGAGGAAATACATTATAGAACCACCGCCATTTCCCCAGCATCCAACAGAAAACCTCGACCGCAGAGGGTAGTTGGTCCAGGAGGTTGGCAGGTGGTTAGAGGGAGCAAATCAGGTGCCCCATCACTCTCTGCTCTCCAAAACATTACCTCAAAAACCATATAAACACTACAAACAGGTATTTGCCTCTATCTCTGAAATCAAATAAAGAGGCAGAAGACACTGCAGAGCAGGACACTGCGACACAGGAGCTAGCACAACAAAACTCACCCAGATCAGGAACAAAACAAAACAAGCACAAAGGAATCCAAAAACTTCTGATCATAGGAGACTCCATGATTCGGGAGTTGATACCCATCTCCACCAGGGTGATGGTCAGATGTCTCCAGGTACATCAGCATGGAGAGACACTGACCACATTGCTAAAATTGTTCACAAAGCAGGAGAAAACATTGATGTCCTAGTACACATAGGACTAATGGTCTCGCCAGCTGGTCAGTTGTGGAGACCAGGAACACCTGACTAGGCTGGGTGACAAACTATCATCTATTTCATCCGCATCTCCTTCTCTGAGATCCTCCCAGTCTGGGAGAGGGAGCAGATGGACGGAAGGTCAGAGAAGGGGAGATAGGGGAGCTAAACACGTGGCTCAAGGGCTGATGCCAGGAAAAAGGACACAGATTTGTAGGGAACTGGCAACAGTTCTGGGAGCGAAAGTTTTTTAAATTTGATGGACTGCATCTGACTAAAGAGGGAGTCAGTGCATTGGGGCAGAAGTTTGACATCTTTGCAGAATATTTAAACTAGCAAATGGGGAGAGGGGTGCAGCACCCCATACGTCGAATGGGAAGAACACCCCTCCCCCCTCAGCTAGTGGTCAAACAGGAATTCAACATGTTTGCCATTCATTTGCATCACCAGGTAAGAAAAAAGGTTTGTCTCCCCATACGATGCACAGGGTAATGCCAAACTTCACCCAACAACTAACACACCAAAATCTGGCCAATGGAAAATCATGTACACAATACTCACAGCCTGGGAAATAAGATCCCAGACCTGCAGGCAATAATGTCAGAGGCTAAACTGGACATAGCAGCAATTAGTGAGGCGTGGTTTACCAGTAACCACACTTGGGAGACTTCAGTACCTGGCTATGTATTGTTCCAGAAGAGACCGAGGTGCAAAAGGGGAGGAGTGGCCCTGTATGTTAATGAAAATATCAAAGCTACAGAAATTCAGAATACACATAAGGAGCCAGAAGAACTGTGGGTCACCCTGGAAACAGGAAATGGGACAGCCATAAGAACTGAGGTTGTCTACAGGCCCCGAGACCAGAGGGAGGACATAGACCATTACTGTTAGAAGATATACAAAACATGACAGCTAAAGGGAGGTTCTGATAATGGGAGACTTCAACATGCCGGATACAGATTGGTCAATACCAGGAACATCTGCCAGAACTAGACTCATAGTGGATTCCCTGCAGGGGAGGCCTCAAACAACTGGTACAGCAACCCACAAGAGACAGGGCTGTCCTAGATCTAGTACTGACTAACAAAGAAGGGATCACAGATCTCCAGGTAGAAGGTCACCTGGGGCCAGTGACCATCACATGGTATGGTTCAATTTGGCTACTACATCTAAATCATCCATTCCAAGGCAAAAATATGGGACTTCAGAGGAGCTGACTTTGATAAGATGGCCAACAGAGTTAAGCTATCCCTGGCAAAAAGAAACACAGGTGAGGGGGTACAGGCAAAGTGGGCAAGCATTAAGGATGCAATACTTGAAGCAACATCCCATTGTGTTAGACAGAAAGGAAGTGCAAAAGAAGAAGGAAACCACTTTGGTTCTCAAATACAGTAGCAGAAAAGGTCAGAGCCAAAAGGCTGGCCTTCAGGAAATATAAGGGAACACAGCAGGATGAAGATAGGGAGGCATACCAAACTGCCCTAAGGGAAGCAGGGAAGGCAGTAAGGCAGGCAAAGTCCCAAACTGAGGAAACACTAGCACGAACAGTAAAAGAAGGTGACAAGACTTTCTATAGATACATTAGTGAAAGGAGAAAGTCCAGAGGGGGTATTGCTAAGCTTAATGAAGAAAAGGGAGCATGTGAGGAGGAGGACACTGTAAAGGCATCTATCCTAAATAGATACTTTTGCTCAGTATTTACTGAAGAGAAGGTAGAGCAGGGCCCACAGCTCAGCATCATGGACACAGGAGGGAGGGAGGTGAGCACTACTCCCTTCACAAAAGAAAGGGTCCTACAAGAGCTTGCTAAGCTCAGGGTGGATAAGGCAATGGGACCTGATGGCATACATCCCAGGGTACTTAAGGAGCTAAAGGAGGAACTAGCAGAGCCATTAGCAGAATTGTTTAGTGAGTCTCTGAGCACAGAGAGGTCCGAAGACTGGAGAAGGGCTCATGTGATCCCGCTCCACAAAAGTGGTAGCAGGGAGGAGGGAACTACAGACCAGTCAGTCTTACCTCAGTAGTGGGCAAGATTATGGAGGCACTCCTTAGGAAAGGATAGTGCAACACCTGGAATCCATAGGGCACAGGATCCAAGACAGCATGGGTTTACAAATGAAGGTCCTGTCAAACTAATCTCATAGATTTCTTTGACTGGGTAACCAGAGTGGTGGATGAAGGGGGAGCAGTTGATGTCGCCTACCTTGACTTCAGCAAAGCTTTTGACACTGGTCCACATAGAAGATTGATAAATAAGCTGGGTAGGCTCGGGTGGGTCAGAAGTTGGTCAACTGGGTGGCAAACTGGTTGACGGGCAGAAAACAGAGAGTGGTGGTAAATGGTATACAGTCAGAAGAGATGCAAGTCACAAGTGGGGCACCTCAGGGTCAGTCCTGGGGCCAGTCCTCTTCAACATCTTCATTAGTGACCTTGCAGATGGACTAGAGGTAAAGCTTGTCTGTTTGCAGATGACACCAAGATCTGCAACAGAGTAGATGATCCAGATGGGGTGGCCAGAATGAGAAGAGATCTGGATAAACTAGCAGAATGGTCAGAAGAGTGGCAACTGGGATTTAATGCAAAGAACTGCAAAATCATGCACATAGGAAGAGAAACCCTGAAGCCACCTATAGGCTGGGAGGAGTTACTAGCAGTCACAAAGGAAGAAAGAGACTTGGGCATCATCATCACTGATGACCTGAAATCATCAAGCAGACCTCTAAAGCAGTAGGTAAGGCTAAGGGGTGTTAGGGTGTATTAGTAGGGTATCACAAGTCGTAAGAGGAGGTAATAATCCCTCTATACAAGACACTGGTTAGGCCCCATCTGGAGTACTGCGTGCAGTATTGGAGGCCACACCTTCACAAGGACATTAACCAAATTGAGGCAGTCCAGAAAGGGCAACCAAATGGTGCAGGGACTGCATCAGAAGACATATGAGGACAGATTAACGGAGCTCAATATGTATACCCTTGAGCAAAGGAGGAGAGAGGTGATATGATTGAGGCATTCAAACACCTTAAGGGCATAAACAAGGTGAAAGAGTCTAACATGTTTAAATATAAGAAAAATAGCAGGACAAGAGGACACAGCATGAGATTAGGGGAGGCCAATTAAGGGGAATGTGAGAAATTCTTTTCACAGAAAGGGTGGTGGATGCATGGAATGGCTTACCACAAGAAATGGTGGCTATGAATACAGTGCAGGGCTTCAAACAGGCATGGGATAGGCATAAGGGAGCAATACAAATGACTATGAATAGATAGGCCACTGACAGAGCAAAGGCCGATGGCACATTTATAAGGTAGAAAAAGAAATGGGCAGACTGGATGGGCCTTGCGGTCCTTATCTGCCGTCAACGTCTATGTTTCAACTTCTATGTTTCTATAGCTCAGCCCGGGGAAGTACAGCCATAGGCATTCACGTTTCTTCATCATCATGGTCACAAATCACGATTTACGATCACGTCATGAATCACAACATAAATTTTTTTTAATAGTTACTTGGATGTATTGTAAGCCTGCTGGTCACGGTGCTGAACAGGGATGGGATCCACACCTGGGCCTGGGTGAACAGGCACATCCTGCTCCAGAGGACCTGGTGCTGGACTTGGTGGTGGTGGTGGTTCAACTGCCTCAGAGTCAGGACAGGAGGCGGTGCTGGTCCTGCTTCGGCGGGGGCACTCACAAGTTTTGAGCGGTCCAACAGGAATGGGCACCCATGCCCTCCACACATGCACATGGTATGATGCTTACCACTAGCACACTATCCCAAAGCTGCCCCATCCCAGACGTTCCCTCATCCCGGTCCATCTCTCCTACTGAGCTCCCTCAGTCTGAGCAATCACTACTCACACTGTCACACAACACACACACACAGTCACACAGACACAGACAAACAACTACTTAAAAAGATAAGAAAAATAAAATTTACAGAAAGAACAAATTAATTAAAAAATAGGACAGAAAAGACAAAAAAATGTAGCTTTTAAAAAAGCTTTTGGGTCTAAATCAAAGTTTAAATCTCCTTCTCGCTCTTATCTAAAAGTATCAGCAGTCACAAAAAACACTACTCTCTCTCCATCTGCACAGGAGAATGTAAAAGTGTCTGCTTGTATGACTCACTTTCTTCCTGCCTAGCTAAAGAGCATGTGACTTACAGTACTGTAAGCCATGTGATATGTGTGTGGGGGGGGCTGTCAAATCTGAAACACCAAGTGGATCACTTAGAATCCTATTGAGGAACGCAAAGTCCATTAAAAACAATGACTTTGCCTTACTTTGCGTTGCCATTCTGCCTTAATGCAAAGTGGTAAGGACAAGGCGAAGTGAGCACTTTGCATTGCCCACTTCGTGTAGCGGAGTAGCAACGTGAAGTGCCCACTTCGCATCCACATCACTGGCGAATTTTGAATTCGCTGCATCTCTAACTACTACTACTATCACCACAATATCTCAGAGCTCAAAGAAACTCCGTCATGATTCAGAAAATGGCAGTTCTCCATGTATCTCACTTTCAAGGCACACACAAAGCACAGCACATTCAGCAAGAACTGGAAATACTAATTTCTGCTTAGGTCACTTCACAGGGTTTGAAAGTTGTTTTTTTTTGTTGCCAACATCGGTTCAAATATTTTAAAAAAACTTCATGATGGCAACTATGTACATATACACTGTTTTGCACATTGTCTCAACCTGATTATTCAAAGCTTCCTGATAATGACCGGCAAGTATCAACCACTGTGAGAACAGAGCGAAAGTGTGTGGCCACTTCAACTATTCAGTAAAAGCCTGTGACATCCTTGCTGATATCCAGAAGGACAAAGGTCTTCCTCCTCTCCGGCTTGTTCAGGAAGTAGGAACAAGGTTGAATTCAACTTATTTTATGATTGAATTAATCCTTGAACAAAAGGTAGCTATCATTCAGCATAGCATGTACAATGATATCTGGGAGGGCATTGTACTCCATTCTACTCAATGGTCTCTACTTGAACAGTTGTGTCACATTCTGGAACCATTCATGAGTGCTACAAAAGAGGTCAGTGTAGAAAAGTCATCCCTTAGCTAAGTTATTGTATTCCACTTTTCAAAAAAAGGTTGGAGAAAATGAGGAATAATTTAGATATGAACCAGTCTATAGTCAATAACATGCTTACCAGACTTAGCAATGATGGAAAATTCTCTGCCATGACACAGAGCAAGGAGTATCTCTTAGCAACATTGCTAGATCCACATTTCCAGAACAGACACCTTCCTGATGTGGTTTCTGAGGATATGGAGGAGTTGAACTACAGGCAACCTTTGATTGATTCAGTAGATGAGGTTTCATTTTCATTGGGAAGCAGTTCTACGACACACCCTCAAATTCAAAAGACTACTTCAAAAACAGTACAGAGGCAGACAATGAGGAGGATGACATTTGGTTCCAGCTGCTGGACATTGAAATTCCACAAGGAGAAAATGCATGCTCAGTAGTAAGTATGATAGATGCATGTGTGTCTGGGCCCAACATCAGTATTAAGGATGACTCTTTATCTTATTGGCAACAGAAAAAATCATGCTGGCCAAAGCTGGCTACACTGGCTTGCAAGTATATTGGTTTTCCACCCTCCAGTGTCTGTTTTGAATGTTTATTTAGCTCTGCTGGGGATGTTGTGACAGATAAACTAACAAGATTAACACCAGACAATGTGGAAAAACTAACGTTCTTAAAGGTTAACTTGCCAAACTTTGGCTACATATGCGATGCTAATCTTGAAGAAGATGACACTGACAGCAGTACCTGTGCTGCGCCTGCATCTGTGAATTAAGTGACAAAAACATCAGCTTTCAATTTACAGAGAGGAAACTGGTTACAAAAAAAACAGAGATCTGGGACTTGCCTGCCTTTGGACCAAATCATCGTCATCCTAGGGGTGGGTGGGAGATGCATCCAGTATATGACATGATTATACTAGTAGTAACTGTGGCAGACAAGTCCCTGTTCTCATGTAGTCACTTTCTCATTCTGAGGGAATCATTTACCTAAATGCACCTTAACCAGATTGCTGTGGGTAGGTAAAATCAGATCACAGGAGTCAGTAATAAAGGTATAAATCAGGTAACATTTTTATTAAAACAAAAACATAAAGAAAATAAGTACTGGAGAAAAATAACTTAACTTCAGGCTTACATCAGTATACTTTGAACTGTAAACAAAAATAATAAAGCAACAAGAAATAAAATAACAGAAGGAGAAAGGCACAACTTTACTGCCAAAAGGCTTGGCAGGAAAAATGCTCTGTGCTCTCTTTCAGACCAAAGATCAGCTTAGGAGATCCACACAGGACTTCTCCCTAACTACATCTGCCAGAACATTGCAAAACAGTTTCTTTTAAAGGATGTAGCTCCTCCCTTGACTAGTAACTCCACCCCCTTATCAAACAAAAATATAACAAATCCCCTCTATAAAACATTTTATAAAAAAGTGAATATGTAGTTTACATAATACAGAATACATATACCAGTCATAGTGAAGCATAATAAAGCAATTCCTAAGCTCATACTTTTATGATTATACAAAAATGGGCTACATTAAAGCCAAACTCTACCCCTTTTGACATTGATGGACATCCATCACCCAGATAAAAGGAGCAGCCAGGGTGTTGCTGATTCCCTATAGGAGACTGCACCTAGCAATGAGAGCAACATTGATTGGAATAGGAAGCTTTGCACAGCAACCTGCAAAGAACTCATCTGAACACCACAATACAGCATTAAGTACCTTCTCTCTGTCTTTTTTTGTACTTTATTTAGCTATTGCTACTGTCTGCCCATGTATTCATAGCAGAAATATTAGTTTAGCATTATATGTCATTATGTAACAGTGTCAGTAGCTCAGTAGGTAGCACACTCGCATCGGAGGCTGGGAGATCAGAGGGCTATGGGTTCAGTTCCCACATCTGGCACTTGGGTTAATATCCCAGTACTGACACTGTGGTGCAGCATGAGAGGGGTGCTGCACTTCTGAGGTGCCGTCTTTTGGATGAGACGTTAAACCAAGGTCCCATCTGCCTGGATTGGTGGTAGTTCAGGTGGATGTTAAAGATCCCATGGCACTTATCGAAAAGAGTAGGGGAATTTCCCCCAGTGTCCTGGCCAAATTTCTCTCCTTCACTAAAAATACCACCAACAGCTTAATCTGATTCAAGGTCAGTTGGCATTCATCTGTATCCCCCTTCCCTGGGTCATGCCTGAAAATAGGCAGGATTTGTCTAGTGCACTTACCCGGTCAACAAAAACTAAATAAAATCAATCAATCAATCCAATCTTTATTTATCCAGGCAATCATCATTGAACAAGCTCATTTACAAGATGGACCTGCTGTTGTCCAATACGGTTATACAAACATAGATAGAGGACACAAAATACAACATGTGCAAAGAGTTACAAACAAATTTATAGAAAAGTGGTAGGTGCACGGTATACATTCCAAGCATTCTTGTAGGAACATATATGCATCACGCAACTTTGTTGTGGTATATACAACCTCCATGTATACAGAAGTTGAGGTGGTATGTTTAGTCATCTTTAGTCAAACCTCCATCGGAGGGTACAATTCTTTGCATTTCAGCCCTCAGTGACTGTTTAACATACTTGGGTGAGGGTCCTAGGCTGCATACGGGCCCCTAATGAAGTCTGTATCTTCCACTTAAATGGTGAGAGGAGAGTAATATGGGAGAAAGTGGTGCCATGGGTGCCGAGGGCCACTATGGCAGCTGACTAATGGACTTAGTTAAAATAGGGAGGGGAGGAACTAGGTTCATGGCTGGATGTGGTAAGGATAAGGAGTGAACCATCAGCAGGACTGCTAGGAACTTGTAGAGAACCTTTCATTTTTAAAGGCACTTTACTAAAGCGCTAACCCTTTTTGTCTGTGCACAGGTATTTTGCTTGTCTTTTTTAAAATACAAATGACACTAGGATTCATAATGGGGACAGAGCCAGAAGAAACAAGTTAGTTCAGCAACAAGAGTACAAGGAAAGACAAACAACTAGAGTGTAACAATAAAGTAAGCTGCAGTGGGAGGCCATTCCACCATAGCAACAACATGTCACAAACCCATTCAGCAGGTCAGGCCCTCTACTCCCAAAGTGCCAACCTCAGGGCGCAGTCTTGTGAACAGTTTAACAGAACAAGGTAACCCGCTTGACTGTTTTGTGAGTTCGGATCAACCTTTGGTCTCAAGTCTTCCCGGGATTCAAACTGTGAACCTCTTGCTAGCGTACCCAATGCACAGGCTCAGATATTTCTGTCTTCGGTGTGCCAGATATCTTTGCTTACAGGCACCTAACCAGGTATACAGAGATGAACCCTTAAAATCTTTAATAAAGACATCAGATTTAAAATGCTTCTCTTTCCAGTTTGGTATCACCATTCATGCTTATGCCTCATGTCTGCTATAACCATATATACTTTTCTTACACATGAAAAGAAATCAAAGACAGACCAAGTATGCTCTAAATAGAATTTTACTAAAATAGATAAAAATATGTAAAATACAAAATTCAGAACTGTAATATCACAAGACATACAAATCTTTTAAAAGAACAAGGTTTAAACAGTGCAAATTCCTACAACAATATTTAGATTTATCTCTTTTTCTAAATACCTGTTTAAAGTGCTCACAGATGTTTCATTTTCAGAGTCTAGATAAAAGTGTACTGAAGCAAAACAGAATATTCCTTAAAGCAAACTGTATTTGCCAACCCCTTTTTGTGTGAGATCACCTTGCTCCTCCTCTGTCAGAATATATAAAAAAAATATATCTAATTTAAAAAAAGGATGTCTTTTTTCAATAATTAATTTCTGCAATCTTCAGCATGACTCATGTACTGCAAAGACATTTCTTTGGTCTCATAATAAGCTTCCCCCTTCCAGGACATGAAAGCATCTTTATGATTTCACACTAATACATCACAACCTGCGTTTCTTCCTCTAGACATGTTATAAAATGGATATGCTCAACTCAAGCTTCTTCCACCCTGTAATTAGCTTCAGACCTTCCATGTAACACCTGGTATCTAAAACCTGGTGTGTGTGATCTCACATGCTGTTTCAGCATTTTCTCATGGATTCATATTTCAGCTGAAACCTGGGGGGGGAGGATCGACGTCACTCCTAAAGCACCAGATTTTCAACAGAGACAGTCAGTAATACATTTTATATTTAAAAAAAATGATACAGCACTCAGAACTAGCTGTCTACGTCACACAACACATACTGTAGACAAGGAATTAGACAGAAATACACAGCAAGTGAGAAATATTAGATGCTGTTGTGCAACATACTTAATAAGTAGCAAAATAGGAAAGAGGCAATGTCCATGTTGAAACCCTAAAGTGGTGGCACATTTTGGGGGGGCCTTCTATCACATTGCTCCCTATTCAAGTATGAACCAGCACCTTTTGCTGGTTTGTTACCACATTTCCTCAGATAAGATCCCAAGGGAATGGGATGAGACTTCCAACCACCCTCACAGAAATCCCACTCCAGGGCACTCTATTATAATCATAAACATAAAATACACTATTCAAAATAGCATACTTCAACACAATACATTCATTTGCCCTGGGGTATCAAATAATATACTGTTTACTTTGTCACTTTTGAAATCGAGTAAGAACATGCACCATATATGGAAAAATAATCTGCATTTTTATGTTTGCTACCAGGCCTATGTTTGATGTCAAAACTATAGGGTTGCACAGCCAGATACCAACGGAGGATACGAGCGTTCTTATATTTCATTTGGATAAGCCAGCTCAAGGGGTTCTGATCCATGATTAGTGTAAATTGGGTTCCCCATAGATAGAATTTGAGGGCCTCTATATCCAATTTAATGGCTAAACATTTCTTTTCAATCATGGTGTATTTCTGTTCTTGGGGAAACAATTTCTGACTTATGTACAGTATGGGATGCTCTTCTCCATCGATTGTCTGACTAAGAACTGCCCCTAGCCCAGTATCAAATGCATCCATTTGACCCTCAAAGGGACAACTGAAATCAGGAGACTGTAGTACAGGTGCTGCACACAAAATAGCCTTAATTGTTCTGAATACTTGATCACAGATAGGGAACCAGGTAACCTTATTAGGTATTCCTTTCTGGGTAAGGTCAGTTAGGGGTGCTGCTGTAGTAGCAAAGTCTGGGATAAAACGTCGGTAGTATCCAACAAGACCCAAAAATTACCTAACCTGTTTTTTAGTTTCTGGGATAGGACACTGAGCTATGGCTTCAACCTTGGCTATTTCAGGGTGTACTACCCCATTACCCAATATAAATCCAAGATACTTGGTCTCTTGCATAGCCATGGTACATTTGGATGGGTTTATAGTTAAACCTGCTGATTCAATAGTCTGCAATACCTTAGGCAAGTGTAGGAGATGGGACTTCCAGTCTGAACTGAAAATTACTACATTGTCTAGCTAAGCAGAACAGTAAGGTGAATGTATGTCTAGTAACAGGCCCATGTACCATTGAAACATTGCAGGTGCACCATGTAATCCAAATGGCATGTACATGAACTGATATAGACTGTGTGGGGTACTAAAGGCAGTTTTCTCTTTGGATTGCACATCTAAGGGAATCTGCCAATAGTCCTTTGTTAAATCAAGGGTGGTGATGTATTTTGCTTGTCCTATACGGTCAATAATATCATCCACCCTGGTGATGGGATAGCTGTCAAACTGTGATACCTTGTTAAGTTTTTGGAAATCTAAACATAGTCAAATCCCTCCCTCTTTTTGGGGACTATCACCATGGGGGATGACCAAGGGCTGCTGGATGGTTCAATGATCTTCAGGGTTTTCAGTTTCTCTATTTCCTGAATAAGTTAATTTCAAAGCTTTTCAAGAAGTCTGTAAACTTTCTGGCATATTGGCTCTGATTCTGTCTTGATTACATGAACTACACCAGATGTTTTGCCAGGAACAGTCAGAAAAATAGGGGGAAATCTGTATAATAATTGAGCCAGGTTGTTATTTTGTTGTGGAGAAAGAGTAGGGTTGATTTTAATGTCTGCTATGGTTTTTGATGTTTCTAGCCATTTATATGCCATATCCAACTCAGTTTCAGTTGTGGGTGGGAATACATACAGATCAGGGTTGGTATCAGGTCACTCATGCCACTTTTTTAAAAGATTGGCATGATAGATGGATTTACATACTCTTTTTCTCAGGTGTCTCGATTTTATAAGTGACAGGTCCAGTACGGTCTAAAATGGCATAGGGTCCCTGCCACTTCATTAGGAGCTTATTCTCAGTGGAGAGGAGCAGCAATAGGACCCTGTCCCCTGGCTGAAATACCTTTTCCTGCGCTTTAGCATCATAATGGGATTTCTGTCTATCCTGAGCTACTAAACCCCTTTCATGCACTTTCTGCACATATGATAATAATCGCTTTCATAAACCAACCAACTAATCTAAAATATTTGTGTACTTCATCGTAATGTCTGACTTGCTGACAAATCTACGTTCTAGGGACAAATGCTGGAAAAAGTGCAAAGCCTCGGGGCTACAATCTGACTATGCTACCTACAGAACCCTACGTTACTTCTGTGAAAAACAGGTCAGAACAGCTAAGAGTGCCTATTATAAAGAATTGCTGCTAGGCTCTGCTGGGGACCCTAGGAAATTCTGGGCCCACGTCAAGACCTTTCTCAGTGCGTCCCAGTCAACTAGCACCAGTGACATGGTATTAAATGGAGTACATTGCAATGACTCCAACACCATTGCTAATTCCTTCAATCAAATGTTCTCAGACCTGTCTCAGTATACTTCTGCCTTCCCATCTCCCCTGGCAGCCTGTCTGCTTGCAACATCTCACCTACCCCCAGCTATCCTTCCCAACAAATGTCTAAAAATTCCCCATTCTACTTAAAGGGAATCTCAAGGACTGAGGTCTTAAAACTATCATGGATTGTCTCTGACAACACTAGCACTGGATTAGATACACTTGAGCCTCGGCTCCTGAAACTAGCAGCACCATATATAGCCTCCCCTCTGGCTAGAATTTTCACCTTGTCTCTCTCTAATAGCCAAGTTCCTGACCTCAGGAAGATTGCTCATGTAACGCCGGTCCTTAAAAAAGGTAATACCAAGGAGATTACTAACTGCAGGCCTATAGCCATCCCATCAATCCTAAGTAAAATTCTGGAAAAACTTGTTGCAAATCAAACCATTGACTACTTCACAAAGTACAGCCTTCTCTCTGACACACAACATGGCTTCCGTAAATGTCACAGTACCTCTACAGCACTTCTCAAATTCACTACCGATATGCTTACCAGTATGGACACTGGCCAGCTGACGGGCAGTTTTTTTATAGACCTTACAAAGGCCTTTGATCTTGTTGATCACCCCCTACTCCTCTCCATTCTTTGCAATCTGAAATTTTCACCCCCAGTTGTCACCTGGTATGGAAGCTATCTCTCAAATAGAACTCAAACTGTGAAATTCAACTCCTCTTTATCTGATGGTGCTAGCATCAATATTGGGGTTCCCGATAGCTCTATTCTGGGACCTCTTCTTTTCTCACTTTTTATCAATAACATAGATGAGGTTTTTCTTTCATGCTCATCTATTTTCTATGCAGATGATCTTGTATTCTATTCAAGCTCTGATAAGGTCACCAGCATAAATGCATCCCTTACTTCAGATTTCACAAATGTCCAAAATTAGCTTTCTGCACATAAGCTTGTATTTAATGCTAAGAAAACCCAAGCAATGTTACTTGGATCTGCCCCTAAACTTAGGCCATGTTAAACTCCCCTATTGGTGCAAGACCACAGTGGCACACAAATAGAATGCGTTACATCTTTTAAGTACCTGGGAATTCTTCTGCACCAATCTCTGGACTTCAGCCTGCATATACAATCTGCCTGCAAGGCAGTGAATGCTAAACTGGGGGTTGCTTACAAGTCCAGTTTCCTGTTGACTCCCTCTGCTAAACTTGCTATTGCCAGAGGCACATTACTCCCTGCCTCACCTATGGCATACTGACCTTTGCTGCAACACACAAAACCATCCTTCATAAGTGGGATGTCACTTATAATAATATCTGTTGATACGCCTCCTCGTCACCATGGCTTAAGCACAGCTATCAACTGTATAGGGACCTGGGCTGGTTATCCCCCTCAGCTTGCCGTCAATACTCTCTTGGCTCCCTGGATGACTCTATACTCAGAAACCAGACCCCTTTAGGCTCACAACATTGCTGGTACCTCAGATCTCCTCCTATAGACTGTGATCGGTAGATAAATCCCTGCTGAATGTACCTAGATGTAAAACATCAAAAGGCTCTGTTGCCTTCAGTCACTCTGCTCCTAAGCTTTGGAACTCTCTCCCCCAAGCACTTTGAATATCTGGATCCCATGACAGCTTCAAAAAGGAGCTGCGCTTACATCTATCCCTTGCTGATCTCTGTACTTTTTTAATCCTCCCTAATCCACTCACCTGCCAGATGCTGCCTGGTCTAACTTTAACCTCCCTACCTCATAGCACTTCTTTCCCTTACTATCTCCTTGAGAGCCAATCTACCCCAACTACCCCCACCCACAAAAACCTGATTCTTGTTTCAGAGGCCGTGATAATGCATCCTGCCCAGTCAGGAATTTGCCCTTGCCTTGTTTCGCTGCCTATTGGAATCTTCATTGTCGTGACTAATTTGAACAATATTTTTTGCTGCTATGTTGTGGTATCTCTTCCTAGACTGTGTAGGTGTTCTCTGCCTAAAAATTCTATGTGAATTGCATTGATTGTTATTGTCCTGGCTGCATGTATTCATTACTACTAACTGTTTTGACCTATGCTATTGTAATTTCATTGTACTCATGCTATGTATCTGTCTTTGATTATTGTACTCTCCCGGGTCATGCCTGAAAATAGTGATTTCATGACTAGTGCACCTACCCGGTTAACAAAAAATAAATAAATAAATAAATAAATGTCCCCTTCCCAGGCTTCTTTGACAACGTCAAGCGGTCCCTGTGGATTCCGCCCATACAATAAAGTGAAGGGTAAAAATCCAGTGGACACCTGAGGAACCTCCCGGTAAGCAAATAGGAACAGGGGTAAGTAGTGGTCCAAATATTTGCTTTCCTCATCCACAAACTTCCTGATAATTCTTTTTAAGGTTTGGTTGAATCTTTTGACTAAACCATCTGTTTGTGGATGATAAGGTGTTGTTCTTATGGCTGTGATTCCTAGAGATTTATAGAGCTCTGTCAGGAGGTTGCACTAAAATTTGTACCCCAATACGTAAGGATTTCTTTTGAAAAGAAAAAAACATTCTTCTACAGAATTCTAAAACCTTTTCAGCTATCCTTAGCAGGAAGGCATCTAGATACCTGGTAGCATAATCACAAAGGACAAGGACAAACTTGTTCCCTTTGCTACTTTTTTCTAGGGGCCAATTACATCCATTGCTAACTGCTCAAAAGGTTGGGTAACTAAAGATAATGGTATTAGGGGTACCCTTTCTTTCTTTCTTTGCCCAATCTGCTGACATGCAGCATAACTTCTACAATGCTCCATCACATCATCCTGAATGCCAGGCCAATAAAAACATTGTAACAGTCTGGCAGCTGTACTGTCCCTCCTTGCATGCCCAGCACATGACAGATCATGAGCTAGAAACAGTAAGTCTTGTCTGTTTTTAAAAGGGACTAATAACTGCTCTACTTGTTTTTGGGAAACAGGATGTGTGCATACCCTATACAGGATACCCTTTTTTGTTGCCTGGGGGGATCCTATGGTTGTGTCTTTATTCATCAGTGAAAAAAATGGTTTAATGGTTAAATCATTCATTTGTTCTGTTTTAATGTCCACTATATTATATTGAGGCATTAAATCTTCAGCCCCAATATGTTTGAGTTTCCATTCTTTCTGGGACTTCTTTCTTTCCACCTTAGTCTTTCTGGGGCACCGGGGTTCTTCAAAAAGACAGTCCTCAAAGGCAAAGACAGGATCATCCTGTAGGTGTTTTATTTGGACTCTAGTGGCAACAGCCAATAATTGTCCATTGCAAGACATTAGCAGGGTATTAAAAGTAGGGAAGTCCTGTCCAGTAATAAGGGGCACAGGTAAGGTTGGCACAAGTCCCAAAGTCATAGTACATGTTTGCCCATTCAGGCTAATTTGGGCTGTTTCAGTGGGATACTGATGAACATCCCCATGTATGCAAATAATACCTGTGAAGATGGTGTGAGAAGAAGTAGCAGTCAATAGATCAGTCCTGATTAAACTTTGACAGCTTCTGGAATCCACTAAACCCTCCACAGGTTTCCCATTAACCAAGGTCTTAATGAAAAAGTTCCCCAAATTCTTAGATGCCAAGTATGCTGATTTCTTTCTGGGACAATACCGTGCAATATGACCAAATCCATGGCAGTAATGACATTCAATAGATGGGTCAGGACTTCTAGGCAAGGTATCCTGACCATCCCCATTAAATTTACCAGTCCCGAACCCAGATGAAACAACAACAGGGAGTCTTACCATAGGAGCTGCTACAGGAGTTGAAACCACCTTTTCTGCCCTGCGATAGCCTCTCTGTACAGGTTTTCTGGCAGATAAAAAGTCCTCAGCAAGGGCAATAGCAGTTTCGGCATTTTCTGGATGGTGTTCTCTAATCCATAATTGTACTTCCATGGGCATGATTTGCACAAATTGTTCCAATACAAATGGTTCAATAATAGCCTTAACAGTCTTACCCTCTGGTTGGAGCCATTTCATACACAAGTCATTTAATCATGTATAGGTTTCCCTAGGTGGCACATGAGCTATGTGTGTGAGGGACCTAAATTTTTGTCTGTATGTTTCAGTGTTTAAATCAAACCTTTTGAGTATCTCTTTCTTGACAGCTGCATAGTCAATAGATGTCTGGCTATCCATACTAGCATAGGCTAGCTGCACCTTCCCAGTCATATATGGAGCCAGCTTTACAACCCACTGAATTGCAGGCTTGTGCCACCCACTCAAAGGTTGTCAAATAAGCTTCCACATCATCTGCTGGAGTCATCTTTGTCAATTTTATGTCCCTTGGATTATTTTGGGCAGCATCTTGATTTGCCCCTAGGACCTGTAGGGCACGCATTGTGTCTGCCTAACTTTGGTCCTGTCTCCTTCTCTCTTGCTCTCTCTTGCAGATCTCATTCTCTCTGGTGTTCAAGATCCATTTATTTGATTGTTAGCCATCTTAGGAGGTCTTTGAGGTATTTAGGAGGTGTGGCACTTGGATCTACCTCGGGTTCCTCCATCCTGTGCTCTGGTTTGGCTTCTGTCATCTCAGTTCTACATGCTAATAGCTACTTGGGTCCTGGTCAAAACCCCTGAGACAGTAGTTGTCTCTTGTAGCTTGTGAGCCATGTACCTTCTAAACTTCCCTTATGATCTGGATACTTAAGTGCAGTATCATATGCTGATGTCCACCCAGCACCTGTGGAACATCAACCTACCCCACTCCTGGTACCAATATGTCACGGGTAGGTAAAATCAGATCACAGAGTCAGTAATAAAGGTATAAATCAGGTAACATTTTTATTAAAACAAAAACATAAAGAAAATAAGTACTGGAGAAAAACAACTTAACTTCAGGCTTACATCAGAGTACTTCAAACTATAAACAAAAATAATAAATCAACAAGAAATAAAATAACAGAAGGAGAAAGGCATAACTTTAATGCCAAAAGGCTAGGCAGGAAAAGTGCTCTCCTTCAGACCACATATCAGCTTGGGAGATCTACACAGGACCTATTCCTAACTACATCTGCCAGAACATTGCAAAACAGTTTCTTTTAAAGGATGTAGCACCTCCCTTAACTAGCAACTGCACACCCTTATTAAACAAAAATATAACAAATCCCCTCTATGAAACATTTTCTAAAAAAGTGAATTTGTGGTTTACATAATACAGGATACATATACCACTCATAGTGAAGCATAATCAAGCAAGGGACATTCCTAAGTGCATACTTTTGTGATTATACAAAAATGGGCTACATTAAAGCCAAACTTCACCCCTTTTGACATTGATGGACATCCATCACTCAGATAAAAGGAGCAGCCAGGGTGCTGCTGATTCTTTATGGGAGACTTCTCCTAGCAATGAGAGCAACACTGATTGGAATAGGGAGCTTTGTACAGCAACCTGCAAGGAGCTCACCTGAACACCACAATACAGCATTAAGCACCTTCTCTCTGTCTTTTTTGTATTTTATTTAGCTATTGCTACTGTCTGCCCATGTATTCATAGCAGAAATATTAGTTTAGAGTTACATTTCATTATGTAGAGAACCTTTCATTTTTACAGGCCCTTTACTAAAGCGCTAACCCTTTTTGTCTGTGCACTGGTATTTTGCTTGTCTTTTTTAAAATACAAATGACACTAGGATTCATAATGGGGACAAAGCCAGAAGAAACAAGTTAGTTCAGCAACACGAGTACAAGGAAAGACAAACAACTAGAGTGTAACAATAAGGGAAGCTCTACAGTGGGTGGCCATTCCGCCATAGCAACAACACATACTGTAGACAAGGAATTAGAAATACACAGCAAGTGAGAAATATAAGATGCTGTTGTGCAACAGACTTAATAAGTAGCAAAAGAGGAAAGAGGCAATGTCCATGTTGAAACCCTAAAGTGGTGGCACATTTTTGGGGGGTGGGATCTCCTCCTATCACATAGGTTGATTAAATTTAAAAATGCTGCTATCTCTACCCCCCTTCCCCCCAATAGTAGTGGTAGTAGTAGCAGTAGTGAAGTGATAACTTTCGGACTGCCTGGTGCTCAGTCTTCTACCATGTTGGCTCATGTCATGTTCCATACCGAGAGCTATTGCTAAACAAAAATAATACTAAACATATCCCCTTCTACAGAAAGTCAGACTCAGGAGACTGGTTAAAAAAGAGAGATCTGTGACTTGCCTGCCTTTGGACAAAATCATCATCATTACATTGGAGGTGGTCGCAAGTGCCGGTTGTGAGGTTCAGTATGTACATATTAGAGCACTGGCACCTCTAGTAGGCAAATCCACAGTCACATTATTCACTCCTCTTCTCATTTCACTAATCATGCTGTTTATTACTATTAAACAGTGGTTTAATTACTTTTTTCTACAGATATGTTGATTAAAAGCTGTTTAATTTTTTTTTTCACACACAGTTGCCATAAAACAATAAAAGTTCTAAAAGGTTAGGATGAGGTTCAGATAAGCATCCAAAACCTTTTTTTTTGATTATCAGAACCTTTACTGTAGATACTTCTGAGGTTCTCCCATCCCTAATTTAAAGGCAGACAACAACTTGTCTCACATTTTCATGTTCCCAAGTAGTTCACTGGATAGCCATTGGGTGTTGCCACCTTTTGACATGCCTATCAAATAATAGGAAGTGCTCGTAGTGAACTGAGGATAAAGCAGTACAGTAACCCCTCGCAGTGATAAAAATGAGCAGGAACGCACAGGAACTCAGTTCCTGTACCTTTTTTGCAGCAGGAACAGAGTTCCTGTACTTCTTCCCACTGACACTGGAACTGAAATTCTTAAACCAGCAACATAATGACAGTTTCTGGGCCTGTGACTTGAAATCAGGGTTTCCATAATAACATTCGACTTGTTCAACAGTGCTGTTTTGCTAGAAACACTTCAGTATCTCTATCTGAATCTACTAGTGTCTAATCAGATAGATGTATCTTGATACAGCCATCCTTCAGATTAAGGATCTCCATTCTGCATTTCATATTTGCCAATGGCCAAGTTTCTGTACTTCTTGTTTACCACTTGCACCACTGACCCCTCGCTAAAACAAATGGTTTGGGTGCCATAACCTGCACTCATTATAGCTCCCCATTTGTTATAATGAGGGACGCTAAAAAACATTACTATCAGCCAGCACATAGTGCACTGTATGACACTCACACACTATTCTGTACTGTACAGTAGTCAAGTGAAGAGAAAGACCTGTAGTTTTGTTTGGTTTTGTTTAGTATCTGTTTTGAAATATGACGTCAACTACAGCCTAAAGTAAAATGCCACCTGCTCCTTCACTTGCAAACTGCAGCCTCACATTTGAAATATTATTACAGTACAGAATTGTTAACTTTTCAACCACTATGACCCCATGTGATATGATGTACAAATCTCCAGCTGATCAAACACTTATGGGGTAAATTGTCAAACTGCAGAACGAGCCCCTTGGTCATTTTCACAAAACTGTCATCGCACTGCTGTCAAAAAGGTTGTGAAGTGGGAACTCATTGGCTCCAATCTGCATCGCTGGGGGCTGCGCTTCATGGACAGGGGATCTCTGCATTTTTGACAGCATTTGGTAGCTGGCTAATTAAGAAACTGACAAGAAACTGACTGTCCAATGGGAAATATGACATCCACTACAGACTAATGTAAAACGCCACCTGCTCCTTCAGTCGCAAAGTACAGCCCCACATCTGAAACCGTGGCACTGCTCTGAGGAACATGAGTCTCTGCAACCCCCCCCACACACACACACACTTGAAAATCACATCGGAACACAGACCACATGTACAAGGCAATGCTAAAAACAAAAATAAAAATAAAATACCCCATCTCCCATTTCCAGACCACTTTTGCAGCTTCTTCTGGTTTGGGGGCCAATTGACACATGGTACACACACTCTGCAAATGGACCCACCCACCCGACTCAAAGACCGTGGTTACAAATGTTCAGTTATTTGCTCAGAACATACACAGTGGGTTTTTCTGCATAATAAAGAAATTACAATAGCAGCTCACAGTGTGGAAGTAGTACAGTGGGTGTACTTAAAAAGTCAAGCGCTAAGTTAACATCTTCTGTGGTACATAGAGGCTTGTTTACACTTACCTTAGTGTTCTGCTGCAGTGTGTGCTGCTCTCCTGACACTCCTCTTTCACTGCTGCCAACAGCCATTTATACATACAGCATTGTGCAGCATAGCAAGATGGGTACTGAGCTGCCACTGTATTTCCACCAAGTTGCCATTGTATTTCCACCATATTACAAAAAACAGTTGCAGTTTTCCAATTTTAAACTTTCTACAAACATAAGTTGTGGCACTGCTCACTAGTACGAAAACAATAAATTTGCAAATCAATTAGAATTATGTTCACCACTGCATACTTCAGCTGTTCTTTGCTTCAGCTGCATGTACAGTACACTCATACATTCACATAAGTTTTAGAAGCACTGAGTTCAGCTTGCTAGAGTCTAGTAAGTGGAAACGCTTGGAATTACGTGTGTGATTTTCACATCAAATGTTGACATATTTTTTCTCGAGGATTAGAATCTATGGAGTCATTGAAGGTGTGCTTTGGAGAACTGGAGTGCTCAAGAACTGTTAGGCACCCATACATTTCGCTGATCCATTTCTATGATGACAGAAGAGCTCAGGTTGCACTGGCAGCATATAGGAGGATGACAGTACAGAACAGCCTGGCATGGCATAGCTTGAGGCTGTACTGCTGCAGGTGGAGTGGCATGTTTACATGCCAGCAAAAAATGCATGCAATGATACATAATCCCAAAGAAAGAGGAATCGTCCTGTGCTGAAAAGGAGCAATCTGCTATGTTCCCTTGTGGTTTATACTGCCTGATCTGCACCATTGCAACTCACCTACACCTCTTGCAACAGTGCAGATCAATTAGTGTAGACAGGCCTTAAGCAGTACCAGTCAACTGATCTGAGGTCAGAGAGCAGGCTGGCTGCAATAGCCATAGAAACATTCATGAAGATCAGCAACCTGGGGGAGATCGAGGGGACCTGCAAGACCAGATACACTAGGTGGAGGAGTGATCACTATCAGAATCAGATAACACACCACTCTTTTTTTATCCTGCTCTCCCTGTTTGTGATTGAGTGGGAAGAGAAGGTGCATAAAAACAAGGGGGCATGCAATGAAGCTGGAAGAGGGAAATTTAAGAGGGATGTGAGGAGCACTTGTACACTGGTACTAATTCCTTGAAAGAGTGGTGGATAACTGGAACAGTCTTCCAGAAGAGGTGGTGGGGGCAAAACATTGGTGGTCTTCAAATATGCATGGGATAGGCACAAAGGAATCTTGGAAAAAACGTAGGGAGGGGGAAGTAGCCAGAGATCAACTGGGTTCTGCAGTGACAGTATAGGCAGGGACAAAATTTGCAGACTTGGTGGACCAAGCAGTCTTTAACTTCTAACATTTGTTTTTATATTTTCAATTTAATAAAGTTTATTAAATCAACAATACAACAGCAATCTATAACTTACAACGTATAACAAGAACAACAATACAATAACATCAATAATCAACAATAAAAAATAATAAAAAAGAATAGCACAAAAATAACATGTCAAGGAAAAAACTATCCCCTGATCACCACCCCCCAACCCCATGGTGGACACGCAGCATAGCAAAATACGTGGCTGACAGACATAGAAAAAAAAGGCACCCATTATTGCAAAATGTTAAAAGGAAAAAGGAAAAAGAACGTAAATAGTGATGAGGATGAGAACAGGCCACCATGGGAAAAAAACACAGAAATATTAAAAAATATGGTTAGACCCCCTAGAGCCCTGCAATATTATTGAATCATGAGAAGCAAGGCATGAATACTCTCTCCACATGACTTAAATGTTGGTGAAGTATAGAATAAACATGCTATGGATTTTTCAGCATTGAAAGCGTGGAGCATTTCTCGAACCCATTCCAGTCTTGTAGGGGGACTCATCCTTCCAGTGTTGAAGAATTAATACCTTAGTCACTGCTGAGATCAAAGCCACATGTACCTTCCTAGGTCCCCATAATGACGATCCATAATCCCTGCTAACAGGTTATTTGTTTCTATGTGATTATTACATCTAATATTGTGTGATCACAGGTCTTAGGTTTAGGTGCGTAAGTGTAGTAATGGGTTGGGAAAGGTTTAGTTGCTTTATAAGCTCATTATAGGCAATTTGATGCTCCTGGTTCCAACTTATTTTAAAATCATCTAACATGACAATGTCTTTTTGAGGAGAGTAACAACCTACACCATTCAAAATCTGTGATAATTCATCTACAACGTGCTTCCCTTTGGAGGGTTGTAGGAGAAGCTAATAGGCATAATTTTTAAGGAGTCCAGGGTAAGTTCAACAAGGAGCCAGTCACAGACTAAGCTATCACAGAAATCTGATTGTTTTTTGGTCTCCCTCTGTTCTTTCTTAGCAGTCCATAACCAAATAAATAACAGACAGAGTCAGGTGAGGAAGGCTTTATCCAAGTCTCAGTTATAAAAATGATGTCAGTTTAATAGAGATTGTCCCAGGCTTCAAGTTCTGAGAGTTTAGAGAGTATACTACAGACATTCAGGTGAACTATTGTATTCTCAATACAAAGAGAGGATTGCAATATGAAAGGGAGAATATAAGGTCTGGATTACTCTCAGCATCTCTAGCCAAATGAAGTAATGGCAAAAGAATCAGGGTTTAATTATATGAGTTGCAAGTAGGAAGTTTCTGAGTATGCTGTGAGGCTAAAAGCATATGGATGTGACAAACACTTTATGTTTCTATAAGACACATTATGAAAGACAGGTGGGTAGTGCATTCCTACCTGGAAGTGAGAAGCTAAGACATATTAAAGCCATTTTTACTTTCTAATGTATAATCATGGTCTACCACTATTAATACAGCAGATTAAACATCAGATAAAAGAAACAGACCCACTAGTATAGAACCCAACAGGGCAAAACATGTGAGTTGCCGCATGACTAAATTCATTAAGTGGACAGAAAATGGAAAATATGGGAGCAACTAGACAGAACAAAACACATGACAGTAAGGCTCTACAGAGCCCTGAGGCATCCATACATCAACAGTAGAAGAGCTTGGGGGGAACAGCATCTTTAGCCAACTTGTCAAGTGTGATGCCCTTATGCTCCTGTTCTTATGCTCAGGCCCTCTACACCTGCTTACATAGAGCACTGTCAAAGGGGGGGGGGCAAGCTGGATCCTGGCCATAGCTCAGTTGGCTGCCAACATCAGGGGAACAGCAAGTTCCATGGAAGCCCTAAAAAGGACATGAATTTTAAAGCATAATAACCTTTAAAATATAGTCAAAAGGAGGTGGGGGCTTCTGTTACATTATCCCAGTTTTGGTAGCAACATCCCGTGGCTCCAACCAAGCCTAATTGTATCCCTGCAAAGGACATTCAAAACTTAACTAAGTATTACCTTTTTAATGCTTCACAGTACTGACAGAAACTCTAGAGTTGAGGGAGGGAGGTGCTTGACTCTGACACACTCAACCATCAACTCATTTGCAGTTGACGTCTACCATGCCTCCTACTGAGCCAAAAACTGGCATCGATAAAAGGTTGCAGAGCTAACTGATCCTGGCCACAACCCAATTTGCTACCCAGGTGAGGGGGGCAGCTAGCCCTGAGGAAGCTTTGGAAAGAGCATCAATTTTAAAGCACAGTAGCTTTTCAAATGTAGTCCAAAATAAGAAGTTCTCCTGGTGCTGGTTGGGGGTGATGGAGAGTGGCTCCTGCCACGTGCCCCTGCTTTCCATGACAACATCCTGGGGTTACTACAGAGTCTGGCAGTATCACTGAAGTGGTCATGAAAAAATTAAAAAGGTATTATCATTTTTTTTATTGGCAGTTGCAAAAGATGCTCTATCATTGTTGGGGGGTGGACTCAACACATGCTACCTTCAAATACTTGCAGTGGTGAACTCCTGCAGCTCCATCAGAGTCCAAAACTGGCATTGCGCAAAGATTGTAGAGCTAGCTGGTAAAGGTGTCAGAGTGGCTCAGTTGGTAACGCATTGCTTCTGGGTCAAAAGATTGTGGTTTCTAATCCCATACCAAGACTGGACTCACACCATAAACACTGGCACTGGAAAGCAGGACTAGGGAGTAACTGTACTGTAAGGATGTGCTGTCCTTTGGATGAACTGCTAAAGTGAGGTCCCTTCTACCAATCTCTGCTGCTGTCCTGACAGGCATCCAGGTGGATGTACTGCAAAAGAGCCCAAGACACTTTTAGTAAGAGTAGGGGGATTTCTATTATCAATAAATATAATACATGCAAATCAAATTAAACAATCAGCATCCTAAATTTTATATGCTTTTTGTCCCTAACAAAACAGAACAAAGACCAAAACCACCGTTCCAAACTTTCCAACTGAAACCACTGACCAGTACAGAAATGAGATGTACTAAACTTCTTCTATCCAGGATACCAGGGGGTGTGTTTCCAAAGGGTAGCCAAAATTGGCCTCGGCAAGTTTGCTTGTTCTTTTTGAAATACAAACAGTACTTCTTACTCAATTTTTTCTATAAGGCCATACATTGGAATATACTTTTGTTGCAATATAAATTGACATCTAATCTGCCAAATGGTCCATTTTATGATAGAAAATATAACTCTTAGAGTTCCTGGGTGATATTTATTCTACTCCCTTAGAAATCCCCATAAATTAATACATCATATGACATACTGAATGTCAAAACAAGGGTGCCTTCCATTATTTGGCCAAAAATGTCAGTTCAGTTTCATTGTTTATTTGTTCAACATAAAAAAGGTCATTACAAAATTAAAAACAATACTTTACACAAGGTCAAACATTTCTATGCAGGAAATGCTGGAAGGTTTGATATATTTTCTTGGACAAACAAGTGTCTTGTACAAAGATGGAATTCTACACAAGTTTTTTGGGCCTCACAGGTCCCTTCTTCAGGTTTACAAATTCTATACAAAAGTATCCTTTGAGACCAGCTTTATATTTACAAACCTTAAATAACCAGCATGTCTAGGCACTAACAATGATTGCACTAGAGTTTAATTATTGCACATACTAAACAGTAATGTAGGAGTTAAGAGTAAACATCCACATGGTAGGGTATTTTCACATTTCTATATCCAGAGAGTCATTATTTTATTAGTAATCTGAAAAACATTTCTAATGAATCTAAAGGCTACCTTCTGGGTCATTCTAAGACTTTCAGCCAACTGGATATTTATTCTGTAGAATGTAATACGCCACTTCAAAACTGTTTAATAGTTTTTCTCTGTTTTATCATCTTCTTATAACATTTTGCCACGTCTATGGCTCTGCTCACTTTCCAAGGAAGCAACAGCATGTATAGTCCATCTACCAAGTTATATGAGTATAGGAGGATATATTTTTCTGTATGCTTTTTCCTCCATTTTGTATAACTAGGATAGTTAAGTGTAATATGCTAGAAGAGGTCATCTTGTTGAAGAGAGTTGGCAACTTTAAGAGAGGCTGGGATAGGTATAGGGGGAAGGTAAGTATCATGGGCAGGGAGGATGGAAGGAGTGGGGAGGGAGGGCAGGTACATTAGCTCAAGCTGTGGACCCTGCAATACAAGCAGACTTGATAGACCAAATGGCCTTCTTCTACTGGCTTCTCTGTATGTTCTTATGTTTTTTGTTACATGGACAGGTGTTATCAGAGGGGCTATCTCACTTTCTATTAAACCTGGACTCTCTCCAGTTAGTGGGTAAGACCTCCATCCAAGCTATTGTCAGTAATCTATTGTATTCAGATAAAATGGGCAAGGTAAGATAGTGTTCCAAATTGTGTTGCTTTTTATTTACAGCATATCATTGAGCAATTTTAAGTTTGTTTATCAAGGTCATGTCTTTTTCCATAAATTTTTGAAAAATTCTTTGTTTGAATCTTTTCTGATAACATAGTGATATTGTAATTTTGTTCAAATACAAAATCCAGAGGCCTTCGCTACCAATTCCTTGTAGTGTATTTATAAGATGTTGAATCCACGGGGAGGTCAGACCCTATTATAATCATTTTATTTTTTCTGAGAAAGCCCATATAGATGGCAGAGCAGTTTTTTTGTTTATTATTCTGAGTCAGTAAGATATCAGTCTATATGAGACCATTGATTTAAGAGAGATCCTTCCAGTTCTGCTCATACCACACAGTTGGGAGTTAAGAACTTTTGGTAAGGCTCTATAAAAACTATTATATGGGATGTGTAAAACTTCTGTCACTTGATATCCCCAAACGTCTGCACCATACAGGCTAATGGGATTTAATTTCATCTCATCTGCCCACAAGGCCAGAATGACTGACTTTTTGTTACATGGACAGGTGTTATCAGAGGGCCCGTAGTTGCAATTGAATTTGAGTAGCCATCTGGCATTAAGCCCTACTTTCTTTACCTGGTTGTTAATACAATGTGCCCAGTCCCCAGTATGATAAAACATAGTACCTAGATAAGTATATTGTTTAACTTGTTCAATTTTTTCTCTTTGCAAAAGAGCAAGAGTAATTTTTTCTGGACCTAAAAACTAAGAGTTTTGCTTTGGATGAGTTTATCTTAAGTTTTAGTCTAGTACATAAGCTTTCTACTTTGTTCAGCTTGAGCTGAACACCAGTCATTGTGCGTGATACTAAAGGTTAAGTCATCGGCATAATCCAGCATGGGGCATTCTTTACCCATTATCTTTGGGGTGTGAAAGTTTGGGTCAGAGCCTTAATTTATAATCAGATTTATATACAAACTGAACAAGCTCGGAGTCAGAAGGCAACCTTGTTTTACCCCAAAGTTTGTTTAGATATTTATCCACCTTAGCAGCTGGTGCAGAGGAACAGAACAGAACAGAGACAGAGCACCAGCATTCACTGGCTGCTCCATGTACTTCACAAAACGTGCTGTTTTTGGCAACTATAGCTAGTATGGAGGACTCACTGGATACTCAAAAAAAATTATAATTATTTGCAATTTGTTTTTTATATTTTATATTATTTTTTTAAAAACAACAAACAAGAAAACTTGGACATGGGAACTGGGGGACTGGGTCTGGGTCTATGAGTTAGAGAGTGGGAATTGTGGAGTCAGAGGAGACTTGGGAAGGGGGAGAAGAAAGACTGGGGGAAAATGAGTGAGTCAAGTGCCAGTTTTTTTTTGGCAGCAGAGGGGATGAACTGTGCCACCCACTACCACTCCCATTCAAGTTATCCATCTTGCTGTGTGCCCCCCAATCAAGTCAGACAGCTCTCATCTCCTGCCTGTGCTCAGTGGGGTAAACGTATTACTTAGTCTACAAGCTTTCACGCAGTGGGCATTCCATCATGTGGAATAATCCTTGAAGGAAAAAGTAATAAATACTGTGTCATAGAGGGTTAGGCCAAGTCCCTGAATCTCTGTGGGTAGGAGTGACTGCAGCATCAGCCCTTATTGCCTAGGTGCAGTCTGTGAACTGTGAACTACTGCACGTGTATATGTGTGTGTGTGTGTGTGTGTGTGTGAGTGTGTGTGTGTGGGTGTGAGACAGACCTGTGTGTGAATTCATCTGACAGCAACTATACACTTGCTTTTGACTCTGAACAAGCTACAGACTGCAGTGTCATTATGACTACTCCAAAAAATAGAAAAGGAAAAGCCAGGGATGATGTGTCTTCCCCACTTAAACTCAACCACTCGATTCCTACTCTGCTCATTACTAGACATAGACAGTCTACCTCTACTGTTTGGAATCATTTTTCATAAACCCCAAGGATGCTTGCCAAGCTATATGTGTGCATCGCAATATTTATGTTAGCAGCAGGAAAAATAAAGGGGCATCTTGGAAACGCAACAGTTATGCAACATCTTACATGACTACACCCTATCATTATATATGGTTCAAATAAATAGTCTAACATTGGTAACTGTAAATGTATCAGGGATCTCTGTGAACAGGAACATTATGCTGAAACAGTGGGAGACGATCACCAGGCAAGATCCAAAAGTCCACATTCACCTCAAGATAATTCTGTAAGGTCCTTTGTTTTGCCAGGCATGGCAAGTAGATGTACAACACCCTCAGCCACGTCTAACTTTACCCCTGATTAGAGGCAATAGAAGTTAAAATAAGTCTTTGAAAGAAAGTCTAAATATTCACAAAACCATCCCTAGCACTGGCAACAAATCAAAAAATAGCAGAAATTATTTTACTTGATTTGCAGCTATACTCTGATGTGGAAGACATGGGTTTCAAAAGGCTTACAGAATACTTAGAGCTGTGATATTTAATGCTAAGTAGAAAATACTTATCCATTACTGCCGTGCCTAGGATGCATGACAGCTTAATACTTCAAGTAAGGCATGCTTTCCAAGAGGCTGAGGACAAGACAGCTTACTTTACTGCTGATATATATAAAGACTATCAACTCTCAATAGTTAGTTCTGTGGAAACCCTAAAATGGACATGAATTTTAAAGCACAATAGCCTTTAAAATATAAACAAAAGGAATAATGTGTGTGTGTGGGGGGGGGGTCTCCTGCCACAATCTCCCAGTTTTGGCAGCATCACCCATGGCTCCAACCAAGCCTAATTGTATCCCTGCAAGGGCAGGCAAAAATTAACCAGGTATTACCTTTTTAATGATTCACAGTCCTGACAGACCCTTTAGAGTTAAGGGAAGGAGGTGTCTGATTTTGACACATACAACCTTCACCTCATTTGCAGTGGACATCTATTATGCCTCCTACTTATCTCAAAACTGGCATCAAGAAAAGGTTGTAGGTCTAACTGATCATGGCCACAGCCCAATTTTCTACCCAGATGAGGAGGCCATCTGGCACTGAGGAACCTTTGGAAAGAGCATAAATTTTAAAGCATCATAGCTTTTCAAATGTAGTCCAAAATAAAAAATCCTCCTTTTGCTGCTGGCGGTTTGGGGTGGTGGGGATGGATTCCTGCCACATGCTCCTTCTTTTGACAACAATCTCCAGGGGCTACTACCGAATGTGACTGTATCTCTGAAATGGTCATGCAAAAATTAAAAAAGGTATTATCAAGCTGTTTGCTTGTCAGTTTCAGAAGATTCTCTATCATTGTTGGGGGGGGGGCTGATAGGAGCCAACACGTCTTATCTTCACTTTCCTGCAGTGATGAACTCCTGCAGCACCACCAGAGTCCAAAACTGGCATCAGGCAAAGGTTGTAGGGCTAGCTGGTAAAGGTGTGAGAGTGGCTCAGTTGGTAACACATTGCTTCTGGGCCAAGGGTTGTGGTTTCTAATCCCACACTAAGATTGGGCAAACCCAATAAACACTGGAGCTGAAAAGCAGTACTAAGGGGTAACTGTTCTGTAAGGATGTGCTGTCCTTCAGATGAACAGTTTAACTGAGGTCCCTTCTGCCAATCGCTGGTGTTGTCCTGACAGGCATCCAGGTGGATGTACAGTAAAAGAACCCAAGGCACTTTGGGTAAGAATAGGGAAACTTTTATTTTCGATAAATATAATACATGCAAATCAAATCCAACAATCAGCATCCTAAATTTTACATACTTTTTGTCCCAAACAAAACAGAATATAGAAGAAAACCTTCCTTCCAAACTTTCCAACTGAAATCACTGACCAATACAGAAATGAGATGTACTAAACTTCTTCTATCCAGGATACCAGGGGGTGTGTTTCCAAAGGGTAACCAAAATTGGCACTAGCAAGTTTGCTTGTTCTTTTTGAAATACCAACTGCACTTCATACTCTGTTTTCTCTATAAGGCCATATATTGGAATACACTTTTGTTGCAATATAAATTTACATCTAATCTGCCAAATGGTCCACTTAATGAAAGAAAATATACAGCAACTTTTAGAGTTCCTGGGTGATATTTATTCCGCTCCCCCCTGGAAATCCCCATAAATTAATACATCATATGACATACTGTATGTCAAAACAAGGATGCCTTTCACTTTTTGGCCAAAAATGTCAGTTTCAGTTTCAATGTTTATTTGTTTAACATAAAAATGTAATTACAAAATTAAAAACAATACTTTACTTCACAAGGATAAACATTTCTATACAACAGTATCCTCTAGAGACCAGCATTATATTTATAATCATATGATAACCAACATGTCTAGGAGCTAACAATGTAAGTCAACACTGCACTAGAGTTTAAGTATTGCACATGCTAAACAGTAATGTAGGAGTTAACAGTAAACTTCCTCATGATTGGGTACATATTAATTTATTGAGAGAGTAGTTATTTGATCATTAATCCGAAAAAAGTTTCTAATGAATCTAAAGGTTGCTTTCTGGGTCATTCTAAGACTTTCAACCAATAGGATATTAATTACGTAGAATGCAATATGCCATTTCAAAAAACATTTTTTCTATGTTTTATCATCTCTGTATAAATGTTTGCCACTTCTATTGCTTGACTCACCTCCTGGGGATGGAACAGCATGTATAGTCTGTCTTCCAAGTTATATAAGCATGGGAGGATATCTTTTTCTATATGCTTTTTCCTCCATTTTGTGTAAAAAGGGAAGTTAAGTGTAATATGTTGAAGAGTTTGTACATGTCCTTTGTAGACAAACAGATGTTATCAGAGGGGCTAGCCACATTTCTGTTAAACCTGGACTCTCTCCAATTAGTGGGTATGAGCTCCATCCTAGACATTGTCAATAATCTTTCGAATTGAGTTAAAATGGGCAAGGTAAGGTAGTGTTCCTAATTCTGTTGCTTTACAAGGTATTGGCAAAAGTGTTGGCAGACAGGCTGGTCAAGGTCATACCAACATTGATCCATCCAGATCAAGCCAGCTTTGTAGGGGGTGGAGATGGGGTGGACCATATCTGCCATTTGGTAGACTTTTTCTGTGTCGCGAGAACCACCCCCGACATCCTGGCTGTGGTAGCGCTGGATACAGAGAAGGAATTTGACTCTGTGGAATGGCCCTATTTCGTGGTAGTATTGCAGAAATTTGGATTTGGATCCCATTTTATCCACTGGTTTAGATTATTTACTCCACTCCTAGGGTGTCTGTACTGACAAATGGAAAGCTGTCTCTGTCCTTCCAGCTAAGCCGGGGAACCTTGCAGGGATACCCCCCTCTCTCTGGCCCATTTTTTGTTAGCCATTGAGCCCCTGGATCAAAAACTGAGGGTGTCTCCAGACATAGATGGCCTCCAAGTGAGCTTGATGCCTACAAGACAACGATGTTCATCGATGATGTCTTATTGACTTTGCAGCATCCAGAAACATCTTTACCCTGACTGATTCAGTTGCTGGATGATTTTGCTTCATTATCAGGGCTACACAACAACTGGGAAAAAACTGAACTCCTCCCTATAAACCCAATGGGACAGAGTGAGGCTTTGCCTTTACCTGGTTTACAATGGTCTTCTGGAACTATTAAATATTTGGGGCTCCATATATCCTCTTCTCCTTCTGAATGACCACTTTTGAATTTACATCCCCTTTTGTTGAAACTGAGAGAGGATGTCTCCAGATGGAAACATCTTTGTTTATCACTTTGGGGAAAGTACAGACCATCTGGATGATGTTTTTACCCTGTTTCTTGTATGTTATTCGATATCTACCTCTCAGAATTTCAGAAACCTGGTGGAAACAACTTCAGGCTTCTCTGTCCTCTTTTTGGGAGGGGAAGACCCCAGAATTTCTATGGCAAGGCTGATGGCTCCATACTAAAAAGGGTGTCTTGCCTCCTGGTTTCTAGATTATTATATTGGAGCAGGTCTACTCTAAATTTGGTTGTGGCTCCACTCAGAAATATGGAAATCAACTATTCCGTGGGTGGAACTAGATGCTGAGTGGAGTTCCACAGGTGGCCCCCAACTTATTTTATGGCGGCTGGTGGCCTCGCTGTTGTATTTACCCACTTAAAAATATGCCATACATGTCTGGTGGTTGGCTAGGAGATTCTTAGAATTCAATTGGCAGCTGCCCCTACATCTATGGCCTCTTTGGCATCATCCCCAACTCAAAATAGGTGGCTCAGTACTTTTTTGGACATTATGGGAGAAAGGGGGAATTTGGAGAGTGGGTGATCTGTCCTCTTCTCCTTGTGGTCATCTCAAGTCATTAATGGAAATACAACATCAGTATTCTCTTCCCACCACTCATCATTGGTGATACCTCCAGTTGTGACACCACTTAAGCACCCTTGGAGACATGGGACGAGGTGTTCTGGGGAAGGGGACTAATATAGGGTCTCAGATGCTCCCTGAAACTAGGGACTATTTGTAAGGCGCTACAGTCTGTGATGGTCACTGACTTGAGTATTATTCAACAAAGGTGGGAAAGGCGGTTAGGCCACACAATACAAGACATACAGTGGGAAACTATATGGACTAATGGACATAGTCTTTGTAGAGCTACATCAGGACACCTTATACATAGCTAGAAACCCTGCTGCTTTGGTACCACACCCTTGCATCCTTGTATCTAATGAAACGACTTCCACATCCTAGATACTGGAGATGTAATACTGGGATAGGTACTTTACTTCACATACTCTGGGAGTGCCCCAAGTTAGTGGGTTGGTGGAGGGCTGTACTCCATACTGTTGAGAGTGTCCTGGGTTCTGACTGGCTTGGGACACCTCCCTCATAGTTTTGGGGAACACGCATGGGTTGTATCACTCAAACAGCTATCAGAGGGCATGGTTCATGATGGCTATCATGGAGGCTAAAAGACTACTTTGATGTTGTTGGAGCATGACTGAGGTTCCAACTTATGACCAATGGGCAGAGAGCATGCTTCAGGTGGCTGGTTATGAACACATGTCCTATATAGCAACTGGTCAATATGATAAATTTGTGCATATTTGGCTTCCCTTTCTGAGATTCTTGGGGATTCATATTCCTAAAGGCACATATGGCTTCCCCCTTGTAGAGACCAGGAACGGTCCCTTAATGATGAATAAGGATTGGGGGGATCTCTTGGCTTAGAGGGTTACAAATCAGCACTTTGAATGTCCCCCGAATGCACAAGGTCTGCCCCTACCTTGCCCCTGTCTCCCCTGGTGTCCCCCACAGCAGTAGGAAGTTTTGTGTTGTATGACACCTTCATTTTGATATATTTGGGTCTCTGTGCTGGAATTACATGAAGCACAGTTTCAGGTCCCCTTCCAGGCAGACACTTAGGTTCACTTAGGTCCATACTAGGTTTAATTAGGTTCATAGTTCCTAACTCTGTTATAATTAGGTATTGTATTGAGTTTTATATTTATATTTATAAAGAGGGTACTCTTTGATTGCCATGTTATGGAGTCTTGGCTCTGTTTGAAAAATATGTAAGATATGAATATTGTAAATCTATGTCTTTATTGTTTTGGAAATTTCAATAAAATATAAATGAAAATAAAGTGTGTTGCTTTTTATTTACAGCATACCATTCGGCAATTTTAAGTTTGTTCATCAAGGTCATTTTTTCTTCCATAAATTTTTGAACAATTCTTTGTTTGAATCTTTTTTGATAAGATGGTGATATTGTAATTTTGTTCAAATACAAAAACCAGAGACCTCTGAGCCGGCCCGCCGGTGCAGCGGTTGGATTTCCGCTTACGACGCCAGTGACCCAGGTTCAGGAACGAGCCCGGGAGCTGGAGGGCCGGCCGGGAGGAGAGGACTCGAGCATCCCAGGGACTGCTCATCCTCTCCGGGGGGAGGGGGGATACCTGAGCTCAGTGCTTGTCTGACCCCGGGTGGAGACCTGAGGTACAGCAAGCCCTATGCTCCAACAGATGGAGGAGTGACGTACCAGACGTCAGCGCTTCAGTGCCTTGACATCACTGGACCTGGCACATCGAGGAACACCAGGAAAAAACCCTTGCAGCCGCCTAGTAGATGGAGCACCAGGGTCTCGACCTTCAATGCCCCTACCTGTCCGGGGACAGCATGCTGACGAAGCATAGTAGAACGTCGGGGTGGTTGGGGGTCCCACCCCGTACCCACCTGGGGGGTATAGCCACGGCTCCATGGGACATGGACTGCACCGACTCCAGGTAGGTGAGCGAAGGCTGATAAGGCCATAGGTGTCTCCCAAAGAGGAGGGGGCTGCAAGGAGGGAGGAGGATAAAAAAAAACCAAAAACAGAGACCTCTGTTACCAATTCCTTGTAGTGTGTTTATACGATGTTGAATCCATGGGGAGGTCAGTCCCTGCTGTAACCATTTTATTTTTTCCCTGAGAAAGCCCATATAGATGGCAGAGCAGATTTATTGTTTATTATTCTGAGCCAATAATATATCAGTCTAAGTGAGGCCATTGATTTAAGACAGCTCCTTCCAGTTCTGTTCGTACCACACAGTTGAGAGTTGAGTTAGAAACTTTTGGTAAGGCTTTATAATAACTATTATAGGGGCTCTCTATGACTTCTGTTACTTGATATACCCAAACATCTGCACCATATAGGCTAATGGGATTTAATTTCATCTCAGCTGCCCAAAAGGCCAGGATGACTGACCATCCCCCATAGTTACAACTGAATTTGAGTAGCCCTCTGGCATTAAGCTTTACTTTCTTTACCTGGTTGTTAATATGATGTGTCCAGTTCCCAGTATGATAAAACATAGTACCTAGATAAGTATATTGTTTAACTTGCTCATTTTTTTTTTGTGCAAATAGCAAGAGTAATTTTTTCTGGACCCAAAAACTAAGAGTTTTGTTTTGAATAAGTTTATTTTAAGTTTTAGTCTGCTACATAAGCTTTCTACTTTGTTCAACGCGTGCTGAACACCAATAATAGTGAGTTATAGTATGGCTAAATCATCAGCATAAGCCTACACGGGGCATTCTTTACCCATTATCTTTGGTGTGTGAAAGTTTGGGGTAGGGCATTGATTTATAATCAGATTTATATGCAAACTGAACACACTCGGAACCAGAAAGCAACCTTGTTTTACCCAAGAGTTTGTTTCTATGTATCCACCTTAAGAGCTGACATAGAGGAACAGAATGGAGAAGGTGCAGCAGCATTTACTGGCTGCTCTGTGTGCTGTGTAAAACATGTTGCTTTTTGGCAACTGTAGCTAGTCAGTAGGACTTGTCAGACTCGAAAAACAAATTTATAATTATTTACAATTTATTTTTTATATTTTATATTATTTAAAAAAATGACAAACAAGAAAACTTGGGGGTAGGAAATGAGGGACTGCATATGGGTCTTTGAGTCGGGAAGTGGAGACTGGGAAGTTGGAGAAGACACAGAAAGGGGAAGAGAAAGACTGGGGGCAAGTGAGTGAGTCAAGTGCAAGTTTTTTTTTTATTTTGGCAGCAGAGAGGGTGAACTGTGCTGCCCACTACCACTCACAGCCAAGTTAGCCATCTTGCTCTGTGCCTCCTAAACAAGTCAGACAGCTCTTATCTCCTGCCTATGCTCAACAGGGTAAATTTTTGCTTACTCTACAAGCTTTGGCTCAGTGGGCATTCTGTCACATGGAATAATCCTTGAAGAAAAAAGTAATAAACACTGTGTCATAGAGGGTTAAGCTAGGTCTCTAAATCTCCATGGGTAGCAGTGCCTGCAGCATCTGCCCTCATAGTCTAGGAGCAGTGTGTGAACTGTGAACTACTGCAAGTGTGCGTGTGTGTGTGTGTGTGTGTAATAAAATCTGACAGCCAGCCGTCAGTGACACTACTTGCATACTATCTGTGTGAACTCCTCAACCCCCTCAAACAAGTCAGTCAGCCCTGTGCTCCATGGGGTACATCTACAAGCTTTGGCTTAGTTGGCAGGACATTCCATCATGTGGAATAAATAATAACAAAAAATAATCCTTCAAGAAAAAGTAAAGTAATACTGTATCATAGAGGGTCAGGCCAGGTCCTTGAATATCTGCGGGTAGCAGCACCTGAAACATCAGCCCTTATAGCCTAGATGCAGTGGTAAACTGTGAACTACTGCACGTGGAAAAAAATCTGACAGCCAGCCACCAGTGCAACTTCTTGCATGCTGTCTCTGTGATGACCCCCCCGAACAAGTCAGTCAGCTCTCATCTCTTCATCCCCATGCTCCAGGGGGGTAAGTCTACAAGTTTGGGCTCAGTGTGCTTTCTGTCATGTGGAATAACCCTTGAATGAAAAAATAATACTGTGTTATAAAGGCTTAGGCCAGGTCCCTGAATCTCTGTGGATAGCAGCAGTGCCTGCAGCATCAGCCCTTGGCCTAGGTGCAGTGTGTGAATTGTGAGCTACTGTGTGTGTGTGTGTGTGTGTGTGCGTGTGTCCTGTTTTCTGTAGAAGCTGAAAGGGAGAGCAGCTACCACTACCCTGCAGCAAGGAGGTGATTTACTGAGTACATTAAATTGAATTCTTAATTCAGAGGCCTATAATAGTAAGAAGAAGGCAGTGTTTTGGTTCTCTGTTTTAATGACTGTGGATGGAGCCTGCAGCCATCTTGCTGAAGCTCAGCTGGAGAATGGGATATGGTGGAACACACAAATTAGTACTTTTCAGTATATTCTTCCACAACAGCTGCAAATCACTACCCAGTTATATAAAATACTCTCTTCTCTCTTCTGGGTTTCTGGAACTCAAGACCTGTCAAGTGCTTTTAACATAAATAACAATATACTGTAACATCTAAAATTCCTGCCCCTTATATGTGTCTAGCAAGCTTGAGAAACTTTGCTGTCTCAGGAAGTGTCAAATGCTTCTAACATAAATAACATCTGATCATTAAGATAAGGACTCCAAAATGCCATGCCCCTTAAGTGTCCTGCTAGTCTAAGAATGTGTTTCTTTGAATCTGCTATGCTGTATGTTAAGGTAAGGCTGCCAGTTTTGGGAAGCAAAGGTGCATTTGTTCACAACTGAAAATAAAGATAATGTTGCATTTTCCTGTAAGTGCACTGGACACTAATGGAAGTGAGGATTTTTAGTTTTAGTTATTTTATGCATTTGCATCTGGTTGTTGTTTTCTTTGAAATCAACACAAGCCCCTTTAATCATCTTACATCTGACTGCTGGAGTTGTTCTGTATAAAATGTTTTTTTTTTTTATTGCAGCCTATGTTTGTCTGTAGACAGACATGTTGTGAGGATATATTTATTTCTGGTGAAAGGTGAGAAACTAACAGTAACACCCTCTGCTTAGCTACACGGCTTGTGATGGTGCAGGATGTTACAGTGCAGGCTTCCCCACAGTGTGATGTATATAATGCTGGTGAAAGGTGAGGAACTGACAGCACTGGAGACCAAAGCTGCATGTTTGTCTGTAGGCAAAGGTGTAGAGAGGGCAGGTACAGTGCAGACTTAGGGAAAGGGAAAACTGGTTAACTGCCAAAACTACACTAAACCTAAGTTGTTTCCTGGTGTGACCTGGGAGCACAAGAAAGTTGCGTAACTTGCTCAGGGTCACACTGTATGCAAGTTGGGGCTGTGAATTAACACCCAGGTCTCCAGGTTTGTAGGTCAGGGCCCTTTAATCACTATGCTATACTGACTCCAACATAAGACTTAATCACTCTATTGTGTATATGTTGCTGGTAAAAGGTGGGGGGCTAGCAGCACTGGAGACTGAAGCCCTATCTACAGAGAGAGTGCAACCAAGTACAGGATAAGTTGAGGCTCCCCCATAGTGTGACATATTTAATGCTTGTGAAAGGTGAGGGCTAACAGCTCTAGAGACTGAAGCCCTCTGTTTACCCAGAACAACAGGTATCATGCATATCTACTCAAATCTGTGATAAACTAATGTTCGCTATGAACATACAAACATACAAAAATGCCAGCAGAAACAGCCCTCATGATCTATCGAGTTAGTTTGTGTGCACAGCTAGCACCTTATAATGCTGCTGCTCCTCCATTCCCCCCATCCTAGTACCCATTCCCCTTACCCTACCCCAACCCCTCTTGAAGCTGTCTAACATCTTGCAGGCCACTACCTCACCTGTCAAGGAGTTCCACTTGTCCACCACTCTTTCCCTGAAAAAATGTCTCCTCATTTCTCTCCTGAATCTACCACCCTCCCAATCTCAGTTGATGTCCCTTCATGTCCCTCCCTTTTCTCCTCTGGAAAATCCTCTCTATAATAGTCTTGTTTATTCCCTTCAGGCACCTAAAGGTCTCAATCATACCTCCCCTCTCCCTTCTCTCTTCCAGAGAGTACATATTCAACTCCCTCAGCCTTTCCTCATATGGCTTGCTCTCCAATCCCTGGATCATCTTTGTAGTTCTATGCTGTATCCCCTCTAACAATCTGATGTCCTGCTTCAGGAACATGCACTAGTATTGCACACAGTACTCCAGGTGGGGCCTGACCAGTGACCTATACAGGGGCAGCATAACCGCTCTACTTCAAGAGGAGATCCCTCTAGCTATACACCCCAGCATTTTGTTGGCATTTGCCACTACCTTTCTGCATTGAACAGAGTTGTTCATGCTCCCTGTAATGGTCACCCCTAGGTCCTTATCTTCTGTGGAGCAACCCCATTTAAGTGATAATCCCTCCCATGGTTCTGGGCTCCAAAGTGCAGAACTTCGCACTTCTTGGAGTTGAACGCTAGCTGCCATTTATCTTCCCACTCCTGCAACTTATTCAGGTCCTCCTGCAACCCCTTTTCCCCCTCTGTGTCATCTACCACAGCTCCCATCTTGGTATCATCTGCAAACAGACTGATTTTGCTCTGGATTCCATTAGAGATATCTGCAATGAAAATCCTGAACAGTACTGGTCCCAGCATGGATCCCTGTGGTACCCCACTCACCACCACTCTCAGTGATGAGAGTCCCCCCCTTCAATACCCTTTGCTGTCTCCTCCTCAGCCAGTTCCTGATCCAGGTCACCATTTTTGGTCCTGCCTCCACATACTCCAGCTTCCTCCCAACCTCCCATGCAGCACTGAATCAAAGGCCTTACTGGAGTCCAAGTACAGAATGTCCACAGCATGACCCTTGTCCAGTTCCCATGTCACCCAGTCATAGGACTCTGCCAGGTTTGTCTGGCATAATCTTCCCATGACAAACCCGTGTTGTTGGTCGCCCTGGATTTCATTTGCCTCCAAGAAGCTCATGAGCCTCTCCATTAGGGTGGTCTCCATGAGTTGTATGTAGCATATCTTTCATAAACTTGACATTTTCTTCAGTGTATTGTATTATACAACTTGCATGTCTCAGTGGACCTGCTTGGTCATCAAAATTGAAATAAAATCAATACATGCATACTTGTTGTACATACATACATACATGCATACATACATACATGCATGCATACATACATAAATAACTGAATAAATAAAGTGTGCCCCCTGTGTGATGTATTTAATGTTTGTGAAAAGTGAGGGCATGGTCATTTACAGCACTGAAGATTGAAGTTCCCTGTTTGTTTGTAGGGCCAGGTACAGTGCAGATTTAATCACTCTGTGAAGTATTTTTTTCTGGTGAAAGGTGTGGGACTAACAACACTG
The DNA here is from genome assembly GCA_016271365.2 of Neoceratodus forsteri. Classification (NCBI taxonomy): domain Eukaryota; kingdom Metazoa; phylum Chordata; order Ceratodontiformes; family Ceratodontidae; genus Neoceratodus; species Neoceratodus forsteri. The sequence continues at coordinate 706,420,850 of CM057455.1, forward strand.
GAGACTGAAGCCCTCTTATTACCCAGATAGACAGGTGCCATACAGGTGTGCCCACTGTGTAATGCATTTAATGTTGATGAAAGGCAAGGGACTGACAGCACTTGATGCTGAAGCCCCCTGTTTGTTTGTAGGGCCATGAACAGGGCAGGTACAGTGCAGGCTTCACCACACTGTAGTGTGCTAAGTGCCCTTTGTGCAAGGTGACTTGAGGGACTGATTTCTCTGGAGAGTGAAAACCCTCTGTAAGTGACAGTGTGGGTGCAGATGTAGTGTGGAGACAGGTATAAAGTGGATCAGGTACAGTGTAGACAAGAACAGTGTGGGTGTAGGGTAAACCATTCAATTTTACTTTTTTATACAGTACTTGAACTCTGTACAAGCAAAAAGGATAGACATTTTCTTCTGGGCTTGCAGCCAACACAGCCAAGCCCAAGGCCTTCCTTCATGAAGGTTTAGTTATAATATCACGTGATGCCCATACTACGCAAGGTGCTCAAGTTGGGGGGGGGGTACTCACCAGCCCCAGTATTTTTTTTTTAATATACAGTATACTATTAAAAAGAAATATTATAGCTGTTTTTGAGAGCGTTTACCATCTACTGTTCAAAACAATGTTGTTGTTTTTTTGTGTGACCATGGTGTGATAATTTTTTTATTTGAAAATGCATTCTAAGCTATACGTACGTATAGTGTTACCATCAATCTGGATCTTTTATAAACTCAACTGACATTTTGTAATGCTTAGGATAAGGGAACCCAGGGATGCTTGGCTTCTCTTATCTTATCAAAATATTCTTGTTTTCAGGTGTGTTGTTTGCATTTTTTTTCTCTCTTTCTTTCTTCTAGGAAAAAGAAAGTTCCCCATCTTCTGGTAACATATGAAGCCACCTTTCCTAAAATAATTGTAATATAATTTTGTTGTATTTATTGGGGACAGCAATGGGGCCAACCCATTACCATCTATCCAATGTACACCTTTTAAGGTGCAGTGCAACACCCACAGAGGTTGCAAGGTATATCACTTTCTTCCCATAGGGGTAAATAAAATAAAATGTGTATTTGCTAATAACTATTTGTTATTTACAGGTTTTGAAAAGACCCAATGTATTCTAACAGTATAACCCATCTCAGTCCAGCTGAGCTGGAGGAGGGGGGTTGTGTATGCATTTCCACATATATATTTTGATTGTCTTTTCAGCTTTCTTATCCTGTCAGACAAATACAAAACAACTTTCCATAGCCTTACAGCAATGGATGCAATCATCTGCCCTCTACAGTATAAGCACAAACACATTTCTATAATTTCAGAATTCTAAAGCATTGCATACCCTGAAAAAAAGCCTTACAAGTTAACAAAAAAAAAAACCAGAGTGGTGGGTTGCTCAAATAATTCTTTCATTTTCATTCTAAGTCATTTTTACCAAGGACTGCAACTTATGAACTTAAATTCTACCCCCACCCTCTGCAACTTATTCCATGGTTGTACTCAACACAAGTGAATTCACATTGCTCTAAGATTCCTGGACTCAAAACTAAACTTGCAGTCTATATTTGTTCTGTTGTTTAAAATGCATTTTATGCATTATGCTCAGTACTGACATTGTTCTATTGCTAAAAATGTCTATGCTTCATGTTTGTGCTATTATGATTTCATATACATCTTGCTTCACCTTATCAAGTGTGTATTCAGAAAACTGCTCCACATTCATGAATGTTTTTAATGCTCATAACCAAACCTAGATACTGGGGCCAGCATTGCTGACCAACCCCTACACTATGTTCCAAGCAAAACCCAGACAAATTATTGCTCTGTTTCTCTCATCACTCCCAGGTACCCCTGGAAAATAAAGTGCACTCTATGCATGTTTTGTGATTTTAAATCTTAACAATAATAATATGGCAGAATTTAGATTCTGCTCCAGAACCTATACTTCAAGGTTTCATAGTAGACCCTACCTCACTCAGTACTTTGGAGTATTTCATTATACAGTGTAAAAAAGGATAGATCCTTTCACTTGTCACAGGTGCAAAATGCACTATTATTAGTTGATATAGGCCAAAAATATATATATTTGTCCCACTACTGCATAGTGTAAGAGGCATATTGCCGTAAGCTACATGTTTCAAGCGTGTTATTATAAAATTGCAAGATTTTATAACACAGGCCTCAGTTAGGCCTGCCAGCAACACATAGACAGGGAAATCATGTTAATCACTGTTATAGCCTCTTCTGAGATCTGAAAGCAGGGTGTAACCATGACATTGTCATGGATTTACAGATGGTCAAATGGTATTATTGGACCTTGGCCTGCACCCCCAGGTGTGTGGTCAATGCCCCATTTTTAGTTTTCTCTTTCCACAAATGTCAGAAATGTAGGCTCTGTCACACCACTATTTAAAAAAGGTAATTGGTTTAACAGATTGTTAATTATATGTTCTTAACTCAGTTTCTAACACACTTTACAAGTGTACAGGTTTCCACGGTGTGGCACACACAATATCTCCATGTACAACAGCAGTAACACTTTCATCTAAGCTGCACAAACATTCATCTTTTTCCTGAAAAGAAAACAGTTGCCACAGCTTCAATGTCATTACCATCTTTGTGCCTGACTGGCTCCATATATGGACTACTACATGAAACATGATATTATTACCTCTGCAAGTTTAATGTTTTCAGCAAAATTACACCTATTTGTAGAACTTTAAATCAACGGAATGAGGTCCAACCAGTTCAGACTCTACAATCAAGCCTATTGTGTCTGCCTACTATTAAGCAAAGCCTGGGGTAGGGGGCAATCCCCTAATTTCAGCAAGAAGATTTTTCTTCAATTTATCTTCAAGCAAGACATCCATTTTCTCTGCAGCTGCCCTTTCCAAACCTGGCAGACACTTAATATAGACTGATTATTACTTATAAACTGTTAACCTTTGTGCCAGGGTGTGATCAACTACCACAACACAAACGCTACGCCATTGTGTGTGGATATGTCATTAAAGGACTCAATGCACAATCTAATGCACCCCCTGCCAAGGCCTCTGCCTAATCCAGCCATCCAGCAGCCAGTAATATGAACACTGACTTTCTTACTATAATGGTGTTTCATCTCTCATTTACCATCTGCATAGCCCCATGTGCCTTGTGGGGTTACCACCTTTCTGCCAATGATGAACTTCATGAACTGTTATTTATATAAACATTCTAAACTGGTCATATATGTTTCATAAGGACCTATCTGTTAAGAGACATTATCAAAAGAGTCTTTAATCAAGCTCCAAGGGTGTGCCACACCTCAACACCAGGTAGCATCTACCTTATCCACTCTCAAAGTGGATTCCATGAGCTCTTCTTCATCAACAGATATCATTATGGCATATTCTGCTCTATGTGGTATTACATGTTAACCTCTTTTCACATGTCTTCATTGTGGTGTTGGCATCCCCAAGTTCTGCACTATGTTTTACAGACAAACCATTTCTGCTCCATCTGTTACCACCCCTGTACCAACTCCTGAACAGGCCCTTTTTTGACAGTAACCCTGACTATCTGTCTGCTTTTTACAAACTACATACATTTTTGTCTACATTTAGGTTTCAATCTGTGATTATCCATCACCCATAACACTGCTGTCTGCGACGTACTCTAAGACAACATTGAGACCGACTCGAGTTTCTCTTAGACCTATGTGTCGGGCCTGTAGATGATTTTTAGCTCCATCCCTACCAGCTAACTTGGGATTGTTGCCCCTTCTGAGGCACCAAGGGGGAATTTTATCTATGGTCCAGCACCCCTGATTGCCCCCCCACTTCCCAGACAGTAATACTTAGGGCACAGGCACTTATCGTATAAACATACATGTCAGGATCTGAGTTCTATTATGCTTTATTGTCATATAATCATGCTATTATATTGTAATCCAATGTACTACTGAGGAGACACTACCGTTTGGATGGTGTATAATCATTAGTTAGGCAATACTGCCATCTACAGCTTAGTGCAGAATAACATATATTTGTACAAAACTGTATACGTAATTACCAGTAACCTTGCAATATACAAGTTGCTTTGTTCAATTATCATATGTTTTGCTAGATCAGCATATTTTCCCAGTCTAGTAAGACATCAGGCTATGTGTCATTATCCAATAATGTGCCTTTTATATATCTTTTCGGTAGTTTCCATGGTAATTATCAGAGGTATGAGACCTATAGCTCTACTTATTCTCTCTGAGAAGAGACTGATGCTACCTATAAGTAAGGAAGATTCGGGGTGTTCTTCTCAGTATTTTATCACTGATTTTGGTTGTAAGCCTGCTTCTTATACCAGAAATAAATCATTGTCAGACTCTGGACACCACTTTTTTGTTGTTTCTTCACTCTTGCATAGTTTCACCAAGAATCTGAGAGAGGGTGATTTATTACACCAATTACAGGGGGAGGTAAATTGCATGGGCAGGAACAGTGTGGGGTAGGTACAGTGGATAGGCAGGCAGAGCGCTGGGGCAGGGACAGCCTGAGGGAGGTAAAGAGCAGGGCAGGTACAGCATTGGGACAGGTACAGTGTAAGGCAGGTAGAGTCCAGGCAGGCACATTACAGGGTAGCTGGGCAGATACAGTGTGGACAGGAGCAGTGCTCCTTTACTGCTACTCTGTTGAGCCTGAGGGTGGGAAGGTGAGCACTATAGTGAGAGGGTTTGTCAAGTTTTGCTTTATCTGTGGTGGAGAATGCTCTCCAGCTGCCTACTACACCTGTTTACATACAAACTGGAGCACAAGGTTATTACCTCCAGCCTCCAAGACACAAGGCAGCTACTCAAAAACCTGCAGAAATGAGGAACATGCTTGTGTAATGCATGCCACATGCACTGCCAGTGCTATGGAACCTCATCTCCTGCCTGCATGGACATGAAAGAGTTACATTCCTATGGTTACAAAGAGAACAAAAGGGGAAAAACTCCTGCTCCCTCTTAGCTAACATAGATGTTGAAATTAGAATATATATATATATGTTGGGAGAGTCAGGGTCGGTATAAAATCAATAGTGGGAAGATTAGAAACGGGCAGTAGTTTGTAATGAAGAACAGTTTAAAGCACTTTGAGTTGATCCCATTATCAGCTCAGTCCTGCTCCTCTTTTGAACAGACTGTCAAGTGTGACGATGTGTGTATGAATGGGAGGTCAGAGCCCATGTGCCAATACATGCATGATGCCACTGATCTTTGTTTACATGGGGGCCTGAGGCTGCCTTGAAGCAGGGAACCTGAACTTGGCCAGATCAGGATTTGTTTTGTTCTTTGATGTTTGTTTTTCTTCTTTTTTTTTCTCTCCCTATAAAAATGTTGTCCTCTGGCCAACTCCCCGGATTTCCTAGCCCTGTCACTTCCTTATTGTACCTTCACCCAGTGCAGTGGTATGCATTTAAAATGTGGTAACTGTGACCTGAGAGCACAAGGAAGTTAAGTAACTTGTTCAGGGTCACATGATAAGCAAGTTGGGGCTGTACATTAAAACCTAGGTCTCTAGGTTTGTAGGTCAGAGTCCTTAACCACTATGCTATAATGACTCCAACATAAGACTTACTCACTCTGTTGTGTATATGTTGCTGGTGAAAGGTGTGGGGCTAGTAGCACTGGAGACTGAAGCCCTATATTTATCTACAGAGGGAGTGCAAGTAAGTACAGGGTAAGCTGAGGCTCCCCCACAATGTGATGTATTTAATGCTGGTGAAAGGTAAGGGACTAACAGCTCTGGAGACTGAAGCCCTCTGTTTACGCAGAATGACAGGTATCATGCATGTCTATTAAAATTTGTGATAAACATAAACTAATGTTCACTGTATGTAGAATATATTTTATTTACTTGGTATTTTCTCACGTGTATTGCATTATACAACTGGTCTAGTATGATCTCCCGACATCGATCTTCCCAGCTAGAAAAAGCCCATATTTTACTGCCCGTTTCTAATCTTCCCACTGTTGATTTTATACCGACCCTGACTCTCCCAACACATATATATATATATTCTAATTTCAACATCTATGTTTGCTGGGAGGGAGCAGGAGTTTTTCTCAAGGGCTTAATGTCTGCAAGAAGGTGGCAGGGTGAGTCTCCCAAATGCAACAGGCTCCACGCATGACACGGATCTCTCACTGCCCTGAGTAGCTTGTACCCAAATATCTAATGAAGGATTGCAGGAACAGTAAAAAAATCACTGTTCTAATCCGCCAGCAAGCAAATACCATACCGATGTGGATTGTGCCCAAAATGCAGCTATTTCTCTCCTCTATAAATGCATGCCTACTGCCCAGTTTGCTGCCCGAATTGGCTCTCTTCCTTCTTTGGGAAATATGGGTGCCTGTTTGTAAAAGCAGAAAGAGGTATTTGCAGTTAGATACTCTTGTAAAGACTGTAAACTCTGGGATCTTTTGTGACTTTTGCTCAAATTGCTGCCTGACATTCTTGACTGGGATTTTACCTTAACACAGAAAAAGGTTCTGCTGCTTTGAAAAATAAAGAAATTCAGGGAGTGATCAGGAGGCAAATCATAGCAGACGAGCACACATAGAAGCATAGAGGTTGATGGCAGATAAGGACCGCAAGGCCCATCCAGTCTGCCCATTTCTTTTTCTACCTTATAAATGTGCCATCGGCCTTTGCTCTGTCAGTGGCCTATCTACTCATCTGTATTGCTCCCTTATGCCTATCCCATACCTGTTTGAAGCCCTGCACTGTATTCATAGCCACCACTTTCTGAGGTAGGCCGTTCCATGCATCCATCACTCTTTCTGTGAAAAAGAATTTCCTCACATTCCCCCTTAATCGGCCTCCCTCTAACCTCATGCTGTGTCCTCTTGTCCTGCTATTTTTCTTATATTTAAACATGTTACACTCTTTCACCTTGTTAATGCCCTTAAGGTATTTGAATGTTTTGATCATATCACCTCTCTCCCTCCTTTGCTCAAGGGTATACATATTGAGCTCCGTTAATCTGTCCTCATATGTCTTCTAATGCAGTCCATGCACCATTTTGATTGCCCTTCTCTGGACTGCCTCAATTTGGTTAATGTCTTTGTGAAGGTGTGGCCTCCAGTACTGCATGCAGTACTCCAGATGGAGCCTAACCAGTGACTTGTAAAGAGGGATTATTACCTCCCTCTTACAACTTGTGATACTCCTACTAATATACCCTAACAATCAGCTTAACAATACTTTAGTGCAGCCTTAGCGAGGGATCGTGGAGTAACCCGGCCGTTACAGCACATGCCATCCTAAGTTCTGTGAGGATTGGGAGACAGATCACGATTGAATGAGTGTATATAAAAAAAAAACCCTTTACCTAGCATTTGTTGTGTTGATTATGCAGTATTGAACTTTCCTCCACATTTACCACTATTAACGCATGATGGGATGATTACTGTCAGTTTGTTTTTTGCCGGGAATTTAGAAATGTCGGCAAGTCGGTGTCAGTGAAATTAATGTAGGTAAGTTTAAACTCGGGCAGTTGTACTGATTCCTATACAACTTGCATGTCTCAGTGGCCTTCCTGGTCATCAAAATTTAAATAAAATCAATACATACATACATACATACATATATAACTAAATAAATAAAGTGTGCCCTATGTGTAATGTATTTAATGCTTGTGAAAAGTGAGGGACTGGTTTGTTTGTTGGGCCATGAACAGGACAGGCACAGTGCAGATTTAATCACTCTGTGAAGTATTTTATTCTGGTCAAAGGTGTGGGACTAAGAACACTGGAGACTGAAGCCCTCTTATTACCCAGATAGACAGGTGCCATGCAGGTGTGCCCACTATGTAATGCATTTAATGTTGATGAAAGTCAAGGGACTGACAGCACTTGAGGCTGAAGCCCCCTGTTTGTTTGTAGGGCCATGAATAGGGCAGGTACAGGGCAGGCATCTGAGAGTGAGTTTCTTTGAATCTTTTTTTCAGTTTGTTTATTATTGCAATGTGACTTGCTATCTTTGGAGACTAATAATTTACTGACATGATTTCCAACAGATACATATGAACATACAAAATTTCCCAGAAGATAAAGGCCTAGAGGTCTATCAAGTCTGCTCAAATGTGCAGCTAGCACCCCTTAATCTGCAGCTGCCCCTCCCTTCCAACCTTCTCCTTCATTGACCCTCCCCCTTGTCCTGTCCCATCCCGTTTTGAAGCAGTCCACTGTTCTACTGGATACCACTTCTGCAGGTAACACATTCCTCCCAGCCACCACCCACTCTGTAAAAAAGGGTCTCCTCATCTCCCTCCTAAACCTTCCTCCCACCAGTCTCATATCATGGCCCCTGGTGTCCCTCCCCTCCCTTACTTTGAACAGCCCCTCTGTACCTGTCTTATTTATTCCTTTCATGCACTTAAAGGTTTCAATTATGTCCCCTCGTCCCTCCTCTCCTCCAGTGAGTACATGTTCAAATCTCTCAGCCTCCTCTAGTATGATAAGTCCCCCAGCCCCTTGATCATCTTTGTCACCCTGCGCTGCACCCACTCCAGTAACTTAATGTCCCTCTTCAGATACGGGCGCCAGTACTGCACACAGTACTCCAGGTGCGGTCTAACTAATGACCTATACCCAGTCTTAGAAACACAGAAATTGTTGGCAGATAAGGACCACTAGGCCCATCCAGTCTGCCCATAGGTCCTATACATTCTATATGGCTACTGACCCTATGTGATCAGTGACTTTTCATCACTCCCTCCCCTCTCAAGGTAACCCCGTGCCTGTCCCAGGCAAGCTGAACCTCTCTACTGTGCTTGCCCCCACTGCCTCCTGTGGCAGACTATTCCAAGCATCAGCTACCCTTTCTGTGTAGAAAAATGTCCTCACATTATCTCTTAATCTACCCACCTCCAATTTCATATTGTGCACGCTAGTTCTAATACTTTTTCTACATTGGAAAAGGTCCCCCACTTGCACCTTGTTTATGCCCTTGAGGTACTTGAAAGTTTCAATCATGTCCCCCCGCTCTCTCCTGTCCTCCAGTGAACACATATTGAGGTTTAGTCTTTCCTATGTTTTGTGGTGTAAGCCCTGCACCACATTTGTCACCCTTTTCTAGATAGTCTCCACCTTGTTTATGTCCTTACACAGGTATGGCCTCCAAAATTGCAGACAGTACTCCAGGTGAGTCCTTACCAATGTTTTATACAATGGCATCACTACCTCCCACCTCCTGCTAGTGATACCCCTGGCTATGCACCCCAGCGTGCCACTGGCCCTCCCTGCTGCCTTTGCACACTGCTTTGATACTTTAAGGTCATCAAAGATGATAACCTCCTAGATCCCTTTCCTCCTTGGTGGCAGTCAGCTTCTACCCCCCAACCTGTAGCTCTCCCCAGGGTTCCCTCTACCCAGGTACATTATTTTGCACTTTTTTGCATTGAACCTCAGTTGCCACATATCTGACCATCTTTCGAGCTGATGTAGGTCCCTCTTCATTTTCTGCAACCCTTCTGGAGTATCCACCCTGTTGCAGATCTTGGTGTCATCTGCAAACAAGCAGACCTTTCCTTCCAGCCCTGCTGCAATGTAACTAATGAAGACATTGATCAGAATTGGTCCCAGTACTGATCCCTGTAGAACCCCACTGTTTCCACCCTCTCTCCAGGTTGTACGTCATTTACCATCACTCTCTGTGTCCTGTCTGTTAACCAGTTCCTAACCCAGTTCACTACCTTATCTCCCATACCCAGACTACCCATCTTATTTACCAGCTTTCTATGTGGGACAATGTTGAAGGCTTTGTTGAGTCTAGGTAGGTGATGTCTACTGCTCCTCCTCCTCCTCCCTGATTTACTTCCCTAGTCACCCAATTAAAAAAATCAATCATATTCATTTGACATGACCTTCCTACTGTGAATCTGTTTTGCCTCAGATCCTGAGCACCTGGGATTCCAGGTGTGCCACTATTCTTTCCTTCAGTAGTGTCTCCATGATCTTTCCCATCACTGAGGTGAGGCTGACTAGCCTGTAGTGCCCCACCTCCTCCCTACTGCTGCTTTTGTGCAGTATGAATGAGCTGATTTATGTTAACCCTTTCAGGACCTATCTAATTACTGGCATTGGCACTCTAATGGTTTTATATTTGTAGGAAGGGTAAATGCTAGGCAGCTAATGGTTTGGGGGTTTTCAAGGGTTGCAAGGGGCATCAGAGGAGATAACAAAGAATTCATAGTGGTGTCAACTGCAGTGTTCCCAGATTGAACAAAGCATTTCCCAGAAGGACACCTTCTTCCTCCCTGTATGTTCCATGTAAAACTGGGACAAAACTCCTGTACACTCAAATCAATACATGTATACAATCAACTTCATTATGTCAATCAGTAAAATCACTATAACAAATGTTAAAGCTGTTTTATGTGTTCTTATTTATTTCAAATGGTAAAACTCACCTGTAACATATCACAGAAGCTCTGGAAAATTGTTGGAATCTCTCAAGCTTTGTTCTCAGGGTTCACATGTCTCCAGAACCTCTTGATGGTATTATATATAGAATAATGGCTGAGTAGGGGGTTGAGACTCTCAAGCTAGCTGTATCCAGCTCAATTATCTCCACAGTCAATTATGGTCTGATTTTCTATGGTGCAGCCTCAGATGCAATCCTAAAAAAAAATCACTGTTGGTCTCAACAAAGCATGTTGGCTGGTTACTGGGGCCCACAGGTACACCCACACCTGTGACCTATACGTGCAAACACACTGGTTGAATCTCAGAAGCAGGATCGCCTACAAAACGTGTCTATTTGAAAAAAAAATCAGCATGGGCAAAGCTCCACCAACTGCCTTGCCTCTGCTGTCTGAAGCCCCCAACCCATGTAACACATGCAGAGCATCCTCAACAAACTTTCTGGTCCCTTACTGCTGGACAGCCCAATGTCAGCAATCATTTCACTATACATCCCCCTCCTGGCTGAACAACCTCTCCCCTGAGATACTAAACATCTCCTTCCTTGGCCCCTTCAAAACTAATCTGTGCCAGCACCTCTCCCAAGCAAAGCAGTTGTTACTGCCCCCCAATACCTAGACACTGCAAGGAATGGCCTGCTCCCAGCCACTGCCTGTCTAGCACACACACACACTCTCCCCTTGCCCACCCCACACTTCTATTCACTTCCTAACATCTAACCCACCTATCTCTATTCTGACCCAACAAGGATGCCTCTCTGTCGCTTCATGTCCCTTTTTCCTTTTCTCCCTTCTCTCCTGTTTCTTGCTTTCTTTACCATTACTGGATCTCTACCCCCCCCCCACTGCCTATCCCTTTCACTTAGCCCTGGCAGACAAAGTCATAATTAACTGACTGCACCCCCCACCACTCTCTCATCTCCTATCCTGCTGCTCCTGTTATTACCGCTTGTGCTACTCCCTTCTGTACCTTACGCTGAATCTCATATACAATTGATTGTCTTCCTGTACAGTTTATGTAACTACGGTATGTGTCCTTGCATCCTGTTGCCTTACTATGATGTTTACCTTTACTGATGTGCATTGAAAAAACATGTTTTTGTATGTACTATCTCTGTATTCTGCATCTGAAGCAGACCCTTTGTAAAAGAACCTCTGGTTCAAATGTATTTTAATCCTAGCAATAAATAAATAAAATAAAATAAAATACATAAATAAAATTATAATGAGATTTTACATACTCCCCAGGGGTGGGATGCCACATAAACCCTGAGTGCGAAGCTCAAGGGGTTTATTTAGGCATCCCACACCCAGAGTGTGCATGAAATTCGAGTTTTACACATCCATACACAGCCATTATTTTATATAATTGCTGGGGAGCGTTTTCTCGCTACAGCAACTTTGCTAAATAAAGTTATTTCTATGGAGCCCTGGACCAGTTGGGTTTCAGTGCGGTTCACGGCTCCTGATAAAAACAATTGCTCATTTTTTTTTCATAGCCAGCTTATGTTAAAAAAGTTTCACAGTAAATAACTTTCTGCCACTGAGTCAGAGTGTGGCAAACTATGCAAGGGTGAGGAATGGCGGCAGGCACCGAGTGAAGGAGCAGTGGCTGCGCAAGCTTAGTGTAAGAGAAACCCAGCACGTGTTCACTGTTATAACCTGCAGGTTATTATGACGAATTATAACTGGGATTCTGTATGGGAGACCCCCCCCGCTGCAGTTATTATAGCTCTATTATGTACTGACACAGGATAGCCTGGCTGAGATGCAGTATTTCATATTCAGTGGGGACATACTTTTATCCATTTTGGCAATGTACTCACATAGGATAACTTTGCTGAGATGCAGTATCTCATTTTCAGGGGGGTCCTAATTTTACCTATTTTTACAATGCACTGATACAGGTTAATCTGGCTGAGATGCAGTATGTCATTTTCAGTGGGGTTTTACTTTTACCCATGTTTACATCTGTATGCAATGTACTGACACAGGATAGCTTTGCTGAGGTACTGATGGCCCCCACATGCAACATGGTAGTGCTGACTTAAACTGCACATATGAAAGTTTCGCACAAACCTAGTCACGTCAGCACTGCCATGTTATGCACAGCTGACTTGGGGGCAAACTGCTCATGCGTGCATATAATGCGTGCACAGTTCTGTAATTGCTGTAGTATCAGTTACATCTGTTTCTAGTGCAGCAGAGCACTGCATATTCTTTTCAGCAATCTTGCCAATCCTAAAAGCTGTCCACAGCTGTATTGGCTCTGACCAGATCTTGTTGTGGTTGTCATTACTTACTGTAACTTTAATTTGGCAGGGAGGTAATCTAACTGGGAAATATTTTCAGTCATCTGAGACTAGCGTTGTTATTGAAACTCTGTGAATAAGGTGTCTGATAAGGGGAAGAGCTGAAGAAGGCTTGAGGGACTGTGGATTACAAACAGGAGTTGACTGTGGACTCTGTTTGCTGTAGAAGCTGAGCGGGAGAGCAGCAACCAGCTACCTTAAACTTGAGCTGTGTTTTTGCCCTGTAGTTTACAGAAGAAAGTCTTTTTTTACCTGATTGTTTTGTGCAAACACTGAGTACCAAAGGAACAACTCCCCACCCACCCCCATTCCCCACCACCCCGGGTACTCTACCTTTATAGTGGAAGGCCATGCCACACCTACTTAAAGACACAGGAACTGTTCAGCAGCACAGCACAAGCAATAGCCTAGCTGATATATAGGCAGAATTACAAGGGGTGTAGCTAGCAACTAGGTCCACAAGGGCACATAAAAGATGAAGAGAGAGAAGTTGTAAGTCACTACAGAAGGAGAGAAAGACAGCGAGAGAAGGAGAAGGAACAAAAGGATTAGGAGGGGAGGAATATCAGCAAGTACAGGATGATGCAGGGAGTAGTGCAGTGCTCTGGCTGTGGTGCAGCAGTCTTCAGAAAAACATTCTGGTTACTGCTGTGCTGCCCCTTTTGCAGGCACCTGTCTGGGCTGAGGGCAGAGGTCACCAGTCTCCAGGCCATGCTGTCAGGAATACTGGGGAACTTTGCCCCACCCAGAGGCCACCAGATCCCCAGCCAGTGCCACGGCGACCACCCAGGCAGATAGCAGGATGGACTATGGTGGGCTCAGGAAGGTTCAGGGGAGGGGGGGCAGAGACACATCCTCAATCCAGTCCAGCTCATGAACCCCTACACACTGTTTGAGGAACAGGACAGCCCTGAAAAGGAACCCGAGGCTGAGACCAGGGAGGAGGTGAGGGTCCTCCAGCAGGGAGATCCAGTGGTGGAAGGAAGATGACCCCATAGGAAGATGTTACTCCTGTTGGGGGACTCAATTGTCTGAGGAAGGGATTTGGGCACAGATAGTAGAGAGGAAAGGGAGGTAAAGTGGCTTAAAGGAGGCATAGCTCAGAGGGAGGGGGAGTGCACCCAGAGGATTGCTGAAGCTGTGGCAAGGAAGAGAGGGCTGGAGGTCATTATCCACTTGGGGACAAATGACCTATCCTAGGATAAGGCAAGCTTGAAGCAGGTGAAGGAGGACTCTGCAGTGTTGGGAGGGTGCCTGGGGAAGGTAGCAAGGTCTGTGACATTTTTGGAGGTGCTGCCAGTCCATGGTTGGGGGGGGAGGAATCTCTGAATTAGTAACTTCAGCACATGGTTGAAAGGCTGGTGAAATAAGAAGGGATATGGCTTCATTGGGGACAGGGGACCCACCTGGAGTGATGAAGCCCTGTACAGTGGGGACAGACTGCATCTCTCCAGAAAGGGGAAGGAAGCCTTCAATGGACAGTTTAAATGCTTTACTGAAGAGGGTTTAAACTAGTCTGGAGGGAGGGCAACAGGAGTAGAGATACTCAGGCAATCCACCCCCACATGGAAGAGGAAGCAGAACAATGGAGCAGGAAGAGGAGTTGATATCAAGGTCATCAGAGTCAGGCAGAAATGGAGTAGGAAAGGAATCAGGAACACAACATAAAAATACAGGGAAAAGGGGGAAGATGTAAGGGACTAAAAACAGGAAGAGAGAGAGAGGTCAGGCAGTAAAACTTGGAAGGTCATGGTGACAAATGCACACAGCCTGGGAAATAAAGTCCCAGATATGAAGGCCTTTGTAACTGAAGGAGCCCTGGCTATAATAGCAATAATTGAAACCTGGTACACAGCTAATCATGCATGGGAAACAAATGTACCAGGATACGTTCTAGTCAGGAGGGATAGGGAGGGTAAAAAGGGAGGGGGAGTAGTCCTGTATGTCAGAGAGGGTATAATGGAAGCATAGGTACAGGGTAGGTAGGGGGAGGCTGAGGCACTGTCAGTCATTCTTCAATCTGAAATGGCACAGAAATAAAGACAGGGTGATATAAAGGCCTCCAGGATGGGGAGAATAACTGTACAGGGAGCTAGTGGAGTAAATACACAAAATGACAATGAAAGGTGAAATTCTACTGATGGGGGTTTTCAATATGCCAGATGAGGATGGAAACACCAGTGTAGTTGCTTTAGCCAGAAGCAGAGGCATCCTTGATTCATTCCAGAAGGCTGGACCCAGGCAGCTTGTGCTTGATTCCACCAGAGACAGGGCAATTCTAGATCTAGTAATGACAAACGGTGATCAAATCACAGATGTCCAGGTAGAAGGGCAACTAGGATCCAGCGATCACAGCATGGTGTGGTTCAGCATAGGGATAGAGACTCACTTAAGTCATACTAGGACAAAGGTTTTGGATTTCAAAAATGCTGACTTCTCTGAAATGGAGAAGGAATTCAAAAGAGCCTTGGAGAGAACAGGGGCAGGAGGGGGAATGGAAGAACAGTGGAAGTGTCTAAAGAAAGCCTTACTGGAAGTAACAAACCAATGCATCAGATTGGTATCCAAAGGCAAGAGAAGGAGAAAGTCACTGTAGTTCTCAAGAGAGGTGGCGATAAAGGTCAGGGCAAAAAAGGAAAGGGTTCAGGAAATATAAGGAGACCCAAAGGGAGGAGAACAGGCAGGAGTATCTAAAGTGTTCAAGGGAAGCAGGATAGGCAGTAAGAAGAGCAAAGGCATGGACTGAGGAAGGTTTAGCACAGTCAGTTAAAGAAAGGGGGCAAGACATGCTTCAGGTACATCAGCAAAAGGAGGAAAAACAAAGGGGGGGTTGCAAGGCTCAAGGGAGATGGAGGGTAATTCAAGGAGGGTGACATGGAAAAGGCAGATATACTGAATAAGCGGGTGCTCTATCCTTTCCCTCCTGCGCTGACCCCCCGGTACCCAAGTTTGCTCCCGAACCCGGGTCGCCAGCGTGGCGCAAGGTGTGGTGTCCAGTGCCTCAACCCTCAGCACCACCGGGCCGGCCAGTGGAATAATTCTTGAAGAAGAATGTAATACTGTATCATAGAGGGTTAGGCCAGGTCCCTATATCTTTGTGGGTAGCAGCAGCACATGCAGCATCAGCCCTTAGCCTAGGTGCAGTGTGTGAACTGTGATTTATTGTGCGAGTGTGTGTGCATGCGAGCATGCATGCGTACATGCATGTGTGTAATAAAATATTTTTTTTTGTAATTTTAACTTTGTTAAATTTATAACAAACAATAAACATAAACCAATGCCATTACGCAAAGAACAAGCAGTGAGGGGATATCATAAAAATTATGAACACTACACCAAAACAGTTAAACCCCCATTTATTTAACAAGAGCTCCACCCAAACCCCTCAATAACCTCCTCCCTTCTCCATCCCCCAAATAACTCCCACCCACCCTTCCTTACCCCCATAGCACACTACCTACAGGTTAACTAAACTGAAGGAAAGGGGTAATCCAAGACCTTTCCGGGCCTGAGCTCAACATGAAAGAGGCGTTTCATCCCACCTACTCAATCAGGGAGTCTTAAAATGGAAAGGAGAGTGTAAAGCTGCTCCCATCTGTTCTGGATGAGGTCAGGGCATTGATGAAGTCTGGAAATCTGCTTCTCAACTGTGAATGCCTGCCCCATCTCACCATACCATTCACAAAATAATGGAGTAAGCTCAGCACGCCAGTAATGAAGGATAATGACTTTCGCCACCATGGTAATCAAAGCCATATGAGTTTTGCGGTTCCCAAAAAAGAGGGCGGAAAGTCCCCAACCAAACAAATCTTAGGAGTGAAGGCATCTCCCAATCCCAATAAAGGGTCCAATGAGGCCTTGATTTTAGATCAAATCAGGGTAATCTTAGGGCATTCGTAAAGCATATGATATTGATGACCTTCCGCTGTCCCACATCGAGTATATTGTGATGTAACCGATCGTCCCATCTTAAATAACTTAGAGAAGGTGTAGAACAAAGTATGCAATATCTAGAATTGGGTCCACTACTAACGATCCCTTTTAATGAATTTATACAGATTACGCCAGATGCATTTCCAGTGACCCATATCTGGTTGCTGTTGAAAAATCTGCTGCCAGTAGAAACCAACATAAGAGAGGGCTTCAGGATCCAGGGCCTGTAGGCACTCATATAGTTGGGCTACAGAGTGGGGCTGAAGCGCCAATGGGGATAGCTGGGAGAGAGCTCCTGCCTCTGTCTGGGCCCAGGGGATACAACCAAGGACTGAGGAGAGGACAGCGGCCAATTGTCAATATTTAAATGTGTGAAATGTGGGAATGGAAAATAGTTCTTGTAGCCTTCGATGGGAATAGATCTTCCTATTTTTGACAATGGAGGAGACTGATACAGTTCCAGGCTAGGGGAAAAATGCAACCAGTATGTGACGGCCCTCGATTCTAATGTTGGGATTCACCAGGATGGACTGGAAAAGGGAATGGGACCAGTCTTACCAGTCTTTCTTAAAGGGACACTGTCAACCCCCTTAGGCCTGAAAGTGCCCCTAGTTTAAAAAACACATTTTTTGATTGTTTACATTCTATAGAGACTGTTGATGTAGATGGTAGTTTGATTCAGCCCTCATTTTCTTTAAAAAAGTGAAAAACTGAGTGCCCACCATACTGGTGTTACCACACCAAAACATGTTGGTTTGCATTTATTGAACAATTCCCACTACATCTTTTCTGGACTCAGGTGCACCCCCAACACAATCCAGAGTGGGAGTAGAGGAGACTATTGTATCATGAGTGGCTGTACTGTCTAATGGTGTTTCTGATGTTCAGAAAGTATGCAGTAAGAACAGTGCAATGAGTTGATGCAAAACAAGGCTGGGTATAGCTATACATTCCCATGCATTTCAGTTCTAATAATCAAAGAGGCAGACAAAACAACCAGCAACGTCAATGAATTTTAGAGACGGTAAGCAATCATAAAATATAGGTTTTGACCTAGATATAATATGATGCAAAAAAGGTTGACAGTGTCCCTTTAAGAAAATGCTCCAATTGCATTCTAGCCTTAACAGACCATGAGATAGGGAGAGTTTTCAAAGAAGCTGGAAGATTGGAAAACCTAGTGTATAGAAGGCTAGCACAAGATACTCCTGCTTTCCAGCACAACTCTGCATCCATATGGAGCCAGAGCAGAGAATAACCCTTGCCATCTAGAGCAGAACCCCAGCGCAGGAATTTGGCAGCATGAAGAGTCAAATAGTAGAGATAAAAATGGGGAAGGCATAATCCACTCTTATTCTGAGGGGCAGTAAGTTTATGGTAGGCATGACGAACCGTCCCCTCCTTCCAGAGGAAGCTGTTCAGTGATCCTCGCGGGGTAGTAAACAAGACCTTAGGAAACTACATCCCCAACATGCCCATTGGGTATAGTAACCAGGGTAGGATATTCATCTTAAGGATATTAAAACAGCCCCAGAACATCATAGGGAGGGAGGACAATCTAGCTAAATCAGCTTTAATATTCTGAAGAAGGGGCGAGAAGTTGAGAGAGAGAGAGACTAGGTCTGGCAGATGACAGGGTAGAAAGATTCCCAAATATTTAATAGCCTTAGGTTCCCAGGATAAACCCAACCTCAGGATATCCTGCTTTGGAACATAGGCACTGAGTGGCATAACGTGTTTTTTCGAGGTTCAACCTGTAACCCTCTAGTTTAGAGAAGGCCTCAAACTCAGCTAGTGCAGCTGGGATGGAGGAGACCAGATCTGAGAAACGAAAGAGCAGGCCATCCATGTAGGTAAAGAGTTTATATGTCTGATTCCCTACTGGAATACCTTGGATGGCAGGGGAAATTTGTAAACATTGAAGGATCGGCTTGAGATAGAGATTAAACAAGAAAGTAGAAAGGGGACAGCCCTGTCATGTGCTTTTTCCCAAAGGAAAGATGTCAGAAGAAAGTCCATTGCATTGAATTCTTGCTGAACAACTGGTATATAACACTCGCAGCCAGGTATTAAAATTATGGGAAATTCCAAACTTGTGTAATACCTCAAAAAGGAAGGGCCAGGATACACAATCAAAGCCTTCTCTTCATCCAGAGAGACCAGGGCCACCGGGAATGTGTAATAAAATCTGACAGCCAGCCACCAGTGCAACTTCTTGCATGCTATTTGTGTCCCCCCTCCCCAAACAAGTCAGTCAGCTCTCATCTCTTCCTCCCTGTGCTCCATGGGATAAATCTGCAACCTTTGGCTCGGTGAACAGGGCATTCTATCATGTAGAATAAATAATACAAAAAAATAATCCTTGAAGAAAAAGTAAAGTAATAATCTGTGTCATAGATGGTCAGGCCAGGTCCCTGGATATTTGCGGGCAGCAGCGCCTGCAACATCAGCCCTTATAACCTAGGTTCAGTGTGCAAACTGTGAACTACTGTGTGTGTGTGCGTGTGTGTGTAGTGTGTGAACTGTGAACGTGTGTGTGTGTGTGTGTGTGTGTGTGTGTGTGTGTATAATAAAATCTGACAGCCAGCCACCAGTGCCACATCTTGCATGCTATCTGGGTGACCTCTCCGCCCCTTGAATAAGTCAGTCAATTCTCATCTCTCCCTTCCTGTGCTCTGTGGGGTAAATCTACAAGCTTTGGCTCAGTGGACATTCTTCACATGGAATAATCCTTGAATGAAAATGTAAATATTGTGTCATAGAGGTTTAGGTCAGGTCCCTGAATCTTTGTGGGTAGCAGCACCTGCAGCATCAGCCCTTATAGCTTAGGTACAATATGTGTGTGTGTGTGTGTGTGATGGTGACAGACCTGTGTGTGAATTAATCCAACAGCCACCACCACTTGCTCTTGACCCTGAACAAGCTGCAGACTGCAGTGACATTATGAGTTCTCCAAAAATAGAAGGCAAATGCCTGGGGCAAAAGGATGTAAACGTAAAAGTTTATTCAAGAGACCAGAAAGAATAAGTGGCCCAAAAAGTAAAGTATAAACACTACTATCTGTTGAAGGGCTGAGTTAAATGCTGCTACTATCAGTGTGCAGGCTAAGTCTCAAAATACTGAAAACTCAGCAACTCGGTGGACTATCTATGTCAGAACAGCTCAGTTCAGCAAACAAAGTTTAAAAACATAGTAGCAAGTCGTGTAAGAAAAGTGCAAAAACAGAGAGTGTTCCAAATGTACATTAAGTTAAAACACTTAAAGGGATAACTCACAGTGGAGTTGCATTATTTGCAACACATACATATCAAATAACTCAATCTATGACTGCAAATATTAGCTCTACTGAATCTGATGAGATGATGATGATGATGATGATGATGATGATGATGACGACCATGGTCATGGTGAGACTGATGATAAGCTTGTGACTTCACCTTTAGCTATGTCTCATTCTGGTTCTGACAGTGACAATGTGGATAAAGATAAAGATAGGAGTAAAGTGAAAAGAGAAAAAGAAAGTCAAAGGCTCAAGCCACACAAAGTGAAACAAAGTCTGACAGTAGTGATGATGTTAATGGTGCTGCAGAGGATTCAATGATTGTATCACCTGATGAACCTGAATCCTCGCTGATCTGTCTTCCCCACATAAACCCAGCCACTTGTCTCCTACTGAGCTCATTACTAGGCTTAGACAGTCCACTTCTACTGTTTGGAATCATTTTTACATAAACCCCAAGGATGCTTGCCAAGCTATATGTGTACATTGCAGTACTTGTGTTAGTAGCGGGAAAGATAAAGGGCATCTTGGAGCCACAACAATGATGCAACACCCTACATAACTTCACCCCATCATTATACATGGTTCAAATAAACAGTCTAACATTGGTGGCTGGAAATGTAGCAGGGCTCTCGGTGTACAGAAACATCCTACTGAAACAATGAGAGATGATCACCAGGCAAGATCCAAAAGTTCACATTCACCTCAAGATAATTCTGAAAGGTCCTCTGTTTTACCAGGTATGGCATGTAGTTGTACAACACCCCCAGCCAAATCTAACTTTACCCCTGATTAGAGGCAATTGAAGTTAAAAGAAGTTTTTGAAAGAAAGTCTAAATATTCATGAAACCATCCCGTAGCACTGGCAAAAAATAGTAAAATAGCAAAAATTATCACACTTGATTTGCACCCATACTCTGTTGTGGAATTCATGGGTTTCAGAAGGCTTAAAGAATACTCAGAGAGATACTAATTAATGGCAAGTAGAAAATATAGTAGATGCCGCTTATGCGGGATAGCTTAGTAGCAAGACGATCATCCCAATTAAGCGCTCATCCCATAAAACCAAAGTTTGATAGCCAGGCTTGTGGAACTGGAAATGGGATGGGATGGGGGAAGTGCTTTACTCACATGCTTGTGGTACTTGCGGTGCGCTAAGTGCTAATTTTTAAAGTAATTGACGCATTAGCATTAGCATTAGTGGTGTGGAGGAGTTATGGTAAATTACGTTGTTTCTGCTTCGTTTTTGCTTGTGCTTGTTATATTTTTTCATGCTTGTGCTTAAAATTCTGACTGTGACATTTCACTTTGAGAAAGAACACTATGTACTTGAAACAGTTTACACTGTTTACAGCACAGTGTAGATTTTGTCATCACATTCTTAGCCTTCGTACTGTAGGTACTCCTCGTATTGTTGCAGCAGTACATCTGCTGTTTCTAACACCATGTATGAGGTTGAGGGTTGTTGAGCATCATTCCCACACTCTGGTGCTGTACTGCAGGCAGGTACTGTTACCGAAGTAGAGGAAACACTGGCAGAAGTAAAAAAATCCAGGACTGATTTTGTTTTGTTTTCGGTTATAACATGTGCTTGAATTGTCCACTCTGCCTCAAACAAAGCCTCCCATGTTTTGATTTTGTCACAT
The DNA here is from genome assembly GCA_016271365.2 of Neoceratodus forsteri. Lineage (NCBI taxonomy): Eukaryota > Metazoa > Chordata > Ceratodontiformes > Ceratodontidae > Neoceratodus > Neoceratodus forsteri. The sequence goes on from CM057455.1 coordinate 706,442,450, forward strand.
TGCTGGCACTACAGCATGGCTGAGTGCAGTCCACTTAGAGCATCACTTGCTGACACTGTCTCCTCCTGCTCTTGCTCCTCGGATTCATCTGCCGTGGCTCCTCCAGCTGCTCCGACAATAGCACTTACAACTTGAGTCACTTAGTTCACCCACAGTTGGCTCATCACAGTCCAGGTCAACAAAGTCAGTAAAAGTGTTTCCATCCATGTAGCTTGGAATGCTGATGTCCTCTAGTCCTGTCACGCTGATTTCTTCGGTAGGCACACTGACATCATTACTGAAATCAGCCTTTTGGAAACAATTGTGGTTGTTTTAAAAGCTTGCCAAGCACAATGAAGCATAAAAATCACATCCAACAGATTCACTTTGCGGGCGATTTCTGCGGCATATGCTGATTCCACTTCATCGATGGTGCTAAGAATTTTGCCAGCCAAGTAAGACCGATAGTGGCCCTTAAGGTTCTTGATTACCCCCTTATCCATAGATTGGATTATGCTTATGGAGTTAGGAGGGAAAAACACTAATTGTATGAACTTCAACCATCTGGCAAGCTCATGGGGGTGGGCTGAACAATTATCGACTAGCAACAAAATCTTTCTTCTTTTATGATGATGCTCTGCATCCCTGGTGAACAGCCATTCCTGGAAAATGTAGCCCATCATCCAGGCATTAGCAGAGCTTGTGTATATAATCAGCAGTGACTTAAGGTATTTGGGTAAACATCTGGGGCTCTTGCTTAAGCTTTTCAGTCCCACTCTGGTTAGCACAGCACATGACGGATATTCTGCCTTAGGCTTTTCTTTCAGCCAACTAAATCTTTGTTTTTGTGTGAGTGCCCATAGTCAGGATAGCCTCTAAAGAACAGGCTGGTTTTGTCTGCATTAAATACATCTTCTGGTTGATAGCCAGCAAGCAGACCTGGCAGCACTTCTTTTATTCAGAAGTTAGCAGCATTGGAATCAGTATCTTGTTTTTCACTGTGCTCTCTCTTAAAGATGATCTGAAGGCATTGCTTCCATCTTGACAGTCAGCCATCAGTCACCTCAAATTGTGAATGTCCCATTTGTGTGGCCAAATTGACAGCACTGGATTTCAGCATAGGGCTGGATATATGAGCCCCTTTCTCCAAAACCTTAGAAAACCATAGTAAGAGGGCATCGACAACATCGTTATCTTTGCCCTCTCATTTCCTCCCTCTGCTAGGATTCAAATTTGCATTCCACTCAGACAGAATCGAGTCACGATTCTTACTGATCCTTCCTGCCTGACTTTTAGAGCTCTTGAACTCGGCAGCTACGGAGGACAGTGAACGAATAGCATAATTGAGTGCTTCAACAACCCGTACATGCTCAGCAATCGTGAGTTCATTTCTTGGCAGAACTGACATCATGGACCTCCTCAGCAAAGTAAGTCAGAATAAAGTGTGGTTCTGTAGGCCTTGTTTTATCTGTGATTAACTAAAGAGTGTCAGCATCTGATTGCAGCCATTAACAGCCACTTACAGTGTACAAAAATAGTCAATCAGCTGTCAGGATCAGTGGCTGTAAATAAATGGATTTAGTTGTGAGGTGTCCCAACAAAATGAAATGAGTCATTAACTGTGTCCCATTTATAGGAAATTTAACACCTATCTTAATTACTAGGGTAAAAGTGTTCCCATGGAGAGGTCCCACTTAAGCAACCATCCCACTTAAGTACGTCCCATTTAAATGACTTGCCCCCTACTTCTCCATAACTGCTGTGCCCAGGATGTATGACAACTTAATACTTCAGGTAAGACATGGTCTCCAAGAGGCTGAGAACAAGGTAGTTCACTTGACTACTGATATATGGAAAGACTATTGACTCTATCAACTATCAATAGCTAGTTTCATGGAAGCCCAAAAATGGATATGAATTTTGAAGCATGATAACCTTTAAAATACAGTCAAAAGGAGGTGGAGGAAGGGGCTTCTACCACACTTCCCAGTTTTAGCAGCAACATCCCATAGCTCCAACCAAGCCTAACTGTATCCCTGCAAAGGGCATGCAAAAATTAAATTAACCAGGTATTACCTTTTTAATGCTTGGCATACTGACCAACCCTCTAGAGTTGAGGGAAGGAGGTGTTTGACTCTGACACATGCAACCCTCCCCTCATTTGCAGTGGACATCTATTACAGGTATGCCTCCTACTGAGCCCAAAACCAGCATTGAGACATGGTTATAGGGCTAACTGATCCTGGCAACAGTCCAAATTTCTACTCAGGTAATGGGGCCAGCAAGCACTGAGGAAGCTTTGGAAAGGGCATCAATTTTAAAGCATAGTAGCTTTTCAAATGTAGTCCAAAATAAAAAGTCCTCCTGGTGCTGCTTGTAGTTGGGGGTAATGGGGAGTGGCTCCTGCTACATGCTCCTGCTTTCCACGACAACCTCCTGGGGCTCCTACAGTGTGTGGCTTTATCTCTGAAATGGTCATGCATAAATTAAAAAGGTATTATTAGTTTTTTGCTTGTCAGTTCCAAAATATGCTCTCTTATTGTTTGGGGGGGGGCGGGTAGGAGCCAACACATGCTTCCTTCACTTATGTGAAGCAATGAACTCCTGCAGCTCCACCAGACTTTAAAACAGGCATCGAGCAAAGGTTATTGGGCTAGCTGGTAAATGTGTCAGAGTGACTCAGTTTGTGATACATTGCTTCTGGGCCAAAAGGTTGTGGTTTCTAATCCCACACCAAGATAGGGCTCACACCATAATACTGGCACTGGAAAGAAGTATTAAGAGGTAGCTGTTCTGTAATGATGTGCTGTCCTTTGGATGAATGGTTTAACTGAAGTCCCTTCTGCCAATCTCTGGTACTGTCCTGGCAGGTGTCTTGGTTGATATACTGTAAAAGAACCCAATGCACTTTTAGTGAGAGTAGGAGGATTTTTATTATCACTAAATATAACACATGCAAATCAAATCAATCAGCATCCTAAATTCTACATAACGTTTTGTCCCAAACAAAAAAATAACATAGAAGAAAACCTCCATTCCAAACTTTCCAACTGAAACCACTGACCAATATAGAAATGAGATGTACTAAACTTCTTCTATCCAGGATAGCAGGGGGTGTGTTTCCAAAAGGTAGCCAAAATTGGCCCTGGCAAGTTTGCTTGTTCTTTTTGAAATACCAACTGTACTTCATACTCTGTTTTCTCTATTAGGCCATATATTGGAATACACTTTTGTTACAATATAAATTGACATCTAATCTGCCAAATGATCCACTTTATGATAGAAAATATAACTCTTAGAGTTCTTGGGTAATATTTATTCCACTCCACTGGAAATCTCTATAAATTAATACATCATATAGCATACTGAATGTCAAAACAAGGGTGCCTTCCACTTTTTGGCCAAAAACATCAGTTTCAGTTTCAATGTTTATTTGTTCAACATAAAAATGTCATTACAAAATCAAAAACAATACTTTACTTCACCAGGTTAAACATTTCTATACAATAGTATCTTTTAGAGACCAGCTTTATATTTACAATCCTTAAATAACCAGTATGTCTAAGGGCTAACAATGTAAGTCAACATTGCACTAGAATTTAAGTATTGCACATACTTAACAGTAATGCAGGAGTTAACAGTAAACATCCACATGGTAGGGTACATTCACATTTATATATTGAGAGAGTAGTTATTTGATTATGAATCTAAAAAATGTTTCTAATGAATCTAAAGGTTGTCATCTGGGTCATTATAAGACTTTCCACCAATAGGGTATTTATTCTGTAGAATGTAATATGCCATTTCAAAAACTTTTACTAGTTTTTCTATGTTTTATCATCTCCTTATAAAATATTGCCACTTCTAGGGTTAGTCTCACATCTCAGGGATGCAACAGCACATCTTCCAAGTTACATGGATATGGGAGGATATATTTTTCTATATGCTGTTACCTCCATGTTGTATAAATAAGGCAGTTAAGAGTAATATGTTGACGAGTTTCTACATGCCCTTTGTTACATGGGCAGGTATTATCAGAAGGGCTATCCCCCTTTCTGTTAAACCTGGACTCTCTCCAGTTAGTGGGTAAGAGCTCCATCCTAGCCATTGTCAATAATCTTTTGTATTCAGGTAAAATGGGCAAGGTACGGTAGTGTTCGAAATTGTGTTGCTTTTTATTTACAGCATGCCATTGGGCAATTTTAAGTTTGTTTATCAAAGTAATTTCTTCCTCCATAAATTTTTGAAAAATTCTTTTTTTGAATCTTTTCTGATAAGATAGTGATATTGTAATTTTGTTCAAACATAAAAACCAGATACATTCATAACCAATTTTTTGTAGTGTGTTTATATGCTGTTGAATCCACATGGAGGTCAGTCCCTGTTTTAACCATTTTATTTTTTCGGAGAAAGCCCATATAAATGGTGGCGCAGTTTTATTGTCTATTATTCTAAACCAATAACATATCAGTCTAAATGAGGCCATTGATTTATGAGAGATCCTTCCCAGTTCTTCTTGTACCACACAGTTGGGAGTTGAGTTAGGAACTTTTGGTAAGGCTTTATTATAATTATTATATGGGATGTCTATGACTTCTGTCACTTGATATCCCCAAACATCTGCACCATACAGGCTAATGGGATTTAATTTCATCTCAGCTGCCCACAAGGCCGGGATGACTGACCATCCCCCATAGTTACAATTGAATTTGAGTAGCCCTCTGGCTTTAAGCTTTACTTTTTTTTCTGGTTGTTAATATGATGTGCCTGGTTCTCAGTATGATAAAACATAGTACCTAGATAAGTATATTGTTTAACTTGTTCATTTTTATGTTTGCTTGCACGCATGTGCAAGAAACATAGTGCCATCATCCGAGATTTCGGAGATGTGTCACCTCCTCCTCCAGTTCAGTCAGTGTGTTGGCAGGCACGGCCCCTGTAAGCCAATGCATGCTGGAGCTGTCTATGACAAGCTCCAAAATGCAGTGGCGTACAGTTGAAAGGGGGAGCTACGCTTCAGTGAGCAGCGATCAGATATCACCTGCTCATGCGCAGCTCCCCTACACACACACACACACATGCCACGGATACGCATGCTGCCCCCACACACACTCTATAGCCGGCAGGGGTGCCCAATCCCCATCGACTGTGCTCGCTCCCCAAAGCCTCCCAAATGCCATGCTGGGTGCTCACCCCAGCATGCAGCAACTCATAGTATAGCTGATGGGGTGCCCAATCCCCCATCGGCTTCACCGTCTCTCCCTCCCCATGCTATCGCTGATGGGGTGCCCAATCCTGTGGCTTCACTCCCCCAGTACAAGGTACCCGCTGGAGCCCACCCCAGTGTGGCAAGTGATGCTTTGGCTGACGGGTGTCAATCCCCGTCAGCTGAACATCCCCAACCATCCTTGTGCCACACTGGGAGCCCACCCCAGTGTGGCAAGCGTCCCGTCGTCACTGAAAAAAAAACCTGTAAAGAAAAATGGTCCCACGTAGTCTCCTGGCCCCCTCCCACAACCGCACCACCCACTGTGCATCCAGCCTCCCCACACCCCCCCTCACCCCATACTTACCTCCGGAGCTCAGCGCGATGATCTTCAGTGGACCGGGAACATGTCTGCACTCTAGTAAGCTGACCACGAACTGAGGAAATGCTGGTAAGCTATATAATGGGCTAGATAGGGGTTTTTCAACTTTATTGCATATCTCAGGCATTTTTTGGAATTTTTGCACCAAATTTTCAACATGGGGTTTCAGGCCCAAAGGGTGATTTCGCAGTCACTGCGTGAAATCACCCTTTGGGCCTGAATAATGCCATGACAGTGACATCATTCATGAGAAGGGGTCCCAAAAAAACCATGTTGAAAATTTGGTACAAAAATTCCAAAAAATGACTGTTTTACAAGCGTGTGTTGCGCAGTTCCTATGCAGGCTCGTAAGTTCACGAATTTTCAATATTTTCACTCCAGATTTTCAACATTGCCATTTTACCACACCTTCTTATGAGTAGTACAGTTGTCATTTTTCACATCTCACCCAAAATGTGTTTCCGCCCATGTAGCGTACAATGGTGCAGTCAGTGTGTGAGATCAATGTACGGGACAAATTAAGAAAATCACAGTGACACTGTTCATGAGCCGAGGTCTTACAATGGCTATGTTGAAAATTTGGTGAAAAAATTCCTAAAAATGATTGTTTTACGAGGGTGCATTGAGCAGTTCCTACGCATTTTCGTAAGTTCATGAAATTTTCAATATTTTCACTCCAGATTTTCAACATTGCCATTTTACCACACCTCCTTATGAGCAGTATAGCTGTCATTTTTCATATCTTGCCCAAAATGTGTTTCCACCCATGTAGCGCACAATGGCGCAGTCGATGTGCAAAATCAATGTATGGGACACATTAAGAAAATCACAGTGACACTGTTCATGAGCAGAGGTCTTAAAATGGCTATGTTGAAAATTTGGTGAAAAAATCCTAAAAATGACTGTTTTACGAGCGTGCGTTGTGCAGTTCCTATGCATGCTCGTAAGTTTGCAAATTTAATATTTTCACTCCAGATTTTCAACATTGCCATTTTATTACACTTCCTTATGAACAGTACAGCTGCAATTTTTCATATGTCGCCCAAAATGTATTTTCGCACATGTAGCGCACAATGGTGCTGTTGATGTGTGAAATCAATGTTTAGGACAGATTAAGAAAATCACAGTTACACTGTTCATGAGCAGAGGTCTTAAAATGGCTATGTTGAAAATTTGGTGACAAAAGTCCATAAAATGACTGTGTTACGAGTGAGCACTGCGCAGTTTCCACGCACCCTCATAAGTTCATGACTTTGTAATAGTTTCAGTCCAGATTTTCACCAGTGGCATTTTTCCACACTTCCTTATGAGTAGTACAGCTGTCATTTTTAACAACATGGCTGAAGTGTGTTTTCACACTTTCAGCGCGAAATACGATTAGCTGTGGGAAATCATTGTTCGGGACAGATAAAGAAAATCACAGTGACACTGTTCATGATTGAGGCACCAAAATGCCTGAGTTGACAATCTGCTGTAAAAAATCCCCAACCTAATTATATTACCGGTGTGTGTTGCACAGTTTCTATGTACGCTCATGACTTCACCATTTTTTTAAATATTTTTACTGCAGATTTGCAACATTGCCATTTTTTACACCTCCCCATGAGCAGTACAGCTGTCATTTTTTACATCCTGTTTGGAATGTTTTTGCACCTGTGGTACTAAATGCCGTGGTCACTGTGCATAAGCAGCTTTTGGCTAACAAACTGATATTCTCCCTGTTCATGAGGTGGGGGTCACAAAAAAAAATGTTGAAAATTTGGAATGAAAATACCAATGAATGCCTGAGGTAATAGGGTTTCCAACCATAAAGCCCAACCCTGTAGAGAATGACAGGCATCAGGGGTGTGACTTGGGATTCTTGCCTGTGATGCTCATACCATTCCACACCCTGCAGCCAGTGAGAGGCATCGAGGTATGCCTTGGACTTTTTGGCTCCAAAGTTCACCCCATTCTCCTATATCGCACCCATCTCACCGTATTTTCTAATGAAATGGGGTGCGCATAAGGGCCAAAGACCCCAAGGAACACCGTGACACTTGTCAGTGTCTGCAAGGTGGGGTGTGGTGAAATGGCGTGGCCGTTATGCCTGCCTACCCAAACGCACACCCCAATGCCTATCACTCTCTGCAGGGTGGTGGTGGGGTTGGCTTCAGTTCAGTACTTCACTGCCATTCATATTATGCAGCTCTGTAACTTCTACACTACCACTGCCAATGCCAGCAAGCAAACATTCGGCATTGACAAATGCTTGTTTTCTTTGTGCAAATAGCGAGAGTAACTATTTTTTTACCCACAAACTAATAGTTTTGGTTTGGGTAAGTTTATCTTAAGTTTTAGTCTGGTGCATAACACAGAAACACAGAAACATAGAATTTGATGGTAGATAAGGACCCCTTGGCCCATCCAGTCTGCCCATTTCCCTACTTAATGGATAAGCTGCAGATCCTAGTTAACCAACAGCCTACTTCCTCCTACCCCAACCCCTAGAATTGCCTTATGTCTGTCCCATGCATTCTTGAATTCCCCCACTGTTTTTAAATCCACAACCTCCTCAGGAAGGCCATTCCATGCATCCACTACCCTCTCCATGAAAAAATACTTCCTCACATTACCTCTGAGCCATCCCCCTTCTATCTTCAAATTGTGCCCCCTTGTTCTTGCACATCTCTTTTTCTGAAATATACTACCCTCTTGAACTATGTTGATTCCCTTGAGGAACTTGAAAGTTTTTATCATGTCCCCCCATCCCTCCTTTCCTCGAGGGTATACATATTAAGCTCCTCAAGTCTCTCTTCATATGTCTTCTGGTGCAGACCCAGCACCACTTTAGTTGCCCTCCTCTGGACTGCCTCCATCCTGTCTATGTCCTTGTGGAGACTGGGACTCCAGAACTGCATGCAGTACTCCAGACGGGGTCTCAACAGCTGTTTGAACAGAGGGAGATCAGCTTCCTGTTTTCTACTGGTGATGCCTCTTCCTATACATCCCAGTATCCCCCCAGTCCTCCTTACTGCCATCTCACATAGCTTGCCCACCTTTAGGTCATCTGATAAGACTACCCCCAGGTCCCTTTCCATTTTTGTTGTTGTTAGTATCTCACTCCCCATTGTATACTCTTCCCCTGGGTTTTTGTGCATTACTTTGCACTTCTTAGCATTGAATCTAAGCTGCCAAACATGTGACCATTCCTCCAACCTTGCCAAGTCCCTTCTCATCCTTTCCACCCCACCTTGTGTATCAGCCCTGTTGCAGATCTTTGTGTTGTCTGCAAAGAGACATACTTTTCCTTCCAGTCCCTCTGCAATGTCACTTATAAAGATATTGAAGAGGACCGGTCCTAGAACTGAACCCTGTGGTACCCCACTAGTAACCCCCTTTCTTCAGAGTGGACTCCGTTTACTGTTACCCTCTGTGTCCTGCTCTCCAGCCATTTTTTACCCAGGCTACCATCTTGGGACCCATTCCCAGGCTGGCTAACTTGTATATTAATCTTTGTGTGAGATCGTTTCAAATGCCTTGCTAAAGTCTAGGTAGGCCATGCCCACAGCCCCTCCCTGATCTACTACTTTGGTCACCCAGTCAAAGAAATCTATGCGATTCCTCTGACATGACCTACCCACTGTGAATCCATGCTGTCTTGGGTCCTGTGCCCCTCTGGCACTCAACAAATCTCTCCTTCAGAAGTGATTCCATCATTTTCCCTATCACTGAGGTCAAACTAACAGTTCTATAATTTCCCGCCTCTGTTCTGCTTCCACTTTTGTGAAGTGGAATCACATCTGCTCTCCTCCAGTCCTCAGGTACCACCCCATCCCCCCCATGATTTGTTAAAGAGGGTATTCAGTCGTGGCGCTCGTTCTACCCTTAGTTCTTTTAAAATTCTGGGATGAATCCCATCAGGCCCCATTGCTTTGTCCACCTTCAGTTTAAAGAGTTCTTTCAGAACTCTTTCTTCTGTGAATGGGCTGGTATCAACCCCCTATCCAGAGTGTTTCTGTTGTTTAGTTTAGGTACCTCCCCTTCTTCACTTGTGAATACTGAGCAAAGCTGTTTGTTTAGTATCTCTGCCTTTTCACAGTTACCTTCTGCCCACCCCCTTCCCTTTATTAAGCCTCACTATCCCTCCCTTGGTCTTCCTTTGCTCCCTGATGTACCAACAAAAGGTTTGATCCCCCTTCTTAACTGAGTTGGCTATCCTTTCTTCGGTTCAAGCCTTTGCTGTTCTGACTGCCTTCCCTGCTTCCTTCTGCTTTATCTGATACAGTTCTCTGTCCTGCTCCTTCTGTGATTCCTTGTACTTCCTGAATGCTATATTTTCCCCCAACCTTCCCTGCCACCTCCTTTGAAAACCATAGCGATTTTTTTACATCACTTTGTTTTGTTTATTTGCTACACACAAAGGCTTGTTGCCTTAGTGATGGCAGTTTTGATTATTCCCCATTGTTCTTCCACATCTCCTTCCTGCCCATTTGCTAGTGCATTCCTTAGGCACTCACCCATTTTGGCAAAGTCAGCCCTCCTAAAGTCCAAGACCTTTCCCTTTGTATGGCTTGACTCTACTGCTGTGTTTATCATGAACCATACTGTTCGGTGGTCGCTAGTTCCCAGATGGCTACTCACTTCTACTGTACATCTGTGATCCTCTCTCCATCTCCATTTGAGGGCACCAGGTCTAAGGTTTCTCCCTCCTGAGTGGGTTCCAGTACTAGTTGTCTAATGCATGCCCCCTACAGGGCATCTAGAATGACCCTGGTCTTTGTGAAGTGGCTGCAGCAAATGCACTCCAGTTAACATCTGGCATATTCAGATCCCCCATCAACAATATCTCCCCTTTTTCTGCCATTCTATTGATACCTTCTATCATTTTCTTGTCCATTTCCTCCCCCTGAGATGGGGGTCTGTATACAACCCCTGTGTGGGTTGTAGTGCCATTGCCTGTCTCCAAGTTGACCCACAGTGCTTCCTCTCCTCCCTGTTTACCCTTTAGTTCTGTTGCTTTGATTCCTTCCCCTATGTACAGAGCTACTCCACCACCTATTTTACCCTCCCTGTCCCTCCTGTAGATAGTGTACCCTGGTATGTTCACATCCCAGTCATGGTTCTGTGTGTACCTGCCATGATATATAAATGTTCCTCTTCCATCAAGGCCACTAGTTCAGGAAGCTTGTTACCCAAACTACCGGCACTGGTACTCATTATTCTCCATTGTTTGATGGCTTTTCCTCTGGTAGCCCCATCCCTGCCCTTACTGACTTTGCTTTCTCCATTTATTCCCAGTCCTGCTCCCTACTGACATTTCTATCTTGGTCTTTACCTCATTTAGTACTAGGTTTTTCAGGGGGAGGCTGGGAATTCCCTGTTGCTTATCAGTGCCCCCTCCGGCTAGTTTAAAAGCTTGCCAATGAAGCATTTAAACTGATCATTGAGGAGACTGGTTCATTTCCCAGACAGATATAGACAATCAATCGTGCCAGTATAGGTGGGTATCCCTCCAGGTGGAACCCCAGTCCCCAATGAAGCCAAAACCCTGTGATCTACACCAGTTTTTCAACCATTCATTGATCTGCATGGTGCAGAGTACCCTCGCCTCACCCATGCTAAAGACAGGCAGCACCTCCAAGAAGGATACTGTATGAGCTATTTTTTTTTTCCATTCAATTTTTATTGAAAGTTTATAGTACAGAGAATGAACCACGACAATCAATACCACATAATCGTAAACTTAAGACAGAGTGTACAATGGCTCATTCTCCCCCATGCCCCCCCACCCCACCACCTTCACCCCAAAACCCAGCACAGCAATATACCTACAAGGTGTGAAGTAACCTAACAGAAAATATAATCTTCAGTTCTGCAACGCATATAAAGTTTAAAAGGGGCCCCAAATCTTGTTAAATTTATCCATTTTGTTTGTGAGACTTGCAATAGACCTCTCCGTTCTGAGATTGGCCAGAAGTTCCTGGAGCCATTCCACATAATTTAAGTTCTCTGAATCTTTCCAATGTCTAAGAATAATTTTCTTAACAGACAAAGAGATCAACGCCATATAGTACTTTCTGCATACTACAGAAATAGATGACAGATCCCCCAAAACACAAATTTCAGGCGTAAACAACTCAGAAATTCCTAATAGTGGATCTACTCTTTGTCTGATAGTGGACCACAGTAATACCACTCTCGGGCATTCCCAAAAAATGTGAAGGAGGTCTCCAGTCTGTGACCTGCAACTAGTACAGAGCGGAGAGGACAGAAGACTCAGCCTGGCAAGTTTTTGTGGGGAGTAGTAGATATTATGCAGAATTTTAAATTGCATCAACCTGAGTCTATCTTGTAACATAAATTTATGGCAGTAATACCAGATACGGGACCAATCAAGTTCCCTACCTGGTAAGAGCGACTGCCAGTAGTCTACAGAGGCGTAGTTATCGGGATATGCCCAGGCAAAAAGGAGATTATATAATTTAGAGACAGCATGGGGCAGACCGGCCATTTGGATTAACGAGGGTTGAAAATGAACCTGAGTACCGGGAGGTGGAGTAACCCCAAAAACTTGCAACAGGAGATGCCGTAGCTGATAGACCTTGAATATAGTCTTACCAGGTATCCTGAATTTATGCATAATGTCCTCTGAGGAGAACCACCGCATATCAGCTGAAATAAGGTCTTCCAACTGACAATTACCTAACTGAGGAAGCCAGGAGGGTTGCAACGGCTTATTATTTATTTGTATGTTGGGATTACCATTAATGGGCTGAGAAATATCCCTAATATTATCATATTTGAGAAAAGCACATAGCTGCATGTGAGCCTTAATCGAGACTGCAATGGGAGAGTTGCTAAATGCTTCAGGAAGTGGACGTAGTTTGGTGGGTAACATCGCTCTGGGGAGGTATCTAAATTTTTTAATAAGGGTTGTTTCTACCCTTAGCCATAGCAGGGTATACCCAGGACAAGCTGTGAGTTGGTCAAATGTCAACCACTTAAGATACTTACTGGCCTGGCTGGCCCAATAGTACAGCCTAAGATGCAGAAGCCTTAAACCTCCTCTTTCCTTTGGGGCAGCCACTTTGTGAAATGCCATCCTCGCTTTCTTGTATCCCCATACAAAGTTGGAAAGCATACTATGCACTCTATTGAACCAAGACATTGGGAGTACAATATTTAACATGATAATAGGATAGTAAAGACAGGGAAAAACATTCATTTTAATCAGGTTTATCCTGTCCCAAAGAGAGGGAGGGAGAAGGGACCACCTACGGAGATCTTGGTCAATCTTCTGCACCAGAGAGTCTAGGTTTAACTGCTTAAGTCGGGACACGCTTCACGACAAAGTAATGCCTAGATATTTAATAGAGTCTGCCTTCCACGCCAAACCAAATGTAGTGATTTCATGTTTGTAGATTCTGTGATTAAGAGGGAAAACTAGGGTTTTATCAATGTTAAGCTTGTAATTAGAGACCACACTGAATTCCTCTATTATCTTGAGAATTGGGGGAATGGATATTGTTGGGTTAGACAACTGGGGAAGGAGGTCATCTGCATATGCCGCAACCTTAGCTTCATGCCCATTTATTAGAATACCTGAGATATCTTTGGCATTTACCAGCCTTCGAATAAGAGGCTCTACATAAATATTAAAGAGCAATGGGGATAATGGGCACCCTTGCCTGGTTCCCGCAGAGAGTTTTATCAGAGCGGAAATCACCCCATTGCAGGATATTCTGGCAGAGGATAATAAATATAATGAGTGGACCCAGTTCCGAAATTCTCCAGGAAAACCAAAGGCCTCCATCGCTGCAAATAGGTACCCCCAGTAAACTCTGTCAAAAGCCTTCTCTGCATCCAGGAAGACCAAGGCCAATGGGAAGGGAGCATACCTGGAGGCAGAGAAGACATGAGCCAGAGTCCTAAGATGGTCAGTTGATGATCTACCTTTCATAAATCCAACTTGTTCTTCACCTATTATCGAAGGAAGTATTAAATTTAATCCGTCCACGAGTAATTTGGCTAGTATTTTAATATCTTGATTGAGAAGGGAAATCGGCCTATAACTAGAGACCTGATCATGTGGCTTATCAGGCTTGGGCAATAAAATAATCAAAGCCTCAAAAAGGGAGGTATCAGTCGCTTGACCATAGAGAAGAAAGCGGAAAAGAGGAAGCAAAATAGGTACTAGTTGTTTAGAAAACACTTTGTAAAAATTAGAGACAAACCCATCTGGGCCAGGGGTTTTATCTGATGGGAGAGAATTAATCACCCTTTCTATTTCCATTTCAGAGATAGGAGAAATTAATTCAATTTGCTGAGACTCAGTAAGAGTCGGTAATTGCAGGTCCCTCAGGTATGCCTGCAGATCAGCCTCCAGAGGGGGGGCAACCATGGGACCATATAATTCCTGAAAATAACTAGACAATTCTTTTACTATCTCTGAAGGTGAAGTTTTAAGGGAATCATCATCTGGGGAGTGGACTGCAGCAATGAACCTGTTAGATTCTTGTTTCACCCGCATGGCTAACAGTCGTCCCGCCTTCTCCCCTTGATCAGTGTAAACTGCATTTGTTTTAAAAATTGCAAATTCTACTTGCTCTCTAAGTAAGCCAAGATAAGCGTCCTTGAGCTTAACTAGCTCTTGTCTAGTAGCTCCGAGGAAGCAGGGGAGAGACTAGCCTCTATATTCCTGATCTGAAGCAGTAATTGAGCAACCTTCTTTTCCTTTTCTTTTTTCCTTTTTGGCGTTATCCCAATCATAATCCCTCTCAAATAGGCTTTGAGAGTGCCCCACTCTATGGAACCCGTGGAATTGTTATTTAAGGCCATAAACTGCTGAATATGGGATGCTATATAGGCGACCTTATCCAGTTCTTTTAGGATTTGGTTATTGAGCTTCCACCTGCTGCCCTTCTGGGGCAAGGACACTATCGAGAGTTGATAGGTGACAGCCGGGTGATCTGAAAGTGGGCCCGAAACAATATTAGAGTCTACAACCCCTGGTAAAAGGTTTTGGGATATTAAGATGTAATCAATCCAGGAGGAGGTGCTGTGAACTGGTGAGATAAAGGTGTACTCCCTATTGTTAGGATGAAGCACTCACCACACATCACACAATCCAGTGGAATCGAGTAAATCCCTGAGAGCCCTCTAGGCAGGTGAGAGGCCGGAGCGAGATCATCCCGACCTATCTATCGCCTGGTCAAACACCAGATTGAGATCACCCCCTATTATCATCGGAAGGTCATGAAATGAGTGCAACATTTCCAGGATGTTTGGACCATAGACACTGCCCAGAAGTACTTCCAACATATATAGTTTTCCTTTTACAAACAGGTACCTACCCCCAGGGTCAGGGATAATTTGGAGAGGCTGGAAGTGAACAGATCTATGTACCAGGATCATGACCCCTTTACTCTGGGTAGTGCTCTGTGCCATAAATATCTGCCCCACCTGCTGATGTCTCATCTTGTCTGCTTCAGCATCTAAAAGATGCATCTCCTGTAGAAACAGGATTTCTGCTTTGAGTAGATTCAGATATTTAAAAATTGAATATTGTTTGTTTTTCTGTCTGGCCCCTTTAACATTCCAGGAAATACAATTGATATTTCTAACCATTCTCTAGGTGGCTACAGTTGGTAATAAAGCACCCATACCTAATTATATTCTCAGTAGCAGCTGGTTGCTAAGTTTATGCTGTGCTTACCCTCCCCCCCCCACCCATCAAGCCATTTCCCCATTATCCACAAATCAGCCCCCAGAAACCCCCAAACCGTATAATACAGCCCATCCCATTCCCCTCCACCCACATATTACTAGGTACATGATAAACAGCTCACCAATACTTCCCCTAGCCCTCCCCCACTCCCGCTAACAGAAAAGTAACCATTACAACAACATTTTCATTGCTTAGAAGGAGGCAATTAACTTTGATACAAACAATATTTACATACAAAATCCCGGTATCCCGAGTTAACTAACCTTGTTGAGGGGTAACATCAGTAAGCCCTTCGCTTAGAGGTAAACCAAATGAACCAATTACACTAAACCCTGTCCCAGGGTAGGAATGCCACCTTGGTGAGTGGGAAGAAAAACTTAAGCATTGTCTAACCAAATGGGGACAAGAGCGCAGAATTCCATACAAATGCGTAGATTGTCCTCCTCCCTACAAACATAAATTCCCTTATACTAACTTGTCAAGCAGACAGTATATATAGAAATTGCCCCCCGAAGAAATTATATCTCTACAAATATTATCCACCCAGACATTTTGCCAAGGATGGATCCATTATGCAATTACTATAAAAGAAGGGCATCACACGCAGACTTTGGCGCCATCTAGCGATGAATAGCTTGTACTACCCTTTAAAATTAACTCACAAAGTGAAAAGTAACAAAATTCCAGGAAAAACAGTGGCGCTGTCCTATATTTCCAAATCTATAAAGGTAATATACGCGCAGTTGCGGCATCCCATTCCACTTCTTGTGCAAACCGTAGGTAAGTCTTCATGGTAAAACGATGATTCATAGATACATAGATACATAGACAGTGTCGGCAGATAAGGGCCTATGGCCCACCCAGTCTGCCCATTTGAGCTTGTAAGTTCAGTTTGTTTTCCTAGAAGTCTGTTGCACCTTACCCCTGACCTCCAGAATTCCTTTATGTCTATCCCATGCATTCTTAAATCCCGTGATTGTTTCAGCCCCACCACTTCTCTGGCAGGGTGTTCCACTTGTCCACCACCCATTCTGTGAAGAAATTCTTTCTCATGTTTCCTCTGAATCGTCCTCCCTCAACTTCATCCCATGCCCTCTAGTCCTGGAACATCTTTTTCGCTTAAAAATAGTGTTTTCCTGCACCCTGTTCCTCCCTGTAAGATACTTGTATGTCTCTATCATATCCCCTCTCTCCCTCCACTCCTCCAGGGAGTACATATTCAGTTCCTTCTACCTGACTTCATAGGACTTGTGATGCAATCCATGCACCATCTTTGTTGCCCTCCTCTGAACTTTCTCTACCCTGTCTATGTCCTTACGTAGGTATGGTCTCCAGAACCGAACACTGTACTGCAGGTGGGGCCTCACTAGTGTCTTGTATAGCGAATTATGACCTCCCTTTTCCTGCTGGTAATGCCCCTGCCTATACATCCCAGCATCCTATTTGCTTTACCTGCTGCCTTGTCACATGTTTTCTACCTTGAGGTCATCAGAGATGATAACCTCAAGATCCCTTCCTGCTTGGTGCATGCTATATCCTCACCCCCAACTGATATATTGTGTCAGGGTTTGTGTGCCCATATGCATTATCTTGCACTTCTTTGCATTGAATTTCAACTGCCAAACCCCTGACCATTCTTCAAGTTTCTGCAGGTCGCTCATTCTGTCTACACCCTCTGGTGTGTCTACTCTGTTACAGAGCTTTGTGTCATCAGCGAACAGTGAAATTCTGCCTTCTAGGTCCTGCGCCATGTCACTGATGAAGATGTTGAATAGGACCGGTCCCAGCACTGATCCCTGTGGTACCCCACTGGTCACTCTTCCCTCTGTGGAGTGACAGCCATTTACCACCACCCTCTGTGTCCTGCCACCCAGCCAGTTACCTACCCACCACACTACTGTCCTGCCCACACCCATATTCCCCAGTTTGTGTAATAGTCTTCTATGTGGCACAGTGTCAAAGGCCTTGCTGAAGTCCAGTTAGGCCATGTCCACTGCCCTCCCTGATCCACCTCCCAGTCACCAGTCAAAAATTCAATGAGGTTGGTCTGACATGACCTCCCCTGGTGAAACCATGCTGCCTTGGGTCCTGTAGTCCATTGACAACCAGATGTTCCACCAATCTCTCCTTCAGTAGTGCTTCCATGATCTTCCCACTACCGAAGTGAGGCTGACTGGTCTGTAGTTCCCTGCTTCCTCTTTGTTCCCACTTTTGTATAAGGGACTACATCTGCTGTCCTCTAGTCTTTGGGTACCTCCCTGTTTCCAGTGATCGGCTAAACAGGATAGCCAGAGGTTCAGCCACCACCTCTCTTAGTTCTTTAAGGACCATGGGTGCACCCATTTGGCCCCATTGCTTTATCAACTCTTATTACTTCCAGTTCCTTCAGGACCCTTTCTCGTGTAAAGGGACTTGTGTCCATTTCTGCACCATTCTCACCCCTTGTACTCCCTTCATACCCATTACCCTCCTCTTCCTCAGTAAAGACTGAGCAGAAATACCTGTTTAGTATGTCAGCTTTACTGTTGTCATCCTCCACGTGGCCTCCATCCTCCCCCTTCAGTCTCACTATCCCTCCCTTTGTCTTTCTTTTTTCACTTATGTACCTGTAAAAGGCTTTGTCCCCTCTACCCACTGATTTTGCAATGTGTTCTTCTGTCTGAGCTTTGGCTTCCCTTACTGACCTCCCTGCCTCCCTTTGCTTCTCCTGGTACTTCTCCTTATCCCTTCTGCCTGTGTCTTTTTGTATTGCCTGAATGCAATCTTTTTGGCTTTCACTTTCTTTGCTACCTCTTTGGAAAACCATAATGGTCTCCTCTTCCTTTTCTTCTTGCTAACCTGCTTAATACATAATTCTGTTGTTTGTAATCCCCATTTTAAATACTGCCCACTGTTCCTCAACCCCTGATTCCTGTCCCATTCCCTTAATATCTTTCAAGTATCTCCCCATTTTCCCAAAGTCTGCCCCTAAAATCCAGGATACGTGTTTTGTGTGGTTTGGTTCTGCTCTTTCTGTGATTTCAAACCACAATGACTGGTGGTCACTGTTTCCCAGGTGCTCCCCACTGTTACCCCCATCACACTGTCCCTGTTTGTGAGCACAAGGTCCAGTATTGCCTTCTGCCGAGTTGGTTCCATGACCAGTTGCTTGAGGAAGGCACATTGAAGGGAGTCCAGGATAAATCTGCTCCTAGTTGATGCTGCTGCTGGGATGCTCCAGTCCACGTCTGGAATACTGAAGTCTCCAACCAGTACTACCTCACCCTTGTCTGCCATCCTTTGGATGGCTAGCATCAGCTCCCTATCTGTTTCTTCCTCCTCGGATGGTGGTCTATAGACCACACCTGTGCGGATGGCTGTCCCCATTTTCCTTTCCAGCTTAACCCACAGTATCTCTCCCCCAATTTGTTCCTCCTGGATCTCTGTGGCCCTTATGTCATTTTTCACATTGAGTGCCACTCCTCCTCCCTTCCTGCCTGCTCTGTCTCTTCTGAATATGTTGTAGCCAGGTATGGCCATCTCCCAGTCATGGTTATCATTACACCAGGTTTCAGAGATGGCCACAATGTCCAGGTCTGACTGCACCATGACAGCTTCCAGATCTTCCATCTTGTTGCTAAGGCTCCTGGCATTTGCACACATGGCTTTCCATGATTTGACCTGCCTGGACTGTCTCACTGTTCTACTCCAGCCCCTTCCTTGGTTGTCATTTATCCCTGGTTCTCCTTGCTGTCTGCCCATCTGCTGAATTTTGCCCTTTCTGCTTATCCACCTCTTGGGCACTAATCTCCATCTTTTGCACTGCTTTGCAGAGATAGCCCTCCTCTGGTTCACTGGTTCCACTGCTAGCTGTGGGGTGAGCAAGTAGGTAACCTCCTTGCTGGCCTGCTACCCCTTTGCTAGTTTAAATGCTTGTCAATGTAGCATTTAAACTTATCATTGAGTGCTTGATTCCCTCCAGGATGGATGCAGGCCGTCAGTCTTGAACAAACCTCTATCCCTCCAGGTGAGTCCCCAGTCACCAATGAATCCAAACCCTTCCTCATAGCACCAGTTCTTCAACCATGAGTTAAAGTTCCTGGTGCATGCACTCCTATGCTCTCCTTTGCCTCTCACAGGTAGTACTTCTGAGAAAGTGACAGAAGTAGCTACCTGCTTGAGACCCCTCCCCAGTTTCCTAAACTCTTCCTGAACTTCCTTTGGCTCCCCATTTGCCAGGTCATTAGTACCTAGGTGGATAATGACATCCAGCTCACCCTTCCATCTTGCCTTCCCAGTGATCCCCAGGATCTTCCTTCCATCCCTCCATGCCGTGGCACCTGGTAGGCACCTCACCTCCCTGTCCTCCCCCTCCTGTGTTCCTAGCTGGATCCCTCTTATGATGGAGTCCCCCACCAGGATTCGCTTCCTCCTCCTCTGGGGTCCACTGCTTTCCCTGCTGAGGTCATCTCCTTGGCTAACCTTCACATCCTTTCCTTCCACTTCTCTGGGTACCTGTATTTGGTTGTCCTCATTTGCCAGTGTGGCATTCAAGACCTGTACAGGCTGCCAGAGTTTAAAGGAGCTTTCGGTGAATCATATGAGGTGCCCATGGGATCAATGCCCTATGGTGCTATTTGAGTGTCTTGGTGGGGCTGCCAGGGAAGGTCACCACAAATTCCAAGTAGCTCATCTTCAAGTTAAACAATTACACAGCAGGAATGTGCAAACTTTCAAAGGGAAATTGTCCAAACCCTTGACAACCACAATCAGCTCCCTCCCTGCACCTCGACTTGGGAAGTAAAAAGGTAGCTCTTAACAGACATCTCACTTCTCTAGATGAAATCGCAGATGGGCAAATCAAATTCCAGCTTCAAGGACTATGAAAAGGATCAGGAAAGGCAGCTTTAAGATCAGCAGCCACGGCCCCAGCATCATTGTAAGCCCGCCAGGAGCCTTCCACGAGAACCTGTAGTTTGGCTGGGTAGTTCATCCTAAATTTAATTGCAGCAGCTATTAACTTCATAACTATAGGATGGTAAGAGGCTCGTTTCTGGCACACAGACAGGGGTAAGTCCTGAGTAATTCTAATCTTAGCCCCTTCCCATGTAAGCTCTTCAGTTTCCCAGATTTTAGCCAGAAAGTGCTGTTTCTCTTGATAGTTCAAGAAATGAAAAATAAAGGATCTGGGGGCAGCTCCTTGTGGCGGCATTGGACGGAGTGCTCTATGGGCTCTCTCGATGGTGTAGTCACAGCCAAACGAGGATGGGCCAGCTATTCTTGCAACAAGTTGTCTAGTAAATTTGACCAGGTCTGAGCCTTCTTCTCATTCGGGAAGGCCAATTAGTACCGCATTATTGCGGCGAATACGGCCCTCCAGATCCTTGACTTTACTTTCCAATTTGGCTACTCGTTGCCGGACAGCCACCACTTCGGATCCGGTTTCTTCTTGCTTGTGCTCCAGAGAGCGAATAGAGGCTTCATTGTCGGAAGTTTTCAGAGCCGAAGACTCCACAGTGTTGGAAATAGTCTTGATTTCCCCCAAGATTGACTGTAGCTCAGATTTGAAAGTTTGGAATTCCTCTAAAAATCTGGCCAGGGTAAGAGGCTCTGAGTCCACTGTGCCAGCGCCAGACCCTTGCGATTGTACTGTAGAAGAGGCCTTGGTCTTCTTTGGGGCCTTCTCAGGAGATGCAGGGGGAGTGTGTTTAGGCAGGCTTTTTTTCATCTCTATCTCCATTTGTCCACAGCAGCACAAATACCGGGTTGCAGAGAGACTACCCCGAAAGAAGAGAGGTATTAGCCGCTACAAGATTGGTAATAAACAGTATAAAATAGAGCGGGGGGTAGGAGCTCAGGCAGGAGTGTGTTACTCGGTGCACTGCATCACGTGACTCCTGTATGAGCTATTTGTCTAAGGCCCCACCCCAACTCCACAAACTCCTCATGCACTACTCTAATCCCATGTGTGGCCAGATCATTTTTCCCTAGGTGGACAATGACATCCAGCACTGTCTCCCATGCAGCTGCTGTCGTGATCCTTAGAATCCGCTTCCTGTCCCTCCAAGCCATGGTGTCAGGCAGGCACCTTACTTCACTTTCCCTTGCACCCCCAGTTCTATCCCCCTGATAACTGAGTCCCCCACCAGGAGTTTCTTCCTTTCCCTGCTGTGTCCTGTGCCACCTTCCTGTGGGCCTCCCTTCTGACAGCTGCCAGCAACCTCAGTCTCCACCATGTGTGCTTCCATAGGGGAACTATGCTCCACCAGAATGGCATATGGATTGTGGAGTGGTACGTCAGAAGGAGTGCGCCTCTCTTCCACCACCCTCACCCTCCCTGAGCCCACTGTGGTCCAACTGCTGCTCCGTCTTGGCAACCTCTGAGACAGAGGTGGTGGCTCTGGTGTTCCCTGCATGGTGGTGGTGGGGGGTTCCTGTACTCCTTTCCAGTTTGGCCTGGAGATGGGTAACCTCCTCCCTCAGAGCAGAGAGTTGACTGCAAATAGGGCAGCATCTCAGCCTCCAGAAAGTCTCCCAGAAGACTGCTGCCCCACAGCCAGTGCATTGCATTACTCACCACATATCTGTCTTTCTAGTTTGCTCTGTGTAAATATATATATATATATATATATATATATATATATATATTTTTGTGTGTTATTTGTTTATTTATCCCCTTCCACTTGCTCCCATTCGGGCCAATTACTCCATTCCTGCACTCGCCCTCTCATCTCTGCTCTGACTGCATATTGCAGTCATTCCCCTGAGTACCCCGGCGTTATCCTTTGCCGAGTGGGTCCTCCTCTTCTGAGGAGAAGGGGCCTGACATCCTAGGCATTGGGTCGGGGTGCTGCTGTGGTCAGAAACAATGGAGTCTGAGGCGGTGCCCGGCCCGGAGCGGCTGTCCTCCTAGCAGGTAGAAATGTCATTTTCTGTGTTTTTCCTCATGCACTTTCCCCGCTTGCATTGTCTCTGTGTTTCTCCTGGTCTCCACCGGGGGTCACCAGAGAGTGACACCTGTCCCTAACCCACCCCAGGAGAGGAGACCCATCCTCCAGATGCTCAATCCAACTCCTTCCCCTGCCGACCCACCAGCACCCATATCCGTTCCCGAACCCAGGTCGCCGGTGTGGCGAGAGGTAAGGCGCCAGTGCCTCAACCCTCTGGGACATCGGGCCGGCCTATATATATTTTTTTAATACTGTGTGCACCTTTACTGTCAATGCAGTGTGCTGTGCTGGTAATGATATGACAGTAGTATGCCCACAGAGGAAATGATGTCAGAATCCCTGGTATAAAGGAAGTGACACCAAGGAGGGGTGAGGGGAAGGGGGGTTGGGCCCAAGCCATGACCACCAGACACAATCAACTACAAGCTCTGACCCACCACTATGATGAGTGTTGATCTTCCTTTCAGCAAGACAACCTGCACAACGAGTTAACAGAGAAAATACCCAGCAAAGGAAGAAACAGAAAAATCAAGCAGTACAGCACAGCACAACACAGGTAAGCCTCCCTGACCCTATACAACCTGGTGTTGTGTGCTCCAAAAGCAGTCAGGGGAAGACAATCTCACCCACATGAGGCTCTGTCTAGATTAACATTTTTGATCAATTTGATTTTATCAAACTGCAGCCTTTGCTATGAGAACTAATCGGCCACCACCAGCTGTAAGCTAGTCCTGCAAGCCTCTTCTTAATTAAAAAAGCAAAAATGAAAGTATCAGTAAAAATGTGTTTCAAACCTTCCTCACAGGTCCCAATCAATATTATGCCTTTCCAGCCTCCCAGTTCCAAAAAATGAGTATGATTGTGTACTCTGCAGTATAGCAAAGTTTTTTCAGCCTCCACCAAAAAGTCAAGGCCTGTCTATGTTGTTCAACTTGTTCTGAACACCAATCCTAGTGAGTGACACTATGGCTAAGTCATCAGCTTAAGCAAACATGGGTCATTCTTTACCCATTATCTTTGTTGTGTGACAGTTTGGGTCAGAGCATTGATTTATAATCTGATTTATATACAAATTGAACAAGATCAGAGTCAGAAGGCAACCTTGTTTTACCCCAGAGTTTGTTTCTATGTATCTTGACATATGTCCCATCTTATGATATTTGATACTTGTTTTATTACTATAAAGTTGTATTATTGGTATGAGTAAAGAATGATTAATACCATACTTTATCAGAGTCTTCCACAAAAGTGCTTGATCTATCCACTGAGTCGAATGCATTGGAAAAATCAATAAACAATACAAATAATTTGCTTGTCCTAATTTTTATGTATTTTTCCAACAAATGTTGTAAGACAAAAATATGATCAATTGTGGAAAAATGTTTCTTAAATTCTGCTTGCAATGGCAAAAGAATAGTGGTGTTATCTATCAATGACAGTAATTTGTTGAGGATGATATGAGCAAAAACCTTTGATATAGAATCTAGAAGGCTGATGGACCGATAGTTCTGGGGGTCTGTATAGGCCCCCTTCTTGTGAACAGGAACAATAGGAACAATAATGTTCCTGGCCCATGAGTCTGATACAAATCTGTTACTTAAGCATTTATGAAACAATTTAGTTAGTACCGATACTCATATATTTAGATGGGCCTTGTAGACCTCACTGGGGATCCCATCTGGGCCCGGAGCTTTTTTTATGGGACATTTTATTGTGGCTTCTTCTACCTCCACAAATGTTATCCTAAGCAGTGTAGTTGACCAATCCAGGTCCTCAAGGCCCCCCGGTTCATAAACCTGCCTGATCCTTAAAGAAAAGTAGTTGAAAATACATAATCCAGGTTTCTTGTGGATTAATGTTAAGACTTCATGTGAGTGAACGGCTGTGCCTCTGGATTCCAATCTCCAAAATTGTGCTCCACCCCATTTTCAGGACATTCAGCATTTTGCTCCAACATTCTTCTTGAGTTTCCTTTCTCCCTGCAAGAATTGGTTGTACTGTTTTCTTTGTTTATTTAGAAACTCAGAGTTTTTCCTAGAGGGATTCCTGTTGGCCCATCTAACTAAGGTGTTTAATTTATTTTTTGCCTGATGGCCATTTTTATTAAACCATGTCAGGTTCTTTGTAGGGATTGCTTTGATGTCCTTATACAGCATCTTCTTAATTTCTGAGAATATCTAAATCAACACTGTGTAGGCTTCCTGGGGGAATCCTGTTTCATTATATATGACAAACTAGAAGGACCACAGATTTAATACAGAACAAAAATGAAAAAAAGGTTTATTCAGGTCATCACGGCTCTTAACCTGTTAGTAATAAATGGAAGGGAGATAGGAGATTCAGAAGGACAAGGCCTTTTATGAATTCTCATGATTTAATGGTCTATTTTAATTGTAACTTTTTATGGAATTTGTTGTTATGATTGTAAAGCGCCTTGGTATCCGAAAGGTTCTCAGTAAATAAAGTTTTATTAATTATTATTATTATTAACTAGAAATCATATCCTCCCTAAAAATGACACTAGCAAGGTCCCCAATATTCCTTGTTTGAATATGTTTCTTATTAGTATTAAGCTCTAATCTAGCTGTATAAATATCTGATTTTAAATTAGGAATATTTTGGAACCCTTTCAAGGTTATTATAAGAGGCGCATGATCACATTCTGGTCTCATCTATATATTAAATGTATCTGATTTTTCATAATTTTCAGGGGTAGTAATAATCGATTACACTCCTACCATGTGGGCTGAAATACGTTGGTTGTCCTTCTGAATCTCCTATCTCCCTTCCATTTATTACCAACAGGTTAAGAGCTGTGATGACTTGAAGTAACCTTTTTCCATTTTTTTTCGGTATTAAATCTGTGATCCTTGTATCAGAATAATTGCCTAAATGGGGCACATCACTAAAACTGTCCATGTCATCATATCTGCCAATCCTTGCAATAAAATCACCAGTTAATATCAGGTTTGCACCAGGATGTGCAATCAGGCTATCCCCTATGTTCTGGGATAAGCAATCCCAAATCACTTCCTTATAATATTGTGTGCCTTTAGGTGGAACGTATGCTGTTCCTAAGAGGATGAGAATGGAATTAACTTTTATCAAGGCAAAACTCATATTTTTATTTTGAAGTAAAATTCTGACTACTTCAGTGCCAGGTGATGTTTTAATATACAGTATTTCTTCGATTTAAAGCCGTGGCTTATAATGCATTGTGGTATTTTTACTGTGCGGCTACATATCGGGGGTGGCTTACTTTTATGAGGGGCATGTAATCCATAAACAGCAAAAGCCAGTCCGAGATAGAATGATATATTTTTGCTTATCCTGCTTATTTTAGCACTTGTACATTTTTAAAGTTCCTAATTCTGATTGCAAGTCCCCCTATTGCTCTTCCAAATTTTCTTCCCTTTGAATGCGGGTGCATTAATAAGTTGATAGCCATTTAAATTAAAATCTTCAAGTGCCCAGGTTTCCTGGAAGCAAAGAAAGTCATACTGTTTTGTAAAACTAAGCAATTCTACACCTATTATTTTAGTGGTCATCCCTGCAATATTCCATGACAAGATAAATGCAAGCTATACAGGAGCACTGATGACTTCCCCCATGCTCAAAGACACCATGATGAGAGCACTGTAAGACCGGAGGCCACGGTATCAAGCCAGTGAGACTGTGTACACCATACAGAAGCAAAATCATGGACCAAGTCACCAATGACTGAGACATGCACTCAGCTGAACAAATGATTTGTCATAATCAGACAGGACACCTAGGATTCTCTTGGTGTTAACAAGGCCTGATTTGACAAGACCATGCAACAACTTTAGGAAGAATGTGATTCTAAAGCAAGCAATAATACCACATTTCTGGATCCCCATTGCATTCAACTGGTGGTAGTGACTGAAAGGAAAATAGAACAAGGTATAAAAATGGACATTGACACAGATACCTCTCAGCCATCAATTTTAATGTGGGGACTTGGGTATGGTCAGTTTAATCAGTGTTCACCTGAACCCTACACTGCAGGACAATTGCAGAAATATACATCATATTTTGGGTGGAACAGAACCACCATCTGCAAAGTGTCAGGAATACCCCGGTGCCCAAAGGATGGGACAGTGAGCCAGAGGAGGAGTCAGAAGTGACCAATCAACCTTTTGAGCTCTGGTGAGACTGCCCCAACCCACCAAACAACTCAAGTGGAGAGCAGACTTGACCTACCCCTGACCAATTGGGTGTGGTCATGGCACGAACTCTGAGGTGCTGAACATTGTGCTTTGCAGTGCCCTTGAGGCACAAAAGAAGGACAATCTGGACTGCTGATTGGAGCCAGATAGAGGTTGATCCACCCTGGTGAAGCACTGCCAGGTAGACCACAAGACTGCCTACTGAGTATATGATATATGGAGGTACAGCTTTCCCTATCTACCAGTGTAACTATGGAGAATGGCTGCACAACATCAGAGAGGTTGGCTCCATAAGTGGCTGTAGAGTAGATAGAGCACATCAGTGTAGAATTGTAGGACTATGATGATAACATTCAAAGTCTCTTTGACCATTGACATGTGGGGCACAGTATATAAATACAAAGCATAATGCATTGCACTCCATCCAGCATGACCAGCCAGAAGCAGTATGAATATTGGAAAGATGGGGAGTTTGAGGTGAAACCCCTTCCCTGTCACTACAAATTTTGAAACCATAAACTGGCATTATGCTGGACTAGAAACACTTGCCTTCTGGGCCCACTTTAACCTATCTGCTGGACTGATCATGGACCAAACTGTTTGCCATGTTGGTGCAGTTTGTTAAGCACAGACTTTGCTGGACATTTTGCAGGGCAATATTCATGAAGTGCATGCCATGGTGCGATTGCCAGTGATCAAAGAAAATAAATGTGTATGCATGTGTAACCCAAGCACCATGTAACTGTGGGCTACTATTCCTGCCTTGCAGGCCTAAACAAGGTTGAGGGGCCTGTGTTCTTGTTCTGGTAGAAAAGGGTGTTCTTTCCCAAAGATGAAATAAATAGCATTGTGCCTACACCCAGAGTTAAAATATAGTGGGTCAGATATTTAAGTAGTACAACCCCCTGGGATGCTGTACCTCCCCTTACAGTCACCCCACACTTGGATTACCATAAACCAAACCATGTTTCAATATACATACAATTATTGACTTAAGCTACTAATATGCTGATTAATGATATGCTCACACTTAAGCTAATAATATGCTCATGAGACATTTGTTGAAAGGTTAACCATCAATTTATTTACATGGAGAAGGGTTAGGGAAATGGAAATGATTGTAGAGGTTAAGTAACTATTGTCATTTTACAACTGTTAGCATTTTTACAAACATAATTCAGTCACGTTGTCTGTAAACTAAGGATCATTCTCAGTGCCCATCTCCTGCCAGCATATACAGCAGGATCGGTAATAGTTCACTTGTTCAAACATTGCCCACTCCACAACTGGTACCAGTCTTTC
The DNA here is from genome assembly GCA_016271365.2 of Neoceratodus forsteri. NCBI lineage: Eukaryota > Metazoa > Chordata > Ceratodontiformes > Ceratodontidae > Neoceratodus > Neoceratodus forsteri. Next base: position 706,470,147 of record CM057455.1, read on the forward strand.
CCAATGTCTACCCAGGGAACTCCCTCAGTTTATCTGGGTACCCAATTGGAGCAATTGTAGGCCTGATGTGGTACAGCTGGTTGAGTAGCATTAGTGCACTTTTGGGGGCAAACAATTTAAATTCAAACCCCTTTAGTTGTAGCAACAGTTAGTTGGTAAAAATTGGCAACTTTTAGCTGAGTGGCCAAACTCGAAAACCCTTTGTGGCAACTATATACAGTTCCTCAGATGCAGGGCAAGTCCGGAATTGCTCACATTTTCAAAGAACAGTCTCTGGCTTATTAGACTGATGATTTTCAGACTTTGGATCTGGGGTGGCCGAAACCAGTAGAAACTTGAACACGTGAGTGACTAGGGTGTGTAGCAGGCTCTTGCAGCTTGGACCTTCCATCTGCATCTCCTGCAACTTGGGCCTTTTCAGATACAGGTCCTTGCAGCTTTAATAGGCTAAATATCTCCAGCTTCTCTTGCAGCTTATCATGTCCTTTTCTACATCATCACATAACTGGAACAGGCCAGTATTGGGGACTAAGGCCAACATGCCTCATAAGGAGATGATCAGTAATGCCTAGCAGTAGCACTGCCTGGCTGATTCCCCAGGCCAGCCTCAGTTGTCAGTTACTCTGTTTCGGGTATTCAGGAACATCCATCTGTAAATGACTTCAGTCACACTGCCAGCGGCCAGCGGTGTTTCTCTCTCTTGACTGGGGCATAGTCGCTGGGTTTGCCACCGAACGTTAGCAGGAAATAGTCTCTCAGCTTCAGACATTACAGGTTCGAACTTGTAACAGAAGAACAAATCTTCTCACTTTAAACACTCAGACTTGAGCAGAAGAATGGATCTTCTCACTTTAAATGCTTAGACTCCAACAGAAGAACGGATCTTCTCACATTTCTTTCCAACCACTGGAAACATTAGGCATGCTCCCGTTGTCTGTTTGGCCATACAGACCACAAGTAACCTCCAAATGTCTCTCACACATCCCAACAGTTCGTCCTCTCTCTCTCTCTCTCTCTCTGTCTCTGTCTCTGTCTCTCTGTCTCTCTGTCTCTCTCTCTCTATCTCTCCTCCCAGACAATTCATTGACACTAGTCAGCAAAACAACACTTTCCTTCTGATACCAACCCCCTCCAGACATTGAAAGGCAACATATAGCAATGCAGAGCACCTCCTGGGCTATTGGATGTGCAAGCCCCCGGGCAGGTCTCCTTCTTCACTCGAAGATAACAGAAAGGCTTCCTCACCCTTAGGAACCTCTCAGACAGCTTTATTCCCACTGGACAACAAATCACGCTTTGATTCTGAAGCAGATCCTTCTAGACTTTGGAAGGCAGCACAGCATGCCTCCTGGGCTGGTGGATATGCAAGCCCCCAGGCAGGTCTTCTTCATCCTCTTAAAGTGACAGTGCTCCCTTTAAGAAATGACACCTAAGACGCTTTGTAACATTTTTATTTATTTCCCCTCTAACCTTCCCGATGTGCCTCCAGCCCCCCACACATATGTTGTGGGATCCTGGAGGTTGAAACATATGTAGGGAACCACTGACCAGTGCCACTGCAGCAGATTTCATTCTTAACACTGTAGCACTTTTGCACAGGCAAGCTGGCAGCCTCCAGCTCACACATTCTAACAACCAGCTCAAACAGATGCACACTGTGACATGTGATGTTCACAAAACTGACAGATGGGTGACTTACTTCTACACACTCTTCTGCTCCCCTACACAGAGCTTGGGCTCACAGAGCTGGCTGGAGCAAACAGGGGAAGAAAAGGGATCCAGGACTGGTGGGACTATCGGCAGGGCTAAGCAGCACCATGGTGAGACAGCAAGGTAAGCCCCCACCCGTGGGGGGTTACTCATGTTTGTTTTTTCTCTCTCTCTCTTTCCCTAGGGCAGTGGAGACCAGAAAAGGTGGGAGGTCAGTGAGAATGTGCTCAGGCTGAGTGGAGGCCTAACCAGAACATTGGCAAAGGAGAAATGACAAACCTCCGCCTCGTAATGCAGTTAAGGAGGAATCCCCCATGGACAGTTTAACTTTATGCACAATACAATTTTTGCATAATAATTTTCAGGTATTTTAAATTACAATAAACCATCCTATAAATGTGTATATATCCTGATTTACAAAATCACACATACCTCAATAATACAAAGTATCATGGCCTGTATATTCAAATCATCATGAGAGAATTTAGACTGGTTCTGCTTTAAGTAGGCATGCACGGTGCCAAATGGCCTCTCACACACACTTAAAGTTCTGAAAACATGACACAGGCTCATCCGCCTCAGGACTCATCAGTGTGCCTCATCTGCATTTTAACCCATGGCTTAAATGAAGTAGCCCTTATAATGGTTTTACAAGTTAGGGTCATGGTCAGTTCAAAATAGGAAAGTACTCTAAAAGACAAAGAACCTCAGCACACACACACACACACACACACACTGAAGGAAGGGTTGACCAGACAGGGCACTGGCTTTAAAGCCAGGTTTCAAAGATATACAGCATCCCACATTTCCCAAAAATGCAAAGCATCATGGGATGTGTATGCAAATTCCACACAACAATTTAGACAGGTCTGCCTTAAGCAGGAGTGCATGGTGCCAGATAACGTCTAAGACACACTGCAAAGGCTGAAAACAGAAGACATAGACAGTTTTGTCCTTCCCAAAACTCATCAATGTGCCTCATCTATATCTCAATCAAGGGGAAAAATACAGTGTGTGTGTGTGTGTGTGTGAGAGAGAGAGACAATGTGGTACCATGCAGAGGGCACATTTTTTGAATGCTGTTGTGGCCAGCAAATCTATATGTAATGAAAATTTGAGCTTTGGGAGCAACTCCAAAGTGTTTGCATTGTGATACAGTACCTAACATACTACTGTCAGTGGATTTTATGCACAGGCCTCGGGATTCATCAAGCACTGTTTTGCCCCAGAGAGAATTGTTACCAGTCTTGTGTGTTTAAGTGCACTGACCTATATTCACAAACATTACCTCCAGTAGTAACACTATTTAACTTTTCATTTACTTAACTGAGTCATACTCTCCCCCTGTTGCTTAATGGCATATTGTAGAATACAGTTAGTTAAAGCAAAATAAATTGCAGTTAGTGCTGGAGGTAATGCACGTGAATAAAGGCTATCATTTGGCCTGTCATTTGTTTTGGCTCCAACAAAAGTTTTAACTGCTAATCTGGAACAATAAATAGTTAAAGTATCATTGTTGAATCACTGATTTTTTCCTGTTTCAATATGTACTACTTGTAGTGGTCAGTGCATGCCATGTTTTGTTACTTTTTGTTTTGCTAAAATTAATAAAGGATGTTAAATGCAAAAAAAATGAATCACTGATTTTAAATTTTAGGAACACATATGCCACATAAACTATGGCTTACAAGTTGATTTTTTTTTTTTGGGGGGGGGGATGCATCATTCTGGGCCCTGGCCACTGACTTTGGTTGCTCTCATTGTCTGAGCCTCATTTCTACTTATTGTTGTATGCTGTTTGAATGAAGTGTAAGCGTAAATGTATAAAATAAAGTACTGCAGAGATTGTTTGGCTCTTAGTGTGCATTTTAAGTTATGGAATACAAGCTGTTGTGGGCTTCAAAAGCCAATCCCAAGTATAGAGACAAAGAGACTTAGAGGTTTCAAAACACTGTATATCTAAATTACCTGTTAGCTTGAAAAAGGTATTGGCTCTAGCTAACACATATTGTTCATTAAATGCTTCGCCTGGATGCATTCTTCAGACAAGCTGTTGAGCAAATAATTTGTGAAGCACTTTTACAACGATTCATCAAGTTCTTGTGGCACAGAGAAATGGGACAAACAGAGGAGGGGCTATTACCAGAATGACACTTCAGCTGTTAGTGTAAATGAGGATTAAAGCTCCACTGACACAGACAACTGCAGAGTCATACAGAGACCAATTCTGCAGTTACCACTAAATATAAATGCAGCAGAGGTGCTATTCGAGCACTTAAAAATGTCTGCACACTAGCTGTTCCAAAAAACATTATTACTGACCGATTTTTAAGTTCAGTAAGTAATAACAAAGAGGCTACTGCTAGTCTTCACCCCCAGATAAATCCATCAAAATTAATGAGGCTAATTTATGGGGGCTTAAAGGGGAAAGGAATCACTTCAGAATTCCTAATTCGTAATTCTTTACTCCCTAGTGACGCTTGGTGCACGTCTCTCTTTGTTGTTTTCTATCTCCTCATTAAAGCAGCATTTTTTTAATTCATATGCAGAAAACATACACAGTGAACACAACTTTCTTCCAGAGCATAGAAAAAAAGTACAAGTAATTCTCATAGAAGGATAGAGATCATCTCATGCGTTGATACAGCATATCATATTTCTAAGTTGTCTTGGCATTAGCGTGTTTGTGACATAACTAGATTCAACAGCAGTATTTTTTTTGTTTTTCTAAGTTGTTTTTAAAACAGCTTTTATTGCCAATTTAATAATTAATGGCTAAAATCATTAAAGATGGCCACCATTAGCAATTTTTAGCAATCCCTCCTTGTGAGGTTTCTAGATTCATACTATAGATGTATTAGAAGGGTGATGATACACATTTGTGATTGTAAGCAGTGCAGCACCACACCAAAATGTTTAATTTAATCGTAGTGGGCACAGCCAGGGAGCAATGACTTTTAAAAAACTTTACAATTCCCAATGGCTCAATTTTCAAAGCCATACTGTTGATGCAAGGTGCCTGTCAAACAGACTTGGTGCAAGTGATACCTTGCATCATAAATTGTGGCACTCCCGGTTTTTGAATGCAGGCATCATCAAAAATGGGAGGCCTTGTGGTAAACTGGCCCTGCGCCATCCCAGCACCCAAAGTGCCAGTGTGTTACATAGTAAGGGGGCTTGCAACAAGGCAGGGTTGCTGCATCCCCTACATCAGGATTTTGAAAGCCCTGCTATGGCTGCAATTCCCAGAGGAAGTTAGAACAGCCAAGACCTGGCCTATTGGCTCTTGCATCATGGGATCCACACCGACCAAGCTGGACATGCAGAGTGCCACAGAGGAACGGACCCTGCTGACAGGTGCACGGGGGTGGGAAGTGTTCTGGTAGGACACACAGACCTCCACATCCACCCTACAGCAGTCTGCAGTGGCTGGCAGGTACAGCTGCAGCAGTACTGGGTGGCCCCAGTGGGGATTGTGTGGCCATGACCTGGAGGCAGTTCATGCCCCGGGTGATGGGTGGGTGGCACTGCTCTCCCTGAGGGTGAGATGGCAGTGATCCTGACAGTGCTGGCACCAGTAAGCTCATCTGCTGCACAGGTGTTGCTGTCCTTTGCAGTCTGTATGCTGCACAGTGATGGAGCTCACCATTCTGGTGATCCGCAGCCATCCTTGAAGGACACACTGGGCCTATTGATCACAGGGAAGGGTATGCAGCAGCCTCTGTCATTCCCCTCAGGTCCACCATCTGTTTAGCACAAGGCATGACTTGTGGCAACTATGGGGATTTTGGCGTTAGAACCCCTTTTGGTACTAAAATATGGTGTCCCTTCACCATCCCACAGAAACATAGAAACATAGAAGTTGTCAGCAGAAAAGGACCTCTTGGCCAACCTAGTCTGCACTAAAGTCCCTACCCACTGTGCTACTGTAGACCCTACTTGATTTCCAGCCTTACCGGCCCAGTGCTGTTACTAAGGTCCTCATGTGTCTATACCATGCATGTTTGAATCCTGCTACCATTTCAGTACACACCACCTCTACTAGGAGGTTGTTCCAGATTCCAGCACCCTATCACTGAAGAAGTATTTCCTCATATCCCCTCTGAGTCTGCCCCCTTCCAGCTTCATATCACCTTCGGACTCCTGTTACACAGCCAACTTTGTACCTATTTTACTACCTTTGGACCCACTCCCAATGCTGCCCAGCTTGTTTACCAGTCTTCTGCATGGGACGGTGTCGAAGGCCTTGCTGAAATCCAGGTAGGCCACATCCACTGCTCCTTCCTGATCCACCTCCCTGGTCATCCAGTCAAAGAACTCAACTAGGTTTGTTTGACACGATCTCACCTCTGAGAACCCAATGCTGCCTCAGATCCTGCAATCCACTAATCTTATGATATTCCTCAATCCTTTCTTTTAGTAGTGTTTCAATAACTTTGCCCACCACTGAAGTCAGCGTTACAGGTCTATAGTTTCCTGCCTCCTCCATATTCCCACTTTTGTAAAGTGGGATCACATCCGCCCTCCTCCAGTCCCGCGGAACTTCCCCATATCTAGTGATAGACTGAACAGAGCCATCAGAGGTGCAATCAGCTCCTCCTTTAGTTCCCTCAGTATCCTAGGATGAACCCTGTCTGGCCCCATTGCCTTGTCTACTTTTAATTTTGCTAGTTCCCTGAGAAATGTGGCCCGCCACCTACCCCTTACTTTATAAATACTGAACAAAAATACTTGTTCACTATGTTTGCTTTCTTCTGATTCTCTTCCACACTTCCTCCTTTCCACCTTTCCCCTTTTAGTCTTACAATGCCCTACTGAGTCATAATGTCATATGCTTAATAGCATATGATATTAGGGCTAACCCAGAATAGCTCTGTACAAGAAAGCAAGTGGTGCAATACCGTGAATACCACTGTACATGGTATTGCACCACTCGCACTATCCCAGGCAAAGGATAAGACCTCTGCTGGGATGAGGTTCCCCTGAGCAGCTGCTGTGGCTCAATGGACTGAGCCACTGCAGCAAGGAACCCAGGCACTACGTCTGAGACTGGGTTTGATTCCCGGTTCCAGAAACATTTTTTTTCACACTTTATGCAATTTCATGTTGAACCTCCCCCCCCCCGGAGTTATAATCCTTATTGGAGGGGTTCGGTGGGCACAGCCCCCCATAACAGGGGGTGCAGGGGGCAGAGCCCCTTGGGAAAAAAAGAACTATGCCACATGCAAGAAACTGCACCGCATTGGCAACATGATTTTTGCATGTGGCATAATGTGTTGCGACATTATGACCCTGTGCCTTACAATCCCTGCCTTGTTCTTTTTCCTTTTGCTTATGTACCTAAAGAATGCTTTATTCCCCATTTGTACTGACTTGGCAGTGTTCTCTTCTGTTTGTGCCTTTGCGCTCCTAACTGCTTCCCCACCTCCCTTTCTTTCTTTAGCTTTTGTTTACTGGGTAAGGTAAGCTAAGCAAACAGATGCCTATTTTCAGGTACGACCCAGGAGAAATACAACATATCATGTATAGTGAGCACATTACAATGATAGGACAATAAAAGGAACACACAGCCATACAATGGTAATCTAAGGCAGTAGAATGCAAGCAATCGGACATTGATTAGAACAAAAGTGATTATACATATGACTGGCAAAGAAATTGATTATACAGTGTTCAAGAAAAGGTAGTAGACCAGTACGTGTCAGTGTAAGGGAAGACAATAAGTGCAAAAAGTGGAGGAGAAGAAGTGGAGGAGGAGGAGAGGTAAAATAAATAAGGTAGCAAAAGAAAAGGGGGGATGGTAGGGACTAGGAAAACTGACTAGGGACAGGCACATATGGAAGTCCATCAAGAGGGAATGTAGCTGTCTTTTGAAAGCTCCAGGTTTCTGGCAGGAGTGTAGGGTTGCTGGAAAACTATACCACAGGGTAGGAGTGGCTGTGCAGAAGGCCAAGTTGTCATATTTGGTGTGAGATCTAGGGATTGCTAATTGCTCAGTATCAGAGGATCTGAGGGCATAGTGGTGTGACCAAGGTACCAAGAGGGAGGCCAAGAAGTTTGGTTTCTGAGTGGACGTACTGTTATATACCAAATTGCCTAGAGAGGAGTCAAGTAGAGCTGAGGGGGAGGGCCATCCTAGTTTGCTGTATAGGGAGCAGTGATGGGTGACGCAATTACAGGATAAGGCAAATTTACAAATATTATTGTAGCATACTGTCCATTTGTGACACAAGGCAATGGAGGAGTGGGCAAACACAGGTAGCCCATAGGATTACTTAGAGGAAGGAGGCAGCGAGCTACTGTGATGCGTGGAGAGGAAGAGAGATTATTTCTGGCCCAGTTAGCAATGACTAGGCTGGAGTTGATGTCCTTACACAGGAAAAGAATGTGGGATGGGAAATCAAGGGGGGGGTGGATCAAGTGTGATCCCAAGATCCTTGAACAAGAAGACAGTATCAAAGGTGGTGCCATTCTTAGGTGTAACAGTTAAAGGGATGCATAAGTTTTTTAGTTTGTGAGGTGTTCCAAAAAGCATGGCTTGGGACTTAGAATAATTCACAAGCAGTTTGTTGACTTTAAACCAGGACTGAACAGCATTTAGATCAGATGCGAGGTCATGGTTAATGTTAGTTACACTCCAGGAGTGGCAGAAGAACACCAGGTCATCTGCATAAAGGATGGGAATTGTTATTTTTAAGATAGTGGGTGATGGAATTAATATGTAGTGAGAACAGCAGGGGGCCAAGAATAGATCCCTGGAGAACTCCCAAGAAGGTGGGAAGGTAGTCGGAGTGGATGGAACCAACCTGATCTGCTGATGCCTATTGGAGAGATAGCTGGAGAACCATAGTATAGCATGGTCTGAGATTCCTGTGGACCTACATTTATTTAGTAGTATAGGGCGATTCGCTGTGTCAAAAGCCTTTGGTAGATCTATAAAGACAGTGCCTATCATGTTGCCTTGGTCAGTTGCCAAGTAGATTGTATTCATTAGGGTAAGTAGCGTTGTGGTGGTGCTGTGGTTCTTACGAAATCCGTGTTGTGCTGGGCATAGGACATTGTACTTTTCTAGGTAGATTGTTAGTTCAGTAGCAACAATTTTTTCAAATAGCTTACTGAGAACAGGGGATAAGGCAATTGGCCAATAGTTGGACAATAGTTTGGGGTTTCCTTTTTTAAGAATAGGTATAACATTAGCATTTTTCCAGCTTAAAGGTACCACACCAGAAGTAAGAAAAAGGTTGAAGACTGTGGTTAGGGGAGGTATGAGCTCCCATGCTGCTGATAACGCTCCCTATTCTCTTCCTTCTGTGTTGTCTTGTACTTTTGAATACTAGTTTCTTTGCCTTTACTTTCTCTGCTGCTTCCTCAGAGAACCAAAGTGGTCTCTTCTTTTTCTTGCTCTTTTTAACCTGCCTGACACAGAAGTTTGTTACCTTCTCAACGGCCTTCCTTATTTTTGCCCACTGTTCCTCTACCCCCACTCATTTTTCCTATCCCTGTTAGGGATTTCCCAAGGCACTCTCCCATTTTCTTGAAATCAGCCCTCCTGAAGACCAGGACCCCACACCTGGAGTTTCCCACAAGTGGAAGTTCAGCACTCCTCCAGCCAGTCTAGGGTGCCTTTGAAAATTAGGTCTCATACCTCAGTCCTGCTGGGAAATTCAATGAAAAGAAAAATTGATATTTTGATGTTTTTGCCAGAAACACACATTACTAAAACTGTATGACAATTTTTTTTTCCACTGAGAAATATGACTGCTTTATTAAAACCAGCTTTGTATTTACCCAATTACACTGTTAAAGCTGCCTTTTGCCAGCGGCTCCTAATGATGATACCACTACTTACATATGGTAAGCTGCTATGTCATGGACAACTGAGGTGCTCCTGCTTGAAGAGTTGCTCCATTTCGATCAGTATAGTACATCAGTAGCTCATGCAAGTAGCCAGAAGCTTCTGACTGCAACTGATGATGTCACTGGTTGAAGCACCTCTAATAGCACAATAAATAGTAGGGGTGGTCATATCTCAGTTTTTGGATTTGGACACATTGGAATCTGATTCAAAAGTTAGGATTTAGGATTTTCATTTATTCATTTATTTATGTGAAAATTGGTGATTATGTTGCCACATCCCTGCTCTTGGGGTTACTTGTTAACTTTACATATAGGATTCATACTTTGGATGCATTAGGAGGTGATGAATAAACAGTAATGCATGATGGGGTGTGTGCTCATGCTTCAACTACCTAAGACGTGATATTATCCCAACATTATGAAACTGGTGGTTTTGTTTCCAAAAATCCTAATCAGCTGGGTTCTGATTATATTAAGATTCAGCAAAACATTTAACAGACTGCAAACCTTTTGTGTGAGTGACTGCTGTAACTCTTGGGCCGCTTATGTGACCGGGACAGTGTTTGCAATATTGAATTTCCCTGCATAGTGTGTGAAAGCGATTGGGGACTGCCGACAGCTGGGGCTAATTCCAACTTAAAAGCCCGTGCCACACATGGGCGCGAGCGTTGTGAGTGGCGCAAGTGCCACTCAGTGAGGGAAAAACTGATAGTAAGTTATTTTGAGTCTGAGTAGATTAGCTCTTAGGGACTGTAATTTTGAACAATGCATTTACTTAGTATTGTAGGGGGTTGGATATTAATGGGACTGTGGTTACTCAGTCCATATTCATCAGATGTAAATTGTAATAATGTATGTAAAGGATCAGTATTTGTGATTATGGGGTGGGGGCATGTTCAAGACCATCAATACTTATTTAGGAGGCGAAACTCATTTACAAATTCTCAAAAATTACGTTTAAGAACATTAAAGTTTAAAAAAGGACCTTTTAATATGATGGATAATAAAACTATGAGTTTGTTTTGTTCTGTCCTCCTGATACAGTGTGGTGATGTTGAAGTAAATCCTGGACCCAAGAAACAATCTGGGATAACAATCATACATGAAAATGTCAGAAGTCTTGTTTGTAAAATGGATGAATATAGGGTTTGGGTTTCCGAATTATCTTGTGACATTTTAGCTATCTCTGAGACGTGGTTACATTCTGGTATTATTAATAAGGAAGTGGAACTAGCAGGATATAATTTGATAAGGCAGGATAGGGTAAGGGGGGGATTATTGTTTTATTTAAGGAATTCTTTGGGTCCATATCAGACATTATTTGGGAAAAATGTGGAAGGGATTGATTGTTTGGTTGTAAGGTTGTTGAAATTAAAATTGACAGTGGGAGTTTTTTATGTACCTCCTAAAACCAAAGTAAGTAAATTTGATACTCTAGCTGACACCCTTTTGGAGATATTGAAAGACCAAAGTGTGGTGTTAACTGGAGATTTTAATGCAGCCTGGGGACAAACAAGAGGTAAAAAACTTAAATTTAGTTTTGAAATACTGGGTTTACAACAATTGATACATTATCCAACAAGGTGTTCGAATAATAGAACAACTGGAACTATATTAGACTTGTTTTTTGTTTCACATGACTTGAAGGTTGAGGGCTGTAAAGTGTTACCATTGAATTTGGGGGATCATAACCCTATTCAATGTCACTTGTCAATCCAAAAAATTAGGAGCAATGAAGATTGTGAGTTTTGGATATGTGATCTAAGGCATTTTAATGAATCATCATTTAGGGATTGTCTTAGAAATTTTGATTGGTCAAGGGTATTTTTGATTCCAGATTTGAATTTGGCTATTCAAGAATTTACAGATTCTTTTTTGCACATAATTCAAATTCATGCCCCTAAAATAAAAAAGAGTAATAATGTTAAAAACCCATTATGGCTTAATGAAAAATTGAAAACCCACTTGCGTATTAAAAACAGAATATGGAAAAAAGCTAAAAAATCTAAAGTGGAGGAGGATTGGGATCTCTTTAAAAGATGGCGAAACAAATGTAAACAAAAGGTTAAATTGGCAAAGAAATAATATTTCCAGAGTTCCTTTTGTAATATACAAGACCCAAATAAATTCTGGAAGATTATTTCCAATTTAAAAAGTCCAGTGAAAACTCAAACTTTTATTAATTTAGTAGTGGGAGAAAACTTGATAGATAATCCTTTAGAAGTAGCAAATTTGTTGAATCACTACTTCAAAGATTTACCAGATATAGAGATACCTAATCTTGGGACTGTTGCCCAGGAACACATACACCCTGTTGCCTCTGTTATAAATAATGGTGGTTTTAATTTGAAAAATATAAGGGTACAAGATGTAGTTAAAGAATTAAAAAATTTAAAAATATCAAAATGTGCTGGATAGATGGTATCGATCCCAAATTTTTGAAATTGGGGTCTGATATCATAGCCCCTATGATTACTTATTTTTAAAATTGGAGCATACAATCTTCAGTTGTTCCTGATTGTTGGAAAATGGGTGAAATTATTCCTATTTACAAAGGTGGTGATCTTACAGCCCCTTCTAATTATAGACCAATTACTTTGCTCCCCATTTTGTCAAAGGTATTGGAAAAGCTGATAAATAATCAGCTTAGGCAATACCTTGACCATTTGGGGTGATTAACAAATTGTCAGCATGGATTTAGAGAGGGTAGGTCCACAAATACTGCCAACTTGATTTTAGTAACCTGGTGGCAACATCTTTGAACCAGGGTAATCAAACTGGGGCAGTGTTTGTGGACCTTAGCAAAGCTTTTGATTTAGTTCATCACAAAATACTTTTGTTAAGATTACAGAACATAGGGAGAAATAATAATTCATTGCAGTGGTTTAGATCTTACCTAATGAATCATAAACAAAGGGTGGTCTGTGGTACTGCTGTCTCGGATCTCCTGGATTTATATTGAGGTGTACCTCAGGGCTCAATCTTGGGCCCTATGTTATTTAACATCTATATTAATAGTCTTCCTGATTATGCAGCCAATACTGATGTCAGACTTTATGCAGATAACATAGTATTGGTTGCATCTGACAATGGTCCAGGAAATCTGAGACAGCGACTCCAGACAGATTTTTCTAATATTGAGTCATGGATAAGGGATTCTGGCCTCTTAATAAGTACTGGGAAAACTCAGAGTATGATTTTTTCTGTGGGACCTTATACAAAAAAAGACTTTACTGATTTGAAGATTAGTTTTTTGGATGGGACAAAGGTACAAGGGGTTAATACTTATAAATATTTGGGAGTTTTGGTTGATTACCATTTTTCTTTTTCTGAACATATTTTGTTACAAACAAAAAAAGTGAACCAAAGATTGGGAGCATTAAGAAGGGTATCAGGATGTTTGACTAGGGATATAAAGACTAAATTGCTAAAACAATTGTTGTTACCTGTATTAGATTATGGCCTTCCAATATATAAACATTCTTATAAAAAATCTTTACTTAAGTTGTATCAGACTTATTATAGATTGGGGAATTATATTTTGAATAATAAATCCCGAGTTCATCATTGTTTAGTTTATCAGGAACTTGGTTGGTTACATCCGACAGCTCAAAGAGAATTTGTATGGCTAATGATATGTCATGATTTGATACATTCAAAAATGCATTCCTTAAGACACTTGATATGTTTGAATTCAGACTCAAAATATTTAGATATGTTTAGGAGAACAACTAGAAAATTGCCTACGACCCAAATTATAAATTGTATGGGGGATATGATTTTACAGAATAGTGTAGCAAGGACATGGAATGAATTATCTTGCCAAATTATTGAAATTTCTGACCTGCATATTTTTAAACTTGAATTGTATAATTACTTAAATGTTTGTTGTAATTGTTTTTAGGTCATTGTACTTTTGTATTGTGTGTATTTTGTTATGTTTTGTTGTTTTTGTAAAATACCACAGGTATTTGTTGTAAATGGGGATTTATTCCCCAACAGATAAACCTGTATAAAAATAAATTTTAAACAAACAAAACAAACAAACAAAACCCAAAATTCAATTCTGAAATCCGAAATCTGAAGTGGAAGCCAATGGTATTCTGCATTTTGACCAGAATTGGATTTAGACTCAAATACTGTACTCTGATTTTCAAAAAAAGGGGAGAGGGATTGGATTTTGAGATATCCAATCACCCCTAACAAATAGGCTACAAATAGAGCTGGTTTTAGAAACTTGGGAGACCAAAAACAAAAGAAAGGCATGTTGACAATAAGAAGAGATTTTAAGCAAATATGGATTGGCAGTGCAGCAGCACTTCCTAACCCACTTCCTTCCAACATTAACATTGCTAGACTGTTTATTTTCTTCTTTCAACACTATCAAATCTGTGCTTTGTATCTTTGTTCTGTATGAACCTCTTTGAAAAGGCCTCTGATCCTGCTTGCCACAGCTATAGGCTTAGGGCAGGTCATGTGGTTAAATACACATGAATCCCAGTGTAGGTTTTCCCTTCCCTGGAATTATCTTCAACCAGCAATGTCATCAATTATCAACTCACATAGAAAGGCATTACACAAGGATGGGGTGCACAAAACAATGCAGCCAAATGAGTAAACAAAAAGTCAAGCACTCACCACCTTATATGAAAAGTTTCCAAAAAGTGCCCAAAATATATTGAGGTGCCAGTGTAAAAGAAACAAGCCTTGATATTTTTTGGATGAATCCTTTATCAAAAGGCATGTTGAATTACAAAAAGTAGATGCATTTTATACATGTCATATTGGTGTCACAGTGATGTGTCATAATAAACGTGCAAAACCACATACATAATATTAAAGACATCATGACTTAATACAACATCAACACAAATTCCCCATTAAGATTTTATAATCACATCAATACAATCCATTATTGAAGAATATGAAACAACTAACTAAAATTCATAAATAAATACATATAAATAAATAGGCTACTTTATTAACACATAACAATAAAACTAATATTAAAATATGAATTCTTAGATGCTGTCCAGGCAAGCACTTGAAGCATTGAGGTCCACAGTCTGCAAAGTAGTAAAGACAGTGAAAAGCAGTGAAATGGTGCTCCTGTAAATAGACCAAAGAACAGACACAAATTAAGCATATTGTAGCCTATTTGCTATTGTTATGAGAGATAAGTCCAAACTACGGGTTTACCTGCCCAGTAAGCTTCTGGGTAAGACTGAATTCAGGAACAACAACAAAACCCTGGGAAAAAGGAAAAGAGTGACTCTGGAAGGTATAAAAAGCTACAACAAGTCATTTGATCCACACGAAGGACTCTGCAACAAGGAGAGGTATTCACACTCAAGCAAGCCTGAGGGAGGGAAGGTAAGTAGGGGTTTAAGAATTGTACCCAGCAGGAGTGGATCAAGGAATGCCAAGATGATGATTAACCATCCCTTCACATTCTCTCTCACGTGATGCTGGCAGTGCCCCAACAGGCGATACACAGAGTGACATCCTTGAGGACAAACAAGTTCACCAGTCTACCACAGGGGTCATTAAAGTGGCAGAGCACAGTGCCAGTTCCAGTGGCACCCAGCTCCCTCAGCCTTCTCCCTTAGCCTGGTCCTGAACCAAGACTGCTGGTGTGGAAGTGCTTCACACTACCCACCTTGCCTGTAGAGCAGCCTTGAAACCAAATTTTACAACCACAATCCAAGAGTTATCTGCAAAGGACAGCCATACTATGTCCCTTATAATGCATATTGTGGCAAAGCTTGGTGTCCTTGTGGGCAGGGGTTTACATGGGTGTTTCACATTTTGTACATGCTGCTTAACTGTTGTGTTTGGCTTTCTTGGGTCTTCTTCAAATGGTAATCATGTATGTTAGTTTTGTTGCATTATGCTTCCAAATGAATGTCACAATGAGCAATTTGATGGGAAAATGTTCAAAGTTTCAAATGTTGTTCCCTGCCTCTATACTTGCTGCAGTGTTTGGTTTACAGTGCTTATAGTGAATAGTTGTACCTTGTTCTGCATGGATTTCCATCCTTACTGAAATGTTGCTGTACCACAGTTCAAAAGTCATGGAACATCATTGCACCTGTCTGTGGTGCTCAGGCCACATGTTCTCACCTCAGAACTGCCACGCACACAGCAATCAGTTTAATGAACAGCAATGTTGTGTGGGTGGAGAGGGCAGTTTTACTTTCACTCACACCTACATGTGGTCAATGGATCACAATATAATTTCCATTCATTGAGGACATCAGATATACAGCCAGCTAAAGCTCCCCCTCCACCTTTCACTTGGCACCTCAGGCAGCTAAGGGAAGGGATCTGTAAACCGAAAAGCAGTCTCAGATTTTTCCCATATCCATTTTGTTTCTGCTTTCAGAAGCAGTGCTTTAGGGAGAGCAGAGGGGTCGAGCCAGCTAAAGTTTCACTCCTTCATCCACTTTGCACCTGAGGCAGCTGAAGGGGAGGGGCCTGTGAACTAGGAAAGCAGTCTCAGTTTTTTCCCTCAGATCCATTTTGTTTCTGTTTTTAAAAGCAGTGCATTAGGGATAGAGGATAGAAGAGGAGTACAGCCAGATAAAGCTCATTAGGTTTAACAGGAAGTAAGTCAGTTGCAGGGGCAGTGGGGCACTCTTCTCCAGGGTTATACTCTAGACGAGGGGTCACTGCTTTGCAGAGCTCCATGCTCAGTTGGTAGCAGAAAGGGAAGAGATATATGTCTTGTGGTACAGCTCAGCTGAAGTCTACAGTCCACACCCCCATTGCCCCAAAGGCCAACTGGTCTAGAGAAGTAGAGAGTGGTGGGGAGGGGGAGGGGGAAGGATTGCAGAGGCAGACACAAGGAGGTCAACCAACCCCACACCACCCTGATGGCAAATACCTCTGCACTCCTGGAGGAGCCTTAGTTATCTGACTCCACCAGGGGGGACTGTGGGTCAGTCGAGAAAAATGGAAGTGACAATCTAGTGCTACCCAGGGGATGGAGTAAGAAGAAGGCAGCTAGAGGAGTCTTAGTGGTCAGGGATTCTATGATTGGGGAGTAGACAGGGTGGCACGTGTTGGTGGGAAGAGGGGTAGGGGATGGTCAGATGCCTTCCTGGGGTATCAGCCATTTGAGACATAAACAGGATTGGGAGGATAGCGGAAAAGGAAGAGGTGCAGTGATATTAGTACACTTGGGTACCAACTATCTGGTGAACCAACCTGTAGTGCAAGTGAAACAGAACTTTCAGAAGTTTGGCGACAGATTGCAGGCATACTTGACCTCCCTGGCATTTTCTGAGGTCCTCTCCATGTGGAGTAAGGCAGAGGGAAAGATAGAGTGGGCGGAAAGAGATAGAGGAACGCAATGGGTTGTTAAAGGGATGGTGTCAGGAGAAAGGGTACCACTTTGTGGGGGACTAGGGGGACTTCTGGGACAGGAAGGTCTTCAAAGGTGAAGTCCTTCACCTGACAGGGGAAGGAACTAGAGCACTGGGGCAGAAGTTTGAAATCTACATTAGACAGCTAAGCTGACTGAAGGGACACTGAGACTAGGGGAACTACAGTAAAGGGAGGGAGGAGGGAGGGAACTAGCTAGTCCTCCCTTTACTGTGGACTGATAGCAGTAAGGTGGGTAAAAATAAGGTTTACGTTCAAAAAGAAGTACTTGAAGAGGCAAAGGGAGAAGGATCTTAGGGTCTGCAAACAATAGGAAAAATAAGGTAAGGAAAATGAGAGACACTGCAGATGTTGGATAACAAAACAATAAAAGAGGATCTGGCACTAGTTGGAAGGGGGGCTGCCATAATGGCAGGAGTCTGGCTAATAAAATCAGTGAGCTCCTGGCATCGGTTGCAGACACTGAGACAGACCTTGCAACCATCACAGAAATTGGGATACTGAGAATAATGACTTGGAATTGTCATTCCCAGGTTACACAATATTTAGACAGGCTAGAGGGAAAGGCTGTGGGAGAGGCATAGCCCTATGTGTCAGAAAAGGTGTAGATGCTGTGGAGGATGAACACATCAGGAGAAGCAAAGATGAAATAGGGTCACTGCAAGTTCACCTCACAGCACCCTCAGGCAAGAAAATATGGGTAGGGTGATCTATAGACCACCAGGACAAAGGGAAGGGACAGAGAGCTCAGAGAAGAGCCTATATGGGGACTGAAGAATGGGGAAGTGATGTTAGTGATGGGTCATCTGAACCTGCCAGATATTGACTGGGACATTCCAGTGGACAAGTGCCCCAGAAGTCAGATCCTGTTTGATACACTGCAGAACTACCTGCTGGTGTAGTTGATTAAGGATTCCAATAGAGAGGCAGCCATTCTCAATTTGGTACTCACCAACTCAGAGGTGGTTAGTGGAGTCATTGTAGGGGAGCCACTGGGATCCAGCAACCATAACTCCTTTTGGTTGAGGTTGACCCTCAGGATCATACTGTTATTATAAAAAAAGAAGTCCTTGATTTTAGAAGAGCAGACCTCAACCTGATAACGCAGCTGGTCTGAGACAAACTGACAAGGGTGGACAGCACTGGAGGTGTAGAGGAAAGATGGGGATAATTAAGGGATAATCAAGACAACAAAGTCATGCACAAGAATTGTTACAAAACAAAACAGGTACAAGAGACCAACATGGTTCTTGGAAAAGGTCAGAGAAGCAGCGAGGGCTAAGAAACAGGCATTCACCAGGTAGAAGGAAAAGCAGGGGGAGGACAAATGGGGAGACTACCAAATAAAAACTAGGGAAGAAAAGAGGACTATCTGGGAGACAAAGGCAGACATGAAGCTGTGCATTACGAGGGGGTGGAATTCTTCAGCTATATTAAGTAAAATAAGAAGCAGGGAGGGGGTAGTATTAGGCTACCAAATAAGGGAGTGTACTAGAGGAAGATGAACAAATAGCAGCCATCCTTAATGATTACTTCTGCTCTGTTTTCACAAGGGAAGACAATGAGCCCCTGCCTGACACTGGCATCAAGGTGGCTGCCAGAAACATTCTTGAAACAAGGCAGCCAGCATTTACCAAAGAAAGGGTCCAGAACAGCTTGTAGCCCTAAAGACAGACAAAACCCCAGGGCTGGATGGGATGCACCAAAAGTTGCTCATGCAGTTGGATGTGGAACTAGCTGAACCCGTGGTAGGGTTATTCAATAGCTCAATTTAGACAGGGGTAGTTCTGAAAGACTGGAGGGTAGAGGATGTAGTTCCACCATATGGGGGGGGGGACAAGGAGCAACCAATGAATTACAGACCTGTCAGACTAATATCTGTAATGAGTAAACTGAAGGATTTACTGATCAAGCAGGATCTTGTGGACCACCTAGAAAACAATGGTCTACACAACAGTAAACAGCATGGGTCTGTGGTAGAAAGGTATTGTCAGACCAGCCTTATAGTTTTCTTTGACTAGCAACAGAGGTAATAAATAAGGGCTATGCTCTGGATTTACTCCGATTTGGGCAAGGCTTTTGGTTTGGTTCCATGCAGAAGATTGCTGAAGAAGCTTGAAGAGCTAGGCATGGCTAGGAACAAAATTAGATGGGTAGGAAACAGGTTGAAGGTGAGACAGCAGAGGGTGGTGGTAAATGGGGTTAAATCAAAAGAGAGGGAGGTCAAGAGTGGAATGCCCGAGGGATCTCTCCTGGGCCCTGTCCTCTTCAATATGTTCATAAACAACAGTGGAGAGGGCATCTGAGACAGGCTGTGTATCTTAACAGATGACACAAAGCTCTGTGGTAAGGTATACAGTGATGAAGGAATCCAGCAGATACAAAGGGATCTACAAAGGCTAGAGCAAAGGATGGCATGGGTTAAACTGAGGTCTATGGCAGAGGAAAGGGACCTGCTTGAAGTCATTATTAGTGACTTCCTCAAACAATCCAATCAGCGTAACAAGGCCTATAGTAAGGCTAATAGGATGCTATGGTGTATTGGAGAGGGATATTGACAGCAGGTAAAAGCAGGTACTACTACCTCTATATAGGTCACTGGTGAGGCTGCACCTGGAATAATGTGCACAGTTCTGGAGTTCTTACCTAAGGAAGGACAGGGACATGGTGGAGGTGGTGCAATGCAGAGTGATCAAGATGATTCTGGGCCAACAGGACAGATCTTACAAAGTCTGTCTCAAGGGGCTGAACATAGGGACCAGGTGAAAGAGGGTGGATATGATAGAGATCTTCCAGTTCCTGAATGGAACAGACAAGGTGAACTGCAAATAACTATTTAGCAGAAGTACAGAGTTAATAACCTGAGGTTATGAGTGGAAACTGGCAGGGGGATGATTTAAGAGGGATGTGAGGAAGTTAAAGTTTACGGAAAGAGTGTTGGAACTGTGAAACAGTCTGTTAGCTGAGGTGGTGGGTGCCAGGACTATAAATGATTTCAAGCATGGCTGGGATAGATTGAAGGTTTTAGTGGTTGCTCAGTTCAGTAGCAATAAGGAGGGCAGAATAAGAGTGGTCTGGGAGGCACAAAACATCATATGGACAATAGGTGCTGGGACGGAAAGGAACTGAGGCAGACTAGATGAACCTTTGGTCTTTTTCTGATTTCATTGTATATGCTTCTCTTCCTGCCTCTCAAAAGTAATACACTATAAAAAATACCAGATGGCCAACCACATGCCAAACCAGCCTGAGCTGCCACCTTGGAGTTCTGATTAAATCTGAACCCCTCTGGTAGCACAGGCTTGTTCTGCATGGTTGCACATTCAGTATTCTCTATATGTAGGTATTTTGAATTGCTTACTTAAGCAGTAGTTGTTAAGCAGCAAACATTTTCAGCACATTGCTTTTTAGCAAAAATGTAATTCTGACTTCCTTGCATTCATAATCAACATATTTATTTATTTCCTCAGATATTTAAAAAAAAGGTTTTAGAACTATTTTTGTAATAATGGCTTAAGTCATGGAAGATAGCCACCATTCACAATTTAAATTTCTTTTCTGTTGTGGGCCCCTTTAGGCTTTTAACACTGATTTTATACAGTGACTGTATCATGAGAGTGCTAGAAACATAAAAACTTAACATCTGTTGGTGAAAAAGGACCACCTGGCCCACCCACTCTGCCAGATATTTCCTGCTTAATTTGTTTGCAGACACTAACTGGTCTCCTATTTATTAATAAACCCCTATGTTCTGAACGTTGAGACTATTCAGCTTGAATACACTGCTTTGCTCCTGTGGACTCATGCAATCTGTATTGACTGTTTTGAGTATGCACTTTTGGAGCCATGCAGCTGTCCCCTTTTTGCTGCTCTTTAGGTGTTTGAGCTCCTGCAGTACAATCCGATCCACCAATCAGCTGCTGTGGCATGACTGCTTAGGTGTTCAGTTTTTGGACCGAGTACTGTAACTAGCCGCATACCCACTTCCAGGTCTGTGCAGATAAAAGTCTCGCACTAGCAAGCGGCCATTCATATTGCTCAGTTGAGCTGGAGTAGTCGCGTGCCTCTGGAGAGAGGTGGTACTGTTTTAACGTGTATGAAACCTGATAAAACATCTACTGTGTGCTTATGCTTTTAAACCTTGTTTGTATTACGCACTCACACTAGCAGGACTCAGGTATTCCCGAGTCTTATCTTGCTGGGCTCAGTACTTAATTGCTGCATAGTAACAGCATGTGCAAACCTATTTGACTGGTGCCTGCTAAGGTGTTTGTTTTTTGGACTGAGTGCTGTAACTAGCCACATACCCACTTCTGGGGTGTGCAGATAAAAGACTCGTACTAGCGAGTGGCCATTCATATTGCTCAGTTGAGCTGGAGTAGTTGCGTGCCTCTGGAGAGAGGTGGTACTGTTTAAACATGTAAGAAATGTGATAAAACATCTACTGTGTGCGTATGCTTTTAAACCTTGTTCGTACTGTGCACTCACACTAGCAGGACTCGGGTATTCCCGAGTCTTATCTTGCTTGGCTCATTACTTAATTGCTGCTTAGTAACAGCTTGTGAAAACCTATTTGACTGGTGCCTGCTTAGGTGTTCAGTTTTTGGACCCAGCGCTATAACTAGCTGCATACCCACTTCCGGGTCTGTGCAGATAAAAGGCTCATGCTAGCAAGTGGGGCAAGCGTGTGTGTGGACATGCATGGAGACATGCGCAGAGACACACGCATCTGCATGTGTTCCATGTGTTCAGTGGGGTCTGTGAGGTCCATACTGGTATGTTACCTGTGAACCTCTAAATAATACAGGATTAACAATGCTTTAGTGACCATACCCACTTCAGGTTTGCTATCTGGATTGTTTGTTCGTTGTCTAGCGGTTAGAATTCTCTCCCCTGGTCTTGATAAGTCTGCCATACACATTGCATCAGTCGACTGTATTGTCTATTGGCCTAATAGGTACAAACTTGTTGTTGTTGATAATGGCTTCCACTATTATGATGACGGATGGTGATGTGGGGTACAGATGCAATTGCTGCTGTATGTATGCACTGTTATCTGTTTCCCATGACCTTGATAATTTTATGTGCTCTAAATACACTGAAAACTCCTCTTTACAACAAGAGATCTCTTTATTTGATTTGAGACTTTTAGCCATAGAGACGTGTCAAAAACAAATGGCTGTATGATTCGCCTCTCATGCACCCTTAAATACATAAAGTCCCTCAGTAAACACAGGGGTGGCAAGATCTAATATTCCCCAGGTTATTAGTAATGCGGTCCCCCAGGAACAGGGTCAGGGTAACATCTCCTGTTCTATCCCTGCTGACATCAGCATAAGTAATAAGAAATGCCCTAGGGATCCCGAATGTATTACTGATGATCAATGGTACAGAGTCCAGAGTAAAAGAGTGTTTAAAAAAGGGCGTAAGGCCTCTGCTTTTACACTAGACACTCAAAATAAATTCAGTCTGCTAGAGAAATTATCCAAGTCTAACAATTCTGATAATGTTCCTATTTTGAATGTGGTGGATTCGTCAGATACCCCCTCTGTTATTGCTTCTGACATCAGCAATATACCTATTCACCCTACATGGGATGAGGTTGGAAGGAGGACAATTCAGAGGAAACATGAGAAAGAATTTCTTCACAGAACGGGTGGTGGACAAGTGGAACACCCTGCCAGAGGAAGTGGTGGGGGCTGAAACAATCACGGGATTTAAGAATGCATGGGATAGACATAAAGGAATTCTAGAGGTCAGGGGTAAGGGAAAATAGACTTCTAGGAAAACAAACTGAACTTACAAGCTCAAATGGGCAGACTAGGTGGGCCATAGGCCCTTATCTGCCGACACTGTCTATGTATCTATGTATCTATGTATCTATGTACATTAGTTAATGAGATTTCCCCTATGGAACATTCCCAAAATATCCCCATTAATACCAGCCAAAGACAGATACTGTATTTGTTCTAGGGGATTCCATTATAAAACATTTAGATAAAGTCATTTGTCACCATGATAAAGTAAACAGAATGTGCTCTTGTTTTAGGGGTGCTTATATTGCTGACATCACAGCCATGCTACCCAACATCCTAAAAGACAGAGAAATAAATCCATTAGTTATTTTACATGTGGGAGCTAACAATATTGTACATGATGAGTGTATTGATATTAAAAAAAGACACTGTTGCCATGGCTAACATACTTGTGGAGTTTGGCTGTGAAATTGGCTTCTCCAAAATCCTACCAATCCCTAGAGCATCCTACATGGTTAATCAGTAAATTAAAAGCTATAATGATTGGCTTAGAAAGTGGTGTCTGAAACAGAATCATACATGTATTACACATTGGGAAGATTTCTCATATAGGGCTGATTTTTATTGTGGTGATGGGCTTCATTTAAGTCAGTGTGGTTCCTCCATACTTGCGAAACATATCATGGGTTTCTTAACCTCTAGTTTAAACTAATCTATTTGGGGGAGATGAAGGATATTCCTTCCTCTCTAAACAGGAGTAGATCTATGAATTCTAAACACACAACAAAGCATTTCAATTCTTATATTTAAATGCAAGAAGCCTTACTAATAAATTAGACAAACTAAATTTAAGATTAGCAACTGATAACATCGATGTACTTGCAGTAACTGAAACCTGGGGTGATCATAAATCTAATTGGAACAATATGGTACCTGGATATACACCGTATATATATATTAAATAGAGCCCATAAGAAGAGGGGGTTTGCCCTTTTTATAAAAAAATCTTTACAATCTTGTGATTTTTATTTTAACATCAAGAAACTGCAATGCACTACTGAATCTATCTGGATTAAATTGGTAATAGAACATATTCAATAGTTATAGGTGTTTGTTACTGACCCCCTGGATCTACCTCTGATGCACTTGAAGCTGTCATGTGTGAAATTGAGGATGCTTGTATGTTGGGTGAAATTATATTAATGAGTGATCTTAATCTTAGAGATATATTTTGGTATAATTTAACTGCCATATCAGGTCAATGCAAAAAATGTGTTAGTCTTTGTCAACAATGTAACTTAACTCAAAGTATTCAGCAGCCTACTCGAGGTGATAATGGCCTGGATGTTGTACTACATGAGGCTAATCTATTTCTAGAGAACATCGAAGTTTTGGGCCCTCTGGGAAATAGTGATCACAAAACCATCACGTTTGTGTTAAAAACTGTAGTAAATCACATCATTTCTGAGACGACAGTTTATTTTTATGACAAAGCAGATAATGATTCAGTTACTACAGATTTGAAAAAAATATGATTGGGAGTGTTTTTTCAATACACGTCCCATTTCTGAATGTTGGAACACATTGCATCACACGCTAATTGGTCTGAGAGACTGATATATTCTTCATAAAGAAAAAAATTTGAATAATGGGTACTGCCCTAAATGGATTAATAAAAATCATAAAAAAAAGTACCAAAAATGAAAACAAAAAACACTCTGGTCCAGATATTCAAACTGTGCCCAAAAAGTGCACAACAGCAGGAGCAAGCACAAGTGCATTGTGCCCATGCACAAGAAGCGCGATATTCAAAAACTGCGCAGGACAAGATGCGCCTACAGCCGACAACTGAATATCGTACCGACTGCACCATAGCGCAACTAGGGAGGTGAAGCTGAGCATATCTGATGCACCATAGTGCAAGAAGGGATGTTCAGCTGAGCAGTCCTGATGCGCCATAGCGCAACCAGGGATGCCCCCCAGCAGCAGGGCAGCAACGCAACAGCATAACCAGGGATGCAGGGGCCCACCATCCATGCCACAGATGGGCAAAGGAACACACAGCAGAACAGGCATCGTCCCCCCACACATCATGCACTGCACAACTGGGGGAAGGCTGGAATAACCACTGACCCATGGAGACCAGCAACCAACCCACAGCCGGGCCATGGTGCCCCATCACACCCCCTGGCAAGCTGTGACTGGCACACAAGGAGGGCCGACCACTCCATGCCACACCATCCCATCAATGCAGAGCACACCCTGCACCATGACCCCCAGATGCCCTGCCCAGGAGCAGCGTCCACCAGTGCAGGATACCCCATGCATGCCACCACCCCCACTGTGACAATGCAACCCTGTGCACCACAGAACCATGCAAGGCAGCCCCACCATGAGCACCCATCAGTGGGTGGCAGCACACAGTGATGCAACGACTGCATACACAGTGCCACCATGCACATCCCCCCCGAGGTACAGCTGAGAGACTGACCATGCATCAGCACACAAGATACCCCACACATGACAGGGCATGCCCCGGACCCCACTGCCAGTGGTACAGCACCCTGCACACCCTCCCAAGGACACACCCCAGCCCAGCACTGGCCACAACAGCCAGCGCGGGCACCCTGATGGTGCATGGAAGGCATACCCACAGGATACAACACAGTGCATGGATAAACACCCACCCATACCAAGTGCACAGCAACACAGGGACACAGTAGCAGGGCAACCAAGCCCCCAGCGTGTGGCCATGAAAACTGTGTACACATGGCCAGCACTCCTCCATGGCACAGGAGTTCCATCCACCCTGCGCAGGAACTGTGAAGCTGTACGCCACCAGCATTTGCTTAGAGCACAAGTGACAGACAGTAGTACACATCCTCTGCGACACACACAAGCAACAGCATGGAGGTGGGACAACAACAGCGGAGGCCACAGTGTCACCCGAGGCAGACATGCACCACCAGTGACAGGAGGCAACCCGGCATTGTGCCGAGTACAGTGGCTGCCCTACATGGACAGCCACCACTGACATGCCAGTGGACTGTGCATGTCACAGACATGCATGGGTGTCAGCTGCACAGGCCATGGACCATCTGACAGGTGTGCCATGACACAGAGCATGCACCATGGACCACTGCACACAGTCATCCAGTGCACAGGGAACAACACACATGCCACAGACGGTGACTGATAGCCACTCCCACACCATACTCACATCCCCATGGACACACACATGCACATGACTGCACCACCCCTGATGCCATGCACACCACTGCAGCTGAGCACCTATAGCCCACTGCAAATCAGAGACCACCACAGTAGGCATATCAAAAGAAATGTATTTAAAAACAGCAAGCAAAACTATGTACAAGTATTTACAAAGGTTTGTGGGTTGGGACACAAACAAGGTGGGGGGTGAGTAAGGGGCAGGGGTGAACAAATGGTAGAGGGAAGGAAGGGTGTGAGGGTGTGTCCAGGGGGGTAGGGGAAATCAGGAGCAGTTCAAAGCTCAGAGGGAGCCCCGCTCCAGCTTCTCCTCCCACCATGATGCCATCTGACACCGAGCCTGTCGATGCATTCCAGTATCTCCAGTGATGCCCTGGCAACCTGGAGGATCTCCTGCAGTGCCACCCTGATGTTGTGCAGCTGCCGTCCACCTAGGATAAGGGAGCAGAGTCAATAGGTGTGAATGCACAGCCCCATGCAGCCCACCCACTGTGCATGGCATATGGCCATGGGACATGCCTCTGTGATGGTGTGTGACCACCCACAGTGATCGCGTCCACAAGACCTGCCTACTCAGGCACACACAGACATGCGGACTGCTGCACACACCCACCGGCCAAGTCCTGCACAGCACCACAGTGGCTGTTCAGTGACATGGCTATGTGGTGCGAAGGTAGTGGCACAGCCATGTACCCAGTGCACGCATGGACCACCATTGATGCACTCCCAGACATGCAGTGCCACTGGACAGTGATGACTGTAATAAGTTGCGTGCATGGCAGTGATGTCAATGGATGGTGGCCATGCCCCTCTGCCTGCCCTGTTACACAGCATGCAACAGTAATCATGGATGTAAGGCACTCACCATCATCAGGCTGGTCCCTGCGCCTCTGTGGACGTTCACCCCTCCCAGACTGAAGGTCCTCCTGCTGGCGCCTCCTCTCCCTCACCAGCCTGTGCTCGTCTGGGCCTAAGGTGCAAACATGGAGAAAGGAACATCAGTACAATCCTGTAGCAAAGTCCCTCCACCCCATGTGTGTGCAATCCCATACAGCCAGACCCACCCACCCCACACCCTGATAACACCACCACGGCCAACACCGGATGGCCCCCCCATGTGCCAGACACATGCAACTGTGATACCTGTATGGAAGATAAAAGTATATGGATGTTGCACCTACCTGGCTGTGGCACCGTGCCCCTCCTGGCATGTGCCCACAGGTGGGCAAGCAGGTCAGGGTCCCTCCACCTCAGGTCCCCATATCTGTGGCAGCACTGCTCCGCTGTC
The DNA here is from genome assembly GCA_016271365.2 of Neoceratodus forsteri. Taxonomy (NCBI): domain Eukaryota; kingdom Metazoa; phylum Chordata; order Ceratodontiformes; family Ceratodontidae; genus Neoceratodus; species Neoceratodus forsteri. The sequence goes on from CM057455.1 coordinate 706,497,375, forward strand.
TGCCCCATACCAGTGGCCTCCTCCAGGGTGTTGGCCACCTCTTGCCACACCTGACTTCTGGCCCTGTCCAGGGGTGCCTCACCAAATAGTGGGCTGACAAGTGGCTCCACAATGGCAACCAAGTTTGCCATCTCCACCTGGCTCCACTGTACTGCTCTTCTCCGTGCCATCTCTACTGCTCAGTTAAGTCAAAATGGTGCTCTGCAGCATGGTTCTGCCACGTGCAGATGCTTCTCAGTACAGCGCTACCATTCCCTATCATGCTGTCACCGAGCAGCGCGATAGTGGTGCACCCATACCTGATGCATGGCGCCTAGGGGGCAAAGGTCGGGAACAGGGTCAAGGGTCTCTGGTACATGGACAGCCACAGTGCGAGTGGAACCCAATGCATCTAGCATGACTGGGTGCATGTGTGCCACCTCCTGTAGGGGCCTACCACGCTGTTGCCCTAGTGCACCTACGATGCCCCAGTGCCACAGCGCCATATAGGTGAACAGCGCTGTAGCACCACTGGCACAATGGTGGCTGTGCCCTGCATTGCCTCCCATGCACAGCACGTCAGCAGCACAGCAGGCACCTGCATCATCAACCCTGGCATGCGCAGTTAGGTGTGTACTGCGCATGTCACAGAACTGCACCCTTGGCTCAGCATGTTCAACACAATTGCGCAAAGCGCAACAGCGGCGATATTCAGCTGTCATATGCAAATCAGCTAATCAGCCATTCAATGGCGCAGTCACTGCATTTGCATCCACTTAAAGATGCTCCTGGCCTCATTTGCATGGGTTGCCCTATAAAAGTGCGACATTGGGCTGCACTGGCCATAGTCAGTTACTGCAGTCTATTGGTGAGTTGCATGCTGTTTGGGAGAGTGGACTGTGGATTTTGGGACATGCATGGGACTGCACAGTCACAGGTAACACCTGTCATTCTCACAGGCTGAATCATGACTGAGTGAGTTGTGGAGGAAGAGGAAGAGAATCAGAGTTGTGGGAGGAGGAGGAGGCCAAATATCATGAAGCCTGAGATGGATGCCCTTTTTGAGGCCTACCTAGACCAGGAGCCGCTTTTCAATGGATGCCAGGGAACACCACAGGCCCGTGCTGCTGCATGGGAGGAAGTGGGGTGTGCTGTAAACCTGCATGGCAGCCACCAGTACTCCGTGGAGGAGCACAAGAAGAAGATGGGCACAGACAGGAGGAGGATTAAAGAGAAGGTGGCTGCCATCAGGGCAGCATGGCCTGTGACAGGTGGGGAACAGCCGGAGGTGCTATGCCTGACCCAACAGGAGGAGAGGGTTGCTGGCAGCATGCAGTGTTTTGCCATTGAGGGTGTTCTGGCTGGTGGATTCCAGATGGGTGGTAGCCCGTCACTGCATGGTAGGTCATGGTCTGTCTATTGGGGGGGCAGGGTAGGTTACATGCAGTAACGTGACTTTGTTTTCCCTTACAGCTCCTGAGCATCTGCATGGGTCAGCAGTGGTGGGCTTCTCCACTGAGGTTGGTCAGATGGAGATGGAGGAGGGCCCATCCACCGCCACAGGAATACGAGGCTCAGTGTGACAGTGGGCCTGCCTGAATGTCCAGACTAATGTTGGTAGAGCAGGTGTGAAGGAGGCCCCTGCCCATGTCCCAGCATGCCAGCGTCCATGGATGCCAGCATGCTGGGACTTGGGCTGGTGCCGGGTCCGTCACCGATGATGATGTCGCTAACATCATGGTCAGCGACATGTGTGTGCCACAGGATGGCCACACAGCAGGTAACATCGCAGCCATGGCTGTGGGTGGTGCCACAGTGGAGGCCTGCGTGTCATCACAGTCCCACCTGTGCCTGTCAGCACCGGTGGGGCAGCACTGGTGTGTGTACAGGACAGTGGGACTGTTGCGGCCACTGCAGCAGCACCATTGAGCCCTGGGGAGTGGCAGCCAGAGGGGGCAGCATCAGCAGTCAGCCAATGGGCTTGGGGGTACAGTGTCAGGGGCTGGTGTCAGTGCACTGCCTGTGGACATGCCTAGGCCTGGCCCTGGTGTGCAGCACCCACCCTCAAGGGGTGATGAGCATCAGGGCCATGAACACCCTGAGGGACAGCATGCCGATCAGGCAGATGACCTCTTGGATGAGCACACCCACATACTGCAAGCATCAGTCAATCAGCAGATGCAGCTTGTGATGGTGGTGGATGCACTGAGTGCAGCTCTGCAGCGGGCAGAGGAGCGTCCCAGCAGAGAAACTTCTCTGCTCCTGGGAGGGATGGACTGGATGTGGGAGGATGTGACCACTGCCATTGACAGGCTGACACATACAATCACAGCTGCCATGGCCACAGGGGGCACACAGTTATTTGTCCATGCATTGCAGACACTGCGCAGTGCAATGTCCACCCCCCATTCCTGGCATCATGCGACTCCCTCCTTGTCAACACCGGGTTCAGCTGTGGGAATCCCGAGCACGCCTGGTGCAGGCATGTTCGGTGTGCTGCAGACCCCTGCATGAGCACAGTCGTGTTCACGCAGTGGAACCCCTGGGAGACCATCGGTGCCACCCCATGAGGCCAGTGGTCAGCCTGTCACTGCTGGCGGTTCTCGGCGGGGCCACCCACACATCCGTTGCAGCCGGGGCACTGTGGCACGTGACTGACCCGTCTCCCAGTGTGGTTACTGTCTGATGCTGCCCTGTATGCATTGTGTCATTCAGCGGGCAATGCACGGGTGGGTACCCAGCCCTGCACGCACACACACAGTCCATCTGCACACCCTCCCAGCTGCTGTCCGCAGTTGCGTGTGCATGATGATGCCTGCATTGCACTGTATGCCAATGTGCAATGGTGCCCAGTGTCTGACACACGCACAATGACAGGCAGTGGACGTGGTGGTCTATGGACATATGTGTGGCTAGGGGTGGCGTTCTGGGTCGGTGTGCCTCCTACCCTTTGTGCATGTCTGGTGAGTTGTGTGTGTGTGTGTGTGTCTGTCTGCGTGCCATGTTAGACCTCACCCATCCCTGGTGGTGTGTGTGGTTCCATGCCCAGTCACTTCCCTTGATGGCATGCACCCCTGGTGTGTGTCCATGCGTGTTTGTGGGTTGTGCCTTTGCCACTGGTGGTTGCACATGGCCCCATGACTTACCTGGGTTGGCTGAAGTGCTCCTCCGTGATGGTGTCCCGGTGCAGCTGTGCTAGCCGGAGCAGTCGGGGGTCCCGTCACCCAAGGGGGGCTGCCCATCATCATCATCACCAGCGTCCTCATCGTCCCTATCACTGTCCCCCTCTTTGACCTGTACAGCTATCCCACATTCATTGGCCATGTTGTGCATGATGCAACAGGCCAGGAATAGCCCACAGGCCTTTGAGGGGCTGTACTGTAGGGCACCGCTGGAGGTGTCCAGGCAACGGAAACATCCCTTGAGCATACCAAACACCTGCTCAATGACATTACATGTGGTGGCATGTGCCTCATTGTAGCATTGCTGCAATGGGGTCGCGGGCCACCGCTATAGTGTGAGCAACCAGGAACAGAGTGGGCATCCACTGTCACCTGTGTGTAGAGGGTGGAGGTTAGTTTGGTGATCAACATCGCCCTGCCCCAGGCCATGTATGCCACTACCCATGTCAGCTTTGACAATGCCCCTCCCAAGCCCTATGTTTGTCCATGTGGTTTGCATACTCACCCACTAAGTGGCCAGTGGGGATGTCCCCACTCTCGAATCTGTGGCACAGTGCCGATTGGTGCCAGATGAAGGCATCGTGTGCTCCCCCAAGGTGTGTGGCACAGACATTGATTATGTGCCCCCTGGCATCACACACCACCTGGCAGTTGATGCTAGCATAGCCTCTGCGTAATCGTATGTGGCCCCTCGGGGCCAGGTGGAAGTGTGGATGGCCACATGGGTGCAGTCTATTGCTCCTAGCATGCCAGGCATATGTGCTACCCTGTGGAACTCTTGTATGTTTGCTGTGCACTCCCACCGGTGTCTGCGAAGTGGATGTACTCCACAGCATGTGGCAGCAGTGTGCTGAGGAATTGGGTGAGGTGGCGTGACGTGGCCGACTGGGTTATGCCTGTGGTGTCCCCTGTTAGTCTCTGGAAGGTACCCGCGGTGAGCAAGCACATGCAAGCTGTCATTTTAGTCTCCACTGACAGAGCATGGCTTCGTCATGTGGGTGCCTGCATCACATCACTGCACTGCTCACAGAGCTACCTCAGAATTGCCCGATTTAGACGGTACCATCCCACGATCTCGGTATCGCTGTACAGCTTGAAGCTGGTGTGGGCTTGGTACTGCCTGTTGGGGGCATACCACCGACGGGCCCTTCCATGGCCACGCTCCCCTGCTGCCCACCTTCTCACCCCCCCTCATTACTGCCTACATCTGGATGGTGGCACTGGCCATGTCTCTGGCTTGTGTTCACCCCCATGGCAGCTGTTTCTGTGTTACCCCTGCTGTCCTGGCTGCTACTTCCCCTGCACCAGGAACACCTAACTGTGCTGGCCTCAGTGCTGTGTGGCACTTCCCCCTTCTGCACTGTGGCTGTGGCTCCCCACACCTTCCCTGAGCCTGTGGGTTCCAGGTGCCCTTTCTCTGTCCTGCCGTGTGTGTGTGTGTGTGTGTGTTGCCTGTGTGGCTGGCTATAGTTCAGCAACATGTGCCTTCCCTGTAGCATTCTTGTGCCTCTCCCTTGTTCCTTTTTATTTTGGCTCATTTCCGCTATGGCGCAACTTCCGCTTGCTCCCCTATTGCGCATGGCTCATGTTGTTGAATATCGCACTGCACCCTTCAGTTGCACATACATTCATTATCATTGTGCTATTGCTCAGTGTGATTTGGGGGGCGCAACTGCCTCCCGCTGAATATAGTAGAATGGCACATTTTCAGACTTGCGCTGGTGCAACCCTATTGCGCATGGCGCAACCCTTTTGAATATCGGGGCCTCTAAGTATTTCAAAAACAAAACTGTTGAAAATTTGAACTTACATTTGCTCAGTCAAAAAAAGTGCAAAAGGGCTATACGTAAGGCAAAAATCAAGTGGGAACATAATGTAGCAGCTAATGCTAATAAACATAATATGAAATCTTTTTTCTCATATGTGAATTCATTTACAAAACCATCCTGCCAAGTTGGCCCACTGCAATACAATGATCAGTTAATAAACAAACCTTGTGATATGGCAAATATATTCAACAAAACATTTTGTGAATTATTTCAAATGTCTCATAAAAAGTTTTCTCCAGTTTCATGCACTGACCAACCCATTATTATCTCAAAGGAGAACATTTTATCCAAGTTATCTTTGCAGAAAGGTAAAACTAGCACCGTCCATGATTTTCTAGCGGGCCACTATTTATTTTTACTAAGACATTCCCTCATTGTTCCACTCTGGTTATTGTTCAATAATTGTATAGCTCTTGAATTTTGTCCCTGGTTCATGGAAACAGCTTTTGTTATCCCAATTTACGAAAAAGGACCCACAAATAATTGGGAGAATTATAAGCCAATCAGTTTAATGTCACCTCTCTGTAAAATACTGGAAAGTCTAATAAAGGACATAATTTCCCCTATCTCTGACATTTACGATTCATCTCAACATGGTTTTAGGAAGGGACGTAGTTGCCTAACTAATTTGATGTGTTTTTATGAGAGTGTTAGTTATTCACTTGATAAGAAGATGCCGTATGATGTTGTTTTTATCGACTTTAGTAAGGCCTTTGATGCCATGCCACACTGGGCCTTAATTGAAAACTTACATATTCTAAAGATCAATGGATTTATTATTAATTGGATTTCAAATTGGCTATCTAACAGTATCCAGTGTGTAATTATTAATGGCCATTTGTCTGATATTGGCAGTGTCACTAGTGGTGTTCCACAGGGTTCTGTGCTGGGACCCTGCCTGTTTCAAATTTTTATGTGATTTAACAATAGATTGTCTTTCCTCTTCAATAAAATATGCAGATGATGTGAAAATAGGAGGACCATGTTTGACCATGGACCAAATAGATAATATTCACTCAGATTTGAATAAAATATCCAACTGGGTTATCAAATGGCAGATGCTATTGAATCCTGACAAGTGCAAGGTTATGCACTGGGGTGCGTTAAATCAGCAGGCAACTTACCACTTAGCTGGTAAAAAACTTTATTACTTCAGCAAATGAAAGGGATTTGGGGGTGAATATTTCCTCAGATTTTTGTCCCTCAATACAGATTAATGAGACTATCTCAAAATCTAATAAAGTCACCTGGTCTATTAGGCATAATGTAAAATCTAAGGACAGGAGAGTTTTAATGCCCTTGTATCGAGCTTATGTCCGGCTCCATTTGGAATACACTTCCCAATTATGGAGCCCCTTCAAAATATCTGATATTAACTTACTTGAAAAGCCGGTCCAGAGAAAATATACTAAACATATTAAATGACTATATAATGATCCTTATGAATCCAGGCTTACATCTTTAAATCTGATGTCACTAGCTATCCGACATGTGCAGAGTGATCTCTTGTTTATGTATGATGTTATGCAAGACCCTTTTCTAATTACTGAACTGGGACCTGAGTTCAAACAGAACCCATGTAATACAAGAGGGCATTCTCTTCACTTGTATGGCAAAACTTTTAATTTGATGGCAAGGAAATTTTTCTTCTCCCTATGTATAATAAATCCTTGGAATTCTTTACATGAAGATGTTATCATTAGCAGTTCCAAAAATATGTTTAAAAATTGCCTGGATAAGTGTGTATTGTCCGGTAACTTGATTTGTTATTATTAGTACCATCAAGAACAGTATGGGCACATAAGCACCCTGGTTCTTACAAACCTTAGTATGAACTGCTGAGGGTGGACTGAGTGGGCTATTTAAATCAGTAGCCTTAAAGATGTGGTGGCAGCTCTGTTCTCCAGCTGAATACGATGGTAGACTACAGAGTCTGCAGGAGTCAGCCAGAGAAGCTGGGGATGGGCCAGGAATTCTATTTTAGGTTGGTTTTATTTACTTTAGACATAATTCTAATACTGTTTTGCTTATTATTTGGTTTGATACCATGGGTAGAATAACATTTATTAGACTGCATACCAGTTTATTGGTTTTGCTATGGTTTACTGCCAATACTTCAGTTTTCAAAAATATAGAAGAAAATAATCTGAAGTTTGATAATCTGTGCACACTTTAGTAGGTTATGCTTTGTTTGAAGTACCTATTTGGTGCACTAGAGATATTTCAGAGACAAATGGGTTAAAATGCGTAAGTGGCTTGCTCCTTGCTATGGAGAGGATTAATTGGAGCACAATGTCTAATCTGCACTTTGTTACAAAGCGCAGATTTTCCCCCTGCTAGGTGCAAGTCCTTCAATAATTTTATAGCACATCTTAAAATAATTCTGGTTCTAATGTTACCTTTACTTTCTGGAGCAAGTCATCCTAATCCAGGACCTGTTAGTGAGGCAAATTTGAGGTGTGACAATTTCCAAAACATTCCAGTAGTTTGTTCATTTACGGTAAATGTAAAAAGTGCACTTGCAAAATGGAACAGTTTTGAAGTATGGGTTTCTACTAATAGTTTTGACTTCATTGCACTGTCTGAATCTTGGCTCACAGAAAAGAAGTCTCACATTTCATGATTACATTAAATGACTATAATATATTCAGGGGCGGTGGTTGCCTGTTTTATGTAAAGGAACATTTGCAGTCTGTGTAAATTCACAAATCCTTCTCCAAACTATGAGTCCCTCCCCCTTGCATTAACATTAGGTAATACTAAGATCATTTCCTTAGTAGTGATTTATGTTCCACCAGGGTTTTACACTGATGCTTTAGATGTAATTTGTAAATTTGGAAATTATCTTCCACAAAAAAAAAAAGAAATAATTGTGTTTTGGGATAGGAATTACAACTGGAATATCAAATCTGATATCCGGGTGAGGAAAATGATAAATTCTAGGTTAATGCAGACTATTGAAAATCCTACTAGAATTAATTATTAAACAGCTCCTCAATGATAGACTGGACTCTGGTTTCTGATACTATGAAAATAAAGCATTTTGGTGTTCTTTTGGATAGTGTCAGTGACCATTGTGCAGTATTTTGCTCTTGGAGTGCTAAATAGATTTTAGTTCCTCCAGTGTATATCTTCACAAGGAATTTCAAGAAACTGGAGAGCCCAAAATTTCAGGAAGCCTTACATCAAGTAGATTGGTCTAATGTGAGTAATATTATTTCTACTGATGATACATTTTCAAAGCTTACAACTTTATAATTAATTTATTTTTAATAAATATTCATAACAAAAAAAAATAAATTATACTTTTTGAGAAATTTTTTAATAGATGTTTTTGTTTTTTGAATAAAAATAAAGCTGTTTACTTTGAGGTCTTCAGTTACGATAACCCAGAGATCCCTTTCCTGCATAGTGAATTTCAGTACCTCCACCCATCCTATGCTCAACTCCTCAGTTCTTATGCCCTAAGTTCATGATTTTGCACTTTTTGGCATTGAATCCCAGCTGCCATGCTCTTGACCACTCCTCGAGTTTCTCAAGATCCCTGCACATGCACTCCACCCCCCCCATACCCACCATATTGTGGGTTTTGGTAAAACCTGCAAAAAGGCATACCTTCCCTCCCAGTTCTTCTGCAATGTCACTTATGAAGACATTAAAGAGGACTGCTCCCAGTACTGAGCCCTGTGGCACCCCACTGGTCACTGTACTATCATTTTAATGAGTTCCATTAACCACTACCCTCTATCACCTGTCTGTTAGCCAGTTTCTAAAACAGTTCACTACAATGGATTCCACCTCTAGTCTGCTCAGTTTTTATCAGTCTCCTGTGCGGCACAGTGTTGAAGGCCTTGCTTAGGTCCAGATAACCCATCATCTACTGCCCTACCCTGATCTAGTTACCTGGTCCCCCAGTCAAAGAAGTCAATCAGATTAATTTGGTGCAACCTACCCCACCTCCCATGAATCCATGTTTCCTGTGGTCCTGCAGCCCACTGGATTCAAGATACTCTTCCAGTGTTTCCTTTAGCAGGGTTTCCATTAAATTTCCCACTACTGAAGTAAGACAGACTAGCCTATAGTTGCTACAGTAGCCTCCTCACTGCTGCTGCTCTTATGCAGAGGGATCACATCAGCTCTTCTCCAGTTTTCCAGAATCACACCTGTTTTCTATGAACTCCTGAATAAGTCTACCCACCATGGCTGCCCCCTCTCCCCTTGCTGATTTTGCTGGCTATTGAGCCCTTAGCAGTGGTGATTCAGTCCCGCTGTGATATTTTGGGTATCATCTTTCATGGCTTTGAGCTCTCTACTTTACTCTACCTATCAATCTTCTAGTGCTGCTCACTTTTCCTGAAAACTTCTGCTCCTGCCCTTGTACACTTCCTGCACTGTTTTTCTGAAATGTCTGGACTTCATATCAATCCTTCGAAGATGCAGGTTCTTCTCCTTACTTCGTTCTGCTCTTCCCAACCGTTTGCTTCTGTGGGTTTATCCTGGTCCCTTACAGGCACACACTGTATTGGTATTCGTATTGTACATTCCATCCCTTCTATCCCAAAAGTTAACCTCAAACCCTTACTTCACATCTTGCAGGCAGATTTCGAACGATGGAAGACCCTGTGTCTTTCTTTGGTGGGTAAGATCGTGGCTATCTGGACAGTATCTGCCACTGAGCTTCTCTATGTCCTCGATCATCTTCCTTTTTTAATTTCCAATTCCTGGTTTTCCAAGATCAATACCCTTATTGGATCCTTTCTTTGGGAAGGCTGTCTGCCCAGGTACAGTCATTCCAAGTTGCGGGTCACTGGTCTCTCGGGGGATGGGGTTTTCCTTGATTTAAAGGCTATCATCTCACCTTCCTTGCTGTGCAAACATTACATTGGTTCCCAGATTAGGCTGATGGCCCCAGTATGGCTTCAGTTGGAATCAATGCTTTTCTTGCATTTTCTATTGGATCCCTTCCTTATTCTGCCCTTCCACTTTTGTGTTCATTTATACCCCTCAGTCATTGCTTCTTGTTCTGTTTGGCGGGTGCTTAGTAAGCAGCTCCAAGTGGACCTCTATCCCATATAACTGATACCACTTTGGCTTAATCCTTGACTTCAGATTGTGGGTTGTTCTTTTTATGGTGCAATTGAAAGGCTCATGGGGTTTAACAGGTGTGAGACCTCTTACTTCCTAACTGCTCACAGCTTTTGGATTTTGATACTCTTATTAAGTAATTTAATATCCCATGACAGGATTTTTGGAAATATTTGCAGCTTTGCACTCTTTTGAAGAAGTTGCTATGTACTCCTCCTCCCCTTGTTTCCTCCTAGAGCAAGTTTTCCCTTTATGCCTGGCTCTGTGATTTGAAGGGATGCACTGGCCCTATCTATAAGGCAATCAAGGACACTATGCCTGACCAGACACAATCTGCCAAATATAGGTGGGAGTGGGACTTGGGAATGGTTGTCTCCCCTGAGGACTGGGCCTACGCTTGGTCCATTGCCCACCTTGCTCATAGGGATGTGCAAGGTCGACTTCTTCAAAATGAAGTGTTCCATTACTGGTATCACACTCTGCTCACTCTTTCTGAGCTTGGTCTTTTTCAATCCACAGAGTGTTATAGATGCCACTCCATGGATGGCTGCTTGCTCCACATTCTGTGGACGAGTCTCAGTATCTGTCCCTTTTGGTAGGGGGTGCATACCATTTGCCAGTCTGTTCTAAATGTGTCTATCTTCTTCTCCCCTACTATATTTATTCTGTCCTTCCCACCTCAGGACCCTCATATTCCCCTCTCCCTGTTAAAATGGCTCTCTGCAGTTGCCACTGAGGCAAAGCTGCTCTTGCTCCACAGATGGTGGTCTGCTGCAGTCCCTTCAACCCATGCCCGCTAACTGCACTGGCCATTTTGGTCTGTAATGAGCACATAGAAACATAGAAACATAGAAGTTGATGGCAGATAAGGACTACAAGGCCCATCTAGTCTGCCCATTTCTTTTTCTACCTTATGAATGTGCCATAGGCCTTTGCTCTGTCAATGGCCTATCTATCCATACTCATCTGTATTGCTCCCTTATGCCTATCCCATGCCTGTTTGAAGCCCTGCACTGTATTCATATCCACCACTTCCTGAGGTACGCCATTCCATGCATCCACCACCCTTTCTGAGAAAAAGAACTTCCTCACATTACCCCTTAATCGGCCTCCCTCTAATCTTAAGTTGTGTCCACTTGTCCTGCTATTTTTCTTATATTGAAGCATGTTAGACTCTTTCACTTGTTAATGCCCTTCAGGTGTTTGAATGTTTCAATCATATCACGTCCCTCCCTCCTTTGCTCTAGGGTATACATATTGAGTTCAGTTAATCTGTTCTCATGTTTTCTGATGCAGTCCACGCACCATTTTGGTTACCCTTCTCTGGACTGCCTAAGTTTGGTTAATGGCCTTGTGAAGGTGTGGCCTCCAGTACTGCATGCAGTACTCCACATGGGACCTAACCAGTGTCTTGTAAAGAGGGATTATTACCTCTCTTATTTTAAAACTTTTTTCAAGGTTTCCTAGAAAACAAATTTTAGAATTGTAATAAGACACTCCCAGGTTGGGTGTTCTACCGAGAGTGAGTGATCAAGGGTATGGCAGCTGTGTTTCAATGCAAAAAAGTGCAAAATAATGCACTTAGGGCACAGAAACCCAGGGGTGGAGTACAAAATGGATGGAGTGGTATTGATGACCACCAAGCAGAAAAGAGACCTGGGAGGTAATCATATCGGATGACCTAAAGGGAGCCAGGTAGTGTGGCAAGACAGTAGGGAGGGCAAGTGTGATGCTGAGGTGCATAGGGAGGAGTATCACCAGCAGAAAGAGGGAGGTGGTGCAGCCTCTGTATAGAACACTGGTAAGACCCCACCTACAGTATTGTGTCCAGTTCTGGAGACCACATCTCCAGAACCATATAGAGAGAGTGGAGGCAATCCAGAGGTGGGCAACTAAAATGGTGCATTGTCTGCATCAAAATCCCTATGAAGAGAGACTAAGGGACCTCAATATGTACACCCTGGAACAGAGGACAGAGAGGGGTGATATGGTAGAGATAGTTATCAGTGTCAGTGGCTCAGCAGGTAGCACACTCGCCTCTGAGGCCGGGAGATCAGAAGGCTGTGGGTTCTATCCCGACACAAGGCACATGGGTTAATCCCCGGACTGACACTGTAGTACAGCATAAGGTGGATGCTACACTTCTGAGATGCCGTCTTTCAGATGAGACATTAAACTGAGGTCCCATCTGCCTGTGCTGATGGTAGTTCAGGTGGATGTTACAGATCCCATGGCACATCTCAAAAAGAGTGTGGGAATTTTTATTAAACAGAAACTGTAATCCAAAACCTTACATACAAATCATATTAAACTCAAAATAAACCATCATATTCAGGGAAAAGGTGAAAAAACATACAAAAATGCAGTAAATAAGAGTAACTCCTCTTCCACTCTCTTACTTCTGTTACATGCTACATTTTACTTAACCCATCGCCATTATTATATACTGCTCACCCAAATCAAAACTACCAAAATAATAACCCAAAACAGCTAAAACCCACAAATATATGTGGAATACTTTAAGGAGTCAACCATAGAAAGTGTCTCCACCATGTCTGCAACACTTTATTAGGTAATTCCTGCCTGTCTTTTTGAAAGGCTATTTGAACTTCCATATTGATCATACTAATGAGACCTGCAACAGAAATATATTTTTGTTGTAAACTATAAAGACATCTAACTTACCATATGCTCCACTTAATACATATTAGAATCATTCTCAATATACCAGGATGAAACCTTTGCCACCAGTCCTGAAAAAAAAATATAAACTAATACCTCATAAGTTATCTGCAGAAATTCAGGGATCTGTAACAGTTTTGCTAATTCTAGTCATAATTCTTCAATAAATGGGCACTATAAAAATAAATGTGCCATCATTTCCTGTTGTTGAAGACATTCCTCCCTTAAACAATATCGTTCCTCAACAGATTTGTCATGAAGATTACTCTGGACATTTAAGTTTTCATGGCAACTTAACCATACCAGGTCCCACATTTAAGGCAGTTCCCGAGGTTCCAAAATCTGGTCCAAATAAACTTTTCTCTGGTATTAATGTTTGACATTCAAAACAGGGCTCACAGTTAAAATACGTAGATACTATATATTTATAGAATTCTTTCCTATTTCAGTACAATAGATTGTACAGTAAGTCTCCATGTTTTTAATTTCCAGAATTGTGAAACCAAATCATCCTCCACCCCCTTGGTAAATTCCTAAACACTCCTCAATGTCCCATATCCCAGTTTGAAAAGAAAAAACTACATCTGTCCAGAAACAATGGAATCCATGCTTTTTGTCACTTTTTCAGAATAGGCACAAAATCTGCATAAACATAAATGGAAAAGAAAAACACAACTGGATGTATCATATTAAGGCCACCTGATTTGATAGGCCTATACGTAACTACTCTTTTAATAGGGCTAAGTCTACTATCCCACAAGAGCCTAAAAAAACTGTATACCCTTGTTTCCAATCTTGTAGGTAAAGGAAAAACATAATTTACATACTGTATAAAAAAAATGGGCAAAATAAAACTTTTTGCCAGAAACACTCTCTTCTTTTTGGTCATAGACCAATTCTTCCATTTTTGTACCTTGGATTCCGCTGTTCTCAGGGCATCTTCCCAGTTCTGTGCAGCCAAATTACCATCCCAAAATAATATTCCCAACACCTGTACTGGGCCTGGCACAGTAGTAATTCCTTTACTGACACCTCTTGGAGGGTCTAAGATATGTTTTAACACCAAACACTGACTTTTTTCTTTATTTAGTGTTGCACCTGAAATATGTGAGATGTCAGAAATTATTTCTTTTTTTAAAACTTGTTCAAGTTTATTAGGGATACCAACATCCAGTTTATACATCATTGACATGTACCACAATTAAAAAAAAAAAGATATAAAAATAAATTCCAGACTGAAGACATTCACTGTTTATACTTAATTGTACATTGAGTTAAAATAATCCCCTCCTCTATTATCTCTCTATTATTAACTTAATACAACAGTCCATTCCAAACTGCCTTCACCGTCTCATTGTGGATTTTATTTTGTATCCCTTGTTTTTATTTTCTCTTAGGTAACCACCAACTTAAACCGTCTGTCTGTTTTTATGAACCAGGTGATTAGGAAAATGGATATTTAATATTATTAGTGCTCCACTAAACTACCCATCCAACCAAATCCATCTTCCTCAAGCCCTCAGCTGTTGCTCCAGGATAGGAATTCCTCTCTGTTCCTCAAAATAATTAAAAATTTGGTGCCAATTGGTACTGAATCTTGAGACCTGGATTCTAAGCCTGGCCGTAACCACCTCTATTTGTTGGATATTATTAATGTTGTTCCACCACTGAGTAGTTGTGGGTTGTTTCTGTGTTAGCCAATTTTGTGTTAGGACCTTGACTGCTGCCACCGACAGAATTAAAAATAGGTACCTCTTACCTTTCGTTCTAATTTCAGGCGGTTGCCCTCCTAAAACCAAATGCTCAAAATCTAGGTCCTGATCCAGCCCCAATATTCTCTTTATCTCGCTGTTGATTAGGTTCCAGAATTTTCTAATCTTTTGGCAGGTCCAGAACATATCGAAGTGAGAACCCACACCACCACATCCTCTCCAGCATCTATCAGATGGATGTCTGGCATAATGCTGGGAAACCGTGGGGGTTATAAAAAATCTCACCACCACCTTCCATTTATACTCCCTCCATATCATAGAATTTGTGGTGTTATGAGTATTGTCCCATATCTTATCCCAGTGTTCCCCCGAAATTTCCCTCCCAAATTCCTCCTCCTCACACTTTCTTTGAATTTTTTGAGTTGCCAGGAGATGTGCCTTATCTTCCAGTAATTTATAAAATTGTGACGTTAGGTGTGCTGTGTCACCCAAATCTGCTTTATGCTTAGTCAGAACCACTCCCTCTTCTAACTGCCCTGTCAGATTGTTACTTCCCACCCTCGAGAGAATGTAGTGCCTATGCTGAAGGTATTTATAAAAATTAGAATACGGAAAGCCAAATTCCCCTTGTAACTTACTAAACTCTTTTACAGTTTCACCATCAATGAATTGTTCCAATGTAACTAAACCTCATTCGGACCATTCCTTAATGATTTTATCCCTTCTCATACTTAATAAATCTGGAAGGTACTGTAAAGGGATAAACTGCCATACACACTCAGGTTTCTACCATATTGCTCTAATCTTTAACCATATTGCCATAGTATGCCTCGTCCATCTGTTCTCCACCCTGTGGAGAGTCTTTGGTAGAATAATCCATGGTAGCACCCAAACTGGTATCCCTGAATAAGCACCTCGCTCCATCTTGCACCAATCTATGGATTGGGTTTTCTTTAACAATTTAACTAATGGGATTACTTGAGCTGCCCAATAATATCTAATTAAATTCGGTAGGCCCCAATCCCCCCTGTCTTTTGCCCTCTTGTAATTTTATTAACCGAATTCTTGGTTTTCGGTCTGCCCATATGAAGTTGGTAATTTTTTTTGTAAATTTTGAAGGTCTCTTTCAGGTATCAGCACTGGAAGAGTGGAGAACAGAAACAGCATTCTTGTCAGAACGTTCATTTTAATAGTGTCAATCCTCATAGAGAAAGTCAATGTCAGTACTTTCCATCTGCCCAAATCCGTGAGAATTCGGTCCATCAACAGTTTATAATTAAATTTATATAGATTGTCAATATGTTTCGGGATCCAAACTCCCATATACCTAACCTTCTCCTTGACCCATCTGAATATAATTTTTTCTTTAATGTCAGGAGTCACCTCCCCCTTCAGTACCAAAGCCTCTGATTTTTCGATGTTAATTTTAAAGCCTGATATTGCCCCATATTTTCCCAATAATCGTAATCAATTAGGAATCATAATGCGGGGGTTGTCCACAAAAATCAACGTATCGTCTGCATTCATAGATATTTTGCAGCACTGCTCTCCAACCATAATGCCCCTAATGTCTTTTGATTCTCGAATAGCCACTGCTAATGGTTCTAAGCCTGAACTGATTTTATAGTGTAAGTTTGTTATAATTGTCACCTTAATATGGCTAATGTTATTACTACTGATGGCAAGGTGGGTACTTCATGCATTCTCTGCCATATGTATGATTTTGATTTGGGACTCGATAAAATTACTGCGTTTATGTGTAATAAATGTATTAGAATTACAGAACTGGAAATGAAATCGTAATGTTTGACAAAGATTAAGCAGTTTGGAAAACAGCCAACAAGAAACAGTTATAAGATTACAGAACAATATTAATCAAACAATACTTGATAGCCCTGGTAACAATTTAGTTACTGATGTTTTACAAACCCCGAGTAAGATGGCAAGTTGTACATTACCTATTGATAGTCAAACATACTTTAGAAAATCTGGAGGTAATGGAACTTATGAGACTATCCAAACTGAGTTAGTCTCTAGAAAAAGACCCAGATTGGATGATGTTGGGGATTCTGATAATGACTGGTTCATAGTCCAGCACAATAAAACTTTGAAAAGGGGGAAAAAAGCTGATACTTTTGTTATACCCACTTATAATAAGTTCTCCTCTCTAATGAATACTATGAACACTGATAGTCAATCTGAAGTAGCTTCTGATCCTGGCTGCACTGATAAGCCAATTAATACTGTTTCTCAAATTACTTCAAAAAATAACTTGGAATTGGGTGACCTTATAAATTTTAATGAGAATTGTGAGGACGATAAAACCACTGTTGAAGGATTCAATACAAATTATGATGGTAATTGTACACCAGACATTTTTGTGTTAGGTGACTCCTTATTATCTAATTTAGATAGAATCATCTGTAATCCGGATAAAGCGGCCCGAACATTATCCTGTTTTCGGGGGGTGCCACTATTGGGGATATTGCCAAAATGAGTCCTAGGATCCTTGCAGGTAGTAAAGAAAAGGACTTAGTCATTATCCATATTGGAGTAAATAATATTTGGTATCAGTCATCTCAAGGGATCAAAGAAGCATTTGTTAGTCTGGTGAACATTTTGACTGAAATTGGGGTTCATGTTGTGATTTCTGAAATTCTCCCAGTTCCGAGGTCAAATATATATTTAACAAACAAAATTAAACACATCAATTCATGGCTTAGAGCCTGGTGTCTTAAACAAAATATTAAATGTCTCACCCATTGGGAACAGTTTATCGACAATAAGGCATATTATGCCAAGGATGGCCTTCATCTTAACAGATTGGTAAAGAGTTTCTGGGCATCCAAATCAATACATATATTGATGTTTTTAGGCAAAATTCAATCGTAGTTCCTGTTAAGCCTAGGGTAGTAATGAAACCTTTAGTTTCCGAATTGAATAATTCCTTAAAAGACAATAGTCACAAAATTAAGTTACTTTTATTAAATGCTAGGAGTTTAAATAATAAGATAAGTGAACTTCAGGTTATTTTACGAATGAAGATATAGATATATGTGTGTGACAGAAACATGGTTCAGTGAAGACCACTGGGGACTTAATATTAATGGATATTCATTATTTAATAAAAATAGATTATATTCTAAGGGTGGAGGATTGCTATATATATTTAGAAATTGTATTTCTTGCTCTGAAGTTGAACCTAATATAGAATATCCTAATAGTTTAGATGTTATATGGGTAAATATTAATACTAAACAAGTCCCTTTAACGATAGGTCTATGTTATAGACCACCATCTATGGATACTGCCAGTAATGTAAAGTTATGTGATTATCTAGAAAATATTAATTTCAAGAACGATATTGTTTTTATGGGGGATTATAATTTTCCTGGTATTACTTGGTCAAAAGGAACTGGTTTGAGTGCCCAAGAAAATAGATTTATTAGTGCTATATCGCATATGGGACTTGACCAATATGTTAGTTCACCAACTAGGAATAACCATATTCTAGATTTAATTTTTTCGAACATTAAAAATTTAAATGAGCCTGCTAGTGTAATGGCTCCATTGGGTAACAGTGATCACTCTATTATTAAATGGTCAGTTAATCTTAATATAAGTAAATCCTTTGGGAAAACTACTTTTAAAAATTTCTATAAAGCTGATTATAAGGCAATCAAGGATTACTTATTAAATTGGAATTGGCAATATAAATTCACTGGCCAAACAGTGGAAAATATATGGATAAGAATTAAAGAGGAACTAACATATTGTATCTCCGAATGGGTACCAACTAGAACTAAGTATATTGGACAGAAGAGATCCCCAACTTGGTTTACAAATCAAATTAGAAGATTAGTTCTAGCCAAAAAAAAAGCTTATAATAAATATAAGAAACACCAATCAATATTGAATTGGACTAAATTGAAAAAAAAATCAAACCAGGTGAAAAATTCTATTAGAAAGGCTAAGCAGCATGTAGAAAGTAGCCTAATTAACTCTCATCACGATAACAGGAAAAGGTTTTTCAACTATATTGGGTCCCTTAAAAATACTCCAGTTACAATAGGACCATTGAATATCGATAATGTTGATATTAGTGATGAGTCTAACATAGCTATTGAATTCAATAGATATTTTCTAGTATATTTAAAAAAGGGACTACATGATTGCATAAATCCATCTAATTCTGAACCCTTAATTAAATTTAATGAACCTGAAACCTATTATATCTTAAAATCTTTAAAATCTTTACATCGATTGGGCCTGATGGTATTCCAGCCATTTTCATTAAAAACCTATCTAGGAATTAGCTGGTGTACTAACCTATCTGTATAATGAATCATTGCATAAGGGACAAGTGGCAACGGATGGTGTGATGCAATGATCATTTCTATACATAAACTGGATCCAAGAAAGAGGTACATAATTATCAACCTATTAGTCTCACCTCTACTATTTGTAAAGTTATGGAAAGGCTAATTTTAGGTAAAATTAATTCACATGTTTTGGAAAATGATTTCACTGATACTTCTCAACATGGTTTTCAAACTGGTAGATCGTGTCAGACTAATTTGATTGATTTTTTCGAACCTGTGAGTGAAGCTATGGATTATGGCTTACCTGTCGATGTCATCTATCTGGATTTTGAAAAGGCTTTCGATTCTGTGTCTTATGATATAATGTATAAGTGTCTATTAAATTTAGACCTTAACAAATATATAATTAAATGGATAATGACTTGGTTATCCAATAGACGTCAACGGGTAGCATTAAAGGGTTTCCTGTCCCCATGGACCACTGTTACTAGCGGAGTCCCACAGGGTTCAGTTTTGGGGCCCATATTGTTCAACATCTTAATAGCAGGAATGAACATTAAGAGTGGTAATTGGATGGTAAAATATGCGGATGATGTAAAACTAGCAGGGATTGTCAATAACCCAGAGTCTATAAATACTCTTCAAGATAATTTGAATTATATATTTAGATGGGTGGAATTGCATAAATTGAAATTTAATATCAATAAATGCAAAGTGATGCATTTTGGTAAAATAATGTATGTGCCAATTATTTTATTGAGAATTACTGTTTGAAACATATTACAGATGAGAAAGATTTGGGTGTTTTATAAGCAACAAGCTAGTTTTCACAAATCACTTAAATCTCACTATTAAAAAAATGTTCTAGACTTAGTAATTGCATTTATAGGAACATTAAAAGCAGAGAACCTACAATAATGATTCCACTATATACCAGTATTATAAGAACAAATTTTGAGTATTGTTCAGCTTTTGTGCTCCAACATTGAAGGGGACATTGCATCTAGGGAAAAGTCCAAATGAGATATATTAATAACTTAAATGGTCTAAATAATTTATCATATAGAGATAGACTTATAAGGCTTAATTTGTATAGTATGGAATACAGATCGATTCGTGGGGATCTCTGTCTACTTTACAAAGCTACCAGAGATGAATATCTGTTTGAAACATTACACCTTCAATGGAATGTTTCTACAGCTCAAACCCGTTCTCATAATCTAAAATTAATCTTACCTATTAATAGAACCACAAAAAGATCTAAATTTTTTACCCAACGTATAGTTCCATTATGGAATTCTTTACCTTATGATGTTGTCTATAGTTCAAATTTAAATCAGTTTAAAACACAACTTGATATATATATGGGACCTTCCAAGTTCGCTACCCACTTAGCATAAGTGGCATGATCATAATGGGCTTGTCCCAAGATCGTGAATACTACCTATGAACCTATGAACCTATGAATTGCAAATAAAAGAGGTGAAAGGGGACATCCCTGCCTAGACCCTCTCTCTAGCTGAATACCCAAGGAGATAGTTCCATTAACTCTAACCCTCACTGTGGGGTTTCCACAGCACAGTGAGATCCATTGTATAAATGCCTCCCCTAAGCCCATCCTCCCCATAATCACCCGAAGGTATTCCCAGTTTAGAAGGTCAAATGCTTTTTCTGCATCCAGAAAAAGAGCTAACTGGGCTGATGTTGTTTGGGAATTAGATGTCATAACAAGCGAATGTTGGCAGCTAGGTGCCTGTTTGGTATAAAGCCTGTTTGGTAAGGATGGATCAGTATTTCTATATGTTTCTGTAGTCTGGATGAAAGAATGTTAGTAAGTATCTTCAAATCCTGATTTAACAAGGAAATAGGCCTGTAAGCATCACATCTATCCTTCGGTTTGTCTGGTTTATGGATGACACTAATAAAGGCTTCCCTCCATGAATCAGGAATATGATTCTCCTCCAAGCAGGAGTTAAATACCATGGTCAGGATAGGGGCTAACACCTCTTTAAACTTTTTATAGAATTCTGGACCATAGCCATCAGGTCCTGGGGCCTTGTTCGAGGGCAATCGTGCTATTGTGTCTCTAACTTCCCTCAATGTAATTTTGAAGTTCAGTTCCAATTTTGCTGATTCTGGCAATTTAGGTATTGGTAAATCTTTCAGAAAGTTCTCTGTACTTGTTACAATATCTATTCCCTGATCCTCACTCCTATATAAGTTTTGGTAGAACTGTTGAAATTGCTGTGCTATTTCCTGAGGTTTAGTCCAGAGAGCAGAGGGGTTTGCAATATTTCTTAATTTTAGTATTGTCCTATCTGCTTGGGCCTTGCGTAGCTGAACTGCCAAAAGCCTAGAGGCCTCCCCCCCCCCCGAGTCATGGTATTTCTGGTTCAAGTATCTTAATTGGCTGTCTATCACCCTGTCATCCAGTTTTCATAGTTCCTCCCTTCCCTCCACCAATGCTTTCATGATTCTAGTATTTGTGGGGTTTCTCTTATGCTCCTCCTCAAAGGAGCCAATCTTTTCTAAAATTCTATTTCGGGATATCTGGGCCAGCTTCTTATTTGCTGAGGCTGCACTAATAAGTTCTCCCCTCACCACCGCTTTCAGGGCCTCCCATGTACTGATTGGGGAGCAATGCTGTTGTACATTAATGTCATATATTTCCTTTATTAATTTGGCCAGTTTCATAGTTATACCCTTGTTATTTAGTAGCGAGACATTTAATCACCATTGTGAAGATCTGTGCTTTCTGGACAATGCCCATGTGATCCCAACTGGTGCATGGTCCGAAAAAGTGATGTTATATATTTTCGACGATGACACTCTATAAATCTGTGCCTTAGGGACTACAAACAAGTCTGTTCTAGAATATGACTGATTGGCTGCTGAAAAAAAGGAGAAATCTCTTTCCCCTTTATGTTAGGTTCACCAAACATCAATTAGCCCCAGCTCCTTTAGTAGGGTAGCCAAAGTCCTAGTTGTCACCCTGTTATGACTTGGGGAATGGGAAGATCTGTCGAGGCCTTGGGAAACCACTGCGTTAAAATCTCCAGCTATTATCAGCTGACCTTCTGGTAACGTGGCTACTTTGTGCAAGACCGATTTTAAAAGTACATGTGTTTGGCTATTGGGCGCATACAAATTCACCAAATTAATCGACTGTCCCTGTATAATGCCTGAAATGCGCAAAAAATGCCCCTCCCACCCCCTTTCGATGTCAACTATTTGAAATGGGCAGCCCCTCCTGAACAAAATGGCTATATCTGCTTGCCTGCCATTGTGTGAAGGGGAAGCTTCAACTCTATCTGCCCATGCTTTCCTCAGTTTAAGGTGTTCATCCCTGCCCAAGTGGGTTTCTTGTAAAAATGCTATATTACAAATCAAGCTTTTTCAGTTTGTTTAAGATTCTGGAGTGCTTTACAGGTGAATGGATACCCTTAACATTGTATGTAATCATTTTGAGGTTATTCATCCTGGCTTACAGTGTCCATAGGTCTTGCCAGCTTCCATTTAACCACAGCCAACAATTGAGACAGTAATATGCACATATTGAGGGCAAGAAAATATGTTTTGTTCCCTACAGCAGACAGACGGTAGCTATAACTACTAACTAATATAAGAAACAAACAATTTCCACTTCAACATACCAGTAACCCATAGAACCAAGTAAAATGTGAACCTCCATAACTGAGTTGCTCAGAGGTAAAAGTTGTTGTATACTATAGCAACTTTTACCTCTGATTTTAAAAATCATGTAACGACTTCCTAGGTGAGGGATTTCAGGTTTATGCAACCTCACCGATGTATATCTAGAGGTAACCTTAGTGACCTCCTGGTGTAGCATGTTATACTCCCTAACCCCACAAAGCCCGAGGATCATGAGTAGCATGCAGAAATTCCCCTGCATCACTTTCCAAAAGGTTTTGTGGCTGCCCCCTCTCCCCAACTCTTCCTTCAAAATAGCTCCTGGGCAGGTGAAAGTGTGGAAGTTTTTTTTTTTTTTAAATAATGCATGGAAGGAAATGTGTGAAGTTCGGTCCTTGTTTTTTTACTATCCCTTTCTCTCAACCCCCTGTAGGGAATAAGCATAAAATCAAACAATATGATCAGGCAGATTTCCATAAAATAAACCATTGTTTAGGAGATTAAACTGGGACAACATTTTTTTCCCTCTTAACATAGATGAAGCATGGGAATATTTAAAAAAACCAATCCAAGAACTTGAACATCAATTTATTCCGGAAAAACATAAATACAACAATAAAGGCAAAATCCCCCCTTGGTTTAACAGAACAATAAAAAAACAAATATCCCACAAACAAAAACTATTTTCATTACTAAAAAAGTGTCCACTTACTCAAAAGAATAAAATATTAATTAAATACAGGGAATCAGTTAGAACACTAAAAAAAATTATTTTGTTAGCAAAACGCAATTTAGAATTTCGTATTGCACATACTAAGGACTCTCATAAAGCTTTTTATGCCTACCTAAATAGTAAAAAAGGGAACAGCAGGAAAACTGGGTCATTAAATATAAACAACACAATAATTACTTCTGACTCTGAGACTGCTACAGCTCTAAATAACTATTTTTTATCTGTTTTTGTTCAGGATCCACCCTGAATTCTCCCTGATAGCCACCTTCCAAGCCATGCAAAATTTACAATCTCACTGAATGAGGTCCATGATTTATTATCAACTTTAAAGAAAACTACCAGTCCTGGTCCAGATGACATATGTACTAAATTTCTACTGGGTGTTAAAGATACTATAGCCTTACCACTTGCTATTATCTTCAATAAATCTCTTCACGAATCTAGGGTGCCTACCGACTGGTTAACTGCAACAGTGACTCCCATTTTTAAACAAGGTTCTCATTCTAGAGTAGAAAACTATTGTCCAATTAGTTTGACTTCTATCCCTGGTAAATTAATGGAAAGATCAATTAAAACTTTTCTTGAAACAGAAATGGAAACCCTGAAAATACTTGATACAATCCAGCATGGATTTAAAACTGTTTTTTTTTTGTACTACAAACCTGCTTTCATTCTATAATTACATTAGTGTGAAGCTCGATTCAAATATACCAACTGATGTCATTTTATTAGACTACAGTAAAGCATTTGACAAAGTGTCACATGATATTCTGATTAAAAAACTCATTCATCTAGGATTTTCATTAACATTAATTTCATGGATTAACAGCTGGCTGAGTAACTGCACCCAAAGGGTTCGAGTAAATGGTACCGTGTCAGACTTGGGAAAGGTGACAAGCGGAGTTCCTCAGGGTTCCGTCTTGGCACCCACTCTCTTTAATTTATTCATCAATGATATGAAAATTTGTTCCCCTAATATACTTATGAAATTTGCTGGTGACACCAGATTAGGTGGTACTGTTAACAATGCCCATAATATACAAATTGTATTAGCAGACCTTGCATCTATTGAACATTGGGCCACCATAAACAAAATGCACTTCAAAGTAAAAAAAAATGTGCAGTCCTACATATGGGTAAGAACAATCCTAGACAGGTATACACCATAAATAATACAACTATTAGAGTATCCTCTATCGTCTCTAGAAAAAGATCTCGTGGTACTAGTAAATAATAAACTTTCCTCATCTTCCCACTGCAACAAAATATCCAATCAAGCCAATGCTCTTCTGCATAGGATAAACAGTACATTTGTTTCAAAGTCAGAACAGTGTATTATGACCTTGTATAGATCCCATGGCAGGCCCTACATGGATTATGGCTCCTCTTTTTGGAGTCCTTATCTAGCATCAGACATTAATAGAATTGAACAAATTCAACGCAGGGCGACAAAAATTATTCCATATTATGCTAATCTAGATTATGACACCAGATTACAGAAGAAGGCTTGTATTCACTGAAACAGAGATGAACAAGAGGTGATCTATAGCAGTTATTTAAAATTATGAAATCTCCTATTTTAATGGAACAATGTGGCCTAACATTATCCAACAGAAAAATTGTTGCTAGTATACATAATAAACAAATTGACATTAAAAAATGTAATACAAACAAAAGACAAAACTTCTTTACTATTAGAACTCTAGTGTTATGGAATACATTACCACAAGATATTGTCGATTCTCCTACTATTATGATTTTCAAAAACAAAATAGATGAATGGTTATTAGAATAGTACCGTATACAATGATCCACACATGTGGAGGACAATCTCGATGGGCTGTGGCCTTCTTTTGTCCAACAAACCAAGTACCAAGTACTCTTGAGGTACTTGAAAGTTTCTATCATGTCCCCCCTCTCTCCCTCCTTTCCTCGCTGGAATACATATTAAGCTCTTTTAGTCTCTCTTTGTATGGCTTCTGGTGCAAACCTTGCACCATTTTAGTTGCCCTCCTCTTGACAGCTTACATATTGTCTATCTCCCTGCAGAGCTGAGGTCTCCAGAACTGCATGTAGTACTCCAGACTGGGTCTCACCAACTGCCTGTTCAGAGGGATAACAACTTCCTGTTTTCTACTGGTGATGCCTCTTCCTATGCACCTTAGTATCCCCCATCCCTCCTTACTGCCTTCTTACATTGCTTGCCCAATTTTAGGTCATCTGATATGACTACCCTCAGGCCCCTTTCCATTTCTGTTTTTATCTCACCCCCCACTGTGTACTCTTCCCTTGGGTTTTTTCCCCCCAGGTGCATTACTTTGCACTTCTTTGCATTGAATCTAAGCTGCCATACATTTGACCATTCCTCCAACCTTACAAAGTCCCTTCTCATCCTTTCCACCCCATCTTGTGTATCAACCCTGTTGCAGATCTTTGTGTCATCTGCAAAGAGACATACTTTACCTTCTAGTCCCTCCTCAATGTCACTTATAAAGACATTAAAGAGGACTGGTCTCAGTACTTAAGCCTGCAGTACACCACTAGTAACTCATCTTTCTTCAGAGTGGACTCCATTTACTGTTACCCTTGGCATCCTGTTGTCCAGCCTACCACCTTGGGACCCACTCCAAGGCTGGCTAACTTGTATTTTAATCTTTTGTGTGGGACTGTGTCAAATGCCTTGCTAAAGTCTAGGTAGGCCATGTTCACAACCCCTCCCTGGTCTACTACTTTGGTCACCCAGTCAAAGAAATCTATGAGATTCATCTGACAAAACCTTTCCACTTTGAATCCATGTTACCTTGGGTCCTCTGCCCTGCTGGACTCTAGGTACTCAATAATCCTTTCCTTCAGAAGTGATTTCATCATTTTCTCAATCACTGAGGTAAAACTAACAGGTCTGTAGTTTTCTGACTCTGCCTTGCTCCCACTTTTGTGAAGTGAAATCACATCAGCCCTCCTCCAGTCCTCAGTCCTCAGGTACCACCCCATCCTCCCATGGTGTTTTTCGGGCAGCTGGGCCGCTTTCCACAGTGCAGAGAGGGTGGGGGAGGCAGTGAACAGAGAGGTTGATTTGGCTACATTTAGCTTGGGATCAGGGCTCAATTCAGGAGCCAATAAGAGGGGACAGGCTCTAAAGGAGACCCAACCAGGAGTGGGAGTGCGAAGCCCAAATCAGTGGCTAAGCCTTTAAAAGCAGGAGCCCAGCCACAGCTTCCTGTGTTTTTTTCCGGCAGTTGGACCAGTTTCCACAGCGCGGAGAGGGAGGGGGGAAGGCAATGAACAGAGAGGTAGCATTGGCAGTATTCGGATCAGGAGCAGGACTCAACACAGCAGCCAATTGGAAGGGACAGGCTCTAAAGGAGAGCCAACCAGGAATGGGAGCATGAAGCTCAAATTGGTGGCTGGGCTTTTAAAAGCAAGAGCCCAGTCATAGCTTCTCATGGTGTTTTTCTTTTTTTTTTTCACTTTATCATTTTATTGAAATTCGAGTATATAAGAAAGCACACATCTTATACAATAGAAGACTATCCTCCATGTCAGGTATAAAATATCACTTAACAAAACACAGTATTTAGGGTAAACATATTGGAGAAGCCTTATATACATGCATTGATAATAAAACATAAACCTAGACAGGGTGTAAGTGGAGAGCTGAAGGGTTACAATCAATAGGGTATTATAGGATCAGAAATAGCAACCATGTATGAAATACATGCAAGGGCAGGCTATGGCAAGGCATTCAGTAAATTGCAAAAAGTGATAAATGTGGTAATATGAACAATGTTCAGTAATGGAGAGGTGAAGATAAGAGAAAAGTGTGCAAGGAAAGAAAGAAGAGAGAAAAAAGCAAGGAGGAAGGGAAGGAGAAAGGGACAAAATGGGGAAGAAGGGAAAAAAGTGGAGAAATCTGGACACAAAAGTTTAGAGAAAACCTAATCTGAGAGCAAAACCCATGGTGTTTTTCATCAAACACACCCTCCCCACACCACCACCAAATTAAATGGTCTCGGGAACCACATCCAGCAGAGGGTCTGACCTGTGAGAAGCAGGCACAGGGTGGAGAATCAGGGAAGGAAAAAACTTCATTCGGTGGCCAGGAAGGAGTGCAACAGGACAAAGGTACCATGGCTTTGGTTTGATATTCCGTCGAGTGGGTGAACCTGCATCTACCAGTAGGTCTAATTACTATATTTATCTTGAGCAAATCATGCATTGTGGGGTTATGCATTGATAACTGTAAATATATTGGGTAAAAACTACAAAGGTACTCAGGGTTGTTTTAGGCAAATCGGGCAGTGTGTGGCTATGCTTCGATAATTGTAAATATACTGGATATAATTCGCTGATATATTCTGGGTAGACCAGTTGGAGTAATTGTGGGTTGAGCCTGTGTATATTTTGGGTGGTTCATTTGGTATAATTGAAGGACGGGCCTGTTGAAGCTGGGGGATAACCTGTGACAGAGACTAGACAAGTGATTTTGGACTTCCTTTAAGCTGTGTTTGTTTTATTTTAGGCTTCATATGAGTAAGTCCATGACCAATTTGGTGGAAAACAAGAAAGACAGGCTTGTGGGAGGGAGGGAGATCCTTATTTGAGGGTAGAGGTTGGTGATGGTGGACAGGTAGGGAATTGGGATGGATGGTGGGCTGCAGTAACTGTGGAGAGTCTATCTTTCTTAATACTGCATGGATAGTAGGGGGATGTCTAGTGTGCATCTGAATAGAGGAGCTTAAAAAGGAAATCAGGGGATTTTAGAGGAACTGTGAAAGGCATGGCAGTCCTTGGAGGGGTATGGCCCAACAGTAAGGGAGGGTAGTAGAGAAGAATGGGTAGGAGAGCAATTTAGGTTGCTGGGGAGAAAGGAGGGTGAGGGTATGAGGAAGGGTCTATGAATCAGGGGAAGCAAGACTGTGGAGCAATGGAGCGGGGGAGCCAAGGTCATGGGCCAGAACAAAAGGGCAGGGAAGAGAAATAGAAGATGAGGGGATGAACAGCGAGGCATAAGTGGGGCACGAGGTAATGAGGAATGTCTAGGAGGCAGAAGAGGGGACAGGCTAGCATGGGAAAGGAGGGGGTAGGCCGAAGAGTTGGGTCTGTGGAAAATTGGATTGCAGTCCTGAGGGAGCAAGGATGAGTGGGGGACTTGGTGATGTAACTAATGGTATCCAGGATGTAGGAGGCATGGGGAAGGGAATATGGATGGGGAAAGTGAACGGGAGGAATGGGGAATTAATGTGCAGGGGAAGAATAGGTGTCAGAGAGCGGAGGAGTGGAGGATGGGAGCATGGATGGTTACAGGGTAGGGGAACTAATGTGCAGAAGGAAGAAGAGGCAGCAGAGGATGGGGAGGGGGATGGGGAGCATGGGAATGGAAATCGAGGGGGATCCTGGTGTTAGGAGACTCAATAATAAGGGGAGTAACTTGGAGAAGCAGGGGGAGAGGCACAGCTGCATATGGGTGGAGGTCATGCTGGGAATGACAGCAGAGAGGGTGGGGCAATTGGTACTGAAACCTCGGTAGATGGGGAAGGGAGAAACTGTATTTAATTCTGCATTTGGGGATGAACGACCTGGCTGATAGGATGGTAGAAGAAGTACAAAGGAGGTTTGAGGAGCTAGGATCCTTATGTGAAGGAATGGGAAGTTCAGTAACTTTCTCAGAGATGCTCCCTGTTCCCAGGGCAAGCACAGCAAGAAAAGGGAGGATAAAATAATTCAATAAATAGTTAGGGATGTGGTGTCAGGCCAGAGAGTATGAACTAGTGGGGGGATGGGATGAGACCTGGGAGGAGAGCAGTCTTTACTCTAAGGATCGACTTCACTGAAGCAAGAAGGGCAAGAGGGTGTTAAACATGGGGATAAGTGACTATATAGAAAAAACAAGGTAGTTTAATTAGGAGCGGGGGGTGGTAAGTGAACAGGAGACAAGCAGACACCATGGGATAGGAAGCCAGGTGAGCTTACCCCCAGGACAGGGATCAGGGATTAAGAGGTGGTGCTAGGAAGGTGGTTGACAGGAGGTGGAAGGATGGGAGAAAGGGGAAGGTGAAGGGGTGGAAAGCAGTCACCTTGAATGTTAGGAGCCTAGGGATAAGATCTGCAGAGCTACAGGCTATCATGGTGGAAGAGGAGGTGGACATGGTGTCAATTACCAAAACAAGGGCCACCCAGTACCATGACTGGAACCTAGCGGTGCCTGGGTACAGGATTTTCTTCAGGGATAGAGTAAGGGGGAGAGGGGGTGGGGTGGCACTGTACATATGGGAGGGACTAAAGTGCATGTGGGAGGAGGGAAAGGAGGGGAAGGGCACAGAGTTTCTATGGGTGCAAATCCAGCACTCAAGGAACAGGACTATCAGCATGGGAATGGTTTACAGGCCACCCTCCCAATCTGAGGAATTAGACAAGGTACTAGCAGGGCAGATTGGGAGGGCCTGCAAAAGGGGAAGTGTGGGGATAGTGGTGGACTTCAACCTACTGGGCACAGATTGAGGTATCCCGGTGATGAATATTAGGAGGGGGCAGGTGGTGCTGGATGCCTTCCAGGAGAATTTCCTGGTGCAGATGGTCAGTAAACCATGCAGGTTAGGGAGCACCCTTGACCTGGTGCTGGCTAATGGGGAGTTTGTGAAGGAACTGAGAGTGGAGGAGCCACTAGCAGGGAGTGACCACCGCTTGGTATGGTTCACACTGGATATTGGAAAGGAGTGTGTAGGGTCTGGCACAAGGGTGTTGGACTTCAGGAGGGCTGACTTCATGAGGATGGGGGAAATTGTAAAGGAGTATGTGGTCAAAATTGACCCAAGTATGGACACTAACCAGAGGTGGGAGCTTATAAAGATGGGGGTAGTGAAGGCAAGGCAACTAAGACCTGTGCCAAGGCTAGAAGTAAAAAGGTGAGGGTGAAGAAATCTAGCTGGGTAACAAATGGAGTCATGGAAATGATAAGATGGAAAAGAGCTGCCTTAAGGAGGTAAAAGAAGACAGGGAGGGGGAGGACAGGGAGTGGTACCCAAAGGAAGCAAGGGAGGTGATGAGGGCTGTGAGGGTGGCTAAGGTGACAAAGGAGCTTAGGCTGGTGCAGGGCATCAAGGAGGGGGAGAACAATTTTTTCAGATACATCAGGGAGAAAAGGGTCTGCAAGAATAATATAGTTAGGATTATGAAGGAAGGGGAAGAGAGGGGGAAGTAGCGAATGCACTAAATGACTACTTCTGCTCCATTTTTACCAAGGGGGGAGTTAAGGCAGGTAAGGAGGGAGGGAGTGTGATGGACGGGGTAATCACAGAAGACAGGGTGCTGGAGGGATTGAGCACACTGAGGGTGGACAAAGCACCAGGACCACATGGTATTCATCTCAGGGTGTTACAGGAACCAGCAGGGATACTAGCAGGGCAATTGACTGATCTCTTCAATGCCTCACTAGATACAGAAAGGGTATCTCAGGATTGGAGGATTGCTCATGTGGTGCCTTTCCACAAGAGTGACCCCAAGGTTGAACCGGAGAACTATAGATCAGCAAGCCTCACAATCACATCCATTTTCAGGTAGCAGATGGAGACAATCCTGAAGGAGAGGCTGGTGTCCTTTCTGGAGGCCAGTGGGCTACAGGACAGTAAGCAGCATGGTTTTGTCACTGACAGATCATGCCAGACCAATCTGGTGGAGTACTATGATTGGGTAACTAGACAATTGGACAAGAGCCATGCTGTGAATATCCTATACCTGGACTTCAGTAAGGCATTCGACTTGGTGCCGCATGGGAGACTGGGAGGTAAGTTTCAAGCTACAGGAGCAGGGGAAAGGTTGGTGGGTTGGGTGGTGAACTGGCTGAAAGGGAGACAGCAGAGGGAGTTGTTGTCCCCAAGGGTGGTGATGAGTGGAGTACACTGGGTTCAGTTTTGGAGCCTATACTATTTGGAATATTCATTGCAGACATTTTGATGGGCATTAGGAGCAATATCAGTCTGTTTATAGTCTGTTTGCTTATGACACCAAGATGGGGGCAATGGTAGATGATATAAGGGGGTGGCAAGGACTGCAGGAGGATCTGGCTAAGCTGGAGTCCTGGCCAGACACCTAGCAGCAGGGATTCAATGTTAAATAATGCAAGGTGTTTCACTTTGGGGCTAATAACCAGAGGAGGAGCTATCATCTTGGAGATGAGCAGTTGGTGGTGACAGAAGAGGAGAAGGATCTGGGGTACAAATTACATGGCCAATGAACAACTCTTCACAATGCAGAAAGGCAGCTGCTAAGGCCAACAGGATGCTGGGTTGTATTGCTAAGGGTATCTTCTCAAGGGGGGAGGTGATTCTGCCACTGTACAGATTGCTGGTTAGGCCTCACCTGGAGTACTGCATGCAATTCTTGTGCCCATACCTGAAGAGGGACATTAAGTTACTGTAGGGGGTGCAATGCAGGGTGACAAAGATGATCGAAGGGCTAGGGGCCTTACCTTATGAAAGCAGGCTGAAGGAACTGAACAAGTACTCACTGGAGGAGAGGAGGGAGAGGGGGGATATGATTGAGACCTTCAAGTACATGATAGGGATAAACAAGTCTAGTAAGGAGGGGCTATTTAAACTAAGGGATGGTAGGGACACCTGAGGCCATGATATGAGGCATGGGGGGGGAAGGTTCAGGAGGGAGATGAAAAGATTATTTTTTGAGGAGAGGGTGGTGGTCAGGTGGAATGCATTGCCAGAGGAGTTGGTTCCAGTAGAACAGTGGGGGGCTTCAAGAAGGGATGGGACAGAGTGAGAGGGAGGGGCAGGGGAGAGGGGAAAGGGGGAAGGGCAGCTGCAAAATAGGGACAGCTAACTGCACAACTGAGCAGACTTGGTAGACCATATGGCCTTTTTCTGCTTGTGAATTTTTTATGTTAGTATGATTTGTACCACCCCATCCTCCCAAGATTTGTTAAAGAAGGTAGTCAGTGGTGTCTGTGTCTTTAAAATCTGGAGAGTTATAAATGAGACATTGTAACAATCAGAAACATACCTCTCAACTGTACCACATTATGAGGAATGTTCCTCGTTTTACTTCACAAAACCTCCCTGTTCCACATTGTGAGGACTTGTTCCACATTCAGTATTAACATTTTAAAGCAAAAATCTATAGTAAATGATGCAAAAAATATATAATGTATGGTAAGCGTCTATTAACTACCATAATCAGCAGTTACACAGCTTTGTTATGCACTGTTTAGAATTTTAAAAGTTGTTGACCACACTTCAGAACTTCCAAACAGTGGCAAAAAAAAAAAGAATGCACCAGAGTTCCATAATTCTCACACATAGAATGCAAACAGTGTTTTTTAACCATACACTATAAAGATGATGACTGATCAGGACAACCACTGAAATACCTTCGTGGTGGCTAGGGCCAGTAAACCCTCCCGAGCTGCACTCCCAGGTTTTACCATGTTGCCCTAGCAACCACTCGAGGTGATTACAGTGTGGTTATCACCTGATCCCCAGCCATTATCCTCTATATTATAAAATTAATAACAGACTTTCTGAACACAAATGCAAACATTTTAACAGAGTTCTGGGCCTCCTAGGCAAAAATTTGATTAAGTGTTCCACATTTTGTTCATTTGTTCCACATTTTGAGAGGCAATGTTCCACATTTGGGGGAGAAAAGGTTGAGAGGTATCATCAGAAATATTCAGATTCCAACAGCTACTAATGCACTGATCAACTTTTTGCCTTAAAAATCTCAAGTGCAGACATGTGAAAATCCCTGTTCAAAGAAAATATCCCATTTAAGAACATTCTCTACCCAAGAAGGCCGGCTGAGACTAGTTGCTTTCATCTCCACAGTGGAGTACAATTAGACTGTTTCTAGTGTGCACAACTGAACAGTTCCTGATGCTAAACTGAGAATCTGACCTTAAGTTGAGCTTGAGAGAACTATTTGAAAAACAACATTTAGATTCAGTTAGGCTTATATTTATAAAGTGACTGCATTCATCCATTTGTTCTAGATTACTAGGTTAATTTGCATGGAAACAGGATCCTCATATCCTGCAATTGACAATGCTTCTGATGCTTAGTCCTTTACCAAAGTCACAGTCCTCTGTAACATCCTAGTTTGTTGCTATAGAGATTATTATGTCACAAACAGGGGACTGTGACATCAACAAAATCATAAAGGGCAGAAGTAGAACAGCTATAGGGTACAAGACTCTTGTTTCCATGTAAACAGGCCTAATAATGAAAAGGAATAGAAATGCAGAAAATATATACATTAGCTGAACTGTGTTTAAATACAGTATCTGAGAAAATTAAGAATAAAGGAAGATTGAATGTAAGGATGTGAGAAATACATTTTTGCCAAAAAGATGAATTTATTTCATGACCAACAAATACTGCTGCTTTAATAATAAAAAAAAGGACAGATTATCAAAATCAGGGACACAAAATAATAATAAAGGGTCATATAAGCTCCAGAAGCCTGCTACATTAAGCGGCTTAATATAAAACGCATTTCCTGATAGAGTTATAATGTTAACACTAATGTTTGTCATGTTATGCTTCAAATCCCAACTTTTCAGGGACAGAAACCATAATCTTAGCAGGGACAGAGGACATTTTTGAGGCAAAATCAGTGATGTTTCTGAACACCAGGGACAGGAACAGTGGAGAGGTATGGCGTCAATCTAGTCGTGCATAATCAAACAAATAAGTCGCCGTCTTGCTGATCGTGTTCTTTCAACCTAAAACCAAATACATAGCAGTCAAGTGTTCCCGATGTCTACTACTTAATTAAGGGGGGAAACAGACTGCAAGTAGCATGAGACGTAGTAGGGGTTGAAGTGTTCGTTTAACTTTATATGTAACCCTTTAGCTTGAACTGCCTACGTCAGTAATTGTACACACCACCCAGTTTCCTGTCTGTGCTTTGGCTCCTACTGCAGACTGAGCAGGGAAGCAAATACACTGGCCCTTTAAATGCAGGGCCGTAAGAGGAAGATCAGACACGCCGTCTCGGAGCTGTGCAATCGCTTTCTGTTCCTCCTACCTGCTGGCCTTTAACAGGCGGGTTTCTAGTATTTCATGTAGTTGGAAGGAGTGATTCCGTCTACCTTCCTAGGAAAGACATGGAGGTTTCTTAGTTCTTTATCCGCATCAAATTGAAGTAAAAAAATTACCTAGCGAGAGGGACTGGACAAGCCTTTTGACGAAATTCAGAACGCTGGTAAGGTCATTTATCTGCTTGAACTTTTTATTATTTTAACTGTTGCAGATAGGCAGGTGGAACACACCTGTGTGTAATGTACTTCTTTGGCTCTATGCCAACTTAGTCTTAACATTTTGTTTGAAGAAACTTATTTTTTTTTCTCCTTTCTTCCAGGTGGGTCACACGTAAAACCTGGTGGAGTTGCTAATGTGTTTGGCTATTTGATGGCGACAGATGCCAGCTGTACGGTGCTCGTTGGCTTGTGGAGTTGGGCTGTGGCGACTGGCAAGGAACGCTCAGCACAATGAAGGCGGCTCACCCTGAAGCAGCAATTCAGCAGCTCTAATTCAGCCCGGATCCGCCGACATCCAGCTGACCTGCTTTTCCAACCCGCCTGCTGACTCGAACAGGTGGAATTACACCGGTGCAGAGACTCTGGGATATTATCAGAGACCGACCCTAGGCTCCGAACTGGAATGGGAAACCAAGTGGAAAAACTGACCCACCTGAGTTACGCCGAAGTTCCCACCGCCGACCCAACGGGGATGGATCGGGACGACGGCCCTCGGATCGGTGTCTCGTACATCTTCTCGAACGACGACGAGGATCTGGAGGAAAATGCCCCCGGAGGGGCGAGGGAGCAGCCCGGGCTAACACCGCAGGAGGAGGGCGACGAGGAGGAGGGGAACGAGGTGGAGTGCGCGGTGTTTTATAGAAACGAATGTATCTATGAGAAGAACTGCAAGGCAGTGGCCCTGAGTACTTACTCTCCGGAGAACCTGCTCAACAAGTGCAAGCCCGGCGACCTGGTAGAGTTCGTGGCCAGGGGCCAGTACCCACACTGGGCAGTCTACGTTGGAGACTTCCAGGTGGTCCACCTGCACCGGGCGGAGATCCGTAACGACTTCCTGACGGACGCCAGCCTTAGCCGGAGGGGCCGGATCGTGAATGATCTGTACAAGTTCAAGCCACTGAGTAAGGAAGTGGTGGTGCAAAACGCCATGGAGCAGGTGGGAGTGAAGGACCAGGAGTTGAGTTGGAGGAACTCTGAGTGCTTCGCAGCCTGGTGCAGGCACGGCAAGAGGGAGTTTAAGATCGGTGGGGAAATCAGGATTGGCAAGCAGCCTTACAGGTTAAAAATACAGCTATCTGACAAAAAGACCCACACACTGGAGTTCCAGAGCTTGGAGGATTTAATTATGGAAAAGAGAAGGAACGATCAAATTGGTAGAACGGCTGTGATCCAGGAACTTTCTAGCCATCTAAATTCCGAGGATGAAGTCCGGACTGATCACAATGATAACTGATGGATTAAAACTGAAGGCTGCGAAATTGAGCTGTTATAAGCCCTTTGGGCCGTTCAAACAGAGTTTATTCAAATCACATGTGAAAGGAAAGCTGATTAGTTCTGCCAAGAGTTTAACTAGTTCATTGCTGGAATTATCAGATTTAAGTTGTTTATCAATGGAGGCCTTGTATTTAACACCAAAGCTAGTAGCAATTTATATATTGGTTTAACTTTTTGTTTCTCAGTCACTTTAGATGAGAAGTAGAATTTTCTTGTGTGGAGAAGGTCTTGAAAGTGAAATCTTGCTTTCAGTACCTACATGCCCCAATCCAGAATCTCTGCAAACAGGAAGGGCTTTTGAGCTCCTTACAGGAGTCTGGGCAAAACTGCTTATGGAATTGACCTTTTCCCAATGACGTTTCTATTTGAAGACAATCCTTAATTGCTATTCCATAATCCAGAGCTATGTGGTCAATCCCCTAAATTGTCCCATAATCCAGGAATATAATGTTACCATGATGTGTGTGTGTGTGTGTGTGTGTGTGTGTGTGTGTGTGTGTGTGTGTGTGTGGGGGCATATCTACTCTTGGTGAATTAGGCCTTAATGACCTCACATTTTCAGCATTGACACAGTTCATCTGTACTCCTTCACTGAACAATTTCAGTGGAGCTGTGACATTGAAGAGTTACGATTTTTATTCCCTGTAAATATATTCATGGTTTATGCAGTCAACAAAATGGCAAAGTACCTTATCACCTGTTTCCAATCAATTGTGTTTAAGGTTTAAATTGTTTTTTTTGTGCAGGGCTGGAAATTCAAATTAGTCAAATTTAAAATTGTAACATCATTTATGCTATCAGTGTTCAAGGTTGTGGGGGGTAAAAATGAAGTCCCAAAATGACACAAGCTTCTCTACTTATATTCCCAAATTCAGTTTTGATAACTGTAAAGTATTTAGTAATTTTAGGTAAACAAAAATCCAGGCTGATATAAGCACAACTGTTTATTCAGTACATAGAGAATTCTGTAGAATTGTTTGTATTTTATTTTGTTTGGGGGCGGGGGTGGTGGTGGTGGTAGAGTAGTGGCCTCCACCCTTATGAAGTTGGAAAGGCTCAAGGTAGTGTCATTTTATGTGCACAGTATAATGTCCTTAAACAACAAAGTGCAAAGCTGTAGCCTGCCTTATTTTATTGGGGGGGGGGGGGGTTGCAGAGAAAGAACATGGCACAGGTCTTTAAATTAAAAAAAGGGTTTGAAAGATTTCTTATCAAGGAAAAAGATTCACACAAGTAACTCTGTTCCACATCACACATTGTTAGAACAATGCCCTGTTAGTTTATGCAGCCCAGACTCCTTTAAAGCTGGTTAGATTTTTTTCCAGTTCACAACTGTGTTTTCTCTTGAGGGTCCAAGTGCGCTTTTTGCATGTACAGTTTGTTTGCACCAGCAAATTAACAGCTCCCAGGCAGAAGACTGCCTTGAATATCTGACATCACACAGATCTGCCCCAATACTATTTGGAAGTCATGATTCTCAGTTGTGATTTCACATTCTTTTGAATAAGTGCCACAAGCAGTGTATTGTGAAATGGTAGGTGGGGGGACATATGGAGCTGATGAAATATCATGAAATAGAGATCATGTTTTATGCACATGATCCCTAGTAAAAAAAATAAAATAATGGGCAGGACACCTACAGGAGCTAATATAAAATATAGGTTGAGCTGTGTCCAGATACTACATTTCAAAAGTTTTCCAGTAGGCATTGGTTGCTTTTTAATTTATGCCACAGTGAAAACTTTGAAAAACCTGAGGTTTAGTTATTTAGATTTTTTGTTTTCTATATTATGTTCCTCATTAGTTGTTCTGTAGACATTAATCTACTCTTGCAACTTGTCTCCATCTGAAGTTTTAATAACAATGGCCACTATTTATCCAGGTTAAAGAACCAATCGAGATGAAAATCTTTCACAGTGCTGGCTTCCATCTAAAACTGTGATGTAATTGTTTCTGCAGTGATGGCTTATCAATGTTTAAAACTGCTGGGCATGCTACTATGGAAATCTGGTACCTACAGTATGTCTGTTTTAGATCACCCTTTTTCCTCCTTGTTTGTAAGATGCCTGTTCCTTCATTTTGAGTCTATAATTCAAGGAGCACTAATTTTAAGGCTGCTTGGTGATGGCCAGCAGATGTCTTGTGGCTGCTTAAGAGTAGGTCTGTGGGAAGGAAGTGGGAAGATTGCCTGGTAAAATATGGACTACTTTTGAATGTCCCTCTGCCATTTACTGCTTGCCAGAGGATATCCCCAAAGAAACTACATTTCAAACACTTATTTCATCACTGTGGATGGGCAAAGTCTTGCTGTGTGTAGCACAGCTACTTCATGCAGCCCTTCTCACAATGCTACTCATACTGAAGTGCCAACTTGTTGATGAAGATTTTGGGATGTCCCTTCTCTCACTGTCACTTTGCTCAGTGGCAGACTCTTCTGCCTGGAGTGGCTGCCCTGAAAAAGCAATGTGCCCACCCACTTGGCACATTACACCCAATCTCCATCCACCCCTTCACCCCATTTGACAATTGGCACACATACGACTTCATCGGAGACAAGTTGGCAGAGAATGTCTACTAGCATAGGCCCATATCTCATCACCTCTGCTGACTGCTGTCCAAATGAATGGGTAAACATGCTTATAGTATTTTACTATACGCACAAGATCCCATTCATTCATATGGCAGTTGGCCGAGGTGGTGATGGGAGGGTCTGTGTTGGTCACCATCCTCTTCTGATTAGTCAAAGTTTCTTTCGCTGCACTGGTTTGGTCAGCTGCCAAACAGGGTGGTGGGTGCTGCTGTGGGCATTGTCCTTTTTGCTGAGCTGGTGTGGGTAGGGGCTAGGGCCACTTGCTGAGTGGGTTGGCAGGGACGGTGGTTATTGATGATTTTTCATGCCGTCTTTTTGGGAGGCAAGGGGGTGGGGTTTCAGAGGGAGGGTGCATAAATGTTGATTGGGGGAAGAGTATTGCTACAGACATTTTTTTTTTGAGGGGGAGGTATTTGGGCACAGCGGTGACTAGTGAAGGAAACCACTTATTTTTTTTCTCAGTTTAACATTTTTGGTACTTCAGTGCTAAATTCCTGTTTTGGTTCTTAAAAATAAAGTTTCTAAATAACTCTCCCTCCTTCTCCCCACCTAGCCCTAAACAGTTTAATACATAAATCCTTTCCTTGACCCACTTGGCAGCACCCACCCACACTCCAACACCTCATGACACCTCGGAAAAAGGATACATTTTGAAGAGAGAGACTGCAACTGGCCCAGACCCTCTCTTTCAAGATCTTGGCTGCCTCCCACCCAAGTGAAAAGAATACACTCATAATAAACACACACACACACACACACACACACACACACACACACACACACACACACACATGCAATAAAACCAGCTGATTACTGTTAGTGCACACATGTATTCATTTAGATGGTGGTAGGCTGATACTGTGAAGGAGCTCCTTGCCTGTCTCTGCCCCTCTCTCCAAATTTTTTGGGGGGGGGGCTACCATGGGCTGGGAATGGAGGTCAGATGGAGGCTGCTAATGCCAAGCCATAGCAGCCATTGGAGGCTGTAACCAGTTCTTGTTTAATATGGCAGCACTAGGTTTTTATCAGTAGCGTCAGATGTTTTTGGAACGCTCACTGTTTAACATTTAGCATGTAACAGACACTGTTCGCTGACCTTACAGGGACAGTGGGTATTCAAAATCACCTGAAAGAACCCAGGGATGGCCATACATTATTAAAAAGAGCACAATTAAAAACTTTAGAATGAAATGGTATAGGTATACCATTTTCACCATAACATGAGCTGCTGGGCTGCTGTAGACTGGCAGTCTCAAAACCTGTTGCATTTTGGCTAATTGTCACCTGAACTGGAGAACATCCATATATCATAGCTGCCCCATACTTTCAGTTATAATGGGGGGGAGAAACATATTTACTTGTACAGTTTATTTGATTATGTGGTTGGTCTTGCCCATCTCTATTTCCCCTCAAGATAAAGCCTCTAGGTACCAGCTCTGGTTCCACTCCTCTCCTGAGACTGTGAACATGACACGTGATATGTACATGGCCTATGGAGTGAAGTGAGACTGTTCAGTGGGATATGGCACTTTGTAATCCTCCTAGTTTAATGACAGCCAGTAGTATTAGAATCTACTGTGGCTGCTTCTTGTATATGATGTCAGCTTGGGGGGGGGGCTTGTGTAATGCTGCTGGGCTACTTTTAATGTTGGGGATAAGCAGGTGGCAGGATCAGCAAAATTTATATTTAAAAAAAAATGCACTACAAGTAGAAAATCATGGGCAGTTGTTACATAGACACTCCCCTTTAAAATTATATGCTACCTATGGATTTGCAATAGCAGTTTGGTTACATGAACAGTGTTACGTTACATGAAGCTAACTGCAGAAATGCTTAGCCAGATTATTTTTGGCTAGTGAGGACTTCAGGTCTAGATGTTTCAAGAGGTAGAAACATCCCATTGTCATGCAAATCTCTTTAGCATTAAAATTGGGTGAGGGATGCAGAAATATACTGTGAAATCTCAGTAGACACTGTTTATCTAATATTTTTCATCTAGGAGAATTGTATAATTTAATAGAGTTTGTAAGTCTGGTGGTTTAAGTTTGGCATATAGAAAATGGTGATTCTGTAACTGGTGAATGTATAGTATTCACAGTAACAGCAGTATCTGTTAACTGGGAACAAAATGCACATTTTTACTCTTCACACCCTAATTTACTCATGCTTAATTACTTGAGTTTTGTTTTGGTTTTTTTGTTACTGCTGCTTGGATATTCTGGATGTCTTTGTTAAAAGAGTTTGTCTGAAGAAATGGAGATTGTGGAACTGTTATTTAATGCATTGTTCAGACTAGGTTTATCACTATAATATTATTTAACCTGTTATACTAAGGTAATTTTTAATTTATTTACATTCTGCCTGGCATTACTGAACTTTATGGCCAGCATTATGTTCAGTGAACGTAAACAATGGAGAAAATAACAGTGGTGCTAAATTTTAGTGGAAGAGTTGCTGTCGGATCATGGGCAGGTGTATTTTTGCATAAAGAAAGTCAGTCTTCATACCTATGGCCAGTTGTATAACAATCAGACTATGTATTTCTTGCTGTAAGAATGTAACTTTTTTCAGAAAAATCTCACTATCATCTAAAATTGTCATCCAAATCCTGAAAATCATGAGCATCTTGATAACTAATACAACGGCTGCACTAACTCCACGTTTTCATATATGTAAAATAATGCTGAGCACGGTGCAGATTTGCAGCTCAGAGCCATTTTCTGAATAGCATTGTGGTTTTACAGACTGGACTGGGTATTGCTTAAGGTGCTTGGAAAAATTCAGTATATTTTAAAAAGTTGGAACTTGATGTTTTTGTTCTATCAGTTGTGTTTGCATTCCTAAGGGTTTCCATGGTTGCAGTGATTTGATTTGGTTGGACTCTGGTTTTTGTTTTGCCTTTTTCCACTGACTTCCACCCATTTAATAAACTGTGTCCTGGGTGATCATGAATTATTTACTTCCTGATGTGTTTTTGCAAGTGGTTTACTGGGCACTTATTAAACCTTTCATCATCTGTTACTTTCATATACAATCCTATTGTGGAAAGTTAAAAATGTTCAGCAGTCTGAGGGTTAACATTGATGGGCACTGCTACCAATTGCTTCTGATGCAATAGAAGCCAAAATGTTTGATCAGCACTGGGTTTGTGACTTTTGAGAGTTTACATTTGGAATCTGTGGGATGTTTCACATCTCTAGAGGAACAGATTAACGCTGTGATATTTGCCTTTACATTACTGTCATACAGAGTTCTTCAGCTTTTTGCTGGAACACTAAAGAGGCAACAGAAATCTAGACACAGAAGTAGTTTACTGTTTTAAGACTGACTAGTAGCAGCCAGTGTTTGTTTGTTTTTTAAATGTAGAAAAGACAGAGGCATTGTTGCAGTCAATTAACAGGTACAGTAGGAAAGCCCATGGGAACGTAATGATGACTTGATCTCTATTGTTTACTATTGCAGGACGCTTTGTAGGGTGAACTAGTATTAGCATAGGCAATATGTGCAGAAAGAGAGCCTCATGACTGTTCAGGTTGAAAAACCTTTGTGCCTTTGTTAGGCTGGCCTACAGAATGTTATTTTTAATGTTCTAACCTGTGTTAAAATCACTTCACATGTAGTAAGCATTTACTTTGTATAAGAATAATGTAGGCATCTGTGACTAAACCGCTTACTGGATTATTGTTGAATATACAAGACCTTTCGTTATGTAGCCCTGATTTGTTGGTTTGTTTTTATTTATTTTTATTTTATTAGGTAATCTGGATTACAACCCTTTGAGTGAAGGACTCTTTTGCAAAGGCTCCACGTCAGGGATACAAAGAATATAAACAGTAACAATACTCAAAGTACATGCAGTTTAGGTTTGATTGTAATGCTTCATGCCATAATTGCATTCCCTCTTCTAGTTTTGAGGGATGGTTTCTTTTTCATAATTCTGTCCTGCAAACATTCAGTTTTGTAACACTGCTGCATGTTTATTCTGTTTCCTCTTTAACAAGCAAAACAGATTCCTAACCAGTTAGAACTCAACTTATATATAAAAGATTCAGCAACAGTGCTAAGCCAGGTCTGAGTGTTCTTTGCCTTAATTTGAAATCTTACATCCCTGTATAAAGTGCAAGTTTCATTTGAGAAAGGGGGCACATAATGAATTCCCTATATAATGAGCACCACAGCCATAAAGACTTCTGCTTTAAAATTGCTCACATTGATTTTCTTGTATGTTGAATTATTCAGTTCCTCTGCTAGAGGTGCTGTGAGTCCGACAAGGTGTTTAAACATGAGTACCATAGGAAAGGATAAGACCAAGATAACACACTGCTTAAGTATGTATGTCTGCCTGAACCCCTTTAGTTTGGTGCCACATATTACATTGACAACAAAGGGGGTGAGCTACAGTATCCCAGTGTACCACTGATCATCCAAATTTATACTGTGTAGATTTGTTAGGCCTTCTGTGACACTGCATCTTTTAATGCACTTTTGAAAACACTAGCACTGTAAATTTCATGTCATGTGTTTAAGTAGGTTTTGTTAACACAAATCAGTGCAGTTGATTGCAGGTGGAATCCTATTTAGTTAATAGTTCACAGGTTTCATGATGTCTTATTCATGTTTGTGCACAGACCTTTAGCTGGTCGGCATCTCACTATTTTGCAAACTAAGAGTATCATGCTGGTAGCATCAACCTTTGTATGTAAGGTGGCTGTTTCTTATAATGGTCTCTCTTATGGTGTCAGACCTTCTCTACACCAAATAATGTAGAGGACATACTATATTAACCATAAGAAATAGATCAACCAGTGTTTCCCATTCGTTATTTCAGCATGGGCCAGCACGCTATACTTTTGGCAGTAACCTTAATTGCTTTTTATAAAATCCTACAAATCAGTCATTAATAATTACCCTGTATTGCACTACTACCCATTTTTTGATACCAGTACTGTATGCCTAAATTAACAAACATTTATGCCCGTACACGCGTGTGTGTGTGTGTGTGTGATCAAAGAATAACGCACCCTTGGCCCCATTCACCCCCACTCTGTATTTCCAGCCAGTGGGTAATCCTGAAGTAACTGTACAAATAGGTGTCTATGTGGGCCAAAAAAAAAAGGTTTTGCTAGTGATCTCACTCCTTTGGGGGGGGGAGGGCTGCTCCCCACCTCCTCAAATACAAACAATGCATTTCTTGCAAAATTTCTTGAGAGTAGGACTCTTGAACTAATTTACAAAATATGTCTGATTTGCATTACATGATATATTAATGAAACTAGCAACTGAATGTGTCAGGATTTGCCATATGCCTTTTGTGGGTAAGGTTACTTTTTTGGGGGGGGGAGTTATGTCATGAACCAAAAAATGTTATATTCATATTAAGAGATGCATTCAGTTTTTGTAAACATTATACATGGTTTAATTCTGTAACAACTCTCCTATCTAGCATTAAGCTGCTAGCTCTAACACAGCTTCTCTTCTAGTGAAGGGAGTGCATATTTTAACTGTACTATTTCCTTCAGAATGAAGGGCACAACTTATTTAAAAAATAAAGATGTATTATATTGTCTCTTCATTGTCTTCATGCTCCTGCTGTACTGAAAACTACAAACTGAGGTAGGCGGTGTGCTGTAGCTAGAGTGACAGCTCTGAGAACCTCTGCTAAG
This sequence comes from Neoceratodus forsteri, assembly GCA_016271365.2. Classification (NCBI taxonomy): domain Eukaryota; kingdom Metazoa; phylum Chordata; order Ceratodontiformes; family Ceratodontidae; genus Neoceratodus; species Neoceratodus forsteri. Next base: position 706,541,345 of record CM057455.1, read on the forward strand.
CCACATACTTGCTATCTTATGGAAATTTCAGCAAGTCCCTCAAACACGCTATGCTTTGTCTTTTCCCTGTTGCAAACTTGGCTAGGAACTGGACCCCACTGTAATGTGTTATCCCAGGAGGAGGGCAATCCTGAGTGAATGCATTTTAGATAAGCAAAGGGGCTTTTTGTGACCCTCCCCCCCCCTCCCATTATTGATGCTGCAAAATAGCAGGGCACTGCTGAATCATGAAAAAAGTCCAATTAAACTGGGTAACTAAACCTGTGCTTAATTGATAATGATAGCTGGAGTATGGTAATTAAACTAAGCATTTACCAAATCTACTGTTATGCATGTCATCATACTAAAACTTCAGTTTTATAGAGAAAAACACATTTATGTTGATGTTTGGCTACATTAGTTGAAAAATGTTTATTTTTAGGAGTACTGGTTCTTCACATACCATCAAAGCTTTGTATACAAAATCTAGCTTTATGTGTTGTGTGTTTTTTTTTTTTTTTTAATTGTAATGAGGCCAGTATACCACCCTGAAAAATATCAAGGTGTCATCAAGTGCAGGACTTCTGCTCTTTCTCTTGGTTTCACTGACTGCAGTTTATGGGCACTTGAGCTGAAATAGTTTAAATTCTAGCAGACAACTTGACTTTAGATAGATAGAGTTGGTTTTGCTCTCCTGGTGAAAATTAAGGAGGCAGTGTTGGCTATAAAGTACGATTTGGAAGCAGGATACCTAAACTTAAATACCACCAAAGTGACATGGAACACACCGGAAGCCTGGAATTACAACCTTTCAGTACTTGAGTCCACTTGACATTAAAACTGGGTCGTACCAGTAGGAACCCCACTGCAAATAGTGTAATAGTTGAACTATCTATCAGTCAGTAGTCTTTAATTGTAAACGGTGGTTTTCTAGTAGTTGACAGATATGACGTGTGTGTGTGCGTATGTGTATATATATTTCCATATAAAAACATAGAAGTTGATGGCAGATAAGGACCGCAAGGCCCATCCAGTCTGCCCATTTATTTTTCTACCTTATAAATGTGCCATCTGCCCTTGCTCAGTCAGTGTCCTATCTATTCATACTCAACTGTATTGCTTCCTTACGCCTATCCCATGCCTGTTTGAAGCCCTGCACTGTATTCATAGCCACCACTTTCTGAGGTAGACCATTCCATGCATCCACCACCCTTTCTGTGAAAAAGAATTTCCTCACATTCCCCCCATTCCATATACAGTATATTCCATGTAGCATATATAGGCAATGGATCCAAAGTGGGGAACTACAGGCTAGTCACTATAACTTCTGTTTTTGGGGGAAAATTGCTGGAAGCAGTTATCAAGGAACATCTGGAGAAATTTCTAGAAGTCACAGGACAAAATTGACCATCTGCAGCGTGGGTTTAGGGAAGGAAGATCATGCCGAACTAATTTAATGTGTGTTTTGTTTTTTTTAGCCTGTAAATACAGCATTGGACTCAACTGTTCCAGTGGATGTGGTATACTTAGATTTTTCTAAAGTATTTGATTCTGTGTCACACCCTGGACCTCTGGATTCTCTGTCGGCTTTGGGCATAAACAGTGTGATATTAAGATAGATTAACTCCTGGCTGGATAATAGACAACAGAGGGTTAATGTGAGAGGACACTATTCACAATGGGTGGAAGTGACCAGCTGGGTCCGACAGGGCTCGGTTTTGGGGCCAGTGCTATCCATGAATTGTACCAAAGAAGTATGGATCTGTAAGTTTGTGGATGACATTTTAAATTGCAGCAACATTCAGTAACACTGAGAACGTCCGTGAATATCAGGATGAACTTAATGGAATATCAGATTGGGCAGCAAAGAAAAAAATAAAGTTCAGTTTGGATAAGTGTCAGGTGATGTACTTTGGTGCTAAGAATCTTGGGCCAAAGTACTACCTAAATGGCATGAACTACAGTCTACAGAACTGGAAAAAGATCTAGGAGTTCTGGTTAGCAGTACATTGAAATTCCATGAATACTGTAGAGATACAGTTAATAAGACCAGTAAGATTCTAGGTTGCATATCTAGAAACATAAATAATGATAGATGTTAATGCCCCTTTATTGTTCCACTGTGAGTCCGCCTGTGGAGTATTGCACCCAGTTTTGGGCTCCGTATTGGGGGGGGAGGGATGCAGATTGGGAGACTTGAGAGAGTACAGAGGATAGTCACAAAAATGGTGGCCAATGTTAGGAATATGAGTTATGAAGAAAGGTTGAGGGATCTGGCCATGTACTTCCTGAGTTACATGAGGCTATGGGGTGGGGGGGAGGTATATGCCTCATATACAGGACACATAATAAAAGAGACATATGGGAATGTTTAGGGCTGATGGCTAGACAAAATGATGGGGACATGACCAGCAACTAAAAGGAGAACATTACAAAAAGAATGTAAGTGGTCAGTGGATTAATCAAAGGGTTGTTTCGGAATGGAACAGTTTGCTGGCAATAATAGTACAAAGTAGTACTGTGGCACAATTTAAAATATCACTAGACCTAAACATGGAAGAAAAGGGGAGGGTAGGTCTCAGTTTATGAGGTGTGCAAGTCTGTTAGGCTAAAGCTACTTGACTTGTATTCTCCTATGAAAAAATATACACATGCACACACTTCAAGTAAGTTTATAGATGAACATGTTGAAAAAGAACGGGAAGACCCAGCTACAGACATTCTCATGCAAAGTCATTGTAACAGTGACATCAGATTACACAATATCAAATCCGTAAACTGAAGTGTAGATTTACATCAGAATCTTTAATTATTTTATTGAGAACTTCAGAGATTACCTTTTGAGTACAAGTGCTCATTTGCAAAGGTTCCACGTCAAATACATGGTCACAAAAAGCACAAGTACAGTAAGCATTTCCAGAGGAAATGCAGTTGTCAGGGACACATTCACATACAGTGGCAGACAGAGCTTGAAAGCCTGTGAAAAGTTCTTTTAATTGACTTATTGGGCTTACCTGTAGCTAGAAGCAGTCCAGAGATGTAGATGACTGATTCTGTGTGATATAAATACTACATTAGAGCTATTCTTAGAACCTTGTGATGTCAGTGATGATCAAGCAGTGCCTAACTGCACAGAGTTTGGCAATGCTTGATCGTCACTGACATCACAAGGTTCTGAGAATGGCTCTAATGTAGTATTTATATTACACAGACTTGGTCATCTATATCTCTGAACTACTTGTAGCTACAAGCAAGCCCAATACCACAATTAAAAGAACTTTTCATGAGCTTTCAAACTGTCTGTCACTGTAAGTGAATGTGTCCCTTTAAGACAGAACTGCATACAGTTTTTCAAAAAATCTATGCAGATCATTGTATAAAAAGTCACAGGATATGTACAGAAAGAAACCAGGTGAAACAGTTTAACAGTTACAGCTGCATTGCACTGCAAGGGCAGATTGCAAATTAATTTTTGGGAGATTCAGCAGTGTATCGGGCAAATCATTTAAGCAGTAAGTGGCCCTGACAGCAAATGACTGCTTGCCCAGCTGAGTACATCAGATAGGAGGCTTAAGGGCATTCCTGGCCATGTTCTGGTATTGTATTGGTTGGAGACCATGTGGAAGCAGCTTGTTAAGTACTGGGTGTTAGGCCCAGGAGTGCCTGTTTGGCTAGCAAACAGGTCTGCAGCTTCATTCTGCTGGGAAAAGGTAGCCAAGTTAATGAGTGCCTAGAGTGTACAAAGGATAAAGGGTACAGCTACGAGTCTTTCCATTTGCATAATGTACAAAGTGGCATGCCTTGTTACAGATTGACTTTACCCAAAAGCTGGTGACCATAGATTTTAACCAGACTAGAAACCTAGGCAGTTATGGCAGAAAAAGACTAAACGCCCATCTAGTGTAGCTGGAATTCTCCATCTGTCTTTGGGCCTATTGGGACCCCCCCTTCCCCACACTGGAGCCTACTTCAGCTTCTGCAAGTGGCATTTTCCTGATTTTTAAAACTTCTCCTCTGCCTAGTCCTCTGGGACCCTGGGGCACCTGTGATGTACTGCTACAGTGCTTCCATGGGGTGGTAGGGTCTTGCCTTTTGCTCCATAGCAGGAAACCCTCACAAATTCAACTGTCTGTGGTGGAGAGCCTCAGTATACCATTAAATGCTCTTGGCAAGTGGGGACAATGTGTCCCAAGAGCCAGCCATCTACCCTCCCCCCAAAAAAAAAAAACTCTCCCAGTGTGCTTTGGACACACTTCGATGGTGGTAACCTCAAAATAATCCAGTCCACAGGAATAAATGCTGTTCTCATGTGGTGTTTTTTTTTTTTTTTATTCTATAAAGAGCTCAGTTGCAGATAAACATATCAAATATGGTTATTTCCTCCTCTGACAGCTAACTGTGAACAGACCTTAGCACTCAGTAGTCCACCTGAGTGCATCCTGATCACACTGGGGAAAAAGGTGGTTCATGTCTTCCTGGGACCATCCTGGAGGCAATGAGGAAGAAGTCTGATGTGAAAATGGGAGCCAGGCAGATCATTCTCTGTCCAGTCAGTGCCTTCCTCTCCCAAAACACTGTCACCCTCCCAAAAAGAGTGTGCAAATGTCATCGGATGCTGTAAAGCCTAACACACCAGGCACTACACATGCTCTCCCCTGTTTCCTGCATGTTTCGGATCTCGAAACTGCACCACCAACTGTGGTCACCCTGGTAGGGGTAGCGCAGCAGGATGCATGACCCTGCCTCCCTAGAGAAAGAGGTGATTTGGTTCTTCAACCCTGGCTGGCCCCCAGTGACCCAGACTCTGGTTGCCAGCATTGCATATAATAGTACTATTGGGGGCTGGCTGGGTGACTGTCCCTTTTTAAAACCTGTCCTTTGGTGTGAGATCCATCTTCTTAAATTTTGTGGCTGACTCAAAAGTAGGGTGCTGCATATTCTGGTTGGGGTGAGTGCTATTAGTGTATTTAGAGATGGGCCTATATGAGATAAAATAAAATTGTGCAGGCCATGTGATAAGTGTTGGGTTTGTGAAACTGGCTTGATGGTATTGGAGCCTTCTAATAGATGTAGCACACTGTTAATTATTAACCATTCTAACAGAGTTTACAATTAGGAGTTATACTGTGGCCATTTGGTGTAAGGTCCATCTTCTTAAATGTGTGGCTGATCTAAAAGAAGGGTACTACATATTCTAGTTTTGGAGAGTGCTATTGGTGTATTTGGAAATGGGCCTATATTAGATTAAAAAAAAATAAATTCTGTATGCCATAGTGTTGGGTTTGTGAAACTGGCTTGATAGTAATGGAGCCTGCTGCCAGATGTAGCACACTGTTAATTATTAACCATTCTAGCAGGGCTTAAAATTAGGAGTTGTACTGTGGCCATTTGCCAGTGGCAGGCTTAATGCATTATCAACAGGGTTTACACATCAACCAAGTACAAGATAAGAAGGCCTAGGTCTCCTTCAAGACAACCTGCAGTTAACATGGTGCATAAACAGTTTTTTTCTTTACCTTTAAAGAGCAATTCTTTTCAATAGTAACAGATTAAAACCAGTTGATTTATACCAATTTTGTTTTGACTTTAGTTTTTTCTGATTTTTTTGTTTAACTTGTTGATCTATAATATCCAGTAGATCAATGCAGTACTAATTTCACTGAGACTTTCAAAATGTATCTGCCTCTCCCCTTCTGACCTCACAGTTGTGACATCATTCTGTTGTCATAGTGACCACTATGATGTCCTAAACAAAAGCACTGTGCAGTTAATTGGGGAAAGTTGGATTCATTTTATACAAATATTTTGAATAGGCTGCACAGATGTGGTGTTAACCTTAGAAAGCACTACTGAAAATGAAACCAATATTCTGTAGTAAATTGTAACATAATTGAAACGTTTATGGAAGTACATGCGGAAGTGCAAAGTTGCTCTTTAGGATACCACTGTGTAAGTAAATCTTGTCCACAAGTCTGTTCTTTTTATGATTTATTTATCCAAGATAGCCCAGCTGAGATGCAGTATTTCATTTGCACTGGGGTCCATCTTATCCATTTTTATAGAAAGAGGGACTGAAGTGACCTGTTCAGCCTCGCACAGTGCACAAGTGACTGTTTTGGATTACAGCCTGGGTCTAGTGGTTCCCATGTTTGTGCTCTGAATAATATAAATGACAATGAAATGCAAATATTCTAACATTAAACCTTCTCATGTCCGGCACTAATCACTTAAATCCAAAAACATTCAAGTGCATTCAGTCAACCAAATGATGTGAGAAATACAGCTGTTGATTTAAATGCATGCTAGCAGCAATAAAAATAATTGGTAAAGTCAGACCACCATCCTTTTTCTTTCACTGTAGGAAATGCGTTTATTACTTACATTTTATAGCCATATTTATTTATTTTATCCATAAACCCCTTGGAATGATGATCATTGAGATATACATATAAATTTTTTTTTAATCTGACCTGATGACCTTTTGTTTGGTTAATAAATAAAATTATTTTTAAAGTGCCTCTCAGTATATCAAGGTGCTGAACATATCAAAACCACAACATACAATACCAATTAATAAAACCTAAATAAAACTATTTCATAACATCACATATTAAAAGCAAACAAAATATCCCATAAAATCAAAACACAGTGTTTTACATTCAAATTACTTTAATCCTCCAAGAAGGCCATTTGCCACAGGCATGTTTTTAAATTTTTCTTAAATACCTCTATGGAGGTGCACTCCCTTAACCAGTGTGGTAGAGAATTCCAAAGAGTGGGTGCAGCATAAGAAAATGCTCTACTGCCAGAAGATTTTAAACTCACTCTTGAAATCTCTAACAACCCCTCGTCGGCTGAGCGGAGTGATCAGCTGGGGCAGTAAGGCACCAGAAGTGCTTTCAGATAGGTCGGACCCTGATCATGAAGGGCATTGAAAGTCAATAAAATGACTTTAAAGGTGATCCCCCAACATATAGGAAGCCAGTGCAGTTCACGTAGTACCGGGGTAATATGACTGGATCTCCTTGTCCCAGGCTGCAGTGTGCTGCACCAGCTGTAGGTGATGGATTTCAACCCCAGAAAGCCCAAAGTAAAGGGTGTTGCAGTAGTCCAAGCAGGAGGACACAAAGGCATGGACCAACGTTGGCAAAGAGTCAGACTGAACAAGGTGACGCACCCTGGCAATATTCCTAAGATGGTAAAAGGGAAGTCCTGACAATGGCCGATACTTGAGATTGAAGGGTCAGGCTGTCGTCTAGGACAATCCCAAGGTTGCGCACCTGTTCAGAGGTCGGAAGTTACATGCCACCAAGAAAATTCCAGATGGCGTGTTATCATGCAACCTCTGTATCTGACCACCCGGGTCCACCACCAACACCTCTGTCTTCTGAGTTCAACTTTAACCAACTAGAATCCATCCAACCTTGGATTTCTTCCAAACAGTTACTAAACATCGAAGAGCTCCATCCTTGGGTGCAAAAGACAAGTATAGCTGGGTATCATCTGCATAGCAGTGACACCTCAGCCCATACCATCTTATAATGTCTCCGAGGGGCATCGTTATACACTGCAAATAACGTGGGTGACAGCACTGAACCCTGAGGCACCCCGCACAACAAAGAAGTTGGGCCGGAGGAATAAACCCCCAACACAACTCTTTGGGATCTCCCAGTGAGGAATGAAGTGAACCATTTTAAACCAGTTCCCGACATTCCACAAATTAGCCTCAGGCATGCTAACACCACCAGGTGATTCACAGTGTTAAAAGCTGATGAGACATCAAGGAGAACTAGAATGGAACGTCTCTTCTGATCCCTCTCCCTCGGAAGATCATTAAGCACCCAAACCAGCACAGTCTCGGTGCTGTATCTTTTACAAAAAACAGATTGGAAGGATTTGTAGACATTATGGATGGTTAAATGGTCTTCCAGTTGGGTTGCCACTACCTTAATAATACCCAATAAAGGGAAGGTTAGAGATGGGACTGTAGTTTTAGAAACAGTCTGGGTCCAAAGTAGCTTTCTTCAAGAGGGGTGTCAGCACCGCCTCTTTCAGGGAGTTAGGAAACTCACCTGACTCTAAGGAGCACCAGACTATTTGCACCAGGACTGGACCGATGATCTCAGAACAACCCAAAATTAGGGGAGTCGGTCCAAGGTCCAAACCACAGCTTGTGGGCCGCACACTATGGATGATCCTCATATCTATGAACTCAGGTCGACAAAAGGAACTCCAAGAGAATTGAGGTATTGTGAACTCGCACTGTTCTACAACATCACCCTTAGAGATTGCCGGACACAAGTCCGCCCTGATGTCAGCCACCTTAGATGCGAAGAAACGAGCGAGCTCCTCGCACTCTAATTGCGAAAAGGCTTTTTGAACTTGCAGACAGGCTGGGTTGCACAGTCTGTCTACAGTCCGAAACAACTGAGCCAGTCAATTCTGTGCACCTGCAATCTCCGTGGACAGGAATTCTGCCTTCTTATGGGTGATTGCAGATTGATAGAATAATGTTCCATCAATCTAAGGCGGTAGGTATTAAGGGCGGACTTGTGCCAACAACGCTCTAACCTTCACCCCTGTCTCCGCAACTCCCTCAGTTTCCCATCAAACCAAGGGGACCTGGGGTAAAGGGATAGGGGCGCTCATGAACAGGAGCAATAAGATCCAGGGCCACCGTAACGGCTGTATTATCAGCTGACACCAGTGCCTCTAGATTACTGCTAGCCAACATGGGGAATGAGAGGTCAAGGACTGCTGCAAGGCCCTGGGAAGTAATATTCCATAATGGGCAGTACCTGACCATCTCCACAGGGGAAGGCCTTCTCAGGGAGGATGCAAAAATTGAACCTCACAGTGTAGTGGTCAGACCAGATGCCTAGTTCCACCCCCCATGTCAGATGAATCGATCCCTAAGAGGAAGACTAAGTCCAGAGAGTGTCTAGATTTATGTGTAGCAGTAGAAACTACCTGTGTAAGGCCCAAAGAAGACACAAATTGGAGGAAGTGATTACCAAATCATGAGAGTTCATCACTGACCAGGCGTTGGTCACCCAGAACCATCAATCTGGGTGACTCAAATGACATATCAACGAGGAAGTCTGCTACTTCCCATCTCCGGGTGGGTGGTAGATGAGAACGATTCGAACGCCTACAGCTGCTACAACTGTGCACTCAAAGGATTCAGCCTCACCTACTACTACATTCATGAGGCCAAATTTGGTCTTAAAACAGACTGCAACCCCCCCTCCTCTGTGGTCCAATCTCAGGCGGTGTATCACTGAGTACCCAGCTGGAGTCATGGCCTCCAATGTGGGGTTAATGGCCAAACTGGTTATTTACAGTAGTTTACAATCTGAATTGCTTATAGAATTAAACATGTTTTACTCCTATCTCTATGGCTCTTCTTCAGTGTCTTAAGACCCTATCTGGAAGGAATTTTTGGTAGGATATAGTACACTGTATTGCACAAACTGTTCCTTTTGTTTTATATGTCCTACATTCTCACTTCTTCCTTGCCATTGAGATTGGAGTGTCATACACAGCAAGGTGTGTGTGTGTCTGTCTGTAGATAGATAATTAACTTAGCTATTTTTGAAATACATGGGTCTATTTCCTTACATGTTGAACTGATCTACATGCTGATTTCACTTTGTCCTCTAATATTATTGCCCTAAATAGTTTTACTGTATAAACCATCAAACTTTCAGTCCCATTCATCTCAAAATGTTGAATCTTGAAGTCATTTGAAATGTTAATCCTTAGAAATTTTCTTTGCATTAATTCTCATGTTGTTTTTTTCCTGTTAACTGAAAATTCCAAACTTTCTTGATTATACTTCATTCCACATAAATGCAACTTCAGCAGGCGATATCCAACGCTTCCTGGGCCAGATTCACGAAGTGGCCCTGAGCTCAAAGCAAGCTGTGACAAATAGCAGCTTGCATAAGTCTCCATTGCACCAGGACTCTGCACCTTATTCACTATTGGGAGGGGTTTGTGGCACCAAACTTCTGTAGTTTGTGGCAGCTACTGCCATGCGACAAAATCAAGGCACATGGGAGGGGAATGCTGCAAGTTGTGGGGCTTTTGGGTGCCCATAGGCCCTGGAGACTGGCAGGGTTTTGGGGGCATCGACAGGAGACATGGTGGGCCTTTGAGTTGGTATGGGGGGCAGCAACAGACCCTGATGGGAACAGTGCATGACCACCATCAGTATGGTGTGGTCTGTTTTTTGGGGATGGGGACCCTGAGGGCAGGGCTCCACTGTTGTCTCTAGGTGCAGTGGGAGCATGGAATACCACAAGTGGATGGTGGCAACTGGGGGCAGTGATTTCCCTCACACCCAGAGACTGCTCCAGAGGTGGTGCATGGGCCACTGGACCAGCCCTGGGCTGGTCTGTCATGGACCATGTGTCCTGTAGGGGAATTACCGAATCTCATTTATGGACTGCTGCAGTGCTGCCCCGGTGCAAGCCCCAATCTGCTATGGCACACCAGTGCATCCAACAACAAAGACAGTGCAAGCAGTCCCTCAATTGGCGCAGCCCGCATTCCTAAATCTGGAATGACACAAGGTGTGGCACAGTGACTCCCTTGCATCATATTTCTTTGATGCAAGCACATTGCATCATTCCCAGGGCTTTGTGAATCAGGCCCCCTGTCTCCGATACTTCTGTATAAAAATACTGCTATTTTGTTCTTAATTTTAACTGCCCAGATGGTACTTTCTAAACTCCGCATAGTTGGTAGCACTTCCAAGTTAGTCTACCCCTCCCATTTGCAGATTGTACAATAGTGGGCCTCACAAAGATCCATTCGGGGCTGAAGATTTTAAAGTAGTTTTCCAAATTGAGAAATAAACAAAAACAGTAATATTTCACAACATGTTATCAACAAATGTTTGTTAGGGATGAGGGTGGGGATGGGTTAAAAAAAAAATTGTCGAATTTTTCATTAATGGATAGGACAAGGGGGTCATGAGGGGAATATTTGAAGATGTGAGGAAGTATTTTAAAGAAAGCGTGGTTGAACCATGGAATGGTGTACTGGCAGTGGTGGTGGGTGATAGAACCATAATGGCTTAAAATATGCTGGGATAGAGTCTTAGAGATATTAGTTATTTAATCCATACCTCTCAACCTCCTGCCTCATAAATCAGGGACAAGGCTTAAAAGAATCAGGGACAAAGGACCAAAATCAGGGACACATCTTCAAAACTGGTGCTATCCACTCAGGAAGGTGGCAGAATAAGGGGCTTAGTGTAAAATGTATTTTCTAAGGAACAAGACGGCTGTAGCTTTAATGTTTGACATTGTTTTGTGCTTACAACCCCCACTGTTTGGTCACGGAAACACAATTTTTAGGAGGGACAGAGTAAATCTTTGAGGCAAAATCAGGGACATCCCTGAAAATCAGGGACAGTTGAGAGGTATGATTTAATCAGGGGGGCAGAAACATGGGTACCAAAAGGAGAAATGGTGTAAGCAAAGATCCCAAAGAGGCTGCAGATCCTGATACATGATTGGGTAATCTAGGCAGACTGTATGGACCATCAGTCTTTCTGTCATCATCATCCTCTGTGTTTCTATGTTTATGGCTGACAAAAAAAAGTTGTGGATTAAAGTGAAAACGCACAAGAAATACTACATCATGCTTACCCCAGCAAAGTAATCTTTTGGTCCCATGGATTCAACTTGAATTACCCGAAGACAGCTCTGGCAGCTGCAATCAAATTCTGCCTGTATTAAAGGTGATGGGTAAACAGCTTTTGCACTTCTAAATGTACTTGTGTTGCCTCTTTAGTGTATATTCAATATTCTTATATGCTTTTGATCTTTTTTGGTAAATGAATGATCTAATTATAATAACTGGGGAGTGCTTTCTCCCACTGGGAAGCCGGGTTATAATTCCATTGTTATAAGCAGCTGGTTATAACGATGAACACGTGCCTGTTTTTCCTAGTTCTGTGCATGCAACAAATGTGATCTTCCCCTTCTCTGCCCTGTTTCCTGCTGTGACCGTCCCTACTCCAAAGCACCGCCTGCAAACTTCCTCAATGGAAGAAGTTGTCAGTAAGTTCACTCTCGTCCCCCCAAAAAAAAAATTATTGCTGGGCACAGAAAACCTTCACTAATGGGACTGCAATAAAAAATAGCTTCTGTTTAGGTCAGAGCCACCACACACCACACTAAAAACCCCTACGGTCCCCGGCTCTACTCGTGAAACAAATGCATTTATTTTGTATAATTGCTGTGGTGAAAAAAATGATCCCCAGCAATTATACAAAATAAAGGATGGGTAGGTGTGATTTTACACACCACCTTGGGGTTGGATACCCTAACAAACCCCTCGAGCTTCGTTCTCAGGCTTTATGTGGCATTCCACCCATGGGGGGGTGTATAAAACCCTCCTTATAACCACCTACCCATCCAATATTCTCAATTTGTTGCCTGGGTAACTGTCCAGAATAACTCTCTCTTCAGCAGTTGCTGCTGTCTATTTTCATACTGCCAGAACATTCTATGACATCAGTAATGCCCATTCGAGGCCATTCAGATGAATAACATGGAATGGGTGTTCTTGATGTCATAGAATATCTTAGAAATATGAAAAGAAAGAGAAGTAGCTGGTGAGGGGAGTGGAACTGTATGTATCTCTGAGAGTACCCCAAAGCTAGATTATTTATTTAGCTATCATAAATTGGTCAAAGCATATCAGAATACATAACTGGTATGGAAAGGAAGCTCAAAGGGCAGTGAACTATATAAATTTCATTCTCTATATTCAAGTACAGAATATTGGAACATAAAGCTACATAGTGTACAAAGGGCTGTGTACATTGCAAACCTCCACAAATGGCCTTGGCTGCTCAAAAAAGTTTCTAGTATAACTTTGGCCACGCATACTACAGCAAAGACCTAATCTTGTATGCACAAAACAGACGCAGTCACACTAAACTATCCCACATGAGGTAGTTTGTACGGCACAAACAACCATAGCACTGAAGCACTAACCTTCAGTACTGGTATCTACAATGCTAATGACACCATTCCACCTGCAGGTAACATGCTTGTATAGCAGTACAGTACTTGCATGTGACTGGAGTGGAGGGTATGTTTAAGCCGGTGTCTTGGGGCTCCGTGGGGGGGGGCAGATACCAAGAATAGTGGCACTGGGACCATTGGGGTGCAGGATGCAAGGGATATTACATTCAGGTACAAGGAGTGGGGGGGTGCCTGGACACCAGGGAGTCTTACAGGAGAAGTGTGAGGGAAGGGAGGCTTCTGGACACCAAAGACTTACTAACTGGAATCGCAAGAAGGGAGGTGGGTGACACTGGATGCCAGGTTTAAATAATACTTTTGGGGGGGTTGTTGGTAGTTTGTGTTTTTTTGTTGGCAGCATTACTAGTGCTATACATATAGCCAGTTAGCACATTTTGAAAACATTTCAGTATGCTGATATACCCATTATGCATATGACGACCTCACTTGCATGTGCACTGAGTGTTTTGGCTGCACTGGAAATGCCATCAAAAATGGCACCAGACACACTAACTTTCAAGTGCACAGATCACAGTTCAGCACAAAGCTGTTTAGCCCAGCATTAACTCTTTGAACATCTGCCCCAAGCTCCTTTTGCCTAAATAGTGTATATTGCCTTAAATATTGATGGAGGGGGAAATAAGTCACTCCCAAAAAAGTAACAGTTTATTGAGAAAACTGACCTGTCCAAGAGATCCATGGGCAGCTTATGCCCATGTTTTTTTTTTTCATTTTGTTTTGACTTATCAGTCCAGCTGTTTGCTAAATAAATTGTCACTTTTGCTTGCAGCTTGTTACCTTTCTCTCGTGTGCTCTATATGTGTGCCTTCCAGTAATTGTTTTTTGGTAGTGGCACCATCCCTTTGGTGCGAGTTCTCCTTCTGCGTTGAACCAGCAGTACACTGTTGCATGCTTGTGCACCTTACAGTAGGCATAAGTAAAGGGGTGTTTAAATTATGACAGTTTGATACAGGTGAACATATTGATAACCTTGTCGCAGACATTTTTAATGATGCTAAGCATTATTTCAAATTGTAAAAAATAAAGGTAAAGTGGATTTAACATTTGGGAAATTGGGATGTCTTATAAGGCAGCAGAAGAAGGGCACAGCATTTTTCTGTCACATAAACTGCTTTAAAATAAATGGATTAAAATAACATGGACCTCAGAATTTTTCAAAAAAGGTTCACTATGTGGCTGATTAAGCCCTCCTCACTTAAACAGTATACAAATTAAGCACAAACACAAGAGAAACATTGCATGATGCATTACCCACAAACAAATCTGTCATTTTTAGGAGTCTTTGGTCTCAGGGGTTCCTTTTAAAAAGTTAAATGTGGCACTATGAGAAGGCAACTGAAGCAGCAGAGCCAAAAAACTTCCTGTTTTAGGTCCATCTGCATAAATGACGGAGAAAATATTTGATTCAAAACCGTGTCTGTGTAAACCTTGTGCTGAGTTGAACCATTTGATCGAACTTGAATCGACAGGACCAAAGGCTCCTGAAATGACTGAGTTTGCTTGGGTGAGCATGATGCAGTAGTTCTCATGTTTGGGCTTGTATCCATAGCCACTGTTCACGAGATAAGGGTCAAATTATCCTTATGTGGAACCCTTTTCCAAAAAATTCCCCTTAACTATAGTCCAGTTTATTTTTTTCTGGATTTTTTTTTCTTCATGCTGTAAAAAGTATATATACAATTCTCATTTCATTGTATTTAAAAGAAAGGACACTTTAAAAATAAAAAAAAAACCTTGGGAGGTTTTCCAAGGTACAGTTTAACTGGCTAGTCCTACTCCTTCTGAATCACCTTTTAAGAAGCTGTTTCTACATGTCATCACCTGAGAGGAGATGACTCCAAGACTATCTTTGGGAAATACCAAGGATTTACTCACTAACCACAGTTTACCTTGACTGGCCTAAGTAGACTTCTGTTATTTATAATTACATCAGTTTTAGTGCACCCATTAAGTTATTTTGGGGGCAATTAGTAGAAATATTGAGATGGAAATGTCTTTATAGATTTATTTAGAAAAAATATACATTTGCACAATAAGATAAAAGTATATAATGTAACAGAAATGAAGAGAGTAAACAGAACCTTCTTCAAGATGCAAAAGACTAACATTGTTTAGTAAGAACACTTGGCCTGGGGCTTATTTTTAGGAGTGACATGAGAATGCAGAACAGTGGTACATACAATGAGAGAAAATATAAAGCATACATTTTTTTCCAATTTAATATACTTTATTTACTTTTTTTCATTTTATAACAAAAAAGAAAAAAACATACATTTGAGGACACTTCCGTATATAACAAATAACCTCAAGACAATTCCATTAAACCAGCTGAACCACAGGGAAATGTCAATGGCACATTTAAAGGGCTTGAAGCAATTAGAACACAAGAATATGTGGTGTGTAACATTATGCCCACGTAGTCAAACTAAAGCCTATCAATACCCTTGAGCTATAAAGCTAAGACTACCACCCCATATCCCTCTCCCCCCCCCACCCTTGGGGCATGTGCAGAGGAGACATATAGGTAAATATATATGTGTCATTTACATGAAGAAGTCCAGCAAGGATAAGTAAATGATGAAGAGAGTAAAGGGGAGAATGAGCTTCCCCTTGAGGCCTTCTAGCATGGGCTGAGAAGGCTATATCCTAGGTGGGGACTCGTGTACTCAGTCCCCAGAGCCAGCACTGATGGTATTCATAAGGGGGGATAGGGCCAACAATGGGCCCCAGCGAGCATTGTGTACCTGTTCTTGATTATTCCTTCTGGCTATGTGTTTTTCTAATTCCAGGGCATGGAGAAGTTCTGAATGTCTCTCCCAGAATGATGAGGTGTATTTGTCTAGCCAGTGATGGGCGATTACAAGTTTTGCTGTGACAGCGATAATGGTCATATGCAGTTGACACACTCCTACCATGCCCCTAGGATAGAGCCCCAGAAGACATATTTGGGGGGGAGTATGGCTTTAGACCCCAAAGGGGGTCAAGAGAGTTTATTTACTTCACAAAGTGAAGGCCTGGTTACATTCCCAAAATATATGTTTGGTGGTCCTATCTTCCCTACCACACACCTGGCAAAGAGGCAGTTCAAGCTTCCCCATACGGTGCAGGTGTGTAGGAGAAAAATACATACTATGTAGGAGATGAAATTGAAGGTGCCAAATTGAATGTGTCTCCTCTGCACATGCCCTGGGGGTGGGGGGGGACAGGGATGTGGGGTGGTAGTCTTAGCTTTATAGCTCAAGGGTATTGAGAGGCTTTAGTTTGACTACCTGGACCTAATGTTACACACCACATATTCTTGTATTCTAATTGCTTCAAGCCCTTTAAACTGATCCTACTTCATGTATTTATATAGTCTCAGCCAAACTCTGCACAAGTCTTTAGCATTCATTGAAAGACTGGGAGCCTGCTGCCAGTAGAAGCAAATACCCAACTGCAAGTGAGGGTCATGTGACTGCAATAGCTTGTATAATTGGGAAATCGCATGAAGCTGAAAAACTGCCTCCAAAAGGGATTGCTTGATCAGGTGAGGTATAGGATGCCAGGGGGGTGGGCCGAGATAAGTGACTGCTCTTTTCAGTTGAAGCACCTTAACAGGGCTAAGACCCATCTCCTGCAACACAACCCCTGGGACCAGCTTACCATCCAGCATTAACTATGAGACAGGTGCCCTCCACAGATTGATACTAAAAGCTGGGGGAATGGGCTTGTCTCCAATTCTGAAGTTAGGATTTCCCAACACTGGCTGGCCCATATCCTTACTAATAGAGAAGGAAAGATAGGAGCAAATTTGGCATAGTGCTTTAACTGATCACCAGAGAGGGGGTAGTTTTAAGCAGGGGAGGGAGCATTGACTATTTAATATATAGAAGAGAATGCAAGTTAAGGCCCTGGGACCAGCAAAGCTTTTGCTCTAAGGTTAGCCAAAGGGGGACATACTCTTGTGCCTGCCCTGCCACTGGGTCAGGGCTCCATCTGAAGATTTTGCTACTATGGAGGACACAGTAATACAGATAAAGGTTAGGAAGGCATAAACCTCCTAGATCTTTTCAGTATGTAAGTTTCAAGTATGCCTGCCGAGCTGCCTTGCTCTGCCATAGAAAGTCAGAAATGAGAGAGTGCAGATGGAGAAACCATCTTTTAGTAAGGTAGGGGCCTAACATACCCATGGGGTACAACAACCTCAGTAATATGTTCATCTTGGAAGAAGCCAGAAGGTGAAGGAAGGAAACATATTCAATTCAGTGCTTCAGAGTAACTGGTAACTGGTATTTTTCTTTTCAACTTAGATTGTAGGCTTGTAGTGACACTATACTTTCTTTCTGTGTTGTCTTTACTTATAATTGTTTTTGGGCTGTTGAAAATTTAAAAAATAGTGGTGGTGTAATTCTGTGCTGTCTTTAATTGCTGCAAATTTTATCTTGGCTTGTCTGACTGTCCTGTAGCTGGGTGAAGGGTGTTAATTGTCTGGCCTCTGACCTCAGCTACGTGATAACTGAAGGTGGGGCTTAGTCACAGTTAAAGCAGCAAACAGAAGTTCATCTTCTCAGAAGAAGCCAGAAGGTGAAGGAAGGAAACATATTCAATTCAGTGCTTCAGAGTAACTGGTAACTGGTATTTTTCTTTTAAACTTAGATTGTAGGCTTGTAGTGACACTATACTTTCTTTCTGTGTTGTCTTTACTTATAATTGTTTTTGGGCTGTTGAAAATTTAAAAATAGTGGTGGTGTAATTCTGTGCTGTCTTTAATTGCTGCAATTGTCTCCTCCCACCCCTTCCCCCAACTCTTAATTATATGCCCTGATAAATCTGATTGACAGGAGCTAAACACAGGGTATAGTAAGAGGTGTGAAGTAGGAGGGGCATATGGGGAAGAAGACACCCTCAGCACGCATAAGTGTTTTGACTCATTTATTTATTTATTGGTTTCTTTTCCTTAAAAATATATATCTGAGGATCAGTTACAGGATTTTAATACTGTAAATAAATAAAAGAGAACTAAGAGAGCTAGTAGCAGATAAGTAGTGGAATTGCAGTATAATGTGGGAGTGGTGCAATGTAGTGGCTGTGGGCAGCCATATTCAGGCAGACCTTCTGGACACTGAGGTGCTGCCCATCTGCATGCATCTCTCGGGACTGAGGGATGAGGTAGCCAGACTCAGAGTGAAGTAAACTGGGTCAGGAGTACCATCACCCCTGTCCAGGAACCACCCAGTCCAATGCAGCTGCCTCAAAGGATGCCGAGAACGAGGAGCACTTGGATGACAGTGGGCTCAGGGAGGGTTAGAGCAGTCAGGCAGAGGCACATCCCAGATCCTATTCCTTCTCAAGAACTCATATGCCACACTGGCAAATGAGGACAACCAAATAGAGGTACCCAGGGAAGTGGAAGGAAAGGATGTGGAGGTTAGGCAAGGAGGTGACCTCAGTGGGGAAAGCAGTGGACCCCAGAGGAGGAGGAAGCTAATCCTGGTGGGGGACTCCATCATAAGAGGGATCCAGCTAGGAACACAGGAGGGGGAGGACAGGGAGGTGAGGTGCCTACCAGGTGCCATGGCATGGAGGGATGGAAGGAAGATACTGGGGATCACTGGGAAGGCAAGACAGGAGGGTGAGCTGGATGTCATTATCCACCTAGGTGACTTGGCAAATGGGGAGTGAAAGGAAGTTCAGGAAGAGTTTAGGAAACTGGGGAGGGGTCTCAAGCAAGTAGCTACTTCTGTCACTTTCTCAGAAGTACTACCTGTGAGAGGCAAGGGAGAGCATAAGAGTGCATGCACCAGGAACTTTAACTCATGGTTGAAGAACTGGTGCTGTGAGGAAGGGTTTGGATTCATTGGTGACTGGGGACCCATCTGGAGGGATGGAGGTTTGTTCAAGCCTGACGGCCTGCATCCATCCTGGAGGGGAATCCACGCACTCAATGATAAGTTTAAATACTACATTGACAAGCATTTGAACTAGCAAAGGGGGGTGGCAGGCCAGCAAGGATGGTACCTACTTGCTCACCCCCCACAGCTAGTAATGGAACCAGTGAACCAGAGGAGGGCTATCTCTGCAAAGCAGTGTGCAAAAGTTGGAGATTAGTGTCCAAAAGGTGGATAAGCAGAAAAGGGCAAAATTCAGCAGAAGGGCAGACAGCAAGGAGAACCAGGGATAAATGACAACCAAGGAAGGGGCTGGAGTAGAACAGTGAAGCAGTCTAGGAGGTCAAATCATGGAAGCTATGTGTGCAAATGCCAGGAGCCTTAGCAACAAGATGGAAGATCTGAGGCTGTCATGCGTACAGTCAGACTCTGGACATTGTGGCCATCACTGAAACCTGTGTAATGATAACCATGACTGGGAGATGGCCATACCTGGCTACAACATATTCAGAAGAGACAGAGCAGGCAGGAAGGGAGGAGGAGTGGCACTGTATGTGAAAATGACATAAGGGCCACACAGATCCAGGAGGAACAAAATGGGGAGAGATACTGTGGGTTAAGCTGGAAAGGAAAATGGGGCCAGCCATCTCACAGGTGTGGTCTATAGACCACCAGCCCAGGAGGAAGAAACAGATAGGAGTTGATGCTAGCCATCCAAAGGATGGCTGACAAGGGTGAGGTAGTACTGGTTGGAGACTTCAATATACCAGATGTGACTGGAGCATCCCAGCAGCAGCATCAACTAGGAGCAGATTTATCCTGGATCCTTCCAGGGTGCCTTCCTCAAGCAACTGGTCATGGAACCAACTCGGCAGAAGGCAATACTGGACCTTGTGCTCACAAACAGGGACAGTGTGATGGGGTAACAGTGGGGAAGCACCTGGGTAACAGTGACCACCAGTCATTGTGGTTTGAAATCACAGAAAGAGCAGAACCAAACCACACAAAACACGATCCTGGATTTTAGGGGGCAGACTTTGGGAAAATGGGGAGATGCTTGAAAGAGGCATTATGGGAATGGGACAGGAATCAGGGATTGAGGAACAGTGGGCAGTATTTAAAATGGGGATTATAAGAACAACAAAATTATGCATTACAGGAAAAGAGGAAAAGAAAGAGGAGACCATTATGGTTTTCCAAAGAGGTAGCAAAGAAAGTGAAAGCCAAAAGACTGCATTCAGGCATACAAAAAGACACAGGCAGAAGGGGATAGGAGAAGTACCAGGAGAAACAAAGGGAGGCAGGGAAGTCAGTAAGGGAAGCCAAAGCTCAGACAGAAGAACACATTGCAAAATCAGTGGTTAAAGGGGACAAAACCTTTATAGGTACATAAGTGAAAAAAGAAGACAAAGGGAGGGATAGTTAGACTGAAGGGGAGGATGGGAGCAGGTGGAGGATGACAACAGTAAAGTTGACATATTGAACAGGTATTTCTGCTCAGTCTTTACTAAGGAAGAGGGGGGTATGGGTCTGAAGGAGTACAGGGTGAGAATGGTGCAGAATGGACACAAGTCCTTTACACGAGAAAGGGTCCTGAAGGAACTGGAAGTAATAAGAGTTGACAAGCAATGGGGCCAGATGGGTGCACCCAGGGTCCTTAAAGAACTAAGAGAGGTGGTGGCTGAACCTCTGGCTATCCTGTTCAGCCAATCACTGGAAACAGGGAGGTACCCAAAGACTGGAGGACAGCAGATGTAGTCCCCTTATACAAAAGTGGGAACAAAGAGGAAGCAGGGAACTACAGACCAGTCAGCCTCACTCGGTAGTGGGAAAGATCATGGAAGCACTACTGAAGGAGAGATTGGTGGAACATCTGGTTGTCAATGGACTACAGGACCCAAGGCAGCATGGTTTCACCAGGGGAGGCCGGTCAGACCAACCTCATTGAATTTTTGACTGGGTGACTAGGGAGGTGGATCAGGGAGGGCAGTGGACATGGCCCATCTGGACTTCAGCAAGGCCTTTGACACTGTGCCACATAGAAGACTATTACACAAACTGGGGAATATGGGTGTGGGCAGGACAGTAGTGTGGTGGGTAGGTAACTGGCTGGGTGGCAGGACACAGAGGGTGGTGGTAAATGGCTGTCACTCCACAGAGGGAAGAGTGACCAGTGGGTACCACAGGATCAGTGCTGGGACCGGTCCTATTCAACATCTTCTATCAGTGACATTGCACAGGATATAGAAGGTAGAATTTCACTGTTCGCTGATGACACAAAGCTCTGTAATAGAGTAGACACACCAGAGGGTGTAGACAGAATGAGAAGGACCTGCAGAAACTTGAAGAATGGTCAAGGGTTTGGCAGTTGAAATTCAATGCAAAGAAGTGCAAGATAATGCATATGGCACAAAACCCTGGCACAATATATCAGTTGGGGGTGAGGATATAGCATGCACCAAGCAGGAAAGGGATCTTGGGGTTGTCATCTCTGGTGACCTAGGTAGGGAAACAGTGTGACAAGGCATCATTTAAAGCAAATGGATGCTGGGATGTATAGGCAGGGGCATCACCAGCAGGAAAAGGGAGGTCATAATTCCGCTTATACAAGACACTAGTGAGGCCCCACCTGGAGTACAGTGTACAGTTCTGAGACCATACCCACGTAAGGACATAGACAGGGTAGAGAAGGTTCAGAGGAGGGCAACAAAGATGGTGCATGGGTTGCATCACAAACCTATGAAGACAGGTTGAAGGAACTGAACATGTACTCCCTGGAGGAGAGGAGGGAGAGGGGATATGATAGAGACATACAAGTATCTTACAGGAGGAACAGGGTGCAGGAAAACACTATTTTAAGCGAAAAGATGTTTCAGGACTAGAGGGCATGGGATGAAGTTGGAGGGAGGACGATTCAGAGGAAACATGAGAAAGAATTTCTTCACAGAACGGGTGGTGGACAAGTGGAACACCCTGCCAGAGGAAGTGGTGGGGCTGAAACAATCACGGATTTAAGAATGCATGGGATAGACATAAAGGAATTCTAGAGGTCAGGGGTAAGGGGAAATAGACTTCTAGGAAAACAAACTGAACTTACAAGCTCAAATGGGCAGACTAGGTGGGCCATAGGCCCTTATCTGCCGACACTGTCTATGTATCTATGTATCTTGATTACGTCTACCCGACCCCACAAAGACATCAGAGGGTGCTGCCAGCTAAATCGCCTTTAATAATAGAGAGTAAAGGTGAGAGATTAAGCTTGAGCGTGTGTGAAAGGATGTGGGGTAACTTAACCCCTAAACAGGTAAGTGCAGTAGGCTCCCAGGTCAGACCCAAGTCTGTGACCCAGTGTTTTTGAATGAGGTGATTGAGCAGCATAACAGAGGACTTACCCACATTGAGCTTGTAGCCCGAGACCATAGAGAAGCAATGAATGATTTGTAGGGAGGCAGGGATGGAGGACTGCAGATGCTCAAGATGCAGAAGAAGGTTGTCTGCATAAGCTGACAGAGAAAATGAAAGTTGTCCTACCCGTATACCTTGGCCCTCCTGACATGTTTGTAGGGAGCGAATGAGGGGTTCAAGGTAAAGACTGAAGAGGAAGGGGGAAAGGGGGCAGCCTTGCCTGGTGCCACGGGCTAAGGGAAATGGATCTGACAGCACACCATCACAACGCATTCTGGCCATAAGTGTAGAATATAAGGCACGAATACAATCACAAAGGGTAGAAGGAACACAAAATTTAGACAACAATGCAAACAAAAATGGCCATGCGACATGGTCAAATGCTTTTACAGCATCTAACGAGACCAGCACTGAGGGAATAGAGCTACATTTTGACTGGGCCATAAGGTGCAACACTTTCTGAGTATGATCCGAGGAAACCCTTCCTGAGACAAAGCCTACTTGTGAGTGACTTAGTAAGCTCTGCCAGGCTTGATGCAAGCGATTTTACTCAGAATCTTAATATCCAAATTTAATAAGGAAATCGAGCGATAATTGCCTGGTGCAGAGATTTACCAGGTTTAGGAAGAACCGTAATCCAGGCTTGGGTGAAGGAATGGTTGGACAGGCCTGAGGAATGCAAAGTGTTAAACAGTTGGGAAAGAAACTGGGTTAAAACATCCTGAAAGGTTGTGTAGAATGAGGTAGAAAAGCCATCTGGGCCTGGGGCCTTTTCTCTGGGGAGTTGAGCATTCACATTTTTGACCTTGGAGACTGAGATGGGGGCTGCCAGTAGCTCCTGTTGCTTAGGAGTAAGAACCGGTAAGGGGACGAAGTCCAGAAATCGGTCAATTTCCAGAGTTTCCCCAGAATTTGGATAATCCAGAGTGTAGAATCATAATATTGCTTGAAAATTGCTGACAAAGCATACATTTAAAATGGGCACATCTAGATAGTCATTAAATTGTCTCACAAAGGGGCTGCCTAATGGTTCAGTGGTAGCGCTATGTGCTTCCACACCAGCAACCTGGGTTCGGGAACAAGCCCAGGTCTGTACAGGTTGGGCAGCCAGGCTGGGGAGGTGCTCCCAGTGGGATTGCTAGCCAGCCAAAGGAGGGAGATGGCCTGGACCTAGTGCAATAGTGGCCCCCCACAGTGAGCCAGGGAGCTTCCTTCCTAGCGAGGGGTGGCACATGCCAGGTGTATGCTACTGTGTCAGAGACTCTGTGCTGGGCATTTGGAGTGGACTATGGGACCTAGGGAGAAATGCAGTGAAGAAAACCCATGTGCATGGTTGCCATGAGTGATTGCCTCTGCAGTCCTCAGGTCCCGCATCATGCGGGTCTCTGCTGGCTTGATGACTGGGTGAGCGGTGATGAGGCTGGAGACTGGCAGGTGGGCCCGATGGCAGGTGAAGGTGGTGGCAGGGGCCAAATGGCTATTACAAAAAAAAATGTTTCTCGAAGCATTTTTAAATTGCTGTTTGGATGTACATCATGTAATGTCAAAAGTCCCTGGTTAAGGGTAGAAGGTTACTAAAAGGCTCTTTGGCCCTGTCAAGTTTTTATAAAAGGTAGAACAAAGTCAGTATTACTGTAGCACAGAGACCTTGAAACTGACACAACTTGGAATAAATGAATTGTTAAGCACTTTGGCTGCTGATTATATCTATGGGATATGTCATGGTCCTAATGAAAATATCACTTTTATTTTTCACTTAGTGAAGTTTGGCGGGCCTTATGACATCAGCAGTGAATAAGTAGGGAGTATTGTCAGAAAGTCAGGCTGCACGAGGGCATGATGGCCAAGTCATATCTGATTTATGCCATGTTGTTGTTACACAATGATAAGAAAACAATTCAGCATCCTGATTGTTCAGTGACTACTTTCAAGAGGGATTTTTATTCCAGCACATCATTGTAAAGGTAAGCACGAACTAAGATCACTGTGCCTCCATTCTCAGTCTTGGTCCAATATTCTGACTTTATTTTTGTGGCAATAGACCTAGGAGTCAGAATATTGGACTCAGACTGAGAATGTCACAATATTCTCATTTTACGTTCATAGTTTAACAGTGTCACTGAAATTTGCCATTTTTTATCCTCACAGGTATGACATCAATGAAAATATGAGACCATGGGCCAGATAGTCAAAATTTTGCCTGGTGGTCAAAGTGATTGCACCCTATTCACTGGGAGTTTGCACCCGTGTGCAATAATCAAAAGGGGGCTTTTGTTCACGCTAACAGGGTTAGCACACACAAAACAAAATAATGTATACAGGGGGTAAAGGGATGGGTGAGGACAGGAATACTGGCGCAGTGCAATATTCAAAGAATTTGTGCTGCACAAAAGGGTTAGAGAGGCCACTTTGCACAGTGCAAATATGACTGAGAAGAAATCTGACTTACTCTGGGCAACCCTAGTAGCTGGTGGAGGCACTGTAGCCAAGAACCATTTTGGTGGTTGAGCGAGCACACCTGCTCCCTGGGTGCCTAATAGCCCCCCTCCCCATCCTCCGATCACTGGCCCACAGCACTGTGAAATGTTCCCTGCTATCTAGTGGTCCCACCACTCCTGATCACCAGCCTGGTAAATTTAAAAACATTCCCTGGCTTCTAGTGGCACCCCCCACCCTCCATTAATTGTCCCTATAGTTCCTTTACATTTCCTGGTGTCCTGTGGTCCCCCATCCTCTGACCCAGATCTCCATAAGAATGGAAATATTCCTGGTGGTCTGTGGTCCCCACTTCAATTGCCATCCTTGTAGATGTAAAACTGTTCCCTGGTGCTAGTAGTCCCCCCGATCATTGGCCCTGTGAAAACATGACTGCCTTGGTACTACTGACCCCCCCGCCTCCAGTTGTTTAGCCCAGTATGTTTACATACTGTATGTCCCTGGTGGATAGTGGCACCCCCAACCTCTGATTGCCAGCCCCATTATGTTACATATAATTCCCAGTGCCTAGAGGTCCTTGCCAGCCCCAGCATGTTACATAGACGTTCCCAGCACCTAGTGGCTCCCCCACCCTCTGATCGTCATCCTATGTATACAAAATTATATCCCTGGTGTCAAGTGGTCCCACCCTTGCCCTTCAATCAGTCGCCTCTATATAATATTCTATATTCCTTGGCATCTAGTGCCCCTCCTCACACTGCGGGCACCGACAAACCTACCCTGCCATCCCCTCCTTACCTTAAGCACCAGTGCTGTAGGTGCCCATACATTGACCTGCATAGCCCATTTTCTCACCTCCTCAGTTGGCCACCATATGGAAATACAGGAAGCATGTGTCTTTTTAACATGAAAAATTAGTTTCAGTTTTGACAGCATATCACAGGACTGCATAACAGTGTCACATCATATAAGAGATGCAAACAGCAAAACCTTAAAGTTCCCTTATGGGGAGGTACATTGCACCCAAAAGAAAATCTAGTGCAGTAACAAACAGCCAAATACTTTGGTCCATATCAGGAGCCCAGAATGGATAGTTATCTCAAGACACATCTCTATCAGGGGGTTGTTATCTAGAGTACACTATAGCAGATTTGGACATGTAGTTACCTCCTCACCCCAGCCCCCTAGAGGACTGGGAAGTAGGTGGAGCCCCTGTAGCCTGGTCAGGAAGTACCAGGGCAGGAGAGGGAGTGACTCAGTTAGCTGCTGGTCCGCACAGATCTTCAGTCAGGAGCCCTTGTGGTTTGCCTAGTCTGCTTAGTATAGTGGAATAGGTCAAGAGGTCCCTTAAGCAGAGGGGTTGCCGGGTGGTGTGAGTGGGACTGAGCATAGATGTCAATGTAAGTAGTCTTCCCACTTCATGTGAAATTTGTGGATTTGGTTTTGGCTAGAGAATGAAAATCTCTCAAAAATGACTAGCTTCACCAGTGTGGAGTGCCAGATCAGAATGGAGGGGAACTGAAGTTGTCTGCATCTCATCAGTATAGAATGTTTAGTTCCAGCAGGGCAGTCAATACCCAGCTCTTTTGCAGAGCCAGGAGGGATTCCAGAGGACAGGAGTCACCCAATAGCAGCAGAGGATGTAGATGACTGATCATTCTGCCCATCACTCTGGAGCAATCCTCTAGGACTGACTTCCAAAAGGATGTCAACGCCGGACCCTGCTGCAGTACGTGCAGGGCTCTGTTGGCACCTCTAGCACTGTGCGTGGCTGAGTAGTCCCATTTATTGGAGTATGGCAGGAGTCCTGTACCACCTCAGCAGAATCTTTAACTGAATTACCTGACTTCTAGCATCTGTATAAGTCGTGTGAGTGACCCTGATGCAGCAAACCCATGTTTTGAAGGGGATGGTCACCTGGATATCCACCTCCCATTCCTGTTGCACTTCTCAGTAAGATATGGCTGAGAGTCATGCAGTGTCCAGAAGACTTTCCCTGCCAAACCCTGTTGCTTTTCGGGCATATACAACTAGTCCCACTTGGTGTCTAGGACCTGTGGGGTCAGGAAGTTGCGGTCGACACTATGAATCTGGAGATATCTCCAAAAGTCCAGAGCAGGAAGATCAAACCGTGCCTTCAGCTGTTCAAAGGATATCAGCACCTTCATGTTGGGCATGTAGAGATCCATGATCAGCCTTATGCCTTTGTTGACCCACATTGGCCAGGTGAGTGGCTTATTATCTATGGAGATGCATCGGTTATTCCAGAGGCAAGCAAACTCAAAAGGTGGGTTCCTTGGCATGTGGGAGGCTGCCATGGCAGCCCACCAGGCTCTCCCCAATTCCATCATGATAGGATGTAGCCATGGGGAGGGTGACTTGAGAAGGGCACGCAAGGTATCCTCCCATGCAAGGGGGCTTCCAGTC
The DNA here is from genome assembly GCA_016271365.2 of Neoceratodus forsteri. Classification (NCBI taxonomy): domain Eukaryota; kingdom Metazoa; phylum Chordata; order Ceratodontiformes; family Ceratodontidae; genus Neoceratodus; species Neoceratodus forsteri. The sequence continues at coordinate 706,568,526 of CM057455.1, forward strand.
TGACCCACAAGGGAGGATGGGGGAGAGAGGGAGCGAACCATTTAGTTACTTGTGCTACACTATATGCCATCTGATACCTCTGGAACAAGGGGAACCCTAGACCCCCTCTGGATCAGTGGGCCCACAATTTGGACCTGCTCCAATGAACGGCTTTACCTTCCCATAGCAGGTAGGAGACTAGTTTATCCAGGGATTGGAATAGCTTAGGGGATAGGCAGATGGGGAGGTTGTGGAAAAGGCAAGAAACTCTAGAAAGGATGAACATCTGCACTGCCTCATCTGCTCTTAAGGGATAGGTTAAGTTTATACCAGCAGCCGATTTCTGCTGTTAATGAGGCAAGTAAAGGAGTGAAGTTGTCACTTTCTAGCTCTCTCCATCTTGTAGTAATATTTACCACTAGATAGGAGAAGCCCTGGGGAGCACAGGAGATGTCCAGGTTTAAAGGGGAGAGAGTTGTCTTTTTTTTTTTTGGCTCACCAGGAGCCTGGATAGTCTCATGAAGTCCTGAAGTATTTCTAAGATCTTGGGCAGAGATTGCCCTGGGTTGGATATGGTGACAAGGAGGTCATCTGCATAGGAATTAACCAGGTATGTTTGTTCTCCTACCTGGATCCCTGAGATGTCCATGGAGGCCATGAGTTCCCTCACTAGTGGGTCTAAAGCAATAAGAAATAGCAGGGGGGAGAGGGGACAGCCCTGATGAGTGCCCTTCTGGAGGAGAAAGGGAGGCGAGACATTTCTTTTGGTTATGATCTTGGCAGAGGGTGAACTGTACAGAGTGGATATCCACCTCTGAAAATAAGGGCCAAATCCGTATAGATTTAGGTCTATAGCCAAAGCCACCATAGACAGAGATGATTGCAACACCAACCATTTAAGGTTGAGTACCAGCATTAGATTATCTTCCCCAGACTTCCCTTTGGAGAATCCTGCCTGTGACAGATGAATCAGGGAGGGTAATCTATCCACCATTATATTGGCTAGCACCTTTGCCACTATCTTTGTGTCTACGGACAGCAGTGAGATGTGGCAAAAATTGGCACAATCTAGGGGGTCCAAAGACTTCTTTGGAAGCAGAGCAACCAGTGCTTCTTTCATAGTTGGGGGGACCCTTACTATGGGCTTCCTGTAGAGCTTGAAGGAGTGGCATTGAGATTTCCTCCTGCAGAAGTTGGTAGACTCTACCGCCACTCCATCCAGCCTGGGTGCCTTATCTTTAGTTGGGACAGGGCAGTGCGGAGCTCGGCTGCAGTGATGGGTTGTCTAGACATTGGGCTAGCTCTGGAGAGAGTCAGGGGATGTGAGCAGAATCACAGAAGTCTAACTCCCTTGACATGCTCGAGTCATCCAAGAGAGTTTTGGACTGGTGTAGGGACTGGTAAAAAAGCCGCATGACTTCATTGATACATTTGCATAGAAACATAGAAACATAGAATTTGACGGCAGATAAGAACCGCTTGGCCCACCTAGTCTGCCCATTTCCCTACCTACTGGATAAGCTTCAGATTCTAGTTAACCAGGAGCCTACTTCTTCCTACCCCCACCCCCTAGAATTGCCTTATGACTGTCCCATGCACGCTTGAATTCCACCACTGATTTTGACTCCACACTCTCTCCGAAGGCTGTTCCATGCATCCACAACCCTCCTGTGAAAAATACTTCCTTAAATTACTCTGAGCTGCTCCCCATCTCAAATTGTGCCCTCTTGTTCTTGCACACCTCTTTTTGAAAGATGCTACCCTCTTGGACTTTGGTGATTCCCTTGAGGTACTTGAGCTGCTTCTATCATGTCCCCTCCCTCCTTTCCTCGAGGCTATACATATTAAGCTCCTTTCGCCTCTCTTCATATGTCTTCCAGTGCAGACCCTGCACCATTTTAGTTGCCTTCCTCTGACAGTTTCCATCCTGTCTATGTCTTTGCAGAGATTGGGTCTCCAGAACTGCACACAGTACTCAGATGGGGTCTCATCAGCTGTCTGTACAGAGGGATAATAACTTCCTGTTTTCTACTGGTGATGCCTCTCCCTATGCATCCCAGTATCCCCCCAGCCCTCCTTGCTGCCCTCTCACATTGCTTACCCACCTTCAGGTCATCTGATATGACTACCCCCAGGTCCCTTTCCATTTTTGTTGTTGTTAGTATCTCACCCCCCATTGTCTACTCTTCCCCTGGGTTTTTGTTTCCCAGGTGCATTACCTTGCACTTCTTAGCATTGAATCTAAGCTGCCATACATTTGACCATTCCTCTTACCTTGCCAAGTCCCTTCTCATCCTTTCCACCCCACCCTGTGCATCAACTCTGTTGCAGATCTTTGTGTCATCTGCAAAGAGACATACTTTTCCTTCCAGTCATTCCGCAATGTCGCTTATAAAGACATTGAAGAGGACCGGTCCTAATACTGAACCCTGCGGTACCCCACTAGTAACCCTCCTTTCTTCTGAGTGGACTCCATTTACTATTACTCTTTATGTCCTATTCTCCAGCCAATTCTTTACCCATGCTGTCATCTTGGGACCCACTCCCAGGCTGGCTAACTAGATAGGCCATGTCCACAGCCCCTTCCTGATCTACTACTTTGGTCACCCAGTCAAAGAAATCTATCATATTCATCTGGCATGACCTTCCCACTGTGAATCCATGCTGCCTAGGGTCCTGTGCCCCTCTGGCCTCTAGATACTCGACAATTCTTTCCTTCAGAAGTGATTCCATCATTTTCCCTATCACTTAGGTTAAACTAACAGGTCTGTAGTTTCCTGCTTCTGCCTTGCTCCCACTTCTGTGAAGGGGAATCACATCTGCCCTCCTCCAGTCCTCGGGTACCACCCCTCCTCCCATGATTTGTTAAAAGGGTAGTCAGTGGTGTCACTAGTTCTACCCGTAGTTCTTTAGAATTCTGGGATGAATCCATCAGGCCCCATTGCTTTGTCCACCTTCAGTTTTAAGAGTTCTTTCAGAACCCTTTCTTCTGTAAATGGGTTGGTATCAACTTCTGTATCCAGAGTGTTTCTACTGTTTGTTTTATGTACCTCCCCTCTTCATTTGTAAATACTGAGCAAAAATATTTGTTTAGTATCTCTGCCTTTTCACAGTCTCCTCTGCCCACCCTCCTTCCCTTTATTAAGCCTCACTATCTCTCCTTGGTCTTTTCTTCCCCTGATGTACCTATAAAAGGTTTTATCCCCCTTCTTAACTGAGTTGGCTATCTTTTCCTTGGTTTGGGCTTTTGCTGTTCTGACTGCCTTCCCAGTCTCCTTTTGCCTTAACTGATACAGTTCTCTGTCCTGCTCCTTCTGTGATTCCTTGTACTTCCTGAATGCTTTTTTTTCTTGAACCTTCACTGCCACTTCCTTTGAGAACCATAGTGGTTTCTTACATCGTTTTGTTTTGTTTATTTGCTTCACACAAAGGCTCGTTACCTCTGTGATGGCAGTTTTTATTATTCTCATTGTTCTTCCACCCTCCTTCCTGCCCATTTGCTAGTGCATTCCTTAGGCACTCACCATTTTGGCAAAGTCAGCCCTCCTAAAGTCCAGTACTTTTGTCTTTGTATGCTTGACTCTATTGCTGTGTTTATTATGAACCATACTGTTCGATGGTTGCTAGTTCCCAGATGGCTACCCACTTCTACATCTGTGATCTCTCTCCATCTCCACTTGAGAGAATCAGTCTAATATTGCTCCTTTTGAGTGGGCTCCAGCACTAGTTGTCTAAGGCATGCCCCTGTAGGGCATCTAGAATAACTCCACTCTTCAAGTGGCAGCTGCAACTGCACTCCAGTTAACATCTGGCATATTCAGATCACCCATCAGCAATATCTCCCCTTTTTCTGCCATTCTAAGTATACTTTCTATCATTTCCTTGTCCATTTCCTCCCCCTGAGAAGGGGGTCTTTATACAACCCCTGTGCGGATTGTGGTGCCATTGCCTGTCTCCAAATTTACCCACAGTGCTTCTTCTCCTCCCTGTTTACCCTTTTGTTCTGTTGCTTTTATTCCTTCCCTTATGTAAAGAGTTTCTCCTCCTCCTCTTTTAACCTCCCTGTCCCTCCTGTAGATAGTGTATCCTGGTATGTTTATGTCCCAGTCATGGTTTTGTGTGTACCATGTTTCTGTGACTGCCACGATATCCAGATAGGGTAGAAGACCACCTTCCCAGTGGGGTCCCATAGGGCATGTATCCTAGATGCGGCCTGCTGCTTTCTGAGGTGGTAGGTGAGCAGTTTTCCACTGTTGTCGTCCCTCTTCAAGAACTTATGTTTAGACCTGAGGAGTTGCCATTCTGTCTTGTTCTGCAGCAGAGTGTTGATTCAGTATTTGAGCCCGAGTGTGGAGGTTAGGAGGGTATTGTCTACTGGGTGGGTGAAGGAGGACTTGAACCTTGACTCCAGATCACTTAGCTCCATTTACAACTTTGTGATCTCCTCCCTGTGGGCCTTATTCTTGGTTGCTGTGTAGGAGATGATGCTCACTTGTAGCACTGCCTTGAAGGCCTCCCAGACAGTACCAGCTCGCACTTCCCTGCCGAAGTTGTTTAGGAAATAAGTATTTGCCTCTTCCACCATTATGGAGCAGAATTCTTTGTCCTGTAGGAGTAGAGGGTTGCATCTCCACCTTGGAGAAGGATGTGCCTTGTCCAGGGGGAAGAAAACTGCAAGTGATAGGTGCACTGTCCAAGATCAGTATGTTGCCAATTCTGGTGTCACCGATACCTTGTGCTGCCTTCTGGTTCATCAGCCAGTAATCAATACAGCTATGGGTATTATGTACAGGAGAGAAGAATGTATAGTCCTTCCCATGGGGTTATCCCTTCTCCAGGGGTTCATCAGCCCCCATTCTTCTATTAGCTCCTGCAGCACCACTCTGGCCTTGGGATGAGCCTGGTGGGTGGGGTGGGACTTGTCAAAAAAAAATATAGATCTCCTTCTTGGGTATGTGAAGTGTGTTGCAATCCATCAGCCCTGAGCATCTATCTTAACGGCTTCCTCGACCCATGAGCAAGCTTTATGGAGCAGAATGGGTACGCCTTTTGATTTGAAGGAGGTGTAGCTCGCCAGAGTCCTTCCCACCCACACTTTTTTGAGCCATTGTACAGTCCTGGCACTGAGGTGTGTTTGCTGGAGGAGAGCAATGTCTGTGCCCATCAATCAGCGATGTTGCAGTACTTAGTTCTCTTTACTAGGTGATTAAGCCCCTAGACGTTCCAGGAAACATACCTTCATCTATGCTTAGTGTTGCCTGACATGGCCTCCCTGCAACAGTGACCAGATTCCACTTACCTCTAAGTGAACAATCTGAGTAGGACCAATGGTCACCTGTCTCTGGGTAGACTCTTGAGGTATGCGCTCCTCAGTGTCAGCAGAACCTGAAGGGGGTACTGTTCTCATATATGATGATTTCTTAGTACTGGGTGCACAGATGTCCTGAGAATAAGATGGATAACAAAACAAACTTTATAAGATATACTAGAACAATAAGCAACAGGCTAAGGCAAGTGATAATAAGACCCTCTGTCACCTAGCTTTAACTTTCGGAAGACCCCTGTGGTTCTTAGTTGGGGTAGCTTGTGCTACTGATGGGATAAGCATAAGGGGCAAAAGGATCGCAGTGGTCTGTAAGGAAGGATAGGTGATGGTGCCTTAGCCAACCCTCCAGAGGGGGCAGTGGTGTGTAATACAAAGAGATCCGATCACTCGCTGTGGCTAGGCAATGATACAGACTCCTGTAGTCTCAGTCAGGGTTGCAGATCTGTCAGTATAGTAAATGTGATTACACTAAGAGTTGGTCATGTATGGGAGTCCCCGCAATAGCTGAGACCCCTAGCTATGTTGGCTCATGCACCCAGATGAGGTGATAGACATGTCAACTATAGATCGCAGCTTATCCTGCCCTGGACAGTTCACTACTGATAGGTGATCCATGGGGAAGGGAAGGGAAGATCCCCAAACTATCAAGGGAAGAGTCTGGGGGAGGGTGAGGGGGAAGGGGAATCTGCCTTCTAGCAGCTTGCCAGGCACCGAGAGATATTGTGGCCTCCAAGCTTTCCCCGGTAAAGTTTATTAAAGGAGGGGGGCTGTCTGGGCCAGGGGTTGCCATGGCAATTGTAATCCCCTGGTCTCTGTGATCTCCCCATACGGATCCCCAGTACTGGAAGGTAGAAGTGGGTAGTTTATGGCAAAATCAGTCAAAAGTAAGATGTAGTTCAATAAGAAAAGTCCACAGCTTAGCTTTGGTTGAAGAAGATATCCTCATGCTGCAGAGGAATTTCTCTGTCAGCCCTCCTTTCCTGGTGCATCGGAGTTGATGGAATGGCCTCCTGCTTCTCTTCATGGTAGTGGATTTTCTGCCACTACCACAGCAATGGATTTGACCCAGTTTAACCATTGGTTGCTGTGCCTCGGGGTTCTCTGCCGGGTCCGATAGTTCAGCAGCCCAGTCCTGTGGGGCAGTAGTGTCCATCAATTCAGCCATTGGACCTGTGGGCTCAGCTTGCTCTTCATCACTGGAGGAATCCTCACCGAGGAGCTTTGCAGAAAGAGAGAGAAAGCTGGTGGTGTCCCTGTCAATGGCTGCTCAGGGATCTCTGCCTTGGGGGGGAGACTTGCTGGGCCTTTTCTGTCTCATTGGATGGTGTGGGAGGTATCTGCCCCATCTTAGGAAAGCCATTCATTGTGGAGCTGTGGGCAGAGAGATCCTTCTTTCTGTGTGATCGGGCCCTGGGGGACACATCTACAGTGGGAGTAGTCCATCCAAGATTGCGGTCACCGTGAAACTGATTCTCTTTACCCCCATTCCGTTTGTACAGACCTTGATCACCTGGAACCCTGAGGCATCTGGGAGATGTAGTATTTTTGAAAGTTGCAGGCCAATATTTGTTGAGCCAGGCCTCAGACTCTTGTGGAGTTTCAGCCAGAAAGTCCTTGCCATCTTTGAATATCAGCAGGGATGTTAAACCTTTGAAGCAGTACTTGAACTTACTGTCCTGGAGAGTCTTTAATTGCCTTGCGTCGGACTGCCATCTCTTGGGAGAAATCCCTATAGTACAAGATGTGAGCCCCTCTCCAAGTGATGTCCTCAAGGTCTCTGGCTGCCTGCAAAACCTGTCTCTTCACAGAGTACCTCAGGAGGTAAGCGATAATAGGTCTGGGAGGGAGTTGGGTGAGCCAGCTTTGCCACGAGCTCTGTGTGCCCATTCTACCTTGACTGTGCCCCTCCAGCATTCACCAAGTAGTTTGAGGATAAAATCATTAAGGACTCATTCCATGTTCTGACCCTTCATGCCCTCTGGAATGCCCAGGATTCTGATATTGTTACGGTGTTCTCTGTTTTCCAGGTCCTCCACCCACTCCCAGAGCCTAGCCATTTTTGCCTCGTGGTTGTGTAAGTGTTGCCAGACTAGGCCTTGTTGCCTCTCTGATTCCTCCATCCATTGTTCGGTCACATTAAACTTGACTTCTAGCCAACGGATGTCAGCCACATTGTCTGTTAATGCTTTGCTGAATGCCATCCACTCTGATTAGGAGGGCTTCCAACATTTCTGTGATATAAGACAGGGAGTCCACAACTGGGGTTTGCAGGCCTGTAGGTCCTTGTGGATCCCCCTGGGTGTTGGGATGGGGGGGAGATGAAGCAGCCATCCTTCTGGCCTGCAGCTGCAAGAGTGGGCCAGGTGACCCCCAAAAGAACTGAACCCTTTTAGCGGTAAGTTGAAGTTTTCAGTCTGTCTGGTTTAGTTTCAAAAGGGACACCTGAGGCTAGGTCCAGGAGGTAGGTTGGCCTGTTTGGTAGCTGGTATGATGTGGGAAGCACAAGCTGAGATCCAAGTGGCCTGTCGTACTCTGTGTGGCGGTATTCCAAGTGCTGGCATGATCCATTGTAGCGAGTTAGTGTTTAAAATTGGTGTGTGGCAAGGGTTCGTCAGGTCCTCCCCCAACAATATTTTGGCAAATTAGTCCCGATTACATCTGTGAAATGAGGATTGTGTCCAGGTAAGGACAGAGCAAACACTTTAGCAGCCATCATGCCAGTGCTCAAGCCACACCCCCGGGAGCATGTGTCTAACGTACTGTACAGGGTGTGTGTCCTCTGTAGTATACTGGGAGAGTGGCCTGTGTACTGTACAGGGAGTGTGCTCCCTATACAGTACACAGGCCATGCTTTCTGTATAATACAGAGGACATGTGCCCTGTACAGTACATTGGGCTCATGTTCCCTGTCTTTCCATACAGTGGTCAGCCAAGGAGGTAAGAGGAGGGCTGTGCCAGTTACTGTAGGGGTTCCCGTGGCATAGGCGCTTAAGGTAAGGGGGTTGAGAAGGTGGGTTTGTCTGTGCCCATGGTGCAGTGGGGCTGCTGGTCACCAGGGAAGAGTACTTTGGCATGGGGAGGCACAGTGATCATTGGGTGGGGGGGTGCCACTAGACACCAGAGAATATGACATCTCATAATGGGCTGGTGATTCGAATGCAGGAGGGTCATTTTGTATAACTGGACCGGAGGGGAGGGGGACCACTGGGCAACAGGGATTTCTACGTAAGATACCAGAGCTGGGGATCAGAGGGCATGCAGAGATCTCTAGAGAGGGTGAAAGGGGTTGGGGAGTGCCTCTACACACCAGGGAATCTGTGAATTTGACAGGTTTGGGCAACTGGGATGGGGCGGAGCCAGTCACATGGGGTGCAGACTTGCCACAGCTTCCCATGCAGATGTGCTCATAATGAGCATGCAAATGGCACCCTAGTGCTTTGCATGTCCAGTGGGCTCATTTGCATGGGGCTGTCTGAATTTGCTACTGGTGCTATCAGTTCTGGTGGTGCTGTTCCTTGTACTGCTGGGTTCCATGTTGCAGCAGTGTTACTAGGCTTAACACAGTGCCAACATAGCCTTATATTCAGTCAGATAGCGATGGTGTGCTGTCCAACTGAATATAGCATCCCCAGGGTTGTGAGCAGTGTGCAAGCACAGTGCCAAACTTTGTGCTCTGCTTTGGTCAGTTTTGAATATCAGGCCCAGTAAGTTTGTCTCTACTGAGATGCTAAAGAATTCTTAGTTTTATCATTGTGACACAGTTTAAGGTTTTAATTTGCAAGTCTTACTAAATATGACAGTGGAATATAGTTTAAACAGTTACTAATTATAGACTTGCAGAAAGTAACGGGTTCAAGAGGCAGTTTGTGGAGAAGATGCATCAGTGGCTGCTCCAGCTGTTCAGTGAGAGGTTTCTCCTTTGGCTGAGAGATTTCTTCCCTAGCTGTTGAAAAGTAGAAGGTGAAATCAGCCACCCAATCACACAGGTTATGTTAAAAGTATTCTGGTCTTTAGTCAATATTTGGAAGGCCATCTTTCACCAGTTTTACCCATTTGAGCTTCATGACAGGAATAGTGGTCCTATAAATTATCTGTTTTAATAGTTTACCTTTCTACACTCCTTCAAACTTACAGGGTGATAATGTAAATACTAGACCAGATGCTTACTTGTACAGTACTCTTTGGAGACAATGTCACCTTCAGTGCTGTTCCTGTGGGTCAATAACCTTTCTCAAACACTTGTGTTTACCATCCTCCCCCCGCTAGATATAATATAAAATGCAGTAACAAGAAGCTTGGAGTGCGTTACTCAATTCCTCACCTCATTTTGCTTACAAGGAAGAGATTCACAAGACAGGTATTATGGAACTCTTCAAAAATAATCTTTATTTCTATTTTATGAAATATTTCACAGAAAATGAACTGCATAACATGATTGTTTTTAGTTTTGCAGAGGAGAAAGGTGGGGGGGATGAGTATCCTGGGGGTAAACTAGAAAGTAGCTGTGTATTTAAATGAGTTTTGCCATTTAACTTTCTGGAGGTATTCAGTTGTTGCACTATAGAGGATGATTTATGGGTAGACATACCCAACAACTCTGTGTCTGCATTGAGAGGTTTCTGTGGCAACCTCGAGAGAAAAGCTTGAGAGGGTCCCCTGGTTGTCATAGAAACTCGAGATAAAGACAGGCTTGTCTATGTATGGATGCTAATACATTACATTTTATAGAACATGGACAACTATGCCCATTTCCTTGAATGAAATGACAGTTGTGGGTGAGGCACTTGAGGTCTGGCAGGATCAAATTACTGATTCAGTGTGTGGCTAGCAACTGCAGCAGTTTCTGTAAGTTCAAGTTTAAAAAATAAAAACAACAACAAAACAGTTTCCAGCTTGATTGGTTACAAGAAAGCAGTAGTGCAGTTGAACTCTATGTTGTTGGGCTGCAGTAGGGACATCACTAGAACAACATATTGATATCACTGCTGCAGAACAACAACGCTATAGTGTATGGTAGAACATGATTGTGTATAAAATCTGTTACTAGAATCTGCTAGTTGTGCTGCACTAGCTAAGTCACTACTGCAGCACAACTTAGAACATCTTAGTGCATGCGCGATAAAGCAGCCGTGGCAGTGAGAGCTGTCCAGGATGTGAGCAGTGCTGGAAAGAACCATGCTAGTAAAAGAGTGTCGGTAATGGATTTATTCTCGTTTGTTCTTTTTTTAACTGAAGCGGAAGCTACACTGACTACCAAACATCTGCCAGATAAGACTGTTCTCATTGCATTTGCTATGTGCTCACTGATGCTGTTATGTTTTATTTTATGTTATATTAGCTCGTTAAACAGTAGCTTATTTTACATGAAAATATGCCGAAGCAGACTGAGACTTCTTTACAAACCACAGTCGACTTACTGTTCCTTGTTCAGAATCACAGTTTGAAGTTGTCTTTATGCTCATCTTTGACAATGCAGTTTTTTTATTGACCACTGCACAACGTATTTCAGTTGCTCCTGTTGGTCAGAAACAAAGTAAAAAAAAACAAACCTTTTTTTGCTACCAATGTTTCTTTGTTGAATACTGAAAAAACCTGCCCCATATACTATAAAAGACTGTGTATGAGCAGGTATACCCAGACAAAGCTGTACTTGAATCTTGAGGTTTCCTTGGTAACAGGAAACCTCTTCAGCTGTGCTCTTGAGGTCTCTTGTTACCAAGGAAACTTCTGGATTCAACCACAGCCTTATGTATTCTTGCTCATACACAATCCTCTATATTCTAGGCATGGATTCCCATGCAGAACAACATTCCACCATAACCTATATTAAAGGGGAACTGTCAGCATTGTGCAAGCAAAAACACAGGACCTTTAGGTCCTAATTAGCTAAAATGTACCAGCTGTACATTTTTGTGTTCGCTGAGTGCACGCACAGTGAACATTTTGTTATGAGAGTGGGTTTTGAGAGGTGTAACACTGTCCGTCCATTGCAGAGCAGTCTGCAAGGGGCTCATTAGTGTCACACCAGTTATCAGCCAGGCTGATCATGACACTCTTCTGGCTTGCTGGGTGGAAACTAGTTCAAAGGAGAGAGCAGACCCAATAATAGAACTGCTTTCCTTTGATCTACTGTACATAGTATTACTCAGCGAGTATAGCTGATCTGTCATGATCAGCCTGCTGTGGCCCCCCCAGCATAATCCTTGGTGCTGACTACAACCACTGATCCTGCCCATTTTCATTGTACAACACCAGGAAGCCCAACCTGAGTGCCAACAAACATAAAGAAAACCCATGCATGTTAATATTCTGGCACAGGAATGCCCTGTGCCAGCTGTTACCCCTCACCCTGCCCATTTTGATTGTGTGACACTAGGAAGACCACCCCTGGTGCCACCAAAAATAAAGAAGACCCAGGCATGTTAATATTCCAGCATGGGGGTGCCCAATCCCCCTTTCTGTCTGCTGCCCCCCACCCTGCCAATTATTTGATCCTGCAACTGCCTCCAAACATAACGCTGACACTGGGTGTGCTCAATACCTAGTGTTGGCACCTGAAGAAAATTGTCAGTCATAGTTGTTTTTTTGGGTGAAATAACACACTGTAAAAAAGAAAAACATCCATGGATGTCTGTTGCCACCACCTTTGCTGTCCCCCCAACTAACTCCCCCTCTCCACATCCACCACCCCACATCCCCACAAGACCTTAGTTACCTACCTGGGGTCCAACGCCGTAATCCTCTCTGGACTGGAAACAACTTCTTCAGTCTTCCAGGCTGGACAGTGAACTGAGGAAATCAGGTATGTGGTTCAATCTATTTCAATTGGTTCTGAACTTAGTCACCATAACGTGGTCATTTTTTAAATATATTTCAACATGCCTTTTTGGGACCCCACCTAATGAACAATGACAGTGAAATTAGGCAATTCTGTCCCGAAAGGTGATTTCACAGTTGCTGAATGAAATCACCTTTCAGGCAGGAGTTGAACATTTTCTCCACCCTTGTTCATGAGGTAGGATCATAAGAAGGCTATGTCGAACATTTGGGGTAAAAATATTTAAAAACAAAGTTATGAGCCAGTGTTGATATTTATGGACAAAGGCTTGTAACTTTGGTAATTTTCTATATTTTGACCTCAAATTTTCAACATAGTCATTTCTTCATAGCACCTCATCAATGTGACAGCTGTCATTTTCCAAAGGCTGGCCAAAGTGTGTTTTCACAATTGGGGTGCAAAATCACCTTTTGAGTAGGATTTAACATTTTTTTTCCAGCCTTGTTCATGAGGTGGGGTCATAAAAAGACTGTATGGGGTTCTAAGAATGCTATGTTGAAAATGTGGGTAAAATACGAAAATACAAAGTTATGAGCCTACATTGCAAATTTTTCAATGGATGCTCATAACTGTAGTAATTTTCAATATTTTGACCCCAACTTTTCAATACAACCATTTTTTCACACCACCTCATGAATGTGACAGCTACCCTTTGTCGAACCCTACTCAAAATGTGTTTTCACACTTGCAGCAGAAAATGCTGTTTTGGCCATTGTTTTATAAATTACTCCTGTCATGCTCAGAAGGAGTGATCATATTACGTTGACAATTTGGGGTAAGAATGTAAAGAAACAACTAAGTTATGAGAAAACATTGAGTTGTTCCAACATTTGCTCATAACTTAGTTTCTGCAGATTTTGGCCCCTAATGTTCAACATACCCCTTTGTGTTGCACCACCTGCTGAACATGGTAGGTGTCATTTTTTTCAAATCCCCTCCAAAACTTTTTTCCACAGTCTTACAACAAAATTACCTTTTAGATGGGATTTTAAAAATGTCAACTTCAGGTCATGAAAAGACTGATGAATATTTGGGGTCAAAATGTAGGAGCCCACTTAAAAGTAAACATTGCCTCTCAGCTGCCCTATCCCAGGTAATTACAATTTAGCAATGCGTAAAGGCAGGACACCACTGATAATTAGACACTGCATTTCATCTGCTCTATACTGAGTAAATATATGGTAAAAATGTGTACAAGCAAGATACAGTGCAACAGCAGTACCAGTGGTGAACATTCAGCATTGACAAAGTAAACATTGCCTCTCAGCTGCCCTATCCCAGGTAATTACAATTTAGCAATGCGTAAAGGCAGGACACCACTGATAATTAGACACTGCATTTCATCTGCTCTATACTGAGTAAATATATGGTAAAAATGTGTACAAGCAAGATACAGTGCAACAGCAGTACCAGTGGTGAACATTCAGCATTGACAAATGCTTGTTTATATACCTTACACTGTTGAAATCTTTAACTTAAAAAAAATATATATATATATATATATATATATATACTCCCACCTGACCCTCCCTCTGAGCACCCACCACCCCACCCCAGAACCATAAGAGTGACACTGGGGTGCCTAATCCCCCAGTGCCCCATCAGAATCCTCCATGCGGCATTATTTTTTTAAACCCTGCAAAAAGGAAAAATGCCCATTGATGTCTTTTGTGGCCGTAACTCCCCCTCACCTGACTCTCCCACTCGGCACCCACTAACCCACACCCCCCCAAGCCCTTACTTACCCATTGGGAGTACAACACTATAATCTTCTTTGGACCACAGACACGTCTTCACTCTTCAAACCTGTACTGTGAACTGAAGAAACAAGTATGCGGTTTAATGTATTTCAATGGGGTTTTGAACATAGTGGCATGTTTACATTTTTTGGCCTAAATGTTTAACATGCCTTCTTTGGGACCCTACCTCATGAACAATTGCATTGTCAGTAGGTAGATCTGTCCTGAACATTTTCTCTGCCCTTTTTTGTGAGGTGGGGTCATGAGAAGGCTATGTTGAAAATTTGGTGTAAAAATACTAAAAAACAACAGTCATGAGCCTACGTTGAATTTTGCTAATGCAGGATTGTAACTTTGGTCATTCTGAATATTTTTCCTCCAAATTTACAACATAGCCATGTCTTACAGAGCACCTCATGAGTGTGACAGCTGCCATTTTTCAGATACTGGCCAAAATATTTTTTTACATCCTGAAAGGTGATTGTCACGGTCCCTGTGCGAAATCACCTTTCGGGCAGGAGGTGAAAATTTTCTCTGCCCTTTTTCATGAGGTGGGGTCATGAGAAGGCTATGTTGAAAATTTGGTGTAAAAATATTAAAAAATACAAAGTTATTAGCCTATGTTGAATTTTGCGAACGCAGGCTTGTAACTTTGGTAATTTTCAACATTTTTAACCCAAATTTACAACATAGACATATCTTTATAGCACCTTATGAATGTGATAGCCAGGGCCGCAGTAATGGGGGAAGTGGGAAGTTGTCTGGTCTCTCCGAGCTCAGGAGGGGCCCTCCTGAGGAGCTGGCATAACCCCTGTCATTAGCTGGTTTGAGAAACGGGGGCCCATTCCAAGTGACTTGTCCGGGGCCCCAGGATTCATAGCTGCAGCCCTGGTGATAGCTGCCATTTTTCAGATCCTGGCCTATCGCCTCTGTATTGCCAAATATCATGTCACCTTCAAAAAATAATTATTCCATTCCCTAAGTTCTTTCGATACTTGTTCATGTTTCTAATTTCTCATTAAAATCTAACTAACCACCTATGCTTTCTCCTCTTCTTTTTTTCATCTGTTCCTTTAGTCTTATCCACCTATTGCTTATGTGCATCTGTCTCTCCTTACACACTGACACATTGTATGTACCAACCTTAGGCTGATGACTGAGCACTTTATTTGACCTATGCTGTTTGCTATATGCTATGTACCCTCCTTAGGCTGTCTGCTCTTGTGTGATATTTGTACTGTTATCTGTAATGTACTTCTTCCTGCTCGTGCCTGAAAATAGGTAGGTTTCTGCCTAGAGCCCTTACTCGGTAAACAAAAGCTAAATACATAATCAATTAAACATTTTTTTTGCATCCTGAAAAGTGATTTTCATGGTCCCTGCATGACATAACCTTTCAGACAGCAGCTGAAAATTTTCTCTGACCTTATTCATGAGGCGGGGTCATAAGAAGGCTATGTTTTAAATCTGGTGTAAAAATATAAAAAAAAAAAAAATGTTTTGTGGCTATGTTGAATGTTGCAAATGCAGGCTCATAACTTTGGTAACATTCAGTATTTTTACCCCAACTTTTCAACATTGCCATTTCTTTACAGCACCTCATGAATGTGACAGCTGTCATTTTTCAACTTCTGCCCAAAAATGAGTTTTGGTGTCCTGAAAGTTGATTTTACAATCCCTGCACAAAATCACCTTTAGGCCAAGAGTTGAACATTTTCTCTGCCCTTCTTCATGCGGCAGGATCATAACAAAGCTATGTTGAAAATTTGGTGTAAAAATATTAAAAACAAATTTTCAATATTTTTACCCCAAATTCCTCATCAGCAGCCCTATCGGCTCAGGCCAGAGTTTGTTAACCTTTCAATTCTTCCTCTGGTCTTCCTCTTTTCACTTACATATCTCAAAAATGTCTGGTCTCCTTTTGTTACCACTTGGGTTAGTCTCTCTCTTCAGTTTGTGTCTTTGCTTTCCTTACTGCTTCCCATGCTTCTCTCTTTCCCCGATACACCTCTTTTGTACCTTCTGAATGCCGCCATTTTAGCCTTTACTTTTTCAGCCACCTCTTTCAAGAACCATAGCAGTCTCTTTTTCCTCTTGCTTTTTTACAGTTTGTTTTTTCTTTGGTAACTGGGTAAAGCCCACTAAGCACAAGTGCCTGTTTTCAGGGCTGACCCTGGGAGCACTGGGGTGTTTAAGTGACTTGCTCAGTTACACAATATGCAGGTGGAAGTTGTGGGAATCGAACCTAAGTCTGCTGGATGTATCAAGCTGATTCACAGCTCATTACTCTAACTTCTAGGCTATACTGTCAGCCCAAATTTTCTCCCTTGATTCACACAGAGGTTTGTTGCCTTCACTATGCCCCCTTTTAGCTTCACTCACTGTTCCTTCATCCCACTCAGATCACCTCCTGCCAGGTCATCCCTGAAGCATTCATCCATCTTTATAAAAATCTTCTCTCTTGAAGCCCAGGGCCCTTGCATGGTTGATTTCTGCAGCTCTCCTTATCTAGAACCACACTGTACAGTAGTCACTGGTCCCAGGTGGCCTCACATCCTGACATCTGAACAGTGTCCCTTTTTGTGATTACCAGGTCCACTATTGCCTCATCATAAGTGAGTTCACTGACTGGTTGCCTGAGGAATGCCCCCTACAGGGAGTCCAGGGTGTTCCTACTTCTACCTGGAGCTGCAGCTAAGAGACTTCAATCTACATCCGGCATATTGAAGTCCCCCACCTGCAGCAGCTCCCATTTTTCTGCCATTTTGCCAGTGGCTTCTACCGTTATCTATCTCCTCCCATGTGCTGGAGGTCTATAGATCATGCCAGTGTGAATAGTGGCTCATTTCCCTGTCACCAGCATGACCCACAATATGTCTTCCCCCCCCATATTCTCAGTGTCTCTGTCACTGTTATGCTTTCCCTCACATAAAACAACACTGCCTCTCCTTTCCTTCCCTCCCTCCCTGTCCTAGCATGGTATGGTCTTGTCCTAGTCATGGTTTTCAATGCACTATGGTTCAGTAATATTCACAATATCCATGCATGTATCCACCATGATGGCCTCTAGGTCTGGCATCTTATTTGCTAGACCTCTAGTACTTGCACACATGGCCTCCCAGATTTTACCACCACTCTGCTTGTTGCCACTCTTTTTCCTTTTGCCTCCCCTTCCCCCTCTCATTTTAATGCTTCCATTCCCATTCTCTATCATTTCTACTGTCCTGCTTCCTTTATTAATTTGCACCCAGTGATATTCCTTTCCCCTAGTGTTCTCCCTGCTTCCTACTTCAGCCTGTGGGGGATCGTTTCTGCATCCCCAACTTCCTCTGCTACCCCCCATGGCTAGTTTAAATATTTATCAAAGTAACCTTTAAACTATACACTGAGGACTGTGATTCTCCTTCTGGATCAATGCAGGCCACCACTCCTGTATAAGCTTTTGTCTGTCCAGGTGGGACCCCCATCCCCAATGTAGATAAAACACTCCTCGCTGCACCATTCCTTCAACCATGAATTGAAGCTGCTAGTGTGGAGATCCCTCTTCTCCTCCCCCACCATAGATGGGCAGCACCTCAGTGAAAGACACTGAATGCGTTACCTGCCTAGGATCTCTTCCCAGCTCCCTGAAATCTCACTGCACTATCATTTTTTTTTATTTTAATCTTTATTCAATGTAAAACAACCATAGAATGGTACATGCAGATAAAACCATACATAAAGAAAAAGAAACATCACTTACAGCTCACATCCACAACATGATGGGAGCTATGCACTAATGGGCAGGTAATATGCACCAGAGGCACATTACCCACCCATGGAGCTCTGCTTCTGTGGACAGGTGTGCACTGGCAGCATTCATGGTTGTCGGCCAACTGTCTGCAGCCCTACCCCTTGGTGCACAGGACTCTGCATTGCGGTCAGTGGTGGTGTTGCTGTTCCGGCCGAGCATCCAATCAGATTCCCAGACTGGGTGGCTCAGTGGATCCTCTATGCAGCAGGGCGTGCATTGGCAGTGTGCCCCGCAGATGTCCAGCCAGCGGCAGAGGGGGTGAGAGGAGGGCAGTGCCACCGACCATCCCTAGGGCACCGCCATATGTGACTGGGGTCTGGGAGAGTGGAGGGAATGATGGTACCACAGGAATGGGGGGGCATGGTTCCCCACAGGAACTGTGGGACACAGGGCACCGGGCTTCCAGGTGTTGGTGTAGGGGGGTTACGGGATGTGATCAGGGATCCACAAGGATGGCTCAGGTGGTGCCTGCCAGCACTGTGTTCCATGATGCTGTGCAGGGGGTTGGGGTGCCTCCAGACATATGGGGAGGGGGCTGCTGTGTATGCACAGGGTGCATAGGGAGCTAATGGAAGGGTTCTCCCTGGTGTACCCTGTGCCACCTCCACTCACCCATGGCCAGCACTGCACACCTTTGTGCACTGCGCTTAGTGATGGCATGTTCCCAGCCTGCCCCCAGCATGGTGCTGTCTGCAGACCAGGAGGATCTGGTGTGATGGTCCTGCATGCCCCTCCTTGGTGCATCCAGCATGGGGAGCACAGTGGGTGCAGAGTGGATATGCGCCCCAGATACATGCACATAACCACTCCTCCCAGATCATGCAAAGGGCCCAACATATGTCGGCCAATTCTAAAACACAGTGGGCCCTATGCATGATGTGGGTACAGGTACACAAAAACAGTGTGTACCCCAACTGCATAGCTGCTCACCCACATACAGGTGTGCCAATACTGGCATTCTCTAATGCCTGCCACCTGTCTGTGGCTCTAACCCCCGGTGCACAGAACTTGACAGAGTGGCAGGGGGAGGAGTCGAGGTCCCAGGCGGGCATCCAATGGGATGCCCCATCCAAGACACACAGTGGATCCGTCGCATAATGGGGCATGTGTCCAGGTTGGAGCATGCCTGCAGCAGGCATCCAGACCCATGCAGCATGGTCCCATCCTCCAATGTTCCCAGGCCTTGTTCTTGGTACTCAGTGCCCTCTCTGTGCACAGATGGAGCCCAGCAATTATACCTGCACCCATCCCATGGAATGCACCCCTGCAATGCTGCTATGCCCTAACTCACTCCTGGCCATGCCCCTACCCTGCACCCCCAGTGGTAGGCAGTGTCTAACCCATGGTACCAACTGCACCACCCCTCCTCCATACCTGCCGATCAGTGCCAGGCACTCATCTGTTCAACAGCCCATACTCCTCAGTACTTTTCAGAGGGTCACGGCAGTACAGGGGGTCATGGCTGTGTTCCACCATGCCCAGCAGGAGGCATCTGTGGGGGCGCTCACTGGGTTACTCCTGGTCCTGGCTGGTGCATCTGGTGCCACCCTCTGCACCTATGTGGCCACTACTATGCAGGTTAGTGAATACCGTGTAGTGCTGGCACACCCTAGAACACCCCCAGCATGGTGCGGTTCATGGACATGGGGGATCGGGTGCACTGGGGCCATGCACCCTCCTTTGTGCATCCCACGTGGGGGTGTGCAATGGGTGTGGGGTGGCTATGCACCCAAGTTAAATGGCTCATAGCCACTCCACATCTTTGTGCATAGAGCCCATTATATATAACAAAGATAAGCAGGATTGACATATTATAAAGTGATTGTGCAATTACTCTGTGCCAACCGCCATGTACCTTTAGTTATCTAAACTTGAAACATTAGTAATAACAATTAGCTTTCCCATTGTATTAAAAGGTAGTATCATTTCAAAACATTATATTATTTAAAAAAATGTAATTATTTTGATCAAAAAACCATGGGATGATTATAAACAAGCATTTAATATGAAAAATAAAATGGACAAAAGGTAAGTTCAAAGGTCAGGGACCAGATACAAAAAGGTTGTCCAGTAGGACATTCATAATAGATCAGTTGATTAAAGGTCAAGGTACAAAATGTGAATAGTGTGCAGTTGGTAGATAACCCATTTCTGCCAACATGACTGGAAGGTTGTAGTTTGATTATGAACTCTGACTGAAAGTCTCTCCAGATCATAGAATTCCAGGGTGAGAGTCCTCCTCATATCTAATGTCAGTTTTTATATCTGTATACCAAAGTCTAGTTATAACTTTCTTGGCTGCCAACAATAGCAATGCGACCTGGTTAAGAATACCTATGCCCAGAATGTGATGGTATGGAGGAGTGACTGTGAGAATGAATAATGGAGTAAGGTAATCAGAACAATCCTATATGTCTACAATAACAGCCAATGCCACTCTTCAATATGATCTCAAATATAGGAAAGACCATAGTATGTGTTCATAATCTGCCAGACCAAAACCACAACCTCTCCAACATACCCCATTAGAGATTAGCCTTAGTCATAACAGTTGGGCCGGGGTATGAAGAAATCTAGCCCAATGTTTCCAAGCAGATTCCTTCCAGTAAGTCAAGCCATTCTTTTGAATAATTTGGGGTGATTTTGTCCTGGCAGAGTGCAAAATCTCACAACACAATTAATGTTCCTATTTGTCCCTAGAAGTATCTAAGAACTTGGTGTTGTTATATTCCAGGGCCTTATACAATAAACTAATAAGATGGTTTATAGGGGTATTGTCAAAATGTTGTTCAATTAATGCTAGTAAAGGAGGCAAGTTCAAGAGCAAAGCAGAGAGGCTCTCCTACCATTGAAGCAAGTGGAATTTTACCTGGATATAACTATGAAATTCTGAATGTGGAAGGTCATATGGTGCCTGAAGAGAGGCAAAAGAAAGCAATCCTGAGGGGCCAAACATTTGAAATACAAAAAAAGACCATGATTCTGCCACCACTAACTTATTCGGGTGTAATTCAGGATCGTAAGCTAAGGTGGAGAGTAATTTTCTTTCGGTCCAAGTGAGGTGCCTCTCCATGACTTGCAGACAACATTTAAGCATCTCGGCTGTGCACTGAGGAAATTTTGTTAGTGGCCTCATTTATTGAGATTATCCAGTATTTGAGGAGCTACAGTAGATTATGTATTTCGCTAATGGTGGATTCCATTTGCTTCTAGTGCACTTCATTTACTGGGGAGAGCAAGTGTGACACAATACGGAGGTGAGCCTCACTGCACTATCCTAGCCCCAACTCTAGCTAGGTCATTAGTCCACAGGTGGACAATGACATCCAAGTCTGCCTCTTGTCCTGCTGCCCTAGTAATCCTCAGGATCTGCTTTCCATCCCTCCTGGACATGGCGCGGCATAGGCATCTAACCTCCCTTTCCCCCTTCTTATTCCTCAAGATATCCTCTCACAATTGAGTCCCTCCCTCCACAAGTTGCTTCCTTCTCCTCTGGAGTCCTCTACCACCCTTCTTGGAGTCTCCACTATGGAGGACCCCCTCATCCTCCTAGGTCACTACCTTGGGTGCCTCTTCCCAGCAGTCCTGCCCCACCACAGTGGTGTAGGAATTACGTAGTTGTACCAGATGAGGAATGTGCCTCTGACCCTTGACCCCCACCCTTCCAGAGCCCACCATAATCTAGCCACTCCTCCACCCAGGCATCCTCTGAGGTAACTGATTCTGTCTTGGTGGCCACTGAGTGGAGGAAGAGGTCACCCATATCCTAGACAACTCAGCCTGGAGTTTAGCAACCACCTACTCCTTCAATCCAGACTGGTGTGTGCTGATGGTGTGGCACCACAGTCTCCAGAAGGTGTCTCTGAAAACTGATGCCCCACTGCACTGCACCACTCTCATCATTTTCAAGTTCTCCACTTCTCTGTGTTACTTGGAAATATTTATGTACCTTTACCTCTTATTGGGTGCTTCTAGATTTTCCCCTTTTGTTCTTTGTTATGCCCCTTGTATACCTACCTTAGATATGGTGTTGCTTCTATTTCAAATTTTGGCCTATCCTTTTACCTTTCAGCTGTCTCTTATGTACCCTTAGCCTTAACAGTGTGTTTCTAGTTTTCCCCTTTTTAAGTTGGCGCGCTTGCACAGCCAACATCTTGCGGCAGTGCAGATTTGGAGGTGCGGTCGCTGTTGGGTGAATGCAGGGCATGCATCAGTAGGTGAGTTCCTCATTCTCCAATCAGCCTGCATGCTGGTGCCACACCATGCATACATAATGTGGCGAGCACATCTAAGGAAAGGTCTGCTGCAATCTGAGCAAAGCTCATCAGATGCAGCAGACCTCCCGACGTGCTCAGCCACATTCTATGCATGGTAGCCACTCAACTGCTGACTTCAGGGGTGCCCAATCCCCCTGCCAGCTTCCGGTGGCCTCAATGTATATGCGGATGGGGGATCCCACTCCCCATCAGCATAAAGCACTTCCCCCCATTTGCTATATGCCGAGGCTGGGTGCCCAATCCCCCTCTGCTCTTGCCCACCCCGCTTTCCTTGTGTGCCGACGGGGTGCCCAATCCCTGTCTGCATAAATTACCCCGCCTTTTGTGGTGTACCAACGAGGGTGCACAATCCCCTGTTGGCTGTAGCATCCCCCCAAACAGTTAGATGGCACGCTGGGAGCCCACCCCAGTGTGCCAAATCCCCTGAGGAAAAAAAAACTGTCCCGCGATGTTTTGTTTTTTTACCCCATAACACAGAAACGGTCCTCATAGTTTCCTCCCACAACCCGCACCCACCATCTGCACACCCTACCTCCCCACACACCCCCTCACCCCATACTTACCTGCGGAGTCTGGCACAACGATCTTTGGTGGATCAGGAACACGTCTGCCCTCTTCAAAGCCGACTGGGAACTGAGAAAATGCCGGTAAGCTGTATAATGGAATAAATAGGGGTTTTTCAACTTTACTGCATATCTCAGGCATTTTTTGGATTTTTGGCACCAAATGTTCAACATGGGGTTTTTGGGACCTCTCCTCATGAATTCTTGCACTGTCATGGCGTTATTTGGTCCCACAAGGTGATTTCGTAGTCACTGCATGGAATCACCTTTCAGGAGTGAGGAATGAAATGACAGTGCCAGTGTTCATGAGGGGGGCACTCAAAAAGCCTATTTTGCAAATTTGGTGGGAGAAATCCAAAAAACTGACTGTTTTACAAGCGTGCACTGCACAGTTGCTACACACGCTCATAACTTAGCAAATTTACAATATTGTCATGCCACATGTTCAGCATTGGCATTTTCCACACTTTCTTGTGAACTGTACAGCTATCATTTTTCACATCCTGCCCGAAATGTGTTTTCGCACTTCCGGCGCAGAATAACACGGTCGATGTGGGAAATCAGTGTTCGGGACCAATTACGAAAATGACAGTTACACTGTTCATGAGCAGAAGTCCTAAAATGCCTATGCTGAAAATATGGTGGTGATGATACTCCATAACATGACTGTGTTACAAGTGTGCGTTGTGCAGTTTGCACGCGCGCTCATAAGTTCACGAATTTATAATATTTTCACTCCAGATTTTCAACATTGCCATTGTTCTGCACCTCCTTATGAGCAGTACAGCTGTCATTTTTTACATCCTGACCAAAATGTGTTTTTGCAGTTCCGGTGCAGAATAGTGCGGTCGCTGTGGAAAGACCATGTTTGAGACACATTATGAAAATGACAGTGACACTGTTCATTAGCAGAGGTCCTAAAATGCATACGTTGAAAATTTGGAGCCGAAAGTCCTTAAAATTAGTGTTTTACGAGCATGCGTTTTGCAGTTTGCACACACTCGTGACTTCGTGCATTTGTAATATTTTTTCTCCAGATGCTCAAAATTGGGATTTTTTCACACCTCCTTATGAACAGTACAGCTGTCACTTTACATATCCTAGCTGAAACGTGTTTTCTCATGTCCACCGCAGAACTGCATGGTCGCTGTGTGAAACCAGTTTTCAGGAGAGTTTGAGGAAATGACGATGACACTGCTCATGCGCAGAGGTCCTAAAATGCCTGTGTTGAAAATTTGGTGCCGAGACTGTGCTGCAAGCGTGCGTTGCACAGTTCCCACGCAACCTTGTAAATTCGTAAATTTGCAATATTTCCATGCCAGATTTTCACCACTGGCATTTGTGCACACCTCCTTATCAACAGTATAGCTGCCATTTTTCACAGCCTGCTCACAATGTGTTTCTGCAACTGTGGCGCACAATGGCATGCTCGCTGTGGGAAATCACCTTTTTGGGACACAGTAACAAAATCACAGCACCATTGTACATGAGGGGAGGTCCCAAAATACCTATGTCGAAAATGTGCCTAATAAACTCCCACAAATAATTGGGTTGCGGATGTCTGTTGCGCACTTTGTATGCATGTTCATTGCTTCACCAATGTTTCATATTGCCAGTCCAGATTTTCAGTGTTGCCATTTTTTACACCTCCTCATGAACAATACAGTTGTCATTCTATACATCCTGCCCAAAACTGTGTTTTCATCCCTCTGTCACTAAATGGCACAGCCACTGTGCAAAACCATGTCACAGCTAACATAGTGATTGTGCCGCTTTTCATGAGGTGGCCTGACAAGCAGCCCATGTTGAAAATGTGGAGTGAAACTTCCACTACATGCCTACGGTGTTAGGGTTTCCAACTGTAACACCCCACCCGGTACAGACTGAGAGGCATCAGGGCTGTGATTTGGGATCATCGGATGTAATGCTCATGCCATTCCACCCCCCACGCCCGCCCTGCAGCCACTGACGAGCATCGTGGTGTGTCTTGCACTGTTTGGCCACAAACTTCACCCCACACTCCTATACTGCACCCACGTCAGTGTATTTCCTTATGGAATGGGGTAAGTATAATACCCAAAGACCCCAAAGCACACCACAACTTTTGTCAATGTCTACAGGGTAAGGTGAAGTACAATGGCATGAGCATTATATCTGATGACCCAAAGACACACCCCAATGCCTGTCGCTCTCTACGGGCCGGGGTGGGGTTGGCATCACTTCAATACTTCACTGCCATTCCTGTTATGCATCTCTAGCTCCAACTCTGCCAATACCAGTGCGACAACATTCGGCATTGACAAATGCTTGTTTGTTGTTTGTTATGCCCTTGCCCACCTATGCTAGATAGGGTGTTTCTTTCTCTTCACAGTTTTGGCCTGCACTTTACCATCCACCTGTTCTTTATATACTTTAATGCTTAATATAAATTACTTGTGCCCTGTTACTCTTAAGGGTTACACATTCACTCTGTACTATCACATTACAAAAATAATAGTAATGCGAAGTATTCAATTACAATACCAGGTTTGCTTTTCAACACCTATTGCAAGTTGAAATACAGATGATCAGCCTCTTATTTGTGAAATATTTACAGACCGTATAAATTGAGCCCACTTTTATACTTGCTGTAAGGGGAAGGGGAAATTGTTTAACCAGAAATGACACACTAAACTGTGTGTTTCACTTCACTTACAACAGCTTACACACAATTTTTTGGAGTCTGCGGTTCTGGCCGGGTTCTCGGTGATTCACCGCCCGATAGTGGACCGTAGGGGTGGGGGAGTTGTAGTCTGTTTTAGACAGGAGCTGGACCTTAGTGAGGTGCCAGTTGGATGGACCAACTCCTTTGAATGTATTGTGGGTGCAGGTGCAGGCTTCAGGATACTTCTCATTTATCGTCCACCAGGTGATGGGAGGGAATTCCTGAGGGAGGTTGTGGACTTCATCGCTGAGAGGATATTGGAATCCCCCCGATGGTTAATTCTGAGGGATTTCAATGCCTAGGTTGACGATGAACTCACACATTTTGGACAAAACCTTCTCCAATTGATGGATTCATTGGGCCTGACACGGGTTATTACCTCTGCAACCCACCAGGGTGGACACTCATTGGACTTGATAATGCATCTGGGGATGGAAGTCTCTGGTGTGGAGGTGGAGCCTATCAGTTTGTCTGACCATCATGCCCTGAGGTTCAGTTTCGTGGCCCCCCGAAAGAGGCCTGCCCCTAAGGAGATAGTACAGTTCCGTCCTTTGGAAGGAGTTACCTCAGAAGGCCTAATGATGGAACTGGACTTCTCGGGGAGTTCCAATGGATAGCACTGACCCAGGGTCCTTAGTGCTAGCCTATAATAGGGCAGTTGTGAGGGCCCTGGATGCCATTGCTCCATTCCGTGTTTGTCCCTGTACTCTCCACCCAGGGGCCCTATGGTTTACCGCAGAGATCTGTGAGTTGAAGAGACAGGGTCAAAGATTGGAGAGACGCTGGAGGAAAACTCACCTGGAAGTGGACAGGCTTAGACTGTTAGATCATTATAAGATCTATCAGTTAGCAATTTCTCATAAGAAGGCACAGTTCCTGTCCAGAGAAATTGCTACAGCAAAGAATAGACCGGCCCAGCTCTTCTGGACTGTGGACAGACTGTGCAATCCAATCTGTCTTCAAGTCGGTCGAGCGTTGTCACAGTTACAGTGTGAGGAATTCACGATGTTCTTTACTGATAAGGTGTCTGCTATCAGGGTCGAGATCAGCCAGCGCCTCCCCATTGGGTCTTGCAGTGATCAACCCGAGGGACACAAATACCCAACTAACTTGGTTCACCGTCAGTCAACTGGCAGTCATGGATATAGGGAGGATCATCCAGACTTTGCGTCCAACCTGCTGTAGTTTGGATCCGGGCCCTACTCACCTGATTGTGAGGTGTGTAGAGGTTATTGGCCCGATCCTTACTGGGATAGTAGTGGTATCATTGGAGAGAGGGATCTTTCCAGATCCCTTGAAGGAGGCAATAGTACACCTCCTTTTGAAAAAGCCCTCCCTTGATCCTGACTGCCCAGAAAACTACAGACCAGTTTTGAATCTTCCTTTTTTGGGGAAGATTATCGAGAAGGTGGTCGCCTTGCAGCTGGAAGACCATTTAACCATCCACAGTATCTATGACCGTCTTCAGTCTAGCTTCAGAAAATGGCATAGTACTGAGATGGCTCTTATACGGGTACTAAATGATCTCCTGATGGCGAGAGATTGGAAAACTCATTCTATATTAGTTCTCCTTGATCTCTCAGCAGCGTTTGACACTGTGGATCATGGGGTGCTGCTCGAACGCCTGTGGTTTCTATGTGGACTAAGGGGGGTGGTCCACAGCTGGTTTAAATTTTTTCTGCAGGGTAGGACTCAGAGAGTACTGTTGAGCATTTATTCTTCGACCTCTCACTGCCTACGCTGTGGGGTGCCACAGGGTTCGGTGTTGTCCCACATGTTATTTGCAGTGTATATGCTTCCATTGGGGGACATTATAAGACAATATGGGTTGAATTTTCATTGCTATGCCGATGATTCTCAACTCTGTATGTCTTTTGTGCCCAAGGAGGAGTCTGAGTCAAGTACATTGTTTAACAACTGCCTCCTGGAGATACAGAACTGCATGAGTACCAATTAGCTGAAGTTGAACCCGGGAAAAACAGAGATATTGGTGGTGGAACCAGGGGTGAGGATGTAAAGCCCATGGGTGGGAAAACCCTCAGGTTTAGTTCTGGGGGGGCCCTGCTTATGACATCTGGTCAGGTGCATAACCTTGGTGTTATATTTGACAAGGGCCTGACCCTGAGGGTGCAGGTGTCGGCCATAGTCAAATCATCCTTTTTCCATCTAAGGAATATAGCATGGGTGAAACACTTGGCTCCATCAGAGAATCTTCCTACACTGGTCCATGCCCTTGTTGCCAGTCATCTTGATTACTGCAATGCCCTTTATCTAGGGGTTCCAGGAGTGGATATTCGCCGCTTGCAGCTGGTGCAAAATGCCGCGGCTAGGTTGTTGACTGGAAGCCCAAGGTCCAACCACATAACGCCTGTGCTTCGCGAGTTGCACTGGCTGCCTTTACAGTGGCAGATCACTTCCAAGGTCATGTTGATGACCTATAAAGCCCTACATGGTTTGGGACCCCACTACCTGGAAGAACTCCTGACTTCTTAGTGTCCCTCCTGCTCCCTCCCATCCTCTGGCAAAGGATTGCTAGAGATTCCCAAGGTAACCTTAAAAACATCTGGTGGAAGAACATTTGCCTTTATGGCTCCTACCCTGTGGAATTCTCTATCTTGCCAGATATGAAATAGCTGGACTGTGGAGGGCTTTAAAAAAGCTCTAAAGACCTTCCTTTTTAATCAAGCATTTTCAGTGACGTAAACTATGCTAAATTTGTTATGGATATAATGTTGTTTAATACTGTGGATTTAATGCTGTATGTGGAATTTTGTAAAGACGCCCTGAACTTGGGAAGGGCGCCTTATAGAAATAAACTTTTACTTACTTACTTACAATATACACTCTATAATTAGAAAATTATAGCTTAGGGATTTGCACTTGTGATGCAGCTTCTCTTGCTGACTGCCATCCCACATTGTTGCTCCAAGTGTGTCGCCCCTACGTCTGGCTCTAGGACCACAGTAGAGGACAGCTAGGTTGTCGCACAGAAATAGTGATCTAGTCACAACTGCCAAGTCAATCATTGTTCCCAACTGGAACTCTGATGGGGAGAGGGAAGAGTAATCCAAAAATGGGTAGTCTGCTGCTGTTAGCAGCAGGTGCAGGACACTTGACAGATGTCCCCAAAGTGGTCTTTCAGCTCTGGCTACAGTTCTGCAGTAACCAGTCCCTTAGCTGCTCTGTTTTGCGGCTTTCAAGTGCCACTCTGCTAGATTCTGGCCCCACCCACCAAGTCACTCACAGCTCCTGACTGGAGCTCAGATGAGGAGAGGGAGGAGTAATCTCAAAACGGGCAGCTGCAGTTGCTGTTAACAAAGGGCACAGGAGACTTCACAGCTGG
This sequence comes from Neoceratodus forsteri, assembly GCA_016271365.2. Lineage (NCBI taxonomy): Eukaryota > Metazoa > Chordata > Ceratodontiformes > Ceratodontidae > Neoceratodus > Neoceratodus forsteri. Next base: position 706,597,088 of record CM057455.1, read on the forward strand.
CCTTAAGATGATCTTTCATACAAATATTTGAAAAGAGCCAGCAGTAGACGACCAACAGGTCTATCTTGTCTGCTTGGTAAGTAATGCAGGGTCTAGCCTTACAATTTATCATTGTCTATGGCACTCCATACATAGAAACATAGACAATGGCAGTAGGGATGGGGGTAGAGGGGGTGTTGGCCAGTACTTGCTAGGTGGGGGTCCACTAGATCACCAGGGACATATGTATATAGTATATGGGTGGGGCGGATAGGGAGGCGGACCTCTAGATCACCAGGGATGGCTACTGAGTACTACACTGGAAGATCAGGGTAGGGAGGGGTCCACTAGACCACCAGGGAATATATCAAAGTTTATTATCAGGCTGGTGATCAGCAGGGGGAGGCCACTAGACCACCAGGGAATGTATCTAGGTTTATTATATGTCTGTCAATTGACGGGGGGGGCACTAGCACCAGGTATAGCTCTCTGGGATGGGTTAGTGGGGGTCGGTGCCATTCTAAATCTCCTGGGCTACCCATGCAAATGATCCTATAATGGGTATGTAAATGGCCCCTTAGCCTTGCATGCATTTTCATGAGTCCATTTGTATATAAGAAATTTAGCATGGGTGCAAGCCATTGTGATCCCCTATTTCGGGAGCCATGTCTGCCCATTGCTAAATGGCTTAGCACTAAGCTCCAATTGCCCTATATTCAGTGGAATAGTGCTGGTGGGCTGTTCCACTATATATAACATTTGTGGGCACCTGGGCAAGGACAAGGCACAGTGCAAATATCTGTGCTCCACTTTGCACAGTTTTGAATATCGGGCCCCAGATGTTCTATAAGATCTAGAACACTGCCAGGAAAGCTGTTTCTTAGCAACAGCTTGATGCAAGCTAAAAAATGTTTTCAATAAATCTTTATTTCTTAAAACAAAAATTCCACAGCCCATAAATAGTGACCGCACAATCAGTGTACCACATAATTAATAGGTAACCACACAGCACATGCCAGCAAATCTGGTGACAAGATCAACCCCACAAAAGACACAAACTGCCAAACTACTGTATGTAAACAAAACAAAATTTACACTAAATGTGATTCATCACAGAACAAATGTGGTGACTATCCTGCTCCAGGCCAACATCAAACACAAATCCCATACCTTCCTGAAGCCAACACCCTCTGTTTCAATCCACAAACTATGCACGCACACAAAACTAAAAATGATAGAAATATGGAAAATGTTCACTCAGCTATGGGAGCTCCACACAAACACAGACACTCTGCTGCTAGCATTCTAAAATTATTATATTTAGTTGTCGTACTGTCAAGAGCACAAATTCTTTGTTGGCGGTGTTTGTCCATATGTACATACATAATAGTGTTGGCAGATAAGGACCTACCAGGTCCACCTAGTCTGCCCAGTATCCCCTCTTTACTGAGCCCCCTCCCCCCCAGACCTTACCCATGCCCCCTTCCCTCCCACTATACCCATGTGCCTATTGCTTGTGTGCTTGAAACTCGGGACACCTCTGTCACAACTACCTCTTCTGGCAGGTCGTTCCAACAATCTGCCACTCTATCCATGAAATAGCACTTCCTCACATTACCCTTAAACTGTCCACCCTCCAGCTTCATACTGTTTCCCCTGGTTTTTGAACATCCTTTCATTTGAAATGGCATCCTGTTTATACCTTTTAGATATTTGAACATCTCAGTCATATCCCCCAATCTCTATTTTCCAATGTGTACAGATCCAGCTCTCTCAGCCATTCCTCATATACCTTCCCCTGTATCACCCGAGTATCCCTCCTCTGGACTGCATCCACCCTCTCTGTATTCCTCTTCAGATGCAGTCTCCAGAACTGTACCTAGAACTCCAGATGAGGTCTGCCCAGGGCCGTATACAGTGGCATGATGACTTCCCTTCTTCTACTAGCTATGCCATGACTTATACATCCCAACATTCTACTTGCCTTCCCCACCGCAGCCTAGCACTGATTTGCCATCTTCAGATTAGTTGAGATGATGATGCCCAAGTCCCTCTTTTGTTCCACTACTGTTATTTCCACCCCTTTTATCTTATACTTAGCGTAATGATTTCCATGCCCCATATGCATAACCTTGCATTTACATGCACTGAAGTCAAGCTTCCAAACCTTGGACCACCTCTCTAGTCTAGCAATGTCCTCTCTCATTCTCTCAACCCCTCCCGGAGTACCCCCACTCTATTACATAACTTGGTATAATTGGCGAACAAACACGCCCTACTCTCTAGACCTTCAGGAATGTCTCCAATGAAAATGTTGAAAAGTACTGGTCTCAGAACCAACCCCTGTGGCACCCCACTTGTTACATCCTCCTCCTCCTCAGAAAGCACCCCATTTACCATCACCCTTTGGGTTCTGTCTGAGAGCCAGTTACCCACCCACTTTATGACTGGCCTTACAGCTAGTCCACCCATCTTGTTTAGCAATCCTTTTGTGAGGAACAGTGTTGAAAGTCTTCCTGAAGTCTACATCCACTGCCCCTCCCCTGTCCACCACTCCTGTCACCCTGTCAAAGAAACCCATCAAGTCTGTCTGACAGGATCTCCCACTGACAAACCCATGTTACTTGTATTCAACCAACTCCTTCTCTTCCAGGTAGTCCACCAGTTATTCCTTAAGGAGTTCCTCCATGATCTTCCCGACCACTGATGTTGGGTTCACTGGCCTGCAATTTCCCGCCTCTGCCCTGTCCCCTCTCTTATGAAGAGATACTGCGTTTGCCCTTCTCCAGTCATTTGGAACCTCTCCTGTTTCTAGCAACAGAGGGAATGGTTCTGCTAGTTCCCTCCTGAGCTCTTTCAGGATCCTGGGGGGTGGCACCTCAACCAAATGAATGGCCTTATTTACCCTAAGACCACCTAGTTCTTTTAAGACCTTTTCCACTGTGAAGGATGAGGTATAAGCTCCCTCTCCCTCCACTGCTCTGCATTCTATCTTGGGGCCTCCCTCATCCTCTTCCTCTCTGGTGAACACTAAACAAAAATACCTGTTTAGTATATTTGCCTTTAGGGTGCCATCCTCTACACATGCTCCCTTCCCCTTCTCTCAATCTTGTTATCCCTGCCTTGTTTTTCCTTCTCTCCCCTACATATTTAAAGAAGGTCTTATCTCCTTCCTTGATTTTGCTAGCTTTATTCAACTCTGCTTGTGCTTTAGCCCATCTGACAGTCTTCCCCACTTCCCTTTGCAAGTCCAGATATCAATCTCTAGCCCCCTAACTTTGTGTATTTTTGAAAACTAGGAATACCCTCTTTTTGGCTTTCATACTTACTGCCACTTCCTTTGTGAATCATATAGGTTTCCTTCTTTTCCTACTTGTGCCAACCCTTCAGAACCCTTCATTTGGTTGCCTTTTCAATAGCTACCCTGATACCGTTGCACTTTTATTCCACCCCCTTGCATTTCCCTAGACCGGTTAGTGTTTCTCTCAGGTGTGCCCTCATCCTCTTAGCCTGCCCCTCTAAAATCCAGGACCTTAGTCTTTGTGTGGCCATGTTCCAATCTGGTTTTAACATCAAAAACCACCATTTTTTGGTCACTGGGCCCCAGAGGTTCAGTCACTTTCACCCTGTCATCACTGTCCCCGTCTTTTGTAAAAACGAGATCCAGTATTGCCCCTCCCCTGTTTGGCTGTTCCACAAACTGCTAAAGACAGACTCTCTGGATTATATCTAAGAAGACCCTACCCCAAGGGGTTGCTGCTGCTGGGAGGTCCAGTAGTTCATCAACTTGATTAAAAATGTAAACCTCTATGGACAGCAGTAACTTAATACTGTATCTAGCATTCCTTTAAATTTCAGTTGTTTGCCTCCACCATAGTGCCAGCTTTGGGCAAGTCCATAATAGATAAGAGATAGATCTCCCTTTTAACTGCAACTATACCAACTGTAAGGGCCCCGTTTATGAGACATATGAAATAATTCTGCTGGGTTTGTGTAGCTCTGTCTAAAAGCTTGTATTAAATAGTTTTATTTCTTGCATAGCTGTTATATTTTGTTAACAGTTTTCCTTCTTAACTCCCAGTGTGATCATTTTATTCTTCTCCAATTCCCACTTAGAATTTAATCATTTATTTTATATGATAAAACTTTTAATTTTATGCAGAAAAAGCATAATTTAGGGACACTCCCTGTTTACAAATCATATCCTGAAAATAGCATTATGATACCATTATTTCTGTTCATTACTCACATTTGTTTGGTGTTAATCAGTTTTATTAAACAGGAGGCAGTATAGTGCAGTGGTCTAAGGCTCTGAGCTGCAAATTTGGTGACATCCAGCAGACCAGACCTGGGTTTGAATCCCACAGCTTCTACTTGCATACTGTGTGACCCTGAGCAAGTCACTTAACCTCCTTGTGCTCCCAGGTTGCTCCTGTAAAAAAGCTTCTAGCTTAGTGTGCTATACCTGGTTAAAAATAAATAAAATAAAACAAGCTTACAAAGACACAAACCTTTCCAAAACAGACTATAGCAACTATAGTCAGTAGCACCTAAAGGAGACCATTCTATATAGCATGTGAATTCAATTCCTTAACCAAATTCATTGAAGATATACAGAACAAAATTTACTTAAGGCGGGTAGATCTGCCATTACTCTATAGGATAAGTGGAACAGTTGTACTAGTATTGAAGGAGAAAGAAAACAAAACATACAATAATCGACTCATTATGTGATCAAGCTCATAGTGGCACCCTTTGCCCCCCCCCAAGTCCATTGGGGAGGGGAAGGAGAACAAGTTATTAAATAGTTATCATACCATCCATCCTGGTAATGTGTTCTACCTACATCATAGTCCAGAACTCAGTTAGAGGAAGTGATGGGGAGACCAAATACAAGCAGGGTCAGATTAGACAAATCAATGTCTGGACACTCTCTCCACATAGGAAGGGGATGGAAATGGGTGTGCCTACACAGGCTGAAGGGGGGAGGGGCACCAAGCAGAGTGGTAACAGAATCTGGAAGGTCATGTGTCCGAATGCTAGGAGTCTAGAACATATGATTGCAGACCTAGAGGCCATAAGGGCAGAGGCCTAGATGGATATTGTGTCCATTACTGAGTCATGGGACACTGAAAACTAGGACTGAGACATGTTCATTCCAGGCTATGCCCTGTTTAGGATGGACAGGGTGGGAAGGAAGGGAGGGGGTGTGGTGGTATATGCAAGGAAAATCATAAAAGCAAGAGAGATGCAAGGAATACATGAAGGAGCAGAGCTACTGTGGGTCACCCTAGAGATGAGAAATGGAGTTTCTGTTACACTGCAGTGATCTACAGACTCAGCACAGTGGAGGAGTTAGATAATGTACTGGTGGAAGCTATTGGCAAGATGGCAAAAAAGCAGGAGGTGCTGCTGGTGGGGAATTCAATCTGCTGAATGTAGATTTTGAACCTCAAAGCTATGGCTTCCGCTAGAAGCAGGGACATGCTGGACACCCTGCATGGGGCATTCCTCAGGCAACTAGTCAGTGAACCCAATTGTGATGGGGCAGTACTGAACCTGATACTCACTAACAGGGACAGTGTTTCAGACATCAAGGTAGGAGGCCACCTGGGAACAGCAGTCACCATACAGTGTGGTTCAGTGTAAGGACAGGTGTGAAACTAAACCACACAAAGGTGAGGGTCCTGGACTTCAGGAGGACAGATTATAACAACATAGATAGATATTTTATTTATATAGCACCCATCTACATAGACTCTTGGTGCTGCACAATATGAACATACAATTCATATAAAACATTTAAAAAATACAATAACAACAAAAAATAACTGGGAGAAAACACTTATCTAGATGGGTGAATGCATCAAGGATGACCTGGCAGGGGGAATGGTCTAGGTGGGGTGGAGGATCTGTAGGCAGACCTAAAAAGGTCCATAGAGTAGACAACATACCTCTGTGTAAAGCAAGTGAGCAAAACCAAGAGGAAAAAAGATCACTATGGTTCTCCAAAGAGGTGATGGTAAAGGTAAAGGCTAAAAGGGTAGTATTCAGAAGGCATATGGTGATACAGATGGAGGAAGATAGAGAGGTGTATCAGGGGAAACAGAGAGACTCTGGGAGAGCAAGAAGGTGCAAACTGAAGAGAGAATAAGCCCAGATGGTGACGGACAGGGACAAGAAATATTTTAGGTATGTAAGTGAAAGGAGGAAGACCAGGTGTGGGTTTATAAGGTTAAAAAGAGAAGGGGGGGGGACTGTGCAGAGGGAGACCAGAAAAAGGTAGAAATCCTGAACAAATGCTTTTGTTCAGTGTTCACATAGGAAGAAGAAGGGGGTAAGTACAAAAAAGTAACAGAAATATTGGAGGGAAGGAGGTGGACCCTAGTTCATTTTCAGAAGAGAAGAAGAGAAGATCCTGAAGTGACTTGCTAATCTGAAAGTGGACAAAGCAACGGGCCCAAACAGGTGCATCTGAGGATACTAAGGGAGCTGTGGGATGTACTGACTGCACCTCTGACAGTCCTGTTTAACAGCTCATTGAAAACAGGAGTGGTTCCAGAAGACTGGAAGATGGCAGATGTAGTTCCACTTCACAAAAGTGTTAGGAGGGAATAAGCTGTCAATTATATAGGCCAGTCAGCCTGACATTGGTGGTGGGAAAGTTAATGGCATGACTGCTGAAGGAAAGGATTGTGGAATATTCTGAATCCAATGGGTCACATGACCCGAGGCAGAATAGATTCATGGGAGTGAGGTCATGTCAAATAAATCGATAGACTTGTTTGACTGGGTTACCAAGGAATTAGATCGGGGTGGAGTGGTAGACACGGCCTACCTAGATTTCAGTAAGGCTATTGGCATTGTTCCACATATGAGGCTGTAACAGGGGGTCCTGTTGTGAAGTACAGCTAATCACTTAAAGATGCAATAACCCCCCCATTATTTCTTTTCACTCTATCCTATCCTCTATTATATTTCAATATCTATCCTATACTTTCTTGTCAGGGTGGCCAACCTGGCAATCTTCTATCTATCCTTTACTGTCCCTTTTTTTTCTTTTTCTGTCAGTACTTAATTGCATCTTGTTAAAAAAAATATATGTATATATATTGAAAAAGCTATGCTCAGCAAACCTTCAGTGGCTACTGGGAGAAGCAGTCCAACAAGCTCAGTGTCCCAAAACAAATGTCAAGAAGGAGCTGTTTCATTTGTAAACAAAAGAGCCTCTAAACAGCAGAGGGCTGAGTTGTGAACAAGTATCTGCTGCAACTTCAGCTAGTAAGTTGAGAAGCAGTGGCTATAAAACTAAGGGAAACTGGAACAAAAAGGTATTGTACTAAAATAAACTGTTACCTGAGTGCCCATGTTAGTTGCAGAGGTCCTTCTATAGGGCAGGCAACTCATGAAATGGCAGCTTATATGGTCTCAAGGAGGAGTGATGTCAGATGGGGGAGGAGCTAAGCTAATGCTCTGACATCATAGTCCTAAAATTAAGTCTATATTTTTGTTTTAGGACCTTGTGAGGAAATAAATGTTTTTTTGGGTAAACCCTCGAAGTGCTAGAATGATACTAGTTGGTTTAATATATATATATAAGCTTGAAAATGCCATTGTTCATCTTAATTAAGGTATCACATGATTGATGAGGTCACCCTGTGGTATTATAAAAGGTTCCTCTAGGAGAAACAAAAGAGATAGGTGGTCAGTAAGGTTCTGGCCAAGGAGAGAGAAGGTTCTAAGAAGTAATTGTGCAAGTTTCCACATTGTTTGAGAGAAGGGAAAGAACTCAGGAATTCTGTAGAGTAAATTTTTTTTGCAAGAATTATCTCCTGATGTTTGAAGAGGTATGACGGATTAACACCATTTATTTTTCCTTTCTGTATATATTAAATTTAGTATTTTTATTTTTTATTTTTTTTTTCTTCTTCTGGAATAAAATGATAAATGCAGACATATACATTTTTTATGCATCCTATCTGGTTGTATGATCTGTTTATTGGGACCCTCACTACCACAACTGGTGTCAGAAGTGGGATTCCAACCTCTGTGGTGTCAGAAGGTACTCCAGAGGGGGTGAAAATACCCTAGCAGATGCAACAACCAGAACAAGTGGAATTGGATGCATTACATCTGACCAGGTCTGTCAGATTGAAGACTGGTGTCCAGTTGTTGCCAGGGATCGAACCTGCTACCAGACAAAGAAAGATGGAAGAAGGAGCCATAGCTGTGGCTGGTAATCCAAAGAAGGAGGAAAGCCAGATGACCCCAGCACTGGAGGATCCAAGTGAACTACTGAAATGGCTTTGTTTACGCCAACTTGAGAAGGAGCGCCAGAGAGAAGAAGACCAGAGACAGAGGGATGAAGACCGGAGGATACAGGCAGAAGAGAGATGAAGACAAGACGAAAAATGGACAGCAACCTTAAAAGATATCCAGGACATGACCCAGGGGCAGATGGAGAGATCTGTTCCTAGAGACATTAAATTAACTAAGTTGACAGAGGTGGATGATATTGAGGCCTATTTGACAACTTTTGAGAGGGTGGCCCAAACCTGCAACTGGCCCAGAGACCAATGGGTGATTTGTTTGGTCCCATACCTCTCAGGACGGGCACAACTAGTCTACAGCCAGCTAAGTGGAGCTGATAGCTCAAATTATGACAGAGTTAAAGAAGAAATTCTTCGCAGATATAATATCAGCACGGAGACATACAGGCAACGATTTCGGTCTCAGAAAATGGCAAGCTTGGATACCCCAAGAGAAACCTATGTCCGTTTGAAGGACTATTGTGGGAAATGGCTACAACCCACCACCAAAACTGTAGACCAAATCATGGAACTGATAATAATTGAACAATTCATCCAGATATTACCTGTGGAAGTGCAATTATGGGTTAAAGAACATAAACCCGAGACAGCCGAAGACACCACTAAGTTGGCAGAAGATTAACAAGCAGCAAGAAGCACTGGAGCCAGAGGTAACCAGGGCAATCCAGGACCATCTAATGTGCTGGTAAGACCACCTTTTAATGCTTCTACTAACCAGAGACAGTTCTATCGAAGGGAGAGAGGTGGGAGAGTACCATATGCAGAAATAATATGCCATGGTTGTCTTAGAAAAGGGCATATTGTAAGGAACTGCCCAAATAAAAGATCTGATTTAGCACATCTTGCCCTAGCAAATTTTGGGTATGTGCCCTCTGTGGGTATTGGGGAACAACAGACTTTGGGTTTGCTGGACTCAGGCAGTATACAAACTTTGATCAGGGCTGATCTAGCACTGAATATGCCCCAGAGTGATTCAAGTACTACTGTGCAGTGTGTACATGGAGACATACACCGATACCCTACAGCATGTCTTAATATAACTGTAAATACAGAAAGCCATGACGTGTTGGTAGACCTTGTTCCATGACTCCCAGTACCTGTTATTGTTGGGCAAGACTTTCCTCATTTTGACCTTTTAATGCAGCAGCAGAAGACTTCTACAGGAACTGTTAATGTGGTTACTAGGTCCCAGACCAAAACACAAGACTTACAGGAGGTCTTTCCTTTTGATAATGGTAATTTTGAGACTGTGTAAGGCCAAAAGTCCAAGAAGACTAGGTGAAGAGAAAAACTTGGAATGAAAATCATCAGGCTAAATGTCAACTTAATATCCCAGAGACTCTAGTGCAAGATATTGTACAGGACCAAAAATGCGATGAATCTTTAACATCTTTAATTTTACAGGTGGACAAGGTTGGACATCCTGGACAATCTCAATTTATTATCAAAAACAATATCCTATATAGAGTTGTTGTAGAGCCTGGTAAAAATGAGGAACTTGAACAGTTAGTGGTACCCAGTAAATATAGGGAACAAATAATGCACTTGGCACATGATATTCCCATGGCTGGTCATGAAGGTAGAGACCGGACAGTACAATGTATTCTATCTCGATTCAGTTGGCCAGGGGTCCACCAGGATGTTGAGGCCTATTGTAGGTCCTGTCCCCAGTGCCAATTGGTTGCCAAGGGAGGGAAGAAAGATACGGTGCCCCTACAACCTATACCATATGCAACTACTCCATTTGACAGGGTGGCAATGGATGTGGTGGGACCCTTATTAAAAAGTTCTAAGGGGAATCAGTATATTTTAGTCATTTGTGACTACACAACCAGGTACCCAGAAGCAATACCAATGAGGATGGTTACTGCCCCTCGTATTGCAGAAGAACTGGCAAGTCTTCAGCAGGATGGGAATACCCAAGGTTATCCTGACAGACCGTGGTAGTAATTTTTCCTCCATCATGCTGCAAGAACTATACAAATTGCTAGGGGTATCTGCTGTTAGAACATCCCCATACCATCCTCAAACTGATGGGTTAGTGGAAAGATTTAACAAGACAATGAAATGTATGCTTCAGAAGTATGTGCAGGAGGAAGGCAGGGACTGGGATAAGTTTTTGCCCTGTTTGCCTATAGAGAGGTGCCTCAGGCAACTACAGGGTTATCCCCCTTTACCATGTTATATGGGTATAACCCTAGGGGTCCCTTAGATGTGGTAAAGGAGCATTGGGAACAGGGGTCTAATGTAGCATGCAAAAATATACTTGAATACGTGACTGCATTGAGGAAAAGGCTAGTGAAATATGTGACTATAGCCCATCAAAATGTTGACCAGAAACAACTCAAACAGAAAGAACATTATGATATGGGCTTAAAGCATGAAGCATTTGAACCTGGGGAAAAAGTGTTGCTATTGTTACCCTCCACTGAAAATAAATTGCTCATGCGTTGGCAAGGACCATATGTGATCTTACACCAGGTAGGCAAGGTAAACTATGTCATTGAGATGCCAGGGCATAGACCGGTAAAAAGAATTTACCATGCCAACCTGTTGAGAAAATGGGAAGAAAAAACAGAAACCCCAGTGTTGTATATCCAGACTAATCCTGATAGAGCAGAGCTAGATATAGTATATGACAGGATTGATAATTCTGTTACTGACACTAAAGTGCATATCAATCCTGACTTAAACCCTGCACAGAGATTAGAGATTGATCATCTCTTGGAGTATTTCGAGACGTACATTCAAGAAGAATCCAGGAGAGCCAAAGGCGTAGTCCATGAGATCAGAGTTACCCAAACCAAACCAATTCATCAGAAGCCATATAGATTACCAGAAAGAATCAGGCCAGAAGTAGTGGCGGACGAAACAAATGGAACAAGCAGGAGTGATAGTTCCTTCACGCAGTCCTTGGTCCTTCCATTAGTGGTCATGCATAAAAGGAAGGGGCATCAGGTTATGCTTAGATTTTAGGAAAATTAATGAAGTATCTGAGTTTGATGGGTATCCGATGCCACGATCGATGATCTCCTAGATCAGATTGGGTCTGCAAGATACATAAGCACCTTAGATTTAACAAAAGGGTATTGGCAGATTCCATTGGCCCAAAACCCAAGAATTAACTGCTTCTGTACCCTCTTGGTCTATATCAGTTCACTACGATGCCGTTCGGCCTACATGGAGCCCCGGCTACCTTTCAATGGTACATGGATCATGTCTTGAGACCTCACAAGGGCTATAGTGCTGCTTATTTGGATGATGTGGTCATCTATAGCCCTGACTGGGAGACTCATCTATTACAGCTTAGTGCTGTGATACAAAGCATCCAGGATGCTGGAATGACCATTAACCCATCCAAATGTGCTATAGCTAAGACAGAAACATTCTATCTGGGGTTCATTATTGGACATAGGAGGATTAAGCCAGAAGTAGATAAAATTGAAGCTGTGGCTAACAGTCCCCTACCCATGACAAAGCACCATGGCAGGTCTTTCCTTGGTCTGGCACGTTATTATAGACGCTTCATTCCGGATTTTTCCACCATTGCTACTCCTCTCACAGATCTGACCAAAAACCATTTTCCCAATAAAGTAAAGTGGAGTCCCACCTGTGATGAGGCATTTAACAAAATCAAGGCCATCCTATGCTCAGCTCCGGTGTTATGTAGCCCTGATTTCACTAAACCATTTGAATTACAGACGGATGCCTCTGACACAGGAATAGGGGCAGAATTGACCCAGCATAGCCAGGGAGATGAACACTCCATCTTATACCTCAGCAGGAAATTACATGAAAGAGAGAAAAGATATTCTACAGTGGAGAAAGAGTGTCTGGCCATCAAGTGGGCAGTAGAAGCCCTGAGATATTATCTTTGGGGAAATCAGTTTACAATTATAACAGATCGTAATCCCTTATGCTGGCTAAATTTGATGAAAGATAAAAATGCCCATATTTTAAGGTGGTATTTATCATTACAACCTTATAAGTTTATTGTATGACATAGAGCTGGTTCTCAGCATCAGAACGCTGATTTTTTATCACGCTTTGGTGCTGATCCAGCTAGTAACTCTGTTCCAGATATAGATAATGGAATTGTATGTGTATCACAAGGTGCCAAGATGGCACAACCTCAGGGAAAAGTATGACTTGTAAACAGTATTGTACTATTTGGAGTAGTGTTTTGAATACTGTTTATCCTTAAGGGTCCCTGGGGGGAACTTCTGGAGTGGGTGGGCGGAAGTTCCAACCCTTCACAGGGTGAGGGGTTTCAGTCAACACAACAAACCTTATGTTGCCTTCTTGTGGTGGGAGGAGTGTAACAGGGGGTCCTGTTGTGAAGTATAACCAATCACTTAAAGATGCAATAACCCCCCATTATTTCTTTTCACTCTATCCTATCCTCTATTATATTTCAATATCTATCCTATACTTTCTTGCCAGGGTGGCCAACCTGGCAATCTTCTATCTATCCTTTACTGTCCCTTTTTTTTCTTTTTCTGTCAGTACTTAATTGCATCTTGTTAAAAAAAAATGTTTGTATATATATTGAAAAAGCTATGCTCAGCAAACCTTCAGTGGCTACTGGGAGAAGCAGTCCAACAAGCTCAGTGTCCCAAAACAAATGTCAAGAAGGAGCTGTTTCATTTGTAAACAAAAGAGCCTCTAAACAGCAGAGGGCTGAGTTGTGAAACAAGTATCTGCTGCAACTTCAGCTAGTAAGTTAAGAAGCAGTGGCTGTAAAACTAAGGGAAACTGGAACAAAAAAGGTATTGTACTAAAATAAACTGTTACCTGAGTGCCCATGTTAGTTGCAGAGGTCCTTCTATAGGGCAGGCTACTCATGAAATGGCAGCTTATATGGTCTCAAAGAGGAGTGATATCAGAAGGAGGAGGAGCTAAGCTAATGCTCTGACATCATAGTCCTATACTTAAGTCTATATTTTTGTTTTAGGACCTTGTGAGGAAATAAATGTTTTTTTGGGTAAACCCTCGTGCTAGAATGATACTAGTTGGTTTAATATATATATATATATATATATATATAAGCTTGAAAATGCCATTGTTCATCTTAATTAAGGTATCACATGATTGATGAGGTCACCCTGTGGCATTATAAAAGGTTCCTCTAGGAGAAACAAAAGAGATAGGTGGTCAGTACGGTTCTGGCCAAGGAGAGACAAGGTTCTAAGAAGTAGTTGTGCAAGTTTCCACATTGTTTGAGAGAAGGGAAAGAACTCAGGAATTCTGTAGAGTAATTTTTTTGCAAGAATTATCTCCTGATGTTTGAAGAGGTGTGACGGATTAACATCATTTATTTTTCCTTTCTGTATATATTAAATTTAGTATTTTTATTTATTTTATTTTTTTTATTTCTTCTTGAATAAAATGATAAATGCAGACATATGCATTTTTTATGCATCCTATCTGGTTGTATGATCTGTTTATTGGGACCCACACTACCACAGAGGCTAGTAAGCAATCTGGGTAGCTAAGAAGTGGATCCAAAGGTGGTACGCTGGGTACAAAATTGGTTAGTGGATAAGTGGCAGAGGATAATGGTAAATGGAGTCCGCTCTGAGGAAGGGAGGGTGACCAGTGGGGTGCCTCAATAATCAGTAGTGGGTCCAAAGGTGATACGCTGGGTACAAAATTGGCTAGCGGATAAGTGGCAGAGGGTAGTGGTAAATGGAGTTCACTCTGTGGAAGGGAGGGTGACCAGCAGGGTGCCTCAGGATCAGTGCTGAGACCAGTCCTCTTTAATGTCTTTTATAAGAGACATTGTGGAAAAGCTGGAATAGAAGGTCTTCCTCTTTGAAGATGACTCCAAATTCTGCAATAAGGTAGACACATCGGGGTATGTAGAAAGAATGAAGAGACCTGAGAACTCAAGGAGTGGTCAAGGGTATGGCACTTGGGTTTCATCGCAAAAAAGGGAAAAGTAATACACCCGAGGCACAGAAACCCAGGGGAAGAGTACAAAATGGGAGATCTGAGTGATGATCACCAAGCAGGAAAGAGACCTGGGTGGGTAATCATATCAGATGTTGTAAAGGTGGTCAGGTAGCATGACAAGGCAGTTGGAGGGGCTAGTGGGATACTGGAATGCATAGGAAGGGGTATTAACCAGCAGAGGGTGGGAGGTGGTAGTGCCTCTGTATAGATCACTAGTAAGACCCCACCTAGAATACTTTGTCCAGTGCTGGAGACCATATCTCTGGAAGGATATAAAGTGGAGGCAGGAGGGCAATGAAAATGGTGCAGGGTCTGCATCAGAAGCTCTACAAGGAGACACTTAAGGACCTAAATATGTGCACCCTGGAAGGGGGAAGGGATATAATGGAGACCTTGAAATACCTGACTGGGGTAAATAAGGTAGCGGAGGGAAGTATTTTTTGAAATAATTGGTGCTCAAAAAAAAGGGGACACAAAGAAGCTGGAGGGGGTAAATTCAGGAGAGATGTAAGGAAGTGCTTCTTCACAGAAAGAGTGGTGGATTTCTGGAACAGTCTTCAAGTGGAAGTGGTGGGGGTGAAAACAGCCATGGGGTTCACAAATGCATGGGATAGGCATTAGGGAATCTTAGGGAAAGGGAAGGGGGTGGTGGTGAATGGGCTGTAGCTCAAGTAAGATCTGTGTTGATACTGTAAGCAGTGAAAAATTGGAAAACTAAATTGTCCTGGTGGTCCTTATCTGCCGGCAAATTCTATGTTTCAGGCAGGGGGAACCAGGCGGGGGAGGTAGGGCAGTACATTCTGACTGGTTAGCCAGGAGTTACTGGGGCTTATTCCAGAACTGAGCCCCAGCACTCATGCAGTACATTCTGGGGGCAATTTTTTTTGCCAGATGGGGGAGGATAAGAAGGGGGCCCACATGCAGTCAAACTTATTCATGCACCCTCTGGCCAGATGGGTGAGCCATTCAAAATTGGTGAGTTTTCCTAGTGAGTTGGTCCATTCCTGCAGGGACACAATCACCATTGTCCTCCATTTCTGTTACTACAGCCTCTTGGGCCTCCACCTAAGCAGTGATCAGTCTCTGAATTGAGGAGACCTGAAGGGGTGATACCTAGCAGCCATAGCTGGGAAGAGTACAGAAGTAGTGACTGTAAGATCCATAAACTTGCCATGATCATCTTTCAGAAATCTATTATGCTTGGGCAGGACCACAGGAAATGTGCAAGGTTTCCTCCATGGACCCTGCATCTCCAGCATTGGTCAGTCAGAATAAGCTCCAGGGTATGCAAAATGGAGATGGTCCTATAGCAGTGATGGAGGACCTTTTCCTGTGATAGAGGACCTTGTCCTGAATCAGCCCGAAAGGACCATCTGCACATGCTGCATATGCTTGGTGCCAGCAGGCTAAATATTACTCCGCTGAGATCATAATTTGTAACTGGAATTTCCATTTCAATTTGGTTAGCTGGGATTGATCTTGGAGTTCCTTCTGGATGCAGGCATAGAATAACTCACACTTACTTTACCTCTCTGCTGTTTCTAGGGGAAGGGACTTCTTTACCACCACAGGGCTGTGAGTTCTTTAGGAGCTTTGATACAGCGCTTGCCAGATGCAGATAGCCCTAAAAGTACTGTTTTGGAGTCCATAGTGGTCTCTGAGGGACTGACAGAACTCCAGCTCAGCAGAGTCAGGGATCATGAGTGCCTTCACTACCCAAAGTCTGGCTTCCTGCAAGTTGGGTCATGTGAGGGAGACATGTCCAACCTTGTCCTTTAGAGTAGTATTTTTTCCATAAGAGGGAGGTATGGTGTGTCATAAGGGTTCGTAATAGTTCGTCTATGTAATTCCAGGTTGCCACAGAGCTGTTAATAGTACAGAGTGGGAGGAATTGTTCCATCTCCTCGAGTGTGAGGGGAGTGTCCAGTGGTGTGGCCTGTTGCAGTTGAAGCTTGGAAGGGAGATTTGGTAGATAAAGGCAACAATGCTTTTTGTCTCTGGAAGGGTTAGGGATGTGTATAATTTCTTGTAAAAGAGCCGCATGACCACGTTAATGTCCTGAGGCTTTTGGTACAGATGCCCATCCTTTTTCCTTAGTGAGACAATATCCCTTATGACTTGCCTTTGATATAAGCGATAGGGAGCACACTCCCTGCCTTTTCTCCTCCCTCCTAATACTTATGCTGCAGATGGATGATCGCTACCTTCTCTTCCCTTGTCATAAGCTCACCGAGAATAGGGCAGGGCAGACTGTTGCGTCCAAAATCCAGACCCCTGGATTGAGCCCTGAATCCATGGACCTGGATAAATATGGACTTCACTGCAGAAGTCCGATTCCAGGTCCGTGGAAAGCAGGGCTTTTTTTCTGCATGACCGGTGCCCATGGAGGGGGGTAAGGAGGAACGGACGGTGTCAGGTGAAACAAAAAAGACTGAGGAGAGGAGTAGAGCTGAGCCCAGGAGCAGGAGGACCACACATCAGTTACGTGTGGTGGAGATCTGAGTGTGAGCTGCAGCTGCTATGATCAGTTGGACGGTGAGTGACTCTCGGATTGGCTGTCGGTTTTGTTCTCGGAGTGGAGATCAACTTGGGTAAGTAGTACCTCACAAACTGCCTGACTCCTGTAGCCTATCCTCTGTGAGTTTGGAACATATATTGAATACCAGAAATAGGGGAGAGGATAGTTATATAAAGGCCCAGGGCAAGGGCAGGCTGGCAAAATAAATTGTTGACTTGTGCCAGAGGAGAAAGTGAGAGAGAGACTATTGGGGAACAAAGAGAAATGTTATAGTTACAGAAATCACAAATAAAGTTTATTCTTGGTCTCATTGTGGCTGGATGTGTACAGGTCAGGGGCAGGCTGGCAAAATACATCTTTGCATTGTGTCACCATAGAGAGAGAGACTGAGGGGAGAGAGAGAGAGAGAGACTTGGGGGGGGGGGACTGAGACTGGCTCTGACTACTGGGGGCCAAAGAGAAGCTCTAGTCACAGAAATCCAAAATAAAGAAATTACAGTAATCTTGGCCTCAGTGTGACTGTGCAGTGTGTGTACACTGTACAGGGCAGGCAAGCAGGCAGGCAAAATAGTGCTTGCATTTTTCTGTCTGTCTCTCTCTCTCTTCCAGCACACTCCCATCACAGGCCCAAGCAGTATATACCACCAGTACAACCCAGTCATGAAGCAGCTAGCAGTTACTGCTTTTATTTATTTAGCAGTTTTACTGTAATTTTTACACAGATCATGCATTAAAGTATTTCCTTTTGGTCTCCTTGTTGAATATGACCAACTTTGGCCACTTTTATCACATTTTTTTTAAAACATTTATAAATAATCAGAACAAATCAGAACTCCACTGTGTTCCGGTTTTTACTTCACCGAGTTCTCCCAGCCCTAAATGAAATGTAGTCACACCCCGGTGAGCTCATCTCTAGCTGGGCTATGTCTGTAACAGGTGGGAGGAGGGGCTTCAAGCACTGCCTCATGCTGTTTTAGCTGCCGGGTAAGGTGCTCATACTATTTCTCCCTTTCCCTTCACCACCATGCCATATAGCCCATTATCTAGTCAAGACTTTGTCATGTACACCTACAACAATGCTGACTTGTAGGTCTCTACTATGTCATTAATGGCAAGCTATTCCTCTGTGATCTTTCAGCCATTCATGGAAGGCCCTGTTTACCAGGAGCAGGGGGTCTAGATGCCAGGAGGAGAAGTTGGACATGGGTCGCTCCCAAAGCAATGAAAGGGAGATAAGAGCATAGTCTGAGAGGTGGATGCCCCCAATTCTTGTTGCCACCATTTGGTGTGTGAATGCCGAAACTTCCAAACAAAGAGCCAAAGGACTGAGAGTCATGAATTCTGAATAACATGCATAATGTTTTACACTGGAGTGGTGCAGGTACCAGATATCAGAGATGGCATCGACACGCACAAGAAATGTGACCCCTTCTGTGGCTCTCGGGTGAGGCTCCGCTCTGCCAGCGCTCCTGTCAAGAAGGAGATCTAGGGTTAGTTACCCCCCGTAAGACTGGGAGTGACTGCATTTTCAACTGGATGATGCCTCAGTCAGGGAGTGGAAGAACTGTGGCTGATCATCGTTAGGGGCATAAATATTCCGCAGTATGACCAGCCCTGAGGGTGTGATAACTTCAGCCAACACCTACCCTCCTTTCTTCTGCATCTACTGAAGTACTTATTAGCTTCCAGTGAAGAGACTTGTGGAAAAAGATAGACACCACTTTTTTACCCAGTAATAGCTATGTGCCTTGGCTTCCATCCATTCCTTCAGCAGTTTTTTGACCTCTTCTTCCAGGAGTTTCACTTCCTGCAGAAACGCAACATGGGTTTGTAGTTTCTGAAGAAACATGGAAGCAGAGAATTTGTTGGCAGAAAAGGATCACTTGGCCCACACAATCTGCATAGATGGTCCTTAGCTACTCCATCTCCACAGACCCTAATTGGTCTCTGGTGACCCTTCCTCCTCCTTGCCCATTTCCAAATATTCCCCTATGTCTGTCCTATGCATGTTTGCAGCCCTATATTACCTTCGCCTACACCACCTCCATCAGCTGTTTGTCTTGGGCATCCACCACTGTTTCAGCAAAGTAGTTTTCCTCACATCCCCCAACCCCCCAGATTCATCACATGCCCGCTGGTTCTACTGCCCACATCATTTGAAAGAGACTCCTTATGCACTCTATTCACCCCCCTCTTTGAGGCACTTGCAGGTCTCTATCATGTCCCCTCTCATTTCCCTCTCTTCCAGGGTGCACATGTTGAGAACCCTCAGTCTCTCTTAGTAGGGCTTTTCGTGTAATCCCTTTACCATTTTATTTGCCCTCCTTTGGACTGCCTGCATGTTGTCTATGTCCATTTTGAGATGCAGCCTCCAGAACTGGACACAGTTCTCCAGAAGGGGGTTCACCATTGAGCGATATAGTGGCATCACAACCTCCATCTCCTCCTAGAGAGGCCTCTCCCAATGCATCCCAACATTCCACTAGCCCGACTCACTGATTTGTCATACCATCCTGCCACTTTGTTGTCATCAGATATGATAACCCCAAGGTCCATTTCCTGTTAAGTGACTGACAACACCTCCAGTCCTATAATCAGTTTTTGGGCTCCTGTGCCCTAGATGTATGATTTTACACATTTTGCCATTGAACACCAACTGCCATGCTCTTGTCTACTCCTTGAGTTTCCCAATACCCCTACAGATTCTTTCCAGCCCTTACTTGTTGTCACTATTACTGATTTTTTTGGTATCACCTGCAAAAATGCACACCTTCCCTTTCAGTTCAAATGCAGTGTCACTTATGACAACATTGAAGATGTCCCACTACTGAGCCATGGTCACTTTCCCTTTATTAAAGTGAGTGCCTTTAACCACCATGCTCTCTCACCTATCCACTAACCAGTTTCTAACCCAGTTCACCACTTTGGATCCCACCTCGAGGCTGCTCAAGGCTTAATCAGTCTCCTGTGTGGAAAAGTGTTGAAGGCTTTGCTAAAGCCCAGGTAGGTCATATCTGCTGCCCTCTCCTGATCTGTTTTTCTGGTCACCTATTCAAAAAAACTAAATCTGATTCATCTGGAATGATCTCACCCCGACCCCACCCATGAATCCATGCTGTCTTTGGTCTTGCAGCCAGTTGGATTCAAGATACTCTATCAACCTTTCTTTAACAGTGTTTCCATTAATTTCCTCACCACTGGGGTGAGGCTCACCAGCTCTCCAATTGCTGTGTTTCTATCAGAGTGGGGGGGGGGGTCATGATATGAAATTGGAAGGTGGCAGGTTAAAGGGAAATGTGAGGACGTTTTTCTTCATGGAGAGGGTGGTGGACACATGGAATAGTCTGCCAAAGCAGGTGGTGAGAGCAAACACAGTGGAAGGATTTAAACATGCCTGGGATGGCATAAAAGAACCTTAAAGTTGGGAAGGAATGGTGATAAGCCATTGACCACATAGGGTCAGGGGGCGTGAACAAGTGTAGGGCTTATGGGCAGACTAGATGGGCCTGACTGTCCTTATCTGCTGACAGGTTTTATTTTTCTGATGTTACTTGCCTGTTCCCTGCTGTGGCCCATATGAAGAGGGACCACATCTGCTCTCTTCCAGTCCTCCAAAACCATGCTTGATTCCAGTGAGCTGTTGAATAAGGTCATCAGTGGGACAGCCAGCAGCCCCCTAAGTTCTTTCTGTACCCTTGAGTGTATCTTGTCCAGTACCATATCCTTGTCCACTTTCAGAGCTGCAAGTCCCTTTAGGACTGTTTTCTCTGAAAATGGACTTGAATCCACCTCCCCTCCCAGTTTGTTCTTGCTGATCACTAGTAGTCCATCCCTGCTCCCTCCATTGTGAAGACTGAACAGAAATGTGATTGTGCCCAGCTATATGTTTATTGCAGCATGATCACACAGTAGCACGTCAGTTCATTGCTGCATTTCTGATGGATTTTTTTTTTTATTTAGTATACTTTTTGGGTGCTAGTCCTCCGAGAGCTCAGCCCTCGACTACTCTGACCCCCACCCGCTACTGGACTTACTCGGAGCAGCGATCCACCCAGTCGTGTCTCCTCTTGTTGTGGCCATCATGCAGGCATGGCCCCCATGAAGAAGGTACAAGGTTCTCAGTGGAAGAAGCATGGGGAGGCCTCCCTGGCTTACCCCCAAGGTGGGGCCAGGCTGCACCTATGGAGACTCTCACTCAGTCACTGGTCAAGCATCACAGAGGGTGGTGTGGGGGCTGGAGAGAAAGGGCATCATGAATGGAACTGGCAGCGTTTTTTCCCTATAATGGGGTCCCTTGGAGTTGTGGCAAGCAATGATGCAGTGCGCAATGCACCAACGTCCAGCACACTTCCCTGACAGCTCGGCTCTGGCAGTATTCCCCTCCAAGCCACAGACAGGGGTCAGTCATATGCCATTTTCTCCCCCTTCCCCCAAAGTCCCAAGGATGTTCAATCCTCTTCCCCCCTGCTGGCCCTCTGATGCCCCAAGTCTGGTCTCGAACCCAGGCCACTGGCGTCGCAGACATAAATGCAACCTCTGTGACAGCAGGCCAACTTTTTCCTCTGGACTCTGTGCATCACCTCTGTTGCACTTTTCAAGTTAATTTAAGTTATACTGGTATATTTATGTGTAATTCCAGATCACTACCATGGTCAGTAGCTTTGACTGTCATATACAGTGATGCCGGCCACAGTGAAACCCAAATTTGCAGAATTCTGCAGCAGAGGTACTGTAGGAAATGAGGCAATTTCAATGGGAATTATCCATTTTGTCATACAGGAAGCTGTGACAGTGCACTTCATCCTGGTGGGTAGAGATGCAGCACATTTTTTATCTGCTGGCGTAGTGAATGTGAAGTGGCCACTTTGTGTTGGCAGAGCACAACATGAAGTGGGCACTGCAAAATGCTCACTTCATGTTATCATTATTACTTTGCTTTGCCATTATGCCTTAACACGAAGTAAGGCGAGGTGTGAAGATAAAAAGGCAGCCACCCACACATCACATGGCTTACAGTACTGTAAGTCACATGCTTTAGCCAAGCAGGAAGGAAGTGAGTCAGAGAAGAAGTTTCACTTTCTCATAGAAACATAGAAACATAGACTTTGACGGCAGATAAGGACCGCTAGGCCCATCTAGTCTGCCCATTTCCCTACCTACAGGATAGGCCGCAGATCCTAGTTAACCAACAGCCTATTTCTTCCTACCACCCACAAGAATTGCCTTATGTCTGTCCCATGCATTCTTGAATTCTCCCACAGTTTTAGACCCCACAATCTCCTCAGGAAGGCTGTTCCATGCATCCACTACCCTCTCTGTGAAATAATACTTCCTCACATTGCCCCTGAACTGCCCTCCTTCTATCTTTAAACTGTGTCCCCTTGTTCTTGCAAGTCTCTTTTTCTGAAAGATGCTACCCTCTTGGACTTTGTTGATTCCACTGAGGTACTTAAAAGTTTCTATCATGTCCCCCCTCTCCCTTCTTTCCTCAAGGGTATACATATTAAGCTCCTTTCGCTCTCCTCATACGGCTTCTCTTGCAGACCCTGCACCATTTTAGTTGCCTCCTCTGGACTGCCTCTATCCTGTCTATGTCCTTGCGAGATGGGGTCTCCAGAACTGCACACAGTACTCCAGATGGGGTCTCACCAACTGTCTGTACAGAGGGATAACAACTTCCTGTTTTCTGCTGATGATGCCTCTCCCTATACATCCCAGTATACACCCAGCCCTCCCTACTGCCTTTCTCACATTGCTTGCTAACCTAAGGTCATCTGATATGATTACCCCCAGGTCCCTTTCCTTTTTGTTGTTGTTACTACCTCCCACCCATTGTGTATTCATCCCTGGGTTCTTGTTTCCCAGGTGCATTATTTTTGCACTTTGCATTGAATCCTAGCTGCCATACTTCTGACCATTCCTCCAACCTTGCCAAGTCCCTTTTCATCCTTTCCACACCTCCTTGTGTATCAACCCTGTTGCAGATCTTTGTGTCATCTGCAAAAAGGCATACTTTTCCTTCCAGTCCCTCTGCAATGTCAGTGATGAAGACATTAAAAAGGACTGGACCCAATACTGAACCCTGCGGTACCCCACTAGTAACCCCCTTTCTTCAGAGTGGACTCCATTTACAATTACCTTCTGTGTCCTGTTGTCCAGCCAATGTTTTACCCAGGCTACCACCCTGGGTCCCACTCCCAGGCTGGTTAATTTGACTATTAATCTTTTGTGTCAGACTGTGTCAAATGCCTTGCTAAAGTCTAGGTAGGCCATGTCCACAGCCCTCCCTGGTCTACTACTTTGGTCACCCAGTCAAAGAAATCTATTAGATTCATCTGACATGACCTTCCCGCTGTGAACCCATGCTGCCTTGGGTCCTGTGCTCCACTGGCCTCTGGGTACTCAACTATTCTTTCCTTCAGAAGTGACTCCATCACTTTCCCTACCACAGAGGTCAGACTGACAGGTCTGTAGTTTCCTGCCTCTGTCTTGGTCCCACTTTTGTGAAGGGAATCACATCCACCTTCCTCCAGTCCTCGGGTACCACACCATCCTCCCATGATTTATTAAAAGAGTAGCCAGTGGTTTCACTAGTTCCTCCCTTAATTCTTTTAGAATTCTGGGATGAATTAAATCAGGACCCATTGCTTTGTCCACCTTCAGTTTTAGGAGTTCTTGCAGAACCCTTTCTTCTGTGAAAGGACTGGGATCGAACCCCCCTATCAAGAGTGCTTCTGTTAATTGGATTAGGCAATTCCCCCATCTCTTTTGTGAATACTGAGCAGAAATATTCATTCAGTATTACTGCTTTTCACTGTCCCCTCTGCCCACCCAATCGCTCATTCTAGTCAGCCTCACTATCCCTCCCTTTGTCTTTCTACGCTGCTGATGTACCTATAAAAGGTTTTATCCCCTTCTTAACTGAGTTGGCTATCTTTTCCTCAGTTTGGGCCTTTGCTATTCTGACTTCCCTCCTGCTTCCTTCTGCCTTAACTGGTACAGCTCTCTGTCCTGCTCCTTCTGTGTTTCCTTATACTTCCGGAATGCTATCTTTTTCTTCCTGACTTTCACAGCCACCTCTTTTGAGAACCATAGTGGCTTTTTCTTTCGTTTTGATTTGTTTATTTGCTTCACACAAAGGCTTGTTGCCTCTGTGATGGCAGTTTTGATAATTCCCCATTGTTGCTCCATACTTTGCATTCTTAGAGGGAGAAGGCTTTGTTTAGAGGAGAGTAGTAGGGAGTGAATGCTTGATTGCCGCTTGCCTTTGAGTAGTGAAGAAAACCAACAGCTTTTTTAAAAGCTATCTCTTTATTTAGTTTTTGTATTGTATTTGTGATTTTTTTTTGGTGAATTTTTTTTTACAAGTTTTGTTTTGTGTGTGTGTGTGTGTGTGTATGTGTGACTGTGTGTGTCAGTGTGTGTCTGTCAGACCATGGACTTGTGTTGTGTCAGTAAGGCAGGATGGACCCTGGAGAAGGCGAGTCGCTGGCCCGTTGGCATGGTTGGAGGGGAGTGTGGACATGTGGGGGCGGTCGTGTTATGCTGGGCTGCTCCAGACTCCAGGGTGTTGTTTCCCCCATGTTGAAGCAACAGCAGCAGCAGCAGCACCAGTGCCACTGGTGGCTGCTGTGTGTCCACCTTCTCTGCCACTACCACCACCACTGGAAGCAGCTATAGGGGTTCCAGCAGCACGTCCTCCACCACCTCCACAGCCACAGGTGGTGCCTCTTGAAAATCTAGATGGTGCAACTCATGCAAGGACTGTGTCTGGTCCCCCGTCGCAGCTCCCCAGTATGGGAGTTTTTTAACTCTGTGGGGGGAGACAGCACAGTCATGGTGTACCATCTGTGTGGTGTGCTGGTGCGCTGTGGCCTCCGTGGGACACATTTGGGGACCGGTGGCCAGCACACCCACATGCTCAACCTCCACAAGACAGAGAGGCAGGCTACCATGGAAGGGGACAGGCGTCCACCTGCTGGCCCTTCCATGGCAGTGGCTGAGGATGCTGCTGGGGTCAGAGTTGTGCCTCACAGTCACTACCACAGCAGGAGGAGGAGGGCTAGTACAGCAGCTGCTCCACCACCGCCACCACAGTCACCAGCACCACCCTCTCTACCATCACCCCCGCTACCTGGATTCCCAGCTGCAGTGGACCCTGCCACAGTCCCTGCAACACAGCATGACATCTCCCTGGTGTGGGTGGCTCTGGAAGCAAACAATCAGAGGGTTGGTGCTTTGCAACAGCAGGTCCACACAATAGAAGAACAGCAGCAGCAAATAGTTAGAATGCTGCACTTGCTGCTGGACCACCACGGCATCCCATGACCACAGTAACTTATGGGATTGTTTTCTGGCCCCTCCACCCCACTACTATGTTGTACTGTTTTTGTGTGTTTTTTCTTGGTTGTTGTTTAATAATACACATTTTCCCTTCCAGGGAAATCTTTCTTGCACCACATAGTGCAATACATTTCTGAGAAAACAGCCCGTAATTTCCTTACAGTGTGTCACGTGACGGAACTCCTGTTCTGAAAAACCGCCCACAATCTGCCTCCCTTCTCAGCAACGTTAGGATGTGATGCCAGGGAGAGTGCATGTGCATGCTCCATTACAGTGAATATCCGATTGTCGGGCAGCTTTCCGAATGCTTCTTTATGTTGTAATGGACAGTTTGTGGTGACACATGTGGGCACATTTCCAGTCAGAAGAGCCTTGTTAGTCGAAATGTTACCACATTTCACTTCAAAGTGAACCTTATAACCAAAGGAAACATTGGGATAGCTGCCAGACATTCACTGTAGTGGAGCATGCACCTGAGCTCCCCCTGGCATCACATCCTAACATTGCTGAGAAAGGGGGCAGAATGTGGGTGGCTTTTCTGAACGATAATTCCTCCGCCACGTGACACACTCTAATGAAATTACAGGTGGTTTTCACAGAAATATTTTGCACTCTGTGGAGCAAGAAATATTGCAGTGGAAGTAAGGCCTCACAAATTAGGTTATGTGCATCACTATAACTATGTAATGCTGTGAATCTCTGTAAAGCATCAGTGCAACAATCTGTTGAGAACTCTGACCTATATTTTGTAATGCTATGTTACAACTTCCTTTACTTACATCCTGACTGACTGGAATGATACGAGAATTTGCAGTAGTTGAGTCTACTGTACTACCTTTTTTCATGTGTGAAATAATGAAAAGAGCATTCCTTTTAAATTGGTGCTGACCAGGTCTTTGTCATTGTTTTCCTCTGCTTTTCTCCATAACATCAGTTAGTTGTTATATATCACTTCTGTTGTTAATTAACAGTTATGCAGCAGACAGTGTTTTATGACACCACAGAATAATAGTTATTGAAAAGCAGCTGCAAATAAATACAAACCTAGTCAGAACAATATTGGAAGGCATGAAAAAAGTAGTCAACTAAGTAAAGCAGACATAAATTCTGAAAAGAAGTGCATCATTCAAGTCTTGACTCAGAGGTAACGAGTGGCTGTGGTAATGTAAAGTAGTATAAAAAAGTACAGCTCAAAATTGTCACGGCATTCTTGGAGTGCTGTTTTAATTGTAATGTCAGTATGAGATCATGAGCTCACAACAATCACACAACACACAAAAGTGGCACAGAGTCCCCAGATTTTTTCTACAGGCCCAAAATGCATCCTCCTTGTGTGCAGAAAATTGACAAGTGGTAAAACAGTGAAATGGGAGTGTTTCAGCACATGCAATGTCCCCCAGAATTAATGGCACACTCAGTCAAGTGCACAGTGGGGGCACAGAGTCCCCAGAATTTTTCTACAGGCCCAAAATGCATCCTCCTTGTGTGCAGAAAACTGACAAGTGGTAACACAGTGAAATGAGAGTCTTTCAGCATACACAAAGTCCCCTAGTATAAAATGATTACCATGAGCATTATGTTGCTGGTCCAATGTGTTCTGTGAGGTGATTAAAGCAAATGCAATGTGATCATCTCAACTGGATTAAAGGGTGCCCTTTGGCTATATACTAATAGTAGCCTTAGTGAGTAGATATATAGTTGTGTATTTTGTAGGTGTGGGGGGTTGACATGGACATGTACTCATGGTATTGTTCTGCATCACAGGTCACAGAAACTGTTGGTGTGCACATTCCAGTGCTCAATGAGATTTTTTTGTGCTGAAATTGGAAACGGATAACTCTGAAGCACATAAAGGTAAATATTTTATTTTTGGGGGCGGGGTGATCATAGTTGCTGGTTTGTCTGTAATGGTTTCTTATTTTGGTACTGCTTCACAGATTTCATCTGTATCCTTCTGGAATCTGGTTGTTGTTAATGATGGTCATGGTCATCTAATGTAATGACTTCTGCATGTTGCATGTGTGCCCAAGCCCGGGGGAGTGGGTGCCTGATGTTGAAGAACTTTTTTGGATAAGACCAGTTTGACAGAACAACAAAGCATCTGGAACTTTCATAAAAAAAAACAATGAATGACTTCTTACAACTTAATTGTTATTTCCCTCCCTGGTTCTGAATCTCAAGTCAAGTTGCATTGAAACCCACATCTTGTCAACTAACATAACCTGTGTGCAATATTTGCTGCAGTCTTTCCAAAACAATGAAATGGATGAAATAAAATCTTCATGTTTACCAGAATGGATTTCACATGGATATTCCATCAGTTCCTCTCTGTACAATAGAGCTGCAGTACCATTCCCACCGAGTTTTAGCGATGGAGACTTTTTTTGTTAAATTGTAAAAGAAACAAAATAAGTGTACCATATGTGTTTTACCACTGCAGCTCCAAAAAGCTACAGAAAACAAAACATACAACTAAAGGAAGTGAAACAGCATAACAAACCCTTTGCAAACTGTGTGAGAGGCCTTTCGGCACCATGCATTTCTGCTTAAAGTTGAACCAGAATAATAATCTGTGGTGATTTGCATATGCAGCCCATGATGCTTTGCATTGTGGGGGCTGTGTTATTTTGCATTTCTTTGAAACTTGGCTTCCCAGCAAAATACCCTTTGGGGTAACCATTGCCTCAGTGCTTGCGTACAGAGGTTCTTTGTCTTTTAAATTGTTTTTTGTTTTAATTGGGTTCACCACAACATAATCCAGATAGACTATCTTAGGGTAGCTGGTTCATTCCACTGGGGTGTCAAACAGATGAGGCACACTGATGAGTCCAGGTAGGACGAAACACGTATCTATGTCTTCTGTTGGCACTCTTTGCAAACTGTGAGAAAAGCCTTTCGGCACCAAGCATTTCTGCTTAAAGTTGAACCAGCATAATATTCTGTGGTGATTTGCATATGCAGCCCATGATGCTTTGCATTGTGGGGACATGTGTGATTTTGTATTTCATTGAAACATGGCTTCCCAGCCAAATGCCCTTTGGGGTAACCATTGCCTCAGTGCTTGCACACAGAGGTTCTTTGTCTCATAACAAACATGAGTACATATAACAAACATGAGTACCCATACTCACTTTATGGTTTTAATATTAAGAAGTTTTGTGTCTCTGGCTGATGGATGTGGTGGTCCAGACAGACTCAGGCTCAGTGGTGGCAGTGGCTAACAGCAGTCCCGGTGGTGGTGGTGGTGGTCCGGGGGGGTGAACAGACTCAGGCTCAGTGGTGGCAGTGGCTAACAGCAGTCCTGGTGGTGCTGGTGGTCTGGGGGTGGACAGACTCAGGCTCAGTAGTGGAAGTAGCTAACAGCAGTCCCAGTGGTGGTGGTGGTCTGGGGGTGGACAGACTCAGGCTCAGTGGTGGCAGTGGCAAACAGCAGTCATGGTGATGGTGGTGGTCATGGTCCAGGGGGAAGACAAACTCAGGCTCAGTGGTGGCAGTGGCTAACAGCAGTCCCGGTGGTGGTGGTGGTGGTGGTCCGGGTGTGGCACACCACCTTTTAAAAACTTCATTTAAAACCTGCCAACATTAGCCACATCATCATCCTCATAAAGAAAGCTGCCCTCACAGTCATTGATGTCTGAAGTCTGACCACTGGGAAATTCTTTCTTCATTTTGTCTTCATCTACATCAGTGGTGTGCCATTTCAGGCAGCCACTGCCAGTGCCACCATGATAGTCCATTTCCACGTCACCAAAACCACCATGACTAGGCCAGGGTATGAATACTGAAGTTGCAGTCTGTGCTGGTATGTGCCTCTCATTCATTTTAATGAATGTTAGCAAACTAACATTTGCAGGAGCCAGGTTTGTCCGATGATCCCTGACAATTGCACCTGCTGAGCTGAATACCCTCTCAACACTTACACTGGAGGGTGGGCATGTGAGGTACTTCAGTGCCACTGCAGTCAGCTCTGGCCATTCACTGACTTTTCCACTCCAGTACAAAACAGGATCTTCAGTTATTGTCAGATGCCTGTTTTCAGACAAACATGACTCAACCATTCTCTGTGCCTCATTAAGTCCAGTTGTTGACACATCACCCTGTTCTCCTGAATAATTTATTTCTCAAATACCCACTTGGGACAAAGCTTCCCATAGCGGGTTGATGCCAGCCACTTTGGATGACAGACCACCTGGAACTGCAGTCCCCTTCCCATTGCAGGATATTCTTGATGGTCCTCCAGGTACACCTTCAGCTGGATTATGCTGCTGAGGTTTGTTAACCTTGGCACATGACATCTGTGCCCCATGAACCAAGCGTGCCAGTTGACCACTGATATTTTTTACCTGTTCAGGCCCTCCCTCCAGTACTGATGCAATTCCATGTTTGTATCATGGGTCCAGCATTGTTGATATGGCAAAGGTGTCATTATGCTGAATGCTCACAATGTGATGATTCTGGTCGAATACTGTCGGCATGTGTTCCAGCAACATACTGCTACCACTGTCTCCGGCAACATCAAGGCTATGCTGTACATTCACCAATGTCTGCTTCAGATCCACACAACAAACAGCAAGAAAATTTCAACCATTACTGACAATATTACCGTGTGTACATTAACACAGTAAGTTATATAACAAAAATATAACCAAAAAACAAAGAAATCACTATTTCTCCAACTTAAATCTACCTACACCACAGATACGCCCCTCCCACAAAGCACACTTTCACTGTCTTTCACTACACACATTCAATGTTGTAAATTAACATTCAAAATTCACACAAAAACAAAAACGCTCAATGATATGAGCACAGGAGGGTTTCCTACAATCGATGAACTAAAGTTGGAGCCCCAAAAAATGCAAAAATGCTTTTTTTGACAACCTTTAGAAGATTTCAATCACAGACAGCTATCAGAGCACACTGTCTCCTACTCCTTTCTACACATACTACCCCAAACTGAGGCTGTGCAGATCAATATAGATCCCATGTGACCTGGAATCCCATGAATCACTGCAAAATTTGCCTTCGGAGCTCAAAAACAAGGCGAAGTGCATTGTCCTCAATGCATTTCGCCTTAAATTTGGTGGAGTAGTGGTAGTTAATATCATCTGTACATTTTAATGTTCTTTTCTAAGTTTTGGTGCAAGTCACCTATGTATAGTCCACACAAAGCTGGACCCAGAATAGATCCCTACGGTCCACCACTACTGATCAATCTCTCCTCAGAAAGGTGTCCACTAACCCTTACCAAATGGTTTCTTTTGGTTAGTCATGATTCAACCCAGTTAACCAAATTTAAGTTAAATCCCACTCTTTTTAACGTATCCACTTGTTCAAAATCTGGCACGGTGTCAAAGCCCTCCTAAAATCCAGGAAGATTGCAATCTCTGGAATACCATTTTCCATACTAGTACTAATCTTATTACAGAATGATATCAGATTGGTGGTGCATGACTTCCTTGGGGTAAAGCCATGTTCTGTAGAGTCATGTTTATCGCTAGCCGTGACCTCACTGTCAAGTCACGATTTTAATAATTTTTTCATTGTTTTACTTAGTATTGACATCAGGCTTACTGGCCTGTATTTACCTGCAATTGATTTGCTTCCCTTTCTTGTGGATAGTTGTAATAATTGCTTTACTCCACTCACAAGGGGCCATGCCCTGTTCATAGGATTTATTTTATGTTTCTTTTTTATGTTCATTTGTTGTAATGGTATGCTGAAAATATAAAATAAATTGAATTTAAAAAAATGATGTTATAGGTCTTCTCAGTGATACCAAAAGTTCCTTAATAAACATTGGATGTATTTCATTGGGACCTGGGGATATATAAGATTTGATACAATTTAAGGCTAGCAAGACTTCCTCTTCAGAAAAACTGTGTAGTTCAATAGCAAAAAGCTTGCCTGTTACCTCTCCTTGGTTCTTGTCACTGAAGACTGAACAAAAATAATTGTTTAGTGTATTAGCAATTTCTGTAGGCTCTGGTAATGTTTCACCATTTTCAACCAGAGGCTCCACAGATCTGTACCCACTCTTGTTATTATTGACATATAAGAAAAATGATTTCTGATTGTCCTTGGTGTGTGCAGTCTTAAATTTTACTTTATTATTTTCCTTCGATTGTGGAAATCCAGCATTCAAGCTACCCTCTGCTTCCCAGACACCACAAAGAAGTCACCCTCTAAAACCTTTTTACACATTCTTTAGAATCCTGGGCTCATGTGGATGCTTCTTGGAACACTCTGGGGAACATGCACACCGACTTTCAAGTTTACACCACAAGGCACTCAAAAGTTTTAATGTTTTCTGTGTTGTGCTATTGAGCAAAGGCATTGGTGGCCTGGATACCGTTTCCCTTTTTTTTTCTTTCACATATGCCACAAACAAGTTGCTCTCAAAAATCACATGACACTTTTATAGAATCATTAGCCCTTTTAGGGGTTCAGGGGACACCTTGTGGAACATGTATACTGAATTTCATGTTTATAACACAAGAAATTCAAAAGTTATAACATTTTCTGTGTGGTGCTATTGAAGGCATTGGCCGCTTGAATAGTTTCCCTTCTTTTGTTTCACAGATACCACACAGAGGTCACCACTGGAAACAGTTTACACTTTTTTTTAGAGGCAGGGCACTTTGAGGGCTTCAGGGAACACCTTGGGGAACATGTATGCTGAATTTCATGGTTATACCACAAGACATTCAAGTGTTATGTTTGCCTTTGAATGGTATTAGTGATGTGAAAGCAGCTGTCAGACATTCAAGGTGTAAATCCAACATTTGAGCTGTCCTCTGCTTCCCAGACACCACTTAGAAGTCCACTCAAAAACACTTTACATTTTGTTCGAAACATGAGCATGGGACCTTCAGGGGACACTGTGGGGAAATTGCAAACTGAAGTTCAAGGTTATACCACAAGAAATTCAAAAGTTATAACATTTTCTATGTGGTGCTATTGAATAAGGGCATTGGCTGCCTGGATAGTTTTCCTTCTTTATTTCACGAACGCAACACAGACGTTACCCTTGAAAACCACTTTACATTTTTTTTTTTTAGAAACATGGGCACTTGGGGGACTTCAAGGGAAACCTTGGAGAACTTGTATTGTAACTTTTATGTTCATGCCACAAGACATTCAGAAGTTATTTGCCACTGTTTTTGGTTTTTACCAGAAAATCAGGTAAAATTCCAGAATTAGGGCTGCATAAAGACCTGTAAAAACAAAGATTTCATGGAATCTGCCATTTCATATCAGATCAGTAAATCTACAAAACTTGTGTTTTTCTT
This sequence comes from Neoceratodus forsteri, assembly GCA_016271365.2. NCBI lineage: Eukaryota > Metazoa > Chordata > Ceratodontiformes > Ceratodontidae > Neoceratodus > Neoceratodus forsteri. The sequence continues at coordinate 706,629,505 of CM057455.1, forward strand.
TTAATTCCTTCCTTCCTGTACTATTTTCAATTTGCTTTATTTAATGCTCTGTATATTAAGCCTTCTTTAATTCTGATTATTTATGCACATACTAAAAGAATGATAGCAGAATCCCAGTAAAATCCAAAAATTAGAGTAACAATCGCCAGTGCAATTCCGGAATCTTAAGTTATGGAATGGAATTGTATTGTTTTAATCACCATAAATCAGTGGCCTTGGTTATTCTAGCTTTTGAACCGTGCTAAAGAAGTGAAAGCAGGCCCTCCCTGTCATCAGACATTTGAGGTGGAAACCCAACAGTACAGCTGCCCTCTGCTTCCCAGACACCACACAGAAGTCACCCCTGAAAACCACTTTACACTTATTTTAGAAACATGGGCACTTTGGGAGGGGGAATGTTTCATTGGACACCCTGGAGAACATGCATACTGAATTTCATGTTTATACCACAAGAAATCCAAACGTTACAACTTTTCCTGTGTGGTGCTAATGAACAAAGGCATTGGCCACCTTGAGACAAGTTACTTTTTTTTTTTCCCTTCACAGACAACACACATAAGTCACTCTTAAAAAACACTTTACATCTGACCCAGTGGAGCGGATGGTTGAAGCGCTGGACACCTTACCTCTTTCCATGCCGGCAACATGGATTCAACAATAAGCCTGAGTCACTGGATTCGGGCGGGGGGGGCGAAGAGCTGGATTGAGCTGCCGCAAGGCAGCACTCCTCTTCTGGGGAGGGATGTGGGCTTATACAGCTCTTGGCTGCCACCCACTGGAGGATATATGGTAGTGCCAAGCCAAACAGGGAGCCAGGCATTAGGCCAGGTAGGAGGAAGGGGCTGTCACCGAAGTAACAGAGCGCATGTGCACCTCCATGCACATGCATGATCATGTTCCGGGGTCCCGAGATAAGGGGGTACGAAGATTGAAAATGGGGCACTGAGGCAGGCTCAATGAATCCCTGTGAGCAGAGCAGATTGAGATACACCACAACAAGACCACAACCTGCCTACCCTAGAACCCCAATGGTATAAAGCTATGTAGAAAAAAGCACTTTACAGTTTTGTTACAAACCTGAGCACTGGGGGGGGGGGTTCAGGGGACACCTTGGAGACACCTTGCAGAGCAATCAACAGGGAAATTTGGGGAACCTTAACCCTGATGTTACAAACAACTAATACAACAGACCGTGACAACACATACAAGAGTGTTACCATTTTTTTCTTTTCTTGCTTTCACATTGTTACATTGTGTGTACTTAACTTACCGTACTGTGCTATTTTTGTGCATAGATGGGACTCAGCGTCCGGTTTGGGGCTGTTACCAAACTAGATGTGCAAAAACATTTTGGTTTCCTTACAGTACTGCGCCTGTGTAATGTACTGTACAACAGTATGGTAAACTATATCAGATCTTTTTTGCAAATTTCTAAGCTGACACTATCTGTTACTATTAATCACATAATCCCCCCTGCTGACATCAAAGCATTAGACAGCAGTGGGAGATTCAATAGCATGCAGTGCATGCTTGACTTAATATCATTTACTTTATGCTCTGATCTTATGAAAGCTCTACCATGCACTACAGGCTATTGAATCTCCCACAGCTTGCTAATGCTCTAATGTCAGCTTGCATGGATTCTGGGTTTTGTAGTAACAGATTCTATATGGCACTGTCTGTCTCGAACCAAGCAAACTACAGTAGTATAGTATACTGTAATAAATCTGCTCTACTACAACATTAAACAGTGCTATAAGGAAACCAATACTATATTTTTAATATGCAAAGGTAAAGGGGAGCAGGCAGTGCCAGGGGTCTTACACTCAAGAGTGGGGCTGGTCCCAGTGTGCACTCTGTGTGCATAAACATTTTGGTTGATTTACTGTTTATTGTAGTATAGTACATACATACAAGCCAGCAGAAGAAGGCCATTTGGTCTATTTAGTCTGCTGGTATTGCAGGGTCCACAAGTTGAGCTACTGTCCTTGCCACCCACCACTCCTCCCATCCTCACTACCCATGATCCTTACCTTCCCCTATGCCTATCCCACCCTCTCTTGAAGTTGTCCACCATATTTAATGAGACCACCTATTCTGGCACATTATTCCAAGTGTCCACCACACTTTCCATGAAGAAGTGCTTCCTGACCTCCCTCTTAAACCTTCCTCCCCCTCTAGTTTTAAGACTGTGCCTCCTTGTATTATGGTTGCCACTCAGCTTAAAGGGATCCTCCTTATCTACCTTATTTATCCCTTTCAAGTACTTGAAGGCCCCAATCATGTCCCCTCTCTCCCTCTCTCTCTCCTGTCTTCTAGCAAGTACAAATTCAGTGTCCTCAACCTCTCCTCATATGCCTTACCCTGCTATCATCTTTGTAGCCCTCCTCTGGACCTTCTCCAACAGGTTAATGTCCTTTTTGAGGTGTAGGCACCAGTACTGAACTCCATACTCTAGATGTGGCCTAATCAGTGACCTTTACAAGAGCCGCATAACCTCCTCTCTCCTGCTACTGATCCCGTTAGCTATGCATCCCAGCATCTTGTTTGCCCTTGCTGCTGCTTTCATGCACTGCGAGGAGTGCTTCAGGTCACTAGTGAGCATCATTTCCAGGTCCTTCTCCTCCTATGATGCAGATACCTGGACTCTTCCCAGGTAATACTCTGTCCTGGGGTTCTTTGCTCCAATGTGCATAACCTTGCATTGCTTGGTATTGAAGCCAACCTGCCAGATCTCAGATCACCACCTCAGCTTTTCCAGATCATCCTGTAGGTTTTGTATCCCTTCAGATGTGTCCACTGTCCCACAGAGCTTGGTGTCATCTGCAAATAGGCACATTTTGCGCTTAATTTTTTTTTTTATTTTAGTCTTTGGTAACCGGGTAAAGCCCACTAGGCACAAGTGCCTGTTTTCAGGGGCGACCTGGGAGCACTGGGCGGTTAAGTGACTTGCTCAGAGTCACACAGTATGCAAGTGGAGGTTGTGAGAATCAAACTCAGGTCTGGTCTGCTGGATGTATCAAGCTTGTTCACACCTCTTTCCTCTAACCTCTAGGTTATACTGCCAGCCCAATGCTAACCTCAATGTCATTGATGAAGACATTGAATAACACTGGCCCCAGCACCAAGCCTTGCGGGATCCCACTGATGACCTATCTGGTACCAAATAATTCTCCCTCTAAAACCACGATCTGGGTTCTGTCCCTCAGCCAGTTTTCCACCCATCTGGCCATCTTATCCCCCCCCCCGAGACCAACCTTTTGTGGGACACAGAGTCAAAAGCCCTTAGTAGATTATTACACACTAATTTTGTTTACTTCTAGGCTATTTTCTTTTACTACTAATTTTGCTTACTTCTAGACTGATATTTTATTTTACTGCAACTCCTGGAGCCCCACCCCTTCTAATATAAAAGTAGTAGGCAGCAGTGGGAGATTCAATAGCATGCAGTGCATTTTTGACTCTATCCTGTTTACTGCATGCTATGTTCTTGTAAAAGTTCTCGCATGCACTGCACTCTACTGAATCTTCTACTGCTTTGATGTCAGCTGGTGGGGATTCTGGAATTTGTAGTAAAATGAAATGTCAGCCTACAACTGTAGGTGTTGTTAGCAGATAGAGGAGTGAACATCGCGACAGGCAAGGAAACATGGGCCGTACCTAACCATGACTTGGATCTCTCAGTCCTTGGGTTTAAATTACAGTATACAGGAGGGACAGGAATATAGGAAAATGGGGGAGGGGTGGTGGTTTACATCAGTGAGGTTATATATTGTATGAGGCAGGAGTCGAGAGAGGGAGGGCGAAAGCAGTATTGATTCAATTACTGTTAAATAGAGGGAAGAAGGTGAGGTTGGAGGTAGTTCAAAGACCACAAAACTAGGAGGAAAAAAAGAAACAGAGAAATACACTCACAAATAAAGACTTCTGCAGAGAAGGGAGAGGTGGTAATAGTGGGAGACTTTAACCTGCCCAAGTGGATTGGAGGATACAGACCACAACTTGCACCAGGGGTCAGGTGATCTTAAATGTGCCACAAAGTGGATTCTTGACATAAGGAATCACAGAACCTACCAAGGAGTGGGCAATCCTTGATTTGGTGCTGACAAATGGGGATCATGTCCAGGATAATGAGGTCAAGGAACCCCTGATTGGGAGTGACCATCGCACAGTTTGGTTCCAGTTGGACATGGGCAGGGAAAAGGCCCCCATTAGGACTAAAATCCTGAACTTTAGAAATGCAGACTTCAGAAATATGGGTGAGCTGCTAAGGAGTCAAGCATCTAAAGGGAGATGGGGTGGACAAAAGGTGGTCCATCATTAGAGGGATTCATGATAACTTCAAGGAAGTGTGCTAAGCTCAACGGGAAAAACTCACGGGCCAAAGCACCCAGCTGGTTTAGCACACAGGTCACCCAGACAGTACCCCTTCTCCTCCATAAACACATAGCTGCCTCTTGCAACTGTACCTAATTCTCCTCATCTTCCTCTAGTTCAACCCTACCCCTTCTACAAAGCCCAATCAATTTGATCAATCCCTTCCTTCATGCCTATCCCTTTGTGAGGTTTGTAGCATCCTAAAGGGGAGAGGGCCTTTGGCTGACCTTTCTCCCTTCTCTCCCACTTCCTCTAGATGACCTACATTATACCCAAGTAACTGTATAATTACAATTAAATTGGCTGGCTATAGCACTACTAAGTTTCAGTCATGGCAATGTATAATTTAGCAATTTGCATGTTATTTGGTTTCACTGTAAATCAAATCTCTACAATAAAGTCTAAGCTTGTTTTGTACTGTTTATCTGGAAATGTATAACCTGCTCTGTGTGTGTATATATCTCTTTGTAACACAACTACACTTGTTCTTAAATTAAGTTGCATTCTACTCTAGTATTCTTACCTGTGTCCCAACTGATGGAGTGTATTGTATTTTATGTATACACTCTGTAATGTTATGTTTACTGTACCCTTCTTTGTATCCCCCTCTCCCAGGACATATCTGGAAACAAGCTATTACAGCTCATGATGTCCTTCCTGGTGAAACTTTTCAAATAAATAAATAAATAAAAGAACATGGAATTTGACAGCAGATAAGGACTGCTTGGCCCACCTAATCTGCCCATTTTCCCTTCCTGTTACATATAGGCAGATCCTAAATGATCTGTGGCTTACCTTGTCTTTCCTCTTATGATCAGCCTTCAAGAAATTCAGGAGGACCCAGAGAAAGAGGAGGACTGGGAGTACTACCTGAAGTTGGCTAGTGTAGCAGATAGGGTAGTCAGGCTGGCTAAAGCTCAAAAGGAACTGCATTTAGTAGAGGGAATTAAACAGGATGAGAAGGCCTTTTTCTGCTATATTAATGAGAAAAGGGATATGAAACATGGGATTGTTAGGCTCAGGAATGGGGACAGTTGAGTAGAGAAGAACAGGGGAAAAGCAGAAGTACTGATTGAGTACTTCTGTTTGGTCTTCACCAGGGAGAGAGATGGATTGGTGCCACTGGTGGGGAAGGAGAGGAGATGGGGAAGAAAGCATGGATTTTTTTGACAGAGATGGATATGGTGAGGAAAGGGTTGCTAGCCTTAAGAGCAGATAAATTCCCAGCCCTGGATGGTATACACTCAGGGGTGCTGGGTCAGGTGGTGGAGGAGCATGCAGGGCCCTTGACTGGCCTGTTCAGTAGTTCAATGGAGTCGGAAGTGGTAGTGCAGGACTGGAGAATGACATATGTAGAGCCCCTCCATACAAGCCATCCCATGGATGACTTGGGGAACTATAGACCAGTCAATCTGACCTCAATCGTGTATAAACTCATGGAGACAATACTTAAGGAAAGGTTAATAAAATATCTGGAAGAGAATTACCTCACGGATGTGCAGCAACATGGATTTATGGGAGGGAGATCATGTCAAACAAATGTGATTGACGTCTTTGACTGGGTCACTAAAACAGTAGACAGGGGCCAAACAATGGACATCCTTTACCTGGACTTCAGCAAGGCCTTTAACTCTGTATCCAACAAGAGGTTGATCAGAAAGATGGCGGATCTAGGAGCTGGTGAGAAATTGATTAGGTGGGAGGAAAACTGGCTGAGGGGCAGAACCCAGAGTGTGGTGGTGGGAAGCAAGCTCTCTAACATCAGGGAGGTCACCAGTAGGGTTTCACAGGGCTTGGTGCTTGCACAAGTACTTTTTCAATGTTTTCATCAATCACAATGGGGATAGCATTAAGGGCAACATTTGCCAATTCACAGATGACACAAAGTTCTGTGAGAAGGTGAACACAGCGAAAGGGGTTCAGTACCTAAGGGAAGATCTGGAAAAGCTATAGAGGAGGTCCAGAATTTGGCAACTTGGCTTCAGTGCAAATAAGTGCATGGTTATGCACACTGGAGCAAGGAAACTAAGGACTGAGTACAGGTTGGGGAGGGGCCGGTAGCTGCATTTGAAGAAGAGGTGGCTGGGTAGCAGCATTCAAAGAGGCGAAGGACCTGGGAGTGATGATCACAAGTGACCTGAAGCATTGCATGCAACATAGAAAAATGGCAGCTAAGGCAAATAAAATGTTGGGCTACATTTCCAGGGGGATCAGCAGTAGGCAGAAGGAGGTGATACTGCCCTTGTACAGGTCATTGGTGAGTCCACACGTGGAGTACAGCATGCAGTACTGGTGTCCATACCATGTAAAGGACATACATCTGATGGAGATGGTCCTGAGGAAGGCTACCAAGATATTCAAGGGTCAGCAGGGTAGGATATACAAGGAGAGGTTGGAGGACCTGAACCTATACTCCCTAGGGGAAAGGAGAGGGAGAGAGAGGGGGGACATGTATTTGAAAAGAATAAATATGTGAACAGGGAGGGTCTTTTCAAGCACAGTAGAATTGAAACATGAGGGACACAGTCTCAAGAGGGTTTAGGAGACAGAGGCTAGCAGAAACTTTTTCACAAACAGGGTGGTGGAGGGCAGGAATGGCTTTCCTGAAGAATTGGTTTCATTAAAAAATGGTGAGTGGCTTCAATTCAATTAAACTTTTATTTAACTAGATAGAACACCTTTGAGCAAGCTCCTTTGCAAGCTGGTCCTGGGAGGACAATAGAACAATTACATTGAACAGTGAAGAATCACAATTGAGCATACATTGGTAACACATATGAAGTACATGACAATAAACATAAACAGCTGCACATATGGATACACATCTGAGACGGTGCATAAGAGCAATGTTTTTTTTTTAGTTTACAGAGGGTTACAAAAGATTTCATAGGATTCAGTACTTTTGTATGAATAAAACGAACATAGTACCTACAGTAGGTGTGTTGGTATCGTAGGCTACACACATCCTTTCACAGGATACCTTAGGGGTGAGTCAAGGTAGATAAAGTAAGTGCTTTGGGATGTAGGTAGAGAAGAAGGTAGTTAGGTCTGAGTGGCAAAAAGGGGTAAGGAGATCTTAAAGAATAGAAGGAAGGGACGACATAGGTAGGTGGTCTTGGAGAGTGGGAGGGGAAATAAGGGCAGTGGGATGGACGAGGAGGAAAAGTGTTGGAAGAAAGAGGGGAATTAAGATTAGGGTTGGTGTTCTGGAAGGAAGAGGGGAGGGTGGGAAAGTATGAGAGGTAGAATGGGAGACATAAAGGGTATTTGAAGGGGGGCATGCTAAAAGCTGGAGTATATAGGCAGATTGCATGTGATTTACTGTCTGAGGCTGTTGGTACGGTTAATGGTGACAGGTAAATGTTTCATTCTGAGTGTGATTTAGCAGGGATTTAAAGAAGGATAGCCCAGGTATGTATGTATTTATTTATTTCAGTTTTGGTAACATGGTAGACCCACTGAGCCGCAAAGGTCCCTTTTTCAGGGGTGACCCGGAATTAGTTACATAGAATAAATATTTAGCAGAAACATTGCATTGAAGTTACAAAGAAACATTTCCATACAAATGTAATTCACAAGAAACTTTTTCATATAGATACAATCTTAGTGACTTCTGAAGGGTGTTCCACAGAGAGGGGAGGGTGAAGCTGATGACTGCGGCACCATAACATGTTCTGACCTTAGGGACATCAAACATGACAAAAGAGTAATGCCTCGGGCAGTAGGACCCCTGTGTATCCAAGAAGAGTTCGGTAATGTGCAGGGGGAGTTTATTTGTGATAGCTGTATGGAACCAAGTGAGGCATTCCACAACCTCCTAACACTGATGGCCACCCTAACATTTTGTACAGCGAGGAGTGGTGAGTATTAAAAGAGAACTGGTACTGAATCTCATTGCATGGTGATACAGTGTGTAGAGTTTGGTTAGAGCAGTTTTTAGAAAGTGTCTGTAGAGAATGTCAGCGTAGTCTATTAATGGGAGAAAGGTATTTTGCATCAATTTTATCTTAGCCTCATAGCTGAGGAGGTGTCTGATACTGTAGAAAATGATCAATCTCTGTCCTGATTTTTTTGGCTAGCTCATCAATGTGAGATAAGAAGTTAAGCTTATGATCAAGCCAAAATCCCAAGTATTTCATCTTGTCCACTGTTTCCATCAGCTCCCCAAGCAGGGTCCGAATCTGTAGATTGGAATCGTGTACCATAGAAGTTGTTGATTGTATAGGGATGGAGATGAACATAGCTTTTGCCTTTTTTGCATTAAGAAGTAGTTTCAACTGTATAAGGTTGTGTTGTAGGACATCACATTTTCACTGTAACTCTGCACAAGCAAGCTCAGGGGCGGGCTAGCTGTGTAGAGTACAGTGTCATCTGCAAAAAGATGCACATTTGCCGTACTAATTTTGGTGTCTATATTATTTATGTAGATTGTAAATAGAAAGGGTCCCAGGATAAACCTTTGTGGCACCCCTCTTAGAAAAATTTTGAGTAGTGAAAGGTCCCCTTGAGTTTCAAGAAGGGCTGGGATATAGTTAAGGGGAAAACTAAGGGTTAAAAGGGGGTAGAGAGAGAAGAGGGGTTAGCCAAGGGGTGGGATGGGTCTGTAGCTAATGCTGAAGTAGGTTGTGTAACAGCACAGATTCAACAGGCAGCTCTAACAGGGTGTACATCTGTTGGGGGTTGCATTGTGCGGGCTTTGGGGTTAATGTAATTGATGGCTTAGGGGCTTGCTATATAAACTGCTGCTGGGTATTAGTGCTGCTGCTGGTATTTGTATTGTTGGGGGTTGCATTGTGGAGGCTTGCCGCTAAGCATTTTGGGGGGTTAATGTGATTGAGGGCTTAGGGGCTTGCTATGTAAACTGCTGCAGGGTATTAGTACTTGCTGCTGGGTATTAGCATTGTTGGGATTGCATTGTGGGGACTTGGTGCACAGCATTTGGGAGTTAATGTGATTGAGGGCTTAGGGACTTGCTATTTAAACTGCTGCTGGGTATTAGTCTGTTTCTTGGTTTAAAGAACTACCATTAAACTGTTGCTAGGTACACGTGTGTTTCAGGGTTAAGGGGCTTATCGGTTGCTGGGTATTAGTGGACATCAGTGTTTAGGGACTTGTAGTTACTGGGTATTAGTAAGATAGCCTTACTGGGGTCTGGGTCAGCAGGACAGGAAGCACAAGAAAAGCAGGAAAAAGGAAATGTGGGGAGTATTGCAAAGCAGTGGTTGTGGGATGGCAGTCAACAGGGGGACCTTCTGGAGACTGCTATGCAGCTCTCTCTGCATGCAAAGGTCTCCAAGCTCCAGCTGGTACTGACTGAGAGTCAGGAGAATGTTGCTAGACTCAGAGTTGCATTGGTGAGGAGTCTGGGGACAGTCTCTTCCACCCAGGGACCACCTAGCCAGACACCTCTACCTTAAAGGAAGCAAGTAGGGAGGAGTTGTTGGACTACAGTGTGTTCAAGGAAGGCAGGGTAATGGGATCTGGTAGGCTGGGAGGAGTGGGTCACAGGCACATTCCTCAAAAGGTGCCATTAAGAAATTCCTTTACTGTTCTGGTGGAGCAGGACTGCCAAGAAGGGGCACCCAGAGTGGTGGACAGTAAGGATGTGGGGATCCACCCAAATGGGAGTCCCCAGGAGAAGATCACCACAGAGAAGGAGGAAGCAACTTCTAGTGGGGGACTGTATTGTCAGATGGATAGAGTTGAAGGCAGGAAAGGGGATAAAGAGGGAGATAAGTGCCTACCTGATGCAATGGCTCACAGTGATGAGAAGCATATCCAATGGATCGTGAGGGCAATAAGAAGGAGGGGGGATCTGTATGTCATTGTGCACCTGGTGACAAATGACCTAGCTTTGGATGGGATGGGGCAGTGCATGAGCAATTTAGGGAACTGGGGAAGGGTCTGAGGCAGTTAGCATGCACTGTAGCCTTTACAAAAGTGATACCTGTCTACAACAGGGGAAGGAGAGGGAGGTCTGCACTAAGGCCCTCAACCCATGGTTGAAGGAATGGTGCTGGGGGGAAGGGTATGGCTACATTGAGGACTGGGGTTCCACCTGGAGGGATCAGAGCTTATACTGGGTGATGGCCTGCATCCATCCAGGAAGGGAACAGCAGTACTCAGTGGACGGTTTAAATGTTGCTTTGATAGACATTTAAACTAGCCTAGGGGGATGGCAGAAGTCAAATGGGCGGCAGTAATTGCAGCCCCCTGCATGCTGTGATAGAAGGTAGAGAAATCCCAAGAGGAGAGTTTCCCACCAAGAAGCAAACAAGGTAGTAAGGGAGAAGGTGGGAAGAGGAGCAGGCAAAATAAAAAGGCGAGGAATGTGGAACAGCTAGGAAAAGAGGGAAGGGGCAAGACAAGGGCTAACAAAATCTGGACAGCCATGTTTGCCAATGCTAAATGTGCGGGAAATAAGATACCAGTTCTGGAGGCCACTATGGCAGAGGTAGGCCTGGATATTGTGGTCATTAGTGAGTCACGGTGCACTGACAATTACTTCTGGGAAATGGTCATACCTGGCTACTTGAGGTTTAGAATGGACAAGGTTGGAAGAAAAGGAAGGGGAGTGGTGCTTTATGTTGAGTAAAATATAAAAGCAGTGATGGTACAGGAAATTTGGGGGTGGGCCCAGGTGTTGTGGGTCATCCTCGAGTCTGGAAATGGAGCTGCTATTCAGATTTGAGTGGTCTACAGGCCTCCAACACAGGGGGACGACTTAGACAAAGAAATGTCAGAAGCTAATGTCAAAGTGGCTGAGAAGGGGAGGTTGTGTTGGTAGGGGACTTTCAGCTGCCAGATGTAGATTGAAGCCACTCTGCTGCAGAATTCGCTTGAAGTAGAGACATCCTGCACTCCTGTGGGGGACATTCCTCAGGCAGCTTGTCAGTGAACCCACTTGGAGTGGGTTGATACTGGACCCGGTGCTTATGGGGACAGTGTTGCAGACATCTGGTTGGGAAGTCATCTGGGGACCAATGATCTTCACACATTGTGGCTTAATATAAAAAGAGCAGCAGAGTCCATCCACACAAGGGCAAGGGTCCTGGATTTCAGAAGGGATGACTTTATAAAAATGGGGGAATGCCTCCAAAAGGACCTGGCAGTGGGAGGTCTCCTGGGTGGTGTGGAGGGCAAATGGGCCAGGTTAAAAGAGGGCATAGTAAAGTCAACAAACCTGTACATCAAGGAAGTTAGCAAATGCAGAAGGAAGAGGAGACTGTTATGGTTCTAGAGGTAGGTAGCAGAAAAGGTAAAGGAAGAAAGAGTGGCATTCAAAAAGTATAAGGAGACCCAGAGAAAGGAAGATAGGGAAGTGTTCCTGGAGAAAAAGAGGAAGGCAGGCAAAGCAGTAAGGAGCAAAAAGGCACAAACCGAGGAAAGAATAGCCCAGGCAGTATCAAGAGGGGACAAAACCTTTTTCAGATATTTTAGTGAGAAAAGGAAGACAAAGGGAGAGCTTGCACAATTAAAATTGGAGGTGGGGGGGGGGGATGTACAGAGGAGGACCAAGAAAAGGCAAACATCTTAAATAAATACTTCTGCTCATGTTCACAGTAGAAGGAGGGGGACCCCAAACAGGCACCAGGAGCTTTGAGGGGAGTGAAATGGACACCAGTCCCTTTTCTGAGGAGAGGGTTAGGAAAGTACTCGCTAATCTCAGCGTGGACAAAGCTATGGAGCCAGAAGGGAGTGCATTCAAGGGTGCAAAAGGAACTCAGGGAGGTACTGGCCGCATCTCTGGCAGACTTGTTTCAGTTCAGTGAAGACCACTGTGATCCCAAAGGACAGGAGGAGTGGGCACAGTCCACTTCACAAAAGTGGTAGCAAGGAGGAAATGCGCAATTATAGGCCTGTCAGCTCTGACTTTGGTGGTGGGGAAACTCATGGAAATGCTATTAAAGGAAAGGATTGTGGAATACCTGGAAGCCAATGAACTGCTGGACCCCAGACAGCATATTTTGACAGAAGGAAAGTCATGCCAAACAAATCTAATAGATTTTTTGACTGGGTGACCAAGGTGCTGGATCAGAGAGGAGAGGTGGACATGGCCTACCTGGATTTTAGCAAGGCCTTTGACACCGTTCCACATAGGAGACTGGTAAACAAAATTGAGTACCACAGGGATGGGCAATAAGGTGGTGATCTGGGTAATAAACTTGTTAGGGGATAGGAGGCAGACGGTGGTCATAAATGGTGTCTGCTCCGAGGAGGGGAGAGTGACCAGTAGGGTGCCTCAGGGATCAGTGCTGGGGCTGGTCCTCTTTAATATCTTCATTAGCAATACAGTTGAGGAACTGGAAGGGAAAGTCTGCCTCTTTGCAGATGACACCAAGATCTTCAACAGAGTGGATACTTCAGAGGGGGTGCAAAGGATGGTTTGAAATTTAAAACGGCTGGAGGAATGATAAGTTTGGCAGCTGAGGTTTAATGCAAAAAAGTGCAAAATAATGCACTTGGGTCACAGTAGTCTGGGAGTGGGGTACGTAATATGGGAAGAGATACATGCAACAACCAAGCAGGAAAGGAGCCTGGGAGTAATCACCTGAAGGTGGCCAGACAATGTAACACAGCGACAGTTAGTGGGATGTTGGGGTGTCTAGGTAGGGGTATCACCAGCTGGAAGCAGGAAGTGGTATTGCCCCTATGTAGGTCATTGGTGAGACCCCATCTGGAGTAGTGTCCAGTTTTGCAGACCACATCTCAGGAAAGACATTAACAGAGCGGAGGTGGTCCAGAGGAGGGTACAAAGATGATACAGGGTCTATATCAAAAGCCCTATGAGGAGGGAACTCAATATATTCACCCTGGAGGAGAGGAGATGGGGGGGGGTATGACAGAGACCTTTAAATACCTCACAAGGGTGAATAAGGTACAGACGGGAGGTATTTTTGGGAGGAAGGGGTGCTCTAGAACATGGGGTCATGATATGAAGCTGGGGGGGGTAGATTCGGGAGAGATGTTTGGAAATACAGTGGTGGCAAAAACAGTGATGGGACTAACTTGGGATAGACACATGGGTATCATAAGGGAAAGGAAGGCGATGGAAGAGACAGTGCCGTAGACAAAGTAGGGTCTGCATAGAAAGCAATCACAATGAAAATGAGCAGACTGGATGGGCCAAGCGGCCCTTATCTGCTCTCATTTTCTATGTTTCTATGACCCTGCAATATGAGAAGACTCTCTAGACCCAAAGGCCTTATTCTGCTGGCTTCGTTGTATTTTAGTATGCATGTTCATATGAACTACTGTAAGGACATTTTGTGTGATAATACGGTACCTACTATACTACAATAAACAGTAAGTAAACCAAAATGTTTTTGCACACAAAGCCCACATTAGGACCAACCCCACATTCGAGTATGAAGACCTTTCTGCTGACTGTTCCACTAACTGGCACCAGCCCCACACTTATCCCCTTCACAGTACAGTAGTACAGTATTTGCCATTCTTGTAAATTTAACATCTAGTTCTTACTTTGTGATGTAATTTAATACAGATACTGGACGTTTTGTTTTCATTAGACAGTAGGAGGCCCTGTGACACCCAGCAGGAGCCCCAAAAGCTGTACTTTACATATAGGTTCAATATTTTGCATACATTTTTCCTGTTTAATCCTGTTTCACTCGACAGGACAGGAAGCCAAATAAAATTATTAACATTCAGTGGTGCAGACACCAGGCCCAGGTTTGTTTCCACAACTAGCACAATAAATACTGTACTACTGTACAAGCACTGTACACCATGACATTGGCTATTGCCAACCCAGTGCATGGATTAATACAGAAGTCATGCATTTTCTCATCAGACACTCACATACAGTACAACCTCAGAGCCCTCAGGCCCACCACACACTGTCCCAATGCAGAGCTCTCAGACCTCCATACACTGTCCAACCCCAAAGCACTCAGAATCACACACAATGTCCCACCACAGAGCCCTCAGACCCCCGCACACTGTCCCACTCCAGAGCCCTCAGGTTGCGTCACACTGTCCCACCCTAGAGCCCTCAGACCCATGTAGACTGTCCCATCCAACAGCTCTCAGACCACCACACACACTGTCCTATCTCAGAGTCCTCAGTCGCCCACACACTGTCCCACACAAGAGTCCTCATGCCGCGCCACACTGTCATACCCCAGAGCCTTTAAATCACAAACACTGTCCAACCCCAGAGCCCTCAAACCCCCACTCACTGTCCCACTCCAGCTGCCACAGACTCCCACATACTGTCCAAGCCCAGACCCCTCAGGCCCCACACACACTGTCCAATCCAAAAGTCCTCATGTTGCCACACACTGTCCTACCCCACAGCCCTCAGACCCACAAACACCGAAACATATGGCAGATAAGGACCGCTTGGCTCTCCCAGTCTGCCCATTTCCCTATCTATTGGATAAGCTGCAGATCCTAGTTAACCAGCAGCCTACTTCCTCCTACCCACCACCAGAATTGCCTTGTTTGTTCCATGCATTCTTGAATTCCCACACTGTTTTTGACCCCATGACCTTCTAAGAAAGTCAATTCCATGTATCCACCACCCTCTCTGAGAAAAATACTTCCTTATGTTACCCCTGAGCTGTATCCCCTCTAGCTTCAAATTGTTTCCCCTTATTCTTGCACATCTATTTTTCTGAAATATGCTGCCCTCTTGGACTTTGATCCCTTGAGATTCTTGAAAGTTTATATCTTGTCCCCTCTCTCCCTCCTTTCCTCGAGGGTGTACATATTAAGCTCCTTTAGTCTCTCTTTGTATGACTTCTGGTGCAGACCCTGCAATGTTTTAGTTGACCTCCTCTGGACTGCCTCCATCCTGTCTATATCCTTGTGGAAATGGGGTCTCCAGAACTGCATGCAGTACTCCAGATGGGGTCTCATCAACTGACTGTACAGAGGGATGACAGCTTCCTGTTTTCTACTAGTAATGCCTCTCCCCATGCATCCCAGTATCTCCCAGCCCTCCTTACTGCCTTCTCACATTGCTTGCCTACCTTTAGGTCATCTGATATGACTACCCCAGGTCCTTTTCTATTTTTATTGTTGTTAGTATTCCCCCCCAAGTATGTACTCTTTCCCTGGGTTTATGTTTCCTAGGTGCATTACTTTGCACTTCTTTGCATTGAATCTAAGCTGCAATACTTTTGACCATTCCTCCAACCGTGCCAAGTCCCTTTTCATCCTTTCCACCCCTCCCCCCTGTGTAACATCCCTGTTGCAGATCTTTGTGTCATTTGCAAATAGGCATACTTATCCTTCCAGTCCCTCTGCATTGTTGCTTATAAAGACATTAAAGAGGACCTGTCATAGTACTGAACCTTGCGGTACCCCACTAGTAACCCCCCTTTCTTCAGAGTGGACTCCGTCTAATATTACCCTCTGTGTCCTGTTGTCCAGCCAATATTTTACCCAGGCTACCACCCTGGGACCCATTCCCAGGCTTGTGTGGGACTGTGTCAAATGCCTTGCTAAAGTCTAGGCAGGCCATGTCCATAGCCCCTCCTTGGACCACTACTTTGGTCACCCAGTCAAAGAAATCTATGAGATTCATCTGACATGACCTTCCCACTTTGAATCCATGCTGCCTTGGGTCCTGTGCCCTGCTGGCCTGTAGGTACTCAACAGTTCTTTCTTTCAGAAGTGATTCCATCATTTTCCCTGCCACTGGGGTCAAACTAACAGGTCTGTAGTTTTCTGCCTTTGCCTTGCTCCCACATCTGCCCTCCTCCAGTCCTCAGGTACCACACCACCCTCCCATGATTTGTTAAAAAGGGTAATCAGTGGAGTCACTAGTTCTCCCCTTAGTTCTTTTAGAATTCTGGGGTGAATCCCATCAGGCTCCATTGCCTTGTCCACTTTCAGTTTTAGGAGTTCTCTCAGGACCCTTCTGTGAACGGGCTGGTATTGACCCCCCCATATCCAGAGTGCTTCTATGGATTGGTTTTGGTACTGCCCCCTTCTCATCTTTTGTGAATACTGAGCAGAAGTATTCATTCGGTATCCCTGCATTTTCATAGAAAAATAGAAACATAGAATTTGACAGCAGATAAGGACCGCTTGGCCCACCTAGTCTGCCTATTTCCCTACCTAACGGATGAGCTACAGATCCTAGTTAACCAACAGCCTACTTTCTACTACCCCCCCACTAGAATTGCCTTATGTCTGTTCCATACATTCTTGAATTCACCCACTATTTTTGACTCTACAACCTCCTCGGGAAGGCTGTTCCATGAATCCACAACCCTCTATGTGAAGAAATACTTCCTCACATTACCTCTGAGCCTTCCCCCCTCTATCTTCAAATTGTGCCTCCTTGTTTTTGCACATCTCATATTTCTGAAAAATGCTACCCTCTTGGACTTTGTTGAGTCCCTTGAGGTATTTGAACATTTCTGTCATGTCCACCCTCTACCTCCTTTCCTTGAGGCTATACATATTTAGTTCCTTTAGTCTTTCTTCATATATCTTCTGATGCAGACCCTGCACCATTTTGGTTGCCCTCCTCTTGACAGCCTCCACCCTGTCTATGTCTTTGTGGAGATGGGGTCTCCAGAACTGTACACAGTACTCCAGATGTGGTCTTACCAACTGTCTGTACAGAGGGCAAACAACTTCCTGTTTTCTACTGGTGATGCCTCTCCATATGCATCCCAGTATCCCCTCAGCCCTCCTTACTGCCTTCTCACATTGCTGGCCCACCTTTAGGTCATCTCATATGACTACCCCCAGGTCCCTTTCCATTTTTGTTGTCGTCAGTATCTCACCCCCCATTGTGTACTCTTCCGCTGGGTTTTTGCTTCCCAGGTGCATTACTTTGCACTTCTTTGCTTTGAATCTAAGCTGTCGTACATTTGACCATTCCTCCAACCTTGCCAAGTCCCTTTTCATCCTTTCTACCCACCTTGTGTATCAACCCTGTTGCAGATCTTTGTGTCATCTACAAAGAAACATACTTTCTCTTCCAGTCCCTCTGCAATGTCACTTATAAAGACATTAAAAAGGACCGGCCCCAGTACTGAACCCTGCGGTACCCCACTAGTAACCCTCCTTTCTTCACTGTGGACTCCATTTACTATTACCCACTGTTTCCTGTTGTCCAACCAGTGTTTTATGCAGGCATTGAACCTAGGACCTACTCCCAGGCGGGCTAATTTCTTTATTAATCTTTTGGGCGGGACTGTGTCAAATGCCTTGCTAAAGTCTAGGTAGGCCATTTCCACAGCACCTCCCTAGTCTACTGCTTTGGTCACCCAGTCAAAGAAATCAATTAGATTTGTCTGACATGACCTTCCATGCTGCCTTGGGTCCTGTGCCCCACTGGCCTCTATGTACTCAACAATTCTTTCCTTCAGAAGTGACTCCATCATTCTCCCTACCACTGAGGTCAAACTGACAGGTCTGTAGTTTCCTGCTTCTGTCTTGCTCCCATTTTTGTGAAGAGGAATCACATCCACCCTCCTCCAATCCCCAGGTTCCACCCCATCCTCCCATGGTTTATTAAAAAGGGTAGTCAGTGGTGTTACTAGTTCTTCCCTTAGTTCTTTTAAAATGCTGGGGTGAATCCCATCAGGCCCCATTGCTTCATCCACCTTCAGTTTTAAGTGTTCTTTCAGAACCCTTTCTTCTGTGAAAGGACTAATATCAAGCCCCCTATCCAAAGTGCTTCTATTGACTAGATTAGGTATTTCCCCCTTCTTTTCCACTGTGAATACTGAGCAGAAGTATTCGTTCAGTATCCCTGCTTTTTCACTGTCGCTCTCTACCCAACCACATTCCTCTTTGTTCAGCCTCAGTATCCCTGCCTTAGTCTTTCTTTGCTCCTTAATGTACCTATAAAAGGTTTTATCCCCCTTCTAAACCGAGTTGTCTATCTTTTACTTGGTTTGGTCCTTTGCTATTCTGACTGCCTTACCCACTTCCTTCTGCTTTAACTGGTACAGTTCTCTGTCCCGCTCCTTCTGTGTTTCCTTATACTTCCTGAATGCTATCTTTTTTTCCTTTACCTTCCCCAACACTTCTTTTGAGAACCATAGTGGTATTTTCTTTCATTTTGATTTGTTTATTTGCTTCACACAAAGACTTGTTGCCTCTGTGATGGTGGTTTTGATGTTTCCCCCATTGTTGCTCCACCCCACCTTCTTGCCTGTTTGCTAGTGCTTTTCTGAGGCACGCTCCCATTTTGACACCCTATGCCCACCCTCCCCTTTATTAAGCCTCACTATTCCTCTCTTGGTCTTTCTTCACTCCCTAATGCACCTATAAAAGGTTTTAGCCCCTTCTTAACTGAGTTGGCTATATTTTCCTTGGTTTGGGCCTTTACTCTTGTGACTGCTTTCCTCGCTTCCTTCTACTTTATCTGGTACAGTTCTCTGTCCTGCTCCTTCTGTGTTTTCTTAACCATCCTGAATGCTGTCTTTTTCTCTATAACCTTCTCCACCACCTCATTTGAGAACCATAATGGTTTTTTCCTTCATTTTGATTTGTTTATTTGCTTCACACAAAGGCTTGTTAGTAGTAGTAGTAAAAGTAATAGTAGTTAAACTTTATGTTAATACAGGAAACAAATCTTTAGGCCACAGGTCCTGTTTACAAGACTGTCTTGTTTGTGGCATGTTACCATACATACAAATATACAGTTATAAAAATAGGAAACCGTGTATTTTCACATACATGTGATAGCAGTTTTGATTTTCTCCCATTGTTCCTCCATCCCTCCTTCTTGCCCATTTGCTAGTGCTTTTCTGAGGCACTCTCCCATTTTGCCAAAGTTAGCCCTCTTAAAATCCTATACCCTTGCTTTTGTATGGCTTGACTCTACGGCTGTGTTTAACATGAACCATAGTTTTGGTGGTTGCTTGTTCCCAGATGGCTACCCACTTCTAAATCTGAGATCCTTTCCCCATTCCCATTTGAGAGTATTAGGTCTAAGATTGCTCCCTCCTGAGTGGGTTCCAGCACTAGCTATCTAAGGCATACCCCCTGTAGGACATCAGGAATGGCCCTGCTCTTAGATGTGGCTTCAGCAAAGATGCTCCAGTTAACATCTGATATATTCAGGTCCCCCATTAATAATATCTCCCCTTTTTCTGACATTCTAAGGATGGCTTCTATCATTTTCTTGTCCATTTCCTCCCCCTGAGATGGGGGTCTGTATACAACCCTCATGCAGACTGTGGTGCCATTTCCTGTCTTCAGGGTGACCCACTGTGCCTCCTCTCCTCCCTGTTTAACCTTTAGTTCTATTGCTTTGATTCCTTCTCTTATGTAGGGAGCTACTCATCCTCCTCTTTGACCCTCCTTGTCCCTCCTGTAGATTGTCTACCCTGGTATGATAACATCTCAGTCATGGTTCTCTGTGTATCATGTTCTTGTGACTGCCATGGTATCCTGGCATCCCTCTTCCATCAAAGCCACTAATTCAGGGAGCTTGTTACCCAGACTATGGGCATTGGTACTCCTTGCCCTCCATTTTTGATAGTCTTACCCATTTTAGCTCCCTCCCTGTCCTTACTGCCTTTTTCTACATTTCCCCTTTCCTGCTCCCTATCAACTTCTCTACCTTGGTGCTTACCTCCCTAACTACCCTGTTTTGTGGGAGAGGGTGCAGAGCTGGTATTTCTCTGCTCCCTTTCAGTGCCTCCTCCCTTAGATAGTTTAAATGCTTGCCAATGAAGTATTTAAACCTATCACCAAGAATCCTGGTTTCCTGCCTGGACAGATGCAGACCATCATGCCAGTATAGGCCTACATTCCTCCAGGAGGACACCCAGTCCCCAATGAAGCCAAAGCTCTGAGATCCACACATGTCTTTCAACCATTTATTGAATCCCATGGTATGGAGTACCCTAACCTCACTCATGCCATAGACAGGCAATACCTCAGAAAAGGTTATCATGCATGCTACGTGTCTAAGGCCCCTTCCCAACTCCACAAATCTCTCCTGCACTGCTCTGATCCCATTCCTAGCCAATCATTTGGACCTCCTGTTGGTGGATTTAAATGCAAAAGATGGCATTCCACCTTTCTTGCCTTACTACTTAAAAAATTCTAGGGATTTATTATTAGTACAGCCCAATACTGAAACTAGCTCCTTTGTAATACCACTCACCAACAGGTTTATGGCAATTGCTGGCTAAGATTACTGACTAGATTATTTTTCTCTTGATGTTGAAACTATTGAAATTAATCTCAGCTCTGGTGCAGCTATGGGTCCTGTAACTTCAGCTTTAAGCTCAGCATCTGACCCTGGTGGGATTTTCTGACCTGTTCTTGGTTTCATAGAATATTGCTAGAATAAGGGCTAAAACACATGACAAAGATTGGATAGACTATATCATTGTTTTTTGTCTCATTTTTCTACAAGAGACCTGGCATTCCCAGGAAGATGACATAGCGCTGAATGAGTATATTTTGTTTAAAAAACTAGGCTATAAGATTGGCAAGATAGGCAGCAGGTCAGGTGGATTAGTAACCTGTGCTAAAACTGGAGTTTCCCTGGACATAGTAGAAGTGGTCCAGGAACAAAATTTTCAAGGGATTCTCTTCTCCCTGTCTGGTTCTAAAATCCTTTTGTTTAATTGTTACATACCTCCACTTAAGAATAGATTGACCATTGATGAAAACTGGGATAAGTTAACAAAGTCAATTAGATGCACAGATGGACTTCCCTGATGCCTGTTTGCTTCTGATTGGGGATTTTAATTCCAGAATAGGACTTTTTGATTGGCTGAGTAATAATACCATTATTGGTTATATGTATCCATGCAATGACAAGGAGAAGATAGTTTCCACTGATTCTAAAAATAATTACAATGGCCACAAATTGATTAAATTGATGAATGATAATTATATTTGTCTTGTCAATGGTGGAACCTCAGGAGATAGGAATGGCTCACCAACCTATTTCTCTATACATGGATCCTAAGTCATAGATCTTATCTTGTGGCAGGGCCCTTCAACTTTCTTGAAAAATCTTAAAATAGCTAATAGATTAGAAAGTGACCACTTTTCTGTCACTTTATGTAAGCAAATGGTAGATGGGAATGTGAAGCAGCCTATTCTTAGCAACTTGCCCATTAGATATTCCCCCCAAAAAATAGAATGGTCAGTAACTTCAGAACAAAACATTGTGAACCAAATTACTCTCTTTGTAGATGTATGGGACCAGACATTGTGGGACCCAATTATAATTCATAGTAAATTACAGCTACTTTTCCATGAACTCGAGTCAAAGCGCTACAAAACTACAACAAATCAATGTGTGTCCCCAACAATAGTGCAATGGTTTGATAATGAATGCAGAGCACATAAAAAACAGTTAAGGAAAATTGCCAGAATTGCCAAAACAAAAGCTGACTAAGCAAGTGCAATAGAGCTAAAATTTAGTAAGATAAATTATAGGGTATTTATAAAGGAAAAAAAGAAATCATTCCGCACTAGACAGTGGGAGTGGATGTTAAATGCCATTGACAATAATGCTACTAAAACATTATGGTCTCTAGTTGCCAAAGGCTGTAAAGGATGGAACAATTATTTTACCAACCAAATAGAATAGTCATCTTGGATTGAACACTATAGTAATATTCTGTGGGATTAAAGTTTTGTCCTGATATGGAAGAATTTAGATTCTTTATGTATAACTAACACTTTTAGCCCCTTCTCCAAACAAGAAGTCATGAAAGCTATAATTAACCTAAAAAAAAAAAAAACAAGGCTCCTGGCCCTAACAAAATCCCAGGGAAAGTTTTTCTTTGCCTAGCGGAATGATGGGTCAGTCTTTTTGTTGTTTTTTTTATAATGAATGCTACATGACTAACTATATTTCAATATCATGGGTAGGCTCAATAATTATACCTGTTTACAAAGAAGGGCCAAGGGATGATCCCTCAATGTACTGCCCCATCAGCCTATTAGATGTCATGGGGAAGGTTTATGCAAAATTTTTATTAGCAAGACTTAAGATCAAACTTGAAGAACTAGTGGGTTTATCCCCTTCCCAAGCAGGCTTTAGAGAATCTTTCTCCACTCTTGACAATTGCTTTATTCTGTCACATTTGATAGAAAAATATGTTTTAGTCAGAAAATAAAAGCTTCACTTGGCAGTCATAGATCATAGTTCTGCTTTTGACACAATTAACAGATCTACCTTGTGGAATATAATGCTATCTAGAGGCATATCTCCATCCTTGGTTAATAGCATTAGAAACCCATAAACAAATGGGCACAAATAAGAGCAGATAAAACTTTATCAAACAGCTTACAGGCCAATAAAGGTGTACGACAGGGGTGTATTTTGGCACCGCTATTATTTTTCATCTATTTAGACAATTTACTCAAAGATCTACAATTTCTAAAATCTGATTCTCCCAAAGATTGGAGTATTTATCTGCTCTTCTCTTGCCTACGCAGATAACTTGGTTCTATGCTCTTTAATGGTTTCTGGTTTAAAGAAAAAACTTGATCTTTTGGATAAAATTACAAACTCACCGTCTCTAAAGATAAATTTTGGGAAATCCAAGATTTTAGTATGAGGAAAATGAAGTATTCCTGGACACTATATGACAACAAATTGGAAACAGTAACTAACTATTTGTAACTAGGTGTTAATTATTCATATAATGGGGCATGGAAATGACATATTGAACAAGCACTGTCTAAAACAAAAATGACCAAGGTGCCTTAGCATGTTTTAACTATGCCTATGGTGGCCACTTTCTTAGACCTCTCCTTCAGACCATCCTGGCAAAGCTTAACACCCAATCCCTCTATGGTGTTGAAGTATGGGGGTTGCGCCATGTAGATCAGCTGAAAAAAAAACAGCTATTAAACTATTACAGAACACACTAGCTTGTCAAAAATCTACTCAAGCATACTTCATAAGGACAGAATTGGGTCTCCCAAGGTTACAAGTCTTGGCCGATACAAAAATCATTAATTATTGCATCCGAATTTTGACTCTCCCAGGTGCGAGATGGGTAAAGCAATGTCTTCTTGAAAAAGAAGCCTGGAGAAATAGGGGTTCAGAATATTCACCTTGGTTTCAGTATTTAAACAGACTTCTAGAGAGATATATTCTTTCCTTTCTTGCATCTTATAGACAAAATGGCATTGTTATAGGTGAACAATATAAGCTTCATGTCATGAAGAAAGTAATTCAGTATTACAGAGAACATGATTTGGCTTGCATTGGCACCTCAAACTATGCTTAGTGGTATTCCCAGAATGTGTACTGTCTACCCATGAGTATAGATTTTATCTGGATGTTCTAGAGGACCCATTAGTTTGTAATAATTTTGATAAGTTCAGACTTGAACTTTTCGAATCAAGTATTAAAACTGCTTTGTACAAAAAGTCAAAGGATAGCAAAGATTCAATATGTGATTTTAATTTTAGGTGAAAAGGAATATCGAGCACACATTCTTTGAAAATGCCTCTGGTATAATAAAATCAGAACTTTATGGTTATTGCCAGTTGTAACTTCTATATCTGCTTGTAGTGAGACAGAACTGGTGCAGGTCCTTCTCCTCTCCGAGGATTCCTTCATTATTTATAACATAGAAAAGTTTATTTTTCTTTCAAGAAAAATAAGGAGGAAGAGGTTATCTGAGCTAAAAGTATGAATAATTGATCTTCTTGAAAATCTCTTTATTGGCTGAACTTGCAGTTGCCTCATGCACCTTACTATTGTTAGTCATGGCTCATTGTTATGGTCTATTATGGTTTGTATTTATGTTATATATGACTTGGTGTATTGTAGCTTTGTTTGTCTTCTTTTTGTACTTTGTAATAATCATTTAAAAAAAGATTAAGCAAATAAAGTACCTGACTGACCCTCCCGTGCAGCTGCTCCCATGATCCTGAGGATTAGCTTCCTGTCACTCCCAGCCATAGCTCCGGGCAGGCACCTTACCTCCCTCTCCCCTCCCTCTCCCAATTATACCCTCCTAACAATTGAATCCCACATCAAGTCACGTGCCACCCTCCTCTGGGTCTCCTTTGAGGAGGTTCCCAGCATCCTCCTTGTTCTCCACTGCATCTGTCTCCATAGTGGAACCACTCTCCACCAGAATGGTGTATGAATTGTGGAGATCTACAACTGGAGAAATGCGCCTCTGATCCACCACCCGCACCCTCCCTGAGCCAACCGTGGTCCAACTGCTCCTCTTTCTTGGCAACCTCTGAGGCTGTGGCAGTGGTTCTGGTGGTCCCTGGCTGGGGAGAAAGTTTCCTGAATCCTTGCCAAGTTGACCTGGAAATGTGCAACCTCCTCCCTCAGACCAGAGAGGTGCCTAAAAATAGGGCAGCATCGCAGCCTCCTGAACTTCTCCTAGAAGACTGCCACCCCACAGCCACTGCATTGCACCACTCCCCATATGTCTCTCTCCCTTCCTGTTATTTTTTTTGTTAGTGTGTCCGTCCATTTACCCCCTATGCAGCATGCTGGGCTATTAAGGTTATGGACAGGTGTATGTCCTTTGCCCTTTTGGGGAAGTGATGTCAGAACCCCTCTTATAAAGGAAATGATGCACTGGTGAGGGGCAGGGTGGGTGTGACCAAGCCTGTGCCCTCCAGAAACAATCAGCTACAGCTCTGACCCACCACCCTGGTGAGTGTTTTCCTTCCTTTAAGCAAGACAGCCTGCACAACAATTTAACAGAACATATACCTTGCAAAGAACAGTTTGAATCAGAGAAAAAGAAAGCAGAAATCTTTAAGTACAAAACAGTATCAACCTGTAAGCACACCCTGTAACAATTTAGCAGAACATATACCCTGCAAAAACAATTTCAGTCAGAGAAAAATAAAGCAGTAAACTGTAAAGCCTTTAAGAACAACAAAGTAACAAGAACCTGTAGGCACAACCTGTAACGATTTAACAGAAAATATACCAGGCAAAGAAACTATTTGAATCAGAGAAAATAAAGCAGTAATCTGTAAGCGCAAAACAGTAATAAACCTGTAGACACACCCTGTAACAATTTAGCAGAAAATATACTCTGCAAAAGCAGTAATCTGTGAGCAAAAAAAGAGTAACAAAACCTGTAAGCACAAAACAAAATAGTAACAAGACAGTAAATCTGCTTAGCAAAATGAAGCCTTAATGTTTTTCCTTGCTCTAATAATGTTGCTCCTTGCTCTCTCCTTTCAAGCAAACCTAGAAGAAAAGAGCTCAGGTAAAGCTAGGTGCTTTTTGCCAGCAAACCTAGTATTCCAGTGTCCCACAACATAGCCCTCAGACCTCTACACACTGTCCTACCCAAGAGCCCTTAGGTCCCCACATATTGTCCCACCCCAGAGTCCTCAGACCAATGAACACCGTCCCACACCAGAGCCCATAGACCCACAAACCCTGTCCCATGTCATAGCCCTCAGACCACCTACACACTGTCCCACCCCATTGCCCTCACAATCACACACACTGTCCTAGCCCAGATCCTTCAATTCCCCACACACTGTCCCATCTCAGATCCCTCAGATGACCACACACTGTTCCAACTCAGAGCCCTCAGACTCTCACACACTGTCCTACCCAAGAGCCCTCAAACCCCCCACTGTCCCACCTCAGAACCCTCAGGCCCCCACACATTGTCACACCCCAGATCCCTCAGACCCACAAACACTGTTCCACCCCATAGCCCTCAGACCCCCACACACTGTCTCACCTCAGATTCTTTAGGCCCCCACACACTGTCCCACCCCAGAATCTTCATGCCACCACACACTTTCCCACCCCACTGAACTTAAGCCACCCCACACTGTCCCACCCAAGAGCCCTCAGACCCCCACACACTGTCCCACCCCAGAGTCCTCAGACCCCCACACATTATCCCATCCCAGAGTCCTCAGACCCCCACACACTGTCCCACCCCACATCTCTCAGACCCTCACACTGACCCCCCACAGCCTTCAACCCCCACACACTGTCCCACCTCAGAGCCCTCAGACCCCACAAACTGTCCCACCTCAGACCATTTAAGTCCCCACATACTGTCCCACCTCAGAGTCCTCAGGCAGCCACCCACTGTCCCACCCCAGAGCCCATAGACTCCCACACTGACCCACTACAGAGCCCTCAAACCCCCACAAACAGTCCCACCTCAGAGCCCTCAGACCCCCACACACTGTCCCATCCCACAGCACTTAAGTCCCCAGATACTGTCCCACCCCACAGCCCTCAGACCCACACACAGTGTCCCACCCCATAGCCCTCTGACCCTGACACACTGCCCTACCCCAGAGCATTCAAGCCACTCACTAGACCCTTTCTCAAAGGTAGACTTTGAGAAAGGGTCTAGGGATGGACCAGAAACATGTTAGGCAGATGTATCTGCATTTTATGTAATAAAAGCTTCTTTTTATTTCCTCTTTTAATGTTGTGGTGAGTGCCCTAGCATTTTTGTGTTATAAAATGATTCTGTTTGCTTGACAGCACCACGTTTACCTTGTGCACACCCTGCCTGTGTGCTTTTTAGCATTCTAGCCCCACACACTGTTCCACCTCAGAGATCCCTGACCACATACACTGTCCCACCCCAGAGCCCTCATACCTCAACACTGTGTCACACCCTGTTAATTAACTGACAGTAGTACAGCAATATACTGTACCACCCAAGAGAACTCAAGACTAGTAATGGGTGAAGTGGCCCCAACTTGCTCCGTGAAGTGATTCGCGGAGTGAAGGCAAATTCGCAGAGTGCTCCTTAATGTGAAGTGGAGTACTTCACGTTATAATGGGTAATGCGAAGTCCATTGGAAACAATGACTTTGCGTTACTCCGCCTTCCACTTTGCCTCACTTCGCCTTGTTTTTAAGCTCCAAAGGCTAATTTTGCAGTGATTCATGGGATTTCAGGTCACATGGGCTCTAGATTGTTCTGCACAGCCTCAGTTTGGGGTAGTGTGTGTAGGAAGCTGTAGGAGACAATCTGCTCTGAGAGTTCTCTATGATTCAAACCTTCAAAAAGCTGTTAAAAAAGGCTTTTTGAGTAATTTTTTTTATGAAACTTTAGTTCATCGATTATAGGAAACCCTCCTGTGCTCATATTATCGAGCATTTATTGTTTGTGTATGGATTTTGAATGTTAATGTACAACATTCAGTCTGTGTACTGAGAGACAGTGGAAGTGTGCTTTGTGGAGGGGTGTATATGTGGTGTAGGTAGATTAACTTGGAGAAACATACAATGCTTTCAGTTTTGGTGATATTTTTCCTGTATAACTGTGTTAATGTACACACACAGTAATATTTTCAATATTTCTTGCCATATATTTTGCTGATTGTTGTGGTGCAGCAGTGTATAATTTGTTTGTTTAAAATATGTGGTTATATTACTGAAGTTTTCAATTTGCTATGCATTACTTAGTGTGTGTGAGTATGTGTGTGACGCATGTCATCAAATCAGATGCTTTTTATTGTGCCACATAATAATTTCAGCAATTTGAAGCTGCTGTCTACTGCTGCTGTGTGATTTTTGTACTTCTTTGTGGTATCTTTACTGGGTACTAGTACCAGTGACTGTTACTGCAGCAGTGCAGTGCACTGCCCCCCACAGCCCGCCCCAACTGGCAAAGGTATTCTTTCCAGATTTGAATTTCTGATGGTGAGCACTGGTTTGGTGTTGTGCCTTTGTGTCTGCATCTCTTCAGTACACAGTGCAGTCTTAATCTGTCTGTGCATTTGCATCTCTTTAGGGCCCAATCTCTATCTGTAACTTAAGTCACAATTGTTTCTTTGGCTTCCCTTCAGAGTACTGGACAGGTGTAGTGCTTAATTCTGCATGAACATTGTACTCATTAATATTTGTGTTTAAGTCAGGGAGTTGGACAGTGTCTGCAGTATATACACAAACTGGAAAGAAGACTGACTGCACACATGCAGTTTAGCACAGTATACTTGCACTGCTCAGAATACAAAGTGTCACGCATATGGAAGACAACAAAAAAGGGCATAATTATATACAAGGGTCAGGGATGGTGGAGGAATACATTTTATAACACAGCAAGGAAGGTGTGGGGGGCACATTGTGTGAGGAAAAAAAAAAACTAATGTGGGATCCCATGGTGATCCAGCAGTAGTTCTAGTATGGACATACTTTGCAACTGATGTCCCTCTATGTGATACAGCCACTGCTCCACAGCACTCACCCTCTCATTGTTCTCCTTGACAGCACTCCAAATAACTGTCAAGTCAGCCTGTGTTACACACAGTTCTCTGGGGTCCACATGTTCTACAGGCTGTCCTGCTGCTGCTGGTGGTGGTGGTGTTGGGGGTGCTGTTGGAGCCACAGGTGCTGCTGTGGCCCTCCTCTTCTTAGGGATGCCGCAATGCACAGCTGCACCCTCTACCACAGAATGGCCAGCAGTTGCAGCCATGGTCTGTTCTGTGGCAGCCTGCCACTCCAACTGCTGGTGATTGAGCATATGGGTGTACTGGCCCCAGTCCCCAGGTGAGTCCCCTGGGGGCCATGGCGTACCTCCACCTCACATAGCCGGCACTTGCTGACACTGCTGTCCCCCCCTGACACAGTCAAAAAACTGCCAAACAATGGAGGTGCAGGGAGGACCAGACACAGGCAGGGAATGACCAGATGAACTGGCAGCTGGCTGGTCATGGTGCTGAACAGGGATGGGATCCTCACCTGGGCCCGGGGAAACAGGCACATCCTGCTCCAGAGTACCTGGTGCTGGACTTGGAGGTGGTGGTGGTTCAAGTCCTGCTTCCGGGGGGCCGGTGGGACACTCACAAGTTTTGAGTGGTCCAATAGGAATGGGTGCCCATGCCTTCCACACATGTGCATGGTATGACACTTGCCACTACCATGCTCTCCCAGACCTGCTCCCGCCCCAGACATTCCCTCACCTTGGTCCATCTCTCCTACTGAGCTCCCTCAGCCCAAGCAATCACTACTCACACTGTCCAACAACACACACACAGTCACACAGACAAACAACTAACTACTTATAAAGGTAAAAAAATAAAATTTACAGAAAGAACAAATTAAGTAAAAAAGAGTACAGAAAAGACAAAAAAATGTAGCTTTTAAAAAAGCTGTTGGGTCTAAATCAAAGTTTAAATCTCCTCCTTGCTCTGATCTCAAAGTATCAGCAGTCACAAAACACACTACTCTCTCTCTCCATTTGCACAGGAGAAAGTAAAAGTGTCTACTTGTATGACTCACTTTCTTCCTGCCTAGCTAAACTGCATGTGACTTACAGTACTGTAAGCCATGTGATGTGCGGGGGGGGGCTGCCAAATCTGAAACACCAAGTAGATCACTTAGAATCATAATGAGGAATGCAAAGTCCATTAAAAACAATGACTTTGCCTTACTTCACATTGCCATTCTGCCTTAACGCGAAGTGATAATGACAAGGCGGAGTGAGCACTTTGCATTGCCCACTCCATCTAGCAGAGTGGCAACGTGAAGTGCCCACCTTGCATTCACTTCACCGGCAGAATTTAAATTTGCTGCATCTCTACTCAAGACATCCTCAGACATCCACGTACTATCATACCCGAGAGCTCTCAGACAATCAGAATTATTTACACCCTTGCCTCCCAAATTAGAGAGGTACAAGTTACAGTGCCATATGAAAATATAATGCACTGACCAACCCATACACTCTAGTTTTGCATGCCATGATTCACAGTCAAGTGTTCTAGAGTTCAGAGGTAGTACTGTATTATAGGCACAGTAGCAACACTACAATTAGGGTGGAGCAGAGGTTTCTACATTAAACTGCAAATTTTGCACTTTAATATCTTTGTAACCACTTGATGCATTGGCATGAAATTTTGCATGCACAGTCTTAGGGGTAGATCTTTTTATGTGCCAAGTTTCTTTCCAGTCAGATGTGCAGATTCTAATTGTTTTGTTGTTTTTCCTTGCTGTTTTTTTGTTATTGCCTTGTGCCCAGATGGTTTGTGAATTTTGATCTGAAATGTTCAGGGTAGAAAGGGCTTGACCCACATAAGTGTCTTTTACCTTTTGCTGGTTTGTACAAAAAATATTCATCCATTCCAAAGTTATTACATTTTAACATTTTGGTTCTGAGTATGCTCAGTATAGTCTTTTGGATAGCTGATGGAACAAGAAAAGAACTTGGTCCATACGAAAGAGGATTCTTTTTGGTATGGGGCCAATCCTTTTTCTTGAGGAAAAAATCCTTTTTTGTATGGCTGACATTTTCCTTTTTATTGTTTAAACTCACAAACATTTAAAGAAAATAAAAATTATGTCTTTTTAAAAACACAAACACCTGAACCTGCCTAAACAGGACCATTTTAGCTCGATTTTGCTGTTGTTTAAGTGACCAGAAATATGTTTTCTGTGCACCCAAATCCAGGATGCCTAGCTTAGTGAGAGTGCCTTCTGTACTAAATCATTGATTTTTATATTGTAAGTGAGAAATATTACCAGGGAGGACCCACCTGACCCCTTAATTCTATTTTCAGGTCACTTGCTATAAACTACTCACCCCTAGTGAGCAGCACTCTTGTAATTGATTTTGGAGCTGACCTGTGAGATAGTGCTATCACCATGAGACAGGCGTCAGCTCATTTCCAATATCTGAGTTTACTTTTGAGTGTTTGCTAGGTTACTGATTCACCCTGTCTGAGAGGCAGTTCAAGGAAAGCAGGAAGTAGGAAATTTGACGTAGTAGTTCTGTGGGAGCCCCCCCCCCCCGAACTACTCAGTAGGGGAGAGTGTTTTTAAGTGAAATTTTTATATTGTAGCTGGGTGTCTTAGTGTAGGACACTTCACATGAGGAGTGTCTGCTGTACTAAATCATTGATTTTTATATTGTAAGTGAGAAATATTCCCAAGGAGGACCCACCTGACCATTTAGTTCTATTTGCAGGTCACTTGCTATAAACTACTCATCCCTAAGTGAGCGGAGTGAGTGTCTTGTGTGCTGAGACGTGCACAGATACATGCACGTTTATGCATGTGTCTTGCATGTCAGGCATGTATGGCGGGTATTAGGGCCAGAATCTATACAAGGAGTCTAGTAAAGGCAGAAACAATAGGTAAGGTAGAACTATGTAGGTAGCTTCTCCTTGATTGTTTGCTAAAATATCCTTACACTTTATAGGAGAGTGCAAGACCTTACAACTCATTTTAACTATGTAGAGTAGTATAATTATATAATTTTGTGCTAGAAATTTACCTGATGTTTTTACACGATCATCAGATCTATGTTTCAGTATCTTTACATTGTGCTGATAAATAAAGTGTATTTTGCCCTGTGTTGTTAAGTGCCTTATAGATAGCATATACAACTGGAAGAGAACATATTAAAGGCAACCATCTGTGTCTCAAAGTAGGAAAAAATGGCCAATGTTAATATGTCCGTGGCAAGATATTCAAAACTATGCCCCGGGACTAAATCAGCACTGCCCAGTGTATTAATTTAGCCCAGACCCAATAGCCCATTGTATTCAAAAAGGATAGCCCCAGTGCTAAACCTGCTGAATATAGCATGCTGAGAAAGCTGGGCAAACTGGGCTGGGAGTACAGTGCACAAATAGCTTAGGAATAAGACAGCTCTGAAAATAGCAACCAGGAAGTGCACACTATAACAGCATCCAAGTTCACAGTGACATGAAGGAAGGTAGAGGTGAACTATGTGGCCAATGTGTGTGCTAGCAAAGGTGTGGAGTCAGTAAAGCTGTAAGCAACAGTGCATGTGAAATTACATTGTGCAAAACTGTACAATATTTCCAAAATGTTTTCGCAGCACAAACACATTTGCGCAAGTTTAGCTCGGAGCTAAGCTGTTTGCCCAGTGCAATCATGTTTACCTAGGGCAAAACTTTGCTATTTTCAAAAGTGACATACAAGTGAGCCTACTTATGTAGTCTGTGAGCAAACACCCAGATTAGCATCTCATCATGACCTGATTTGCATGCAGTTTGCCCAGCGCTATTGCAGGGTCCCACAGCTCCACCTGTAGATCAGACTGTAAGTACAGGGGCTGGCTGGGCTGCTCACAGCTACATCTGTAGGTCAGTCTGGGAGTGTATGGTGGTAGCTGCAGGCTACATATGTACAGTACAGCATAGTACATTGTGCCCCAGTGTACTACACAGTGCAGGCGGTGGTACTGCATGCAACTGTCAAACTGTAGTTCATGCTACAGTGCACAGCAGACACTACAGTAGCAAGGGGGCCAGTATTATGAGGGACACAGCAATGCTTATGGTGTGTAGGGTAGTGATGACCACTGCACTGTACACAGTGACAGGCCCAACTTGCAGGTGTTTACTGACAGTGGACATTACTGTTATGCTGTTGTGTGACCCACAGATGCTGCACCACTGGCATGGGATGTGCACAGTGACATATACATGGCTGGCTGTGGTGTCTGTACAGATGTGCGGTATGTGGCTGTGGGGGCACATACAATCAGACAGGCACTCTGGTGTTGGAGTATTCCCATCACTGGCCCATGTGCACTGCATGTCTTGTCCCAGTCTTGTGGCCGCATCCAGTCTGTGGTGTAGCCTGGCCACTTGTACACCCTCCCCTCAACACCCTGCATGCCAGTGATGCATGTGTGTGCTGGCATCTGTTGCTGTCCACAGAAGGGTGGTCTGCAGGTGTGTGCTGTATGGCCGCACTGCCATGGTGTCCACTGGGAGCCAGGTCATCACTTACTGCTTGGCATGGCTGGGACCGGTGGCAGATGATGGCATCATAGTGATGCCATCAGTGAGCAGCATGTTTCCTCTATGTCTGGTTTATTTCTATGTGTCATACTTATTGGTTAGGGTCATGCAAAGCCAAGCAAAAGTAATGCAAAGCCACAAAGTTGCACAAAGCTGGTTTGCCCAGAGTTAAGACTACCTTTTCCTGGGTGGTAACTTGCACCATGCAAAGTGTTGCACTAAGTCACGCAAAACCATTTTGAGTGGCACTATTTGCTGAATATAGCATTGCACTGACATGCCCCCTCAGTTTGCCCCTTGCATACATTATAATCTTGCCTGGCGCTAATGTAGTTTGAGCGCGCTATTTGACCTTTTGAATGCAGTGGCCCTGTGCTAACCGACTGCTAAATCTGGGCAAACAGTTTGTGCCTAGTGGAAAGTTTTGAATATCTGGCCCCAGATGTACTACTCCTGATGGTTCAGGAAGGTACTATCAAACAGTGTTTCCAATGTTTAATGTTTGCTCCAAATGGTGATTCAAACTTTTCCACAGAATTTTGTGTGAAGTGTAATCTTTTATCTGCCTTAAAAACTGAAAATACCATATTAAGTGAGGAATTAAAGTAGGCAAATGATATTGTTAAGATTCAACAGTTTGTAAGATCAGTAAACACTGAAGAGACACAATTGAACTAGATTCATTTCACAAAAAGGAAAAGATCAGATGACCCCAAAGATGTTAGTACAGACTCAAATGACACAGAAGGTGCCAAAAAAAAAGTTAGCGATGAGGGACCCAATTTAGGGTCAGACTGGACAAAGGTCACGTATACTGTAGAAGGAAAAAAGGGTTACCAAAACTCCTACTCAAATCTCAACTCATAATAGATTTTCAGATTTGGCTAACAATGAAAAACATAAATGAGACTGAGATGGTACTGACTCTACCTGAGAGGTTGGTTATAGGTGATTCCATTATTTGGTTCACTGATAGTCATATATGTAGTAAAGCTAAGGAAACCACTGCAGTGTTATGCCTTCCAGGTGCTAAAATACAGATTGTTGCTAATGTTCTGGAAAATATCTCTCTACCAGATAAATCTGCAGTCATTTTACATGCTGGAGTGAATAATGTTGGTTTAACGCATGAAAAATTTATTTGTGTAGAATTACTAGATCTTGGTCATAAGATTAAGCACAAGGGACATCAGGTAGCCATCTCAAGAGTCCTACCTGTATTAAAAGCCCACTCCCCAAAAAATCAAACTATTTAAAGAATTAACACCAGAATCTAAAATTGGTGCAAAAACAGTGGCTTAACTTTCATAGACAGTTGGGAACAATTTGAAAACAAGAAGGAATTTTACCTCGGGATGGGCTACATATAAATAAAAATGGGGCGAGGCTATTGGCAGAAAATGTGGAGGAAATCCTTAATGCTATCAGTTTAAAATTACTATCTCACGATATAAATAAAGGTAATAATAAAAAACAAACCCTTCATCATAAAGGATCGGTTATAAAACACACCACTCTCTAAATTAAATATTGGTGTTGTCATTCAATGCCAGAAGTATTATCAAAAAAACTTGATGAAGTAAGAGCACTAATTACAGCTGCTCCTACTGATATAATCTTGATCAGTGACAATTGGTGGACAAATCAAAATGAATTATGGGGTGCAAAATTAAATGGATACACATTATATACTCATAATAGAGAAAATAAAAAAGGTGGGGGTATGGCAATGTATGCTAAAACACTATGGCTTAGATATTTAAACTGCACCATTTTGTGGCGCAAGCCGGTGTGCCACTCAAAATAGTTGTGCAGGGATGTGGCCAGGGTGATATTCAACGAAGTTCCTCAATGGCACAACTGCTTTGAATATCACCTCCTGGCCACCCCCACTGAGCATGGCGCAGTGGAACTGTGCCAGCGCAAGTGGTCAGAGTGGAGCATTGAGATGCGGTGGTGCAAGTTCCATTGCGCCACGCACAGCACCTGCGATATTTAAAGGGTGACATGCAACTGGGACCATAATTTATGCAAGGCGCACGGGGAGCCATTTGCATCTGATTACAGCCCCATTTGCATGCCATTAGCATTCAGGTGCGCCGATCCCCGATGACTTACGCCTGGCGTCCTGCCAGGCAGCAGCCATCAGGGACCGAAGCCCCCTGCAGCCCGATCATGGGACATCCTGTAAGGGACAATGAATGTCTCCTATCCCTGGTGGTTCAGTGGACCGCGATTAGCCCAATCGTGGGCATAACAATATTCCCCCCAATTAGCCCGATCGTAGGCATAACTGTAACAACCCTCCCCCCAGTGGCCCGACCGCTGGCATCAGTATCCCTCCCCCCAAAGTCCAATATCCCTGGTGGTCCAGTGGACTGCACAGAGACCGATCACTGGCATTCCTCACCCCCAAGTCCGAACTCCCTGGTGATCTAGTGGACCCCCACCACCCGCCCACAGAGCCCACCACCCCACTCTCCCCTGGTGGGTGGCAGCACCCAGCCACCTGCCACCCTGCCGCCCACCGACGAGTATGGCGTCCATCGAGTTCAGAGCATGAGCCAATGGGCGGTAGCCCATATCAAGATTAGTCCAGATATGTGAATGAATTCATCACATATCTGGATCTGACTAGTAAGAGTATGCACGCCCATTGACCATGCTCTGGAACCAATGGGCGCAGCCATACCGAGCTGTCAGTCAGCCGGGCAGCGGGTGGCAGGTGAGGGTGCTGCGCTCACTGGCTGACAGGGGTGGAGTGGGGTGGTGGGCCCGTGGTGGGGGGGGTCCACTAGATCACCAGGTAGTTCGGACTTGGGGGGGTGAGGAATGCCTCCCGTGATCGAGCGCTCTGCAGTCCACTGGACCACCAGGGATATTGGACTTTGGTGGGTTCAGTAATGCCCGCGATCGGTGCATGGGTGGGTGCCACCAGGTGCGGCAGGAACAGCCGATGGCCACCCACAGGTGGAAGCTGCTGTGTTGTGCCCTGCAATGCGGCAGCTCACCTGTGGGTGGCCCTCGACTTGTTCCTTTTTTTTTAGGCTCAACTTTGTGCAGGCGCAGGTAGGGGTTGCACCTGCATAACTCTGCATGGCCCGGGCTGAATATCGGGCTGTGCAGTTTATGCATGGACACGCCCCCCACCTGTGCCTGCATATATTGCTGATGCACCTGGGCACATCGACTTGCATACTTCTTTTAAATATTAACAATTGGGTGTATCAGTTGTTGTGCATGGCGCAACACTGTTGTGCCATGCGCAACCCTTTTGAATATCTGGGCCTATAAATTCAATAGATAGTTCACATAACATAAGATCATTGCACTCAAAAATGGAATCTTTATGGGTTAGAATATGTGGGGGAAGTTCTCAATCTATTATAATTGGTTCAATATTTTTTTATTTATATATTGCCCACCATCATCTCTGATTGAGGTAACAGAGGACATTATTTCTGAAATTGAAACTGCTTGAGAACTTTCCGAAATGGTGGTACTTGGTGACCTTAATATACCTAACATTGATTGGGCTCTCAATCTAGCAGTAGGTTCATTAGGGAAAAAAATCCTTGACTGCACAAATAGAATTCACTTGAGACAACATATAAGTTTGCCTACTAGAGGGAACAATACTTAAGACTTAGTATTAGGTTGTAATCAACTGCAGATTACAAATTGTAAAATTTGTCCACTATAGGAGACAGTGATCATGAGTCCATTACATTTTTTTTAAATATAAATATATTCCACTAAAAGGACAAACAGAAATATTTCTTTATGATAAAGCTGATGTAAATAAAATCAATTATAATTTGGAGCAACTTGACTGGCCCTCTTCTATTAATGATAAAACTCTGGATCAAACAGAGATGCAGTGAAGTTTTAATTCACAGGCAACGCGAACCTGAAGTGATCTGCTTCAAATTTGTGCAGCACTATGTGAATTGTCCATTAAAAACTTAAATTTGCCTTACTTCACCTACTGCACACTGACCAGTTCGAGTTCACTTCGAGTTACAGTTTTTAAAGGTGAAGTCATTAAAAAATAGGCCACTGATCACATGCCTAACTGTCTCTGCAGATCTGCAGGTCACATGATTCAGGGAGGCAGTTAAATAGGCAGGAAGTCAGTGTTCAAAGTGCAAAGTGGGCACAGATGCAGCACGCAACAATCAGAATTTGCTTTATTTCAGAATAGTGCAAACACTCTTGTACCACCAGATTTAAACAGTGGGACATACAGGGGAACCCGCACAAAGCCACCATTGCTGATACATTTCACAACATTTGATTCATCAGTTTCTGTCAGTAGCAAGTTTAGCATGTGTTCACCTGTATCCAACCCTGCCACACTATGCATTTTAAGCGTGGCATGTTGTCTAACGCCATGACGGTTGTTACCACCACCACAGTCTGACTTATTACACTGCTTTCCTATCCCACCATCATAGACAACCCCAGGAAGCTGCACCCAGTGTGCAGTAATACACAGATAGGAACTACCTGCCATTTTGCCACTTTGTCCACATATCCCTGCTTAAATGAAAGTAAGGTTATGTGTAATGTTGAAGGGCATGTCTCATAGACTCTGTCACCGTCCGATATAACTCCAGGACAGCACAGGTGAAAATGTATGTCTAGGATAAGACCTTCCATTTAGGACATGCACATGCCACAAAGCACCAGAAGCCCACATTCTCCACAAAGGAAAATGACAAAAGGTCAATTGCCAGCATTTCTGCTACAGCAGCATTGAGTTCATGAGCATCTCCATGATTGGGTGGGTATTTAGTGTTGCGAGCAAAAAGGCTGTGCAGTGTGGGCTGCATTGTTCATTGCTTTACACGTGGCATGTCAGCAGGGTCTACCCTACTAATTGATATGGATGGGGTGCTTTGGATCTGTGATGGTCTGTGCATAGGTGACAAGCCAATACATGTGCTTATTTTCCTTGTTTTAAGCTCAGGAGTTCATGTAGTAGAATTTCTACATGGACTGTCACTGCTACTTTGACCACTGCTTGAACATTCCAAATCATCCTCCTTCTCATACCTATAGTAATCCTCTGGTGCTATTTCACCACTTTTACTGACATGGCTACTTACAGTGATGGAAGGGGATACTATGCTCACTAAGGTGGCTGAGGGTGAAAGCCCAACTATGGCATTAGCTCCTCTCTGGTGCCGTGTCCACAGTGCCTTGTGCCTGCTCTTCAGATAAGTATGCTGGCCCCCAGTGACTAAATGGCTACCATTTTTACCACATTTCACATGCACTTGGTAAAGCTGGCAGATTGCCACTGTTTCATTGTTACCATCTAGCACAAAAATAAATCCCAGACTAGGGATTTGGATGCCCTGCTCTGCACATGTCACTGCTGCATATGTAACTGCACTTTTGGTGGAGATGAAATGGGGGGTGTAATGCATGATTTCTGCTGTTGTATACAACTGGACTTTGACTGAACACCACAGTCTATGACTATTAGGTCAGGGTCATCATCAACAGACACAGCTACAGCAGAACTTTGAGGCGGGGGGTGATTGACTAACAGACTGTTTACAAACAGCCACCTTCACTTTCTTTTTTTCCGGTTCCCGAATGAGGTCACTAGCAACATCATCATAATCATTCAATAATTCACTTTGGAGGCTGTCCTCCTGTGGAGGTCAACAGCAGCCTCAATATTATCAGCCACACTTTTTGTTGTCAATGTCTGAATGTTTAGATGGCCTATGCTCAACATCAACATCAATGGAAACATGAGACTGTGAGTCATCATCATCATCATCACCATCATCATCTGAATCATGTTCAAGTACCATAGGTAGTGGGACATCAGTTGCACTCAAGTCTCTGGGTTCGACAACATTCTTCCCACATGATACATTCAATAGGATTGAACTTGTAGCAATACATATGCTGTTATCAACCATGCCTTCACTAACTTTACTAACAGCAGGGACAACACCATCTCCAACCAGCATTGAAGCAACTGATTTTGCTGTGAAAAACATAGTCGGACAAATCCCTTACTTGCACCAACTACTACCTTTCCGTTCTGCTGTGTACTATCATGGCTATGACCGCTCTTAACACTGCTACCATTGGTAGCCCCTGATGACCCTAACTCATCTTCACAACAACTTCCACTGCTAATAGTCTTCTTGGCAGCAGTGCCACTGCCAGAAACTACTTTGCCCGGACTGTCTCTTCACGTTTATTTTTTCAGATGACACAGACAACTTACAACAACTTGTTATTTTGGCACTTTCGGGTAGCTGTAAAGCAAAACACTAAATGTAGCTGCAGAAGCACAACACAAAACCTGTTCTTGAATCCTTAACCAATCTTAAAAAAGCCGACAGTCAAAAAGCAATACCTTGTTTTGATGGGGGAAGGGACAGACACATTACCTAGTTACACAAAAGCAGAGAAATAAACTGCAGACATGCTTAGAAATTCAGAATGCTGCTATTATGGTGCCGCAATGAAATGCATATCAATTGACAGCATGCACACAGATTAAAGGTCAGGCAGTAAAACACTAACTGTTTAGTACAGTACAACACAGACAGTCCTGTAAAAAGACTGAAAAAACTGCCCAGCAAACAGGAAATATTTATAAACAATTCAGTGAAGTTGTACTGTGTCTACCTGAACACAAAAATAATAAACAACAGCCAATAACGGTTGGAAAAAATGCTTTTCTCACTACTTTCCCTTATAGACCACAGATCAGCCCATCCCCCAAAGCACACTTCTACACTGTCTCTCAGTACAGAGACTTAATCAACTAAATTCACATTCAATATTCACAAAACATCAATAAATGCTTGATGATATAACCACATCAGGGTTTACTGCAATCGATTTATAATCATGTCACAAAATTCAGTGGCAAAAATCAATTTTTAAAGGTTTTTAAAGGGTTTGAATCTCAGAGCTCTGAGAGCAAACTGTCTCAAGCTTTCCACTACACACACTACGATGAACTGAGGCTGTGCAAGACAGTATAGAGCTCATGTGACCTTACATTTCATGATTCACTGCAAAAGTCACCTTAAAGAGCACAAAAACAAAGTGAAGTAACATGAAGTCAATAGAAAATAAGGCAAAGTAACACAAAGTCCAACAGGAGGGATAGTGAGGATGACTAGAATGGATGGTGGGTGGGCAAAGAGGGACAGTGAAAAAGCAAGGATACTGAATGAATACTTCTACTCAGTATTCACAAAAGAGGAGGAGGTGGAGGTGCCTAATCCAATTAACAGAAGCACTTTGGATAGGGGGGTCAATCCCAGTCCTTTCACAGAAGAAAGGGTTCTGAAAGAACTCCTAAAACTGAAGGTGGACAAAGCAATGGGGCCTGACGGGATTCACTCCAGAATTCTAAAAGAGTTAAGGGGAGAAATAATGACACCACTGACTACACTTTTTAACAAATCATGGGATGATGATGTGGTACCTGAGGACTGGAGGAAGGTAGATGTGATTCCCCTTCACAAAAGTGGGAGCAAGACAGAGGCAGGAAACAACAGACCTGTCAGTTTGACCTCTGTGGTAGGAAAATTGATGGAATCACTTCTGAAGGAAAGAATTGTTGAGTACATAGAGACCAGTGGGGCACAGGACCCAAGGCAGCATGGGTTCACAGCAGGAAGGTCATGTCAGATGAATCTAATTGATTTCTTTGACTGAGTGACCAAAATAGTAGACGAGGGAGGGGCTGTGGACATGACCTACCTAGACTTTAGCAAGGCATTTGACACAGTCCCACACAAAAGATTAATAATCAGATTAACCAGCCTGGGAGTGGGTCCCAGGGTGGTAGCCTGGGTAAAACATTGGCTGGACAACAGGACACAAAAGGTCATTGTAAATGGAGTCCACTCTGAAGAAAGAGGGGTCACTAGTGGGGTACCGCAGGGTTCAGTACTTGGTCCAGACCTTTTTAATGTCTTTATAAGTGACATTGCAGAGGGCCTGGAAGGAAAAGTATGCCTCTTTGCAGATGACACAACAATCTACAACAGGGCTGATACACAAGGAGGTGTGGAAAGGATGAGAAGGGACTTGGCAAGGTTGGAGGAATTGTCAGAAGTATTGCAACTTGGATTCAATGCAAAGAAGTGCAAAATAATGCACCTGGGAAATAAAAACCCAGGGGAAGATTATACAATGGGGGAGGGGGGGTAGTAACAACAATAAAAGTGGAAAGGAACCTGGGGTAATCATATCAGATGACCTTAAGTTTAGCAAGCAATGTGAAAAGGCAGTAGGGAGGGCTGGGGGATACTGGGATGTATAGGAAGAGGCATCACCAGCAGAAAACAGGAAGTTGTTATCCCACTGTATAGACAATTGGTGAGACATCATCTGGAGTACTGCGTCCAGTTCCGAAGACCCCATCTCCACAAGGACATAGACGGGATGGAGGCAATTCAGAGGAGGGCAACTAAAATGGTGCAGGGTCTGAAAGAGAAGCCATATGAGGAGAGACTAAATGAGCTTAATATGCATACCCTTGAGGAAAGGAGGGAGAGGTGGACATGATAGACACTTTTGAGTACCTCAGTGGAATCAACAAAGTCCAAGAGGGTAGCATCTTTCAGCAAAAGAGATGTATAAAAACAAGGGGACACAATTTGAAGATAGAGGGGGGAGGGCTCAGGGGCAATGTGAAGAAGTATTTTTTCACAGAGAGAGAGTGGTGGACACATGGAACAGCCTTCATGAGGAGGTTGTGGGGTCTAAAACTGTGGAAGAATTCAAGAATGCATGGGACAGACATAAAGCAATTCTTGTGGGGGGGGTAGGAAGAAATACGCTGTTGGTTAACTAGGATCTGCAGCTTATCCTGTAGTTAAGGAAATGGGCAGACTAGGTGGGTCAAGTGGTCCTTATCTGCCATCAAAGTCTATGTTGCTATGTTTCTATAGAGAACAATGGGAACTTCACGTTACTTTGAGATGTGTAGTTATTAACTTCGCTTTATGGAGTAGTAAGCGAAATTCGGGTTCTATGCGAAATACTATGGGTAGCGAATTTTAGGCACTTTGCCCACCATTAGGATCAAATATGGAACATTATTAAAAATATTATCTTGGGTCTCAGTGAGTAGTATATCCCGAAAATTAAGAAATCCAGAAGTAATACAAAACATTTGATGTGGCTTAATAAGAAAATGAAAAAACTAATTAAAAAGAAAAACAGTTGTTATCAAGAACAAAAATGAGACTTTAAAATCATTAAAAACTGCACAAAGACTCTAAAAAGAAATTAGAACAGCAAAAAGGGAGTCAGAGTTTAATTTAGCACAGAATGCAAAGAGAGAAAATTATAAGGCATTATTTATTTATTTATTTATTTATTTATTGAAGAAATCGGATAACATACCTTTGAGTCAAAGACTCCTTTACAAAGGTTCCACGTCATAGAATACAGAGACATTGACAACAATAATAACAGCTGGAACACATACAATTAGAATAAGGAGCATGAACTGCAAACCGTATAGTTTCAAGTTGTTACAGGTAACAAAGTTTGGTTATATAAACTCTTTGAAAAAAAAACTTAAAGTAATGTGGGACCTCTACAACATGAAAATAAAACTGTCATCAGATTCTGACATGGCATCTCTCTTCAACCAATATTTTTTGTGAAGTATGTGGGCCTAGGATTTCCATGTCTAATTCTGATAATAATAAGCCCAACAGCAATATGGAATTTGAAGTGGAAGATATTAAGCAGCGCATCCATAACTTAAAACCCAGTACATCACCTGGCCCTGATAACATTTCTGCCATGATGCTACAGCTAGTGTTAGCTCAAATTGCATACCCACTTAAAATACTGTATGAAACATCTGTGAATACAGAAAGAATTCCAGTAGACTGGAAACTGGTGTATGTAGTGCCAATAAATAAGAAGGGAGAAAAGTCCAAAGTCAGTAATATTGCCTTATTAGCCTCACAAGAATTTTGTGTAAAATACTTGAAGGAATACCAAAAGAAAAAGTAGTCACATTGATAGAATCAAATGATCCAGATCAACACGGTTTTAAAGAAGGAAGGAGCTACACAACAAGCTTGCTCTATTTTTATGAAAATATAAGTAAGGCTTTGGAAGAGGGAATGTCATGTGATGTGGTTTATTTGGATGTTAGTAAAGCTTTTGATTTTACTTCCCACTGGGCTTTGATAGAAAAATTATAATCACTTAAGCTTGATACCATTATACTTATCTGGATCCAGGAGTGGTTGACTGACAGAAAATAAAGAGTTCTTATTAATGGTCATTTGTCAGATATTGGACCAGTCACAAGTGGAGACCCCAGGGATCAGTGTTGGGCTCTATTCTGTTTCCGATATTCATTTCAGATTTAACTAAAAACTTAAATTGCCGGGCAACAAAATACGCTGATGATACTAACATTGGGGGTCCTTGTGGTACTGAGGTAGACATAGGTTATTTACAACAGGACCTTGACAGTGTATCAGAGTGGGCACATAAATGGCAAATGCAATTTAATTTGGAAAAATGTAAAGTCATGCACCTAGGTCACACAAATAAGAAAAATAAATTCACTTTGTGTCAGAATATAATAGCTGAATGCTGAGAAAGATCTCGGTTTCCTTGTATCTAATAAATTTGGAACAGACAAACAAACACAAGCAGCTATAAAAAAATGCAACAATGTAATTTGGTCAATTGAAAGAAATACAGTGCCCACTGCTTATAACGGGCATGTTAGTGCAAGTAGGTCTTGCCTGTTATAGCAGGTGGATGTTATATCCTCTTTTACAAAAGAATTAAGCTCCCAATGTCTCCCACTCCCACTCCCTGTAGTGTACCTCTTTCACAAATCAGATCAGTAATCAGACTTTCGTGCTGCTCCATAGACTGGCACAGCATCAACACAGTGGAGCAAATGTCAGCCAGTATGACAGTAACCTCGGCTTCCTCCTCCGTGTTGTCATCCGGGTCTTCTTCCATGTCATCAGCTGTATCACTAGGCATTGCACCAATGACTGCTCCAATGTCATCCTCCTCAGTTTCATGTGTGTTTGGGTGTGTTATTCTCAACTAGCTGACAGATTTTGTGGAACTCTTCATCCATGAGACAGTGAGTAATGCAAGTTAATTATAATAGGCGCTAATTGATGACAATTACAGTACAGCTAGCAGGCAGTTAACTAAGCAATCATCAACTGTTAAACTACCAAATCATCCTCAAATCCGCCCGTTATAGCAGCCGGCTTTCTATCACTATAAACAGAGTTTTTTCTTAAGGAGTCTATGGAATGGGCAAATGGTTTTGTGTTTTTGACCACTGTAAGCGGCTGCCCACATTAACCGTGGATGCAATAAGTGGAGTGGACTGTATTACATTTAGAGATAGCACTGTCATGCTTCAATTGTATTGAGCCTATGTTCATCCCCAGCTGGAATATGCATCCCAAATCTGGTATCCATTTGAGAAAAATGAAAGAGCTAAAATTGAGAAAGTGCAGAGAAGGTTCACTAGATGCATTACAGGGCTTAAAGAAATTGATTATGAGGAGAGGTTAAGAACACTTAATTTGATGTGAATAGAAACTAGGAGAATGCATTCTGATCTCCTATTTATATATGATGTGATGCAGGACCCTACCTTATTATATGATCTGGGTATCACTTTTAAACCAGATATTAAAGATATCAGAGGTCATCCATTACAGATAAAGGGGAATAGATTCAGACATATTCAAAGAAATTATTTTTAGACATCTCGGATTGTAAACCCTTGGAATTCTTTACCTGAGAGTATAATATTGAGAAAGAATAAAA
Organism: Neoceratodus forsteri; assembly: GCA_016271365.2. Classification (NCBI taxonomy): domain Eukaryota; kingdom Metazoa; phylum Chordata; order Ceratodontiformes; family Ceratodontidae; genus Neoceratodus; species Neoceratodus forsteri. The sequence continues at coordinate 706,674,393 of CM057455.1, forward strand.
AGGAGTTTAAGCAAAGACTATATAAATATATTATATCTGGAGCACATTTAGCTTGTTTTTAACAATGTTTTCTCCAGAGCGTTCATGAGCTATGCCTACTTGCTCTGTACATGCCTCAGTATGAACCTCAGAAGCCATTCAGCTGCATTCTCTCTATGAGAATTGCAGGACTTTTGTTAAGTTCTGCAGCCACATCTGGAGCTTGTGCTACAGGCTGCTCTGAGAGCAGTGAGTTGCTGTTTCCCTGGTGCCTAGCGGCATCCCCCACCCCCCATTGTTGCCCCCTTACGTAATGTTTCCTTGGTGTCTAGTGGTGCTCCCCCCCCATTGTTGTTCCCTTATGTAATATTTCCTGGTGTTTAGTGGTGCCCCCACCCTCCCATCACTATCATTTTGTAAGTTATGTTTTCCTGGTGTCTACGGTGGCTTTCACCATTTGATTGCTGGCTCTGTATTTATATAATGTTTTCCTGGTGTCTAGTGGCACTCCCACCCTCCAATCACTGTCCCCTTATTGATATAATGTATCCTTGGTGAGTAGTGGCATCCCCCACCCTCCGATCACCATTCTCTTATTGATATAATGTATTTCAGGTGTCTAGTTATGCCCCCCCAGCCTCTGATCATTGTCCATTTATTGATATAATGTTTCCCTGGTGTCTAGTGGTGCCCCAACCCACAGATCACCATCCCCATATTGATATAATGTATCCCTGGTGTCTAGTGGTGCCCCCACCCTCCCATCACTATTCACATATTGCTCTAATGTATCCCTGGTCTGTAGTTGTGTCCCCCCACCTCCAATCACTACCCTCTTATTGATGTAATGTATCCCTGGTTCCTTTTGAAAAAGATACATTACTATATTTAGTTTATCACTGAAATACATAGGGCTACTATGTAATTACCAGTTTCTGGCATCTCAATACAAAATGTCTGTTGAATCCTTTTCTAATAGCAGTGTGAAAAGCAAAAGTAAAAACCCAACTTTTTTAATGTACAAACAATCCACAGACAATTTAGTATAAAAGTAGACATTAATTACTATGTCTTCAAAATACTCTATCAGTTGTCTATTTAGTAGAAGTAAACACCTTGGGCCAGATATTGAAAAGTTAGCAGGGGTGATAAGGGGTATTTGCCTGCTCTAACCAGGTGTTTTGGAGTGGAATCTATATTCAAAGACCCCTGTAGATGGACTAAACCAATTAACACCCCAGGGCTAACATATTGCTGCACCCATGCAAATGACAGGGTCCCCTCCTGCATATGAGCACGGAGGTGAATTCAAAGGTTTGCATTTATGGCAAATGGCAACCAAGCAGTGCTATTTACACATCATGAAATCTAGCTTTTAACTGGGCACAAAGCGTTGGTGGTGGAGCAGTTGTGCTGCAGCTACCTGCCTTTGGTCATCTATTCCATGACAGACGGAAGACTCCCTGGTGTCTAGTGGCACCCTCACCCACTGATCCCCTGTCTTAATGCCACCCTTCAAACACCCATCCTGTAACATACACCCATCACTGGTCACTAGTGACAACCTGTACCATCTGAACAATTGTCCCATTGTTGGGCATATAGTCCTTGGTGTCTTGTAGTACCCCCCACCTCCCAAACACCCATGCTGTGGATGTCTGTCATTGCCATGAAGTTCAGTGTTACTCACCACCCCCTGAACACCCATCTCACTACAGCCACACATTGCCTGTGGTCTATTGACATCTCCCCCACCCTCCAATCATTTCAGTATGTCTCAAGTAGTCCCTAATGTCTTGTGGCACCCCCCCACCAGTCATGCACCCTGGTGATTTCAACTATTCCCTGGTGTCTAGTGGCATCCCAGCCCCCTGAAACCCATCCATTTGAGTGCAATATAGTCTGTGGTGGCTAGTGACACCCCCCCAAAACACCCATCCTGGTGCTTGCAATATAGTGGTCTGGTGGCACCCCCATCCCCTGATTACACATCCAAGTAAGTATCACCATATTCCTGTTGTCTGGTGTCTGGTGGCACCCTCCACCCACCCGCTCTCCTGAGCCAGGTCCCCTAAACAATCCATGGCATCCAGTGAAACCCCCATCCCAACCCCCACAATGCTTGGTCACAAACACCCCAGCACACATTGCTGGTCCAGCGGCCCCCCACTTGCCTCACCAGCACTTCGACCTCCTCACTCCCCCTTACCAGGCAAAATGGGGATATGTGGTGCATACCTCAATGGTAATCAGCACAGCCCTTTGCACACCTCCTTGCCTGGTCACCGTATGAGCCACAGTAAGTTTGTATACAGCACTTATTGTGGCTCAAACTTCAGCTGGCAGAGTAGGTTTGAGGAGGGTTGTGCCAGTCAAAATAGAAGTATACACTGCACATCCCCATCCTGTCTGGTAAGGGGAGTGGATGCTGTACTGAGTGCATGCAGGACAGATGGGGGCTGCAGGACTGGCAGTATGCACCAGTGCATTTGTCTGCCAGCATTCAGTGGAGGTGGGAGCGGGGGTACCATTGGATGCCAGGAATTGTATAGGGAATACGGGCTGGGAGATTGGGGGCTGCCACCAGACACCAGGGATGTGCTGCTGCTCCCCTGGTTGGGTGATTAGGGGATGGGGTTGCCATCAGACACCAGGAACTATATTGCAACCACTGGATGAGTGTTCAGGGGGTGCCACTAACCACCATGGACTATATTGCAATCAACAGGATGGGTGTTTGAGAGGTGGCAGTGCCACTAGATACCAGGGAATGGTTAGAATCACAGGGATAGGTGATTGGTGGGTGGGGGGGTACCATTAGACCACCAGGAGTCATAGACACGTACCAGGATAGGGGATTGGGGTGGGGTGCCGCTAGACAACAGGAAATACAATAACATATTGGGATGGGTGTTTGGGGGTTGGGGGTGCCACTTGCTCTGAGGGCTGATGTGGCAGGCATCCACAGATGAGGTGCAAATGAGCTGCCACTTCCCCTGCAGATGAGCAGATAATGGATATGCAGATGGCTCCTTAGCACCTTGCATGCCAAATGGGCTCATTTGCATTTTGTGTCTGAATATTATGGCATGGCTCAGGGTGTTATCTAGTTCTGGGGCACAATTCCCTGTGGGCTGGATATAGCCCAGGTCCATGTCAAGGTAACGCAGCTTGACTTAGTGTAGTGCTGACATGGCTTGATATTAAGATTGATAGTGTTGGTGTGCTATCCGACTTAATGTATCAATCTCCAAGTAGGATGCCCTCTGCATTTGCACTTGTTTGAATATCTTGCCCCTGCTTTTTAATTTTAAACCATGACCTCAGAAGTGGGTGCTGTGCTAGTCCGATGCTTCCCTCAGTTGGGGTAGACAGTGGTGTTCTGCTGCCTAATGAAGATGATAGTCTTCACCTCCTTCCCAGCTTCTGCCTGCAATTGATAAGAAATAAAATTAATAACTGTCAAGAAGCACCACCAGTAATTTACTGTTTAAAGGTTCACTAAGTTTAGAAAAAGGAACAAAAGAGCAGGAAATGCCCATGAAAAGTTTCTATCATTTACCCATGAAAACACAGATTGTCATTGGAAAGAACAAAGGTGTCAGAATTGTTTTTAAAGCTTTGTTTGGCATCCCTACTAATGACATATATTGGAAGGGAATTCCATGGCTTAATCATCCTTTGGAAAAAGAAGTAAACCCTTTTGGTAGAAACAACCCTCCTTTCTAATTGCAGTGGATGTCACCTAGTATTGATGTTATATATATGATGTATAGATTTATTTATTTATTTAGATTAAGTATTAATCCTAATCTAAATAAATAAATAAATCTGTTTGAAAACAAGGCCCATTTCCGTCATGTGATGTTGGTCCTTAATCACTTCCCTAGTCAATAAGAGGTCACTTCTCATTCTCCTTGTTTCAAGTGACATGTGACCTGATTTTTTAGTGTCTCATTATAACTTAGAGTTTTGTATCCTTGGATGTACCTAGTAGATTTTGTTTTGTATTTTCTATATATGTAATATTACCTTTTTTGTAAGGGGACCAGCGTTGTGAGGATTAATCAAGTAATGGACGGATATAGGCCTTGTATAATGGTAAGAGGAAGGATTGATCCCTTGACTTGATATTGCGCCGAATTGACCACCATACCCTGTTTACTTTATGTTTTCAATAATTTATTAAATGATAAATTATCAGGTATTATGATGCCTAAAATCCTTCTCATGCTGAAACATTCAGTTTATGGTTGTTCAGAATGTATTCATGATTGGGGTTATGGTTTCCAAAATGTATGACACACTGCATTTATTCAAGTTAAAGTGCATCCCCCATCTTTGTGACCAGTTTGAAAGTTTGTCCAAATCACTTTGGAGTAAGTTAATTTCTTCTATAGTACTTCAAGGGTTGCCTATTTTGCAATTGTCTGCATATTTTATATCCCAACAGTTTAAGTTTTCAGACAGATCAGTTATAAAAATTAGAAATATTAGGAGAGCCAGTACCAAACCTTTGAGGGACTCCAGTACTCACAGGTCTCAATTTTGACAGATGTCCATTTCTGATAACTTATTGCAAATTCCTGGATAGCCAATCATGGATCCCAGACACAAAACACTTCTGAATGCTCATATCTCTAAGTTATTTTATAAGGGCCCAATGAGGCACAGAATCAAAAGCCTTTTTAAAATAAATCCAGATATACTGTATTATGTTACATGGTATACTTTTTTCAGAATTACGACTTATAGGCTCATAAAAACTAAACAATCTGGTAGTGCAGGAATGCCCCTTGGCAAACCCGTGCTGTGCTGAGTCAAAATTATCAAGGGCTGCTGTAAATTTATCCATGATAATTCCTTCCATAACTTTATATAAGATTGGAGTGAGACTAATAGGTCTGTATATTATCCATAATTCCCCTATCTCCTTTCTTAAAAAGCGGCATCACATTTGCCCTTTTCCAATCAGCTGGCATGTGTCCTGTCTGTATACTTTTGTCAAAAATCAATTTTTAGGGAATAACTAAATGTTTTTTCATAATCTTGATCATATCGCCTTTTATACCGTCAAGTCTGGAGGAGAAACCGGGTTTGATTTTATTACGTTTAAAATCAATTTCTGCTAATGAAAAACTGACATTACTTATTAAAATGTTAGGCATATGGCAATGTTAGACTCCCTCAAGAGGGATTAATCTTAGACCTGGTTCTCTCAAATGGAGATGAAGAGAGGATCACAGATGTAGAAGTGGGTAGCCATCTGGGAACTAGCGACCATCGAACAGTATGGTTCACAATAAACACAGCAATAGAGTCAAGCCATACAAAGGCAAAGGTACTGGACTTTAGGAGGGCTGACTTTGCCAAAATGGGTGAGTGCCTAAGGAATGCACTAGCAAATGGGCAGGAAGGAGGGGTGGAAGAACAATGGGGAATAATAAAAACTGCCATCACAGAGGTAACAAGTCTCTGTGTGAAGCAAATAAACAAAACTAAACGATGTAAGAAACCACTATGGTTCTCAAAGGAAGTGGCAGTGAAGGTTCAGGAGAAAAAGAAAGCTTTCAGGAAGTACAAGGAATCACAGAAGGAGCAGGACAGAGAACTGTATCAGTTAAAGCAAAAGGAAGCTGGGACGGCAGTCAGAACAGCAAAGGCCCAAACCGAGGAAAAGATAGCCAACTCAGTTAAGAAGGGGGATAAAACCTTTTATAGGTACATCAGGGAGCGAAGGAAGACCAAGGGAGGGATAGTGAGGCTTAATAAAGGGGGGAGGTGGGCAGAGGGTGACTGTGAAAAGGCAGAGCTACTAAACAAATATTTTTGCTCAGTATTTACAAAGGAAGAGGGGGAGGTACCTAAAACAAACAGTAGAAACACTCTGGATACAGAAGTTGATACCAGCCCATTTACAGAAGAAACGGTTCTGAAAGAACTCTTAAAACTGAAGGTGGACAAAGCAATGGGGCCTGATGGGATTCATCCCAGAATTCTAAAAGAACTAAGGGTAGAATTAGTGACACCACTGACTACCCTGTTTAACAAATCATGGGAGGATGGGTGGTACCCAAGGACTGGAGGAGGGCAGATGTGATTCCCTTCACAAAAGTGGAAGCAAGGCAGAAGCAGGAACTACAGACCTGTTAGTTTAACCTCAGTGGTAGGGAAAATGATGGAATCACTTTGAAGGAAAGAATTGTTGAGTATCTAGAGGCCAGAGGGGCACAGGACCCAAGGCAGCATGGATTCACAGCAGGAAGGTCATGCCAGACAAATCTGATAGATTTCTTTGACTGGGTGACCAAAGTAGTAGATCAGGGAGGGCTATGGACATGGCCTACCTAGACTTTAGCAAGGCATTTGACACAGTCCCACACAAAAGATTAATATACAAGTTAGCTAGCCTGGGAGTGGGTCCCAAGATGACAGCCTGGGTAAAATTGGCTGGAGAATAGAACACAGAGAGTAATAGTAAATGGAGTCCACTCTGAAGAAAGTAGGGTTACTAGTGGGGTACCGCAGGGTTCAGTATTAGGACTGGTCCTCTTCAATGTCTTTATAAGTGACATTGCAGAGGGACTGGAAGGAAAAGTATGTCTCTTTGCAGATGACACAAAGATCTGCAACAGAGTTGATGCACAAGGTGGGGTGAAAGGATGAAAAGGGACTTGGCAAGGTTAGAGGAATGGTCAAATGTATGGCAGCTTAGATTCAATGCTAAGAAGTGCAGGGTAATGCACCTGGGAAACAAAACCAGGGAATAGTACACAATGGGGGTGAGATACTAACAACAACAAAATGGAAAGGGACCTGGGGGTAGTCATATCAGATGACCTAAAGGTGGGCAAGCAATGTGAGAGGGCAGCAAGGAGGGCTGGGGGGATACTGGGATGCATAGGGAGAGGCATCACCAGTAGAAAACAGGAAGTTATTATCCCTCTGTACAGACAGCTGGTCAGACCACATCTGGAGTACTGCGTGCAGTTCTGGAGACCCAGTCTTCGCAAAGACATAGACAGGATGGAAGCTGTCCAGAGGAGGGCAACTAAAATGGTGCAGGGTCTGCACCGGAAGACATATGAAGAGAGACTTAAGAAGCTTAATATGTATAGCCTTGAGGAAAGGAGGGAGAGGGGGACATGATAGAAACTTTCAAGTACCTCAAGGGAATCAACAAAGTCCAAGAGGGTAGCATCTTTCAAAAAAGGGTGTGCAAGAACAAGGGCACAATTTGAAGATAGAGGGGGCAGATCAGAGGTAATTTAAGGAAGTATTTTTCACAGAGAGGGTTGTGGATGCATGGAACGGCCTTCCGGAGGAGGTTGTGGAGTCAAAAACAGGGGTGGAATTCAAGCATGCATGGGACAGTCATAAGGCAATTCTAGGGGGTGGGGGTTGGAAGAAGGCTGCTGGTTAACTAGGATCTGCAACTTATCCAGTAGGCAGGGAAATGGGCAGACTGGGTGGGCCAAGCGGTCCTTATCTGCCATCAAATTCTATGTTTCTATGTTTCTATATTTGCTTCAAGCCTTTGTGGACTGAAAACCTTACAGAAATAATCATTGACAGAGTCTGCTCTGTCTTCGGGGTCTGTGACAATGTCCTTATCAATTGAAAGTGGACCAACTTTGCATTTTCTGCTTTTTTAGAGAGTTTATATAACTATAAAATATCTTGCTGTTACCTTTTATAGCTTTGGATGCTAGGGTTTGTTCTGCCTTTTTCTTAGCTTTCTTAATTTCTTTTTTACATGTTTTTTGGATGTTTTAGGGCCTCTAAATAAGTTTGAGATCTTGCAGTCTAATATTTTTTGAAAATTCTTTTCTTTTAATACAAAAAATAGTTTTAGTATTTTTTTGTTAACCATTTAGGTTTTAATTTAGCATCATTATGTTTAATGATAGTAGGCTTGCATTGATTGGAAGTATCAAGGATTTTGATCCTAAAGTGGCCCACATACTTTCAATTGGAATGTCTTTGAAAAGCCTGTTCCAGTTAATATTAGAGGGGATTGCATTTATTTTTTTTCCCAAGGTGGGTCTTTTATATGCATACATTGTTGTTGTTGTTTTGGATCTAGAGTTATTTGTAATCAATTCAAAATTGATGGGACTGTGGTCATTGTTTCCAAGGGGAGAAGAAACTCAACAGTTTATGATATTTAGGTTTTCTGAGGCAAGGATAATGTCCAAAATATGTTCACCTCCAGTTAGAGTAATTACATACTGATTTAGTGACAACATGTCACATAAGCTGACAAAATGTTTTGATTGGTTATGTTTCACAATTTTTGTACTCCAGTTTATGTCCCCCAGGTTCAAATCTGTCATGAAGATAACCTCTCCTAAGCCTGTGGTAGTCTCCATTTCTTTCATTATTTCCTCTGTGATGGTTTGGTGTAGTCTGGGGGTCGATAAAATATCCCCATAATTAACCTGTCCATCAAACCCTTGCTGATTTTTAGCCAAAGGGTTTCTGTCAAAATGTAAGACTTTATTTTATTAAAGACTTCAAAAGAGTTAATACAAGACTTTACATAAAGTACAATTCCACCACCTTTCCTGTCATTTCTGCTAACGTCAAACAGATCATACCAGGAATAGAGTGTCCCCATGAATTCTTATTTGGTCACCAGGTTTCAGTTATCCCCATTTTATCATGTTTTTCAATTGTGCAGCAGGCTAAAATTTCATCGGATTTGTTATTGAGGCTATGTGCATTTATTAGTATACATTTTACAGGCAGGTTTGATAACTTGTTAATGTGGATTTTTTTTGTTGTTGACTGGGTTATTGAGATATAAGAACAAGTTTAACTATGGTTTTCCACCCTCGATGCTACTGTAGTTTAAGTTAAAGTCCGAGAAAGTGGATTTGAAAAATTTAACAATTTTTCTGGTGCCTTTTTTTATTCACATGCACTCCATCCTTAGAGTAAAATGACTTACCAAGAAAAAAGGTGTTCCAATGGTCAATAAACACAATTCTTTCTTAGCTACACCAGTTTTTTAATCAAGCATTTATTCTTGCTATAATAGAATTTTTTTTCAGGATTGGCTCGAGGGATTGGAAGAATACCTGAAATTGCTACCTTGCAACCTTTTTTTTTTAATTTAAACTTTATTGATATATTTCCCTTTATAAAGGGCAGATACATGGGAACAAGATGTAACAAACCACATGTACAGAAAGAACTGCCCAGCCCACCTCTCCCACCCATCCCCACCTTACAGCAGCAACAAGACCATATAACCCTAAAGTGCAGCTATTGTTTCCATTGGTCATATGGAGAAAGACTGAGGTGTGGCTTAACATAAGTGAGACAATGAGAGTAAGGAGTGGAAGGGATCCCATATTTTACTATGAGCTGCAAGTCTATTATGAAGGCTTGCAACTGGCTTTTTCTATTTGGAGATTAGCAATGATTTCATGTAACCACTCTTGAAAAGATGGGGTGGATTTGTCTTTCCAATGGCATAAAATGAGTTTCTTAACAGATAGAGCAATCATGTAAATATGAGATTTCCTAATTCTAACCCTGACAAGGGACATGTCCCCTAGGAGACATATCTCAGGAATAAAGTACTCCTGAAGGCCCAGAGGGGGTTCCAGAGACATCTTGATTGAATTACATAGAGGGGAAACTTTGGGACAGGACCAAAACATACGAAGGAACGTTCCTTCTTCCTGCATGCACTTAATACATGTACTAGAATTTGAGAAACCCCATTTCTTAAGTTTAACAGGGGTACAATACGTATTATGTAATATATGGTATTGCATGAGATGCAGTCTGTCCTGGGAAACATATTTATGGCAAGATCACCATAGGGATTGCCAATCCAACTGGTACTGAGGAAGGAGTGAGTTCCAGAATCTAGTAGGTCCAAAGTAATCCCCGTATTTTTTATGATACAACACTCTGTACAATTTAGATATAGTGCTTGAAGATCCAGACAGTAGGGAGATTTCAAGCATCAAGGCTGACATCTTCTGGGAAGGGGGAGTATTCCCCAGGACTATTGTGAGTAGGTGTCTTAAGTGCATAACCTTAAAGTGAGATGAAACTGGAATGAGAAATTTTTCAATAATTCCACCTGGGGACAACCAGTGTCCCTCCACATCCACCAAGGAAAGCAGTTTTCCATCACCTAATTGGGGCAACCACTTACTGGGAATCAGCTTCCTGTTAATAGTAAAGGATGGGGAGTTCCAAATGGACTGAGCTAAGTCCGTCTGGGGGGAGTAATGATGAAATGAACATAACTGTGCAAAAACTCTTAGAGATACCTACTATAGAACAGTCAGCTGTCTTTACCTGTGACAGTTTGAGGTAAAATAGGGTTAATGGGTCCAGGCATTTAGCTTTAATTACATCTAATTCGATCTTAAGCCATACTGATTGTTCCATTTCAATGCCCAGAGATATCCATCTCATGCATTTTGCTAAGTGACTGGCCCAGTAGTATAATGCCATATGGGGAATCCGCAGCCCTCCCTCAAATTTTGGAGCAGCTAGTTTATAATAAGCCAAATGGGGGTATTTATCAGCCCAAATAAATCTAGCAAATATACCATGCAATTTTTTAAACCAGCATATAGGAATAAAAGTATTGAGAAGGGATAGGGGGTAGAAAATTCTAGGAAAGACATTCACCTTAATTATATTAATCCTGCCCCATAATGATATGGGAAGCTTAGACCATCTGTCAAGGTCGTGAATAATAACCTGTGAGAGAGAATTCAGGTTATTCTTAAACCATGTGGAGGGGTTACGGGATAACTTAATGCCCAAATACCTAAATGCTGTAGGAGTTCAGCATAAGCCTAGGGGACTAATATCATTCTTGAATACCTTATGGTTTAATGGGAAAAATAAGGGTTTACTGGCATTCAGTTTGTAATTAGACAACTCGATAAATCTTGCTATTTTATTCAGTAAGGGCAGTATTGATGAACTGGATGGGAGAGGTTTATCAACAAATCATCTGCATATGTGGTGACTTTAATTTCATGGCACCCAACCCAAATACCCTGTATAGAGATATTTTTGAGAATGTTTTGAATGAGGGGTTCCAAATATAAATTAAATAACAGAGGCAATGGGGGTAACCCTGCCTAGTACCTGAATGGAGGGGGAAGGAGTTAGAGAAAGCCCCATTAGCTGAGATTCTTGCTGTAGGAGATTTATATAGTACAGCGACCCAGGATATAAATACCGGAGGGAATTTGAAGGCATTCAATACCTTGAACAAAAAACTCCAATTTACCCGATCAAACGCCTTCTCAGCGTCCAGAGAGACCAGGCCTGCGGGGAACTCGACGTCTCTGGTAGCTGAGAAGACATGAGGTAAGGCACACATGTGGTCTGCTGATGAGCGTCCTTTCATAAATCCTACCTGATTCATGCCTATTAACTCAGGGAGTACTACGGATAGCCTATTAGCTAAAATCTTTGAGAGAATTTTAATGTCTTGATTTAGGAGAGATATGGGCCTATAACTTTGGACAAGCTCTGGGTCTTTGTCTGGTTTGGGGAGAAGTACTATCAAGGCTTCAAAGAGGTGACAATCAACCTCCGTCCAGGATAGAATATGTTGAAATAATAAGTACTGGTAGTATGAGATCTCGAAACGTCTTGTAGAAGAGGGAAGAAAATCCGTCAGGACCAGGAGCCTTATCTGAAGGTAAACCATTGATAACCTCAGCAATTTCCTCCTGTGATATAAAAGAGACAAGAGAGTCTTTGTGATGTGCTGGGAGGGAGGGCAGGTGGGAGTCTATCAGATACTCCTCCACGCTTACAGGGATGGGGGAGTGCTCCATGTACCCATACAGCGTTTTGTGGTATACTGCAAATTCTTGAACTATCTCGGTAGGAGATATTTTCAGATACCTGTCAGCTGACGATAGAGGGGATGAATCTCACAGATTCTTGTTGCTTGATACGGAATGCCAATTTAGCTTTAGTACGTATGATAGCTAACTCTGCCTTTTCCCAGAGTAACTCTAAATATCTATCTCTCAACAATAGGAGCTTCGTCCTATCCTGTTCTGAAGTATTGGCTGAAACATTAATTTCAAGTTCCTGAATTCTGGATAATAATGATAATAATTCCCTCTCCCTAGCTCTTTTCTTAGTCACCGCCATACATTTCAAGCTGCCTGTCCGCCCGAGGGATCGGAGCTCCCTCCTGGAGCCGAGGGTCACGGTGGCCCACTGTTCCTTCACCTGGCAATCAAGCTGCCTGTCCGCCCGAAGGATCGGAGCTCCCTCCTGGAGCCGAAAGTCACGGTGGTGCGTTAGAGGCCCACTGTTCCCTCACCTGGCAATCAAGCTGCCTGTCCGCCCGAAGGATCGGAGCTCCCTCCTGGAGCCGAAAGTCACGGTGGTGCGTTAGAGGTAATTAAACAACCTCTATCCAGCACCTGTGGTTGGAAATAGCCCGCTGACGACTACGTGCCGACTGCCCGCTCACCAGCCACCTCCCACCCAGGGTCGCCCTCAGTTTATAGTCCCTACCTGATGACATCACTTCCTGTGGCTTGAAATACTAAGTCCCTGTTTTCCTTTGCAGGTTATACCTACAACCACTAGAGGGACCCTCTGTTACTGCCTCAAGCTTTTCTAGTTTCCTTGGACCCTCTTTCTACCTGTCCTCTTCCTTCTCCCTCAGCCCTCTCTACCTTTTCACCTGATCCAATATCGCCATTCCCTGCACTCCTTCCCTTCCACCCCTAGCCCATCCTGGTTTAACCACCCATCCTGGATTTTCTCCAACCTCCTATCCCTTATCCTATCTTCCTGACCACAGAGGCTCTGCCCGCTTCCACACCTGATGCTGTACTACCTTCAGCCTAGATCTCCTGCTATTTGGCTTTACGCCTTTTCTCAAGTGGCCACTAGGAGTCGCTTATTAGCACCCCTTTTTGGTCCCAAACCTACCCTGTGTCCTGGCCCCAGAACGTGGAGCACGGCTCTTACCTGGGTCCCGTGTCCAACTGCCCTGAGTTGGTCTTGAACCTGGTACCCTGGCCACCAGAGTCCATGTCACTACCACTATTCCAAAGTGGCATCCACACTTGCTGAGTGACGCAAAAACAACTTCAACCTACCACCCAGCTGCAACCACAAGCAAAATGTTAGCCCTCCTATTACAATGCCTCCCATTCTTCCTCACCCTGGCACCATTGTCTCTCCAACCTAACACCCCCCCTATCACAATGGCACCTGATCCTACTATATTTCTGGAGCTAGCACTGCCACACCCTACTCTCATCATCTGCCCCAGTCATCAACACCCTCCCCCCAGTCCTCTCCCTACACACCTCCCCAGGTGCCCACTTGAGACTTATCCACCTCACTTTCACAGCCTGGAAATCCCTGCCCACCCAGTATGCCCTAAAGCACCCCCCCTCCTCACGACTTACATATCGAAAGCTCACCCTCTACCGTCCCCTGGCCAGGGCTGTGGTTTTACTATTACTTCTGACAGGCAACATTCATCCGAACCCTGGCCCAGCTCCCTCAAACCCTCCTACAGGGTCACCCAGGCTCTGCATGGCGTCTATGAATATACGCAGCCTGATGAAAAAATTAGACTCCCTCCAATGTTGGATCACCTCACATAGGCCTGATGTCATTGCGGTGGTGGAAACCTGGCTATCAAAATCCACGCCAGACTCGTTTGTCACTATTCCTGGGTACTCCCTCCACCGGGAGGATCGTGTAGGCAGAAGGGGGTGTGCGATATACACCAGGGATTCTCTCACTGGACTGACACTCCCTGCCCCTGTTCTCACCCATGGAGCGCAGGCCCTAACCCTCAAGCTGACTCCCGACCCCTCTAGGGGTCCCTCTATCTCACTGCTGCCACACTCCTTAAAACCAAACTGTGGCACTGGCTTCGCTTAACTGACTATCTTTCAACCCTACCTCACACAGCTGACCAAGTCCTTGTAGGTGACCTGAATGTTAACTGGCTCAGCTCATCCATCAACTCCACCCGTGACTCTTTTCGCAGCGATTGACATGTCCCAACTGGTCTCCCAACCCACCAGAATTAACACAAAGAAGGGCACCAGCACACTGCTAGACGTGGTCATCACAAACCCGCCTCAACAAATCCATGATACCCAGGTCCTTCCAGACTCTATTAGTGACCACTCTCCTATCATTTTCCACTGGGCCACCCCACTCCCAAACCCATGGCTCATCCCACTCACCGTCGGCGCCAGACCAGGTGGGCTTAAAGGTCTTAAGCTACATCTTGCCCAAATTAACTAGTCTCCTATACACCAGGCCTCTGATGTTGATGACGCCTTACCTTCTTCACCCAAACCTTCAACAAAGCTTGTGACGCTGGCTCCCATGACAGCAGTCCGGACCAAAGTCCATAATGCCCTTGGATTACCCCATCCCTGCTGCAACTCCTAAAACACAGGGATAACCTGTGCACCTGGCTAATGAAACAGGCCGTGCTGCGGAAAGACAGGCCCTACAACGCCGCTAGAAACAATGCACATGGGCCATCAGGAAAGCAAAACGATCACTATCAGGCGGCGCTTACCTCCTCCTGGGGGCACGGTAGTAAGTTTTGGGACAACATTAAGCAACTAAATGGGAGCTCGCGCTCTCCTCCCCCCTCCCAGATCACCATCGAAGGTACTGTCTCCACTGACCCTGCCCACATAGCCAACTTCCTCAACTCATCATTTACAGACCTCAGCACGGTCCTCCCCAGAGACTTCTTTGACCCTCCTTCAACCCTAACCGCCCCTGACTTCCAATATCCTAGCTTCCACCTACGCAGGGTGACCCCCCAGGAAGCTAGGCCACACCTGCTTCAAGCTCTTAAGAGCAATTATATTGGCAGCGACTCCCTGGACCCCAGTATCCTCCGCCGGGTCCTGGATCAGGTCCTTGCCCCCCTAACTACCCTGCTCAACAAGTCCCTTTGCCTGGGTCAATTCCCCGCTGGCTGGAAAACAGCCACAGTCTTGCCCATACACAAAGGAGGTGACAGGTCCTCAGCCGGGAACTACCGACCTATCTCCATCCTTCCACCCCTCTCCAAAGCCCTTGAAAACTGGTGGCAACCCAAATCACAGATTATCTGACCAAATACAACATCCTCTGCCATGAACAGCATGGTTTCGTGCAGGTCACAGCACCAGCACTGCCCTTATTGAGTTCTCAAATTTTCTGCATTCCTCCCTTGACTCGGGCGCACTAGCAGGGCAGTGTTTATTGACCTCTCAAAGGCTTTCGACACTGTCTCCCACCCCTACTGTTGGATGCCCTCTATCGCATTGGCTTTGCCGCGCCCAGTCTCCTGGTGTTCCAGCTACTTGTCGGACCGCCTCAGCTGTTAGAATTAATGAGACCTCTCCAATACATGTCCTATCCAATCCGAGTCCCCAGGGTTCCATTCTAGGCCCACTTCTCTCTCTCTATACCTCAATACCTTGCCCAGTGCTTGCACGGGAAAATCCTGCTGTACGCAGATGATGCCGTTATCTTCGCCACCCACCGAAACCCCATCTCTCTTCAAGATTCCTTGCAACTAGCTTTCAATGATGCTGAAGCCTGGTTCAAAAAGCACAGACTTGTAGTTAATCTAAAAAAAACCAAATCCATGCTCTTTGCACATCCCCAAAACAAACTCAGTAATTTCCCACTCCGTATCCTCCCTGGCTCTAATCTTCCTCTCGAGCAAGTCTGCCTGTACAAGTACCTTGGGGTCTCCTTTTGACTCTGCACTCACTTTCCACGACCACATTGATACTCTAGCCTCCACTGCAAATACACGGCTAGGTATCCTTTATCGCTACAAGCACTGCCTCCCCCCCGAGGCCCTCCGACTAGCAGTCACCTCCTCAGTCCTGTCCCTTGTTGATTATGGCCTGCTGTCTATGGTGCTGCGGATAAGACTGCCCTCAATAAACTTCGACACACCTTGAACAAGGCCTGTAGGTTAATCACAGGAGCCACCAGATTAACCCATACCTGCCAGCTATATGACTTCGCAAAGCTGCTCAACCTGGATGAACGGCTCAGATATCAAACTTGCCTCCTAACGAAAAAAACACTCCTTGGTCTATCCCCTCCCGGTCTGACAGCCTCTATTCACCTAGCTCAACCCTTAGTCCAAACTCGTAGCTCCTCCAAGGCCACCCTGTCCATCCCTAGATCCAGGACCACACATGGTCAACGGTCCTTCTACTACAGAGCCCCTACCTGGTACAATATTCTCCCCAGTTCCATCACCGATATCCGTTCAATCTCCGGTTTTAAAAACCGCACTTAGAAGTCAGCTATTCAACATGCGTAGCTGTGCCTGTCCCCAGCCGTAGGTGTTTCAAGCTCATTGTACCCGACAAAACTCTCTGAGTAGATTCTCAATCAACAACTGACAAAACTCCTAGAGTGGCTTGCCCCCCCCAATCTATCACCTGCCCTGTCCCAAAGCCACCTGTTCTTACTAACCTAGCAGTCCCAGCTCAAGACTAATTTGTCTGCTCAACCAAAGCTTGCTTTCCTCTCATTCTTATCCGAATAACTGTTATACCTGTCAATACCTAACCTGTTACACTGTTACTGTAAACAAAGTCATTTACAGTATATATCTGCCATACTGTTGCCTGCTAAGATGTAAAAAAAAAAAAAATGTTACCTACAACGATGTAATGAAATGTTGTGCTTTGTATTGTCCTCTTTGTGACGAGGTACCTTTGGAAACGAGCCTCTGGCTCAAAGGTTGTAAACTGATGTATAAATAAATAAATAAATAAATAAATAAATAAAATAAGGATGCCTCTCATGTAGGCCTTAAAAGGCCCCCATATAATGTCCACTTTTGCACTATTTAAAGGGTTGGACAAAAAAAAGGCCTCAATGTGTTCCCTTATGAGTTTACAATATTTAGAATCGTTAAGCAATTAATCATTAAGTTTCCATCTTGTTTCTCTCTTTGAGATATCCTGAAATGCCAGTTTACAAACACCAAAGAATGATTGTAGACAGGACCAGGTTGGATCGACGAGGTCCTGACCCCAGGCAAGAGAGTCTGAGAAATAAAAATGTAATCAATGCGGGACTGCAAGCCGTGTGCCAATGACCTGTAGGTAAACTCCTCGGAATCTGGATATAGGACACACCAGACATCACAGAGCCCGCATTGATCCAGTAGGTCTCTAAAAGCCCTCTGACCTGGAGAACCCCCCCCGATCCACCACCTGACCTGTCGAGGTTTGAGTCTACAACTTGATTAAAGTCACCCCCCAGAATAATCCTTATAGGAAGAAAAGGCAGGATTATATTTATAAGTCTCATGAAGTACCCAGGGTCATCTGCATTAGGACCGTATATGCTGTCCAGTAACAATGGTACTGACCAGAGAGTACCTATAACTAAAATGAACCTACCCTCTGGATCCTTGATAACTTGTGTAGAAACAAAGGGAATGCTCCTGTTAATAATAAGCATGACCCCACAACTATTGGAGGAGCCTTCAGCCTCATACACCATCCCCACCTGTTGTCTCCTCACTTGTGAGGCTTCCGTTTCTAATAAATGCGATTCCTGTAGGAAAGTTATCTGAGAGCGTAGTAGACTTAAATGTTTGAGAATCAGATATTGCTTAGATTTTTTCCTGATCCCCTTAACGTTCCACATTGCAAAAGTCATCTCCTTAGCCACCTGCTAAGGACTACTAGGTTTAATTGATTCGGCCCTGCACTCAGGGTATACAGAACATGTAATCTAACCCTACCCATTGCTGCTGGAAGGCCCTCCCACCACCCTAACGCCCCCATCAAAAGCCCAACTTTAAGCCCCCAGTACACCCCTCAGCCTCCCAACAAGAACCTGCGGACACCCACCCCTCCCAGCCCCCAATCTGTCACAAACAATGTTTAGCACAGCACTGGGTCATTTCTCCCTCCCGCCCCCAAGAATATCCTCTGCTAATGAGCATCCACATATCTCTAGGTATAAAGTAGTTTATGAATTGCATTGACAAGCCCTTAATGCCTAAGGAGTGGTCTCGGGCTTCCAGAGCCTGTGGACATATGATAGTGAGTCCAATAGGACTAGAAAAAAAAAAGGAGACCAGCTATCAGAGACGTGAATGTGGCAGGTAACCACGAGACTCCAAAATGAGAAGTGAAAATTGCCTGTCCCCCATAGAAAACTGCTCCAAAAACCAGAGCCAGGGGAGAGGCTAGTATGAAGAGGTAGCCCCAATCTCAAACTGAGAACATGAAAAAACCAAAAACAAGATGACAGCCAGAATGAGATCCTGAAATGAGAAAACAACTAGGAGTGACTACCCAGGGGTTACCAACCCCGAGTTCCAAAATACCCCCTGCAAAGCCTGAATGGGATAGAGACTGAAAGAGAACCCTCTTGACTCAAAATCACCCAGGTGTATTTTGATTGGGCAAACCGCACCCTCTTGTGGTCATATCCCAGTCCAACCGGCCTGCCAAAAGCGCAATGAAAGCCTGAAACCACTCTGAAACCTGAAAAACTAACATATAAGATCTACTCAGGAAGCCATTAACCAAAAGCCTTCCCCCCGCATGCTACCCCCAGAAACTGAGTATGTAGTATTCTCTGGAATGCAGTCCCAGATGAGCCATCACCAGAACCCCCAAAAGAATTCGCCCTGAAACAATATTAACACCAAAAAGCCAGGGCATGAAAATGGTAACAGTCAGGCCGTGTACTAGTAGCCCAGTTCCAATAGAGAAAATAAGCACAGCAGAACTCGGTCATTGGAAAAAGATTTCTCCACAAAAGAAATGAGTAACAGTTCACTCAGCAGCTCTCAGTGCATCCCGATACTCCAGAGGCACTCTCAGGTCGTCCGGAACAAAGCTGGCAGCATTGATTTAAGGCTTAGTAGAGCAGCTTCAGGATCTTCAAAATTAAGCCAAGAGCCATTTTCTGAGACTTGTAACTTAGCTGGGTACCCCATCCTGAATTTTAACCCTGCCGCTATAATCTTCGATACAATAAGGTGTAACGCTTTCCACTTCAGACGAACCGAGCCAGGGATGTCTTGAGCAATTCTCAATTTTGCCTTCTCCCATCTGACTTCTTGTAAGGCCTTGACTTTCTGCAAGAAGTGCTGCTTTTACAGATAATTCAGAAAGCGGCAGATAATGGGATGAGGGGGAGCATCAGGTGGGGGTTCTGATCACAGGGACCGATGAGCACGCTCTATCATGTACACTAGGCCAAAGGGAGAGGGACCGGCAACCCGATCTACCAGCTTCTGCACAAAGACTAATGCATTCTGGCCCTCTTCCCCTTCTGGAAGCCCCAGTATTACAACATTATTTCTTCAGCTATGGCCTTCCAAATCTTCGACTTTAGCTTCTAAGCGAGATAATTTTTGTCTCGTTGATAAAAGTTCAGGATCCAGGCTTTCCAGTTTTCTCTCGATCGAGACTATTCGGGCGGCATTATCCAAGACCGTGATAGAAACTTCATTCAATTTTCTGGAGAGTTATTTCAAGTCAGTCGCCATGTCTTTCATCTCTTCTTGAAATAGCTTAAATTCTTCCAAGAACCTGTTAAGAGTTAAAGGTTCTTGATCCCCAGCTTGACAAGAAGGGTCAGGCTTGTCTGGGCCACTCGAGGCTCGGGATTTCTTTGAGGCTTTCTCAGGAGTGGTGGGGGGGGGTATGTTTCTACGGGGCTTTCTTCATATAAGCCTCCATTTACTGCTCAATACCCAAAACTGGAACAAAGGATGTTTAATCACAACAGGAAATTGTAAGCAGAGGAATTAGATAGGCTTTAATGATATAAAAAGACAAATTTGTATTTGGGTGGCAGGAGCATAGCGGAGGAGCTTCTACTCAGCACTCTGCATCACGTGATCCTTGCAACCTTTTTTTTTTAATGTTGTTGCTAAGTTAGGTCAATTCGTAACAGATATCTTTCTCATGTATGCGCCCAACACTATTAGTACCCACATGTATTATAATTTCAGAATTGTTGTCCCTTACATGTTTATCAATTTTTGCCAAGATGGCTTTGATTTTGGCCCCTGCAAGACAAGTAACGGTAGTGTTGAGCTTATTTCTATGATGTGCGAATCCACAAAACAGATAATGGAATCCCCTATAATTTGGTACAATCTCTTTATTGGGGTTTGGCTATCTGCATTGTTACTAGTAGAGGAGGTATTCAACAGTGAGTTATTTATCCATCAGTCGAATGTTTGGAGACAGTGAGGCTTGATCAGGGGCTGAAGAGTTGTTAACATAGATGTTGTGAATATCAGCCCTTCTCCCTTTTTTACATTTCCTAGATTGGACTAGTTCCCAATAATTCTCCCCAGAATCATTTTCAGTCTCCCTGTTTCTTTTATCATATCTGCAAATGTTATTGGATTGTAAAATGCTATGGTTCTTTGTAGGGTGTGAGCTTTGCACTCCTTCCTGGGTGGGGGCTGGATCTGACAAAGGGATACTTTCAACTTGGGAAGGAATATTTCTGATCGTGTTGTCCACATAAGTTTCTAGTTCTCTTAGTTCTTTGAGCTTAGCTAACTCAGACTTTGACAGCAGGACTTCATTTTGAAGTTGGCTATGGGTATAACAGTTTGAACATGAAACATTTTGTATGACATCCGATAATGGACAGACATTTCCTAGTAGATGCCTACATGTACTACACATCAGCATATTATCTCCACTGGAAAGTTGTATTGTCTCAAAAAGGCATTTAGTGTTCTCCATTGTTATGGGAACTCCTTTTCCACCACAGGAGTATTTTCTTCAGTGTATGCCGATTAAGGTTAACTCACCAGCCCCTTATATTTAGGACTATTAAGATGTAAGTATCCTGGCCTCACTTCCTCAGCTGCCTCAGCTGACGCAGGCAAACACAGCTTGCCTCTGCCAGTGATGCCTCTGCTCTGCACTCATCTCTGCTCACTGAGACTGGCTTTTTTAAGCCTGTCAGTGCAGAAGTCTCTGTCCTGTGTTTCCCTGACAATTGCCTAGCAACGCTCCCCGGCCAGTAAAGTGCAACTTGCCAAATTAAAACAGCTGCAGCCATAGTCTGCCTTTAAAAAGGAAGTCTATACAAACTGCTAGAAAAGCACAAAAGGGCTCTTCAAACTGCAGACAAACTCTGCAGCAGCACACCTCACTAGTTTACAATTGTAAATTAAAGTACTGTACTTTTCAACTTTAATTACATGATGCAGCAAATAAAAGATGATAATGCTAACTTTGTATACACTTCATTGTTTTTCTTATTGTGCATGATGCATAAAAGAGGTTTCTCAACCAAAATTACAGCACATACAGTTTTGTTCAGTAATTAAATAACACATTATGTACTGCATTAAATACTGTGCAGTTCAGTACTTACCATAATGGGCTGTTTGATGTCCCATAGCCTGAAATCTGGGTCGTAATATATCAGGCTTTCCCTCTTCAGTGCAGTCTGGACTGAGTGAATCCAGCACTGGCCCTGGGCCATGGACATGGTAACTGTGTCTTTTCCATCTTCACCATACTTCTGAGAATTCTACCTGGCCCTGCAAGACAGTATGTACCTATGGGTGTGGGGGGGAATGTAGGTTTCATGCTTGGGAACTTTTAAAAGGGCAATGCACACTGCATGGTCAATGCATAATAAAGTGGCTATGTACAATAAACAGAAATATTCAATAAGGTATTCATACAGTACAATAAGATGCCAAATGTTAAATGTATTTTTGACTAATATAGTGCCTTGTATCTGTACAGTGTTTTGTAATTTTAAACCACATCTGGAAATCACACAGCCATGGCACTTACAAAGTGGGCAAACCATGATTTACTGTATTAACAGTCAGTTGTGATTATTGTTAGACTAAGTGTCCACTAATGGCCATGAGAAGCACAGGCAGTTACTCCAATTAGCCAAGCCTCAGGATCACACATCTGTATTATTTAAAGGCAAAGGGCCCAATTTTTAAAGGTTGATGCAGGTCTTGCTTCAAGTCCTGTGTCATCCCTGATGTTAGGCACAACTGTGTCAAACTCCTTTGTTTGCAACTGTGCCCAGCTTTAGAATGTTTGGTACAGTTGTGACATTTTTACACACTTTACAGCAGTGTGTGCCAAAGCTTTGGTGCTAGCCCCCTAAAATGAGTCCCTAAACAGTGCAAAGTTAGACCGGGGGGAGCTGGTCTAACTTATATCATCTGGTGTAAGGAACTTGCATCAGGGTTTGCATCAAACTGCCTTATAAAACTGTGATTGCCAAGTGTGTTTGATGCAAGCCACCTCATGCATCGAACTCTTTTATGCAAGTCACTTGTATTGATACAAAGCCTATTGAAAATCAAGCCCAAAGTGTGGGAACATAATATGAAAGGATGTTATAATACAATAGGGCACCACAAGTACTATACATTATCTACAGAAACTGCACTTCTGGAATAATACATTTTAATTCTTTAATTCACGTTATTTTAAATAAAAAATAATTGACTTTTACTCTTTTCCATAATGAGCATCATGCTGTAGTGCACTATGCACTATGCACAGACAGGGTAGAGAAGGTTCAGAAGAGGGCAACAAAGATGGTGTATGGATTGCATCACAAGTCCTATGAAGACAGGTTGAAGGAACTGAGCATGTACTCCCTGGAGGAGAGGAGGGAGAGAGGGGATATGATAGAGACATACAAGTATCTCACAGGGAGGAACAGGGTGCAGGAAAACACTATTTTTAAGTGAAAAAGATGTTCCAGGACTAGAGGGCATGGGATGAAGTTGGAGGAGGACAATTTAGAGGAAACATGAGGAAGAATTTCTTCACAGAACGGTGGTGGACAAGTGGAACACCCTGCCAGAGGAAGTGGTGGGGGCTGAAACAATCACGGGTTTTAAGAATGCGTGGGATAGACATAAAGGAATTCTGGTGGTCAGGGGTAAGGCGCAACAGAATTCTAGGAAAACATAAACTGAACTTACAAGCTCAAATGGGCAGACTGGGTGGGCCATAGGCCCTTATCTGCTGACACTGTCTATGTATCTATGTATCTATGCATATGTATTGGTAAGATTTTCAGTCTTTCTGGATTTCCTTAGTTGTTCATTTATTCTGTCCCTTATTAATGCCACGTGACTTCTGCCCACCTCCAAGTGAATCCATACCATTTGTAAAACCCCATTGCATAATACAGCTGGCATTGATCTCTTCAACTCCTGTTCCTGTCCCAATTTATGCTTACCACCAGGATAGATATTGAGTTTGAGGCACCGTTGAATCTAATGCTGCAAGATGCTCAGGCTTTCTGCTAGACATCGTCACCCTTTTCAATTTTCTTGTCTTATCAAGAGCAAAGTACATTTCTTGTGGGAAGGACGTATTGTTGCTGCATTCAACAGCAGGTGTAACTGGCACATGGGAGGAGCTGCCTGAGCTTGCTATTGCAGTTTCATCACTGCTACCACAGTATGGAATCTGCACATCAGCTTCTCAAACTGGATGAAAGACACACAGCTGTGACACCACTGGACTGTGTGTCTGTAATGGCAGGAGCAATAGGTCTACTTTTTTCTTGATGCTCGTACTCTTTCTGCCATGTCACAAGGTTCAGTTCTGCTCATTGGCATATTCTCATCCAGTTCTTGCTCATGTACACCTGGAATGTCCTCTTCTACCATTATTTGTTCCTCCTTAATTTCAAGCTGCATATGCCTATTAACATCTGGCTCCTGCTTGATTTCTCCCTTCTTCTCACTGTCAACATCAGGCATGTCCTCCTCGATTGCATCCTCCTCATCCCTATTAACATCTGGCTGGGTTTCAGAATCAAGTTTGCTGGAAAACTCATCTTGGTCATCCTTCATTTCTTGTGGTTCTTCAGTATTCACCTCTGCCAGGGTCTCCATTTCTGTTTCAACCTCTTCCTAGTAATTTTTTTGTACCTTAAGCGGGCTACTTCTATTTCCTGCACCTTGTACAATGTTTTCCTTGTTACTGCTTGATGTTCCATAGTTATCCATTTGATCAACAAGCCTGCACTGTAGAAAAAATAACATTTAATGTCACGTACAGTACAGTACAGTGCTGTTTTCTAAAACAAAAATGAGTTGCAGAATTTAGAAACACATTATTTCTTGCAAAAAAAAAACCAAAATAAAGCACAGTGCTGAACTTAACCTTGGGTGCCTTTGTCCTAGGCTGCTTTGGAGTCTTCAGGGTGTCTGTGGATTTCCCATGCTAGCATCTGTTTTTCAGTCAGTTGATATTCTCCCTCCCTCCCTGTAGCTACAGCAAGCCTGGTCACTGGTGTTGTCTTATTTGTCAATCCGAGACTTCCTCCCACTGGCTGACATGCCACTGCTCTGGATTTTCTCTCATAGAAAGCAATCTTGTCCATGGTGGAATAGGCAGGTGATAAAACAGTGACAAGTCTTCCAAACTTGTACAATAAAATACTGTTGGTACAATAGAACGCTTTTGTGCCTTAGGCAGGTTGAGAACAGGTGGCATTGAGTGACTTGTGCTGTTGCAGGTACACATAAAAGGAGCATTACTGCATCACATTGGATTTATAGGTGAGGTGATTGGATGGGAAGAACACCCCTCCCTCCTCAGCTAGTGATCAAACAGGAGTTCAGCATGTTTGTAGTTCATTTGCATCACCAGGTAAATAAAAAGGTCCGGCTCCCCATACGATGCACAGGGAAAATGCCGGTCCTCGCCCAACAACTAACACACTGAAATCTAGCCAAAGGAAAATCATGTATAGTATGTAAATGCTCACAGTCTGGGAAACAAGATCCGAGACCTGCAGGCAACAATGACAGAGGCTAAACTGGACATAGTAGCCATAAGCGAGACATGGTTCACCAGTAACCACACTTGGGAGACTTCAGTACCAAGCTATGTACTGTTCAGAAGAGACTGAGGTGCAAAAAGGGGGGGGTGGTGGAGTGGCCCTTTATGGCAATGAAAATATCAATGCTACAGAAATTCAGAATGCACATAAGGAGCCAGAAGAACTGTGGTTCACCCTGAAAACAGGAAATGGGACAGCCATAAGAACTGGGGTTGTCTACAGGCTTCCAGACCAGGGGGAGGACATAGACACATTACTGTTAGAAGAGATACTAAACATGACAGCTAAAGGGGAGGTTCTGATAATGGGAGACTTCAACATGCCAGCTATAGATTGTCAATACCAGCAGGAACATGTCAGAACTAGACACATAGTAGATTCCCTACTGGGCGAGAGCTTCAAACAACTGGTAGAACAACCCACAAGAGACAGGGCTATCCTAGATCTAGTACTGACTAACAGGGAAAGGATCATAGATCTCCAGGTAGAAGGTCACTTGGGGGCCAGTGACCATCACATGGCATGGTTCAATTTGGCCACTAAAACTAAATCATCCCATTCCAAGTCAAAAATATGGGACTTCAGAAGAGCTGACTTTGATAAGATGGCCAACAGAGTTAAGTTAGCCCTGGAAACAAGAAATACAGGTGAGGGGGTACAGGCAAAGTGGGCAAGCATTAAGGATGCAATGCTTAAAGCAACATCCCATTGTGTTAGAGAGAAAAGCATGAGCAAAAGAAGAAGGAAACCACTCTGGTTCTCAAAAACAGTAGCAGAAAAGGTCAAAGCCAAAAGGCTGGCCTTCAGTAAGCATAAGAGAATGCAGTGGGATGAAGATAGAGAGGCATACCAAACTTCCCTAAGGGAAGCAGGGAAGGCAGTAAGGCAGGTAAAAGCCCAAAATGAGGAAACACTAGCACGAACAGTGAAAGAAGGTGACAAGACTTTTATAGAAACATAAGTGAAAGAAGAAAGTGCAGCGGGGATATTGCTAATATCAAAGGGGATAAGGGGGAGTGTAAGGAGGAGGACCAAGGAAAAACACCTCTCCTAAATAGATACTTCTGCTCAGTATTTACTGAGGAGAAGGTAGGGTAGGGCCCACAGCTCAGCACAATGGACACAGGGGGGAGGGAGGGAGGTGTGCACTAGTCCCTTCACAAAAGAAAGGGTCCTGCAAGAGCTCACTAAGCTCAGGGTAGACAAAGCAATGGGACCTGATGGCATATATCCCAGGGTACTAAAGGAACTGAGGGTGGAACTAGCAGAGCCATTATCAGAACTGTTTAGTGAGTCTCTGAGCACTGGAGAGGACCCAGAAGACTGGAGAAGGGCTCATGTGATCCTGCTCCAAAAGAGTGGTAGCTGGGAGGAGGTAGGGAACTACAGACCAGTCTTACCTCAGTAGTGGACAAGATTATGGAGGCACTCCTTAAGGAAAGGATAGTGCAACACCTGGAATCCATAGAAGCACAAGATCCAAGACAGTATAGGTTTATAAAAGGAAGGTCCTGTCAAACTAATCTCATAGATTTCTTTGACTGGGTAACCAGAGTAGTGGACCAAGGGGGAGCAGATGATGTTGTCTACCTTGACTTCAGCAAAGCTTTCAATACTGTTCCACATAAAAGATTGTTTAATAAGCTAATTAGGCTCGGGGTGGGTCAGAAGTTGGTCAACTGGGTGGCAAGCTGGTTGACGGGCAGAAAACAGAGAGTGGTGGTAAATGGTATATAGTCAGAAGAGATGCAAGTCACAAGTGGGGCACCTTGGTCCTGTGGCCAGTCCTCTTAAATATCTTCATCAGTGACATTGCAGATCAACTGGAGGGTAATATTTGTCTGTTTTCAGATGACACCAAGATCTGCAACAGAGTAGATGATCCAGATGGGATGGGCAAAATGAGAAGAGATTTGGATAAACTGGCAAAATGGTCGGAAGAGTGGCAAATGGGATTTAACTCAAAGAAGTACAAAATCATGCACATAGGGAAGAGAAACCCTGAAGCCACCTATAGGTTGGGAGGGGAGATGCTGGCAGTCCTAAGGGAAGAATGAGACTTGGGCATCATCATCACAAATGACCTGAAATCATCCAAGCAGACCACTAAAGCAGTAGGTAAGGCTAGAGGGATGTTGGGTGTATTAGTAGGGGTATTGCAAGTCATAAGAGGGAGGTAATAATCCCTCTTTATAAGACAATGGTTAGGCCCCATCTGGAGTACTGTGTGCAGTACTGTAGACCACACCTGCACAAGGACATTAACAAAATAGAGGCAGTCCAGAGAAAGGTAACCAAAATGGTGCAGGGACTGCATCAGAAAACATATGAGGACAGATTAATAGAGCTCAATATGTATACCCTAAAGCAAAGGAGAGAGAGAGAGAGAGGTGATATGATCAAAACATTCAAACATCTTAAGGGCATTAACAAGGTGAAAGAGTCTAACAAGTTTCAATATAAGAAAAACAGCTGGACAAGAGGACACAGCATGGGATTAGAGGGAGGCCGATTAAGTGGGGAATGTGAGGAAGTTCTTTTTCACAGAAAGGGTGGTTGATGCATGGAATGGCCTACCTTAGGAAGTGGGGGATATCAATACAGTGCAGGGCTTCAAGTAGGCATGGGTTAGGCATAAGAGAGCAATAAAGATGAGTGTGAATAGATAGGCCATTGACAGAGTACAGGCCTATGGCACATTCATAAAGTAGAAATAATGGGCAGACTGGATGGGCCTTGCGGTCCTTATCTGCCATCAACTTCTATGTTTCTATGTGATGTGGTACACTTTAATGTTGCCAAATAAATGAGTGTTTCCAAAGTTGGTAACTCCTTAATGGAGCTGTTATCACATTGTCCTTGCACAATGGTGGAGATTTCAATTGAGATCAGAGCAGCGGTGAGGCAGATGAGGTCTGAAGATGAAAGCATCAGGGAGAGCCAGATGTTTCTGAAAAGCACAGGGCTCTCCATCACAGATAGTGAGTTGAGGGCCCACCTGAACCACAATATCCCAGTGTGCATTATGGCCTACCATTTGCACTAGTTATAGCACTGTTACTTTCTTCTTCTTACCCTTTACATATTGTATTGTATTGCTGTAGTGTAGTATTATACATTTACCTACAGTTTGTTTACAGAGAAAATTGAGGATGTCTTTTTTATTTTTAATTGCTACACACGGGGACACCATGGTAATTGTTGACAGTATGATCACTGAAGATAACAAGACCGCCATGAGGGAAACGGTCGAACATCTGGCCACCAAATATGGCGTAATGGCATCTGTCTCATCTGTCAAGCAAATGCACTGGCAGATGGGGTGGACATATGGGAAGGAAAGGTAAGGCTTTTAAAAATGTATTCATTACTGTGTTATCACAATAAGGTACATAACATAAATAACAGTATTTTATTTTTTAAAGATTTTGCCCCATGATACTGGATGTGAACAAAGAAAAAAGACTGGAGTAAGCCGGCCTGTTGGTGCAGTGGTGGGCTTTCTGCTTGCGACGCCGGCCACCCGGGTTAAGGACCGGAACCTGGGTCATTGGAGGGTGCGTCGGGGTGGGGAGAAGGATGGAGCATCCTATGGACTTTCCCTCCTTCTCTGGGAGGGGAGGGAAGCACTCGGAGCACTGAGGACTCCTGGCGGAGGCCAGGAGATCTCACGCTGCCGACGCTCAACATCTGGGAGGCGGGGCAGACGCTGGCATCGTTGCACGTCCCCGCCTCCGTGGGAGGAAAAAGTTAGGAAAAATGGAGGCAGACAGGACCACCGTGAGCATGAAGCCCTCCCCAGAGGACCTCACTTCATCACCATCGCTGCGGTTCCCCGACCAGACATTAGTTCACGTGGTCACGAGTATTAGGCCCTGCCTCCAGGTAAGCCGGGGTGACTGAGGGTCATCGGCAGCCATAGGCAGTGGTGGAGGTCTCTGGGGGCTGTGACTAGGGGTGATGGAATAACGGGGTCCTGCCAAGGAAAAAAAAAAAAAAGACTGGAGCAAGCCTGAACTCAGATAAAGTACAAGGAGATATTTTATAATGTGATGTTTTTTGACAAAACAACAGTGCTTTTGGAGCAGTTTGCTTCAATGGTGTTTTGTAAGAAGGGCAGGGACTCTGTGAAGCCGAAGTCAAAGTACCTGCTACTGCTTCATGTTGGGGGCTCCATATCTAATTACACATGCATCCCACTGTACATTTTCAAGAGTTTGTCAAACTACGGTAAATTGTAATGAGCAGTAGTCTGAGAAACCATCAAAATGTCACATACAATATTGTCAACAGGGCCTCATTTTTTATTCTTACAAGGAAGAATGGATGGAGAGTTCTTCAAGGAACATGTCATCAAGGGAACTCTCTGTCAGAACATAAGGAGAAAATTTCCGGATGAACATCGATTCTTTCAAGACAGTGAGCTCCATTTTCAAAACAGTAGCGTGGCACAAACTGAGTTTCTGTCATGCTAACCAGGAATAATTCTGGTCATTGGGATTTGAGGCCACATTTAAAGGCCACTTACGTGTGGTGGACCCCCGGCAGCACCGTTATGCATAACATTGTGCTGCACCTATGCAAATGAGGGATCCCTCATGCATATATGGCACAGCACAATACTGAAAGTTTCAGAAGTGCTAAACAACCTCCAGCATCGGCTCAGTTTAATGTTTCTGAAACTTGGCCCTTAACAGTGCACAGAGAGGGTGGATGCCCTACACTGGCAAGGGCTGGGTACCCTAGTGGTTCAGCAGTCCCTGCCAAGCCCTGATCCCCATCTGTGTTCAGTAAATAGAGGATAATGTATGGTCATTGATGGTTAACTGGTTTGTTAACCATCAAGAGGTTGCCAGGGTGACCATGTAAACATCAACAGCAAAGCTCAAGAGGTTTAGGTCACCATGGCAACCTCGAGATGATTTTAAAAAAATGGTTACCTATCAATGTACCATACATTATAGTGTATGGTACAATTTAAGTTTTTTACAAAACAAAGCAGTTCCTTACTGCAGTTTTTTTATGTTGCCACTGCTCTGCCGACACCACTGCAGCCATTTCAAGGCCATCCGATCCATTTGCTTGCATGCCCAGACTGTTCCCGGTTGCTAAACCATTGATGTGAAGTACCATCGATGGGTTAACAACATCGTGACGTCACATCTATGGTAAAATGTTGATGTAAAAAGGAAGATTTCTACCTGTAACAACGTTCTACCATACATTATAAAATCATTGGTAGTCCACTGATTCCTCCCCAGCCCCAATCCCTGTCCAAGCATAAAAAAAGCAAACCACGGCAATGCAGTGGTCCCTCCCTAGTCCTGATCTCACAGACATGAATAAAAATGAATAATTGGTGGTCCAGCAGTCTCTTCCAAGCCCAGATTCCTGTTCAGAATGAAAAAAGGAAATGGCGGTGGTGCAGTGGTCCCACCCCAACCCCGATCACCTGGTATACCAAAACTAACAGACAAAAAGGCAGAAAACAAACAAACCAAAATGTGAAAGGGCACCAGTCTCATAAAATTAAAATAATTTTATTTAAAACATGAAGGAGGCATATAACTGCCTGACACATTTCAGATGTCCACATATCCTTACGTTGGTTGTTATACCTAAACTACCCAATTTTGCTGGCCCAGTGATTCTGAGGGTTGAGGCAATGGACGCCACACCTCGCACCACACTGATGACCCAGGTTTGGTAATGAACCTGGGTAGCTTGGGGTCAGCAGGGGTGAGGAAGGGTTGAGCATCCATAGATAGCTCTCTTTCCTCGGGGGGGGACAATGCGGTACACTATAGATTGACACCCAGCAGTGGCTAGGTGTCAGCACAGGCATGTTGCCTAGAAGATGGGATGGACCATGTCCAGGGAGTATGGCTGCTTCCCCAGAAATGAGGGCCAGCCACCTCACCTATTGCATGGTTTATGGACTCAGGGGAGGAATGTAGAAAAAACATGGGAGCCGATGGGGTCCATGATGACCTGAGGCATTCCCCCACAAGATGCCACCCTGATGTCTGGATTTGTGTTTCTGTGGGGGGGTAAGATGGTACTCCTCTCCTTGGCCCTGCCAAGGGGTGCAGTCCGTGGGACAATTGGGGGTCTGGCTGAGCGAGGGATTGTCAGGTCAGAGAACAAGTCCCTCAGAGGGAGGGCTGTAGCTCCCATCAGCTCCACAAAGAAGTGACAAATTACCAATTAAAAATAAATAACCAATGTCCTGTTGGTCTAGTGGTCCCTTCCTTTCCCCCATTATCCAATCATCATCCCATCTAAATATGTCTGTTACCTGGTAGTCTAGTGGTCCCTGTCCCATTCTCGGATTGCTGTCCCAAAGAAACATACATTTCCTGGTAGTCTTGTGGCCCCCCCATCCTCCCACCCTGATAGGTATTTCCCCACCACCCCACTCGTCTCCCACCCGACTCGAGTCAGGGACCGGCACAGCCCACCTCAAACGACCATGGCTGGCCACCGACTGAACTGTCAATGAGCACGTTCAGTATACATTATGGCCCAGATATTCAAACTGTGCCAGGCTGTGGCGCAAGCTTGGGCACAGCGCAACTTGGCTGTGCAGGGGTGTGGACTGGGTGATATTCAACAGAGCTGTGCCATGGCACAGCATCAGTGAGTATCAATGAATATCGTACACTGGCCACCAGTAGTGTGCATGGCGCAGTGGCACTGCACCAGAGCAAGTGGCCTGAGTGGAGCATGGGGATGCAAATAGGGCCATAATATATGCAAAGCACAAATGGGGCCATTTGCATGTCATTATGGCCCCATTTGCATGCAGGTGCACAATCCCCGACGACTTGTGCCTTGCGCCCTGCCAGGTAGCAGCCATTGGGGACAGACACCCCCTGCAGCTGGAAATGTGCTCCACAGCCCGATCGCGGGCATTTGTATAAAAAATAAATATGTCAAATAGCCCTGGTGGGCCAGTGGACTGCTGTCTGCCTGATCGCGAGCATTTGTATTAAAAATAAGAATTCCATCCAATATCCCTGATGGTCCAGTGGAACGCTGTCTGCCCGATCGTGGGCATTTGTATAAAAAATAGGAAATATGTCCAAGATCCCTGGTTGGTCCAGTGAACCGCTGTCTGCCCGATCGTGGGCATTTGTATTAAAAAAAATATGTTCAAGATCCCTGGTGGTCCAGTGGACCGCTGTCTGCCCGATCACGGGCATTTGTATAAAAACTAAGAAATATGTCTAAGATTCCTGGTGGTCTAGTGGACCGCTGTCTGCCCGATTGCAGGCATTTGTATAAAAAATAAGAAATATGTCCAAGATCCCTGGTGGTCCAGTGGACCGCTGTCTGCCTGATCGTGGGCATTTGTAATGAAAACAATGAATAATACCAATATCCCTGGTGGTCTAGCGGCCTTCTTCTTCCACTGAGCTAACCGCCCACATCTCGGGTCAGGCAGTGGACAGCACCCCACCTGCCTGCTGCCCCCAGCGTTCACTGACCGACACCATCAGTAGGCTGCACGCCCATTGGTCCACAGCATGAGCCATCGGTAGTGTGTAGTCCGACATACTGACATTCCAGATAGCTGATCATTCATATCTGGAAATGTGCAGTATGGTATGGGTTTCATGCCCATTGGCCGCCGTAACCATCGGGCGACAGCTCCACCGACGTGCTGTCAGTCGGCGGGCGGCAGGGCAGCTGGTGGGTGGGCGCTGCTGCCCACCAGCTGACTGGGGAGCGGGTGGTGGGGCCCAGTGGGGGTGGGAGGGGTACAGCTAGACCACCAGGATATTGGTATTATTCATTGTTTTATTACAAATGCCCGCATCGGCAGACAGCAGTCCACTGGACCACCAGGGATCTTGGACATATTTTATTTTTATACAAATGCCCATGATCGGCAGACAGCGGTCCACTGGACCACCAGGGATCTTGGACGGAATTCTTATTTTTAATACAAATGCCCATGATCGAGCAGACAGCGGTCCACTGGACCACCAGGGATATTGGACATATTTCTTAATTTTTATACAAATGCCCATGATTGGGCAGACAGCGGTCCACTGGACCACCAGGGATCTTGGACATATTTCTTATTTTTTATACAAATGCCCACGATCGGGCAGACAGCGGTCCACTGGACCACCAGGGATCTTGGACGGAATTCTTATTTTTAATACAAAGGCCCGCAATTGAGCAGACAGCGGTCCACTGGACCACCAGAGATATTGGACGGAATTCTAATTTTTAATACAAATGCCCACGATTGAGCAGACAGCAGTCCACTGGACCACCAGGGATATTGGACAGAATTCTTCTTTCTTTATACAAAGGTCCATGAATGGGCATGGGGGGTCGCTGCCAGGTGCAACCAGAGCTTGGGTGGTCACCCACAGGTGGGACCTGCCATGTTGTGCCCTTCAATGCGGCACTCACCTGTGGGTGGCCATCCATTGTTCCTTTTTTTTTTGGATCAACTTTGTGCTGGTGCAGGTAGGGGTTGCGCATGCATGGCTCTGCACTTCCTGGGCTGAATATCGGGCTGTGCAGGGTATGCATGGGCATGCCCCCCTACCTGTGCCTGCATACGTTACTGATGTGCTCCAGCGCATCGGGATTTGTGCCATGCACTTTTCCCTTTTGAATATCATGCCAGGGAGCATCACTGGGTTGTGCATGGCACAACCCTTTTGAATATCTGGGCCTATGTGTTCATTGGCTGACTGGTCAAAAAATTAGCATATGCTGTATACTGTAAGCGCTTATTGACAGTTCAGTCAGCAGCCGGCTGTGGCGGTGTGAGGTGGGCTGTGCCGGTTGTTGGCTCGGGTTGGGTGGGGGGAGAATGGGGTGGTTTGTCACTACTTGCCAGGGCGGGGGACCACTAGACTACCAGGAAATGTATGTTTCATTGGGATGCGGATCAGAGAATGGGGGAGGGCAGAAGGACCTTTTGACTACCAGGGAACAGTCATATTTAGTCAGAACAGTGGTCGGAGAACAGGGGAATGGGAGGGACCACTGGAACATTGGTTAGTTTTGTTATACCAGGGGATCAGGGATGGGGAGGGACCACTGCACCATCACTGTTTCCTTTTTTTATACTTGGATAGGGATTGGGGCTGGGGAGGAACTCCTGGACCACCAATATTTCATTTCTATTCATGTCTGTGGGGATCAGGCCTGGGGGGATCACTGGACCACCAATGATTTTTTATTTTACATGGACAAGGATGGGGGCTTGGGGGGAACCTGGCCCTGTGCACTCAGCCGTGATGTTCTCATGCAGATGAGCCCATAACGGATATGCAAATGGTCCCTTAGCACCATGCATGCCCAAATGGGCTCATCTGCTCATTTGGGTTGAATATCACCCCTTGGGGCCATGGCGCTAACCAGTGTGTGCTGCACTTTACCCCTATGTGCAGTCTTTGGCTCAGTGCCCTGGTAGCACAGCACAAACCATGGTGACTGCTTGCCATGCACTACGCTACAATGGCCCCATATTCAGATAGATAGCCTGGTCAGTTTGGTTCATGTTATCTGTTTGAATGTGGTGCCAGAGCCAGCCAGCCCTATCTTTTCGTGCGACACACCTGTTTGCACATGCAGCCATCTGGCTCTGAAGATGGGCCCCAATGACTCTAAATACACTGCATCAGCAGCAGCTACTGCAGCCATTGGAATTAATTTGGTCAGGATACCACCAGACTAAGAACTGTACTTAATGGAAGCATCTGTAAAAAAGAAGCTTTTTTATAATACAGTATTTCAGAGTTTTATGTTCGTGACACCAGAACAACAGATATGAATCATATTGAGATGGTGTGGAATGTCATGAAAACATTTATCAGGAGAAAGAGAAAACCGTGGACAGAACAAGTCCTTGTTAATGCTATCAAGCTATTTTGGAAGACATTAAAAAGAAGACACTGCAAATGATAAAGTATATTGCATATTTGCCTGCCATAGCTGTCAAGCTTGAACGAGCTAGTGGAATGTGAAAAATGCACTGTGATATACTACTGTCTACTACATTCATTGTTTGAATTCTATTTTCTTTTGTAATTTACAGCACCCACAGCACTGTACTGTGTAAATATGCTTATTATGTTTTCTTCCATATGGAAATGTTAACAGTATTAAAATGTGCGGTACACTGTATTGCTCTGTGAAATGTATTACTGTACATTGTAAAATATTTCAATAAAAGCAACCCCCTAGATAACACACAGTGCACATTTATGCATATGAAACACAAGAGAGATGCCACATTTTGTTAAGTGCTCCCAGGAGGATGGGGGCAAATTCGAGGCAAATGGTTTCCCGGAGATTTCTGCCACTGGCATTTTTTTTTCTCTCCTGAGTGTCTGGATATTGTGAAATGTTACTGTTTGGCAAAACTAATCAACACTTTTACTGAATATGGCCCTAATGAAAGTGTTGATATTATAGTATATAAAAAGCACACTTTTCAATAAGTGCAGTATGCATACTGTCACACACATGTCACAAACTGTGAAGGTGAGCACAAGCAGCTCGCCACTTCCAATTTTTTTTCTCTTTTCTAAACTGGCTTCTGAAAACAACACTCAGCTGACCTCCCTGCTCTGGCTAGCCAACACCATACTCACAGGCATGGATAAAGGGTACCTCACTGCAGCCATATTTATCAGTTTCACTAAACCCTTCGACTCTTTCTCCCATCCCCTTCTCCTCTCCAAACTCCACTCTTCCACCCTTGCAATGGATTGGTTCCAGTCATACTTTACAGGTTGCACTCAGCAATTCCAAGCTGGTGACACCTTCTCCTCCCTCCATTCTTGCTGGAATCCCACAGGGGTCTATCCTCAGTTCTGTCCTCTTCTCCATGTATTTAAATAATCTCCCATCCATCTGTGTCCATTTCCAAATCCATCTCTATGCAGATGACACCATCCTTTTCTCTTCCAGCACATCTTGCCTAGAAGTTGAATCAAAGCTGCAAAATTACTTCTGCCGAGTACTTCAGTGGTTCCATAATAACTGACTGAAGATAAACTCTAAAAAGACTGCCTCCATGCTTTTTGTCACATCCCACAAACTTGCCAATACCTCCCATCTCTCCTTCTTTCATACTCTTGACAGAATACACATCAATTTAGTTCCCACCTACAAATACCTGGGTGTATGGCTTGATAGCCATCTGGATTTCACCACACACATAGACTACATATACTCAAAGCTCTGGCCTAAACTCGGGGATACGTATAGAAATAAGGATGCCCTCTCCCCAGAAGTCCATTGGGAGTTACTCACTAAGATGATACTCCTCATGTTTGACTATGCTGATGTAGTATTTGATTCTGTCATCCTCCCATCC
Organism: Neoceratodus forsteri; assembly: GCA_016271365.2. NCBI lineage: Eukaryota > Metazoa > Chordata > Ceratodontiformes > Ceratodontidae > Neoceratodus > Neoceratodus forsteri. Next base: position 706,710,601 of record CM057455.1, read on the forward strand.
CTAGCTAGGCCTGGCACCCTACTTAATGCCTTATGACATTTTGTCTCTAATGTTCCCCCATGTACCCACCACTACACTCTCTATTTCTCCCTCTCTCTCCCCTCCCTTAAATCATACCATCTACCTCATAGCACCACACTCATCTCCAGATTCTAGTTCAACTCTCTCCCTTCCTACACCTCAAATCTTCTATCCCCCTCTTCTTCCTCATCCTATCTGCTCTGTTCAAGGGACCCCCGCACCTTTTCCTTCCTCACCGCCATATAAATTCTGGTCAGGCTGCCTTCTTCTATCATCTCCCTTTGGAACTCTTTACCTAGACCCACCCATTTATCCCCATCCCTACATTGCCTCAAATGGACCTTCTCCCTCTCTACAGGATGCTCCTGCCCCTCCATCTCCTGACTCACAGCCTACTGCCCCTTTACAGTTCCTGGCCCTCTGTCTGCTGCCCCATCCCATCCTCCCCCATTTCCTTCTCCTCCCTTCCCTACCCCTCTCCCACACCCCATGTTCCATTTCCCCTTGTCCCTCTCCCCCTCCTCTCTTTTGCTCCCACCTACCCCTGCAATGCTACTACTTCATACCTACTCATTATTTTGAAATCTGCACATCTACCGTATTTCAAATCAGGAACATGTCTTCTGCATTATCGACTGTTTGTTTCCACTAAGTCTTGAATTCATACTGCAAATATTTTGTAAATTTATGAATATTTAAACTTTTTCCCTGTTTGCTTTTGCTAAGTCTTGAAACTGTACTATATTTTTTGTAAATGTATGAAAATGTAAATTTATTACTTTCCTTCCACTCCACCATCCCCCGGGTCGCACCTGGAAATGAGCCTCAGTTCAGTGTGTTTCTCCCGGTTACTAATATTTAAATAAATAAAAATGAAGTACACTACATGACACATATTGTCCCCTATACATTACACATATGTTAAGAATATGCAATGTGCACATTTGACTAACTGCTTCCAAGAGCAAGGGGGACACATCCAAGGTGATGGCTTCCCAGAGAGTAAAGCCAGTGGTGTGTATTTTTTTCTCGCCTGAGAGTCTTCATGTTGTGAAATGATACTGTCTACCAAAAATAAGCAGCACTTTTATAAGGCCCTCAGGCAAGTGCTGGTACTACAGTACTAAGGTATATAAAAAAGCACCGTTTTCAATAAGTGTAGTATGCACATTACCACACACGTCAGGAACTGTGCAAGTAACCCAAAGCACCAAAATTAAAGTACACTATATGACACACACTGTACCCTATATGCTAAACAAATGTTGAAAATTTGCTCAGTTCACATTTCACTAAGTGCTCCCAGGATGAAGGGGGATACATCCAATGCCATGGTTTCACAGAGATTAAAGCCAGTGATGTTTTTTGTCTCTCTCCCATGAGTCTAGATGTGAAATAATACTGTCTGCCAAAAATAAGCAACTGTTTTATTTTATTTTTATTTTATTTATTAGGATCTAGGATTAAATACCTTTGAGCTGAGAGCTATTTTACAAAGGTTCCACATCAATAGGAGGGAAGGCAGCATTACAAGGGTTCAAGCAACATAGAGTATAAAACATGTACAATATTTACAATAATTACAATGGATTATTCAAGCAGGTTAATATTAACAAAAAGAGACTACTGTGGGTAAGACACCCATACGGTTGCATTTACAGTAAGTTATAGGAGAGGATAGTTGCAGGTAGAAGGAGGTTGGAGTCAGCTCACTGGGGCAGTAGATTAGTGGCAAGAAGAAGTAGGTGGTAGGGAAGAGGGGGCTAAGAGATGATGGGAGGGGGGAGTAGGGTCAGAAGTGGAGTTTCTGCAGTCATGGACCTTGTCAAGAGAGACATGAGGGGTGTATGTATGAGGCAGGTGGTCAAGCAGAGTTTTTGAGCCACCAAGTGGAGGTAGGGGAGGGGGTGTAGGGGGTGGTAGAGATGGCATGTGCATGCCATGGTGTGAGCCGCATATAGGTGGGTCAGATCCCTGAGGTGGAGGGACTAGTGGTAACAGTCACAGGTGCTGGATGCAGAAAGCTGCTGGCATAGTAGTCTCTTGAAGTGGCCCAGATTTGGTTGAGAGGAGATGTCCTGGCTGAGGGCATTAAACCAGAGGGGTGCTCTGTATGCAAAAGAGCACTGACTCTGCATCGTTTGAAGCCAAGGAACATGGTAGAGGTGAGTGCTAGCACTTCTTGTCCATTGTGTGTTGCTGCTGTATGGCTAAAGCAGGTTTGCTGTGCCATGGGGGAGAATTCCAAGTAGCGCCTTTTTTGCCAGCAGGCAGGTTTAGTAGTGTAACCTCCCACTAAGTTGGAGCCAGCCCATTCGCGCATAGAGGTCACAGGTATGGGTGAGACGCTCAGCTCCTGTGGGCAGCCTGCAGGCCTTGTTCAGTGCTACCGATATTCTGCAGAGGGTGGTGGGACTAGCAGCACCATAGATGACCAAACCATAGTCTATGACAGAGAGGACGGAGCTGTTGATCGCTAGTCTAAGAGCGTCCGAGGTGAGACAGTGCTTGTGCCTGTGGAGGAGACCAGTTTTGTAGTTGACAGTCATAGCCACATTGCTGATGTGCTGGTCATAGGCCAGGCTGCTGTCAAGTGTGACCCCAAGATATTTAAAGTGCTGGGTAAGTTCGAGCAGCGTTCCAGATTATGTGCTAATGTTTTTGCTTCGAGTGCTGCAGAACATCATGGTTTTTTTTTTTTACTGTTTAGGACAAGTTTGTGGTCCTGGAACCATTCCTCAACAATCCTGCAGCTATGTTGCAGCTTGCACTCAAGATTCTCTGGGTCTGGGCAGTTTGAGAAGATTACTGCATCATCTGCATAGAGTAGCATCTGCTGTGGGCAGTGGCATGGTAGATTATTGAGAAAGATGCTGAAAAGAAGCAGTCCTAATATGGAGCCTTATGGGACCCCAGATTTTACAGGCAGATAATCAGAGAGGACATTGTTTATTTTCACTCTTTGTGTACATTGTCCTAGGTAGCTTTTGAACCAGAGGGTTGATTTTGCAGAGATGCCAGTGGAGGTTAATTGGATTAAGAGTAGGGAGTGGTGGACATTATTGAAGGCCTTTGAGAGGTCAATGAATACTGCCCCTGCTAGGGTTCCTTGATCCAGGGACTGGTGAATAAACCCAGTGAGTTCAAGTAGTGCTGTGGAGGTACTGTGACCTTTACAGAAGCCATGCTGCTCTGGGCATTGGATTGAGTATTTTACAAGATATTCGACCAGCTGGTCAGCCACTATGCATTCTAGCACTTTGGAAAGCGGTGGCAGAATTGAGGGGCCTGTAGTTTGACAGCAATACCTTATCTCCATTTTTGGACACAAAAGTCATGACGGCAGATTTCCACAGCTGTGGAAATTGTGAGTGGCAGAGCGACATGTTCAGGATGTTGATTATGGGAAGGAGAACTTCATCAATAGTAAGGGCAACCAGTTTGAGGTCCAGTGTGTCTGCACTATGTCTTGATTTCCCAAGCACTTTGAGGAGGTATTTCCTGACTTGTGCGGTGGTAAGTTTCTTGAAGTAAAAAGGAGGGGCTGAGTGAGTGCAAGCATCAGTAGTAGAGGTGTTAGAGCATGGAGGATCATAGAAGAAGTCTGGGGGTAGTGTCCCAGAGAGGTCCGTGAACACTTCGTTGAAGGTGTTGGCTAAGGTGAGTGGGTCCTGGGTAGGTGTTCCATGTATATTGATTAGGTTCAGTGCCAATTTCACATCCTTACCTAAGACTTCCTTCAAGTTGGCCCAAAAATTTTTTCTGTCACCCCAGGAGGCAGTGAGTGACTCCTTGTGGTGTTTTGGTTTGGCCTGGCATATTTCCTGGGTGTAGGCATTTCTGGCTTGCTTGTAGGCTAGTACATCTGTAGGTTTACCCGACTCTCTGGCAAGGTGCCATAGGTGATTGTGCTTTTTCAGTTTGCTTATAAGGTCAGATGATAACCATGGGTTAATTGACCTCCTTGCTTTGACCTTTTTGTGGGGTGCATGAACATCACAGACTTGCGTGAATTGTTTTATGAAATAATCCAGTGCAGTACTGACGTCAGTAGCATAGTCAATTTGTGACCAGTCGGAGGTGGCAAGATCATGCTTCAGGGACTAAAGATGCCCACACTTTAGTACCCTATTGAAGGTGAAGCATGGAGGCGGCTTGAGAAATTTGACCGGTTACAAGAGACTGGGGAGTAGTCACTAACAGCATCAGGGTGCACTGTCACATTGGTAAGTCATTCTGGGTTGCTTGAGAGTATCCAGTCTAGGAGGGTGCTGGTGCCTGTTTTGTAATTAACCCTGGTAGGGAAGGAGACAAGCTGGGTAAGGTGAACTGCTGAGATATCGCCCCTATATGTGCATGCATCGAGTGGAGCCAGTTGATGTTAAAGTCCCCTAGATGGATCAGAGTTAGTGGGCAGGCCATGGATGAAGTTGACAATACCCTTGAAGCCCCTTTTGTGTTCATTAGGGGGAACATAGACAGAGACGATAGTTAGGAATTTGATGTGTGCCCCAAGAATGGCTTTAACTGCTAGGGCCTGGGCATGGGGCCTGGGATCCACTTGGGGGAGGGCAAGACCTTTAATAGTGTCCTTGACGTAGATGGCACAGTCACTCCCTCTCTTGGAAGCCCTGTCAAGCCTGAAAACGTGGAAGCCAGGTAGGGCAACTTCATTATTTTTTTTTTATTTATTTATTTAGCTTTTGTTGACCGGGTAAGTGCACTAGACAAATCCTGCCTATTTCCAGGCACGACCCGGGGGAGAGGGATACAGATGAATGCCAGCTGATCTTGAACCAGATTGAGCTGTTGGTGGTATTTTTAGTGAATAAGGGAAATTTGGCCAGGACACCAGGGAGATTCCCCTACGCTTTTCAATAAGTGCCATGGGATCTTTAACATCCATCTGAACTACCACCAATCCAGGCAGATGGGACCTCGGTTTAACGTCTCATCCGAAAGATGGCACCTCAGAAGTGCAGCACCCCTCTCATGCTGCACTACAGTGTCAGTACTGGGATATTAACCCAAGTGCCAGATGTGGGAACTGAACCCACAGCCCTCTGATCTCCCAGCCTCAGAGGCGAGTGTGCTACATACTGAGCCACTGACACTGACTGACTGATTATCAGAGATCTTTGGTGAGTGCCAGGTTTCAACTACTGACAGGATGTCAGGGTTCTGCTGAGTGTTCCAGGCTTGAAGTTGGTCCAGATTGCTTGGGAGACTTTGAATGTTTATTGATACACTTTTGATCGTACCATGTCCTGGGCAATTTTGTGGGTGATGTGGGCTTGGTGGACTAGGGCTTGGGTGCACATCCCCCGTCTTGAGCAATAGGAGGCAGTGTGCAATTTGCCGGTAGTCACACAACTTTTTACAAAGACTGCTATTTTTCTTCTTATATGTAAACTGTGTGCAGGACACTGAGAGTCCAGGTGGTTAAGAGTGAAGGATCTTGTTGGGGCAGAGGTAGCTGTTCCCCAATGTCAGCCACCAACTCAGCAGTAGTATGAGCCAGAGAGAGGACCAGGCTCCTTTAGCAATCAGGAAGTAGTGCCCAGTAACACAGTAGGGTTCATAGTGTATATGCATGCCAGGGAACATTGGTTGCTGTGGAGCCTGTTGACATCTGGCAATATGGCCATGGCAAAAGATTGTGAGGAGGATAAGCTGCTGTAGCAGGGTGCAGAGACTGGGCATAATTTACAGCCAGGGTAGGCAGTGAATTTGTGAAGACTTATGAGATATGGCAGCAGGAATAAGCAGTTATAGAGCCCCTAGTGGTGTCATGGCATAGGCTGCAGATGGGAAAGTTGATACTTAGTAATTTACAAGGCCTCGTGATCACTCTACCTTATAAAGCAAGGTGTTGAGCTAGGGTGGGTGGGGAGCCGGTGCACAGCGTTGGTGGAGTAGCACTTAGCAGCTGGATCCATACCTTGCTGGTCTGGGATCTGGGCTGGAGGTCTCGGGCAGTGGTCTGAGAGGAGATGGCCATCCGGGGAGCAGCAGCGAAGCTATGGAGCCCTGTTGAGGGGGTCCCAGCTGCTTGCTGGTCTGGGATCCAGGCTAGAGGTCTCAGGCGATGGCCTGAGAGGAGCCAGCTGTCCAGGGAGTGGCAGCGGAGCTGGGGAGCCCTGTGGAGGGGGTTTTGGCTGCTTGCTGGTCTGGGATCCAGGCTGGAGGTTTTGGGTGGTGGCCTTAGAAGTGCTGCCTATCCAGGGAATGGCAGCAGAGCTGGGGAGTCCTGTGGAGGGGGTCCTGGCTGCTTGCTGGTCTGGGATCTGGGCTGGAGGTCTCAGGCTGTGGCCTGAGAGGAGATGGCCATCCGGGGAGTGGCAGCGGAGCTGGGGAGCCCTGTGGAGGGGGTCCCGGCTGCTTGCTGGTCTGGGATCCAGGCTGGAGGTCTCGGATGGCAGCCTGAGAGGAGCCAGCCATCCAGGGAGAGGCAGCAGCGCTGGGGAGCCCTGTGGACGAGGTCCTGGCTGCTTGCTGGTCTGGGATCTGGGCTGAAGGTCTCGAGCAGTGGCCTGAGACGAGCTGGCCATCCAGGGAGCAGCATCAGAGCTGGGGAGCCCTGTGGATGGGGTCCCAGCTGCTTGCTGGTCTGGAATCCGGGCTGGAGGTCTCAGGCGGTGGCCTGAGAGGAGCTGGTCATCCTGGGAGCAGCAGTGAAGCTGTGGAGCCCTGTGGAGGGGGTCCCAGCTGCTTGCTGGTCTAGGGTCTGGGCTGGAGGTCTCAGGCAGCAGCCTGAGAGGAGCCAGCCATCCGTGGAGCAGCAACGGTGCTGAGGAGCACTGTGGAGGGGGTCCCGACTTCTTGCAGGTCTGGGATCCAGGCTGAAGGTCTTGGGCGATGGCCCGAGAGAAGCTGGCCATCCAGGGAGTGACAGCGGAGCTGGGGAGCCCTGTGGAGGGGGTCCCAGCTGCTTATAAAGGCCCTCATGTAAGTGCTGAAACTACATTAAATAGGCACCAAAACAAAGTACAATACATGACACACACTGTCCCCTAAATGCTAAACAAATGTTAAAATGTGCTCTATGAATTTTCCATTAAGTCCTTAGGGGAGGAACAGTGACACGTCCAGGATCATTTGTATTCAAGAGATTTCAGCCACTGTCACAGTAGCCCCAATTAAGCATAATCTTTGAAGTTCCTGTGGTGCTAAATACTGTATTGAAGGCAATCTGGCCAGAAATTATGTTCACATTCTACATGCTAACACTGAATTTAGTGATTTTCACTTTGGGTCATTTTTTACCTGGTCACCATGACAACATCTAAACTCGAAGCAAAGTAGCTGCCACCCTTTCAGATGTTAATATCTGGCCAGCAGACGTGTGAACAGTGAAAATGGAGGAAGGGAGATGACAGGCATGACATGATTAGAGAGTTAAGGACAACATATAGGATTATTTCAGCAGGATCACAGAGAAATACCTGTTTGGTAAAGAGGTATCAGCTTTTATAAACAGAAAAAAAATTGTTCATGCAAATTTGATGTCCATCTTCTAGTACAGTGCACCACAACACAGAGTGGAATATTAATTGGGATGGGGAAGGGGATTGCTAAAGGCATGACTAGATTAAGCAGTTTACAGGTACCCTAAAAATGTAAGCAGACTCACAAAAGTGATGTCAATATTATATATCCAAATGTACAAGATTGGCAAAGACTCATGGATAGAGTTATTAATACTAGCATCACTTTACTGAACACCTGCCCATGCCCGTGCTAGAAAAGGTATGTGCCAGAAATGAAAATAATAAAAAACAACACAGCACATACTGCACAGTACAATAGTTTTTTGGAAAATGGCTGAAGGAAGAATGCTAATGCAACCAGGAAACTTTGTGTTGGGGTTCCTGAGCCCACAGGGATGGGTGCTCACCATGCCCACTCAGTGCGATTGGTTGATGAATGGAACTGGGTACAGTACAGTGCAGTACATGCAGCATACTGTTAACTGTATTTTGCAGTGAATGCATAACCTTGAACAGCCTTGTTTAATATTGCATCATTACAGGATGCTGAAGGGATGACTGTGGTTCTGAGGGAGGTCACCAGAGGAGGAAGGGACTTCATGTGCTGTCCGAGAAACAGCTTTTAGGCCTTAGACAGACAGTAGTGCAGTGTGAGAGTCACAGAAAATAGTAATCATGTTTGGCATTTCTGCAGGTTTTTGCCTGAAATTTCTAACTCGTGTTCCCTAAGGTGTCCCTAACATCCCGAGAAGCACAGATCTGTACCCCAAGCAAAGATTTTTTTTTTTTTGGTCGGGTGCATCTTGTGCTCTCTGAAAAACAGAAAAACAGGGTTATTCCCACAGAAACAATGCATTTGGGGTGTCAGAACAAATGGCTGATAGATTTTGCATTTATGCATCCTTTGGCCTGAAATTTCAGAATCCTACTCCCCAAGATGTCCCCTAAGCACCTTTAGAAGAACAAATCTGTACTCTAATCAAAAGTTCATTTTTGGGGGGGAGAGCACCATGTGTTCTCTGAGCAGTTTGAGAGTCACAGAAAATGGTGACCATGTTTGGCATTTCTGCATATTTTCCCTGAAATTTCCGAATCTTGTTCCCCAACATGGCCTCTAACCTCCCCGAGAAGCACAAGTCTGTACCCCTAACGAAAGTGCATTTTGGGAGAGGGATGCTTCTTGTGCTCTCTGAGAAACAACTTTGTTCCACTTGAAACTAATGCAAACTAATGCATTTAGATTGTTATAGAAAATGACAGACAGGTTTGGTATTTCTACATACTTTCCCTGGACATTTCAGACTCTTGTGTCTCCTAACCACCACTGGAAGCACAAATCTGTATTTCAAGTGAAAGTTCATTTTCAGGGGGTGGGTTCATTTGCTCTTTGAGAATCCACTTTGTTCTCCTTGAAACTACAGCATTTAGATTGTCACAGAAAACGGCTGACAGTTTTGGCACTTCTGCATACCTTCCCCAGAAATTTCAGAAGCATGTGTCCCCTGACCTCCCCGGTATCAGAGGTCCATACTCCAAGCAAAAGTTCCTTTCATATTGTGTGTGTGTGTGTGTGTGTGTGTGTGTGTGTGTGTGTGCTTCATGTGATATCTGAGAAACAGCTTTGTTCCCAGTGAAACAAATACATTTGGAGTGTCACAGAAAATGGCTGATAGGTTTTGCATTTCTGCATCCTTTAGCCTGAAATTTCAGCATAATGTTCCCCGAGGTATCCACTAATCACCCATAGAAGCACAAGTCTGTGCTCCAGCAGAAAGTTAATTTTTGGGTGGGGACTTCATGTGCTCTCTTCTAAAATACAGCCTTCTGGCCTTAGATAGTCACTAATGCATTTTGAGACACAGGAAATGGACACTATGTTTGGCATTTCTGCACAATTTTGTCTGCAATTTCAGAATCATGTTCTCCAAGGTGTTCGCCAACCACACCTAGAAGCAGAAGTCCGTAATCCAAGCAAAAATGAATTCTCGGGTGGAAGGGGGAGATTGCTTCATGTGCTTTCTGAGAAACAGGTTTGTTCCCTTTGAAATTAATGCATTTAGAGTCTCACAGAAAATGGCAGTTTACTCACCTGGTAAAGGTAATTATAGGTGCACCTTCTTACAACACTCCGAGTCTCAACACATGGGTAGTAAGCGCTCATCTCATAGGCTGATGCACAAAGGAATCCCAAAATTCGAAATCCAATCCCTCTCCTATCCTTGCTGTTCCCAGAATCCTCAGTATGATATCTTCCAAAGTTCGTTTCCCTCCTGAAATTAAACTGTTAAACAACCAAGAAGAAGCAAAAAACACCCTGCTTTCCGTTGGCCCCATGAGGGGCCGTTGGTTAGAATAATACACAACACGGTGATGTTATGTCGAGAGATATTCTTTACTATGTACTGTTGTTTATAAACATCTGATACCTTGTTACATAGCTACTGACTGTGTGGAGTCTATGTCCCATAACTGTGTACAGTTAGTTATCGAGAGTTTCAGATACATTCTTAGGTGTATCACTCTATATGTTTTCCTTAAACTGTAACACTATGTATATATATATATATATATACACACATGTTCCTCCGCAATGGGTGGGATACAGAGTGCTGTAAGAAGGTGCTCCTATAATCACCTTTACCAGGTGAGTAAACTACCATTATCTATCGCACCTTCTTACAGCACTCAGAGTCTCAACACATGGGAAGATTGTACAGCAGTATTAGACTTTGTCCTGGGTGGGAGGAGGAACTGGGATCAATGCTGTCTGGAACACCCTGCAACCAAACTCTGAGTTTCCTGTTAGGCCAGTGTCTAACCAGTAGTACCTGAGAAAAGTGTGCGGGGACTCCCAGGTTGCTGCCTTGCAAATCTCTCTGACCGATGTGGAGTTGCGTTCCACCCAAGATGTGGCTACTGCTCATGTGGAGTGGGCTCTGATGTTTGCTGGAGGGATATTTCCTCCGCTCCTGTAGGCCCTCGCTATGGCTTCCCGTAGCCATCTAGCAATAGTGGATCTGGATGTGGCTAGACCTTGTTTATTGCCTTGGATCAATATGAACAGCCTGTCTGTCTGACGGAGAGTCTCTGTCCTGGTCAGGTAGGTCCGAATTGCTTGGGCTGGGTCTAGATTCAGTAGGGTTTCCCCTGTGAGGGTCCCCTAACTGGTGGTTGAGAGTAGGGAATGAGATCTCTTGGGACGTGTGGTAGGCGTTGGCCACCTTCGGGATAAAGGATGGGATGGGTTGGAGTACGACCCTATCTGGGAAAAAACAGATAAATGACTCTCTGCAAGATAAGGCCTGTAATTTGCTAGTTCTCTTGGCTGATGAGACAGCTACTAGGAATACGGTCTTCATCGTAAGTGCAGATAAGGGAATGGATTCAATGGGTTCAAATGGTGGGATGGCAAGAGCGTCAAGTACCAAATTGAGGTGCCATGGAGCTGTTAGGGGTCTTGGGGTGTGGCTGATAGGGGTTGCAGCCTTTAGGAAAGCTTGAACCAAAGGGTGGGCTCCGGGTAAATGTCCATTGGTTTCTCCCCTTATAGCCCCTATTGCGGCCATCTGTACCCGCAGAGATGCGGCTGATAACCCCTTTTCCAACCCTTTTTGAAGAAACTCTAATACATTCATAATACTACATTGAGATGCCTTCAAGTCCTGGCTCTTGCACCATGAAGCAAAAGCCCACCAATGTTTGTTATAGGTCCTGTTGGTTGAATCCCTTCTAACTTGTACCAAGGTGTCCACCACCGTACCTGATACCCCTAGCCCTAACAATCTAGCCCTCTGATTGGCCAAGCCATTAGTTTCAGCAGTAGAGGGTTTTTGTGCCAGATCGGGCCTTGCCTGAGTAAATTGTGTTGGCGAGGTAACCGTATAGGATTGTCTGTTAGCATTTTCCTGATTAGGGTGTACCAGGTTCTCCTTGGCCAGTCTGGGGCTACGAGTACTACATTGCTGCCAGTGTTTTGGATCTTCTGTAACACTGCTGGTAGCATGGTTATTGGGGGAAATACATACGCCTTCCTGAATTTCCATGGGGTTAATATGGCATCCACCCCTATCACTCTCTTGTCTCTGAATCTGGGCATATAGGTCGGAAGTTGGATGTTGGTTGCTGAGGCCATGAGGTCGATGTTGAAGGGTCCCCAATTTTTCTGGAGTTCGTTGAAAATTTCTGGATGGAGTTGCCATTCCCCCTGTTGTAGTGTTTGCCAGCTCAGCCAATCTGCCATTGTGTTTAAGTTGCCTGCCAGGTGGACTGCTGTGAGACTGAGTAGATTCTTTTCTGCCCATAGCAGTAATATTTCTGCCTCTCAAGCCATGGCTCTGCTTCTTGTTCCTCCCTGCTTGGTGATGTATGCCATCGCTTCTCGGCTGTCGGTGCACACTTTTACATGGTGTCTTTGGAGCTGACCTTTGAAATGTATGAGGGCTAGTCAGATGGCTCTTGTCTCTAGTATGTTGATTGGGAGTTTTGCCTCCCTGCTTGTCCATTTCCCTTGAATGGACTGTCTGTCCAATACAGCACCCCATCCTAGCAGGCTTGCGTCTGTTTCGAGGGTTCTTGTTGTATCTCTCTCCAATTGTGCCCCTTGCGTGAAGGTGTGTCAGTCTGCCCACCATCGTAGTGATTTCTGTATTGATGATGGAATTGTCACTCTCTGATTGTAATTCTGTTGACTGTAGCTCCAGTTGTCCAGGAGTAGGTGTTATAAATGTCTCATGTGTAACCTGCCCAGTTGTGTAGGTCTATGCATGTTGCCATAAGACCCAGTAGTTGCATAAGGTGTCAAATTGCTGTCGACTTCTTCTGCATAATTGTTCTGCAGTGCACTGTTAATGTGCAGATGCATGTCTGTGATGGTCTTACTGTGCCTGTCACTGTGTTGAACGTTGCCCTCAAGTGGTCTAACAATATGGTAGGAGTTAGGTGGCTCTTTGCTTTGTTGATAAGCCACCCGTGTTCAGTCAGTAGTTGTTGAGCTCTGCGTGTTGCTGTCCTTGACTGGTCCACTGTTCTCACCCGTATCAGCCAGTTGTCCAGGTATGGGAGCACATGAATAACCTCCGTGCATAATTTTGCCGCTAGAGGTGCCATTACCTTGGTGAACAGTCGCGGGGCCGACGCCAATCCGAATGGTAGGCATTGGTACTGGAAGTGGTATCCCACAATGCTGAATCAGAGGAACCTCTGGTGGGAAGGTCTGATAGGTATGTGTAGATAGGCATCCTTCAGCTCTATAGAGGTTAGAACGTCTCCCTTGCATATTGCTGCAATGGTGGATCTTAGGGTTTCCATCTTGAATCTCTGGTACCGGACAAACTTGTTCACAAATTTTAGGTCCAGGATAGGTCTGAGGTCTCCAGTATTTTTTGGAACTAGAAAGAATACGGAGTAGATGCCGGAGTATCTCTCTTGAACTGGAATGGACTTTATGGCTCTGCTGTGTAGCAGTTGGTGTAGAATGGTCCATACTTGCTGCAAGGTGGCTTTGTCCCTTGAGATGTGAGATTCTATATATCTTTCCCTCCTTGGGACTGAGTTGAATTCTATGGCATAGCCCTGTGATATGATCTCCTTGACCCATTTGTCTTTGATTGATTTGGTCCAGGTTGTGGCGAACTGCTGTAGCCTTCCTCCCACTGCATTCACAAATCTGGACTGTCATGTACGGTATGGGCTGCACGCCCATTGGCTCTTGCTCTGCACCAATAGGCGTGCAGCCCTACCGGGAAGTCAGTCGGCGGGCAGCGGGGTGGCAGGTGGGTGGGATGCTGCCGCCCGCCGGCTGCTGGGGGGGAGCGGGGTGGTGGGGCTTCGTGGGTGGGTAGGGTGGAGGACATTAGCCACCAGGGCTATGTTCAGGGGGGTGGTTTTTATCACACATACCGCCCACGATCGGGCATTTCGGTCCACTGGACCACCAGAGATATGTACGGGAGGAGGGTGGGGAGCCACATTGATGCCCGCGATCGGGCTGGTGGGGGGGAGTATACTATGCCTGTGATCAGGCTGCAGGGGGCGTCGGTCCCCGGCGGCATCTGCCTGGCAGGGCGCCAGGCGCAAGTCCTCGGGGATCGGCGCACCTACATGCTAATGGCATGCAAATGGGGACATAATCACATGCAAATGGCCCCCCCTGCGCAGTGCATGAATTATAGCCCCATTTGCATGTCACCTTTTGAATATCGTGATTTTGCGCATAGCGCAATGGTACTTGCGCCACCGCAAGTTGAATGCTCCACTCTGTCAACTTGCGGTGGCGCAAGTTCCACTGCGCCATGCACAGTGGCTGTGGCTGGAGGGTGATATTCAAAGGAGTTGCTCAATAGCGCAACTCCTTTGGGCATAGCCGGACACCCTCGCCTTCTTTGCGCAGCTCAAAGACTTGCGCCTATGAATGGCGCATTTGAATATCAGCCTTGTGTGCAGTCACCAAATAGTGTGCCTGTGCCTTTAAGAATTGTGGCCACTTTGCGGGCACCATTTTAGCTTCGGGAGGATGGCGCTGCCATTTTGGGAAGGTATTTCTTCCCTAGAGCTCCCTCTGAAAGCCGCGAGATTTCGCTCGATAATCTTGTGGCATTACCAGGCAATATGGCGATGACTAGGAAGGCAGGGGAACTAAAAACAGCACGGAGGAGCCCGTCTGTGGAATCCTGGGATTTGCAGGGGAAGCCACTGCTGTCGGGACCGCGAGGAGAACACAGAGGCTTCTCCGATGGGCAGGTGAGCACTCACAGTAGTTTGCCATTGTCGGCGGTCGTTTTAAGTTGCTTCCTCTCCCTTAACAGGCAATTTCACTTAGGGAGGCCCCTGAGGCAGTCGCAGTTGAACGAGGTAAACCGCGACCCCCAAGCATTTGGAGCACATGAACAGATGCAGGCTGGCCTCTTCCCTTTGTTCGCCGAATGAGATAAGCCGACAAGGAGGGCTCCGGTAGGGTGGTTGCGTGATGGGAAAGCACTACCTGCCCCTCCTCAGCTGAACGAGGTGAACTGAGGGGGGTGGTTCAACAGTTTTAGCCATGCACTTACAAACAACGATCAGTCTTCTTTAAAAAACAATGACAAACTTTCTATATCTAGCTACTTCTTAGCCCTGCACCACGGAGACTCCTGCGTCTAACAGTGACTAGATTTTTGCAAATTATACAGTCTTAGTGGTCCTTTTTACTAAAAGGAACCTATAAGGATTATTATATGCCTTTAAAGGCACTCTGGGATTTTAACACAACCTTAAATAAAGGGAAATATTCAGCTTACCTTAGGGCTTGGCACAGAGCCAGATGAAAATGTGACCAGCCTGGGAAGATGCACAAAGAAAAACTGAGGATTCTGGGAACAGCAAGGATAGGAGAGGGACTGGATTTCGAATTTTGGGATTCCTTTGTGCATCAGCTTATGAGAAGAGTGCTTACTACCCATGTGTTGAGACTCAGAGTGCTGTAAGAAGGTGCGATAGATAATGGCTGATAACTTTTGCCATTTCTGCATACTTTTGCCTGACATTTCAGAATCATGCTCCTCAAGGTGTCCCCTAACCACCTCTGGAAGCTCAAGCCAATATTCCAAGCAAATGTTCATTCTCATGGGGGGGACTTCATAGGGTCCAGGTCCAAATCCCACAGTGAAAAACAGCACAGTCAAAAAGCACGCTGTGCAGACCCCACAAAATTGCATGGTCAAAAATTGTGCAAATATAAATAAACCAACTCCGAAACTGCGCACGCTTTTATACTCGTGCATTTTTGACTGTGCTATTTTTTAACCACACAATTTTAACCAGATATGACTTCATGTGCTGTCTCATAAATGGATTCAGGCCAAACACAGTTACACACATTGAAATTAGAGAATGAACTGCTAGGGCCACGAATGAGATGAAAAAGAGACAACATATGGAATTGGCACTGCTGCAGGACAAAACAAATGATGTGTCACTGACTGCATTAAAATATGTGAAAATAATGTGCAGCATGAAACAGGGAGAAAAAACATGATACAGGGCACAGCTCTAGCTGTTCAGAATGTCTGTTTTTTTTCTTGACCCTCTTCTGTGCAGTCTTCCTCTGCCAGCCTCCTTATCCACTGTCCCGCCTCTTGCTTTCCTGTTCTAACTTACATACCTGTAGAAAGTCTTACACCCATTTGCTCCCACTTTGGCTATCCTTTCCCCTGTCTGTGTCTTTGCTTCCCTCACTGTCTTTCCTGCTTCCCTCTTGGTACAGCTTCCTGTCTTCTCCCTTTGCGTTTCCGGCACAGGTCCATAATGTCTGCAGCAGAATGCTATGCGCACAATCATGTTACGCTTCCTTTTAATTTATTGTTCTGTGGGGGCTCACCCCCACACCCCCGTTATGGGGCTGCACCCTATTACCCCCACTAAAGATTCCAACTCTGGGGGTCCAACTCAGAGAAGCACAGGTCCAGGTTTCTCCCATAATGCCGTGCCTGTAGGCGTATGACATTATGACCCGGTGCATGCGTTTCCTTTTGCCGCTTTCGACCAAAGGCTCTTGCAGACATCAGCATTACTCAGATGATACCCACTCCCACAAGAATCAACCATAGAACTGGTAACAGCTCCCTCCTAGACCTGATCCTCACCATACACCCAAATAGAATCACCAACACCGTAGTTCTCCTTGATTCAATGAGTGATCACCCACCAGTTATGTGCAAGTGGTCCAACGAGATGCCCAAACCTCTGATTAAATTTACATACCAGCACATCCGAAAATAAGGGAAACTCAAACAATTTCAAGTTTTCCTTGCTCAAAGTGACTGGTTCCCCCTAGATACATCCAGTAGCATGGATCAAGCTCTAAACTACTTCATCACACAATTTAGCAAAGCATGTGACAAGTTTGCCCCATTCCAGAAAATAAAATTAAGGGGATCAACTAACCCTTAGATCACCCCAGTTCTATTAAATGTGATGAAAGATAGAGACAATCTCTGACAGCATGCAAAGTCAACTGGCTGGCAGAGTGATATGCAACTTTTCAGAGCAGCCAGAAATTTATGTACCCAGGAAATTTGCAGACACAAACAGGCCCACTACAAGAGTGAACTCACAAATTCCTGGGGGAAATAGCTGTAACTGTTGGGATGGCATTAAAGATATTACAGGCAAGCACAATAAAACAACCCCACCCATGACTGAAGTTAATGGCACTGCTATACAAGACTACAAACAAATAGCAGACTCCTTCAATGTCACATTCACGGATCTTAGTGGTGTGTTTCCCCCCGACTTCTTCAATGTTTCTTCTGTGACAGGCAATGATAAAAAAATGCCCCCACAACCAGTACCCCACCCTTCTATTTTCAGAGAATCACCCTTGCAAAATCCAAAAAATACCACCAAAAGGTGCTTGGTAAAGTCAGATTTAGCAGTGACTCCCTGGACTTAAAACTTCTTAACCTTTCTTTTGATGTCATCCTGAAACCTCTTTCCAAACTCTTCAATTTGACGCTCTCCCTTAGGCAATTCTCCCAACAATGGAAAGCTGCCATTGCAACACCTGTTTACAAAGGTGGTGAAAGGTCACAACTCTCCAACTATCACCCCATATCAGTTCTTCCCTTTCTTTCTAAAGCCCTCAAGTGCATCATCTTGGACCAGCTGTCAGAAAACCTGGACAATCACAACATTCAATGTCCGCAAGAGCATGGCTTTAGAAAAGCTCACATCACAATCACTGCCCTTCTTGAGTACACTAATCACATTCATAGGGCCTTCGATCGTGGCCACATACTTGGTGCAATTTACATTGACCTAACTAAGGCCTTTGACATCCTTAATCACCAACTCCTTCTGAACTCTCTCCCAGCCCTAGGCCTCTCATCCCAAGTTACTAGTTGGTTTGGAAGCAACCTTGAGGGTAGAATGCAGAAAAAAAAATTTTGTGATACTCTCTCCCTTAACCTCCCTGTACATTCCAGGGTCTCACAAGGGTTCCTTCTTGGACCACAGATAGGTTGCCTCTTTATTAATAACCTTCTAACTGCCTGTAACAATAATATGATCCTTCATGCATATGATGCTGTCCTATTTTCGTGCCATGTGGACCCCTCACTCTTTCCAGTGACCTACAGTCCAATTTTAGTTCTGCTGAGATCAGGTTTGCTCAGCATAAATTAATCATGAATTATGAAGAAACAAAAAAAAACAAGGCTATGCTGTTCTCGAACACACACAACAAAAATAGATCAGCTGACCTAACCATTTTGAATAGTCAAAGCCAATCTCTCAAACAAGTGCAGGAATTCAAATACTTTGGGATTACTCTTGATAGCTCCCTTTTGTATAACCATCATGTCAACCAAATCTCTGAGGCTGTAAATTCTTGGACAGGGAACCTCTACCAACACCCACACTTCCTGACCCCTGAGGCTTTGTGGTTATCTGTAACCAGTTCAGTCCTGCCTATTATAGACTATGGGTCTACAGATCTGCTACCAATTCTACACTAAAAAGAATAACGATTGCATTGTACAAGGCCTGTAGGCTTGTAACAGGTGCAGAATAAAGAACCCATACATGCAAACTCTACAAACAGACCAACTGGCTCCATCTAAAAGATAGGATCTCCTACTAGACCTGCCTATTGGTGGAAAAAATTAGCCTTAGCTTCACTCCCCCTACCACCCGGTCTTTGCTAGTGTCTGCACATAACCCATGCTACACGCGTAGTCCAACCAAACAGTCATACCTTTTCCCATTCTGCAGGACATCCCAGGTGCAGTGCAACTTCTGCTTTAGAGCTCCTGGCTAAATGGCCTCCCTTCTGAAGTTGCTGTGGAGCAAAAGCTTGGCCCCTACAAATTTAAACTTCAGCATTATGTCACCTCTCTTAGTAGCTGTGATTATTCCCCTAAAATGGCATGTTGTTTCTCTGACTCTTTACACTATATTTGCATACCCTCGTTAGGATCTCACACCCTCTTTCCTCAAGTTCTCCAATTGTACACTACTCCTACGAACCCTCCTAGAGGCTTCCTCACCCTGTTAACTCCCCCCTTTTCTCTCCTCTTCCCCCACACTCTTCCTTGTACCTCTTGCCACTACTTACGCTTATTGACAATGTCACTGCTGTGACTACAATTTGTTGTCTATATGTTACATATCCTATTTCCTACAATCCTACCTTGTTTTATTCATTTCTTTGTCTCTTGTAAGCCTGTTACCCCCTTGTATTTACTTTTGCTGCTTTCACTACAATGTATGACCCTGAACCTCATAAATGTATACCACCTGCACTTATTGACAGTGTCACTGCTGTGATTGCAACTTGTTCTTAGACTGCATATCCTGTATCCTGTTATTCTGTAATCCGTATCTGTACTTTCCATTTTTTGTCACATATACCTGTTACTCTACTGTATTTATCATTACAGTTTACACTGCAATGTTTGATGTGGAACCTTTGAAAAATGAACCTGTGGTTCAAAGGTACTTGTAATCCTAGAACTCAATAAATAAATAAAATAAATAAACTTTCCTAGGATACCAGTCCCTTTTTCCTCCTGCTTTTTGTCACTTCCTTCACAAAGAAGCTGGTTCCCTTAATTGTGTCTTCCCTTATTTTTTCTCATGGTTCTTGTATCCCTCCCAGGCAACCCTCCAAGGCAACTCCCCTCCAACTAGATAGTTTCTAAGGCAGTCTTCCATGTCTTTAAAATATGCCCACATAAAGTCCAGGACCCTCGTTCTTGTGTGGTTTGCCTCTGCTCTCATCTCAATATTAAATTAAACTGAACCATGATCACTGGTACCTAGGGGACTGCCCACTGTGACGTCAAATTCCATTTTGCAGATGGGAAAACATGGTATTGTCACCTGTGTCTGCAATACTAAAATCAGTTTTTATTGGTGTTCCTTGTACTCTTTTGGTATGTGTATAAATATTCAGAATAAAAAAGGTTAAGTTACATCACATTAAATAAAGCAAAATGAAAATAGAACTGGAAATAATTTATAGAAAAATGTAATTTCTGATGATTCACTGATCTGGTAAAAAAAAAAAAAGAAAGAAAATTCCATGAAATGCTTTGCTTTTACCAGTATATAGAATGACCAGATTTTGGAATTTTGCCAGATTTTCTGATAAAAACTGAAAATCAGTGTTCTTGTCAATGGATATACAGTAATTTTTGAAACAAATAACCTTTACTGTGGGCTGGTAGTAGCATACATGTATACTAACTGTTAAAATTTGATTGCCAGAAATGACGTATCATTGATTCCTGGAAATGACGTAATGTTCCCATTCCTTCTGCTTCCATGTGCACCAGAAATTATGTAAGGTTCCTGTCCTTTCCACTTCCATGTGCACCAGATATGGCGTAATGTTCTTGCCCTTTCCACTCCTGTATGCACGAGAAATGAAGCAGCCTCCCCTTCTGGTTCTGGTTTGTGATGTTGCTATGGATGGAGCAAAGGTTGGCTTGTTTGGGCTTGTCCAGGACATGTCAGAAGAGTTAAAAGTAGACTTGATTATATATTGTTTGTAAACAATTGAATTGATAAAATGTCTGATCAAATACTGCTTTCATATTTCTTAAAATAATTTTGTGTAGATAGTTGTATATTTTTAAAATGCAGTTTTTCACATTTAGTATGTTTCATATTAACACTGAATACCTATAGCTGTAGGGTTCAGAGACAGACTCAGGAGTTGGAGGACTGGCTGGGGGCAGAAAGACTGAGGCTGGGATAGGGCAAAGGAGGGTCATGGGGTAGGGTGGGAGGGCTGCTGCAGAATAAGGGTGCTGGCTGCAAAATTGAATGGACTCTAGACCAAAGGCCTTTTCTGCTGACTGTTTCCTTACAGTTTTCATATTTCTATTTTACCACAGTCTAAATTGCCAAGAGTGGTTCAGTTATGCCTGCTTATTTTAATTCCTTTTATGTTGTTTGTGCTTGTGCAAACCAACATATTGTGGCAATAAGGGATTACCGGGGGGGGGGGGGATGTCAGTGCCGAAACCATTGCAGTTCACAGAACTGGAGGATTGACAGTCTATCACAATGACCATATGGTGTGACACTGATGCAACTCCCTGCTGGGTTGGCTGAATGGTCATTCACTTTAAAGGACCAAAGCCACTGTAATCTGAGACCACTTCAGCCCTCTGATTTGCATGACTATTCAGCCCACCCAGGGTGCCCAATTCCCATGTCAGTGATCCTCCTCCCTCTGTAGTGTCCATTATTGGTGTGCTCAGTCTTCATGTCAGCAATCCCACCCAATACTGGACAACATCTGGGAGCCCAATCCCCATGTCAGTGATCCCCCTCAGCACTGTCCAGCATTGGGGTGCCCAATCCCCATGTCAGTAATCCCCCCCCATAATATGGGACACTGGGGAGCCCACCCCTAGTGTTCCCAAACATTTTTTATCCCTGAAAAAAAAAACAGTCCCATTACATTTTTATTAATTAAACCTGTAAAGAAGAAAATGTTCCCTCATTATCTCCTTACCCACCTCCCCACACCCCCCCATACCCCATACTTACCTCTGGAGGTCGGCATCTGGCATCTTCTGTCAACTGGGACACATCTACACTCTTCAAAGCCAAACGGTGAACTGAAAAATCAAGATAAGTGCCGTATAATGGCTGTCAGTGGTGTTTTGAACTTATGTTGAAATCTCAACCATTTTTAGGTCTTTTTGCAACAAATTTTCAACATGGGCTTTTTGGGACCCCACCTCATGAGCACTGGCACTGTTGTTTCATTACTGAGTCCCAAAAGATGATGTCACAGTTCCTGTGTGGAATCACCTTTCGGGACTGACTAATGAAACAACAGTGCCACTGTTCATGATGTGGGGTCCCAGAAAGCCTATGTTGAAAATTTAGTGAAATAATTACCAAAAATGGAAGCATTATGAGTGTGCATTGCACAGTTTCTATCAGGCACATAACTTTGCAAATTTTTATTAGTTTCGCTCCAAATTGTATACACACAGATTTTTTCACACCACCTCATGAACACTACAGCTGTCATTTCTTACATCCTCCCAAAATGATTTTCTGCATCTGTGGTGTGGAATGGCATTTTGCCAAGGATTAAGAAATTTTCAGCTATGGGGTTTATGAGGTAAGGTGATAAGAAGACTATGTTGAACATTTGGAGTCAAAATGTGAAAAAATTACAAAGTTATCATGACAACATACAATCATCTGCTTGCTGTGCCTATATCTCGGGTTCAAGGACAGACTCGAGAGTTGGAGGGCTGGCCAGGGCAGTAGGATTGAGTGTTCCAGGGACTGCTTTCCTTCTCTTGGGGGAGGGATGAAGAGTGTCTGGTTCATTGTGCACCCTGAGGAAGCCTTGTGGTGAAGCGCTGGGGTTAGAAATGTCTGGCTGTTGGACTGCGGTAAGGATGCACAGATGTTTTTATGCTGTGTCGTTGGGACTCTAATTTGCAATTTTGCACTTGAGAAAAAAGAAAAAAACTTTCTCTATTTAGAATTTGTTCACCTTTGAACATCTAAATATTAATTTGGAGAAAGAAATGAAGAAGCAAAGTATAAAATGACAAAAGGATCAAATAAAGCCTTTTTAAATGGATGATCTGCATCTGTAGTTTTTCTCCACTTTAGAACTTACCTGATGCATACCTTTTTCTGGTGTTTAACGCCAGATTGGGATTTATTGCACCTCTGGTGGAGGCTTGGTGTACCACCACCGCCAGTGCTTTATGCAAGGGGGGCAAGGCAGATGCTGGTGTCTTTGCATGTCTCCATCCCCAGGGATCTTCCAAAAGTAGCGTACAAAAAATTCCAGCCCCATTCCTGACACCCCCACCTCTGCTGCAGCTCCTACGTCAACTAATAAAAGAGAGAGAGACTATTGGGGGCCAAAGAGAAATGTTATAGTCACAGAAATCACAAATAAAGTTTATTCTTGGCCCCCAGTGTGGCTGTGTGTACACACAGGGCAAGAGCAGTCAGACAAAATAAGTCTTTGACTTGTGCCACCATCCAGAGGAGAAAAAGAGAGAGAGAGAGAGATTGTGCATTGGGGACTGGGGAGAAATGTTATAGTTACAGAAATCACAAATAAAGTTTATTTTTGGCTCCAGTGTGGTTGTATGTGTGTGTGTATGCATGCACAGGGCAAGAGCAGGCTGTCAAAATAAATCTTTGACTTGTACCACTATCCAGAGGGCAGACAGAGACTACTGGGGGCCAAAGAGAAATGTTATAGTCACAGAAATTACAAATAACATTTGTTCTTGACCCCAGTGTGGCTGTGTGTGTACACAGAGCAAGAGCAGACAGGTAGAATAAGTCTTTGACTTGTGCCACCATCCAGAGGAGAGAGAGAGAGACTATTGGAGACCAAAGATAGTCACAGAAATCACATATACATTTTATTCTTGGCCCCAGTGTGGCTGTGTGGGTGTACAGGGCAAGAGCAGACTGGCAAAATAAATCATAAAGTTATGAGCCTGCACTGAAATTTTTGAATGCAGGCCCATAACTTTGGCAATTTTCAAGATTTTGACCCCACATTTTTAACATAGCCATTTCTTCATAGCACCTCATGAATGTGACAGCTGTCATTTTTCAGATTCTGCCCAAAATATTTTTTTGCATACCAAAAGGTGTTTTCGCAGTTGCTGGGTGAAATCACCTTTCAGGCAGGAGCTGACATTTTTCTCTGTACTTGCTCATGAGGTGGGGTCATAAGAAAAGCATGTTGAAAATTTGGAGAAAAAATATTTACAGACAACAAAGTTATGAGCTTTTGTTGCAATTTGTGAAGGCAGGCTGGTAACTTAAGCAATTTTCAATATTTTGACCCCAAATTTTCAACATAGCCATTTCTTCACAGCACTTCATGAATTTCATAGCTGTCATTTTCAGATCCTGGCCAAAATGTTTTTTTTCTTTTGCATCCCGAAAGGTGATTTCACAATCACAGCACAAAATCACCTTTCTGGTTGGAGTTGAAATCGTCAAAATTTGGGCTCAGAATGAATTTAACAAAAAAATGTTTAACAAGCAACCAATGCTCAGCATTGACAAATGCTTGTTTATAAATTGAGAAGTTCTTCAATAAATGGGGAAAGCTTTTGATTAATTGCTGCCTTCACATTGCTTAACATAGTGTTGTGTATTATGATTGTATATTTTTAAAATGCTGTTTTGCACATTTAGTATCTTTCATATTCACATTGAATGCCTATAGCTGCCATTTCCTTACAGTTTTATGTATTTTCTTTATTTTGCTGCAGTCTAAATGGCTAGTGGTGGTTCAGTTATACCCAGCTTATTTTAATTCCTTTTTTATAAATTGTGAAGTTCTTCAGTAAATGGTTAAAGCCTCTGATCAAATGTTGCCTTCAGACTGTTTAAAAGATGTGCGTCTGTACTTTTTGAATAAATCAACTGATAAAACTTCTGATCAAAGTGCACAATGTTTGAAATATGTTGTGTATTATGGTTGAATATTTTTAGAATGCTGTTTTGCACATTTAGCATGTTTCATGTTAACATTGAATGCATATAGCTGTTGTCCCATTACAGTTAAAATGTTTTTTTTTATTTTGTTGCAGTCTAAATGGCAAGGAGTGGTTCAGTTATGCCCAGCTTCTTTTAATTCTTTTTTAATAAATTGAGAGGTCTTCTTCCTGTAACCATCATTCTCCCCAACCCTAAATGCAGAATGCTTCCGGTGTATTATTTATCTTGCATCATTTTACATATTTTTTAATATTTATTTTATTTATTTAGTTTTTGTTTACTGGGTAAGTGCACTAGCCATGGCAATGACTATTTTCAGGCACGACCCGGGAGGGCACAGTACATCAATGCATACAGAAACATAACATGACAGGTACAACATACTTTACAATAGCAAATATTTCAAATGGCAATAAGGCAGGACAAACAGGAGTACATTTTGGGTAGGGGAGAAAACAGTAATACAGAGAAACCAAGGTACTCAAGTACATAAGCATTTACAGGATAGTTATAGAGTTCAAATGCAATACAAAGTTCAGATGACACTAACACATTTAGCAAACAGCAGTTAGGTATAAGCGCATAAGTGGCGTATTCAGTTGAGACATAAGTGCCTTGACAACAGGACTAGATAGGCAGGATAAGTTTAGGGTTCGGCTTGCAGCAGTGGGAGGTGAGAGGACCGTAGAGATAGTATGGCATGTTTAGGGAGGTTTGAAGCAGGTACAGGAGACCTGGCTGTAGAGGAAGGAGTGACATTTGCTTTTAAAATGGACATGACTGGGAGCTAGGCTGATCTCCAGAGGTAGGGAGTTCCAGAGTTTGGCCGATGAGTGCATGAAAGTTAGGGTCCCTTTATTAGATTTACATCTAGTTATAAGCAGCAGGGATTTATCAGATGATTGAAGACCATGCGAGGAGGGCAGTGGAGGTGGAAAGGAGGCAAGCAAGATAGGAATACCATCTCTAAGTATATTCTCAGTCAGGGAGCTAAGGGCCAGAGTATGGACAGAAGTGGGGAGAAGCCAGATTAGATCCACATAGAGCTGGAAATGGTGTTTTGACCAGGGTGAAGCAGAGGCATACCTGCAGATACTATTGCAGGTGGTATCCCACTTCCTGAGAAGAAATTGGGATGCATATAGATATGAGACTACCCCGTAGGATAGTGACGGGAGCAAAATCCCCTTGGCGATGGCTAATCTAGCCGATGGTGTGAGGACATAGCTGGCTTTGTAGGCTACTGCAATTTTAGTATTAACTGATTTACAGGTGGTCATTATGTGCTTATCAAAGTTGAGGTTTTTGTTAAGGAGGACTTCAAGATACTTGAAGGAGTGTACTGATTCAAGGTCTAGCCCACCCTGACCACCAGACACCTTAATTAGGTCTCAGTTATGCTTTATTTTGACTGCCATCCCAAACAGCATTGTTTGCATGTTATTGGCATTAAGAATTAACTTATGGTGGAGAGTCAAGATTGAGTAGACGTGAAAGCAGAAGTAAGTGTTTGGTTGATGTGGTGTATATTGTTATCACTGCAGTACAGGACCAGGTCATCAGCATAAAGGATTGCATTGCAATCAGGGATAGCTGATGAGATACTATTAATAAAAACAGTGAAGAGAAGGGGGCCTAATATTGATCCTTGAGGAGCACCTAGGTTAATTGTCATAGGGCTGGACACAGCAGAATTGAATCTGAGAAGCTGGGTTCTGTTTGATAGATGGCTCCCTGCTACTGAGTTAAGAGAGAGACCAAGGGCTAGGAGGCTATCAAGTAGAAGAGGACGATCAAAGAGGTCAATTGCCTTGGTGAGGTCGATAAATACTGCCCCTGTTAATTGGCCTTTGTCCATTGCAGTAAGGGTGTAATTTGTAAGGTGAAGCAAGGCAGTGGAAGTGCTATGACCTTTATGAATGCCATATTGAATTGATGAGAGAAGGTTGTTTTTGGTCAGGAATTCAGTAACTTGGATAGAATCAAGTTTTTCCATTTATTTGCATAGGACTGATAGGACAGCAATTGGATGGTAATTAGCCATAACTCTTTTATCTCCTTTCTTAGGAACCGGGGTGACTTCTGCCACTTTCCAGATATCAGGGATGAATCCATTGCAGAGGGAGAGGGTGAAAATCCTAGACGGAGGCAGGGCAATGAATGATGCGGCAAGTTTTAAAAGTTTGGGCTCAATTCCATCAGAGCCTACACTAGTATTATCAGAAATGGTGTTAAGTAAGCTGAGAACTTGCGATTTAGATATTGCCTTAAGTAAAAGGAAGGGGCAAGCACAGAAGGGGAGGGCAGAGTGGATTGGGATAAGGGCTGCATGGGGAGAAACATAGATGTGAGCCTGGACAGGTCAGAGAATTGCTTGTTAAACACTTCCGCAATAGTCCTGGGTTATTGCAGTGAATTCTGTCAATGATCATATCTTCATCTAAGTGTGGTTTCTTAGCACATAGGAATGTTTTCACGTGTGCCCAGAATTTCCTAGGGTCACCAGATGCTTCCAGCAGAAGCCCCTTACAGTAAGAGCTTTTTGCTAATCTGATCTGCTTTTTACACTCACTTCTCTGGGCCCTATAGATCTGGTAGTCTGTGTTAAGGCTGAATTTCCTGAGATGCCTCCAGCTTTTGTCCCTGGCATGGAGTGCGGCTAGGAGATTTTTGTGTAACCACCTAGTAGGTTTCACTCAAACACATCGGGTCATGAGGGGTGTGTGTCCATTCTGAACTGCTAGAAATTTGTCAAGAAAATAATGAAGAGCTGCTTGGACATCCAGGGTCTGTGAAAGATAGGTCCAGTCAATAGATGTGACTTCATGTAGGAAGTTCGCTACATCAAGGTTGGCATAGTTCCTCAAGGTGAACAAGCATGGTGGTGAAGGCTAGGGGCTAGAGTGTTGCCACACACAAAAGATGGGAGAGTGGTCAGATATAGAATCAGACAGAATGTCTGCATTTACAATTCTGTCTACCCTGTTTGTTAATACCCAGTCCAATAGCGTAATAGAAGTTTCTTTAGGGGAGACACTTGTGGGCACAGATATAACTTGGTCAAGGTGATAGCTTTGGATCACAGATATAAGTGAGCTATGCATTTGCCCAAGCCAGTTTAGGTTCATATCCCCAAGAATGAGCAGTTCATTGTGGCCTGATATTTTTATCTATTCCTCCAGCAGATTGGAGAAGGCAGACAGCCACCCACGGGGTGGATTATAGGCAACAACTATGTATAGTTTCTTAGGACCCAAGTGGAGGAGTGCATTGAGGGATTCACATAAGGAGGACTGTGGGATATTAGTCTGTGTGATATTGAGATGTGCCTTATGAAACAGTGCAACACCCCCACCCCGCTTAGGAGATAACCTGTCATGCCTATGGAGACCGTAGTCTCTTAGCGAGCAGACAGAATCAAGGGTAGAAGGCTTAAGCCATGTCTCAGATAGACACAATATGTCTGGATTATAGATGGAGACCCAAATCTCAAAATCAGGGAAATTACGCATCAGGCTCCTTATATTTAGGTGGGCTATCTGAAGCCCTAAGGTAGTAGTCCAGGAGACAGCATTGCTTGTCGGACGATGTGAAGGGGTTCAGTTCCACATCACCTGCTAACAGGATGATTAGCAGCATGAGATACCAGAGTCTACGATGGAAGAAAGGGTTACCAATCATCGTTCTTGGGCTGAGAGTATAATTCAAGTAGGCAGCTATTAGGTAATTGAGGAATTTGGGGATCAATAGTGGAGCGAGATCAAAACAGTCTATAGGTCTGACAAGCAAGTTTGAAAAGAGGAAGTCATCAGCAGGGTATTGTTCCCAGAAATTCCTATGGGAGCTTGGAGCCAGGGAGAGTTTAGCAAATGAGAGGAGCAGCAGGCTCGTCACAAGCAAGAGCAGGAATTTTGGAGTCATTGTGTGTGGAAGATGAGATGCTGCCCTGTTTGCAGACAACTATCTGCCCTGAGGGAGGAAGTTGCCCATCTTCAGGCCACACTGGACAGTAGCAAGGGAACCTCCCCCATCCAGGAAGCACCACAGCCACCACCACTACCTCAGAGGTTGCGAAGAAAGCACAGCAGTTGGACCACAGTGGGCTCAGGGAGGGTAAGGGTGGTGGAACAGAGAACACCCAGTCAGTTGTTACACTCCACAATCCATACACCATTCTGGGGAGTATAGTTCCCTCAGGAAGGAGGCAGAGAGCACCACAGGGAAAGAAAGCAGCTCCTGGTGGGGGACTCAATTATTAGAGGATAGGAGACTGGGGAGCAGGGAAAACTGAAGTAAGGTGCCTGCCTGGTGCCATGGCTTGGAGGGACGAGAGCAGCATCCTTAGGATCACGAGAACAGTTGCACGAGAGTCTGAGCTGGACATCATTGTCCATCTAGGGACAAATGACTTGGCTCATCATGAGATTAGAGCAGTGCAAAAGGACTTTGTAGAGTTGAGGAGGGGCTTAAGACAAGTAGCACACACAGTATCCTTCTCAGAGGTGCTGCCTGTCAGTGGCATGAGTGAGGCGAGGGTACTTTGCACCATGCAGTTTAACAAATGGTTAAAAAAATGGGACACCAGCCTATACAGGCAGGATGGTCTTCATCTGTCCAGGAAGGGAACAAGTCTTTTGGGCCATCGGTTTAAATGCTTCATTGGCAAGCCTTTAAACTAGTCAAGGGGGGAGGCACTGATAAGCAGAAGAAAAATCCCAGCCTCCCACAAAACAGGGTACTAAATGAGAAAAAGACCAAGGTAGAAAGGTCAGTGGGGTTGCGCTACAGAAGGTAAAGCCATCAAAAATGGAGAGCAATGAGTACCAATGCCCATAGTCTGGGTAACAAGCTTCCTGAATTAGTGGCCTTGATGGAGGAGGAAGATCTGGATATTGGGCAGTCACAGAAACATGGTACACACAGAACCATGACTGGGACGAAACATACCAGGATACACTATCTACAGGAGGGACAGGGAGGGTAAAAGAGGAGGAGGAGTAGCTCTCACATAAGAGAAGAAATCAAAGCAACAGAACAAAAGGGTAAACAGGGAGGAGAAGAAGCACTGTGGGTCAATTTGGAGGCAGGCAATGGCACCACAATCCGCAAGGGTTTGAACAGACCCTCTCAGGGGAGGAAATGGACAAGGAAATGATAAAAAGTATACTTAGAATGGCAGATAAAGGGGAGATATTGCTGATGGGTGATCTGAATATGCCAGATGTTAACTGGAGTGCAGTTGCAGCAGCCACTTCTAAGAGTGGGGTTATTCTGGATGCCCTACAGGGGCATACTGTAGACAACTGTATTGGAGCCCACTCGAGAGGGAGCAATCTTAGACCTGGTTCTCTCAAACGGAGATGAAGAGAGATCACAGATGTAGAAGTGGGTAGCCTTCTGGGAACTAGCGACCATCGAACAGTATGGTTCACAATAAACACAGCAATAGAGTCAAGCCATACAAAGACAAGGTACTGGATTTTAGGAGGGCTGACTTTGCCAAAATGGGTGAGTGCCTAAGGAATGCACTAGCAAATGGGCAGGAAGGAGGGGTGGAAGAACAATGGGGAATAATAAAAACTGCCATCACAGAGGTAACATGCCTTTGTGTAAAGCAAATAAACAAAATGAAACGAGGTAAGAAACCACTATGGTTCTCAAAGGAAGTGGCAGTGAAGGTTCAAGAGAAAAAGAAAGCATTCAGGAAGTACAAGGAATCACAGAAGAAACAGGACAGAGAACTGTATCAGTTAAAGCAAAAGGAAGCTGGAAAGGCAGTCAGAACAGCAAAGGCCCAAACGAGGAAAAGATAGCCAACTCAGTTAAGAAGGGGATAAAACCTTTATAGGTACATCAGGAGCAAAGGAAGACCAAGGAGGGATAGTGAGGCTTAACAAAGGGAGGGAGGGAGGGTGGCAGAGAGTGACTGTGAAAAGCAGAGATACTAAACAAATATTTTGCTCAGTATTTACAAAGGAAGAGGGAGGTACCTAAAACAAACAGTAGAAACACTCTGGTTACAGAAGTTGATACCAGCCCATTTACAGAAGAAAGAGTTCTGAAAGAGCTCTTAAAACTGAAGGTGGACAAAGCAATGGGGCCTGATGGAATTCATCCCAGAATTTTAAAAAGAACTAGGATAGAACTAGTGACACCACTGACTACCCTTTAACAAATCATGGGAGGATGGGTGGTACCTGAGGACTGGAGGAGGGCAGATGTGATTCCCCTTCACAAAAGTGGGAGCAAGGCAGAAGCAGAAAACTACAGACCTGTTAGTTTAACCTCAGTGGTAGGGAAAATGATGGAATCACTTCTGAAGGAAAGAATTATTCGTATCTAGAGGCCAGAGGGGCACAGGACCCAAGGCAGCATGGATTCACAGCGGGAAGGTCATGCCAGACAAATCTGATAGATTTCTTTGACTGGGTGACCAAAGTAGTAGATCAGGGAGGGGCTGTGGACATGGCCTACCTAGACTTTAGCAAGGCATTTGACACAGTCCCACACAAAAGATTAATATACAAGTTAGCCAGCCTGGGAGTGGGTCTCAAGATGACAGCCTGGGTAAAGAATTGGCTGGAGAATAGGACACAGAGACTAATAGTAAATGGAGTCCACTCTGAAAAAAGGGGTTAGCAGTGGGTCACAGGGTTCAGTATTAGGATCAGTCCCTTCAATGTCTTTATAAGCGACATTGCAGAGGGACTCGAAGGAAAAGTATGTCTCTTTGCAGATGACACAAAGATCTGCAATAGAGTTGATGCACAAGGTGGGGTGGAAAGGATGAGAAGGGACTTGGCAAGGTTAGAGGAATGGTCAAATGTATGGCAGCTTAGATTCAATGCTAAGAAGTGCAAGGTAATGCACCTGGGAAACAAAAACCCAGTAGAAGAGTACGCAATGGGGGGTGAGATACTAACAACAACAAAAATGGAAAGGGACCTGGGGGTAGTCATATCAGATGACCTAAAGGTGGGCAAGCAATGTGAGAGGGCAGCAAGGAGGGCTGGGGGGATACTTGGATGCATAGGGAGAGGCATCACCAGCAGAAAACAAGAAGTTATTATCCCTCTGTACAGACAGCTGGTGAGACCACATCTGGAGTACTGCGTGCAGTTCTGGAGACCCAATCTCCGCAAAGACATAGACAGGATGGAAGCTGTCCAGAGGAGGGCAACTAAAATGGTGCAGGGTCTGCACCGGAAGACATATGAAGTGAGGCTTAAGGAGCTTAATATGTATAGCCTCGAGGAAAGGAGGGAGAGGGGGGACATGATAGAAACTTTCTAGTACCTCAAGGTAATCAACAAAGTCCAAGAGGGTAGCATCTTTCAAAAAAAGAGGTGTGCAAGAACAAGGGGGCACAATTTGAAGATAGAAGGGGGGTGGCTCAGAGGTAATTTAAGGAAGTATTTTTTCACAGAGAGGGTTGTGGATGCATGGAACAGCCTTCAAGAGGAGGTTGTGGAGTCAAAAACAGGGGTGGAATTCAAGCATGCATGGGACAGTCATAAGGCAATTCTAGGGGGTTGGGGTAGGAAGAAGTAGGCTGCTGGTTAACTAGAATCTGCAGCTTATCCATCAGGTAGGGAAATGGGCAGACTGGGTGGGCCAAGCTGTCCTTATCTGCCGTCAAATTCTATGTTTCTATATTTCTATGTTTCTATTTGCAATGTCAGAAGGAGTCCACAGTCGTAGAGCAGAAACAGTTTTATATGGAACAGTAAGCATCAGTAGTAAGCAGATGCCCATAGTCGTGGATTTTCATAAGGAGCTAATGGCAAAATGGCCTAAATGTTACTAGATGAAATTTACATACAAGGGCTATATAAGTAAATGCTCAGATAGGGCGGGTGGGTCGGTAGGGAGCAGGCGCAGAGCCCTGGCGGGGCTGTAACTAGCAAAACTATAATTGTAGGTGGAAGTATTCCTGAACAAAGCAGGATGTACAATTATAAAGTAAACTGCAGTACAGGCACTTTGGTAGAAAATAAAAATGAAAAGGTTCAAGTGCAGCTGTGCCCACAGTGGCAACCAAGAGGGGGTTGTGAACAGTACTACTGTGTTCAAAGTTTTTTAGGTTTGAGAAAAAAAGTGCCATTCCACTTTATTGAAATGTTTTGAAACAGTACAAAATACAAATGACCAGGAAATAATCATATCTTGAGGCAAAAACAAATACAGCCACATCAAAAACAAACTCAAATAATCAAGGTGGAAAAGTAAAACTGTTGTACCCAACACATATATATTACATGAGGTGCACCATAGAACACATGGGCCCCAATTCCAAGATGGGTTACACATGTCACAGGGTGACTTGCGCCAAACCCAATGGCGCAAGTCACACCTTGTGACATGCGTTATGCTGCCCGATATTCTGAAAGGTGGGCTATGCCACTGTCTAAGCCAGAAACCCCCTGTGACATGGCACAAGGGGGTTTCTGACATCAGTTATGGCCCTATTCCAGGTCTGCGGCCGACGGAATGGCAAATTGCTATTCCAGGAGGGACCCCAGCAGACAATGGTGTAAGTATGGTTAGACCAGCTATTAGCTGGTCTAATTGTACCCTACATTCATTGGGGGTCACACCTCCATGTCTGGTGCCCCTACAGCTGACCCCCCAATGGTCCCATATAGGTCCCCACCCCACCCCCATTGACAAGGCTGCCATCTGTGGGCAGCTGGCACCTCTTTGCCCCATCCCCAAGCAGTGCCCTACAAGGAAGTATGCATCCCCCACCTGCCATGCACCCCAAGGTTGTCCAGTGGCCCCCACCCCCTCCTCAACCCTGTGGGACATTGCCATAGTGTCCTGGTGTGGGGTTTTAGGGAGGCCATGCCATGTGTGGCTTGTGCCCAGTGGGTGGGCATTGCTGCAGCTTTGTGGCACCCAGGTCAGGTGCACCCTTCCTGTGGCACAACCCTGGAGCTGCCGCAAGTTGTAGGACATATGTGCCAAGGACCCTGCCTGTTCTGGAATCTGGTGCATGGTTCCTGGCTTAGCGGCGTATGTCACAACCCCCATCTGCCAGTGAGTTGTGCTATACATCTTGGAATTGCACCCCTTGTGTCTAAAATATATGGCTTACACATTCTAACACATCCGCGCAGGTGTGGTCTATAGACCACCAGCCCAGGAGGAAGAAACAGATAGGGAGCTGATGCTAGCCATCCAAAGGATGGCAGACAAGGGTGAGGTAGTACTGGTTGGAGACTTCAATATTCCAGATGTGGACTGGAGCATCCCAGCAGCAACATCAACTAGGAGCAGATTTATCCTGGACTCCCTTCAGGGTGCCTTCCTCAAGCAACTGGTCATGGAACCAACTCGGCAGAAGGCAATACTGGACCTTGTGCTCACAAACAGGGACAGTGTGATGGGGGTAACAGTGGGGAGCACCTGGTAACAGTGACCACCAGTCATTGTGGTTTGAAATCATAGAAAGAGCAGAACCAAACCACACAAAACACATATCCTGAATTTTAGAGGGCAGACTTTGGGAAAATGGGGAGATACTTGAAAGAGGCATTAAGGGAATGGGACAGGAATCAGGGTTGAGGAACAGTGGGCAATATTTAAAATGGGGATTATAAGAACAACAGAATTATGCATTAAGCAGGTTAGCAAGAGGAAAAGGAAGAGGAGACCATTATGGTTTCCAAAGAGGTAGCAAAAGAAAGTGAAAGCCAAAAGATTGCATCAGGCAATACAAAAGACACAGGCAGAAGGGGATAGGGAGAAGTACCAGGAGTAACAAAGGGAGGCAGGAAGTCAGTAAGGAAGCCAAAGCTCAGACAGAAGAACACATTGCAAAATCAGTGGGTAAAGGGGACAAAACCTTTTACAGGTACATAAGTGAAAAAAGAAAGACAAAGGAAGGGATAGTGAGACTGAAGGGGGAGGATGGGAGCCACGTGGTGGATGACAACAGTAAAGCTGACATATTGAACAGGTATTTCTGCTCAGTCTTTACTGAGGAAGAGGGGGTAATGGGTCTGAAGGGAGTACAAGGGGTGAGAATGGTGCAGAAATGGACACAAGTCCCTTTACAGGAGAAAGGGTTCTGAAGGAACTGGAAGTAATAAGAGTTTATAAAGCCAATGGGGCCAGATGGGTGCACCCCAGGGTCCTTAAAGAACTAAGAGAGTGGTGGCTGAACCTCTGGCTATCCTGTTTAGCCAATCACTGGAAACAGGAGGTACCCAAAGACTGGAGGTCAGCAGATGTAGTCCCCTTATACAAAGTGGGAACAAAGGAAGCAGAGAACTACAGACCAGTCAGCCTCACCTCGGTGAGTGGGAAAGATCATGGAAGCACTACTGAAGGAGAGATTGGTGGAACATCTGGTTGTCAATGGACTACAGGGCCCAAGGCAGTATGGTTTCACCAGGGGGAGGTCATGTCAGACCAACCTCATTGAATTTTTTGACTGGGTGACTAGGGAGGTGGATCAGGGGAGGGCAGTGGACATGGCCTATCTGGACTTCAGCAAGGCCTTTGACACTGTGCCACATAAAAGACTATTACACAAACTGGGGAATATGGGTGTGGGCAGGACAGTAGTGTGGTGGGTAGGTAACTGGCTGGGTGGCAGGACACAGAGGGTGGTGGTAAATGGCTGTCACTCCACAGAGGGAAGAGTGACCAGTGGAGTACCACAGGGATCAGTCCTATTTAACATCTTCATCAGTGACATTGCGCAGGATCTAGAAGGCAGAATTTCACTGTTCGCTGATGACACAAAGCTCTGTAACAGAGTAGACACACCAGAGGGTGTAGACAGAATGAGAAGGGACCTGCAGAAACTTGAAGAATGGTCAGAGGGTTGGCAGTTGAAATTCAATGCAAAGAAGTGCAAGATAATGCATATGAGGCACAAAAACCCTGGCACAATATATCAGTTGGGGGGTGAGGATATAGCATGCACCAAGCAGGAAAGGGATCTTGGGGTTGTCATCTCTGATGACCTCAAGGTAGGGAAACAGTGTGACAAGGCATCAGGTAAAGCAAATAGGATGCTGGGATGTATAGGCAGGGGCATCACCAGCAGGAAAAGGGAGGTCATAATTCCGCTATACAAGACACTAGTGAGGCCCCACCTGGGTACAGTGTACAGTTCTGGAGACCATACCTCTGAAAGGACATAGACAGGGTAGAAGGTTCAGGAGGAGAGCAGCAAAGATGGTGCATGGATTGCCTAACAAGTCCTATGAAGACAGGTTGAAGGAACTGAACATGTACTCCCTGGAGGAGAGGAGGGACAGAGGGGATATGATAGAGACATACAAGTATCTTACAGGGAGGAACAGGGTGCAGGAAAACACTATTTTTAAGCGAAAAAGATGTTCCAGGACAAGAGGCATGGGATGAAGTTGGAGGAGGGACGATTCAGAGGAAACATGAGAAAGAATTTCTTCACAGAGAAGGTGGTGGACAAGTGGAACACCCTGCCAGAGGAAGTGGTGGGGCTGAAACAATCACGGATTTAAGAATGCATGGATAACATAAAGGAATTCTAGAGGTCAGGGTAAGGGGAAACAGACTTCTAGGAAAACAAACTGAACTTACAAGCTCAAATGGGCCAACTGGGTGGGCCATAGGCCCTTATCTGCCGACACTGTCTATGTATCTATGTATCTATGTATCTATGTATCTATGTAAAAGGGAAAAATAAAAAAAGACTATAATATGAAATAGGTGACCAGAGACTGATATGTCCATAACTACAAAAATATATCAAAAGAAGTTATATAAGAGTCCATAAAGAATGTAATATGTGCCTTAAGCAATCAAAAGGAGAGTGAGTAACTTCTCCCATCTTATGCAAAAAGTAGAAAGGGCATGCCGCTTACTCGCCACCAACTTCTCCATTTGCAGAATAGTTAGCATTTTCATTATGCTACTCCTGATAAGTGGGGACATCATCATCAATCCAGTGGCATAAAATAATCAGTTTAGCTACTGCTGCTATTAAAGTTATATGATATCTTTGAGACCCCACTAATTGATCAATACCTAAACCTAAAAAGCAAATTTCCAGTGTAAAGACCTCCTATTGGTCCAAAAGTAGGTCTATATGAGATTGAATGTGCATCCAAAATTGGTGAGTCAAAGGGCAGTCCCAAAGTAAATGTTTTAAAGTATCCATGGCAGTGTTTTTATCTCCTACAAGCAAGGATAGGTAACCATCCAAATTTTGGCAATTTCTGAGGGGTAAAATAAGAATTATGCAAGATTGTATATAGTATAAGGCATATTTTATCTCTCTTAATATAATGGGAGATATAATCCCATGAGACTGATGAGTCCAAAAAATCTGAATAAGCCACAGATTCTCTCTCCTAATAAACACTTTTCAGTTTCATTTGTTTTCCTATAATATTTAAAGAGCTTTATAAAGCAGTGAAACAGCATGTGCCTTGTTTACTAATGCAGCAAGTTCCCTGTAGGAAGCACCCTCAGAAAACTGCTACAGAGGGGACCTAACCCACATTTAACTAAATGAGTTAACTGCAAAAATGCAAACACTGCCGAGGAAGGTAGTGAGTTTGTCAAGCAGAATTGTTCAAACGTAATCAATTGATCACCATTCAATAAACATGAAAGATAATCGAAATTCACCAAGGGTAAAAAAAGGTGGGAAAATGAGTTTATTAGCAACTTTAAAATTAGGATTAAGGTGTTTTGTTCAGAGGGGGTATTTTTGTGGGGCTTTTTCCAAGACTCAGCATAAGTGTAAATTATTTCAAACAGGAAAACTACTCCAAGATAGGTGTAGTAAAGCATTTGATGTAATACCATTGGATTCACATAAGTGTACCTTAATATCTTTCCAAAAAGGGGCAGGAATATCAGCTTCTTTTCCCACCTCTGGTAAAGACCTGGCCATAAATTTGCTAGCCTTAGATGCTAGGTAATAGCAGTAAAGGTTGGGTAACTGAAAACCCCCATGGCATTTTGCCAACATTAGTTTAGTTACTGTCGTAATGTGGGGTTTCTTATTTTTCCATAAAATATCTGTAATTAAACAATGGATCTGAGTGAACCATGACTGTGACAAAGGGACCCCTATCATATTGAGAAGGTAAATAATTTGAGGTAAAATATTCATTCAGATAAATATTCTACCCCATAAAGATAATGGGAGAGCCTGCCACCATGCTAGATCAGCTGATGTTGTACGTACCAATGGGGATAAATTCTGATTAATTAAAGACTGGGAACCCAAAACTATTTTAATACCTACTATAGCTAGGTAAGATCTGAAGCAGTCCAACAATTCCATAGTTCATGGGGCAACTTGTGTTTATATGTCTTAGGGTTCAAGGGCATACTGACCATTTGAGATATATTCAATTTATAACCCAATATAGACCCAAAAGCCCAGATAACCTGAAAATGTGTTGGAAGAAAAGTAGAAGGATGTGTTAAGTGTAATAAAATATCATCCACATAGGTGGATATTTTAAAGGAAAGGGGACCAATTGAAATTCCGGTAATCAGTGTATTAAGAATAATATGTCTGGTGAGTGGCTCAAGGTATAAATTAAATGGGTAAGGGGAAAGGGGACACCCCTGGTGTGTACCTCTATATAACAAAAATGGTTCTGACAATACCCCATTATAATGGATACATGCCCTGGGAGTAGAGTAAAGTAATTTGGTCCATTTAACAAAATCTAAATGTGAACTAAAAGCTGCCAACATATGAAACAAGTAGGGCCTGAAACCTCTGTCAAATGCCTTCTCAGCATCCAGGGAAACCAACACCAATGGGACATCGGAGTCCCTGGACACCAAGAGCAGAAGAAGCAGCTTCCACATATCATTAAAAACCAAACAACCCTGCATGAAGCCTGTTTGCTGTCTGCCAGTTAAAGGCTGCCAAAGCGCTGCAATCTTAGAGTCCAGAATATGCTAAAATATTTTAGTATCAATGTTCAAAAGGGAAATTGGTCAGTAATTATTAACAACAGTATGATCTTTACCAGGTTTGGAGATAAAAGTAATATGTGCATCTAAACAATCAGGGGGCAAGCATTAGCTTGATAACAAAAATTAAAGAAGTCAGACAGGTATGGGGCGAGCTCCATCTTAAAAGTTAGAGGAAAATCCATCAGGGCCTGGAGGTTTATTGGGGGTAAGGGACGAAATAGCCCTCTCCACTTCCATGACAGAGATGGGGGAAGTAAGATGATGAACCATACCTGGATCTGCTTGGGGTAAATTGGCTGTCTGTAGAAAGCCCAAAAATTACATGGTCTGGGGCAAAATAGAAGGGTCTTCATTATATAACTGTTCATAATAAGATTTAAATTCCCCAGCTATGTCCCTCGGAGAGGTTAGGACTGTATTTCCTGAACTGGACCAGACACCTGTAATCAGGCAGGCCATTTCTTGCTGCTTGAGCCACATTGCCAGGAGTTTGCTAGCTTTTTCTTTGTACATTTCATAATTTACCTTTGCCTGAAACAGAGCATACTCACCTTGCTCCTGGCTGAGCTCAGCATACTTGGCCCGCTCCTGATTAAGACTAATCCAGTCCTGCTCTGAGGTGAACCAAGTCACATATTTTTCCAACTCTTGGCTAGACTGAAGGAACTCCTGTAACTGCATTTCACTTCATTTTTCCTCAAAGTGGCTAGGCGAATAAGCTCACCCCTGTAACACATTTAAAAGCACTGCAACATGTGTCCATAGGCTGAGAGGGAGAACTGTTTATCTGAAAATAACACAATACAGATTGTTTAATTTTGTTGAGACACCATTCATCTTTTAACAGGTGGTTATTCAGCTTCCAGCATTTATCTACCTCAGTAGTCTGAGATAAACAAAGAGAAATAGAGATTGGAGCATGGTCAGAGATTACCTTACTATGGATTTCACAATATATCACACCCAGAATATAACTCAGACTAAGCAACACATAGTCTATTCGAGAGTGGGTGTTGTGAACTGGAGACAAAAAGGTGTATTCTCGTTCAGTGGGTATATTACCCACCAAATATCCACTAGGCCACACAAATCAAGCATATCTCTCAGAGCTCTCTGGGCCCAGGGATAATCCCTTCTGGTTAGCCCCTGACCTATCTAGAGTATTTTCTAGGGTAAAATTCCAGTCCCCCATAATGAGTTTTGGAAACGAATTAAATTATGTAAGAATACTCCCCAATTGGACAAAAAAAGAAGGCGAATCAACACTGGGGCCATAAATGTACCCTAATACTAGCTCATGAGCCCCCACTCTAACCTATAAAAAAAGAAAACAACTTTCCATGTCTATATGCTCCTTAAGAACTTGAAATAGTAAGTGTTTCCTCACCAAGATATGTTTGTGGTGGAGGGTCAGTTTTGGTTTCTGGGGACTGATGGAAGATAGTTCTGGTTGTAGGAGGACTGATTTGCTCACTGTGATATGGTTTAGGACCAGGATGACTATACATTATGCTGTAATAATGAACAGTCACCTGACTGGTTTTAACCAATTAAAGTTCTTTGATTTTTAGACCCATTTTATAAGCTGTCTCAGCACATGTATGACACAGTGTAAACATTAGCTTTCTACCTATCCTGCTGGGCAGTTTGGGCAAAAAGAGGCTACATGTCAGTATAGTCTAGTGGTTGGAGTAACGAGCTGTGAATGAGCTTGGTACATCTGGCAGACCTGGGTTTGATTCTGACAACCTCCACTTGCATACTGTGTGACTCTGAGCAAGTCACTTAACCAGTCAAGGGCTGCCAGGTCGCCTCTGAAAACAGGAACTTGTGCCTAGTGGGCCTTATCCGGTTAACAAAGAATAAACACAAAAATAAAAGAACTTCCACCTGATGAACACATTGTGAAGTTTGTATCACACAGTCCTAAAACCTATGGTTACAAACTGACCAATGTCAAAATGTGTATATAAGTTTGGAGCACACATTTTCTTGTATTTTGGTTGGGCCTTCAAACTCTGGGAAAGGTTATTTTATTAAAAGCATGCTGGATGCAGGTCTCAATAATTTAACCAAATTTCCAGAAGATATTATCTGGTGTTATAGTTGCTGGCAACCTTTGTAACTAGAATTATGAGGTAAATTTCTTCAGTTTAAATTTATAGAGGGTATTCCTAGCACTGTACAAGATGACAAACTATTACCTTCCCAAAAGGTAAATCTTTTAATTATAGATGACTTATTGGAAACAACATCTAAATACTGAAAAATTCAAAAATGTTTTGCACAGTACTGTCATCACAGAAATGTTAGTATTGTGTATGTCACACAAAATTTGTTTGTCCAGGGAAAAAAAAGCCAGACCATAAATTTAAATGCAAATGATATATTATTATTTAAAAATCCCAGAGACAAGCTATAGGTTAGCACACTGGCTTACCAGATGTTACCTGGATAGATCAGAATTTTTGAGGAGGCTTATGAAGATGCAACTCAGAAGTCCTATGGTTATCTTTTGGTGGTCTTAAAGCCACAACACCTGAATCTTATTGCTTAAGGTCTGGCTTGTTTTCCCGATTTACCTGTTGTATACACCATGAAAAAAAGAGCCCCATGAAAATAAGAGATGCATCAATTGTTCATTGTAGCCAGATGATCATAGTACTGTGACATGTCAGCACACCTGAAAAGAGACCTTGCATTTCTTAAGCTGCTGGTGAAGGGGCCACCCCAGCAGAGAAAAGCTATACTCTGTTCAGCCTCTGATGAGTTAATAGCTGCAATTGCTGAGGTGGCACTCAATGCTATTAAAGGAACTATACCTGTCACAGCTCACAAGATTAAGATGCTGAAGAGGAGGCACAACATTGTCAAAAACTTAAGTAATAGAACATAAAAAGCAGCTTGTAACACATTCTGGGGGGTTTATAAGCACCTTGCTTAGCATTGCAACCCCTCTTTTAACCAATCTTCTAACAAGCAAGAGAATAGACTTGAATTATGCACAAAAAATGTATTTAGTACCACAACAACAGTGGGACTTGCTAAGAGGTCATCCACCCCCTAAAGAGCCACTGAGAAAGGGTGTGGAATGATGGCTGGATGTTGAAATGCGGGGTGTTCTGCAGAGGACTGACCTCTCTGAATATGAGATAGCTAAAGTATATGGGAGTGTGTTGCAACACTACCTGACAGTTGTATGCCAAGATGAAAAAGATGTAGCAAACTTGTCATTATCTTTGACAACATATGAGCTAATGCAACCACAAGATAGCACATCACAGCCACCTGGCACCAATGATATTTACAATGACATATTACAAAGTGTTTCTGTGCATGCCAGAAAACACACTGAACTATTGTTAAACAAACTGAAAAGGTCTGCTGGTGTTACAGACTGGAATGATCATGGTGAATTTATATATCATGGCATGCCCATTGAAGGGTCTCATATGAATGACTTAGTCAAGGCTGTTACTTCACAAAGACACACATCTGATGCTAAAAAACCTAGGGGGTGGGATAATTTTATCAGAGCTTTACTGGAAATTAATGCTCCTGAAATGCCTAACATCCAAAACAGGTCTTTGATTCAGATGCTAAGAACAAGATGTCAAAGGTTCTGACAGGTGCTTCTACAACACAAGTACCTGCAGCCCACACACTGTCACCTGTGGCCAAAATCAGAAAAATCCCTTTTAGAAAACTGTCATGGTTGATGGTGTAACGCCTTGGCTATGCCCCACACATTTCTGGTAATATTGTGTTTTTGTAGATTTTTAATAATTTATATGCATGTTGGCTTTAATTGTAAAAATAAACAGACTATCTGATATAGTGCACAACCGGTTGTGTTTTTTTGTCTCCTTACAACAAGAACATTTATTATAAAAGGGTCTCAGAAATGCTGCAATCTGACTGGCTGCTAGGATTCTGACAGCCTTACATTAATCCATGTTATACTGTCATGTACAGCCTGATCACCATGGCACATGGATTCTTTCTGTCAGCATTCCATCCACCAGCACTGCTGAATGTGTGGAATGATGCATTCTGATTTTGAACCAGCATTCTTAAACTTTTGGTGGAAGAACTACTTTATTACAAATCTCCCTCTAAATGAGGAAAACATTAAAAAAATATTCTTTTAACACATTTATTTTGGAATTATTTTTTATAATAGCAAGTAGGCACTCCCAGGAGTTAGATTAACAGTCAGTTAATCACCCCCTAGGGGCAATATGGCACTCGGCTGCACCTCATGTCACATTACACCACTAGGGGGTGATTAACAGACTGTTAATCGAACCCCTGGTCATGCCTTATTGCTTAAATAATTATACGCTATAAAAGTAAACTACATTTGCTGGCTATAGAATACAGCATGCCTTATTTCTTTATCTACCAGCAGTAATAGCGCTGGTTATAATCATAACCTGAAATTACTGACTGTGGGCTAAAAGAAAAGGAAAGCTTCAACCTTTAAACAATTCTCCTTTGATTGACAAGTGCATAAACATTTCTATCATTTGTTATTAAATTATCAAAATGCATCCTAACCACATCATTTGCATCTATGATGAAGGAAAAATATACAATGATGGCCACAGGTCATAGATGTTATATCTTGAACCTGTTTTGGGTTAAACAGTGTTTCTGTCACATTCTTCCAGAAAAACTTGGCAACTGCTGGTGGAAAAAATGTGAAGTCTGGAGGAAAGCCATAAGAGTCAAAAAACTCTGCAGTAGTATGGTCAGGGAGATAAATAGCTAACCAGTGTTCACCTGGCAAAGACTGGGGCTGTGTTTTCACTACTAAAGAGGCTGGCACACAAGTTAGTCTCTCTGATGGTAATTGATCACCTGCAAAAAAAAAAAAAACTGTCTGAGGTAAAAGAGTCTGCCTGGAGAAAAGTGTCCAGTTGTTGAGTGTTCATATTTAATTGAAGTCAGATACAGTGTTTCATCTTTGATTAATTTGTACCACATTATCAAAGACTGTATACACCAACATATTCACAGTGGCTGGTAGAGGGTCAACAAAACTTATTTAATCTCTCAAATTGCCAGAGCAGATGAGTGAATAATGGTCACCACAGCTTTGGTCAGGACTAAGGTGAAAAGCAAATAATGTGTACCCCTGACAAAAATCTGCATGGTCTATCAGTAATGGGCAATCTATCATATGTTTTCCACTAGCATGAACCAGATTGATATATTCTCCGATGGCATTACCATTTGTAAAGTTAGGTTGCAGTGGTTTAGCATGAACCTGTTCACTATCTACATACAGTGCTACAAAGTTAATGTTACAATCTTTAAAATTGAAAGGGTTTTTATTGTACACAACACTGAAAGCTTCATTATCAACAAAACCTATCACCAATAATTTTGGTATCTGCCTCAGAAACAGATTATCTTGCTTACACACACGGCTGCCCCAGATATACTAAACACTTTCATTCTAACACAGTCAATAGGGTATTTTGCATTAGCAGCTTGTAAAGCTTAAGCATAGTCAATATGCACAGCTGGTAGCATTTTTACCCTTTTTATATAAATAGTTGCAGATTTCATTTGTAGTTTATAATCTTCAGCTGCATCACCACTAATTAAACAAAACTCATTCTTGTTACGAACAAGTTTAATTTTAACTTCCACTCCATGCAAGAGCAGTTTTTCCTGGAAGAAGGGGTCTGTATGAATTGGTTCAAGTAGTTCTACACTGCGACTCTGTACTGTAAAAATTGCACACTTTTTAAAACCCTCATTGGGGCCTTTAAGAACGGTGTTGTCATGCTGTCCTGGTGCGTCCTTATAAAATAATCCAGATGAGAATTGTGTAGGCAGGGTGTCATCACTCTAATTAAGCAGTGACTCGATACTTGCTCTGTAAGGGTAGCAGTTATCACTCTGACTAATCAGCTGGTCACCCCCCATTATATCCCCCGGCTAAAGATGGTTGCCAGGCAGTAGTTAATTAAACTTACTCTAGTTACATCATCAGTGTTACTGCCATCAGCCTTAGTGATCTTGCACAAAAGGTATAACAAGGTGTTCTTTAGATTGATGTACTCTTCACCGTTACCCACCACATAAAATTCCTGGGGTGCATTATCATTTATAGCTGACAAGGGTGGGATTTTGACTTAAAGGTTTTCCTCTACACTGGTTTGGGTTGGTGATGACATGAAAAGATCTAATTCTGACTTTCCACATTCTTGAAATACAGGTATGCAGTGTACCAGAGCCATGGCTTAAAATAAGTTTCTTTTTCTATTAGTTTTATGAAGTGTTCTCTCCTTGTACTTAAGTTTCACAACTGTTCTGTTTCTTTTGAACATGCCACCTTTTAATAATGCTTTCACAGGCCCCTGGTAGGACCATTCTCCTTTTCTTTTTGGGCCTCTTGGAAACAACCATTCCTGCCCCATTTTGCTGCTGTCCCAGATCAGGAGTTGTGAAGGAACTCACAACTTTTACAATACTTTTAGCAGCAGATTTATGGAGTGGTTTTACTGTCTGGAAGCCTTTTTGTAATAGCGGCACAGCTTTTCTAAATAAAGTTCTAAATATACCAC
Organism: Neoceratodus forsteri; assembly: GCA_016271365.2. NCBI lineage: Eukaryota > Metazoa > Chordata > Ceratodontiformes > Ceratodontidae > Neoceratodus > Neoceratodus forsteri. The sequence continues at coordinate 706,755,134 of CM057455.1, forward strand.
CTATACTGGCACCATACATAACAGAGGCACCGTGAAAACCAGATAAGCCATGATCAGCTTGTGCTTTATAATAGGCTACATAAAGGTTTGGGTCACTGTACAACTTCTGTAACATGGCAGTCTTTCAGAAGTTTCCTTTAACAGGCCAGAAATGAAGCGTCACATTCACCTTGTCAAACAAGAATAACACACTTTTGCCTTGATCATTATTTATCACAATAGTTATGGTGCCAAGCTGTTGTTTGCTGATTGGTATATAATCCGGCTTATCATAATGGATGGTTATGATTGCATTGTTCTTACCAGATATTTCCAGACAATGGAGTTGGGCATGTGACTATCTCTGATGTTTTGCTGTTCAACAATGTCTGTATACACATACAGTGTGTAAAAACACCAATTTGATGTCAGCATAATATGGTCCCATGCTTGATTGTAGTTGTGGTATACCATGTGGTACCCCCAAAATACAAGCCAGATTATGGCAAGCGATGAATGCTCCACCACTAATGTTGTGGAATTTTGTTTTCTGTTTTGGACTGTCATATTCTAAAAACATGCCTAGGAGCGCCTGTTTCAGTGCCTCATTGTTGGCTGCTGTGACATCACCAACACTGTGATAATACCCTCTGGGAATTGATAATGGTAATAATTGCTTACAATTTTCACCTGCTTGAAATACCCCATCTTGTTGTATAATCTTGTCCCATGTCCTTGGGTATTGTATTTCTGACAAGCCAACTTCCCATACCCCCACTAAATTGATAGGTTTCACCAGTTTCACAGTATATTCTGAAACTGTATTTTTGGGAAACATTTTAAAAAGAGGCAATGTAACAAAATCCATTCTCAGTCATTGTTTTACCACTAATGCCTTCTCTCAACTGATGTCATGCAAAACATGGGAGCACCCTTATAATTTTAAATTTCTCAGCTGTTTGGGAAATGGGCAGACTGGGTGGGCCAAGCGGTCCTTATCTGCCATCAAATTCTATGTTTCTACGTTTCTATGTTTGGATTCTACCCAGCTGTTAAATTTTGATGGCCAACCTAACCATTTCACTAAAACAAATTTTTTCTTCCATTGTCTTTTCTGTGATACTATTTTCTCAACCCTGTATACACGGTTTGCGGTGTCTTGGACTTTTATCAATTCTTGCTCATAAAAAAGTACCTCTTATTCCTTCACCATCATAATCTTTTAGTTTTTACACTGGTATAGATTTAGGTATACATTCAGAAATGATGACTATCTCACTTGTAAAGTTTTGCTCATAACCTTTTTCAAATGTTTTCTTAACTGTAGAAACTTGCACATGATCACACACATGAAATTTAATAAGCCTTTTCACTTTGAGTGTAAGATCACAATATAGAATTTTCCAGATAAATTGACACTATGCCATATTATAAATATTACAACAAGAATAGACAGGCCTTGTTTTGCTGTGTAACAAGAAAATTGGCTGTAAGTTCAATCTCATTACTAACATCTTCCTGTCTTTGACATTTTTTTAAATTCAGTTCAATTCAACTTTATTTACAGAGCACTATTCACACTGATCATAGCGCGCATACAGTAAAAACACAATAAATATCTTACTAAAAGCATAAAATGAATCCAACAATCCTACGGCAGAAATCAATAGTCTGGAAAAGCAAGGTTGAACAGGTGCACTTTTAGAGCAGTTTTAATGCCCTTCATGGTCAGGTACTCAAGTATCCAATGAGGTAGAGAGTTCCATAGGGTAGGGACCACAAATGCAAAAGCCTGGGCCCCAGATGTCTTCAACCAAACCCTGGGAACCTCTAGCAATTCCTCATCGGCAGAGCGGAGTGGTAGGTGGGGGCAGTAGAGATGCAAGAGCTCTTGCAGGGAGCTCTGCCCCTGTCCATGTATGGCCTTAAAGGTTAGCAAGCTAACCTTAATGGTGTTCTGCATTGAATTGGCAGCCAGTGCAGTCCACAGAGCACAGTTGAGACATGAGCAGACTGAGGCGGTCCTGTCAACAATATGGCTGCTGCATTCTGCACCAGCTACAAATGGTGGATATCAACCCCAGGTAGCCCTAGGTACAGATATCAAGAATGTAGATCACAGCTACCAATACCAGGCCATGATAAACCAGCCCATTTTTTCAAATATTAGTGGTAGCACATTTTGAACAGTTTGTAACCCACCATTGTTAGGCAGATGGTCATGTTCATTATTTCTCACCAGCCTACATCTTTCTTAATGTCACCCATTAAAATCTGTAGAAACTGAAGGGTTTCAGTTTATTGGGTTATATGGAATTTGAGCAGCATGGTCCAAAATTTAAATGGCCATCAAAGTCTGTAAAGATTTTCTATTTTCTGCTTTTCAAACATTTTTGGGTGTTTTCCCAACATGTTAACCATCTTAACAGCTCTCACCATGCAGCACTGTGTTCCTTGTCAGAACTTCCAATATCATACAAGTACATATAATATGGCACAAGGCTTCCTTTTTGTAGTGGGCTTTTAAAATACTTTTTATGACTTCCTGATGAAACCACTTCTTCAACAGCACTCCACAGTGTTACACTCAGTTGTTCATACAATTTGTCAAGTCCCTTAGCAATACATGGCAGCTCTTTAAATTCTGATAAAGTGCATTTATTGAGTGTATTGTATCAAATTATGATGCTGTGATGTGGGTTGTGGAGGGATTGGTGATGGTGGCTTGAACGCAGAGCTCCACAGTCCACTGAGGTTTTCTACAATTTGATTACTACTTCACCTCCTTTGTTAGAGTTGAAATCTATTGAGCACTGATGCCTGGACCCTTAAGTTTCTCAAGAAGGGTTTATTCAAGTGTTTTGGTCTCTGGATTGTGCTTTTAGACCCCTGCATCATCTACAGACAGGCCTAGCAGACTACTGCTTACAGTTATGGAGTCCCCGGAGGTCACAGTTAATAAAGAGGATATTTCAGATACCCACAAGATGTTAAAATCATTGGTCCAGGAGATCCTAGGGATGAAAACCTCAACTGCCCATCTCAAGGAGAGAGAGGAAGAGGCCAAACAGTGAATCGCTGGGGCGGTGCTCTATTGGATGCAGGTGGACTCCACTTCAGTCCTGCAACAAGAGAGAATTGTGGCTTTAGATGATCAGGTCTACCAGCTCACTCTGAAGGTGGACAATCTGGAAAATAGAAGCAGCATGAATAATGTGCATATAATTGGTCTCCTGGAGGTGACCGAAGGGGACAATATGGGACTCCTTCTGCAAACTTTCTTTCCCTGGGTCCTTAATTACCAGTGGGGATCTCCATTGGAAATCAAGTGGGTGCACCACTCTCTGGGTACCTGACCTGTTCAGGGATCACCACCGCACCTGATTCTAGTCTACTTTCTGCACTTCTCTGTCAAAGAGCAGATTCTGTAGCTAGCAAGATACAGGGGACCTCTCAAATGGAACAGGCATTCAATTTTCATTTTTCAAGATTTCTCAAAGTTAGTGGCTGACCAGCATAAAACTTTTACCACAGTTAAGAAGAAACTGGTAGGGAAAAAGATTCCCTTCCACCTTCTGTACCCAGCTATTTTAAAAGTTTGGTGGGGGAAGTGCTGGCATAGGTTCAACTCTCGATCGGAAGCTCAAACCTTTCTCCATTCATTGACCTGCTCTTCTGGGAAACATCTAAGCTGATCTGACCCTTCTTCAGTTAAAGATCCAGCCAAGTGCTCCTCCACTAATCCGGGTCTTACTCAGGAGGCATGTCCCCAATGCAACAATATGCTCCCAACCCCTCAGGCTCTCATGGCTCTCTCTAAGTTTCCTAGGAGGTGCTTGGGCAGAAGTGTACCCCCAAAGTGGCAAAGAGAGCCTCAGCAATCCAGATCTTCACCTGGATCTGGTACAATTAATGGAACCACCATCTGTGCTGCTGATGCTTCTTGTTCTACATTGGTTCCTGTGGAGTGCCCAGCAACACCGAGTTTGAAGTATCCCTGTCTTTCTCCAGATCCACAGAGGCCTGTAGACTGCCGTACAGACATGGATTGGTCAGACTACATGGAACAGGAATTAGTGGCGGCATCGCAGACATCATCGGGGGACCCTGTCAAAATTTCAGGTGATCGAGGTGAGAAGAACTCTTCAGTCACTGGAGTGGAGGTGGTGCAGCCAGAACTGCAACAGCTCATCAACCCTGGCCCAAAGGAGGTGCTTTCTCAATTGCTGACTTGAGTCATCTGGTCCTTTCCATAGGAGAGTTGCAATCACCGTTGGGGGCCAAAATCCAAGAGACTGAATGAATCTGGGGAATCTTAGTGTGGAACTGGGGGGCTCATTATGCTGGTGGTGTTCCCACAGTCCTGCATGCTCATAACTTGGGACTACTATCCTCATGATGTATCAGAGAAGTATTTCCAAGGATGGACTTTTCTGCTCCATGCTTTGGGACATTTTTAGGCACCAGGGACCTTTTATTATGGCCCATTATTGGACTGTTTGAGCCAGTTATTGTTGGGAAAGGGGCATGTTACACTATGTGGCTTTTTGTATTGAGGGAATCTTGTGTGGGGTTATTGGTAATTTCTATGGGTGGGAAGAGTGGGGGGCCTCTTTGTTGGGGTTTCTATAAGGGGTATCTGTTTCTTGAGGTGTCAAACCAACTTGACATGCTCCTAGGGTGGAGGGGAAAGTTGAACTGAGTCTCTCTGGGAAGACAGTAAGGGTAGATATGACCATCTCTGTGCCAGCTGGGGAGTGGAAAGGCATTGGTGGGAGGGCCTGCCAGACCTGGAATGCTCACTCCTTAAGCCTGTATATTTGGTTATGGGGGATGGGCTTCATGGTTTGTTTTTGGTTTGTGCATTTTGTTATTAATCTTGAACAGTGTGGGGGGAATATATCTTAGTGGGGGGTTCCTGGTGCAGTTCTGCAATGGAGTATTTTCTTGGTTGGTAATACTATGTTGGGGTACATTGGGTATTTGAAGTGCAGGGGGGACTGTGTATGGGGGTACAGAAGGGATGGGATAATATATTTCACAGGGACATCTACCTTCACTTACACAAAAATAAGGGGGCCCTGAACAATGCTTATAGTGTTACTACAGTAGTCTGCTTCTTTGATGCACTGGTTTGGTAGTATGTTTCAGGTACACGTGATGTCATGGAATGTTCAGGGCCTAAACATTCCCATTAAATGTAAAAAAGTTTATTCCTTTCTGAAGGACTCTGCATGTGACATTATATTTCTACAAGAAACTCTTTTGGTAAAAAAGGATGGCAAATTCTTGGCCCAGGGGTGTTTCAGCAGAGCTTTTTCCACTTTTTACAGCTCAAAGAAATGTGGGGGTTTCAGTACTAATTAAAAGAGGATGCCCCTTGGTAGTGGAGAAATGGCTAATAGATGCGGGGGGGATGGTGACTCATCATTAAGGGCAAGTTGGATTCTATTCCACCTTTACTAATGAATATCTATGCCCCTAATGAAGATACTCCAGACTTTTTCTTGTCCCTGGCCCATAGGATTGAATACTGTTCTCCACCCATGGTGTTACTGTGGGGCAGTGACTTCAATCTTATGTTAGAACCGGTTCTGAGAACGGACCCCTGGAAAAAGAGATCTCTTCCCATCATCGGTCCAGAGAAGTTTTGAGGCAAAATATTTGGAAATTAGGGCTGGTTGATTGTTGGAGGCTTTTTGAACTCCAGCACTAAAGATTTTACCTATCGGACCCCTAGGTTTCAGACATTTACTAGGCTGGATTATTTTCTTGCTAGTGTGTCCCTGGTGTCTGATATAAGTAGGACTGACATTGCCCTATATTATTATCGGACCACGCCCCAGTTGTTTTAGGTTGGACACTTCATCAGGTCATAGCCTGCACCCCAAGATGGAGGATTAACCCAATTCTCTTCTGCAATGAGGACTTTAAACTCTGGTTAAAGGGAGAAATTGACTTTTATTTTCTGTCTAATATATCTCCTAAGATCTTCCTACTCATGGTGTGGGATGATTTTAAGTCTTACATCAGGGGTCAGGTCATCTCTATTGCCTCACATGTTAACAAGCTGCACTATAGGGAAGTTGAATGCCTTTCCACATGGATTAGGACTTTAGAAGAGGCACTATATGCTAACCCACGGAATAAGGATGCTGTGGTCCTTGAGATGATATAGTGTAAGGAAATGTTGAATGAGATCTTTCATCAAAAGGTCATGAGGGTGCTGTTTTTTACCAGGCAGGGAGAATGGGTGGGGAAGGTCCTTGCCTATCATCTTAAGAAACAGATGCTGGACACTCAAGTGTCTTTTTTTACGAGGAAAGGAGGGCGACATTTTTTCTGAAGCCAGATTGATGGCTGAAAAATGTAGGGAATATTATGCTAGACTGTATACCTCCATGGTGAGTTCTATGCCTGACCTTTTTGAAAATTTCTTCTCAGGTTGTCAGCTGTTGGGTCTGCCTCTGGAGGAGTGTTCCTCCTTAGAGGAGGCTATCTCTTTGGGGGAGGTGTAGCAGGCAATTAAGGCTTTGTCACCAGGTAAGGATCTGGACCCTGATCATCTCAGTACTGAGTTGAATCAGACCTTTGAGCCCGCTATCTCTTGTCACCTGGTGAAGGTTTTGGCTGCAATAGAGACTCTTGGTGTTTTACCTGACTCCATGAGGGAGGCCACTATTACTGTCCTGCCTAAACCCAGAAAGGATTCAACCATCTGTAGCAATTATCGGCTGATTTCTTTATTAAATGTTGATTGCAAGATATTTGCAAAAATTCTTGCTATACGCCTAGAAAGAATACTTCCCTCACTGATTAGTAAGTCACAGTCTGATTTATTGAAGGGCAGGCAGGGCAGTGATAATTTGTTGGCAGTCATTAATCTCATACAGGTGGTGGTGGGGGTTTAGATTCTGCTGCCCTAATTGGATTGGATGCTGAAAAAGCATTCAGTTCTATAGAATGGCCTTTTTTGCAGTACGTTTATTTGCACAATAAACACAGCAATAGAGTCAAGCCATACAAAGGCAAAAGTATTGGACTTCAGGAGGGCTGACTTTGCCAAAATGGGTGAGTGCCTAAGGAATACACTAGCAATTGGGCAGGAAAGAGGGGTGGAAGAACAATGGGGAATGATAAAAACTGCCATCACAGAGGTAACAAGCCTTTGTGTGAAGCAAATAAATAAAACAAAATGATGTAAGAAACCACTATGGTTCTCAAAGGAGGTGGCAGTGAAGGTTCAAGAGAAAAAGAAACCATTCAGGAAGTACAAGGAATCACAGAAGAAGCAGGACAGAGAATTGTATCAGTTAAAGCAAAAGGAAGCTGGGAAGGTAGCCAGAACAGCAAAGGCCTGAACCAAGGAAAAGATAGCCAACTCAGTTAAGAAGGGGGATAAAACCTTTTTTAGGTACATCAGGGAGCGAAGGAAGACCAAGGGAGGGTTAGTGAGGCTTAATAAAAGGGAGGGGGTGGGCAGAGGTGACTGTGAAAAGCAGAGATACTAAACAAATAGTTTTGCTCAGTATTTACAAATGAAAAGGGGGATGTACCTAAAAAAAACAATAGAAACACTCTGGATACAGAAGTTGATACTAGCCCATTTACAGAAGAAAGGGTCCTGAAAGAACTCTTAAAACTGAAGGTGGACAAATCAATGGGGCCTGATGGTATTCATCCCAGAATTCTAAAAGAACTAAGGGTAGAACTAGTGACACCACTGACTACCCTCTTTAACAAATCCTGGGAGGATGGGGTGGTGTCTGAGGACTGGAGGAGGGCAGATGTGATTCCCCTTCACAAAAGTGGGAGCAGGGCAGAAGCAGGAAACTACAGACCTGTTAGTTTAACCTCAGTGATAGGGAAAATGATGGAATCACTTCTGAAGGAAAGAATTGCTGAGTACCTAGAGGCAAGAGGGGCACAGGACCCAAGGCAGCATGGATTCACAGTGGGAAGTTCATGCCAGATGAATCTAATAGATTTCTTTAACTGGGTGACCAAAGTAGTAGATCAGGGAGGGGCTGCGCACATGGCCTACCGAGACTTTAGCAAGGCATTTGACACAGTCCCACACAAAAGATTAATATACAAGTTAGCCAGCTTGGGAGTGGGTCCCAAGATGATAGCCTGGGTAAAGAATTGGCTGTAGAATAGGACACAGAGGGTAATAGTAAATGGAGTCCACTCAGAAGAAAGGGGGGTTACTAGTGGGGTACCACAGGGTTCAGTATTAGGACCGGTCCTCTTCAATGTCTTTATAAGCAACATTGCAGAAGGACTGGAAGGAAAAGTATGTCTCTTTGCAGATGACACAAAGATCTGCAATAGAGTTGATACACAAGGTGGGGTGGAAAGGATGAGAAGGGACTTGGCAAGGTTAGAGGAATGGCCAAATGTATGGCAGCTTAGATTCAATGCTAAGAAGTGCAAGGTAATGCACCTGGGAAACAAAAACCCAGGGGAAGAGTACGCAATGGGGGGTGAGATACTAACAACAACAAAAATGGAAAGGGACCTGGGGGTAGTCATATCAGATGACTTAAAGGTGGGCAAGCAATGTGAGAGGGCAGTAAGGAGGGCTGGGGGGATACTGGGATGCATAGGGAGAGGCATCACCAGTAGAAAAGAGGAAGTTGTTATCCCTCTGTACAGACAGCTGGTGAGACCCCATCTGGAGTACTGCGTGCAGTTCTGGAGACCCAGTCTCTGCAAGGACATAGACGGGATGGAAGCTGTCCAGAGGAGGGCAACTAAAATGGTGCAGGGTCTGCACTGGAAGACATATGAAGAGAGACTAAAGGAGCTTAATATGTATAGCCTCGAGGAAAGGAGGGAGAGGGGGGACATGATAGAAACTTTCAAGTACCTCAAGGGAATCAACAAAGTCCAAGAGGGTAGCATCTTTCAAAAAAAGAGGTGTGCAAGAACAAGGGGGCACAATTTGAAGATAGAGGGGAGGTGGCTCAGAGGTAAAGTAAGGAAGTATTTTTTCACAAAGAGGGTTGCAAATGCATGGAACGGCCTTCCAGAGGAGGTTGTGGAGTCAAAAACAGTGGTTGAATTCAAGCATGCATGGGACAGACATAAGGCAATTCTAGGGAGTGGGGGTAGAAAGAAGTAGGCTGCTGTGTAACTAGAATCTGCAGCTTATCCATTAGGTAGGGAAATGGGCAGACTGGGTGGGCCAAGCGGTCCTTATCTGCCATCAGATTCTATGTTTCTATGTATTTTCTAGATTTGGTTTTGGCCCCTGTTTTCGGCGGTGGGTGGGTTGTCTGTGTTCTTTACCCAGGGCTCGGGTACTGGCTAATAGAGTGCTCTATGATAGTTTTTCCCTGTTTTGTGGTACTAGGCAAGGGTGCCCATTCAGTCCACTTCTATTCCTTCTAGCACTGGAGCTGCTGAATTTAGCAATTTGTCAGAATCCTCAGATTGCAGGTATCCCAGTGGGAGGGAGGCATTATACCACCTTATTGTACGCAGATGATATGCTGCTAATGATTACAAAGGTTGTGCCGTCACTTCCAGAGGTCTGTAATGTGATAGGGGCTTTTAGTAGTATATCCGGTTTATGGATTAATTGGGGGAAGACTGAGATTTTGCCTCTGTGCAAGGCAGATCCTAGCTGGACTGTTTTGGGGCAACATCGGATGAGGTGGTCACCAGATGATTTTAAGTATTTGGGTATGTTTATCTCCAGTCGTCTGCAGGTTATGACTTCCCAAAATTTAAATTCAGTCCTGGAGGAACTCCAGGGGGGAATTCCAGAGGTTGAAACCTCTGGGATTATCCCTTCCGGGCCAAGTGGCTACCATAAAAATAATGGTACTTCTGTGGCTATTTTACAAGCTTTGCAATCTCCCTTTCCAAATATCTAAAGGGATTTGAAATAGGTTGAATAAGCTTTTCAGACTTTATTTGTAAAGGGCATCCTCTGAGGTTTAGTAGGAGGATTTTGCATGCTCCAGGGGAGGCAGGTGGTTGGAATCTCCATTGGCTCTGGGCATATCATATTTGTTTTGGGGTGAAACAGGCACTGGCATGGGTATCCCTCACTCCAGCCTCTCCTATTTGGATTACTATTGAACAGGACTTAGCTGGGGAATCACCATTAGTGGTTTTTTTTTTTTACGTCCTACAATGTTATTTCAGACTGCCTCTTTCCCTATGCAACTTTCTCATTGGGCATGGTGAAGATATTGTAAGCTGTTGGGCTGGAATCTTTCCTTTGTGGACAGATACAAATCTCTGGCAAAATCCTAATCTCTGGGTGGAAGGCCAGATGACAATTTAGGATGGTTGGGCTCAATAGGGCATTCGGATGGTTGGGGATGTGGCTGATCCTACTACGGGGGTCCTGCTGTCTTTTATGGACCTCCAGGAGAGGTACTACTTACCCTCCAGGCACTTATGGAAATTTTTTCAACTGAGGCATGCATTATTTTCTACCTTTTTTCAGAACTCCTGTTTAAAGAAAGCCGCTTTGCTGACCTATATTACCAGATGGTTTAAGAGGGCAAAGGGTCATCTAAGTTTTCTGTATAAAGAACTGCAGTAGGCCTATTTGCTAAATTGGTATCCTCATCGTGTTAAGTGGGGGGAGGATTTAGGTACTGAACTGAGCTCCGATATGTGGCTTCAGGGCTGGACAGAGGCACACTGGGTCTCCCCTGATCCCCAGCTCCGGTTGCTTCAGAAAAAAGTGTTGGGTAGATGGCATCATACGTCACTCCATTTGGTAAATATGGGAGTTTGGGTTCTAAATTGGCATTGCTCTCAGGAGCCGGGAACTATATATCGTATTTTGTGGAGTTGTTCCTTAATTTGAGACTGGTGGCATGGCATTATTCAAGTGTTTGGAGGACACTCTGCAACTAGATTTGCCAAAATCCCCCTTACTTTGGATCCTGGGGGATCCTGATAGATTAGGCCCAACCAGTCTATGTTACAAGGGCTTTATTTTTGCTGCTACACTGGAGGCAAAGAGGCAGTTATTGTTACATTGGAGATCGATAGTGGCTCCTGCAGTCTCACTTTGGAAGCAGGCACTGAATAGAGTGGCCTCATTTCATAGCATTATTTTTTGTTGACAGAATGCATTTAGGCAGTTCAGCAGAGGGTGAGATAAATGGATAGTCCTCAATTATTCTTCTTTTGGGAATGGTGCAGAGCATGCTTCAATTTCAAGGGTAGATAGCTTTTGGAGGGGAAGGATGTCCCTGATGTTTTCTTTCTTTATTTTGGAAAAACATTTTCTGCTCTGAATTATAGGTGGGGTATAAGGTTGTTACACTATTCCTTCTGGTACTCCAGACATCTTTTTACTTGCTAGTTACTATATGGGTTTCCAAAGATATTCTCTGTTAGAACAATTTTGGTTGTAGGAATGGTATGTTCGGAGCTATTTGGTATTAAGAGATTCGGGCTTATGGGTGATTGTTTGGGGGTTCTTGTATTAGGCAAGGCAATTTTATTTGTATGGCACCCATTCCCTGAGGCTCAGGGTGCCTAACATATACAAAAACATAGTAAAAGAAGAATACAATAAAAATTATACAATAAAATTCAATAGGATTAACATAACACTAAAAATGGTGTTCTTCAGATTACAGGGGAAATTAAACTAATGGTCAGAACAGAAATCAATTAGCTTCAATGACTTGGTGGAAGAGGTGAGCTTTCAGCCTCATCTTGAACACCTCAATTGAGGGAGTTCCCCCGGCTGCAGATGGAAGCGAGTTCCACAGAGTGGGCACTGCAACACTAAATACATGGTCACCCGAAGTCAGGAACTGAACCCTTGGAACTTCCAGGAGGCCCCTAGATGAGGAATGGAGAGCACAAGCAGAGGTCACTCGTGTCAGGAGCTTGGACAGGTAGCCAGGGCCCAGTCCATACAGGGCCTTACAGGTGAGCAAGCCAAACTTGAAAAGGACCCTCTGCCTGACAGGCAGCCAGTGCAGGGCACGCAGGACTGGGGTTACATGACTGTACCTCAAGAAGCCCGTCAGCAGCCAGGCTGCCACGTTCTGCACTAGCTGCAGTCTGCAGTGGGTCCCTCCCATGACCCCAAAGTACAGAGAGTTGAGTAGTTGAGCCTGGAGGTGACAAAGGTGTGCACCAGTGTCGGCAGATCAGTGGGTGTTATGAGAGACTTAATCCTGGCAATGTTCTGCAAGTGGTAAAAAACACTTTTAACAACAGACGACACCTGATCTTCAAAGGTCAGTCTGCTGTCCAGGATCATGCCTAGATTTCGCACCCTTGGGGAAGCCACCAACTGGGGCTGGCCCCAGGATCAAGCCTGTGTTAGCCCCGGTGGCAACCCATCGTGCCCACGACCATGCTCAATCACCAATACCTCTATCTTATCTGGGTTAAATCTCAGCCAGCTTGAAGCCATCCAGTCATTGATTTTAGCCAGACAGTTGTTGAGCACATTGACAGCTCCAGATTTTCTGGGTGCAAAAGACAAATACAGTTGGGTATCATCTGAATAGCAATGAAACTCCACACAGTATTGCCGAATGGTCTCGCCCAGGGGCAGAATGTACACTACGAACATCGTCGGAGACAAGATTGAACCCTTTAGTACTCCACAAGAAAGAGGCATTGGGGAGGAGGAGAAATTCCCCATCACTTTCTGCTGCACCTTATCTGAGAGATAGGACTCAAACCACCTGATGACAGTGCCGGCAAGTCCACAAAACTCACTGAATCGATCAAGAAGCATGATGCGGTCCACAGTGTAAAATGCTGAGCAGAGACTGAGGAGCACAAGAACTGACCTGTCACCTCTATCTCTATCCCTGAGCAGATCATTATGCACTCTTAACTAGAGCTGTTTCTGTGCTGTGTCTGGCCTGAAAACCCAATTGAAATGGCTCATAGATGTCTGAGGGCACCAGGCAATCCTCGAGCTGTTGGGCCACTAACTTCTCAACAACCTTGCTCAAAAAAGGCAGGTTGGGGATTGGATGATAATTCACCAGGACACCTGGGTCAAGAGAAGGTTTCTTAAGGACGGGTCTCACCAGTGCTTCTTTCAAAGCCACTGGGAACACCCCCTCCACCATCAAGCATCTGGCAATCTTGGCGAACACCGGGTCAACAGCCTCGGTGCATCCCATTAAGAAAAGCATTGGGGCTGGGTCCAGTTACCAATAAATGTGCTTCAGCTCTAGGATCACCTTAGTTACTTCAGACACCTTCACTAGCCTAAACTCTTCCCAGACAGATGGAGTGCTTCTGACCCTCCTGGCCCTACCACTGTGCAGCTGTTGTCTCCCTGACAGAATCCCTGACTGGATAGTCTGCACTCTGTCTGAGAAAAACAAAGCAAACTCTTCACACAAAATGGATGAAAAAGACTTCCTCAGCTGTAGACAGGCAAGACGGAGAAGTCTATCTACAGTCCAAAAAACTGAGAAGGTCTGTTTTTCCCTGCAGCAATCTCCCTGGACAGGAATTTTGCCTTCTTAAAGTAGATTGCCCCTTGGTACTCACCATAGTGGTCAAGCAGGGCCAGGTCGGCCTCCAGCCAGGTCTTCCGCCAGCAATGCTCCAACTTCCAACCCTTGATCTTCATCATCTTGAGATCCCCATCAAACCAAGGGGATCTCAAGTGAGAGGATCTGGGTCATATATGGACTGGAACGATGACATTTAGAGCTTCAGAAACCACCCTCTTATAGGTGGCCACCTCCTCACCAGTACCAATCGCACATGCTGCCTCAACTCTTGATACGTCAGCCAGTGCCAATAGTCCCACTGGGTGAAAACCTCTCAATGGGCAGTAGCTGACCATCTCCACAGAGGAGGGACTTTCGGGGGGGGGGCCCAAGCGTGAACCCCATGGTGCAGTGACCAGACCAAGAGACCTGATCAGTCTTGAGGTTATCAATCACAAGACCCAGCTGGAACACCAGATCAAGTGTGTGGCCATGCTGATGGGTTGCAGAAGCAGCTACTTGTGTCAGTCCCAGTGAAGACATCAATTGGAGGTCATAACTGAAATGCAAGGATTCATCGTCAATCCATGCATTGAAGTCCCCCAAGATTAAACACCTGGGGGACTCCAACACTTGGTCGACGACGAAGTCCACCACCTGCTGCAGGAATTCTCCTCCCAACCCAAGAAGGTGATAAATGAGGAGAATCCTGCAACCTGCACCTGAACCCCCATGTAAGGCAAATCACTCAAATAATCAGGTGTTAAAAAACTGGGTGCACCATGAAGCTCAGGCTGGCCCTAAATATGATGGCCACTCCCCCAACCCTGTGATCCTTCCTCGGGCAGTGCATTACGGATTACTCGGTTGGGATGGCAGCCTCAAGAACCGGGCCAGCATCATCACCCAGCCAGGTCTCCATAATGCAAGCCAGGTCAAAAGAGGAAATCAAGTCCACAAAAATAGCGGTCTTGTTCCTAATTAACCTAGCATTGCATAGCACTGCCCGAAGAGAATTAGAGGAAGTGGATAGTCCTGTAGCTACCTGCTCACTCAGTCCAGTGGGAACCCTGGATACAGAGACCAAATGTATCTGACCTCTCCCTAGGCTCCTTTTGAACCCAGGGCCCCTCCTGTACTGGACAATCTCAATGCTACTCAACACTCCCTCTTTAGCTGCCCTCTGCCATCACTGAACCAACCACCTCCTAGTAATCCTGACCTCCCTGCAGCGTCTAGCTGTGGTAGCAGAGACTGGGAGGTCGATAAAGGGGCGGTGGTCATGAAGCAGCAAGGCAGCATAAATAATTCTCACTGGGCCATGGCTTCAACACATCTCCACCAGGACAATCTAATCTGACTAAGAAACCCCAATTAAATAAGCATCAATTAAGATGCACTAGATGTTACAAGCACTAACGCACACTCCACTGACACCCCCACCCACTAAAATTAAACAATTTTAATCCCACACATACACATCAATCATACATCTTACCATTCAAACTAAACAAAGACAAACAGAACCCCCCTCCCATAAATACAATTTCACATACCATACACCCCAAAACCCTCACCCACTCAAAATTAAAACTTAAGAAAACTAACTACAGGAGATAGGTAGGGGTGCTTCAGATGTCAATATTGCCCAATACAAAGTCCAAAATTCATCACAAAAGTATATGATTTTATTAATGTTACATGTTATCTTAACACTGCCCAGCTGAAGTGCATGCCAACAGGGGATTCCAGAGAGCCTTAAGAGGTAAAGCCTCCTTCCTTCCAGCATACTTGTGGAGAGGTGTTACCCCATCGGCGCTGTGTGCTGACTGCCCCACCTGCCCACCCAGGGTCGGATCTACATTTATTGCTACTTACAGGTCACATGACATCTCCTTATTGTTTCTGAGTGTCCACGTTCCCATTTGCAGCTTATAATCGCTGACCACTAGGGGTTGCTGCTGTGTCTCTTCAGGGACCACTCTGTTCACTTTCCTCATCTCCACTCCCTATTTGTTACTATTGGTTTCTGGCCACTAGGAGTCACTGTAGCACCCTCCTAGCCCCTGTTTCTTCCTTCTCTCCCCACTCTGCATCCCTCCTAATTTCTACTCCTTTCCTTATCTGCTACTGTCCCTTATGGTTCTCAGACTCTGTACCACTGACCCAAAAGTCAACAGCTCTACCACTAAGCCAAGGAGTCAGGCTATTTGCTTCCCTCTGTTCCACAGCTCTTAAAGCTTTTGGCTCCATAGTCAGCTAAAAATACTTGTTTGCTTCCCCATTGCAGGTCTCAAACCCTGTACATTTGACACCAAAGTCAGTAACTCCACCTCTAGGCCAACAAGCCAAGATAAATTTCACTTCATTTTTAAAGCTCTTAAAGCTTTTTGACTCCATAGTCGACTAAAAATTTAAAAAATTCCCCTTTGCTATCCCCCTGGAGCTTGTTACCCCCTCCATCAACATAGTCTCCAATTTGACTTTGTCCGTTTCCACAGATGTACGTTGCACGCACTGGCATACCCCCCTTCACCTCCCACGAAACTCGATTGGCTAATCACTGATACACATGCCCGAAGGCCACAGTCCAGATCACCCACCATCCTTCTCATGCTTCTTACTACATCCCGCTGGGCTCTGTGCCGTCAGCTCTCCCTACCCACCGGGACAAAACCTTCCTGTAAACTCACCATCAGATACTTGCGCCTGTGTACTCTGAAGCTACTGCTCCTCCTACTTCTCCTCTCTGGCAACATCCACCCTAACCCTGGCCCTATAGCTCAAGGATCGAATAACCACGTTAATCACACTGGGACACTCTCCCTAGCCTCTCTCAACATCTGCAGCCTTCTCCTGAAGCTCGATGCCCTGCAAATCTTCTCAGGCCAGTACAAGCCTGACGTCATTGCTATAGTTGAAAGTTGGCTATCACCAAAAGTCCCTGACTCTGCAATCATACTACCTGGCTACAATGTTTTCCAACTAGATCAAAAAACAAGAAGAGGAGGGGGATGTGCCATCTACCTCAGAGAGACACTCATGAGTCATCCCCTAAACACCCCTCTATCAGATACATCTGTGCAGATCCTACCCATTCGTGTCATCTTAGGAGCCCATGGAAAAGCCATCACTGTTGCTGCAGTATACATCCCACCAAGAGAACAAGTAAAAGGCCTCAACGTCACCCTGGACTTTGCATGTACACAACCCCTGGGCTCCAAGCTAATCTTACTTGGCAACTTCAACATTAACTGGCTGGCCCTGATGCAGGAAACTACAAGGATGCACTCACCTCTGTAAATCTCACGCAACTGGTCACCACCCCAACCCGCCAAAATTACAAAACAGGAACCTCCTCCCTCCTTGATTGGGCCCTAACCAGCCACCCCACCCGGCTCTCCAATATCTCCATTCTACTTGACTCTCTTAGTGACCACTCCCCCATCATCTGTGAATGGTCCAATAAATTCTACAAACCTCCACCATCCATCACCACCAGCAGAACCATTCCCCGAGGAAAACTGAAACTACTCAAATCAATCCTCAAGCAACAAGACTGGTCTCCCATTTACAACGCAACTGATGTGAACTCGGCCCTCGATTTCTTCATCTCCACCTTCAATGCAGCCTGTGACTCTTACACCCCTTCAAAAAGTGTAATGTTACAGCCCTCTCTAATCCCTGGCTCACCGTCAAACTAATCACACAACTAAAAGCAAGGGACCGCCTCTGGCTCCTGGCTCAGGAGTCCAGCATGCAAACCAACATTCAGAACTACAAAAGTGCCCGTAATGCCTGTACACGATCAATCCAGCTTCACAAAAGCACCTACTACAAAGAAGCACTCACCAACACTTGGGGAAATGGGAAAGCATTCTGGAATAATATTAAAGAAATATCCAGAAAACAGCCAAAAACCACCCCTACTATGTTACTCATGGATGGGTCTATCAGCCTCAATCCTGCCACCATTGCCAATACTTTCATCACGGCCTTCACAGACCTCAGTAACGTTCTCTGCCTGACTTCTTCAGTGAGGATTACACACCCTCTCAGCCTTCCACCATTACACCCACCCCTGCCAGTCCTCCCTTCTACTTCAAAGCTGTCAAAATGCATGAAGCTCGGAAATACATTGCAAATGCAATCACTAAAACAAGGCATAGTGGGGATACTCTTGACCTAAAGCTGCTGTCCCTCACTCTTGATGAAGTGATTAGTTCTCTTACCAAGGTATTCAATCTCTCCCTCAGCCTCAGCCAGTTCTCAGACAAATGGAAATCTGCCACCGTTACTCAGGTCCATAAATCAGGTGACCGGACAAACCCTGGCAACTACCAACCAAGCTCCATACTGCCGCCACTATTCAAGGCCATCGAATGCATAGTTACTGACCAGCTCAATGATTACCTGGACAAACACAATATCCTATGCTCACAACAACATGGATTCAGGAAAGGACACAGCACCACAATGGCACTCTTAGAATTCACCGGAGCCATCCACAGCTCTCTGGATAATAGACATCTAACCGGTCAGTCTTTATAGATCTAACTAAGGCCTTTGATACCATTCACCACCGCCTACTCCTGGAACAACTCACTAATGCAGGGCTCTCTCCTGATCCTCAACATGGTTCAAAAGTTACCTGGAGAACAGATCGCAATGAGTGAAAATTGCAGGTGTCCTCTCCAAAGCATGACCTGTCTGCTCTGGAGTCCCCCAGGGATCCATATTGAGGCCCCTTCTTTTTAGTCTATTCTTGAATAACCTCCCCCAATCATGCCAGGAATGTCTCATCTATGCTGAAGATGCCATTATCCTTGCTCCCCACAAGGACCCGCTATCCCTACAGAACAAACTCCAACTCGGTTTCACCTCCATGGAGAACTGTTTCAGCAAACACAGACTCATCCTTAGCTATAAAAAAAACAAATCCATGCTCTTTTGTAACTCTCACAACAAGAACAGGCATCATCCACTAACCATTATAAACCATCTCGGAGTAACCATTGAAGAAGTTCACTCCTTTAAATGTCTGGGGATCACTCTGGACAATAACCTGGCCTATGGAGCCCACATTGACTACATAGCCAAGGAGGCTAACCAGCAACTAGGCCTCCTCTACAGACATAGGGCACACCTCACCCCTGAAGCTCTAAGAATCGCTGTCCAAAGCTCTGTAGTCTCTGTTATCGATTATGGCCTTATTATATATGGCTCTGCCACCCCAACAGCCCTCAGGTGCATCTCAACTGCCCTAAGCAAAGCCTGTCATCTTCTAATTGGCGCCCACCGCCTAACCCACACCTGTGACCTCTACGCCCAATCTGGTTGGCTACAACTATTAAACTGTATAAAATACCAAACCTGCATCATGGTCAAGAAGATAACCTTGGGTCTTGCTCCCCTCGCCCCCGGGTGTCCTAGCCCTCCTCAGTCCAAATAGTAACCCCTGCCATACAGGGGGTTCTGATTTTCAACTCCTGCTGACCCCCACCTGCAGAACTTCAATGGGACAATGCTTGTTTGCCTACAGTGCACCAATCTGGATAAATAATTTCAACAATGAAATCTCCTCCATCACCGTGCTTGGCCCCTTCAAATCCAAGCTCCGCCTTTCGCTCTCTGCCTCCAGTACCTGCGACTGCTGCTTCCAGCCAGCAACCCTAGCTACTCTCTCAATGCTGCCAAAATGCCCAACCTAGCACTTAACCACCCCAGTCCCTCACTTCCTCCTCCCCACATCCGCTTCACCCCCTACCTCCCCCCTTACTACCCCCCCCCCACTGCACTTCTCTATGTTTCAGCGACAATGCCTCTGGCAGCTCATATCCCCCTTGTCCTACCCTGTCTTGTAATGTTGTAGAAAATCCCCCTTTTTTGCCTTAGACCTCTGTTACCAATATCGCCTACCTCTTCACCAGGATTTTGATTATCAATGACTTTATCCAGTGTACACCTCCCTTTAATTGCTGTATTTGCTGTTTAACCTGGAATAGCCATGTAATGTTGTAGCAAACCCACCCTTTTTCACCCTTGACCTATATATGCCAATATTGTTTGCCTCTTCCCTTAGGCACTGTTGTAAATTACATTATCTTGTGTATACTGCCTTCAGTTTGCTGTATTTCTGTTTTTTATCCTGCACTGCCTCCATTTGTTGTACTGTCTTCAAACTGATGTGGAACCTTTGTAAAAGAGCCTTTGGCTCAAAGGTATTTGTAATCCTAGAAATAAAATAAATAAATAAAAAATACTTTCTGCTGTCCCACCACAGGTCTCAAACCCTATACACTCGACACCAACTCTACTTCTAAGCCAGCAAGCCAAGATACATTTCTCTTGGTTTTTAATGCTCTTAAAGCTTTTTGGCTCCATAATTGACTAGAAATACTCTCTGTTGTCTCACCGCTGGTCTCAAACCCTGTACTCTTGAGACCAAAGTCAGCAGCTCTAACACCAAGCCACCAAGCCAAGATAATTTTCTCTTGGTTCTTAAAGCTCTTAAAGCTTTGGCTCCCCCCCCCAGCCACTTCGCTCTGCCTCCAAAGCTACCTGCCACCATGAATGCTCACCGCCACCTTATGCATCTCATCTTCATAGCCATCCTGGGGCTCACCTCCCACCAGCCAGACCTTACCCCTTGCCCATTGTCGACTGCACCCGCATACTTCCACAGTGTAACCCACTCACCCCCCCCACCATGTCAATGCACTCTGGACCCCTCATCCACCCCCTAGATGCCCCCCAACCCCTCCACCCACCCTGGCTTCCCTTGGCTCCACCGCCTTTGTGTCTTCCTGACCCTCCAAACCCTGACCACTCCTTGCTCCCCTACTGCCTGCCATGCCTCTCAATGTACTAACAAAAAGTTAACAAACTGCCACCCCAGGGCTAGAACCTTGGTCATTCTATTACTCCTCTCTGGTAATATCCACCCTAACCCAGTCCCTGCTCCCAACAGTCCACCAATGAGGTCCAGTGGACTCCACATTGCCTCCATGAACATATGCAGCCTGCTGAAAAAAATTGCTGCATTCAATGCTGGGTCATACTACACCAACCAGATATCATAGCCCTTGTAGAAACCTGGCTAACTAAGTCCACCCCAGACTCCTTTGTATCCCGTCCAGGCTATACCCTATATCGCGAGGATCGAGCAGCTAAACGTGGAGGTGGTTGTGAATTTTATGCCCGTGACACCATTATTGGCTACGCACTCCCCACCCCCAAGTTTGGAGATGGTGCCCAGGCCCTTACCCTCAAACTTACCCCAGACCCATCCAAGAGCCCACTGTATCTCACAGTCTCCTACTTACCCCCAAGGAATCAGACCCCAGTGATATCGTCTCTCACTGAATATCTCTCCTCCCTCCCCCATAAAGTACAAGTCCTAGTCGGAGACCTCAGCGTGAACTGGCTCAGTCCCTCTGCCTCACCAATAAGAGACATCTTCACTGCATTAGACCTGACCCAACTCATCTCCCAACCCACTAGACGTAACGAAACTACAGGGACTTGCACCCTCCTAGACATCATTGTCTCCAACCGCCCCCAAAAGATTCAGGATATTCAAGTTCTCCTGGACTCCTTAACAACCACTTCCCTCTCCTATTCCTCTGGTCTGCCCCCCCCCAAACATGTAGCCCACGCCACACACCACAGGCGTCTCCTCCCAGGCGGACTGAAAAAACTCAAACAGTTCCTCGCTCACATTGATTGGTCTCCCAACCGCCATGCAACCAACATTGACACTGCCCTCAACCTCTTCTCACAAGCCTTTAACAAGGCCTATGATCTTTTTGTACCCTTCACCATGATCGGCCGCAAAAGGCAAAACACACCTTGGGTCACCCCTGCCCTACTCCAATTGCTCAGGGATAGAGATAACCTCTTGCATATAGCCACTGAAACTGGCCGGACGGCTGACAGACAGGCATATAACGCCGCTTGTAACAAGTGCACGTGGGCCATCTGAAAAGCCAAGGCAGACCACTACCAGGCCACCCTCACCTCCTCATGGGGGTGTGCCCGGAACTTCTGGGACATTATAAAAGAAATAAATGGGAAATCACACACCCCCAGCCCAGCTTATGGTCAATGACTCCACCTTTACTGACCCCACTGACATTGCCAACTGCCTTAACTCCTCCTTTACAGATTTTAGCCCTGTCCTCCCAAGTAACTTTTTTGGCCCAACCCCCAACCCACCTCCCTCAGTTCCTCAGCACCCCCGGTTCTATCTACACAAAGTATCCATCCAGGAAGCCAGACCACTCCTGCTTAAAGCACTAAACAGCAACAGTGCCAGCAGTGACTCCCTGGATCCAGAGATACTCCGACTGTTCCTGGATGATGTCCTGGTCCCACTTACCGACCTACTAAACCAGTCCCTCTGTCTGGGGCATTTTCCCACAGCATGGGAAACAGCTATAGTCACACCTATTCACAAAGGAGGTGACAAGTCCACCCCCAGCAACTATCGTCCAATCTCCATCCTTCCCCCCCTCTCCAAAGCCTTAGAAAAAGTGGTGGCAACTCAACTCACCGAATATCTAGCAAAACACAACATTCTATGCCCGGAACAGCATGGCTTCTGCGCTGGTCACAGTACAAGTACAACATTAATGGAGTTCTCCAACTTTCTGCACTCCTCCCTGGACTCCATTTCCCTAGCTGAAGCAGTGTTCATTGATCTCTCTAAGGCCTTTGACACTGTCTACCACCCCCTCCTACTAAATGGCCTCAACCGCACAGGATTGCTGCTGGCCCCTCGCCTGGTGCACGAGTTACCTATCAGCCCGCTCCCAGTGTGTCAAAAACAATGGGATACTCTTGGAAACCCATCCTATCCACTCAGGGGTTCCCCTGGGCTCTATCTAGGGCCCACTACTCTTTAGCCTCTACCTAAACACCCCGCCCAGTGCCTGCCCTGGCAATTTTCTCCTGTACTCCGACGATGCTGTTATTTATGCCACCCACAGAAATCCAACCTCCCTCCAAGACTCCCTCCAACGTTCCTTCAGTGAAGCTGAGAACTGGTTTAAGGAGAGCAGACTAGTCATTAACCTCAAAAAAAATTAAGGCAATGATCTATGCCCACCACCAGAACAAAGCCAGCACAACCCCCTCCAAATCTTCCCCAGCACTCATCAACCACTTGAACAAGTTTACTCTTACAAATACCTTGGGATCACCTTTGACTTGGCCCTCACCTTTCATGCCCACATTACAGCCCTCACTTCCACCACTAATGCTCATCTTGACATCCTCTACCATCACAAGGACTGCCTCCCATCTGATGCCCTCAGGCTTGCCATTAAGTCCTCAGTAATGTCCCTTGTTGAGTACAGCCTTCCAGTCTATGATGCTGCTGACTCCACAGCCCTCAACAAGATTCAACTCACCCTAAACAAGGCTTGCAGACTAGTGACCAGTGTGCCTAGGCTCACCCACACTTGTCAGCTCTATGACATGGCCAAACTCCTTAGCCTTAATGAATGCATCCGCTACCAAACTTGCCTACTAACTAAGAAGATTCTACTCGGGCTCTCCCCACCTGGGGTTTCTGCCTCCATCCAACTTACACCTTCCAGAGTCACTACCCGAACCACTGACAAAGGTCATCCTACTAGTACACAGAACTAGGACCACCTGGTCACAGAGGTCGTTCAGCTACAGAGCCTCATCCTGGTTCAACTCGCTCCCTGCAGCCATTTCCAACACCACCAAAATTGCTCCCTTCAAAACTGCCCTACAGAACCTATTGTTCAACACCCGCTGCTGCATCTGTCGCTAACAGATGCTCTTCTGCTCTCAAAACACTACTGACATAGCCCTCTGGGCTGAACTCCCCCTCACCCACCCACCCCACTCCCCCATGGCCTACCACTTCACTGCCAGTACCTGATGATATCAACCTGTCAAGTCTGAAATGTTTTTAATTACTCTTTGTGTTCAAACAACTATGTTATTCGGTATGATTGTATTCTGTAGGTATGGTGACTCTGTATGTTCTCTTGGTGATGAGGTACCTTTGTAAACGAGCCTCTGGCTCAAAGGTTGTAAATCCGATTATACAATAAATAAATAAATTGAGGATATCTACTGCTCTCTTACTGTGTTTTTGTAACTTGATGTCTGATAATCATTTGATGATGCTATTGTATCTTAGAAAATCTTTCAATAAAATGTTTTTATAAAAAAAAAAAACAGGATGCTGTGCACCTGAGTTTCCATGCTGTCAATTCAACAAGTAGCTTGATCTGTCATGGGCTCAATCTGTCACAGACTTCGGGAAAAGCATGCTCCCAGTACCCTTCCTCTGGTTCATAAATGCAGCTATGTCTTATCTGTGAGGAGTGGTCAATGGCACATCCCTCACAGTTTATCTTCAAGTCCTGAGTCAGCAAGTCTTGCAGTAGCTGGATTAGAATACCCTTTACCAGGTCCAACATGATAGTCTTTTCAGATGGCACTTGAATTGCTGTCATGGCCACATCAGACTTTTATTTTATTTTTTATTTTGGTCTTTTTTAATCAGGTAAGACCCACTAGGCACACGTGCCTGTTTTTAAGGGTGACCTGGGAGCACTGGATGGTTAAGTGACTTGTTCAGGATCATACAGTATGCAAGTGGAGGTTGTTAGAATCAAACTCAGGTCTGGTCTGCTGGATGTATCAAGCTCGTTCACACCTCGTTCCTCTAACCTCTAGGCTATACTGCCAGCCCTTCATCAGGGTATTTCTCAACGGCTGGTACATCTGGTTCTTCCCAGTGTGCATCCATATTAACACACTTGTGATTACTATGCAGACCAAGTCTCATGAATGATTCAATCAATTCAGTCATACCAGAATCCACCAATTTGCTCACCTCCAGTGAGGGCATTAGCAGATGCTATGGAACAAAATAGGCTAGGTTCATCCATTTTGTTGCTTTTCTCAGGCAATCCACACACAGAGGAGCAGAACATATACCAGATATACTATGGATGCACAGTGGTACATGGTTTTATCAGCATCAAATCTACTTTTAACTCCTCTGACATGTCCTGAGTAAACCCAAACAAGCCAACCTTTGTTCCACCCATAGCAGCGCCATAAACCAGAACCAGAAGGGGGAAGGGGGCAGCATCATTTACGGTGCACATGGGAGTGGAAAGGGCAGGAACCTTATGTAATTTATGGTGCGCATGGAAGCGGAAGGGACAGGAACATTACATCATTTCCAGTAATCAATGATACATCATTTCCGGCAATCACATTTTAAGTTACTATACATAAATACTACTGCTGCAGCACCATTGTCTTCTGACCATCCCTTAGGAAATGACCCAATGTCCAGACTAGTTTTTGGATACATGAAAGGCAATTCATTTATTTGCACCACTATACCATGTTACATATAATTCAATCAAAAGAATCAAACTTAACAGTTTCATTTTATTATCCATATCATTTCCAATTCAATCTTTTATTAAATTCCATAGCAGGTCCCATTCTTCTTCACCTTATCCACTCCTTCCTTCTCAGGGTCTGGATGCATCACCCAACCCACCCACACCATCAAACAGTACTCCTTACACTTCCTTTTGCTAGGTCTGGATGCCACAAACCTGACCCCTAGCCCTCCCTCTGTTGTCCCCCCTTATAATCACATCCAGATGCACTGCCCCAGCCCATGCAACCTACTCCCCACCCCCAACTGCCCTCCCCCCCTTTTAGCCCTCTGTACACTTCCCAAGAATTCCCTTTCCTTCCCTCACAAGGAATTCCTTTTCCTTTGACCTTTCTTTTTCAGCCACTTTCCCATATGGCAGGAACTGTTCACCTGCCCCAGGATCCACAATCCAACCATAACCTTTTGACCCAAGACTCTCCCACCTCCACTCCCTCAGTCCCATAAACCATGATGTACTGGGGTGGGAGGATGGGAAAACAAAAAATCCCAGCAGAAAGAGGGAGAGAGCTCTCAAACCTGGCCTTATAAACCCTTTAAGGACCCCTGGCAAGGACCCCTCTAAGCCACACACTCTGGCCAATCCTGAGTCCCTTCAGCTGTACGCATCATTCACCTGCAACCTGCCAATCATGACCTCACCTGTGCCCTTCCCTTCCTCCACCTGCCTGTCAGCTCTGACCTCACAAAACCCCACCCCCTCTCTCTGCCCTATTTAGGTCACTCCTTCCTCCTTCCCCTCCCCCCAGCCCCCTATCCCCCAGCTCATTCCATCTTCTCAGAGATTCCATCAGACAATTCTGGTTGCCTTTTAATGGCAACCCTATTTGTCTTTTGACCATCCCTTATGAAATGACCCAATGTCCAGACCAGTTTTTGGATGCACAAAAAGGCAATTACTTTACACCACTATACCATGTTACATATAATTCAATCAAAAGCATCAAACATAGCAGTTTAATTTTATCGTCCATATAATTTCCAGTTCAATCTTTCATTGAATTCCACAGCAGGTCCCATTTTTCTTCACCTTATCTGTGCCTTCCTTCTCAGGGTCCGGATGCATCAACCGACCCCCCCACCACCATCAACCAGTACTCCCTATACTTCCTTTTGATAGGTCCAGATGCCACAAACCCGAACCCTAGCTTTCCACCTCTTGCCTCCCCTTCTAATCATGTCCAGATACATTGCCCCCACCTGTGCAACCTACCCCTGCCCCAATTGCCCTTCCCCCATTTTTAGTCTTCTATGCCCTTCCCTCTTCTCAAGAATTCCCTTTCCACCAGTCCCCACCCACCTCCAGCCTGCATTGGATGGTAGGGCTTCCTCCTCCTTGTGGGGTCTTTAGCTGCTTCTCAACCTGAATTCTGCCAGCTGTCAAAATGGTAGCAAAAAAACAACCATTGTGGGTGCATGTGTGATTTTTATTTCTTTGAAACTTGGCTTCCCGGCTAAATGCCCTTTGGGGTAACCATTGCCTCAGTTCTTGCGCACAAAGGTTCTTTGTCTTCTAAATTGTTTTTTGTTTTAATTGGGTTCACCACAACATATCCCAGATAGACCATCTTAGGGTAGCTGGTTCATTCCACTGGGGTGTCAAACAGACGAGGCATGCTGATGAGTCCTGGTAGGACAAAACACATGTCTATATCTTCTGTTGTCACCCTTTGCAAACTGTGTGACAGGCCTTTTAGCACCATGCATTTCTGCTTAAAGTTGAACCAGCATAATATTCTTTGGTGATTTGCATATGCAGCCCATGATGCTTTACATTGTGGGGGCATGTGTGATTTTGTATTTCTTTGAAACTTGGCTTCCCAGCCAAATGCCCTTTGAGGTAGCCATTGCCAAAGTGCTTGCGCACAGGTGTTCTTTGTCTCATAACATTATCCAATAGATGAACCCCATCCTCTCCTATAGAATCCTGGTTTATCATATGATATCCCCTAGGACGAAATGTAACTCCCCTCAAGCTCCACCACAAAACCTGACACCCTTCTGTTTAATCTTTTCCTGGCCCTTTCAATTGCCCCCATGCTTGTGGCATGCCACCATACATGTCTGGATATGATCTCTGACCATACCAGCTCCACCCCTGACCACCCCCCAAATGATCCTCAAGTCCACCTTAATGGCCTGCAGCAAGGCTCCCCATGACCCCCAAGTCATTACCACGAGGTGAATAACAATTACCTCCATTTTTTTCCAAACTAGCCTGAGTTCCTCCATTAGAGGAAGCAATTGTGCCCACCGCATGCCCCAGACCTCTTTCCAGTGGACCTGGGGCCTCTGAGTCCTTTCATGAATTCTTTGTGCCCTAGACCAGGTGATATGTGTCTCTCTGTCCAGTATATGAATGAGTGCCCCAAGATCCACATGGTCTTCCTCTTGTGTTCACCTGATGACATAAGAAAATAAAAGAAAACACTGTCATTTCAGAGTCTGACATATCGTTTGTAACAAGTGGACTGCCATCTACCCAGCTCCTTTATCTCTTCTGCTGAACCCCCTTCCTGACCAAAGTCGAGGTTGCCCCTATTCTGAATGAGTGGGTGGCAAATTGTGTCAGGTACTCACCTGTGAACACCAAAGCCTTTTTTAATATCCCCCCACTTGGTATCTATTCACCACCCTCCCATTGCCATGTAAAAACCAGGCCCCTGACACCAAGGGCCACATGGTGTTGTAGCTTTCCATGGCCTGCACTGCACACACCTGGTCTCCCCTAGCTCTCCCGATCAGCACCTGAGCCCCAAGTCCAATTCAATCCATCTTTGAACATCTCAACCTAATGGAAAGCCACTCTCTGGTAAATTTTATGTCTCCCCTCAGTAGCCCCCCCACCCATGTTTCTTTTGCTTTTGGTAACTACCTCCCATACCTTGAATGCCCTGCTATACATCAGGGTAAACACTACCCAAAAAAGGCAGGCTTCGCTGGCTGAATTGCAGATGACCTCCAAGGCCCTCAAAACAGTGGCTAGGATGTCAGGTGTGATGGGTCCACGGGTGTCCGTCTGCAGGCCCTGCCCCTCTGCCAATCTAAAAGCATGCACCTCATCCTTTTACTGCTGTTGGGCTCTGGCCATCCCCTGGTCCCACAGATCCACCCTATCTTGGCCAAGTGCAACGCCATGGTTGAGTATGCCAGGCCTTTTTCCCATCTATCCACCATGAACCTCATTATCTCTTCCTCCATAATGGGCAAACTTACTACCATGTGCTGCTGTGACCGAAACCCTTGGAAGGATTCCCATGCACCTTCATATGCCTTCAGTGTGTTGACCTACCAGGCGCTCCGGTACAACATTTGGGCTCTTGACACCCAATCTCCCACAAATGTCCTGGTACTGGTGTTCTCCCCACTTCCACTTGAGGGGCCAGCCTCCTGAAAATGCCCAACTGCAAACACGAGATACTGTCAGCAGTCTCGGTCCTGACCCCTTCCACATGCCTGGCTCTGAAAGTGAGGTTCAAACATAGCCCCAGTAGTACCAGATGTATCAAAATTCTAGTCACCATATCCATGGAACCCTTCAGCCTGTTGATAACCTCCAGCATGCCCTTGTTGTCACACCAGAAGAGCACCTTCATGTTCTGCAGAAACCCTCCCCATACCACTACGGCTACCCAGATGGGAAAAATCTCCAACAATGTGATATCCTTAAGTAAGACCCAACCCACCAGCTGTCAGGCCAAGCCTCGGACATCTACCTACTCCCGTAATAGGCCCCCATGCCCAGAGCTCCAGAGGCATCAGTATATAACTGGATAGTGTCGCTGTCTACCCAGTCATTCTCCCAAAAAGTAACCCTGTTATACTCTTCTGAGAAGGTGTCCCATACCATCAGGTCCATCTTCACCCCGTTGTTATTATCTACCCAATGATGCTGTCACTTTGCCTTCCCTGTGGCGTGCCCCAACCACCGAGTGAACACCCTACCTCAGCCATTGGCCTTGCAGGTGAAGTTTAAATGCCCCAACAATTTCCACACTACCACCAACGGCACCCTCCTTCCGCCCATCACCTCTCCAGTAGCTCTTTGAGCCATTACACCTTTCCTTGAGGTGAGCAGAAACATCCCCTTATGGTATCTACTTTAGTCCCCAAAAATTCCAGTACCCTGGCTGGTCCTTCTGTTTTTCATTTTGCTAGTGGAATACCAATTGCCTCACACATGACATGAAAATCCTGCAACATGACCTGCACTTCATCCTTGGATTCTCCAAGCAGCAAAAAATCATCCAGGTAGTGTACAACCTACTTGTGGCCATATTGCTGTCGAGACACTCACTGGACCCAAGTACTGAATGCCTCAAAAGTGGAGCAAGCCACCGAGCACCTCATTGGCATGGTCTTCTTAAAATAAATCCCCCTGTTGAACTGGAAAATGAAGAAGGTCCCAGTCCTCATGCTTAACTGGCAGCAGCCTGAAGGTGGACTTGATGTCTATCTTCGCCAACCAAGCTCCCTGAATGGCCCTTATAAGTAGCACCGCTGAGTCCAATGATGCACAAGATACTGCGCTGTGCTCCTCTGCTATGCCATCATTCACAGATGATCCTTCTGGGTAAGATAAGTGGTGAATGTCTGTATTCCCCCGGCTGTTTCTTGGGAACTATTCCCAAAAGGGAGTTGCGAAATTGACCACAAGGTGGACCTGGGAAGGGCCCCTCTAACCTGCCTGTGTTTTTCTCTTTAACTATTTTCTTATGGACAATGTCCTCTTTCCCCTTGACTGAGGCCAAATTCTTAGCCCTTGTCCCTGTCCTAACCCCCCAAAAAGCTAGCATAAAAACCTGTGCAAAGCTCTCCCTCAGCATCGCCCCTTCACTCCCTCAGTCCCATAAACCATGATGTACTGGGGTGGAAGGATGGGAAAACAAAAAATCCCAGCAGAAAGAGGGAGAGAGCTCCCAAACCTGGCCTTATAAACCCCTTAAGGACCCCTGGCAAGGACCCCTACAAGCCACACACCCTGGCCAATCCTGCGTCTCTTCAGTTGTACGCATCATTCACCTGCAACCTGCCAGTCATGACCTCACCTGTGCCCTCCCCTTCCTCCACCTGCCTGTCAGCTCTGATCTCACAAAACCCCGCCACAGCTCCCTGCCCTATCTAAGTCACTCCTTCCTCCTCCTCCCCCTTCCCTTCCCCAGCCCCCATTCCCCCAGCTCATTCCATCTCCTCAGGGATGCCATCAGACAATTCTGGTTGCATTTTAATGGCAACCCTATTTGTTCTGTTTTGTATACTTCATGTGCCCTTGCAGAGAGTCAATACTCTTCCTGTACATCTTAATCACAAAAATGTTTTTCTACAGCCAAACCAGGGAGAACTAGTTTGAAACTACATAGATGTTGGCTAACTTTATTTGGTTTGATTGACCATGTCTGCAAGATTGATTTGTGGTAGGTTCCCACATATCTGCTTAACAGAAAATGATATATTTTAGTCAGTTATTCATCGAAAAAGATGTACAGTCATTTAAAAGCCGGAAAAAACAGAGTTGGTTGATAACATTCAAGTAATTACCACCATATGGCATTTTATATTAGTAGGGAAAACTATTTAAAAATCTGCAGGCTTTGAACAGATCACTGTGAGCCCACTGGTACACTGGTCAGAAATATTTGATGTCTCCCAAGCAAGTTAAATAACATCAAGGGAAAGAAATACTAAAATCACCTTAAACAATCATATTTTTGGTGCATTCCTATTATTATACACCACACAAGGGGAAATAAACAACAGGTAATGCTGAAAAACCCTATTGCATTAGTACACATGCCTCGCTTTTCTGGTTATGGTTACTCTTGGTTTGCAGTGATCATTGCATGCAGTATGTCTGCTGTATCTTGGAACTGTGAGTTTGCAATCTGTTGGTCCCAGTGGGGCTTCAAACTGAAGAGCCTAGGGATCTACAGTATGTGGGCAATCTTCAGTCAACACATTCTGTTGATGAGATTATTTGCTCAAAACTAGTGGAAACATGCTAACTGTGGCTATTAAAGTGAATCTGTAAATTTTGTAAAAGCTTTGAAAAACTTCATATTTAGACACAGTTCAGCTAATGGTGTATATATTTTCTGCATTTATATTCCTTTTTATTATTTATTATTAGGCCTGTTTACAGGGAAACAAGATTTGTGCACCCTATAGCTGTTCTACTTCTGCCCTTTTACGGTTTGCTGATATCACGGTCCCATTTGTGACATAATCACTTCTATAACAGCAAACTGTGATGTTACAGAGGACTTTAACTTCAGCAAAGGATTAAGCAGCAGAAGCATTGTCAGTTGGAGGAGATGAGGACCCTGTTTCCATGCAGATTAGGCTAGTAATATAGAACAAATGGATGAACAATGCAGCCAAGCTATAAAATATGAGCCTGAGTCTAAATCTTGTTTTTCAGATTGTTCCACAAGCTCACCTTAATGTCTGATTCTCAGCTTACCATCAGCAGCTGTCCACTTGTGCACAATTAAACCAGTCTAATTGTACTCCACTGTGGAGATAGAAACATAGAAACACAGAAAGTGACAGCAGAAGGGGACAATGTGGCCCATCTTGTTTGCCCTTAAGCCTACCCTCTTCCCTTAACTGCTAATCAGTGTTAAGGTGCCCTTGTACCTATCCCATGCATTCTTGAAGATTCCCACTGTTTTTGCTTCCACTACTCCCTATGGAAGCTGTTCCATGCATCAACCACCCTCTTGGTAAGGAAGAATTTCCATGTGTTGCCATTGAACCTTCTCCAGCTTCATGGCATGCCCTCTGGTTCTTGTTTGGTTCTTGATCCTAAACAGGTCCTGAACCTTCACCTTATTTATTCCTTTTAGAAACTTGAAGGTCTTGATCATGTCTCCCCTTTCCTTTTGCTGCTCGAGAGAATACATGTTGAAGTCATGCAGACGTTCTTCATATGTTTTGTTGTGCAGAGCTTGTATCATTTTTGTAGCTCTCCTTTGCACTGTTTTGACTCTGTTGATAGCCTTTTCAAGGTATGGTCTTCAGAACTGTACGCAATACTCCAACTGCAGCATTACTAGTGATATATAGAGTGGCAGAATGACCTCTCTTTCTATGCTGGCAATCCCCCTTCCTATGCAGCCCAACATACCATTCACTCATGGTGCCACTTTTTCATATTGCTTGGACATTTTCAGGTCATCTGTTATAATTATCCCCAGATTTCTTTCCTGCTTGATGGATTCCAGTTTTACTCCTCCTAGGTGGTATTTTTCTCCTGGGTCACCTCTTCCAAGGAGCATGATCTTGCATTTTATTTGCATTAAAATTTAATTGTCATGTCTTAGACCATAGTTCTGGAGTCCTTATGTCAGCCTCCATCTTTTCCACTCCACTTGGAGTGTCTACGCTATTGCATAACTTTGTGATATCTATGAATAGACTCACTTTCACTTCCAGGCCATCAGATATGTTACTAATAAAAATATTAAGGAGGATCAGACCTAGTACCATCCCCTGTGGCACGCCACTAGTTACTTCTCTTTCTTCTGGTAGGGAGCTAGTTACTAGCACCCTCTGGGTCCTTCCACTAGGCTGCTGTGTATCCAGTTTACCACATGTTGCCCTACTCCCATGCTGTCTAACTTGTTTATTAGCCTTCTATGTGGGACCGAGTTAAAGGCCTTGCTGAAGTCCAGGTATACTACATCTACAGCACTGCTCTGATCTACTATTTTGGTTAACCAGTTGAAAAAGTTGATTAGGTTAGTTTAGCACACTCTACCTATGGTAAAGCTGTGCTGCTTTAGGTCTAATTTGCTGCTTTTCTCAATAAAGGATATAATCCTCTCCTTGAGAAGAGTTTCCATTGTTTTGCCCACAATTAAGATGAGACTTACCAAATAGTAATTGCTTGCACTCTTCTTGCTCCCATTTTTGTGGAGAGGGATAACCGTGGTTCTTTTCCAATCCTGTGGACCTTCCCAAGTTCAAACAATAGGTTAAAAAGGTGAGCCAGGGGTGTCGCTAGTTCTTCTCTTAGTTCTCTCTGCAGCCTAGGGTGCAACTGGTCAGGTCCCCTAGCCTTATTTGCCTTGTCTTATTGCTGCTCTAAATTATGTTTTGTTGGAAGCTTTGAAAAAAATTAAAAAGCCAAAAGTTCAAAAATAAAATTAATTTTAATACAATGCTGTAATAATAAGTAGAATATAATCTCTCTGCAGTGGGGCTGTCACTTGAGGATGCTAGTATGGCCTGTTTAATGTAGCACTAATCTGACCTGCAGTATGTACTGTGGGCAAAGCATTAGTAGGAATCTTTTATGGACATTTACATGTATAATAGTGGATGTTTAGTATTGCAGTGCAAAACTGGTTTAAAACTGAAACACCAAGGCTTGTCAAAAGTGATCCAGTTCATCCACATTAAAGTGGGTAGCTGTTTTATATGTAAATTATTGGTTTGACAGTGTTGCACATTTTTCCTGGTTCAGGAATTTTTCTCTGTTTGTAGATAGTGGATTTTTTTGCTGCTAGTCATCTCTGCAAAAGAAGAGCATGTTTGAAAAATTGGCATTTAGTGTTGCATCTGGTAAGGTGGAGCACAGGGATGTGTTTATGTAAAAGCAGCTAACAAGCATTTGTCAATGTTGAATGTTCACTGCTGGTATTGTTGTTGTACCGGGTCTTGCTTGTACACATTTTTACTATATATTTAACCAGGATTGAGCAGATGAGCTGCAGTATCTCATTTTCAGTGATCTAATGCTTTTAGACATTGTTAGAATGTACTTGCCTAGGATAGGGCAGCTAAGAGGCAATATTTACTTTTAAGTGGGCTCCCCTTTTGACCTAAAATGTCCAAAAGTCTTTTTATGATCTGACGTAATGATCAAGACAGGTGAAATTTTTAAAATCCCATCCGAAAGATGATTTTGTTGTGCGACTGTGAAAACAAGTTTCAGAAGGGATTGGAAAAATGACACCTACAATGTTCAGGAGGTAGGGTAACATAAAGGATATGTTGAACATAAAGGGCCAAAATCTACAAAAAATAAAGTTATGAGTAAATGTTGGAACAATGTGTATCCTCGTAACTTAGCTTGTTTTTCACATATTTTCCCTCAAATTTCCAACATAATCTTTTTTGACCACTCTTTCTGAACTTGATGAGAGTCATTTATTAAACAATGGCTGAAATGTCATTTTTGAAAAGACAGCTGTCATTTTCATGCAGTGGTGTGAAAAAATGGCTATATTGAAATGTTGGGGTCATAATTTTTAAAAATTACCACAGTTACATGCATGCTTTGAAAAATTGCAACATAAACTCATAATTTTGTTGTTTTCTCAAATTTATTCCCCATATTTTCAATATAGTCTTTTTATGGCCCCACATAGCCTTCTTTTTTGAAATGTAATATGCTTTATTGATTTTAATATGAACAACAAACAAAACACACTCACATTATTAACAAACAAAACTAGCTAATATAATCACTACAACATTAACACACAGAACAAAAACCCACTTCCCTAACCCACCTGCCCACCTTCCCAAGGGACAACTGTAACTGATATCTTAAATCTGCCGCACAAGTAAAATAATCATGAACAGATAAACAAGGATCTACAGTATATAATCAAGAGAATGTCTTAGGGAGGAAAACCATTGACTCTACTGTAAGGTTTGCTCCAAGAAAAACTTAAAGGGAGAATAAAGTGTACAATTTGCTCCATTTCTTATTAAGCCCAGCCATATTATTATTGAGACTGGCTATCAATTTTTTGGGCTGGAGGTTACTCAACAGCTCTTTGAACCATTCAGTGTAAGCTGTGACTGATTGATTTTTTCAGTGGCGAAGCACCACTCTTTTAACAGAAAGTGCGACCATGGATAAATGGTATTTCCTATATTTAACCCTGACCCCAGAATAGTCTCCCAGTAGGCCAATTTCGGTGTGAAGTGTTCCGCCAATCCAAGAAGGGGTCCGTCTTGTGCTTTATCATGTCCCATAAATAAGCAACTTTGGGGCAATCTCACAATATATGAAATAAAGATCCTTTGGCTTGGTTGCATCTAGTGCAAAGAGGAGAGGGAAGACGTCCCATCTTTTGTAATTTAGCTGGCGAAAAGTATATGTTGTGTAGGACATAAAACGGGGTAAGACATCATTTATCATTCTTAGTGTAAAGATAGAGGTCGTCACAGATGCAATCCCAGTTGAAGGTCCTTGTAGGGCACATTGCAGACCAATAATATGAATATCCAGTATTCGCTGGTAATAGTTTGCCATAGAGGGCATTTGTAAAGTGGGACACTGCTTGTGGTTGCCATGCTAAAATTTGGATTGTATGGAGAAGTTCCCCTTGGTCAATAGACCAGAACAACGTACTAAACCATTGGAGCAGTAGATGTCAAATTTGATTAATCCTAAAAATATATCAAGGGGCTAAATTAAGCAAACACAAAATTTCCTGAGTGGTCTTGAGCTACCCATCATCAAGAAAATCCACAACCTTCTTATCTGCTAGTTGTGGGATTCTCCCGTTTGTCGGCATTTCTCCTCCCAGTTTAAAGTTGGGAGTACCACATACTGTAGATGTTGGGAAACATCCCTAAGATTATCACAATGTAAAGCTTTGCAAAATTGGGCATGCACCTTCAAAGAGGTAGCTATGGGTGAATTTCTGAGATGGGGAGGCACCACATAGCCTTGTTATAAGCCCACCTCATGAACAAGGGCAGAGAAAATCTTCAAATCCTGCCAAAAGTTGATGCCACACCACAAGTGCAAAAACACATGTTGGCCCAGATTTGAAAAATGACAGCTATCACATTTATAAGTTGCTTTGAAGAAATGGCTAGGTTGAAAATTGGAGGTCAAAATACTGAAAATTGCCAAAGTTATAAGCCTGTATTCATAAATTTAACATAGGCTCCTTACTTTGTTTTTTTTTTTTTAATACTTTACCCCCACATTTTCAACATAGCCTTCTTATGACCCCTCCTCATGAGCAAGAGTGGAGAAAATGTTCAGCTCCTGTCCAAAAGGTGATTTTGCGCAGTGACCAAGAAATCAAATTTTTGGAGAGATTTGTCTAGTTTCATTGTCATTGTCAATGAGGTGGGGTCCCAGGAAAGACATAATGAAAATTTGGGGAACAAATATTCAAAAATCACCAAGTTATGCCAGTAAATTCAAAACTCCATTTAAATACATTAAACCACATGCCTAATTTCTTGGTTTGCAGTCTGACATTGAAGAGTGAATACATGTCTGTGGTCCAGAGAAGATTACAGCACTGGACCCCTGGTGGGTACGTGAGGGCTTGGGGGTGTGAGGTGGTGGGTTATGAGTCAGCGGGTCGGGTGGGGGGACAGTAGTGGCAACAACATACATCAGTTGAAGTTTTTCTTTTTGACAGGATTTATTTAAAAATAAAACTATGATGGACAGTTTTCTTTATGTCGGTTGCTGACACTGGGAGATTGGTCACCCCCAGTGTTGGTGTTATGTTTGGCAGCAGTGGAGGTGGTTTCCCTGGTGCTGCAGAAGTACAACTGACAGGGTGGGGGGACAGCCAGCATGCAGGATTGGGAGCCCCTGTGGCAGAATAGTAACATGGGTTGGATTAGGGGAGAGGGCAGTTACAGTGGCAGCAGCAACAAACATTGATGGATGGTTTTCTCTTTTGCAGGGTGTATTTAGAAAAAAACTACAAGGGATGGTTTTCTTTATTTCAGGTGGCAACATTGGGGGAATAGCACCCCCAGTGTCAGTATTATGTTTGGCAGCAGCAGGGGTGGTCTCCCAGGTGCTGTAAAAGTAAAGCAGGCAGGGAAGGTAGCAGCCAGCATGGGGGATTTGGCACCCCTGCACCAGAATATTACCATGGGTTGGGCTGGGGGGAAGGCACTTACTGTATGGCAGTGGCAGCAGCAACAGGCATCGATGGATGGTTTTCTTTTTTGTAGGGTGCATTTAGAAACAAAAAACCTAAGAGGGACAGTTTTCTTTATTTCAGGTGGTGACACTGGTGGATTGGGCACCACCTGTGTCAGTTTTATGTTTGGCAGTGCCAGGGGTGGGCTCCCCAGTGCTGCAGAAGTAAAATGGGCAGGGTGGGAGGTAGCACCCAACATGGGTAAATGGGCAACCTCTTGCCAAAATATTAATATGGGTTGAGTTGTGGGGGCAGTTATGGTGGTGGCAGCAACAGACATTGATGGATGGTTTTCTCTTTTACAGGTGCAGGACAGTTTTGAACAGGCTGATCATGACAGACCTGCTGAGCTTGATGGGCAGCATTATGTAGATCAAAGGAAAGAATCACCCTATGATTGGGTTGGCTCTCTCCCTTGAATTGCAAAAAGTTTCCACCCAGAAAGCCAGAACACTGTGATGACCAGTCTGGCTAATGACTGATGTGACACTGATGAGCCCCTTGCAGACCACTCTGCATTGGATTGACAGTGTCACACCCCTCTAAAGCCACTCTCATAACAAGATGTTTGCTGCACATGCACACACAGCAAATATAACAGAATGGTTTGTTAGATTCTTTTTTGGAATACAGGGACCTGTATGAAAACAGGAAAACAAATTAAAAACAATTCTCAGTGGCTCATTCATTAGAGAGAAAGTGTGGCAATTTGTATATCATTTCTACTGGTGAATTTATTCATTTATTTCAAAATTGGTGACCAGGAAAAGCAAGCTGAGCCGAGGTTCATTTCCAGGTGCAACAGAGAGGAAGGGAAACAGAAGGAACAACAAACAAACGACAGTGCAATTCTAGTACAGAAATAAAATGCAATAAAAACTACAAGGTACAATGCAGTATTTCGCAGGTACACATAGGGACAATTTAAAATAAGCATACTCGTATCATACAAAATGCACATGGAAGGTGCAACAAAAACAAGCAGGGAGTGTCTACTGGGCAACAAGTTGAATAAAAAGAAGCAGATCCCAATTCTGCCAGTGTATCACAGGGAGACCCTCTTAGGGGGAACAAGAGCAGGTTGGGGGTGGAAGGAGTTTTAGTCCATGCTTGAAAGGACCTGAGGTAGAGGTGAAGAGGAGAGAGGAGAGAGGATGGGAGCTAGTTCCAGAGAGCTGCAAGGCAATAGGAGAAGGTGGAGCTGATTCCAAAAAGTTGGAAGGTGATAGGAGAAGGTAGATTGCCCAACAGAGGAATGGTAGAGAAGGCAGGGAACAAAACCAGTATTTGGAGATTAAGGAAGAACAGTGTAACTGGTGACAAGATGCTAGGGGATGACAGAAATGGAAGAGAAGAGTGAGCAATGGTGAGTATGTGGCTGGGAGTTTGTTGCAAAGCAACAAATGGCATTACAGAAGGTGTCCAACCTGGCTAGGGTAGTGGAGGGGGGAGTACCATAGACCAGGTCAGCATAGTCAGAAACAGGGAGCATCATTTTGATAAGCAGCTAATGGCAGACCTGCAGGGAAAGGCAGTCTTTATTATAATACATGGCACCCAGCTTGGGCCATGGTTTCACATGAATGGCATTGATGTGGGCTGAGAAGTCAAGTTTGTTGTTTAGCCACACGCCAAGGTACTTGAGGGACTGGACTGCTTCTTGTGGGGAGTCATCCAGTGTGCAAAAGATGGGAAATCTTGACAGCGTGGCCAACTTCTGGCTGGAACTAAAGGTCAAGGAGACTGTTTTTTTGGTGTTGACCCAGAGATGATTGATGTGAAACCAGTGCAGGGCATTGAGAAAATCCTACTGAGGTAGGGTTTCTACAGAAGTGGTGGAGGGACCTGAGGGGAAGATGACTGTCTCATCTGCATACATGTGTATATGCAAGTTGGTACTGGCAGATTGAAGGTTATTCAGAAAAATGGAAAACATAATAGGGCCTAATATGAAACACTGCAGGACACAAGCCTTAATGGGAAGGGGTGATGATAAGGTGCCTCCAACCTGTACCAACTGTTGACAGCCCATTAGGTAGGAACAGCACCACCACCTGCAGAAATTTAGAGGTCAACAGAGCTCAACTTGTCCAGGAAGAGTGGCTGGGACACCAAGTCAAAGGCTTTGGCCAGATCAATGAAAATGGCAGCCATAATGTGCTCCTGCTCCATCATAGAAACATAGAAACATAGAAGTTGACGGCAGATAAGGACCGCAAGGCCCATCCAGTCTGCCCATTTCTTTTTCTACCTCATAAATGTGCCATCGGCCTTTGCTCTGTCAGTGACCTATCTATTCATAGTCATTTGTATTGCTCCCTTATGCCTATCCCATGCCTGTTTGAAGCCCTGCACTGTATTCATAGCCACCACTTCTTGTGGTAAGCCATTCCATGCATCCACCACCCTTTCTGTGAAAAGAATTTCCTCATATTCCCCTTAATCGGCCTCCCTCAATCTCATGCTGTGTCCTCTTGTCCTGCTATTTTTCTTACATTTAAACATGTTAGACTCTTTCACCTTGTTTATGCCCTTAAGGTGTTTAAATGTCTCGATCATCACCTCTCTCCTCCTTTGCTCAAGGGTATACATATTGAGCTCCGTTAATCTGTCCTCATATGTCTTCTGATGCAGTCCCTGCACCATTTTGGTTGCCCTTCTCTGGACTGCCTCAATTTGGTTAATGTCCTTGTGAAGGTGTAGCCTCCAATACTGCACGCAGTACTCCAGATGGGGCCTAACCAATGTCTTGTACAGAGGGATTATTACCTCCCTCTTACGACTTGTGATACCCCTACTAATACACCCTAACATCCCCCTAGCCTTACCTACTGCTTTAGAGGTCTGCTTGGATGATTTTAGGTCATCAGTGATGATGATGCCCAAGTCTCTTTCTTCCTTTGTGACTGCTAGCAACTCCTCCCAGCCTATAAGTGGCTTCAGGTTTCTCTTCCCTATGTGCATGATTTTGCACTTCTTGCATTAAATCCCAGTTGCCACTCTTCTGACCATTCTGCTAGTTTATCCAGATCTCTTCTCATTCTGCCCACCCCATCTGGATCATCTACTCTGTTGCAGATCTTGGTGTCATCTGCAAACAGACAAACATACCCTCTAGTCCATCTGCGAGGTCACTAATGAAGATGTTGAATAGGACTGGCCCCAGGACTGATCCCTGAGGTACCCACTTGTGACTTGCATCTCTTCTGACTGTATACCATTTACCACCACTCTCTGTTTTCTGCCAGTCAACCAGTTTGCCACCCAGTTGACCAACTTCTGACCCACCCGAGCCTACCTAGCTTATTTATCAATCTTCTATGTGGAACAGTGTCAAAGCTTTGCTGAAGTCAAGGTGGCGACATCAACTGCTCCCCCTTGGTCACCACTCTGGTTACCCAGTCAAAGAAATCTATGAGATTAGTTTGACAGGACCTTCCTTTGTAAACCCATGCTGTCTTGGATCCTGTGCCCCTATGGATTCCAGGTGTTGCACTATCCTTTCCTTAAGTGCCTCCATAATCTTGCCCACTACTGAGGTAAGACTGACGGTCTGTAGTTCCCGCCTCCTCCCTGCTACCACTCTTGTGGAGTGGGATCACATGAGCCTTTTTCCAGTCTTCTGGGACCTCTCCTGTGCTCAGAGACTCACTAAACAATTCTGCTAATGGCTCTGCTAGTTCCTCCTTTAGCTCCTTAAGTACCCTGGGATGTATGCCATCAGGTCCCATTGCCTTATCCACCCTGAGCTTAGCAAGCTCTTGTAAGACCCTTTCTTTTGTGAAGGGAGTAGTGCTCACCTCCCTCCCTCTGTGTCCATGATGCTGAGCTGTGGGCCCTGCCCTACCTTCTCTTCAGTAAATACTGAGCAAAAGTATCTATTTAGGATAGATGCCTTTACAGGGTCCTCCTCCTCACATGCTCCCTTTTCTCCATTAAGCTTAGTAATACCCCTCTGGACTTTCTCCTTTCACTAATGTATCTATAGAAAGTCTTGTCACCTTCTTTTACTGTTCGTGCTAGTGTTTCCTCAGTTTGGGACTTTGCCTGCCTTACTGCCTTACCTGCTTCCCTTAGGGCAGTTTGGTATGCCTCCTATCTTCATCCCGCTGTGTTCCTTATATTTTCTGAGAGCCAGCCTTTTGGCTCTGACCTTTTCTGCTACTGTATTTGAGAACCAAAGTGGTTTCCTTCTTCTTTACTTCCTTTTCTGTCTAACACAATGGGATGTTGCTTCAAGTATTGTATCCTTAATGCTTGCCCACTTTGCCTGTACCTCCTCACCTGTGTTTCTTTTGCCAGGGCTAGCTTAACTCTGTTGGCCATCTTATCAAAGTCAGCTCCTCTGAAGTCCCATATTTTGCTTTGGAATGGGATGATTTAGATGTAGTAGCCAAATTGAACCATACCATGTGATGGTCACTGGCTCCCAGGTGACCTTCTACCTGGAGATCTGTGATCCCTTCTTTGTTAGTTCAGTACTAGATCTAGGATAGCCCTGTCTCTTGTGGGTTGCTGTACCAGTTGTTTGAGGCCCTCCTGCAGGAATCCACTATGAGTCTAGTTCTGGCAGATGTTCCTGCTGGTATTGACCAATCTGTATCTGGCATGTTGAAGTCTCCCATTATCAGAACCTCCCTTTAGCTGTCATGTTTTGTATATCTTCTAACAGTAATGTGTCTATGTCCTCCCTCTGGTCTGGGGGCCTGTAGACAACCCCAGTTCTTATGGCTGTCCCATTTCCTGTTTCCAGGGTGACCCACAGTTCTTCTGGCTCCTTATGTGTATTCTGAATTTCTGTAGCTTTGATATTTTCATTAACATACAGGTACCCCTCCCCCCTTTTTGCACCTCGGTCTCTTCTAGAACAATACATAGCCAGGTACTGAAGTCTCCCAAGTGTGGTTACTGGTAAACCACGTCTCACTAGTACTACTATGTCCAGTTTAGCCTCTGACATTATTGCCTGCAGGTCTGGGATCTTATTTCCCAGGCTGTGAGCATTGTGTACATGATTTTCCATTGGCCAGATTTTGGTGTGTTAGTTGTTGGGTGAAGTTTGGCATTACCCTGTGCATCGTATGGGGAGACAAACCTTTTTCTTACCTGGTGATGCAAATGAATGGCAAACATGCTGAATTCCTGTTTGACCACTAGCTGAGGGGAGGGTGTTCTTCCCATTCGGCGTGTAAGTTGCTGCACCCTCTCCCCATTTGCTAGTTTAAATATTCTGCAAAGACGTCAAACTTCTGCCCCAATGCACTGACTCCTCTTTAGTCAGATGCAGTCCATCAAATTTAAAGAACTTTCGTCCCAGAACTGTTGCCAATTCCTACAAATCTGTGTCCTTTTTAGCACCAGTCCTTGAGCCACGTGTTTAGCTCCCTATCTCCCTTCTCTGACCTTCCGTCCATCTGCTCCCTTCTCCCAGACTGGCAGGATCTCAGAGAAGGAGATGCAGACGAAATAGATGATAGTTTGTCACCCAGCCTAGTCAGGTGTTCCTTGGTCTCCACAACTGACCGGCTGGCGAGATCATTAGTCCCCTATGTGTACTAGGACATCAATGTTTTC
Organism: Neoceratodus forsteri; assembly: GCA_016271365.2. Lineage (NCBI taxonomy): Eukaryota > Metazoa > Chordata > Ceratodontiformes > Ceratodontidae > Neoceratodus > Neoceratodus forsteri. The sequence continues at coordinate 706,797,532 of CM057455.1, forward strand.
TCCTGCTTTGTGAACAATTTTGTAATGCGGTCAGTGTCTCTCCATGCTGATGTACCTGGAGACATCTGACCATCACCCCTGGCTGGAGATGGGTATCAACTCCCGAATCATGGAGTCTCCTATGATCAGAAGTTTTTGGATTTCCTTTGTGCTTGTTTAGTTTTGGTTCCTGATTTGGGTGAGTATTGTTGTCTTAGCTCCTGTGCCAGTGTCCTGCTCTGCAGTGTCTTCTGCCTCTTTATTTGATTTCAGAGATAGAGGCAGATACCTGTTTGTAGTGTTTATATGGTTTTGGAGTAATGTGTTGGAGAGCAGAGGTGATGGGGCACCTGATTTGCTCCTCCTAACCACCTGCCAACCTCCTGGACCAACTCCCTCTCGTGGAGGTTTTTCTGTTGGATGCTGGGAAATGGCGGTGGTTCTTATAATGTATTTCCTCTTCAATATGAAATTTGAGGCGTGCAATCTCTGCCCATGCTGCCTGGAGCTGAGACCTAAGATCTCCAAAGGCCCAGCATGTAGGACAGTGTCCTAAATCTTGTAAGACTGTCCTTCTGAAAATTGTTCCACAGTACCTGCAGTTAATGAAATCCATTCCAAATAAGTTGCTGGGTTTGTGACCTAGTCAGAGTAATTAGAAAGAAAAAAAAATGCAAGTAATGGTTTAATTGTGCTTTGTTTAACTTGTTATAACAAGTTAAATTACTAGTGCCCTGTAAATGAGATCACCTTGTGGAGCCCCACTGATCCGCCCCTTCCTGCTCTGCCACAGGAAATGTCACAACTGTGGTACCCTATAAATGGAGTGTAGCGTGGGGTGGTTGGGGATGGGGGTGGGTGGCTGGGCCCTTCCCCTGTCTAAAAAGAAGAACCACGGACGAAAGAACAAGGCGGTAAGAGCAGAAACAATCAGTCAACAACAAATGCAGTAACCCTGAAAGCTTATCCTAATGTTAGATAAAACTGTAAAACCTGTAAAGCACCACCTGTAATAATTTCAGAGAAGATATACCCTGTAAGAAACTTTGCTCCAGAGAAAAATAAAGCAGTAACAGAAGATATACCTTGCAAAAGACAATTTGAATCAGAAGATTACAGCAGTAATCTGTTAGCACAAACTGTGGCACACCTTGTAATAATGCAGAAGAAGGTATACCAGCAACAACAATTTGAATCAGAGAAAAAATAAAGCAATGAAATGTTACGTAACAAACAGTAGCAATCCCTGTGAGTAAAAAATTAAAACACCACCACACAGTAAATCTGCTTAGCCAAACTAAGTCTTAATCCTTCTCCCTTGCTCTGGTAAGTTTCTCTACTCTGCCTTTCAAGCAGTCTTAGAAGGAAAGAGCTCAGGTGAAGCTAGGTGCCTTGGCCAGCAAACCAAGTCTTCTACCTCGTCCCTGATCCCTGAGAATCCCTGAGAAGATGATATCAGTGACTTGTCAGAATGAGGATACTGTGGAATGGCGCCTCAGGAAGCCAGACTGGAATGGGGAGAAGAAACTGGTAAAGGTAAGGAATGCCAGGAGTCTTGAGTAGACTCACCTGTCATGTAGCTTGGCGAGATAGGGGACGAGGAACATGGGACAGAAGTTACCGGGAAGGAGAAGCCACCCGCTTTGTGAAGTGGAAAGACTTTAGCAATCTTCCAGGACTGAGGAATGACACAGATGGAGAATGGGAGGTTGTGCAGGTGGTTAAGTGGAGTGGTTACTGCAGAAGCTGAAAGATGGAGAAGTTTCAGACTGAATCCATCAGGGTTGGACTTTGACAGGTTGAGGGACATCAGGGCAAGCAGAGTATCATGTGTGGTGATATGAGAAAAATGGAAACCTGAGGAGGTTTGTGGAAGGGGCTAGAACAGGAGGGGTAGGAGGGCAGTCAGCAGTGGGAGGGGGGAGCACATGTGGTGAAAATCTCTTTGAAGTGAGCAGCAACATAGGCAGGGTCAGACACGGGTGAACCATTAACCATGAGGACTGGAGGAGCAGACAGGGCAAGGGGGTCAAAAAGGGAATGGATTACCTTTCAAAGAAGAAAAATAGGTTCCATTTCAAACATGAAACTTCCAAGGCTTGACACACAGATGTGATTAGGTGATGGATTTGGATTGGGCAAACCAGTTTTATCCATCGGTTGCACCGTGGTAGGCCAATGGGTAAAAAAACTGTCTTGGTCAACACAGTAAGTCCAGAGTATCTACCCATTTTATGGCTATTGCACGGGAACCTGATTTAATGTCACAGTAAAAAGGCCCAATTTTCAATGTGTGAGAATGGAACAGTGAGTAATCACTCCCCCAGTTGATATAAAGGGAAAGACTGAGGCATATGGTTAATGGAAGTAGCAGATATACTTCTCACTGGTCTTTCTTTGTGTTGTTGTTTTTCATGGCTGCAAAACATCTCTCCTGCAAGTACTGATCATCCTCAAACCTATCTCCCATGTCCACAGTAGTTTTCTACTCTTAATTATGGAAATAAAGTCATCCGCTGCAGATAAGAATAGGAAAGACCTTGTAATATGCTTCAGCCTTTTTTTTTTATCAGGGTGGAATGTAGCAGTGCAGTTCTTGTCATCTTGTTTAATTAACACAGCCAGAGATAAAAGCATTTGATTTTATTCACTCAGGGAAACCTGTAACTAGAGGAACTGATCATCCCATTCTAGGGAATGAGCTGTTGCAACACAAAGCAGCACCTGGGTTGGCTTGCAGCCATTTCAAAAGGTTACATGCAGCAGACAGAAGAATAACAGAAAAGAAGAAAGAGCAATTACAGTGCTCTAGGAGATGCCTCCCCAGCAGCGTGTGAGAGGAGAAACCAGGCAGATGCACTGTGGTTAGCTAGGTGAATTGATGTACTAATTGCTACTAATTAGAGCTCGTTAAATGGGATAACACAGGGAATCTCTTCTAATTAACCCTGGGAGAACCAGGTTGCTAGATCAAAACAGAGCAAGGGTTCAAGGTTGGACTTTCTATGAATGTTTTGAATGGCTACAAAGCTCCAGACCTGCTGGGAACTCAGTCAGGCTCCTGTTCTGCTTGGAACTCTTATAAAAAAGTAAACCTGTTCCCAACATTCAGTGAACTGCAGAATTTGTCTTTGCTTTTACATGTAGAGTCGCTCACATTGATGACATGCTTGTCAGATCTTAACAAATAATGTTAGATGTTAGTGTGTAATGAAGATGCTCATTAGTTTGCACACTGGAAGAAGAGACAAAAGGAATATGAGGTCCATCTGGTCAGCCCCTTACACCCCCTGCTGGTGAACAGAACTAAATTACAGTAGATTACACTCTTAAGGATTATGCTTAGTGGTCATCTATGGCTGTAGCACATAGAGAAAGAAAAAACATCAATGGTGAAAACTGCTAGGAATCCAAAGCCACAGGTTGGCCTGTCTCATCCTGACATGCTGCTGTGTAGACTGTACTGCACTGTATCATTTATCTGATGAGTAAAATGCACTCTGTTGCTCTTCTTGCACTGGGACATGCCTATAAAAGGACTTCTGTGGTCCAGTGTATTTACTCTATGCAGTCATCAAATAACAAATACATAAAATTCTCTGCAAGAAACCTATCAAGGCTGGCCTTAAAGGAAAACTCTATAAATCTATACCCATCTGCCCCAGAAAGTCTTACCCCCGATCCAACTTTTTATCTAGAAAAGCACATTTTTCTCACACTGCTACTTATTTTATTTTTATTTTGCAAAGTCTGCGAACCATGAATATGGGAGATGTTTGGGGGCTCCATTTACTGTAAAGGTGCAGTGATGCACCATGCACTTCAATACAAGTGCATAGTGCATCGCCACACCTTTACAGTAAATGGAGCCCCCTAGTGTCCTCCATATTCCTGGTTCGTGGACCTTGCAAAATAAAAAGCAAGTAAATAGCAGCATGCAAAAAACATGCTTTCCTAGATAAAAAGCTGGATCGGTGGGTAGGGCTTTCAGGGGCGGGAGGGTATAGATTTACAAAGTTTTCCTTTAAACAACTGCATTGTGGATGTGCCCCCCTCTCCACTTCCTCAGGGAGCTTGTTTCATATTCTCACCACTCTGCATAAAATAGTGCTTCTAATGTTTCCTTCTATCTCTCTCTCCCTCTAATTCAATGCATTCACTCAGTATAGCTAGACCTCACAAGCCCAAAAAGTTCTGAGTGGTCTACACCATCAAATCCATTAAGATTTCTGAAAAACACATAATCCTGTTCTCCCTCAATCTCCTATTTCTGAACTGAACAAATCTAGGGTTCACCATAGCCACAAGCCATGCCCATGGCATAAGTGAGTGCAAAGATCACTTTGATCTACCACTGTCATTAGAACTAAGCTGAGTCATGCTAAGACCACTTTGCTCTATCACTGTCATTAGAAATGAGTTGAGTCATGCTCAGTGGGGGTTGTGAACCTTTCACTTGTGTACACATAAAGCAATGTGAGTTCACAAGAAATGAGGGAGCACTATTCAGATACTGGACAAGGCCAGGCTCCCCCACATTCCAGACCTCACAGCCGAGCTCACACACTGCCCGGTTACTACCCTTTAAAAACAGACAGTAATGGTCATAGGTTGAGCAATGACTGGCTAGCCAGCAAATGAGTAGGGTAAGTGTGCCATTTTTGTGAGGCAATTGCCAGATCACTAGGATTACATAAACAAGGGACAGAGGTGGATTTGAGGAATTGGAACTGGTGAAACATCACAGCATATCAGAAATGAGGATGAGATAAGAAAAAACCACTGGACCATCATGGAAACTGTGTCCCAAGGAGGGGTGTAGTGAGAGGGAGAATTCCAGGACCAGATAATCATGTGGCTGGTATCAGAAACATGGCTTTACACTATAGCATCGGGGCATTAGTTTTGGCACATGTTGCAATGTTACATTTCACCATGTTTGCAGGAACTCAGGGATGATAGAAGGTGCAGTCCCCTCTTCAGTCCATGAACATCTGGAATGGAAATTTGCATTGCACTGCTCTTGCAGGGGGGCTGTGTCCCTCTGCAGTGTGTGCTAAGTGCTGAAAATAACAGTTTTGGGTGGTAACACTAACTTGGAAATTTTAACAGCCTGTTTTGTAGCACTTGTGACATTGACTCAGCACTGGGCCTTATGCTATCCAATCGCTCACTCATACTGCATGACTCTTCTCTCTAGTCCCTTTATTTAATGTCCCTCTGCTACACCATATTTATTTTTCTACAATATTCTTTTTGTGCTGATGGGACCAAAACCAAGCAGCAGTCCAGCAGAGGCCCAACCAGAACCTTATACAGGGGAAGAATAATGATAATTATAAGGAAATATAACATTACAGATATCCCCATAGTGCAAAGCATTGTGGGAAGTATATGCATATCATACTGAAAAAGTTTGATTCTGCTTTAAGCAAGAGTGTATGGTGCCAAGCAGCCTCTCTCACACTTTGCAAAGGCTAAAAACAGAAGACACAGACATGTTTCATCCTAAACAGGACTCCTCAGTGTACCTCATAACAGCCCAGGGAAGGATGAACCAATCATAATTTGGTCTTACTGGTTTAGGTCATGGCAGAGCCCAAAATAGGAAAGCAATCTTAAAGTTGAAGAACTTTAGCACAAAAGCACTGAGGCAAGGATAATTATGTTATAGTATATGGGAAAGGGCAATTTTGTATGGAGTTCAATGAATTCCCAGTGTTGTTGTACCCTAGGTTATTAGTGATGTCAAACTGCTATCGTACCCTATTGAATATGTCACTACTAGGGTACAACAACATAGAATGCCCTTGTGCTCAACTTTCTCTGTCAGCCGCACTTTTTTTTTTTTGCTTAGTTTCCCATGTCACTTGTAAGTATAAAAAACAGTGACCGGTGATGGCTTCCAGGGTCTTTTAAAAACTTAACTTTAAGCACCTTTAATGTGCTGATCAAAGAGCAATCTCTGCCACCAGCAAATGTACTGTTTACTTTCCAAATTACTGTTCCTGTTCTGTTCTGATTTCCCATGGTCGTTTAAAACCACTCATCACATTGAAAGATGTCTGCCCATTACTATTCAACTTCAGGCACTAAGTCAAAATGCCACAGGTAAACTATACTTGTAAATTCTCCATTGTTGTTTAGAGAAACCCATATACTATAAAAGACAATGCATGGGCAACAGTGAACCACAATGCTGAGTTTACTTCTCGAGGTTGTCATGACAACCATAAACCACCTGAACTTTGCTCTCAAGGTCTAGTGGTTGTCATGACAACCTCTTGAAACAAACACAGTGTTGTTTTTCACTGTTGCCCAGCCATTATCTTCTATGCTTGCAATCAGGCACAATTTGAAGATAGAGGGGGGACGGCTCAGAGGTAATGTAAGAAAGTATTTTTTTCACAGCAAGGGTTGTGGATGCATGGAACAGCCTTCCTGAGGAGGTTATGGAGTCAGGAACAGTGGAAGAATTCAAGAATGCATGGGACCGGCATAAGACAATTCTAGGTGGGGGTAGGAGGAAGTAAGCTGTTGATTAACTAGAATCTGCAGCTTATCCATCAGGTAGGAAATGGGCAGACTAGGTGGACCAAGCGGTCCTTATCTGCCATCAAATTCTATGTTTCTATGTTAATCAGTTGCATATTAAGTCTGGATACTTATCTAATTATTCTTCCCTAGTAAGGGTAAATGAAAGTGAAAATTAACAACTTCTGTCCATCTCTGATTCCAACCCCTTGTCTGCAGTTTGGGTTTGAATCAGCACATCAGCCAGAGACATTTCAGGTCCTTGCAGTTGTGGTTTAGTGTGTCGCAAATGGGGGTATGTGGCACCCATCAACCACCCCTCCCCCAACCCAGTCAATCCTAATCTCTTCCACCCTCCCCTGGTTCTCCAGTCATATTTTATTATTTTCAAAGAACCCAGTCAACATCTGACACTGCACTAGGAGCCAGCCATTTTTTAAATTAAAAACAATATCTGGGGAGGGTGGGAAATATCTGGGATGGGCAAAGGGGTGATTATGGCACTAGCCATGACAACATGGGAAGGCCTAAAGTATTTTTTTCATTAACCGGCTGAAGGTTGAAGTGGCCTAAAAGTTCAGCTGGGCCCAATCAAAGGTAGAAGTGCTGAATTCAGCACATTCACCACATACACATTCAGCATTGACTCATCCTTATTCCATAGTGGACATTTTGTACTTATTTCAAAGAAGCTTTCTCTTTATATAAATCAAATTTATTAAGCAATATTAGGAAAATGACATTACAAGGTCAAGCTACTCCTCATATTGAGAAGCAACACTGCCTTAGAGATTTTCTTCCTTATAAATCCAGGCAATATAGTATTGCTGGTTTGTCATGTGATATGATGCTATTCAGTCACACCTCTCTTTTTCGTTTTCCTTGTTTGCTAGACAAATCATTAATACCTTATTTCACACCCTCATGCCCTCCATTCTGGACGGAATCACTGGGAGGCAGTGTGGTAATTGGTTGTTACTGTATCAGCTGATATCACATGCTCAGGCAGCCTGCTCCAAGTGCTGTACACTCTTTCTGTGAGTGTGTCAGAGCACTTAACTGTGAAACAGAAGACAAGTTTATATCGCATCACAAGCGTGTACTTTGTGTCATCCCATGCAAGTCACTTGACCACCCCCACAAGTAAGTCAACACAGCCGTAATATTGGGTATAAGCACGCTCCTCTCTAAAAACAAGATGTGAGCATCTTGGCTGAACATTGATAAAAAGTGAAAATTACTCCTAATGGCAATGGTCTGCAATTTCAGAGCAGAACCCTAATGATAGAAAAGACCAAGTACAGGACTCTATTTAACAATACTCTACACCCATTGCCCATTATTTTGCAAAGGAAAAGGGATTAGTAGAATGTGTATTATGAATGGCTGAATGTAGCACCAACTCACTCATGCTTGTATCATTCTTAATTATCCCTACTCTGGTGCTGTATTTCATATAAGGCTAAGTACTGCTTCTCTACCCCATGATAAAGTATTGTATATCAGGACCTGCAGCCCTGAGTTTTACTGTGCTGTCATTTAAATGTTCATTTTCAAAACAAAAACACTGTAATAAAACAACCAGCAGTGCCAAACACAGCAAGCATAACAAAAAACACAAGAATGTGGCACTCACAGTCCTGTGACAGCTGCTTCTTTGTCTTCAGTGAAGTCACTGCTGCAGAAATTAACAGCCATCTGAGCCTACATAATGCTATCTGTGATGGTTGGTGAATGACACTTTTTTTTGTTTTTCCATTTTAATCTTGCCAACAGTACTGAAATTCGGACTTAGGCTCTTAATGGAAACAAGTAATCTCCTCTCACTTGTGCGGTGATAATTAATAAAACAAATATTTTATAATGTGTCTTTTATGAACAGATATTTTCAAAGAACTGAACAGGTGTAAGCAAAGTGTTATTCGTGTCTGTTGCGACCTGAAAAGTTGGTGCCCACATCACTTTATGAACTATTTCAGATTTCAGGCACAGCGCCTACAGTACATGATCACAACTGTAGGAATCTGCTCATTAGCTGTAGACAAGCATCACCACTGTTTTCTAGTGCTCTTTATGGGTGTGGGTATCAGTGTTTGGCCAGTATGCTTGATGCAGATGTGGCTCCTTGCTTGGGACAGTACTGTAAAGTCAGTGACATTTTTTTTTTTGGGGCAGTGGATGTTAAGCTGTTCGAAAAGATGAATACATTGTTTTTTCAATTGTCACTGATTAGGCTTGTAGTGAGCCCGTAATGAATGGACCTGTGATCATGTATGTCCACGGTAATCCTTCCCTTCAAGGAAATCGGTGTTTTTTGGGCACTCCTAAAAATAAATGGAATAAAAGAATATTTGCTTTCATAAAATGGGGTTTAAGAAAGTGAGCAAATCTAAAAATGTAATTGGTCAAAACACATCATCTCACCACTGATTAATTTCCTGGAACTTGCACACTTCAAAACTAACCTACACTAATCTACCAATGAACAGCCTGACTAAACAAAATAAACCATTTTCCATTAAAATAAGCATTTTTTGCCCACTCTTTAAACACAATAACCCACAGAGGAACATATTTTTTTTGTATTTCTTTTTCAAAAATAAATGCAGTTCCTGGAATCATTTAAAGCCATTCAACTGTTGCTACCATGTTCACATATTCTACATAGTAGCAACCTAACTACAGGAAATTAAAACCTTTTTCCCTAAAAAAAGCTTTTCCATTTTTTAAACATATAACCCACTTCAGGGGATGGATTTCTTGACAATCAAGGCACTTCCCTTATGTGTTAAATGACACTCACCTGGTGGCTTCATGACTTTCACTTCACCTGGGGCATGCATCAGTTCTCTAGAAACCCATGCCGTGTTATGGGTTATTGCTTATATATGTCCAGCTTTATGGTAGTCCTCTTGCTCTGTTCATGAGATGGAAGATCAAAGTGTGTGCAGTTCTTTAAGGCTGGAAATATTTTGATGTTGGAGCACAACTATAACATATTGAGCTCTAAAGAACCATACAGCCAACTGGCCCCATGTTGGAAACCAGGGCAAAGTCAAGTTCAAACTTAAGTTTGTGCCCGTTAATATGTGAGATTCCTGGGATATTTAGACACTTGCAATAAAAGATTATAGTGGTCCAAAAGGCAACTGATTATACCTCTGCAAACTGTAGCACAAGCCATGCAATAGTGGGAATGCCTTACAAAATGGCACAAGGCTGGTTTGCATTAACAACATTGTCAAGCTCAACAAGAAGCACAATACAATACTAGTCCAATCTTTGCAAATGGAACCATCTGCAAGCCAAGTCAAACACACCCTTAGCATGTCATTATCCCATATTGATATCCCCCTTTGGCACAATTGGTATTTGATAATGAAGGCAGCATCCTTGTCACTGTGCCATAGATCTCTATGGTGTGCTTAGCAGGACTGAGTGACACAGACATGAGCTCTGGTGTTCAGAAATGTGCAGCAAGCTTTGTAGTGTGTTCATGTGTTGAGAGAATATTTCTTGGCATGCTACATCCCTTACAGAAATACAAGTGTGCTGTGTTCATGCAGAATGCATGCTACATGCTTAATTGTACAAAGTTTGCTTGTGGTTAGTATACACAGAGTGAACCTAAGTGAACCAGATCTAAAAAGTACTGGCATGCATGCAGAAACTAAATTGGTATGAACCTCATCTAAACAGCACATCAGGTTTGCATGTTGCATGCTTGACATGCGGTGTGTCAGCTAACCTGGTGCAAACCTCATCTAAACAGCATATCATTGAGCCTGACCTCTAGCACAGAGGAAGTGCTACTGCTTGCAGCACTGACCACCCAGGTTCAGAAGTCAACTCAGGGCACTGGAGGGTTGTCCAGGGGCAGAAGGATCGACCATCTGTTGGACAGCTGTTCTCCTCCAGGGGTGGAAAGATGGGAAGCCCAGCATGCAATTGATCCCTAGCAGAAGCCAGGGACACCAGAAATGCATGGAGATGCAGCAGCTGTCAACTTACATGGTGCAGAAGTGTGTGATGTGTCCTGACAGCTTTACACATCTGCACCTCCAGATAATGAGGAAAAACCTCCCAGTTAGCAGGATGGCATTAGTCACCTGTAAGCCTTGCACCCAGCTATCTAGCCCTGTCTAGTGCATTGGATCCTGTTGGTGGTGGGGGTTGTGGAACCCAACCAAGCCTGTTGGAAAGGTAAGCCCTAGGAGAAGACACAACAGATCAGTCCTGGAGGATGCTGGGGTGACAGGGCTTGGGGAATCTGCCAAAGGCAGCTGGTTGGAACAGGGACAGAAAAAAAAATTAAAAAGAATACCAGGTTCTCATGCTACACACTTGACACACATGCCCTAATTTGTAGTTTAAAGGGCCAGGAGAACAGGAATATAGGCAGCATCATTTTCAGGGGCATGGCAAATACACTCCCCTTCTCCTCATAAAAAAAAGCTGGTGAAAGTATTCACTATGGCAGGGCTGTTCTAACAGAGGTCACACAGCATGCTTCCATTACTTATGGCAGCCTGCAGCATGGCAGAATGTCAGACTAACGTCTTTTCTTCCTTGTTGCAGACTGACAATTGAACAACATTGGGCTGCTGTTTGTGACCTGTGAAGGCAACTCTGACAAATAGATTACTTTTGGCGGTAAAAGATATTTTTACAATGCTGGAATCTATGGTTTCATCATGTGGGGTGTAAAAGAGACTACAGTTGGGGAGAGGGGATTGATGGACATCACAATGGGGGGCAGAGAAGATGACTTAAAGTCATAAAACCTTGTGATGCTAAATCAAAAATACATTTTGCACAAAGTCAATAGCTTCCACAGGGTTTTAGGTTTTTATGTTCATGTTTTATTATGTGCCCCATATATACTGAGCATCAGTGTCATACTTTTCAGTGACAAAAGGTTGAGAGGTATGTTTTCTGTTGTATGTCTAGGTCTGCCACCTAGAGTTCTGCCTTAGCAGAAGTTCCTTTCTTTTGGTCCTTCCCTCCCCTGTCCACTACAACTTTATTTTTTAGCCCTGTCCATTGGTCCTCATCAAACCTCCTTTATGTTCTTGCATTGCAAATTTTGGTTTACTGTGACCAGATTGGCTGGCCCAGGCCACAGCTCTAATTAAAAAAAATAACTGCATACTGCACACACAGCAGTAATCTTGCTTTTCCAATGCCCCCCCCCCCTTCACTCAAGAGTCAACTTGCATCCTCATTGGTGGCTCAGTTGTATGACTTCCAGCATTAGAGAGAGCTTGGAAGTAGTGAGTTAGCAGGTAGGCAGCATGTGGGCAGGCAGAAGCGGGAAATTGCCACCAAGTGGTCACGGTAGCAGGATGGGGATTTGCAGGCCAGAATAGAATGTCATGTGAGTGAGCGGGTGGGCATGAAGATGACAGCCAGGACTAAAGCACAACTGAAGGCAGGGGTGTGCAAATCATATTGCCTGACATAACCTAAATGTTCAGTAGGGCAATTTAACTGATCAGCTGATTCAGCACCTGGACAAGTGATTTTTTTAGTTTTTTCATGTACAATTTCTGCTTGTAATCCAGCAGGCCTCACAGTGTGTGTTGCAGTGTTTCACCCATCCCCAATCATGGCTGACAGTTCAGTTTTTTTAGAACTGCCTTTCCAACTCCCCGACATTTCGTATCATGTCTCCCCTGACTTACCTGTCTCTGTACACACCCCCAAAACAACAGCCTGTTTGCACACTTACCCCTAAACCACTTTCTGCCTGAATGTTTACTTACTGTTTTAAAGCTGAGTTTTCTCTTAGTCTGAGTGAGTGTCTGGGTCAGGGGGAAGATAAGTAACACTTAATCCTAACAAGACTGGTTAAGGCTGCACAGTAAGTGACTTATTGGCTGTTCTGTTAGTTTGTGCTGTCTCAGATTTGTTGATAGCTTTCTCCACCTCACTAATTAGTAGTAGAATAGAGAGTGAGGTGCAGCAGCAAACTGAAAAACGCAGCTGGAAAAACACTGGGTCATCATCAGCATTCTGAGGAGTGTCCCAATTTTAAATCAAACAGGTGGGTCAAATGTTATTTATTTTGAGACATTATTTAAAGAAGGGAGTCCAATACCTTTATTGCATTAGAACTTATAGAGTACATTATCTTCCAAGTGATTTGCATTTAATAACCATCATGTGCAGCTTGTATTCTCTCTTGCAGTCGAAGAAGGAGTCAGCACTGTTTGTCACAAAGCTCTATACAGTGTTTCTGCTTCCCTAACCTAGAAACAAATTAAATAATTTGGCTCTTGATCTGCACATCCGTCTTTCAGTGACATTGGACTTCGGCATTTGCTATGCAAACTATGTCATTCTTTCTAGTCAGTCTTGTTTCTATCTTTGCCTTTCTATCCTTAGACTCTCTGTCTCCTCTAGCTATATCCTTCACCCCTACATCTGAGACTAATTATCATGACTTCACTTTCTTGAACATGTTGGTTACTGCTTTCCGACCTATACTTCTAAGCTGTGGTACAGTCATAGGCTTCTTGGCTTCATTAGGTATCGCAACATGAAGAGACTTATCTCATCTTCCTAGATGCCCATGGTGGTTGTGATAGCCACCTTCTGGATCACTACCCTCTCCTTATACCTGTCAGGCGATGTTCAACCCAATCAAGGACCCCTGACATCTCCAAGCAGACCTAACCTAGCTGGCCCCCTATTCCTGGTCCCAAGTCCACAGCCTGAAAATAGTTCATTTTAATGTCAGAAGCCTGATAGTCAGTTTCCCTGAACTCAAAACATGGGCTCACTTCACAATCCAAACATCCTGGGCATCTCAGATAATGGTTAAAACCCTCATTCCTGACAATGTGTGCTCCATTGCTGAGTACAGCATGCTGCGTGTTGACCATCTCTCACCAAAGGATGGGTGGACTTGTCCTATTTTTTAATTCCCACCTTAATCACACTCTTCTGCACACTCCCACTGTCCAATCCTGTGAACTACTTCACTCACTCTTGCTTCTTGGTGATGCAAAAAAATTGTTCATTTTGTGTGCCTGTATGCTTCCTAAGAAAGGCATGCCTGGGCTAACAGAATTAGTTGACCACTTCCCTTTGGTTGTTCAAAAAAATGAAGTCATTGTCATGGGTGATTTCAATCTAGACTGTCTCGGGCCAGTGCAAATAGCTTTGAATCCATCATTAGCAAGGCCCATCTCTCTCAACTCATTAATAACCCTTCCAGGCATGCCAGTAAAGGTTCCAACTCTACCCTTCTTGATTGGATGCTAACAAATAGGAAAGATAGGATCACTTCTACAGGGGTTCTTGTGGATTCAATCAGCGACCACTCCCCACTTTACTGTGTTTGGGATGCTACTCCCCCTTCCTGCCCTCCTAAGGTTATTAATATTACTGACTTCTCTGCCTTTAATGGGAATGCCTTTCTTGAAGACCTCGTATATGTTGACCTTGTATATGTTGACTCTACAAGTAACATCAACTCCGCTGCTGAATATCTTACCTCTACCATCGTCTCCCTTCAAAAGAAGCATATTCCGACCACTGGATGCAGGGTTAAGGGATTGCCCACCCAATGGTTAAATTGCCCCCTCCATTCCATGTTAAAGGCCAGAGATAAGCAAAGAGATAAGTATAAATCCTCCTCCTTGCATGCGGACTGGATAACCTATCGCACATTGAGGAATAACTGCAAATGTGAAATCTGATCTGCTAAAGGCAGGTACTACAGAGACCTCCTTGCTATCATGACCAATGATTCAAAGAAATTCTAGTTACATATCAATGGCCTCTTAGGGAAAAATGAAAACCAACCCCACCCCCCCATAAGATGACTGTTAACATTGTTAGCTGAAACAACCACTCTATTATTGCCAATGCCTTTAATTTCCTTTTCTCTCATTTGTCTTACTATGAATCCCTTATGTCCCACCCCATCTCTTCTACACCTACCATGTCCCTCTCCTCTCTGGTCCTTCCCTTTCCCTTCACTCTGTCTCACATCCAGAAGTACTGCATCCCCTAAATACAATCTCACCTCACGGGATTGCTGATCCTGATGGTATAGAACCTAAAATACTTAAACTAGCTGCCCCTCTCCTTGCCACCCCTGTCATATGCATTTTCAGCCTGTCTCTCCTCTTCTCCACAGTGCTTACCATATGGAAGTCTGCCAGGATTGTTCCAGTACTTAAAAAGGGTGACCCCAGATCCATCTTCAACTACCTCCCTATTGCCATCCTGCCAACCCTTTGTAAGCTTCTTGAGAAGCTTGTGCATTTCCTAGTCTCTGACAATTTACTCAGATCTAATCTTCTTTCCTCTGCCCAGCATGGTTTTAGGCCTGAACACAGTACTTCCACTGCCCTCACACAGTTCACTAGTAATGTTAAGTCTCAAATGGATAAAGTTCTGCTTACTGGTGCCACCTTCATTAACTTAACTAAAGCTTTTGATGTGGTTAGCCATCACCTCTTATTGCAAAAGTTGGGGTCCCTCAATTTCTCTCACTCAGCTCTTCTCTAGTTCTCAAGTTACCTATCCAACTGCTCTCAGTTCATCTCATATAACAAAGCCCTCTCCCCTGCTGCCCCCATAAGTTTAAGTGTCTTGGAAGGCTCTATACTGGGACCATTACTCTTTTTCAATGTTCATTAATGATCTACCTAACTCCCCAGCTCACTGCAAGACCCTGCTGTATGTGGATGACCTAGTACTTTATTTCAGCTCTGAATCCTTACATGATATCAATTCCAAACTCATCACTGACCTTCACTCTACTCAGATCTGGTTAACCCAAAACCATCCCATCCTCAACATAACCAAGACCCAGGCTATGCTTTTTGAATGCCATAAAAAGACATGTTTTTGGCCCCTAATCTAGATGTCTGGTGTCTGTATGGCTCCTCCGCCTCCAGGACCCCCTCCTTCAGATACCTCAGAGTCTCACTTGATGTAGCATGAGATTTCTCTCATCACATAAACGGCATCTGTAAATCTATTAACTCCAAGCTCAGCCTGACTTACCATATCTGCTATGCCCTTACCCCTTCTGCAAGACTTGGAGTTGTCCAGGGAATTCTACTCCCAAAGCTATGCTATGCATTACACTCTTTTTACCAGGCCAACACCAATAGTTTGCTAAGATGGAACTGCGACAAGCTAGCCTATGGTAGATGGAGAGGCAACACATTGGGTTTAAAGTTCACAGAAGAAAATGTAATTGTATTGCTCCACATGTAAGTTATTGCTCCAGAAAAGCATAAACAGTCAGTTCAATTTCTCCAGCCTTGTCAGGAAACATAAAGGTTAACTCAAAACAGTTATTTCAGGCTGACTTGACAAAAGGAATTTTTGAGCCACCTATGTGGGCCAGCAGTGTTTGAATGCACAGTGTCAAAAAATAAAAAAAACACAAACCGTTTTCCCTTTAGCCTTATTTACAGGCTGTTATTAGCAGTACATTCCACTCACTGTTTTGGCCCAGCTGGCTAGGCTGATCCTTTACCTCAGGATTCTCTGCTTTAGAAATGGTCTCTTTCTCAGCAGCAGGTTTCACCTTTTCTCCCAAATGCTCTCTCCAGAAATTAACCCTTCTCCTTGACTTTCTACTCTGGTTCCTGCCTTACATTTCACCCTCTATCTTGCAGGGTTCTCTGCATAGGAGTACCTCCTCCCTGCAGCAGTTTCCAGCTTCCAACTGACTTCTTGCTGGATTCTCTCTCTCTGCCTTTCAACAATCCCTCTAATCAGGAACATCTGGGAGGCACGCCCCCATGCTTGTTCATGTTGCATTCCCTTAATTTCCTCAACCTCAGCCAAGATGTTAACCTCTTGTTTCCCAGTGTAGTGTTTACATTGTCACATACCTTCCCCCTTTGTGTGAAGGCACAGTTGGTCAGCCCCTGACCATTCCCCTCCTGGGACAGAAAGTCAGCATTTCCATTCTGGGTCCCAGCCCAGTGGTGCACCATAAAGGAAAATGGTTGGAGGGCCAAGTACCACCTGGAGATGTGGGGGTTGTCATCCTTCATCACCTGTAGCCACCTCAAAGGGGCATGATCTGTGACCAGGATAAACTGCCAGCAATGCAGGTAGTAGCGGAGGGTGTCCACAACCCACTTGACTGCTATCACCGCATAGTTTTTTCCCAGGAAAAGAGTTTCCAACTGAGGTAGAGGATAGGATGTTCCTCCCCCTCAAACTCCTGGGACAGCACAGCTCCTAGCCCGACTTCAGAGGCATCCATCTGCAGGATAAAGGTCCTGGTGAAATCAGGACTGCGTAACACTGGCTCTCTGCACAGTGTCACTTTGAGTTGTGTGAAGGCCTGGTCATACTCCTCTGACCATTGGAACTTACTGGGGGCAGGTTTCTGGGTGAGGTCTGTAAGGTTGGAGAAGTGCAGTATGAATCTGTGGTAATACCCTGCCAATCCTAAGAAGGCCCTCACCTCGGTTTTTGTGGTGGGTATCGGGTACTCAACTATGACTTGGACCTTACTGGCCAAGGTTCTCACCTGTCCATTGCCTATACATTACCCTAAGTACTTCATTTCAGCTTTGGCCAAAGCACACTTTACTGGATAGGCTGTCAGCTCTGCTTCTCATAAGGACTGTAGTACCGCTGCCACCTTGGATACATGGGACTCCTAATCAGTGCGTGGATCTCCATGTCATCTAGGTAAGCGGCTGCATAGTGGGCTTGAGGTTGCAGCAAGCAATTCATGAGACTTTGAAAGGTTGCAGATGCCTTATGTAAGCCAAAAGACATGGTATGGAACTGGTATAGCCAAAAGGGGGTAGCAAATGCTGTATTTTCCCAAGACTCCAGGGTCAAAGGGATTTGTCAGTACCCTTTCATTGGGTCCAAAATCGTGATGTACTTGGCTTCCCCTAGTCTATCCAACAGTTCGTCTACCAGGGGCATGAGGTAGGCATCGAACTTCAAGATGGCATTGACCCTGCAAAAATCAATACAGAAGTTGGTAGCCCCACATTCTTTTGGTACTAACACTATGGGGCTACACCAATCACTGCTGGATTCCTCAATCACCCTCAACTCTAGCATGTCCTGTAACTCCTTCTTAACAGTGTCTCATACAGCTTCTGGCAAGCGATACAGTCTCTGCCACATGTTCTGCCCTGGCTCTGTTTCTATATGATGAGCTATAATATGGGTTGTCCCCAGGAAGAAGGAGAAAACATCCAAAAACTGTCTTACCAACTCTCCTAGTTGCTGTTTCTGTTTGTGAGACAGCTGTTCTCCCATTGGGACTTGTATCCCCAGATTCTCATCTGACACTTGAGGTCCCAGATCCACTATGTCTGGTTCAGTGGAAATCAATAGGCTATCCCTCTGGTTCCAGAATTTCAGCAAATTGACATGGTAGATCTGGGTCTCTTTTCACCTCTCTGATTGGCAAACTTCATAGTCAACGGGGGCCCACCCTCCGGGTAACTTTGTAAGGCCCCTTCCATTTGGCTAGAAGTTTATTCTGGCTGCTTGGCAAAAAAAGTAGTACCCGATCCCCTGATTTATATTCCCTCAACCAGGCTGCCTAATTATAGTAGTACTCTTGTGTTTATTAAGCCTTCACCAGATTCTCTCTGGCAAATTTCCCCAACCGATCTAATCTTTCCCTCAATTGCAGGACATATTGCACCACATTTTCAGTCTTGGGGTCTGGTTTCTCCCACATCTCCTTTACTACATTAAGAACACCTTGTGGGTGGCACCCATAGAGGAGTTCAAAAGGAGCAAACCCTGTAGAAGCTTGAGGGACTTCCCACATTGCAAACATCAGTAAGGGAAGTAACTTGTCCCAGTCCCTGACTTCAGTGGTTATGAACTTTCAAGGCATTGTTTAAAGGGCTTTGTTGAATCACTACACGAGGCCATTCATCTGGGGATGGTAGATCGAGGTCCTTATGGAGCTGATTCCCAATAAAGTACAAACTTCCTGAGTCAGGCGGGACATGAAGCTAGTTCCCTGGTCAGTCAACATTTCCTTTGGTATTCCCATATGACTAAAGACCCTTAATCGTTCCCTGGCTACAATTTTGGACAAAATGGTTCATAACAGGATGGCCTCATGGTACCGGGTAGCATAGTCTACAATAACCAGAATGTATTGGTACCCCCTGCACTCTTTTCAAGGGGTCCCACTATATCAACCCCAATCCGGTCAAATGGTGCCTCCATAACAAGTAAGGGCACTAAAGGGGCCCTTGGACTGTTCTTTGGAGCTACTAACTGGTACTTGGGACAAGATGCACAATAATCTTTAACATGTTGATAGATGCCCAGCCAAAAGAATCAGGGCAATAGTAGGGCTAATGTATTCTCTACCCCAGAGTGCTCTGCCACAGGAATAGAGTGGGCGAGGCACAGTAATTCCCCTGAAAGACTTGAGGGATTAACAACTGATGCCGGGTATCCCCCATCTGGGCCTCCTTACTAACTTGATACAGGATACCCCCTTGCAACTCAAAATGAGGATAGCGTGCTGCTCGATTCTCATCTGCCACTTCCCCTTCCTTGACAGCCAACTGGGTGTATACCCGGCTGAGAATACCATTGGCCCATTGTTCTTTGGCAATGTCTGGGCAGTGCTTTAATACATCTTGCTCTGATAGGGATGGCCTTCCAGGACTTTGGTTAGTTGGGTCAGATTTAGGGTTGAGCTGTGGGTTTGGACCCACTTTTGCCTTTGCTTCACCTCCCTCCAGTCCATCTGCCCATTTGGGACCCCTTTCCTTTGCTGCCCTACATTCTCACTTAGATTTGTGGATTCTCATCTGGGCATTAAAAATTCCTGGGTCCAGGAAGGGAAAAGCTTCCCCCAGCTGCAGGTGGCTGGCCCCCCTCCCTTCATGACCCTGAGACTGGGTAATTGCAAAAGATAAGTCTGCTTTCCATAAGTCATCAGATCATTTCCAATCTACCCAGTAACACCGGATAGGGTAACTCCAGGGCAACCCCCACCTTTATAGTCTCTGTTTGGCTCCCAGAATAAGTGTAACCATAGCACCAGGGTAAGTCTTTACATCCCCATGCACACATCAGATAGGGATGGGGTTCTGGTCTTGCCAGTATCGTGGGTTCAGAAGGGACACCCTGACTAGGGTCTGGCAGCCTCCTGAGTCTACCAGAGCCTCTGTCTCTATCCTTTCTACCTTGACAGGGATCACAAAATCTTAGGATTCAGAGCCCCTACCCCCACTGTACTGTGAATACACATCTGTAAACGTGCAGTCTATGAAGGTACAGTCCATGTGGGGGCAATTCTTCTCAAAGTGACTCTTTTGTCCACTTGAGAAACATGCCCCTGTGTTTTGGCAATGAGGCAAACCTCCGGGTTTAGGCAGTGGGCCCTCAGGAAATGTCTCCCTCGGTGGCTGGGTTGCTGTCTTTCCCAGAGTCTGACCCTTACAGTATTTGGCCCATAACCCCCCTCCCTACATGCCCAAGGTCCCTTAACAGTCCCAGCCAATATTCCTTCAGTCTGGCTCCTGGGACAAATGCCCATCTTCCCAGGTGGCCTTGTAAAATGGGTCATGGGGCAGGAGGAGAGTTCAGCATCCAACACTTGTTCTGAGATCTGCATGGCCTCTGCTAGCATGGTGATCTTCTCTTTGCAGACGCAGCTCTGAATTCTCGGGGGCAGGATGTTCAGAAATTGTTCCAAGACAACTAATGCGGCCACCTCAGGGCCACTGCATCCTTTGAGTTTTAGCCAACACCAACACAGGTCCCACAATTGTTGTCCCTCTGCTCTAGGTTGTGCACGTGCTGCAAATTTGAAGCTCCGGAACCTCCGTCGGTAACTTTCTGAGTTGATGCCTAGGCAGTACAGGATTGCCACTTTCACCTCTGTGTAATCCCCGACTGTGGTACTGTCCATTGCTTGATAGCCTGCTTGGGCTTCCCCAATCAGACACAGGGCAAGGCGGACAGCCCACTGGGGTCTGGGCCATCCAGCAACTTCTACCACTCACTCAAACAATACCAGGAAGGCCTCGGGATCATCCTCAGACATCATTTTGGTCAGCATGGCATTCATCCTAGGAACCCCATGCCTCACAATAGCTGAACCAGCCTCACCAGTAGGATCTTGCTGCTGCTGTTGTACCAGGGACTGCAGGAGCTGCTGTTGTTGTTGTTGCCCCAGCTGTATAAGAAACTGCTGTTGTGCCTCCTGTTGTGCTTGTTGTGTTTGTTGGGCCTGTTATTGCATCTCCTGCAGTTGCTGAGCCAGCTGGGTAAAAACCTGCTGTTGCTGAGTCTGTTGTGCTTGTGCCCACTGTTGCATCTCCTGCTGCTGCTGTGCCAGTTGCCTGAAAGCCTGTTGTTGCTTAGTAAGGAACTTCAGCAATTTCTCCATATCCATGTTTCCAGAATGTAACTAGTCCTGCTCACTCCAGCAGGGGTTTGAATACCACTTCTGACACCACATGTGAAAAGCTGACCAATGGTAGATGGAGAGGCAACACGCTGGTTTTAAAATTCACAGAAGAAAATGCAATTTTATTGCTCCAAATATAAGTTATTGCTCAGGAAAAGCATAACCAGTCAGTTCAACTTCTCCAGCCTGGTCAGGAAACATAAAAGTTAACACAAAACAGTTCTTTCAGGCTGACTTGACAAAAGGAATCTTTGAGCCACCTATGTGGGCCAGCAGTTTTTGAATGCACAGTCTCAAAAAAAACCAAAACCATTTTCCCTTTAGCCTTATTTTCAGGCTGTTATTAGCAGTACATTCCACTCACTGTTTTGGCCCAGCTGGCTAGGCTAATCCTTTACCTCAGGAGTCTCTGCTCTAGAAATGGTCTCTTTTTCAGCAGCAGGTTTCACCTTTTCACCAAATGCTCTCTCCAGCAATTAACCCTTCTCCTTGACTTTCTGCTCTGGTTCCTGTCTTATATTCCACCCTCCATCTTGCAGGGTTATCTGCCTAGGAGTATCTCCTCCCTGCAGCAGTTTCCAGCTTCCAACTGACTCCTTGCTGGATCCTCTCTGCCTTTCTACAATCCCTCTAATCAGGAACATCTGGGGAGGCACCCCCCCATGTCTGTTCATGTTGCATTCCATTCATTTCCTCAACCTCCGCCAAGATGTTAACCTCTTGTTTCCCAGTGTAGTGTTTACACTGTCACAGGAATATTGTCTATAATAATTTGTGTAGGTTCACATCATCTGCCCCTCATCTAACCCATCACTGTCTACTCTACCAAAACCTAGACTGGCTATTCTCGTCCTCCAGACGATCTTATATCTTAGGATGTTTCATCGACGACATCATTAGATGCTCACAACCAGCTTCATTGGCCTCAATGTTTTCTCTTATTGACCATGTTTACCCACTACTGTCTTCCTCTCAGGCCCTCCTGGCAGTCCCTCAATGCTATACTAAGATGAGTGACCAGGCATTCACCCACTCTGTCCCCTATTTCTGGAACTCCTTACCCCGTCACCTCTGTATCAGTGAATTCTACATCACCATCAAAAATGAATTATTTCTTTACCTTAGATCCCATGATACATTTTCATGCTTCTAATTTCATTAAAGCCAAATAGCCACATATAATTTATCTCTTTTTGCTATCCTCTGCCTACATACCCAATCTCCTAAACATTGTTTGTTTCACCTGTTTCCTACTGATTATTTTTTCATTCTCCTCTCTCCTCTCTTCTCCCTCCACATTCTTAGCCTGTGATATACTGTTTCATTGCTGATCTTATGACCTTATATTTATCAGTATTTGCTTCCCTACTCAAACCAGACATTGCACGTGACTCCTTTTAGGCTGTACCCTGTTCACTTTTTCTCTTTGTCCTATATTGCTGTTTGCTATGCTAGACAATTACTGCCTGCAGTAAACCACTGTATTCTGCGCTTTGAACTACTGCATGTTTAAAACCTTGTAATGATGGTTGTATTTGCTTTAAACTTTGCAGTGATGTTTGCATTTCTCCTTAAGGTCATTGTAATTACATTTTCACTAAATATCCATATCAATTTTTTGCTATGATTTATTGTTTCCTGTAATGTACTCACCCAGCACATTCCTGAAAACAGGCAGGTGTTGCCTAGTGTACTTACCTGGTAAACAAAAGCTAAATAAATGCACAATGGCATAATCCTATTTGGGCCTGTTAGTTAATAAATGAGTGAAGCTACCATCACACAGACAGGGGTACAATAATTTGAATAATTTATTGTCCGACCCTGAGGAAAGTACTGTTGTGGAGAGGGGAACTGTTTATGTGCTGCTAGGCCTACTCAGCTGCTGGAGGGGGTACTTGGATGTGCAGTTGTGTTTAGGGGAGCTGGAAGTTGCTGATGACCCACTGGGGGTTCATGTGTTGCTTTTCGTTGGGAAGAGGGTCAGGGATTGGATGTCATTATATCTGTGAGTGAATGGGTGATGTGCTTTGTGGTGCTGCTGTCACAGGTGGGTTGAGATGCTGTTGAATGGGGGTGTAGGCTTTTGGAGTTGATGCTGTCTTCTAAGAAGAGGTGCTGCCGTATAGGATTGGGTGGATTCCATATGTTGCTTTTTTTAGGGGGAGGGGGAATGTGCTGCTAATGGGGGGTTCACTTATATCTATGTGTGTGCACCAGTGTGATGGAGGTGCCAATGACAGTCTTACGGTCTGTGGAGATTTGTCAAGTGGCTATTAATCAAGGAGTGGGGGATTTGGAGGAGCTGCTGTGTGTGTGTGTGGGGGGGGATTTAGAGGTGTAACTGTCTTGGAGCTGGATGGAGCTTCTGTGTCGTTGTGTTTGCTCAGATGTTGTGGTAGAGGTGCTAATGGTAGTCCTGGGATCTGTGGCATAGATATATTTCTATGTATTGATGTTTCAGTGCTGCTACTCCATGTTAGGGGTCTGGGAGGTGCTAGGGCTTGGGGGACTTGGAACATTGCTGGGGAGTGGGGTTCTGCTGTCAAGTGCGAGGAGGGATTGGAGGTCACTAAGTCCATGGGTAATGGGCTTTATGATACTGTGGCCCAGTTTGGGAGGGGCTTTGAGGTGCTGCTAACTGGGGGGAGGGGGATTCCTGGAGGTGCTGCAATCTTCTTGGGAGAGATGCTACTGTTTGGAATGGATTTTAGGTGCTGCTTCTATGGGCGGGCTTGGAATTGTATAATGTGTTGTTGTCGGGGGGGTGCTACTGCTATGTCTTTGTGTGGGCTGTTTCGATTGTGCTCGGTGATGGATGTGGTGACTTGACAGTTGCTGGGGGTGGATCTCTGCTGTCTGTTGTGGGTAGGGATTAGAGGTCACTATGCCCATGGGTGATGAGCTTTGAGGTACTGCTGGCCTGGATGGGGGGAGCTTTGAAGGGGTCAGTACAAAATCCCAACATCTAACTTCCTGACAAACCACATCCTAATTCCATTTTCCCAACACTGAAGTACCTGACAAACTTAACATGCTGACATGACAGTACCTGACAATCACCCCCCGCAACCCCCAAGATTAAATATAAAGAACTCCAGGTCAGTGAGACTTGTACTCTTTGACAGTCCAGTGTTGGGATTATACAAGTGTCAAGTAGTTCAATGTTGGGAAGACAGTGTTGGGATATCGGTTGTCGGGCAGTCGTATGTTGGGATTCTGTAGGACTTCCGCTTTGAAGCACTGTTGGTCAAGGGGAGGGGGGACTTTTGGAGCTGCTGTTATCATCTTGGGAGAGATGCTGCTGTTTGGGTTGGATTTTAGGTGCTGCTTCTATAGGGAGGGAGGTTGGAATTGTATCATGTGCTGCTGTCAGGTAGGGCTGCTTCTGCTATGTCTTTGTGAGGGCTGTTCTGATTGTGTGTGGTGATGGAGGTGCTGATGAGAGTCCTGGATTCTGTGGAGTGGCTACTGCTCTGGGATGGGGGTTTGGAGGTGCTGTGATTGGGGGGGCTTGAAGGCACGCCTGTCATAGGACTATTGAGGATCCATTGGGGTGGCTTGGAAATTGCTGGGGGGTTCTGCTGTCTGGAATGGGGAGGGATTGGAGGTAATTATGTGCATGGCTGATGGGCTTTGAGGTGATGCTGGCCAGGGAGTGGAATTGAGGAGCTGCTTCCTTCTTGGGAGAGATGCTACTGTTTGGAGTGGATTTTAGGTGTTGTTATTTGGGGGAAGGGGGCTTATGTTATGTGCTACATGCTGGGGGAGGGGAGCAGAATAAATTGGTAAATAAAATTTATGCCACTTGTTCCAGGTCTGGCTTGGCAAGCCAGTCCAATTTTGACAGATCTGGTCTGGCTGGCCATCTTTTATCAAGTACCAGGAGAATGGAGGGGTTGCTACAAAGGGAAAGTAGTGTGTGTGGGGGGGAGTGAAAGCCTGCCCAGGGGTGAGAGCCTGCAAAAGAAGGAGATGAGAGACTGCAGGGGAGGTTAGAGCTTTCAAATGGAAGTCAGAATATTAACAATATGGGGGATGGGCTTCATACTTGTTGGTAAGGGTGCAAGGTGAGATGGATCCTACAAAAGAGGGTAAGTGAACCTCAAAAATTGTATTAATCGTGGTCAAAATGTCAAAACTCAGTGCTCCACACAAGCTTCAATAAGAATCATTGAGAAGAATCCCCACTCTTGACATTCTCACTCCTGTCTTCGTGCAAGGCAGAGCTTCTTCAGAGGACCTTCACTTTTATTTATCAGCCTACCTCCATCAATGCAGAGAGATGATGAAGAATGAGCAGACACCAGAGTGATCTGGGAAGTGACAGGCTGCTTCCAACCCAATTATACACCTAGGACCTGATATTCAAAAGTTAGTCTAGTGAAAAAAGTGAATGCTCCCTGTTTGCCCGGGGTTTGCACTCATGTGAAATTTTCAAATGGGTCATGAGCATGCGGTAAATTGGTTAGTGCATGTGCAAGGATTGGTGCACAAAGGGAGGGGCAGGCACTTGAATATGGGTTCAGTGCAATATTCAGCCCATTAGTACTCTGTAAAAGGAATAGTGCAGACCACCTTACACTGCACAATTATGTCCAAGAGGTAGCCCAACTTGCTCCAGGCAACCCCAGTGGCCAGAGGAGCCACTGTAGACAATGACAACATTGGTGGTTGGGGAAGCACACCGGCTCCCTTGTGTGTACTGGCAGCACCCACCCTCTGATCCCTATGCCTATGTCTGAGGCATGCCTCAGACAGCTAGTACTGGAACCCACTCGGGAGGGAGCAATCTTAGACCTGGTACTCTCAAATGGGGAAGGAGAAAGAATCTCAGATTTAGAAGTGGGTAGCCATCTGGGAACAAGTGACCACCAAACAGTGTGGTTCATGATAAACACAGCCATACAATCAAGCCATACAAAACAAGAGTATTGGACTTTAGGAGGGCTGACTTTGGGAAAATGAGAGTGCCTCAGAAAAGCACTAGCAAACAGGCAAGAAGGAGGGGTGGAGGAACAATGGAGAGTAATCAAAACAGCCATCACAGAGGCAACAAGCCTTTGTAAAGCAAATCAACAAAACACAATGAAGGAAAAACGCTATGGTTCTCAAAAAGAGGTAGGAAGGTTAAGGAGAAAGGATAGCATTCAGGAAATATAAGAAACACAGAAGGAGAAGGACAGAGAACTTTATCAGTTAAAGCAGAAAGAGGCTGGGAAGGCAGTCAGAATAGCAGAGGCCCAAACCGAGGAAAGGATAGCCAACTCTGTTAAGAAGGGATAAGACCTTTATAGGTACATTAGGGAGCAAAGAAAGACCAAAGGAGGGATACTGAGGCCTAATAAAGGGAGGGAATGTGAGTGGAGGCGACAATGAAAAAGCAGGGATACTGAACGAATATTTCTGCTCAATATTCACAAAGGAAGAAGAGGAGGGAGGTACATAAACCAAACAAGAGAAACACTCTGAAGACGAGGGTCGATACCAGTCCATTACAGAAGAAAGGGTTCTGAAAGAACTAATAAAATTGAAGGTGGACAAAGCAATGGGGCCTGATGGGATTCACCAAGAATTCTAAAAGAACTAAGGGTAGAACTAATGACACTGACTACTCTCTTTAACAAATCATGGGAGGATGGGGTGGTACCTGAGGACTGGAGGAGGGCGGATGTGATTCCTGTTCACAAAAGTGGGAGCAGGACAGAGGCAGGAAACTACAGACCAGTTAGTTTGACCTCAGTGGTAGGTAAAATGATGTAATCACTTCTGAAGGAAAGAATTGTTGAGTACCTAGAGGTCAGTGGGGCACGGGACCCAAGGCAGCATGGATTCATGATGGGAAGGTCATGTCAGACGAATCTAATAGATTTCTTTGACTGGGTGACCAAAGTAGTAGATCAGGGAGGGGCTGTGGACATGGCTTGCCTAGATTTTAGCAAGGCATTTGATACAGTCCCACACAAAAGATTAATACACAAGTTAGCCAGCCTTGGAGTGGGTCCCAAGGTGGTAGCCTGGATAAAAAATTGGCTAGACAACAGGACTCAAAGGGTAGTAGTAAATGGAGTCCACAGTGAAGAAAGGAGGGTTACTTGCGGGGTACCGCAAGGTTCAGTACTGGGACCGGTCCTTTTTAATGTCTTTATAAGTGACATTGCAAAGGAACTGGAAGGAAAAGTATGTCTCTTTGCAGATGACACAAAGATCTGCAAGAGGGATGATACACCAGATGGAGTGGAAAGGATGAGAAGGGACTTGGCAAGGTTGGAGGAATAGTCAAATGTATGGCAGCTCAGATTCAATGCAAAGAAGTGCAAGGTAATGCACCTGGGAAACAAAAACCCAGGGCAAGAGTACACAATGGTGGGTGAGATACTGACAACAGTAAAAATGGAAAGGAACCTGTGGGTAATTATATCAGATGACCTAAAGGTGGGCAAGCAATGTGAGAAGGCAGTAAGGAAGGCTGGGGGATATTGGGATGCATAGGGAGAGGCATCAATAGTAGAAAACAGGAAGTTGTTATCCCTCTGTACAGACAGTTGGTGAAAACCCATCTGGAGTACTGTGTGCAGTTCTGGAGACCCCATCTCCACAAAGACATAGACAGAGTGGAGGCTGTCCAGAGGAAGGCAACCAAAATGGTGCAGGGTCTGCACCAGAAGACATACAAAGAAAGACTAAAGGAGCTTAAGATGTATACCCTTGAGGAAAGGAGGGAGAGAGGGGACATGATATAAACTTGCAAGTACCTCAAGGGAATCAACAAAGTCCAAGAGGGTGGCATGTTTCAGAAAAAGAGATGTGCAAGAACAAGGGGGCACAATTTGAAAATGGGGGGATGGCTCAGAGGTAATGTGAGGAAGTATTTTTTCACAGAGAGGGTTGTGGATGCATGGAACAGCCTCCCTGAGGAGCTCGTGGAGTCAAGAACAGTGGGGGAATTCAAGAATGCATGGGACAGACATATGGCAGTCCTAGTGGGGGTAGGAGGAAGTAAGCTGTTGGTTAATTAGGATCTGCAGCTTATCTGTTAGGTAGGAAAATGGGCAGACTAGGTG
Organism: Neoceratodus forsteri; assembly: GCA_016271365.2. Taxonomy (NCBI): domain Eukaryota; kingdom Metazoa; phylum Chordata; order Ceratodontiformes; family Ceratodontidae; genus Neoceratodus; species Neoceratodus forsteri. Next base: position 706,825,513 of record CM057455.1, read on the forward strand.
GGCCAAGTGGTCCTTATCTGCTGTCAAATTCTATGTTTCTATATTTCTATCCCCATGAAGCTAAAATTTTTTCCTGGTGTCCAATGTCCCCCCTCCGATCCCTGGCTCCATTCAAAGTAAAGTATTTCCTGGTGTCTAGTGGCCCCCCACTCGCTGATCCATATCTCCATTAAACTTACATTTTTCCCTGCTATCCAGTGTGATTCCCCCATCCTTTGATCCCTGGCCTCATTTGAAGTATGCTCAGGTGTCCAGTGGTGCCTCCCACCCTCCTATCCCAAGCCACATGCACAAGAAAGCAGTCCATGATGTCTAGTGGTTGCTCCACACTCCGATCCCTAGCCCAGTAAAAAGCAAATGTTTCCAGTATCCAGTGGCACCCCCCACCCTCCGATCACCCACTGCAGTTATGTACAAGAAATCCCTTGTGTTAGCGGCCCCACCACCTGTGCTGCCAGCACTGGGTACACCACCCTGCCAACTCCCCTTGCCATAATCTCCAGTGTCACAGGGAGCCCATACAGTGACTGGCACAACCATCCTTTGATCACATTGACCAGCCACTGTATACAATGACAGGGAGTGCATGCCTTATGTACTGTAAAGATTATGGTGGAGTTGGCTGGCAGGGTGGTGTACCAGGTGTGGGTGGTGCAGCGGGGGCCACTAGACACCAGGGATTTATTGTATGTAACTGCAGTGAATGATCGGAGGGTGTGGGTGCCACATGATACCTGGAAAGATTTGCTTTCTACCTAGGCCAGGGATCAGAGGGTGAGAGGGACCACTAGACATCAGTGACTGCATTGTTTTGCACAGGGTCAGGAAATGGATGGTGGAGGACCACTGGACACTAAGGAATACTTTACTTTGAAGGTGGACAGGAATCATAGGGTAGGGTAGGGAGGGACCACTGGACACCAAGGAAAGATTCAATTTTCTCTGGAACAGGGATCGAGGACGGGGGACCGCTAGGCATAAAGAAATGAGTTCATGTTAATGGGAACATGGATCAGAGGAGTGGGTGACCCCTAGACATCAGGGAAAGATTTAATTTTTACAGGGATGGGGTTTGGAGGATGTGGGACCACTGGACACCAGAGAAGTTCATGTTAAGGGGTATGGGGATCAGAGGATGGGGGACCACCAAACACCAGGAAAAAAAATGCAAGTTTAAATGGGATGCAGATCAGAGGATGGGGGAACACTTGGCACTGAGGAAAATTTTAATTTTAATAGGGATGGGGATCAGAGGAAAGGGGGGCCACTGGACACCAGGGAAAAGTTTAATTTTTATGGGGATGGAAATCAGAAAATGGTGGGATCATTGGACACAAGGTACTGCTTTACATTTTACGGAGAAGATGATCAGAGTTGATGGGGAAGGCCACAGGAGGGGAGCAAACCTGCAGTTACTACCCATGCAAATGAGCCCATAGTAGACATGCATATGGCTCCTTAGGGCCATGCATGCCCAATGGGCTCATTTACATGTTGCTGGCTGAATATTGCACTGGGGACTTCTGGCACTATCAAGGTCTGGGGATGAAATTCCCTGTACGTCCAGGATCCATGTCAGGGCAGCGTTACTTGACTCCGCACTGCACCAGCATGCCTCAATATTCAGTCGGATAGCATCAGTGTGCTGTCCAACTGAATATAGAATTTATGGGTCATGGGCAAGGATAAGTGCAGCACAAACCTTTGTGCTTCACTTTTTCCCCTTTTCCAATATCTGGTCCCTGGGATTTATTTTGAAAGGCTAAGATGTAGCACAAGGGACATGACCCTGAACTACTGGATTACCAGTGCTATTTTGCTAACCTGTTTGTGCCAATTCACAAGTCATTTATGTGTTCCTAAATATAAACATGGACAGCTTTACAGGGCACCATTTCCTATGCATAAATGTGAGCAGCACAGAGTAACAATGTGCTTAGGAAATGATACCACACCGCACCGTCCATGTTTATAATTAGACACACATAAACACCCGGATTATTAACAAAAGCAGGTTAGCAAAAAATTATCTTATAGGCTTAAAAGCCTAATCAGAGGGTTTGCCTTTGAGGGTGGTGGGAGATTTCTACAAATTATTGTTTTCTATTAATCTCTTTTACTCTTATCTCTTTTCCCTAAACCACTACCATTTTACTCTTATTTTATAGGTCAAAGCAGATACCCTCACACCTACTATTAGATAAGTATTTGTCTGTAGTTTTGTTTATCTTTTATGTAAATTAATTTTAATGAAATGCAGATTCTTTGCGACTTTTTCCTTAATTTTTTTGTTTTAGGTCCCTCCTTTCAGGATCGTCACATAGGAATTTCCAAGGAAACACAGCACACTTCAACAGTGAAAATAAACTCAGAAGAAATGGAAGTAAATGCAAGTAAAAATGTTTCAATTAAACATTCAGTTAGCTTAATAAAGTTTAGTAAGGAATAAGGCATGACAGAGTAGGGATCATGCTGTGTACTGAGGTGGCTTGTAGTCCTAAGCCTGAAGGGTGAGGAACAGGGACTTCAGCAATCCCGAGGTACATTATCTAGCATAATCCGTCAAATGGAATTGACTTATTCCACTTATAAAATGTGTTCTAAGGCTGTCTAAGTAGAGATGCAGCGAATTTAAAATTCGCTGGCGAAGTGCTCGCGAAGTGGGCACTTTGCCTTGACATTACCTCTTCACGTTGGCATGATGAGAACACGAAGTAAGGCAAAGTCATTGTTTTTAATGGACTTCGCATTCTTCTTTATGATTCTAAGTGATCCACTTGGTGTTTCAGACTAGGCAGCCCCCCCACAGATCACATGGCTTACAGTACTGTAAGTCACATGCTCGCTAGCCAGGCAGGAAGGAAGTGAGTCACACAGACAGTTTCACTTTCTCCTGTGCAGACTGAGAGAGAGGAGTGTGTGTGTACTAGAGAGAGGAGTGTTTTTTTGATTGCAGAGAGAGTTAAAATGTAATACTTAAACCAACAGCTTTTTTAAAAGCTACATTTTTTTGTCTTTTCTGTACTATTTTTTACTTAATTTGTTCGTTCTGTAAATTTTATTTTTCTTACCTGCTTAGTTGTTTGTCTGTGTGTGTGTGTGACTGTGCGTGTGTTGTGCTTGTATCGTGAGATGGAGCAGGGTGAGGGAATGTCTGGGGCGGTGGCAGCTCTGGGAGAGCATGGTAGTACACATCGTCGTACCATGCGCATGCGAGGGGGGCATGGTCGCCCATTTGTGTTGGACCGCTCTAAACTTCTGAATGTCCAACCCCCGGAAGCAGGACCAGCACCGCCTCCTCACTCTGAGGCAGTTCAACCACCACCACCAAGTCCAGCACAAGGTCCTTTGGAGCAGGATGTGCCTTTTCCCCCAGGCCTAGGTGTGGATCCCACCATCAGGACTGCTGAGCAGTGTGAGCAGCCTACTGCCAGTTCATCTGGCCCTCCCCTGCCTGTGCCTGGTCCTCCCCGCACCTCCATTGTTTGGCAGTTTTTTGACTGTGTCGGGGGGATAGCAGTGTGGTTAAGTGTCATTTATGTGCAGTGGAGGTGCGCTGTGGCCCCCAAGGGAGTCACCTGGGGACTGGGGGCCAGCGCACCCATATGCTTAATCACCACCAATTGGAGTGGCAGGCTGCCACAGAAGGGACCATGTCTGCACCTGCTGGCCATTCTGTGGCAGAGGGTGCTGCTGTGCATAGCGGGCACGGCATTCCTAAGAAGAGGAGGGACACAGCAGCACCTGTTGCTCCACCAGCACCCCCACCACCACCACCAGCAGGTCAGCCTGTCGAAGGAGTGGACGCCAGAGAAGTGCATGTAACACTATCTGACTTGGCAGTTCTCTGGAGTGCTGTTGAGAAGAACAGTGAGAGGATGAGTGCTATGGAGCAGCGGCTGGATGACATAGAGGGACATCAGCTTCAAATTATGTCCACGCTGGAAGTGCTGCTGGATCACCATAGGATCCCACATTAGTTTTGTTTCCTCACGCCGTGCCCCCCCCACCTTCCTTGCTGTGCCATAAAATGTATTCCTCCACCATCCCTGACCCTTGTATGTAATTATGCCCTTTTTTTGTTGTCTTCAGTATGCGTTACACTTTGTATTCTGGGGTCCCTTCCTTCTGTTAAGTGTCTGTGTATTTGGTGTATGTGCGCTGTTTTGGTGCCTCATTTTTCTGCATCCTCAAAAGGCATCTGTCTTGTGTCCAGAAAATTGACAAGTGGTAACACAGTGAAATGAGACTGTTTCAGCACATACAAAGTCCCCCAGAATTTATGGCACACTCAGTCATGCGCACAACAGTGGCACAGAGTCCCCAGATTTTTTCTGCAGTCCCAGAATGCATCCTTCATGTGTCCAGAAAATTGACAAGTGGTAACACAGTGAAATGAGAGTGTTTCAGCACAGACAAAGTCCCCCAGAATTTATGGCGCACTAGTCATGCAAGTGGCATGAGTCCTCAGATTTTTTCTGCAGGCCCAGAATGCATCCTCCATGTGTCCAGACAATTGACAAGTGGTAACACAGTGAAATGAGCCTGTTTCAGCACATACAAAGTCCCCTAGAATTTATGGCGCACTCAGTCATGCACACAACAGTGGCACAGAGTCCCCAGATTTTTTCTGCAGGCCCAGAATGCATCCTCCATGTGTCCAGAAAATTGGCAAGTGGTAACACAGAGAAATGAGACTGTTTCAGCACATACAAAGTCCCCTAGAATTTATGGCGCACTCAGTCATGCACACAACAGTGGCACTGAGTCCCCAGATTTTGTTCTGCAGGCCCAGAATGCATCCTACTTGTGTGCAGAGAAGTGAAAAGTGATCATCTCAACTGGATTGAAAGGTGCCCTTTGGATGTACAGTAATAGTAGCCTTGGTGAGTAGATATATATATATATATAGATATATGGTTGTGTATTTTGTAGGTGATGATGAGGGGGGTTGAACTTGACATGGGCATGTATTCATGCTATTGTTCTGCATCACACACAGGTGACTCCATCTCCGAACAGTTGCTGTGCACCGTCCAGTGCTCAATGAGAATTTCTTGCACTTAAATGGAACTGGATAATTCTCAAGCACACATGAAGTAGTATTTCTTTTTTAGAGGGTCATATTTTCAGTTTTGTCTGTAATGGTTTGTTATTTTTTTATTTCTTCACAGATTTCATCAGCATTCTTCTGGAGTCCTGTTCTTATTGATGGTCATGGTCATGGAATGAAACGACTTCTGCGTGTTGCATGTGTTCCCAAGCTCAGGCCGGGGAGGGGTGTGCCTGATCATGTTGACAAACTTTTTGGGATCAGTCCCGGTGGTGGTGGTCTGGGGTGGGCAGATAGACTCATGGTGGCAGCAGACTTGGATAACATCAGTCCCAGTGGTGGTGGTCCGGGGTGGGCAGACAGACTCATGGTGGCTGCAGACTTAGATAACATCAGTCCCAGTGGTGGTGGTGGTCCATGGGGAGCAGACAGACTCATGGTGGCAGCAGACTTGGATAACATCAGTCCCGGTGGTGGTGATCTGGGGTGGGAGGGAGCACACCGCCTTTTAAATACTGCAGTTAAAACCTGTCAATGTTAACCACATCATCATCCTCATAAAGAAAACTGCCCTCACAGTCATCGATGTCTGAAGTCTGACCACTGGGAAATTCTTTCTCTATTGTGTTGTCATCTACATCAGTGGTGGGCTGTTTCAGGCAGCCACTGCCAGTGCCACCAGGATGCTCCATTTCCACATCAGCAAGACCACCATGACTAGGCCAGGGTACGAATACCGAGGTTGCAGTCAGTGCTGGTATGTGCCTGTCATTCATTTTAATGAATGTTAGCAAACTAACATTTGCAGGAGACAGGTTTGTCCGACGATCCCTGACTATTGCACCTGCTTAGCTGAATACCCTCTCAACACTTACACTGGAGGGTGGGCATGTGAGGTACTTCAGTGCCACTGCAGTCAGTTCTGGCCATTCACTGACTTTTCCACTCCAGTACAAAAGAGGATCCTCACTTATTGTCAGATGCTTGTTTTCAGACAAATATGACTCAACCATTCTCTGCGCCGCATTAAGTCCGATTGTTGATGCATCAGCCTGTTCCCCGGAATCATTGATGTCACAAATACCCACTTGGGGCAAAGCCTCCCAAAATGGGTTGATGCCAACCACTTTGGATGACAGACCACCAGGAACTACAGTCCCCTTATCCTTGCATGATATGCTTGCTGGTCCTCCAGCTACACCTTCAGCTGGATTATGCTGCTGAGGTTTGCAAACCTTGGCACGTGACTTCTGTGCCCCATGAACCAAGCAAACCAGTTGACCACTGATATTTTTTTAGCTGTTCAGGCCCTCCCTCCAGTACTGATGCAATTCCACGTTTGTATCGTAGGTCCAGCATTGTTGCCATGGCAAAGTTATCACTACGCTGAATGCTTACAATGTGATGATTCTGGTCAAATACTGTCAGCACGTGTTGCAGCAACATACTGCTACCGCCGTCTCTGACAACATTAAGGCTATGCTGTACATTCACCAATGTCTGCCTCAGCACCCGCAGCAGTGGAATTGATTGGCTAATGGAGGCAGACTCGCCACTCACTGCCTGTGTGGCATGTTCAAAAGGCCGCAAAATTGTTATTACAGAGTCCATGAGGTGCCACTGTTCAGTCGTCATAGACATGGTGGCCCTGGAACTGTCACGGCTAGTGTGCATAACAAGATATTCTGTGATGGCTTTGTATTGTTCATACAACCTCTCTGCCATGTATAACGTGGAGTTCCATCGGGTGACAACTTCCAGCTTCAAGCGGTGCTGAGGCAGGCTGTTTTGTATCTGCAACTGCCGTAGTTAGTCACGGGCCTTCCAGATTTTGAAAAGTGAGAGCAGATATGTCATGCAATGGTCAGCATTTCCTTTATGTCAGGGTGCTGCAGAAACTCCTGAACCACAGGCTTTAAACAGTGGGCCATGCATGGAACACGAAAAAAAACACCATTCGTGATGCATTTCACCACATTTGACCCATTGTCACTTGCTATGAACCCAGCTCTCAGGGACAGAGGTTTTAGCCATCTGTCAATTTCAGTCAGTACCATGTCCAACATGTTCTCACCAGTGTGTGAACAGGTCACACTGCGCATAGCAATTGTTGCATGCTGGCGAATTCCAGGAAGATTGCTACCATGACAATCCACCTTCCTGCACTGATTATTGACACTACCAGCATCACAAACAACCCCCGGCACCTGCACCCAGTATGCAGTTATACACAGATATGAACTCCCCGCTGTTTTGCCACTTGTCCACATATCCATACTTAAATGGATGAATGGAGAGGAGGAATGTTGAAGGGCATGTCTTACTGAGTCGGAGACAGTGCTGAACAACTCAGGAACAGCACGGGTAGAAAAGCATGTCCTGGATGGGACTTTCCATTTTGGACAGGCACGGGCCGCAAACTACCGGAACCCAGAATTCTCCACAAAGGAGAAGGGCAAAAGATCGAGTGCCAGCATTTCCACTACAACAGCATTAAGTTCACGTGACACTGTATGATTGGGGAGGAACTTCAGCTTATGTGCAAAAACACTCTGTAACATGGGCTGACTTAAACGTTTTACAGGGTGTGTGTTGGTCACAAATGGTTGTGCTCAGTGATGAATGGCATTGGCAGGGGGTGGAGTGTGGACATTTGATGAAGACGGTTGCACAGGTGATGTTGAGAAACCCAGAAATGATTTTATTTTTCTGGTTTTGCCAACCGGGGTTGATGTACCACTTGCACTAGACATACTGCATTCACCACCACCACCACCACGACCAAAACTGCTACTCTCACCAGCACTGGACAACATTTTAAAGTCATTATGGTCCTCCACCTCATCATCGTCATGCCTGTATTAATCCTCTGCTCTTATTGCCGCACTACTGCACACGTTTAATTTTCTACTGGGCTTAACAGTCATGGAAGGGGATAACATGCTGGCTATGGTTGCCACCGGTGATACGGGTGAACACCCAAGTCTGGTATTAGCTGCCAGCTTGTTCTGGGTCCACAGAGCCAAGTGCCTATTCTTAAGATGCGTATGCTGTCCTCCTGTCCCAAGATGGCTCCCCTTTTTATCTTGACTCACTCGCACATGGCAAACCTGGCAGATTGCAACTGAATCATCATTTGCATCTTGAACAAAAAAATCCCAAACAAGGGACTGTGATGCTCTGCTTTTAACATGTCCATGATGATGTGGCTTATTTAAGTCTGTTATTTTACGCGCTGAAGTGGGTGGGGGCAAGTGATGTTTCTGGCACTGCACACCTGGACTGCAACTGACCACCACAACTACCTATCATATTGAGTAATGGGTCGTTATCATCATCATCATCCACTAAAACCGGTACATCACAAGTTTTTATGGGGGTGGGGAAATCTGCAAATAGATTCAGAAATTTCAGACACAGGACACTTAATGTCTTTTTCTCCGGTTCCCAACTGGGGTCAATTAAATCATCATCATATTCATCAACATCACTGTCACACACATCCACATCTTCTGCTTGGATGCTAATATGTGGGCTGCATGTTGCAACAACAGCAACATCATCATCATCAGCATCATCACATTCATCATCAGCATCTACACCACCATCACCTGATATTTTTTCACCTCACTGTGAATCACTGTTGCATGGAAAATGAGTGACGTTAAGTGCCACGGTGGATGGAATATCACATTGTATGCTATCGTTGACATGATCATCAGAATCAGGTTCAGTTAATGGGATTTTACTAGGAAGCATGACATCATCTATGCTGCCACTCACTTGCACTGCTTCACACTCAGTATGTTTGCATATGGTACACTGGTCGGAATTAGAACTTGACACAACAATGCTAATACTACCTCCACCACCACTAACACCAGTAACACTAACACCACTGGCTGGGAAAACATCATCTCCTCCAACTATCAGTGAAGCTACTGATTGGGCTGTAAAAAACATTGCAGGAGAAATACCTTTCCTCACAACACCAGTGCACTTCTCCTTTCCGTGTACTACTACCATGCCCACAGATCCTCTTACTGCCAACATTGCCATGGCCAGAAACAGCTTTACTTGCACATCTCTTTGCAGGCATTTTGGGGGATCAACCACAATATTATTACCAAATTCAGATTTTGATACGTTCCCTTTCTGACTGGAGGGTCGCTACTCGCTACTATCGCTAGCTGGATGTGAGGCAAAATAAACAACTGTGGCTTCAGCAACAGATAAGGGGACTACTGTGTTGTGACACTGTCAAATTAAAACAACTTCAGTAACCAGTGATGCTGACGGGGTCACAAAAACAATCCAGTCTGGTAAAAAGATATATTTTCAATGGGGGGGGCACTGAATACATACAGTGCTGATTTTTACAGCACTACAAGCAGCAACACTAAGAACAGAGAACACGATTGCAGTACAAAATCAGGCAGCTGCAGTGGATAGCAGGTTCACACTGCTGCGCTTAGCTGTACTTACACTGATCTGTGTCACAAATGTTAAAAGGTGTATTATATTTGATGCATGCAACACTGCACACACAACACAGAACACTTTGTGTACAATGCTGAACGAGGAATGCGATGCAATTGCAAAAGTTCAGTGTACTCAGTGCCACGTGATGTAAATTTGTAATTTAAACAACCTGACCTTATGAAATGCTGCACCACATTCACACAACAAGCAGCAAGAAAATTTGTACTATCTCTGACAATTTTACTATGTGTACAGTAACAAAGTCAGTTATATAACAAAAATATTGCCAAAACACAAAGAAATCACTAGTTCTCCAACTTAAATCTACCTACACAAAGATACGCCCCTTCCCCACACAGCACACTTCACTGTCTTTCACCACACACACTCAATGTTGTAAATTTACATTCAAAATCCACACACAAACAAAAACGCTCAATGATGTGCACAGGAGGATTTCCTACATTCGATGAACTACAGTTGGATCCCCCCCAAAAAAGCAGTAATGCTTTTTGAACAGCTTTTAAAAGATTCCTACAGACAGCTATCAGAGCACACTGTCTCCTACTCCTTCCTACTCATACTACCTCAAACTGAGGCTGTGCAGATCAACATAGAGCCCATGTGACCTGAACTCCCATGAATCACTGCAAAATCCTCCTTCGGAGCTCAAAACAAAAGGCGAAGTGGTAGTGAACTGCCACCAATGTACTTCGCCTTAAAAATTGAAAGAGAAGTGACCAGTGGAGGCGGAGTAATGAGAAGTAGCTGTTTTCAATGCACTTTGCATTCCTCATTATAACATGAAGTACTCCGCTTCGCATTGCGGAGCACTCCGCAAATCCGCCTTTGCTCAGCGAATCACTTCGCGGAGCGGATTGAGCCCACTTCACCCACCACTATGTCTAAGTCTCTGTGTACTGTGCACAGTATATAGTGTGGAGGAAGGACACTTGATGCCCCTGGAGTGTACAGCACATAGAGAGCTGTGAGGCAGCAGGTAAAGTGTAGGGGAGGTTTCCCCAGTGTCACGGTCAACATTCCTTCATCAATAAAAATGGGTCCATGTAATCCACTCCCTAGGACACACCTGGAAACATGCTATCTCATCTTAGTGTGCCTTTCCTGGTCAACAATTGTAAACCAATCAGTAATGACCAAGGAAATACTATTTAAGATTTTTCATGTGTGTCTTTAGGAATACCTGGATGCATTTTTGAAAAGAACTTAGGAGCTAGGACTGGATATAAAATCAGAATTTAAGTATCAATTATCTGACTAGTAACAATTTGCTTCTTGCTTAACATGAATAAATGATGTCCTCAAAATTAACTTTTTGAGTAAGTAAGAATATTGCAACACTTTGTTTAGATGGGGTGTTACTTCGATATTTTCTAACTATTATGTAGATTCTTTGCAAAAAACTACGTTAATGCAGACATTAGGGTTATAAAATGCAAAGTGCACAGAGACGGGAAATGAAAAAACATTAGGGAACTGGGTCTCTGGAGTATTGATGAATCAGTGATGGGATCTTACTTGGGGTTGTCATACCTAATACCCCCCCAGCCCATAGTCTCCTGTCCAAATTACAAGATACAGCTCCAGTCCAGTGACTCATAGTCATACACTGAGTATGGCCAATATAATCTGTCAGAGGTTTCCACACACAAGGCCCATAGGGCCCTTCATGAAGTCATCATATTTGATCTCATCTGATCCAGGATAGTGGTGGGCATTAGGGTTGACAACCCCAAGTAAGACCCCCCCACCACTGATTTGCCAATAGTATGGAGACCCAAATCCCTAATGTTTTTTCATTTCCTGTCTTTGTGCACTTTGCATTTTACAACCCTAGTGTCTGCATTACTGTAGATTTTTGCAAAGAATTTCCCTTCTTTTTGTGATAGTGGAGCTGTATCCTCATTTCCACAGGTCCCAAAGGGACTTGCATAAAATGACATAAATACAATATTGGAGACAATCCTGACACAGTGCATGGGCCCAGCATACTCAGGTGCACATTTCGATACCTTGTGGGTGAGGTTCCCTGACCTACCACAGGGTGTGATAGCTGTGACAAAACACTGCTCAATCCCTAACCTGGCAGTGACTGGTGCTGCATGCAACAGCATCTTCCCCATCAGCCTTGCCCCAGTAAACTGGCTTACTGAGTTTACACCTGAACTCAACTCACAGGCATAGTAAGGCAGCATGTTCTCCAGGAGTGCAATGGATATCCCTGCAAATGATGTTACTTAATAAATTCTTTGTTTTTTAATATTTTGACCCAAAACTTTCAACATAGTCTTCTAATGACCCCACTTCATAGACCCAGTAGGTAAACATTTTCAAATCTGTGCTGAAATTACATTCCCTGCCACAAGTGAGAAAACACATTTCTGACAGGATGTGAAAAATGACAGCTGTACTCCTCATGAGGTGGTGTGAAAAAATGGGTATGCTGAAAATCTGGAGTAAAAATATTGTAAATTACCAAAGTTATGCTCCTGCATAGAAAAATTTCAACACACGCTCATAACTTGGCCATTTCTTGGAATTTTGTCACCAAAGTTTCAACAAGGGCTTTTTGGGACCCCACCTCATAAACACTTGCATTGTCATTGTCATCTGTTCCAAAAGGTGATATCGTGCAGTGACCGCAAAATCATCTTCTGGGCCCAATTAATGAAACAACAGTGGCAGTGTTCATGAAGTGGGGTCCCAAAAAGTCCATGTTGAAAATTTGGTGAAAAAATACCTGAAAATGGCAAAGATATCAAAGTAAGTTGAAAGCACCATTGAAATACATTATTCGGTATTTACCTTGATTCTTCAGTTTAATGTTCAGCTTTGAAGAGTCCAGGCATGTCCTGGTCCACAGAAGATGACATCAGCTGTCCTCTTGAGATAAGTATAGGGTAAAGGGTGTGTGGGGGGTGATGGGTGCTCAGTGGGATGGTCTGCTTGGGGGTAAGGAGATAGCAGGGACGATGAGGAACCATTTTCTTTTTTTCAGGTTAAAAAAAGAAATACGAACATGTGAAATTTGCCAACAGATAAAGGCCCAGAGGTCTATCAAGTCTGCGCGAATGTTCAGCTAGCACCCCTTATTCTGAAGCTGCCCCTTCCTTCCACCCTTCCTCTCCATTGACCCTCCCCCTTGTCCTGTCCCATCCCCTTTTGAAGCAGTCCACTGTTCTACTGGATACCACTTCTGCAGGTAATGCATTCCACCCAGCTACCATCCTCCTCATCTCCCCCCTGAACCTTCCTCCCTCCAGTCTCATATCATGGCCCCTGGTGTCCCTCCCCTCCCTTAGTTTGAACAGCCACTCTGTACCTGTCTTGTTTATTCCTTTCATGTACTTAAAGGTTTTAATCATGTCCCCCCTGTTCCTTCTCTCCTCCAGCGAGTACATGTTCAACTCCCTCAGCCTCCACTCGTATGATAAGTCCCCCAGCCCCTTGATCATCTTTCTTGCCCTGCACTGCACCCCCTCCAGTAATTTAATGTCCCTCCTCAGATACGGGCACCAGTACTGGTGCGGTCTAAACAATGACCTATACAGTGGCAGAATCACCTCCTCCCTCCTCGAGGATATACCCCTTACAATGCAACCCAGCATTTTGTTGGCCTTTGCAGCTGACTTCCTACATTATGCCAGGTTGTTCATTGACCCTGTAATGAGCACCCCCAGATCCTTCTCCTCCTCTGTCTGGGCTAGCTGCACTCCCCCCAGCTGGTAACTCCTCCTTGGGTTCTTCACCCCAAAATGCAGCACCTTGCACTTTTTGTCATTAAACCCCAGTTGCCAGGTGTCTGACCAGGTTTCAAGCTTTGCCAGATCATCCTGCAACCCCTGCCATCCCCCTAAGTCATCTACCACTGCTCCCATCTTGGTACCATCAGCAAACAGACTGATCTTGCTCTTGATGTCCAATAATATATCTGCAATGAATATCCCAAACAACATTGGTCCCAACACCAAGCCCTGTGGAACACCGCTCGTCAGTACTCTTGGGTGTGAGAGCTCCCCACCCACCACCACCATCTGTTGCCTTCCCTGAAGTCAGTTCCCTACCCATCTCACCAGCTTTAAACCCACCCCTGTGCCTTCTAACTTACTTCCCAGCCTCCCATGCAGCATTGAGTCAATGCCTTACTAAAGTCCAGAGACAGGACATCCACTGCATGGCCCCTGTCCAGTTGCCTAGTTACCCAGTCATAGAACTCCCCTAGATTGGTTTGACAGGATCTGCCACACATGAAGCCTTGCTATCTGCTGTCCTGTAGTACTTTGGCCTCTAGGAGGGCCACCAGCCTTTCCTTCAGGATAGTCTCCATCAGCTTACCCACTTTGGACGTGAGGAGTCTGTAATTCCCCGGTTCATCCTTGGGGCCACTCTTGTGGAGGGGCAACACATGAGCCATCCTCCAATCCTGAGGCACCCACCCTGAGTCTAGTGAGGCATTAAATAGGTCTGCTAAAGGTCCCACATGGACCTCTGCCAGCTCCTTCAGTACTCTGGGGTGGATGCCATCTGGGCCTGGCACCTTGTCCACCCTCAGTGCCTTCAAACCCTCCCGAACTCTACCCTCAATGATTTCCCCATCTGTCACCCCCTTCCCCCTGTGTCTGTCATTCCTCCCCCCTTGGGTATCACCCCCCCTCTTCTCCTTAGTAAATATCATCAGAAGTAATCATTTAGTGCTTCTGCCTTACTGCACCCTGCTTCCACCCAACCCCCCTCCTTCCTAATCCTTACTATGTGGTCCTTACAGATCCTTTTCTCCCTGATGTACCTAAAGAAGTCCTTCTCCCTGTTCTTAATGTCTTTTGTCAGCCTGAGCTCCGTAGATGCCTTGGCTCCCCTTACTGCCCTTATCACCTCCTTCGATTCTGTCAGGTACTCTTCCCTGTCCTCCCACCTCCCTGTTTTCTTGTACCTCCCTAAAGGCAGCTCTTTCCTCCTTACTTTTCTGTGACCTCCTTGCTCAACCAGCTCAGTTTCTTAGCTGTAGCCTTCTTGCTCTGGCCTTGCAGTAGGTTTTGGTTGCCTCCACTATCCCCAGCTTTATGAGCTCCCACCTCTGGTTAGTGCACATACTAGGTTGAATTCTGGCCAGGTATCCTTTTACCACTTCCCCAAATAAGACATCATGGAACTTTTTTATCTTTTCAGGAAAACAGAAATAAATAGCAGTATTTTTGGAAACTGGTGGTGGCCTCCCATGTGTCCCACACTGCTGGGGGGTGTAAATGCTTAAGCAGGGATTGGGCCCCCTGATTTTGGCACAGTTAATATAATAAATAAAGGGGCTGCACAGGGGGGAAAGCATCCAACACTGGGGTTGGGCATCCCAGTGTCAGAGAAGAATGAGAAACAATACAAAACAAATAAATATATAAACTGCCACTGGGGATTGGGGACCCTCGGTGTACAGAAAACAGTTTAACTGAAGCACTGTCAGGATGGTAGGACTACAATGACAGTAGCCCTGACCCTGACCTATGAGTCACAACAGCAACCTCCTGCACTGTACAACACAGCTGTCTTTAATAAATGACAGCTGTGTCATATAGTTCAAGTACTATATGACACAGCTGTCATTTATTAAAGACAGCTGTGTCTTATATGTCTCAGTCTACAGAAGATGGCATCAGCTGACCTCCTGAGTGAAGTATAGAGTAAAGGGCAGTATGGGGTGGTGGGTGCTCAGTGGGAGGGTTGGGTTGGGGTAGGGAGATGGTGGAGACGATGAGGGACCATTTTCCTTTTTTCAGGTAAAAAAAAAGTAATAAGACATCGCAGGACAATTTTTTCTTTTCTGTAAAATCAGAAATGAATATGTTTTCTGGGACACTGAGGGTGGGCTCCTCAGTGTCCCACGCTGCTGAGGGGTATAAATGCCAACATGGGAATTGGGCCCCTCAATGTTGGGGGTGGGTATCCCAATGTTGAAGATATATACACAATAAAAAATAAATTAAAATAAATAAATACAGTGCCAAAGTGGACTGGGGCCCCGTGTACAGATAACAGTTTCATTAAGGCACAGTCAGGATGGTGGGGCTGTGACAGTAGCCCCATATGGCCTCTAAGTCAAAACAACAGCAGCAGCCTGCACTATAGTGACACAGTTAGCCCCAATAAAATGACAGCGCAGTTTTATAGTGCAGACTATATGACACAGCTGTCATTTATTAAAGACAGCTGTGTTGTATAGTGCAGGCTACAGCTTTCCCAAAAATTCAGTTATGAATAGAATGTTGATTTTGTGAACTGCTCACGCTCAGAAATGGAGCAATTTTATTAAATATTTTAAAAACTACTTAACAGCTGGACCTAAAAACCACAAAAGCACACATCTCAGACCAGCCTCTATCAAACCTGAAAGTTCCAGGTTTCAAAGTCTCCAATTTTTTTACTTATTATGTGGGGAAAAAGTCTCAACATTTTCCAAAAATTGAGACTTTTGTATTTTTTTGGAACCTCTTTAACTTTGCCACTCCTGAAGCAATCTACATGAAATTTACAGGATCAAGAGTTTCTAGCACAGAGGCTGTGCTTTCCCAATTTCATGTAAATTGGTTGAAAGGGGGCAAATTTATTAAGGTGCAAAATTTGAGCTTAACATAGAAGTGCTTACTCAACCCTGATATATAGGCATGACCACTCCTGTATACTAGTGTCGGTCAGTGCTGCCATATTAGCATTAGAAAAATTCAGTACACTGTTTTGTGGTAATACTTTCTTATTAGGCAAACTGCAGAATTTTTACACGAGCTTTTGAGACATCTCAAGTCCCTTCATCAGGTACAGGGAAAACTGACCAGCATTTTAGGATATGTGCAAGAGTTTGTGAGTCCTAGATTGCTTGACAAAGGCAGGCTGTAAAGGAGGCAATTTGGAGCAGATGTGGAAGTCTATAGGAGAAAGCAACCCGGAGAAATCTTACCAGAGGGAAAGAGGAAGAAGGATTAAAAGTCATGGCTTCTTAGGGATGAGTAGTTGGAGGGGAGAGTGCAGGTTACAGATGTGAGACAGCAGGGAAACTTAGACGATGATGGCAGAAAAAGACTGATGGTCCATCTAGTCTGCCCATGTTATCCTATCATACATTAGGACCTGTTGTCCCTGGAGGGTCTTCTTTTACCCTATTCTCCCATTTGTTCTCTGTCTTTCCATGTCCCTCATCCCTCTGAGTAGATACTATACTCTTGGCTCTATCCCATCCATGTCGGAAGTAATTTCTGGTGTTTG
This sequence comes from Neoceratodus forsteri, assembly GCA_016271365.2. Classification (NCBI taxonomy): domain Eukaryota; kingdom Metazoa; phylum Chordata; order Ceratodontiformes; family Ceratodontidae; genus Neoceratodus; species Neoceratodus forsteri. The sequence goes on from CM057455.1 coordinate 706,842,317, forward strand.
CACCCACTATCTTTGCTGGCAGTCCATTCCATGGCTCAACCACTCTTTCTGTAAAATAATATTTCCTTATATCCTTTTTTTAACCAGCCCCACATTAACCTCCACTCATGTACCTATGTCCTAGCTTCTGTGTTTCTGGTAAATAGCTCTTCACAGTTCACCTTATTTATTACTTTCTAGAACATGATGGTCTTTATCATGACCCCCTCTCTCGTCTGGTTTCAAGGGAATACATATTAAGCGCCTGTAGCCCTGAATGATCTTGGTCACACTGCATTGTGAGCTCTAGCCTGTCTCTATGCTTTTTCAGGTGGGACTCCAGAACTAGGCACAATACTCCAGGTGTGGCCTCGCCAGTGATGTATACATAGGAAACTGTACTTAGCCCAAGAGAACAGTGGGATGGGCAGATGTCTGATTGGAGCTTATGAAAGCTCTACCATGCACTGCAGCCTATTGAATATCCTAGTGCTGCTGCCCCACTCTGATATCAGCTGTAGGGGATTCTGAGATTTGTCATTACAGAAAATGTCACATTGCAAGTCAGCCGAATCAGTTTGATACATTCTACCATACTGCAGTGAACAGTAAGTAAAAAAAAAATTTTTTTGCATACAAAGTGCAAATTGAGACCAGTCCACACATGGGTGTGGGTCTCTTAGTGCTGATTGTTCCCCTTTAAAGGCACCATATATGGTAGGTGAAGAGGAAGAGGATGATGATGATAATGAGGAGGAGGAGGAGGAATACTGAGCAGTAAAACTGTAGTAAATTGATGTGAGGAGATGTGCATCCTCTTTCCATTCTCAGTAGGGTTGGGTGAGTTTGTTTGAGTGACACAATATTAAGCTGGTTGGTGATGCCAGAATGGCATTGCACTATGAGAAGATAAATGGGGAAGTGAGGGAGGAAAATGGAGAAGTAATGTTGATATGTGAGGAGTGAAGTATGCAGTTCCTCATTTACTTCCCATTCATGGTTGGATCAAATGTCTTCATGTGTGACACATAAAGCCAAATTAGTTGGTAATGACACTGCCATACCTCGCACTGTCACCAGGAGAAGAAAGACCAGGAGTAAGAATAATATGACCAAAAGTTTTTTTATGTGTGTTTTTGCTTTCACACTGTAGTCAATAAACCAAATCAATCAAAAGACATGTAGCTGTGATGTAATAATAAATACTACTATAGTATAGAGACTAATACATGGGTAGGTGTGTGTAACCAGCATTTTACACATGCTTGAGATATGGGATGCAGTGCAAGCCCTGAGAGCAAAGATTTATAAAGACATCACACACATTGAACGTATGTATAAAATTCTGGTCACACACACCTACCAATTTTTTTGTATAATTACTGTCCAGCATTTTAGAGTGACAAAGAGGTAGTTCAGTTATATAAAATCATTGTGGAACTCATAGTTCAGTTATGTAAACTTTAATATGCTTGTTTTTAAACTGTAAAAGTTCAGCTGCTTTTCTGTGAAAGACACTGTTTAAAACAGGCAACAGTGCTACGGGGACTTATAGCTTCAGAAGTGTGAGTTTGATTTATAGCTCACGGTTATACATGACTAATTGTGAATAAAAATTACAAACATGGTTATTTAGCCATTACATATACTGGCCAGTAATTATATTAATACAATACAATAGTAATATGATAGTTTTTTTGACTTTTAGTTATTCATTATTTGATAATTATTCATAGTTTTATTCATATGTTGAGAAAACGTGATTCCTGATTTGTGATAAAAAATTATGTGGATGTGTTGCTCTCAGAACTGGTCAACTTCTATGATTTTTATACAAATGTAATTATTATTATTTGTATTTATTTATATGTAGAGAAACCATGTTTCTTGATGGAGGACCATGTAGAAATAGATGTCTTGTTTTCAGAAGCCAGACACAAGAAATTATTCACTTGGCGAAAAAGAATGGTAAAGTTATTTACCATATTAAGGGAACTAATTGGTTACATACTAATTCTGAAAGAGACCTGGGAGCCCAAATAACTAGCGATCTAAAATTCTCAAACCACTGTTCTGAAATTACAAAGAAGGAATATGAAATTCTTGCTATAATTAATAGGAACATGAAAAGCAGGGCTACAGAGGTGGTTGTGCCTTTGTATGTCTCTCTGGTTCACCCTCATCTAGAGTATTGTGGGCAGCTTTGGGCGCCACATCTGAAAAAAGATCAGAAGAGAGTTGAAGGGGTCCAGAGACAGGCCACCAGAATGGTGGCAGAGCACCAGGAAAAGTTATATGAGGAGAGACTCTGGAGTCTGGGGGTGTATTCACTCCAGTATAGGAAATATAGAGGGGTTGTGTGCCTTATATATAGGGCTCTGTCTAATAATGAGCTCTGGGAATGAATTGGATTGAATTTAGACCAGCTGTAACTAATACTAGGGGACATAATTTGCAACTAAAGGGTGAGCACTATAATAAAGGTCAAAGAGGTACTGTAGCTGGTTCTCCCAGACAGTTGTGTCACCTTGGAATTCACTGCCTGTGTTTATAGCCTCTAGTAGTACTATGATAGAATTTAAAACTGCACTGGATAAACATTGTACTGCCAGGTAGGATTTTAATTTGGCTCAGGTCAATAAGGCTAACTCTGCTAGACCTGTATACGTCTTATGAATCTTATGAATCTTATTTGTCTGGAACTGAAAGTAATTGAAGCAGGACAAGAAAACCAGTGTTCTTATGGATTACTTCAGGGTGGAGTTATCACCAGTTTTACTGGATGACCTTGGAAATGTAATTGTAGTGGGAGTGGGGCCAGACAAGTTCTGTTTTTTTTTTTCTTTTCAACTTGAACAGTACTTCCTGCAAGAATCTTCAAAAGCCAGTGTCTTCCACCATGGAGAATGGTTGAATATCAAGAGCCATCATCTTCCCAGTGAGTTGTGTCATTTGAAAAGGACTTGGGTGAGTAGATGGAAGTTCAATGCAGGCATACAATGACTCAGACAGTGTCATTTTTTTTTCTTGCAACAAATCCAGGAGCAGTAGTGATGATGTATATGCTGGACCTGGCTATGGATTGTGGTAATTGTTTGTTTTCTGTATGTTTGCTAATTAATATCAGGGAAAGGCTGTTGAGCCACATCCCATTTTCATGAAGTCCTGGGGCATACGCCACATACAAATACAGTCAACTACATAACAGTGCATAGTATAATTCATGGCATTAATAAACAGAAAAAAAGTATAATGAATGTATACACATGTATAAGCATTGTGATTTCAAATTAAAAAAAAGGTTTTACTTTTTGTTTGAAGGTACACACTGTTTGACTGTGTGGAATGGACTGAAAACATTTCCACTTGGTGTTGCAGGCACAAACTGGACTCCATGTGAAGCAACACCAGTACCTGGGGATACATACATTTGCTACTGTGGCTGCCAAAGGGGTGGATTGCTTGAAAGAACTATATTTTCTTACCACTTTCTCTTCTTAACTGTTATTGTTACTGTGGGCCATTCTGACTTCAGTGGCACTAGGGATTGGAAAAGGACGTGGCTTTTAGGAAGAATGATGTTCATGTTTTAAATGATTTGCCAGAGCAGTGGTTCCCAATGTTCGAGTAGCCTGACTTGAAAACTATATCTCCACCACACTTAGCAACATGCTTTATTTGGATTTGTGATGTCATTTCTAAAATACTCCCATACTGTGGAAGATTTCTTTGTGTTTGAGGTCAGTGGACTGGAGATAGTGGGGCAGCATATTTAGAAAGGAATTGGGTGGCAATTGTAAGTTGATTTGTGTTTTTTTTAGCCTCTGTGGATTGGTGTGGTTATGGATGGGCAGGCAGGGCAGCAGCTGCAGGTGGTACAGTACTATAGGAATGATCCCAACTCCTACATCTCTGTGTTTGGTTTCTGAGTATGGTAATAAGTTTGGAGTGTTTCATTTTCATTTTTCATTTTATTAGGGTAGAACCATTGAGCAAGCTCATTTAAAATGGTGACCCATGGTAAGCAATAGACATAGACAATAACAATTATTTCCACATACATACAAACAATAACCATTGTTTCAACACATATTGCAACACACAATATATAGTAAATACAGTAAATATTAACAATTTAGACCTATTACACATATACTTATAGTAACAACTATATCAATACACAAGAAAAATAGCAATCCATATAAATTAACTATACAACTCAATCAGTGACATTAGCCACAATTATATTTACATTGTGTACTGAGATTATGTAAAAGCATTCTTTTACATTTACTGAGGGGGGCTTAATGTTAAACAAATGAAATGTGTGTGGTAAGTTGTTCCAGTACAAAGGTACCATTTGACTGTAAAAATACATTGACCTTTGTGTTTTAGTTAAAGGTACTATTAATTCTTGATAAGCTGAGTTCCTGAGGAAAGGGTTACAGTAACTTTCCTTTCCTGTAATTTAACAACTAGGTAATCCAGAACTTCACTCTGACCACTCTTGTAAGCCAATACAAATTTGTGTACATGATGTCTTTCATCCAAAGGGATTCAATCTAGTTGTTTATACATGCTACAGTGATGGGTCTCTTTTGAGCATTTCAAGATAAGCTTGGCCAATTGGTTACATAGAAACATAGAAGCTGACGGCAGATAAGGACCGAAAGGCCCATCCAGTCTGCCCATTTCTTTTTCTACCTTATAAATGTGCCATCGGCCTTTGCTCTGTCAGTGACCTATCTATTCTTAGTCATTTGTATTGCTCCCTTATGCCTATCCCATGCCTGTTTGAAGCCCTGCACTGTATTCATAGCCACCACTTCTTGTGGTAAGCCATTCCATGCATCCACCACCCTTTCTGTGAAAAGAATTTCCTCATTCCCCTTAATCGGCCTCCCTCTAATCTCATGCTGTGTCCTCTTGTCCTGCTATTTTCTTATATTTAAACATGTTAGACTCTTTCACCTTGTTTATGCCCTTAAGGTGTTTGAATGCCTCAATCATATCACCTCTCTCCTCCTTTGCTCAAGGGTATACATATTGAGCTCCGTTAATCTGTCCTCATATGTCTTCTGATGCAGTCCCTGCACCATTTTGTTGCCCTTCTCTGGACTGCCTCAGTTTGGCTAATGTCCTTTTGAAGGTGTGGCCTCCAATACTGCATGATACTCCAGATGGGGCCTAACCAATGTCTTGTACAGAGGATTATTACCTCCCTCTTATGACTTGTGATACCCTACTAATACACCCTAACACCCCCTAGCCTTACCTACTGCTTTAGAGGTCTGCTTGAATGATTTTAGGTCATCAGTGATGATGATGCCCAAGTCTCTTTCTTCCTTTGTGACTGCTAGCAACTCCCCTCCCAGCCTATAAGTGGCTTCAGGGTTTCTCTTCCCTATGTTATGATTTTGCACTTCTTTGCATTAAATCCCAGTTGCCACTCTTCTGACCATTCTGCTAGTTTATCCAGATCTCTTCTCATTCTGCCCACCCCATCTGGCTCATCTACTCTGTTGCAGATCTTGGTGTCATCTGCAAACAGACAAGCCTTACCCTCTAGTCCATCTGCAAGGTCACTAATGAAGATGTTGAATAGGACTGGCCCCAGGACTGATCCCTGAGGTACCCCACTTGTGATTTGCATCTCTTCTGACTGTATACCATTTACCACCACTCTCTGTTTTCTGCCAGTCAACCAGTTTGCCACCCAGTTGACCATCTTCTGACCCACCCTGAGCCTACCCAGCTTATTTATCAATCTTCTATGTGGAACAGTGTCAAAAGCTTTGCTGAAGTCAAGGTAGGCGACATCAACTGCTCCCCCTTGGTCCACCACTCTGGTTACCCAGTCAAAGAAATCTATGAGATTAGTTTGACAGGACCTTCCTTTTGTAAACCCATGGTGTCTTGGATCCTGTGCCCCTATGGATTCCAGGTGTTGCACTATCCTTTCCTTAAGGAGTGCCTCCATAATCTTGCCCACTACTGAGGTAAGACTGACGGTCTGTAGTTCCTGCCTCCTCCTGCTACCACTCTTGTGGAGGCGGGATCACATAAGCCCTTCTCCAGTCTTCTGGGACCTCTCCTGAGCTCAGAGACTCACTAAACAATTCTGCTAATGGATCTGCTAGTTCCTCCTTTAGCTCCTTAAGTACCCTGGGATGTATGCCATCAGGTCCCATTGCCTTATCCACCCTGAGCTTAGCAAGCTCTTGTAGGACCCTTTCTTTTGTGAAGGGAGTAGTGCTCACCTCCCTCCCCCCTGTGTCCATGATGCTGAGCTGTGGGCCCTGCCCTACCTTCTCTTCAGTAAATACTGAGCAAAAGTATCTATTTAGGATAGATGCCTTTACAGGGTCCTCCTCCTCACATGCTTCCTTTTCTCCATTAAGCTTAGCAATACCCCCGCTGGACTTTCTCCTTTCACTAATGTATCTATAGAAAGTCTTGTCACCTTCTTTTACTGTTCGTGCTAGTGTTTCCTCAGTTTGGGACTTTGCCTGCCTTACTGCCTTACCTGCTTCCCTTAGGGCAGTTTGGTATGCCTCCCTATCTTCATCCCGCTGTGTTCCTTATATTTCCTGAAGGCCAGCCTTTTGGCTCTGACCTTTCTGCTACTGTATTTGAGAACCAAAGTGGTTTCCTTCTTCTTTGCACTTCCTTTTCTGTCTAACACAATGGGATGTTGCTTCAAGTATTGCATCCTTAATGCTTGCCCACTTTGCCTGTACCCCCTCACCTGTGTTTCTTTTTGCCAGGGCTAGCTTAACTCTGTTGGCCATCTTATCAAAGTCAGCTCCTCTGAAGTCCCATATTTTTGCCTTGGAATGGGATGATTTAGATGTAGTAGCCAAATTGAACCATACCATGTGATGGTCACTGGCCCCCAGGTGACCTTCTACCTGGAGATCTGTGATCCCTTCTTTGCAGTATACAGTATGTCTAGTTTTTGTAATTTTCCCTTGTTTGAGTAGTCATACAAAATGTTGCCATAATCAAACAAGGGAAAAAGCTGAAATTCCACTAGTGTTTGCATGTGAATACTGCCCAAGTAACTTTGATTGTGATATAGAAGCCCCACTCTCTTGCCAGTCTGAGTTACCACTTTGTCAGCATGCACATTGCCAGTGCCCAAGGAGTCCAACCAGCATCTCAGGTGCTTATAAAAATCTACCTGGTTCAGCCATGCCCTCTCTGTATCCATAATAGTCAGTTATCCACTACTTCTTAGTTTTGCCAGTGTTCCAAATAGCATACATGTAGTTTTACTTATATTCATTTTAAGTTTAGATTTTTCAAAATAATCCTGTCACCCATTGAATCTAGACTGGGGTTTACACTGAACTTCACCCTGAGATGGTGAAGAAACATAAAGAATTGTATCATTGGCATATAAATGGTATGTCATATCTGGTACACATTCCCCCAGGACTTTTAAATAGATTAGAAACAATATCGGTTCTAAAATCAAGCCCTGTAGGACTCCTCAGATCACTGGCAATGCTGCAGATTCTCTTCCACTGATGACAGCTAACTGCATCCTTGAATGAAAATATGAGCTGAATCTCTTCAAGGCTAATTTATCAACACCTATTTTGGCAAGTCTATTTAATAGAATTTGGTGGTCTACCATTTTGAAGGCCCTGGACAAGTCAACGAAGATGGCCCCTGCCAATTTTCATGAGTCCATTGCTTTGTTGACATCATCCAGGTCCCTCACCACAGAGACCACCATACCATGTGTTTTACAGAATCCTGACTGGTACTTGTCAAAAAGATTATTTTTATGTAAAAAAATCAGTTAATTGCCTAGCCAGTAGTTTTTCAAATATCTTGGCCACTTGCGATAGCAAGAAGATTGGAAGATGATTTGTTAATTGACATGGGCTTCCCCCCTTAAAAATGGGAACAACTCTGGTCAATTTCCACACCCTCAGGACTACTTCTTCAGACAGAGACCAATTAAACAGGTAAGTAAGTGATTCAGCAATCTGTAATGCAGAGTATTTTAGAAGTAGAGGGGTTAAACCATCAGGACCACTCCCTTTATTAGTCTTCAATCCCAGCAACAATTCCATTGTCTCAAATACCTCTATCTTCCCAAATCTCATTAAAAAATGTGTTACATTTATCAACTGTTGACTCCTGGCCAACAGAGTCTGTCTCAAAAAGGTGCATATTAGCCAACTTTTTTGATTGTCCATTTATTTCTTTAATTGTACACCAAACTCTTTTAGGGTCATCTGCAGCATCAACAATTTTAGCAGTATAAAAAAGTCTTTTGGCATCTCTGATTGCTGTCACATATGCATTTCTTAACTTCCTGTAACTTTCCTAGTCCTTATTCAACTTTGCTTTGTGTGCCCTATCCTATGCTATATTTTTTCCATTTTTTTAGTTTTCTTAATGAAGTGGCGAACCAGGAGGCAGAATTATTTTTAACTTTCCTTGTGTTCATTGGCATATGAATATTATAAACCCTAATTAATTCTGAAACAAAATAATTCCACACCAAATCAATGTTAGGAATTAATTTTAGTCTCTCCCAATTTATGTTATCCAGATTCCTTGCAAATGTCAAGTAATCAAAATTCCTATCTGAGCAATAGGTAACAAATCTTGCTTGGTTAGGGATTCTTGATCTGATCCAATAAATTGTATTATGATCACTATTCCGATCACCCCAAACTCCATTTTCTATGTAGTTATGTGAATTATTTGTCAAAGTTAAATCTAATAGGGATGGATCACCAGGTTTTCTGAAACAGGCTGGCAGTCTAGCCTAGAGGTTAGAGTAATGAGCTGTGAATGAGCTTGGTACATCCAGCAGACCTGGGATTGATTCCCTCAACCTCCACTTGCATACTGTGTGACTCTGATCAAGTCACTTAACCACCCAGTGCTCCTGGGTCGCACCTAAGAACAGGCATTTGTGCCTAGTGGGCCTTACCTGGTTACCAAAGAATAAAAAATAAAATAGCATGGGTAGGATCATTAACCACTTGTTCCAGACTCAATTTAAGGGCAATATGTTTCATAATAGTGGTATATTTATCTTCTTCCAATCATCATTTGATAATCTCTCCTGTATCCTCTTAGCAGCTAGAAAGCCCTCCACAAGAAAGGCATATAGCCCCATGTAGAAATATTTTCTCTGTTGGTCTTTCCAAACATCCCTGAATCCCTTTGCTTGCAAGTATTGAATTACCTCATGGATATCTGAGGCTGGCTTGCAGGTCTTATCTGTCATAGTCTTTTGTTTTGACCATCTCTGCATTTCATGAGCTGGCTACCCAAGAAGTCAACAAATCATATGTCATGTTTTTTGAAGGTCAGTAATGAATGATCATTGTTAATCATCAAATGTCACCATATGATCACCTAGAGAAATCATGATCTAGGATCACTATCTAGATCATGATTTAATCATTAAACAAGTAACTTTCAAATCACCAGCTGATGAGTACTAATTATTTTTTGTAAGTTTAAATCAGCATGATGGTTTTTGATGATCTGTGAATAATTAAGTGATGTTATTGATGATCATTGATGATTATTTCAGTTCTATAATGTAAGATTGAAAGTCACATGTTTTATTTGTTCATAATATAAAAATATGAATGTCAAATATCAGCAAACGCAAATGAATGATAAAATGAATCATTGAAGTTAACTGTTTTGTATTAAATTTTATTGATTTTCTCTTTTCAGTGCACAATGTACAACATTTCAACACAACTGTATAGTACAATACAATAGTATTATTAATTCTAGAGATACTGAATGACTTTTCAACATGAATCCTGGTCAGAGCTTAGCCCCATGGAGATACAACACTATTAGATGAAATGAAGTAAGTCAAACTCACAATACACAGTAGATTAGAAACAAGCATGATCATGCCTTCTCTGTACATTTCTTATCAGGGGAACCCCACTTCTACCTGACTTAATGGTGGTTGCCATGCTGTGCTGGAGTCAGAGTCTTTAGTGGCTAGCAGGGGTTAGTGGTTTGGATGATTCAGCCCCCCACACCAAGGATCACTTATGTTGGATTATGAGAAGTACTGGGTGCTTGGGCGCATTTGTGCATAGTCCTTAAATATTCTGAGAGGAAGTATCCTTCTTGGATTTTGCAATATTATGATGAGAGGTATTTTCACCCAAACCTGTACAAAGTCTGCTAGTTTTCCCTGAGCCATGTAAGAGACCCTCTCATAACTCGCTGCCTTCCCTATTTCTTGTAGTCACTCCTTCACCTGAGGAGCTTCTTGGTCCCTCCAGTGCCTGAATATGACCCTCTTTGCTGTGATGATCACCCTCTACAAATACTTGTCTCTGTGCACTGAGGAGGGGATACCAATGGCCTGAGGTTGCTCTACGATTAAACCAAGCAGGACCAGGGAAGAGGTAGAAGGGTGAATGGATGTAGTGACCTGTTTACATATGAGTTGCGCCCTGTGCCACTAGGCTTTAGGCTTTGGGCAGGACCACAGCAAATGTGTGATGTTCCCTGTGGAATTCACGAACATCCAGCATAGGTCATTCTCCATCAGACTCCACCTGTATAGCTTCTCCAGGATCCTATGCCATCTTTAGAGAATTTGTTGCTGTGTGAAATTGTTCTTAGAGTCCTTTGTTCCTGATGGTAGTTTTCCCCAGCATTTCTCCCAGGAACTGAAAGACAAGTGTAACTGGAGCTCTAGTGCCATTGCTCTCTGGTGGGATTATAGGGGTCAGGGCTGACTGTGATAAGTTGCCTACACACTGCATGCTGCTGATTTTATTCTGGTGAAAGGGGAGTGGGGACAGCATGGTGTCTTGAAGAGTTGGTCAGGAGAGTGTGTATTTCTGGCTTAGAAGTAGTGTCAGTGCATGTTGAAGTTGGAGGAACCTTCAGTGGTTCTGCTTTGATAGTTTGTATTGTGTACTCAGTTGTTGAAAGTTGTTGAAAGGATTGTAATACTTCCCTGCCCTGTTTTAAGTATCCCAAGGGTGTCAGTGCCCTTCTCTTGCCAGTCATTCCAGTAAATGGCTTTCCCTCCAATCAGCACCTTAGAGTTGTGCCAAAGAGGTAGAGCCAGGGACTGCTATGGGAACCAGTTTGTTAGTTTGATCGCCTGGTGCTAGGATTTGAGGGAGTAGCTCAAAGCAGGGAGTGTTTTAACTCCCTAGTGACATAATCAAAGATGATGGTGGTTATGAGTTGTTTATACAGGATACTTTCCTCACATATAACCCATTTTCATTGCCTGTGATGAAGTTTATGCCCTGCACTCAAGAGTTGATAGATTGCTTGAGCAATCCTCTTCAGTTTGAAGTTGGGGATGTAAATGCCCCCTCTTGTGAATTCCTGGATTATTTTTCTTGTGATTTACACTAGATGCCTCATTTCAAAGACCCAAGAAGTTGAGCATGTCCTTGTGGAATTTAGCAGTAAGCTTCTGGTCAAGGCTGATGGGAATATTGTCCAGGATGTATTGCATTTTGTAGGCATGGGCTTGCCCCAGTGAGATAGATGCAGGTGCTTCCACCTTGCCATCTCTTTTTCAGGTGTTGCTTTCAAGGGATCCAGATTATTCATCCTCATCTGAGCTATATCCCATGAGAAATTAATGACTAGGAATTTTATTTATTCCTGTGTCACTGTTATGTTCCAGGAGGAGCCCTGTTTTAGCGTTACTGATTACTGTGATGACAGGAGAGATTTGGTTACACTGACTTTGTATCCTGACAGCTGCTAATATCAGTCTATCATATTGATAAGGTGTGGGATGGATCGCTGAGGTTCAGTTAGAGTGAGCATAATGTCATCAGTAAAGGCCATGACTTTATGCTCCTTCCCCATGTGGATCCCATCATGTGGTGAATGACCTGCAGCAGGGACTCTAAGGAGAGTACTAAAAGGAGTGGGGAGATGGAGCAACCTTGCCTGGTGCCCCTTCCCAGTGGGAAGCTAGAAGATGAGTACCCATTAGTGATCACTGTGACAGCTTCCCTCATATGTAGGACCAAGATCCAGTTAATTACATTGGAGCCAAATGCAGACTTCTGAAGTATGTGAAACAGGAATCCACTCCAACTGGTTGAATGTTTTTTCTGTGTCCAGTGACAGAAGGACTGATAGTGTGTGTGGATGTGCCCCTTTCCACATGAAGTTTATCATAGACCTAGTGCTGTCCATACCTTGCCTACCAGGGATGAATCCCACTTTATCGGTGACCACCAGCTGTGCCACCACCTCCTTGACTTGTGCTACAATCATCTTCACAAAGATTTTATAGTTGACAGCGATGATCAACATGGGTCTGTAACTGCTGCATAGCTGAGGGTCTGTCCTGGGTTTGGAGAGCATGAAGAGTTGTGCTGTGGGCATGGATGGTGGTAGTGTCCCCCTTGACACAGGCTTCTGTTAGGGAAGCTGTTAGAAGCCCCATAAGGTTATCCTGAAAGCAGAGGTAGAATTCTGCTGGGAGGCCATCACATCCTGGGGATTTCCCTGCTGGAATACTAGCCAGCAAAGTGGCCAGTTCCTTACAGGTGAATGGTCTGTCCATGATGCTGCTACACTGTGGTGAGATGATGGGTAATGTGAGGCCAGCCAAAAAGGAGTAGATCTCCTGCTCCCGAGGCAAGACTTCAGATGTGTGTAGCTTGAAGTAGAAGTACAAGAAAGATCTATTAATGCGTATGTGAACCCTGACCAGAAAGCTATGTACCCCCTCCCCTGAGTGCATGAATTCTGGATTTCTGCTGCTGCTGCTTCTTCAGCTGGGATGCCAAAAACCTCCCAGATTTATCCAAAGCTTCCCAAAAAGCCTGACAGAGCCTGAACAAAGCAAATTCATTTCTCTGATGGAACTGCATGTTCACTTTGAATCTCACGCCCACTGTTTTGGTGAGTAGCTCTTGGTCTGCATAGCTGGCTGCTCTAAACTTGACTTCCAGGTCTTTGAGGAGGAAGTTACATTTTAATCCCTTTTGGAAGCGTACATGTTATGCTAGATAAAATATATACATTTGCATAACTAATCTGCATATTTCAAAAGCGCAGTTTACGGACCGTAACAATGGTAATTCATATTTTTAAAATAATTTCATAATAATACAAGTTTGTAGACTGTAAGGAAAGGTTTTGCACACAAACCAGGTACTTGCAGGAACTCACCACAGCCATAAAAGGAAGCACTGAATGGAGCCAAAGTATATAAATCAAAATGAGCATGTATACCTCGAGTAAGAAGTTAGGTGTAAGGTGTAAGAGCTAGTATAAGTGAAAGCAATATGCTGGTGTAGAAGATGCACCATATCCGATGCTTATAATAAAAATATCTAAATAGAAGACAAGATAATTCCAAAAGTAGAAAAAAATATTTTTTTAATTTATTGCAGTGATCAGTGGTGGGCAGTCATTAACAAACATCATGACATGAGCTCATCATTAATCACAATCTCAGTTTCCATAACATCATAGTTTTTGATTGGTGGCCATTTAAGGTTTATGTTTAATCATTGTTAGTTATTACAAAAATGTTTTTTGGAGATTGAACATGCTGTTTGAACATAACTGATAATGATAATTTATTACACAGCAATATAAAATCATAATTTTGTCAGCTGGGTAGTGGATGTTCTATAACACTCCTGTCCCTCTTTCATGAGGTTCCCTAGGAGAAATCTGCACTTGAGAACCTGACTAAAGAAGCCAAAGGCTAACTGGTATCTCATTCAGGTGCTGGGAAAGCTTACTTGTTAAATCTTCCAAGCCAGCTACCACATGCCAGTGGAAATTCCTTATATGGTAATATTTTGTCTGGGTGGCTGTGGTAACCTTAAGACCTAGTTATGGATCCTCCCTACGAAGTGGTCCTCCATATACTAATAACTCTTGTCTTTTTTCAAGTAGTGTCCACCTATCTAGATTGTAAATTGCATTCTGCATAGTTTTTCCATAGCAGTAAGCAATCCATGGGTTCTGTCACAATTCATGCTCCTTGGGCTGCTCACCTTTGGTAAGCTTCCTCATAACTGGATCCTATTGTTAGATACAGTATGTAGGGCTGCTACCTAGAGTAGTGATCACTGATCACATCTTCACCAAAAAGTACTCTATAGATATTGAACCTAGGAAGCCTACAGAATTTTTATTGGCTATACTGCAGGGCTTGCCCTTATCATGAATCTTGCTGTCATCAACCTCTTTAGTTTGGGGTATTTTTGTATTTGTTTGGAAGCAGAGCTGCTCAAAGAGACCAGGGTGCTGAGTGACAACAAATCGAATTCAGAAAAACAAGCAGTCATGGCACTTTCACCTCTCAACAAAATAAAAGTAGGAGTCCAGAATGTGTTCCAAAATGTGCCTTACTCTTTATTTTAAGGTAGTTAGCCACAGCAGCATGAAACTCCGAACCAGGGGAACTGCTACAAGTGGATCACCCCCCTATTGAAGGCCCTAATAATAAACTGTGACAAGGCCTGGAAAAATATAAGCTGTCTTCCCAACCTGCTGACCATGTGAGCTACAAAACTCTCAGAAACAGGTGTAAACTAGCCATCAAAATGGCCAAAAGGGAGTATATCATGCAACTTCAGAAAAAGAACTTAGGGAACCCCAGACTTTTTTGGGCCCACATTAATGGTTGCTAAAGGGGAACAGCAATTCCAAATTAGGCCCCATTGAGGTCAACAGACAACTAACACCTGACAACCCGTATATCGCCATGACACTCAACCACCACTTCCCTAACCTAGACTCTTATATGACTGGATTATCTATCCTTTATACGGACCCCAACATGCGGTCACTTCCTAACCTTGACCGCCCAACCTTCCATCTCAGACTGGTCAAACCAAAAGAAGTCATCACACTGTTATGGACCCTGAAAACTACTGACTCTGGGGGACCCAATGGGATTCACCCCAGGTTGTGGAAGGAAGGTGCCCCGTCTCTGCTCACACCCCTGACCTGGCTCATTAATCGATCTCTAATAGAGGGTGTAGTCCCCAAGTAGTGGAAACAGGCCCATGTGGTCCCAATCCACAAGGGAGGCCTTCAGGAGTCTATCAGCAATTCCAGGCCAATCTCCTTGCTCTGCATTCTGTCAAAGATACAAGACAGGCTGATCTATGGGCAACTCTGAGAATACTTGGAGTTTCATCAACTTCTGGCACCCTGGCAGCATGGCTTCAGAACCCAGCATGGAACGGACAGTGCCCTTACCAAACTCTTGATGGACATACTCAGAGTACTGGACAAGGGGACCCCTGCTGGTGCGGTTTTCATCAACCTATCCAAGGCCTTCGACCTGGTCAATCACAATCTACTACTAGCCAGGTTGGACAATGTAGGTCTTGACAGCCATTCTCTAAGGTGGTTCAAAAGCTATTTAACTGGTCGCACACAGAAGGTAAAGTGGAGGGATGCCTTATCAGATCCGCTCCCACTAAAAGAGGGAGTACTGCAAGGGTCAATACTTGGCCCCCTCCTCTTCTCCCTTTTCACTAATGAACTGAGTGACCACTGTGGTGGGAGCACTGTGGTCCAGTATGCGGATGATGTCATCATCTATCGACCCTCCACTAATCTGAGTGACCTCAGCCCACTGCTCCAAGGTGACCTGAGTTCCCTCAAGAACTGGCTCATTAAGAACAGAATGGTCCTCAATACAGATAAGACTAAGACCATGCTGTTCGGTTCAAGATCCCTTGGACATGATAAAAAACAACACATACACCTGACCTCCACATCTGGTAGCAGCCTAGAGGTAGTGGCGTCACTAAAATACCTTGGCCTCACCCTGGACCAGGGTTTCACCCTCAAAAACCACGTGGACCAAGTCACGAAAACCTTACATGGGACGCTAGGCACCCTCTACTGACTGAAGGACCAGCTGATACCTGAAGCAAGGGTCTCAATCACCATCAGCATCCTCCTCCTGACACTCACCTATGCGGCCCCAGTGGTGCATGGAGCGGCAAGGGTTGAGATGAACAGACTACAAGTCCTGTACAATAAGGTGGCTTGGTTCGCCACCCAGTCAAACCCCAGGAACCACCACTGTGACACCCTATCCCAACTAAATTGGCCCTCATGGGAAGCTCGCCTCCAGTACCCTCTGCTATGCCAAGCCTTCAAACTAATCAGCCCAACTCCCCCTCCCAGCTTCTCTGGACTCATTGCAATAAAGACTACTCCTTGGCTCCGCCACACAATGGAACATATTCTCCTAGCAGTCCCCAGAGTAAGAACCAAGGCAGGGGGCAAGTCCTTCACTTACACTGCACCCACCCTGTGGAACTCCCTTCTTCCAGGGGTGCAGGAAGCACCTTCTATTAAAAGTTTCCACACTAGGCTCAAGGCTCACATGATGGCAACTTCCAAATCCATTGCTAGGGCTCCTGGGACCCTCACATGGACATCTGACTCTCACAGTACTGTACTACCCTCAGAGTGTAATTTGTATCAGTAATATGGCTAACACCCTCCTCACTCATTTCCTTGTCTAGTCAGAAGTTCTGATACTCTCATGTACAACACTACGACTGTATGTTCTTCTCATCAAATGTAACCAGCTGACTGTATCATACTGTAGTATTTCAATACCATACTGTGTTATTTATCAATGTTATGTAATCCCGAGTCGCCCCTGAAAAAGGGACCTCCAGGGTTCAGTGGGCTTACCCAGTCACCAAAATTTAATAAATAAATAAATCTGTTCAACTCTGCTGTGGCTAACTGCCTTAAAAAAAAGAGGAAGTCACATTTGGGAGAGTGCCGTGACTGCTTGTTTTTCTGGTGTTTTTGTACTGCTGGCCACTCAGCTAAAGATGAAAGCTGATCTTGCTGCATGGGCTGGGTGAAGGGCTTATCTTTAGGTTCCCCTCCCTAAGAAATGTATTTGCTTACATTGCTTTTCTTAGTTATCTGTTTTAATTTTGGCATTTCCTCCCATGATGGCCTCCATTCATAAATAACCCACTCCATTACTTATTGGTGTAACTGTTAAGAGTCTTTCAAGCTTCTCTTGTTCAGCAGCGTCCACTTGCGTATGTGCATCCTCATGCCCTTTCTCCTGTTGTGCTTCTTCCACTGGCTCTTTCCCTCGTACTTTTTCCACCTCCTCCTCTCATGCTTGTTCTTCCCATATCCCTCCTTCTCCTATCTTGGATCATGTGTTTTCCCTCCCTTTGCCTCATTGTTTTGTAGCAGTAGCAGTAGTAGAATTTATTTATATCTGGCACCCTTCCCCAGAGGCTCAAGGCACCATTCCAGTAAGTAGAACAGCAGGAAATGCAAGTACACAATAAATAAATGCATAATACATGAAAACATACCAAATAAATATAAAGCAATCCTCACACTAAGTAAGCAGCATAACATGGTATAATAAATAAATACATAAATATGGAGCACAACTGGGATGAATGCTTGATGATACAGTAAAGGATTATTCCCCAAATGTTTGGCAAAACAGAATGGTCTTAATGCCCTTTTAAATGCCTCCACTGAGGGGTCTCCATCAGAGACTTCAGGAGGTAGTTCCACAAGACTGGGTATGCCATCTTAAATGTCTACTCCCCTGAAGTTTTCAACCATGCCATGGGTACAACAAGGAGGCCCTCCTCAATGGAGTAGAGAGGGCATGAGGACACATAACGGTGCAGGAGATCATCCAGGTAACCTGAGCCCAACCCATGTGGGGCCTTGTAAATCAGGAAGCCAACTTTAAAAGAGGTACCACACTTTACTGTCAGTCAGTGGAGATTACACATCTCTGTGGAGACATAACACCACCTAGAAAGGCCAGTCAGAAACCTAGCAGCTACACTCTGCACCAGATATGAACATACGAAATTGCCAGCAGATACAAGCCATTCGGTCTTTCTATTTCTGATTTAGTGTGCAGCAGTTCAGTCTATTAGACTGCAGCTGCCCCCCTTATATGCCCTCCTCCCATCTTCTGCCTCCCTCTCCGTTTGTACCCTCCCCTTGAATCTGTCCCACCCGATCTTGAAGCCCCCAACACTATGCAGCAATATGACTTCCTCTGGCAGAGTGTTCCACCCTTCTACCACTCTTTCTGTGAAATAGTGCCTCCTTAGTTTCCTCTTGATCCTGCCCCCTTCCAACTTCATAGAGTGTCCCTTGGTTTCCCTTCTGCCCTTGAGACTGAACATACACCTGGTGTCTACTCTGTTCAAACCCTTCAGGTACTTGAAGGTCTGAATCATATCCCTTCTCTCCCTTCTTTCCTCCAGGGTATACATGTTAAGCTCTCTCAGTCTCTTCTCATCTGGTCTGTCCCCCAACCCCAGGATCATTTTTGTTGCCCTGCACTGTACCCCCTCCAATAGTTTGATGTCCCTTTCAAGTAGGGGCACCAGAATTGCATGCAGTACTCTAGGTGTGGTCTCACCAGGGACCTGTACAGAAGCAAGATGACCTCTACACTCCTATACACTCCTAGATGCAGGTGCTGAAGTATACTTCCACTGATACAGTCATACAAAGCATTGCAGTAATCAAAACTGGAAGTCACAAATGCATGCACTAGCATTGGCAGGTCTCCAGGGGGGATAAGGGATTTAATTCAGTTGATATTCCAGAGATGGTAAAAACCACTCCAGACTACTGCTGACACCTAAGCCTCAAATCTCAGCCCCTTATCCAGAATGATGCTGAGATTCTTCACCTCAGAGGCAGCCAACACCCTAAAGGAACCAATCTGAAGTCCTGTACCCTGCTTCGTAACCACCCATCCCCTCTCTCACACGGTTCAATGATCAGCAGTACTTCAGTCTGAAAGGATTGAGTCTTTACCAGCTTAATGACATACAATCTTGGATCTTAGCCAAGCACCTATTTTTCACATCAACCATGCCTGGCATCTCAAGTGCAAAAGACAGAGAGAGCTGGGTGTTATCTGCATAACAGTGAAACCCAAGTCATACTGTCTGATGATACCCCCCCCCCAGTGGCATATAGATTGCAAACAGAATGGGTGAAAAGACTGAGCTCTGGTGTGTGCCAAAGGGCAGCAATACCTGGGATGAAAAGAACCCTCCCAATATCACCCTCTGTGTCCTGCTACTAAGGTAGGAGTCAAACCAGCAGACGACTTTACTGGTGAGCCTCAAGTACTCCTTGAACCTGTCCAATAACAGACCATGGTTCATAGTGCCAAAGCTGAAGAGGGATCAAGGAGAACAAGAATCTCTCTCCTCGCACTCTCCTCTATCTCTCACCCTGTAGAATGAATGAATTAAGATTACCTAGAATATGTTAGGAAGAAACCATAACACACATGCAAAATGGATTTGTCTGTCCCAGCCTACACAACATAGAGAACACAATACGTTTTGGTTTACTGGACTGCTTGGCTGATAGTTATATCAAACCATTAGAACAAATAGTCATAAATGTAAAAAATATAATTTGGGACATTTATATGCAGAGAGATATGAATATTAGCAGTAATTCCAAAATTAGTAACTGGTTGGCTATTAGTAAGAAAAGAAGATTCGGAATGAACCTTATTTGTATATCTTGAAAGATCCAGATAAAAGAAAAAGTATTACAAGATTTCACTTTGAATATAATGTCTCACAGAGATTGAGGGGAATATATGCCAAGCAGAATGAAACAAACTGTGGTTGTGGACTGGGGATAAACAATATAGTTCATTTACTGATTATGTGCCCTTTGTAAAAGTATGAACACATACTGTATTTGGGAAATATTCTGACTACCCTAGACATGAAACCTAGATATCAGGTAAATTGTTTGTGGAAATCTACCAAGGAAGACATTCCTATTAAGTTAGCAAAATTCTGTAAAATTATTGAACAGAAAAAATTACACATATTGCCTACTGGAAAGTTATTAGATAAGATATAACCAATATAAAGGAATGGTGTTCCTGATAATGTGCAATAGGGAATTTAGTGTATTTATATTTAGAAATGTATGTACCTGATTTCACTGAAATATTGTATAGGATATATAGTTATATTTCTTTCTATTTTACAGGCTTTTATATATTGGAAATTGTATTGATTGTGAAACTGTATTTGTTGGGATATGTTAGTGTCAAAATGTAAATGTTGTAACAACAATGTTGTTTGTCACACAATAAACTGAATCTGAATCTATCTCTCACCCTGAGCAGGTTGTTATGCACCCTGACCTGTGCAGTATCTGTATTATGCTTTGACCTAAAACCAGACTGCAGAGGTTCATAGATGTCAAAGGAAGTGAGGTGTGCCTTCAGCTGCTGTGCAACCACCTTCTCAATAATCTTGTCCAAAAGAGCAGGTTAGAGACAGGTTGGTAATTTGCCAAGACATCCAGGCCCAATTCTGCTTTTTCAGAAGGGGCCTCTCCAGTGTATTTTTCAATGTAGCTCGGAAAGCCTCCTCCAGTAAGGAGCTCTGAATTAACTCAGTAAACACTAGACCCAGTTGCCCAATGCAAATCACTATGAGTCATGTCAGGCTGTAATCCAGTTTGCAAAATGTTGGCCAATACTCAGAGATCACCCCACTAACCTCCGTCACCATCACTGGTCTAAAATCATCCCATTACCACTGAATGAACCTGCAAAACATAGGCTAAACTCTGTTGGGCAGTACTGGACCACTTGGAGAGAGCCCAGACTAAACAGAGTACATCCTGCGTGAGAAGAAATGAACAAACTCCTCACATTTAGCAGGTGAAAAGTTTTTGATGGGTCCAGACTGACTGGATGGAAAAGCCTACCTGCAGTTAGAAAGAGCTGAGTCAGTCGATTCCTCTCAGCAGCAATGTCCTTAGATAAAAAGCCCTGCCTTCTTTTGGGTGATTGCCCTTTGATACTGTGATGAGCAATCAAAGCCTGTAAGTCTTTCTGGGCCCTGTATCTCCTCCAACAATGCTCACACCTCTGCCTCTTTGCTTTCAACTCCCTTACCTCACTGTCATACCTTGATAAGCCAGGGCATGAAACAAATGAACATACATAAGTTGGCACCCCTAGATTGAAAGCTGCCCTGATGACTCTGTTATAGCCCATCACAGCTTCCTCTGGTTACATGGTGCATACTGCCAAAACACCCAAAGTATCCAACACTATCAGTAGTCCCTCTGGCTGTAGCCCTCGTAAATGATGGTACTCTACCATCTCCTCAGGTGGTGGACTACAAGAGGGGGCCCTGAAAGAGAACCTTATGTTACAGTGATCCAACCAACTGACCAGATCAGTCTCAAGATCCCTGACCTCGGGCCCCGTAGTGAATACCATGTCTAAGGCATGGCAGTGTTGGTGGGTTACAGAAGTAACAATTTGTGTGAAACCCAGGGATTCCATAGCTCATAGGAAATCTTGACAAAACTGTGAGAGTTCATCGTCAACCAAAGCATTGAAATCTGCCAGAATAAACAATCTGGGTGACTTCTGAATTCTTCCAGTGACAAAGTCCTCTATTTCATGCAGAAAACCCCCCTCACATCCCAGAGGCCATTACATGAGTTGGATTCTACAACCTGTAGCAGGAGCCCCACACCATGCAAACAATGAGCTGTCCCCTGCTGGGTGCACCACCAAGTTCATTTCAGTTCTAAAACAGATGCTCCCCCCAGTGATCCTTCCCCAAGCAGTGCACAAAGCAGAACCTGGCTGGGATGGCTAACACCAGTGTTATCACCAAGCCAAGTTTCCGTGATGCAAGCCAGATCAACTGAGAAATCAGAAATACAATCTGCTATAAAAGTTATTTTATTCTTCATTGGTCTAGCATTGCATAACACCAATTAAAGAAGATGAGTAGAGATGGCAGGACTCTCAGCTACCTGTTCACTCAGTTCGATGGGATCCCTGGATATGGGAACTCTACAGGTCTGGCCTCTCTCAAGTACCCATTTTGCCCCAAGTTGCCTCCTGCTCCAAACTATCCCAATAGAATCCCCATCAACTCTCCCCCAACCCCTTCTCCCCCTCCATACCTCCTCCTCCTAATCCACACCTCCCTGCAACGATGATAACCTGCATATAGCATGGTATGGTTGCAGAAGAGGTGCAGAACATGGAACAGGGCCAGTGAGTAACTCAGACTAGGGGCCTGCTGCTGTACACACATCTCGGCCACTACCCTAAAACTATAAATACAATTATAAAACTACCCAAAACCACTCCCAAAAAACTTTATCAATCACTTCAGACAACCTCACACATCCAGCAGCTAACATTCAAAACAATTCAATCACACCTTATAGATACCAGTTTCAGCTTCATACACACTCCCAATCACTCCGACAGCAAATAATACAAAATGCTATTTAGATAGAAAGCGGTGCACAGTAGGCTACTCAGTTTATAGCTCACCAATTCAGTGTCCAGTCCCCAAAAGCAAAATAGACAGAAAAACAATATTTAAGGATGAAAGTCTCTAAATAATCACTTTAAAATGGGTACACATCAAAATTTAAAAGACTGACTTCTCGGCTCTCACCGGAAGAGCACACAAGTCCAAATTTAAAGCTCCCCACCCAAATCTCTGCCACACAAAGTGAATAAGATCAGATCTCCGATGCCAGTGCAACAACAAAAACACCGACGTCCTCAACTGTGCCAGAAACCCATCGACCCCCCTCCACTGCGTCATGACCCCAAACTGACCAGTACGACTGTGATGTACAATAGTGCCCCCTCCATGCGGGGGGCTGTGCCCCCACACTCCTCTACTAAAGATATGTAACTCCATGTTGCACAGACAGCGGAGTTAGACATTTACCCCCCATCGCCCTACAGTGTCTCTCAACGCAAGACCCCTGTGGCTGCTGATATAGGCATGCTGGTGGTTTCACTGCAGGGTGGTTCGGTGTACTGGTGTCGCTGTAGTGATGGTATACCAGTAAGATCTAATAGCTAAGATTTTACAATCCAGTGAGGAAAGCATTGTACAATTCGAGAAAAGGAAAAAATACAGCTGACAGTGCAGTTTGATGGCAGCTGCTTATCATCCCTGCACTTTCACCATAATTCCCAGGTCTCATGAGCATAGAGTGGTCTCCTCTCCTGGCATCTCTGTGCTCCAGAACCAGGGTAGGCCTCTCTCAGTTACATACCCTACCACTCTCACTTCCCCTGCAATGAACAAAAGCTCCCTGAAATGAAAATCTTCACTAACGTGGCCATGAGGAGACTTTGAGTAAATCTGTCCACTTTCATCATCCACAGTCACATATCCTCTTTCTTTTCCAGAATCCCAGAATGGCCCCCACCATGGCTCTTTTGCTATCCACTTACAGCACTAAGGCAGCCTACATGGAGACCCAGACCATGGAACACTGTGGGGTGGCTCAGTGAAGCAAGCAAGGTGAATGATGATGATGTAAAAGTCGGGAACCCCAACATGCTGTGTAACTGCACTGAGCTGCTCTTGTTACAATGGGCTGAAATGCACAGCCCAGCAGTTTAACTCCATACTCCTTCTCAGCACTGAGATGCTGAAATACTGGACACTGGCTGCATGCTGACAACTTACTGGAGGGTAGAAGATTTGAAATGCTGGGTTTAAAGACAAATCACCACCAGTGTCTGTCCAGGATACCAGGTAACAGTTGAGTAGCCTATCAAAATGCACCATTGCTCTATCTAGAATATAAAAACTTTCACTCCTATCACACTAAAACACTAGCTACGCTAATGGCAACCCCTTCTATATGTTTCTGACTAAATTACAGGTGCCTGATAACAATAGTCCCTCTCCAATGTCTGAACTGAGATAGAATGGCTGAGATAAGGAAGAATGGGAGTAAAAACAGGAGAGGAAGGGAGGGAAGACATAGGGATAAAAGGGGAGCTACTAGAAGGAGAGGATGCAAAACTTGGAAGGCCATGTTCATGAATGTCTACAGCCTGGGAAATAAAATCCCAGACCTAGTGGCCTTGATGGCAGAGACCTGGACATTGTCACTGTTATCAAGACATGGTACACAGGGAACCATGAATGGGATATATCCATACCAGGTTACACTCTATTTAGAAAAGATAGGGAGGGAAAAAAGGGTGGAGGGGTGTGTAATGCCCCAAAGGTGGTCATTCCAGAAAAAAATAAATAAATAAATAAATAACCCAAAAGTCCACAGCTGCTCAGGGTACCTGCTGCAGGTATAGGCAGCAGGGTACAATGCTAAGGGGCCCCTAGACATAAAGATTCAACCTCCTGGTACAAGAAAACACTGTAGATAATAGAAAAAGTGTCCTGTGCACTTACAGCTGGTCAAAAGTCAGATGTTAAAAGCAATATATGTCATAATGGCCTGGATAGAATGTTGTGCTGAGTGGCTCATGCACAGCAATCCAATCCAGCCAATCTAGAACCCAGGCAGGTTTAACTTTGAATAACAATTCTACAGTTATTCAGTTAGTCAGTTGCTGTTGTACTTTGAAGTAGAGAGGATCACAGGAGTTCAACAGGGACTTGTGGCTGACCTGGGGTTATGAAGCCAGTCCTGTTGACTCCCTGGTGAGTCCCCTCCTCCAGTCCACGAAGAATCCTGCGCTGCAGTGTTGCGGTCATCGGTGGTGCCATCGGGGCACCACGAAGAAGGAAACGCCGTGTTCCCCACATTTGTGGGCTTGTTTGCCCTTCGTTTATTTATTTTTGGCCCCCCCCGAGGGTTAAACAGTAACTCCGGTCCCACGTCGGCGGCAGAGAAGCGCTGCATCTCCCTTTCAGCTGTTGGAGGCCCCCCGAGTCGTCCCTCTTGCTGCCTGTATGTTCCCCTCCCTCTGCTGCAGTACCTTCCACCTCCCGGTTGCCTCCTGTCTTCCCGAAGACCGCAGAACGGTGAGTCGGCGGCAGCACACGCAGTGCTGACCACCAGTTTATAAAAGGGGACTGTATTTGTTGTGAAAAGCGCATTAGGCGCTTGTAAGAGGTGGCCGAGCACCGCAGTGGCATCGGGTCGTTAGGACCCTTGATTTTAATATTTATTAAGGAGGCGGGGCTAGCGACGCCTACGGGAGGGGCTAGAGAGCAAGGCCTTTATCACGGCCTATGAATATTTATTAAGAGGCAGGGCAGAGGCGGGGGGTTTCACCAAAATAAGTGACGGCAGGCACTGGGAGCCTGCACATTTAAAGGGGCAACGAATTTAAAAGGGCAAGTCAGGCCCAGATCTAAAGTAGGGCATTAGGCCCATTACAAAGTGGGGCACCAGGCCCATTAGGAAGTGGAGTACCAGGCCCAAAGCAACGTGGGGCACCAGGCCCAGTATCTAGTGGGGCACCAGGCCCATTGTGAAGTGGGGCACCGTGACCAGGCCCAATCTAAAGTGGGGCACCAGGCCCAAGCTAACGTAGGGCATCAGGCCCGAGGTAAAGGTAGGGCATTAGGCCTGAGGTAAAGCCTGGTACTAAAGGGAGGCCCCGGCCTAGCGGAATAGGGCAAATTAGCCTAGTGGTACTACAGGGAGGCCCCGGCCTAGCGGAATAGGGCACGCCAGCCTAGTGGTACTACAGGGAGGCCCCGGCCTAGCGGAATAGGGCAAGCCAGCCTAGTGGTACTAAAGGGAGGCCCCGGCCTAGCGGAATAGGGCAAGCCAGCCTAGTGGCACAAAAGGGAGGCCCCGGCCTAGCAGAATAGGGCAAGCCAGCCTAGTGGTACTAAAGGATTCCCTAGCCACAACGTACAGAAAGGGATCCTATTCCAGAAGACCCTATCTATAGAAACAGGGGTTCATTTGAGAGTGTTCGATTTGCCTATACTGTGAAACTACTGTGATTATTGTACTGCTTATGCTGAACTATTGTCCTAAGTACCTGAACTATTGCCCTAGGTACCTGAGCTATTGCCCTAAGTACCTGAACTATTGTCCGAAGTACCTGAACTATTGTCCGAAGTACCTGAACTATTGGTCTAAGTACCTGAACTATTGTCTGAAGTACCTGAACTATTGTCCGAAGTACCTGAACTATTGCCCTAAGTACCTGAACTATTGTCCTAAGTACCTGAACTATTGCTCTAAGCACCTGGACATTGGCCCTTATCAGTAATAATTACCCCTGAAGTTATAATTTGCCCTCCTCTGGCAAATTATTGTATCATTCCACAGTTCTTTGGGCATTGTTCTGTTATTTGTTTACTACTATATGAAGACAGTCTCAATCTTCTACCACACTGCAGTCTCATAGTGTGATCTGTAATGCCACATACACAGAATCATTCTCTACTCAGAAGAAGATGTCCTTCCAGCATTCTTCACTCCTGGGAGATCATCCATCAGCTCATCCCATCCATTTGTGTAGTCCGCCGAAGTCAAGTCTGTCGCCAGTCGTACAAGTCATACCCGCTGTTTTCTTGTTTTCACAGCTTGAACGCACGTCCGCCGAAACGCATCACGATAGCTGTGCCAGTGTCGTTCCGTATGGTTCCTGTTCCAGATGTCCCGAAGTTGGTCGCCCTCTACAGAAAAGAGAGCTCATCTTGGAGAACCTGTTCTGCGCCCAACCTGGTCGTTCTCCGAAAGTCGAGTCCGTCAAAGCCCAGCCCGGGACCCGTCCGCCGTTTCTTTATTTTGTGTTAGTTCCTGATCCTAGGATTGCAGAGTCCACCATCATCTCTTCAGATTCTTATGGTTCCTGGTCATGTCAGAGTTCCTTCCGAGTTTAGCTGGCCCTTGGAGTGCCGCAGCATCAGTCAGGTTGTGGTAGTCCTCCATTGGATTCATCGCCACACAGATCTTGATCTGTCTTCATCCTTGGCAACCCTGGAAGTGGGTTTTGGCCGAGGGAACCCTTTGTTTCAGTGTGTTATTTCAGGAACCAGTTGCTCTGGTTCTACATTCCGGGCAGCCTTGGAGAGAGTGGGCTTTTGCCAAAGATATATGGTCTGTCTAATAAACCTCTCACCACCCCAGTGGCCTTATCTAAGTCCTTGCTGGGAATTGAGATTAGGGTTCTACAGTTCTGTTTTACTTCCCTTGTAGCTACTAACGAAGAACGACGGTGTACACGAAGACGCCGGATCTCTGGACTCTTGTAATATCTGGACTCTTATGGAAATGTGTGATGCTAATCACCCTAATGCAGTGCTGAGTAGCTTATGTCACCTGATCCTCATTTAGAGTATAGAAGTATAGACTAGTGTCAGAATAAGAGTGGCAGTAGGCCTAAAGTTTATTCTTGTAGTAATAACCGTAGAAGTGGTAGATAAAAGTATTTCCCTGTTTTATTGCCCTATTGTTCGTGGGCAACCCCTCCTCCTTCTTGTGACTGTGTCTGTCTACCCTTGGTACAAAATAAACGCCCTGAGGGCATCGAAGCACTAAGTTGAGTCCTGCCTCTCCTTGTGTGGATGACAGTTATCCTATCCACATAATTCGGACCTTGGTGCCTCACTCATCTCTTTTCACCACCTTTAGAGTAGAGCTCTGTCTTCAACTGAGCACCTCTAGACCATCTCAAGAGCATCACATACCTAAAAAGTTTTGGCGTAGTCGGCAGGATAGAGATAAGTATTTTTCCGAGGAGTCCAAAGTTAGAGTGGCTTAGTAGGAAGCACAAATGGAGCCAGGGTGTAGTAGTGAATTGTCTGGAGGAGACCGAGATGGACTTAGAGGGAATATCCCACCATCTCCACTAACCATGCCATACTACTTTGGAGTGCCATGGCTTCCACAGTTTTCCAGAGAGAAAGATGGGGATGGAATCAGCAACCTGGTAGAATTCCGTTCAAAGATGCAAGCCATGTTCCAGCTGTATCAAATCCCCGAGCAACAGAAGGTTGAAATTTTAATTGGGCAACTAAAGGGAGCTGCCCACCATGAAGTTCAATCATGGCCGAATGGAGCAAAAGCCACAGTGGACCAGATACTCCAGAGGCTACAGCAGATTTTCGATTCTAGGACTGTGTCTGACCTCAAAATGAAGTTCTTTTCATGTACCCAGAAGTCTCAAGAGACCCTGAGAGAGTTTGCACTGAGTCTACAAGAGCTGTTACGAGCAATAGAGAAAGTAGACGCAGCAGAGATCCGAGATGCAGATAGAGTACTAGTCAAAAAATTTGTCGAAGGAGTGCAAAGTGAGGCCCAGAAAAGAGAACTACGCATGCTGCATTTGCAGAACCCTGAAGTTGACTTTCTGGATTTTAAAGAGAAAGCCATTCGCATATTTGGTTCAAGACATTCTAGAGAGGAAGCTCCAGCATATCCCCAAATCTCTATTGGAACTCAGTGGCCGACCTACACTACCAAGGGATGGAAAGAAGACCATTCTTGGCAATTAGGACTCCAGCCAGAGGAAATGTCCTTACGAAGACAAGAACCGGAAAGAGAAGCTGTTGCCTACCCGAGCTGGCGTTCAGAACATGAGCAGATACCTGACCCAAGGGTACAGACACCGATATGTTCTATACAGATGGGCGCTCAACAACATTCGGAGCTGACTGAGCAGATTGCTACGCTGACCAACCAGATGGCAGAGATGTATAAGGAGATGCAGAGTTGGAAAGCTGGGTGGAAGAATGAGAAAAGCTTTGTTCCTTCAGGAAAAGAAAGGAAACATGACCAAATGAACCACTTGAGAAGGAGTGAAGGGAGACACTCCACAGATCAATTTGATAGTGAAGGAAGGCCCATATGTCGCCAGTGCGGTGTTAGTGGCCATATAGAAAGGAGATGTGGTCAGCCAGTAAATAACACCTTAAATTTAAACAGGAATTCTTCGGGGATGAGGACCGACCCTCAAAGAGCAGCCGATCAGGTCCAGCAGTCCCGCTAGAGCAGTCGTGTTTTGTTGGTAAAAGCCCCATGATTCCTGTCAAGGTTGATGGCATCGAGCTTATGGCACTATTGGACACCGGATCGCAAGTCACCACCTTGCAAGGAAGAGAGTTCCGAAGATACTGGACACCTAATGATCTGAAGCCACCTCCTAGATCTTGGGTAAAGTTGATCGCAAGCAACGGTGATGAGGTACCATATTTAGGCTATCTGGAAGCCGATGTACAGCTAGGAAAGAACATTCAATGCAACACAGGCATCATTGTGAGTGACACTGAGAGTGATCAGCTGCCACCACTCATTCTCGGGATGAACATTCTACAGAATTGCTTCAGTGAATTAGTGAGCATCCTTCAGCAGCAAGCCAAACACATACCTCGAGTAGAGAAACATGCCCTGCAACAAACTATCTACAACTTGCAATGCCATCAACGATTCGCTAATGCCGAGGGTGAAATCGGTGAAGTAAGGGTGATGGATGCTAGACCAGTAACCTTGAAACCAGGCACCGAAACCACTTTGTGGAGCAAAGCAAAGGTGGGCCCAAGGGGTCAAGACTATGACGCCCTAGTAGAACCTTACCCAATGAACAAGGAAGAGCCATTAATAGTAGCTAGGAGCGTAGCTATGGTGATCAGAGGTAGGATACCAGTCTGAGTGCTAAATTATGGGACTCATGATGTACAACTGTACTGGAACCAGCCGGTTGCTCAGATCCACACGGTGTGTTTACAGGACATTGTCAAAGCTGGGGAAGAAATGGAGAAAGTGCCGGAAGATGGGATGGAAAGCGACCAGAGACCAGAATGGACCAAGGAGATTAAAGTTGGCAATACGAAAACCAGCATGAAGCAAAGAGCCGATGTTTTGAAAGTGGTTTTACACCGAAAGGAAGCTTTCAGCCAACACCCCTTGGATTTTGGGTCAGCTCGTGGGGTACAGCATCACATCAGTACCCATGGACATCCGCCTATCAGAGAGAGATTTAGGCCGATTCCACCAGCCATGTACCAGCAAGTCAAAGAAATGATTAAGGAGATGAAAGAGGCGAATGTGATAAGAGAAAGTCATAGCCCATGGGCAGCGCCAATTGTTCTGGTCAAGAAGAAGGATGGTAAGATCCGATTCTGTGTGGATTATCACAGGTTAAATGCCATCACTCATAAAGACGCATACCCTTTGCCTAGGATAGAAGATTCCCTCATGGCTCTTCAATCACCAGCTGTATTCTCCACTCTAGATTTGACCA
This sequence comes from Neoceratodus forsteri, assembly GCA_016271365.2. Classification (NCBI taxonomy): domain Eukaryota; kingdom Metazoa; phylum Chordata; order Ceratodontiformes; family Ceratodontidae; genus Neoceratodus; species Neoceratodus forsteri. The sequence goes on from CM057455.1 coordinate 706,872,315, forward strand.
GCGGATACTAGCAGGTTCCTATGGCACCCCAGGATCAGGAGAAAACAGCTTTTATCACCCCATGGGTTTATTTGAATTCACCAGGATGCCTTATGGATTGTATAATGCACCGGGAACTTTCCAAAGGCTAGTGGAACATTGTCTTGTGAGCCGAAATTTTGATACCCTGTTGTTGTACTTAGATGATATTATTGTATATTCAAAAATGCGAGACGATCACTTGCGTCACCTGGATGAAGTGTTCCAAAAGTTGATCCAGTACGGTCTGAAAATAAAACCGTCCAAATGTCACCTGTTGCAGACCAAAGTAAGTTATTTGGGATATATAGTCTCCGTGGATGGAGTGACACCAGACCCAGAGAAGATCGAAGCAGTAAAGAAATGGCCTGTTCCTACCACCATTAGAGAGGTCTGGAAATTCTTGGGATTTGTTGGATATTACCGAAGATTTATTAAGAATTTCTCAAAGATTGCTGTGCCTTTACACGGAGTCTTGAGAGGGTCAGCAGAGGGTAGAGTCCCAAAGAATCGCCTGGCTACATGGGATACTGAGCAACAAGAGGCCTTCGATCTATTGAAAAAGATACTTACTGAAGCTCCTATATTGGTGTATCCAGACTATGCAAAACCTTTTCTGTTGTATACCAATGCCAGCAACAAAGGATTGGGTGCGATACTCGCACAAGAACAGAATGGTGTGGAAAGAGTAATAGCCTACGCAAGCAGAGGATTAAGAGGCTCCGAGCGCAACGACGCCCGCTATAGCTCTTTCAAACTGGAATTTTTAGCACTGGTCTGGGCTATCGCGGAGAAATTTCGACAATATTTAGCTGCCACCCCTTTCACAGTCTTCACGGACAATAATCCTTTAGCACACTTGAATACTGCAAAGCTAGAAGCCCTCGAGCAAAGGTGGGCCTCTCGACTTGCGAATTACCAATTTTCCATAAAGTATCACTCTGGTAAATCTAATGTGAATGCTGATGCCTTGTCCCAGATACCTGAACACGGAGAATCCGAAATAGATGACACCCCGCTGGAAAATATAGAAATGCCACTTTTCTGCAGGTACCAGCTGAGATTGTACAGGCATGCTGTCAACTTGCTCCTGAGTTTAAAGTGGAAGATCAACCAGAAGTGGATGACATGATTGCGAATCAAAAGAATCTATGGGTAAAACTACAAAGCCAAGACCCTATAGTTCACCAAGTAAAAGATCTAGTTGTTCAACAGAGGCGCATGACCAGAAAAGGAAGAAAGAAGTTGAACACAGAAATGATGAAACTTTGGAGGCACAGAACTCGTCTGACCATAGAAGATTATCATCTGGTTAAGAAGAGTAGAGATCCTACCACACACACACAGATAACTCAAATTGTAGTTCCAAAGACCAGTGCTTCCGTAGTGTTGGAGGCATACCATGACAACTCAGGACATTTCAGTCACAAGAAAATGGAAGCTATCATCAGGAGATTTTATTGGGTAGGAATGCGAAACGATATAATAAAATGGTGTGAGGAATGTCCAGCATGTAACTTAAAGCGCAAGGAAAAGGTGAATCAGAGAGCTACTCTCCATCCAATAGTCAGTAACGCATCGTTGGAACTAGTTGCTCTTGATCATTTGAAGTTGGACCCTAGCTCAAATGGACACGTTTATATCCTCACTATGGTGGATCACTTTTCCAAGTTCGTGGTTGCAAGTGCAGTAAAAGACCTATCTGCTCGAACTACTGCCGAAACCTTTATGAGATGTTTTGTACGACCTTACGGATATCCCACAAAAATCCTAACAGATCAAAGAATGTCTTTCAAATCTCAACTCTTTCATGAACTTTGTGCTCTGTATGGAACCCATAAGTTAAAAACCACTGCTTACCACTCCCAAGGTAATGGACTTTGCGAAAGAACAAACCAGATTCTCCTAGAAATGTTGCGAGCTCTACCAGAATATAAACGTCCCTTCTGGCCAGCTTTACTTCCTGAACTCACGTATCTGTATAATAATTAAGCAATAAGGCACGACAGGGTGTGGTATATCGTGGGATATCGTCACGCCTCGGGTGGTTGGGCACGAGGCCGCAGGCCGAGTGCGTCCAACCATCCGGTAACGATATCCTGACATCCACTGATGACTATATTACTATTAGAACTGGCTTAAAGTTTCAGTTCATTTATTTTAAAAAAAAATGTTTTAAATACTTTTTTTTATTGTATTTGTGATGTGAAGTATACCTTTTAATTAAAAAGTGCACAGTTTCTACTTTGTCCAGCAGATGGTGCTGCTGCTACATGGTGACTGAGCTCTGTTAGTGTGTGAAGCTGCTAATCTGCCAGGGTATTTTCAGTCTCTGTGTGTCATCGGTGGTCCCCGGTCTGCCGATAAATGCGTTGATGGTGATGGACTCAGGCATGGTGAGCTTTAGTAAATGAAATAAAATTAAGTTGGTGATCGATAAATGAGGATTAGGAAGTAATGGGGCGAGGATGAGTTTAGTCAGTGTAGAAAGCGCTGCCGCTGCCGTTTTGAAACCAGTGCGTGCTTCAGGAGGTGAGAAACATGTTCGCTGGGCACGGTTAGTTTTAAAATAGCTGGATATTGTTTTTGAGGCTTTCGTGAATGACTTAATGTGGTCCTGAGTAAACGGATGTTCAGCATTTCTACGGTTTGAAAAAATCTACAGGCGAGCGATGTAGCGAGCGTTTAGGGTCGGAGGAGTTTGTTAATGTGGCTTAGTAAGGAGGCTGGTGGCACCGGAGCTTTTTTAAAGCCATGATGATGTAGCCCGATATCATCACGGCTTTAAAGAGCTGTTGGCCAATCAGATTGCTCCATTTATGATCGCCGGTTCATAATACGATTCATTGCTCAAGAACCTGTTGATTTCCAACCCCGCAGATCTCAAAGATCAAACACAGGTATCCTCTTAGAAGGTATATCACAGAAGCTTCTCAACTCGTACCTTGGTACAACAAGTAGATCTAATCCAAGTAATTTCCCAGACACAGTCACTTTAGGGTAAATCTTCAAAACAAAAATTTACAGTACAGTAGATGTTTTAAGAATATTTTAGAGATTTTAAGAGTGTTTTATTAACGTAAGACTTCATAGAGTATTAAGTAAGATTTTAGAGGTTGTTAAGATGATACATTTTATAAAGTGTAAAGGGAATACATGGCGACATGTATTTTTAGGCTGGCCCGAATCTGTAATGCCCCAAAGGTGGTCATTCCAGAAAAAAAATAAAATAAATAAATAAACCAAAAGTCCACAGGTGCTCAGGGTACCTGCTGCAAGTATAGGCAGCAGGGTACAATGCTAAGGGGCCCCTAGACATAAAGATTCAACCTCCTGGTACAAGAAAACACTGTAAATAAAAGAAAAAGCACCCTGTGCACTTACAGCTGGTCAAAAGTCAGATATTAAAAGCAATATATGTCATAATGGTCTGGATGGAATGTTGTGCTGAGCGGCTCATGCACAGCATTCCAATCCAGCCAATCTAGAACCCAGGCAGGTTTAACTATGAATAACAATTCTACAGTTGTTCAGTTAGTCAGTAGCTGTTGGACTGTGGAGTAGAGAGGATCACAGGAGTGCAACAGGGACTTATGGCTTACCTGGGGTTGTGAAGCCAGTCCTGTTGACTCCCTGGTGAGTCCCCTCCTCCAGTCCACCGAAGAATCCTGCGCTGCAGTGTTGAGGTCATCAGTGGTGCCATCAGGGCACCACGAAGAAGGAAATGCCGTTTTCCCCACGTTTGTGGGCTTGTTTACCCTCCGTTTATTTATTTTTGCCCGCCCCGAGGTTTAAACAGTAACTCTGGTCCCACGTCGGTGGCAGAGAAGTGCCGCATCTCCCTTTTGGCCATCGGAGGCTCCCCGAGTTGTATCTCTTGCTGCCTGTATGTTCCCTCCCTCTGCTGCAGTACCTCCCACCTCCCGGTTGCCTCCTGTCTTCCCGAAGACCGCAGAGCGGTGATTCGGTGGCAGCACACGCAGTGCTGACCGCCAGTTTATAAAAGGGGACTCTATTTGTTGTGAAAAGCGCATTAGGCACTTGCAAGAGGCGGCCGAGTGCCGCAGGGGCATTGGGTCATTAGGACCCTTGATTTTAATATTTATTAAGGAGACGGGGCTAGCGACACCTACGGGAAGGGCTAGAGAGCAAGGCCTTTATCACAGCCTATGAATATTTATTAAGGGGCGGGGCAGAGGTGGGTGTTTCACCAAAATAAGTGACAGCAGGCACTAGGAGCCTGCACATTTAAAGGGGCAACGAATTTAAAAGGGCAAGTCAGGCCCAGATCTAAAGTAGGGCATTAGGCCCATTATAAAGTGGGGCACCAGGCCCAAAGTTTAGAGGGACATTAGGCCCATTATAAAGTGGGGCACCAGGCCCATTAGGAAGTGGGGCACCAGGCCCAATCTAAAGTGGGGCACCAGGCCCAAGCTAATGTAGGGCATCAGGCCCGAGGTAAAGGTAGGGCATTAGTCCTGAGGTAAAGCCTGGTATTAAAGGGAGGCCCCGGCCTACCGGAATAGGGCAAATTAGCCTAGTGGTACTACTGGGAGGCCCTGGCCTAGCGGAATAGGGCAAGCCAGCCTAGTGGTACTAAAGGGAGGCCCTGGTCTAGCGGAATAGGGCAAGCCAGCCTAGTGGTACTATAGAGAGGCCCCGGCCTGGCCGGAATAGGAGCAAGCTCTTCTAGTGGTACAAAGGAGGCCCGGCCTGGCGAATAGAGCAAGCCAGCCTGAGTGGTACTAAAGGGAGGCCCTGGTCTGGCGTAATAGGGCAAGCCAGCCTAGTGGTACTACAGGGAGGCCCCGGTGTAGCGGAATAGGGCAAGCCAGCCTAGTGGTACTATAGGGAGGCCCCGGCCTAGCAGAATAGGGCAAGCCAGACTAGTGGTAATAAAGGGAGGCCCCAGCCTAGCGGAATAGGGCAAGCTAGCCTAGTGGTACAAAAGGGAGGCCCCGGCCTAGTGGAATAGGGCAAGCCAGCCTTGTGGTACTAAAGGATTCCCTAGCCACAACGTACAGAAAGGGATCCTAATCCAGAAGACCCTACCTATAGAAACAGGGGTTCATTTGAGAGTGTTCGATTTGCCTATACTGTGAAACTACTGTGATTACTGTACTGCTTATGCTGAACTATTGTCCTAAGTACCTGAACTATTGCCCTAGGTACCTGAACTATTGCCCTAAGTACCTGAACTATTGTCTGAAGTACCTGAACTATTATCCGAAGTACCTGAACTATTGGTCTAAGTACCTGAACTATTGTCTGAAGTACCTGAACTATTGTCCGAAGTACCTGAACTATTGCCCTAAGTAGCTGAACTATTGCTCTAAGTACCTGAACTATTGTCCTAAGTACCTGAACTATTGCTCTATGCACCTGAACATTGGCCCTTATCAGTAATAATTACCCCTGAAGTTATAATTTGCCCTCCTCCGGCAAATTATTGTATCATTCCACAGTTCTTTGGGCATTGTTCTGTTATTTGTTTACTATTGTATGAAGACAGTCTCAATCTCCTACCACACTGCAGTCTCATAATGTGGTCTGTAACGCCACATACGCAGAATCAGTCTCTACTCAGAAGAAGATGTCCTTCCAGCATTCTTCACTCCTGGGAGATCATCCATCAGCTCATCCCATCCGTTTGTGTCATCCACCGAAGTCGAGTCTGTCACCAGTCGTACAAGTCATACCTGCCGTTTTCTTGTTTTCACAGCTTGAATGTACGTCCTCCAAAACGTATCACGACAGCTGTGCCAGTGTTGTTCCGTATGGTTCCTGTTCCAGATGTCCCGAAGTTGGTCACCCTCTACAGAAGAGAGAGCTCATCCTGGAGAATCTGTTCTGTGCCCCACCTGGTCGTTCGCCGAAAGTCGAGTCCGTCGAAGCCCAGCCCGGGGCGCGTCCGCCGTTTCTTTGTTTTGTGTTAGTTCCTGATCCTAGGATTGCAGAGTCCACCATCATCTCTTCAGATTCTTATGGTTCCTGGTCCTGTCAGAGTTCCTTCTGAGTTCAGCTGGCCCTTGGAGTGCCGCAGCATCAGTCAGGTCGTGGTAGTCCTCCATTGGATTTATTGCCACGCAGATCTTGATCTATCTTTGTCCTTGGCAACCCTGGAAGTGGGTTTTGGCTGAGGAACCCTTTGTTTCAGTGTGTTATTTCAGGAACCAGTTGCTCTGGTTCTACATTCCGGCAGCCTTGGAGAGAGTGGGCTTTTGCCGAAGATATATGGTCTGTTTAGCAAACCTCTCACCACCCCAGTGGCCTTATCTAGGTCCTTGCTGGGAACTGAGATTAGGGTTCTACAGTTCTGTTTTACTTCCCTTGTAGCTACCAACGAAGAACGACGGTGTACACGAAGACGCTGGATCTCTGGACTCTTGTAATATCTGGACTCTTATGGAAATGTGTGATGCTAATCACCCTAATGCAGTGCTGAGTAGTTTATGTCACCTGATCCTCATTTAGAGTATAGAAGTATAGACTAGTGTCAGAATAAGAGTGGCAGTAGGCCTAAAGTTTATTCTTGTAGTAATAACCGTAGAAGTGGTAGATAAAAGTATTTCCCTGTTTTATTGCCCTATTTTTCGTGGGCAACCCCTCCTCCTTCTTGTGACTGTGTCTGTCTACCCTTGGTACAAAATAAACACCCTGCAGGCATTGAAGCACTAAGTTGACTCCTGCTTCTCCTTGTCTGGATGACAGTTATCCTATCCACATAATTCGGACCTTGGTGCCTCGCTCATCTCTTTTCACCACCTTTAGAGTAGAGCTCTCTCTTCAACTGAGCACCTCTTGACCATCTCGAGAGCATCACAGGTGGCTATCTATGTTAGGGAGGTAATTAAAGCAACTGAAATTTGGGGAATGCAGAAGAGAGTGGAAGCACTGTAGGTCACCCTGGAGACATGACATGGCACCACCATTCACATTGGCATGATCTTCAGACCTCCAGCACAAGGGGAGGAGATGGACATGGTACTATTGGAAGCCATCCACAAAATGACAGCCAAAGGTGAAGTGATGCTGGTGGGAGACTTCAGTTTGCCTTATGTGGATTGGAACATTGAGGCTGTAGACACAGCCAGGAGCAGATGCATCCTGGATGCCGTGCAGGAGCATTTCTCTAGCCGCTTGTGGCAGAACCTACCATAGAAAGAACAGTATTGGACCTGGTACTCACTAATGGGAACAGAGTCACCAATGTACTGGTGATTGGCCACCTGGGGTCCAGTGATCATTGTATGGTGTGGTTCAATGTGAGAACAGTGGAGGAGTCCAACCACATGAAAGCAAGGGTCCTGGATTTCAGACAGGTCAACTTTGCCAGAATGGGAGAATGTCTCAAGGAAGCCCTGGCAAGGGAAGAAGAAGGGGGGATGTAGAGAAACAATGGGCAAACCTTAAGGGAGCCATAGCAGAAGCAACAAGCCTTTGTGTTAGGCAACTAAGCAAAACAAACAGAAAGAAAAAAACACTATGGTTCTCAAAGGATGTGGCTGGGAAGGTAAGAGAGAAAAGGCTAGCTTTCAGGAGGTATAAGGAAACACAGAAGGAAAGGAGACAGGGAACTGTATCTGGAAAAGAAGTTAGGAGTGCAAAGGCACAAAAGGGATTAAAAATAGCTCAGGCAATAAAGAAAGGAGACAAGACCTTTTACAGGAACATTAGTGAAAGAAAGAAGACCAGGGGTGGGATTGTGAGGTTAAAAAGGGAGGGAGAGGTGTGTATGGAGGTGGATCTAGAAAAAGCAACAATCATGAACAGATATTTTTGTTCAGTATTCCCAGAAGAATGGAAAAGGAGAAAGACCAGTATTGAGCGATAGGAGCACCAGTGGGAGAGAGGTGGACACCAGCTTGTTTATGGAGGAAAGAGTCCTAATGGAATTCGAGAATCTAAAAGGGGACAAGGCTATGGGGCTGAATGGGATACATCCCAGAATATTAACAGAACTTAGAGAGGTGTTGGCAGCACCACTAACAGCCCTATTCAACAAATTGATAGGTAGGGGTGATTCCAGGAGACTGGACAAGGGCAAATGTAGTCCTTCTCCAAAAAAGTGGGAACCGGGAGGAGACTGGCAACTACAGACCAGTTGGTCTGACCTCGGCGGTGAGGAAATCAATGAAGTCAATGCTAAAGGAAAGCATTGTGATATTTCTTGAATTCAGCAGAGCACAGGATTCGAGGCAGCATGGAATCACAGTGGGAAAGTTTTGTCAAACAAATCTGATAGATTTATTTGACTGGGTGACCAAGGAGGTAGATCAGGGAGGGACAGTTGTTATGGCCTACCTAGATTTCAGCAAGGCCTTCAACACCGTCCCACATAGGACATTGGTAAATAAGTTGGGCAGCCTGGGAGTGTGCTCCAAAGATGATAAATTGGTTTAGAAACTGGTTGAGTGACAGGACACAGAGTGGTGGTTAATGGTGTTCCATCTGAGGAGAGGGGGATGACCTTTAATGTCTTCATAAGCAACATTGTAGATGGGCTGGAGGGGAAGTATGCCTCTTTGCAGACTAGGATCTGTAATAGGGTCAACACTCTTGGGGGGATGAGAAAGGATCTAAACATGCTTGAGGAGTGGTCAATAGTGTGGCAGCTAAGATTCAATGCAAAGTAGTGCAAAGTCATGCATTTAGGGTACATCAATCCAAGAAAGGAGTACAAGATGGGGAGAGGTACTAACAGCCACCAATCAAGAAAGGGATCTGGGGGTACTCACATCTGATGATCTGAAGGTAACCAAACAATGTGAGAAGGCTGTGGGGAGATCCAGTTGGATGCTAGGGTATTTAGGGAGAGGTATCACCAGCAGAAAAAAGGAGGTGGTTATGCCACTGTACAGATTACTAGTGAGACCTCATCTGGGGTACCGTGTCCAGTTCTATAGGCCAGATCTCCAGAAGGACATAGACAAAATTGAGGCAGTCCAGAGAAGGGCAACAAAAATGGTGCAAGGACTGCACCAAAAGTCATTAAGGAAAGACTAGAGGACCTCAATATGTATTCCATGGAGGAGAGGAGAGAGAGGGGGATATGATAGAGACATTCAAGTACCGCAAGGTATAAACAATGTATAGGAAGGTAGCATCTTTCAGAAAAGAAGGTATTCAAGAACCAGGGGGCATGATATGAGGCTAGAGGGGGATAGGTTCAGGGGCAACATGAGGAAGTACTTTTTCACATAAAGAGTAGTGGATGCTTGGAACAGCCTCCCTGAGGAGGTGTGGGGGTGAAAACAGTAGGGAAATTCAAGGATGCATGAGATAGACATAAGAGTACTCTAGTAATAGGGAAGAGAAGGTAAGCCACAGATCAACTAGGGTATGCGGTATTGTATTAAGATAGGGAAAAGGGGCAGATTAGATGGGTCACACGGTCCTTATCTGCTGTCACCTTCTATGTTTCTTTGACCCCCTTCCACTATAATAAGTTATTTACTGACATATACTGAGCTCTGAAGACAGAGCTCAGGATGACTTGCTCATCCTGGTGGCCATCATTCCATAGTACATTCACGGCCAAAGGACAAATCAGGATCAAACGTGGACCTGCCTGTGTGCACACTAATGAAAATGGTGTGTTTCCCCCCTCCTTCACTGTCTTGGTCTATTGCCTCTGCTCTGACAGGTGCACTTCCAGTTGCTTGCAATTACATTACTGGTTGCAGCTGTGTGTATACTAATCTAGCATTTAGCTGCAGAAGTTGCACAAACTGCTTTTTGGCACCCACAAAGCACATCAGAAATTCTATATTGCACTTGATATCTGCAACAAACGTGCACTTTTGCTTAATTCTGTGGGAGGTGAAACTAACCACTCTTGGTAATTGCTTTTTATTCACATTTATTTAGTGTTTAACCAAGAAGGGGCTTGTAAACTCTGTTTATCTTGTTAGTAACTTCAGAAGGATTTAAATACTGCATTTGGGTAGGTCCTTGGAGGTAGCTAGATTGTCTACTAGGATTTGCTGACAGTTAAACTATTTTTAAATGAATTACAGTTGGCTGAGGAGTTGAAAAAGAAACTTGTAAACTCTGCTTATCTTGGAAGTAACCTCATAAGTGTTTGAATACTGCATTCTGGGTGTCCCTTGGGGGTAGCTGGATTGACTACTAGGATTTTGGGACAGAAACTATTTTAAATAATTTACTGGTGCGTAGGAGTTTGTGATAGTTAAACTCTTTTTAACAGAGTTACTGGGGTTAAGGAGTGGTCACAGAAAAACCTGCAGTGTGAAACAGGAAAAGACAGTCTTTCAAGCAACAGAGGGTGATGGATCTAGGTTTACGTTTGTTTGTTACAATTCTTAAGATTTTCAGTGCAGGAAGAGTTTAAAGCACAGTTGACTTATTTTGGGGCTGACAGCTCTCGGAGCACAAACCACCAGGCCTGTTTTGGGGCTGGAAAGGTTTATCTGTGTCTGACTTGGATGTGTGGATTTTTCTCTGTTTGATTAGCAGGGTATTTCTCTATCAAATTGTTGTGTAGGGCATCTTGCTGACAGGAAGGCACTCATTGTAGCAGTGGGTCAGAGCTTTTAGCTGATTGTTTTGCGAGGGCACAGTTTAGGCCCAACCCCTTCCTACCCTCACCCCACCCACCCTGGAAATAGTTACTTTATACCTGGGGTTCTGACATCATTTCCTCAAGAGTGCAAGGTGCATGTCACTGTCATATCCTCTCTAGCATACTGCACTGACAATATAAGCATACACATTGTATATTATAAATATATATTTCTATATTACAAACCAATCACACACAAAAAAAAAACAAATATGGGGAGTAGTGCAATGTAATGGCTGTGGGGCAGCAGTCTTCTGGGAGTCTTTCTGGAGGCTGAGATGCTGCCCTATTTTCAGACAACTCTCTGCCCTAAGGGAGGAAGTTGCCCGTCTTCAGGCCACACTGGACAGTAGTATGGGGACCTTCCCCCAGGTCACACTGGACAGTAGGAAGGGAACCTCCCCCATCCAGGGAGCACCACAGTCACCACCACTACCTCAGAGGTTGTGAAGAAAACACAGCAGTTGGACCACAGTGGGCTCAGGAAGGGTGAGGATAGTGGAACGGAGGCACACCAAGTCAGTTGTTCCACTCCACAATCCATACACCATTCTGGGGGAGCATAGCTCCCGTATGGATGCACCCACAGAGGAGACTAAGGAAGCTGAGGACAGCTGTCACAAGGGTGGCCCATAGGAAGGAGGCAGAGGACACCACAAGGAAAGGAAGCAGCTCCTGGTGGGGGACTCAATTATTAGGGGGATAGAACTGGGAGGAGCTGGGAAAACTGAAGTAAGGTGCCTGACTGGTGCCATGGCTTGGAGGGACAGGAAGCGCATCCTCAGGATCACGACAACAGCTGCAAGGGATTCTGAACTGGACTTAATTGTCCACCTAGGGACAAATGACTTGGCTCATCATGAGGTTAGAGCAGTGCAGGAGGACATTGCAGAGTTGGGGAGGGGCCTAAGACAAGTAGCACACACAGTATCCTTCTCAGAGGTGCTGCCTGTCAAAGGCATGGGTGAGGCGAGGGTAATTGGCACCATGCAGTTTAATGAATGGTTGAAAAAATGGTGTGGAGCACAGGGGTTTGGCTTCATTGGGGACTGGGGTTCCACCTGGAGGACACCAGCCTATACTGGCAGGATGGTCTGCATCTATCCAGGAAGGAACAAGTCTTTTGAGCAATCGGTTTAAATGCTTCATTGGCAAGCTTTTAAACTAGTCAAAGGAGGAGGCACTGACAAGCAGCAGAAAAATCCCAGCCTCTCCCTACAAAACAGGGTACTAAATGAGAAAAAGACCAAGGTAGAACGGTCAGTGGGGGATGCTGCAACAGAAGGTAAAGCCATCAAAAAATGGAGAGCAATGAGCACCAATGCCCGTAGTCTAGGTAACAAGCTTCCTGAATTAGTGGCCTTGATGGAGGAGGAACATCTGGATATCGTGGCAGTCACAGAAACATGGTACACATAAGACCATGACTGGGACATAAACATACCAGGATACACTATCTACAGGAGGGACAGGAGGGTAAAGAGGAGGAGGTAGCTCTTTACATAAGGGAAGGAATAAAAGCAACAGAACAAAAGGGTAAACAGGGAGGAGAAGAAGCACTGTGGGTAAATTTGGAGACAGGCAATGGCACCACAATCCGCACGGGTTGATACAGACCCTTCTCAGGGGAGGAAATGGACAAGGAAATGATAGAAAGTATACTTAGAATGGCAGAAAAGGGGAGATATTGCTGATGGGTGATCTGAATATGCCAGATGTTAACTGGAGTGCAGCTGCAGCTGCCACTCAAGAGTGCAGTTATTCTAGATGCCCTACAGGGGCATGCCTTAGACAACTAGTACTGGAGCCCACTCAGAGAGGAGCAATATTAGACTTCATACTCTCAAATGGAGATGGAGAGAGGATCACAGATGTAAGTGGGTAGCCATCTGGGAACTAGCGACCATCGAACAGTATGGTTCACAATAAACACAGCAATAGAGTCAAGCCATACAAAGACAAAAGTACTGGACTTTAGGAGGGCTGACTTTGCCAAAATGGGTGAGTGCCTAAGGAATGCACTAGCAAATGGGCAGGAAGGAGGGGTGGAAGAACAATGGGGAATAATTAAAACTGCCATCACAGAGGTAATGAGCCTTTGTGTGAAGCAAATAAGCAAAACAAGATGATGTAAGAAACCACTATGGTTCTCAAAGGAAGTGGCAGTGAAGGTTCAAGAGAAAAAGAAAGCATTCAGGAAGTACAAGGAATCGCAGAAGGAGCAGGACAGAGAACTGTATCAGTTAAAGCAAAGGAGACTGGGAAGGCAGTCAGAACAGCAAAGGCCCAAACCAAGGAAAAGATAGCCAACTCAGTTAAGAAGGATAAAACCTTTTATAGGTACATCAGGGAGCGAAGGAAGACCAAGGAGGGATAGTGAGGCTTAATAAAGGGAGGAGGGTGGGCAGAGGGTGACTGTGAAAAGGCAGAGATACTAAACAAATATTTTTGCTCAGTATTTACAAAGGAAGAGGGAGGTACATAAAACAAACAGTAGTAACACTCTGGATACAGAAGTTGATACCGCCCATTTACAGAAGAAAGGGTTCTGAAAGAACTCTTAAAACTGAAGGTGGACAAAGCAATGGGGCCTGATGGGATTCATCCCAGAATTCTAAAAGAACTAAGGGTAGAACTAGTGACACCACTGACTACCGGTTTTAACAAATCATGGGAGGATGGGGTGGTATCCGAGGACTGGAGGAGGGCAGATTTGATTCCCCTTCACAAAAGTGGGAGCAAGGCAGAAGCAGGAAACTATAGACCTGTTAGTTTAACCTCAGTGATAGGGAAAATGATGGAATCACTTCTAACGGAAAGAATTGTTGAGTATCTAGAGGTCAGAGGGGCACAGGACCCCAGGCAGCATGGATTCACAGCGGGAAGGTCATGCCAAATGAATCTGATAGATTTCTTTGACTGGGTGACCAAAGTAGTAGATCAGGGAGGGGCTGTGGACATGGCCTACCTAGACTTTAGCAAGGCATTTGACACAGTCCCACACAAAAGATTAATATACAAGTTAGCCAGCCTGGGAGTGGGTCCCAAGATGACAGCCTGGGTAAAGAATTGGCTGGAGAATAGGACACAGAGAGTAATAGTAAATGGAGTCCACTCAGAAGAAAGGAGGGTTACTAGTGGAGTACCGCAGGGTTCAGTATTAGGACCGGTCCTCTTCAATGTCTTTATAAGCGACATTGCAGAAGGACTGGAAGGAAAAGTATGTCTCTTTGCAGATGACAATAAGATCTGCAACAGAGTTGATGCACAGGGTGGGGTGGAAAGGATGAGAAGGGACTTGGCAAGGTTAGAGGAATGGTCAAATGTATGGCAGCTTAGATTCAATGCTAAGAAGTGCAAGGTAATGCACCACAAAAAACCCAGGGAAGAGTACACAATGGGGGTGAGATACTAATAACAACAAAATGGAAAGGGACCTGGGGTAGTCATGTCAGATGACCCAAAGATGGGCAAGCAATGTGAGAGGGCAGCAAGGAGGGTTGGGGATACTGGGATGCATAGGGAGAGGCATCACCAGTAGAAAACAGGAAGTTATTATCCTCTGTACAGACAGCTGGTGAGACCCCATCTGAGTTCTGTGTGCAGTTCTGGAGACCCAATCTCTGCAAAGACATAGACAGGATGGAAGCTGTCCAGAGGAGGGCACTAAAATGGTGCAGGGTCTGCACCGGAGACATATGAAGAGAGACTTATGAGAGCTTATATATAGCCTCGAGGAATGGAGGGAGAGTGGGGGACATGATAGAAACTTTTCAAGTACCTCAAGGGAATCAACAAAGTCCAAGAGGGTAGCATCTTTCAAAAAGAGGTGTGCAAGAACAAGAGGCACATTTGAAGATAGAGGGGGTGGCTCAGAGGTAATTTAAGGAAGTATTTTTTCACAGAGGGTTGTGGATGCATGGAGCGGCCTTCCGGAGGAGGTTGTGGAGTCAAAATCAGTGGTGGAATTCAAGCATGCATGGGATAGTCACAAGGCAATTCTGGGGGGTGGTGGTAGGAAGAAGTAGGCTGCTGGTTAACTAGGATCTGCAGCTTATCCAGTAGGTAGGGAAATGGGCAGACTGGGTGGGCCAAGCGGTCCTTATCTGTCGTCAAATTCTATGTTTCTATGTTTCTATGTAACCCTTCAACTAAGTGGTCTAATATTTAAAACATGCTACTTTAAACTAGGTGTGACCACATACAAATGAATAGCTTGCCAAAGCAATAAACTCTAGTATAGTACACAGTTGTGATTAATTATGTTCCTTGTTCTCTGTGATGGAGTCTGTACCTCCCATCCCTTAGGTAGCTGGAATACCCAGTCTTTTGACACATGACACAAGCACATACTTGCTCAAGGTGAACTACAATAATGTGAGGCTGTGTCAAGGGCCCATTTCTATAATGAAAATCAAAGGCCTTGATTCCCTTGCATTCTTCCATGGTCACTGAAGTTTCAGGACCTTATACTCAGGTTATCTGGGGAGAACTAACAGCCCTAACATTTCCCAGAAAGCAGAATGTCATGAGTTAATAAAACTTACTTTTGTCTGGGGATCCACTTACTCAGAGAAAATGGGCTTACAGGTTTTGTTGCTAGGCAGCACTCTAGTGCAGGGCGTACAGTATCTCTAAGAAAACACAGTACAGTTGGTTAATCCTATGAGTGTCTGTATAAATTGAGGATTGACCCTGCCCTGTGGAGGTCAGTCTGAACTAAAAACCTCTTGTATTAAATCTCCTTAATTTTGTCAGTTTTGTCACAGCAGGTCTCTGAACCACAGGATTTTGTACTAGAATCTAAAGGGTTGAATATTTGTGAAGGCTGCTAGTGTTTCAGGAGTGGCCCATTTTGTGCTATGTTTCCAAAAGGGGTTGCTTAGCAGCAAGTTAGATGCCTGCTGCCAATATTTCGAGAGCCTGGTTAAGGGTGTAATTAAGCCTGAGAAAACAAGAACCATGTTTTGGGCAGTTCCCCAGAACTAATAAAATATTCCTTTGATCTTATTTGGAGAAATGTTAAGGATCCAAGCAGGGTAATGTAAAAAGGCTGACATGCAGTAAGTCCAAAAAGGGAGATTGCATAATTTTTTGGGTGGTTCTGAGAAAGAGTAGTTTCATCTTAGAAGGGTGGCAGAGAATTCCTGCATTAGGAAGGTATGCAGTTTCACCTAGAGGAAGATGAACAAAAAGCAACTGTTCTTAGTGATTACTTCTCCTATGTTTTTACAAGGAAACACAGTGGGCCCCTGCCTGAAAGTGGCATCAATTCGGCTGTGAGGGACATTCCTGAAATAATGCAGCCAGTATTTACCAGAGAAAGCATCCAGAAGGTGCTTGAAGCCTTAAAGGTGATAAAGTCCCATAGCCAGATGGGATGTGCTCAATGGCACTTAAGGAATTTGCTCTGGAACTGACTGAACCCCTAGTAGTGCTATTCAATAGCTCAAATCAGACATTGATAGCTCTGAAAGACTAGAGGGTAGTGGATGCAGTCCTGCTACACAATGGGGGACAAGAAGCAACTGGGAATTAGAGATCTATCTTCTGTAGTAGATAAACTGATGGAGTCACTGATCAAAGAGAGCCTTGTGGACTATCTAGAGGCAGTGGTCTATAGGACAGTAAACAGCATGACATTGTGGCAAGGAGGTCTTGTCAGACCAACCTGATAGTTTTCTTTGACTGAGTAACAAATGTAGTAGATTTACACTAGATAAATTTAAGCAAGGCTTTCAACTCACTGCCACACAGAAGATTTCTGAAGAAGCTAGAGGCTAGAGACATAGTGAGTTGGGCAGAAAACTGGTTAAAGGAGAAATAGCAGAGGGCGGTGGTATATGGTGTCAAATCATAAAAGTGTGAGGTCATGAGTTGGGTGCTGCAGGGATCTGTCCTGGGTTCTGCCTTCTTCACTACAGTATGTTCACAATGACAATGAAGAAGGCATCCAGGGCAAGTCATGTCTCTTTGCAGATGACATAAAGCTCTACGGTAGGGTAGATAGTGACAAAGGGATCAAGGAGATGTGGAGGGATCTACAAGGGCTAAACACATTGTCTGAGGTTTGGCAGTTGAAATTGAATGTTGGAAAATTCAAGGTTTGCACCTACGGGGAAATAAAGAGTACAGAGTACTGGATGGGAGGGGATAAACTGAGCACTATAGCAGAGGAAAGGGGCCTGGCAGGCATTATTAGTTACCTCCTCAAACAATCAAGCCAGTGTAACAAGGCCTATAACAAGATTAATAGGATGCTGGGGTGTATCAGAAGGGGTACTGATAGCAGGAAAATGGGGCACTACTACCTCTATATAGGTCACTGGTGAGGCCACACCTGGAATACTGTGCTCAGTTCTGGACTCCTCACCTAAGGAAGGACAGTGGGCAGGCTGGAGATGATGCAACACAGATTGACAATGATGATTCATAGCTAACAGGGTAGATCTTCTGAAGATTGTCTCAAGGCACAGAACATGTACTTGCTGGAGACCAGACAAGATGTGGGCATATGACTAAGACCATCAAATTCCTGAAGGGGATGAACAAGGTGAACTGCTGGGAACTACTTAGCAAGATTACAGAGTCAAAAACCCGAGGTCACAAGGGGAAACTAGTGGGGGGAAAGTTTAAGAGGGTTGTGAGAAAGTTTTCTTTTACTGAAAGGTTGGTGTAGCCTTGGAACAGTCTACCAGCAGAGATGGTACGCACCAAGACTGTAAATGATCTCTAGCATGGCTGGAATAGAGTGTAGGGTTTGGTGGTTGATCAGGTTATTAGCAATAGGCAGAGGAGAAAGGAGGTGAACCAGGAGGTATAAAACTCCATATAGACAATAGGTCTGGGGCAGATTGGGAACTCTGAGCAGATTAGATGGACCTTTTGGTCTCATTATTTATCTTCCCATGTCTAGGTATGTCTCCAGGGTAATCACATTGTATTTCAATGTTAAAGTTTAGCAAGCTCAACCCTGGCCAATACATAAAGATTTTTATCACATTTATAATGCATCTTTCTAAATTTTTTAAATATTTACAAGGGTGCGCATGGTGTGTGATCAAGCAAAAACAAACAGTTATAATACCAGTGCACCCCCCCAAAGGCTGCTTTAAAGCCTGCAATTCAGCCTGACCACTAACAATGTGACCCACTCATCGGTCAGGAAAAAAGGTTCCACATTCATGCCAATCTGAGCTGAAGTCCCCTGCTTCCCTTCTGTTTTATGGGGAAACCACTCTCTGGCTTCACTTCTTACAGTATATAGTGTGCTCTAGCCAATAAGAGGCTCACAGGTGATCATTGTGGAGCTCAATAATTAGGAGGAGACCACAATGCTCCTACTTGTAATTCAATGTTAAGTTTACCAAGCTCAACACTGGACACTATATAAAGATTTTAATAACATTTATAATGCATCTTTCTTAATTTTTTTTAAATATTTTCAAGGCTGCACCTGGTGTGTGACCAAGCAAAAATAAAAAGTTATAGTACTAGTGTCCCCCATAGAAAAGCTGCTTTAAAGCCTGCAATTCATTCAAATCAGTTCAGTTTTCTTGCTTTTTTTCACCATCATTTTAACATGTTAGAAGGGTTCTTGGTCTCATCATTTGGCCAAATTATGATCAGCCTGACCACCAATAACAAGGTGACCCAGTCATCAGTCAGAAAAAAGCTTTCTATTCATGTCAATATGAGCTGAGGTCCCCAGCTTTCTCTCTATCTTGCGGGGAAAACACTCTCTGGCTCCATTTCTTATATAGTGTGCTCTGGTCAATAAGAGGCTCACAGGGGATGACTGGGGAGCTCAGTAATTAGGAAAAGAGTAAGAACACAATTCTCCTATTTGCAATTCATTGTTAAAAGTTTAGCAAACTCAACCCTGACCAATGCATAATGATTTTAATCACATTTATAATGCATCTTTTTTAATTGTTTTTTATATTTACATGGGTGCATCTGGTATGTGACCTAGTAAAACAGTCATAATACCAGTGCCCACCCAAAAAAAGCTGCTTCAATGTCTGCAATTCACTCAAATCAATTCTGTTTTCTTACTTTTTTTTTGGCCTATCATTTTAACATGTTAGAGGGGTTCTTGGTCTCATCATTTGGATGAATTATGATCAGCCTGACTACCAACATTAAGGTGACCCACTCATCGGTCAGAAAAAAGCTTCACATTCATGCCAATATGAGCCGAGGTCCCCAGCTTTCTCTCTGTCTTGTGGGGAAAACACTGTCTGGTTTCATTTCTTACATAGCGTGCTCTGGCCAATAAAAGGCTCACAGGGGATTATTAAGGAACTCACTAAATAGGAGAAGGCCACAATTCCCCTACTTGCAATTCAATTTTAAAAGTTTAGCCAGCTCAGCCCTGGCCGATATGTAAAGAGTTTTATCACATTTATAATGTATCTTTCTTAAAATGTTTAATACTGACAGGGGTACACCTTTTATCCTGACCAGAGGGTGGGTCACCTTGCTGTTGGTGGTCAGGCTGATCATAATTCATAGAATGACCAAGAACATCTCTGACATGTTAAAATGATGGGAAAAAAGTAAGACAACTGAATTGATTTGATGAATTGCAGGTTTTAAAGCAGCTTTTTTTGGGGGAGGGGGCATTGACATTATAACTGTTAATCACATTGTATGTTAGATTTAGTTTGCTGAACATAAGGCATTCAAGTGTCTGAAACAGTTCTATAAATTTTGCTCTCCCCTTCGTGTATCTGCTGTAGTTTGACTGGTGCCAACATTTCTGCATGCTTCCACATTGCGTATGTCCAAAGTCAGTGTTCCCTAGACACACTAGTTGACCACTGATGCCGTGTGCTTCATTATTTATTTATTTATTTATTTATTTATTTGATAACTGTCACTTCTTTCCGTTACCTGGGCATCCACCTCGACCAAACCTTGGACCTAAAAACACACATCCAGGATACTTGCAAGTCAGTCAATTGCAAGTTAGGGGCTGCTTACAGAACCAACTACCTCCTTACCCCTGATGCTAAACTGGCAGTAGCTAGAGGTATACTGTTGCCAACCCTTACATATGGTTGTCCCATTCTGTCTTTGGCCAATAAATCTGCACTGCATCTGTGGGACACTACTTTCAATAATGTATGCAGGTATGCAACCAAAGCACCTCGACTGCAGCATCACTGCCAACTATATCAAGACCTTGGCTGGCTCTCTCCTCCTCTACCAGACAATACTACCTGTACAATCTATCAGATACCATCATAAGGACATCCAAACCTGCTATCCTATCAGAACTCCTTAGACCAGCTATTCCCACACGGAACCTTAGATCTGCAGATCAGACCTTATTATCCATCCCTCTGTCGGACAAAAAGGGCATGGGCTCCTTCCATTATGCTGCTCCTCACCTGTGGAACCTGCTGCCTCAGGAACTAAGGGATGCCCCACTCATGCAACTTTTAAGGGCAAACTCAGGACTTTTCTTACTGCTTTGGACAAATGTGTTTGCTTTGATCCTACCTGATCCCTTGCTCTTAACCTGTTTTCCCACTTCCTTATTGCTAGCACTTGTGCCTTTCCCAATGGTTGTTTTATGTGGTGTTTTACTATAATTGCTGCTTGAATCTGTTTGACTGTATGCCAAATATTAGCTTTTGCCATTTACAAGTTGTTGTTTACTTCCTGCCACCACTTGGCTTCCCTTGATCCCTGTTCTCTTCTCCCTCACCTCTCAGCCTTCCTTCACTCAACTCCCTGCCCTCTCTCCTCCCTGACCACATTTCCTGCACTCTCCTTTTCCCCTCCCCTCTGCCTCCCCTTCCTTTCTCTGCTTGCTTGCCTCGCCTTTACCTCCTCCTGAGTCACCCCTGCCCGTTCGCTCGTCCCACCCTCCCAGCTGAGCATTGTTCCCTATTACCTCCACTTGCCGTAAACTTACCTCCTCCTACCAACCTCTTCTTCCCTGCCCTGCCATCTCTCGGTTCCACTGGCTCGGCTTGGCGTTGTTACCTTTTCCGCTACTGCCGTAACTCTTTCGCTTCTCTCCTCCTCTTACCGGCATCATCACCCTTGCCCTGCCGTCTATTGGTTCCGCCAGCCCAGCCGCATTCTGCTACCTTTTGCCGCTGTTGCCGTCTTTTGCCGTAATCCCCTGTCACCCTTTCTCTGCTTGCTGTCTTTCGGCTCCACCACTAGGCCACAGGTTGAACCATGTCAGATTTGTTGCTTTTAACCCTCACCCTCCTCCCTCTCTCTCTCGCCATCCTCCTCTACTCCCTCCTACCTCCTATTCCTGCCACCGCCTCTGTCCTTATATTCTTAGCCATTTCTTTAGCCCCGTTTTGGCCCCTTGCCCTCTATCCTTCCCTCTATCCTTCTCACCTCCTCACCTTCCCTTTGTCATTTTCCATCTTGTTTCTGGTCACCTCACACCTATCCTCTCCCTTTCCTAGGTCCTTAAAATGCACTTTATGTATGCGCTCAATGGAAAATGTCCTTGAAATGTATTTTGCCTTGTATTTTCCTTTGTCATGCATTGTATCCTGCCATATGTATCTTCCTGTATTTCTGTGCATCATGTATTTTCGTTATCCTTACTGTATCATTATGTTCTGTAATTTTACCTCCCGGGTCGTGCCTGAAAACAGTCACTTGCTGGCTAGTGCACTTACCCGCTTAACAAAAACTAAATAAATAAATAAATAAATAAATAAATAACTGGGTAAGTGGGCTGATCCAAAAGGACTGATTTCAGCCATGACCCAGGCCAAACAGAATGGCAAGCGGAAACCAAAAACTGGACATCAGTAGTCGTACAAATATATGTATCCAAGCAATAATACAGGTATATGTCCAGTGTGTAGAAAACAAACAAGATACAGAGAGAAGAAGCATGGTAAACAGCATGTAGTTTTAACTGTGCAGAGCAATGGTTTGTGCAAATAAACAGAAAAACAGGTTTATATATAAGGGCTGAGTGGTAAAAATATCAAGCTATGCATTATATACAGTGACTTAGTAGAAGTATAGGATAACATCTTACAATAATACAGTAGTTTTCTGGTAAGGTACAGCCCTGATCAACCCTGAGAAAATGAGAGAAATGGGCACCAGAAACATACATGAGTGCAGTCAGGACTAGGGAGTATGGAATGGAGGAAGTTGAGATATGGATCAGATAGAAAGAGACAGAGCAGGAAAGCAGACAAACCATGGGGGCTAGGGTGGATCATGGGCCGAGGCATGGTTTGCGTAACAATTACAGGAAGATTCAGTCAGAAGCCAGGCTTGTAGGTTTGTTTTGAGGGACATGTGGGAGGGGGAGGAGCATATAGATAGTGGGATCCTGTTCCAGAGAGAGGTGGCAGACACAGAGAAGGCTTTACTACCCATGACAGAATGGGTGTGTGGGACTTCCAGGGAAGAAGTGGAGGAAGATCTGAGGGTTCTGAGTGCTACCTTATCAATGAGTAGTGAGGAGAAGGGGGACAGATGATGATTCCTAAGAGTGTTATTAACTAGGCTGGCCATGGCAAAGTCGAAGCGTCCCTGAAGGTTTGGCCAACCTAGGGTTTTGTAGAGTGTGCAGTGGTGAGTAGAGTAGGGTGCTTGGAGAACAAAGCAGCAGATGGAGTTGTACGTAGTATTGAGCCGAGAGTGGAGTGAGGAGGTGGCAGTGAAGGAGTAGACAGGGGAACAGTAGTCAAGCAATGGGAGGAGGTTACCTTGCGCTACGGCAAGGTGGATTTCCAAAGATAGAAATTGCTTGGTTCTGTAGGCTGCACCAAGTTTTTGGTGTATTTTGCTTATCGTGTTTGTTATGTGCTCATTGAAAGTAAGGGAAGGATCAAGGGTCACCCCAAGATATTTGAAAGATGAGACTGTGTCGAGTGGTGGATCAGCTGGGGAGTGTATGAGTAGGGATGTCTCTGACCTGGTGACCTTGGCTAGAAAAGGCTTTGAGCCAAATAGCATGGCTTTACTGTATTATTGCATTATTGGTAGCAGTATTCCCATTCATGCCGATTAAGGCAAGTTCTGCTCCTGAGCAAATTGTTGCCAATCCAGTCAGTGTCAAGATGAAAATGTTGCCTCACCAGTGCTCGACAGTTCCAAACCCCATCTTCCTCAGAATATACCTGTGTTTACTAGGCCCACTGCTAGTAATACAGAAAAAAACAGGAACAGCCTTCACACAGCAATGCAGGTAAAGTCCAGTGCAGCCTCAGAGAGAGCAATCTCTTTAATTCAAACACAACAGAACAGGATGAGGCACATACAGCAGCAGCAGAACATACGCACTCTAAGGGAAAGAGAAATCAACTGCATAAAATGATTTATTTTAAAGAAAGCACAGTGAGGCAGACACACTCTTCTTCAAGATGCCTCAGAGCTTTGACCATGTAGGTCTTTATTAGGGGCATGCTCACTGTCCAGCTTCACCCCTTATATACCACTTTCTCAAGCCATAGTTGACTTCAGGTGGTTGTTTTCCAGTTACATTCAAATGGCTTTCTGTGGACTGATACTCGGAGCTGGAGGGGGAAAGGAGCATACATGTTGTTGCTTTTTTTTTTCGCTTAGCAAAGCCTACTTTCAGAACAATAACGGTCGTCTTTAAGAAATGAGGGGAAATGTCCTGGACATTCAGTTTTGGTTAAAACAATCATGGAATGTTTTAGGAAATCCAGACCGAATTATGGATAGTGAAAATATTTAGACTAGGGGGTTAGAATTTCCAGGTATACGTACTCCAGACTGATACAGTACTGCAATATCTCCCCAGCTGTTTTTTTCCTAGGTCAGGATCATGAGGTAGTATTCTACCAGGGACAGCTAAAGGCCTGTTATGTCTTCAGCTCTTGATCACATTTAAGTAGCTTTTGTGCTCAAGTCAGGTGCAGACTCTGTACTGAAATTGGACATTTGCATATTCATTGCAGGAACACCCTAAGATACAAGATATGTGAAGAAGTGGGACACTCTTGTTAAACATGCACATGGGCTATACATAACAAAGATTGTCCCCAGACCATGATTATTATGTCAACCAAGCCCAGAGATTGGGACCTCATTGGGGAGAAAAAGCAAGGTATGATTGGTCCTAAATGTCCCACTGTGTGGATAAATGACATGCTCACAGAACAGCAACAGCCTCAGAATATTGAGGTAATGCCAAGTACTTCAGCTGCCACAGATAAGGTGACAACACCAGAGATTCCTTCCCCTGCAGGTACAGTGGAACAGGGAGACCATGAGGTAGGAAATACCACTAAGACTCTGCTGATGAAAGATGATGATGATGATGGAAGAAGGAACTACACCTGAGACAGACACTCTTCAGGTCATTCCCAGGATGAGGCAAACAAGAGGTCAATCCAGGCCTAAAATGCCAAAAAAGGACTCCATTGCATTATTCAGTAAATATGAGATCCTCCAGAAATACTGATAATGGGTCAATACGAAGAAGATTTAAATGTTTCTTCTGTAATATCACACTCTATGGACACTTACTCTGCAAGGAAGTGAAAGACCAGATCTAGACTGGGGTCTCAGGATGGAAAAAATGGGACCCTTTTATTTTTTTTCCCCCTCCACTCATGTTTTGATATGAGGTCAGACCACAATTTACAACTAACAGCAATCAGTGTAAACAGTTCCAGGTCACTATTTAATTACTTTTCCTAATATTCAGAATGCAGCTTACAACATTATATTTATGTGGAATACAAGATTACATTCCACCTTTGACATTCACAGAGTGAGGAATTCCTAGATCTCAGGCCATTATTTTGGTCAGGTGGTAAGGAACTCTGCTCTGAGATACAGTAGATATTTTATTTAGCAATCTAAATCTTACATTATCAAAATGTTATTTATTTATGACTTTGTTAACTGGATAAGTGCACTGGTCCGAGGGACCATTTACAGGCATGACCCAGGCCAAGAGGCATGTGTCAGACATATATACAGAATAATGTACAAACAGCAAGCATAGCATTGATAAAAACAGCAGTGGTCAAAAGCAGTGGGGGACATCACAATATATAATTTGTAGATGTACTGCCTGGTAGAATCTTATTTTTGGACATTAGATGCAAAAATCTAAATTGAGGGCTGGGTGAAATTTATCTAATATCTGTGAAATTCTGGCAAAATGCTGATTGCGCTTCCATGAAATTTCATGAAATTCCCATGACAAATGTGTGAAATGTTGCCAAAATTGCAATTTTGGTTATTTCCATCTAATTTAAGAAGTATTTGTCCAAACTGAACCAAATTCAGCAAGATGATTGTGCTGGTAGTACTACAGATGTGTACCACGTTTCAGATCTCTATCTTTAATAATGACTGAGTGATAAGGCTCCAAACATTTAGACATTTTAACATTACAGTTCACAACTATGTACACTAAAAGCATTTGTCCCAATTGCACCAAATTTGGCATAGTGACTTTGCAAAGGTCCATACAGATGTGTACTAAGTTTTTGATCTCTAGCCTTAAGATACCTGAGTTATAAGCATCCCAAATTTCAGAAATTTTAAAATTACATTTTGCAGTTATGTAAACTGCAGAATTTTAAGCCCATATAAATTTAAAACTAGAGAATGGAATATCAATAATGTTGTTAGCTTCACTGACCCTAAATATTAGACTTTAAGGCAATCCTCATAGCCCAAAGACAGAGTGTTATGCTGGGTTTGAAAGTGAACCTGGGAAGTTGTGTTGGGAGGTAGGGCATGGCCAAAACTTACAATTTACATAACCATTATATCTTTATTTAGTAGTTTCTATGACTCTTCCAAGAAGGTATGCATCTAAGTTTTCAATTATCTAGCTCCAAAGGTGACTACTATAAGTTTTAAGCACATAAATATTTTCAGAAATGTTCTCATGAATATTGAATTGCCAGATGTGTAGCTCCTTTAACTTCTCAACCCATCCTCCAAAAATTATGAAGCATGGTATGCTTTTACGGCTCATGACAAACAATATGCCTGCCAAATATCAGACCTCTAACTGTAATATTGATTGAGTTATGGGCAATTAAATGATTTTGGAAAATTCTGAAAACTTTCATGAAATTGAGTAGAATTTCAAGAAAATTACACAAATTCAGAATTTGCTAATTCTACCCAGCTCTATATGAGACTCATTAATATCTATGTACCATAAACTAACTAAGGCTGCCGGAGTGATGCTTTTATCAATTCACTACAAAAAGCATTTTATTTGGGAGGATTTCAGCTGTAGTCTGACCCTTATAAGGGGGGACTAGGACCACTAAAAGTTCTGTGATATGACCTTCCTTCAAAATAATGTGCCACATGGCATGGTTGCTGGACACTGTGAACAGAAGTAATGGTAGGAGAGATCATACGTTCTTCAAAGGAACAATTTCTACCAGAATAGATTTCTGGTTCAGCTCACCTTGGCTGCTTTAAGTTTCTGCAAGAACGTTCCCTATGGAAACTGCTAATGCAAATCACTTTGGGTGGCAACACTCAGTCTCCAGTCAGTCCAGGTTTCTAGAAATTAAATATAGCTTTATTACAAAATGAGGCCATTAAGACTGAGTTACAACATTTCCTAATATCAAGGAACTCCATTCATGAAATGTATGATTCTCCACCTGCACAGTGGGAAGACATTGTACTGGATGCAAAAAAAGCTTTTTCAAGATCAAATAAAGAATTGATAAAGATCCCCATATTTTTAACTTTACATGATCAGCTTCAGCATAACTCAAACTAAGAACTGTAAAAGATCTCAGTATTTCTAACTTTATGTAATCAGCTTCATCATATAATGCCAAGGGCAGACACAAGCCAGGAAAATGTCTGGGATTAAATTAAAAACATTAAGCAGGATATGGTTGATTTACAGTATAATAGAACTAAGTTCCTGATTTTGAAACAGAAATATGGCATGCAAGGGAGGAGGCAGCAGGTAAACCCCTTTGAAAGTTGTCAAAAAAGGTGAAAAAAAGTGTCATAAAGGGGGTAAAAGATGATAATGAGAATATGCTCACTTCACATTCTGATATGCTGACATATTTGGCTACTTATACAAAATCAGCTTTTGGGACTTGGGTTCCTTCTGCACTGGGGGTGGAAGATTTTTAATCTGACATTTATACCCTGTGACAATGGAGACTGCAATTGGGTGCTTTCAAAAAGGTGACTCAATCACGGCACCTGTCAAAAGGGCTACCAAGCAGGGAGGGTGACTGGATGGGGGGGTCCTTGAATAAAATGACAGGATGTTGCTATATGTACACATGCACGGGGGGAGCGAGCACACTGAGTGATGGGCAGAAGGGGAGGGAGGGTATGTGAGGTGTGGTGCAGCAGTGGGCTGCTGAGCTGGCCCTGTGGCATGGTGGGTGGGTGACAGGCTAGGATTGCAAGGGTGCTGGGTTCACATCCGGGCAAGAGTACATTTTGTTGCGTCTGGCCCCCAATTTTTTTCCCCCAGTTTTGCACCCCTCCAACATGCACCTCCCTGGAGTTGAGAATCCTTTGGTAGGGGGTGTGTGGGGTGAAGCAAACCCCCCAAAAAATAAGTCTCTGGTGCCCTTTTGCTGTGCTCCAGGAGTGTACATCGCCAAAATTGATTTTCGGTGATTTACACTCACCCTAATGGATATCGCCTTTCCGTGATCATCATTATCACATGGAACCCTGATATTCCATTACCAACTCCCTTTGTCCCAGGAGAGTTAGCCATAGATATAATTGTAAATTACCCAGGATGAAGATAACATAGCTATAAATTCCATAAGGTCTGATGCGGCACCACATAGTCTCCAGGGGAATTTTATAAATGATGTCAGGATGCAATACTACCTAAATTAACTCTAATATAGTATATAGTTAGGGCATATTCTCCACAGAAAATGGTGGCTTTCCAAATCTTGTGGAACAGTTCAAAGGGTAAAAAAAAAATTGTACCACCATTTTGACATCACATCAGTACGGTTCCATGTCATAATGGCGATTTGGGCAAGTGTACATCACTGGAAATAAATAACGGTGATGTACACTCACAGTGACTCCAAATGCAGTGACGGGACTGCAATATATGTGGGGGGCTGCACCCCCCCAGTGGGGGACTTCACCCACTGCACCCCTCTGCCTAAAGATTCTCAACTCCATGGGGGTGCATGTTGGGAGGGCTGTAAAACTTAAAAAAATAAAACACTTGACCCTGATGCAAAAAGCAATGCCTGCTCTAAAACCAAACCTGGCACCCTCCTAATCCCAGCCAGTCACCCTCACCACCATGCCACATGGCCAACTTGGCAGTCAATTTTGACACGAGGAGCCACACACCATCCATGTCACAAAAATGAACTTTTTTTATTTCATTTTAAAAATTAACAGTGCTAGACATAGAAAACAGAAGCCTGAATATGTAGGAGTTGGGAGAAGCTGGAGTGAGTGTCAGTGGCACCAGGAGCAGGAGTGGGGAGAAGCTGTAGCGAGTGGCACCAGATAACACAGAAGGTAACAAGCAACTGGAAAGAATACAAAAAAATAAATAAGCCCTAACCATATAATATATAAAACAGTGGATGGGTGACCATCACAACTAAGGCTGTGTTTCCAGCTTAGGTGCTGATGACATCATAGAGACCTCCCAAGCTTCACTTTAGAGGTCTCTATGATGTCATCAACAACCTCGATGGAAACACAGCCTTGTTTTGGATGATCACCCATCCACTATTCTATATATTAATATTCTTCAATATTTAGATGGAGGTAAAATCATGCAGCAACAAACTTTAACTTTCTTGCATAAAAAGGGCATATTGGAGAATATAAAAAATTGGAGGTCTATTTGCCTCCTGAACATGGATCTCAAGATTTTAACTAAAATATTGAGATACAGATTAGCTCAGTCAGCCCAGCAACTGATTTCCATGTCACAGGCTTGTGCAGTCCTGGGGGGAACTATTTAAGACAACTTGTTTTTGATCAGAGAGCTACAGTAGTTGAACTGGGAAACTCAGGTTTCATGAAAGGCCTTCTCCTGTCATTCGACCAGGAGAAAGCTTTCACTCAGCTCTCCCATTCTTTCTTATTTTCCTTATCACAGGCTTATGGCCTTCTGGAATGTTTTGTTCCCTGGGTTTCTTTTCAGTGTCAAGCTGTGTTGCACCTTTATTGAATGAGTGGTTAGGGACCCCATGTCAGATTAGGAAAAAAGTTAGGCTGGGCTGCCAGCTCAATTCAGTCCTTTACAATATAAGCTTAGACACAATTCTTAGGAAATTAGACGTATCTCAGCACATCCATTATATGTCAACTCTGGAAGCCACTATGCTTATAAAAGCAAAAGCTGATGCACATTATTCCTTTCCTTTATTACAAGATGCAGATTCAGTGTCCAGAACAACAGGTATTTTTGACAGCTTTTCTAGATTTTCTGGATCACGTTAGAATTTACAGAAAAGTGTTGGTATGACGTTGGATAGGACAGATGATGTAGCACCTTTATTTTGTTACAGGTCTAACAAGCATTTGTCAATGCCGAATGTTTGCTTACTGGCATTGGCAGTGGTAGTGTAGAAGTTACAGAGCTGCGTAATAGGAATGGCAGTGAAGTATTGAACTGAAGCCAACCCCACCACCACCCTGCAGAGAGTGACAGGCATTAGGGTGTGCATTTGGGTCGTCAGGCATAACGGCCATGCCATTTCACCACACCCCACTCTGCAGAGACTGACAAGTGTCACGTGTTCCTTGGGGTCTTTGGCCCTTATGCGCATCCCATTTCATTAGGAAATACGGTGAGATGGGTGCAATATAGGAGAATGGGGTGAAGTTTGGGGCCGAAGATTCTAAGGCATACCTCGATGCCTCTCAGTGACTGCAGGGTGTGGAATGGTATGAGCATCACAGGCAAGAATCCCAAGTCACACCCCTGATTCCTGTCATTCTCTATAGGGTTGGGCGATTTAGGTGAAAAGCCTAATACCTCAGGCATTCGTTGGTATTTGAACTCCAAATTTTCAACATGTTTGTTTTGTGACCCCACCTCATGAACAGGGGAATATCAGTTTGGTAGCAGCTGCTTATGCACAGTGACTACGGAGTTTGCTACCACAGGTGCAAAAATATTCGAACAGGCTGTAAAAATGACAGCTGTACTCTGTCATGGGGAGGTGTAAAATAGCTATGTTGCAAATGTGTAGTAAAAATATTTAAAAATGGTGAAGTCACAGCGTACATAGAGAACTGTGCAACGCACACCGTTATATAAGTAGGTTGGGGATATTTTATAGCAGATTGTCAACTCAGGCATTTTGGTGCCTCCGATCATGAACAGTGTCACTGTGATTTTCTTTATCTGTGCCGAACAATGATTTCCGACAGCGACCACGTATCTCTGCACTGAAAGTGTGAAAACACACTTCGGCCATGTTGTGAAAAATGGTAGCTGTACTGTTCATAAGGAAGTGTTGAAAAATGCCACTAGTGAAAATCTGGACTGAAAATATTACAAAGTCATGAACTAACGAGGATGCGTGGAAACTGCACAATGCTCACTCGTAACACAGTCATTTTATGGACTTTTGTCACAAATTTTCAACATAGCCATTTAAGACCTCTGCTCATGAACAGTGTAACTGTGATTTTCTTAATCTGTCCTAAACATTGCCTTCACACCAACAGCATCATTATGCGCCATATGCGATAACACATTTGGGTGACATATGAAAAATTGCAGCTGTACTGTTCATAAGGAAGTTTAATAAAATGGACATGTTGAAAATCTAGAGTGAAAATATTAAATTTGCAAACTTAAGAGCATGCATAGGAACTGTGCAACGCACTCTCGTAAAAGTCATTTCTAGGCATTTTCCACCAAGTTTTCAACATAGCCATTTTAAGACCTCTGCTCATGAACAGTGTCACTGTGGTTTTGTTAATGTGTCCCATACATTGAGCTTGCACACCGACTGCGCCATTGTGCGCTACATGGGCGGAAACACGTTTTGGGCAGGATGTGAAAAATGACAGCTGTACTGCTCATAAGGAGGTGTGGAAAAATGGCAATGTTGGAAATCTGGAAATATTGAAAATTCGCAAACCTACGAGCGTGCGTGGGAACTGTGCAATGCACACTCGTAAAACAGTAATTTTTAGGAATTCTGTCACCAAATTTTCAACATTGCCATTTTAAGATCTCTGCTCATGAACAATGACACTGTGATTTCCTTAATGTGTCCCATATACTGAGTTCGCACGACTGCGCCATTGTGCGCTACATGGGCAGAAACACATTTTGGGTGAGATGTGAAAAATGACAGCTGTACTACTCATAAGAAGGTGTGGAAAAATGGCAATGTTGAAAATCTGGAGTGGAAATATTGAAAATTCGCAAACCTATGAGCGTGCGTAGGAACTGCGCAATGCACGCTCGTAAAACAGTCATTTTTAGGATTTTTTCACCAAATTTTCAATATAGCCATTTCAAGACCTCTGCTCATGAACAGTGTCACTGTGATTTTCTTAATTTGTCCTGTACATTGATTTCGCACACCGACTGCGCCATTCTGCACTAGGGCGGAAACACATTTTGGGTGAGATGTGAAAAATGACAGCTGTACTTCTCATAAGACAGTGTGGTGAAATGGCAATGTTGAAAATCTGGAGTGAAAATATTGAAATTTCGCGAACTTACGAGCCTGTGTAGGAACTGCACAACGCACGCTCGTCAAACAGTCATTTTTTGGAATTTTGGCACCAAATTTTCAACATGGGGGTTTTGGGCCCCTTCTCATGAATGATGTCACTGTCATGGCAGTATTCAGTCCGAAGGGTGATTTCACATTCACTGCACAGTCACTGCGCAAAATCACCCTTCGAGGCCGAATAACGCCATGACAGTGACATCGATAGAAGGGGTCCCAAACCATGTTAATTGATCTGCAAT
Source organism: Neoceratodus forsteri (assembly GCA_016271365.2). NCBI lineage: Eukaryota > Metazoa > Chordata > Ceratodontiformes > Ceratodontidae > Neoceratodus > Neoceratodus forsteri. The sequence continues at coordinate 706,903,853 of CM057455.1, forward strand.
TCCAAAAATACCTGAGATATGCAATAAGTTGAAACCCCTATCTAGCCCATTATACAGCTTACGGCATTTCCTCAGTTCGCGGTCGCCTTTGAAGAGTGCAGGCGTGTTCCCGGTCCACGAAGATCATCGCGCGGTCCGGAGGTAAGTATGGGGTGAGGGTGTGGGAAAACTGGAGTGCGCAGTGGGTGGGTGCGGGATGTGGGAGGGCTCGGGAGGCGCGCGTGGGACAGTTTTGTTTTACAGGAAAAAAAAAAAGGCGTTGCGGGACTGCTTGCCACGCTGGGGTGGCTCCCAGCGTGGCACAATATTTTTGGGCGTTCAGCCGGCCAGAGATTAGGCACCCCGTCGGCAAAAAACCTATTAGCACGTTTGCCACGCTGGGGTGGCTCCAGCCGCGCAAGGACCTGGGGCGTTCAGCCGATGGGGATTAGGCACCCCGTCGGCAAATCATTGATTGCCATGCTGGGGTGGGCTCCCAGCGTGGCACAAATACTGGGAAGAGACGATGCAAGCGCGGCCGATGGGATTGGGCACCCGTGCTATCGCTGTGTGCGGCGCGCCGTCTGCGGCAGAGGAGGGCGGCGTGAGCAGCTTCTTATCGCTGCTCACTCAAGCGTAACTCCCTTTCAACTATGCCACTGCATTTTGGGCGCATAGACAGCTCAAAATGCATTGGCTTACAGGGGCCGCGCCTGCCAGCTCGCTGCCTGAATTGGAAGAGGAGGTGACACACCTCCGAAATCTCGGATGATGGCACTATGTTTCTTGCACATGCGTGCAAGCAAACATAAAAATTGTTAGGGAGCCCATTAAAATATTGGGAATTATGTTTGGAACAGGCAGTATGGCCGAGATACACTGGTAAGAGAAATTAGTCATTGCAGAACAACAGATCAATAAATAGATACATACATAGATACATAGACAGTGTCGGCAGATAAGGGCCTATGGCCCACCCAGTCTGCCCATTTGAGCTTGTAAGTTCAGTTTATGTTTTCCTAGAAGTCTGTTGCCACTTACCCCGGATCTCCAGAATTCCTTTATGTCTATCCCATGCATTCTTAAATCCCGTGATTGTTTCAGCCCCCACCACTTCCTCTGGCAGGGTGTTCCACTTGTCCACCACCCGTTCTGTGAAGAAATTCTTCCTCACATTTCCTCTGAATCATCCCATGCCCTGTAGTCCTGGAACATCTTTTTCGCTTAAAAATAGTGTATTCCTGCACCCTGTTCCTCCCTGTAAGATACTTGTATGCCTCTATCATATCCCTCTCTCCCTCCTCTTCTCCAGGGAGTACATGTTCAGTTCCTTCAACCTGTCCCCATAGGACTTGTGATGCAATCCAAGCACCATCTTTGTTGCCCTCCTCTGAACATTCTCTACCCTGTCTATGTCCTTACATAGGTAAGGTCTCCAGAACTATACAGTGTACTCCAGGTGGGGCCTCACTAGTGTCTTGTATAGTGGAATTATGACCTCCCTTTTCCTGCTGGTGATGCCCCTGCCTATGCATCCCAGCATCCTATTTGCTTTACCTGCTGCCTTGTCACACTGTTTCCCTGCCTTGAGGTCATCAGAGATGATAACCCCAAGATCCCTTTCCTGCTTGGTGCATGCTATTTCCTCAACCCCCAACTGATATATTGTGCCAGGGTTTTTGTGCCCCATATGCATTATCTTGCACTTCTTTGCATTGAATTTCAACTGCCAAACCCCTGACCATTCTTCAAGCTTCTGAAGGTCCCTTCTCATTCTGTCTACACCCTGTGGTGTGTCTACTCTGTTACAGAGCTTTGTGTCATCAGCGAACAGTGAAATTCTGCCTTCTAGGTCCTGCGCAATGTCACTGATGAAGATATTGAATAGGACCGGTCTCAGCACTGATCCTGTGGTACCCCACTGGTCACTCTTCCCTCTGTGGGTGACAGCCATTTACCACCACCCTCTGTGTCCTACCACCCAGCCAGTTACCTACCCACCACACTACTGTCCTGCCACACCCATATTCCCCAGTTTGTGCAATAGTCTTCTATGTGGCACAGTGTCAAGGCCTTGCTGAAGTCCAGATAGGCCATGTCCACTGCCCTCCTGATCCACCTCCTAGTCACCCAGTCAAAAATTCAATGAGGTTGGTCTAACATGACCTCCCCTGGTGAAACCATGCTGTCTTGGGTCCTGTAGTCCATTGACAACCCAGATGTTCCACCAATCTCTCCTTCAGTAGTGCTTCCATGATCTTCCCCACTATCGAAGTTGAGGCTGACGGTCTGTAGTTCCCTGCTTCCTCTTTGTTCCCACTTTTGTATAAGGGACTACATCTGCTATCCTCCAGTCTTTGGGTACCTCCTTGTTTCCAGTGATCAGCTAAACAGGATAGCCAGAGGTTCAGCCACCACCTCTCTTAGTTCTTTAAGGACCCAGGTGCACCCATCTGGCCCATTGCTTTATCAACTCTTATTACTTCCAGTTCCTTCAGGACCCTTTCTCGTGTAAAGGGACTTGTGTCCATTTCTGCACCATTCTCACCCCTTGTACTCCCTTCAGACCCATTACCCTCCTCTTCCTCAGTAAAGACTGAGCAGAAATACCTGTTCAGCTTTACTGTTGTCATCCTCCACGCAGCCCCCATCCTCCCCCTTCAGTCTCACTATCCCTCCCTTTGCCTTTCTTTTTTCACTTATGTACCTGTAAAAGGTTTTGGCCCCTCTACCCACTGATTTTGCAATGTGTTCTTCTGTCTGAGCGTTGGCTTCCCTTACTGACCTCCCTGCCTCCCTTTGCTTCTCCTGGTACTTCTCCCTATCCTCTTCTGCCTGTGTCTTTTGTATTGCCTGAATGCAATCTTTTGGCTTTCACTTTCTTTGCTACCTCTTTGGAAAACCATAATGGTCTCCTCTTCCTTTTCTCTTGCTAACCTGCTTAATACATAATTCTGTTGCTCTTGTAATCCCCATTTTAAATACTGCCCACTGTTCCTCAACCCCTGATTCCTGCCCCATTCCCCTTAATGCCTCTTTCAAGTATCTCCCCATTTTCCCAAAGTTTGCCCCCCTAAAATCCAGGATACGTGTTTTTGTGAGGTTTGGTTCTGCTCTTTCTGTGATTTCAAACCACAGTGACTGGTGGTCACTGTTCCCCAGGTGCTCCCCCACTGTTACCCCATCACACTGTCCCTCTTTGTGAGCACAAGGTCCAGTATTGCCTTCTGCCGAGTTGGTTCCATGACCAGTTGCTTGAGGAAGGCACCCTGAAGGGGAGTCCAGGATAAATCTGCTCCTAGTTGATGCTGCTGCTGAGATGCTCCAGTCCACGTCTGGAATATTGAAGTCTCCAACCAGTACTACCTCACCCTTGTCTGCCATCCTTTGGCTTATGTTAAAAAAAGAGTGCTTATGGTGAAAATACTTTTACTTTCCCTCATTTTGTTCATAAAGCAGCAGTATTTGTTAGCGAAAACATTTGTAATATAGTTTATTTTAGCAAAAATGTATTTCTGATAACCTAAAATTCATGCTCAATATTTTTTTTGTTTTCTCTGATATTGTTAAAACATTTTTATAGCTGATTTTGTAATTAATGACTCACATCATTAAAGATGACTGCCATTCACCATTTAAAAAAAAATCTCTTCCCCCTGGAGTTATTTGTTGAATGTACATGCTAGATTTATACTTTAGGGCCCAGATATTCAAACTGCGCCAGTCTGAGGCGCAAGCCCCTGCGCCGCTCAAAATAGTTGCGCAGGGGTGTGGCCGGGGTGATATTCAAAGGACTTGCGCTGTTGAGCAACTCCTTTGAATATCACCCAACCACACGCTTGCCGCGTATGCGCCAGTGGAACTTGCGCTACGCAAGTTGCCAGAGTTGAGCATTAAACTTGCGGTGGCGCAAGTGCCATTGCGCCATCATGCAAAATTTCCGATATTCAAAAGGTGACATGCAAATGGGGCCATAATTTATGCAAAGGCGGCGGGGGCTATTTGCATCTATTGTAACCCCATTTGCATTCCATTTGCATGTAGAACAAGCGATCCCGAGGACTTGCTCCTGGCCACCCTGCCAGGCAGCAGCGTCGGGGACCGGCGCGTAATGCAGCTTCCGATCGCGGGCATCACAGTTACATGACACCCCCACACATCTCCCACAGCCCGATCACGGGCAGAACTACGTATGTCGCCCACACATCATCCCACAGCCCGATCGCGGGCAGAACACGTACATGTCGCCCCCCACATCTCCCACAGCCCGATCGCGGGCAGAACACGTACATATCGCCCCCACACATCTCCCACAGCCGATCGCGGGCAGAACACGTACATGTCGCCCCCCACATCATCCCACAGCCCGATCGCGGGCAGAACACTACATGTTGCCCCCACATCTCCCACAGCCCGATCGCGGGCAGAAACTATATGACCCTCCCCAGTGCCCGATCGCGGGCAGAGCCTGTATGACCCCCAGTGCCCGATCGCGGGCAGAATGTAACCCTCCCCAACCCGAATAACTCCCTGGTGGTCCAGTTGACCGTAAAGCCCGATCGCGGGCAGAGATGTCTGCACAACCCCCAAACATCTCCCTGGTGTCTATGTCCCCCCACCCACACAAGCCCTCCACCCCGCTCCCCCGTGGCGGCGGGTGACAGCATCCACCGCCTGCCGCCCACCGCCATGAGCTGACTGTCCGGTGGGGCTGCGCCCATGATTGCAGGCTACAGCCAATGGCGTGCAGCCCATACCCTTGACAGTCAGATTTTGAATGATCATTCACAAATCTGGACTGTCATCTCATTATGCTTCTGCGCCCGTGGCGTAGCTCGCAAGCAAGCGTCCAGCTGACGCAATCAATCGATGAAGAGGCGACGGTGGATGAGGATGCTATAGCCACCCGGCTGCGAGGCAGTGGGAACCGTGGTGGGTGAGGCTGCAGACACCAGAAAGACTGAAATGCTGTGACATTCTGCAATGTCGAAATCACTGGACCCGGAGAACCCGGCCAGGGGCCCCTTGCGATCGAGCATGGTCCCTTGCCAGCAGCTGGGAAGATGTGTGTTGGGGAAGGCGCAACATGCTGCCAGCGATCGGGATGTGGCGTGGGGCGTAATGCGAGGGGGCTCATGCGATGGCACTGTGAGCGCGAGGGGAACCATCAACTGTGATGCCGCGATGGCTGTGAGGGCACAGGCACGAGGTTGGGGGCAGCCAGGGTGGCAGCTGCTGTGTTCCCTACAATGCAGCAGCTCACCTGTGGGTGGCCCTCAACTTGATCCTTTTTTGGCTCAAGGTTGTGCAGGCGCAGGTTGGGTTGCGCATAACAACTCTGCCAACCCGACTGAATATCAGGTTGCGCAGGTTATGCAAGGTTCCTCCCCCTCCTGTTGAGCATGCATTCATTTGCATTGCTCTTTTGCGCAACCTGCTGCCAGTGGAGCAACTGCCTCCTGCTGAATATCGCAGAATGGCGCAATGTAGGACTTGCGCATGCGCAACCCTGTTGCGCATGGAGCAACCCTTTTGAATATCTGGGCCTAGATGTATTAGTATGGTTCTTTCACATGTTTCTGATGTTAAACAGCACTACACTGCACCAATATATATACTTTTTTCATGATGGGCATGGGATGAGCATGTGAACTTTTAAAAACTTCAAAATCCTGTATCTTGATTCAGGAATGAAAGAACATGACAAGAAAAGTGTGTACCTTGCTATTTTTGCCAGACAAACCTTATTTACTGATTAAAAACTATATGGTTACTAACAAATACTGCTGCTTGTTATGTATTCCCTCCTGCTGTAAACTTTGAAGCACAATCATATGGTGTCTTTTTTCAGCTTTTGTAAGGGATTAGACTAAATCCAATTAAGAGAAACCATATATAAAGTCCTTTTAAAAGGGGGAAGGGCTCTATATGGTTAACATGGTGGCCTTTTTTCACTAAAGTTTTTTATTCAGTGACATAAAGACAGTAAGGGTCCAGGAATATGCATACTGGATATCTCTTTAATTGGTGTAAGAAACACCTCTTTATTTATTGGGATGAACAAAATATATAAAATGATTAAGGCAGCTGACAGTGCATTGCCTTTATATGTAAATGAACACTTTCAGAAAGTCAGAACACAGAAAGTGACATCCTAGTCAATCCAGAAATGAAATAAAAAGAAGGTATACACCCCGATTATAGAACAGAATTTCATCAATGACCCTGTCTTTGAGGCAGTTTACATAGGGCCATCATGTATCTCTAGGGGAGACCAGGCCTCTGTCAATGGAGCACACCACCCACCCCTGGACAATGACAGGGTAACAACATCAGTTGCTGGACCTGTGAACTGTCATTTACATGTGCAGCACCAGACAGCTTCAGACAACAACACTGTATTACAAGCACAGCGTAGCAACATCAACAGATTTGCAGCACAACAGCATCATCCAAATGACTGAACAGAACCATCAAGAGGGGTATGTGCACAGTATAGCATGTAAGATCCTGGCAGCAACAGAGGCATGACAAAGAACAGGTGCGTAAATGGGCACACTGAGTACACTGGAGAGGCAAACAGAAGTCACACAATGGCCATACGAGGCAAAGTGGGCATTGGGCATGGAGGGGGCATATGAGAAGCTACACAGACATCTTGGGTGATTGCCCAACAGGTGACCACAACTAACAGCCATGGACATTATCGTCTAATACGCGTACAGTGTATGGCACATTTGGAGCCTGAACAATAAAGCTCAGATATGCATGCCACATTTGCCAACAGCTGTGGACAGGCATCACTGCCTGACCCCTGCAAAGGCCACACCTGCCAGGACGATGGCCCATCCCAGCTGTCATACAATATACATGGCCCCCACAACTGGACAGACATTGACAATCGGACAGCTGCTCATGCTAGTTACCAATACTACAGCGGGCTGGCTCATGTCAATAAAACTTGAATAGTTGCCTAGCACATGCCACCAAGGGACTAGAGACAAACAGATAGATGCAAAGGCTACTGCTATGCCACAGCATGGTCATGCAGAATATTTGCATTGCACAATGATGGGAATACACAGAATGGGTGCTGACCTGTACTGTGTGCCAACACAGCATGTGCAACAGACAGGCTAGATGACCGGTATAGGGTTACCTGTATAATGCCTGTGTGACCACCACACCCAAAACAGGCACACAGATGGCAATAGTACATAATGTGACCAGATGCTGTGCATGTGCACACTGCACAAAAGACCACACTATAGGATGGTATGAATGTTCGATAGTACAGTAGGCATACCAGTATACAAAGAAAGCAAACGGGAATGGCCATCTTAGAGTGTTGTGCTGTAAACAATAGAAATGCCAGTAGATCACTTCCACATGCATAGTCGATTTAGTGAGTTCACACAGGTTAGAGTACACAATGAGCAGCAACTATACATTCCCCATCATAGGCCTGTCACTGTCCACCTACTACACACATACAGTGCAGCCCATATTGCCACTGAAACAAGCCATCTCAGGAATCCTGTGGCAATGCACAGGACCCCATCTGCACACTATGTACCATCCCCCCCCATACTGCCTGAATAGTCCATGACATTGGTAATACTGTTACAGGCTAGATGGATCAAAAACATGGAATGGTGGTACTGGTGTCACGGACTGTGGGATAGAGATGGGAAGGAGGCCTGCATACAGGGAGCTAAGTAGATACCAGGGGTCACAACTCAAAGATAAGAGTATGCCTGCAGCACACAGTGGTGAATGCAGAATAGGCATGGAAGGGAGATGGATAGCAGTCTACTATATGCAACAGGCAAGATATAGATTAGAACATTACCATACACATATTGTGCTGCAGGCACAGGTCCTGAGGAGGAGTCAAAGAGGTTTTGATGAAAAGGAGGAGTGCAGAGTAGTGGACTGTGGAGATGTATGACAACATGCAGGACAGATGGCATGCGCTCTTCAGGATGCCTGGATGTACCTCTGAACACATCTGTGAGCTAATGAAAGAAGACATATAATCACACCCTACCACCATTTGGCAGTCAAAACCACTGGAGGAAAGGGAGGCAATAGCTGTATTCAAATTGGCATCAGCAGCCAAATACCATGTCACTGCTGAGCTCTTCGATGTACATAAAAGCATGGTCCACAAATACCTGAACATGTTCTGTAGTACCATGATCAACAGACACCTCAGCAGATACATCAGACTACTCTCGCATCGGGAGGCCCACCTGATGGCCACAAGGTTCCAGGAGCTCTGTGGCCTGTTGCAGGTGCTAGAAGGAATTGATGGTATGCATATACCAATAACAGTACTGGCAGATGGCATGATGGACTACATAAACAAGAAAGAGTGGGCATCCATAGTGGTACAAGCCATCATGGATGACCACCTAATGTAAGTAATGTAGGGCCTTGCGCTGATAACACACACTAACAGATGCCACTTGCTGCCACACAGGTTCTGCAGCATCAGCTGTAGGGTACCGGGACCTGCACATGGTGCAAAAGTACTACACATGTCAAGCCTGTATCAAAAGATAGTGCAACTTCCACAGGTAACAGGACTGCTCAGCATTTCTGTGCATCTACCACGGGACCATGCAGGTGTACATGGTTATTTCTGAGGGATCGTGCAGGTTGTATGTTATGTGCACTGACCATATAGGGCAGTACTTAGGCATGTTTAACAGGTATTGTGTGGTGGAGGGATATTGGAGTACCTTAGGTATGCTGTGAGGCTCAAGGCATCACAATGTGTCACCACACACAGGAATGCCATGCCACCCATCATGCACCATTGCATACATTGTCTGTTTTCCTGACATGTTCAGTGGGTAGCAACATGCACACACTGGTCCAATACAGGTGAACATGTAATGGGTATCTCAATAACTGTCATCCACACCATCACACAGGTACCAGCAGAGCCAAGCACTGGCACAGCATCATGGTTTCAAGTAGTATGCATCCCCACAATACATATGCCATAACCAGTCAATATATCCCTATGTATGCAGGCCTACAATACTGTCAAACATTACCCCACCTCTCCACCACCCATTGTATGTCCTCACTGAACAACACAGTGCCACCTTGCCACCTTGCTATACATCCCACATTTCTCAGTTGGACTGTGCATCATGGATGGTATTTGACTTTTCTGATTCCAGGACTGGGTGATCTGAAGAATGTCTCAGACACACAACAGAACGCCTCCAGGGTATGCACAAACAGCTAATCCTTACCTGTCAAGAATCATCTGAACTGCTTTTGGGACCTTTGTGGTGCAAAGACTTCCATTGACACGTTGTATCTTGTTACTGTGGGTGCCAGCTGTTTGGACCTGTCATGCATGGATGGACCCTCCCCAGCATCTGCACTGGTGGACACTCATTCAAATCTGTACTGTACTGGGCTGTGTGGGCTGTTTCATGGTACTCTTTGGGGGCACAGGTGAGGAATGAAAGGTTAGACAGGAGTACTGTGACATTACATTGCATGGAACAACATGGCACACAAGGCACATGAAACACTGAATGCACAACAAAGGATAGGTAAGACACATGGCAGTAATGTGGCATAGACACACTCCGTAGTCCCCCCAGCCTACCACACACACCACCTTCATCTACGTCCTGTATGCAACCTTGCACAGCACCTGCGTTCCTGTTCAGGTGTCACAACCCATATATTGCACAGGTCCAGTGTGCATGCATACATAGAAACGTAGAATCTGTTGGCAGATAATGACCATACAGCCCACCTAGTCTGCCCATTTCCCAACTTGGTTTGGCAAGCCCTATTCTTATCTGGACTGCCTTTTCCCCGCTCTGCTGAACAGCAGGGTGCCTTTATGCTTATCCCATGCCTTTTTGAATCCCCGTACTGTTTTTGCTTCCACCGCCTCTGCTGGTAGGCTGTTCCATGGATCCGCCACCCTCTCTGTGAAAAAATACAGAGACCTTTTATAGCTGGCTAGGTGAGAGTGTGGCCACCAGGGCATGTCATCTTACCAATGTGACCATGATACATCCTGCAGGTACCAGATTGACATTCTGTGCCTGCAGAACTTTACGTTGTAAATAGCTGCAAGGAGGCATTCATGCCCTGTACACTGACACTGGAGGGGAATAACTAGTAGGACCAGGGCAGGATGCACTTGAAGGTAATTAAGCCACAAAGGGTAAGTGTGCCATGTGCCACAGATGGATCACAAGGTGAGCCACTGTACTGTACACCTCCATTACCATGTGACCTGTAATGCTAAAAAAGGCCTTCTCTGCCATTTCTGGGGTTCCACAACATCCATTGGTACCCTTATGCTACATTGAAGCCAACCATGACCCCCATCTGGACTGAGTCACCAATGACTGACCATCCTTGGATGACAGCAATGCAGAGGGGCAGCAGTGGCTGCCCCACCATGCCCAAATTAGGAACAGCAGACTACTGGCTATAGCTGTTCTAGACAGTATAGAGGCCAGCACCAAGGCACCAAGGGCCTTTCAGGGCCATGTGATATAGACCGCTGCCACCATGACAAAATGAGCAGACACCATTGGCAGTGGGGTGTGGGGTAACACCATGGTGCAGGGACAACGCAGGCATGATGACTGATGTAAATACATGTGAACAGTTCAGTGCAAAAACTGACTGCCAATGAGGGGCCCCATACAGTTGTTGAACTGTTATTTCATTACTGTACTGGAATGTATGATGCTAGTAAATGCCTGTTGGCATAACCTGAACTGGATTGAGTGTTGTAATGGGTGGTTCCCTCATTGCAGTGGCAGAGACAGGGGCAGGTGTTTACCAGATATGGCTAGGACCGAGGATGTGTGCCGGGAGTGTAGGTGTAAAGGGTGGTGGGTCCTGGGGGATAAGAGGGTGAGTCCCTGTGTCCAGTTCCTTGTCATCGCAGTGATAGTAGTTTTGCCGACCGTCAGTACTGCAACGGCACAAAGCAGCCAATTGGCATTGTGCCATCACTGTAAAAAAGTTTTTTTGGAGGGGTTCCCCCCCTCAAACCCCATGCAGGGGGCTCTGCCCTTACATCCCCTGCACTATAGGTTACCAACTCCAAGCTGGAGTTGGTTCGGGAAGGGGGCATACTCCCCAGAGACAGCAGCATCAGGAAACCAGTGGAGCATCACAGTGAATTGCTGATTTTGTTGCTATGATGGTACTTTCACTACGGACCATACCCTGACCATCCATATTTGAATCAGACCCTACATATACCCTGGGGTTATACCATGGATGTTGGGACACAAAGGCAGCAGGTAAACTATTTCATGGAATGCATGTCCACCTAACAGATACAGCGGCTTCTCAGTGGCAGTGTCTGGTAGCGGATGTACAGTGAAACACATAGATTACTGGTAGCACTGTATTACAGGATCACACATTAATATGTCCATTCCTAACGTCAACCCTATACCACAATAGTGTGTATTAGATGAGCACACTGTTCCAACCCTCAGACCACTCTGCGTATAACTACAGTATACATTCTGGTGCTGTGCTGTGTATCATTGGAACTGTGTGGTAGCACTTACCTAATATAGATATAGTACTGTATGGCTGAAGCATATATGTTCAAAATAAAGCCCTATGAGACAGAAGTTACAGACATATACTACTGGTGGCCACCATTAAGGCCCTGAGGACCTAATCCACAAAATGGTGTCTCCCATTCAGTGCCTGTGGTAAAGCTGTTGTGTAGATGTGACACTTTGTTGGTACCTATGAGCCATGTAGTTAATAGCGATGTTACCAACATCTCAGGGAGGTATCATTATACAAAAGTGGACTGTAGGGTCCACTGGGTTTCTGTAATGAGCCTCCTATGCTGCATGTCCTGGAGTGAGTGAGACTCCCCCTTAAATATGCCAATGAGGATGACCGTGTGTGGGCAGTCATGGAGCCAGCAAAGGCAGGTAATCACCTGATGATGGGCACATACACTGACACCTTGTTTAATCTACACACACACTATGCATGCATGACTGAAATATTCTTCCCTTTCCTCCCACAGCCTACGACAGCAGTTTACCTTGAAGTTGATGGATGGACAGTTAGAAAAACTCCTGATGGTGGGGGCACTAAGGACAGCATGAGGCAAGCATCTACTGGAAGGTCTGGAGCTCCCATACAATGATTATGTTGACATCTATGGAGCTGTCTGGAACAGCAAGCAGCCTGCATGGATAAGTTGTCACCATTTCTGCCATTCGGTACTGCATCACACTGCAGAGGGAAGGCCATAGTGTGGTGTCCAGCAAAGACATGGGGAACCCCAGTGTTGCTCCTTATGCCTAAGCGGGTGATGTCCCCTGCTAATTGAGGGCAGATCCACCCTTTGTACAATCCACAGCCAGGCATCTGCCACATCAGCGTAGGCCCTCTGGGCCACTGGGCTGGCAGTATAGCCTAGAGGTTAGAGTAATGAGCTGTGAATGAGCTTTGCACATCCAGCAGACCTGGGTTTGACTCTCACAACCTCCACTTGCATATTGTGTGACTCTGAGCAAGTCATTTAACTGCCCAGTGCTCCCAGGTCACCCCTGAAAACAAGCTCTTGTGCCAAGTGGGCCTTGCCTGGTTACCAAAGAAAGAAAGAAAGAAAGAATGTCTGGTGGCTGTAACATTGCATCCATCCATGGCTGTAGGGTGGTGCCATGACATGATATATATGGATGTCTACACACCTAGTAAGGGACTTGCATAGGGCAAGAGTATACCACTGACTGCAGGTCCATAGCCGTGGGGGATGTCCTCAGTGCCCAGGAACCCACTCCCAAAGTGTATGTATAAGTGGGCTGCTGATGTTATTGTTATGGTGGACACCCCGAGGTCTGCTGACCTGGCCAGACCATTGCTGGATGCATGGTGGGGTATGTTGTGGCCTTCATGGGCGGTGTACCCCTGCCCCTGTTGTGGGTAAGACAACTGCCATTTGCACAAATGAACATCATGTCGGACAGTCTGACTGTGGTCTTGCATTCATGTACCACAGCTGGCCAGCAAGATCGCACTTGCCAAGCAGGATCCATGGCAGTTTCAGGGAAGACCACCCTCCAGTGGGTGCCTGGGCACCTTCTATACTCTGAGGAGCTGTAAATTTTGTATCTCTTTTATTTATAGTGGGTATTTAGGGTACACTATCAAGGTCCACAGCTGGGCAACAGATGCAAAGGAGGGGGGAAGAAATCAACACCAGTCCATTTATAGTGGCAAAAGTCCTTAAGGAACTCACAAAACTGAAGGTAGACCTGGCGATGGGGCCTGATGGTGTACACCCAAGAATATTAAAGGAACTATGAAGGGAACTGGCAGAGCCTCTGGCAACCCTATTTACAGATTCATTCAACATGGGAGTGGTGCCACAGGACTGAAGGAGGGCACATGTAGTCTCTCATCACAAGAACTGTAGTAGGGGGGTGGCAGGAAACAACAGGCCGGTCAGCCTTACATCAGTAGTGGGTAAAATCATGGAGGTACTGCTTAAGGAAAAAGTAGTGGGGCATTTGGAATCCAACAGAACCCGGGTCCCAAGACAACATGGATTCACAACAGGGAGGTCATGTCAAATGAATCTGATAGATTTTTTGACCGGGTTAAAAAGTAGGTGAATCAGAGGGGAGTGGTGGACATGGCCTACCTCAATTTCAGCAAGGCCTTCGACACCGTCCCACATAAAAGGCTGGTCAATAAGATGGGTAGTCTGGGCATGGGCCACAAGGTGGTAAATTGAGTTAGAAATTGGTTAACAGACAGGAGACAGAGGGTGATGGTAAACGGGAGGCAATCAGGGTAGAGGTGGTAGCAAGTGGGGTACCTCAGGGAGCCAGTACTGTTTACTGTCTTCATCAGTGACATAGCAGAAGGGCTGGAGGGAAAGATCTGCCTGTTCACAGATGACACCAAGATCTGCAACTGGGTAGGTACTCCGGAAGGGGTGGAGAAGATGAATAGAGACCTAAGGAAACTGGAAAACTGGTCCGAGGTGTGGCAACTGAGGTTCACTTCACAAAAGTGCAAAATAATGCACCTGGGATGCAGGAACCAAGGGGAGAGCTACAGAATGGGGTGGAGAGTTGCGGATGTCACCAAGGAAGAAAGGAATCTCAGTATTATCATTACTGATGACCTGAAGGTGTCGACGCGCAGAGCACAAAGTCTACAGCAAAGGCCAGTGGCACATTAAGGTGGATAGGCAGTGGTATCACTAGCAGAAGGAGGGAGGTGGTGATTACAATGTAGAAAACACTAGTGGGGTCTCACCTGGAATACTGTGTACAATTCTGGAGGCCGCATCTTTGAAAGGACATAGACAGGGTGGAGGCAATCCAGACAAGGGTGAACAAGATGGTACAGTGCTTACACCAGAAAACTTTTGAGGAGAGATTGAAAGATCTCAATACTTACTCACTGAAGGAAAGGAGGGAGAGGGAGACGTGAGAGAGACCTTGAAGTACCTTAAGGGTATAAACAAGGTGCAGGGGGGTGGCATCTTTCAATATCGGGGAAGTACGAGAATGAGGGGGCACGATATGAGACTTAAGGGGGGCAGGATAAGGGGAGATGTGAGAAAGTTTTTCTTCACGGAAGGGTGGTGGATACTTGGAACAATCTGACACAGGAAGTGCTAAGAGCAAACATGGTGAGGGGCTTCAAACATGCATGGGACAGACACAAAAAGGATCCTCAGGGTGGGAAGGAAAGGAGAAAGACGCTGACTGAGTAGGGTCAAAGGCCACAAACAAGGATAGGCTTACGGGCAGACTAGATGGACCTGGCAGTCCTTATACTAACATACTAAAATGCCAGCAGAATAGGTCTAATGGTCTTTCGTGTCTGCTCATTTAGTCAGCCCCCACCCTGGGAGCTGACTTTGTTGCCTCCCTCTCCTTCTCTGGCTTCTCCCTTCCCAGTTCTGGATATTCTCGCAGCACTGGATTTTGCTTCCAGAACCCTTCCCCTGTACCTGTCCCCTCCATCTTGAACCCCTCCACCGTCTCTGCCTCCACCAGCCCCCTGGGCAGTGCATTCCATGGCTCCACCACCCTGTCAGTGAAGTAGCACCTCCTCCTTTCTCCCCTGAATCTTCCACCCTCCAGCTTCCACCCATGCCTTCTAGTTGCCCCCTCCTCCTTCCTTCGAAGCACCCTGACTGCTCCTCCCCTATTTACCCCCTTTATGTACCTGAAGGCCTTTATCATGTTCCCTTGGTCCCTTCTCTCTTCCAGCGTGTACATATTTAGCTCTTCAAGCATCTCCGCATAGGTCCTGTCCCCCAAGCCCCAAATCATTTTCGTTGCCCTCCTCTGGACGCTGTCCAGTTGTTTAATGTCCCTCTTTAAGTGTGGCCTCGAAAACTGCATGCAGTACTCGAGGTGTGGCCTCACCAAGCAGTTATACAGAGGGAGTATCACTTCCCTCCTTCTGGAGGTGATCCCCCTAGCAATGCATCCCAGCATCCTGTTGGCCTTGGCTGCTGCCTCCTACAAGTCTTCGAGTTGTTCATCTTGACATCCACCACCACCCTCAGGTCCCTCTCAGCCATCGAGACTTGTAGCATTCCCCCCCAGGGTGTACACGTGGCCCGGGTTTCTGGCCCCCAGGTCCAGTACCTTGCGTTTCCCTGCATTGAACCTCAGCTTCCACTTTCTAGACCATCTTTCCAGAGCCTCCAGGTCCCCCTGTAGGGCCACCCTCCCCTCCTCCTCCCCATCCACCACTGCCGCCAGTTTTGAGTCATCCACAAGGAGACTCATCTCACTCCTGATACCTGTCTTTATGTCAGAGACATAGGCGTTGAACAGGAGGGGCCCAAGCACTGATCCCTGTGGGACCCCACTAATGACACTCCTTCGGGATGAGACTATCCCACCAACTACGACCCTCTGGGTCCGGTCCTGGAGCCAATTGTCTATCCATCTGATCATCTGGTTCCCCACCCCCATTTCTCCCAGCTTATTCAACAGGTCTTCATGAGGAACAGAGTCAAATGCCTTGCTGAAGACTAGAAAGAGGACATCCACTTGTCTACCCAGGTCCAAGGCACTCTTCACCCAGTCATAGAACTCCACAAGGTTTGTCTGACATGATTTCCCTGGGATGAATCCATGCTGTCTATTGTCCAGGCACCCTGACTTTTCCAGGTCCCCCCCTAGCCTCTCCTTGACAATGCCCTCCATCACCTTGCCCACCACCGATGTCATGCTGACAGGCCTGTAGTTCCCTGCCACCTCCCTTGATCCCCTCTTGTGGATAGGCACTATATGCACCACCTTCCAGTCCTGGGGCACCCACCCTGTCCTCAGAGAGAGATAGTGAAAAGCTCCACCAGTGGTTTCGCCAGGGAATCCGCAAGTTCCTTCAGCACTCTGGGATGTAATTAATCCTGCCCCGGTGCTTTCTCCATCTTAAGGGACCTGAGGGCTTTCCCCACTCTCTGTGCTGTGATTTCCACCTCCGCTACTTCTTCTCCCTGTTTAGCCTTCCCCCCTCCTGCCAGTGATGCCTCCCCTTCTCCCCATACCCACTGATCGGTAAGGGTCCCCCCCTCCTCAGTATCACTGTCTCTTCCCATGTATGATGCAGCACAGCTATTTTCCTTGGTGAAAACTGAGGTGAAGTACTCATTTAGTACCTCAGCCTGCTCCCCCGGGTCTTGTGCCCATCCCTCCCCTGTTTTAATCCTGCTAATCTGCCCCTTCACCCTTCGGTTTTTCCCCAATGTATCTAAAGAACCCCTTGTTACCTCTCCTAATTTCCCTGGCCAGGTTCTGCTCCGTCCTTGCCTTAGCCACCCTCACCGCCCTAGTGGCCCTTCTAGCCATCAGTTCGTACTCCACTCGATCCCTTTCACTCCTTGAGCACTTGAATTGCCTATAGGCTGCCTTCTTTATGCCTAAAGTTTCTATGTTTCTAGAATGTAATGACTGTTGCACATACAAAGCTAATGTTACAGAGTGCATCTCCATTCTGCTATGTGTGTCATCCTTGGCCCTCCTCTGTTACTATTCAGGGTGGGCCCATTTCAATTTTCCAGGCTCTCTCTCCATACCCCAGTCCAACCCTGCTGCATGGTGTCCTGGCATGGGGAACTTGGACTTGTGCTTTCTAGTACGCCTCAGGCCCTGTCCTGCAAAACTGTGGGGTCCAGAATCTGTCAACAACAATATGGGCCTCCCTAATGCTTGCACTGGTGTAGTCTGCATCAGGCTCTGTGTGTTGCTGTGTGGCATGCCTGTGCACTTCTCCTGGCCATGTGTGTTGTCCATGCTGCACATGGGACACACCATCTACTGCACATGTGTGGTACAATGTGTATGCTGCACACCTGCGGATATGCAATGCAGGGTGCAGTGCCTATCCTATGGGTACAGGGTGTGTGTCACAGCTTTTCAGGTGTTGCTATGCTTAGCATGGTGCAGTGTTGGCACTCATATGAAGTGTGTTTCTTGTCGCCAGTGCATCCTTCAATTTCTGGAAGATTTGCTGGTTTGTCTGCCTCTTCTTGTCAAGTTCATCCATAACCTGTAGGTCATGGATTAGTTTCAGCAGCATACTGAAGTCTGAGTCCGGCCACCAGCGTGTTGTGGCCTCTGGTGCCATTCCATAAGTTTGTTGCACTCTCCAATTGTTGCTTTTAGGGGGGTGGGGACTGTTCCCTATTAGGCTGCTTTATGGTGATAATGGACTGCATCTGACCTGGCAGCATACTCCATTACGCTGTCTGTCTGCTGATTGGCTTTTGTCAGTAGGTGTGCATGCATCTATTAGGATGCTTTATCTGAGTGACTGATATTTGTGGCAGTGGATCTGCATTTATGATGCTGTTTAATTTGTCCCTCTGCTCTGGATGGATGGCACCTTTCATGGGCTGAGCTGTGCAACAATCCTGTTCAGGGTACCATTGTCCACCCCTTGCTTTACCTTAGTTTTACACACACAGGACCTGCCAACATTATCTTTCCCATGTGGTGCTGGTGATGGACCTGTTTGTCGACTGCAGCTGGTGGTAATCGCTGGGTATGCAATTTTTCATGCAGTCATGATTGGCTGTTGCTGTGTACTGTTGCTGTGTAAACTGGGCCATATTTTTAGTGCAAACTGTCTCTGTGCATCTGAGTCACCATTCTATGGCATGGAGTTTGACCCTGTCTATCACCTAGGAGCCAGGGGCAATGGACATCACCTCTATGTAAACAGAATCTTTGAGAAAAAAAAAACTGGAACCATTGATCTTCTTTGAGGATATCTCCCTCCATTGAGCCACATCATGAAACTGCAAGCTGTCAGTGTCAGGACCACTCAGAAAGTTTTGCTTGCTGGGGCCACTCACATTGATGTGCCTCATTGTCATCTATATAAAGTGTGCATCCCCAGCGTGCCTCAGTTCTTTCTCCTGCCATCAGCTACTTGTCATTCCATCACTACTGAAGAATGCCATTCAAATTCTGCAAGTGTTTGCTACCACTGTTACTTCTTGAAATTAGTTATTTTAATTTTAAATTTTTATGCCTCTGCCAAAAGATGAGGAACCATTGTTCCGATAATGTTGTTGTGAAGACGTGAAGATTTACAAAGATGATGACAACACCATGTACATTCATTGCCTAGGCCTTGCTCAAGACCTTAAGGCCGGCAACATTTGCCAAGGCTTTAAACAGGGCCAGCAGGCGATGAAGGGAGAATGCTCTAGAGCGATACTTCAAAATAAAAGCTAAGGTGGAGAAACAAGGTGTCTCAAAGGCATCTTCACCATCGCCAACCGCTCTCTCTGTTTCCAGTTCACTATCAACCAGCCATTCTCTGAGGTAAAAGGCATTCTTTATAAATTCTACTAAAAAGAAGAATAAGTCTACAAAGTCAGAGGACAAGCACAACCACTCTGCAAGGAAAATAGATGAAGAGAAATGGCTGCATCTCCTGACCATTCTAGATCTCCTCTAAAAAGAGGTAAATCAAATGAAAAAGATGGGTACCAGGCTAAGGCTTGTGGTCCTGCTGCCCCCATCAATCATCAGTCACACACCAAGGTGGAGGTCTGGCTTAGGCTCAACTTTCCCACAGGGGCACTCGCAAGCAGTACTGCAATCGTACACTGTCCCATCAATGGTTCTGCTGATGTTGACCCCCTTGGGGCCCATCAGTGTACAGCTCCTCTATCAAACAACATTGAAGCTCCTTCAATGGCTCATGCCATTACCTCTGTCATCAGTTCCATCCTCGTTAATGTCTTCAGAGCTGCTAAGAGTTATAGAGCCTGTCATGATCATTGAACAGAACCTGGGCCAGTATTTCCTATATAACTGAAGCAAAACACTACCACTGGTTGAAAGTATCTCAGCATTCCCTGATTGGAGGGAGTTCTGTTGGAAGTGTCAGGTCCAATTCTTCTATACCCCCATCATGACTCAACACTTTCAGTGGGGGATCCTCAAACTTGTGCTAGAGGGGTTGTAGACAGGTGGGCTCCCATTGTTACATTTGTTGTGACTGCTCAGCTGTCCAGCCCTATTGGACTCAGATACAGAGGGTTCTTCAGCAACCTTGGAGCATCCAGATGCCTTACACTTTCACAAACCTGGTCTGGGGGATCCCGGTTACACAGACGGGGATCCATGCCCAAAAAAGATTCTTCAGGGTACTATGCACTGTAGCCCCAGTAGTGGATCTAGCCATCCTGTGGGTCGCAGGAGCAGGATCCTTCTTGGCTGGCCACAGAAAAAAATTTAGTGTGCACTGCTGCAGTAATTTAACCCCTCGCACATAAGAAAGAGTTGCTTTTGAAACACACTTTGCATTGACTTTAATTCAGGTGTGAAGGGGTTAAATTGGACAAAAAAAAGGTACAGCCTGCTTGCACAATTAAGCAGCAAGGAGTATGTTCTGTAACAGCAATGGGGGCTGATTTCCATTCAGATTTACAGGCAATCCTTGACATGAGTCTGTAGCTGCTTAAAAGAGTCTGCAATTTCTGTAAAGTGTTTGCTTTCTTACTCCTTTTTTCTGAGTTCTAATCGGCTTTCTTGATATCGGATGTCAGCTGAGATGTTAAAGGGTATGCAGCTGAGCTGTATAATATAGGCATTTATACTGTATGTTCTAGGGCCGTGCTGCTGTATAGTGCATTTTACTCAACTTGTAACTGAATTTTCTTTGTTCTCTCTTGGTATAATGTATCATGTCAAAAGCTGCTGACCACCACCCTCTAGCTATGGCTCTCTCTTTTATTTAACTTTATGCACCTTATTATATTGTATTTCTGTGCATCTGGTATATGCTTTTTGCACAATTATCATTTTGCATTTGTTGCACAGTGCTTTATTATACTGTTCGCCCATCTCCCCTCCTCCCCAAAAATAAATACATGAATAAGAAAGTGTGCATTGTTGCTTTTTCCTTACTTTAAATCCTCTTGTTTCCCTCTCATGGATGGCATCAAGAAATGAGCTTTAGCTCAGTGTGCCTTTCCCGGTTACTTGTAGTTTACAAATAAATGACATGCCATGCTCAAATATACAGTTTTTAGTAAATGCATTAAAAGCCACATAACACAAGGCTCTGCATTGTATGCTTAGGTATGATTAGCTTTATTAAGAAACAATGGGTTACACAAACCAATGAGTACTGTTCAGTGCAATGTGCCTTCCATCTGACCCATTAGCGTACGTTACACACCAATTTAAAACAGCCGCGGATAGTTCCTGATCAAAAAATGCTTAGGGACCCCCAAGCTCTGGAAGTATAATGCCAACACTGGTTTCAGCTGATGCATTATGGAGCTAGCAGTGGTGGCGTGATGGAGGGATGAGGGGAGCTGGTTCTAGAGAGCTGGGAGACAATAAAGGATGGCAGACTGGCTGACAGAGGAGTGAGGGCGAGGAGTGGATAAAGTTCACTGGTTCCTGGAATGGAGAGAGCATGGTGCAGGCATGACTGAATAGAGAGGTGATGCGAGGTAGAAGGGAAGAGAACCAAACCAGTATTTGGGAATAAATGAGATACAGTGTGGCTGATGATGATGTACTGGGGGACGTGGAGAGGAAGTAGTAAAGAGAGCAATGGTGTGTATGAGGAGGTGAGTTTGTCAGACCTAAAAAGGCATTACAAAGTATGTACAGTCTGGCAGGAGAAGTGGAGGGAGCTGAACCAAAGACCATATCTGTATAATTGAAAATGGGTAGTACAATTTTGAGAAGCTCACTGTGGACCGGCAAGGGGAGGCAGTCTCTATTACTGAAGATTTTCACAACAGTCCCAGAGTCTACTGCTGGTAGATCCACCATGAGATTTCTTAAGAGCTCCCTTTAATTTGTTTTGACAGAAAACAGACTGAAAGGCTTTCTTTGTGTTATATTCAGTGAGACTTCACAGAAGAGACAGAGAAAACTATTGATATAATGATTGCTCACTATGCCTTACAGTTACAGCCATGCAGAATTTTCTTTATTTATTTAAACTTTGGTAACTGGGTAGGCCCACTGAGACCATTACAGTCCCTTTTTCAGGGGCAATCCAGGATCAATTACATACATACAGAGAAAAAAAAACAGCAAGAACAAAATTCAGAGCATATTGAACAGTACAGACATTACAGTCAAGGGTATGATTAATGGTTCGGCAGGCATGTTAAATACAATTGGTGGCAACCAGAGAAACAATACATATCACACAATACAATCAGAATTTCCATAAAGGTCCCAATATGGGAGCAATTGTCTGCATAAGAGACCGACATAGCCGCATGAGCAGCCCACCAGCCGAGTTGTCCGAATCTCAGCGCAGGCATGAGCAGAGGCTCAGTTCCAAAAGGTGGGTCTTAAAACCCTTCTTAAAGAGGACCTTCACCAGTCCTTTTGACTTCCATGCATAAATTACCCCTTTTTGCATGGATTCTGGAACTGTATTTCATTACTGTCTGCTGCAGTTAGTTTTTGCATTCTGAGCTGCTAAAAACTGCAGGGTGTACCAGGGCTTCTATAGCAAGCCTGGTGTTTCTGTGGACCTAGGGTTGTACTGCTGACATCACTGTACAGCAGAATCAATTTCACGAAAAAAAAAAACAAAAAAAAAAAACATACTGACAAGGCATTTGGATTTTGGCATAATGCATTGCTTGCAGGGTGTCTTAGGGGAAGGGGAGCACAGTATGTGTACTGAGTACTGGTAGGTTTTCTTTGCAACACTGTTGCAACTGCATGATACTGCACAGTGTGAGTCACTCCCCATCCTACAATGATGTCACCAGGAGCTAATAGCCCAGCAGCTAAACATCAATAGCAAGTGCAGCAGAGCTCAAAAACAAATCCAAATTATGGAAGGCAGAGTAAACCTTGGCCAAAAATCACAAATGCATACACCCTTTCAGGTCTAGTACTGCATATAATGACTACAACCTGTAATTTTTTTGGACCGTCATTGAAGTTCCTCTTTAAAGCCCCCAAAGAAGATAGCAGCATGGCTACACATCACTGCTGGAACCAAAATGTAGATTGTATGCAGGATAAATGCATAAAAAAACCTTTTATTGCACATAGAACGCCAGGCACACAGCTAAAGCGTGCCCCTTCCCACAAACAACCAAACATTTTCATGCCAAACCTCGCACTTTCTCAAGGCTGATGTGGCTCTGAAAATTACACCTTATAAATAGTAGTACTTAAAGTGACAATGCCTATATACACACCACTTTAAATGTTTTATAATACATCACAGAAAGCCACCTAAAAAGACTTCCAAACATTTCATAAACAACATCAACGTAAAAATAGATAAACACATTCACATATATAGCTAGCTAATAATACAGCATTTTAAAATAAGAGAGGTTAAAACATAATGTGACAACACAGCATGAGTAACAATACACAGCTAAACTAAGCCATAGATATAATAAGAGATTCATCACTCACAGTTAATGCTAAACACGCTCCATATCAAAATCTCAAAAAGAAACAGAAAAAGCTCATATAGAACAACCTTCTTACAGAAATGGGATAATTGAAAAAAGTCATTTAATCCTGATGCAATGTAAGATTTAAGTTTATGTTGCCAGAATGACTCCTTTTGCCTTAATCTTCTATCTAGATCACCCCCACAAATCTGTACTCGAACATTATCAAGCATCTGAAATGACAGTTACTGCCTTTCATTCTCACATGCTGTGCAAGAGCGCTCACATCATCACAATTTTCAATATTTCTGATGTACTGTCCAATTCTAAATTTAAACTTCTGTGTCATTTTACTGATATAAAAACTCTGGCAAACATTACAAGTAGCAACATAAATAATATTCTGTGTGTTGCAAAATTCTTTAGTCTGACACACATGACCTGTTGTGGGATGTTTAACCCCCTTTAATGTACTTACAAAAAATTGCAATTTCCGCACCTATAGGTGCCACTAGGAAGAGACATGTCTTTTCTCTTTTGTGGCATCCAATAAGTATTCTGTATTAAAGAATCTCACAGATTTTGTGCTTTTTTATATACAATTTGTGGAAATTCTTTAGTAACCTGTTCTAATTTTTTTCTCAGTGGTTAGGTTATGCCAATTATTTTTAATAATATCTCTAACCATATGGGACTGAGGTCTGAAAGTGGTAATAAATTAGATTTTTTTTTTAAACTTTTTATTTATAGAGCTTATGCAAGTACATTACACTATTGGAAACTGCACAGTGTTATGCTCCATAATGCAAGCATCATTAAAAAGACATTCGAGTTTGTGAACCACTGTAACATTTGGTACAAGATCAGGGGGACTTCCGTGTAGTTATTAGCTAACTAGATCAATAATTTCTAAATATCGAATGGCCGTAAGCTATCAGTGCTCTTAACATCGAAATAGCACTTAACATATTCAATTAGAAGAACAAAGACCAGGTTAGTACGCCTTTAATTGGTAAATAACTCCTAACTTTAAAAGACTCCAATATTACTTCCCAGTATGCTCCCACAGCACTTTAAAAAGGATATTCAAGACAAATGTTTATATTGCTGTCAAAAATTCAAGGGTCTATCCAGTTTAACTATTTAATATGAGCCTTATCAGGGCAACTCAAGAAGTTCAGCTTTAAGGAAAGAAAATAAAGCAGGAATCCTATTATGTCCTGATCGATTAACTTTTATAAGTAATTACACCCTTTAAGTGAAAAAAATTCAGGTCTATCTTCAACCACACAGAAAGGCTCTGTCGTTTCTTTACATTAAATTAACAAAATATAGATGGACTTAGCCAATTCTGCTTCATTTCAAGTGTCCTCTGCTTCGGATTCTGAAGAAAGGTCTCCCTCCTGAGCAGCCCTCTCGACTTCGAGCTTTTCAAGCAGCTTCATAGCCTCTTTAGGCTTGGAATATATGTAGGCCTTCTTCCCAACCGTGACATGGAGTCAGGCTGGCATCAACAAATTATTGGGAACCTCCAGGGCCCCTAGGCACCTCCTAATCCCATCGAAAGCCTTCCTCTTCATACGTGTGGAGTAAGAGAGGTCTGGAAAAAATAGTATTTTCGAGCCATCCACCTCGACCTTTCGTTGCTGCCGAACTACCCGGAGGATACGATCCCTCGCTGACACAGATGTGGTGATCAGCATTACGGTTCTGGCTCCTTATAAGGACATTTGTCTCCGGATGTTAATCCTGTATGCTCGTATGATTTGGTCTCCTAATTCCAGTCCAAGAGTTTCCAGTAGCCAAGAACTTAAGTATTTAGGCAGGTCATTTCCTTCTTTGCCTTCGGGTAACCCTAAAATCCGAACATTGGCAGCAAGAGTGATGTTTTCAAGATGCTGTAGTAGGGAACAGAGCAGATTCTGCTTCTTTACACAGGTAGCGGTGGTAGCTTGGGCCCACTCAGAAGATTTTTCAGCATTGTGTGCTGTCTCGGTAAGGCCATCCAGTTTCTTTTCAACTTGTAACAATCAGGTACTATACACGTCCATTTTTTCATCCATCCACTGAATGGTTCTGGTCAGATTCAGTACTGCCGATTGCACAGACTCCAGGGTAGCCGGGCCAGTCTCTCCACTCATTGCTTCCATTGTTGGGAGGTTTACAGGGGTAGATAGGGGTCTAGAGGCCCCGTCACGAGGGGTAAAGAAGCTAGCTTTCGATTCTGCATTTTTATTCCCCATTTGGTCAACTTTTTAAATTTGATTTTTATCCCCTGATTAACTTCTCCCCTCCTTTCCCTTGCACCCCCTTTTGTGTTCAAGTAAATCTGATCTGCTTCTCAGGTCTGCTCTCTTTTTTGCTTTCAAGAGGGTATCAGAATTGTACCCCCTAACTTTAAAGTGTCTAGTCAAATCATCAGCTCTCCTTTCATAATCATTTGGATCAGAACAATTTCTCTTCGCTCTAAGATACTGTACTACAGGGATATTGTTAGCAATGTGTGCTGGGTGACAACTCTCAAAATATAATATAGAGTTTTTATCTGTGCACTAATGAAATAGCTTGGTCCCTATGCTACCACCATTATTTTTAAAAATAGGAAAATCCAAATAATTTATTTCCTGCACATCTGATACCCTCTTTAAAGCAAAATAGACAGCTGACCTGAGAAGCAGATCAGATTTACTTGAACACAAAGGGGGTGCAAGGGAAAGGAGGGGAGAAGTTAATCGGGGACAAAAATCTAATTTATTTCTACTTTCAGTCCTCAGTCCCATATGGTTAGAGATATTATTAAAAATAATTGGCATATCCTAACTACTGAGAAAAAAGTAGAACAGGCTACTAAAGAATATCCACAAACCGTATGTAAAAAAAGCATAAAATCTGTGAGATTCTTTAGTACAGAATATTTGGATGCAACAAATGAGAAAAGAGATGTCTCTTCCTAGTGGCACCTATAGGTGCAGAAATTGCATTTTTTGTAAGTACATTAAAGTGGGAGAATTTTTAAAAATCCCACAACAGGTCATGAGTATCAGATTAAAGAATTCTGCAAAACTCAGACACCCAGATTTTCAAAGGGGTTGCGCATTGCGCAAAAGAGTTATGCCAGCGCAACCCCACATTGCGCCCTAGTGGAATATTGAACAGGCTGTCAGGTGCAGCGCAAATCCTGATGTGCCAGTGCACAATGAAAGTGTATGCGGTGCAGATGCAAGGGGCGTGCCCATGCATATGTGGCACATCCCAATATTCAGCCCGGGATGTATGGTGCATATGCTGGCACAACCCTGCATTTCATCACATACGGGGGCTCAAAGTTGAGCCCGTGAAGAGTGGGAACACATCTTGGCCACCCACAGGTGGGCTGCACTATTGCAGGGTGCAACACAGCAGCTGCCAGCTGTTGGTGGCCACCCACCCACCCAGAACACTGTCCACAAGCACACATAGTACCCTGGTAGTCTAATGGTACCCCCTCCTCCCTCCCTCCTGTGTCCCTGATCACCAGTAAATGACTGTAACTGAACTTCCTAGACTTCTAGTGGAACCCTCCTCCCTCCCATCTCCCCAATCACTGGTAAATGACTGTAAATAAACTCCCTGGTAGTCTAGTGGAACCCCTTCCTCCCTCACGTGTCCCTGATCACCAATAAATGACTGCAATTTAAATCCCTGGTAGACTTGGGGACCCCCCCCCCCCGCCTGTTGCTGCGATCATGGTAAAGTGCCGTAACATAATTCCCTGGTTATCCAGTGGCACTACTACCCTCCCACCCACACAGAACCCCTTGCTCACCCTGCTCCCACCCGTCATTGGTGGGTGGTTGCAACCACCTGCATACCACCGGCCGCCTGCCAAATGACAGGTACAGTATGGGCTTGCAGGGCATACTGTACTAGACAATCGCAAATATGTGAATGACTTCATTCACATATTTGGGACTGTCTAGTACAGTATGCCCTGCAAGCCTATTGGTCCACACTGTGGACCAATGGGTTCACGCCCCATACTGTGCCTCTTATTTGGTGAATGGCTGGGTGGTATGCGGGCAGGTTGCAGCCACCCGCCAATGATTAGGAGGGAGTGGGGTGGGCAAGGGGTTCTGTGTTGGTGGGAGGGGTGGGGGGTGCCACTGGATCACCAGAGACTTATCTTATGGCACTTTACCATGATAACGGCAATGGGCGGGGAGGTCCACTAGACTACCAGGGATTTAAATCATGGGCATTTACTGGCGACTGGGGACATGGGAGGGAGGGGGTACCATTAGAAAAACCAGGGAGTTCATTTATAGTCATTTACCAGCAATTGGGGACACAGGAAGGGGGGGTACCACTAGACTACCAGGGAAGTGTGTTACGGAGCTTTACCTCAATCATGACTATGGGCCAGGGGATGCCCCGGGACCCCTACTTTGCACACGTCATTCTGTGTAGTGCACCAGTCACAATTTGCCTGGCTGCCCTGTGCAAGGCATGCAAATGGAGCCTTAATGACATGCAAATGGCCCCATTTGTGCCTTCCATATATTATGGCCTCATTTGCATGTACTCTGCTGAATATCATGGGTGATGCACCCAGCGCAACTGCATTTTCACTGGCGCAACCCCGTGCTCCCTATCTGTGGCTTGCACTAGTGCAGTGCCACTGCGTTGTGCGTGGTCCTTGCCATATTCAGTTGTGCTCCGCCATGGTACATCACCGTTGAATATCACCTGGTCCTGGTCCCAGTACATCCCAGTTGCACTGTGCCCAGGCTTGTGCCACTGCCAGGTGCAGTCTGAATATCTGGGCCTGAATATTATTTATGTTGCTACTTGTAATGTTTGCCAGAGTTTTTACATCAGTAAAATGACACAGAAGTTTAAACATAGAATTGAACAGCACATCAGAAGTATTGAAAATTGTGATTGATGATGTGAGCACTCTTGCACAGAATGTGAAAATGTAAGGCAGTAACCATCATTTTGCTTTTCAGATGCTTGATAATGTTTGAGTACAGATTCATGGAGGGGTGATCTACAGCAGATAAAAGATTAAGGCAAAAAGAATCATTCTGGAAATATAAAACTAAATCTTATATTACATCAGGATTAAACGACTTTTTTCAATTATCCCCCTTTCTGTAAGAAGGTTGACCTATACGAGATTTTTCCTTTTCTTTTTGAGATTTTGATATGGAGTATGTTTAGCATTAACTATGAGTGATGAGTCTCTTTTTAAATCTATGGCTTAGTTTAGCTATGTATTGTTATTCAAGCTGTGTTTTCACATTATGTTCTCACCTCTCTTCAATAATGTTATATTATTAGATAGCTATATATGTGAGAGAGTTTATGTATTTTTGCATTGATGTTGTTTATGAAATGTTTGGAAGTCTTTTTAGGTGGCTTTATGTTATGTATTATAAAACATTTAAAGTGGTGTATATAGGCACCGTCACTTTATGTACTACTATTTATAAGGTGTAATTTTCAGAGCCACCTCAGCCTTAAGAAAGTGCGAGGTTTGGTGCAAAAACATTTGGCTTTGTGGAGAGGGGTATGCTTTATGTGTGTGCCTGGCATTCTATGTGCAATAAAATGTTTTTTATGCACTAATCCTGTGTATGATCTACATTTTGGTTCCATCAGTGATGTGTAGCCATGCTGCTGTCTGCTCTGAGTGAATACTCCTGCTTGTTTTGGCTCTGTCTTTGTTTAGCAGCCGCCTGCTAGTTCATACTGGGCCTCCAAGGAAGGCACATTCCTGGAACCTATTAGGGAGTTCATTCCAAAGGGGTGGTATATATGCAGCAAATGATCGAAACCCTTGTGATGTCCTGACCCTGCAGACACGGAAAAGCTGATGATTGGAGGAACTTAATGTTCTTCTGATCCATTTGACTATTATTGTGCCAATAAAGCTAGGGGGAGTGTTGTCTTGATGGAGTTTATAGGCAAGGCACAGACATGGATACGCTAATCTGCCCATGAAAGAAGGCCAATTTAGTGAACGTAGCACATTACAATGGTGCTCTAGCAGTGGTGTCCCTAAAGCAAAGCATCCTACACTGTGGTACAGGGTTCTCAGCCTTTGCATCTCTGAGCTTCTTACTGAGTGTAGTATCAGGGCCTTGTATAACAATATGGGCAGGTGTATACCAGTGGCTACCTTTAATTTGGATTCCTGAGTGAAGAATGGGATCAAGCTTTATAGAAGACTTAACTTTTGGTTTACTGTCTTGGTCAGTTGATCAATATGACCCCTAAAGGCACAGTTTTGGTCTATATACACAGCTAAGTACTTGATATAGTCAACCACCTCAATCTTTGAGCCATTAGAAAGAGATGGAGATAACAAGTGTGACCTTTATGGGCCCAAGCTTTTAAGTCTGAATAGTAATGCCTTGATCTTTTTACTATTTAGAACTAACCTTTTGCACTGGAACCAGTTCTGTGGTACATAGAAGTCTTGATTGAGTAAAAGACAAAGAACCTCTGAGCGCAAACACTGAGACAAGGGTTACCCCAAAGGGCATTTGGCTGGGAAGCCAAGTTTCAAGAAAATACAAAATCACACATGCCCACACAATGCAAAGCATCATGGGCTGCATATCCAAATCACCACAGAATGTTATGCTGGTCCAACTTTAGGCAGAATTGCATGGTGCCGAAAGGCCTCTCACACAGTTTGCAAAGGGTGCTAACAAAAGACAGACACGTGTTTCGTCCTACCAGGACTCATCAGTATACCTCATCTGTTTGACACCCCAGTGGAATGTACCAGCTACCCTAAGACAGTGTGTCTTGGATATGTTGTGGTGAACCCATTAAAATAAAAAACTATTTAAAAGACAAAGAACCTCTGTGCGCAAACACTGAGGCAAGGGTTACCCCAAAGGGCATTTGGCTGGGAAGCCAAGTTTCAAGAAAATACAAAATCACACATGCCCACACAATGCAAAGCATCATGGGCTGCATATGCAAATCACCACAGAATGTTATGCTGGTCCAACTTTAAGCAGAATTGCATGGTGCCGAAAGACCTCTCACACAGTTTGCAAAGGGTGCTAACAGAAGACATAGACACGTGTTACTCATCAGTATGCCTCATCTGTTTGACACCCCAGTGGAATGGACCAGTTACCCTAAGACAGTGTGTCTTGGATATGTTGTGGTGAACCCATTAAAATAAAAAACTATTTAAAAGACAAAGAACCTCTGTGCGCAAACACTGAGGCAAGGGTTACCCCAAAGGGCATTTGGCTGGGAAGCCAAGTTTCAAGAAAATACAAAATCACACATGCCCACACAATTTGACTGAGTAGATGTTTAAGTTGGGCAGCATCCTGTGAGGATCTATACAGCAAGGCATCATCAGCATATAGGGTCAGCTTTGCCCCACACAGTGCTTAGGCATGTCATTAATAAATAGAGAAAAGAGGAAAGGTCCCAAAATCGAACCCTGGGGAACTCCATCCAAGATGGGACATTTGTCAGAATTAGTACACAGCCATCTGATGATTTGTTAACTGCCATGTAGGTAGTCCTTGAACCACCGTACTGAGAGACTGTCAAGACCAAGGGATCTCAGTTTCATGATAAGCAGCTGATGGTCCACCAGATCGAAGGCACCAGTTTGTAGGGTATTATCTTGGGCTGATGAGATATCTGATGTGAGGCTAGCCAGCGCAGTGCTGGTACCATGATTTATTCTAAAACCATGCTGCTGTCCTATAAGTAAGTTGTGCTGCTCAATATATTCTTGGACTTGCTGATGCACAATTCTCTCTAACAATTTGCTCAGAGTACAGAGGATGGATATTGGTCTGTAATTCTCAACCAATTCACTTGACCCTCCCTTAGGAATGGGGGTGACATGGGTAACTTTCCACACTGTGGGGACTTTGCCTTTTAGCAGCAACCTTTTGAATAACCAAGTGATCTGGGTGGTGATGACATGTGCTGCAATGATAAATAGTCTGAGCTAGAGCTTGTCATATCCAGCCAAACCTGTGGTCTTAATTTTCCTTAGAAACTTTAATGCCACAGATTTAGTTGCAAGTTTGAAGTGGAAATTAGGTGATGGGGAGGGTCTGATAAGCAGTCCGAGTGTGGGGGGGGGGGATTGGATGAATTGGTTCTAAATTTACCCAGGTCTATGAGGAATGCATTAAATGATTTAGTAGAGTCCTGTGGGTTCATGTGGCGGACACCATCAACAACGATATCAAATTTATTTTGTGTGGTATGCCCCATAAGGAGAGTAATAATTTGGGACCATAACTTTTTAGGGTCCAAAAGATTCTTATTTTGTAATTTCTGGAGGTACTGTCTTTTGGAAAATGTTAAATCTATTTTGCACTTATTTCTGAGCTCTCTGTAATTCACCCAGTCCTTGGTCATATGCATGGACCTGAACCTGCCCCATGGCCTATCTCTCTCTCTCTCTCTCTCTCTCATAATTTTTTTCAGTTTTCGGGTCAGCCACCTGGAATGCTGTCTTTTAACTCTAATTTGTTTTAAGGGGGCAAACTTATTAGCATCCAAAAGAAAGCTTCAGATAAAGAAACCAAGGGCTGTATCTAAACTGGGGATGAGCTTGATTTGGGTCTAGTCCACTGCTGATAGAGTGCCAAGGAAGGAGCATGTATCAAATTTGGAATAGTCTCGAACCAAGAAGATTCTAGGGGGGGTGGTGTGATTATTTTTCTAGATCCTGAAAATAGGGGCATGGTCACTTAGGGAATCCACAAAAGTGCCAGCCAGTTTGAATCTGTTGTGATTTGAAATGAGACTCCAATCCAATGTGATGTGGTTTCCCAACTTTACGTTCAGTCTTGTGGGGTCACAGATTAATTTGGTCAGACTGACCTCTAGTAGGCTGGATTTTTTTCACTTGAGGTATGTGGACTCAAGTAGAGGTTGAAGTCACCAAGGACTATTTTTTTCCATGGAGGCAGACCAGGGATTGTTGCTATAAGGGTTTTTAATGCATCTATTGCAATCTTAGGTGAGTTGAAGACATAGCCTATCAACACCGGCTTAGTCCCACCTAGCAGAAGTTTGATGAATATCATCTCATAGCCCAATTGAGCAAGGACTGATGTTACTACCAAGGAAGCATTTAAGGATGAATTTACATAGATGATAACCCTTCCACCCTTTTTTCCACATCTATCTTGAGGAAACAACATGAACCCATGAAGCTCAGTCTCATTCGTTTAAATATTAGATTTGAGTCAAGTTTCAGAAATGGCTATTATATCAGGGGAACACAAGTTTACCCATGCTTTGAGTTCATGCATTTTAGATCTGAGGCTATTAATACTCATATGGACTAGTTTCAAACCTTTCACATTGGACCAGAGGTGCAAGGAGGGTGCCACAGCTGGGACATTAGTACAAGGAGGACCCAGATTTGATTGTGGAGTTTGCAAGGGTCTGCCAGCAGTGGTTTATTGATCCTAACTAGTAAATAGTAAGCATAGAAAGAAACCAGACATGGAAGAAACTTGCTGCACACAGATGGCACCCCCTGTGTTGCCATCATTTGCCACCAGTCCCAACCATGCCAGGCATTAATTGGTGACCCAGCACCCAGTGGACACCATGGCAGTGTGTCTATACAGCACACACCTGCAGATCACCATTTGGTGGACACCAACAGAATCCAGCACACACATGCAGCACTGGGGGCATGGAGGGCGTTGCAGAGATGGTGTGCAAGTGGCCAAGCTGCACCACATACTGGGTGCTGTCACAAGGCTGGGACAATCCATGCAGTGAAAATGGTCCAGTGTAGGGAATACCTCAACACCAGTGTGCCTGTCTGATGGTATGTGCCACCCCAACCACATACCACATATCTATACAGACACCACCGCACTCACAGCCAGCCATGTATATATCACTATGAGTATCCCATGCCAGTGGTGCAGCACTGTGGGTCTCACAACAGCATGACAGTAATGTCCACTGTCAGGACACACCTGAAAGATGGAACGGCCACTGTGTAAAGTGCAGCAGTCATTGTTGCCCGGCACACCATAGGCATTGCTGTGTCCCTCATATTACTGGCCCTTTTGTTACTGTATTGACTGCTGTGCACTGTATCAGTAACTACAGTTTGAATATTGCATGCAGCACCACCACTTGTGCCTGTGCTGAGAAGTCCCTGGGGGGCACAATATTCTGTCCAGTTCTGTATAAATGTAGCCTGTTGCTACCACCACGCACTTCCAGACTGACCTACAAGTGGAGCTGTGGGCAGACCCAGCCAGTCCCTGTACTTCCAAATCGACCTACAGGTAGAGCTGTGGGACCCTGCAATAGCGCTGGGCAAACTGCATTCAAATCGGGACATAATGAGATGCTTATCTGGATGTTTGCACCCAGACTGCATACATAGGCTCATTTGCATGTTACGTTTAGAATATAACACATTTTTGGCCCTGGCAAACTTGATATTGCTGGGCAAATGTCTTAACTCTGTGCAAAACCTGCGTAAATGTGTATGTGCTGCACAAACATTTTGGAAACATGGTACATTTCTGCAGAATTTCACATGAGCTGATGCTTGCTGCTTTAATGAATCCACTCCTTTGCTAGCGAGCACACATTGGCCACATAGTTCACCTTTACTTTCCTTCACATCACTGTGCACTGGGCTGCTGTTGTGGTTTGCACTTCCTGGTTGCTATATTCAAAGCTGTCTTATTTTCTGGGCTATTTTTGCACTGCATGTCTGTCTGGCTATATTCAGCAGGTTTAGCATCAGGACTATCCCTTTTGAATATAGTGGGCTATTGGTTCCAGGCTAATTTAGCATGCCCAACAGTGCTAATTTAGCCCCGGGCAAAGTTTTGAATATCTAGCACTAAGTCTGTTCACAATTGAAATGTTTTAAAAATATGTTGCATACAAGAAAAGAAACTGACTAATGTGCTTTGGTGTTATGTTGGTATTTTGTACATAATGTATATATATGGATGTATGGAAGACAAGCTATGGTGCCAAGGTATTTTGATTGCAAATAATCCTAGTGACTGCTAAATTATATTTGGGATATTCTGGCATATGAAGAAGGTTTTTGCCAGATTATCTGGGCAGAACCCCTGTTTTGTTCTATGTTTATGCATGTTTTGAACCTTGTGTGATATTAGTCACATAAAATCTATGGATGCACGAAGGTGTATTGTGTAACCAAACAAAACCATAGTGTTAATAAACCACTGAGTAAAAGAAGCATCCATATGAATGTTACTGTAACCTCATTTTCATTAAGTACAAAAAAGGTGTGTATTACCCAAGAATCATTCATTTGATGTTACACTAGGCATCATTAGTATTTTAAAATGTATAAAATGTCTAAAACTTCCTTGGGGCCCACCACAGTCATTACATTGAATGCATGGTAATGAATCCATAAACATTATTTCATCCAATGGCCATACCCCTTTGTCTCTGACCTTACATTTGGCTCTGCCCTTTTATTCCTGCCACAGGTCCCTTCCTGAAATCCTGGATCCGCCCCTGGGGCCCTGATGCAGATCACACCATTATTGCTGCAGGCTAACCCATCCATTATAAAATACTAGAAAAGCTGGTTGGGGGAGCTATGCTGCATGTAAAGGATAATGGCCATGCTCAGATTTACCCTGGAAAATCATATTGCAGAGGCAGGAAACCTACCTCTTGATCAGCAACCAACAATGGGGCAACATCCTCTGACCCCCGGACAATGAGGTTCATTTTTCGTTGTCTCTGTGACACTTCTAAAATAAATGAACACACACAGTAATGCTTGTTGGGTTGGACTAATTTGGTTGCTCTCAAGGTTTTATTTCAGCTCTGTAGACATGCATACTTTATACTGCATTTACATTTAGCTTATAATATTTGGTTCGAAGCACTTGTAATTTTTCAGAAGGACATTTTTTCAAGAAGAGATATAATTATATTAAACATGGTCAAGTGGCTACATCAGCGTAAACTATGGATGTCAACCATTAATTGCCAGTTTATACACTCCACCTCTCAATAAAGCAGAGTCCTAAAAAAAGGAAAAAAAGGCTCTACTTCATCATCTAATGTGCAGGCTGTATCCACACCACTGTCTTATTGCTGCAGTCTCTGGCACACCAGCCCCAGTGAGGGCACCACTGGCAGATGGGGAAACCGGGCTCCTTCACCCTCATATAACTTCAGCCACGCCGAGGGTGACTCCTTTATCTGGAACTTGAGATTATCACAGGAACTAGTGAGTGTGGCAATAAACTGGAACTTCGTAATATTGCTGTAACTTGTGTGTGTGTGTGTGTGTGCGTTTGTGTGTGTGTGTGTGTGTGTGTGTGTGTGTGTGTGTGTGTGTGTGTGTGTGTGTGTGTTGCAAATAAACTGGAACTAGGGGTGCTGAAATCTGGCAGATGCAGGGTATTGGCATTCTTCAGCTAGCCCTCCAGTGACTACTCCATTCTGGTATTTGAAAACTATAACTTGCAATCTGGATTGGTGTAGGAAGCCCTATATGGGTCCATGGCTTCTTCAGCATAACTGATATGTCTACCATCCATAGATACATAGATACATAGACAGTGTCGGCAGATAAGGGCCTATGGCCCACCCAGTCTGCCCATTTGAGCTTGTAAGTTCAGTTTGTTTTCCTAGAAGTCTGTTTCCACTTACCCATGACCTCTAGAATTCCTTTATGTCTATCCCATGCATTCTTAAATCCTGTGATTGTTTCAGCCCCCACCACTTCCTCTGGCAGGGTGTTCCACTTGTCCACCACCTGTTCTGTGAAGAATTCTTTCTCATGTTTCCTCTGAATCGTCCTCCTCCAACTTGGTCCCATGCCCTCTAGTCCTGGAACATCGTTTAGCAAAAGTAGTGTTTTCCTGCACTCTGTTTCTCCCTGTAAGATACTTGTATGTCTCTATCATATCCCTCTCTCCCTCCTCTCCTCCAGGAGTACATGTTCAGTTCCTTCAACCTGTCTTCATAGGACTTGTGATGCAATCCATGCACCATCTTTGTTGCCCTCCTCTGAACCTTCTCTACCCTGTCTATGTCCTTACGTAGGTATGGTCTCCAGAACTGTACACTGTACTCAGGTGGGGCCTCACTAGTGTCTTGTATAGCAGAATTATGACCTCCCTTTTCCTGCTGGTGATGCCCCTGCCTATACATCCCAGCATCCTATTTGCTTTACCTAATGCCTTGTCACACTGTTTCCCTACTTGAGGTCATCAGAGATGACAACCCCAAGATCCTTTCCTGCTTGGTGCATGCTATATCCTCACCCCCAACTGATATATTGTGCCAGGGTTTTGTGCCCTATATGCATTATCTTGCACTTTTGCATTGAATTTCAACTGCCAAACCCTGACCATTCTTCAAGTTTCTGCAGATCCCTTCTCATTCTGTCTACACCCTCTGGTGTGTCTACTCTGTTTCAGAGCTTTGTGTCATCAGCGAACAGTGAAATTCTGCCTTCTAGATCCTGCGCAATGTCACTGATGAAGATGTTGAATAGGACCGGTCCCAGCACTGATCCCTGTGGTACCCCACTGGTCACTCTTCCCTCTGTGGAGTGACAGCCATTTACCACCACCCTCTGTGTCCTGCCACCCAGCCAGTTACCTACCCACCACACTACTGTCCTGCCCACACCCATATTCCCCAGTTTGTGTAATAGTCTTCTATGTGGCACAGTGTCAAAGGCCTTGCTGAAGTCCAGATAGGCCATGTCACTGCCCTCCTGATCCACCTCCCTAGTCACCCAGTCAAAAAATTCAATGAGATTGGTCTGACATGACCTCCCTGGTGAAACCATGCTGCCTTGGGTCTTGTAGTCCATTGACAACCAGATGTTCACCAATCTCTCCTTCAGAAGTGCTTCCATGATCTTTCCACCACCGAGGTGAGGCTGACTGGTCTGTAGTTCCTGCTTCCTCTTTGTTCCGCATTTGTATAAGGGACTACAACTGCTATCCTCCAGTCTTTGGGTACCTCCCTGTTTCAGTGATTGGCTAAACAGGATAACCAGAGTTCAGCCACCACCTCTCTTAGTTCTTTAAGGATCCTGGGTGCACCCATATGGCCCCATTGCATTGTCAACTCTTTACTTCCAGTTCCTTCAGGACCCTTTTCGTGTAAAGGGACTTGTGTCCATTTCTACACCATTCTCACCCCTTGTACTCCCTTCAGACCCATTACCCCCTCTTCCTCAGTAAAGACTGAGCAGAAATACCTGTTCAATATGTCAGCTTTACTGTTGTCATCCTCCACGCGACTCCCATCCTCCCCTTCAGTCTCACTATCCCTCCTTTGTCTTTCTTTTTTTCACTTATGTACCTGTAAAAGGTTTTGTCCCTTTAACCACTGATTTTGCAATGTGTTCTTCTGTCTGAGCTTTGGCTTCCTTACTAACTTCCTGCCTCCCTTTGTTTCTCCTGGTACTTCTCCCTATCCCCTTCTGCCTGTGTCTTTTGTATTGCCTGAATGCTATCTTTTTGGCTTTCACTTTCTTTGCTACCTCTTTGGAAAACCATAATGGTCTCCTCTTCCTTTTCCTCTTGCTAACCTGCTAATGCATAATTCTGTTGTTCTTTTAATCCCATTTAAATACTGCCCAGTTCCTCAACCCCTGATTCCTGTCCCATTCCCTTAATGCCTCTTTCAAGTATTTCCCCATTTTCCCAAAGTCTGCCCCTAAAATCCAGGATACGTGTTTTGTGAGGTTTGGTTCTGCTCTTTCTGTGATTTCAAACCACAATGACTGGTGGTCACTGTTCCCAGGTGCTCCCCACTGTTACCCCATCACACTGTCCCTGTTTGTGAGCAGAAGGTCCAGTATTGCCTTCTGCCGAGTTGGTTCCATGACCAGTTGCTTGAGGAAGGCACCCTGAAGGGAGTCCAGGATAAATCTGCTCCTAGTTGATGCTGCTGCTGGGATGCTCCAGTCCACGTCTGGAATATTGAAGTCTCCAACCAGTACTACCTCACCCTTGTCTGCCATCCTTTGGATGGCTAGCATCAGCTCCCTATCTGTTTCTTCCTCCTGGGCTGGTGGTCTATAGACCACACCTGTGTGGATGGCTGGCCCCATTTTCCTTTCTAGCTTAACCCACAGTATCTCTCCCCCATTTTGTTCCTCCTGGATCTCTGTGGCCCTTATGTCATTTTTCACATACAGTGCCACTCCTCCTCCCTTCCTGCCTGCTCTGTCTCTTCTGAATATGTTGTAGCCAGGTATGGCCATCTCCCAGTCATGGTTATCATTACACCAGGTTTCAGTGATGGCCACAATGTCCAGGTCTGACTGTAC
Source organism: Neoceratodus forsteri (assembly GCA_016271365.2). Taxonomy (NCBI): domain Eukaryota; kingdom Metazoa; phylum Chordata; order Ceratodontiformes; family Ceratodontidae; genus Neoceratodus; species Neoceratodus forsteri. The sequence goes on from CM057455.1 coordinate 706,942,093, forward strand.
CATGACAGCCTCCAGATCTTCCATCTTCTTGCTAAGGCTCCTGGCATTTGCACACATGGCTTTCCATGATTTGACCATGTCCATGTCCATGTCCATGTCCATGTCCATGTCCTGGTATAAGTCATAGTGCCTGATCAGGGTAAGGCCTTGGTACATGTTTTGTACCATTGATGTGGTCATGTTTCATGCTTCATCGAGGTGCCCCTAGTCACTCTGGCCAGTAACACCATGCAATTTTTTAAGTGTGGAGTCAAAGAGCCATTCCTCCCTCTTACACAGTATATATATATATATATGAGGCAAAAACTCCATTTAATGCATCAGTTAGGGTTGTTCCACAGTGACAAAAGTGAGGAAATTCAATGTTAGGGTTGAACCCCCCTCGGACACCTCCAGCCTGCCCCCACAACCAGCATCGGGGTGCGCATTGAGGTCATTGGTCCTAACTCTTGCCCCATCACATGTGTAAAGAAGCAGAGGTATAGGAGAATGGGGCGAGAGTTAGGACTAACACCCCAGCACGCACTTCAATGCTGCTGGTTGAGGGGCGGGCTGAGGTGTCCGGGGGGGGTTTCAACCATAACACCGAATTTCCTTGCTTTTTTCACTGTAGAACAACCCTAACTGATGCATTAAACTGAGTTTTTTGCCTCTAATTTCCCTTCTTTTTGAGAATGATGACGACATATAGTAAAAGTAATGAAGCGGTGGAAGGGCCCCTCACTCCCACCACATGATGTCTTGTGACATAGTAACAGGAACAGCAATGCAAACAGAAGTGCCAACAATGGCACTCATGGTAACGGAAGCGTAAATGGTAAAGGAAACGTTAATAGAAACGCAAGTGCAAAGTGACGCCAAAGCGAACAGTGATGCAAACGGACATTGAAGCGCATACAAAAACGCAACTGGTAACGTGAACAGTGATGGCAGCAGTATTTTAAATGGAAATGTTAAGTGTCACAGCAAAAAGAATGTGAAAGTGAACAGAAAAGGAAATGCTAATGCAAGCACACACGTAAACGCAAACCGTAACATGCACAGGCATGGTACCACAATTATAAATGCAAATGGTAAAGTTAACATGAAGAATAATGCCAAAGGAAAGAGAAATGGAAATGGGAACAGAAGCTCTTACGGAAACGCAAACCGAAACGTGTACAGACAGAGTACCGCAATTGTTAACGCAAATGATAACAGTAACAGGAGCAATAACGTCAATGGAAAGAGAAACCGAAATGAGAACAGAAGTGAGTACAGAAAAGCAAACCATTACATGCACGGTCATGGTACCACAATTGTAAATGCAAATGGTAACAGTAACAGCAAAAATAACACCAAAGGAAACAGAAACGAAACAGAAACACAAGCGCATACAGAAAAGCAAACCGTAACGCACATGCACAGTACTGCAATTGCAAATGAAACAGGTAATGGTAACAGCAACAATAATGCCAAATGACACAGAAATGCAAACGCAAGCACAAGAAAAAACGCAAACCGCAATGCACACAGTGGCATAGACGGTAAAGGTGCCACAAATGGTAATGGAAACACAACTGGAAACACTAACTGGCACAGTAACGAAAGGGCACACCCTTCTTTTCCCCAAAAAATGCATTGGAAAACACAGTGAAAACAAAGAATGTATACATAACAATGGGCCTCAGAGCAGAAAGAGGACTTGGAATATTAAATTGCTTATGTCTCCAGGAACCATACAACGTAGAAAAAATGTTAATTTCATATGAATTATGACTTTCCTGGCTAGTTTTTTACTGCCCCAGTTGGGGCAAGCACATTGTGATAAAAGTCCGTATCTACTGCATTTCCAAGATACGGGCCCTGAAAAGTGCGACGGACACCGTAATGTTATCCAATGGGAAAAAGCATCAACTTCAGAGTGCTGTCACTGTGCTGCCCTCTCACATTTTTTCACCAAACCACCAAAAGGCACATCAGTGGGATGTTGGCTTTCTTCCCTCCACATTTCAGCCCAAAGGACCAAACTGTTATTTTGCAGCAGGGCGGCAAAGGATTCCTGTAATGCGGTGGTCACCATAATGTTATCCTATGGGAAAAAGTGTACATTTTGGAGTGCCGTAACTTTGTCGCCCTGTAATATTTTTTCACCAAAACAGTGAAAGGCACATCTGTGAAATGTTGGCTGCGTTCCCTCCAAATTGCAGCCCGAAAGACCAAACTGTTCTTTTGCAGCAGAGTGGCAAAGAATTGCTGTCATTTTCCACAGCCTGGAAAAGTACTGTCGAACTTTGTGAAAGCTTTCACAAATTCATTTGACAGTGTTGCAAGTGCGAAAGTACTTTGTGAAAGTGCTTTTTCCAGAAATTTGAAAAACATTTCTGGGGTGTTTTACCAAAATAAAACATGCCTAGCATCCTCAGGGTCTGACTAGGTGAATACAAAAATAATTAGGTTGCTAGAGGGTCCCAAATTTAAATGCTAAGCATTTTTATGATCACCAGCTGAAAACAAAATGGTGGATTTGCAAAAGTAAAAGGACCATTTGTGAAAGTAAAAACTGCATTTGCGACACTTTCAAACTTTTTGTTAACTTTTCCCATTGACTTATAATGGGAACTTGTTTTTTGAATAACTTTTGAACCGTTTAATATTTTTTCACGAAATCTTCAAAAGACACATTGGGCACCCTGGCCACATGTTCCATGTGAAGTTTTGGACCAGTCGCTTTAAACCGTGCAACCTGCGAGCAAAGAAATCACAAAAAGCTAATTACGCATGGATTTGTCGCTTAATAACTCCACAGTCATATATCCAACTGGCACACAACTTGGTAGATTGCAAGACCTATCATGCCCAATCATGCGTACCAAATTTCAGGCAAATCTGTTGAATGGTGGCAAAGTGATTAAGGTGCACATTTTGACCCTTTAACCTTAAAAGTGCTACTCTACTTTAATATATATATATATATATATATATATATATATATATAGGATAGTATTGTTTTATTTGTCTCTTGATCATCTACTCAGCCTGGGACTACTGGGGAACTTTTCTTACAAACTCCTGAGAAGGATTTCCTAGAGGTAGTTCCTCTCCTCTCTGATAGTCACATAACTAGGTCAGCCCCTTTTTTGTGGATCTACTCCTTCTACAGTACAAGTCACATTAAACTCTTTCACCAATGAGTTGGTTTAGCATTGTTTTTTACAGTTGGCAATGCATTGGAAACTCATACTGTATTGTTTTTCAATGCTTAACCAGTTCAAGACTAATGATTGTGAAATGTTTTTGTAGCTTAGTCAGAATGCATCTGCAGCCCAGTCACAATGAAATGCAAAACTAAGTTTTAAATCTTAAGAAACAGTTAATGTAGGACTTTGCACTGGATCATGCAACACTTATGCAACGCAGTCAGAAATACTAAAGCAACTCATTGGAGGAACAGTTTAATGTGACTTGTACTGTATATCTGCTAGTAGACATGACTGGGGGAATCAAGGTCTGTGCCCCAATCTGGTTGCTTTGCAGGCTCCTTCTTCTCCAGAGCAGTTTATGGAAGATGTGAGACCTGAGCTGAGCAGCTACATTGTGGAGGAGCAGATATGCAGACAATTATATTGTACCCTTAAAATACTTTAAGCTCTGGTATGCATTGCTTTTATTAAGGATCGATTGATTTTATCAAGATTCTTAGTTTTTGTCCACACACAGAATTTTGCTTAGTTTCATACAGAGGTTGGAACCTGACTGGGAAATGAATGACCCAGTGCGTGTGGAGAACCCTGGAACCACTAGTGAACATTCACAAGACAGCACACCTGCACAATAGCCTGAGGAGAGAAACAGAGGAACAGAAGTGCTTGTAATGAGAGGAGCAGCTGAGCTGAATAGGAGAGATGAGAGATAAACCGAGTAAAGGAAAAACAGAGTGAGAGAAGTGGCTATGGGAAAAGTGAGGATCAGATGATGATCAATACGAGTCCCAATTTGTAAGTACTCTGAAAAAGAAGAACTATAGTAACAGGTGTATCCCCCCCTTCCCCCCTTCCCCATTTGCCCTTTCAGGAAAAGCAATGTGTCAGGCAGGAGTAAAAGTGTCTTTTGGGACAAATACATCAGAATTAAAGGGGGAGCACAATTTAGCTAAAAATCGTGAAACAAAATCATGCACCAGTTATGTTAATTAATTTTTTCTGATGTTTGAAAAGGTCAAGTGAACTTATCATATTGAGGCAATTTAACATTATTTTGGTATAAATTACTTAGGGGATAAGAAATATCTATTAGTGTTAGGTAAATTCAAATTTTGTGCTTTTCGTGTTAAGATTTGCACATAACCAATCAGAGCGGCTCATGCGTAAGGGCTATAAATCACCTGAATTCTAACATTGGTCAAAGATGTACCTGTCAGTGAGATGGGAACATTCTGCATTGCAAAGCAGTGTGCTGTGTTTCATCTCCCCAGGAGGTTTACTTTTGGGTATGTAGTTAGTTTTTGTTGACAGCACTATCACATTAGCACAAAGCTGTTAGATAGTTTACAAAGGTGAGTGGGCCTTATTACCCAGTATCAGATTTTTAGTCATGGTTTACAAGGCTTAATGTGTATTACATTTTGAATTATTTTTCTAAGTAGTTTTGTTTTTATTCTGCTCTCATACACAGACCAACAAACAAACTGAATGAATAAACAAATTAGTGCTCTCAACTATGGTATTGGGGAAACATAATAATTGTTGCACTTGAGTAATTCTGCCTTAGCTCTAACATTTTAACGCTTTATTATTGTGATAAAGGAATATCAAGTTAAAACTGACTATTGTTTTTACCTTTCTCAGCACAGTCAGTACCCAGTGAGAGGTGGTCTTATTAAGGTGGGTTTATGTTAGTAGGATACTTTTATAAAAATTTAAAGAAACTATGCTTCAACATGTGAACATCAATTGCTATTTAAAAGCAACTAGGGTTTTGTAAAACACTGAAGAGTTTTGTATTTAGGCCTTGAGTCAACCTGTTATAAATATATTTTACTGTATTAGCAGGATTGTTTTGCAGCTGACCTTCACACATTTCAAGATTCTACCTATCACAAGGACACTAAATTAACATATTACCTTGTTAACTCTGGGTTTATTTTCACTCTGTTTTATGTATACTTTTATATAAAAGCTGTATTTTGTCATAGTTTTAAGTAGGCAGGATTACAACTACTCTGAACTAGGAAGTGTATTGTTAACACAAGAACTAAGACTGGCAGGAGAAAATGAAAGCTAATTACAGAGCATTTAGGGAAAGTCAGGAAAGTGACAAGTGTAAGTAAAAATGCAGAAGAAATAAAACAAGGCTACAAAAGGCTTCTAAGTATTTCATTACCCCCAGTAGCCAAATTGACTTAATAGGGGAAAATGAAATAATTAGAATTAAAGGCTCATTAGTGCCTAAAACACCTCATCTCCTATAAGAGCAGGTAACTCTCTCCTTTTAATAAATGTCCACTCATTATTGCTTGAAATACATGACTTAGAAGCCTCACAGTTTATTACAGACACAGAGGAGTGCCAGGGTTGAGAATATCATGGCAAATGAGAAATACACGTGTTAAAAGCAGTTACAAATAGAAACCAGTGAAAAACAAAAACAAGATAAACACGGTGATAGTGGTAATACACAAAAGGAAGTAAGACCGCAAATGGAGGGAACTCATCACTAAACCCCAAATCCTTTTTACAAAATTTCAAACAGTTCTTATCTCCTTATGTTGATAGGCTTAGCATGGAGCCACTAATTAGGTACACACCTTATACACCACATCTATGGCCACAAACAGAGGACTGTCATGATAGTTTAACACAGAACAAAAATTCAGGAAATGAAACACATGGATTAGGAAAACAAATGTGACTTTACATTGTGATACTGAACTGAAATTAGTTCAGATGGGTTTACATTAAGTTGAAATGGATATGGTAAAAAACAATGAACACATGACACAGATGGTTGCACTGTTAACAATAGTAGGAAAAGAATCAAATAGTCTAGCTAATTATCAGTTTAATAAGTGAAAAAATCCTGCAAATAACAAAGTGGAAGTAAAAAGGATAACTGAACAGATAGCAGAAGGACAGGTACTAGAAATAGAAAAGTAAGTGAATATCATAGAATCTATTACAAAGAAAAGAAAAAAGTATACAAAAGAAACAAGAAGAGGATGCAAACATCAAGATAAAATCATATAGTATGGTGAAAACGAATTTAACAGACAGGTGCAAGACAACTAACAAAAACAGATATATTACAAAAAAAACAGAAAAACAGGAAATTAACTTGATGAATCTTTCGAAAGACAGCAAGAAAGAGAAACAGGGATAAAATAATGATGCAAGCTACCAACTATATTTCTGAAAGGAGTTCCAAAAGCAAGAACAGAGACACCAGAGTAGATTAGAGTGATGATCTAAACTTTATGCAAAGGAGCTTAAGGAGCTAAAATTAGATGAACTGATTTAAAATCAGTGTACACGTACCTTACAGGGAATATGAAGAGCTTGGTTTGCCTAGTTACAAATAACACCAAAAGCAGGAGCAGGAATATGTTATTACAAGTAGCAGATGAATTTTACCCCTTGGCATTAAAGTTGCAAGTGATCTGAAGGAAATTAGTAAATAAAAAGAGAAACATGGAAACATAGAATTTGATGGCAGATAAGGACCGCTTGGCCCACCTAGTCTGCCCATTTCCCTACCAAACGGATAAGTTGCAGATCCAAGTTATCCAACAGCCTACTTCCTCCTACCCCCCACTAGAATTGCTTTATGTCTGTTCCATGCATTCTTGAATTCCTCCACTGATTTTGACTCTATGACCTCCTCAGGAAGGCTGTTCTATGCATCCACAACCATCTCTGGGAAGAAATACTTCCTCACATTACCTCTGTGTCACCCCCCTCTATCTTAAAATTGTGCCCCCCTGTTCTTGTACATCTCTTTTTCTGAAAGATGCTACCCTCTCAGACTTTGTTGATTCCCTTGAGGAATTTGAAAGTTTCTATCATGTCCCCCCTCTCCCTCCTTTCCTTGAGGTTATACATCTTAAGCTCCTTTAGTCTTTCTTCAGATGTCTTCTGGTGCAGACCCTGCACCATTTTGCTTGCCCTCCTCTGGACAGCTTCCACCCTGTCTATGTCTTTGCAGAGATGGCGTCTCCAGAACTGTACACAGTACTCCAGATGTGGTCTTACCAACTGTCTGTACAGAGGGCCAACAACTTCCTGTTTTCTACTGGTGATGCCTCTCCCTTTGCATCCCAGTATCACCCCAGCCCTCCTTACTGCCTTCTCATATTGCTGGCCCACCTTCAGGTCATCTGATATGACTACCCCCAGGTCCCTTTCCATTTTTGTTGTTGTCAGTATCTCACCCCCCCATTGTGTACTCTTCCCCTGGGTTTTTGTTTCCCAGGTGCATTACTTTGCACTTCTTTGTGTTCAATCTAAGCTGCCATACATTTGACCATTTCTCCAACCTTGCCAAGCCCCTTTTCATCCTCTCCACCCCAACTTGCATATCAACCCTGTTGCAGATCTTTGTGTCATCTGCAAAGAGACATGCTTTCCCTTCCAGTCCCTCTGCAATGTCACTTAAAAGACATTAAAAAGGACCAGTCACAGTACTGAACCCTGCTGTACCCCACTAGTAACCCTCCTTTCTTCACTGTGGACTCCATTTACTATTACCCACTGTGTCATGTTGTCCAGCCAGTGTTTTACCCTGGCTACCACCCTGGGACCCACTCCCAGGCTGGCTAATTTGTTTATCAATCTTTTGCACAGGACTGTGTCAATTGCCTTGCTAAAGTTCAGGTAGGCCATGTCCACAGCCCCTCGCTGGTCTACTACTTTGGTCACCCAGTCAAAGAATTCAATTAGATTTGTCTGACATGATCTTCATGCTGTAAATCCATGCTGCCTTGGGTTCTGTATATCAGTGGCCTCTAGGTACTCAACAGTTCTTTCCTTCAGAAGCCTTTCCATCATTTTCCCTACCACTGAGGTCAAACTGAGAGGTCTGTAGTTTCCTGCCTCTGTCTTGCTCCCACTTTGTGAAGTGAAATCACATTCACCCTCCTCCAGTCCTCAGGTACCACACCATCCTCCCATGATTTATTAAAAAGGGTAGCCAGTGGTGTTACTAATTCTTCCCTTAGTTCTTTTAGAATTCTGGGGTGAATCTCATCAGGCCCCATTGCTTTGTCCTCCTTCAGTTTTAAGAGTTCTTTCAGAACCCTTTCTTCTGTGAAAGGACTAATATCAACCCTCTATCCAGAGAGCTTCTATTGACTGGATTAAGTATCTCCCCCTGCTTTTCCATTGTGAATACTGAGCAGAAGTATTCATTCAGTATCCCTGCCTTTTCACTGTTGCTCTCTGCCCAACCACCTTCCTCTTTATTCAGCCTCAATATTCCTGCCTTAGTCTTTCTTTGCTCCCTAATGTACCTAAAAAAAGGTTTATCCCCCTTCTTAACCAAGTTAGCTATCTTTTCCTTGGTTTGGGCCTTTGCTATTCTGACTGCCTTCCCCACTTCCTTCTGCTTTAACTGGTACAGTTCTCTGTCATGCTCCTTCTGTGTTTCCTTATACTTTGTGAATGCTATCTTTTTCTCCCTTATCTTCCCCGGCACTTCTTTTGAAAACCATACTGTTTTTTTCTTTCATTTTGATTTGTTTATTTGATTCACACAAAGGCTTGTTGCCTCTGGGATGGTGGTTTTGATGTTTCCCCATTGTTGCTTCACCCCACCTTCTTGCCTGTTTGCTAGTGCTTTTCTGAGGCACTCTCCCATTTTGACAAAATCAGCCATCCTGAAGTCCAGTACCTTCACTTTTGTGTGGCTTGACTCTACAGCTAAGTTTATTGTGAACCACACTGTTTGGTGGTAGCTTGTTCCCAGATGGCTATCAACTTCAAGATCAGAGATCCTTTCTCCATCCCCATTTGAAAGTACCAGGTCTAAGATTGCTCCCTTCCGAGTGGGTTCCATAACTAGCTGTCTGAGGCATACCCCCTGTAAGGCATCAAGAATGGCTCTGCTCTTGGATGTGGCTGCAGCAAAGGTGCTCCAGTTAACATCTGGCATATTCAGGTCCCCATAAGCAATATCTCCCCTTTCCTTGCCATCCCAAGGATGCCTTCTATCATTTCTTTGTCCATTTCCACCCCCTGAAATGGGGGTCTGTATACAACCCCTGTGCAGATTGTGGAGCCATTTCCAGTCTCCAGGGTGACCCACAGTGCTTCCTCTCCTCCCTGTTTACCCTTTAGTTATGTTGCTTTGATCTCTTCCCTTACATAGAGAGCTACTCCTCCTCCTCCTTCTCCTCTTCTTCCCTCCCTGTCCCTCCAGTAGATTGTGTACCCTGGTATGTTGACATCCCAGCCATGGTTCTCTATGTAGCATGTTTCTGTGACTGCCACAATATCCAGGCATCCCTCTTCCATCAAGGCCACCATTTTGGGGAGCTTTTTACCTAGACTATGGGCACTGGTACTCATCACCCTCCATTTTTTATGGCTTTATTTATTTTGCCCCATAACTGTCCTTACTGCCTTTGTCTTTTTCTCCATTTACCCCTGCCCTTCTCCCTATTGACTGCTCTGTCTTGGTGTTTACCTCACTAATTACCCTGATTTTTTGGGGGGCTAGGATTTCCCTTCTTCTTTTCAGTGTCTCCCCCTTTGGCTAGTTTAAATGCTTGCCAATGAAGCATTTAAACCTATCACCTAGTAGCCTAGTTCCCCTCCTGGACAGATGCAGACCATCATGCCTTTATAGGCCTGCATCCCTCTGGGTGGAGCCCCAGTCCCCAATGAAGCCAAAGCCCTGAGCTCTGCACCAGTTTTTCAACCAGTTATTGAATCCTATGGTGCAGAGTACCCAGGCTTCATCCATGCCATAGACAGGTGGCACTTTCTAGAAAGTTACCATGTGTACTACTTGTCTAAGGCCTTTCCCCAACTCCACAAACTCCTTTTGCACTACTCTGATCCCATTCTCAGCCAGGTCATTCATCCCTAGCTGGATAATGACATCCAGATCCCTCCCCATTGCAACTGCTCCCACGATCCTGAGGATTCATTTCCTGTCCCTCCAAGCCATGATGCTGGGCAGGCACCTTACTTTCCTTTCCCCTCCCTCCCCCCAGTTCTACCCCCTAACAAATGAGTCCCCCACCAGGAGTTGTTTCCTACCCCTGTGGGGTTCTGTGTCACCCTCCTGTGGGCCTCCATTGTGGAGGTTCTGAGCATCTTCCTTGGTCTCCACTGTGGGTGCCTCCATAGAAGAACCATGCTCCACCAGAGTGGTGAATGAATTAGGGAGAGGCACAACTGGAGGGCTGCACCTCTGTTCCACCAACCTCATCCTGTCTGAGCCCACCATGGTCTAATCACTTCTCTTTCTTGGCAACCTCTGAGGTAGTGGCAGTGGCCTGGGTGGTCCCTGGGTGGGTTAGTAGGATTCCTGAATCCTTGCCAGATCAGCATGGAGACAAACAACCTCCTCCCTCAGACCAGAGAGGAGCCTGCAAATAGGGCAGCAACACAGTCTTCAGAATGTCTCCCGGAAGACTGTTTCTCCACAGTCAGTTCATTGCACCACTTCCCACATGTATGTGTACCTTCCAGTTACAGATGCTTTTCTTTTGTTGTTTTTGTTCTTGTTTTAGTGTGTGCAAGCGTGTGAGTGTCTCTTCCCCATTCAGTGTGCTGTGTCTTTAAGGATATGAACAGGTGTATATTGTTAGCAGTTTTGGGTAAGTGATGTCTGAACCCCTGCTATAAAGGAAGTTAATGTGCTTGGGATGGGTGGGGTGAGGGGAAAGGTGGGAGGGAGTAAACCTATGCCTTCCAGAAACAATCAACTACAACTCTGACCCTCCACCTCAGGGAGTGCCTTCCTTCCTTTCAGACACCTATTTCACAGAAGTTAAGTAACAGGTCTAGTTACAAATGACTGCAAATATCTCCCAGCTACAGTTCCTCCCTGGAGAAAAGACACAGTGCCAAACAAAACAAACTCTGGACAGAGCCGATAGAGCTGCAGCCAAGGATTTGGGGGTAATAATATTAACAATTTGTTTTTTAATATTTTTACACCAGATTTTTGACATAGCCTTGTTATGACCCTACCTCATGAAGAATGGCAGAGAAAATGTTAAACTCCTTTCTTAAAACTGATTTTTCACAGGGACTGTGAAATCAACTTTCAGGACACAAAAACACATTTTGGGCCGGAGTTGAAAAATGACAGCTGCCACATTCATGAGGTACTGTAAAGAAATGGCTATGTTGAAAATTTGGGGTAAAAATATAGAATATTACTAAAGCTATAAGCCTGCAAATGCAAAATTCAACATAGCCACATCAAGTTGTTTTTTTTTTAAATATGTTTACACCAAATTTAAAACAAAGCCTTCTTATGAGACCAACTCATGAACAAGGTCAGAGAAAATTTTCAACTCCTGCCTGAAAGGTGATTTCATGCAGGGACAGCAAAATCACCTTTTGAGATGTAAAAAAACATTTTGGCCAGGATTTGAAAAAAATGACAGCTGTCACATTTATGAGGTGCTGTAAAGCCATGGCTATGTTGTAAATTTTGGGTAAAAGTATTGTAAATTACCAGTTATGAGCATGCATTCATGAAATTCCGCTTATGACCCCACCTCATGAACAAGGACAGAGACATTTTTCAATTCATGCCCAAAAGGTGACTTACTGCAGGGACTGCAGAATCACCTTTTGGGACAGATTTCCCTAATGTCAGGGTAACTGTTCATAAGCCATGGTCCCAAAAAAGACTTGTTAAAAATTTGGGCCACAAATATGCAAAAGTGCCCAAGTTATGCCACTTAGTTCAAAATCCCATTGAAATACATTGAAGCACATACTTGTTTCTTCAGTTTGCAGTCTGGCTTTGAAGAGTGAAGATGTGTCTGCAGTGCAGACAGGATTATAGTGTTGGACCCCTGATGGGTAAGTAAGGGCCTGGGGGCGTGGGTGGTGGATTCTTAGTGTGAGGCTTGGGTGGGGGTTAGGAGCAGCTGCAAAGACATTGATGGATGGTACAGACAGTGGGGTGTTTCAGAGGAGGTGGGACAAATTCAAGGGAAAATACATAGCGGGGGGCAGTTGGGGGAGGGAAGAGTTAATGGGGGGCAGCTGCAGTATAATGGACTGAAGTGCTGCACACTAGAGCAGACTAGATAAACCATATGACCTGTATCTGCTGGCAATTTTATATGTCCATATGTTCGTATGCTTTCATTTTACAGGTAAAAAAAAAAAAAAGATCACTGAGGATCCCCAAATCATGACACTGGGGAATTGAGCACCCCCAGTGTCATTGCTATGTTTCTGGGATGGGGTGGTGAGTGCCGAGAGGGAGGGTCAGATGGGGGAAGAAAAACATATATATTTTAAAAAATAACAGGTAATGGTGGAACACGATCATGAGACTTGGGGATTGTACACCCCCAGTGTCACTGTTATGTTTCTGGGGGTGGGTGCTGAGAGGGAAGGTCAGGTGGAGAGGAGACGCACAATTCCCCCCCCCAGAAAAAATCAGTGATAACGGAGGAACACGGCACACTCCGCTGTGTCCAAGATGGCTACCACTCTTGACTGCGCATGCACTACAGTTTGGAAGGCATCTTTGACATGGCAGAGCGTGCCATGTTCTGCCGTAACTGCCTACAGAATAAAAATAGTGCAGTGAGACTGCCAGTGGAGACAGCACGCGGAATGCTTCACAGACATGGTGGTGACTGTGTTGCAACTCAAACATATTGTTGTGTCTGAAGGAATGCACTGAGTCCTTTTCTGATAGCAAGAGGTCTGCAGGGTTATGCCCAATGCAGCCCTAAAAACAGCAACTGGAAATACATGGAATACAACACACAAGAAAATCAAAGATAGATGACCCAGAGAATTAGAAGCAGGACAAAATAAAAGATTTTGTTTGGATATCAGAAGTTTCTCTTAGTCTACAGTGAGGTAATGACTTTACACCCTGGAAAGAGAAACAGCTGATTAGAAGTTGAAAACAGCAAGGACTGAGAATCAGTAGCAGTGTGGTGTTAACAGAAATCAGATTCAGATTCTTCTTATATTAAAAAGGAGGGCATATGAGCAGCAGAATGCATAGAACAGAAAGATAGTAGCACTTGCACAAATACAACTATATGGTAGATCTGGATTGGCTCCCTATTCAGTTGAATCCTGATAAGTGTATGCAGCTAATCAGTTGGAATGTAGCTGGAATCATGAATGAAAAAAAATGCCAAGAATTTTTTAGTATTTTTAAGTAAGCATGACATTATCCTTTTGCAGGGGACTTGGTTGAAAAATAATGAATACCTAATGGCAGGCTTCCTTAATTTCCAACACTCTGCAAAGGCTGATAAAAAGTATGGGAGAGCATGGGGCAGACTCGTCCCAATGTTTAATACTTCCATTTTTGAAAATGTGCAAATTTTACCATATGAACACTTCTGTTTTATAATGTTATACTTTATAATGATATTGCATATATAATTTTTATCAATGTTATCAATGCCTATGTCCCTCCTGTAATTAATTCCCATATGGGAAACACATAAAATCATTGAAGATATTATAATGAGAGTAAGGATAGAGCTTCCAGGAGCCACCATAATAAAATGGAACAATGACAATACGCTATTTATTCCTCTATGCCATTAAGAAGATAAAAAACAAAAAAGAGAGGCATTGAGCTTATGTCAATGGCAGCAAGTGGCAAAAACAACCATGCAAATTTGAAATGGTAGAATTACAGAAGATAGACATGGGTGTGTGACTTTCCCAGCAAAACATGGAGGAAGTGTGTTTGATCTAGTATTAGTTGATATATTCTCAAATGGAAAGATTTTAAAAATTATAGTAAAGAAGGTATGGGAGAGCATCTATTTCCCATTAATTATATCAATCTTTGCCCCAGATGCAATAGAGAAGAGAACAGACATGGCTATGTCAAAAACAGTGGGGGGATTTAAGAATACATGGGACAAACATAAGGCAATTCTAATGGGAGGTAGGAGGAAGTAGGCTGTTGGTAAAACTGGGATCTGCAGCTTATTCAATCGGCAGGGAAATGGGCATACTGGGTGGGCCAAGTGGTCCTTATCTGCCATCAAAATCTATGTTTTTATGTAAAAGGAAATAACAGAAAATATGAGCATTCACAACCACAAAAAAAGTTGAAACCCCCTTTGTGAAAGACAAAACTATTAATATTTCTAGATAACCAAACAGATATTCATCTCCCAAGGGAAATTTAACAACATATAACATAGATATAGCTGAAAAATGCCCCTATTTAGTGCTTGAATATATAATCAAACAACTATTAAATATATTGGCTACACAAGGTAGGAATAATCATATGAAGTTCAGTAGCAAGAATCCTTGGTATGATAGGGAATGCCATAGCCTCAGGAAAGTTATGTATAAATTGGATAGGAAATCCAAAGACGGCAATAACATAGAATACAGAAGAGCTTTTTTGATGTCAGGAGGGACTATAGAAGATTCATTAATCATAAGAAAGTTGAGCATAAAAATCAGATATGGGAACCATTACAGAACACAATCACAAAAAAAGATGAATAAACATTTTTGGCAATTGGTAGCCTATGGGACAGGGAATCAAAATCAAATATGGGGATAATAAATTCCAAACAATGGAAGAACCATTTTAGAATAATATATGAGGATTCTAGCATATTGTACAGAAGCTCCCTGTCATCCCATATGGTGGTATGCCAAGGAGGTGAGAGAAAGGTGGTACCGGTCATCCTATCAGGTGCCCTGCATAGCCCAGCCATCACAGGCAAGGGGATTGGCTGGGTGGTGTTCTGGGTGCAGGCAGAGCAGGTGGGGGCCTCTGGACTGCCAATGCTCACCAGTCTGTTTTGCCACCAGCAGTTGGGGGAGGTACCACTGAATTCCAGGGATATCTCTGGTAGGGTGCTTGGGAGGTTTTCCACTGGACACCATCAATACAGGGAACTCTATAGGCCAGGAGACCAGGGAGGCCACTAGCCACCATGCTTCTTCAGTAGCATTGGGATCAGCAAGCGGTGTGGGGGGGGGAATGACACTAGTAGCCAGAGAATACAGCACATCATACCAGGATGAGTCATCAGTGGGGGGTTGGGGTGCCACTAGCCACCAGTGGATATAGTATGTCATACCAGGATGGGTGATCGTGGAGGAGGGGGTGCCACTAAACATCAGGGATACAGTATGACATACCTGGATGGGCGATCCATAGGTGATGGATGCCACTAGACATCTGTGCTGTCAATGACATATCAGGGATGGGTATTCAGGGGTGGGAGTGCCACTAGGTACCAGGGTAGTCAGTGACATATTGGAGATGGGCATTTGGGGTCTGGAGAATGCCACTAGACACCAGGGCAGCCAATGACATTTTGGAGCTGGGCATTTTGGAGTAGGAGGTTCGATTAGATACCAGAGATCATGGTGATTTCTCTGGGATGGGAATTGGGGGAGGAGGGAGCATCTAGACATCAGTGACTACATTCTCATCTGGGGCACAAGCACTTGGAGGGTGAGTGGTGCTGCTTGCTGGCAGGTCTTTCTTTGAAAATAGTATGCTTTATTGAAAAATTCTTTAAAAACAACAAAACAGCAACATTACAAAATGGTCAACAAACAAAAACCAGCTTGTTTAGCTAATAGATAACAAAAATGTCATCACCAGAATTCACCACTGAATACAATGGGGACGATAAAGAGCACAATAATCAGATATCATACAGGGAGGAAGTTCATGGTAATTAATGATGTTTTTTATTTTATTTATTTAGCTTTTGTTGACCAGGTAAGTACACTAGACAAGACAATTGCCTATTTTCAGGTACGACCAGGAAGAGTACAGGAATTACAGATTTAAATACATAGGACGACATGGTACAGATTGAAAACAACACAGCTTACAAGTCATGTGAGGACAGCATGATACAGATTAAACAGCTCACAATAGCTTTGTACAGTATGTACACAACAGAATAATGCATGTAGCAACTAAGAGCAGTACAAGAGGTACAAATTGAGATGCAGCAGATTCAACACTATTTACAACTTAAAGGCCTCAGGAAGTCAAATCTTTTGTCCAGAAATACATCCAGGAGGGAGGAGTGCTGTGAGGGATCAGGACAGATCATGGGGGTTTAGGGCAGCCACAGGCCAAAGAGAGTTTGAGGTGGTTCCATAGGGAGGAATGAAGGCACACCTGTGAGTGGGCGGAGAGGTCCTGGGCAGGAAAAGTGTTCCACAGTCTGGGAGCACTCGCTGCAAAATCTCTACCCTCATTAGAGTCCAGGTAGCAGGTATCTTAAGGATGGCGGGCCCCTGAGACCTGAGGGAATAGGATGAGGGGGCAGCCGGGACAAGGAATTTCACCAGCCCCAGAGGGGTGCCAGTGCCAAAGACCTTTCCCGTGAAGCACCTTAGGACAAAGTCTATGTGGCTTGAGGGGGAGAGCCAGTTTAGCTTGCTATAAAGGTTACAATGGTGGGTGAGATGGGGGGCAGCCAGAGCAAAGTGGCAGGCATTGTTGTAGGCAGTAGACCACCTATAGAGGTGAGCTTTGGAGGTGCAGGCAAACAAAAGGAGCCTATAGCAGATCGAAGGGAGGAGCACACCTCTAGCAAGAGCAATACAGGCAGCAGGAGTAAGGTTGCTTTTAGCTCTGTAGGCCAGACCCAGTTTGCAGTTAGCAGTCTTGCATGTTTTTCTGAATAGTAAAAAGATCAGAAGCGTGGGTCCAGCATCACTCCAAGGTATTTGAAGTTTTCAGTAACAGGGATCAGAACATCGTCAGCACCAGCAACGCATAACAGAGCAGGGGAGGCCTTAATCTTGCCCTGGGTCCCAAAGAGCATTGCCTGGGTTTTTTTTAAGATTAAGAACCAACTTGTGGGATGAGATCCAGGACTGAATGTTCCCCAAGTCCTCACTCAGGGAGCGATTAATGACCCCTATGTCTGGGGAGTGAGTTAGGATGACCAAGTCATCTGCATAGAGGACGGACTTACAGTGAACAGAGACTGCAGGGAGATTGTTTACATAAATGGAGAAGAGCAGGGGCCCCAGGACAGAGCCTTGGAGGGCACCCATGGTTACAGAAATAGAGCTCGAGAGCTCCTTGCTATATTTAACAAGTTGCTTTCTACTGTGTAGATAGCTGGAGAACCAACTGAGCACATCAGGAGAGAGAGATCATAGGATCTAAGCTGAGTGGAAAGCATGGCATGATCAACAAGCTCGAAGGCCTTGGAGAAATCTATAAAGACAGCCCCAGAGAGTTGCCTTTGTCCATAGCCACCCCGATCCAGGATGAGACAGTGACAAGGGCAGAGGAAGTGCTGTGCCCTTTCCTAAAGCCATGCTGCACAGGTGACAATAGGTCATGTGACTGCAAGTACTCTGAGAGTTGCCTTGCCACAACTTTCTCAAGAAGTTTGCTGACTGCTGACAAAATCGATATCGGTCGGTAGTTTTCTATTAGTTCGGGGTTCTCCTGTTTAAGGATCAGGACTACCCTGGTGACCTTCCATATGTCCGGAGTAACACCAGATGACAGGAACAAATTGAAAATATGGTTAGTAAGTCTATCTGAGAATTAATTTAAGAAAACAGAGTCAGCCCCAAATCATGAGATGGGTAACAGAGCTTCTACAGCTCCCCACCTTCAAAAATATACTTTACATGTTGCGAATTGAACAGATCATTTTCTTTATGTGGAGAGCATCTAACATGGCATTATGCCACTCCTTGTAGGTAGGGATGATGTCATCCATCCAATGTCTTAGAATTATTTTTTTGGCTATAGTGGAGATCAAGGAGATGTAGTATCTTCTTATCCCCATAATTTGATGTAAATCAAGACCAAGGAGGCAGAGTTGTGGTGTGAAGGTGGATTCTAGGCCTAGGAGTGGATCCGTAAGTTCTTGAATTTCATTCCACAGTGGGCGTGCTTTTTTGACAGTCCCACAGAATATGTTTGAGAATAACCATTTCCAGGCCACAGCTGGTACATGCATTTGCATTGAAGTGCCCCATCTTATGGAGTTTAGTTGGCATGTAATACATGTTATTACAGTAGCTATTTTGTATGGATTAGGTACAAAATCCTGGCAACCAAAATCCTGACTCCAACATCCTGACAAGTAAATGCCTGACAAAGTCAAAATCTTGACAACAAAAATCTCGACAGCCAAAATGCAAGAATGAAAATAAATCATCTCAGTAATGTATTTCTGACATTTGTATATACATGACATGAATCTCATGCATTATTTAGCGGGGACTATTTTGGTAGATGTTAGGATATCATACCTTATTGGCTATTTAAACAGGGGGGAAACCTCTTCATAGAGTTTTTTTTTTCTTGTGGGGAACACAACTGATGTTATAAGTACAATAACCAACTCAGGATTTTGGTTGCCAGGATTCTGACTGTCAGTCTTTTGTATGGCTCTCTTTTGTGGTGTGCATTACCCTGAGTTCTTTAAGTATTTGTAAATACTTTTCCACATTTTTGCCCTGATCTCTGGGGTTGAGATTTCTTGTAATTCATCTGCCCAATAGTCAAACAGGTCCCAATCCCCAGAAGTAGTTAAATAGACTAGTTTTTTTTTATATAATAAGGAGAAACAATGCCTCTGATATGCAAGTTTCTCTAACACATCCTGAGTAAGAAATTTGAATGTTTTCCAAGGCCAGGGGCCTAATGATCATGCTAGAATGTGTTGAAAGTTGGATTAATGCGAACATAGTGATTGTAGTATGTGCACTGTTTCTTTTAAAGTTGTAACTGGTAATAAAATTACCTTTCTCAGATTCTTGTTGGAACTGCACAAAAGGAAGAGATGATGGAGAAGTGGTTTCCAAGTAATAAATGTAATTTATTACTGGCAATACAGTCTTATAACCAACAGTGAAAAGATCATCGGGGTAGGTTCCAGTTTTCGAATACCTATAGGCACAGTCAAGTCTTTGAGAGAAAATACACAATGCAAAGGGTCTTATACCTTGATAATTACTATGGCAACTGCTAAAAAGATATATAAAAATTTTATAATTGGTCAGTGGCAAATGGCCTGACTCCTGACTAGCCTGGGAAAGCTTGCTGAGCTAGCAAAAAGAAAAGGATGAACAATGAAGTCTTGTGATGTCTTAGAAGGTCACTTTCAGTTACAGTATACACAAGCACTAAAGATGGCACTGTTACCTAACTAATGATTATAGAATAGAAAGATAATTGGAAAACCTCTCCCAGGGGTACACTATATTGTAAGAATATACTGTAGTAAAGCATAGCATGCATTGCAATAGCACTGTAGAACTCAGATCCTGACACTTATGCTTATATGATACGTGTCTATGCCCTAAGGTTAGTACATATACCTACATCTATGTTGCTGTCCACAAGGTGGGGATACCATCAGGGGTGCTGGGCCATGGATAACATTCCCCCCTTGTTGGCTCAGAAGGGGCAACAATCACAGATGAGTAGTGGGATGGAGCTAAAAAGTCATTTACAAGCCCAACGCATAAGCCTTGTAAAGGAAGTGGAGTTGTTCTCGGTGTTGTGCTAGAGTACGTCACAGGCAGCTGTGTTAGTATTAATAGTATATAATAAAAATAAAATAGAGTTGCATGGATGACAGATAATCACAGATTGAGACCTAAATGGATACAAAAATTTGTGTAGTTTGTAAAAAGCAGACAGTCAAGGTCACTGTCAAAAATGGGCCTATTCAGGAGTTGGTACGGGGTGGTCACAGATGAAGCACAAATGGTGTGTCTGTAAAACATAGTGCAGAACTCAGGGATTTCAACACCACAATGGAGATATATGAAAATATGCTAATGTATGATACCACATAGAACATAATATGACATAACAATGTCTGTTGATGAAGAAGAGTTTGTGGAATCCACTCTGAGAGTGGATAAGGTAGATACTACCTGGTGTTGAGGTGTGGCATAGCCTTGGAGCTTGATTGAAGAATCTATTGATAATGTCTCTTGACAGATAGGTCCTTATAAAACATATATGACCAGTTTGGAAAGTTCATCAGAAAAACAGTCCATAAAGTTCATCATTTGCCGGAAGGTGGTAACCCCACAAGGGACATGGGGCTATGCAGATGGTAACTGAAATATGAAACAACATCATTGCTTATCATAGTAAGAAAGTCAGTGTTCATGTTGCTGGCTGCTAGATGGCTGAATTGGCAGAGGCCTTGGCAGGGGGTGCCTTAAATTGTGCATTGAGACCTTTAATGAAATATCCACATACACTGGTGTAGCGTTTGTGTTGTGGTAGTTGATCACACCCTGACACAAAGATTAACAGTTCATAAGTGACAGTCCATAAAGAGTAATCAGTTTGTATGAGGTGTCAGCCAGGTTTGGAAAGAGCACCTGTGGAGAAAATGGATGTCTTGCTTGAAGATCAGTTGGAGAAAAATCTTCTTGTTGAAGTCAGGGGATTGTCCCTACCCCAGGCTTCACTTAATAGTAAGCAGAAACAATAGACTTGATTGTAGAGTCTGAATTGGTTGGACCTTGTTCAGTTTATTTGTAGATCTACAAATAGGTTACGCTTGCAGAGGTAATAACTGATTTCATGTAGAAGTCATATAGACCCTGTCAGGCACAAAGATGGTGATGACATTGAAACTGTGGCAGCTGTTTTCTTTTTAGGAAAAAGATGAAGGTTTTTGCAGCTTAGATGAAAGTTTTACTGCTGTTGTACGTGGAGATGTTATGTGTGCCACACCGTAGAAACCTGTACACTTGTAAAGTGTGTTAGAAACTGAGTTAAGAACACATACATAACAATCTTTTTTTTTTTTATTTTATCTTTTTGCTGCCATCATCCGCTGGCTCTTCCACCTGGTCATGGACCACTGGACCCCCACTTCCATATTTAGCCATGACTCACTACACCCCCAGCTTCCCTCCTTGGGGTGAGGTTGCGGCACTGGACCCCATAGTACCGCAAATGTGGGATTAGAGTCGGGATCTGGCCTGGAAGCTAATCAGGGCCGAGGCGGGCATCATACATGGTGGATGAGGGCAAGGTATTTACTTGGATTCCCAGGGGAAGGGACATGTAATGACATCCTGCATCTGCCCCACCCCCCTATCTTTCAGAAGCTGCCACTTGTGATTCCTCCTGGCCTCCACCAGGAGTCCTCACATGTTGGGTATCACCCCAAACTTCCCTCCTAGAGAAGGAGAGCAGCCCTGAGGGCTCTGCATCCTTCTCCCCTGGCCAGCCCTCCAGCTCCCCGGGTACATTCCCAAACCTGGGTTGCTGGCATTGCAAGCGGAAAACCCACTGCTGCACTGGCAGGCTGGCAAGTAACACTCTTTTAAACCAATAACCTTTTTTTTGTAAAGAGTGGAGTGACAGAACCTAAATTTCTGACAATCATGGAAAGAGAAAAATAAAATTGGGGCATCGACCACACACTTGGGGGTGCAGGCTGAGGTCCAATAATACCATTTGACCATCTGTGAATCCATGACAATATCATGTTTACACCCTACTTTCAGATCGCAGAAGAGGCTATGACAGTGATAAACATGATTTCCCTGTCTGTGTGTTGCTGGCAGGCCTAACTGAGGCCTGTGTTATAAATTCTTGTAATGTTATCACACTTCAAACATGTAGCTTATGGCAATATGCCCATTACACTATGTAATAATGGGACAAATATATTGTTGGCCTATATCAACTGATGATAATGCCTAGTGCACCTGTGACAAGTGAAAGGGTCTACCTTATTTACACTGTATAGTAAAATACTCCAAAGTATTGAGTGAGGTAGGGCCTACTATGGAACCTTGAAGCATAGGTTCTGGAGTAGAATCTATATTCTGCAATATTATAATTGTTAAGATTTAAAATCACAAAATGTGCATAGAGTGCACTTTATTTTCCAGGGGTACCTGGGAGTGATGAGACAAACAGAGCATTAATTTGTTTGGGGTTTTGCTTGGAACATACATACAAACATACGAAGAAGCCAGCAAAAGAAGGCCATTTGGTCTATCAAGTCTGCTCACTGTATTGTAGTCTGGGGTGGGTCAGCAATGCTGTCCCCAGTATCTAGGTTTGGGCATTAAAAACATTCATAAGTGTGGAGCAGTTTTCTGAATACACACTTGATAAAGTGTAGCAAGATGTATATTAAATCATAATAGCCTAAACATAAATTATAAACCTCTTTTTTGCAATAGAACAATGTCAGTATTGAGCATAGCATAAAATACATTTTAAACAACAGAACAAATGTAGACTGTAAATTTAGTTTAGAGTCCAGGAATCTTAGAGAATTGTGAATCCACTTGTGTTGAGCACAACCATGGAAAAAGCTGTAGATGGTAGGGGTATATTTTAAGTTCATAAGTTGCAGTCCTTGGTAAAATATGCTTAGTTTTGGTTAAAATAATTATTTGAGCAACCCACCACTCTGTTTTTTGTTAACTTGTAAGGCTTTTTCAGAGTATGCAATGCTTTAGAATTTTGAAAATATATAAACTTGTTTGTGCTTATAGAAGGTAGATGATTGCCTCCGTTGCTGTGAGGCTATGTGAAGTTGTTTTGTATTTGTCTGACAGGAAAAGAAAGCTGAAAAGTCAATCAAAAGATATGAATATGTGGAAATACATAAACAATCCCCCCTCAGCCTGGCTGATTACTTGTTGAGGGTAGAAGCCCTTGTACCAATGATAGATTTTGTGCGGTTTAGCTGTTTGCACTAGAAAGAGCAGAGGGACTGAGCTGGGTTATACTGTTAGAATACATTGGGTCTTTTCAAAACCTGTAAATAACAAAAAGTTATTAGCAAATACACATTTTATTTTATTTACCTCTATAGGGAGACAGTGATGTACCTCGTAACCTTGAAGGGTATAGTCCCCCGACCCGAGCTCCTGCTTTGGTAAAAGAGGCAGCTTGAGTATTGTAGCAATAAAGGGTGGAGCTGTTGGTGGTGACGTGGGTGCTGAAACAGAAATGGTCTGGCAATTTTAGTAGCCAGTCATGCAGCATCTTAATAAGGTGTGGATAAATGGTAATGGGGTAGCCCCATTGCTTTCCCCAATACATATACTTTTCAAATTATAGCAAAATTATATTGCAATTATTTTAGGAAAGGTGGCTTCATACATTACCAGAAGATGGGAAACTTTCTTTTTTCTAGGAGAAAGAAAGAAAAAAATAAAACAACAATGCAAACTACACAACCTGAAAATAAAACAAGATTATTTTGATAGGAGAAGAGAAGCCAAGCATCCCTGGGTTCCCTTATCCTAAGCATTACTAAATGTCAGTTGAGTTCATAAAAGATCTGGATTGATGGTAACACCGTACATACATATATCTTAGAATGCATTCTCAAAAGAGAAAAAACAAATAATCACACCATGGTCACACACAAAAAAGTCATTGTTTTTAACTGTAGAGGATAAACACTCTTAAAAACAGCTGTAATATTTATTTTTAACAGTATACTGTGTGTGTGTGTATATATATATATATATATATATATAATATATAAATATATATATATATAAATATATATATATATATACACACATATATATATATATATATATATATATATATATATAGGGTGGTGAGTAACCCCTCTTGAGCTCCTTGTGTAGTATGGGAATCACATGATATTGTTCAGGAACAAAGAAGCTGTGCTACAGCCAAACCTTCATGAAGGAAGGCCTTGGGCATTGGCTGTGTTGGCTGCAAGCCCAGAAGAAAATGTCTGTCCTTTTTGCCTAGACAGAGCACAAGTACTGTAAAAAACCTAACATTGTAGAGATCACCCTTGGTGTGTTTCCATGAAAACATACATTTTGAGTGGAAATGGGTGCTTTAGGTAGGGACACAAATCAAGTTTGAACTGGTAGTGACATAGAATTTTGAAACCCAAGAAGGCAAAGTTATTTATTAAAGGTCACATAGTATAAAAATGATGGCTGTTGGGAGTCAAACACAGCCATTTAGGTTTGAAACAATAGTGCAGTTAAGCACCGAACTGTACTAAGGTGTGTATGTATATATATATATATATATATATATATATATATATATATCTATAGATATATATATATCTATATATATATATATATATATATATATATAATATATATATATATATATATATATATATATATATATACATTAGCTTGAATATTCAAAGGTTGTGCCATGCGCAACAGGGTTCGCATCAGCAACTCAAAATCGCCATTCTCGATATTCAGAAGTGTCCAGTTGCATACGAAAACCACGCTGAGCCACAGTGCAATGGAAATGAAGGCATGCGCAACCCAAGGGCGGGTCCATGCATAAAGTGCGCAATGCGATATCTAAACACTTGCGGCAATACGCAAGGTGGCTCAAGCGGAGGATGCGCTGTACGGATGTGAGCCAAAATAAAAGGCTCAAAGAGCAGCGCAAGAACTTTAGCTGAGCGCAAACCGGGGAGAGACAGAGACAGAGACAGAGAGAGAGAGACAGGGCACAGGAGCAGGAAGGGCAGAGAGGACAGTGGGTCCTGGAGGACAGAGGCCAGTGGGGTGCCGGTGCAGTGGAAGCAGCAGTGGGGGCAGTGAGGTAACACAGGAACAGCAGCTGGGGGGCAGGAGCCAGGGAGATGGACAGTGTCAGCTTCACATGGAAGCTGTAATGAGGGTGAGACAGCATGCTGCAGGGGCGATGGCGCGGAGGGCCCGTCGGCGGTACGCCCGGCAGGTCGGTATCGTGCCAGCATCAGCTACGAGCTGTACACAGATGTCGAGATTGTGGCGTGCCGCCTGAACAGGGCAATACTGGGGCGGCTCAGTGAGCTGTGCAGTGATGTGATGCAGGCACCCTCAGACCGAGTCATGCTCTGTCCATGGAGACCAAGGTGACAGCCTGCATGTGCTGCTCGCCACAGCACCTTCCAGAGGCTGACAGGTGACACCACAGGCATTACGCAGTTGGCCCGTCCCGCATCCTCACCCAATTCCTCAGCGCACTGCTGCCTCATGCTGCGAGTACATCCATTTCCCCAGCA
The DNA here is from genome assembly GCA_016271365.2 of Neoceratodus forsteri. Lineage (NCBI taxonomy): Eukaryota > Metazoa > Chordata > Ceratodontiformes > Ceratodontidae > Neoceratodus > Neoceratodus forsteri. The sequence continues at coordinate 706,967,285 of CM057455.1, forward strand.
CCGCGGCAGGCGTACAGCAAACATGTACGAGTTCCACAGGGTAGCACATATGCCTGGCGTGCTAGGGGCCATAGACTGCACCCATGTGGCCATTCGCACGCCCACCTGGCCCCGGCGAAGCGTATCGCCAAACGAAAGGGCTGCCGAGTGTCAACTGCCGGGTGGTGTGTGATGCCACTGGGCGCATCATCAATGTCTGTGCCACACACCTGGCGGGCACATGATGCCTTCATATGGCACCAATCTGCACTGTGCCATCGATTCGAGGTGGGAACATCCCCACGGGTCATCTAGTGGGTGAGTACACATGTATGGAATGCAAACCCTGTGCAAGGTGGGAATGACACAGGTGCCATGGTAGTGGCACACAAGGATATAGGGCAATATGGACCTGACCTGACACTGATCTCCACTATCTCCACACAGGTGACTGTGGATACCCTCCGTCCTGGCTGCTCACACCATCAGCCCACGACCCCAGCGCGCACGGTTTCAATGAGGCTGCGCCACAACATGGAACATCATAGGCGGGTGTTTGGGATACTCAGGCACGCTTCCGATGCCTGGACACCTCCGTGAGCCCTACAGTACAACCCCAGAGGCCTGTGGGATATTCCTGGCCTGTTGCATCCTGCAAAACATGGCCAAAGACCATGGGATAGCCGTACAAGTCCAAGAGGGGACAGCGATGGGGCGCCAGTGGCGCCGGTGATATGGGTGATGAGCCGCCCCCTAGGGACGGAGGGACCCCCGACTGACCACGTGCAGCCCAGCTGCAGGACACCATTGCAGAAGAGCACTCGCACAACACAGGTAAGTCAGGGGACATGTGCAGGCAACACTGTCCATGCGCAAACCACAGGCACACAGGGAACACACCGTGCATGAAGGTCAGGGGAGTTGAAGGGTCAGGCATACCAACACACCATCAGAGGGGTGAGCACTCACATGGACACACACACACACACACACAGGCAGCATACAGGGAGCAGCACAGCACTGTGGAAATGACACGCCAACCACAGCACCACCAACCACCTCACCACCTGGACTGTCCACGTCGTGTGTCAGGACCTGGGCAACCTTGCACCTTGGTGTACAGTGCAATGCAGGCATCATCATCCACACGCACCTGTGGACAGCGAGTTGGGAGAGTGTGCAGGTGGTCCGTGTGTCAGCTTGAGTGAGCAGAGGCACCCAGCAGTGCACTGCCCACCATGCACACAGTGCACACAGGGCAGCACCAGACAGGCCTGCATTGGAGACAGCTCAGTCAGGAGCACTGTCCCACAGCCACCACGGATGCGTGGCGGCCCCGCCGTGGCCTAGCAGCACTGGCAGGCTGTGCAGGGGCCACATTGGGTGGCGATAGTGCACCACCAGGGGTCCCAGTGCGTGACCGCGACCTTGCCCGCACAGGGGTCTGCATCCCGCCAAACAAACTTGCACCAGGGGTGCTCGGGATGCCCACAGCAGAAACCGGCGTCGACAGGCCTGGTGTCGCATGACGCCGGGAACAGGGAGTGGAGTGCGCACTGTGTGGGGTGCATGGTACAGGGTCACCAGACAGTGTGGTCAATGCGGTCGCCACAGAGACCACTGCCTGGGTCAGCCTGTCGATGGTAGCGGTCACATCCGTCCGCATATGGACCATCTCGGCCCGGTCCCGAGCACACTCCCTGCTATGCCACTCCACGGACACAGTCAGTGGCTCCACGGACCTTGCAACCCGCCCCTGCAGCTGTACCAACTCCTGCAGCAGGCGGGTGTGCACGTCCAAAGGGTACTGTGCCCCAATGGCATCGTGACCCCCAGGGTGTGGATGGTCCTGGTGCACAGCACTCCTTGAGGGTGGCTGCTGTTCGCCAGGACCAGGTATGGGCGGATCTAAGGGTGGTGGACAAGTGCCACTGCTTGACGCTGTCCCCCCAGGCCTGGTGTGCAACTGCTGCTGCCGCCCCTCCAACTGCTGAGCCCCCAGGTCCACCTGTTCCACACCTGTGCTGTCAACAGTGCCAGACACCTGCTCAGCCACCGATGCTGCCCCACCGGTGCTGACAGGCCCAGCCTGTGACTGTGCCAGCATGCTGGTACACAGGTGTACAGCAGGATGGGCCAGGGGCACGTGATGGCCTGCCATGCGTCCCTCGTGGGACACACACCTATCACTGGCCATTGCAGGCCTGCTATCATCAATAGTGCTGGTGCGTGCCACTGCCATAGGCACAGCATGCTGGCACACCTGCATGCCAGACTGCTGTGACACAGGCTGTGCACCCCCTGCACCCGTATCACTGCCGGCGGAGTTGTTGGGCCAGCCGGCCTGCTGCTGCAGTGCCTGCAGGCTGCTGTCAGAGGTGGATGGTCCCTCCTCCTGGTCCAGCAGGTCTGCCTCACTGTCAGCACCCCACCACTGTCTCCTGCAGATGAACAGGATCTGAAACAGAAAGAGTACATGTGAGTGCATGAACAGCCCCCCACAACATCACCATGTCATACCGTGCAGTGATGGGCTTCACCCGTCTGGAATCCTCCGCCTGGAACACCCGCAATGGCACTCGGCTGCATGGCCACGACCAGTGTCTCCTCGGTCGGGGTCAGCTGCAACACCACAGTGGTCCCCCACCAGTGGCAGCACATGCCACCTGAAGGCTGCCACCTTCTCCTTCCAGCCTTCTGCGGTCAGTCCCCATCTTTTGCGGCATTCCTGCACAGGCTGGTGGCTCCGTGCAGGTTGGACGGCCAGAGCACCCTCCCATGCAGCTGCACGCTGCTGAGGGTGCCCTCCGCCCACTCAATAGCGGCTCATCCTCCAGGTAGGCCTGGAGAGGGCCTCAGTCTCTGCTGTGGTGAAGTTCAGCTCCTCCTCGCCCGCCGTCCACAGCCTCAGCCAGGTTCTCGTCAGTCATGGTGATCTGTATGGGTGGAAGTGGACACCTGTCACTGTGCAGTCCACAGCATTTCCCCATGAGCATGGCTGCAGGCTGGGGGGTGGGAAACCCCCTTTCCTCTCCGCATGGCAGATACTGATGGAAAGGGTGCCTCTGCCCTTCCTAAGTGCCCTCATCATGCTCAGCCCCTCAACCTATGACATCCTCCAGCACCCCTGCCCATGAGCATTGTCCTGAGCATCACACAGCATGTAACTCACCTCTCACCTGCAATAACCAAATCTGGCCGCCACAACACCAGTGTCGCATTTTATAAGCAACACATGCAAATGGGGTGTGGCGCAATCTGTGACATGCTAATCGCGCCCCGTCCTTTGCATGGCTGATCGACTGATTTGCTATATGTCGGCTGAATATCACGTATCGGCGCTTAAGCGCACAGAAAGGTCCGGCTGAGCCGATGGCGCATGTTTGTGGCTATGTGCTACACTGCATTGCACATGCCCGACAGTGTTACGTGATGCTTCGATCCGCTGCAGACCTGCTGACGCGATAGCGCGATTCTGGCCATGGCCACCATTGTGCCAGTGGCGCTACAGCACTGGGCACTATATGGCCTGTGGCACTTCTCGCGATAGTCCACTGTGGCACTGGTGCTATGCTTAGCGAGTCACGCGGATGCCTATACATCCCATGGTGCTGTGCGTAGCCTTGCGTCGTACGCCGTGACCTTGTATGCCCTCTGACCCCTGGCGCTGTGGCATGCTGTGTATGCGTCCCTATTGCGCTGTCTGGTTACAGCACCATGTAAGTGATGGCGCTGTCGCGAACAGCAGCGATTGGAGCCTGTGCTGGTCTGTTGCACAACAACTCACGTGGGGTCACAGGCTGGCGGGCGCCCATGTGCCTGCTGTAGTTGGAGCCATGGCTGGGAGGAGGCGGTGTCCTGGAGCCCAGTTGAAGTGGCCAACCTGGTGGCCCTAGTGGAGCCCACTATGAGAGGGACTATATGGTGAGGCCCCTCACGGACCTAGGGACCCATTTGTGGCAGCAAGTGGCCACTGACCTGGTGGGGTCACTGGCTGGAGCAGTCTGCTGAGCAGTGCCGGCACTGGTACAGTGATCTCCGCCGGAGGGACCCAGAACTATTGACGCGGCTGCGTTCCCATGCCAGGCGGGGCCTGGTGCCTAGGCCACGTGAGTGTACCATCTATTCACCTATATTCTCTGTAGGGGTGTGTGTGTGCCTGGGTGGCTGTGCATCGGTGTGTCAGTGTGTGCAGCTGTGCGATGGATGGTTATGGCTGTGTGGGCAGGCAGTCTCACTGGGGCAGGGGGCACTCTGCTTTTGAGTCACACTGATGTTTGTCTCACCGTATGTCTCCCACAGGCCGGATGGTGAGGACGCCGGACAATGGTGATGTGGGCCATGCCAGGGCCCCAGTGCCACAGGCTGTCGGGCTACAGCAGCAGCATCAGCAGCAGCAGCGGCAGCAGCAGCAGCAGCAGCGGCAGACCTAGCTGCTGGAGGAGTGTGAGTATCATTACGTCATGGATGCTATTGCATGCTGGGGGGCAGGACCACCAACCATGCTGGACACAACCAAAGGGGAGGTCATAGTTCCACTATACGAAACAGTAGTGAGTCCCCACACTGGTACAGTGTACAGTTCCGGAGAACATACCTGCGTATGGACAGGGACTGGGTGGAGAGCGCTCACAGGAGGGGCGACATGGATGGTGCATGGATTGCATCACAGTCCCATGCAGACAGGTTGATGGAACTGAACATGTACTCCCTGGAGGGAGCAGGGTGTGGGGATATGATGGGGACATAAAGTATTGTACAGGGGGAACAGAGTGCAGGAAACAATATTTGTAGCGTAAGGGATGTTCCAGGACTAGAGGGCATGGGATGCAGTTGGGGGCTTGTTTAAGAGGAACATGAGAAGTGTTTCTTCACATGATGGGTGGTGGACAGTGGAACACCCTGCCAGAGGATGTGGTGGGGGCTGACTTGGTCACGGGATATATGTATCGTGGGTTCGCCATGAGGGACTTCTGGAGGTCAGGGTGAGGGGAATGGACTTATAGGACAAGAGGTGATCGTACAAGGCCAAATGGCCAGACTGGGTGTCCATAGGCCCTTATCTGCCGACACTGTCTATGTCTCCATGTATGTAGGCGTGACACAGGTGACCTGCATCACAGTGCAGCATCACGACACGTCTGTGTATGCATCACAGGTGGTCCAGGCATGCACTGGGCACATAGCTGTGTAACTGGCATCGCACCACGTTGCCACATCACATGACAGCGTAGTTTGTATGGTGCTTGACGTGGGCAGTGTGTGTGGGCGGTGGTGCGCATGGCTGGTGCCGCCTGTTTGTGATGGCTATGTGCATGTTCACTGTGGGTGGGTGCATGCCATCACATGTGCAGGACATTGGGTTAGATGGGTTGCAGGTTGGGTGGTGTTCAGGGTTGTGGTCAGTCTCAGCCATTGACTGTGTTCCCATTTTCCTGAGCCCTCGGTGTGCTGCGGCGCGGCGCGCATGATCTGCGGTGCCTGACCCAGGTGGTGTTGGACAACCAGGGGTCCTGCAAGCCCTACAGCACCAGGGGGAATGGCGGCGCAGGCACAGGAGGGGACGCCAGCAGGAGGAGGAGCAGGAGCCAGCTGGGCCGTAGCCCACCTTTCATTTCACCTTCACCCATCCCTTTCACCCTGCCTTCCCTCTCCAAGTTTTTATTCCCTTCCCCTTGAACACCCCTGCCTTTTACCCGTCCCCCCCCAACTTGTACATAGTTCGACCTTTGTTGTTCACTGTTTTTATTTAAATATACATTTCTATTTTGGTACAACTGCTGTGTTGGTGTCTGCTTTGCAACTGGCTCTGGGTGCTCCGTTGCAGGGGTGTACATGCCATCTGGGCTACTATGGTCCTGGGTATATGTGTGTGTGTGTGTGTGTGTCCATGGGGAGGTATCACCAGCATAGCATTGCCTTTCTGTTGCTCTTGCCATCTGCTGCCACCCACTGCTGGGTGCACAGGGTGGGTCTGGCTGGTCTGCTTCTCTGCAGCATGGGGTTGACGTGTGGCACGGGGGGTGCATGGTGTTTCCTGCAGTGCCTGTCACTGCACATGAGCGGTGTCTTGGGGCACATGGTGCACGCTGTGCTGTGCGTAACGGGGGGACTGATGTGCATTGTGGTTGTCAACCCCCTGGGTGTGGCACACTCTGCCTGCCAGTGGTTGTGCTGGGGTGTCATGGCTCTGCTATGCTTTAGTTGGCTTGTCCCCATGGGCATGTGGATCATCCGTCCCACCCCCAGTGATGCTGTGCTTGGGGTGTGCCAGTGTGGTGTGGGTTCTGCAGTGAGTTCCTGTGCCCATGTGTGGCATGGCTGGCGGTGGGCCCCAGCCTGCCTCCCTGGATGTGCAGTTCCATTGCTCTGGGGGGCTGTGCTTGCGCTATGGCAGCTCTGCACTGCTCAGCTGAGCTTCCATGGTTGCGCCATAGCGCAGCATTTTGGCTCAGCCTCTCCTACCTGGTTGTGCGATGGCGCAGTATGTGCGATATTGAGACGTTGGTTGCTTGCGCAATTTGCTCTGCTCCATGTTTGAATATCGCACCTGTTGCGCATTTGTGCAACTGGCTTGTGCTTGCTCCTGCTGTTGCGCTACTTTTGAGCGCAGTTTGAATATCTGGGCCCTTATGTGAAAGAACACAAATTCCTACTTATGATATGAATTAACACAGTTATAGTACTGTATCATGGGACAAGTGGTCATTAAAATGCAGTGCATTATAAAATGGCTCACTATGGAAATGGGTGATAGAAATTACCTGTTCCATGAAATACAGTGCAAAGGTGATAGAAATTACCTGTTCCATGAAATACAGTGCAAAGGTGACCCCTCAATAACACCAAGAGCAAAGAAAAATAGATATACATGTGTTTATGGCTCACAAACTGTGACTGCAGAAGTATGAATCCAGTCACAAACAGGGTTAAGTAATGTGGCTGTCAACTCAGAGGAGCTGGCATGAGTAATTGTACACACATGAGTGTGTGAAGAAGAGTCTCTAGACAAGGAAAACTTCAAGGAGACATTTGTAGAAATGAAAAGATAAAAGAACCATTTTCTGCTGATTCCAAACTAATACTGACCAGTCATAATAAACACACTTTCAAGACATAGTACAGTACACATTGTAGTAAACTCTTAATCTTTGTAAACAAAGGATTCTGCAATACCATCACGTCTCTTTCTCAGACTCCGTCCATCTTCAACTACACAAACAATCAATATTTTTCTTGCCATCTTTAACAACTTCTGCCTAGGAAATCAGCTGAAACAACAGGATTCTAACCATAAGGAAAATCTTGTACAAGAAACCCCTTTATCACAGATAGCAGAAACAACTATCAAGCAATGACCCTGAACCATAGGGCTGCATAAACTATGCACAGAGCAAATAACAACCATAGTATATACCATTAAGTCTGAATGTATCCTAAAGTGAATAGCAATAACAATTAAGTAAACACATATATATCACTCCCACACTGTTGCAGATGACATTAGAACAACTTTAGACATTTACCCAAGGTAAGCAGTGGTTCTTGAACCCTAAAAAAAGTCAGAAACAAAAATAGTGAGTGAACTGTAAGAACACTTACCAGGTATCAAGTTGAGAAGAAATTGCTTTTTTCTGTTCCAAAATCTATGATTGTTTGGCCACAAATTGAACAACAGGCAGTACATCTGATCGCAATATGCTGCATGAGTTGAGATCTTTCAGCATTTCACATTCATTTCTCAACATATAAATTTCACATTCAGAGTTTTGAGCAGTACAATACAACAGTCTATTATTAGCCCCATGGAGTGACTGGGTCTCCTCTGCTAGTTTCTGTTCCTTCTTCTGTAACTGTGTTGCCTGCGAGCCCAGCAAGTCTTTTTTTAGAGACGCAGTTTGTAGTTCAAGGGAAGCACACTTTGCCATGAGACTCTCAGCAGCAGTATGTAGAGCCACAACCAAGAGATCTGTAAGGTTGTATGTCTCGGATTTTTGTTTGGACTCTAAATATTGCTGTGAAATCAGCAGCAATGGATTTTCAGCAGACTTTGCATCCAGTGTGAAATCTATCCATCCTCCATGGGAGGTGAGGTAGTTTGAGATGTCCAGTCTCAGTTCTGTGCAAAGCTCATGCATGACATACAAGGGGTAAATAAACAAAGAAGCAGTTTTAAAACTGGACAAAATCCTTGGTGCCATCACCCGAATGTTTTACGGTCCTCCGTGGGCAAACGGTTGTGCCAAGGTGGTATGCTGTGCACTCACAGAGGGAGTGTAAGATGGTCCGGTGTGGGTCTGCCACACCTGAGACCAACCACTGTAAGTTTGAGTAGGTCCAAGTAGGCAAGAAAGGCACTACACTATTCGACATTTAAAATTAATTGAATGGAATCCTCCTTTGTACATCCCAACCTGCACACAGTCGCCAAATGTAACTGGTAATAAAATGACCTTTCTCAGGTTCTTGATGGAACCGCACAAAAGGAAGAGATGACAGACAAGTGGTTTCCAAGTAATAAATGTAATTTATTACTGGCAATACAGTCTTATAACCAACAGTTAAAAGATCACTGGGAGAGGATCCAGTTTTCTAATACCTATAGGAGCAGTCAAGTACCTCTGAGAGAAAATAAATAATGCAAAGCGTCTTGTACCCTGATAATTACTATGGCAACAGCTAAAAGATATATAAAAATATTATAATTGGTCAGTGGCAAATATCCTGACTCCTAACTAGCCTGGGAAAGCTTGCTGAGCTAGCAAAAAGAAAAGGATGAACAATGAAGTCTTGTGATGTCTTAGAAGGTCACTTGCAGTTACAGTATGCATAAGCACTAAAGATGGCACTATTGCCTAAGCAATGATTGTACAATAAAATTATAATTGGAAGACCTCTCCCAGTGATACAATATATTGTGAGAATATAATAAAGCATAGTATACATCACAAAAGTACAGCAGAACTCAGATCCTGACATTTATGCTTATATGATAAGTGTCTATGCCCTAAGGTTAGTGCAAATACCTACATCTATGTTGCTGTCAATGAGGTGGGGGTACAATCAGGGGTGCTGGACAATGGATAACAAAGTGCTCAAAAGGAATTAGATTATTGTCCTTAACCGAGGAACCAAGCCTTGTAATATCCGATTGGCCTCAAAAGGTGAGTAGCATTGGGCGACCCTGAATCCTGAAATTGGGGTTTTCTGGGATGTGTTGAATGGGGTCTAAAATTGGGATGGTGTCACTTAGTCTTTGTAGTTGCTTGCTGACCACAAGGGAAGTGCCTATTGTGGTGGGGTTAAGTGGGGCTGGTAATTTACTAAAAGGAATGCTTGGCTGGGCTGTTATATTAGTTTTGGCTATGTGGCATAAGTCCAGTTCCATTTATGTCCTGTACAGGAAATAGAGAGACTCTGCATCCTGTAGGTGAGTACTTTTCCACCAGAGGAACTGGCTAGCATGCATGGATATACAGTACAGGGGAAGTTGTGAAGTTGTTGAGGAAGGTTAGTTGTTGGTAGGATTTTCAGGGTTTCTTGCTGTTCCATAGGAAATATGATAGGAAGGATCTTAACTTAGTAAACCAATTTTGGGGAATACATGTCCCTGTCATTCCCACAGGGTAAAGTATGCAAGGTAAACTGTTCATTTTAATTGTATTAATTTATGCCCAGAGTGTTAAAGGTAGGGCTTACTATCTTATAAGATCCTGCTTGATCTGATTCAACAGAGAGTCTAGGTTCCTAATGAAAAAGGCATTCTTGCTTCTACAGATAGTCCATCTGAAACCCAGGTACCACCCCATTGCATCACCTGAGCTTTTTGTGATGCAGTGATTAAGGGACATTAGATTAGTTTTAGTGAGATTGTATGTAACCAGAGATTTGACCCAATTGGTCTAATATGCTTAGTGCCACTGGAATAGATGTATCTGGGTTCTCTAGGTGTAAAAGAATGTTGTCAGTATAGGTGGGGACCTTATAGCTATTGGAGCCAACCTGTACACCCTTAATTGAGTTTTGAAAGAGAAAGTGTCTTGTTAGGGGTTCCAAAAATAGATTGAATAAGAAGAGTCACAATGGGCAACCTTGTTGTGTTCTCTTTCGTAGTGGGAAGGGAGGTGAGAGGATTCCATTTTGTAAAATTCTAGCTGTTGGCTTGGAATATAGCAACAAAAGCCAGTCTACTGCATAAAACTGGAGTGGAAACCAAACTCTGCTAGAATGGTGTAGAGAATGGGCCATGACACTCTGTTGAAGGCCTTCTCTACATCCAGGGACATCAGAACTGCTGGGCACCCTGAGTCCCTGGACACAGCCAAGATGTGTCTAAGTTTACGTAAATGGTCTGTCACAAGACTCCCCTGCAAGACTTTTCTGGAGATGAGGATGCCATCCACAAAAAAACTGCAGCCCAAACTAAGTGCTCTATATTAACACCACGGTTGCATCCCCTTATCAGCTCACCATAAAATTGCCCAGAAAATGATCCTCCCAATTTTTGACTATGGTGACATCCCCTAAGTCCACACTAACCAGACTGGACACCATTTCCACTCCTTTTGTCAGTTTGCTCTTGACTGCCTGCCCCGTACACACCATTGTGACCTCTGCACCTTTCTCTCCTCCCCTAGGAGATGGATGCCTTGCCCACTGTTACTCCCTAGTCAGGAAGTACTGGCTCATCCTCCCCACCACCCTTCTCTTCACCCTTCCTCCTACCTACTCTTTCCATAACTCTGACTACTGGACCCTTTCCCTCCCTGCCAGATCTTCCACCTCAGGACAGGCTGCTTTCTCCTACCATTTCCCTAAAGTTTGGAACTCCATTCCTTTAGATATTCAATCTACCCTGCCCTCTAGTTTGTAATCCTGTCTTCTTCACAATTGCAACTGCACCTGACCCACTTCCTATATAGCCCCTCCCCACCCCTTTTCTCTTTCAAAACTGTTTCTAGCTACTCCTTCCCATTCCCTCTCCTACCTTTCTCCAGGCAAGCCTGAACTCTGACACTGACTAGTTGTGCATCAAACAGTGCCAGACCCTTGTGTGATTTGCACTTCAGAGGGTCAAAGGTTTGCCTCCCCCCTTTCTACCCTATCTCCCTCATTGCAAGTCTGGGGAAACGGTACTCAGACCTGATGTGCACCCTATCAAGTCTGGCCCTTGTGGAGTGTGCATCCCAGAGGATCAAAGGTCTGCCCTCCTTTACTCTATCCCTCTGTGGCATTATGGCAAAATGCTAGGTAAATGCAAGAGGATTTAACCAAAGTACTAAATAAATATAAAGTGGTGACTAAAGGCAAAGTACTTGTTGCAGAGGGTACCAGCAAGAAATGGATTAAAGAGCACATGTTCTGTTCAAAGCAAATGTCCTGTTAAATGCAAACTTGCTAGGTGCAGCAAAATCTTTTGTACAAAAGTCTTCTTTTGTACAACATGTATGTCTTGTTTAACTTAATATAACTAAAGCAAACAGCTATGTAAGTAGAACCAGAGTGGTACATGTAGGTTGGCCAAGCAATAATGCCTTGTCCACTTCCTTAGCTTATGTTTTCCTTTTTTGGTATTTACATTTCTGGCCAATACTGATGAATGCTTAATACACTCTTATCTCATGACATTTGTTTTCTCTGCCTTTTATGGTCAAAATGTTTCAGTGCTACAGAACCTCCCTTTTGCATTTCTTGTCAACAACTACTATATATATATATATATATATATATATATATATATATATATACACCAGATGTATATTGTACGCCCAGTCTGTTCGAGAGAAAGAGCAGAAGACCATCATCTGTAGACACTCGGACATCCAGGGAACAATGGGATACTATTGACCTTGATTTTCTCTGTATACCTGTAGCTCTGATGGTAGTGGGCCATCAGCTGTTTAGATTTAATTGTATTAGGGCTTATTTTGGCATTAATAAACTGCAAAAATATTTGAAGTAGCATCTGGTGTAGAGTGGTATTATTGGGTTGTCAGGGCCACAGGCTACGAACCTTCTGTGATCTTAACATCACCTTTTATTTGTCTTTAACAAACTGACAAGCCAGTCAGGAGGTGGCTCGGTTCTGGTTCTTTTATATCCAGTAAGACAGATATGGTAGTCTAAGTAGAGTTCACGTAGATAAGGGTCATAACCAAAGGCTGGCAGTATAGCCTAGAGGTTAGAGTAATGAGCTGTGAATGAGCTAGGTAAATCCAGCAGACCAGTCCTGGGTTTGATTCTCACAAACTCCACTTGCATACTGTGTGACTCTTGGCAAATCACTTAACTGCCCAGTGCTCCCAGGTAGCCCCTGAAAACAGGCACTTGTGCCTAGTGGGCCTTACGCAATTACCAAAGACTAAAATAAATAAAAAATAAAATAAATAAAACCTAACTACGGGGCTAGGAAATGGGGTCTAACAAACTCTGAGTGTTCAAATAAGAGTCGAATCTAAAGGCAAAGGTCTACACAGAAATTAAAGAAAAAGTTGGACAAATGTAAATGTGTCCAGGAACTGATTAAGTGTTTGCGGGGGTTTGAGTACCCCTGGGAGCAGACTCAGGGCCATGTAGAGTGATGTATTAAACAAAACAGTCTGTCAAGCAAAGAGGGCATAAATGTCCTCATATTTTGTGCCTGCTGGATAGCAGGACAGTGGAAGGCAGAAATAAACACCATTGCAACTGAAAATAAAAACCTAAAGGAACAACTCAAAACATTAGCTTAGCAACAACAAGTGTGGGCTTTAACAGCTCAAACTGCCTCTACTAGGGAGGCAGCTACTGCACAGGCTGAGCTAGACAACCAATACATAGAAAAAGAAAAGCGCTGTCTGACCAAGTGCCTAGAGGAGGTGCAAAGTGCTATTAGATGTCTATCCCTAGCAAATGACAAACCATGTGATGATCACAGAAAATGCAAACAATGTATTAAAGAACTAGAAACCCAATTAGGAAAACATTAAGCAGTAGTTGACGCCTATAGTGGAACTTCCCAAGATGATGGGGATCAGGTAGATTGGGATAGCCTAGAAAATGCAGATTGGGAAGAACATTGTCAAAAATATCCTGATGACTGAGGCAATACTCAACACTGAGATTTTCCACCACCGACGGCATATACCCAGCCAAACCCCTCCGCACCCCTCATGCATCCCAGAAAATCCACAGCGAAGCCCAGAAATCAGTCACACATGGCACCGGTCCACGTTACCAGCACTGAAGAATGGGAGGGAGATGAGCCACCTGCTCAAACCAGTGCAGTGACTGAGAATACATCAATGCATCCCAGTGATGCCGCAGTCCTAAATTGAGAGATATGGACCATCGATTCTGGTGACGACCACTCTGACATATACTCTAAGGTTCAAACTTTTAAGCGAGTGCACGGCAAACTGTCCAAAGGCAATATTAGGGACCTTGTAATCCACTGTTTACACCCCTCTCTGAAGCAGGGACTCCCTGAGTCCACAACCTTAGATGACAATTGGCAATTAAATCACCTTCTTTCTGAGATATAGTCTATAACAGAAGGAAATGTGGATTTCCACCAATCATTTGCCTTAGCTGCTCAGAGAAAGGGGGAACCAAGCATCGCATGGGCAGAGCAGCTGTATTGTGTGTACTGCCTAGCCTTTTCCCCACATGGGGAAGGAGATGATGCATTTGAACCCAACTATAAAGATGTTACCTATAAACGGTGACTCCTAAACAGGCTGCTGCCAGAAGTACAATCACTTCTTGGGGTAGTGGTTGACGGGACCAAGACTTATGTAGGATTAATTCCCTTAATCCCTTAATCAAACAGACAAAAGCATTAATTAAAACAAACTCCACGAATAAAAGAGGGCAAATAGAGGCAGTGGAAGGACCCCCAAAGTTTAACCCCAGTGCACAAACTCAGAGACAACCCATCATTTGTTATCACTGTCAGCAACCTGGACATGTCAAGCTCCGATGCCCTTATTTACAACCTGCATCAAATGTACCCATAACGATGCCAGCACAGCCATGTGGTGGACTGCCCTGGGTAATGGTGCCTACTCATGCAGATTTGGCCAAAGAGTTAAAGGAGATGAAACAACAAATGCAAAGGATGTCCGCCATGCAGGTGGTTGGTGAGATCATGAACTCCCCATAGGGATGTCTGACCTCCCTACAGCAAGTTGTGGGGTTCCAGCATGAGGCATGGAACATACCCATCATCCTAGCTGCTGTGAATGGAGTCCCACAACAGATCATGCTGGTTGATACTGGAGCTTCCATGTCCATCATACACACCTCACACCCTGAACAACATCTGCTAGCAATCCAAGAGTCAGTTAGACTCTTCACTTTCCAGGGCTCTAGGGCTACAGCAAATAAAGCTAAACCCACTAAAATCACTATAAATGGATGTACTTTCAATCTACTTGAACATTGAAAGAGTTTACTTGATGGCATGGGAATTATAGGACCTAATTTCTTAAAGTCTACATGAGCAGTACTAGACTACATAAATAATTGCCTTTGGTTAAGGCCAAATTTTAACGAAGATGAAGAGCCTATAATCATTTTTGATGTGTATGCTATTTCCACTCTTAAAAAGCCAGAGACCTTGCCCTTCCCAGCAGATGACTCTTCACCAGTAAATCAGTTAATCAATCAGTATGCTAATGCCTTTGCCAAACACAAACATGACTGTGGGTTGTTAGAACAAGAAGAAACTATAGCTGGTAAATCGCATCCAGCTCAAAAGCAGCATAACATTCTGTCAGAATGTGAAGCATATGTAGATGCTATTATACAGACTTTGCTGTAGCAAGGGGTGATGAGAGAGTGCAAATCCACCACTATCTCCCCTGTCTGGCTGGCTTCTAAACCCGATGGCAGTTGGAGACTCACTATTGATTACTGAGAGATAAATTCTGTCACCCCGACATGTGCCCCCATAGTGCGAGAGGGTCCCTTCCTGTTGTTTTAAATACCTCCTATGGCAAGAATTTTCAGTACTTTAGATATTTCAAACAGGTTCTGGAGTATGCCTGTATACAACGCTTCCCAGTATAAGTTTTACCTGTAAAAACAAACACTTCATGTGGATCTAATTGCCTCAGGTATTTCACAACAGTCCAACAATATTCCACAAAAGAATGGCCGCCATCCTCACATACTTTTCTTTGTTATTTTTTTTATTCAAAATGCTTTATTATTTTTAGGCATATACACAGAACAGTACAAAATACAAGACATTACAGTGTACAACACCTCCAACTCCCCCCAATGGCATCAGCTTGTCTAGCTGTTAGTAGCGCATTCCAATACCCTACATTGGGATGTTCATACAGAGTACAGGGTTTGCAATTTGCTCCAGAACCTGTCAAACTTGGGCAAACAATTATTTACACTAGCAGTGATCTTTTCCATGGATAGGTTAAACAGTAATTCCTGCAGCCACTTGGAATAAGGTGGTAATCCCCATCCAACCAGTGCCTAAGTACCAATTTCTTCACTGACATGGCTATCATAGCTAGTTGAAACTTCCTCTCTGTGACAGGTATGAGAGAGTTGTCCCCCACTAGACAGGCTAGTGGCTCTATATGGTCCGCTAGGTCCAGTAAGGGGTCCACCCTCCGTTTAATGAGGGACCAGAGTGGTGCTATCTTAGGGCAGTCCCAAAAAATGTGGTACAAGGAACTAATGCCTTGCATGCAATGGTTGCAGGTTGAATTGGGGGCCCTACCCATTTTAGCCAGTTTTGCCAGAGTATAGTACATGTTGTAAATAATTTGGAACTGCATTAGCTGCATTCTGTCCTGAGTTATAAACCTGTGAGTATCTCACCAGATTTTGGTTCAGTTGAGCATGTTCCCCGGAAACTGAGTGATCCAATATTTAGATGATCCATCCAGTTGTGGGAATGCCTTCTTCAATAGACTGAAGTAGGTTCAGGAAACTGCATGTGATTCTGTGGCAAGTGAGCTTATGTGCCACTAGAAACCTTCCCTCCTCCACTGCTTCCTGCGTTATCTGTGAGTTAGCTATCATGTGCCTAATTTGGAACACTTTAAAGTTTGAGTAGGGACCTAAGTTCTAACCTCTAATAATATCCCTTGTTGCATGAACCTGTCCATTCTCCCACAAGTCTGTTATTAGTTTCCCAGCCAGTTGTGGAAGCCAGGAGACTTTAACCATTTGCCCTCCTATCTTGAAATTTGGGTTTCCCATTAAAGGTTGGCTCAGGTTCTGGGTATGTCTATAAGCTAGGGAGGTACATATCTGAGCGTGAACTTTCACTGAGACTCCTTTTGGATTGTCTTTCAGTGCTAAAGGATGTAGTTTAGGATGTATATGTGGGGGGGGGGGATAAATCCCAATCCTTTATGAGATCCTTCTCCAATAGTAACCATAAGGGACTGTACTGGCCCGGACCTAAATCTGCAGCTTGACCTAACCATCTCAGGTATTTTGCAATGTGGCTCACCCAACAGTAAAGTTTAAAATGGGGACGTCTCAGCCCCCTTTTAATTTTAGGGGCAGTTAGTCTGCTATAAGCCATATGGGCCTGCCTGTTTTTCCATATAAATTTGGTGATCTGGGAGTATAACTTAGAGAACCATGACTGTGGCAACCACAAATTCAACATATTGAAAGGGCAGAATATTCAAGGGA
The DNA here is from genome assembly GCA_016271365.2 of Neoceratodus forsteri. Classification (NCBI taxonomy): domain Eukaryota; kingdom Metazoa; phylum Chordata; order Ceratodontiformes; family Ceratodontidae; genus Neoceratodus; species Neoceratodus forsteri. The sequence goes on from CM057455.1 coordinate 706,983,917, forward strand.
GTATATTCATTTTGACTAGTTTTATTCTACCCCAGAGCGACAGCAGCAACTTCATCCATCTATCCTGCTTGATGATCTGAGTCAGCGTCTGTAAGTTATAGTCCCTTGAGGATTTTGCTTCTCTTATTAGGATGATACCCAGATATTTCAATTGTTTGTATTCCCACTGCACTACTAGGCCTTCCACTACATTTTTGTGGGTGACCATATTTAAGGGGAAGACTCTAGTTTTCTCCAGGTTCAGTTTGAAATTTGATAATACAGTGGAGGCCACTTATTAGAACACCCCATTTGCCGAAAGAAAATGTTCTGTTATGCGGGCTGTTCTTATATACGGGCTTCAATGTTAAGCGTAATTTTCACACACGGCCACTGGGTGGTGCTATATCCTACCTAAAAAGAGCACTGTCAGACAAATATCAAGTAGAAAATGGTTTATTTCTGTATTTAAAAGACTGGTCTGTGGTAATAAATAGGTAGATACAGTTCAGCAGTGTGAAACAATTATTTAAAAAATCGGTTTAATCGAGATGCAAAATAAATTACAGTGCAATCATGATTTAAAATAGCCAGTAATTTTCTGTTGCTGTGCATTTCACAGTGACAGTTCATCTATGTAAGCATCTAGAGCATAGAAACTTGTCAAGTTGGCAGAGTCCTTGCTAAGGATAAAGTGCCGCAACTTTGTCATGCAGTCCTTTATTTCAGTTACTGCTTTCCCGATGATAAGCAGTGGTGATTTCTCTGTCCCACTCATATTTGCACACACTAAAGCAGAAAATCATTCTTTGCTTTTTTTCCCTCCTGCTGCATGGTCTGATTTAAAAGTAAGGCATTTTCAACCAGTTCATCTTTGCCTCTTCTCTTTCATTTACAGTTGCAGTTAAGGCCATACTCTGAGTCTGCAATAAGTTGTTCCTTGCTGGATATAATTTTGGAAACAGTGCATACATTGACCGCATATTCCAGAGCGATGTCATTTCATTTTACTCCGGGATCTTTCAAGCAGCAGATTATTTCCAGCTTCTGTGCAGTTCTTTGCTTCTGTTTTCCTGGGGTCTCCATACTGCAACTGTCACTGCTAATGTGCAGGTGAGACAAACATTTAAACACTAAATTGGCTCCTACTGCTTTTAACTAGGTTTTAATGAGCTGTACTACACTAGTAATGCTTATCAATTAACACCTGGGCACATGCCAGGAAGGTGATAATTGCAGCCTCCAAGTTGTAACACTGCTTCACACAATCAGTAGCAGCGGTTACCTGAAAAAACTGTTCCTTTATCCAATGTAAGTGCTACTATAAACAGGCTTTAAGCCCATAGAAATGCATTGCAGAAAATCAGGAAATCTGGCAAATGTTCTTATAACCAGACTGTTCTCTTATCCGATGTTCTTATAAGTGGGCTCCACTGTACTCCACATTCCTGGATCAGTTGTAGGGCTCTGCTCACTGATGCTCTTGGGCTCAACAGATGGAGGAGTACATCATCAGCATATGCTGATAGTTTAAACTTTTGAGAGCCAATAGTTATCCCCTGGATCTCTGGGTCTATTTTGAGCCAAGCTAGGAGGGGTTCCAAGTACAGGTTAAATAAAAGAGGAGATAGCGGGCATCCCTGGCTGGTGCCCGAGTAGAGAGGGAATCTTAATGAGAGGGTTCTATTGCAATATATATGGGCACTAGGTGTAATGTGTAAAGATTGGATCCAATGCACAAAGAGAGGAGGGAAGCCAAACCTATGTAGCATTTTAAAAAGAAAATTCTAGTCCACTCTATCGAAAGCTTTCTCTGCATCCAGAGACATCAATACAGCAGCAGATGCATTGTCCTGGCACACAGAGAATATATGATCCAATTTTCTCAGGTGGTCTGAGGAAGACCTGCTTGCCATGAAGCCCATCTGTTCTGCACAGACCAAAAAAGGCACAGCCTGTCCCGATCTAGTAGCCAAGATTTTCGCCAGTATCTTAAGATCATAATTCAGGAGTGATATTGGTCTGTAGTCCCTCCCCTCTTTGTGCAACATGACTATCAGGGCTTCAAAGAGGTGAGGATTACAGCCCTCTCCTGTTAATATGGATTGAAACAAATGGAGTAACCATGGAGACAGTCCTTCTCCCAGTTTCTTATAGAAATTAGGAGAAAATCTGTCTGGGCCAGGGGATTTATCCAGTGGTAAGGTGTGGATCACTGAGCAAATCTCTGCCTCTGTGAGAGGAGAGATCAGCAGGGCCCATTGTTCTTTGGAAAGACTGGGCAGAGGCAGTCCTTCCAGATATGCATCAATTTGGTCTACTAATAGGGGGTCGGGTCTGACACTGTATAAGTCTTTTGAATTCTTGGAATTCCGACATGATATCCCCCGGACTTGTTTTGGGGGTGTCATCAATCTGTGATTTAATTGCATTTACTAATCTTGAGGCTTTCTGTTATTTGACCCTTAGTGCTAATAACTTTCCTGCCTTCTCTCCCTGATCTATGTATGTAGAGTTCATTTTAAGAACTGCATTCTCAGACTTTTCCCCCAGCAAATCATTATAATTAGCTCGTAAATGAATAAGCTCCTGCCGTTGTGTCTCACTAGTGAAAGGAGAAAGATTTTTTTCTAGTTCTCTAATACTTCACAATAGTTTTTGCAACTGTTGTTCCCCATTTTTCTTCCACCGAGAGGCAATCTTTATGAGTTCACCCCTCGGGAAGCACTTCAACCCTCCCCACCCACTCTATATCTTCTTGGCCTGTAGTATTCAGGTTATCATCTGTGTAGTGTTTGATACAGGACTTTAACCGTTCCACTACCCATTTGTCTTTTAGTAGATGATTGTTAATTTTCCAGACTGTCTCATTCTGCTGGTTAGAGGGTTAGAGACAGGGTGCAGGTCACTAGTGAGTGATCTGAGATGACTTCTGGACAGATCTGGCATTCCATGAGGCCTGGGAGGAACTGTTTACTTATTAAGAAATAGTCTATGTGGGAGGAGGTCCCATGCACTAAGGATTGAAATGTGTATTCCCTCAACTGTGGATTTAACACTCTCCAGGGATCGTTTAACCCCAGTTTGTCTGTCAGGTCCCTAATGGCTCGCTGTGCTGGGGACAGTCCGGCCTTTGCTTTGCCTGTTCTATCTGTATCTGGGGAGAAAGGTAAGTTCCAGTCACCACCTAGTAGAACAGGTGCAGACAGGAAAGGCAGCAGAATATTGAGCAACTCCCTAAAAAAGTGGGGGTATTTGTATTAGGTCTGTAAATGGGGCCAAAAACTATGCTAGTCCTTTCCAGTATACCAATAATAAAAACATATTTTCCCATGGGATCTCAAATACATTGATTGCATTGAAACCACAAATTTCTTGTTAATAAATAGCAACACCTCTGCTCTGCTTGGATGACCCAGTATGCATAAACCTGACCAATATGTAGCTTCTTCAGCAAGTTTCCTTCTGTGTCAAGTAAGTGTGTCTCCTAGAGAAAGAAGATTTGTCCTTTGACAACTTGCAAATGTTTTAGAACTCTGTACCGCTTGTTTTTGCTGTGCATCCTTTTTACATTCCAAGAAATTGCCCTATAACTGTTAGCCATATAGTTCTAACTCATCTGTCCTTGGTTGACCAAATATAGGTAGAATAAAAAGAACTCCCCTTGCCAATGCCATGGTGTCCCCCCCACCTCCCTCTTTCCCCAATACAAAACAATATATACCCTCCAGACCTCCCCTCCCCACACCTCCCTTCCAAGCATGTTGTGAATACATCTTGTATGTATTAGCCCATATTGAGCCACTCCCAATCCCCTTGTTAACATTGATCCACTAAATTGACCGGGTGGTGGTCAGGCCCCCCTCCCTCGATATGGTGCATGATACTGCTAGCCTCAGTTTCACTGTCCCCCCGCCTCCTTCCCACTCCTCTAGTAAGCCAGAGGAGAGTATTAACTCATCCACCAGCGGATAGCTGATCCCTAGGAAAAAATCAGCACTTATACTAAACCAAGCTGAATACAGCAGATAACAATCCCCTACAGGGAACAGCATGGAGGGGTGCCTCCCCACCACTAAAATGCCACAGCTTGGGATTTTCTGTTACCCTGGCCACTTGGTCAGGCCGGATTGAAGTGCTGGCCAGATAGATCACTGTGATTACACAAGGAGGAAACTACTGAATTATCCCCTTCCCCACCTAATGGTACCCATAATAATGTTTTCTCCCTTATCCCTGATACTGATATCCAGTCTAATAGCCCTGTTTGATGTCCAGGAAATGCTAGGAGGAGAAGAGATTCTTAAATTAGTAACCTAAGAAACAATGAACTTTGTGGAAATATTTATAAAACACTTCCCAATCCAAATGGGAAAAACACAGTGATTTAAATAAAAAAAAAAAAAACTGTATGAGTGCTATATAACTTCTGCAACTTAACACACAACTTTCGTGCTCTAAACATCAGTGTCCAGCACTGTCAAAGTACTTATGTACAGGCTGGAGGGCTGTTCATATCACAGCCTTTCTGCAGCCTTGCGAGATTGCACACTTGCAAGCGGACAGCGTGCCTGCAGTAATGCCGTGGCTGCATCGGGACGATTGTGTGTAGCAATGCAGTGCAAGGAGGCCAACAATGTCACTGAGAGTTGGTGCACAAACTGTAAATGCACAGTCCCCATTATGCTGCCAGTTCTCTCTTCCTGGCCGATGTAGAACCAGTACTTTATGGGATGGGATTAGAAAACAGCCGAGATCTTACCCAATCCATTCCGGCAGTGATTCAACCCCACTGAACTGTAATTAATTACAGCCAGACCTCCCTGGGCTAAAAAATACAGTTCTGTCCACCTGATCTTAATCCCATGTTCAGCTATAAAATATGTTGCAGTCCTTAAGGGGAGAGTGATGTTAAAGACCCTTTTTCATTGCCTTGCAAACCCCTTAGCAGCAGCTTCTACACAAACAGACTCACCCTCTATGAGAAGAATTCACTTCTTAAACAGATCTGGCAGTAAACACTGTAGATCTTGAACTGCCTGTTCATTCGACTCAAACGTGTGCCACTTGTCTTGTATTCTGACTTGAAGCTGAGCTGGGTACCTCATTCGGAAGTGCACCCCAGCCGGGATGAGGCAGGAGACAGTGGAGTGGAAAGACCCCCGTTTCTGGCATACTGATGCTGGCAGATCTTGCAATGTGTGAATTTTGTTGCCTTCCCACATCACTGCTTGTATTTCTCATAGCTTTGTCAGGATGTGCTGCTTATCCAAAACGTTCAGCAGAAGTAAAATAAATGGCTGAGGGGGTGAGCCTGAAGCTGGCTTGGTGCAATGAGCACAGTGGGCGTGCTCCACTGTATATGAAGGCCCATTAGGAGAGGGGCCTGCAACTTTTTCCTGTAGCTTTTGACTGAATACAGTGAGAGAGGGACCCTCTTCATCCTCAGGGAGGCTGATGACTACCAAATTGTTTTGGCGACTGCGTCCTTCTAAAGCCTACAGCTTCGATTCCATCTTGGACATTTGCTGTTTAATGGCTACGATATCAGGGTCGTTGACTGCTTTCCATTTTTCAAGTGAAATTGCCCTCACTTCCACGTCCCTTGCTTGCCGGAACATGTTGACTAGATCTCTTTTCAGTGAGGATACTTTGGATGTTAGTAGGGAAAGAGCATCTTGAAGTGGCTTCATTTCTAGCAGAAAGCGTTCCTCTGAAAGAGGCATGATTGCTGTTTTGCTTGGTGGAGCTGGAGCTGTTTTAGAAGTCTGCTGCCTGGCTTTCTTTGTGGCCTTGTCCAGGGAAGATGGAGGAGTATGGTGTGGGAGCTCCTGCTTCATATTTACCTCCATTTTACGGGTTGGTGAGTTTTCCAATAATAAGCACCCAGGTAAGACTTTTAGGTGTTGTGTTCTCTTGGTATTGCTGATGCAGCTGGTGATTTAAAGCCGAAAATAGGAGCGGGAGAAAGGTAGAGACATTGCTTACTCTAGCCAGACATCATGTGACCCCCCCTTCCTCACACACTTTTCTGAACCAGAAGCCATCTTGCAGTACGTGGATGATCTGCTATTAGCTACCGAGACAGAAGAAGAACATCTCAAGTTACTAGCCAAATTGTTACAGCTGCTACAAAGGGCAGGGCTCAAAGTAAATCCAAAGAAGTGTCAGTTAGTGAAAGAATCAGTGACGTTCCTCAGCATTACCATCACACCCAATAGCAAACAGCCAGATGCTAAAAATGTAAAAGATTATTCAGAGGCTTGATTCACCTGTCACAAAAACAGCACTGCAATCCTTCCTCAGCCTAGTAAACTATCACAGAGACTTTATTCCTTTCTACATCAAGCTGGCATGCCCTGCTATGATCTGCTCAAAGCCTTGGTAAACAATGACGTCAGACCAACATGGGTGCACGAGTATACCACAGCCATAAAACATGTAAATGAAGTCATTGCTGCAGCAACTCTCTTAGTACAGCCAAATCCAGCCCTGCCCTTCCATCTTGAAGTTTCTACCTCTCCAATGGCTGTAGCTGCTGTACTTTGCCAAGAACAACAAAACGTGCTCAGACCAGTTGCATAGGCCTCCAGTGTGCTAACAGAAGTGGAAAATAAGTTTTCAGCCTTCTACTAGCAACCTTTTTGGTGGTTAAGCATTTTGCCTACATTACTGGACTGCAAAAGACTATTATACAAACCCCACACACTCCACTAAACTATTTGCTAAAACCAGGAGAGACTGCCGTTACCTCGCAGAGACTTTCACAGTGGGCTTTAATGCTGTTGCAAAGAGACTTGGACATTACTCCCAAAAAGACAACCTTGTTACCTGCAAACCTCCTTTATATGAGAAAACCCCATGAATGCCCATTAACTTTCATCCTTCCCAAGCCTCTCGCACATATGGCCCCAATACTCCTAGTAGACAATTGGTACACTGCTGGGTCATCATACTATGTAAATGGTAAGTCAAATGCTGAATTTTCAGTGGTAACCCCATAGCCGATCCATTCACATACTTGCACCCCTCACTCTTCCCGGTACATTGAACTGGCAGCCATTGCTTGTGCTTTAGAATGTGTTAAGAACTGTTCAGTCAATATTTACACTGATAGTGCTTATGTGGTAAATACTGTCGCTATGCTTCCTTTATATATGTCAAACAATTTTCTAGCCTCAAATGGTAAACCTTTGTCTCATATTCTTGTTACAGTATATAGTGCATTTTTTGCAAATTCCCACCCAGTGGCTATACTTAAAGTAAAGGGACATTCCACCAGCACCCCACAAGCTGATAGAAATCAGACAGCACATAATGCCACACAAGCTGCAGCACAGAAAGGAGTCCCTTGGCATCCACCCCTTTCCTTTACTCCTATGCAAGTCATGGCATTAACACTGTCAACTCCCTTAGACCTCAAATCCTTGCAACTTACATATGCCCCCTATCAGGTAGTTGTTAAGTGGCTCCTGTAACAGTGCCCTCTGCCATCTCCCGCACCTTGGACAGACAAAACTATACTAGGATGGGCTGACCCCCACCCTAGTACTGCTGTACCAAGAAAATGAGCACTCTTACCCTGTTGTCTGTGTTCCCCCATTATTTGATCTCTATCATGCGCACCCCAAATGAGGGCATTACTCTCTGGACACCTCTCTGGAAAAGTTTAAAGCAGTTATGGGGTGACCAACCTTGCAACAGGATCTCTAAGACAAATACTATTGCTGCCTCCCATGTTTGCAAACAAACCACACACACACCTCAAATGGAGGACTTTTACAGTCAACAAAAGCACCAAAAGGTCCATGGGACCATATAGAGGTTGATTTTATTACCGGATTACCAAGAACACCAGGAAATTACAATCATTGTTTAGTAGTTATTGGTATATTTTCAAAATGGATAGAAGCATTTCCCACTAAAAATGAAGAAGCCAATACAGAAGCTCATATATTATTGTACGAGTTGTTTTCCATGTGGGGACTGCCACGGGTAATATCCTCAGACAGAGGACCAGGATTTACAGGAAAAACATTTAGACAACTGCAAATCATGCTAGACATTAAACAGGAGTTACATGTGGCATTCCATCCACAGTCATCAGGGGTGGTAGAAAGGGGAACTGAACTTTAAAAACAATGCTGACTAAATTTTGTGCTTCCAAGCCCACAGAGTGGACAAAAATGCTGCCCTTATGTTTAAAGGCAATCTGGTCCACCCCCAATAGAACTACTGGTGTTAGCCCATATCAGGCTATGACTGGAAGGTTAATGAGAACCCTCGGACACTTGCTGCTGCCAGCTGCAACCCGTCTTTTACGGGGAGCTATAACGGAAAACTGGGTAAAGCAAATGCAAGAATATATTGTAGAAGTAAACAAGTTTGTTGCTATAAACATTGGTAAAACAAAAAGACAAATGAAAAAGTATTTTGACAAGAAGGTGCATCTATTTGAATACCAATTGGAGAGTCAGTCATGGTCAAAGACTAAGCCAAAAAGGAACACTGTTTTGTACCATCGTGGAAAGGACCTTTTCCCATTGTACAGTAGATAAAGCTAGCCCTGCAGTATATTTAATTGAACTTGCAGGCAGAAAAAAAAACCTGTATTAAAATGGTATCACATTAATCTGTTAAAGAGAGTGAAATAAATGAGAACAGGTGCTAACCCTGGTCTTTTTCTGCACACAGATAACACCTAATACTACAATGAATATTATCATGCTGTGTGCAATGAAAGGTGCCCTCCCTCAAGACATGCACAGAACAGCAAATATGAAGTTCCGTTATTCCTTCTTTTCAGATGCCTAGCAACAACTCAAGGGGCACCAACAGTCTGGTACCAGGGACATGAGGTTGGGGTAGATCGAAAGATCGAAAGCATGCAGAAGATCGGTACTGGCAAATACAAGGTAAACTTTAAGCATGCACAATACCGACCAATTCCAATTTGGGGCAATTTCTCTATATCAGTTGTAGACACTAGGGGCAACCTAGTGCCCAGGTTGGTAAATTGCTGCCCACTCAAGTGTACTTACCATGGTTATACCCTTATAGGAGACACCCCTGGGGTTAACACCTATCACAGTGAAGGACCATATTATCAATGAAGAGTATCACTTGATGATCGACTAAGAAAATACCTCTGGGTAGTAAAGGTGACAAATGTCCAAAAGGATGACTATGGCATGTGGGTCTGCCAATACCAGATCAAGCTGCCAGGGTGGACAGGAAGAGATGACTTCATAGTATGGGTGCAAATACCCCCAGTCAATCCACTGGGGGTTCCCGCAGACCTTCCTAAGCCCCAAATACAACAACTACTGTGCCAGGACAAACTACCACCCCAACAGTAGACCCATTCCCAACACTAGTAGAAGACTCACCTGCCAAGCCTCTGCAATGCCCAACCTTATGCCCAGGACCTTCCAGTGGACTGACGGCCTCCTTGACACCAGGAACTCTCATAAATGATGTACAATATATGCACATACCTGTTGCATTAGACATTTCACATTGGAACATGACAGAGTTTGGGTGATGTACACAAAGCAATACATCTTTGTTTTATGCATCCCTAATAGTTGATGTTATAGCTGCTCACCATCAGTGAGCCCAAGATCGTGTAGCTGGCCAAGAAACAATCACTACACAAAGCACATTTCAGTCCAGATGGCTTAATGCTTTAGGCCTAGGAGAAATGGGGGGGGGGGGATTTGAGGAACTGCCACCATATTATTTGGGTCTGGCATGTCCATCTGGAATAGGGTAGATATAGATAAAATTAGGAATCACGTGACATATTTTGAAAATAATCAGGCACAGGTAACAAACAAAGCTGAATTACATGGTATCAAAGGGTTGGGCCAAGAAAAAAGGCTTACAATTTTTAATATGCGTGGTATTGCAAGGTTATTCAATAAGACACAGCTAAGGGAAAATCAACTAGTTGAGGTCAACGACAAAGAAGAACAGGGAAAAAAAATAGGAAGAGAGATCATATGCACTCCATATGGTGGATGCCTCCTGGACCTCATCAAAGATTGGCGTCTGGCCAAATGGTATTGCCCACAATTTGTGTACAGATCAGGGAGAGTAGACTGAGCATGTGTGCAAGTATGCAGTTCGATCTCCCCTGACACCATTCATAATCTAGGCTATGTGACATCACATCCTAACCAAGGACAATGTTATGCAGAGGGTCCATGTACCATAAAAGATGTCATATATGTTTCCATTATTGAATCTTTTTCCCTGTTTGACTCAGACACCTCTGTGTTTAATAAGTTAGTGGCAGTCCACGCAATAGGTTACCTAGAAGAAGACATTTACAAGGAGAGTTTGGACCCACCATCCCTTCTAGTGTATCTCCCTTCTTTACGAACATGGGCTGCACCCCACCTTGCGTGTTGTGCTGTAAAATGGTACTGGTACTTGTGTATATGAGATTTATTTGATGTTATGACCCCTGTATGTGGCTATCAAAGTATGAACCTAATGGGAGATTATAACCCAAATGCAACCATCTCCTGCCCAGTCAAATTGACTAAATGGCATAGACCAATGGCCAAAGTGGCTTACAATGAATGAGGACAATACTGCGTAGTTAGTAACAAAGAAACCTTCTCTTATAGGCCCCTCTCTTGTAAAATTAATATTTCAAATTTCTGTTTTCCCCCACCCAACACACTGTTATCAGTCAGACCATTATTAAGCCCATCCCTACTTTTAGGGGAGAGACCATACAAAGCGATCCTGATGGCCAAGACATAGAGGAATGCCTGCCCTACTCCATGTACCAATTAAACTTTAAGATTAAACCTTCAAGCCTTGCTAGCCAGAAAAGATGCTCACTTGGTTGAGATCAGCAACAAAATGTATAACACAGAACAAGTTATGAATGATATGATCCATCAGGGAGACCTAAACCTCATGTTCTCTGTTAATAGACTAGAATCAGCATTCAAGGCCTTTATTTTGTTTCTGTTAATTCTCATTGTAATACTTATAATCATGTCATGCTGCCTTAGAAGTAATATAAAGGCCACAACAAGCAAATTCACAACTTGCGAATGACTCCGTTATCCAAGTTTTAAAAATTCAACTTGCATTATAGTTGCTTAGATAATCATAAAGAGTACAATATTAACATGTAAAAGAGAGAGATTAAGACTAAAACATTCATTTTACAAAGATGTTTATTTTCATACTAACCTTCATTTTTTTTACAATTTCATGTTTTAATAAAGATGTTTGCTATTTGGGGAGTCGAACTCCCTTCAAGGGTTTTCTCCCCCCCCCCCCAAAGTGGGGACAGTGGTAATATGGCAAAATGCTAGGTAAATGCAAGAGGATTTAAACAAAGTATTAAATAATTGTAAATAAATGCAAAGTAGTGACTAAAGGCAAAGTGCTTGTTGCAGAGGGTTCCAGCAATAATTGGATTAAAGAGCACATGTTCTGTTCAAAGCAAATGTCCTGTTAAATGCAAACTTGCTAAGTGCAGCAAAATCTTTTGTATAAAAATATTCTTTTGTACAAGATAGGCTGTCATGTTTAACTTCATATAACTAAAGTAAACAGCTGTGTAAGCAGAACCAGAGTGGTACATGTAGAACGGTCAAGCATTATGTCCTGTCCACTCCCTTAGCTTGTTTGCCTTTTTTGGTATTTACATTTTTGGTCAATACTGATGAATGCTCAATACACTCTTATCTCATGACATTTCTTTCTCTGCCTTTTATGGACAAAATGTTTCAATGCTATAGAACTTCCCTTTTTGCATTTCTTGTCAACAACTACTGTATATACCATACTTAGATTGTATGCCCAGTGTGTTTGAGAGGAAGAGCACAAGACCATAATCCATAGATGCTTAGACATCCAGGGAACAAGGGGGTAACATTGACCTTGATTTTTTCTGTGTACCTGTAGCTCTGATGGTAGTGGACCATCGGCTGTTTAGATTTAATTGTATTAGGGCTTATGTTGGCATTAATAAACTGCAAGCATTTTTGAAGTAGCATCCAGTGTAGCGTGGTCTTATTGGGTTTTCAGGGCCACAGGCCATGAACCTCCTGTGATCTTAAAATCACCTTTTATTTGTCATTAACACCTCTCCTTGTCCATTTGTAATTCAGCCTAGTTATGTTCTCTTTTTCCCCCTTGCCTATTCCATCTCTGCTAAGGGACAGGTCTCCAATCTCTAGTTTTCGAAGGTGCAATATTTAATCTCTAATTGTGTTGTCTTATTCACTCATTAAGCTGATCTTAGCTGTAATTGTTTATATTTATATTAACGTAATATGTGTTATTTTATTGTATATTTATGTTTACACCAATTGTATTTCCCATTTTCCCTCCCCCAGGACACATCTGGAAACAAGCTATTATAGCTCAGTATGCCTTTCCTGGAGAAACCTTTCAAATAAATAAATAAAATCTACCTGGTCTAGGCCTATAAGTGAGTCCAGATTTTATTAATAAGGTTGACTAATATTTTGGCTAAGATTTCGATGTCTATATTGAGCAGTGAGATGGGTCTGTAGCTGTCCATTTGTTCAGGGTCCTTATTGGGTTTGGCCAGGAGAGTGATTAAGGCTTCTAATAGGGAGGGTTCCCAGTTTGAGTTCTCTTTAAAAAAATTGAAGAGCAAGGTGAGTGGGGAAGAAACTGTATCGATTAGTGCCTTATATGCCTTGGTGGAGAATCTGTCCAGACCTGGAGCTTTGTCTAGTGGTAGGCTATTGATTGATTGCTTGACTACCCATAATATAATATTTTATCTGAGTACTTCAATTTGGGGCAGGGCTAGCTTTGGTAGCCGTGCCTGAGACAAAAAATGTTGGATAGTGTGATTAGCCACCACGGGGTCAGCAGTGTATAGAGCTTTAAAGAAAGGTTTAAAGGCTGAGACTATGTCTCAAGAGTTAGAGAAGGCGGGCTTTGGGTCATTGGCCTAATGGTACAAATGGCTCTTTTCATCTCTTGTTGTTGAACTCAGCCTGTTCCCAAGTGAGCTCCCCACACTTAGCCCTAGCTGTATTTAACTGGAGGCAGTCATCCTGGGAATAATGTCTAGAGATGTTAATTTCTCATTGTTTAATTTTTGTTATCAGCCTGGCACATTCCTCATTTCTCTTGCATTTTTTTCGTGGCACTAACAAAATTAGCTCACCCCAAGGGCGCATTTAAAAGCCCCCATATATGGCCTTGGTTAGGAACAGAGTTGTTATTATCAGGAAAGAATTGTTCCACTTTCTGTTTAATAATTTTGAGCATTTAGGGATCTTTAAGTAGTGAGTTGTTAGTCCTCCAGAGCCTATCTTTCCATGTTTGTCCTGGAAGTGTAAGGGAAAATAAAACAGGAGAATGATCTGTTATAACTCTAGCTAATATATTAATCTGCAAGGTGGTTTCTGAATGGTCTGGCGTAATAAGGAAGTAAACTAGGCATGAGAAAGAGTTGTGGACTGCAGACCAAAATGTGTAGTCCTTTGTGTTGGGGTGAAATGTTCTCCATATCTCAGTGAGGCCTAGGGAATATTGTAGCTCTTTAGCACTCCTTTGATTGGAGGGTAGGCCTAGTTTCCTGTTTCCAGATCTACCAAGGATATTGTCAGGTACTGCATTCCAGTTTCCATCTATGACTGTGGGCAAACTACTGAGAAATATCAGGTGTAATAAGGTATTTGTGAAAAAACACAAGTCCTCTATATTGGGACCATAGCTAGAAGCTAAAATGACATCTGTTTGATCCAGTGTACCCTTAACAATGACAAATCTCCCTTCATTGTCCGTGATTTGCTCCATAGATGTAAACGGAATGCTTCTGTGTATTAATATGGCTGTACCAACCCTCTTATTGTTATTGCCAGAAGCAAACACTTGTCCCAACCAATCCCTTCTCCAGAGATTGGCACTAGGAGAGGTTGTATGAATGTCTTGTAGAAAAGCAATTTTAGACCCCACAGATTTTAAGTGGTGGAGTAGCTGGTATCTTTTTTTGCATAGTTTGCCCTCCCTTTACATTCAAAGTTGTGATATTATAAATATGGCTAGACATAACCAAACAGAAGTTTGTGTTGTGAACCTATGCGGAGACCCCTTAGGATTAAATAATTAGGGCTAACCCAACCCACTCAAAAATGTAAATTATAGTTACTTGAGCAAAGATATAGAATGCCACAACAATAAAGTCAATTCCCTGTATGCTACTCAGTAATGCTGGTATTGTTTGACACAAGCTGGTAGAAACAGGAGATGAATAAAATAACAACAGCAAACAGTAAACACGTAACATGTAGCATCAAGAACATAATGAACTGAAGAAAATGCAGCAGTATGCAAGTGGACAAAAAATGAAAGGGCTTTACAGAGATCGACTAAGGACCCCTGAATTATGTGGCTGTTGGTGCCAAAACCGTGCAAACCCAGTCAGCTCGTCCATGCAGGACTCGAGCAGGATGATTCCCTCAGCCCCGCCACATTTAGAAATTTCCAGTGGGGGTAAAAACCAGAAAAGAAAGGTGGTTATTCTGCCAGAGTTTGCTCAGCAGCCCTAATTGAGACACTAATCAGTTTGTGTGAGCTTTTGTTTACTAGGATAGCTGAAGATGGGAGAGTTTCAACCCTTGATCCCTTCATGGCGTAGAGAAGCCACTGTAAACAATGCCCCTGCTAGTTAAGCTCAAATTAGTTATGTGCTGTTTGATTTTATGGAAAGTAAGGAATAATGTAACCCTTAATAAATAACATTCTAGTAGGAGTGGGCCCCAAGTTTAAGATTAAGAAGCAGCATGCTCTTCCCTCCTCCCATGTCCCAGTGAACAGTCATCTCATAATCTGGGGGTGGGGGAGTATTAACTCCTAGTCTTTTCATCCATAGGACCTCACAGTCCCTGCCGGGAAACCTTAGGTTGAGTAGGTGCATTTAGAAAAGTTAAACATAAAAGAGCAGACATTCAGCTTGTGAAAATCACAGCATCAGAAGTGATGTCTAGCTTTGAAGTTTATGTGACTGTTCACCCTCCCAACCCCCATCAAACTCAGTCAATTGAAAGAAGAGGAATGTACATCGGGGTAAACAGTACCATGTCCAGGTCCATAAATATGTCCTTCATTTGGAAAGAGTGAATGTGTGGTGACAATCAATGTGGAAGAAAGGCTTGATTGGCCTGTGCCATATGTGACCCACTTCTGATTTCGATGAGGTCTCCAGGCAGCCAAGGATAACATAATAATTGCATGGATGTGCAAATGTGTGAATGTTCCTTGCAGAGGTCCCAAATACGTCAGTACATATGTGGCAATAGCAGCATCAATCTTCATTGGTGGGTGGTTGTTGAGGAGCTTGCTATAGGGGAGGCAGATGCTCCTGCTGTTTGACAGGCCATTGCTAGCCATCAAAGTCTGTTGATGTTGGAATCTGAGCTTTCTTATCAGAAGCAAAAATGGTGGTAAATCCAGTGGAGGAGATAGAGAGGCTTAAATTTGAGGGGACAGCGGTGGCGGCCATATTGAAGTCAGGACTAGCAAAATTCCACAGAGCTGGGCTTCCAGTGTTAAAAGCATGCACAAATCACACCAAATTTGTTACAGTACTTGGGAAAAAAAAATAACACTCCCAAATAAAAGTTAATTAACCAGACAGGAAGCTAATGAAGAATGACTTAGCCCCAAAAACTTTAAAGTAACGGTAGCTCAATAAAGTTTCAAACACCAAACATTAAGGAATTGGCAGGTTAAGAAAGGTGCAGGAAGGTTTTTAAGGTGGGGTAACTTTTGGGTGTCTAACATTGTCTTCTTTGAAGGTAATACTAGGGATATAGCATGGTAGTTCCCTCTGCACTATCTCAACATTAGTGAACTCCTTAATACCCTGATTAGTGGTTACAAGAAGACAAGCAGGGTACAGCATTCTGCATTTGACATGTGTGGTGTGGAGGGCTTTCATAATTGGCTTGTAAGCCAACTGCTTGTCCCTCACCAAAGGCATCACATTGCTAAATATGAGTACTCAATGACCACTCCACATTAAATTCCCTTGTTTCTGAGCTTGCTCATGGATGTACACCTTATCCAAGAAGTTGAGACATCTCAAGATAATGGGCCAGGGCTTTCCAGTTGGAGGTGGTTGAGGCCAAAGAGAAAGGTGGGCTCTTTCAATAACATATGTGGTGCCAGTCTCTGGGAGGCCAGCTACTTCTTGTAGAAATTTCTGAATAAAAGCTAGCTTGTTCTGTTTTCCAGCTGTTTTGATATGGCAAATGACCATGAAATGGGTGCAAATCTGTCGCCGATCCCATGCAAATGAGCCCATAATGAGCATGCATATGGCCTCTTACTGTTTGCATGCTCAATGGGCTCATTTGCATTGTGTGGCTGGATGCTGAAGTGCAGCTCAGGGTGCCATCCGCTTGGGGGGACGCAGATCCCTGTAGGATGGATACAGTCCAGGTCTGTGTCAGGCAGTGCATTGCACTTCAGTGCTGCACCAAAATGGCCTGATATTCAGTCACATACCACTGGTGCACTATCTGACTCAATGTAGCAACCCCTGGGTCAGGCACAAGTGCAGCACAAACCTTTATATAACAGAATTAATAAAAAAAAAATTCAAAACTGGGGGTATGAGAAGGATTTCAAATTGTCTATCAAAAGAAATGCAATTAAATATAGCAAATCAACTTTTTTAAATTGTTTTTATTTATTAAATTCTCGGATTATAAATATCTTTGAGCAGAAACTGCTCGTTTACAAAGGTTCCACGTCAAAAGATGAGGGTCAACATACATACAGAGGTAGTAAAAGAATGCACAATAAACAACCAAAAGAACTAAAAGAAAAAATAAAGATACTCAGTTATAACATACTTTGAGATAATATTCATAAAACAAGCAGCTTGAGTAGGCAGCTGGCTGCGGTAACAATAAGAGAAGAGGGCACCATAGGCAGTTAGTATTGCAGGCATGCGACCGGGAGAGGAAGTTGGCAGGCTAATGGGCCACTGTCTGATGGTAGTGGAAAATGTCTTGTACCAGTGGAGATGTGAAGCAGGAAAGGAGTCACAAGGAAGGCCCAGTGCCAGAGGGAATGAGATTGGAAAAGGGTGGGCTATGAGACATGAGTGAGCTGGGAAGTGTTTAGAGAGATCTATGTTCAACAAAGCAGTCACATTGAGTGGTAGAGGTGAGGTAAAGTTTGAGAAACTTGTATTACCAATGATAGATTATGGGAGCCATATTTATAGACATACTTCCAAAAAACAGCTACATCATCTGGATGTTCTTTACAATAAAATAGCAAGATTTGTATTGAAATGTGACATTGGCACCCACCATTGTGATATGTATACAGAACTAGGTTGGAATTCATTACCTCAGAAAACTGAGAGAAATTGGTTGAACCAGATAAAAGGATTAATTAAAAATTCATCACAGTACTACTTGACTAAAACATTAATAAAACCTGATCATGGATTAAATCTGTGGAAACAAGGTGCTAGAGATTTTCTGGTCCCAAAAATAAAAAAAGGTTTTGGTAATATGACCTTCCAATATAAAGTATCTACAAGTTGGAACAGACTTCCCCCTTACCTTAGAGACCCAGACTTGTCTTTTACAGAATATAAAACTGCAATAAAACACGAATTATGTTTTAGATGTTTGTGTAATAGGTAGTTATATGTTTAAGAGGTTTGACTTATGTTTTGTATCCTTGTAATGTGATGTGCATTGAGTGTTATGTATATTCTGAACGATAGGTTTTTGTACTTTTTGTGATTATTTAAAAATTTTTACGACACATGATTGACTTGTAAATAGGGACTTTTTGAACCCTAATGGCAAATTTCTCTGTATAAATAAAATTTTACTACTACTACTACTACTTTGCAATCTGAAATGTGCTTTTTTAAATATCTGGCCCCTGGAGTCTTGGTTTGCTAAACTAAACGGCAGTCTTAAACTTGGATTCCCAGACTGGTGGGATCCTGAGGTGCTGCATAATGTGAACTCCTTTATTAATGAAGATAAACAAAGAGTTAAAGATGTTCACTGACAATCTCAAATGGCTAGGTTACAAGATATAGCAGGCAGTAAGCTCTGCAGAGATAATGTTAGACTTGGTGAAACTCCATTTGATTTAACATTCTGTAAAGGAACTAAACATAGACATGCAATGTGTAAATTAAGATTGGCAGAGTTAGAACCAAACAAGATTTTTAGTACAGGGAGATGGACAGTGAATATAGCTTCCCATAATGAAGATGAAAAATTAACCGTAACCCACATAGTTTTTGAGTGCCCTTTGATAGATGAAGTGAGGGCAAGAATTCTTTCCCCAATATGTAAAATGTTAAAAACTCCATCTAATAGAAATAACGTATTAGAGGTTATGTTGTTCTGTGACAGTAAGACACATGTATTTGCTGCTGCAAGTCTTGCTGCACAAACACTGATGGCACTTTTAAATTATGATTGATAAGTGTGTCTGTTCTACAGCATCTTTTAATGCTTACATATATATATATATATATATATATATATATATATATATATATTTGTTATATTTTTATGTATGTAACAAGCATGTGGTTTTAATATATACTGTAATAAACCTGAACTTGTACAGGGCAGTCTCAGCCCTCCTGGCTGACTAGGTGGCCCCACAGGAGGCAGTACCACCTTGGAAGTCTGCTCAGCTGGGGCAGGCTCAGACACCTTTGGTGTAGGGGCCTTCTCTATGGGTGCAGTGGTGCCTCTGCTTTTTGGTTTGACAACAGGCTCTTTCACTTGAGCAGTCTCTGTCTATTGCAGAAATGTTGGAACTTTAACTGGCTTTGGAGGGGGAGGCAACTTAGACTTATCAGGGGTCATTAGCTGTATATCATGATAAGTCAGTTGCTCTGGTGAGGCGAAGACACACCTAAAAGCCCTGCTCATAAACATATGAAATTTCCCAGCAGATAAAGACCTAGTGGTCTATCAAGTCTGCTCGATGTGCAGCTAGCACCCCTTATTCTGCAACTGCCTCTCCCTCCCTCCCTTCCTCTTCCATGACCCTCCCACTTGCCCTGTCCCAGCCCCTTTTTAAGCAGTCCACTGTTCTACTGGATACTACATCTGCCGGTAATGCATTCCACCCAGCTACCACCCTCTCTGTAAAAAAAGTGTCTCCTCATCTCCCTCCTGAACCTTCCTCCCTCCAATCTCATATCATGGCCCAGGGTGTCCCTCTCCTCCCTTACTTTGAACAGCACCCCCCATACCTGTCTTACTTATTTCTTTCATGTACTTGAATGTTTCAATCATATCCCACTGTCCCTCCTCTCCTCCAGACAGTGCATGTGGAAAAAGCAATGGGACCAGATGGCATACACTCAAGGATACTACAGGAGCTGTGAAGAGAGCTAGCAGAACCACTGACACAGGAGTGGTGCTGGAGGATTGGAGGAGGGCACATGTCATCCCTCTACACAAATCAGGCAATAAAGAGGAGGCAGGCAACTTTAGACAGGTCAGCCTCACCTCCGTAGTGGGGAAGATCATGGAGGCACTACTTAAGAAAAGGATAGTGGGACATCTAGAAGACATTGGTGCCCAGGACCCTTGGCAACATGGATTCACAGTGGGTAGGTCATGTCAGACAAACCACATAGACTTCTTCGACTGGGTGACAAATGAAGTAAATCGGGGGGCACAGTGGACGTAACCTACCTTGATTTCAACAAAGTCTTTGATAACATCCCATATAGGAATCTGGTTAACAAGATGGGTAGTCTAGGCATGGAAGACAAGGTGGTAAACTAAGTTAGAAACTGGCTAATGGACAGGAGACAGAGGGTGGTGGTAAATGGAGTACAATCTGGGGAGAGGAGGGTGACCAACGGAGTACCTCAGGAATCAGTCCTTGGACCAGTTTTGTTCAATGTCTTCATTGGTGATATTGCAGAAGGGCTGGAAGGAAAGGTCTGCCTGTTTGCGGATGACACAAAGATCTGTAACAGGGTAGATACTCCTGAAGGGGTAGAGAAAATG
Organism: Neoceratodus forsteri; assembly: GCA_016271365.2. Taxonomy (NCBI): domain Eukaryota; kingdom Metazoa; phylum Chordata; order Ceratodontiformes; family Ceratodontidae; genus Neoceratodus; species Neoceratodus forsteri. The sequence continues at coordinate 707,003,938 of CM057455.1, forward strand.
AGGAGGGACCTAGGGAAGCTTGAGATATGGTCTGCAGAGTGGCAACTGAAGTTTAATTCAAAAAAGTGCAAAATTATGCACCTGTGACACAGTAACAGTAGGGAGGGTTACAGGATTGGAGGGGAGTTGCTGGCAGTCACCAAAGAGGAAAGAGATCTGGGGGTTACTATTTCAGATGACCTGAAAATGTTAAAGCATAGCAAGGGGTATCACCAGCAGAAGGCGTGTGGTAGTGATCTCATTATACAAAACCCTGGTCAGACCTCACATGGAATACTATGTGCAGTTCTAGAGGCAGTACCTTCAAAAGGACATTAATAGGTGGGAGGCGGTCCAGAGAAGGGTGACTAAGATGGCACAGGGCTTGTACCACAAGACTTACAAGGACAGATTAAGTGACCTCAATATGTATTCACTGGAGGAGAGGCAGGAGAGAGGGGACATGATAGAAACATTCAAGTACCTCAAGGGCATAAACAGGGTACAGGAAGGGGGACTCTTCCAATACAAGAGGAGTACAAGAACTAGGGGGCATGACATAAAATTGGAAGGCGGCAGGTTAAGACAAAATTTGAGGAAGTTTTTGTTCACAGAGAGGGTGGTGGACACATGGAATGGTATGCCACAGGAGGTGGTGGGAGTGAGCACTGTGGTTGGATTTAAACATGCATGCGACAAGCATAGGGGAACCATAGCAGTTAACCGGTTGGAGGGTCAAAAGCTGTAATCAAGTACAAGACTTATGGGCAGACTGGATGGGCCTAGTGGTCCTTATCTGTTGACAGTTTTTATGATGTACCTAGGATGGGTGGAGTGAGGGTACAGGAGGGTGGGACCAGCCCGTGCCTTCTAGAAACAATCAGGTAGCTGAGGCTACTGGCCAGACAATTAGCACCCTTCCCCCAGTATGCACTAAGCTTGGCGGCTGAGAAGACAGCAGAAAACAATCACAACCCTACTAAAAGCACAACAAATATGTCTGATACCAAAAGAAACAGATCTCCAATTCAAACAGCCTCACCAACAACACGCCAAAATAGGCTTGAAACTAGAATATATAGGTTTACAATTCAAAGAAACAGCCCCAGCAGAATAGCCCCAATAAATGCACACCAAAATAGGTTTGACATCAGAAGAATTACAACAGTCCTCCAATTTAAGGAAATGACAGCCCCACTTAAAGCTCACCACATGTAATGATCTCGCCCTGGCTGCTGTCTCAAAACTGCTTTCAGGAGTCACAAGTTTTGAAGCTGGTTTCTGAGGCAGGAGCCATCCCTCTAGTTCCCTGACATTGCTGGGACAGCTGCCCTCATGTAATTCTAGGTCTTTCTTCCCACTCCCATTCCCAGATGGAGGGGTTAGCAGTTTTAGCCCAAGATGGGCCTGCAGCCGCTTGTTCCACTGTCCTCAGTCATCTTCAGATTCTGAATCTGCTTGGCAAGTTTCACTTGGTGAGGGTTGTTTGGTAACAGGCTTTGTCACTGATGCAATGACATCAGGGCCTTCTCCTGTCCTGCATGCTCTGCATACTGAACAAAAAATTGCGCACTCAGGTGAGCAGAAATTATTATTACTAAAGCAATAATCCACTCACTGAGGCATCAACTCAGAGAATGCTGACAGGCAGCCCCAGTGCTTCAACCATTAGGTCTTTCTCTGGGGGCATGTCAAAACAGTGAAACAGATCACAATTTGATTCAGACCCTTAAAGTGACATTCACAAAAAAAATGTGCAAACACTATAAAAACAAAATGAAATAAAAGGTCTGTGAGAAAAAGTACATCCTTTTACCAAAATATGCATTTTAGCCCTGTAGCTGTTAGACTTGTATCCATGTAACCCAGTACTATTTGTTGAAACAAAATGCATTTCAAAAAAAGGATACATAGAAAACACCAAGCATAAACAGCAGTACACTCAGACTCCAGACAAATGTAACAACTCTCCATTAAAGTCTATTAATTATAACAAAAATGATTGAATCCATAGGCCAATACCAGCTAATAAACTCACCTGCCATAGGACTATAATTCCAAGGATTGGGGGCGGGGGAGGAAAAAAGGTAAATATAGGAGTTGAGTCTGAGAATGGCTATAGATACAGAACGTCGTGTAAAGCACAGTAAAACCAAATTAGAGCAGCACTTATACAGTGTAGCAATCAGAGAAACTATTTCTGTGTAATAACTCTAGAAAACAAAACTAAATCACGTCTTGATATCTGGAAAAAAACTGCGAACATTTTTTTTTAATAAAAAGCTTGGTATTAAATTATGCTGTGAAACAGGAACTAGTGAAAATCAAAATGGCGAACTTAGCTGACTGTTAGCTGATGGGATCATGCAATGCTATGTCTCATCCTGGCTGAATCTCATTCTATCTGATGCTGAAAAAGAAAGAAACAGAATACATTAGTAAAGATAGAGGGAATACTGCATACTGAAATGGTCTCCACATCTGTTCCCTGTAGCTGCATATGTCACACCTAGGCACGACTTGGCGGGGGCTGGGAAGTAAACATGATTTGTGTTAGCCCAGAGCCTCCTGCTCTGCCAGCCTTTTGTAGAAGGTGTTTGGGAATTTTGACACCGTTCTCCTTTTGTTTTCCTGCCACTTTTTCCTTTTGGTCTTTTTTTTCCCCATATAGCTTTATACCTCTCAGGCTGCTGACCGATCTGACCCCACCACCCCCAGGCTAGCTACCACCTCCCCTAGACTTACCTCTGCACAGGTTCCCCCACAAATTCCCCCTGTGGTGGGGCCAGAAGGGGTGGGCCATCCCCCCTGAGGGACACATCCAGAATGCGCTGAGGGGCCCAGGTGGAGGTGGAGGTGCAGATCCAGAGAGATGCAGCGCACCAACTAACCCTCAGGTCCGGTTATCCATTTTCTGCCCTATGTGAGCCAAGGTGACGCTGGTTGCACATGTGTATGGTAGCACATATATGACCTGGAACCTGTGGCTCTCCCCTCCAATCCTGTGATGCAGATAATCTGCTACTCAAACATTCAGCGCTGCCACTAGATCTCCACCTGGTGGCAGCCAACAGCCAAGTCGGCAAGACTCCCAGATCCAGAAGAGGACAGCTACCTTGGGGCTGCTACACCAACTCTAAGACCCCCTCCCCAATGACCCCCGGCTACCTGAGCTTTATCCTGATCTCAGGTCACCCGGCATGATATAAGGTAAAGCACTCAGCAGCACCTTAACCCTCAGTGCCACTAGACTGGCGGTTTCTTTTGGTCTTTTGTGTTCAGAAATGTCACAATACTATCCCTTAAAAAGATAAAACAGATGCTTACACCCGGGCCCTTATTACAAAAGGGGGTACTTTTTCACTTGCAACAAAATCTCTTTGTTACACTCTGTTAGGCTTTTCTGAGCATTGTCCAGATGTGCTGTACAAACCAACACCTGTAAGACCCTGCCAGCATTCTTAGTCTTCCTGGTCTGAAATAGATTTTGACAAAGGTACTTACATTGGGTAAAATTATGATTTCTAGTTCAAGTGGATATTCTGCTACAGTGTGACACACAGACAACCCTAGCAGTGACAGCAAGTCAAGCACAGTCTGGTTAGTAAGTTTTAAATGAACTTTTTAACTTTTAACAAAGTTTTACAGTTGCAGTGTTCAGCTGTGCTGTTGGAGTCCTTCCTCTACTTGATATTCCCCAAGATGGTTCCACCGATAACACAAGACAGCCAGCTTCTGTGTCTAGCCACCACCCACCCCCCAACGAACCCTGAGCCAGTCATTGAAGCAGAAAGGGGTTAGATGGCAATTTCCAATGCATATGCAACAGTACAGCATGTGTTTTTGCATGAGGTCTTTGACAGTCCATTTGATGTACATAAGGCTAACACATTTTCTGGGCATGGTCCTAGAGGTGTAGCCAATCAATCTACCCAGCTACTTCCACTGCATTTGGTTAGTGTCCAGTATGCTTCTTGTCCTCCAGCACTAGTTATGCAGCTGAAAGATGCAAATTATAACAGTTCACAGCTGCCATTTTGATTTAATATTTCATGTAGTTTGAATTGAACTCCAATAGTGAGAGACCCCCTCACATCTTGAATTATGAGTCCCCAGTGTATGTCCCTCCCAGGTCTAGGGGTTTTAGATGACACAAATTTATTTACAAGGGTGAGACCCACACAAACCACTTACTTGACCTCCAAGGTCTGAGCTGACCTCCTAGTAGCTCAGACACTCTGTAAGCCAGCGCAGGGCTAAAAAGCCAAATGGCATTAAACTTAAACAGGGATCTCTTTTTATTCTTCCACCTCATCAGCATACAATGGTTAGCAAACATGCTTTCATTTCTTAGTACAGCATTCCCCAGTCTGGAACTCACATGTCCCATTTGGGAAATACATTTTATAGATGACAGAGATGGGATTATTTATTATATTTATAATTTTATTGATGTCAGATGCATTACTTGATTTTATTATGAAGGTACAAAGATTTATATTGTAAAGGTGTCCAGGGCCTTCGGGGAAGGGCACCTTAAATAAATAAAATCTACTACCTCTACTTTTAAAATTGGTATGCTTAGTTCTCTTTTCTAAACTGTTCATAATTGAGGCAGGGGCTGCATGCAATGAACCCAAGCACACAATGGCAATAGTCCTGCTCCTCAGAAGGGCTGTTTACCAAAGATGACTGAGTGCCTCAGGAATTACCTGGCAGGGGTTGAGGACTTGGGGGAGTGGAGGGACAGTGGAAAAAACTTAAAGAAGGCATAGTAAAGGCAAAAAAACCTCTTTGTTAAGCAAGTAAGCAAAAGCAAAAGAAAGAAGAGTCCATTATGATTCTCGAAGAAGGTGGCACGAAAGGTAAAACGTTAACTGTGTAGCATTCAGACAGTAAGAGACCCAGAGAGAGAAGGACAAGGAAGTGTATCAGGAAAAACAGAGGGAGGCAGGGAAAGCAGCAAGGTGGGCTAAGGTGCAAAGTGAAGAAAGAGCAGCCAGGTGATATCAAATGGGGACAAGACAGTTTTTAGGTACTGTTACAGTATGTTAGTGATAAACAGAAGACTAAGGGAGATATTGTAAGGTTTAGGAGGGAGGAGGGGATTGTACAGAGGATGACCAAGAAAAAGTGGACATCATAAACAGATAATTTTGCTCAGTGTTTAGAATGGAAAGAGAAGAAGAGGGACCACAAAAAAGCATCAGGAGCTCTGGTGGGAGGGAAGTAGACACTAGTCTTTCTCTGAAGAGAGAGGGTTTGGAAACCACTCACTAACTTGAAGGTGGATAAAGCTATGAGACTAGACGGGGTGCATCCAAGAGTGCTGCAGGAACTCAGGGAAGTACTAGCTGCACCTTTGACAAACCCATTTAACAGATCTCTGGACTGATCCTAGAATTATCCCAGAGGACTGGAGAAGGGCAGATATAGTCCCACTTCACAAAGGTGGTAGTAAGGAAGAGGCAAGCCATTATGGGTCTGTCAGCCAGATACCGGTGGTGGGTATGGAGGCAATACTTAAGGAAAGGATAGTGGAATATCTGAAATCCAATGGATTACAGGACCTGATGCAGCATAGATTCACAGGGGGAAGTCATGCCAAACTAAATCAGATAGATTTCTTTGACTGCGTGACGAAGGAGTTAGATCAGGTTAGAGCAGTGGACGTGGCATAGCTAGATTTCAGTAAGTCATTCAGCGCCATTTCACATAGGAGACTGGTAAGCAAACTGAGTAGCTTGGAGGTGGGCAACAAGAGAGTAACATGGGTATGAAACCAGTTAGGGAATAGGATGCAGAAGGTGGTGGTAAATGGAGTATGCTCTGAGGAAGGGAAGGGTGACCAGTGGGATACCTCAGTGGTTAGTGCTGGGACTGGTCCTCCTTAATGTCTTTATTAGTCACATAGCAGAGGGGCTCGAAGGGAAGTCTACCTCTTTGGAGAAGACACGAAGATCTGAAGCAGGGTGGATACTCCGGGGGGTGTAAAGGATGGGCAGGGCTCTGAATGAACTGTAGAAGTAGTCAAAGATATGGCAGCTGGGGTTTAATGCAAACAAGTGCAAAATAATGCACTTAGACACATAGAAATCCATGGGCAGAGCACATAATTGGTGGAGTGATACTCACAATGACCAAGCAGGGAACAGACATGGGGGAAATCATATCAGATAACCTAAAGGTGGTCAGGCAATGTGACAAGGTAGTCAGGACAGCTAGTGGGATGTTGGGGTACCTAGAAGGGCTATAACCAGCATAAAAAGGGAGGTGGGGTTGCCTCTATAGATCAGCAGCGGCTCTAGCCACAAAAGGCTACCAGGGCACAGCCGGGGCACAACAGATGGTAGCCAGGGCACTTATATTTTATTTATTTTTATTTATTGTTGAGATCAGTTTTACAACCTTTGAGTCAAAGACTCGTTTACAAAGGTACCTCGTCAAAAAAAGGGGGGGGGGGGAGACAACAGTAGAGTGAGGTTAGGACAGGGATGACATACAGGTTAGATACATAAAAATACACACTTGGAGAGAGCAGACAGCGAAGCTGTACTGGAACAAACTGGTGTAAGGTACTAGCATTGGTAAACAGCAAGAGATACATTATTCAATTTAACAACATGTCACAAACCAATATGTCGAGTTAAAAGACCAGTAGGCGAGGGGCCTGAAATGGTTAGGAGGCACAGGGCAGCTACAAGCATTTACAACATCAGCTGTCAATAATATGTTGGCGGAGGGCGATTTTGAAGCGGCCAATACCTGGGATCTTGGAGATAGTTTCAGGAAGGGAGTTAAACCAGGACGGGGCTTGGTGATGGAAGGATCTTTGGCAATGAGAGGTCCTTGCTCTGGGAATGTCGAAGGTGGCTGCGCGCGTACCGGGTTGGCAGGGACCTGGCAGCCCGCTGCAAAGGTCCAGAGACCCCAGGAGGGCAGAGACCTGACACGGATTTTTTGGCCAGTAGGCAGGTTTGATATTTCAGTCTTTCCTCAAGAGTGAGTATTTTTGTGGCGGAGTATAGCAGACAGGTGTGGGTTCTGCTGTGGGCACTGGTAAGGAGCCTACAGGCTTTGTTGATAGAGGTCTGGACTTTGGATAAGGCGGAGGCGTCAGCAACAGCGTAAACAGGAAGTCCGTAGTCGGCCAGCGATAATACCTATGAGGTGATAGCTAGTTTTAAGGCGGGTTCGGGGAAACAGTCTTTGTGGCGGTAGAGAAGACCGATCCTGGAGTTCATTGCAGACGACAAAGCTTTAAGGTGGGTGTGGAAAGTAAGGCCAGAGTCAAAGGTGATGCCCAGGTACTTATAGGATGTAACCTGCTTCAGAGGGAGGGGCATGCTGGTGGTGATGTGGAGGGGAAAGTCCCTGGCATTGTTTTGCTGCTGAGAAAATAGCATGGACTTAGTTTTCTTTAGGTTCAGGACTAAGCGGTGATTATTGAACCACTTTTTTGTTTGGAGGAAGGCGCTTTGCAGCATGATTTGGAGTGGGAGTGGGTCAGGGTGTGATGCAAGGATAACAGCGTCATCAGCATAGAGTAATATTTTACTGGAACAGGAGCTGGGGAGGGTGTTCAGGAATAGGCTGAAAAGGGTCGGGCCAAGGATGGAGCCTTGGGGGACACCCGAGTGTACAGGAAGGTAGGAGGAGAGGGTCCCATTTAGCTTGACTCTTTGGGACCTGTTGTGTAGGTAGCTTGCGAACCACTTCAGGGGGCCGGCTGCGAAACCCAGTATGCTAAGGGAGTTTAATAGCAGGGGGTGGCACACCGTGTCGAAGGCCTTGGATAGGTCTATAAAAACCGCCCCTGCAAGATGACCTTTGTCAAGTGCTGAGTGAATGTGGTGGGAGAATTCCAGAAGGGCAGTGGATGTGCTATGGCCAGGGCGAAAACCGTGTTGCTCCGGACATAGAAGGTTGTAGTTAGTAAGATATTCCGTGAGCTGTGTGTTTACTATTTTTTCTAAGGCTTTGGATAGGGGGGGAAGGATGGAGATGGGCCTGTAGTTATTAGGCAGAGTACGGTCCCCAGACTTGTGGATGGGGGTTACTTCAGCATGCTTCCAGGCCTTAGGGAATTGGCCGAGGCATAGGGATTTATTAATGATAAGCGTCAGCGGGGTAAGCATGACATCCAGCACAGGCGAAGTATCCTGGAGTCAAGAGGGTCATTGATAGGTTCTGAAGCAAGGACTTTATTAAGAAAGGTTTGGCATCGTGGGGTGAGATCATTCGGAAGTGGAATTGTGGCCTGGAAATGGAGGCGTGGTGGGTTTGGCAACCGGGTCAGAAAAGTGGGCCGGGAGGACGTCACTTAAGTCTGTGAAGGTTTTATTAAGGCAGTCAGCAATACAGGTGGGGTCAGTCGAGACAGTCCCATTCATGACAATCTGGGATGGAGGGGGGGACCGGGTCTTACCATTTAAATCTTTAATGTTGTCCCAGAAAGCTCTGGATGAGCCCCAGGAGGATGTCAACGCAGCCTGGTAGAATTTAGCTTTAGCCTGCTTGATTGTCCAGGTGCATTGATTTCGGGCTGCCCTGTAGGCTTGCCTGTCAGCAACCCTACCTGAGTCATTAGCTAAGTGCCAGAGGTTATCTCTCTTTTTTAGTTGTTGGATCAGTGCAGGAGTTATCCATGCAGCAGTCCGTTTTTTTATCCTATGAGTGTTGAGGGGTGCATACAGATCACAGGCGTGGTTGAAGGCCGTGGTGAGGTAGGTTAGGGCAGAGTTAATGTCAGGAGCGCTGGCCAATGGGGACCAGTCGATTTGGGCGAGGTGACGTTTGAGGTTGGCGAGACCTCTGGGGAGGAAACGGCGGCGAGGGGTCCTGCTGTACACAGGGCTGAGGGTGGGGGAGGACCAGAAGCAGATGACTGGGGAGCGGTCACTGAGTGAGACCGCAAGGACTTGAACGGAGACTACTTTATGAGGTCGGTTAGAGAGGATGACATCCAGGAGGGAGCTAGTTCCTGTTACTTTGTTTAGTCTAGTGGGCTGAGTGACCATTTGGGACAGGTCAAGGGCTGCAAGCTCATTCTTCAAATTATCAGCCGACGGGCTGAGCCAGTTGGAATTTAAGTCACCCATAATTAACTGTTCAGCTTTCGGGGGTAAGGTAGACAGGTAGCCAAGGAGATAGGTGGCCGCAGAGCCTTTGTTAGGCCCAGGGGGTAGATAAGCCGCAGTTAGGTAGAGCGGACCGCGTCCAGGGTAGGGTGTGATTTTTAAGGTAATGGCTTGCGCCCCATGGTTAAGCTCAGGGTTGGGGAGGACAAACCTGAGGATCGAGTTGTGCAAGTAGATAGCACACCCCCCTCCACGCCTGCCCATCCTATCAGCCCTGAAAATGGAAAAACCAGGAAGGGAGATGGCTGAGTCAGGTGTGAGGGAGGAGAGCCAGGTTTCAGCAAGCATGAGAATATCCGGGGAGTGGTGGGTGACCCAACATTGGAGGGCTGCAGTTTTCTTAGGGAGACTGCATATATTAATAAAGGCGATTCGAAGGCCTTTGCCAACGGTGGGCAGAGGCGTGGCTGGGATTACAGGCCCGGGGTTTGGGTTCACATTGCTGGAGAGCAGGAGCAGCAGGAGAATTAGGCGCCACGCTTGGTGTTTGTAGCTGGCGGTGGGGTGCATATGTGGCCGACGGGACCTCGCCTGGGAGGAGCAGGGGATAGGAAGGGAGAGAACAACCGAGGGCGCTAGCGAGGAGAGTGTCCACTTGTGAATGGAAACACAAGACTGAGAGTAGCACATAGGTGGTTGGTGGGTGGGGGTGGCCTGGTAGTCCAGGGTACGGGAGGGATTTGGGGGATGGATTGAGGGATAGGTGTGGGGTAATCAGATGGGGAGCAGGAGTGAGAGTAGGGGCAGTGTGCTTTGGTTGGGGGCAGGTTGATGGGGGATATAGAGGGCAGAGAGAGAGGCATAGGGTGCTGTAGCAGGGAGGGCCAGCATAGCAAGGACCATGCTTGAGTGAGACATTTCCCAATATAGAGCAAGAAATGAGGCAGGCTCCCTCTAGTGCTGGAATGATATAACCAGCAAATGGGAAAGTAGGCTGATTGGTTTTAGCCTCATGTGACAAAGAAAAATACCCTATTTAAGGGAGGCCGAGCAAGGGTGGTGGTGGGGCGGTGGGGAGCGAGGCGTAGCATTCAGTGAGGTTTCTCAAGACACCGACTGCAAGGAAACAGAGGGTGGCGAGCCTAGAAAAAAGGCGCCAAGCCGCGTTTCAAAAAACAGAGCCGTGTTTCAAGCAGAGTGTCCACAGGTAGGCTGGCTCACTGACTGTCGCGATTTTTTTCAGGCAAGAGTTTACCTCAGCAGGGAGGGCTTTGTCCCTCCAAAAGGGGCCCTCGCGACCAACGGCTCCTCGGGGGGGGTTGGGGTGTCCTGGCGGTGGAGAACAGTCTGCAGGGAAGGCAATTCCAGCGTAGCCCTCACGACCTCCGGCTCCTCGGGGGAGGGGGGGATTGATCTGTTGGAGAGGGAGAAAAGAGGCAGAGATTAAGTAGGCAGGCAGGGGGAAGTAGCGATTTGGGGGCGGGCAGTGCAGGCGGGGGATTTGCTGCTGAGGTGCGCGTAGCCAAGGATCAGCTAGGGATACTCTGCAGTGTGAGTAAAAAATAAATCTTGTGCAATACAGAGGTTTACAAAGGGGAGAGAAAGAGGCGGGCTGGCAGAAAACAAGCAGGAAACACAGTTTACAGAAAACAGTACTTTGTGCTCATAAACTAAACTCTAATATTAGCAGGCAAAGCAGTGTAGAAACAGGACATCCACAATAAATTCATCCAGTCCTAGAAATGCACATAGTGTAACAGTTCATCAGGTTTCTCCAGGCACCGACTGCAGGGAAACAGAGGGTGATGAGCCTAGAAAAAGGCGCCAAGCCGCGTTTCAAAAAACAGAGCGTTTCAAGCAGAGTGTCCACAGGTAGGCTGGCTCACTGACTGTCGCGATTTTTTCAGGCAAGAGTTTACCTCAGCAGGAGGCTTTGTCCTCCAAAGGAGCCCTCGCGACCTCCGGCTCCTCGGGGAGGGATCGATCTCAACGGGGAGGGCTTTGTCCCTCCAAAGACCCTCGCGACCACGGCTCCTCTGGGGGTGGGGTGTCCTGGCGGTGGAGAACAGTCTGCAGGGAGGGCAATTCCAGTAGCCCTCGCGACCTCCAGCTCCTCGGGGAGGGATCAATCTCAGCAGGAGGGCTTTGTCCCTCCAAAGAACCCCCTCGCGACCAACGGCTCCTCGGGGTGGGGTGTCCTGGCGGTGGAGAAACAGTCTGCAGGGAGGCAATTCCAGCGTAGCCCTCGCGACCTCCGGCTCCTCGGGGAGTCGATCTAGCAGGAGAGCTTTGTCCCTCCAAAGAACCCTACGACCAGCAGCTCCTCGAGGGTAGAAGTGTCCTGGCGGTGGAGAACAGTCTGCAGGGAGGGCAATTCCAGCGTAGCCCTCGTGACCTCTGGCTCCTCGGGGGAGGGGGGGATCGATCTGCACGGACGGTCACCGGCTCCCAGTCCAGACGGGGCCCCACCGGCAACTGTTATTGTTAATATGTGGGAATCTCTGCACCATAAGGGGCACCAACTGGGGCACAGCATTTTTTTACCAGGGCAAGTGCCCTGGCAGGCCCTGGTGTAGAGCCGCCACTGCTATAGATCACTAGTAAGACCCCACCTTGAGTACTGTGTGCAGTTCTGGAGGTCACATCTCAGGAAGGACACAGACAGAGTGGAGGTGGTCCAGAGGTGGGCTATTAAAATGGTACAGGGTCTGCATCATAAGCCCTAGAAAGAGAGACTAAAGGAGCTCAATATGTACACCCTGGAGGAAAGGAGGAGAGAGTGGATATGACATAAACCTTTAAATACCTCACAGGGATTATTAAGGTACAGTATGGGAGTATTTTTCAGAAAACAATGGTACTCTAGAAGATGGGGACATGCTATGAAGCTGGAGAGGGGAATGTTCAGGAGAGATGTGAGGAAATACAATACTTCTTACAGAAAGAGTAGTGGATTTATGGAACAGCCTTCCAGCTGAGATAGTGAGGGCAAAAACAGTGTGGGGATTCAAGAACACCTGAGATAGGCATAAGGGAACTGTAGGTGTAAGGAATGTGGGAGGAAGAGATAGCACCATAGATCAAGTGGGTCTACAAATAAAATGTAGGTAGGAAAGAGGAGAAAAGAAAAAATGAATAATATGGGCAGACTGGGTTTGCCAAGCTGCCCATATCTGCTATCATATTCTATGTTTCAATGTTTCTATGATAGCCCAGTGGGGTACTATTACAGTTAATCTCTCTTTCTTTAATATGGCACATTACAAATGTTGCACTGCTCTGTTCCAACCAGCCCTTCCCTAATCTGGTTGAGAATTCTGCATCTGATAATGCTTGTTATTATAACCTTCTTTTAACTCCTAGGATATTTTTCATCCTAACCCATAGATAGTCTTAAAACAGGGAAACCTTTCACTCTTTTACACCATCACATTTCTGCACTTTAGAATTCGACTCATTCTTTATTCTGTTAGAATTCAGACACAGCATTGGGCATTTGGCACTGTGAAGCTTCCTGAGGAATTCCACTACCCAGTTATTCCGTAGACCCAGTACAGGGTCAACCCATTATGTGCCCAGAGGGGCACTTGGGGTAGTAGCCTACATGCTCTTAGATCAACTGATTCTCCATAAGTAGATGCTCCATAAGTAATCTCACACAGAATTAAGGCTGAATCCAGTTGGGAGTTGCCCCACAATTTTCACAGCAAGGGGAGGCAGGCACCCCCTGGGGGTCCGAGGTTGCCACTGGTGCCACCTCATACTCTTTGTCAAGTACTAAATCCCATGGGCAGAGACTCCAAGACCAAATCACATACATATCTGGGCTTTGTCCCCACTTCTGGGAAAGTTTGTGGGCTACCAGCCAAACTTAGAAGGGCAAGGAGAGGCAAACTCCAAGTAGGTACTTACCCCTGTGGGAAGAGAGTCCAAGGCAAAATCCCATGTACTGCTGGGCTTCGTCCCTGCTTCTGGGGATTTTTGTGGGCTACTAGTCCAATTTAGAAGGGCAAGGAAAGGCAGATACACCCTGGTGGTCAGAGGCTTCCACAGGTGCTGCCTCTTACATTCTTCCAAGACCTGACCCAGTGGGTAGAGGGATCCTGGCCAAATTAAGTCACAGAGTCATATTTTGCCCCTCACATGCCTGGTGCAGGGATGGGGGGACTGCTGGGTGCCTAAATCAGTCCTTAGTTTAGAAGAACATGACTTTCACCTCTGCATTAAATAGTCAGTATCCATTTCTTTAGGTGTACCAAAGTGTCCATTTTTTTATTTATTTTTTACCAGGAGATGGTCTGGGCACAGCACTTTTTCAGCCACGCCTGCTTCTTTCAAGCAGTAGTCCCTCTCTTCCTTCTCCTGCATGGACAGTGATAGGACCTTTCTGTTGGGGCTTTCAGCAAGTGGCAGCTACCATGATTCTCTGAGTTTTGACTGGATCACACTCACTGGAAAAAGATATTCAGATGGAGGAGCATGACCTGTATGCCTAGCATACCCCTACCTCAGAATGATTACAACTAGCTCTTCCTGTCCAGCTAGTTATAATAATAATAATATTTTTTTTTATATGGCACATTTCCATTATCAAAGTGCTGCACATAAAAACACATCACAAATAATTTAAAGATCTTGCACAAATTCAGCTTCAATTTAAAACTTTCCCCATTCATAAATATCAATCATTAAAAACCTGTTAGAAAAGATGTGTTTTCAGGCTGGTTTTAAAGCTCTCCATGGTTCTGCACTCTCTAATCTGACGAGGTAGAGAGTTCCACAGGGCTGGTGCCACAAACATAAATGCCTGGGCCCCAGATATTTTTAAACGCACCCTGGTAACTCCTAACAACCCCTTGTCAGACTAGCAGAGAGGACAGCTGGGGCTGTAGGGAACCAGGAGCTCTTGCAGATAACTCTGTCCCTGTCCATGCAGGGCTTCATAGGTCAGTAAACCGATCTTAAAGGTGATCAGCCACTGTATAGGCAGCCAGTGCAGAACACGCTGCACAGGAGTAATATGACTGGAGTGTAACGACCCAATCAACAACTGAGTTACTGCATTCTGCACCAGCTGCAAGTGGCAGATATCACCACCTGGAAGCCCCAGGTAAAGGGAGTTACAGTAATCAAGGTGTGAAGTCACAAAGGCATGGATCAATGTGGGCAAATCGTCAAACAGAACAAGGTGCTTAATTCTGGCGATGTTCCTAAGGTGGTAAAAAGAGGACTTGATGACTGCCAAAACCTGCACATGCAGCGTTAGCCCATCATCAAGAGCCACCCCCAGACCACACACCCATTCAGAGGCAGAAAGTTGTATACCATCAAGCCAAAGCCCAGATGATAAACCCACCACCTGCCTCTCTATCTGGTGGCCCGGATCCACTACCAGCACCTCAGTCTTCCTGGGATTCAATTTCAACCAGTTAACCTTCATCCAGTCATGAATAGTTGGCTCCTTGCCCAAGAATTCTGGAACAATTCAGCTGGCTCATCCCTGTGAGTGACCAGAGATTAACCCTTTGAGGTCCTGTAGACATTTGTAAGGCACAAAGGCTCCTTATAGAGGCTACATAGAAAACACTGAAAATGTGTTTTTTTTTTTTGTGAAATGTCACATTTTAGTGAAAATGTAGCAGTTTCTCAGGAGTGGAATAATATTCCACTTTTATTCCACTGCTGAATTTTAAATTACACTCTGCACTAACTTTGAGCTGTCACTGCACATAAGATACAAATTCTCACTTGCCAACAGATGAAGAGTTCCCTTTTACAAATGACAGTCACCTCTCCAAATATTCAGTTTTAACCATTGGCAGCTGCCCTGAGGATCCAGTCTTCAAATAATCATCAAAATCATATATAGGGTAATGTACATGAGTCCATACACACCAAAGCTATTCTTATACTTAGTGGTTATCATGATGACAATGACATTGACAGAAAAGCTTGAGAGATCCCTTTGTCATCATAGAAACCATACGGTTTAAGAATAGTGTTGCATAATTGGGCTCCCATACACTATTTTTTTATAGTGTATAGTGATAAAAAAAACAATGACTTACTTTTTATGATTACAGCAATCCATCTCTATCCTCTGCCACCTGCACTTCACCACCATTAGCCCACCAGCCAGCTCATGTGCACAACGCTCCAAACACCCTCTGTCCTATGAACCACGCTGATATGGACGCTTGTATTGGGATGTAGCTACTCAATCTATCAATCAATCAAAATCTTTGCTTAACCAGGCAATCACCATTGAGCAAGCTCATTTTTGAGGTAGTCCTGAGTTTGTCAACAAAGAATACTATACATTGGATGCAACTCCAAAATAAAAAGAAATAAATAAAACAAGATACAACAGAATACAGTGAATGCAAAAGTATCAACAGGTAGCATTGACAGTAGTATATATTTGGATCAGAAGATACAACGGGTTTTGGACAGGACACAATTTTTGCATATATGTAAAAAAATATACATGTCAGAGGATACACCAAGCATAAATAGAACTTAATATAAAAAGGTATATAGTGATCCAGTATAGAAAATGTAGGGCTGAAAAATCATTCTGCTGTAGTAGCTATGTCACTGCTGTAGCAGAACAACTTTCTCAGGTGTATGGATTTCTATACACAGTGGCATTCTACCATACACTACAGGTTTATTTTATTTATGTATGTGTTTATTTAAAATATTTGGCCAGGAGGACACACTGAGCTGAGGAAAGCTCACTTCCAGGAAGGGATAAGACAAAACTAAAGTGGTCTTTGGTGGACCAGATACAAGCCCATAATTTTTGTATGGATTAGGTGGAATTGAAGTTTCTGGAGTCCTTTCAGCACTTCAGCACTATGGCATGATGCAGTGTTTTTTTTTTCAGTTAAGCTTGTTTCTTAGATTCATATATGCTGTGCAGAGTATTAGGTTAAATAGTTAGGCATGGATAAGAGATGTGTCTCTGCTCTGTGCTGCCTGTAATTGTGTGGTGGCCCAGCTGCTAACTCTGCTGAGTTTGGGATGGAGTGAGAAGGCTGCTTGATACATTAGGATGGATATTAGTATTAGGTACTGTAGAATATTAAGGGACTTAATAGAAATTTGTTTTTACAGAAACTTAAGGAAAGAGTTTGGGATACTATTATACAAAATGGCATGGCAATTCAGAGATTGATTTATTTAGAAATTAGAAACATAGAACAATGACAGTAGAAAAAGCCAAAGGTCCACCCAATCTGCCCGAGTTCCCTATTTAGCCCTGGGACCTAGCTCCGTGATGATGGGGTAACATATCCCAAAGCGATGAAGCCTTGCACCTTTTTTGCCTTGAAAATGTGCATCTGCACAAGCTATTTTTTTTTTTTATTTTCTCTTTATCCTCCTCCTCCTCCTCCCTCCTTGCAGCCCTATCCTCTTCGGGAGACACCTATGACCTTATCAGCCTTTGCTCACCTACCTGGAGCTGGTGCAGTCCATGCCCCATGGAGCTGTGGCTATACCCCCCAGGCAGGTACGGGGTGGGACCCCCAACCACCCCGACGTTCCGCTAATCTTCGTCGGCATGCTGTCCCCGGACAGGTAGGGGCATTGAAGGTCGGGGCCCTGGTGCTCTGTCTACTAGGTGGCTGCAAGGGTTTTTCCTGGTGTTCCTCGACGTGCCAGGTCCAGTGACGTCAAGGCGCCGAAACGCCGACATCTGGTACGTCGCTCTCCCATCTGTTGGAGCATCAGGCTTGCTGTACCTCAGGTCTTTACCCAGGGTCAGACAAGCACCAAGCTCAGGTATCCCCCCTCCCTCCGGAGAGGACGAGCAGTCCCTGGGATGCTCAAGTCCTCCCCTCCCGGCCAGCCCTCCAGCTCCCGGGCTCATTCCCGAACCTGGGTCACTGGCATCGAAAGCGGAAATCCAACCAATGCGCCGGCAGGCCCATCTGCACAAGCTTGACATTTTTAGCAGCATCTCTTTCCCTCACAAAAATAATTATATAAAATGTTTGCATGCTGTGGACATAAAACTACCCATGCGATATGCATGCTGCAAGTATGATTTTTATGTTAAATTGGAACTGATTGCATGCATGTGACATGCGTGCAGCAAGCAAGTGTGGCAAGCATGCTTTTTATGTTAAATTGGAACAGACTGCATGCATGTGGCATATGTACAAAAAAAAGTGGTCACTGATAACTGCACACATAAAAGTTAAGTGACTTGCTCAGGATCACTCAGTATACAAGTGGGGGTTGATGAGATTCAAATCCAGGTCTTCAGGTCTTCAGGTCTCCAGGTTTGCAGTTCAGTGCCCTTTACCTCTACACTGTACTGCCTGCAAACATAATGTATGACTTGCTTGTACGACAGTATAAATCTGAACACATCTGCACACATATGGCATGCTTATGGTCACTGATACATTTTTCAGTTTTCGTGTCACCCTCATCTTAGCTGCACAGCTGAACTGTAGCACACATACAATCAGAAACACATGTGGTTCTTCCCACATTCCATATACATGCACTTACCCACAGAACTACTTAATCTCTTCTGTCTGGCCTGTACTCCTACTGTTTTCTTTCCATAGTTTTGAATGCTCTCACGCAAACAGGAAAATACAAAAGTAGCAATAACTCAGCACCCACCCACATATACATACACACTGTAGTGGGTGTGGCCATGCTGTTACAGACAACCCACCACATATAGGTGTAAGTTGAGAGTCTCTTACTTGAGCACTAGTGAGCCAGAGGCAGGAGTCTTTAAGAGATGTCGGGGTGCCCATTGTTCCCACCCCTGTTCACACTCACCATCAAGCCCCCAGCAATTAAAATACAGGAAGATGGTAACATCAGAGGGGTACAGGGATATTCCAGATAGCACCAAAAAAAAAATCACATTGCATGCGGATGACCTTGCTATTCTATGTTACAGAGCCAAGCTGGTTGATGCCTGCTTTCCTTAAGGTCAAAGTGGAATTTGCTGTATTTTCTAGTTACAAAATTAATATACATAAAGCTGAGCTACTATACTTGGAAAGCTCACAGGATGGAGAAAACAAACAAACCTGTAGACTTAAGAAGGTTACAGCCATATTTAAATACTTAGAAATTTATTTCGGGAGGGACCTGAATACCCTATATAGTTTGAGTTATACCCCATTGGTAACCACCATTTTGAGCTACATGGCTCGATGGAGGGTGCTTCCTGTGTCATGGTTGGGTTGAATAAATATTATAAAAATGAATATCATTCCAAGGATTTTATACACATTGCAAATGCTCCCTATGGACTTTTCTAAGATGGACTTGAACATGGATTTTAGACCTTTCTGTGGCAGGGAAGGTGGCTTCATATGAGTTTACAGAGGCTGAAAGCTGATACCTCTGAAGGAGGCTTAAATTTCCCAGACTTGAGGGGTTATTATCTAGTCATCCAATACTGATATAATATAGTGTATATCTGACTGGGTAAATCTGACCTCTGAGGCAGGCTGGTGGGACCTAAAGGAGAAAGGCAGTCCAGGCAAATTATCTGCTTATTTTACAAAGGGTGGGAGTAGGGCATACACCTGGATTGGCAATCCCAACACGTTGGTTGGTTGGGTGTTAAAGGCATGGGAGCACATAAAAGAACTTAGAGGTCCAACAAATGACAATACTCAACTTGCCCCAGTGGCATGTAACCCATACTTTCTACCTGGCTTCCCGGATGGAGGCTTTAAGGAATGGAAAAATAGAGGTGTTGAGTGTCTGGGCAGCTTGGTCACAAAACAGGGTTTTTGTTCGTTTGTGGACCTGCAGGGGAAAACAGGACTCCCTTCAATTCATTTTTTCAGATTTATGCAAGCTAGGACCTATTTTAGGTGTCTTAATAGAGACCATGTTATGTATTTACCACTGGCCCCAATGAACAAATAATATTTGACTCTAAGCAGAATAATAAAGGATTGATACAGAGGATTGTGAGAAGGGACTGCTTTTTTTCCTGATTTAACTAGTAAAAGTAAGGCTTACTGGGAGCAGGACTTAGATATTCAAATTAAAGAGGACGACTGAACTTTTATTTTACATTTTCACATGGGTCTTTTGCTTTGTAACAAGCAAAAAGAAGCCCAGTACAAATTTATGCATCACCTGTATTGCCTATCTGTGACAGTGCATAAGTTTCACCCTACAATTTCCCCTATATGTGGTAGGTGTGGATCTTCCCTGGACACGTATATTCATTATTTTTGGGCATGTCCTATTTTGCTGACTTTTTGGTAAGAGGTGGCATGGAAGATGCCTCATCTACTGGGTCATTCAATACCTGAGATGCTGATCCTTTTGTTATTCAGTAGGAAGTCCAAGGGGTAGTTGGATGAGTCTGTCTGCCTTGCTGGGTAAGAGTACTTTTGGCTTTAGCGAGGCAATGTACACTAAATACTTGGGTCTTCTGTGCTCAACCCACAACCCAGCAATAGAAAACCCTGATAATACAATCTTCTATTAGTACCTTTGGCCTCAGGCAAATCCCATCTGGTCCCTTCACCTTGTTTTCCTTCAGAGTTCCCAATCCCCTCCAGACTCTCTCCATCAAGAATGGACTTGTGTCTACTCCATACCTCCCCTGGTGCCTTCTGTTATGTGTTGGTCTGTCCCCTCCAGACTCCACTGTGAATACAGAGCAGAAGTAGTCATTTAAAATGGTATTTCTTTCTTAAGCTTCTTCTACACAGACCCCCCACTGTCCTTATCCTCAGTATCCCACCCCTTACTTTCCTTTTTTTACTCCTGAAGAAAGTCTTGGTCCCCTTTTTGATCTCCTTGGTGATCCTGTCCTCTGTTTGTGCCTTCACTGCCCTCACCCTGCTTCCTGCCTCCCTTTTGTTTATCTAGATATACCTCCCTGTCCACCTCTGTCTGGGTCTTCTTATACTTACTAAATGCTGTTTTTTTTTTTCCATAACCACCTTAGTTACCATCTTCCTCCTCCTATCCTTGCTGCTTACATCACCTCCTTCAAACAGCTTGCTGTTGTCTTAGTTATTCCCTACTTGATCCTTTTGCATTGCGGCTCCACACCTCCCTGGACATCCCCCTCTTCAAGGTATTTACTGAGGCAATCACTTATTACTTTAAAATCTGTCCTCCTGAAGTCCAGGACCCATGTTCTTGTGTGTTTTCTTTCTTTTTCCCAATCCATATGCCAAACTACACCATACAATGATTGCTTGTTCTCAGGGGGCAACCCACTGTGACATTTGAAATGCTGACCCCTGTTTGTAAGTACCTGGTCCAGCACCTACCCATCTCTAGTGGGCTCTGTAACCAGCTGCCTGAGAAATACCCTCGAGGGGTAGGGGGAGGACTTGCTGTTAATAGGACTTGCTGTGGGAGTCAAATGATGGCAAGCTGAGGCTTTCAAGTTAGCTCCATGTGGCATTGTTTTAAAAATTTATCTTTTGTCTTGCACCCAGCAATAAAACAGTACTCTGACTGCTGTATCGATTAGAAAGGACCCATTTTCATTTACTGTGGCAGTTTTGATCTCCTGATGGCAGCAGAACAACAGGATATGGACACTTCTATACCACCAGAGGCTCTCCTGGCTTACTATCTGCCTTTAAAATGCCCCACGAAGGATGCTTCTCCACACATCTCCCTGGCTCTGAAGACCAACCAATCTTCTCCTGACCACTTCTCTCAGGCCTGAAAACCATCAAAGAAGTCCTATTTGAGTTAGTAGCTGAATTTAATATGGTGAAGCCAACTTTGGAGCTGCTCATCCAGTGCATTTCTGATTCATAAGCTCATATTGCATCCCTAGAATATAGAGCCTACAGAATAGAGCTGGAACAGATTGAAGTGCATCACAAATTAATCCAATTAGAAGAGAAACTTGACAACCAAGAAGCCCATAGCCAGAAGTACAGTTTAATTACCTCTGACATTCTGCAGCAAGCTAAAGGCAGGGATCCTATCCTTTGTGTGCAACAATTGCTGGAGAACATTGCTGGTCCCTCTCCACATGGCACTCTCTGTATTATAGAGTTTGTACACCACTCAATAAAATCAGACCTAACCCAGGAGAAAAATCTTGTGTTCCTATTTTCAGGCTGTTGAATTTCACGGTCAAAATTCATATTTTGTCTAAAATCTGCAAACAAAAACAATTGTGGTGGGAAGGAGCATGCATTTTTATCTTTAGTGATCTCAGTGTTCACGCTAAGCAACAGGGTTACAGGGACTCAAAGCACAAATTATATGCTGCAGGTATGTGATTTCACCTTCAGTAACCTGCTGTCCTGCATGTCTCCACAGTGGCAGGAGAAAATCACTTCCAATCAGCCTCAGAAGTTCAAGCTGAACTGTTAAAATATTTCCCTAACTTGTGTCTAGGTACATGGACTGTTGTCATGCGTGGCTTTGGCAAAACTCCAGTGTACTGACTTTGGCAACTCTGCAATAAATCTATTACTGGTTTGTAAAACTGACTATTAAGTCATTTTTTCCTTCACTGGAGACTATCTCCTGGATCATGAATGTGAGCATCTATTTGTCTGTGTGGTTTGTTGTTTGGAGCGGTAGCCCAGTGCTCACACCCTGTGAGATTAATTGAAGTGCAGCATTTCTTTGTTGTTCTTCTGTTTGGCCCCTGTCAGTTTTGATGGGTCCTGGACTCCACTTGCCAGAGTGCATCTCTTCACTTTGATGGTGGTAGGACTTGTGCCATCAGTATGCTGTATTTTTTGGGGGGTCCTGTTTAGAGTGCAGAAATGCACTGCACCCTCATGTTTTTTTTTTCCTTTCTTAGGTCAGCTTTGATTTGCAACAGGGGACACAGAAGCACTCTCGATGAGAAGAAGGTTGCATTCCTCATCACCTGTCACTGACCATTTTATCTATGGCTGCATCATTTTTAGTAATTCATTGACAAACACCCCTGTACCTCAGACTTTTTCAGACTCTACTTAAATGCTTTACGGGGTGATAATGCCTGACCGATTTTATTACTAATATCCATGACTCCTGCCATTTTGGTGCATTAGTGTGAAGTCAGACTCTTCCTGCTTTTTTAATTCCAATCCATTCCTGCACATCTTCCTCATGGCTTTGTCCTTTTTTCCTTTTTTCTTCCTCTACCTCAGTGCTATAAAGACTTTTCTTTTTTTGACCCTGATTTTCAGTTTTCAGTTGTGTTATTCATTTTTCACCTATCGTTTCTATCTTCTGTCTACACATTGGCTGTGATTATAATTGTCTTTTTTTTTCTTCTAATCACAACCTAACTTACTCCGAATTACCAGCTTTATTTGCCATGTCGCATTACAGTTAAGCTGCTTTTTAATATAATGTAGCAGAATCTCTTGTTACTTTTTTCCTCTTCCAGGAGGTGTCTGTCAAATTATTCTTGTTCTGGTTCCTTTCAGGGGTCCTGAGATTTTCATGCTGATTTTGGAATCTTAATGCACATACCGTTTCATAGTGTACTGTTTTTTTTACTTTGGAGCATCCAAGTTCATTGCCTTTTGGTATTCCTTTGTGATGCTATGGCAAGCAGTATGTGATCTCCCATTTTGCCAGGGGTTAGCCGAGAGCCCCTCTGATTAGCCTTGAACAGCCCTGACTGCTTGAGTACAGCTCACAGAACTGGGGGTCGTTTTTGGTAACCATGAGTGTTACGTTTTTTACATGTTCTTGTTTCCTCTGTTTGATTGTTTTTGGGAAGCATAATGGGAAGGGAGATGTTAAAGTGACTGCATTTCACCTTTTCTTTGTTATTACCATATGGCAATCTTTTATGGGCAGTATGTTATATAGTATTTAACTGGACAATATGTTATGTAGTGTGAAATTTGCATCATGGAATGTTAAAGGGGCAACGGTATCAGATTATTAAACATTTAAGCTCATTAGGGGTTCACATAGCATTTTTACAGGAAACACTTATTGTAATCTGAATGTAACCTTTTTTGCAGGGGCTATATATGGCAGATTTACTGTACAGGAGATAGTAACAGACAGAAAGGAGTGGCCATTTTGATAGCCAGGTCAATACGCTTTACTCTCATCACTAGCATTGTTAACTCAGATGGTCAGTTTTTCTTCTTGCATGGATCCTTGGGCCAGACTGCAGTTCAATTAGGTAACATTTATGGTTCCAGTGTAGACTCCCCTCCTTTTTTATGACCTTAGCTGCATCTCTTACTTCTTTCACTCATTTGCCAATTCTTTAAAGTGTGACTGGAATTCAACTTTAACGTGTGACCTTGATATTATCTGTTAACCTACAGTAGGTCTCTCTCTCTCAAAACACTCCCTACTAGATATGATGGACTCCGTTGGTCTTTGTGACCCCTGAAGAATTCTTAACCCCAGTGCCAAACAGTATACATTTTTCCCCAGCCTATAATTCCTATTCCAGAATTGACTTCTTCCAAGTGAGTCGGACCACTCTGTCTGGCCCCCGTACTTGTGACATAGCCACTCATTTGCTGTTGGATGATTCTCTGGCTTGGCTACTTCAATCCTTCGAATCTAATATCAACAGGGACTCCATCTGGAAACTCAACAACCAATTGTTAAAAGATAATTATGCTGTTGATCATATTAGGAAAGTTCTGCAAAATGTTATCCAGGATTACTACTATTGCAAGGAGGGGTATGGAATGGGCCACCTGTAAATCTATGTTAAGGGGAGAATTTCTCTGATTGGCTACTAAGCATAAGAACATTTGCCAGGAAATAGTGTATTTATTATTACATAAGATTAGGACCTTAGAGAAAAATGTCAACCCATCTTTCCTCGAAGCCCAAAGAATAGAACTAGAGGTCTTACAGGACATCATTAGGGAACAAGCAGAATATGCTATTTTTAAAACAAAGTCAAAATATATAGATCAAGGAGAAAAAATGGAAATTCAATGGCCAATTCCCTCAGCAAGCAGGAGAATTCTAGACTTATCCCATTTATCCACTCCCTCATTGACCACTCTCTTACGTTTCACCCTAGATATGTAGTAGAGGAGATTTATGTTTATTATAAATCCTTATATGGTCCACTTCCATCCCCCTGTCCTTAGATTCTAGTTCTACTTATTTAGGCACAGTCCCTTTCCTTGTATTATCTGAAGCCCAACAAGTGGAATTGACTCAACCAATTTCCCTGGTAGAAGTTAGTACGGCAGTTTCCTCTTTGACATTACACAAAGCTCCTGGCCTGGATGGTTTCACCATTAATTTTTATAAAAAATGTATTTGATCTGTTAACCAGGTAAGAATGCAAGAGCATCAAATACCCATTTTTATGGGGGAACCAGAGGAGTACAAACAGCCACAGTCGAAAACAGATACAAAATGAGTACAAAATAGGAACAGCTAGATACACACAAATTTAGGCAGATTCAATTATAATTACAAGTTCATAAGGGCATATTAGACAAAGCAATGATAACCAGATAAATATAATAACATGAAACATATGGACAGGAATTGGCTCCCATCTTAACCCAAGTTTGTACTGATATGTTAGAAAATGGAATTTCAGATCCAACTCTTGCTGAAGCACTGATCATCCTTTTATCTAAACCCAGTAAAGACCCAGAATATGCTTCCGATTATCACTATATATCCCTTATCAACCAGGACTTGAAAATACTCTGTAAAATTCTTGCCACATGCATTAACAAAGTATGGGGTTGTTTAATAAGCCCAGAACAAGTTGACTTCATGCTCACTAGATCCACCACAGACCACCATCGCAAACTTGCTCATATATTCTTGATATCTGGGGATCTGAGTCAGCCGGCAGCCCTGTCATCCCTAAATGATGAGAAGGCATTCAGTAGGATCTCTTGGTCCTTTGTGTTTGCTGTCCTGGACCAGTTTGGTTTCCCACTGCAATTTATACCTTGACTTTGGGCATTGTATGCTTGTTCTAGTGCTAAAATACATTGTAACAGGGTGCTTTCATCCTTATTTACCCTACATAGTGGCACTAAACAAGGGTTCCACTTGTCTGCACTTTTATTTAATCTATACTTGGAACCCTTGATACTGAAACTAAAAGCTAATCCTCTTTTCACAGGGATACCATGAGGAACATGCCACTACCAACACTCTGTTTATGCCGACAACCTCTTACTTCATGTAACTCGTCCCATTATCACTATTCCTGCTATCCTAGACACAATTAGTCTTTATGGTTCTCTTTCAAACTATAAGTTAAATACAAATAAAACAGTTGAGATGCAGTTAAATAATTTTCCCACTCGTGGACAGCTCACATTTTGGCCTTGTTTGGGCACCTCACAGTTTGCATTATTTAGGGGTAAGTCTCTTGACAGACCCACTTCAACTTAAAAAACTTAACCTAGATGCTCTAATAGTTTCTGTTAAAGCTGACCTGGAGCTGTGGATCACGTTGCTTCTCATTCTCTGGAGCAGAGTTAATATAATTAAAATTAATGTTCTTCCCAGGATTTTCTATCCCTTGCAAATGTTACAATTCCATTATCCTGGTTTAGTATGGTTCATTCTCTAATCTCTAATTTTATCTGTGTTGGGAAATCCCCTCAACGGGTGTACAACAAATTGACAACCTCAAAAGTATAGGTGTTCTGCGATTACCAGACTTCTGGCTTTACTACTGGGCCTCCCATATAAGCAAAAATCTCCAGTGGTTCCACCAGTCGGAAGTGGAAAATCCTGTATCCTACATCACATCATGGCTCACAATAGAAAAGTAGCAAATTCATTTGCATGGACTGTCTCCTAATTCATTATTATATGTGAAATATAAACTTCTCCCTCCTACACTTTGGCATTCAGTGATTGGCACTTCACTTTTAATAAACAAGCAAATGGCCATAGCCTTGTCCCTTAACCTTACTATCTTACTATAGATATTGCACAGCCTATTGTTAAGAACCCCAATTTTAAAATAGGTGGCAAGTTTGCCCCCTCAGGGTGGTTACCAAACATTGATAATATTTCCCTTCATGAACTTCTCTGCAAAGGGCACTTTATTTCATTTGATCAGGCAAAAGACCATCTGGCCCTCACCACAACTATGGCATTTAAATGTTTTCAACTTAAACACAAGTGTCACAATATGTGGGTCCCTCCACCATGGCTGGCAACCTTTTATTCTTTCCTTTCTTCTTTAAAAACCCTGGCACTGCTCCCCAATGCCATTTTCAAATTGTATTGGGCCTTTCTTACCAAACTAAACAGGAATCAGGATGGTTCATGTATTTATTGGTGTAATACATTCCCAGATGTTTCATTTAATTGGTTCAAGATATGGAAATACCTTTTTTACTACATTATACAGGTCAAATTACAGCTGACCCAATGTTTCATTTTATATAATCTTTATTCCACTCTTTAAAAATTAGTTAAAATGGGCAGATCTCATACTACAGTTTTCACTAGCTGTGGGTCAGGGAAGGGCACTCTGTTACATATCTTGTGGGACTGTGATCTTGTTCACACTATGGATAGAAATCACAAAATGGATGAATCCTCTTCTGGGGCTTAAAGATTTGTTTATGTTAAAAATATGTATTGTTGGAGATCTTCAAACTATATTTGCAAAAGAACAGACATTTAACACTGTAATGATATCTGTTTTAGTTAAAAGACTGATTTTATGGCATTGGAAAGATCAGGAATCACTATCATATATGGAGTGGCTCAGTGAGGTTCTGAGCAACCTTTGCATGGAAAAATTGATAGCCAGCATTCATAATGGACTGCCAGTTTATGAAAAATAGATGGCTTAGGCAATATACTCTCTGTACCCTTTCTAAAGTTCCACAAGCCTGTTAATGCCCCTTTTCTATTTTCCCTCTATAGTATTTGTTATTACCCACTAGGGAATTTTCATTAATGTAGCATTTTAGTTCTGTATTATTGTCCATACTCTTCCTCTGTCTATGTGTTTATTTGCTATAGTACATTTGGATAGTCTTATTTTGGATTGCCTCCCTTTATGTCCATAGTTTGCTATTGCCATATTTTATATTGTTTTTCTTGTATGGGACGTTTGTTATGGTTTGTTGAAATATAAAATAAACATTTTATAATAAAATGTTACTGAAATAAAGACAACTTTACAATAGGTAAGTGATCCATGAAACATAGCCATAAATTTTCTTTAGGAAGATATAGAAGAAATCAACTTTCTATTAACTTCATTACCATTATATGCAAAAACTAGTAAGACAATTTATACATAACTATTAAACTAAACAATACTTATTCAAAGGAAAACTCCAAACACTGTTCCTGGAATTACAGTCTCGAATGATCTAAAACCTAGAAAAGTAAATGCTCCAAAATGGTAAAATAGTAAAATAATGCAGAACCTTTACCACAATTAAATTACACTCCAAATGACACTCCAGTAAGGGGGAAAACAACCATAATAAGGCAGGTTATCAGACAAAAGTGGAGTTAACATTAAATTGAAAAGTAACCCAAGGCCTCCAAATCGCCTGACAATTTCATTGTTTAGATACTTAGAAGAAGTTTTCTCCATGCCTTAGATAAAATTAACTATCTCATACCAACAAAGTTGACTTGGGGTTTGGGTTTTAAGCCAATACTTTTAAGATCCTTTTTGATACATAACATTAGGGTCAAAAGTAACCAAGACTGATGTTTAGAAAGCTTTGGGACATCAGGAGGTATCATTAATAAAACTAATTTAGATGTCAGATTCAATTGTGTAGCAAAAAATCTGCTGAACATCTCTTGATACTCCCTGCCAAAACTGTCTCACATTTGGGCAACTCCAAAATATATGGCCCTGATTAGCTAATGATTCTCCACGTTGCCGCCAGCAGAAGGTGAACTGCATTCATTTATATTTAGCTTCTATCACTGGAATTAAAAAGAATCTGGAATTGCATTTCCAAGAAAATTCCTGTAAATATGGGGAGGATGAGGCCTTAAAATTTGTTAAAGCAGTAGTATACCACTCCTCCCATAGGCAGGGTTCCCCTAATTGCTGCTCCCACTTCAGAAAGATTGATTTGACCATTTCCAGCTTAGGTGCCCAGATAGCCGAGTATAGGGAACCTATTAGATGCTCTAGATCATCCCCATTTTGGGCTGGGATTACAATATTATTCTCACCCCTGGTGAGCTCAGAAGTGTCGGCAAAAGGGGAACAAAACACAACAACTGTAAATGGGAACAAAGCTGAAAAATCTGAAGTGATCTGAATGTGATAGCCCCAGAAGAGTGTATAGAAGACATGAACAAGGGGGGCCCAAAATCCCAACAAAGCTAGGGGGTCTGGGGGCATGCTCCCCTAGGAAATGTTTGAAAAAAGTCACAGTAAATGGTGCATTTTTCTGCATTTTACAGTTAGGCAAGATATGTTACAACCCAAAGCATGAACAGGTGTACACAATTGGAATGGAGCCTGGTCCTCTGCAAGGGGTAGTAGCTAGCCCTTGTAAATCTGAAGAGAAAATGTTCAAGGTAGTGGAGCACTCACCAGTCTTACACAATAAGAAATGATGGCGTAAGTAAATATGTCAAAACAATTCCCCGGTTTTATTGAAGATAATTAACATACGCACGTGGTGTGGGCTCATTGCCACAACAAAATCTCAATGCTCCAACAGAAGTCTTCTTGAGGGGATCAGTTTTACTGTGACAAAATAATCCCTTTTATACAGTTTCCTGAACCAACATACAGTACTGTCTGCCACCTACTGTTTTAAATACATATAGACATGTTAGTTCATGATTTAGATTTAAAGAGCTAGTGGAGCCAAAACAGGCAGACAGGAAAATAATAAAATTTTAAATAGTAGGCAGTTTTAACTTTTTATTTGTGATGTATTTTTCTTTCTCCTTTTGCTCATCAGAAAGTCTTCTATGTGATAATATTGTGCTGGATGTGTGGACAGCTCTTAGCCTGGCAGCTGACATATGTAACTTTACTGCCCCACACTACATCATCAGCATTATGATCTCACTGATAGTGACATCACAGGTGAATAACCTGGCAGTTGCTCACTTGCTGTTCCTAAGTAGCAGTGATTTCATGGTCAGTGAGGTCACAATGCAGATAATGTAGTGTGGAGCAGTAGAGCAAGACATGTCAGCTGCCAGGCTAAGAGCTGTTCCACACTTCACACCTTCTAACATCTGGTAAATGATCTAATTAAACAGAGGGAAAAGAAAAAATACCTCAGATATAAAAGGTAATGGTTGGCTACTTGTAAAATCTAATATTACTTTGAGGCAGTACACTAGCTCTTTAAGTTACTATGGTGGGATTTGACAATGATAGACAAAAAGCAACACAATGAAACATACAAAAAAAAATGAATATAGAAACATGTATACATATCAGGTGGAATTTCACTAGGGAAGATGAGTTTGAAAAACAATCTCAGGAACTGTACAATCATGCAAAGGGGCTACGATGACATTTGACACTGCTCTTGAGCTAAAAACATGTTAAGAGACTACTTGTTAGAAACAAAGGAACAGGGTGATAACAGACACTGGCCCACACTTCTTAATGATTCTATTGTATCAAGAGAATTAACAGAGAGCCCTGAAATTACATTTTCAAGAGCAGATTATCTAACAAACAGACTAGTTCACAACTATTATGTTGAAACCAAACCTGAAACATCCTGAAAGGAAGTTTTAATGTAGAAAATGTAACATGTGATCTGTGCTGCCAGAGTAAGAAATTCCAGCTTGAAGGTTACGAAAACACTGTTCAGATCTGAAGCTTTCTTAATTGCAGCAGCTCAGAACTTTGAGGTCATGCAAAGCAAACAACAAGGGGTCCAGGGCCAGCTTCGGCCACCCACTATGCAGGCCTCTGGCTAGCCCATATTGAATTTGAAGTTCAGCAAAGGAAAGTCAACCACAGGCATCAAACAATTGATGCTAAAACTCTAACACCAGTCTGACCCACTTCCTTAGAAATTAATCCAATTTATAAAATTGGTTAGCCCTATCCCATGCCAAGGCTGTCACCAATAGATGCTCCTCTGGAGGGAGGAATTTTATGTAACTATGCCATGCCCTGCCCACAACTGTGGTATAAGTGTAAAAATGAAAACTTGAAATCTGGGAAATAGGAGCAGCATGAAGAAGCCAACCTATTTTATATAAATAATTCACTGCAAATTCTATGTCTTTCCAGCATGCTGAATAGGAAGGATTTGTCCAGTAACATAATATACGCAACTGAACCACTTTGACATACCATTTTAAATTGGGAAGTGACACTCCCCTCGAGCTGTGGACAGATATAAGTTTGTGATCTTGATTCTAGGACACCGTCCTCACCCAAAAAATTGAAGAATGGACCTCTGCCAAGCTCACAAATAGGCTCAGGAAGGAGTTACAGGAAGCATCTGTAAAAAGAACAAAAGTTTGGGCAAGACTTTCACCCGTACGACCTCTACACTTCTTAAAAATGACAATGGTAGTGTTGACCAATTTGCCAAGTCATTTTTCACTGTCTGAGTGAGGGTATCCAAATTCATGAGATACGCATGGTCTTGGGTTTTTGTTAATCGTATCCCTAAATATTTAATGTAATTCCTGTTCCATTGCAGAGGGAGTGATTGACTAATTTCATTGGGAGGGGGTAACGATAAGCTATAACCTCTGTTTTTACTTTATTCAAACAGAATCCTGACAGCAATTCAAACTCTTCCAGTAGATGAAAAAGCTCTTGGGAGGATGATGCAGGATTCAGTAGTGTTAACAAAATATAGACGGTGAACAATGCCATCCGGAAGTCTCATCCTCCAATCAGAATTCCCTCAATTTGTTTCAAAAGATGAATGTGGGAAGCTAATGGTTCAATGTATAATGCAAATAAGAGGGAGGAGACAAGGGACACCCTTTGCAGGTGCCATGGGCTAAACAAAAAAGGGTTGAAAGGTTACCATTCACCTTAACAAAGGCTATTGAATTAACATATGATCTCTTATATATGCCAGATGAAAACACCAAAATGAGTGACATACCAGTTTGATGGGACCAATTGTGACTAATACTGGCACATGATCAGAATGATGGTTTAGGCCCATTTCCACTTGGAGCATGTCTCCTATCTGTTCAGTCGAGGAGAAAAAAACTAACCTAACCTAGCTGAACTTCTATGCTTAGCTGAGTGATGTGAGCAGGCACTCACTTTAGAGTGCAGGCTATGCCAAACAGCCACCAATCCAAGATGATGAAGCAAATGGAGGACATACTTAGATACACTAGAATGGCAATATGCTTTGAGGTTAGAAGCATCAAGTACAGGGTTCAATGTTATATTTAAATCACCTCCCCAAAGTAATTGACCCTTCAACATTTGTGTTAACCAGGAAAAGAAGGTGGCAAAAATGGTTTTCTTAGTTGCTGGAGGAAAATAGGTACAAGCTAACATAACCTCCTTAACATATAAAAACCCATTAACTATTGTATACCTCCCCTCAGGATCAGTCACTCTATAATGTACTTCCAAAGGTAAACCCCATTGACACAAAATAAGTACCCCTCAATGCCTCCCAGTGGGATGTGAGGCATAAAACATATTTTCAAACCCTAGTTTCAGAAATTTTTCATGCTCTGTAGAAGATAAATGGATTTCTTAAAAAATCAAGTCTGCCCTCTGCTGATGGCAATAATGAAGGACTCTGTACCTTTTCACTGGACTGGAGACATCATTTACATTACACAATAATATCCTTAGGATTTGTGCCATAACTTTACCAACTTAGAAACATAATACTAAAACTAAGGGAATGAACATTATTAAGCATTGATACATTTATTTTATTTATTTATTTAGTTTTTGTTAACCAGGTAAGTGCACTAGCCAGCAAGTGACTGTTTTCAGGCACGACCCGGGAGATACAATTACAATACAGACATAGTACAGCCAGGAATTATTTGAAACATCAGAACCATCAAAACAGAGAGAGATACAAATGCGCTGCAGTATACAGGAAACAATAATAATGCAGAAAATCAACAATACATATTAACCCTGTATCAAAGCAACATACTTAAATGTGAAAGGTGGAGGACGGTAAGGCAGGGGAGTAGAGGCAACATGAAAAAACACCAGATAGGTAATAGGGATGAGGGAGAAAGAAAAGAGGGGGGGCGCCGTCAGATACGGCAACAGCGGGGAGAGGTACCAACCTGCAGCCGGGCTTGTGGAGCCACAAGACGGCAGGCACAGAGAGGGTGGCGGTGGGGGGACAGCAGAAACAGCATTAGCGGAAGGAGGGAGGGTGTGAGCTGGGGCGTGGAACCGGGAGACGGCAGGGTGAGGGTGAGTGAGTCGGTGAGAGGAGGATAGAAGCGGAGGAGAAATGGCAATGGCAGCAAAGGTGCCAAGGTCAGGCCAAGCCAGTGGAACCGAGAGACGGCAAGGCAGGGAAGGAGGGGTCGGTAGATGGCAACAGCGGCAAGAGGTGGGAAAGTACAGCCGGGCCGGTGGAGCCGAAGACGGCTAGCCATGGGTGAGAAGGTCAGTAAGAGGGGGAAAAAGCAGAAGAGTTACGGCAAAGCGGCAGAAGTGTAAAAGTGAAGCCGAGCCAGTGGAATCGAGAGACGGCTGGCGGGGCAAGGAGGAGTCGGTAGAAGGTGGAAGTAAAGTGGTGGTGTAAGGAGAAAGGTGACACAGTGTGGCAGAAAGAAGGGGACTTGAGGGGGGCATGCATAAGGTGGGAGCAGGTAGAGGTAAGTATAGTGGGGAGAGGAAGACCGGGAAGAAGATAGAACAGAGAGGGGGAGGAAACAGAAGGAGAGAGATAGTGCAGTTAGAGAAAACCAGGAGCATGAAACAATATCAACAGGTAACATTAAACTTAAGAGACAAGCAGATTGAGACAGTATTAATAACTAGGCTAAAGTAAGACATCAATTATGATGAATAATATAAAAATAGTATAAACTACACTACTCATATAAACAACAGTGCTATTAATGGAAATGTCAGTGAATTGCATAACAGAACAACCCTCAAGGTAGGCAAAACGACAATGTAGAATCCCAACTCCTCATCATCTTAACAAATTAAGGTGCCAGAACTCTATTGAATGATACCAACAAATTCAACTTGTTGAAAAAGGACTCTCTGCTGTATTCACCCACCCCTAGAGGCCCAGTCATATCCTTAATTAAAAAGTCCTTCAAAACTAGCAACAGAAGATAGCAACAATGCACCATGAACATGAGATGTTCTCCACTGACATCGTGGAGATGGCAGAGAGCCCTAAACTATTTAGATGGGTTACCTGTCATGGCAAAGACATGCTGTAACAATCTGTGACAGAGACCTTGAGGTGCTCTCAATGAAATGTACAACAAGGCCCCAACCTGAGCAAAATTGTTCTGCCAGATATCTAATCTTCCCAAAGTATTTAAGTTAACCAGTTCTTCCCTGAATGAATCCCCCCAATCTATAAAACAATCTTGAGACATAAAAAGTTAGTAAGAAACACAACAAAAAAGTTACCAGCAAACAACTAATCAACATCAGCAGTAACATAGTAAACAATTTACCTCAAGGGCAGAACTTTAAAATGCAAGTTAAAGTTATACTAACCGGAAAGTAGTAAATATGCTGTCCTGCACATAACCATAATAAACAATTAACCCATAACAACATTAATAAAAAAGTTATCTGCTCCTTGGGCAGAGGGTTAACCTGTAAACAGTAATGAAAATAATATGATACGCAAACTTGAAAACAAGTAGGCTTTCAAGGTGGAGAGCCTGACAGAAAAAATGGCTCCTAGGTAGCGCTATAGTTTCTCCAAGCACTACTGGGGAATAAAGGATGGAAATAATTACCCCAGGTTCAATAAGAAACAGTACAACATGTCAGGAATGGATTACTCACAATTACTATCCTAACCAAGTAGAACCGTCTAAGTGAATATAATTTAAAATGATACATAAGACTAAGTAATTATAGAAATTTATTAAACTTCCCCCTTCCCCTGCTACTTATTAAAAGGGAGACCCAGACAAAGTAAAACATTTAAAGGAGCATCTAAATAATAATTGAAACTCCTATTTGTGATGTATGGCCTGAAGCCAAAACAAGAAAAACAAGCTAAGAATGATATAATCACTGCCCCCTTCTGAACCCCCCCCAATCTGGTACCCCTTAAGTCAAGTTTCCAGATGCTGCTGGATGATATTTGCTCTAGGGTCAGGATAGCTCTTGCTAATCTGAGGGTGGACAAAGCCATGGTGCCAGACAGGGCACACCTAAAAGTGCTGAAGAAACTCAGGAAGGTACTGGCTGCAGCCCTGGTAGACTTGTTTAACAGTTCAATGAAGACCAGCATGGTCCTGAAGGACTGGAGAAGAGCAGACATAGCCCCACTTCACAAAAGTGGTAACAAAGAAGAGATGGGCAGTTATAGGCCTGTCAGCCTGACATTGGTGGTAGAGAAATAATGGAAACACTATTGAAGTAAAGTATTGTAGAATACCTAGTATCCAATAGATTGCAGGACCTTTGGCAGCATGGTTTCACAGGGAAATGGTCATGCCAAACACATCTGATAGATTTTTTGATTGGGTGACCAAGGTGTTGTTGGATCAGGGAGGGGCAGTGGACATTGTCTACCTAGATTTTAGCATGGCCATCAACATCATTCCACATAGGAGGCTGCTAAACAAGTTTAGTAGCATGGGGGTGGGCATTAAGGTGATAATGTGGGTAAGAAACTGGTTATGGGACAGCAGGCAGAAAGTGGTGGTAAATGGAATTCACTCCAAGGGTAGGAGAGGGACTAGCAGAGTACCTCAGAGGTCTGTGCTGGGGCTGGTCCTCTTTAATATCTTCATTAGTGACTTAGCAGAGGAGCTGGAAGAGAAGCTCTACCTCTCTGCGGACAACATCAAGATCTGCAACAGAGTGGACACTGCGGGGGGGTGCGAGGGATGGTAAGAGATTTAAAATGGCTGGAAGAATGGTCTAAGATTTGGCAGCTTGGGTTTAATGCAAAACAGTGCAAAATAATACACTTGGGCCACACAAACCTGGGGATGGAGTACAAAGTGGGGGAGAGATACTTGCAACAACCAAGCAGGAAAGGGACCTTGGTGGTAATTATATCAGATGACCTAAAGGTGGCCAGATAGTATAAGGCAATTGGGAAAGCTTGTGGGATGCTGGTCACTGTAGTGAGCATAGGCTGGGGTATCACCAGCAGGAAGAGGGAAGTGGTGTTGCCCCTATGTAGGTCACACTGGCAAGACATCATCTTGAGTACTGTGTCCAGTTCTGGAGACCGCATGACAGGAAAGACATAGAGTGGAGGCAGTCCAGAGAAAGGCTACCAAGATGGTGCAGAGTTTGCATCAAAAGCCTTATGGGGAGAGGTTAAAGGACTTCAGTACATACACCCTGGAGGAGAGTAGGGAGTGGGGGGTATGACTGAGATTTTTAAATACCTCATGGGGTGAATAAAATACAGGTGGGAGGTATTTTGTAGAGGAAAAGGTGCTCCAGAATAAGGGGTCATGATATGATTGATAGAGATGTGCGAAATTGGAAAATTTTATCATGTGAAATATTTTGTGAAGTTTGTACATTTCGCAAAATTTTTTGCAGAAGCAAAATTCAGAATTTCGCCTGTGGAATACAAAATGTTGCCTGCGGAAGGCGAAATTTTGCATGCAAAACAGTGAAATTTGCCTTTTGCCGACAAAATTGCATCACTTTTCTGGCAACATTTTGCATTTTGCAGGTGAAACTCCACATTTCCCATCCCGCAAAATATTTTGCATAATGGGCAAATTTCACAAAATATTTCACACAACGAAATTGCTGATTTTGTGGGAATTTCCATGTGAAATGTAACATCTCTAGATGTGGAACTGGAGTGGGGAAAATTCAGGAGAGATGTGAGGAAGTCCTTCTTCACAAAAAGGGTGGTAGATAACTGGAACAGCCTTCCAGAGGAGGTAGTGGGGGCATAAATAGTAGAGAGATTCAAAAAAGCATTAGATAGTCACAAGTGAATCATAGTGGAAACGAAGAGGCTAGAATAGACAGTACGTAGATCAAGCAGGGTCTGCAGCATAAGCAATCACTGGTGACCTAACTGGCAATTGCCCAGTATGAGAACAGACAGAGTGGAGCAGGCTTGAGCATGGTGGGTAGGGTTCATGGGGAAATCTCAGGTTGGAACCCCAGGCGCCGTACAGACAGTCAGGCAGGCAGTTAGGAGTTGCAAAGGATGGGGAGAGAGGCAGTTTGCTTGTTACTGTCCATCTCAATCAGCTGACTGCTGCTCTTTATGCTTTGAGGTGGTGAGGCGGTGGTGGGCCACTGTAATGCCCCACTAGAGCCACTGATGAGGAATCACTGATGGAAGGAACTAGGGAGGAGCCACTGCTTCATTTGACTGACTGGGACTCTGCACAGAAACCCATGACTACACAGGAGTCCCCTACCTCTGTCCTGGATGACCAGCAGCTTCTCTCTCTCTTAAACTGCCTCTCTCCCCATTCTTTGTAGCTCTTAACTGCCTGCCTGCCTGTCCGTAATCTCCAATTCTCTTCCATCCCTCCAAAACTCTGGGCTTAAATATAGACTAACTCCACCACCGACTGGGCAGAACAGGAAATTGCCCCCCTGTGCTAACTAAAGGGATGAGGGGGAAGGGAAAGTGAAAGAGAATGCAAGAATAGTAAGCAGGGGGCCTTTCAATTGCATTCTCTTGTTAAGGAAATTCAGGTTTTCACAACTTGAGAAGAAAAAGATTTTTGACACAAGGAGATGTGCATATTTATTGCATGCTAGTATAAAAACTGTGGACTGTGTTTTTTAGATGGCATGATGTAGGCACAGCATCTGATTTCTGACAAAGCCTGCATTGAGCCATCTGCATCCAAACATTAGAATGGTGTTTATACATTTTTTGTGATGGCTTGCTGTGGTTTATGGCAATAAAATGATGCATGCATCATATATTTGATGCATATGCCATTTATCGTGACACATTTATCATTATAAAGGTGTACATTGCATCAATTCTGGACACACGGTAGACCTAATTTTAGGGGGTCTAACGTGCATTGGAATTGAGGTGCAAGGTCCCTGAAGTGCTCTGAAAATCCAGTCTGGTTTGTATACTGCTTTTTATTTCTATGACTGCCTATTTGGTGCAAGCTATTTTAAAAAGACTGCATGTTTTTCGGGCTACTTATTCGAGAAGAATCTAGCTAACAGTACAGAAAGTTAGCATAGTTTGTTATTGAGAAACTTCCTGTGGAAGTAATTGCACTTGCCAGAGACTGCAGGCTGGCTAAAGACTTTTTGCATTTGGCCGGCCCATTGGTGTAAAGGTAGCACTACTGCTCGCTACACTGGCAACCCAGCTTTGTACCCTGTGCCAGGGTTGTAAGAGGGTCAGCTGAGGGAGGGGGAAGAATTGAGTGTCTGACAAATTGCTCTCCTCCTCCAGTGTAGGGTGGGAGTGGCAACCGTTGTTAACCTGGTCCCTAGGAGCAGCTAGCGGATAGACCAGTCGGACCATAAGTAGGGGGAGGAGGTGTGGCAGACGTCCACCATGTTGCTTATGAAAGAGTGTATAGCACTACCACTGATGTCATTGCAGGCTGGTCCCTCTGCACCACAGAGGAACAGGGATGAAAATGGAAATCACACTGGCTGGCAGGATGATTCTGTGACTCCTTGCAGTTTACACAGCAGCGACCTGGAGTGTCTCCAACCAGAATCTGTTTCAGCAGGTTTAGCTCAGTTCTTTACCACCCCACCATGGGGAGCAAGACATGGGAAAAGCTGAGCCAGTAAGTTAACTTGATGCCAACTGCTGGGGCTGGAGGGGTCAGGGGAAAGAAGCCAGCCAGTACTGGAAGGGGGAAGAATAACATTAAAAATGTAGAGCTTTAGCATTCAGAATTCATTTTTGTTCAAAGCAACTGGTAGTGAGTTCTGATACATTTTGAATTCCCAGCAGTCATATCTGGCAATCAAAGACAAGGTACAATCATACAGTTAGAGATGGGTAAGACTATCTGGGTAGGAGTGGTTCTAAGCCTTTCCTTTCAAACCCATAAAAGCTCCACCTTATGACAATATGTAATGAACCTGATAGTTTCTGTTTTTTTATATACTGTATTTGCCATTTTACCTTTTTCTTTCAGTCCAGATCGGGCAGCAATACACTGTGGGCTCACAGTAATACCAGAAATAAGGAAGTCATACAAATGGTGGATGCGAAAGATGTGACCAAAACCACAGTCCAGGGGAAACTGGCCCATGGTTTGGGCCACATCTTTCACAGTATCTCCAGCATTTGGTTGCCTATTTGCACTTTAATCTTAATAAAACCTTTTCTGGACAACCATCTTTTGTATGGCTTACTTATTTCTGGACTTACTCTGTGAACCCACATTGGAGTGCTGCCTGCTCTGGACTTATACATCTTGCCTTTGGGAATGCCATTCCCATGAGTAGCACCCAGATCCTGCACTGGTGAGTGCATACAATTTCATGGTTTCATTTGATGTTTTTCATTGGCAGACAAAAATCCATAAACCAGTTTTGTATTTTGACAATATAACCCAGAACAGGGTGTGTGTTAACTGGGAGACACAGGCATTCTTCTGGTGTGCGCTGAGACATTTTATTTATTTTATTTATTCATTAAATTCTAGGATTACAAATACCTTTGAGCAGAAACTGCTCATTTACAAAGGTTCCAAGTCAGAGGATGAAGGGCAACATACATATAAAGGTAGTAAAAGAAAACACAATAAACCAAAACTATACAGTTACAACACACTTTGAGGTAATATGCATACTGCAAGCAGCTTGAGTAGGCAGCCGGCTGAGCTAACAATAAGAGACAGAGGGCATAAGAAGCAAATAAGAATGTAGGGTGAGACAGGGTTGGGGGGGAGAGGAAGTAGGCAGGTTGATGGGCCATTGTCAGTAGGTGGGAGGGGGAAGATGTCTTGTACCAGTGGAGAAGTGAAGCAGGAACGGGGTCATGAAGAAGGCCAGGTACCAGAGAGAATGTAACTAGGGAAAGGGAGGGCTATGGGATACGAGTGAGCTGGAAGGTGTTTAGAGTAAACTCTATTCAGAGAAACAATCACATTGAGTGGAAGAGATGAGGTAAAGTCTGAGATTCCTTTTAAAGGATCCAAGTGTAGCAGAGGAAAGTGCTTCTTTATTGAGGAAATTGAGCCATAGAGCAGCTCTATAGATAAAGGACCGCTGACCCATGGAGGTACGACATCTGGGAACCTTAAAGGTTAAAGATTGGGCACCATGCGTTTATTGAGTGCCACTGAAGGTAGTAAGGAGTGTGCTAATACCAGGTGGCATGAGTCCAAGGAGAATCTTTTTGGTAAGTAAGCAGGTCTGGTATTGTATTCTGCTGAGTAGGGGTAGCCAGCTGGTTTGTGCATAGAGGTCATAGGTGTGTGTTTGTCGGGCCGCACCCGTTAATAGTCTGCAGGCTTTGTTGAGAGAGACTGAGATCCTGCAGAGGGCACTTGTTGAGGCAGAGCCATAGATGGCTAGGCCGTAGTCAATGATAGATATGACAGAGCTATAGATGGTTAGTTTAAGGGCATCTGCAGGCATACAGTGCTTATGTTTGTGTAGCAGTCCAATCCGTATATTGGTGGCCTTGACAACAGTGTCAATATGTTGAGTGTAGGAGAGGTTACTATCCAGCGTGATACCAAGGTACTTGAACTCCTTGACATGTTCGAGTGAGTTCCAAGCATGGTCGTTGATTGTGAGGAACAGAGAATTGTGCCTGCTCCGTGGGTTACAGAAGGACATGGCTTTGGTCTTGCTGTGGTTCAGGACAAGTTTATGAGAGTTGAACCAGTCTTCGATGCGCTTGAAGTAAAGCTGTAGTTGGGATTCAAGGACTGTAATGTCATGATGGCTGGAAAACAGGACTGCATCATTCGCGTGTGGTAATATCTTTTGGTGGGAGACACTAGGAAGACTGTTGATGAAGAGGGAGGAGAGTAAAGGGCCCAGAATAGACCCCTGGGGGGCTCCGGAGAGGACTGGTTTTTCATCTGATGAAATCCCTCCTATCCTCACATGTTGGATCCGATTATCAAGGTAGCTGGTAAACCATGGAAGGGCATCACTGGAGATCCCAATGGAAGACAGTTGCCTGAGCAGTAGGGAGTGATTAACTGTGTCGAAGGCCTTAGTCAGGTCTATAAATACTGCCCCCCCACAGTTACCTTTGTCAAGCATGGCGTGGATGAAAGTTGTAAATTCCAGTAGTGCAGTGGTGGTGCTGTGCCCTTTTCTGAAGCCATGCTGTTCTGGGCACTGGACTTTGTACTTATCCAGGAATTCAACTAGTTGGTCCGACACTATACGCTCCAGAGCTTTAGATAATGTGGGGAGGAGTGAGAGAGGTTGGAAATTGGTGTGGAGCCTCCTGTCACAACTTTTGTGAACCGGTGTGACAGTGGCTTTCTTCCAGAGAGAGGGGAATTGGCCCAATCTGAATGAGAGATTAAAGATCTTTGTTAGTGGTTCAAGGATTTCATCGAGAACTTGTGCCAGCAGTTACAGGACAAGGGAGTCACCACTGTACCCTTGTTTGCAGATGGCCTTTTGAATATAGTTTCTAGCTACTTGTGGTGGGACCTCCTTAAAGAAAAACTGTGGAGTTGTATGATCATGTGGGGGGGGTCACGTGGGAGGAGTTGGAGGGGAGGTCATCGAAAAATTACGAGGAAGGACACTGACGGGCTCCTCAGCACACACA
Source organism: Neoceratodus forsteri (assembly GCA_016271365.2). Classification (NCBI taxonomy): domain Eukaryota; kingdom Metazoa; phylum Chordata; order Ceratodontiformes; family Ceratodontidae; genus Neoceratodus; species Neoceratodus forsteri. The sequence continues at coordinate 707,044,781 of CM057455.1, forward strand.
AAAGGAGTACATCTATCTCCTAATGAATGCTGCACCATGTTGTTATACAAGTGCCTGGTGTTTGACATTTTGCTTAGAAAATGCAGCACCATGTGGATGTAGGTGCATATAAGCATGTCAGGTGACCAAGCTTTTTCAATGAGAGAGAGCAGTATTTTTGGTGACCATCTTGACCTATTTTTATAAAAAATTCACATTTAAGTGTACTATACTCACCATTTCACATATTAACCCATTTTGAATCTTCTGCCTCCCATTCCTGCCTTTTAAATTAATTATTTGCTCTATTTTGTTACTCCTTATATTAATGGCAACTGTACAAATGTTATTGTCCTTATCAACGTATTCCTATCAGATGATGTGAACAATCCTGATTACGTTCCCTGAATCCATATACCAATTTTTCCATACTGGAGTAGACTATCATTTTCTCTTAGTCTTGTACTCTTTGCACATTAGGACACAAAGGGCCCTTTTTTCCAACCATCCAGAATGGAGCTTGGTGCTTGCACCAATAAGGACTAGCACAAGGGGCATCTTGCACTGCATCATGCACCAATCCCAATTTTGAGACGCCCACTGCAACTTGTGCCATCCTTGTGATGGATGTACTGGTGCAGCAAGGCAGAGGGATGCTTGTGCCAGGGCAGCACTGCAGTACCCCCTTTGCTGGAATTCTGAAAACTCCTCTAATGGGCTCATGGGGCATCAGAGTTAGATCAGCCGGGAGCTGGTCTAATGGCCTGTGCACCATTCTGAGTGCCTTGCCCCCATTATGGACACTGCCAGCAGACATCTGCTGCCCTCCTGCACCTAGCCAAGTGTCCTGCAGTGGTAGGGCCATGGCTGGTGACTTCCAGGGCCTCCCCTCCACCCCATGTCACAGTACCATCCCCTTCCACACCCAGTGCCTGGCACTGTAGCAGCTGTGCCATTGCCCCATCTGGGATCCATCACCAGCTCCAGTCAATGATCCAAAAAATGTGTTTTGTACCAATTTTAGCTGTGCTATTCAGAACACATACTTCAGTGGAAAAACAACGCAGTTCCTCTTTCGTCCTGCACACACTAAGTGCTACATTACCTTAGTTACATTATCCTCTAATTTTGAAGTTAAATCTACCTACACTATTGAGGCTTGTTCAGCTTATCATTTTTCATGGCCACTCTGCCTATTCTGTTTTAAATTAGAAGTGACTGTTACTCCAAGGTAGAGAAAGAGAACGAGGAAATTGCTTAACCAGGAAAGACACACTAAGCCAGAGCTTGTTTCCAGGTGTGACCTAGGAGCACAAGGAAGTTAAGTGACTTGCTCAGGGTCACACAGTATGAAACCAGGGGCTGATGGGATTCAAACCCAGGTCTCCAGGTTTGTAGCTCAGTGCTCTTACCCACTACATCATACTGCCTCGCTGGTACAGTAATAATGTCTCCTACTTTCTCCTTGCGTTCATTATTCACCCTTCATGTTCAAATTTCCTCCATTACCCAATCAGCAAGATCTTCAATTATTGACCATTTATTATTAGCTGAGTTTTTTTTTTTACAAAAAAACTGTTAATATATATATATTTTTTTTAACCATGGGAGACACACTAAGTTGAAAACATGTTTACAGGTGCAACCTAGGAGCACAAGGAAGTTAAGTGACTTCCTTAGGGTCACACAGTATGCAAGTGGGGGCTGTGGGATTCAAACCCAGGTCTCGAGGTTGGCAGCTCAGAGCCTTAAACCACTGTGCTAGACTGCCTTTTTTATAATATATCAGTTGTCCTTTTGTAATGGTTTTCTTATTTGAGACATCATCACAAAACATTCAACATACATTAGCATAGATTTGGTTCAATGGTTCATGGGCTACCTTAAAGAAAAGTTGGACTAATTATAGCATTGCCATAGCACCCCTATAGATAGGGTTGAGTAAACAATGTATTGTTAATTCACAGTTTTTGGTCATTTAAAAAGTGTCTTTCTTTTGAGCTAGGGAAAACTGGCATTTAAACACTGTTGGTAGGAACAACAAACCTTACAAAGCTAGTAAAATGTGATCAGATTGTTTTATTTATTTCTTTTTTGTTGACTGGGTAGGGTGCACTAGGCGGACAAAGGTCTATTTTCAGGCATGACCCAGGAGGTTACAGAGGCAGGTTTGTACAAGGTGCACAACAAGATTCACAAAGAATAGCAACCATCAATCACAAGACTGTGCGAGACTCATTAATATAATAGTACACAGCAACATTAATAATAGTGGATACACATTTATTAATTAGATACAAGAGGATTATTCAAAAGAAAATCCTAGGGAATGGGAGCTTACAGTGGAAGCCAGAAATACACAATTGTGGATAGTTTTCAAGTGGGGAGGAGTCAAAAAGTTAAACTTCTCAGTTTTAACATGCTTTGCTTGGATCTTATAAAAATTAAAAACAATAAAGAGTTAAAAGCTGAGACTGTCAAGTTTATTAGCTACTGTCACAAAGGTGATGATTTTGTTGTTCCTGGAAAGGAGCATTTTAAATTGACAAAGCTAGCATTTAAAAGTAACTCCTGCTGTGCACATGCAGTAGCCTTTTTACAGCTGCATAGCAGAGCTATGCTGATGTATTGCTATTACATGGCAAAGAGAGGGGACTCTGGAAGCACGGGACTGGATACCTAGGCTGTGTCCTTTGACAGTAGAGTTGAAGTACATGTTGTCCTCCCCACTGACCACTGTGCTGTTCCTGTACCCCCCCCGCCCCGTGAGGGGCACACTATTTTTGTATTCACTTCTGGTTTGGCAGAACAAGAAAGTCGGTGAGCATTCCTTCATTTTCAAGATCATTATAAAAATGTCTTAGACACAGCCACATCACAGGCACACTAATGACTACCAGATTGTGGTCCTACTATACTCTGTGCCGACATGAGGAGGAAGAAATCAGACCAAAAGGAAACAAAATTACAAACAAAACTTTCAAAACTTTGGCAACAGTCCAGAGAGGGGCAACCAAAATGGTGCAAGGACTGCATCAGAAAACATATGAGGACAGATTAACGGAGATCAATATGTATACCCTAGGGCAAAGGAGGGAGAGAGGTGATATGACAGAGACATTCAAACACCTTAAGGGCATTAACAAGGTGAAAAAGTCTAACATGTTTCAATATAAGAAAAATAACAGGACAAGAGGATACAGCATAAGATTAGAGGGAGGCTGATTAAGGGGTAATGTGAGGAAGTTCTTTTTCACAGAAAGGATGGTGGATGCATGGAATGGCCTACCTCAGGAAGTGGTAGATATGAATACAGTGCAGGGCTTCAAACAGGCATGGGATAGGCATAAGGGAGCAATACAGATGAGTATGAATAGATAGGCCCTTGACAGAGCAAAGGCCGATGGCACATTCATAAGGTAGAAAAAGAAATGGTTAGACTGGATGGGTCTTGCGGTCCTTATCTGCCGTCAACTTCTATGTTTCTATGTAGACAACTGTTCTTCCTACTTTACCTTCAATCACAATGTCTCTTTCACCTAAGGCATTTAACAGTGTTCAGGAACCCGGGCTAACATACTCCCCCCCCCCAATAACTGTTTACTAACACACTGACTTGAGAAGAAATAGCACTGTGCCTTTCATGTATAGCATAGCTGTACTCAGGTACAGTAGTCAGAAGCACTAACTAGTTGGCTATTAAGCCAACCAGTTTGCCCACCCGTTACTGCTTCTCTCCCCCTCCCCTCCAGGTCACCCACCCTTCCCAATCTTTATATATATTTTTAAATATATGTACTGTATAAGTGGATGGGGGTGCCCACTCCTAGTACAGCTTCTCTTAACCCCCCCTCCAATCCAGGTCACTCTCCCCCTTCCTCTTACATAGGTGCACCAAACGTGAGCCTGACACTGGAGATAATAGTCCTGAAATAAAGAAAACTGTCCCTCAGTGTTTTTCTTTCCAAAACCTATAACACAGAAAATGGTCCTTTGCCGATCTGCTGCCCCACACACACCCACCCCACCTGACCTCCCATTCAGCACCCCCACCCCCACACACCCTCACTCACCTGAACATATCCCAGGGTGAAGATCCACGCTCTGCTTGAAGACATGTCTTGCTGCTGGAACCAGCGACTGCAATATGAGAAACTAAGGTGAGCGTGGTTCAATGTATTTCAATGGGGTTTTGAACTTTGATGCATAACTTTGTAATGTTTGTATATTTTAGCCCCAAGTTTTCAACATGGCCTGTTTGGGACCCCACCTCATGACCGATGGCAGTGGTATTATGAAAATCTGGTCCAAAAGGTGCTTTCGCAGTCACATTTCAAAATCACCTTTAGGTGAGTTTTGAAAATTTGCACCACCCTTGTTCATGAGGTGGGGTCATAAGAAGGCTATGTTGAATATTTGGGGTCAAAATATGTAAAACGGCAAAGTTATGTACGTACATTGAAATTTTTCTGTGCTCGCTTGTAACTAGTAATTTTAAATATTTCCACCCCAAATTTTTAACATAGCCTTTTTTTCAGATCACCTCATGAATGTGACACCTGCCATTTTTCAAATCCTGGCAAAAATGTATTTTTCCACCTGTAGCTTGGAATGACATTTTGGTGATGTAGAATTATGTTTTGGTGGGGATTTGAAAATTTTCACCTACCAGGTTCATGAGGTGATGTAATACTCGTAATACTTGCATACTGTGTGACCCTGAGCAAGTCACTTAACTTCCCTGTGCTCCCAGGTAGCTCCTGTAAAAAAGCTTTCAGCTTAGTGTGCTACTCCTGGTTAAACAATTAAATTAAAAAATTAATAAGCAGGTTATGCTGAAAATTTTGTGTACAAAAACTGTAAAATGCCTTGGTTATGACTGAACATTACAGTATTTCAATATTCACTCATAATTTCATGAATTTTCAATGTTCTGACTCCAAACTTTCAATGTAGCCATTTTTCCACACCACCTTATAAACATAACATATCATTTCTTTAAATCCTGGACAAGATGTGTTTTTTGCACTTGTGGTGTGAAATGACATTTCAGCCAATATACTATAAATGACACATGGCTGGCAGTATAGCCTAGAAGTTTTAATAACGAGCTGTAAATGAGCTTGGCACATCCAGCAGAACTGGATTTCATTCTTACAACCTCCAGTTGCATACTGTGTGACTTTGAGTAAGTCACTTAATCTCATCCGTGCTCCCAGGTTGCCCCTGAAAACAGGAACTTGTGCCTAGGGGCCTTACCCAGTTACCAAAGTCTAAAACAAAAAAATAAAATGTATCTTGAAAATTTGAGGACGAAATAAAAAAAAAAATATGTAACTGTTAACAAACTTTGTATGTAATGCCATCTTCACTAATCTTGTATCCTTTAAAATAGAAAGGTGGTATTGGGAGAAAGTTGGTAGTGGGTGCCAAGGAGGTGAGATGTGGGTTAAGGGGCAATGAATCAAGTAGGGTCTATAGAGACAATAACATCAGTTTATGTCAGTATTGGCTCTGACCAGTTTTTGTTTGTAAGGGTGTTTTCAGAGACTGTAGTCACATTCCATGAGATCAGTAAACATACGAACATATGAAACTTGCCAGCAGAAACCAGCCTCATGGACTGTCAAGTCTACTTGAATGTGCATCTGACACCCCTATACTGCAGCTGCCCCACCCCCACCCCCCTCTAACTCTCGGAAAATGCTCAGTGTTGTTTACCCAGCCCCCTTCCTTGCCCTGTCCCCTGCTGTTTTGAAACTGCGCACTGTCCTGCATGCCACCACCTCCTCTGGTAGAACATTCCAGTTTGACACCACCCTCTCAGTGAAAGAATGCCTCCTCTTCTCCCTCCTGAATCTGCCATCCTTCAGTCTTAACCCGTGCCCCCTCATGTCCCTTCACATCCTTAGCTTAAACAACGCCTCTGTAGTAGATTTGCTGATCCCCCTCATGTATTTGAAAGTTCAATCATATCCCCCCCAATCCCTTCTCTCTTCCAGAGTGTACAAACTCAAGTGTCTCAGCCTTTCTTCATGTGTTCTACCTTCCATTCCCTGTATTATTTGTTTTGCCCTACATTGCACCACCTTGAGCAGCCTGATATCCTTCTTCAGGTACCGATGCCACTACTGCATGCAGTACTTCAAATGTGGCCTTACCAAGGACCTGTACTGGGGCAGGATCACATCCTTGTGTCTGGATGAGAACCCCTGTGCAATGCACCCCAGAATCCTATTGGCCTTAGCCGCAGCCTTCCTGCAGTGAGCAGAGTTGTTCATGCTCCCCATTACTATGACCCCTAGATCCTTCTCCTCCTCAGTGACACCAGCTGCACCCCACCCACCCAATAGTCTCTCCTTGCGTTCTTCACCCTGAGGTGCATAACTTTGCACTTCATTGCAATAAAACTCAATTGCCACCATGCTGACCACTTCTCAAGTCTGGTTAGGTCACCCAGTAGCTTTTGCCACTCCTCTGTATCATCCACAAGTACCCCAATCTTGTTGTCATCAGCGAACTGATCTTGCTCCCAACCCTGTGTGCAATATCTGATATGAACAGACCAAACAACATCAGCTCCAGCACAGAGCCCTGTGGCACACCACTGGTCACTGGCATAGGAGATGTGCATTCCCCCCCTACAACCACCAGATACAGTCTATCTTCCAGCCAATTCTGGATCCAGTTAGGCATCTTAGCCCCCATCCCTACATATTTCAGCGTTTCCCCCAGCCACGCACAGGGGACCGTATCAAAGGCCTTGCTGAAATCCAAATATAGGACATCCACTGCATGGCCCTTATCCAACTCCCTTGTGACCCAGTCGTAGTATTCTATGAGGCTGGTCTGGCATGATCTCCCAGAGACAAACCCATGCTACTTCCCATCCTGGAACTTATTGACCTCCAGGAAGGTTACCAGTCTCTCCTTCAAGATTGGTTCCATAAGTTTATTCACTATGGAAGTGAGACTGACAGGTCTGTAATTACCCAGCTCATTCTTTGTGCTGCTCTTGTGGATAGGCACCACATGAGCCAACCTCCAGTCCTGCGGCATGCATCCCATGTCCAGGGAGGTGTTGAACAGGTCAGCTAGTGGCACCTTTGCCATCTTCCTCAACACCCTAGGGTGAATGCCATCTGGACCTGGTGCCTTATCCACCATAAGTGCCTTCAGACCTTTAAATACCTTGCTTTCCAGAATTATCCCAATAGTCACTTCCTCCCCCCTCATCCGCACCCTCCCAGTCCATGAAGATAGCAGACCTCCTTCCTCCCTCATGAACACAGAGCAGAAGTATTCATTCAGTACTTCTGCCTATTCCTCCTCCTTCTCTTTCCACCCCCAGACCTCTTTATCCAGTCTATCCAGTCCCTGCAGTTCCTTTTCTCCCTTACAGATTTTAGGGGGGCAGTCTTTGGGAAAATGGGGAGATGCTTGAAAGAGGCATTAATGGGAATGGGGCAAGAATCAGGGGTTGAGGAACAGTGGGCAATATTTAAAATGGGGATTACAAGAGCAACAGAATTCTGCATTAAGCAGGTTAGCAAGAGGAAAAGGAAGAGGAGGCCTATATAGTTTTCCAAGGAGGTAGCGGAGAAAGTGAAAGCCAAAAAGATTGCCTTCAGGCAATAAAAAAAGACACGGGCAGCAGAGGATAGGGAGAAGTACCAGAGAAGCAAATGGAGGCAGGGAGGTCAGAAAGTGAAGCCAAAGTTCAGGTAGAAGAGAACATTGCAAAATCAGTGGGTAGAGGGAACAAAACATTTTCCAGGTACATAAGTGAAAAAAGAAAGGCAAATGGAGGGATAGTGAGACTGAAAGGGGGAGGATGGAGGCTGCATGGAGGATGACAACATTAAAGCTGACATATTGAACAGGTATTTCTGCTTAGTCTTTACTGAGAAAGATGAGGGTAGTAGACCTGAAGGGAGTACAAGGGGTTGGAACAGCACAGAAATAGACACAAGTCCCTTTACATGAGAAAGGATCTTGAAGGAATTGGAAGGAATAAGAGTTGATAAAGCAACGGGGCCAGATGGGGTGTACCCCAGGATCTTAAAAAACTAAGAGAGGTGGCAGCTGAAGCTCTGGCAATCCTGTTTAGCTGATCACTGGAAACAGGGAAGGTACCCAAAGACTGGAGGACAGCAGATGTAGTTCCCTTACACAAAAGCAGGAACAAAGAGAAAGCAGGGAACCACAGACCAGTCAGCCTCACCTCAGTAGTGGGTAAGATCATATAAGCACTACTGAAGGAGAGATTGGTGGAACATCTGTTTGCCAATGGACTACAGGACCCAAGGCAGCATGGTTTCATCAGAGGGAGGTCATGTCAGACCAACCTCATTGAATTGTTTGGCTGAGTGACAAGGGAGGTGGATCGGGGAGGGCAGTGGATGGCCTATCTGGACTTCAGCAAGGCCTTTGACACTGTGCCACACAGAAAGCTATTAAACAAACTAGAAAATATGAGAGTGGGCAGGACAGTAGTGTAGTGGGTAGGTAACTGGCTGGATGACAGGACACAGAGGGTGGTGGTAAATGGCTGTCACTCAACAGAGGGAAGAGTGATCAGTGGGGTACCACAGGGATCAGTGCTGGGACCAGTCCTATACAACATCTTCATCAGTGACATTGCATGGGACCTAGAAGGCAGACTTTCGCTGTTCACTGATGACACAAAGCTCTGTAACAGAGTGGACACACTAGAGGGTGTAGCCAGAATGAGGAGGGACCTGCAGAAACTTGATGAATGGTCAGGAGGTTGGCAGTTGAAATTCAGTGCAAAGAAGTGCAAGATAATGTATATGGGCACAAAACCCCTGGAACAACATATCAGTTATGGGGTGAGGATACAGCATGCACCAAGCAGGAAAGAGACCTTGGGGATATCATCTCTGATGAACTCAAGGTAGGGAAACAGTGCGACAAGGCAGCAGGTTAAGCAAATAGGATGCTGGGATGCTTAAGCAGGGGCATTACCAGCAGGAAAAGGGAGGTCATAATTCCACTATATAAGACACTAATGAGGCCCCACCTGGAGTACAGTGCACAGTTCTGGAGACCTTACCTATGTAAGGACATAGGCAGGGTAGAGAAGGTTCAGAGCAGGGCAACAAAGATGGTACATTGATTGCATCACAAGTCTTATGAGGACAGGGAGGAACAGAATGCAGGAATACACTGTTTTTCAGCGCAAAAGATGTTCCAGGACTAGAGGGCATGGGATGAAGTTGGAGAGAGTGCAATTCAGAGGAAACGTGAGGAAAAATTTCTTCACAGAACAGGTGGTGGACAAGTGGAACACTCTGCCAGAGGAAGTAATGGGGGCTGAAACAATCACAGGATTTAAGAATGTGTGGGATAGACATAAGGGAATTCTGGAGGTCAGGGGTTAGGGGTAACAGACTTCCAGGAATACATAAAGTGAATGTATCTATGAATCTATAGAATTCCTTTTTCCCCTCCCTGATACCGCAAGCCGGCCTTGACTCCTTGGAGGCCTTGTCCTTTCTTACTAACTTGGTTACCTCCTTGGACTTCCTCGTATACATCTCCCTGTTCTCCTCCCTCTCAGATATTTTCAGTCTCTTAAAAGCCACTGTCTTCTCCCTCACCCCCTCCAGCACATTCGTGGTCATCCAGCATGGTACCTTAGCCCTGATCTTCTTGCTCAGAGTCCTGGTGCAGGCTACAGAGCCTCCCTCAGCCCAGACTTTATGATATCTCACTTCTGTTGTGCATCCATTTCTGACCTAATCCCCTCAAGGTGCCCCCTCAGTATTTCCCTAATCCTCCCAAAGTCCACCCATCTGAAGTCTACTACCCTTGCTGCTGACCCCACAGCCTCCCTGCTCATGCTGAGCATGAACCACACTGAAAAGTGGTCACTCCCAGCTAGTGGGTTCTCCACCCTTAGCTCCCTCACCATCTCCCCATTTGATAATACCTGGTCCAATGTATTACCTAGCTGAGTTGATTCACTAACCATTTGTGCAAGATGGCTATCCTGGAATGTATCCAGAAGTACCTGTTCCCTGGCAATGGAAGTGGCTTGGGTTCCCTAATCCACCCTAGGGAGATTGAGGTCACTCACGATCACCACACTCCCCTTACTACATACTCATTGAATCTGATCCATCAACTCCCTATCCAACTCCTTGGACTGCGCAGAAGGCCTATACACCACCCCTAGCCTCAGTTTCCTACCCCTTGAATCCAGGAACTGCATTCACAGTGCCTCTGTCCTCCCCTCCTCCCCCTCATCCCTTTTGCAGCTAATGACCTTCTTTGCGTAAATTGCCAACCCTTCCCCTTTCCCAACCCCTCTGTCCTTCCTATAAATCCTGTACCCAGGGATCGCTAGATCCCAATCCTGGTGTTGGCTGGACCATGTCTCCATGATGGCCGCAATGTCCACCATTCCTACGTTTAAGAAAGCTTGCAGTTCAGCTACTTTGTTACCTAGGCTCCTCGCATTCAGGGAGACCACCCTCCACCCATTATCCACCTCATCCCTACCCCGTCCCCTCTCTACCTGACCCTTCCTTCGCAACCCAATCTTGTTACAAACACTGCTGTTATAGAGGGGTCAGCTTGTTTATATAAATATAGTTGTATTCTCTTGTACAGCCTGTATGCAACCCTTCTCTTTAATTTGGCATCGTGCATCCATCCCAAGTGCCACTGAAGTAACTGACTCCAACCCAGTTCTGAAATGCGGAAATGTGAGCTCCCTCTAGGTGTGCCTAACCCCTCTGACTGTTGAATATGGTAGTGGAAGACAAGCCCCAGTTTTGCTCTACTTCTCCAACTCCTTGAATGTGGAATGAAGCACTGGGGCAAATCCTCAGTGGAGCTAAACTGACCCTTACTTTTCCGACTGTTGTTAATGTATAGGGCATCAGGAACCCATCCTCAGTGCTGCTGTCTTCCAAAGATCCCTTGACTGATTAATGCAGAACTTTGAGCCCATCTCAGGTATCACTGCACTGCTTCAGACTCCCCCAATTGAAGAAAGCATCACCAGAATCACATCTTTAGAGCTGCGTACTGCGCCAGCTCTCTGACTGAAGGACTACACAAAAATGAGCCCATCCCAGAGGCCGATGACTGCTCTGACCTCCCACCTGCTGCAACATGCCACATTAGCAGTCTATTCACTGTGCTTCTGACTGCCCCAGCACCCCCACCGCGAGTGATAGATATGACAGCAGTGAACATGTTCCTATCCCTGGTGCTACTGGTGTCCCATGAAAATAGCAAATGCTAAACAGTGAGGGAATAATGGCACATCAAAAATAATGAATGTCATTTTGGTGACATGGTTTTCATAGCACCTGGTTATTTAAGCAATGAGGCAGTAATGTCATTCAGCTCTGTAGGGAGTAAATGTAGGGAGTAATGTAGTTGCCAGTGTCAGCTGGAAAACCATGCTGGCACTGCAGCCTAGAGATTTGAGTCATCACTTTGTATATGGTTGCTGTGTCCAGCATACCTGGGTTCGAAACTTGCTGTCACAGAATTTTTTTTGGAAAATGTTGTGCCTGCTTTCATGCCAGCCCCGCCCCTGGGTGAGAATATAAAATCTTCCCTCCTCCTGAGTTTCCACCCCTTCCTGATTTGAGCTCCCTTCCCGGAGTCAGAATATATGATCTGCCCCCTCCCAAGTTTCTTCCCTTGCCTGAGTTGCGTCCCCCTGGAGAATATCCCCACCTCCCGAGTTCCTCCCCATTCCCAAGCTGCATTCCACCTGGTGATTATTATATATTTTAATGTGGTTGTGAGGGGCAAAGTCCCCCCCAAAAGTCACGGCGGCAGTGTTTTCATGATTTGCACTGGTCGCTGTTATTTGCAGTCACTGTATGTGCACCAGTTGTGATTTTTGTAACTGCTGTTTTTTTTTTCACAGTTTTGACATGGAACCGTGCCACTCACTGCGTCTGCCCCTGCCAACTCTAGAATGCAATACCTTGAGTCAATCCCAGCATAGCTTAAGCCCCCTGACCACCCCAACTGTAACTTGTTACAACAGTAGTCCATCTCTCATGTCACTAAAGACCTCCTAAGCCCAGCCACTATTTAGTGCACAAGGATCTCAGCACCAACAGCACAGTCCCAGTGCCACCACAACCCCTCCAACCCCCCTTCACTCCCACATGGTGACTTATCCAACCTCATTACTTAATAAAGGTTCCAGATTGCCTATTGGCCTTCAATGGTTGGAAAACAGATAATGCAGAGGAGTCCTTCACAAGCAGTCCCATAAAAACAAACAAAAAAAAACACGCTTTTGATAGCAAGAAGACGGCTGCTCCCAGAATGCTGATATAAAAAAGCCTGGGTGCTTGTCAAGCAGCAGGACAGTGGAAGGGTTAGTAAACTAAAGCAACAAATGAGTGGTGATGAGTCAGGAATATAATTCCTAGTAAACTGACTGAAGTGTATAACAACCATGCTTGAAGAAATGGCTTCAGGCCATGAAACATCACAAATTAGTGGAAGAAATCAAAATAACTGTTGGAAGATTTTGGAGCATAGCCAACCCCACTACTTACCTTCTATGCCAGATGCTTTCTGTGTTTCATTATCAAGCATTGTAAAGAAATGATCTCTACTTCATCACACCATGGTATGAAATAATAAAAATAAGATGAGAACTGGCCAGCAAAGTATGTGGTGGAATTTTGGTTTGGTCACTTTAAGTGACTATTTCATGGACCATACCTTTTAATCAAAAGCTGCTTATTAGAACAAAACATTCAGCTGGTCAAGATTGGAGTTCATTGCAAGAAACCAGATTATCAATAGAAGTGGCAAAGGTGGGAACAGCTCCTCATGGGGTTTCTTGCAGAAATAATCCAAAATAAGCTTTGTGGACCTCTTCTCCTGAGGAAATCATAGGGGAAAGACTCAACGATCATCTACATACAGTAGGACACCTGATGAAATGTGATTATTTGCCTTATCCACATCATACCTAGTACACTTGCCCCTACCCTATGAGTTTTTCCTTAACTACTCACAGTGGTCATCACAATTCTCAGAGATTAAAACATCAGAGTATTTCCATATCTCAATTACATTCTAATTAAGATGCCAAGGGAGCATGAGGCCACAAGCATGGTGTTTACTCTAACATTATATCTCTGCAGACATGATTTCATCATCATTTCTAACAGGAGATCACTCATTTCCTTGCAACAACTGTTACATATCAGACCCATGATTAATCAGCTGGTAGCACAACAAAAGGCCATGATCTAGAAATATGTGATGGAACTTGGTACTGGGAATGGAGAGGTTAACATCAGTCCAAGACATTGGCAACTCATAGAAACCCTGTACTGTGTGCTTAAGCCCTTTGCGGAGGCTACCTGTATGACAAGGTCCCAATCCACAGCAGTGCTGGCATACATGCAATTCGTGTGTTGCTGTTTCTGGCCCTTGTAGCTGTGTCCCTGATCCTGACCAACAATTTGTAGTATCCCTAACACCCACATGCCCTTGCCCATGCATGCTGAACATTATGCTGGCACAATAAGTGGCCTAGAGTGTAGAGCTAGTCCAGTCATAAGGCATCCATTAGGATACAAAAGTATGTCAGGTTGGCCAGCAAGTGAATCCCCTACCAAGCATGGAGCAGGGGATTGTGAGTTTTGGCAGTCTGCCTGAACTGCTATGTACTCTACCGAAAGGAGTTTGAATATTTACAAAAAAATAAATTCTGCCTGGCGGCCTTCCACCTCTCCATGTTGCTTTGAATGGCTGGGGGAAACTTCAGAGAGGAATGTTTAGGGCCAAATCTGTCTGCGTGTCCTCCTGACTCCTATCCGCAATGTGCTCTCACTCTGCTCCTCCACCGAAGGCCTGCTAGTGATTTCCAGGGCTCGGCTGAAGACCTCAAGGGATTGATCATTCAAGGTGGTGTGCCTAGCCCTGTAAAATTAGCTTCCAAGATCCTTGAGGGAGGCCCCATTAGTGGCAGTGTTTAAGCAGGGTCTGAAGGCGCATCTTTTTTGAGAGGCATTTGAAAACTGTTTATGCATCTCAGGAAATAGCAGACTGCTGAACTGTTTATTTTAAATAAGGATTTTATTTAGGTATTGCTGTTGCTTGTGATTGCTGCTATTAATATATGTTGATATATGTTATTTATTCTAACTTTTGCCTACTGGTACAGTTCCCAGGCTTCAGGATGGGGGGCTTGATAAATAACATTTTACTTACTTACTTATTTACTTACTTACAAATCATCATCTGGTCAGCTAGGCAAAGGGAGGGATAGTGAGGCTGAATAGAATGGATGGTGGGTGGGCAGGGAGGGACAATGAAAAAGCAGTGATACTGAACGATTATTTCTGCTCAGTATTCACAAAAGAGGAGGAGGGGGAGGTGCCTAATCCAATTAATAGAAGCACTCTGGATAGGGGGGTCGATCGCAGTCCTTTCACAGAAGAAAGGGCTCTGAAAGAACTCCTAAAACCGAAGTGGACAACGCAATGGAGCCTGATGGAATTCACCCAAGAATTCTAAAGGAAATAAGGGGAGAACTAGTGAAACCACTGACTACCATTTTTAACAAATCATGGGAGGATGGTGTGGTACCTGAGGACTGGAGAAAGGCAGAAGTGATTCCCCTTCATAAAAGTGGGACCAAGACAGAGGCAGGAAACTACAGACCTGTCAGTTTGACCTCTGTGGTAGGGAAAGTAATAGAATAACTTCTGAAGGAAAGAATTGTTGAGTACCTAGAGACCAGTGGGGCACAGGACCCAAGGCAGCATGGGTTCATAGCGGGAAGGTAATGTCAGGAATCTAATTGATTTCTTTGGCTGGGTGACCAGTAGTAGACCAGGGAGGGCTGTGGACATGGCCTACCTAGACTTTAGCAAGGCATTTGACACAGTCCCACAAAAAGATTAATAGTCAATTATTTACCTGGGAGGGTCCCAGGGTGGCAGCCTGCAAAACATTGGCTGGACAACAGGACACACAGAAGGCAATTGTAAATGGAGTCCACTCTGAAGAAAGAGGTGTTACTAGTGGGGTACCGCAGGGTTCAGTACTGGGTCCAGTCCTTTTTAATGTCTTTATAAGTGACATTGCAGAGGGACCTGAAGGAAAAGTATGCCTCTTTGCAGATGACACAAAGATCTGCAACAGGTTTGATACACAAGGAGGTATGGAAAGGATGAGAAAGGATTTGGCAAGGTTGGAGGAATGGTCAGAAATATGGCAGCTTGTATTCAATGCAAAGAAGTGCAAAATAATGCACCTGGGAAACAAAAACCCAGGGGAAGATTACACAATGGGGGGAGGTAGTAACAACAACAAAAATGGAAAGGGATCTTGGAGTAATGATATCAGATGACCTTAAGGTCAGCAAGCAATGTGAGAAGGCAGTAGGGAGGGCTGGAGGGATACTGGGATGTATAGGGAGAGCATCACCAGCAGAAAACAGGAAGTTGTTATCCCTCTGTACAGACAGTTGGTGAGACCTCATCTGGAGTACTGTGTCCAGTTCTGGAGACCCCATCTCCACAAGGACATATACAGGATAGAGGCAATCCAGAGTAGGGCAACTAAAATGGTTCAGGGTCTGCAAGAGAAGCCATACGAGGAGAGACTAAAGGAGCTTAATATGTATACCCCTGAGGAAAGGAGGGAGAGGGGGGACATGATAGAAACTTTTAAGTACCTCAGTGGAATCAACAAAGTCCAAGAGGGTAGCATCTTTCAGAAAAAGAGATGTGCAAGAACAAGGGGACACAATTTGAAGATGGGGTGGGGGCCGGGGCGGTTCAGGGGCAATGTGAGGAAGTATTTTTTCATAGAAAGGGTGGTGGATGCATGGGACAGCCTTCCTGAGGAGGTTGTGTGGTCTAAAGCTGTAGGAGAATTCAAGAATGAATGGGACAGACATAAGGCAATTTTTGTGGGGGGTAGGAATAAATAGGCTGTTGGTTAACTACGATCTGCAACTTATCCTGTAGGTAGGGAAATGGACAGACTAGGTGGGCCAAGTGGTCCTTATCTGTCGTCAAAGTCTATGTTTCTTTGTGTTTCTATGTTTCTATGATGAAGAACTCTTATGGCATGAGTTGCTTCGAGTAAGTTCTGTGTCCTCCTGATAGCAACTGCAGCACATACAATATATCATGATATAGATTATATACATGCAAGATTTCTGCACCAGCAGATCTGAGCTTCACATGTCCCAGCCTTCCCTTAGTACACACATAGAGTATGCAGGGATCTGTGGAATGAGTCCTAAGTGCAGATGCTGCCAGTCTAAGCCTGATACTACCCATGATTGTCCTTATCAAGTCCAAACTGATCCTGATGATGTCCCACTTTGAAGAGGAGGGTGCTTATGTTGTGCCCCTAGTGGATAATCTTTTAAATGACCATCTAATTAGCAGCATGCAAACCTCTGAACAGAGCCAGAGTGAAAAGATTCCATACTCACCCTCAAAGATTGGCATGGACAAAATAGATCACCAATTACCGTGATCACTTCAGGTTCTTTATTTGTGCTGGAAACAGTGGCAAACCAGCAAGCAGCAAGATCTCTAGCTCGCTCAGTGTTTTGCATATCACTATGCTTTGTCAAGAGTGAACCCTCATGTGACCCCATGAAATCCTCACTTTAAGTACATAATCTGGACGTACTTTGAAGTAAAAAAGGGGGAAATGGGCCATTACTTGGCCCAGACTGAGATGGCTGCTTAATTTGAAATCTCCTTGCTCCTCTCTCCTCTCTGCTCAGTCCGACTTAATCCCCTCTTCATATTCCACTCTTTGCCACAAAGCAACACTCAGCTAGTAATTCACTCTGATAGCTTCTGTTCTGAGGAGAATTTTTTAGTGGTTCCATGTCAAAAGAGCAAAGAAAAAAGAGTGAGTACAAAAAGAGAGACTCAAAAATAGTGAGTGCACATACAGCTACTGGCAATAAAAGTGATCAGTGCACTCCGTGAAAACTGTGCTGCATTGACTTCCTGTGGGGGGCATTGCCCCCAGTACCCCCCTAAAATAATATAACCATCACATGGTGGGCATAACTCGGGAATGGGGAAAAACCCAGGAGGGTGGCAGATAATATATTGAGACTCCAACAGCAGAGCAACCCAGGAAGGGGCAGAAACTCAGGAAGGGGAATACTTTATATTCTTACTTGGAGTAGGGGAGCTGGCACAAAAGTGCGCACAAGACTTTCAAAAAAAGAAAACATCAGTAATGCCAAGTTGTGAGCCCAGGTATGGGCACAGCAATCATACACAAAGCTGGAGACTCTAACCTCCAGGCTACAGAGCTACACAGTTTTCCACCAGACACTGCTGACTACAGTACTCGCTACAGCGCTGAAAGACACCACTCATCACTCAAATAACCAGGCAGGCACTATATTAACACAGTACCAAAATGACATTTGCTATTTTTGACTCATTCTTATTCCCTCATTGTTTTGTGTTCGTTCTTTTGACAGGATGGCTTTTTGAATCAGTTCTGCCTAGGGGGAAATATCACTGGTAAACCTTTTCTGACAGCAGCTAAGTACTTATGACTCATATGGTAACGGGCGGGAGGAAGGCCCTAGAAGTAAAGTGTATCAAGGTGATATTTTCTCGTATCATGTAAGAGCTGGGGGAGGTCAAGGTGACCACCTTCCACAACACAAAGATAGTGGCAACTTCCAATGAGGTGGCAATTCTAGAACTGTGAGCAACAGTCAGGGAGCAGAGTCAACTAATCAAACAGCTCATGGACAAAGTAGACAACCTTAAAAACTGCAATTGCAGGAACAGTCTGTGATTTGTGGGGTTTCTGGAGGGGGTAGAACAAACGGGCACAGCAGCTTTTCTCTAACATGCCCTTCTGATAGTGTTTCAGATAAAAGGGTGACCACCACTTCAATACTGAACAGGCTCACCATTCCCTGGCACACCCAACCAGGAAAGGTGAATGCCCCATGCCAATCCAAGCTTTCTTCCTTAATTTTGCCACCAAAGAAGTCATACTTAATAGATTCCAAAAGCTGGGTTAGCTGTACTGGCAGGACCACAAGTTTCACATGTACCAGGACTTTTCAAAGGACCTCTCCTCTAAGAGATGGGAGTACACTGAAGCTATGCATCCCATGTACAGACTTGGACTACAGTTCTCACTAAGATACCCAGTGACCATGAGAGTGGTGGATAATGGGATCACTCTATTTTTTTCAACCCCAGAGGCCCTGATGCATTTCTTATGCCAAACATGGCCATGGCAGAGAAAGCCCTGAGCAGCAAATCACAAGGCCACCCCCCAACATTCATATGAGACTCCCAAGGTTATGGACACCAGTACACCACACCCATACCTGGCTGATCAACGGAAAAGTCTGGGGGTTTCAGAGGCCTAGTCACTCACTTCCCTAAGCTGCAAACATCACCTGAACAGTCAGTAGCAGAAGAGAGACCCTGGGGACCAGCAGTTTCAATCCTGCAGCCACAGTCAGCACAACCCACAAGTGCTACAGTGCAACAGAACACTCCGGACTAAGGCTGGTCAATCTTGAATCAAGTTCACAACAAATCCTAGGTGTCCATTGTTTCTGATGTGGTACCACTACCTCCAACTCCCATCAAAGGAACCTGCCCTGCAAACTCGAGCCCAGTGTCAGAAACCTAGCCACTGCCTCTGCTATCAGAGAGTCCCTCTCCTTCTGGCTGAACAGTGAGTACTGATCTTTAATCATTCATTTTAGTTTTCTGCACTGGGAGTTGGGGGGTGTAATGGTGTGGGATAAAAGATGGACACAACACAGATCTTATACGTTTAACACACTTTGTCTAGTGTGATATTTATTGCTTCATAAACATTTCTTCAAGGCAGAGGCAGAAGAAAAACTTCATAATGAAAATAATAAAAAGAAAATAAATACAAATCATGCTTTAAAGACGTGGCAAACTTCCTCTCACTGTCCACTCAGTAGTAGTATGGGACTTCGCTCAGTCCTCTAATGGCCAGCAGGAACTGACCCTGCCTGCCTCCTTTGGGCTAGGGTAGTACTTATACCCCTGCCCAATGAGGTCATGTAACAATAGCGTCATCAGTCAAAGAACTTTTTATTTTAGGCTTCCAATTTATATAATACCTGAGAGCCTTCTAAACAGTATTCAACTTAGTATTAAGGCATACATAAGAAAAGTAACCACATATGGGCAAAAAAAGGTTAGTAGCAGTTGGAAAACTTTCCACTGCAGGATGTTTGACGGCAGTATTTGTATAAAAATGGCCACTAGAGGCAGCTGCTGTCCTAAAGAGAGCAATCCTGTTGCCGATTTCCTCCGGTACTGCACAGAAGATACCGCCGGTAAGTGCAAGCCTCTTTACAAAAATAATATTTTTTGGGTCTCCTTCTCCTGGGGCTGTGTGGGTGGCTGTTTGTGCTTGTCTGTGTCTGTAGGTTAGTTTTTGTTCATTTATATGTTTTTCTACTGGGAATACCTGCACCATTCTTGCACACAACATTGGTGAAAGTCTCCTGGACTGAATTTCTGCAAATCGTCATTATCAGGTATCAGCTTTTTAATTTTAAATCAACTTTCTTGAAGCCTTCCCAATGAAGCATATGCCTTACAACTAATCTTACAAACATGGTGATGCTGGGTCCTGCAACTGAATCAACATTTTCAACATTCTCGTCTGACCACTCTTGAAGCAGCTGCACTTGTGGACTTTAAAGAACAAAGGAATTTTAACACATTTTGTGACTGAATCAACATTTTTGTCTGACCTACTCCCAAGGTATTGTACTTGTCTCTGAGGACTTTGAAGATCAAAGGAAACATACAGACAAAAGGATTTCACACATTGCATATGCACAGGCCACAGTTTATCACCTTTCAGGAATTTTAACATATTATGTGATCCTGGATCTCAACAGTTCATTTCCTGTGGATGTAATTAATCATCAGCATTTTTCCTTTGCTATTTCCTGGTGTGCTTGTTAGACCACCCAAGTGCCACCACCTCTGCTCTACCATGGATTACTCTATCCTCCTAGTTCTTCTATTCGCTGTGGGTGCCACAGGCCCACGATGCCAAGCTGGACCACTACCACCCCTGCGAGAACCTGCTCTTGACAAAAATGGACTATATGACACCCCAACGCCAACTTTGCAGAGGGAGCTCCAGCTTTCCACCACCTGCATCCCATCTGCTAGCCCGGGGCCCCTGACACCTGCCATGGTTATCAACATTACCATTTTCATGCCCATAAAGATCACCCTGGTGAACGCTCACCTCCCTCATCGCAAGAGCAGGAGGCGCAAGATCTGCTCCACCATTTGCATAAACCTCTCAGTCAGGAAAATAATATTCATGCTTCTTCTTCTATCAGGTAATGTCCATGCCAATCCTGGCCCACCACCAGTATCAAACGCAGGGGGAAACACGAGTAAAGGCCTGAAAGTAGCTGCACTGAACATCTGCAGCCTCACAGCAAAGTTTAACCTACTCCAAGCGTGGATGTCCCACCATGTACCTGACATTCTCTGTCTGACAGAGACCTGGCTGTCAAGCAAGATAAAAAGACAATGAAGTGATGCTCCTGGGATATCAAACATTCAGCAAAGACAGGTGTGGCAAGAGAGGCGGAGGAGTCCTTATCTATGCCAGGGATTACCTGTGCTGCTCGGTCCTCCCTGTTACCAGGGTCAAGGATGATCATGAACTACTAGCAATAAAAGCACAGGTTGGACGGCATGGCAAATCTCTAATCTTAGCCTCGGTTTATCTTCCACCCACTAAAGCCAGGGATGGCTTCCCAAAAATACTGGATACAACTGCTACCCTTTCTCAGGGCACAGATCTTCGCATAACAGGTGACTTTAACATCAACTGGGAGAGCAGGGAATCCACGCCTTTCAAGGACATGGTTGCTACTTCCAATCTGACCCAACTTGTAGACAGCCCAACAAGGCGGAACCACAAAACAGGAAAAGACACCATCCTCGATTGGCTCCTCTCGAATTACCCTTCTCGGATCTCTGAACTTAAGGTCCTGCCTTACAGCTTAAGTGATCACTCCCCAGTCACTTTCACATGGTCAAACAAATTGAGTAAGCCTCCGCCTATCATAATTAATAGTAGGGACTTGGGGAAGGGCAAGCTCAGGGCCCTCTCCTCTGCCCTCTCCCAGTATGACTGGTCCCCCATCAATTATGTGCCTACTATTGACCAGGCCCTAAGTTTCTTTATAGAGGGCTTCAACAAGATTTGCAATATCTTTGCACCACTGAGGAAAAGAAAAATTCAGGGTCAAGTTAATGGTTGGATCACAGGGGGTCTCCTCGCCCAGATGAAGGAAAGGGACAACCTCTGGGAAAAATCCAGGTCGTCTCACAGCAAACACAACTTCCAATGCTATAGAGCTGCAAGAAACCACTGCACCAACCTTATCCACCAAGCAAGGCCAACTTCCACAAGGAGCAGCTTAAAAAACTTGGGGCAATGGGAAGAGTTTTGGGAGAACATCAAAAACCTTCTTGGGGGAGGATGAGAGAAGAAGTCCCCACTCGCTCAATATTAACAACTTCGCATTACTGACCCTCGGCACATCGTGGATTCTCTCACAACAAAGATGCATTGACCTGACTGGAGTGCTACCCCCCAACTACCTGTACCCTGCTAGGGAACAACAAACTAAACTGCACGCCTCAAGGGGGGCTCACCTTTCTTCTACTTCAAAAAGTGTCAGTGAAGGAGGCTTACAAATACATAAAAAATTACTAGGCAAGATCAGAATGGGGAGTGATGGAATCAATATGAAACTCCTATCCCTAACACTGGATGTCATCATCGTGCCAGTTACAAAACTATTTAACAAATTGCTGGCTTTTGCACAGTTCCTCGGGATCTGGAAACAGGCTCTCATGATGCCGGTGCACAAGAACAGTGATATGACATGCACTGCCAATTACAGGCCGATATC
Organism: Neoceratodus forsteri; assembly: GCA_016271365.2. Classification (NCBI taxonomy): domain Eukaryota; kingdom Metazoa; phylum Chordata; order Ceratodontiformes; family Ceratodontidae; genus Neoceratodus; species Neoceratodus forsteri. The sequence goes on from CM057455.1 coordinate 707,066,748, forward strand.
CATCCTCTCTCCCTTATCTAAAGCCCTGGAAAAGATTGTGGCCACCCAACTCATAGATTACCTCAACAAATACAACCTGTTATGTCCCAACCAACATGGCTTCAGGCAGAATCATAGTACCACCACAGCTTTGCTGGACTACACTGACTACACTCACAAGGCACTAGTGGAAGGAAAGCTGGTGTGGTCAGGCTTCATAGACCTCACCAAAGCCTTCGACACTGTCAATCACTCTCTCTCCTCCTGACTCAACTACAGAACCTGGGGGTTGCAACCAATGCTGTCTGCTGGTTCAAGGACTACCTAACACACACAAGCCAATGTGTAAAAATTGGGCACACAGTATCTAGTTCCAATGAGGTATCTTTAGGGGTCCCACAGGGGTCAATACTGGGGCCTTTACTATTCAGCCTCTTCCTAAATAATCTTCCTGATGCCTGTGACACTAAACTGATACTTTATGCAGATGACGCTGTGCTTCTCACCAGCAGTTCATCAATAGTCGCCCTCCACTCCGAGCTGCAGGCATCCTTCTACAAGCTGGAAGACTGGTTCTGTAGCCATAAACTTCTATTAAACTGCAAAAAAACCAAGGTGATGCTCACAGCCAGCCAACAGCATAAAAATAAGTTCCCTCCCCTCACCATCTCCAATAAAGTCAGTGAGCCACTGGAAGAAGTTCAGACCTTCAAGTACCTGGGGGTCACCGTTGATGACTGCCTCACCTTCACCCAACACATCAACACAGTGTAAAGGCAGTGAACACCAAGCTGGGTGTACTATATAGGCATAAAAAGTATCTCACTCCAGAGGCCCTCTGTCTCTCAGTCTCCAGCTCGATCCTTTCTACCATCTACTATGGATTGGTGGTCTACAGCGCAGCAACAGACACTGCACTGAAAAGGATTCACATTGCCCTCAACAAGGCATGTAGGCTCACAATGGCTGCAGATCGAAATACCCACAACTGCTCCTTATACAAGGAGACCAATTGGCTGCCACTAAAGAACAGGATTATATTCCAAACATGTCTCCTTGGAAAAAAGCCACTAATGGATAAAACCGCCGCATGCATTTCTAGCATCTTAACACCAAGTGCTACCAGCTATACCACCAGAGGCAGGATGCGGGGGGTCCTATCAACACCTTTCCGTCGAACTGTGCAGGGACAGCGTGCTTTCAGCTGTAGGGTCCCCCAATGGTTCAATGAAATCCCAGTGCACATTCTAAACTCCCAATGCATCTTGCAATTAAAAAATGGTCTAAGGCAACACCTTCTTACTAGGATAGTTTGTGACTGCCACTAGGACTCTAACACCCATAATGCCCACTCATCCACATTCTCCTTCCCCTTCCTTTAACCCCCACTCTTCCCTCTTGCCCTATCCCTCTGTCTTCCTCTCCCCCCTGTGCCTTTTCTCCCACTGGATCAACCTTAAAACCAACCTACTACCACTACCTCCCAACTTCCTAGACAAAGCCACTTCTTTGGCCGCCCACTCCCCAGTCTCCCCTTCCCCTCACCTTGACTCCTCCTTGGACTCTCACACAAGGTGTCAAACCCTCTTTATCTCCTTCTCTACATATAAACACTGTCCTTTACCCTAGTTGAATGCTCTTGACGCTGTACTATCACCATTGGTACTATGAATGACATTGTAACCTTATTGTATACTAGCTACCTACTATTCGAATATTCTATGTAAACTGTTATTGCTGTCATTGTCACTGTTTGACTTGAAACCTTTGTAAAAGAGCTCTGAGCTCAAAGGTATGATCCAAATCCTTAAATAAATAAATAAATATTTTATTAGGTTTTCTCCACAAGGAAAACCTCTAGGGTGTTTGAAATACCACGCTTGCTGTAACTTCCAACTTTACATTGGGGGAGAGCTGTTCTCTATAAGAAAACCAAAACTTCATTTGTAGTGTATATTTTATATCAGCTCTACAAGTCTTAATATAACCAGGGCAAAGAAATATCAACTCAAATAAATGTGCAGACTTTGTGCTGATTTATTTACAGGCTATTCTGCTATGAACAGAAGTAAAGTAAATGTGGAACTGAAGAGGTCCTGATGGCTGCATTTGCAAGCCGATGGAAAGAATTTCATTTTGGCCTATTTTTATGAATGGGCCGGTTTTACTGTTTTGCAAACAACCTCCATTGTCTGTCTAAATAGAAGAAGGTGCTTGTAACAGTTTATTTGCAGCCTGGCGAGGCTGTCCCTTCTTTTATGGCAAGTGCCAGGTTATTGCATTGCACGGTTTTACAGGGAAAGCAGCCACATGGCTGGAACCACACCAGGAGACCGTTAGAGGAAAAGAAGAGGAGAGAGAGAGAGAGAGAGAGAGAGAGAGAGAGAGAGAGAGATAGACTTCTCTACATGCAGTAATATGTAATCTTTACATATTACTTTACAATTACTAGAATTCAGGGCTAAAAAGAATTCAAATAACAATGTGTACAAGGCACAGCAAGTTTTGTAGCATATAAGCTGAACCAAGCATGCCACAAACAGCAGGACTTTAGCAGCTCTGCTTAATTTAGTATGGTTCTTTACTTTTGTAGCTGCTGCTCTTGCTCCGCTACTCGTTTAAAAATTGCCTGTTTATTCAGCTGTAGTATTTCACTGCAAGAGCTACAGCCTATGTACCTCGATGATCTTTTCTCTCCTGCCTTAATACTTTTTAACAGATACGGAGTGGCAAAAGGGGGACTAAAGGATACAAAAAGAAGAAAGGGGTTGCTGCTCCAGTCCTACCACTAGCATTAGTGTCCTTGTCATTCTTTGGTATTTTTTTCATCTTTCCTTCCTTAAAGAACTACACATAGGGAGCAGCAGGGAGGTAAAGTGTATACAAAGGGAAAAAGGGAATGCCTGTTCCACAACTCACTGAGCTCATTTGTAACTTTCTTATTTCTATGAATGGCAAAAAGCCATACTTTCTACTACAAGTATGTTTTTATCATACATGCTAACATGGCTTGGAGGTCACAATTTTTACCTCCCTATTTCTGGACCTAAAGAGGATATAAGAAAATAAGCAGGATTTAGAAAGAGGAGAGGGAGGGGGTCACCCGAAGGTGGCCTATCTTTCAGACTAGAAATAAAAAGGGATAGCACAAAAAGTATTGAAAGTCTGTTACAACAGAGTTTTGAAAGACAAGAAGTGGTCCAATTCCATGGCAGGGAGTTCCCTTGTCACATATCACCCACCTTAAGAGGGGAACAGTTTTCTAACAGAAAATCATTTGCCTCCTTCCCTATGCCTGGAAGGGGATAGAGCTTCTGCCCATTCACTCCAGAGGCTCTGTCTCAGGGTACCTTTTTGACAACTAATGCACCCGAGCGGCACCCAGCTCACTAGGCAGCCTTCCTCATCAGCATCCGTGGCCGACACCCGACTATCCGTGAACCTCCTGCTGCCCTCCTGGTTCCCTCTCCAGGACACAGCAAGCAAGGTACAGCCTCTGATTTCAGCTCGGTTCCCCTTAGCTCCGGCCAGCTCCTGATTGGTGCGGCGCTTGGCTACTGGGCCCTGATTGGTCTGACTGTCACCGAGACCCCAACTGATTGGAGTGCCTTTTTTGCCTATCGTTTTCTAGTCGAAGCGCTCCTAGTTAGTGGCAATTTGGTAGATTTTTGTGTTAGGCTGGTAGAATTTTTCTGTCTTTATTGTACTTTAAACCCTGCATTTATATGTAATTGTGATTAAGCTTTTACAGTTCTTTTTATTGTAGTGTGGCCTGCTCGTTCTAAGCTTTGGACATTGTTTTAACTTGCCTCTGCCTCTCTATCTGCACCTCTGCATGACTACGCTCCCCCTGCTTTTTTTAACCCTCTTCAACTCATTGTGTATTTAATCCTGTACCTCCCTGTTGTTGACTCTGACTAAGCTCCCTCACCTAGCTCATCTCTAACTCCTGGTCTCACGACTTTTTCTCTCTCACACTCACCTCGCAACCATCACCCCCCCCCCACACCACCTTTTTTTTCCTTTCTCTTAACTACTCCTGTGACCTCATCCTTTGTCTACCTTTAATCTCCAACCAAGCTTTCTCACCACTTATCCCCTTTTTGTTATTAGTGCTATAGAACTTAATCACCCCCACCCCCCCGCTGACAGTCTGCCGCCAGCCTCCTGGCACATCCCAGTTGCAAATTATAACTCTTCTCTCTTTGCTCCCCCAGATTGACTCCTGCGCCTGAGGGGCACCTGGCTTGCTAGGCGGCCCTCCCCATCGGCATCCATGGCCACCGCCCGACCATCCGTGAACCTTCTGCCGCCATCCTGGTTCCTTCTCCCGGATACGGCAAGCAAGGTACAGCAACTGATTACAGCTCGGTCCCCCATAGCTCTGGCTGGCTCCTGATTGGTGCGGCGCTTGGCTACTGGGCCCTGATTGGTCTGACCGTCACCCAGACCTCTACTGATTGGAGCGCCTTTTTTGCCTATATTTTTCTAGTCTAAGCACTCCTAGTTAGTGGCAATTTGGTAGATTTTTGTGATAGGGTGGTATAATTGTTCTGTCTTTATTGTACTTTAAACCCTGCATTTATACGTAATTGTGATTAAGCTTTTACAGTTCTTTTTATTGTAGTGTGGCCTGCTCGTTGTAAGCTTTGGACATTGTTTTAACTTGGCTCTGCTTCTCTAGCTGTGCCTCTGCATGACTACGCTCCCCCTGCTTTTTCTATCCCTCTTCAACTCATTGTGTATTTAATCCTGTACCTCCCTGTTGTTGACTCTGACTAAGCCCCCTCTCCTAGCTCATCTCTAACTCCTGGTCTCAAGACTTTTTCTCTTTCATGCTAACCTCGCAACCATCACCCCCCCACACCACCTTTTTTTTCCTTTCTCTCTTAACTACTCCTGTGACCTCATGCTTTGTCTACCTCTAATCTGCACCCTAGCTTTCTCACCACTTATCCCCTTTTTGTTTTCAGTGCTATAGAACTTAATCACCCCCAGCCCACTGCTGATTTTCTGCCTCTAGCCTCCTGGCACATCCCAGTTGCTAATTATAACTCTCCTCTCTTTGCTCCCCCAGATTCACTCCTGCGCCCGAGTGGTGCCCGGCTCGCTAGGCGGCCCTCCTCATCGGCATCCACGGCCACCGCCCGACCATCCGTGAACCTCCTGCTGCCCTCCTGGTTCCCTCTCCCAGATGCAGCAAGCAAGGTACGGCCGTTGATTTCAGCTCAGTTCCCTGTAGCTCCGGTCGGCTCCAGATTGGTGCAGTGCTAGTCTACTGGGCCCTGATTGGTCCGACCATCGCTGAGACCCCCACTGATTGGAGTGCTTTTTTTGCCTATGTTTTTATAGTCTAAGCACTCCTAGTTAGTGTCAATTTGGTAGATTTTTCTCTCACCCTCCACCCTCTTCCAGGCCTCCTTTAAATATACACTAGCTCCTCCTTCCTCAGTGCCCCCCTTTCACTATTCGTCAACTTTTTTCCTGCAGGCGATGCATCCTATAAACTGCTGTTTCTCACTTCCTCTCTCTGCCTGGATCTGATCCCTTTTCATCAAATTAGTCACTGCTACCAGGGCAATAACTTGCCCTCCTACTCTTCTCCTTTCTCAATTTGAATTTCTGTTTAGTTTTTTCAACCTTTTTTCCCAGTGACACTGGCATACCACGATGTGCTCCTCTTGCTAAATTACATAGGTTGACAACTAATAGGTCTTCCAATTAAACCATTTACTGTCCTGAACTCACTTCTACGACAAACACAGGCAGTGTACATGTCATTTAACCAGCCCAACTACAGGCCTTGGCTCCTATCTTATTTGAGATCCCTACTAGGGTTCCTATCCTGACAAACCAATCTCTAGTTGATCTCTGGCTGGTCAAGTCAGAGTCTTACTTTATCTTCCCTGGTTGACAACAAGGTTACTTGTCAGCCATAAGTCTACTAAAAATGAACCAGCATATGTTATTACCTCTTGTATCTGCCCTGACACTGCTCTACCTATCTATGCTCATAGTACCCCAAGCTGAATCTACTCTCCCTAAATATATACCTCATGATTTTTTCTACTCAAACCTCTTACAGTTTCCCACCTTCCACTATGACCCCACACCAGTATTACTAAGTAGGGGCTGGATCCATTAGTTGTTTATGCCCCAAATTAATGTCACTTGTATTCACATACCATCTGCCCCTTCTTGTGTCGCAAGCTATGGTACCTCCTCCTACTTGCTATTCTGCTCTCTGGTGATGTGCAACTAAATCCAGGGCCAACCAACACTATACCCGACTCAATCAGGAATGCTGAAGGTCTTATTGTAGCACATCACAACATAAGGAGCCTTGCTCACAATCTAACTGAACTTGAGCCCTGGGCCTCCCTCTATCAGCCGGATATCATATGCCTCACCAAAACCGGGCTGAAACAATCCATGCCTGACTCTCTGTGCCCCCTTCCATCATACAATGTCTTGAGACTCGATAGAGCTGCACCCAAAAGAGGGGGTGGTACAGCTGTCTATATTAAAGACCATCTGCATGTCACCCCATCAAATAATCCAACCTGGTCCACTGTGAAGCACTTCATGTCCTTCTCACCCTCGGTACAAAAAAGTTACATATTGTATGTGCCTACAATCCTCCATCCAATGGCATGAAAGGTTTGGAAGAGTTGTTTGAGCAAATCTCACCTCTTGCTGGGAGAAATTAGATCCTTACTGTATACTAGGTAATCTAAACATAAACTGGATAGGTAGTACCCAGTCCACAACAATGACCAAACTGCAGAGCTACAACCTACACCAGCTGATATGTGAACCCACCAGAATCACTCCTCACTCAAACACAAACACTCTTCTTGACTGGATAATGACCAATCACCCTGAAACTGTGATGGCCTCTGGCGTACTACCTGACGCAATCACTGACCACTCTCCAACCTACTGTGTTTGGGGCCAAACCAGACCCACCCCAGCCAGACCTCACTTAATTACCTTCCGTGACTATGCAAATTTCAACTGACAACTTTTTTTACACGACATAGCTGCCACTGATTGGTTCTCCCTTCTCACTACCAATGATGCTCAGTCGGCTCTTAATATATTCCTGGCTCACTTCCAAGCACTCCAGGATAAGCATTGCAAGCTTGTGACTTGCAGGGTTAAAAATAGGCAAACACATTGGCTAAAATCTGACCTTCTATATAATCTAAAACAAAGGGACAAAAGCTGTCTCAGTTACAAGAGATCAGGGCTATCCTCTGACATCAATACTTACAGAGCTCTGTGCAATTCCTGTAAAAAGTATATCAGAAATGCCAAGATCTCTTATTGCAAAGATCTATTAACCAACTTCTATGGTGATTCTAAAAAAATCTTGTCCCATATCAAGTTCTTTCTTGGCTCAAATCCATCACTGACTCCTAATGATATGTCATTTAATGGCATTCACTGCAATAATCCTAGAACCATTGCTAACTTCTTTAAATACAATTTCTCTGATTTAACTAGTTACACCTCCTCATTCCCTGTCCAACTGAACGTATTCACTCAGTCAATTATCCATGGTCCTCATTTTTCCTTCAAGGCTGTATCTAGAAGTGATGTGCCTAGATTACTAAACAAATTCTCTGATTACACTGCAGCAGGAGCTGATAATCTATAATCCAAGCTCCTAAAGCTAGCTGCCCCTTACATTGCCACTTCCCTAGCCAAAGTATTCACATTCTCCTTGTACCAGAGCTACATCCCAGATATATGGAAGGCAGCAAGGGTTACCCCTGTTTTCAAAAAAGGAGATCACAAAGATCCCTCTAACTACAGGCCCATAGCCATCCTTGCAGTTGTCAGTAAAATTCTGGAGAAACTGGTTGCCACCCAAACCATTGATTTCCTCCAGAAACATGAACTACAGTGGCGTGAAAAAGTATTTGCCCCCTTCCTGATTTTCTCTATTATTGCATATTTGTCACACTGGATGTTTTCAGGTCTTTAGAGAAAATGTAATATTAGATAAAGGGAACCTGAGTGAACAAATAACACTTGTTTTTTTTTTTAATTTCACTTATTTAATGAAAAAAAGTTAACCAACACCAACTGGCACTGTGTGAAAAAGTAATTGCCCTTACACTAATAACTGGTTATGCCACATTTAGCTGCAATGACTGCAACCAAACACTTCCTATAGTTCAATATCAGTCTTTCACATTGCTGTGGAGGAATTTTAACCCACTCTTCCTGTAGAACTGCTTTAATTCAGTAACATTTGGTAGGTTTTCGAGCATGAACTGCTCGTTTCAGGTCCTGCCACAGCATCTCTATTAGGTTTCAGTCTGGACTTTGACTAGCCACTCCAAAACTTTAATTTTACTTCTTTTTAGCCATTCTGATGTGGACTTGCTTTTGTGTTTTGGATCATTGTCTTGCTGCATGACCCAACTCGCTTCAGCTTCAGCTGCGGAAGGATGACTGGACATTCTCCTTAAGAATTTTCTGGTACAGAGCAGAATTCATGGTTCCTTTAATTATGGCAAGTCATCCAGGTCCTTAGGCAGCAAAGCATCCCACACCATCACACTACCACCACCATGTTTGACTGTTGGTATGGTATTCTTACTGTGGAATGCTGTGTTTGCTTTCACGAGACATTATGGGATCCATGTTGTCCAAAAGTTCCACTTTGGACTCATCTGTCCATAGAACATTTTCCCAAAGGCTTGTGGATCATCCAGGTGCTTCTTGGCAAATGAGAGACGAGCATTTATGTTCTTCTTAGTTAGCAGTGGTTTCGCCTTGCTACTCTCACATGAAGCCCATTTTGCCCAGTCTCTTTCTGATTGTGGAGTCATGAACACTGACCTTAGCTGAGGCAAGAGTAGCCTGCAGTTCTTTGGATGTTGTTTTAGGATCTTTGAGACTTCTTGGATGATTTTACACTGTGCCCTTGGAGTAATTTTGGCAGGCCGCCCACTCCTGGGAAGGTTCACTACTGTTCCAAGTGTTCTCCATTTGGAGATTATGGCTCTCACTGTGGTTCGATGGAGTCTCAGAGCCTTAGAAATAGCTTTGTAACCCTTTCCAGACTGACAGAGGGCAACAAATTTTTTTCTGATCTTTTCAGGAACTTCCTTTGATCATGGCATAATGTGCTTGTTGAATCTTTGTGCTGGCAACGTGACTCTGATGGTAGGGCCAAAATAAGTGAGGTTTATATTGAGCAGGGCTGGCTGTAATCAAGCCTGGCTGTGTTCAATCAGCTGACTCTAATTATCCCTTTAATTGGGTTGATTTAACTAGGGGCAATTACTTTTCACACAGTGCCAGTTGGTGTTGGTTAACTTTTTTCATTAAATAAATGAAATAAGTAAAAAAAAAAAGTGTTATTTGTTCACTCAGATTCCCTTAATCTAATATTATATTTTGTCTAAAGACCTGAAAACATCCAGTGTGACAAATATGCAATAATAGAGAAAATCAGGAAGGGGGCAAATACTTTTTCACGCCACTGTACTTACCACTGTTCAGCACGGTTTTCATAAGGGCCATAGCACTACTACTGCCCTTCTCAGATTTACCCCCAATACCTTAATGGCTATGGATGCTGGCCTTCTTACAGGGGCTATTTTCATCGACATGACCAAGGCATTTGACCTAGTTGATCACCCCATCCTCCTAACCTTCCTCAGATCACTAGGTTTCTCTGCTAACATTGTACTATGGTTTGGTAGCTACCTGTCTGAGAGGACTCAGACTGTGAAATTCAACTCTACCCTCTTGGATGTGACCACTGTAAACATTGGGGTACCACAAGGTTCCATTCTTGTGCCTCTGCTTTTTTCCATCTTCATAAATAGCATCACTTCTAACCTCCATAGGGCAGCCTCCCTGTTATATGCAGATGATATTGTACTATGCACTAGTGCAATGAGCACTGATGATATAAATCGGCAACTCTCTCTTGATTTTCATCAAATCCAGCACTGGCTGTCCAGTCACAAGCTTGTCCTAAATGAGTCCAAAGCCCAGGCCATGATCTTTGGATCACGTGCCAAACTCAAACTCACCCACCCCAATTTCAAAATCTTCACCATAAATTGTTCAATAGTTGAAGTGGTAAATTCCTTTAAATACCTAGGCATCACACTAGACCCATTGCTAAATTTTGACCTCCACATCCAACAGTTCTGCAAGATGGTCAACTCTAAACTGGGGGTTGTCTTCCTAACCAGCTATGCACTCACGCCCTCAGCTAGGCTTGCCATTGCCCGTGGCATACATTTGCCCTCACTTACTTACGGTGTTGCCACATATACCTCTGCATGTAAAACTCGGCTTCCAAAGTGGGATATCACATATAATAACAAATGTCGATACGCATCCTCCTCTCATCGGAAGAAACACCACTGCCTTCTCTATTCAGACCTGGGTTGGCTTCCTCCCCCTGAGTTAAGGCTTTACACATATGGCTCTGTCATTGACAACATTATCAGACAACAAATACCCAAACTCCTTGCTGACCTCTTCCAAAACTTGACACCTTGTTATGGGCTGCGGTCTGTTGCCAAAAGTCCTGTCTTCATCCTCAGACATAACACCTCCAAAGGTGCTAGCGCTTTTGCCTGTCATGCCCCCCAATACTGGAACACCCTTCCACTTTCTCTACGTCTATCCACATCCCACATGTCTTTTAAAAGTGGGTTGCACAACCACCTCAGCACTTCTGGAAAGTGCAACTGTTTCAAACCACCCTAGCCTTTAGGTCCCTTCTAGCGCCTCATCTTGCATTCCTACTTCGTTTGCCCTACCCAACACTAATGCACTTTTTCCTCTACCTGTTTTTACCCTTACCCCCCCTCCTTGACTCATCCTCTACCCTTTCTGACCTCTTACTTTTACTTCCCTTACTCTTATTCCCTTCCTTAAATATCTATGGCAATCCCAATGTTATATTATAATTACCTCCAATTGTTTCTTTTTTTTCTCAAATCAATTATTGTGATCTAGCCTTGTTAATGAACTAATTTTTCTCAATACCTTTTTCCCTACACTGTTAATTCATCTATTCTTGTCTGTAATCTATGCTTTTTTGCAATATATCGTCAAAAATGTCAACTCTATATTGTAATGTTTGCCTGTAGTGTTATACTGTACCCTCCCAGGTCGTGCCTGAAAATAGTAATTGCTATGGCTAGTGCTCTTACCCGGTAAACAAAAACCAAATAAATAAATAATATGAGCTAAGGACTTACATATCAAAAGCATACTTCATCAATACATTTACCCTAAAACATGTGATACATCATATACATTCCTTCACTTTATCAAGTTACAGTATTCTCATACATTTCATATCTGTAAGTACATCCTAGACCTCAGAGAGCAGGTTTACAGTAGGGTATGTCATCAATTCCAGTTCCATAGCTGGACAAATAATCAGCATTCATATGGTGCATCCCGGCCCTATGGGATACAGTGAAGTGGTATGGCTGCAACGCCAGGTACCGCCTCATGATGCAGGTTTTTTTCTCCCTCATCTCCCTTGTGATTCAAGACAGATGGGTATCTGCCAAAGCTCCTTTGTTAGATCAAGAGTGGAGATATACTGAGCGTTCCCCAACTAGTCAATAATATCATCTGTCCTTGGCATAGGATACCCATCAAATAGCGATACATTGTTAATGTTTCGGAAATCTAGACAGAGGTGAGTCCCTTCCTCCTTTTTACTAAGCACCTCCATGGGAAAGGACCAGGCACTTTTTGATGGAACAATTATACCTAGCTTCTCCAGTTTCTTAATCTCCTGAATTACCTCATCCCATACCTTAACAGACAGCCGATATGGCTTCTGGTGAATGGGCCTGTCCTGGGTGCCATGAATCTCATGGGTAATCCCCTTAGCCCTTCCTGGTACATTGGTAAAGATGGTATCAAACTCTTCTAACACTATCCGCAAATCTCAGTGTTGCTGGGGGGGGGGGGCTGTCAGGTCAGGATTTATCTGTATGTCTGCTATACTCCTGTTTTTTTCCAGCCTTTGGTAGGCAGTGTCTAGTTCTGATTCTCTGCTTTCAGGATGTATGTTACATACTGGTGTACTGGGCTCATGCCATTTCTTAAGCAAATCGACATGGTAGATCCTTTTGGGGGGGAGGTCTCTTCCCGGGCATCTCAATTTCATAATTGACTACCCCATCTGCCTTAAGATGGGAAAGGGGCCCAGGCATCTCATTAGTCAATCAATCAATCAGCCAATCAATCAATCAATGGAAAGTTTATTTACAAAAAAAGCATAATTCCAATTAAGATCAAATGCATGTACAGTAAAAACAGATAATAAATAATAAAACTAAGTAAAAACACAGATAAAATTAATCTAATAAATACTAAGTATAATTCATGCTACTTAAAATCTGAGAAAGCAAAGCTAAACAACTAAGTTTTTAAAGCAGATTTGAAATTCTTACCAGTCAGGCACTCCCTTACTAGATGAGGTAGAGTTCCACAGGGTGGGGGCTGTAAACACCAATGATCAAGCACCAGAGGTCTTAAGCCTAACCCTGGGAACCTCTAGCAATCCCACATTGGAGGAGCAGAGAGATTGCAGTGGGTGGTAAGGGTGAAGGAGATCTTGCAGATAGCTTGGCCCTTGGCCATGTAGGGCTTTATAGGTCAGGAGACTGACTTTGAAGCTGATCTGCCAATAGACTGGCAGCCAGTGCAGGCTGCGGAGCACAGGTGTGATGTGACTGGGCCTAGTAACTTGTGTTCAGTACTGGGGAGTAATAGGAGCACCTTGTCCCCACTTTGTAAGGATTTACTACCCACCCCTTGATCATAATATCCTTTCTGTTCTGTTTTTTTAAATTCCGAGGTTTTGATGGGCCAGTAGGCATTGTCTGAGCTGAGTCATGTAGTCTAAAACATTGCACTGCCCCACTGTCTCACCTGTCTTCCAGTGTTCCTTGACCATATCTAAATGTCCTCTTTAATTCCATCCACACAACAGGGAGAAGGGGGAGAAACCAGATGAAGCTTGTTGGATCTTTCTGTAAGCAAATAAGAGATAAGGGAGGTACCTATCTCAATTCCTCCCTTCCTTACTGATGAACTTCTTAAGCATTCTCTTAAGTATTTGGTTAAAGTGCTCTACCAGTCCATCAGTCTGGGGATGGTAGAGGGAGGTACATACTGCCACAATGCCTAGTAATCTGTATAGTTCTTTTAACAGTTTTGCATTGAAATTACTCCGATTGTTAATTTCTTGTGGGATCCCCATATGGCTAAACATCTTGGCCACTAACCTAGGGGCAGTAATATCTCTCATTGGTATAGCCTCAGGGTAGCGGGTTGCATAATCACAAAGCACCAATATAAACCTATTTCCCTTAGTGCTCTTCTCCAAGGGACCCATTACATCCATAGATATATAGTCAAAAGGTTGTGCTACCAGGGGAATAGGCTGTATGGAGACAGCATCCTTCTTCCCTGTTTGTGCTACTTGTTGACATTTTGGGCAGCACCATACATACACTGACACCTGCTCATGTATGGTAGGCAATAAAAACAGGTTAAGGTTTGGGGTAGCATGCTATCCCTGCCAGCATGTCCAGCTAAGGGCACATCATGGGCCAATTGAATAATCTGGGCTCTATATTCCTCAGGGATCATTAACTGTGTAACCACCTCTCCTGTCCTGGGGTTGGTATGTTCCCTATATAGTATCCCATTATTTACAACACAGTGAGGGGCTCCTTTTTCTGTTTCCTTCCCCACCTGAAGAAAGAAAGAAGTTAAGTTTAGATCAACATTTTACTCTTTTTTTATATCCACACAATGCAACGTTTTTCTCAGATCAGTTTGGGACCCAGCATTCCTGTCATGCCACACCTTCTTGTTGTGTCTTCTGTCTGCCTTGGTCTTGTGATCCTTTCCTGGGGTATCAAACAAGTCCTTCTTAAATGGGAAAAGCTCTGGAAAATGCCCTTGTTTGACCTTCCTCTTAGTAAACCCTACCAGAGGTGTTTGTAAGGTATGGCATTCTACAAATGTGGAAAATTCAGGGTGATCATGCCCAATTATTATGGGCACAGGCAGATGCAGCACTAACCCCACCTCAATCTCATGGGTCTGTCCCTGTATCATCATCTCCAGTGGGGCTGTGGGGTAGCAATGGGTATCCCCATAAATACACACTATGGGAGTCCCTTTACCTTGCTTTTTGGGCACATTCGCCAAGCTGGCTTGCACCACTGTATAGCAACTACCAGAGTCAATTAGTCCTAACAGTTGATGAGTGCACACTTCTACTGTAGCCAGAAAAGGTCCCCAGTTGGACAATGCCCAGTTCCCCAATTCTGTCTTAATGTTAGGGCAGTTTCTAATCAAGTGCCCCTTTTTTCTGACAACCGTGGCATATAATTTCAGAAAGGGGATCCTCCCCTTTTTCTCAGTCCTCCAGTCATTTCTCCCAGTCTGTGTGTTACAGTAGTAGGTAAAGGGGGGATTCCTTACTGGATGGGTGGAGGTGGTATTACTCCCTTGAGAGCATTGAAATTGTGAAGGTCTGGCCACCAGAAAGTCTTCAGCCAAGGCAATGGTCTTCTCAGCACCCTCTGGCTTATGCTCCCTTACCAAAATCTGTATGTCTTGAGGCAGAACCTTCACAAACTGCTCAATGACTATGGCCTCCAACAACTGGTGAACCATTTTGCTTTCCAGTTGTAGCCATTTATAGCAAATGTCCTTCAAGCAGGCAAAGATGTCACTTGGTATATCCGCTGATTGCATTTTCAAGTACCTGAACTTCTGATGGTACATCTGTGTATTGATGTCATATCGCCTGAGAATTTCTATTTTAACATTTTCATAATCCTCGGTGTCCCACATGTCCACATGGCAATATACAGTTTGTGCATGACCAGTCAGTTGTGGGGCCAGTTGCACAACCTGTTGCTCTCTGGGCCACCCACATGTCCTGGCCACCCTTTTGAAGGTTGTGAGGTATGCCTCAATATCATCTGAGCCCATCAATTTGGAAAGTTTTATGTTGGGACCACACACTCTGTCTATGGTCCCTGTCTGGATAGCCTGTAACACCCGAATGGTGTCCACCCACTTGGCATCCTGCCTTTGGTATTGCATGTCCCTATCTTTATCCATTTGTACCTGCTTCATGCATAACCACTTTAGTAGGTCTCCAATATTTTCAGGTGGGGCATCCTTGAGTTCAGGACATTCATTTTCTTCTTTACACTGGCCGTTGCTGTCTTCAGGTTTCATCCTCATCTTTGTCTGGGTTCCAGGGTCCAACCTAGGGAGCAGTGTGGTTCCTGACTGCTCAGTAATCCTCCTCATCAGAACACCTGGAGCTTTGCTCTCCAAGTCCTCCTGGAGCATGTGTCCATGTTCCCCTGGGATGCCTGTCAGTATCCACCGAATCAACGTCTCCCGGCCCTGGCAAGATGCTGCCAGCAGTTATCCCACCTTTGGCACCAACTGTAATGGTGTGGGATAACAGATGTACACTACAAGGGTCTTATATGTTTAACACACTTTGTCTAGTGTGATATTTATTGCTTCATAAACATTTATTTATGGCAGAGAGACAAAAGAAAGACTTCATAATGAAAATAATAAACAGAAAATAAATACAAATCAAGCTCTAGGGACATGG
This sequence comes from Neoceratodus forsteri, assembly GCA_016271365.2. Lineage (NCBI taxonomy): Eukaryota > Metazoa > Chordata > Ceratodontiformes > Ceratodontidae > Neoceratodus > Neoceratodus forsteri. The sequence continues at coordinate 707,082,397 of CM057455.1, forward strand.
CAAACTTCCTGTCAGTTTCCACTCAGTAGTAGTATGGGACTCCCCTCAGTTCTCTACCTACAACAGCCAGCAGGAACTGACCCTGTATGTCTCCTTTGGGCCAAGGTAGTACTTTTATACCTGCTCCAGTGGGCTCATGTGACAATAGCATCATTAGTCATAAACCTTTTAATTTATGCTCTCCTTTCAATTTATATAATACCCGAGAGCCTTCTAAACAGTATTCAACTTAGTATTAAGGCATACATAAGAAAAATAAACTCATATGGGCAAAAAAAAGTTAGTAGCAGTTAAAAAATGTTCCACTGCAGGATGAATCACAGCAGTATTTGAATAAAAATGGTCACTAGAGGCTGCTGCTGCTGTCCTATAGAGGGCAACCCAGTTGGCAATTTCCTTCGGTACTGCACAGAAGGTACAGCTGGTAAGTGCAAACCTCTTTGCAGAAATAATATTTTATTAGGTTTTCTCGAAAAAGAAAAACCTCTAGGGTGTTTGAAATACTAAGCTTGCTGCAACTTCTAACTTTACATTGGGGGAGAGCTGTTCTCTATAAGAAAAACAAAATTTTGTTTGTAGCATATATTTTATATCAGCTCTGCAAGTCAATATAACCAGGGCAAAGAAATATCAACTCAAATAAATGTGCAGACTTTGTGCTGATTTATTTACAGGCTATTCTGCTATGAACAGAAGTAAAGTAAATGTGGAACTAAAGAGGTCCTGATGGCTGCAATTGAAAGCCGATGGTAAATATTTTATTTTAGCCTATTTTTATGAATGGTCTGGTTTTATTATTTTACAAACAACCTCTGCTGTCTGTCTAAATAAAGGAAGTTGCTTGTAACAATTTATTTGCAGCCTGGTGAGGCCGTCTCTTCTTTCCTGGCAAGTGCCAGGTATTTGCATTGCACAGTTTTACAGGGAAAGCGGCCACATGGCTCAAACCGTGACAGGAGACACTTTAGTGAGAGAAGATAGAATTTCTTCTCTACATACAGTAATATGTAATCATTACAAGTATTCTTTCTCTCTTCTCCTTTACCAGAATTTGGGGCTAAACAGAATTCAAATAGCAATGCACACAAGGCACAGCTTGTTTTGTAGCATACAAGCTGAACCAAGCATGCTGCAAATAGTGGGACGTTGGTGGCTCTGCTTAATTTACAATGGTTCTTTACTTTTGCAGCCACTGCACTTGTTCTTCTACTCTTTAAAACATTGCCCGACTATTTATTTAGCTGTAGCGTCCACTGCAAGGGCTACAGCCTATGTACCGAGGTGAACTTTTCTCTCCTGCCATATCACTTTATAACAGATACTGACTGGCAAAAGGGGGACTAAGGGATACAAAAAGAAGAAAGGGGTTGCCGCTCCAGTCCAACCACTAGCGCTAGTGTCCTTTTCATTCTTCTGTATTTTTTTCATCTTTCCTTATTAATAGAACTACACATAGGGAATAGCAGGGTGGTCAATTGTATAAAAGGGAAAAAGGGAATTCCAGCTCCACAAATCACTGAGCTTAATTTATTTCTACAGATGGCAAATAGCCATATTTTCTACTACAAGCATGTTTTTATCACACATGCTAATATAGTTCGGAGGTCACCATTTTTAACCTCCCTATTTCTGGATCTAAAAAGGATATAAGAAAAGAAGCAAGATATAAAAACAGAAAAACAGGAAGGGGGGTTTTGAGCTGATGCTCTTCTTCAGGGAGGCAGGTCCTACATACAATTAACACTTTTATGTAAAAAAATGGCAGGTGATTCCTATTAACTTAACAATCACATGGTACATCAATTAAGGTAGACTTGCGAAGAGTTAAAATACCAGTGTTACCAGACGTAGCAGGTATAATATTATTCATTGCTTTATGTTAACTATTATTCGTGAACCAAATTACTATTGACCATATACCCTAATACATATGGGTGGTTAATTAATTCAATAAAATAGTTAATGCACATTTTTTATGTAGAGAGGTCAAAAGGTCAAGCAAAGAAATATACAAATAATCCTCACAAAACTCACAAATATATAAATTATTGTGATGTGTGTTCCTTAATAGATTCATAAGTATTAGACATTTACTGTTTACTGTCTTATATTAGAGGTGAGAAGGTCCAAAAATAATACACTCATACCTCAATTCAGTTCAATAATAAATCAAATGCTAATGCTTACTGAACTTCCCATGTCATTTATAATGCCCAATGCCAGTTAGTTAAAACACAGACTATCATTTAAATAAAGACATATTTCCAGAACATTTAAGCCTGAAATTTTCAAATCGAACACAATTTTCTGTATAGTAGACACAGCAATTTTTTACTCTTAGTCCTTCTTCCGTATTCAAAAATGAATTGTGCATCCTGCATAGCTCCAGAGCCCAGAGTACATATCCAAGTCCCCTCTATCTCACTTGTCCATCTTGTAAACCTTTATATCAAATTGTTGATCGTATGTACTGCCTTCCTGAAGAAAAGTGTCAGCTCAAAACTGGTAGGGGCAATTAGTCTCTAGAATCTAGAGTCTAGAATCTGTCTTCTCTTCCTTTTCATCCCCCCATTCTTCCTTGCTGTTTCCCATCTACCACATAACCAACGCAATGCCCTCCCTATTTCTCCCTCTCTCTCTCTCCCATACACCCCCACCATCACTTTTCTTTCTGTTTTCCCACTAACCCACTCCTAACAAAGCTTCACTGAGCCACCTATGACTTGTACTGTATAATCAACTCACAACACAGTTCCATGACAATGCCTTTGGCTGCTATTATTGTAACCTTACTTGTCTTTTTTTATTTCTGTAAGTTCCATTGTAATGATCATGTTATGTTTTGTACCTTATTGCCTTGACGTGGAACCTTGGTAAAAGAGCCCTCGGCTCAAAGGTGTCATCCGAAATACAAATAAATAAAATTAAAATTAGCCGTGTGTTACAAATGTTGCTGCAATGGCATGATGTGCCAGACTTATTTATGTAAGTGTGGACATAAGAATAAATTATCTTATCCTCATTGTGGAGTGTGGTCAGTGCTGAGTCTGTTGGATTCTACATATATCCCATGTACATAGCCTAATGTTGGCTCCTTTGATATGGTAGGTGAAGTGGGGGTGGATAGTGGAATAGTCTTGTGGGCAAGAGACTTAGTTCACACTGGTGCAATCATTATAGGAGTTGTTGACTCCTCAGAGCCCAACCTGTGAGGTGGCCCAAGAACTGCCCTCACTAACAGACTCTCTCAACTCTTCCTCATCAAATTATGATACTAGTGCCCGTCCTCTACCAGCCCAGTATCTCAGAGGCCTCTCAGCTCTGACCCACCAAGCCAGTAGACTACAGGTGATTAACAGCCCAATTTCCTCCCACACAGTAGGGCTCTAAAACTAAGCTGCCACTCCTTCTTACTGGGCCCTAAATTGAAACTCAGAGCCACTCACCCAGCCCAGCCATTTCCTCAACTAGTGAATAGTATACTGAAGTGTGTTCACTAGTCTTATGTTTACTCGGTTCATGTGGATGGTTGTGTTTGGGGGGGTCTGCACTTTCTGTCTTTTGAAATGTTTTACTGAAGCCGATGTTATAATGTGTTCCCATTTTTGCAGGAGCAGCAGCTCAATAACCCAACACCTTCAGGAAGACCGTGGAGGACCTTGTGCTTACTGTTTGAGCTGGTCCAAATTTTTCTCTTCCCAATACTATGTGTTTATATTTTTTCTGGTTTACTTGTTTAGCATTGCTCTCCTCTCTACAATTACTTTTAGAGGTATAAACTTTTGTTATGCTCTGCTCTGTGTACCCCAAGAGGGGGACTTCTCCCTTCTCCCTATTCCTCCAGCACTTCTGCCCAGACCTTTTTTGTGGGACCCATCATATCCAACAGAAAGAATATTCACTCCAAAATATTCCTCCTTCAATTTAGTACTCCGTTTCTCATCTGGCTTCCCTGTTCCAAAACAAATCGACAATGGGTGAAATAATTTGCCACATGTGGAACATCCATGTGTTAAATTCACCAGTTAAAAAAAAAAAAAGTGTTGTCCCACCTTAAAAAACTGAAATCATATCTGGCATGCTACTGTTGCTCCACAATGGACAACCCAAACCTGTTTGACAGCAAGCAATATATCTCCATCACCTCTGATTATTTAGAAAAGCATTGTGTTAACTCTGTCATAGGGAGAAGTTTATTTTATTCAAATGTTCGAAATGACATTGCATATACATAGAGATTCTGGACAATACTGAAGAAGCCACTTGGCCTCTGCACATAGAATGTTGTTACCACAGTTGCATGGCATCCATTCACTGCTCAGTTGTGAGTCTGAGCATCCTACTGTAACCTTGATGCACCATTTCTGTTTGTGTACTTGTGTTTTTTCAGATCTCTGCTAACAAAACAATTAACTGCCAAAAAAGGAGGAAGGACTAGGAATGATAAAGAGAATGTTTGATTGAGATGGTATCTGCATGGCTAGTCCAAAGAAAGAAGAAATCAGCCACACCACAGAATCAACAATCATCATCAGCACCCTGTTCTACATCTCATCTGGTGGAGAGTGATGAAGAGGAGAGGGTCTGCCAATCTGCTGTTGCTGAACACAGAGAGGATAGGGTCTGACCAAGAACTGCTACTTTCACTTCCAGACTACTAGGGGATGACAAGTCACTTTGCGATGTGCTGTCTGACTGTTGAAAGAAATGGACAAACTGGACAACACACATTCAGCTGCAAGGGTAACAGTAATTCCAGCAAAGAAGATGGGACAGGACTACATAGACACAATGCAGAAAAAGCATCAGGACATGGCCATCTACTGTATTTACAAAAGAGGATAATACTGTGGCCTCTTTTGACTTGAGTTGGTTATCTTACACCTCTCCATTACAGCCCTTGCCATGGTCAGACATTTTCGGAAATTGATGTGGTACCTCTAGAGAAATATCTGCCTGCCTACAGTACCCCATTAGGGCCACGAGAGAGAATCTCTTTAGAAATATTGCAAAATAACTAGGAATATCTGACCAGGTCAATGACTATGACTGTCAGCTTTTTGATTTGGGAGATCATAATTGTCACAGCAATATAATATTAAGCCTGTGACTGCAACTGTCAGCTGCCCTCCTTCCAGCACATTCTTGAAAAGAATCTTTAATGCTGCAGGAGCAGTTCTGAATGAAAGGAACATGAGACCCTCCACTTAAAGTATTGAGAGGCTTATCTGTCAAAAAATTAACCTTTCCATATTTCGGTACTCTCATACTTGTGAATGTGAGCACTTCAGTCATGCTGCTGGACAAAGAGTATGATCACAGTGGCGAGGGTTTCTGTTCCCACTATCACTTCACTGTCTTATAACCATAAACTTCATTGTAGAACATTGGGTATCTTTCACCCCATGAGCTGCTAAATTTGTTATCATCCAGCCATCAAAAGCATGCTACAGAAAGCCGCATGGGCATAATTTTTATAGCCATTATTGGGCAGCCTACACAGTGGGCTGGTGCAGCCCCTATATACCCTATCCAGTAATCAGAATTGTTCTGCTACACGGCATGTTGCATGGGCATTATTTTGTGGAAACATTGGCTGGTGACCTACCTTGTGGAACATTAAGCAAACAAAGAACTAGCAGCTTGACCCCTGCTCATTTATAAACCTTTAGTCACTTTTTCTCACTACTGCTATAAGGCTCATATCAATTAAAACAGAATTCAGTGCTCACCCTTTCCCCCTCCTTGGCAAATATTCGAAATAATACAATGTTATTTCTGTCTGAATTGGCTACTTACTTATATAGACTCCAAGGGAAGTGGGGGTCTGTTAAGGTTCATTTCAGAGAGGTGAGGTATATTAAGCTCACGTACCTGATGTCAAAGTGGACCGCCCATTGACTGGATCCCTGTTCTAAAATGTTACTGCACAAAGTGGCTTCCTTTAAGTAAGATGCATTCACCAAAAAGAAACACCATGTTGATCACATAACCACATATCTATGAATACAAGTGTTGGCCACAAATTGCGTGAGGGTGGCTTCTATTAAGAAGTGCTATTCTCACTAGCAGCTTCTGTTCAAGAGTGGCTAATAAACAAGAGTGGCTTGAATTAGAAGCTATCAGGTATTTCCAATCTGTATTATTATTATTATTATTATTGGTTACTTTTTGAGTGAGGTACAGAAAGGCCTCTTTTTAAAATGAGCAGTCCTGAATTTGTGCGGTTAGTCATACGTTGCTTCATTTTTTTCTAATCCTCCATTGCCTACTGCTTTCAATATCTGGCATACTGCCAGTTTCTCCTCCCTCGCTAAACAAGCCTTAGACTCCCTTCCTCTTCCATATATGTTCCTTTTGGGGCAGGATCCGTTAAATGTCTTCAACCATCAATGCAATTCCTGATTTTTGATTGGGAGGGGGGTCATAATGGTCAGAGTAGTATAACATTAACCCTTTGGATGATTTATTTTTATGTTATGTTTTCTATCAAATCCAGCTCATTCACTCCATTTCCCCAGTAGCACACTACTGTATCAGTATCAGAGTGGCATGCTGGGATGTCAACACTGTACCACACATACATTAGTGTAGATAGTAATATGCAATCAGAGCTCATCAATATCTTTATCGATGAGCTTTGATTGCTCACTTATGTCTGCATTAATGTGCAGCACAGTGTATAGCTCCCAGAATGCTGTTCTTTTTTTTTTCAGAATGCTGTTCTGATAATGATGGGATAGTGTGCTGCTGGGGAAAGGGAGTAACTGAACTAGCTTTGACAGGAAAAGTAAAAAGAAAAAGGAAAAAGAAATTGTCCAAATGATTTGTGTCTGAATTAACCATTATGCTCTTCCCCTTTCAATAATTGATTGAGGAGATACTGTATGTGTGTATGGGCAAGGGGGAAAAGATGTTCATGGACTTTTGCCCCAAATGGTACATACCTCAAATATCTTACTTTATGCAGATGATGCCATATTATAAGAAGGGTCTCAGAAATGCTGCAATCTGATTGCTGTTAGGATTCTGACAGCCTTACATTAATCCCTGTTATACTGTCATGTACAGCCTGATTACCATGGCACATGAATTCTTCCTGTCAGCATTCCATTCTCTAGCACTGCTGAGTGACTGGAATGCTGCATTCTGATTTTGAACCAGCATTCTGAAACTGTTGGTGGAAGAACTATTTTATTACAAATCTCCCTCTAAATGAAGAAAACATTCAAAAAGTATACTTTTAACACTTTTCTTTCGGAATAATTTTTTATAATAGCAATAAGGCTGTCCCAGGAGTTAGATTAACAGTCGATCACCCCCTTGGGCCAATATGGCACTTGGCTGCTCCTTGTGCCACATTACACCCCTAGGGGGTGATTAACAGACTGTTAATCTAACCCCTGGTCATGACTTATTGCTTTAGTATTCACTAGCAATAATAACCCTGGGCCACGTACCAATGAGCTACAAAGTAGCCTCAAAGAGCTAGAGGAATGGTTTCACCAGAATACATTACTTCTCAACTATAGAAGAAGGAAAGTTATTCTGTTTTCAAACTGCCAGGCTAACAGGAAAGGAAGCCAACTGATCAAATATAATAGGAAGGGTGAAACCGTCGAATAGGTCAATACCTTCAAATACCTGGGTGTCAGTTTAGATGACTCCCTTACATTCAACCCGTACATTGATAACGTAGTTAAATCTGCTAACGCCAAACTAGGTATCTTATTTAGGCACAGGAACTCCATCACATTCAAAGCCACGAGCGTGGTTGTCACCAGTTCCATCCTATCGGTCATCGATTATGGGTTTGCAGTGTACAGCGTAGCCTCCAACTCCTCACTAAATAGAGTCAAGATGGTCATGAACAAAGCATGCAGATTGGTGCCAAACATTGACAAACTTACCCACACCTGTGATCTTTATACCCAAACTGGGTGGTTCCCTCTCAGAGAAAGAATTACATACCAGGTTTGCCTCCTGGGTAAAAAGGCACTTCCCAACCTACCATCCCCCAGACTCCAGGCACTATTTCAGTCAGTGCTCACCACACATCACACAAGAAGCATATCCAGCAATGTCCAGTGTGTACCCCATAGAAGGACTAGTCTGGCACAGCAGGCTTTTGCCTAGAGGGCCCCCAAATGGCTGAATAGTCTCCCTGCCTCAATAGTAAATGCTGGCAAGATTTGCTGTTTCAAAACTGAACTCAAAAAACACCTCACACAAGTGGGAAAATGTGATTGCTTCGAATAACTCCATGTGGGACTTACACTCTCTCTTTCCTTCTGATCCACACCTATAACACTGTCCCCTCTTGATGCTGACTAACCCTGACTAATTCCACGCCATACACCAGGCTGTCCTTTGTCTCTCAGTAACCACTGCCCCCTCACCTGTCTCTATAACCCTGATACTCCTCTGCTATTAAGGCCATGGAAGCAGTGTCAAGCATTAACTCAAGACAAGGCTGTGTGCTGCTTCTTAAAATAATTGTTTATTTAAAACTATAAGTCTATATTAGGTAACTATTTGCTCGTTTTGTTGCACTGTACCTCAAATTGAATCCTGTGTTGTCTGTGTATATCATGTCTTTTTGACATTGAACCATTGTAAGAGCTATAAGCTCAAAGTCATAGTAATCCAAAGTATCAAATAAATAAGTAAATACATAAATAAACACTGTATCTTGGGGAAGGGGTCTAAATTGCTTATGGGGGAGGGTCTTTTCTGTGTTGATATTGTCTATTATGGGGACTGGCAGGAAGCCAGATATGACATTTGATTTGGAGGGGCTGTCTAGTAAAGGAAGTCTGAGTAGCATGAGCAGAGCTGTGAGCATAGAGACCCGAGTCTGAATCCCACCAATGCCACTTACTTATTGTGTGACTGTAAGCATGTCACTTAACTATCAGATGTGTAACCTTTCTGTAATCTATTCTGTGCTGTTGATCTCTTACAAGGATCATTTTCTGTTGTTCCCCAGGATTGTAGAAGCAGCACCATTTTTTCTTCCTCTCCAGGGTTGTAAAGAACTTTGGGATACAGTTTGTATGAAGAGCACTGTATAAACCACATTTTATCCTGCAGAGCTGGAACTACCTGTGTCCAAATCATTGCTTTGTAAAGCACTTCAGGGTAATGTATGAAAGGTGCTGCAAAACCAAATTTCTTTCTTTTTTTGGGGTGGGGGTGGGAATTGGTGCTACTATTGTACACATATCAGGTGACAGGGGGACTGGTAGAGATGTGCTAATACCTTATTTCAAATATTCTCCAAGTATTCATATTCAGAGGTCCCAATTATTCATTAGTCTTGCTTCATTTGTTATTCAGCCTCTGGAACTGGGAGTGAGACTTGAATATCTCCTAAGGCTCCATTCAAAGACTTCTTTGGAAGCTCATTAAATGCAGGTCATAGAAACATGGAAACATAGACAATGACAGCAGAAAAAGACCAAAGGTCCATCCAGTCTGCCTGAGTTCATTATTTAGCCTTAGTACCTACTGCTCTTCCAGATCTCCAGGGTCCTAGCCCTCCCTACCCACCTCTCTTTTGCTCCCCGATTCTGATACCCTGATCAACTACTATACCCTTCATTCTGTTCCAGCCATGCTTAAAACCACTAATGGTTTTTGCACTCACCAGACCAGCGGACAGCCTGTTCCATGGCTCCACAACCCATTATGTAAAATAACATTTCCTCACATCCCTCCTGAACCACCCTACTGTGAGCTTCCACTCATGACCATGTGACCAGCAAGCTGGTATTCAAGTTAAATAGTTCCCTGGAATTAATCCTGTTAATTCCTTTTAGAAATCTGAAAGACTCTATTATATCTCCCTCTTCCTTCTGATCTGCAGTGAGTATATGTTCAGTGCCTTAAGGTGCTCCTCACTGGACATGTTCTGCTGGCTCTGAATCATTTTTGTTACCGTGTGCTGCACCATCTCAAGCCCATCCCTATTCTTCTTGAGGTGAGGACCACAGAACTGGGCAAAGAATTCCAGGTGTGGCCTCACCAAGGATCTGTACAGGGGAGTATTACCTCTCTTTTTCTGCTATCAGTACCCTTCTGATACATCCAAGCATCCTATTTGCCTTGGTAAAAAAAGGTCCATCTCCTCATACAACGCAGAGGGGAAATGCCAGACCTCACCCAACAACTAACATACCGAAATCTGGCCAATGGAAAATCATGTACACAAATGCTCACAGCCTGGGAAATAAGATCCCAGACATGCAGGCAATAATGTCAGAGGCTAAAGTGGACATAGTAGCAATTAATGAGACGTGGTTTACCAGTAACCACACTTGGGAGACTTCAGTACCTGGCTATGTACTGTTTAGAAGAGACCGAGGTGCAAAAAGTGGGGGTGGAATAGCCCTGTATGTCAATGAAAATATCAAAGCTACAGAAATTCAGAATACATATAAGGAGCCAGAAGAACTGTGGGTCACCCTGGAAACAGGAAATGGGACAGCCATAAGAACTGGGGTTGTCTATAGGCCCCCAGACCAGGGGAAGGACATAGACACATTACTGTTAGAAGATATACAAAACATGACAGCTAAAGGGGAGGTTCTGATAATGGGGGACTTCAACATGCCGGATACAGATTGATCAATACCAGCAGGAACATCTGCCAGAACTAGACACATAGTGGATTCCCTGCAGGGGGGGCCTCAAACAACTGGTACAACAACCCACAAGAGACAGGGCTATCCTAGATCTAGTAGTGACTAACAGGGAAGGGATCATAGATCTCCAGGTAGAAGGTCACCTGGAGGCCATTGACTATCACATAGTATGGTTCAGTTTGGCCACTACAACTAAATCATCCCTTTCCAAGGCAAAAATATGGGACTTCAGAGGAGCTGACTTTGATAAGATGGCCAACAGAGTCAAGCTAGCCCTGGCAAAAAGAAAAACAGGTGAGGGAGTACAGGCAAAGTGGGAAAGCATTAAGGATGCAATACTTGAAGCAACATCCCATTGTGTTAGACAGAAAAGGAAGTGAAAAAGAAGAAGGAAACCACTTTGGTTCTCAAATACAGTAGCAGAAAAGGTCACAGCCAAAAGGCTGGCCTTCAGAAAATACAAGGGAAAACAGCGGGATGAAGATAGGGGGCGCATACCAAACTGCCCTAAGGGAAGCAGTGAAGGCAGTAAGGTAGGCAACGTCCCAAACTGAGGAAACACTAGCACAAACAGTAAAAGAAGGTGACAAGACTTTCTATAGATACATTAGTGAAAGGAGAAAGTCCAGAGTGGGTATTGCTAAGCTCAAAGGAGAAAAGGGTGTGTGTGTGAGGAGGAGGACCCTGTAAAAGCATCTATCCTAAACAGATACTTTTGCTCAGTATTTACTGAAGAGAAGGTAGGGCAGGGTCCACAGCTCAGCACCATGGACACAGTGGGGAGGGAGGTGAGCACTACTCCCTTCACAAAAGAAAGGGTCCTACAAGAGCTCACTAGGGTCAGGGTGGACAAGGCAATGCAATCTGATGGCATACATCCCAGGGTGCTTAAGGAACTAAGGGTGGAACTAGCAGAGCCACTAGCAGAACTGTTTAGTGAGTCTCTGAGCACAGGAGAGGTCCCAGAAGACTGGAGAAGGGCTCATGTGATCCCGCTCCACAAGAGTGGTAGCAGGGAGGAGGCAGAAAACTACAGACCAGTCAGTCTTACCTCAGTAGTGGGCAAGATTATGGAGGCACTCCTTAAGGAAAGGATAGAGCAACACCTGGAATCCATAGGGGCACAGGATCCAATACAGCATAGGTTTACAAAAGGAAAGCCCTGTCAAACTAATCTTATAGATTTCTTTGACTGGGTAACCAGAGTGGTGGACCAAGGGGGAACAGTTGATGTCGCCTACCTTGTCTTCAGCAAAGCTTTCAACACTGTTTCACATAGAAGAGTGATAAATAAGCTGGGTAGGCTCTGGGTGGGTCAGAAGTTGGTCAACTGGGTGGCAAACTGGTTGACAGGCAGAAAACAGAGAGTGGTGGTAAATTGTATACAGTCAGAAGAGATGCAAGTCACAAGTGAGGTACTTCAGGGATCAGTCTTGGTGCCAGTCCTCTCCAATATCTTCATTAGTGACATTGCAGATGGACTGGAGGGTAAGGCTTGTCTGTTTGCAGATGACACCAAGATCTGCAACAGAGTAGATGATCCAGATGGTGTGGGAGGAATAAGAAGAGATCTGGATAAACTAGCAAAATGATCAGAAGAGTGGAACTGGGATTTAATGCAAAGAAGAGCAAGATCATGCACATAGGGAAGAGAAACCCTGCAGCCACCTATAGAATGGGAGGGGAGTTGCTGGCAGTCATAAAGGAAGAAAGAGACTTGGACATCATCATCACTGATGACCTGAAATCATCCAAGCAGACCTCTAAAGCAGTAGGTATGGCTAGGGGGATGTTAGGGTGCATTAGTAGAGGTATCCCAAGTCGTTAGAGGGAAGTAATAATCCCCCTTTACAAGACACTGGTTAGGCCCCATCTGGAGTATTGCGTGCAGTACTGGAGGCCACACCTTCACAAGGACATTAACCAGATTGAGGCAGTCCAGAGAAGGGCAACCAAAATGGTGCAGGGACTGCATCAGAAGACATATGAGGACAGATTAATGGAGCTCAATATGTATACCCTAGAGCAAAGGAGGGAGAGAGGTGATATGATTGAAACATTCAAACACCTTAAGTGCATTAACAAGGTGAAAGAGTCTAACATGTTTCAATATAAGAAAAATAGCAGGACAAGAGGACACAGCATGAGATTAGAGGGAGGCCGATTAAGGGGTAATGTGAGGAAGTTCTTTTTCACAGAAAGGGTAGTGGATGCATGAAACAGCCTACCTCAGTAAGTGGTGGCTATGATTACAGTGCAGGGCTTCAAACTGGCATGGGATAGGCATAAGGGATCAATACAGATGAGTATGAATAGATAGGCAACTGACAGAGCAAAGGCTGATGGCACATTTATAAGGTAGAAAAAGAAATGGGCAGACTGGATGGGCCTTGAGGTCCTTATCTGCTGTTAACTTCTATGTTTCTATGTTATAAGTCTTGCTGCATTACTTGATTACTTTAGGGAGTTGCTGATGATAAGTCCAAGGTCTCGTTCCTCAGCTGCGGTACTGAATTTCACCCCTCCCATCCAGTACACTGTCCTGGGGTTCTTGTTCCCTAGGTACATCACCTTGAACTTTTTGATGTTGAATTTCAACTGCCAAATCCTTGACCATCCTTCCAGCCTTTGCAAGTCTCTCTTCATTTCCTTTATTCCCTCATCACTATTCACCCTCCCACATAGCATATTGTCATCTGCAAGGAAAGACAGCCTTCCCTGGATGCCCTCACAAATGTCGCTGATGAAAATGTTGAAGAGGACCAGATCCCTGTGGAACCCCACTCATGACCTCCCTCTCTTGTGATTTAACACTGCTGGCCACTGCCCTCTAATGCTTCTCCTTTAGGCAGTTACCTATTCAGTTTACTAAGCCCTTAGCCACACCCAGATCCTCCAGCAAGCATCTGTGTGGTACCGAGTCGAAAGCCTTGTTGAAGTCAAAGTAGAGAAAATCCACAACGTGGCCCCTATCCAATTCCCTCATCACCCAGTCAAACAAAACTATCAGGTTAGTCTGACAAGACCTCCCTGCCATGAATCCGTGATGCTTGCTATCCTGGAGATTGTTGCTCTCCAAGCAGTCTAGGAGATCCTCTTTGACCAGTGACTGCATCAGTATTCCTACAATAGAGGTAAGCTTGACAAGTCTGTAGCTCTCTGTTTGTCCTTGTGCCACCCTCATGGAGTGGAACTACGTCCACTACCCTCCAGTCCTTCAGAACCACCCATGTCCTTAGAAAGCTGTTGAATAGATCTACTAGCAGATCAGGCAGATTTCTGAGTATCCTTGTATGCAACCTATCTGGTCCTGAAGCTTTATAAATCTTTAGATCTGCCAGCCCCTTCAGGACCCTTTTGCTAGTAAAGGCTGCCAGCCTCATCTCTGGGACCCACTAATGCTTTTATGCCACTCTTTAGCAAGGGCCCACCATCATCCCTAGTGAAATTTGAGCAAAAGTAATCATTAAGGATGGCAGCCTTTTGCCCATCTGCCTCAAATCACCCTATCGCCCTCAGTAAGCCACAAAATTCCGCCTCCTTTCTTAATTTTTTCACTAACATAATTGAAGAACTGTTTTTCTCCACACTTGACCCCTTCTGCAACATGCAACTCTGTCAGCTTTTGCGTCCCTAACCACCTTCTTTGTGTCCCTATTTGTCAGCAAATATTCTTCCTATTCATCCTCTCCCTGCTTTTCTTTAAATTTGTAGAAGGCCTTTTTCTTGGCCCCCATTGCTTCCCTGACCCTTGCTGAGAACCATAGTGGTCTCTTGAACTTGTTCTTTTTTGGTTTCTGTTCTCAAGCATACAGTAGATGCCCCGAGTATGGCCCCCTTTACTACCCCTTTTCTCTTCTACCCCATCTACGTTGTCCACTCTCTACTTCTACTAACTTATGCTTGACCAGCTCCTTCAGTCTGTTGCAGTGTGCCCTTCTAAAATCAAGGACTTCAGCTCCTGATTGTGGTTTTTCAGACCCAAGGGCTAGTTCAAACCAAATGGAGTTATGGTCACTGTTGCCTAATGGGTCCCTTACTCCCAAAGCTCCTACCATCTCTGAGTTCATGAGCACCACATGGAGAACTACAGTCTACCTGAAGGGCTACTTAACTAACTGTACCAGAAAACAGTCCCGGAACTCATCCAGCAAGACCTGATTTCTGGTGATCCTGGCCACTGGAACATCCCAGTCGATGTCTGGCCAGTTCAGGTCACCCACACCACTACTTCTCTTTTAGCTCTCTCTCTTTCAGGTTCTTCCTGAGCTATCTATCCCCTTCCTCCCCTTGCCTGGCAGTCTATAGATCACCCCCAAGTGCAGTTTCTTGCCTGAGGCTGCCATGAATTGCATGTGGCCCAGCACTTTCAGAAGCTTCAGGCAGGAGAGACAGACAAAAGAGATGCTGCTGAGAAAGAAAATGCTTCTTTGCATGTGCAAAATTAGACAAAAATCAGAAAGCTTGACTATTTTTTGTCCCTTTTCTAAGTTCTAAGCTACAGAGAGTAATTTTTGTCCATATCACGTTATGATGTCAAAATTTCATTTCAACATCGAAATCCAGTACAGCAAAAACCTAGAGGTTGTCGCTGTACTGGAACCAGTAGCAACATTTTGCCAATTTCGGGCATCCCCCTCCTTGAATAAACTCTGATCTGGAGTTTGTTATCTTTAAGAAGGTTGGTGCTGGGGGCTAAACCCTCCTCATAAAAAAAACACTCAATGGTGACAGGCAAAATTTTGCCTGTTGATATTGTTTCCATTGCCGAGCCACATTTCGACAACTTTGTTGTCAATGCGGCTTGGTGAAACCATTTTTGTCACACTTTTGTGTGCTCGTTTTCACTGTTTGTCAGGAGTCTTGTTTTTTTTTTTCCTGAAAGAGAAGAAAAGCACTAATGCTACGCTAGGCCATTTTCTGCTCTGCAAGCAAAAGCAATCAGTCACAGCCTGGCTGACAGGGATTTTTAAGGAAGTGTTACTATTGTTATCATTTTGATATCCCTTACTTACTTGCAATTATTTATTGTGAAAGATCGAACTACTTCCAGCCACTTGTTAAAATTAGTCAAAAAGCAGAAATCTTGAGAGTGTTGTTCCTTTTCTAAATTCCAAACTAGAGGAAAGGGTAACTTTTTTCACACTTTTGTGTGATAGTTTGAATTTTCAGTGTTTCTCAGGGAAACTGCAAGGAAAGATTTTTTTTTTTTTTCTAAAAAGGAAAAAAAATCATACTAGGCCAGGCTTGTTTCTGCTCTACAAGCAAGAATCAGGCATAGTCTGGTGCAAATCCTGCTTATTTTGGCATAATAAGATCCCATTAGGTGTAGGAGCAAAGAGAGAGGCCACTCACTTAGTGAACAGTTGCAGTTTGCACAAAGCCAAAAAAAAAACAGAACATTTCCAATATCAGTTGTTAAATTTTCCCACTAACATCACTCATAGTAACCTCAATGTTTTACCGATAGGACTTGCTTTGCTGACAGGGCTTGTTTAGAGGTGCATTTTTACTGTTGCTAACATTTTGCTTATCCCTTTTCTACTTGCATTAATTTAGTTATCACACAAATAAACAAGTATTTGCCAATGCCAAATGTTTGCTTGCTGGTATTAGCGCTGGAAATGCAGAAGTTAGATAGATGCAGAGTAGGAATGGCAGTGAAGTATTGGCCTTCATGCCAACCCCACCTCCAGCCTACAGAGACAGGCAGGCATTTGAGCATGCATTTGGGTTGTTTCCCATAACATTCATGCCATTTTACCTCACCCTATCCTACAGACACCCGACAAGTGTTGAGGTGTGCCTTGGGGTGTTTGGCTTTACAGTCACCCCACTCCATAAGAACATATGCTGAAATGGGTACAATATAGGAGAATGGGGTGAACTCTGGGGCCTGTCACTGGCTGCAAGGTGGGGGGGGATGGAATGGCATGAGCATTACAGTCAGTAATTCAAAGGCACACCCCTGATGCCTGTCAGTCAGTATAGGGTGGGATGTTATGGCTAGAAACCCTAACATCCCAGGTGTTTGTTGGTATTTACACTGAAAATTTTCAACATGACCTTTTTGTGACCCCTCCACCTCATAAAGGCATTTGGGACCTCTTCTCATGAACAGTGCCACTGTGAGTTTGTCAAGGAGTATTGTATGCAGTACTGGAGGCCATACCTGAGGAGAGATATAATGTTACTGAAGGAGGTACAAAGGAGGGCAACAAAATTGTTAATGGGGATGGAAGGAAATGAATATGAAATTAGGCTCAATGAGCTGAACATGTACACACTGGACGAAAGGAGGGATGGGAAATACGATTCAAGCATTTAAATACCTTAGGGGTAAATAAACCTCGCACTGAGGGATGTTTAAACTGAGGAGTGGAAAAGAGATGAGCGGGCACTGACTAAGGTTGGAAGGGGGACGTTTTAAGAGGGAAATGAGGAGGCACTACTTCACTGAGAGGGTGGTGTCCAGTTGGAATGCACTGCCAGAGGCGGTGGTAACATGTAGGACAGTCAACAGCTTTAAGAAGGACTGGGATAACACAACAGGAAGAGTCGGGGCAGGGGCTGGGACAAGCAAAGGAGGAACTGGGGGGGAAGGAGGCTGGGGCAGCTGCAATCTAGGGTACTAGTTGCACACTCGGGCAGATTTAGATAGACTGATTGGTCTGTTCTGCTAGCAGATTCATATGTTCGTATGTATGTTCTTATGTAAAATCACAGTGACTCTGTTCATGAACAGAGGTCCTAAAATGCCTATGTTGAACATTTGGTGAAAAACGTCCATACAATAACTGCGTTACAAGCGTGAGTTTTGCAGTTTCCATGCACCCTCCTAACTTCGCAGATTTGTAGTACTTTCACTCCAGATTTCCAACATTGGCATTTTTTCAGACCTCCTTAAGAACAGTACAGCAGTTATTTTTTACATCCTGCCCAAAATATGCATTTACACATCTGGCGCCAGAATAGTGTGGTTCCTGTGGAAAATCAATGTTCAAGACAGATTAAGAAAATCATACTGACAGTGTTCATGAGCAGAGGTCACAAAATGCCTATGTTAAAAATTTGGTGAAATGATTCCATTAAATGACTGTGTTACGTGCATGCGTTATGCAGTTTCCATGTACGCTTGGAGGTTCTAGCATTTTTAATATTTTCACTACCGATTTTCAACATTGCCATCTCTTTGCACCTCCCTATGAATGGTGCAGCTGTCATTCTTCATATCCTGCCTGATCTGTGTTTTCGTACATCTGGCGCACAAAGTGTTTTTACCCTCCCTTTATGCCCTGTGCTAACCTAAATTCACTGGAGGCCTTAGCTTTTTTCACCCTCCTGGCCACCTCCCTCGACCAACTCCCATAAGCCTCCTTATCATCTCCCTTCCCTGTTCTCCTGTACTTCAAGTATGCAGCCCTCTATCCCCTCACCCCTTGTAGCACTTCCTTGTTCAGCCAGCATGGTTTCTTGATTCTGCTGTTCTTAACTCCTGGCCCTAGTGCAGGCTACTGTGGCCTCTGTTAGCCCAGTCTTTATGATTTCCCACTTTTGTTTTGCATCCATCCCCAGCCTAATATCCTGGAGTCTCCCTCACAGTATTGCTTCCATCCTCACAAAGTCCACCCTAGTAAAGTCCACCACCTTAGTGCCCGTGCCTCCTGTCTCCCTGCCCAGTGTGAGAACAGGCCACACTGTTTGGTGGTTGCTACCTGCTAGTGGGTTCTCCATCCTTACCTCCCTCACTGCCTCCCCATTTGCCAGTACTAGGTCCACAGTGCTGCTAAGCCTTGTAAGCCCACTTACCAATTGCATCAGAAGGCCATCCTGGAATGCATCAATGAGCACCTGTTCCTTGGTACTGCTAGTGGTCGGGGTGCTCCAGTCAACCCCTGGTAAGTTAAAATCCCCCACTATTACCACACTCCCCCTTTTACAGACCGTCCTTATCTGCTCTGCCAACTCCCCATCCAGTTCCCCGGATTGGGCTGGTGGTCTGTACACCACTCCCAGCCTCAGCTTTCTGCTCTTGGAGTCCAGGAGTTGCACCCAAATCACCTCTGTCCTCTCCGCTTCTCCCCCATCTGTTATGCATTTGATCCCCTTCCTCACATAGAGTGCAACCTCTGCTTCCAACACCATGGTCCCTGCTGTATATCCTGTATCCCTGGATTGCCAAGTCCCAATCATGGTGCTGTGTTGCCTAAGTCTCTGTCACTGCAGCAGTGTCCACCTTCCCCTCTGAAAGGAGTGCCTGAAGTTCTGCAGTTTTGTTCCTCGGGCTTCTTGCATTGAGAGAGACCACCTTCCACCCTTATCCCTCCTTCTCCTCACTCTTCTCCTTGGCCTGTGTCCCTCCTCCCAGTAGTCCGCACACTTTCTCCTCGTTATTATTATCTGGTGGTGGTGCCTTCTGTATTACACTCAGACCACTCTGCCCGACACCTCCCAGGGTTACTATGCCTCTGCCTTTACCTATATCTAGGGGGGTGAGCTCATTAGGCTCCTCTGTCTGGACCTTTCTACCAACCTCAGTCTTTTGCCCATCCTACCACTAGTTTAAATCCACCTTAGTAGAGATATTCTCCTCTAATTCTACCTTTAATACTCCCATCCCCTCCCTGCTCAAGTGTAGTCTGTCTGCCGTGTACAAGTCACTATTCCCCCAGTCCCTACCCTAGTTAGTCACTAACCCATAATTTTTGGTGTGGCACCAATCCCTCAGCCACTTGTTGAAGTCCTTGATCCTACCCTTCCTCCCCATGCTTGCACATGGTACCAAGAGTACCTCTGAGAATGCCACCGACTCCCCCATGCTCTCACACTGCCTGTCCAAATCCTAGAACCTCCTCCTCACTACTTCTACAGTCTCCTCCGCCAAGTCGTTTGTACCCACATGCAACAGTAAATAAGGTTTCTTCCTCCCCCTTGCTGCACATTTGAGCAGTGCCTGCCCCACAGTCAACCCAGAGATAGCTTCAACCCAAATATGGCTGTGCCTTTCCCCCTTTCTGCCCCATCTTACCCCTTTCAGTATAGAATCCCCCAGGACTAGTACCCGCCATCTCTTACCCCCTTTCCCTTCTAATGCCCCTTCCACCACCCCAGTATTCATTCTTCCCTGCCACTTACCCCCTCCTGCTGCACCCTCTGTGACTTCTGTATCTGAAGCCCCTACTTCTGCCTCACCCCTTTTCGCTGCCTTATTCCTCCCATCCCCCTTGAACCCCTTCCCAGCCTGACTACTTCCTACTGGGCTTCCCATGTTGACCTCCCCTCCTCCCCTGCTAATTTCCAAACCCTCTCTTATCACTGTTGTCAATCCAGAGCCCCCATTCCCTTCTACCTCAATAGTAATGCCCCTTCCATCCTTCCCCTTCTCAAAGCCTTCTCTCCTCCAGTCACCCCCTGCTTCCTTATTAGCCCCTCTTCTACCCTTTTGTCCTCACTATCTCTTCCCCTACCTGTTGCCATCCCTCTCATGCCACACTTGTCCTTCCCTTTCAGTATGTTCCTGCTCCCCCCCAATACCAGAGGCTCAAATCTATTCCTAGTTGATACCCCTCCTACATCTCTTCCCCCTATTAGTTCCCCCTCCTACTTGTTCTCCTCCATGCCCCCCCAGTCCCACCACTGGTCCCTCCCTACCCGCAGCCATCTACTCTTTCCCCTGGTATGCCTGATGGTCTCTTCTTCTACCATCAGGAGGCCCCCTCCCTCACCCCAGGCACCCCCTCCCTTCTCCTCTCTTTTCTGCTAGTGTCTCTGATACTGGGGTCAGTTTCAGTCCCTAGTTGTTCTTCCCCGTCCCCCTTTGCCATCCCCTATTCAGCCCCAGCCAGAATGCCTACCATACTCATCTGCCCTGCCACTTAGACTCCTCCCTAACCTCCACAGTTCCTCCCTCAAACTAGCCAATTGTCTACAGAGCATACACCCCCCCATCCTCCAAGCCCAGTCCAGGATCATGGCAGACCCATACCCTGTACACCCCACCACCCTTCCAAAGATGGCTGCCCTATTGACATGCGGCACCTGCCCCATTTTGGCCCCTATTTACGGGCTCTAACTCCCGGTTTCTGTACCCTAATACAACTGTTAACTCAAATTCCTGTTTCCCCCACACTAATACCCCTACTGCTCCCTTGCCGACCAGGTTAATTCAGTCTCAGATCTCATCCATTAGATACTGTATTACTGTAGCAATCCTAAAGCCTCCTTGTCCATTTTTCACCCCTCAGCTACCATACTTTTTGTTATCAGCCCTCATAGTTTCACTAAACCCCATTAGAAATCATATTGTACTCCAAGTATTACTCAACTCAGTTAGAAAAATAAACAGAACAAATAAATATGTATTATTGCAGCATTCCTAACAGTGGAGCACAGTACTTAGCTCAGTCAGGGAAATAAACAGAACAACTAAATCTGTATTATTACAGCAATTGTAAAAGTTTCCAATCATTGCTTTGTCTCCACTCCAGAGACTCCGCTGTAATATAGGACCACATAGGACCCTGGGCAGGTGGGTGGACAAAGCTCCGTTGAGCTCTCTCACTCCCCCTCTCTCACTTGCTCATTCTGCTTTTCCCAGAGCTGCAGGCTGCCCTTTTGTAGTGAGCTCCTGCCTGTGTTAGCACCTTTTTCTGTCCTCAAAGAAAAATGTAGCAGTCTCAACAGAGCTCTGTTGAGCTCACTCACTCCCCCCCACTCACTCATTATGTTTCTCCCAGTGTTGCAAGCTGCCCTTTTGTACTGGGCTCCTGCCTGCATTGGCACCTTTTTCTGCCCACAAAGAAATCCACAGCAGTCCCAACAGAGCTTCATTGAGCTCGCTCACTCCCCCTTTCTCTCGCTCGTTCTGTTTCTCATGGAACTGCAGACTGCCCTTTCATACTGGGCTCCTGCCTGCATTAGTGCCTTTTTCTGCCCACAAAGAAATCCTCAGCAGCCCCAACAGAGCTCTGTTCAGCTTGCTCACTCCCCGTCTCTCACTTGCTTGTTGTTAATCTGCCCCAAGAAATGATTTCCCTCTGCAGCTGTGCTATTCTGCGCCAGAAGTGCAAAAACACATTTCAACCAGGATATGAAAAATTACAGCTGTACTGTTCATAAAGAGGTTTGTAAAAATGCCAGTGTTGAAAATCTGGCATGAAAATATTGCAAATTTGCGAAGTTACAAGAGTGCAATGAAACTGCGCAATGCATGCTTGAAACACAGTCATTTTATGAACTTTTGTCACCAAATTTTCAGCATAGGCATTTTAGTGCCTCTGCTCATGAACAGTGTCACTGTCATTTTCTTAATCTGTCCCTAAAACTGATTTCCCACAGAGACCCTGCTATTGTGCACCGTAAGTACGAAAATACATTTCGTCCAGTATGTGTAAACTGACAGCTGTACTGTTCATAAGAAGGTGTGGAAAAATGCCAATGTTGAAAATCTGGAGTGAAAATAGTACAAATTCACAAAGTTATGAGCGTGGATGGAAACTGTGCGACATATGCTCATAAAACAGTAGTTTTATGGATTTGTTTCACCAAATTTGCAACATAGGTTTTTTGAGAGACCACCTCATGAACAATGGCACTGTTGTTTCGAGAATCGGTTCCAAAAGGTGAGTCTATGCAGTGATCACGATATCACCTTTCAGGACTGAATAATGCCATGACAGTGATTGAATTCATGCGGAGGGGTCCCAATAACCCCATGTTGAAAATTTGGTGCCAAAATTCCAAAAATGCCCGAGATATGCACCAAAGTTGAAAAAAACCCTATTTATGCTATTAAACAGCTTAACAGCATTTCTTCAGTTCGCAGTTGGCTTTGAAGAGTGCAGAAGTGTTCCCGGCTCACCGAAGATCATCGCACTGGGCTCCGAAGGTAAGTATGGGGTGAGAGGGGTGTGGGGAGGCAGGGTGCACAAAGAGTGAGCACAGGTTGGGGGAGAGGGGGCAGGAGAGACTGTGAGGGACCGTTTTCTTAATTTACAGGTTAAAAAAATTAAAGATATTGCGGGTCAGTTTTCTTCTTTTGCTGGTGTTGTTTGATACACTGTGATGGGCTCCCAGTGTACCACCTGCATTTATGGGGAGGGGGACCGAAGCCGATGGAGATTGGGCCCCCCGTCAGCACAGAAATGGGTGGGGGTGCATGATGCCGAGGATTAGGCACCCCCCTGCACACAGCACAAATCGGGGTGGGAACATTATGCCCGTGAGGGAGTAGGCTCCCCATCAGCAAATTGAACTAGGAAGGGGACTGAAGCCAATGGGGACTGGTCCCCTGTCATCAATGAAAGACTGTTGGGGGCACATGATGCTGAGGGGATTGGGAACCTGCTTGGTACACAACAGAAACTTGGGGTGGGGACATTATGCTGCTGGGGACTGGGCTCCCTGTCAGCAATTGAAGGGGGTCGGGGGCATGTGATAGGGGGATTGGGCACCCCCCTTGGCTCTGAGGCAGCCACACAGAGCCACCATGCTCCTGGTACTGTTACACCAGGCGAGGTCCTGCCCTGCAGTGATGGGTCGCTCCCTCATTGCAGCAGGATTGCTGATACTGCAGTGATGAAGTGGCCCCTCATTGCAGCAGCCAAATCATTTCAAGTTGGTGGCACTTCTGCAGAACCAATGTCATCAGAACACTGGGCCTGCATTGGGTGCACACCGCCAAGCCCACAAATGCAGTGCTGGCATTGGCTGCCACACTGTCACACCTCCACAACCTGTTTCTCTCGTAAGCTGCCGTGTAATGTTTCTTGCGCATGTGCACAAGCAAACATAAAAAGGTTACCTGCTTTTCTGGTTCTGCTGTTTACATCCTTTCATTCCAACTTCAAGGAGGGACCAAGGGCAAGGCCTCACATAACATTTTTATATTAATCGCCATGTTGGTCTATTTGCAGGGATCCCCAACCTACTGGAGACCAACACGATGCACTCTAAATGTTTTAGTTGTGGGGAGGCCAGGATGGGCCAAGTTCATGAGGAGCAGAGCTGGGCGAGTACTGTGGGGTGTAACGGGCCTTACTGAAAAAAAAACTCTGTGCTCTCTCTGTGATTCATAGAGCCTGAACAGGGTATATCCTATTCCCTGTCTGATCACAGGGCAGGATACATCCCTGTCTGTTTTGAGGATGCATCTCTATCTGATTACAGGGTATATCCTTGGTGGACAACAGGAGTGGAGAATAACAGATTAAAAAAGAATCAAAGTTTTGGTTTCTTAAAATGAAAATAAAGAGTAATCCTGTAGCTCTACGTACCATCAGTAATACTAACTACTTAGACAAACAGACCCAGATATTCAAAAGGATTGCGCCATGCACAACAGGGATGCACCAGCGCAAGTACTGAAATGTGCCATTGTGCGATATTCAGCGGAAGGCAGCTGCACAGCGCATGTAGCAATGTGCAAGAATGCAATAGTAATGAATGCATGCGCAACCGTAGGGGTGGAACCATGAATAACATGCGCAGTGCGACATTCAACAGCATGCGCCGTGCACAATAGGGGAGCTAACGGAAGTTGCACGACAGCGGAAATGATCCAAAATAAAAGGAAGCAAGAGAGGGGTGCAAGAATGCTAAAGGGAAGTCACAGGTGGGATCGTGGTGACAGACACAAGGGCAGTACAGAGGATAGCAGTGAGCAGGACTGGGCAGGAGCAGGACAGGGCACACCTGAACTGAGCCAGGAACATGATAGGAGTGGGGAGCCTGTGCCACTGTGCAGGATAGTCAGTGGAGTGCCACATTGGACTGAGGGCAATGGCAGGAGGCAGGACAGCCACATCCAAAGGCCGGAGGTGTACCTGGTGCAGGTGGAACACCAGAAACGGACAGCATGGGGAACGGGATAACAGCCACTGGGGGTGAACACCGGCCAGGGACATGACCAGTTCCACCTTCCAGATGGAGGCGGTAATGAGGGGTGTGAGAAGGCAGGCAGCAGGGGGGTGTGGCTGTGGAAGGGCACATCAGTGGTACACCCAGGACAGGCAGTACCGAGCCTGCACCGGCTTTGAACACTACTCTGACACAGAGATTGTGGGCTGGTACTGCCTGAACCAGGCGATCCTAAGGCAGCTCTGTGAGCTGTGCAGTGGTGAATGCAGGCACCCACACGATGGAGCCATGCTCTGTCAGTGGAGACGAAGGTGACAGCCATCATGTGCCCTGCTCACCATAGGCACCTTCCAGAGACCAACAGGGGACACGACAGGCATAACCCAGTTGGCCACGTCATGCCTACTCACACAATTCCTTAGCGCACTGCTGCCACATGCTGTGGAGTACATCCATTTCCCCAGCACACAGACAGAGCGCACAGCACACATACAAGAGTTCTACAAGGTAGCACGGTTGCCTGGAGTGCTTGGTGCCATTGATTGCATCCATGTGGCCATCCGCACGCCACCAGGCCTGGACAGTGTGTCATACATCAACTGGAAGGGGTATGCAAGCATCAACTGCCAGGTGGTGTGCGATGCCAGGGGGCACATTACCAATGTCTGTGCCATGCACCCTGGGGGAGCACATGATGCCTTCATCTGGGACCAGTCCTCACTGTGCCACAGGTTTGAGAGTGGGGACATCCCCACTGGCCACCTAATGGGTGAGTATGCACATCACGCAGGACAACATAAGCAGACATGGGGGGTGCATAGTCAGAGGTGCCATGGGTACCAGTCTTGTTGACCCATGGCAAAGTGATGCAGACCACCATACTAATGTCCACCCTCTACACATAGGTGACAGTGGCTACCCACTCCGTCCCTGGCTGCTCACACCATACCGGCGCCCCATTGCCCCATCGCAGCTATGGTAAAATGAGGCACACACCACAACATGGAATGTCTTTGAGCTGGTGTTCGGGATGCTGAAGGCACATTTCTGGTGCCTGGACACATCTGGTGGTGCCCTAAAGTACAGCCCCTCGAAGGCCTTCGGGCCATTCCTGGCCTGCTGCATCCTGCACAACATGGCCAATGACTGTGGAAAAGCTGCAGAGGTCAAAGAGAGGGACAGCAGTGGGGACGATGAGGATGCCGGTCCAGACGGTGATGGGCAGCCACGCCCTGGGTGAAGGGACCCCTGCCTGATCAGAATGTCTCAGCTGCACCAGGACACCATTACAGAAGAGCACTTTGGTCAACACAGGTAGGTCATGGGGCTATGCGCAACCACCAGTGGTAAGGGCACAGCCCACAGACAGGCAGTGAAGAACACCAGGGGTGGACGGTGGTACGGGTATGGGTCTGGGTGTGACACCACACACAGCATCAGGGATGGGCAGGGCTGAACACGACAAGTGCACACACACACACACACACACGCGCGCGTGCACACACACACACACACACACACACACACACACACACCAAGACATGTACAAGGGGTAGATGGCAAGCTAACCCCAATTGCCACCCCTACCTCCACACAGGTCCACACTCGACCATGCCCAGTTGCTATCACTGTGCATGCCTCAGATGCTGGACACCATTGCACACTGGTGGACAGCGCAACACAGGCATCATCATGCACACACCACAGTGGCCAGCAGCCGGGAGGGTGTGCACAGGGACCGTGTGTATGCAGGGCTGGGTACCCCACCCATGCGCCGCACGATGCACACCACACTGCACATAGGGCAGCGGCAGAGAGTGGCAATGGCGGGAGACAGGTCAGTCATGCAGCACAGTGCCACAGCCACTATGGATGCGTGGACGGCCCCGCCGAGTCCTGACAGCCATGCCAGGCTGACCATTGGCCTCATGGGGTGGCATCGTTAGTCCCCCAAGGGTGACACTGAGTGAATGCGACCATGTTCGCACAGGGGTCTGCAGCCCACTGAACATGCCCACACCAAATGTGCTCGGTATGCCCACCACTGAACCCAGAGTCAACATAGCTGGTGTTGCATGGCGCAGGGAATGGGGAGTGGACATGACACTGCATGGTGTCTGCAGCGGATGGGCGCCAAACTGGGTGCCCAATGTGGCCATGACAGCTGTGAAAGCATTTGTCTGCCTGTCAATGGCAGCGGTCATGTCTGCCCACTGCTGGGCCATCTCTGCCAGGAGCAGACCATAATCTCTGCTGCGCCGCTCCTCTGCCTGGCGCAGAATCACACTGAGTGCATCCACTGCAGTCACAAGCTGCAACTGCTGATCTACTGAAGCCTGGAGTAGATGGCTGTGCTTGTCAATGAGGTCATCCACTGGTCTGGCATGCTATCCCTCATGGTGTTCCTGGCCCTGCTGGCTAGCACCCCTTGATGATGGGCACTGCACACCAGAGTCATGCTGGGGCACGTCCACACATGGTGCACTGCCACCTCCCCGACACCTTCCCCCCCTCACCATTGGCCAACTGCTGGCACTGCCCCTCCGGCTGCCAATCGCCAGGTCTCACTGGTGCCGCTGCAGCGGCCACAACAGGCTCACCACCCTGGACACACACCAGTGCTGCCCCACTGGGGCATACAGGCACAGGCTGGTACTGTGTTGTTACGCAGGCTTCCACGGTGGCACCACCCATGGCAATGCCCATGCCATTGCCTGCTGTGGGGCCATCCTGTGTCCCACACGTATCACTGTCCGGGATGTGTGATCCATCATCGGTCACACTGGGACACAGGCAGGACCTCGTCCGCACCCGCTCCACCCTCTTCAGTCCAGACAGAAGTGCAGGTATGCTCTGGTCTGGTCCCTCAGACACCTGTGGAGGTGGATGGGTGATCCTCCATGTCCAGGGCCTCACCCTCGGTAGACACACCCACCACCGCTGACCCATGTAGATGCTCAGGAGCTGTAAGGGAACACATTAGTGTTAGTGGCTCTGCCTTGTCCTGTGGCATTCCCCCCCCACCCACACAGTGACAGCACAGGACCTACCATACAGTGATGGGCTGCCACCCATCTGGAAGCCACCACCAGGAACGCCCTCGATGGCACAATGCCGCATGCTGCTGGTCACCCACTCCTTCTTTGGCATCAGGCCTGGCACATTCGACTGTTCCCCACCGGTGGCAGCACATGCTGCCCTGATGGCAACCACCTTATCCTTGATCCTCCTCCTGTCTTTGCCGACCTTCTTCTTACACTCCTGCACAGACTGCTGGTGGCTGCCATGCTGGTTCACAGCACGCACCACCTCACCCTATGCTGCAGCATGGGGCTGTGGCGTTCCCCGCTGTCCGCTGAGCAGCAGTTTCCTGTCAAGATATGCCTCAAACAGGGCATCTGATTCAGCCCGGTTAAAGTTGGGCCTCCTCCTTCTCCCCGGTCCCTGTTCCTCCTCATCCTCACGTTCAGTCATGATTGAGTCTGTGGGAATGACAGGTGTTACCTTTGACTGTACAGTACCATTTAGCCCTCACAAACCACAGTCCCCACACTCCAACAGCATGCAACCCACCATAGTAGACTGCAATACCAAACTATTTCCTCTGCAGCCCCATGTCACATTTATACGGTGCAACGCATGCAAATGAGGTGAGGCGCAACTGCACGTGGATGCTAATGCAGTGGTTGCACCATGGAATGGCTGATGAGCTGATCTGCATATGCTGGCTGAATATCATGCTGTTGTACCTTGCGCAATGTTGTTGAGCGTGCTCAAGCTATGGTGCAGCTCTGTGATGTGTGCAATAGGCACCACACGGTGCCTGCCCGGGGTGCTGATGCCAATTCATGTGGCACTGCTGATGTGCTGTGTGTGGGAGGCAGTGCAGGGCACGGCCATCACTGTGCCTGTGGTGCTAGTGCGCTGTTCACCAGTGTGGCACTCGTGCACCATAGGCACTATGGAGCCACAGTGTGGTAGGCCACTGCAGGGCATCACACACAGGCACCCTACTGTGCTACACACGCATGTTGTCCCAATAGCACCATGGTGCTCCGTGCGTGGACAGACCCTTGACCCTGCAGTCATACTTTGCCCCCTAGGCGCCATGCATCTGCATGGGTGCACCCCTATCGCACAGTTCGGTGACAGCGCGATGGGGACCGGCAGTACAGTGCCGCGCAGCCTCTGCATGTGGGGCACGTGTGCTACAGAGCACCATTTTGATACCTATACTTACTGCAGGATGGCAAGAGGCGAGAACAGCAGTTGAGCGCCATAGAGCTGGCCAACCTGGTGACCCTTGTTGAGCTCCATGCTGGGGCCCTGTTTGGCCAGGATCCACTAGACAGGCCACGCAGTGCTGTGTGGGAGGAGGTGGCTGATGGCCTGGAGAAGGCCACTGGGATCACCAGGTCTAGTGAGCAGTGTCGCCACAGGTATAGCAACCTACGGCGGAGGGACTTTGACAGACTGGGGTGTCTGCAGGCACGTGCCCAGTGAGGCACCATGCCACGGCCAGGTAGGTGCTCCATCCATACACTGGTAGTGTCCGTCCGTCCAGGTATCGTGGTCTGCATGTGTCCACCCCACAAGGGGGTGGGGTCTGTCTGGTGGGGGCGGTGGTGGTGGTGGTGGTGATGGGGGTGCGGCATGGCTGGGCTGTGTGGGTACGCACACACTGGGGGGGCTTTGCTACTGGTTTGTACTGATGTTCCCCTCTCCTTGTTTGCATCCTAGGCCCAGAAAAGCACTGTAGGGCAAGGCAGACCCATTCCCAGCAGGAGCAGGACAGGGTTGGTGCACCGCAGCTGCAGCAGGGACGTGGTAGAGGGGCCATGGGCCTGCAGCACCCGGCTGGCTTGGATGCAGGTGAGTGCTGTTTTTCCCCTTACATCTGTGCGTGCTGTGTTGCAGGGTTGGTGGTGGGGCATGGTCACCAGCACTTGGCCCCACTGCCATGCACACCACACAGTGCACTCAGCACTGTCCTGTGGCACTGCATGTGTGGGTGGGCATCGAAGGTGGTCCATGCATGCACTGGGTACATGGCTGTGCCACTGCCTTCACACCGCACAGCCATGTCGCTGTACGGCCACGGTGGTGCTGTGCGGAACATGGGCGGTGGGTGCGTGCAGTAGTCCACATCGCTGTGGGTGCCTGGGTTGGTGGGTCATGTGGGCACGGTCACTGTGGATGGTCATATGCCATCACAGGGGTGTGGCCCATGGCTGTATGCTGTGCACAATAGGTGGGCTGAAGGGGTTTGGCCAGTCACGCATAATGGCTCTGCTCCCTTGTCCTACATGGACAATGCTGGACAGCACTAGAGAGGAGCATGCAGGAGCTGCTGCAGTTCACGAGGGCCACCCTCAAGCTCCTGCAGAGACTGCAGCAGAATGGAGGACAGCGGCACAGAAGACGGCACAGGGACAGAAGTGGGGAGAGGGGCCGGTGATAGGCCCACTATGCCCCTGTTTTGTATTCCCCCTTGACTAACCCTCACACCCCTTCATCCCTCTCCCAGTTGTTCACCCTTGCCCCATGCCCACCCCCACCTGGTTTGTGGCCCTTCCCCCCATTGTATATAGTTGTATATATGTTTTGTCACACACCTTTATTACATACGTTTTGTTATGACAACTGTGGTGGTCTCTGATTTGCAGTGGGCTAATGGTGCTTGGCTGCAGTGGTGTGCATGGCGTCGGGGATGGTGCAGGCCTGGGAGTGTGTGTGTCCGGCAGGGACCCGCCTATGGTGTGGGTGGGGGACTTGGTCCCTGTCTGTGGTATGTATGTTGTTCCCTGTGCACTAGATGCTGGTGTGCAGTGGTCTCTGTTGCATGCACTGTGTTCATGGCACCCCTGTCAGTATGTCCATGGCCTGTGCAACTGACACCCTTGCATGTCTGTAGTATGCACAGTCTGCTGGCATGTCAGTGGTGGCTGTCCATGTTGGCTATCCTCTGGCTCTGGTGCAATGGCTGCTTGCCTTCTGCCACCGGTATGGTGCATATCTGCCTTGGGTGGCACTGTGGCCTCTGCTGTTGTTGTACCCCCTCCATGCTGTCGCTGGTGTCTTTTGTGGGGTCTGTGCTCTGATGTCTATCACTTGTGCTCCGGCCGCATGCTGGTGGTGGACGGCTTTATGGTGCATGCGCAGGTTGGCTGGTACACCTGTGCCTTGGTGGGGTGCTGGCTGTGGGTACACAGCATCAGTGGTCACACGCCAGCGGGATTTGTTGCCCCACTATTGTGTCCCTGTGTTGGGGTGCCCTTTGGTCTGGGTGGGTGTCTGTCCATGCCCTGTGTTGCATCCTGTGTGGTACATGCCCCCAAGCACCACTGTGAGCATCTGTGCTAGTTGTTGGGGCCAGTGCTGTGACAGGGTGTGTGCTTAGGTGAGTGTGCAGGGTGCTGTTCTGCTGGTGGTGGGGTCCAGGGTAGGACCTGTTGCATGTGGGGTACCTCGGGTACTGACACAGGGTTGACCTCTCTGCTGTACCATGTGGGGGTGGTGCAGGGTGGCACTCTGTCTCCAGTTGTTGCATCAGTGGCTGGTGCCACCCCCTGCAGGATGCTCATTGTGGGGCTGCCATGCATGGCTCCATGGTGCACAGGGTTGCATTGTCACAGTGGGGTGGTGGCATGCATTTGGTGCCATGCACTGTTGGGCACTGCTCCTAGGCAGGATGTCTGGGGATCACTGTGCAGGGTGTGCTCTGCATTGGTGGGATGGGGTGGCACTGGGTGGCCGGCCCTCCTTGTGTTGCGGTCACTGCTTGCCAGAGGGCGTGCTGGGGCACCATGCCCCAGCTGTGGATTTGGTGCTAGTGTTCATGGCCGGTGGTTCATCCAGCTCACCACAGGTTGTGCAGTTCATGGGGTGTGGGGGGCGCTGTCTGGTCTGCTGCATGCTTCTCTGCCCATGTCTTCCATGGGTGGTGCACCCCTGCATCCTGTCTCTGCTCATCCCTGGTTGTGCTACTGCACTACTACCCTGCTCCACTGCGCATCCCTGGTTGTACTACTGTGCATCAGCCCTGTGCCACTGCACATCCCTGGTTGTGCTACTGCGCATCAGCCCTGTGCCACTGCACATCCCTGGTTGTGCCATGGCGCAGTTGGCATGATATTCAGTTGTGTTGTGCAACCACACCTTGGCCTGCTCTGTGCTTGAATATCACGCATGTTGCTCATGGATGCACTGCACTTGCACCTACTCCTACTATTGTGCTACTTTGTGGTGCAGTTTGAATATCTGGGCCAGAGTTTACAAGTGGACCTTAGTCGCTCGAGGGCCAGTGAAGGGAGGGAGGATTGAGCATCCCATGGATGGTTCTCCTCTCAGGAAGTGGTGGTGCAGATAATGTCCCCCTGTGGGACTGCTGGTGCATCCTAATGTGAGCTGGGTGGCAGAAAAGTGTATATGTGAAGAAAGAAAATGAAATGAAAGGATTTTAAAGGAGTAATGAAAGGAAGCAGCCTTTTTTATTTGAAATAAATAATTACAAGTAAGAAAGGAATAACAAAATGATAAAAGCAGCAAAAACAGTCCCCTAAACAAACCATTTCAGTGAAATGATGGGTTTATATGGGACGCACGAAGATTTGGGGACTGTTATTTTTGTAGGATTTATACAAAAATGGAGTGGGGAGTGGTGCACTGTGTAGTACAACCAGTTTCACAATCTTATTGGTATGTAAGCAATAAGTCATGGCTGGGTGTTGGTAGTACTGATATACATGCACACAGGGGTATAGTGAAGCATGAGGCTTCAGGCCAAGTGCCTTCAGCCCTGGGTGTGCTGGTATCTCAGTACTAGCAACTTCAGCCATGTCTTATTGCGTGTGTAAAATAGGCTTTTATTTTTAGAATATGTTTCTTTATCATAATATAAATGCTTATTTTTACCTAAAGTAGTCATTCCACCTACTTGTACAAGATTGTACATACCAATTTGCTTTAGATTTTTTTGACCGAAAGCAGATTCCCTAGTTGTAGTCTTTTTTATGCCACCTACCCATCCAAATAGTAAGTGAACTAGAGGCTAAGATTTTTTTGTTTGCTTGCACACATGTGCAAGAAACATAGTGCCATCATCTGAGTTTTCAGAGGTGTGGCAGCCCTCTTCCAATTTAGGCAGTGTGTTTGCAGGTGTGGCCGCAGTTGTCCAATGCCTGCTCAAGCTGTCTATGACAGCCATCCAAAATGCAGTGGCGTACAGTTGAAAGGGGGAGCTACGCTTCAGTAAGCAGCAATAAGATATCGCCTGCTCATGCATGCTCCACCTACACACACACACACTGCGTGCTCACCCCCCCACACACTGTGTAGCCAACGAGGGGTGCCCAATCACCTGTCAGCTGTGCTGCGCCCCCCCAAAAACAGAGTTCTATATGCCATGCTGGGTGCCCACCCCAGTGTGGCTACATATCAGTATAGCCAACGGGGGTGCCCAATTCCTCGTCGGCTCCACTGGTTTTCCCCCAGAGTACAGGGGGCCATGCTGGGAGCCCACCCCAGCATGGGAACACATGCTGTCGCTGACAGGAGTGCCCAATCCCCCGTCGGCTCCACACCCCCCACCAGCCGTCCTTGTGCCAAGCTGGGAGCCCACTCCAGTGTGGAAAACATCCCGCGTCATTGTCATTTAAAAAAAAAAACACCTGAAACTCAAAAATGGTCCCTCATTGTCTCTGTCTACACCTGCGCCCACCCACTGTGCACCCTGCCTCCCACACCCCCACCCCATACTTACCTTCTGACTCCGCGCCGATGATCTTCGTGGACTAGGAACACATCTGCACTCTTCAAAGCAGACCGCGAACTGAGGAAATGCCAATAAGCTGTATAATGGGATAGATAGGGGTTTTCAACTTTGCTGCATATCTCAGGCATTTTTTGGAATTTTTGCACCAAATTTTCAACATGGGGTTTTTGGCACCCCTTCTCATGAATGATCTCACTGTCATGGAGTTAATCAGCCCCAAAGGGTGATTTTGCAGTCACTGCATGAAATCACCTTTCAGGACCGAGTAACGAAACAACACTGCCACTGTTCATAATGTGGGCTCTCAAAAAGCCTATGTTGAAAATTTGGTGGAAAAATTCCTAAAAATGACTGTTTTATGAGTGCGTGTTGCGCTGTTCCTACGCACACTCGTAAGTTTGCAAATTTTCAATATCTTCACTCCAGATTTTCAACATTGCCATTTTATTACACTTCCTTATGAGCAGTGCAGCTGTCATTTTTCACATCTTGCCCAAAACGTGTTTCTGCCCATGTAGCACACAATGACACAGTTGTGTGTGAAATCAATGTATTTGACACATTAAGAAAATCACAGTGACACTGTTTATGAGCAGAGGTCTTAAAATGGCTATGTTGACAATTTGGTGAAAAAATTCCTAAAAATGACTGTTTTACGAGCGGTGTTGCGCAGTTCCTACGCACGCTCATAAGTTTGTGAATTTTTCAATATTTTCACTCTAGATTTTCAACATTGCCATTTTATTACACTTCCTTTTGAGCAGTGTAGCTGTCATTTTTCACATCTTGCCCAAAACGTGTTTCCGCCCATGTAGAGCACAATGGTGCAGTCGGTGTGCGAAAGCAATGTATGGGACACATTAAGAAAACCACAGTGACACTGTTCATGAGCAGAGGTCTTAAAATGGCTATGTTGAAAATTTGGTGAAAAAATTCCTAGAAATGACTGTTTTATGAGCATGCCTTTCGCAGTTCCTACGCACGCTTGTAAGTTTGCAAATTTTCTATATTTTCACTCCAGATTTTCCACGGTGCTATTTTATTAATTACACTTCCTTATGAACAGTACAGTTGCCATTTTTCATGTCGCCCAAAATGTGTTTCCACACATGTAGCGCACAATGGTGCAGTCGGTATGCAAAAGCAATGTTTGGGACAGATTAAGAAAATCACAGTTACACTGTTCATGAGCAGAGGTCTTAAAATGGCTATGTTGAAAATTTGGTGACAGAAGTCCATAGAATGACTGTGTTACGAGTGAGCATTGCGCAATTTCCATGCACCATCGTAAGTTCATGACTTTGCAATATTTTCAATCCAGATTTTCACCAGTGGCATTTTTCCACACTTCCTTATGAACAGTAAAGCTGTCATTTTTCACAACATGGCCAAAATTTGTTTTCACACTTTCAGCGCAGAGATGCGTAGTCGCTGTGGGAAATCATTGTTTGGGACAGATAAAGAAAATCACAGTGACACTGTTCATGATTGGAGGTCCCAAAATGCCTGTGTTGACAATCTGCTGTAAAAAATCCGCAAACTAATTACATTACGGGTGTGTGTTGCACAGTTTCTATGCACGCTCATGGCTTCACCATTTTTTTTAATATTTTTACTGCAGATTTGCAACATTGCCATTTTTTACACCTCCCTATGAACAGTATAGCTGTCATTTTTCACATCCTGTTCAGAATGTGTTTTTGCACCTGTGGTGCTAAATGCCGTAGTCACTGCACATCAGCAGCTTTTGGCTAACAAACTGATATTGCCACTGTTCATGAGGTGGGGGGCACAAAAAAAACATGTTCAAAATTTGGAGTGAAAATACCAACGAATGCCTGAGGTGTTAGGGTTTTTAACCATAACACCCCACCCTGTAGAGAATGACAGGCATCAGGAGTGTGACTTGAGATTCTTGCCTGTAATGCTCATACCATTCCACACCCTGCAGCCAGTGAGAGGCATCGAGGTATGCCTTGGACTCTTCTGCCCCGAGGCTCATCCCATTCTCCTATACTGCACCCATCTCATCGTATTTCCTGATGGAATGGGGTGTGCATAAGGGCCAAAGACCCCAAGGCACACCGTGACACTTGTCAGTGTCTGCAGGGTAGGTGTGTGGTGAAATGGCATACCGTTATGCTCGACGACCAAAGGCAGCACCCCAATGCCTGTCACTCTCTGCAGGGTGGTGGTGCGGTTGGCTTCAGTTCAATACTTCATTGCCATTTCTGTTATGCTGCTCTGTAACTTCTACAGTACCAATGCCAATGCTAGCAAGCAAACATTCGGCATTGACAAATGCTTGTTTTTATTTGCCCTGCCATATTCTCCTTTGCACATTTCAACTAGATTCATAACTGGGGTAAGGACAGTGCAATTGAAAGAGAACAGAGACTAATACAAGCAAAAAAATCTGTCCTCACCCTCTAGCTCACTTATTTGAAACAGACTGTCCTGCCACTCACTCACTTGCCTGTCTGACACGTATCAGGAAATAAGTGTGTCAGGGTGAATCCGACTGAAAGGGAAAAATGAACACCCTCTCCCAATGCACACTGGCCAGAGCTGTAACCGCTAAGGAGTTTTTTTTCCCTAATTGATTAAATACCTGCCTTTGGGTGGATCAGGACTGCTAGTGACAGATTGGGGCTGTGAGTGCAACTGTTGGGACACTGCTGTGGCGAAGGTCGGGTGAACAGAACTGTTTTACTATTATTATTATTTTTAAGAGATTATATTTGGCTGCAAGAGAAGTAAAAAAAAAACAGGCCTCAGAATGGTGTGTGTGTGTTGGGAGAGTCTGCTACTGCTGCTAACACAGAATGACCTTTGCGGCCAGAATTGTGTGACATAAACATACCAGGATACACTATCTACAGGAGGGACAGGGAGGGTAAAAGAGGAGGAGGAGGAGTAGTTCTTTACATAAGGGAAGGAATAAAAGCAACAGAACAAAATGGTAAACAGGGAGGAGAAGAAGCACTGTGGGTAAATTTGGAGACAGGCAATGGCACCACAATCAGCACAGGGGTTGTATACAGACCCCCTTCTCAGGGGAGAGGAAATGGACAAGGAAATGATAGAAAGTATACTTAGAATGGCAGAAAAAGGGGAGATATTGCTGATGGGTGATCTGAATATGCCAGATGTTAACTGGAGCGCAGTTGCAGCTGCCACTTCGAAGAATGCAGTTATTCTAGATGCCCTACAGGAGCATGCCTTAGACAACTAGTACTGGAGCCCACTCAAAGGAGCAATATTAGACTTGATTCTCTCAAATGGAGATGGAGAGGGAACACAGATGTAGAAGTGGGTATCCATCTGGGAACTAGCGACCATCGAACAGTATGGTTCACAATAAACACAGCAATAGAGTCAAGCTTACAAAGACAAAAGTACTGGACTTTAGGAGGGCTGACTTTGCCAAAATGGGTGAGAGCCTAAGGAATGCACTAGCAAATGGGCAGGAAGGAGGGGTGGAAGAACAATGGGGAATAATAAAACTGCCATCACAGAGGTAACAAGCCTTTATGTGAAGCAAATAAACAAAACAAGATGATGTAAGAAACCACTATGGTTCTCAAAGGAAGTGGCAGTGAAGGTTCAAGAGTAAAAGAAAGCATTCAGGAAGTACAAGGAATCGCAGAAGAAGCAGGATAGAGAACTGTATCAGTTAAAGCAAAAGGAGGCTGGAAAGGCAGTCAGAACAGCAAAGGCCCAAACCGAGGAAAAGATAGCCAACTCAGTTAAGAAGGAGGATAAAACCTTTTATAGGTACATCAGGGAGCAAAGGAAGACCAAGGGAGGGATAGTGAGGCTTAATAAAGGGGAGGGAGGGTGGGCAGAGGGAGACTGTGAAAAGACAGAGATACTAAACAGATATTTTTGCTCAGTATTTACAAATGAAGAGGGGGAAGTACATAAAATAAACAGTACTAACACTCTGGATACAGAAGTTGATACCAGCCCATTTACAGAAGAAAGGGTTCTGAAAGAACTCTTAAAACTGAAGGTGGACAAAGCAATGAGGACTGATGGGATTCATCCCAGAATTCTAAAAGAGCTAAGGGTAGAACTAGTGACACCACTGACTACTGTTTTTAATAAATCATGGGAGGATGGGGTGGTACCTAAGGACTGGAGGAGGGCAGATGTGATTCCTCTTCACAAAAGTGGGAGCAAGAGCAGCAGGAAAACTACAGACCTGTTAGTTTAACCTCAGTGATAGGGAAAATGATGGAATCACTTCTGAAGGAAAGAATTGTCAGTATCTAGAGGCCAGAGGGCACAGGACCCAGGCAGCATGGATTCACAGTGGGAAGGTCATGCCAGACGAATCTGATAGATTTCTTTGACTGGGTGACCAAAGTAGTAGATCAGGGAGGGCTGTGGACATGGCCTACCTAGACTTTAGCAAGGCATTTGACACAGTCCCACACAAAAGATTAATATACAAGTTAGCCAGCCTGGGAGTGGGTCCCAAGATGACAGCCTGGGTAAAGAATTGCTGAGAATAGGACACAGAGTAATAGTAAATGGAGTCCACTCAGAAGAAAGGAGGGTTACTAGTGGGGTCCGAGGGTTCAGTATTAGGACCGGTCCTCTTCAATGTCTTTATGTTACATTGCAGAAGGACTTGAAGGAAAAGTATGTCTCTTTGCAGATGACACTAAGATCTGCAACAGAGTTGATGCACAGGGTGGGGTGGAAAGGATGAGAAGGACTTGGCAAGTTAGAGGAATGGTCAAATGTATGGCAGCTTAGATTCAATGCAAAGAAGTGTAAGGTAATGCACCTGGGAAACAAAAACCGGGGAAGAGTACACAATGGGGGTGAGATACTAACAAAACAAAAATGGAAAGGGACCTGGGGTAGTCATATCAGATGACCTAAAGGTGGGCAAGCAATGTGAGAGGGCAGCAAGGAGGGCTGGGGGGATGCTGGGATGCATAGGGAGAGGCATCACCAGTAGAAAGCAGGAAGTTATTATCCCTATGTACAGACAGCTGGTGAGACCCCATCTGGAGTACTGTGTGCGGTTCTGGAGACCCAATCTCCAAAGAACATAGACAGGATGGAAGCTGTCCAGAGGAGGGCAACTAAAATGGTGCAGGGTCTGCACCGGAAGACATATGAAGAGAGACTTAAGGAGCTTAATATGTATAGCCTCGAGGAAAGGAGGGAGAGGGGGATAGAAACTTTCAGATAGACTTGATAGAAACTTTCAAGTACCTCAAGGGAATCAACAAAGTCCAAGAGAGTAGCATCTTTCAAAAAAAGAGGTGTGCAAGAACAAGAGGGCACAATTTGAAGATGGGGGGGGGGTGGCTCAGAGGTAATTTAAGGAAGTATTTTTTCACAGAGAGGGTTGTGGATGCATGGAACGGCCTTCCGGAGGAGGTTGTGGAGTCAAAATCAGTGGTGGAATTCAAGCATGCATGGGATAGTCATAAGGCAATTCTGGGGTGGGGGTAGGAAGAAGTAGGCTGCTAGTTAACTAGGATCTGCAGCTTATCCAGTAGGTAGGGAAATGGGCAGACTGGGTGGGCCAAGCGGTCCTTATCTACCATCAAATTCTATGTTTCTATGACAGTAGAAACAAGATGAACTGTTTTCCAATCTGTTTTTTTTTTTTTTATTCTGTTCGACTTTTTGGGAAACTGATTTTTAAACAGATGGCAGAGTGGGCACAGAAGGGAATATCTGAGGGAGAGGGAAGATATAGGTGGTGAATGGGACTTTTGTCCCTGACATTTTACTAGTTTTGGGTGTGTGATTCAGTGAGAAAAAATATCTGTCAAAATTCTTCTCAAAATTCCATTGCTGAATACTAATTTGTGATGAGGCTAAATACCAGGATGGCCATGGGTAGTACTGCTTCATTGGGTATACTGTGATATGGGCAAAAGGAATTGAGTGACTCAGCTATTAGCAATTCAGTTTCCATACCCGTAGGATTAGTGAATGGGTTGGGAGAGCAAAGGGAGGGAATAGTGACTGCAGAGTGACAAACTAGTGAGGGTGAATGACAAGGGATATGGAATAGTGTTCTGGGTGAAAGGCAGTAGTGCAGCCTGCTGCTGCTGCTGCTGCTGAGCTGACTACCTGGTGTAGTGGATGCAGTCAGTGCCTGGAGTGTTGATGGTGCTGGGTTCAGGACTGCTTTCAGGTAGATAGTTTTTGGTGTTGTGATGGTCCTTAGTGTTAAATTTGTTTTGTTTTTCCTCTCGTGGTTCCTCCAACTGTGTTTCCCCAGCTGCAGTACCCCCCTTACATGCCATAGCCCTCTCCCATGTATTCCCCTTTTCCCCAGTGCCTGTTCCCCCGGAGTCGATTATATTAGTTTGGTGCATGCAGGGGGCTTGCCCCCCCCATTACAAGTGAAGTTACATTGTCCATGTTTTGCACTGTATAGTGTGCTAGCTATGCTAAGGTTCAGTGTCTTGGGTGCAGATCAGATATATCATTTGGTGATATGCACTCGCTGTTATGGGAGTCACCTTTTAAAAGTCACCCTTTTGACATGGAACCCATCATTGCATGGTCAGGAGACTGGTTCTAGCCAATCAGGATATAAGGATTCCAGTGCCCATTTTAAAAGAAGTCATAATGTGAGAAACAAGCACCCACTAGCTTCTGATTTACACTGAGGCTGGTAGAATCACGTGAAGGCGAGGGACTTGGACTTCAGGAGGGCTAACTTTACAAAGATGGGAGAATGCCTCAGGGATGCCCTGGCAGTGGGGGAGACTTGGGTGGAGTTGAGGAACAGTGTGCTAAACTAAATGGGGCTATAATGAAGGCAACAAACCTTGGCATTAGGTAAGTAAACAAAAGCAAGAGAAAATAAAGACTGCTATGGTTCTCAAAGTAGGTGGCTGGGAAGGTTAGGATAAAAATGTGAGCATTCAGGAGGCATAAAGAGACTCAGATAGAGGATGACTTTGAAGTGTATCAGGTGAAGCAGAGGGAGACAGGGAAAGCAGTATGGTGCGCAAAGGCCCAAACAGAGAATAAAATATCCCTGGCAGTAAAGAAAGAGGACAAGGCATTTTTCAGGTATGTAAGTGAAAGGTGAAGACCAAGGGAGGGATTGTGAGACTAGGGAGGGGAGGAAGGAAACGCGTGGAGGGAGACAAGGACAAAGCAGACATCTTAAACAAATATTTTTGCTTAGTATTCACAGAAGAAGGGGAAGGAGAGGGACCACAGATAAGTGACAGGAGCATCAATGGAAGGGAGGTGGACACTAGTCCATTTACAGAGGAGACAATCCTGAAGGAACTCGCAAACTGAAAGTGGACAAGGCAATGGGGCCAGATGTACTACATCCAGGGATATTGAAGGAACTTAGATAGGAACTCTCAGCACCACTGACAATCCTATGGAAAAAATATGTTTTTTCCAAATATGGCAGGAAATGCATTTTAAACAAAAATTGGCCACTTTTTTATATATTTAAAACATATGAAAGACTAACATATGAGACATGCATGCACAATATATGAACCATGTATGAAATTATGTTTTACACTAAGAATGCAGCTTCCATATGTTGCCCATTCACATATCATATATTAAATATCATATACACAGCTTATATTTTCCAAGTATTTCATATATTTTAAATTTATATAAAGGTGTCAATTTTTTGTATATTTAAAATGCATTTTTGGACATATATGGAAAATAAATATTGTTTCCATATGAGCTAGCTCTTCAATCACTCGCTGGAGATGGGAGTGGTTCCAGAGAACTGGAGGAGGGCAGATGTAGTCTCACTTCACAAAAGTGGGACCAGGGAAGGGCTGGCAGCTACAGGCCAATCAGCCTGACTTTGGTGGTGGGGAAATTAATGGAATCCCTGCTGAAGAAAAGGATTGTGAAAATACAAGGAAAGTTAACCAAATATTGAATAGCCATGGTAGCATTGGTAACTAAATTAATAATCTTGCGCCACTGGAGAGGTGACTGGACTCCATCGCTCGAGGAGTGGTGGGAGGAATTTATGAACGCATTGAATGCAGAAAGATCGGTTTTCTCTTTTTATAATGCTTCACAAATATTTCAACAGTGTTGGGGTAAGCTATTCCAATGCTTGAAGGATAGATATGGCTACTAGAGATATAGTCCCGTATTCTCACTTTATCATTGGGAAGATATCGACCCTGGTTTGGTACATTAATTTGGTATATCCTTTCCTCCTTGATGCCTCCTCCTCCTGTGGACCTGGTTAAAACACGCATAGTCAGATTATTCCTTGTCTGTTTTCTGAAGATACACTATGATTTTATATATTATTCATGTGAGTCATCCATAGGGATAGCTGCCAGGGATGGGTTGGGGGTTGGATAGATAATTTTTTTTTTTGTTCCTTTTTATCATTGAGGGGGGTTTTGAGGGTCTTGTTTTGTTTTGTTACTTTTTTATTTATTATTTTATGTTTTTTATGTATTATGTACTAGTTTGGTATATATCTTATGTTGGATATGGTTCAATAAAGCTTGGTTATTTAAAAAAAAAAAAAAGAAAAGGATTGTGGAATATCTTGAATCCGGCAGCTTGCAGGATCTGAGGCAACATGGATTCACTGGGGGAAGGACATGTCAAACAAATCTGATAGATTTCTTTCACTGGGTGACCACAGAATTAGATCAAGGTGGAGTGGTGGATGTGACCCAGATTTCAGCAAGGACTTTGACACCATTCCACATAGCAGAGTCTTATACAAACTGGACAGCCTGAGAGTTGGTACTAAGGTGATAAAATGGGTAGGAAATTGGTTGCGTGATAGGCATCAGAGGGTGGTGGTAAACAGAGTTCACTCCTAGGAGGAGAGGCTGACCAGTGTGGTGCCACAGGTATCAGCCTTGGGCCAGTCCTCTTAAATGTCTTTATAAATGACACTGCAGAGGGGTTAGAAGAGAACGTTTGCTTTTTTGCAGGGGACACAAAGATCTACAGCAGGGTTGACACTTCAGGAAGCAGTGTGACAAGGCAATGGGGACAGTCACTAGAGTGTTGCGGTGCATAGGGAGAATATCACCTGCAGAAAGAAGGAGGTGGTGATACCGCTGTACAAATAATTGGTGAGACCTCATCCAGAGTACTGTATCCAGTTCTGGAGGCTACATCTATGGAAGGTCATAGACAAAAAGGAGACAGTCCAGAGAAGGGCAACTAAAATGGTGCAGGGTG
This sequence comes from Neoceratodus forsteri, assembly GCA_016271365.2. Taxonomy (NCBI): domain Eukaryota; kingdom Metazoa; phylum Chordata; order Ceratodontiformes; family Ceratodontidae; genus Neoceratodus; species Neoceratodus forsteri. Next base: position 707,124,874 of record CM057455.1, read on the forward strand.
TGCACCAACAGCCCTATGAGGAGATACTACAAGGCCTCAATATGTAGACCCTGAGGAAAGGAGGGAGAGGGGGGGATATGGTAGAGGCTTTCAAATACCTCAAGGGTATAACTAAGGTACAGGAGGGAAGCATTGTTCAGAAAAAAAGATGTTCAAGAATAAAGGGGCACGCTATGAAGTTGAGGAGTGGGGTAGACTCAAGGGAAATGTGACAAAGTATTTATTCACTGAGAGGGTGGTAGGTACATGAAACAGCCTCCCATCAGAGGAGGAAAACAATGGTAATGGAATTCAAAAATGCATGGGATAGGCCTGAGGGAACTTTAGTGGTTAGGAAAGGGAGGATAAAGCCAGAGACCAAGTAGGGTCTGTGATATTACAGTAGGCAGGGAAAATGGGCAGACTAGGTAGCCCAAGTGGTCCTTATTTGCCATCAGTTCCTATGTTTCTATGTTCCTAATATACAGGTTAACTTTAAGAAGAAAAACATTCAGCAAAAGCAAACTTGAGGGACTACATTTTTATTTCATGGGGGTAACTCATATTTGAATGCAAGTAATGGCAAGTTAAGCTTATGAAATCAAGCTGTTGGACATGTTCAGTGTCTAGGGTTGAACAAGAAGACTCAACAACATAACCATCTGTGCTAAACATCCTCTCAGGCGACACACTCATAGAGGGGCAACCGATGTATCTCACAACCAGTTGCTCCAAGTGAGGGGTGAATGCATTTTCTGCACCCAGCGGTCCAGTAGCCCAAAAGATCAACCTGAAATGGCTGAAGAGACTCCAGTAAAATAGCTGTTAAAGATATTTTCTGCAGAGAAAGGCTATGACTGCATCCTCTTTGGTCGCTCTTGATGTAAGGACGTGTTAAGCAGTTCCCAGTCAGTCACGTGAGTGCTGCTGTCAGTAACAGATATTCCTTTACCATCTCCACCAGTGGAACTCAACCTGCCAGATGGCATTCCTTCTCTGTAGTGACCTTCTGCACCAGCTGGCATTGTTTGCACAAGTCCCCGCATGCAACCAGTAAATCATCACACAGCTCTAGTTAAAAATGAATCAATCTGTGGCTACCCATAGCCATGTGAAGGATTTCACATTTGAACCAGGGAACCAGCATGGTTACAAAAATGTGGCTGTGACTATCCAGCACTTTCACAAACCTTGCATCCAGTTCAGCTTGCAGGTGTTCAGTGAGCATATCTGCCCCATCTAGAATTTCCCAGTATCTCTCCACATATCTCTCCATGGATGCTTTCAGAACTGCTAAGATCACCTGACTCAGAGTGGCAGTGGACACACTTAGATCGTGGGTGCTCCTCTCAAATGGCTCAAGTACTCTCACTGCAGTTTCAACCAGTGACTACTCATGGTGGCCTAGGACTCCTCTAATTTCATTCTCCATTGCCATGTCATGAAATGAGTGCTTCTGTTCCAGCAGTCCAGAAAGCATCAGGTATGCTGCATTCCATCTGGTGCTCATATCCTCTATCAAGCAATGTTGAAGCAGATCAAGGTATTGTTGCAGTTCTCTTCATTGGTCAGTCATCTTTACAGAGTGCTAAAAATAAGCACAGATGGTGCATGTTGTGGAGACAATCTTACTAGCCTCAGAACTGTGACAGTGCAGATGTGACCATTAGATTCAAGATGTGGGCAAAACAACAAATGCTGTTAAAATTCCCATTATCACATGTTTACCTCATTGTCTGTGATGAAAAAAGCAACAACATGTAAATTGGTAACAACTGTCCATGACTGCAGTTTTTCTTGAATAAATGCAAAGCTGTTCCATGATCTGTGGTCTTTCTCCATTAACCCAACATTTAGAAGAGCAGGCCTGGAGTGACTGACGGATTGTGGAGGGATGAAGGGACAACTAGAGACGCAGGGTGAGAAGGAGGAATCCACAACAGCAGACACAGGCTTCTGCACACTCCAGTGTGTGGTCAAGGAGAGATATGCATGCATCAAGTTTGTACTGCTCCAGATGCCTGAAGTGCAGTGTAAAACTCCACCCACAGCCTTCGAGAGTAGTGTGGCAATTGCCAGTCTCACACCCTCCTGTATCTATATGTTTTGCACCTCAATGCATAAAAATGCGGAACATGATGGGAGCTGGTACTGTGGCTGCAAGTGCTACAGAAGTCTCTGAAAGCTAATGTTTTACAGAAGTGAAAAGGGTTGCAGATCCAGTGCCATAATTTCATCTGTGAGCTGTGTGATGTGTTGAGTTGTTTGATAGGATGACTGGTACTTCATTCTGATCAGGCATGCTTCCACTGTTGGTATTGATTGTGAATGGGGGGATGTTCCATGCTTGCCAGATAGTGGGTAAAAAGCAGGGGACTGGTGCCTGGCAGGAGTGCTGGGGCTGCATGGAGGACATTTTGGTGTTGAGGGTAAAGCAGTGGTTGCAGCAAGTGCAGCAGCAATTTTTTCATAGGCAGAATGGTCTGTGGCATTGCCAGTGCCACTAGCACCACAGCCTGCATCATTAAAATGAGATGGGGCTTTCCCTACATGATACATACAGCAGAATCAATATGATCTTAGCTTAAGGCTTTGTGGCTTGAGGGCGATACAGTTGGTCACTAAGCCCATTGCAATTTTGAACCACTCACCAGTCACCTTTACTTTCTACTGATATTGTTGTCTTCTCCCAAACTCAAGAAGACGAAATTGTGAGGGCGCTTTTATCACACACAAATCCACAGACAATCTTCTTTTCTATGTTTTCAAACTTCTGTTTATTATTTTTAAAACGTGGCAATCCTCAACGTTTCACCAAGTGTCTTGGCTTTATCAAGAGATGCCCTTATAAAAATACATAAATAGGCAAAATTTAAATAAAATTAAAAAAGACTCTGTATTATTACTTGTGTTTCTCAAAATTTTTTTAAATATATAGAAATACACTTAATCATCTCCACTGATACCACTTACTTCATTGACTTTGTTAAACCCTTCAATATTATTCATACCATTTGCATGAAATTCTGATCCTAAACAGAGAAAAGCCAAAACAAGTACTTATGTCTTTGTAATTATTAAACTACTCATATATTCAAAAACCCATCACCTTAATAAATCCCAGATATCATTACAAATACACATTCTATAAACATAGTTCCAAATAGGTTCATAATTAATACCTGTTAAGTCTCAATTATTGCTTTAACCATAGAGAAGGTCCTTTCATATAATATCAAATGTTTGTATCTTCATACTCCTTTTCCAACTAGAAAACAGAGAGCGATGACAAATATTTCAGTCCCCCTGTTCCTTAGTCTCTAATAGACTTCCTTCTAAAACATATTTATATATGTATCTTTTATCTAATCCTGTAAATCTTTTATTCTACATTAACTCCTATTTCCAAGTCGTTACCTTTGTGATTGATGTTAACAAACAAATACACACATCTTCCTCATCGCTAAACATTCTCTCAATCTTCTAAAATCTTAACACTTCCCTTCTCACATTAACCAGCAAAACTTGTATCTTGTAAATATTATTAGTTTTTCATTTATCTTTATATTCATTTAATTATTGTCCCACCTCTTTTGTAACTGTTTATAACATGCTGTCTCCCCCTATTTTTAATAATACTATAAGGTGACATTCCACTCTATATTAATTTATTCAGCTTGTATTAAACGGAACATGAATTACATTCATTCATCCTTTTTTTTTTTGCTTCACGTTACATCTATTTGTCTTGTGTTTTCATTTCCGAAACCTCTAATTATGTCTTAAATCATTCAGCTTATATCAAGATGGTGTTTAAACTAACTCGCTCATCTTTCTCACTTCAAAATTTCACCTACCGTATCTCATGCTCTCATTCTTCTCTAATTGCGATAAAATGAACCTTTTCTTCTCCGCATCTTAATGCCCTCACTCAGCACGTACGGTTATTTTGAAAAGTTTCAACCCGCGATTTTCCATCATTTAAATACTGTCTTTGATGACGTAGGCTGTGTCCCTTCTTAAAGTGAAATCTCCCATTCCATATGGTAACTCTTCATTCATCGCGTCTCTCTGAATAATATAAATAGAGATCCCAGAACCCAGCCAAATTAAATCAATATAACTTCCAGATTTTGTCCCTAAATGATCCTCATAATACTTCAACTTCAGTTTAAAATCTTCTTCTATTGCCCGTAGCCCTTCTCTACAAATTCAGTGCCGCTGGTTCTGATCCCACTACGGGGAAAAGAAGGCGCAATGACAATTAGACCAGTGATAGAGGAAGAAGAAAAAAGAAGAAAAAAGAGCTAGGGAGTGACTGTAAGCTGGCACAACATTAATATTTAATTATAAATCCAAAAATACAACCCTTATAGACATTAAAAGATGTGCAACAAAGGGGACTGATAAAGAAGAAAATAAAGGGAATCTGTATTCCTCTCATTTTATTACAATCAACTGTCTCCCCATTATGAAAAAAAATAATGTAAACAAGTACATATGGAATGAAAGTCTTCTTGAGTTTGGGAGAAGACAACAATATCAGTGCATACACATCGGAGAGGCAGCTATCCAATATTGAATACGGACATTCATCCATTACCTGTGGGACTGCTTTGCTTGTTTGTACACCTTTACTTTCTACTCAGGGAATCCACCAGCTGAGAGAAAAACACTGGTGGTATAATATTGGTCTCTGCAGGAATGGCAATTTTAAGACCTGACTATGTCAGTAGTAAGGACAGATTTGAAAAGCAACCTGAATGGAGAGGTAGAAGATAGGTGGGTCTGAGATGGGCTAATGGCCTATCTCTGAGGCCATGTTATAGCCTAAGCCTCTGCAAAGAAAAAGGATAAAGCTTAATAAATGCAATCCTTAAAGCAGAAACTAGCTGACCTGCAAAAAAGACACATGGAAGGGGACCAATCCCCAACCCTACTCTACAAAATGCAGAGCCTTCAGTATAAAATCAATGCCATTAACTCCCAACAAGCTGAATTTGCTATTTGTAGGATGTAGCACGCTTATCGGGAGGGGGAGGAAAAAACAAGTCGCTTGTTAGCCTGTCATTTGAAGAAAATGGCAGAGGAGACAAAAATCCCCAGGATTCAGAAAGATCAGGATCAACTAACCTCTCTAGACCTCCCCATCTGACTGAGGAGCAATGTCACAGCCTAGAGGGCCCAATCACTGTGCAAGAAATACAAATAGCTATAGGTCTAATCTCAAGTGGTAAAGCACCAGGCCTCGATGGCTTTTTAATCAAGATCTATAAACTCCTTGCCAATTTGCTTAGCCCATTGCTTGCCTTCACATTTCAAGAGGCATGGCTGACCACCTCATTCCCAGATTCCATGATAGAAGCCACTATTTCAGTATTACCCAAGAATGGGAAGGTTCTCTACCCGTGCTCCAGCTACTGCCCCGTCTCCCTCTTAAATGTAAACTATAAGATTTTGGCCAATGTTTTAGCTGTAAGATTGAATAAGGTTCTAACACTATTTGTCCACCATGACCAGGTTGAGTTTATGGCAGGGAGAGATGGGTCAGACCACATCAGGAGACTGGTCAACCTAATGTGGGCCACGGATTCCTCCCCAGACCCAATGGCAGCTGTGGCTCTGGATATGTAGAAAGCATTCGACTCAGTTGAATGGCCCTATTTGTTTGCCACATTGCAGACTTCTTGACCTTGGTAAAACTGGTATTCAATGGCTCCAAACCATTTATTCAGCTCTGCAATCTTCGGTACACACAAATGGACCTATCTTGGCTAATTTTCTCCTGGAAAGAGGCACACAGCAAGGATGCCTGCTGTCTCCAGTATTATTTGTACTGGTAACTGAGCATTTGGCACCAAAACTCTGTTAATCACCCCCACACACAAGGGATCAATCAATCACTTTATTTAGCCAGGCATAAACACCATTGAGCAAGCTCATTTCCAAGGTGGTCCTAGGCACTAAAACAATACAGTACACTTCATAAGATTACAATTACAGTGGACAGTGGTGAAAAAAAAAAAAAAACATTGTGAAGGTGCTGGTCAATATGGGCCTATACATACCGGTCAACATAATTAACATGCAAAAGTACATAATGATAAGCTTTACTGGAATGAGAAGAGACAACAATCCCATATAGTCTCCGCTAAGTAAGAGCTCATACCTAAATGATAAAAAAATAAGAAGGCATTAAGGAATAGGGTAGAAATTGTGGTGAAAGAGTAGGTAGCCAAGAGTGAGGCCAGAATAGGTGAAAGGTAGAGAATAGGCAGGGCCATCTAAGATTAAGGGAACTAGGCTTGTAGGCCCTAGGTTTCTGTTATTAGGAATGTGGGGTGGATGAGATACTTAGGCGTAGGATTTGAGAGGATCATCCTGAGCATTGCTGAGTACAGACCCATGCTTTTTGCAGATAATATCCTGATCACCCTTAAAAACCCTGACAAATCAATGCCCACTTTATTTTGTTAGATCAGTTTGCAGAGCTATCTGACTTGCACAGTAACTGGGGCAAAACTGAAGTAGTGGCTTTAAACTTGAGACATAATCTGCTTACCCTTCAGGGAACTGGGCTTTCATAGAGTTCATCAGAGCTGTAATACACTGAGGGGATTTTACTAATGTGTTACTGTATTAATGTAGTACACTGAGGGGATTGTATTAATGTGTTACTGAGTAAAGGCCATCAAATGAGGACCAGGGGGTTAAAGAAGGACTGATATCAGACTAGTAAAACAGCATATAAGTACAAGAGTAGGGACTGGGGACAGGTGTGGGGATACACTTAAGCCAATCGTGGGGGGCAGGTGTGGGAATACACTGAAGTCAGACATAAATAATGAGGAGTAGGTGTGAAGGGCTGCAAGGGGGGAATGCGAGGGGCAGTGGAAGTAGATGGAAATGGATAAGGGTGGGTGGAGGCTGCAGAATAGAGGGTGGAATGATGGGCGCCGTGGAGGAAGGATGACAGGTGCAAGGAGGATAGTAGTTGTAATGGATGTGGGGTGGCTGTTTGGATGAATTTGTTATGGAAACTGGGAGGCTGTCCAATTTGCTGCAGGCTAAGGAAATTGGAAGATGAAGTAATGGGGTTATGGAGAGAACTAAGGCGAGTGAGGGAAGGGATGCTGATGCAGATGTGACCCCATTAAGGAGGGGAAGGGAGATACAGAGAGGGAACTGAAGAGCTAAAGATGGGGATATAAGGAGGATGGGGGGAGGTGAGCGGAGGTGCAGTAGGAGGAGAGAGGGATCAGGGAAGAGGAAGGAGGTGATGGGCACTATTGTGGGGTTTTCAAGCAATAGGTTTGCAGTGTTGGCAGAGGAAGGGGAGATATTGGAGCTGCAAGAGAGGGGGAAGAGGGGTAGGGAAGTTCCAAGAGGCAGGAATTACAATGAGAAACAGAGATGGAAGAGGAATGGTAGGGGAGTGGAGGAGGGAGAGGCAGTAACAAGAGGGGAGGCAGCAGGAGGGAATGATGCAAGGAGCACAAAAGATGCAGATGAGTGATATAAGGAGGGAGGCAGCGGGGCTCCTGGGGAGTGGACAGGGTTCACAGTGGAAGGGGGTCAGGATCAGAATGAAGGGGGACTGTTGGTGCTGGGGACTCGATACTGAAGGGGATCAGATAGGGAGGAAGGGGGTAAAGGCACAGTTGTATCTGGGTTGAGGCAATTCTGGGGTTGACCACAGATAGGGCAGGGCAATCACTTCTCAAGTGCAAAAGCAGAGGCAGGATAAAACCACATTTGGTGGTTCACGTGGGAACAAACAAGTTGGCCAGGGAAACAGTAGAGGTGGTAAAGGGGAGGGTCAAGGAACTGGGTAGGTAGTATGAGGAGGTGGAGGTGTCAGTGACATTCTTTGAGGTGTTTCCCGTACCATGTGCAAGTACAGGGAGACAAAAAAGGATAGAGGAGTTCAATGGGGGGCTGAGGAATTAGTGCCAAACCAGGAAATGCAGACTGGTGTCAGACTGGGGCAGAACCCGGGACAACAGTGACCTACAAGCAGGGAACATGTTACATTTGAGCAAGGAGGGGAAGAGCGTACTCAAACAGGGACTGGAGGGGTATATTTCCACAAGGGTGGATTTAAACTAAGAAGGTGGGGTGACGAGGGGACTGTTGTTAGACACAATGTCTAGAAAGGGGAGCATAGGGTGCTCACCCCCCCTAGTTAGAGGTGAAGGCAATGAGAAGTGGTTATGGAGAGGACCAAAGGGAGGGGGGAAGAGGAATGGTAAGGTTGGGGAGGCAACAGGCTGGAAGGTGGTCTCACTGAATGCGAGAAGCCTAAAGTACAGAACTGCAGAGTTACATGCTGTCTTGGCAGTGGAATTGGTGGACATAGTGGCCATCACGGAAACATGGGCCACCTAGAGGTGCCTTTGTAAATGAGTCTATGACTCAAAGGTCTGTAAACTGATGCTCTAAGGGGGGAAGACAGAAGCTCTGTGAATGCAGTTCCAGGATGCAAGGAACAGGACACTGAGGATGGAGATAGTGCACAGGCCACCATCACAGGGTTGTGACCTGGACTGGGAACTGGCTGATCAACTGGCAGATCAAATTCAAAGAGTAAGCAGGGAGGGAAACATGGTAGTGGTTGGGGATTTCAATCTACCGGGGGTGGATTGGAGTACACCAGCACCATGAGTGCAAGAAAGGGGGTCCTGTTGGAAGCTTTTCAAGACTGCTTCTTGACACAGCTGATACAGGGGCTGACACAGCTGGAAAGGACTTTGGACCTTGCACTGAATAATGGGGAAGCTGTAAGGAACCTCGAAGTGCGGGAACCACTTCCTGGGAGTGACTACAACTCAGTGGGTTTCAAGCAAAACATGGGGAGGGACACAGGGGGCACAGGTACAAGGGAGGTTGAGTTTAGGGTGGTGGACTTGAGGATGATGCAGGAAATTCTGAGCAAGCACCTGGCAGACATCCAACAACATGAGATATCATGATTTCATTGGCCTCGAGTGAAGATAAATATATCTTCAATCAGACCATGTCATATTCTGTTTATACAACACATGTTTTGTCCCCCAACACAACCGACGACATGCTCCTCTCAGTGCAATGGGTGACATAAAGGTGATGGCCCTAACAATACAACCCCCCTTGCAGAAAAGCTGTGAAAAGAACAGATGTAATTTGTTGTTGAAAAAATATCTGGTGTATCCTAGTTTTTACGGTTATTTTTTTAAAAGAGTTACCTGTTTTTTTATGCCATGCCCCCCCCAAACATAACAGATTTTATACAACAGATTATATACTATTTTGAAATATCTGGTTGATCCTGTCATTTTAAAATTATTGAAAATATCTGGTTGATCCTGCTATTATTTTGTAAAAAAATAATATTTTAAATGCTTATCTGGTTGATCCTGCCACTCTGAGCACTTTCACCGTCCTGTAAATGTAAGCATGGCAGACATATTCACAGTGATGCTTGTATATGAAAGTCATTTGTAGGAGTTATCCGGGTTCAGAAAGTCAGAAAAGGTGCTTTATGCAGAGCTTAGTGTGATTTGTTGAAAAAGCTGCCTACTGCATAGAGTGCAGTAACTGAATTCGTGTTCTTTAGAACAGTAGAGAGCCTTGAGCCTCTGTTGTAGCAGCAGGCAGCTCGCTGTTCCAAAGCTGCCGAATCAGTCGCTGCAATCTGTGTGCAGTCAGGCGTTTTTCAACAAATTACACTAAGCTGTGTATAAAGCACAGCGTTTTCTGTCGTTTTGAAATCAGGATAACTCGCAGAAAATGACTATCAATATAACAGGCATCAGTGTGAATAGCGCTCAGCTACGTTACGTTTAAAAGGGACTGTGAAAGTGCTCAGAGTGGCAGGATCAACCAGATAAGCTTTTAAAATATTTTTTTTTCTAGCATAATGGCAGGATTAAGGAGATACATTTTGTTTCATGAAAATGTGGAGAGTCAAGATTGAAATGGCTGTTTTGTTTCTTTTTATGCAGAGCATGTGTTATTGTAAATGTACGTAGACAGCGATGAGTTACAAGAAAGTGAAAGTTCCACATAGCACAGTAGTTTCGGTATGACGTATAGGAGTGTGGAGATATCAGTGATATCTTCACATGTGAAGATATCACTGATATCTCCATGACCTGGCTGAGATATTACTTTTTATCCTGTCATTTATCCCAAAACATGTGTTGTATAAATAACTGTGTGAGAGGCCTTTTGGCACCATGCAATTCTGCTTAAAGTTGGACCAGCATAACATTCTGTGGTGATTTGCATATGCAGCCCATGATGCTTTGCATTGTGTGGGTATGTGCGATTTTGTATTTTCTTGAAACTTGTCTTCTCAGCCAAATGCCCTTTGGGGTAACCCTTGCCTCAGTGTTTGCGCACAGAGGTTCTTTGTCTTTTAAATAGTTTTTCATTTTAATGGGTTCACCACAACATATCCAAGACACACTGTCTTAAGGGTAGCTGGTCCATTCCACTGGGGTGTCAAACAGATGAGGCATACTGATGAGTCCTGGTAGGACGAAACACGTATCTATGTCTTCTGTTAGCACCCTTTGCAAACTGTGTGAGAGGCCTTTTGGCACCATGCAATTCTGCTTAAAGTTGGACCAGCATAACATTCTGTGGTGATTTGCATATGCAGCCCATGATGCTTTGCATTGTGTGGGTATGTGCGATTTTGTATTTTCTTGAAACTTGGCTTCTCAGCCAAATGCCCTTTGGGGTAACCCTTGCCTCAGTGTTTGCGCACAGAGGTTCTTTGTCTTTTAAATAGTTTTTTATTTTAATGGGTTCACCACAACATATCCAAGACACACTGTCTTAAGGGTAGCTGGTCCATTCCACTGGGGTGTCAAACAGATGAGGCATACTGATGAGTCCTGGTAGAGCGAACACGTATTATGTCTTCTGTTAGCACCCTTTGCAAACTAGTGTGAGAGGCCTTTTGGCACCATGCAATTCTGCTTAAAGTTGGACCAGCATAACATTCTGTGGTGATTTGCATATGCAGCCCATGATGCTTTGCATTGTGTGGGTATGTGCGATTTTGTATTTTCTTGAAACTTGGCTTCTCAGCCAAATGCCCTTTGGAGTAACCCTTGCCTCAGTGTTTGCGCACAGAGGTTCTTTGTCTTTTAAATAGTTTTTTATTTTAATGGGTTCACCACAACATATCCAAGACACACTGTCTTAAGGGTAGCTGGTCCATTCCATTGGGGTGTCAAACAGATGAGGCATACTGATGAGTCCTGGTAGGACGAAACACGTATCTATGTCTGTTAGCACCCTTTGCAAACTGTGTGAGAGGCCTTTCGGCACCATGCAATTCTGCTTAAAGTTGGACCAGCAAAACATTCTGTGGTGATTTGCATATGCAGCCCATGATGCTTTGCATTGTGTGGGCATGTGTGATTTTGTATTTTCTTGAAACTTGGCTTCCCAGTCAAATGCCCTTTGGGGTAACCCTTGCCTCAGTGTTTGCGCACAGAGGTTCTTTGTCTTATATATATATATATATATATATATATATATATATATATATAACTACTGTAGCAAGTGACATCTACAGGCACTCATTTAATACCAGTGACGTGTCAAGAGATAGGAACAATGCAGTAGTTATCCCTATTTTCAGAAAGGGCAATAGGGCAACACAATCAAACAAGCAGCACATTAGCCTAACACCAGTACTAGGAAAGATTATGGGGACACTTCTAAAGGAACATATTTTAGAACTAAATTGCCTGTGGTGTCTTTAAGAAATATGCATTGACACTTTCAATATCAGACATTATAGTACATCACAGTGTGCTACCATGCTGTGAACTTGTTATCTAATGTCAGAGGAGCAAATGTTGCATTTTGTAATTCTTTAGCCTGTCATTACGTGTCTTGTGATCCATTGCTCATTCTGGTGTGGTCGCACAGCCACTGGTGATGTGAAGTACACATTTAAGATGCAACACCTAATAACCAATACACATTTGTGTCAGATAGCACTCGGTTGTATACTTTGTGTAAGGTCACCACTGCAACCTTCCTCCCCTTCCCAAGGCCCCCCCCCCCCATCCAGCTAGAACACCAAGCCAAAATACAACAGATATATTAACATTTATCCCACGTGATTCCTTCCCTGTTGGTGCTATTGCTGTATTTCTACTCCCCCTCCTCTTTTTAAGTCATCATCTGTCAAGCCATTATTATCTTCAGAACCACTGTATGGTCACAGAGTAAGTGTGAAGTCAGATTCCTTTAACCCAGCAGTACTGGATAATCAGTAACTGTTTTTCAATTTTCAAAATTTTGGCTGTACTTGCACAGCCTTAATTCTGGTTTCCAGAAATGCAATTTTTTTTTAATGAGCTATAGTTTTTTATATATTTAATAAATATTATTGTTGCTGTACAGTAGCTCCACAGGAAATATGAGCAGTGCCGTATTTACAGCCGCAGTCCTCTTCACTTTGCAGCACATCCTTTGTTTACTTCCTTCCAACTCTGTCTTGCACATTCCTGCTCTTCCACTGATGTTTTTAATTTATTAAATTACCCATCCCAACCTTGCGCCTCTCTTACTGGCCTGTCTGATCTACTGATCACTGATCACGTTGCTCAAAATCTCTTCAACTGCTCCCTGTTGTGTACAACTACCTGGACGCCCTGCTCGGTGCTACTCAGTAACCCATAAATACCGTAAAGCTAGATTCTTCGCTTTCCTGCTCCTCCTTCTTCTTGCTGGTGATGTCCACCCTAACCCTGGACCCCCTTCTATGAACTCCCCTACTCCCTTCTTATCCCCTCCACTCCCCTAGCCCTCCCAAACGACCTAAAAATTATCCACCTAAATGCCCCCTGCCTTACCAGTAAACTACCTATACTACAGGTCATGGTTCTCGAATATAAACCTGACGTCATCATCATCTCAGAAACTTGGCTCTCAGGTCATATCATGGACCAAGAAGTCCTAATTCCTGGAGTCACCTTGAATCAGATGGACAGACATGGATGAGGTGGCAGAGTGGCGAGCTATGTCTCTACCTCCCTACAACACTCAGTTGTGTTGAAAGTCACCTCTCCTTCCTCTCACGAAGCTATCCTCCTCAACCTGAAGCTTCCTTACTCCTCCCCTACTATTTATCACAGGAGTTTACTGTTGTCCTGGTCAACACCCTTCCTGAGTCACAGATCTGATCAAGAAACTGATGGCCCTTGCCCACTCAGGAGAGCTGTACATACTGGCTGACCGTAACATCAACTGGCTCTCTAACATGTTAGCCAAAACTTGCTCCTACATAGAGTCACTAAACTTTTTTATTTTTTTTATTTTGTTTTAGTCTTGATAACCGGGTAAGACCCACTAGGCACAAGTGCCTGTTTTCAGGGGTGACCTGCGAGCACTGGGAAGTTAAGTGACTTGCTCAGAGTCACACAGTATGTAAGTGGAGGTTGTGAGAATCAAACTCTGGTCTGTTGGATGTATCAAGCTTGTTCACACCTCGATCCTCTAACCTCTAGGCTATACTGCCAGCTAATACAGGAACCTACTCACCTGAACAACAAAACTAAGAACCATTCCCTTCTGGACCTAGTCTTCATGTCGCACCCTCACTTGGTCAAGGCCACTGGCCTCCTACCTGATGCACTAAGTGACCACCATCCCGTATACATGGTGTGCAAAATACACAGGCAAAAAATACCACACAAAATCCTCCTAACTCGTACCTACTCCTCCCTTGACACTCTACCTCTTCATCATGATCTCACCAACACTGACTGGTCCCCACTTGCCATTTGCACCTTAATTGATGCTGCGCTCCAACTGTTATGCGATAAGTTCCTTCACATTTGGAACCAACATGCCCCACTGCGTAAAATCAGAGTCCAAGAAAACTACCTACCCTGGGTTACCCCTGAGCTCCTCTCCTGTTGAAGAGCCTGGGACACTGCTTGGCATAAACACAAGGTAACCAACTGCCCCAGGGACCCCCAATGATATAGGGAGCTATGAAACAACTGTATCAAAGCTATTCAGCTGGCCAAAACTGAACACTATCAGGATACTTTCCAAGACAACATAAACAAACCTTTTTAATTCTAGGAAGTTGACCAGTTCTTCTTTTCCTCTTCCACTAAGCCCCCATTCCTACCCTTAGGCAAAATCTCTCAGACATCTCAGAACCTATGGCTGTCACAGACTGCTTTAACTCCCATTTCACATTCTGCGCTGCAATGCTCCAAGCGGCCCTCTGGACGCTCATGCAGCTCTCTGATTTCCCCCCTTCCTTGGATGACACCGGCCCGCCTGCTCTCCCTGCTTCCCGTTCATGTACTTCTTCAGTTCCCTCTTCTTCTACCCCCTTCTTCTTCACCCACATCTCCCCTGCTGCTGTCTTACAAGCCCTTCAGTGCACTAACCCTGTTAAAAGTTCCTCTCCAGGTGGCCTGAACCCTATGCTCCTCTCTCTGTCTGCTCCTGCCATTGCCTATCCTATATCCCCCTTGCTAAACCTCTCCTTTGTCTCTTCCACTGTCCCTACAGGTTGGAAACATGCTACAGTTCTACCTCTCCCTAAAGGGAGTGATCCCTCCTCCCCTAGCAACTACTGCCCTATCTCTGTCTCCTTTCTACTCTGGCTAAGCTCCAGGAGCACATAGTACTTAAACAACTCTTCTCCTATCTTACTGACTCCTCCTTTCTCACTCCATTCCAATCTGGCTTTAGAAAACACCACTCCACCACCACTTCCCTGTTACAGCCGACTAACACTATTGCCACTAGCATGAAAAATGGCCTCATAACCTCAGCTATTTTTATCGACCTGGCCAAGGCCTTTGATACTGCCTCCCACCCTAGACTCCTGTCCTGCCTCAGGTCAGCTGGTCTCTCCCCTAATGCCACTGATTGGTTCAAGTCTTATCTGTCAGGCAGATCACAATCTGTCCATATGGCTGATGCCATCTCCACACCCCTCCCCATTACCAAGGGAGTCCATCAGAGATCGGTACTTGGGCCACTCCTTTTTTCAATCTTCCTCAAGGATCTCCCTCAGTTTTGCATACCGACTAACATACACATGTATTCCAATGACAGTGTACTGTTCACAACAGGCAAATCGATCCCTGATGTCACCGCCAGGTTCCATCTGGATTTCAGCAATGTACAATGCTGGCTTAGTGAGCACCACCTCTTCCTAAACTCAAAGAAAACAGCCTCTATGACTTTTGGTACTAGGCAGAGGTTGGCAAGGCTCCCCTCCTTACCCAGTTTTTACACCATTGATGGGACTGTAATAGAAGATACCTCTTCCTTCCACTACCTTGGAGTTTGGCTGGATAGGTACCTAAACTTCTCTGTCCACATCGATGCCATTTTAACGAAACTCTGGCCTAAGCTAGAGGCCCTCTACCATAACAGAGGTAGTATCCCCCGTCTGGCTAGGCACGAACTGGTACTTAAAATGATACTGCCAACATTCGACTATTGTGATGTAGTTTACGGTGCTGCCCCTCAATCCTCCTTATCCAGGCTGGAACCTCTTTTTAACTCCTTCTGCCAGTTTGCCTTGGATGCCCCTGCTTTGACCCACCACTGCACTCTGTACCGCTCTATAAATTTTCCCTCACTTGTTGACAGGAGAACCTTGCACACTGCAAAATTTACCTCAAAATTCTGACTAAGTTCGCTCCCCCCCTTACCTCTCCACCTCCTTCTCTGCCTCTCACCCCGAAAATACACCCTCCAATCTGATGACTCTCGTTCTCTGAATACGGGGTTTTATTTAACGCCAAAAATTGATTAGCGTTTTGCTCATAAAAGTGCTAAAACATTGTGAAAATGCATAGCACTTGCCTCATTGTGTTTAACAAACATAACACTTCTAGAAAACCTATACAAATACTTTCTATACAGTTAGCATTATCCCAAGAAAAAAAACTGCTAATCAATTATTTAAAACCCTGGAATATATCATACAGAAACACTACATCAGGCCAAACAGCATTCTCCCATCACTTACTTAAGCTCTGGGATCAACTACTGACCCACATCCGCCACTCCTCTTCAGCCTATTCTCTCTCTACATCCCTAACAAACTACCTAGTGATGAACTGCATCTGCACCTAGCCCTTCTGGGTCCCAGGCAAGCTGTTAGTCTATGCCGCCTCCTTCCTCCCTCCAGTTGGGCCAAATATGTCTTCCCTATCCTAAACCCTCTTCCAACCTAGCACATTCTGCAACCTAACACTTTCTGTTACCTCTTCTGTACCACCCCTTCCTGATTACCTAATTACTGTTCTTCATGCCTGACTCCCTCTATGTATTCTAGTCTAGAAACGTTAATAACTCTTGATGGTTGTAATCCTGTTCTGTCTGTCTGTATGCTGTTAAGCTATTACCTGATTTGTGCATCCTGCTCGTTTTGTATAGTTCCCACTCCCCTTCCCCCAGGATGTACCGTGAGATGAGCATTTGTTGCTCTGCGTAACTTTCCTGGTGAAACATTTCAGTAAATAAATACATAAATAAATAAATATAAAAAACTATAACTCATTTAAAAAAAAAAACATTAGCAGATCTGAAAAACAGATTTAAGGCAGCACAAGTACAGCCAAAGATTAGAAAATGGAAAAACACTTCCAGATTATTCAGTACTGCTCCTTTCACCCCTCACTTATCATGACCGTGCACCACAACAGGAAGTGGAAGGATATTTACTACTGTCATGCTAGCAAGCATTCTGTAGAACAACTTTGCGATGGTGACCCGGGGAATGTTATGGAGGAGAAGTAAACAAACAAACACGCTACAAAAAACTCCTGTTTCACGAGGAAAACGTGGTTTGCTGACATAAAAAAAGGCAGGTCAGTGACTATAAGGAGCTGGCCATTTGCATAATGTGAAAAAAAAGGGTCGATTTAACTAGTACTGCTGCTTTAAAGGCTTTTATTTTCAAACAGCCAAACACTATTGTACATGTTACTGTATTGCATACTAATGTGCAACCAAAATATTTCACTATGCAGCATGGAACAAAACCAGAAATAAAGATACACAAATACTCTGCTTTTCTGCAGAAAACTGCAGGGAATAGCAGGATTTTATATAGGATAGCACAGCACTTTTTTCATTGTTGAGTTTGTAATGGAAATATAAATATTTTGAAGGCAGTAATATGCAAACACACATTTCAGGGGAGAGAATAAAAAATCTAAAAACACAGATACCCCACTTTTTGGTATTTATATAGGAAAGCACAGTCTGCAAACTAAAAAGAAATATTTTGAATGCAGTAATATGAAAACACTAATTTCAGGGCCAGAACGTGTGGTACTATATCAGCGGTTGTGCTTCAGGTTTCCATAGCAATCTTAGTTGCTCATTTACTCTGTCCCTTATTTTCAGTAGAACTGGTGGTGTTAAAGTGCCACCTGTCATGGATTAGGATAACATTTATCAGGTTTTTGGGCAGCCCTTTTTTGCCCCTTGTGCCAACATAGTTTACTTTATCTGCCCATTGCACATATATGTTGTACAGCACAAGGGCTCAAAAAATTTGGGCTGTAAAGCACTCTAGTTTGTTTGAGCTGCAGTGCCTCAGATCTCTTTCTTTTTTGCTTGTGAAAGGCACAGTGTCCATATTTGAAAGAATGGTTATGCTATCTATGGTGTGCCCATGGCCTGCTCTCAGCTGTCCCTGCTCAGCATGCCCAGGTACCTGTTCCTGAACTGACACAGCTACCCCTTCATCTGCCATGGCTTCTGGCACTATGAGACTGTCCTGAACTGAGTCTTGCTTTTCCTTCTACTTAATGTTATCTTTTAAAAGACTAGCTGTACTGTGCTCCTCCAGTGGAGTTGATGTCCATGCCATTGACACGTGCTGCTGCATCTCTCTCATTCCTCTTTTCAGGTCTAGAATCAGTGCCAGCAGATGGAGTTGCCCTTCCTCTAGATGTTCCATTGTAGCCCTCATCTGTTGGCATTCCTGCTTCCATTCGTTTATGCTCTTCTACAAAAAAAACTCACATTTGGCTGTCTCTCTCACACTCTGTTTTTACATCAGCCTCTGTCCTTTTGTGTACAGTACAGTAGATGCCCTTTCCCCAGGTGTGTTCGCCATCTGCTGCTTGGATACTTCCTTGTCCTCTGGACAGGCCTGGTACTTCCCTCTCCATGGGCTGTGCTAGCTTTTGAGTGCTGCACTGTCCTCTGCTGGTGCCTTCTCTTGTGCCTTAGGCATTGAATTGAGATTTTCTTCCCGCTCATTATAAAAGGAGGGTTCATTATCCCTCTCAATGGTAGCACACTGTTTGGAAGACAGCAGTGCAGTTAGAATTGTAATAATTAAAGTAGAATATTACCTGTGAACTACAGAAGCAGTCGACTGCAGTTTTGAAATGGAGGTTTCTGTTTGAAATACAGTTGGAATAGCTAATAGTCGAAACAATAATGCAAAAATAATATTGCCATACTGTATATTTCTTGGGCTTCTTTCTGAAGATTCAACATTTTACTGGTAGTGTGGCATTTTTTCCCTCCTCTCTTTCTGCTTATAGGTGTGCTGCTCTTCAGTTGCATTACTGCTCTTCTCTTCCTGGCAGGTCTGCTGACATTTGGGGTCCCATAAAAGTTTGCAGTTCCAAAACTGGTAGTCATCTTCAATCCAGTATACTGTACAGCGGTGCCTTTCAGTCTGATCTCTGCAATCACATTTTTCAAACTCCTTATTTACTCTTTCCTGACTTCAAGACAGTCAGCATACATATGTAGATTGAGTCACACTTTTTCACGTCATGATCACTTCATACCTCCCTGCTACCTGACATCTAGTTTGTCTGCTTGTCTTCTGATTTATCACAACTCATGGTCATACCTACTGTACATGTCCTTCTACTTTATAAAATACTGTGCTTTTTGTGGCCTTTAACCACATCTTTTGAAGAGTGAGAAATCACCACCTTTACACTATCACTATGACCAAAAAACTGGATGTGAGACATCGCAAGCCTGTTTGTGAAATGAACATAAAAGGTATTCCAATGGTGGCAATACAAAACTACCTTGCAGTGGCTGGAATTCTGATTTCTCTTTCTGCCCTTTACAAGCACCTTCAACCATACAAAAAACATCCTCACAAGCTGTTAGTGTACACTAAGTGGGCATATTTGACACCATAAGCAAAGCAGCGAGATTGTCTGGTGCTGCCTCTGCGGCCTTAAGCAAGCCACATAATAAGATAATGAGATGGCCAGTGCTGCCTCTGTGGCCTTGGCAAGTATCATTTCAAGGCAGTGTGATGATCTGGTGCTGCCTTTTTGGCCTTGAGCAAGCCACAACACAAGGCAGTGAGATGGTCCAGTGTTGCCTCTGTGGCCTGTAGCACGCCACATCACAAGGCATTGGGATGGTCCAGTGTTGCCTCTGTGGCCTTGAGCAAGCCAAATAACAGTACAAGGTAGTGAGAAAGTCATGGTTGCCTTTAATTAATGTGCATTAATGTCATTTGCAGTGATGTTTCCCAGACTGTGAATCAGCTAACAATGGAGGATTATGAGAGCAGTTCAGGACAGGTTCATCAGACACTCACAAAATGTGGGCACTCAGTATCTGAATCATCTCAATTAGCTCTCCAACTATCACCTCCACAAATCATATAAAAACTACAAACATGTATCTGTCTCTATCTCCAAAATCAAACAAAGGGGAAAAGGACACTGCAGCACAGGTGCTAGTGCAACAAAACTCACCCAAAACAGGGACCAAAACAAAAAAAGCAAAAAGCAAATTCAAAACACTTCTGATCATAGGAGACTCCATGATTTGAAGAGTTGATACCTACCTCCAGCCGGGGTACTGGTCAGATGTCTCCCAGGTACATCAGCGTGGAGAGACACTGACCACATTGCTAAAAGCATGCAGGAAGCAGGAGAAAACATCCATGTCCTGGTACACATAGGGACTAATGATCTCACCAGCCAGTCAGTTGTGTAGACCAAGGAACACCTGACTAGGCTGGGAGACAAACTGTCATCCATTTTGTCTGGCATCTCCTTCTCTGAGATCCATCCAATCTGGGAGAGGGGGCAGATGGATAGAAGGTCAGAGAAGGGGGAGCTAAATATGTGACTCAAGGGCTGGTGTCAGGAAAAAGGACACAAATTTGTAGGTAACTGGCAACAGTTTTGGGAGCGAATGTTCTTTAAATTCGATGGACTGCATCTGACTAAGAAGGGAGTCAGTGCACTAAGGCAGAAGTTTGATGTCTTTGCAGAATATTTAAACTAGCAAATGGGGAGAGGAGTGCAACACCCAATAAATCAAATGGGAAGAACACCCTCTCCCCCTCTGCTAGTGATCAAACAGGAGTTCAGCAAGTTTGTCGTTCATTTGCATCACCAGGTAAGGAAAAAGTTCTGGCTCCCCATATGATGTGCAGGCATAATGCTGGACCTTGCCCAACAACTAACACACTGAAATCTGGCCAATGGAAAATCATGTACACAAATGCACGAAGTCTGGGAAACAAGATCCCAGAACTGCAGGCAACAATGACAGAGGCTAAACTGGACAAACTAGCTATTAGCGAGACATGGTTCACCAGTAACCACACTTGGGAGATTTCAGTACCCAGCTATGTACTGTTCAGAAGAGACCGAGGTGCAAAAAGGGAGGGAGGGAGGGGGAGTGGCCCTTTATGTCAATGAAAATATAAAAGCTACAGAAATTCAGAATACACATAAGGAGCCAGAAGAACTGTGGGTCACCCTGGAAACAGAAAATGGGACAGCCATACAAACTGGGGTTGTCTACAGGTCTCCAGACCAGGGGGAGGACACAGACATATTACCGTTAGAAGATATACAAAACAGGACAGCTAAAGGGGAGGTCCTGATAATGGGAGAATTCAACGTGCCAGATACAGGTTAGTCAATACCAGCAGGAACATTCATCAGAACTAGACACATAGTGGATTCCCTGCAGGGGAGGGACTCAAACAACTGGTACAACTACCCACAAGAGATAGGGCTATCCTATCTCTAGCACTGACTAAGGGGAAAGGATCACAAATCTCCAGCTAGAAGGTCACCTGGGGACCAGTGACTATCTCATGGTATGGTTCAATTTGGCCACTAGAACTAAATCATCCCTTTCCAAGGCAAAATTATGGGACTTCAGAGGAGCTGACTTTGATAAGATGGCCAACAGAGTTAAGCTAGCCTTGGCAAGAAGAAATACAGGCGAGGGGCTATTGGCAAAGTGGGCAAGCATTAGGGATGCAATACATGAAGCAACATCCCATTGTGTTAGAGAGAAAAGCAAGAGCAAAAGAAGGAGGAAACCACTTTGTTTTTCAAAAATAGTAGGAGAAAATGTCACAGCTGAAAGGCTGGCCTTCAGGAAACAAGGGAATGCAGTTGGATGATGATAGGGAGGCATACCAAACTTCCCTAGAGGAAGCAGGGAAGACAGTAAGGCCGGCAAAGGCCCAAACCGAGGAAACACTAGCATGAATGGTAAGGGGGAGTGCGTGGAGAAGCACCAAGGAAAAGCATCTATCCTAAATAGATACTTCTGCTCAGTATTTATTGAGGAGAAGGTAGGGCAGGGCCCACAGCTCAGCATCATGGACACTGGGGGGAGGGAGGTGTGCACTAGTCCCTTCACAAAAGAAAGTGTCCAAGAGCTCGCTAAGCTCAGGGTGGACAAGGCAATGGGACCTGATGGCATACATCCCAGGGTAATTAAGGAGCTAAGGGTGGAACTGGCAGAGCCATTAGCAAAACTGTTTAGTGAGTCTCTGAGCACAGGAGAGGTTCCAGAAGATTGGAGAAGGGCTCATGTGATCCTGATCCACAAGAGTGGTAGCAGAGAGGAGGCAGGTAACTATAGACCAGTCAGTCTTACCTCAGTAGTGGGCAAGATTATAGATGCACTACTTAAGGAAAGGATAGTACAACACCTGGAATCCATAGGAGCACAGAATCCAAGACAGCATGGGTTTACAACAGGATGGTCCTGTCTAACTAATCTCATAGATTTCTTTGACTGGGTAACCAGAGTGGTGGACCAAGGGGGGTGCAGCTGATGTTGCCTACCTTGACTTCAGCAAAGCTTTCGATACTGTTCCACATAGAAGATTGATTAATAAGCTGGGTAGGCTCAGGGTGGGTCAGGCATTGATCAACTGGGTGGCAAACTGGTTGGCGGGCAGAAAACAGAGAGTGGTGGTAAATGGTATACAGTCAGAAGTGATACATGTCACAAGTGAGGTACCTCAGGGATCAGTCCTGGGACCAGTTCTCTTCAATATCTTCATCAGTGACATTGCAGATGGACTGGAGGGTAAGGTTTGTCTGTTTGCAGATGACACCAAGATCTGCAACAGAGTAGATGATCCAGATGGAGTGGGCAGAATGAGAAGAGATGTGGATAAACTGGCAAAATGGTCAGAAGAGTGGCAACTGGGGTTTAACACAAAGAAGTGCAAGATCATGCACATAGGGAAGAGAAACCCTGAAGCCACCTATAGGATGGGAGGGGAGTTGCTGGCAGTCGCAAAGGAAGAAAGAGACTTGGGCATCATCATCATGGTGACCTGAAATCATCCAAGCAGACCACTAAAGCAGTAGGTAAGGCTAGAGGGATGTTGTGGTGTATTAGTAGGGCTATCCCAAGTTGTAAGAGGGAGGTAATAATCCCTCTTTACAATTCACTGGTTAGGCCCCATCTGGAATATTGCATGCCATACTTGAGGCCACACCTGCACAGGGACATTAGCAAAATGGATGCAGTCCAGAGAAATTCAACCAAAATAGTGCAGGGATTGCATCAGAAAACATATAAGGACAGACTAATGGAGCTCAATATGTATACCCTATAGCAAAGGAGGGAGAGAGGTGATATGATCGAAACATTCAAATATCTTAAGGGCATTCACAAGGAGAAAGAGTCTAACATGTTTCAATATAAGAAAAATAGCAGGACAAGAGGACACAGCATGAGATTAGAGGGAGGCCGATTAAGGAGTAATGTGAGGAAGTTCTTTTTCACGGAAAGGCTGGTGTATACAGGGAATGGCCTACCTCAGGAAGTGGTGAATATGAATACAGTGCAGGGCTTCAAACAGACATGGGATATAGGCATAAGGGAGCAATACAGATGAGTATGAATAGATAGGCCATTGACAGAGTAAAGGTCTATGGCACATTCATAAGGTAGAAAAAATGAGCTGACTGGATGGGCCTTGTGGTCCTTATCTGCCATCAACTTCTATGTATCTGTGTTCTATGTGACACCAAAATGGATGGAGTTATGACAGAGCATGGTAAGTACTGTGCCCACAGAGCCATCTGCATTTGTTTTGTTCATTGTATCATGCTGACCATAGCCTATTGTATATAATGTATAATAAAGTAGGTGGTGGATATGTTGCAGTTATTGTACTTGAAAAGAGCCAAATGCTGATTGCCATTTTTTGCCCAACAGTATATGCCCTCTCATCCGTGAATCCAAGAACCACAAGCAGCAGGAACAGGCTGCGGCTTGGATGGAAGAAAATTAAACATTTTTGGACATTATTTTTACCGATGAGAGTACCATAGTGATGCATTCTTTTTGCCCCATGGCTTTACAGAAAAAAAGATTTCTTGCACTGAAACCACAGCCCAAACACACCCTTAAAATATATATCTGGGATGGCATCTTGCACTGCAGGCCAGGGCCGATACTACTGTTTAGTGGTGTCATGAAGGGCAATTTTTTCAGAGAGGAGATATTGTCCAATAAACTGATACCCTTTATCTCGCGAATGTTTGCAGATGGACATCAGCTTTTCCGAGGTTCAATACTGGTAAAACAAGTCACACTAGATGGCATCACATGCCACACCCGTACATTATTCTGGTTGACAGTTTCTCTATGTTCATGGTGGAGATATACAGCACAGTATTCTATGTGTTTAATTACATGTGTGTTCCTTCTCTTTCTTTTGTACAGATAATGACACAAAGCATGCAGCATCTGAGGTGTACATAAAAGAGAAGGGAGTGAATAGGGTCAGGACCCCACCTGAATCACCTGACCTGAACCCAGTAGAGATGGCATGGTGTCAGATGAAGCACTACATTTGGAAGTGTATTAAACCAAGGAGATCATGGCTTTTGATTCTGAATGTACATGTATAATTTTGATAAGCATGATCCTATCTGATATAAAAATGAAAAGTTACTGTATAATAAACTTTATATTAAAAAAAAACAAGGAACCATGCTCAGCTAATATGGGACATAAGACAGTTTTGGAGGAGTGTGCTGACAGTTGAGGTCTGTAATAAATATATTGCTCACATGGATAAAGTAATGCCAACCATTTTTCATGCCAACGATGGTGCCACTGCAATGTAAAAATAATGATTACCGAACACAGTCTTTTTTCAGTTTGACCAGTTAATAAAATGAAACTGTAATTCCTACAGTAAGTATTTTGTTCTTTTGTGTTATATCCCAGGTCTTTTCTGTGTCGGCATCTAACACCTAACCTGTCAGCATCCTGAGGGATGATCTCAGGTTTGCTAATTGCAGCTGTGTGGAATGGGTATCAAAGACATTTAATGTTGGTTTAAAATTCTGAAGAACTACTGTACAGAACCATAGGTTGTGCTTTATTCCATAGCATAGCATTGCAGTGTCAGGTTC
Organism: Neoceratodus forsteri; assembly: GCA_016271365.2. NCBI lineage: Eukaryota > Metazoa > Chordata > Ceratodontiformes > Ceratodontidae > Neoceratodus > Neoceratodus forsteri. Next base: position 707,149,548 of record CM057455.1, read on the forward strand.
CAACACCTAGCCAGGCAGCATCCTGAGGTGTGCTAATCTTGGCTGTGGGGGTGGGATATCACAGAATCACCATCAGTCTGAATGCAAAGCCCAGATGCTGACAGTTTTATGACTGTTTTAAGAATGCTTTTATTATAAGGGATAGGAGGAAATACATGTGGATGCCCCCTGAGACTTCTACTGGATGGAGGAGAGTGGGTGGCATTGCCAGCCATCTATGAAGTGGATGTGGGGACATCACCAGTTAAAAGCAAAGATAGCAATGATACATTCGACATTGCCTATTTTCATACAGATTGAGATTCTAACATTAGGAAGACAAAAGCTATGCTTTTTGGCATGCCATACATGCTAAAAGAGTATGTGGAGTGATGCAGGTGGGACTGCAATCAAACAGATTGCTGAGTATAAATATTTAGGAGTACTTTTTGATCCTGGTTTGGCATTCCATCTCCATGTAAGGGCAGTCAGTAAGATTATTAATCGAAAATTGGGTGTTTTTTCAAATATAGGATATTTTTTACAGTTGCAGCTCAAGGTCTATCACTAATGGTTCCTTGTTACCCCATTTAGAGTATAACTGTAGTCTGTATTATGGACTAAGGGCCAAGTAAAGCCATAACATAGTAACATATAATTTGATAGCAGAAAAGGACCGCTAGGCCCACCTAGCCTGCCCATTTCCCTACCTGATGGATAAGCTGCAGATTCTAGTTAATCAACAACTTACTTCCTCCTACACCCCACTAGAATTGCCTTATGTCTGTCCCATGCATTCTTGAATTGTCCCACTGTTGTCGACTCCACAACCTCCTCAGGAAGGCTGTTCCATGCATCCACAACACTTTCTGTGAAAAAATACTTTCTAACATTACCTCTGAGCCATCCCCCCCATCTTCAAATTGTGCCCCCTTGTTCTTGCACATCTCTTTTTTCTGAAAGATGCTACCCACTTGTACTATATTAATTCCCTTGAGATGCTTGAAAGTTTCTATCATATCCCCCCTCCCTCCTTTCTTCAAGGGTATACATATTAAGCTGCTTTAGTCTCTCCTCGAATGTCTTCTGGTGCAGACCCTGCACCATTTTTGTTGCCCTCCTCCGAACAGCCTCCACTCTGTCTATGTCTTTGTGGGGATGGGGTCTCCAGAATTGCACGCAGTACTCCAGATGGGGCCTCACCAACTGTCTGTGCATAGGGATAACAACTTCCTGTTTTCTACGTTGATGCCTCTCCCTATGCATCTCAGTATCCCCCCAGTCCTCCTTACTGCCTTCTCACATTGCTTGCCCACCTTTAGGCCATCTGATATAATTACTCCTAGGTGTCTTTCAATTTTGTTGTTGTTATTATCTCACCCCCCCCCCATTGTGTACTCTTTCCCTGGGTTTTTGTTTCCAAGGTACATTACCTTGCACTTCTTTGCATTGAATCTGAGCCGCCATATATTTGACCATTCGTCCAACCTTGCCAAGTCCCTTTTCATTCTTTTCAGCCCACCTAGTATATCAACCCTGTTGCAGATCTCTGTGTTGTCTGCAAAGATACATAAGTGTCCTTCCAGGTGCTCTCCAATGACACTTATCAAGACATTAAAGAAGACCGGTCCCAGTACTGAACCCTGTGGTAGCCCACTAGTTACCCTTCTTTCTTCACTGTGGACTCTGTTTACTATTACCTTTTGAGTCCTGTTGTCCAGCCAGTTTTTTATCCAGGATACCACCTTGGAACCCACTCCAAGGCTGGCTAACTTGTATATTAACCTTTTGTGTGAGACTGTGTCAAATGCCTTGACGAAATCTAGGTAGGTCATATCCACAGCTCCTCCCTGGTCTACTACTTTGGTCACCATGTCAAAGAAATATATTTGGTTCATCTGACATGACCTTCCTGCTGTGAAACCATACTGCCTTGGGTCCTGTGCCCCACTGGCCTCTAGGTACTCAACAGTTCTTTCCTTCAGAAGATTTACATCATTTTCCCTACTACTGAGGACAAACTAACTGGTCAGTAGTTTCCTGTCTCTGCCCTGCTCCCACTTTTGTGAAGTGAAATCACATCCACCCTCCTCCAGTCCTCAGGTACCACCACATCCTTCCATGATTTGTTAAAGAGAGTAGTCAGTGGTGTTACTAGTTCTACCCTTAGTACTTTTAGAATTCTGGGGTGAATCCCATCAGGCCCCATTGCTTTCTCCACCCACAGTTTCAAGAGTTCTTTCTAAACCCTTTCTTCTGTGAATGAACTAGTATTGACCCCCTATCCAGAGTGTTTCTCTTGTTTGGTTTAGGTACATCCCCCACCTCTTTCGTTGTGAATACTGAGCAGAAATATCCATTCAGTATCCCTGCTTTTCACAGTCACCCTCAGCCCACATTCCCTTCCCTTTATTAAGTGTATGTATCCCTCCCTTGGTCTTTCTTTTCTCCCTAATGTATCTATAAAAGGTTGTATCCCCCTTCTTAACAGAGTTGACTATATTTTCCTCAGTTTGTGCCTTTGCCATTCTGACTGCCTTCCCTGCCTCCTCCTGCTTTAACTGATAAAGTTCTCTGTCCTGCTCCTTCTGTGTTTCCTTATATTTCCTGAATGCTATCCTTTTCTCCTTAACCTTCCCTTCCACCTCTTTTGAGAACCATAGTGTTTTTTTCCTTTGTTTTGTTTTGTTGATTTGCTTCACAGAAAAAAAGCTTGTTGCCGCTGTGATGGCTGTTTTGATTACTCTCTGTTGTTCCTCCACCCCTCCTTCTTGCCCATTTGCTAGTGTTTTTCTGAAGCATTCTCTCATTTTTGCAAAGTCAGCCCTCCTAATGTCCAATACTCTTGTTTTTGAATGGCTTGACTCTATGGCTGTGTTTATTGTGAACCACACTGTTTGGTGGTCACTTGTTCCCAGATGGCTACCCACTTCTAAATCTGAGATCCTTTCTCTATCCACATATGAGAGTACCAGGTCTAAGACTGCTCCCTCCCGAGTGGGTTCCAGCACTAGTTGTCTGTGGCATGCCCCCTGTAGGCCATCAAGAATGACGCTGCTCTTGGATGTGCGTGCAGCAAAGGTGTTCCAGTTAACATCTGGCATATTCAGGTCCCCCATCAACAATATCTCCCCTTTTTCTGCCATTTTAAGGATGCCTTCTATCATTTACTTGTCTATTCCCTCCACCTGAGATGGGGGTCTTTACACAACCCCCTTGTGGATTGTGAGGCCATTTGCTGTCTCCAGGGTGACCCATAGTGTCTCATCAACTTCCTGTTTACTCTTTACTTCTGTTGCTTTAATCCCTTCCCTTATATAGATAGCTACTCCTCCTCCTCTTTTACCCACCTTGCCCTCCTGTAGATTGTGTATCCTGGTTTGTTGACATCTGAGTCATGGTTCTCTGTGTAGCATGTTTCAATGACTGCCACAATATCCAGGTATCCCAATTCCATCAAGGCCACTTGTTCAGGGAGCTTGTTACACAGACTGCGAGCATTGGTACTCATCACCCTCTATTTTTTGATGGCCTTACCCCTTTTAGCCCCATCTCTGTCCTTACTGCCTTTTTCTGAATTTATCCCTTTCCTGCTCCCTACTGACTTCTCTACCTTGGTGTTTACCTCTCTAACTACTGTGTTTTATGGGGGAAGGCTGGGATTAACCTGCTCCTTTTCAGTGCCTTCCTCCTTGGCTAGTTTAAATGCTTGCCAATGAAGCATTTAAACCTATCACATGGGATCCTGGTTCCCCCCTCTGCACAGATGCAGACCATCGCGTCAGTATAGGTCTTCATCCCTCCAGGTGGCTCCCCAGTCCCCAATGAAGCCAAAACCCAGAGCTCCACACCAGTTTTTCAACCATTTATTGAATCCCATGGTGCGGAGTAACTTTTCAGCATCCTTGCCATAGACAGGCAGCACCTCCAAGAAGGCTACTGTACATGCTACTTGTCTTAGGCCCCTCCCCAACTCTACAAACTCCTCTTGAACTGCTCTGATCCCATCCTCAGCTAGGTCATTGGTCCCGAGGAGAACAATGACATCCAGATCCCTCTCTCGTGTAGCTGCTCCCGTGATACTGAGGATTTGCTTCCTGTCCCTCTGAGCCGTGATGCTAGACAGGCACCTTACCTACCTTTCCCCTTCCTCCACCACTTCTACCTCCCTAATGATTGAGTCCTCCAACAGGAGTTGTTTTCTTCCCCTGTGGGGTCTCATTCCACCCTTCTGTGGGTCTCCTTTGTGGAGGTTCCCCTCATCCTCCTTGGTCTCCACTGCAGGTGCCGCCATAGAGGAACCACTCTTTGCCAGAACAGCATATGAACTGTGGAGAGGTACAACTGGAGGGATGCACCTCTGCTGCACCACCATCTCCCTCCCTGAGCCCACCTTGGTCCAACCATTCCTCTTTCTTGGCAACCTCTGAGGCAGCGGCAGTGGCCCTGTTGGTCCCTGAGTGGGGGAAGAGGTTTCATGAATTCTAGCCAGGTCACCCAGGAGATGGGCAATTTCCTCCCTAAGACCAGAGAGGTGCCTGCAAATAGGGCAGCATCGCAGCCTCCAGAATGTCTCCCAGAACACTGCTGCCCCACAGCCTTTGCACTGCATCACTCCCATCTTGCCTTATTTTGTGTCCCTTCTCTTGTTGCTTTGTATGCTTACTGTCTCCTTTCTCTACAGATGTTTACACCTACTTTCCTACTGCCTATGTGTACTTACAACTCTCACCCTTCCAGTGCTGGGACAGGAACTCCCTGTAGTCTTCAGTAGTCTCCTCCTCCCTTTCTTGGATTTAGACCCCCGCAGCCAAGGTGGGGAGAAAAAGCTAATTTTAGTTTTCTTCAAGGTTAATGAAACTAATGTGTCTCAGTGATCCTTCCCTTCTTATTGCCAAACATGAAGTTCCTGTTATCAGTCAAATCCAGTGTCTATAAAAGTAGAACTGGCTTATGTTGGGAAGGAGGGCAATTAGTTAGAAATGCTGTAGTTTTAGTCAGCTGTTACTTGCTCTGAAAGCAAGATTCTCCTCTGCCAAAAACTCACAGCAGGAAGCTGTAATTGGAGACAGCTGTTGTTCACCTGCTCAAGCTACACACCTAGTTAGCTTCTTCCCTCTGCTCCTGACTCAGTGAATTAAGTAGATACAGCCCCCTTCCTCAAACAGAGGATGTTCATATAGCAGCATATGTCATTTTGTTATGGGTTTACCATCTTGTACACATCATTGCTTGATTTGTTCAAACTCAGATTAGTTGTCAAAAGATTATAAATATGTTTCTTCTTTTGGTTGTCACATTTTTCAAGCAGTCCATGCAAAATCTTACTTCCCTCTATCAGGTTTGATTAGTGCTAGACCATGTTTGGAAAATTTGAGGTCTGCTTCTGGTGTGTTGTTACATCTCCCCATGCATAAATCCAAATCAGGTTGTGGCTCCTTTTCCATTGCAGCCCCACTTTTTTGAACATTTTACCTTGTTGGCTTCACGCAAGTATATCTTTAAGTGCATTTAAATCTAATTTTAAAACTTATTTCAAGTCTTTGGATATTTGTAAATGTTATTTGTAAATATGAAGATTTATCTTGTTTTGTGTCATGTTTAAGTTACTTGTTCGGGTAGAGCCTGAAAAAGGACCTCTGGTCCAGTGTTCTTACCCAGTTAATAAAATAAAACAAACAAACTAATTTAGCAATACTGCACCTATAATCATGTTATGCCCTGTGATTATGTATAGACAGGATAGGGGAACTGCTCTGGCATCCTATGCAGCTAGAACTCCCCTTAAAGAGGCATGTACTTGGTTTGCCAGTGAGATGATGCAGCATGCATATGCATCACTGGGCCATTACTGTCCTGAATCAGTTTACAGTGGCAGCAGCTCAGGGTGTGTCTGCAATGACTGCGGGAAAGGTGGGTATAAACTTCACAAGTTGTGAAGGGTGTCCCTTTCAACATACAGTATCTGGATGCTCCAGAGGGAGGGAGAAGTCAGGCAGATGACTGATTTTGAGAGGTAGATGACCACATTTCACAGGTCACTGGTCCATGTATGCCCTGTGTTGTGAGTGCTGTGTCGGTGATGTTATTCCCCTCCTTATGTCTACATAGAACTTTCATGGACATCTGGGATGCATTATCCTGGAGAAGAGGGAGCATCCAGATGGAACAACGGTGGTGGTTATGGTCCATAGGCATCAGTGGCTGCTGTACAATCTTGAGTTACTCTCATGGAGGGTTGGCAGTACAGATGCCCACTATGAAGATAATGTGGGGGAGTTGTGCACCCTGGAAGACCCCTTGAAGGTAGGTTTTGGGGGGCCTGCACTGTGTGGCAGGAGTGGAGGAGACTGGCATGGTGATGGGGGGGCAAGCACAGTGTGGTCACTGTGTGCAGCTGTGGCCTTGCACGTGCAGCCTATTCATGACTGCCCCCTGTGTTCTTGCTGTTTCAGGGGTATCGTGGACCTCTCAGGCGTATGGTGCTGGTGGGGGGGGGTGTACCCTGCCATGACACCCAAAAGGTCCAGTGGTGATTCAGAGGAGGTGGAGGAGGGCTAGGCTCTGTATAAAGCACAGTTAAGAATGCAGTGTGACATCTGTTGATTGACAGATATTGTGTTTACCATTTTGTATAACTGCAATGCTGCAAATAAATAGTTTTGTATTTACACCTGTATTACACCTGTCTCATTGTTATTCCAGTTGGCAATGTTATGCTGTCTGCCAGAACTGTCAGCTGAGGGGGGCACACCATTGTCCCCTGGTGCCCTATGGTAGATAATGCAGGGTAGGGGACTGTTGGGGAGGCATCTTGCATACCAGTGCTGGTCAGAGGATCAGCGGTTAGCACCATGTTCCCACTCAGTCACCTGTCCCCAACCACCATGTGATGGGGACCTTGGGGACCACATGCAAATGGACTGAACATGCAGACAGCAAGGAAGAATTAGGTTTGGAGGGGAAGATGACCATAAAAAAAATAACAATTGTACTTGATGCATTGGTCACCTGAGGACAGTTTAGAGTCCCTTTCCTTCACAGACATCACACAGAAAATATCCTCAAAAACCTCTTTACAGAGTAGCCCAGTGGTGTGGAGAGCTGCGGTGCCTGTGCGTGTGGCAGAGGACAATGGCAGGAAGGTAAGTCCTTGGGATGTCAGGGAACTGGGCTGGGGGGGCAGTCAGAAAGGGGTTGTCAGGGCAGAAGGTGATAAACAGAATATGGAAAAAAAAGAAAAAAATACAAGAAGAAAATAAACGAAAAACTCCACTTTACCATTTCTTTTGAAACATGGGCATTTGGGTGGCTTCAAGGGACAGTTACCCCTGCTTCTGTAGTGTGTTTATGAAGTGAAAGTAGTCTCTGCTTTCATATACAGTGGAGCCAGCCACGATGCAACACAGTAACTTGCAATAAACAAGCATTTGTCAATGCCGAATGTTTGCTTGCTGGCATTGGCAGTGGTAGTGTGGAAGTTACAGAGCTGCGCAATAGGAATGGCAGTAAAGTATTGAACTGAAACCAACCCCACCACCCTGCAGAGAGTGACAGGCATTGGGGTGTACCTTTGGTTCAACAGGCATAACGGCCATGCCATTTTACCACAACCCACCCTGCAGACACTGACAAGTGTTATGGTGTTCCTTGGGGTCTTTGGCCCTTATGCACACCCCATTCCATTAGGAAATACGGTGAGATGGGTGTGATATAGGAGAATGGGGTGAACTTTGGGGCCGAAGAGTCCAAGGCATACCTCGATGCCTCTCACTGGCTACAGGGTGTGGAATGGTATGAGCATTACAGGCAAGAATCCCAAGTCACACCCCTGATGCCAGTCATTCTCTACAGGGTTGGGCGTTATGGTTGGAAACCCTAATACCTCAGGCATTCTTTGGTATTTTCACTCCAAATTTTCAACATGGTTTTTTTGTGACCCCACCTCAAGAACAGGGGGAATATCAGTTTAGTAGCCGAAAGCTGCTAATGCACAGTGACTATGGCATTTAGCACCACAGGTGCAAAAACATTCCGAACAGGATGTAAAAAATGACAGCTGTGCTTTTCATGGGGAGGTTTAAAAAATGGCAATGTTGCAAATCTGCAGTAAAAATATAAAAAAAACTGGTGAAGTCACGAGCATACATAGAAACTGTGCAATGCACACCCGTAATACAATTAGGTTGGGGATTTTTTACTGCAGATTGTCAACTCAGGCATTTTGGTGCCTTGGATCATGAACAGTGTCACTGTGATTTTCTTTATCTGTCCCGAACAATGATTTCCCACAGCGACCATGCATCTCTGCGCTGAAAGTGTGAAAACACACTTCGCCATGTTGTAAAAATGACAGGTGTACTGTTCATAAGGAAGTGTGGAAAAATGCCACTGGTGAAAATCTGGACTGAAAATATTACAAAGTCATGAACTTACAAGAGTGCGTGGAAACTGTAATGCTCACTCGTAACACAGTCATTTTATGGACTTTTGTCACCAAATTTTCAACATAGCCATTTTAAGACCTCTGCTCATGAACAGTATAACTGTGATTTTCTTAATCTGTCCTAAACATTGCTTACACACCAACAGCACCATTGTGCGCCATGTGCGAAATACATTTTGGGTGACATATGAAAATGGCAGCTGTACTGTTCATAAGGAAATGTAAATAAAATGGCAATGTTGAAAATCTAGAGTGAAATATTGAAAATTTGCAAACTTCTGGCGTGCGTAGGAACTGTAGCAATGCTGCGGCTAAATAAAACAGTCATTTTTGGAAGTTTTCACCAAATTTTCAACATAACCATTTTAAGACCTCTGCTCATGAACAGTGTCACTGTGATTTTCTTAATTTGTCCTGCACATTGATTTTGGACAATCGACCGCGCCATTGTGCGCGCATAGGGCGGAAACACGCTTTTGGGTGAGATGAAAATGACAGCTGTACTACTCATAAGAAGGTGTGGTAAAATGGCAATGTTGAAAATCTGGAGTGAAAATATTGAAAATTCGCAAACTTATGAGCTGCAGTGAACTGCTAACGCAGACGCCAGAAATAAACATTTTGATTTTGCACCAATTTTAAAAACAGGCTTCTTGAGAGCCCACCCTATGAACACTGGCAGTGTTGTTTTGTTACTCAGTCCCGGAAGGTGATTTCACGCAGTGACTGCGAAATCACCCTTTGGGCTGGAATAACGCCATGACAGTGACAGCATTCATGAGAAGGGGTCCCAAAAACCCCATGTTGAAAATTTGGTGCCAAAATTCCAAAAAATGCCTGAGATATGCAATAAAGTTGAAAAAACCCTATCTATCCCATTATACAGCTTACTGGCATTTCCTCAGTTTGCGGTCGGCTTTGAAGTCTGCAGACGGTTCCTGGTCCACCCGATGATCATTGCGCCAAGCCCGGAGGTAAGTATGGGTGGGGGATGGGGGACAGGTACACGCAGTGGTGGGTGCAGGTTGTGGGGGCAGGGAGACTCGTGGGACTGTTTTTCTTACAGGTTTTTTTTACATGACGACGCTGACGCTTTGCTGTGCTGGGGTGGGCCCCAGCATGGCACAATGATGGCTGGTTGGGGGCCTGAGCTGGACGGGGATTGAAACCCCATCAGCCATAGCAACTTTGCCATGCTGGGGTGGGATCCCAGTGTGGCACCCTGTACTCGGGAAGGACAGTGGAGCCAATGGGGATTGGGCACCCCGTTGGCTATACCATGAGTTGCCACGCTGGGGTGGGCACCCAGCGTGGCATGTGGAAAGCTTTGGGGGAGCGCACAGCCGAGGGCGATTGACCACCCCTTGCCGGCTATACAGTGTTTGAATGGGGCTGTATGCGATACATGTGTGTTTGTGTGTGTGATGTATGTGGGAGCTGCGATGAGCAGGCGATCATCTGATCACTGCTCACCGAAGCATGGCCCCCTTTCAACTGTACGCCACTGCATTTTGGAGCTGTCATAGACAGCTCCAGCATGCATTGGCAGACTGGGGCCGTGCCTGCCAACACACTGACTGAATTGGAAGAGGGGGTGACACACCTCTGAAAACTCGGATGATGACACTATGTTTCTTACACATGCATGCAAGCAAACATAATGATATGTCACAAAATACTGCAGTACAAGAGGGCTTCATTGCCATTGAATTATACTGTTCCCTGCAGCATACTGGAGCATTTTGTGATGCATGGCAGATTTCTTCATTGCATCCTGGCTTGTGCTGCTGTAGTCGAACTGCACTCTTCTTTATTAGCATAAACTATACAGATGCATGCATTGGAAACCAGTTCTACTTTGTTTCGAAACCTGGGGTTTAAGTGCACTTTAGGGGACACCATGAGGAGCATACATACTGAATTCCATGTCTATGCCACAAGAAATTCAAACGTTAACTTTTGTTTTACAACTAGGTACTCTACTGGTACTTTACTTTGGTCAGTACTCACTTGGTGCCCTACCACTACCCACTTCTTGTCAGAGATTAGCTTGATCTGGCTTCTGTTCATCACATTCTGAATAGGGTGATGAGTACTTTTCTCTACCCACAAACCACTTGACCCACAAACAGTGATTGCAACTGGATGAGATGAGTTGAGATGAGATGAGATGATGCTTGTGTAGCTTATTTTGCTTTGTGGCTTTATGCCTCTCTATCTGTGGGATTTACCGCCCTGTATGGGTACGATGCAAGGAACCCTAGAGAAGGGTTCCCTCTACAGGTGCCATGAGAATGATTGCATTGGCTAAAGGTAGGTTAGGAAGAAGCCCATGGATAAGAGAGATGAGCCGCTGGAGGAGGAGGGGTGGATGGTGGGCAACAAAAAATTAATCCTGGAGGGGCCCAGGATGAGAAACCTTTTAAGCCCAATGGGGGAGTGATGTTATTGCTCAGCCCATCGAGCCTCAGGCTTAAAGTCCTTCCATTCAAGGTGCTTACGCAACTGGATGAGATGAGATGAGATGAGATGATGCTTGTGTAACTTGATTTGCTTTGTGTCTTTCCGCCTCTATCCAAGGGATATACCAACCTGTAGGGGTACAACTCAAGGAACTCTAGAGGAGGATTCCCACCCTACAGGTGCCATGGGAATGATTGTGTCGGCTAAAGGTAGGTTAGGAAGAAGCCCAAAAAGAATACCCAAATGTGTCGAGCATCGAAGAGGCAAGGATGATGAATGAATGAATCCTGAGAAGATGATAAGGGCTGACTTCCTAAGGAGAGAAGGGAAAGCTGGGGCCACCATCTGCCTCCATCCAACAACAGAACCTAGCTAATTAACTGAAGAAAGCACTAGCTCTAACTAATATTATGACCATTGCATGGAAGAGAGGAAAAACCCCCTTTGAGGGGGAAACTTCTGGGGATCCAAGGCCTAGGTCGCCTTCCCTCCAGGCTGACGACGTTTGATTTGAGGACGTATGTCATTAAATGTCAGAATGTATGTCAGAAGGGTTTGTTAATGAGAGGGATATGAGTAGGGAGGATGATGATGATGGGATAGGGGAAAAACCCAAAAGAAAGCACAAATCAAAGAGGGAACATGAGGCTGCAGGGACCTGAGAGAGGTATGCTTGAGTAGGTGATGGGAAGGAGTAGATCCATGTAGAAGTCAGAAGAGCAAGGGGTAACCAGACATGTACAGGAGGATAACGAGGATAATGCAGACGGGCTTGATTAAGCAATACAAGTGAGTGGACACTGAGGTGATAAGGCATGCTTGAATATGCGACGTGAATGATTAAACCCTGAGGTCGGAGTCGATAGAGTAGCATAGGATTCAATGATAGGAATGCTCGAGTAAGCAATGTGAACAGAGAAACCTTGAGGGAAGGATGAGCGAATGATGACTGGAGTTATGAACTTGCTACATGCAGCAGGATGGCCGCAGGTCAATGAGTCATGATGGGTATGCCCAAAAGAAATATTGATTGCAGGCTTAGATTGGAGGGAATCCTTGATAGCCGATATGGAATGTGAATAAGAGCAGGTGGGAATGAATATGAAAATGAACTTGTATGAAGGTTGCATGCTCGATATAGTGATGTGAGTATGACGCTCCTCAAAAGGAGGCAGACTATGAGACCAAGAAGGCATGTCTTCAACCAGAGGGTATGCGAACCAGAGGATATGCTCAGGATGAGCAATCGAGAAGAGCCAAATCAGATGATGTAAGATGAGGAGTGAAGCCATAAGTGGAGAGAATACGTTATGGCTGGGATGAGAATAGGTGCTAGGCCAAGGAAGGTAACATAGGAACAGATGAGGTGTGATGATGGATTGCAGCCATGGAGGCTAGTACGGGAAAGTGAAGTATGAAAGGATGAAGGACGGTAGGGAGGTCAATGGGGTAGTGTAGGACCCAGCCAGCATGGGTTGAGAACTGCAGGAGGGCAAATTGGATGAGGCCAGATGGAGTCAGCCAGAGCATGTGATTCAGGATAGGTATGCTATTGCAGAACAATGGACTGCAGCTTTGATTGGAGTGAATCCTTTATGGCTGAGATGAGTAAGGTAAAATAGGAAACGGACAAGGCACATTGATGGAGGGAAACCTTGAAGGCTGGAACAGGGGGAAGGCGAAAGTAGGATAGGCAAAAACCCCAGAAGAAATGCACAGTTGCAGCAGAGGAGATGAGGAGAAGGATGCAGATCGAACGATAAAAACAGGAGAACCATGTGGATAACAAGATGGAGTCATTGAGCTGAAGAAAGGAGCTAGTATACAGAAATTCCAGACACAGAGAGAGAGAGAGAGAGAGAGAGAGAAGCTCAGAGAGGAATACGGATAGTGGAGAACAAGCACAGTACTTGCAAGCACCAGGAACAATAAGACAAACTGGCAAAAGTCCCTAGATGCAGGCAATGCAAGCAGACATCTCAACTGCTATGAATGTCATGGAGTGCTATGATTTTTACACTTGAATTAATCCTAATTCTGCATAGGTTTGCTGATGGTTCCCATAATGGGAGAGCAATGTAAAGACACAAAAACTATGAAAGTACTAAAATGTTTATTGAAAACCAGTGCTATGATATGGAATGCTGAGAGGTGGAGAGGTATGAACACAATGCAAGATAAAAAGACAAACTTACGGAGGGCTGTAGTGAGGGTACTTCCGGGGTCAGGTCATTGAGAGAGGCTGGTACCATACAGCACTGCGATACAGTAAGCATCTGGTCGAGCGAGTGTTTCTGGCAGCCCGATGATTAGGGCGTCGGATGTCGCAGCAGAGGAACTTTCATAGGAGCTGCAGAGATCAGTAATTCCCATAAAAGTAGCTTGTGCTAAGAGGTTTGGTGACGAGGTCACTGACGTGATATCTACTGGTGGCACGAACTGCAGTAAAGGCAGAAATGGAGTTGCTAATTGAGAAGTGCTCCCTACCCAGGGAGCGGTGAGGAAGTCAGGGAAACAGCGAATGCCATGGTGCCAGGGCTGCATCAATCTGGATGGACTGAGTGGCTGCAGGCAGCAGTGGCCGCTCAGAGCAGAAAGGCCTCAGTGGCTGAAGAAATGGAAAAAGCAGCCAATGAACGGGGAAGAAAACAGAAGATATGGATGGAGGACAGCAGCTGAACAGAGTGGCAGGGAAGAAAAGGGGTCTCGAAAATGCATAGAATTTGGGTGTGATGCAGTGCAGCAGAAAAGAGAGGTGCCAAGGCACCGAGACAGGGAGGGAGGAAACGAGCATATGCCCACAAGGATAAGGGAGGGACAAGAGCAAAACAAACCAAGGGAGGAAAAGGCAGGCAGCTGGAGGTGACCGAGGACCTTATAGAAATGAAATGAATGAGGGAGGGCAGCATCTCTGGCCACAGTGAAAAATGAATCCTGTAGGGGCCCAGGATGAGTGACCTTTTAAGCCCGATGGGGGAATGATGTTTTTGCTCCACCCATCGAACCTCGGGCTTAAATCCATCCCAATAAAAGCCAAGTCAGGTTTAATCTCTGAATTAAGTCACAGGGGTAATGGAACACTAACTGTGATGTAGAAGCTGACTGCCAGAATTGCACTCTATTCTCTCATACACCACCATGCCCAGTGATACAGTCCTAATTGGATGCTGATGCTGACTCCAGTTCCACCTGTTTTTGGGATGGGGGATGCTTAGAGGAGTGTGTTTGCCAGATCACATTATCAGAGATACTGATGCTACAGTGGGACATTTATAGTATATCAATATCAAATACTGTAAAGAACAGTTATACTGTGTGACCTTTGACATGCAGTGCTCCAGTGCTGGGTTCATGAATTATTAATTCTTTGATGAATCACATTGACAAATGTACAATAGAAGCAAATGACTGAAGTAGCCAGAAGACCAGCCAGATGGCCAGTATCTCCCAAGAGTTTTGTTACACAAAACTACACTCATGAGACAGAGGCTTCCGTGTAAGTATCTGATGGGTACACAAGATGGGTGGCAGTTCCCTACACCATAAGTACAAAATGTTTCATCACTACAGTGCATGTTGCAGTAACTTTCAACCATCTCCTTACTATAGGTATTGTACAGGAATGTGTGTTTCAATATTCCCTACATTCTTTTAACATTACAAGATGCAAATATTGGTCTGAAGATTGTGATGAATCAGTCCATTGAGTTGGAGTACTTTTATATACCCTGCAAGCACAACCACCATCAAATCCTGTCTGATGGGACCCGTAATGGGGGAGGTCCTATCAGAGCAACACCTGCAGAACATGGCCCATTGATGGCTATTTTGTAAGTGTTGCCTCACCATGTTACACTGTACTGTAAAACATGCCACGTACAATACAGTAGTTGCAGAGTTCAAAGACTTAATGTTGGGCTGTTCTTATTATAAAGATGATCAACAACACACACACACCATGTCTGGGACCCTGTGCTTTGAGGGGTAGCAGCAGCAGTGAAGGACATGAATTAATTAAGGACTTTGTTGCTTTTTCTTGTATTTGTTTTTTTTTTGGGAGGGGTTGTTTTTTGTCATATTTATAGTATCACTTTTTGTGTGCAGTATTTTTCAGCAAATAATAATAAGTAATAATGACAAACATCACGTATGGCCACAACACCAGTAGGTGTGACAGTGGATATACTATGTTATTCTGACAGTCATTACCCCAGCACCCAACATCCTGAAGCCACAATCCCGACACCCTTTGCCCAACAGTTATGAAGTTGCCTGCGGAAGAGTTTTTTCATGTTTTGGGGGCTTTGCCCCCGCACCCCCTATATTTAGGATTACGAACTCTGCTGCAGGCAAAATTGAAGTTTTTGGCAAATGGGTGTTGGTATTGTGGCTTCAGGATGTTGAGTGTTGGGGAAATGACTGTTGGGATATAATAATACTCCCATGAAAACTGCAGTGAAGGACAGGGTTTATGTTAAAGTTCGCAGTACTGTACCTGGGATTTGAGGATCTGTTTGGGGGGGCATATTTTTTTGAGTTTGTGGTATCTCTTTTTTCTACCATGCAACATATTTCAGTGCTACACATTATTGAAATGCTACTGCTGTCTGCCAAATAAATGCTTATTGTATACTTTGGATGTACTTGTGTGTTTCAAAATGGGAATAGCTCAGATTGTTTCAAAGCCCCTTCCCCTACTTATTCAGTTGGTAATGGCACAGAGGTTTACAATGGACCCCCTCTCCTCAGTCAAAGCTGCATCCCCTGGCCTGCTGAATCAGTAATGCATTTATAATGTCACAGAAAATGGTGGCTGTGTTTGGCATTTCTGCATATTTTCACCTAAAATTTCAGAATCTTGTTCCCCAAGGTGTTCACTAACTACTTGTGGAAGTATAAGTCAGTACTCCAAGTAAGAGCTGATTTTCCAAGTGAGGGGGTCATTGCAAGCAGATTTAGGTCATAGACATTAATGTATTTATAGTGTCATAGAAAATGGTAGCTGTGGCTGGCATTTATGCATATGTCCACCTGAAATTTCAGAATCATGTTCCCCATGATGTCCACTAACTACTCCTAGAAGCACACATCTGTACTCCAAGTGAAAGTAGATTTTTTGGGGGGAATGGGGTTCACGACAAACAGCTTTCAGGTCATAGACACTAATGCATTTATAGTGTCACAGACAATGGCAGCTAATATTTATTTATTTTAAAATAGGTAATCAGGAAAGGCACATTGAGTCGAGTGAACTGGGACAAAGAGAAACAAGGAGGAATAGTGAAACACAATACAGTGCAATTCATGATACAAAAATGAAGTGCAGGCATAGTTACAGTGTAGAAATACTTCACAGGTATGTGCTTAGAACAAATTGAAGTGCAGGTTTATGGACATGTGTCACATCAAAATTCAAGTGCAAGATGTACCACAGAATATTTTCACTGAACGAGCAGTGAAGTGCACTATGGACAAGTTCAGTCAAGGAGAAACCAAAACCCTCTGCTACCAGTATTAAACAATGAAGGCCTCTTATGGGAAGCAGGTGCTGGTGGGGGTGGCAGGTGTTTCAGCAGGTGCCTTAAGGAGCCAGAGGAGGTGGGATGATGGAGGAAAGAGGGTTTCATAATTAGAAGGCAACAGGAGAACAAGGATTGTCCAGCACTGGAACAGGGATGAGAAATGGAGAAGGTTCACTGGTCCACGGAGTAGAGATAGTATGGAACAGGTAAGTGGGGAGAGGAGTGATGAGATGTAGGCGGGGAGGGAACAAAACCAGTATTTGGAGATGAAGGAGGAACAGTGTGACTGGTGATGTGATGGTAGACGGATGATGGAAAAAGAATAGAGGGAGCAATGCTGAGTATGAGGAGGGGAGTTTGTTACAAAGTGACAAAATGCATTGCACAGGATGTCTAGTCTGGCTAGAGAATTGGAGGGGACATTATCACAGACCATGTTGGCATAGTCAAAAACTGGTGCACCATTATGGCGACCAGCTCCAGGCAGATCAGGAGGGGAAGGCTATTATGGTATAGGGCACCCAGCTTTGGGTGGAGTTTTGCATGGATGGCATTGATGTGGGCTGAAAAGTTAAGCCTGCTGTCAAGCCACATGCTGAAGTACTTGGAAAATTGCACCACTTCAAGAGGGCAACAGTCCAGCATGAAGAAGCCCAGAAGTATCTAGAGCCTGGCCAATTTCTGGCTGGTACCAAAGGTCAAGGATATTGCTTTTTTTAGTGTTGACCTGGAGATGATTGGAGGGGAACCAATGCTGAAGGTTGTGAACATCCTGATGAAACAGGTCTTCAAAAGATGTGGTGGAGGGACCAGAGGCAAAGAAGGCTGTGTCATCTGCATACATGTATATATGCAAGTTGGTACAGATGGATGGTAGGTCATTCAGAAAAATGGAAAAAAGGATAAGACCTAGGATGAAGCCCTCTGAGACTCCAGTCCAGATAGGAAGGGGTGATGATAAGGTGCCTCCAACCTGTGCAGATGTTTTATAGCCCATTAGGCAGGAACAGAGCTAGCCAGTGATAGCTAAGAGCCAGCACAGCTCAGCTTGTCCAGGAGGAGCAGGTGGGACACTGAGTCAAAGGCTTTGGTAAAATCAATGAAAATAGTGGTTGTAATATTCCCCTCTTCCATTCCTGAGAAGATGAAGTCAGTGACATGCAGCAGGATGAAGACAATAGAATGTTACTTCCAGAAGTCAGACCTGGATGAGGAGAACAAACTAGAAGACATAAGGTAGTTAAGACGTCTAGAGTAGAGTAACCTCTCTTGCAGCTTGGTGAGTATGGGAAGGAGGGGCTATGTTTAGAATTTCTGCATACTTTTGCCTGAAATATCAGAATCATATTCCCCAAGGTGCCCCCTACCTGGAATCACAAGTTTGTACTCAAAGCAAAAGTTGATTTTTTTGGGGGGGGTATGACAAACAGCTTTTTGGTCAAATCATGGTATAAACACGCTCATGAAAGAGCTAAGGGACTAAGCAATTAAAGGAGGAAACATGATAGTGGAGCTACAGTATAACCTGTGGATAACCATTAGTACTGCTAAAGCACAGAACATTAATGTACAGTTAAAAACTGTGAATTAGAGTGTTTATTGATCTGGTTCATCTATACCTGGTGTGCCTGTGCAATGCTGTCCCCAGACCATGCTCAAGGGTGATGCATGCACAGTATAAATTCCAAATAGCAACACCTGCAAGCCACCACAGGAAATTCTGTGTCTGAAAAAATTTCAATTTTGGAATGAAATGGGAAAAAAGAGAATGCAAGTCCAGTGCCCAGTGCCATGGCGCAAAGCCATTAAAAGTGGTGATGGCTACCACTGAAACTTGCACTCAAGTTGGGTTGCATACAGATGCTTGTTGAATAACTGTAAATAGGAACTTAACATTGCCAAAAGTGAATACGTCAAGGTGGAGCAAACAGCTAACCTGAGTGACCCTAAAGAATCTGTAAGTGCATTAACTTCTTAATCCCAGAATAGCTACATCCCCTCTAACCCTTGAAGTTAATGGCATCAAACACACAAACCGCAAATCAATTGCAGATTTGTTAAATGACCACTTTTGCAATTTAGAAAAATTTCAGACACCCCACTGGTGAAGAGGTGTGACCACTTGATTTAAGTAAGCCTAACACAGTGACTTGTCATCCTCAATATTACTTTAAAATGAGTCACTGTCAAGGAAGTCCACAATCTGCTGGACCACCTTGAAGCTGATGAATCCACTGGTAGTGATGGCTTAAGATCAAAATTCCTTAAAAGTTGCCACACCATAAAACCTATCTTTTGAGACCAAAATAATCCAACACTTGGAAAGTGGCCTCTGTAGTGCCTCAGCAAAAGAAAGATCCTGAAGTTAATGGTGTGATACCTTTTATTGGACCAACACAGATGTTACAACAAAAGAACAAAGTGCTCTAGCTGTCGGACCAACCAAATCCTTCTTCAGAAGCTTTATAACAGTTATTTAGAAAATCCCATATCTATCAACACCCAGATAATGCATAAAAAACAGAAATAATTCTCATTGGATTAACATATTCATTTGAAACATAACAGAAGTGTACGTCAGAGAGGCTAATTAACACCAGTACGCTTTTATCTGAGAAGCTCCTGAAGATCAAAGGTTATCAAGAAATAGCAACAAGCAGAGAGTTCTCCTCACATAAATTTTAAAATGTCTCAGTACGTTACAAGAAAACTGTCTACTGATAACAAAACTTTAGGATACAATTCTCCCTAATAACATGTAAGATGAGGAGCATACCATTTTAATTGCAAGTGTCCTTGTGTTTTAAAGAACACAGTCAATGAAACGCAAACCTGTGGATATACATTGTAAAATGAGGCCTAATTGCAAGTTAAAAACAAGCCCCAAAATCAAAATAAAAAAAAATTATACATATATATATATACTGTATATCTATATATATATATATATATATTTATATACTGTGTGTATATATATATATGTAATAGATAACCCACTCTTAGTGTGCAGTCGCTCCTGATATATGCACGCCTTGGTGTGCTAGGCACACACAAGGCCACAGGCCGAGTACATCAGTCACCCAAGCGTACGGTATATCAGAGCGACCACACACCGTAGAGTGAGTTACCTATCTTACAAAATAGCAAAACTGTTTTTAGTGGGCTAAAGTGCGGAGCGCAGTGCGCACTTGATATACGATATTCATGTGATGGCATCCAACAAATCAGCAGACATATTTTTCCTACCCATTTTACAAATATATATATATACACACACATATATATATATATATGCAGTATATATATATATATATATATATATATATATATATATATGGCATACAGAAGGTTTAAAATGAAGTTTACTCAAAGTGAGCAAATGTTTCACCCAAAATGTAATATAGAACTTAGTTTGAGACATTTTCCCAACTATGATCTCAGCCAGTTACATTCCAAAAACTTTAAGACCTTCAGTGTTGTAACAGGATCTAAGACATGATACTATCAACACCAGGAAAAGAAAGGTAAGAAAACTGTCCTAGATAACTACAGACCTACGTTTATCCTTTCAGCCATGGCTAAAGTTCAGGAGAGGATTGTTCCCAATCAGTTCACTTCATACCTAGAACAACAGGGGTTACTTTGTGAGGAACACCGAGAAAGGTCACCCACTAGCTCCAGTTGCATTAGGTTAAAAATCAAATAGCTAAAACAAGAGAGTCTCTCAACCCCCCCCCCCCGTGTCAGTCACAACTAATGCACAAGAGAACTTTGCTGTTATATATTAGATAGTATATCTATATGTATTACTTTATGGTTGCATCACTCCAGTGGGTGGGATGCTGTATGATGTCATGCACTATACACTATTTAAGCATGGTGTTTGACGGGTCACCCATATCTCAGCACATTTGAAACCCATGCAGTCAAAACGTCTGCCGCACAGGGTCCCCAAAATTGCACGGTCAGAAAGCAAGCTAAAATTAAATTAACTGCAAAATGCATACGCTGTTTTGACTGTGCAGCTTTTGACTGCACATATATTTCTTCATAATCTTAACCGGATACTGTATTTGAACATTATCTTTAGGCCTTGATAAAGCTCCGTTGGTAGGAGTGAAACTTCATTGGACTTTTTTGTAATGGACAGTGGGGGTGGCACCTGTATAGCTTTTTAGATCTGATATGGTATGAGTTTATTCATTAATAAATTATATTTGTCTGATACACAGCTCTCTTGAGCCTTAATTGGGACTAACTCAGGGGTGAGTTGAGAGGATCTTTTGTTTCAGCTACTTTGTAATGAGCAGCACTGTTTCAGAAAGGACCATGGAACTTGAACTGCATTGGTCAGATACATGAATATGGTCCACCATGTCATAGATAAGGGCTTGTTGACTGGTTCTGTGTTGATGGACCTGACAAAAGCTTTCAATTTAGTAAAACGTGATCTGATTTTATCTAAACTAGATGATCTGGGACTGAGGAGCTCAATGAATATATGGTTTTCTAACTGTTTGCAAAAATGGTCACAGATTTGATAAGTTGGTAAAGAGATTTCTTGGGTAAATACTATCACCTGTGACGTTCCCCCAGTGGTCTATTTTAGAATCTCTTTTATTTACAATTGTTATCAGTAACGTACCAAAAATCAGCTGGAGGATTCACCAAATTCAAAAAGATAAAGGTTGTTCAAAGCAAGGTGGTGTGTTGATGTAACAGTATTGTGGACTGAAGGCCTACACTAGTAGTTGTAGACTTGGAGGGACAAGGTGCTGGCAGGGTCTGCCTTTGATCCCCCAGAGGCAATTTATTTTACTGTTTTTATTACAAATCCTTTTCTTGCTGGCTGAGTCCCCCCTTCCCAACAAAAAATACGTGTGACTTTTTTTTTCTTGTCAAATATTTGTGAGCCCATTGTAATGCCACTGTCTCATTGTCCCAGGCAGAAAAAAGTGATGGCAGAGTTCCAGCAAAGTGGTGCTGCAAATCTTGGTGCAGGGCTGGTGCAAATACAGTGGCAGCCAGCCAGAAATATACAAAGAAGTCCCAGACTATATGCACTCAAAAGGTAAAAAAACAGCAGGATGACAGTCTGCTTAACTTTGTAATTTATTAGCCATATCTGCACTTCCTTCAGTAAAGCAAATGGATCTATTGTATTTCAGCATGTTCTCTGTGTACAAAAAATAAAACAGTTCAATACCTGCTGTTAGTGAGCTCCCATCTGGACAAATAGCTCTAACTCCAGCACTTTGATTCTGGCTAAAGTCTTTGTCAATGTGCACTGTTTAACTACACTTAATCTCCCCAGTGAGAAACATTTTTTTTCTTGTAGTCAAAGTATTTGTGAGCACATTATATTGCCATGGTCCTATTGTCCCAGGCAGAAGTGATGACACCTGTGAGGTTGTATAAGTATGCTTAATCTCCCGAGTGAGAAACATTTTTTTCTTGCAGTCAAATAAAATATTTGTGAGCCCATTATAGTGCCACTATATCATTGTTCCAGGCAGAAGTGATGGCACCTATGCTCTGACTTAAGGTTGTTTAACTACACTTAATCTCCCCAGTGAGGAATATTTTTTTTCTTAGAGTCAAAATAGTTTTGCGAGACCATTGTAGTAACAATATGTCATTGTCCCAGGCAGAAGTGATGACACCTGTGCTCTGACTTGAGGCTGTACTACACTTAATCCCCCCAATGAGAAATATTGTTGGTTCAGGAAACACAATAGTAATAGTAGTAATGGAGAACAACAGACTCAGAAATGTTGGTCCAAAACTCCCCCAGAACAGTGCATCTTCTAGTTCTGAAAAAAGTGATGACTCCATGTCTTCAGCTAATGTAACCCAAACAAGATCTGGTCATACAGTTAAGCCCAAGAGGATGTAAACACCTGCAAAAAACATGCATTCTCAGTTCAGAAAACAGCTTATGCAAAAAGCTTGGTCATTTCATATCAGTGAATTACTAAAATTACTACAGTAACAACAAAGAGAACCAGTGATCGTCCTTTGTGTGATGATGTTGATGATGCCAAGTTGGTTGCGGCTGAACATAAATCTAATGTACTGGAAATAGACAATGTTGATGATGCAGTCTGTCTTGGTGTTAGAGGTGGTGATAAAAATGATGATGGTTGTGATATCATCCCAGGCAATTCTTCCCTGCTCTCACAATGTAAATTATGATGATGACCAGTCCTCATCCTCCACTCCTTCAGTATCAATAAATAGAAGCATTGTTTTGCATAATACCATAAGCCTCCACCACAATCAGCTTTAGACAATTTGCATACTGCTGGTACAAGTATTGCTGCAAACTGGCATGCAACTAAAGTATTCAGAGATATTTTCCAGCATTGTCTATCTCTTCACAAGTACAGTGTCAGTCACTATCTGATTCACTATCAGGAAAAAGAGGCAGAAAGAGGTATTTTGTAGTGTAGAATAATTTCTTTATATGTTCACGTGATTCCTTTAAAGCAGTGTGCATTTACTGCAAAGGTAGATTTAGCAGGGGAAAGTTGACATGTAACCTGAGCCTGACTGCACTGATTAGACATCTTCAATTCCAGTATCCAACAGCGATGAAAAAGAATATGAATATTGATGAACGCAATGATGGTGGTGACTTGGATAATGAGGGTAACTTTGTTGATGCTCAGTTAATGCATTTTTACGATGATGATGGTGACAGTCAGTTGTGCAATACTCCCACATGGCTTGCAAAGCCAGATAGTGAATCAGTTTTTTTACAATGTATGTAGGATGGTTTCCCACAGTTCACAGCAACAAATAGCATAACAGCCCATCATGTCCCTGACAAAAGACGCAATGTATATTTTTGAACTCCATTCAACCGTGAGGTAGTCACTAAAAAAAAGATAACTTTAAAGGCAGCATTTGTTACACAAAAAAAATTTCAACTAGGTCGACAAATTGCTTTCAAAATTGACCACCTAATTAGGGAGATGATAGCACAAGACTCAGATCCATATTCAAAAGCAGAACACATTGGCTTTTGATGACTGTTACTGGAATTACAGCCTAGGTATTAAATGCCTTTACAATGTATTTTTGCCAAACGCATTATTCCAGACATACATGATGCAGTGAGAAATGCAATTGTCAGTCAATTGACAGAGGCGGAAGGGGGAATTTTTCATTTCATGACAGACCTTTGGACAAGCTTTGCATCGCATGGTTACCTAGCTCTCACAGCTCACTGGGTCACATTCAAAGAGTCTGCAGCATCATCACTATGACAAACCAAAAAAGCCAGTCAACCTATTGGAATATCTTTGATGCTTGATGAATACAAGTGTATGGCATTACTTTGTGTATCTCCTTTGGACACCTACCACAACACAGTAAATATACTGATTGTTATGGAGAAACTTTAGCAAGAATGGATTGTGTCCAGGGACCTTACTACTGGTATGACTGTGATAGATAATGGTGCACATGTTATCAAAGCTCTCTGGGACTGTATTACTGAGCACATAGTTAATGTGTTTTGCTTTGTGCACACTCTAAATTTGGTTATGTGCCATGCCCTGCAAAACCATGGTGATGTATGCAACCTGATTCAAACTGCATGTGAAATATGTGGGCTGTTCCACAGATCTGTAAAGGTGACAGCCATTCTTCAGCAGTACCAAAGTGAGTGCAAAGTACCATCTAATAATCTCATCCAAGATATAAATACTCCGTGGAAGTCCATCTATTATGTGTTGGAGTGCTTAGTGCAGTAGAAGTTGGTAGTACATAACATGGCCTTAGTCCTTGACATTGGGGGTCTGATCACTCTAAGGACGTTGTCAGAAGATCTTCTTGAAATATTGGCACCATTTGGAAATGCAACAAAGGTACTTAGATAGCAGCAGCAGAGCATCCATTAATCAGGTCATGCCAACAGTATGCATCCTTCTTCAAAACACAGCTGATGCCATGGACAATAATGGAGATGAGGGACAATCCCAAGAGATTACTGAAATACTGTAGCTACCAATTTAAATACAGAGCTGAAAAGGGGATTTGATTGTGTTCTTACAGACAGGAATTACAGTATGTCATTTCTACAGTACCAGATCCTCATTTCAAGGACATCTTTTTGGTGCAAGACAGTTTACCATTAACTGATATCAAGGTAGAACTCATTGAAAAGAATCTGGAGGTTCAAAACAAAATCAGTAATATTCAACAGTAGCAGCCATCACCAAGGCCATCACATCAAGACTCAGCTAGTGGCTCCCTGCACTGTCAGTGGCAACAAACATTGGTTCACATTCCCTATGTTGTCCACTTCACTTTAAAGTTAGCAAAGCTTAGCATATCTGAATAAAGCTAAATGCCTTTGACTGCTCAAGGCTAATTTCTGAACAATCATGTGTGTCCACTGCTGAAAGAGTGCTCAATAAGTATTGCATGGAGTCACAAGAGACCAACCTCAAATGTGATCTAATGGAAAAGCAAGTGCTCAGTTTTGTCAACCATGCCTCAAGTTGCAGTAAAATATCTTGTATGTCCACCCACCTAGAATGCCATCAGAGCACATCTTCTGTACTACTGGTGATGTTGCACCCTCTTCTCAAAATAGTTTGGGCCCTGAGCATGTTGAACAGTTAACATTTCTGAAAATAAACCTGACACAACTTAATTACAATATCTTTGCATAAACATAAGATTTCAGAATCAGACCCAAAGTGGCCCAGTGCATGTTGGAAATACATAAAATCTCCCTTCTACCTCTCTTATGTAATTGATTTACTATGTGTATGGGATTATTTAAATGGAGTCTCACTCTTGGTCATTATCTTCTAAATTATTGTCATCCTCATCATGACCCCAACATCAGCTCCACCATGGATAGTACTACATAAGGGTGCAGGGCTTGGTGAGACAGAAAAGAAGAGGAGGAAGGTGTTGCCCCTGTGTATACCTGCTGTCCTCCATAGCCAGCCACAATATGCATTTGCCTATCTTGAACTGCCTCACATTATGTCAGTCTCAACATTCACTGCAGCAAAACAGCAGCTCACTCTCATTTTTCTAATTGCTGACCATTTTCATTTTCTCAAGCCCTCATGCCATCATTGTCAACATCATCTTCACCAGTGCCATCATGGAGAGTACTTCTTAGGGGAGCAGATTTGGTTGGGATGGAACAGACGAGGAAGAAGTTGTTGTCCCTGGGTATGTTAAAGTGTCCTCATAGCCAGCCACAATATGCATTTGCCTGCCCTCAATTGCCTCACATTCTATCAATCTCAGTACTACAGTTAGCACAGCAGTTCACTCTCATTTTCCTGACTGCTGATTATTTTCATTTTTTAATGCCCTCTTGCCATCATCATCATCACTCCATCATCAGCACCAGCATGGAGAGTACTACATAGGGTAGCAGGGTTTGATGGGATGGAACAGAGGTGGAGGAAGAAGATATTTACCCTAGGGTATGCTACAGTGTCTACCATAGCCAGCCACAATATGCATTTGCCTGAACTGTCTTTCTTTCTGTCAGTCTCAACACTGCAGCAACACAGCAACTCACATTCATTTTTCTGATTGCTGACCATTTTCATTTTCTCAAGTGCTCCTGCCATCATCATCATCATCATCACCCCTTTATCAATGCTGTCATGGGGAGTGCTAACTTTTTGGAAATTTAATATACTTTATTTTTTTCAGTTAAATGGTTTATTAAGTTTCATAAGACAGTTACAAACAAAGACAGCATCATAACATGCAAATGTTGTGCACATGTATATAGATATATATATTTGCATAAGTGGCCCTGTCTGATTCTGCGTAATATCTGAAACTTCCATGGACTGTTACTATAGATATATGTTGTACAAGTAAAAGCATACTTCTGTAAAGTGAAAAAAATATACCTGTAATTGGTCTTACATAGTTGCTTCCTAGACATGGCTATCAAAAGCTGAAATCTATGTTGTAAACATGTAAGTTAACTCAACAGTAGGTTATGGAGAGGAAATAAGACAGGTACATACCACCACATCGAGTATGAATCCATGGACCAAGGCTGCTTGTGACCAGAAAGATCTACCTTCCAGTGGTCTCCTCTGGAGTATGTGTCTACAAAGGAAGGTAACACGAAGTAGCTGATATCCATACATCATGATACAGATACAACCAGAGGTGTATTCAGACCGTTATCTGCAGCTGCCCTGTAATATGAAGAAAACATTTTCCTACCACAAACAGCAAAAAAACCAAAAATAATCAACTATAAGACATATTCTACAGCTAACAGTAACTACACACTGTCTTATTGTCAGACTAACATAGAGTATCATAAAATGTCAAGGAAAGTCAAAGGCAAACTATTCATCTTACACCAAGGAAACATCATTATGGTTCTATGCCTCTATCAACCTATGCCAGCTCTGGCAGATAGATATACCATATGTGGAGCCCAGGCTTCTTGAAACCTTCCTATCTGTCCTAATGTGGCATGTGAGCATCCCTTCATCTCACATAACTGAGTGAGGGCAGAAAATATTTCACCATGGAGGAAACATAAGAGTTTCTCCAGTTTTTCAGAAGGTTGTGTTTCACTTGCATACTTAGCAACATTACCCAGTGAAACTGTTGAGAAGTAAGAAAAGGGGCTTCAGATTTCATGCCGAGTAATAGGAGGGGGGCATGGAGAGGAATAGGTACTGTGAGGATCTCACTAGCTTCTGAGATTGTTTTTTTCCCAGACTGGGGTTATCATGGGACACTGCTAAAGGATATGATATAAAGTGCCCTCTGGTTGCTGGCATCTCCAGCAGTTATCATGTGATATAAACTTAGCCTTTTTAAGTACCTCGAGGGTTCTATACCAAGAATGTAGTATCTTGTTGTGAATTAACCAGCTTCGAGCATCTTTATGGACTAGATGTCCTGTTTGCCAGCACTGTCCCCATTGGCTATCTGAGATCTGAGTTTGCAACATTTGCTCCCATTTAACTTTGGAAATGAGAGTGGAGTTCATTAGGGTATCTCTGAGTGTTGCATAGATCAGACCAGCTTTCCCACCTGGGGCCTTCAGCCATGTATGAAGAGGGGAGGGGGGTCGGACCTCATCTTTGAACTTTATAAGAACAGGTCTTAGTGCATCCCTGATCTGGAAGTATTTCCAAAGATCAGTTTTAGGTAGAGACCACCTGTCACACAGGTTTGAGAAAGTGTCAATGGCTTGGGATTCCGAATCCAAGAGATCACCCACTAACAAAATACCTGCCTCTTTCCAGGTAGGCCACAACACTGGGTGTTTGTCAATTGTGACTTCTGGGTTCTGCCAGATTGGGGTAAGTAGAAGCGGGAGAACAGGGAGTCTATTTTTCTTGTGGAGACTTTTTCAGTATTTGTGAGAGGAGCTCAGCGTTGGGTGGGAGTTAAGATGTGGGACTAACCCTGAACCTAACAGGGATGCCAGGATAGGTGTATCAGCAATATTCTGTTCTATTTATAACCATTGTGGAGTGACTTGTGATGCAGTCTGAAACCACTGCAGGGTCTGGAAGCATTGGCAGGCCATCTCGTAACCTTCCATCCATGGTAGCCCCCATCCTCCCCACATCCAATGAGCACAAAGCGTGTTTTGGCTGTAATGAGGTCTAGTGGTGCCTCAGAGAAAGTAGCCTATTGTTTTGTCTATTTTTTGAAGCCAGTGTGTGGGGAGTTATATGGGGATATGGAAAACAAATAAAAGAATTTGGGGGCCATAGACACTTTAAAGGCAGCTATTTTGCCTGCCATAGACAGTGGAGCCTAGTCCAGTGGTCTAATTCCCCTTTGCAATCAGAGATTAAGGGGGCCAGGTTATTATCCCACCACTTATCAATCTTGGGACTTACTTTAATGCCTAAGTATGTAATGATATTTGGTGATTATTTAAGGCCTGAATTAGGCAAGGATTGTGAGCAATATAAATCATTAAGAGGCAGAACTTCTGTTTTAGAGGGGTTAACTTTGAGGCCAGATACGGATGTAGAATGATTTAAAAGATTGAGCAATAAAGGAATGGAATGCTGCATGTCTCCCAGAGGGACCAACAGGTTGTCAGCATACAAAAGGGTGGAGTATTGGGAGTGCCATATGCTGATGCCCGTGATTAAGGAGTCCTGTTGGATTGGAGCTACAAAAGGTTCAACTGCCAGTACAAATAGAAGGGGGGAAGGGGGCAGCCTTGTCTGGTACCTCTGTGGAGATTGAAAGGTTCAGACAGGATCGAGTTGGTTAGCACTCTAGCTAGAGGGGAGGTGTATACAGCCTTTATGACAGATTGAAACTGTGGGCCAAAACCAAAGTATTGAACGACAACTAGCAAATAATCCCATTCCACTGAGGTGAATGCTTTCTCGAAGTCCACGGCCAGTTCAATGGCCAAGGATTTCAAAGCTCTGGTCTGGTGGATAAGATTAATAAGGGTACAGTGGTGATCTGCACTATATCTATCTTTTACAAACACAACATGCGATGGGTGAATCAGAGAGGGTAAGAATGGGTTTAACCTGTTTGCCAGGGCCTTAGCGCACACTTTATTATCTGAGTTGATTAGGGACATAGGTCAGTAGCTGGCCGCTTCTGTGGAATTGTTCCCTTTCTTGGGAAGCACTGTGATTATAGCCTCCCACAGTGTGCAAGGTAAGATACCTTGGTCTTCAGACTGCATACACTTGGGAGAGTAAGGGGGTGATCAGTGTTGCTACAGCCTGCAGAAATTCCACTGGGAAGCCATCACCTCCAGGAGCTTTCCACACTTTGAGGGACTTCAAAGCCATTGCAATCTCCTCTGATGTGAGTGGCCCCTCTAAAAAGTCCTTCTGTTCAGAGGACAGCCTGGGAAGTTGTCTGGACTCTAGAAACCCAAATATCTCGGGGAGGGGTCCTGTCCTTGAGGAGGCATATAGCTGTGAATAGAATCCTCCCATTATTTATTCACATCCTGGGGGTTGGTTTTTACAGTCCCAGTCTGGGGGTCTTTGAGTCCAGCTATGCACCTACTGGTTTGCTGCCTGCACAATTGGTATGCTAATATTTTCCCATTTTTATCACCCCCTTCCCAATATGTATGTCGGATCCAGAGCAGCGCCAGGTCAGTCTTCCTGGAGATCAGTTCATTTAGTTGTAGTTGGAGTATCAGGACTTGACGGCCTAGGGCAGAACGTGGGGAGGGAGAAGGCATTTGCTTGAAATGATGCTCTGCAGTTGCTAAGGTGCATTCCAGTTGCATCGTCTGCCTTTCTCTGTCCTGTCTCCTGTAGGCAACATAACTTATGATTTTCCCCCTCATAGTTGCCTTATACGTTTCCCAAGTGTTTTTGGCTGATGTGTCAAAGACAGGGTTTTCTTGCATAAATAATGCTGTTTCTTTTTTGGCCCAGGTCACAAATTTAGGATCCTGCATGAGAAGAGGGTCAAGCCTCCATGTGGGAGAGCGGCACACAGAGGGGCCAAAAGATAGTGCCAGTTGAACTGGAGCATGGTCTGATATGATCATAGGGAGAATAGTAGAATTGAGAGCATATTGGGTTAGGGAGTGCAAAATGAGCCAAAAATCTAATCTGCTAAATGTACCATGTACTCCGGACAGAAAAGTGTAATCACGGTCTGTGGGGTGGAAGATTCGTCAGATATTGACCAGTTTAAGCTCATCAGTGAGTCTGTGCACTGCTTAGGCACTTTTGATATGTGTTTTTGTTCTCCTGGTTGCTTCTGTCTAGTATTGGCACCAGGGTGAGGTTGAAATCTCCTCCAATTATTATAGGGGTATGCTCCTTATCATACTTTAGATCCTACTGGGTAGGTCCAGAAAGAAGGAGGAGTTGTCCTCATTAGGGTCATATATGTTTACTAATAAGATATGACTAATCATGGTATCCACAAGGGCTATCGCCCATCTGCCTCGTGGATCAACTTTGCTTTGCAATATGGACCATGGGAGGGACTTGTGAAAGAGTATAACAACCTCCCCTCTTTTTTAGTAGGTGCACTAGCATGGATTTCTTTTCCCACCCAGTCTTTGACCAGATATGTATGGTCTTGCTTAGTTAATTTAGTTTCTTGAAGAAAGGCTATCTGGGTTTTCCCCCTTTTCAAATGCGTTAGTACTTTTTTACGTTTGGATGGGGAGTTAAACCCCCTAATGTTCAATGTGACATAAGTTATATCATCCATATTCCAAGGGGTAGGGAAAAAAGTAAGTACAAGACAATGTAAGTATTTGAAAAGGGGGGGGTCCTCCCAGATATTGGCTGCATGTGAAAACATTGTACCAGTGTGTAGGCTACATCGCTGCCTTTGAGAAAAGTCTACCATGGCATAACTATCTTACCTGGTTTCCTATTATACCTTAAGAACAGTGTGTGCACCATAGTAAAAAAACAATAAAGAGAAGCATCCAACTATTTACAGTTACAACGTAACTGTGTGCTATTGTGCGCTATTGACAGAGTAGATGAGAAAAGCGGGATAGAGGGTAAGGCACCTTCCAAGACCCATTCTACCCAGCCTAAATAGGGGGGCTGCATCCTTATGCTGTGCTAGGACCCTACACTTATATTAAGAAGCAGAGGTGTGTGATATCAGGGGCTTTGGCTAGGCCTGCATCCACCACACTGTCCCAGGGAAAACCCTGTTTGTTTGTTTTTTTTGTTTTTTTTATGATACACCAACCCTCTTTCCCAATGTCCAGGTTTTAGTGCTTAGGGGGATGGGACTTAATCATGGGTGAGGTAAGGTCTGAAGTGACTACCCATAAACCCTGTTCACAGTGTGTCATTAGAAAAGCAGGCAGTCAATGAGGGATGGTTGTCAACCTCTCCACCACCCAGAGCAAAGTAGATTGGCTATGGGGAATGGAGGGCTGGGGTTTACCTTGGCTAGTATACATAAAAACTTAGTTGGCATGTTATCAAAAATACATACAGCAATATGAGTCCATAAACTTGACTTGTATAACAACTGGGTTGGGGCATGGGCACATCCACTATTAGCTAGCATCAGGGGCAGGGACCTTCCATTTACGTTCATATGGAAATGTATATTAAATTGGAAGCCAGATTTAGACTATGCCATGCCCAGGCCATGAGGATAAAAAATGTTTAAGGTACTTATCTAAGTTTTCCCCTGCACTGATGTTAATTGAAGGGCCATCTCCACTGCTGTAGTCTGCGAAAGGCAATTCTCCGGGCCTGTGACTTTTTGATTGGCGGCTAGCAGAACTGGAGTGGAGGCCGTGCCTGAGATAAAAAGCTGCAGTCCATGCTTGTATCTTCTCTTCCAGGATGGAGGCCTCGAGCACCATCTCCTGTTCCCTTTACGCGTAGAAGTCCTCTGCGCCTGGCTGCTGCTCTTCAAGCAGGAGAGCATATCTATTCAGGGAGGCAAAGGCCCTTGTCATTGTGTCTGAAGGATCTAAGCTCTGGAATTGGGGCTGGACTTCTTCGACAAGATGCTCCTGATGGTGGCTTCTTTTAGTATGCCAACTCTATTGTTGCCTCTTACGGGATCGAGTAGATATGCCTGAAGTGCCTCCTGTAAAATGGAAGCCAGTACTATGGTCTGCCTGAATAGGAGATGCATCACTCCATAGGTCTTGCTTCGGAGTCACATCTGGTGGCCTAACAGATGGCTCAGGATAGTTCTTGTTCACTGTAGTAGGCCAATTCCAATGTAAGTAGTCCATGAGGGCCTCAGGAGTGGAAAAAGAGACAATTGTGCCATTGACATCCAGACACATTACAGCAGGGTAAGGAAGAGAGAAGCTGATACCTAGTGAGTGCATAAGATGCTGGCCTTCCAATGAAGCACCAACTCGCATGAGTAATCCTGGAAAATTAATATCTTGTGTCCTCTCCATAGTAAAGTCCACAACTCACATGCTCGATTGGAAAGCCAGTCCTTATCTGTAAAATGTAGTATCCTGGCCATTAAAGGCCTGGGTTACTCACCAGGTTTGGGTATGGGATTCAGTGTTCCGTGCGCTCTGTCTATAGTAAAGCCTGGGGGTAACTCATGGTTTGGAAGCTCAGGCAGGACATCATATAAAAATTCCAGGGGATTCCCCCTTTCTGCATGTTCTGGAAATCCTAAGAGCTGAAGATTGTTACGTTGGCTCCTATTCTCAATGTCATCCA
Organism: Neoceratodus forsteri; assembly: GCA_016271365.2. NCBI lineage: Eukaryota > Metazoa > Chordata > Ceratodontiformes > Ceratodontidae > Neoceratodus > Neoceratodus forsteri. Next base: position 707,182,118 of record CM057455.1, read on the forward strand.
TTTTTGCCTGCAAGGAGTGTATAATTCGGTCTTGTTCCTGGACAGTCACAGTGAGGCAATCAATAGCCTCAGTGTTAGCTTGTAGCTTGGTTTCTGCAATATTAATTATTTTGTCTATTTGCTGAATGGCCATTGTAGTATTATTAGATGCCGCTGTAACCTTCGACATACATTGCATGAGTGTGGCGAACATCCCGCTGATTTGTTGTGCATCCAGGCCTACCGATGATATTGGGCCCCCATTGTGTGCCATGCTGAGTTACTAAAAGTGCCAAAATCAAGCCCTTGATGGATGAGCAGTGTTTTCAAAAAAGACTTGTCTTATGCCCAGGTATGTTACAGTTATTCCGATCTGCTACTCCAAGCTTTCCTGTGTGTTAAGGTAGTGTAAATCTGTGATGATTAGCCACAGCTAACAGCGTGAGGGATTCAAGCTGCCATTTGCAGTGACAGCCAAGCCCAAAATTCAATATACTTTATTAAGTTTTACAAGAACCAACAGCCATACAATGTACAACAAATACAAACATAAAGAGAAACAAACACCCCATAATACCATCCCCGCACCCCACCCCTGACAGACTGACACAACAACAAAGAAAGCAGGGCTAGTGGGGAATACAGAACACATTGTCAGCTTAAAACTAGAACTGCTAGCAGCATCAAATGAAAAATCAGGCAGAGGCCCCAACACCAGCACCTACACGTCATATTGGGTATGCAATTTACTCCATTTCCTGTCAAAGGTTTGGAGCTTGTTACCTATACTAGCAATCCCTTGTCCCACCGAATGTTGAATAAAAGCCCCTGCAGCCACCCGAGATATGATAATTAAACTATATCCAGCCAATGTCAGAGCACCAGTCTCTTGACCGAAAGGGTGATTAGGGCCATAAAATATCTGTTCTCCTTATCATCAATACTACTACTATAATCTCCAATAGGGCAGATAACAGGTGTAATATCTCCACTAGAGATGAGCAAAGTGGCCCCAATTCGCTCCGCAAAGTGATTTGTGGAGTGAAGAGCAATTTCTTGAGTGTCACTGGCGTGAAGCGGAGTACTTCAGTATATAATGGGTAACGTAGTCCATTGAAAACAATGACTTTGCAAGCATTCGCCTTCACAAAACCACTACTTCCACTGTTTTACGGAGCACATTGAAAACAATGTACTTCGCCTTGTTTTTAAGCTCCAAAGGTGAATTTTGCAGTGATTCTTGGGATTACAGGTCACATGGGCTGTAGATTGTTCTGCACAGCCTCAGTTTGGGGTAGTGTGTGCAGGAAGCTGTAGGAGACAGTCTTCTCTGAGAGTTCTCTGCAATTCAAACCTTCTAAAAGCTGTTAAAAAGCCTTTTTGAATCTTTTTATTTTTTTTGCTGAAAGTTTAGTTCATCGATTGTAGGAAACCCTCCTGTGCTCATATCATTGAGCGTTTATTGTTTGTGGGTGGATTTTGAATGTTAATGTACAACACAACATTCAGTCTGTGTACTGAGAGACAGTGGAAGTGTGCTTTGGGGGAGGGGTGTATCTGTGGTGTAGGTAGATTAACTTGGAGAAAAATACAGTTCTTTCTGTTTTGGTGATATTTTTCTTATAACTGTGTTAATGTACACACAGTAATATTTTCAATAATCCCTGCCATTTTTTTGTTGATTGTTGTGGTGCATCAGTGCATCATTTTTGTTTGCTTAAAATATGTGGTTATATTACTGAAGTTTTCAATTTGCTACGCATTACTCGGTGTGTGTGTGCGTGAGTATGTTTATGACACGTGTCATCATATCAGACACCTTTCATTGTGCCACATAGTAATTTCAGCAATGTGAACCTGCTATCCACTGCAGCTGTATGATTTTTTAACTTCTTTGTGGTATCTTTACTGGTATTAGTACTAGTGGCTGTTACTGCAGAAGTGCAGTACACTGCCTCCCCAGCCCGCCCCAACTGGCAAAGGTATTCTTTTCCAGATTTGAATTTCTGATGGTGAGCACTGGTTAGGTGTTGTGCCTCTGTGTCTGCATCTCTTCAGTGCGCAGCACAATCTTAATCTGTCTGTGCATTTGCATCTCTTTAGGGCCCAATCTCCATCTATAACTTAAGTCACAGTTGTTTCTTTGGCTTCCCTTCAGAGTACTGGACAGGTGTGGTGCCTAATTCTGCATGAACATTGTACTCATTAATATGCGTGTTTAAGTCAGGACCATCATCATGAGTTACTCGCAATACAGATCACGTTCGTCACCATCACGGTCACAAAAGCAGTCACAAATCACGATTCATGATCACGTCATGAATCACAACATTCATTTTTTTTACTAGTTACTTGCATATATTAAAAGCCTGTTTTGTAGTACCTCTCCAGGTTTCACCACCCCAACATTGTACTCGTTGATATGCATCTTTAAGTCTTGGAGTTTTAAGTTACAGCTCATAGGGGAAGTACAGCTGTAGGCATACATGTTCCCAATACAGTTTCATATTTGTTATCTCACACCATCGATACCAATCATGTTCTTCATTATCACAGACACAAATGCAGTCACAAATCACGATTCATGATCACATCCCAATTCACAACATAATTTTTTTTTCTAGTTACTTGGATTTATTGTAAGCCTGTTTTGTAGCATGTCTCCAGGCTTCACTACCCCACCATTGTACTCATTAATACATTGTTTTAAGTTGGTTCCAAGGCAGTTTTGTGCTGCAGCTCCTTATGGAAGCATGGCCACAGGCATTCACGTTCCTTCCTGTACAGCATGTGAGTTATGGTACTATAAGTAGTGGTGGGCGAAGTGGCCCCAATTTGCTGCACAAAGTGATTCACGGAGTAACGTGGAACCCGTGGAGTACTCCACAATGAGAAGCAGAGTACTTCGCTTCATAATGAGGAATGCAAAGTCCATTGAAACCAATGACTTTGCATTATTCCGCCTTCCCCAAACCACTTCTTCACCAATTTTAAGGCAAAGTACATTGAAATAAATGTAATTTGCTTCACTTTGCCTTGTAATTGAGCTCCAAATGAAATTCTGCAGTGATTCATGGGATTGCAGGCCACATGGGCTCTAGATTGTTCTGCACAGCCTCAGTTCAGGCCTGGGTAGTCTGTGTGTAGTGGTAGCTGGAGACAGTTTGCTCTCAGAGCTCTGCGATTTAAAACCTCTAAAAGCTGTTTAGAATGTCTTTTTGAGTCATTTTCTTTGCTCAAAATTTACTACATAGATTGTAGGAAACCCTTCTGTGCTCATATCATCAAGTGATTATTGTTGTGTGTGGATTTTGAATGTTAATTTAGAACAGTCAGTCTGTGTACTGTGAAGTATGCTTTGGGGTAGGGGCATATTTGTGGTGTATGTACACTAACTGGGAGAAAAAGGCAGTCTTTCTGTTTTGGTTATATTTTTCTTGCATAACTGTTAATGTACACTCAGTAATATTTGCAGTAATTCATGAAATTTTTTGCTGATTGTTCTGGTGCAGCAGTGTATAATTTGTCTGTTTAAAACATTTGGTTATATTACTAAAGGTTTTCAATTTGCTGTGCATTACTTGTAGTGTGTGTGTGTGAGTGTGTGCGTGATGGGTGCCATTAAATCAGACACCTTTTATTGTGCCATAGAATAATTGCAGCAGTGTGAACCTGCTATCCACCACACCTGCATGAATTATTTACACTGCTTTGTGGTATCTTTACTTGTAGTGGATTATTACTGCCATGCACTAATCCCCCAACTGGCAAAATGTATTCCTTTCCAGATTTGGATTTGTGACTTGTGTGCACTAATTAGGTGTTTAAAAGACAAAGAACCTGTGCGCAAACACTGAGGCAAGGGTTACCCCAAAGGGCATTTGGCTGGGAAGCCAAGTTTCAAGAAAATACAAAATCACACATGCCCACACAATGCAAAACATCATGGCTGCATATGCAAATCACCACAGAATGTTATGCTGGTCCAACTTTAAGCAGAATTGCATGGTGCCAAAAGGCCTCACACAGGTTGCAAAGGGTGCTAACAGAAGACATAGACACGTGTTTCGTCCTACTAGGACTCATCAGTATGCCTCGTCTGTTTGACACCCCAGTGGAATGGACCAGCTACCCTAAGGCAGTGTTAGGTGTTGCTGTGCCTATTCGTAAGCATTGAGTGTGCAGCACAATCTTAATATGTGCATTTGCAGTGCACCTTTAATTCTGGGAGACTGCATTTCTTGTTATGCTCTCATTTCACTTCGTCAGCACTGCAGAATTTTCTGGACACAAGACAGTAGCATTTCATCAGCACTGGGAAATTTTCTGGACAAAACACAGTAGCATTTTGGGGATGCACATTAATTCTGGTGATTCTGTATGTGACCACTGCGCGCATGACTGAATGTGCCATTAATTCTGGGAGACTTTGCATTTCTTGTTATGCTCTCATTTCACTTCATCAGCACTGGAGAGTTTTCTGGATGCAAGACAGTAGCACTTTGGGGATGCACATTAATTCTGGTGACTGTGTGGGTGGGGTGCTGCCAATATTGTTGTCACCCTGCATTATTTTTCATTTAAAGTGGAATGACAACGTGAAGTAATAATAACAAGGTGAAGTGAGCCTTTCCTATGGGGCACTCCATGTAGCTAAGTGCCAATGCAAAGTGGTGACTTTGCGATCACTTTGCAGGTGGATTTTAAATTTGCTGCATCTCTAATCTCCACCTATCCTGAGTAGGGGATCAGCGTTATTCCTAATAGAAGCCCATAAGAGAGCAACTTTAGGACAATCCCAGAAAATATGGCGGGACATCTCCACTGCTTGCCCACATCGTGTACATAAGGAAGACTGAATTTTATCCATCTTCACAAATTTTTTTTGGGGGGATAAAATACATATTATTTAAAATATAAAAATTGGGCTAGCCATAATTTGTCTTGTGAGGTGTAAATGTACAGGTCTTTCCAAATTTTTGGCCAACCAGATGTATATTGTAAGAGATGAGTATTCCAATAATGGGAGACACCATTCATCTTTGGAATGATTTTAGAGAATAATGCTGAATATAGTCTTGATACTGCATGTGGCAAGGAAACTAGATCATGTCATGTTTGCCAAAATGTCCAAAAATTAATATCTCCAAAAGTAGACCAGATCGCTGCAGAACAACATGACATAATTGGTAAGCCTTAAATAATGACTTAGTCCTCAGCTGGTAGAGACTCAGAATATCCTTAGAAGAAAGTAAAACCTCATTATGGAGTAAACTGAATACCTGAACATCAGCCATTTGTGGCAACCAAGCTGGGGTGAGAACCAAGCCCCCAATTTTGAAATTGAGGTTTTGGAAAATTGGTTAAGAAAGGTCCCACTCCTGAGTATATTTCAGAAATACACAAAGCTGGGCGTGAACCTGAATTCACAAACCAATTATTGAAGTACAGAGGCTGGCAGGCAGGTACTTGGGAGCACTGTACAACAAGGTCCTAGGAGATAGACCTTCTGCAGCAATCTGCTCCTGTTCTATGGACAGCCATATCTGGAAATAATCCAGGGCGGCATCCCCTGGAGGCATACAGCACCACCATAGGTACTTACCAGCATGACTGACTAGATTATACAAAGTGAAGTGGGGAAGTTTTAGACAGTCAAACTTTAGGGGCCGCTAGTTTTTTATAAGCTCGCCTAGGGGTTTTACCCAATGAAATGAACTCTGAGATTAAGTGATGTATTTTTTTTAAATGAGGAAAGAGGAAGCTAAATATTAAAGTGATTTAGTCACATTCTGCAATCCCTGTTTCACATAGTATTTCTTTGCCACCCATGCTTCATATGTTGAAGCTGCAATTTTTTTTTTTTTGTATCTATCACAATCATTTTTTGTATGCTTTTGTTTCAGCCCACCCCCCAGAATGATGTCATGCAATGGAACTATCAATGTTTTACATACAGCAACAAGGCAATCTGGGTAAATTATGAAGTTGACTTAAATGTTTGTTATTCAGACGTGCAGTCCCTTATTTTGGTAGTGGAGACTGCAGCATAGCACCTAATATGTAGACATATAACCTAATTCTAGAGAAGTTTGAAGAAGCTAAGTACATGTTCACATGGGCAAACTAAGTGGGCCAAAGGCCTTGTGGGCACAGTATATAGCTGATTTTTCTGTTTGCCTTATCAAAGTGCTGTCTCCTAAGTCGGTAACATTTATGAAAGTACAGTCTGTAGAAAAGTTTCTGGAAAGCTGTTTTTGTGAGGCAGATAGGTCAAAAAAATGATTTACCAGTCTGAGTAGAAGTTGTTTGACTTTTACTGCCTACTGGTGAAGTGAAAGGTCTGAAGTGGCAGTCCTGTCAGAATGTGGGAGCATGATGATACTTCTCTATGTTCATGTTATAAGGCCCGAATGACTATAAGTAGTTCGGGTGTATAATTATGGGTCAGACTACTTTTCTTTTTCCTTGGTGTCCAGCTTCTGCTATGAGTCCAAAACTGTGAAAGAAAAAGTATGTCTGCAATACCAAGACTGATCAACAGAGGCCTCTGTTTCAACACAGTGCTTAAAAACTTTGTTTCCCATGCCGGATGTCATGGTTGGGGGTTGCAGCACTGAGGAAAAAGGGTCAGGATTATGCAAATGAAGCACAGCACAGAAATGAAAGCATTTTGTTCATGGAAAACAACGCTTTTTGGCAGTTTGAATGGTATGAGATTGATTCACAACTCCTACTGGTTACTGCTCCCATTTGCTATGGCAAACCTGACAAAATCACTTTAAGCATATTGAGAGGGTAAAAAACACATGACAGGATGTTCATTTTGACAATATTAATTCTGCCCCAGAGGGCTATAGGAAGAAATTTCCAACGATTTAAATCCTGTTGCAGAATGGACACCAAATTGTGAAGGTTAAGCAATTTAAGTGTACACGCACTTCTCGAAATGTACATACCTAGATATTTAATTTGGTTGTGTGGCCAAGAAAAAACAATGGCAAGGCTATCTGACTTAAGAACCATAGGAGATAAGGGCATGGTGGAAGTTTTATTGAGATTCAACTTATAGTTCGAGTGAGCACTGACTTGTTGAATGGTTAAAAGGGCAACAGGAATAGCCAATTTGGGCGGGAAACATGTAATAAAATATTATGTGCATAGGCAGAGAGTTTCAAATCCCTGGTGCCAATCTGCACTTCAGTTAAATCCAGATTAGCCTTCAGTTTCATCAGGAGGGGCTCTAAATAAAGATTAAATAACAGGGGGGATAAAGGGTATCCTTGCCTAGTACCAGAAGTAAGATGTAAGGAAGAAGAAAAAAAAAAACATTGCACTATATGCGGGCTGATGGTGAAGAGTATAAAATGTGAATCCAGTGAATGAATGGCAAGGGGAAATCAAAACATTTCAAAGTGGCAAACATAAAATTCCAGTTGACCATATAAAAAGCTTTTTCTGTGTTCAGGGACACCAAGGATGCCGGAATGGCTGAGTCCCTAGACGTGGAAAAATGTGAGCGAGCTTCCAGAGGTGATTCGTGGAGGAGTGAGAAGGCATCAAGCCAACTTGTTCGAGACTAATAAGGCAGGCCCAAACTCGGTTAATCCTTGAAGCTAAAATTTTAACTACCATCTTCACATCATAGTTAAGCAAAGAAATAGGTTGGTAACTTGAAACCTGGTCCAGGGCCTTATCAGGTTTAGGTAGCAGAATGATTATGGCCTCAAGGAGAGACTGGTCCAAAATCCTATCTGTATATATGTACCGATACAGGCAGTATAGTCACGGAGCAAGCTCCGCTAGAAAAAGTTTTTAAAAGTTTGGTGTGAATCTGTCAGGCCCTGGAGCCTTTTCCATCGGTAAAGCATAAATGGCAACTAGAACCACACATTCAGTTAAAGGGGCTACCAAGAGAGAGCACTGGTCCTCAGACAGGCTAAGAAGGGGGAATAGAGGCCAAATAATCATGAATATCAGAAGCAAAAGGAGGAGAAGGAATAGGGTCATAAAGAGTCTGATAATATTTCTCAAATTCTCCAGCAATATCTTTCAGTGATGTTTTAATTACACCATCAGCCAATTTGATGGCCGCAATAAGGCAGGATGCCTCCTGCTTCTAAAGATGAACAGCTAGGAGATAGCCTACCTTTTTCCCCTGGTCCACATATTGAGCATGGGTTTTGAAAATAGCATACTCTGCCCACTCTGGCAAAAGCTCAGCATATCGATCCTGAAGTGAAAGCAATTCTTGCCAAAGTTTGTAGTGGCAATGAGGGGCTAAAAATGAATCCAGCTGAGTAAGGCTGTCAGCTCTACTTCCCTCTTAGGTTTGCATGCAGAGGCCAGCTGAATAAACTCCCCCCCATAAAAAACTTTTAAATGCACTCAACTCTACCTCTACTGATCCAGTAGACCCAGCATTGCTAGAAGTAAACTCCTCAGTTTGAGACTTTACAGTAATATGGAAAACAATGCTGTCACCTTTCAAAAGCTGATTATTCAGCTTATAGGAGGTTTCCTTCTGTAGAGAAGGGAACAGTGAGAGTTTAAGCCAAACCAAGGAATGATCAGACAAGACTTTGGAAGGAATCTCACAGCCCAACACCCCACCCAGCAAAGTCTGATTAACAAAGAAGTAATCAATATAAGAAGAAGTCTTGTGGACCGAGGAATAAAAGATGAAATCCTTAACATTGGGGTAGAGAATACGGCAAGATCACATAGGCCTAATGAATCAGACATTTCCTGGATGGCTTGCTGGGCAAGAGAGAGGCCAGCCTGAGGTCTGTCCATTCTATCCATATCCTGAGAGAAAGAAAGGTTCCAATCTCCCCTGAAAATCAGAGACAAAAGAGGAATGGGGCTAGAAGTGAGGACAACTCTGGAGAAAAGGAGAGACTGTCAGCATTAGGGCCATACACACAACCCAGTAATACTTTGGTGTGGTCTAGGCCACCTGTAACAAAAATGTACCTGACATGAGGGTCCTCTACACTTTGTGTACAAGGAAAATGATCATTCTTGGAAATAAGAATAGCTATGCCTCTACTGTTCCTACTATCCCAAACAGCAAAAACTTGACTAATGAACTGCCTATGAAACAAGTTGGCTCCTTCGCTAACAGATGTGTCTCCTGTAGGAATATAACATTACACTGGAGGTGCTGCACATGTCTAAGAAGTTTATACCTCTTATTCTTGGAGTAGGCTCCTTTTATATTCCAAGAAGCATATGCAACTATCGATGCCCTGTGTCTATAGAGCATGTAAACCAAACTAAATAAGAGCCCCTCTTAGCCCAAAAACTTTTAGGACAGACTAATCTAGGCCACTCTGCCACCTGCCCCCACCTACAAAAACAATGTCTATTCCTTTGAATACAAAGCCCACTGCTCTTCCAACAAGAAAATGTGACAAACACACTAACCAGTTTAAGATGTTCATCAAAGAAAAGCCATAGTAACAGTCCAAATAACAGTATAATATAACCCCCTCCCTCCCCTATACATGTATGCCAACCCTAGTAAAAAAACCCACCCCTCACAAAATGTAGAAACCAAGTCCTCCCAACTCAACCAAGACTATCTAAGTTCCCTCCTACATTTGTCAGAAAGAAAATTGCTATTAAGGAATGAATAACATATCTATACCATAACCGGCAGTTACATCCCCATGCCCTGGGGCAGTCCAGTCCTACCCTGACCCACATAAAGTAAAAATGTAAAACATGCCCCAGAGACCAATCCCATGTTATCTTCCCTCTCCCCAGAAAAATAGGAGACCCACCCACCCCAAAATCTGGTTCATGATGTCCATCCGTACTAATACCTGCCAGTTCCCTACCCCCACCCTTTATATTCTAGGAAGGTGTAATAAGATAATATTACACTGCTTCTGGTGCAACAGTGGTCCTGGTCACATCCAACACCAAATAGAGAATATGCTATTAAACTGTCAGAAAAGATATAGACTGACACTGTCTAAAGAAATTCCTAAGGTGTCAGTGCAAATAAAAAATACATTCCAGTAGACTGTCCTGCCTAACTGTTAGAATAGGGCCATCTGGGCTCTGAGAACAAGTGAAACGTAACTCATCAATGCAAAAAAGTCATTGGAATGAGCCTGGAAACAAAAATAGGAATCTGAGACTTAAATTCCACAGTATGTTGATGCATCAGTCTAATTCCTGACCCATACATTTCATCATGTACCATAGCATAAACCCCCTCAGAAAAATCTTGACCCCAGATTCAGGTGAAATGAAAAACCCTCTGGAACATGACAAGATAAACCCAGTCCCCGAAGCCTGGTAAAAATGAACAACTGAAAGGGTATCTTCAGTACAGGGAACAATTCGTACCATTAACCAAAGTGACATCTTCATACATCAATCCAGGATCCTTATGGGATATAGAAAACAAATGCAAAAACACTTGCTCCCGTAAACATTACTGGTCCAACAACGGGAAGGGAGATGGCCACAGCTAATATATCAGTGAAACACAAAGTGACCGGACCCAAACCATCGGGTTGGTAGGTCACAGAATGAGCTATGGCAACAGGAGTTAAGCAATGCTGCATCCAGTACAGAAGATAGCAGCCTGTTCAGGAGTCACAGAGAAATGCCAGATAGCTGATAGATCAAAGCAAGATCCCGCCTTGATCCCGGACCTGGGCCACAATCGGTGATGTTCCAAATCACAATGGAATGCAGTCCAGAAGTAAGAATAAAAGTATTGACCCACTGAGTGCCAAGAAACCAATGGGGTTTAACATAACAGTACAAAACTGCCAACCAAGCAAAAGTGTTAACTTGGACAAGGATCGAGGGGAGAGATACATGGCAACAGTCCATTTCAAAGCAGAATCACGCTTCGATCCAGGATTCGGACCTGTACTGAGTAGTCCATAGTATGCTGGTGAACTGTTGGGAGGAAAGGTAAAATCAATGATCCACAAAATACCAAGGAACCAGTATTAACTTGGCCCACCAAATTATTGGTCCAGAAGTGGCCCAGAGGTTTCCTGTGCAGTTTAGAGATCCATGGGTCCAACATTTCTCAAGCAAAGACAGAGGGCACAGTCGAACCTTCCAGAAGAGGGCCACCAAGAAACAGAATCCATGATTAATTTAGAATGGTGGCCTGAAGAAGAGATAGCACCAATACCTAATCCACAAATCCACAACTGAGAAAAAAAATTAATAATTAGTCATGCCAATACCTGCAGTCAGCACTCCTTAAAGAGGTCAGGGAGTAGCAAATTAAGATCCTGAGAAGCATGTTCCACCAACTTAAACAAATGTCAGTCCCCTTGAACCAGGACATGCAGCTGAACTGGATCAGCCACTCAAAAATGGATCCTTGCGGCTATTAGCTTGGTGACTGCAGGGTGATAAGCAGTCCTTTTTTGTTGGGGAGATGTGGGTAAGTCCTGAGTGATTCGTAGCTTGGCCCCCTCCCAGGACACTTCTTGTAATTCTCGGACTTTGTTGAGGACATGCTGTTTATCTAAACAATTAAGAAATTTCATAATGAGAGGTCAGGGAGCAAGCCGGCCAGTGGACTGGGATGCAGAGAGCAATGCACCTGTTCAATAATATAGGAGGGGCTATTCGGGGATGGCCCAGCACATTTTGTTAACAGCTTTTGAGCAAAGAGAGTAGGCACCAAACTCTCTGCTGCTTCAGGGATGCCAGAGATGAGAATATTATTCCATCAGATTCTCCCCTCCAAGTCCTCTAATTTGCCTTCAGTCTTCATTAGTTTCTGTTTTAGGGCACATAGCTCAGGATCAGTATGGTCTTTCCATTTCTACATGGAGAAGATTCAGGCCTCAACATCACTGACCCAGCAACTTATCTCTCCGAGTTCTGTTCTCAAAGATTTCAGCTCTTTTGTTATTCCATGAAGTGTATCCTTGAATGGTTGAAATTCTTCTAAAAACTGCTCCTCAGTGAGTGGGATAGGTGCCGAGATAGACATAGTTTGTCTACTGGTTGCAGATCCCTGAGCCTAGGAGCATTTCATGGCCTTATCTGGAGTTGTAGGTAGCATGTGCTTCAGAGGTGCTTGCCACATCTCTGCCTCCATTGTACCCATTTTGTTACTTCAGACTCGATGTAGATAAAACCAGAGCACCTTCCACCATGTCTGTAAGTCAGTAAATCCCAGAACAGGAAGGAAAAAGCAGACAAAAAAGTGCTTTAATGGCTGAGGCGAGTAGGAACTGGAATGAAATGTTGCTACCCAGTCTGAGGCATCATGTAACTCCTCATGGGAAGTTCTACCTAGGAGAGCAGAGTTTGGTAGGATGGAACAGAGGAGAAGGAAGATGTTGCCCCTAGATATGCTCCAGTGTTCCCCATAGCCAGCCATAACATGCATTTGCCTGAACTGCCTCACATTCTGTCAGTCTCAGAACTGCAGCAGCACAGCAACTCACACTCATTTTTCTGATTGCTGACCATTTTTATTTTCTCAGGATCTCTTGCCATCATCATCATCATCATCATCATCATCACTCCTTTATCAGTGCTACAATGGAGAGTACTACCTAGGGGAGTAGGTTTGGGTGGGGCAGAACAGAGGAGGAGGAGGAGGAGGAAGGTGTTGCCCCCTGTATGCTCCAGTGCTTCTGTGGCCAGCCACAATATGCATTTGTCTCACATTATGTGAGTCTCATTGGCACTGCAGCAGCACAGCTGCTCACATTCACTTTTCTGATTGCTGGCCATTTTCATTTCCGCAGACTCTCTTACCATCGCAATAATTATTAATCATTGTACCATCGTCAACACTGCCATGGGGAGTACTACTATCTAGGGGAGCAGGTTCAGATGGGAAGAAAAAGTACAGGAAGACGGTTTTTGGATTTTCTGCCCAAATCTTAGCCTCTTGATATGGTATGGTACCCTATCCCTATCATTGTGAAGGTTCTGCTTACACGTATTGTTTATTGCTTATCACACACTTCAACAGCATATTTTAGTAATACATAAAAAGCCAATCATTTTAACACTCATAACTCTTCATTTCATTTTGGGCCAAATCAAGCCAATTCTGATTTTGCCCAACCCAGCTTGAAATTGGCCTATTGGGTCAAACTCACTGACTCACATGGCCCTGTTTTAAGATTCTGCACAGAAGTACACCCCAATGCCTCACCAAGCTTTTTATGTTTGTTGACAACCCATCTTCCCATTCCTCTGCAAACAGCCTATAAAAAGTATCATTAATTTACAAGGGTATGGGACATAACTCATTCAGCTGCAGAGCCAGAACACCATTTTACTTTCAGTTAGAGCCTCTTCAACCCCAAACTGAAAGCTCATCTTCAAAAGCTTAATATCTGCACCTGTTCTGTGTAACTAACACATTTTTCTGGCCTACTTAACGTGTATTATATAAATGTTACACTCTTATATCATTTGCCTTAATTATGTATTCTTTACACTTGTAACATGTTTCTTTTTCTTGATTTGTGCTCTTCAGCACCTGGGTCATGCTGAAAAAAGGCACCTTATACCAAGGAACCAAAGTGCATTCATCTGAGTTATCAAGACCAAAGAGAAGTCAGGATGGCTAAATCTAAGTCAAACTAAATATGCACATGGTCAGCTTCTTTCACCTCTTCAAGAGAATCCACCCCTCTGACAAAGCAGCCGAGTGCTACATAACGTTGGGAGAGTCTCTGCCAGTCTCTGCAAGTGTGTGTTTTTTGTATTCCTTGATGAAGTAAACTCACTTGAAGGTTGAATTCTTATCTAAGTCAGCAACTGGCTTGAGTTCTTTCAGTCGTGTTTTTTTACTAACAAACAGAAAGGGAGGGGAGCAAGCTAAAAAAAAAACCAGTAGTGCTCACAAACAGACTCAGGATACTTAAACTAAGAGAAGACCACAAAAAGACATCATAGTGACACGTTCTTGTGGTATTACTGCACCTTGCTACTGCCTACTGTAAGATTTGTGTGTGCCATTCTGTTTTTAGGTTATATACAGCAATCCTTAGCTCACATGGAGTTGGGGATCCTGTCTCTTTCCAGCCCAGGCTTCCAAGTCAAAGCCCAGTGTCTAGGCCAACTCTGCACCAGTTTATGCCCCTCATCCCCTCTAGAAGTTCTGCAGCAGCAGTCAAGGAAACCATGGGATGTAGATGGCACCCACAAGCCTGGGTCATAAAGCAACATTGTGGATGAAACATTGTGGATTGACAATGCACAAATGGCACATTTGCCAGCCTGTCTCTGAATTATGGCTTTAATTTCTACAGTCTTTGAAAATGTTGGTGCTCTGCTCAATTTGATGATCCTTGCCTGAACGACACATAGAAATATCAGTATGATTATGCCATCCACCACCCAAATGAACAAATAATGAAATATTACTCATGTTTGAGTTCTGCAAGTTTCTTAACATTTAGGCTAAGATTCAAACTCACTTCAAGTCTTGTTAATGTGCAGCCCTAAGGTGCTTGTTACAGCTACAGTGCAAGGGTTTTCTTCAACAGTATTAAGATCTAAACAGCATGGGTTCACTGCAACTCCACTTGTAAACTGCAGAATGACAAAACAAAAATGTAAACCTACACAAAGAAACTTTGCTGTACAATGCTGTGCCACCTGCCAGCAACATACAGTGCTCACAAATGAAATCATGCCTGTCAAAGTGACATCGCGTACAAATATCTGGGACACAGCTGCCATAAAAATGGCTTGAAGATGGGGATAAGTAATCACTTTTGATATACAAAAACTTATAACTATTACATGGTGGGTCTCTAGAAGAGAAATCCTGAAGATTATCAGTTTCTGTATTTATCTAAGGGTGTCTAATTTCCCCTATATGGACAGAAATCTTATTAAGATGTAAATAAAGAGCATTGAAAGAAGTAGAAATCCTGTAATAATTCTCCTTAATGGTGTCAATTTTATTGCTGTTGATTTCTAAAATTAGATTTTCAAAGAACTGCATGCCTTTAGTCTCAAATTACCTAATTACCATATTTATTGCCAGTTTCTGTTTTTTAATCCCTGACGACTTTCTCAGATAGATTCATATTCCTTCCACTTCACTGATATAAAAGGAAGGGCATAGTTAGTAAAGTTAGCATGTCTTGGCATGGGCTGCATAGATTGCTAACTGTAGGTAGAATTCATTTCAAAACCAGTGTTTGCACTGATGTTCTATAATACTTTCCCCATCTGTTTTACTATCATTGATTCTTATGTTTGGTTTTTAAAATTGAAATTCAGCCACCCTTATTAACTTTATATATGAACTGCAGGACTGCATTTGAACATTTTTCTCCTAGATCACTAGATTGTAAAACTACTAGGCAGGAAAACATTTTCAACATAAATGTAAACCAAACCAGAGCATATGATAGGACTCTTACAAAGGCAGGCATAGCTTTTTCTATCATATCGGTCATAGGTTAGTGACATTCTAATCCCAAAAAATGAAACTAGCTGCCACCACATACGGAGATGAAGCTTATTTAGTTATTACAAAGTCTATAAAACATGCATACTGGGTTCAAATGATGCCACCAGTTCAATGCTTATAATGAGTACCACACAGGAAAAAAAAAAAACAACAAAAGCTGGTCACCCAGATGGTGTATGAATATGAAATGCAATTTAATGTGGAAAAAAAAGACACGTGAACCTACTGAAGTGCATAATTTAAAGTGACAGCTTTATAACAGTTTAAAATTATCTGAATTCTACAGTTGTGCAACTGTGATCATTAAAAATGTGTGTATTCTTTAAAAAATATATATTTTTAAACACCTTACTTTAAACACATTATCCCAAGAAGCGCTGTTCCATTCAATTTTAATTTCCATCAGTGTATGATTCAAATAGTGTCTTTAGTCATAATAGGGGGGGTTTCAGCTATGCTGAACTATTTATTTTTATTTATTTCAAAAGTGCTGCGAGGAAAGAAGTACTGAGCTGGTAGCCATTCATTTCCAGAGGTGCCCTAACGTCAGCAAACTAGTTATACATTTTTATTTTTCCATTTTGTTTTTTTGTCTTAATTACATTCTGAGAATGTTGAAGCCAATATAACCCTTTCCTTACTAGATAAAGCACTTCATGAAATGTGCAGTACTATGCTTAGATGAGGAATATGCTGGGATTTTACAAAGGCATGATATGCAAAATAATTAAGGAGTTACACTATATATTCAAGATACTTATGGAAGAAAGCATGGGGGAGAAATGTGGGAGGGAAAATGAAGGGGGATAAGACAAATGAGGTACAATACAATTAATACATATATTAAATGGAGAATAATGCATTGATGACTGTGTGTTATAGACTTGTTTTATACACCTGAGATGTGTGAGGACCCATATGTCTTGAGAGTGAAGTTCAAGAGGTTTATAAGGCCATCACACACTGAGGGTATGTAAAAGAATCCATAAACACACAGTTGCCTATATTTTATTTTTTATAACTACTGGTTCAAGGAGTCTGTGTTGCTGTCCACTTTCACCTACTGCCACTGAACTATTGCTCTATCAGTGGTGCAGCAGAGGTAGCGCAAAGATCCCCACCTGCAGAAAAGAGCCCCAGGATCCTCGCTGAAAAGAGAAGTGAAATATTCTTTCCCACTGCTGTTGCTGCTGACACTTCTCAATTGGTGGAGGGAGAATTTTTTGTTTACAGAGAACTAGTGAGTCCATGAGTAGTACTACTCTGGTGACAGCATAAGTGAAAGGCAGTACTGAGCATCTGGCATAAGAGCAGTCTTTCCCACTGCGAAGTTCAACTGTTAGAAAATGCTGTCATAACTAGGTATGGTGTCATTTTGATCAGAGCTCATTATCTGATCAATAAAAGAGGTCACCGGTAATTATTTAAATAATAAACATTACATATCATTTAACAACACCAATATCCATATTTCCTAAAGAAACTGTTAACTGAACTACAATTCGATAGCTCATACAAGAAAATATTGATGATATCATTAGCTTGCTGCTGTATTCTGGGAATGAAATTTGAGAAAAGGAAACAATTCTTCCAGAGCCATGCTTCAGGCTAAGGGTGAGAAAAATAGGCTATGGCCATCTTTGGTTTGACTTTAAGCTGGGGCCTAAAAATTTGGTTCAGCTTCTCCAAGTTTGTCTAAACCATCTCTTCTCCCAATGCAGTCATCTTCTTAGGGTAAAATACAATTAAAGTGTGTGTGTGTGTGTGGGGGGGGGGGAGGCGGGTAAAGCCCCGAGGTCAGGAAGGAATATGAATTATTGTAACTTATTTTTAGCAGGTGCTGTTGTGGTGTATCTGCTATAAATTACTGTTTGTGGTGTTGTGATAGCATCTACACAGCTCACTAAAACTGCCATGACCCAGTGTGAGATGCAATAATAGTTATTATTCCTTGCTGTCCTCAAGGCATTTACCCTCCTCCCTTGTCTCCGACTCTCCACTTCCCCTCATGCCAGTGACTATATTCTGCCTTGCTGCACCATCAGTTTTGCAATGATATTTTTATTATTATTTTATATTACCTTTTCTATTATTTTTATTTTGTTACATGATTTATATATTACATAATTAATATTGTGATGACAGTAATATAATGTAAACATTTATTTATTAAAGCAGCAGTACATGAATGCGGTGAAAATGTTAAGCTATATTTTTATGCAATTTTAGATTGCACCTTATCTCTTTACTTATATGATACCCTTATTTCTCCATTTTGAGTCTACTTTAATACTTCTTTCACATTTGAAATAATAAAAGGAGCGCTTCTTTTAATATAGCTTGGACCAATATTTCATCAGTATTTGCAGCTGTTTTTGAACACCTACATTTCCATAAGGTCAGGGAGCACTGCCTGCTTCATAAGAGTTCATGTCAGTCATAACAGGTGTGATTTTAAACAATTCATGTACAAGAACAGCAGAGAATACTGATGAAAACCTGGCCCAAGCCATATTAAAAGGAGTGCTCCTTTTTATGATTTCAAATGTGAAAAAAGTACTAAAGTAGACTCATATTGTAGAAAGAAGGGTATCATACAAGTCAGTAGATGAGGGGCTATCTAAAATAGAATTAAAAAGTATAGGTCACCTGTTCACCCCGATTCACCACTGTTCTCTTTACATTGATCTTTGAATGACTACCATCACATCCACTGTGCCTCCTTTATTTTTAAATTCTGGTTGGCTTCGCTCCCTCCTTACCTCAGCTCTCTCCTCTTCTCTACACCCACCTACACATACTCTCTCCATAACTCAGGTTATCATCCTCTTTTGCTCTGCTCTCCCAAATCCCTAGCTGGCCAGTCTGGTTAATCCTTCCACCTTCCTAATCTTTGGAACTCCCTTCCACTAACAATTCACTCTGCCACCTCTAAACACTCCCTTTCCTCTCTTCTCCAAGGTCACACTTCCCTCTCCTGTAATTGCCCTTAGCCCCATTGCCCTCCACTTCTCCTTATCTATTCTGACCTCTATATATCTCGCCACCCCACCTCATCCCCCTTCCTTTTCCCCATTTGCCCTCCACTGCTTCCTCCCACGCCCTGATTTCTTTCTCACTCACTCCCGCCCCCCCAGTAATCACCCCTTCTTCCCTTTCCTAATGCTCAGCACTCTATTCCCCCACCCTACCCACCATAATCTGTTCTCTTCTCCTCTCTCTTTTATTCCCACCACTACTTTACCTTTTCACCACCTCTAGCCACTCTTTCTCATCCTCCTCTACTTACTCTCTCTCTCCTACCTTTTCCTAGATTTGTGATGTTACTTTCTTGTGTGTGCTGGGTACTTAACACTTCTGATGTTTATTCTGCATTATTATTTGCTCTGGTAGTGTATATTTCTACATACTGTGTATTGTTATATTGTTTTTAATATGCTTCTACTTGTTTGTACTTATCCCTTCCCCCCTTCCCCAGGACGTATCATTGAAATGAGTTTCACAGCTAAGTATGTCTTTTCTGATAAATCTCTTTTAAATAAATAAATGTCCAGCTTTTCACCACATTCATGCACTGCTGCTTTACATTTTACAGACTAGTTTCTCCTGATATGTCAAGAAAGCCAAAGTTCTGAATTAAAAGCTGATGAGTGATTAAGTTGATTAAATATATAGCACTATGTATAATGCCTCAGTGTAGACAGGCAATTGTTCATGTCCATGGCATGGTGCACAGTGGCGGCACTGGCCATATGTAGTGCACCATTTGCTGTGCAGTGTGCAGGCAGGCCAGAAGACGTATCACCCACAAGTTGCAGTGATGCATGATAAGAAAAACATGATTCTTGATGGAGACAGTAGGAGAATGATGAAAAGAAAACATACTTTCTGAGTGAACACCTAATAAATCTTAAAGTTGATAATAGAAAGCTCTATCTATAGCATGGTTGCTGTGGATCCATCCAACAGAATCGGATTCATTGGTTGTCACATTGTTTTCAGAATTTGAATTTTTGGTATTGAAGGTCAAAAATCCAAATTCCATAAAAAAAGATTTGATGCAGAATTGGAATCTGCTTCCGAGTCTGCATCCAGCTGTGGTAAACACAAGTAAAACTTCCCCACATTCCTTGAAATAAGGGGGGCATTATCAATTAAAGTTCTTCTTCTTTCCCCCACCCTTGTTCCCCCCTTACCTTTATTGCTTCTTCAGTCCTTCCATGTGGGTTCACCTTGCCACCATGTACTGACCAGGGTATCCTACAGTGGCCGACTCACCAGTCACTCCTCTAACGAGCCAAGGTCAGAGTCAAAATGGGCACTAATTCATTAACCTGATAAATGATACAGAATTAAAGTGTTGCTTGGATTCAATTTTTTTTGTTATATTATTGTAATAATACCATTTCAGACTTGCAATACTAGAAAGTCCCTGGAATTCTGGAGAGGGATGCTGCCCCCCCCCCCACCACCACCACAGAAGCAAGGTATGAGGTCCTTTGGTAGTAAATAAACCAAAATTGCTTTCCTACACTACAAAGAGGCTACCATTCCTGCTGGCTCACCGGTATCAGCACTCCAGATATATCACTGTTTAAATCATTCCTGCCATAAATCAAGGGCGGAGCCATTTCATGTGTCATTTTCACTGCAAGTATTTTAACAGATGAGGAAACTATATGATGTCAAGCAAACCACGGCTGATGCTGCTCTTCTGATCTAATACACAGCTGTTGGAGCTGCTGAGTACATGCAAAGGTGTATAGCATGCACTCGGGGGGGGGCATGCACTCAAAGGGGAAACAGGACAAGAGAAAAATATCAGACAGCATTTCTTCACACAGAGTGTGGTTAGCTTATGCAACAGCCTACTCAGAGAGAGAGAGAGAGAGAGAGAGTGAAATGAGTGCTGTTTAGGTTTTCAAAGCAGAACTACTGTAGACCAATTCCTGAGAAAGGATAGCATTAAGAAATACATAGCCTGAATAGGGGCAATATTCTGACCTGAATGTGTCAGCACTCAAATTTGGATATTGTCTGTGTTATGTGGAAGAAGGGGAAGGGGGCAAGATGGACTGTAAGTACTTTATGCCACCACAGTACAGTGTCACTTTGTTCATTTGGGCTACCACCAGTTTTTTTTGTACCAATGGATAATGCTGAAATCACAATTCCTTGTCAGTTGTTCCCAGAGCCTTGAGGGTTTAAAGTATAAGATAGAAAGGGACTGCAGAAAGCTGAAGCTAACCTGTTGGCCTAATATTTCATTTGGTAAAGCTGCTGAATGCACCACCCCCTTGTTTCATTACCAGTTAGAGGACAATTGGTCTGTTTATTTATACTGTTTGGTATCTGCATCTTCCTCACTCTAAGCCACAGCTGTCCTCTTGCAACCCACCACCCCACGGCAACCTCCCTCAGAGAAGACTAGGTAAAAAAACAGAACATGTCTAGAACTGGAATGGTTCCATAACAGGAATGGGCACACATTCAGAATGAAAAAACACAACAAAACAGTCCCACCCAATGAGCCAGAATGCACCCCTCCCCCCCCCCACCAAAAAAGCCGGGATGGTCCCTGCAGTGCTAGAATAGTGGATACAGGGTCAGCATCACCACTTACTTGGGGGAGCATTCTGACACTTGAGGGGGGGGGCTTTTCCATCACTTCTCAGGAGACAGTGCGATTTATATATTTCCAAAGCTATCCAAATTCTGGTTATAGAACCATTCAGGTTCTGAGTGTATTCTGTTTATCCCCTCAGCCCCCCCCCCCAAAAAAAACAGTGTCATCTCAGAAGGAAAACTATGGCATGTTAGTAAGGGACAGCTCCTGGCATGTAGTTACACGTGAAAGAAGCATGAGAGTGAAGCACAACAGCCCTGCCACATATCAGGTGCTAGTTAAGAAGGATTCTGGGAGGGAGGGTCCCCCATCTCATGCCACCACAGCAAAGCCATGTAGCAGAAGATGCCATAAACAACCCCCTAACAGTGTTGCTCATCTACTGTAAGTAACAAAACAGAATTTCTCTGTCATTAGTCTGAAAAACTTCCGAGGTGTTGAATATATTTTTTTTCTCAGGAGAATCTGCCAGATTTTGGATTCCCGACTATCCTAGCATATCTGAGTCCAAAATCTGAAACTTGGTTGGGATGTTAAAGCAATTCCTCTCCCCCTACAACAAAAAGTCCCAGTTCCCCCACCCTGTAAGCGTCCCCACTCCCTTAAGTTTTAGTGACAACGCTTCACCCCATACCAACCTGAAGCCCCCACTTCCATCCTCCTCTAAGAACTAAAGTTGGTGTTATTGTCTTGCCTTCTTATTTATTTTTATTTTTTTAATAATTCAAGTCCCACCGTCAAGGAGCAGATGTGCTTCTCTTAGTTGCAGACTCCCTACATACAAGGTTTAAGTAATGACCCACGACCAGATAGCACCCAGCAGCCTCCACCCCCTCCTCCCCTAAGCCCCCATATTAGTGATATTGCCTTGCCTTTCCAAAAATATGGGTCCCATGGTAGGGCAGTTGCCATGCTTACAGTGGCTGCCTAAGAATAAATGAGGTCCTCTTAAGATAACATCTGATTTGCTGACAAACAGCCAGTCAGGTGTTACTCTTGGAGGACATCATCATCCAGCTGACAGGCATTGACAGGTAAAATTAGAGCCCTCAGGCAGTTTCATCACATCTACAGCAAGGCAGTCATCATTAGTTTACCTGTTGTTCATCTAAGAAGGCTTTTGTGGAAACTGAAGATCTTAGAATTTGTCTTCTCGAGTCACTATTTTGTCACCGTTTAGCACAATTACAATTTTGTATGATGAACATTGATGGACCATTTACAGATTTGTCAAGGGTTTTGCACCTTTTCCACTGGAAGATACAAACCAATTGTATCTCCATGGTCCAGTGAAAAGAGTGTTTATGTTTTGTCCTCTACCAGATCTTACTGTTGGTTCACAGTGTAAAAAAATCAGCCTCACATTTCATGACCAAGTGGCAACTAGAGGAAACATTTTAGTGAAAAAGCTTCTGCAATGATGGCCTTTTCATGTAATTGCATAGGGTTGGTGGCCTCAATGTAGTGCACTTTTTTAAGAAGCTACTTGGGAGCCTACCCAGTGGTGTAGAGGGCTGAGGTGCTGGTGCCTTACATCGACCCGTGCCGGTAACCTGGGTTTGGTAATAAGCCCGGATCGCTAGAGGTCAGCATGGGGGGGGGGCAGAGCTGGGTGGAGCTGCCGGCAGGCAGCTCTCCTCTCTAGGGTTGGGAGATGCGGCATCCTCAGCAATGTCTGCCCCCTAGTGAAGGCCAGGAGACAATGCAGGCCACACGGTGCCCAGCATTAGGGCAATGGGGTGGCTGGAAGGGGGTCGTTAATGGGGCCAAAGGTGCATGCACACCTCCACATGCATGCGCCATTCTCCCGCGGCCCTTGGGAGAAAAACAGAAGCTGAAAATGCCGGTGGCAGGATGAGAACTGACACTCTGCAGGTGCCGCACCCGGGCAGGGCAAAAGTAAGCACTGGTAATTCTGGGTGATGGGGATGGGAGAGTTGGTTGGATAGGGGCTGTCCGGGGATGAAAAAGTCTGACATGATAAAAAAAAGAAGCAATTTGGGATTTTGTGTTAAGTGATCAATGGTCAGTTAGCTATTGTATTTGTGTCTTGCGTTGTGCTGTCTGAGCTGCTTTATGATGCCTAGGCCTTGCAGCACGAGAATGCAAATCTTGGCCTGCTATTTCAGTGCCATTTGAACATGTTCCCTCATTTTCAAAGAACTGTGTATGAAAAAAAGCATATCAGTGAGAAAGATTGCCAAACCAAAGTTCTGCAGCATATTTTTCTCTAGATGCAACAGCTCAGCAGGATTAGGTGGGCACAGCAGCCTGACAGGGTGGGGACAGCAACAACCACAAGTTCTGGCAGGAGTCGTGCCTTACTCCTTGTCAGATCTTCATGGCTAGAGCTGCTGTTCATGTCCGACAGTCTTGACTCCACTGTCTGAAGGGAAAGGACTGGGATCCACAGTACAGGAGCACAATCAAGCAAAATGATATGCCTCCTGACCCTCAAGCAAGCAGCTTGGTGGTTGGAAAGTTCTCGTCAAAGTGCACCTGTGCACACACTCTATGGGAGCTGAAGCTCTGCTTAATTCAATCAGGCCCCATGTCCATATCCACCACAGGTCCCAGACTCCAGGGCAGGCAGCAGAGCTGAGACCAATCACCAAAGGTGCCATTGGATGCTAGTGCATGAAGAGAAATGGGACTGGGGAGACAGGGATGGAACTGCTAATAGAATTGACACTATACTGTTTAACAAGAGGGAGAGGAAAGCAATGCACAACTGCACATGGTGATCAGGATGGGAGAGAGAGTGAGGAGCAAAGCATGTGGTGATTGAAATGGGGAGAAACGATGCACATGGTGACTGGGACAGGGGAGAGAAGCAATGCGATGATCAGGATAAGTGAGAGAGAGAGAAGCAATGCAGATAGCAATCAGGACCAGGGAGCTAGTAGAGGTAGAGGTAGAGGAGGGAGCAGTGCACACCATGATTAAGACAGGACAGAAGGAGGAGCTTCCCTAACCCCAGGGCTGGCAGCATGGTTAGAAAGGGGATCTGGCAGCTGACAAAGTAGATTTGGCAGGAGAAAGATGAGGGGTGCACAGAAAAACAGAGCAGCAGAGCTGGGATTTCATGGACATCAATGATGTGATGAAACTCCACTGCGGAGGGAATATGATTGGTGTCCGATCCTGTGACATACTTCTAGACCCTACTGTCTCTCTCCCCCTCTGTTGGCAATATGTTAATATAGCTATTGGTATGTAGCCATAACAATGGAAAATTCTACCACCAATGCTAGAAAGATAAAAACATTCAAATGTGAGGACAGATAAAGACACATACTCCATCCAGTCTGCCCAGGTATGCTAAAGTGAAATTACTGCCCATTCACCTTTTGTTTAATAGAATGACAGATATGCTGCAAAAGCTTGGTTTCAGGAGTGAAATTAAAGGCCAGAGACAACTGAAAGATGAAGTCAGAAATCAGTGATGCTTTAAATGGTGATTACCTCCCCCCCTGAAATAAACATAAACCTGTACCAAATAAAATGTGAAAAATACACAGTTTCATAAAAAAACAAGCCTTCCTTATACCCAGCCAGAGATTTTTTCTAACACTAAAGGACAGGTTGAAGATTTCTCAGAGACTTTGTGGATCCCCCACCCACTCTAATAATTTTAATTTGATCCTCAGTACTGCCAGTGCTTAGTCACGCATTTAGCCATCAGCACTACTTGTTAAATAAGCACCACAACAGACCAGCACTGGGTGCTTTCAAGAAAGTTTCTTGTATTTTTATGGATTATGAGCTTATAGATCATTGACATTAGTTAGTATTTGTATTTTATCATTTGATTTTGGCTGTTGGAAAGGAGGGCTAGAAAATAACTTTACCAATTTCAGCTTTAAGAAGGGTAGCATGTGCAGGCAGAACTGTTTAATATAAGTTAAGTTGTTACTGTTTTTTAGTGAATTAAAATAACTCTTCAGAATATTCATAACAATAAGATGACTTTATTCTCACTGCCCATTTTATAATTATGTTTCATTTTTGAGTTCAACAGGTTAACTCAGAAAGAGTTAAAAGAACAACTCAAGCAACTGAACCTGCAGTTGTGGTCACAGAAAACACTGACCTGCGTTATCTCTCTGCACACTATATTTTTCAAACTTTGCTTTATCATCTGCCTCAGTGGTGCTGAGGGTTGAGATGCTAAACACCGCACCTCGCACCATGCCTGCGACCGAGGTTCAGGAATGAGCCTGGGTTGTCAGGGGTCAGTGGGGAGGAGTGGGATTGAGCTGCCATGAGGCAGTTTTCCTCTCCTGGGAGGGATGAGTACTTGCCACCCCCAAGTAGTTCTACTCCCATTGGGTGGAGGTCCATGGGAAGTGTAGGTGTAGGTGGAGGGGACAGCAGGCAATAGCCAGGGGTGGGGCGGAAGGGGCCAAGCCAGTACCTGATGTGAGTGTGCGCTTCCATGTGCATGCACACACCTGTCTGCTGGGATCCCGGACTGGGAGAAAACTGGGGAGAAAAACTGCAAAAACTAAAAAAAAAAGTTTACTTCATTATATTCATAACAAAACTCCATAACACACAACAACTTAAGACAGCACTGTCATGTCAACAAAACATTTGTTCTAAAAAACAACATATTTATTCAAAACAAAACATTAGAGTATATTTACTTTATAATCATATTAATATTTACATAGTTAATGATATAAATAAACAGTTTTCATAAAACATTACACATCTGTTTAAGAAATAATCCATTCTGATTAACTTCACACACAATTAATGTAAAGAATATACCAGCAGTAGAAAAATAAGAGCCTTAGACAGTGTCTAGGGATGTGACTGCAACATGATGATTCACACAGGGAAAAATCACATACACACAATATACATACTGTCAGTATCTAGCCTTGTCTGGAGTGACCTGGAAGTCCCTAGTGAATCTGTGGAACTCATAAATGGTTTTCACTTGTCATGCAGTAGTTACACATCTTCTGACAGCCCCACTGAGGACTTTAGATAGCAAAGTTTGCAGTACTTACTCCTCAAGCCCTGTTCTTGGTCAGTGAGAAGACAGACTTTGGGTAGAAGTTCAGCACCTCCTCTTGGATGTTGTGGGGGGGGGCACTAGACACCAGGGAAACATTAGCATAAGGGGATTGCAACAGGGCAGCATGGATCTGTGGTTTTTCTTTTTCTTTTTTTCCTTTCCATAGCAACAGGGAACCGGGGTTGGGGGGGGGGCACTAGACACTTGGGGGAACATTAGGAGAAGGGCACTGCAACAGGGCAGACAAAGATCTGTTGGGGTTTTATTCTTTTTTATTATGGCAGGATAAGGGGATTGGATCAGAGGGTGAGAGGCCACTAGACACCAGGGAAACATTAGCATAAGTGGACAGCAACAGCCTAGACATGGATTTCTGTTTTATTTTTGTAGTTTTTTTTCCTTTGGCAACTGGGAACTGAGGTGGGGGGGCAATAGACTCCAGGGAAACAGAAGAAGGGGATGGCAATGGGGAAGACACAGATCGTCATTTTCTTTTTTTTTGTATTATCTGTTTATCTCTCCTGTGCCTCCAGCTGTCACTCCTTTAGGCCAATTACCAAGGACACTCTCCCCCGCTGCTCCGACGTTGATCCCCAACCCCACATAACAGCCACCTCAGGGTAATCCAACGTAACCCTTTGTTGAGTGGGTCCTCCCTTTCCAAGGAGGAGGAAGAGCCTGATGGCCAACGGCATTGGCCCTGGGTGCTGTTGAGGTTGGTTTGGCTTCTTGGTATTCCGAGGAGGCACTGGTCATCCAGTAGATTGGAGGTGCCATTTTCTATTTTTTTCTCCTCCAATTCCCCTGTACGTAGCATCTGCATTACCCCTGGTCTCCACTGGGGCCACTACAGAGCGATGCCGCTCCCTAACCCACCCCAGGAGAGGAGAGGAGAGCAGTCCTCCAGATGCTTGATCCTTCTCCTTCCCCTGCCGACCCTCTGGTGCCCGAGTCTATTCACGAACCCAGCTTGCCGGTGTGGTTTGAGGTAAAGTGCCAGCGCCTCAACTCTCTGCGCCACCGGGCCTTTGCTTTTTTTTTTTATTATCAGCTATAACAGGAAGCCAGAATTGAACCGGAAGCGATGGGCAGCAACAAAATAGTGTGCCTGTGGAGGGGAAGGGTGATGGGGAAACCAAGAAGCAGCACTGGCCGCATGTGCTTTACCTCCACTGGTGGAAGGATACACTGTAGGTATCGGGTCATGTGCTTCCACAGTCCTACTATTCTAAGTCATAGCACTACATAATGCATAGCTTTTAGCTATGCAGCTGTAAAAATGAGGAATTGGACTGCAGTCACTGCTGTAGATCCCTCCCCAGCCTGCCACCTTGTCAGTCCAACTGACTTGCAGTCCAATCACCCCTCATGGCCTCTAGCATATTGCCTACTACTACAGGGCAGGCTGCTGGGCCAGAGCTAATGCTAGCCCTTTTGTGTCCCCATACAACTAACCTAATATTATTTCACATTGTTTTGGTCCTGGTCAGCACTCTACTAGCCATTAGTCAGTGAAAAAATAAGTCCAGCTGCAACAAGGCCTGGTAGGGGAACAACGGTGCCCACTAAGGGTACCGACTCTCGAGCAGACTAGATAGACTGTGAGGCCTACTCTGCTGGCATTTTAGTATGTTAGTATGTAAGTCCAACTGAATGCCAATCCAGCCATCAAAGTCCTCCTGAATCTTTCAGGAAAATTGGGCGATTAGAGCCAGAGGTGTGATACCAGCACCAAGCCCTGTTTTTTTTAGCTGCAGACACTGGGTTGGGAGCAAAGTGTCTTCTGGGTCAGGGTTTGGTGCAGGTAGGCCATTCTCAATTTTCTATGCAGATACTGAAAAGCTATGATGGTTGGACCAGCCTTTGTTGTCTTTTGTTGAATCAACATTTGCCCCTGCCTGGACTCTTCAACTTCAGTTTACTTTTTTAAGTGGTGTCTGGATGGAGTGGTAGTGGGCTGGCTGATCATGGCCAACATAATTAAAGTGACATTCCAGATCAATAATGGTGGCAGGGGAGCATAGGGAGGGAATTCCTCATAAGGCTAGTAGCTACAAATTAGTCATAGGATAAAGGGCAACTGCAGGTTGGTCAGTGGACTGGCAAGGTGGGAAGTTGGGGAGGGGGTGTAGAAGAAGATGGTGCTTTTTGGGGGGACCAATGAACTTAAACCAAGAACTTAAGAGGACCAGAGACAGAAGAAGCAATATTGAGGCAGAGGAGGAGATAGGACTCCATCCCCAGCCAATGAAGATAGAGGGACAGAAGGGTGGGGGAAAGGGAGAAGTCACTGGCAGGGTGAGAGTTGGACACTATTGTGCTCATGTGTGACTTTGTAGACTGGGTTTACATAGACAGATTAATGTCAAAGCAGGTGTGTGTTATGAGGATTTTTCACACACTCGAGGTGTGTGATAATCCATAAACCCCAAGAGCAAAGCTCTAGGGCTTTATAAGATTATCACACACCAAGGGTGTGTGAAAAATCCTTATAAAACAAACTTTGCACAGGCATTTTTTTTATAACTGGCGAACGGTTTCAGAGTGAAAAACTGTAAACTATATTTGTGTGAGTAAGCGTGTCTGTCAGTGGCTGCTGCACTCTCACAAATACAGTGTGCTTTCTTTCGTGCTTCAGTGAAGTGAGAGCTTGAGGAGGAAAACACCGTAATAACCTACTATTGTGTTATTACATAATTCAGTGGGTTATTATGGTGTTTTATCAAGACTGTATATTCAGTCATTATGGAGGTCACCAGTTATTATAATGTAATTATTGTATAATAATTGGGTTTCACTTTTTTTCCATAGGGAAACCCATTGATTTTGCCATTATAAAGGAGTATGTATAAAGGCAACCTCATGCTCGGTTTCTCTCACTCCACACATGCGCCAGCTGCACCTTATCCATTCCTGACCGCTAGCATCCCAGCCTCCAGAAACTGCACTGCCACTCCAACTCGGTGGTAAGTAATTTTTAAAAAATGCTGCTCTAAAACATGTTAAACAAAGAAATTACTAGAAAAAAAAGTTACATTTCTGCAGGCAGACTGCAGCTGCAGAGGAACGTCTTTTATTTTATGAAATTGCTGTGGCAAAAAAGCAAAACACAGCAATTATTATTTTTTTTTGTTTACTATGCTTTATTTAAATTTTCAAACAGATACAAGCAATAGAAGCAACAAATTGACACTGTTAACAAGTACAGGAAATAATTACAGTATATGAACAAAGTCTTAATTCTGAACAGAAAAAATAACAATACAGAACACCCAATATAACCCCCCACCGACCATCTCCATCCCCCCAACACCTCCTGATCCCCCCTCCCAGAACACACTTAAAAAATAAGGAAACCCTTTATGAGTCTGTATCACAGATGGTAACCAGGAGGCAAAACTAGGACCAGCCAGTAGCAGACTGTACCCACCTGACATACCTAAGACTGCTAAAATCCATGCTTTCCAATCCCGCTAAAGGCCTAGTCAATTACGAAGAGTCGAAAGTAGGTTCCAGCTCTTGTCTGCTGCCATCTATGGCTCTCCTAACACCAATAAAAGTGTGTGTAGGGTTTCCAACCACCGCTGGTAGGAATCCTCCCTTTGATGTATCCTCACAATTTGCTTCTTGACTGCTAATGCCTGAGTTACTTCCTTATACCACTCCCCAAAAGACGGAATACTTTCCTCAAGCCAGTGCCTAAGAATAACTGTTTTAGCTGCCATAGAGATTAATGCCATATGAACTTGGTGCTGTCTGATCAGGGAGGAGGGGAAGGCATCCAAAAGACAAACTTTGGGAGTGAAAGCTTCCTCTAAACCTAATGGATGGATGGTCCAGGGATGATTGAATTGTATGCCAAAACAGTTGTATTTTAGCACAGTCACATAGCATATGTTTTAAATCACTTCCTAGGACACCACATCAGGAGCAGACAGGAGTCAGGGGACCTACCCATCCTATGTAGCTTGGTGGGAGTAAAATAAGAAATCCAGCAAATATATAAAATAAAATATCAAGTGGTAGAGAAACTAAAATTTTACACACACCATTGGTTTTGGATGCCTAGATAAAACCCTCAAGCTTTGCTCTCAGTGTTTATGCAGCATCCAACACCTCAGATGTGTGTAAATTCTTCTTTTTTCACACACCACCCCATATATTATTCTATGTATAGTAAAGCTTTTGCATTTCTTATTACTAGGGTGGGCAGATGTTTTGTTTTGATGGTGTTAGGATGTGGACTGTGGAATCAGAGATACTGATTTTGCTCCGGTTGCATCCTGGTGCCTTAATTGTACTCAGATCAGAATTAGACTTGAAAATGAAATTTCCAAAATTCTGCAGAATGCAAAATATTACAGAGACTCCAAGCACCCCTAATCTGTCATGCTGCAAGGCATGCAGGCAATTGTTGATGTACACAGTTTACAGATGTCTAGGGTGGCACTGGCTACTTGTATTATACCACTTGTGATTTGCTATGTATTGTTCAGGCAGAGAGGAGGGTGGTGTCACCGATTTGCTGCAATGATGTATGATGAAGAAAATGTTATTAATGATGGAGGCAGGATGATGGTGATGATGATGATGATGAAGATGAGGAGTTGTTTCTGAAGCCAAATTCCTTTCATGTTTTTTGTTTAAATGCAATTATTTTTATTATTATCAATAATTATTCTTAACTTTGCTTTCTTGTTAGTAAACTTTGAAAATGTGATTTCATTGGATCTGTGGTGTAGGATGTAACACACTCCCATACTGCAGATAATCCTTTTAGTTTTTAGATGGACTGGTATTGTGGTAGGGGGAAGGGGTACTTCTGAAGAGGAATTCAGCACTGGGGCAGAGACTGAAAGTCTTTTTTTTGAAATTGTGGAATACTGTGCATTCAGATGGCAATAACAAGGCCAGCAGATATGACATATGAGCAAATAATGTAGTTTGATGCAATATGTGATAAATTATATATATGGGATATACAATGGCCTGACTTGAAATAAACAATTTATCCTCAACTGTGAACTATTAATTATTATTGCTGCATTTTTTGTTTTTGTATTCTTTATTAAGATTTATTAATCTACGGTACTTTGTTTAGTACATGGATTGAGTTTATTGGTCATTTGCAATTTGAGTACAAGTTTGTTTTGAAATATGTTTTAAATTCATGTATCGAGAAAAATAAGGATTTATTAATTTATGGTACACAATATTTGATTAATATATTTAATTAATAATGGTAGTAGGAGATTAATTTATTTTTTATTTTCTATTTTTGAGGTTTTTTTAATTTTGATTCTTGTTTCCTTGTGCTTGTTGTAGTTCTCTTTGTGTGTAATAGCAATGTTATTTTCTTTTTTTAACATAGACTATTTTTATTATTTTCCATTCTTTAGTCTTTCATTCTTTAAAGACACAATATAGAAAATTCAAAAACATACAGTCCAAAGATGCCTCATGGTACATTAACAATCTGTTCAATCACATATGAGCACCAAGGTGCTACCGCTATCTAATTTCAATACTAAAAGGTATCTAGATTATCTAAACAGTGTTCTTCTATCCACTTGTATAACTGGCGTAAACCATTCAGGTCAGAAAATCACCATTTTCTAGTACTACATATCCCGATATCACAAATACCAGTAGCCTCTCATCTGCCTACCCCTAGGGGGCAGAAACTGACCACCAAAGTATAAAGTAACAGGGAGAGAAAGAGAAAAGAAAAAAGGATGGGGGAAAGATAAGTTGAGCCTCAGTATAGCGGAAGCCATGGGGTCACAATTATATGTGTACTGAGCTAGACCCTTAATCAATCATTCAATAATGGCTATGGGGGGGTGTCCTTAATATTACAGTTTAGGTAGGGGGTTCCTAGGTCGGGGGAGTACAGCCCGGCATAGTGCTGAATTAAGATAGGCTTCCCATCTGCTGAAATAAGAGAGAAGCCCTCCTCTATTAGCATAAGTGAGTCTCTCGAAGATAGCTAGCCTGGCTACAGCCAAGTGCCACAGGGATATTGAGGGTGGCAGAGACTGTCTTCAGTGCATCAAGAGGAGCCGTTTGGCCTCTAGCAAGACCAATAGTACACAGTTTTGATGCTGTAATTTAAGGTGTGCCAGAGGTGCCCGATCCCCCAATAGCAGCAAGGGGTTAAAGAGGTCAATGGGCTGCCCCAGTACTCCAGAGCAGTCCATGGCTACAGTGGACCAAAAGGGAACTAGGATTGGGCAGTACCACAGAAGATGAAGAGTGTTGGCCGGGCTATGCCCACTTCTCCATCATCATTATGTGTGAGAGAGTATCCCCCATTTATGGAGAATAGCTGGAGTATGGTACCAACAAAGAAGGATCTTTAGTTGAATAAATTGGCTCCTAGAGTCTTTGTACATGGAATGTGCTAAATGCAAACAGCGGGACCAAGTGTCTGGCTCAATTAAAAGCCCCAGATCTTTGCTCTACATCTCTCTGCAGGAAACGTGTGATCAGGTTGGACCTCACATATAATTGTATAAAATCTGCCAACCAGGCCTCGAGATGAGGGTTTAAGGTGTAGGGAGGACAACCAGCACCACCAGGACTCCGTCCTGTCAGTCCAGTCTAAGGACTGCACTGCATTACGAAGTTGCAGGAATTTCCAAAAGTCTTGGGATTGCAGTGAGTAATGGGCTTTGAGTTTTTCAAAAGACATGAGTATGGTGGTGTTTAGTAAATAGAGGTCTCGGACATAATTTATCCCTTTCTTCTCCCATGAGGGCCAGTGTAGGGGTTTGTCATCCACCCTTAGGAGTTGATTGTTCCATACTTCCAGGAATCTAAAAGGAAGAAACGCACTCTGGTTTTTAGTCTTGGTCACCTTCATGATGTGGAACCATGTATTCCTGCTCTCAGCCATGACTGGTGAGAGCTGGAGATGGGGGATTGTAGCATTAGTTAAGAGCAGGCTACAGAGGTATGCCACAGAATTTGCCCTTCTAGCTGTACCCAAGATACTGGTGGAGAGGCAGTGGGTACGAACCATTTGACAGCCTGAACTGCTATAAAGGACCAGTGGTAGCCTTGGAATCAGGGAAGGCTCAAGCCCCCTCGCGACCAATGGGCCTCACCTTGGTTTTTCCCTTCCCACAGAAAAGATGAAATTAACTTATCCAATGGGTGAAAGACTTTGTCAGATAGGGCTATCAGCAAGTTATTCAGTAAGTATGATACCCTAGGCAATAGTAACATTCCAATTGCAGTGACTTTTCCTAAAAGGGAGAGGTTGAGTCATTTCCAGTGAGCTATTTCAAGCATCAGCTGATTTAGCAGGGGTGTGAAGTACCTGGATTCAATCTGCCCCCAGTGAAATGGTATGTGAATACCTAGATAAGACAGGGGACAGATATTACTAGGAGCCAAGGAAAGTCCCAGTCCCTGTAAGCAGTCTTTGGTACATGTTGCATTCAGTGGGGTGACACAGGTTTTCTTCTGATTAACTTGTAGGCCAGATACATAGGCAAAGGACTGTAGGGTATCGAGAACCGGACAGAGGAATTCACACGGGTGGGTAAGTGTAAGGAGTAAGTTGTCTGCGTATGAGCACATGAGGTATGAGTAGTCCCCTACCTGGATACCTTCAATTGCCTGATTGGTTTGAAGGACCCGAGTAAGGGGGTCCAATGCTATGAGGAATAGTAGTGGGGGCAGAGGGCACCCTTGTCAAGTGCCACACTGCAGAAAGAATCATAAGGAAATGTCTTTATTAGTGAGAATTTTAGCCATGGGTTTATTGTACAGGACGTGAATCCACTGTCGAAAGTAGGGACCAAAACCATAAAGTTTGAGAACTTCATGTAGATAAGGCCATTCCACTGAATCGAATGCTTTCACGAAATCGATGGCTATAGCTGCCATAGGTTTAGGGGAATGGGTGTCCAACCACTTCAGGTTCAGTACAAGACAGATGTTGTCCACCGCCACCCTACCCTTGGTAAACCCAGCCTGAGATGGATGGACTAGAGAGGACCTCTAGCATTCGATTAGCAAAAATGTTAGCCACAATCTTGGTATCCATGGAAATTAATGATATAGGATGGACGTTTGCGCAATTCAATGTGTCATCAGATTTCTTAGGAATAAGGGTAATTAGCACCTCTTGCATAGTCGGTGGAAAGGTGTCAGTTTCATGAGCCTCCTGCAAAGCTGCAAGCAGTGAGGCACTAACCTCTGAGCTGATTAAGTGATAAAGTTCAGTGGTCATGCCATCAGGCCCCAGAGACTTGCCCTTGGCTAGCTGGGAGAGTGCCAAGCTCAATTCAGGCTAGGTAAAGGGCTTGTCCACTGCCTCCTGCATTGCTTCTGAGAGTTGAGGAATGCGCGCTGCAGAGCAAAAATCCCTTAAAAGGCCACCTATTTGATTCTGCATCTGGCACGTATGTGACTGGTACAGCTGCTGGTAGAATTCCCTCATACAGTCATTTAT
The DNA here is from genome assembly GCA_016271365.2 of Neoceratodus forsteri. Lineage (NCBI taxonomy): Eukaryota > Metazoa > Chordata > Ceratodontiformes > Ceratodontidae > Neoceratodus > Neoceratodus forsteri. Next base: position 707,216,664 of record CM057455.1, read on the forward strand.
TTGTTTGGGATCGGTAACCACCTGCTCCTTAGCATTTCTAAGGGCATGGATGCGTGAGGCGGCTTGTTGTTTTTTCAACTGATAGGCCAGCAGCTTCCCACCTTTGTCCCCACTCTCCCAGTAAGCGTGCTTGGCCCTGGCCATAAGCCACTCCGCCTGCTGGTGAAGCATTGTGTTGATGCAGTATTTTAAACCGACTATCTCACAAAGCTTCTCCCCAACCGAACTCCTAGCTGTGGATGCCTGGAAGCTGGCCTCCTTAGTTGCCAATTCAGCTTGCAGCCTGGCAAGCTCTGCTCTTCTCTCCCTATTCCTGAGGGCCATGAAGGAAATGATACACCCTCTGTGGACTGCTTTGAAGGCGTCCCAAACCATGGCCGTGGAGGTGTCGGCTGGCTTATTGTTGGAAAAATAATCCTGAGACACATCCTTGGCCATACTTTGAAAAGAGGGATATTTAATCAGTAAGGGATTGCAGCACCATCTGGTGCCTGTACCTTCTTATCCAGCAGATGTGTATGTGCAGAATACTGGGGCATGATCTAAGATCAGGATATTATATATTTTAGAGGACACTATGCCCTGAGCTGCAATCACATTAGCAAACCAGAAGTCTATACGACTATAGGTTGTGTGGGCAGTCAAGAAAAAAAGAGTAATCTCTCCCTGTGGGGTGGTCCCTCCGCCAGATATCCACCATTCCCCATTCCTTCATTATTTCCTGCAGTATACCCACTGTCTTGGGGTATGTCTGCAGGGTAGGTGTGGACTTGTCCAAGAATATGTCAGGGGTGATATTAAAGTCTCCCCCTATCATAGTGGGAATGTTATGATGGCCAACCACAAGAGATTCTATGGCTTGGTTCAGATCAAGGAATAGCTCAGGCAAATCTATATTGGGGCCGTAAACAATGGCCAGAATTGCATGCCCAACTGGATATGAGAACCTGACCACTAGCCAGTGGCCTTGGGTGTCGGTGACAGCTTTATCCACCATCCAGGGGCAAGTTTTCCTAACAAGAATGGCGACCCCTTTTGCTTTGTTGGCTGCAGAACTGGCAGCTACTGTCCCTACCCATGATTTTTTGAGCCATGTTACAGTTCTTGCAGTAAGATGCATCTCTTGGAGGAGCGCTATATCCACCTGCAAGGAGTGTAAGTGTTTAAGAACCACTGCCCTTTTGGTGGGGTGATTCAGCCCCTCCACATTCCAAGATATAAGTGTAATCCCCGTACTGAGATATGGCTCCACTATACTTGAGGTTTCAAAAGGATAGGTACTCACCCTCAAGTCAAAAGAGAGATAGGATGGTAATAGCAAACAGGATACCTGAAGTAGGTTTGATCAGTGGAAGGAGACAAGATGAGTATGCTAGAGGGCAGCACAGTGAATCTGACCTATTGTTGAGGAAAGAGAAGAACACAAGCATAGGTGACTGTAGGAAGTTCAGAACAATCAAGACTTAAACAAGTAACAATTTTGCCCACTTATATATGGGTAGAACAAAATAATTATTAACTCATTAATAGCAACCATTAACAGCAACCCTAGGAAAATGTGCAAGCAATAAGCTAGTGAGATTTGGTGTATGCATGATAGTGCTAGTCCGTCGTCACAAACGAGGAGAAGCCTCCTGCCATGCTAGCCAAATACCCAAACAAGGGAGGAGGAGTTAAGCCAAATGACATCATTCGGCTCTCTCCCCAGCCTCGCCAGGACAGTCATGTGCTAGTTACACCACCTCAAAATAAAATTAACAATGAGGTGGGGCATCCAGTTTAATCAATAATAAAAGGGGGGGGGGGCTACAGTCATAAATGATTAGGGATCCGATTTCAGCCCAGGAAGTTTGTGATGAGCATTGGAGAAGGCATAAGCAACCCTATTGGTACCTCAGTTGAAGTATGACCCATTAAGTGCCCTCCCTTCATCTGTGGAAAGCCTTCCATGGGGATGCTTAATTGTACTAGAAGCATAAAAGCCATCTTTCAGTGGTAGTAAGTGTGCCCATATCGGGTAGTCCTCTTTAATACTAGTGCTAACATAATTACTGAACATCAGGGCCTAAGAATGGAAGAGGTACCAGACTTCCCTTTACACTGCCCGACCCCCATCTGGTGCAACAAGTGCATCTATGGGATATAATGAGGAGGGGGGTGGCAGAGGTTCCTTGGAAAAGGGACCAGTAAAGTGAACACTTATAGTAATCAGTCTGGTGGAGTTACAACTTTATTCAAGGTGGCTACGCCATCTAGATCTGTAGCTAAGGCTTCTGCAAAAGTCATTAGTCCCAGTTTCACTAGGAGTGGGGTAGAAGTGAGGTGCTCATCCAGTTCTGAAGAGGAATCCACCCAAGAGTCCAGAGCAACTTCCATTAATGTGTCGTCCGGGATTTCTACAGAGTCCATCTGGACAGGAGGAGTCTCATCTTTGGTTTATTTAACCAGGGATACTGTATCAGGTCCTCCAATGGCAGGGTCCAAATCGTTGTGGGATCAGTGTCTTATCCTGGGTGTGTTGGTTGCCCATTGCAGTCTGGGGGGGAAGAGGTGCAGCGTCCCCAATGATATGCTTCAGCATCATCTATATTTAGTGCCAAAGCTCATGGAGGGCCAGATTGCCTGGGGGATCTACTTAATTGAGGGACAGTCTGACTAAAATGTTGGTCCCTCAGTGAGCTGTTTCCATGCATTTGGTTCCCTCTGTTCAGTTCTCTTTGCCCTGGGTGCCAAAGCTTTCTAGTAGATGGAGTCTTCAGAGGCAAGCATGGTCAATGCTTAGATATCCACATCTCCACTTCCCGAAGGATCTCAGCCACTATTTCCTTCCCTTCCTTGGATACAAAACAGGTAGGCTAATTGACGAAAGCCATATTTGAAATAATGTTGAGCCAAGAGTTTTTTGATTGGAATGAAGGCCTTCCAACGAACTGCCACCTCAGCTGAAAAGTCCCTGAAGAATGAGACTGCAACACCTCACCAAGTCACTTCTCCCAGGTCTCTGGCTGCTCTTAACACTCTCTCCTTGGTAGAATATTTAAGGAGATAAGCAATTATCGGTCGAGGTAATCCATTCACCGGCCAAGGACCTCCAGGGATCTGGTGGGCTCTTTCAACATCGATCAGGTCATGCTTTCTTTCCCCCAGCATTTTTGGAATTTCCTCATTCAGGAAGTGCTCAGTGCTAGAGCCTTCTAACCCTTCTGGTATACTAATGATTCTGATGTTATTTCACCTTCCATGGTTTTCTTGGTCCTCGGCCCTGCACCATAGAGTAGCTAATCTGATTTCATGCTCCCAGAGTCGTTGCAGAATTTTGCCTTGGTTTCCTTCCAGTCCCTCAGTTTTCTGCTCCACAACATTCATTTTGTCATTGAGGACACGTACCTCAGCAACAGTGGCTGTTAATGTGGACGAGATAGAGTCAACACTGGATAACAAAGTTTCAAGCAAGTTCATTATGTGGAGGAGTGAGCTGCTGATCTCAGATGGGTGAGCGGAGGGCTCCAGGGCCATAGCCATCAGGCATCCTGGTTGCTGTGTGGAGGAGACTATAGGTAGGTGGGATCCAGTTGGGGCTTATTCCTTCGATGTGGCCCAAGGTAGAATGGCCTTGCGTGGAGCAGACAGTGTACAGATCCTGGAGTGTGAACGCTTCCTGAAGCCATGCCAAAGCCTTTCTATTCTCTAGTTCGGCTGGGAGGTTGTAGGCCTATTCTGATCCTGGTCGAGTCACGTAAGGGGCCAGCACTGTCAGACTATGGACCGCATCCCGATCGCAAAGATTTCCTCACCAATCAGACTGGGGGAAGGCTGTGGGGACATTGTGTGGCATTTTAGGGAAGAATCTTCTCTGGATGCACGCGTTCTTGCCCAGATTCACTCAGCTGGGGAATGAGCTACAAGCTAAAGCGCCCATCTTTCTCGACGTCCAAGCCACGCCCTGCAATGTTATTTTCTTGATTCAGTTTTCACCGTGTTAAAATTAGATTTAATAATGTTATTATTTAATTGAGGAAAAAAGTTTTTGAGTTGTGTTTTTTTATTTATTTTGATATAAGAATGTATACCTTTAAGAGTGTGAAATAAATAGTTGAAGCATCCTGATGGATGTTAGACTAGATCTTCCCTGACAAAGACCCGGTTAGGGTTGAAGCACTGCGGCTGAGAATTCTAGTCAATGTGCCTCTACTTTACCGCATTAAAGATTTTTGATGTTTATTGGGTCTTAGAATTTATTTTCTTTAGTTCGTGAAAGCACAGTTTTGTCTATACCTTACGTCAATTGTAGGACTTTGAAAACCAAGCCCATTATTTCTACTGCTTTGGTGTTAATTGGCACTTCAAAGTTTACACAGATGTTTTGTCCTACTCTACCATTTGAATTTTATCTGGTTGATCCTGTTGTTACCACCCACCAGTATTGTCTAAACGGCAACACTAAGGGCACAACCCAGAACCTACCACAGCTGACGTCAGAGCCAGGGATCAGACTTGGAAGAATTTACTATGTCTATTATGGAGCTATTAATAGCTCTGGTTTCCTCTCTACCAGTCTCAGTACCACACTGAGACCAAATATAGACTTCCCAGTGACTGGCCAGTCTATGCTTGATTTTGGTACGACACCAGAACCGGTAAAGAAGAAACAAGAGCTATTAATAGCTCTGTTTGTTAAAGAGCCCCTGACAGCATTAGGAAAACTTTGAAAAAAATAAGATTTATATTTTCTTCTTCATCCCCTTTTTCTTTATTACTTCATATATTTTCAGTAATTAATGCACCAATTTCTTTATTACCAAAAACAGTTACATGAAAACAAGATCACTGTTCCCTAGACTCTATCTGCTCTGACTGCTTGTCTACACCTAACATCACAATTTCCTGTTTATGACATCATAATTATCTCCACAGCAACAGATTAATTATGATGTCAGGTGTAGACAAGCTGCCAGAGCAGGAAGAGCAGAGATATCATTTTCATGAACATACCATTTGTAATAAGGAAATAATAACTGGTTACCGTTTCTCCCATGGGGATGCCAGGTTATAATTCTAGCGTTATAACCAGCCAGTTATAATGACAGTCACAAGCCCAGTTTCCCTTATACTAGGCATGTGACAGCTCCTGCTGTTCTGTTCTTTCCTGTGGCTGCCACTTCTCATCCTGGACCATTCACCGTCTGCAACTCGGCATCACAAATCACGTAACAAATAATTGTTTTACTTTTATACTGCAGTGCATCACAAAAGGAAGAAAAACTAACGGTTATTCTGAACTACCATACTACCCATGAACTTCCTCTTCTCTGCCCTCCCCTTCTGTCATGTTCCTCAGCAGTGTACACTTCAGCGAATGAAGTACGAGTAAGTTTTTTATTTTTTTTAATAAAATATATCTGGGCACAAATGTTTTTCATGTTGAAATAAAAAAAAAAAAGACACAAATACTGATTTATGTCAAGAGCTGAGCCACAACAGACCACTTTGAAACCTCAACAGTCTGCGGCTCAGCTCCATGGCCACATTTATTTTGTATAATTGCTTCTGCGAAAAAACGACCCCCAGCAATTATACAAAATAAAAGATAGGTAGCTAGTTAAAACTCAGATTTTACACACACCCTTGGGGGTGGGATGCTTTCATAAATCCCATGAACTTTGCTCTCAGGTTTTATATGGCATCCCACCCCTCGGGGGGTATTAAATCCTCATTATAAGAAGCTACCCATCCATTATTCTCTTTATAAGGATGACAATTACAGAATATAATATGAAAGATAAGCTGCATTTATTTTTCAAAATTACATTTTTACAAAGTTGTCTCAACTGCATCAGGAGCTTTTTAAGAGATACACAAAACCCTCCCCAGCTCTGCCGTGGGAGGTTCTGGGATGTGCACCTAGTGTTGCCATTTAGAAAATGCTGGCGGGAGACAACAGCAGGATGAACCAGAAAAAATTAAAATGCCAGAGCAGCACAAAAGGTAACATTTTACTTCACAGGTGAAATACCTAATAGGGGACTGACCCATACTAATATGTGGAGAAACTGCAGCTTGATGTTCACCTTAAATGCTGGTTCTTAATTTTTTGTAAAGTCAAGCAATAACTGAGGCCTACCATTAAACCAAATATTTGAAAGAACAAAATTTAAAATGTAAAGAAAGGTTCACTTTCATGTAAGGACAGACATTACTAAATCCCCATAAATGTACACATTTCTAAACATTTAGAGGGGTGAAAGATAAAACATATCCTGAAAGTATGACCTTTAAAGGTACCAAGCAGCTTTTTCACCTAAATAAGTATGATTACTAAGCATATGCAATTGCAAGTGAAAAAAAAAAAAACACAGGTAGCATTGAACGGGATCAAACAGTTTACTAGTTTTGAAAACTATTTATGAGAAAGTATGTAAATATATACTTTTAACAGCGGTAACATGGTCACTGTAAGGAAGGGGTCCAGCAGCAACCTGAAATGTCAGTGGTGTATAGGCACTCATCACATAAGTGATCACACCAGAATAAAATATTAAATACAACTTAATATTGTGGTGAGTGAGACATTCTTCTGGTATTTTCCATCACTCTTTTTGTCATAACTAGAGCAGAGTATTGCCTGAATTTTTCCCCTCTGTTTGTTCCCATGAATACAGGAAGCTGTGCCAGAAAGAAGCAGTTGGACACCTCTCAACAGCCACATCTGCTATTGAATCACTTTTAATTGTTTTATTTCTGTTCAAGGACTTTTGATTAATAGAAATCATGCATATATGCTCTGAGACACTTATTGCACCTGCAGAAGAGCCCTGTGTGGTTCTGAAAGCCTGTGTTTAGCAAAGTCTTTCAATTAGACTAATAAAAAGAATGATTGGAAAACTACATTCTATCTTCTAAAGAACATGTCATGACTAAGTTAATGATAACACTCCATTGCTGCAGTAAATTATCTCAAGAATCATTAGTCTCTCAAACCATGAATCAGGAATGGACTGATGACAGCAGCTTGTGGCTATTGCCAGCAAATACACAAATCTTGTACTGAACTTATATGTGCATGTTGCTGCTGCAATTAATCATGTGACTCTTTTCTACAAACCTCCGTGTGTGTCTTAGAATCTGGTATGAATTGTTGCATAATAATGAATGCCCCATGCTAACCACAATTTACTTTACAGTCTAAGTCAGTGTCAGGCACTCATTTCTACAGAGTTTGAATTTAACTACTGAAATGAATGTCAGACACTAACTTCACTTTTCTCTATATTAAAATCAGTGTATGAGGTTAACAACAATTGATGCCAAAGTCAATTAACTACATTTAGCCTGGTGCAAGTGGAAGCTTTCTCCATTGAAATGAATTTGCCAGCATGCAGTACCATTTGTGAAAGAGTTCATATAAATACCAGCCATTCATTTAAAGTAGGGGTCCTGACAGCAGCCCAAAAACTACCATCCTTTATTCCAAATGGGGCATGCATGCATTCTCAGTAGCTTAGTAAGCTACATGCCCACCTTTGCAGCTGGAACATTAAAATTATACTGATACTGTAGTGCAACTCTAGGGGGCACTGCACTGTTGAGGTACTGTCCTTTGTATAAGACATTAAACTGGGACCCCTTTCTTTCCATCAGTAGTGGTTGTTCAAGTGAAAGTTAAAGATCTCATGACACTTATGGTAAGAGTAGTGGATTTTCCCCAGTGTCCTGGCTAGAGATGAGGTAAATTTAAATTTTGCTGGCAAAGTGCCCATGAAGTGGGCACTTCGCATTGCCATTTTGCTATGTGGAGTGGCCAATATGAAAGTCTCACTTCACCTTGCAATTATTATTTTGGGTTGTCATTCTGCCTTAATGCAAAGTAAGGTGGAGTGAAAAGTCTATTGGCAGCCCCCTTCACATCACATGGCTTACAGTACTGTAAGTCACATGCTTTAGCCAGGCAGGAAGGAAGGAAGTGACTCATGCAAGGAGATACTTTCACTTTCTCCTGTGCAGACTGGAGGGAGAGAGAGGAGGCAGTGAGATTGTGAGAGCAGTTAGGAGATTTAGAGAAAGAGTGAGAGAGAGAGAGAGAGAGAGAGAGAAGAGCATTTTTTAAAAGCTACAGTACATTTGTTTGTGTTTTGTGTAGATTCTGTTTTTACTTAATTTGTGCCTGCAAATTTCTTTTTTTCTTACTTTCATAAGTTGTTGTTTGTCTGTGTCTGAATGTGTGTGTGCCTGTGTTGTGAGTGTCTTGTGTGTGACTGTTTTCTGTCGTTGTTCGGACCGAGAGAGGGCAGTTGAGTGAGTCGAGTTGAGCAGAGATGGAGCAGGGTCAGAGAATGTCTGGGGCGGGGGCAGTTCTTGGACTGCAGCATGGCCAGGGAAGAGTGCACACATGTGGGGGGTGTGCCTGGTTCAGGTTGGACTGGACAAATATCTTGCAGACCCCCCCCAGAAGCAAGACCACCACTTCCTCAGGCAGTGGCACCATCACCATCAACAACAGCTCCAATTCATCCTGAGCAGGATGTGCCTGCATCCCCAGTCCTAAGTGTGGAGCCTCCGGACTGTGACCAGGCTGCTAGTGCATCTGTCCCTCCCCCCCGCCTGTGCCTGGTCCTCCCTGCACCTCTGTGGTTTGGGAGTTTTTTGATTGTTTTGGGGGGGACAGCAGCCTGATCAGGTGCCACACTTGTAGGGTGGAGGTGCACCTGGGGACTGGGGGCCAGCGCACCCACATGATCAACCATCACCTGACGGAGTGGCAGGCTGCCACAGAATGGGCCAGGCCTGCACCTGCTGGCCCTTCTGTGGCAAAGGGTGTGGCTGTGTGTGGCCCTAAGAAGAGCAGGAGGGGGAGGGCCATGTCAGCACCTGCTGCTCCACCAGCACCACCCCCCACCACCACTGGCAGATGTAGAATCTGCGGACCCCAGAGAACTGCCTGTAAGTCAGGCAGACATTGCAGTTCTCTGGAGTGCTGTGGACATAATGAATGAGAGGGTGAGTGCAGTCGAGCAACAATTGGAGTGGATAGAGGTCCATCAACTGCATCTGATGTCCATGCTCCAACTGCTGCTGGACCAGCACTTGATCCAGTACTATTTTATTTTCCTCCCACCATGTGCTCCACCACCCTATCTGCTGTGTCATAAAAATGTATTCCACTGCCACCCCCTGTATCTAATTATGCACTTTTTTCTTGTCTTCTTTATGCATGGCATTTTGTATCCTGACCCCCCCTCCTTCTGTTAAGTGCGTGTGCACTGTTTTTGTTTTCCTTGTTTTAAGTTAAAATGGTTTGTCCCTGACATCATTATTTCAACTTAAAGGAGTAGTCCAACTCAAATTTAAAACAGCATATGTTATGCGGAGCATTTTGATGTTCATGTGAAGTCCCTCCCCTAGAGTGTCCTTCCCTCTGTCTGCTCTTAGGAGTTTTAACTAAATTACTATATTGTGTCTTCATGTTACATCACTTTATTGCCTTTATCGCTCTGACAATGCACCCTGTGTCATGTGACGGCAATGTAGTATAGCCCATTGATTTACCAAATGCACAGTTCACAACAGCAGAGCTGTGTAACTGACCAGCAGTTTTCGTACAGAAACCCCACTCACCTAGCTCTGAGGTGCATGCTAAACTGTAACAGTTGCCACTTGGTGTCACTGCATAAAAACAGTTACACAGCTCTGCTGTTGTGCATATGGTAAATCTATGGGCTATGCCACATCACTGACTCATGACACTAAGTGCAATGTTGGAGCGATAACGGCAATAAACCAATTTTACATGAAGAAGATCCACAGGGCTCATAAAACTACCATAAAGGTAGCAGGCTAATTTAGTAAAAATTCCTAATAGCAGACAGAGGGAAGAACACAGTAGGACTTTACATACAATCAGAAGTGCTCTGCATAACATGTTTTTTTCAAATTTTGTGCTGACTACTTCATTAACAAAACCAGAAATCCATAACTCCACATGAATAGATACCACTAAAAAAGTTTCACTGATACTGCAACTGTATTTATGACAAAATAAGGCACACAGTAATGAGCCTTGCATTTTGCCGGTTAGGCCTTCAGTGGTGTGCCTAATGAAGGCTTAAGTGACAAAGCTCAGTGGTCATCTGTGTGTCCCTTGTTTTGCCATCAATAAAGTTGCAGCATCATTAAATGTTTTGTTTTGTGACATGTATTCATATGGAGTGGTGGCTTTGTGTGTTTGCCTTGCACTTTTGAAGCCAGGTATTGTATACCTGCCGCCGTCCACATAGTGCAGTGTGCTTCTTATGGCCCTGTTATATTCCAAGTTAAAAATGTTTACCCTGACATATTTTAGGTGCCTCAGTAATGTTTACTTTCTGTCGTGGAGTGTTTGTTAAAAAGACTGAGCAGTGCAATAATACTATGCTAAACTGCATGTGTGCAGTGTACTGTCCTGTGTGTGTAGACACTGTCCAGCTTCTTGCAAACATATATATGTTGACTTGTTCCAGTGTTTATGGCATAAAGAATAAAGATAAGAATATGCAACATATATTTTATTTGTACCATCAGCAGCAGTGGACAAAGTCATATAATATGTCTTCAGAGGTCGCGGTGCAGTCGGTGGACAATGTGCACTTCAGTCACATAGAAACATAGAATTTGACAGCAGATAAGGACCACTTGGCCCACCCAGTCTGCCTATTTCCCTACCTAATGGATAAGCTGCAGATCCTAGTTAACCAGCAGCCTACTTCTTTCTACCTCCACCCCCTAGAATTGCCTTATGACAGTCCCATGCATGCTTGAATTCAACCACTGTTTTTGACTCCACAACCTTCTCCAGAAGGCCGTTTCATGCATCCACAACCCTCTGTGAAAAATACTTCCTTACATTACCTCTGAGCCCCTCCTCTATCTTCAAATTGTGCCCCCTTGTTCTTGCACACCTCTTTTTTTTGAAAGATGCCACCCTCTTGGACTTTGTTGATTCCCTTGAGGTACATGACAGTTTCTATCATGTCTCCCCTCTCCCTCCATTCCTCAAGGCTATACATATTAAGCTTCTTTAGTCTCTCTTCATATGTCTTCTGGTGCAGACCCTGCACCATTTTAGTTGCCCTCCTCTGGACAGCTTCCATCCTATCTATGTCCTTGCGGATATTGGGTCTCCAGAACTGCACACAGTACTCCAGATGGGGTCTCACCAGCTGTCTGTACAGATGGATAACAACTTCCTGTTTTCTACTGGTGACACCTCTCCCTATGCATCCCAGTATCCACCCAGCCCTCCTTACTGCCCTCTCACATTGCTTGCCCACCTTTAAGTCATCTGATATGACTACCCCCAGGTCCCTTTACATTTTTGTTGTTGTTAGTATCCCACCCCCCATTGTGTACTCTTCCCCTGGGTTTTTGTTTCCCAGGTGCATTACCTTGCACTTCTTAGCATTGAATCTAAGCTGCCATACATTTGACCATTCCTCTAACCTTGCCAAGTCCCTTCTCATCCTTTCCACCCCGCCTTGTGCATCAACTCTGTTGCAGATCTTTGTGTCATCTGCAAAGAGACATACTTTTCCTTCCAGTCCCTCTGCAATGTCACTTATAAAGACATTGAAGAGGAGCGGTCCTAATACTGAACCCTGTGGTACCCCACTAGTAACCCCCCTTTCTTCAGAGTGGACTCCATTTACTATTACCCTCTGTGTCCTATTTTCCAGCCAATTCTTTACCCAGGCTATCATCTTGGGACCCACTCCCAGGCTGGCTAACTTATATATTAATCTTTTGTGTGGGACTGTGTCAAATGTCTTGCTAAAGTCTAGGTAGGCCATGTCCACAGTTCCTCCCTGATCTACTACTTTGGTCACCCAGTCAAAGCAATCTATTAGATTCATCTGGCATGACCTTCCCACTCTGAATCCATGCTGCCTTGGGTCCTGTGCCCCTCTGGCCTCTAGGTACTCGACAATTCTTTCCTTCAGAAGTGATTCCATCATCTTCCCTATCACTGAGGTTAAACTAACAGGTCTGTAGTTTCCTGCTTCTGCCCTGCTTCCATTTTTGTGAAGGGGAATCACATCTGCCCTCCGCCAGTCCTCAGGTACCACCCCATCCTCCCATGATTTGTTAAAGAGGGTAGTCCGTGGTGTCACTAGTTCTACCATTAGTTCTTTTAGAATTCTGGGATGAATCCCATCAGGCCCTATTGCGTTGTCCACCTTCAGTTTTAAGAGTTCTTTCAGACCCTTTCTTCTGTAAATGGGCTGGTATCAACTTCTGTATCCAGAGTGTTTCTATTGTTTGTTTTAGGTACCTTCCCCTCTTCATTTGTAAATACTGAGCAAAAATATTTGTTTAGTATCTCTGCCTTTTCACAGTCACCCTCTGCCCACCCCCCTCCCCTTTATTAAGCCTCACTATCACTCCCGTGGTCTTCCTTCACTCCCTGATGTACCTAAAAAAGGTTTTATCCCCCTTCTTAACTGAGTTGGCTATCTTTTCCTCTGTTCGGGCTTTTGCTGTTCTGACTGCCTTACCAGCTTCCTTTTGCTTTAACTGATACAATTCTCTGTCCTGCTCCTTCTGTGATTTCTTGTACTTTGTGAATGCTTTCTTTTTCTCTTGAACCTTCACTGCCACCTCCTTTGAGAACCATAGTGGTTTCTTACATCATTTTTGTTTTGTTTATTTGCTTCACACAAAGGCTTGTTACCTCTGTGATGGCACACATGACTTTTAGGAGATCAATTCACAGCACTCCTCACTCCTACTTTTCAACAAACTGTACCCAACAGACATGAAATATTGCTGAGGCACCCCAAATATTTTATGGTGTACAGACATTATAAAGTCGGAATGTATACTAGGTCCAGGCCACTGCCGCCACACTGTGCTACCACTGGTGCCGTGTTGTGATGTACAGCAACTTACTGTAAAACTGCCACTGCCAGTATAAACTAGGAAGACATCACTTAGTCCAGAACAAAAAATGCAAAGAAGAAATATGGTAGCACAGTGTGGTGGCAGTGGACTGGACCTGTTATATATTTTCTGACTTTATAATGTCTGTACACCATTGAAATATTTTGGGTGCCTCAGAAATATTTCATGTCTGTTGGGTACTGTTTGTTGAAAAGCTGGAGTGAGCATTGCTATGATCTCCTAAAGGTCTTGTGTACACTCTGATTATGGTGCACACTGCCCACCGACTGCACCGCTGCTGCTGATGGTACAAATAAAATATACATTATATAGTTTTATCTTTATTCTTTATACCATAAACACTTGAACAAGTCATCACATATATGTTTGCAAGAAGCTGGACAGTGTCTGCACACACAGGACATTACACTGCACACATGCAGTTTAGCAAAATATTATTGCACTGCACAATCCTGCTTTTTAACAACCACTTCATGATACCATGACAGAAAGTAAACATTTCTGATGCTCCAAAAATATTTATTTTTGGAAATAGGCATTTTGGAGTTGGAATATAACTAGGAATGGAATTAATTAATGGTGCAGTCAGTGTTTGACACAGTGTTCACACTCATTCTCAGTCAGCAGAATTAATGTGCATCCCCAACATGATACTGTCTTGTGTCCAGAAAATTCCCCAGACCAGACAAAGTGAAATGAGAGTGTAACAAGTAATGCAAAGCCTCCCAGAATTAATGGCGCACTCAGTCATGCATGCAGTGGTCACACACAGTCACCAGAATTAATATGCATCCCCAAAATGCTACTGTCTTGTGTCCAGAAAATTCCCCAGTCCAGACAAAGTGAAATGAAAGCGTAACAAGAAATGCAAAGACTCCACACTCCAAGAAGAACTAAGTACCCTGCTACTGCTGTTGGGTTTGCATGTAATACTGTAGTTGACCTGACTGTAATGGGATGATGCACAGTGTCTTTCCAAACAGTGTGCAACAAGGATAACCTGACTGGACCATTGAGTTTACTCTCCGAAATGATAAGACTGAGAATGTTGTTGGTTACCCACAGTGGGCTGCACTGACTCCAACAGGAAGGATGCCATTTGTGTGTACACTAATACTACCCTTGCTAAGCTGATTAATGTACCTGCCTGGCACCATCATTGTTTTCCACAGAACCTGACCTTAACTGTGTGATATATATATATATATATATATATATATATATATATATATATATATATATGAACTACAAAATCACACATGCCCCATAATGCAAAGCATCATGGACTGCATATGCAAATCACCACAGAATATTATGCTGGTTCAACTTTAAGCATATATATATATATATATATATATATATCAAATTCTTTATTTATCCAGGTGATCACCATTGAGCAAGCTCATTTACAAGGTGGACCTGCATTACGCAAGTCAATAATGATACATTTATACACAAGGAGATAGACAATAAAGGCAAGTGTGCACAGTGCACGGAGGCCTGCAGTAGGCAATAAATAAAAAGAAGACGAAGGAAAAAATAAATACATTTTGGCTCAGGGTATAACAAACAGTAGAGGGCAAGTCAGCAAAGGATTACACCAGATACAACAATACACCTGGTTTAATGTTCCTGGGCGATAAGGGTGTTATAGAGCAACATAGGAACTACCTGAGTAAAATGCAACAAATGAAGGGGCAAACACAGTCCTTTAGAAGCCCTCAGTGTATTGAGGTGCGAGACATGTTGTTGGGTGGAGTATGCAACCAGTATGGGTGGAGAATGGGAAAATATTAGGAGCAAATGAATACACTGCTGGGGGTGTATACTGACAGGACGGTAGGAGAGGCTAAGTTTTAGTGCTGGGATAGGTAGGGGGCTAAAGACTAGTTGTGCAGGCAGGGAGGGTGTAAGGAAGAGGCTGGGGTCATTGTGGAACAGATGCAGGCATCTGAGAGGTAATTTGCTTGAGGGTCTACCACACAGCAGAGTAACGGTAGTTTTTGGATTCAATAATGTCTGGGGTGCATACAAGAGCAAGGATCATTGGAAGCAGTTGCAGGCTTCTGTAATGTACTTAGTATAAAGGGTCTTAAATACCGTAAGACTAACGGGAGTCCTCAGTTTCAGCTATTTCTGTAATACGTTCCAGAGAGACGGTAGTACGAATCCTATAGCAGCTCTCCCAAAGTGTGTTAGGGCTTTTGCCACTTTCAGGAAGATCAGTAAACAGCTTCTTAAGGCATAGGTTCCATGCAAATTGAAAGTCAGGCAGTCAACAATGTACTGTGGTAGCTTACCAGATATAGCTCTGTATGTCCAGAGAGCTGCATTTTTATTTTGTCTGTAACGTAGTGAGGGCCAACCTATGGCCGCATATAATGAGCAGTGGTGAGTTGAGTAGGGGAGTCTGGTGATGAAGCGCAGGGCTCTGTGGTAAAGTATATCCAATTTACCAAGGTATGAAGTAGCACATTGGCTGTATATAAAGTCAGCATAGTCAGTTAGGGAAATGAACATAGACTGAACTAGCTGTCTCTTTGCCTCTGAAGTTAGTACGTGTTTCAACCTAAAAAAGAAACCTAGTCTTTGCCTCAGTTTTTTTTAGCAAGTCCTCCATATGGTCAGCAAAGGAGAGTTTGTAGTTGAGCCAAACCCCCAGGTATTTGAATTTCGGTACGAATTCCAGGGTTTCTCTTAGGAGAGTGGTGATGGGTGGCAGAGCGGAGAAGGCTACATGGTTGTAGGGTGGTAGAAGCATTGCCTAGTCTTTTTTGCGTTAAGTAGCAGTTTTTTACAGAGGAACTGAGATTGAAGTATGTTGAAGTTGGCTTGTAGGTCACTACAGGTGGTTTC
Organism: Neoceratodus forsteri; assembly: GCA_016271365.2. Lineage (NCBI taxonomy): Eukaryota > Metazoa > Chordata > Ceratodontiformes > Ceratodontidae > Neoceratodus > Neoceratodus forsteri. Next base: position 707,232,450 of record CM057455.1, read on the forward strand.
AGGAGTAGGGTGGCTTAGGTAGATCGCTGTGTCATCTGCAAAAAGATGAATTTTAGCTTCACTGATGCCAGAGTCACTATTGTTAATATAGAGGGCAAAGGGGAGAGGACCCAGGATGGATCCCTGTGGGACGCCTCTTTTTAATAGATTTGGAGGGAGAGTTCACCTTTAGCCTTGACCTGATGGTGCCTATCAGAAAGGTAGCTGTGGAACCAATGCAAGGAGGTAGAGTCTAAACCAATATCTTTTAATGATGAGAGTAGGAGGCAGTGGTCGACAGTGTCGAAGGCCTTACTTAGGTCTAGAAAAACGGTGCAGACAGATTTTTTTGTTATTTAGTTCATGTTGCCAATCATTTGTCACTTTGGCCAGGGCTGTGATTGTGCTGTGTTTAGTTCTGAATCCAGATTGCATCAGGTTTAGCAGGTTGGTATCATCTATGAATGATTTTAGCTGAAGGTTCACAATTTTTTCCAAGAGTTTTGATAATACTGGGAGAAGGGAGATGGGCCTGTAATTGTTTAGGTCACAGAGGTCTCAGGATTTGAACAGCGAAATGACATGTGCAGTCTTCCACAGTTTGGGGAGGGTCCCTTGAGAAAGGGACAAGTGAAATAGGTGCATAATCGGTGTGGCCAAGACATGGTAGGCAATGTTTAGATAGTATGGGTCGAAGGTGTCAGCACCAGCACTTTTCCTGGTGTCTAGCTGGAGGAGGAGATCTTTGACCTCTTTTTGTGAGACAGGAGAGAATGAAAATGCTGTAACTGAGGGACTGGATTCTGATGGTTGTGCGATGAGCTGGGAGCGGAGGCTACATGCAGAGGAATTAACAAAAGCTAGCCCTTCAGTAGCGAAGTCGTCGTTGAAGGCTTGTTGTTGATAGTTACACTGTTAGAAATAATTTGTGAGGGGAGGGTGTTTCTTGTGGTATTGCCGGATAGATCTTTTATTGTGGACCAGAACATGGTAGGACTATTAGAGGCAGTGTCGAGTTCGGAGCGATAGAAGTTGGATTTGGTTTCCCAAATTAGCTTTGCGCAATGGTTTCTGGCTATTCTGAAAAGATGCCAGTCTTCGTCTTTGCGAGATTTGAGTGCTAGCTTCCAGAGCTTGTCTCTTTTTTTTAATATTTTTTATATATATAATTTATTTATTTATATATATACTGTATATATATATATATATATATATATATATATATATATATATATACACGTAATCATTGTTTTGTTTTGTGTCACAGGCCATATAGTCATGCTTGGGTGTGCATTTCTGTGTTGATGAGGAATTATGGCGTTGGAATATTGTCAAGCCAGTGAAGGTAAGTATTGTTTTTTTTTTTTGGGGGGCATTTCAATTTCAAGAAAGATTCAGAAATGGTTGGTTTGAGCAGCCTGGTGGTGCTAAGGGTTGAGGTGCTGGATGCCACACCTTGTACCACACCGGCGACCCGGGTTCGGGAGTGGACTCGGGTCGATGGGGGTCGGCCGGGAGGGAGAAGGATTGAGCACCCAATGGCTGCTCTCCTTCTCTGGGGAGGGGGGTCATACTCTCTGCTGCGATACCGCCACCTGTTGTGGGAACCTCAGGGTGGTCGGTACAGCTGGGGAGACACTCTATGCAAGGGAAGATGTTAGCAGAGGACCAGCTTCGATGTGCGTCTCCATGCACACCTGCAGCCTTGTCCTCATTTCACACCAATGCTGGGGATTCAGCAGAACACCAGAAAATACTCTGCCTTGATCTAGGCGATGAGCCTCAGCATTGGTTCTGAGGCAGCACCCGAGAAGCAGACTCTGCTGTGCGCAGTCCTAACAATGCTCAGGGGGAGATGTGGGGGATCTCCACCGCCCTGCCCAGAGGGTAATCCGAGGCCCTGAAGGTATGAGGGTAGCGTTAGCACTCTAGGGGCATACTCCTTGGGGCTGCAGATTGGGATCTACTAGGGGAGCTCTGACAGAGGGATCAGTGGCAGCAGTAGGAGGACAAAGAAATAGTAAAAAAAAAAGAAATGGTTGGTTTATTGTTTGGTAAATTCTTCACAGGTTTTATCTGCATCCTCCTCCTCTAGTCCAGTACTGATGGTCATCGTCATGGATTCATACTATCTGTTGTGTTATGTCTGCTAGCCCTGGGGGTATGATGTTGAACTTGTTATTTGGAGAAAGCAACAATGAGAGCACACAGCCTCAGAAAGTTCCCTCCTAAAAGAGATGAACAAGGAGTTATTAGTACTTGATTGCGGTAACACATTATGTTTAAAGTGTGGCTATTCCATCCTATCATATATGCTGATTATTGAATCGTGACCATGAAGATGAAGAACGTGATTTATCTTGGAGTCAGAGTCATGATAAGCGTCTGGTGTGACATGACTAATGATAGTAAACTGTACACGAACTCGAATACCTAGAGCTGTACTTCCCTGACCTGTACCACACAAAACTACCTTATTCTAAAACTCATATTAATGAGTACAATGGTGAAGCTGAGACCCGATATACTATGAAACAGGCTTACATACAACTAACAACAAAAAAAACATACGGTTTTGTGTTTCGTGATCGTGACCGTGAAGATGAAGAATGTGATTTGTATCATGAGAGACTCGTGACGATCGCCCTGACTTAAAAACACACATTAATGAGTACAATGTTCACACAGAGATGTGCACCACACCAGTACTCTGAAGGGAAGCCAAACAAACAACTGTTAACTTAAGTTACAGATGGAGATTGGGCCCTAAAAAGATGCAAATGCACAGACAGAGTAAGATTGTGTTGCGCACTCAAGAGATGCAGACGTAAAGGCAAAACAACACCTAACCAGTGATCACAAGTCACAAATCCAAATCTGGAAAAGAATACCTTTTGCCGGTTTGGATGGTGGTGGGGGGGGGGGGCAGTGCACTGCAGTAACAGTCTACTACCAGTAAAGATACCACAAAGCAGTACAAAAAATCACGTAGGTGCAGTGGATAGCAGGTTCACACTGCTGCAATTACTGTGTGGCACAATAAAGTGTGTCTGATTTGATGGCACACGGCACACACACACTCACACACACACTACAAAAATGCAGATGATATTGAAAACTTCATTAATATAACCAAATCTTTTAAACACACTGAAATTATGCACTGCTGCACCACAACAATCAGCAAAAAAATTAAAAAAGTTAATTAAAATATTACTGTGTGTACATTAACAGTTATACAAGAAAAATACATCCAAAACAAAAAGACTACCTTTTTCTCCCAATTTTAACCTACCTCCACCACAGATACGCTTCACACTTCAAGTGTCTGTCAGTACACAGATTGAATGTTCTGAATTTAACATTCAAAATCCACACACAAACAATAAACATAGATACATAGATACATAGACAGTGTCGGCAGATAAGGGCCTATGGCCCACCCAGTCTGCCCATTTGAGCTTGTAAGTTCAGTTTATGTTTTCCGAGAAGTCTGTTGCCACTTACCCCTGACCTCCAGAATTCCTTTATGTCTATCCCATGCATTCTTAAATCCCGTGATTGTTTCAGCCCCCACCACTTCCTCTGGCAGGGTGTTACACTTGTCCACCACCACCCGTTCTGTGAAGAAATTCTTCCTCACGTTTCCTCTGAATCGTCCTCCCTCCAACTTCATCCCAAGCCATCTAGTCCTGGAACATCTTTTTCGCTTAAAAATAGTGTATTCCTGCACCCTGTTCCTCCCTGTAAGATACTTGTATGTCTCTATCATATCCCCTCTCTCCCTCCTCTCCTCCAGGGAGTACATGTTCAGTTCCTTCAACCTGTCCTCATAGGACTTGTGATGCAATCCATGCACCATCTTTGTTGCCCTCCTCTGAACCTTCTCTACCCTGTGTATGTCCTTACGTAGGTAAGGTCACCAGAACTGTACACTGTACTCCAGGTGGGGCCTCACTGAGTGTCTTGTATGGTGGAATTATGACCTCCCTTTTCCTGCTGGTGATGCCCCTGCCTATGCATCCCAGCATCCTATTTGCTTTACCTGCTGCCTTGTCACACTGTTTCCCTGCCTTGAGGTCATCAGAGATGATAACCCCAAGATCTCTTTCCTGCTTGGTGCACGCTATATCCTCACCCCCCAACTGATATATTGTGCCAGGGTTTTTGTGCCCCATATGCATTATCTTGCACTTATTTGCATTGAATTTCAACTGCCAAACCCCTGACCATTCTTCATGTTTCTGCAGGTCCCTTCTCATTCTGTCTACACCCTCTTGTGTGTCTACTCTGTTACAGAGCTTTGTGTCATCAGCGAACAGTGAAATTCTGCCTTCTAGGTCCTGCGTAATGTCACAGATGAAGATGTTGAAAAGGACTGGTCCCAGCATTGATCCCTGTGGTACCCCACTGGTCATTCTTCCCTCTGTGGAGTGACAGACATTTACCACCACCCTCTGTGTCCTGCCGCCCAGCCAGTTAACTACCCACCACACTACTGTCCTGCCCACACCCATATTCCCCAGTATGTGTAATAGTCTTCTATGTGGCACAGTGTCAAAGGTCTTGCTGAAGTCCAGATAGGCCATGTCCACTGCCCTCCCCTGATCCACCTCCCTAGTCACCCAGTCAAAAAATTCAATGAGGTTGGTCTGACATGACCTCCCCCTGGTGAAACCATGCTGCCTTGGGTCCTGTAGTCCATTGACATCCAGATGTTCCATCAATCTCTCCTTCAGTAGTGCTTCCATGATCTTCCCCACTACCGAGGTGAGGCTGACTGGTCTGTATTTCTCCGCTTCCTCTTTGTTCCCACTTTTGTACAAGGGGACTACATCTGCTATCCTCCAGTCTTTGGGTACCTCCCCTGTTTCCAGTGATCAGCTAAACAGGATAGCCAGAGGTTCAGCCACCACCTCTCTTAGTTCTTTAAGGACCCTGGGAAACCCCATCTGGCCCCATTGCTTTATCAACTCTTATTACTTCCAGTCTTCAGGACCCTTTCTGTAAAGGGACTTGTGTCCATTTCTGCACCATTCTCACCCCTTGTACTCCCTTCAGACCCATTACCCTCCTCTTCCTCAGTAAAGACTGAGCAGAAATACTTGTTCAATATGTCAGCTTTACTGTTGTGTCCTCCACACGGCCCCATCCTCCCCTTCAGTCTCACTATCCCTCCCTTTGCCTTTCTTTTTCACTTATATACGTAAAAGGTTTGTCACCTCTACCCACTGATTTTGCAATGTGTTCTTCTGTCCGAGCTTTGGCTTCCCTTACTGATCTCCCTGCCTCCCTTTGCTTCTCCTGGTACTTCTCCCTATCCCCTTTTGCCTGTGTCTTTTTGTATTGCCTGAATGCAATCTTTTTGGCTTTCACTTTCTTTGCTACCTCTTTGGAAAACCATAATGGTCTCCTCTTCCTTTTCCTCTTGCTATCCTGCTTAATGCATAATTCTGTTGCTCTTGTAATCCCCATTTTAAATACTGCCCACTGTTCCTCAACCTCTGATTCCTGCCCCATTCCCCTTAATGCCTCTTTCAAATATCTCCCCATTTTCCCAAAGTCTGCCCCCCTAAAATCCAGGATACATGTTCTTGTGTGGTTTGGTTCTGCTCTTTCTGTGATTTCAAACCATAATGACTGGTGGTCACTGTTCCCCATGTGCTCCCCCACTGTTACCCCATCACACTGTCCCTGTTTGTGAGCACAAGGTCCAGTATTGCCTTCTGCCGAGTTGGATCCATGACCAGTTGCTTGAGAAGGCACCCTGAAGAGTCAGGATAAATCTGCTCCTAGTTGAAGCTGCTGCTGGGATGCTCCAGTCCACGTCTGGAATATCAAGTCTCCAACTAGTACTACCTCACCTTGTCTGCCATCCTTTGGATGGCTAGCATCAGATCCCATCTGTTTCTTCCTCCTGGACTGGTGGTCTATAGACCACACACCTGTGCAGATGGCTGGCCCCATTTTCCTTTCCAGCTTAACCCACAGTATCTCTCCCCCATTTTGTCCCTCCTGGATCTCTGTGGCCCTTATGTCATTTTTCACATACAGTGCCACTCCTCCTCCCTTCCTGCCTGCCCTGTCTCTTCTGAATATGTTGTAGCCAGGCATGGCCATCTCCCAGTCATGGTTATCATTACACCAGGTTTCAGTGAAGGCCACAATGTCCAGGTCTGACTGCACCATGACAGCCTCCAGATCTTCCATCTTGTTGCTAAGGCTCCTGGCATTTGCACTCATGGCTTTCCATGATTTGACCTACCTAGACTGTTTTGCTGTTCTACTCCAGCCCCTTCCTTGGTTGTTCTTTATCCCTGGTTCTCCTTGCTGTCTGCCCTTCTGCTGAATTTTGCCCCTTTTCTGCCTATCCACTCAATGATATGAGCACAGGAGGATTTCCTACAATCGATGTACTATGTTTTGAGCAAAAAAAAAAAATGGCTCAAAAAGGCTTTTTTAACAGTTTTTAGACTATTTGAATCACAAATCTCTGAGATAAAACTGTCTCCATCTACCACTACACACACACACTACAAAGAACTGAGGCTGTGCAGAAGAATCTAGAGCCCATGTGACCTGCAATCCCATGAATCACTGCACAATTCATCTTGGAGCTCAATAACAAGGAGAAGTGATGCGAAGTACATTGATTACATAGATTTCATAGATTTATCAAGCTGTATTTAGACATAATAGTCCTTAAAGCTTGCCACTATATTCAAATATATATTTAAAAAGTAACAAATTTATACTTATCACAGAGGGCAGTGTCCAGGTTTTTTTTAATGCATCCATACTGGGGCTATTAACTATTTCATCCGGTAGTTCGGTCCAAATAAAAACAACCCTGCTACTAAACCAGTATTTTCTATGTAGGGTGTTCCATTTTGGTGCTAGCAGTTGTTTAGTATGCCCTCTTGTGTTAAACTTCTTTTTTATTTGGATGATACCTAACTGGTTGCTAAGAATGGGATCATTTAGTGCATTAAATACATGACCCATATCTCCCCTTAACCTTCTATATTGTAGTGTAAACAGATTAAGTGATTTAAGTCTAGTCTCATATGTCATGTTTTTCATACCTTTGATAGCTTTGGTAAATCTGCGTTGTACTCTCTCGATTTTAGTTATATCTTCTTCATGGTATGGTGACCATACCTGAGCACAGTACTCAAGCTGAGGCCTAACCAAGGCATTATATAGGGGAAACAGTACCTCTTTAGTTTGGCTTGATATATGCCTCAATATACAATTAGGGTTTTGGTTGGCCCTATTAAACTGGTTACTACAGTGTGTTCTGAATTTTAAGTCAGGATTGATTATTATACCCAGATCTCTTTCCTGTACAGTTTCTTGTAGAATTGTACTCCTTAATTTATAATTATAATGCATGTTATTTTTACCCAAATGCATAACTTTACACTTGGTAGGATTTAATTGCAATCTATTAATAGTAGCCCAACTTGAGATATTATCCAGGGCTGTTTGGAGTGTTATGCTACTGTACTTCCTGTTTGATCTAGTACGGTTCCTATTCGACAGTCATATCTATGTACTTCGCTTTAAAATTGGTGCAGAAGTGGTTGGGGAAAAATGGAGTAATGTGAAGTCATTGTTATAAATGGACCTTGTGTTCCTCATTATGACGCGAAGTTCTCCACTTCACATTGCAGATTACTTCATGGATTCCACATTACTCCATGAATTGCTTCACGGAGTGAATTTTGGCCACTTCACCCACCTCTAATCCTCGACAACATTCCGTAATCCATAAAAAAGGTTCATGCACCCCACTACCCAGGATGCACCTGGAAATAAGTTATCACAGCTCAGTGTGCCTTTCATGATAAAAAATTACAAATACACATTACATGACAGCAGCATATATGCTCCTTACAGTTTTTTTTTTTGCACGCAAGGCTTATTCTGGTGCTTAAATCATAATGCCCTACTTATGACATAATAGTTATTTCAACACTAACAGATGGTGATGTCATATTCAGTGGATTATGAATTCAGCTGTTGAGCAGGCCTCAGTTATAAATACACAGCAAGGGGAAAGGATTAATTTTTTATGTTGCTGTCCTTAATAAAAAAGAAAAAAAAAGTTTGAAATTTATAGTTCTACCATTTTTAATAGTTTTTATATTTTTTACTGATGTCGGTTGATGCCAACTCTAAGTGTGTTGCTGGTGATTGTATCCCCTCTTTAAACAATGGATTTCTTCATTTAAATGATGGGTCATTGATAACCTTCAAATAGGAAACTCGGTTTATTCTAAAGTTCAGTTTGGGGTAACAAGTTCAGTTAATCTAAATTCACTACATGGAAATGATGAATGCATAGCAATACCTTAGGTTTTACTTAGAATGCCCACATGGGATTAGGCTCATAGCAGAATGCCCAGAACCAGTTGGACTCATACCACATATGCTTGTCCCAAGTGCAGTACTAAGGGGATGCTGTACTGTCTGGGTGTGCTGTCCTTCGGATGAGGCATTAAACTAAGGCCCCATCTACCTATTCTGGTGGTTGTTCAGGTGGATGCTAAAGATCTCATAGCACTTCTCAAAAAGAGTAATGGAATTTCCCCGGTGTCCTAGTCAAATTTTCTCCATTCACTTAAATATCACCAACAGCTAAATAGGAGGAATTTCAGTTGGTTTGCATCTGTATCCTTCCCCCACCCACCACCGTACAAGGCTGAAAATGGGCAATATTGTCTAGCCCTCCATTCCAATTCAATGAAAGCTAAATATTTACATGCGTACATAAATTATACTAACCTTCCAATTCTACAGTGTTGCCAGTCACCATTGGTAGCAGTAATATGGATTAGTCAGGTAACGTACTGCTGCAGTATAGCTGTGTAGTGTTATTACCCCCTACAGATGCATTATGATCAAAATAAATGGTCAGTTTGGCAAATGGTGTTTGTGTTACTGTAACTGCAGCTCATGGTAGAGTCTAAGTAAAGACTGCTCAAGCATTTAAATGTACAAAACCAACCGCAAAGCGATTGTCACTGAATTTCTCCATGAAAATGAATGATCGATCGTAACTGTGAAATGGCTTTTGCTAACTACACCATTCACATGCATGGAAAATATTATGAATCATAGAGCCACCCCCCAGGATAAAGCACTCTTTAATTCAATTTTTTCAGTTCTCTACATGACAATTTGCAGTAATTACCATTGTATTACACTGTTTACCAGTTTCCACAGTATTTTATAAGAGACCACTGGCTGTACGACTGTGCTTCATCCTAAGCAAGTGAGGCAGTGAATAAGAGAACAAGAGAGAGAGAGTGTGTGTGTGTGTGTGTGTGTGTGTGTGTGTGTGTGTGTGTGTGTGTGTGTCTGTGTGTCTGTGTGTATTTGTCACCAAAAAGCTAGTGCAGTAAAAACTCAAAAATTGAGGAGGTGGATACCAGTGATTATGAAGAAGCACATAATGGAAGGTTCTTCACCTCAGCAGCGGCTCTCAACATCCATATTGTTGGCTGAAAAATGCTGCCAGTAGCATTTACTGCCCAAACAAACTGATAAAGCTTCTAAGCAATTTTTGAAACCCAGTAAGGAGTACAGGGCACCCTATCAGAGGAGTCATGATGCAAATGATGGCAAAAGTGTCAAAAGAACTTCTGATCAGCTGTTGCCTGCAGTTGCTGGCAAGACAAAAATGAAAAGAAAAACACATTCTTGCCACTGCACCCACATGGGAGAAGAAGCAGGCAGTTCTTGTAATGTGAGTTATGCCATATGCAGATGACAACATGTGGCAGTTTGTTTGTTTCTTTATTTATTGTGTTCAGAAGACCTTTGAACTCAATAGCTTTTTTCCAAAGGTGTTCAAGTCAAACAAGTTACAAACAACAACAATCTGTGATTCCAAGCTATGGGAAACCTTACCACTTCTGTCACCCTCCCTCCCCAGGCTCAGGTCATGCAAGCAAAACCTGTCATGGTGGAGGTGTATGAGGAAGATGAAAAGGAACCCACTGAGACTGAGGTTTTCCCTGAATAGTACTTTGGTTCCCCACCTAGAGTGAATGAGGATTCTACATAATATTCCTTATTTCTCAGACACCCAGTCGACACCCTTGATATTCCCTCAGAGGAAACAGAGGAGGATATTTAAGAGATTGATTTTATGAATGTGTTAGGCCTGACATCAACTAAGATACTGACAGTGCCAGTACATAATGTCAGTGTTAGTGGCTCAGTAAGTAGCACACTCGCCTCTGAGGCCGGGAGATCAGAGGGCTGTAGGTTCAGTTCCCACATCTGGCACTTGGGTTAATATCCCAGTACTGACACTGTAGTGCAGCATGAGGGGGTGCTGCACTTCTGAGATGCTGTCTTTCAGATGAGGCGTTAAACCAAGGTCCCATCTGCCTGGATTTGTGGTACTTCAGGTGGATGTTAAAGATCCCATGGCACTTATCGAATAGAGAAGGGGGACATTTTTATTTAGGAGAAACTGTACATTAAATTCCAAAGAAACATGATACATAAAAAAACAGAAACAAGAAACCCCCCCCAAAAAAATGGTCTAAGAAAACTATCCTATTTTATCCTTAAGGAACGGTACCATTGTCCAACGGAGGACCCAACAATCTGAATGCATATGTTGTTTTTCAAACATACATTGTTTCAAGAGTTCATTCTCCATAAAAATAACAGTCTGCTTAGGTTCTTGATACAGTTGCTATAAAACAAATTTACATCTTGTTTGCCATAAAACAAACTTTATAAAGGTGAAAATGATACGTATTGTTCCCTTATATCTACCCAAGTCCTGGAAAGTAAATCCACCAACAATTTCTTCATATGAAATATTATTCCAGTATCCATTATGCCACCTAGTGGCTATTATACCCCATATAGATTTAACATATGGGCATTCAATAAAAAAATATACCATTGATTCCTCTTGTGTAATACAAGATAACTTTGAGCACATACGTTCCTCCATTTTTTTATGTTTAGCATTACCGTTCACAAAAAGACAGCAATGTGCACTTAACCAACAAATATCCCATATTCTTGGTGGAATATAATGGTCTTTCAAAGATTCCAATACAAGTTTAGTATAACCCGGCTAAAGGAAAGAAATGGTGGCTTAACAGACATATTAATTGTAGAATAAAGTGATTTAGCGGTGATTTTAGACAATATATTAAACTGTAACTTCCAGGTTTTTAATTTACTAAGAGCAGGCCTGAAAAAAAACACAACCCTCTTAACCTGTGCTTACAAAACCCCTTGCTCAACCCAAACATTATAAAGAGGCTTTAGCCATTCACTAGCAAATAAAGACCATATAGCGAGACTTGGTTTAGTCAACTCAATGAAATTAACATGGAAAAAATTACAAAAGAAAAAAAGTACTGGATTAATTAAATTTAACCCGCCTTCTGCTTCCGATAAATGTATTATTTCACCTTTAATAGGGTTCAGGTGGCTTCCGGATATTATCAGAAATACGAGTCCTAATAGTGTAGTTTCCAAAGATTTAGGTAAAGGATAAACAGAACTAAGGAAAATAAATATTGGGAGAAAAAAGGTTTTAATTACCGACACCTTTTTATTTTTAGTCTGGTTCCATTTTTTCCAGACTTCCACCTTTGTTTTTGCAAATTCTAATTTCTTTGTCCAATTATATACACCATTATCCTCCCATCCAAACCAAATTCCCAAACACTGAAGGAGTCAGTAGACACCTGAATACCTTTCCAGGACATAGGAGAAATACTGGAATTATTTAATGGATAAATAATACTTTTTCCAATGTTCAAACTCACTCCAGATAATCTAGAAAATTCTTCAATACAATTGAGAGCCTGAACACATGAAGCATAATCAGCTACTAGAACACATAAATCATCTGCATAAGCAGTCACCTTAATGTCTATATCACCCCCCAGTGTAGGGATCCCAACAATACTTGAATCCTGCTGGTTAAGATGAAGCAGTGGATCCAGACACAAGACATAGAGTAAAGGACTGAGTGGACATCCCTGTCTTACTCCCCGTGATATATCAATATAAGATCCCAGCTGACCATTAACAAAGGGCATTGCCCTGGCATTATTATACAACAACAAGATCCAGTTTACAAAACTAGCTGGAATTCCATAATGTGTTAATATTAAAGAAATGTAATGGTGTGGTACACGATCAAAGGCTTTTTCCTGATCTAGGGACATGACAAATCCCTGAGTTTTACCATCCTTACCCTTTTCTATAATCTCCCAAAGTTATAATAAATTATGCGTAATTGAGCGTCCCAAGCCAGAACATGTTTGAGTTGATGTAATTAGCAGTGAGGCTATACTAAGCAGGCAATTATGTAAAATTTTCAATAACATTTTATAATCAGTATTTTACAAACTCAACGATCTCCAATTATCCAAAATTCTTCTGTCACCGTTCTTATAAATCAAAATATGTACTGCTACACAAAAATGCATATCGTCCTGAAGGGTACCCAACACTGTATTAAATACCATCATTAATATAGTCTGTAATACCTCAATGAATTCTACATAAAATTCAGAAGAAAGGCCATCAGTGCCTGGGGCTGTGAACTTTTTCAAATCATTAATAACCTCTCCAATCTCAACTTTAGAAATTGGGAAAGTAAGATTCCTTAAAAGATCCTCAGGTATATTTGAAACCTGAACCGATGACAAAAATGAGTTTAGTTGTGAAATATCAATTGGAATCATTCGATACATGTCGGATAAATATTGTGAGACAACCTATAATATTGCTGACCTATTGGACACACAAGTCCCATGTCGTAGCTTAACAGAATCCAGTAGTCTATCAGAGGCCATGTGTGAGCAGGCTTTAAAGACCTCACCAAACCCAGTTTTACCTGGGGAGCAAATCCTATGCTCATTTAGCATAGCTGCAGCTCTTGAATATTGTAAGGACAACATCTCTTTTTTTAGATTAAGGATCTGTGGTGTCAACCCAATATGTTGAATATTAATAACAGAATAGAGTTTATGACATTGGAACTGAAGTTTAAGATAATCTTTATACTGACTCAACCTACTTTTAGAAGAATGTGTCTGAAACACTATTTTTAAACCTCTTTTTGTTTCCTGCCTCCATGTACTAAGGTTACCCACTAAACATGCAACAGACATTTGTGCCTTAAGATATTCAATAATTTTGTGTTTTATCCTCTGTTCCTTTAAAAGTGTAATGTTTAGTTTCCAGTATCCTTTACCATGTCTTGGCCCAATATCACCTCCCAGTACAATCAGAAGGACTACATGGTCAGAAGTCTCTAAAGGAATGATATCTGCCCTTGAGATAGTGATATTCTTTTTTGTAAATATACTGTAAAGTCAATTCTAGTAGAAAGTGCACCTCTATAATAAGTATGAACCCCCTGCTGTATGAACACATCAAAAGGAATCTTGTAGGCTACTCTGGTTAATAAGCAAAGTAAGAGAGTTGGAATCACAATACATTTTAGTTGCATTTGCTCCCCTATCCAGTACACAGTTAAAATCCCCCCCCCATATCACTATTTTTGTTGTGTATAAATAAGGACTGACTTTTTGATATAGATCAATACGTTCCCTTTTTGTGAGAGGGGCATAGATGTTAATCACTCTCCACCCAAATCCCTTAAAGGTAAAATCTAAGAGAAGAGCTCTACCTTCTGATATATCTACAAGATGTGACACCCTAAACCCATCCCCTTTAAACAATATCCCCACTCCCTCACAAACTCCTGTGCCAAATGAAAAAAAGAGGGGCCCAACACCGCAATTGTTGTGCTGAATGAACTAAAGAAAGAGTGTTTAACCAAGTATCCTGTAATAAGCTAATGTCACAATGCAGGTCTTTTAACACAGATAGAGTTTTCAACCTACGTGTGGGATTCTGAATACTATTCACATTAATGGATGCTATCCCTAAACAGGGAAAGGCCATAAGTGCAATATGCAGGATACTTTAAGGAGATTTCCTTTATCTAGAACTCCTATGAATTCTGGTCTGAATCCTAGGAACCTGGTCCTTATCAGCTCCCTCTTCAATTCTTTCCCCATCAAATTCAGAGGAGAAAGAAGCAAGGGAAGAAGCTTCCGAATCTCCTCCTTGTTCAGAATCTACTGTTGAGGACCTAAGAACAGCACATTTATTTGAAAAAATAATACCTTCATCCCCTAGGATGCTAGCTTTAGCAACTTTAGACTTAGGTCGTGTTTGCTTCATACCCCTTTTTTTTTTAATTACTCTTAACCATGGGGGAAGAGGCATCTGGATTTCCATGTCCTTGGTCACTAAAGGCAATCCAGAAACTTCAGGAGAAAGTACAGTATCAGTACTCTGAGGAGGTACTATGGGGGGGTAGAAATTGTTTCTACATTCACATTGAGGGTTTCAGCATTAGAAGGGCCCGAAGGGGGGGGAGGTGGAGATGGAGCGTTTGTATGCTCCGGAGGGGCCTGACTAGTTTTCTGTTTTCATTTCTGTATTTCTTTTTTCTGGGCTTCTTGTAAAATAAAATCCTGGCTAACACGATCATGTCTCTTGTGAGTAGCCCAAGGGCAGGCTCTAAAAGCATGCCCAACATGCTCACATAAATTACAATGTAAATCCTCAGTGCAATCCAAGCTATGGTGGCCAAAAGCTAAACACAAATTACATTTAATTTTGTCACATGCTGATCCCAAATGAGTATATGCCCCATATCTAAAGCAAGTTCTTGGCTGACCAGGGTAAAAACAATGGCCTCTCTCATTACCCAAAAATAAACTATTAGGAAGATGTACTGATCCTAAAGTATTATGCCTTAAATGAACCTGTATAACCCACCCCCGATTCCAAAGATAGTCCTCATCAAAAACAGGTCTAGGATTCCCCAACACATCATAGTGTTTCTGCAACCAGTAAACAATGTCATGAATAGAAACAGCTTCATTATGAAATAAACTGGTGACATTTTTTTATAGACGGTTTTGTCAGTGGTATTGCCTTGAAAGGCAAGCATAGTTCAGTGTATTTGAAAGCATCATATTTGGTCCAGAATCTGTCAAGCCACTGTGGAGAAATAAAACTTATATCATAAAGGACAGAGCCAGAAACATGTATCAAAGCATGCATTTCTGTTGAAAAAAACAAAAAACAAAAGATCCCTTAAATAAATCATGATCAATACACAAGCAATCAGGAGCTACTTCCAGGCTCCCAAGATATTCCAGGTGAACTGCATTGCATCTTTGCAAGGGGGGGGGATCCTGTAAAGGGGTCCTTCCTCCAAAAAGACTCCCAAGCAGTCTTTGCATGCTCTTGAAAATTAGGAGCAGTTCTAGGAGCGTCTTGCCCCTCACCCCCTGACTCAGCCCAATGAATCAATGCTACACCTTCGTCTTCTGAAATTGAAGACTATGACTTTTTGGGGGCTT
Organism: Neoceratodus forsteri; assembly: GCA_016271365.2. Classification (NCBI taxonomy): domain Eukaryota; kingdom Metazoa; phylum Chordata; order Ceratodontiformes; family Ceratodontidae; genus Neoceratodus; species Neoceratodus forsteri. Next base: position 707,247,872 of record CM057455.1, read on the forward strand.
AAACCAGGCTGGGAAACACTTTCCTGAGTAGAAGTACACTGCTGTGCTAATCCCTGGGCAACAGCTGTAACATTATCAGGTACAGACCCAACTGTACTAGGAGGAGAAGAGTCCCCTGGGATCGGGCTATGGGCCGGATCTGGGATCCAAATCCCTGCAGTGCCCCACTTCCAACTTGCAGCTAGTAGGGAGCACTCCAAAGATGATGGGGGAGGATCCCCAAACAGGCTGTGCTGTCAAATCAGCCTCTCTACCTTTCCATAACCCCAGTGAGGAAACAATTGCAAAAGAGCACTGTTCAGAAAAACTGTTAGGTGTACTTACAGAAGGAGTAGTGTGAGAAAACAAGTCAGAATTAATTGCTTCTGTCAAGGGATTTTGCAGCTGTAACTGAGAAGCATTCACCAGAGGTGACTCAGGTGTCTGGAATGAAGGTAAAGTGATGTCCTCGTTAGGGTGAGGCATACCATCCTGAACAACGTTTTTCATAGCTATATCTTGCTGTAAGATTAGCTTTGCTGCGTCTTGCATAAACTCAACAGAAAAATCCAGGACCTGATCAGTAGCAGTGTCAGGCATCGCAGTTTTTATTATTGCACTTTTAGTAGGAGCACAATACAATTCCTTATTTTTGCTGCAGAATATTATGTAACCAACAGTCATCAGAATCAAAAAGTCCATGACGTCCTTGTTCTTGGATCTGAGAGGTGGGAAATTGTTTCATACTCATTGCATTTGACACATCCAAGTTCTCTAGTGTGGTCTCCTGAGCTGGACCTGTGGGCTGGGAGACCTTCTCACCCACAGCTACACCAGCAGTATGATCCTTCAGTACACCTTCCTCCATAGCAGCAGCTCCCCCTACTGACCAAGAGTAGGGGAATTTTTATTGAAAAGAGGACTCCAAAACAAAGAAAAAACAATTTCAAACATCAAGAGTCATAGCAAAAACAGAAGAAAGAACAAATGAAACATCATAAATAATAAAAGGAAGCTAAACAGTCGTCACCCAATGTTCACAATTGACCCACAAAAATGTACCCCTTACCACACCCAAAAACTTCAAGTCAAGATTCTGAACTTTTTGCAATGTTTGTCTCATATTACAAAGTATCTCATCATACAATATTATTCTTTGTTGCATAACCCATAAGCATCTAGATTGCCAAATATAAAATCGAAGGATGGAAAAAATCAGTAATAAGGTTTCAACATGATACATAGACCATTCCCCATTATGTACCAAATACAATAATGTACAATAATTAAGAGAAGCAAACAATGGCTCATTCTACTTGGAAGCCAAATATATCCAAAAATTTTGAACATAAGGACAGTCCAAAAAAAGGTGCTCTTAGGTTTCCAAAACAGCAACACAAGGTTCCTTGGCACAATACCTATCATTAATCTGTTTATGTTTATGATTGTTACCTACAGGCAATCTACCATAAGAACTCAACCATGCACTATCCCAAACAAAACTGGGCAATCGTCTATTAGATGAAAACTTAAGAACCATATCCAAGGATTCCTGAGGGCAATCTGGAAAAAGCACAACATCGGAAAATTCCTTAGAGACAACATGATGATACAATTTTTTCCTATTCATAGTTTCCAAATTAGAAACAGTAACACCCCATTTCAACAAGCATTTAAATGTTTCCAAGCCATATTTCAGAAAAAATGGAAGTTTTGCCAAGAGTGCCGATCTACCCAGTTTCCAAAGGGGTAACCCCTTAGAGAACCAGGCCCACACATAAGGATGCCAAGTCTTTCCCCTTGGCTGTAAGAGAGGACTCAAATTGTAAGACACAAAAATGCTAACAAAAAAAGCCACGGGGTGAATCATCGCCACACCACCTTCCCGTATACTCCTATACGTATACCCCCTTTTGATGGGGTTTAACCTACTGCCCCAAAAGACTTGGAACAAAACACGAAATAAAGACATAGCTAAAGATAAGGGGGAGGAAACACATAACTGACATACAAAAAAATAGTAACCACCAAAGTTTTAATCAACAAAACCCTCTTACGTTTGGCAATTTGTCTCCCTTTCCATCTAGCCACAAACCCCTTAGCTTTTTCAAGTCTCATAGACCAGTTAGCATATGCCATATCACCAAGACCATAGTCAACCCCCAAAATAGTTAAAGGAGCTGAACTAATTGAAATATCTGAAATGCAACCCAGCTCATGCACTGGGGTACCCCCAAAGGGACACCTCTGCTTTTATCATAATTAATCCTGGAGCCTGAACATCTTGAAAATAAGGACAGAATGTCACGTACAAAAGGACCCTCCTTAATGTCAGAAAGACAAAGTATCAAATCATCAGCATAAGCCAAGATTTTCACCGGCAGAACATCAAGACCTATATGTAAGCCAGCTATATTTGCTTGGTTAACTATCATTCTGAGTAAAATATCAATAGTGAAAATGTATAAGAGAGGGCTCAAGGGACAACCCTGTCGTACACCACGCTTTACCATTATTGGGTTACCAATCCAACCATTAACATTAGGAAGAAGCAAAGCCGACAGGTGCGTCATATGAATCCAGCTCCCAAAGCCATCCAGAATACCATAAGCCATTAAGACTGAAAACAGAAAAGCAGGCGATACCTGATCGAAAGCTTTTTCCTGATCCAAGCCTAAAACTTAACCATTCAACTGTCCAGTTTGTGCAACAGTAAAGAGCTCACTTAATATCAATAAATTATCATATTGAGTTCTTCCAGGTATAGAACATGTTTGGTGCAGACAAATCAATCCATCAGCCACCTTAGACAATCTATTAAGTAAAACCTTACTTAACGCCTTCAAGTCCATATTCAGTAAACTAAGCATTCTCCAATTTCTTAAATCTTCCTTAGGCCCTTTTTTATACAGTAAAAGCACCAGATCATGATTCATGGAGGATGCCAGACAGGAATTAGAAAGCATAGCATTGAGAACCTTGACAAAAACAGGGACAAGTTTGTCCTGAAATGACTGATTAAAAGCAGCCCCAAAACCATCAGTACCAGGGACAGAGTCAGGATTTAAGGAGGAAATAGCAATACAGACTTCATCAACAGAAATATCTTCCAATAACTGCTGCTTACTTAAATCATTCACCTGAGGCAAATGTAAATCAGCAAAATTTATAGCAGTAGCATCAAGACCAGTGTCTTCCTGAAAAAGAAAACCCAAATACTGCTCAACTGCATGTACTAATTCTTTTGGGGAAGTAACCAAATCATCAGTCATAGTTTTCTACTGTGTAACAATATGATTACTCATGCTATCCCTACAATCTTGAAAAGGATCCAAAGAACCCTTATGTAATTTTAAACCATAGCGATGTTCATGTTCCAAGGATTTAGCCCTATCATATTGCTAGTTAAACATTTGTTTTTTAACATTTTGGAGCTGAACCCCATAATCACATTTCTCAGCCTCAGTTAAAGAAATCAATTTCTGCAACTGACTCCTAAGACATAAATATTCAAAATAATGAGAGGTAGCTAGGGTACAAGATCGGGCTTGAAAAAGGTCTTCCGATCAGTTTTGGTATCCTCCCACCAGGAAGCTAGATCATCATACATATCAATAATAGAAAGCCTAGCTACCCACTCCCTTTTCCAAGCCTTGTGAATAGCCACATCAGTCAACAAATGTATTATTGAGACACCATAGATTTTTCCTACTTCTAGGTATCATACCCAAATCAATTTGGACAGTAATAGACCTGTGGTCAGTAAATTCCCAAGCATGCAGAGTAACAGAAGAAACTTGTAAAATAGGAGAAAGTAAAACAAAATTGATTCTAGTGGATAGGGAAAATTTAAAAAAAGTACTGCCCCCAGAGGAGTGAACACATCTGTAAGCATCCACCAGCTTAGCAGTATTGAGTACATCAAGGTGCTTATGTGAATCACAAAACAATTTGGAAGTTTTCAAACCCCTATCTGAGGTACTCAGAGCACAATTGAAATCACCTGCCCAAATAACCAGTCGAGAAGTATGAAGATAAGGCTGAATGTCCATCAGTAATGCAACCCGCTGAGCCTTGGTCTGGGGAGCATAAATGGTTATCAACCTAAATCTGTCACCCCTGAAATTAATATCCAATAATAAAGCCCTACCAGGGTAAATATCCACCAACCTGAATACTTTCATTTCCGAATTACCAAACAAAATCCCAACCTCATCACAAGTAGATTCCCCAATAGACCAGAAGGTGGCACCATTAGACCAGAGGTTATCAGCAAGTTTTACATCAAGAGTCATTTTCAGCCTAGTATCCTGAATGCAAAAAATATCACCTGGATGCTGTTTCAACAGGGTCAAGGTAGTAACCATTTTCCTATGATTCTTAATACTATTGACATTAAATACGGAGACTGTTAAGGATGCCATAAAGGAATGGAAAAGGGAAAAGAAACAAACCCAAAGCAATCATAAACATCAAGGTACCTTAACCACCCTCCTACACCTAGACCTTCAGAGACTAGACTCCACACTCCTAACTTCACCATCCTCACCCTCTGAAGTAACATCAGGGGCAGTGGAAGCCCTTGAAGAGTGGTCAGATTCCTCACCATCTGACTCATCCCCAGGAGTCAACACTGCAAACTGATTACCAGCCTTCCAAGTATCAGGGTGCTTACGTCCAGAAAAGGCTGAAGGGGAAGATTTAGATGAAATAGCCTTAGCAGACCTATTACTTTTTTTGCTGTAACTTTCTTAAATAGCTGCTGAGATTTGGGGTGGGGGGAGGAATATCAGAAACACCAGAATCATCCAGGACTGGAAGGATAGAGGTAGACGGTATAGGAGAACTGGAAGGGACATCAGAAGCCATAAGGTTAGCAGCCTGTCCCTGCTCATCCATACCAGGAAGGGCCATGTCAACCATAACCTCCTCCTGTACTGATGAAGCCTCCAAAAGGGGAACCTGGAGATCCTGAGGGCCAACTCCATTAGGGGCTATCACTTTTGTAGCTTCTAAATGTTGTGCTACATTAATCAAACCTTCATGAGAAGGACAATCATCTCGATTATGGGACACCCAAGGACACTTAGCATATCCATGCCCAGTCTGTTCACATAAATTACATTTGAAGAAATTAAGACAGTCAGCAGCCTGATGACCCATTCAAAACAATGAGTACATCTAGGGGTATCGCAGGCCATATTAAGGTGCATCCAAGACCCACACTTAAAGCAAGCTTTGGGCTGACCAAAGCAAAACAAACTGCCCCTGTTCTTCCCGAGAAAAAAACTATTGGGAAGATGAATAGGCCCATTATTAGTTGGAAACAGTTTCACCCGCAATTTCCATCCACCGTTGCAGATTTGTTCACTATCAAAAATAGGTACCAGTTTATCTAACACTTCACACCTCTTCCTTAACCAAAAAAGAATGTCTTCAATATGCACACCTTCATTACGAAACATAATAGTAATCAATTTAACAGCAGGCTTAGTTAAAGGTACCACCAAAAACGGAACCCAAAGAGGAGTATTTTTGACCTCCTGATAGAGGGCCCAAAACATCTCCAAATTAGAAACAGATTTAAAGCTAATATCATAATTAGAACTTCCAATGTGGGTAGATAAGAGCAAAAATTTCTGAAGAAACAAATTTCATAGAACCCTTCAGTAATTGTCTAGCAATATACAATCTGTCAGGTTGTTCTTCCAATCCCCCTTTGTACATCAACCGAACAGCATTCTTCCGAGGGGCAGGTTCACCATTACTATTAAACAGGTCAGCCAGTTTAAACTTAGGATCAAGACATGCTGATGTCTTAGGGTCAGGAGCAACCTGGACTGAAGGTTGCATTCGAACGCCATCACTAGCAGAAGTGTGAGGAAGATCTGAGTCATCGCCAGTCAAATCCACCACTTTTGACCCCTTATTACCCACGTCCTGCACTACACCAACCTCAGCCACAGGAATCAATGGGGCAACAGATGTAGAAGGCAAAACAAGTTGTGCAGGGTCAGGATGCAATAAAAGAAAATAACGCTGTACAGCGGCACCATAGGGGTCAGGAACCCATTTCCCATCTGATTGCCTAAGCCACCCAGCCCCTGCAATAGCATGTTCAGGGGACCATCCCGACCGAGGAGGAGGGTTATCTGAAAAAACAGACCGACCAGAAGCTATGTACCCCAGAGGTAAATAAACTGCAGCAGTCATTGAGGGAAGAGGGACACTGCTCCATTCCTGCTGACCCGTGGTGGGAGTAGCACCACACAACACGGGAACAACAGACCCCTTCGATAACAGTAAAGACCCATGCATACCTAGTCTTTTAGGCAGCTTAGGAGAAACACACAAGCTTGAACCTGGAAGATTAGCACCAACAGTCGGCTTCAGGCACACATCAGTATGATGCTCACAACTGCCAGCCACTGCAGAAATCTCAATCCCAACAGCCTCACAACGTTCCAAAACAGTACACACGTCCCTAGCAAGTGACAAGACAGAATGGGAATCAAGCGAAGAAACCAGTAGGGAAACCGATCGCATTACAGCAATATCAGTCAATAAAGCAGTTTTCTTAAGCATGCAATGCTCTTCTTCTTTCAAGAGAAGTGCCAATAATTTTTCCTTTTCAGCTAATGCAACACTGTTACCTCCCACAGAAACAGGTTCGCTACTCCCAGCAGACAGATCAACATCACATACTTCTTCCATAGCAGCGTCAAAAAATTCCTCAGGCATGTCATGAACAGAAAAATCCTTGTCTGAAACAGTGGCCTCTTGAGCAGTAGTAACAGAGGAGGAGGCCTGCTCCTCTGCATCGCCAATGTCCATCTCTCCCGAAGTTTGCATGGAAGTGGCCATCCCCAACAGACAGCCAATGATTCCCCCTCTTGGAGAGTAGGGGAATTTCTCTGGTGTACTGTCCAAATTTCCCTCATTCACTAAAAGTACCACAAACAGTTTAATCTGGTTCAAGGTCAGTTGGCATTTATCTGTACCCCCCTTCCCTGGGTCATGCCTGAAAATAGACAGGATTTGTCTAGTGCACTTACCCGGTTAACAAAAACGAAATGAATAAAAACAAATAAATTACTCAGAAGGTCTACGCTACCACCATGGATAAACAGACTGAAAAAATCTACCAAATGGACAAATAGGGAGTGGAGTACCTGTATGCCCTTCAAAATCATGAGGGAGTGGAACAGGCTGCAGTTTATGGAAAAGTCTAACTCTTCCTAGCAGCACATCATCCTGAAAATGTTTCCATGAAGTCATGGTGCACTGAGAACCATGACTGGGGCATGGCCATACCATGCTATACTCTGTTCAGGAAGGACTGGGTAAGAAGGAAAGGAGGGGGTTTGGTGCTTTATGTTAGGGAAGGCATAAAAGCAATGGAGATACAGGGAATATAGGGGCAGGCAGAAGTGCTGTGGGTCAACCTGGAGACAGGGAATGGAGTCGCTATTCACACTGACGTGATCTACAGACCTTCAGCATGGGGCAGGAATTAGATAAGGTGCTAGCCATTGGCAAGATGGCAGGAAAGAGGAGGTGGTGCTGCTGGTGGAGGACTTCAACCTGCACGATATAGAGTGCAGTTTCCCAGTAGCAGCTTTAGGTACAAGTAGGGACATCCTGGAGTCTCTGCAAGTGACGTTTTTCAGGCAACTTGTCAGTGAATTCATGCATGATGACTCAATAATGGATGTGGTAACAGGGACAATATTGCAGACGTCAAGGTGGGAGACCACCTGGGAAGAATGATCACCATACAGTGTGATTCATTATAAGGACGGCTGTGGAATCGAACCCCAGAAGGGTGCAGGTCCTGGACATTAGGAAGGCAGATTTTATAAACATGGTTGAATGACTCAAGGATGTCCTGGTGGGGGGATGGCCTGGGTGGGGTGGAGGAACAGTAGGCAAAGTCAAAAGGGAGCATAGTAAATGCAACAAACCTTTGCATCAAACAAGTGAGCAAAAGCAAGAGGGAAAAAAGGCCGCTATGGTTCTCAAAAGAGGTAACCAAAAAAGTAAAAGGTAGCATTCTGAAGGTATGAGCGGATGCCGAAGGAGGAGGATATGGAGGTATATCAGGGGAAACAGTGGGGAGCTGGGAAAACAGTAAGGAGGACAAAGGTGCAAACTAAACAGAGAATAGCCCAGGAGGTAATGAAAGGGGACAAGACATGTTTTAGGTATGTAAGTGAAAAGGGGAAGACCACAGGAAGTATTGTAAGGTTAAAAAGAGAAGGTTGACACTGTACAGAGTGAGACCAGGAAAAGGCAGACAACATGAATAAATACTTTAGTTCAGTATTCACAAAGGAAGAAGAAGGGAAGGGGCCACAAAAAAGTAAAATAATCTTTGGAAGGAGCAAGGTGGACACAAGTCCTATTTTGGAAGACAGACTCCTGAAGGAAGAGAATCCTGAAGGGGCTCTCTAATCTGAAGTTGGACAAAGCAATAGGGCCAGATGTTGTGCATCCAAGGGTATTGAGGGAGCTCAGGTAAATCCAAGATGCACCTCTGACAGTTCTGTTTAACAGCTCACTGGAATAGTAGTAGTTCCAAAGGACTGGAGGAGGGTGAATAAAAATGGTAGCAGGGAGGAAGCTGCCAATTATAGTCCAGTCATCTTGACATCAGAAATTTAATAGAATCATTGTGAAAAGGAAACGATTGTGGAATATCTTTAATCTGTGAGTTAGAAGACATGAGGCAGCATGGGCTCATGGAAGTGGATTCTATAAAATGAATTTGACAGATTTTTTGACTGGTGATGAAGGATTTAGGTCAGGGTGGAGTGGTGGATGCGGTCGACCTAAATTTCAGTAAGGCTTTCAGCACCATTCCTCATAGACCAGTAAGCAAACTGGGTAGCTTAGAAGTAGATTAAAAGGTGTTAAACTGGATAAGAAACTGGTTAGGGGATAGAGGACAGAGGGTGGTGGTAAAAGGAGTTCACTCTGAGGAAGGGAGGTTGACCAGGAGAGTAGGGATCAGTGCTGGGACTGTGCTCTGCAATGTCTTTATAAGTGACATTGCAGAGGAGCTAGAAAGGAAGGTCTGCCTCTTTGCGGATGACATCAAAACTGCAGTATGTTATGATGGTGACTGAAATCAAGCAACTCAGTTTTGAGCAACTCAGTTTCAGTGCCTGTGATGTGAGCTACCCTGAAAGGGTAGCGAGTCACGGTTATAGCACCAAGGTACAGGACAAAAGAGTAAGATACTAGGAGGGTGAAAGTCCAGAAGAGGAGGGTTCAGGAAGGAGAATTTATGTGGGTTGTAGTTGGGGCGGTGTGCTGCTGAGCTGCCATTCTGGTGTGGTGGCGAGGGTGGCAGGCTGCAGTGAAGGAGGTGCTGGGTTAGGGACTGGTTAGGGAGTTTATTTTGTTTTGAACCTGTGCAGCACTTACATTTTTTTTCTAGCTGAGTTTCTCCCCCTCCCCCTCCCTGCAATGCCCCCCCTCCGCTGTTGAGAATCATACTTTACGTGGGAGCAGGGGGTCCCCCTGCTTAGATACATTGTTTTTCCATCACTATTATTGGGTTTGGTGGTGAGTGTACATCACTGTTTTGATTTTTGGTGATGTACACTTGCTGTAACAGCAATCACTGTTTTGTGATCACTGTTGCGACATGAAACCCATCAAAATGTGCAATAGGGTGGACTTTCTGGTGGGAGTGGGATGGAAAGGATAAGCAGAGACCTGAGAAACCTTGAGGAGTGGTCAAGGGTATGGCAGCTGGGTTTCAATGCAAAAAAGTGCAAAATAATGCACTTAAGGCACAGAAACACAGGGGGTGGAGTACCAAATGGATGGAGTGGTATTGATGACCACCTAAAAGTAATCATATCGGATGATGTAAAGTGGCCAGGCATTTTGACAATGCAGTCGGGAGGGCTGGTGGGATGCTGGAGTGCATAAGGAGGGGTATCACCAGCAGAAAGAGGGAGATGTTGTTGCTTCTGGATAGATCACCAGTGAGACCCCACCTAGAGTAGTGTGTCCAGTTTCAGAGACCACATCTCCAAAAGGATATAGACAAAGTGGATTTAGTCCAGAATAGGGCAACTAAAATGGTGCAGGGGCTGCATCAAAAGCCCTACAAGAAGAGACTAAAGGACCTTAATATGTACACCCTGGAACAGAAGAGGGAGGGGAGATATGATTGAGACCTTTAAATACCTCACAGGGGTAAATAAGATGCTGTAGGGAAGTATTTATCAGAAGAAAAGGTGCTCAAGAAAAGGGGAGATATTATGAAGCTGGAAGGGGGCAAATTCTGGAGAGATGTGAGGAAGTACTTCTTCATAGAAAGAATGGTGGATTCCTGGAGCAGCCTTCAAGCAGAGGCGGTGGCTAAAACAGTGGTGGGGTTCAAGAATTCATGTGATATGCACAAGGGAATCATAGTGGAAAGGAAGAGAGGAGGGAGAAACAGCAGTAGATTTGGTACAGTTGGTGCTAGTAGAGTAGGTAGGGAAGAACAGGCAGACTGTATGGGCCAAGCAGTCCTTATCTGTCATCAAATTCTATGTTTCTATGTACTGTATTTTTCTATGAAACTGGATAATATGGGTAGAAAAATTTACAAAATAGCCACCCCATGGCTGGGGCAGGTAGCCTATATGGGAATATGGCTTACACTGCTCAGTACCAAAATGCACTGTGAAATACCGTAATGGCTCTGAGTGAAAAGGTTGAAAACAATGTGGGTGAGGATTTGTCAGCAGCAGCTAAAGCAGGCCTTAATACCACAAAAGACCAGTTTTTCAGATATAAGTGGATGCCAATGACATGGCTTCCAGAGTCCTAGCACACTTGAAGACACTAAGTAGATTTTCCTGGCTAAGGACAACTATCCTGACCCAGGACATTTGGAGTGAAATGGCTGATTTCCCTTTTGAGTGCACATCATTGGTGACAAAACTGAAGCCTATATAATTTTCCAAAAAAGATTTAGTGTCTCTCAATTCAGTGGCACTGTGCCACAGATATAGGATAGCATACATTATTTTAACTGCATTCATGTGACTTCATTGCATCAGTTGTAAACAAACTATTATCTTCTGAAAATAGTTTTAAATCACTGTGCCTAGTGCTGACAATTTACAAATGTATGTTTAGATATAATATTCTGTTAAAACACCAACTGGTAAGTACTGTTAAAAAACAAAACAAATAAAAAAATGATTAAAGCTGCTAATATGGCAATCTAAAGATTTTCTTAAATGGACACAATGGACTCCTAATCTACTACCTTCTAAGGGTCACTGAATTGAGAGACACTTTTATTGGGTCAATTTGCTTATTACAAGTGTAACAACGTCAGCATTAACACAGCTCAATAAATAGATGGGTAGCTATCACTGTATTTACCGCTGGGATGCATCATTATAGCTGAAATGAATATGATCTCAAATTATTACTATTAGGCTGTAAACATTTGATATGGATAAGTTATGAAAGATACAGCCATGAAGTATTTTAGAGGACGAGACTCTCTTCATGATGGAATGTACTAAAATACTAGGAGGAAAGTCTGATTTCTTTTAGAGCTTAAACTGGGTTTGTGGCTCCATGTGCTACCATTTATTGTGGTTCTTTTTAACAGATATCTGCCAGTAACTGTACTAATGAAAGGAAGCAATCTGGGTACCAGTTTAAAATCTATTTGTTTGTTATCCATCTTGCGACATTAAATGTATTAAGCCAAAAAATGTACTGTGGACTAAGTGCCTTTTTTGGTTAAAATGGCGGCCACACTGGGTGGTCCATCAAGCCAGCTCTGAGTGAACTGTCATTTTATATTAATTTATCAGTGTTGGGAAGCAACTGTCATGACTGCAAACAATGCTACTTTGCATGAGGACTATTGCTGTTTTTAGATTAGTTATGGATTACGTAGTGAGATAGGTAGGGTCTTTATCATATTTTTTTGTTGCAGGGGTGTTTTGTGTGGTGTCACTGTTATCCTTAGGATGTAAATGTTGCCATGTTGGTTTTGTTATCGGATGCTCCCTTTAGGCTCTCAGCTGGAAGAGGACATTTTATATATTTTCCATGGAGGGGCATGACGCATTAAAACTTGTGGTTAGATGCAATTGAGCGCTGTGTGGGTAACGGATTCTTGGACTTGCTGAGTTCCCTTGCCACCCCATTTCCATGGGGGCAGCAGTGTTTTTGGGTCTTCATGGTTTGAAATTCTGGTAGACTTCCCCTTGCTGCCCTGTTCATAGTGGAGCCACAAGTGTTTTGTCTTTTTCCAGGTTCTGACTGTGTTCACAGTTGAAGAAAAGCCAGTGAGCAGATGGAGGGGTCTGAGGCTACACAAGGAGCTCTCAAATCCAGAAGCTGGGAATCTGACTGTCCATTGTATTGGGTGAAGGGTTTTGCCTGATCCTGGTAAGAAACAATCTTTCTTTTGTCCCTCCCAGGACTCAGTACAGACCTGCAGTGAGAGAGCAGTCTTTGGAGACTGGGGTGGACAACATCCAGTGAGGTTGCCACAATGTGAGAGAGGGGTGGTCACTGTTCTGAGGTCTGGGTCAGTATAGTGAGCAAACCTTCTCTTGAACTTCCTAATTAAAACTCATGCTGTGAAAGAGTATGTTCAATGGACTGGCTGGAGTCTACTAAAAGAAATGTTTAACCTGCTCGAATTTGAAGTGTAATATTATTTTGCCCTGAACTGCTCACTGTGACTTGATACTGCTTAAAACTGTTTTAGAACTGGCAACCTGATGTTGATAACTAACTTTACACTCCCTGTGAACTATGTTTGTTGAAGTGGTTGTGGTTTGTGCAATTGATTAATTGTGGCTGTACAATTTGCATGCATGGTGGTATGAGTAGGATTTAGGCTGGGGAGGTAGTTTGTTGGGTGTTTGACTTACCTGTATTTGTTTTATTTTGTAGTGGGAAGGTTTGGGTTGGGGATTAACATTTGTGTGATTTTATTTTGTTTTAACTCAGGGTCAGCATTATGTGTAAGGGGCTGGTGTCACTGAGGCTTAGTTATTCTCTGTATTGCCTGCAGCTATTCAACCCTTTCAGGGGTCCCCAAAAGCTCTGTCACCAGTTGTGGTCAGCCACTGTGCTGAGCTGGAGATCCTTAGGAGGTGCAGCGTGGGCCCTTGGACAGCATCTAATGTTGCTGATGGAGGGGGTAGGCTAGGGGTAGTGAGCTCACAGAGCTGCCTAGAGAGGAAATGGAACACTGACAGTGGACTCTCCTGTCTTGTTCCCCCTCCCTAGGGCTGTACCAATTACTATAGGGCAGCAGGTTAGCAGGCCATCTGACTCTGCTCCTCCCCTTTGGGCCATTCTTTATAATGCTTGCTTGATCAGGAATAAGATGGTGGTGATGTAGTGTTTCTTCACTTATTCCCTTTCTGATTTTGTCTGCATCACAGAGACCTGGTTGGGGAACAACTCTGAACCAGTACTAGAGGCATCAGTTCTGGCTGAATGCTCTGTGATTCATTTTCCAAGGTGGGATCATGGTGGGGTCATCTGTTTCATATCCACTTTGGGGCTTATGGCATAGCCCATGGGAGTGACCAATTGAGTATGTGGTTATTAGGGGTGGGTCAAGTGTAGGTTGTAGGATCATCTTCATATACTAGCCTTCATGGCATGGGGGTGATTTCCTTTAGGAGCTCACAGATTTCATAGTTGATCATTCTTGGAGTCACCCAGATTATTGGTGTTGGGGGACTTCAGTGTTTGGGTTGATGAGGAAACCTCATAGTTTGGTTAACAGCTCCTCCAGTTAATGACCTTACTGGGCCTTACACAGGTAGTTGCCTTTGTTACTCATATCCACAGGCATACGTTGGACCTGGTTTTCTCATTGGGTCTTGACATAAGTATGAATATGATCAATGTTGATCTGGCTGCTTCAATCAATCAATCAATCAATCAATCAACCAATCATATTTATTTTACCAGGTGAAACACCATTGAGACAGACTCATTTACAAGGTGGACCTGTTTGGTCAGATCATCACATCATGCCATTCCTCTGCGGGGCCACTTGTTTAAATACCCCTTCTGTAGAGATGGTTTTGTGTCACTCTAAACATAATTTGAAGCCTCACAACCTCCAGCCAATACTGAACAACTCAGGTATGATGACCACTTGTGTTCAGAGAACCAAAAACACAATGGAGTGCTATAATAAGGTTTTTGCTGCCACCTTGGATTCCCGTACACCTTACCATGTCTGTTACTTGACCATCTGCTACAGTTTTCAATGGTATTGTGAGGAGCTGGGGTGGTTGAAGACTAAGGAATGGAAATTGGAACATTTTTGGCAGAGATATTAACTCTGAGGAGGCCACATTAGCTCTGAGAATTCACTATGGTGAATATCAGAGGACAAGCTCTCTGAAAAAGACCGTGTTTCTGTCAAGAATGATTGCTGTAAGCAAACACTGACTGTTTCAGCTCTGTTGCACCATGGACAGGCTGATAAATCCACCCTGTCTACAACATGATTAAGCTTTTTCACCAGAGAAGTGTGAAGAGTTTAGCCATTTTGTCCTTGACATGGTGTCCTCCATTCAGACTGGGATCACCTCAAGTGGTCTGTCATTAATCAGCAGTGTTCAGAAAGAGAGAGGCAATGGTCACCTGCCCTTGTGGAGGCAATTTATTCCAGTTGTTGAAGAGAAGATGGTTCAAGTAATCTTGGGATTGCACCCTACTTACTGTACACTGGACCCTGGACTACTTAGCTGCTTGTTGGCAGCCTTGAATCTCTGAGGCCAGTGTCCACTGAGATTTTCAGGTATTCCTTGTTGGAGGGTATCTTTCCTTCTGCCCTGAAAAGGGCAGTGGTGAAGTCCCTCCTGAAGAAACTATCCATGGAACCTGACTTTCTGGTGAACCATAGGCCTATCTTAAACCTTCTCTTTTTAAAGAAGGTAATCAAAAAGGTAGTTGAGGTTCAGTTTGAGGTTCCCTTGGAACTATATAACATCTACAAGCCTGGCTAATTGGGATTTAGGCCCCGTCATAATATGAAGACTACCCTAGTCAGTGTGCTCTATGATCTCCTCATGGCAACAGACCAGGGGTATCATACTACCTTAATCCTGCTGGATCTCTCATCATTATTTGACATGATTGACCATGGTGTACTGACTAGTCACCTGTTGGACTATGTGGGACTCACTGGCACTGTTTTATAATGGCTTGAGTTCTACATTACTTTGAGGTCACAGCATGGCTTTAGGAAATGTCATCTATGAAGCAACTTCAGTTTCCTATGGGGTTTCTCAAGGATTGAACTTGCCACCTGTGTTGTTTTCCATATGTGCATATACTTCCTTTGGGTGAGATTGTCAGACAGTATGGAGCTGAGTTCCACTTCTATGCTGATGATACTCAACTCTGTCTGTCTTGCAGTCCTGACAGGGCAAACACAGCTGAGGTGCTTGGGTGATACCTACAAGAAGTCAATGACTAAATAGCCTCCAACTGATTGTGCCTCAACCCCAGAGAGACAGAGGTGATGATTGTCGATCCAGGCTGGGATAGGTCAGCAATGATAACAGGTGCCTGTTTGTTGCTATTTGTGAATGGTCAGACAGTTAGAAATGTGGATGCGGTGAAACAGGATGATCCTAGAATAAGAGGAGTCAGCAGCAGGCTGAAACAGGTTTTACCATCTGCATAAGATTGCCCTGATCAAGCCACATCTAGTGCCAGCTGACCTGGAGACAATAGTCCATGCTTTTGTCTCCTCCAGACTGGATCACTGCAATGCTCTTTACTTAGAGTTATTGGGAGGTTTGAAACATTCACTGTCTGCAGTTGGTTCAGAATGCTATGGCTTGGCTGGTGGCAGGAACTTCTCGAAGGGACCACATCACTCCGATTTTGTGGACTCTGCACTGGCTGCCAGATCAGCAGCATATCACCTTGAAGATATGCTCATTCACATTTAAGGCCCTACATGGTGTGGACCTAAGCTATCTGAAAGACCTACTGGTGTCCTGCAGTCCAGCACACACCCTCTGCTCCATGAGTATGGGCCTGCTTCAAGTCACCCAACCTAGATTAAAGCAGCTGTGGGACCGGGCTTTTAGCATTGTCACTCCTCTGCTTTGGAATACTTTTCTTGAGATGATGCACCTATCATGATCTGTAGAGGTGTTCAAGACCCAGTTAAAGACTCTTATTTGCACAAGCTCTCACTGATTAACCTGTTCTATAACATATGGGTTTTACTCGGTATTTATGTATTTAAAATGATTTATTCATTTTTGTCATGTTTTACTGTGAGGCACCCTGAGCCCTTTGGAAAAGGTGCCATATAAATAAAAATGTGCCTTGACTAGCCTTTATAGCAACAGCATGTTAACTTCCTGTCTGGGTTAAAGTATCGCACAGAACCAGAATACATAGATACATATACATATACAGTGGTTGCTACTGATAAGTTGCCTGATACTGCCAGGCACCAACTGGTGCTGACTCTACCACTCAGCATGCCACTCGGTGCAGCAGGTCAAGTAATTTTGCATGTGGTAGTTTGCCTTGTAATGCAGTTCAGTATTATTCCACACGGTGGTGACAGCAGCTCATCTATAGTCTGCAAGTGCCAAAATTTACATTTCTCTACTGTTTGTCCAGGCAAACCAGCAGGAGGTGTTAATTAATTGTTACTGTTTGCTAGTTTTTTTTCAATTAATGTACAGGTAGTTCTTGACCACCAGATGGCATTTTAATTAAAAAAAGCACTTTCCCTCTGGTCCTCTCCATCCCCGGTGCCACCGGAACCATGACAATAATAATAATAAATAATAATAATAAAAACCTCCATGGTTGTTAACAAGCAGATGTTCACTACTGAACACAAGGCAAGATGCAGACAGAAAGAGAATAGTCCATGATCTGGGGTCAAAAACATCTTTGGATGGCTCCCAAGCACCTCCCCACCATTGTTCCATATCATTTTCATTTAAAAAGATAAAAGTAACAGAATAAAACACAGCCAAAATAAAAGAAAATAATTTCAAATAAAGCATGAATGGTTGGTCGTGAGTGAACCTGGTGTCAAACGTACAGTATAGGAAGCATGATAGGATGAAAAGACAAGAGCGGGAGAAAATAAAAATCTCTTTTGTACGGTACTGTCTGTCAATTCAGTATCCTGTCATTTTGCTTCCCTTCTTTTACATTTTGTATATTTATTTGAAAAATCATATAATATCAGCAAGGGTTAAATGCAGAAGTTGTTATATAGTCCAATATAGTCCCATCTAGTGTGCCTGACATTTTTATCCAAAAAACATTGTCTACAAATTGAAAAACGATGATACTGTCCTATTTCTTCGATAACGTGGTACTTGGTTTACTTTCTAAGTGAGCATAATGTAAATTTCAATTGCTTGGCAGGGCTCTTACTCTGGGAATCGCTATCTCTTCAGTCCCCCACCCAGCATACATATCCACCCCTTATGGTCACACCTGCAAAATGTAAAATAATTATTTTTTCTATTTTTATAGCTCATTTTGTCCTATTTTTATAGCTCGTCTTTTAAGGAACTTGTGTGATTTTAACATTAATAGATGTTAACCATGAGTAGACACATTGCCTCCCCCCCAAAAAAAAGTCTGACAGCAACACATTCAGACATTAAGACTATTATAAATGTTCCAAAATATGTCATGTTATGATTTATAGTGACATACAAAAACACTGTCTCCAGAGTTATAAAAAAAAAATGTACCTGCTGTTCCTTGGAGAACATGCCCAGCTATAGAAAAAATATTCACAGGTTGTTCGCTGAATGGTTAACAATAGCATGAACTGTGTCAGCACCCTGTAGTTCCCTCATTTGTTCAGCTATACTGTACTACAGTATGTGTTTTTAATTGACACACAGTGCAACCTACATAAAATGTACCACAACTGCTATAGTACATACTGTAAGAGACACACAAAACCAAACCTTATACAATTCATAGCATCACTTATAGTATACCAGCTTCACTTCCAGCACTAAGACTTACCAGCATTTTAGTCTGCGTAATGTATGGAGAGTGTAAACAGTTGCCACATTTGAACATACCAGTCGTGGAGGTGCATGATATATTTTGGAAGCCTGGAATTCTAAGGAGACTGGGGACAACATGGTCCCTAATGGCATCAATAATTTTCCTCAGTTTCTGTCAATGCCCAGAATACTCAATTATGCTTTATGATTTTTCTAAGCTCTTGTGAATGAACAGAGATATAGTAATAGTAGTAGTAACAAATGGACATGTCAGCCCTTTCCCTCTATCAGAAACTCTAGGGATCTACAGTACTGTAGGCTGATTCTCTGGATATTGTTTCTATGTGTTGGACAACATGCTGCTGTACTGCCAACCTTAAGTGCAATATACTGTACGGCATACAGCAATGGGCAAAGGGCATGGAATGCCTGATCAGTGTCACGGAGTAAAGCATAGCAGTGCAGGATGAACAGACAAAAGGCTTCATTGTAATGGCAGCATCCCTCCTTTCACAATCAAATCTGAAAGTGAAAACAGTATGTCTCCTATCACTTCACATAATGTACCATACAGTATCTAAGAATCTTACTGAATTACTGCATAGAGCAAGGCTACCAAACTTTGTACATCTGCACCATTCACATACAGTTGGTCAATTTTTTTTTTTTAACACGGGTTTACATGTTTGGATATTTAAGTGATAGAAACAAGGATTAATCCTCTCATCACTCAGAAACAAAAAAATTATAAAATTAAAATATGCCATATTTTCCTTTCAAAGCAAATTAATGTCAATTGCAACAATTATATTCACATAATATACAGTCACCAAAAGTGTAAATAAAAACATTTTTTTAATTATCCATATGGTTATAGGAGGCTCAGCAGAATGTGCACAAGACAATACTGAAGTGAGAACGAAGGTGAAGCACGGGACCTGTGCAAGTATTGCACTGGATCTGACTGCTAACATTTTAATATTTTTATCTATTTCAATAAAAAAAAAGTGAATAGGGGATTATAACTCCACAAGGGGCTGTTGCACTACAAGTTATTATATAGAGGGGAAACAGTGAATTCATTTGAGGTACTGCCCATTAAATACTGTACCTAGCAGAGTCCATTTAAAAATGGGCATGGAAACCAATTTCCAAGTACTCAAAGTGACTGGCACTTAAAGATACCCTTTCTGTTGAATTAATTTAAAGGATATCTAAACAATATGTTGACATCAAACTATTCAAAAATCTGACTCCGCAGATGACTAAAGGAAAGGCTGCTGTATTCATTAATGCTTAAACTACATTTATATAATTTACCTAAATGTGGTTCCAGAGCATTTGAATATTGTAAAATCAGCTTTCTAATTTCAAAAAAACTGTCTTTCCTGCTTCCTAAAATGGCTGCCAAATGTGTTACGTGATGACATAATTGGAGCCAAAGTCAGATATATGGCTCTCTATAGTGATAACTAGTTCTTTTTTCCCTTTGTATAGAATTGTTTCACCCAAATGGTCAAAACCATGTGCATTATTTTGTATAATACACATGTTAGGCTATAGTTCTGTTCATTTTGTTTATTTTAACATGCTGAAATTGTGTTTTAATCCAACCAATTTTCTCTGTGGCAAACCACAGTGCCGTGCAAATCTTGAATAACCTGGTGGTCTAGTGGTTATGGTGGATCAAATATGCTACAATGGGGTTGTTGGGTTGGCGTGCATGCATAATATGCACTTTTTAACATTTTTATTAAACCTGTATAATTTCTGCTATTATTCTTTTTTAGTACGTTTTTGACAGAACCTACAAATGTAATCCATAGTTTGACTGTAAACATTTGTACAATCAATAATTCAGACTTCTTCAACAAAGTGAAATGCAGCAGCAAGCAAGTACATTTCTATGTTGGGGGAGTGCAGCTATACCCTTCACTGTCCCCTAGAGCCACCACATTTTTGTAGCAAAGTTCTAGTGCAGTCCAATGTTAGAGTTTACACTTTCCCAAAACTCAAATATATGCTTGTTGTGTCTTATTTTTCAATGGGAAATAATAAGAAGAAGAATCAGCAGTTATATAGTGGTTTTCATACACATTGTATCCCAGAGTGCTTTACAAGCAATACTAGACTGGTAGTGAAGTGACTGAACATGTAGTGACAGCCATTTCATACATTAATATCCACACTCAGCCTTGGACAATTGCATGAACTGGTTTTATGAGAAGGGGAATGTTGGCCTGGACAACGGTGTCAGGTAGTGATCAAGGTGCTGGCAGCCCACATCTTATTTCCCACAGTAATCTGCTCATATTTCTCTCCTTCTGTCTTCTCCCTTTCCTGAATACAACAGTACTTTGCAAGAGTGGCCTTCTCAGTCCCCCTCTGGTATTCATTCTTCACTATTCCTCCTCACGCTGAAAACTGGTGAGCTCATCACCCTTCTGTATCATGAATGCAAGTAGTACAGTCCCCATTTTATTTTGACATATCAAATATAAACACATCTTTCCAGTAAGTCAGGCTGACAGCAGGGAACAATGGCAATGATGGGATTTCCTATCTTTAAAAGATCTAGGCTAACTTTGATTAGGCACTATTAAATGATAGGTGTGCCCATCATTATGCACATCATTTAATAGTGCCTAATCATAGGTGGCTTAGATCTTATATGGGTAGGAAAGCCAATTTTTCCACTTGTGCAATGCAGCTATCAGCCCGGCTTACCAGAAGATCATGTTTATTATTAATATGTAAAAATAACACAGGAGACTGTACTAACCACATTCATGATGCTGAATGGTAGTGAACTCACCAGTTTTTGGTGTAGGGAGTAGGTGAGAAGAATGAATGCCAAAGAGGGACTGAAGAGGTCATTCCAGCAGGATACAACTATATTCAGGTTAGTTAAAGACATGAAGGAGGACATTGAGCAGATCACTGTGAGATCTGGAACGTGGGGCTGCCACCATCGTGATCACTACCTGACTGTGGATGAAAGTAGCCTGCGATGACAAATACTCAGTGTTGCAGGGCTGCATCTAAACTGTTACTTAAATTCAGTGTAGAGAAATTACCCTTGGGTGGGGGGGTTGACGTTTGTTAGGACAGTATTGAGGGACCTTGTGTATAGCTCATTCAAGATTTGGGAGGGTGGTAGCCAGTCAACTTGCATTGTGGAGTAGAACACAGAAAAGTACAGGAGAAAAATTGCTGGGAACAGTCCTGCGGGGTTCTGCAGATCACAGAGTAGATTGACACTGGAAGTCGGGTGGGTTCGCTCAAGGTATTAGTATTCCTCTCCAGCTAATAATATTGTTATCCATTGTAAGTTCAGCCCTTATGAGGGCATGAACAGCAGTTTTTCTGTTGGGTCATGATGCTTATTGCTTGGTGCTCCAGGAAGACCTAGTTGTTGGTTAATGAGGCAGGAAAAAAACACAACAGAGGAACTGTACATACTACCTTTACTGTGCAGAAGGGTGATGATCCACTCGATGTTTACTGTGGGAGTAGAAGTCAAACATTGAGAATGAGGACTGGAGAGTGATTTGGGAGGCATTTTTTTAACAGTGCCAGCTGATGATGCATATCTGTATAGGTGTGCACAACTCTCTGAGAAACAAGATTACAATCTGAGGTGTGATGATTCTCTTCATGAGACTGTAAACACATATGCGGCACCAGGCAGTACTAAAGACAGCATATTGATGGTGGGGTGTTCAACAGAAGACGGGCTAGATGCAGGGGGCTCACATGGAAAAATAAAGGCTTAGTTGTGGATTAACAAGAGAGCATGAGTTTTGGAACTGAACCAGACCAGTACTTTGTTATGTGACCCTGAGCAAGTCTCTAAACTTCCTTGTGCTCCCCGTCCACACCTGTAAACAAGCTTTCAGCTTAGTGTGTTTCTCCTGTTTAACAAAAAACAAAATTCAGTGCATCACATAACCACTAGATCATCGGGTATTTGAAGTGTTGTACTGTAATGCAGTTTGCCAAGGAAAAAGTCAGCTGGATTGCAAAACATTTTCCACAAGTTAAAGTAAACAAAACAAACAAAATTGTAGCCTTACATTTACCAATCAAAATAATCTATGAGTTAATACATGGTGTTGATCATTCTGGTACAACAATTCAAAACAAAGAGGGCAAAAGGAACTAGTTAGCACTATACAAATATATGTGGGTCTCTGTCTCTGCCTCTGATGATGTCATCATGACTCATCACTTAACACACTTGGCAGACATCTTAGGGAGAAACCAAGGCTGTTTTTTGAAAGTGTAAGGCTGATGTTTACATTTTTCAAAAGCTATGAAACTGAATTTGTGTTATTTACCTAAATGTAGTTTTAGCATAAATGTGAACAGCAGCCTTTACTTTACCATGCAATGAAGCCAGATTTTGGAGTTTGCAGTTTTAAAAAACTGCTTGTTTAGGTACCCTTTAAACTTTGCTGCACCAGTGCGACTATTTCAAATACAGTTTGTATTCCTCCAGTCCTGACTTTTAATATGAAGTAATCTGTGGCAAAATGTTTTTGTTACTTGATGTGTTGAGAGACACATCATTGACTTCCCTAATTCTGACATATTGAAATATTCAACATATATTTAATTTGATTAATTGTTCTATTCCTTTCATTTTTGTTCAGACCAAATCAGATTGACATTTAAGCACTGATTTTTTTTTAATTATTAATACGGGTGTGGGGGGCTCACCAGAATGTGCACAAGGCAATACTGAAGTGAGAATGAAGGCAAACCATGGGACCTGTGCAAGTATTGCACTGGACCTGACTGCTAAGATTTTAATATTTTTATCTACTTCATTCTTTTGGTACCCAGGAGGCAAACTAGGCAAATATGCTTGTTTTCAAGGGTGACACAGGAGCTCAGAGGTGGTTAACTGAATTGTTCAGTCACACATAAACAAATACTGCTTGCTTGCAGCTAAACAAATTTAAAATATTGTGTTTCACCAAATGCAAGTTTGCTGCCTAGAAAGTCCTGTTTGTATTGTTATTGTGCATACTAATGTAATGACTACTGTTGTCTCTCACATCATTTATTCTTCCCCACCTCCAAACCCACACACTCAAACTGCATGCCATGAAAAACAGTGGTTTTCAGCAGTCACTAGGAAATCTGCAGGTACCATCCTCATTCAGTGCTGTAACACTACACTACTGTATGTGTACAGACTGTTCATGGCCCCCATTATTAGCTGGCATGCTAGTCAAAACAAAGTGGGGGAATAGGGGATTATAACACCACGATGGGCTGATGCTACCAATTCATGGAAAGACTGCACTGAAAATAGCTGTTTCAAATCAGCACCCATTTTCTAAATATGATAATCTTTTTGAACTGATTTATAATGATACATGTTTAGAACAGGCAGCCTTTTTAACTCAACCATTCAATATTTCAGTGGGTTCTAGTTGAAAACCTGGTGCGATTTCAGCTCCAACAAACATGAGAAGTCACCAAACATAGAAACATAGAATTTGACGGCAGATAAGGACCGCTTGGCCCACCCAGTCTGCTCATTTCTCTACCTAATGGATAAGCTGCAGATCCTAGTTAACCAGCAGCCTATTTCTTCCTTCCCCCAACCCCTAGAATTGCCTTATGACTGTCCCATGCATGCTTGAATTCCACCACTGTTTTTGACTCCACAACCTCCTCCAGAGGTCAATATGTGTAGTGATCTGCCCAATGCAAAACATCCAGTTCAAATTTGAACCCTCAGAAATACAGGCTAATAATAGGAAACGTGTGTGTGGGTAAATGGGGCAGAGGTTCGACAGGGACTCTAAAGCAGGTATTACCTCTGGGATCCTATATTTTACTTCATGTTTCTTTGTCACACCGTGGGCAATTTTTTTTCAGGTTCACCACTTCCAGTTTGCAATTGCTATGCACACAAGAACACCTTTAAACATGGGTATGAGGGATGGTGTCAGCCAAATTGTAACTGTATTTGTGGCCTCATATTTGGATTACATAATACAGTCACCATTATTACCTATAGTGGTCACAACATCACTAAAATATTGCTTTGCAATTATTAAACTCTCTGTTCTCTGAATTTAGGTCTGCTTTATGGCATACTATTTTAGCTACTGTGTTGTCAAACTGTAGTTCACATTAATTTTATCTTTATGCTATTAGAATACATCTTAATTACAGACATTTCAGTACAAAAATAATATAATGAAAAAACAATTTACGTAATTAGATGTGTCCTAAAATACTGAGGACATCCAATACACTTGTATATAAGTAAACTTTTATAGCAGATAATTAACTGCAGCAGTCTAGTTTTACACATTGCCAGTTTATGTTGATTGCATTCACACTGAAGCTCCCTGCATATTTTCTTATGTACTGTACCACAGACTCTATTTAATGTGAATGCAGAAAAGGGAGATGATAACTCAACTAGATATAAACTATTTAGAACAGCTATGCTGTGCACTGAGCTTCATTGTGGCAGCCCACTACAGAAACTGGCAATGTGTAACCAAGACTGCCACTAAAAATGTTACCTAACATGTTTAATTTGTATAAATCCAGCACAGGAAAATTAGCTGTCTACTAAGCCTTCTTTCCTCAGTAGATTTAAATGTAAATGTGTAACACAATATTTAGTTCAAAATTAGTAGCTGGCACTTCGCTCCCCAAGGGAAAATAATTCCCCGTAGGAAACAAGTTTGTCCTGTTTGTGCTGTAGGCTTGCCTGCAATGAAATCAGAGTATGTGTAAGAATGAGCAATTACAATGAAACCTCACAGCATGTGGGTGGGCTGAGTTTCTCCAATAATGACATCACATGTCTGCTTGCATTTAAGTTGGAGGGGGGAGGTGTGATTACAGTTGTGTCCTAGTCCTTTCCAAATAAGTAGCCCAGCAATTGCATTTCACAATTTGGGGGGAGGGGTGCATTCCTTGAGTATGGAATCATTTAAAAGTTGTGGAATGCAAATCCCATAGAAATACCTGTTCCGAATTTTAATATGAAAGGAAAGCCTGCTGTTCTGTTCCTGTTGTTCACAAAGCAGTGCAAGTGGGAAACATCTGTCACTGACCATTGCATCTTGTGGTCAATGTAAGTGAAAAAAAAAACAGAAAATAACAAAGAGGATGTTAGTGGGACTTTGGGTAGTTTTTTATATTTTATTCTCAGTGTCAACTTGTTATGGTGTGCTACACATACACATACAGTAAATACATTGATTATGGGCTTAAAAGGACACAATGTATCAGTTCACCGCTGAAAGGCATAAATTCTGACAACAGACAACATGTAAAACCGAAGCTGGGCATCTCTACCTGTAGCTAAGAGTTGCCGGTTGATTAGCTGTGCAAAAGCAAATTAATTTGATATGCTGTGCCATAGGTGAATTTAGGAACAGCCCCATAATTTGTTTTTTAAGTAACCCGGTAGTGCCAAGGGAGCAAATCCTGAACTAGTGTACTTATAAGTCTAGGTATGGCATGGCAGAACAAAATTGTGCTGATCACCTGTTGCACTACAAGTTATTATAAAGAGGGGAAACACTGTATTCTTTTGCGGTACCCCCAGTAAATACTGTACCTAGTAGAGTCCTTTTAAAAGTGAGCATGAAAAACAATTCCCTAGTGCTCAAAGTGACTGGCACTTAAACATACTCTTTTTGTTTAATTACTTTAAACTTTGCTGCACCAGTGTGACTATTTCAAATGCAGTTCATATTCCTCCAGTCCTGACTTCTAGTATGAAGTAATCTGTGGCAAAAGGTTTTTGTTACTTGATGTATTGAGAGCCATATCATTGACTTCCCTAATTTTGACATTCAAAAATATTCAACATACATTTAATTTGATTAATTGTTCTATTCCTTTCATTTTTGTTCAGGCCAAATCAGATCAGCATTTCAGCACTGATTTTTCTAAATTATTCATATGGGTGTGAGAGGTTTCGTCAGAATGTGCACAAGGCAATAGTGAAGCAAGAACAAAGGGGAAGCATGGAACCTGTATAAGTTCTATACTGGACCTGACTGCTAAAATGTTTATATTTTTATCTACTTTATTCTTTTGGTACCCAGGAGGCAAACTAGGTACATGTGCTTGTTTTCAAGGGTGACACAGGAGCTCAGAGGTGGTTAAGTGAATTGTTCAGTCACACATGGACAAATACAGTACTGTTTGCCTGCAGCTAAACAAACTTAAAATATGGTGTTTCACCAAATGCAAGTTTGTTGCCTTGAAATTCCTGGTTTGTATTGATGTTGTACGTACTGATGTAATGACTACTGGTGTCTCCCACATCATTTATTCTCCCCCGCTCCCAAACCCACACACTCAAACTGAATGCCATGAACAATAGTTGCTAGGAAATCTGTGGGGAACATCCTCATTCAATAATTGATTGAGGCACTTTATGTTTTTGGATTTAAGGAGTTAATATAATTTTATTTTTATTTTATTTAGATTTTGTTAACCGGGTAAGTGCACTAGCCATAACATGACTATTTTCAGGCACAACCCGGCAAAGTACAGACATGCAGAAACTTAACAGGATAACAATTTATAAGTGCTTTACATACAATGAGTTAAAGAGGATACAATATATCAGAACATAAAAAGTAAAGTGCTTTACATACAATGAGTTAAAGTAGATACAATATATCCAAGACACACAGAGTAGACCATTCATAAATTCATAGGTGCCTACCTATGCAATGAATAGAGAGAACCTTGGACAATAAATTATCAGGTGACACATCATATGAACAGAACAAGGTACACAAAAACAAAAACAGGTAATAACAAAGGAAGAAATAACCATTGAGAGCAGGGGGTGTCATTAAGGAAAAGGTTGGTAAGTGAGGAAGAGGGGAGTAAGCCATAAAATTAGATTATATGAGTGTTTGTAAGTGTAAGGGAGATGCCTGCAGTGCAAGATTGCATATGGGCAGGGAAAGGGAGCCGGGACAGGCTGAGGCAGTAAGAGAGTTTTATAGAGGTGAGGAAATACTATTGTATAGCCAGAGACATCAGACATTAGGTAGGGTGAGAGCAGGAACAGGTATCAGCAATCAACAGATTCGAGTGCAATTTTCTCTTAAAGCATGTGTGGGAGCTAGAAAATATAATGTTGAGGGGAAGGGAATTCCACAGCTGTGGAGCCACATGCTCAAATGCAGCAGTTCCTTTTCTAGTGCGGCACCTCTGCAAATTCGGAAAGGATTTATCAGCTGATCGTAGACCATGGAGTGTGTCCTGAGGAACAAGCATAGCTGCAAGACACCTTGGGGTTTGATTTCAAAATTATCGAATCAATAAGAGAGCCAAAATAGTATTTCCTACTAGCTAATGGAAAGAGCCAACCAAGATCATTATAAAGTTGGCAGTGGTGTTTAAGCCGAGGAGCAGAAGAGGCATAGCGACATATGTTGTTATACGTAATATCCCATCTTAGTAGGTCAGTTTTATGAGCATTCCCAAATAAGGGAGCCCCATATGTTAGAGTGGGGAGCAGAATCCCCCTCGCAATGGCCATTTTAGCCGATGAATGGGCATATAACTAGTCTCTTATGTAACACTCAGTTTGGAGTTGACAGCTCTACAAACAGACTGTACATGAAGATTAAGATCAAGAGATTGATCTAGCAGGATGCCCAGGTACTTGGTACACATTCCAGTAATTGACCTTCTAAGTCCTGCGCCGTCCGTGCTGTCATGCAAGCCCTGAGCTTCGGGGCCAATCCAAGCAGCATGGCTTTAGTTTTGTTAGTTTTGAGAGCCAGTTTGTGACCGTATAGCTAGTTTTGGATATCGTTAAAGTCAGAGGAAAGGGTTGTATTGACAGTGTCTATTTAGTAGAACTTGTATAGATGACAAGATCATCAGCATACTGAATAGTAGAGCAGGATTTTAGAGCAGCTCCAATGTTACTTATATAAAGAGAGACTAGGAGGGGCCCTAGGATGGAGTCCTGAGGTACACCAATGTTAATGGTGGTACTGTTTGATAGAGAGGAATTAGATTTCACCACTTGAGTTCTATTTGTCAGGTAGCTTTCATACCAGTCAACAACAGAGGAGGAGAAATGCAGGTATCGAAGTGAGGAGAGAAGCAAAGTATGATCAACATGGTCAAAAGCCTTTGTGAGGTCTATAAAGGCAGCCCCAGTCAGTTTGCCAGTATCCATTTTTGAAAGAGTGTCTGTAATGAATTTAAGGAGTGCAGTCATTATGCTATGTCCTTTCCTGAAGCCATGTTGGGTATCTGAGAGCAGACTGAGCTTAAGTAGATAGTCAGTTGTCTGAGTTGTGACAATTTTCTCCAGGATTTTGCTAAGTACCGATAGCATGGCAATTGGTCTGTAGTTCTTTACAACCTTAGGATCCCCTTTTTTAAGTACAGGTGTGATCCGAGCAGCTTTCCAGAGATCAGGGACCATTCCACCTGAAAGTGATAACAAATAAATTTTGGCCAGCGGTAATGCAATAAGGGGAGCTACAAGTTTCAAGAGGTGGGTTTCCAAGGAGTCTGAGCCAGAGCTGGTATGATCAGAGATGGACCTCAGGAGCTTCAGGACTTCCTTTCTAGACATAACCTTAAAATAGAATGAAGGAATATAAGGAGGCACAGGTAACAACAATTCCAGCTTATCCAGACAGGTTCCTGATGAGGAGTGGGAGGACACTGCAGTGGGATTGAAGGAGGAGGTATGTTGGGAGAGATCAGAGAAATGCAGGTTGAAAGAATTAGCTATGGTTTGTGATTCATTGCAATGCACATCATTTATCAGCATATTACCAGGGGTAGTTGACTGTGAGGATCCTAGGAAGGATTTGATGTGTGACCAGAATTTTCTGGGATAATTGGCAGAGTTAATCAGTAGGTCTTTACAGTACTTGCTCTTAGCAGCTCTGATTTGTCTTTTACATGAATTCCATAGCATATGGTAAGCATTGAAATCTGTTTGCTGGCCTGATGTTTTGTAGCACTTCCAGAGTTTATCTCAAAGGTGCAAACTTTTGAGCAAGTCTTTGTTTAGTCATCTTGTTTGTTTACCCCTCATTCTCCGGGTGATCTTTGGGGCATGTTTACATTGAACCATAAGGAATTTAGTAATAAAGAGGTTAAGAGTGTCCTGAGAACTGTGTGATATATAGATCTCCAAACAATCATTTCTGGATACATCATACAGAAACACCTCTTGGTCTAGGTCAGAAAAGTTTATGAGAGTGATGAGACGTGGTGGAGGAGATGGAGGTGCCCCCAAGGACAGGATGCAGAAAGTAGGAGAGTGGTCAGTTAAGGCATCAGCAAGAGTACCATCGGCTGAGATGTGTTCAATCCTGTTCTGAGAGGTATTTTCCAACAGGTACTCTAGACCCACAATCCCTTCTGCTGGGAGGTTGTATGCACAGATAACATGCAGTTTCTTGGCTCCCAACATAATGGTAGCATGAAAGTATTCACATACCGATTGAGCATCCAGGATAGCGAGAAGAGAGACAGTCAGATTATTTTTGTAGTACAGAGCAACTCCACCACCACGTTTGTTCGATATCCTATCCCTTTGAATAATAGAGTAATTTGGCAGGGTGCAGAGGGAGTCAGTAACCGATGGTTTTAGCCAGGTTTCAGTGAGACAGAGGATATCAGGATTGTACAGTTTGAACCATGACTCCAGTTCCACAAAGTGACACATCAAACTTCTTATATTCAAGTGTGCAATTAACAGCCCATGTTTGGACATTCTATGTATGTCACCTTTTTTTAATTTCATTGATTTCATTGACATTACAGAGCAATTTAAGACCGAAGTCCATGAGCTCGCAACTAGGAACCTATGAATAACCTTTAATTCCTTTACTGATACAATATTGATCCAACTTTGATTTAAATTCAGATATAGTTTTACTTTCGACCACCTCACAGGGCAATGCATTCCATATTTGAGTTACTCTGTTATTAATCTAATATCTCCTCTTGTTTGTATTTGTTCTTTCTTTGATCAATTGATGGCTAAGTGATCTTGTATTATGACTATGATCCCTATGCTCCAATCCCATACTATCCCAAAGAAAAGAGTCTGTATGAGCCTTGTATATCAAACACATATCCCCCCTCATTCTTCGATACTCTAGTGAATACAACCCCAATGATTTCAACCTCCGATCGTAACTCTGTCCCTCCAATCCTCTAACCGTTTTTGTGACCCTCCTCTGAACTCTCTCCAGTGTTCCCACATCCTGTCTTTTACAGGGTGCCCAAAACTGCACACAATACTCCATATGGGGCCTCACAAGTGCAGTATACAAGGGGATAACAACTTCCTTTTCTTTATTATTAATATGTATTTTTATACAATGCACAATACCACTAGTTTTTTCATGATCTTATTACAATGCTTACTGAAATCTAGGTTGTTACTGATGTTAATGCCCAGATCTGTCTCATCTTGTGAGACCTTTAATACTGTACCTCCCAAGTTGTATTTGCAGAGTTTATTAGTATTACCAAAGTGCATAATAGAGCATTTATCTGTATTAAATACAGATTGCTTTTGGGAGGTCCAAATTTCCAGGTTATTAAGGGCTGATTGCAAGATATTGTGTTCAGCTGTACTATTTACTGGCCCCCCTAGCCTAGTATCATCAGCAAATGGGCAGACTGGGTGGGCCATAGGCCCTTATCTGCCGACACTGTCTATGTATCTATGTATAAATTTAGCTAACCAAACCTCTTGTTCAACCTGCATTGTTGATATATAAAGATTAAAAAGGCAGGGTCCCAACACAGATCCCTGAAGAACACCACTAGTCACACACAATTTGGCTGAGAATTCACCCCTCATGCATACCTTCTGGCTTCTATTTGCCAGCCATGCCCTAATCCATAGTGCAGTCCAATTTGTAAATTCCAGCTGTAAAATAACTTTAACAAGCTCCTCATGTGGGACCTTATCAAAGGCCTTTGCAAAGTCGAGATAGATGACATCAACTGAGATTCTCCTATCAATAGACTTGCTGACCTTATTATAAAATTCCAGTAAATTTGTCTGGCATGATCTCCCTTTCCTAAACCCGTGCTGGGATCTATCTTCCTTATTGAAGTTTTCAAGGAAGTCTGTAATAAAATCCTTTATTATTCCTTCCAAAATTTTTCCCAACACAGAGGTCAGGCTTATAGGCCTATAGTTGGACACCACTTGTCGTGATCCTTTCTTATGTATGGGGTTTACCAAACATCTGCGACCTCTCCTGTTTTGATAGATTTTTGAAACAAGTATGTCACAGGATCTACCAGGACCTCCACTAATTCCTTTATCATCCTAGGATGGATTCTATCTAGTCCCTGTGCCTTATTCTGTTTAATTTGCTTAAGTCTTGTGAGTACATTGGCTCTATCTATTTTATAGCTGGAATTTCGCTGTATTGTGGCAGTGACATCCTGGCCAGAAAGTGGACAGACATTAAAAACTGTAGAGAAGTAATAATTAAATTCTTCAGCTAATGTCACATTATTGGTTATGTTCTCCCCACTACTAGTTTTAAGGGGTCCTAGAGATGTGTTTTTCACTTTTTTACTGTTCATATAGGTATAAAAGGATTTATAATTATCTTGTACTTTAGCAGCCAAAGTATACTCATAGTTTGTTTTTGCTGTAAAGATACCCCTTTTTGCCAACTTTTGACTTTTTTTATGTGTTGCCCAGCTTTCCTCGGTATTTACCTTTTTAGCATAGTGAAAGCATCTGTGTTTCTCTTTAATTTGTGTTTTGACTAGTGGGGTCAGCCATGGTGGAGGGACATTCTTATTTACCCCATTATATTTATTAGTAATGGGCACATACCTTTGAACCAAATTGGTTAATTTGTTAGTTAATTTGCCCCATATTTCAGCAACTGGTTGTGAACCAAAATTGGTTTTCCAATCCCAAACTTCAAGTACATGTCTCATGGATTCAAAATCTGCTGTAGTCTACCTTTGGAGTACCGATGTACCTGTACATTTCCCGATTGCTTCTACATACTGAAAATTAATAATGGAGTGGTCACTAGATCCAAGTGGGGGGTTTACATTACAGTCCATAATGTTCTCACCCAAATCACTTAACACCAGATCCAGAATATGGTGCCCCCTAGTGTTAGAAAAAACAAATTGGTCCATACTGACAAGGCTGAAAGTTTCTAGATATCTTGATTCTATACCCAAATTTGCTTTTAATATTTCCCAGTTTATACCTGGGAGATTAAATTCCCCACCAGATTAACATTCCCCGATAGGCATAACTGATTAATGAAAGCTAGGATATCCTCGTCCTCTTTCAACTTGGTGGATGGTGGCATATATAATACCCTAAAATTTATTTTGGCTGATTTTGGGGGGCTAATCTTAACCCAGAGGGCTTCCAAGTCCAGCCAGCTAGTTATATCAACTTGTTCTGTAACTATCGTGCCTTAATATACACTGCCACCCAACCCTTTGGTTTGGGATCAATCTTTATTAAAGAGTGTATACCCTGCTGAGAAGTAAACATCTATTGGCCCAGGATTTGTCTCTATATCCCCAGATAGCAGAATGGCAATGATGACAAGGAACCACAGCCCCATGTTCAGAAAAGGAAGGGAGTGCAAAAATCATCAGGACTTTTTTTTGAACATCCAGCATTCAATAAATTACAATTCACAATCCCCTGCCCGAACTGCAATAAGATGTAATTGACCAAATTAACTTTACAAGCTAACCAGTCACACACACACACACACCCACACACACACACACACAGACACACACAGAGTAAAGTACTCTTTTTTTATTAAACATTGGGATCAGGCGTTCAATAATTAAATGGGTTTCAATAAGAGGATCACCCTGCCAGTCTTGAGAGTGAAACTCCATACAGCTCTGCACAGAACAGCTACTGTTAAGCTCTCGAGAGTCACCTAGAAGATAAGAAACATAGAAACATAGAAGTTGACTGCAGATAAGGACCGCAAGGCCCATCCAGTCTGCCCATTTCTTTTTCTACCTTATAAATGTGCCATCGGCCTTTACTCTGTCAGTGACCTATCTATTCATAGTCATTTGTATTGCTCCCTTATGCCTATCCCATGCCTGTTTGAAGCCCTGCACTGTATTCATAGCCACCACTTCTTGTGGTAAGCCATTCCATGCATCCACCACCCTTTCTGTGAAAAAGAATTTCCTCACATTCCCCCTTAATCGGCCTCCCTCTAATCTCATGCTGTGTCCTCTTGTCCTGCTATTTTTCTTGTATTTAAACATGTTAGACTCTTTCACCTTGTTTATGCCCTTAAGGTGTTTGAATGCCTCGATCATATCACCTCTCCTCTCCTTTGCTCAGGGGTATACATATTGAGCTCAGTTAATCTGTCCTCATATATGTCTTCTGATGCAGTTCCTGCACCATTTTGGTTGCCCTTCTCTGGACTGCCTCAATTTGGTTAATGTCCTTGTGAAGGTGTGGCCTCCAATACTGCCGCAGTACTCCAGATGGGAGCCTAACCAGTGTCTTGTACAGAGGATTATTACCTCCCTCTTCGACTTGTGATACCTACTAATACACCCTAACTAGCCTTACCTACTGCTTTAGAGGTCTGCTTGGATGATTTTAGGTCATCAGTGATGATGATGCCCAAGTTCTTCTTCCTTTGTGACTGCTAGCAACCCCTCCCAGCCTATAGGTAGCTTCAGGGTTTCTCTTCCCTATGTGCATGATTTTGCACTTCTTTGCATTAAATCCCAGTTGCCACTCTTCTGACCATTCTGCTAGTTTATCCAGATCTCTTCATTCTGCCCACCCCATCTGGATCATCTACTCTGTTGCAGATCTTGGTGTCATCTGCAAACAGACAAGCCTTACCCTCTAGTCCATCTGCAAGGTCACTAATGAAGATGTTGAAGAGGACTGGCCCCAGGACTGATCCCTGAGGTACCCCACTTGTGACTTGCATCTCTTCTGACTGTATACCATTTACCACCACTCTCTGTTTTCTGCCCGTCTACCAGTTTGCTACCCAGTTGACCTACTTCTGGCTTACCCCGAGCCTACCCAGCTTATTTGTCAATCTTCTATGTGGAACAGTGTCGAAAGCTTTGCTAAAGTCAAGGCAGGCGACATCAACTGCTCCCCCTTGGTCCACCACTCTGGTTACCCAGTCAAAGAAATCTATGAGATTAGTTTGACAGGACCTTCCTTTTGTAAACCCATGCTGTCTTGATCCTGTGCCCCTATGGATTCCAGGTGTTGCACTATCCTTTCCTTAAGAGTGCCTCCATAATCTTGCCCACTAGTGAGGTAAGACTGACCGGTCTGTAGTTCCCGCCTCCTCCCTGCTACCACTCTTGTGGGGCGGGATCACATAAACCCTTCTCCAGTCTTCTGGGACCTCTTCTGTGCTCAGAGACTCACTAAACAATTCTGCTAATGGCTCTGCTAGTTCCTCCTTTAGCTCCTTAAGTACCCTGGGATGTATGCCATCAGGTCCCATTTCCTTATCCACCCTGAGCTTAGCAAGATCTTGTAGGACCCTTTCTTTTGTGAAGGGAGTAGTGCTCACCTCCCTCCCCCCTGTGTCCATGATGCTGAGCTGTGGGCCCTGCCCTACCTTCTCTTCAGTAAATATTGAGCAAAAGTATCTATTTAGGATAGATGCCTTTACAGGGTCCTCCTCCTCACATGCTCCCTTTTCTCCATTAAGCTTAGCAATACCCCCTCTGGACTTTCTCCTTTCACTAATGTATCTATAGAAAGTCTTGTCACCTTCTTTACTGTTAGTGCTAGTGTTTCCTCAGTTTGGGACTTTGCCTGCCTTACTGCCTTCCCTGCTTCCCTTAGGGCAGTTTGGTATGCCTCCCTATCTTCATCCCGCTGTGTTCCCTTATATTTCCTGAAGGCCAGCCTTTTGGCTCTGACCTTTTCTGCTACTGTATTTGAGAGCCAAAGTGGTTTCCTTCTTCTTTTGCACTTCCTTTTCTGTCTAACACAATGGGATGTTGCTTCAAGTATTGCATCCTTAATGCTTGCCCACTCTGCCTGTACCCCCTCACCTGTGTTTCTTTTTGCCAGGGCTAGCTTAACTCTGTTAATTTACAGACAAGGGAGACACCTGCAGGCAAAGCTAAATTTGGCAGCCTAATTTACTTGGAAACAGCGCCACCTGGCGCATTTCGACATTCGAGGGAAAAAAAGTAAGATTAGAATATACTTACTAGCTCCTGCCACATACCAGGGACTGCCAACCAGTACACTGCACCCTGCATCTACCGGGTCATTCAACATTATAGCTAACCCGATACAGTGCTGTCCATGACAGTGAATGGTGCAATACCGCGTATACTGCTGTATGCGGTATTGTACCTTTCACACACTCCCAGACAAGGATAAGACCTCTGCTGGGAGTGGGTTCCGCTGAGCAGCTGCCGTGGCTCACTGGACTGAGTCACATCAGCAGGAACCCAGGCACTATGTCTGGGACTGGATTTGATTCCCGGACATTTTGTTTTTTACACAAAGTGTGTGCTCCCTGAGTTGGACCCCCCCCAGAGTTGAGAATCTTTGGTGGGGGTCCAGGGGCTAACTATATCCCGGAGGTGAGTCTTGGGTGACCCCACACAAGAAAGCTTATGCTGCATGGCAATATCGCGCTTTATTGGCAACATGATTTTGCCATGCAGCATAATGTCTTGCAACATTATGACCCCATGCCACACTACATGCCAAATACCGCTACCGCACCTGATGCATTATACTGTGGTGCTGAGCAACTTATCTGTAGCAGCCACTGTATACATACAAAGACAGTGATGGTAGAAGAAGGTCTGTTGTCCCATCCAGTCTGCCCACCCTACCTAACTTGTCTGCACTATTTTTTTTATTTTAGTCTTTTGGTAACTGGGTAAGGCCCACTAGACACAAGTGCCTGTTTTCAGGGGCAACCTAGGAGCACTGGGCAGTTAAGTGACTTGCTCAGAGTCACACAGTATGCAAGTGGAGGTTGTGAGAATCAAACTCAGGTCTGGTCTGCTGGCTGTATCAAGCTTGTTCACACCTCGTTCCTCTAACCTCTAGGCTATACTGCCAGCCCAGCCAGCCAGCCCTAGTCCTAGGGAACATCCCTCCAAGTGTTTCTGCCTCCTTTTCTAACTAAATCCATATGTCTGTCCCATCCCTGCTGGAAGCTGTTCACCGATTTGATCTGTACCCCTTCCTCTTGCAGCTTGTTCCCCTTTTCCACCATTCTTTCTGTGAAATGATGTCCCTTTTGAATCTCCCTGCTGTGAGTTTCAGTGAGTTCCCTCTTATTCCTGTAGCTGAACTCAAGGAGAAAAGTTCCTTGGCATTTACCCTATTTATTCCGTGCAGGTACCTGTGTGTCTCAATCATGTCATCTCTTTTCTTGAGGGTACACATGTTCGACCCCTGCAGCCTATCATCATATGTTTTGGCCCCTGTTCCATGGACCATTTTGGATGGACTACTTTCACCTTGCCACAGTCTTCCTTCAGGAGTGGACTACAGTACCTTGTGCAGTACTCCAGGTTTGGTCGCAGCAATGACCTGCACAATGGGAAGATCACTTTCTTTCTTCTACTGCTTAACCCCTTCCCAGTGCACTTCAGTATCTTGTTTGCCTTACCCCAGCTGTATTACAGTTTTCTGTTGTTTTTAGGCTCTCCAATATCATAATTCCTAGATCCTTTTCTTAAGTGGTGCTTTACAGTACCACTCTTCCCATCTCATATTGCACTGTTCGGTTCCTCTTGCCAAAGTGCATCACTTTACATTTTTTGCTGCCAGATCTTTGACCTGCTTTCCAACCTGCACAGATCCTCCTGAGTTCCCTTATCCCTTCCTTCATGTCCACCCATGTGCAGATCTTTGTGTCATCTGTGAAGAGGCAGATCTTGCCATTGATGCTTTCCCCATGTCACAGATAAATACATTGAAAAGGACTGTGTCCAGCACCAATCCATGAGGTACTCCACTTGTTACTTGCCTTACCTATGAAAACTACTTATTAACTACTAATCTTTGTATTCTTCCCCTCATTTCTTCCCCTCAGCCAGTTCTTCAACCACCCCTAAGTCCCTTATCTTCTTGACTGGCCTCCTGTGAGGGACCAAGTCAGAGACCTTGGTAAAATCTAAGTATACCACATCTACTCCCTGTACCCAATCTGTTGCCCTGGTCACCCAGTCGAGGAAGTCAGCCAGATTTGTCTGGAAAGGCCTTGCCATCTTGAACCCATGTTATCTGTGGTCCTATAGTCCTTTTCCCTCCAGGAAGTCCATCAGTTCTTCCCTTACTAAAGTCTCCATAATTATTCACACTATAGACATCAAGCTGACTGGTCTGTGGTTCCCTGGCTCATACTCCCTTCTGCTTTTGTTTAGAAGGACCACGTCCACTGTTCTTCAGTCCATAGGGACCATTCCCATGGCCGCGAGCTGTTGAATATGTCTGCAAGTGGCCTTGCTATCACTTCAAACAACATGAAGTCTTGCTATATTATGACATATACATATGCAGTATAACCCCAGGTTAGAACTGCTCTGGAGGTGAAAGAGTTAACTTCCATGCAAAGCATGGAATCTTGAGCGTGAGCTCGGTAGAACACTCTGTCTGTTGAAGCTCAAACTCAAACTGTCAGATTCTTTACTCCACCTCACTGAACAGTCACTCCGGAAATTCCTCCTGCTGCTCAGTTTGTGTGTCGGTTTTAAAGTGTAATTCTCAGTTTATTTTACCGAAATTTAACCGTAATCATCAGTTCAAGCTCTGTCTGTGGTATTGTAAGTAATAGATAGGCTTATTTATTATTTTTTCTTCTGTGTGGAACTTGTAAACGTCTTTTTTGGTTCCATTTGAACCGATCAGAGGGGTTTAAAAATTACTTTCTAGCCCTTTAGAGTGCGGTTCCCGGTTCTTATCAGTTCTAAAAAAACCAGATTTTATTAGTTTTTTTCCATGACCCGTGACACGGTTGGGAACCGATAAGAGAGCCTTGCTTGGTGGATTGCCATTAACGGGCAAGTTTTGGTTAGGCTGGCACTGTGTCTGAGAAACCCAAAAGAAAAACCGGACCCACTGGGTTTTAGCACTGTGGCCTCTGTGGGGAAGCCTTTGCCAAGGCTGACCCACACACCATTTGTGTATATTGTCTGGGGTTTGACCACCTCAATGCAGACTGCCAGATTTGTAAGAATTTTCCTGCTGCCACCGTGGAAAAAAGAGTTGGTAGGCTCATGGAAAGGGAGGCCAAAAAGTCCACGCTGACCCGATGGACAACCCGGTTCGGGTTCCAACCGAACCTGAGGGAGTGCCTCTGACCAGGGCAATGTCTGGCAACGAAGAACCAGCTCTGAGGAGCTGGTTCCAACTAAAGGCTAGAAGGTCAGCTAGTTTGGGGCCAAAAGTTCTTTCTCCAACCGCTAAGAAATAGCCAAAGCTATCCAAATTGTCCAGTCTCTTTCCCCAGTTCCGTCCGAACCGGCACCATTGGGCAAGCACCCGGTTTGGTCGGTTCCCTCGATTCAAGATTATGATTTTGAAGATTTTATGAACCAGAGGAAGGGAGGAGGGTACGAGGAGAGTGAGTGTGATTTTGACAGTCTGGATGTGCCCATTGAACCGGACATCTCTCCAGACAGACCCTCAGGAGTATCCCCTCCCAGGCTATCTGAGTCCCCTTCTCTTTTTTTGTTTTACAAGAAAGTTGCTGACGCTCTGCAACTCCC
Organism: Neoceratodus forsteri; assembly: GCA_016271365.2. NCBI lineage: Eukaryota > Metazoa > Chordata > Ceratodontiformes > Ceratodontidae > Neoceratodus > Neoceratodus forsteri. The sequence goes on from CM057455.1 coordinate 707,286,655, forward strand.
TGTTGAGGAAGCTGTTGATGATAAAGAAGAGCCTGATTCTGTGGAAATGATGGATGTTCCAGAGTCTAGGAGACTGTCTATTCCCTTGCATAAATCTTTTAGGAAACAGACAGTAAACATTCTGAAAGCTCCTCATTCTATCCTCCCTGTGGATAAAAGGATGGACAAGAGGAATGCTTTATCAGGCTCTGATACAGAGTTCCTATCTCAGCAGTGCAGCCATGTGGGGGTAGTGCAGGCTGCAGCCTGTGACAAGGCTAATATTCCTCTAGCCTCTCACCCTCCTGAAAAGGATTCCAGGAGGATGGATGCCATGGCAAAAAAGCAGTACATGGCAGCATCTTTGGGACTCAGACAGGCAAATTATATTGCTTAGGCAGCTAGGTACCAGAAATCCAGGTGGGATACTGTCCTGGCCCTAGCAAAACAGGCCCCTGAACAGCTTGCCAGGGAGCTGGAGCAGGTGGCTGCGGACGGTATTGAGGCATCCAAGGTGCAATTTCATGCTGCTGTAGACTCTAATGATGTTTCATCTATAGTTATGGCTACATCTGTGTCTCTTGCAGAATGGCCTGGCTCAGATGTACTGCCCTGTCACAGGATACCCAGTCTAAGGCTATGGATTTTCCTGTTGTGGGAAATTCTCTGTTTGGGAGCAGACAGAGAATTATATGAAGAAAATGGATGAGTATAGAACCACCTAAGAAGGTGCACAGGCCAAAGAAAGTCAAGTCACTCCTCAAAGGCAGCATGTCAGGGGCAGGGCAGGCCTTTTCATAGGCCGTTTACAAACCCAGGCCTCCTCTTCTGCCTATGCCCAGAGGAGTTCTTTAGAGGAAGGGGCAGAAGGGGCTCTAGTAAGTCTGCTTCTACCCCTCAACCCAAAGCCCCTGCAAAACAGGCTCCCTGATGGGGTAGCCAGGGCCGATTCTCCACTACCCGTAGGGGGTAGGCTGGCTTACTTTGTCCAGGACTAGAAGTCTTTAACATCAGACAAGTGGGTCCTGGAAGTAGTAAGCCAGGGACTGGTTCTCAGCTTCAAAAAATTTCCAAAAATGAGAGCCAGAGCTTTTCCACCTGCAAACCCATCAGATGCACTTGCCCTGGAAGCAGAAGTTTCTGCCTTCCTGGCTCTCAGAAACCATGGAAGGGTTCTACCCATACACCAGGAGCAAAGGGTTTGTACTCAGGTACTTCCTTACACCCAAAAGACAGGAGAATGGCGGCCCATTCTGGATCTCAGGTATCTAAACAAGCACCTTTTAAGCCAAAGTTCAAAATGGTGACCCTGGGATTATTTTACCCTCTCTAGGCCAGGGGACTGGCTAGCCTCCCTGGACCTCAAGGATGCCTACTTCCATGTTCTTATCAGAAGCTCCCATTGAACGTACCTCAGATTCGAACTGCCCTCAGGCCATTACCTGTTCAGAGCAATGCCCTTCGGCCTCTCCTCGGCTCCAAGGGTGTTCACAAAATGCCTGACAGTAGCAGTTGCTTATTTAAGAAGGCAAAAAATTGCCATATTTCCTTATCTGGATGACTGGATCATTGTAGGCCATTCTCCAGAACAGGTCAAACTTCATTTACAAGTAACCCAGCACCTGCTTACATCTCTAGGTTTCCTTCTCAATCTTCCAAAGTCAGTTCTGGAGCCTGTCCAGCTTCTCACCTTTATAGGCACAGAACTGAGCACAAAAGAAGCCAGAGCCTTCCTTCCTTTGGAGAGAGCAAGGACCCTGGTGTCTCTGGCCTCCTCTTTCACCCTGCAGGTCTCTCGACCAGCAAGGCATTTTCTACAGCTCCTGGAGCACATGGCTGCTTCTACAGCAGTAGTGCAGGGAGCAAGATTTCAGATGAGGGACATTCAGTTCCATTTGAGAGCCTTTTGGTCTCAAAGGACGGATCCTCTAACCAAATTGATTCCAGTGACTCTAACCCTGATCCAGGCCCTCCAGTGGTGGCAGGATCAGAACAATCTGAGGCAGGGGGTTCCCTTCACTTCCCAGTCTCATTCCTTGACCCTTACTACAGATGCATCCCTCTTGGGGTGGGGAGCTCACATGGGCGACCTTTCCACCCAAGGGCTGTGGTACCCTCAGGAATCTCTGCTCCACATCAATTTGCTGGAGCTCAGTGCAGTTTTTCTAGCACTTCAGGTTTTCTCCACAGCTGTCCAGAATAAGGTAGTTCAGGTCAGAACAGACAATACCACTACAATGTGGTACATCAACAAGCAAGGGGGCACTCGGTCTACGGCCTTGTGCACCGGAGTAATGAAGTTGTGGTCTCTGGCATATTCTCTGAACGCTTCCCTTACTGCAGTTCACCTCCCAGGCAAGGATAATGTCCTAGTGGATGCTCTCAGCAGGATTTCCCAGGGCCATCACGAATGGGCACTGGATCCCCTAGTACTGGAGGTAATATTTGCCAGATGGGGCACTCCGCAAATAGATCTCTTTGCAGCCCCAGACAATCACCAACTTCCCCTTTTTTGTTGCAGGCCCCCAGTGTTGGGCTCAGTCCCTCTGGATGCCTTCCTTCTCAGTTGAAAGGAAGTTTCTCTATGCTTTCCCCTTCCCCTTCTTTTCAAAGTGCTAGTCAGAATCAGATCTCAATCCTGCAAGATGATCCTGATCGCTCCAGATTGGGCCAGGCAGCCCTGGTACCCACTCCTCATGTCCTTAGCAGTCCATCCTCCCCTATGCCTTCCCAGGAATCACAACCTGTTAACCTGTGCCCAAGGGAGAGTTTGGTATCTGAACCTCAAATCTCTCAATCTCAAGGCTTGGCTCTTGAAGAGTTAGAGTTTGCTGACCTACACCTTTCTCAAGGTGTATTGCATATCTTGAAGGCCTCTAAGAAGCCTTCTACCAGGGCTACCTATAATTCAAAATGGAAGAGATTTTCCATATGGTGTGCTGGTAAATATATTTCCCCAGAATCTACTGGTGTGCCCACAATCCTGGATTATTTGGTGCATTTGAATTCCTTGGGGCTGAGGCCAGCTACGCTAAAAGTGCACTTGGCAGCTGTGTCTGCCTTCTTGTCAGCAGGTAAGCCCTCTTCTTTATCAGCTCACCCTGTGTTCTCCAAGTTTTTTAAAGGGTTGCTTCACACCAATCCCCCGTTCAGGGATCCTGCCCCTGCTTGGGATCTTAATATGTGCATCGCTCAGCTTATGCAACCCCCTTTTGAGCCATTGCCTTCAGCAGAGCTGAAGTACTTGACTTGGAAAACTGTGTATCTGGTAGCCATCACCTCTGCCAGGTGCATAAGTGAGCTACAAGCCTTGTCAGTGGAGCCTGATTTTATCTCCTTTCATAGAGCTAAGGTAGTTCTCAGGACTAACAGAAAGTTTTTGCCTAAGGTGGTTTCAGACTTTCACCTTAATCAATCCATGTCTCTTCCTGTGTACTTCACTGACCATTCCTCCTCTGGTAAGAGGAGATTGCACAGTTTAGATGTCAAAAGAGCCCTTAGTTACTATATAGAATGTACCAAGGGTCACAGGTTCGAATCCCTCCAATTGTTCCTCACTTATGGTGAGGTTGGTAAAGGAAACCTGCCACTAAAGATCCATTGCCAGGTGGGATTGTTTCTTGTATCCAATTCTGTTACGAAAAACTGGGTAAGGTTCCTTCCTCAGGCCTGAGGACTCACTCTACCAGAGGTACAGCTGCGTCTCTGGCTGCTGCCAGGGACATTCCTATCCTATAGATATGTCAAGCAGCTACCTGGAAAACAGTTTACACTTTTACTAAGCATTACTCCTTGGATATCCAGGCTAGGAGTGATGCTCAATTTGGCACAGCTGTGCTTCAGAGCCTATTTCCCAAGTAGGTTCTGTCCGTCCTCCATGGAGGTACTGCTGTGTAGTCTGCATATGTCATAATATAGCAAGACTTTATGTTGTTTGAAGAAAAAATTACTCACCTTAGTAATGTTGTTTCTTCTAATGGAGTCTTGCTATATTATGACCTCCCCCCCAACCTGTCCCTCTCAGAACCTCTGTTTTTGGGATGTGGGTGGGCAGTGCAACGTTAGCACTTCTTTGATTCCACTTTATTTCACCCTTCTAGGGTGCTTAGGTGTTATCTTAAGTTTCTTCTTGAATCCCCGACTTGAGTCTTTGTTTTGGGATCAAGATCAAAAAGGGGTATTTGTAGTTAGTAGCCAATGGCTAGTGTAGGTTTACGGCTTCCATACAGAACCTTAGTGAGTTTTTGCTCATAAAGATCTGACAGTTTGAGTTTGAGCTTCAACAGACAGAGTGTTCAACCGAGCTCGCACTCAAGATTCCATGCTCTGCATGGAAGTTAACTCTTTCACCTCTGGAGCAGTTCTAACCTGGGGTTATACTGCATATGTATATGTCATAATATAGCAAGACTCCATTAGAAGAAATAACATTACTAAGGTCAGTAATGTTTTCTTCAGTTACCTCCTTTAGCATCCTTGGGTGTAAGACATCAGAGCCCACAGATTTATCTGCTTTAAACCCTGTAAGGATTTCCAACACATTTTCTGTTATTTTGACCATGCCATTTGGGCCATTGCTCTCCTCTCTTCCTCTCTTAACTCAAACTTGTGGCAGTGGTTCATTCTTCTCTTAGTAAATAAGGAACACATATATGTGGCTTTTCCTTTGTTCTCCTCCTCCTCCAATCCTTCCTTACTCTTCAGTCTCAACCCCCTTTGACCTAATGCTTCTCCCAGTGTACCTGAAGAATGCCTTTTCCCCCTGCTTCACTCTATAGGTGGGCAAGCTAGAGCAGGCTCGGGTCTGGCTCGAGCATAATACCTGGTTTGGCTCAGATTGACCTCTCTAAACAATTGAGAGTGAAGGCAAAGCCAAGTCAGTTATGGTCAAAACAAACATTTTGGTTAGCCTCAGCAGTTAGTGCAATATTTTAGGTTTAGGAAACTGGGGAGGGGTCTCAAGCAAGTAGCTACTTCTGTCACTTTCTCAGAAGTACTACCTGTGAGAGGCAAGGGAGAGCATAGGAGTGCATGCACCAGGAACTTTAACTCATGGTTGAAGAACTGGTGCTGTGAGGAAGGGTTTGGATTCATTGGTGACTGGGGACCCACCTGGAGGGATGGAGGTTTGTTCAAGCCTGATGGCCTGCATCCATCCCGGAGAAATCCAAGCACTCAATGATAAGTTTAAATGCTACATTGACAAGCATTTAAACTAGCAAAGGTGTGGCAGCCAGCAAGGAGGGTACCTACTTGCTCATCCCCCACAGCTAGCAGTGGAACCAGTGAACCAGAGGGTGGCTATCTCAGCAAAGCAGTGTGCAAAGATGGAGATTAGTGCCCAAGAGGTGGATAAGCAGAAAGGGGCAAAATTCAGCAGAAGGGCAGACAGCAAGGAGAACCAGGGATAAATGACAACTAAGGAAGGGGCTGGAGTAGAACAGTGAAACAGTCTAGGGAGGTCAAATCATGGAAAGCCGTGTGTGCAAATGCCAGGAGCCTTAGCAAGAAGATGGAAGATCTGGAGGCTGTCATGGTACAGTCAGACCTGGACATTGTGGCCATCACTGAAACCTGGTGTAATGATAACCACGACTGGGAGATGGCCATACCTGGCTACAACATATTCAGAAGAGACAGAGCAGGCAGGAAGGGAGGAGGCATGGCACTGTATGTGAAAAATGACATAAGAGCCACAGAGATCCAGGAGGAACAAAATGGGGGAGAGATACTGTGGGTTAAGATGGAAAGGAAATTGGGGAAAGCCATCCGCACAGGTGTGGTCTATAGACCACAAGCCCAGGAGGAAGAAACAGATAGGGAGCTGATGCTAGCCATCCAAAGGATGGCAGACAAGGGTGAGGTAGTACTGGTTGGAGACTTCAATATTCCAGACGTGGACTGGAGCATCCCAGCAGCAGCATCAACTAGGAGCAGATTTATCCTGGACTCCCTTCAGGGTGCCTTCCTCAAGCAATTGGTCATGGAACCAACTCGGCAGAAGGCAATACTGGACCTTGTGCTCACAAACAGGGACAGTGTGATGGGGGTAACAGTGGGGGAGCACCTGGGAAACAGTGACCACCAGTCATTGTGGTTTGAAATCACAGAAAGAGCTGAACCAAGCCACACAAAAACACGTATCCTGGATTTTAGGGGGGCAGACTTTGGGAAAATGGGAGATACTTGAAAGAGGCATTAAGGGAATGGGACAGGAATCAGGGGTTGAGGAACAGTGGGCAGTATTTAAAATGGGGATTACAAGAACAACAGAATTATGCATTAAGCAGGTTAGCAAGAGGAAAAGGAAGAGGAGACCATTATGGTTTCCAAAGATGTAGCAAAGAAAGTGAAAGCCAAAAGATAGCATTCAGGCAATACAAAAGACACAGGCAGAAGGGATAGGGAGAAGTACCAGGAGAAGCAAAGGGAGGCAGGGAGGTCAGTAAGGAAGCCAAAGCTCAGACAGAAGAACACATTGCAAAATCACTGGGTAGAGGGGACAAAACCTTTTACAGGTACATAAGTGAAAAAAGAAAGACAAAGGGAGGGATAATGAGACTGAAGGGGGAGGATGGGGGCCGCTTGGAGGATGACAACAGTAAAGATGACATATTGAACAGGTATTTCTGCTCAGTCTTTACTGAGGAAGAGGAGGGTAATGGGTCTGAAGGGAGTACCAGGGGTGAGAATGGTGCAGAAATGGACACAAGTCCCTTTACACGAGAAAGGGTCCTGAAGGAACTGGAAGTAATAAGAGTTGATAAAGCAATGGGGCCAGATGGGGTGCACCCCAGGGTCCTTAAAGAACTAAGAGAGGTGGTGGCTGAACCTCTGGCTATCCTGTTTAGCAGATCACTGGAAACAGGGGAGGTACCCAAAGACTGGAGGACAGCAGATGTAGTCCCCTTATACAAAAGTGGGAACAAAGAGGAAACAGGGAACTACAGACCAGTCAGCCTCACCTCGGTAGTGGGGAAGATCATGGAAGCACTACTGAAGGAGAGATTGGTGGAACATCTAGTTGTCAATGGACTACAGGACCCAAGGCAGCATGGTTTCACCAGGGGGAAGTCATGTCAGACCAACCTCGTTGAATTTTTTGACTGGGTGACTAGGGAGGTGGATCAGGGGAGGGCAGTGGACATGGCCTATCTGGACTTCAGCAAGGCCTTTTCCACTGTGCCACATAGAAGACTATTACACAAACTGGGGAATATGGGTGTGGGCAGGACAGTAGTGTGGTGGGTAGGTAACTGGCTGGGTCGCAGGACACAGAGGGTGGTGGTAAATGGCTGTCACTCCACAGAGGGAAGAGTGACCAGTGGGGTACCACAGGATCAGTGCTGGGACGGTGCTATTCAACATCTTCATCAGTGACATTCGCGGGACCTAGAAGGCAGAATTTCACTGTTACGCTGATGACACAAAGCTCTGTAACAGAGTAGACACACAGAGGTGTAGACAGAATGAGAAGCGACCTGCAGAAACTTGAAGAATGGTCAGGGTTTGGCAGTTGAAATTCAATGCAAAGAAGTGCAAGATAATGCATATGGGCACAAAAACCCTGGCACAATATATCAGTTGGGGGTGAGGATATAGCATGCACCAAGCAGGAAGGGGATCTTGGAGTTATCATCTCTGATGACCTCAAGGTAGGAAACAGTATGACAAGGCAGCAGGTAAAGCAAATAGGATGCTGGGATGTATAGGCAGGGCATCACCAGCAGGAAAGGGAGGTCATAATTCCGCTATACAAGACACTATTGAGGCCCCACCTGGAGTACAGTGTACAGTTCTGGAGACCTTACCTACATAAGAACATAGACAGGGTAGAGAAGGTTCAGAGGAGGGCAACAAAGATGGTGCATGGATTGCATCACAAGTCCTATGAAGACAGGTTGAAGGAACTGAACATGTACTCCCTGGAGGAGAGGAGGGAGAGAGGGGATATGATAGAGACATACAAGTATCTTACAGGGAGGAACAGGGTGCAGGAAAACACTATTTTTAAGCGAAAAAGATGTTCCAGGACTAGAGGCATGGGATGAAGTTGGAGGAGGACGATTCAGGAAACATGAAAAGAATTTCTTCACAGAACAGGTGGTGGACAAGTGGAACACCCTGCCAGAGGAAGTGGTGGGGGCTGAAACAATCACGGGATTTAAGAATGCATGGGATAGACGTAAAGGAATTCTGGAGGTCAGGGGTAAGGGGCAACGGACTTCTAAGAAAACAAACTGAACTTACAAGCTCAAATGGGCAGACTGGGTGGGCCATAGGCCCTTATCTGCTGACACTGTCTATGTATCTATGTATCTATATTGGAAACGTTCAACTCCTATGTAGAGAACAGCCTGCAGTAGCCAGGTATTGGCTTGTGTTTTGGCTGGTAGAGTCAAGATAGACCCCTGGCTTGTCTCTAAAAAAAACTATTCCTGACTTGCCCACCTCTACTTCACTGACTTTGCTAGCCATTGTTCCATCTTCACTTTGGTCTCACTCACCTTCCTGCAAACTATCTTTGTTGCTTCCTGGTACTTATCCCTATCCTTCTCCTCTTTTTGACTTCCCTTATGATTTAGGAATATTCTCTTTTTGACTCTTACCATCATCTTTACTTTGGCTGTGAACAATATTGGACCTCTTGCCCTTTTCCTTTTGATACCTTCACAACAGAGCTTTCTACAAACACATATACAGTATTTATGATAGAATACTGCAAACATTTATATTGCACCTGAAACAATGTTTGCACATTAGAATGCCAATGTGGTCATACTACAGGCATATCTGAAGGCTAAGGTCATGCAGGGGTTAACACTGATCAAGGGGATATGCTTTAAAATGTGGCTATTAAGTCATGGATCTACTGTCTGTATTAATAAGTGTAGATAATTTTAATCAATATTTTTAAATTCTTTCATTTGTAGAGGACTACAGCTTTCCTTGATTAAGTGATATTACCCTGAAACACCCATGGTTTATTATTGGTGACACATAATACAATAACATTATTTTGAATTAAGTAACTGTACAAGAGTTGTGGTATCTCTAATTCTTGGTTAGTATACTTACAGGACATACTGTAACTACAGTATTTGTAAATGTAATGTATGTATTGCATCAATTGAACATTTCTTCATGTTGCTACTATACAAAAATACAGCCAGAATTAGTATATTTTACATTACAGTTGGTGTGAACCCCTGTTGTGACACCTAAAAATTGGAAACATAGAGTTTGTCAATTGAAAAGGACTGCAAGATTAATACAGTCTTGTCTAACTGTACCTACCCTATGTCATGACAATGGGCTCCATGCAGCCCCCAGTTTCCACCACCATCTCCTGGTGATTCTTCCTTTTAGTGATACCCACATGCTTGTCCTATGCATGCACAAATCCTGCCATTGTTTCTGCCCACCATAACCCTAGGCAACCTGTTCCATCAGTCCACCACCCTTTCCAGGGCAAAATGCTTTTTCTTCTCCCTGTTAAGTCTTCTGTCCACTAAAATCATTGTGTTCCCTCTTGTAATCACATTTATATTCAACCTTAAATGCTTATGACACTCCACCCTGTTTTCCCCTAGAGGTATTTAACAGTCTCAATCATGTCCCTGGCTCCCCTGTTCTCTAGGAGATACATATTAAGGCTCTTCAGCTTTTCCTCTCAGGACTTCTGCTGCTGCCCCTGTATCATCACGGTTGCCTTCCTCTGCAACTAATCTGCAAACAATACGTAACTGCTACTGTATTAAGAAATGAATGCAACCAATCAATCTTGCACCACAAACCCACTTATATTGTAAGTACTGCAGATCTGTGTGGAATGGGGATGTCCACCAGCAGAATTTGGGTGGAATGGCAGTGCTGCTTCTGAAGTAGTCTTGGGAATTTTTTGACAAATTCTGTGGAATTATGAATGTTTTTTAATTTAAAATGCAGATTAGTTTTCTGTGGTTTACATAAAAGGCAGATTAGTTTTCTACAGTTTGAAGAAACTTAATCCATGGTTTATGTAAATTGTGAATCATTAATCCACCATTCATGTAAACATTAAGTTACTAATCTATGGTTTAAATTCTGCTTCTGACAGAATTTGAAAGAATAAAGTAGGATTTCTGAAATTTATCCAAACTAAGTTTGAAGTGGAAATGGAAAATTCCACAGAGCTCTAAACTACAGTGACTTTAGCAATTGGCAATTGAGATATTGAATGATTAACATTAATGGCAGTTGTAGTATAAGTTGCAGTCCATTTTAAAAGCTATTGTTATATTAAATGTTGGTGCCATGGGTTACATATGACTGATAAAAAATACAACTTACAAATGTTTTCAGTGTGATCAATCTTATTCCCTTCATATTCAGTTTAATTATGCTGATTACTGTGAACCTGTTTGGAAGCTTTTGACAAAAAATAAATCATTTTTCAAATACTAACTTATTTCTGTTGCAGAACATTTAATTAAACTACATTTTCTTTTTCTTTTCAAGGCCACCTGGCAAACATCAAGTATACATTTTTGAGATGCAACAAATATGGGCCTTACCAGATGCAGAAATAAGAACTTAACCCCTACTATGATGGAACATTTTTTTTTGTATACCTCTGACTAACCTTACCTGCCCAAGGATATTACCAGCCAAAATCAGTGAACATGGTGGTCAGTGAGTGTTGGCAGACTATACTGCATGTGCCAGTGCATATGTGCACATACGTGGCTGAAGCCCCAGAATCTTAACTTGACAACAGACTGGCTATGGCCACTGTTTAGAAAATGCTAGTCACTCACTGTGAATGATTACCTGGATTGTCACTGTCAAGTGAGGAGGAGGTAAAGGAAAAAAATGTCAAAGTCAAATTAATTTGGAAGGCCTTCATTTGCACAGTAACAAAAGGCCACCACCCCAACCCACCATAACTACGAAACAGGAACCGCATCCCTCCTGGGCTGGGTCCTAACCAGCCACCCCACCCAGATCTCCAATATCTCTGTCCTCCCTGATTCTCTTTGTGACCACACCCTTGTCATCTGTGAATGGTCTAATAAATTCTACAAACCACCACCATCCGTCACCACCAGCAGAATCCTTCCCAGAGGAAAACTGAAACTACTCAAATCTCTCCTTGGGCAACATGATTGGTCTCCTATTTACAATGCAACTGATGTGAACTCAGCCCTATATTTCTTAATTTCCACCTTCAGTGCAGCCTGTGACTCATACGCCCCCTTGAAAAAGCATAAAGTTAAAGCCATCTTCAATCCTTGGCTCATCGTTGAACTAATCACACAACTAAAAGTAAGGGGCCACCTCTGGCTTCTGGCTCAGGAGTCTGGCACGCAAACCAAAATTCAGAACTACAAACATGCCCGTAATGTCTGTACATGATCAATCCAGCTTCACAAAAGCACCTACTACAAAGAAGCGCTCACCAACACATGGCGAAATGGGAAAGCATTCTGGAATAATATTAAAGAGAAGTATCCAGAAAACAACCAAAAACCTCCCCAACTATGTTACTCACAGATGGGACTATTACCCTCAATCCTGCCACCATTAACAATACGTTCAACACAGCCTTCACAGATCTCAGTAATGTTCTCCCCCATGACTTCTTTGATGAAGATTACTCCCACACTCAGCCTACTACCACTTCACCCACTCCTACTCACCATCCCTTCTACTTCAAAGCCATCAAAATGCATGAAGCTCGGAAATACATCGTGAATGCAATCACTAAAACAAGACATAGTGGGGGATACTCTTGACCTAAAGCTGCTGTCCCTTACTCTTGATGAAGTGATCAGCCCTCTTACCAAGATCTTCAACCTCTCCCTCAGCCTCAGCTAGTTCCCAGACAAATGGAAATCTGCCACTGTTACTCTGGTCCACAAATCAGGTGACAGGACCAACCCTGTTAACTACTGACCAGTCTCCATACTGCCACCACTATCCAAGGCCATCAAACGCATAGTTGCTGACCAGCTCACTTATTACCTGGACAAACACAGCATCCTATGCTGACAACAACATGGCTTCAGGAAAGGACATAGCACTACAACAGCACTCTTAGAATTCACCAGAATCATCCACAGCTCTCTGGATAATGTGCATCTGATTGAGTCAGTCTTTATAGACCTAACTAAGGCCTTTGATACCGTTCACCACCATCTACTTCTGGAACAACTCATATATGCCGGGCTCTCCCCTGACTCCTCAGCCTAGTTTAAAAGTTACCTTGAGAACAGATCGCAAAGAGTGAAAATTGCAGGTGTCCTCTCTGAAGCATGACCTGTTCACTCTGGAGTCCCCCAGGGATCCATTCTAGGGCCCCTTCTTTTTAGTCTATTTCTAAATAACCTCCCCCAATCATGCCCGGAAAATCTCATCCTCTATGCTGATGATGCTGTTATCCATATCACCCATAAGGACCCACTATCCCTACAGAACAAACTCCAACTCAGCTTCACCTCCATAAAAAACTGGTTCAACAATCACAGACTCATCCTTAACTATAAAAAAAAACAAATCCATACTCTTCTGTAACTCTCACAACAAGAGCAGGCAACATCCACTAACCATTACAAACCACCTTGGAGTAACCATTGAAGAGGTACACTCATTTAAATATCTGGGGATCACTCTGGACAATAACCTGGCCTATGGAGCCCATATTGACAATGTAGCTAAGAAGGCTAATTTATGACTTGGCCTCCTCTACAGACATAGGGTGAACCTTACCCTGAAGCACTAAGGGTCACTGTCCAAAGCTCTGTGGTCTCCGTTATCGATTATGACCTCATAATATATGGCTCTGCCACCTCATCAGCCCTCAGGCACATCTCAACTGCCCTAAACAAAGCCTGTCATCTTCTAACTGGCACGCACCCACCACCTAACCCATACCTGTGACCTCTATACCCAAACTGGCTGGCTACAACTGTCAAACCATCTAAAATACCAAACCTGCATCATGGTCACGAGGATAACCTTGGGTCTTGCTCTCCCTGGTATCCTAGCTCTCCTCAGTCCAAATAGAAATCCCCGCCATACAAGGGGATCTGATTATCAACTCCTGCTGACCCCCTGCTGCAGAATATTAATGGTTCAATGCTCATTTGCCTACAGAGCACCAAGCTGATTAAACAATCTCAACAGTGAAATCTCCTCCATCACCAAGCTTGGCCCTTTCAAATCTAAGCTCTGCCTCTTGCTCTCTGCCTCCAGTACCTGCAATTGCCACATCTAGCCAGCAACCCTAGCTACCCTCCCAATGCTGCCTCAACACTCAAGCTAGCGCTTAACTTCCCCTTGCCCTTGACTTCCTCTGTCCCACATCCCCTTCACCACCCCACCCCCTCTAACTCCCCCTCATGCACATCTTCATGTTTTGTGACAATGCCTCTGGAAGCTCATATCCCTCCCCTGTCCTACCCTTGTCTTGTAATGCTGTAGCAAGCCCCCATTTTGCCCTTGACCAGTGTTACCAATATTGTTTGCCTCTTCCCCGGAAAATGTTTGTAACTGACTTTATCCTGTTTATACTGCCTTTTAATTGCTGTATATTGCCGTATTACCTTGCAATGCCTCGTTTTGTTGTACTGTCTTCAAACTGACGTGGAACCTTTGTAAAAGAGCCTTGGCTCAAAGGTATTTGTAATCCTAGACATACATAAATAAAATAAAAATAAATAAACAAAGTTAATTGAGTGATGTCAGTGAATCAGAGGGAGATGACTAACAATTGAAAAAGATAGGTTTGAGTCATGACTGGGGCTGAGCCTTGTGCCAAAGGCACTTGGTGATAGCCAACTGGGTCTACTGTTAGTTGTGGGGAAGGGAGAAGAGAGAAACGGGAATGTGAGAAAGTGACTAAGCACAGGCAATAGACCAAACAAAACCAAACATGAAGAAACAAATGTTTTAATTAAATGAGTGGAGTCAGCCAGCAATGAAGTAATGAGGTGCCAACTAAGCTGAAGTGCAACCTTACCTCTCAACTGCCCCTAATTTTCTGGGAAATCCATTGTTTTGCCTCAAAAATGTCCTCTGTTCCTCATAAAATTGGAATTTATTTCACTGAAGAGTGAGAATTTGAAGAATAACATAAAGCCACTTATTAGCACCACAATCTAGATATCCATCATTGATTAATTTTCTTATTAAGTTACATAGTGTAGGAGGCATTTTGAACTGATATTACCATTTTTAAAGATTTGTCCCAGATTTGTTTAAGCCCTAGTCCTAATTTGCAAGGTAGGAGATTGAGAGGTATGCATTTGACTAGAAAACAGGAGGGAGGGACCAGGGAGAGTGAGGGAAATGAAAAATCAAATGGAAGGAAAGAAAATAGGACATCATGGTTTGTCACAGTGATTTTTTTTAACTGTTTATGTCTGTGACGTCTTATGAAAGTAGTTGAAATATATACTTGAAGCACAGTATATTGCAGTTTGTACAATTAACCAATTTGTTATCTTAGGTTTGGTGGTTAGGGCATTACTTTGTATTCTTACTTGAATTATTGGTATAAAAGCTTTTGTGTTTGAAGTGGAGTTTAAAGAGATTATGATAATGTTTGGGAGGCACTCATATAGGTGGTGGGGAGTCATAACTTTAAACTGGAGCCTGCAAGCAATACCTTTCTCTTTTGATTCAAAATGAATTACAAGAAAATTACTTTAAATGTTCTTATGAAATGGGCTTAAGATTTCAAGCCCTCTGATTGGTTGTTAGCTCTGTACTAAATGTGTCTAGCACACATCTAAAAATAAGTACTGACAGCCTGAATGCAGCACAAAAAAAAAGTAACAAGTGCTCATTTGGAATTAAAAAAATGTAGAATACTAACAGCCTCCATTTTGTGCTTCAAATCCTATTTAACTTCACCAAAGAACTAATCACAAATGCCTCCAAACGGCACTGTTTTTCTTAAAAATAAAATTAGTATAGTTTGAGAATGTTTTAATTTTCTCTTCTGCTTTCAGAGAAATGTCTAGCCTGCCTGCTATGCTCTGCTCCTCACCAACCACCTACACACTCTCTGCTCGACGTCCGGCCTGCCAGCCACTTGCTGGTTCCCTCAATAAACAGCTCACTAGTTTGGCAGTCACTGAGTGTTATTTGTTTATTTATTTATTAAAATTTCGGAATTACAAACCTTTGAGTCACAGACTCTTTTGCAAAGGCTCTACGTCAGAACAAACAGACACATTTCTTTAAGACAGATTGAATATACATCATTAAATTGGTACTTTACATAATTACATCAAACATTTACTGTACTTGGTTTGTCTCTCTAGGGTTGAATTATAGACCCTGGGTCGTTGAGGTGTAGTGAGATTAGTTGCAGCCACATGTCTCTGAGTCAATGAGATGTCTCTTGATTCCGTTTTTAAATTGGTCTAGTCTAGGGGTCAGGGAGATGGGAGAAGGGAGTTCACTGAGCCAGATGGAAGCCTGATAGATGAAGGACCTTTGTTCTAGTGCAGTCCTGCAGTGGGGAACAGGGATGGGAGTGCTTGTCTGGTGTCTAGGGTTGCTCCTGTGGGGGTTAGGTTGGATGATGGAGTGTAGGCCAGTGGGTGCAAGCTTTATGAGTATCTTTTTGACTTGGAGACAAGTGTGCTATTTTAGCCTTCCTTTGAAGGTCAGCCAGTCTGCTCTTTTGTAGAGGTCGCAGGTGTGGGTAAGTCTATCACTTTCTGTGACCAGTCGGCAGCCTTTATTAAGGGCAAGATTGATGCTATTAAGGGCTGTGAGGTCAGCCGTCCCGTATATTATTATCCCTTAGTCAACCAGTGATAGGACTGAGCTAGTTACTGCCAGCTGTAGGGTCTGTGGTGGGAGGCATTGTCTGTGCCTATAGAGAATCCCTAGTCTGGTGTTTACTGAGGAGAATAGATGGTTGATGTGTGTGTGTGTGATAGGTAAGGGAGGTGTCAAGTGTGATGCCTAGGTATTTGAAGTGTGGGACCTGTTCAATTTGGATGCCCTGGTAACTAGAGATGTTAAGGTGGGTGCTACTGTAGGGATTTTGGCAGTGCACAAAGATCATGGATTTGGTTTTAGTGCAGTTTAGTATTAATCGATGGTCAGTGAACCAGTCTTCTAGTTCATGAAAGTAACTTTGCAGCATGCGTTGGAGGGAGTTGGGAGTGCTATCTTTCCAGTACACTACTGTGTTATCTGTATAGAGCTGAAGCTTACCACTGCAGGCTTTTGGGATGGCGATCAAGAAGAGGGTGAATAATAGTGGGCCTAGAATTGAACCTTGAGGTACACCCGCACAAACTGGTTTCTTGTCGGACAGGGTGGTGTTGATTTTGACTTCTTGTGTCCATTCAGTGAGATAGTTCTTGAACCAGTGTATTGTGTCCAGGGTGAGATTGAGGGAGGGGAGTAAGTGGAAAAGTAGAGCATGACCGATGGTGTTGAATGCTTTGGTTAGGTCAACAAAGATTGTGCCTGCTATTGAACCCTGTTCAAGAGCCTCGTGTATGTAAGATGTAAATTCAAGAAGGGCAGTGGTAGTGCTGTGACCTGTTCTGAAGCCGTGTTGTTCTTGGCACAACAGAGAGTGACTAGCTAGGTACTCTGTGAGTTGGTCTGACACTATTCTTTCCAGTGCTTTTGGGGGGTGGGAGTATCGTGATGGGTCTATAGTTGTCAGGGTTGGTTGGATTACCCTTTTTAAGGATTGGTGTGATAATTCCCCTTTTCCAGAGAGTAGGGAATTGGCCTAGGCACAGGGAGTAGTTGAATATTTCGGTGAGGTGTGGAAAGGTCACATCTAGAGTTAGAAGGAGGATTTTGAGGTCTATGGAATCACTGCTATACCTCTTGTTATGTAAGGCTTTAGACAGGTAGTGTTTGACCTGACTACAGGAGATGGTTCTGAGCCAGAAGGGTGGGAGGGTGGACCTAGGGTAGGTGGTAGCGGGGACCCCAGGAGGAGGGTCAAAGAAGTTTGTTGGGAGTATATGACTGAGGTCTGTGAAGGAATTGTTCAGAACATTGACTATGATGGTGGGGTTCTGGGAGAGTTCACCATTGTTGAGCATCTGTGATGGCATTAGGTTGATGGTTTTCCCACAGAGCTCTTTGACATTGCTCCAGAACTTGTTCCCAGAGCACCAGGATGAGGTGAGAGCTTGTTTGTAGTGGTTTGCCTTAGCTAGCCGAATAGCCCTGGTGCACTTGTTTCTTGCCTCTCTATAGAGCTGTCTCTCATGGGGAAGCTGGGAGTTCAGTGCCATGTGCCAGAGATTATCTCTGTGATGCATCTGATCTAGCATGGTCTGTGAGATCCACGGAGTGTCTCTTGTTTTTATAACCTTTTTTGAAAATGGGGCATGTTTGTCACAGGCAGTATTAAAGATATTGATAAAGGAGGTAAGGGCCGCGTCAACAGACTGGGCGGTGTGGGCAGGTGTCCAGTCAGTGGTGGAAAGAAAGTGTATCATTTTGGTTATGACGCCTTTTTTGAGGTGCCTTTGTTGGAATATTTTGGGTTGGCTAGGTGTGTTCTTGTTTGACCAGTAGCAGGAGAGGGCAGGGTGGTCACTAAGGACATCTGGGAGAACTTTAATATTAGAGAGGTGCTTAGGGAAGTTTGTAAGGATGAGGTCTAGGAGAGTGCAAGTTCCTGTCCCGGGGTCTTGTCTTGTAGAGGACTGGACTACCTGGGTCAGATCATGTGCTTTGGCTGCGTCTTTATAGGGGTCTGATGCTTTTGATAACCAGTTTATATTAAAGTCACCCATAATAATCAGCTTACTCCTGGGGGGGAGCTGGGCTATACTGGTGAGTGTAGAATCAAAATCTAATTTTCGGTTGTTGGGTGTGTAGACTGACATTATGTATAATGGTTTCCCTTGGGAGCCAATTGTAGTTTTGATTGTAATGACTTGTGCCCCGTGTTCTGGTGAGGGAAAAGGGACCAGAAGTGGCTGTAAATTAGCTCTGGCATATATAGCACAGCCTCCTCCCCTCTTATCTACTCTGTCTGATCTGAAGATTAGGTAGTCATTTAGGGCAACCGTGGAATCCAGTATATTCCTAGCTAGCCAGGTTTCAGATAGAGCCAGGATGTCAGGGGAGTGTTGTGCTACCCATCCTTGTAGCAGTGTAAATTTTTTCTGTAGGCTGCAGATATTTAGTGAAGCCAGTAGCAGGCCAACATACCCATGACCCTTGGATCTGCTAGCCAGCACAGGTCCTGGGTTGGGGTGTATGTTACCAGACATAAGTAGGAGAAGGAGAAGAACATGTCTGAGAGCTGTTGTCTGGAGCCATTTGGAGATGTTTTTCATGAGGTGCGGGTGAGTGTTATGCTTGTGTGGTCTGATTGGTATGGGGATGGATTGGATCATTTGGGCTAATTGTGTTTGGTGAAAGAGATGGTTAGGGTTATTTGGTGGGTGAGTGTTTGACGGGGGTGCTGGCCTTACCTGTAGGGGCCCGCTTAAGGTGCAGCTAAGGCTCGTGGTAAAATTGGAGTCAAATGGTGCTGTGGGGGGAAGAGTTTGGTATGGTTGCAGGTGAGACTTTAAAGGGTGGTGGGTGTTGAGGCCATTATTTGAGTCACTGATGTTGTGTTTTACGGAAGGGAGTGAGGGTTGGGAGTGGGAAATGATTGTTAGGATTAGGATGGAGTTTATGAGTGTGCTTTGGCTGCTTGTCATGCTGCTTGCCTTGGGATTAAACAATAAGTTCAGGAGAGAGCCATCTAGTGTTTAATGCATATAGCCTGCAAATGGGAAAGTTAGCTGATAGGTTTTTGAGCTCATGTGATCCTCCCTAAAAAGCTAGAGGATGACCAAGGGTGGTGGCGGGGGCAGTGGGGAGCCGGCGAGCAGTGCTGGCGGGGATCAATTCCTGCTGCTACCAGAGTGAGTGTGAGGTGAGCTGCACTGCCTCCCTGCAGCATTTACTCAGCTTCTGGGGGTTGGAGGGCTGAACGAACGGTTCCTCGCGACCTTGCTTGGGGGAAGGCTTCACAGTCTGCCCCTCTTGACCTCCTGTGGTCCCAGTCTGTGGACAAGGAAATGGGAAGAAGGAGAGAATTAATATACTGCCTAGATAAGGGGCGTTACACACAATTGGGCAGTTTAAGGCAGTTTATTCATTCATTGGCTTCTATGGGAGACAGTCGGGAGCTGCTGGTTGAAAGCAGGAAAATGCTGCACTATTAAGGTTTTAAACTTCAGCTGCAAGCCATTCCCTGAGTCAGGAGTTTTCTGCCCTTTCTTTGTTATGTGCAATTCAATCTGGGTTTTGGTGCCAAAAAAACATTACTAAACACTGTAAATGTTGCACAAAAAAACTATCTCCACAGGTGTGGGGACACAAAATCCTTTTTTTGCCTGCTAAACTGGATCAGCTTTAAAGTCCTTGTTAAAGTCACACTTTTTGTCGATGAACTGGGTCTGAATTTACAATCTTTGTTAAAGTCCAAATTCCTGCTGCTACCAGAGTGAGCGCGAGGTGAGCTGCACTGCCTCCCTGCAACACTTACTCGGCTTCTGAGGGTGGGAGGGCTGAGTGAACGGTCCCTCGCGACCTTGCTTGGGGGGAGGGCTTCACAATCTGCCCCTCTCAACCTCCTGTGGTCCCAGTTCAGCTTCTGGGGGTGGGAGAGCTGAGCGAACAGTTCCTTGCGACCTTGCTTGGGGGGAGAGCTTCACAATCTGCCACTCTTGACCTCCTGTGGTCCCAGTATTTTATATTTGTGCTTGTCCTATATGCTGCCGACATTGTTGGTTGTCACTCCTTCTGTGACTACATTACCAAGACTACCATTGCTGATGTAATTGAGCGTCTCCCCCCCCACGTACTGAAGGCATTATCAGGGTCTCCTCAACCATGCTGCCCACAACTACAAAAATAAATTAATGCCATTTCCATAAGCCAGATTTTCAGTGTAATTTAATTTGGCCTTGTCCTCCAGGTTTTCAGTGAGACTGAGTGAGGGACACAATATTGCCATGACAGACACCTGAAAAAAAAAATACAACTACAGAAGCCACTGTAGGACAAACCTTCTTAAGTTAAAAAAATACAGTACACTGATGCAGGCAGAGGAAATATATTATTTAAAATTAATACAAAAGATTAGGCTTTTTTGTTACTTCATCCTATAAATATTAATTTAGACATGCATGTACAAAACTGATTCCCATTTCATAAGCTCAATAAGACACTCTGGGATATGTGCTAGACACTTCTAGCACAAGGCCAGGGGCTGAAGGCACTCAGCCTGCAGCATTGTGCCTAAGTACATCACTGGCCATGCGCTGGAAGTGTCTAGCACACACCCTGTCATGTATTGCTTACATATTATAGCTCATTTATATTCACTCACAGTCTAAAGAATAATAAAAGGTTTTGATATAAATGACGCGCCTTGCACTGAACACCAAAAGCAACATAAAATATGCTTTATTTAAAATGCAGACATATTGTGCATGCTACTTACTACAAGAAACTGAAAAACTGCAGGGTAAACCTGAAGACATGTAAGAACAGGTTTAAAATGTCAGCAACAACAAAAAAAGAACTATGGTAAGCAATGTTGAAAGCACCGAGTTCACTTTTTGTGTAAATAACACTGGTTGCTTTATGTTTCATAGCTACTTTATAAATATTATTTTAAATATTGTTCATAGATACATAGATACATAGACAGTGTCGGCAGATAAGGGCCTATGGCCCACCCAGTCTGCCCATTTAAGTCTGTAAGTTCAGTTTATGTTTTCCAAGAAGTCTGTTGCCCCTTACCCCTGACCTCCAGAATTCCTTTATGTCTATCCCATGCATTCTTAAATCCCGTGATTGTTTCAGCCCCCACCACTTCCTCTGGCAGGGTGTTCCACTTGTCCACCACCTGTTCTGTGAAGAAATTCTTCCTCACGTTTCCTCTGAATCGCCCTCCCTCCAACTTCATCCCATGCCCCTAGTCCTGGAACATCTTTTTCGCTTAAAATAGTGCATTCCTGCACCCTGTTCCTCCCTGTAAGATACTTGTGTGTCTCTATCATATCCCCTCTCTCCTCCTCTCCTCCAGGAGTACATGTTCAGTGCCTTCAACCTGTCCTCATAGGACCTGTGATGCAATCCATGCACCATCTTTGTTGCCCTCCTCTGAAGCTTCTACCCTGTCTATGTCCCACGTAGGTAAGGTCTCCAGAACTGCACAGTGTACCCAGGTGCGGCCTCACTAGTGTCTTGTATAGTGGAATTATGACCTCCCTTTTCCTGCTGGTGATGCCCCTGCCTATGCATCCCAGCATCCTATTTGCTTTACCTGCTGCCTTGTCACACTGTTTCCCTACCTTGAGGTCATCAGAGATGATAACCCCAAGATCCCTTTCCTGCTTGGTGCATGCTATATCCTCACCCCCCAACTGATATATTGTGCCAGGGTTTTTGTGCCCCATATGCATTATCTTGCACTTCTTTGCATTGAATTTCACCTGCCAAACCCCTGACCATTCTTAAAGTTTCTGCAGGTCCCTTCTCATTCTGTCTACACCCTCTGGTGTGTCTGCTCTGTTACAGAGCTTCGTGTCATCAGCGAACAGTGAAATTCTGCCTTCTAGGTCCTGTGCAATGCCACTGATGAAGATATTGAATAATACCGGTCCCAGCACTGATCACTTTGGTACCCCACTGGTCACTCTTCCCTCTGTGGAGTGACAGCCATTTACCACCACCCTCTGTGTCCTGCTGCCCAGCCAGTTACCTACCCACCGCACTACTCACCTGCCCACACCCATATTCCCCAGTTTGTGCAATAGTCTTCTATCTGGCACAGTGTCAAAGGCCTTGCTGAAGTCCAGATAGGCCATGTCCACTGCCCTTCCCTGATCCACCTCCCTAGTCACCCAGTCAAAAAATTCAATGAGGTTGGTCTGACATGACCTTACCCTGGTGAAACCATGCTGCCTTGGGTCCTGTAGTCCATTGACAACTAGATGTTCCACCAATCTCTCCTTCAGTAGTGCTTCCATGATTTTCACCACTACCGAGGTGAGGCTGACTGGTCTGTAGTTCCCCGCTTCCTCTTTGTTCCCACTTTTGTATAAGGGGACTACATCTGCTATCCTCCAGTCTTTGGGTACCTCCCCTGTTTCTAGTGATCGGATAAACAGGATAGCAAGAGGTTCAGCCACCACCTCTCTTAGTTCTTTAAGGACCCTGGGTGCACCCATCTGGCCCTATTGCTTTATCAACTCTTATTACTTCCAGTTCCTTCAGGACCCTTTCTCGTGTAAAGGGACTTGTGTCCATTTCTGCACCATTCTCACCCTTGTACTCCTTCAGACCCATTACCCTCCTCTTCCTCAGTAAAGACTGAGCAGAAATACCTGTTCAATATGTCAGCTTTACTGTTGTCATCCTCCACACAGCCCCATCCTCCCTCTTCAGTCTCACTATCCCTCCCTTTGCCTTTCTTTTTCACTTATGTACCTGTAAAAGGTTTTGTCCCTCTACCCACTGATTTTGCAATGTGTTCTTCTGTCTGAGCTTTGGCTTCCTTACTGACCTCCCTGCCTCCCTTTGCTTCTCCTGGTACTTCTCCCTATCCCTTCTGCCTGTGTCTTTTGTATTTCCTGAATGCAATCTTTTGGCTTTCACTTTCTTTGCTACCTCTTTGGAAAACCATAATGGTCTCTCTTCCTTTCTCTTGCTAACCTGCTTAATACATAATTCTGTTGCTCTTGTAATTCCCATTTTAAATACTTACCACTGTTCCTCAACCCGTGATTCCTGCCCCATTCCCCTTAATGCCTCTTTCAAGTATCTCCCCATTTTCCCAAAGTTTGCCCCCCTAAAATCCAAGATACGTGTTTTTGTGTGGTTTGGTTCTGCTCTTTCTGTGATTTCAAACCCCAGCGACTGGTGGCCACTGTTCCCCAGGTGCTCACCCACTCTTAACCCCATCACACTGTCCCTGTTTGTGAGCACAAGGTCCAGTATTGCCTTCTGCTGAGTTGGTTCCATGACCAGTTGCTTGAGGAAGGCACCCTCAAGGGAGTCCAGGATAAATCTGCTCCTAGTTGATGCTGCTGCTGAAATGTATACATGAAATGTAAAGAACATGAGAAATGGTCATTGTATACTAATTTAATCATTTTAGGATAATATCCTTTTTATACTTTACCCTATATTATGATTGCACTGAGTAAAAAATGCCTTTGAATGGACAATACTTATTTTTAGTGATTTTATGAAGAATCTTCACCTGCAGTCTTAGAGATGGTGTTTACTGTATATTTGTTGGACCTATAATTTGACGTCTGTATCTGAAGCTGCTTTTATCTCTGTGTTACAGAATTGGAAAATACATATTTCAGCAAAAAACATCTTTGTCTAGGTCTCTGGGTGTATTCTTGTTGTCATTAGTGTATCTTCATACAGTCTGTAAGTCTCTTGCATCTTCACATATTCTGTAACATCACATGTAAATTTCTCATGTTCTTTACATTTCATGT
The DNA here is from genome assembly GCA_016271365.2 of Neoceratodus forsteri. NCBI lineage: Eukaryota > Metazoa > Chordata > Ceratodontiformes > Ceratodontidae > Neoceratodus > Neoceratodus forsteri. The sequence goes on from CM057455.1 coordinate 707,310,141, forward strand.
ATTTTTTAAGTTCCTCCTATTCTAAACTATGCAGCTGATTTTAAAGTTGGTTAAAGCCAGTCCCCTTTGGTGTCCAAGGATTGTGTCTTAAAAACTCTCCAATGATGAAAGTCATATAGAATAGTGTATGGAGCCCACACACAGCAAGGCTATTCTTTCCTCATTGTAACCACAAGGTGGAAAATAGCCTTGTTGTATATGGGGGCTCCCATACGATATTTTTTATAGTGTATGGTTAAAAAAACTGACTGAAATAGAGACAACTGTGATTATTCACACAATTATTTGGTTCAGCACTCCACTCTCTGCCGCCCGCCCAGTTGTGTCATGGCCGCGCTGCAACTGCCCTCTGAACTGCGCATCACCACAAAATGAAAAGAAAATACTTTGCTGAACAGCTAACTGCTGTGTAGTTTCTTTTTTTTTTTTACTGTAATTTTTTTAAACAGAAAGCAGTGCACTCTTGGGTATAGTGTTACCACCAGTAGCAAGAAAAAAACACAGCTGAAATGCTATATTGTTTGATGATGTCTATATTACAGCAGAACAAAAACTCATTCTGCCACAGTACAAATATTACTATTACATCAGAATGACTTTTGAGAGACTACTGAAATCTGGACTTAATGAGGCAGCACTGTGACAAGGAGATTCTGCCACTCTTGAGGACCAACTTTTTCTTAATTCCATTGCAACAGTTCTTCTATTTCTTAGCCTAATCTATCCTTTACAATTTCTAGTTCATAAGGTTGTCCACCTCTGGGCACCCCCTTCCCTTTCTTGACTATACTATAGTGTCCTCTTTAATATTCCTTTTCCCTCTCAGGTCCTCATACAGGGATGTTATTGTTGTGACCTCCGAGCTGATGTTAAACAAGAGGCTGTGTTCCTCGTTGTTGGATTAAGTATGCAATGGCACTATGTCATAAAACACATTGATGTATATACTTTGTGTATGAAACCTGAAAATGTTGAAAATACCATGGCACTATATGTTTTTGATAAAGGTAAAAAGTACTAGGTGATTGTATTATAGAAATTAAGTTACCAAGGTAGATATCAGACCCCCCATTGTGTTGTTCAATGCATGTAAATTGCTACCAGGCATTCCTGCTGTAAACTGAGCCAGTCTAAAATGTCGTTGTGATTTGCATATATCCCATGATGCTTTGCATTACGGAAGTATGTGTCATGTTGTGTTTCTTTGAAACTTGGCTTAGTGCCAATTCCCTTTGGGGGTAACCCTTGCTTCAGAGCTTCTGCACTGAGGTTCTTCGTCTTTAGCTTTTTTTTTATTTGGTCCCCCACCACCCAAGCAAACAAGGCCCACATAGGGGAGGCTGAATCTGAACTGAAAAGTTAAATCAGTTGGTTAGTAGGCGCTGACCAAGTGTAGAGGAAAGACTTGCATAGTCTGTTGCTACAAACTGATGTAATGGAGAAGGGATATGCCATTGCTGAAGGTTATCCACTGTATTTTGAATAGATATCACACAAAGATTGTGTGTTGAACCTGAAGTTCAGTGTCTGGTTCATCTATTGTCCCACAAGCCCTCCACAGACTTGATGTCACAAATAGGATAACTTGCTGGAATCATTTGGATTGGCTGAAAATGGATTTTTTTTTTGTAGATATCACCCAGATATCCCAGGGGGACTGATGCTTCAGGAGTTGCCAGATGAGAACCCAGAGAAGAAAGTCCATGGAATTCTGACCAGAACCATAGCCAACAGACTGGGAGAGAAGCTACTGCCTGGACTGGACGTGGGAGCTCGGAGGAAGGCCAGACCTGAAGACAATGAAGAGATGCATGAGGACAATATAGAATTGAGGGAACTACCCTCCTCCTGAAGACACTCCACCTGAGGATGTAGAAGAGTTGATGAAATGTCTCTGCATAAAGCAGGTGCAGATGGAAAGAGGCAGAGACATTGAGCATTGAGATAGAAAAATTGAGTGAGGAAGGCAGGGTGTCAACTGGGCGGATACCAAGAGGGTTCTGTGTGCCATCAATGCAGGGCAAACAGAAATAACCAATAGCCCAAAAGACATTAAACTGTCCAACCATTCAGACAGTAATGATGTTGAGGCCTACCATACAACGTTTGAGAAGATTGCTCGAACATGCTCATGGCCAATGTAACAATGGGTTGTTTGACTGGCACAGCACCTGACAGGCAATGCCCAGTTGGTTTATAGCCACATGGACTCCCAAGAGGCAGAGGACTATGACTGTGTGAAGCAGGAGACCCTCAGATGCTGTGACATAAGCACTGAAACCTATCACCAGAGATTTAGCCTTCTTAAATGCAGTCAATGGATACTCCCAGAGAGACTTATGCCCAATACATGGAGCTTTGCTACAAATGTTTGCAGCCAGAGAACAAGAGCAAGGACCAACTTCTGGAGGTGGCCATTATTGAACTGTTTATTAAAGTTTTATGCCAGGATGTACAGCTTTGGGTTTTGGGATAATAAGCCTGATTCCACTGATAAAACCATCACATTGGCAGAAGACTTCCTGGCAGCCCGACCATCCAGACCCAGAAGGTTCCAAGGGACATCAGCAGTTGCGACCACCAGCAATCTGGTGAGGAACTCTTTTACTTATAAACTGTCAAATTCAGCCCAAGTGAAATAAGACTGGAGGGGGGTAGTGAATTCCAGTAGCAGAAATTGTATGTCATGGGTGCCAAAAGTAGGAACAGTATGTAAGAAACTTACTTACTTATTTGATTTGGCCTATATTAATAGTTAAATTCCTGCTATGCACTAGAAATTTGGTTCTGTTTTTTTTTTAAATATTAACTACACTGTGTAAAATGCTATGATCTATGGTGGAATAACATTTTAGAAATAAAGTTTGGTTTGATTTGGTTTTGAAAACTGTCTTAATATAAAGAAAGAGACAGCTCACATACTGTAGCCTTAGCGAACAGTGGTCACTTTATGGCTAGTATGCAGATTGGATCACCACAGATGATGGTACTGATTGATTTACTGAGCTGTCAGACTGTTGTGTGAGCAGAAAGTGATACCCATTGCTACCCTACAGCCACCAAACAAATGACAGTTCAAGAAAAGACACATGAGGTAGAAGTGGGGTTGGTACCTTGCCTACCTGTGCTAGTTGTTATCATGCATGACAACACAGACTTTGCTTCATTTATACATTGTCATGCTGCCCAGGACTCTGCTGTAGTTGCTTTAACCCCCAGAGCTCAAGTGAAGAAGAGACATTTACCATCTGTGTTCACATTTGATAGTGATGATTTTGAGGATCCTGGCAAGGACTGTAAAACTAAGGCAGAGAAGAGGAAGCTAAAGAAGTACTGGATTGATACTCATGCTGGTCTACAGGCAGACTTGGACATACTTTTAAATGTGAAATGCAGCATGAGCAAAAGGCAGACTCTGCACTTAACCTTTTTTTCACTGGTGGGGAAGGGAGTGGAAAAAGGTGCCCCTCAGTTTGTCGTAAAACAGGGAATACTGTATAGAGAATACGCTAACCACAGAACTGGAGAGGTAGTAGACCAACTAATGATTCCAGAATAATTCTGTTCCCAAATCATGTATCTGGAGCATGACATCCCTTTAGCAGGCCATGCAGGCAGGGATAGCACCCTGAACAGGATATTAAGGAGTCAAGTCATAAAAAAACAAGAGTATTGGACATTAGGAAGGCTGACTTTAGGAAAATGAGAGAGTGCCTTAGAAAAGCACTAGCAAATGGGCAAGAAGGAGGGGTGGAGAAACAATGGGGAATAATCAAAACAGCCATCACAGAGGCAACAAGCCTTTGTGCAAAGCAAATCAATAAAACAAAATGAAGGAAAAAAATACTATGTTTCTCAAAAGAGAGGGACGGTTAAGGAGAAAAGGATAGCATTCAGAAAATAAAAGGAAACACAGAAGGTGCAGGACAGAGAACGTTATTAGTTAAGGCAGAAGGAGGCAGGGAAGGCAGTCAGAATAGCAAAGGCATAAACTGAGGAAAAGATAGCCAACTCTGTTAAGAAGGGGGATAAAACCTTTTATAGGTACATTAGGGAGTGAAGAAAGACCAAGGGAGGGATACAGAGACTTAATAAAGGGGAGGAAATGTGGGCAGAGGGTGGCAGTGAAAAAGCAGGGATACTGAACAAATATTTCTGCTCAGTATTCACAACAGATGAGATGGGGAAGGTGCCTAAAGTGAACAAGGGAGAAACTCTGAATAGGGGGGTCAATATCAGTCCTTTCACAGAAGAAAGTGTTTTGAAAGAACTCTTGAAACTGAGGATGGACAAAGCAGTGGAGACTGATGGGATTCACCCAAGAATACTAAAAGAACTAAGGGTAGAACTAGTAACACCACCGACTACTCTCTTTAACAAATCATGGGAGGATGGAGTGGCACCTGAGGACTGGAGGAAGGCAAATGTGATTCCACTTCACAAAAGTGGGAGCAGGGCAGAGGCAGGAAACTACAGCCCAGTTAGTTTGACTTTAGTGCTAGGGAAAATGATGGAATCACTTCTGAAGGAAAGACTTGTTGAGTACCTAGAGGCCAGTGGGCACAGGACCCAAGGCAGCATGGTTTCACAGCAGGAAGGTCATGACAGATGAACCTAATCGATTTCTTTGACTGTGTGACCAAAGTAGTAGACCAGGGAGGGGCTGTGGATATGGCCTACCTAGATTTTAGCAAAGCATGCGACACAGTCTCACACAAAAGATTAATACACAAGTTAGCCAGCCTTGGTGTGGGTCCCAAGGAGGTAGCCTGGATAAAAAAACTGACTGGACAACAGGATGCAAAAGGTAATAGCAAACAGAGTCCACAGTGAAGAAAGGAGGGTAACTAGCAGGGTACCACAGGGTTCGGTACTGGGACCGGTCCTCTTTAATATCTTTATAAGTGACATTGGAGAGCACCTGGAAGGAAAGGTATGCCTCTTTGCAGATGACACAAAGATCTGCAACAAGGTTGATACACAAGTTGGGGTGGAAAGAATGAAAAGGGACTTGGCAAGGTTGAATGGTCAAATACATGGCAGCTCAGATTCAATGAAAAGAAGTGCACGGTAATGCATCTGGGAAACAAAAACCCAGGGGAAGAGTACACAATGGGGGGTGAGTTAATAACAACAACAAAAATTGAAAGAGACCTAGGGGTAATTATATCAGATGACCTAAAGGTGGGCAAGCAATGTGAGAAGGCAGTAAGGAGGGCTGGGGGATACTGGGATGCATAGGGAAAGGCATCAACAGTAGAAAATAGGAAGTTGTTATCCCTATCTACAGACAGTTAGTGAGACCCTATCTGGAGTACTGTGTGCAATTCTGTAGACCCCATCTCCACAAAGACATAGACAGCGTGGAGGCTGTTCACAGGAGGGCAACCAAAATGGTGCAAGGTCTGTACCAGAAGACATATGAGGAGAGACTAAAGCAGCTTAATATGTATGCCCTTGAGGAAAGGAGGGAGAGTGGGTACATTATATAAACTTTCAAGTATCTCAAGGGAATTAACAAGGTACAAAAGGGTAGCATTTTTCAGAAGAAGAGATGTGCAAGAACAAAGGGGCACAATTTGAAGATAGAGGGGGGATGGCTCAGAGGTAATGTTAGAAAGGATTTTTTCACAGAGAGAGTTGTGGATGCATGGAACAGCCTTCCTGAGGAGGTTATGGAGTCAGGAACAGTGGGAGAATTCAAGAATGCATAGGACAGGTATAAGGCAATTCTAGTGGGGGACAGGAGGAAGTAAGCTGTTGATTAACTAGAATCTGCAACTTATCCATCAGGTAGGGAAATGGGCAGACTGGGTGGGCCAAGCGGTCCTTATCTGCCGTCAAATTCTATGTTTCTATATTACCCAGGTTTTATTGGCCCTCTATCCATGTGAACATCGCTGAGTATTGTAAAGCATGTGCTGAGTGTCAGAAGGTAGCTCAGGCAGAAAAAAGGGATAGAGTACCACTACAACTCATCACCATTGTGATTAGCCCATTTGACAAGTTGTAGGTGGCCCCTTTAAAAAGAGCTCCATGGGTAACAGATTTGTACTGGTCATATGTGATTAAGCTACCCACTACCCAGAAACTATCCCTATGAGAACTGTCACCACCCCAAGGATAGCAGAGGAGCTAGCAAAGGTATTTAGCTGCATGGGAATCCCCCTGGATATACTTACTGATCAGGGGTGTCATTTTAATGCACACCTGCTAAAAGAGTTGTACCGTCTGCTGGGCGTGGTAGCGGTACATACTTCCCCATATCACCTACAGAATGATGGCTTCATAAAGAGGTTTAATCTAACATTAAAGAGAATGTTAAGGAAGTATGTAAAACAAGAAGGTAAAGACTGAGATAGGTACCTTCCCTATTTACTTTTTGTGTACAAAGAAATCCCTCAAGCATCCACTGGTTTGTCTCCTTTTTCATTATTGTATAGGAGGAACCTGAGGGGGCCACTGGATGTGGTTAAAGAACACTGAAAAGAAGGAGAGGAGGTGGGACATCTTAATGTTGTAAAGTACATGACTCAGTTATACAAACGCCTGGTAAGGTATATCGAGTTGGTACACCAGAGTATAGAACAGAAGCAAGACATGCAGAAGGAAAGATATGACCAGGGTTTGAAGACAAACATTTCAGTCAGGGGACAAAGTGTTGTTACTCCTTCCCTCCACAGAGAACAAACTACTCATGAAATGTCAGGGCCCCCTTCACCATTTTGAGGCAAACAGGAGTAGTGAAATATGAGCTTAGTATGCCTGGTAAAGAGACCCTCCCACAAAATTTACCACATGAACCTCCTTAGGAAATGGTGTGAGAAGCTTAACCCTTCCCTTATATCCATCCTGAAGTTATGGAGTCAGAGTTGAAGGTTGCCTATAAAAGGCTAGAGCAGTCAGGACAGTTGAGGGAGATCCAGGTAAACCCTGAATTGGGACCTTAGCAACAAAAATATGTGCACAGATTATTGCAAGAATGTGAGCCCATATTTAGAAATGTCCCAAGGAAGGTCAAAGGAATTGTGCACACCATAACTGCCACACGAGATGCCCATACACCAAAAGTCCTACAGATTGCCCATGAAAGTGAGGGATGAGGTGATTAGGGAAGTCAAAAAAATGGAGCAGTTAGAAATAATTGTGCCATCAAAGAGTGTATGGTCTTCACCCATGGTCATAGTGGACAAGAAAGAGGGTGAGATATTTTTATGCCTAGATTTTAGAAAGCTTAATAACGTGTCACTATTCGATGGCTACCCAATGCCCCAAATACTGTAGATGACATCAATGACAGGCTAGGCAATGCACAGTATATCTCTACCCTTGACCTTACTAAGGGATATTGGCAATTCCCTTTTTCACCTGATTCACAAGATAAAACTGCATTTAGCACCCTAGTCAGTTTATACCAGTTTGTCACAATGCCATTCAGACTACATGGATCCCTGCCACTTTCCAGCACTTTATGGACCACATACTAAGACCACACACTGTGTACTGTGAGGCTTATTTGGATGATGTGGTCATATTCAGTCTTAACTAGGAAACCCATGTTAGACATTTGTCCCAGGTATTGCAAGTGATAAATTTTATTTATTTCTTTAGTTTTTGTTTACCAGATAGGTGCACTAGCCATAGAGATGCCTACTTTCAGGCACAGCCTGAGATGTTACAGGGTAAAAACAGAACAGAGATACAACAATAGGTAGTTACAGTAAGGTATAAACAATGGTGTTGCACATCAAGTTATGCAGTACAAATAATATACAAGTTTTTAGAGAGTAGGATACAAAGCAGTATTACAATTATGGCATTTAGGTGATACGATTATGGCAGTAGAGCAAAACAGTGTGGTTACAGAGTACAAGGAATAGATAAGAAATACATGGGTATAACACAAAATAAGAAAATAGTCATGCAGCAGATATGACCCCACAGGAAGACAAATTTATAAACAGACAAAGAAGATACAAGAATTGTAATTGATAAGTGCAAGGAGGGTTAGATGCAGGGGATGGGAAACTGAGGTTATTTAAGTTTGTGGTAGAGAAATCTTCAGGGATATAACAGCCAAGGCAAGTAGATGGTTGTTGGGGACAGGTGAGATAGACTACACAGGTGTGGGTAGGCAAGTGTGTACCGAATATAGGAATGTGAGAACAGAGCCAAGCAAGTGCAAGGGGGAGTGAAAATACAGGGAGTAGGCAAGCTGGAATAGATTAGGTTTGGAGCTGGGTAAGTACAGGAGATGCAGGCCATGCCAAGTAGGGGGTGCCCATGGGAGAGGCATAAGAAAAAAGACACTAAGAATGGAGTTTAGCAGAATCAGGATTAAGAGCTGTGGCCAGAGAGGAGGACAAGGATCTAACAAGGTTTAAAACAGGAGCATTGGTTAGCTGAGATGAGATAGAGATGGAGTGCTTTTTTAAAGGTGTCATAAATGGGTGTTTGGCGAACATCTAGGGGGAGGGAGTTCCACAGCCAAGGAGCGTGATAGACAAAAGCATTGGAACATTTGCTGATTGTGTATTTTGGTACACACAGGAGGGATTTGTCAGCTGAGCACAGTCCATAGATTGAGGTCTGTGGAGTGAGCAATGACGCCAGTGATTTAGGGGTTTGAGACCTCATAATACTGTCTATGGTACAGCCAAAGGAGTAGAGCCCGGTGGCATTTGGAGATAGCCAGTTTAGACCAGAGTAGAGGAGACAGTGGTGCTTCCACCTGTGGGACAAGGTGTCATACTGACATATATTATTATAGGCAACATCCCACCTATGAAAATTTGTTTCAGGTACGGTGGCATAAGAAGATACATCATAGGTTAGGGTCGGTAGGAGTATGCCCCGGGCAATAGCTAGTCTCGCTGAGGAGGTTAAAGCATAGCTAGTGCAGTAAGCTACACCTAGCTTGGAGTTCACAGACTTGAATGTGCTCGAAATTTGATATTCAAAGCTTAAGGATTGATCCAAAGTGACTCCCAGGTATTTAAAGGAGGTAACTAAGCCAATAGATGAGCCATCTAAACAAGAGACCCTAAAGTTGTTTGGGTGTGATTGAGTTTCAAGGGACTACCAAATAGCATGGACTGGGTTTTGGTCTCGATTAGAACAAGGTTATATCAGAGAGACAAGCTTGGATGCATTGGAAATCAGCAGAAAGCCATAGATTAATGTCAGGTACATTTTTCACACTGGTATAGAGGACAATGTCATCCACATAGAGTAAGGAGGAGACAGTGAGTTTGGAAGTAATGTCATTAATGAACACAGAAAAAATAAGTGGTCCCAGGATAGAGCCCTGGGGTACTCCAACATTCACTGTAGCCTTATCCAAATAAGATGAGTTGAACTTAACAACTTGGACTCTGTTTGATAGGTAGCTGTTGAACCAGCTAACTGTGTTTGACATGAAGCCCATAGATTGCAGGGTGATGAGGAGAAAGGAGTGGTTTACCAGGTCAAAAGCCTTCATCATGTCAATGAAGACAGCCCTGTTAGAATACCCCTGTCTATAGCCGTGAGAGTATCTGTGGTAAATTTAAGCACAACAGTAAAGGTGCTGTGACATTTTCGAAAGCCACACTGGGCAGTTATTAGAAGGTCATGCTTAATAAGAAATTCTAATGTTTTGTGGTGACTAGTTTTTCTAGTTTTTTTCCTAGCACAGACAGGATGACTATTGGCCTATAGGTAAAGGGGGTCACTGGGGTCCCCCTTTTTAATGACAGGGGTGACTCTCGCTGTCTTCCAAATGTCAGGGACACTACTTTGACACAGGGAGAGGGTAAAAATTTTGATCAGAGGTGCAGCAATGAGAGGGGAAGTTATTTTTAGTAGTCTGGGCTCAATACAATCTAAGCCTGTGGCAGAACTATCAGAGATCAACTTAAGAGGTATTGTTACCTCCTTCGGGGTAATGGCTCTAAAGTAAAAAGGGGAGGCATCAGGTACTTTGACTGAGGAAGCTGAAGACACTTGTTTAGAGGTGGGCAAAGAGGATGTGAATTTAGTTAGGTCTGAGAACTGATTATTAAGGAAGTTTGCAATGGTCTGAGGATTGTTGCAGTGAGTTCCATTAAGGATCATATCATTAGAGGTTGATGACTGAGTAGATCCTAGAAAGGTTTTGACGTGAGACCAGAACTTTTTTGGGTCATCTGAGGCATTGGTTGGAAGGTTTTTGTAGTAAGAGCTTTTGGCAGATCGTATATCCTTTTTGCATGCATTCCTTAACATCATATAGGTGTTATAGTCCTCTGAGTGTCCAGATGCTTGAAACAGCTCCAGCTCCTGTCTCTCTCTTTTATTTTGGTTAATAGATCCTTTTTGAGACATCTAGTATGTTTACCCTTGGCACACCAGGTTTTAAGAGGGGAGTGATGATCCTGCAGTGTTGAGAATTTAGTGATGAAAATGGCCAGTGTGGACTGGACATCTTGAGCATTGTAGAGATCAGACCAATCAATGTTGGCCACATCTTGAAGAAAATTTTGCTGATCCAGGTTGGCATAGTTGCAAAAAGTGATGAGGCATGTTTTTTCTTGAAAGAGGGAGGCCAATCCCCAGATGCAAAAAATAGAGAAGTGGTCCATGATAGCATCTACAAGTGCGCTGGCAGACTGGGTGTGCTTGGAGCTGTTAGCTAACATCCAGTCAAAAAGGGTGCTAGAGTTAGAGTGAGAAGCAAACCGAGTGGGTTCAGTAATAAGTTGATGGAGGTTATGGCTCTGGTTCTTGGTGAGCAAGATGGTCTGGTGTTTTCCTAGCCAGTTTAAGTTGATGTCACCTAGGATGATCCTTTCATTCTTACAGGAGAGTAGGGATGTCTGGTTCAGTAGCTCATCCAGGCCAGTGTGGCCACTGTTTGGTGGGTTATAGGCACATATGATATGAAGTTTTTTTTATTCCCAAGAGTGAGGAGTGCATGTAGCGACTCACAGTGTGTCAGAGGATCAGTATTCAGGGCAGTGAGACAAAGGTGATTTCTGTAATAGATAGCTACACCACTCCCCCTTTTAGAGGATGGTCTGTCCTTCCATAGGAGGCTATAGGATGGCACCAAGCAACGAGGGTTAGATATTGAGGATTTTAGCCATGTTTCAGACAGGCACAGTATGTCTGGCTTGTAATGAGAGATCCAAACTTCAAGTTCCGCAAAGTTGTATTTGAGGCTTCTGATGTTGTGATGGGCTATAAGGAGATTTTTTGTATTCCTTTGTGGCACATTTAAGTGGGAGAGATGTCCTACAAGGCTAGGGTTAGTTTCAGTATCCCTGGACAGCAGAATAGCCAGTAGTAGGAGGTACCACAGCTTCCGTTGGGTAAGAAGGGAGAGAATTAGGTGGTGAAGGAGGCATTTTTTAAGGTTATATACAGCTTGGTAGGTCACACCCCTTTTTAATAGGAGTGGAGAAGAATCCCAGGGTGAGACATGATGGAGAAGAAGACTGGAGAAATAGAAGTTGTCTAGAGATTGGATGATGATAGAGTGGACCATGTTAGCATTGTAGTAAGCAGAGGATGCTATGTAAAGCAGTGAAAGAACCATGGTAGTGGCAACTATGTGCATTCGGTGACCCATGTTATAAGGTAGTATCTGTACCACATGAGAACCTGAGTTATAGATAAGCAGAAAACGGCCCTAATTTTGAGTGCAGCCTAGTAGTTATTTCAGCAAAAATGAGTTCTAGGTATAGTGTGTTTGACCTTTTGAGTAGACCTTAAGAGTTTTTGGTGCATGGGGCAACTTGCAGTTTGTCCCAGAGGGCAGATTGTGAAAGTGAATAACAGATATGGCTAGGGAGAGTTGGTCAGAGATAAGGGAGTAGGCTTAGAGTGAGAAAAGAAAACTCAGGAGGACAGGGGAGGAGGGAATAATAAAGCACTAGGGGAAAGATGGAGTAGAGAAATTATCCACAAAACAGGCAGCAGTGAAAAGTCTTCGTATTGCCTATGCAATAGCAGTGGGACAGATGGGCAGTATGTCAGGAGAGAGAGAGGTCCAACTTGCTGAAAGACCTGTGCAAGTCAGTTTCAGAAAGAGGAAGGATTGTAGCCAGTAGTGGTTTAGGAGATTGTTGGAGGGAGGAGCAAAGGCATATTTAATAGAGGCCGGGGTTGGGGTGGGCGGAGTGGGACAAAATATTCACACAGGTAACGTAGCAGCGATAGCAGCTGGGAAAACAGAAAAAAAAGCTGTGATCAGTCTAAAAGCTGCCAACAGCCAATCGTGGGCCAGGAGCAGATGCAATATCCAATAGTAGAGTAGGCAAGAGGCGGCAGGGACCAATCATATTTAGGACTTTCAATCCTTTGTGAAGCCGTACCTGTGAGCCGGGCAGCCTTGGAGAGGAGAGTGAGCGGCTGATGGAGCTCTGCTCTGCCCTTCAGTGGCTTGCTGTGGGGAGGATCCCTTAGTTGCTGGTCCTGAAAGAGGAAGACAGTAACAAAGTTAGCAATAGATGAGGGCTGCTCCACGGGGCAGCGCTGAGGGCAATCAGTGGGTGTGGTTGACAGGAGACCACTCCAAGTAGGACAAAAGAGGTGAGATGGACAGCGATTTAGAGAGCTGGAGGGTTATTTAGGTATTTGAGGTTGGGGGAGTCTGGTGCCTGGCAAAATACAGGACACAAAGACACAGAGGGAGAGGTGTTCAGCTAAAAGAGACAGAAGGTGAGAAGAGACTATGGAGGAGAGATGGGGAGTTTGGGAGAGGTTAGAGAGTATAGGGCAGAAATTAGTTGCAAGGTGTATCTGTAGCAGAGTGGGGAAAGGAAGGCAAATAGCATGGTGGTACAGTCAGGAGTAGATAGAAACTGCGTGAGGATTCAGTTGGCTACTATGGGACACTTTAGCATAGCAACAAATGAATGAACAAAAAATAAAATAAACAGCAGGTTATGTCACATCAAAAATAGATAGAAATCTAACATATGGCAGTTTTAGGAGAACTAAATTTGCAAACACACACAAAATATAATCAGTATGAGACATGATCAGCAGACTACAAGCTGGCAGACTGTTCAGTTGATTTAAAGAAATGAAATACTCCTGCTGCACTTGTACAAAAGTAAACTATTTAAAACCAGATGGTAAGCATTACAGAACATAAGTCTACACAGCCAAGGATTTAGAAATGCTATAAAATGATAGGATAAATAGCAAGTTTCTCATATTGCAAAGTTATGTTTTACTGCTAGCTTTTTTAAAAGTATTCACACAGCTAGCGTAGCAGTGATAGCAGCTGGGTAAATAGAAAAAAGCCACGCTCAGTCCAAAAGCTGCCAATAGCGGGCCAGGAGCAGATGCAATAGCCAATGGTAGCATAGGTAAGAATTGTCAGGGACCAATCCAATGTAGGACTTTCAATCCTTCATGGAGCCTTACCTGTAAGCAGGGCAACCGTGGAGAGGAGATCTGGTGGCCAATGGGGCTCCGATCCATGCAGCAGCCGCTTGCTGCAGGGAGGATCCCTAGGAGTCAGGAGTAACCATTAACCCTGCTAAGCGTGCCCTAGCAAGACTGAGACAAGATACCAAAGGTTCATTTTAGGCAATGGATAAATGGACCCCGTGATAGAGAAGGTTACAGCAGTAGCAAACAGCCCAATACTTACCACAAAAAAGCATGTTAGATCTTTCCTAGGCTTGGCTGGTTATTACCCAAGATTTATTCCTAATTTCTCAGCCATTACCAGTCCATTGACTGATCTCACTAATAAGAGATACCCAAATAAGGAACAGTGTATTGAGGCATTTAGGAATATCAAGACCATTCTGTGTACAGCTCCTGTATTGAAAAGTTCTGACAGCAACAAAATGTTTGAGGTTCAAACCGATGCATCAGAGAATGGTATTGAGGCAGTCCTTTCTCAGAAAATAGATGGGGAAGAATATCCAATCATGTATGTCAGCAGGAAGCTACATTGGAGTGAGAGAAGATATACTACCATAGAGAAATAATGCTTAGCTCTGAAGTGGGCTATTAAGTCTCTGAAATATTATTTGCAGGGGGGCTGAATGTAAGGTTGTAACTGATCACAACCCCCTCTGCTGATTGCACCAAATGAGAGATAATAATCCCTGTACAATGTGGTGGTACTGAGACAGAGTTTCTGAAGATGTATAGGTGGAAGCTCCATCCCTTCCTGGGACAGGAACATGGTAAGCAGTCTGCAATAACTGCGTCCCTCTTAAGGTGGGAATATATGACAGGGAGATCCTGCAACTCTTGAGGACAGACCTTTTGTTAAATCTGTTGCAACAGTTCTTCTATTTCATAGCCTAATCTATCTTTTACAATTTCTAGTCCATAAGGTCGGCCACCTACAGGCACCCTCTCCCCTTTCTTTCTATGCTATAGTGTCTTCTTTAATATTCCTTTTCCCTCTCAGATCCTCATACAGGGAGATTACTGTTGGAACCTCTGAGCTGATGTAAAACAACAGGCTGTGTTCCTCATTGTTGGATTTACTATGCAATGGCACTATGTCATAAAATACATTGATGTATATACCTGATGTGTATGAAACCTGTAAATGTTGAAAATACCATGGCACTAGGTGTTTTTGATAAAGGTAAAAAGTACTGGGTGACTGTATTATAGAAATTAAGTTACCAGGGTAGATAACAGAAAACTCCCCTTTTGTGTTGTTAAATGCATGTAAATTGCTACCATACAGTCCTGCTGTAAACTGAGCCAGTCTAAAATCTTATGGTAATTTGCATATATCCCATGATGCTTTGCACTATGGAAGTACGTATGATGTTGTGTTTCTTTGAAACTTGGCTTATTGCCAATGCCCTCTGGGGTAACCCTTGCCTCAGTGCTTCTTCACTAAGGTTCTTTGTCTTTAGTTTTTTTTATTATTATTATTATTTGGGTCCCCACCACCCAAGCAAACAAGGCCCACATAGGGGAGGCTGAGTCCCAACTGAAAAGTTAGATCAGTAGATGCTGACCAAGTGTAGAGGAAAGACATGTATAGCCTGTTGCTACAAACTGATGTATTGAAGAAGGGATATGCCATTTCTGAAGGTTATCCATTGTATTTTCAATAAATATCTCACAGACATTGTGTGTTGAACCTGAAGTTTGGTGTCTGGTCCATCTGTTGTCTCACAACCCGTTCACAAGCACCATACACTATTTATTGCTTATGTATGAGGATCTATTTACCCACTAAACTATGGGTGGTTGCCACTTAGGATGTTTCCAATGTCTATTTCTTTTATAAAGCTCAAATATCATCATCCAACATAGAAACACATGTGCAAAAAAGTACAGTCTTGTGACAGTCGTAACAAGCTCAACATCATGATACGTTTTTTTCTCTGTATATTTATACTTTTGAAGAAGAGCAATTTTTCCTGTGTTTATTGCAAGTTTATGTTGGTCCCAAAAGATTTTATATGTCCTTTGATTGCTAAAAATATCTCCCACAAGAAGGTCTAAACTAAGTGATCATAGACTTTGAAATTCTTTTATAAAATGCAAAATACTTTCATCATCTATTGACTTTCCTCTGTTATAAGCAGGACCACTGGGAAATTGCAGAATGTTTTGGCAAATTTTGCAGTGATTTTGCATGGCTTTACCCAAAAAAATTTTGAGGGGATTTTGTAGGACTTCGCATGTATTTTGTAGGGATTCAGCTGGCTAGCATGCACGCATTTTCCTCTATGAGGTACAAATACTGGTTTTCAATTTCAAGTGCTTTGTGATGCATATTAAAGACAACTATCAAAAGGTATAAGTTTTTATTAAAAAAACAAACACACAAACTCAAGGACTGATTGAAAAACAATATACATAAAAATAGTAGTATCACTGTCAAATCAGAAGTATAATAAACAAAATAAACAGTATTCTACAGTAAAAGTATAGTACCACCACCACCACACCAGATTGTCAAATCAGTAGAATCCTCCACCACACCAGACTGTCAAATGAGAAGTGTAATAAAAATATACAATAAACAGTACTCTTAGTACCACCACTGCCCGAGATCGTCAAGGAAGTATTTTATCATAGAATGAGCAGCAACTGTTATCCAACTAAGATTTACTACTTATGTCTTTAGAATTTCTTATTGTACTTCAACATAAGAAGCAGTCTAATGCTGTCATCTGTCTAACATCATCGATTATCTTTTAAAAGGTCTATGTACAGCGAAAATGTCCATTCAACATCTGCTGTGCTTACGGGGAGCCAGATACAGTGGCGTGAAAAAGTATTTGCCCCCTTCCTGATTTTCTCTATTATTGCATATTTGTCACACTGGATGTTTTCAGGTCTTTAGAAAAAATGTTATATTAGATAAAAGGAACCTGAGTGAACAAATAACACTTGTTTTTTTTTTAATTTAACTTATTCAATGAAAAAAAGTTAACCAACACCAACTGGCACTGTGTGAAAAGTAATTGCCCTTACACTTAATAACTGGTTACTCCACATTTAGCTGCAATGACTGCACTTCCTATAATTCAATATCAGTCTTTCACATCGCTGTGGAGGAATTTTAACCCACTCTTCCCCGCAGAACTGCTTTAATTCAGTAACATTTGGTAGGTTTTCGAGCATGAACTGCTCATTTCAGGCCCCTGCCACAGCATCTCTATTGGGTTTAAGTCTGGACTTTGACTAGGCCACTCCAAAACTTTAATTTTACTTATTTTAGCCATTCTGATGTGGACTTGCTTTTGTGTTATGGATCATTGTCTTGCTGCATGACCCAACTACGCTTCAGCTTCAGCTGACGGAAGGATGACTGGACATTCTCCTTAAGAATTTTCTGGTACAGAGCAGAATTCATGGTTCCTTTAATTATGGCAAGTCATCCAGGTCCTTAGCAACAAAGCATCCCACACCATCACACACACCACCACCATGTTTGACTGTTGGTATGGTGTTCTTACTGTGGAATGCTGTGTTTGCTTTACGCGAGACATTATGGAATCCATGTTGTCCAAAGTTCCACTTTGGACTCATCTGTCCATAGAACATTTTCCCAAAAGGCTTGTGGATCATCCAGGTGCTTCTTGGCAAATGAGAGACGAGCATTTATATTCTTCTTGGTTAGCAGTGGTTTCCGCCTTGCTACTCTCACATGAAGCCCATTTTTGCCCAGTCTCTTTCTGATAGTGGAGTCATGAACACTGATCTTAGCTGAGGCAAGAGAAGCCTGCAGTTCTTTGGATGTTGTTTTAGGATCCTTTGAGACTTCTTGGATGATTTTACACTGCGCTCTTGGAGTAATTTTGGCAGGTCGCCCACTCCTGGGAAGATTCACTACTGTTCCAAGTGTTCTCCATTTGGAGATTATGGCTCTCACTGTGGTTCGATGGAGTCCCAGAGCCTTAGAAATAGCTTTGTAACCCTTTCCAGACTGATAGAGGGCAACACATTTTTTTGATCTTTTCAGAAACTTCCTTTGATCATGGCATAATGTGCTTGTTGAATCTTTGTGCTGGCAACGTGACTTGATGGTAAGGCCAAAATAAGTGAGGTTTATATTGAGCAGGGCTGGCTGTAATCAAGCCTGGCTGTGTTCAATCAGCTGACTCTAATTATCCCTTTAATTGGGTTGATTTAACTAGGGGCAATTACTTTTCACACAGTGCCAGTTGGTGTTGGTTAACTTTTTTCCTTAAATAAATGAAATAAGTAAAAAAAAAAAAGTGTTATTTGTTCACTCAGGTTCCCTTTACCTAATATTATATTTTGTCTAAAGACCTGAAAACATCCAGTGTGACAAATATGCAATAATAGAGAAAATCAGGAAGGGGGCAAATACTTTTTCACGCCACTGTATATCTTTTTGCCTCAGCAGCAAGATGTGGCAGTGTACCACTCTTTGCTTCCCTCCACTCAGCAATATTATAATCTTCAGTGGGTACTGGCTGAGCAAAATTTCTGTACCCATGCCACTCAAAGTTTGAAACACTGGCTAGAGATGGTAGCTCCTGGGTGTATTTTGATTTTTCTTTGTCCAGTGTTGGCAGCTGCTTGGGGTCAAAGATTCTTGCAGCTTAGA
Organism: Neoceratodus forsteri; assembly: GCA_016271365.2. NCBI lineage: Eukaryota > Metazoa > Chordata > Ceratodontiformes > Ceratodontidae > Neoceratodus > Neoceratodus forsteri. The sequence goes on from CM057455.1 coordinate 707,328,184, forward strand.
ATGTGCTGAGTGATGGATGAGATTTTTAAATTTTGTCCAGTTTCTGACTGCTATCCAACATAACCTTCTGAAAAAGGTTGACACAGTTTTGATTTTCTTGTGACTGATATCTGGATAACATTTCAACAGTATTTGTTCTGTATTCTGTCTCCCATACAGTGACACAGAAGTCCAACAACATACGCACATTTTGCACCCTTCCAAATAAAAACATAGGAACACAGAAACATAGACTTTGATGGCAGATAAGGACCCCTTGGCCCACCTAGTCTGCCGATTTCCCTACCTAGAGGATAAGCTGCAGATCCTATTTAACCAACAGCCTATTTCTTCCTACCCCCTGCAAAAATTACCTTATGTCTGTCCCATGCATTCTTGAATTCTCCCACAGTTTTAGACCCCACAACCTCCTCAGGAAGGCTGTCCCATGCTTCCACCACCCTCTCTGTGAAACAATACTTCCTCACATTGCCCCTGAGGTGTCCCCCCCATCTTCAAATTGTGTCCCCTTGTTCTTGCACATCTCTTTTTCTGAAAGATATTTATTTATTTATTTATTTAGCTTTTGTCGACCGGGTAAGTGCACTAGACAAATCCTACCTATTTTCAGGCACGACCCAGGGGAAGGGGATACAGATGAATGCAAACTGACCTTGAACCAGATTAAGCTGTTGGGGGTATTTTTTTAGTGAATGAGGGAAATTTGGTCAGGACACTGGGGAAATTCCCCTGCTCTTTTCGATAAGTGCAATGGGATCTTTAACATCCACCTGAACTACCACCAATCCAGGCAGATGGGACCTCAGTTTAATGTCTCATCTGAAAGACGGCACCTCAGAAATGCAGCACCCCTCTCATGCTGCATTGCAGTGTCAGTACTGGGATATTAACCCAAGTGCCAGATGTGGGAACTGAACCCACAGCCCTCTGATCTTCCGGCCTCAGAGGCGAGTGTGCTACCTACTGAGCCACTGACACTGCCAGATGCTACCCTCTTGGACTTTGTTGATTCCACTGAGGTACTTAAACATTTCTATTATATCCCCCCTCTCCCTCCTTTCCTCAAGGGTATACATATTAAGCTCCTTTAGCCTCTCCTCGTATGGCTTCTTTTGCAGACCCAGCACCATTTTAGTTGCCCTCCTCTGAACTGTCTCCATCCTGTCTATGTCCTTGTGGAGATGAGGTCTCCAGAACTGAATGCAGTACTCCAGATGGGGTCTAACCAACTGTCTGTACAGGGGCATAACAACTTCCTGTTTTCTGCTGGTGATGCCTCTTCCATGCATCCCAGTATCCCCCAGCCCTCCCTACCACCTTCCACATTGCTTGCCAACCTTAAGGTCATCTGATATGACTACCCCCAGGTCCCTTTCCATTTTTGTTGTTGTTACTACCTCCCCCCCATTCTGTAATCTTCCCCTGGGTTTTTGTTTCCCAGGTGCATTACTTTGCACTTCTTTGCATTGAATCCAAGTTGCCATACTTCAGACCATTCCTCCAACTTTGCCAAGTCCCTTCTCATCCTTTCCATGCCTCCTTGTGTATCAACCCTGTTGCAGATCTTTGTGTCATCTGCAAAGAGGCATACTTTTCCTTCCAGCCCCTCTACAATGTCACTTATAAAGACATTAAAAAGGACTGGACTCAGTACTGAACCTTGCAGTACCCCACTAGTAACCCTCTTTCTTCAGAGTGGACTCCATTTACAATTACCTTCTGTATCCTGTTGTTCAGCCAATGTTTTACCCAGGCTACCACCCTGGGATCCATTCCAAGGCTGGTTAATTTGACTACTAATCTTTTGCATGGGACTGTGTCAAATGCCTTGCTAAAGTCTAGGTAGGCCATGTCCACAACCCCTCCCTGGTCTACTACTTTAGTCACCCAGTCAAAGAAATCAATTAGATTCATCTGACATGACCTTCCCACTGTGAACCCATGCTGCCTTGGGTCCTGTGCCCCACTGGCCTCTAGGTACTCAATAATTCTTTCCCTCAGAAGTGATTCCATCACTTTCCCTACCACTGAGGTCAAACTGACAGGTCTGTAGTTTCCTGCCTCTGTCTTGCTCCCACTTTTGTGAAGGGGAATCACATCTGCCTTCTTCCAGTCCTCAGGTACCACATCCATCCTCCCATGATTTGTTTAAAGGTTTTATCCCTGTTCTTAACCGAATTGGCTATCTTTTCCTCAGTTTGTGCCTTTGCTATTCTGACTAGCCTCCCTGCTTTCTTCTGCCTTAACTGGTACAGTTCTCTGTCCTGCTCCTTCTGTGGTTCCTTATATTTCCTAAATGCTACCTTTTTCTACCTAACCTTTACTGCCACTTATTTTGAGAACCATAGTGGCTTTTTCTTTCTTTTTGATTTGTTTATTTGCTTCACACAAAGGCTTTTTGCCTCTGTGATGGCAGTTTTGATATTTCCCCATTGTTGCTCCACCCCTCCTTCTAGCCTGTTTGCTAGTACTTTTCTAAGTCGCTCTCTCATCTTGCCAAAGTCAGCCCTCCTGAAGTCCAGAACCCTCACTTTTGTATGGCTTGACTCTGTAGCTGAGTTTATCATGAACCACACTGTTTGGTGGTCACTTGTTCCCAAATAGCTATCCACTTCTAGATCTGAGATCCTCTCACTGTCCCCATTTGAGATTATGATGGCTAAGATTGCTCCCTCATGGGTAGGTTCCAAAACTAGCTATCTGAGGCATGCCACCTGAAGGACATAAAGAATGGCCCTGCTTTTGGATGTGGCTGCAGCAAAGGTGCTCCAGTTAACATCTGGCATATTATGGTCCCCCATCAACAGTATCTCCCCTTTCTCGGTCATCCTAAGTATGCCTTCTATCATATCCTTGTCCATTCCCTCCCCCTGACATGGGGATCAGTATACAAACCCTGTGCGGATTCTGGTGCCATTTCCAGTCTCTAAGGTGACCCACAGTGCCGCCTCTCCTCCCTGTTTACTCTTTTGTTCAGTTGCTTTTATCCCTTCCCTTACATAGAGAGCTATTCCCCCCCTTCTTCCCTCCTTGTCTCTCCTGTAGGTTGTGTACCCTGGTATGTTAACATCCCAGTCATGGTTCTCTGTGTACCATGTTTCTGTGACTGCTACAATATCCAGGCATCTCTCTTACATCAAGGCCACAAGTTCAGGGAGCTAGTTGCCCAGACTATGAGCATTGGTACTCATTACCCTCCATTTATTGATGGCCTTACCCCTTTTTGCCCCATCCCTGTCCTTATTGGGTTTGTCACTTTCTCTCTTTACCCCAGCACTTCTCCCTATTGACATCTCTATGATGGTGCCTACCTCACTTAAAACCCTGATTTTTTTTGGGGGGGGGCTAGGATTTCCCTGCTCCTTTCCAGTGCCTCCCCTTTGGCTAGTTTAAATGCTTGCCAATGAAGTATTTAAACCTATCACCTAGGATTCTGGTCCCCCTCCTGGCCAGATGCAGACCATCACACCAGTATAGGCCTGTATCCATTCAGATGGATCCACAATATGGAGTGTCTCTGTGGCTGGGTGCTTGGCTGTAATTGTAGACTAAGATTAATGAGTTCAGAAGAGTGTTCAGCCACAAAAGTAGCCTTTTGCACCAGCTCTGTTGCTTTGCCTTTTAGCAAGCACTTCAGGTGCTTCAAGGTTGCTGCATCAGATGGCAGCATTTCAACAAATTCTGTTAACAAGGGCAAATAGTTTGCCAGTTACTGAACAGCATTCACTCAGGAGCACCACTGAGCTTGCACTGAGTATACTGGCATCTTGGGCATGGTGCACTGCTTGGATTGCATGAATTCAAAGTACTGATGCCTACACATTGGGCTCTGGCAAAAGATTTTCTTGACAAGGGAAACAACAGTGTTCAAGTTTTCCAGTGTGTCTGCCCAGATCTCCAAGCCCAAATTGAGAAGGTGGGCAATGCAAGTGACATGTATTGCATTTGGTAGGACACAGGACAGCACAGTTGCAAAAGCCTAGTGCATATAACTTGCACTGTCCATGACAATTTTTATTTTTTTTATTTTATTGAAATCTAGGATTACAAATACCTTTGAGCAGGAACTGCTTGTTTACAAAGGTTCCATGTTGAAGGAATGGGGGGTATACATACATACAAAGGTCAACATAATAATACATAGTTTCACAATAAAAAGAAGTAAGAGACTGAGGCTTAGGAAGTTCAAGTAATTCAAAATGTGCCAAATGTTAGGTAGCATGACATACCAGCCAAGGGCAATCTTAGAAATAAGCACTGCAGGTGAAAGGGAAGGGGGTATGCAGGCAGGAAGGCCATTGTCAGAGGGTAGAGGGTGAGGGTAAGAGCTCTAAAGGGAAGGGAAGGGAGGGATAAAAGTCAGGAAAATCCCAGGGGGGAAATAGAGAGGGGGCAAGGGGGTAGGCAGGTAGAAGGGGGCAAGGTGGGGACAGGTAGCTGTCAAGACTGAAGTGGAGGGCATTGAGTGGTGGGCCCCTGATTAGGCGAGGCAGTCACAACAACTAGCTGAAATGAAATGAAGTCAGAGTTGTCTCTTGAAAGGGCCAAGAGCAGCAGCAGTAAGAGTTTCTTTGTTGAGAGTATTGTACCACTGTGGTGATCTGTGGACAAAGGCCCTCTGGCCCATGGTAGTCCAGCATCTGGGGACAAGCAAGGTTAGTTATTGTGAACTTCTAGTTCACTGGGTGCTGTGGTGGTCAATGAGGAGCTTTTCAAAGCCCGGAGGCATGACCCTGAGGAGGATAGGAGGACTTTTTTGGCTAAGAGGCAGGTCTGATACTGTATCTGGCTGATGAGAGGAAGCCATCCTGCCCGAGTGTACAGGTCACAAGTGTGTGTAAGTCAGTCAGCCCCAGTTTGCAGCCTGCATGCTTTGTTGAGTGCAATTGTAATTCTGTGGAGGGCAGAGGCAGAGTGATAAATTGCTAGCCCGTAATCGATGATGGAGGTGACAGAGCTGTTGATAGCCAACCAGAGAGTGTCAGGAGTCATGCAGTGTTTGTGCCTGTAGAGCAGGCCCATACGGATGTTGGTGGCTTTGGAGACAGAGTCTATGTGCCGATGGTAGGAGAGTGAGCTGTCCAGTGTGACACCTAGATATTTAAAATCAGGAACGTGTTCAAGCAAGGTTCCTGTTTGGTTTAGGATGATGAGATCACAGGATATGTACTTGCTCCTGGTGTTGTAGAAGGTCATATGGCAAAGACTTTATTGAGGTTCACCCCATTAGTGTTTGGAACTTTTAGCAGGGCTTGGGATACTGTGGTGTTGTTCTCACAATCCAAAAACTCAACACCAATTAGCAGTGGCTGCTCCCCAACATTCAGCAAAGGTTGGGCCAAAATAACCAACACGCTATGTCCACAGGCATCTGTTGTCTCATCCAGGATCTTGATCCTCCACTGCCTCTTTCAGGGACCATTCATGATCAGGATGTAGTTCTTGGAGGTACGTGTTCTGAAGTTGTGCTGGTCCAGGAAGACTACAACCTTGTTTTGTGTGCTTCCTTAACAATTCTTGAAATCCAGAAGCCTTGTCCAGTGGGATATCCGCATGGGTTAAACAGAGAATGAAGTCCAGAACAAATTATTTCCATTCAATGGGTGATTCAGTTGCTCATCTGAAACAGGAAGTCAATGACTGCTGGCATATAGGTGTACCTGGGAACAAAAAAAAAAAAGCAATCAAAATATATCTTACGGGGAAAAAATGTAAGCCAGACCATTGGCATGGAGAGTTGAGGCACTGAGAGCCTTATCTCTTGCCACGCAAAAAGTCAGTGACTTCTGGCACAGAGGTGTACCTGGAAAAAAATACCCCCCAAAACCAGCAATTGATATAATATTTTACAGGGAAAAGAAAACTGTAGGCCAGCCCAGTGGCATGGAGGACTGAGGTGTTGTGTGCCTTAACTCCTGCCACACTGGCAACATCTCTTTGGGAACAAGATCAGGTCATTGGGGGTCAATGGGGAGGAAAATAATTGAGTGTCTGATTGACTGTTCTCCTCTCCTGACTAGGGGTGGGAATCTGCTGTCTTGCTCCTTTGCTGCTGCCGCCAGTTGGAGGCCAGGTGGTAGTGTTGAACTCTAGCAGCAAGGGGCTGATGTGGGAACAAGGCATATGCACACCTCTAAGCACAACGGCTTATGTAGGCAGCAGGAGAAAACTGAAGCAAATAATGAGGGGGGGATGGGGTTCTACAGTGCCGGAGAGGTCAGATGGATTTGAGAGGCAGGGACAGGGCAGATACCAGCCGTACAATGTGCACCCAGGAGGGGAAAAACAGAATATGGAAAAAATAAAAAAAACTGCAAGTATCTGTTAGAGTAGTACTTACTTTGCAGGTTTTTCTTTGCTGCTTCTTTTCTTTCTAGATGTTTCTGTGACTTCACATGCATGTCAACTGTATGCTTCCACATGAAGTTGATGGTGTGGGTGCAAGCATGACAAAAGAGCAATCCTCCATCCTCATAAAGATCCTCTGCATACAACTTAGCCGATCATGACCATTCACAAGATATGAGACATGACAGTCCTTGGCCTCTTTGCATGAAAATCAGAAGCACTTTGGTGGTGCTGGTGTGGACATGGTGTAGTTTAAATTAAGAAACAAAAACTATACCAAAGAAAATTAAGAACTGAAAGACAGCATCACTGCATAGAGGGAGGAGAGCTTTCCTTGGGATGCTTGATCCTCCTATGTCACACCACTGGCTTATATCTCACTATGTTTTATGCTAGGCTGTTTTGTTTCAAAACCTCAGCTCCTGGAGTCACCTTGCAGTGACATTGAGCTTGCCCATGGACTTAACTAATATCCATGGAACCAAAGACTCCAGAAATTGTGTTTTTTCTTGCAACCTCTTAATTTCTTTTAACCTGAGTACTATATAGACCACGGGAGCAAGGCTGCATGTGTGCACATCAGCTCGGCCCATCCATCCATTCTCCAAACCACATAAGCAGTGCATGGACTAAGCACAGGAGCCATGCATAGACTAAACACAGGAGCGTTGTACAGCCTAAGCACAGAAGTAATGCACAGACTAAGCACAGGAATGAAGCATGAACAAACCACAGGAGGAAGGGACAGGCCCAGTCGACTGGAACACATGTTTCAAAAAATTGTTCTGTGCCAGTTTGCTTGACCGCCCCACACTACTCCCTCAGCAGAGGCCAGAACAATTTTGTCCCACATGTGTGCCAGTGTGCAAGACCCTCCACTCCACCCTCCATCAATGCGAAACCACAGGAATGAAGCATGAACCAACCATAGGAGCAGGGGATGGACCCAGTTGACTGGCATACATGTTGAAAAAAATTGTTCTGAGCCAGTCTGCTTGACCACCTGACTCTACTCCTTCAGCAGAGACTAGAACAATTTTTCCAACATGCATGCCAGTAATCCAGGCATGTCTCTCCACCCTCCATCTCAGAGGAACCACAGCAGCGAGGCATGAACAAACCACCAGAGCAAGGGAAGGACTGAGTCGACTGGCATACATGTTGAAAAAAAATTATTCTGTGCCAGTCTGCTCGACCACTAACCACTACTCCATAAGTGGCCAGAACAATTATTTCCAACATGTGTGTCAGTCAGCCAGGGCCACCCCTCCACCCTCCATCACTGAGGAATCACAGCAGAGAGGCATGGAAGAACCACAGGAGCAAGGGACAGACCCAGTTGACTGCCATACTTGTTGAAAAAAAAATGTTCTGTGCCAGTCTGCTCGACCACCCTACCCTACTTCCTCAGCAGTGGCCAGAACAATTATTTCCAATATGTATGCCAGTTGGCAAGGGCCACCCCTCCACTCTCCAGCACTGAGGAACCACAGCAATGAGGCCATTAACCAGAGGCCGAGTCAGCTTGGCCAGTATCACCATTTTCGGACTCATACATGTGCCAGTCAGCTCGGACATTCCCACTCTCCATCAGCTTTTCACAGACATTAATGAGCATTTCTTGTTTTATGTAAATACAACATTGCCACTCTATGTAGACATTCCTTCCAATCCTCCACCAACCAGAACAATTTTTTAGACTTGCATGCCAGTCGGCTCAGCCTGCCCTGACTATGTCCGCCATCAACAACAAACCACAGAAGCGAGGGATGGACCCAGTCGACTGGTATACATGCAGAAAAACTTGTTCTGTTGCAGTCTTCTTGACCACCTCACCCTGCTCCAACACCAGAGGCCAAAACAATAGTTTCTAACATGTCTGACAGGCATGTCCATCCACCTTCCATCACTGAGGAACCAGAGAAGCTCAGCTCAACATGTACATTTAAAACAAAAAACATTTTCCACAGAATGGTAGAGTTCATGCCTCTTCCCTCCCTCCTTCTCAAACCCACCACTGTATTTCTTTACCTCCCCCCCCCAGTCTGGACCATACAGGGCTCCCACCATCCCTCCAAAATCAACATACATTTTTGGTTTTTACTACTTGCCTCATTGTCAGGGCCATCCCGGGCTCCCCTCCGAGAGCAACATCATTTTTTTGTAAGACAGTTGTCTCCCTAGTCTGGACCATACAGGGCTCCCACCATCCCTCTAAAATCAACATACATTTTTTTACTACTTGCCCTGTCATCAGGGCCATCCTGGGTTTCCCCCATCCCTCTGAGGGCAAGACAATTTTTTTAAGACACTCCCCCCCCCAGTCTGGCCCATATAGGGCTCCCACTATCCCTCTGAAACCAACATACATTTTTTTTACTACTTACCCCATCGTCAGGGCCATCCCAGCTCCCCCGGGCAACACAATTTTTTTAAGACATTTGACCCTCTTAACTGACCCCCCATCCCTCACAGACCAACATACATTTTTGAGCTACTTGCCACCTTCATCAGATCCCTCAAGGGCTCCCACTCCAATAACAGCATATTAACCCTTTTTGCCCTTGCCTTGCCTTTAGTAGGTCTGAGTGCAACCCTTCCTCTAAAATAACATTTCAGACTTTTGTATACTGCAGCACAACATACCTGTATTCTCTGAAGAATCCAATAGCGGCAGCAGTCTCTTGGGTAGAAACAGCAATTCTGATGGCAGGCTGGCAGCACACTGGTTGAAAGAAGCAGGTTGGTGGGTGCCTACTGCTGGCAGTGATTTCAGCTCTTTTGGGGAAGCGTTTCTCCTGTCAGCAGTTGGCAGCAGAGGTGGACTGCAGAATATGGTGTGTAGTCTCCTCTCTCACTCACTCTTCTCATCTTGATGCCTCCTCACAGTCCATTCTCTGTCTCTCTCTCTCACTGTCTCTTCGGTCAGTCACTCACTCAGCATCGCTCTCACCGGTGGCAGGTACACTCTAGCTCTGTCACACCCCTCACCTGTCTGTGTATATTTAAATTGCTTTGGTGGACCTGAGAGGGACAGAGCACTTAGGGACAGCACAAAATTCAAAAACTGGAGGGGACACACAACTGGACTTAGTTGGCATGATGTGCTGTAGTGACATCAGTAGCACATCACACACCAGTAAACACACTGTGGACTACTGAGGGTTTACCAGAGCACATCAGGAGGCAGTACTGTGGAGTTGGGACTTGGGACACAAAATGAAGAGGCATATAGCAGTCATCGGGAGGTACAGCAAATGTATGGTGGGCTATGCAGCCCTGGAGCACAGTCAAACTCCATGTCGGCATACAACAGCCATTGAGAGGCACAGTGGATGTCTGGCAGCCTATGCAGCCCATGTAGCAGCCATTGGGAAGCACAGGAGAAGTATAGCAGGTTATGCAGTTCAAATAGTACACACTCAGTGACAGACAGCTGCTGTCAGTCACTGAAAGTACATGTTCATTAAGGAGCTCAGTCAGTGGCTGGCCGTGGTGGTGAGAGGTGGGATGTGCCAGTTGCTGGATGAGAATGGGCGTGGGTGAGGAGTGGGGGTGAACTGGCACTGCCAGGTGGGGGGGCTACTAGACTACCAGGAAGTATGGGGAATTTTTCATTTGGACCACCACATATTTACATTTCAAGCAGACTGGGGTATGGGGATCAGGGCACGGGGAGGTGTGCTTGCCCTGCATTTCTGTTTGACAGCTGGTGATTGGGGTGGGAGATGTACTAATTGCCCTACAGGTCATTTCATTGTGGGTGATTGGGGTGGGGGAGCACTATTTGCCCTGTGGGGCATCTACACAGTGGGATATCAGGGTGAGGGTGTACTAATTGCCCTGTGGGACATTTACACAGCAGGTGATCAGGGTGGGGGGGCATTGCACCAATTCCCCTGTGGGGCATTTCCCCAAATTGTGGGGTTTGGGGGCATGGGGGTTCCAAAGCCTTGCCGAGCTTGTTCTACTGCTTGGTGGATTGGGTCTGGCTGCACATTATGCAACCCCCAGTGAATGCAAAATACACTTACACTAGTGATTAGTTGGTGTAACTGTACTTTGGCAGATGTCCTCTAAAGGTTGTTCAAGAACAGCAAGATTAGGGACTTGGAGACTGCCCTTCCAGAACAGGGTGCAACTGCTGCTGTAAACCCCCAAGTGCCGTGTTGCAGGGGAGTTATGATGTAACTGGTGGTGTAAGTCCACTTTGGCCCAAGCAGCCTGTGACATGTTACAGTCTGCTTTGCAGAATATCAAATGTCACAACTCCTGGCATAAATTGCTACTTGCACCATTGTTTTGGGTGCAGGTCAGTTTATACCAGTGTTTAAGTGTACTTATGCTTGGCCAGTAGAATTTAAAATCAAACTAGACAAGGATTCAAAAGAAAGTAGTGTAACATAAAACCCTTCCCCCACCTTGTACTGCATTGTTTCAGCCAAACCCAGTCTACACGCAAAATTGTCAATATATTTCAGAGTACTGTATTGAAAATGTTAATACCTTTTACTCAGTTCAAAGTAAAACTCAAAAATTGCAAGACATTGCAGAACATGAATGCTTTTTGTGGAGAATGGTGAAAATTGTGGACTCTGCAAAAAAACTGCAGGTGCAATTTTCCAGTGCCCCTTATTATTACCACTAACCCTCCGATTTGTGTGGGGAGCATATTTATTCTGTAGGCTAGCAAAGATTGTACAGAAATAAGAGATATAATGGTTTACATAAGTTGTAGCCCACAAGTAAGACCAATCAGGGTAAAAAACAAACAAACAAACAAAAATAAAAATAGTTAGTGTGCTTGTCTGAGTTGGGGAATGGTACTGTTATCTGTGCTGTTAACTAGGTGAAGAGAAGAGCTGTAAATTAGGGGGTGTGGCTTAGGCAACAGAAAACCAGGTGTCTGTATTTAAAACTTCTATAATTAGCTTTTGGCAGAGAGCAGCAAGAGGAAGAAGACAGCTGCTAGAACTCCTATACTGGGACTGAAGAACTAGACCTCTACTACTGGGACCTTCAATTAGGTTAAAAAAAAAAAACAAGAGTTAGTGTGCTCGTCTGAGTTGGGGGAATGGAACTGTTATCTGTGCTGTTAGCAAGGTGAAGAGAACACTGTAAATTGGTGGTCATGGCTTATGCAACAGAAAGCCAGGTGTCTGTATTTAAAACATCCCTAGTTAGCTTTGGCAGAGAGCAGCAAGAGGAAGGAGGCAGCTACTAGAACTCCTCTACTGGGATTATATAGCCCTTCCTTTTTTGCCTCCACCCCCACTCTTAGCCAGTTCCACTTTTATAAGCACTAGATTTGACTGAGAGATGCAGTGACAGGAGCAACAAAGAAAAGAAGAGATGCAGCAACAGGAGCAACAAAGAAAAGAAGAGATGCAGTGACAGGAGCAGTGTTGACTGAACTATCAAAGCAGAAGAATCTGGTACTGGTCCAGCAGAGGAACACGGTACAAGCAACTTAAAGGACATTGAACTTACAAAGTTGTGTCCCTCGAATGATATCGAGGCATACCTGACAACTTCTGAAAGAGTTGCCACAGCCTGCCAATGACCAGCAATAAATAATCAGAGAGGCACCCTACCTGACAGGTAAAGCACAACTTGCCTATAGCAGTATGGACACTGCACAGTCAGAAAACTATGACATTGTGAAAAAAGAAATGCTAAAAAGATACGACATCTCAGGAGAGAACTACAGGCAAAGATTCCGGTCCCTGAAGTACAATGCATTCCACAATCTTCGAGAAGCCTTTACCCAACTCAGACAGCTCCTTATTAAATGGCTCCAACCAAAGGGCAAAACAATCCCACAAATTATTGATACATTTGCAAAGGAGCAATTCATCAACATGCTGCCTACAGACGTGCAGCTCTGGGTGAATGGGTGAAAGAACATCGAACAGAAAGTGGGGAAAAGGCTGTTTCTTTGGCCGAGGACTATCAGGTCACCAGACAGATGCCACCACAGTGAGATAACAGTCAAGCACTGGTAAGACATTCTTTTTCCCATTTAAAATCAAAGTCTGATAAGAACTCTGGTGGGTGTAACAAGTCTGCCCCAAAGACTTTATTTGTTATAATTGTAACAAGCCAGGCCATATTGCAAGAAATTGCCATAATAAGGAGATTAGAACTAGAGTAGATTTGTTCTTGGCAAACTGGGGCAAGTACTGAACAGATGTGAAGGTGGGGGATAAGACTGTAAAGGGACTAATTGATTTAGGAAGCAGGCAGACCCTAGTGCATGTTGAAGTGCAGGGAAAACACTGTGCAAAGGGACCAGGTACTGGTGTCATCTGCATCCACGGGACATTCAATACTATCCCACCACCCAAGTGACTCTGACCATTAAGAGTGTGTCTCATCAAATGAAAGTGGGGGTAGTACTTAAGTTACCTGTACCCGTGATTACTGGAAATGACTGTCTAGGATTTACTGAGTTACTCTCAGATGAACTGAACCCTGCAGCTTCAGCAGTAGTGGTAAAAAGAGCTCAGGCAAAGAAAATCTCAAACAGTGGAGACACTTTTCCTTTCAGTGACTTTGACTCAGACTTGTTTGAGAGCAGCTCCAAGATCCAGAAGTCCAGGAAAGAAAGAAGACATCTGAAACAACAGTGGCAACAAAAGACTGATGGACATAAATGGTTAAAATATGAAAATGCTGAAGCTAAACTGATAACTGATTGTGATTTTGTTTCAGAGCAAGCTAACAATGTTTCTCACCAGGGTTATTTTAAGCAGCTGGGGGTGAAACCAAAACAGGGTGAACCAATGTTTAAAAAATGTAATAGGTTACTGTACAGAGTTTGGGTTAAAAAACCTCAGACACAGGAACAGACAAAATAATTGACTATACCACATACATATGGAACCGAGTTGTTACAGATAGCACATAATAGTCTTATGGCTGGTCACTCAGGGAGGGACCGCACCCTTGCCAGATTGCTGTATAGATGTTACTGGCCTGGAATTTATGAAGATGTTGCTACCTATTGTATTTCCTGTGCTGAGTGTCAGAAAGTAGCCCCAGTAACTAGAAAAGAAAAGGTGCTCCTGGTTCCCCTATCCTTGATAGATGTGCCTTTTGAAAGAGTTGCAAAGAATGTGGTTGATCCTTTAGACAAACATAAAAAGGGTAATAGGTTTATCCTGGTAGTATGCAACAATGTTACTCGATACCCAGAAGCAGTTCCAATGCATACTGTCACAGCTTCAAAAGTGGCAGCAGAGCTTGCACAAATGTTCAGCAGAGTGGGCATACCTAAAGAAATTATTATTTATCAGGGTAGTAATTTTGGTGCTGCATTACTTAAGGAGCTGTCCAGACTACTAGGTATCACTGCCATAAGAACCTCCCCTTATTACCCTTAGACAGATGCTCTTGTTGAGCATTTTAACCAAACCCTAAAACATATGTTGAAAAGGTTTGTAAAAGGGGAAAGGAAAGATTGGGACCAGTACTTGCCTTACCTACTTTTTGCTTACAGAGACATGCCACAGGCATCAACTGGCTTTTCACCATTTGAAATGCTGTATCATAGGCAGCCAAGAGGGCCACTGGATGTGATAAAAGAAATGTGGGAAGATAGTCCCACTCAGAAACAATCTATAATGTCTTACATGTGTACCCTAAGAAATAAGTTAGCAAAATATATTGAAATCGACCATAGTAATCAGGAAGTGGCCCATAACCAGCAGAAGGTATAGTATGACCAAGGGGTAAAATAAAAAGTTTTTGAGTCAGGTGAAAAGGTTTTGCTACTGTTATCCACAACAGAAAATAAACTGTTAATGAAGTGGCAAGGGCCTTATATAATGCTTAGATGTACTGGAACAGTTAACTACGAGACTGAGACCCCTGACAGGAAAAATCCTACTAAGATATACTGTACCATGCTAACCACCACAAGAAATGGGTTGAAAAACATCAAATGCTGCTTTGCTAGTTTTCCCAGAAACAGATAAAGAAGATATTTATGTAGCTTATGATAGACTGGAACAAACTGTAACTGCTGATGCCATAAAGATGAATGTTTCCTTAACCCTGAACAAACCGCAGAAATTTGTAACTTGCTAAAGACATTTAACAGTACTTTTACCACAGTACCAGGCTGAGTAAAAGGGGCTGAGCATGTAATAGTGACAAGGAATGCTTGCCCTAGTAGGCAAAAGACATACAGCTTACCAGAGCGGTTAAGAGCTGACTTGGTTAAGGAAATAAAAAACTGAAAGAACTGAATAGCATAGAAGAGTCGAGGAGTGCTTGGTCATCTCCAATGGTAATTGTAGACAAAAAAGAAGGGGGTGATAGAATCTACCTTGAATTTAGGAAACTTAATCAAGTGTCAGAATTTGACAGTTATCCTATGCCCAGAATAGATGAGTTGGTGGACAGACTGGGGTGTGCAAAGTATATCAGTACCCACAATCTCAGCAAGGGTTACTGGCAAATCCCTTTAGCTAAAGAATCTAGCGACAAAACTGCACTTGTCACTCCTGTTGGATTTTATCAGTTCACCACCATGCCATTTGGTTTACATGATGCACCAGCTACATTCCAGTGGTACATGGATGTAATTTTATCCCCCACACTTGTTATTGTGCTGCATACCTGGATGATGTCATGGTGTACATTCCAGACTGGAAAAGCCACCTAGAACACCTACAAGCAGTTATTCAAGCTATCAAAAATGGAGATCTGACTATTAATCCTACCAAATGTGCATTGGGCATGCAGGAAACCAAATATTTGGGCTATGTGTTGGGAACTGGAGAAGTTAAGCCAGAAATTTCTAAAATAGAAGCTGTAGCTAACAGTCCTGTCCCTTAAACAAAGAAACATGACAGGTATTTTTTAGGGCTGGATGGTTATTATCAGAGATTTGTTCCCAGCTTTGCTGAGTTAACTACTCCCCTCACTTAACTAATGAAAAAATGGTACCCAAATAATGTGAAATTGACCCCAGCATGATGAAGCTTTTCAAGCCATTAAGGCTGCATTATGTTCATCCCCTGTTTTAAGAAGTCCAGACTTTAAGAAACCATTTTTGTTACAAACAGGTGCATCAGAGGTAGGCCTAGGTGCAATCCTGAGTCAAAATTTGGAAGGGACGGAACATCCTATTCTGTACTTAAGTAGGATGTTGCATGACAGACAGAAACAGTATTCCACCATTGAAAAGGAATGTTTAACAGCAAAGTGGGCCATGGAGTCCCTTAAGTTTTATTTGCTAGGAACTGATTTTGTAATTATAACAGATCACAAACCTCTCTGTTGGGTTAATCAAATGAAAGACAAAAATTCCAGAGTCACAAGGTGGTCCCTGGTACTACAGCCATTTAAATTCAAGGTGATACACAAATCTGGTAAAGAGAATAGCAATGCTGATTTTCTGCCAAGATATGAATTAGGAATTGAGGGTTCTGAAGGTTGAAAAACAAATGTATGAGTTTAAACTTTACTGTTTGGTGCACTGTTATAGATAAAAGGATACTGCACATGCACTTAATTTTTGAAAGTTAGAAGCTAGTGTTGGTAGAGAATTAATGGAAGGTTTTGGAAACCTGTTTGATAAAACAGGTACCCTCTTGCGGGTGGGGGGTATGTGATAGGGTTGAATAGGACCCTGTCCTAGTTGTTATGGAAAGTTTGAATGCAGAGATCTGTTCTGTTCTTTCCTTTCCTGTCCCTTGTCTTTATGATTGTGCAACCAAGTTTTCTCACGAGACCTAGGATTTGATCAACCAGACAGTCTTGCAATTTTTTGCTTCTCACTGTCTCTCAGTTTTCTCTTGCTGTTTCTGTCTTTTCCTCCCTTGCATATCTGCTGGTATAAAAATATGTGCAAATCATTATGTGGAAATATAACTGATATTGGGATCCCTTTGTTTAGAAATTATATAGTGTTACTGTTGAAATGTATATAATTATAGCTTAAGATAATTGCAAAGCAATTTGAAACTTACGGGGTTAACCTGAGATGCATTTGTTAAGCCTTCTGCAGAAGCTGTAAACAAGAGCTTAGTTTTGGATCACAATGTACTGTTGTGCTGCACCTGCATGAAATTGACAAGAACACTGGAAATTTATAAGAACATTCTGTGAGAAGCATGCTGTTTTCTTAACGAGCTCCTGAACAGACTTAAAAAAAAGAAGCTGCATTGTTTTGCAAAAAAGACACAAAGAGATTGAAGGAAAACTCAGATGGATCTTCTCTGTTTATTCTGCCTTTGTAAATAGTTATACTGAACAAGTTTTTTTAAAATGTTACTGCTAGTACTAATAAATGCATTTTGCAAATTCTACAACCACTCCTGGTTTTTCCTATGCTTCTTCACCTGTGCCTCAATGACAGGGACTGCCTCTTCCACCCAGGGATGACCAAGGCAAATGCTGCTGCCTCAAAAGTAGCCAAGAAAGAGGAGCAGTTGGACCACAGTGGGCTCAGGGAGGGTGAGGATGGAAGAACAGAGGTGCATCCCTCCAGTTGTACCTCTCTACAATTTATATGCCATTCTGGCAGAGTGTGATTCCTCTATGGAGGCACCCACAGTGGAGACCTAGGAGGATGCTGGGAACCTCCACAAAGGAGACCCACAGGAGGGTGGCACAGGACCCCGCAGGGGAAGGAAACAACTCCTGATGGGGGACTCAGTTGTTAGGGGGATAGCACTGGGGGAGGGAGGGGAGAGGGAGGTATGGTATCCAGCCAGCACCATAGCTTGGAGGGACAGGGAGCAGATCCTCAGGATCACAGGAGCAGCTGTATGTTGGAAGTGAACTGGATGTCATTGTCCACCTAAGGACAACACACCTAAGGACAAATGACCTAGTGGGGAATGGGATCAGGGCAGTGTAGGAGGAGCTTGTGGAGTTGGGGAGTGGCCTTAGACAAGTAGCATGCACGATAACCTTCTCTGAGGTGCTATCTGTCTATGGCATGGGTGAGGCTAGGGTGCTCTGCACTATGAGATTCAATCAATGATTGAAAAACTGGTGCAGAGCTCAGGGTTTTGGCTTCTTTGGGGATTGGGGGGGATACAGACATATACTGGTGTGATGGTCGGTATCTGTCCAGGAGGGGAACCAGGATCCTTGATAACAGATGTAATCATTGGCAATCATTTAAATTAGCCAAGGGAGGAGGCACTGAAAAGGAGCAGGGAAATCCCAGCCCGCCTCCAAAAAAACAGGGTAGTTAATGAGGTAACCACCAAGATACAGAATCTGATAGTGAGAAGGGAAGTAATAAATGGAGAACTAGGCAAAGGCAGTAGGAACAGGGATGGGGCTAAAAGGGGTAAGGCCAACAAAAATGGAGGGTAATGAGTATCAATGCCCATAGTCTGGGTAACAAGGTAGAAGACTTGGTTTGCTGGCCAATACACCTAGCTTCACCTGAGCTCTTTCCTTCAAAGACTGCTTGAAAGGCAGAGCAGATAACCTTATCAGAGCAAGGGAAAAGGATTAATACTTATTTTGGCTAAGCAGATTTACTGTGCATTGTTATTTTTATTTTATACTCACAGGGATTGCTACTGTTTGTTGCTAACATTTCATTGCTTTATTTTTCTCTGATTCAAATTGTTGTTGCTGGTATACCTTCTTTTGCATTATTACAAGGTGTGCCTACAGGTGTGTGCTAACAGATTACTGCTGTAATCTTCTGATTCAAATTGTCTTTTGCAAGGTATATCTTCTGTTACTGCTTTATTTTTCTGTGTAGCAAAGTGTTTCTTACAGGGTATATCTTCTCTGAAATTATTACAGGTGGTGCTTTACAGGTTTTACAGTTTTATCTAACATTAGGATAAGCTTTCAGGGTTACTGCATTTGTTGTTGACTGATTGTTTCTGCTCTTACCTCCTTGTTCTTTTGTCCATGGTTCTTCTTTTTTGGCAGGGGAAGGGCCCAGCCACCCACCCCCATCCCCAACCACCACACACTACACTCCTTTAATATGGTACCACAGTTGTGAAATTTCCTGTGGCAGAGCAGGAAGGGGCAGATCAGTGGGGCATCCATGAGGTGAGCTCATTTACAGGGGTACTAGTAATTTAACTTGTTATAACAAATTATATGAAAACAAAACACAAAATCAAACCATTACTTGCATTTTCTTCCTTCCAATTACTCTCACCAGGTTATAAACCCAGCAACTTATCTGGAATGGATATCATTAACTGCAGGTACTGTGGAACACTTTTCAGAAGGGCAGTCTTGCAGGATTTAGGACACTGTCCCACATGCTGGGCCATTGGAGATCTTAGGGCTCAGCTCCGGGCAGCATGGGCAGAGATTGCACGCCTCAATTTTCATATTCAAGAGGAAACATATTATAAGAACCACCCGCCTTTTCCCCAACATCCAACATAAAAACCTTGACTGCAGAAGGTAGTTGGTCCAGGAGGTTGGCAGGTGGTTAGGAGGGGCAAATCAGGTGCCCCATCACACTGTGCTCTCCAACATATTACCTTCAAAAACCATATAAACACTACAAACAGGTATCTGCCTCTATCTTTGAAATCAAACAAAGGGGCAGAGGACACTGCAGAGCAGGACACTGCAGCACAGGAGCTAACACAATAAAACTTGCCCAAATCAGGAACCAAAACAAAAAAAGCAAAAAGGAAATCCAAAAAACTTCTAATCATCGGAGACTCCATGATTCGGGGAATTGATACCCATCTCAAGCCAGGGGTAATGGTCGGATGTCTCCCAGGTACATCAGTGTGGAGAGACACTGACTGCATTGCTAAAATTGTTCACAAAGCAGGAGAAAACATTGACATCCTGGTACACATAGGGACTAATGATCTCACCAGCCGGTCAGTTGTGGAAACCAAGGAGCACCTGACCAGGCTGGGTGACAAGCAATCATCCATTTCATTCGCCATCTCCTACTCTGAGATCCTGCCAGTCTGGGAGAGGACGCAGATGGACAAAAGGTCAGAGAAGGGGACATAGGGGAGCTAAACATGTGACTCAAGGGCTGGTGCCAGGAAAACAGACACAGATTTGTAGAGAACTGGCAACAGTTCTGGGAGCGAAAGTTCTTTAAATTTGATGGACTGCATCTGACTAAGGAGGGAGTCAGTGCATTGGGGCAGAAGTTTGACGTCTTTGCAGAATAGTTAAACTAGTAAATGGGGAGAGGGGTGCAGCACCCCATATGTCGAATGGGAAGAACATCCCTCTCCCCTCAGCTAGTGGTCAAACAGGGATTCAGTATGTTTGCCGTTCATTTGCATTACCAGGTAAGAAAAAGGTCCATCTCCCCAAACAATGCACAGGGGAAATGCTAAACCTCAGCCAACTACTAACACACCAAAATCTGACCAATGGAAAATCATGTACACAAATGCTCACTGCCTGGGAAATAAGATCCCAGACCTGCAGGCAATAATGTCAGAGGCTAAACTGGACATAGTAGCAATTAGTGAGACATGGTTTACCAGTAACCACACTTGGGAGACTTCAGTACCTGGCTATGTACTGTTCAGAAGAGACCGAGGTGCAAAAAGGGGGTGTGTGGAGTGGCCCTGTATGTCAATGAAAATATCAAAGCTACAGAAATTCAGAATACACATAAGGAGCCAGAAGACCATTGGGTCACCCTGGAAACAGGAAATGGGACAGCCATAAGAACTGGGGTTGTCTACAGGCCCCCAGACCAGGGAAAGGACACTGACATATTACTGTTAGAAGATATACAAAACATGACAGCTAAAGGGGAGGTTCTGATAATGGGAGACTTCAACATGCTGGATACAGATTGGTCAATACCAGCAGGAACATCTGCCAGAACTAGACACATGATGGATTCCCTGCAGGGGAAGGGCCTCAAACAACTGGTACAACAACCCACAAGAGACAGGGTTATCCTAGATCTAGTACTGACTAACAGGGAAGGGATCACATATCTCCAGGTAGAAGGTCACCTGGGGGCCAGTGACCATCACATGGTATGGTTCAATTTGGTCACTACATCTAAATCATCCCATTCCAAGGCAAAAATATGGGACTTTGGAGGAGCTGAATTTGATAAGATGGCCAACAGAGTTAAGCAAGCCCTGGCAAAAAGAAACACAGGTTATGGGGTACAGGCAAAGTGGGCAAGCATTAAGGATGCAATACTCGAAGCAACATCCCATTGTGTTAGACAGAAAAGGAAGTGCAAAAGAAGAAGGAAACCACTTTGGTTCTCAAATATAACTGCAGAAAAGGCCAGAGCCAAAAGGCTGGCCTTCGGGAAATATAAGGGAACACAGCGGGATGAAGATAGGGAGGCATACCAAACTGCGCTAAGAGAAGCAGGGAAGGCAGTAAGTCAGACAAAGTCCCAAACTGAGGAAACACTAGCACGAACAGTAAAAGAAGGTGACAAGACTTTCAATAGATACATTAGTGAAAGAAGAAAGTCCAGAGGGGGTATTGCTAAGCTCAAAGGAGAAAAGGGGGCATGTGAGGAGAGGACCCTGTAAAAGCATCTATCCTAAATAGATACTTTTGCTCAGTATTTACTGAAGAGAAGGTAGGGTAGGGCCCGCAGCTCAGCACCATGGACACAGGGGGGAAGGAGGTGAGCACTACTCCCTTCACAAAAGAAAGGGTCCTACAAGAGCTCGCTAAGCTCAGGGTGGACAAGGCAATGGGACTTGATGGCATACCTCCCAGGGTACTTAAGGAGCTAAGGGTGGAACTAGCACAGCCATTAGCAGAACTGTTTAGTGAGTCTCTGAGCACAGCAGAGGTCCCAGAAGACTGGAGGACTCATGTGATCCCGCTCCACAAGAGTGGTAGCAGGGAGGAGGCAGGGAACTACGGACCAGTCAGTCTTACCTCAGTAGTGGGCAAGATTATGGAGGCACTCCTTAAGGAAAGGATAGTGCAACACCTGGAATCCATAGGGGCACAGGATCAAGACAACATGGGTTTACAAAAGGAAGGTCCTGTCAAACTAATCTCATATATTTCTTTGACTGGGTAACCAGAGTGGTGGACCAAGGGGGAGCAGTTGATGTCGCCTGCCTTGACTTTAGCAAAGCTTTCGACACTGTTCCACATAGAAGATTGACAAATAAGCTGGGTAGGCTCGGGGTAAGCCAAAAGTAGGTCAACTGGGTGGCAAACTGGTAGACGGGCAGAAAACAGAGAGTGGTGGTAAATGGTATACAGTCAGAAGAGATGCAAGTTACAAGTGGGGTACCGCAAGGATCAGTTCTGGGGCCAGTCCTCTTCAATATCTTCATTAGTGACATTGCAGATGGACTAGAGGGTAAGGCTTGTCTGTTTGCAGATGACACCAAGATCGGCAACCGAGTAGATGATCCAGATGGGGTGGGCAGAATGAGAAGAGATCTGGATAAACTAGCAAAATGGTCAGAAGATTGGCAACTGGGATTTAATGCAAAGAAGTGCAAGATCATGCACACAGGGAAGAGGAACCCTGAAGCCACTTATAGGCTGGGAGGGGAGTTGCTGGCAGTCACAAAGGAAGAAAGAGACTTGGGCATCATCATCACCAATGACCTTAAATCATCCAAGCAGACCACTAAAGCAGTAGGTAAGGCTAGAGGGATGTTGGGGTGCATTAGTAGGGGTATCACAAGTAGGAAGAGGGAGGTAATAATCCCTCTTTACAAGACACTGGTTAGGCCCCATCTGGAGTACTGCATGCAGTACTGGAGGTCACACCTTCACAAGGACATTAACCAAATTGAGGCAGTCCAGAAAAGGGCAACCAAAATGGGGCAGGGTCTGCATCAGAAGACATATGAGGACAGATTAACGGAGCTCAATATGTATACCCTTGAGCAAAGGAGGGAGAGAGGTGATATGATGGAGACATTCAAACACCTTAAGGGCATTAACAAGGTGAAAGAGTCTAACATGTTTAAATATAAGAAAAACAGCAGGACAAGAGGACACATCATAAGATTAGAGGGAGGCCGATTAAGAGGGAATGTGAGGAAATTATTTTTCACAGAAAGAGTGGTGGATGCATGGAACGGCCTACCTCAGGAAGTAGTGGCTATGAATACAGTGCAGGGCTTCAAACAGGCATGGGATAGGCATAAGGGAGCAATACAGATGAGTATGAATAAATAGGCCACTGAAAGAGCACAGGCCAATGGCACATTTATAAGGTAAAAAAAGAAATGGGCAGACTGGATGGGCCTTGCGGTCCTTATCTGCCATCATCTTCTATGTTTCTATGTAATAATTTCCCTGAACTAGTGGCCTTGATGGAAGAAGGATGCTTGGAATTTGTGGTAATCACAGAAACATGGTACACAGAGAACCATGACTGGGATGTCATAACAGATTACACAGCCTACAGGAGGAACAGGGAGGGTAGAAGAGGAGGAGGAAGAATAGCTCTCTATGTAAGGGAAGGGATCGATGCAACAGAACTAAAGGGTAAACAGGGAGGAGAGGAGGGACTGTGGGTAACCCTGGAGACAGGAAATGGCACCATAATCTGCAAGGGTGTTGTATACAGACCCCCATCTCAGGGTGAGGAAATGGACAAGGAAATGATAGAAGGCATCCTCAGGATGGCAGAAAAAGGGGAGATTTTGTTGATGGGGACCTGAATATGCCAGATGTTAACTGGAGCACCATTGCTGCAGCCACATCCAAGAGCAGGGTACTTCTCAATGCCCTACAGGAGGAATACTACAGACAGCTAGTGTTGGAACCCACGCAGGAGGGAGCAATCTTAAGTCTGGTACTCTCAAACAGGGATGGAGAGAGGATCTCAAATTCAGAATTGGATAGCCGTCTGGGAACAGGTGACCCCCAAACAGTGTGGTTCATGATAAACACAGCCATAGAGTCAATCCATACAAAAGTGAGGATACTGGACTTCAGGAAGGCTGAATTTGTCAAAATGGGAGAGTGTCTCAGAAAAGCACTAGCAAATGGGCAAGAAGGAGGGGTGCAGGAACAATGGGGAAACATCAAAACTACCATCACAGAGGCAACAAGCCTCTGCGTGAAGCAAATAAATAAATCATAATGGAGGAAAAAAACACTGTTGTTCTCAAAAGAGGTGGCAGGGAAGGTTAGGGAGAAAATGATAGTATTTAGGAACTATAAGGAAACACAGAAGGACCAGGACAGAGAACTGTACGAGTTAAAGCAGAAGGAAGTGGGGAAGGCAGTCAGAATAGAAAAGGCCCAAACCGAGGAAAAGATAGCCAGCTCGGTTAAGAAGGGGGATAAAACCTTTTATAGGTACATTAGGGAGTGAAGAAAGACCAAGGGAGGGATAGTGAGGCTTAATAAAGGGGAGTGTGAGTGGGCAGAGGGTGACAGTGAAAAAGGAAGGATACTGAAAGAATGCTTCTGCCCAGTATTCTCAAAAGAAGAGGAGGGGGAGGTACCTAATCCAATCAATAGAAGCACTCTGGATATGGGGGTTGCTATCAGTCCATTCACAGAAGAAAGGGTTCTGAAAGAACTCTGAAAACTGAAGGTAGACAAAGCAATGGGCCCTGATGGAATTCACTCCAGAATTCTAAAAGGACTAAGGAGAGAACTAGTGACACCACCGACTACCCATTTTAAAAAATCATTGGAGGATGGTGTGATACCAAAAGACTGGAGGAGGGCAGATGTGATTCCCCTTCACAAAAGTGGGAGCAATGCAAAGGCAGGAAACTACAGACCTGTTAGTTTGACCTCAGTTGTAGGGAAAATGATGGAATCACTTCTGAAAGAAAGAATTGTTGAGTACCTAGAGACCAGTGGGGCACAGGACCCAAGGCAGCATGGATTCTCAGTGGGAAGATCATGTCAGATGAATCTAATAGATTTCTTTGACTGGGTGACCAAAGTAGTAGGCCAGGGAAGGGCTGTGGACATGGCCTACCCAGACTTTAGCAAGGCATTTGACAGTCCCACAAAAAAGATTAATAAACAAATTAGCCAGCCTTTGAGTGGGTCCCAGGGTGGTTGCCTGGGTAAAACATTGGTTGAACAATAGGACACAGAGGGTAATAGTTAATGAAGTCCACTTCGAAGAAAGGGGGGTTACTAGTGGGGTACTGCAGGGTTCAGTACTGGGTCCAGTCCTTTTTAATGTCTTTATTAGTGAAATTGCAGAGGGACTAGAAGAAAAAATTACTCATCTGTAGTAATCTTGTTTCTTCCAAAGGGATCCACTAGTATTATCACTCTTGCAGTGCTCCTTTAAACCAGCACTGCCCCGGAGCCAAATAGAATGCTATGCTAATCATGGAATGTTTTGCTTGTGCATCAATTTTCAAGCTGCCCAGTCTCAACTGCCTACATTCTCCCTCAGATTTCTTGGAAGTCTGCAAAGAGGCCATAATAACATAAAGATAAACAAATAAATATAGGAAAAAATGGTGCCCCAAATGGGGCAACTAGTAAAAATTAACCATAGGACCAACGGAATTTAATGTTTCCTTTTTTATTATAGTCAGATATACCTAAGAAAAAGAACTTATAAGTTATAAGACACTACTAGGATGTGCCAGTAGATGGCATACCACTCCAAGTATAGATATGTATATAATCAGCTGTGGAGAGGACTTTTCTATTCACTAATTCTGAAGGGGAGGCAAGGGCAGGGAGTAATAATATTAGTGGACCCTTCAGAAGATACAATATTACAACAGGTGAGTAATTTTTTCTTCTAACCCCAGGAATCCACTAATATTAGTACTCTTGCAGACTATGCAGCAGTACGTCAAGGAGGTGGGCAAGAATCTATTTTAGAAAAGGACTCTGCAAAACTGCTGTGCCAAATCTGGCATCACTCCTAGACTGGGTGCCCAGGCTATAGTGCTTAGTGAAGGTGTGGACTGACCTCCAGGTAGCTGCTTTACATATTTCCATTAAAGGTACCTCTTAGGCAGCAACAATTGTAGCAGCTGTGCCCCTTGTAGACTGGGTCCTAAGACCAGATGATGGTACCTGACCTGCCTTTGAGAAACAAAACTGAATACACTGAACTATCCATCGAGAGATAGTTTTCTTTGAAGCAGGAGTGCCTTTACCTACTTCCTCATACGTGAGGAACAGTCATCTGTCCTACCTATGGTCTTTGGTATGAGTCATGTAATAACGCAGTGCTCTTTTTACATCCAAGCTGTGCAATCTACGCTCACCTGAGCTAGAGTGTTCAGTAAAGAAAACTGGTAATGTTATAGATTGATTCAAATGGAAGTCAGAAACCACCTTTGAGAGGAACTTCCTATTAGTTCTTAACACTACTTTGTCCCTGTGGAAACAAACATAGTCCTTTTCCACACAAAGGGCCTGGATCTCACTTATCCTCCTGGCAGAAGTGATTGCCACCAGAAAGACTACCTTCCAGGTAATAAATTTTAGCTCTGCAGATGCCATAGGCTCAAAGGGCAGAAGCATAAGCTGGGCAATGCAAATTTTAAGGTCCCATGCTGGCACTGGCTCCCTTTGAGGGGGAAACAAATGAGAGAGCCCTTCAAAGAACATTTTGAATATAGGATTTAATGCCAGGGAGGTATCCTTTCCAGCTGAAAGGTGTGCTGAAACTGAAGCTAGGTGCACCTTCAGAGTTGAGTGCTCCAACCTTTGGGAGTGCAGATGAGACAAGTAATCCAGGAGGGTTGGGATGCCAGCTTGGGCTGGGACTATACCCTTATTACTGCACCTAATGTAAAAATCTTTTCATTTTAGAGGTATAGATTTTCTTAGTGGAAGGTTTCCTGTAGCCCCTAAGGACTTCCAAAACTCTTTCAGAGAAATGCCAATCTGCATATTCTGAGTCCTCAAAAGCCAATCCTTGAGCTTGAGAGACCTGAGATTGGGGTACACTATTCTCCCCTGAAAGGAAGTCAGTAGATTGTACATTTGAGGGAGGTAAATCAGCTTGTTCACTGACATTGAGAGCAGTAGGGATACCGAGGCTGTCTTCCCAGTCTTAGGCTACCAGAATCATCGAAGCTGGTTGGGACCTGAGCTTGATGAGCACCCTGAATATCAATGGGAAAGGAGGAAAGGCTTAAAGATGCCTGCCCATCCAGTCAAGGCTCAGGGCATCCATGGAAACTGTCCCTTTCACTGCAACAATAGAGGTAAGTGGTGATTTTGGTGGGATAAAAAGATATCTATTACTGGGGTCCCCCACCTCCTGAATAGGGCATTCACCACTTGCTTATTAAATGCCCATTCTTGATGGGCCTGGTTTATCCTACTCATGGCATCTACCAAGATGTTTTCCTTGTCAGGCAGATGAATTGACTGCAGAGAGGCATTTAGAGAGTAAGCAAGGCTCCATATCTTCATTGCCTCTGTACTCAGTGGAGTGGAGTGGATCTTGCCCCTCCTTGCTTTTTTGATGTAATACATTGTTGTGGTGTTGTTTGTTCTGACTTTTACCACCTTTCCCTTCATGAGATGAGAGGAAGCCTGAAGGGCTAGATAAACAGCTTTTTACTCTAGCAAGTTTATGTACAGGAGTGAGTCTGCACTCTCCCAGGTACCATGGATGGTGTGATCCCTTAAATGAGCAACCCATCCTAGCAGGGAAGCATCTGTTGTGAGTACCAGAGAGGGAGGCTCCTGTAGAAATGGAACCCCTTCCCTTAAATTTTCCAACTCCCTCCACCATTGGAAGGCCTGTGGTAACATTTTTGTGACTGGTACTGGCTTTGAGAGGGGGTCCTGCCTTTGGCACCAGTGTGCTCTGAAATAAAACTGAATATCTCTTATCTTAAACCTGCCACCTATGACTGTGCTTGTTGCTGAAGTCATGTGCACTAACAGTTGAATGAAGTGTCTTGATGGCTTTGGCCTGCCCAGAGCAAATGAGCCTGCCAAAACCCAAATGCTTTCTAGGAAGGCTCTTCCCAGTACTGTATCCAGTTCTGCACCTATGAACTGCAGAACCTGCACAGGGGTCTGGACTGACTTTTTGGTGTTAAGATGGAATCCCAGGGAGAGAAGCAGATCCTGGATTACCTAAAGGTGGTCTGACACCTGCTGGTGGGATTAGCCAATCGTTCAGGTAAGGAAAAACTGTGACAGTCAACTTTCTTAGGTGTGCCACTACTACTGCTATGCACTTGGTAAAGACTCTTGGTGTAGAGGTGAGGTGGAAGGAAAGTGTTGAGAACTGATAATGGCCTGAAGGGAGTCTGAATCTGAGATACTTCCTGTGTGACTCCCTTACAGAAATATGGAAATATGCATCCTTTAGAACCAAAGAGGCTAGCCAGTCCCCTTTTTGCAAAGTTGGCAAAATCATGGCCATTGTGACCATCTTGAACCTGGGTTTTACCAGGTACTTGTTTAGCAGTCTGAGGTCTAGTATAGGCTGCCACTCTCCATTCTTTTTTGTTGTTGGGAAGTATCTTGAATAAAACCCTTGCCTTCTTTGGTTGAGAGAAACAGGCTCAACTGTTTTTGCCAGCAGTGAAGCCTGCACCTCCTGCTCCAGCAATTTTCTTTCTGAGAAAGGAGCTGGTGTAAACTGTTTTAACCTTGGAGGAGAAAGGGACTTGAAAAAGAAAGAGCGAACCTGACTGACTATTCTCAGGACCCACTTGTATGTGGCTATTTTCAACCACTCCTGAAAATAATGGGTCAGTCTGCCCCTACAAGAAATGGAAAGGCAGGCTGAGGGGAAAAGTCAGGGATTCTGCTTTGCTTGCTGCTGAGGCTGGGCAGATTGGGATCCTCTTCTGGAACCCCTTCTGAATCTAGCTCTGTAAAAACCACCCTGGATTGGTTGATACTGCTGCTAGGGAAACAGCTTGTACTTGGAAGAAATGCCTCATAAAAGAGGACCTACCCTGCCTCCCCTAGCATAGGATAAAGTGGAAGAAGAGGCTCTGTCTCTGGTAGAATTGCTCCTAAGAGTAGATTTGTATTCATCTACTTTTTTCAAATATGCCTCAGTCTGGGCACCAAAAAGAAAGTGACCTTTGACTGGGAAGTCCATAGCCTTACTCTGGGTGCCCTGGGTGAGATTAGTAGCCCTCAGCCAGGCAAATATCCTTAATGCTATGGTACCAGCCATTCATCTAGCAGCTGTATCATTTGTGTCTGCTGCCATTTGAAACTGGTACTTGGAAGCCGCCAAGCCTAGTTTTGCTGTGTCCAACAGTTCTGACACTATTAAAGAGGGATTAGCCTCAGCATTACCTACCACTGATTTCCATAGAGCCATCAGATAGAGGGCTGCATAAGTCTGGTAGCTGGCTTGGTGTACTGCCAGGGATGCCTAAAGGTACCCCTTTTTTGCCATACTGTCCACCTTCCTCGAATCCTTCTCAGGTGGGTGAGAGGATAAGGGAGTTTTAGCCTTTTCACAGGCAGCCTGCTGAACAATACCTTGGTGGTCTGAGTGACTGAACAGAACTCAGCCCCAGACCTTTCAAGCTGATATTTCTTGTCACACTTTTTATCAGTGGGTGTGACAGTATTGGGAGACTTGAGGATTTTCAGAACATCCTTTTTAAAGAATTTGTACATAGGCAGGGAAAGCCTTTTAGTGGGTGTTAGCCCTATGAGCTCCATACATTGTGCCTCTTCTTCATCCTGGATTTCTTCAGCTGTTTGCAGATCCAGGGTTTCTACCATTTTTTTTAACAAATGAAAAATGGGATGAGAAATCCTCCGTGGGTCTGGGTGGAGAACCAGAATCTTGGTCTGGTGAGACCTCAGGTTCAATACTCTCCTCATCCTAATCATCCTCCTCATATGCCACTGTAGCAGTGTGCAAATGAAGGGCAACAACAGTTGCTTTTTCAGCGTAGTAAGCACAGGCTGCTGAAGGGGTATTTAGCCTTGCAGCACCTGGAGTAAGGCTAAAGCCTGAGTAAAATCAGCAGGAAGAGCAGGAATGGGCATATGAGGGAGCCCTTGAGGAGTTCCAGCCGGGGTTTCAGTGTGCTTTGTTTTCTTAAATTTTTTTGTAGGCACCAGTGAGTCACCTGGCTCTTTGCCTCGCTTGCCAGAGCCCTCACCCATATCAGGGGTGGATTTGGAGGCTCTGGAAGGAACAGCTACAGTCTTAGAGGGGGTGGGCTGATTAGAGCCCATGGATCCCTCCTCTAGTCTCCTTTTAAGCCTCTTCCTGTGTTTTTCCACTGTCTTGTCAGGGAAAGTCTTACAAATGTCACAATTTTCAGTGAAGTGCTGCTGCCCAAGGCAGATCAAGCAAAGATCATGCCTATCTGCCTTGGCAAACACCTCTGCACACTTTAAGCAAGTCTTAGAACCAGGGGAGTCCTGTTTTCTTCTTTAGCTTATCTGACATTTTAGCAAACAGGAACCGGGAATTAACAAAAATAGGCTACATTTAAATAGTCGTGGTTGGTTCCAATAGAAATAGTGATCAGATCAGGAACCAATAAAGTGAAAACAATAATGGTTCTGATTTGATACGGAACTGAGAAACTGCTGGGGGAACCGGTAAACCTTGGTTCAAAAGCGGTTACAACTTAATAAAATAAAAGAATAAAGTAACTGGAATCCTCTAAAAAGGTTCCGATTAAATACAGAAAAGGACTGGTTGCCTCTTGGTTCAAAGGAACTGCGAGAAACTGGAAAATAAACCTAAATTTAAAACTATGAGGTAAAAAACACTAAAGAACAGTGACACTAGGCACTAATGAAAAAATAAAACAAAATACTTTAGGTTTTTCATTCTGTGCACTACAGGAATCTGTCTTGACTGAGAGAGATCTCCAGGGGGTCTGAACTTTGCAGCAGTAGAGAAGAAATCTGAAGTACAATGTAAACAGTTGACACTGGGCAGTTTGAAAATAGATGCATGAACTAAACATTCCATTAGCATAGCATTCTGTTTGGCTCTGGGGCAGTGCTTATTTAAAGGAGCACTGCAAGAGCAATAATATTAGTGGATTCCTGGGGTTAAAAGGAAAAATATGCCTCTTTGCAGACAACACAACAATTTGCAACAGGGTTGATACACAAGGGAGGTGGAAAGGATAAGAAGGGACTTGGCAATGTTGGAGGAATGGTCAAAAGTATGGCAGCTTAGATTCATTGCAAAGAAGTGCAAAGTAATCCACCTGGGAAACAAAAACCCAAGGGAAGAGTACACAATGGGGGGGGGGTAGGTATTAACAACAAAAATGGAAAGGGACCTGGGGTAGTCATACCAGATGACCAATAGGTAAGCAAGCAATCTGAGAATGTAGTAAGGAGGGCTGGGGGATATTGGGATGTATAGGAAGAAGCATCGCCAGTAGAAAACAGGAAGTTGTTATCCCTCTGTACAGACAGTTGGTGAGACCACATCTGGAGTACTGCATGCAGTTCTGGAGACCCCATCTCAGCAAAGATATAGACAGGATGGAGGCAGTCCAGAGGAGGACAACTAAAATGGTGCAGGGTCTGCACCAGAAGCCATACGAAGGGAGCCTAAACAAGCTTAATATGTATACACTCAAGGAAAGGTGGGAGAAGGGGGACATGATAGAAGCTTTCAAGTACCTCAAGGGAATCAATAAAGTTCAGGAGGGTAGCATCTTTCAGAAAAAGAAATGTGCAAGAACAAGGGGGCACAATTTGAAGATAGAGGGAACAGCTCAAAGGGAATTTGAGGAAGCATTTTTTCACGGAAAGGGTGGTGGATGCATGGAATGGCCTTCCTGAGGAGATTGTGAGGTCAAAACAGTGGGGGAATTCAAGAATGCATGGGAGAGACATATGGCAATTATGGGGGGGGGGGAAGAAGTAGGTTGTTGGTTAACTAGGATCTGCAGCTTATATAATAGGTAGGCAAATGGGCAGACTGGGTGGGTCAAGCGGTCCTTATCTGCTGCCAAAGTCTGTGTTTCTCTGTTTCTAATCCTGCCGGGCGACTTAATTTTTGAACAGGTCAGGGTCAAGATGTGAGACATCACAAACGTTCATCAGTCTGGGGGGGGGGGTTCTTGAGGGTTTTCTCACACCATGCCCAATTTATGGAGGAGTGATGGCTAACAGCATCAAAGAGTACCCCCAGGCAGACAACTCTGTCTAGCTTAGGTACAAGCACCCAGTCAATTATGGTGGCACATTGCCCATTATTAGAGAATAGAGATGGACAAACTAGCTCTGGTGCAGTCCCAAACCTTCAGATCAGATAAAGGGAAGAGAGGAGAAATATCTCTGGTTTGTTCTGGAGGCAGCAGCTTTGAAATCAATAACTTAATGGTGGCTCCTAAGTGCCCCATCAGACATTTCAAAATGGATTACCATAGTACAAACTATCCAAAAAATGGAAAGAATAAGTCATAACTTAGCTCAAAAGATAGATAAATATAGCAACAGATGGACAAGATGGGACCTGAGTTACTTGGAGGAGGTGATGAATACTTTACCTACTTAGTTATGCTTCAGCTTAATGGGGAGGGGACAGATCCTCTACTGAAAGGGGTGGAAATTAATGATTAACTTGGTCTTGATGGAACATTAGAAGAGCTTGATTAGCAGATGAAGATCCAGAATTTTTAGTTCATTTGAGTTTTTATACATGAAATACATATACCAGTATGGGGTAGACAGTTTAGTTTATCTGATTACTGCACAGTCCTTTAGTTTTTATGTTGACTTGCATGCATGTGCAAGTAGCATCTTGCGCTAGTAGCATGGTAGTAGCACTTTCAAAGGTGTGTCAGTGTTGTGGCGAATCCAGGGGATGCTTTAGTGGGTGTGTCCCTCAGTCACCAACCAGTGAGCATGCTGCTGATGACAGCAGTTTCAGAGAGTGCCACCGAAGTGAAACGAATCTGCCACTGCAATGAGAGACAGGCTCGTCATTGCAGTTACAGATCTGATACACTTCTATTACATGCCATTCCTGGTGAAACACTGAAATACATATGATGGCAGCTCCTGCCAACAACCACACAATCCCGACATCATGGTGCTCTGTCCCCCCCATTATGTGGCTCACCTAACATGGTGTCTCCTGCTGCCTGCCACACACTCCCGAAAAGCCGACATTGGTGAGCCCAATCCCCATGTTGGCATCCCCCCCTTAGTGTTTCTTCTTGGTTAAATAATATCCCCTTTCCAACACCGGGAAACCCACTCCTGGAGTCGGATGTGATACCCTCCCTGAATTGTGGCACACTGGGAGCCCACTCCAATGTGCCATTTTTTTTTAACCTGTTTTAAAAAAGGAAACCTTCCCTCGTGGTCTGTTTCTTTACCTGCAACACAGAAAATAGTCCACCTTTATCTCCCTCATCCCCCTCCCCATCCCCACCCTCCCTCTGTGCACCCACCTCCCCACACCCCCCACCCATACTCTACCTCCAGAGGTCGGGAGCCACAATCTTCTAAGAAGCAGGACACTCTTCATAGCAGAACTGCAAACTGAAGAAATAACAGTAAGCTTAATAATGGGGGGGGGGGGTTCAACTTAGGTTAATATCTTAGCCCTTGTTAGGACTTTTGGCCCAAAGTTTTCAACATGGGGTTCTTGGGACCCCGCCTGTTGAACATATAATTGTCATTTTGTTTCTCTGCCCTGAAAGGTGATTTTGGCGTCACTGCACAGAATCACCTTTCGGGACTGATTAATAAAATGACAGGCCAGTGTTCATGAGGAGAGGTACCAAAAAGCCCATGTGGCAAAATTGGTGAAAAAATTCAAAAAAATGACTGCGCTACCAGCGTGCGTTGTCCAGTTTCTACGCATGCTCATAACTTCACCAATTGTTTTATATTTTCACTCCAGATTTTCAACATTGCCATTTTTCCACACGTCCTTATGAACAGTGCAGCTGTCATTTTTCTCATCCTGCCCAAAACATGTTTCCACACCTGAGGCACACAATGGGTGTGGTCGCTGTGCAAAATCAACTTTTGGGACAGATTAACAAAATCACAGTGCCACTGTTGATGAGGAGAGGTCCCAAAATGCCCATGTTGAAAATTTGGTGAAGAAACTCCCAAAAATAACTGCATTACAGGCGTGCATTGTGCAGTATGTATGCATGCTTGTAAGTTTACAACTTTATCATATTTCTCTCGAGATTTTCAACATTGTCATTTTTTTACACCTCCTCATGAGCAGTGCGTACATCTGTCATTTTCTGCATCCTACCCAAAATGTGTTTCCATACCTGTGGCTCCCAATGGCGCAATTGCTGTGTGATATCACCTTTCAGGATTGAGTAATGAAATGATAGTGGCACTGTTCAAGAGGTGGGGTCCCAAAAAGCCAATGTTCAAAATTTGGAGTGAAAATACCTGCAAATACCTGGGGCATTAAGGTTTCCAACCATACACCCACCCTGGAGACTGAGAGGCATCAGGGATGTAACTTGGTTCGTCTGCCATAATGTTTGAAGAATTCTACCTCACCCCCCCCACTCTGCAGCCACTGACAGGCATTGAGGTGTGCCTTGGGTTCTGTCCCCCTAACGTTCACCCCATTCTCCTACATTGCACCCATTTCAACTTTTTTCCTTATGGAATTGGGTGAGTATAAGTGCTGAAGAGCCCAAAGTACACCCCAACACCTGTCGCTCTCTGCAGGGTGGGGTGAGGTGAATGGCATAAGCATTAAGGCAGACCCAAAGCTACACTCCCAATGCCCTTCAGTCTCTCTGGGGGGGTGTTGGTGTTAGTTCAATACTTCACTGCCATTCCAATTTTGCATTTCTAACTCCTGCACTACCAATGCCAATGCCAGCAATCTA
Organism: Neoceratodus forsteri; assembly: GCA_016271365.2. Lineage (NCBI taxonomy): Eukaryota > Metazoa > Chordata > Ceratodontiformes > Ceratodontidae > Neoceratodus > Neoceratodus forsteri. The sequence continues at coordinate 707,362,230 of CM057455.1, forward strand.
ACATTCAGCATTGATAAATGCTTATGTTTATATTAGTTTGTTTATAAAGAAGAGACCCAATATAATTTTTTGTTTAAGATTTTAAATTTCCTGTATCAATTTGTGTTGTACTGCATAATTTTTACCAAATGAGTGCACACAAGGACGTGGTGCTCTACAACCAACCATGGAGATGCAAAGAAAAGGTTCTGGCACTCGCATAACTCATAAATTAAATACATTTATTAACACCAAGACACATTGTCCAGCCTCACATGCTTCAGACTGACAGCAACCCTTTTTTCAAAGGCACAGGACATAGAAAAAACACACTTTTAAAAGGATAAATACCCAGGTGAATTACATAACAATTCAATAAAGATCATATATAGCTCATTAAAATATTCATCAATTAAAGTGCTAATCACTCCAATCAACATTCAAGTGCTTAAAACCAACAACACAGCAGAGAACGTAAGTACTGAATCAAGGGTAACATGATGGAAAGGGAGGGGGGTAAAACAGCTATGTGATGGAAAATAATAAAACAATATGCTTGAGCAACTTCTCATTGTTAGTAACTCATTGCAAACATCTAGTATAAAAGTGCTCTAATATATAGACAGATGCCAACATAAAGTTCAGCAGAAAATACTGAGGACTATTCATAGTTATTTTATGATATATTAAAACTTTACATTAATGCCGGAAAGAAATACTGGCCACATAACAATGACTAAAGGCATCAAATTAGCATTTTTTTCAAATAGGGGTGCAACTCCAATAGGGCATTAAGACCTGGACTCTTGTTCACTTTCAATGTTAAAATCCAAAAATTCTCCTTGCACAGAATTAAATTGTCAGAGTCCCCACCCCTCAGGTTACGACATACATTATCTATTGCCATAAAGGTAAATGAATGATGTGCATCCCTTGCTGAAGCAATATGCGCAGCTGTGGCATATGTAACATCCCTTTTTTGAATAGCCCTTAAATGTTCACCTACACTAGCTTTAAAACTTCTCATAGTCTTCCCAATGTAAAATGCCTGACATTCACACTTGGCCAGATAAATAACTCCTTCTGTACTGCAAGTAGTAAATTGTCGAATTTGAAACAGTCTTTCATTGTTGCAGCTGGAAAAATGCTTACCCTGTGATATAAAAGGGCATTGCACACATTTTTTACATTTAAAACAACCCTTAGGTTTCTAAGCCATGTAGTTTATTGGTTTACTTTAAAATGGCTATGTGTAAGCATGTCCCTAAGAGTAGGGGCTCTTTTATAACACATTCTAGCAGGTACAGATGACAATTATTTAAATCCTGGTTCTACTCCCAGTACATGCCAATATTTTTTAATAATCTTTTCAAACTCTCGTGCTTGGGTAAAGAATTCCATGAGATAATTAAATCTATGATCGCCACAAACATCCACAATCTTATCCACTAATAAAGCTTCTCTATCTAATGGTGTAACCCTATCATAAGCTTGCCGAACATTCCTAGTACTGTAACCTCTCTGTATCAGTCTCTCGGTAAGGATACCTGCACCTTCCTCAAAATCTTCAGTTGCAGTACAATTGCGTTTAGTTCTAAGAAATTGGCCATATGGAATATTAGACACCACATGCGGGGGGTGACAACTACTGGCTAAAAGAATGGTGTTCCCATCTACTTCCTTCTGAAAAATTTTACTTTTTAATGTACCATTATCATTCTTCTCAGTCATTAGATCAAAATAAGTCATCTGGGTCAGAGTGCTGGTAAAGGTAAACTTTAAATTTGGATTCTTGCCCTCTAAAAAAATAACAAATTCACTGAGGCTGGAATCATCACCCTGCCAAAAAATTAAAATATTGTCAATATATCATCTCCATAGCAATACCTTGTCAGAGTAATGGTTAACTATTTTACAAGAAAACAACTTCTTCCCATTTACATACATAGAGTTTTGCTATGGAGGGGGCACAAGTCACCCCCATGGCCATTCCTTTAACTTGCAGAAACATTTCCTTATTGAACATTAACACATTAAATTTGAGAATGCATTCCAACAATTTAATCAAACAATCAGTATTAGAATGTCCCAACATAGCATTGTTTGCTCTATTCAGAAAAAAGGCTGCTGCATCTAATGTTCCATCCTGGGGTACATTAGTGTAGATCGATTCAATATCCATGGTAACCATCAATGTGTCTTCCTGTAAAGTAAGGTCCTTGGTCAAGTTTAAAACAGTTTTAGATTCGAGGCCATTAAATAGTCTTTAGTGTGTTTATTGATGTCTCCATTTTTAATGGCATCACACACCAGTTCATCAATCTTGAACTTAAACTCAGAAGTCAGGTCTTCCCTTAATTTTCTATAAAAAACTGTGATGTTCAGTTGTCTGTAGACTTCCTTCACATACAAATCTCAATTCAGCAGGACCACTGTTCCTCCTTTATCAGCCTGTTTCATCAGTAATTCCAGGTCCAGCTGTAAGGTACGGATTGCTTCTTTCTCCCTGTTATTCAAATTATTATAAATGTATCTCCCCTTACCTCCTCTGATAGTTCTTCCCTCTTCAAACGCATTCAGATTTTGACAGATTCAATCAATGAATGAAAGAGAGTATTTTAAAATTAGATGCTGAGTTGCAGAAGGTTAAAATTATTACATTTCAGAGAGTCAAAGAGGACTTTGAAAGGGGCACGATTTTTAAATGGAGCAAAAATCAGCTTAAAAGTATTCTTAAAACCAACTGTAACAAAAATGTTTTCTTTGAATATAGCATGGATTTAAGTACTGATATGAGTGACAATGAGGGTGAGAATGTACACAGGGATTTTTTTCAGAAGAGTCAGACCAACTTTGACCCTCAACCACAGATGGACTGTCCACCCTACAATGTTCAACATTTACTGCTACCACTGCACAGGAGTCTGAGACTTCAGGAAAGATTGTGAGAGTTCAGGTTAGATGCAGAAGGACGAGATGGGGAAGGAGGAGGAGGAATATGCCATGGAGGCAGACAATTCTGAGGATGCTACAGAGGGAAGAATCAATGGAGGGGAGCATATGGACAGAGAGGGAAGAACTACCAGAGGAGGTAAGGGGAGATACTCCCGATAATAACATCACCCAGATTATTAATTTGTCAGCACATGTTCTTAAGGAAGGGAAATAGATCTCCTCAAAAAAGGTCTCAGTTTCTCTCCCTCAAAATCCCTGAATTATGTACAAACTGTTATTGATCTTAATCTGAACTGCCGAAAACTTAACCTCAGAGCATTTTTCAACAAAAGAGAAGTAGATGTTGAAAATACTAGTAACACCATAGTGCATTGAGAAAAATTCCAAAATCCCTCTGTTTGGTGTCCCTCGTGACTGTATTCAAAGATTTAGTGGAAAATGATTTGGATGCTTTATGCAGTGCTCCCCATGCTTCATTTTATAATAATCTGAATAACAGGGAGAAAGAAGCAATCTGTACCTTACAGCAGGACCCAGAATTAGTGATAAAACAGGCTGATAAAGGGAGAGCAGTGGTCCTGCTGAATAGAGACTTGTATGTAAAGGAAGTCCACAGACAACTGAACATCACAGTTTTTTATAGAAAATTAAGGGAAGACCTGACTTCTGAGTTTAAGTTCAGGATTGATGAACTGGTGCGTGATGCATTAAAAATGGAGACATCGATATACAAATTAAAGACTATTTAATGGTCTTGAATCCCACCAGAGCTACTGTTTACGTACTTCCTAAGGTGCATAAAACATTTGATAATCCACCTAAGAGACCCATAGTCAGTGGGACTGGTTCACTTATGGAGCCTCTTTCCAGATTTTGTGACTCTTTTTTGAAACCTCTTGTCCAGCATTTACCTTCTTTTATAAAAGATACCAAAACTGTTTTAAACTTGATCAAGGACCTTACTTTACAGGAAGACACATTGATGGTTACCATGGATATTGAATCACTCTACACTAATGTCCCCCAGGAAGGGGCATTAGATGCATAAGCCTTTTTTCTGAATAGAGCAAACAGTGCAATGTCAGAACATTCTAATACTCCACCAGCTGATTGTTTGGATGTTTATGGTGATGATAGATTTAATTATGCCCAATTGGAGTTGCATCCCTATTTGAGGAAATGCTAATTTGATGCCTTTAGTCATTGTTATGTAGACAGTATTTCTTTCCAGCATTAATGTAATGTTTTAGTATATCATATAATAACAACTATGAACAGTCCTGAGTACTTTCTGCTGAACTTGCACCGTATTTTGTAGTTCTTTGGGTTCCTGTTACCTTATGTTCTGTCTGTTATAGGCTTAGTCAGTAGGTCCTTGATATGTATGTTCCTCTCTTATGTATGTTGGCATCTCTCTATATATGAGATCATTTTTATGCTAGGTGTTTGCAATGAGTTACTAACAATGACAGGTTTCTCAAACATATTGTTTTATTGGTTCCCATCACATCGCTGCTTTACCCCCCTTTCCATCATGTTACCCTTGATTCACTACATATATTCTCTAATGTGTTGTTAGTTTTAAGCAATTGAATGTTGATTAGAGTGATCAGCACTTAGTTGATGAATAGTTTTTAATGGGTTATATATGATCTTGATTGAATTGTTTTGTAATTCACTTGGGTCTTTACCCTTTTTTAAGAGTGTGTTTTTTCTATGTCCTGTGCCTTTGAAAAAGGATTGGTGTCAGTCTGAAACATGTTAGGCTGGATGATGTGTCTTGGTGTTAATAAACGTATTTAATGTATAGATGTGCATCCCTTTTATGAGTTGCGTGAGTGTCAGAACCTTTTCTTTGCATCTTGCACTGCATAATCTTTACTCTTTCTGGATGAAGTTTATATGTATTTTTACTACTATGAAATAACACTGTCCCTAAAATTTAAAAAAAAAAAAGTATAAAAAAAAAAAAAACAGATTGGGCTGACTCAGCTCTGACTCAGAAAACTGAGCCTTTCATGGCTCAATCCAAATTGTTGAGTTGGGCTGGTTCTGTGGTGTATTCTGGTCTGGAATAACACTGTCACTACCAGCACTGCATGGAAATGGCAGGGCAAGGTGCAGAAAGGTGCAGAAAATTAAAAAAAAGCTCTTCTCCTCCCCGCAATCTCTGCTGAAGACTCCCGAGTCCTTGGACTTTTGCATGACCAACAACGGGAAACACTCATGATCGGGGGAACTGAAGGGAGCCAACCAGTGAGGGTCTCTGTTCTGTGACTGACATGTTCTTGCCTGTCCTCTGTGTCATCTACCACAGGACTTCCTAGGAAACTGAGTATTGAGCACATTTGGGGCCTTGCATTCAACCGAGACAGTTGTCGTGTGTGTGTGTGTGTGTGTCTGTGTATATATGTGTGTGTGTCTGTGTGTGTGTGTGGAGGTCTCCCCAAAAATGACAAAATTATTTTATTAGAGAGGGAGAGTAGAGACTGACAGACCAACAAATTCAACAGCAGGGTGCAGACATTGCAGCAGACTGCAGAGTACTCAAATAAGGATTTTTTCCATTAGAAAAATAGAGTGAGTAGAGAGACCAACAAATTCAACAACAGAGTGAAGAGTAGACAGCAGCAGAGTGCAGACATTACAGACTCCATAGTAAAAAAAGAAAAGAAAACTGATTTGAGAGACTGAGAGAGAGAAGAGAGAGAGAGAGATCAATGACTTTAACAGCAGAGTGCAGAAAATAAAAATTAAAAAAATATATTACAAGGAGCAAAGTCAGACAGGGCAAGAGGACTCTGTCTGAAGGTAACAGTGCCTCAGTAGTATTAAGGGGGAGGCTTACATTGCTGCACAGATTTTGAAGGGGGGTATCACCCTTGTGTCAGGCTCTGTGTTGCCCATCTTTCTGCTGCTCTGAAAGATCATACTGCCCTAGACTCTGTTGCCCAACTCTGTGCCTAAATTACTACAAGGTCATAGTGACATACAGATTTGTGAAGGGGGGGGGGGTCACATCTCAGACTCTGTGCTGCCCATCTATGCCTGAACTACTACTAGTTCATATTCATTGTTCTGTGAGTTGTATTCAAAATAAATGATTTTTTTCACTCCAACTCCACTATCTAAGAAAATAATTTTTAAATACCCATTGGTATTATTATTTTTATATGGTTGTCATTCTAAGACTCTGTGTGAGTCACTTAACTTCCCCAGTCCTCCTAGGTGGCCTCTGAAAACAGGCACTTCTGGGTAGAGGGCCTTACCCACTTACTAATGAATAAAACATATATATATATATTTATATATATGGGATACATGATGGGCAGGAGTGGGATATGGAAAATATTCTCACTCCTGCAGAGTGAGATATCCATGCCTCACGATGCAGGGGTGCGAATATTTTCCATTTCCCACTCCTTCCCATCATGTGCTCGATTTATGCAATAGGGGACTGTGTATTTAGTTGCTCTACTAAATAGTCTTCTTTTGTCAAAACATTACATTTTGTGTTATTTTGGCTGAAGGTGTAAAGCTACAGAGTTTGTTTGAATGAACTGTGTGTGGTTAGGTTGTGGTGCTTAGTTGGTTTCTGAATGAGTGTGTTGTTATTGGTTGGTGTTGTTGGCTGTTGTTCCTGATTGGTTGCATTTCATGCATTTCTGTGAGTTGACTGGTTGTTTGTCTGGAATGGGTGGGAGTTTGTTTGGTGTCTTCCTGAATTGGGGTTTCAATTGCAGTTTTAATTTCAATGGTTTTGGAATCGTTTGCAATTTTTTTTTTCTTTGGCATGATTTATGTTGCATGGACTATGGCAGTAATATGCTAGATCTCTATTTTGTTTTTTAGTCCATTGCGGTTCTCATTAGCAGAGCTGTGGTGCGAGTTCCTGAGTTTTCTTTTCACTCATTTGAAACATGCTTCGCTTTCAACAGTCATTTAAAATGTGGAGCAACACTGAGCAGTGCAGGTAAAAATTAACAGGTAGTGTTGCAAGACAGAAGAATGGGATTTGGTGAAGGTATCTTGTTCTGGGGATATGGGGTATTTTATGTGTATCTGTGTTGTGGCAGAGGTTTGACTCGGATGTGTATTATGATGAGAGTTGTACTTTCTTACTTTGGCTCGCACTTACTGTGGGGACATTTTGTGTTTTAATTGTATGTGTGACGGCTTACTGGTACAAGTTTTGTGTGGCATATGATTTGGAATATTGTTCTGTAGAGAAGTAGTTTGGTTAGGGAGGTGCATATGGAGATGTTACCAGAGTGGAAATATCGGGTTGTGACATAGCATCTGTGTGTGTAAATCTAAATGAGCTCACAGTTGCTACGTCAGCAGGATTTATCTCACTCCAGTGAGAATATGTGTTTTTATTTAAAACATTTATCAGCCACCCCATTACATATATATATATATATATATATATATATATATATATATATATATTTATTTATGCAACAGGTGTCTTAATAAATCTGCACTGATAAATTCATTTATCTGTGCTACTATGTGGATAAATCTTTTTATCCACATAGTAACTACATCACCACCCATTTATCCACATAGTAACTACATCACTAACTACCACCACCTATGCTGCCTTCTTACCAGCACTGTCTCCCAGTTTCACTTTCTCCTCCTCACAGTGCTCTTAAAAGTCAAGCTATCACAGTCCCAAATACTCACAAAATGCACACCCTAACCAAATCCCCCCCCCCCCAAACTGGAACCACATTTTAAATGAAAACACTCTTAAGAAAAAAAAAGCTATTTTTTTCCTCTTTCTCAGCACAGTAATCCTGCAAACCAAACACAGCAACCCGGCACAGAGAAAAAACCTGAATCAAATATGCAAGGGGTGCCTGTGGGATAACAAAGTTATTTGTTTAGTTGCCAGTGATGACTCATAACCCTCACGCGTGGCTTTGCCACTTGTGAGGTTACTCAAGGTCACAGACAACTGTACAAATAGCTTTGTTATCCCACAGGCACCCCGCATATCTCTTATATGTACACATATATGTATGTATATACTGTATATATATATATATATACATAATAGATATACCACTCTAGGGTGTGGTGGCGCTCTGATATACGCACACAGCAGGTGATAACGTCCAACACCCAAGGCATGCGCAGCCGAGAGCACGACTGCACACCTCAAGTGGTTTATCGATCTTATAAAATGTCAAAATTGTTTTTTGGGGGGGGAGTGCAGGTGTGCGGTCGCGTTCTGATATACGCATGGTCATGTGATGGTGGGCAGCCAATAAATAATCAGCAGTTTCCCTACCCATTTTATAAATGTATACATATGTATGTATATATATATATATATATGTACTTAAAGTTGAACCAGCATAATATTCTGTGGTGATTTGCATATGCAACCCATGATGCTTTGCATTGTGTGGGCATGTGTGATTTTGTATTTTCTTGAAACTTTGCTTCCCAGCCAAATGCCCTTTGGGGTAACCCTTGCCTCAGTGTTTGCCCACAGAGGTTCTTTGTCTTTTAAATAGTTTTTTATTTTAATGGGTTCACCACAACATAACCCAGACATACCATCTTAGGGTAGCTGATTCATTCCACTGGGGTGTCAAACAGATGAGGCATACTGATGAGTCTGCTTAAAGTTGAACCTGCATAATATTCTGTAGTGATTTGCATATGCAGCCCATGATGCCATGCATTGTTTGGGCATGTGTGATTTTGTATTTATATCTATACATATATATATATTTATAAAATGGGTAGGGAAATTGTTCTTTTATTGGATGATGAGCATCACATGACCGTGCGTACATCAGAGCGCGACCGCACACCTGCACTTTTACCCCCCTCCAAAACAATTTTAACATTTTATAAGATAGATAAATTACTCTGAGGTGTGCAGTCGCTTGATATACGCACGCCTTGGGTGGTTGACGATTTGGCTTGTGATTATAGAAAATAACGCACACCAAGCGCATGTAATAGAATGGACCGCACACCACAGTAGTATATCTATTACATATATATATATATATATATATATATATATATATATTTATATATATATAGATATAGTAGCACAGTAGTGCTACCATAGTTAGGTTGAGTACCCTTTTAAGGTTGCAAGAACAAGGGGGCACAATTGGAAGATGGGGGGGCGGCTCAGAGGTAATATAAGGAAGTATTTTTTCACAAAGAGGGTTGTGGATGCATGGAATGGCCTTCCGGAGGAGGTTGTGGAGTCAAAAACAGTGGTTGAATTCAAGCATGCATGGGACAGTCATAAGGCAATTCTAGGGGGTGGGAGTAGAAAGAAGTAGGCTGCTGGTTAACTAGGATCTGCAGCTTATCCATTAGGTAGGGAAATGGGCAGACTGGGTGGGCCAAGCGGTCCTTATCTGCCATCAAATTCAAATTCTATGTTTAAATCGTGAACCTTTGCACCTTAATAACTTTGCCACCGTTCAACGGATTTGCCTAAAATTTAACAGGCACGGGGCACGACCATAGATCTTGGGATGGGCCAACGTTCGTACTGGTTGGATATACAGCTGCGGAATTATTAAGCGACATCCATGCATGCAATTACCTTTTTTTGTGCGTTCTTTGCTTGTGTCTACAGGTCACACAGTTTGTGCGACCAGTCTGAAAACTTCAGGGAACGTGCGCCAGGTTCCCTGATGTGCCTTTTGAAGATTTTGTGAAAAAATATTGAATGGTTCAAAAGTTATTCAAAAAACAAATTCCCATTATAAGTCAATGCGTAAAGTTAACAAAAAGTTTAACACTTTCACAAATGCAGTTTTTAGTGTAGCAAATGGCCCTAGTAGTGTCACAAATCCACCATTTTGTTTTCAGTTACTGATCACAGAAATGCTTGGCATTTAAAATTGGGACCATCTAGGGACACAATTCTTTTTGTGTTTACCTAATCAAGCCCTTAGGATGCTAGCCATGTCTTTATTTTGGGGTTAAACACCCCAGAAATATGTTTTTCAAATTTCTGAGAAAAGTAGTATCATAAAGTAGTGTTGCACCTGTGACACTTTCGAAAATCACGACACTACTTTTTCAAGGATATGGCCCAAATGACAGGAATTCTTTACCACCCTCCTGCAAAAAAAACAATTTAGTCTTATGGGCTGAAATTTGGAGGGAAGGCAGCCAACATCTCACAGATGTGCCTTTTGGTGGTTTGACTCCAAAGTTAACCTTTTTTTCCCATAGACTAACATAATGGCATCCTCTGTGCCTTTCGGGGATCGTATCTCGGAAACGGTGCAAGATATAGAATTTCATCATGACAATGCGTAGCCCTATGGGCTACTTATTCAGTAAAAATCTAGCCAGAAAACTCATGAATAGTGAAATTAAAATTGTTTTTGTATGTCGCACTCTTCCTGAGATATAAGCAATTTAGTATTCCAACAGCTAATTTTCTGCTCCGAGGCCCATTATTATGCATACATTCTTTGTACACACTGGCCCAGGTATTCAAAAGGGTTGCACATGGCGCAACAGTGTTGCACCATGCGCAACCCACTGATGCGCCCCAGCTATTCAAAAGGGAAAAGTGTACCGCACTAATCCTAATGTGCCGGAGCACATCAGTAATGTATGCAGGCACAGGTGGGGGGCGTTCCCATGCATAACCTGCACAGCCCGATATTCAGCCTGGGATGTGCAGAGCCATGCATGTGCAACCCCTATCTGCACCAGCACAAAGTTAAACCATAAAAGAAAGGAACAACTGATGGCCACCCAGAGGTGAGCTGCCGCATTGCAGGGTGCAACACGGCAGCTGTCACCTGTGGGTAGCCACCCGAGTTCCTGCTGCACCTGGCAGTGTCACCCATGCCCCATCATGGGCATCTGTTTAAATAAACCCCCCATACAATATCTCTGGTGGTCCAGTGGACCGAGTACAGCCTGATCTCGGGCATCTGTTTAACAGAAAATGTCCTATTACTCTGGTGGTCTAGGGTACCCCCTTCCCACCCACTCACTGAGCCCCACTCCCCCGATCCCCCCCAGTCAGCCGGCGGGTGACAGCACCCCACCCGCCTGCCACCCCGCTGCCCACCGACTGACAGCTCAGTAGGGCTGTATGCCCATTGGTTCACAGCGTGAGCCAATGGTGTGCAGCCCCTACTGTACTACACATTCCAGATATGTGAATGAATAGGACATTTTCTGTTAAATAGATGCCCACGATCGGGCAGCATTCGGTTCACTGGACCACCAAGGATATTGGACGGGGGGGTTTATTCTAACAGATGCCTGCAATCAGGCAGCATTCGGTCCACTGGACCACCAGGGGTATTGGATGTTTTTTTTTATTTAAACAGATGCCCGTGATCGGGCTGAGTGCAGTCCACTGGACCACCAAGGATATAGGATTATTCTATCTTTTGACAGATGCCCGCAATTGGGCTGCAGGGGGCATCGGTCCCAATGACTGCTGCCTGGCATGGCGCCAGGTGCAAGTCATCGGGGATTGGCGCACCCTGCATGCAAATGGGGCCATAATGACATGCAAATAGCCCCATGTGCGCCTTGCATAAATTATGGCCCCATTTGCATGTCACCTTTTGAATATCGCAGGTGCTGTGAATGGTGCAATGGCACTTGCACTAGCACATCTCCATGCTCCACTCTGGCCACTTGCACTGGTGCAGTGCCACTGCGCCATGCACAATGGGGGTGGCCAGGGTGCGATATTCAAAGCTGCTGAGCCATGGCACAGCTCCTTTGAATATTGCCCAGGCCACACCCCTGCACAACCAAGTTGAGCTGCTCCCAAGCTTGCACCACAGCCTGGCGCAGTTTGAATATCCGGGCCACTGTGTTTCTCTATGTAGCTGTTGGGCAAAAACAGGGTGTTCGCTTCTGTTACTGTTACATTTTGCATTTCCACTTGTGTTTCCATACCCATTTGCATTAGCGTTCCCGTGTACGCTGCCATGTGCGTTATCCTTTGCGTTTCTGTTTGTGCTTGCATTTGCCTTACTCTTACCATTTGTGTCTACAGTACTGTTTCTGTTTGCATTTCACTTTGAGTCACTGTGTGTATTACCATTTGCGTTTGCAGCCACCTTTCCATTTACATTTGCATTTGTCTTTTGTTTTGCGCCATCGTTGTTCTTATCATTACTATTTGCATTTCCAATTGTGTTCCTGTGCCCGTGCACATTACACATTGCATTGCCATACATGCTTGTGTTTGCGTTTCTGTTTCCTTTGGAGTTATTGTTGCTGTTATCGTCACCATTTACGTTTCCAATTGCGGTACCGTGACTGTGCATGATACGGTTTGAGTTTCCGTATGCACTTGCATTTGCATTTCTGTTTCTGTTTCCTTTGGTGTTATTGTTGCTGTTACCATTACCATTAGCATTTACAATTGCAGTACCATGACCGTGCACGTGACGGTTTGTGTTTCTGTATGCGCTTGCGTTTGTCTTTGTGTTTCTGTTCCCTTTGGCATTATTGTTGCTCTTACCATTACCATTTGCATTTGCAATTGAAGTACCGTGACCATGCACATTACGCTTTGCGTTTCCATACACGCTTGAGTTTGCCTTTCCATTTCTGTTCCCTTTGACATTATTGTTGGGTAATAGTTAACATTTGTGCTTACAATAGCAGTACCATGACTGTGTGCTTCACCAGTTGCATTTCCGTACATGCTTGCATCTCCGTTTGTGTCACTGTTCGCTTTGGCATCACTTTGCGCTTGCGTTTCTATTAACGTTTGCGTTATCATTTACGTTTGTGTCACCATGTGTGTAACCATTAGCAATTGTGTTTGTGTTGCAGTTACCATTACTATGTCACAAGACATAACGTGGTGGGTGCACGGGGTCCAAAGGGCCCATGCTCCCCCCACCACATTCTATTCACTATTTATAGTCCTCATTCTCAAAAAGGAGGGAAATTCATGGCAAAAAACTCTGTTTAATGCACCAGTTAGGGTTGTTCCACAGTGACAAAAGTGAGGAAATTCAGTGCTAGGGTTGAAAGACCCCCTTGCACCCCCCAGCCCGCCCCTCACACGGGCATTGGGGTGTGCATTGGGGTCATTGGTCCTAACTCTCACCACATTCTCCTATACCTCAGCATCTTTACACATGTGATGGGCTGAGAGTTAGGGCCAACGACCCCAATGCACATCCCGATGCTGGTTGGGGGGTTGGGCTGGTGGGTGCAAGGGGGTCTTTCAACCCTAACACCGAATTTCCTCATTCTTGTCATTGTGGAACAACCCTAACTGATGCATTAAATGGAGTTTTTTGCCATGAATACATATATGTGCACTCTCGAGGTTTACCATGTTGCCCTAGCAACCACTCAAGGTGATTACAGAGTGGTTATCACCCGATCCCCAGCATTATCCATATATACATGCTTATAAACTTTAATTCTTTATTTTTCCACAAAGGGATACAGAACCAACCATTAAAAAAAAAATATATATATATATATATGTATGTAAGCACAGCAACTCCTTTCATGCAACGACCCCTATATCTTTTCCAGAAGATGGTCTGTAAACACTAGCTCCAAGAACATCTGGAAGGGAAATATGCATAAAAAATGTGTGTTACAAATAAATCATTGAGTTCAAGGGAGAATATATACAAATCTAGTTTACAAACCACAATTCAATTACACAGACTCAGAAGGTCATTTCTTAATACAAGACAATAATTCTATTTTATCATTGAGACCTGGTGTTATCAAGGCTCCAAGTGTAAAAAATCCAAAATGACTCTCTCTCTCTCTCTCTCTCTCTCTGTTTCAACTTCTCATCAAGGTCGCCACTGCTTGGTCCTAAGGAGACCTTCTCTATGCCACAATATTTGAAAGAATGTCCATTCTTACCGGGCATAAAACAATGTTTGGCTAGTTCATTCACTAGATCACTTGTCAAAATGCACCATAGGTGTTCTCCTATTCTTTTTTTAAATTGTCTTGTTGTTTTACTGACATAAAATGCTGCACATTCAGAAGTTGCCAAATACACAATATTTGAAGTTTTGCAATTAAAAAAGCTATTCACTTTAATTTCTGCATTGCAATTGCAAGTAGTACATCACTTGATCCTAAAATCATTGCTGACATCTTCAACGAGGCATTCACCGACCTCAGCAGTATTCTCCCCCTAATTTCTTCAATGATGAGGTCCCTTCCACATCCCACAGCTGCACCCTCCCTGCCAGCCACCCTCCATTCTACTTTAAAGCAATAAAGATGCATGATGTTTGCAAGTATGTCACCAAAGCTCTATGCAAATCCAGAACAAGCAGCGACTCACTTGACCTCAAGCTTCTATCCCTCACATTAGAAGAAGTTTTGGGGCCTCTCACCAGGATTTTTATCCTCTCCCTCTCTCTCGGCCAGTTCCCAGACAAATGGAAATTAGCCACTGTCACCCTGATCCATAAATGTGGTGACAAGACCATACATGGCAATTAACCCCCAATCTCTATACTACCCCCTTTCTCAAAGGCATTGGAATGTATAGTAGCTGACCAGCTCACTGACTATCTGGACAAATATAATATTCTCTGCCGGCAGCAACACGGCTTCAGAAAAGGCCATAGTACTGCATCCGCCCTCCTGGAATTCACAGGTGCTATCCACAGCTCCCTGGACCACAGTAAACCCACTGGAACTATCTATATTGACCTCACCAAGTCCTTTGATATCGTACACCACCTCCTTCTACTTGGCCAACTTCAGTCCTCTGGACTCTCCACTGAATCTGTTACTTGGTTCAAAAGCTACCTTGAAAATCGGTCCCAACGTGTAAAAATTATGGATGTGTTCTCTGATGCCAAACCTGTCAACTCTGGTGTTACACAGGGCTCTATCCTTGGCCCACTCCTTTTCAGCCTGTTCCTAAATACCCACCTGGACTTCTACACTGAACAAATGATACTTTACACTGATGCTGTGGTAATTCTTGAGTCCCACCAGGACACTAATCAGTTGCAAAAAAAATCTCCAGCAGGGTTTCATTACAGTTGAGAATTGATTCATAAAGCATAAATTGATCATTATCCAAAACAAAACAAAACATGATTTTCAGCAGCACCCACTATAAGTTTAAGGATCACCACCTCATCATTAACACCATACAAGGTGGTCCTCTGGAACAGGTCCAATCATTTAAATGCCTTGGGATCACTCTTGACTCACACCTATCCTATGTTGACCACATTAATAGTGTTGCCAAATCTGCAAACTCCCAACTGAGCATACTTTTCTGACACAGACGACACCTTACCCCCGAAGCACTGGCTGCTGCTGTTCAGAGCTCTATCATTACCACCATTGACTATGGTCTTTTAATCTATGGCTCTGCTACTGCTACTGTGCTCAAACGTGTAACTGCCTCCCTCAACAAGGCTTGTCAGCTCATCACAGGCAATCAATGCCTTACTCACACCTGTGACCTTTATACCCAAACCAGCTGGTTGCAATTAGACAATCGAATAAAATATTAAACCTGTATGGTGGCTAAGAACATTTTGATGGGTCTCGCACCTCCTGGAGTCTGTTCCCTCCTACAACCCAGAAACAGCAGCCACAACACCGGGGTGGCTAAGTCATAGCTTCTCCAAATCCTCCACTGCTGTACTATGCAAGGTCAAAGATCATTTGCCTACAAAGCCCCTAGCTGAATGAATGGGCTCTCTAGTGACATTACCACCACCATCTCGCTTGGCTCCTTTAAATCCAGCCTTTGCAAGTCACTCATTGCCTCTAGTACCTGTGATTGCCTTGGCTAATAACTGAATTGTCTATCACCTATGCCAGCCTCGATCTTATGCTGACCTCTACCAGTTTGGTGGTGGTCACTGTCTTGAACTCTTGCAAATGCCTGGTCACTCTCTGCTAATCTTTGATTCTTTAAGAATGCCTTCCTGGTGGCACCCCCCCTTCTTACCCCTGCCTCAGCCTCACCTATCTTCACCTCTGACCCCACCCTCACCCCTCTCCCTTCCCTTTCTCATCTCCTGCCCTTCTCTTCCACCTTTGTCATCCCTAGTTCTTGTTTTATTTAGGTATTGATAAGTGACTTTATGTCATAATGTCAACCTTGTTGTTTTGTTGTACCATATGACATGAAACCTTTGTAAAAGAGGCCTGGCTCAAAGGTATTTGTAATCCTAGACTGAAATAAATAAAAAAAGAAAAGAAAAAGTAGTGAATGTGTCAGTTCTTAGGATTGAGGTACAAAATTAGCATCTCCCACAGGTAAAATTTCCATTTGGTAACAGTGGCAAACAATTACCCTCACCTGTACTTAATTCACTAGTTTGTTGGTAACCATGGATCAATGTATCTTTCAAGTTCGCATTGTGTATATAGGCCATTCTAGGTTTTATTTTAGTCACTTTCTTTAACAAAGGTTCAGTCTCCAAAATAGTCCAATTATCCAAAATGACCTTCTGTTTTTCGTTAGCATGCCTTGTACACTGAGTTACAAAGTTCAACCTAGGGGCATCTTGAGTTTGTTTTCGTACTATTAGAAGCTCCTCTCTGTCAATATGCAATGCTTCATCATATGCCTGTCTCACCTCACCAGAATTAGATCCTCATCTTACAAACCTCTCACAAAGATCTGAAGCATGGGTAATAAAATCAACATCATCACTGCAATTCCTTCTAAGTCTCAACATCTGGGCTTTAGGTATATTTTTTATCTGGTAGGGCAGATGATAACAGGTAGCAAACAAGAGTGAATTCCTGTCTGTCTCCTTCCTGAATAAATCAGTTTTACAGGTACCATCTGATTTCTTAGTCACCCTTAGATCAAACAAGGAGACAGACAAAGGGTCACACTGTAAAGAAAATTTCAAATTCTTGTTGCCCTTCTCCAAATAGGAAATACAATCCATCAATGTTTCCCAACTCCCATGCCAAACCATAAATATTTCATCTATAAAGTGACACCAAATGTCAATCCAATCCAGAAAAGGACTGTTCTGGCAATCATAGACATATTAATTTTCCCACTTGCCCAGATAAAGGTTAACATAATTGAGGACAAAAGTATTCCCCAAAGCTGTCCCTTTGATTTGTAGATAGAATATGTCATGGAAAAGAACAAAGTTTTAGTCAAAACCTGTTCAGAACATTCTAAAAGGAACTCTTTTTTACCAGTATCCACCGTAATGTCATTATCAAACCAGTATCGTAATGCTTGCAACCCCTCATCATGAGGAATATTGGTGTAAAGAGAACAAATGTCCATAGACACCAAAAGCCAGTCTTTTTCTGACTCCATATCCTCCAGGACCCCCAATATGTGCATAGTATCCCTTATATAAGTGGGGAGACTAATAACATAATCCTTGAAGTGAAAATCCACATACTTAGACAATGGTTCAATTAGTGATCCAATGCCTGCCACTGTTGGTCTTCCCAGAGGGTTCTGCATGTCTTTGTGGATTTTTGGTAAAATATAAATGCTAGCCTTCACAGGATGAACAACAGTGAGATATGACAATTCATTATTATTGATAACACCTTCTGATGCAGCACTAAATAGAAATAAATCTATTTCCCCTTTAAACTGCAGCATCGGTTCTTTTAAGAGTTTCTTATAAAATGTGTTGTCAAATAACTGTCTATTGACTTCTTCCAGGTATCATGTGGATAGCATAACAACGGAGTTCCCCTTGTCAGATGGTTTAATAACTATATTCTTATTGGCTTCTAATGATTTAAGAGCCAAAGCTTCCACATGTGTTATGTTGACAAAGGGGGGGCCCGTTACCACATACTAGTAGTCTCTTAATGCCATTCTCACATGCCCTTTCATAGACTTTTACTGTCTCATTGTATTGCAGCATAAAAGTAGAAGGTGGTTTGAACAGTCTTACCTCCGAAGCAGATGGTGCTATGTTAGTATTCTCATCTACTGTCATAGAAACCCCTCTACACATCTTCACCTTTTCAAAATGGGCCTTCAAATTCAGGTTATGGGTGAACTGATGTAAGTCCACAAAAAGGTCAAAAGGTTTAGAGTCAGCTGTTGGTACAAATGATAGGCCCTTCTGTAATACGGACAGCTGATCCTCACTCAGTTCTGCCCCAGAGATGTTGAACACAGCTTAATCTGGTTCAAGGTCAGTTGGCATTCATCTGTATCCACCTCCCCCGGGTCGTGCCTGAAAAGAGGCAGGATTTGTCTAGTGCACTTAACTGGGCGACAAAAGCTAAAATAAAATAAATAAATAAATAAAACGTATTCTCTGCTTGTGGGTTTATTTCCTTCTGCAATGAGATCTTCCTCTGATGTTTTCTCCCACCCTCCTTATCTGTTTAGGCTGTTTATTCATGATGGGGCAACCTGGATTTGATCTCTCAAAATCTGACTTCCCTCTTCTGTACTAATGGCAGCTGTTGGTCTTGGAACTGAACTATATGATGCTCTCTCCACCTGTGGTGTACGGAGTCCTCCGGGTCCTCTTCTAAAAAAGGCTCGCCTTCTGACTCACTATTTGAAGTATATACAGGTGACTTGCTGTGGACCTTTAAAATAGCATGGAGCTGCTGTTGGTCCAATGTATCCTGTTGATTGGCTTCCCTTGAATTACTTCTTCCTTTACTGTTTCTACTTTTATTTTTGTTTTTATTTGTGCTCCAATGAAACACCCAATCCAGCAGATAGTCCTGTCTATAATGTTCAAATTTTCTTAAATTTATTTGTTTGATCTTCCTTTCCTCTCTTTGTACAACCTCATTCAGTTTTTTCTCATAAATACTAAAGTCAGAGCTGGCCCGGTGGCGCTGAGTGTTGAGGCACTGGACACCGCACCTTGTGCTATGCCGGCGACCCAGGTTCTGGAATGAGCTCAGGTTGTCGGGGGTCAGCAGGGGAGTACTGGGATAGAGCATCGGAAGGCAGCTCTCCTAGTTCTGGGGTGGGATGGGTACTTTACACTGCGGTGCGGTGACTCCTGGGGATGCCCAGAGGTACCACAGGCAAAGGTGTAACAGAGGGGAGACCATGGCAGACTTCTGCACGTATGTGCACGGACGTCATTGCACGTCCGTGGTCCCAATGGGGAAAGAACAAGGAAAATCACAGCATGGGTTCAAGGCACATTGATAGCTGCAGCTCCGCCGGCTGATGACGCCTGGAGGCATGTGCTGGTACTGGTTAATCGCTGGGTGCTGGGGGCTATGGGGGGCCCCCTTTTGCAGGTGTAGTTGCGTCTACGAGCTGGGCATGCAACTTCAGGGTTGACTGCAGAGTGGAGCAGTGGCTGGATGCAAAAAGCAGGACAGTGGCTGCAGAAGGAGAAAATGTTAAATGTAAAAAAATAAATACTAAAGTCAGGATTATCTTTGAACGTATTAAGTACTTCTTCTTTTCCCTGTATATCTCTAGTTACATCAGATTGCTGAGCTTGATAGTCCTTAATGACTGTTTTAATAAGTGAGTCAGTCCCTTCCTGTAGTGAAGTTTTCAAATCACTCATAAACAGGTCTCTCTCCCATCCATAGCCCGGCTTATCTGTCACCTGTAAGCCCCTATGAGTACGTCCAACTTTGAGATATGCCTCCAATGTAATTTTGCCCCAATAGTGCCTTCTTCCATGAACAATTACCCATTGTAACTGAATGAAAGCACCTTTGATATTTAGTTCCAGGTTTTCTGGAAAGGTAGTACCCAGATGATTCCTTATTTCTCCTCTCAAAGTGGTTGCTGTCTCATAAAACAATCTGTCTTCCCCTGCAGCATTAAAAACATTTGCTGTAAGTGAGCCTGCCTCTTCTGCCAACCAGACAGCCTCAAAGAACATGGACATGCTGTGTTGATCCGTAACTTCAGCCCAATGTGTCGTGGTGTGGAGTGAGTAAAATCAAGCTTTCCATGGCTTTTTATGGCTATCTGAAACTGTACTTTACCCAGTTACATTCAGAAAAAATACTTCGACAAACTTTTTTTTTAAACCATCTTTATTCAATTTTCAAGGAAAAAATAGATAGACAGACATACACATACCTGGCAAAACCAGGATACACAGTCTCAAACTGGCCATGCGAACTATGTACAACCCACCTATATACATCCACAGCAGGTAAGCCACCCCTAGAACAGCCCAAGTCTCTCATGTCTTCCATACCCTGCTGCGATGGGTCTGCATATAAGCTTACTCTACCTGTCAGTACCCTAAATCCCTATACAACAGTAACCCTTTATCAACATCAAAGCACCATTTGCTATCCGAAATCCTCCCCTTAAAGGGTGGCACCCGGCTGTATCCCCTGGAAAGAGAGAGAGTCCTCCATCCCCCCCTTAAGCCAACAGACCCTTGCCATCATAAAGCTACCCATGAATATATATCATGGTCATCTCCACGAAACTCGAAGTAGGACCAGAAATAGCAATTTCACAATCCAAGATAATTACCATCTGCTATTCCCCATCTGACACACAGCCCTTGTTTAAACATTTGTGACCTGAAAAGAATAGATTGCATCTAACGCTGCTCATCTTTTAACATGTAACCCTTTTCTCCCCCCCATATAAAGATATCTCTTTATTTTAACCAACCTCCCCATTAAGTCTTTTACCCATTGATTATAAGCATATACATGATCATCTTTCCAATGTTTTAGTAGAAAGGCTTTAACTACCGCTGCCATCAAGGAGAGGTGATATCTAGGTATGACACCCGAAATTTGGGAAAAGTCACCCAGAACACATATCTCTGGTGTTATAAATTCTGAATAATCCAGCATTGGGTCCATACACCTTTTAATTTCCCCCCAGAGGGGTGATATTTTACTACATCACCAGATCACATGTAATAGATCACCTACTCCCCTCTCACATCTAAAACACAGGTCTGTCTGTCACAGGTTTCTGTCACATAGTTTCACAGGGGTAAAATACAAATTAGAAGCAATAAAAAATTGCATACTCTTATATTTGGGTATAATATTATACTTGCTGCTTTCCCAAATATTATCCCAATCTAAATTCTGAGGGGCCATCACTTTATCCCGATATGAAACTCTTCTAGGAAAGCTTGGGCTAAGAAAATCCAGGATTACTTTATATGTTTGTGATAGGGGGTGAACTCTTGGATCAACTTCCTTAAGCTTCCCCCAGGAAAAAAACTTGTCTGTGATACCCCCCAACTTCCTCATCACCCTTCTACCATAAGCTTAATTTGTAACCTTTGAAAAAAAGGCATTCCGTCACATCGTGCCGGTTGGACCATTCTACTACCCTGAATGATTTCCCTTAATTTCAAACCCAGCATCTGGTTAGCCCACTGTGAGTTAACTACTTGATTCTCAATTACAAAATTAGGGTTACCCAACACAGGCTGGTCTCCAGCCCTCGTTTGGCCCTTTCTCTGCACAGGAGTAAGGAAAAACCACCAAGCATCAGCCTTTTTTGCAATTGGGTTCCCATAACCTTTTTTGAAAGTTTTCCCAACATTGGCATACAGCATTGCTTCCAGGGTGAGGCCCGAGTCTCTTAACATTTGTTTCTCCATTTGGAGCCAGGTTGGATTATAACTCTCCCCATCAAGCTCTTTAACCCATCGACTCATCAGACCCAGCTGGCCCGCCACATAATATATGTGCAGGTTGGGTAGTCGGATCCCTCCCCTTTTGTGCAATAGGTGCAAAGTATTGTGCTTTAACCTAGGGGGCTTGTCCTTCCATAGAAATCCTGAAATTAATTTCCTAATTATACTGAACCATTTTTGGGGAATACTATATGGGGCTAAATACACCGGCTATAACAAGTGGGGTAATAGATTCATCTTGATAAGACCCAATCGAGCCATAAAGTTTAAAGGCAATTTATTCCATCTTATTGTATCCCCTTTAATTGCTGATATAATTCCCCCGTATTTGTTTCCACTCCCCCTCCATATCCGCCATAATCCAGATACATAAATACTTAATTTTATCTGTTCTCCATTGTATTTGCAGTGGCATAAAATCAGCCATAGTAAAGTGCAGTGTCAGAGGGAGAATTTGAGTCTTATTCAAATTTGGTTTGTAGTTAGAGACCTTGGAAAAGCGCTCTATTACTTCTGTTGCTCTCTTAAAGCTAGATGCTGGATCCTCCAAATGCAGCAATATGTCATCTGTGAAAACTGAGAGTTTCAACTCCCTCCCCTCTATCTTAATCCCTTTGATATGTACATCCCTATTGATAGCTCTCAAAAGGGGCTCCAGATAAATATTGAAAAGTATCGGTGAGAGAGGGCATCTTTGACAGGTCCCATTCTCCAGCTGTATTTTGCACGAAAGATAGCCATTACATAATACCCTGGCTGTTGGCGCAGCATATAGATTCTTAATACCCCTAAGAAGACCCTCCGGGAATCCCATCTCCATTGTAGCAAAAAGGAAAGGATGGGAGACCCTGTCAAAAGCCTTTTCCGCGCCTAACGATATCAACGCTAAAGGTAACTGAGAATCGTGCGCGTAGCTTAATATGTGATGCAGCTTCCTGAGAGCATCATGTGCCACCCTCCCCAGCATAAATCCCACCTGTTCCGGACTAATTAGACTAGGGGAAATACGCAAAATTCTGTTTGCTATGATTCTTGTAAGGATCTTGATGTCTTGATTCATTAGGGCTATGGGTCTATAATTTCCGGGGATATCCCTGGGCTTGTCTGGCTTAGGAATCAGTGTGATATACGCCTGATACAATGGAGAATGAGGTACCCCTTCCTGCATTATAGCACTAAACAATTCCTGAAGTATAGGAAGTATAGTTTGTATATGTACCTGATAGAATTTGGTAGAGAGACCATCCGGCCCCAGGGTTTTACCAGCAGGTAACGATTGCACCACCTCAATAATCTCCTATGCCCTTATTGGAGCCACCAACTCCGTGGCCTGTATTAGGTCCAAGGTTGGTAAGGGGATCCCCTCTAAAAAACTCTCAGTTTCTTTCTCCCCAGCCAGGTCTCTAGCCTGGTATGTTTCTTTAAAGTATGACGCAAAGGCCTCCGTTATCTCTTGTGAATCAGTTAGGAGTTTCCCCCATATTGAATAGAAGTAACCGTTCTACTTGCTTCCCATTCCCTAACTCTAGCCGCCAACAACCACCCGGGGACATCTCCTTGCATCAGGTATCTAGCATTAATCTTTTCTAACCAGAATTCTATTTTACTATTAACAATATCCCCCAGTTCCTCCCTCAGATTTTTAAGTTCAGCATCAATTTCCCCAGAGGACCCTTCCAGTGGCGTCAATGAGTCAATTTCCCCCAGAATAAACTCCTCTTTCACTCTTCTCTCTCTACTTCTTTGTGCTGCAATACCGTGGGCCACCCCCGCATATAAGACCTTGCAGGTGGGCCACGCCAACTTTTTAATTTGCAGTGTAGGTATTTGCTGCTGTATGATTTCCAGCAATGCATCCTCCAACTTATCCCGCACCAAGGGCTCTACCAATAGGGAATCATTCAGCCTCCACCTGTATGGCCTAGAAGGGGTGGGTCTAGGTTCCCACAACAATTGGATGGGAGAGTGATCTGAGTAAGTTCTACCCCCCATTGTCACTTCCTTAATCTCCCCAATCACCTCCCTGTTTACCTGAAAAAAATTGATTCTGGATTGGCTCTTATGGGCTGCTGAGTAAAAAGTCATAGTCATACCCCCCTTCGAATACATCTTAATTGGGTCTACCAGTGCCGTTGCCTCCAGCAATCTGTTCAAGGCAATCTGAGCCTTGGACAAGGGGCCTTTAGACGGTGGTATTCTATCCTCATGGTTGCTGAGGCAAGTATTCCAGTCACCCGCCAGTATTAATAAATGCAATAGAAGATCCACTATATCCCTTTCAATAGAGGCAAAGAACCCAGGATCTGAGGGCGTTGGGCCATAAATAGAGGCCACCGAGATTGCCTTACCCAACAAAGTGCCCAAGATATATATCCCTCTACTGTTCTACCTTGCATTCACTTGCACCACCTCATATGGGCATGATTTCTTTATTAATATCACCACCCCTCCTGAGGCTCTTTCCCTACCTGCCCTGTATACCTGCCCCACCCATCATCTCTTAAGCCCATTCAGTTCTTCCATCAGCAAGTGTGTCTCCTGCAAAGCAGCAATATGAGCCCCCATTTGCTCAATATGCCTTAAGATCAGCATTCTCTTACATCTACCCCTGAGTCCCTTAACATTCCAAGAGATTATTTTAATACTTGACATTAAAATAACATCAAGATATTTTAATTAAGCCAGCTCTCTTCATCTGCTCCAGGTCTGCTTTCACCTTATTCCCTATATTGGACTCTCTCTCTTTCCCACCCCCACACCCCTCCCCCACCCCATCAATCCCAATCCATAGATAGTCCACCTACCAAATATCAAGTCATGGATGAACCTGTTCCTGTGCTACCCTCCTCCCCACCCTTGTCTTAGTAACTCCAAGACCTTGCCCAAAACCCATGAAACTAATAACGCATAGGTGCATTCCTTTTCCCAATATGTTTATTTCCTCTTTTCCTATGCTGCCTCTCCCATACGGTGCATCATGCTCCCAACTGTTAAGAACTGCCGCTAATCCATGCCTATTAAGGTAGATCAGAACCCTCCAACTCCTGCTTCCTAATAACCTAATAAACCTAGGTGACTCTCCCTTTTCTATCTCCCCGGCTCCATAAATAGTCCCTCGTTCACACTAGGGGGGCCTCTAAAGGGCTCCCAATCCCAGGTTTCCCCCTCTATATTTCCCCCATAGATCTGCCCCAGAGACTGTACCGCAAAGTACCATTTACTTTGCTTTACATGAAGGTGCAATATTACATCGCACAATTCAGAGTTGTTGTCCTCTAGAGGCCCTAAGATTAACTACTTACCCCATATATATTGGAATATTTTCTGCCCATACCCTATTACTGGTCCCACGGGGCACCCCATCTCTGAAAGGTTGCATTCATTTAATAAATGGCGCTGGCCAAGTAACTCCTGCTCTCGCTTCTGCCGATTCCCAAACTGCAACAGTGTGGACCACCCTTGTCTATCTTGCCTTCCTGAGCTCATCCCCCCTTCCCACCACCAAAACCTTCCCCCCACCTTACTACTCCCTTCCCCGCAGCATTCACTCATCTGCCTTTATAAGCATTGCTTTCTAGCCTCCCCCCCAATATCTGTGCTAGTATTTTCCATCTTAACCTCCATGGGGTGGTTTCTCTTCAAATACCAACCCCTGTTCATCCCATTCTAATTCTTCCGTCTCCATGCCCTTGACACCCTACCCCAATTCTCTGAGCAGCTATTGAACATCTGCTTTAATAACACAAAATCAAAACATCTACTTCCCTCATCCCAAAAAGGATCCTCTACATCCCCCCAGACCTCTATAGATCCTTTAAATCCAAGATTTGTAACAATAATCCAATGACCCGAAATAACATGCAAACTTCATAAACTTTTAACTCGTTTCAGCTTCCCCAGTCCCAGTCCTTTAGACTAACACAATCTCCTGCTCTTCAGGACACATTCAAGTTGTTGACTTGAATAGTTCAGGGAGCTCCAGTCATAACCCCCCTAGACCTTCTTTTGCAGTTAGGAAGCCGCACAACCAGATTTGCTGGATATTGCAGGCAAAACTTTATTCCAGCCAAATAAAGCTTTTCTTGATTTCCGCATATTTTTTCTGTTTCTCTCTGACTGCAGGCGTTTGATCCTGGAATAGCCAGAGTGAAGCACCATTCCACTGTAGCGTCTTCTTTTGTCTAGCAGCAAGCAAAATCCGAGATTTCTCCTTATAGTTAAGAAAACGCATAATTATCACTTGGGGTCTGGCTCCAGGAGGTGGTATCTCCCTTAATGCCCGATGGGCTTTCTTTAGGTTGTATGCCTTACCAAATGGAGTAGGGTCCAGCAGCTTAAGCAACAGATCTTGCATAAATGTAACTCAGTCTGCCCCTTCAGCCCTCTCCGGTAATCCTGTGATGATCAAATTATTCCCCCTGCTTCTTGACTCTTGATCCTCTATTCTTTCTTCCAGCTTCTTAACCTGCCTTCTGACCACCACCAATTCCTGCTCCATCACAGATGCTTTCCTTTCTTGCGAGGAGATCTGAGCCTCCGCATCACCCATTCTTTGCGCAAGTGAATGCAGCACTGGTTTTATTGCTGCAAAATCTGTCACTAGCCCCTGCAGCATTACTTTGATATCTTGGATGTCCGCAATGGTCGAGCACGAACCCCCCCTTCCTTCCCTGGCTCGTCCTCCTGGTCATTCGGAGTAGGGGAGTGGGGCTTTGGCCATTTGGTACCTGGGGTTCTCGCCGATAGAGGCTCACTGGCTTCAACATCCATCCCGATGCTTATAATCGGCCTACTATTACAGCCAGACACTCGCTATCTGCAGGATTGCCTCACTTCCTTTTCACACAAACTTTTCAAGCGATCCTCATATATCAAGCCCGCAGCACTTCTCAGATCATCTACAGCTATTTCAGATCAAAATAAGTCAGTCTTGAAGTTTTTAATGCCTTTTATTTATAACAGGGCCTCGGAACAGCACAGGAGACATCTGAACAGATTCGGCTCATCACGTGATCCCAAAATAGTTCCACAAACTTAAATAGCCTCACAGTATCGTCGAAAAAAAATGTAGAGATTTACCCACAATGTCCCATTGAATGAGCAAGTACATAAATGGAAAAACTGAGTGTGGAGCCCAACAAACAGTTACCAAAAGCAATAAGCCAACTAATCAGCAAGCAGCAAGCTTGTTAAATATCAAACAAAGAAGCAAGGGCAAAACAGTTACAGCTTCACTATTGGAGCATGCACAATACATACAGGAACCAGAAAGAAAACAAACTGGCACTGATCCAACACTATTAGAATAAGACTTTATTAATGAAAATATTAAAAGGCAGCATACCCAGTAGGGCAGACTTCACAAACACGGGACGCAAAGATACCCCCACCAGTTTCACACCTAGTGCGTCATCAGGGGGATAGTCACAAACTGCAGTCAATGTTAATTAAATAGTAGTCCCTTACAGGGATAGTGCAAACACCAGTGTACAGGACATCTAAGTGCTAGTCAAAAGACATGTAAAGTGCATATGATATAAAGTAAAAATACACTAAGACTACCTTAAAACTATGTTATGATAATGAGCAGGGTTATGCCATTGTTAAGGAAATAAACCCACAAGCAGAGAATATAGTGTTCAACATCTCAGGGGAAGAACTGAGTGAGGATCAGTTGTCCATATTACAGAAGGGCCTATCATTTGTACCAATGGCTGACTCTAAAGCGTTTGACCTTTTTGTGGACTTACATTGATTCACCTGTAACCTCAATTTGAAGGCCCATTTTGAAAAGGTGAAGATGTGTAAGGGGGTTTCTATGACAGTGGACGAGGATACCAACATACCACCACCTGCATCAGAGGTAAGACTGGTCAAACCACCTTCTACTTTTATGCTGCAATACAATGAGACAGTAAAAGTCTATGAAAGGGCATGTGAGAATGGCATTAAGAGACTGCTAGCATGTAATAATGGGCCCTCATTTGTCAACATAACACATGTGGAAGCTTTGGCTCTTAAATCAATAGAAGCCAATAAGAATATAGTTATTAAACCAGCTGACAAGTGGGGCTCCATTGTCATGCTATCCATACAATGATACCTGGAAGAAGTCAATAGACAGTTATTTGACAACACATTTTATAAGAAACTCTTGAAAGATCCGATGCTGCAGTTTAAAGGGAACATAGATTTATTTCTATTTAGTGCTGCATCAGAAGGTGTCATCAATAATAATGAATTGTAATATCTCTCTGTTGTTCATCCTGTGAAGGCTAGCATTTACATTTTACCAAAAATCCATAAAGACATGCAGAACCTGCAGGGAAAACCAGTAGTGGCAGGCATTGGCTTACTAGTTGAACCATTGTCTAAGTATGTGAATTTCCACATCAAGGATTATGTTATTAGTCTCCCTCTTATATAAGGGATATTATGCACATATTAGGGTTCCTGGAGGATATGTAGTCAGAACCAGACTGGCTTTTGGTGTCTATGGACATTTGTTCTCTTTATACCAATATTCCCCATGATGAGGGGTTGCAAGCCCTACAATACTGGTCTGATAATGACATTACGGTGGATACTGGTGAAAAAGAGTTCCTTTTAGAATGTTCTGAACAGAGTTTGACTAAGAATTATTTTCTTTTCCAGGACATATTCTATCTACAAATCAAAGGGACTGCGATGGGGACTACTTTTGTCCCCAATTATGCTAACCTTTATCTGGGCAAATGGGAAAAGGAATATGTCTATGATGGTCAAGTCAGTCCTTTTCTGGATAGGACTGACATTTGGCGTCACTTTATAAATGGCATCTTTATGGTGTGGCATGGGAGTCGGTAAGAATTGATGGATTTTGTTTCCTATTTGGAAAAGGGCAACAAGAATTTGAAATTTTCTGTACAGTATGACCCTGTGTCTGTCTCCTTTCTTGATCTAAGGGTGATTAAGAAATCAAATGGTACCTATAACACTGATTTATTCAGGAAGGAGACCAACACTCCTGTTTGCTACCAGTTGTCATCCACCCCACCAGATTAAAAATATACCCAAAGCCCAGATGTTGAGACTCAGGAGGAATTGCAGTGATGATGTTGATTTTATTATCCATGCTTCATATCTTTGTGAGAGGTTTGTAAGACGAGGATATAATTCTGGTGTGGTGAGAAAAGCATATGATGACTCTTTGAATATTGACAGGCAGGAGCTTCTAATAGTATAAAAACAAACTCAAGATGCCCCTAGGATGAACTTTGTAACTCAAAATACAAGGAATGCTAATGAAATAGAGAAGGTAATTTTGGACAACTGGGCTATTTTGGAGACCGAACCTTTGCTAAAGGAAGTGACAAAAATAAAACCTAGAATGGACTATAGACACAGCCCTAACTTGAAAGATAGATTTGTCCATAGTTACCAACAAACTAGTGAATTAAGTACAGATGAGGGCAATTGTTTGCCACTGTTACCAAATGGAAATTTTACCTGTGGGAGATGCAAATTTTGTACCTCAGTCCTAAGAAATGACACATTCACTACTTGCAATTGAGTACCGAATTTAAAGTGAATAGCTTTTTTATTGCCATACTTCAAACATAGAGTATTTGGCAACTTGTGAATGTGCAGCTTTTTATGTTGGTAAAACAACAAAACAATTTAAAAACTGAATAGGAGAACACCTATGGTGCATTTTGGCAGGTGACCCAGGGAATGCACTAGCCAAACATTGTTTTATTGCTGGTAGGAATGGACATTCTTTCAAATTTTGAGGCATAGAGAAGGTCTCCTTAGGACCAAGCCGTGGCGACCATGATGAGAAGTTGAAACAGAGAGAGAGTCATTTTGGATTTTTACACTTGGAGCTTTGATAACACCAGGTCTCAATGAAAAATAGAATTATTGTCTTGTACTAAGAAATTACCTTCAGAGTTTATGTAATTGAATTGCCTGTTTGTAAACCAGGTTTGTAGATATTCTCCCTCAAACTCAATGATTTGTTTGTAACACACATTTTGTATGCATATTTCCCTTCCAGATTTTCTTGGAGCTAGTGTTTACAGCCTATCTTCTGGAAAAAGATATAGGTGTCATTGCATGAAAGGAGTTGCTATGCTTACATATATACTTTTTTAATGGATGCTTCTGTATGTATCCTTTTGTGCAAAAATAAAGGATTAAACTTTAGAAGTACTGTACCTGTAATCAGAAAACTGTCCCTCGTAGTTTCCCTACCCACCACCCGCACCCACCCACTGCGTACTCTGCCTCCCCACACCCCCCCTCACCCCATACTTACCTCCAGAGCTTGGCATGATGATCTTTGGTGGACCAGGAACACTTCTGCACTCTTCAAAGCTGACCGTGACCTGAGGAAACGCCGGTAAGCTGTATAATGGAATAAATAGGGTTTTTTCAACTTTGATGCATATCTCGAGCATTTTTTAGAATGTTTACGGCAAATTTTCAACATGGGGTTTTTGGGACCCCTCCTCATGAATTCTGTCACAGTTATGATGTTAATCAGTCATGAAAGATGATTTTGCAGTCACTGCATGGAATTACCTTGCAGGACCGATTAATGTAGGACAGTGGCAGGTGGTGAGACTCTCAAAAACCTATGTTCTAAATTGGGAATAAATAAAAAAATGGCTTGTTTTACTAGCGTGCGTTGAGCAGTTGCTATGCATGCTTGTAACGCGGATTCACAATATTTTCATGCCAGGTTTTCAACATTGTCATTTTTATACACCTCCGTGTGAACAGTACAGCTGTCATTTTTCACATCCTGACAGAAATGTGTTTCCGCACTTCCGGCGCACAATACCGCAGTCGCTGTGGGAAAGCAGTGTTCGGGGCAGATTACAAAAATGATAGTGACACTGTTCATGAGCAGAGGTTCTAAAATGCCTAAGTTGAAAATTTGTTGACAATACTCCATAAAATGACTGTGTTACAAGCGTGCGTTGAACAATTTGCACGCACATTCACAACATTGTGCATTTGTAATATTTTCACTCTGGATTTTCACCATTGGCATTTTTACACACCTCTTGATGAACAGTACAGCTGTTATTTTACATATCCTGCACAAAATGTGTTTTCGCATGTCCGGCGCACAATAGCGCGGTTTGCTGTGCAAAATCACTTTTTGGAACAGTTTGAGGAAATCACAGTGACACTACATGAGCAGAGGTGCTAAAATGCCTATGCTGAAAATTTGGTGCCAAAACTCCATAAAATGACTGTGTTACAAGTGTGCATTGCACATTTCCCACTCACCCTTGTAACTTCACAAATTTGCAATACTTACATGCCACATTTTCACCACTGCCATTTTTTTACACCTCCTTATGAACAGTACAGCTGTCATTTTTCACATCCTGCCAAAAATGTGTTTCCGCACTGCACTACCAAAGCCAATGCCAGCGTGATAACATTTGACATTGACAAATGCTTGTTTTATTTGTGCTATGCTTTTTTTTTGTTTGCATTCACTTTTTTGTTCTGCTATATTAAATTTGTTTGCATTCATGTTTTAGCTGTGTTAATATATTTTTATAACTTCATGATTTTTAGATGGAATTCACTGTTCTGTGTTGTATTTGTCATTTCTTTTAGTTGGACATTACATTTGGCTTTGCTGTGCTACATTAGTTTTGTAACAACACACTTTACATTTGGTTTTATTGCTTTACATTTTTTGCATATGCAAATCACCACAGAATGTTATGCTGGTCCAACTTTAAGCAGAATTGCATGGTACAATTCTGCTTAAAGTTGGACCAGCATAACATTCTGTAGTGATTTGCATATGCAGCTCATGATGCTTTGCATTGTGAGGGCATGTGTGATTTTGTATTTTCTTGAAACTTGGCTTCCCAGCCAAATGCCCTTTGGGGTAACCCTTTCCTCAGTGTTTGAGCACAGAGGTTCTTTGTCTTTTACATTTTTTGTTGCATTTTATTTACAGGTTGTTGCTTTACTTATGTGATTGCCTTTCACTTTTTTGGATTGTGTTTTGCACTTCAGGGCCACTGTAGATTTGGTAGCAGCAGCAAACAATGGAAACAGAAGGCACTCTTGATATTAGGCTGATCAGTTGCTATGGGAAGGTTGTAAATTAAACAGAGAGAACAAGCAGCTAAGTTGAGGAGTATTGAAAGTAAGGTACAAATACAATGCTTTCTAAGGAGAAGAGGGAAGGCTGACAAAAATTAGATCTGAGTGTAAAGAGTAAATTCTGCAGGGATATTGACATGCATGAAAAAGAAGCAATTTATCAGTGGACCAGTGCAGGAGTGACCCACATTTGGGAGCTATGCTATTACAGAAGCCAAGTAAAAATTCCTGGAGGCAGTTTCCGACGTATTTATTCACTGGTACTGTACCATATACAATATGGAAGTAAGGAACTGTAGTTCAATCGAGAAAACACTTTACTGGTACGTTTTGAAGACACTGGTAGAAAAGTGTGTTCAAGCAGCATGACCAGTTTGACTGCCTCCATGGCTGACTCCCAGGCAGACTCTTCTGTTCTTTGCATGTGTTCATAGCATGAGGACCACTTTGCAGAAGGAAAGGTTATATGAGGAGAAGGATGAGACAGGATCTCAAAGCTCTGTCCCCCACTGAGTCATCCATCTGCCTCAGTGGTAGAATTGGAGTCTAAATTGCTGGTGGTGTAATAGAGTCAAAACACGGGTTCCAAAATGGCTGATCAGTGGCAGATAATAGCTTGAGTCATCTGGTGGAAGGGAGGGAGTGGTGAGTTTAGATTCCAATGCATGCTCCTTCTTGCCCTCTATCAATCCAGTGGTGGCTGCTCTGAACAGAAGAAGTGGTGTCAGGTTTCAGTTTTGAATTCTGGCTGGCTTTTGAAGCTCTGTCCCCCGCTGAGTCATCCATCTGCCTGAGTGGTGGAATTCAGGTCCAAATTGCTGGTGGCACAACAGAACTGAAACACAGGCTTCAAAATGGCTGGCCAATGGCAGACAAAGGTTGAGTCCACAGGTGCAAGGGAGGGAACTGTGAGTGGAGATTCCAATATGCATTCCCTCCTGTCCTTTAACACTCTGGTGGCAACAGATTTAAAGCTGGCAGTGCCTAATTCCCTCCCTACTTCAGTTGGTACTGTCACATCCCCAGTGCCCACCCTTCCAGCTAACATTGCCTAATCACCACCCCACCCCAGCTGGTACTGTCTCATTCCCAGTCATGTGCAGCTGGTACTGTATAATTTTTACCCCTACCCTGGATGCTGGCAAAGTCCCCCCCCAATGAAATTGTCTTATCCCCAGTGCCCAGCACAACAGCTAACATCATGTAGTCTCCACTCCACTTCACACCAGCTGGTGTAGCCTAACCCCTATCCATGCACTGTAGCTCTGTGTACCAGCTAGTCCCAACAACAACTGCTGGTACTGTTACATGCCATTACTGGTTATGTCTACTCCACACTGTTGGCAGTGCTAATTCCCAACCAACCTCAGAGAGAGCTATCCATTCCCTACTGGCAGTATAGCCTAGATTTTAGAGTAACAAGCTGTGAATGAGCTTGGTACATCCTGCAGACCTGGGTTTGATTTCCACAACCTCCACTTGCATACTGTATTACTCTGAGCAAGTCACTTAACCTCCCCAGTGCTCCCTGGTCACCCCTGAAAACATGCACTTCTGCTTAGTGGGCCTTACCCGGTTACCAAAAACTAAAATAAATAAAATAAAATACTCTCACAGCTGGTTTTGCTTAATCCATATCAAACTCAGCTGGTACTATGTCATTTTCAGCTCCGCCTGTAGCTGCTGGTATTGTTACCCACACACATACACACACACACACTCACAGAGGTATGATTTAAACACACATAGACTGCATGGCAGTAGCCAAACTGGGTCAGCACCAACATTCTAATTTTTCAATAGAAACATAGAAATTGATGGCAGAAGAGGACGCAAGATCCATTTAGTCTGTCCAATCTGGGTAACTACCCCTTTCCTCATCCTTTCTGTGAAATGATAGCTTTGTGCCTGTCCCAGGCATGTTTGAACCCATTTACTGTTTTTGCCTCCATCAATTCAATGGGCAGGCAATTTGATGGGTTGACTGCCCTCTCAGTGAAGAAGAACTTCTTAACATTGCTCCTGTGTCATCCACCCTTGAGCCTGATATTGTATCCTCTAGTTCTGATGCTTTTTCTTCTACTCCTGAAGGAGCTCCTGCACCCCTACCTTATTTATACACTTGATATGCTTAAATGTCTCAATCATGTACCCCCCCTCTGTTCCAGGGAGTACATGCTGAGCTCCCTCAACCTGTCCTCATATGCCATTTGATGCAGACCCTGAATCATTTTTGTGGCTCTCCTCTGCACTATCTCTAGTCTATTGATGTATTTCCTAAGGTGCAACCTCCAGAACTGTATGGAGTACTATAGGTGTGGGTGCACCAGCATCCTGTTAAGTGGCAGCACCACCTCCCTTCTGTGACTTGTGATTCCCCTCCCTATGAAGCCCAGCATGCCACTGGTCTTTAGTGCCACCTTTTTACACTGCTTCCCCACCTTTAAGTCATCTGATATAATGACTCCTAGTCTCACTCCTGGTTGGTGCATGCCAGCTGCTCCACTCCCAGGTAATATCCCACCTTGGGGGTTCCCTTGCCCAAGTGCATGACATTGCACTTTTTGGTGTTGAATTTCAACTGCCAGGTTTCTGACCACTCCTCAAGTTTTCTCAGGTCTGATTCCATGCTCTTGACTCCTTCTGGGGTGTCCACTCTGTTGCAGATCTTGCTGTCATCTGCAAACAGACACACCTTCCCTACCAATCCATTCTTGATGTCGGTTATGAACACATTGAAGAGTTGAGTCCCCAGCACTGACCCCTGAGGCTCTCCACTAGTCACTTCCCTTTCCATTGATACCACTCCATTTACCTACACCTGTTGTGTCCTTTCTTTCAGCCAGTTGCTCACCCAACCCACCACTTCCTTACCTATGCTGATGTGGTCCAGCTTCTTTACCAGCCTTCTGTCTGGAACTGAGTTGAAGGCCTTATTAAAGTCCAGATAGATCACATCCACCACTCCTCTTGGTCCACTGCCTTCATTACCCAGTCAAAAAAGTTGACCAGGTTTGACTGGCATGACCTTCTAGCCATGAAACCATGCTGGTTTGGGTCCTGTTGCCTGCTAGATTCCAAATATGCTACTAATCTTTGCTTGAGCAGTGTCTCCCTCAGTTTTCCTACCACCTAAGTGAGGCTCACCAGACAGTAATTTCCAGCCTCCTCCCTGCTCCCTGATTTGTGAAGTGGGACCACTGTCACCCTCTTCCAGTTGTTAGGCACCATCCCGCTTTTCAGTGATTTGAAATGAAATGAAATTAAACTTTATTTATATTGTGCCTTTCTCAAACTAAGGCGCCTTACAATAATTTAAAAGCAGTATACAATAAATAAGTGCAAATCCATAAATAATTTATGCAACTCTAAATCTGAGCTTCAATTCAAAATCATTAATAAAAATTGATCTTCAACCATAAATAGGTCTTTAGGGCCTTTTTAAACTCCTCCACAGTTGCACACCGATGAAGCAGATGAGGTAGAGAATTCCAGATGGTTGGAGCCCAAATATAAAAGCACGAGCTCCTGATGATTTGAAAGAAACTCCCAGAATCTCTAGCAACCCCTCGTCTGCTGAGCAGAGAGATCGCCCAGGGCAGTAGGGAACCAAAAACTCTTTCAAGCAGTCCAGACCCAGTCCGTGTAGGGCTTTGTAGGTTAAAAGACCAACTTTAAAGGTGATCCACTACTGAATCGGCAGCCAGTGCAGATAACGCAATACCAGCAAAATATGGCAGGTGTGAGACGTACCTGTCAATAATCAGGCTGCAGCATTCTGCAGCAGCTGCAAGCAGTGGATATCAACCACAAAAAACCCTAGATAAAAGGAGTTGCAATAATCCATGCATGAGGTCACAAAAGCGTGGACCAATGTAGGAAGGTCAGCAGGCGGAACAAGGTGCTTAATCCTGATGTTCCTAAGATGGTGAAAGGAAAGTTTGACAACTGCCGAGACTTGCGAATGCAATGTCAGTTCATTGTCAAAAATCACCCCCAGGTTCTGCACCTGTTCAGAGGTAGGAAGCTGGATACCTCCCAGAAATAAACCTGAGGATAAACCAGCTCCCATCCCCTCTACCCTATGACCTGGTTCCACAACCTACACCTCCATCTTCTCCAAGTTCAACTTCAGCCAGCTTGAACTCATCCCACACTGGATTTCGGTGAGGCAGCTATTAATAACCGAGATAGCTCTATCCTGGTTGGGTGCAAAAGACAGGTAGAGCTGGGTATCATCTGTGTAGCAGTGAAACTTCAGCCCATACCTTCTTACAATGTCTCCGAGGGGCAGCATATATACTGCAAGCAACATGGGGGACAACACCAAGTGCTGGGGTACCCTATATGACAGAGACAATGGGCAGGAAGAATTTAATCCAGACACTACTTTCTGAGTTCTGTCAGTGAGGAAAGATCTAAACCAGCTGAGGACTGCCCCTGACAGGCCACAGATAAGCTCCAGGTGCATGAGAAGTGCCTCATGGTCCACAGTGTTAAAAGCTGATGAGAGATCAAGAAGAACAAGAATGGAATGATTCTTTTAATCTCTAGCCATCAGGAGATCATTGAGCACCTGAACCAGTGCTGTCTCAGGACTGTGCCTCTTTCGAAAACCAGACTGCAGGGGTTCATAGATGTCATGGATGGATAGATGGCTCTCCAATTGTGCAGCTACCACTTTTTCAATAATCTTCCCAACAAAGGGAAGATTAGAGATTGGCCTGTAGTTAGCATGTCAGTTGGTGTCCGTGGTAGCTTTCTTCAGGAGGGGTGTCACCACCGCCGCCTTCACGGAGCTAGGAAACTCACCCGTATTCAAGGAGCACCAGACTATCCATGCTAGAACCAGGCCAATACTCTCAAGACAACTCTTTATCAGGGAAGTCGGACCCGGGTCTAAACTACAGCACATGGGGCACATACTATGGACAATCCTCATGACATTGATGAACTCAGACTGGTCAAAGGAACTCAAGAAGGGACCAGAGGGAGCAACCAAATGCCAATCAAAAGCATCTCCCATAGAGGGAGCAGGTTGGAGTGCTGCCCTGATGTCAGCCACCTCATCCACAAAGAAGTGAGCAAGCTCATCACACTCTACTGTAATTGTGAAAAAGCTTTCCAAACCTGGAGACAGGCTGGGTTGCGCAGTCTGTCAACAGTTTGAAAAAGCTGAGCTGGTCAGTTCTGAGCAGCCACAATCTTTCTGAACAGGAACTCTGTCTTCTTACGAGAGATTGTGGGGTGATAGAGTTGATAGTGTTCCATCAATCTAAGATGGTCAGCATGGAGGGCAGTTCTCTGCTAACAACTCTCTAATCTTCATCCTTGTCACTGTAACTTCCTCAAGGTCTCATCAAACCATGGAGACCGAGGTTGAAGGGGGAAAGGGCAAACACGGACAGGAGCAATTTGATCCAGAGCCGAGGAGATGGCCCTATTATAGGCCAGCACTAAGGCATTAGGATCATTGCTCACTTCAGAAAACTCCGATAGGTTAAGCGCCACTGCCAGGCCTGCAGAGCTAATATCTCATAAAGAGTGGTACTTAACCATCTCCACAGGGGTAGGCCTACAAGGGGGGGTGCAAAAACTGATGCCCACAGTGTAGTGATCAGACCAACTGATGGGTTCCACCCCCACATCAGTGGCCTCAATCCCCAGGAGTAAAACTAAGTCCAAGGAGTGACCGCTCTTATGCATGCCAGAAGTAACCACTTGTGTGGTTTGGTGAAGACCTCCACCCGGGGCGATGCTATCACACTCCCAAGTTCTTTGAGAACTCTTGGGTGAATCTCATCTTGCCCCATGGCCTTATCCACCTTTAATTTATTTAGGGATTCCAAGACTTGTCCCTCCATGAAGAGGATCGAGTCTACCCTTGGTCCCTGGGTGCAACTTCTTTGCAGGTTTGGGGCATCCCCTACATTTTCCCTAGTGAACACAGAACAGAAATATTTATTTAGTACTTCTGCCTTCTCACTGTCCTTCTGTACTTTTACCCCTCCTGAAACTGCTAGCCTTACTATTCTTCATTTAGTCTTTCTCCTTTCTCTTACTGTATGTACCTAAAAAGGGTTTAGTCTCCCCCTCTAACATCTTGTGCTATCCTTTGCTCAGTGTGAACTTTGCCTTTTCTTATTACTTTTCCTGTTTTCCCTCTGTGCAATTATGTAAGTTTCACTGTCTTCATCCTTGTTTGATGTTTTATATGGCTTGTAGGCCATTCTTTTCTCCCTTACTATAGTAGCCACCTCCTTGGAGAACCACAGGGGTTTCCTCCTCTTATTTGCCTTGCTGATCCTCCTAGAGCACTGCTTGGTTTCCTCCTTGATAGCTCCCTTGAGGTTCTCCCATATTTCCTCCCCCCCATGCTTGAGTTTCTCTGCTAGGCCGATTCTCATTTTGGAAAAGTCTGCCTTACTGAAGTCCAACACTCTGATCTTGGAATGGCTGGTATCCATAGTTGTGTTGATCTGGAAACTGACCATATGATGGTCACTGTTGCCAAGATGCCAGCCTACCTCAACCCTTTCAACCCTGTCACTGTTGGTCAGAACCAAGAACAAGACAGCTCCACCTCTGGTTGGTGAATCAACAAGTTGCTTCAACCCTGCCCCCTGTAGAACCATTACAAATGTCCTGCCTGTTGCTGTCGATGCTGTCTGAGAACCTCAGTTGATGTCTGGTAAGTTAACGTCCCCTACTCTAATTACCTCATCCTTGTACGCCATTTTATGTATCATCTCCAATGTTTCTTTGTCCCCATCTTCCCTCAGTAATGAGGACCTGTACAAAATTCCTAACCTAATGTCTACCCCATTCCTGTCTCAACTGTTGCCCACAGTGCCTCAGTGTCACCTAGGGTCCCCTGGAATTCTGTGGTTTTGATATCCTCCCGGGTGTACAATGCTACCCCCCCTTCCTTTTTCTCTTTCTGTATCTCCTGTACATGTTGAACCCAGGAATGGCCATGTCCCATCCTTGGCTTCCTGTGAACCAAGTTTCCATCACAGCAATGAAGTCTAGGCCATCCTCTGCTATAGTGGCCTTGAGGTCAGGGATTTTGTTTGCCAGGCTTCTGCCATTAATTGCCATTTCTTTCCATGTGCTACCCTCCTTTTTTTTACAAATATGATTTCTCTCTGAAGCCCCTATTTCTGTCATTTCCATGATGGAACTCCGTGGCTCTAGTCTTAAGCAATACTTTTATTAACATATGCCAAGTGAATTTATTTGAACAATGCTTTTTAAAGCATGCTGCAACACACAGGTTCACCAGTACAACTTGATGCATTTTCAGAAGGTTGTTGCTTAGTGGATGCATTTTGTTAAAGCAGTCTTTAGTTCCCACAGAGGCTGTCTTTATACATTCACACCATTTTTTTGCTCAGCCACTGAACTATGAAAATATAAAGTTTTGCTGTTAACTCCATCTCATGTTTCCAACTTGAAGCAATGACAGGCTACATCCTAATGTTTCAACTCCCTGTCCCCTTTTCCCACAGCTGGCACTGATTCATCCTCTTTAGCTGATACTGCCCCCTTCATCCCACTTATCTGTAACTTTCTACTGCCCCTACAGACAGAACACACACACACACACACACACTACCCCCATTCCCCAATACTCAGTCACATAGTTGGTAATCACTAATAACGATGGACTGTCCTGTAGTTGGTTGACACTGAAACACCACTGTATTACAGTTTAGGAAGCATCTCAGATCTATAGAAACAAGGATGAATTGGACACAAGCATACAGTCTTTCATATATACTGGACGTAGATACATAAATACATACATTAACCAGTCTATTGGAGAATAATTACAAAATGAGTGAAAGCAAAAAAGAGATGAGGAGTATAGATTGCAAATGTGTCCCAAAACCCTAAAATGATTCAACCCCAAAGCACATTTATGGAAGCTTCATCTATATTGTAGATTGAAAATACATGTGTAACCCCTTTGTTACCCGGGGTTACTAGAATCCCAGTAAGACCCAGTGGTAGGCAGGGAAGGCAGCTTGTGAAACTCCAGTTAAATGGGTTTCACACTGTCTCACTCTGTCCTCAGTCACAGCTGAGACTTGAGAAATGACATCATAATAGAACTGTCACAGCTGCATGAGCCACATTTGGAATCTTCAGCTCAGAGTAAGTTTAGAACCTTGGGAATTCAAAGTCAGTCTTCAGTTTGTCCTTAAGCAAACAAGAAGGACACCAGTAGTGTCTGTTTACCCCCCTCCCTTTGGGGGGGGTGAGGAAAAGTTCTTTGTGGGTTTCAGGGGCAATCCCCTTCTCCCACCTTGTGAAGAAAGCTGCCTGTTTTAATTTAAGTTCAGTCT
Source organism: Neoceratodus forsteri (assembly GCA_016271365.2). Taxonomy (NCBI): domain Eukaryota; kingdom Metazoa; phylum Chordata; order Ceratodontiformes; family Ceratodontidae; genus Neoceratodus; species Neoceratodus forsteri. The sequence goes on from CM057455.1 coordinate 707,402,212, forward strand.
GTTCATGTATAACAGCAAAGGTTACAGTTTTCGCCTGTGGGGCACCTGCAACGAATGGGTGAGTGTTTGGCCCCATTGGAAGGGCAAACAACTTATTTTCTTCAGTTGGATTTCAAGTATTGGGGATTGCTATTTGGGAGGACTATGTCAACTAGGACAAACAAATAGAGCAGTCATCTGTTTAAAGTGTTAATGGATTAAAGTTCATTGTAGAGGGGGTGCTTCAGGTCATCCACCGTCAATCTACATTTTAAAGTCTAAAGTTCTGTGTGTCCAGAGAAATGGCCGGGTATGGGCTGTGGGAGCTGGAGGTGGGAAAACCCCCCATCTTTAGTAACCAGGTCCACCTCTACAGATTTCTTCTGTGTTTTGCTACTTATCATCACGCTTGGCCAGTGATGGGGTGGGTACCCCAGATGTGGGTCGCAACTAGAAAATCTCTAGAGTCACAGACTCTAAGTGGTGTGGGAGCCACAGGATGGGAAAATTACTCCTTGTTGGATGGGAGTCTCCTTGTTGGATGGAGTTTCGATTGGAAGTAAACAAAATCTGTCTAGAGTCATAGACTTCAAGTGATGTGGAGACCACAGTTTGGGAGCCTCCTTGTATGATGGGATGTCTTTCCAAGTAGAGTTTGGGTTCATTCTCTTCAAGTGGACCCGTCAGTCGAGTGGCGGCTTGAGGAGCCGGGCCAGTCGGGCTGTGTATCCAATGTGCATGCAAGGTCCGGACTGAGTGCCTGTGGGTCCAAAGCCAGACAACTGTTGTATTGTGTTCATTCCTCAAATGGACCGCTGTGTTTAACCTCTAATCTGCATTACAGTTACGTAGCCTTTGGGGACCATACAGAGCTTTGTTTATGTTCAGTGAGTTAATAAATAAAGCCACACTGAAAAATCCCAATTCTGGTTCTGGACATTACAGTTATTGCTTCCTGTAGTTGGATTTACTTGGGTGCCTCTGTGCAGAGTAGCCAAACCTAGGTCTCTTGTGCCAGGTAACCTCATCCTTCCCCGAACCTGTAGATACCATAATATCCATGTTACAAAAATGGAGCATATGCCTTACAAAAATGGAGGCACCGCTTTGGATTTGTTTGGGAAGGAAGGTGCTTGGGCAAGTAGGCTAGCATTTTGGCTATCTGCCAGTCGGTAGCCCCAAAAAGTTGAAGCAATTTCCCTAGTGTGTGCTGTGTGCTGTGAATCTTGTGCTGCTGTTTAAAAAATGCCAACTGTTTACCAAAGAGCTGTAAAGCCAAAGTGTGTGTCCTTGTCCTGCATCAACGTAGTTTACAGCATTTGTCAGTTTTAAAGTAAAGTTCTGTGAAGAAAAGTGTGGAAAACTAGGGGTAGCAACAGAGAAATTATGCCCTGGACGTTGGAAATGCTTTCTGTGCAATGCTAGAGACTGCAGCGTTAATGGCAATGTTACATGGTTGAAATGGGATCCCGCCATGGAGTCATTTGGAAAAAAAAAAAGTGCATCTTTTCAGTTTAAATTTGCCTGCTCGACGATCGCCATGAGGAGAGGAGCCCTCGTGAGGAAGAAGAGGCTCATTTGCATGGTGTCGTGTGGTTGGTCAGTTTGCCATTAGTCCCACCCTTCAGCCAGCTCTTATCTGTCTGCTTCAGCATTCGAGAAGGAGACAGGGAGTACTGCGTGTACTGGCAGTGGAGGAGCATTCGCAAAGTGTTCAAAGCGCTGTAAACAGTAGAAAAGTGACTTTCCAGTTAAAAATCAGGCTCAACCCGCTTATCGATCGTGGGATCAGTGAATTGTGTGGTTAATACTAAAATCGCAGAGACTGCCTGCCCGTTTGCAATCTGAAGCCTTCAGAATCTGGCTGCAGGCCATTTTACCCCATTGCATCAATCTGCTTCAATAACAGTGAGTAAACGATTTAAAACTGTTCAAATCAGTGATTTTCAGAATGCCATATAAAATGCGTGTGCAGCTGTGTAGTCGCTTTGCAAGTAGCGATTGTGTGATGTCCTGCTGGCAAGTGCAAGTCTGTAAAGCCATTAAATGTGTGCATAGCAATGAAAGTAGCCTCAGTTTAAAGTTTGCAGCCAGATAGAGGCTATGGGTTGTAAAATAAGTGCAACACTAGTAAAAGCAGGCAATCCTGGGCTGAAACCTGAAGTTTTAAAAGGGACTGTAATTAAATGAATGTTGCCAGCAAGTGAAAAGTCCAAGGAAAATCCTGTAAATGTGTGAACAGCCAGAACAGAGCAAGTTGTGCAGTTTGAGTAAAAGTTATTAGTAGCTGATGTAAATCGGGTGCGCAGTGGCTTGACCCAGAGTCTGAATGTTGATGCATAGGAGTGCTGCTGCCGCCATTACAGGGTGGGGTAGTAAAGTAAACACAGCAGCAGAGGAGCCATTTTAAAGCTACAGAGTGTGTTCATTAAAGTGAGACTTTCAGTTACAGTGAACTTTTGTTTGTTTTTCTGCAGTTATGGCCTCAGGATCAGCTCGTTACCCAGATCATGCCCGGGTTGCAGTAACAGCAGCAGTAAATAGATTGAGAGATATTGAAAATTGGTGCTATAGAGGGCAACTCCCTCCTGATGTGGCAATTCCTAATTATCCAGTGCATGTATGCCAGATGTGCTTGATTGCTGGAAGGGATGTCTTCATGATTCCTCACTGTGCTGGTTGTCTACAAAAATATGGCTTGTATAAAGTACCTCAAATTCGTTTGGCTCCCGCATGGACACAACTTCAAGAATCTGCAGTTGGCAGCACACAACATCAGGCGGAGCCTGTGGAGGAAGGTCCCCCGGTGGAGTGTGGCACAAAGTTAGATAGTGCAGAATTAGAGACTGAAGCTGAAAATGAAGCATCAGATGCTGGATCTCAGAAAGCAAGTTCAGATAAAGCGTCAATAGTCCCCTGTGTGGGGGGCCTAGCCCAAGTCTCGAAGGTGAAGATGAGATGCGGGAGGCCTTTGAATGGGAGGTGTCGACCTCCGCTCCCAGTAATAAATGGATTGTCTCAGGGGTGAGAACTACTGCTCACTCCTGGGCTCAGATCCTCAGTGAAGAGGAAGATGAGGGGGAACCTATGTGGCCTTGTGAGATAGGAATGGGTACACCACCTCAAGATCTTGCCTCAGAGGAATGTGTTCAAGAAGGTGGTGATGCCACTGCCCTTGCTTCACCAGAAGAAGAAGAAGTCAGGGATCCATTTTTAATTTCATTGAGGATGCAAAGCTGGCAGAACCAGGACTGGCCACCCCCCAGCCAGGCCAGCGGTCTCAGATTGACCAAAGCAAGTAAAGAGGAGAGACTGGTTCATAGAAAGGCCAATGAAATCTTTGGTATGACCTTTCCTACCATTCCTCGGAGAGTCTGGGAGGAGATTGAGAACTGCAGGAAATCCTGGTTCTGGGATGAAGCAATGAAACATGTGCATCCTGGGGCTAACCAGCATGTAAAGAATAGACTGTTCCACGAAAAGTGTACACAGTGGAAGACAGGCAGGACACTGTTTATGGACAGAGTGAGAATAGTGGATGGAGAGGGATGCGAAGTCTCCCACTGTGTGAATTATGTGCGTCCAGATGGAGTAGTAATTCAAGCCCCTGACCCCCTCTACTATTGGCCTCAGTGCAAGCACTTCCCAGTAATTAAGCTCGTGCCTACAAAATAGAGAGCAGAGCAGTGGTAGTCAATACTGCCACATCTACACTGTGAAGTAACCTTATTGAACTTCTAATATGAATAAACAAGAACTCAGGTGCCCCATATTCTTCAGTCCACAGTGTACTGCCCTATTCAGCAACCATCTACTGGTACCACCAGATGACTTCAGATCCAGAGAAGGCACCAGCCCAGCTGTTTTCCTGTTCATCGCCTGGTAATCGGATGACGCTGGACCAGCTGTTTCTCTTTTTGTTCCTGTTCTAAGGTTCCTTCTCCAGTTATGACATCAGCCCAGTTGTTTCCAGATGTGCACTCCTGTGGGTTCCCGGAAGATGTCCACGCAGCTGTATCAGAAGAAATGCTGCCAGGGAGAGTCTTTGGCAGGGACCTGGTTTGTGATGTTCGAATACTTCAAGAGGCTGGTGAGTCAGAAAAATTCTTTTTATTCTGTCTTTATGACATTGCAATACACACCTTACACTACAGACTTCAAACAGTGTGTGAACTGCCCGGAAAGACTCTCCCCTTCGGGGTTATTGCCTTAAAGAACTGTGCTTCACGGGGCTCCGGCCCAGGAGAGACTCTTTAATGGACTGGCCTTCGGGCCTTGTAGTCACTAGTGGGACATTTAGGGCATTCCATCTAAAGGTGTATTGCTACCAATGTCATTGTACTTTAATGTAAATACTGCTTTCTACCTTTTTCTAAAAAAAAAAAATCTTTTTCTCTTTTTGGGATTGTTCAGTGCTTTTTCTGTGTGGTAAGGGTTGCTGTTGCTGTTGTCATTGTTGTTGTTTAGATAGACTGTACATGCAGATTAGGATTTTTTTTTTTGTCTTTTCTTACAGGTGTTCCTGGAAGACAGAAGAGAAGACAAGAAGAGGAGGAGGGGCTCATCGGAGTCCCTCATCGGTGCTTATGGTGTAGAATTTAAATGTACTGTGTTATTATTGCTAATGGTTGTAGTTGCAGGCTGCCCAAGGTCGGGGAGGTCCCCGAGTTTTTGGTTTTTATTTGGGAATATTATGTTAGAGGCAGATAGGTTTTCCCTAGAGGGTTAGGGGGGATAGACAGGCTGTGGTCCTGAGTGGCCGTAGGGATTGCAGTGCTGATCTATCAGGGCTATGCTCTGGACGGTTCTCCCAGAGCCACTAGGTGTCCATAGTACGTGGATAGAGTAAAGGCTGATATGTCAGCTATAGGCCTCTAGGCCCTTAGTGTTGCCTACCTGTGCTTGCACATGGTAGGAGGGGGCCTGATCACCCCCCTCTGCAGGTAACACATAGGGTGGGATGGCCTAAGGCCGGTGCATAATGACTGGGGACAGTCATTTTCCTGGTCAAGGGCGAGTGTAACCCCTCTGTTACCCGGGGTTACTAGAATCCCAGTAAGACCTAGTGGTAGGCAGGGAAGGCAGCCTGTGAAACTCCAGTTAAATGGGTTTCACACTGTCTCACTCTGTCCTCAGTCACAGCTGAGACTTGAGAGATGACATCATAATAGAACTGTTGCAGCTGCATGAGCCACATTTGGAATCTTCAGCTCAGAGTAAGTTTAGAACCTTGGGAATTCAAAGTCAGTCTTCAGTTTGCCCTTAAGCAAACAAGAAGGACACCAGTAGTGTCTGTTTACCCCCCTCCCTTTGGGGGGGTGAGGAAAAGTTCTCTGTGGGTTCCAGGGGCAATCCCCTTCTCCCACCTTGTGAAGAAAGCTGCCTGTTTTAATTTAAGTTCAGTCTGTTCATGTATAACAGCAAAGGTTACAGTTTTTGCCTGTGGGGCACTTGCAACTAATTGGTGAGTGTTTGGCCCCATTGGAAGGGCCAAACAACTTCTTTTCTTCAGTTGGATTTCAAGTATTAGGGACTGCTATTTGGGAGGACTATGTCAACTAGGACAAACAAATAGAGCAGTCATCTGTTTAAAGTGTTAATGGATTAAAGTTCATTGTAGAGGGGGTGCTTCAGGTCATCCACCATCAATCTACATTTTAAAGTCTAAAGTTCTGTGTGTCCAGAGAAATGGCCAGGTATGGGCTGTGGGAGCTGGAGGTGGGAAACCCCCCCCATCTTTAGTAACCAGGTCCACCTCTACAGATTTCTTCTGTGTTTTTGCTACTTGCCTCATGTGCTTGGCCAGTGATGGGGTGGGTACCCAGTCGTGGGTCGCAACTAGAAAATCTCTCTAGGAGTCGCAGACTCTAAGTGGTGTGGGGAGCCACAGGATGGGAAAATTACTCCTTGTTGGATGGGAGTCTCCTTGTTGGATGGGAGTTTCGATTGGAAGTACGAAAACAAAATCTGTCTAGGAGTCATAGACTTCAAGTGGTGTGGGGAGCCACAGTTTGGGAGCCTCCTTGTATGATGGGATGTCTTTCCAAGTAGAGTTTGGGTTCATTCTTCAAGTGGACCATCAGTCGAGTGGCCGGCAGGGGAGCCGGGCCAGTCGGGCTGTGTATCCAATGCGCATGCAAAGTCTGGGCTGAGTGCCTGCTGCGTCCAAAGCCAGACAACTGTTGTATTGTGTTCATTCCTCAAATGGACTGCTGTGTTTAACCTCTAATCTGCATTACAGTTACGTAGCCCTTTGGGGGACCATACAGAGCTTTGTTTATGTTCAGTGAGTTAATAAATAAAGCCACACTGAAAAATCCCAATTCTGGTTCTGGACATTACAGTTATTGCTTCCTGTAGTTGGAATTACTTGGGCGCCCCTGTGCAGAGTAGCAAAACCTAGGTCTCTTGTGCCAGGTAACCTCATCTTTCCCCGAACCTGTAGATACCATATGTATATCCATGTTACAAAAATCGGCATATGCCTTACACATGAATATGAATATTCTGCTTGCTGGCATTCCCATGTACAGTATCATGGTACTTAGGGGTGTGCAAATACATAAACTGTGTATTTGTTGAATATTCAGTGAATACTAGGGGTGGGCAAAAGTTGCAAATTCTGCTTTAGTGGAACTTTGGTGAAATTTTACAACTTTCATAAACGTTTCCAAACTTCTGCCTTTGGCAAAATTGGAAATCTTCCGTCCCACCAAAGCAGAGCTTGAAACTTTTGCCCGGCTGTGTAAGGTGTGACTCCTCACAACCTCCACCATTTAACTTGTTCCGTATAGAGGAGACATGCACGGGTTGTTTGAAAAGAAAAAACAACAGAGAGACTTAATAATTCCATTGCAACAAAGCTCACACTAATTATTTGTGTGCTCCACCATCCACTAAATGGCAAGTGGAGCTACAAGAGTAGTTGAAAATCCTCAGGGAGAAACACAGAATTGGGATTCCCCCTCCCTCACTGAGCATATCATTTATCCTGTAAGTGCCTAAATACCATTTCAAACAGACCATCAGGATGTTTGTGGTGACTCAAATGTCACAAGTCTAATTGAAACATGGAGAGGAGGGGAACATCACTGGAAATAAGCTCCTTGTGTGTTATTTATTTTCAATGTCAGGTCATGGGCAGAACAAGCCACAATTCCCCCAACTGAGTCTTCATGTTATCCACATGACTCACAGCCAGGACCAGCCCCCAGAAAACAGCACTTCTCACAAAAGAAAATGGGATGAAGTTTTCTGATTCTCCTGAATATTTCTAAGTACTACTGCAGTATCTCAATGTGACTTTCTACAACCCCACCTGCTCTTACCCTCAGTGCTTGCAGTAGGAAAAGATTTATTCTGGACTAGCCAAAAAGTGCAAGGGATCTCTTACCAAATAGGAGACACACCAACAGGACCCCCGAAAAACCTCCGACCGGTTTCACAAAGGTGTCCACATGACGTCTTAGCAAAACCAGTCGGAGTTTTTTTGTGGTTGTGCTGGTGTTTCCCCTATTTGGTGACCATGTTAAACTTTTGTAAATCCTGTTCGCCCTACCCAGACTCCAGAAATCCTGTCCATCCTGTTTGCACTAACTCCCCCCACCCAAAATAAAACTCCTTTTCTTTTTCTGAACCCATGCAGATTCCACATGGATGTCACCATGCCATTTGCATCTGCAGTACAGAACATCACACTAGACCAAACACACATGGAGAACACAAAATAAAAGTAATAAAAAAAGGAAAAGAAAACAAATTTGTACCAAAACAGTCCATCTACATATTACAGGCATTCCACTGGGACTCAAGGTCTGTAGCATCTGCATTTAAGCAAGTGATGATCCTAACATAGTGGACACTGTATGCCTTTTTAAGTCCATGCCTGCTGCAATCTTGCCAGGAAAGGAGAGTACTATCAAGGTGGAAAGTTTCTGCTCACTGTTGGCAAGAGGGGAGAGGAATTCAAACCCCTCATACTTGCAGATGGCCATGTGACAGAGTTGTTAACCATCCTAGAACAACACCAACAAATTGGTGGGATAAAGAGTTTGAAATTTTAACTTATGATCTCAAAGTGCTTCCAATAGCAGGTTGTATTCTCTTCCATGAGCAAAAGTAGTTCATTTGCTTTCTCCAGTTTTGCAGAAGCAAAAGTCTGACTTTTGCAAAAATTCTGTCAGTGAAAGGTTTTATTTTCTCACATCTGTAGTGAATATACTTGTGGTATTCAGGTATTCAACTATGCTGGCATTTGACCATAATGTAGTACATTTATTAAAAATGCTGTACACATAAAAAATATCCAAAAATAGATAGAAGAGAAATGTTCTGCTCAGCTTGGGTAGAGGGTAATACTAGTTTGTGAAAACATACTATATTGATGCAGAGTCAGACAGTGTTAAGTGTAGTTTAAGGAAAACACCAGATAACTTAGTGCGTTTTCCTGCCGGGGAATCTCTATGCCCCTGATTAGCATTTCTGTGTGTATTTATATATGTGTGTGTGTGTGTGTGTGTGTGTGTGTGTGTGTGTATATATATATATATATATATATAGTGGTGCCCACTGGGTATAAATGCCTGGCACAGCCTTGACTGGTGTGAGATGAAGGCATCATGGGTACTGTCAGGGTACTGTGCAAAGACATTGATGATGTGCCCTGTTGTATTGCACACCACCTGGCAATTGATGGAATGGTAGCCCTTCATGTTGATGAAAGCATCACCACCAACTCCAGCTAGCACATATATAGCAACATGGGTGCAGTCAATGGCACCAAATTACAGCTGGGAGGTGCACGACCCAATAGAATTGCTGCATGGTTTCTCTGCTCTCCCCTGTCATGCTGGGGAATATGATAAATTCACCAACGTGTGGCAGAAAGGCAACCAGGAACTGGGTTAGGAGGTGCAAGGTGGCCAACTTTGATATACCGATTGTATCTCCCACCAGCGTTTGGAAGGACTCAGTGGAGTGAAAACACATCGCAGTCATCACCTTTTCCTCCACTGCCATGGCATGGCTGCATTTTGTGTTAGACTGCAGTTGGTCATGGAGAAGCTCACACAGCTGCCTCAGCAAGACCCAGGTTATCCTGTATCAGCCCACAAGATGGTCATCAGGGAGTGTCTCAAATGAGACTCTGTGCAGGTACATGGTGTTTGCAGTGTATCTCCTCCTTGGCCTGCAGTGTGGGCCAGGGTGGGCCTGATCTCTCTCTTCTTCCTTCAGCACTTCAGTCATGAGTAGCACCAATACAGCATTACTTGTGACTGCCATCTTGCTTCCTAGTGTGTCCATGCCTACCTCTGTGGTTTGCCCTGACTTTAGACATGCTTTTTATAGGTGGTAATTTACACCATGCTATGGGTGTGCTAAGTGGCCTTGCATGCTGCCAATCCTTTGACTATGGCTTAGCGCCAATATACAGGTCCCTGCACCTTGGTTTGCACCTTGCATACATTATCATTTTGTGCTGGCACTACTGCCTTGTGTCTGAATTATTTACACATATGAATATGGTTGCCTGGTGCAAATTCTATGCTATCATGGCACAAAAAAAAAGCTTTTAGGAGGCAGTATAGCACAGAGGTTTAAGGCTCTGAGCTGCAAACCTGGAGAACTGGGTTTGAATCCCTCAGCCCCCACTTGCATACTGTGTGACCCTGAGCAAGTCACTTAACTTCCTTGTGCTCCCAGGTCACACCTGTAAATAAACTTTAGCTTAGTGTGTCTCTCGTGGTAAAAAATAAAATATATTTTGTGCCCGGTGCTATGTTTTGAATATCTGGTCCCAGATGTACAATGGAAAACCCTGCCCGCTACCTGATTCATCAATTTCTCCATCTGACTGCAGTATGCCTCATAGATACTGAGCAAACTGTAAAAGAAAAAGTAGTTTGTGGTGGGATGTGGCATTGAGGTTGCAAAAAATGTACAAGTCTACAGAATCCCTTATCTTCAACAATAGAATAAGGTTACAAATCTAGTGCAATCATCTTACCTATGAGCTGCATGATGTGAACAGATGTGGGGTGAGCTGGCAAAAGCTGTGCTTGGGCCTGAAATACTTCCATTATTATGGCATAGCCTTGCTCTTGGCACTGACTCCACAATGAATAAATGCAGGTGATTTAGTCTGTGTCTGTGTGTGCAGGGTGGTGGGATTCCACCATGAACTGCACATCTGCTGTCTCAGCATTTTGAACTGGTTTGTGACAGACCTAGTGTTTTGCCTTCCAGAGTAATGGGCAAGGTCTGGAAACAAGATTTTGCTGGTGTTTAGTCACTTGCTGACTTCTGAACTACAGAATGGAGTGGTGTGATGAGACATCAGCAGGGACTTTATTCAGTAGGTCATTCCAAAGACATGTTGTGCTCAGTATATATATTTACCACTGCTGAAATGTTGGCCACAGTGTGAATACACAGCTCTCCTTTTATCATCCTTCTGCTCAGAAAAATATGTCCAGATATTACTGGAACCTGAACTTGTACCTCACCTCATCACCTCAACACTATTGTATGCTGTTTGTGCCCATGACCACCAGATTCAGTCTGGAGTGGTGTAGAAGATTGTTGTGAACTGACACCAGATGTAGTATCAGAGCCACTACGCTGTGCAAAAGTTAGGATGAACAGCTTAGTTTTTCTAGCAAGAGGATGACGTGACAGATCAGAAAGAACAGTGGCAGATGATTTGTGTCTCGCTTCAGCAGCTATTTTAGATCATTTTTGACCCAAGTGCTTCCTTGTGGAATGGGGTGAGGACTCAGTTTCAGTATCCTCAGACTTACTTGGGTCATTGTGGTCAGAGAAGTGTCATGAAACACATCTTCAAGCCTTTTTAAATCTTCTGGGGAAGGACCCTATTCTGACCCATTTTACATTGCCTCACTGTCCTCATAATGCTTACAGGAACTGCTTGGATTTAACCACCAAGACCATGGCTGAATACTTCTATCATGAACTGTGGCTATGATGGTACCAGTTGATTTGGTGGTGGTGGTGGTGGTAATGGTAATGGTCTCAGCAGCAGCAGTAATGAAGGTGGTAGTGATGGTGCCAGTCGCAGGGCAGTCTGTAACCACAGTGGCTGGGACTGAGTGCCTAGAAAAATGGTGACTCAATTTCTGTGACTGTTATCATGGCTACCTAGCAAGGAGGGTGGCCAGACACTGGGGTCAGCAAAAACCACATCAGGAACTCACACATATATGCAGGTGCTCCAACGGGGGTGGCAGAGATGCAGGGGAGGGATGGCAAGTGGGAGGGGTTGTAGTGAGCAGCTGCCGAGCTGGATTGCTGGCATCATGGGGAAGGTGGTCGGCTGGGAGGCACGGGGTACCAAGTTCTGGGCCAGGGTTGTGGGGGGTTTTTTGCTGCCTGGTGGCATGTATTTCCTCCAGTTCCCCCCCCCAACATGCACCTCCCTGGAGTTGAGAATCCATAAATGGGGGGGTGCAGGGCAAAAGCCCCCCCCATGGGGGGGTGCAAGGGGGGCAGTTCCCCACATGAAAAATGAGACCTGTAGGTCTCAGGCGCTGTTTTCTGTGCGCTGCCACTGTGCATCACCAAAATTATTTTTCAGTGATGTACACTCGCCATATTAGTGATTGCTGTTGCTTGCTCGCTATTATAACATGGAACCCAGTAGCAGTATTGGAGGCAGTGCTGATGGTGGCACTGGCAGCAGTTGTGGAGGTGGTAGTGATGGTGGCAGCTGATGTAGAAACAATATCAGCCACTACAGAGGCTGAGACTGCATTGGAACAGTGGCTGTGGCCAGATTACTAGCAGTACTAACACTGGTTGAAGTAGCAACATGTCTGGTTGGAATGAAAGGGACAACAGGACCACCAGTCTATGTCTAACATCAACCACTGTCTGTATCACTTTTGGAGGGGCTTGGCCACAGACATTTTTTGACTATACTTTGTATGACATTTTCACTCATCAGATAAATTGCAAAAAAAAAGTGGAACAATGTTTTCAAATATTTACTTATATTTTATTTTTCTGATGCCATAATCAGTTTTTCCCATGCAATGTAAGCAAAAAATTTGAATTTATTTTTCACATCAGCAGGAACAAGAAACAGAAAGAACTACTGTCATTTGCTTATACAGCAGTGGCAGTCAGCGAATGTAACTGATGGCTCAGACAACTTCTTTAGCATCTGGACTCTGGAGAGAAAAGGGCTTCAACCATTTTTTTTAATATTGTTGTTTGTGACTTTTTATTGTAATAGCAACTACAGTTAGAAAGCTAAGTCTATGCTGCAATGGTGCCCCCAACCTCTGCTTTGCCTGCTTTAGGTTACAGATAACATCTGCAGCTTCTGCAGACAAAAGAGTAAACATTTCAACAATTATTTTACATTGTGGTCTGCAACTTTTTACTTTAACAATAGTCTGAAAGCTAAATCTTTGCCACACACATAGGTGCCTCCCTGGCCCCTGTCTACACAAGGGCACAGATAAAGTCTGTGGCATCTGATCCAGAACAAAAAAAATCATACATTTTTATATTGTCTTGTGCGCGCAGCACAGACAGCATATTGGGGTTGCTTGAAGTGGAAGAGCAGGTTTTGGAGGCGCGGTTGTGTTGTGGCCAGTGGCGCCACTGCTGTTTTGGGCTTGGCTGTGTGGTACGAATGAGATTGAATGCTGTCTATGACAGCAGTTGCAAAGTGTGCCACCAACTTGAAACATTTTAGCTGCTGCAATGAGGGAACTCCACCTCATTTCAGGACATGCCTTCCCCGGTGTAACATTTCAATGAGACATGGCGGCGGCTGTGCCATCCTCCTCTCACAGTACCCAGAAAAGCTGACATCAGTGGTGCCCAATGCCACTGTCGGAATCATTATGCCCCCCCTCCCTAGTTCATTTGCAGGTGGAGGAGCAGAATCCCCATCTACATTATGTCCCATGCCAGTTGTTTGCCGAGGGGGATGCCCAATCCCCTTTGGCATCATTCCCCTCTGTCTCTGCCAAACACCCTTTTTTATTTGCTGACGGGGTGCCCAGTTCCCATTGGCTCCAGTATCCCCACCCCAAATCATGCAAGTGGCATGATGGGAGCCAATCCCAGTGTGCCAAATGTACCTGTCAAAACAAAAACCTTCCTGCAATGATTAATTTTTTTTTAACCTGTATATTAGAAAATGGTCCCTCACTGTCTGCGGCTCCCTCCCCCAACCTGCGCCCACCCACTGCATACCCCACCTCCCCACACAGCACCATCACCCGATACCTACCTCAGGAGCCCAGCGCAACGATTTTCAGTGGATCGGGAACACGTCTGCACTCTTCAAAGCCAACTGCTAACTGAAGAAATGCCGGTAAGCTGTATAATGTCATAAATAGGGTTTTCTCAACCGTGGTACATATCTCAGGCATTTTTAGGAATTTTAGCACCAAATTTTCAACATGGGGTTATTGGGACCCCTCCTCATGAACTCAGTCACTGTCATGGCATTATTTGGTCCCAAAAGGTGATTTTGTGGTCACTGCGTGGAATCACCTTTTTGGACCAATTAATGAAATGACAGTGCCACTGTTCATGAGGTGTGCTCTCAAAAAGCCTATGTTGCAAATTTGGTGAAAAAAATCCCCAAAAATGACTTTTAAGAGCATGCATTGCACAGTTTCCATGCACTCTTGTAACTTTGTGAATCTGTAATATTTTCACTCCAGATTTTCAACATTAGCATTTTTCCACACCTCCTTATGAACAGTATAGCTGTCATTTTCACATCCTGGCTGAAATGTGTTTTCACATTTCCAGCGCAGAATAGCGCGGTCACTGTGGGAAATCAGTGTTCAGGACAGCTTAAAAAAATCACAGTGACACTGTTCATGAGCAGAGATTCTAAAATGCATATGTTGCAAATTTGGTGACAAAAGTCAATTAAATGACTGTGCTATGAGCACGCGTTGTACAGTTTCAAGGCACCCTTGTTACTTCACATATTTGTAATATTTTCACTCCAGATTTTCAACATTGGCATTTTTTCACACCTCCTTATCAAATCAAATCAAATCAAATCAAATCAAACTTTATTTATAAAAGACACCTTTCCAAAACCAAGCATCTGTATATAAAATAATAAAATCAATAAATAATTAAACAATATTAAAATTAATCTAAGGCAGCAGCATTTAAAAATCATTGTACACAAGGCTAAAAAGATGTGTTTTGAATGCCCCCTTAAAGCTTTGGAGCAGTACAGCTGTCATGTTTCACATCCTGGCCAAATTGTGTTTTCACACTTCTGGCACAGAATAGCACAGTCGCTGTGGGAAATCAGTGTTTGGGACAGATTAAGAAAATCACAGTGATACTGTTCATGAGCAGAGGTCCTAAAATACCTATGTTGAAAATTAGGTGATGAACGGCCATAAAATGACTGTGTTACAAGCGTGCATTGTCCACTTTCAACGTACGCTAATAACTTCGATAATTTTTAGTATTTGTACTCCAGATTTTCATCATTGACATTTTTCACACCTCCTTATGAACAGTACAGCTGTCATTTTCCACATCCTACCCGAAATGTGTTTTTGCACATCCGGCGCATAGTGGCACAGTCACTGTAGGAATACAATGTTCAGAACAGAGTAAGAAAATCACAGTAACACTGTTCATGAGCAAAGGTCCCAAAATGCCTATGTTGAAAATTTGATGAAAGAATTCCATAAAATGACTATGTTGCAAGCATGCGTTGTGCAGTGTCCCCGCACAGTCGTAACTTCGAGAATTTGTAATATTTTTACTCCAGATTTTCAACATTGTCATTTTTGCACACCTTCTTATGAACAGTACAGCTGTCATTAGTCACATCCTGCCCGAAATGTAGTTTTGCACATCTGGCGCACTACCGCATGGTTGCTGTCGGAAATCAATGTTCTGGGCAGATTAAGATAATCATAGTGCCACTGTTCATGAGCAGAGGTCCCAAAATGGCTATGTTAAAAATTTGGTGAAATAATTCCACTAAATGAGTGTGTTATGAAAGTGTGATGCACCGTTTTCACACACGCTCAAAACTTCGGAAATGTTTAATATTTTCACTCCAGATTTTCAACATTGCCATCTCTTCACACCTCCTTATCAATGGTGCAGCTGACATTTTAATTTAGTGCAGAATGGCGTGGTCACTGTGGGAAATCAACATTCGAGACAGATTAACAAAATCACAGGGACATTGTTCATGAGCAGAGGTCCCAAATACTCTCATGAGGTGAGGTCACAAAAAGGCCATGTTTTAAAATTTGGAGTTCAAAATACCAACAAATGCCCAGGGTGTTAGGGTTTCTAACCATTACGTCCCATCCTGTACAGACTAACAGGCATCAGGGGTGTGTCTTTGGATTGTCTGCTGTAGTGCTC
Source organism: Neoceratodus forsteri (assembly GCA_016271365.2). Classification (NCBI taxonomy): domain Eukaryota; kingdom Metazoa; phylum Chordata; order Ceratodontiformes; family Ceratodontidae; genus Neoceratodus; species Neoceratodus forsteri. The sequence goes on from CM057455.1 coordinate 707,417,590, forward strand.
ACACCATTGGTCCCCCACACCCACCCTGCAGCCACTGACAGGCATCAAGGTAAGCCTTGGACTCTTCAGTCCCAAAGTTCAACCCATTCTCCTATGCTGCACCCATCTCAATGTACTTCCTTATGAAATGGGGTGAGCATAAGACCTGATGACCCCAAGGCACAATGTGACACTTGTCAGACTCTGCAGGGTAGGGTGAGGTGAAATGGCATGAGCGTTATGGCCAGCAACCCAAACGTACACCCCAATGCCTGTCACTCTCTGCAGGGTGGGGTGGGTTGAGGTCGTTTCTATACTTCACTGATATTCCTATTATGCGTTTCTCTAACTCCTGCACTACCAATGCCAACACCAGCAAGACAACATTTGGCATTGACAAATGCGTGTTTCATATTGTTGTTTCAACTTCTGTTTTAACAACAGTCAGAAAGTTAAGTCTAGGACACAAAGGCACCCCATTGCCCCCTACCCTGCCTACCAGGCAGAGACAATACCCATGGCATCCAGACACAAAAAGAGTAAAGATTTCAACAATTTGTTTATATTTCTGTCTGTAACTTTTTACTTTAAAAGCCAGCAAAAAGCTAAGCTTTGGCCATATGCTAAGGTGTCTCCATGCCCCTGCCTACCCTAGGGCACAAATAAAGTCTGTGGCATGCGGTCCAGATACAAAATACTTCAACAATTTTTTATATTGTTTTTCAACTTTTTACTGCTTTAACAACAGTCAGAAAGCTACAGTATGTCTAGGCCACAGAGGCGCCCTGTTAGCCTCTGCCCTTCCTTCCCAAGGACACAGATAATGTCTGTAGTGTCCGAAGACAAAAAATGTGAAGACTTGAACAATTTTTTATGTTGTTGTTGTTTGTAGTGAAGCCACAAAGTAAAGGTGATGGAGCAACCCCCTTGATTCGATATACTACGCACTGACTGCAGTAGTGGCAGGCAGACAGCAAATGCCTAACTGCAGTGCCAAAACAAAGACTGCAGCATCAGGAAAGCAAAACAAATAAGGTTTTGTTTTATATCAATAATTAGAACAGCTACAGAAAAGCAAGCAAAGATGCAGCCCTTGCACATTTGCAACAGTTTCAGAACACAGTAAACGTACACTAAAGTTTTCACAGATACAGTGGTATTTACTGCCAAATAAAAAAAACCATTTTCAGCTCTGTAGGTCTAAGTCTGAAGAATGCCCATTTTTCAGCCAACTATCCAGTAAGCAAGAGCTACAGTAAACTGAAGTCTAGCCTTCAATTGCAGACAGTCCCTGGCCTGAAGATTACAGCACAATTTGTTCTGTTGCAAAAAAAAAAAAATACTTAGCAATCAGTCAATCAAGTAGAACACCACAGTCTCCACTAAGATTTGTTAAACAGAAAAGTAAAAAAAAAAAGTCTGCCAAAACTACTTTTTCTCCTACATTCAATTCAGAAAAATACAGCTCATTCACAGAGAGCAACAACTTCCTCTCAATGAGAGAGTCTCTCTCTGCCCTAAGGCAGGACACATAGTAAAGTTCTGGTAAGCTCTCTGTGTGGCCTGAGGATTGGCTGAGGAGATCTCACAAGATCTCAACGTATTGCCAATTACTGTCAAATACACTGAATACATCCCAGTATTTGGGTGTTGGGACAGTCGTTGAATATGCCTCATATTCAAGGTATTTGATGGCAGATTCAGACTCGATGCACATGCCCCTACATGTTTGAAAGTTTTAGATGGCAAATACTGCTACAGTCATATTCTTTTGAAAGCTGTGGTGCTTGAGACTGGAGTAAGCATCAGTCAAAAAAGTGATGCAATTTATGCAAATACCATCACAGCTGAAAACATAATAAATTGGGAAAAGCAAAGTCTGTTTTTTTCCAACACAAGAAACAGGTGAGCCACCAAAGATAACTGAGATGTCATGCAAATCATTTTAAAGAAAGATTGCGCTGTTAGTCACAACTTCCATAGACGGTTGCTAACAGTTGTTTGATTTGGTGATTAAGGAGAGAAGACTGCTACTGGGATAATAATGCTAATTATGTCAATAATGTCCTTCTGGTAGCATAATTTTGCAATGCTGTCTTCCTTCTGACAGCAACGTTTTGCAATCTGAGGCAGCCCATGGTTGTGGTGAATACCAAAGTAATAAGTCATGATTGAGGTCTTCAAGTACCTCAGGGGGACTAAATAAGGTAAACTGAGATAGGATATTTCGACTGAAGGAGGGTGGAATCACCAGAGGACGCAGTTGGAAGATTGAGGGTGGTAGGATTAGGGGGGAAAGGAGGAGGAAGTACTTCACCTAGAGTGTGGTGGAACCGTGGAATGCCCTGCCTGGGGAGCTGGTACAGGCAGCTCTGGTGGAGGGATTCAAGAGAGGATGGGACAGGTATAGGCAAGGGGTGAAGCAGAGGCTGGTTTGCCAGGGGGGGGCAGGACTGGGGGGATGGAGTAACAGTGGAAGGAGACAGACAGAGGGCTACAGTACCCAATCAGGGTGCTGAAGCATGAGCAGACTTAATAGACCAGTTGGCCTACTCTACTGGCATCTAGTATGTTAGAATGTTAGTTCATTTGCTAAAGCACTAGAATTGCAATATGAAGAGACATACAAGTGATATAGACAGAAAGGTGTCACAATCAAATGGCAGCTCTAAGACCCGATGGTTTGCCTGTGCACTTTCACTTTCAGCTTTGTGCTAGGATTCTAGATACAATGATGTACTGGAGAACTTAAAAAAATGCAGTGATTGGCATTGTGCAAGATATTGTTCTCTCACACAGTGCCCTAAGATATCGCATTTAATTTTGATGTTTATCCTGCAACATATTGTATGTTGTATAAATAAATATATATTATGATGGTGTGGTAGGGCCAGTACAATTAGGGTTGAGCAACAGGTTCAATGTTAAGCACCTAACTTTTCACCTTAATAGTTTGGGCAGTGTCAATCAATCGCTCCATTAATCAAAATCTTTATTTAACCAGGCGTTCACCATTGAGCAAGCTAATTTTCAAGGCGGACCTGGGTGCAACAAATACAAGATGACAAAACATACATGATAGTTATAATTCACTGGCAAATCAACAACAAGCAATAACAATTGTTGGGGAGTACAGATGAAATACATCAAGGATTCAGATTGAAAGGGTACGAGCAGCAATAGTGTAGATGAGTTCAGCACGGCTCAGTGGGATAGGGCCCAGAAGGAGGTGACTAAATAGCTGGATCCCCAGGAGAGAGAGAGAGAGAGATGTGGGGAGGATTGCCTAGTGGAGGAGGGAGAAGGGGGGGAGAAAAGGTCAGGCAGTGGCTGAGAGCAGGAGCCAAAGAGGAAGATGAGGCAGTATTAGATGAGGGGCTCCATCGGCATGGGGGATCAGGTATTCAAGGGTAGCAAGCACAGGATTCTTTATTGTGATGTGAGTAAAGAGTTTTGAAGGCTGCTACACTAATCTTGTGCTTTAATTTCAGAGTTTTTGTAGATTGTTCCATAGTTGTGGCAGCACATGACTGATAGAGGCCCTGCCAAAGTGGGATTTGGTGTTAAGTAACTTAATGGTGAAGTAGGAAGTACTTTTCAAGGCGTATCTACTTAAGGTACAAAGTGGTAGGCAGGTAGAGATGTAGCCAGGCAGTTTGTTAATTATAGAGTTATTGGTCCAGAGAGCAGTATTTCTTTGGTGTCTGAACCTAAGAGCGGACCAACCTACTGCAGTGTATAGTGCACAATGGTGGGTGGAATAGGGAAGGTCTGTTATGAACCTTAGGGCTCTGTGATAAAGAGTGTCTAGTTTTAGGAGTACACCAGTAGGTGCTTGACTATAGAGTAAAGCAACATAGTCTAGAAGGGAGAGAAAGGTAGTTTGGACTAGTCTTGTCTTGGCATCCGAAGAGAGGAGTTTTTTTATCCTGAAGAAGAGTCCAAGCCTTTGGCGAAGTTTCTTTGTCAGTTCATCTATGTGTTCTAGAAGTGAGAGTCTATTGTCCAGCCATACCCTCAGGTATTTGAATTTAGCTATGTACTCCAACTGTTCACCAAGAATGGTAGATATCAAGGTGGAGAGTCCCAGCCATGGCTGGGTTCGGTAAGTTGGGGAAGGGCCAAAATAACATAGCTTTTATTTTCTTAGTGTTCAGAAGCAACTTTTGGTTTAAAAGCTGGTGCTGCAGCAAAGTGAATTCATCTTGGAGAGCTGTGCATGCCACCTCTGGGGAGGGACCACTGACATAAAGTGCAGTGTCATCCACAAATAGGTGTGTTCGGGCCTTAGTGATAGTTGCATCAATCCTGTTAAAGTAGACTGCGAACAGCAGGGAACACAAAATTGAACCTTGGAGTACACCCCTCAGAAGGGGTTTTAGGGGTGAGATTTCACCTTCAGCTTTTACCTGCTGAGAGCAGCCTATGAGATAGTTCTCAAACCATTTAATAGACAGAGTATCTAGACCAATGTTCGGGAGGTCTGTAAGGAGTAAGTCATGATCAACGGTATCGAAAGCCTTGCTTAGGTCCAAGAATATGGCACCAACAAAGTTCTTGTTATCCAGTTCACACTGCCAGTCATTAGTTACCTTAGCTAGGGCCGTGATAGTGCTGTGTTGTACTCTGAAACTTGATTGTAGTGGGTTGAGCAGCTTTGCCAATTCCAGGTGGTTCCTGAGCTGGGCATTCACAATTTTTCCAGTAGTTTAACCAGGGTTGGTAGGAGGGAGATTGGCCTGTAGTTGAGATCATTGGGATCTCCTGACTTAAACAAGAGGATAAGATGAGCCATTTTCAAGGTGGTTGGAAGATCACCTTGAGCAAGGGATAAGTTAAACAAGTGAGTAATGGGCACAAGAGGACGTGGGAGCCTAGCCTTAAGAAGTAAGGTTCAACAAGGTCTGCTCCGGTGCTTTACTTAACATCCAACTAAAGCAAGAGGTCTTTGACTTCCTTTAGAGTTGTGGACTGAAAGGAGAAGGATGGATTAGAGAAGAAGGTTCCTTGATTATCAGCTCCAAGCTGTGAGCGAAGTGTGCTGGCTGGGGAGGAATCAAAAGCTAACCTTGCAGTGGCAAAGTGATTGTTGAAGGAATCGAGGATTGACATTTTGTCTGTAAGTATGGTGGCACAGGATGATATTTTTGATGGCAAGGAGGCCCTGGCAGGATGGCCATGCATGTTTAATGTAATTTACTGCAATTTTCATTTCATTTCATTTACATTTTTATTGGTTATACTGGAAAGGCATGTGAGCATTACTGCCCATTTACACAAGTGTCCAGTTACATACAATAATCATGTGACATGACATCGGCTGAAATATTTAACTTACAGCTAGGATTAACACCAAGGTACATATCCAGTCAGGACAGTATAGACAAAAGGGCAACCAAGAACTAACCTGGATGATTAAACAAATGCAAAGGTTACATTAGCATTCTGTGAGGGTTTCACAATAATATAATAAACAGTGGGAAACAAACATTTAAGTGCAATCAAAAAACTAGCCAAGGTGGAGTAACAGTACTACAAGTGCTAGAAAGAAAGGGTATGTGCCAGTGGTGGATAACCAGAGGGTGAGGGGAAAAGAGTGCAGTAGGGGAGCCAGATTAGGGCTACGAGCAGGTGCAGGAGTGTGTGAGGGAGAAATGTCTCCTGATATTTTGTTTGAAGGCATTTGTGAAGGGACAGAGTTTTAGTTCTGGGGGACAGAGCTGAAGAGATTGGGTCCAATAAAGGAGAGTGTTTTCTGGCCTTGAGTGGTCTGGGAGAACGGAACTATGAAAGGGAGAGTGGAAGACAGTCTAGTGGTCCTGGTGATGGCAGCTTTCAGGAAGAAAGAGGTGAGGCAATCAGAGATCAGCCCATGGGAGAGTTTGAAGAAGAAGGTGGCCATCTTGTGGTTGAGGCAGGCCTCAAGCAATGGCCAACAGGTGAGCTGATAAAGATCACAGTGGTGTGTGAGTTTAGAGAGGCCAGACACAAAATGAATACCATTATGGTAGGAGCTTTGGAGTCTAGAGAAATTTTTGATGGAGAGGTGGGGAAGGGAGACAAGTGAACCATAGTCAAACACAAGAAGTGGGAAGCTGGAAACTAGAAGGGATTTTGATTCCCTGTTAAGGTAATACTTAGTTCTGTGGAGGATACCAAGGCATTGGTGGGCTTTTTTGAGTGTGAGGCTAGTGTGAACATCGAAACTGAGGTGGCAATCCAAGAGTAAGCCAAGGTACTTGAATTCATTGACTATTTCAATGAAGTTACCAAGCTTGTCATAGAGGGAGAGGTCAAGGCCAAGGCATTGGTGGAGGCTGGAGAAAACCATGAACTTAGTGTTTTTGGAGTTGAGTACTAGACCTTTGGACATGAACTAGGTGTGAAGTCTGCTGAAATTGAACTGGAGTTTGTTAATGAGAGTGATGGGGCTTTTGTCCTGACATAAAAGGGCTGCATCATCGGCATAGAGAATGAGTTCAGAAGAGGTGCAGATGTCAGGTAGGGAGTTATCGATCAGTGAGAAGAGCAGAGGGCCCAGGATGGACCCTTGGGGAATGCCATATTTGATGGAGCAGGATTCAGAGAGGACACCACCAATAATGGTGTGATGGGATCTACCCATTGGGTAGTCCTTGAACCAGAGGCAGACCTCTGGTGAGAAATGGAGGCCATCCAGGGTTTGGAGGAGGACTTCATGATCAAGGAGGTCAAAGGCTTTGATGAGGTTTATGAATGCAGTACCAGTGTAGAGGCCTTCATTGTTGACTTTGTCAATGGAGTGGGTGAATATGATGAGGGCAGTTTCGGTACAGTGGCGAGCATGGAATCCATGCTGGGCCTCCTTGAGCAGGCTGTATTTGAAGAGGAATTTTGTGGTTTACCTGTGGAACACTTTCTCTAAAATTGTGGAGAGAAAGGCATGGAGGGAGATGGGGCAGTAGCTGGATACTAGGTCCTTGGGACCAGATCTGTGAAGAGGTTTAATAATGGCACACTTCCATGCTTTAGGGAAGGACCCCATGCAGAGAAAGTGGTTGAGGATGTTAGTGAGAGGGATGGCTAGGGAGTCCCAGACAAGACAGAGAACTTCAAAGTCAATGTTGTTGGCACCCTTGGATGGTCTTGGATCATTTGTTCTGATTAACTTGACCACTTCAGCAGGGGTTAGGTATCTAAAAAGGAACTTGGGGTGGGAGGCTGAGAGGGGTGCAGGTGTAGACAGGGTAGGAGGGTTGCTGGACTTGTACTGATCGAGGTCATCAAAGTATTTATTGAAAAGGGATGCTATCTCACTTGGCTTGGTGGTGGTGGCCCCTTTGGAGGTGAGACAAATATGTTCTTCAGAAATTCCCCTATCAATTAGGTTGTTAAGAATGTTCCAGGTCCTCCTAGGGTTCCCCTGAGCAGCACATTGTTTTTCCAGGATGAAAGAGGATTTAGCAGATGTTGTAGAAGATGTGCACCCGTTCCTGAGAGTTTTGAAGTCTTGGAGGAGTTGGGGGGGTTTGTGTTTTCTGTACAACTTCCAAGCTTGGTCCTGATTCCTCATTAGTTTACAAAGCTCGGGATAACCCATTCTTGACTAGAACCCTTGACCCAGAACTTCTTAAGCAGGATGAAATGGTCACAGAGGGCAAGGAACTTATTGTTAAAGGCTTCAAGCACTTTGCAGATGTCAGAAATGTTTTCAATGAAGGACCAGTCTTGGGCTAGGGCTGGTTTAGAAAACTCGTAGGAGTCCAGCTTCTTCAATTGCCTGGTTTGGATGAATCTGTGGGGGTGGGGAAGGAGTTTGTGTGGATCAATGGCAGAAAACAACACAGTTGTCACTGACTGAGTTGGAAAGAACTCCGCAGGCGGTGACATGGGAGGGGTGTGAGACCAGGACCCAAACAATGAATGACTGAGATCCCGTCTTCTAGTTGACTCTGGTAGATTCAGTGATGAGTTGGTGGAGGCCAAGTCCAAGCAAGGATTCCTTGGTGGAGTCACAGTCAGGGGACAGCCAGTTAATGTTGCAATCCCCTAGGATAACCAATCTCTCCCTTGTGAAGGGAGGTCTTGATATCTAGGAAAGGGTCTAGATCACAGGGTGGGAAGGAGGGTGGCAGGTAAATCATTCTGACTGTGACCATTGTATCTGCTCCAAGGAAGAGGTTAATCAAGATGGACTCAAGGGAGGAGGTAGAAAGTGGGTGGTCAAAATCGGTGGCAAGGAGGTGATTGGCAACCCAGATGAAGCAGCCTCCCCCACACTTTTCCACTCTGTCTTTTCTGAAGACTGAGTAGCCTTCAAGGAGGATTTCATTGGGGGAGATGTCCTTCTTCAGCCAGGGTTTAGTGAAGGGCAATGACATCAAAAGCATTAGCCACCACCCAGGACTCAATTAAGGTTTTTTTCACCAAAAGGCTTTGCACATTAAGGTGAGGAAAAGTGAGCTGTTTAGAGGGTTTGGGGGAGAAGTGAGGGCTGAAATAGGTAGGGGGTGAGGAGCTGGGGTTGGGGTGAACAGAGCCTGAGATGAGGAGTAGAAGGAGTAGAAGCCTTAGGTGCCTGCAGTTGACAAGTGAAAATTTGGCATGCCTTGTCTAGTGGGTAATGTCTAAACATGTGGAAAGTTTTGTGATGGTGGCTTGTGCAGTTTCTGAGCTCTACATATGTCATTTTCATGTAGACGCCTATTTTTTTCCTATACAATACTAACTGTAACATGCATTTTTGGTGTTGCTGTCATGTATGGCCTACACAGAATGGAATCTTTTTCCAAAACTTTCAGGGTAGAAATGTATTGTGCCAAGGTTTGTTTTTCTGAGCATGCTCAGTAGGGTTTTGGGGATAACATTCTGATATGACACAAAAAAATTCCGTGCCACAAGACCATTTCTGGTTTCTCAGCACTTACTTCTCACAGTGTGAAAACATGTTTTTGTTCTGTGACAGCTGCAATCTTGTTTTTTCCCCTTGAGATAAACATTAAAAAGGTATAATTTTAGAAAACAAACACCAGAACCTGAATTCTGATATATATATATATATAAACATATATATATATATATATACATAAATATATATATCTATATATATATTTTTTTTTTAAATGGCATGACATATCTGTTCTGGGCACCCCAAATCCAGAGTTCCCAGCTTACTGAGAGGAGCGATTCTCCCGCATTCTCTGTATTAGAACAGCAGGACTTTCTTGAATTCTGAAGTCATTGCTGGAGTTGTGCCACTGGCTTCAGTTGTATCAGTGAACTGCTGATGTCCTGCATTCTTTCTTTACATCTGTCTGTCTGTCTCTCTCTGTCTGTCAATCTAGCTATCTCTCTGTCTGTCTGTCTGTCCATCCGTCTGTCCGTCCGTCCGTCTGTCTGTCTATCTATCTATTTAATACATCTACAGTATCTGTTAAATTTATTTGTTGACTGGACTGCAGTTCCCATCCCCAGTACAGCTTCTTTTCTCCTCTCTCCTCCAGGTCCCCGCCCACCCTTCCCAATATTTATGCTTTTACGGTATTATCCAGTATAAGTGGACCAGTGTGCCCATCCTCAGTACCACTTCTCCTTACCCCCTCATGCTGCTATTTTACTTCATCTACTTCAGCTGTTTTCCACCTTCCCCTCAATCAGAAGATCAAAGCCTTACAGTTTGTGAGTCTAAAAGACCATCTGCTTCTAAACTGTTTGTTTTCACCTTGTGCTGTGTGCTTATATCTGTGCCTGTGCTCCTACCTCTGAAGGACAGATTCAAACTACCTGTAAAGCTCTGGTAAACCGGAGAAATGTGACTTTCGCCTGTGCAGAGAGTGGGAGGAGAACCAGGGTCCTGCATCAGCGAGGAAGAGGGGCAGAGTGCTATAAAGACTCGCGCAGCTCACAGAGTGAGCGCTGTGGCGCAAGCGTGAGTGGCGTGAGTGCCACTCTGTAGAGAAAAAATTGCTTTAAACTGGGAACACCTCTATTAAATTTTATGTTAAATGGACATAGCTCACATTAGTAAAGGTTATTTATCTTTATTCGGGGATTATTGTCAGTTTATTTGGTAAATTGTGAAAGATTTTTAAATATTTGGTTATTAGTATTTTAATTTATGTTAAGGTTTAGGTGCATATAATTTTTTGTATAGAGTAGCAGTTTAAATTTAGGAATTGTTTATATATAAATTTTATTTGAAGTGATCGTTTTGAAAGATGTTACTGTTTAGCCTTTTAGGTTGTTCATTTCTGTGCTGCCTCCTGAGTGTTATGATTGAAAAAGAATCTATTACAGCTAAAAAATCTATAAATGAAAAATGTTTGGCTAACTGGTTAATTCCACTTAACAAATCCCCAAAAAATAATGGTAACAAATCAAGAGGAAATTCTTTTCAGGGAATATTAAAAAAAAAAAAATCTCAAGAGGATGCTATAGGCCTTTGAATCATTTTAGGTTTAACACTGCCATTTCAAATTTATCTGGGGCAAGTTGTTTGTTATTAATACTGGGGGGGGGGTCATTGAAATGAATCCAGGGCCTAGAGATTTAAAACTAAAAATTTTTTATGACCTTACACGTAGTATTGGTTCTAAGAGTGATGTTTTGGCAACCTTGTTGAAAGATAATGATCCATGTATATTGGGGTTAAGTGAAACATGGCTTTCAAATAAACAACGAGATGAAGAATTTGGTACTCAGGATTATAAAGTATGGAGGGCAGATAGAAAATCTAGAGGGGGTTGTATCACTTGGTATCAGTTGGTTTTAGGGACAAAAGGAGGCAGAGGCCCATCGAGATTGTCCCCCACATTATTGTGGGACATTATAACCTATTATAAGTTCTCCCTTATCCACAAATCCAAGTTATATTTAAAGGAATTGAAATTAGGTTTGGAGATTAATTCTTTGGGCAAGGTGTTCCACAGTCTTGCTGCTCGTATGTTGAAGAAGTTTCCACTCTTGTTAATATGAAAAGATTGTAGTTCTAATTGTTTATTATGTAGTCTAGGGACTATTTTTCTTGATGAATAAACAAATCCACATTGGGTCATTGAAGTGGGAAATTGACATATTTTATGTGTTGTATGTTGTGATGCTTCTCTTAAAATGTACACTGGGTTACTCAGAAATTGTAATACAGGGTAGTGAAAACAATATTAAATTTTTAGCTGTACATTTGGGAAATTTAGGATTAGTAATTTCGATTGTTTATTCACCTCCAAAGGCAAAAATATCAGATTTGGAGATAATTTTAACTAAAATAATTGATAAAGCAGGAAGTAGACCTTTAATTTTGTTGGGAGATTTAAACTGTGACTGGAAAAATATAAGAAGGAGACAATTGAAAGATATAGTAACTAATTTGGGATTAAAACAACTTATAAAAAAAACTACCAGATATACATCAAATATGACAAATGGATCCATATTAGATCTAATTTTGGTGTCTACTCAAATTGAAGTTGAAGCAACGGGTGTTTTATCACCATGCCTTGGAGATCATAATTTGATCTGGGTTACTCTGCTAAGGTCTCAGTTCCAAAAAAAAACCTGGTTTATGAAGCTAAAAACTGGACAAGGGATTTCAGAAGATTCTCAGAACCTAGGTTTTTAGATAGTGTGAGTAAAATAAATTGGGACCAATGCAAACTAATCCCAGATACTGATACTTCAATTAAATACTTTAGTTAAATTTTTGAAGAAGTATGTGATTTACATGCACCAGAAATTAAAATAAAGACGAAACCTAACAAATTACCATGAATTAATGATAACATTTTAAAACAAATTAAAATTAAAAATAGAATTTGGAAAAAGCTTTAAAATCAAAATTGGAAAAGGATTGGATTTCCTTTAAAGCTGCTAGAAATAAATGTAAAAGGTTAATTAAGTCTTCAAAAATTTCATTCTATAAAAATAAGATAGACTCAAGTACAGATCCAAGACAGTTTTCGAGAGTGGTTAAGAAATTGACCAAACCAGTATGTGATTCCTCAGAGGAGATACTTAGGTTAAAAAATGGTGACACCTTTACTGAAACTCCGAAGGAAATTTGTAATGTTTTAAACAACTTTTTTGTTGACCTTCCAAATTGTAAAATATCTTGTAAATTAGATTCAGAACAAACTAAAATAGAACCTCCACAAAATGGACTTCCCCCATTTAGACTTAAAGTTCTGACTGTTACTAAAGTATATAAAACACTTCAAAACATAAACATTCACAAAACTTTTGGTAATGATGGTTTAGAAGGTACATTTTTGAAATTAGCTGCTTTTCATACAGCACCAATAATCACATATTTATTCAATTGGAGTCTTCAAATTGGATATTGTCCCTCATCCTGGAAATAGAGTAGAGTTAATCCAATTTTTAAGGGGGAAGATGTGGTAGAAGGCCTATAGTCTTATTACCTCTTCTATCGAAAAGTTTTGAAAAACTTATTCTTACCCCGATAATGGATTATCTGGATAAATATAGTTTAACAATTAAACAATCTGACTTTTGAAAAAATTATTCTACTACAACAGCTCTTTTGGAATTTTATGACCTGTTAAATAGATCACTGGGAGAAAATAAGGAGACAGCTGTTATTTTTGTAGATCTTTCAAAGGCTTTTGACCTGGTAGACCACCCCTTACTAATTGAGAGACTGTATGAAATAGGTCTTAGAGATGATCCTTTATATTGGTTAAGATCTTATCTGGACAATCGATCCCAGAGAGTTGAGGTACAGGGATGTTTATCAGAGAGAAAAAATGTTAACAGAGGGGTTCCTCAGGGATTGATTTTAGGACCTCTTATGTTTCTAATATTCATAAATAGTCTTCCATTGATTGTAAAACATACAGAGATTAAACTATATGCCGATGATACAGTAATAATTGCATCTGAAAAAACAGAAGAAATATTACAATCTAATCTGCAGTCTGATTTTCTAAGGATAGAGGGGTGGTTCACCAGGTCAAAGCTAATCATGAATGCAAAAAAAAAATGAATGAAATTTCCACTAAAAAAAGTGGTGATGTTATTCATAAGTTATCCATTCATGCAGAGGATTTAGTTAAGTTAGAACAGGTTAAGGAATATAGTTACTTAGGGGTCATATTTGACGAATATTTGTCTTTTTCAAACCATATTACTGCATTAATTAAAAAAGTTAATAGAAGGGTGGGGGCATTAAGAAGAAGCACTGACTGTTTAACATTTTTAGATAGGAAAAAATTGAAAGATCAGTTGATCATTCCAGTGTTAAGATACGGTGAATTAATATATAGAAACACAAATAAAGTCTTACTGTCCAAGTTAGATAAAATTTACTATCATGTAGCAAGATGTGTATTAAAGTGAAATTATCGGACTCATCGCTGCTTATTGTTGAAAAAAGTAAACTGGTTGCCTTTAGATGTAAATCATCAGAGTCATTGGTTAACCTTAATATATAAAATGAAATACTTATCGGTAAATCATCCAATCTCATTGATATTGTTTTCAGAGAAAAGTTGTCATAAACGGTTGTTAATTAGATCAGTCCATTTAAACAAAATAGTTGTAGGTAAATTTCAAAACAAATACTGGGATAGGTCTTTGTTATACCAAACTGCTGGTTTTTGGAATTCTCTCCCTGATGAGGTGAAAGAAATTACAAGTTTTATTTATTTATTTAGCTTTTGTTTACCAGGTAAGTACACTAGACAAGTATTATGCCTATTTTCAGGAATGACCTGGGAGAATACAACATGAGGAACAACAGTCAAGGAGACATGGCAAAGAGAGTATAGTTTTTTGTCACAGTAAACAAACATGTGGGAAATACATCATTTGACGCTGGGGAAACATATAGTAGTAAGCACATTTCAGATTATACACTCTAGACTAGCTAGTTCAACTGACAGATATATACAGGTCATTATACATAGGAGTGGAGCATAGCTCAAGGACTGGATTGGTCATAATATAACTTATAACATTGTCGTATACACTCCCTAGGCTAGTTAGATCATGGACAGGTATATACAGCTCATCACATTTTTCTAAATATGCACATGTTAGACAGAAACAGAAACACTTGGTAGTACAAGTTTCTACCAAGTGACCACGGTGCAATATGTTATGGTTAGCCTATGACCGTGGAGCAATAATGGGTATAAAAATGCCCAAGGCTTTTTAGGCAGGAGTAGTCAGAAGTCATTGATACAGTGGGGAAAATATCTCCAGGAATTCAATGGAGACTCCCTGGGGAGGTTCAGACAAAACAATTTGACACTTTACTCTCGGGAGGTTTGGGGCAGTCACACTCTGATGCTAGTTTTAGGAAACTCCACAGGGAATTTTGAAAACTCAGATAGGAGAGGGCAGCTCAGATATCCACAGGTAGCGAATTCCAGAGTCTGGGTGCACTTATGGCAAAGTCCTTATCCCCCATGAGGGTTCAGGTAGAAGGGACTTTGAGCATCCCTGATGTGAGAGACCTAAGTTGGTAGGGGGTGGGATTCAGTTTAGGCAGAAGCCGGGACAGCCTCTGGGGGGTGCTAGTTCTGATCACTTTCCCAGAGAGGCATCCTAAACCAAAATCAAGGTATCTAGCTGGTGAGAGCCAGCAGAGTTTCTCATATAGCTCACAATGGTGGGTGAGTCGGGGGGCAGCCAAGGCAAAATGACAAATGTTATTATAAGCAGTGTACCACCGGGTGAGATGTGTCTTTGGAGAGTGAGCAAATAGGTGCAGCCCATAGCTGAGGGAGGGAAGGAGCACACCCTTTGCTAGGGCAAGCCTGGCTGCCGGTATAAGGTTATACTTGCCCTATAGGCCAGACCCAGTTTACAGTTTGCTGCCCTGCAGATGTTAAGGATATAATTACCCATGTCAAGTTGGGGGTCAAGTGTTAGCCCCAGATATTTGATGGAGCTTACTGTGGGTAGTGAGGATCCATCTGTGCTGGTGACGTGTAAGCAGGCTGATGAGGCTTTGATTTTAGCCATTGAGCCAAAGAGCATAGCCTGTGTCTTTTTCAGGTTCAGGACCAGCTTGTGACTAGTAACCCATGATAATACCCTGTTAAAGTCATCGGTCAGGTTCTGGCTTAGGGTAGTGGCATTCTGGGAGTGAGCCAGGATTACCAGATCATCTGCATACATGGTGGCACTACAGCTGGTAGTAACCATGGGTAGTTGATTGATGAAGATGGAGAAGAGGAGGGGACCCAGTACCGAGCCTTGACGCACTCCAGAGGTCACTGGTAGGGGCTCGGAGAGGACTTTATTGATGCAGGTAAGCTGCTTTCTGCCATGTAGATAACTCATTAGCCATTTCATGGCATGAGGGGAGAGGCCAAGTGACCACAACTGTGCACCAAGCAGTTTGTGGTCAACGAGGTCGAAGGCTTTGAACAGATCAAAAAATATTGCACCAGAGAGTTTGCCATGGTCCATGGCTGTCCAGATACTTGATGTAACCAAGATTAAGGCTGTGGTGGTGCTGTGACCCTTATGAAAACCATGTTGGCTGGGGACAAAAGTTCATGAGAGTGGATATATTCCAAAAGCTGCTCAGCCACTACCTTTTCAAGGAGCTTGCTAAGGGTTGGGAGAATGGCAATCGATCAATAATTGTCAGGCAGTTTGGGATTTCCTTGCTTCAGTACAGGAACAATCCTAGCCTCTTTCCAGATGTCTGGGATAGTCCCTAGACCAAGGGATAGGTTGAGGATAAAGGCTACTGGTGAGGCAATGTGAGCAGCACCAAGCCAAGCTTAAGGAGTTTAGGCTCCAGGTTGTCTAGGCCAGGACTGGAGTACTGGGAGAGGCCAGCTAGGTGTTCTGCAAGTCCTGAACTGATACAGCCCTGAGGTGGAACATTTGATGAGGAGCGTGACCCTCCAGCAGAGTGGAGGGAAGGAGGTGGGACAGAGCCTCTTCAGGTGAGAAGAGGGTTGGGAAGGCAAAGAGGTCAGAGAAGTGATTATTTAGGGAGTTGGCAATAGTATGGGGATTATTGCAGGAGACTCCATTTATGACCATGTCCATAACCCCCAGATGGGAGGATCTGCTGACAAGGAATTTAATATCTCTCCAGAACCTCCTGGGATTACTGGCAGAGCTTAGTAGGGCGGACTTGCAAAAGTCCCTCTTTGCTGCCCTGATGGCCTTTTTGCACATGTTCCTGAGATGTCTGTACCTTTGAATAATCATGAGATCACTGGTACCTTTGGAACAAGCCCAACACTTATCTCTCTCCCACATCTGGGCTAGGAGATTCCCATTTAACCAGAGGATAGTGGACCCCCTCACCCTACGGGTGACCTTGGAAGCATGCTTGTCTTGCAAGGCCCCAAAGGTGGAGAGGAAGTAAGAGGTTGCTGCCGAGGGGTCAGTGTCACCATACACCCCAGACCAGTCAGTAACTCTTAGGTCCTCCAGGAACTCCTCAGTATCAAATCTAGAGTAGTTTCTGACATGCTTATTTACTCAAACTATAAAGGAGTTATATACTCACATTTGTGAGTGTTAAATTGCTTTTGGAGGTGTTCTTTTGGGAATCTGTTAGGATTTCTTTTATAATAATTTATATGAAAGTATTCTAGGTATACTATGTTGTTTGTATTATGTTGTTTGCATTTGAATGTATTTAAAATGTGGAACCTATTTGTATGTATTTAGATATGAATTTACACAGGTCTGTCTTGTAAACTGGATTATGTCCAAATGAAATGTATTACCTGTATAAAAATAAAATTTTTACCTACCTACCTACCTTACCCCCTCTCTTCCGGGTCATCGACCCCCATTCCCCGAACACTAGACCTGCACTGGAGTGATCAATACCCAGTGTCAGAATGTCAATGTGTGAGTCACCAAAATAAAGAAAACCATCCCATGTTGATTTTTTAGCCTGTAACAAAGAAAATGATCCATATTGCCAATCTGACCACTCACCGCACCCCACCCTAACCTCTCACTCAGCACCCACATCCCCAAACACACCCCACCCCTACCACACACACTCACTCACTTGAACTCACTCACGTGATGGGGGTAACAGTGGGGGAGCACCTGGGTAACAGTGACCACCAGTCATTGTGGTTTGAAATCACAGAAAGAGCAGAACCAAACCATACAAAAACACATATCCTGGATTTTAGGGGGGCAGACTTTGAGAAAATGGGGAGATACTTGAAAGAGGCATTAAGGGGAATGGGACAGGAATTAGGGGTTGAGGAACAGTGGGCAGTATTTAAAATGGGGATTACAAGAACAACAGAATTATGCATTAAGCAGGTTAGCAAGAGGAAAAGGAAGAGGAGACCATTATGGTTTTCCAAAGAGGTAGCAAAGAAAGTGAAAGCCAAAAAGATTCCATTCAGGCAATACAAAAAGACATAGGCAGAAGGGGATAGGAAGAAGTACCAGGAGAAGCAAAGGGAGGCAGGGAGGTCAGTAAGGGAAGCCAAAGCTCAGACAGAAGAACACATTGCAAAATCAGTGGGAAGGGGACAAACCTTTTACAGGTACATAAGTGAAAAAGAAAGACAAAGGGAGGATAGTGAGACTGAAGGGGAGGATGGGGTCGCGTGGAGGATGACAACAGTAAAGCTGACATATTGAACAGGTATTTCTGCTCAGTCTTTACTGAGGAAGAGGGGGTAATGGGTCTGAAGGAGTACAAGGGGTGAGAATGGTGCAGAAATGGACACAAGTCCCTTCTCACGAGAAAGGGTCCTGAAGGAACTGAAGTAATAAGAGTTGATAAAGCAATGGGGCCAGGCGGGGTGCACCCCAGGGTCCTTAAAGAACTAAGAGAGGTGGTGGCTGAACCTCTGGCTATCCTGTTTAGCTGATCACTGGAAACAGGGGAGGTACCCAAAGACTGGAGGACAGCAGATGTAGTCCCCTTATACAAAAGTGGGAACAAAGAGGAAGCAGGGAACTACAGACCAGTCAGCCTCACCTCGGTAGTGGGGAAGATCATGGAAGCACTACTGAAGGAGAGATTGGTGGAACATCTGGTTGTCAATGGACTACAGGACCCAAGGCAGCATGGTTTCACCAGGGGGCGGTCATGTCAGACCAACCTCATTGAATTTTTTGACTGGGTGACTAGGGAGGTGGATCAGGGGAGGGCAGTGGACATGGCCTATCTGGACTTCAGCAAGGCCTTTACCACTGTGCCACATAGAAGACTATTATACAAACTGGGGAATATGGGTGTGGGCAGGACAGTAGTGTGGTGGGTAGGTAACTGGCTGGGTGGCAGGACACAGAGGGTGGTGGTAAATGGCTGTCACTCCACAGAGGAAGAGTGACCAGTGGGGTACCACAGGGATCAGTGCTGGGACCGGTCCTATTCAACATCTTCATCAGCGACATTACTGGAGATCTGAAGGCAGAATTTCACTGTTCGCTGATGACACAAAGCTCTGTAACAGAGTAGACACACCAGAGGGTGTAGACAGAATGAGAAGCGACCTGCAGAAACTTGAAGAATGGTCAGGGGTTTGGCAGTTGAAATTCAATGCAAAGAAGTACAAGATAATGCATATGGGGCACAAAACCCTGGCACAATATATCAGTTGGAGGGTGAGGATATAGCATGCACCACATGGGAAAGGGATCTTGGTTGTCATCATGATGACCTCAAGGAATGAGGGAAACAGTGTGACAAGGCAGCAGGTAAAGCAAATAGGATGCTGGGATGCATAGGCAGGGCATCACCAGCAGGAAAGGAGGTCATAATTCGCTATACAAGACACTAGTGAGGCCCCACCTGGAGTACAGTGTACAGTTCTGGAGACCATACCTACGTAAGGACATAGACAGGGTAGAGAAGGTTCAGAGGAGGGCAACAAAGATGGTGCATGGATTGCATCACAAGTCCTATGAAGACAGGTTGAAGGAACTGAACATGTACTCCTGGAGGAGAGGAGGGAGAGAGGGATATGATAGAGACATACAAGTATCTTACAGGGAGGAACAGGGTGCAGGAAAACATTATTTTTAAGCGAAAAGATGTTCCAGGACTAGAGGGCATGGGATGAAGTTGGAGGAGGATGATTCAGAGGAAACATGAGAAAGAATTTCTTCACAGAACGGTGGTGGACAAGTGGAACACTCTGCCAGAGGAAGTGGTGGGGGCTGAAACAATCACTGGATTTAAGAATGCATGGGATAGACATAAAGGAATTCTAGAGGTCAGGGGTAAGGGGAAACAGACTTCTAGGAAAACAAACTGAACTTACAAGCTCAAATGGGCTGACTGGGTGGGCCATAGGCCCTTATCTGCCGACACTGTCTATGTATCTATGTATCTATGTAACATGTCCCATGGCGTGGATCCACTTTTTAATAGAAGATATGTCTTGCTGGTGGAACTGCAACTGCAATATGAGAAAATCAGGTAAGTGTGGTTTAATGTATTACAATGGGGTTTGAACTTTGATTCATACCATTTTGCCATATTTACATATTTTGACCCCAAACTTTCAACGTGGTCTGTTTGGGACCCCACCTCATTACCAATGGTGGTGAAATTATGCAAATCTGGCCCTAAAGGTGATTTCACAGTCATTTAGTGAAATTACCTTTTGGGTGGCATTTGAACATTTTCACAACCTTGTACAGTACATAAGGTGGGGTCATAAGAAGGTAATGTTGAAAATTTGTCAAAATTAGTAAAAATGATAAAGTTATGAGTGTACATTGACATTTTTCTACTCTTGATCAGATTTTGATGATTTTTTTATATTTTGACCACAGATTTTCAACATGGCCATTTTCACATCACCTCATGAATGTCACAGCTGTCCTTTATCAGAACCTGGCCTATCAGATCATGGCTAAAATGTGTTTTCACACCATGGTATTGAATGGTGCTTTGACAGGGATTTGAAAACTTTCACCTATGGGGTCATGAGGTGAGGTAATAAGAAGGCTATGCTGAAAATTCGGGGCCAGATATTCAAAAGGGTTGTGCCATGCGCAATAGGGTTGCTCCAGCGCAAGTCTGAATATACGCCATTCTGCGATATTCAGCGGGAGGAAGATGCACCCCCAAATCACGCTGGGCAAGAGCGCAATGATAATGAATGCATGTGCAACTGAGGGGGGAGGAACCATGCATAAATGGCACAGTGTGATATTCAACAACATGCGCCATGCGCAATAGGGGATCAAGCGGAAGTTGCGCGATAGCAGAAATGAGCCAAAATAAAAAGGAACAAGGGAGAGGCGCAAGAATGCTACAGGGAAGGCACATGTGGCAGGGTAGGACAGGAAAGGGCACCCTGAACCCACAGGCACAGGGAAGGTGTGGGTAGCCACAGCCAAACACAGTGAAGAAGGGGGGGAAGTGCCACACAGCACTGAGGCCACCAGAGGAAGGTGTTCCCGGTGCAGGGGAAGTAGCAGCCAGGACAGCGAGGGGAACACAGAAACAGCTGCCGGGGGGGGAAACACAAGCCAGGAACATGGCCAGTGCCACCATCCAGATGGAGCAGTAATGAGGGGGGGTGAGAAGGCAGGCAGCAGGGGGGCACAGCTGTGGAAGGGCCCATCAGTGGTATGCCCCCAACAGGCAGTACCGAGCCCACACCAGCTTCGAGCTGTACAGCAATACTGAGATAGTGGGCTGGCACCACCTGAATTGGGCAATTCCTGAGGCAGCTCTGTGAGCTGTGCAGTGATGTGATGCAGGCACCCACATGACGAAGCCATTCTCTGTCAGTGGAGACAAAAGTGACAGCTTGCATGTGCCTGCTCACCACGGGTACCTTCCAGAGACCAATAGGGGACACCACAGGCATAACCCAGTTGGCAGCATCACACCACCTCACCCAATTCCTTAGTGCACTGCTGCCATTTGCTGCGGAGTACATCCATTTCCACAGCACACCGGCGGAGCGTACAGCAAACATACAGGAGTTCCACAGGGTAGCATGTATGCCTGGTGTACTAGGGGCAATAGACTGCACCCATGTGGCCATCCACACACCGCCTGGCCCCAAAGGGGCTGTAGATATATCAATCGGAAGGGCTATGCAAGCATCAACAGCCAGGTGGTGTGCGATGCCAGGGGGTGCATAATCAATGTCTGTGCCATGCACCCTGGGGGAGCACATGATGTCTTCATCTGGCACCAGTCAGCACTGTGCCACAGATTCAAGAGTGGGACATCCCCACTGGCCACTTAGTGGGTGAGTATGCAAACCACGCAGAAAAACATAGAGCTTGGGAGGGGCATGGTCAGAGGTAACATGGGTATTGGTGTAGATGGCCCAAGGCAGGGCAATGCTGATCACCAAACTAACCTCCACTCTCTACACACAGGTGACAGTGGATACTCACTCCATCCCTGGCTGCTCACACCACACCAGCGGCCCACTACCCCATCGCAGCATCACTACAATAAGGCACATGCCACCACATGCAATATCATTGAGCGGGTGCTCAGGATGCTGAAGGCATGTTTCCATTGCCTGGACATGTCTGGTGCTGCCCTACAGTACAGCCCCGCAAAGGCCTGTGGGCTATTCCTGGCCTGTTGCATCCTGCAAAACATGGTCAATGACTGTGGGATAGTCGTACAGGTCGAAGAGGGGGACAGCGATGGGGACAATGAGGACGATGGTGAAGATGGTGATGGGCAGCCCCCCTTGGGTGACAGGACCCCCGACTGCTCTGGCTGGCACAGCTGCACCAGGACACCATCACAGAGGAGCACTTCAGCCAACCCAGGTAGGTCATAGGGCCATGTGCAACCACCAGTGGCAAAGGCACAACCCACAAACATGCATGGACACACACCAGGGGTGCATGCTGTCAAGGGAAGTGGCCGAGCATGGAACCACACACACACACTGCCAGGGATGGGCGAGGTCTAACATGGCACACGGTCATACACACACACACACACACACACACACACCTCACAAGACATGCACAAAAGGTAAGAGGCACGCTGACCCAGACCACTACCCCTAGCCACACACAGGTCCACAGACCACCATGCCCACTGCCTGTCATTGTGTGTGTGTCAGACGCTGAGCACCATTGCACAGTGGCATACAGCACAATGCAGGCATCATCATGCACATTCCACAGTGGACAGCAGCTGGGAGGGTGTGCAGATGGAATGTGTGTGTGCATACAGGGCCGGGTACCCCACCCATGCATTGCGCGCTGAATGACACAATGCACACAGGGCAGCATCAGAGAGTAGCCATGCTGGGAGACAGGTCAGTCACGTGCCACAGTGCAAAGGCCACCATGGATGCATTGGTGGCCCCATCGAGACCCACCGGCACTGACAGGCTGACCACTGGCCTCAGGGGGTGGCACTGACGGTCCCCCAAGGGTTCCACTGCATGAACACGACCGTGCTCACGCAGGGGTCTGCAGCACATCGAACATGCCTGCGCCAGGCGTGCTCAGGATGCCCACTGCTGAACCCGGTGTCAACAAGGATGGTGTCACATGATGCTGGGAATGTGGGCAGGACATTGCACTGCATGGTGTCTGCGATGCATAGGCTAATAGATGTGTGCCCATTGTGGCCATGACAGCTGTGAATGCCTGTGTTTACCTGTCAATGGCAGCGGTCACATCCTCCCGCAACCGGTCCATCCCTGCCAGGAGCAGAGCCGTGTCTCTGCTGTGCAACTCCTTTGCCTGGCACAGATCCTCACTGAGTACATCCACCGCTGTCACAAGCCGCATCTGCTGATTGACTGATGCTTGCAGTTTGTGGGTGTGCTCATCTAAGAGGTCATCTATCTGATCGGCATGCTGTCCCTCATGGTGTTCATGGCCCTGATGGTCATCACCCCTTGAGGGTGGGCGCTGCACACCAGGGCCAGGCCTGGGTATGTCCACAGGTGGTGCACTGATGCTGCCCCTGACGCTGTACCCCCATGGTCATTGGCCGACTGCTGATACTGCCCCTCCGGCTGCTGCTCTCCAGGGCTCAGTGGTGCCGCCACAGTGGCCGCAACAGTCCCACTGTCCTGGACACACACCAGTGCTGCCCCACTAGTGCAGACAGGCACAGGCTGGGACTGTGATGTCACACAGACCTCCATGGTGGCACCACCCACAGCCATGGCAGTGATGTCACCTGCTGTGTGACCATCCTGTGACCCACACTTCTCATGTCCCACGTTACTGCCCATGATGTTAGCTCCATCATCATTGGTGACTGATTCGGCACCAGCCTGCGTCTCACTATGCTGGCATCCATAAACACTGGCACGCTGGAACACGAGCAAGGCCTCCTCCTCACCTGCTCCACCAATAACAGTCCGGACATCCAGGCGGGCCTACTGTCACCCTGACCCCCGTATACTGGTGGAGGTGGACGGACCCTCCTCCATCTCCATGATGCTGCCCTCAGTGGAGAAGCCCACCACCACTGACCCATGTAGATGCTCAGGAGCTGTAAGGGAAAAACAGTAGCATTACCTCATGTGACCTACCCTGTCCCCCCCAATTGACAGACCATGACCTACCATGCAGTGACCGGCTACCACCCATCTGGAAGCTACCACCCAGAACACCCTCAATGGTGCAATGCTGCATGCTGCCAGCAACCCGCTCTTCCTGTGGGGTCAGGCATTGCACCTCCGGCTGTCCCCCACCGGTCACAGACCATGCTGCCCTGATGGCAGCCACCTTCTCTTTAATTCTCCGCCTGTCCATGCCCATCTTCTTTTTGCACTCCTGCACAGAGCGCTGGTGCCTGCCATGCAGGTTAACAGCACGTTCCACCTCCTTCCATGCAGCAGCATGGGCCTGTTGTGTTCTCTGGTGTCCGTTGAGCAGCGGCTCCTGGTCAAGGTAGGCCTCAAACAGGGCATCTGTCTCTGCCTTTGTGAAATTTGGCCTCCTCTTCCTCCCACGTCTCTGTTCCTCTTCTTCCACCTCACACTCGGCCATGATTCATTCTGTGAGAATGACAGGTGTTACCTATGACTGTGCAGTCCTATGCATGTCCCAAACACCACAGTCCACACTCCCAAACAGCATGCAACTCACCGCAATAGACTGCAGTAACCGACTATAGCCAGTGCATCCCAATGTCGCATTTTTATAGTGCAACTCATGCAAATGAGGTGAGGCGCATCTTTAAGTGGATGCAAATGCAGTGACTGCACCATTGAATGGCTGATTAGATGATTTGCATATGCCGGCTGAATATCGCGCTGTTGCGCTTTGCACAATTGTGTTTAACGTGCTGAGCCAAGGGCGCAGTTCTGTGACATGCGTAGTACACACCTAACTGCGCATGCCTGGGTTGATGACACAGGTGCCTGCCGTGCTGCTGACGTGCTGTGCACCGGAGGCAATGCAGGGCGTGGCCACTATTGTGCCAGTGGCGCTACAGTGCTGTTCACATATATGGCACTGTGGCACTGGGGCATCATAGGCACACTGGGGCAACAGCGCTGTAGGCTGCTACAGGAAGTGGCACACAGGCTCCCAATCGGGCTTCACGCATTGGGTTCCAATCGCGCTGTGGCTGTCTGTGTGCCAGAAACCCATGACCCTGTGCCGACCTTTGCCCCCTGGGCACCATGCATCCTTCTATCCGGCCTGTTTGGTGACAGCAGCGATGCAGGGAATGGCAGCGCTGGCACCGGCAGCATCTGCATGTGACAGGACCGCGCTGCATGCCATCTTGATTCAACCACACTGAAGAGATGGCGCGGAGGCATGCAGTAATGTGGAACCAGGTTGAGCTAGCCAACCTGGTGGCAATAGTTGAGCCCCATGCTGGGGCTTTATATGGAGAGGCATTGCTGAACACGGACAGGAGTGCGGTGTGGCAGGAGGTGGACGATGCCGTGGAGGAGGCCACCGGTATGGGTCGCACAGTGCAGCTGTGTCGCCATTGTTACGGGGACCTGAGGTGTAGGGAACCGGACCTGCTTGCCCACTTGTGGGCACATGCCAGGAGGGGCACGGTGCCACAGCCAGGTAAGTGCCACATCCATACACTATTATTGTCCATACAGGTATCATGGTTGCATGTGTCCGGCACATGGGGTGCCGTCTGGTGTTGGCTGTGGTGGTAGTATCAGGGTGTGGGGTGGATGGGTATGGCTGTGTGGGATTGCACACACATGGGGGCGGGGGGACTTTGCTACCAGATTGTACTGATGTTCCTCTCTCCATATTTGCAACTTAGGACCCAAAGAATGCCAGCAGGCCAGAGACTGGAGGTGCTGCCTGGAGGAGCAGCAGGCCAGGAGGGATAATAGAGGTCAGCGGTGCATGGACCAGCCTGATGATAGTGAGTGCCTTACATCCATGATTACAATTGCATGCTGTATAACTGGGCAGGCAGCGGGGCATGGCCACCTTCCATTGACACCACTGCCATGCACACAACTTGTTACAGTCAGCACTGTCCAGTGGCACTGCATGTCTGGGAGTCCGTCAATCGTGGTCCATGTGTGCACCGGGCACATGGCTGTGGCACTGCCTTCACACTGCATAGCCAAGTCACTGTACGGCCATGGTGGTGCTGTGCAGGACATGGGTGGTGGGTGTGTGCAGTGGTCCACATGGCTGTGGCTGCCTGGGTAGGTAGGTCTTGTGGACACAATCACTGTGGGTGGTCGCACACCATCACAGGGGCATGGCACATGGCTGTATGCCATGCACAATGGGTGGGCTGCAAGGGGCTGGACAGTCACACTTATTGACTCTGCTCCCTTGTCCTAGGTGGACGGTGACTCCAGACAATAGAGAGGCTGTTCATGAGCTGCTCCAGGTGGCAAGGGAGGCACTGGAGCTGCTTCAGAGAATCCACTGCCACAGGATGAGGAGGAGGAGGAGCAGCAGACATTGGTGCCATGTTGAGGAGGACCGAAAGCGCATAGTAATGTCCCCATGCCCCTACTACCACCTTCCCCTCTTTGACCCACCCTCACACCCCTTCTTCCCTCTCCCATATGTTCACCCCTGCCCCTTACTTGCCCCACCTGTTATGTGACCCTTTCCCCCCTCTTGTAAATAGTTGTATGTAGGTTTTGTTACTTCTTTTAAATATAAGCATTTTGTTATGACTGTGGTGGTCTCTGATTTGCAGTGGGCTACAGGTGCTCAGCTGCAGTGGTTTGCAAGGCATCAGGGGTGGTGCATGCACAGGCGTGTGTGTGTGTGTGTGTGTGCGTGTGCAGAGGTGAATTGCCTTTGGTATGGGCATGGGGATCAGTCACTGTCTGTGGTTTGTGTGTTGTACTCTGTGCACTGTATGCCTGTGTGCAGTGGTCCATGGGGCCTGCACTGTGTGCATGGCACCCCTGTCAGACCGTCCGTGGCCTGTGCAGCTGACACCCTTGATGTCTATGATATGCACGGTCTGCTGGCATGTCAGTGGTGGCTGTCCATGCTGGATAACAACTGTACCCAGCACAATGCCAGGTTACCTTCCATCACCAGTATGGTGCACTTCTGTGTCCAGTGGCACTGTGGCCTCTGCTGTTGTTGTCCCCCTTCCATGCTGTCACTTGTGTCTGTTGCAGGGGATGTGCTCCAGTGTCTGTCACCTGTGCTCAAGTGGCATGCAGGTGGCATACAGCTTCATGGTGCCTGCACAGGGTAGCTGGTACACCTGTGCAATGTAGGAGTGTTGGCTATGTGTACACATCAGCAGTGGCCACACACCAGTGGCTTGGTTGACCCACTACTGTGTCCCTGTGTTGGTGTGTCCTTGGGTATGGGTGGGTGTTTGTCCATGCACTGTGTTTCATTCTGTGTGGTGCATGCTTCCATGCTACACTGTGCATGTCTGTGCTGGCTGTTGTGGCCAGTGCTGGGTTGGAATGTGTCCTTGGGAGGGTGTGCAGGGTGCTGTACCACTGGAGGTGGGGTCCAGGGCATGACCTGTTGCATGTGGGGTACCTCGTGTGGCAACACATGGTCGGTCTCTCAGCTGTACCTTGGGGGGGACGTGCAGGGTGGCACTGTGTATGCCGTTTTTGCACTGCTGTCAGATGCCACCCACAGCAGGGTGCACATGATGGGGATGCCTTGCATGGCTCTGTGGTGCATTGGGTTGCATTGTCACAGTGGGGGTGGTGGCATGCATAGGGTGTCCTTCACTATTGGGCGCTACTCCTGGGAAGGGTGTATGGTGATTGTGGTGCAGGGTGTGCTCTGCATTGGTGGGATGGGGTGCCATGGGGTGGTCGGCCCTCCTTGTGTGCCAGTCACAGCTTGCCATTGGGTTTGCTGGGGCACCATGACCTGGCTGTGGGTTGGTTGCTGGTATCCATAGGCTGGTGGTTATTCCAGCTCTCACCTGGTTGTGCAGTGCATGGGGTGTGGTGGATGATGTCTGTTCTGCTGTGTGAACCTCTGCCCATCTGTGGCATGGGTGGTGGGCTCCTGCATCCCTGGTTGTGCTGTTGCATTGCTGACCTGCTGCGGGGGGCATCCCTGGTTGCACTATGGCACATCAGATATGCTCAGCTTCACGTACCTAGTTGCACTATGGCACAGGTGGTGCAATATTCAGTCATTGGCCGTAGGCGCATCTTGGCCTGCACAGTTTTTGAATATCACGCTTCTTGAGCATGGGCACAGTGGACCTGAACTTGCTCCTTTTGTTGTGCACTTTTTTGGCGCAGTTTGAATATCTGGGCCTTGGTGTACTAATATGGTAAAATAACTAAGTTATGACCGAATGTGGCAGTATTTCATCATTCAATGAACAATACTAATTTTCAATATGATAACTCCAAACCTTGAACATAGCCATTTTTCTACACCACCTCATAAATGTGACAGGTGTCATTTCTTAAATCCTGGGCAAGTCATGTTCTCATACTTGTGATGCGAAATGACATTTCAGACAATATACTAAAAATGCAACATGTCTTGTTTATAAGGGGTGTAATAAAATGACTATCTTGAAAATTTGGGGTCAAAATAACAAAAAATATAATTATTAAACTTTGTATGTAGTGCCAGTCTTCAACCCAGTGGGTATGCTTTGTGATCCGTTGCCTGTGACCTGAGTTTAGGGGTAAGCTCAGTGACACAGCTACTTGGTCAAGGATGCTGAGAGGGCACTGTTATGCAACACCTCCAGCCAGCCAGGAAATGAAAGCTGCAGGGTTGCCAGCATGGGCCTAGGTACCATATAGTGAAGACAGCTCTTCTCTTGGTATAGGGCCCTGCACTTCTGCCTCCATGGGTGGCAGAGGGTCCTGTGCATTGCCTGACAGATTGACTCTTTGCCCTGTACATCTGTATCTCTAGCCACATGGAAGTGCAGGGAACAGAGGGCACCACTCTTCCACAGTCTATCAGACAGCCCCATGAATTCTTGACATCCTTTGCTGCATGGAGGTGCGGGGCCTGCAAGGGTCCTGCACTTCTGTAGGGGGACAGAGTCTTAACTTTCTTGTCTTGAGCCCTGCACATCTGCATGTGTTCACACAGGTCCTGAAGAACGGTTCAACTTAATGTCACAAAAGTAGGGAAATGTGGCATTAGGGTTTCAAACCCTAACTACCCATCCCTTCCCCCATCCCCCAAGCAGCAAAAGTGAAAAACATTAAGGTTTTTTTGGGGGGTCTCCTGAGTCTTGGCAAATCAGTGGTGGGGTCTTCCTTGGGGTTGTCAACCCTAATTCCTGCCCCTCCCCCATCTCATAGCCTCCTGTCCAAAGCACTAGGTGCAACTCCAAGCCAGTGCCTCATGCTGATACAGTCTTCAGAGGTAGAAAAGTAGGACTCACCACATATTGCCAACAAAATCTTTTGCACCTTTCTTCATGCAGAACCCTGAGGGCCTGCCTGAAGCAAAGGGATCACATCTGACCTTGTTTACTCAGAGAAGAGGGTGAGCATTATGGTTGACAACCTCAAGGAAGACCCCACCACTGATCTGTCAAGACTCAGGAGACCCAAGACCCTTATTTTTTTTTTCCTTTTGCTGCTTGGAGGAGGGGTTGGGGAGTTAAGGTTGGAAACTCTAAAGTCACATTTCCCTGTTTTTGTGGCAGTAAATTGAACCCTAACTGGTGCATTAATGCAGTATTTTGGGGAAAGAATATAGATGTATAGGATATACGATGGCCTGACTGAAGATGTCAGACATATCTTCATGAGAGGACAATTATATTATGATATTGCATGAGTAGCAAAGTCACAAGTGAGATATTGTATTATCATTGGCTTCTCATAAAGATAAATATGATGGGTGGCATTTTCAAAATACAACATCCATTTCCTGGATGCAGGTTCAGAAATCCGCCTGGGAATTCGACCAAGAATAGTTGGTCTAACCTCCTGGATGGAATTCCGCAGTTGCATAGAAAAAAATGTATAGGAGTCCCACAGTTGCGACAAAAATTGTGGTACACTGCAGGAAAAGTCAAAACTGCATCCAGATGTCTATGAATATGATACAGACATCTGGATGTTTCTGCATAGATACAACATGCATCCAAAATACAGACACAAGTGTTGTATCTGCCCAATAGGAAATCCTGCCTGAAATCTTTAGACAGGCCTTGTCATGTTTTGTTTATACAGACATATTCTGTGCCATAAACATGATTAGGAATGTGTAAAAGTGCTTGTGACTTTGTAATGGATGACTAGCTTTCTACTTATTTTATAGTTGCTGCAGAGCTTGGAGCTGGAGAGTAGATTTCCGAAGCTAACCAGTCATAGTGTTCCTTTTGCTCTTGTTTGGGATTAGCAAGTTCTGAGATCTAACATAGTGTAACAAAGAAAAATAGGATGACATATTCATCTTGAAAAGATATTAGTGGGCTAAATTTTCAAAGCCCCCAGAATGGCACACAGTGCTTGAGCCAAAAAGGATTGACTCTAGGGGCTCCACGTGCCACACCATTCTCCATTCCCCATTTTCAATCACAGTCTGCACCTGAGGGGGGGCTGCCTGTGCCAGCCAGGCTTGTGCCATACTTACAGTGTTCACACAACTGCACCATGGGGGAGACGGAGTTGTGCCATGCTGCAGCTGCAGCTATAGCATCCCCTAATTTGGAATTCCACAAGTTCCACAATGCAGCAGGTCCCAGCTGTGCCTAGGCCACACAGAACTGGCATAATAGCCACAGCACCACTCCTGGGAACTGTGCTGGGGGAGAGGTGTTCCCACACCCACCTGTGGTGGATGGACATCCTAGGATTCTCTAGCATATACATCACCCGGGCAGACACCACCAAGTGTGTGATGGACACAGTATACTGTGGGAACTGTATGGTACGTACAGCACAGAAGTGCAATCTAGGACACATGTCACATGTTTATAAGAGGGGACAACCTTTCTGTTCCTATGGGTGCCATGGTGCATGTTGTAAGAGACTATATGGCCTGTGCCTCCACACAGCACTATGGGGCAACCTCCAAAATGTTGTCACCTGTTTTGTTTCCAATTCTTGCCTAGTCTGGGCACCTTCACTGCCCCAACCCATGTTTCTCATACCACTCATGCTCCCTTTTTGGGTGCTATAGTGCCATGTAGTACTGTGTCATCTCATGCCATGGACTTGGCATGCACAAGTGAGGGGAGAGGATAGTCTCAGACCCAAGGGTATGTTTGCAGTAGCCTACCTCAACACAGTTCCTGAGGTGATGTATGCTGTCTACAGTGTCATGTCATGCAGACGGCAGCTCCACATCTGTTCACCATAACCTCCATACTCCTACTGTGTCCCAGTGGCTTGTACAGTGCAATTACAGTAAGGACACCAGTAAACCTGCATACTGTTACATCAAGAGACAGCTTAAACAATTGTGGAAATTAGTTGTACACAGTGTTGTATACACACCTGTCACTGACCTGTACCACATGTGTACCACAGCATGAGCCCGGGGTGTGAGCAGCACATGTGAGTGATGCTACGGTATGGCACAGCTGATCTCAGCTGCCAATCTTAGCACTGGACAAGACACGCACTCACATGTATTATGTACAGGTACTGGTCACTGGGCCCACATGTCTTTCAAATGGGCAGCCCATTCTGCTGGCATTCAGCTTGAGCATGCTATCCTGATGTGCTCTGTGGCAGGTGGTAGCACTGCTAGTCAGTACTGGTACTGTATAGCAAGTGACACAGACATTGCAGTTGGCTAAGTTCTATGACAGATCTGTTCTACCCCTATCTGCAGGTACAGCAGAGATGACCACTTTCACAGGAATAGGAACACATGCCGTTAGCACTCTGTGTGGTGTCCACTCTGTAGTTCACAACTGTTGTGCATGGACCCTGCCCCCCCAATTGGTGTTGCTGGGATTGGTAGTGCTGGTGGGTGTGGGGGCATGCCACAACACTGTGGCATAGACAACACGTACCAACACCACACACAGCAAAGGCACTCATTTTCCTATTCAAAAGCAGCAGCTGGCAGTGCTGCAGGGGGACCATTAAGATGTGTGTGCATGAGTATGTCCACAGAAGAGTGAGCTGTCAGGTACAGCATGAAGCAATGCCAGTTATAGTTTATCATTGTGCCACAAAGGGGCTGTGTCTGACTGACATCTAGTCCCACCACACACGCATTGTCAGTATCCATACCTTGTGAATACCTTGCAGAATTTCTGCACAGTCATACTGGGGCATACAGTGAAGCAGTTATGTGACTGAGTGTGCCAACATCCAGTGTCTGGGCATGCCACATCATGGGCAGCCAGAATCACCCAACATCTGGGCTGTCCTTCTAGGCGCCTAACTGAGCTCACCTTTCTATCACAGAGCTGGGTTGGGTGTGACACTGTCAGGAACAATGGTCATTTCCTGGCACACATACATTACCCTGTTCCATTCTAACAACACTAATCAGTCATTCTACCCAGCACACAGACCACTACCGAATTGTGGCAGGAGTGTTCTTTCATTTGAGACACCCTTTGTCAAAGCTCTCTGTGCACCATCTCTTTTCCACATAGCACAGCTTTGTGGTACCTGTGGGAATTTTGGTTGCTAGGACCCAAAATCTACTAAAATCAGCACAGGGTCTAGGCATGACCAACATTTTGCTACTGGGGGTTCACACAACTTGCACCCATCCAATTGGCATTCAAAAATCAAGCCCAAAATCTTTTCGTAATGTCTGAGATAACAGTTTGTATCTGACCAGTCATCTCAAAACATGTTGTATACACACACATATATATATATATATATATATATATATATATTTATTTATATATATATATATCCTGTCAATCACCAACAGTGCAAAATGAGAAAAAAACACCTGCTTGCATCACTGAAAGCTGACACAGAACCATTTTTTCTCACACTGCTTCCAGTGTTTCTTAACATCTGCCCTGGTCTTACCTTCACTATATCTCAACCTGATAGCCTGATGAAGACTGAGGGTAGTACTTCTATTGTCCAGGAGCAGTGCTATTTTGTAAAATGCTACAATATGTTATAAAAGTAAGATGAAGTGCTGAAATATTCCTTTACCTTAGCAGGAATGTTCATACAGTAGGCAACACCAACATGAAGCACTTGCGTCACCAGTGACACTGACACAAGAATGAGAGAATCTGGAAGTAACAACTGTGAGTAAAGAAAACTAAACAAATTGATTTCTTGATTTTTAAGAGACTTTTAACTACAATTGATTACAGTTTAAGCCCACTGCATTGTGACTCATTAACTGCCCTGCACACAGTACCAATGACAAAAAGCTGACACAGCGGGAGGAAATGAGGTGTCACAGTGGAGGTCAAGTAGAAAGTCACTAAAAGCATTAAACACATTAAAGCATTAAACTTCAGTGTTAGCTCAGCACAGTTAAAAAGGCTGAAACATGAAAAAAAAAACACTTATTTCTTCTGTTTTGATAATACATTGTATCTAATGGGAGGTGGAACCACCAATGTGATTAGGTAGCACACTAGCAGTAAAGGGTGGGATTGTTGCTAAAATACAAAAAATAAAAATAATGTGAGCAAATGTGAGTTACAAGGTGACAATTCAGTCTCAGGGTTTATGGCACTACACAATCCACTTGATCTTTGGCCTCAGAGATTATTATGTTCCATAAACCCATTGATTGAATTATTACCTTGTAACTCATACCTGTCCATCATTTAGTCTAGGTATATTATAGTTAACTAATGCTCTGGAGTTCAGCTACCTTGTATTACTGTGACTAGCCTGCTGTGGTCCATCATTTTATAAAATTCAGTTGGCAGATAGAAACATAGAAACATAGAATTTGACGGCAGATAAGGACCGCTTGGCCCACCCAGTCTGCCCATTTCCCTACCTACTGGATAAGCTGCAGATCCTAGTTAACCAGCAGCCTACTTCTTCCTACCCCACCCCCCAGAATTGCCCTATGACTATCCCATGCATGCCTGATTTTGACTCCACAGCCTCCTCTGGAAGGCCGTTCCATGCATCCACAACCCTCTCTGTGAAAAAATACTTCCTTAAATTACCTCTGAGCCGCCCCTCCTCTATCTTCAAATTGTGCCCTCTTGTTCTTGCACACCTCTTTTTTTGAAAGATGCTACCCTCTTGGACTTTGTTGATTCCCTTGAGGTACTTGAAAGTTTCTATCATGTCCCCCCTCTCCCTCCTTTCCTCGAGGCTATACATATTAAGCTCCTTAAGTCTCTCTTCATATGTCTTCCGGTGCAGACCCTGCACCATTTTAGTTGCCCTCCTCTGGACAGCTTCCATCCTGTCTATTCTTTGCAGAGATTGGGTCTCCAGAACTGCACACAGTACTCCAGATGGGGTCTCACCAGCTGTCTGTACAGAGGGATAATAACTTCCTGTTTTCTACTGGTGATGCCTCTCCTATGCATCCCAGTATCCCCCCAGCCCTCCTTGCTGCCCTCTCACATTGCTTGCCCATCTTTAGGTCATCTGATATGACTACCCCCAGGTCCCTTTCCATTTTTGTTGTTGTTAGTATCTCACCCCCCATTGTGTACTCTTCCCCTGGGTTTTTGTTTCCCAGGTGCATTACCTTGCACTTCTTAGCATTGAATCAACATACATTTGACCATTCCTCTAACCTTGCCAGTCCTTCTCATCCTTTCCACCCCACCCTGTGCATCAACTCTGTTGCAGATCTTAGTGTCATCTGCAAAGAGACATACTTTTCCTTCCATTCCTTTTGCAATGTCACTTATAAAGACATTGAAGAGGACCGGTCCTAATACTGAACCCTGCGGTACCCCACTAGTAACCCTCCTTTCTTCTGAGTGGACTCCATTTACTATTACTCTCTGTGTCCTATTCTCTAGCCAATTCTTTACCCAGGCTGTCATCTTGGGACCCACTCCCAGGCTGGCTAACTTGTATATTAATCTTTGGTGTGGGACTGTGTCAAATGCCTTGCTAAAGTCTAGGTAGGCTATTTCCACAGCCCTCCTGATCTACTACTTTGGTCACCCAGTCAAAGAAATCTATCAGATCTGTCTGGCATGACCTTCCCGCTATGAATCCATGCTGCCTAGGGTCCTGTGCCCTCTGGCCTCAGATACTCGACAATTCTTTCCTTTAGAAGTGATTCCATCATTTTCCCTATCACTGAGGTTAAACTAACAGGTCTATAGTTTCCTGCTTCTGCCTTGCTCCCACTTTTGTGAAGGGGAAATCACATCTGCCCTCCTCCAGTCCTTGGGTACCACCCCGTCCTCCCATTTGTTAAAAAGGGTAGTCAGTGGTGTCACTAGTCCTACCCTTAGTTCTTTTAGAATTCTGGGATGAATCCCATCAGGCCCCATTGCTTTGTGCACCTTCAATTTTAAGAGTTCTTTCAGAACCCTTTCTTCTGTAAATGGGCCGGTATCAACTTCTGTATCCAGAGTGTTACTACTGTTTGTTTTATGTACCTCCTCTCTTCCTTTGTAAATACTGAGCAAAAATATTTGTTTAGTATCTCTGCCTTTTCAGTCTCCCTCTGCCCACCCTCCCTCCTTTATTATTTATTTTATTTATTTATTTAGTTTTTGTTTACCGGTAAGTTCACTAGACAAGTAGTATGCCTATTTTCAGGAACAACCGGAGAGCCTAAAACATACAGTATACATACATGGCAACATTGGAGAAACAGCATGATACAGTAAAAACAGCTATAACAATGTTTTGTATAAGGGCAGAGATACTGCCACACATAGTACAAATTGTTACAGGACATAGATAAACATTAGAATCACTGAATACGTATTTCATAGACCATCATGGACTCAGAGTGGACAATAGTGGACTGCAGAGTATTACATTACAGAGACTAGGAGCATTCACATCTTGTCGTTTGTTTTAGGTGGGACCACAGGGAGGAGCGAAAGGTCCCATGGGAAGGGGCAGAGTGAACAGAGTCCGGAATGGAGTTCCAGAGCCTAGGCACAAAAGCGGCAAAGTCACAATCCCCCATAAGGGTCCGAGTAGGGGGAACTTTAAGCAACTCGGCGGTCTGTGACCTGAGCTGGTAGGGGATGGAGTCCAGTTTTGGGAGGAGATCGCCAGTCCGACGGTATGCCGTGGCAAGCACTTTCCTGGTGAAGTTTCCTACACTAAGGATCAGGAATTCCGCAGGGGGGAGCCAGTTGAGTTTGTCATAGAGCTCACATCGGTGGGTGAGTTTGGGAGCAGCAAGTGCAAACCGACAGATATCATTATATGCCGTGTTCCACCGATTAAGATGGATTTGAGGTGACCTGGCAAATAGGTGGTATCCATAACTAAGGGAGCGGAGAAGCACTCCCCTCACAAGTGCCAGCCTCGCTCCCGGAGTCAGGTTGTATTTGGTCCTGTAGGCAAGGCCAAGCTTACACCTGGTGGCTCTGCAGATGTTTTGGATATGGCTTCCCATGTCAAGTTGTGGGTCAAGGGTGACCCCAAGATATTTAATTGAGCTCGCTGTTGGCATCAGGGGGCCTCCATCACAAGTTATTTTAAATACAGCTGATGGGGCTTTTAACTTGGCCGTGGAACCAAAGAGCATAGCCTGAGTTTTGTTAGGATTTAATACCAGTCTATGGTTGGTAATCCAGGCCGAGACTCTGCTGAAGTCTTCAGATAGGCACTGGTTAAGGTCAGCAGCATTACGAGCATGGGCCACTAGCACAAGGTCATCTGCATAAAGCATGACTTGCGCGAGAGGTCACATGTGGGAGTTGATTAATAAAAGTGAGAATAGAGAGGTCCAAGTACCAATCCTGGGAACTCCCATGGTCACAGCCCTAGGCTCTGAGAGGACCTTGTTAAAAGCAGGTGCTGCTTTCTACCGTTAGGTAGCCCATCATCCAACTCATGGCATGCGGAGAGAACCCGAGAGCCCTGAGCTGCTCCCCCAGTAGGTCTTGGTTGACAAGGTCAAAAGCTTTTGACAAGTCAATAAATATAGCACCTGACAGTTTGCCCTGATCCATGGCGGATCTAATACTTTAAGCCTCACTATCCCTCCCTTGGTCTTCCTTCGCTCCCTGATGTACCTATAAAAGGTTTTATCCCCCTTCTTAACTGAGTTGGCTATCTTTTCCTCGGTTTGGGCCTTTGCTGTTCTGACTGCCTTCCCAGCCTCCTTTTGCTTTAACTGATACAGTTGTCTGTCCTGCTCCTTCTGTGATTCCTTGTACTTCCTGAATGCTTTCTTTTTCTCTTGAACCTTCACTGCCACTTCCTTTGAGAACCATAGTGGTTTCTTACATCGTCTTGTTTTATTTATTTGCTTCACACAAAGGCTCGTTACCTCTGTGATGGCAGTTTTTATTATTCCCCATTGTTCTTCCACCCCTCCTTCCTGCCCATTTGCTAGTGCGTTCCTTAGGCACTCACCCATTTTGGCAAAGTCAGCCCTCCTAAAGTCCAGTACTTTTGTCTTTGTGTGGCTTGACTCTATTGCTGTGTTTATTGTGAACCATACTGTTCGATGGTCGTAGTTCCCAGATGGCTACCCACTTCTACATCTGTGATCCTCTCTCCATCTCCATTTGTGAGTATCAAGTCTAATATTGCTCCCTCTCGAGTGGGCTCCAGTACTAGTTGTCTAAGGCATGCCCCGTGTAGGGCATCTAGAATAACTGCACTCTTTGAAGTGGCAGCTGCAACTGCACTCAGTTAACATCTGGCATATTCAGATCACCCATCAGCAATATCTCCCCTTTTTCTGCCATTCTAAGTATACTTTCTATCATTTCCTTGTCCATTTCCTCCCCTGAGAAGGGGGTCTGTATACAACCCCTGTGCAGATTGTGGTGCCATTGCCGGTCTCCAAATTTACCCACAGTGCTTCTTCTCCTCCCTGTTTTCCCTTTTGTTCTATTGCTTTGATTTCTTCCCTTATGTAAAGATCTACTCCTCCTCCTGTTTTACCCTCCCTGTCCCTCCTGTAGATAGTGTATCCTGGTATGTTTACATCCCAGTCATGGTTTTGTGTGTACCATGTTTCTGTGACTGCCATGATATCCAGATGTTCCTCCTCCAGCAAGGCCACTAATTCAGGAAGCTTGTTACCTAGACTACGGGCATTGGTACTCATTGCTCTCCATTTTTTGATGGCTTTACCTTCTGTTGCAGCATCCCCCACTGACCGTTCTACCTTGGTCTTTTTCTCATTTAGTACCCTGTTTTGTAGTGAGAAGCTGGGATTTTTCTGCTGCTTGTCAGTGCCTCCCCCTTTGACTAGTTTAAAAGCTTGCCAATGAAGCATTTAAACCGATTGCTCAAAAGACTTGTTCCCTTCCTGGACAGATGCAGACCATCCTGCCAGTATAGGCTGGTGTCCCTTCAGGTGGACCCCAGTCCCCAATGAAGCCAAACCCCTGTGCTCCGCACCATTTATTTAACCATTCATTAAACTGCATGGTGCCAATTACCCTCACCTCACCCATGCCTTTGACAGGCAGCACCTCTGAGAAGGATACTGTGTGTGCTACTTGTCTTAGGCCCCTCCCCAACTCTGCAAGGATAATTTTAAAATGCCCAAGGAAGTGTTCTTCAGTCTGAATCCTGTAGCTCATTTTTAGAGCTCATGCAATAGGGCTGTAGGCTCTGCCTACCTAAAGCCCTAAAAATGGAGATGTTTTTAAATAGATGTGTCCATGGCGATTCACAAATCTATTTTCATTCTTACCTTACTGAGGTAAGACACAGTTTATCTAGATATAGCACTGGAAATCTCCATTTTTAGGGCTTCAGGTAGGCGGAGCCTGCAGCCCTATTGCATGAGCTCTAAAAATGAGCTACAGGATTCAGACTGAAGAACACTTCCTTTGGCATTTTAAAATTATCCTTCCACTACTTTGCATGCCGTCAATTTAACCCTTGCAGTCTTGCAGACTAAACATCTGTGCAGAGCTCAGTCAAATAGATTAATTCTAGTTCTTTTGGAAGACTTGTAGTTCTTCAGTGACTACAAGAAATACTTTTTCTTTTCAATCCAACTTGGTAAGCAGCATTTTGTAGAGATACTGCAAGACAGATAACAGCACCTAACTGCAGAGTAAGTCTCACATTACATGCTTGGTCATCTCCCCCAGAGTATGTGTGTGTGTGTATGTGTGTGTGTGTGTGTGTAGCAATGATTTACAGTACGTTTGAAACATAACAGAAGAATACTTCAGAGAAGCTAATTAACACCAGCATGCTTTTAGCTGAGAAGCCCTTGAAGGGCACAGTTCATCCAGAATTATTAACAAGTAGAGAGCTCTTCTCACATAAATTTTAAACTGTCTCAGTAAGTTTCAAAAAAGCATACTTCTGACAGAAAAAACTTGGGATACTATTCTCCCTAATACATGTAAGATGAGCTTAAAACTTTTATTGCACGTGTCCTTGTGTTTTAAAGAGCACAGTCAATGAAAGACAAAATGCTGAAATAAGGCTTAATTACAAGTTGAAATTAGAATAAAATTTACATGTATCTATATATGTGTGTGTGTGTGTGTGTTTAATATATGAGGGATATGCAATGCCTCTATTGAAAATATCTCTGATGTTTCCCTGAGCGCAGTTTCGCCACTTGTGATGCCATAGGTCAAACTGCTCAAGGGGAAAATATCTGAGATATTTTCAGTGGGGGCAGTGTATGTTCCATTTATGCAGTGGGCCAAGTTTTTATTTTATCAGTGTAATTTTCATTTTTTTTTTAATCGGTATGTCTTTCTTTTTGATTACGGATGACTGAGCATTGTGTTCCGTAAAACTGAACTTTTGCATCACGGCGCTGTGCCATTGTGCTACTGGGGAGAGTGAGAAGAGTAAAAAAAGAGAGAGTTGGTTGTTTTCTTGTTTGCTGGGGTTTGAAGGAAGTTAATGTTTTATGTGAGGCTAAAAGTTTTTTTTTTAAATATTTGAAGTGAAAGAATGTGGGGTGGACAATGAAAATAATGCAGTGTCTTTTGTCTGGTATTTTGGACCTTTAGGAGAGAAGGTAATTAACATTGTGTGAAGCTGAAAGTTTTATTTTTTTTAAATAAGTTACAGTGAAAGAACAGGGGAGAAAATTAAACTGTTCTGTGTGCTGCTGGAGAGAAATGAAACTGCCAGTGGGAGCTGGAATGCAAGTGAGCAGGTGCATTCTGATTGTGCTGCTCATGCTGCCAGCTCCAACCAATCAAAACCTTTGTGAGCAGCTTTGTTAAAGTGCAGATAGTGCCTGGTAATTACCTACAGTGAGGATAAATGTGAAATTACCACTGTAGGTCTGAACAGCCCAAAATACTGCTGTTATTTGCCACTTTTTATCCTCACCCCCATTGCATTAATATATATATATACAGTATATATATATATATATATATATATATATATATACATTAATGTAGCACGGTAATGCTACCATAGTAAGGGTTCAGTAGCCCTTTTAAGGTTAAATGATGAAATGTTGCACCTTAATAACTTTGCCACCATTTAATGGATTTGCCAGAAATTTGGCAGGCATGGGGCATAACCATAGATCTTGGGATCTGGTAACTTTTGTACTTGTTGGATATACAACTGCGGAGTTATTAAGTGACATCTGTGCTCACAATTACATTTTTTTGTGCATTCTTTGCTCATGCCTACAGGTCACACGGTTTGTGCGGCCGGTCCAAAAACTTCAGGGAACATGTGGCCAGGGTCCCCAATGTGCCTTTTGAAGATTTCATGAAACAATATTGAACGGTTCAAAAGTTATTCAAAAAACAAGTTCCCATTATAAGTCAATGGGAAAAGTTAACAAAAAGTTTGACACTTTCTCAAATGCATTTTTTAGTGTTGCAAATGGCCCTAGTAGTGTCGCAAATCCATTTTGTTTTCGGTTACTGATCAGAAAAATGCTTGACGTCTACAATTGGGACACTCTAGGAACACAATTATTTTTGTGTTCACATAGTCATACTCTCAGGATGCTAGTCATGTCTTTATTTTGGGGTTAAACACCCCAGAAAATTGTTTTTAAAATTTCTTGAAAAAGTAGTGTCGCAAAGCAGTGTTGCACATTCGACACTTTTACAAATTTTTGTGAAAGCTTTGGCAAATCACGACACTGTTTTTCCAGGATATGGCAAAATGACAGGAATTCTTTGCCACCCTGCTGCAAAAAAAACAGTTTGGTCTTTTGGACTGAATTTGGAGGGAAGACAGCCAACATCTCACAGATGTGCCTTTCAGTGGTTTGGTGAAAATGTTTTGCATGGATGCAAAGTTATGGTACTCCGAAATTTACATTTTTTCCCATAGACTGACATGGTGGCATCCGCAACGACTTTCCGGGCTCGGATCTCAGAAACGGTGCAAGATACAGAATTTTCATCACAACAACCTAGCCAGAAAAGTCATGAATCATGTGAAATTAAAAAAATTTTCTACATCATACCGTTACTGAGATATTAGCAATTTAGTATTACAACTGCTCGTTTTCTGCTCCAAGGCCCATTATTATGCACACATTCTTTGTTTTCACTGTGTTTCTCAAAGGAGCTTTTGTGGAAAAATAGGGTGTGTGCTCCAGCAGCCGCCCTTCCATTTTCATTTGCATTTGTCTTTTGCTTTGCGTCATCACTGTTCTTACCGTTATCATTTGCATTTCCAATTGCGTTCCCATGCCTGTGCATGTTATGGTTTGCATTTCCATACATGCTTGCATTTCTGTTTCTGTTTCTGTTTCCTTTGATGTTATTGTTGCTGTTAACGTTACCATTTCCATTTAGGAATGCAGTACCGTGACCGTGCGCATTACGGTTTGTTTTTCCATACACGCTTGAGTGTGCATTTGCATTTCTGTTTCCCTTTGTGTTACTTGCTGTCACAGTTATCACTTGCATTTACAACAGTGATACCGTGACCATTCATGCTACCAGTTGTATTTTTGTATGTGCTCGTGTCTTGATTTGTGTCACTTTTCGCTTTGGCATCACTTTGCCCCAGCATTTCTATTTACGGTTGCTTTACAATTTACATTTCATCACAATGTGTGTCACCATTGCCGCTTGCATTTGCATTGCTGTTACCATTACTATGTCACAAAAAAATCACGTGGTGGGAGTGCAGGGCCCTTTGGGCCCCACTCTCCCACCACCAGATTCTATTTACTATTTATAGTCCTCATTCTCAAAAAGAAGGGAAATTAGAGGCAAAAACTCCATTTAATGCATCAGTTTGATTTGTTCCACAGTGACAAAAGTGAGGAAATTTGGTGTTAGGGTTTAATGCCCCCCCTGCAGACCCCATCCGGCCCCAACTGGCATTGGGGTGTGCATTGGGGTTGTCGGTCCCATCACCCCATTCTCCTATAACTCAGCTTCTTTACACATGTAATGGGGTGAGAGTTAGGTCCAACGACCCCAATGCACAGTGGCTGTATGGTGTGAGGTAGGGAATGTCCTCCATACATTCCCAACCCCCTCAAGCATGTGCTGTTTCATGAGTGAAGAGTCACAGTAAAAGAAGGCCCATAGACATTTATGCTGTACCTTTGTGGTTGTAGGGACACAAAGATTAGGAAACTGTGTAGTTGCATGGCATTAGCCAGGAAATGCCTCCCCCCCCACACACAGACACAAAGCAGGAACTGTATCTTGAGTGGATATCCAGAGAAATAAACAGTATGGACATTAATGGTATTCATCCCTGTTTCTAGGGGTACACAAGTTATGACAGTTAGGAGTTATGAGTTGTATGGTATTACCTAGGCAGTGTCCCCCCGCACCCCCACCTTACTGCACATGAGGTACTCTATTGTGAGTGCATACTTTCAGGAAGAAAAGGTTATGGATATTCATGTTACAGCTTCATGATTAACTAACGCAGCAGTTGGAACAGTTAGTTGTTGCATGGCATCAGCTAGGCAATCCCCTTCCCAGGCCAGGTTGTGCATCCTGAGTGTAGAGTGATAGGGTAAGAAAGTCTATGGACATCAACAGTGTGTCTTCCTGGTTGTAAGAACAATTAAGTTAGGGCAGTTAGGAGTTGCACAGCATCAGATAGCCAATCTCCTCCACCCCATTCAGAGTAGATATTGTGTGCTGAGTGAAGACCTATGGTAAAAGCGAGGGCATGAAGATAAACAGCATACCAGATTTATTGCAGTACCAGACAAGTTTTGTGGTTGCAGGGACACAAAAGTTAGGACAGTTAGGAGTTGCACAGTGTCAGCCAGGCAATGCCTCTCCCTTCCTGAAATCAGGCATTGCATCCTGGGTGGAGATTGGCAGGGAAAGAAATGTCATGGATGTAAACATTACAGGTACATGGTTGTAGTAATACAGTACTTGGGACAGTTAGTTGTTGTATGCTGTCAGGTAGGCAATCCACACTTGGGACACTTAGTTGTTGTACATTGGCAGATAGGCAATGCCCCTTCACCCCCCAGCACATACTGAATCCTGAGTGTAGAGTAACAGGAAAACAAGGTACATAGGCAGCAATGGTATACCTTTGTGGTTGTAGGGACACACAAGTTAGGAAACTGTGGACTTTCATGGTGTCAGCCAGGGAATGCCCATCCCCCCACACACAGACACACAGCGGGAACTGTATCTTGAGTGAATATCCAGAGGAAATAAATGGTATGGACATTAATGGTATACATCCCTGTTTCTAGGAGTACACAAGTTATGACAGTTAGGAGTTGCATGGCATCAGCCAGGCAATGTCTCTCCCCCCACCGCAGATGAGGTACTCTATTATGAGTGCAGACCCTCAGGTAAATGGAAGGTATGGATATTTATGTT
This sequence comes from Neoceratodus forsteri, assembly GCA_016271365.2. Taxonomy (NCBI): domain Eukaryota; kingdom Metazoa; phylum Chordata; order Ceratodontiformes; family Ceratodontidae; genus Neoceratodus; species Neoceratodus forsteri. Next base: position 707,460,722 of record CM057455.1, read on the forward strand.
ACAGCTTCATGACTGAATAAGACACAAGCTAGAACAGGGAATTGTTTCATGGGATGAGCTATGCAATGCCCACCCCTCCAGCTAGGCAATGACCCACCTCCTCTCCAGTTGCATGGCATCAGCCAGGCAATGTTCCACCTCCCCCGTTCGTCACTGCACAGAGTGTTGGACACCCTTGGCCGGTGGCCTTGGGCCCAACCACCCGAGGTGGTATGTTATCACAGCATAACACCCAACCTGTCAGGCATTATTCCTTTTGTTCACACTTTGATTGCAGGAACACACAAGTTAGAAGACTTTTGGGGTGAATGGCGTTAGCCAGGCAATTTTTCACTCATGTAGTTGAGTACTGTATGATGAGTGGACATGTAGGCTCAGATATTCAAAAGGGTTGCGCATGGTGCAACAGTGTTGCACCATGCACAACCCACTGATGCGCCCCGGTGCAATATTTAAAAGGGGAAAGTGCGCCACACAAATCCCGATGTGCCAGAGCGCATCAGTAATGTATGCAGGCACAGGTAGGGGGGGCGTGCCCATGCATAACCTGCACAGCCCAATATTCAGCCCGGGTTGTGCAGAGTCATGCATGCACAACCCCTACCTGCGCCTGCACAAAGTTAAGCTCCCAAAAAAAGGAACAAGTGATGGCCGCCCACAGGTGAGCTGCCGCATTTCAGGGTGCAAGAGAGCAGCTGCCACCTGTGGGTGGCCACCCGAGTTCCTGCCGCACCTGAAGGTGCCCCCATGCCCCGATCGCGAGCATCTATAATGGCTCCCCCAAGTCCAATATCCCTGGTGGTACAGTGGACCTCTATGTGCCCCGATCGCTGTCATCACTGTATTCCCCCCCAAGTCCAATATCTCTGCTGGTCCAGTGGACTGCACTGAGCCTGATCGCGGGCATCATTAATCACCCTCCCAAGTTCAATATCCCTGGTGATTTAGTGTACCCCCCACCCCACCTGCCCACTGAGCCCCACCACCCAACTCCCCATCAGCGGGCGGGCGCAGCACCCACCCGCCTGCCGCCCGCCACCACTGACTGACAGCTCGGTAGGCTGCACACTGTTGTTCACAGCATGATATCGGTGTGCAACCATAACAGACTATTAGTCTGGATATGTGAATGAATTCATTCACATATCTGGACTGGAGTAGTATGGTAAGGGCTGCACACCACTGACTCAAGCTGTGAACAAATGGGCATGCAGTCCCACGAGCTGGGAGGGCTCCAGTGGGCAGGTGTGGAAGACCAGATCACCAGGGATATTGGACTTTGGGGTGATTATGATGCCGCTAGTGGCAGTCCACTGAACCACCAGGATATTGGACTTGGGGAATACAGTGATGCCCGTGATCGGGGCACATAGAGGTCCACTGGACCACCAGGGATATTGGACATTTTTTATCTTACGGGACATCCCGCGATTGGACTGCAGGGGGGTCAGTCCCCTATGGCTGCTGCCTGGCAGGGCATCAGGCGCAAGTTGTCGGGAATCGGTGCACCTGCATGCTAATGGCATGCAAATGGGGCTGTAATGAGATGCAAATGGCCCCCGTGCGCCTTGCATAACTTATGGCTCCATTTGCATGTCCCCGTTTGAATATCGCAGGTGCTGTGCTTGGCGCAATGGCACTTGCACCACCGCATCTCCATGCTCCACTCTGTCCACTTGCGCTGGTGCAGTGCCACTGCGTCATGCACAGTGGGGGTGGCCAGGGTGCGATATTCAAGGCTGTTGTGACATAGAGAAGCTCCTTTGAATTTCGCCCAGGCCACACCCATGCGCAACAAAGTTGAGCTGCGCCCAGGCTTGCACTACAGCCTGGCGCAGTTTGAATATCCAGGCCTCAGTGTTTACCTAATGACATGGATATCAGTATAATACTTTCTTTTTTACAGCAAGAGTGAGTTAGTGTACTTAACTGTTGTGTGATGGTACTGAGGTAGTGTCTCCATGAACCACAGCCCTGCTGCCCCCCCAACACAGATCAGGTACTATATCCTGAATTAAGATTCACAGATGAAAACATTGATGTTAATGATTTCCTATGTCATGCTAATATAGTCAGCACTGCAATAACTGTGCTAAATAGCTATCTTTTGAAAACTGCACCAAAAAACCTGTTTTGCAATAAAATATGTATTTATTAGCCACAACATTTTCAATAGAAAACAGAAATACAAATAAAATACGGATGCTTCATCTGCTGTAATATACAAAAAGAAAAATTTTTAAAAATGAAAAAATCCTTTTGTTCTATGAAAATAAATGCTTTTTTATTGACTTTTTTAAATAGCTTGTTATTTAGAAAAATACTGTATTTATAAAAAAATGACATTCATAAGAAAAAAACTTGCTTGAAAAGTTATGAAATGTGTGTTATTAAAATAACAAAATACAACTATTTATAACATTTACTACTATTAAGGGAGGTGTACAGTCCTCTGATTGAGGCAGCCCAGGTAGGAAGCTGGATTGATGTGTAGGCATATAGAGAAGTGGAAGCTGTTGAGCCAGGTTGAGGGGAGATACCCGAACATGGCTATAGAGGTTGTACATCACTGGCCAGGGAAACTGGGTACTTTAACAGGTGAAGCAGTGCTGCTGTCTGCACTGGCACTGGTCGCTGTGCCCACAGGCTTGAGCACAAGGTTGATTGTCACTTGCTGTACCACTAATAAGTCGAGGATTGTTTTGTGCTCTTGACGGAGCTGTTTAATTTCAGTTGTCAGACAGTTAACCTTGTGCTTTAGTCTACAAACACAGTGGCAGTGCACAGTGTGCTGCTTTTTACATGTTTGATCTGTGAAGAGAAAAAAGAAACTATTACGATGTGACAATGACAAATATACTTTAGTGCTTTTGTTTTAACTGTGTTTCTCAATGGAGCTTTTGGAGGACACTTAGGACACTTATGAGCTGCATGGCATCAGCCAGGCAATGGCCCCCAGCACCACCCCACCCCTCCCCCCTCCACTGCAGATGAGGTATTCTATTGTGACTGGATACTCTGAGGGAAAGAAAGGTTATGCATATTAATGTTATAGCTACATGATTGTAGTAATATGCTACTTTGTACACTTAGTGGTTGTATGGTGTGAGGTAGGCAATGCCCTCCATAGCGTCCCACCGCTCCCCCCCTTCGAGCACGTACTGTGTTATGAGTGGACAGTTACAGGAAAAGAAGGGCCGTGGTCATCTATGGTGCATCTTTGTGGTTGTGGTTGTAGGGACACACAAGTACAAAACTGTGGAGTTGCATGGCATCAGCAAAGGAATGCCTTCTCCCCCGTCACACAGACACAGAGCAGGAAATGTATCTTGAGTGGAGATCCACAGGAAATAAGTGGTATGGACATTAGTGGCATACATCCCTGTTTGTAGTAGGACACAAGTTATGAGAGTTAGGGGTTGTATGGTATCATCCAGCCAGTACCCTCCCCCACCCACTGCACATGAGGTACTCTAGTGTGAGTGCATACTCTCAGGAAGAAAAGGTTATGGATATTCATGTTACAGCTTCATGATAAACTAACACACAAGTTGTAACAGTTAGTTGTTGCATGGCATCAGCTAGGGAATGCCCTCCTCCCATAGACCAGGTTGTGCATCCTCCCCCCCGCACAGCACATACTGATTCCTGAGTGGAGAGTAACAGGAAAACAAGGTACATAAACATTAATGGTGCACCTTTGTGGTTGTAGGGATATACAAGTTAGGAAAGTGTGGACTTTCATGGTGTAAGCCAGGGAATGCCCCCCACCCACACAGACACATAGCAGGAACTGTATCTTGAATGGATATGCAGAGGAAATAAATGGTATGGACATTAATGGTATACATCTCTGTTTGTGGGGGGACACAACTTAAGACAACTAGGAGTTGTGTGGTGTCAGCTAGGCAATCCCCACCCACTGCACATGAGGTGCTGTATTGTGAGTGCAGACCCTCAGGAAAACAGAGGGTATGGATATTAATGTTACAGCTTCATGCTTTAATAACACACAAGTTAGAGCAGTTAATTGTTACATGACATCAGCTAGGCAATGCCTACTCCACCACCTAGGCAATGCCTCGCCTTCCCCCCCCTGCCCCCCCGGGCACATACTGTATTGTTAGTGGAGAGTCACAGGAAAAGAAGGGCCAAAGCTATTAATGGTTCACTTTTGTGGTTGTATGGACACACAAGTTAGGAAAGTGTGGACTTGCATGGTGTCAGCCAGGGAATGCCCCGCACCCTACAGCCAGACATACATACAGCAGGAAGTGTATCTTGAGTGGATAGCTACAGGAAATAAAGCATATGGACATTAATGTCAGTGTCAGTGGCTCAGTAGGTAGCACACTCACCTCTGAGGCCGGGAGATCAGAGGGCTGTGGGTTCAGTTCCCACATCTGGCACTTGGGTTAATATCCCAGTACTGACACTGTAGTGCAGCATGAGAGGGGGTGCTGCACTTCTGAGGTGCCGTCTTTCAGATGAGACGTTAAACTGAGGTCCCATCTGCCTGGATTGGTGGTAGTTCAGGTGGATGTTAAAGATCCCATGGCACGACGAAAAAAGAGTAGGGATTTCCGTGTCCTGGCCAAATTTCCTCATTCAGTAAAAATACCACCAACAGCTTAATCTGGTTCAAGGTCAGTTGGCATTCAGCTGTATCCCCCTCCCCCGGGTCGTGCCTGAAAATAGGCAGGATTTGTCTAGTGCACTTACCCGGTCAACAAAAGCTAAATAAATAAATAAATAAATAAAAATGGTATACATCCCTGTTTGTAGGAGGACACATGTTATGGCACTTAGGGGTTACATGGCATCAGCTAGGCAATCCCCTCAGTCCCTGCACAGGAGATACTGCATTGTGACTGCAGACTCACAGGTAAACAAAGGTAATGGATATTGATGGTACAGCTCCATGATTGCAGTAGCACATTAGTTCGGATAGTTAGAAATTAGTAGATAGACATAAATGGTGTTCTTGTGTGGTTGCAGGTACACATAGCTTAGCAGAGTTAGGAGTTGTATGGTATCAGCTAGACAATGCCCCCCCACTCCCAGAGTAGGAACTGCATGCTGAGTGGAGACTCGCAAGAAAAAAAGGCTATGGATATAAATGGTACAGCTCCATGATTCCAGCAACACAGTAGTCGGGACAGTTAACAGTTACATGGTGTCAGCCAGTCAATGGCCCCACCAAAAAAACAGGTACTGCATCCTCAGTGGAGAGTCAGATAAAAAGAAAGGCTCTGGATATAAGTGGTACAGCTCTATGATTGTAGTAACATACTACTTGGAACAATTAGGAGTGGTATGTTGTCAACTAGGCAGTGCCCCCAGCCCCCCACCCTCCAACAGATGAGGTGCACATCTACTGTTCACCTGTAATGATTGGCTAAAGATATACTATGAGATAAAATCCACTGATACTGTTGCCAGCAGTCTATGATGTTTGTGTCAGTTTATGTTACTAGACTTACTTTCAGCACTGGTGCCAGGCTCCTGCTTCACCTGCACCAGTGATGTTGCTCCAGTCTCCCTGACCATTGTAAGACAGAGAAATATATTGTTTAATAGATACAGGGATTTTACATTTGTTACTGGGAGCAAGACAGAAGTAGGAAACTACAGACCTGTTAGTTTAACCTCAGTGATAGGGAAAATAATGGAATTACTTCCGAAGGAAAGAATTGCCGAGTATCTAGAGGCCAGAGGGGCACAGGACCCAAGGTAGCATGGATTCACAGTGGGAAGGTCATGCCAGATGAATCTAATTGATTTCTTTGACTTGGTGACCAAAGTAATAGACCAGGGAGGGGCTGTGGATATGGCCTACCTAGATTTATCAAGGCATTTGACACAGTCTCACACAAAAGATTAATATACAAGTTAGCCAGCCTGGGAGTGGGTCCCCAAGATGACAGCCTGGGTAAAAATTGGCTGGAGAATAGGACACAGAGAAGTAATAGTAAATGGTGTCCACTCAGAAGAAAGGGGGTTACTAGTTGGGTACCGCAGGGTTCAGTATTAGGACCGGTCCTCTTCAATGTCTTTATAAGTGACATTGCAGAGGGACTGGAAGGAAAAGTATGTCTCTTTGCAGATGACACAAAGATCTGCAACAGAGTTGATGCACAAGGTGGGGGGGGGAAGATGAGAAGGGACTTGGCAAGGTTAGAGGAATGGTCAAATGTATGGCAGCTTAGATTCAATGCTAAGAAGTACAGGGTAATGCACTTGGGAAACAAAAACCCAGGGGAAGAGTACACAATGGGGGGTAGAAATTAACAACAACAAGAATGGAAAGGGACCTGGGAGTAGTCATATCAGATGACCTAAAGGTGGGCAAGCAATGTGAGAGGGCAGCAAGGAGGGCCTGGGGGGATACTGGGATGCATAGGGAGAGGCATCACCAGTAGAAAACAGGAAGTTATTATCCCTCTGTATAGACAGCTGGTCAGACCCCATCTGGAATACTGCGTGCAGTTCTGGAGACCCAATCTCCGCAAAGACATAGACAGGAAGGAAGCTGTCCAGAGGAGGGCAACTAAAATGGTGCAGGATCTGCACCGGAAGACATATGAAGAGAGACTTAAGGAGCTTAATATGTATAGCCTTGAGGAAAGGAGGGAGGGGACATGATAGAAACTTTCAAGTACCTCAAGGGAATCAACAATGTCCAAGAGGATAGCATCTATCAAAAAGGACGTGCAAGAACAAGGTACAATTTGAAGATAGAGGGGGGGCCGCTCAGAGGTAATTTAAGGAAGTATTTTTCTTACAGAGAGGGTTGTGGATGCATGGAACAGCCTTCCGGAGGAGGTTGTGGAGTCAAAAACAGTGGTGGAATTCAAGCATGCATGGGACAGTCATAAGGCAATTCTAGGGGGTTGGGGTAGGAAGAATTAGGCTGCTGGTTAACTAGGATCTGCAGCTTATCCATTAGGTAGGGAAATGGGCAGACTGGGTGAGCCAAGCGGTCCTTATCTGCCATCAAATTCTATGTTTCTATGTTATTGTATCTATTTGTTTTTACGTACACCTTTGCTTTACCCGTCTCGTGTACGCTAATATGTATGTTACTGTTTGCATTTTTGTTACTGCTTGTGTTTTAATTTTTGTTACCATTTTCATTTGCACTTTTGTTCGACTTACTGTTGTAGTCAGCATTACTGTCTGACAAAATATCATGTTGTGGGACCTGAGGTGCAGTTTGTACTTGCATGTTGTTACCTAGGGTATTTCCCCAACCCCAAAACAAAAATGACATAGTGGGCACTGTATTCTGAGTGGAGACTGACAGGAAAACAAAGGTTATGGGTCTATACAGTACTGCCCTGTCGCTGGAGTACACACTAGTTGAAAGAGTTAGGAGTTGTACTGTATCAGTTAAGTAATGCCCCTCCTCCTTCCCCACCCAGGCCAGATAGTGCATCCTGACTGGAGAGTCAGAGTTAAAGAAAGTACAGAGACAGTGACGGTGTACCTCTGTGGTTGCAGTTAGACACAAGTTTGAAAAGTTAAGAGCTACATGGCATCAGACAGGGAAAGCTACCCCACCCCCCACTGCATCCCTGCACATGAGGTACTGAATTGAGAGTGCATACTTAAGCAATAAGGCACAACAGGGTGTGGATTATTGGGGGTTGCCCACTCCTTGTATGGTGTGTCACAAGGCACAGCCGAGTGACTTAACCACACAAGATGTGGGTAAATCCCCAATAACTCACTCCCTGGAGTGCCTTTTTGAGATTATACAATGGACCCATGTGTGAAATGTGTTTAATTATGTTGTTTTATAAAATGCATTTCCTCATCCATGGGTAATGCAGGATTTACCCATGGTTATGTTACATGTTTTGACCAATGAGGTTCCAGGATTTTCACACACCATTGTATAATCTAAGTAAAACAAAGGTTATGGACATCAAAGTTACAGGTTCATGACTGAATAAGACACAAGTTGGGACACTTAGTTGTTGCATGGCATCAGGCAGGCAATGTCCCACCTCCCCTGATAAGGTTGTGCATACTAAGTGTACAGTGATAGGGAAAGAAAGTATGTAGAGATGAATGTTGTGTCTCACTGGTTGTAAGAACACATAAATTAGGAAAGTTAGTAGTTGCACGCAATCAGCCAGGCAATCCTTCTCCCTACCCCCTGTTCAAAGAAGATTTTATATGCTGACTGGAGACTTATGGTAAAAGCGAGGCCATGAATGTAAAGAGTACACACTTTTATTGTAGTAACATACAAGCTACATGACTTTGGAGGGTGCACGGCGTTATCCAGGAATTTTCTAGTAACATGTTTGGCAACTTTACATTGACTGGGCACACTCTGTTAATTTAAGGTGATGGATATCAGTATAATATCAAGAGGAAACTTAGTATTCTTACCTGTGGTATGATACTACTCAGGTACTGTCACTGTGACCCACTCCCCCCACACACACAGGTATTATATCCCGACTTGAGAGTCAGATATGAAAACATTCATGTTAGTGATTTTCTATATAATGCTGACAAAGTCAGTATGGCAGTACCTGAGCTAAATACTTATCTGTTGAACACTGCACAACTAAAACTCTCTTTTGTGAGAAGATACTTAATTATTTTCTACATAATTCTTTCTCAGTAATTAGTACTGTGTCAGGTATTAGTCCTTAGTTATACATTTAACACATGATGTGTCTTGAGTGGAGAACCACAGGAAAACTAGTGGCATTTAGAATTACAGAACAGTTGCTGATTATAGAGGTACATATGCTTGGACAATTAGTACTTCTATGTGGTCAGCAAGAGTATGTACTGTGATGATACACAAGGTGGTTCTGCTTTGACAGTGTACAGTCTGAGCAAAACTAGTGCAGTACACAGCAATGTAACAGCAGTTCTGTGGGTGCACAGCATCAAGAGTCCGATGGAGATCAAGTTGTGAGAGTAAATATTATTAATAATTTCTAGTAGAATTTTCTTACCTTCTGACTTGACAATGATGACACTGTCAGAATCTGAATGTTCAGCCTCCACAGCCTCTGGTTCGGCTGGTACTACCTTGCTTTGTGGTTGTGGGCGCCTCTGACGATCTATGACTGAAAGATAGTAATGATTTTTGTTGAGTATGGTCATTCTCATAGTGAGGCAATGTACAGAAATGGAGCATTACCATGATTGGAGTCACACACAAATGGGCATACTTTCTAATAGTGTGGATTACAACAAAACACTGTATTATGGGATTAGCAGCCTTGAGGCTGCCTGGTGTGGTGGGATCATGTGACACCTCAGGTAGTGGATGTACTGAGGCTGTGGTCTTGTACCTCACTGGCTGAGGTGTTATCTTATTTAAGCAATAAGGCATGACCAAGGGTTATGTTAATGGTCTGTTAATCACCTTCTAGTGGTGTACTGTGGCACAAGGTGTAGCTGAGTCCCACATGCCCCTACAGGGTGATTAACTGAGCATTAACATAATACCTGGGGGTGCCTTGTTGCTATTATAATAAAAATGTTTTTAAACGGTGTTAAACCTTGTTCAGCATAAGGCTAAACTCTACATGTATGTTAATAAAAGATTAACATAAGGCTGTTAGAATGTTTGCAGCCAATCAGAAAGCTCCATTTATCAGACCCTTTTTATAATTAACACAACAGTGAGCTTCTTTTTCATTCCTGGAAAAGAAAATGTTATGCTGGGTAACAGATAGTTTCTTTACTCATAGTGTGTTAGGCGCTCCCCCACAGCCGGCTTCCCAGCAACCTCCTACATCTCATGAGCAGGGTAGTACCAGCACAAATCGTTGTCCGGTATCTCCTCTCTGTTCTTGAGTGTGTAGAAATGCTGGTGCAACAGCTTTCACTTCCTCTTGCACATCTCGGGATTCTTAGTTTTCACTTTTAAAACAAGCTGCAAGAAGTCGTAGATGCACCTCCACATTGAATCCAGCTTCCTGTTGGTGTTTCTCATCAGGATGTGGGCATTCCATCTGACCTGGGCTGCCTCAACCAAGCAGCACACCTCCCTCAAACCCCAGAGTCTCATAGCTGTTTTTTGACTTGTTTAAAGCTGTTATAAATAGAGATAAAACAGTATGTTACTGCAAAGTATTGTGAGATGATCATTTTTTGTCCTCTGTATGCACGTTATATTAAGGATGCACAGAGAGGTAAATCTTTGTGATTCTATAGTTATTATAAGACACAATCTTTCATGGGTAGACTAATCGTTAGATAATATGACATTGACAACAAAGTACTGTCTTTGTAATTTTATGTTTCAGTATGTCTGAGATGTATACTGAAACAACATAGCGATATTTTTATAGTATAGTTTATTAACTATGGCTGTATGCATGCCAGAATTCTGAAGATCTGCATGAATCTAAATTTGTGTAGTGGTTTAACAGTAAAATAGCATAGCTTTTGCTTTGTGTGTGTTTTCTGTGCAGCTTTTCTATTTTTTGGCCAAGTTATTTGGCACTTAAATGAGCCTTTTTTTACAATTGTATCTGCTGTAACAGCCTGATATTTTTAGAGTACTGTGAGGATCCCATCTCAAAGGTCACCCAGGAAAAGGCTATTGCCAGCATGTGAGAAGTGCACACCATCTGGTAGGTATAGCCAATCATTACTATATTTTATTTCAGGGTGACATATGGTGTGCATCCCAGCAATGCAGAGATATCTGGATATTTGGATGTTTACCTTTCTGCAAGCTCTGTCAAGTAGGTACATGTGCTGTTCTGCTTGCCAGACTCTACACTCTATAATATCAGAAAGATTGATCTTACAGGCAGGTAACATACCCATAATGGAAGCCAGGTCCAATTTTGCTACTGACACTAAATCTATCTATTGTTTTGTGCACAAATCATTGCCTCTGAGATGAATCATCAGTATGTCAGGCTGAGCTTGAGTCCGCAAAAGTCTGTGCACTGTTGGCATGAGATGCTCGGACCTCATGCCACCCCTGCCAAATCACTTAACAGAGCAATTTGGAAGCTGCAGGTCTCTGCCAAAATCACTCCTCTGAGCATACTCTGAAGCATGCTTTACTATGCTGCTATCCACTACCTACACAGTCCATTTACTTTTTTCTGCCATTCTGAGTTTTTAAGCTGAAAAGTAGAAAGAGAGCTACCAAAAAAATCAGTGTTTGTCCTGCAGTGTCTAGTCATTATTTAATATGAAACTGAAATTTCCCTCTCTCATTCAACATTGCTTTGGTGGGCTGCCCCAAAACACAGTGATTTTTAAAAGTTATTGGTTGATGCTTTCTGATGGCTAACCAACAGAGTGCATGTACTGACTATGACTACACTTAATGGCTGTAGCTGCTGTCAACCAGAAATGCTGAAAGATTTCTTAGTGGGAAAATATTACATTTTAATAGGCTACTTCAAATAATCACAGCTACACAGAGGAATGTTATTGGTTGCCTCTTGTGTTATGATACACGTGGTGCTTGCTTTCTGCCTCCATTTGCAGCTCTATCTGTGCTAGTAAGTACTGCTTGACACTTTGACTTTAAACAGTTATGACTTTCTTTATAGCATAATTGGTTATTTAGATTGTCATAGTCAAATAGAGCAGTAAAAAACATTCTGTTCAATACTATTTTTGTGCTAACAGTTTTTATAATGCTAGAAAAATTGTATATAAAATGTGATGTACTTACTCAGTGTAAAGCAGGGTCTTTCCTTTTTTTCTAAGACGGCTGCTATGTCCTTCTTCTCCACTTTTCAGCACTTGTGATTGGTTCCCTGACATGGCCTGATCAGTGTGACTTTGCATTGGTGGCAGCGTCTGTCAGTCAAATAGGAAGCAGTCTCTGATTGGCTGCGTCTCAAAGAGGGTGTTTAACAATGTCATTTTGCAACAATTTCATGCTCACGACACTATTATTCAACACTTTTCTGTATTCAACACTACTTTTGCAACACTACATTCAACACTTTCATGCTATCGACATCAAATTTTGCAACACGTTCATGCACATGACACCGTATTTTGCGAAAATGTTGCACGTTCAACACTGCTTTTTAAACTTTTGTTAAAAACAGTATTTTTTAGGAAGAAAACTAATGTGGATGTTTTACATTGTGCTAATACTTCAGTTTTTTACATTTTCAGATATTTCTTCTGATATTATTAGTCAGCTTATGTTCTGCAATGTTTGAAAAGATTGTATATAGGTTTAGTGGTGTTCAGTTATTAGAGTAATAATGTTTGCAATCTTTTATAGACAGTACTATTTACTGTTCTTATATGAGACATGGATAGTGAGTGTCACTATGTAATGTCAGGACAAAAAAAGATCAACACTAACATTTTCTTTTTTTCTATTTTATTATACAGGTGTCTGATACTTCTGTAAGATTGGTGCAGACTACTGTGAATTTACAAACAGGGACGATGCCCTCTAAACAGAGATGGAGCTCCTTGCAGAGATGAAACAGGTATCCTAGTACTTCACTGTTGCTTAAGAGTGCTCCAAAACCCACTGATGGTAGCTCAAGATGTAAAATGGTGTTCAGCGTTCCACTCAAGGAGTGACTTCACAGATTGATCACTCCACAGAAAAAGTGCATTCTTCCTCAACTGCAAGGAAAAATGTGTAGCTGAGCAACAGTTGTGCAAATCTCTGAGATGAAACACTCATGTTGCAAATGCAAGTATAAATAAATGTACTAAGTGGCAACGTAAATTCGTAGCTGCTGATGCTTATCTGGGGAAGCAAAAGTATTTTCGGTCACTAGCTTCTAAAGCTAAGATTGACAGACTTATTGCTGCTGTGATGAGACGTGAGTGCAAAAAAAGAGTCATCTCTCTTTGATGACATTGTGTCTCAAAGTACGTACGTTTCTTAATAGAGAACTATTTGTTCTTCAACGATTGTGACGTAAGATGTCACATGTACTTGAGCAGTTCAGGAAAGTTGTGTATAACATAAAGATGAGGCTACAATGGTATCCTGTCTTGAACCTGCACAATTTCTGTGATGTTTTCACAGGTCGGTGGCTGCACACACAGCACTCAGAGGTGTATTTCTGGGAAGAGTAATATTATTCACAGAAAAAGTACAGCAAATTGTGCATTGATGAGTCTGGCAAACTATGTAATGTGCTGAGTGTGTTTAATGACACTACAATGGAGTCAGATGATGAGTGTGAGGCAACTACTCAGCCTCATAAGCGTCAGTGTCTCTCATGGATGTGTGATGTGACTTGCAACCGAAGTCAATCGTCATTTGACAAAGTTGAGCACTTTATCAGCCTCTTTGTCATCACTGATTGTAAAGACAGACATAAACTGTTTGAGAGTATAGACCTTTGTGAGATCCGTCCACATACTGGACTAATGGGTCACTCGCTTGCAAGTCTAGATAGTGATGTTTGCGACAGTGTCTTTCACCACATGCGGATGCTGGGAGTGCATAAGTCAGGCATGTGGAACTTTGTGTACAGGGTCTATGAGATTCGACAAGTCATCACTCAGTACACTCATCTGAATGAGTTATTACAGTCTGGTGACATGCATGGTGCCATGACATTTTTTGAAACAGCTGCGATGGGTCAGCAGTGTGACAGATACTGTGATTGATCAGTCATAAATTGCTGATGGAAATTCTGTGTCTGTCTTAGAAATTTATATTCTCAAGCAGTTTCCGGAAACCAATTGCCAAATTTGAGTTGGCAAAGACAGAAAAATGTGACTCTGTATGTGTGTCATGTGATCAACTCTGTTACAAGAAACAAACAGTAACAATCAACCTGGAAACCGTATCAGTGTACAATGACATGTGGTTTTGACATTCGGCATTTCTGCTGTTCAAGTGTGACTTTCTGTTAGACCCAATCATTGTGATGTACAAGCACTGTTTCTCCAAAGTGAAGGCTAACATTTGGCCACCAAGGTCAGTTTTGAACAATATGGAGGCACATGTTACACCAGCTGAGATTGCCGCATTAAATGTTTGAATAGATTCTTATTCAGACTATGAATCCATTTCAAACTATTCTATGTCTGAACACTAAGACACAGAACATTCCACAAGAAGAACTCATTAGATCTCTTAAGGGTTCCGTTATGTATTTTCCACTTCCTCTGCAGGAAAATGTGGAGGTGATCTACATTGAGAACACTTTGGTGATTCTTGTTAATGGTGTTCCAACTAAGTCAAAGGTCATTTGGCAGGATGCTGTCAATGAAGAGAAGGTGAAGTTTGCTCTTACTTATTTAAAGAGCAACAATCCCTTTTATGCGGACCTTGACATTGATCGCATGACCACTGTGTCTGTTGAACATGATCTGTTGGAAACCACAAAACCAGTGCTTGAGAAGGTCAATGTGGAGACAAATGACAATATGTACTAACAGTACACAATTCACCCACTCCATGGTTGAGATCCAGTAAGGGACAACATTAATCTTTATCAAATGAAACAAGTGGAAGGTGAGCCTGTTAGCATTTGGAAGGCAACATTGGAAGCACGCTGTTTCCAAGATTTATTCCCAAATGGGTCAAGTGGATGCCTAGATGACAGAGAAGTGGATGTACAGGGTGCTGAGTTCCATACTAGCTGTGTGCTCAGTAAGGTTGTCAAATTCAGATGCAACATACAGTACCTGTTCCATCTCCTGTGGGAGAGTAAGCTTAGCATACTCTCTGTGTCTATTGCACATACTATTCATCTCACAACTCCACTTGATGGAATAACAGCTGCACAGTTCCTGAGCAAACTAAAGCAGAAGGATGAAAATGTCTTCCATTCTGTCAAGTCTACGTGGCACCAAAGAATGCTGGTATTGCAGACACTCTGAGGGGATGACCATGCTGTGAGAGTATGGTCCAGCCACATGGTTTGTCACACTCAGTTGTGCTGAGTATGCCTGGGATGAGGTCATAGAACTATTGAAGTGGGCAAATTGTGTTGTAGAGGGCATTTCATCACTGAATCTCAGAGAAATGTGCTCACTTGACCCTGTGTCTGTGACAAGGCATTTCCATAAGCGATTCCATGACATTCTGACTTTCACTTTGTCAAAGGGGAATCCACCTCTTGGTATTGTGGAGCATTATTTCTGGAAGATGGAGTATCAGGCATGAGGCACTCCTCATATTCACATGTTACTGTGGATTAGAGATGCCCCACACATAAGTGAACATGAAGCAGTACAAGTGCTAGCATTCATTAAGTAGTATATCACATGCCGCATTCCAGACAAGTACAACAGTCCTACACTGTGGAAGTTGGTGCAGAAGTTTCAATGCCATATTTGTGTGAAATACTGCCACCTGGTAGTGAAGAACAAATCTGATTGGTACACAAGATAATGTTTTGGATTCCCCAGACGTCTCTGTCAGGATGGTTGCATGAATGAACGTTTTTCAGCTATGCGACACCACTTGAAGGCAAAATCAACCAAGAGGGTTTATGAGTTACCCAGAGAAGAGAATGAGGTGTACATCAATGACTACAACCCTACTCTTCTTCTAAGGTGGAAAGCAAACATAGATGTTCAGTTTGTGACTGATAACTCATTGGCTCTGATTCGGTACATCACTTGGTACATAACTAAACATGAACAGACTAGCTTGCAAGATATTTGGGAAGATATTGCCAGTTCAAGCAAGTCAGTGACATATCAGTTGTGGTCTCTGGGGTGGAAGACCCTATCACACAGAGAATGCGGTGCTTATGAGGCAGGCGATCGCTTGATTTGTACACATTTGTAAGGCAAATCTGATGCTGCTTTCTCAGTGTAAATTACAAAGAGAAGAGAAAATGTGTACTTATTCCTCATGCTGAGATTGAGGAACTGGCTCTCAAAAGACTGTTTCAAGACATATCTTGAAGAATAACCTCATTGATACATACTACCCCAGCAGACATGAAGACATGGATCAAATATGTTTATTTGAGATGGCTAAGTGGTATGACTACAAGACGGATGTCTCATCTGATTGTACACACAACATTTACAAGGTCAAAGAAGTGGATGGCTGTCTCATTAAGAGACATAAGCCTTGGCTCATTGACCACTGTAAGTTACATCTAGGCACATCTGAGAGCAGAAATCATTACTACCTTGCTCTCCTATTTCTATTTAGACCCTGGAGGAATAAGTCTGAATTAAAAGGTGACTGTGATACATTTGTGGAAGAATTCAATCACAGTTATAAGACATTCAAAAGTAAATACTCAGACACATATATACAGAGACTAGACACTGAAAAGTAGCAACTTGAGAAGGCACAGAAACAACTTGAAGAGGACACTCCTGTCAGTTCACAGGACAATCTTGATCCAGAAGGACAAGGTATCCTTGGAGAACCTCTGCCTCTGAATGCCCCAGAAATACTCATGTTGGAAGTGGAGAGTGCTATGGAACATGGCACACACTGCAGTGTTGACTCAGCTGAGTTGAGACAGAGACTCAATGACCAGCAAAGTGTGGTTCACTCTGATGTCACTGATGCTGTCCGGCATGGAGTGCTACATGAACACAAGAAATGTGACTGTCTTGACTATAAGCCACTGCTGATGTTTGTTAGCAGCTCAGCTGGCACAGGGAAGAGTTTCCTTAGAGATTCCATAATGGCAGAAATACAGAACCTGACAGGGTCATCAATGTCTGTTGCTGTTAGTGCTCCCACTGGACTGGCTACAAATAACATTGGTGGAATTATGTTGCCAGTGGAGCATGGCAAAGCAGGAGAGTATCGTAAGCTGTCATTTGAGGTTGCATCTCAGCTTCATTCTATGTTTAATAAGATGAAGTAACTCATCATTGATGAGATTAGTATGGTCTCCAATGTAATGCCTGCCTGTATACACCTACGTCTATAGGAGCTCTTGGTAACTGACTATAGAGATGCATTTGATGGTAAAAGCATTGCTGTATTTGGAGACCTCTTACAGCTTGCACCAGTTAATGTGGGACGTGTCTTTGCAGCTGTGACTCTCAAGCAGGTTAAGAATACACTAGGTTACATTGGAGGTTTTAACATGTGGGAGTTATTTACCTATGTCAAGCTGTATCAGAACATGCAACAAAGTGGTGATCTGGCTTACAAGGCACTGTTGGATCAAGCTCGGACAAGTTCTCTGCCACCAGAACATGTTTCAATGTACAATGACTGCACCAAAACCATCCAGCAAATGAATTACGCCTACTATAAGCATGCCCTCACAAACTCCTGGGGCAATGTTCGGGAATTCTGGAAGAACATAAAGGAACTCACTGGGAATCCACCCAAAACCCACTCATCAATACTCAACATCAATGGAACCACAACCCACAACCCAAAAACCTTTGCAGATACCTTTAACAAAGCCTTTACCAACCTGAGCACTGTCCTACCCCAGGACTACTTCAAAGATGGTGAAGCCCCTCTGTTCACAATGAACACCAGCTCCCCCCTGCTTCTACTTCAAAGCAGTCAAGGCTCACCAAGTACGCAAATATGTTACCAAAGCCCTTGGTAAATCAAGATTCAGTAATGACTCCCTCAATCTCAAAATCCTGTCTCTCACACTTGATGAAGTGCTTAGTTCTCTGACCAGAATTTTCAACCTCTCCCTCAGCCTTAGCCAGTTCCCGGACAGATAGAAATCTGCCACTGTCACCCCAATCATAAAAGTGGTGACAAAACTGCCCACAATAACTACAGACCTAACTCCCTACTACCCCCACTCTCCAAGGCACTAGAACGCATTGTCTCGGACCAGCTCACAGAATACCTGGATATGTACAACATCCTGTACAAGCAACAACGTGGGTTCTGCAAAGGTCACAGCACCTCCACTGCCCTACAGAATTCACCGGTGCAATCCACAATGCACTTGACTCTGGTGAACTACTAGACTCAATCTACATTGACTTAACTAAAGCCTTTAACACCATCAATCACCACCACCTGCTTGTCCAGCTTCAGAACACTGGGCTGTCAACCGACTCTATTGGCTGGTTTAACAGCTACCTTGAAGAACGGTCCCAAACAGTAAGAATCACTGATACACTCTCGGACCTTAGACCAGTCCACTTGGGAGTCCCCCAGGGTTCCATTCTGGGACCCCTCCTCCTCTTCAGCCTAGTCTTAAATTTACTACCGAACAGCTGCCCAGAACAAATAATTCTCTACGCCGATGATGCTGTGATCCTCGGACCCTGATCCTATCCAATTACAAAATAAACTTCAGTGGGCCTTCTCCTCCATTGAAACCTGGTTCCTAAATCATAAACTACTTCTCAATCAGAAAAAAAAACAAGTCTATGGTCTTCTGCAGCCCCAACAACAAAAACAAACAACTTCACTTCTCCATTGCAACCGAACAAGGAGCCATCCTAGAGCAAACACAATCGTTCAAGTACCTCGGTATCACCCTT
Source organism: Neoceratodus forsteri (assembly GCA_016271365.2). Lineage (NCBI taxonomy): Eukaryota > Metazoa > Chordata > Ceratodontiformes > Ceratodontidae > Neoceratodus > Neoceratodus forsteri. Next base: position 707,479,121 of record CM057455.1, read on the forward strand.
GATCCCCACCTCTCATATGCTGTCCATATCAGCAATGTTGCAAAGTCTGCTAATATGAGGTTAGGCATATTATTCCAGCACAGAAAACACCTAACCCCAGAAGCACTGTCAGTGGCCATCCAAAGCTCCATCGTTAGCATTATAGACTATGGTCTTATCATATCTGGGTCTCAACTACCACTGCTCTCAAATGTATTGCAACCTCCCTGAATAAGGCTTGTCATCTCATCACTGGCTCACATCGCTGTACCCACACATGTGACCTTGATTCCGAATCTGGATGGCTTCAACTGGACAAATGCATAAAATACCAAACCTGCATCATGGCCAAGAAAATTATAATGGGGCTTGCCCCACCTTGTGTCTGTGCCCTCCTTAAGCCTAGACATCAGAATATCACTACAAAGAGATCCAATTCCCATCTACTACATATCCCATGATGTCGCATGACCCAGGGACAAAGATCATTCACCTATTGGGCATCCAACTGGCTCAACTCTCTTGGCAGCGACATAGTGACCGCTCCAACACTCACCCTCTGCAAGTCCAAGCTGTGCCTCTCACTGCTTGTATCCTTCAATTGCCCATCTTAACATTTCCACCATTCCAGCTGCACATGCCCCAGCACCCAGCACTTACAATCAGTATTTGCACCCCTAGCACCTTATCTGTCATATTCCATCAACAAGGCATCCTGGCTACACTGTCTCCCACCCTCACCCACCTCCCCATATCTCCACTCCTGCTCCTGCTCCAAACCACTTCGCCTACTCCCCCTTACCCCCACACCTCCTTCCCCTAGATCTCCTACCTTCAATTCCCCCCACCCAACCACCAACCCACCCTCCTTCCCTTGTCTTGCTCATAGCTCAAGTCTTTGTACTGGTTATTACATGTCTGTAAGTCAATGACTACATGTTTGCAACTAAAAATGCTGACTGTTGCACACGCTGACATGGAACCTTTGTAAAAGAGCCTCAGCTCAAACGTATTGTAATCCTAGATTGAAATAAATAAAAAAAAATTTAAAAAAAACATGGTCGAAGAATCAGAATGGATACTACATCCATAGAAACAGCATGTGATGTTTTCAGTGATGTGTACTCCACAGGCACACGCATTGTGTGTCTTATGCCATGACTGAAGACATATGCAGAGTTCAAAAGTGTCATGCTGCAGAGAGAGAATCATGAGATTCCCACACTGCATGCTGTTGATACAGCTGATGGTGTCATTCTAAGTTGGAAAATGGTAGCAAAGATGACTGAATGACTATCTGAACTGAAGTCAGATGGACTGGAAGCTGTTCTTACAGTTTGTAAGAATGCACATGTCATGCTATGCCACAATTTTGATGTGGAGCATGGCATGGTCATTGGTGCCATGGGTAACATCATTGACTTCATTTACAATGTTCAGAAAATGTTTATTGAGACACCTGTTTTCCACTTTAACAACTTGGAACAGCCTGCACAGATTGATCATACCTGTGTTAAGTTCCAGGTATTTAAGGATATCTATGTGAACATGAAACAGTTCCCAATATGTGTTGCATATGCTGTTTCAATCCACAAGTCTCAGGGCTTGAGTTTGGATTCAGCAATGGTGGACAAAGAGACAGACATTCTTTTAAAGATGGCATAAGCTACGTTGCACTTTCACGTGTATGTAGTCTTTCTGGGTTGCACATCATAACACTCGCACCTCAGAAGATATGCGCTGACAAGCAATGTATTATCAAGTACAACAGATTACATACTCTTTGTCAGCCACAGATGTCTTTAATACCATTAACTATGTGTGTGGTTGTCTCACATCCCACAGTCACAGCTACACCTGGCAACAAAAGAAAATGAGCTTATACAACTGATTCAACTGTGCACAGTGTAAAGAAGGTCACATTGTCACATACAAGTGCAGAACCAGCTGTCGGCCAGAAGTTAGTTGGTATGGCTGTCATCCCAGTGTTCGATAACAGTACTAGAGTAAACTGCTATGCTAATTCATCTATGCAAATCTTTCTCCACATGCCACACTTTGTTCAGGCAATATCTTCTTCACTAGAGACTGCCTTATCAAAGGCTTTGAAGCAGGTTGTCAATGTGACTTCTGATCAGTCTAACAATGTACAGTCACTTACACCTCTACAACAGGTGTTGGGGACATATGACAGATGCAGTTCATTTGCTGCTAACATGCAGCAGGTCACCAGAGAGTTCATGATGGCATGGATGAAGAGGGGATTCCAATGCATCAGTATTTCACTGTGTCATATGTTACCAAATATGTATGTGTGTTATGTGGTCATTCAGAGTGAGAAACCACAGAAGACATGCTTTGGGTTTCTCTGTTTGTGCCTCAGATTAAAAGTGTCAAGTTCTGGCAGCTGTTTACAAATGCTGAAAGTGGTCACTTGTGTGTAAGGTGTGGAGGCACATGTACTCAGTCCATACGTCTCAGGGCTTCATCTCAATATCTTATGCTTGTATTGCATAGATTTCACTCTAATGGACTCAGAGTTGACACACCTATCACTGATTTCATAGCTGGTAGAATTGTATTTAACCAAGCAGTTTTTGACACTCATGCTGTGATCTACCACTATGGTCAGTCTGTACATTCTGGACATTACACTTGTTTGTTGAGGTACAGAACTGGCTGGGTTGAGTGTGATGACTCAACAAGCTCTTTCAAACAGAAACTACCGCAACACTTAAAAACTGCATGTGTACTGATATTGATGAATTACAACAATCTTCATGTGTCAGAGGAATAGACACACAACATGTGACATACTTTGATGTCCATTTTGGTACAGAATGACTTCTGGTACATTATCATATTTTTTCTTACAGATGTACATTCATTACTACACTGGTAACATATCACATGGCTTAATAGCATATGCTTACTCAATGTGACGTATAAGATTGTTGTGTTGATCGTGACACAGTGAAAATAGTTGCAGTTGTCTTCAATCAGTGCCAGTTGTCTTCACAGTCACTGAAAAAAATCACACTTATATGTCTAAGAAAGACTTTTTAATGTCAAAAGAGATATTCCTATCTGGTTGCCATCTTCTGTCATTGTCTATTCCTATGAGTATGTTGTATGCAGAAATAGCAAGTACTGGTTGGTACACTTGCCAACTGTGTGCCTGTACTAAGGTGCAATACTTGTCCATGTGCATAAGGAAAACTGTGCAACACATCTGTTTGTCAACATTTTTCTGTGTGATTATATTATTAGGATCTTTTATGAGTAAAATATATCCTGGTGTTTATTCCAGTTTTGTGCCAGCACTATTTAACTGTCTTATTTTACATGGTCTGATGACCTGAATTTAAGAGTATAATACCGTTAAATGCAAATCACTCTGTCACATGTTAAGTAGCATCAGGTGTGACCTGTGTTCCTTTTTTTTATCCACTTGTGTCTTCACTAAATAACACCATTTTAGGTCACAACAGTGTATTACTATCACTGTTTTGTTGCTGTACATCTGTATTGTATATATGTATAACTGATTGTAAAGACATCACTTGTTAATAGTTTGTACTGTGATGTTTAAAGTAGTTGTGCTAACTGCCATGTTAGTTGATCAATTGCAAAGTTAGTAATATTTGACAGTTTTGAAGTTTTGCAGTCATAACTTTTAAATGTTAAGTTAATATATTAATTGGTATGTCACGGATATGCAGTTCCACATACATAGTATATTGTTGCTCCATATACCCATAATTGGTATCAATGTTAAGTGTTGTGGTACGTATTCTAAATTATCTAAAGGTTACATTTTTTGATTGTCATATAATAAAATGTTGCATATATAGCATTCTGTGAAAATATTTCTTTAATGAAAGTAGAACATGTTATAGATCTAGGTGCTTTATTAGTTTGTTCTTAATGTGATTGTTGATTTAATAATTTTCACTGATATATCTATAGTTCCTGTTAACATGTGCTATTTGATTTATTTGTGTGATATGTGAATTTAATGTATGTTTATAATAGTTGACAATTGTACATCAGACACTTTCACTGAAAACAACTGAGTTGTTGTGTTCCTGATAATATTTTTTGATCGCCTCTATTGAGGGGTCAGGTAGGACTTTTCCAAATGCAGTAACGCAGCGATATGTCTTAACATGTATATGTATGTGTACATATGTGCATATGTGAACACATAAAATACATAACATTTAAATGTTTAACAGTAAGTTTAAGCTGTGTATCTTTTTAGAGAGCATTGTTAGGTTCTGCAGCTATTACTTTAACGGTCGGCATCTGGTTTTTCGCCTGCCCCAGAAATATTCACATTATCAGTCACACAATGACAAGAACATCATAACTGTTTGATATGTTTAAGCAGTGTGAAGAGAGTACTGTGGTACCTGTGTTTATGTATTGTGTGCTACTGTCACATCTTAGCCAGTAACTATCTGTGATATTGTTTTACATGTATTTCAAACACTGGTGAAAAACATTTGAATGTTTATTTTGTGAGACTGATTTTGTGCACCAATTGGATTTTTATTTGGCCTTTTTTACAATTTTTAATTGGCAATAAATCTTTTGTAAGCCTTATCTACCTGTGTTGTGTCTTTCATTAAGCATAAAGTAATAGTGATTATATGTATGTTGCTGTTGGTGTATTGGTACATCTAAACATAATGTATGATGCTCATTGGCTCAGGTTTCATCCTTTGCACTGTTAATCTCCTATAGACCAATGTGGTGAACAGACAAATCTCCTGTTCCATAGATTGAGCATTTTATTTTAACATCAAAGGTGTAGAACAAGACCTATTGCTGTATAAATAGTATTAGAAAACTACATATTCAGACAAAGGTATCTATATCTTGGTGAGTCTGTGTTGTGAAAAGGGAGGCATGGTCTCAACAACATATTCAAATTAATATGACATAATGATTTCTCAAAAAGACAGGAAATTCATGGCAAAAAAAAACTCTGTTTAATGCATCAGTTAGGGTTGTTCCACAGTGACAAAAGCAAGGAAATTCAGTGTTAGGGTTGAAAACCCTAACTCCACATTCCTCCCCACCACCACAGCTACACACTCACAAACACACACACACACACACACACACACACACACATATGCAAGTAGGGGCATGACCAAGGCGGCATGACCAATCACAGATAACCAGCAGCAGGTGACAGAAATAACATACCAATGTCTAAGCATACTACAAGACACATCCACCATCATGGGCCAACAACTGTTGCATTTGAGCAGTCATGGGTGTACAGAGTGTTGTGCCCATCTTCATATGGTCACATGTCACAACAATACTGCTACACATACAGTGCCTATGATATACATTGTTAATTCATGCTGCAATGATATAATGAGGTATCAACATAGAAGAAAGTATCTATAACATTGCACATTATCTAATGTGGACATACACAGAAAATAAAAGATAGTATGGGCCCCTCTTGTGTGACAGTTCTGTTCTTAACAATTCAAAAGAGTATGTAAAATATAAAAAAAGTATATAAAAATTTTGAAACGTTACTGCCCCGTGCAGAGCCACTAACAAAATTAACAGTGGTACAGTGGAATAGATGGTTCATGATGTTCCCAGCCTATGACAATAGTCATATGACTATGAATCTGTGAAATGCTTTGCATGATAGTGTCCACCATGGGACAGTATGATATTTTACAGTTTGTTACCTACAGTTTGACATTACTGTTTATCTGTCTATGATTAGAAAGCAGTGAGCAGCATAGTGCTAATAATTGCATTTGAATACATTATTTGCTACTGTTGGGGTGACATTAGGAGCCATTTGCAGACATGAAACCCTGGTGTAAATCCTGTCTAATATTATTCATTCATATGCACAGAAGTGGAAAAATGTTGTATTTCACCACCACTAATAACACATAGGTAGGAATGTGTATTCAATCATAAACATGCATTTACAGTTACAGAGTCAGAGCAAGACAAAAAGACTGAAGTAGTAACATAGAATAGTTTGGGTGACACAGTGTCATATAGAGCTGTAAAGGTTCAAATAATAGTGGAGAATGACTTAGTAGATACTACTGTACTGTTCCAATTTTCTCTTATGGCATGGTAAGATCAGTGCATCATTAGACACATTATAGTGTCTTAAACTGATCTCTGCTACTATGTGCTCATGAAGATAGATGTCTGAACATAGATGTTTTGAATACCATAGTTGCAGCAGTATATCAAATAGTGGAGGTACAGAATTTGCTGTTTAAAATGACAAGGTTTTCACAACTGAGCTATTGTATAGTGTTACCATGTGAGTTATCAGGTCTGACAGTTCCACACTGATGTTACATTCTACAATGTAAGATGATTGTACAGTACTGCTGTGCAGAGAATAGTATACTGACACATGATTGTCTTATTCCGGGGTAACATCAGGAGGCATTAACAGTGAACAAAGGGCTGTAACACTACTGCCAGATACTGCCATGTTATTACAGTGATGAATATCAACACACTGTCATTGAGAAGATATATAAAATATATTAGATGTAAAAAATGTATACTGTAATACACTAACAACTGATGGGCAATATACATGCCTAGGATAAACTCACTTGGATGCCTGCAGAACTTGCACACTTGTTGGCCCATGATGATGGATGTGTCTTGTAGTACATTTAGACAATTGTATGTTATTTCTGCCACCTGCTGCTGGTTGTCTGCGATTGGTCATGTTGCCTTGGTCCTGCTCCTACTTGCATATGTGTGTGTGTGTGTGCATGTGTGTTTGTGTGCACATGTGTGTGTGTGTGTGTGTGTGTGTGTGTGTGTGTGGAGCTAGGGGTGGGGGGAATGCAGAGTTAACACTGAATTTCCTTGCTTTTATCACAGTGGAATAACCCTAACTGATGCATTAAATGAAGTTTTTTTGCCATGAATATATATGTGTGTATATATATATATATATATATATATATATATATACATACAAACACAACACACATTTACACACACACACACACCCTTTCCCTAATCAAATGTGGTGGCCACTCTGGGCTGTGCATGAGTTATGAGAATACTACCTGGGAGCAATATTGCTTGAGATTTGGAGTTTTCAAACATTTGAGTATTTTATTTGTAGAGTGTGATTTTTTAATTTCTTTCTTTGGGTATTTATCTATGTGTGAAAGTGTTACCAGAGTCATTGGAGTTTTTTTCAGAGCAAAACAGGAATAGTAATTGAATCTACCCTTGCTGGAGATGTTCTGTTTGTTCCTGCTCATTCTGCTTGCTTGGCTCATTGTAGAGTGTGGATTGCTGTTTTTGCTGCATGCTGGACTGTGGTTACGATGGTCTGTGAAGGGCTGGAGTGCTGGTCTGAGTATCCCCGGTGAAGAGGACTGAAACAGGCAGTAGTGATTTAAGGAGGAATGCTTTTGGAACAGGACAAGGAGGAAGGAAGGAGGTGGGACAGTTTATGATGCTGGAGTCCCTGGACGAACAAATGATAGAGGAGTTGTGTAGTAGAAAGGAGGCTGGAGCATTGAAGTTGGTGACTATAGACCAGTGGTTGAATTTCAGGGTGGTTGAAGGGGGTATCTGGAGGGTCAGACATCGGAGGATGTTCAACCAAAGACAATGAAAACTGCTGGGGCAGCCACTGAAGGGTGACTGCTGCTGCGGGGGAGTTCCTTAAGTGCCCTGAGGTCTTGGTTAGGTCAAGAAGATCTGGAAAATCTGTGACTGCAGTTGAGAAGTAAAGAAGACTGACTGGATTTAGTGAGTAAACTACAATTATATGAAGTTCTGGAACTATTTTTTAATAGACTGAATGTTGGGCAGGTAAAATCTTAGAGCCAAGAGGGTATTAGCCTCTTGGGTTCTTAAAGTACTTGGACTGTGGAGGTGAAAGCTCCCCAGTGTATACTACAAAATTATGGACATTCTGGACATTTTTCTTATGAATTTTTGGACTTAAACTGTCTGGGTCTCAAATTTAGCAAATTCTCATTTTTTGTCTGTGAAATTTCTGGAGACACTGAATTTGTTTTTTTATCACAACTATTTTTGCACCTTGCCACCAGCCCCCATCTGATCAACTCCCCCAGCCCCATCCCCTGGAATCACCAGGGCTTACCTTATGCCCTGTCCAGGAGCAGCACCTGCAGGGAGTCGATCTTCATCCTGCCACTGGTGTGTTTTTCCCCTCCATTTTCTCCCAGGGGCCCCAGGAGTAGGAGCGCATGCGCATAGAGGTGGGAATGCACCTTACAGTCCTGGTAATGACCCCTATCTCCTGCCATTGGCCTAATGTTTGGCACCATCTAGGCCTGAGCTGCCCCAGCCTCCACCAGGAGGTGGCCATTTGCTGAGGGTAGCTACCATATCTCCCTGGAGAGGAGAGCTGCCTAACAGCAGTTCCATCCAGCTCGCCCTCCCCCCCACTGCCGACATCATATGGCCCGTGCTCGTTCCCAAGCCTGGGTTGCCAGTGTGCCGCGAGGTAGGGCGTCCAGCACCTAAGCCCTCAGCACCACCGGATTGTGGAGAGACTGAAATTATTAAATATTTAATTGTGTGTTGTGTGAAAGTTGTTTTGGTGAATGTTGTGTGAAAGAAGTGTGGTTCAGTATTAATTTAGAAGGTGTAATGTTGTGGGTGGGGAGGGTGTAGTATTTGAGGGGTTTGAATTATTGAGTGGGTTGTTTTTTGGTTTTGTGTGAAAGAAGTGGGTTCTACAACATAGTAGGTGTATTGTTGTGAGTGGTGTGGGTGTGGTATTTGAGAAGTTTGCATTATTGAGTGGGTTGTTTTTGGTTTTAAAAATGTGTTGGGGTTTTGGGCCTGTAAGATGCAGCTATTCGGGGTGAAGACCTCCGGGATCTTCATCCCTTCAAGCTTCCAGTACTATCATAGGAAGCCTACTCTAGATGTAGGGCTTTAGGGATAGCTTGGAGGGGTGAACCCAGCGGGATATCCCCTTAGTGGCTGTCGGAGTGTCCGGGATACAGGTGGTGAAGTCAAGGAGATGCCCTGGGGTGAAATGGGGGCTTGAACAGGATTTGCCTTTTCTAATCCCCATACCCAAGGGCTCCACCATAGAGGGTGGTTAGACGACTGGTCCAACTGCTTCATCTCATCCTACTTGGGATGTGATGTGTAATGCCAGATCAATAAAAAACAAGACAGCTATAATGGTGGACTTGATATCCTCTGTCAATCTGGCTTGCATCACGGAGACCCGGCTGGATGAAAATGCCACCCCAATTTTGGAGGCGGCAGTGCCAGCTGGATCCTCCATGATACACAGCCCGAGGAAGGATCATAGGGGCGGGGGGTGGCCATTTGTTTTAAATCTAGCTTGAACCTCACGGGGCTGCCTATGGGTCCTATAAGGTGCTTTGAATGTGTGGTTGCCCGACAGGGTATGGTTGTGGGCTTTAGTGTCCTCGTGATCTATCATCCCCAGGTAGCGATGGTGACTTTTTGTGAGAGGTCAAGGAGCTCATCATGGGCCCAGTATTGGAGTCCTCAGGTGGTTGATCATGGGGGATTTAAATGCCTGGGTCAACAGGGGATATCATAATTTGGGAGAGACCTTCTCAGGAGTGTGGGGGCACTGGGTCTGACACAAAAGGTAATGACAGCGACACACTCGGTGGGCCACACACTGGATTTGTTTTTTTCTTTTGAATTGGATATCAAGGACCTTAGTGTAGATCTGATGGTTTGGTTGGATCATAGCACCATGGGGTTCACATTTAGGACCCCCCAGATGGTCCTGCCCCTATGGAGATGGTCTAATACTGGTCATTAAGGGACGTATACCCAGAGGACCTTTTGGAGGTACTGGACCTATTGGGTGTTGGGGCAGCTTGTGCAATTAGGTCAGAGGAGTTAGTAGCAGCCTATAATGGGGTGGTTGGTGCAGTCTTTGACCCAATTGCACCCTTGCATGTCTGACCCCTGTCTACTTGTCAGAGATCTCCCTGGTATGATGAGAATCTTTGAGGTCTAAAGACTAGGGGCCGGAGGTTAGAGAGGCATTGGAGGAGATCTGATCTGGTGGAGGACAAACTGGCCCTGAGGTCACATTATGTGGACTAGTGGGCAATTTCCCTTAAAAAGGTGGAATTGCTGTCTAGGGAAATTGCTACAGTGAGAAACAGACCAGCTCAGCTCTTCTGCATAGTGGACAGGCTTTTACACCCTGCATGTCTGTGTGTTGGAGGGGTAGGTTGGAGCACAAGGTGAGAGGAGCTGACTCTGATTTTCGCTGACAAGATGTCCTGCATCAGGGTTGAGGTCTCATTGAATGTCTCTCGAAAGGGTTGCAGTGTCTGGCCTGAGTTGATTCAGAGCACTGCTCCTGTGTGGGATGAGTTTGAGATGATTGGGGTTGGGGAGGTGGTAGATCTAATCTCTAACCTGTGGCCGACACATTGTGAGTTAGATCCAGGCCCAACTCTCCTTTTGGTGGAATGTTTGGACCTGATTGGTCCTGCGATTACTGGGGTAGTCTGGAGTTCATTAAGGAGCAGGATCTTTCCTTTAGCCTTGAATGAGGCTTTGGTTAGACCTCTTTTGGAAAAAAGCATCTTTGGACCTGGACTGCCTCAGCAATTACAGACCTGTTTTGAATGTCCCATTTTCAGGGAAGGTTGTAGAAAAGGTGGTGACCTTGCAGCTGGAGAGTCATCTTGCTGCTACCTCCGCCCATGAGCCTTTCCAGTATGGGTTCCGAGTGGGGCATAGTACAAAGACAGCCCTGATGATGGTGCTTAATGACCTCCTGATGGTGAGGGATAGAAAGGACCATATTATCTTGGTCCTTCTAGACCTTTCTTTGGCATTTGACACCATGGACCATGAGGTGCTACTTGACCGACTGCGGTTTTGGTGTGGCCTGTCCAGAAATGTCATCAATTGGTTCAGGTCATACCTGATAGCCAGAGTACAGAGGGTGACTGTGTGAATTTTCTCATCAAATCTGAAGCCTCTGTGCTGTGGTGTTCCTCAGGGGTCAGTCTTGTTGCCTCTGTTATTCACAGTGTATATGCTGCCATGGGGGACAATATCAGGTGGTACAGGCTGGGTTTTTACTGCTATGCAGATGATACCCAGCTGTACTTGTCCTGTGCTCCCAATGACCAGGTGTCACACTCTGTATTTAATAGCTGCCTTGAGGAGATCCAGACATGGATGTCTCACAATTGGCTTAAGCTTAACCCAGACAAGACTGAGGTACTGGTGGTGGAGCCGGGTCGACAGGGCGGAGGGGGGGCATGACATTACCCCCTGACCTTGTCCTGGGGGGGTGCCTTTATCCCCTTCTAGGCAGGTGAAGAACTTGGGAGTAATCCTGGATGGTGGTCTGACACTTGATGCATAAGCGTTGGCTGTGGTGAGAACCGAGTTTTATCATTTCAGAAATATTGCCCAAATTCAAGCCCTGATTCCACCTGATGACCTGCCCACACTGGTACATGCTTTCATCACTTCCAGGTTGGACTACTGCAATGCTATGTACCTAGAGATATCTTGAGGCAACCTCTGCAGTCTGCAGCTGGTGCAGAATGTGGCAGCAAGATTATTGTTGGGGGAGAAAAGATGTGAACATATCACCCCAGTGCTCTGTGAACTGCACTGGCTGCCAGTCCAGTGGGGGTTGTCTTCAAGATAGAGCTGTTGACCTATAAGACCCTGCACAAGAGGGGTCCAGACTATATACAAGAGCTCCTTGTGCTGTACCGCCCAACCTGGCCTCTCTGCTCTGCCGGGGGTGGCCTCCTTGAAGTTCCCAGGGTTAGGCTGTGGCATTCTGGTGATAGAGCATTTGTGGCAGCCACACTTACCCTGTAGAACTCTTTGCCTGGTTATCTGAGGGAGGCCCCCTCAGTGGAAGCCTTTAAGAACGGCTTCAAATCATATTTATTTAATCAAGCTTTTAATTGAAGGTGTTTTATAATAATAGTATATTTTAAGATGGTTAGTTAATGCAGCTGCTCCCAGCTGTATTTGGTAAGTTGTTGCTTCTTGTTTCAAATTTGTTTCATCGTATTTTTAAGATGTTTCTGTATGTTATGTGTGTTATATTGTGCAGCACCCAGAGTCTTCGGAGATGGGTGCTATATAAATAAAATATCTATCTATCTATCTATCTATCTATCTATCTATCTATCTATCTAGCTACACACACATATACAATATACACATACTCATATATACACACATACACACATACATATACATCTACATATATATACATATATACATACCCACAGATACACACACGCACATACATACATATATATATATATATATATATATATATATATATGCATATGCATACATACACTTATACCTACAAACACACACACATATATGTATATACATACACACACACTATATATATATATATATATATATATATATATATATATATATATATATATGTAATAGATAACCCACTGTTAGGTGTGTGGTCATGCTCTAATATATGCATGCCTTGGCGTGTGTTGTACGCACGAGGCCACAAGCCGAATGTATCAATCACCCAAGACGTGCGTATATCAGAGCACGATCACACACCATAGAGTGGGTTATCTATCTTATAAAATGTCAAAATAGTTTTTTTAAGGGTAAAAGTGAAGGTGTGCAGCCATGCTCTGATATACACACGGTCATGAGTTGGTCTTTCACCAATTGCAGAGGATTTAGACGATTCTTTTTCCTAACCCATTATATATATATATATATATATATATATATATATATATATATATATATATATATCTGCAAAAACTTTGTTAATGCATCAGTAAGGGTTATTCTACAGTGTCAAAAGTGAGGAAATTCGACATTAGGGTTCCCACCCCTTGCACCCCACCCCGGCCCCACCAACAGGCATCGGGGTGTGCATTGGAGTTGTCAGCCATAACCATCAGCCCACCCCATGTGCAAACAAACTGAGGTGCTGCAGTGTAGGAGAATGGGGTGGGAGTTAGGAATGATGACCCCAATGCACACCCCAATGGCTGTTGGTGGGGAGCATGGGATGGGAACCCTAATGTCAAATTTCCTCACTTTTGTTGCTGTAGAATAACCCTAACTGATGCATTAACAAAGTTTTTTACATAGAATTTCCTTACTTTTTAAGAAAGAACAGAAAAGTAGAAAGTTGCACAACTTGGTGGGAGCACAGGGCCCAACCAAGTTGTAAGTGTTGGACCACATTACACACCTAATGACTAAAAAGTACATTGACAACACCAAGGTCAGCCACCAAACAAATGTTAATGTAATAGAACAATAAAAATGCTGTCCACAAATTGTAAACTGTACCACACAATATCTCCCCAAAAAATATATTGTCCAACATGTAAACAACTCAATTCATAACTGCAAGTGAAAAAACTAAACCATGTCCTAGATATAACATGCCAAAGTTTGAGATTTTCATTCATCAGAGTGGCACAGTTCCACACTTGTTGACATTTAACACACATGACTGAAAACTACATCCATGACACTAAGGCTAGGTATCCTATCAATTTCAAGCCACCACCACAAGCAAAATGCTGTCCACAGAACGTAAACTGTACCACGCCATATCTCCACCAAAAAATTTCTTCTGACACGTAAACATTGTAATTTACATCCACAGGACATGCCGTAAACACCCTCCAAATTTCAAGTAAAAAGACCAAACCGTGTTCGAGATATAACATGTCAAATTTTGAAATGTTCATTCATCAGCGTGGCACAGTTTTGAACCTATTGGCATTTAACACACACAAGGACTGTAAACTACATCCATGACAGTAAGGCTAGGTATCCTATCAATTTCAAGCCAGCACAAGAAAAAAGCTGACTGTAGAACATAAATTATGCCATGCCATATCTCCACCCAAAAAATATTTTCTGACATGTAAACACTGGAATTAATATCCACAGGACATGCCATAAACACCCTCCAAATTTCAAGTAAAAAGACCAAACCGTTTCCAAGATATTCAATGTCAAATATTAGTAAACTTTCCTTATCTACTCCATTATAAAAAATCTGGCCAAATTGTCCCTATTTTGTGATCAAAGATCGTGATCAAAGAATCTCATAATCAAAGAATTTGCAGGCTTGTGATCGAAGAATTTGCAGGCTCACAAACAAAGAATTAAAAATGTTATAACTCAAAAATTGAAGGAATTGCAGTATACCAATGCCATGGCTCGACAGAACGAATTCCCCTGAGTAAAACCTACCCTCATTTGACTTCCTACAGCACCCCTGGGCTGAGAAAATAAATTTTTTAATCTGGTTATCTTGTCCCTCGCTCGTGATGCATGATCACGATCAAAGAATCTCATGATCAAAGAATTTGCATGCTTGTGATCAAAGAATAAAAAATGGTGACACGCGATTTTTTCATCGCTTTGAAGTGAACCAATGCCATGCCTCAATAGAACGAAGCCTCCTGAGGAAAATCCACCCTCATTTATGTCCCTAACCCATCTCTGAGCCGAGATATAAATGTTTCTAGGTCGCTATGCAAGATCGCAATCAAAGAATCACATGATCAAAGAATTTGCAGGCTCGCGATCAAAGATCGTTAGTGAGCCACGAATTAAGATTTTAAAAGTGTATAACTCTATTTTTTGACTGATTTGAATGAAACCAAAGGCATGGTTTGATAGATTGAAGCCCTGTGAGTAAAACCCATCCAAGTTTTACTTCAGAAGGGACCCCTGAACCAAGATATTTGTGTTTTTCCTATCAGAAATTAAAAAACAAAATAGCAGACCTCATGATCAGAGAATTTTGAAAATTCTCAGGGACAAAGATTCTTGAACCATGAGGCTGCAAATTCTTTGATCCCCAGGTGGGATGAGATGGCCAGAACCCTATTCTTTGTTTGCAAAACATAAATAGAAATGTTCCCATTGACTTATAATGGGAATTTAAAAGTGGCATAACTTTTGAATGCCTTAATATTTTTCCACTAAATGAAAAGCGGCATGTTCGGCCACCAAAGCTCTTTCATATGAGTCATCTTTCAGAGTGGCACACCACACAACAGCAGTGCAGGGCCACGTCCAAAATCCCAAAAGCTGCCTCCAAAAACAGATAATTTTGCATTTTTCAGCTTTTTTGTATGCAAAGACCGTAGGTCTGACCGTAATGCAATTTGGCAGATCAAGAAATCTACCATGCCCAACTGCACATTCCAAATTTCAGACAAATCTGTTGAACAGGTCCAAGGTTAGTAGCACCCAAACTTTTGACTTTAGTATGTAAGTGATTGCTGGACCCTAACTATAGTGGCGCAACTGCACCACAATAACATATAAATATATGTATATATTATGGTAGCACAGTAGTACTACCATAGTTAGGGTTGAGGAGCCATTTACATGTTAAACCCAAAATTTTGCACCTTAATAACTTTGCAACCATTTGATGGATTTGCCTGAAATGTGGAATACTCAATCAAGACCCATGCACCTTGGGATCTGCCAAGTTTCGTGCCGGTCAGATACACAGCTGCGGAGTTATTAAGTGTGATCTGCATGTGCGTTTACGCTTTTTCTGGAATTCTATGGTCACGCCTACAGGTCACACGGTTTGCACGACCATCCTGAAATCTTCATGGAATGTGCAGCTATCGTCCCCGATGTGCCTTTCAAAGATTTCGTGAAAAAATATTAAACGGTTCAAAAGTTATTCAAAAAACAATTTCCCATGATAAGTCAATGGGAAAAGTTAACAAAAAGTTCAACACTTTCGCAAATGCATTTTTACTTTCGCAAATGGCTCTCTTACTTTCATATATCTACCATCTTGTTTTCAGTTAGTGATCAGAAAAATGCTTGGCATTTAAATTTGGGACCCTCTAGCAACCTAATTATTTTTGTATTCACCTAGTCGGACCCTGAGGATGTTAGCCATGTCTTTATTTGGGGGTAAAACACCCCAGAAATATGTTTTTCAAATTTCTGGAAAAAGTACTTTCACAAAATACTTTCGTGCTCATGAAAATGTCGCAAATTTTTGTGAAAGCTTTCACAAATTGCAACAGTACTTTTCTAGTTTGTGGGAAAATGACAGCAATTGTTTGGCACTCCTCTGCAAAAGAACGGTTTGGAGTTTTGGGCTGAAATTTGGAATGAAAGCAGCCGACATCTGACAGATGTGCCTTTCAGTATATTGCTGAAAAAATATTACATGGCGCCAAAGTTACGGTACTCCAAAGTTGACGCTTTTTCCCATAGGATAACATTACAGCATACGATGCATTGCAGCTATCGTTTGGTGCCCTGCTGCAAATTAACGGTTTGGTCTCTTGGGCTGAAATTTGCAGGGAGCACAGGCAACATCCCACAGATGTGCCTTTCAGTGGTTTCATGAAAAAATATTACAGGGAGGCAAAGTTACGGCAGTCTGAACTTCTGTTTTTTTCCCATAAGATAACATTACGGCATTCGCTGCGCCTTTCAGGGCCCGTATCTCGAAAACGGTGTGAGATACGGACTTTTTGTCAAAAAACTTCTTAGCCCCCTCAAGAGGGCTAAGTACAAAACTAGCCAGGAAAGTGATAATTCATATGACTTAAATTTTTTTTCTGTGTCATACGGTTACTGAGATATAAGCAATTTACTATTCCAAGTCCTCATTTTTGTGTTCTGAGAGTCATTATTTTGCATACATTCTTTGTACTCACTGTCTTTCTCTATACAGCTTTTGGGGAAAACCAGCCTGTGCACTTACATTACTCTTACCATTACCGTTTCTGCTTGCGGTTCCGTGCCCGTTCCTTACACGTTCACGTTTACTCCAAGTTATGCGTTACCCTTTGCATTTTCATTTGTGGTTGCATTTGCGTTGTTTTAACATTTCTGTCTACAGTACTGTTTCTCTTTCTGTTTTGCTTTGTGTCACAATGCACTTCCCACGCTATGCTCATGGGAACAATGTTATTATGTGACAAGCGGGCCCCGCGCTCCTGCCGCAGCATTACATTCACTATTTCTCATTATCATTCCCAAAAAGGAAGGAAATTAGAGGCAAAAAAATCCATTTAATGCACTGTCACCCCATTCTCCTATTCCTCATCTTCTTTCCACATGTGATGGGGTGACACTTAGGGCCAATGACCCCAATGCACACCCCGATTCCATTTGGGGGGAGGGCTGGAGGGGTGGAAAGAGGGTTTCAACCCTAACATCAAATTTCCTCACTTTTGTCACTGTGGAACAACCCTAACTGATGCATTAAATGGAGTTTTTTGCCTCTAATATACAGTATATAGTATATATATATATATATATATATATATATATATATATAGATATATATATATATATATAATGGTGGCACAGTAGTGCCACCATAGTTAGGGTTGAGTAGCCATTTTAAGGTTAAAGGGTCAAACTTTGTACCTTAATAACTTTGCCACCATTCAACGGATTTGCCTGAAATTTGGACTGCATGATCAAGAACCATACATCTTGAGACTGACAACTTTTGTAGTGGTCAGATATACGGCTGCGTAGTTATTAAGTGAGATCTGCATGCACATTTAAGGTTTCTGGTGAATTCTTTGCTCATGCCTACAGGTTGCACGGTTTGCTTGCCTGGTTCAAAAACTTAAGGGAACGTGCGGTCAGGGTCCTCAATGTGCCTTCGAAGATTTCGTGAAAAAATATTAAACAGTTCAAAAGTTATTCAAAAAACAAGTTCCCATTATAAGTGAATGGGAAAAGTTAACAAAAAGTTCAACACTTTCACAAATGCTCTTTTTAGTGTTGTAAATGACCCTAGTAGTGTCACAAATCTGCCATTTTGTTTGCAGTTAACAATCAGAAAAATGCTTGCCATTTAAATTTGGGGCCCTCTAGCAACACAATTCTTTTTCTGTTCACCTAGACAGACCCTGAGGATGCTAGCCATGTCTTTATTTTGGAGTGAAACACCCCAGAAATATATTTTTCAAATTTTGGGTTTCAGTAGTGTCACAAAGTAGTGTCACACGCAAGACACTTTCACAAATGTTTGCGAAAAGTGTTGCAAATCACAACACTACTTTTCCAGAAAATGGCCAAAATGACAGAATAATTTGCCACCCTGCTGCAAAAGAACGGTTAGGTCTTTTGCCCTGAAATTTGGAGGGAAGGCAGTCAATATCTGACAGATGCGCCTTTTGGTGGATTGGTGAAAAAATATTGCAATGCTGCAAAGTTACGGTATTTTGAAGTTGGTGTCTTTTCTGATAGACTAACATGGAGGCGTACGCTGCACCTTTCAGGACTCGTATCTCGAAAATGGTGCAAGATACAGATTCTTGTTGCAAGTTGCATATCCCTAACCTTGCCAGGAAAATCATGATTTTTGTGAAATTTAAATTTTTGTTCTATGTCATGCGGTTACTGAGATTTTAGCAATTAAGTACTTACAATGCTCGTTTTAAGCTTCTATGCCCATTTCAATGCATACAATCTTTGTACACACTGTGTTTCTCTACGCACCTGTTCAGCAAAAACAGGGTGTGTGCTTCCGTTACTGTCACAGTTACTGTTTCCACTTGCGTTTATGTCTCCATTTGCATCACCACTCCCATGTATGCCGTTGTGTGCGTTATCCTTTGCATTGTCATTTGCGTTTGCATTTTTGTTACTGTTACCATTGTTAGTATGTCACATGACATCACGTGGCATGGTGGGAGCACAGGGCCTGAAGGTCCCTGGGCTTCTACCACTGCATTCCATACACTATTTATCATCCACTTTGCGTTGTCATTTGCGCTTGCGTTTTCGTTACTGTTACCATTGTTACTGTGTCACAAGCCATTGGGCCCCGTGCTCCCCCGCCGCTGCATTCCATTCACTATTTATAATCCCTTTTGTGTTGTCATTTGAGTTTGAATTTTCATTCCCTGTTACCATTGTTACTATGTCACAAGACATCACGTGGCGGGAGCATGGGGCCTCTCACCACTGCATTCCATTCACTATTTATCATCCTCATTCTCAAAAAGAAGAGAAATTAGAGGCAAAAAAAACTGTTTAATGCATCAAGTTAGGGTTGTTCTACAGTGACAAAAGTGAGGAAATTCTGTGTTAGGGTTGATGATGTGGGGGTGGAGGGTCGAGAGGGACTGCGCTCCCACCACTGTATACATATATGTAATGTTGTTGTGGGTGTGGAGGGTCAAAAGAGTCTGTGGTGTCAGCAACACATTCATACACCAAATGCTGTGTTGGGAGCACAGGGCCCAAAGGGCCCTGGCTGCCCATCACTGCATCCATACATTCATATGCCAAATGATGTGGTACAACCTCAGGCCCCTGAAGGGCCTGCACCCCCACCACTGAATACATACACCAAACCATGCAGCGGGAGTGCAGGGACTGAAGGGCTTGCACTCCCACCAGTGCATGCATATGTCAAGTGGTGGGAGTGCATGGTCCGAATGTGCCCTGCACTCCCACCACTGCATCTATATATCATGCGGTGGGAGCACAGGACCAGAAGGGACTGTGTTCCTACCAGTGCATATATCCATCTAATGAAGTTGTGGGAGTGGAGGGTTGAAAGAGCCTGTGCCTTCACCAATGCATTCATATAGATAATCCCGTGGTGGGAGCTCAGTCCCTGAAGGGGCCTGCTCTCCCAACACCACATCTGTACATACATATGCCAAATGATGTGGTGGGAGTGCAGGGCCTGAAGGGTCTGTACTGCCACCACTGCATCCATTGAATTAAATCATGCAGTGGGAGCACAGCGCCTGAAGGGGCCGTGCTGTCAGCACTACATTCATACTAGCAAATCCTGTGCTGAGAGTACAGGACCCAAAGTTGTGCTTTCTATAGTTATCTGTACTAAAAATAATATATTATATAATGATGTGTGATACTCCTGTCACCTCATTGGTCAAAACATGTCACATGACTGTGGGTAAATCCTGCATTACCCATGTCTGAGGAAGTTCATTAATAAAAAAAATAGTCAAACACATTTAAACATTTGTTTTACAAATGGTTCCATTGTATTATCGCAATAAGGCACTCCAGGATGTGTGGTTGAGGCACTCGGGTGTGACTTGTGACACAGAAGACAAGGTGTGGATTAATTCCTAATAACCCACACCCTGTTGTGCTTTACTGCTTAAGTATATTTGCATGCATATATACAACAACTGCTATATAATAACTTTATAACTTGATGATTAAGTAAAGACTCCAGATAGGTGTCTAACTTTAAAAAAACAATTATTGCCAATTCAAAAGACTGGGAAAAGGCCAAATTAACAGTACAATTATTTAACACTATCAGTCTCACAATACAATCAACATGTGTGTTTACATTGGTTGTAAAATATGTGAACCTGTATCTCAGATAGTTAATACATGATGTTTCATGGAATAACTTGCTGCATTAATACAAGTATGGCAGCACCCTCTTAACATTGCTTACACACATTGAAAACTGATGATTTTGTTGTAGTTGTGGGACTGATAATGTGTATGTTCCTGGGGTGGGCAAAAAGAACAGATGCTAAGTGTTATAGCAATAGCTACAGAAAGATATTATGGCCTCAGCGACATTAGATAAGTGTACACTTAAATATACTAAGCTATATCACTGAGTAAGTGCATTTGGAAAATTCCCACCCAACCCCTCAATAGAGGCAATCAAAACCATTGTCAGGAACAGGTGTGAACTCAGTTGGTATTAGCAAAAGTGTCTGATTTACAATTGTAAATATTATCAATATACATACTGTATTTACTTGTCTAAGAAGTACATGGAATAATAAATCATTACAGGTACAATGTAAATTTCTTAAAATGATTACATTTCTTACTATGTCAGTTTAAACCATTACAAAAACAAATGTGTGTAGCATGGCATGCTTTCTATTACACATATAGTTAACTAAATGTTATTCCTGTTGTTTTCTATTATGACTTAGGCAGAAAAACTTACTTGAGTATAATGGTAATAGTTGTAGTACTAATATTTAGCTAGTGATCAAAAATGATCATATGAAATACAAATGTATATCTCATTTATCTGTTAGTATGCAGCATTTAATAGACATAAATGTGTTATTAGAATACTGAAACACTTATGAAAATGGTACTTGACAATAGTTGTACATTGCTACTGCTTTCATTTGTCAAATAATACAGTATTTTTAATCTTACTTGAATATCGTAGTATGAAGAATTGGTTAATAGCATAGAAATACTTATATATACATAGATACAATGTGACAGTTTGGAAATTAACAGGTCTAGTGGTACACTGTTGCATGATAGAAAAGTGTTGATGGAGTCAATATGTTAACAAGTAAGATACAGAGGCAAACTGGTGATACCTTACATGTGACACAGTGCTCAACATGGTCAATGACATGTGTGTCAAACTTTGAGAAATAAACAAGGGACAAGTGTGTACCTTTGTGATGACACCTACTTCTTTTTATGTATGCATATTACATAGTTACAAGAAAAGATATGTACAGAAATGGTGAACCAGAAAGGATTGTGTTTTACGATGTCACAATCTTTCTTAGACATATAAGCATGGTTTCTCTAGTGAATGTGAAAACAGTTGGCGTTGATTGAAGACCACTACAGCAATTTTCACGATGTCACTGATCAACACAAAAAATCTTATATAGGGTTTTATTTAACTCTAAAAATTGATTAGAGTTTTGCCCATAAAAGTGCTAAAACATTATAAAAATGCATAACATTTCCCTCACTGTGTTTAACAAACATAACACTTCTAGAAAACCTATATAAATACTTTCTACACAGTTAGTATTGTCCCAGGAAAAAAACTGCTAATCAATTATTTAAAACCCTATTACATGTCCTGGTGCACACAATATGCTTTGCCACCATATGATATTTTAGGTAGATAATCATGTATGGAAAGTTACAGGTTAGAAACAATTCTAGTATCCTACAAGTCACTGTGTGCAAGGTAGACAGCAAAGAATGTCACATGTTGTGTGACTATTCCTCTGAGATATGAAGGTCTTCATAATTCTTCAATATCAGGAGATAGGCATTTTTTAAGTGTCATGGTAGTCTCTGTTTGAAAGAGCTTGTAGAGTCATCACACTGTATCCAGCAAGTTCTATACCTTAACACACAGGTGTAATGTCCTGAGTGCATAGATTGACCATGGTGGTAGACCACACTGTCAGTGTCAAACACTGATTGGTTAAAAACTATTCTACCAGCCGTGTAATCTGCGATAGGTGTGTCAACTCTGAGCCCATTTGAACCAAATCTGCACAATACAAGCAACAGATATTGAAATGAAGTCCTGAGATGTATGAGCTGAGTACATGTACCTCCACACTTTTCACATAAGTGACCACTTTCAGCATTGGTGAATAGCTGCTGAAATGTTATACTTTTGGCCTGAGGGACAGACAGAGTAATCCACAGCATGTCTTCTGTGGTTTCACACTCTGAACTACCACCTGATACACATGCACATTTGGTTACATATGACACAGTGAAATACTGACGCATTGGAATCCCCTCTTTATCTGAGATGTTTATTACTGCCATCATGAACTCAGTGGTATCCTGTTGCATGTCTGCAGCAAATGTACTGCATCCGTCATATGTTCCCAGCACCTGCCATAGAGGTGTTAGTGACTATACATTGTTAGAGTGATCAGAAACTATGTTGACAACCTGCTTCAATGCCTTTGACAGTGGAGTCTCTTGTGAAGCAGATATTGCCTGCACAAAGTGTGGCATGTAGAGAAAAACTTGCATAGCAGAATTAGCATAGCAGTTAACTGTAGTGCTGTTATCAAACACTGGTACAGCAGCCACACCTGCTGATTTCTGACCAAGTGTTTAGTACGTGAAGTTATATTTACCTTTGTAATAGTGGTGTTTCATCTCAATGATCTACACAACTGTTGTGAGGTGAACATTTTTTTCTTGCTGTTGAGCAAGTGCATACTGTTACTGTGGAGTGAGACAATATAGGGTCCACTATTTCAGTGGTTTTCTGAATTGTTTATGTGTTGAACTCACATCAGTGCCTTTCGTATTAGTCGTGAGCAAGAGTGAACCACTATGATACCTGTTTTGTCTTTGCTTAGATAGTTGTCTGTGTTTACTGGGCATCTTTGCTATCTGGGAAATCACAGTAGTAATCAGCAATCTTACATCAGTATCAGACACCTGTATAATAGAGACAGAAAAACAAAATATTAGTATATGTTTGTTTTGTTCTCTTCTGACATTCAATGTTGAGACTGTGTATTTGTAACTGATGCATAAATAATCAACATAATTGCTTACAAAGGAGTACACAGTTCATCTGTGTAGTAACAGTGCACAATGAAATCAATAAACAATGGGGCAGAAATGTAATAGTTGATAAAATGACTAAGAATTTCACAATTGATATGTAAAAATGTGTCAAATAATGTATTGCCACAGTATGAAGTCAGCAGAGCTGGTCTTACTCAAAGAATCATTTTGTTTTGTAGAAAAGCCATAAAATCATGTCATGCTTTCAAAAGTGTTGCAAAATATAGTGTTGTTAGTGTAAATGTTTTGTAGTAATATGGTGTTGTGTGTTCAAAAGTACTTAGAGTAGTGTCGAACATTTACTGTTGTGTGTGTGAAAGTGTCACAAAAATTGTGTTGAACCTCAAAAGTATTGCAAAAGCAGTGTCATGCGTTCGACAATATCACAAAAACAGTGTTGCAAAATTGAGTATCGGGGAAGCAACAATATGCATTAGCCAATAATATATTGATTTGTATTTGAGTGACAGGAACATCAACCAATGCTGTGTAACATTTATCAGGCCATGTAAGGCAACCAATCAGAGATGCTGAACACTGAAGAAGAAGGACATAGTAGACATCTTGGGTAAAACTGAAAAATAGTGCCTTGCTTGCTGTAAGTACTTAACATTTTATTTGTCATTTTTTCTAACATGATAAAGAGTGTTACCAACATCTAAATTGTATTAATCAAAACATTTTTCCTGCTCTATTTGTCTATGTATATAAATACAAGGTAGCCTACTGAATTATTAAGTAATTATTTAAATATAACTATTTAAAGTCAGAGTGTCAATTGGTACTTACTAAAACAGATACAGCTGCAAAATGGAGGGAACAAGAAAGGTGCATGTGTGGCATAACAGAAGAGGAAACCAATCAGACATGACTCTGCACTTGTAATTGTTTGAATCTGCCTATGAAAAGGATGCATTTTGCTACCTTGAAATCTTCCTACATTTTTTGCTGAAGCAGAACTGCTCAGATAGTCAGTGCACACATTGTATTGGCTATGTAAGACAGAAGTTTAGCCAATCATGTAATTTATTTGTGTTTCAGGTAACAGCTGAGTGAAGCAGAGTTGAAGTAGAGAGGGGAATTTCAGTTTCAGTCTCATTAGTGCCTAGCTACTGCAGGGGAAACACTGACTTTTTTGGTAGCTGCCTCTCCACTTCTTATTTTCAAAGCTCAGAAATGGAAGAAAACAGCAAAAGGACTTTGTGGATTGTAGGCAGCAGTATAGAAAGGCGAGCATCAGAGTACACTCTGAACAGTGATTTTAGGAAAAACCTGCAGCTCCCAAATTGCTGTGTAAAGTGGTTTAGCAGGGCTGGAATGAGGTGGGAGCACCTCATGCCAATAATGCACAGGCTTCTGAGTACTCAAGGTCATCCAGACATACTGCTGATACATCTTGGAGGCAATGATTTGGGCACCAAATGCTGGGTAGATTTAGTGACAGAAGCAACATTTGACCTTGCTTCTATTATGAGTATGTTGCCTGCCTGTAAAATCATTTTTTCAGATATTACAGAGTGTAGGGTCTGGCAAGCATAACAACATATGTACCTGATTGACAGAGCATGGAGAAAGGCCAACATACACATTTCTGCATATCTATGCATGTGTGGAATGTACACCATACATCACCCAGAAATTAAGTATTGTTTTGATTGGCTATCCCTACCAGATGGTGTACACTTCTCGCATGCTGGCAATTGCCATTTCCTGGGAGACCTTCAAGATGCAATCCTCAAAGTCCTCTAAGAATGTCAGACTGTTTAAACAGATAGTAAAGTAAAAAAAGGTTATTTTCATAACCATAAACTGTTGGTCAAAAAATAGAACAACTACATACATCACCTACACAGGTGTATACATAAACCAGGAATATTCAGACTGTGCCAGGCTGAGGTGCAACCCTGGGAACAGTGCAACTGGGATATGCCAAAGTGTTGTCAGAGTGATATTTAGTGGTGCTGTGGCATGACTCAGCAGCATTTAATATTTCACTGTTGCCAGCCACATTGTGTGTGGTGAAATGGCACTGAACCACCACAAGTGGCTACAGAGGAGTAGGGGAGATGCATCAGTGCAAGTACAGTAGTGCTAGGCACTATTACTGTGCTATTCAGCGGTGGATGAGCAAATGGGTCCATGATGCATGCAAGGTGTAAATAGGACCATTTGTATGTATTTGTGGCTCCATTTGCATGCCGGTGAACTGATCCCTGGTGACTTGCATCTGGTGCTCTCCCAGGCAGCAGCAGCTGGGGACAACACCCACCCTGTCCCTCAGCAGCAATATACCCGAACACCAGATCATGGGTTTCCTATATAAAAAATATATCCCTGGTGGTCTAGTTGACCTTATCCCCTCACCTGATCTTGGCATTACTGTATTAAATATATCCCTGGTGGTCCAGTGGATCCTACCCCCTCACCTGATCAGCTGGGGGGCTGCTGCACTGAACTGCCAGGGTCATTTTAATACAGAAAGTCCATTATTGAGAAGGGGGTAGGGTTCACTGCAACACCAGGGATATTTTTATAATAGAAACCATGTGCTTGGCACAGGGGGGAGATGCTGAAAGACGGTGGCATTCAGCCTTGGGTGTCAACCCAGAGGTGCCGGCTGACGTGTTGTGCCATGCAGTACAGTAGCTCACCTATGCGTGCCATCACTTGTTCTTCTTTTTTGTGTTCAGCACTGTGCAGTGCAAGTAGGGGTTGTGCCTGCATATGCTCAGCATATCCCAGGGTGAATATCAGGATGTGCCCACTATGCATGGGTACGACAGCCTTAGTAGCACCACATACATTACTGATGCATCATGGTGCATCGGTATTTGAACAGCACACAATCCCCTTCTGAACATCTAGCTGGGCTGTATCAGTGGGTTATTAACATACTGCTGTTTGACTTCTTTTTGTGTAACACTTAACATAACAGAAAGTCACACACATGTTACAAACCATGGCAGTTGTGTACTGTTTTTTGTGTATTTATTGCAGATTGTGACAGAAAAACAAAACATTATGAGGATCTGGAGTCTGAAAGAGGTGTGCCTGCTGGTTGTGTCAGTTCAGGCACCGGGCAGTGCCCGTATTTTAATATGGAGCACCAACCATAAACTGGACACTATGTGGAGGTGCATTAATGGCTACCTGCACATGATTCTTAAAGTTAAAAAACAAGACAGCATTGCAGTGTAAGCAAAAGCAGAAGCTGTTGTGCCAGCAGTTTTACCTGCTAAAAGAGAGGGAGGAGATACCAGAAAATGATAAATGCTGGTACTACCTCAGCTACGAGCTCTGGGAGGTGGCCAGAAAGCCAACTGCAGTGGAGAGTCTAACACACCGTAAGTAAAGCAACAATATTCTCATAATAATACAAGCGTGATATTCAGTACTGTGTATGCAAATGTAGACATTATCGATTTTTGGTATAAATGGGTGATTAGCATATGTTAATTACATCATTTAAATGTGCGCTTGTCGATTGTTAGTAAACTACAGCTGGTGGTCTGTCACAATATAGATGTGAAACATTGATAACCAGTGTTCCTTGGTTGCAAGGCACCTCAACGTCACATTGTGAACAGTCTGAAATAAAATGTTGTCATGGTTACATACTTTATGCCCTCCCTTCCGATTGTAGGTTTGTTGAATGGTATGAATCCCTTGTGCTCTACTGAAGCATAGCCTCCAGACTGGGGGCTTGTTAAGGTATATCCTTGTCTGCTGGTACAGTGTACTATGTCTCCCAGTCTAACTTCGGCCTTTGTTAAAAGTATATAGATCCCTGGTGGTCCAGTGGTGCATAGAGCGCCTCAGTTGTGAGTGCTACAAAATAGTATGAGAATGGGTACTACAATGCCCACATCCACGGCAATCAGCAGTTGAGTAAGCAGTTGCATGACAGTGTTGTAGTCTCCTCCAGTTATCAGTGTGAAACAGTTCTATATCCGTATGACACCTCACTATACAACTGGCAATGTTCAGTATGGCTACACAGCTATAGTTCCACGGCATGTGGCAATGAATGTGCAGACCATACTGTAAGGCAGAGCAACAATCTGTAAATCAATGGATCCATTTATACAGATATTGGGACTTTGTACTATAGTATAGTGTGCAGACCAGTTGTCCGATGCTGTGCATGTATGAATGTGCATCTATTCTGTACATCGTCACCTGTGTGGCTTGCAGGTGGGCAGCTGCAGGCCAGTGCTGACTGGGTGCTTAGGGTGATGTGCCAGCAATCACTAGCTGCACTGGAGATCAAACCTTGTGTAATTGCTACTATATGTGTCTTTCTGTCTGAAGTGCTTTAGCAGTGCAATAACATGAGTAGATCAGTAATGCTTATTTTGATTGTTACGAAACAATTTTCTAATTATCATAATACACAACTAGTCTTTCTGTTAAGTATTCTTGTAGTGGTATAACAGATGTTAACTGTTGTTCAAGGGGTGGGGTGAGGTGGTGCAGTGTATTATAATATAAAAACATTTTGACTTGTCGTTCTTTAAATACCATGTAAATGCATTTTTACAGTGTGTAACTTGAGAACATAAATTCTCTTTCTGTGCAAATTACCACTCAATATATGCCACTTAAGTTTGTCTGTGCCAGACATCTAGATCTATTAATCACATCTTCAGTATTACTATGAGGCTCTAACTGTGATACTGTAGTTGTACTGGCAATATCTTTCAGTGCTGTGATGTTCAACTGACAGTGAGTGTACAGTAGCTATTCAATTCAAGATCAGTGGCTATTATATTACTAGCAGTGTACAAGTGATAATAATTAACAGAGTGAAATGTATTGTTTAGTTGTAATATTTATAATTATACATTTGCCAGTTTACATGGGTGTGCACTAACTGACCAATACTTGATGAAAGATCATGTTAGGTTACAGATACATGTCAATTACGAATACAGACTACAGGTGCTAAACAAGTTACCATGGAAATGACACGGTTACTACATCTCCTTTCTACCTTTAGTTTACAGATCACCAGAGGTGCTCCTCACCTGTAACTGAGGTAGTGCTAGGAGAAACAGAAGCTCTGGAGGCTGTGGAGTTTGACTCAGACTCCGTCACCATTGTGGAGTCAGACGGTTAAAAGATACTTGTTGTTATTATGTTGACTACCTGCTGTCAGTAGTTGTTGTGCATCACATTAGTGAAGCTCTGTAAACAGTGAGGAACAGATATTCAAAACTTTGCCCTGGGTGTAAAATGAGCACTGCCTAGCTGGCAAACTTAGCCTGCATCACAAAGTAAGCCTTATTCAAAAGAAATAGTCCTGGGGAAATAGCTTCTGAATATAGCATGATAATGATACAGGAAGCTGGGCTAGGAGTGCAGGGCAACCTTAGTTTTGGGATAAGACAGGTCTGTATATGATAACCAGGTAGTTCAAGTCACAATATCAGAACAGTGGACAGTGATGTGAACATAGGTACAGGTACACTATGTGTCCAATGTGTTTGCCAGCAAATGTGTAGGGACAGTACTGCAGCAGGCAGCAGCATATGTGAAAGTACTCTATTAAAAACTGTTAGATATTCCCCAAACTATTTGCACAGTGCTAACATGTTTACATGGGTTTAGCACAGAGTTAACCATTAGTCCAGTGCAAACAAGTTTGCTTGGTGTCAAACTTTTCCATGTTCAAAAGTGACATGCAAATAAGCATGCTTAGGTAGTCTCTGGGCAAACATACACATTCGCATCTCATTATACCCTAATTTGCATGCAGTTGGCACTGGACTAAAGGTCTTGGACTGTACTACACCTGTGCAAACATGTTGGTGCTGCACAAGTACTTAGGGGTAACATTACACAGTTTTCAACACTGTTCTTTCACATGCACTGCTGCCTGCTGCCATACTGGTACAACACAGTATTGCCTCAGATGGTGGTGCTGCTGTATACAACTCTCATACTGCAGTTCATGCTACAGTACACTGCAAGCAGTACAGTAGCAAAGGGGCTAGTGGTGTGTGGACACAGCACTGCCTTTGGTGAGTAGGGCACTGCTGATGGCTGCACTATACACTGTAACTGGCTCAACATGTTGGCTTTTACTGACAGTGCATATTACTGTTACACTGTTGTCTAACCCACAGCTGTTGCACCTCTGACATGGGATGTTCACAGTGACATATTCATGTCTGGCTTTGTGTGCTGTGGCAGTTGTACTGCTGTGGCTTGGGGGGTATATATTATCAGAAAGGTGCACTGGTATTGGGGTATAACAAATACTGACTGATGTGCACTCTGTGATGTGTCCTAGGGTTGTGGACAGACCTGTTCTCTCCCACAGTTTGTCCACCCATGCACTGTTCACTCAACATCCTCCATGTGTACAGTGGTGCATGTGTATGCTGGCATCTGTAGTTCTACAGAGAAGAGTGGTCTGCATGTCACAGTATGAGCTGCCTTTTAGTAACATTGAGTACCTTATAAACTACAACACCTAAGTATCATTAATAAAGAGCATTTGTTTATTTTAGAATGGGGTAT
The DNA here is from genome assembly GCA_016271365.2 of Neoceratodus forsteri. Taxonomy (NCBI): domain Eukaryota; kingdom Metazoa; phylum Chordata; order Ceratodontiformes; family Ceratodontidae; genus Neoceratodus; species Neoceratodus forsteri. The sequence continues at coordinate 707,508,998 of CM057455.1, forward strand.
GGAAATCCTGTAACCTTATTGGTCAAAACAGATCACATGACTGTGGTAAATCCTCCACTATATACACTGTTACAGCTTTCTGTCATTATAAAAACAAAATTAAGAAGTTGGACATTGTATAACAACAACATACCATGACAGGGAATGGGTATATGGGTGGATATATCACTTCCGGGATGGTTAAGTTACTTGGCTGCGCCTCATGGCCGAACCACACCAGGCGTGGTAAATCAAACAATATACCCAGTCTCTGTAGTGGAATATTGTTTGATTATTTAATTTAACAAAAGTGGTAAAGTGATTTTACATACAATATTATTTCAAGAAATTGGTTGATACCATGGTACAATCATCTCAAGTCATTGCAAGAGTAACATGCGAAACTTCGACTAACCACATGTTCATATCAATACATTGCTTTTAATAATTGTACATGTGTAATTCTCAATAACCTTTATTAAGGGAAAACTATAGCAGTCTACTGTTTATGCTGAATTGTTGTTTTTATGAGTTTTGTTGGCTAAATAGCACACAACTCAGCAAAGATACAGGAATCAGAAAACAATACCATGGCAAAAAAATGATTATTTGTTCCTTGTTTATGCCTGTGTTATTGTATTTGAATAGAGACATGTTGGAGACACATTGTGCTATGCTGTTTGAATTCGGGTCCTGCACTACCTCCATGTGATTATTTGCCTGTATTCTTACATGACATGTACTTACAGTTCATGTCTGGATTGTTACAACACTTTATGTATAATGCAATTTGTATAGCATAACTTTAAACATGTTCTAGACAGCCACATACAGAACTATAGTACTGTATATCCTTGGATGCTAGTATTACAGAATATGATCTGTATGTCAGACAGTAAAAGTATTGTTACTTATTGTGATTTTTTAATCACGATTGTTAAATAATGTGCTCACATTCTTTGTAGTAGGCAGGGAGTCTGTTCCCGTCCCTGTGGTGCAGGTGAAGCAGGAGCCAGGAACTAGTGCTACACATAAGTATTACATCAAAAGTATACAAATGGTATGTACTGCAAGCTGGATTATTACAGCAAGTGACATCCTACGGTATACTAACAGAATCTACAAACATCATAACTTATTGTGTGTGTTTCATGAACAATATTATTTGACTGTTACAGCACAGTATCTAGTCAGTGCTGCAGAGAACAAACTGTTTACAGAATATGAAAATCCTCCGTGTTCAAAATGTACCTGATGCATTGTTAATTGTAGAACAAGACTCACACATGTACATTAATTTCACTAGTACTTACAATATTAACTGTTGTTCTAACATTGTACAGTTTAGTGCTGTGTAAGATAACAGAAGAATATATTTTATTATATTTATTGTTTGGACGTTGTGTCTCTTAACATAATGTGGACAAGTGACGTCTTATTAAAAGAGTGGCTGATAGCATTGAGAAGTTTGACATTGAAATGCTAAACATTATGAATAACATACCATCTTAACATCAGCATAACATGCTTCTTTAATCTTTGCAATAAACAGGTACAGCATAAAAGACAGTCTGAGATGTAGCTATGTTCCAGAGAATATTGTAAACAACATTAGCTAACATGTGATGACTGACATAGTAGTGTCAGGGTGTACAACAGACATGGACTGTTAACAACATATGCACAAATACAGTACCTGTACATGTGGCAGTTGCTCTGGCCTTAAAGAATGAAGCAATTTCATTTGTTGTATAGCTTACTGTGTTAGCTATAGTAAGCAACCATTGCATATATCAAGAATGTGATACACAAAGTTATATATAATATAAATGTAGCATTTGAGCAACTCATGAAAATTCATTAAAGTAATCTATTTACAATACATTACAGGTCAGACAGACCATATGCAGAGTAACAATAGACAATTTTTCACAATTAGAACCTTACTGTATGCACGTAACAATACAGATCTATGTCTACTTAAAATAAATACAGGAAAAAATACAATCTTCTCAGGTTCAACACAAGCTATAAAGTAGAATTTTTACTATTATACAGTATATTCATGGATACATTTTTGTCTCTTTACAGATCCATCTCGTAAGAAGCCCTGCACTGTTCACTGCCACTGTATGTGCAGGCTCGAGCGGAATATTGATGGGTTAAAGGAGGAAACTGCTGTGCTGATAGAGGGACAAGATAAGTTGTGGTCCCTTTTTACAGCAAGCAGGCTACCATCAATCTTGTGCTCGAGCCTGTGGGCACAGTGGCAGGTGCCAGTGAACTGAGCAGTGCTAGTTCCCCTGCACCACTGACAACAACTGTTTTTGAGCCACATTGAGCAGCCTCCACAGGATCATCTGGTATCCCCCCCAGTGGCGCAACAGCTTCCACTTTCTGTGCACCTCCACATAGTGTCCAAGTTTCGGACTGGACTGCCTCAAACAGCAGCACACCTCTTCTTTTAGTGCACAGTGTTGCAACTTTTTTTTATGTTAATAATACATCAGTTGTTTTATTTAAATTATTCATTTCAATAATGCATCTTTTGATTTAAAACAATTTTTGACATACTCTTGAAACATTTTCTTTATGTTTGTATTCGTTTTGTTTCTTATGAAAGTATAATATATTTTTTCTAAAGGAAAACATTTTATATGTTTTATAACTCATTATATTTTATGTTTTATTTACAAAAAAGATAATATAGATATTTTCTTAACAAAAACAGTTGTGTTTTATTGTTACTTTTGGGGGAACATCTACTAAAATTGCTAACATTACAAAATATTGCTTCCACTGATACGTTAACAAGGGTCTGAAACATGAAGCTCTCTGATTGAGTATTAACATTATAACAGCATTATGCTAATCTCTTACATACCAGTAGAGGTTAGCAATATGCTGAACAATATTTTGTTCTGTTTAAGAAGATTTTGTTATTATAATAGCAATAAGGTAGTACCAGGAATTATGTTGATGGTCAGTTAACCAACCTGTAAGAGGATGCGGCACTTGGCTATGCCTTGTGCCATGATGCAACATGACAAGGCCATGACCAGACCATTAACATAAATGTTGACCATGTGTTTCTGTCTAATTAGCAATCAATGGCATTGATAATACACCACAAGACAGCGAGGGCATCACAGTTGAGCAAAATTAAATTGTGAAATACATTATATTTATTATCACTGCTTTCAAACAGGTATATTTATATGTACATACTTCTTTGAACAATATGTATCAAGTGATGATAGAGAAGCAGAGCATGCAAAGGTATGGACATACATAAGTGAGCTTGAGACAAACAAGATGCCACATGCTCAGTTTTATCGCAATACTACCAGTAAGTGCAAAATGAAAGTATGTGAAAGACCGGCATAATATGATTTGGTGTGTGGCATAGCAATGGTAACTTAAACAAAACAAAAAGCAATAAGAGGTTATGTTTATGTGGGTAGTAAAAGAAACATAGATGTTGTTAGTACAACTGTTCTCCACTTATGCCAGCACCATATGATTTGCTGTGTTACATACCAATGGTTGACGTAACACAAACAAAAGCAGCAACAGGTATGGACATCTTCATAGACTGTCAAATAGAGATGACAGAAATACCGGGAGTGTGAGTTTTCTAGGTGTATGGTGCCAGTACATCATTTTCTGTTGTGACACACAGTAGTAATTGTTAAGCAATAGAAAACAGAACAAGATATGCATAGATTGATGCAGTGTTAGCACACATACAGCTGCTGGTGTCACAGAAACACCTTCAGACCCACACTCTCATGGTATTATTTCTGCTTTGTCTTGAAAATCGCTACTATTACCCAATTGTAAGCAGTAAGAGAAATATACAATTTGATAGACACCCAACACAAATATATTAGGTTTTTTGGAGCACAACCCGAGTATTGATCTTTGTCTGACATTTTGTCACTACGTGTGTAACTGTTATTCCTGTGATTTATGTTACACTTAATAGTGCTATCTCATACATCAGATCACATGCTGGGAGTACAAGGTGCCATCAGGGATGTGTACATTTGGTGTACATGGCCTCTGTTTTGCTGTGAATCTCCACTGAGCATGCAGTACCTGGTTGGGTAGGTGGGGATGTCTTGTAATAGATTTAGACAATTGTACTACTGTATTTCTGTCACCTGCTGCTGGTTGTCTGTGATTGGTTGTGTTGCCTTGGTCCTCCCACCTACTTGCATATGTGTGTGTGTCTGTGTGTATGTGGTGCTGGGGGGGTGAATGTAGAGTTATGGTTTTCAACCCTAGCACTGAATTTCCTCACTTTTGTCACTGTGGGACAACCCTAACTGATGCATTAAATGGAGATTTTTGCCATGAAAATGTATATATATTTTATTTTTATATATTTATTTAGCTTTTGTTGACCGGGTAAGTGCACTAGACAAATCCTGCCTATTTTCAGGCATGACCCGGGGGGAGGGGGATACAGATGAATGGCAACTGACCTTGAACCAGATTAAGCTGTTGGTGGTATTTTGAGTGAATGAGGGAATTTGGCCAGGACACGGGGAACTTCCCTACTCTTTTCGATAAGTGCCATGGGATCTTTAACATCCACCTGAACTACCACCAATCCAGGCAGATGAGACCTCGGTTTAACGTCTCATCCGAAGAGTACCTCAGAATGCAGCACCCTCTCATGCTGCATTACAGTGTCAATACTGGATATTAACCCAAGTGCCAGATGTAGAACTGAACCCCACAGCCCTCTGATCTCCGGCCTCAGAGGTGGTGTGCTACCTACTGAGCCACTGACACTGTGTGTATATATATATATATATATATATATATACACTCATATACATATTCATATGTAGTAATAAGATGTGAAGGGTGTGCATTAAAGATTTTATGCACTCCCGGGGCATGCTAAGAGACGAGAATGAAGGTCGAAAGTGTCCTTATGCCCCTAGGAAGTGCATTAAAATCCTTTAATGCAAACCCTGGAATGGCTTATCACACTTAAAAAATGGGCCACTATCATAAAAGAATTAGATTGATTTACTCTGATAGGGATTACATCTTATTTACTATTTTCAAACGAGTGTACAATACATTACCTCTGCAACATCTGAAATCTGAAAAAAGTCCCTATTAATGAATAAAATAGCATATCTCAGCAATAGGTTAACTAGTACAGTACTTTGTAGTACAAGTATTTATTAGTAGAGTTGGTTGAAAATAGATATTTTCTCTGTAACATATAAAGTGTCATATAAATGCACCGTAACATCTGTAAATTTATAAAACATAGGTAGTGTTTAATACTTAATTTTCATTACACTGTAGTTTTATACTTTCATTGAAGGCAACTTTCCTTTGTTTTAATTTTTTACTTATATGTTGTGGTCTAGTACATAAAAGGAAAATTGCTATAGGATTGAGGTGAAGGGTTAGTAAGAAAAAAAAACTTCACATCTGCCAAATTGCCTTTGTTTTGGTGGTGGTGGTGGGGAGGGATAGATTTCACTTGAAAACACCTATATATGATTAAAATGTACGTGCTCATCGTCTGATGACAGCTTAGACAGCAAGCAGCAGACTCCCTTCGTTCCGTTCTGAGCCCGCAAAAACCCATTGCTAAATCACTTCCTCTGAGAACTTTGCAAGTAATTTTTGTCTGATCCAACATCTTAACACCTACTGGCTTCCAATAACTTCCAATTATGGAAGTTTACATGCGTAAAGCACCGTCAAGACACTCTCTGCCACCGTCTTCTGAAAAGGACAAGGCTCCGAAGTGATCTAAGCAGCAAATGCCGAAAGCTACTACTGGGACCAATCCATTAACTCATTGACTCCTAGAAACATCTGTAGGCATCAACAAATCTAGCTACAGTGTGTCCCAGAATGCCTACAGAAGTCACCTACAGACTTCCTGTGTGCCCTAGAAACATCTGGAGAATTCACTCGCATATTTTAATTTTACTTGACAGCCAGAATTGATTAGAATTGACTGCATAGTACCATTAGAAAGGTATGTTGTGCTGAACAACCTTGCCACTAACACTTTGTGTGTATCATAGGTTTATGGTGCATCATGTTCACTTTAAGAGTTATTCATATTTGTTCATGACATTTTGTCAATCTAGAACCATCTAAGCACGTTGAAGAAAACACACATTCTGGGTATCTTAGCCAGTAAAAAACAAAAACCAAATTGAGTACATTTGATTTCATAGAACCGTTGGAAAGGCAATTTTGTGTGGAACAACTTTGCCACTGATACCTTGTGTGTGTCATGTATACTTTAGGAATTATATGCATTTGTTTACGGTATGGTGTGTATGGTTCAGATTTGTCCCTCAGACCTCACCTATACACCTTGACTCAAATGGGGAAAAATTATGTTTAATACTACAGAAATAGCAGTTTGTTTTACAAACAAATTATTACAATTACATCAAATGTCTAGATGCTTAATTTGGTGTTGATATGTTACATATTTCCCAACAGAAAAAGGTTTATGGTGCATTTTTTAGTGGAAAACAGATTTTGTTTTGCTGTTTCAGCCAGCACAGAAATAAAACTAAACTACCTGCTATTCCTTGCATACCACTGTTGGAAAGGTAATTTTATGCTGAATAATTTTGGCACTCATACTTTGTGTCTAGCACTTATGGTTTTTGTGCTATTAACATTTGTTTGCAGCATGCCAATAATGGCTTGATTTTACTTAGTAGGGCCCAGGATTAACTGTTAACAGTATACAGGAGACAAGTGCTGCAACTTCAGAAAGCTCCTGTGGAGGCAATGAGTTAACTGAAGAACATTTTCTGGAAATTATGAAGCCAATGCAAGAATCAATATCTAATATCATGGAAGAACTGCATGAAATTAAAATAGCTACGGATGCCCTTGCAACGTGAGTTGGCGATTCAGAAGCTAGCCTAATTTCTTTGGAAAAAAACAAGAAAAGTCATCCATCGACCAAACCCTAGTACAATGGAGACTTAAAAAATTGGAGGAGAAACTTGAAGATCTGGAGGGGAGAAGCCAAAGGAATAATCTCCTGGTGATTGGTATCCTAGAACATGAAGAGGGAGTGTTACCTATTCTTTTTATCCAGAAATTTTATGAGAAAACAGCAGGACCTTCTCCAAATGGTACCACTTATGTAGTAGAGAGAGCTCACCGGGCGCTTCGTCCACCTCCACCACCTGGGTCTGCACCCAGGCCCATTATTTTTAAACTGCTTAATTTCTTAGACAAGCAGCACATATTGGCCTGGGTGAAAACTCTACAGGAGGTCTTATGGGAAGGAAAACAAGTGAGAATAGCTCAAGATTTGCCCCAATCGGTCAGGTTGAGACATCAAGAATTACATCCACTTGTCTCAAAACTGATCACAGCTGGCAAGCCATTTCATGTCAGATATCATGCTGTTCTACAAGTTAAGCTGGGGGACCAGTGGCAGACCTACAAAACACAAGACCAGGCCTTGTCTGAGCTGAAAAATGCACTACCGGACTTGTTCAGATGAATCCTTCACCCGTAGCAAAATGGTTATTCAATTCAGTTAAGTGGTGGTAGCGGCAGCTTTTTAGTGCCAATGTTACCAGGTCTTTACAATGATTCCAGCATAGTAATATTGCTGATGATCTGCATCGCTATTTAGTCTCCTCCTTCACCTGAATCGGATGGACCTCATTACCATCTACCCTACAGAACCTGCTTTTTGCAGGAAAAGACTTCACACTAATACAATATCATGTTTAGCTTTGTGGACAATCCATTGCAAAAATGAACGATGACTGATCCCAGAGACTGCTTGTGAAGTAACAAGCCATGTTTAGAGACTCACCTACTTGTTCGTAGTTGTATTACTTTAGAACCATTTTCTTCATTTTCTTTTTGATATATCGGCATATATCAGCATATATCAGATGTATATCAGGACATAGAACAATAGATCTTTCTTTATTGCCAGTCTGAAAGGGGGACAGATGGCTAGAAGGTCAGAGAAGGGGAGATAGGGGAGCTAAACATGTGGCTCAAGGGCTGGTGCCAGGAAAAAGGACACACATTTGTAGGGAACTGGCAACAGTTTTGGGAGTGAAAGTTCTTCAGATTTGATGGACTGCATCTGACTAAGGAGAGAGTCAGTGCATTGGGGCAGAAGTTTGATGTCTTTGCAGAATATTTAAACTAGCAAATGGGGAGAGAGGTGAGAGGTGCAACACCCGAAACATCGAATGGGAAGAACAACCCTCCTCCCCTCAGCTAGAGGTCAAACAGTAGTTCAGCATGTTTATAGTTCATTTGCATCACCAGGTAAAGAAAAAGGTCTGGCTCCCAATACGATGCACAGGGGAAATGCCAGACCTCACCCAACAACTAACACACTGGAATCTGGCCAATGGAAAATCATGTACACAAATGCTCGCAGTCTGGGAAACAAGATCCCAGATCTGCAGGCAATAATGACAAGAGGCTAAATTGGACATAGTAGCCATTAATGAGACATGATTTACCAGTAACCACACTTGGAAAGCTTCAGTACCTGGCTATGTACTGTTCAGAAGTGACCAAGGTGCAAAAAGGGGGGGAGGCCCTTTATGTCAATGAAAATATCAAAGCTTCAGAAATTCAGAATACACATAAGGAGCCAGAAGAACTGTGGGTCACCCTGGAAACAGGAAATGGGACAGCCATACGATCTGGGGTTGTGTACAGGCCTCCAGCCCAGGAGGAGGACTTAGACACATTACTGTTAGAAGATATACAAAACATAACAGCTAAAGGGGAGGTTCTGATAATGGGAGGCTTCAATATGCCAGATACAGATTGGTCAATATCAGCAGGAACATCTGCCAGATCTAGACATATGGTGTATTCCCTGCAAGGGAGGGCCTCGAACAACTGGTACAACAACCCACTAGAGATAGGGCTATCCTAGATCTAGTACTGACTAACAGGGAAAGGATCACAGATCTCCAGGTAGATGGTCAGCTGGTAGCCAGTGACCATCACATGGTATGGTTCAATTTGGACACTAGAACAAAATCATCCCATTCCAAGGCAAAAATATGGGACTTTAGAGGAGCTGACTTTGATAAGATGGCCAGCAGTGTTAAGCTAGCCCTGGCAAAAAGAAATACAGGTGAGGGGATACAGGCAAAGTGGGCAAGCATTAAAAATGCAATACTTGAAGTAACATCCCAATGTGTTAGTGAGAAAAGGAAGTGCAAAAGAAGAAGGAAACCACATTGGTTCTCAAACACAGTACCAGAAAAGGTCAGAACTAAAAGGCTTACGCTGGCCCATTGGCGCAGCGGTTGGATTTCCGCTTGCGACGCCAGCGACACGGGTTCGGGAATGAGCCCGGGTCACTGGAGGGCCAGCCGGGAGAAGGATTGACGTCCCAGGGACAGCCTCCTTCTGGGGGAGGGCAGGGACTGGTCCGCACCAGCTGAGTTCATGTGAGGCAGAGAGTATCACAGGACGACGTCCCAATACTAACTGGGGGAGGAGCGGACGTCGGCGTATGCCATGATGTCACTACTCTACCCCCAACAGAAAGCCATGAAAATCACTCACTGGCCCTCTGGATGATGGCTGTCTGTTTCTAAGGGCCCCCAGTGCCTTCCCAGTGCCTCTTGTTCCCCAGAAGTGCCCCCCGGGCCATAGAAGGATGTTCTGGGGCTACCCTCCCCCCTGGTGCCTTCACCCTCGGAGGAGAGGGACCCGCCCGGTGAAGGGATATACCTGGGTATCCCGGGGTTGGCTGCAATCTGGGGACTAGAGGAGGGCCAGGCAAGGACAGGTCAGGGGGAACTTGTCAGAGCCTGAAGGAGTGGAGGACCAGTAAGCACGTGGGGCAGAAAAATAGATAATACAAAAAAAAAAGAATTAAAGGCTGGCCTTTAGGAAATACAGTATAAGGGAATACAGCAGGATAAAGACAGGGAAGCATACCAAACTGCCCTAAGGGAAGCAGGGAAGGCAGTAAGGCAGGCAAAGGCCCAAACTGAGGAAACACTAGCACAAACAGTAACAGAAGGTGACAAGACTTTCTATAGATACATTAAAGAAAGGGGAAAGTCCAGAGGGGGTATTGCAAATATTAAAGGGGATAAGGGGGTGTGTGAGAAGGAGGACCATGTAAAAACATTAATCCTAAATATAAACTTCTGCTCAGTATTTACTGAAGAGAAGGTAGGACAGGTCCCACAGCTCTGCACCATGGTCATGGGGGGAGGGAGATATGCACTAGTTCCTTCACAAAAGAAAGGGTCCTACAAGAGCTTGATAAGCTCAGGGTGGACAAGGCAATGGGACCTGATGGTATACATCCCAGGGTACTAAAGGAGCTAAGGGTGGAACTAGCAGAGCCATCATCACAACTGTTTAGTGAGTCTCTGAGCACAGGAGAAGTCCCAGAAGACTGGATAAAGGGTCATGTGATCCCGCTCCATAAGCATGGTAGCAGGGAGGAGGCAGGGAACTACAAACCAGTCAGTCTTACCTCAGTAGTGGGCAAGATTATGGAGACACTCCTTAAGGAAAGGATAGTGCAACACCTGGAATCCATAGGAGCACAGGATCCAAGACAGCATTGGTTTACAAAAGGAAGGTCCTGTCAAACTAATCTCATAGATTTCTTTGACTGGGTAACCAGAGTGGTGGACCAAGGGGGAACAGTTGATGTTGCCTACCTTGACTTCAGCAAAGCTTTTGATACTGTTCCACATAGAAGATTGATTAATAAGCTGGGTAGGCTTGGGGCAGGACAGACTTTGGTCAACTGGGTGGCAAAGTGGTTGATGGACAGAAAGCAGAGAATGGTGGTAAATGGTATACAGTCAGATAAGATGCAAGTCACAAGTGGGGTACCTCAGGGATCAGTCCTGGGGCCAGTTCTCTTCAATATCTTCATCAATGACATTGCAGATGGACTGGAGGATAAGGTTTGTCTGTTTGCAGATGACACCAAGATCTGCAACAGAGTAGATGATCCAGATGGTGTGGGCAGAATGAAAAGAGATCTGGATAAACTAGCAAAATGATCAGAAGAGTGGCAACTGGGGTTTAACGCAAAGAAGTACAAGATCATGCACATAGGGACGAGAAACCCTGAAGCCACCTATAGGCTGGGAGGAAGTTGCTGGCAGTCACAAGGGAAGAAAGAGACTTGAGCATCATCATCACTGATGACCTGAAATCATCCAAGCAAACCTCTAAAACAGTAGGTAAGGCTAGAGGGATGTTGGGGTGTATTAGTAGGGGTATCACAAGTCAGAAGAGGGAGTTAATAATCCCTCTTTACAAGATACTGGTTAGGCCCCATCTGGAGTACTGCATGCAGTATTGGAGGCCACACCTTCACAAGGACATTAACCAAATTGAGGCAGTCCAGAGATGGGCAACCAAAATGGTGCAGGGACTGCATCAGAAAACATATGAGGACAGATTAACTGAACTCAATATGTATACCCTAGAGCAAAGGAGGGAGAGAGGTGATATGATTGAAACATTCAAACACCTTAAGGGCATTAACAAGGTGAAAGAGTTTATCATGTCTCAATATAAGAAAAATAGCAGGACAAGAGGACACAGCATGAGATTAGAGGGAAGCTGATTAAGGGGTAATGTGAGGAAGTTGTTTTTCATAGAAAGGGTGATGGATGCATGGAATGTCCTACCTCAGGAAGTGGTGGATATGAATACAGTGCAGGGCTTCCAACAGGCATGGGATTAGCATAAGAGAGCAATACAGATGAGTTTGAATAGATAGGCTATTGATGGAGCAAAGGCCTATGGCACATTCATAAGGTAGAAAAAGAAATGGGCAGACTGGATGGTCCTTGTGGTCCTTATCTGCTGTCAACTTGTCAACTTCTATGTTTCTATGTTTCTTAAGAGATGTCCTCATTAAGAAAGAGGAATAGTTCAGATAAGTTAAATTCTACTATTTACAGCAATTTGTTAATTTATTACTACTTTTTTTATTATCTTTCATGACTGTATAGTCGCTTGTTAAAAACAGAGGGCAAGGGAGGAGTTGCAAAGAGAATTGCTGCCTATTGGATTGCTTTATAACATCACCTGACAGATTAAACTTAGTGGTAAAGTTTGTAGAACTGGAGATAGTTAATAAGGGATTCATTGGGGTTTTTGAGGATGGGAGGGAGGGTCAAAAGATTACTGGATTATATGTTTTACTCGAACTAGAAAATGACTTTGAGTGCACATACTTAACTACCACTTATAAATCGTTCCATATCACCACTTAATTAAGAATGTCTGGTCCATATATATTCTTAAACTGGAATATGAAAGGTGCCAGGGATAGATGTAAACAGCAGCTTATCCTTAAGCACCTATGGACTCTCAAAGTAAGCATTGCTTGCCTACAGGAAACCCACCTCAAAAGAGAGGATGTTCTCCTCCTACGCAGATGATGGGTAGGCCAAGCCTTTGGAGCAGGGGCATCCACTAACCAGGGGGGAGTTGCAATTTTTTTCATAAAAATGTTCCCTTTCAATTGACACGTGAGCTCTGGGACAGCCAGGGAAGCTACCTACTACTCCTGGGTGTCCTGGGTACCCACCAAATTACAATTGGCTCTATATACAGCCCAAATATAGACTCCCCAAAGTTTTTTGAAAATCAACAGAACTGGCCTCCTCCAGTTCACCCCGAACAACTTTTCAAGGGGGTGATTGGAATATTACCCTTCAACTTTTACTAGATAATTCAGATTCTAAACAGTCGGGACTTTCGCCTGCACAGAGAGCCCTAAAAGAACTTATGAATGGATTAAATCTACTTGATATCTGGAGACTACTGAATCCTACCGAAAAACAATATGCTTTTTTTTTCCCCACCGTACATGCTCACATATAGATTATTTTCTGACTAGTTCCCACATTCTACCAGGTATATTGGGTGCAACAATTCACCCGCGGGTTATTATCTGATCATTCCCCTGTTTTCTTTACATGTATTCTGGGACCTGGGATTAAAAGAGACTCACTTTGGCGATTAAATACGCAATTACTCCAAAATCCCACAACCAAAACCCACCTTAAAAACTTTATTGCATCCTTCCTAGAGTATAATGTTGGCTCAGTTACCTGTACTGTGTTAGTCTGGTCAGCCTTAAAATGCATTGAGGGGGGAATTTATACATCTAGCCTCTACCAGAGCTAAGAAACTTAAAATTCAGACAGAGAAACTACTTCAGGATATAAATTCTCTGGAAATTTCCATCAGTAAACATTCCCTAGAAGCTGATTGGATTAAACTACACTTGCTCCACTTCCAATTCTCTGATCTTATGTCCCAAAAAGCCAAACTTTCCTTAAAAAGAACCAAAATTAGATATCTAGAGTCCGGGGAATAAGCTGGGAAGCTCTTGGCTAACCGTATCAAACATGCTGAATCTCTTCAACAGGTACCTGGTTTATATCTTACAAGAGATGGCCCACTAGTTACTAATCTGAATGAGATAGTCTCAGGTTTTACACAATACTACGGAGATTTGTATAATGTATCAGAAGAAGAGATCCCAGCTGAACAGCAAATTTAAAATTATTTTGATCAACTGACTCTCCTAACTTTGCCCACAAATAAGATCCCTTTCTTGAGTTCTCTTATTCAAGAATGGGAAGTTGAGTAAGTGATTAAACAACTCCCCACAGATAAATCACATGGTTCAGATGGCCTACCAGCTAATCTCTATAAACTTTACATTGCAGAACTTTCCCCTAATTTGACAAATGTCTTTAATGTCTGGTATGAAAATGGCATTGCTAACTGCACATTTCTTGAGGCTTTGATCACCATAATCCCCAAGCTGGGTCGGGACCCCCACTATACTGAAAATTATCATCCCATTTCTTTACTCAATGTAGATGTCAAAATTTTGGCTACAGTATTAGCCAGTCGCATGGGGCCCTTGTTAGATGCACTCATTATTAAAGAACAGGTGGGTTTTATGTCAGGTAGATCCTCGGCTGATCATATGTGTCATCTGTTACACCTCCTTTCCCTAACTGGTAATTCAACTATTCCAACTGCCCTCATTGCCCTAGATGCAGAGAAAGCATTCGATCGCATCTCGTGGCACTGCCTCTTTACAGCTTTATTGCATTTTTTCTTCCTGCAGTCATTTGTTGCTTGGGTCAAATTGTTATACACGTCTCCCACTGACCGTGTTTGGTACAATGGCTACCTCTCCAAACCATTCCCACTGTGCTGAGGCACCAGACAAGGCTGTCCCCTCTCTCCCCTTCTTTTTAACCTTTATCTGTAACCCTTCTTAAGAAGATTGCTCACAACACCAAATCTGCAGAGAATTCTCATCGGAACACAACACCTTTTATCAGCTTACACCGACGATCTACTGTTACATATAGAAAACCCTGTTAACAGTATACTAATCCTGTTGCAAGAGATCAAGTCCTTCACCAAGGTATCTTATTATAAACTCAATATAGCAAAATCCAGTATTTTTTGCCCTAAACAATAAACTTCTGCATGCAGATGTGGAAAAATTTGGTTTAAATTGGAAATCCAAAACTTTAACATACTTGGGCATTAAAATCTCCAAAGAATTTCCCATGATTATTAAAGAGAACTTCACTAAATTAATTCAGGTAATATACCTTGATCTAGAGAGGTGGAATGCTTTACCTATATCACTGTGGGGAACGATCAGTACCATCAAGGTGAATGTGCTAGCCCGAATCTTGTACCCCCTGAATATGTTAGCTCCATATTTCCCCATATCATGGTTTTTCTCTCTCTGGAAATTACTCAATAAATATATTTGGAAAGATAAAACAGTTTGTAGGGCATATCAAAAATTAACTGTGCCAAAATCTGAAGGGGGTCTCTCTCTACCATTCTTCTTCACTTATTATAGTGCTGTCCATCTCACTAAGTTAGCACAGTGGATGCCCTTATCACATGGAGAACGCACAGGGTCATGTTCCCTTTCCTGGTTAGATATCAAAAGAACCCTAGTATCTAAAACTTTATGCTCCTTATCCACGCTCATATACTCCTCCCCAAAACATATCCCCAGAGAACTCTGGAAAAATCCAATAGGACGGTCATTGTGAGCTTTACATCAAATACAATGCCATTTGAATTCAAACTGGCATGTAGCCTGGGAACAGCCACTTTTAAATAGCCCGAACTTTAAACTTCAGCAATGGCCCATTCCAGTAGCATTTTGGCCCTCGCTTTTGGGGAAGAGACTTGTGGATATTGCTCCTAATGGTAAAGTGTTATCACATAATCAGTTCCTGTAAAACTTCCCTGATCTTGAGGATAGACCCTTTAAATTCTGGCAGGTTAGACATACAGTAGTCTCCTTTTTAGCTACAATGGGGAAACTCAATTTTCCCAATGCAGACCTGTCCTCAATCTTAGACATTGCGGGTCAATCGCACCCAATTTCTAATGTCTATAAAGAGCTGCAGGTCCTGGATACCCAAATACCCAAAGACATATGTTACTACTGGTCCATAAATTCTCTCTCCCACCTGAGGAGGACGTCTGGCAGTGAACCTGGATTAATTTATATAGATTTGTCAAGCAAGATCGATTATGTCTTACACAATTTAATATTATGCATAATCCCTATTTTACCCCCCCAGAAACTCCATAAGATTGGGAAACTTCCCTCCTCTCAGTGTCCCTGGTATTTAGCATTTAATGGAGATCTCTATCACATGTTATGGACATGTCCTAAAATTCAAGTATTTTTGCATAATATCCAGAACTCGCTAGATCCTCAATTAGAATTGGATCACCTATTCCTGCCAGAAATCTGCTTGCTCAATCACTATCCCATAGATACTCTAAAATCCAGGAAACTCTTCATAGCCCTGATAGCTGCTGTTGCCAAACTTGTAATTATGAGGCATTGGATAGATGACTATTTGCCTACACTATTGGAATGGCATAGAGAAATGTTATTGGCCCTTCAGTTAGAAAAGCATATTGCCAGGATGAGCAACAGATTGCCACATTATTTAGACAAATGGGGCACTTTAGATGCTTCGTTATCTGCAGGGAAACCCTAACTAATGTAACCTCCACACTTGGACTGGCACTGATTATCCTCTTATTGATGGTGAGATGATCCTAAACACTCAATGTCTTTTAAGGGGGGTTGGGGATTACTAAGATTTAATTTGGGACTGTTTTTAATTTAGTTGTGTTTGTTTTACTTTACTGGATTCTTACATTAGGAGGGTTTTGTTTTATACATAAATAACCCTGACATACAGTCTCACAAATGTATCTAAATGCTAACTTCCAATGTTGACTGTTTTCTTTTCTTGTAATTGATTTTGTAAACAAATTGAAAAATGTAAATGCATTTTACTGAATTAAAAAAAAGTATGTGCTTTTGTAAACATTAGCAATGTAGTTAAGCAGTTTGGATCTGCCTTAGCCGATGTAACTGTGTTGTCCCACCTTTTCTCTTTGTCTATAATGTATTACTATATTGCCTACTTTCTTCATCCCAATTTTTTCTGTTTTTCCCCACATTTAAGACATAGAATGTTTATCATGGAATGTTTACCGTGGAATACAGGGATTCAAAATTCTGCTCAGTTCCACTGGTAGAATGTTACTCTTCTAGCATACTGTACACACAGACAACAAAGGCCTGTTTTAGAGCCAGAGACTCAATTAGCTCGCTATCAGGGCAAGCAGAAGAGATTTCCCTGATGAGCAGGTAAAGACAGAAGGGGGATTTTTCACTGTCAGTAAAGAAACTGCTGTAATGAAAACTATAAACAATACTTAATGTTTCTAATTTATTTATGTATGTAAGGAGACTGTGATGATCTGGTAAACAACATTTGATTAATTTGTTTTGTTTTTTATTTAAGGTAGTTTTATTTTTAGGGCCCAGTTGAAGGTTTTTAGGGTGTAAAGGTAGTAGCCATGTTTGTAATGGAAGATCAGTTCTGGTCGCAGGGGGACTGACAGAAGATAGTTCTGGTTATAGGAGGAGGACTGATTTGCTCATTGTGTGATGTGCTTGAGGACCAGGATGACTGTGCATATATAGAGATTTAATGTACAGTCAGCTGATGTCTCTTGGCCAATAGAATTTGTAGATTTTTTCTTGCCATTTTAGAAAAAAAAATATATATATATATATTTATACAACATGTGTTTTGGGATAAATGTGGGGATAAAAACTGATATCTCAGATAGGCAGTGAAGATATCCATGATATCTCCACGTTCCTATACGTCATAGTGATATCTCCATGTTCCTATACATCATGGTGATATCTCTATGTTCCTATACATCACTGCAAAGAAAGTGAAAGTATGTTTCACTCTTTTACAGAGAAGTCTCTCTCTAGTTCCTGATTCACCCCAAAAAAAGACACACACCTCTCAAACCTATCTGGTTAATCCTGCCGTCATTTGTAATAAAAAATAGTAATGTAAACAGGTACCTGTTTGATTGTCCCCTATGCTACCCGACAAAATCCTGTACAACTTTCACTTTCCCAGCGAACTGTAGCGTGACGGCATGTAAAGGCAGATTTCTGGTACCAGAGCTTTCAAATAAGTGCCTACAGCATAAAAGAAATCCTGGCTTTTATGTCCCAATAACATGCTTTGCTTAACAGAAGGGACCGTCTCTACCAGCGAAAGCACAATGCGAGCGAGTAGTCGCTTTAAAAATGAGAAGGAAGTGCAAGTGTATATTGCTATAGCAACATACACTCGGCTCTTTCTCCTGTTTTAAAGCGACTACTGGCCGCTTGTGTTATTGGTAGAGACGGTCCCTTCTGTTAAGCAAAGCATGTTATTGGGACATAAAGCCAGGATTTTCTTTACGCCGCAGGCACTTATTTGAAAGCTCTGGTACTAGTAATCTGCTCCTTTACATGCTGCTGCTCTATCATGCTACAGTTTGGCTTGGAGTGAAAGTTGTACAGGATTTTGTCAGTAGTACAGAGGGACAATCAAACTATTTTTAATACAAATACCAAGCTCAATGAAATAACAATATTTAAAAACAAACTGTAAATTAACAGGATCAGCCAGATAATTTATTTTAATACAGTATGGAATCTGTGATGTTGCTGAAGATTTGGGGGTGGGGGGTGCTTTAGGGGATCATGCTACAAAAAGCCCAAAACACATGTCATATAAACAGAACATGACATGGCCTGAGTGAAGATATCATATTTATCTTCACTCGAGGCCAATGAAATCAAGATATCTCACTCGTGGCTTTGCCACTCGTGAGATATCATGATATTGGCCTCTCACGAAGATAAATATGATATCTTCACTCAGGCCATGTCATATCCCTATATATATATATATATATATATGTATATATATATATATATATATATATATATGCATATATAAAATAATTAATGTGCTTCCCTTTTTCCCATTGGGAAACTGTGGCATCATTTGCCATAATGAAGGAGTGTTTATCACAGCAAACATGCACATGAGTTCCCTCATTCTGTGCATATGTGTCCTGCAGTTCTTCAGTTTCTGACTGCTCACCTCAGCTCGCATTCTGCCTGAAAATGTAACCACTAGACCAGCAGAACTCAATGTTATGTTTTTTTTTAATTACCTAATTCTAAACTCAATGGAGGGAAACAGTACATAAGATTTTTTAAAATGCAGGCAGGATGAATGTCTAGAGTGGCGGAAAATGGAACTGGAGCGTGACTGTACTGGAAGGGCTAGTATTTTATATAATTGCTGTGGCGAAAAAGGGAAACCAAGCAAGTATATAAAATAAACAAGCATTTGTCAATGCCGAATGTTGCTTGCTTGTATGTGTTGTGCAGGTATTTGGAAGTCAGTGGAGTGCAAATATTAAAAATTTGCAAACTTACGAGCGTGCGTAGGAACTGCGCAACGCACGTTCATAAAACAGTAATTTTTAGGAAGTTTGTCACCAAATTTTCAACATAGCCATTTTAGGACCTCTGCTCATGAACAGTGTCACTGTGATTTTCTTAATGTGTCCCATACAGTGATTCCCCACATCGTCTGTGCCATTGTGCGCTACATGGGCGGAAAAATATTTTGGGCCAGATGTGACAAATGATAGCTGTACTGCTCATAAGGAGGTGTGGTAAAATGACAATGTTGAAAATCTGGAGTGAAAAATTTGTGAACTTAGGAGTGTGCGTAGGAATTGCACAATGCACGCTCATAAAACAGTCATTTTAGGAATTTTTCCCCCAAATTTTCAACATAGGCTTTTTGGGAGCCTACCTTATGAACACTGGCAGTGTCGTTTTGTTAATCAGTGCCAAAAGGTGATTTTGTGCAGTGACTGTGAAATTACCCTTAGGGACCGATTAACAACATGACGGTGAGAGCATTCATGAGAAGGGGTCCCAAAAACCCCAAGTTGAAAATTTGGTGCAAAAATTTCAAAAATGCCTGAGATATGCAGCAAAGCTGAAAAATCCCTATTTATTACATTATACAGCTTACTGGCATTTCCTTAGTTTGCGGTCAGCTTTGAAGAGTGCAGACATGCTCCCGGTCCACCGAAGATCATTGCGCCGGAGTCCAGAGGTAGGTATGTGGTGGGGGAGTGTGGGGAGGCAGGGTGCACAGGGGGGTGGATGCAGGTGGGGGCAGAGACAGCATGGGACCATTTTTGTATTTCAGGGATTTTTTTTTTTAAAAAAGGACGACGACACGGGACGTTTGCCATGCTGGGGTGGGATCCCAGCATGGCACAAAGACAGCTGTTTGGGGGGGCGTGGAGCTGACGGGGGACTGGGCACCCCCATCGGTGATAGCATCTGTTGCCATGCTGGGGTGGGCTCCCAGCGTGACATATGAAACTCTGTTTGGGAGGGAGTGCAGCACAGCCGACAGAGGATTGGGCACCCTTGTCGACTATACAGTGTGTGCGTGAGGGGGCGAGCACGCAGTATGCGTGCGTGTGTGTGTGTGTAGGGGGAGCGCATGAGCAGGTGAAATCTTATCGCTGCTCACTGAAGCATAGCTTCCCCTTTCAACTATACTCCACTGCATTTTCTACTGCTGTCATAGACAGCTCCAGCAGCCATTAGAGAACTGCGGCCGTGCCTGAAAACACACTGACTGAATTGGAAAAGGGCTGCCACACCTCCGAAAACTCAGATGATGGCACTATGTTTCTTGCACATGCGTGCAAGCAACATAAAAATGGGGTGTTTTTTTAGAACCTCAAAGTTTACATGCACCATCCCATACTTTATTCTATTTTATAGACACATACATACACACATATATACTGTACACACACACACAGCACACAGAAGGTTTAAAGTGAAGTTTACTCAAAGTGAGCAGATGTTTCACACAAAATATAATATAGAACTTAGCTTGAGACATTTTCTCAACTATACTCTCAACCAGTTATTGCAGTACATAAACTTTAAAGCCTTCAGTGTTGTAACATCATTCAATACTTGAATAATATCAATTGTAAGTGCTGAATAAAAAAACCAAAAACAAAACTACTTGTTAAAGACCCCCAAGAAAATGAGACCATAAGCCTGATATGTACAGATTTCAATACAGTGCCAATGTATACAAACATGTACAGAACCAGCCTAAGGAATCTAAAAAACTCATAGGAATAAAATCCCCCCTTTCCCTAGGAAAGGTAACTAGTAGGAATGACATACATGTACACGATCCCTAATACATCATCATTCACACCAATCTTTGCAATATTTACCCAAAGGAATAGAAGAGTTGATTTATATTATGAAATGAGTAGAGAGAATGCTGGCTCCTGATTTGCCAAGACCAGGTTTTAGCTGAGCCATTATCCCAGCACAACGGCCCAGCTGAAAGTAATATGTTCAAAAAAGGCATCAAATTTATTAAAAATGACCCATTTCATAATCGCTATAAGGCACTCCAGGAGGTGCATTATGGTGGGCTAACAGCCCTTCTCAGGTGGTGGAAGCACTCAACTGTGCCTCATGCTTCAACCCACCAGAGGTGGGCCTTTATCCCACCATAACACATCCCCCGTCATGCCTTATTGCTTAATTAACCTTTTCAGGACCTATGTAATTAATGGCAATGGAACTCTCATAGTTTTATACTTGTAGGATGGGTAAATAAATGCCAGGCAGCTATTGTTTTAGGCATTTTCTGAGGTTGCAAGGGGCATCCTAGAGAATTACAAAGAACCACAGCGGTGTCAACTGCAGTACTCCCAGATTGAACAAAGCATTTCCCTGTAAGGCAGCCTCCTTTTCCTTGTATTTTCCATGTAAAACTGTTGGAATCTGTCAAGCTTTGTTCCCAATGTTCTTATATCTTCGGAACCTCTTGATGGTATTATAGCATTGTTGCAATATACTGGCATAGCTGGATAGCCTGGCTGAGATGCAGTGTGTCATATTCAGTGGGGTCATACATTTATCCCTTTTGGCAATATGCTGACACTGGATAGCACTGATGAGATGCAGGCTCTCATTTTCTGAGGGGTCCTAATTTTACCCATTTCTATAATGTACTGATACAGGTTAGCCTGGCCAAGATGCAGTACCTCATTTTCAGTGGAATTTTACTTTTACCCATGTTTGAGTTCCAACAGAGGATACAGCATCTAACTGCAGAGCAGTTCCAAATTATATCCTTGGTCATCTCTCCCAATGTGTGTATGTGTGTAGCAATGATTTACAGTATTTTCTCTAAAGAGTTGATTTATGTTAACCCTTTCAGGGACCTATCTAATTAGTGTCATTGGAACTCTTATGGTTTTATATTTGTAGGAAGGGTAAATCCTATGCAGCTAATGTTTTAGGGGGTTTCAGAGGTTGCAAGGGGCATCATAGGGGATTACAAAGAAACCATAGGGATGTCAACTGCAGTGTTCCCAGACTGAACAAAGCATTTCCCTGTAGGGAAACCTCACTTTCCATGTGTTTTCCATGTAAAACTGGGACAAAACTCCTGTACATTTTCCTGTATGCTCAAATCAATACATGCATGGAACTAACTTCATTATGCCTGTCAGTAAAATTGCTATAACAAATGTTAAGGCTGTGTTATGTGCTCTTTAGCCCTGTTACAATGTACTGACATAAGATAGCTTGGCTGAGATGCAGTATGTCATATTCAGTGGGTTCAAAGTTTTATCCATTCTGGCATAGTACTGACACAGGTCAGGTTTGTTGAGATGCAGTATCTCATTTTCAAGGGGTCATAATTTTATCTATTTTTACAATGTACTGATACAGCTTCACCTGGCTGAGATGCAGTATCTCATTTTCACTGAGGTCTTACTTTTACCCATGTTTACATCTGCATGCAATGTACTGACACAGGACAGATTTGCTGTGATACTACTGGCCGCTGTGTACAACATGGAGGTACTGACTTCAACTATGCATATGTAAGTATCGCCCACATGTAGTCATGTCAGTGCTGCCATGATACCGCTGACTCCTGAGCAAACTGCATATGTGTGAGTATAAATCATGTGCAGTTCTGTAATCACAGCTGTATCAGTTACATCTGACTCTGGTGTGGCAAGAGCATAGCATATTCTTGTCAACACTCTTGCCACTCCTAAAAGATCTCTACAGCTGCATTGGCTCAGTGCTAGCAAAGGCTAATGGATGGGTAACACGGGGAACCACTCAACTGTCTCCATGTCCACCAGCTCTATTGGCTGGTCATTTTAGAAGGCCACCACCTTCCGGAACAAAATTTGCTTCCTAATGTTAAACCTAAACTTGCCACCTGTTACCTTCAGAGCAAGTCCCTGTGTCCTGCTGGAGAACATATCCATATGGTCAGTCCTTTCAATATCCCTGAGATTGGGAAGACTGAGCTCATGTCCTATCTCAATCTGCTGTTCCACAGGGACAAGCAAAAGGATAAGGAGCACCCATATATGTAGAAAGCACCAGGACCACAAAAATATTATTCAAAGTCCTTTATTTAACTAAAGTGCATAGTGCATCCAAACACAGTGAGCATAAAAAAGTGGTGGCTGAGCCTTTTTGCAAGTATCATTTCTCCTGATTCCTGCCAGGTGTCATCAGAATGATTCACTCTGATGATGCCTGGCAGAGGCCGGGAGAAGCATTACTTTCAGAGTGGCTCAGTCATCACTTTTTTATGCTCACTATGTGTGGGTGCACTATGCACTTTACTTAAATGAAGAACTCTGAATATTTTTGTGATCCTAGTGATTTCTGCATATGTGGGTACTCCTCCTCATCCTTTTGCTTGTTTCAGTTTTTTCATTGCTGAGCACCATATTGTGATAGTTTAGATTCCCCCTTTGAAATAAAAGGCTATGGCATCTCTTTCTGATCCCCTCAAGTCTACTGCAGTAGCATTCTGTCTTTTCTAAATAATTTAGTATATCATTTTCTACTACTATGGGTAGACCACCCATAATAGTATCTCTTCTCCCTTGGCTATGCCCTCTTTTTATTCCTTTTTCCTCCCCTGCTATAAGCCTATAATGTGAATGAGTGCTAAAGCATCAGACTGAAATAAAGAATGACGGCGAAACAATAATTAGCAGCAGTGATCTACACAGAATTGATCTTATACTCTTATACTCATTTACTGTGTTATATTTCCAGAAAGACATTATATATTCCCAGTAAGACACAGGGCGATGCCTTTTTGGGCACTGTAGTGTTATTTGCTGTTTAAATGTGCCCCAATGTGCGTTTGCACTAAAGAAAGGGCCCTGTATGAAAAGGAAGCAGGCGATTGTCCCTTGTGGAAAGCTGCACTCAGCTTCAGTAAAAGTTTTAATGCAGCTGATAGTTTTAAAGTCTTTTTCAGTCTGCAAATTACTGCATAAAGAGAGCACTGTGAACTCACTTCTTAGCAGCAGTGCAGGATATAAGAGTGACTGTTTGAACAGTCAGGTTATCAGCATGGTGCATTCGAGTTGGGAAAGTGAAAGTTGTCACTTTCCCTGACTCGCACCTTCCAGCATGAAACAGTAGCTGAAGAGAAGTTTTCCCATGTTAGAGAAGGGAACTCTCACTGCAGGCTGAACTGGCGAATGTGTTACCTGCACAATAGTAATGTATCAAATAAAAGTTTTTTCAGATGGCTTGAAATTGCAGCCGTTAGGTCTATTGGCTACATGTGAGGGATTTGTCTTTTTGTAGCAGCTTGTAATAAGAGACCATAAAGAAGGAATAAATATTGTGCAGAATCTAAGTAACTAGGAGTGTTTTGTTTTTATTTAGTTACTCTATTCAGAGAGACCTCTTACCTGAGCAAAGCCTTCATGAAAAATGTACTCCTAGGAGCCAGCAGCCCCATAAGGAGACTATTTTATAGCATCTCCACAGCTGTCAGTCAGCTGAGAAGGGGCGTAGTTTCCATGTTAACAAGTAATTAAGAAGTCTTTCTAGATAGCTTCTTGGACAGAGTGTAAAAGTCAGGAAGAAATAACTCTTTATGATTATATGTTGTAAAACTATACATACAGTCAGTCTGATCCCCCATGTGTATGTACTAGACAGGATATTTACATGTATTAGAAAAGGGGAGGGTCAGCTGACACTAGTGTCATAGGAGGACTGCACTATAAAAGCTGCCACTGTGCTAAGGTTAGGCAGATCATCCTGGGAGAGTGTCCTGAAAGGCTGGTCTGAGAGCACAGAAGTTGGTAGAGATTGTAGTGTTAAAAAGTATTCTACACTGTGGCAGAAGCACTGGAAGGAAGTGATTCTGGAACTCGAGGAGTGCTAATTTTTCTTTATTTTTGTGTTTATAGTCTGAAGTTTAAGGCAGTATTACTGTATTATTGATTTGTGTTTATTTTTGTATAGCTTGATTTTGCACTTTATTAGTTTACAAAAATTAAACATCACACAGGTTGTGTGTGTTGAACAAATCTTGGAATACCGTGAATGCTTTAATTACCCTACCCCATGAACCCTACCACATATATTACTTGTTCTGCTGCTCCAGGTCCATTTTTGCTTTGTTCCACATGGAGAGGACAGTAATAACTACTAATAAACATAAATGTGGATATTATCTGTTAGGCCCTTCCAGGTATTCCTGGTTTGAAAATGCAGCTTCCTCTTAACTAAGATATCGAAACAGAAAGCACACCAGAAAATGTATTTTTCTTTTTAGTACTGAACACATTCTCCTTACTGCTTCAGTAAATGTAAACACTGGAGGAAATATATGAAAAACCTGATAGAGGGAAGCTTACAAAGATGTCAGTTGGTATTTTACTGTGTGGGACTATACTGTATATATATGCAGAACTAAAAAATGCTACATAAATTCACTGCCACTAAGTAAGTGGCAGCTAGTGCTGGGGGAGGGGGATTTGTCAACACAAAATGGGGGCTTGGTTTGCACTCAGAGAGGAGTGAGAAGATCAGAATTCCTATGTGGGACAGTGACCCACAGGGTGTAAAATGTTGAGGTTATTGAAAATATAATGGATCATAATGATCTACATAGCTCATTTTCTTAAGGCAGCGATTTTGTCATCAAAGAAGAAAAAAGGTGGGTTGAAATTGACAACTGACTGACATTTTTCACAATACCTTATTCAGAAAAGAATACAGATACCAACTTGCTGCACTATAAGACTGCACCAAAGAAGTTAACATCTATGCCAAGCTCCATGCTGCATTCTTTCAGCAGAGTCTTTATAGAGTACAGTATCGCAATGCATTTTCTTTACCTTATCCTCACTTTCATCTGAATGCACCCTGACCCACTTTCTGCCCTGATATCATGATATCTAGGGCTTGATTAAGTAAAGCTGTTTTCAAAGTTCCTCTACATGGACCAAGTTAAACTTTTTCAATGCCAAAAAAAGACTAACAATGCATTCCATGGCTTTGAATAAATGTAATATGGGGTGGTATTATACTTTGTGCATTGTTGTATTCTATGATTATAGTATGTTCACCTAATATTGTAATTTATGAGGCTATGTTGAATTTTGCAAATGCAGGCTCATAACTTTTGTAATATTCAATATTTTTACCACATTTCAACATAGCCATTTTGAAACAGTGACTCATGAATGCGACAGCTGTCATTTTTCAACTCCTGCCCAATATGTGTGTTTGCAGCCCAAAATATGATTTTATAGTCCCTGCACAACATCACCTTTATGCCAGGAGTTAAACATTTTCTCTGCCCTTCTTTAAGAGGCAGGTTCATCATAAGGCTGTGTTGAAAATTTGGTGTAAAAATATTTAAAAAAATAATTTTCAATATTTTATACCCAGATTCCTGTCCTGCAGTCCTATTGGCTCCGGTCAGAATTTGTTTTTTAAAGGGACTTCCTGTGATATATCTAGGAATATTTCATTGAAAAATGGTGACTGAGAGGCACACTGAGCTGATGCTCTTTTTCAGGTGTGACCTGGAGGTAGGGATTTCTGGGAGGGGTGCAAGTACAAGTATTTTAAGCATACAACAATGATCAACAGATAAAATGATACTAGAATCAACTAGAATCCAAAGTGTTGATGGAAGTCAAGGGCAACTTTACTTATCTGTGATACATTATCAAGCCCCTTTCTGAAATCAGCAAATCTGAGAACACTAGTGTAGGCCTTAATGACTTCTGTCATCTAGGCTACTTTATTGTGCTCTGTAGAGGCACGCTTTGGGATCTGATCAGTCATCTGCAGCTGCTCCAATACACAGCAGAAAAAAGTCTGACTTCCTTTCAAAAGCCAGATCATTATCACCCCTTCACTGTAGGTCCTGGGTTGCAGCGACTCAACTACAGGCACTGTTTCTGACATAAAACCCAGACAGACTGACCTTTTGTATCTCCACAAACTCCTGACCTTCTGTGCACCTGGGAGAGCAACTCATTTCACAAGGAAGAAGTCTTTAAGATCACATTTAAAGTTAGTGGGTGATAGAGTGTCTGTAGTGACTGCCTCTGAAAATCTCTTGTAAAATATATTCAGTGACACCCACTATAAATATCTCAAAAGTCTTCTTTTAGTTATGTTTTAATCAAATATTTTGCCAATGCATGGACTGGGACTCATGCCACAAACACTAAGACTCCCATATAGTACTCTGTGGGTGCTGTGCAACTGGAGTGTACTGTCTTTTGGATGAAATATTACATTGAGATCTGCTTACTGATGGTACTGTCTTGGTATGTGTCCAGGTGGAATAAAAAAAAATGCACTTTTTTCAAGAGAAGGGGATAATCTCCCATGTCCAAGCCAACATTCTCTTCCAATGTAGCTGGTTCAGATAATTATCCATGGCTATGTGTGGGTGTTGATGACCAGACTAGTCACTTTACCACCATGTGTTCTCATTGCCTATAAAGTGCTTTGGGATCCAAGATTGTCAAGTGTTATATACATTTTTCTTCTTTTCCTTCTCCTCCTCCTCCTTCTCCTCCTCTTGTTCTTCTACTTCTCCTTCTTCTCTTCCTTCTCCTTCTACTACTTCTTCTTCATCTGCTTCTCCTCATTACCTCTTTCCCAAAGTGTCCAATTTTCTCATTGTGCTATGGCTCAGACATCTGTTTTGTATGGTGGAAAAAAGTCATATGATACTTTATGTGCTGAACTCAGACATCAAGGTTCCAATTTTCAACTTTCTCCCCAGGAATGTGTAAAAAGCCTTGGATATGTTTTAGTGATACTTGTTTCTTTAGATCCTAGATTACAGCATTAATCAATTATTTTTGGTTTCATTTAACTAACATTATACACATTAGGAAATATCTACTTTTGAAGTGACAAAAAGCCAGATTGGCATATTATAATTATCTTTTGAGTGACTTCCTCTACAACTGCACTTTAAAGGCATTTCAATAATGCAGAAACCCACATGATCACTGGTGCTGCACACTCTTATCACATTGCCTTATAGGCCACAACCTCATCCTTCACCCAGTCAAACAAGACCAACAGGGTGCTTGAAAGAAATGGTCTAGCCATGCATCTATTAAATAAGCCAATTAGAACTGAATTGATATCCAGTAGTTGTCATCACCAAAGATATATTGTAAACCATATTGTCATGACATGCAAAGCAAGGTAGTTGCAGCTACTAGTTAATCAATTATTTCACCAAAAAGTATTGGCCCTCTCTTCCCTTTTGAGGAGGTAGATCTACTGACTAATTACTTCACAAGAACTCAAGGCTGCCGAGACATGAGGGTGGGCTCTGAGTGGGCTGCTTAATAGAGTTATCCTTCACTCATAGCTGGCACATCTCTGGCACCAGCTTCCAAAGCCTCACCTCTGCCCAGCCTCAGGGCCCACCTGAAAAGAAGCAACAAACCTGTTGACCCCCCCACGTATGCTACAGTACTACTATCATGCTACCATATGACGAGTGCCCCAATGCCTTGGGTGCTAATCCGCCACCAAGCACATCGTACCAAGACTTTTTCCAGTACACAGCATAAGTCAGGTTAAAACCTATAATTCCCGAGATCAGATAAGTGTACCCCATCTTTGGCATATAACTGTGGGACTTTGCTAAGATTCTGTCATGTTACAACACTCACTCACTCACTGAAGGAGTCCAAGAAATGTTGCATGACCATGTTAGTCAACCCATGCACCCTCTCTATGGCACTGGAGTTCTGGGCATGGCACCACCGCTGCCTCTGTATCATGTGGGACTACATTATTTGTGTTTTTGGCCACTCCCGGTGCACCTGCCCCAAATCTTTCTGCATCCTGCTTCATAACTCAGCAGACTTCACAAGACCCAAGTAATTCCTGCCTAGGTGGACAACAAGCACTTTTAGCAGGCCATGGTGTCTAGCTTCAGTGGTGATTCTTGGGAGCTGTTCCCCCATCTCATCACCCTTTGGCCTAGGCATTGTATCTGTGCCTCCTGGGGGTGCTTAAGGAGATTTGCTTTTCCCATGTGCAGTTTTGCTCTAACCGCTGCCCAGTGGATGTAGGAATGGTGACATATCCACATTTATCTTGGCCTCAAGTCCTGACTTGTGAATAAAACAAAACAGGAAAGATTAAAGAAATTGCAGGTGCACATACTTTTCAAATGCTTGTGACTTCCATCTCCCTAATGACTGTATCTGTGCATCTGTCCACCCTTCAAACCTGGTGTGTGTTGCAGCTCCTATCCTAAGGGAGTGAGTGATATAGTTCTGGTCCACTATCCCAACTCCAGCAAGGCCTTGTTCAGCAGATATAAACATATGAACGTAGGACAATGCCAGCAGGTTTAGGCCAAAAGGTCTATCATGTCTGCTCGAAAATGCAGCTCATAGTTTAGACAACTGCTGCTTCCCCACTCCCCTTTAGATACTTTAAATACATAGATAGACAGACAGATAGATAGATAGATAGACAGACAGACAGACAGACAGACAGACAGACAGATAGATAGATAGATAGATAGATAGATAGATAGATAGATAGATACATACAAACTTTATTTTTAAAAATGCCCTTCCCGGAATCCTGTACTATTTTTTAAAAAAACAACCTCAACAAACTACCACCAAAATTTACACTACCACATTGCAGAATATCACACCATAAGTAAAATTCTGTCTATCTGTCTCAGAATACACAGCAAAATATACTACAGTAAGTATGGTATAAGACCTTCAGTAATCATATATTATCCAGGTAATAAGCTTGATTAAATGGAAATTATTGTATCTCTTTTTTAAAGGTGGCCACCTAGGGTGCCTCCCTCAGATGGACTGGTAGTGAATTCCACAGGACTGGTGCAGCAATGGAGAAAGCACAGTCTCCAGATTGCCACAACCTAGCCTTGAGGAGCACCAGGAGGCAACCCTCTGAGGAACATAGAGCGCGAGCTAGGCAGGTCTTGCAGATAGTCTGGTCCTCGGCTGTGCAGGGCTTTGTAGGTCAGTAATCTTCCTCCTAATCGGCACCAGTGCAGTCTGTGGAGGACAGGCATGACATGTTCAAATCTCGGAGCCCCAGTCAAAAGCCTGGCCTCCACATTTAGCACTAGCTACAGAGAGCAGAGATTGCCTCCAGATAGTCCAGGGTACAGACCATTGCAATAATCCAACCTAGATCTAATGAAGGCATGCACTAGAATGGCAAGGTTGTCAGCTGGTATCAGGGCTTGGATCCGGGCAATGTTTCTAAGATGGTAAAAGCCACTTTGGATGATGGATGATACCTGAACATCAAGTGTCAGACCATCATCAAGCACCATGCCCCTGATCCTTAAACCAAGTAGAGGGGGTCAAGGGAACACCCCTCAGTACCAAACCAGGGTCATTCCCCCACCCTCCCACATCTCGTCTATGACCAGGATCCACTACCAGTACCTCTGTCTTGTCTGGGTTGAGCCATAGCTAGTTTTGAGCCATCCTGTTCTGGATCACATCTAGGCAGGTGTTAAACACAGAGTTTGCCATCTGGTTTCCAGGTGCACAGGACAAGTATATATGGGTATCATTAGCATAGCAATGAAAACCCAGCCCATACTGCCTGATAATGTATCCTAATGGCAGCATATACACCGTGAACAACAGAGGTGACAGAACCAATACTTGTGGAACTCCACAGCATAGAGGTATTGGGCTAGACGAGAATAACCCAATCATCACCCTCTGCACCCTACCCATGAAGTAAGACCTAAACCAGCTGATGACATTGTCAGTTAGTGCACACCAGTTCCACAGTCAGTCCAGTAACACCTTATGGTCCGCAGTGTCAAATGCTGCAGAGAGATCCAGGAGAACAAGGATGATATGCTCTCCCATATCTCTTGCTAACAGGAGATCATTCAGAACCTTTATCAGGGCAGTCTCCATGCTGTGCCCAGGTCTAAATCCAGACTGGAAACACTCAAAAGTGGCCAAGGAGGCAAGATGGGTCTCAAGCTGGATGGCCACCACTTTTTCCAAAACCTCCCATAAGAATGGGAGGTTTCCCTTATCTCCTCTTCTTTTCACCCTCTGTTTGGAGCCTTTAGCTCAAGCCCTCCATCAGAATCCTTACATAACAGGGATATCTCTTGGTAATAGGGAACATAAGTTAGCATTATAAGATGATGACCGTTTGATTTATCTAATGGAACCAGATACCTCCCTTCCATATCTTTAGTCCTCTTTATCTCAATTCAGTCAATTGGTGGGATATAAGTTAAATTTATCCAAAACTGAAGTATTATTTATACATTATACCCTCCTCTCTTGCTATCTAGCAACAATTCCCTTTTAAATGGGTTATTATCCCTTTACATTACTTAGGGATAATTTTAGTTGAGAATTCAAGTCAGGTCTGTAAACTTAATTATAACTCCTTTACTATAACTTTGTGCACTGAGCTCACTCACTGGTCTCTTTTGCTATTATCCTTAATTCAGTATATAGAAAGTGTCCATATGATTATTCTTCCCCATTTTCTTAATTTAGTCCAAACCTTACCTAGCTCCCCTTCCTTTATCATACTTTCATAATTAAACAAATATATTATCAGATATATATGGCAGGGGAAACAATTCTGAGTTTGTTACACTGTTCTACAATTACCTAAACACACTGGAGGTTTAGCACTTCCTAATTTATTTCTCTATCATCAGGCAGCACAGCTTCGTATGGTGCTCTACTGGTTAATGAACAACTATGAGGCCCACTGGAAAACCTTGGAGCTTCAAGAGGGAGATCTCTCTTTTTTACCTAAATCACTCTTAATGATTGCTCCTCCATCTACAATAAATCCTTGGTAGACCCTTATACTGCAGATACTATTCATGTTTGGTTTAAAATAGTTCAAAAAAAGGAACTTCAACCATACAAATTTAGATTTCTTTTGAATATGGGGAGTACCGATTTTTCCCCTATTAGTATGGCTTTAACCTTTCAAAGATGTTTCCATTTCAGCCTCAACTACCGGTGCCAATTTTTGCAAAGCTCAGTTATCCGCACCTTTCCTGACATGTTAGCCCAATACCATTTATCACATACATCCTTTTCAGATATTTACAGGTGTGGGATTACCTTACAACCCAGTTATATGCAGAATCTTTAAGAGGTGATCCCTTGGCTTTAGTCTTATTACTTATGCGTACTCTTCTAGGAGAGATTCAAGCCAAGCATCTCATTTCTCAACTTTATAAAGTGCTACAGGTTCTTCAGTCTCATTTGATTTATTGTGTACATTTAGCGAGAGCCTAGATGAGCAGCACTGGAATACCATTTTATCAACCACTTGTACAGTTACCTCCTCTCCTTTTTGGCATGAATTCTCTGGAAAGGGGCTGCTCCGATATTTTATCACTCCAGCAGGACAGGTTAAATATCTGCCACACTTAGGGACACAGTGCTAGAGAGGCTGCGGCTATTTTCCTACAGCCTTCACCCATATACTTTGGGCCCACCCCATTCTATAGCCCTTTTTCCAACAGATTCAATCTGCACTTACAGACCTTTGGGACTCTAATCTGGCACTAACTCCTACTTTATTTCTTTTACTAGATGTTCCCCAAGGTTTTCACACCCCTAATACCCATAGACTCCTTCTTATCTTACTCTTGACTGCTCATAAATCAATCACTGAATGCTGGTTAACTCCACAGTCTCCTATTATTGAAATGTAGTATAACTTAGTTGGTAATATTTACCAGATGGAAAAAAAATTACAGCAACGTTACATAATAGATACCCATCTTTTGAGATACAATGGTGCAGATTGGTGTTATATATCATGGGAAACAAATCTGATTTTGTTCTCTAGCCCTTCAATGTATGTTCTTTATTTGTTATTGTTTATAATTTACAAATCTATAGTCACAGTTTGGGTTATTCTTGTGGCATTGGAATATTCAGTTGTTTTTCATTTGGTAGCACTTTATTAATTTATCTGCATTTGTGTATTATATTTTTCTTCTGATCTGTACTTTCATGAACTATTTTAATAAAGAAATAAAGTAGAAAAAAAAGAATGGGAGATTTGAGACCGGTCTGTAGTTGATGAGGCACTCCGGGTCCAACAAGAGTTTCTTCAAAAGGGGACTCACCAAGGCCTCTTTAAAGCACATAGGAAAGACGCCACTCTCCAAAGAACACCAAACAATCTCAGCAACCCCAGATTGAATCAGTCCAACCAACAAAAAGTAAAGTTAGACCTGGGTCTAGTTCACAATAGGTTGGTTGCAGCCTCGAGACTATCTCAACTACCTCATCCACTCCAACTGGATCAAACTTACACCACGTAAGAGGGGTGCCCCAGCGTGTCATTGGTCTGAGCATGCAAGCTCTTTGAGCTGCACTGGAGGAGATCTCAGTCCTGATTGAGGAAACTTCATCTGCAAAGAACAGAGCAAACTCATCGCACCTCGTACTTGAACTTGCTCCCCCAGTATAGAGACAGACCGGATGCAGCAGCCCATCCACCATATGGAATTACTGAACTGGTGTGTTCCATGCTGCAGCAATCATCCTTCACATAAAATCTGCATTTTTTCAGGAGATTGCCATTTGATAGTCACTGTAATGCGACCTCAAGCCAATTTGTTCTTCATCATTCCATACTTCAAGTGCCATTCGAACCTCTGGCCCTTTATCTTTAACTCCCTGAGTTCTCCATCAAACCAAAGGGGCCCCCTGTGAGTAAATAAAGGTCAGACACAGATGGGTGCAATACAGTCGAAGGTCACAGTGACAGCCCTATTATAGGCAACCACTGCCTTCTCCGCACCCTTTGGGCATGCAGTCTCCACACCTGTTAGGTCCCGCACCACCTATAGTCCTGTTGGGTACAGTCCTCACAAAGGGTGGTACCGGACCATCTCCACAGAGGATGAACCCTTGAGGGGGGCCCAAACATGAACCTCACGGTGCTATGATCCAACCAAATGAGTGGTTCAATCATGAGGGCACAACCCAAGACCCATTGTGAATACCAGATACAATGTGTGGCCAAGCCAATTATCCTGCCAAATCTTCCCTCCCTAAGTTCACCACCCTGGTCAATTCTCTCCCTACTTGTACCTTTCACTTGAAACTATCGCATCCCTTCTTACAACTCTCCACTGAATCCAGCAAGATCACATCCTCAGGCAGCACATTCCAAGCTGCCAACACCCTTTCCAAGAAGTAATACTTTCACAGCTCCCTCCTGAACCTCTCCCCCACCAGATTCACACTATGTCCCCTCGTTGTCCCTTCCCACTTCAATCTAAACATACCCTCAGCATTAACATTGTTTATGCCCTGCGAGTACTTAAAGGTCTCGATCATATCTCCTCTGTCCGTTCTATTCTCCAGGGAGTACATGTTGAGCTCTCTTAGTCTCTCCCCATAGGGTTTCTCCCCCATTCCCTGGGTCATCTTGGATACCCTCCTCTGGACTTCCTCCAGGAACCTGACATCCCTTTTCAAGTATGGATGCCAGAACTGCACACAGTACTCCAAGTGCAGCCTCACCAATGATTTGTACATTGGCAGAACAACCTCCTCCTTCCTTGAAGTGATACCCTAGCAATGCACCCCAGCATTCTGTTTGACTTTCCTGCTGCTTTTCTACACTGTACTGAGTGATTCATGTTCTTTGTGATCACCACACCCAGATCCTTTCCCTTCACAGAGATGGATATCTGCCCTCACCCACCCCCACCCCCACCCAGTGGTAACTGTACCCTGGGTTGCTGGCCCTGAAATTGTATTTTTATTTTATTTATTTTTATTTGCTTTTGTTAACTGGGTAGGTGCCCTAGGCATGGCAATGCCTATTTTCAGGCACAGCCTAGGAGGATACAAGTTGAGTACATAACAACAAACAATGTGAAAACAGTACATCAAATGGGTAACACAGAGGATTGGTGGTCCAGAATACAATCAAATTAGTGATTAGGAAAATATAGTTAAGATTTGGGCTGGAAGTATAGCCTAGAGGTTGGAGGAATGAAGTGTTAACAAGCTTTGTACATCCAGCAGACTAGACCTGAGTTTGATTCTTACAACCTCCACTTGCATACTATGTGACTCTGAGCAAGGCACTTGACCTCCCAGTGCTCCCAGGTCGCCCCTGAAAACAGGCACTTGTGCCTAGTGGGCCTTACCCGGTTACCAAAGAGTGAAATAAAAATAAAATAAAAATAAAAGCTGAAGTCAAAATAACATATACAAGTGCAAATTCAATGATACACAAAGTACAAAATTGGTGGAAATGGCATGTAAAGTATACATTAAGGTGTCATTAGGATGCCTTGTAGATATAAGAGGGTAGGAACAACATAAGTAAAATTGTGAGCAAAATAGGACTGAGGGTCCAAGGAGATGAAATACTAGAGTAGAATAGTGGAGAAAGGGGAATGAGCTACTCAGGGGATTAGTCAGGAAGGGAGAGAAAGGTCTGAGAGGAAGGAGGTGGATGGGGTATGGCCTAGGAGAAAGTGAAGATGAAAAAAGGATGTGGGCATGAGAGAGAGGTGGGGAACATTCAGGAGAGAAAATGATTGGCGTGAGGTGAGGAAGGAAGGTGAGAAAGGTAGAGTAGGCGAGTGAATCTCAGGTGGGTGAAAGCATGAGCAGGGGTTTGATACAAGTGAATAATTATGCTGACGTTACTTGAAACAAGCATGAGTGGGAACAAGGCAAATGGCTTGAGGTAGGGAGTTTCAATACTTAGGAGCAGTATAAGAGAAAGCTTGTGTACCCATAGAGGTTTTACATCTGAGAATGTGGAGAGGGGCTTGGTCATTTGATCGGAGCCCATAGGAGATGGTTGGAGGGTGCAGCATGGAGGCAAGTGATTGGGGAGGCCTGATCTGGCTATACCATCAATGAAAAAGCCATAGGACAGCAGTCGATAGGCAAAAATGCAGTACACTGCAGTTCCTAGCATTGAACCCTAGCTGCCATGTGCTTGACCACTGTACACATCTTTCCAGATCCTCCTGGAGTACTCTTCTTCCTTTCTCACTGTCCACCACCACACCTAATTTGGAGTCATCTGCAAACAGACTCATCATGCTCTTAATGCACTCTGCTGTGTCAGCTATGAAAGCATTAAATAGCAATGGACCCAAAACCAATCCTTGTGGGATCCCACTGGTGACCTTCCTGGGTATTGAGAATTCCCACTCTACCACCACCCTCTGCTGTCTGTTTCTCAGACAGTTTCACATCCAATGTAGCAGCTTCATCCCTAACCCCAGGTTCCTCAGTTTGCCCATCAGTCACCCATGCAGCACCAAGTCAAATGCCTTGCTGAAGTCCAGATACAGGACATCAACCGGCCAACCCCTATCTAGAACTTTTGTCATCCAGTCAAAGAATACGACCAAGTTACTTTGACAAGATCTCCCCTGGATGAACCCATGTTGCTGGAAATCCTAGGGCTGTTTACTTCCAGGAACACCCCAATCTCTTCTTTAAGATGGTCTCCAGTAATTTACCCACTGTGAACGTAAGTCTGACTGGTCTGTAATTTCCTGGCTCATCCCTGGGTCCACTGTTATGGAGGGACACGACAATCACCGTCCTCCAGTCCAGTGGTACATATCCTGATTGAAGGGAGGTGTTGAACAACTCTAGCAGAGATGCTGCCAGAACTGCTACCAATTCCTTCAGGACTCTAGGGTGGATTTCATCCAGCCCTGTTACCTTATCTGTCCACAAGGACTTAAGGCTTTCCCCCACTTTCTTCACCAGGATCTCGCCATCTGTTATTTCCTCCCCATCACCCCCCACCGCGCCCCTGCAGAATTGGCCCTTCCTTTTCCCTTGTGAAAATAGAACAGAAGTACTCATTTAGTACTTCTGCCTGCTCAGCCCCCTGCTCTGCCCAGCCACCATCCCTCTTTGTCTCAGTGATCTGGCCCCTACAATTTCTCCACTCTCTGATGCACTTAAAAAATTCCTTCTCACCATCTCTGATCCCCTGTGCCATCCTTACCTCCTTTGAGGCCTTGTCTGCCCTTACCACCCTGCTCACCTCCTTCAGTCTCTTAATGTACTCCTCCCTGGCTTCCCCCCTGCAGTTTCTGTTGCATTTTGTGAAGGCTAACCTTTTCTCCTTTGCCCTCTCCTGCACCTCCCTGGTCCACCAGCTGGGTTTTCTGGACCCTCTTTTCTTACTGCAGGTCTTTGTGCTGGCTTTTGTGGCCTTTATCAGGCCCAACTTCAAGATTGCCCATTTGCTTTCCATATTGATGTCTGGGCTGATTGGTGCTATGTGCCCCTCAAGCATGGCTGTAATCCTTCTGAAGTCCACACCCCTAAAGTCCACTACCCTCATTTTAGTAAGATTTCCCTCCCTCCCCAGCTCAGTGGAGAACCACACCATGCAAAAGTCACTCACTGCCAGCGGGTCCTCTAATATCACATCCCTTACCTGGTCACCATCTGCCAATAGCAGGTCCAAAATGTTCCCCTCTCTGGTCAGCTGTACCACCAGTTGTGTTTGATGAAGAAACTGGAAGGAGGTAAGAGGGGATCCCTCCTCGTGGTGGAAAAAGGTGTGTCCTCCAGACTTCTGCTACTAGCTAGATGCTGGTAACCATCCCTTTATGTCCCGCTGTAGCCCAGGAGGAGACCTGAAGCTGTACCACCAGCCCCTGTCTCTCTAGTCTGACTTGCTCTGTCTTAGGTGAATGAATATCCCCTCAGTGGTCACCATCATGTCGTTGTTGCCTAAGGCCACTAGCAAGGTGTCTGCTTTGCTTGGCTGTGTGATCTCAGACATCCTGAAGGCACTGCAAAATGCCACGAAAAATGTTGTTAATAACAACAGTGTTTCTGTAGTAAATAAGCAAACCTTGGGGAGGGCCATCATAATCTTTACTAGTAATGTTGAGCCAATTGGGTACCTTGTAATCCCCCTTGTATCCCCATTTTTTGGGGGGTTGGGGGTCTCCCCATGCCCACTCTTTGAGCATCTTATGTACTTTAAAAGTCCTGGTTGTGTCCCTCATCCGTGGCCTTTTGGAACCATGCAGTCACTGCTAAATGCTGACCCACTGTTCCCGGTGTAGAGTCATGTGTAGGAGGTATGCTTACAACTGGTCCTCTGGCATCAGCCAAGCAACTTCCCACCTCAGCTGGTCCTTTACCCCAAGAAAGGTGTCCACCCCACCTTTTGTATGCTGCTGTGCTGCTAGGGAGCAAATGAGCAACTCCAGTTTTTCTGGATCATCAAATCCCAGAGATAGGACAGAACTTCCCTGGGCTCATCGTGCTTCTTGTGCCAGCTATTGAAACCTCTCCCAGTGCAAACAAGAAAGAGCATCAGCCACTTCAGTATCAGTGCTTGGTCCATGCATTGCCCTAAACTATGTGTTCAATATCAAGCATTTCATTCTGAATAGTCTTATGAGGTTTCTCATTGTGCTCTTCTCCCCAAGTTGCCCATTGAGTCTATAAACTACCTCCATGTTATCTGTTCTAAATACCACTCACTTATTTTGTAACTGCTCCCTCCATATTGCCAATGCTACTACAATGGGGAAGAATTTGAGAAGTACGATTTGGCAAAGCAAGCCAACATCCTTCTCCCACTCCTGGGGCCAAGGACTTGCACATTAGGCTCAGTAAAAGTATGCCCCAAACCCCAAGAAACAGGATGCATCTGTATAGAGTTCTAGTTCCTGGTTTGTAACTTCTGCTGGCCAAATTGCCACCACATTGAAGCATGACAGGAAGGTTAACCATATCTGAATATCATCTCACATTGTCTCAGTAACCCTAAGCCTGTGAACAGGCTTGCTGCAGCCCTCCCCCCACACACAATTGGCCAACTGCTGGAGAAAGGTTCTCCACCAGCAGCATGACAGTATGCAAAGTTCAAATTCTATATCAACTGTTGCAGCTCTTTCAGCATAATCTTGTGTGCTTGCACAGCCATGCACAATAGTCGTCACAGTGCACAGACCTTTTCTATGGGGAGGCAGAACTCTGTGGCAGTCGTGTCTATCTCAATACCTAGGAAAACTAAGCAAGTACTTGGCCCCTCAGTGTCTTCGTGGGATACTGATATCCCCCAGCTCATCTTACACAGACTGAAATGCTCACATCAGCTGCATGCAATGGTCTGTCCCTGCTTTTCCCACATATAACAAAATCATGCTGATAGTGCATTAGCTCCACTCTCCCTGCCTTCTGAGCAGTTGCCCAGAGCAGAAAAATGCCAAACTTTCAAACACTGCTCAAGCCACAGAACTACCCAGTGGCATGCAGTTATCAACATAATGCTTGCCATAAAACTTCATCCCTGATAGGTCCCTATTCTGCGAGTGTACAGGCGATAATCAAAAGGCTGATTTGATGTCAGACTTGCCCAATAAAGCTCCCTTACCAACTATCTCTTCCAATTTCATGGCAGTGTCCAATAACACATATGATAATGCTGTGTCTTCTGGGTCAGTGTGGTGATTGACCCAGTCACCCTCTGGATAAGACAGATGATTTATTAATTGAAACTCACCCAGAACCTTCTTTGGTACTTAGCCTATCAGTGATACGCCAAGATGAGGGTAAGGGGTCCGATCAATGGGGCCTTTGATTCTGCTCAAAGCTAATTCCTTCTCTAATTATTTCCTAACCACATCCAAATAGTCTCTGGCAGATTCTAGGTTTGTGGTATCATAAGCCTTGTGAGAGCCTCTGTACAGGATTCTGAAGTTTTGCTCAAAACCTTCTTGGGTGGCTTGTGTATCAAGGTACTTAACAAACCAACACTCAGTGTGATCTGCCTTTTTCTGGGGTTGGAAGATTTGCCCTGTCTCTTAAGAAAGGGCTGCTGGCTTGTTTCTTTCATGCACTGAACAAAGGAGTGGTTCTTACCTCAGGCAAAGCATTTACACCTGTATTTACAGGCCTCTACTGTGCATGTCCCATGGTTGTAGTGGTAACATTGCCCTCCCTTCCCCACTCTTGCCTGAATTCCCTGCTGCTGATCCACTACTCCCTGCTGCCCACCCTATTTTGAAGTTTGTGAATGTCAGACGGGGAAGCCAGTGTCTGACTGTTGCTGTCCCCCCAGTCTCTATGGCCACAGAAGTGGAAGGTCCAAAGCTCCCCACACCCTGCTGGTTCCATTCTGCTTCCTACTCTGGAACTCCATGTTATATTTATACCATCTTCACCCCCTTTTTTATGCATGCATTTCCATGATGCAGTTGTAGTCCACAAGTCCTGAGCCTTCTATGGACACAGTTCCTTTAATGAACCGGCATAAATTGCAAAGCCCGCCTGGCAGTTCTCCCAGGTACACCTAATAACCACCTTATATTTTTGTTCAACACCATCCCCTTTTTATTTGACCTTCTCCAAATTGTTATTGGTCCCCAGCTTCTTGGTCCTGTTGAGTAATGGGATACTGTCTACAAACTCCCCCCCACAATCTGCTGCTGCATTTTCTCGGGCAAGTGGGACCCCGTTAATTTCGCAATGGACAAGTAAGACCCAAGGCCATCGGAGTGGCATGATGCTGCCCCAGATCTTCTGTCCCCAAAGCCCTGGCCCCCTGCCCTCTATTTGCCCCAGTCCATCTAGCTGCTTTGTCTCTTTCTTAGCAAACAGGCCAGTAGCTTATCCATATTCTCCTTCATCAGCAGTGGTGCACTGGGAGGATCCACTGGCTGGTATTATGGACTCAGGGCCCCCAACCATTGAGAAGTGCCAGGTAATGTGGGCAGATGGGGGCAGAAACAGGTGTGTGGAAAAAATTGGCTTGTACGGACCGGCAGTGTGCTCAGCAATATGGTGTTCGCAGTGGATTCATGGGACCTGGCTACAGAGTCAGGACTGGCAATGACCTTATTGGCAGGAGCAGGGATGGATGAGGGACCAACACTCACGGGGGGGCAGGAACTGCCGCATGGGGACTGGTACCTGCAAGTGAGCAAGAACTGCCCCATTGCGACTGGTGTCTGCAAGTGAGGGGCCGGTTGTGGAGACAATGGAACTGGTGTTTGAGTCAGTATGACCATTTGACCTGGGAGCTGTAGTCTTATTTGAGGTGATCATGGTGAGGGGAAGGGAGGAGCTGCAGTACCGACATGGCCTGGGGCAGGTGACACTGTTGCCTGCAGCCATGGCTGAGACCCTGCCCCTCGCCCCTCAGTTTATGGCATCTCCTTCTGCAGCATGCAAGGCTTTTTAGGCAAAGGCATCCCTGACCCCAGTGTGGGCACCTGGAATGTCTGTAAAAACAATTTCCAGTCCTTCATTGGTCATCTGATCAAACTCCCTCCTACATGGCTGGGACA
This sequence comes from Neoceratodus forsteri, assembly GCA_016271365.2. NCBI lineage: Eukaryota > Metazoa > Chordata > Ceratodontiformes > Ceratodontidae > Neoceratodus > Neoceratodus forsteri. Next base: position 707,550,196 of record CM057455.1, read on the forward strand.
GTATTGGGGCCAGCTGTCCCGCTGTGACCCCACTTGCTCATCCTTGACTGGCCCTTATTAAGATCATTACTGGAAGTTTGAGAACTACTATGGATGGACCTGACAGTGCCTGCCCAGCTAACCCTGCTGCATTGGGCCTGCTGGGGTTGCCACACATCACCTCCCGCCATCCTCTTCCTCTCTCCCCAACCCAAGTTATGAGTTGCTGCTCAAACTCGGTGCATACTCCAGTCCTTATGTCTGGCATGCTGGATCTCAGGCTGCAATGAGAATAAAAGAGACACACACCTGCACCTTCATTGCTGTTCAGGCCTCCACTTCAACTGCATTATCATGTAGTCCGTGGTATTTTTGTATAATGCCATATTAATGACATTCTGCTAATAATTTTCATTTTTCTTCCTTTTTATTATTAGCAACTCTCTTGTCCTCCCTCCCCTATTCTTCCCCCTCTCCCATTCCTCACTCTGTAGTGACCCCAAGTACCTCTGCTGCCCCCCCTTTTCCCCTTTTGCAATCCCATGATAACGCGTGGGTTCATGGTTGTCAGTTTTAGCTACAATCCTCTTTTGTGGATGGTTTGTCCTTTAGACTCAAGTGAATGCTGCCTCATTGAGATGAACATGATCATAAGGCTAATAAAATCATAATGATAATAGTCTAGCAGACTATGACTCACATTTTGCTTATGAAACCCCCTTTTTCATTTTGGGCTACTGAGTTTCCCCCTGTTTTGCACAGTATTGCACTATTCTACTGCTTCTACGAACAACTGGATAAGATCTGTTGTTCCTTTGTAACTGTTGCTCCTTGTTACCACAGTAGTATCATCCCTCCAATGTTTCAAAAGGTGTCTACACCTCTCTTGTCCTTGAGTACCCACTACCTGAAAGACTGTTCCCCCAGACCATGCAATTGAATCTAGGGTGGGGGGCTGTGAGATGGGCTCTGCCACGTGGTGGTCGGTGACTTCTACCCCTGCCAGCATTGACTGATTTGGACCACAAAAGATGAGAGGAGCTGAACCATTTCTTCTCAAATCATTACATCAGGACTTGAGAATTTCCATTTGTTTATATTTCAAGGGGAAAATGACAAGCCTAGAAGTGCTGCTAGTACTGGTGTATCCTTTTGTTTTAATTCCCAGCTGAAAAGTGACATGGCATCCCCCCCCCCCCGGCATTTTATTCTACAAATCAAACCATGTCTAAAGCACCCTGGGACTCATACCAATGGAAATGAGTGCACTAAATGGCTATGAACAATGAAACTCTTTGTTAGTCTGGGTGTACCAGCATTTTTTCCAGAGCAAACCTACGTACAGCTGGTAAATAACAGCAGAATCCCATCTACTCTGTGAAAATGCCCTTTTTGCGTTTTCTGTGCTTGAGCACCAAATGTGTTGCTACAATTAATGGCACTTTCAGAGGTGTGTCACTGCTAAGCCAATTTCAGCTGAAACTCCAAGGGGCTTGGCAGTACAGACCAATGACCAGAGACTCCAGTGATGACACTACTCAGTGCCTGCTGGGAGGAAACATTCTGTACTTGAGACGAATGAATCATTCTTATCAGACAGTGGCTTGCTTCTTTTATTTACATGACTTCTCCCAGAAACCCGCTCATGATATCTGTGCTACTTTTTATCTGTAAAATTAACTGAACTCTCAGGTTTTTTTTCACTACTGCATGTAGCTTAGTGGGCTTGTAGTACTTTAATCATGGGTTTCATCAGTCCCAAGCAGTCCTCGATACACAAGCTTCAGTTCTGCTGGCACTGTGATCTTACTTGTGTGTTTATTGATTTTTTTTTTTTAGTTTACCACCCTGACCCATTCCCAGATCCTGGAAGACAAGAAACTCTGCTCTCTTCACCTAAAGATCCAGAAGTAAATGATTTGATACCTTTTATTGGACCAACATAGATGTAACAAAAAGACCACACTTTGTTCTTTTTGTTACATCTATGTTGGCCCAATAAAAGGTATCAAATCATTTGCTTCTGGATCTGTTCTCACAAGGACCAATACGGCAAAGACTAAATCTGCACTTCACCTACAATTAGCCTTTGCATTTCTCACCATACATGCTTTTGTTAGAGGTGTGGAAAGGTTAGTGTCAGAATGTAACCCCTTGGCACATTTCTGTGCCAAGTGTCACTTTTCATCCTTTAAATGAACTGAACTGTCAATTGTTTACTCAGTGCACTGCTGATGCAGGAAGAGAAGCAGAGCAGTGCAGGATATTGTAGCTCCTACCTGTAAACCCCCCTACAGAGACTTGGAATGCAGGGGGAGCTCAAAAAGCACTCACAAAACCCGGAGAGCCCTGCAGGACTGTAACATACCATCAGCAAAGAAGCACTTTCCTCTGCTATGCTTGGACCCTTTAAACATAATCTCCAACTGTACCTCACTTCTACAACTCAATGTGACTGCTTCTCCTAAAAGATCTGCTCCAATCACCACCTAGTTGCTCAAAACCAGTGACCCACCTCCTACTTGAGCATCATTTTCTCTGGTCCCTGCTCCTCTATGTGACCTCTTTCCTGCTCCCCTTGTCCCCAGTACTAGACACCCTCTACCTCGCCCTCCCCCTGACAGCGGCCCCTCAGCCTGTCTACTTCCTTCTCTCCCCCTCCTACCCAGTCATACACTTATAGTCCGATTGCTTTTTAATTGCTTATTCTCTTACTGTTACCTCAGTCAGCTGCTTACTTAAGTTGCTCTCTAGTTATGTCTTTTATTTATAAAGTGTGTTGTAACTGTAAAAAACTTGCCAACCTTTGTATGTGTTATGACTGTACATTTTTGACACCCTTTGTATGTATGTTCCCCCCATCTTCTGACGTGGAACTTTTGTAAACTAGCAGTTCCTGCTCAAAGGTATTTGTAATCCTAGAGTTTAATAAAATAAAATAAATTAAAATAAACATGGTGCACAAAGGATTTTTTTGTGGGCAGCTCCCACTGTTGCTCCCAGTAGTAGCTAAGGTTTAGGTTTATGCTCAGGCAGAGTGACACTGGGTGTGCCCAATCCCCCAGTGTCACCACCAGTACTCCTCTGTTTCATTTTTTAAATATTCCCCACACCCAACCCTCCCTGTCAGTGATCACCACCCCAGAAACATAAAAGTGACACTGGGGGGTGCCAATCCCCCAATGCCATGATCCAGATGCCCAATTTTTTTGTTTTGTTTTTTAAATCCTGTAAAAAGAAAACCATTCATCGATGTCTTTTGCATTTGATTTTGTCCCCCACCTAACCCTACCACTCAGCAGCCACAACCCTGCACCCCCAAGCCCTTACTTAACCATCGTGGGTCCAGCGTCATAATCCTCTCTGGACTGCAGACACATCTTCACTCTTCAACACCAGACTGCAAACTGAGGAAATCAGGTATGCACTTCAATGTATTTCAAAGTACTTTTGAACTTAGCAGCATAGCTTGGCCATATTTTTACCCCAGATTTTCAACATACCTTTTTTGGGACTCCACCTCATGAACAATGCAAGGGAGATTAGGTAAGTCTGTCCTGAAAGGTGATTTTGCAGTCACTATGTGAAATCCCCTTTCAGGCAGGAGTTGAACATCTTCTCCACCATTGTTCATGAGGTGAGGTCATAAGATGGCTATGTTGAAAATTTGGTGTAAAAATATTTAAAAAATAACAAAGGTACAAGCCTACAGTGATTTTTGTGAACATAAACTCGTAACTTTGGTAATTTTCAATATTTGTACCCCAAATTTACGACATAGCAATATCTTTACAGCACATCATGAATGTGACAGCTGTCATTTTTCAAATCCTGGTCATTTTTTTAACATCTCAAAAGGTGAATTTGTATCCCTGCATGAAATCACCTTTTGGACAGGAGTTGAGCACCTTCTCTGGCCTTATTCATGAGGCAGGGTCATAAGAAAGCTATGTTTTAAATCAGGTGTAAAAAGGTTTTTTTAAAAAGTTATGAATTTTGCAAATGCAGGCTTATAACTTTGGTAATATTCAATATTTTACCCTGACTTTTCAGCATAATCATTTCTTTACAGCACCTTATGAATGCGATAGATGTCATTTTTCAACTCCTGCCCAAAATGTGTTTCTGCATCCTTGAAGTTGATTTTGCAGTCCCTGCAGAAAATCACCTTTTGGCCAGGAGTTGAACATTTTCTCTGCCCTTCTTCATGAGGCAGAGTCATAACAAGGCTATGTTGAAAATTTGGAGTAAAAATATTAAAATACCATAATTTCAATATTTTACCCCAGATTTCTCATATGCAACCCTATTAGATCTGGTTAGAGTTTGTTTGTATTTGCACTGAGTGAATGAGGCTGCCTCTGTGCTTGTGGTTTGTTTTACTAATGGACACTACTGCTTAGCAATACATCAAAGTGATTTTAGAAGCTTGTGTAGTACAGTATGTCTGCCCTAGCCAGTTTTCGTCAAACCTTTTATGCTTTTTAATACTTCAGTCATAGACTATCTAGAACACCTTTTTCTATGTAAGCTAGGGAGGTGGTTTCTATCCCACACATAAGGAATGACTAAGAACCATGCTTCAAACAAAGTTTTAAACTGTTTAGCCACCCTACTTGTTGCACCACAAAAACCTTAATTTCCAAATATTTGGTACATGATTTATATCATATGTTGGTCCCCATGGTTTTAGATTTAATTATTTGATGCCTGTGCAGAGTGAGCAGGCATATATGCACAAAAAATAATTGATCTGAAATATTTACAAACATAACTTGCATGGATACAGGCAGTTGCAACCAACGGTCACATTGACAAATGCTTGTTCTTAACTTGATCATTGTCCCAGTGAAGTTTTTGTTTGACTTTTATCACACTTGGAAACTTTATCACACTTTGCAACTTTTACCACACTCAGCAGCTTTTATCACACTTGGCATTTCTAACTGTTTGTCTGATAGCACACTCACCATTTCTTTCTGCTACAAGCCACCTTTTAAATTTTGGTGGTATTTTTACATGAGCTTGAAAGGAGACCTGAATTTCTATTGCTAAGAGCAGACAAGAGACTGCATGTTCACCCCTGAGTGAAATCCTCCCCTGAAATGATTGTGTATGCCATTCATGGAGAGATGAGGGGGAGAGGGGGTTCTGCCACATGGTGGTTGGTGTCTCCTCATAATAACCCATAGCTGAATTTGATAGTCTAACAGTACTGTATGTTATGCATACATTATAAAGGCAAATTAAATGTTGTACTTCATACTCCTTCATTTATCTGCATATTTTGCTAAATTAAATGATGATAAATTAATCAAGTAATTAATTAATTAATTCATGGCTCCTTTCAATCATCTTCCTCAGTCATGTTTGAACCCACATAGTATCAGTGGAGACTCCCCTCAAATGTAACACATTGTATTCCTGACCATATGTAATGGCCGGTAGGATGCCCACCACTCAGTGTCCTCTGTACTGAGCTGTCTGCAGCTGCTAGGTAAGTTTTAACTATATATATATATATATATATATATATATATACAGTATTTTTTTTTTTTGGGGGGGGGTGTTAGGTATGTTTGATCCACTGCCAGAACCAGAGTGCCTCTGTTCATCTGCACCCTGGGTCTTGCTCACCATAGTGAATTGAGGGGGCACCTGGACTCATGTGGTGGTTGGCATTCATCTAACTCAATGGATCACAAGTGGCTGAGCATTGTCACCACCTGCCCATTAAGCATCCTGCAAAACATTCCAGTTTTCATGGCTCCACTCATCATCCCTTTTTCTCTGAGGAAACTGCGTGGAGACAGTCCTACACCAGGGGGCTCAGACTGGTGCACCATGCAGTGGGTGACTGCTTCCAACCATTCCCACAGCCTTGTAGCAGCAGCTAAATCCCCAAACAACAACTGCAGAGCTTCCATTTTCACTCAACATTTCTATAAGACTGCCATGTGATTTCTTTGAAAGAGTACTTGCCAGACCTTGTGATCGAACCAGACATCCCTTATTTCAGAGGCCTCTAAACAGTCACATCTACCTATAGCTTGGCTCCAAACATTCTCTATCCCTTTCAGACAACATGCAATTGCCAAGAACTAGACCGCAACACTCCCTGGCCCAGGGCAATCATAGTTAAATCAATCCCTAATCCTGCACCAGTTCCTTTTGTGGTTGTATATTTTTAGTTATTTTTCTATACAAAAGGCCAGTAATTATAACAAGCACTCTGGGAACTAGGTCTGCTTTGCCTTAATAGCCTTGCCCAAACTGAGTACTTTTCACCTGAGGCCTGTTTGTCCTCAAACCTCTTCCTTATTTCTGGTGCTGTGGGCTCTGAGCTGGTATCTGCTGCAGTCAGGGTGAACAGAAGGCAGAGCCCTCACAGCAGGCACTTAAATAACAGATGTCCCTCCTACAAGTGGGTACAAGTTCCTGCCTCCTAGGAAACCTGCCCCCTACCTAGCCCCTAGCCCTTACTGGGTGGACCTATCCTGTCCATCCAAGTGTCATCCAGGGCATTCCCACAGGCAAAACCATGCCTGCTACTATCTCTTACAGGCTCTGACATTGTGTCTCTTAATAAATCACTTTATTGCCTGTCACTTAACCTTGGATTTCAATTTAAAATTCTTGTGATGATCCCCATACCTTGCTGCATGTCTTTAATGGTGTCTCCCTTTTTGCTCATTGTATTCCACTGAGCTAGCATTTTAGTCATCTGAAATTCAGGCAATTCGGGCTTGAGCACAAATCTTTTTCTTTTGTTGGTGTGGAACTCAGTCCCACAGTATGTCTGGAAATCAGCTATAATATTGAGTTTTCATAGGGCAATGAAAATGTATCACTGTAATATGTGATGTTCCTAGTTTTTTTATTATTTCTTGCATTTTATATGTTTTCTAATTGTATCTGTCTATATTATTATAAATCACTTTGATAGTTTGTGCATTATGCTTTAGCAAACAAATAATGATAACCTAGCCCACAAGATCTATGTCAAACTGGGAGACCCAATTAGAAATAAAGAGTCTTTCCCTCTTAACTAAGAACAGGATCATATGGAGATATTAACCCTTAAATGGATTGTGGTGATAGTGCACACTGTGCAGGAACATCAGTGCTTTTAAAGAAACTAACTGTTCCCTATAACTCAGTCAGTAGCTTTGTTCTTTTACTGTATGAGTTTACTGACTACATTGTTGCCTGCTAAATTCTCATTTGCATTCTCATGGACAGTACAGTGGTACTCTTCTTAAAAAGAGGATGAGTTCATTTTGACTGTTACTTGTTCAAGCAACAGTCTAGGAATCTTCCACCACTAAGTATCTTACTACAGCCCAAACAAACTGAAGTGCATTCCCCAACATCCAACTGCCAAATTCAATGTACTGTATTGAACACCTCAAAACAGTAAGCAGATGTGCAGCTATGTTTAGTGTCACTGCAAAGACATAGACAGGGTGGGGGCTGTCCAGAGGAGGGCAACCAAAATGGTGCAGGGTCTGCACCAGAAGATGTATGAAGAAAGACTAAAGGAGCTTAAGATGTATAGCCTTGAGAAAAAGAGGGAGAAAGGGACATGATAGAAACTTTCAAATACCTCAAGAGAATCAACAAAGTCCAAGAGGGTACGTCTTTCAGAAAAAGAGATGTGCAAGAACAAGGGGGCACAATTTGAAGATAGAGGGGGGATAGTTCAGAGGTAATGTGAGGAAGTATCTCTTTACAGAAAGGATTGTAGATGCATGGAACAGTCTTTCTGAGGAGGTCGCAGAGTCAAAAACAGTGGGGATATTCAAGTGGCATGGGACAGACATAAGGCAATTCTAGCAGGGGGTAGGAGGAAGTAGTCTGATGGTTAACTAGGATCTGCAGCTTATCTGTTATGTAGGGAAATGGGCAGACTATTTGGGCCAAGAGGTACTTATCTGCTGTCAAATTCTATGTTTCTATGTTTCTGTTTCCTTCCGGAGTTACCTCCTGAAAACATAAATGAAAGCCCTTCCTTGTTAAACAATTATTGTTCAAATTCAAGTTCAAGTTCAAGTTTATTGCAGGAAAACTCCATTGAGCAAGCTCATTCACAAGGAGGTCCTGTGACATAAACACTTAAAGTACAAACACAGATAGGTAGTAACAGTATATACATGAAATACACGTTACATGATACAGGCTGGATATACATACAAGGGTACCACATAGGGTGACCGCAGGTGGTAAACATTGATATGAGACAGGGAAGTGACTTACAGGTCGCATACTGATAAATGAAACATGATGACTGGTGTGTGCAATACATATACAATATTTTGGCAGCTAGAACAAACAACAGTCTACAACTGATATGGGGGGAGGAGAAATTTGATAGAGTAGCAGTGGAGCGTAAGCAAAGATAAAGCCAGGTGTAGAAGGGGAAGGGAAAGCAGTTAATATGACAAATCAATTATACCTTACCAGTGGATAAATATGGCACACATGGGGAAGGAAGAGACTTAATGACAGTTACAGGTGCCTTTTATTTTGGCTGAACTTAGCGATTTGTAGAAGTTTATTGAAACTGTGCTAGTTAATTTCAATATGGTTTGTAATTGGTTCCAAATGGAGGGAAGAGCATATGCAATAGCACGTTTACCAAAGGAAGTCCACGTCCTTGGTATGTCAAGCATAATGAAGTCAGATTTTCTTAACGAGTATGCACTATGTGAGATACTAATAAGGGAAGAGAGATAGCTTGGCAATTTCTGCAGGAGCAGTTTAAGAGTCCATAGCCCAGCATGGAGCAGGCGTCTAGTAGTAAGGGATGTCCAACCAACAGCTGCATATAAGTCACAGTGGTGCGAACGGTATTGTGTGTATTTTAATATTAGCAGCTATATAATTAAGTAATAAGGCATGACAGGGTGTGGTATATCATGGGATATCATCATGCCTTGGGTGGTTGGGCATGAGGCGCGAACTGTATTGTGTGTATTTTAATATTAGCAGCAATATAATTAAGCAATAAGGCATGACAGGGTGTGGTATATCATGGGATATCATCATGCCTTGGGTGGTTGGGCATGAGGCCACAGGTTGAGTGCATCCAATGACCGGAGAAGTGACAATATCCCACGATATACCACACCCTGGAGTGCCTTATTGCTATCATGAACTGGCTTACAAGTGTTATGAGTACAAAATAATAGTAAAAAAGAAAACATTAACGTTTTGAAATTTTTTTTGGGTGGTGGAGTAGTACATTTTCATAAAGTAGTTCCTGGAGGGCTCTCTGGGCAGCTGTTGTATATTGAGTTTGTGTAGAGGAGGTCTGGAGTTTATGTCTCCTGTAGGTGGTGCTACTATTTGTTGCTCCTCATGTGCATGCTGTAGTGCTGTTTCTTGACTATTGTAGATCATCCTCCCCCTCCACCTCATTGCCCTGTCAGAGTTTAAGTGTACATTGCTCAGTCGATTTTATATTTATTTTGCATTTAGCAACTCACCACTCGCTATCCCTCCTGAGTCTCATGGGGCAGAGTGAAAAGTACTGGCCGAGCCGCACTTCATACATGGACTGAAGGGGGGGCAGCCATTTTACTGTGAGTTAAATGGGGGGACATGATATGCCACAAGAAGTGGGCGGGTTGATGATGCATCAGTTGTACTGCATGTGTTAAACGGGAAAGTGGTATCTGGCATGAGCAGCAAGAGAAGAGGGCAGGTCAATGATGTGAAGTTAGTGGGGTGGTCAGCAGCTGTTGTTTTGTGTGACCGACTGTTTTTTTTTCCTCCAGTTAATTTTTCCACGAGTGGAGGCTGTGTTGTTGTCTAGGGTGGGGGGGGCATGCACATGTTGCCATTGTCACATTAGGCTGTGAGTTGCGTTTAAAGTTAAGAGCTGCTGTTGCTGTTGGAGGAATTTCTTGAAAGTGAGAAGTGAGAAAGCTGGTGACCGGAGGCTTTTTAAGCCGTGATGCTGTAACCCGATATCATCACGGCTTCAAAGACTTCTCAGCCAATCAGCTTCCTTGATTTGCGAGAGCCAGTTCATAATTGTACTTATAACATGGGGGGTAGAGCAATACAGTGAGCCGATTGGCAGGCAACGATCAGTTGACTGTACATTAATCTCTGATAATATCTGCACAGTTTGTAGTGCTGAGGCAGCCTTGGTAGATCAGGGGCAGAACCACAGTCGTTATTGCTCTGCAAGTGCATTCCTGATGGTAGCCATTTAAATTCATTGCTAAGCGGGTGATTAAAATATGTGGTAAGCAAGAGTAGTGAGAGTGACACATCATGAATGAGAGAATGGGACCTCCGAGTAAAGCTACTCAGCATCCCTGTACTTGATGTCTTCTGTCTTACTGTCACTGTGCCGTTCCTCAATATTATGTGAACAGACCAAAATGTTTAAATGTTTTGTGCATGGTGTATGCAGAATTTGATTCATTTTCTATCCCATCCGTGCCCATTGCTGCCTCTTGTTTCCCCTCCCATTGCCTCCTGTACATTCCCCCATCCCTTCTCCTTGGTGACTGTTCTGTGTCCCATGCAATGTACCCAGGGTGCAGTCACTTCTGTCTCTCCAATCCCGATACATGAGAGGCAGCTTCCTTTGCTGGGCCCCCTCCCCCCCATGCAACCGGGTCAGCAGGCACAGGTCCTGTTCCCATTCCTCTTGCATGTAGCTGTCCACCACAGAAGCTGTCAGGGCACTGTCCTGCACCCAAGGAGGCAACAACACATGGCATTGTCAGCATTTTCCCATCCCCACTGTCTGGCTTGCCATCCACCTGCCCTGTGGACCTCCAGGAACCCAGTGCACAGTGCAGCCCCAACTATTTAGCTGAGTGTGCTTCCAATTGCACCCCACAGGATACCTGGGACTTGTAATATAGTATACTGTGTTTATGTTCTTGCCTCTTGAATTTTCTTCTAATCTGTTGAAAACATTTTTTTATGTTGTCATTCATGGCTGCGTGGAGTGCGATAGTGAGAGACAGACACAGCAAGGAGAGACAGTGACAGACAGAACAGCTCACTGTGGGGCTCTTGCTCTCTCTAGCTTAACCATGTGCAGCAGAGAGAGAGAAAGAGAGAAACTTGCAGCAAGGAGAGACAGCTGACAGGTTCCGTAACTCATGTCACTCTTTGACCTTCTTCTGCACAGTACAGACACACTGGACAGAGACAGCAATACATGTCATCCCAGTCGGCAGTTGTTGGCTGATAAAGCAAAGTATGTGAGCATGAAATGTCTGGTGAACTACAACGGGGACAGAGCGCGTCTCCTCTAAGCAGTGTGGGATATGTTCTGCAGTGGTTGGGGGGCCCTAGAAGAGAAGCATTTCTCAGTGTGCTGCCATGTATGTTATGAACAAGAAGTGTCAGGAAGCATGGTAATATGGTAGTCCTGCATTTCTCTGTTCATAACATAACTGAAATATGTATTACTTTTTGAGAACTATTTTACCAGTCGGAATGATACAGTACAATTTATTGCATTTCAAACATCATAAAACAGTTTCTGTACATTATTTTTGTTTTCCCACAAACCCCATGTTATAAGTGCAATAACCCACTCCAGGGTGTGCTGTTACTGGCAATTAATCAACATCCCAGGTGCTGTGAGGGCACAAGGCCACACAATGCATCCAGGGTGTTGATTAATCCCCAATAACAGCACACCCTGTTGTGGGTTATTGCTTACTTAGTTTGCTTGAGAGGCTGAATTATTTGTATTTGATTGTTTTCTAATGCTGTGTTTTGTACTATATTATGTGCTCCCAGAATATCCATGGAAACTCTTATTGACCTTCTTAGTGCAAAGTGCTCGAATTTGAAAGAAATAAGCCCTAATTAGCTTTCTTCTTAATATATTCATAGCTACTGAACATAGTTCACTGTTTCCCTGAACTGTCTGTCACATCATAGGTTTTAATGAGCAACTGACACCTCCAGGAAAAGTCTGAAAAATATAATATTTGGACACATTTGAGCTTATATTTCACATTTGACTTCTAAGTATTCTCCCCATTATTTATTACTGTGGTCATATGTATGAAACAGAATTTTTGTTCCTTGAGAGTTCATCAGCTCCTTCTGCTTATGCCCCCACCTGATGTCATAATACTCTGCTTCTGACATCACAGTTATTTCTATGATAACAGACTTAAATGCCACAACAAATGATTATGGCCTGATGTAGGGAATAATCTGTTGGGGCTGTTAAGCTATAAGGGATACAGATCCTGTTTTTATGCAAATGTCCTTAGCAATAAATAATGTATGTGGGGGAAAATCTACTGAAGATATAAAGAAGTACAAGCTGAACTGTGGCTAAATATTATATTTACAAAGTTTTCCTAGAGATTTCAGCAGCTCTTTAATTATGAACCTCTGAACATTGCAGCATGCATGAAACATTTTTTTTAGATGTTCAAAAATAGCAATTAAAATTGAGAATTATATTGCACTGCGCGCTCTCCTAGATCTCCAGTGCTGAATCAAATACATTTTGCTGCTCTGAAATTCTGTTCCATTGCATTGTTCTGGGCAGGCTTGCCATAAGTTTCTTAGGGATCAAATGGAAAGAAAATACATGCATTTCTGCAATGAAAAATGACTAATTAAACTACTGCCAGATTTTAATATTCAGGATTACAAACAGTCTAAATACAATGTAAAGTATCCATGTCTAAATGTCTTAGCCTTAACAAAATGTCATATTGTGTCACAATGATGAAATCACTGAACTTAACATAGTAAAATAGTAACATAGTATTGTGACGGTGGAAGGGACAAGGGGTCCATGTTGTCTGCCCCCTTACCCTTACCAGTAACCATATTCACTTTGAGTATGCATACACAATCTTAATGGTATGCACACTCATGCTTTGTAACCCTGTGTGCCATTCTCCCTTTGAATTCTGTTTCTACTTTAAAGTTTTAACAGGGTTGGCTTCCAGTACTTCATCATGTAGGTTATTCCATAGAATAACTACTGTCTGTGTGAAATAATGCTTTATAATGCTTCCTATTATTATGTAGCCCCTCACTTTAAAGGGATACTCTTACCCTTTTTTATGATTTCCTGAGTAACCACAGTGTGTCACCTGTGCTCCTGTAGAAATTACTCTGATCACAGAATCTAAAAATGCTACTACATCTGCATAAAGGGAATGGGTATCCTTTATACTGTATATGTGAAAAAATTATTTCTGTTGATCTGACCTGAATGAGCTGTGCCACTGCTCCCACTTGTCCATGAGAGGGTATGACTCCAGTGCCATGGGAGCCACAGTGTACACTTGTTCACAAATGAGTTTTGATTTTTTTGTGGTGTAGGAGTAAAATACAGCTTCTGTTTCCTAGTGCTTGCTTGTGCTGAGGATGCTATAACCACTAAAAAACAGCACTTGAAAAGTTCAAGCTGGGACTCCAAGCATACACTGTAGTGTTGACAGTCCCTGCTTGAATTTTCAATTGCTGTTTCATAGTGGTTATAGAACTCATTTTAGAATGAAATTAATTTTCCTCAGCACAAGTAAGCACTGGGAAACAGAACCTGCATTTTGCTCTTACACCACAACAAAATCCAAACTCATTTGTGAATGAGTGTGCACTGTGGCAATTGAGACTCCACGACATCATCTTGTGAATGCATGGAAGCAGCAGCACTGCTCATTCAGGACAGATTCTGTGATCAGAGTAATTTCTGTAGGAGCATAGGTTACTTAAACAATACATTGTGGTTACCAGGAAATCATAAAAAAAAAGACTCACAGTGTCCCTCTAAGTGTATGTCTCTACTTCAGTTTGTTCTCACCAGCTCAAACGTCTGTGTATACCTCATTCTGACCCCTTTCATATTCAGAAATCTGACCATCTCCCCACTCTGCCTTCTTTTTTCTAAACTGAATCACCTGAGCATTTCTATTCTATTCCTGTGTCTCTTGCCTCCTGAGCCCTCAGTCAACTTGCTGGCCCTGTGATGAACCTCTCAATTTCATGAATGTCCTTTTTGTATTATGGTGATCAAAACTGGAGGCTGTACTCCAGGTGAAAAAAAAAGACTTGCTATCAGCTACACATGAAACAATTGTCACAAACATGAAAAGAAATTTCAATTCCTCATTACATCTATTAGGATATAAAGTGTCAAGCATTAAAAAAAAAAACCTGCCTCCGCATTTTAACAATTGGTTCTCTAAATGTCCTACACATTAGAAACATAGAAAGGTGATGGTAGAAGGAGATCAAGGGCAGGATTCACAAACCATTCTGGGACTAAGTCCCACTCCTTAACTCCAGTGGTGGTCTGAAATCCCCACAGCAGTGGAGCTTGTGATTCACAGCTGCAGCAGTTGTGGAGGGTGTTACGGCTGGTCCCACTAGCTGTAACATCATTCCACAGCTGTGGTGATATCCCTGGTAACAACACCTGAATGCTTCAGTAATTCATGGAGCGGGTCATAATCCGGCTCCGCCTTTATGAATACCCGCCGTTGCAGGTAACCTGTGGATCCTCAAGGGGCAACCCTCTTGTGTCAAGGTTTTCCCGCAGCTGTGGGACTTTCATGAGGTTTGTGAATCCTGCCCCAAATGTCCATCAAGTCTGCCCTTGATATCCCAAGATCCTAGGTGATCCTGGGTCTTAGCTGGTAGATTACAACTTTTTTTATTTGTTGGTGTCATAAGTCATTTACCGAGGACAGACAAACAGAGATGTATTATATAGAGAATAATGCATGGGGCAGTGTGTGTTATGAGAATTTAATACACCCAAGGTATATGATGCTACATAAACCTCAAGAGCAAAGCTCAAGGGGTTGATTTAAGCACTGCACACCAAGTGTACGTATTAAATTTGAGTAACCACATCACTCCATGGATTATATTTTGTAATTGCTGGTCATCAATTATTTCTTAAGCACCCCACTCCATAATTTTTTAATTTGTAGTTGGGGGAGGCAGAGATAGAACATTGCTACAGAGCAGTTAATACAGTTCTGCAGAGCACTAAATACATTTCTACAGAGGCTAAAAAAATACTGTAAAATAACATTTTGTCACCACAAGAACCAGGTTAAGATGTGCAAAGGAACTGAAAGTCATGTTGGGTAGTGACATCTTTCTGTAGCAGTTGGCCAGGTCTGCTGCTTGGTTTCATGTGCAGTACAGAGGAGCACCTCAGGACACTATGGTTAAAAAGTAAACCAATTTAAAAAAAAAAATACCTATTGAACATACTGTAGCCATTTCAGCTGCTGCATGATAACTGACTCACTGAACAGTGATCAAGAGTGCAGCATTTGAGATTACAACTGCTGTTCGATGAGCATGTCTTTGCTGTATTAACCGGCCAATTATAACAAATAATAACTTACCATCTTTAGTGAAAAAATTGATGGGCAATTATATAGAGAGTAATGCATGGGGTAGAGTGCATTACATATATAATAATACATGGGAGGAAGTATATAACGCTAATTTAATGCACACCAGAGATGTGGGATGCTACAGAAGCCCCGAGGGCTAAGCCTGAGGACTTATCAAAGCACACTGAGGATCTGTGCATTAACTTTGACTTGTACTCTTCCCCCCATGTGTTGTTTTATATAACTGCTGGGGGACATTTTTTTCTACAACCAGAATTAGTGAAATAAATGCAGTTTTTTTTAAACTCTTGTGTCTGCCTTTTTATGTTTGCTTGCATGCTTGCGCAAGAAACATGTTGTGACAGCTTGCTGGAGTAGCAGGTTGTGGAGGCATGGTCATGTTGTGGCCAATGCCGCCACTGCTTTTTGGGGCTTGACTCTGCAGCATCAATAAATGAGCACACTGTCTTTGACAGTTGTTCAGAAGCATGCCACCAACTTGAAACAATTTTGCTGCTGCAATGAGGGAGCACCTCTTCATTGCAGGGCATGCCTTGCCTGGTGTAACATTTCACTAAACATGGTGGCAACTGTCGCCATCCACCTTTTACAGTCTTGCAGAAGCCAACATTGAGTATGACCAATGCCCCTGTTGGCATGCCCCCTTCCCAGTTCATTTGCCAATGGGGGAGCCCAATCCCCATCAGCATAATGTTCCCAATCCTGTTATATGTCTGCCAAGAGGGGGCCCAATCCCCCTTGGCATCATGGCCCCCCAAACACAGACACACTTTCTTTGCTGATGGAGGGCCCAATCGCCATCAGCTTTAATTCCCCATCCCCCAAAATACAGGTGACACACTGGGAGCCCACCCCAGCGTATCAAATTTACCTGTAAATAAAAAGCCTTCCCACAAAGTTTTTTTTTAACCTGTAAACAAGAAAACGGTCCCTTACTGTCTGTGGTGTCCCCCTTCCCCAACCCGCAGCCACCATCTGTGCACCCCACCTCCCCCTCACCCCATACTTACTTCTGTGGCCTGGCGCAATGATCTTTGGTGGAGTGGGAACACGTCTGCACTTTTCAAAGCCGACTGCAAGCTGAAAAAATACCGGTAAGCTGTATAATGGCATAAATGGGGGTGTGGGTTCAGCATAGGTGGATATCTCAGCCATTTTTGTGACTTTTGGCACCAAATTTTCAACATGGGGTTCTTGGGACCCCTCCTCATGAACTCAGTCACTATCATGTTGTTATTCAGTCCCAAAAGATGATTTTATGATCACTGAGCGGAATCACCTTCTTGGACCAAGTAACAAAATGACAGTGTCACTGTTCATGAGGTGGGCTCCCAAAAAGCCTATGTTGCAAATTTGGTGAAAAAATTAAAAAAAAAATGACTGTGTTATGAGCGTGCATTCCACAATTCCCACACACACCCATAACTTCGAGAATTTTTTATATTTTCACTCCAGATTTTCAACATTGCCATGTTTCCACACCTCCTTATGAACAGAACAGCTGCCATTTTTCACATCCTGCCCAAAATGTGTTTTCTCACATCTGGTGCACAATGACATGGTCACTGTGTGAAATCACTATTTGGGACAGATTAAGAAAATCACAGTGACAGTGTTCATAAGGAGAGGTCCCAAAAAGCCCATGTTGCAAATTTGGTGAACACGCTCGTAATGTTGCCAATTTTTTTATATTTTTACTCCACATTTTCCGCATTGTCATTTTTGCACACTGCCTTATGAACAATACAGATGTCATTTTTGACATCCTGCCTGAAACATATTTTTGCACCTGTGGCACACAATGGGCATGGTTACTGTGTGAAATCAGCATTCGGGTCAGAGTGAGAAAATCACTGTGCCACTATTCATGAGCAGAGGTCCCAAAATGCCTATGTTGAAAATCTGGTGTAAAAAATCCCTAAAAATAAATGCATTATGGGTGTGCATTGCACAGTTTCTAAGCACACTCGTGACTTTACCAATTTTTTTTTATATTTTCACTCCAGATTTTCAACATTACCATTTTTTTACACCTCCTCATAAACAGTACAACTGTCATTTTTTACATCTTGTTTAAGTGTGTTTTTGCACCTGTGGCACCAAATGGCACAGTCGCTGTGCAAAATCACATTTTGGCTAACAACCTGATAGTGTCACTGTTCATGCGGTGGGGTCATAAAAAGCCCATGTTGAAAACTTGGAGTGAAAATACCAAGAAACGCCTGGGATGTTAGGGTTTCCGACCATAATGCCCTACCATGTAGAGACTGACAGGCTTCAGGGGTGTGACTTGGGATTTTTGGCTCATGCCATTCCACCCCCACCCCCACCCTGCAGCCAGTGACAGGCATTGAGGTGTGCCTTGGACTCTTCAGCCCCAAAGTTCACCCCATTCTCCTATACTGCACCCATTTCAGTGTATTTCCTTATGGAATGGGGTGAGTGTAAAACCCAAACACCCCAAGGCACAACTCAATACTTGTCGGTGTCTGCAGGGTGGGATGAGGTGAAATGGCATGAGTGTTTTGGGTGATGCCCCAAAGGCACACCCCAATGCCTGTCCATCTCTGCAGGGTGGGGGTGGGGTTTGTGCCACTTCAATACTTCACTGCCATTCCTGTTCTGCAGCTATCTAACTCTTACAATTCCAATGCTAATGCCAGCAAGCAAACATTTGGCATTGACAAATGCTTGTTCTGTATTAAAACAGTTTACACAACAGCAGAAAATACTTAATTGTTATTGTTGGGATTAACCTGTTGTGAAAACTACTTTTAAAACTGTGCTGGCAAATATTTTTAGTTCATATTTTGAAGATTGTGTTTTGCTCTGGGTGGTGGTTGTCCTGGTGATATGCAAATGAGGTTCAGAGTTCTGTGTTCAGAGTTGTGACTTTGCTCATTTGCATATCTCCATGGCAACAATGAACTAGACTTGAAAAAATATTTAGAAAAATGTTTAAATTTAGGAGCTTTTTTCATTTCTTTTTGGGAGGGCTTAATGGTTTTTACATTCCTAGTACAAGAATTGCTGAGGACCGAGTGCTGCTTTTAAATGACTATCACAGCGTGGCTAAGTGTGAGCGGGGCAGAGGAGAAGATGGTCTGTGAAAGGTCTAAACTGCCACATACTAGTCGGAAAGGTTAGGGAATCTTGTTGTTCCCATTTTTATGTTGGCTCGTGCTTGTGCAGCCAACATATTGCAGTAGTAGCAGATTTGGAGGAGCGGTCACTGTGGGCAAATGCAGGGCATGCATCAGTAGGTGTGTCTCTCATTCCCCAATGAGGCAGCTGCAGGCACTGACACCAGCAACATGTAATGTGGCCACCAGATCAAAGAAAAGGTCCAATGCAATGACAGCCAAGCTCATCATGCAACGGCACCTTCCGACATGCCTAATCTGGTGAAGCAAACATGGCAACAGTGACTGTTGCCACCACCTGCCACAATGCTGAAGTTCAGGGTGCCCAATCCCCCCTTCGGCATGTCCTAACCCATTTCATGTGCCGACGGGGGAGCCCAGTCCCTGTCATCATAATGCCCCCCTCATTTGCTGTGTGCCGAAGGGATGCCCAATCCCCCTCAGCACTTGCCCCCCTTTGGTATGTGCCAGTGGGGTGCCCAATTCCCCATAGGCTAGCCCCCAAACAGTCAGGTGGCACACTGGGAGCCCACCCCAGCATGCCAAATGCCCCAGTAAAACAAAAACTGTCCCACAATGTTTTTTTTTTCTTCAACCTGTAAAAGAAGAAAACGGTCCCTCGTGGTCCCCCCCTTCAGTATGTGCTGACGGGGGAGCCCACTCCCCATCGGCATAATGCCCCCCCTCATTTTCTGTGTGCCAAGAGGTGCCCAATCCCCCTTGGCACTTGCTCCCCCTTCAGTATGTGCTGGCGGGGGTGCCCAATCCCCCATCAGCTAGCCCTCCAAACACTCAGGTGGCATGCCAGGAGCCCACCCCAGCATGCCAAATGACCCTGTAAAAAAAAAAAGTCCTGTGATTTTTTTTAAACCTGTAAAAGAAGAAAACGATCCATTGCAGTCTGTCCTGCTCCCTCCCAGCCCACACCACCCTCTGCACACCCTGCTTCCCCACTCCCCCCTTCACCCCATACTTACCTCTGGAGTTCGGTGCAATGATCTTTGATGGATCGGGAACATGTCTGCACTCTTCCAAGCCGACTGTGAACTGAAGAAATGCTGGTAAGCCGGATAATGGCATAAATAGTTTTTTTTCAACTTTGGTGCATATCTCGGTCATTTTTAGGAATTTTGGCATCAAATTTTCAACACAGGATTATCGGGGTCCCCTCCTCATGAATTCAGTCACTGTCATGGTGTTATTCAGTCCCAAAAGGTGATTTCGCTGTCACTGCACAGAATCTCTTTTCAGGACAGATTAAGGAAATGACAGTGCAACTGTTCATGAGGTGGGCTCTCAAAAAGTCTATGTTGCAAATTTGGTGAAACAAAACCAAATAAATGACTGTTTTATGAGCGTGCATTGCACAGTTTCCACGCATGCTTGTAGCTTTGTGAATTTGTAATATTTTCACTCCAGATTTTCATCATTGCCATTTTTCCACACCTCCTTATCATTTTACATATCCTGGCCAAAATGTGTTTTCACACTTCTGGCACAGAACAGCATGTTTTCTGTGCAAAATCAGTTTTAGGGAGAGTTTGACAAAAAGACAGTGACATTCGTCATGAGCAGAGGTAGTAAAACGCATAAGTTGAAAATCTGGTGATGAAAGTCAATAAAATGACTGTGTTACAAACATGCATTGCAGTTTCCACACACCCTTGTCACTTCACAAATGTGCAATATTTTAAGCCCGATTTTCTACACTGGCATTTTTTCACACCTCCTTATGAACAGTACAGCTGTTATTTTTCACATCCTGCCCAAAATGTGTTTTTGCACCTGTGGCTCAGAATGGCTGGTCGCTGTGGGAAATCAACTTCTGGGACATATTAACAAAACCACAATGCCACTGTTCATCAGAGGAGGTCCCAAAATGCCTATGTTGAAAATGCGTCTCTTCAGGGTAGGGGTGAGGTTGGCGTCAGTTCAGTACTTCACTGCCATTCCTATTATGCATCTCTAACTCCTACACTACCAATGCCAATGCCAGTGAGACAACATTCAGCATTGACAAATGCTTGATATTTCTGTGAAGATGTTTTGGTTACAGCAGTGATTCAGCAGACTGTTTGTATGAGAGTGCGAGAGCACAGTCAGTGCAAGTGGGGCTGTGGAGAAGTGGGTGTGTGCTTGCTGTTATAACCCATGGGTTATAACAGCAAATTATAATCCACTTCTCCTATGAGAAAAAAATGTCCCCTAGTTATTATAATAATTTAATGCACACCCACAGTGTGTGATGCTACATAAACCCCAAGAAAAAAGTGCAGGGGGGTTTATGCATTATCACATACCAAGGGTGTGTATTAAATTTGAGTGCTACAGTTCACCCATGCACTAGTTTTTATAATTTCTGATGTAGCATTTTTTTTCAGTCAGAAATTATAATTATTAAGAGCCTTTAACACAAGCACTGTTTAATGCACTGCGTAATGGAAATAACTGGAGCTATGCAATTTGAATGGATTTAATGGTGAATACATTAACATGTACAAGGATTGACAGTTTTCTATGAAACTGCAAAGTGAAGAACTGTTGAAAAAAATGGAAAAATTGAAAAAAAATGGTAACAGAGTAAATTGGAGCAGATGAAAATTCTGTTTTTTAAACATTAGAGAAGCAAAGAATAAACCACTCTGTTTATGGCACAGTGGTGTCAGTATTACAATGTTGACATTAAACATCCCAAAAATGTTGATAAACTGTAATAAATGTAAAGTGTTCTTCTAGTGTTATCTTCTGGTTTTCAGTTCTCATGGCTGCAGCTGGAATGTTTCATGATGGCAGCTCTGAAGCTATGAAAACAGGTCTCATGCACAGAGTGTTTGAGGCAGCACATTTCTCCCATAATGACCAGGCAGCTATTATGGGAAATAATATCTGGATGAGCCCATAGAAAAACATTGTCACCCCTTATTATGTAGTTATTTTGAAATCTGGCTTCTATTTAATATAACACCTGTGAAGGCTTGACATGTGGAAGCCAAGTCAATGCCATATGGTCCAATGGTGATCTGGGGACAGGGATGGATGAGAGTCAAATCTGGAATTTCCCTGTTTGTAGATTAGTACTCTACCCATTATACCACAGAGCTCTTCTTTATTCCCATTAACCTAAGGGATGAGATAGAATGTAATACAGAAACAAATTACTGCACCACAAATTATTTGTGAACCCTCTGTCTAATAAGCCTTTGATGAGGCATGATGCTAACTATTCAGGTACATTTTGTTTATTTTCCAAACAAGATTGTGTGGAAAGGTTTTATATCTCTCTTCTTACATTTCTGGAAAAAAAGAATGTAAGAGTTTTGCAACAGGCATGACATTGGAGAAAGAACTGTAGAAGCATGAAGTCTGTTGGATTTATATGCTTGATGCAGTATACCCTAACGGTCTCAGTGGGCAGTTAAACTGATTCCATGGCTGTAATAGTATTTTCATAAGCTAGTGTAAATTCTGTGTGTTGCCATAAAACTATATTTGTTTATTTATTCATGTATTTATTTAGCAGACTTTAGGATTACAACCTAAACCCCAAGAATCCCAACCTGGAGGCAGTATAGAGCAGTGGTTTAAGGCTCTAAACTGCACATCTGGTGACATCCAGCAGACCAGACCTGGGTTTGAATCCCACAGCTTCCACTTGCATACTGTGTGACCCTGAACAAGTCACTTAACTTCTCTGTGCTCCCAGGTCACTCCTGTAAAAAAGCTTTTAGTTTAGTCTGCTACTCCTGGTTAAACAACTAAATAAAAAAAAAATTTAAAAAAAATTGAGTCAGGGACTCATTTACAAAGGCTCCGCATCATAAAAAAACAAACACTTAATACATATAGACATAGAATGGCAGCTAAAGGTTACAATTTTTTCAGTTATACAATACTGCAGAATCAAGATCAGCTATACATTGCATTGAACGTGTCACTGAGAGCTGTATTTTACAGTTTTCAAGAGAACAATAAGTTTGCTGATAGAGGGAGGGAGTAACAGGTTTGATATTTACAGCGTAGTAGAGAACTAGACAGATATCTTGTGAGTGCAGCCAAAGGAAGCATTGCTAATAGGTAATGTTTGGTAGCCCTATCAGTAGGAGTTCAGTGGTGTGGTGGTCACGTAAAATGATAGATAGATGACCTGTCAGTAGCTGGTACATTGGCAGCACTGTGAAATGACAATGTGCTCTCTGAGAACTGGCTTGAAAGGTCCTAATCTGGAGATGGAGGAGACATCAGAGTGGAGTTCATTTTACCAGACTGGGGCCCTGTGTGGGAATGACCTTTGGGCCAAGGAGGTTCTAACCCTTGGGATGGACCACACCTGTTGGTTGGCAGTGTGGGTGTTTATCAAGGTGTGGGAGGATAGGAGAGAGGCAGAAACCCCCAGGTGTATTATCTTTGTGAGGAGACATGTTTGATAAAATAGCCTTTCATCCAGGGTGAAGAGATTTGTCAGGGCATATAGGGTACAAGTATGGGTACGCCTGTCTGCCCCAGTGAGGAGTCTGCATACTTTGTTTATGGCCAGGTGGATTTTGTTAAGGGCTGTATGGTCAGCAGCTGAGTAGATAATGAGCCCATAATCGACTAGGGAGAGGACTGAGGAGGTGACAGCCAGATTAAGGGCTTCCAGTGGTAGGCAATCCTTGTGTCTATACAATAGGCATATACGGACATTTATGATGATAGACTGTCAATGTGTGAATGGAAGGAGAGGCTGGAATCAAATGTAGGGCCCAGGTATTTATATGTATGGACCTGTTCTAGAGGAAGAAGAGAGTGGGAGAGGATTGTTAGCTGTGTATTCTTGGCCTTATTCTGTCAGTGGGCAAACAGCATGGTATTTGTCTTTTTTACATTTACCACAAGTCTTTGGTCTATGAACCAGTTTTCAATCTGGTTAAATGCGTGTTGGAGGGAGGACTGCAATATTGTGGGATCTGGGTACTAGGCAAAAAGAACCGCATCATCCGCATAGAGTAGTAGGTTGCTGGAGCAGGAATTGGGTAAGGTGTTTAGGTAGATACTGAATAATAGAGGGCCAAGAATGGAGCCCTGGGGAACCCCAGAGCAGACTGGCAGGGTGGCTGAGAGGATGTTGTTTATTTTGACACATAGTGATCTAACTGTGAGGTAACTGGTAAACCAGGAGACGGGTCCTTGGGACAAACGTAAGTGGTGGAGTGTACTTAAGAGTAAGGGGTGGGAGACTGCATCAAAGGCCATTGACAGGTCAATGAAGACAGCTCCAGCTAGGTGTTTTCTATCCAGGGCAGAGTAAAAAAAATTAGAGAGTTCAGTGAGAGCCGTAGTTGTACTGTGCCCAGATCTGAAGCCATGCTGCTCCTTGCAAAGTAGGTTATGAGCAAGCAGGTACTCAGTGAGTTGGGTGGCTATACTTTTTTCGAGGGCTTTCAAGAGTGGTGGGAAAATGGATATGGGATGGTAGTTATTGGGGGAGGTGCTCTTACCACTCTTCAGTATTGAGGTGACTGTGGCAGTCTTCTAGGCTGTAGGGAACTGCCCCCGACTAAGGGAGAGGTTAATGAGGTCAGTCAGTGGGGAGAGGACTGTATCTAGTACTAGATGAAGGATTCTCATATCAAAAGAATCTTTGCAATAGCAAGAGCCACTGAGTACTTTAATGAGATAAGGCCTTGCCTCATTCATAGAGATCACCCTGAGATGGAAGGGGGGGATGCTGGGTGTTAGGGGTTGAAGTTGCAGGAGTGGGGTCAAAGAAGTTATTTGGGAGTGCTGCACTAAGGTCAGAGAATGATGAGTTGAGGCAGTTGACGATGGCCAGCGGGTTGGTGGTAGGGGCATTGTTGACTGTTAGTAAGGAAGGTGGGGGAAGCTGGGATTTGCCATTGAGTTCCTTGATATTGTCCCAGGACAACTGAGCATTCCCCCAGGAGGTGGCAAGGGTCATTTTGTAGTAGCCCGATTTGGCCTGTTTTATGGCCTAAGTGCACCTGTTGTGAGCCGCTTTATAGGTTTGACTGTCCGCCTACATGCCAGATGCAACTGCTTTATGCCAGAGATCATCTCTGTGCTTTAGCTGTTGGAGCAGTGCAGGCGTGACCCAGGGGGCATTACGTTTCTTGGATTGTACTTTTGCTAGTGGGGCATAGATGTCACATGCTTTATTAAAAGAACAGGTGAAATAATCAAGGGCTTCATCTATAGTAGGGGCCTGGGAGATGAGGGACAAATCCCATTGAGTTAAGTATTTTCGTAGTTTTGTGAGGCCTCCAGGTCGGAGATGATGCCGGGCAATATAGATTGGTTTGGGTTTCTGCTGAAGACACGACCAGGAAAAGAGAATGGGTGAGTGATCGCTCAGGAAGTCTAGAAGGACCACCAGGTCAGAGATTCTGTGGGGACGGTTGGTGAGAAGATGGTTGATCAGGGTGCTAGAGCCATTAGTGGGGTTCACCCTGGTAGGTTGGCTGACCAGCTGGGGCAGGTCCAGTGCAAAGAAATTGTCCTTGGCATGGAAAGCCAAACTGGCAAGCCAGTTCACATTAAAGTCTTCAACTATGACGTGTTCAGTTTTTGGGGGGGGGAGCTGGAGATGTAGTTAGCAAGGGATTGTATAGCAGGAGCTTGGTTTCTTGGGGGGGGGCATATGTGACAGTAAGAATTACAGGGTCTTTGGAGAGATCTGCAGTAAGTTTTAACATTAAGGCTTGGGCACCATGGTCTAGTAGAGGTGTTGGAAGGGCATGGCATATCATGGAGTCACAGACGTACACAGCACACACCCCACCATGTTTGCCCACTCTGTCAGCTCTGTGAAGGGTGAAGCCAGGGATGGCAACCAAGGAGTCAGGTGTTTTTTTGGAGAGCCAGGTTTCATTGAGGGCTAGCACATCTGGTTGTTGTTGCAGTATCCAGCAATGGAGACCTGCCGGCTTTTTGGGTAAGCTGCAAATGTTCATTGCAGCTATTCTAAGCCATGGTGCAAGAGGCTAGGGCTGGGTGAGAAGGGGCCCAGGTTAGGATGAACATTTCCTGTAACTAGTAGGAGTTTGGCAAAGAGGAGAGCAAAAGATTGTTGCCTTATTGTCAAGGATAGCTGCTGCCTAGTTATAGTGCGGGTAGTACATGGGATGGCCAGGGTGATAAGGGATGGAAAGGATAGGAATGCGATCCAGCATGGAGGTATATGGTGGTGCATGACTGCAGGGAGATATGTGGGTGGGATGGAGGATGCATGACAGGCAGTGACAGTGTGGGTGGCAGTCGGTGATGGTTCGTGAGGGTGGGAGGTGTGAGAAGAAGACCCTTGAGGGGAGGGCTGAGGGGTCCAAGAAGTAGAATAGTAAGAGCAATCAGTAGAAGCCTGGGTGGTCCACATGACAATGGGTACCCAGCAAGTGGCGATAAGGGGGCAGTGGCCCAGTGTCGGTATAAGGAGGGCACTCCAATACCCATAATTGTGGTGGTCTCTATGGCACTGCGGTAGGGTGATGAACTATGGTTTGTTAGGGCGTAGTAATTTGCTTTAGGGAAGAAGGATCCAGGATGATAAGTGCTTAGGGGACAGCAGTGGGAAGAGGAATGCAACCTCCAAGAGTTGTTGCCCTCTGGTGGCTTTGCAGTATAATTTGCAAATGGAAAAGTAGACAAAAAAAATAGAAAAATTAATAATAATCCTGTTCCACTAAACAGCTGGTACTGGTAAACTCAGCATTAGCAGTTCTTGTATTAAAAAAGAGACATCTCAGGAAGGGTAGAGTCAAGAGCCAATAAGAGAAGGGGGAATAGCGTTATGCCTAATCAGAGATCAGGAACAGTAGTAATGCAGCCAAATGGCCTGAAAGATGAAAAGCGCCAAGTTCAATCCCATTGGTAGCTGTGGGCGGCTCTTCAAAATGTGTACTTGGTTGTAGGCCAAGAGGCAGGCGAGTCAGTGCAGAACAGCAGCTGGGTTCACAGCAGCTCCTGCAGCTTGCAGGAGGAGGCAGTCACTCATATCAGGAAGGATGCCTGTGGAATGGAGAAGGGTCTGTTAATTTAAGATCAACAGGAACAATGGGCACTAGAAACCTTGGCCCCAAGCAGACAAGGAGATAATGGCAGGGGAAGGTTTTCAGGGCAGGACAGACAGATTATTAATGCAGTTGAGCAGCACCTTCACAAAAGAGCTGTTGCACTTGGGGATGCTTACTGTAGCTAGCTGCAAAGCCAGGGAAAAAAAGACTAAAAACACAGGACATGGAGGGGAGAAAGGATGCACGCAGGAATTGTTGTCTGATAGTTCAGAAGAAAAATAGTATTGGACACAGGGACTAGAGCAATAACAATCGAGCTCATAGTTCAATCAGTTGAGTCCTTAGGGTGCCTTACAGCCCACCTTTGACACAGACAGGATTTATAGAGTAGGACAGGGGGAAAAGAATGCAGGTGTTTACAGTTGGTTAGTGGAAGAAGAAAGCAAACAGTCTAAATACTATATGCAGGTAACATCTGTAAACTGCAGTCATTAACTATTCTAAGCAGTAAAAATCAGCTAGAAAGATTAACAATCCTGTTCCACTAAACTGTTGGTACTGGTAAACTCAGCATTCACAGTTCTTGTATCAAAAAATAGAAAGCTCAGGAAGGGTAGAGTCAAGAACCAATAAGAGAAGGGGGAATAGCGTTATGCCTAATCAGAGCTCAGGAGCAGTAGTAGTGCAGCCAAATCACCCGGAAGGCAAACAGTACCAAGTTCAATCCCATTGGTAGCTGTGGACTGCTCTTCAAAATGTGTACCTGGTTATAGGCTGAGAGGCAGGTGGGTCAGCGCAGAACAGCTGCTGGGTTCAGAGCAGCTCCTGTGGCTTGCAGGAGGAGGAAGTCACCCGTACCGGGCAGGATGCCTGTGGAAAGTAGAAGGGTCTGTTAATTTAAGGCCAACAGGGACAATGGGCAATAGAAACCTCAGCCCCAAGCAGACAAGGAGATAATGGCAGGGGGGAGGTTTTCAGGGCAGGGCAGACAGATTATTAATGCAGCTGAGCAACACCTTCACAAAAGAGCTGTTACACTTGGTGGGGGGGCCCTACACTCATCTACTCAGGACATTTTCTGTGGACTTATTGCTCTCATGATTGGTTGATGTACCAGTGTTTATCTTATTCTTATTAAAAGAGATGGGGAAAGGAGAAAGGAAAATGTATGTTATTAGGGGTTCCTTTATTTTTTTTTAATAATAGATGGTCTTATAAAATTATTACTCTAATTAATGTTTCCCAAAGAAACTAGACTGATTTATTTCACTCCCACTAGGTACATTACAGTAAGCATAATGTATGTAGCCTAATTTGTTTTTTGATTGGTTTATCCCTGTGAAATTGTTTGTGTATTCATTTTCTAGAGCAGTTGTTTCTAACCCCTAAAATGATAATTTAAATGAGGAAGGACTTTTAAAAGTTATTGTAATTAAGTATGCAATTGGCATTAATTTCAGTTATTTAATATCCTAATTGCTCATTGCTATATTCATAATAGCTATAAAATGTAAATGGATTTCGGTGCAAGAAGTTATGGGGCACATCATAAATTGTTTTTTAAGTGCTAAATAGCAGTTATGTAACGTGATTGGGGTTTGTGCCAGCCTTAATTTAAATTATATTCATTCCTTGTATCACACATAAATGCTGAGAAAGCCTTTATTAGTGAAATGCATACATTAATTAACAAGTGACTAGGCTCTGTGTGTGAAATACAAAACATATATATCAGATGATGTTTTAAAATACAGTCATTATTTCCAAGTCCTCATAAAATATGAAACAACTTAAAAACAGCCATGTTTTTCTATCTTTATAGTTTGTGTCCAGCGTAAGTATTTTTGTCACCACATTCAGTGTTTGAATGAAAAATGAATACTCAAAGTAGTCCATACCATTTAAAGCATGATATTCATGGTACTGCTTGGCTCACTGGCAATGTTTTCTCAGGAAACATCAGTTGGAGTGATTTAAAATGAAAAAGGTATTGTACTTTATATTGTGTGGTTGCTTACTGTTAAAATGTAAATATTTACTCCACCGTTGCTTCTTGGTTGTTCTTGTCAAAGTGTTACCTGGCAGTTAGTAGGATGGTGAAATGACCCATCCACGTCACATTTTTCAAAATGTGAAAGGATTTGGGGGGGGGGGGGTACACATGCTAAGCAAGTCTTCACTAATGCCATTGGTTGTCTTCTTCTACAGGACTGATTTACTTGAACTAGCCACTAATGATGTTTTATGTAACACAGTTGAGAAGTTGGAATCTGCTTTAGTTTCCCTTTATTAGGGATGCATGAAAGTTTCCAGCAGTAAGAGAGGTTATTGTTTAATCAGTCTCTAATAAGGGCCTTCAGATAAAACATTACTGTTTGCAGCAGTTATTGACCAGCATAATAGGCCCTGCAACAGAAAGCATGACTCTTCAGTTTAGAATGTTAATGTTGTAGCAGGCGCTTTCATTTTCTGCTGTAATGTAAAATGCAGTTGATGAAAAAATATGGCTCTGCTCATGTCTCTGAAAAGACTACTTTGGAGCTTTGAAAATTAGGTTTCGAATTCATTGACCTGATACTCAGACACAATATGTTCTTCAAAACTGTAGTTTTACAAGATAAGTGCTTCCTTTTTACTTTTTACTGTAGTTAATTGAAAAGGAACATAAGTTAGTGATACTTCCTTGAAAATGTATGCTGCTAATTTTACAAGCCTTTTTTTATTTAGGACACAGTTCTGTTTAAGTATGCACAGAGCTTCTACAGACAGGAAATGTGATTTACAAGTAAGTCTATATTGTTTTTAAGTCTATATTAAACTATAGTAACTCAGGTTTTAAGCTGCATTTCCAGTTTTTAGCTAGTAGGATTTCAACCTAGTCTTCTAGTTCCTGAACCATTCCTCTAGCCACTAGACCATGCTGTTTTATCCAGAGGAACATATTGAGCTATGAATAGCTTGTTGTTCAGGTGTATCAAAAGATAAAGGTATAATGGGGAAAACCGTGTGAAAAAAACAAAACTAAAAAATTCACGTAAAAAATGGTTATATGATTATGTGGACAAGTAAATGTATTTGTTTTGAGTAGTGTGTATACATCTGTGTGTTGTATGTGTCTGTGTGTCTGCCAGTACTTATTTTGCCAAGTGATTAGAGTGCAGAGCTGTGAAAATTGAGACCAAGGTTTAAATCACACTACCACACCTTACTCCTTTTGCCACTGGTGGGACATGGATCATGGGGCCATGGGGCCCTGTATCCTTGATGTGCTGGCCACCCTTCAGGATGCATGTCTAGCAGTGTGTAGAGTCATAGAAACATAGAACTGGAAGGCAGAAGAAGACTGAAGGTCCATTGAGTCTGCCCTTACTATATACTACTGCTCCTCACTGACCTACTGTCCTGGTGGGCTGTAATCCCCCCCAACTACCCCATTCCTCAAACCCTTCCTGCATCCCTTGGGAACTATGAGTGCCCTTACCTTGACTCAACTATGTTTGAACCTGTTATGGGTAGCTGCCCCCTCCACTTCCACCAGCAGGTTATTCCACTGTTCCACCACCCTCTTCATGAAGTACAACTTCCTCAGGTTTCTCCTGAATTTTTCCCCGCTACCAGTGACCACATCCCTATTTCTTACAAAGAAGTCCTCACTATTTACCTTGTTTATGTCCCTGAAAAAATTATATGTTTCAAACAAGTCTTCTTGCTCTCACCTGGCCTACAGTGAATAAATGTTTAGGCGCTTCAGCTCTTCCTCATAGGATCTGCCCTGCTGGCCCTAAATCATCTTGGTGACACTTTGTTGTATTAACTCTGATCTGTCAATGAAAGTCCTCAGGTAAGGGCTCCAGAACTGGGCACAATACTCCAGATGAGGCCTCACCAGGGGTCTATACAGTGGCAGAATTACCTTACTTTCCTGCTGTCAAAACCCTTCTCTATACAAATGCAAAATGGAAGAAGGGTGGCGGGCCTGATGGTTTTGATCAAAGCTGGTGTTTTTCACTGTATAGAAAACATAAGTGAAGCAGATCATTACCTGGCCCTGAGAATTAAGTGGAATGACATTTTCATAATACTTTGAGATATGTATATGCCCTCAAGTAGATCCAAATACTATTCAAACACAATGTGGGATACTTTAAGAACTGAAATTACTGAGGTTCAGATAAACTGTCCAGAAACCTACTTATTATTAATTAGGGATCTGATTGCCAGAATAGGATCTTTTTTTTTATCATATGACGTTTTTATTAAGTATTTTCTTTTTACCATACAATAATAATCCATGCAGTCTTGTACTAGATATAAAAGTGTAACCAGATCATGGATAGAAATACAAGTACAGTGTCTATTATATGCATGCACCACATAGCTTGTACAATATCCTCCGTCAACATGTAATTGTCTGGAGTTAGCATTTTGAACCAACAATCGTATTGAACAAGAAAAGGTCAATGGTCTCACCCCTTGATTAGATTTTCCCATTATCTGTGGAAGGGGGAGAATCTCAGTAATGCCATATCTACACAGAGTTAAAAATACAGATACTAAGGGGGATTTCCCGGCTGTGTTGGGATTTTGAGAAAATCAGACTGGAGGTAAGGCCCCCACTTAGCATAGAATAGGGTGCATATTTTTTCCTTGCAAAGAAGACAATCTTTCAAAGAGGGAAAGGCAAGCTATGGCTGCATGCCACATGGTTCTGCTGGGTACTTTAGGTTGATGCCAGTGCATAAGTAGAAGGTGTTTGGCTTCCAAGATGAAAGAGAGAGCCCAATGCTGCAGGGGTTTGGGTAGGGTCTCCACCTGACCTGTGTCCCCCAACAGTACCATGAAAGCAGTGAGGGCAACCATTAGGCTTAATACCTTCAACAGGTCGGTAGCTACCATAGTCCAAAACAAAGTAAGCGAGGGACAAGACCAGAGTATGTGTTCAATGTGGGAATCAGGTTGAGAGCAGCACCAAAAATGGCTATGGCTAGGAAATCCACGCTTGTGAAGAATTTCTGGAGTATGATACCAAAATTATAAGACTTTTAACTGTATAAAATGACTATTGGAGTCTCTGTAAGCATGGTGTATGCCTTTACAATAGGAATGCCAGTGCTCTTCAGAAACTGGTACCTCTAACAATTTTTCCCATTGCAATCTGCATGTCTAAGTGGGGTTTGGTTGTAAATCTCTCCAGGTACTATAAAAATGACCCATGAGACCTTTCAGGGTATTAAAGGGATAGAGGTCAGTTAGCCATGGCCACTGTGTGCTGTCTGCACTTTCATTAAGAAGGGGTGACAGAGCACTACGGATCTGTAGGTATCACCAAAAATCTTTGTGTGGCAATGCAAATGTTTCCAGCAACTGTGCAAATGAGATCAGATGATTAGTACCAGGTAAAACTGGATCCTGGATTGTCCTAATACCATATTGCTGCCAAGATGGCCAGCTTACTCCGGCTCCTTCAATCTTTGATTGAGATTGTTGTGCCATAAGGGAGAAAATTGTATCAGAGGATACTAGCCCTGTTTTGACGTGTGAGACTTAGATAACAGAATCTTCCAGGCTCGAGTGGTATATGTGATTATGGGGGGGAGTTATGAGACAATTTTTGGGTACTGTGTTAGAAGATTGTAAAGGGTAGAGGAACCCATTAAGGCAGTTTCCAAATGGACCCAGAGGGAGGTCGCCAAATTATGTGCTGCAAACCATCTGGTTGCTTGGGCTGCCAGGCATGCTAAATGGTAACCTTAGAACCAGGGTACATTGAGGCCACCTTTAGACCAGTGTGCCCTAGTTTTTTGTCTGCTCCATCTTGGTGGTTTATAGTACCAGATAAAGATAGATGCTAACTTTTCCAGTGACTAAAAAAGGTTTGAAGAGGGATGGACGGGTAGATTGTTAAAAAGAAACATAACCCGAGGTAACAACAACATGCAAATAGCAGCTACCCTACCCGGGAGTGACAGTTTTAGTCTGCGCCATCTCACCACTTCTATGTACAACTGAGCACATAGTAGGGAGAAGTTAGCAGTCTCAAGCACTGTCCATTTAAATGGGATTTGAATCCCTAGATAATTGAAGCTTTGGTCAGCCTATGATATGTTGGTGCCCTGTATGCAATCCCTCGTACAGTGAGAATTTAAGGGTGCCATAATAGTCTTTTTTTGATTTATCCCGAGGCCTGAGAGTGTAGTGAAATCTTCCAAGCAATGAAGTACCTCAGGAGTTGCTTGCTGAGGATTAGTCAGAGTTAATAGGAGGTCATCCACGTACGTCATAGAAACATATGATTGCCAGCAATTTCAATACCTTGTATCAGTGAGCCTGCAGTGATAGCCCAGATAAGAGGGTCTGGGGCAACCAGAAACAAGAGAGGGGAAAGCGGGCAACCCTGTCCGGTACCCCTATGGAGAGGGAAGGGGGGGAGACATCACTGTTCGTGAGAATACACACCATGGAGGAGGAATACAAGGTGTGTATCCATTGCTTAAAATATGGCCCCAAACCATAGGCCTTTAAGGTTTCGTGTAAGTAATCCCACTCTATAGAGTTGAATGCCTTAGCAAAGTCAATTGCTAATGCAGCCATGGGATGTGGGGCTTTAGATGCAAACCATTTAAGTTTGAGCAAAAGGCGTGTGTTATCCACCCCTGTTTTTCCCCTCATGAAACCAGCCTGTGTGGGGTGGATAACTGAGGGGAGCACCGAGATCAATCTAGTGGCTAACGTCTTGGCCAAGATCTTAGTGTCAACTGATAGCAATGATATTGGCTGAAAATTTGCATAATCTAGCAGATCTGTTGCTGTTTTTGGTAGGAGGGTGATAAGTGCATCCCTCATGGTTGGTGGGAGGAGACTCTTGTTAGGCGAATCTTGAAGGGCTAGTTGGAGCGGAAGAAAAATGTCAGAGCCTAATGACTGGTAAAGCTCCACTGACATGCCATCAGGTCCGGGAGCTTTCCCACGTGCCATTTTTGTGAGAGCAAGTCACAGTTCCTCACAAGATAACGGTGACTCTAATTGAATTACTTGCTCAGGTGATAGGGATGGTAAGTGGGCTTGGTGACAGAAACTTAGTACCCTCAGACCTAAATCTTTGGGACTCACTGTAGAACAGGATTGGTACAAGGACTCATAAAATAGCTGCATTGTTTGACTGATATCTTTTGGGGTAGATGCTATTGATCCCGATGAGGTGTGGAGATAGTGTATCCACGTGGCAGCCTGCTGCTTATGCAGGCGGTAGGCCAAGAGCTTTCCAGACCTCTCTCCATTGGCCCAGAATTTTTGTTTGGATCATAAGAGGAGCCATTCGGCTTTCTGATGTAGTATCACATTAATCTGGTATTTAAGGCTAAGAATTTTACGATATAAGTCATTATCCACATTTGTCTGTGAAGCAGACTTGAACCTCTGTTCTAGGCTGGCTAACGCTCCCTACAACGAGGTGAGATTGGCCTTATGTGCTTTGTCCCAGGCTGCTGAAAAGGCGATGATGCACCCCCACAGGACCACCTTAAAAGTGTCCCAGACTATGCAGGGAGATACACCACAGTCAGAGTTTAGGGAAAAATAGTCCTTCGCAGCCAAGCATTTGCCCAAAAGCTGGATCCTTGAAAAGCAATGGATTACAGCACCACCAGACTCTATGGGCAGGGTGACTGGAAGGGAGGTAAGAAAGCCAGATTGGGGAATGGTCTGATATTACTATCGAGCCAATCCCAGTGCCTGTTATGCCCCTTACAGCAATTACTAGCCAAAGGTCTATGTGACTGTGCACTTGATGTGGGGTAGAGTAGAACGTATAATCTCTATCAGTGGGATGCTCTCTACACCAAGCATCTACCAGGGCCCACTCTTCTTGCAGATCAGTAAGGGATTGTCTCGCTTTAGGGATGACAAGTTGGGTGGGTGTTGATTTGTCCAGGAATATATCCTCAACCAAATTGAAATCACCCCCCCAACATAATGGGAAGGGGATGACCACCTAATTGTAACTCTGAGATTGCCTGACTCACTGCTGGGAACAAATCTGTGTGCTCACCATTGGGGGCATACAAGTTACCCAAAATCAAGGCCCCCTCAGGTGAGGTTAGTTGAACTACTAGCCATCTGCCTTGATTATCCTTCTTCACGCCATCTATTTTCCATGCGGAGGTAAGGCAGAGAAGGATGGCTACCCCCTTGGACTTAGTAGTAGAGGAACTGGCCGCCATCTCACCTACCCAGGATTTCTTCGTCCATATATTTGTTTTAGCTAGGAGATGTGTTTCCTGAAGAAGCGCCACCTCTGTCTTCAGGGACTGTAAATGTTGCAAAACCTTTTTTTCTTTTGATTGGGTGATTGAGCCCCTTGACATTCCAGGATACCCATCTATAGGTCGGGGATGAGAGGGGGTACAGCACAATGTCTTCTCTTAGTGAAAAAGGAAAAGGTGTACTTACTGCGATGTCTAAAGGGGGAAGGAGGAGGTTCATAGAATTTAGTGTTGTGATACAATACTCTGCACAAAACAGCATTGCCCATCCAGGTAAACAAGTAAGCGGGGGTGGAAGCATTGCCAGGATACAAACAATAGCCTTATTCTTCATGTACTAGATTACAGCAAAAATAATCAGAAAAACAGCAACAATTAGTTACAGAAATTATGAACCAATGGTCAACTGACCTATAGATAATCAAACTAGTGTAGCTAAGCTGGACACTTTAATGTGTCTGTCTATGAGAGTGGAGATCACTGCAGTTGAGGAAATATTATCACCCTACAGCTATGCTAGCTCCAGCACTCAGTACGGGGTTGTATAAAGTGGGGCAATCACTCAGGTAGAGTCAGCTCAAGCTAGGTGACCATCCATGGTCAGTCGCACCGACCCCATGGGGGGTGATTAAGACCGCCCACTATCTAATTGGTAAGCAGTACAACTGTAAAACAACAGACTCTATATAATAAAGTATTAGCCTGTGCTTGCAAAAATTAGCTGCACTTATAGACTTGGCGGGGGCTTACATGGGGGGGGGAGGTTGGAGACACCCACCTCATAGTTAGGGAAAGAGCATCCATAGTGCAACATGCCCTGCACAATTAAGATGTTCTGCGCTTTAACAGCAGGTTGCGTTATCAGCCTATATGCGGATGGGGGGGTGGCAGGCATCCACCTATTAACCAACAAAACAGTGGTGATGCCACATACCCACTGAAATAGCGGGCTGCACTTTAGCCTGGTGCTTCTAAATTGGAATGCACTATCAGCCCTGCATAAAGCAAGGGAAATTGAGGAGGGGGCCTACCTAAGAAGTATCTCATTACACAACTTTAAACAGCATTTTAGATCTGTTAGATATTACATAGCCCCCTGGTGATTATAGATCAGTTTAGGTATTTTGACCTTCGGCCAGCTCGGGTGGTCCCTGAGGGATAGTTCCAGGATCTGTAGAAGCCTTTGCTGCAGCTGGTGAGAAGCCCAGGCTTCCTCTGAGTGATAGTGTCTACCGCTTCTATCAATGTTGTAGCAGGAAAGTCAGCCCAATCAGTCGAAAGCCCCATATCCATCTCAGAACAGATGGATGTTTCTATTTCTCCAGGATCTAATGTGAGGGGTGGGTCATCCCTAGATATTTCGGCAGGTGGATCTTTGTTTGGCAAGTGTTGGAGTCCACTCCTCACTCATTGCCTAGCTTTGAAAAAGGAAGTGTCCAATCACTGAGGCAGAGACAGAGAATTATGCTGCTTTATTTGAGTAGTAACAAAGTTCTGTGTTTGCATAATGCCATTTCTATAAGGGGGGATTACCAGATGAGTGCACTGGTCTGAATGCTTAATAGCCCCTTGGAATGTCCCAACCAGCAGAAAGGTTCCTAGTAGGAGGTGGAATCACAGGAGACTTCAAAGTCTCCTGGGTGTAGTAGTTGGAAAATGTAAACCAGGCCAGATCCGAGCAATCCACCACTCCAACTCTGCTGGATGATCCACAGTGATCTCATGACCCCCTTTGAAGACATAAAGTCTAGTAAGATTCTTGAATTTAAAACGAAAGTCATGTTGGTATAAGAGATGCTTGATAGGTCCAAAGGCTCGTCTTTCAGCAGCAGTTTCCTGTGCAAAGTCTCTATATATTTGGGTTGGTGTTCCCTGCCATTGCAACACCCCAATGTCTCTAGCCACCCGCAGAATCCTTTTCTTAGTCGAGTAGCGAAGTAAATAAGCCACAATAGGGCGAGGATGATCAGATTGCTTGTTAGAGTGGGTGGAGTCCCTGTGGGCCCTTTCAACTTCAATGGGACCTTGCCACCTCTCCCCCAGCATTAAAGGGATATTCTGGTTTAAAAACGTCTCCATCACTTGACCCCCCCAACCCCTTGGGCAGACCTATGATCCACAGATTATTGCAGCGATTTTTATTTTCATAATCTTCTGCCCTGCTCCATTATGCCACAAGGCACTCTTCATGTTGTTGCAACTTTTGCCACACTTGTGACTGATGAGCCTCACAAGTTTCAGCTTTCTGCTCGAGTACATTCACATTGTCCTGGAGTTGCCTGACCTCTGTTACTGTGCCTGAGAGACATAAACTTATATCATCCACTCTGGAGGCTAAGACCACCAGCAATTTTGTTATGTGTTGTACAGACTCCCCTACAGCGACTAGCTGGTTGTGATTTAAGGATGCTGTATTTGGTAGTGTGGTAGTTGTCGGCGAGCTCATATTTGCCAGATGGGGGAACAGGGCTATGCCCTAAAAGGGCTGTCCTCCTGTTTAGGTACTCTGATCACAATCATTCAAGTCTGAAGTAGGAAATATATGTTGCAGAGTTATAGAAGAGCCGTTACTGCATTCAGGGCCTATGCGGCCTACCATAGCCCAGAGAGGTCTCGAGAGCATGGTGCAAAATATCAGTACGAAACACCCCAGAATCTGCTTAAAACATACGCCGCCCAGAAGGTAAGGTGTCACCCATTCACAAAGTCATAGTTTAGTGGTGGTACTCCACAGGGATCATGGCGATTGAGTGCAGGTGATTGCTGTTCAGGCAAGAGCTCTCACTTTAGGCTGCCATCTTCCCGGTGGCCAGACCACGCCCAGTCAGAATAGGATCTTTTGACGAGCTTCTTGAATGAAACATTATTAAATCGGAGATTTCCTGAGGCCTCTGAATTCCCAAGGTTGACCATGGATACCAAAATAAATGATAATGGTCAATACTCGATGGAACTAATGAAAAATAAGTATACCCTCTGAATGGTATAATTTGGGGAGACATTAACGGTTCTGCAACATATGTTTCAGCAAAGGGAGCATCTGTCCTGGATCTAGTGGTTTGGAATGGCCCCCGGATTTTTGGACTGAGCTTTTAATTCTTACTTGGTGTGAAAGTGATCACTTCCCTCTTGTTTTACAAAGTAATATCTTCCCTAATCAGCCCCTGATTCCAGTGACTATGTTAGATTTTCCAAAAATAGAAATAAGATACACTAAACGTCTTAGGTGGACGGAAGTTATAGAACCTGAGGTAAGAAGAAAATTAAACAATGTTTTAATAGAATGATCTTTAAAGAAATGGAGAAAAACAGTGCACACACCACTGATCCAGGATAGAAATGATCTATTGGTGTGTCTAAAGGAACGTAGAGCAAGCAGCCCATACATATAGCCACCAAAAGTGGCTTCCTCAAGACCCCCGAGGAAGCCACTTTGGTGGGGATACACAGGGGCTGTTTGCTCTACTTTCTTTTATGCACACCAATAAATAACAATTTATATCCTGGACAAGTATTGTGTGTGCTGATTTTCTAAAGTTTTCTTCATTGTCTTGTAAAGCAGCACTTCGGAGAGACAGGTATGCTATCCCTCTCTTTTTTTATTTTCCTGCAGTGGTGTACTGCATTTAATATATAACCTTGTCATTTCAGATTTTGAATTACACTTGCTTGGATGTTGCTTACTATCATAGCAACAGATTTGATGGACTTGATCTGACAAAGTAACTCCTTTTCCAGCCGAGTCTGTTTGTACTGCCTTGTGGCATAACTATGGCCCAATTGCACTTCTAAGCATATAAATTGCTTAGTCTGGGCAGTTTAACAGTTGTCTGTACTGTGTAAGGAAATTTACCCTGTTTTTACCACTAGCCCAGACATTGAAACATAGAAACATAGAATTTGACGGCAGATAAGGACCGCTTGGCCCACCCAGTCTGCCCAGTTCCCTACTTAATGGATAAGCTGCAGATCCTAGTTAACCAGCAGCCTACTTCTTTCTACCCCCAACCCCTAGAATTGCCTTATGGCTGTCCCATGCATGCTTGAATTCAACCACTATTTTTGACAAGTCATGTGGTAGCCCAAATTGTCAGGGCAGTGTATCAGACTTTGCAAACCATCAATTTTGCATCCTTAATGATTTTAATTAATTTCACTACATGTTTTGTGTGATTTTGGTGCATTTTGCACACTTTTCCATTACCAGAAGGTCACATTATTTCTTTCTCACTACAATTTGTGATTTACAGTAAATTGCTTAGCATTGGCTAATACTGCAAGAAAAAACATTGAATTGACATCATGATGATATTTAATAATTTATGCATGTGTCACTTTATAAGGACTTGATAAAATGAAGCAAACTGACAGGGCAGCTGTCTCTTGACACAGTGCATGCATGTGAAACATTGAGGTGTCCTGCTGCCACTCTGCATTGTGTCTTGCTTCCTATAATGGTTTGCTGAGTGTTGTAAACAAAAGGACTTCTGAGCATTTATCTGGCATCCTGAGCCCTTGTCAGCATGGGTAAGTAGTGCAGCGTGTTTGTTCTCTGAGTTTAGCCTGATGCTCCTGTCAGCTTCTTCTCTTTTGTTCCTCTTGTACTCAGTGAAGGCCCTCCTTTTTGACATCATTGCCTGCCTCTCCCCTTTCAAGAACTAGATTGGCCTTATATTCTTGCTCTTTTTGGTGACCTTCTTTGCTTAAGTTTCAGATGCCTCTAGGAGTGCCCCCTTGATCATGCTTCATTGTTCTTACACTCCCCTCTGTCTGGTCTACTGTACACCTACCAAGCTTGCCCTAAATATGTTCCACATCTTCCCCAAATCTGTCTCTGGGATGCATTGCTTGTTTGCTGGTATGGAAAAGGTTCTGCCTGACGTCCACCTACCCTATCATGAAAAGTTACAATGAAAATCAACTCAGGCAAATACTCGATTATGTCATCTCCTTACCAGGGTTCAACATCTTTAGAAAGGACAAAGTAGGCAAGCAAGGTGGCTGCCTCCTCTATCTCAGATCCGACATGCAAAACTGAAAACTAGAAATAGAAGAATTGGCTGAGGACTGTGACTGCCTAACACCAGAAGCAGCTATAGAACTGGCACCATGACACTAATTGACTGGGTTCTGGTAACCCACCCTGACAAGGTAAGAGAAGTCAAAGGCTTACCTGACACCCTTAGTGACCAATCACCAGTGTGATGTATGTGAGCAGTTATACAGCTCAAGCACCCACATTCATCATTAGCCATGTTCTTAACAAACACAGGTTGTTAGATTTCAAGTCCTCAGTGGCCTTAATTGACTTGAATTTCCTAGACGCCATACCTGATATTGATTTAGCCCTTGAGTTCTTTATCGTGGAGTTCTCAAAAGTCTGTGACCAATATGCACCCCTCAAAAAACTCAAGGTAAGTGATACACCATTTGAATTACCCTAAGCTACTAACCTTCATGAAGGAGCAAGACTGTCTGCGGGCACTGCCATGGGAGACCAGGTTCCTAGCATACATCCCAAAATACAATGAATTGCGTAACAACTGCACTAGAAAGATTAGACCAGCCATATCCAAGGCAAGGCCCAGCAAAACCAAAAGTAGAGTAATAGGAAAAGATTCTTGGAGAATGTCTGTGCACTCCTAGGTAAGAGTGGAAAAAAATGCCCCTGAAACTGCTCCTGGTTGATAGGAGACAGGTCTTGGAACCTAATGAAACTGCCAGTAAATTCAATTAATCCTTCATGGACCTAAGTTCTGACATCCCCGCTGAGCCAGGCCAACACCCCCCTCCCCCGTAGTAGCACTGGTATTGAAGCCACAGACACTGTCAAATAACTGGAGAGCACGGTTAGTCTCTTTAATGTAGGAGGGCATGGATTCAATTAATGGTCTAGTGAGACTGTCCAGAAATGCTGAAATGTGGGATGTGTGGCAAAAGCAGGCAGACACAATAGGGCATACAGGGTTACCTGTTTTGTGGATTTTGGGAAGAAGATAGAACCTGGATGTCTGAGGGTGTTGAACTATGAGTCTCTTGACAGAGAGGCAGGGAGTTCTTTGTTTTCAATAGCAGAGCTGATGAAGGTGGTAACCTCTGTCTGATAGTTGGCAGTGGGGTCCTGTGGAAGAGAAGACTAGAAAATGATGTTGGAGAGTTGCTGTGTGGCTTCAGTCATGTATAGCTCCTTTTGCCAAGCCACAACAGCTCCCTCCTTATCAGCTGGTTTAATAACAGTGTCATTCCTGTGTTGCAGCGAGCGGAGTGCTGTAAGTTCACCAGCTGCCAGGTTATAGTGACAGTGCCTACAATTGAAGTTGAAGTTAGTGGTGTGTTTCATACATTGGTTAACAAAATAATCAACAGCAGCAAAATGTCCTGGAGGTGGGGTCCATGCACAGTGTCATGAACTTGATGTCTTTGATTATTCTAGTAATGCAGTCGACATGATCTGCAGGAAGAGGAGTCTCATTAGAAAAATTAGCTATAAGGTGTACTCTGTGATAAAGGACTTCAGATTAACTTGAACCTGAGGCATGTTGAGATGTCTAGGTGTATGCTGATGAGAGATCACTCATATTGTGTCAGGGGGAGATCTGGAGGAATGCACACTACCAAATTGTTAGGTTGCGTTTGACTGGAGGGCTCATGTTGTTTACTGATGTAGCCCACCCCCCTCCCAGTGTCTAGTGGTATGAATGTGGTAAAGTCTGTGGGGAGGGGGGACCACAACAGAAACTGCAAAAGATGACTTACATTGTTGATTCCTTGTGCCAGGAGTGCAGACTACATCCAAGGGGTGCTAGGCTAGGAGGCAAAATTGATTAGCAACACTTTAAATCAAGAAGACACTGAAATAAAGTCCAAACAGCAATTATAAACAACTTGGATCCTTTAATGAAACTTGAATTCTCCATGGAGTGATAGTAACTTGATAGCAAGCTATCCCATTGAGAAAATGTTAAGCCATCGGACTGAGGGGTCCCTTAAATCAATGTCCACACATTGTCCATAACTCCATAAAATAGGTGTCCGCCGGCCCGGTGGTGCTGAGGGTTGAGCCACTGGACGCCACACCTCGCACCACGCCGGCGACCTGGGTTCGGGAACGGACTCAGGTCAATGGGGGTCGGCCGTGGGGAGGGAGGATTGAGCATCCCAATGGATGCTTTCCTCCCTCAGGGGTGGATTGCCAACCCTGAGAGGCCGGTGGGAGCACCGGCGCTCAGGGGGGTAGCGGCTCCATTCCTGGAGTCCGGGGAGGGGGGACGCCATTAGGTGCTTGAGGGAGGCATGCGTCAGCATGTCACCCCTCTAGGACTTATGTCCTTGTGTGCCGGCGTCCCAGGGGGCGGTGGTAGAGGGACACAGAAAAGCACAAAACAGCCCTCGGTAGTCCTAGATGAAGACTGCCTCATCCAGAGACCACCTAGGACAGACCCCGCTGTGCTGGAGAAGGAGAGGAGAGAGAAGCACTCTAGGGGCAGATCCGGGGGGGCACAAAGCGGATATGAGCAGTCGGAAGGAAGGGGACACCAAGGGCAGAAAGGAGGATAAATAAATAACACAAAAAAAAAAAATAGGTGTCCATCATCCACTGGGGCATCGTGCTGACGACCCCTAAACAGGGCAGCATATGATTCACTTCTCATAGCTTTTTACACAGGCACAACAGGCAGTAGTTGTTCTCCCATGGGCAGCTTCCATACCCAGTTTCTCACACTGGCGATACTATCTCTCTCTCTCTCTCTCTCTCTCTCTCTCTCTCTCTCTCTCTGAAAATTCTCTCAGAAGCCTCTCAGATACTGTATACTGGTGTTGCTACTG
Organism: Neoceratodus forsteri; assembly: GCA_016271365.2. Taxonomy (NCBI): domain Eukaryota; kingdom Metazoa; phylum Chordata; order Ceratodontiformes; family Ceratodontidae; genus Neoceratodus; species Neoceratodus forsteri. The sequence goes on from CM057455.1 coordinate 707,592,801, forward strand.
GGCTAGTAGATCCTTGTCCAGAGTGTGATTTTCTCCCAAAACACTCATGGAGCAGCTGTGTTCCCAAATGTAGGGGTGGAATATACCCATGAGAGTAGCGCCTCAGGCTCCTCCAGTGCCTCACTGCAGCCGAACCTCTCACCCTCCGGGCTTTACATATTCCATTCAGGCTGGCACTGCACCAAACCAGAGTTGCTCATCTGCTTTTTAAAATTTCCAGGTACTCCCTCCATGACTGTGAAGTCCCACTAGCTCCCTTTTACTTGGGCCCTACATCTCTTCTTGGCTTGGGTTCAAATCCCATATCGGCTACTTGCATGGCACATCAAACTTCTCCTCTTGATGGCATCATCACTCCTCCACTCAGGGTTCTCGTAACCCAGGCCTCCTCCACTTCAGCTGTGTGCTATCTCAAGCCATCCTCCAGAGAAAAAATGGTTACCTGGCAGGAGCCAGGCAATGCTTGCCTGTTAATCCCCTTCTCCACTCTGCAATACTCAGAGCAACTTCTTGTAACGTCTTAGTTTCAAGCAGCGCTGCTCCCCTCCCCGAAGCCAGCATAACTAGCCCCTAGCTCTCTGAGGCTCCAAAGAATTAACCCTTTAGAGGGTCACAGGCATGGAGCCCTTACATTTAAACCAGTGTTAAATCCAGTACACTAATCTAATGTTCTAACTCAAAGGGTGGGCTACTCTGATCTGATGGGAATGAGACTTGCTTTCAACAGATTTGGTGTCCTTGAGGGACTGAAATATAGTGTAGTTATGTTGTTGGATGCAGCGTTTAACAGAAGTTTATGAGAACAGATTTCAGGATTGTGGTAGATAGTGTTTCTCACCTCTATGTGTGCTAAGCCTGGGCTGAATACTGATCTACAGTACATTCCTCACTAATGGTCACTTAAGTAGTGAATGAGTGTATGAAACATGCCCTGTGAAGAAGGCAGTACATGGGGAGCAGCTGGTGGCTACAAGGCAGGAGTGAGACCTAGGGATGATCATATCAGATGACCTCAAGGTCAGTAGACAATGTGAAAAGGCAGCACTAAAGGCTAGTGGTATCCTGGGATGCATAGGGAGGGGCATCATGAGCAGAAGGCATGAAGAAATCATGCCCCTGTATCGGTCCCTGGTCAGGCTTCACCTGGAATACTTTGTCCAGTTTTGGAGTACCACACCTCAGGAAGGACATAGTTAGGCTGGAGACGGTACAGAGAAGAACAACAAAGATGGTGCAGGGCTTGCATCAGAAACCGTATGAGGCAAAACTGGATGACCTCAAATTATGCTCCCTAGAACAACCCAGGAATCGTGGGGACATGATAGAAACATTCAAATACCTTAAAGGTAACAACAGGGTGCACATGCAGAACTTCTTTCAGGTAAATGACTACAGCAGGACTATTGGGTACCACCTTCAACTTAAGGGAGGAAAGTTCAGAAGCAATACGAGGAAATTCTTCTTCACAGAGCATGTTGTGGAACCACGGAATAGCCTGCCGGGGGGGGGGTGGTGGTTGGAGCCAAGACAGTGGGGGAATTCAAACAGGCAAGGGACAGACACTATGAGATACACCAGCAGGCAGCTAAGTAGGGGGGTAGGAAGCCAAGGGCAGACTTGATGGATTTTACGGCCCACAAGACAACTTCTATGTTCCTGTTTTGCGCTTAATAATAGGGCGTGTAAAAAATAGTGTGAGCCCAGTTTCATCATGTTAGCCATAGAGTGTACATGGATTTTCACTGATTTCAATGAAGCCATCTTATACAGAACATATTGGTTATGAGAAAAATGTTGCTTGGCATTTAGGGTGTGCTTATAATAGGGTTCCACTGTACTCCAAAAACACCAACCTTGGCAACCTCACCACTAACCTACCGTGCAACTTTGAGACATTAGAAGGCTGATTTTCAAAGAACAAATTTGTCATCTACAAAAAATAAAAACCATGCTTATCAATAGCTCTCACCTGAAGAAGAAGAAGGCCTTCCACCCTGACATCCTTAACAACAGTCTTAAACTAGAGCAAGGGGAGACCTTCAAATATCTCAGGGAAGTTGTGGACAATACTCTATCTTTTGCCCCTTATGTAGATTATTTGGTGTCCTCAGTAAACAGAAAGTTGGGTGCCCCGTACAAAAATCAAAACAACCTTACTGCTCATGCTAGGCGACCAATAGTGTCCAGCTCTGTCTTGTCCCTAGTTGACTATGGTTAACATGTATACGCAGATGCCTGTGATATGCTACTAAACTGGATTAAGGTAATATTCAATAAGGTATGTCACTTTGTGTTAGGGGTTGAAGGAAACAAATAGCTGCACCCTTTAGCCATTAACAAAATTGCTACCCTTACCTAGCAGAATAAAGTTCCAGACCTCTGTGCTAGCTAGAAAAAAAACACTGCTGGGCCTAACACCCCAGCTCTAAAAAACTGCTTCCAACCTGTCGGCAACTATACAGCACAAGGAGCATAGAAACATAGGCAATGATGGCAGAAAAAAAACAAAGCTCCATCTAGTCTGCCCAAGTTCTCTTAATCCCTGGAACCTTCCTTGGAACCTAATGTTCTGCCAGGGGTACTAACCATCCCGATCCTTTCCCCATTCCCTGTGGAACCCTTGTCATTACCTCTATCTCTCTTCTGACTTAACTCCATTGACCATCACCCCTGTTGCCTCCCCTGACAGCCAATTACCCAACCAGTTTAATAGACTGTTACCCACACCCAGGTCTTCCATTTTCTAAAATAATCTCTTGTGTGGTACTGAATCAAAAGCCTTACTAAAATCAAAGTACAGCAGATCCACTGCATGGCTCTTGTCTATCTCCTTAGTCACCCAATCAAAGAAAACTATCAGGTTTGTCTGACAAGACCTTCCTGCCACAAAACTGTGTTGTTTGTTATCCTGGAGTCCATTGCTCTCCAGGTAGTTTATGAGGATCTCTTTGATCAGGGATTCCATTAGCTTCCCCAGAATAGAGGTCAGACTGACAGTCTGTAATTCACTGGTTGTTCCTTATCTACCCCCCCCCCATGTAGCGGCACAATGTCTGCCATTTTCCAATCCCCTGGAACTTCCCCAGAACTGAGTGAGCTGTTAAACAGCCCAGTCAGTGGTTCAGCCAGCTCTGCTGCCTATTCCCTAAGTATCCTTGGGTGCAGCCCTTCTGGACCCAGAGTCTTATTTATCATAAGAGCTGCCAGCCCCTTCAGAACCCTTTCACTAGTAAACAATGGCTGTCTCATTTCCTGGACACCCATTGTGGCCGCTTTGATGCCACTCCCTGGCATGGACCTGCAGTCCTCTTTAGTGAATACTGAGCAAAAGTAGTCATTCAAGACTGCTGCCTTTTGCCCATCCTCTTCTATCACCATATCCCCCCTTGGCTAGTTGTGTGATCCACCCTTTTTTTTTGTCACTACTATATCTAAAAAACTGTTTATCTCCATTCTTGACCCTTCCATGATATGCAGCTCTGTGTCTGTTTTCACCTTCCAGATGACCCTCTTTGCATCCCTATTTTTCTGGAGATATTCCTCCTATTCTGCTTCCCCCTGCTTTAGCTTATATTTATAAAAGGCCCTTTTTTTCAGTTTAACTGCTTCCCTAATCCTAGCTGAGAATCATAGTGGTCTCTTAAACCTATTTTTCTTTGTCTTTTTTTTAACGCATGGCTTTGATGCCTCGAGGATAGCTCCCTTTATTGCCTTCCATTTCTCCTGTACCCTGACTATGCTCTCCAGGCCCCCTAACTTTTCTCTGACCAGATTCCTCAACCTATTGAATTCTGCCCTTCTAAAATTAAGGACTTCAGTTTTCCACTGTGGCTTTCTGACCTCTAGGGCCAGTTTATTTATTTATTTACAAGATTTACCAGGAAGGCATACTGAGCTACATGCTCGATTCCAGATGTGACCTGGGGGCCTAGACCCAGTACATGGCAAATATTAGAGCAAATACAAGTACAGAGATTGTAATAAAAGAAACGATAGCATATGATTTGTACAAATATAAAACAATATAACATATACAACATGTATAACAAGTACTCCAGGTATAGTAGTACAGTAGATTACAGACAGATATGCGCATAACAGGAATAATTACTGCACATTGTTTAATTTATTAGAGGGCCAAGCTTGCAGCATTAGCAGGAGCAGCTGGAGGAGAAGTGTGCCTGGAGTAGTCTGGAGCGGAGACTGGGATTATGTGCGTGTCTGATGGGGGCGGGAAGGCGTTCCAGATCTGTGGGATTCTGAATTTAAAAGCTAACTGGCCTTTGGTGGTGCACATAAATGGGATATGTAGGAGTCTGGGATCTCTGCCTCTCAGGAGTACACAGGGAGGTTGTTGGGATAGGGTAGATTCAAGATAGGGGGGAGAGAGAGGGTCCAGAATTTAGCGGCAAACCTAGCGCAGTTTATTAATCTATGGCCATGGAGAGATGATAGGGCTAGAGAGTTATATAAAGTACAATGGTGAGTGGATTGTGAGGAGTAGAGGATGAAGCGACAAAAGGAGTGGAATAGAGTGTCTAGGCTAGCCAGGGTGGACACAGGGGCAATAGAGTATACTATGTCATCATAATCCAGTACAGGGAGTATCATCTTTTGGACTATGGTGAGCCTCGTTTCCTTGGGGAGACAGGTTTTGTTTCGGTAGAGTGCCCCCAGTTTTGGTAGCAGCCTCTTATGCAGGGAATCTGTGTGAGAGCCAAAGTCAAGGTGTTGGTCGAGCCAGACGCCTAGGTATCTAAAGCTAGTGCATTGCTCAAGGGGTGCTCCTTCCAGGGTTGAGAATGGAGGACACAGGGTTTGGCGGGAGAATCTTTGCTGGGAGCCAAACATAAGCAACATTGTTTATTTAGGGTTTAGAGATAGCTGGTTCTTCCTGAGCCAGTGCTGGATGACTGTGAAGTCCTCCTGAAGGAGAGGTGCTATGCTGCTTGTGGAGGGGCCGGATGCGTACAGAACTGTATCATCTGCATACATTTGGATGGAAGAGTGGGAGCATGCAGTGGGGAGGCCATTAAGAAAAATGGAGAAGAGTATTGGGCCTAGGACTGACCCTTGAGGGACCTAAGACTTGACTGGAAGGGGAATTGATGTATGAGAGGCCTATCTGACCGCTTGCATCCTATCCGCAAGATAGTCTTGGAACCAGTCTATAGCTGGGTGAGCTAGACCTGCATCCTTAAGTTTTGAGATGAGAAGGGGACGTGAAACGGTATCAAAAGCCTTGGCTAGATCAATAAATATGGCTGAGGTGATGTGCCATTTGTCAATACCTGTGAGGGTGTCTCCGGTGACGCATAGTAGGGAGGTGATGGTAGAATGGGATTTGAGGAAGCCAGATTGGAAGGGAGAAAAGAAGGAGGAGGCATCCAGGAACTGGGAGAGTTGGGACAGAACCAGTCGATCCTGAAGTTTGGCTATGATCAGGAGTAGGGAGACAGGTCTATAGTTGCCTGGGGAGGAGGAGTCACCACCTTTAGGAAGGGGTATGACAGTGGCCACTTTCCAAGTCGTTGGAACCTTGCCCAGAGAGAAGGAGAGGTTGAAGAGTGCGGCCAGTGGAGTGGCTATGGCAGGGGCTGACAAGAACAGCATCTTGGCGTCCAGAGACAATGGGCATTTTCCCTTTATTTGAGTTTAACACCCGTAGGGAGTGGAGGACTTCTGTGGGGAAAATTGGCTGGAACACGAAAGGTGGGATTGAGGGGTGAGTTCGAGGGGTGTGGGTGCTGTGTGGGTGGACCGGGGTGTGAGTATTCCGGAGGGAGGATAGAAGGGTGTTGTCACAGCTGGAGAAATGGGTGTTGAATGCTTCTGCAACACAGATGGGGTCGGAGATGAGGGTGCCATTTATTAGAAGTGATGGGGGAGGTGGTTGGGTTGGGGGGGAAAGCAAGGATTTGAGAGATTTCCAGAAGTCCATAAGGTGGTTAGAATTTTTATTTAAGGTTGCTAGGAAGTAGGACTTTTTTGCTTGGCGAACGCTATTTGTGCAAGCATTTCGAAGGGCTCTATAGGTAGTAAGGGAGGCCTGGGAGCCCAGTTTTCTTATAAGCTTTCCAGGCATGGCCTCTGGTATGGCAATTTCTAATTATGTCAGCTGTGATCCAGGGGAAATGTGCTCCTCTAACACGTTTTGTGCGCAAAAGAGCATGCTTGTCCCAGACTGTTAGGAATCTGACTTTAAAAGCATTGAAGGCATCGTCAATGGAAGGTGTCTCAGTGATGCAGGACCAGTTTACCCTTCCCAGGTCCGCCAGGAGATATGCTAAGTCTAGGGAGTTGTAAGACCTGGTGCGCAGTGTCTTTGGGGGGAGAGGAGAGGGGCTAAGAACCTTCCTGATCAGGTAAACCATGTGGTGGTCTCTAATAGAGTCAGGAAGTAAGCCTGCTTTAAGGATTCTATGTGGGTGCGAGGTGAGGGCCCAGTCCAGTAGGGAGTGGTTATTTGACTTAAGGTTAAGTCTGGTAGGCTCATTTATAAGTTGTATGAGGTTTTGGGCCTTTATTTTTGCCTTCAGGAGAGCTTTTTCAGCTCCTAGCCAGTTGGCATTATAATCCCCTGTGGCATGGAATTCACCTCCTTTGGCTAGGGACTGTAGTGTGGTTAGATGGGAAAGGATATCGTCATTGGGCGTGCATGGAGGGCAGTATGTACTTGCTATTTAAATAGGGGAGGTATAAGGAAGTGAGATTTTAATTAGTGAGGAGCCTATATTTGCGTGGAGTGAGGGGATCTCTACAGTGGTGAATTGACATCTATTTGAGATATATATGGCCGTGCCACCACCTTTCTTTTTCCCCCGCCTATCGTGTCTTATTATTGTGTAACCAGGGATGGAGACTTCGGCGTCCGAATGATGTGGTTTTAGCCAAGTTTCTGAAATGATCAGTATATCAGGGTGTAGTGTTAACACTATTGGTTGTAGTAGCGAGATTTTGGATAGCAGGCTGCAGGTATTTAGATGGAGTATGTGTAGGCCTTTGGGGAGAGTGAATGGGGTGCGGGTGTTGGTTGGGTTTGGGCCTGGGTTAGCCTCTATGTCCCCTGACAGGAGCAGGAGAAGGGCGAAGAGATGCATAATTTTGGACCTGAAATAGGTTTTGCCTGCGTTGGTGCTCTAGCCAGGAGAGATAGCTGCTGGGTAATGGAGGGTTGAGGATTTTCAAACTATACCGAGTTGTGGTCACTATTCCCTAGCTGTTCCCCTACTCCCACAGTACCCACAATCTCAGTGATAGTGAGCATTACATCAAGGACTGCAGACTGCCTGGTGGGTTCCTTAACTTGCTGCACCAATAGACAGTCCTGTAAGGCATTTAGCATTGTCAGACTCCTGGTACTGTTGGCCACTGGGACCTTCCAGTCGATGTCCACCAAATTTTAAGTCTCCCACCAGCACCACTTCCTCCCCATTTGCTACCCCTCTTTAAAGTTTCTACCTGAGTTCTCTGTCCCTCTCCACCCCTTGACCCAGAGGCTTATAAACTACCACAAGCATATTTTCCTGCCTGAGGCTGCCATGAGTTTTATTTATTTATTTGAATTTTGATAACCGGGTAAGCCCACGGAGACAGACATATCCCTTTTTCAGGGCAACCCAGGGAATGAAAACAATTCCATGAGTAGGTACACAATACACTACAATGCAAGATGTAAATCAATAAGGAGAAAGAGTACAATCAGAGGCAAGAGACTATATATATATATATATATATATATATATATATATACACACACACACACACACACACACACATATAGTGGTGCAGTGAGCAGAAAGTCAGTTTCCACAGTAGCAGGATGATGAAATCCAATACCAGTCCTGGGAGGTTCTGTGTTACTAATCCTTTGAGGAGGCTGGATCCGTTGAACTAGAGCTGGTGAGTTTGCTCAGGAGTGGTTGCAACAATGCAAATTCATATTACAAAAATAACGTATTTACAAAAGTAGAAGAGTGGGGAAAGTGTAGGATCACGGGAAGAAGAGGGTTTAAGAGAGGAAGGGATAGACAGAGAGGGGGAGGATGCACAGGTGTTGGAAGGGGGGGTTAAGTGCAATTGCCGTTGCATATAGGAGGGGAAAAGATTTCCTTGAAGCTTCTTTTAAAGAGGGGAAGAGACAAGCAGGAAAGTAAACTACGAGGGAGAGTATTCCATTTTTGTAGTGCTGAGAAAGTGAAGGGCTGCTTGCCAATGGCAAGGCGAACTTTGGGAAGGCTCAGCAATGGGAGATGGGACTGGTGGAGTGTCCTGGAGAAGGTTTTCAGGGTGACCAGACCAGAGAGAATGGGTTGGGGGGAGATGGGTAAGCTTAAAGGTGGTACATAGCATGGGGAAGTCCAATTTGGGCTTGAAAGATGGCCAGTCGAGGGACCTGAGAATGTCACAATGATGGGCCTGAGCAGGAACTGCATCTGCGATGTGAGACACCCTGTGGTAGGCTTATTTGAGTTTAACCAGTGTAGTGGTCCTGACCGAGTGAGTTATGGTTGCACCATAGAATAAACTAAGGAGAAGGGTTGCTGTGGCAATGGTCTTTCTGGCACAAGGAGTAAGGTAGGGGGCAGTGTGATGTAGGAGTCCAAGTTTTTGATTGGTAGTTTTAATAGTGCTATTTACATGTGGATCGAAGAATAGATGTTTGTCGATGGTCATACCCAGATATTTGAAAGTTTCTACCCTCTCATTTTCCCCATTACTACCCCTAATGCCCCCATCTTCTGTCACTTCAATGCTCTCCTTGACAAAGACGGCTACTCCTACCCATCTACCAGTTCTTCAATCCCTCCTGAACAATGTACATCCAGGGACTGCCATCTGTCAGTCATTATATTCCATGGCTTACATATCCGTGATAGCCACAAGGTCCACCTCAGTGTGTGCCATCAGTCCCTGGAGCTCAATGAGTTTGTTCCCTAGGCTTCTGGCATTAAGGCATATACCCTTCCGCTTGACCCTTGCACTAATTCTGATGCTGCCGTCTGCTTTCCATGTTTTATTCGAGTGTAAAAATATGTCCAGGAGATATTAGGTACTCAGGCTAAACCACAACTACAGATACTGTAAGAGACAAACCAGCTCTGAGTACAATGAGAATAACAATTGGTGGGATTGACAGTTCTCTCCAGTGGAATCCCCCACAGTACTGTAAGAGTCCTCACCAAGAGACAACCTCCCAAACACCTGATGGAAATATTTCTACACCACAGTACCACCTATTGCAGTACACTGAGATTTGCCCCCACAGAGCAACTAGTCAAACAACCAAGCCACTGAAATATCCCACTGAACAATAACAGAACAACTATAATAACCCCCCCTACTGTGCAACACCGCAGTCAACAGTAACAGTCCCTTCCCTCCACAATGTGACCTTCCAGGGATTACCCCAATGCAACCTTCACTCTGCAGATGAAAGTATGCATTCCTACACACTGGGTTCTGAGGAACAGATGTCTACTTGATCCTCTGGGGTCAGCAGGGGAGCAGAGTGGCTGGCTGCTGGCTGAACCTACTCAGCTGAGTTCAATGGAGTGGAGCTTCAAGTGCATGGCCAGGAATTCATGTGAAGTTCCACTCCATAGAACCAGCTCAATAATTTAGTTTTAGTTTAGTTTCAGTTTATTTGTTGTCATAAAATAACAACTTATTAGAAACATATTGGGCCTGATTCCAGAAGGCAGAAGAAAGACGCAAGAGAGATGTGCCAGGGAAGTGTGACACAAATGGCGAATTGCACCACGAATTGCGTCAAGTGGGATTCCAGAACAGAGCCTGCATCAAAGTCACGCTCAGCTGTATCAAAGTGCCTTGTGACAAGGTTTGTGGCATGATGCAATTGTGCCATGTCGCAAACCATGGTTTACGACAGACCTGGTTTCAACATCCCCCAAAATGCTACTCCAGAAGGGTGAGGGAAGTGAAATGCAACAATCATTGGATGCACCTGTTAGACCATGGAAGAGGTGGTCTAACCCAACAGTATAAATAGAGACAGGGAAGGCATTTGGGAAATTACACGTCTGTGAAGACAGTTGTGAAGCAGAGGCAACAAAGATTGGAAGATATGCCTGGGCTGCCCATATTCATTGACCTCAGACTGGCATTGTGGAGATGATGCTGACATGCACAACAACAAGCCTTACATGCAGCTTGACAACCTCAGAGGTGGAGGGCCATGGTACGTGGAAGACTGTTGGATGGGTATCTAGGCAGTGGATATCATTACAGGATTTCTCAGAGGAGCAGTGCCCAGCACAATACTGCCTGCCACTCAATGCCATACAAGAGCTCTGCAATAAGCTCATGGAGGATCTGCAGATCAGAACACATAAGGGGCAACCGATTCCAGTGGAAGTGAAGGTGACAGTGGCACTATGCTTCCTGGCAACAGGAACATTCTAGACCCCTACCAGAGACATGCTTGGCATCTCCCAGTCAGCAGTGTCAAAATCTGAAGCAGTTCCTGGATGCCCTGCTCTGACGGGTACACCAGTACATCCATTTCCCAATGGATGTTCAGGAGCAGAATGTAGTGAAGCAGGGATTATATGGCATTGTGCAGGTCTCCCATGTACTTGGGGCTGTAGATTGCACACATGTGGTAATACATGCACCATCAGCTGACACTGATGTGTACATCAATGGGAAGGGATACCACTCCATGAACATGCAAGTAAACTGTGATAGCCAATGTTGAATCCTGGACGTGGTGGACAGGTATCCAGGATCATCACATAACGCATTGATATTCTGGCAAAGTGGCATCCAGGAGACATTTTCTAGTGGATTACTGCAGGTCGGATGGCTGCTTGGTTGACTGACATGGAGGCATGGCTGACATGTGACATCCTCATGGTAGCCCAGTCTCTGTTCTCCCCCCAACGCAGGTAGCGAGTCACCCATAGAGGCAGATGTGGTAGAGGGATAACATGCATGTGTGTGTGATGGTGCAGGCCATCCAAGTGACAATCCTGATTGCAGCACTGAGGTGGTGGCACAGGGGGAAATGGGCATGCATGGCAAGGCATGGTGGGTAACAGGAATGGTGTGATGGAAAAACACACACCAGAGGTAGAGGAAACATGTACATGAAATCAGCAGTGGCCACAGAGGTAGTCGTGTATTCCCTTCCCCACAGGAGACAGCAGGTACCCCCAACAGCTGTGATTCGTGACACCATTGCAGAACCCACAGACAGCAGCAGAGCTGAGATATAATGAGGTACATGCAGCAACATGGTCTGCCATCAAGAGGACATTCGGGCTCCTGAATGCAAGATTCAGATGCCTGGACCGGTCTGGAGGGTCCCTGCAGTATAGTCCAGAAATGGCATGCAAGATAATAATAGCATGTTGCATATTGCACAACCTTGCCAGAGAACACGGGGAACAGAAGGTCCAACCACCAGAGGAAACCACAGAAGATGAACAGGATGATTGGTGGGAGGAGGATGATGGTGGGGAGCAGGTGATGTTGCGACCAGGCCCTGCAGCAACGGGACAATGCCTGAGGCAGCAGCTGATAGAATCCCTCTTCACATGAAGACACACACCTGTCACAGAGTGGCATGCATGACAATAGCAGGTGTGTGCCCAGGCATTAAAGTGGACAACAAAAATCTGCCACCTGGAGTGGGCATACAGGAGTTGGCAGGCATCCCAGTAGATCACCCCCTACCAGGCCATGACATGGATCACCTGTCAGTGTCTGATGGTGTTGTAGTGGGCCTGGGATGGTGACGGATGACAGGGTTGGAAAGGGCAGGCAGGCACATAGGGGGACATGGACAGATGTGACACAGGATACAGAAATAGGACCATGTACAGTGCACCAAGTCACGTGTGCATGTACCCTGAGGGTGTAACCAGTACTTTGCATTTGCATGCTGCTGGAGGTAGGGGCCACACACCATATGGTCATGTGTGTGAGCAGTACTGGGCAATGTGTCATTGTGTGGCATGTTGCAGACTATGTGGCAGTCCACTGAGGGCAACAGGAGTGTTGCAGTGGCAGCCCACCAATAGCCAACTGTGCATTGTGTCATGGTACCTGTGGTTGGATACCATCGTAGTGACCAGTGGCCTGTGCCCTCCACAAAAATGCTACCATGACACTCCTACAGTCCTCTATCCTCACACACTGAGGCCCACACACCTGCTTGACCCACTGTCCATTCACACATTGCAGACTGTTGTAGGCCCCACTGTTGTTCCCACCCCCTCCGGGCCAAACATGCTGTAGCGGGACACACAGCACAGACACTTATCACATACACAGGTGGCCATGTCTGTTACTGCTGTGTTGGTCGGCATGTTCCGTAACCATGGCAGTGAGCAGCTGTGGCCTATAAGAGGCAACAGATAATGCTATGGGAGTGGTACCAGAGATGATCATTGTAACTGTACAGCCGGCATTAGACAGGACAGCAGTACATGACACAAAAACCAGTGCACAATGAGAACCCTCTGCAACCCCCAACCCAACAGACATCAACAAATGAGGACCATAGCCTGGAGCATTCCCTGCCAACACTTTGAGAGGTGCTATTGGTAAAAGTGTGATGTAAACCACCAGCACAATAAAGCTGCGGTTAATCTGTGTAAGTTGAAGGACCAGGAAGTACCAGCATGACATTCAGGAGGTATAGCATTGTGTGAGCACCCACCTGACACAGTTGCTGTGTTTCTGCCATTGAATTTGATGCAAATCCAGTAAACCGGCAAAACTGATGCAGGAACCATCACACATGCGCAGCATACTGCATCTGTCGATAGCCACGTGTATGCAGCATGTGACAGGCCACAAATTTCAAGGGAGCAGGACTGTGGCCAGCAGACATGTGAAAGAGGAGTGTTACACACCCAGTAAGGCACATAAGGCCATACAGGGAAGTCCCACACCACTGTAAACACCACTATGTCTGGCAAGTGTACATGGCCAAGAAGGCATGCCCTCAGCTTCTCAGAGGAGAAAACAGCAGTCTTTGTCAGCTGTGTCAGTCAGGGGGCCACATCTTCATGCACCGAGGGTGTAGGAAACACAAGCAGGAGAAGAGGGACAAGGTGTGGAAGGCCATTACCGTAAAACTTCGCCAGATGTCAGGGGTGCAGAGGACACTATGCCAGGTGAAGCATAAAATGAATGATATGACTGAGGACCTGACACCCTGAAGATGCTGCAGACCATAGCCAAGGAGTCAACATCGAAATGCGGGTGGTAATCGCCGTGCATCAAGATAAGTTCAGGGCATTGACCCCCATAATACATGACAGAGCTGTCCACCCATAGTGGCAGGCTGGCACTGATGTAATGTTCCTTATCTGCCCCATGTCCAGATGTGCCAGCCAATCAGGACACAGACCAGATAGAGGCCAACACAACAGATGGAGAATGTGGGACAGCTGGAGGTGATGGTCATGATGGGTGAGAGGAAGGTGGTGTGAATCAGTATAGAGTCACACAGGTCATGCATGCAGTAGGGTTGGGGTGAGACATGTGTCTTGTGGGGCATCCAGTGTAGGCCTAGGCATGATGTAACGTGTCCAAACGGGGGTGGCACATGATTTACCTGGGGGAAGACACACCTACAGGGTGCCACACAGTGGCATGTGTCTGCACACATGGCACAGTCACTGATGTAGCACACATAGCAGTGGTTGTGGGCCAGCCATAATGACATGCACATGTGCCATGTATGGCAGCACATGTGGGTCAGACAACACAACGGTAGGCTGTTGTTGCACAGTCTTTCAGATGATGGATCACATGCCGTATCAGACACCTGTGTGCTTGGACAATGTGTATACATGCAATGCATGGAGCCACATAGCACATATGGTGTGTGCAGACAGGCCTGGCATGGACATGTGGGAAACACGTGTAATGGCACGACAGTGGGTGTGCACAATGGAATGCACTGCTGCAGTGTCACTGGTGTGTGTGTAACCTGATCATCACATGTGGCACTGTGGTGCTTGTGGAACACCATTGAGCACTCTAACAGGGTGTGCTGTGGTGGTATTTGACATACACCGGGCACAACACACCCACAGTGACAAATGTGTCTCAAGCCCATAGGGTGGCACAGAATACCATGGGTCTGTGATGTGCTGGTGGCTGAGACAGTACAGCAGTGTGTGAGACACACACCGATGCATGCCATACAGCTGCGCTGGGTAGGTTATGGTGTACCACCGTTGAGGGTTGCCTGGCCATACACTGTAGAGGGGATCCTGCAGCCATGGTGCTAGGGCAACATGGACTCATATGCAACCAGCATAGGCAACTGTGTGGCATCTATATGGCTGCACAGGGTGTGTATGTTGGCAGTTGACACTGTGCAAGGGGTGCAGGGCAATGTCACCTGTTGATATGCCATTGCACAGCCAAACATGAGTGGGCTACATGCATGCACATGGCAGCCTATACACTTGGCCACATAGGAGGGTCCACATGAGCTATTGACACATACATGTGTATGACACCCCCCGCATGGGATTATTGTGTCATGTACACTGTGGCATACACACAGTCCACAGGGTGTGGCACTTGGCCCAGCACCATGGCAGTCCACTGGTTCAGCAGAGGACAGAGGACAAATGTGCATGACAGCAGGAGGTGGGTGTGGCCACATGGCCCATGTCAGACAAGTGGTGGGTCATACCACTGTATGGGACAGCACTGTCATCCTATGGGTTGTTGCAACCCAGGATGTGCAGCTACAGTAGTGTGGTGTCACACAAGGCCAGACAACGGGCCGCATGTGGGAAGGACTGCCATTGCATCTATTGGTTTCACGTGCCACACAGAGTATGCATGTGGCATATCCACATCTGTATGGGGTGTCTGGCATTCTAAACTGGATGTAGTGCTGTTGCCATTGCAATGCTGACTGTGGGTATGCACAGCCTGGTGTCCCATACCACAGGGCCCCTGCATGTGTCATTTTCCAACAATGTACAGGGTGTTGGCAGCACACTGCAGTGTGGGCTGGTGACTGGCAGACACACACTCCAAGGTCATAATGTACACCAGCACAGGCAGTGATGCTGCACAGCCACCTGAAACATCATTGCATGCAGTCATGTGGTCAATGCCTCTGGGTGTGCCACAGTGCTGCACCTCGTGGTGGCACATGCTGGGGATACCAGGAAAACAGCTACAGACAATGCTGCCTGACAACATGTCACATGTCGGACCATGTGTGTCCATCCCAGGTCTCCATATGTCATGCCGTGTAGAGTGCTTGTGTGGACGGGGATGCAAGGGACACTGTGTGGAGACCCCATGTGCACTGCAGGCACACACAAGGTTATAGTGGGGAGATGGGTTATGTGCAGCAGTCACCTAAAGGGACACATGTCTGTCTCTACAAGTCATGCAGGACCCAGAGGGGGGCCACAGCTGTCTGCAACCAAAGCAACGTACACCGTAGAGGGTCAAGTGGCATGTGAAGCAGAGGCAGGCATGGCTGTACAGAGAGAGGACATGTCACAGACAGGCAGAGTCCACAGCAAGTGGACAGGGACAGCAGCCTGCTCAGGGCCAAGGTGGTTCCCCAGCTGTGATGCAAGACAGTGGTCATGGACGACACACAGGCAATGGTACTGACAATGTCCGTCAGCCTGATGTGATGCCGCAAGAAGGGGAACAAGGTGATGGCAGTGCAGGCTCAACCAGCAGTGGGAAGGTCACAGAGGTGGCTGTGCCTATGGCTGAAGCACAGGACAATAGCATGGGGGGAGACCCACAGCACATGGCAGTGATGCCGAAGGAGGGATGTGGGCGGTGGTGCTTTTGCTGTTGTGTGTGCCATCCAGGCCATGGCCATGTGGAGGCACTCACCAACATTATCTATGCTGGCCTCAGCAGCCTCAGCTGTGATCTGCAGAGGGTGCAGGACACCGTTACCATGATGATGGATGCAATATCTGCCCGGCGCTGATGTGTGCCACCGATGTCTTCCTGCTGTGTGCCTTCTGTCCACAGGGACTGAGTATTGCCTACATGTGTTTGACATTGTCCATGTCCTGTTTATCTGCCAGGCCACAGTTTCCCTTCTTGCATCACCCCTATGTACCTGGCAGCCATGCACACAAACCCAATACCCTACTAATGCTACTTTCATGTGTGGTTTTGTGTTGATTATTTGACCCATGCTTTCTTGCCAGTGTTCACTGTTGTAACTGTTTATTGTTGTAATAAACCGACTTGGTTTGTGACATTACCAGTCTCCTGTGTCATGCATGTGTATCCTGCAGGCATCCCAGGTGTTGTGTAGTGGCCCATTACACATGTGCACTGTAGAGCACACAACATGGTGATAGCGAGACATGCAACCCTTGTACAGCCACTGTCCTGGCGCTGTAGACATGGCTACTGTGTGGTGCACCTTCTGCTGTCTCATACCAGTCCCCATGCCCATCATGGTCTGTTGCATCCTTGCAATAGCCCATTTGCCTGATGCCCCCCAGGACATATCCTGTATTTGCCTGACACGGGCCACCCAGCACAGCCTAGGTATGTTGCGGCTGATGTGTGGGACATGGTAGCCTCACCTAATGCCACTGTTGGGGGGGGTGCCTTGTCAGCTTTGCAATACAGCCCCCCCAAGGGAGTAGACTGCTGAGCTGTCCATGCTGCCTGTCCATTACCACAGGTTGGCCAGGGTGACACCCCTGTGGTGTGTCATCCTGGCACAGCCAATACCCATTTATGCTGGTGGTGCCATGGTGTGCTGTGTACATTCCTGTGGACTGCCCTGTTGCAGCATGGCAGACACATGTGCTATGCTGTGGTCATGCTTGGGTCCCCATGTTACACATGCATCCTCAGACACATGTCCCCAATCCTGGTTACACATGTGGACTACTGCGTGTCTGTGTCATCCCAGTTGGCCATCCTCAGTGTGTTTGTGGTGCATGCACACAATCCAACCAGCCACTGTCAGTCCATCTGTGGTGGCCTTCCACAACATGACAGTTCAACAGGCACTGTTCTGAGCACATGGGCACTACCATGTCCATTTGGCCCTCCATAGCCCTGGTGCTCCCCCCAGGCCCCAATGTTGGACAATGGTTGGTGTGTGTGTGTGTGTGTTCCTTCCCAGTGCCTGCCATGGGGCTTCATGACACATGTCTGCACAGGTCAGCAGTAGGCTGACTGTGACCGGTGCAGGCCAACCATTGCATACAATGCAATGGAAATAACAGTCAGAGTTGGATGCTCAGACATACCATGGCTGGTTAAACCATCCACCAGGTCAGCAGGGCAGCCAAGGTGTCATTGTGTTGATAGGACAGGGGGCACATGTGTGTGCATCACTGACCATGGTTTGATAGCTGGGGCTGTTGTGGGATGTGTTGTGCACACCATCCAACCAGTGCCCTCCCCTGCAGCTCCTACAACTGTCAAGGAGTTCCCCGCATATGCCACGTGACTGGCATGTGAGGTCACTGCATGGCACAGATGTGGGGTCCTGCCCCGTGTGTGTGGGCTTGCACCTGTCATGTTATGCTGCATCCCACTGTTGGCATGCACACCTGTACAGACCGTCCCCTTCACCACCCCACTACATGTACATCATATGTATTCCACAATGATAGGTGACACACAGACAACACAGTGCATTGCGCATGTAAATGGTTTATTCACATGTGGGCACGTCCCACAATTGGACCCCCACTGAGAAGCAACACATATCCTACCCACCCATGTGTATCACCACCCTCCACAAAGACCCTCGACAATGCCCACATGTTCCCACACACACGCACATGTGTATGCACGATGCCGCTGCTGGGCACTGATGTACATGTCTGGAACCCAACACTTACACCACCCACACACCTGGCACGGTGCCATCAGCCTGTACAGCCCACTGTGCACCTCCACAATGTGCCATTTCCCTCCCCACCCCCCACAGCTATCGGGCGTGTTACTGTCTACCCACCAGACTTATGCGACACACCTGTCATCTTGCCCCAAAGGGCTGCTATCTGCATGTCCATCATGATGTCCCTGGCCCACCCCTGTCTGCCATGCTGTCTGACATTGTGACCTACAAGGCCTGGCACCTGTCCCACTACTGGTCCCCCCTCTGCCCAATATTGTGTGGGCCACATATTGCCCTGTGCCCTTGAGGCTGCCCTAGACCAGGTGCAACGTGGGGCATCACTGTCACCCTGTCACAGTCCCCCCAGTCATCATGGGCATGCCTGCTGTTGTGATCTGTGCTGCTGTCTGTATGTGTGCATCCACAATGGCCATGCTGCCAACATTCCCCTTGTCCAACACAGCCTGGCCATCTGTGGACTGTGCTGTGTTCTCCCTCCATGCATGCTGCATTTGCATTGTCCCTGTAGCTGCCGTACCCCAACCCATGGTGTCATGGCTTGCTGGTTGTGTGGTGTTGCATGGCTCTGCACACTCTCTTTGTGTGGCCCTGTGGATACTGTAGCCTCAGGGAGGCATGCATTGCCAGTAACCCATGTGTGCCCAGCATGTCCACCCTGTAACCTCTGCAACACATCCCACATGCCTGTGTTACATGACAGAACATGTGATATGGCCATGCCCACAGGGACACCCTTCCCCACATCCCTGAAAGGTGCCCCAATGTTTGTTTGTTGAATTTTGTTGACCCGGTAAGCCCACTGGGCCTAGAAGTCCCTTTTCCAGGGGCGACCGGGGGGGGGGTGATACAGATGGTAAGCAACTGAATTTGAACCAGATTAAGCTGTTGGTGGTATTTTCAGTGAATGAGGGAAATTTAGCCAGGACACCAGGAAAATTCCCCTACTCTCTTTGATAAGTGCAATGGGATCTTTAACATCCACCTGAACTGCCACCAATCCAGGCAGATGGGACTTTGGTTTAACGTCTTATCTGAAAGACGGCACCTCAGAAGTGCAGCATCCCTCTCATGCTGCACTACAGTGTCAGTACTGGGATATTAACCTAAGTGCCAGATGTGGGAACTGAACCCACAGCCCTCTGATCTCCCAGCCTCAGAGGCGAGTGTGCTACCTACTGAGCCACTGACCCTGATGTGCAATGTGCAGGTGATGGTGTCATGCTGCAACCATGTCACTAGTGTGTGGTGTGTGGTTTGCTGTCCCTGCACCCGTGATAGACGTGCTGTCCCTACCCAGTGTGTGCTGCATGTTATGTGGGCCAATGGCTGGTACTGCACAGGCATGTCCCTGTATTCATGAGGACTGACATGAGGCAGCTGTGTGCTGGCCAAGGACATGTACCTGGGCATCAGTCAGGCCCACTCCTACACAGGTGCCCTGTGCCTGACTAGACACCTGCACTGTCTGAACCACGTCCCCTCCCCTGTGCTGATCTGTGGTCCCCCATGTTACTGCCCTGTGTGCAGCACCCACATTGATAGCTGCACCATGTGCCATGACCCCTGCATCCCTATGTATGTATGACATGGTGCCTTACCCATGCAGGACCTCCATGGTGCTGCCTAATGTGCAGTTGGTGTTACTTCCCCTCGTGTACTCCCTACCACTCACCATGCCCACCTGAACAGCAATGTCCCTTTTCCTTGTGGTGCATTGCAACAGTGCTGTGAATGCATTTAATATGTCTACCTGCTGCTGTGCTACAGATGCAAGGGCCTCCACAACTGCTGTCTGCCCACCCTTTTGTGCAGCCATTGGCTGCAGGACCCTGCTGATGGACTCTGTCAACCGGGACACCTCACCTTCCATCCGCATGTGGTGATGGACTGATTCAGCCTGGTGGGTTTCTTGGATCAGGCATCATCCCCTCCCAGGTGTTATTTCTCATTTTATCCCTCTCACTATCCCTCTATAATTACAATGACTAACCACAGAAGGGTTTATAATCACCTGAACCTCCCTGCCCCCTTACAGGGTTCATTGCATCCTGAAGGGTTCTCTTTTTGAGTCAGGCTTTATTTCTCCTCCTAGGTGTTAATCACCCTTAATCCCTGCAGTGCCATTCTGACTACTGTTAGCTTCCGGCCCACCTCCACCTCTAATGCCAACATTCAGTGGCAGAGGCGGTTGATGCTGTCCATCTCAACTGGTGTTTCAGTTTTGGTCTGCTGCTCCCCGCCTACCACATCCTCCCCCTGCATTGCTGTCACAGGTGACAATTTGTCCGCCACATTGTCCTGCACACTTTCCACATCGCTGTTACCATTGGCTTCATGATCTGTATCCCCACCCCCTTGTGACGTGTCATCACTGCTGATGGTTGCTGCTGCTGCTTCTGTGTTTTTCTCAAACCTGGAGCTGTCATTGTCATCTGTGTGTGCAGCGGCATGTTCACTTTCACTGCTGGCAGAGCTGGTATCATCATCATCATCATCTGATGTGGTATCACTGTTCTCACGCATCTTCCCTTGGCTGTGCTGTTGTCCAGATGTGCCTGGCTCTTGGCTCTGGCCTGTACCTGGAAGACCAAGGTTGTGTCACTACATGTACACATTTGCTTCACTGAGGCTGCACATCAGCAATGCTGCTGGCAGGTTTACAGGGACACTTGGCATGTCCATGGCATTAATGCCATCAACCCTAGGTCCTGTGTCCCCATGGGCTGTGTTTTGTCCAGTCTGTGCTGACATTGGTCCTTTGACCATGCCACTGTCATGGGCAGTCCTTGTGCTCTGCTCACCTGCTGCAAGGTGCATGGGGGGGGCATCAGGTGGTGCACACATGTGCACCTACAACATGGCCCAGGCATTGATGTTGCACCATGCAGTGGCACTGTATCAGCAGTGCCCATGCAGGCAACATGTTCACATGCCCTGCACCCCAGCATTGTCTGGTCCTACAGGGCATGTGTGCAGTGAATGGTGACCTGGGGAGACATCTACCAGAGTGCAACTGGGTGGGCATGGGGCTGCACCTCTGCAACGTGCACAATATGCTGTAGGTGTCAATGCCTCAGAGGTTCTGGCAAACTCTGAGTCCCCTCCCTTCATATTGCTCAGACCACAGTGGTATCTACACACACCTGGCAAAAACTACCAAAATACTTTCCTGTTGTTCCATCTGCAGGTACATCCATACAAACACAGGCACTATGGCTGCCTGCATGCTGTGGGCTGCTGTGCTCCCTGCCCCACCCCTGTGGCCATCCACCACACAACCCCCTCCCTATCTGTCACCTGTGTGCATGACTCCTTGCTCCACAACAGCCTGCCAGTGCTCACCCTCACCTTGTCCTCCGGGATGCAGCCATCTGAATCCAGTGTCACACACATATAAACTGACAACATCCCCTCAGCCTATGCACATGTGCCATGTTCTTGCTGTGGACTGTGGCACACTACTGCACATCCACAGAACACTGCGGGATCTTCAGGTCATACTGGTTTGTGTAACACAGGCCAGGGTGCTGCAGCACCTGCCTATCTGTCATGAGTCATCCCCTGTGCAGTGGAGCTCACTAGCCCACCACCCAAATCACCCTCTACACCTGAGTTGCACTGCCAGCATGGTGCTGTGTATCTGTGCATGCTGCTGTCCATCAGTGGTTGATGTACATGTTGTGTATATCACATTGTACATTGGACACATCCAGACACCAACACTGCTGTCAGTGTTGCCCCCTCTGCCACAGTGTTACCAGCATGACACACCTGTGGCACGACCTGCATCCCCATTCCAGACCACACATGTATCCACACTATTCACACTGTAGTGTGCAGAGGCACACCAGCCATGTTTCCACTTGACCTGCTTTACACCACCTGCCAGCCTCACATGTCCTACTCAACATACAGTCTGAATTGCCTCATGTGCCACTCCCACTCCACAGCTTCAGTACTCTGTGGCACACATGTCCTGCATGCCAACAGCAGTGACATTGCACACAAGTCCCATCCCCCCATGGAGCTGCATGGCCTGGGTTGCACATGCTGTACATGTGGGCCTCCACATCGCACTGAATATGCCGCTGTGGACATTGGCCCCTGGCCACCACAGTGTGTGTTGGGGCTGGCCTCCAAGGGGGTCACATCACTGTTGTCTGGTACAGCAACACTTGGGGCACTGTGTACAGTGTTGCATTACATCTGTGAATGTCACAGTGTCCAGTGTCCCACCTGCCATTTCTGGCTGCAGCAACATCAATATCATGTACACCCCCCAGGCGGGCTCTGTTGGCACACATGCCTGTCATGTCAGCATGTGCACATACTGGGTCCACCCTTTTGGGTCACTGAGTACTGAAGCAGCCTTCTGGGTGGCACTGTTCCAGAGAACATTCACTGGGGCACATAGGTGCTTGGGGGGCCCATTGGGCCTTCACTATGTTCATTCATTGATCTGCTTGTGCATTCTGGGGTGTGTTCCCACCTGTCCCTTGCATAGGTCCGAGCCACACTTTCAACCTGATCCTGGCACACAAATGGGTACATTATGCTTTGCCTACCCCCGTGTATCTTAGTCGGAAGATGTACAGGTTGCTGTCACCTTCCACACTTCTGCCACTAATGTTGCTCATGACCTGCTCCTCCTGGCTGGTGAGGGTCTATGTGTCCTTTAGTCCCCCTTCAGTTGACAGGCTGCTCCTTCTGTTATGAGCAAGCTTCTCCTTCCCATGGTGTTTCAGGTCATTCCACCTCTTTTGCAGCTCCCTCACTGTCCTCCAGCTGTGGCTCACAGCATTTACACACCTGGCAACCTCCACCCAGGTGGCCTTTATTTTGTCCCTCAGGGCCTTATTCCCTCCTCTGCCAAACAGCAGGTCCAGCTTGGCACTGACCTCCTCTATGAGGACATCAGTCTTGACACTACTGAAGTTTTACTTCAGTTGGTCTTCTTTTTTTGCCCTCTGTTTTTCTTGTTTTGCCCTTGCAACATTGCACCACCGCACTACATCACCTCCAGCAAATGAATCATACCCTGGGACACATCTGCTATTTCTGTCGATATTCTGGAACACGTGATGCAAGTAGCACTTGTTCCTGAATACCACACATTCTCTATGATGCAATTGCATCAGACACAGGGGCACACCATGATGCATTTTGCACTAGTTGCAACATGCTTCTGGAATCAGGCCCATTGTATCTTCATACATGAACAAATGTACATAATTTAAAACATAATTTCTAACATAAAATATACAATAATGCGCATGGGGTGGAGTGCATAATGAGAATTTAATGCCCACCTGAGGTGCAGGATGCTATTAAAGCATCCCACACCGAGGGTGGGCATTACATTCTCATTTACGCACTCCACCTCTTGCATTGTTTTATGTTTTTGCTCCAGACAGAAAAAAAGGTCCTATGACACAACATTTATGTTAAGACATTTATTGAACTGAGTGTTGAATTTTTCTAACAAGTTTTAACTGTTGGAACTTGAAAAGACTTGTTCAAATTGGAACACTGAACAATGAAGTGATTAAATGCATTTATTTTATATTTTTAACTTTTTTGTATGTTAATCCGTGTGAAAATGCTACACTGTACGAGGAGCAAGGAAGGAAATCAGTGGTTGTTGAGAAGAATTACAGCTTGAAATAACTGCTGTAGAGACTGGCAGCCTTTCAGAAAAAATGTGGGTTGAATTGTTAGATTTTGAGATATTTGAGTTCTTTTCATTGTTTCTTTAATTGTCTTCCAGTTCATGACCTAGTGTTGCCTTGGAGATATGCACATGAATGTTCTGTCATTTGCATATCTCTGAGGCAACACTGCTGCTTAAAATAAAAGGTACTATTTTATTTTACAGATGCCCATTTTTGTGGGGACCGCTAGTTTCTGTACCATGTTTGTGGAGCACTGAGGCACAGTACGAGCAAGAAGAAGGAGCAGGTGGCATGTGTTCACTGTTATAACCCGTGAGTTATAACGGTGAATTGTAACCTTCTCCTTCTATTAGAAAAACTGTAAGTCAGTTAAAACTATCAAGTTATTTCATACTACGATTCATCCATTACCAAGTACATCTTCTATATAAACTGACTTTGGTATTCAATGTTATAACATCTATTACAGGCAGATTATACTATACCTATTACAAGGATGACGTAAAATATGTAACAATTTCCTATATTAAATGCCTGGATGTAACTGCTGAGTGATTCTTTTTATTCCAGTTTGATGTTTGTTATTCCATCATACCGAAAGGTCTTAGATTCAGAGTTGTAATAAACTATATAATAAATTGGAAAAAGATCTTCTAAAATGGCCTTCTGTAGAGAGTCTCAGTTTTAAAGATCCCTTATAAAACTCATTGTTACTTTGTAATTTTCTATTTTTAAGATAGCCATCAGTGTTTTGGTTTTAATGTCATCACCAAATAGAAAGAGATTATAAATGATGTGTTGATTAGTGAGAGACTATTCTTTAATATACTGTATGAATATATATATATATATATATTTTTTTTTTCCCCTTCCCTTTCATATCTTGGACATTTTACTAGAATGTGTTCTAAATCATCAATTTTACCTGATGAACAATCACAAAATAGGGATAATCTACCTTCTCAGTGCTGCTTGTAACAAAGCTGTTTAGAATTGAATGTTTCAAAATGAAATAGTGTTATAAGGAATCTTACCTCTCTTTCCTTAATCTTGTTTAAATATGATTCCAGCCCAAAAATCCTTTTAAGGAATTTGTATGCCGTATGAATTCTGGATACTGTTATATTTGCTATGTCTTTTTGTATTGTAATATTTTTACATCTAGAGCTTATAGTTTCAACTATAACCAATCAAGGTATACTTGTTTATTTATTTATTTGAATTTTGATAACTGGGTGAGTCCACTGAGACAACAGTAGTCCATCTTTCAGGGATGACCCAGACAAGCAACATAAAAAGTACAGTTCAAATCAAATATATAGACGGATGAATTACAAGTACAGTGCAAATTCACAGAGAGATAAATACAGTGACAAAAACATATCATAGTAACACACAACAAAATACAGTAGTGGTAGCAACATATATCACAATTAACCAGCTAAACATCAAAATAATACAGTAATAAAACTATAAAGTCTCACCAAATAGATCAAGTGCAGAGAGGTGTGTAAGACTGATCAGGACAGAAGACAGGGAGTAAAGCAAGATACATACATAGATACATACATAGACAGTGTCGGCAGATAAGGGCCTATGGCCCACCTAGTCTGCCCATTTGAGCTTGTAAGTTCAGTTTGTTTTCCTAGAAGTCTATTTCCCCTTACCCCTGACCTCTAGAATTCCTTTATGTCTATCCCATGCATTCTTAAATCCCGTGATTGTTTCAGCCCCCACCACTTCCTCTGGCAGGGAGTTCCACTTATCCACCACCGTTCTGTGAAGAAATTCTTTCTCATGTTTCCTCTGATAGTCCTCCTCAACTTCATCCCATGCCCTCTAGTCCTGAAACATCTTTTTCGCTTAAAATAGTGTTTTCCTGCACCCTGTTCCTCCCTGTAAGATACTTGTATGTCTCTATCATATCCCCTCTCTCCCTCCTCTCCTCCAGGGAGTACATGTTCAGTTCCTTCAACCTGTCTTCATAGGATTTGTGATGCAACCCATGCACCATCTTTGTTGCCCTCCTCTGAACCTTCTCTACCCTGTCTATGTCCTTACGTAGGTATGGTCTCCAGAACTGTAAAGTAGGGAGTCAGACAGAAAGAGAGGTAGGAAATAACAGCAGGGTAGGAATAACAGCAGAGTAGAAGTGTGATGGGTATTGCTTTATGCAGGAGCATGTGATAGGGTAAGAATAACTGCATGGTAGGAGTCAGTTAGGCATCACTTGAAGAAGGAGCACATGGCAATATCAGAGAGGGAGGCAAGCAAGTTGGATTGGAACGTTGACAGTGTAAGGCAAGATAGGATGGAAGGAGGGAGGGAGTTCCATTCAGACACTGCTGCAAAAGTGAAGGACAGTAGCAAGTCACAGATTTGGTCATATGAGAAGGGGGAAGAGGCAGATCTGAGAGCTCAAGGGGCTTGTCTAAGGTGAACAACTTCACTAAGGCAGGGAGGGGTATATTTATGGATCATTTTATGCATGAGACACAGGGTGGTATACCTCAGTTTAGATTTGTAAGGTATCAAGCCTAGAGCAGGAAGGATGTCACAATGGTGACAGGAGTTGACCCCCAGAGCAAACCTAGCTATTTTATGCTATGCCTGATCCAGGAGAGATAGGGTAGTAGCTTTAGTAGATAGTAATAGAGGGGTACCATAGGTTAAGAGAGGAAGAAGGGAGGAGGAGGAAGCAATTTTAAAGCATGAGGCAGAAGAGAGGAAGGGACAGATGTGATAGAGAAGACGTAATTTTTGGTTCAGGGATTTAACTATTGTGGAGGCATGGATGTTAAAAGAAAGTGTGGAATCTAGGGTGATGCCCAGGTATTTAAAGATGTGGACAGATTCAAGGGCATCCCTATTTAGGGATCTAATATTCAGCTAATCTAATATGTATATCATATAGGACAGAACCTAATCCGGTTGGATACAATTTAGTTCTTTATAAAAAGATATATGAGAAAAGGAGAATCCTCCTAATAAGTATACTATTTGTTCTTCCATACATATCTTAGCAAGTCTATTTTCAGGCATCATCTGAAGATCTACTAAGAATATAATCATTTTACTAAGTAAATAAGATTCAGTTGAACACTGGGCTAATTCTGCTCTGACAAAATGAGCAGAAGTACTTTGAGGTAAACCGACAAATATCGATGCAATGTTACCTTTGATTGACTATCCACTATATATATGAGAAAACCTTTTAATTCCATTAGTTGATGATTGAAGTTTCATTTTTATATATTTTCATGTTGCATAAATGTTATTTTTTGCATCAAGTGTGATATCTACAGTAGTGCCACATACATTGCCAGCTATCTCCAGATATTTCACAAAATTTCTAAAGAGTTTCTCTCTGCTACCACTACTGTAGAAATGTAGAAAGCATTAGATATATCTGGAAATATCACAGACATTTTGGGAGATAGCTGGCAGTGTCTGTGGCTGCTACTGTAGGTAATCATGGGTTTTTACTGTTTCTATGTGGTTATTATTTCAGCTTATTTTGTATTTATGTAGATGTTTAACACTGAACACTACCATTTGAGTTTTATTTCAAATTTTTTTAATTAATATTTTAAAGAACATGTGTCACAATGAATAATGGTAAAACCAGAACTCGAACAAAATTCCAAAAGATGCCTGGCTGAAGCTAATGTTCCCTGGAGATACAGTCTACCAGCACCAAAACATTGAGAACAAGTACATATAACATTAACAGTAAAAGAACAGTGCACATGAACAACTAGAGTTATATTTAAATTTATTTTAATTTGTATTTGTGTTTACAATGTTGGGCAAAGGTATTTACTTTCCTCTGAAATCCCAATAATGATGTTGATATTAATACTGCATCATCAGCATAGACTAAAAATGCCACGGTTTTGCTGTCAACTTTTTAGAGAATGGAAATTAGGATTGTACATTTCTGTTAGAATTGTATTAATGTATAAATTAAATTAAATTGGAGCTAGTATACAACCTTGCCTTACTCCTATGTTCATACTAATCAGATTAGTAAAACCACCTTAATGATTATATTATGCTTTAGACCAGATGTCTTCATGTAATCGTATAATAATATCTAAAAAGGAGGTATTAATTCCATAATTTCTTAATGTTAATCATAAGGTATTTCTCTTAATAGTGTCAAAAGCCATTTTTAAATCTGTAAAACAACAAAATAACCTATGATTCTTGAAGTTTACATATTTATGGATTAAGTGCTGCAGTATATAGCAATGCTGTACTGTACTGTACTGTACTGTAGAGTGTGTTCTTCTAAATCCATTTTGTGCTTCATCTTGTCAAACAGCAAAAAAGTAACCTGTGGAGTTCCACAGGGGTCCATACTTGGACCCCTGTTGTTCTTATTATTTAATAACAATCTTCTACGGATGGTGCAATATTCAGCAATTAGGTCATATGTCAATAACATGGCACTTGTTGCCTCAGGAGCAAATCTATGGGTTTTGGAAACAAACTTCCAGTCATATTTTGACAGTATAAGGGAGTGGTTCACCAGGTTGATGCTTTGGATCAATACAAAGAAAACCAAGGTACTACATTTCTGTATAAAGGGTGAATCCAAATTGCTTATATACAAAAGATAGGGAGCAAACTGAACAGGTACAAGCTTACCATTACATAGAAGTAACATTTGATGCAGAAATAAGTTTCTCCAAGAACATTACTACACTGATTGCAAATAGAAGTAAAAAGTAAGGAGCCCTTAGGCGTACCACAAAATGTTAAAACAGACAGACTAGAAAAACATTATTAGAACAAATTATATTACCATCTTTAGATTACAGAAATTTAAAATATAGGGCCACAAATAAGGAACTGCTGGATAAACTAGACAAAGTACATTATAGAATGGCTAGGTATATACTTAGATTTAGCTATAATACACACCAGTGCTACATGTGATCAAGTTTAGAGTGGTCAACACTTGCAAAAACATATCATAAAGTATGAATAAAACCTTTGCACAAGCTCATGATATATAATCCAGAACATTTCATTTACAGAGTAGCTTTTTGTAGAAAAGTTCAACCAATTCAAGCATCTATCAGATACATTCATGTAAATAAGATCAATCTGAACCTAAATAAAACTAGATTTGGGGAAAAAAACTCAACAACACCAGGCAGCTCAGTACTGGAATATTCTTCCATTCGAAATCAGAACAGCTACCTCCCACTGCAAATTTATTTCTGATGTAAATAACTATTTTCATCTGATTTGTAATTGTAAGTAAACCAGGAAAATTGATTTCATTTGTACAGCTGTATAAATAGAATGCAATTGTATATAAGTTGTTTTGTGTATTGTTGAAATGTATGCTTTTTATCTTAGATGGGTTTTGCAACTTTCAGGACACAAGACTGTCTTGCAAACAGGGATTTTCCCTAACAACATGCACTATCCTGTATAGAAATAACATTTTATATATCTGTCTTCATCTATAAATGTTACTTCTAGGCAACTGGTCTAGTAAGGAGGGTGGTGGGGCAGCAGGGAGGGAGGGGAAGGGAGGTATGAGAAGAAAAGGGTAGGGATGCATCAGGGGGAGGAGGCAGGTGGAGCCCAGTGGAGAAGGGAGGAAAAATCAGAGGAAAAGTGGAGCAGAAGAACAGGGCAGAGGCAGCGGACATTATAACAGGAGTGGAAGGGGGAACAACTGCGCTAGACAAGGAGGAGGAATGGAGAGGAATGGGACAGTAAAAAGGAAGGACAAGGTGAGCAGAACATGAAAACAAGGGTGGGATCCTAGTGCTGGGAGACTCAGTTCTCTAAAGGATCAGATGAGAAAGCAAGGGAAAGAGACAGTCACAAGTTGGTGAAGGCCATGCCAGGCATGACAGCAGAAAGGATGGGTCAATCTGTTCTGAAATATGCTAAGAAGGGTAGGGAGAAACCTCACATAGTTCTGCATTTGGGAAAAAAATCACCTGGTGGGAAATATGGCAGATGTAGTCCAAAGGAGATTTGAGGAGCTGGAGCTGATTTGTGAAGAGGCAGGAAAATCAGTAAAGTTCTCTGAGGGGCTTCCAGTACCCAAGGGGTGAGCAAGGCAGGGATGCAGAGGATAGAATAATTTAACATATGGCTAAGAGAATGGTGTCTGTCCAAAGGGTATGAGCTGGTGGGGAAGGACCTGGGATGGCAAGGATCTCTATGTTAAGGACAGGTTACACTTATATGAGGATGGAAGGAGGATATTGAGACAGAAACTGGGGGAATACTTAGCAAACAGTGAGAATTTAAACAAGAAGAGGGGGTGGCAGGTGGGCAGGAGTCAGGTAGTATCCACAGGAAGTGAAGCTGAAAGAGTTTACTCCTATACCAGCAGCAAGGAACTTAGGAAGATGGAAAGTTTTCTTTATTTACAGGAAATTAAAAGAAAACATACATTTGGGCACACTGGGATGGGTTCCCAGTGTGCCACATGAGTGGGGGGTGGGTACATGATGACAACATGGGGGTTGGACACACTGATATCGAGGGGGAGGGAAAACAAACATTTAGGCACACTGGGGTGGGCTCCCAGTGTGCCATATGAGTTGGGGGGCACATAATGCCAACACAGGGATTGGGCACCATGATAGCAGAAGGGACAACATATATAAATACAGTTGAGCACACTTCGGTGGGCTCCCAGTGTGCCACATGAGCTGGGAGGAGCTACATAAGTGAATGGCATTTCTTTGCCATTCACAACATGGTGGCTCCAGTGGAACTTTGATTGTGCGTGAGTCGTGCATGCATAGTTCTTGCCCCAGAATGAGGAAGTAACAGCCAAAATAGTGTAGCTGTTATTCCATAGAGGCCAATCATGACGGAGTGTTTCAAGCTCCATTGGACTTTCAGAAGGATACTTCCAAAAGTCCAACAGAAGGTTCTACAATCGGCAGTTTTTAGAGCTACAGTTGATCCCAAAACAGCTGCAGGCTCTGCCCACAGCCCTAAAAAGGGGGGAGCTATACCCAAAGGGGGTGGGAGGGTTGGCACAGGAGGGGAGGAGGTGACAGACAGGGAAATCCTGGTGGGAAGGGTACTGGAGGGCTTGAAGGCACTGATGGTGGACAAGGCACCTGGGCCAGATGGTAAACACCCCAGGATGCTAAAGGAGCTGGCAGAAGTCCTGGCAGAACCCTTGGCAGACCTGTCCAATGCCTCCCTGGACTCAGGGAGTGTACTTCAGGACTGGAGGATTGTGCACATGGTACCCCTCCACAAGAGTGGCCCCAAGGATGAGCCAGGAAACTACAGACCAGTAAGCCTCACATACATTGTGGGAAAGCTGATAGAGACAATCCAGAAGGAGAGGCTGGTTTCCCTCCTAGAGGCTGTTGGGCTGTAGGATGGCAGACAGCAAGGATTTGCCTCAGGCAGACCCTGTCAGATCAATCTTGTGCAGTACTATGACTTGGTAACCATGCCAGTAGACAAGGGCCATGCAGTGGATGTCCTATACCTGGAGTTCAGCAAGGTCTTTGATTCGGTATCACATGGAAGGCTAGGAAATAATCTGGAAGGCACAGCAGCAGGAGAGAAGCTGGTGGGATGGATAGTGAATTGGCAGCAAGGGAGACAGCAGAGGGTGGTGGTGGTGGTGGGAGGGGAGCTTTTTATCTCCCAGGGTGGTGACAAGCGGGGTGTCACAGGGCTCTGTACTGGGACCAGTGTTGTTTGGGATCTTCATAGCAGACATCTTAATAGGCATCAAGAGCAAGATCCATTTGTTTGCAGATGACACCAAGACGGGAGGTGTAGTGGATGACTTAGGAGGGTAGCAAGGGTTGCAGATGATCTGGTGAAACTGAAGGCCTGGTCAGACAGTTGGCAGCTGGGGTTCAATGCCAGAAAATGTAAGGTGCTATATTTTGATGCAAAAAACCCAAGGAGGAGATACCAGCTAGGAGGGATTTGACCAACCAAGACGGAGGAGGGGAAGGATCTGA
Organism: Neoceratodus forsteri; assembly: GCA_016271365.2. Taxonomy (NCBI): domain Eukaryota; kingdom Metazoa; phylum Chordata; order Ceratodontiformes; family Ceratodontidae; genus Neoceratodus; species Neoceratodus forsteri. The sequence continues at coordinate 707,624,333 of CM057455.1, forward strand.
GAGTGATCATAATAGGAGCAATGAACAACTCAGCATGGTCTAGAAAGGCAGCTGCAAAGACCAACAGTAAGCTGAATTGTATTGCTAGAGGCACATCCTACTGGAGGGGGAGGTGATGTTGCAGCTATATAGGTCACTGGTTAGAGCACACCTAGAGTACTGCATGCAGTTCTGGTGACCGTAACTGAAGAAAGACATTAGGTTACTAGAGGAGGTGCAGAGCAGTGCAACAAAAATGATCCAGGGTCTGGGGGACTTACCCTATGAGAGCAGGCTGAAGGAGTTGAACATATACTCCCTGGAGGAAAGGAAGGATGGGGAGACATGCTTGAAACCTTCAAATACATGAAGTGAATAAATAAGATGGACATGGAAGGGCTTTTCAAGTTAAAGAAGGGGAGGGACACTCACAGGCATGGTCTGAGATTGGATGGGAAGGTTCAGGAGGGAAATGAGGAGACACTTTTTTACAGTGAGGGTGATGTCTGGGTGGAACACAATGGCAAATCAAGTGGTATCCTGCAGAACAGTGGGCTGCTTCTAAAGGGAATGAGACAGGATAAGGGGGAGGGTCACTTGACCAGGAGGTGGAGGGAAGGGAGAGACAGCTGCATTATAAAGGCTGCTAGCTGCACAATCGAGCAGCCTTGATGGACCATAAGGCCTTTATCTGCTGGCAATTTAGTATGTTCATATATTCATAATATATTTTAATTTTCAATCCAATCTTCCAATCTTGTCAATAATATTTTAGTAAATATTTTTGGTGATGAGTCTATTAAACTGATAGGATAGTACATATATGGATCTGTTCATTGTCAATTTTAATGTATAGGGTATATTATGTTACCTTTCCAAGAATCTGGAATTATTTAATTTTGTATCATAAAATTATAAGCATAATGTAGTACCGGAGTCCACCGTTATGTATAATATTTGAAAATATCACTTGGTATTCTGTCTAGACCCGGCACTTTATTAAACTTTGATTTGTTGATGGCTGCTTAAACCTCTTCCAAATTAATAAAGAAGGATATTGGGTATTCTGTTTTTAGTGATTTGTTTGTCGTATGCAACCATAATTTTGGTCATTCACTCTCAGTTTTACTGTAATACACTTTAGTGAAATGGTGTTTGCAAATTTCTGGCTGAGTATATGAATCTACTGTATCTGAATATGTATTTGTTCCGTTTCCCACCATTAACCAGAAATCCTTAGCATTTTTTGTGATTACTGTATGATAAAATTATGTCCAGAGTCTAGTTTAATGCTTGAGCTTTTGTTGATCAAGTAAGTAATTGCATTCTTTCCTTTTGAGGTTTAATAATTTAAAATTCTTCTTTGTTTTATTATTTTTAACTTGTCTAATCAATCTTGATAGATTCCATTTTTCTTTTATACATTTACTATTATGCCATGTCCAATTCTTTTTTTGATATATTGAGTTTATAAAAAGAAATGCTTCTATATGCTTGAACAGCTCATACCAAGTTGATTGAAAGTTGTTTGCACTATTGGAGTCAATCATTTTCTGTTTGAGTCTATTCAAATAAAGCGACTTTATTATTTGAGCTATGTTATCTATAAGGTCTGAGTTCCACCTATTCCTTTTAGATTAAACAATAATAAATGAAGATCTAACTAGTTTTTCTGCTTGTGAATCACTTTCTAAAAGCAATTGTAATTGTAAATTAGGTGATTCTACCCTTATAATTACTTGTAAATCTAGAACTGTATTTAGTGCTTTGAGGTTAGATGAGAAAAGATCAATTTGAGAAATTCCATGTGGTAAAAAAAAATGTGAATTGTCCTTCTGGGTCACTTTTTTGTCTTTCATTTATTGCTATGTAGTTATTTCCTTTAAATATGCTTGTAATAGATTCCAACATAATTCTGTTTATCATCCTGTGTTTTCCTAATATTGGCTAAATTAGAGTTCAGTATATTTATGTATATAGTAAGTTCTTGATCTATACAAATTGAGTCTTGCGTTGACATCACCTCCGGTTATTATATTAGATTCTACATAGTTTTCTGGTATAGCTGATTAAACGCTTCTCTGCAGTCATGGTGGTTATACAAATTGCCTAAATCCCTGCTAAATCTCTTTAAGATTGAACAGTTCAAAAGATCCATGTAGTCTGCACTAGCAATTAAACTCAATGGTAACTGTTAATTACCTTGCTACATTCACACCCTATGATGACCCTAACTTATTATGTGTACTGCCTGCTGTCAGGAATTTGGCTTTTGACTCAACAGCTTTGTAAGTTGAATGGTACATATACATAGATGTTGATGGCAGATAAGGGCCTATAGCCCACCTAGTCTGCCCATGTGCACATGTACTTAGCTTCAAGTTTCTCTGCAACTAGGTTGTCCCCTTCCTCAAACTACAAGGATCCCCTGATGCCTATCCAATGCATTCTTAAATCTTATAATCATTTCAGCCGCCTGCTCTGGCATTGCATTCTATTTGTTCACCACCCTCTCCGTGAAGAAATTCTTCCTCATGTTTCCACTGAACCTACCTCCCTCCAGTTTCATCCCATGTCCCCAATTCCTGGAACATCTTTTTCTATGAAAGATTGTGTTTTCCTGCACCTTGTTCCTCCCTGTGAGGTATTTATATGTTTCAATCAAATCCCCCTCTCCCTCCTCTCCTCCAGGCAGTACATATTCAGGTCCTTCTGCCTGTCCTCATAGGCTTTGTGATGTCATCCTTGTGTAACCACCCAGTCCTTGGGGCTACTAGAATTGTATCAGTATTATTGTTAGGAAGGCATCAGGTAGCTGGTAGGAAGTTCATTAGGGGCTCCTTACATAATGACATCACTGTTTACTCAGCTAGCCTGAGGGAGGAGTGATTAGGTCATTTAGAACTCTTGTAGCAGCATAAGCCACACTCTGTGGGTAGCTGCTCTGGTGAGCTTAGAATGCTCAGTCTTGAGTTTGATTCAGTGTGAGCTTGAGTGAGGAGGTGAGAGTGGCAGAAGGACTGCCAGTGGGCTCTGAGAGAGGGCCCAGGATTTCTCACCCTAGTCGTGTGTCATTTCCAACTTCCAGTTGAAGTGTTGGAGACAAGATTACAGCAGGATTTCCTGATGTTCTACTCCCTATGAAGTGTAAGGATCTGTTTGTTCTCTGTGGACTCGAGAGGCAACCCCCTAAATGTTCTGTTGTGTTTTCAGCTGCCTTGAATAGGACCTAAAATAGACTGTTTGGACCGGCTACCCAGAAAAGTGCCTTTCATTTTCCTTTTTGGTTGTTCCATGCCCAGTGGATGAAACAAGTTTCTGTGAGTACTGTCATGGAGACTAGATCTCCACATGTTCTTAGGTGAGTGGATAGTCTGGGGTGCATGTGCCCATAGATAAGGCTGGATCGCACCTGTCAGTGCCTGTAGTCTCACCAGTGTGAGTGAACAAAGTTATACTGTGAACCCCAGTGAGTACAGTTTATCTTTTCTGTGTCACCCCAGTGTTGTGACAAGTAAAGTACAGGACCTCTAGTATTTCAATGGGGAATTGGGGTTTCAATGGTGTAACCCTGAAGAATGGCAGAGACTATTGGTTGGGGCCAAGGGTGGAAGGAACGCCATCTAAGTGCTTACAAGGCAATGCTTCCTGGTTTGTTAAGGGCACCAGTATTTCTTACCTAAGCAAGTGGCCAAGCTGCAGATTAAGGTGTGTGGCTAAGTTTTACATATTGCACCTATGTCCAACAAGAGTTCTGAGTTTGTGGTTTATATTCACTAAATAACACTCATGGGAAGAAAGATGTGCATGTGCGTGGCCCAGTGTTCACAAATGCATTTTTGGGAATTTGGGAAGAAGATATTTCTGTGTTGTTCATGAACTGTACTCCATGCAATGACAGCTCTTGAATTTGTACCTGTCCAGCCTGGACCAACCCTTGCGGGTCCACTTCAGCTTTTACTTGCCATCTGTTGAATAAAGCCATACTGCACAATCCCATTTACTGTTATGGACATTCTGATTATTGCTTCTGGTTATGTGGATTTACTGGGACCCCCTCAGCTGGTTAGATCAAGTGTATGCCTAGCAGCCTCCACCCAGGACCTGGGTTGTGTTAATTACACAGGGTTCAAGTTGTTTTTTTCTGTACCCCCACTCCTCTCTTCCTCTAGAAAATGAGCCAGGTATATATCCTTATGCCAAGGGTGATACCTACCTTTAAGTAAGTAAATGGTATGCAGTATATGGGCACCAGTGTCTCCAAATATTTAATTTAAGTGATCATTACAAATAATGGGGGGTATGCACACTAGTTAAAGAAGTGGCCTGGGGGTTACACTTGCAGCATCTTGGTTGCCTTCCTCTGAACTGTCTCCACCCTGTCTATGTCCTTACGTAGGTAAGGCCTCCAGAACTGGACACTGTACTCGAGGTGTGGCCTCACTAGTGTTCTGTATAGTGGAATTATGACCTTCCTTTTCCTGCTGGTGATACCCCTGTCTATGCAACCAAGCATTCTGTTTGCTTTCCCTGACATCTTGTCGCACTGACTCCCAACCTTGAGGTCATCTGAGATGATAGCCCCTAGGTCCCTTTTCTGATATACCAATAAGGTAAGAATCTTGACTGTATCGACAACATTCCTCTGGAATTTACTTGTTTACATTGGTATTTATCTTTATTGCATCTTCATCTCTGACATGGAACCTTTGTAAATGAGCACATGTTCTCAAAGGTAGATTCTGAAACTTTCAGTAAAATAAAATAAAATAAAAAAAGTTCCCCAGGGTCTGCAAAAGATGACATAGAACACCCTGGATGTACAGTAGATAAAGGCTTTTTAATAGCCAAATTCCCAATGCAGCATACAAAAGGTGCATGAGTGAATTCCTTTATGAATTAATATTTATATATATAAAGCGCAAGTTGTATATATTGCTTCAGAGCGCAGTCTAACACCAATGGAATCATGCTAATTAAAGGCAAAATAAGTTATTCTTCATGCTGCTGCTTGAAAATACAGTTTGGCTTTATCAGTTTGGTCGAACCACTTCAGCTTCTAATGAAGTAATAGAAGGTATCTGGTTAACATCGTGGATTTAGTAGCATGGCACAAAACCGTGCGGTGAAAATAGCATCTGTGAAAACAGTGGCAGGGAAAGTATAGCACAGAAATAACAGTGCTATCCCTGTGGATGTTTTCACCTTCTAAATGTTTGCTTGCTAGTGAGCCATTACCATGGCTTAGTGGAAAGAGCAATATGTTATGGATGGCAGCAGTGCCTATGGCCGTCCCAGGTTCAGGTCTCACCTTGCCACATTTCTTTTGTATTTTTTTCCCTCAGATGCCATGCAGCTGCCCCCTTGCCTTCCCTCCCACATGTGCTATACTAAATCCCCCTTCCCAAGCTGTTCCCTCCAACTTACCCCACTCTCTTTCTCCCACCACAAAAGTTGAGTCCACCATGAAGTTCCTCCATTGACTCTGCCCACCCACCCAGCTTACGCCCATTCCTCCACACACCCCCCCCTTGGAGTTCATTATATTATAGAAGAGAGTGTGGGGAAGAGCCCTCATTGGAAAATTATTTTTTGTGGGGGATGTTGTCCTTGCTCTTTGCTGTGAGTACGGTATTGTATGGAATTGTTCTGTCCACAGGACTATAACCTTATTCCATTATTGAATAGGGTAAAAAAAAGAGTACACACAGGGAAGAAAAAGCCTTGAGCTTGGCAATGCATATTAATTACTATAGCTTACCTGTGGCAGGTGGTGTTTGCATGCCACTGCAGGGAATTGATGTGTTTATGGTAATGTGACACAGTCTGCAGCCAGTATGACTGCTGCATTCCAGTTCTAAGCTGCAGTATATTGATTATATTGAACCGCACAACTTACTTACCACATACCAGCATGGCTTCCAAAAGAATCATGGGACTGACAGTACTTTAGTTTGCCTAACCACAGACATCCTAGAAGCATGAGATAATGGCAGTGTGACTGGAGAAGTCTGTTTTGACCTGACCAAGGCCTTCGATCTAGTGGATCACCAGCTAATTATCTCTAAACTAACCTCACTAGGACTAGGTAACTTGTCTCTGTGGTGGTTCTTAGATTACATAGCAGACTGATCCCAGTTTGTGAAATGGAAGGGTGCTCTGTCAGACAAGTGCACCATCCTGCCCATTACTGTTCTCTTTCTCTATGCCAATGAAATGGCAAATAATTGTGGGGAAGCCAAACTGTAGTTTTACTCAGACAACGTGGTTATATATCATAGTTCAAAGAAAGTCACAACACTGCCTGCTCACTAGAGACCTGCACATACTCAAAAACTGGCTACAAAAAAAACAAGCTTGTCCTCAATGGGAAAAAGACAAAAGCCATCCTCTTTGGACCTAAAAGCTTAGACCCACAAAGGCAGCAACGTTTAAATCCTTCTTTCTTTGATGGATCACTGATTGAGGTGGTATCTGGGAGTCCTCTTTGACCAAGATATAACATTTAAGTTCCATGTTGAAAACCTCACTAAATCCTTGCACCAAAATATTGATCTTCTCTATAGATTAAGCCCATACCTCACCAAAGAGTTGTGTCTAAAAATTGCCAACTGCACTCTTCTGCCCACCTTTTTCTATGGCTCCCCAGTCCTATATTCTGTTAGAAGCACAGAAATTGAAAAGCTCAAACCCTTGTGCCATTTAATAGGATGGTTTGCCATAAGGGCAGCTCCTAAAGAACACCACTGCAGAGTGCTCCAAACCCTAAACTGACCCTTACTCAATAGAAGGCTGGTGTTTTCTACACTTTCCCTAGCCTTCAAGCTGAGAAGCAACAAGTCTCTAGAACCCAGTCTCAAAGACCTAATAACAACTAAACCAGATACTTGCCCTCTCAGAACATCAAGTTGAATGCTCCTCCAGATCCCTAAAGTCAGGACACAATCAGGTCAAAGATCCTTTGCTACATCAGTTCTGATCATTGGAATGCTCTTCCTAAAAATTTAAAAGAAAGCTCCTCACTTGATAGCTTGAAAAAAGGCCTAGAGATACACTTATTAGAATGTAGCTCCTGTAACTGTTACCGCTGACAAGCTCCTTGAGAGTGTTGTAGAGCATGCTTCAAAATATTCCTTCTGTGTAGTTGTACAGGGAGCATAACCAAAACTCCAGCAGCAACATGTGGTAGATGAGAACTGATCCAAATATGTACTTGGAAAACACAGTTATTATGTCCTAAGGAATAATATATACCATAAGTTGAGCACTGTATGTATATCGTACTGCAATGTATCCTTGTAACTAATTTTGATCATAGTACTGTGACTGTCCAATTCATTGCTTTATTGTATTCATCCTGTCTGTGAATTGTCTCTGTAGTTAATCCCAGGTCACCCCTGAAAAAGGGCCTCCCACAGGCCAAGTGGGCTTACGCGGTCAATAAAATTCAAATAAGTAAATAAATAATAAATGAATAATAGTTAGTATTTATTGCAGAGCTCAAGGCTTACCCCTTGTAGTGTCTGTTTTATCTCCATGTCAGTTATTACCTTCTTACTGGCCCCATATAATTTCAACATTCATAATAACTCACTCTCCTCCCAGAAAGTTATGCATCCGACAACATAAACTCAAAAAACAAGGTAATACATTTGGGATGTTACATTTACCTTCCCATTGTTTCATCATACATGATGTTGAGTTTTTCTTTTTGTTTGTTTTTGGTTTGTTTTAATTTTTAATATTTTAAATATTTTTGAAGTATTTTTATATTGATTGAACTGAAGTAGCTCTTTTACAAGATGTCAAAATGGAAATGCACTCAGGTAAAAGTTTTCATTGGTTTGCAATAAATGGCACAGCACACCTTGTGTTCATATAAATGCTATGTAATAACTATGCTCTCCAAACAGCATACACAATATTACAGCAGTGAATTGTATTATAAATATTTAACTACAAAGAAAAGATGTTCCCAGTACAGCCAATACCTCAAAAAATTAAAAAAAAATGACAATTAGTTTCAGTTCTGGGGAGGGGATAGTAGCCAGTATTATGCTTATGCTTAAACTACAACCTGGATACTGGACATCAATCCCAATCACCCTGATCAAATCAACACACCATTCAAATTGAATGTTTATTTTAATCATAAATTCTATCATCCAGTATATAATAATCTACATTTTGGGTTCATTGCCCTTCATCAGGAAACTGGTCTCTACAATAAAAATATGTAAGTTACATATTTAAAACAAAGCTATCACAATTTGATTTATCTAATATATATATATATATATATATGTATATATATATATATATATATATATATACACACAAACAATATAGAACCACAATAGAACCATACAGTAGCTACCCACATATAAACCAAAATTGTCACCTTTTATCAGTTCTTTTTTTTACTTTTTCATTTTTTGTTCTCATGTTTGACTCCCCCCACTGTGAAGCTACTAAAAAAAAAGTAATACTAGACCAATTTCAAACACTATGAGCTTACACATATTCACTCTTATTTCATTTTAAATATATTGCTAACCTTTTCTTAGCTGTTTTATATCACACTCTGTTTCCATGCCACAATAATTCTCTGCATTTTGTATTACATCTGTAACAGATTCATACAAATAAATTATATAAAAACAGTGGCCCAGATATTCAAAAGGGTTGCGCCATGAGCAACAGGGTTGCGCATGCTCAAGTCCTACATTGCGCCATTCTGCGATATTCAGCAGGAGGCAGTTGCGCCACTGAAAACAGGTTGAGCAACAGCGCAATGCAAATGAATGCATGCTCAACAGGAGGGGGAGGAACCATGCATAAACTGCACAACCCGATATTCAGTCGGGTTGTGCGGGATGTCACAGGTGCAACCCTCAACCTGCGCCTGCAACACTTTGAGCCAAAAGGATCGTTGAGGGCCACCCACAGGTGAGCTGCTGTATTGCAGGGCGCAACACAGCAGCTGCCACCCGTGGCTGGCCCCCAACTCAGTCCCTGTGCCCACCCACCAGCCCAATTGCGGGCAGAACGTGAAAACAACCCCCCCGCCCAAACATCTCCCAATGCCCGATCGCGGGCAGAACGTATCATGACAACCCCCCAGCCCAAACATCTCCCAATGCCCGATCGTGGGCAGAACGTATCATGAGAACCCCCGCCCAAACATCTCCCAATGCCTGATCGTGGGCAGAATGTATAATGACAACCCCCCAAATATTTCACATCGCCCAACGCGGGCAGAACGTATTATGACAATCCTGAGTTCAAATATCTTCATTGCCGATCGTTGGCAGAACGTGATTCTCGCTCCTCGCTGATCGCTGGCAGAACATATCGATACCTCTTCAAATAGTTTCATTTCAGTCGCTGGCAGGTGTACGAATCAACATTTTTCATGCTCACACGGGTAGAACGTGAAATTTCTTAGTGCTTATCACAGGCAGAATGTGAAGATCTTCAGTCTGCATTGGTTTCCTGGTGGTCCAGTGACGCACAGCCGACGCTGGCAGAATGTCCAGTGATACCCTCAGATCTTCTCTGGTGTTAGTGTCTCTCTGTTCACTTCATTCATTGGCTCCTTACTATTCGCCTTTCGGCAGTCGGGCGGGTGGTAGCATTTCATTTCGCCGAATTGCCGCCCAATCGACTGACTGTCCGGTAGGGGCTGCACTTCACTGGTGCAAAGCTAGAGCTACTGGCGTAGTTTTATAGCCAGACATGATAGTTCAGATTTGTGAATGGGTTCATTCACAAATCTGACTGTCATGTATCGGTATGGCTGCATGCCCATTGGCTCTAGCTCTGCACCAATGGGCATGCAGGCCTACTGGACAGTCAGTCGGTGGGCTGCAGGGTGGCAGGTGGTGGGATGCTGCCGCCCGCTGGCTGCCGGGGAGTGGGGTGGTGGGCTTCATGGTGGTGGGTGGGGGACACTAGACACCAGGAGATGTTTGGGGGTTGTCACTGGACATTCTGCCCGCGATTAGGCATTATGGTCCACTGACCACCAGGAAGATATTCTGGTTGGGGGTCTTTACATTCTGCCCGCGATCGGGCAACTGGGGTTGTTTATGTTCTGCCCGCGATCGGGCATTGGGAGATGTTTGGGGGTTGTTATTATACATTCTGCCTGCGATCGGGCATTGGGAGATGTTTGGGCGGGGGTTGTCATGATACGCTCTGCCCGATCGGGCATTGGAGATTCATTGGCGGGGGTGGGTTGTCAGTATACATTCTGCCCGTGATCGAGCATTGGGAGATGTTTGGACGGGGGTTGTTTTCACGTTGTGCCCACGATTGGTTGCAGGCGCCGGGTCCTCGATGGCTGCTGCCTGGCAGGGTGGTCAGGCTATGAGTCCTCGGGATCGGCGCACCTACATGCTAATGGCATGCAAATGGGGCCATAATCAGATGCAAATGGCCCCCCCTGCGCCTTGCATGAATTATGGCCCCATTTGCATGTCACCTTTTGAATATCGGAAATTTGCACATGGCGCAATGGTACTTGAGCCACCGCAAGTGTAATGCTCAACTCTGACAACTTGCGGTGGCACAAGTTCCACTGCGCCATGCACAGTGGCTGTGGTTGGGGGGTGATATTCAAAGGAGTTGCTCAATAGTGCAACTCCTTTGAATATCGCCCCGGCCACACTCCTGCGCAACTATTTTGAGCAGCACAAGGGTTTGCGCCTCAGAATGGCGCAGTTTGAATATCCGGGCCCGTATCTCTAAACTGGTCATTGCAAATACTTTGGTATATATTGTTATATGATAATCATTAGCATTTCTCTTCTCAGCAAACATTAACTCAAGCTTTTAAATAAAACATCACTTTGACATGAACAGCCTTCTCATCTGTCTTTACTAAGGAAGTGGCAGACTTCATCATTGATGTGTCGTTTGAGTCACCCAGATTGATGGTTCTGGGTCACTTCGGCGCCTGGGTTGATGATGAACTCTCGCAATTTGGCAATCACTTCCTCCAATTAATGATCTCTTTGGGCTTTACACAGGTGGTTTCCACCACTACTCATAAATCTGGACACTCTTTGGACTTAGTCTTTCTCCTAGGGATTGATATTTTCTATTTGGGGGAGGAACCAGTCATTTGGTCACACCATTACACTATGAGGTTCAATTTTAGTACCCCCCTGAAAAGGCCTACCCCTGAGGAGATGGTGAGATACTGCTCTTTATGGGATATTACACCCCAGAGCCTTGCAGCGGTTCTTGACCTCTCATCCCCCGTGCTGGCGAGCAGTAATCCAGAGACCTTGGTGACAGCCTATAACAAGGCTGTTACGTTGGCTCTGGATACTATTGCTCCTGTTCGTCTACACCCCCTTTTCTCTTCGTCCCAAGGTGCCCTGGTTTGATGGGACATTGAAGGAGATGTGGAGACAGGGGTGAAGATTAGAATGCTGCTGGCGCAGATCCACCCTTGATGCCGACCGCCTTAGATTGATGGACCATTATTTTGTCTATCAATCTGCAATCTCCCATAAGAAGGCAGAATTCCTGTCCAGAGAGATTGCAGTAGCCAGGAATCGACCAGCTCAGCTTTTTCTAACTGTGGACAGGCTGTGCAACCCAGCTTGTCTACAAGTTCGGAAAGCTTTTTCACTATTAGATTGTGAGGAACTCGCTCGATTCTTTGCTAATAAAGTGGCCAACATCAGGGCAGATCTGCACCCAGTGGCTTCTAAGGGGGATGCTGTTGAACAACACGAGTTCATGGTACCTCAGTTTTCTTGGTGTTCCTTCAGCAGACCTGATTCCGTGGATGTCATGAGGATTATCCATGGTGTGTGCCCTACGAGCTGTAGTTTGGATACTGGACCAACTTCCCTAATATTGGGTGGTTGTGACATCATCGGTCCAGTCCTTGTGCAAATAGTCTGGTGCTCCTTGGAATTGGGTGAGTTTCCTAGCTCCCTGAAAGAGGCGGTGGTGACACCCCTCTTGAAGAAAGCTACCTTGGACCCTGACTGTTTCACAAATTACAGATCCATCTCAAACCTACCCTTTATTGGGAAGGTCATTGAGAAGGTAGTGGTGGTCCAATTGGAGAACCATTTAACCATCCATGACATCTACGAACCCTTCCAATCAGGATTTCGTAAAAGACATAGCACCAAGACTGCACTGGCTCAGGTGCTTAATGATCTCCTGAGGGCGAGAGACCAGAAGAGATGTTCTGTTCTAGTTCTTCTTGATCTCTCATCAGCCTTTGATACTATGGATCATGTGGTGTTGTTAGCACACCTGAGGCAGATTTGTGGAATATCAGGAATCGTCCTTCGATGGTTCACCTCATTCCTCACTGGGAGATCACAAAGAGTTGTGTCAGGGCTTTTTTCCTCTGGCCCAACATTTTGTTGTGTGGGGTGCCTTAGGGTTCTGTGCTATCTCCCATGTTATTCGCGGTGTATATGCTGCCCCTCGGAGACATTATAAGATGGTATAAGCTGAGGTTTCATTGCTATGCAGATGATACTCAGCTATATCTGTCTTTTGCTCCTGACCAGGATGGAGCTCTCACGGTGTTTAACAACTGTCTGAAAGAAATCCAGGGTTGGATGGATTCTAGCTGGCTGAAGTTGAACTCAGAAAAGACAGAGGTTTTGGCAGTGGACCCGTGCTGTCGGATAGAGGGGTCGCCTGTTGGTGCACCCTTAGGAATTTTTCTTGGGGGTGTGTCACTTTTGACCGCTAAATGGGTGCATAACCTAAGGGTTATCTTGGATGACAGGCTGACACTGCAGTCACAGGTGTCAGCAGTTGTCAAGACTTCCTTTTACCACCTTAGGAATATCGCTAGAGTGAAACACCTTGTTCCGTCTGACGCGTTACCTATGTTGGTCCACGCCTTTGTGTCCTCATATTTGGACTACTGCAACTCCCTGTATTTTGGGCTTTCTGGGGTTGAAATATGCCACCTTCAGCTACTGCAGAACATGGCAGCCCGGGTTTTGACTGGAACCAGTAGGTCTTGTCATATTACCCCGGTGCTGCGCAAACTGCACTGGTTTCCTGCTCGGTGGCAGATCACCTTTAAAGTCTGTTTATTGACTTTCAAAGCCCTACATGACCAGGGTCCAGCCTATCTGAAAGATCTTCTAGTCCTCTACTGCCCTGGCCAATCACTCCGCTCGGCCGATGAGGGGTTGCTAGAGATTCCAAGAGTAAGTCTTTTTCCTATGCTGCTCCCACTCTTTGGAACTCTCTACCTAGTCGGTTATGGCAGTGCACCTCTGTGGAGGAATTTAAGAGGGGTTTAAAAACTCATCTTTATCAAATTGCCTTCTTATAGTATCCTGCATAAGTTGTTGATGAAACTGTAGTTTTTACCTGTGTTTTATACTGAATAATAATGTCTGATTTTTATTATGTGTTTTGTACAACGCCTTGAAAATTTGAAAGGCGCTTTAAAAATAAAATGTATTATTATTATTATTATTATTATTATTATTAGTGTGACTGCATGTATAACGCTAAAGGCCCCTTTGCTTTTTTCTACAAATAAACAAAGCAATATCTCATTATTGCTACTAATCATTTGTAAAACTTTCAAAATCCTATAACCTTTTAAGCCTTTAGTTCTTTACTACTTATGAGCTCAGGCTTCACAGCAACATCTTGGAGGGAGTAAGAGTGCAGGGGTTACTGATTCTAGTTTTAAACTAATTGCTCCTCCTCTGAATCTGGCACTGATGAATGACATCCTTAACAGGCTTAATTACCCGGCTTGAGTGCCAGACCCGCTCTCTCGGCACCATTGTACCATAATACTTGGTGCCAAGGGTACCAGCTCTCATATCTATTTATAACAGGTCATAGTTCGACATATTGATGTTTACAAACCCAAGGTTTCTAACCTTATATGGTTCCAGAATACTTTGAATATTGTCATACATTTGTATAAACACCATATAATCAGGGGCAATGTCATTACTGAATCTAGTAATTTCAAAAACATCTTAAGCTTTTCCTCTTAAAAAGCTTATAAAAAATCTTTAGCGGTTAATTTGCAATATTTAAACTAGAACACGGTTGCTCATGTATAAAGTCCACATGTATTCAGGGAAACAGCGATCACTAAGTTTCATGTTTGCTAATAAAACAAAGGTACTATTTTAGAAAAAAAGAACTTCAGACTCATGAAACCTCTTAAAGAATTGGTTGCCATTCTATAATCTCATTAAGTCCAAACTTTGGATTATTAGTTTGAAAATAATCAATAAGTTTTGCCTCTCTTAGTAACAATTTACTATTGAAATCACCACTTCTATTATTTTTATGTACCTTTTCTTTTTTTATCTTCTTTCTATTTTCTCACTTCTGCAGGGCTCCCAGTGTGGGCATCCAGCCGCTGGCTCCCACCGACCTGGAGGACAGCAGGCTCACTTGTACACGAGGGTCCCAGCACAGCTGACACTAGACCCTCTGATGTGATTCCACCACAGGCCTCCAGGTTGGTGGGTGTGTGGCTATCAAGCTGCTTGGTCATGCCCAGCCTGGTTTTTCACCTTAATCGGTACCCCCGGAGCCGACAGTGCAATGACACACTGCGCTATGCAAGCGTCTTGCCGAACTCTGCCTCTTGCTTACGATGCACCTTGTGCTTCTCCCGGTCTTCACCAGGGGTTACCCAAGTGTGACGTATCCCACTATCCCACCCCAGAGGAAGAAGAGCAGGCTTGGGATGCTCAATCCAACCTCTCCCCTGCCAGTCCCTGGTGGCCTCAGTCTGTTTCCAAAACCAGGCTGCTGGCATGGTGCGAGGTGTGGCGTCCAGCACCTCAACCCTCAGCGCCACCGGACCGGCTTTATGTACCTCTTCTAATCCAAAAAAATGTAGTATAGGTATTTGTTGTCCTCTTTCAATAAAATGTCTCTCAATAGGAGAAGTCAGATCTTTATTGCTAATATAACCCTTATGTTCCCCTATTCTTTGTTTTAAAGGCCTTTTAGTCTTACCAATAATCATGAGGTCACATGGGCATTTAATACTATATATGACCCCTTCTGTCTGGCAATTCATGTGCTAAAGTCACTGTAAAAAATAACATTAAAATATGGATTGGCAAATAATTTTCTGGCAGATTACAGAAGAAGAACATACATTTTCAAATGTGTTTTATCAAGGATTGCTCTAGATTGCAGCTGTGCAAGTACAAGTCTTCTTACTGATCTTTTTCAAATCTATAGAGATGGTTTACCAATACTGAATCATGATCAGTGTATGCCAGTCAGGAATTAGGTGAAAAACCCTCCCTCTCCCTAAAAAAATGATTTGGTGTCATTGCATCTGCTTTCCTATGCAAATGTTCCACACCTTTGAAAAGTGTGCATTCCTAAAATCCTAAATCTGTAAAATTGTCCAGTCTCATTTATTTTGCACCAAAAGCCATATGGTGCTCCTAAAATATCTTTTGTATCACAATATTATATCTGTGACCTCTTCAGCATCTTTCACATTGTGCAAGTTAAACAAAATGCACATTATTTTATACATACACAATGCTATGTCTGATTTTTTTAATACACTGCTCAATTTATGGAAATGTGTAAAATGTGGCAAAAATGGCACAAATTTGCAAAAAAGTGTGCAGAGTGGAGGAAAGGAGCAGGGAAAGGTTCCACCATAAAATTTCATAAAAATGGCATTGCAATCAGAGGTCTTAGTATCCAGTAAACATTGCCTTACAACCACCTATATTAAGCACAATACTTGCCTGCCCTTTGCTGAAAAAGTGTTTAATTTTCACACCCACTGATAATGCTTATTTGAGCGATGCGCTGATACAGGGACCAAATGACAGCACATTGTGCCAGGTCAGTATCTTGATGTGGGGTATATCCCTTTTATTTTGTTGTAAGCCACCAAACTCTTGAGATCTCAAAATGATAACGACTTTACTTGATGTGATGGTTGCACAGTAAAATGTAATACTTTTCTACAAACTGTAGACAAGTGCTGTGCTTATTATAGGTTGTTGTTAAACAATGTTTACAAGATACTATGACCTATGAGTGCACTTCCACTTTGTGGAGTCTTGTGTTATTATTGTGGGTTTTGGGTAACCCTGTGAAGTGCACCAGCCCTTTTCATTGGTTTGCACCAACTAGTTTTTGACTATGAAAGATTCCGCCATGCCAGTTCCTCCAAGTACCAGTTTTGCAAGTAGTGGTACTGGAGAAGGAGTCAGGACAGGGAATGGGAGTCATAGTGGGTGACAGAGTTTATGCTTGAAAGGAGGACAAGGGCTGGATATATTTTATTTATTTATTCAGTTTTGGTGACTGGGTAGGCCAACTGGGCCCTAAAGGTCCCTTTTTCAGGGATGACCCAGAATTAGTTACATAAAGTAAGAAACATGTAGCTAGTACAGTGCATGAAAGAGTTGGCAACATATGAGTACAGTCATGACATTTCACAGCAATGCAACAGCAATACAGTACTTGAAAGAGCAGGCCACATTTGATTACAATCAAGATGTTTTGCAGCAATATGACAGACAGTTCCAAGTAGGTAAGTCTATTGGATTGTCACATTGGGTCAGCTACCTGTAGGCACATCCAATGTGCAAACCCACAAGGACTAGGTCTCTAGGCTGGGATGGGTTAGTATAGAAACAAGAACTGCTGGCAGCAAGTTTACAGCTTTTGGTTTGATGAGAAGGTTCTGGAAGACAGCTGTGGGTACAGGTGATAACATGGCCAAATAAACCATGATTAATTAGTCCCCTGAAGTCCACTGGTTGATCCACCCCTTCTGCAAAAAGAATTTCCTATCTGATTGTCTAGTGAATCTGGTGATGAAACCACCATGACCAATCCAGAAGCATTACAGTTCCCTATGAACCTTTCCTGTGCTTTTGGTTTCCCTGCCTGGGATAGAATAGATCCATCCAGATTTGTAAAGGCATGCCGGCCCCATTTTGTTTTCTGCCTTGAAGCACTATTTGATGCCCCCCCCCCCAGTTCATACATTAGCAGCAGTACCACCCAACCAAGTGCTGCTGCTTAGTGCTCAGTCATCATGCAATGAAGGTGACAGTAAGTATGGGTCTGGCATGAACACTACATTGTCTGTTCATCAGAGGAAAAAGAACAGTTCATGGGAGTACACAGCAGGCTGAGCAGAGCTGGTGCAGGTCAAGGTGTACCTACCCAACAGTTCTACAAAAGCAAGCCAGTAACACCATCATCAAAGCAGCTTATAAAGAGTGCAAGTGAGGAGGAAATGGAAGTGAACCTGTCAGAGCAGGGATAAAGAGGTGAGGAGGTAGACTAGTGGAAGCAAATGAGAAGCAGGAGAAAGGACAGAGGAAAGCATATGATTCCTACAAGGAGGAGGAGGAGCAGGGAAAAAGTTTGAGAAGAGGAAGAGCAGGGGAAGAAGCCTAAGAGGAGAAAGGACTTGAAGAAGCAGATGTGTGAGATGAGGATGAAGAAAAAGAAAAGCTCGAAAGTATGTTGTCAGTTGCACCACAGACTAGTGGTGAGGATGAGTTCACAGTGTGAAGTGACAGCCATTATAAGAGGTGATGGCAAAATAAAAAAAAAAATACAACAAAAAATAGAAAAGCAAGAAATCACGTTTCTCAGGCAGGGAAATCTGACTCCACCCCCTGCCCTCCCAGCATGATCAACTCTATGGTAGTGTACCACCTTTTGCTTCCCTGCCCTGGCCATCTTTAGCCACAATATATCACAGTGGTAGAAAAAATGGCATCACCCAAACTGTCTCCCCACCTCCCCAAGCAGCCCACTCATGTAGTGAAAACCCCAACAAGATCTTCTACAATGCAGGAGTATTTTAAAGATGACACCACAAATCCACTGAAAGTATATTGTATTGCAATCTATGACCAGTCATGGCTATTTGGCTCAAATTTTGGTTAGTGTTGCTCTGGATGATTATTTAACATATAAACATGATCTCCTCCTAACAGCCACATCCATTTGCAATTTTCACTCTGGTCAAAAAAGCTAGCAGCAGCAGGGACAGTTGTGCATGGCATGCAGTGGGATTAGAAGGTTTCTTCAAATAATGCAGTCACCACAGCAGCAAACTGATGCATTCCCTGGCATTGCATTTCTCTGACCACCACTAATGAAACAAACTTCGATGTCCAAGCCATTACATGCCCAAGCAAAACTGTCACCTGCTTACTCAAGTTCTGTCTGAGTGATACAACTTATTAGGGAGATGAGGAGATGATGATGGTCCTTGCTCTTCAGTCATTATCACAAATGACAGCAACTTTTAAAAATTGCTGCATGAAGTGTAGTTCAAATGCAACATTCCACTGTGGTTTACATTTTCCAGTCATATTCCCACCAGTATGTATGAGGCAGTATACATACAGATTATAACAATTCTGAAAAAGGCAGATGGGGCTATCTGCATTTCACTAGTGATATCTGTAGCAGTACAGTAGTGTAAATCAAAGCTTCCTAAGTCTCACTGCTCATTGGATTGTGTCCGAATCAAGTGATACCACCTTTCCTGGCCTCCCTCCACCACCACTAATGCCTTCAGGAGTTGTATTGAAGCAGACAGCCTCACAGAGGCACACTAATAGAGGAATGCATTATCTAGTGTGTCAGTCATCAAGGAGCTGGATAGTGGGGAAAACATTCTATGGTTCATTGAAACACTGCTTGGCATCTTGTACCCTCATTATCTATGGGTGGGAATCTTTGTGATGCATAGTGGCAGTAAAATGCTAAAGAAGATACATTTTGGGGATTTCCCCCATACACCTTGTCTTATACAAGCACTAAATCTGGTGGTGAATCACATTATTTACAAACATGCACAATTAAAAGAAACACAATGTACAGAACATAACTAGATACTGTATTTCCATCACCCCCCCCAAAATTCACTGAGCTCCTCTGCCATTACCAGCTGAAGCACAGTGTTCCTCAACCTTGCTCAATGAAAGATGCTTCCACGTGTAATCTGTGTTCTGGGCTATGGAACTAGATGCTGTGTCCTGTGTGAGATATCTGTCATGGCTGCAGTGGTGTGATCTACAAAAGCTTGTTCCAATTCTGCTACCATATGAACAGGGTACTAAAGTTTCATTGCTAAATTAGCGACACTTATCATGGTCATTCTCATGGTGAGTCCACTTGCATGCCACATATGCTGTTATTTATGATCTTCTACAGCAACCTAACAAAGCAAGGCTGGTGCTGGAGATAGCCATGACAGCTTTGGTGGTGGGGGGAGGAGTGGGTAGTTACGTCAGTAGTTCATCTGAGTCATTGAAGCAGGAGCAAGATGCAATACTCTTTAAAGAAGTGGCAAGGAAGTTTCTGAAACAACTTGCATTTTGACAGCATTAGATCATAGAAACATAACATAGACTTTGACGGCAGATAAGGACCACTAGGCCCATCTAGTCTGCCCATTTCCCTACCTACAGGATAGGCCGCAGATCCTAGTTAACCAACAGCCTATATCTTCCTGCCCCCCACAAGAATTGCCTTATGTCTGTCCCATGCATTCTTGAATTCTCCCACAGTTTTAGACCCCACAACTTCCTCAGGAAGGCTGTTCCATGCATCCACTACCCTCTCTGTGAAATAATACTTCCTCACATTGCCCCTGAACTGCCCTCCTTCTATCTTTAAATTGTGTCCCCTTGTTCTTGCAAGTCTCTTTTTCTGAAAGATGCTACCCTCTTGGACTTTGTTGATTCCCTTGAGGTACTTGAAAGTTTCTATCATGTCCCCCCCTCTCCCTTCTTTCCTCAAGGGTATACATATTAAGCTCCTTTAGTCTCTCCTCATACGGCTTCTCTTGCAGACCCTGCACCATTTAGTTGCCCTCCTCTGGACTGCCTCTATCCTGTCTATGTCCTTGCGGAGATGGGGTCTCCAGAACTGGACACAGTATTCCAGATGGGGTCTCACCAACTGTCTGTACAGAGGGATAACAACTTCCTGTTTTCTGCTGCTGATGCCTCTCCTATACATCCCAGTATACCCCAGCCCTCCCTACTGCCTTCTCACATTGCTTGCTAACCTTAAGGTCATCTGATATGATTACCCCCAGGTCCCTTTCCTGTTTTGTTGTTGTTACTACCTCCCACCATTGTGTATTCTTCCCTGGGTTCTTGTTTCCCAGGTGCATTATTTGCACTTTGCGTTGAATCCTAGCTGCCATCGTCTGACCATTCTCCAACCTTGCCAAGTCCCTTTTCATCCTTTCCACACCTCCTTGTGTATCAACCCTGTTGCAGATCTTTGTGTCATCTGCAAAAAGGCATACTTTTCCTTCCAGTCCCTCTGCAACGTCACTGATGAAGACATTAAAAAGGACTGGACCCAATACTGAACCCTGTGATACCCCACTGGTAACCGCCCTTTCTTCAGAGTGGACTCCATTTACAATTACCTTCTGTGTCCTGTTGTCCAGCCAATGTTTTACCCAGGCTACCACCCTGGGACCCACTCCCAGGCTGGTTAATTTGACTAATAATCTTTTGTGTGGGACTGTGTCAAATGCCTTGCTAAAGTCTAGGTAGGCCATGTCCACAGCCCCTCCTGGTCTGCTACTTTGGTCACCCAGTCAAAGAAATCTATTAGAGTCATCTGACATGACCTTCCCACTGTGAACCCATGCTGCCTGGATCCTGTGCTCCACTGACCTCTAGGTACTTAACTATTCTTTCCTCAGAGTGACTCCATCACTTTCCCTACCACAGAGGTCAGACTGACAGGTCTGTAGTTTCCTGCCTCTGTCTTGGTCCCACTTTTGTGAAGGGGAATCACATCCGCCTTCCTCCAGTCCTCGGGTACCACACCATCCTCCCATGATTTATTAAAAAGAGTAGCCAGTGGTTTCACTAGTTCCTTTCTTAATTCTTTTAGAATTCTGGGGTGAATTCCATCAGGACCCATTGCTTTGTCCACCTTCAGTTTTAGGAGTTCTTGCAGAACCCTTTCTTCTGTGAAAGGACTGGGATCGACCCCCCTATCAAGAGTGCTTCTGTTAATTGGATTAGGCACTTCCCCCTCCTCTTTTGTGAATACTGAGCAGAAATATTCGTTCAGTATTCCTGCTTTTTCACTGTCCCCCTCTGCCCACCCACCGTTCATTCTATTCAGCCTCACTATCCCTCCCTTTGTCTTTCTACACTCGCTGATGTACCTATAAAAGGTTTTATCCCCCTTCTTAACTGAGTTGGCTATCTTTTCCTCAGTTTGGGCCTTTGCTATTCTGACTTCCCTCCCTGCTTCTTTCTGCCTTAACTGGTACAGCTCTCTGTCCTGCTCCTTCTGTGTTTCCTTATACTTCGGAATGCTATCTTTTCTTCCTGACTTCACAGCCACCTCTTGAGAACCATAGTGGCTTTTTCTTTCGTTTTGATTTGTTTGTTTCTTCACACAAAGGCTTGTTGCCTCTGTGATGGCAGTTTGATGATTCCCCATTGTTGCTCCACACCTCCTTCTAGCCTGTTTGCTAGTGCTTTTCTAGGCACTCTCCCATCTTGCCAAAGTCAGCCCTCTAAAGTTCAGTACCCTCACTTTTGTGGCTTGACTCTGTAGCTGAGTTTAGCGTGAAACCACACTGTTTGATGGTCACTTGTCCCCAGATGGCAACCCACTTCTAGATCTGAGATCCTCTCACTGCCCCGTTTGAGAGTATGGGTCTAAGATTGCTCCTCCTGAGTGGGTTCCGAAACTAGCTGTCTAATGCCTGCCACCTGTAGGGCATCAAGAATGGCCTACTCTTGGATGTGGCTGCAGCAAATGTGTCCAGTTAACATCTGGCATATTCAGGTCTCCCATCAACAGTATCTCCCTTTCTCTGCCATTCTAGAATGCCTTCCATCATATCCTTGTCCATTCCTTCCCCTGACATGGGGGTCTGTACCTAACCCCTGTGCGGATTGTGGTGCCCTTTCCAGTCTCAAGGTGACCCACAGTGCCTCCTCTCTCCTGTTTACTCTTTTGTTCAGTTGCTTTTATCCCTTCCTTTACATAGAGAGCTACTCCTCCCCCTCTTCTCCCCTGCCTGTCTCTCCTGTAAGTTATGTACCCTGGTATGTTAACATCCCAGTCATGGTTCTCTGTGTACCATGTTTCTGTGACTGCTACAATATCCAGGCATCCTGGATCACACCTGCTATGTGGTATGGCAACTCTACTGGAGTCCAAATATAAAATAGAGAATAATGGCTGGGTAGGGAGTTATAAGAAGAATTTCACACACCCCTGAGGTGTGGGATGTCACATAAACCCTGAGAGAAAAGCTCGAGGGGGTTATTAAGGCATCTTAGACCGAGAGGGTGTGTAAAATTCAAGTTTTATACACCTACTCAACTTTTATTTTCTATAATTGCTGGCCAGCATTTTTTCATCACAGCAGCTATATAAAATAAACAGAGAGAGCTGCAGATTGAGGTCAGATTTCAGCACAGTCCACCGTCTAAAGGAAGTGGCAGAAAATAAGACTTCCATTTTTGTTTTTCTTATTATTAAAAGCGTCAGTGGAGAAAGAAACATTTTTGTTACATAAAAAATGAACTTATTGCCGACTGCAAGGGGCGGTGAAGTCTGCCGTGATAGGGAATTGCTTGGGGGAAGATTGCTGAGTAGAGGAACACTGGCAGCTGCTGCAGACATGGTCCGAGGAAAACCCGGCACGTGTTTGCTGTTATATCCAGCTGGTAATAATGGAAAATTATAACCAGGTTTGTCTATGGGAAAAATGCTGGCCAGTGCTTATGATGTGTTCATGCCCCCGGACGTATAGAGTATATCAAGTAGAAAGTGTCATGTGCACTTTTGATTGTGTAGCAAAGACAGCTTGAAGAATGTGTCAAAAAGTACATACATTACTGCTTCCCCTCTTCTAATGACTTACTCAATGTTAGTTCCTGGTGTCTGCATGATATGGAAGAAGACTTGGATCATTATGATAATGAAACAACCAAGGATATTTGTGAACTTGTTGCTACTGAATGCTGACAGCACTTAGACGTTCTGGAGGAAAGCCTGAATCTGTCACCAGAGCATTGTACATGATGTCGGCTTATCTAGCATAGCCACTGACAAGCAAAAATGGTGACCCAATCAAATTCTGGCAAGTCAAGCAAGTCATTTGGCTTACACTGACTGAAGTGGCCTTTTCATTTTCTTGAATGCCCTTCAACATCAGTTGCCACTGAAAGATTCTTCATTGGAACTGGGGATATTGCCACACCACATCTCTGAAGGTTAGATCCTGAGAATCTTGAATACTTAGCCTTTCTCAAATTCAACTTACCAAGGATCAAGTTTAATTTTCTCTTTGTTTATTCATGCATCAAACAAGTGACATCTTCTGTTATTCCTATACTAAGGTTCATACTAAGAGTAGTGGTGGGCGAAGTGGCCAAAATTCACTCCACGAAGTGATTTGTGGAATAACGTGGACTCTGCGAAGTACTCCCACAAGGCGAAGCAGAGTACTTCACGTCATGAAGAGGAATGCCAAGTCCATTGAAACCAATCACTTTGCGTTATTCCGCCTTCCCCAAACCACTTCTCCACCAATTTTAAGGAGAAGTGCATTGAAATCAATGTATTTCACATCACTTCACCTTGTTATTGAGCTCCGGTGTGCATTTTGCAGTGCTTCATGGGATTGCAGGTCACATAGGCTCTAAATTGTTCTGCACAGCCTCAGTTCTGTGTAGTGTGTGTGTAGTGGAAGATGGAGACAGTTTCTTCTCAGAACTCTAAGATTCAAATCCTCTAAAAGCTGTTAAAAAAGCCTTTTGAGCTATTTTTTCCCTCAACATTTAGTATATTGATTGTAAGAATCCTCCTGTACTCATATCATTGAGTGTTTATTGATTGTGTGTGGATTTTGAATGTTAATTTAGAACAGTCACTCTGTGTACTGTGAAGTGTGCTTTGGGGGAGGGGCATATGTGTGGTCTAAGTAGATTAACTGGGAGAAAAAGGCAGCCTTTTTGTTTTGGTTATATTTTTCTTGTATAACTGTGGTAATGTACACAAAGTAATATTTTCAGTAATTCTTGACATTTATTTGTTAATTGTTGTGGTCCAGCAGTGTATAATTTCAGTTTGTTTAAAACATTTGGTTATATTACTTAAGGTTTTCAATGCTACGCATTACCTGTAGTGTGTGTGTGTGTGTGTGTGTGTGTGTGACAGTGTGTGTGTGATGCGTGCCATTAAATCAAACACCTTTTATTGTGCCACTGAGTAATTGCAGCAGTGAGAATCTGCTATCCACCGCACCTGCATGAATTTTTTTTATACAGCTTTATGGTATTATTACTGGTAGTGGACTGTTACTGCCGTGCACCACCTCCCCAACTGGCAACAGCTATTCTTTTCTAGATGTGGATTTGTGACTTATGAGCACTGGTTAGGTGTTGTTGTGCCTTTGCATCTGCATCTCTTGAGTGTGAGTGTAATCTTAGTCTGTCTGTGCATTTGCAGTACACCATTAAATCTGGGAGACTTTGCATTTCTTGTTGTGCTCTCATTTCACTTTGTCAGCACTGGGGAGTTTTTTGGACATAATACAGTAGCATTTTGGGGATGCACATTAATTCTGGTGACTGCATATGACCACCACACACATGCTGGAGTGCACCATTAATTCTGGGAGACTTCACATTTTGTGTTACCCTCTCATTTCACTTCATCAGCTTTGGGGGAATTTTCTGGACATAGGACAGTAGCATTTTGGGGATACACATTAATTCTGGTGACTGTGTGTGACCACTGCATGCATGACTGAGTGTGCCATTAATTCTTGGAGACTTTGCATTTTTTTGTTGTGCTCTCATTTCACTTCATCAGCACTGGGGAGTTTTCTGGACCTAAGACAGTAGCATTTTAGGGATGCACATTAATTCTGATGACTGTGTGTGTGACGGGCTGCCAATATTGTTGTCATTTTGCCTTACTTCACATTAAGATGGAATGAGAACACGAAGTAATAATTACAAGGCAAAGTGAACCATTTGTATTGTCCACTCCGGGTAGCGGAGTGACAATGTGAAGTGCCCACTTTGTATTTACTTCACCGGTGAAATTTAAATTCACTGCATCTCTAACTAAGAGTTGTTAGGTGCTAGATGGCATAAGCCCATTATTACTCCTATGTAACCTTTCTTAAAAAATCTCAAACTATCACCATTTAGTATATGCATATCCAGTCTCTTCTTAAATTCCATGTTTGACTTGCTTACTACCACCTCGATTGGTAGGCCATTCCACACGTTCACCACCATTGTTGTGTAAAAATACTTAATTTACTTGTTTACCAATTTTTTGCCTTTTATTTGCAGTGGGTGACCCTGAGTCTGCATTGTTCCTTCCTTAAATTGTCTGTTTAATTCATTAATTAATATTGGATCCTGCATTATGTCAAACGTAAGTAACACATCATCTTGGACTCTTCTAGTATTAAGTGACATTAAATTAAGGGAATGTAACCTTTCCTTGTAACTTTTATTGACTAATCCATTTGTTGATTTTGTGAATTTTCTTTGAACTTTTTCAGTCATGTTTATTTTCTTTTTTTGAATGGGTTCCATAACTGGGAAGCACACTCTAGATGAGGATGCACATAAGCCCTATACAAAGGTGCAATCACTCTGTTATTTGTAGATGTGATGTTTCTCTTAATTGCCATTAACTGATTTTTGTTGCTTTTTTTATTGCTTCTGATGTTTGCATTTTGGAGTTGAAATCATCGGATATATATATATATATATATATATATATATATATATATATATATATATATATACCCAGATCTTTTCATTATTTGTTTTTTGTAGAGGAATGATCAGCATGCAATAATTAGTTTTATTAGTGTTTCCCCATATGTACCACCTTACATTTGCTTATGTTAAGTTTCAGACTCCATTTAATTGTCCACTCTAAAATGCTATGAAGATCCTTTCGTATAACTGATGACTCACTATCTGTACTTGCTGGACCACCCAGCTTGGTGTCATCAGCCTACTTTGACACCCAGCTGTCCAAATGATGCATGAGACTGGCTATAAAGATCTGGAAGAACACTAGCCCCGATACTGAGCCCTGCAACACTCCACTGGATATCTCACCCATGCCAAATAAACACACATTTACCATGACCTTCTGTTCCCTATTGCTAAGCCATTCATTTATCCACTTAATATAAGATGGATTGATGTTAAGATCTTGTAATTTGGCTATAATCATCCAGTGCGGTGTAAGATCGAAGGCTTTTGCAAAGTCAAGATAAATGAAATCACAGGGTACTTTCTGATCAATGATGTAGCTGAGCTTTTCATAAAAAAACATAATAGGTTGGTGGTACAACTCCTACCCCTTTTAAACCCATGCTGTTCTTGATCACAAAAATGTATTATAGTGGACAATCTATCCTTAATTATGGATTCTAGGAGCTTGCAACAAACACTAGTAAGACTTATGGGTAGATTGTTATGTACATCTGAGGTTTCTCCTTTTTTTAAAAATGGGCACAACATGGGCCAATTTCCATTCAGATGGGATTGTTCCCATGAGTAGTAATTGTTCAAATAGTAATTTTAATGGGAAGCTTATATATTCTTCCATTATTTGTAGTAGTTTTGCCAATATTTTGTCAGGACCTGGTGATGAGTTGCCCTTTAATTTTTTTAATCTTACTTAAATGTCTTCTTTGGGTGTTTCAATAGTGTTATTATTTTAACAGTTATTTGTGTTCATTGACCTTTGATCCTTGTTATAGACTTCACAAAAATATGAATTAAAAAGTTCTGCCAACTCTGCATTATCTGTTGCTATTGTATTATTGTGTGTTATCTGACCTACTTGGTTTGTGGGGTTTTTTTTTTTGTGAGTTTATACATGAATAAAAATCTTTGAAATGATCTTTTCTAGCCTTTTATACTAATGTGATTTCCATTTTTTTCTTTGCTTTCCTAATTTCTTTCTTGCAACTCTTTAGATGTTGTTTGCATGATTCAATTATTGTATTGGTAGGTGACAATTTCTGTTTTTTGTATAATTTATTCTTCTTTTTAAGAAGTCTCCTAATCTTTTTATTTTGCCATTTAGGTCATTTAGTGTTGTTCTTATGTTTTCTTCGTTTAGGTATATTTTCATTTGCTATATATATTATGTTTATAACAGTCCACATTTCTTCTGTTGACAGGTATTATAGTATAGTGGTCCAGTCAGTATGTTTCATTTTTTTCTTTTATCTGCCTGATGTTGGCTTTTTCAAACAAATAGTCTTCAGTATAGCATTTTAATGATATCTATTTGAATACCACTGTGTATTTAACAAATTTATGGTCATTGTTACCCGATGGTGGACCAAGTGCACATGATATAATCTGAATTTCCTCAGAACTCAGTACCAGGTCCAATTGATGATTGTTCCTAGTTGGTTATTTCACATGCTGTATTAAGTGGTTATTATTGCAGTTTTCGAGAAATTGTTTTCCAATACTGCTGAATGCAGATTTTTCTCCCAATCCAAATCACCAATATTAATATCCCCAATTATTATTTTTTTTCCATAGTTCACCTTCTTTTTCTATTTCATTGATATATTGTGTGGTTTCAGATGTGCTATGGGGGGGGGGTGACATATAACACCAGCTATTATAGATTTGGAACATCCCCCATGTATTTTACTCCAAACTGATTCCATGTTATTTCCTAATTTAATTGTATGTGTAATATCTGTAGAATTAATTTGCTTAGTAACATTGATTGCCATACTACCTCCTTTCTTATTATTTCTATCATTTCTGTACAGCTTGTAGCTTTCAATATCCATTCCCCATACATACTTTTCATTATTTCACCATGTTTCTGTGATCCCTATGATTTCCTTAGGTGAGTCCTGAAGATTTAATCTGAGCTCAAGTATTTTATGATTCATACTTCTTGCATTAACAAACAGTACATTAATATTGTTACTGTGGTTATTATTGTGCATTTTGTGGCCATATTTAGTACTTGCTTTATTTTATGGACTTAATTGTCCATTTTTCCCCTTTCTTATTAGTTTAAGTCTTTCTTTCTGAGATAGTCAAGAAAATGTTCTGCTTATATTCTTGTGCCTTTGCTATTCAAATGAAGTCCATCATGACAATACAGATCTTTATTTTGATAGAAAGATTCCCAGTTGTTTACATATGTAATGTTTCTTTTGGCACACCAGTTGCTTAGCCTTCTATTAATTCTATGAAAGTTTTGATTTTTCTCCATATGTACTCTAGTTATTGGTAGAAGACCAGATATACTGTAGCAACTTGGCTATCATTCTGTACAAGCTGTTCCCCTACAGAAATCAAATCCTGACAGATGTCCTTTTCATGCTCAGATCCAACATTGTTTACTTGAACAAGCAAAATATTTTTTGAGTGTTTAGGTACTTTAATTTTCCTTACGTTTTTTCAATATTTTCAAAGGAGAAGTCCACCCAGAATTTGCAAAAAAACATACGTTATGCAGTGTTTTGTCATGTATGTTAAGTCCTAGCGTGTCCTTCCCTCTGTCTGTTATTAGGAGTTTTTCCTAAATTAGCCTGCTAGCTGTATGGTAGTTTTACAACCCCTGGGGATGTCCATGACAAATAGGTTTATTGGCTTTCTTTCTCCTAAGATGCACCCTGTCTCATGTGACAGTGACGTAGCCAGGCCCTTTAATTTAGCATATACACTGCTTTAAAATCAGTTCACAACAGCAGAGCTTTGTAACTGTTCTTATCCAGGGAGCACAAATGGCAAAAGTTACAGATTAGCACATACCTGAGAGCTAGCTAACTGGGGTTTCTGTAAGAAAACAACTGCTAAATAGCTTTAATTCATTATTTGTGTTTTCGGTGTGTGTCAGGTCTAGCTAGCAGTAGTAAGTGTTTTCATTTTAAAATGTTATTTCATCAAACTCCACACAACAATAAAAAGCACAGAAATTGACCCAGATTATCACTGCTATAATTAGTAAAGACTGTAGCTGTTTTCTTACAGGACACCTACTCAGCTCTCTAGTATTTGCTAAACTGTAAATGTAGGTACCATCATTCTACTAGAAGGAACTGGGAGTTAAGGCTGATTTTATTATGTGACATGACTTTCATTTATTTATTGTTTTATTTGTTTTGTGTTACAAATGTGAAGTGTCTTTTTTAATAAAGTATAAAAATATGTATGTGTGAGTTATTTAGTTTGGATAATATTTATTTTATTATTTGAAAAAGTGTGATACACTAAATGTGTAGTGCAGTGAACCACTATAAAATGGAATCAATGGGTAGCTGGAATAATCACTGTCATCCTATTGCTTTCATGCCATACCACAGGCAGGAGAAAAGCTGACTTCAAAGTAGTTTGTATTTTTTGGGCTGCAGCTCATACCATACACTTCATTTGTTATATATATATATATATATATATATATATATATATGACAATCTTGTCACAGAGCAAAATCAGCTCTAACTGCTAATAGAATGCTGATACCTAACTTTCATCTTTAGCAAATACTTGACATCTACTGTAACTCAGTGGAGTTTCTGTAAGAAAACAGCTAGAATCTTTATTAATTATAGCATTGATGATCTGGGCAGTTTCTGTGCTTTTATGGTTGTGTATAGTTTGATAAAATGAAAAGTTTTACAATTAAAACACTTCTAGCTAGACCTGATTCACATAGAAAACAAAAATAGTGAATTAGAGCTATTTGGTAACTGTTGTCTTACAGAAATCCCAGTTAGCTTGCTCTCAAGTATTTGCTAAACTGTAACTTTTGCCATTTGTGCTCCCTGGATAAGAGCAGTTACAAAGCTCTGCTGTTGTGAACTGATTTTAAACTGATTTTAAAGCAGTGCACATGCTAAATCTAAGGGCCTGGCTACATCACTGTCACATGAAACAGAGTGCATCATAGGAGAAAGAAAGCCAATAAACCTATTTGTGATGGAGATCCCCAGGAGTCGTAAAACTACCATACAGCTAGCAGGCTAATTTAGGAAAATCTCCTAATAGCAGACAGAAGGGAGGATACACTCGAACTTAACATACATATTAAAACACTCTCCATAACATATGTTTTTTTGCAAATTCTGAGTGGACTACTCCTTTAATTAGGGCCACTGGATAGCACAACATAGTTGTATTATCTTTGTCATCACAACAAACACAGGAATCACAATATTTGATTATAGAATCTCTCAGAACAATTTTTTTCAGACATCCTGATGAGGTTGAGGGGGCAGGGGGAGTATCTGCAAGCATATTGTTCTGTAGTGGTGCAAGCCTATTATTTAGTTCAATATGGGTTGTATTTCTAGGAATGGTCCCTTTTTGTTTTATCATTTTTCTGTCACCAATTTTCTGTTCTGTGCTTGGCTAGGAGCATTTTCCCTACATTTCTTTGTATGCTGGCCTTCTTCTTTTGATGTTGTAGGGCTTTGACTCCCTTCTCTAATTTGTTTTCCTTTTATTTTATGTACTGAAGTGTTTTCCTCCTGTATAATGTTACTAATTGCATCTGTTTGCTGCAAATCTTTTAGGTGCTCTATTTCTTTTAACAGGTTTTCCTTTTCCTTTTCAAGCTCATGTATTATTTCACATTTGATGCATTCATATTCACATTCACATTGTCTTTGACCATTATTGCAGTATACAGTACATATTTCATGTTACACATTTATAGATGGAACCTTCTTCATGTAGTAATGCTAATATAACTGCTCCATTAACCTTATTAGCTTTTGACCCTTTGTAACCTGACATTATTGTGTTACTAGTACTTATGGTTAATCAGACTTTTCTCCCCTTTTATACTGATAACCATCAATTTTGGGTGGTGGGCTGTTCCTCTGCTTCCTCTGTGAATGCCTGCAGATGCCTCTGCTTGTGCTCACCTCCGCTTGCTTTGCTACTTTAATTTATCCACAGAAAACTGGAAGTGACTCCTCTACCACTTCCAAGTCACTCATGGTATTAAAAGGTCCTATTTTGTGGTTTAAAAATAGAAGAAAACAGTGGTTTACCATAGCCTAAAATGCTCCTTATAACCCCAATGACCACAAAAATGTATAGGCTTTTGTTGTAACAAGTTTGAAATGCTCTTGCCTAATGACACTATCAGTGTTCTCTCAGGCAGAAATGACAGCTATCTATAAAGAATCAGCACACCCTAATGCTGGTTGAAATAATTAAAATCACAGCCAGATAGTTGAACAGAGCTGTAACTGCTACTCATAGCTCTTTTTACTCTTCTGCTCACTTTGCTAGTGCAATTTATCCATGGAAAACTGGAAGTAACATTACTGCCACTTCCGATTCACTCGTGGTATTAAAGTCCTATTTTGTGGTTTAAAAATAGAATAAAAATAGTGGTTTACCACTGCCCTAAGTGCTCCTTATAACCCCAGTGACCACAAAAATGTATAGGCTTTTGTTGTAACAAATTTAAAATGTTCTTGCTTAATGACACTATCAGTGTTCTCTCAGGCAGAAATGACAGCTATCTATGAAGATTCAGCATACCCCTCATGCAAGTTAAAATAATAAAAATTACAGCCAAATAGTTCAACAGAGCTGTAATTGCTGCTCACAGCTCTTTTTTGCCTACTTCCTCCTGCTGGCATGTCTCCCCAGACAGTCCAACTCACCACTCCTAGCAGTAGTGGTATAACTTCTCCTGATGACATTACACCAACTTACACATTGTCATCATCAACAAGCTCGATATATTTAGGTGTGCCACTAAGTACATAGCGTCGGTATCCATTAAATAAGACCTGCCACCTCACCACAGTGAGTGGGCAGTGATGGAATGAGTGACCAGTTTGGCTGCACACAGGCATTCTAGTCAGTTAAATACTACAGCTTTTTGTTGCTAGCAGGTAGTGTTTGTTTCAAACTCCATTCAATTAATGCAAAACAGTGAGAAAGTGTAAAATATAATTAAGATAAACTCAAACAAAATATCCATCCATTGACCTGAAAATATTGTTAAGGGCAATGAAATGATCTATTTTAATGTATTTTCCTTTGTTTTTATTTTGTATGGTTTTAGATGGATAACTTTTTTTGGAGGGGGTATTATTATATAGCTTGAAAATTAATGGAGTCAAAGAGAAATACACTAATTGACATTGGGGTAAAGCACACACAATATGGGGTATATGCCTTGAGGTCAGCAATGAATAGTAATGATTACTGTGGCTCACACTTTATTTTGCAGACCTTTTCACAATACCTCTAAGTAGTTATCCACAGCAGATGAATGACAACAGCGCCTGCCTTAAGAATGCTATGTTAATTAATATCCTTTGCTAAACTCAAGGCTTCTGACACTCCCCCCCCCAAAACACACACACACACATTTGTAGTTTAATGTCTGTAATGGGAGCCAAAGTTGTTCAATGAAATTCTCAAAGCTAAACTGAATTTAAAGGCCACAAATTGAAGTCAAACTGGAGCTGTAGGTGGTCCACTTCTCTCATCCTTGGACCACAAATGGCACATTGGGATGCCATGAACAGAGCTGAAAACACATACCAGACCAGGGAGTCAGGAAAGAAAAAAGAGATACATTCACAAAGAGAATAGGGGTAAGCAAATATGAACTGGGAACAATACAAATGTTCACACTGGTTCAGTTTGTCCTTCCTAGTGTCTGAAATCACAAGAATCAACTTGGGAAATGTCTACTCTACTTCAGTGCAGTAAAGTTCCAGAAGAGTATGGTTCAAGACATGATTCCACAGATTCAATGTATGAAGTCATCTCTCTAGGACCATTCAAGAATGAGACTAATCTTGTTTTCCATTCCCTTTAAGGTCTTTTCTTTTTAATTTTATTTTTAAATTTTTGCTGGAAGAAGCACACTTAGACAAAGTATATTTTAAGGACCATCACAGGAGCATAAGGAGGGTAAGTTACTTCCTTGGGGTCACACAGTATGCATGTGGTGGTTGTGGGTTTCAAATTTCTGCCTGCTGGGGCCCTGTAC
This sequence comes from Neoceratodus forsteri, assembly GCA_016271365.2. Classification (NCBI taxonomy): domain Eukaryota; kingdom Metazoa; phylum Chordata; order Ceratodontiformes; family Ceratodontidae; genus Neoceratodus; species Neoceratodus forsteri. Next base: position 707,657,360 of record CM057455.1, read on the forward strand.
TAGGTTCATAGATTACTGCTTTAACTCTGTGGGTTATTCTGCCTAAATTGACGTGAATCATTAGGAAATTAGGTTTTACTCCACTGCTGCAGTGATTTTGCATACTGTATTGATGAAGAAAACTGACAGGGCAACTTGAGCAGCTAGACAACTCAGATTTAGTAACAAGGTTGTATCACAGATGTTGAAAGATACATTGGTTCCTGGTTCATGTTTCAAAATGATTAAAACATTATTGAATCTTCAGCTGTTTTATGTACTGAATCTAAGCAGTAAAGAAAACAGATTTGGCAGTTGAAATTGAGCTCCAAAAAGTGAAAGGTGAGGCACATAGGGAACAAGAACTGCTGAACAGAATATTGGATAAGGAGAGTTAAGTGGGACACTATTTCTGAGTAAATGGACATATAAATCATCATAAATGACTCCCTAAAACAATCTAGGCAATACAGTAATGCCTACAGCAAGGCAACCAAAATGTTGGGATGAAGTTGGAGGGGTTCTGATGGCAGAAGGAAATAGGTAATTCTGTGTCTTTGTAGATCACTGGTGAGGACCCATTTTGGATATTGTGCCCAGTTCTGGAATCCTCACTTAAACAAAAACAGGCTGGAGTCCATGCAATGTAGGGTAACCAAGATGATTAGGGGCAACAGAGCAACTCCTATGCAGATCTGCTTAGGGCTTTGAATGTGTATTGGTTGTAAGCCAGAAGGGAGAGGTGATATGAGCGACACTTTCAAGTAGAGGTATGTGGAACCTGAGGGGGTGAAACTGAGCTGTTCTGAACACATATGGCTTGGTTTCCATGAGACACATGCAGAATCTTACTGGCTCAGCTTGGATCTCTGAGTTTCTTTCTTCTTGTTCAGCTCCTGCCTTTCATGTGACAGGTGAGAGCTGGTGAGTTTCACAGTTCAAATGAAAATACTGTGGTTTGAGCATGCTCAAACCAGAGTATAGCTGGAAGAGCTCTCTTCCTCAGTGCCATTTGAGTTGGGCCACTAAGGAAAGAGGAGCTTGTTCAATTCTTGAGTGAGTGAGTTAGTGAGTGAGCAGTCGGGCAGTTGGGAAGGGAAGGGTCTCCGACCATGGTCAGAGTGTGTGGAGTAGTTGGGCACTTGTCAACAAGAAAAGATAAAATCAGCATTAAAAAAATTAAAAACAAAACACTGAGTAGGTCGGGTGGGGACTCGGGAGAGATGTGGGATAGGGACTGGGAAGCAGGGGAGCAAGTAGCCATGTGGGAAGGGAAGGGAAGAATCTCCATGCCGGAAACAGTTTCTGTGCATACCACCAATGAAACAGTGATTCAGAAAACTTTGTAAAAGAATAATAATAACAAAATAAAATAAAATGGAGATGGTCAGGACTTATGCCAGGGACTCACTGTGTGTGTGTGTGTGTGGTGGTGGTGGGGGGGCTGCAGTGTAAGAACTTTGTGTACTATGAATGAGCTTGGTGGGACATCCTGCAGCAGACAATTCCAAATTGTCCAGTGTCTCCACTTGCATACTGTGTGACTCTAAGCAAGTCACTTAACCTCCCCAGTGCTCCTAGATCACCCTTGAAAACAGGCACCTGTGCCTAGTGGACATAAGTTGAGAGAGTAGAGCATTGACTGAGCTTATTCAGCTCAGCAGGGATACAGGCATACTGTGAGGTGCTGGCTGAGAAAGTCACTTGTGTAATAACCCCCAAAGCTCTGTCAGAGCAAGCAGTGTCACCAGCCATTTTCACATAAGCAGGAGTCAGACAGGATGGGCCATATTTTTTTTTTTGTGTGTGTAGTACAGTCAAATAAAGGCTTGTGTGTTGCATCACGTGTGAATAGTTTTGGAGGGAGAGGGCAGCCCAGCAGTTGAGTAGCCTCTGTCTGCACAATGTCACCAGCTATTTCCCACACAAGCAGAAGTCAGGACAGGAGGACCATATTTTTGTTTTGTATAGTCCTGTCAAATAAAGACTTGCATTATATGTGAAAGGTTTTGGGGAGGGGGTAGCCTGGCCTTTGAGTAGCCTCTGTCTGCACAGTGATACCAGACATTTCTCGCTCAAGCAGGAGTCAGGATAAGAGGACTATATTTTTGTTTTGTATAGTCCTGTCAAATAAAGACTTGCATTATATGTGAAAGGTTTTGGGGAAGGGGCTGCCTGGCATTTGAGTAGCCTCTGTCTGAACAGTGATACCAACCATTTCCCATACAAGCAGAAGTTGAGATAGGAGAACCATATATTTTTTTTGTGTAGTCCTGTAAAATAAAGGCTTGCATGACATGTGAAACATTTTGGAGTGGGGGCAGCCTGGCAGTTGAGAAGCCTCTGTCTGTACAGTGTCACCAATCATTTCCAAAACAAGTAGGAGTCTGGACATGAGGACCATATTTTCTTTGTGTTTGCTTGTCAAATAAAGACTTGCATCATGCGTGAAACATTTTGGAAGGAGAGAGCAGTCCGGCATTTGAGTAACCTCTGCCTGCACAGTGACAGCAACTATTTCCCACACAAGCAGGAATTGGGACAGGACAACCATTATTTTATTTTGTGTAGTCCTGTCAAATAAAGGATTACGTCATATGTGAAACATTTTGGGGAGGGGGAAGCCTGGCAAAGGAGTAGTCTCTGTCTGCAGAGTGCCATCAGCCATTTCCTGCAAAAGCAGGAGTCAGGACAGGAGGACTACATTTTTTTGTGTAGTCCTGTAAAATAAAGACTTGCATCACATATGAAACATTTTGGAGGGAAGGGGAAGCTCTTGGCAGTTGCATGGTAGCCACAGCTTGTAGTCTTGCTGGTTAACCAGTTCATATTCTTTGCCTTGAGACATGTACTAACTACTCACCATCATTGCCACCTATTTCCCCAAGGTGACTGAGAAGGTAGTATGGTTAGGTACTGGGTTTTTTCTTGGAAGGAAGCTGTCTTCATTAATGATCAGCAACTATTATTAAATAATGATGGAAAGGAGTAGGCCTATGAAACAAGTTTCTAAGAAAAAGACAGCAATTCAGGAGAAAAAAAAGTAATAAAACTAAGAAGTGCTTCTTCTTTTACAGTAGGTGCAACCTCTTCTTTACCAATTGAAGCTTCATCATGCTCCAACTCCTTGGCTTCTGAGATCTCATTGTATTTGTCTGCTGCTGCAGCTGATACCCAGTTAACAAATACAGGCCAAGTAAAAGGCAACAAGAAAGACTTGGGTGCTGAACCAGTGACTAAGAAGAGTAGCTCTGCCAAAGGTACAGTTATTAAAAAAAAAGCCTCTGGCCAGAACTGATAGGGCTGCAGCCTAGGAATCTGGGGTAAACATAAAAACATAGACATAGACTTTGATGGCAGATAAGGACCACTTGGCCACCTAGTCTATTGATTATTTGTTTGCTTTTTTTATATTTTTACACCACATTTTCAACATAGCCTTGTTATTACCCTGCCTCATGAAGAAGGGCAGAGAAAATGTTCAACTCCTGGATTAAGGTGATTTTGTGCAAGTACTGCAAAATCAACTTTCAGGACACAAAAACACATTTTGGGTAGGAGTTGAAAAATAACAACTGTCACATACATGCGGTGCTGTAAAGAAATGGCTGTGCTGTAAATTTGAGGTACAAATATTGAAAATTACCAAAGTTACGAGTCTGAATTTGCAAAATTCAACATATGCTCATAACTTTATTGTTTTTCTAATATTTTTACACCAAATTGTCAGCATAGCCTTCTTATTACTCTACCTCATGAGCAAGGTCAGAGAAAATTTTCTACTCCTGCCGAAAGGTGATTTTTTTTTATGCAGGGCCTGCAAAATCCCCTTTTGGGATGTAAAAAAAAACATTTTGATCAGGATTTGGAAAATGACAGCTGTCACATTCATGACATGCTATAAAGATATGGCTATGTTGTAAATTTGATGTATAAGTATTAAAAATTACTAAAGTCTTGAGCCTGAATTTCAAAATTCAACATATGCTGATAACTTCATTGCTTTTAAATATCTTTACACCAAATTTTCAACATAGTCTTGTTATGACACCACCTCATGAACAAGGGCATAGAACATTTTCAACTCCTGCCTGAAAGGTGATTTCGTACAGCGCCCATTTAAGTTGCCCAGCATCAAGTGTCTGCTCAGAAGAATATTTAGCACTGCTGGCTATGTTGCTAGTAGTAGGATGAGAAAACTCCTTCCAGAAAATGTTGAAATTCTAACTTTTATTAAACTAAACTATGATGTATTTGCAGGATACTCAGGGTCACTTCCAAAACACTGGTCAGACAGCAGTGATGATGAGCCTATTAGCAGTGATTTCAAAAAAGATTAGTACTACTGGCTAAGTACTGGGGGAAGAGAATGTTGCTTCAGCCTGTCTCTCATGTCCTTCATGTCCTGCTTATACCAGTCACCATTTTATTTGTTCCACTGAACTGCTGTCTAACAGGACTACAAAATCTAGGGGCTACTCTCTGACTCTATGGAACATATGAAAGAATTTAACACTAACACATTTTTCTTCAACCTTTTATTTGTAAGGTTAACTTAAATTTTGTAACAACCACACAGGAGTGTGGTGTGCATATTTATGGAACACATACAAACAGAGATGAGAAAGAAGTAAGTGCCTTTGCTGGAACCCAAGCTGGAATACTGTTCTGATTGCACTAACCAGTTGTGCCATTGAGACAACTGGAACCAGGGCTCTCCCCGAGCACATTAACCTTTCTCAAATGCACAAAGCCACTCAAAAATTTGTAGATTACTGTTTTGCTATCTGGTAGATGGCTTCCAGTTATGTACTCCATGCACCAAATCTCTGTCTTGGATAACATCTAACCCCATTCTGACTTCAGACTGATCTACTGCTCTTGAATTAATAGTCATCTACCAAAGAAAAATAATTACAAATACTTCATAAAAACTGGGTATTCTCTTTTGCAGATCACAATGCTACCTCAGTCTAACTTTTCATGGTGTAGTACTTCCAAAAAAAAAATGTAGCATGCATGCACATCCTAACTGAGTTAAAAAAAAAGTATCAAAACTGTGGAGGCCCATTGCTGACAACACAAACAACAAAGTCGGCTGATCAAAAAAAAAGCACCAGTTCAAAAGAGTAGGTGGAATAGTCCAGTGTATTCCATGTGTGCATGCTGCTACCATTAAAAAAAAACTCCTCCCAGACCATCTTCTGTAATTTTCTGTGTCCTCCTGTCCTGTTACCCTTCTTCTGTCACCAAATGTGTGTGTGTGTGTGTGTGTGTTTTATTCTTTGATAACCAGGTAAGGACCACTAAGCACATGTGCCTGTTTTCAAGGGTGACCCGGGATCACTGGGGTGGTTAAGTAGTAACTTGCTTAGAGTCATACAGTATGCCACATCAAAGTTTACTGGCAGGAAAGAAACTCTGTTGAGCAAGCTCATTTACAAGGAGGTCCTGAGACGAGTAATGTGCAATGCATGTACTATAAGCCAAGATCAAACATATAACAGGAATACACAGGTCAATATACATTAACATACAGCTTTCTAAGGGAAATATATACATGGAGTAGGATAATTTACAAGGTTAAGTCATTGTGGAGCAACAGTCAGGCATACAGCTTTAGAAGGGAAAATATATAAATGGAGCAGGGTAATTTACGAGGTTAAGACATTGCGGTACACAGTCAGGCATAAACAGTCAGGTAGATGGCATAGTTAGTAGTAGGCAGTAATTAAAACTTCCAATAATAAAAGTAGCGATGAGAAAACCTGGAAATGATGGTATAGGATTATAGGATAGAAGAGAAGGAGGAATCAGCCCTAATTAATGGGGAGGAAGTGGAGAGAAAGGTAGACCAGAAAGGGATAATATTGGAGAGAGGGGGAGCCAGTATTGTCAAGAAGATTGGGGGGGGGGAGGATGGCCCTGAATGGTGGAGAGGAGGTGGAGTGGGTAGGTAGGCTAGGTAGGGTAGCTGTGGTAAGGGTGGATAGGGAAGAATAATGTGGAAGGCTAGTAGGGTAGTGGTCAGGTAAGTAGAGATCGAGGCGTGGGGGTGTAGTTCTGGTAAGATGGGGGGATGTGGAGAAGAGGAGGGTAGGTGAGTCAAGGTAAGTATATGGGGAGGGGACCTTCAGTGAGGTAACCCATGACGATGATGAGAGAGGGTGATGGCAAATGGACAGTGTAGAGCATAATGGTCAGCAGCATTGACAGGAATCACATAACTTGCTAACAAGTAGTTTTTTGAAACTGCTCGGGGGAGTAGCTGATGCAGCTTGAGGATAGACTGGGTTTTGTTCCAGGACACTAGTAGGGCATGAATTATGACTGAACCACCAATATGGGTGTGGATGCTAGGGACCTGCAGCGTAATGTAAGTGATATTACGGAGTGTGTATAAGGGGAGCTTTAGCAAGATATAACCAGGTGAAGGAGTGAGAGAGCCATCTAGTAGCTAATGAAGTCCAGCCCAGTGAGGCATAAAGGTAGCAGTGGTGAGTGTGACAATGAGCATTTGAAATGAAACGTTTTGCTCTGTGGTATAGTGTATCCAATTAGTGAAGGAGGGAGTCTGAATAATGGCCATAAAGGATGTCTGCGTAGTCGCGGAGCGGCACAAAGATTGCGTGGACCAGTCAAAATCTGGCATCAATGGTAAACAGAGATTTATTCCTATAGAAAAATTCAAGTTTCTACCATAATTTTTTAGCAAGGGACGTGATATGCACAGAGAATGTTAGATATTGGTCTTGATTGCAGCCTAAATATTTGAAATTGCTAACTACCTCAAGGTTGTCTTTAAGAAGGGTCTTTATATGGGGCAGGGATAATAGATCCCTTGAATGGCAGTTTGAAGGTTGGAATGGAAATACACGACCTTCGGTTTTTTTTGCATTTAAAAGAAGTTTAGACTGAGCAAGGTTGAGCTGAAGATGGTCAAATTCTGACTGGAGCTCCAAGTGGGCTTCGGCTAACGAAGGTTTGGATGTATATATTATCGTGTCATCCACGAAAAGGTGCAGCTTTGCTTTGTTTATGTTGTTACCAATGGTGTTGATGTATAGCATAAACAAGATGGGATCAAAGATCAAGCCTTTTGGTATGCCTCTTAAGAGAGGAAGGAGTGGGGAAAGGAAACCACCTGCTTTCACTTGTTGCATTCTATTTGTCAAGTAGCTGTTGAACCATGCTAGTGAAGGTCCAGAGATGCCATGCCATTGGAGCATGTCTAGGAGTATAGCATAATCAACAGTATCGAATGCTTTGCTAAGGTAAAAAAAAAATAAAACGCTCCTTTGACTTGTTTTTTGTCCATGGCCTTGAACCAGTCATTAGTACTGAGGCTAGTGCTGATGTGGTGCTGTGGGCTGGTCTGAAACCTGACTGGTTTGGAGTTATTAAGCCATTTTTGTCAAGATAGTCTCTTATTTGAACATTTACCAATGTCTCAAGTAGTTTAGATAGCAAGGGAAGGATGGATAGAGGGCGGTAGTCATTTAGGTCTGTGGGATCACCTGACTTAAATAGAGGAAGTACCTGGGCAGTTTTCCATAGGTCGGGCATGGCACCAGAGCAGATGGACATATTAAGCAAGTGCAGTATGGGGGCTGTTAGGAAGTGGACGCCAGTTTTGATGAAGTAAGAGCCTATGCCATCAGCACCAGCACCTTTGTTGACATTTAGTTGAAATAAGAGGTCTTCTACTTCTTTGAACTGGAAGGGAGTGAAGGAGAAGATACTGCTTGTCAGTGGAGGTGAATGTCTGTGTACGATGGATGCTAGAGTGGCTGTTTTTGAAGTATCAAAAGCAAGGCCAGCAGTGGAGTAGTGATTGTTAAAACTGCATAGTATGCTAGGTTTATCAGGAAGGGTCTGACCATTACGAGAGATCTTACTGGGTAGTGTGGAGGACGGATTATTGCCTTCCGTTGCTTTAATGATACTCCAGAATTTTCTTGAGTTTCCCTTTGCAGAGCTTAAAGCAGTGAGGAAGTAGGAAGCTTTTGTGGCCCGGATTTGTTTTGTTCACTCAGTTCGGCAAGCTCTGAAGGCTGCCCAGTCCGCTGGGAGTTTGGTCCTTTTGGCTGTAGCCCAGAGATGATCCCTTGCTTTTGTCTAAAACTGTGGGAGAATTCAAGAATGCATGGGACCGACATAAGGCAATTCTTGTGGGGGGGGTAGGAAGAAATAGGCTGTTGGTTAACTAGGATCTGCGGCCTATCCTGTAGGTAGGGAAATGGGCAGACTAGATGGGCCTAGCGGTCCTTATCTGCTGTCAAAGTCTATGTTTCTATGTTTCTATGTTTAATGCGGCCTTTAGGACAGCAGTGAACCACAGGCAAGAGTGCTTCCAGGTTCTACATTTTAACATAGGGGCTTGTTTATTGACAAGAGCACCTAATGTGTTGTTGAAGAGGGTGGTTGCATTGTTGATGTTTGTGGCTAGATAAAAGTTGGCCCAGTCTATATCTTTGAGGTCTGCTAAGTAATGAGGTAGATTGAACTTGCGGAAGCCCCTTTTCCAAATGAATCTATTTACCAACTTGAGTGGTTGCTGCCCTCTGACACAGGCCCCAGCACGGTGGTCACTGACATCATTGTGGAACACTGCTAAGTGTGTGAACTTGTGGGGCCTGTTTGTAAGAATGAGGTCAATTGGTGACCCATTTGAGGGTCTTATGAGGTTTGGACGAGTGTGCTCTGATACAAGTTGAGTGAAGCCATCCTCATCACAGAAGTCCTAGAGTTGTGAGCATTTGTTACAGGCTTTGTGCCAGTCAAGACTGAAATCACCAAGGATGATTATCTCATTCTATCTTGTGGCTGTGGAAAATGAAACCCACCTTTGCTGGACTAAACTCAGTCACAGCTCGTTGCTCTAACCGCTAGGCTACACTGCTATACTCAACAGTTACATTGCCTCTGCCTTTGTCCCTATATTCAGTGCATCTTGTCTCCTGTCATTTTTGCTAGGAATTTAGACTGCAAGCAAATAGAACTATGTGCCTAATCTACTTTTGCACTGGATCAAAATAATACATAATTTCCTGTGAACTTACTGACAGCTGCACTTTGCTACTGTAGCTGCTATACTATTAAACTGTTTTTCCACAGAATTTAACCTGTGTTCATTTATTTTATACTTTAAAATGAAGGCACAGGCCACGTTGTATGTTGAATGAATATTGGCCATGAATCCAAAACCAGAACCCAAACCAGAACCAATACCAGGTGTGATTTGGCAAAACAAAACCTTCCCGGTTTTGCACACCACTACTTAACATAGAAACATAGAATTTGACAGCAGATAAGTACCACTTGGCCCACCCAGCCTGCACATGTCCCTACCTAATGGATAAGCTGCAGATCCTAGTTAACCAGCAGCCTACTTCTTTCTAACCTCACGCCCTAGAATTTTCTTATGACTGTCCCATGCATGCTTGAATTCAACCACTGTTTTTGACTCCACAATCTCTTCCGGAAGGCCGTTCCATGCATCCACAACCCTCTCTGTGAAAAAATACTTCCTTACATTACCTCTGAGCCACCCTCCCATCTTCAAATTGTGCCCCCTTGTTCTGGCACACCTCTTTTTTTGAAAGATGCTACCCTCTTGGACTTTATTGATTCCCTTGAGGTACTTGAAAATTTCTATCATGTTCCCCCTCTCCCTCCTTTCCTTGAGGCTATACATATTAAGCTCCTTTAGTCTCTCTTCATATGTCTTCCAGTGCAGACCCTGCACCATTTTAGTTGCCCTCCTCTGGACAGCTTCCATTCTGTCTATGTCCTTACAGAGATTGGGGCTCCAGAACTGCACGCAGTCCTCCAGATGGGGTCTCACCAGCTGTCTGTAAAGAGGGATAGCAACTTCCTGTTTTCTACTGGTGATGCCTCTCCCTATGCATCCCAGTATCCCCCCAGCCCTCCTTACTGCCCTCTCACATTGCTTTCCCACCTTTAAGTCATCTGATATGACTACCCCCAGGTCCCTTTCCATTTTTGTTGTTAGTATCTCACCCCCTATTGTGTACTCTTCCCCTGGGTTTTTGTTTCCCAGGTGCATTACCTTGCACTTCTTAGCATTGAATCTAAGCTGCCATACATTTGACCATTCCTCTAACCTTGCAAAGTCCCTTCTCATCCTTTTCACCCACCTTGTGCATCAACTCTGTTGCATATCTTTCTGTCATCTGCAAAGAGACATACTTTTCCTTCAGTACCTCTGCAATGTAAGCATAAAGACATTGAAGAGGATGATCAATACCAGACCCTTGCAGTACCCACTAGTAACCCCCTTTCTTCAGAGTGGGCTCCATTTACTATTACCCTCTGTGTCCTATTCTCCAGCCAATTCTTTACCCAGGCTATCGTCTTGGGATCCACTCCCAGGCTGGCTAACTTGTATATTAATCTTTTGTGTGGGACTGTGTCAAATGCCTTGCTAAAGTCTAGGTAGGCCATATCCACAGTGCCTCCCTGATCTACTACTTTGGTCACCCAGTAAAAGAAATCTATTAAATTTGTCTGGCATGACGTTCCCGCTGTGAATTCATGCTGCCTTGGGTCCTGTGCCCCTCTGGCCTCTAGGTACTCGACAATTCTTTCCTTCAGAAGTGATTCCATCATTTTCCCTATCACTGAGGTTAAACTAACAGGTCTGTAGTTTCCTACTTCTGCCCTGCTCCCACTTTTGTGAAGGGGAATCACATCTGCCTTCATCCACTCCTCAGGTACCACCTCATCCTCCCATGATTTGTTAAAGAGGGTAGTCAGTGGTGTCGCTAGTTCTACCCTTTGTTCTTTAGAATTCTGAGATGAACCCCATCAGGCCCCATTGCTTTGTCCACCTTCAGTTTTAAGAGTTCTTTCAGAACCCTTTCTTCTGTAAATGGACTGGTATCAACTTCTGTATCCAGAGTGTTTCTACTGTTTGTTTTAGGTACCTCCCCCTCTTCCTTTGTAAATACTAAGCAAAAATATTTATTTAGTATCTCTGCCTTTTCACATTCACCCTCACCCACCCCCTCCCTTTATTAAGCCTCACTATCCCTCCCTTGGTCTTCCTTCGCACCCTGATGTACCTATAAAAGGTTTTATCCCCCTTCTTAACTGAGTTGGCTATCTTTTCCTCGGTTTGGGCCTTTGCTGTTCTGACTGCCTTCCCAGCTGCCTTTTGCTTTAACTGATACAGTTCTCTGTCCTGTTCCTTCTGTGATTCCTTGTACTTCCTGAATGCTTTCTTTTCCTCTTGAACCTTCACTGCCACTTCCTTTGAGAACCATAGTGGTTTCTTACATCATTTCGTTTTGTTTATTTGCTTCACACAAAGGCTTATTACCTCTGTGATGGCAGTTTTTATTATTCCTCATTGTTCTTCCACCCCTCCTTCCTGCCCATTTGCTAGTGCATTCCTTAGGCACTCACCCATTTTGGCAAAGTCAGCCCTCCTAAAGTCCAGTACTTTTGCTTTTGTATGGCTTGACTCTATTGCTGTGTTTACTGTGAACCATACTCTTCGATGGTCGCTAGTTCCCAGATGGCTACCCACTTCTACATCTGTTATGCTCTCTTCATTTCCATTTGAGAGAACCAGGTCTAAGATTGCTCCCTCTCCAGTGGGCTCCAATACTAGTTGTCCAAGGCATACCCCCTGTAGGGCATCTAGAATAACCCCACTCTTCGGAGTGGCTGCTGCAACTGCACTCCAGTTAACATCTGGCATATTCAGATCACCCATCAGCAATATCTCCCCTTTTCTGCCATTCTAAGTATACTTTCTATCATTTCCTTGTCCATTTCCTCCCCTGAGAAGAGGTCTGTATACAACCCTGTGCAGATTGTGGTGCCATTGCCGGTCTCCAAATTTACCCACAGTGCTTCTTCTCCTCCCTGTTTTCCCTTTGTTCTGTTGCTTTGATTCCTTCCTTATGTAAAGATCTCCTCCTCCTGTTTTACCCTCCCTGTCCCTCCTGTAGATAGCGTATCCTGGTATGTTTACATCCCAGTCATGGTTTATGTGTACCATGTTTCTGTGACTGCCACAATATCCAGATGTTCCTCCTCCATCAAGGCCACCAATTCAGGAAGCTTGTTACTCAGACTACAGGCATTGGTACTCATTGCTCTCCATTTTTTGATGGCTTTACCTTCTGTTGCAGCATCCCCCACTGACCTTTCTACCTTGGTCTTTTTCTCATTTAGTACCCTGTTTTGTACGGAGAGGCTGGTATTTTCCTGCTGTTTATCAGTGCCTCCCCTCTTGACTAGTTTAAAGCTTGCCAATGAAGCATTTAAACTGATTATTCAAAAGTCTTGTTCCCTTCCTGGACAGATGCAGACCATCCTGCCAGTATAGGCTGGTGTCCCTCCAGGTAGAACCCCAGTCCAGAATGAAGCCAAACCCCCTGTGCTCCACACCATTTTTTCAACCATTCAGTAAACTGCATGGTGCAAAGTACCCTCGCCTCACTCATGCCATTGACAGGCAGCACCTCAGAGAAGGATACTGTGTGTGCTACTTGTCTTAGGCCCCTCCCCAATTCTACAAAGTCCTTCTGCACTGCTCTAATCTCATGATGAGCCAAGTCATTTGTCCCTAGGTGGACAATGACATCCAGCTCAGACTCCCGTGCAGCTGTTCTCGTGATCCTGAGGATGCGCTTCCTGTCCCTCCAAGCCATGGCACCAGGCAGCCACCTTACTTCAGTTTTCCCTGCTCCCCCAGTTCTATCCCCTAATAATTGAGTCTCCCACCAGGAGCTGCTTCCCTTTCCTTGTGTCCTCCGCCTCCTTCCTGTGGGCCTTCCTTGTGACAGTTGTCCTCAGCCTCCTTAGTCTCCCTGCAGGTGCATCCATAGGGAGTTATGCTCCCCAGAATGGTGTGTTTGATTGTGGAGTGGAACAACTGACTGGGTGTGCCTCTGTTCCAACATCCTCACCCTCCCTGAGCCCACTGTGGTCCAACTGCTGTGCTTTCTTCGCAACTTCTGAGGTAGTGGTGGTGGCTCTGGTGCTCCCTGGATGGGGAGGTTCCCTTCCTACCATCCAGTGTGACCTGGGGGAAGGTTCCCTTACTACTGTCCAGTGTGGCCTGAAGATGGGCAACTTCCTTCCTCAGGGCAGAGAGTTGTCTGCAAATAGGGCAGCATCTCAGCCTCCAGAAAGTCTCCCAGAAGACTGCTGCCCACAGCCATTACATTGCACTACTCCCCACATGTTTATTTACTTTTTTGTGTGTGTGTGTGTTTGTGTGTGTGATTGGTTTGTTATATAGAAATATATATATATTATACAATGTGTACGCTTATATTGTCAGTGCAGTGTGCTAGACAGGATATGACAGTGACACGCACCTTGCACTCTTGAGGAAATTATGTCAGAACCCCAGGTATAAAAGAACTATTTCCAGGGGTGGGTGGGGTGAGGGTGGAAGGGTTGGGCCCTAAACTGTGCCCTCACAAAACAATCAGCTAAAAGCTCTGACCCACCTGCGATGAGTGCCTTCCTGTCAGCAAGATGCCCTACACAACAATTTGACAGAGAAAATACCCTGCTAATCAAACAGAAAAATCCAGACATCCAAGTCAGACACAGGTAAACCTCCCCGGTCCCAAAACAGCCTGGTGGTTTGTGCTCTGAAAGCAGTCAGCCCCAAAATAAGTCAGCTGTGTTTTAAACTCTTCCTGCACTGAAAATCTTAAGCATTGTAACAAACGTAAAGCTAGATCCACCTTCCTCTGTTGCTTGAAAGACTGTCTTTTCCTGATAATTCTAAGTTCCTTATTTCACCTTTCAGTTAGAAGTAGCCTCCACCTGCAGAATATCTGCTACAAACCAAAGACAATTGTAAGGTTCACCTCCCTCCCTCTGTTGTGAGCACAAAGTGCAATATAGAATTTGCAAGTGCAATATAGAATTTTTCACACAGCTCACAGCTAAATAAAGAAGTAGTGTCCTTCCAGGTCAAGAAGATGTGCTTTGTGTCTCTAAATATTGCAGCCACCAGTAACTTATAGTAATCTGATCTAGTCTGGATATCTCCAGCCTGGGCAATTTGTTGACAATGGTTGTGATGCAACCTTTCCTGTTCCAATACAACACTTTGTGGTCTGAAAACAATGAGGTGAACAATTTCCTGCACCAGAGACTGTCTGTGTTTCAATTCACACTGCAGGTTTTGCTATGACAACTCCTTAACCACAGTAACTTATTTAAAAATAGTTTAACTATCACAAACTCCTACGCACCAGTAAATTATTTAAAAATAGTTTCTGTCTCAAAATCCTAGTAGTCAATCCAGCTACCCCCAAGGGAAAACCAAAATGCAGTATTCAAATACTTTTGAAGTTACTTCCAAGATAAGCAGAGTTTGCAAGCTCCTTTTTCAACTCCTCAGCCACCTGTAAATTTAAAAATAGATTAACTGTCAGAAAATCCTAGTAGACAATCTAGCTATCTCCAAGGGTCTACCCAAATGCAGTATTTAAATCCTTCTGAAGTTACTCACAAGATAAACAGAGTTTGCAAGCCCCTTCTTGGTTAAACACTAAATAAATATGTAAATAAAAAGCAATTACCAAGGGTAGTTAGTTTCACCTCCCACAGAATTGAGCAAACGTGCACGTTGTTGCAGATATCAAGTGCAATATAGAATTTCTCACACAGCTCACAACTGAATAAAGAAGTAGTGTCCTTCCAGGTCAAGAAGATGTGCTTTTTTCTGAACTTTGATCAAATGTGAACCTAAGATGAGTAGTGCTTTCATGCAGGTACTTTACAAATCCCTGCAGTTCTGTTTCATTACCATGCCATATCAGGAACACATCATCTATAAAACAACGCCATACCTTAATTTCATTAAAGTACGGATTTGTCCTGATGTTCCATATTTGTTCCTCTTCCCAATAGCCAAAATAAAGGTTTGCATAGCTTGGCATACATGTCGCACCCATCGCTGTATCCCTAACATTGTTTATTTTGCTGGGAACTACAGAAGTGAGTTCCGTAACTTGCATCTGATGCTTGAGGTTCTCTGGAGTCACAAGAAACCTGGTCCTGCGCAAGCAGCTCTGAAACCAGGTGGGTTAAAGGCTTTGAAGACTAGGGAACAAAGGTTTGGAGGAAGTCCAAAGCCTGGGAAGACAAATTAGTTCTGTTATCTCATTCTGAAGAATATCAGAAGGCAATTACTCAGAAAAAGGCAGAATTTCTGTTGAGAGAGAGAGATTGCTACTGGCAGGAACTGACTAGCTCAGTTCTTTTGAACTGTAGACAGGTTTCTCCATCGTGCCTGTCTGGAACATATGAGAACAATTAGACCCATAAACTGTGAGGAGTTCACTTGCTTTTTCTCAGATAGGGTGTCCTCCATCAGGACTGGAATTACTAAAGTTGGCCCAAGATGGCCCAGCAGTGGGGTGCCTGTGGGTCAGAGATGCAGTCAGTGGTCTTGGGAGGAGTTTTGGTCTGTGACAATGGAAGAGGTGTGCAGGGTGATCTTGAAGTGCAGACAACATTTTGTAACCCAGACCCAGGCCTGACATGACTACTGGTGAGTTGTGTTGGGCATCTGGGCCCAGTCTTCACCAAGATTGTCAAGTGGGCCTTGTCAGAGGGAAAGTTCATGGTAGTTATTAAATGCACATTGGTGAAACCTCTTCTGAAGAAACCCTGTCTGTGCCCAAACATCTTGGTGATTTACCATCCAGACTCTAACACTGCCTTTTTGGGACAGGCTATTGAAAAGGTTGTGCTCCTGCTTGAGGCACACCTTGCAACCTTTGACATCTTTGAGCCTCTCCAGTCTGGATTTAGGTCCAAGAATAGCATGGAAACTCCACTAGTCAGTGTAGATAATGACCTGCTTAGGGTGAGGGATTAAGGAGAATGTTCAGTTCTCGTCCTTCTGGATCTCTCATCAGCATATAATACCGTGGACCATGGGCTACTCTTGGATCAGCTCAGGGAGTATACAGGGCTCACCTGCAAGGTCACCAGCTGGTTTCAGTCCTATCTCCAGGACAGAACCTAGAGGGTAATGCTAGGAAGATTTTCCTTGCACCCAGTGGTACTGTACTGTGGTGTACTCCAACACTTGGTTCTGTCAGCCATGCTGCTCAAGGTTTATATGCTGCTCCTGGGCAAGGTCATTAGACAATAGGGGTTTAGGTTTCATCACTACACAGATGATGCGCAGCCCTATATGTCTTTTGCTCCTGGGACATCAGGTGATGTTGACGTGCTTAATAGTTTCCTGGCCAAGATCCAAGACTGGATGTCATCGAGTTGGTTGAGACTGAGCCCAGACAAAACTGAAGTCCTAGTGATTGAGCTAGGCCATGGGGTGGGGGGAATGGTGGCTGCTGGGATGGAGAATGGGCTTTAGCTTGATCCCAGTGGACTCTCAGTTACTACTAAGGTGAACATATGTACATATGAATAAGTCAGAAGAAAAGGACCATTAGGTCTATCTAATCTGCTCATAATTGCTAGGTCCATACTTGGAGCTATTGACCCTGCCTGCCCATACTCCCATCTTTTACATCTACCCCCTTATGACCATTACTTTCCTATTAAGTCTATCCAATCCCTTTTCAAAGCTACCCACAGTTGTCATTGAGATCACCTATTCCGACAGCACATTCCAACTGTCCACCGCCCTGTCAGTGAAGAAAGTCCTTCTAGATTCTATTCTAAATTTTCTAGTTTCTAGTTGAAAACATTGCCCCTCTTGTTATAGTTTCTGCTTATCCTAAAGAGACCCTCCTTATCCACACAATTTATCCCTTCAAGTATTTGAAAATCTTTATTATGTGCTCTCTCTTCCTTCTCTCCTCCAGTGAGTGTATGTTCAGGTCTCCCAATATTTCTTAATAGGTTTTCCCTTGCTGACCTGCAGCAATCTTAATTTCCCTCCTCTGTCCCATCTCTGGCAGGATAATAACTTTTTAAGGTAAGGGCACCAGTATCATAGAATCATAGAAGCTTGACGGCAGAAAAGGACCATACTGGCCCATCTAGTCGGCCCTTTTTTTTCCCCTACACTTCCCCTCCCTGTCAGCCCTGCCCTCCCTGATACTCAGCCCCATATGCTTGTCCAATTCCCTCTTGAATTCTTCCACTGATGTAGCCCCCACCACTCTGTCTGGTAGTCTGTTCCAGGGCTCCACAATTCTCTGTGAAGAAACACCCTCTCACATTGCCCCTGTATATTTTTCCTTGCAATCTGAGGATGTGCTCTCTAGTTTTGACCCCCTCCTTCCTCTTAAGTAAACCTCTTCTCCCACTTTATTGAGCTCCTTTACGAATTTAAAAGTTTCAGTCATGTCTCCCCTTTCCCTCCCCATCTCCAGTGTGTACAGATTCAGCTCCTACATATCTGCTCATATAACTTTCCCTGCATACCCTGCACCATCTTGGTTGCCCTTCTCTGAACCCTCTCCAGTGCATCTATATTTTTGCAGAGATGTGGCCTCCAGAACTGAACCCCATATTCCAGGTACAGCCTCATCATGGCTTTGTAAAGGGGTATTATTACCTCCCTCTTTTTGATAGTAATGACCCAGCCTGTGCATGCCAACATTCCACTGGCCTTTCCTGCCATCATGCTACATTGGATTCCTACCTTAAGTTTCGAGGAGACTATGATCCCCAGATCCCGCTCCTGTTCTGTTACATTAATTTCCTACCCACCTAGGATATACGCTACTCTTCTGTTCCTACTCCCCAAGTGCATCACAGCACAGTTCTGGCATTAAATTTTAGCTGCCATGTCCCAGACCATTTTTCAAGTGGCTTTAAGTCCTCCCTCATGTCTTCCACCCCCCCCAGGATGTCCACCCTATTGCATATTTTTGTATCATCAGCAAATAGGCACACCCTCCCCCTCAAACCCTCAGCAATATCACTGATGTAGATAGTGAAGAGAAGCAGACCTAAAACTGACCCCTGTGACACTCCACTTTTCAACCTCATTGTCCTGGAGTGCAACCTATTTAGCACCACCATCTGAGTTCTTCCTGACAGGCAGACCTCTCCCAGCTTGTTATTTTCCCACCCAACCCCAGGCTTTCCATCTTGCTCACCAGCCCCCTATGGGGGACAGTGTCAAAGGCCTTACTGAAGTCCAACTAGACCACATCCACCACCCCCCTGGGTCAATGACCTGAGTCACCCAGTCAAAGAACTGAATTAGGTTTGTCTGGCAAGACTTCCCCTTTGTGAAGCCATGCTGTCTGCTTTCCTGTAAGCCACTCTACTCCAGTTAATCCATCACCCTGTCTTTAATTAATACCTCCATTTCCTTCCCAACCACTGAGAGCAGGCTGACAGGTTAGTAGTTTCCCTTCTCCTCCTTACTACCTCCTTTGTGTAAAGGCACAATGTCTGCCCTCTTCCAGTCCTCCAGCACTCTCCCTGTATCCAGGGACAAGTTGAAGAGTCTTGTCAAGGGTGCGGCCAACTCCTCCTTCAATTCCCTGATCACCCTGGGGTGTAACCCATCTGGACCCATTGCCTTGTCCACCCTCAATCTATCTAGCTCTGCCCCAAACCTATACACAGTGAATGGGCTCATAGCCATCCATTTGCTGTCCTTCCCATTCAACTTTAGCACAGGTCCCCCTACTGTCCTCCTCCTCCATGAATGCCAAACTAAAGTACTTATTTAATAACTCTGCTTTTTCACAGTCCCTTTCCAATTTTATTTCTCCCTCCCCCTCAGACTAGTAATCCCCTGCCTTGCCCTTCTCTTCTCCTTCACATATCTGAAAAAAAGGTTTTATCGCCCCTTTTGGCCTTTTTGCTATCTTCTCCTCAGTATCTGTTTTTGCCCTTCTGATCTTTTCCTTTGCCATACTCCTCTTTTCCCTATACTCTTCCTTATCTTCCTCACTATTGTTGTATTGTACTCTGTTCTCTAGGTGTGGCCTCACCAGTGACCTGTAGAAGGGCAGTATGACTTCCTTTTGCCTACTGCTAGTCCCCTGAGCAATGCACCCCAGCATCTTGCTTGTCTTTGATGCTGCTCTCCTGCACTGTGTGGAGTGCTTTAGCCACTAGTTATTATCACACCTAGATCATTTTCATCATCTGTTATGGATAACATTACTCCTTCCAGGTAGTACTCTGTCCTGGGGTTATTGGCTCCCAAATGAATAGCCTTGCATTTCTTGGCATTGAATCCAAGTTGCCAAAACCCTGACCACCTCTCAAGTTTCCTCAGATCCTCCTTTAGGTCCTGCATCCTCTTGATCAAGTCCACCCTCCCACAGAGCTTGGTATCATCCTCAAAAAGGCACATTTTGATGGCATTAAGCCATCTCCAACATCATTAATAGACATTGAACAACACCAGACCCAGCATCAAGCCCTTTAGAACCCCAGTTGTGACCTCTCTAGAGTTAGATAGTTCTCCCTCCACCAGAACCTTCTGGGTTCTGTTCCCCAGCCATTTTTCCATCCATCTTGTCATCTTCTCTCCACCCCCTAGATCTGGAAACTTCCAAATCAGCCTCTTGTGGGGTGCAGAATCAAAGACTTTACTAAAATCCAGGTAGGTCCACTGCCCGACCTTATCCACTGATTTGGGGACCCAGTAAAATAATTCAATCAGATTAATTTGACATGACCTTCCTTCCATAAATTCATGTTGCTTAACATCATGAGGACCCTGCTCCTCCAGAAACTCAACCAACTTTCCCCAGAAGAATCTGGGATTCATCTTGGATGAGGGACTGACAGTGGAGGTTCAAGTGATGGCAGTAGTCTGGAACAGCTTTTTCCATTAGTGGAATATCCACCAGATTAAATCCCTTAGGTCTTCCAGTGACCTGGCCACACTGGTGCATGCATTTGTAACCTCCAGACTGGACTAATGTAATGCACTTTACCTTGGAGTTAGTGGAGGTACATTGTAGCACCTGCAGCTGCTGAAGGACACAGCTACTTTGTTACTAATGCTCTTGCTCCTCCCGGTTTTCTCCACCCTTGATGGCACCCAGCTGGAGGTAGTCCACACTTATAAATATATTGGTGTGTGGCTCGATAGTAACCTGGACTTCCCAGAACACATTGATGCTATTCACTCTCCCCTCTTCTTCATAATTCCACATCCCTCCTATCCCTAAAGAAGATGCTAAAACCAATCCCCCCACTACTTGCTCCTGTGTCTCTTCCCCTTTAACTCCCCCAACCTCCTTTTCCCTCTGCTGCCTTTCCACACTCCTAATGTTCTCTCTCTCTACTCACCCTCCCTCTTTCCCCTGAGTACCTTTCCCTACTCAAACAAAACCCAGTCTTACCCCCCTTCCTTTCATACATTTGTAATCAGTAACTGACATCAATGCATTTTGCTGCTGTCTTATTACCTTTACTGTAGTCATATCACTATTGTTGCCACTGCATTTTAACTTTATACTGTTGTTCTTGCACTTCAGTTTGTTTGTAACTGCTGCTTGCTTGTTCCCCTTCCCCCTTCCTCTGGATTGCACCTGAATCCTAGCCTCAGCTCAGTGTGCCTTTCCTGGTTACCAATTTTTTAAATAAATAATGGGCTTTTCAAGATCGTGCCATATCTCACCAGCATTGTGTGGTCTGCATTGGCTTTCGGTGAAGTGGTGAATATCTTTTAAAGTGAGACTGTTAACCTACAAGGCCTTACTTGTGGTGGACCTGGACTACCTGGTGGAGCTCCTGCATTCACACATCCCCATTTACCTGCTCCGCTCCACCGAGGAGGTCCTTCTGGTGGTTCTCAGGGCAAGGTTGAAGACTTTGGGGAATAGGCTTTTGAGGTAGTAGCCCTGGTCCTCTGGAAATCCCTGCCTAGAGCCTTGGGGGAGGCCTTTAAGACAGCTTGAAAGTATATTTATTTCAGGAGGCACTTGGGGAGTATTAGCAATTTCTTTAACTCTTTTGAGCACATTCAAAATGGTTTAATTTATATATAATTTATCTATTTATTTATTTTATCCTGCCTTTAAAGTGAATGGGTCATATGTATGTCTGGCTTTTTGTATTACCCTGCTTTATTAATTCATTCACGTTATTTAGCGTTAAGTACACTGAGCCAAAACCCATATTCAGGAATGACCCAGAACCTCTCAAAGAAGCTAAGAAGCATGGTACAAAGTATAATTCAACAAAACACACATACAATAAATATAATAACAAAAGTACAATATTTTAAAAACATTTACAAATAGCTTGAGATTGTAAGTGGTTGAAAACAATTTTTTTTTTAAATAGCCCAACTAGTGGTAATTTTGCAATACTAGGGCAAAGGATTCCACAATTTCAGACATGTGACTGAAAAAGGGTGTAATGACACCCTGAGCCTCTGTGGAAGGGCACCATAAATAAATAAAGGCCTCCATTAGTATTAGCACTACTACAACTACAACTACTAGACTACTACATTGAGTTTCTCCCTCCCACCAGCACAGGGGTAAACCCAGTCATCCCTTTTTCTTCAAAGTGCTTGCTAAGTCTGACTTTGAAGGTCATTCTCTTATCCACTGATACCTCATGATCTGGTAGTCTGTTCCAAGAGCTCAGCACTTATTCTGTGAAGTAATTTTCTTGATATTTCCATTGAATCCTCCTCCTTTCTGTGTACTGACTACTCAGCATCCTTTCATCCTTGTACATCTTAAAGATCTGAACTTGGTCTGATGGTGATATCCCTTTTAGCTACTTGAATATCATAATCATGACCCCCCCCATGTTTTCCATTCTATGGAGAACATTCCCAGTTCTGCCAGTTAATTCTCATACAGTGGTTGTGAAATGATGCAGACTATCCAGCTATATCATAATAAAGCACAGAAAATCCCTATTTTTTTTAATTAGATTTATGTGATATGTAGATTTCCCTTGAGGAAATCTCCATCCATAGAGCTACACCTCTGGAAATGGAAGTCATTGGTGTGAGGACCACTGGGAGACTTTTGGGAGCTAGGTCTACCCATGGTTACTTAGAGTATATCAATGCTGTCTGTATAACGTGCAGCCCCTCCACTCCTCCGGTCTTTCTTTATCTGTCAATTCCTCATTTGATCTGCAGAGAAACAACACCATCATCTATTTCTTGACTTTTATTTTATTTTCAAATTTCTTTCATGTAATCATTGTATGCCATCATCAAAGGAATATTTATTTCTATTCTGTCACTGCCGTGTGAAGATTTTCAAGGATGATGTTAACACAGCTTGTGTTTGTGACCTGGGTCTCTCTCATTATATAACAAACTACAACATTTTCCAGGACTTTAACCAGGCCATGAGGAAATACTGTCAGAAGACCCTTGACACTTTCCACCAAAATATGTAGATACTAATCATTTAATGACAGCCTCTGCACCATTACCACCTTTTCATTCTATTGACTCCAGATTGGCAACCCACCATTCTTCCTGGAGGTTCTCTTCACTGTTCTCTCAGCAGTCATTAAAACAGAAGACTCCAAAACCCTCAAAATCTTCATCATTAGACAGGCACTATAGTAGGCACTTTAAAGATAGGTTGCATACTTCTCCCTCCCATTCCTGTTCATCACATAGATCAGATTCTGAAGATAAGTCCACACAAGCCAAGTGTGGAGCCTTGGCTTCTGCTATCCCTGCAACTGTCACTTTGACACCAAGGTCAGGGTTCCGGCACTTACACTCATAGATATGTACGGCCATTGTCATCTAGCACTGTACCATTGACAACATGTCATCAAACTCTACTGTGGGTGTTGTCAGCACCCAGGTTGTATTTGCAACAGTCTCTGAGTTATTTAAAGAACTTTTGACTTTACTCCATTAATGATCACTGTGTTGATGACTCTACTTACCCTTTCATCTATGCCATCAACGTTTGGTATCGGTACTGTGGGTTTGGCTCTGGTCATCAAAACCATGGCTCCACCATCAACACCAGCTTTTCATGTGACTCCACAGGTGCCTCCTTTTCCCTTCCATAATAAACAACATGATTATAATCCTGACTTCCCCAGCATGGAGGATTATGAGGAGAAAGGTAAATGTGAGTTGTCTTGGACTGGAATCTAGTTCCTCTCTCTTCCCCTGTAATGAGGACGTTGCCCATTTATACTCCAAGATCCTCACATGAGGATATATCTTTTGAAGCTCACATGAAGCTAATGCAGGATCAGCTGGACTTTACTGCTGAGGAGAATGACTCCTGGAAAAGGAGCCTATTTTGGTGCCTTGAGTTTCCTACTGTGTCTTCAGTTATCATAAACCCCATCACCATCAATCTACCCTGCATTTGAGGATGCTACTAAGGCTATCTGGCTTAGACCTAGTACCTTATCTGCTGCTTTCATAATACATACAAACTACATCCAGCACTTACTACTAAGGCTTTTTATGTTTCTCAGCCTGAAGCTGACCAGTTGTCTTATTACTACTCATGACAGTCTAAAGCTCCTCATCATATGACATGAGCACTCTTATCTCCTGATAAGGAATCTAGGAGGCTGGACATGAGGGGCGAGTGGACATATTGCTCTGCAACTTTAGGTTTACTTATTGGTAATTAAATAAGGTGCAATTCCCAACCAAAGTGCAGGGGATTGGTGTGAGCCTGCTAATGAAGACTGCCATACATTTCCCAGACATTAAACAGACACAAAATTAGCCACTCAACCCTTGCTCATTCACAGATGTTTAGCCACCTTTTTCAGAAAAGGTGCAATTGGGCTATGGCACAGATCTGTTAAAACAGAGGATTTAGTGCACACCCTCTCTTCTAATGGCAAATCATTAAAATATTTCAAACTATGTGAATGATGAGAATCACTTGTTCAATGGCTGGGGATTACAACTGATTTAAAAAGAAGTCAACTTAGGCAGTGTATCATACAGTATTTTTTTATTATTATTTATTTATTTAGTTATTTTTGTTGACCGGGTAAGTGCACTAGACAAGTCCTGTCTATTTTCAGGCATGACCTGGGGGAGAGGGGTACAGAAGAATGCCAACTGACCTTGAACTAGACTAAGCTGTTGGTGGTATTTTTAGTGAATGAGGGAAATTTGGCCAGGACACCAGAGAAATTTCCCTACTCTTTTCGATAAGTGCCATGGGATCTTTAACATCCACCTGAACTACCACCAATCCAGGCAGATGGGACCTCGGTTTAACGTCTCATCCCGAAAGACGGAACCTCAGAAGTGCATCACCCCTCTCATGCTGCACTACAGTGTCAGTATTGGGATATTAACCCAAGTGCCAGATGTGGGAACTGAACCCACAGCCTTCTGATCTCCCAGCCTCAGAGGCGAGTGTGCTACCTACTGAGCCACTGACACTGGCACTGACGGAATTTAAAAGAAGACAAGTCCTGCAGTTACATTTTAGAATAGAAACGCATAGGATGGGTGGTCCACTCTCATATTTTATTGGCTGGGCTTCAAATTAACATCAGAGCACTAAAATGAACACCAAGAGACTAATGCAGTGCAGAATTTTCAAATTCCAGCAGAATTAAATTTCACTGAATTTTTGAAATTCTGCCAAAATTCCACTGAATTTCACCAGATACAGAATGGTGGGATTCTGCAGCAGAAAATGCTTACAGAATGATTTTTCTACTGAAAAAAATGCTATTTCATGAAATATTATTCTGCAGATCTGAATATTTTTTGCAGAAATGGTTGTGGAACTGTTTTCCACAGAAAAATGCTGTTTTGTGGAACATTATTCCATGGATTACAGCAGGTGTATTTCTGCAGGACAGCCAGTGAAATTCAGATGGAAATTCCACTGGCAGAATGGTCATTCTGCACTAATTTCTCCAGCAGAATTCTGCATTCTAAACAGCATTACAAGAAACCCTCACTCTCATTTGAGATAAAGTATGTAGTCAATTCCAGCAGAAGGAAAATTGTAATATTTGAAAGGCTTGTCATGGGAGGTGGTTGTGCACTGAATCATTTGTTTTAACTAATTTGTACCATAATCAGTTGCATCCCTAAAGAGAAAAGTGATTTAAAGTTTGTGAATGATCAAGGATCAGGCTGCTAATTTTGTGTTTGTTTAGTGTTCGAGAGGTGTATCGCTGTCTCCATTAGCAGGCTCTCCATTAATCACCTGCACATTGATTGGGGATCGCACCTTTTTGGAAAGGAAGCCGATTTAGTCAGAGCATCTTATTTAAAAGGAATCAACTCGGGCAGGTACATTTTAAAACAGGGATCCAGTCAGTGGGTGTCCACTATGATGTATATTGACTGGGTTTAATTCACATCAGAGATCTGAAATAAACATCAAGAGGCCCCCCTCTCCTTTGAGATAAAATAAGTAAGTAGCCAATTCAGGCAGAAAGAAAGACGCAATATTTGAAAGACTGGACATTGGGGATGCATTGAATCCTCCATTGTAACTGATTACAGCCATAATAAGTTTTCCCTCCACTCAAAAAAGTTACTAAAAGTTTGTGAATGAGCAAGGGTTGAGCTGCTAATTCTATATTTGTTTAATGTTAAGGAGATGTGTGGCTATTACATTAGAAATTTCCCACCAGTTACTTGCACATAGTCCGGGGATTGCAACTAATTAAAATGGAAGCCAATTTAGGCAGAGAATCTTATATAAAATGAGCCAACTTGAGCAGTTACATTTTAGAATAGGAACACAGCAGATGTGTGGTCCACTGTGATGTTTATTGACTGTGCTTAAAATTCACCTCACACCTCTGAAATAAACACCAAGAGGCCCCCACTCTCCTTTGAGATAAAATAAGTAAGTTGCCAATTCAGGCAGAATGAAAACTGCAATATTTGAAAGATTTACTATGGGAGGGAGGGTACGATTGAATCCTTTGTTGTAACTGATTTGTATCATAACCAGAGTTCAGAAAAAAAATACATGGCACTCACTGCAACAACAGGTACTGTCCACATTGTTCCTTACTAAAGGGCAGTCAGTCCTTTATTCAGTGTACCTCGATATATACTTTAAAAGAAAGTGGCTGGTGCAAATACACATAATGTTTCACTCAACTGTGATCTTTCTCAACCCTTGACAGCTCTCAGTTGAGTGAAATGCTGTGGGTGTTTGCATCAGCCACTTTACTAAGTATGTGTCGAGGTACACAGAATGAAAGATCGACTGCCCTTTAATTATGAACAGTGCAAACAGTATCTGTTGTTGTGGAGAGTGCTGTGCATCTCTTTTTTGAATTCAGTGTGTAGTTTATGTATGGGCACCAGACTTCTTGAAGTGACCTTTCAGTAACAGCTTTGAGGATTTGTGCCATAACCAACTGCGCCTCTAATGAGAGAAGTGACTAAAAGTTTACGAATGAACAAGAGTCAGACAACTAACATACACCCTGCTGCCACTTGGAGTTCTGTTCACACTTTCACAAAACACTGCAGTTTGGATCTTGCCTTCCATAGATGGGCTAGATTTGACCTTGCTATCCTCCAAGGCTATCTATCTGTCTTAGGGACATATAGATTCAAGACATGGTATCTGCCTCCTACACTGCTTGGGGGTTATTTCAAAGATGTGCTTTTATGGAGGGAGATGTCCTTGAAGAAGATAGCTCAGTTACTTACCTTAACAGTAGATCTTCAAAAAAATCTCCTCCATAGAGCCACAGTTCACCCGCCCACCTCCACTTTTGGTATTTCTTGTGGCATTTGCTGGAAGTCCAGCCCTGCTGTCACACTCTGTGTATTCATCCTCTGCTCTAGTCCAGACTATGATTTTCAGTTCTATTACCCATCAAATGGGCAGACTGGGCGGGCCATAGGCCCTTATCTGCTGACACTGTCTATGTATCTATGTATCTATGTATCTTTTGTGCATGGTTTTGGTTCTGGTCTCTCAGTCCCTGCTGGCATGATTTATCATCCACGACATCATTGATCCCTTTCAGTTGGGATTTAGGAAGAGACACAGTACTGAGACTGCCCTTGTTCGGGTGCTCAATGACCTTCTTTTAGCAAGAGATTGGAGGAGTCATACCATTCTAGTCCTCCTTGATCTCTCTTTGGCATCTGACACCGTGGACCGTGGTGTGTTTCTAGAACACCTGTGGTTCATCTGTAGACTGTCAGGTACAGTCTTCAGAGGTTTCCACTCTTTCTTTACTGGCAGGTTTCAGAGAGTAGTGTTTTGGATTTATTTCGCTGATGCATTCTCCCTGCCATGTGGGATCCCACAGGACTCTGTGCTGTCACCCAGGCTGTTCGTAGTGTATATGTTGCTGCTGGAGGACATTGTAAGGTGGTACGGTCTGAGCTTTCAATGTTATGCAGATGACACTAAGCTGTACATGTCCTTGGCACCTGAACATGATGTAGCAGTCTCAGTATTTAATAACTGCCTGTCTGAGATCCAGGACTAGATGTGTGCCAATGGATTGAAGCTGAATCCTGACAAGACCGAGGTTTTGGTCATGGACCAGGGTCATCAAGTAGAGGGGTCTTCAGCAGGGCAGGCATCCAGACTTATACTCAGGGGCTGCCAGCTGAGAACCTCTGAATAGATGCAGAGTCTGGGCATTATTCTTGATGAAGGGCTGACCCAGAAATCCCAGGTGTCGTTCGTAGTCAAGACCTCATTTTACCATCTGAAGAATATCTCTCAGATGAAACACCTGGTTCTGCCTGACAATCTTCCAACACTGGTCCATGCCTTCATGATCGCCTGTCTGGACTACTGCCGTGCCCTGTACCTTGGGCTACCGGGGGTTGATATTCGCCACCTGCAGTTGGTGCAGAATGCAGCAGCCAGATTACTAACTGATCTAGTCATATTACACCTGTGTTGCGTGAGCTGCACTGGCTGTCAGTTCAATGGCAGATCACCTTCAAGGTCAGCTTGCTGACCTACAAAGCCCTACACAGACAGGGACAGGGTACCTGCAAGAGCTTCTTTACCCCTACTACCCCACCTGACCACCCCACTCCACTCCACCTAGAGATTGCTAGAGATTCCCAAGGTTTTGGTTGCAGACATCAAGAGCATGAACATTTGCATTTGTGGCCCCCACCTTGAGGAATTCTTTACCTCATTGGGTACGTGAGTGCCTGACTGTGGAGTGCTTTAAAATGGCACTAAATACTTTTTTATTTAATCTAGCATTCTCTATAACCTGATTTTGATCTGATTTGCATTCTCACTGAATTTTAACCTATTTATAGTTTTTAATATCTATTAGGTCAATTATTGTAAAGCACTTTGATATCCTGAACTGCACTATATAAATAAAGATTATTATTATCCGAGGTTGTCTCTGGTAGGAAACAGGAGAGAAAAGGCTACTCATGCTATATAGGCGGTGTTGACATATGTCAATGTGATTGGTCCAGCTGGCAAAACTTTTTGAATGGTCCTGATGCCAAAGTTTACAGGTCCAACGGTGTTGCTTTATGGATGAGATCCTCATGAAGATCTACTGTAACCAAACTTTCCCAATATATTCTGATATATAGTACATCTCATGACTCATTATCTTTGCTGCTCATGCATTCCAAGCTGTGAACTATCTTGTTCACGTTACTCTAAATCTTTTTCATTGTGTCAGTATCTTGCCTCACATATGGAGGCCAGAACAACACATTGTATTCAGTATGAGGCCTGACCCTGGATCTCATTAAGGGCATTATAATGGCTCTTGATCCACTTACAAATTTTCTCTTAATACTTGTCATGATTTGATTGGCTATGCTGGCTGTATGCCTATTGAAATAATATACAGGCATGCAATATATTCCAATAGAAATTACCCCTCTGGTTCTTGGCAATCCCTACACTTCGTCATGAGAAAAACTATTACACAAACTTGCCCATGTTATCAGAATGATTAGACTTCTTGGCTACATCAAAGCCACAGCATTAGCACTTAAGCATTGCTATACCTTCCAACCTCATGACTAACAATATTTTCAGAACTTTTCAACTTAAAAACTAAAAGTGTCTCTGGGTCATACATTATAAAGAACAATAGATGGCAAAAGGTATATAACAAGGTACAATAATATATACATGCTGAAAACAGAATACAGAATCAATGTTTCAACTGTAGGTCTTCAGGAAATATCTGTAAAGAGAGTATAGCAAAGGTAGAGGAGAGATAAGGGGAAATAAGGGATAAACATGTGAGGAAAGAAAATATGGAGCAAATGTAGGATAAAAAGTGATAATAGGAAAGGTAAAAACACAAGCTTGAAAACAATAAGGTGATGATGGAGAGGCATGGTAAAAGTGAATGGACTGAGCAGTCCTCAAGTAGGGTCTAATTAACTGAACATAGCAGAAAGGCTTAAAAGTGCCAAAGGTGGGGGAAAGAGACAGTGACATCTGGAGAAAATGAAAATGGAATTGCAACCATTTATATTGGTAACTGGAATGGTTAAAGCTGACTAATAGAAGAAACATGGACAAGTGTCGATGTAACTGCCCCACTCGTTAACATCCAATGCACTCACCCATCCTTTCCCTCCCCATCCTGCTTTTCTTCTAGCTTTTCTAGCTCTGGTTTGGGTATGTTGGTCAATTTATGGATTCTCATATGAAGTGGGGTCTCCCCCAATTTTAAATCTACCAGCAACATGGTACCCCTGTATATATGTCTTCCCGCAATGTCTCAAAATTGTAGTAATTTGTTGCATATATTACACTGACTGGAGAGTTTCACAACTGCCTTGTACACAACTACAGTATATGTTATCATTGTACGTACTGTGGTGGCCATGGCCACGGCCACGCTGGGCTAGCTGTCCAGGAGCTCTACAGCAGAGCAGCTTTTTATTTAATTTTATTATATTTTTGCCTTTATATTTTGGTTTATTATTAAGATTTAGATAGTGAGAGATTTTAGTATAGTTAGATAGGGGCCTTCAAAGTGAAGAAGTAAGGTCAGGTGCTCCTTTCGAGTAAGAGATAGGTTAGGAGTATAACCTAGAGTGCTTTGGAGTCACCAATTTTTTCTTGTAACGTTAATGTTATCATTATTGGCAACTGAGCGACTCCACTATTTGAGCTAAAGTTGTGGAGTGTTCTTGGGTCATTTTTTCAATTGGACTTGGGTCATAATTTTCCCGTTCAAGTCTAAATTCAGTAGTGTATCTACTCACTGGATGGTTAGCTGTTTGGGAGAGAGACAAGTTGGAGGAAGTCCTGTCGGTGATCTGGAACGAGGAGCTTGTGTGATGAATCTGCCTCTTTGAGGAACCAATGTGCTATGTTCAGCTGTGAACTGGACTGTCAAGGGTCAGATATTCTGGTGGTCTGCAGCCGGAAAATCTGTCGACACACCTTCAGTGAGGGACAGGAAGCGCAGTTCATTAGAGAAGTTTGGGACTTGTTATTTGTTGGGGTTTACTGTTGGCTCGGGGGGGTCTGACTTGATCCTTCGGGTGGCTAAGCTTCCGGATTCATGGCCATGTGGGAGGCTGAGGACTAGGCCAGCTGGAGAGTGGGCAAATAGTCTCTGGAAACTCCTAGGCCTTTGGGGGGAGTTGGCTGGTGGTCTAATGCCAACTGAGGGCCGAAGTCACGGTCACAGAGATTTCTGGTGGCAGCATCAAGGGGTAGAGTTATTTGGGCCCCCTTGTCAACATTTAGCAAGCCCTGAGTCCCAGAGAGAAGATTTTGTTTCCTAGGGAGACACTGGAACTTCAAGAGATGTTCTTATCCAGGACACGGTCAGACCTCTCTTTTCTACTTTTTATGTCCAACTTTTTATTTCGTGGGCAGTGAGACTGCCTGATTAAATCACTTGTATAGCATTATTTTGGTGATTTGTCTAGCTTACGTGAGAGGTAGTGTGGACAAGGATTATATTGGACATTGTACACGTGGAGGTGGGAGCTCCACATGATCATTATTCCTATATGTGAAACATTTGATGACTGTTCCTTACAGTCATAAATACTGCTCTATCTGCTCCAATAAAACTCATTATCTTTACATTGTTTTACATTTTAATCTATTTTAAATGTTATGCTCGGGGAGGGGTATTTAAGGGTAATTTATTCATTTTATTATAGGGGAGGGGTGTGTGAGGGTTATTTACTTTTTCTTAAGTAAGTGTTGAAGGTTTATATTTTGTTGTATTTTTGTCTTACTTTATTTTATTTTATATTATTTGACTGTAAGTTTGCTCTAGGAATGTAGCTGGTCTAGTTAAGTGAGAGCTATTTTGATTGATTGGTCATCAGAATGTGTTGGAGTCCTGTTCTCAGGGTTACGCGCTATTCACCCTCAGCTCTCCATGCCCTCCGCCCCTTCCCATTGCATTTTACAACTTACCAGTGCTGTAGAGTGCTGGGTATTGCTCGTAGAGGGAGGAAGAGGGTGGGAGGGTGAGGACAGTGGAGGGTGAATAAGCGGGACCACCACATCAGGGTCGTAGGATCCAGGAGACACCCTGGGGTGAAATGGAACCAAGATCGTAGTCCGCCATGTCTGGTTTCCATACCCAAGGGCACTACCAATTTTGGTGGGAAGGTAGTTTGGGCAGCCCTGGTGGTTCATTCAACTTGGGTAGTGTTATGCAATGCCAGGTCCATTAAAAACAAGACTACAATTATTGCAGATCTTGTAAGAATGGTGGACCTGGTTTGCATCACCGAGACCTGGCTGGACAAGAACTCTGGCCCCATATTGGAGGCTTTAATTCCAGCTGGATACTCTGTGGTTCACCGCCAGAGATTGGATCACGAGGGGGGCACGTTACGGTCTGTTTTAAGACTGAACTTAACCTCATGAGTGTACCAGTTGAGGAGACTGAGTCATTTGAGTGTGCTGTGGTAGCAAGTGTAGATTGTAGGATGGCTCTCTTCTACTGTCCACCTGGGGATGGGAAGCAGTTCCTTCAGGAAGTGGCAGACTTCGTCATCGACATGGCATTTGAGTCACCCAAGCTGATGGTCCTGGGCAACTTCAAAGCCTGGGTCGATGATGAACTCTCGCAGTTTGGACAACACTTCCTCCAGTTGATGACATCTCTGGGCCTTACACAGATAGTTACCACTGCTACCCATGAACATGGTCACTCTCTTGACAGTCTTCCTCCAGGGGATCAAAGCCCATGATCTGGTGGTGGAACCATTGGGATGGTCTGATCACTACTCCGTGGGGTTTAGTTTTAGTGCCCCCTTCACAGGCCTACCCCTGTGGAGATGGTAAGGTATCACCCTTTACGAGATATTAGCTCTGAAGGCCTGGTGGTGGTACTTGACCTATCAACTCTCTCTGCGGCAAATAGTGACCCAGAGGCCCTCTTGGTGGCTTATAAAACAGCCATTTTGGAGGCCCTGGATATCATTGTTCCAGTCCATGTTCGTTATCCCTCCCTTCACCCTTGGTTCCCATGGTTTGATGTGACTTTGAGGAAGATGTGGTAACTAGGAGGAAGTTTAATGTGTTGCTGGTGGAAATATGCCCTTGATGCCGACCACCTTAGATTGACGGATCATTGCCAAGCCTATCAATCTGCAAACACCCATAAAAAGGCAGAGTTCTTGTCTGGGGAAATTGCGGATGCTCAGAATCGACCAGCTCATCTTTTTCACACTGTAGACAGACTGTGCAACCCAGCCTGTCTGCAAGTTCAAAAAACCTTTTTGCAAGTAGAGTGCGATGAACTTGCTCGATTCTTTGCGACTAAGGTGGCTGACATCAGGACAATACTCCAACCAGCACACTCTATGGGCCTTGCTTTGGACCAGCGCATGGCCACTGCCTCTCAGCTTTCCTGGAGTAGCTTTGACTGAACAGAGTTCATGGACGTTATGCAGATTGTCCAGGGTGCATGCCCTACATGCTGTAGTTTGGATCCGGGACCAACTTCCCTGATTTTGGGATGTATTGATTACATTGGTCTGGTCCTAGCATGAATAGTCTGGTGCTCCTTGGAAATAGGTGAGTTTCGTAGCTCCCTGAAGGAGGTGGTGGTAACACCCCTCTTGAAGAAAACTTCTTTGGACCCTGACTGCCATGCAAACTACAAACTAATCTCAAACCTCCCCTTTTTAGGGAAGGTGATTGAGAAAGTAGTGGCTGTACAGCTGGAGAACCATGTGACCATCCATGACATCTATGAACCTCTCCAGTCTGGTTTTAAAAAGAGGCATAGTACTGAGACAGTGCTGGTTCAGGTGCTCAATGATCTCCTGATGGCTAGAGATTGGAAAAAACATTCCATATTTGTTCTTCTAGATCTCTCACCAGCATTTGGCACTGTGGACCATGGAGTCCTGCTCAGTCACCTGAGGTTCATCTGCGGACTGTTGGATGCAGTCCTCAGGTGGTTTACATCTTTCCTCATGGGAAGAACTCAGACAGTGGTGTCCAGGGTTTATTCCATAGACCCAGTTTCTCTGTCTTGTGGGGTTCCTCAGGGCTCAGTGTTGTCCCCCATGTTGTTTCCTATGTACATGATACCGCTTGGAGACATTGTAAGAAGATATGGGCTGAGGTTTCACTGCTATGCTGTTGATACCAAGCTCTACCTTTCTTTTGCACCTGACCAAGATGGAGTTCTCTCAGTCTTTAACAACTGCCTCACAGAAATCCAGGAGTAGATGGATTTGAGTTGGCTGAAGTTGAACTTGGAAAAGACTGAGGTGCTGGTTGTGGACCTGGGGTATTGGATAGGGGGGCCGGGGGCTGGTTTGCCCTCCAGGCTTTTTCTTGGGGGCTTATCATTCCCAACCTCTGAATGGGTGTGAAACCTTGGGGTAATCTTTGATGAAGGGCTGACTCTGCATGAGCAGGTGTCAGCCGTCATCAAGTCCTCTTTTTACCATCTGAGGAATATCTTCAGGGTTAAGCACCTTGTTCCATCCAGCAATCTTCCTATGCTGGTCCATGTCTTTGTGTCCTTGTTCTTGGATTATTGTAAGTCCCTTTACCTAGGGCTACCCGGGATGGAAATATGCCACTTGCAGCTAGTACAGAATGCAGCAGCCTGGCCTTTGACGGGAACTTCTCGATCCTGTCATATTTCGCCAGTGCTGCGTGGATTTCACTGGCTGCTAATACAGTGGCAGATCACCTTTAAAGTTAGTCTCTTGGCTTTCAAAGCCCTACACAGACAGGGCTCAGACTACTTGAAAGAGCTCCTGGTTCCTTACCACCCAGGGTGATTGCTCCGCTCAGCTGATGAGGGGTTGCTAGAGATTCCTAAGGTGTGTCTAAATCCTCTGGGGCCAGAGCATTTATGCACGTGGCCCTGACCCTTTGGAATTCTCTAACCCGTCAGTTACAGGAGTACATGACTGTGGAGAGATTTAAACAGACCCTAAAAACATATTTGTGGCACCAAGCATTCGGTGACTGATTTTTTTTCTTTTAATTGTATCAGTTGTTTTATATTATTTAGGATGTTGAAATCTTGATGTGTTATTTTAAACTTTGTCAAGCGCCTTGGTTTTTGAAAGGTGCCATAAAAATAAAGATTATAATTATTATTATTACTATATGTAAATGTAACCTTGTAATTAGCTTTACTACTGTAATTGCTTCTATTGTACCATATGTAAATGTAACCTTGTAAATAGTTTTGCTAATGTCTTTTTATTTATTTTTATATTTATTTCATTCTTACGAAAATAGCATTTGAGCAAAATGCTCTTTTTCAAAGGTTCCACATCAACCGATAGGGTATATGGCAATTACAGCAGAAACAATACAACAAAAACATCACAAAATATTATTTGTACCCAGTCAACATATTATGAAGGTTACATATGGGACAATAAAATTCAGCTATACATGTGGTTATAAAATTCAAGTGCAGGATTAAACAAATTAGTTGGAAATAAAGGTGGCAGGAGGAATGCAAACCAGTGAACAACAGTATGATTGGTGATCTTCTTTGTGGCCCAGAAGGTATTCAGAGAACTTGCTAGACAGCAAAGGAGAAACAGGAAAAATTAAAAAGTAAATAATAGCAGCCAGAGACAGGAATTTGTCAGGAAATGGGGGGGGGGGGGTAAGGATTTGATTAGTGTAGGAGGTGTAATGTAATGCTTCTACTTGTGCCTTCTGGCCTGGGTCATTCCTGTAAATGGTCCACTGGCCCAGTGCACCTACCCGGTTATAAAAGTCATAAATAAATAAATTTACGATGTAAACCTTATGCATCGATGTAGTATTGGCAAGGTTCCAGCTGAGCTGTGTGAAAAAAAATTCCCACAGTAGAATTTACACAAAAGTCAGACTTTCGCATGCCTGAAAGTTCAGAAATCATTTTGGCAACTTTCACAGAAATTCTACCAGTCCTCCTCCACCCTGTGCCAATGCCAATTGCCAGCCTGACATAAAAATTCCCTGGTAGCCAGTGTCCCTCCCCCCCAGCCAATTGCAAGCTCAAAGTAAACATTCCCTGGTGTCTAGTGACCCCCTCATCAATCTCCAACCCCCATGTAATATAAAATTCCCTGGTGTCTAGTATCCCCCCCTGCCAATCGCTGACCTGATGTTGAAAAAAAATCTTTCCCTGGTGTCTAGCTGACCCTCTTCTATATCCCCGATCCCCTGTAATAAAAAAAAAGGTAGTTAAGTCCATGCATTCCCTGGTATCCAGTGGATCCCCATCCCAATATCCCATATCACTTGTAGTAAAACAAAAGTAGTCCACCCCTTAAGCTCTGGTGTCTAGCAGACCCCCATCCTGGCAGGTAGTGCAATTCTACCCCGCTCCCCCACCAACCCCAAGCCAGTGACCAGCATAGCCCTCCTCTCTCCACCTTGGCCGGCCACTGGACTGAGCTCTCAAGGAATAAGCATGTGTTTGTACAAGCATGTGCTCATCCCTTGATAGCTCAGTCCAGCAGCCGCCGAGATGGAGACAGGAGGAAACTGTGTTGATCACCTGCTTGGGGGTCGAGGCAGGGTGGGGTGGTGGGGCACCACCTGTCGGGAGGGGTGTGAACTACCTTGACACCATGGATTAGGGAATGGATAACTTTTGTTTTATGACAGGAAATCAGGGATATAGGGAGGGGGTTCGCTAGATACCAGGGAATGGATGGATTTAACTACCTTTTCTTTGCTATGGGAGATTGGTAATAGGGAGGGCATTCATCTAGACCCCAGGGAAATATTTCTTTTAACATCAAGCTGGCAATTGGCAGAGAAGGGGGACCTCTAGACACTAGGGAATTTTATATTACATGGGGGCCAGTGATTGGTGGGGGGGACACTAGACACCAGGGAATGTTATATTACATTGTGCCAGCGATCAGTGTGGAGACAACTAGATATCAGATAATTTAATATTACATGGGACTGGCGATTGGCTGAGGGGGGAACACTGGACACCAGGGAAATGTTAAATTTTATAGGGCCAGCGATCAGGGGAGCCACTAAAAGAGGGCAAAAATTCACCCAAAACACATTTGGAAGATTTCTGATACGCCAAAGGCGGACATTTGGAAAATTCTCCCTCCCTTGAAAACTTCTATAGGAAGATTGAACTTTCATTATGTAGGCCCAAAAGCCTGGAATGCCATTCCCTAGAGTATATGGCTAATAAACCAAAAAAAACAAAAAAACACCACAGCAGGGTCAAAACATGGCTAACAGAACTGGAAAAGAAACCTTTATCACACCGCTATGGATGTGATGTGGATTAAATACTTTTTAATAGGGTTCCTTTTATTTATTTTATTAAATAATATGATAATCCCCCTTTTTAGTTACATTTTGGAGTCTTGCATGTATTTACTGCAGAGTAAGCCAGGATACAACTGCCACTGCTCTTGACTAGCCCCCCCCCCCCCATGCTCCCTATAGAGTCAACCTTGCAACTTTTGTTAATCCTTCAACACCTTGGCACTTTCATATTGTGCTTGTTGAATGGCACTCCCTAATGCTGTTATGTCCCTTCAAATGATGGAAACAGAGAAACATAGAAGTTGACAGCAGATAAGGACTGCAACACCCATCCAGCCTGCCCATTTTTTCTTCTTTATGAATGTGCCACAGGCCTTTACTCTGTCACTGGCCTATCTATTCATACTCATCTGTATTGCTCCCATATGCCTATCCCATGCCTGTTTGAAAACCTGCACTATATTTATATCCACCACTTCCTGAGGTAGGCTGTTCCATGCATCGACCACCCTTTCTGTGAAAATGAACTTCCTCCCATTACCCCTTAATTGGCCTCCCTCTAATCTCATGCTGAGTCCTCTTGTCCTGCTATTTTTCTTATATTGAAACATGTTAGACTCTTTCACCTTGTAAATGCCCTTAAGATGTTTGAATGTTTTGACCATATCACCTCTCTCTCCCTTCTTTGCTGTAGGATATACATATTGAGCTCTGTTAATCTGTCCTGTTACGTTTTCTGATGCAATCCCTGCACCATTTTGGTTGCCCTTCTCTGGACTGACTCCATTTTGTTAATGTCCTTGTGCAGGTGTGGCCTCCAGTACTGCATGTAGCACTCTAGATGGGGCCTAACCAGTGTCTTGTAAAGAGGGATTATTATCTCCCTCGTACAACTTGTGATACCCCTACTAATACACCCCAACATCCCTCTAGCCTTAGCTACTGCTCCAGTGGTCTGCTTGGATGATTTCAGGTCATCTGTGATGATGATGCCCAAGTCTCTTTCTTCCCTTGTGATTGCCAGCAACTCCCCTCCCAACCTGTAGGTAGCTTCAGGGTTTCTCTTCCTTATGTGCATGATCTTGCACTTAATTGCATTAAACCACAGTTGCCACTCTTCTGACCATTTTGCCAGTTTATCCAGATTTCTTCTCATTCTGCTCACCCCACCTGTATCATCTACTCTGCTACAAATCTTGGTGTCATCTGCAAACAGACAAACCATACCCTCCAGTCCATCTGCTATATCACTGATGAAGATATTGAAGAGGACTGGCCCCAGGACTAATCTCTGAGGTGCCCCACTTGTGACTTGCATCTCTTTTGATTGTATACCATTTACCACCACTCTCTGTTTTCTGCCCACCAACCAGTTTGCCACCTAGTTGAGCATCCTTGGACCTACCCTGAGCCTACCCAGCATATTAATCCATCTTCTATTTAGAACAGTATCGAAAGCTTTGCTGAAGTCAAGGTAGGCGACATCAACTGCACCCCCTTGGTCCACCACTCTGGTTACCTAGTCAAAGAAATCTATGAGAGTAGTTTGACAGGATCTTCCTGTTGTAAACCCGTGCTGTCTTGGACCCTGTGCTTCTATGGATTCCAAGTGTTGCACTATCCTTTCCTTAAGTAGTGCCTCCATAATCTTGCCACTACTGAGGTAAGACTGACTGGTCTGTAGTTCTCTGCCTCCTCCCTGCTGCCACTCTTGTGGAGCGGGATCACATGAGCCCTTCTCCAGTCTTCTGGAATCTCTCCTGTTCTCAGAGACTCACTAAACAGTTCTGCTAATCACTCTGCTAGTCCCATCCTTGGCTCCTTTAATATCCTGCGATGTATGCCATCAGGTCCTATTGCCTTGTCCGCCCTGAGCTTAGCGAGCACTTGTAGGACCCTTTCTTTTGTGAAAGGACTTGTGCACACCTCCCTCCCCCCTGTGCCCATGGTGCTGAGCTGTGGGCCCTGCCCTACCTTCTCCACAGTAAATACTGAGCAGAAGTATCTATTTAGGATAGATGCTTTTCCTTGGTCCTCCTCCACACACTCCCCCATATCCCCTCTGATCTTAGCAATACCTCTGCTGGACTTTCTCCTTTCACTAATGTATCTATAGAAAGTCTTGTCCCCTTCTTTTACTGTTTGTGCTAGTGTTTTCTTGATTTGAGCCTTTGCCTGCCTTACTGCCTTCCCTGCTTCCCTCAGGGAAGTTTGGTTTGCTTCCCTATCTTCGGCCCACTGCATTGCCTTATATTTCCTGAAGGCCAACCTTTTGGCTCTGGTCTTTTCTGCTACTGTTTTAAAGAACCAAAGTTGTTTCCTCCTTTTGCTCTTGCTTTTCTCTCTAACACAGTGGGATGTTGCATCAAGTATTGTATCCTTAATGCTTGCCCACTTTGCTTGTACCCCATCACCCATATTTCTTCTTGCCAGGGCTAGCTTAACTCCGTTGGCCATCTTATCAAAGTCAGCTCCTCTGAAGTATCATATTTTTGCCTTGGAATGGGATGATTTCGTTCTAGTGACCAAATTGAACCACACCATGTGATGGTCACTGGCCCCAGGTGACCTTTTACCTGGAGTTCATGGTCATTTCCCCATTAGTCAGTACTAGATCCATGATAGCCCTGTCACTTGTGGGTTGTTGTACCAGTTGTTTGAGGCCCTCCCCCTGCAGAAAATCCACAATGTGTATAGTTCTGGTGGATGTTTCTGCTGGTATTGAACAATCAGTATCTGGCATGTTGAAGTCTCCCATTATCAGAACCTCCCCATTAGCTGTCATCTTTTGAATATGTTCTAACCATAATGTTTCTATGTCCTACCCCTGGTCTGGAGGCCTGTAGACAACCCTAATTCGTATGGCTGTCCCATTTCTTGTTTCTAGGGTGACCCACAGTTTTTCTGGCTCCTTATGTGTATTCTGAATTTCTGTAGCTTTCATATTTTCATTAACATAAAGGGCCACTTCCCCTCCCCTTTTTGCACCTCAGTCTCTTCTGAACAGTACATAGCTGGGTACTGAAGTCTCCCAATTGTGGTTACTGGTGAATCTTGTCTCACTAATGGCTACTATACCCAGTTTAGCCTCTGACATTGTTGCCTCCAGGTCTGGGATCTTGTTTCCCAGACTGTGGGCATTTTGTGTACATGAGTTTCCATTGGCTAGATTTGGGTGCGTTAGTTGTTAGGTGAGGTCTGGCATATCCCCTTGTTCATCGTATCGGAAGCCGGACCTTTTTCCTTACCTGTTGAAGCAAGTAAACTACAAACATGCTGAACTCCTGTTTGATCACTAGTTGAGGGGGAAAGGTTGTTCTTCCTGTTCGATGTATCAGGTACTGCACCCATCTCTCCATCTGCTAGTTTAAATATTCTGCAAAGACAACAAACTTCTGCCCCAATGCACTGACTCCCTCCTTAGTCAGATGCAGTCCATCAAATTTAAAGAACTTTTGCTCCCAAAACTGTTGCCAGTTACCTACAAATTTGTGTCATTTTTCCTGGCTCCAACCTTTGAGCCACATGTTTAGCTACCCTGTATCCCCTTCTCTGACCTTCCATCCATCTTCCCCCCTCTCCATGACTGGCAGAACCTCAAGAGAAGTAGATGCCAGATGAAATGGATGACAATTTGTCTCCCAGCCTGGTCAGGAGTTCCTTGGTCTACACAACTGACCAGCTGGTGAGATCATTAGTCCCTATGTGTACCAGGATGTCAATGTTTTCTCCTGCTTCCTGCATGATTTTAGGAATGCAACCAGTGTCTTTCCTTGCTGATATACCTGGGAGACATCTGACCATTACCCCTGGTTTGAGGTAGGTATCAACTCCCTAAATCATGGAGTCTCCTATGATCAGAAGTGTTTTGGATTTCCTTTTTGCTTTTTTTGTTTTGGTCCCTGTTTCAGGTGAGCATTGTAGCATTAGCTCCTGGGCTGCAGTGTCCTGCTCTGCAATGTCCTTTCCCCCATTGTTTGATTTCGGAGCTCGAGGCAGATACCTGTTTGTAGTTTTTATATGGTTTGTGGAGGTGATATGTTGGTGAGTATTGAGTGATGGAGCACCTGATTTTCCCCTGCTAAACACCTGGCAACCTCCCAGACCAACTACCCTCTGTGGTCAAGGTGCTTCAGTTGGATGTTGGGAAAATGGTGGGCAGTTATTGTAATGCATTTCCTCGCTGAATATGCAATTTGAGGTGCACAATCTCTGCCCATGCTGCCCAGAGCTGAGCCCTTAGATCTCCGATGGTCCAGCATGTAGAACAGCATCCTAAATCTGTACAACTGCCCTTTTGAAAAGTATCCCGCAGTACCTGCAGTTAATAATATCCATTCCAGTTCAGTTGCCAAATTTATAACCTGGTCCGAGTAATTCGAAGGAAAATAAAGTAAAAGATTTTGTTTTAATATATTTTTTTGTTTGTTTTTGTATAACTTTTTATAGCAAGTTAAATTAATTGTGCCCTTCTAAGTGAGGTCACTGTGTGGATACCCCTGTGATCCTCCCCTTCCTGCATGGCTACAGGAAATATCATGACTGTGCTACTCTATAAAAGGAGTGTGGCATGGGGTGGTTGGGGATGAGGTGGGGTGGGTAGATGGGCCCTTCTCCTGCCAAAAATAACAACCACGGACAAAAGAAACAAGGAGGTAAGAGCAGAAACAATCAACCAACATCAAATGCAGTGGCCATGAAAGCTTAGCCTAATGATAGATAAAACTGTAAAACTTGTAAGCACCACCTGTAACAACTTCACAGATGGTATACCATGCAAAGAAACACTTTGCTACAGAGAAAAATAAATCAGTAACAGAAGATATACCTTGCAAAAAACAATACGAATCAGAGAAGTTTACAGCAGTAATCTGTAAGCACAAAACAGTAACAAACCAGTAGGCCCACCTTGTAATGTTGCAGCAGAAAGTATACCCTGCAACATCAATTTGTATCAGAGAACAATAAAGCAGTAAAATGTAAGCAAAAAACAGTAACAAAACTTGTGAGCACAAAAGAAAATAGTAACACATAGTAAATCTGCCTAGCTGAAAGAAGCCTTAATCTTTTTCCTTGCTCTGATAATGTTCCTTACTCTGTCCTTGCAAGCAAACAAAGAAGAAAAGAGCTCAGGTGAAGTTAGGTGCCTTAGCTAGCAAACCTAGTCTTCCACTTCACAGTTCACTTTTCCTCATTCCCTACATAACTTGCCTTTGTATGATGCTAAGTTATGATGCTTAATTCCTATTCTACCTATTATGTAATTTTTTTGTTCCTGATTTCTTAATTGCCCTGCTTTCCCTCCTCCCCCAGGAGACATCTGG
The DNA here is from genome assembly GCA_016271365.2 of Neoceratodus forsteri. Taxonomy (NCBI): domain Eukaryota; kingdom Metazoa; phylum Chordata; order Ceratodontiformes; family Ceratodontidae; genus Neoceratodus; species Neoceratodus forsteri. Next base: position 707,699,259 of record CM057455.1, read on the forward strand.
AAATGAGCTGTTATCAGCTCGGTATGTTTTGCCTGTTGAAACTTTTGAAATAAATAAATAAACAAATGCAATGCAGTAACTTGCAATAAATGACATGTTACAAAATAGTGCAGTAAAAAAGAGATTCTCTTTGAATTACACTGTTCCCTGTAGCATACTGCAGCATTTGTGATATACTGCATCATTGCTGCAGTGTATCCTGGTTTGCCCTACTGTATTTTGAGTAGTATTGAAATGCATTTCGGATATATAATTGTATGCATTGTTTCTATATGTTTCTTGATGCAAGTCATGTAAATGTCTTTATTGATTATTCTATATAATTATGTCATTGCAACTTTGTACTAAGGACCCAACTGAAAATGAGCTTGCTCAATTGAGTAATCCACATTCATATCATCATGAAAAGATATACTACTACCACATTTACTGCAGGTGGAATATCCATGTAGGTATGATCACACACATCCTGAATGGAAGTGCATGCAGGCATACTGACACATGCAAATGTACCATGCAGCATTGAAACCAAAGCTATGATGGGGGGGGGGGGTAAAAAGCATAGACTTCAGTGGTAAATCATAAGGCTGTCCCTGTCTCTTTTCTGTACCTTTGTCACATTTGTTACCTTTTATCCTTTTTTATTATGCCCAGTTAATAAGATCCTACATGAGATCTTCTAAGCTCATTCATACCTACTGTTCTTCTCCCTCCCAGCTCCCACTCATCACCTTTTTGTTTTCCAGCTTTTATTCTTACTTTACCCATTACCACTTTTTTTTCCTAGATCCACCCCATTTTCTTTCCTCACATAGATCCCTTATTTCAGTGTTCAGCAGGTTGCACACTAACTTTTAAGGCTAGAAGATTTGAAGGTTTTGGGCTCTAGCCCCACACCAGGAACTTGGGGTAAAATCCCAATACTGACACTGTAGTGCAGTATGATGGGGTGCTGCACTCCTGAGGAGCCATTGTTCAGGTGATACATTAAACTGAGGTCTCATTTGCCTATTGTGGTGGTTGTCCCAGTAGAAATTAAATATCCTATGGTACTTCTCAAAAAGAGTACCGCAGTTTTCTTGTTGACCTTGCTAAATTTTACCCACTGACTTGAAAAAATACCACCAATAGCTAGAGGCCTATTGTTTTTTTTAAATAAGAAAAAACAAGAAATTCAAGGTATAAAAAGAAATGAAACAAAAAAGCACATGAAAAAGTTAAACAATTTCTTGTTTTGTTAGCAAAACTAAATAAATGCTTGAAGCAGTTGTTGTTTAGGTTCCGTTGTTACCAGAGAGACGGTCCACAAGAAGCGGCAAAGGAATTGTCTGATTCACAAAACCTTTCAAGACCATAATATAATGCTGCCTAATACAATATAGCATACTAGGACTGTGATTTCTAGTGTGTGTAATGTTATTTTGAGGTATTTTATGAATGTAATGTGATAACAAAAAATAAAACTACATTTTCATTAAATAAAAATAACAAGAAATTCCAGGAAAAATGTTTTATAAAAAATTTAAAAAAATTCACAGGGCTCTACCAATAGCTCAATTTGGTTAAACTGCAGTTGGTTTGCATTTGTACCTCCACCGGGATGAGGCTGAAAATAAGCAGCATTGCCTAACCCTGCTTTCCCAGTCAACAAAAATGAAATAAATAAAAATAATTTCCCTTACCTTTTCTCTTACATTGCTATTTTCTCAGCCAAATTAGTGAGCAGCTTCAAACAGTGATGGCAAAGACATATGGGATTAATTAGAAAAGGGTGCCAGAAATAAAGTGGCGGGACAGCCACTAGGGCCAGTGCAGTGCAATTAAGTAGGGTGGACAGACTGAATGGATGGGCTTTTTCTGCCATCATTGTCTATGTACATGTATATATTTCTTATCCTTTTCTTTCTATTAACTTTTCCACAAATCATTGCATCATCCATGACTGGGCAGATCTTGCCTGGATCCCCACTCCAATATACTGCAAATAAAAATGTAGATGAGGACCTGACCCAGATTAGATATCTGTGGCACCCCAACGGTGGCCTCCATGCCCTCAGAGTATTCCCCATTAAGTACAGCACAAGTGGTTCTGTTAATCAATTTCTTTCCCACTTTGCGATTTTATTTCCCACCTTTGGTTTTCCATCATTATAATCAGTCACCTGTGTGGGACAAAGTCAAAGGCTTTGCTGAAATCAAAGTACACTATATCCTCTGTCTATCCCTTGTCTGTCACTTTTATCACTCAGCCAAAGAGGACAATTAGGTTTGTCTGACATGATCACCTACCCATGAACCCAAGCTATCTACTATCCTGAAGTCTATTTCCAATCAGGAATCTTGTTTGCTTCTCATTTATTAAAACTTCTTTTAGCTTTGCAATTATGGATAGCAGACTGACAGGTACTGTATGTGGTTCCCTGGTTCATATCTACTCCCACTGTGTTGCAGGAGTGCCAAATTTGCTGTTCCCAAGTTCCTAGGTACCTCCCCAATCTCTACTGAGCTGTTGAAAAGCTTATTCTATGAGCCTATATGGCCCTGTTATATACGCTTAATTCACCATCCATTATTCTGCTTGTAACATTTGAACAAATGCTTGTTAACTGAGTTAATAAATTTCATGGGAGAATAGTGTTTCAAGTAAAGTCTATTTAAGATTAAAGGAAAGCAGTCATAATCCCAGAAAGTGTTTCAGTGCTTGCTTACCTGCTGTAGTGGTGCATGATTCTTTCCCTGCAGTTTTCAGTACTTCTTTTATTTGAATCCCCCCCTGACCCCCCTGTCGTACCATGGCGCCATGTCTTCAGTCGGAGCGGTTGTTGCCACAACTGTTATTTAAATGAGCCAACAGTGCTCACTCCTGTGCACCAGTGGGTGCTTTCCGATTGGTCAGTGGAGTCTGATATGCACATTCACCATTGAATCAGTCTCGCGGTGTTACTCTCGCGGTAGCAGTGAAGCACGTTCTTGTGCAGCACTTCCTCATCTGTACTTCCTGAAGGCAATGTAACGTGTTCCCAAAGTTGATAATCATTGTGCTGTCACTTATTATTGTGTGTGTGTGTTGCTGATAATTGGATTGGGTTTGCTGAATGAGTACTCTTGAATCAGCCTGTGACCACGTTATTTTTTTCAGACTTCAGTTTCTCTGTTCAGTGACTGAAGCGTTTTCATAATGGCAACAGGTGGTCCTAGCGATGTGATTGGCACGGATTATGAATCCCCACAGTGATAGTGACAATGAAAGTGACATGGGTAGTGATAGTGGGACATCAGGTGTGCTATATGACATGTTGAATCTTAGTGTCAGCTCTGGAATACAGCCCTACATGTTTGAGCTGAGGAGAAGCAGTAGGGCTTCACAGTCTGCAGGTATGACAGCTGACGGCTCAATTTCTGTTGATCATGACCATGACCAGTCCATGCAGGACAGACTAACAGATTTGCTGTGGTGTACATGTGGCAACTGTACCTTGATGCCGACAGTGCGGGAATCAGTATGTTGCCAGGAGGTGTCACATCACCTTGGGGATAAGCTAGATGGCTTGAGCTGCATCTCACAGCATCCACAGTTCCATATTGCCTGCCTTGATCCCTTTGTAGTTCACCTGGCTTTGACTACCATCTGCTCCTGCTACAGGCACCGTCATCCACCTGAACCTGCTCCCAATAGGTAATTATATGAACCTCATTTCATGTTACCATTTTTTCATGATCAGCAGGCAATGTTTCATTACTGTGGTGAGCATCACGTAGTCATGGGTGTGCAAGTGTTGACTGTTGTCCTGTCCCCTGAGGTCTAGTTTGGCCACAGTTGGAGCTTGCATTCCTCTTTCTTTGTTGTACTTTGCCACAGCTCATGTTCTGTCTCAAGGTGTGTTTCACTTCACATGTTGCTTGTGTGATGAAAAAGTACGTGCCATGTTTGGGTGGGTCAGTGGTGCCTTCTGCTTCTGTTTCTTCACTTACTGTTCTTTGTATATATTTGAAGCCTGTTAATGTCAGTACACTGCAATGTATTGATCACAGTCTGTTATATATATTTCTGCCCAGTGCTGGCAATGCATTGCTGTGTATCTGCAAGTATTTCAAGGCTGTTCAGTGCAGCTCAACAGCAGCTGACCTATGGGTATATGTTGCAGTCACAGTGCAGTTGGAGTGTTCACTGATAGTTTGACATGCACATACCAGCTTTACAATGTGGCAATTGAGTTGTGTAGTTAACCACAAACTTACTGTGTGACTTTGGTGTCACTTACAGGCAGTGAATGGTTTCTGCCGTGTGATTGGTATGTGCGTAATCTTTTATGTGACTTAATATTTGTTTACTGGCTGTGGAATGAATTTCTGTTGTCATCAGTTCACCATTTGCTGACCAGAGTGTAGCAGCCACTAAGAGCACCACTGAACACCACTGTAACAGTAAGGTGTGGGGCTAAGAGGAGATGGACTTGGGTCAGTCATTACAGTAACAGAGTGTGTTTAACTGCTATGACTACAAAAAGAGGGAAATGAGGGGAACATATGAGGGTTGGAGGAAGAACAGTGTGAGGGTAGACAGGGAGGGGGGAGGATGGTAGGAGAAAGAGTCATAAATATATGAGGCATGGGGTGTGAGTAAGCAGGGGACCTGTGTGCTGCTTTACCCAGGCTCAGGAGAGGCAGGGCATGGAGCATTTGCTGCTTATCTGTGGGGATAATGCACCCAATGGAGAGATGTTTGTTTGTACCAGGTGGGCATGGCTCCTGGTGTGTCACAAGTCATTGACAGGTCATGGCACAGTGTAGCTTATGACATCCACATTGTACAGGGATTAGGGACATGGCTTGGGGGGCTGGAGGTCAGAAACAAGGTCCAGGACTAGCATGAAGGGATTATGACCTTGGTGGAGACAATGGTGGTTGGGGACAGGTGAATACACCTCAAATGGTAGCAGAGGTGCTGGAGTACTGCCTGGAGGATAATAATATGTGCCAGTGTAGGTTGGGTAAAGGTACGGCTATGGCACTGGGGTACATAAATATGGCTGTTGCACACTGGGGCACTATGATGTCCCCGGTGCCAGGGAGCATATTTTGCTGGATGCGTTCCAAATCCAGCAGGTGTGGGTGCAAACTACGTAAGGACGTACAGTGGATGTTGTCGTAACACACAGTGCTCAGATTACGGTCTTGCAGATTGGAAAGTACTTGGCATGGAGCAACCATGTCACTCTCTTTTTTCTCCACCTAGGGTTGGAGGAGAACCGTACAAAGACTGTGTTCACTGAATATAGGATTTTATACTTCAGAGTCATGGGGATGTTTCCTAAGGGGTAGTTTGACCAGATCAGGCCACATATGGATGCTGTCAGCAGGTAGCAGATCATTCATAAGGTGGTGCAGTATTGTACCTTATGTGTCCAAGGGTGAGGCTGAAATACAGTAGGGACAGAGAACCGTGTTTCAGGACCTGGGAGGTCCATGACGTGTTGAGTGATACAAAGGCTGCCTTTGTGCCCCTAAAGTGCTTCAGGGGACAAAGGGAGCATGACGGCTACGAACTGAGGTCCAGGAGGGTCAGCATTGTTTGCAAGATCGGATACGACAAGGATGTAGCAAAACCTGACCAAGGATATCAGGAATGGTAGCAAGTGGTTCTTTACATACAAAGGGGAGAGAAGGACAGCAAGGGGTCACATCAGCAGGATTACAACTGTGAAGTGATTGGCACAAGAGGGGGTGAGCAGGGTGAGGTAGTAAATGAGTACTTCACCTCAGTCTTTACCATGGGTGGTTTGGTGCCAATACAACTTCTTATGTGATACAGTGAACAAACTGTGTGGCAAGCTCACAGTGGGGTGTGTTTCATGCCTGTAGTGGCAGTTGAGGGCATTCACAAGCACGTGCATAGGGGAGGGTATGGTGAGGTAGAAATCACGTAGGATCGGGTGATGGTTGCCCTCTGTTCTCCAAGGACTGAGAAAGGTGTAGTACCTGAAAAAATCCATGTTATGCTGTTGAAGGAAGTAGCGGATGTTCTGCCATACCCCTTCATGTTACTTTTCAATAGTTTACTGACAATTGCATGGGTGCCACCTGACTGGAGGATGGCCTATGTTGTTCATATCTATGAGTGTGGTTCGATACAAGAGATGGGTAAGTGCAGGCTGAGTAGGTTGATGTCACTGTTGTGCAAGGTGATGTTGGGTATCATAAAGGAAAGGCTTGTGGGTCAGCTGGAGCAGATGGGGCATCTTGATGACACTTAGCATGGTTTTCTGCCAGGGAAGTTGTGTGAGACCACACTTCTGGAGTGTAATGATTAGATGACTTGTGCTTTGTCCCAGGGTAAGCAGGTGGACAACCTTTTTCTGTACTTACTAACATACTAAAAGCCAGCAGAATAGGCCTCATGGTCTGTCGTGTCTGCTGGGTAGCCACCCACCTAATGGGTGCTTGCATCTCTGCCCCCCCATCCCCACTGACAGGCTTCTTTGCCTTCAGTTTCCCCTTGCACCAGTCCCACCCCGTCTTGAAGCCATCCAGTGTGCCGTCTTCAACCACACTCATGTGCAGTTCATGGCTCCAGCACCCTGTCACTGAAGTACTGTCTCCTAGGTCCACCCTAAGTTTGCCCCTCCACCTTCCACTTCTACCCCCTGTTGTTCATAGAAATATAGACATAGACTTTGCCGGCAGATAAGGACCACTTGGCCCACCTAGTCTGCCCATTTCCCTACCTAAAGGATAGGCCGCAATACTTCCCCCTTCATTAGCATGATCATTTCCTTTGTCCCCCCCTTATTAATTAATTTTACATTATTGAAGACCCCTATGATGTCCCCCCTTCTCTCCTCTCTTGCACTGTCTGTGGCCTGAGCACTTCTACTTTCTCCTCATAAGGCCCCCCTATGCCCTGAATCATCCTGGTCATCCTCCTGTGGTCCCTCTCCAGTACTGCTTTGTCCTTCTTAAGGTGTTGCCTGTAGAACTGCACACAGTGCTGGAGATGCGGCCTCATCAAGGCATTATACAAAGGGAGGATCACCTCCCTACTCCTCCAGGTAATCACCTTTGCTATGCAGCCCAGTATCCTCTTTGCTTTTGGTGTTGTTCTTTTACAATTTTCAGTGTTATTCATTTTGACGGCTACCAACACCCCTACATTTCTCTCGCCTTCATGTGTGTTGCAGGTCCCCCCCTCCCCACGGGGTGTATACATGGCCTGATTTTCTGACCCCGAAATGAAATACCTTACATTTACCATCATTTAAATTCAATTCCCACCTCCTTGATCACCCCTCTAGGGTATCCATGTCCCCCTGTACTGCCGCTGTTGCTTGTTCCCTGTCCGTCAATGCTCCCACTTTGGAGTGATCTGCAAAGAGAGTCAGCCTACTCCTAAGCTCCCAATACCGAACATTGGTGTACTCCAGTGATGACCCTTCTGGTGGAGGAGAGTATCCCACCAATCACTAGCCTCTGTATTTGTCATGTAACACAATTTTGTACGCTCATCAGCAATTGGCTACCACACCACCATCCCCCCCGAACTTTGATAGCAGGCCATTGTAGGGTACAGAATTAAACGCCTGCTAGAATCAAGGTATAGGATGTCCATCGGCCTGTGTTGGTCCATGTCCCCCTTCAAGCACTCATGAAACTCCATGAGGTTTCTCTGTCATGATCTCCCTGGGACAAAAATGTAGTGTTTTTCATCCAGGTGCACCAACCTTTACAGCTGCCTCCCATCTTTGTCCTTGATAATGGCCTCCATTACTTTGCCTACCACAGACGTTAGGCTGACAGCCCTATAATACCCCATCTGATCTCTACATCCCCCTTTCTGGAAAGGCACCACATAATCCACCCTCCTGTCTTCACTCATCCTGTCTCTACAGAGGTGTTAAACAGTCTAGCCAGTGGAGCTGCCAGATCATCCGGCAGTTCCTTCATAACCCTTGCATGCAGCCCATCTGGCCCTTGTGCCTTATCACTCTTTAGCATCACAGGGGCCTCCATCATGCTGTCCACTGTGAGATATCTTGTCATGTAACTATCCCTGTGTATTTTTTGTGCTTAGGAAGATAGGAAAGTGTTTGCAGAAAACTACCTCCATGCCCCCCAGTCTGCCAGTTTGCCTATCATTCCTAGGACTGTTCCAGCCCCCCCAACTGTTTTCAACGGCAGTGTCTTTGTGTGTCACACCCTCTGTAACCCTCACACAGAATTATCTACCGCCACCAGCTTATACAGCCCGTTCTAGGGGTACACAACCCCTGTTTGTAAAGAAGGTATTCCTGATGTTGCCCCTAAACCAGCACCCCTCCATTTTTAACTTCTGAAATTTTTTTATGTTACCCTTCTTCAACTGGAAGGTGTTTTCTGTAACCTTCTTTACCCCTTGTATGTACTTAAAGGTCTGTACCATGTTCCACTGCAGTCTATTCATCTCCACAGTGTGCATATCTTCTGGGCTCCCAGTGTCTACTCATATGTTGGGTGCATAAGCCCCCTCACCATCTTAGTGTCCCTCCACTGTACCCTTTAGAGTCTTGCAACATCCTTGTTTTGTTAAGGTCTCCAGAACTGGGCCCCGTAATGAAGATAAGGCCTGAGCATCTTGGTGTACATGGTTTTCGGAACCTCTTTCCTCCTGGTGGTGATCCCTCTCTCATACATCATAACAATGTAGTGGCTTTTGGCACCACTCAATCGTACTGTTCGTCCACCTTCAAGTCCTGAGTGATTATGATACCTAGGTCACTCTCCTCTGTGTTAACCGTTAGCGGCCTCTCCCCCCCCCACCATTCCCTTCTCTCTTTAATTTTTCATAGCTTCATGACCTTGCATTTCTCAATATTGATAAGGACACAGTTTAGTAACACCACCATGTGGTGCACTATGTCAATGTGTACCAGGCAAATGTATTGTCACAGTCAGTCGGACTGCTTCCTGGACTCGGAAACCATGAATGTCCACACCTGTAGTGATGTTGCAAATTCTGAAAATCATCATCACCCTGCTTTTCATGGTTTGGCATTGTCTGTGTGATGTGTTGTATCACACCAAGTTATTTTGCCATAACAGTGGTACATTGACAGCTTTAACTTGAAGTGTGCTGCACCTTTTGTGATCCTGAATTGTGTACTGTGTTGCTCATTATCTGTATAGTCAAAGTGACTTTCCCCCAAAAGACTCACAATTGCAATTTTCACACAGGTCAATGTGGCTTGCATCCTACATTCAGTATACTCACTGGGTGCATGATATTCTGGGCAGGAAGGTTCGGCACATCATTCCATCTTGTGTTGTGTCCTGTATCCGTGCCAAGTGGCCTGAGAAAAGTGGCGTGTACTGTGGTTTCCATGAAGCTGATGAGGGTGAAGATTATACCTGGTCTCAATCATTTTTAAATGAGCTGCATTAGTTCAATGATTTCTGTACAGTTGTCAGTGCAATGTTCAGTAGTTGTACCAAACAGTTACCATTGTTGTTATGTAAAATATTGACATTTACAGTTATCTGAAATACTGTTTCTTCAATGTTTTTTGCTAGTATTTCAAGTTGTTCTTGATGACTTTTGTGACATTGTTCTTGCAGTGGTATGTGTCCAAGATACTGACATTGCAAAACATAGCTATTGATGTTGTAAAAACAGTGTTGTCTATCTGCTTTTATGGCAACCATTGAGCACCGCAGCACATGCGTTACTGCTTGTTTTTTGGCGGTTATTTTTTTTTTTAACTGCTTTTTAATACTTGTAACTTTTTCTGTCACACTCGGCTCACCTCTATGGCTACACACCCAGCAGCGTGCCCCCACATCATGCTGCATCCACATCTTCCCTCTTGGCTTCCCCTCCATGGCACGTCAACTCAGCAAACCTCAAACCGGATCCAGCATCTGTGGATGCGCCATTCAATAATGGTCAGTGCATCTGCTCCGCATGCAATGACCATGAATGGCACATCCATGGATGCAGAATGTGCCTTGAGGTGAGCTGTGTTGCAGGCTTGTCACTGATGCGCCATGGAGGGGAAGCCAAGGTGGAAGATGTGAATGCAGCCAGATGTCAGGGTACACTGCGGGGTGAATAGCCTCAAAGGTCAGCTGACTGTGACACAAATACTTACATGAACAGCATTATAGCATTTTCCACTCTTTTTTTGTTTTCCTCATGGAGCAGGGTGCACATCACAACAACAGGTGACCACGCACACCTCCGCACGCATTCCCTCTCCCACTTGACAGTGTTTTTTTGGCTCCCCACAGCTTGTACTATGGTCCACTCTGGAAATGACCACTGCCCAACCCCCTCCTGGGAGGGGATCAGTACCTCCCATGCCTGATCATTACCCTCAGCTCCTTCCTGTCCACAGGCACATGGTCCATCTCGAACTGTGTTCGCTGCCATGATGTCAGATAAGACATCCTTGACTGATCCATCATCAAACCCCTGCCATTATTGTTGGGTATTTAATAATTTTTTATTTTTCACACAGCTGACTGATGACCTCGGCCCTCCAAAGTGACGGGGTATCATTTTACACATTAACACACAGCATACTGAACTGTGCATTTCACAAGCAATGGACATCTCTTTCCACAGGTTCTATGTTGTGTGTCTCAGTGTCATTGACAGCAATGTGTTGTCACTGACATGTACCATGGCACTTCCCCTAAGATATTATTAATTGCATGACAAACCCATGGGCTCCCCATAGTTGACACAAACTTGCAAGCATCTTGATGCCACCACCCCTGTTATTACTGTTAATCGGCTGTTACCCTTGTTGTTGTGAAACTGTATGCGCCTGTTCACCAACATGTTTGTTCATCTTTTCAATCAGTACTTGTCTAGCCATCCTATACTGCTTGCTGCGTAAGCATCAGTACGCACTGTATTGTGCACAATGTTCAAACATGATATGCCCATTGACCCCTCAAAAAACAGTGCAGTGTACCATTCCGACAAATGTGTAAGGGAGAAATGGACCTGTTGACTTGTATGTAAAGTTTGACACAAAGATTTTATAACAGGTTTGACTTCCATTTAATTGTTCATAAACATTGGTTAGATTACTGTATCAGCAATTTTAAAAAATTGTAACAGCAATGTCATGTCAACATTTACATGTAACCGTGGTCTTTATAGGACAAAAATGAACAACAAATGTTTCACTTGTCATTGTTGCTGAAATACAGTATTGTAGTAATAAGTAATACCATGAAAAAAAAAAAATAATTAAACATTACTTAATGCAGTTAATACATTGACTATCAGGTTTCATCAATGGCGTCAACCTACACACTGTCCACAGTCAATGTGTCCAAAAACAGTAACGGGAACATCATCAGTAGAACAACAACTGTTTTTTAAACTTTGTTTTACCATGAGAGACACGGTATGCCTATAGCTTGTTTACATAGGAAACCATGAAACACATGCCAGTTAACTGAGTTGGTCAGGGTTGCACAGTATGCCAGTAGAGGCTGTGGGATTCCAACCCATGTCCTCATGTTTGCATCTCAGAGCCTTAAACCACAGTGATGTACTGCCTTTTAAAGCAGTGCACTATACTGCATTATAGGAGAAAAGACCAGGTAGAGTAGGGGAAAATTGTTTTAATACTTGTGAAGTGTATTATAAAAGGAGTTACATGGTGGAGAAGGGGAGAGCAAGTGGATAAGATAGTGGTTGAATGTCTGCCATCCGACAAGGTCATTCATTGTATGCCCTCAAGGTTGAGGGAAACGGATGCCAAAAGGATTCTGGTCTGTGCTGCATGAAATTCTACTAGGCAATGGTGCATGATGAGATAACTCCAAGGGTGTTAAGGGGAAATAAAGGACATACTGGTCGTACCATTTACTGCACTGTTCAGTAAGTCCATGGAGAATGTGGTGTTCATGGAAGACTGGAAGAAGGAACATGTCTTTCAGCTGCATAAGGGGTGGGGATGGAGGGAGGAAGTACGGGTTACATTACATGACCATGATCTTGACATTGGTGTTAGGCAAGATCATGGACAAAGTCATGAAATGTAGGATTAGCAGCTACCGGGAGGAAACAGGCCTGATGCATCCAAGGCAACAGGATTTTACAGCAAGAAACATGGTAAAGTGGCTCAGCCACCTATGCTATGAAGAAAGGTTCCCACATTTTAACATGTACTACCTCGGACAGAGCCAGGATAACGGGGGACATGATTGACACCTGGAAGTCCCTTAAGAGTATAAACCAGGTGCCAGTGGAAGGTGTATTACAGCTGAAAGGTAATCCGAGGCCAAGTGGGCATGGCGTGCAGGTGTAGTATTGGTGGCAGTTAAGGTTAACATTAGGACATACTATTTTGTACAAATAGTGGTGGATAACTTTAGTAGGCTCCTGGACACTGCTTGGATAGGCAACAGTGGAGGGATTCAAAAGGGCATGGGACAGACACAGAGGAGTGTTGAGGGTGTAGAGCGCATGTCATACCATATAGATGGAGAAATGGGCATACTGGGTAGGCATGTCGGGCCTTTTGTGCCATCACACTTGTATGAATGTAAGCCATGGTGTTTGTGTTATATGTGTGCAGCAATAAAGCTATGTGCTATGCTGATTACCACTGCACACATGCTAGTGGTATACCTGGACAAGGGAGAATGTACATACTGTGATGAGAACAACGTACTACTACTGCACAAATACCTTCAGTCAGATCTCACTATGTTGTGCATTGCGTAAGCTGCATAACAGAGGTTGACATTAAAAACGTGTCACTTGCATCAGCACATGTCAGTGGTTGCGTCTGCATGGCTACTTTTGTGAGAAATGAGAATAATGACTGTTGAGTAATTCCTGTTTGTCAGGACATGGCACAGGGGCAATGTTTCTAGGTAATTCAGGCTTCTCAATCTCAGGAACACTCATCAGTTGGCCTTCTTTCAATAGAACAACATCATCTAGCTTGTGGTCCAGAGAGTGGTAAGATTTCCATTCATACACTGACCTTGTTATCCACCTCTTGATGTGCTTTGAAAACAGAAAGTCATGTTTCTGACGTCCTTTATTTGGTCCCACAATGCGTGTTGCCAACGACGGTGCAGTTTTCAGAATAATCCCAGCATGGCTAGCTGCACTGACAACCATACCTCCACTCTGAAATGCTGGCACTTAAGACAGTACTTTGTTTAAAAGGGAATGGAAAACTTCAGGCTGCCCTGTGTGGCAAAACTCCGTAACCTTGCCTACGTCTTTTAACAGTCTACTGTCTATCGCAATTGACTTGAGGGCATCATATGCTACCGATCCCTTCTCAAGCCAGCACATGTCACGTATTGTGTCCTCATCCAGTTCACCATGCTCGCAAGCACGAAAAACTAGTCCCACAGTCCAGGTGTGACTGTTTGTAGTGTGCTCCAGAATGGAGACCCACTTATTATGAAGTAGTGCTGCATTTCCATGACAGGAGGACAAAGACCACCAAAAGTGGTTAACTACTGATCTTATCCATGGCACAAGGTCCTGGCAGTGCCGCTGCTTGCCTTTGGCAACAAGTTTCCTGATGATGGATTTATCAACATGCCAGACATCATACTGATGAGATATTCTGACAAGCCTAGCTTCCTTGCCCATTACAGAAGAAATCTGTGGATGTCTATCTGTGGCAATGGTTTTGATTGTAATGCCTTCATCCAAGATCTTGTTAAGCGCTTGGAGGAACCCCTCCTTCTCCATGCAGTTGGAGCTCGCAACTTCTGTCACTTGAACTAGCATCGACTCCAGAATCTGGTTTGTGGTCATTTCCATGATTGTATAAGTACAATACTTGGCACAGTGACCTGGTGAGTCACAATGGCCATCACCAATCAGTGTTACTGGCTGTCCAGCAACCTGAACCAGATTTTTTGATTTCTCAGTACCCCAGGTGTAATCTACTATGGGGAATAGGCATTGCCGTTGGATTTGCAGATACTGAGTCTGCGACAGACAGGGAACACAGATGCATTTCATGAACTCGGCAATACGTTTGCAAGTATTACCACTGAACAGCACTGCTGCACTGACAAGCAAATTACCAGCACTCATCTTTCCTATGAGTGGTGTAGACCTCCATGTGAAGTTGTAAGACTTGGCACAGCTAAATTCACATACGAACATTGTGCCTCGTACATAGCATTTAGTGAGCAGCAGTGATAGTTTGCACATGTTGCATACGATCATTTCAAATAGCAGAAACAGCTGACTCTTAAACACAATCAGTTTCTGCTCATTAGCAATACTACATGAATAACTTCACTCCTTCATGAGGTCGGTCTCTTCAGAATCTGAGTCAGTGGACATTTCACTGCCGGGAGAAAACATAGACACTTCTGCCTCACAAGAGTCGCTGAGTTCTGAATTCAAGAATGAGAGTTCAATGCTCTCCTGACCAGTGGCAGGGCATGCAGTTTAACAGGTGTTGATGTCATTCTTGGCTTCTGTATTCCACCCCCATTCTTTGACGCTTGCTGATGTTCAGATGATGCATTATCATGTTTGGTCTTGCAGTTGGAAGAGAGAGGTGACAAAGACGAAGGACGCGAGTATATGTGGTATTTAAGTACATTCTCGGGTGATTCCGGCCACTGGCAGGCAAAGTCACTTGTGAGAACCTGGCACTGCACTCCAACAGATGCTGTTTCTTGATCCATGCTGATGGCTGAAGACATGGAACTTGTTGCAGCGTTATCAACAACGGTGTCCCAAGGAAGAACAAAGTGATGTGTGCTCACTTGAGTGTTCATCGCATCGATATTCCAGTCACACAAACATGTGTCCTGAGGCGCATCAGCGGTCTGTACAGTTGCATCACCATGCAGCACCTGTGGAGACAAACACAAAAATGTTGATAAGAGAACAGTTTTCTTCAATTCACGAACCACATGCTTTTTTATAATTGCAAGCGTGGACATGTTTTGATGGTTACCCTTTGGCTAAAGATGCTCCATTGCTAGTGTATATGGTAGAGCACTTTGTAGTCACTAAAGGAACTGCATCGGGTTTCAGGACACGAATGCTCTTCAGTGGACCTTTGTAGCATGAAATGAAAGAGAAATACATTTTCAGCTATGGATACATTACGAGCATGTGTCATAAAGTTAAACACTCTTAATGCTAATTAACACAAGCCCTACCTCACAACAATTTTGTGGCACATGTGTGAAACTGTGCATATATGTGTGTGTGTGTGTGCTTAAACTGGAATGCATGTTCGTCGTGGTGCCATTGAGGGTTTAGGCACTGTATGCCACACCGGTCACCACAATGGCAAACCGCGCTCATGAATAGTCATGGAGCACAAGGGGTCAGCAGGAGACAAAGAGGATCAAGCATCTGGAGTACAGCTATCATGTCTGAGGGAGGGATACACAGCCAGCATGGCATGGCATTGTCCCAGGGTGGAAGACAGAATCACTGCGAGGCATGGTTGGTGAAGCAGATGGTGTGGAGAGGTGATGCATCTGAGGATGTCATTGCACACTGAAGTCATGGGATGGAGAGGGGAGCGATGAAAAACAATCAGAAACAATGACAGTGTGTGACAGTATACTGTGTGAGTTGACAGCAACCTCCAGGGGATGATGGTATACATGGCCTAATCCGTCCATAAATCGTACTCTACCCCCTGGTGAGCACCTGCATACTCATGGGGGTAGAACAACACTGAGGGGGATAAAAAAAGAAAATAAAAAAAAAAGGCATGCATTCTACAACCCACGTTGCTAATGGGAAGACATGGTGCTGATCGTCAATGGTACCAGATGACTAGATGGAAGAGGGCACAATCACATGTAGTGTATATTTTAAGTGGCATGCGGTAATATGAATGCAACATTGAAAGTCTGCGATGTGTACATTTCTAATTGCAATTGACTACATGCTAGAGGACTTGTCTCATGTCTGTAACTTACTGGGAGTAGACCGAGTACTGCTTCGGCTTCAGTAATCTTCACAAAGTGCCATTCATAAAAAGTCGAACATGAAGCCGGAGAATGTCATGACATCCGTAAACAGGAATTCATCAATAGGGTTGTGTTATTCGGCCATAGAAGAAGATGTATTGTGCCATTGGAAACAGCCATTTTGAACAATTATTGTGACACATCTGTTGTCAGTCTGCACCAAGCAACATGTGAGTAGCTGTTGCAAAGAACAACAAAGCTTGATGCACGTGTAACGCATGAGATGAATAATCCATGTAGGTCAGGTACATGGTGGTGGACGTTGCTGAATGTGGCCGCAAAGTGACATCTTAGGCACATGCTTCCATGCCCTGAGCCCATGTGGCTAACATCATCACATACTGCAGAGGAAATATATTGAAGGAACTGAATGGCATTTACTCAACATCCAACAGAAGCACCTATACTGCAGAGGGTACATGTACAGGAATGATCGCAGTCTCTGGGACAAGATCACAGACCTGCATGCAACAGTAACTAAGTCACAGATGGACATAGTAGCCATTAGCAGGACATGGTTCAGCAGTAGTCACACTTGGGAGACTTCAGTTCATAGCTATGTACTGTTCAGAAGAGACAGAGGTTCAAAAATGGGAGGTGTAGTGGCCTTTTATGTCAATGCAACTATCAGACCTACAGAAAAGCAGAATACAGATAAGGAAGTCACAACAATGGTCATCTTTGGTAAGATGGTTGGTTACATAGGGTGCGGCCCAGACGTAATATTGCACTGGTCATGGATGTTCAGAGGATGAACAGTGGGTTTCCACTTGGCAGTTGTTATGGAGGAGCTTTAGGAGATTAGGAGAAAGGTGATGGCGGGCATACCTCTCAACCTTTTTGTCCTCCAAATGTGGAACATTGCCTGTTAAAATGTGGAACAAATGGGCAAAATGTGGGAACACTTAAACAAATCTTTATCTAAGAAGCTCAAAACACTGTTAACATGTTGCATTTATGTTTAGAAAGTCTGTTACTAATTGAATAACATATTTGTTGCATCATTTACTATAGATTTTTTGCTTTAAAATGTTGACTTTGAATGTGGAACAAGTTCTCACAATGTGGAACAGGGAGCTTTTGTGAAGTAAAATGAGGAACGTTCCTAGTAATATGGTACAGTTGAGCGGTATGATGGCGGGTGAGGGGAGGGATAGGGGCATAGGAACCATATGATGGTATGCTGGGACACAATACTGTGTGAGGATAATAAAACATGGCCTACGGTCGCTTTAAGTGCTGGGAGAAGGGAAGGTATGACTTGCTGTACAGCAGTGTTACTAGAGTGGTGAGATGCTGGACAAGGCGAGGATGTACGAAAACCTGACCAGTGATATCCGGAGTGGGGTGAAAATGATTTCCTTACATACACAGCACAGAAAAGTAAAGCGAGGGCACACATTGGAAGGATTATGAGTAGGGAGAGATAAGCTCAGGAAGCAGGGGAGCAAGCAGAGAAACTAAAGTAGATGGTTACTCTCTCCCTGGTTTTCCACTGGACCAATCACCAGCTACCGATCATAGCCATAGGTTACTATCCCTGGTGTTCCAGTGGTACCCCACCACCGCACCCGCCCACTGTGTCCCCCGACACCATGCATCCACCCCAGTCAGTGGTGGGCAGCACCTCACCACCCACCAGCCGCGATGCCACCCGCAAACTGACAGCATACAGTAGGGCTGTACGCCTATTGGCCCACTGCATTGGCTTCCTATAGGTGTTGATCGAGGGTGCAACATTGCAAGGAAGGACAGGCATTCCATGACCTTGCCCCACAGTCGGCTGTGCACTGGGAAGGAGCAACCGGTACTGCACAAGGGAGACATTGTATACAGGAAAAAGGAAGACATCAGGGCACTGGATGGGAGGTGAGGGAAAGGAGGAACATTTGGGGGTGGTGAACATGAAGTCAATGAGCCTATTGAGTGAGGGGAAAGAAGGCGGCTTATAGGCATTTCAAGTGCTGAAGGAGTGAAAGGCATAGAGGGGAGTATGAGCTGATGGCCAGAAGGGCCACTAGGGTGGTGAGGGCTGCAAAGGCAAGGAAGTAGCATAACCAGTCCAGGGAAATTAGGAGTGGGAATAAGGGGTTCTTTAGATACAGTGGGGAAAAAAGAATGGTGATGGGGCAGATTAGCAGGATTAAAATGGGGAGAAATGGGCACAAGATCCAGGGGAGCAGGCTGAGGTAGTACATGAATAGTTCGCCTCACTTTTCACCAAGGAAAATAGGGGTGCTGCATCATATATGGGAGGAGAAGGTGAATCTGGGGGGGTGGCCATTGCCGATCATCGGGTCTGGGGAGAGGATGGGCCATCACTGGCAGGAAGGGGGAAAGCAAGGCAGGGGGAACAGGTAGCAGAGGTGGAAATCATGGCACAGAGAGTGAGGGAAGCACTCGGGTACCTTAAGACAGAGAAAGCACCGGGTAACATAAATTACATCCCAGAGTGCTGAAGGAACTGGCTGGATGTCATAGCAAAACCCATGGCGGAGCTGTTACATGTCTCCAGTACAGTGTGGGTTGCCCAGGACTTGAAGGTGGCGCACATAGTGCCTATCCACAAGAGCGGATCAAGGGAGGTGGTAGGGAACTACAGGCCCATCAGCCTGACATCACTGGTGGGCAAGGTGATGGAGGCTATTATCAAGGAGAGGCTAAGGGGGGATCTGGAAAAGTCAGGATGCCTGGACGATACATAACATGGATTCGTCCCAGGGAAATCGTGTCACACAAACCTTGTGGAGTTGTATGACTGGGTGACAAGAGCCTTGCACCTGGGTAGACCGGTGGATGTCCTCTATCTTGACTTCAACAAGACATTTGACTCTGTTCCTCATGGGGGCTTGTTGAATAAGCTGCGACAAATGGGGGTGGTGAACAAGATGATGACATGGATAGGCAATTGACTACAATAATGGATCCAAAGGGTTGTGGTTGGTGGGATAGACTCATCCCTAAGGAGGGTCATTAGTGGAGTCCCTCAGGGATCACTGCTTGGGTACCTCCTGCTCAATGCCTATGTCTCTGACATAAGGAAAGGTATCAGGAGTGAGATAAGTGTCTTTGCAGATGACTCCAAACTGGTGGCGGTGGTGGATGGGGAGGAGTGAATGGTGTCCCTACAGGGGGACATGGAGGCTCTGAAAAGGTGGTCTGGAAAATGGAAGCTGAGGTATAATGCAGGGAAATGCAAGGTACTGAATATGGGAGCCAGAAACACGGGCCAAGAGTACACCCGGGGGTGGAGAAATGCTCCAAGACTCAATGGCTGCAAGGGACCTGGGGATGGTGGTGGATGTGAAGATGAACAACTCTGAGACTTGTAGGATGGCAGCTGCCGAGGCAAACAGGATGCTGGGTTGCATCCCTAGGGGGATCACCTACAGAAGGAGGGAAGTGATACTCTACCTGTATAACTGCTTGGTGAGGCTGCACCTCCAGTACTGCGTGCCCTTTTTGGAGCCACAGTTAAAGAGGGAAAGTGAAGTCCTGGAGAGTGTCCAGAGGAGGGAAACCAAAATGATCTGGGGCTCGGGGGACAGAACCTATGAGGAGAGGCTCAAAGACCTAAATATGTACACATTGGAAGTGAGAAGGGACCGGGATGACATGATATAGGTCTTGAGGTACATGAAGGGGGTAAATAGGGGAGGAGCAGTCAGCGTGCTCCAAAGGAAGGGAGCAACTAGGGGGGGTGATTCAGGGGAGCAAGGAGGAGGTGCTTCTTCACTGAGAGGGTGGTGTAGCCATGGAATGCACTGGACAGGGGGCAGGTGGAGGCAGAGACACTGGAGGGGTTCAAGAGGGGGTTGGACAGGTACAACAGAAAGGTTCTGGATGAAAAGTACAGTGCCAATAGCAGGGACTGGGAAGGGAGAAGCCAGAGGATGAGAGGGCATCAAGGTCAGATACCATGGTGGTGGCTGACCAAACAACCAGACACAAAGACCATTATGCCTATTCTGGCAGTTTTTGTATGTTACTAAGATGTAATAGCTTCAGGGGTGTTATTGGAGGGTAGGTGCATGTGGTGGGTGTTAAAGACTTGTGGACACTTCCGCACATAATTGTCAAGTAAACATACCAAGGAACAACACATACACAAGGGACAAACCTTGTGCACTGAAGTACAGGTGATGGCAGCTTTCATCATTATGGATGGCATAGGTTTAATCAAGGTTTAGTACACAGGGGTTCAGGTTGAGGACTTATAGGTCAGCATGCAGGCTCTGAAGGAGGGAATAGGACCAACATGAGGGACAATATATCGACCACACAATCAGGGGGAGGGACAGGAAATCGGCATGGTGGGTACATGGTCACACAGGCACATTGCTAAATTATTACAAAGGGGCTCCTGCAGTCCACTGATGCATAGATGAGGGAGATACTAGTGGGGAAAAGTAAGTGACTGACTTTGTGGACAAGGGTGGTCCAGGATGTTGTGAAAACAGGGAGAATGACCACAGGTGGTGCTACATTAAATACTATTAAAGGGATGCTGACAAACAAATGAAAATAATGGTGTGCAGGGACAGGAGGATAACATAAAGTAGCCAAGAGGTGATACTTACACAATATTTTAAAGGAGTAAGTAAGGAAAGAGTTGACTGACTGCTTCAGTTGAGGGAGGTGGTGGCCAGCAGGGGTAATTCCATGAAGCTGCTAAAGCACAGTTTCAGGGGTGAGCAAGGAGATGCTAACTGACTAAGAAGGTGGTGGACCCATGGAGTGCGTTGTCTGAGTACTTGGTGGGTCATACACCCCTAAAGGGCTTCAACAATGGCTGAGATACGTATAGGATGCATCCCACTGCCACCATGGTAGGTTGCTGTGTCACCTTGTGGGGAGGTAGGGCCAAATAATGGTGCCCTGTGAAACCAAAGGGCATAATACCATAGCATCTTACTATGTTACTATGTTAGTATGTAGCAAGGTGGATGACATGGTCAGACACACATGGCAACTAGAAGTCAATGACCACAAATTAAAAGTGATGCAGAATGATGAAAAATGCATCATGCTGCGTTAAGAGTGTAAGAATCGCAGGCAACAGCAAGATTGCAGTGCGGCAGGGGTGTCGGCAGGCATATGCACTGTACTCAGCAGAGTACAGTAAAAGAATCAGGCAGGGGTAACAAATCAGGCAAGTGCAACAAAAAGAGGAAAGCAAGGACATTGTGGGTCACATTGTGTCTGTGTCATGCTAAGTTCTTTTGCCTTTGTTGTTCGCTATGGAGCACTGATGCCTCCAACTAAATATGCAAACAAGAACAACTTACCAGGAAGGCAGAAAAACAAAGGAAGGAGAAATACAGGAAAATCTGATTACTTGAAATCAGAAATGGCAAATGGGGGGGGGACTATTGTTAGTGTGGCATAGCAGTGCAATAAGCGCATATTTTGGTTTAAGTTTACAAACCGGGGGGGTGCAACAGTGCATCAGTTTTGAGTACAAGTTTAAAATTCCTGGCTACACCCCTGCAATGCAGTGCAGTGCACAGAGCTCTGAGTGAGGGGGAGAAACATAGGTGTAGTTGTTGAGACATGGAACATTGAAGGAAAGCAGCAACAAAAAAATAACTATCTGTATTGTATTGCAAGTGGGATAACATCAAGGAGGGGTGAGGTAATTTAGCTGTTCCACAGACTGCTCGTACACCACACATGGAGTACTGTGTGCAGTACTGACACCCTTAAGTAGATAGGCACAGTAGGTTACTGGAGAGTAGGGGACAACACAGTCGAAGAAACATGACAGAGGATGTGGTGGCTGTACTTATGAGGTTAGACTACCTTAATTGAACCTGTACTCTGTTGTGGGACATGACAGATAGGGGACACAGTACAGAACTTCAAGTACATGACAGCAATAAAGAGGAGATGCATGCAGGGACTGTTGTACAGGACTTTGGGCAGTCAGTCAGGGGCCATTGTATGACATTACAAGGTGAAATGTTTCATAAGGGACAGATACGGAATTTCACATCTGAAACAGTGGTGGGATACTGCAGCATGCAACCAGAATAGATTGTGGCAAGCTCAGCAGTGGGATGCTTCCATAGGGGCTGGGACAGGGAAAAAGGGAGGATACTGGCACAGGTGGCTACACAGGGAGGGGCAGAAAAACAGTTAGGGTGGTAGTTGCAAAACCAACACTCAGCACACCACTTGTGTGCCAGCTGTACTTTTATTATGACACTTTTATATGCTTCATAACATGCAGGTAAGTGATCAGGAAACAGGTCATCACGTGGTGTGCTGTCAAGAATTCGGTAGGTACCACTTTCAGTAAACATGCACACTGAAGCCACTTCAGTGAACATTCACAAAAAATATAGGGTACTGGAATGAAAAACAGAAATGGTTTCACATTGAACATCACTATGTGCTGAGTACAGCAGATGACTGCAGGTAGAAATTAGGCAGCTTCCGCATGACATAAAACAAGGTACAGACAAAGAAGAGAATGCATTACACCACCAGGTGAGACACTATGGCATCACATGGTACACACAGGTTAAAACGATGAGCATTAAGACTGCGATGGTTTTCTTCAGGGGTGCGTGGTGGGTTAAGCATTATGTAATGCAGCATCATACAGCGTGTGTACAGACAACACCACCACTATAACATGCTGAATTCCCATGACAGGAGCATGTGCTGGGGTAGTGGTGCAGGTGTTGACACATTATATGCAGCAACAAGACTCAATCAATGTATAACTCGGTGTTATACTACATGGGTAGCGCACTAACATGCTGAGTAACATGATTGGCAGGGGGCTCATATACCACAGTCACATCAGCAAGTAAATCCATAAAGGCAAAGGTTCATTTATGCTTGTGGGAATTTGGGGGGGGTTGCCGTCAGCATAATGCAACAGGGGGAGGACATTACTGCAAGTCAGCACATCGTCAGGGAAACAATGACAGTACACAGCTCAGTTTTGAAAGGTCACAGTTGTGTTACTGTCCTTTGAAGTACTGCACAGCACAACAGTAAACAGCAACATAACAGTACTACAGAGATAAGATACTGTACCTTTTAGGAAATAGTCAGCATCACTAAAATGCTCGGAGCACACCACGTTGTGCTTCTTAGAAAGAAAACTGTCAGCACTAAGGTCAGCCTGATTGAGGACACTGATCCACTGACTCTTTAATGGTTCTGCAGTGGGAAAACGATGGAAACTGATTTTCTGATCAGACTTTGTCTTCCCCGAGGTGTTAGAACAACCTGTCACCATGCATGTCGGCATTGTAGCTACACAAGTTTACCAGTGAAAGAAAAATGCGGAAATGTAAATGATCACGACACATAAGATATGTTCACAGATTTCTCAGACACTGCAAAGCAAAAGCTGGCACTGCTACACAAAATTGCTAAAAAGAAAATCATGTGCTGATGGCTGTGTGGCGCTCGATGCTAGGTGCGACTTGGAGCGCAGGAAGGGCATGTAATTACTGTCACTGTATAGGAAGTAAACGGTGAACATGGGCGGTAAACTGTGGCATGTGCACAAACTAGCGGGGCATGCACAAACTTCATTTCCAGTGCGGCGGCAAGTATGAAATGGCGCTTCACTACACAGACTGAAGGGATAGACTCTGGCTACAAAAAGGAAAGAAAAAGACGACAGGTTAGTCCAACATGACAGATAAATCTAGCAATTAGGCATTGGGTGCAGTCACTAACTCACAAACGGAGTACTGGCTGTTTTGGGCTACTTTCCTTTAAAGGAAACATGTAAACAAAACAACATAATGAAATCCACATGCACTTTAAAAAGCTGTTTTATCATTCAGGAATGGTGCAATTTGAAACACATAGGATGAACTAATTGGTTGTTAAGTTGAAATATACTTGCTTGTGGTTTAAAGGCTGTTTTGCTTGTTCATTTATTGTATTTCTAACTGCAAATGCTTTCATTTAAACAAAATTTCATTTACAAAAGTAAAGTAATTGTGTTAACCATTAGGCTGCCTGAAGATTTAGAATGTATAGTTTTTTGGGACATGCTTACACACCGGCACAACAGCAAGGGTTAAACAGGACAGGTTCAGCTATTATATAGGACTGATAATAAGTCTTTTTTTGGCAGTTAACACTAATTAGGCCTCTGCATGTCTGCATGTAGTATAAATCACAATATGATATCATTAATATGTTCTGTTGTCACATAGGCCTATAAAATGTCTATCTTCGACTATTTCCATGTGTATTAGAAATATGTGAATTGATGTATTATGCATGTGTGTCTATAAATAGATATAGTATATGATTGCATATGTGTTTGGATAGATTGGGTGGGAGACATCAAAACTGCTATGCTATCCTATCCTTAATGTTTGCAATGATTTCAACAAAATGAAACTTGCATCAAAGGTTCATTAACATATTGATTGTAAATCAGAAATACTTATGAAACTGTAAATTTACCATATGATCTTTTAGTTTTTTCACTGTAGAATTTTTAATAGATTCTTTATTTCTTAGCTACTGAGGCTACCTGCTTCAGCTTGGTGACCTCAAAGCCCCATTCTTCTCCCCCCTACTCTGTCACTTATCTGGTTCCATGGGGCCACTAGAGGCCTTTCCATCAAAGGTATTTCTCTTGTGTATGAGCTGTCTTCAGAGAAAAAGATGTCGGTGGCTCTCCATTTGGCCCACTGTGTATGGGGCCCTGAGAGAAGTCAGGAGTGGTGGGGCCTGTGAGTGTTTGAATCATTCTGCTTTCTTTGGGGAGTTTTACCTTGTTCCATTCCCTTCCCTCATGGATGCTGCTGCTGAGAGCCTCTATGCATACAAGCTTTCTAAAGTGTGATACCTGCCTGTAGAAACCCAGCTGCATCCCTCACTCCCCCGTTGTTACCAACTGCAGTACCAGCAGTGGTCACCCTGATGGCCTTGTGATAACAGCGAACACAATCCTCCCTGCACAGAGAAGAAAAGCATCCTTTGGGATATTCCTACTGTCTCCTCCAGTTGGCCACCCCATAATCCAGGCTAGTTTCTGAATCCCAGTCACCAGCATCGTGAGTGGTAGCCCCACCGCTGTGGTAATGGGCTAACAATTGTACTATTTTTAATATAGTCTACAATGCAACATTCTTGTACAGGTCCAAGAGGATCTTAGAGGACATGTAAGTTTCAAGTGAATCAAACTGAAAAAGCTGCAGCCTAGTATACAGTACCTCATTGCAACTTGTCACACCTCAATTCTCCTGTGCCACTGCTAGTATGTGTATGCCCATACCCAGCCCACTCCAAAAACTATTTAAACAATCTGGCTAACCCATTTGCTTCATTATGATGGGGGACACTGACTGTTTTAGTGATAATAGGGCTTTCCCAGCCAATTGCAGAAAAGAGTTAAACAATTACCCAGTAGTATTAACTGTGGTGCATTGGAGGCCACTTTCAGTTTTGTATGTTTATACGCATATATAATAGATAATAGAGCTTTCCTGACCCATTGCAGACATTATTTAAACAGTTCATGTCTGTTGTGTTGTGTATTATTAAACAGTGGTTGAAAATGGAGCATTCTGATTGGCCAACATCATTCTGAAAGGGCTAAGTTAATGGCTAGAACTCCTCATGCACAATACAACAATTTAACTTTATCTACAGAGTATTCATTAAAATTGATTTTTTTTTCTAAGAATGCATTTAGGCATTTCAGGGGTTGTCTCACCTTCATTAATCTGACTCTAGGGACATAACTGACTTGGCTATCTCTCATATCAGATAAGTGCCTAGGCCAGTACTCTTCCATGGCAACATTTTTGTATCATCATTGCTATTCAGTAATAGTCATCATAGATGAATAGAAATAAGTCAATTATTTTATTAACTAGAAAAAAAGGTTGTGATTTTCTTTAATGGAATACCACTGGTATCTTCCAATGTCTAATACATAAGCACTCTTTATTTCTTTATACATAATTAATATCATACTACTGTATTTGTATATTATTATATGTATAGTAATTTAAAAATGATTGTATATCAGTAATTAGTATACTAAAACATAAGACATTTTAAAAAGTCACGTAATTTGAAAAAAAATATTTCTGTTAGTATAGTGTTAGTATATTACTGCTTTACCAAATTAATACACTGTGATATAAGTATATTTCTATCATATTGTGTATTATTTATCTCGTCAATAGTTTCTCCAGGAAAGACATACTGAGCTTGTAACAGCTAATTTTCAGATGCATGGTGGGGGGGTATGGGATGGTGGAAGACAAGTATACAATATGTGGTGTGCAAGTGAGCATGTATATCAGTAACATAAGGTGAAGTAATAATACAATAATTACCATAATACTGTGTGACCCTAGGCAAGTCACTTTACCTCCCTGCCCTCCCAGGATGCATGTGGAAAGGAGCTTCAGCTAAGCACGCCTTTCCCAGTCAAAAATTGTAAAATATAAAAATAATAATTAAAAAACATTGAATGTGAATCAGTAAGGAGGAACCATGTCAACCTGATTGCAAGCTTTTATTTAAAGGAGTAGTACCACAAAATTAGACAATCAATTTGATCATATCTTAATTTCCTTATATAAGATTCCATGCACCATTCTGTTTTAACCCCACATTTGGCAGTTCACTGATGCCAAATTATAGTGCACAATGTGACCCTCCTGATGGGTTGAGGGTGGTGGGGTGGCAAGATGGCCACACTGCCACTCTGCTCCCCTCCACGCTGAGTTGTGCTCCTCATTTTTGGTTACTTTAGCTTCTTTTAATGTTTTTTAAAAGTTCTTATTTGCAATTTTATGAAAGAAACCCACCTTTTTCTTGGCATTGGACCAGTTCAGGGTCCGTAAGAAACAATGCAGTAACTGTTCTTTGTAAGCGAGCAGCTTTTTCTGGTAAAGATTATAGTAACTGCTCTTTGCAATAAGCAGCATTCTCTCTGTAAAGTTTGTCCCTTGCCATGCTTGGGTGTTTTTACTTCTTTTGCGGCAAATGAAGTAAGTTAGACTTACTGCTGAGGGTTTACTCTTTAAAATAAGAATTTTTATAAGCATTTGTGGAACCTTAGCTGAGCTAACATTTTGTGTGATGAAATGGTCACTTGATTTGGACGCTGCGAACTGCAGGAAGTTTGTGAACTACAATGGAGTTTTATGTTTAGTAGGCTTGGAAACTTATTTGAACTTAAAAATGGATCTCAGTGTCAAGAGGTAACACAGGGAGTACAAAGCGATATTAGATGCCCTCGTTTAAGAAGGAGTATGTTGCAATTACAGAGGTGCTAAATGTGCCAATAGACTTGTTTAAGCCAACTAAAGGTATGCTAACCTTGCTTGAGGGCTAAGGTTTTTCAAACATATTCAAGTTTTAAATTTATTGCACTTAGAAGAGCGTCTCTCTCATTTTATTTTAACAGGTGTGTGGCTTTGCCTGAATCATATGAAGAATGAGGAAGAGACTGCTGAAGGTCCATATTGACTGGAGAAAAGAGTGTGGAGCTGTGCAGAGCAATTTACTTTGGATCATGTTTCCAGCTCGGACTCTGAATATTCCTGTAAAATCCTGGATAATCTGCTAGAGGAGTTGCTGGTGAAATTACTGGTAAACAGTTGTGGTCATAATTGGCCTTTTGAAATTTGTGGTGAGATTAAAAGAAACAATTAAATGCAGGGTCCTGTACAGAGGCTTTTCACATAAAAGTACTGTCTTGACTTGTTCTTTTCATGTGTGGGAGCTCGAGTGTTGGTCTTTGGAGTCCCTGCTTAGAGAGTGGACTCCCGGTTTTGGCATGGGAGTTTATAGGCAGGGGCTTAGCCCCGTTGCTAGAATTTTTTTGTACACCAATACGAGACCACTGAGGAGTTATATCATTTAGATTCATCTGACATTAATTTTCAAAGGATCTGAAACAAGTAGAGAGTTATTTTTGTATATGTATGCAGTAATTCATGCGTCTCTTAGTGTTGGAGCCTAATACTATTTGGATGGCTCAGCATGAAGACTGAGAGAATGAAGGTGGGGAAGCCGCAACAGTAATTATTAGTGGCAATTATGGCTGTTCCCTGGAGTAAAATGTCAAGTCTTATTATCATTTTTATTTTTATCATTTTTTTTAATCGATTACGATATGTTGAATTGCTTTGTGAATCATTACAGGACCCTCAGGACTAAAATATAAAGGGAATTTCTACTTGTTTAAGCCCAGTGCATGTTAATTATTGAGAATTATGAACTCCTGATTATAAAAGGAGCTAATTAAAACTGATTTGAGCTCTGATGAACCCTATGCTCTTAATTGAGCCTAATGGAGTTTTCTATTGTACATAATTTTAATTAACTTCAAGTATAAATGGAGTCATTTACAGAAGCACTGAGTTATGTTGACAGCAACAATTCTGACCTCCCCCACAGTGATGGCACAATACTGATGCAGGTATTGTGCCGCCTGTTCTGTGGGTGTTTTCTGTGGGGGGTTGCGCCCCCCACGTCCCCCATGTGGAGGGCTCTGCCCCTCTGCACCCCTGGACTTTAAGATTCCAACTCCAGGTTGGAGTTGGTCCGGGGAGGAGGCAGAACACTGGGGGAAGGCGAAACAGGGAAAATGGACCATTACTGCGAATGTTATCATAATGGTCTTTTTTCCTGTTTCACCATCAGGGAGTCGCCATAAAGGGATGCACCTGTCATTTTCAACATATTGCTGATGAATGGAGCCCCTGGGCTAATACATTTAATATTTGGACTTCTGAGTAAATGAAGCCTCGAATGATTGATTCAACATGTTGATAGGGGGCTATTATTAGGTTCATATCTTTTGGCACCTATTTGCTTCCGTAATTAATTTAATGTCTCTCTGACCATGAATGGTGAACTTTAGCTCTATGTAATAGAAGGACTCCAGAGATATTGGAGCTTTGAATGCTCAGGCTCCTTAATGTGTCAGAAGCTATGCTCCTTTAGCTGCTTTGCTGCAATATTTTCAAATATTATAACAATCTGTGTAAGATTTGTACGCTTAGTTGAAATATTCATGTTCCTATGTTCATTCAAAATTTTCAAATATTGATGTTGTTTGGCTATTTAAAGCCCTGATTTACATATATTTAAATCTATAGATCAAGGGCTGGTAGCAGATATTTAGTAGACATGTATGTGCTCGTAATGTTCCATTTAATGGAAAGTGACTATCCTAAGGAACTGTTAATCAATTAACCTTGAGCTAGTATCCGCTGTTCATGAGTTTAAATACTTATGAAGTAAATTATTGTACCTATTTCACATTATCAGGTAATTAATAGTCACCCAACCTGTCTTGATAGTGCAGTTTTTTGGGAGTCACCTTGGATTTTGGGGGCCTGCTTCCATGGGTCGCTGTCAGCTCCTACTTTATGGATCTGATACGGAAGTGTGAGTTGGGTAATGCCAGGTGAATTTTCCTTTTGAACTGGAATGGAACCAGTGCCTACCTTGTACTCTGTTAGCTATTGAGCTGTCGGTTTCTCTGCCTTAATACTGTAGCCATAACATGCGGCTTTAATTGGCAGAGTAAACCTCTATTTAGCTGCAGTTTGGCAGCAGATAATAGGAAGGAGCACTTGTTGACTTTCTGCTAATAATAGGAACCTGCCTGTCAAGAGTCCCCCTGCAGATTTCATGAGAAAATTTATGGATAGGGGGTCTGACAGTGTGCTCTCTGAAGGGACTACACTAAACCTCGAAGTGATACTCCTGAATATTTCTTTTCTTGATAGACTGTTTTCAATGTAATTAAATTGGCAGACTCAAGAGTGTAACTTTGTCAGCCTGGTTATGCAATGGAATTAATAGTCCAATGGTTAACATGAAATATTTTATTTATTTATTGATGTTATGGAAGCTGATCTTAGTTTACATGTGACGCAACTTTTTATGTATTTTTTTTATTTTTATTACGTAGTGTTGTAATGGTTTTTAAGCAATCAACAATAAACGACTTGGAACTTTAGTGCACAATGCCCAAGCCATAAGATTCAGTAAACAGTGACTGCATGGCAACAAT
This sequence comes from Neoceratodus forsteri, assembly GCA_016271365.2. NCBI lineage: Eukaryota > Metazoa > Chordata > Ceratodontiformes > Ceratodontidae > Neoceratodus > Neoceratodus forsteri. The sequence continues at coordinate 707,729,278 of CM057455.1, forward strand.
CAAAAATGGGGTCAGCACTTAATCAGCATTTTAGAGAAAATTTTTCAGAATATCAGTCTTGAATGGTGCAAACAAGCATAAGTATTATATTTTTGGATTAAATCATACCACATCCAACAGTTCATTAAAAACATACTTCTATATGTAGTTTATCAGGTTGGTACATTCCTTGGTCTCCAGATTCATACACTTGCAAAAACTGTAATCAGTGCTGAAACGTTTTTGCTAAGCAGCCTGAAATGCAAGATACAAACAGCATTCTATGCTACATATTGACTGACCATGCTGGCAAGTGTTGCTAGGAGTCATGCCCTTGCATTTTGACTATAAATGATGCCTTCTTTAGAGTAGCTGACAGTCACAGAAGTATGCATTAAACACTGCATAATTAAAGACAAAGTGCAACCCATGCATTCATACAAATACATAGACAAAGTGTTTTCAGTGAATAATAATGAAAAATGTGCAAAATGCAATAATGTGCAAAGAAGCATGTAGACAAAGGATGAGGAGATAGAAAGCAAGGTGCATAGCAGTATGGAATACTAGCAAATTCAATAGACACTATGGCTATTCAGCAGCATGCCACCCATTAGTTAGACATTTCAATCTGAAAAAAAAATCTAAAAAAATCCCAATTCAAAAAAATTAGCAATAACACCCCATAAAAATCCATCTCATTACTTATTCCCTGAAAAGCAAAACATTCTTATACATTCCAAACGAATCACTCATAAATAGAAAAATAAACAGTCAGCAATAAAACGTCACCATACAATAGTCAGAAATTCAAGAATAATATAAAATGTCTTTAATTAAAGAAATGCATGTCATCATTTAATCCATTTGGCACTAAAGTACACAGTGTTGCAATCCAATAAGAGTCATACTGTTAAGAACTTCTATACCAAGTCCCCCACCCCCGCTGCACTCCAAGTTCTATTTTTTATGTTTGCCATGAGTGCCTTTTGACAGGTGTAACACTGTCAGTCCAGTGCAGAGTGGTCTGCAAGGGGCACATCAGTGTCACACCAATCATCAGCCAACTTCATCATGACGCAGTTTTTGCTTGCTGAGCCCTATGTGCGAATGCTTACTCGCCACATAAAGGCTGTGTGTAGGCATTCCTATGCTCAAACGCCATGTGGCAGTGATCTGAACACCCCCAGTGGCATTCACCAGAGGTACACTTTCACCTTATATGATAGATCCACTGGCCAGCCATGCAGCACTATTCCAGGGGTGGGACAGGGACATGCCAGGGGATGCCTGAGCCCCTCATATGCATGATAGCACTTGAGTGTTGTGCCGAAGTGGGTAATGCTGCATGAGGGGTGACCCTGCTGTAAGTATTTATCTGCCTCCCCCTAGGTTTAGGGCAGGGCATGGTGGCAACAGGATCTCCCTGCACACATCTGCATCAGCCCATAGTGCTGCCTGGGAGGACTAGGGGTGGTTGTTCAGGCAAATGCCTGTTGTTTAAACTTTGTCGGGCTACAAACTGTCCTGGGATCCCCTCCATGAGCACTGCAGAGATACACTCTGGGACCTGGGATAGGCATTTGACTGGGCATCGACTCATGCAGCCATGTTCCTCACTCATGCTGCTGTACACTGGGGGGGCTATGGATAGACATCCAACAATGCTGAATGCCAGCTTCTGCTGATCTTTCTGTGGGTGTGGGGAAGAATGGATCAGGTACGTGCCTTTTGCATGTACCCGTACCCAGGTCATGCATAGGCCCTATGGGGTGGAAACATCTTGTACTTGAAAAGGAAAAAACAACCCAATCATGGGTCAGCTCTTTCCTTTGATCTATGCCACCCAGCAAGCAGAGTAGATCTGTCATGGTCAGTCTGCTGATGAATGTCAAACATCCAGGAAGAGCCCTGTGCACTTGCAGAAGTCAGCTGTAACATTGAAAATGGTCCATCAATGCCTGTTGCTGGTGCCTGTGTAACTGTCTCCCACACCTGACCCTCCCTTTCAGCACCAACCCACCCATCCCACACCCTCCCCACCACAAACATAACACTGACACTGGGGGTGCCTAGTTCCTCAGTGTTGCCACCTTAGATTATTCTTGTGGCGTAGAGTAACCAAGCAGTGTTAATAGTGGTAGAGAACATGCTGGCAGGGATGTTAAATAAGGCATCTTGTGTCAAACAAAGCTTGTAAACTGCATTTTTTAACTTAATATTACTTAGATATATGTAAAGGAAGCCACAGACTGTAGAGAGAAGACAGCCAGTGAATTCTATTGTAGTGTTGCGTGACTGAGCAGTATAAATTGTAATTAAGGATGTGTGCCTGAGGTTTAAAATAAGTCATATTCTGTTAAAAAAGTAAATAAACTCCTTTTTATGTTTGCTTACATGTGCAGTGCACAAGAAACATATTGAGGTTAGTAGAGCATTGCAAAGATGTGGGAGTGTTGTGGCCAATGCAGAGGACACTTTAATGGGCACATCCCTCAGCCATCAATCAACAGGGAAGCTGCTGATGATGGCAGTTTCAGAGTAAGCACTGTACTTGAAAGAAATCTGATGCTCCAATCGGGGACAGTTTTGTCATTGCAGCGGCAGATCCCCATCCTGGTAACTAGGCATATTCCAGCCATATGCATTACAGTGCACAATAATGTGCATGGCTGGAGTTATGAGCAACTTGTTTGCTCAATGTGTCTTTCCAAGTGAAACATGTTAACAAATAAATAAATGAGCTGCACCAATGCTTTGCATAATTGGCAGCTCCTGCTTCTTACCACACACTCCCCCCAAAGCTGACATTGGAGTGCCCAATCCCATGTCGGTATGTATCTCTCTTCCCCCCAATTATTGTGGCACATTGGGATCCCACCCCAGTGTGCCAAACTAATTATATTTCTGACATCAGGATGCCCACTCCCAGTTTCAATTGACTCCTTTCCCCAAGCCTGAACATATCTTTTGCCAACAATGGGGTGCCCAATCCCTATGTCGACATGCCACCCCCACTATTGTGGCACACTGGGAGCCCACTCCAGTATGCCAAGTAATTCTTTATCTTTATCCAACAACAGGATGCCCACTCCCAGTGTCAGATGCACCCCCATGCCCCCTTTTTCAATCAACCTCGGGGTGCCCAATCCTAGGGTCAGCATTGATCCCCCCACCTCCACTAATCTGGCACACTGAGAACCCGCTCCAGTGTGCTGAAATTTATTTTTCATACTATTTCACCCATAAAAAAGAAAACCATCCCCCGAGGTCTTTTTTTTTAAACCTAAAGAAAAAGAAAATGGTCTGTCATCATCGTCACTGCCCCTCCCCCATCCCAACCCTCCCTCAGAGCACCCCAGCTTCCCGCACCGCCTCACCCATACTTACCTCTGTAGGTCTGGCACTGCAATCTTCTGTGGACCGGGAACACATCTGCACTCTTCAAAAGCAAACCACAAACTGAAGAAAAGTATGGTAAGCCCAATAATGGCAATCAATGGGGAGGGGGTCAACTTAGATTGATATCTCAGCCATTTGTTAGAGTTTTGGTCCCAAATTTTCACCTTGAGGTTCTTGGGACCCCACATCATGAACACTGGCTCTGTTATTTCATTTCTCAATCCCAAAACATGATTTCATGGGTGCTGTGTTGAATCACCTTTTGGGACTGATTAATGAAATGACAGTGCCACTGTTCATGTGGTGGGACCCCACAAAGCCCATGTTGCAAGTTAGGTGAAAAAAAATCCCAAAAATGCTTGCATTATGAGTGTGCATTGCACAGTTTGTACACATGCTCAGAATTTTGCCAATTTTTAATATTTCCACTCCAAATTCCCAATATTACCATTTTTAACACCTCCTTATAAACAGTACAGCTGTCATTATTTGCATCCTGCCCAAAATGTGTTTTTGCACCTGCAGCACATAATGGTGCAGTCACTGTGCAAAATCAACTTTTGGGACAGATTAATGAAATCACAGTGCCACTGTTCATGAGGGGAGATCCCAAAAAGGCCATGTTGAAAATTTGGTGTAAAATTTCAAAAAAATTACTGCATTAGGAACATGCGTTACACAATTTCTACGAATGCTTGTAACTTTGCCAGTTTTTCATATTTTCACTCCAGATTTTCAGCATTGCCAATTTTTCACAACTCCTCATGAACAGTTCAGATGTCATTTTTCTCATCCTGCCCAAAATGTCTTTTCACACCTGTTGCACTGAATGGTGCATTCGATGTGCAAAATCACCTTTTGGGATCGAGTAATGAAATGATAGTGCCATTGTTCATGAGGTGGGGTCCCAAATAGCCCATGTTGAAAATTTGGAGTGAAAATACCAACAAACAACTGAGGTGTTAGTGTTTCCAACTTTAATGCCTCATCTTATACAGACAAATAGGCCTTGGGGTGTTACTTGGGGTCATCAGCCATAATGCTCATGCCATTCCACTCTCACCTCCACCCTGCAGCCACTGACCAGCATTGAGGTGTGCCTTTGGGTCTTCAACCCTAACGTTCACCCCTTGATGCTATACTGCACCCGTCTCAACTTATTTCCTTATGGAATGAGGTGAGCATAAGGGCTGAAGATCCCAAGGCACACTGTGACACCTGTCAGTGTCTGCAGGGTGGGGTGAGGTGGAATGGCATGAGCATTATGTCTGATGACCCTAAGGCACACCCCAACACATGTCAGTCTCTGCAGGGTGGGGGTTAGCATTAGTTCAATACTTCACTGCTATTCCTATTATGCATCTCTCTAACTCCTGCAGTACCAATGCCAATACCAGCAAGCAAACATTCGGCATTGACAAATGCTTATTCTAAGAAAAGATTAATTAGAAATTTCTGTAACAGAAGCCACCAACTGTAGCAAGAGAAGAGTGACAGAGTTGATGGCTTCTGCGGGCAAGACGCAAGTGTCAACAAGTGTTGCTATAGCAACATTCACTCGCCTTACATTTTCTCTTCTGAAGCCACCGGCTCACTTGCTCTCCTCTCCTCTCTCTACAGTCAATGGCTTCTTTTACAGATATCTAACTAATCTTAAGTTTAAAAAAAGGAGTTTACATACTTTTTTAAACAGAAGATTACTTATTTTCAACCTCTGGCAGCATGTCATTTATTACCATTAACACCACTCGGGCACGCACACCACAACAACAGAACTCACTCACTCTCCTCTCTCTACAGTCCTCTGCTTTCTTTACAGATATCAAAGTAACATTCATTTAGACAAACTCTGGTCAGAGCCAATATGGCTGCACCGAGCATTTATATGCACCTCCGAAGAATGCCGTACAGCAAGATGACGATGGTGACAAAACTGCATATACGCAATGCTTGTGAACGTGCAGTCTGCTTTGGCACCACCATCTCATGCATGTTGGCCATCACATCCACTGTTGCAGAAGAAAAAGAAGTTCCTCTGAAGTGGGTGTATTTATGTGGCCCTCAAAGAGGAAGTGCCACATAAACTCACCACTTAAAACTGTGCCACAGCTCTGTGGAAGCACACTGGACAATGGTTCAGTCATGTGCTTTCATATAGTGCTCTACTAAGATCTTGTATTACCATAACGACTGCAGAGCTCAACCCCCACAGCTGTAAATTGGTGATTTACATACTTTTTCTAAAATAAGATGCCTTATTTTAAACCTCTGCCTGCATGTCCTTTACCTTCTTTAACACCACTTAGTCACACAAAGCATTTAGTACCCCAAGGCTTCTACACCAGTGCCAAACATCCAGCATTGACAAATGCTTGTTTTTGATTCCTATGAACTTGAGGCAAGCTGTTGAGCTATGTCCAACTTCCATATAATGTCCCACTTCAGCATATTGAGTATTTGTTATGTGGATTGCTGTTTTGTGCTCTTCTATGTGCTCCTTGATCTCCCTTTTTGGTTTTCTGATGTTCAAAGTATCACATGAGCATATTAGGGCCATCCTTAACCATTCTGGTGACCTGTGCAAACCCCCTCTGTGAGGCCTACTCCATATCCTGTAGCCCCCCATATCTGACCTTTATACCGCTCCTGCACCACAATTCATATCATAGTAAGATAGGTACGTTTAAATATCAATATTTGTATTATTCAAACCTTTGATTACAAATTACAAAAATGGATAGCAATGATCAGAAGGGACTCCAGTAACATCAGCCCCCCCCCCAATGCTTCATAAGCTGGAAATAATAAACAAAGTACTGATTTATAATTATATATACTACAACAACACATATTACCACAGGTTTTTATTTTACTGACTGGTCAAGAATAGATAAAACTTTGTCATTACACAGTTACTACATTTATTCCAAAATAGCATTTAATTATTGCTCTAATTGTCCTTTCAGAAACAAAATGTTCTAATTGAGATATTGCACTGTAAATAAAGTGTTTTATTGTATTGCACGATAGAACTATTCAAGATTTTGAATCTTTAAGTGTCAACAGTCACTCAAAATTATTTACAAAAGGTGGACAGTACGCGTTAACAAAATATAATGACTTTTTTACTCTAACTTCTCAGCTTAATCACTTTATATTGATTAGTGAACAGAACATTCATTACTGCAGTATTTACTAAAATTGGTATTTCAACTATATTATACACTTCCGCATGATTGGCAGTTAAAAGAAATCAATGCTTCTAGATGTTCCTGATGCAAAGTCCTTGATTATGTCCTGATAGTCAAGCTTCTTGGTTTCTTCCCTTTTAGTTGAAAGTGTGGCTAATCCAGTAAGTCTGTTTGACTCATTAAAGAATGAAGGTAGGTTTTTGTAAGTTTTAGTTTTGAAAGGCTGCATTCCGTAGATGCAGCCATCACTAGTAAAGTCAATAAAATACAAAATACAATGAAAGTATTTGGATTTAGTTCAATCATTTCACTCTTTTGAATGTAACGTATGTCAGTATCTGAACAGTAGATTGACTGTGTTCAAACATTCTGACTAATGAGTATAACTCACTTGCCAAGTCTTCTGCGTCAATGTCACTGGTCCCATCCTTTCATTTTGAGCAGATCTGCAAGTCTTTGCTTTTGTGATTAAGAAGCACATTCTTCTTCATTTGTTTTATTTTAGTGATGCTGAAGAGAAATCCAAATGATATTTTAATAACATTCATTAATGTGAACCATTCTTGCAATGCATTTATAGACACAACCAGCAAGCAGTAGAAAAAGTTTACCTTTTAGTGATGTTTGCTGTTTCTAAGCTGGTTCATCCTCACATTCAGAATTAACTGGTGTTTAACTTTTCAGCTGCATTTTTGGGAGAACTCTGACTCCCATCCATCTGCTCAGCAAACTCTACTGCAATCTTTAATGCCTGCTCAAATCCATTTTCTCTGAAGGCAACTAGCTGATCCTGAATACTCTCAGTGAGTTTAAAACTGTGTCTATTTGCATATTTGGATCTTGCATAATTTTGCTCACCCGATTTATCATGCTCAGCATGTTATACCAGAGCACAAGACTCACAATAAAAATCAAAACTGCTCAATTTCTTTTCAAGGCTTTGTGCTTCTAGAAGGGTCCTTTTGTCCTTTCCTTTTGCTAAATCATTGATTTCAAGAAGTGTGTGAAATACTGCTATTGTTTATAGACTTGACTGCATTGATTTTACATTTCTGTCATTTGTTACAAATGGCTTTGACTGTCACCTTCACATGCTTCCAAAGGGCATCCCAAGCAATGGGTAGCCCATGAGTTTAGCGACCACAATTGGGCACCTGCCAAAATGGCAGTTCAATTGTGGTGCTTTTCCCCATGGTGAGGAGGGAGGGTGACTGGATGGGGGGTGCACGACTATAGCAAGAGGATGTCACTACATGTATATGTGCATGGAGAAAGCGAGCATATTGAGCATGGGGTGGGATGGGAAAGAGGGATTGTGAGGGCTGGCACAAATGATGAGCTGCCAAACTCCTCCCATGGTGTGGTGGGTGGGTTCAGGGCTGGGGTGTGTGTGGTGCTGGGTTCAGGTCTAGGCATGGTTGCCTTTTTTTGTGCCCAAACAGAAATGTTCCCTGATTTGTACCCCCAATAATCACCCCCCCCGGAGTTGAGAATTCTTAAATAGGGGGGTCCGGGAGTGTGAGGGTACAGCCCCCACATTGAAATTTATAATGTATGTCCCCGGCACCCTTGTGCTGTGCACCTGGGAGTCAGAGTGTCGAAAATGATTTTCTGCACTCTTGCTTCCTGATAATGCTGATCGCCCGCAGGCTTTCACTGTTATTACATAAACCCCCACCAATGTGTTGATTCTGAGCACAATACATACATTCTTTGCAGAACATCAAAAAAGGATATGGCAGTCATGGATGAATTTGCAACATCTGCAACAACAAAGTTAAGGCAGTGACAGCCACAAGGCACATAGAAAGCTCTTGGATTCATTTGTAAAATTCTTGTCTGCAGTCCAATGCAATGACAATCACATTGCTGTCATTGTCATATCCTTGACTACAGCCATCATCCTGATTAAGGACATACTTATTTAGGGTGTGAAGCAGAGTTTCAGTTGGTCATTGTCTCCTAGTATCTTTTGCATTTAAAAACTCAATGAAATGCTCTGACGCCATGATTTCACAGTTCTCTGTAGTTTTAATAAATTGCAGTACCAGACTCATCTGTCCTGAAGACTAACATCAGGAGTACAGTCTAAAATGATTAAATGATACTTTGCCACCTTAGCATTGGCAATGATTTACTTAGTAATCGTCTATGACACAGTCTGTATCAATTTATTTTGAATACTTTTCCCAAGATAGAGGTCATGAATTTCCTTTTGCTGTATACGTGAAATGTTCTGCCATTACAAGATCAAATCTCTCCATAAGTTCAACTTGCCCCAAGAAATTTATATTGCTTCTCATGTACAGCTGATCCACATTTCCTCATAGAGCCATATTGCATTCAGCAAGGTGCTGAATAATGGCCATCAAGTCTTTAAGGTCAACACACCAATGCTTTTTTTCCTTCTCAGTCTGTTGCTGATTAAAGTCATCTACAGTTTTATTTGCTTTTAGATGAAGATCAAGATTCTTCCACTTTGTCATACATCTTATATCTTCTGGGGAAGTTTTACGACAACTCAGATGTTGCATCATGTGTCCCCATGACCTAAAATCATTATTTGTTAGGAATGTGAATGCAGTACTAAACAGCTTGCAACATAAAAAAATAAAGCATTTCTCAATTTGGAATAAAGGAGCCATATTCTTTCAATCTTCTCTCCATTTGGTAGGTTTGGGAAATAGTTCTCTGGTGTAAATCTTCATTCACTTTGATCAACTGGGAAGTACGGTAGAATTATTTGACTAGGTACTTTCTTAACCAGTTCAACTTACATATGATCATCCATCTTCTCAGGCCAAGTGCCAGGATTATCACTGATGAAAACACTTTACAAATTCTCCTCGTATGATTCAGATGTTGATGTAAGAGAGTCTGTAGCTGTAAACCCATCCTCTTCATTTTCTACAGCAACTAGAAATGTGTCTGAAATATGTAGCTTGCGTCAAGAATCATGACTGAGAAAATCACTCTCAGTGTGTAGAGGAGTCTATGTTGAAGATTCAACAGTACACAGTGTGGCATGGCACCAGCATCAAAATGGCAGGACAGGGCTACTCACTGCCAGCATTTACTGTTTCATACCACCCATAATAAAAATTATTATGTCCGATGTGTAATGTACTCATTAACATCCTACAGTGGTCTTGTACCCCCCAACACACAAATATTGCTGTATGTCCAAGGATGATGGAGAGCCCAAGCCATCACAAGCAGCCAGAATTCATGTATCCCTACTCTAACCCCAAAACTGTGGGTATGTTTGATGATCAGCTGCTGTGCCATCCTGACTCACATTCAGTAGCTGGGGAAGTCTAAAAAGCAAGCAATTAATTTAAAGATGTGACAGATTTAACCAAGTACCCAATCTGATGTTGAAGACGTTTGGTCCAACTCTAGCTGTCTTTTCCAACCTGATCCAGGCCCACAACCAACTTCTCCCTCCACAGCCTGACTCCATCTCAGCAGGAAGCCAACACCTGATGACAGGTTTACAGTCAGCCATCCAGTCAACAAAAGGAGGTCACATCAGAATAGGTTGGGGGGACACCAGTCCATCAGCAACAGCAGTCGTTAAAGTAAGTATAGCACCCCCCCGTGCTGTTCATGACTTTCTCAGACTAGAGTGATGAGTGATAGCAGTGCACTCGAGTCTTTGTTTTACATTAGGGACAGGGAGTACCCTCCCACCTTTCTTCCCAGTTACTTGCTGTCTTCTTTACTGTGAATGAGTAAGAGGCACGCTCTTTGTTCATCAGGGAGGTTCTCAATCAACTGCATCCTGTGAATTGGCAGCATTTTAGTCTTCCTTTTACAGCAGGGGGGCTATGCATCCTGCTCTTTGATTTACAACAGGGGGCTATCCAAGACAGAATGGTGGGGCTATCAAAAAAACCTGATGACTCACTGTGCTTGGCCATTGTTTATGTTTTTCAGTGTCGGAGGTTTTTGGTGCATCACAATCATTTACTTGGGCCAGCCCCCCCCCCCAAGCTTGGTCCACATGAGGTCACATGATTGTCACTATGGTAAGGCCAGCCCTGATGTTAGAATTTAAATCACTCCTGTTGAGCTTCAGTTTATAAAAAGATTAATTGTGTACTTCTTTCCATTTCTCAGTTACACAACTGATGTAGTGTTGTAGGTATTTGAGCACTGGATATAATGTCCACACCTATGGTTGCCTACAGGTGGTTGTGGTGGTATACATGTTTCATTTGGTTGTTGTAGTGGACTGAATGCACTAACATATTTCTTAAATTCAGTTCATGACAATATGTAATCTGTAGAGTATTTTTGGCCAGATGTTTCAATTTTTGGTCTGAACTTAGAACTTGCCAGTGTTTATGGATCACATTGCCAGTCTTAGTAGCCCGAGGGTTATACTGTGTCACGCAGGTAGGCTGCCAATTAGAATTTTGATTTCTTTCTAGATTTCCCTCTATTACAGCTGCTATGTCCACCCCTCTCAAATTCTGCTTGATTAGTTCAAGTTTTCTTCAGTCTTAGAAATGGTCCTATTGGAATATTTCTGATAAGCAATTATAGATAGCTGCTATCCACCCTTAATACGATGTTCCTTGATGCAGATTTCCAGTTTATTTCTTTTGTTTTTAATCTGTTGGCATCTTTGAATGTAGTCAGCTCAAGAAAACGCACTTCACCTTTGCTTATTTCAGCAGTAAATTTAAGATTGATACTTGTATTAATGGTACACAGTATTCTATACTTTGCCAGATCTGACCCCTGACCTCTCCCAAACTACAAAATATCATTCAGGCAGTGTTTCCAAGCTACTAAATGTTGAATATAGACACTTCACTCTGCATCATATATAAACTCTGTCTCTCAGTCTGATACAAAAAGATTAGTTAACGTTGGGGCAGATGTCACACCCATAGAGGTACCTTAAATCTGAGCAAAATGTTTCTTATCAAATACAAATAGAATAATAGATGGGTTCTGGTGTATTACAAGGCAATAATTCCATCAAGACGTTCTGGGGACACAGAAAACCTCGAGAGCAATGCTTGAGAGGTTTCATGTGCCCCCAGAATCTCGAGAGAGAATTTCTGCCTAGTTACAGTAGAACCTATTTGTTATTTTTTTTAATATATGGATCCCAGGTGAATTGACTCACCCCCCATTTGGCCAGTGGAATCGGTGGGTCCATGTGATTGCCGGCAGGATTCTTTGGTGCTGTGTGCATCAGCAGGCGGTGTGGGCTTTGTTTAGCTCTGCCTTTTTTGTTTTAACTGTTCGTCAGTAACAGTATTGGTTGTACTATGGTTGCGAGAAGGGGAGATGGGGAAAGTGAGTCAGATTGTTGATAATCCAAAACAAATGTTTTAAAAGGAAAGAAAAAACTGTTGCTGCTGCCAATGATTCTCTGGCTAAGTGAGCAAGCAAGCCTCCATGTTTTCAGACTATTTTGCCTACCCACAGAGGAAAAGTGGCCAATCAGAAGGCACACTTTGGAAGATGTTGTGGACAGACTTACACGTGCACAGTTTAGCTTCGATGGTGATAATACTAATGTTCAGGAGCCGAATTATAGTATTACGGCACCTGAACACTAGTATTATCATTCGGGAACAGTAGTATTATTGCTCCAAGAGTGATGGCATTACCAGGATTTATTTGTATGCTTTTCAAGCATATTATTTTAAGAATCCAGATATTATAAATTAATTCTATTCTGAAATGAATCATGCCATATCCATGATGAATACACTAAGGGAAACAGTACTATTTGGTGGTAAAATGTTCTAGTTCCATCAACATTTTGAGTATTTATAAATGTTTTAGTTTTTTTCTCAAATAAAAAAAGAAAAATGTATATCACATTTGTCTGGAATGGGCCATGATCAAGAAAATCAGGGTGCACAGCACTAGAGATAAACAGAAAAGTAGATTTGACTGGTCTATTAATATTCTTATTAACTGTAGCTGAAACTAGCTTTTTGGAAAATAATTTTTGTTGCACTGCCACTTTGAAAATAAAATAATGTTTCTAACCCTAACAGTTCAAATGTTAGACCTTTTTAAAGAAATTGGGCCTGATTCTCAAAGTTCTTCCACATGCTGCAAGGGTCTTGTAGCACAAGGTATGGCGTAAGGTGTGGCTTGTGTCAAAATGTGTGCTGAGAGCTATTCTCAAAGGTAACCAGCACCAAACACAGGCTGGGCACACCAAGGAGGTCTTGTGATGTCCTTGCAGCACCAAATGTGCTGCAGCATGGCACTAGGAGTCATGTGCTAGGGCAATACCACCATATCCCCTAATCTAGTATCCACTAAAGTAGCCAGTGCCAACAATAACAAACACCCCTTAGACCAGCCAGGGCTGGTCTAGAAACATAGAAACATAGACTTTGACTGCAGAAAAGGACCGCTTGGCCCATCTAGTCTGCCCATTTCCCTACCTACAGGATAGGCCTCAGGTCCTAGTTAACCAATAGCCTATTTCATCCTACCCCTCACAAGAATTGCCTTATGTCTGTCCCATGCATTCTTGAATTCTTCCACAGTTTTTGACCCCACAACCTCCTCAGGAAGGCTGTTCCATGCATCCACTACCCTCTCTGTGAAATAATACTTCCTCACATTGCCTTTGAACCGCCTCCTTCTACCTTTAAATTGTGTCCCCTTGTCCTTGCATGTCTCTTTTTCTGAAAGATGCTACCCTCTTGGACTTTGTTGATTCCACTGAGGTACTTAAAAGTTTCTATCATGTCCCCCCTCTCCCTTCTTTCCTCAAGGGTATACATTTTAGCGCCTTTAGTCTCTCCTCATCGGCTTCTCTTGCAGACCCTGCACCATTTTAGTTGCCTTCCTCTGAGACTCTATCCTGTCTATGTCCTTGCGGAGATGGGGTCTCCAGAACTGGACACAGTACTCCAGATGGGGTCTCACCAACTGTCTGTACAGAGGGATAACAACTTCCTGTTTTCTGCTGCTGATGCCCTCCTATACATCCAAGTATACCTCAGCCTCCCTACTGCCTTCTCACATTGCTTGCTAACCTTAAGGTCATCTGATATGATTACCACCAGGTCTCTTTCCTTTTGTTGTTGTTACTGCCCACCCATTGTGTATTCTTCCCCTGGGTTCTTGTTTCCCAGGTGCATTATTTTGCACTTCTTTGCATTGAATCCTAGCTGCCATACTTCTGACCATTCCTCCAACCTTGCCAAGTCCCTTTTCATCCTTTCCATTCCTCCTTGTGTATCAACACTGTTGCAGATCTTTGTGTCATCTGCAAAAGGGCATACTTTTCCTTCCAGTCCCTCTGCAATGTTACTGATGAAGACATTAAAAAAGATTGGACCCAATACTGAACCCTGCGGTACCCCACTAGTAACCCCTCTTTCTTCAGAGTGGACTCCATTTACAATTACCTTCTGTGTCCTGTTGTGTAGACAATGTTTTACAGGCTACCACCCTGGGACCTACTCAGGCTGTTTAATTTGACTATTAATCTTTTGTGTGGCACTGTGTCAAATGCCTTGCTAAAGTCTAGGTCGGCCATGTCCACAGCCCCTCCCTGGTCTACTGCTTTGGTTACCCAGTCAAAGAAATCTATTAGATTCTTCTGACATGACCTTCCCACTGTGAACCCATGCTGCCTTGGGTCCTGTGCTCCACTGGCCTCTAGGTACTCAACTATTCTTTCCTTCAGAAGTGACTCCATCACTTTCTCTACCACAGAGGTTAGACTGACAGGTCTGTAGTTTCCTGCCTCTGTCTTGGTCCCACTTTTGTGAAGGGGAATTACATCTGCCTTCCTCCAGTCCTCGGGTACCACACCATCCTCCCATGATTTATTAAAAAGAGTAGCCAGTGGTTTCACTAGTTTCCCCTTAATTTTTAGAATTCTGGGTGAATTCCATCAGGACCCATTGCTTTGTCCACCTTCTCAGTTTAGGAGTTCTTGCAGAACCCTTTTCTTCTGTGAAAGGACTGGGGTCGGACCCCCTATGAAGAGTGCTTCTGTTAATTGGATTAGGCATTTCCTCCTCTTTTGTTTATACTGAGCAGAAATATTCGTTCAGTATCCCTGCTTTTACTGACCCCTCTGCCCCATTCATTCTATTCAGCCTCACTATCCCTCCCTTTGTCTTTCTCTGGCTCGCTGATGTACCTATAAAGGTTTTATCCCCTTTCTTAACTGAGTTGGCTATCTTTTCTTTAGTTTGGGCCTTTGCTATTCTGACTTCCCTCCCTGCTTCCTTCTGCCTTAACTGGTACAGCTCTCTGTCCTGCTCCTTCTGTGTTTCCCTATACTTCCAGAATGCTATCTTTTTCTTCCTGACTTTCACAGCCACCTCTTTTGGGAACCATAGTGTCTTTTTCTTTCATTTTGATTTTTTTTTGCTTCACACAAAGGCTTGTTGCCTCTGTGATGGCAGTTTTGATGATTCCCCATTGTTGCTGCACACCTCCTTCTAGACTGTTTGCTAGTGCTTTTATGAGGCACTCTCCCATCTTGCCAAAGTCAGCCCTCCTAAAGTCCAGTACCCTCACTTTTGTATAGCTAGACTCTGTAGCTGAGTTTAACGTGAACCACACTGTTTGATGGTCACTTGTCCCCAGATGGCAACCCACTTCTAGATCTGAGATCCTCTCACTGCCCCCGTTTGAGAATACGAGGTCTAAGATTGCTCCCTCATGAGTGAGTTCTGAAACTAGCTGTCTGAGGCCTGCCACCTGTATGGCATCAAGAATGGCCCTGCTCTTGGATGTGGCTGCAGAAAATGTGCTCCAGTTAACATCTGACATATTCAGGTATCCCATCAACAGTATCTCCCCTTTCTCTGCCATTCTAAGAATGCCTTCTAACATATCCTTGTCCATTCCCTCCCCCTGACATGGGGGTCTGTACACAAACCTGTGTGGATTGTGGAGCCTTCTCAAGGTGACCCACAGTGCCTCCTCTCCTCCTTGTTTACTCTTTTGTTCAGTTGCTTTTATCCCTTCCTTTAAATAGAGAGCTACTCCTCCCCCTCTTCTCCCCTGCCTGTCTCTCCTGTAGGTTATGTACCCTGGTATGTTAACATCCCAGTCATGGTTCTCTGTGTACCATGTTTCTGTGACTGCTACAATATCCAGGCATCCCTCTTCCATCAAGGCCTCCAGCTCAGGGAGCTTGTTGCCCAGACTACGGGCATTGGTACTCATTACCCTCCATTTCCTGATGGCTTTACCCCCTTTTGCCCCATCCCTGTCCTTCTTGCCTTTGTCATTTTCTCCATTTACCCCTGCCCTTCTCCCTATCGACACCTCTATGTTGGTGTTTGCCACACTTGCTACCATGATTATTTGGGGGGCTGGGATTTCCCTGCTCCTTTCCAGTGCCTTCCCCCTTGGTTAGTTTAAATGCTTGCCAATGAAGAATTTAAACCTATCACCTAGGATCCTGGTTCCCATCCCAGACAGATGCAGCCCATCATGCCAGTATAGGCTTGCATCACTCCAGGTGGACCCCAGTCCCCAGAAAAGCCAAATCCTATGCTCCACACCAGTTTTCAACCACTGATTGAATCCCATGGTGCGGAACACCCTAACCTCTCCTATGCCATAGATGGGCAGCACCTCCAGAGAAGGTTACCGTCGTGCTACTTGACTAAGACCCTCCCCAATTCCACAAACTCTTCCTGAACTTCTCTAATCCCTTTTTAGCCCAGGTCATTTGTCCCTAGGTGGACAATGACATCCAGCTCCCTCCCCTGTGCAGCTGCTCCGGCAATCCTGAGGATTCGCTCCCTGTCCCTCCAAGCCATGGCGCCAGACAGGCACCTTACCTCCCTCTCCCCTTCCTCCCCCAGTTCTACCTTCCTAACAATGGATTCCCCCACCAGGAGTTGGTTCCTTCCCCTGCAGGGTCCCCTGCCACCCTCCTGTGGGTCTCCTTTGTGGAGGTTCCCAGCATCCTCTTTGGTCTCCTCTGCGGGTGCCTCCATAGAGGAACCACACTTTGCCAGAATTGCATAGGAATTGTGGAGAGGTACAACTGGAGGAATGCACCTCTCTGTTCCACCACTCTCACCTCCCTGAGCCCACTGTGGTCCAACCGCCTCTTTCTTGTCAACCTCTGAGGCAACGGCAGTGGCACTGGTGGTCCCTGGATGGAAGAGGAGGTCCCACAAATCCTGGCCAACTCAGCCTGGAGATGAGCAACCTTCTCCCTCTGCCCAGAGAGGTGCCTGCAGATGGGACAACACCACATCCTCCAGAACATCTCCCGGAAGACTGCTGCTCCACAGCCACTGCACTGCACCACTCCAATCATGTCTTATTTCTGGCCCCTTAACTGTTTGCAATCCTTACTCTTTCCTCTGTTTTTTTCTCTCTCTCTCCTTACTTTCTACCTGTGTGCCCTTTAAGCTCCTGATTGTCCTGTTCTGAGACAAGAATATCCTATATTTCTCAGTAGACCACTTACTTGCTCAGAGGCAGACCTCCAGCATCTAGAGGGGGCCAGAGAGTTGTGGTGCCTAATGGTGCCTATGCCACCCATGGGCAATCCAGTTCTGCCTACTAGGGGTGGTTAATGCACATATGCCAACACCAATGTGATTATGGTGTAACAGCACCAATATATTATAACTAAGCATCTGGAGGACAGATTGACAGTATTTACAGATGATACGGACATTGTATGTTAGACACAAATAAGCAATGTCCAAAGTATCTGCAAATACTTTCATTTAGTTGTCATGATGATTACTTATAATATAGTTGTGCTGTTACATCATATAGCAACACATACTCTTCTTGATGCAAAGCATACCTCTACAGCAGTGATCACTGTCCTAGAGTGCTGCATGGCCACCCTGCAGCTTGCAGCAAACTCTCAGGTGTGCCATATTTTTGGCATATGGTCACAGTTGCTGCAAGCTGCAGGACTTTGATGCCAGGACACTACCTGATAGAGAATTGGGTGCAAGGTCCCTGGTGCACCAGTGATTGTCACAATCTGCCACTGGCATGGCTTGTGCTGAGTTTTGAGAATCAACCCCATTATCTTTAAACGTTCTTTCTTGGGAACTACTAAAGCTAGAAACTTACAGTAGTAGCCACAGACATGGTCAGATATTTACTGATATTTCTTGAAATTTCTAAAGAGTTTCTCTCCACTGCCCCTACTGTGGAAATGCAGAAAGCATGAGATTTCTCTAGAAATATAACAGAAATTTCAGGAAACATCTGACCATGTCTTTGGCTGTGACTGTAATTGTTTTTCAATAGAAAGCTTAAAGGTAGGTCAGTATGGCTACACCATATTTATACACTGGCAGTGCATTAAAGCACTTGGACTGCATGTTTTACAAAGAGTTAAAAAAAAAAAAAACACAAAATTTTCATAATTTTGGTTCATATAGATGCAAAGCAAAAGCAATGGAGTGATTTATGAGAAGAAACAAAACAAGGGCATTACATAAGCTCATAAAATGGGCAAAAAATCTTGAGCTCTGATTGGCAGGAAGCCCTTCCCAGCCATGTCCTTATCAGAACATAACCATTCAATGGGCACTGTTTGTGCTATCCAAACTGCAGCATATCATAAAAGCAATCTGTGCCACCACTCTCCTGATGCCCTTGCCTCAGGTGTGACTGAACCAGAACAGCAGCCCCAGGAGAACGATCACACAGAACTGTAAAACCACACACAAGAGAAACTTCACAGCAGTCGAGCCCTTCACATCATAAAGTGATGAAAATCACCTCACAACAAAAATGTTAGAAATAAAAGTGAAACCTGTGCTGCTCGACATGTATTACTGAAATAAAAGTCTGATCAGTGCTGCTTTCTATCATTAAAGAGACTGCAATCAAGTCAGCCAAGTGTGTGCTTCGGCTGTCAAATTTGTTTAAGTACAGACCCAGTTCTCCATTACCAAGCATGGCAGAAGCTTTCAAAGGAAAACAACAGCTCCTCTCCTCTGATGCTAATGTTATCCATAGTTTGCCAAAATAAAAAAATATTCCACAGAGCAGACAGTTTGAAAATGGCAAATCAGAAACTGCTCTCTACGATGCCTCCTATGGGATATGCTCACTCACACTTAAGCACACAGCTGGCTACAAGATTAAGAGACATTAACTCAAAGTAAAATAAACTAAAATACAAAAAAATATTTGTGTGTTGTGGGAGACGTACAGTTGTGAGGAGAGAGAAAGACAGATATAGACACCAACACCATGGTGCCCATTATGCAACACACTGGCCGACCGTCGAGAGCACCGCTGGCTGCAACTTAAAGAGTAAATGAAAATTAACTAATTAATTAATTTATTTATTTCAGATTCAGATTAATACCTTTTAGCCGTATGGCTATTTTACTAAGGTTTCAAGTCAGTTATAACCCAAGTACAAGAAATATGTCATTGGGAGGTTCAACAACACATAACACTCTTAGAACAGTATTACAGAGCTTGGATATAATAACTGTGGCATTTGAAAAGTAAGTAGAAACAGTGTCAATAATATGTACAAACACAAATAAAAATTTAATACAAGGCATAATTACAACATGAACAGTTTGTTACTAAGTGCTGTGCAAATAAGAGATTAAATCAGTCTGCTTAGACTTTGTCAGTGTGGACGAGGGTGGAAAAAGGGAAGGGGGAATGGAGAGTTAGTTACTAGGTGTAGCGCAGTAGGAAAGTTAAAAAGAGAAAAAAAATCAGTCTTAATAGACTTTTTCAGGAGAGAAAAAAAGAGAGGAAGTGAGGAGAGGGGATGGTGGGAAGCTTGAGGGTGCGTGTTTTGGTAATTGGCTAGGTAGGCAGCATCTTGATCTGCCTAGGTCAGGAAGGCACACTGATCTGCCTCAGACTAGAGGAGATGAAGCTCCTTTTTGTAGTAGCCTATCTTATTACTCTCTATGAGGGAGGCTGGGAGTTCATTCAGCCACTGAGGCCCTCAGTAGGAAAGGCTGCGCTGGGCAAAATAGGTATGTCTGAATAGAACATGGAGAACACCCTTGGCAGTGCTTCTAGTGGATTTAGTAGAGGAAGCATGTTGGAATAAACCAGCCCATGGATACAGGTATATGGCAGGCCTGATATTTTACTGTTAGGTGCAGAGAGAGCCATCCAGTTTCAGAATATAGCCTGCAGGTTTGCGTTATGTGAGGTGCTCCCAGGATGAGTCTGCAGACTTTGTTAAGGAACACATTGACTCTTTTTAGTGCTGTATCATTGCCAGCACTGTGTATAAAAGGCCATAGTTGATGGAGGATAGCACCTAGCTCCTAGTCACCAAGTTCAAGGCTTCAGGGGTCATTGCATGTCTGTTTCAGTAAAAGAGTCCTAGCTTGATGTTTGGATGTTTGCCATTTTGATTATGTGATCAATGTCGGTTGAGAAGGTTAATGTCTCATCTAGGTGAACGCCAAGGGGATCCATGACACCATTGCAACAACCCAGACTGCAACATCCGCTACAGCACCTGGGAACCTGTCGACACCTCCAATCATGATGCGACCTCGAACCGACCTACAACACTGTGATGCACAATGCGGGGGAGGGGTCTGTGCTCCCCACACCTCCCTATTACAGATATCTAACTCCACATCACACAGACAGTGGAGTTAGATATTTGCCACCCCATCACCCTACAGTGTCTCGACGCAAACCCCACATCACTGCTGATATAGGCGCGGTTGGTGGGTTCACTGTACCTGTGTCACTGAAGCAGCTGTATACCATGCCAAGGTATTTGAAAGAATTTACTTGTTCAAAAGTGTCCCCTTTTTTGGTGTGGATGATAAGAGGCCAGACTTTTTCTTGTAAATTGGCAATGAGAAGTTCATTGTTTTTGCTTTTTTTGTAATTGAGGAGTTTGTTTTGTGAAAACCAGTTTCCAAGGTTTTTAAAACTATCTTGCAGGCCCTTTTGTTACTTTGGACTGTTGGCTACCTGACACGGTGATAACTGCATCATCGGCATGCAGCAGCAGTTTTACTGGGTATGCACAGGGTAGTGAGTTGATAGCTAAACTGAACAGCAATTGACCAAGGATTGACCCTTGGGGAACCCCCAGAGTTACATCCCTAGGGTCGGATGTGGCTCCGCTTATTATCATGCACTGTGTTCTTGAGGAGAGGTATTACTGGAACCATTTTACTGCATTGTGGGATAATCCAGTGGCCAGTAAGTTATCAAGCAGGATCTGGTGGTTCACAGTATCGAACACCTTAATGAGGTCTTTAAAGATAGACCCCACTGTCTTACTGCAGTTTAGTGCTTCATACAGATTGGTAGAGTAGTCTATGAGTGCGGTAGTGGTGCTGTTTTTTTTTCCAAAAGCCATGCGATTGTGTGCACAATAGATTATATTTGTAAATAAAAATTAAATACACCAAAGTAAAAAATAAAAAAATGCATGTGTGTTGGGGGGAGACACAGAGTTGGGAGAAGAGAGGCAGACACCAACACCCTGTAGTCGCTCCCTGTTACATATGGTCTGCAACTTACAATACAGATGGACTATTTTTCTATGTTCTGTGTATCTAACAGTTTTTACCATACATTTTAATTTTTGGTTTTTACTGGGGTGGTTTATGGAGGAGGAGGGATTTTGTAAGCACAATAAGACACTCTGAGGTGTGGGTTATGGTCTGATAAGAGCACTTCCCAGGTGCTAAAGGCATTCAGTGCAAGAGACTCATGCCTCATAACGCACATGGGGCGTGCTCTTATCAGGCCATAACCCACACCTTGTCATATCTTATTGCTGACCTGCAAAATGGGGCTGGCAGTATAGCTTTGAGGTTAAAGTAACGAGCTGTGAAGGAGTTTGTTGTTTGTTACATCCAGCAGAACTGGACATAGCCTCCACTTGCATACTGTGTGACTCTGAGCAAGTCACTTAACCACCCCAGTGTTCCTGGATTGCCCCTGAAAACAGGCACTTACCCAGTTACCAAAAGAATAAAAAAAGAATTTAAGGACATACATTTTTTTCAGGACATGGAGTAAATTTGTGAATGATAGGGTAGTGCAGTGCAGTTGCTGTGGAGTGGCAGTCTTCAGGGAGACCTTTTGGAGATTAAGATGTTTCCCCATCTGCATGCACTTCTCTGGGCTGAGGGGGAGGTCTTTAGACTCCAGGCCAAACTGGCTAGGATTCAGGAAGTGAGGTAACAAAAACAGCTGCACTGCCTAAGAGGGTGAAGCTGCAGCCAAATTCATACAATAATTTCAAAAAGCCGTACTCCTCAGCTGAATAGTTGAATAAATACTATTTTATTACAGCACACACAAAAAAGCTATAAACGGAGCAAATCGTCTTGAAGCTCCATGGAACCAATGAAACCTGACTGGTTTTGTATTCCCTACATCACCAGGGGGTTGGGTTAGAATCTCACATACTGCTTATTAAATAGGCAGAAATTTAAAGTGACATTGCTGAAATAATTCACATGTGCACTGAATTTTACCCCAAACAGTTCTCATACATAAGCAATAGTGCAAATTAATAAATAGTGTTCCTACCATGTGTCACACAGTAAATATTGTCATTCTATAGGTGTTTTCAACATGCCTAGGCTGTGCAGAAATCAAAAAAACACACACACAAGGGTCACTACAGCTGTGTAACAATGCACTTATTAACACATTAATAAGGGATTACAAAGCACAGAAGGATGATATCTCCAATGAAATCATAATAAAGGAGACTGTAGTATTACAATTTAAAGAGAATCCAGAGTATTCAGCATACGAAAAGAAGCTTACAGAGAATATTGTAAGGGAAGAGAGTAGGATAAAGAAAACAAAACGTACTAAATTTGAAAGGGACAGACAGGATTACCTACATGACCAAGTTTGGGACTGGAGTAAAAATATGGGACAGTCCACTGGGAATCGTAGACAGCCCCCAGGGAGAAGTCATCAAGGGACACCAATAAGGTCCATACTCTTAGAAACTCTTCTCCAAATTGTAGTACAAGTGGATCTGAATCTGATGACACTTTATCCGAGGAAGGACTAAGACTAGATCAACGACACTTGAAAAGAGTGGTCCAATTCCAGGAACAGAGAATACTCAGGAACAAGCAACAGGGACATCAACCCAGCAGCTTAAGAAGACCAGGTCATGTGGCTGGAGGCACAACACAAAGGGGACGTGGAAAGAGGGGGAAGTACCCCTGAATAAGGACAAGATTGTTATTAACATCTCACATATCAAACTGAACAAAGATCAAAAGTCAGTATTACAGAAGGGATTATCCTTCATCCCCAGTCAAGACTCTAACCTATATGATCTCTTTATCAACCTTCACAGGTTTGTTTGCAAATTGAACCTGAAGGCACATTTTCAGGGAAGTAAGATGTGCAGGAGCAACACCACCAACCTGGACCCTTCAGAGGAGGAACTTGACCTGGTGCCTGAGATAGAGGTAAGAAAATTTAAGCCCCCCTCCAGTTTCATGCCACCTCTGAATGAGACAGTAGCAGTCTTTCACAAACTTTGTGAGAGACAGTTTAAATCTTTACTGGAGAAACTGGGAAGCCACACTTTGTGAACATTACAAGGAGAGAGACAGAAACTTTGAAAAGCTTGGAACAGAACAAATAAATAACTCTTAAGCCAGCGGACAAGGGTGGGTCAGTGGTAGTGATGTCAACAGATTAGTATATTAAAGAGATCCATAGAAAACTATAAAATTTCTATTTCTATAGACCATTACCATCTGACCAAACCCCGAGCTTTAAAACTGATATTGGCTCCTTTCTGTATAATGCTGAGTATTTGCATATTATTGATTCAAGGAATGTAAATTTCTTACCATTACCAATCCCATAAAAGCTTGCATTTATGTCCTTCCCAAAGTCCATAAAAATCTACAGAATCCCCCTGGCTGGCCCATTGTGGCAGGCATCAACTCATTGGTAGAGCCACTTTCCACGTATGTTGACGCACATATAAAAGGCTATGTGCAAACCCTGCTTTCATATATCAGGGATACAACCCAGATACTGGAAGTAGTAGGTGACATTCAGATTGACGCAGTGACTTTTGGTGTCATTAGACATCGAATCACTGTACACCAGTATCCCCCATGAGGGTGGATTGGCAGCCCTAGAATACTGATTTAATCAAGACAAAACACTGGATGTTGGAAAAAGGAGATTTTTAATGGGGTGTGCTGAAAATGTGCTTACCAAAAATTACTTTCTTTTCCAGGACCAATTCTATTGCAATTTAAGGACATTTGGATGTGTGACTTTGTGGAAAATGGTCTTGAAATGTGTGACAGGTTCAGGGCTAGAGGATACACTAGGGAGAATGTGGTGCAGGCTTTTGATGCAGCTTCAGAAGCAAAAAGGGAAACCCTACTGACTAAAAACGTCCCACAGCATCAGGAGTCAAGACTTAACTTTGTCATAAAATATTCTAGACACAGTAAGGGGATTGAAAAGATTATAAACCAGAACTGGCATATCCTAGAGGCAGAAACTCTGTTCAGGGAAACAGTTAAGAACAAACTAAGGATGGTATACAAAAGGGGCCAGAATCTAAGGGGGAAATTAATACATAGTTATCAACCACCCACGACTCCAATGAATGCACGAACCACCCACTCCTTTCCCCCTGGAAAACACCCTTGTGGTAATTGCAAGTTTTGCAGCTCTCTCATTAGTAGTGGTAGGGGAAGTAACTGAAATTGGCTCCTCGTAGTGATTCGCGGAGTAACGTAGAATTCGCGAAGTACATGCAATGCAAAGTGGAGTACTTTGCATTATAATGGGGAATACAAAGTCCATTGAAAACAATGACTTTGCGTTATTCAGCCTTCCCCAAACCACTTCTCTGCCAATTTTAAGGAGAAGTACATTGAAATCAATGTACTTCGCCTCACTTTGATTTGTTTTTGAGCTCCAAAGGTGAATTTTGCTGTACTTGATGGGATTGCAGGTCACATGGGCTCTAGATTGTTCTGCACAGCCTCAGTTCTGTGTAGTGTGTGTGTAGTGGAATATAGAGACAGTTTCCTCTCAGAGCTCTGCGATTAAGATCCTCTAAAAGCTGTTAAAAAAGCCTTTTTGAGCTATTTTTTTTTTTTGCTCACAATTTAGTTTTATTGTAGGAAACCCTCCTGTGCTCATATCATCAAGAATTTATTGTTTGTGTGTGGATCTTGAATGTTAATTTAGAACAGTCAGTCTGTGTACTGTGAAGTGTGCTTTGGGGGAGGGACATATCTGTGGTGCAGTAGATTAACTGGGAGAAAAAGACAGTCTTTCTGTTTTGGTGATATTTTTCTTGTATAATTGTGTTAATGTATACACAGTAATATTTTTAGCAATTCTTGACATTTTTTTGCTGATTGTTGTGGTGCAGCACTGTATAATTTCAGTTTGTTTAAAACATTTGGTTATATTACTAAAGGTTTTCAATTTGCAATACATAACTTGTAGTGTGTGTGAGTGTGCGTGAGATGTGTGCCATTAAATCAGACACCATTTATTGTGCTACGGAGTAATTACAACAGTGTGAACCAGCTATCCACTGCACCAGCATAAATTTTTCATACTGCTTTGTGGTATCTTTACTGGTAGTGGATTGTTACTGCCATGCACTATCACCGAACCAGCAAAACGTATTCTTTTCCAGATTTGGATTTGTGACTTGTGAATACTGGTTAGGTGTTATCGTACCTTTGCATCTGCATCTCTTGAGTGCCCAGCGCAATCTTTATCTATCTGTGCATTTGCAGTACACCTTTAATTCTGGGATACTTTGCATTTCTTATTACACTCTCATTTCACTTCATCAGCACTGGGGAATTTTCTGGACACAAAACAGTAGCATTTTGGGGATGCACATTAATTTTGGTGACTGTGTGTGTCAACTGCATGCATGATGGAGTGCACCATTAATTCTGGGAGACTTTGCATTTTTTGTTACTGAATCATTTCACTTCGTCAGCACTGGGGAATTTTCTGGACACAAGACAATAGCATTTTGGGGATGCAAATTAATTTTGGTGACTGTGTGTGACCACTGCATGCATGACTGAGTATGCCATTAATTCTGGGAGACTGCATTTCATGTGCTGTCATTTCACTTTGTCACTATCAGCACTGGGGAGTTTTCGGGACAGAAGACATGAGCATTTTGAGGGTTCACATTAATTCTGGTGACTGTGTGTGTGAAGGGATGCCAATATTATTGTCACTTCACGTTAAGGTGGAATTACAATGCAAAGTAATAATCAGAAGGCGAAGTGAGCATTTTGCACTGGTCACTTCGTGTAGTGGAGTGACAATGCAAAGTGCCCACTTTGAGGGCACTTCACTGGTGAAATTTAAATTCACAGCTTCTCTACTCATTAGGTGCAATACATTCACCAGCTGTAATAGAAATAGAAGTTTTGATACAAGGGATTTCATCAACTGTGTTTCTGAATTTGTGGTATATATAGCCACATGCCAGTGAGGTGCTTCTTATGTGAGCAAAACCACTAGGCCTCTGAAAGCTAGAGTGAGAGAACATCTGAGATCAATAGCCCACAAAGACACAAGAAGTGCACTTGCTATACATTGCAGGAACAGTAGATTAAGGAATGTCATGCATACTTTTAAATTTTGTGACCTGGAAAAAGTTAAACTTGTTCGGGAGTGGGGCAATCTGGATGGTAAGTTATCTGAGAGGGAAAATTTTTGAATCTTTATGTTGGGTGCTTTGCATCTTCCAGGTCTGAATGATAAAATAGACCTTATGCCCTTCCTTAGAAAATAATGTTCAGTATACCCTACCCCAGTATGACTTACATGCACTTTGAGTACAGCCCATCACAATGAATATGCTTTAGCAATTTGCAGTGATATTTAGGAATTGCAAATACTTTAGTTCAGTTTTGTTATAAAATGTTGCTAGAAGTCAGATTTTACTGTGTATTGTTTTTTCTCTTCTAGGACTGGATGGAATTGCCTTGGCTGCCACCAGTTATCTATCTATAGATGCCTTCCCGAAAATAAATAACAAAACTATACTACTTTATTAAGAATGACATGTTGTAAACATACAACTGTTTTTAAATTGTGTGTGTTTTTTTTTGCTTTCTCTAGTCTAGGCATGTTGAAAACACTTATAGAATGAGGATATTTACTGAGTGACACATAGTAAAAACACTAAATATTAATTTGCACTATTGTTTGTGTATGAGAATGATTTGGGGTTAAACTCAATGCACATTTGAATTGTTTTAGCATTGACACTTGACATTTCTGCCTATTTAACAAACAGTATGTGAGCATCTAACCCAACCCCCTGATGATGTAGTGAATACGAAACCGGTCGGGGTTTCATTGATTTTGTGGAGCTACATGGTGGTTTGCTCCTTTTATAACTTTTGTGCACTCTAATAAAATAGTTTTTATTCAACTATTCAGTGGAGGAGTGTGGCTTCTTGAAATTACTTTAGGATTCATGAAAAGCTGAAACCAGGACCCCATGCATATGCGTGGGTGTTGCACATCCACAGGGTCCCAATTTCATTTTTTAAATCACAATTATGTACAAAATAACCCTTGGTTTTATAAAACAGGCGTATTGTGAAAATCTGTGTATTCCGTAGTGTTGAGCACTCCTTTTCTTTTATACACCACCAGAATTTTCAACCTCGTACATGCAAGAGTCCATATCTTGTATTGGCATTCCAATGTTGGGGATGCGCAGTATGGAGTGGACTACATAATTTTGGTCAGACCGACAGGATGTCATTTTTCAGCAAAAATACAGATTTATACAGTGGATTATTCAGTAAGAGCAGAAATGGAGCAAACAGTGAATGGAATTCAGTTAAACTGGTATACAAAAGCAAGGGTGCTAGAAAGAGTGTACAAAGCTGACAGTGTCCCTGGAAACAAAGCAACACAACAGACGTATAGAAAATTGTACAAGGAAAACAGGAAGTCAGAAAGCAAAACAACACATCTGTACAGTATTATCATATAATTTCATTTCATATGCAGTACAGTTTGACATTAAAAAAATTGTAATTTCAGGTAAAAAAAAACAGTACGAACAAAGTTTTTCTGAGTTAAAAGGTACTTGAACTTGAGCACATGTTCAGCAGGGTAGTCCCTCCATAAGTTCTTATCACTCCCTCCCTCAGTCACTCAGGAAATCCAAGATTATTCTCTTGTGCACCCTTGTGTTCTTGCCTTTTGAGGCATTCTCGGTGAGTCTCAAGAATGCCAGCTTGCCAAAAACCACTAGCACAGTCCACGGATCTGGTTTGCAGTTCTGTGAATGTGGTGTTGAGCCACTGCACAATGCTTTGTTTTCAGGCTAATCAATCATAGATCAACTATTACCCTGTTTGAAGGTGTGTCCTAATTGAGCTGTCTAGCGAACATGTCAGCATATTGAAGGTGTGTCCTAATTGAGCTGTCTAATGAGCATGTCAGCATATTGAAGGTGTGTCCTAATTGAGCTGTCTAGTGAACATGTCAGCATACCAGTCTGTGAAGAGATTTTTCATGAAGTCCTTTAGAAGTCTATTGATGGTGAGGTCTAGTAGCTGTAAAAGATCAGTATATGCAGCTAGAATTAGTATAGGGATATTTTTGTTATCTTCCAAATTTTTGAGAACTTACTGTGTAGTGCAGGCATGAAAGAGATCATGATAAGCAGCGCTTGCTGCTCATCAGGCAGATCATGCTTCTTTTTCATATCAGCAATGTAGAGCACGAGGAATTTGTCAACATATAGGAACATGGTGTCACTGTTTGCCCAGTGGTTCTCTAAGTGCATTATGCAGCAGGACCCGGGAACTTGTATACAGGATGGCAGTTAATGGCTTTCCCCTGATAAATCATGCTGGGGGTAGAAAAGATCCTGTCAGCATGCAGTTAAGAAAGAGTGAGACTTTGTCTCTGATCTCCTAAACCAGTGACTTGAGCCTGCCATGCACCGCTGTCAGCCATAGCCCACTGGGAGCAGGGCATTAAATTTAAGCCTGTCTCATCAATATTTATGACAGTCAGCATGGATAAGTTCCTGGCTGACAGTTTTTGAAATCCAGTTTAGGAAGTTTTGTTAAAGAACTGAAAAGTCTCCTGGGGTTTTCTGATGTGCCTTTGTGCCCTTTCGATTACAGTAAGCCATTTGGTTCTAAAACTGCCAAGCCCATTGTCTTGTTAGTGACAGGCTGCCACCATATTGAAACAGAAGGTACTGGTTCTGTGTCTTTATCATGCCAGTTGCCACAGCTGGCACAACACAAGCAGTAGCTACAGCCCCTTGTCCTCTGAGACCCTTGATGATTTTTTTAGCTCAGCTTCAAGGTCTTCCATGAACAGAGTGGGGCAGCCTCTGGGCTTAGTAGGGAGTTCTGGTGGCAATTTGGCTGTGTCAGGGATAAAGCAGAGTTTAATTTGGTAATCCATCTTGAATTTGTACACAGTGCTTTCGTTTACTGTGACACCATATTTTTTGTTAAACAAATGAACAGCCCGCATGACCCCAAACTCAGCAGCATGCTTGCTGACCTCAAAGTGCACCTCTGCAGATTACTGGGTATACTCTGACCTTTACTTCTTGACTAGAGTCTCAATAGCAGCAAGTTCTGATGTCACTTGATCTGCCACAACCATGGGGGATATCAAGAGTTCTGATGAGAGCACCTCTGCAGACAAACTGCTTGTCACATCTAATTCTGTCTCCCATTCATGCTTCTGCAGCTGGCTGTGGGATAGCCACTGACGCAAGGACATACAGATACTGTTAAGTTGTAAGTACTGTAAAAATGCTTTACATTTTTTTTTGCTTTCAACTGCTACAACTCCATTTTGTTTTGAAAAATAGCTGACAGCCATGTCAGTTGGCCTTTATATAGGCTGACATTGATCAGCTGTTTGACTGAGGGCACTAATTTTAAATACTGCCATCTCCTGGCAAGGATCAAGAGAGCAAAATAAACTAAATACTTTTTTAACAGTTTTACAGTAATAATTATGGGTGACTTTAGTCTGCCGGATGTGAACTGGAACATCCAAGTCACAGCTACAACTAGAAGCATAAAATCTGATGGCAGATAAGGGCTGTATGGCCCATCCAGTCTGCCCATTCTTTTTCTGCCTCCATTCTTGCCACAGACCCTATTTGATGTACAGCTCCCCCCCTTACCTCTGCAATTCCCTTGTGCCTGTCGCAGGCATTTTTGAACCCTACCACTGTTTTTGCCCTCAACACTTCCACTGGAAGGTTGTTCCAGGAATCCACCACTCTTTGAGGGGAAAATTCCCTCCTCACGTATCTCCTGAATCTTACCCCTTCCAGCTTCACAGCATGTCCCCTTGTTCTAGAATAGCATTTTTCTGAAAAATACTCTCTTTCTGTACCTTATCTACCCTTGTGAGATTTTAAAGGTCTCTTTCAGGCCCCCATCTCCCTCCTCGCTTTCAGGGTATGCATATTGTGGCTCTTTAGCCTCTCCTTTTAGTGCTTTTGATGCAGATCCTGCACAATTTTAGTTGCCCTCCTCTGGACTACCTCCACTCTGTATATGTCCTTTTGGAGATGTGGTCTACAGAAATGAACACAGTACTCAAGGTGGGGTCATACTAATGATCTACACAGTGGTAACACCACCTCCCTCTTTTTGTTGGGGATATCCCTTGCTATTCAGACTAGCATCCCACTAGCCATTCCGACTCACTTGTCATATTGTCTGGCCACCTTTAGGTCATCCAACATGATTACTCCCCTGGTCTCTTTCCTACTTTGTCATAGTCAATACTACTCCACCCCTTTTGTACTCTTCCCCTGGATTTCGGTGCTCTTAGTGCATTATTTTGTACTTTTTTGCATTAAAACCAAGCTGCCATTCACTTGACCACTGCTAGTTTTTTTCAGGTCTCTGTTCATTCTTTCCACCCCCTGGAGTATCCACCTTGTTGCAGATCTTGGTGTCATCTGCAATGAGGCAGATCTTACCTTCTGGCTCTTCTACAGTGTCACTTATAAAGACATTCAAGAGGACAGGTCCTAGCACTGAACCTTGTGGTATCCCGCCAGTCACCCTCCCTTTCTCAGAGAGAGAGAGAGAGAGAGAGAACTCAGTTTACCACCACCATCTACCTTCTAGCCCTTAACCAATTTCTTATCCAGTTTACCACCTTGTTACCCACCCATAAGTTACCCAGCTTGTTTGCTAGTCTCCTATATGGAATGGTGTTGAAAGCCTTACTGAAATCTAGGTAGGCCATGTCAGCTGCTCTACCCCGATTCATTTCCTTGGTCACCCAGTCAAAGAAGTCTATCAGATTTGTTTGGCATGATATCCACCCTGTGAATCCATGTTCTTGGATCTTCTAATTGATTGGATTCAAGATATTCTGCTATCCTTTCCTTTAGCAGTGTCTCCATTAATTTTTCCATCACGGATGACAGGCTGATGGGCCTATAATTGCCAGTCTCTTCCCTGCTATCACTTCGGTAAAGTGGGACTGCATCTGCCCACCTCCAGTCCTCTGGGACCTCTGTGATCTCCAGTGATCTGTTTCACAGAACTGTCAGAGGTGCAGCCAGTACCTCCCTGACCTCCCTTAATACCCATGGATGCACCCTGTCTGGCCCCATGGCTTTGTCCACCTTCAGGTTAGCAAGTGCATTCAAGACTCTCTCCTCAAAAAAGGGACCAGTGTCCACTTCCTACCCATCACAGTTATCATTGCTTATTTGTGATCCCTTCCCTTCCCCATCTACTGTGAACATTGAGCAAAAGTATTTGTTTTGAAGATGTCTGCCCTTTCCTGGTCACTATATGTACAGTCCCCCCCCTTTAAACTTCACAGTCCTGCCCCTTGTCTTCCTTTTCTAGCTTACTTACCTAAAAAATGTCTTCTCCCTTTTTGATACTGCTCAGGCTACTCCTTCAGTTTGCACCTTTGCTGTCCTTACAGCTTTTCCTGCTTCCCTTTGTTTCCCCAGTACTCTTCCCTAGCCTCATCGCTCTACATTTTCTTGCACCTTCTGAAAGCAGCTCTTTCTGCCTCTACCTTTTCTGCCACTTCTTTTGAGAACCATTGTGATTTCCTGTTCCTCTTGCTTTTGCTCACTGCTTGATGCAGGGGTTTGCTGCCTTCCCTATTCCTTCTTTTAGTTTGGCCCACTGCTCCTCCACACCCAAGGACACCCTCCACTAGGTCAGTCCTGAGGCATTCACCCATTTTTATAAAATCTACCCTTCTGAAGTCCAGAACCCTTGCTCATGTGTAGTCCATTTACACAGTCATCCTTATGGTGAACCACATTATACAGTGATCACTGGTCCCCAGGTAGTTTCCCACCCTGATGTCTGCAACACTATCCTTCTTAGCAAGAACCAGGTCCAGTATTGCCCCATCATGAGTGGGTTCACTGACTAGTTGTCTGAGGAATGTGCCCTGCAGGGAGTCTAAGAAGTCTACTTCTAGCAGACATTGCAGTTTGGAGGCTCCACTTTACATCCAGCAAATTGAAGTCTCCCACCAGCACCACCTTCCCCCTTTTCAGTCATTTTGTAGTTGCTTTCAACGGTACTGTATCCAACTTCTCCCTCTGTACTGGAGGTCTGTAGATCACACCTGCGAGAACAGCGGCTCCAATGCCCGACTCAAGGGTGACTCACAGCATCTCTGCCCCCCACCTGAATTCCCTGTATCTCTGTTGATTTTGTGCCTTCCTTCACATAAAGCACCACACCTCCTTCTTTCCTTCCCATCCTTTCTTTCCTGAACAGAATGTAGCCTGGTATGGCCGTGTCCCAGTCATGAGTGTCATTGCACCATGAGTTGGTAATGGCTGGGATATCCAGGTTGGCTTCTGTCATGATGGCTTCTAGGTACAGAATCTTGTTTCCTAGTTTTCTAGGATTAGCACACGTGACCTTTCAGAATATGTTACAGCTTTGCTTGTTGCCACCATTTTTTTTTTGCCCAGGAGTAGGATCATCTTAGACTAGGGGCATTTCTCAGGCAGCTGGTTACAGATCCCACTGGAGATGGGATAATGCGGGACCTGGCACTTATGAACAGAAATAGCATAGCAGATGTCACATTGGGTATCCCCCTTGTACAGTGTGGTTTGACATACAGATTGGTTTGACATATGGATTAGTCGGGGGGAAAAACACACTAGAATGAAGATTATGGACTTCAGGAGAGTAGATTTTAAAGGAATGGGAGACTGCCTTAAGAAATACCTTGGAGGCAGGACAACTGGGGGGGTAGACACAATGGAATAGAAAAAGGTGGGAATTACTAAGGTAATGACAAACTGTTTAAAGGCAAGAAGCAAAGGCAAGAGGAGAAAGAGGCCATGGTGGTTCTCAGTGGAGGTGGTTAAAGCGGTAATGGAAAAAAATGAATAGCTTTCAGAAAGTACAAGAAGACCAAAACAGAGGCTGACAGTGAGGTATGACATGAGAAACAAAGCAAGGCAGGAAGGAGGGTAAGGACAGCAAATGCTCAAACTGAGGAAAGGATCACTCAGGGGGTCATGAATGGGGAAAATACTTTCTTTAGCTATGTGATTAAAAAGAGGAAGACAAGGGGTTGCATAATGAAGATCAGGAGACAAGCAGGTAAGGTGAGCCAGATACTGAGGTGCATAGAGAGGGGGAACTCTAGTAGAAGGGAGGTGGTGTTATGTTGGTATAATTCACTTGCGAGACTGCACCTTGAGTACTGAGTTCAGTTTTACTAAGTCTACTAAGTTTGTTTTTGGAAAAAAGAAAGCAGAAGCCCATCATGATTTCCCCCACACATTGAGGCTAGTATATAAAGTTAGGTTTAGTAGTAAGCCAGATGTCCAAATGTTTTTTGAATGCTTCAAAATGACTGAGGTCAATTATCTCCTGCGGAAGTGAATTCCATAGTGTAGGTCCATGAATCATTAAAAGATTGTTTCTTTTATTGGAATTTGCTTTTTTTACTGTGATTTGTTTATTGTGTGACCTAAATACCCTTCTGGTAGTTTAAAAAGTGAGATCACACTTTAACATTAGTTCTGGGGGATTGCAAAACCTTACAAAGAAACAAAATGCCCCCCCCCCCATCATCTCTTCAGAAGAATGTGTAGTCCTGTAATTTGGAGTCTCTCAGAATAAGATCTTTGGGATAAGCCAGACACCATTTTTGTGGCACATCTCTGGACATGCTCCAGCTGTACTATGTCACCCTTTAAAGTAGGTATGGATTCCAGAGAGGTGATCCGTAGTTCAAGTACGGTCTTATTTGGGATCTATATAGGGGAATAAGGCATTGCTCTGTCCTGACAACAAAAGAATGTTTAATTTGATTGAGGAGGGAGTTAGCCATCCCAGTGATTTTTTGGCAATGATTGTGGGTTGTAAATTTATTGTTAACAAGAATACCCGGGTCACTTTCAGTATCAGATGCCTTTAGTGGGATGTTATTGATTTTATAAGTGTTTTGGGGATTTTTTGGACCAAAGTGAAAAATGATACTCTTATCAACATTGAATTCCATTCTGTTGATCAGGGTCCAATGCTCAATAGTGTTTAGGTCAGAGACAAGGTTTGATAAATTTGCATCAGCGTCTACATGTCCCCCAAGTTTTGAGTCATCTGCAAATTTTATTAACCACTTTTAGGTTGTTGATTTGCATATCGCATATGTATAGATTGAACAGGACGGATTCCAGGACAGAGCCCTGGGGTACTCCACTACCAACAGGGCATTGATTGGACAGGGAACTCTTTATATTCACCTTTTGGGGTCTATTAGTTAACCACTGTTTTACCCAGTTGGTATGGCAGTGTGAAAAGCCAAAGACTTCCAGTTTAGATGCCAATTTCCCATGTGGGACCTTGTCGAAAGCCTTGCTGAAGTTCAATTGTATGACGTCAGATGAGGTGTTATTATCTAAGCCAGTACTTATGTTATTGTAAAAAGAAACCAGATTGAAAGTATATGAGTGTCCTGTTTTAAAACCATGCTGTGATATGTCAGCTAGGTTAAGTGTGTCCATTTCTTTTTCTATAAGTGATTTAATAATTTTTTCCATGATTTTGCAGACTACAGAGGTGAGGCTTATAGGCTGATAGTTCTGGACTTTAGATTTGTTACCCTTTTTAAAAATGGGGGTCACTGTAGTTGTTAACCAATCAGTGGGGATCTGACTATTTGCAAGAGATTTTTTGAAAATGATGTTCAAGGGAGTTAGTAATGCATTTGTTGTTTCTAGTAGAAATCTTGGAGTGATATTGTCAGGGCTGGGGCTAGATGACTTTTTTAAGGTGCATAAGGCTGAGAGAATCATAGCATCAGAAATAGAGTATTCAATGGTGTTGTTAGTTGAGTGGAAGTCATGGGTGGAGGGACATCCTTAGGAGAGAATATAGAGGTGAAGTAAGTGTTGAAAATGTTTGTTGTGTCTATGTCAGAGTTGACAATTTTATTGTCATGGAAGAGTGGTACAACCTTCCTAGTGTTCCCTTTTTTACTATTTAGATATGAATACAAAGTTCTGGAGGTCACACCTCTGCAAGGACATCAACAGGGTGGAAGTGGTGCAAAGAAGGGCTAACTAACTGATTCAGGGGTTGCATGAAAAGCTGTATGAGGAGAGACAGTGGGAGCTCAACATGTACTCCCCCCAGGAGAAGAGAGTGAGAGGGAACATGATTGAGACTTATAATTACATATATCATGGTGGTGAACAATGCAGGGAGTCTCTTTCATAGGACGGGAGCACAAGAACATGGGGGCATGCTGTGAAGCTTGGTGCTGGTGGTGCGGGTGGGGTTAAGAGGGATGTTAAGAATTACTTCTTCACAGAAAGGGTGGTAGATGCCTGGAAAAGACTGCCAAAGGCAGTAGGGGATTCTAGGGGAGTAGGGGAAAGCAAGAAGATTCAAACATGCGTGGGATGTGAACAGGGGTATAATAAATTCCTCAAGATATTAGGTGGTTGTGTTCTGTCAAAAAGTTTGCCGATGCATTAAGGATGTATTTCGAATCTCAATTTAATTGTAACTGTTTTTTATGAATTTTTTTTATGAATTTTATACGTAACAAAGACATTTTTGTCTGCAATTTGCTGCATTGTATATGTATGTTTGATTATGTATTGTCTGTATGCAATATATGTGGGTCGCACCTGTAAAAGGAACTTGTTTCCAGTGTGCTTACCCATTAAGCGAATAAACAAACAAACAAACAAACAAAGTAGAGGGAGGGAGGAGGTAGGGACACCTGTTACCAGGTAGGTTCCAGGATATAGTGTTAGACAGTGAAAATATGGCAGATTAGATGGGCCTAATGGTCCTTTTTTGCTGACACATTCTGTGTTTCTATTTTTTGAAAATGTGTTGCTAAAGTAGTCAAGCATTACAGAGATCATGTGGGACATATGTAGAGGCTTCATGACACTAAAAGGTGTGGTAATGAATGAGTGATTAAGTACTGGAAGGGCTAATGCAGAACTTGATAGATAGATACAGGGGTAGAATCCTATTCAAGCAGTGAGTCAATAAGGAACAGGTAGGAAAAACTGGGCAGCCAGAGTGGACTTCAGGTCTCTGCATCTGTTATTTTCTGTATTTCTACATAAAATCCTCATTTACTCTTTGGGTAACCCCCAAATCTTGCAGGGTTTTAATATGCAGTGCCTTCAAAGGTATCAGAATATAATAATGAATCAAACAACAAAAATGATCACAGGGAAAAAGGTACACTATATCATTTCTTGCTGCCCCCCGTCCCCGCCCCCATCACCAGCAGCAGTGGCCAAGGTCACGTCCAAAGAAGTTCCATATCTAAGAAGCACAAGAATTATTATCAGCAATCAGCCAAAGGCAAGTTCTTAAATCCTGCCTTAATGCAGGAATTCAGCAAAGCAACAAGCACTGTTCCCTGGTTCAAAAGATAGAAATAAGATTAGAGGAGCAGACTACTGTAATGACACATATTGAAACCAAGCAGCAGAAAAATGGCAAAGTAGTGCTGTGGGGCAGTTTCAAATTCCAGTAGAGTGGAATTATGTAGATTTTCAGAAAATTCCGGCTAATTCCATGAAATTCTGTCAGAAGCAGAATGGCGAAATGATGCTGCAGAACAGCTTTACACCATTCTGCCATTGTGTTTTGTCTGTGGAACTCGTTCCATGACCATTATATACATACATATATCCCTGGAAGCAAGTGGGAATGTTTAAGAAATGCACAAACTTGTTTCCCAATTGTCCTTACACGCCTGCCTGCGGGCCATTAAGATATCTTCATGGCCTGTTGTCTGTTTTGAAGCAGTGCCCACATTCTGTGGTTTACATTGACTCTGTAATGTAGACTGCGGTACGGTATTCCATGAATACATTGGCTATTCTGCAGAACAGGTCTTTTCATGAAAATGTATTCCCTGGATAGTTGGTGGCACCACATGGTTGCCTTTGAGACAGAATCCTTATACCATGTGAATTCCTAGGTGCCTTGCAGTCCTGCAGAATTTGTGAGGTATTCAAGAGAAGGATCCCTGAAGCTGCTGCAGTTTTGTTTTAGAACACTGATCCCAACCCTTGCTCTAAACTTATCATTCCAGAATATCTTTACTACAGGTGTGCATTTAAAGTGCCAGAGAACTCCTGAGTCTTTTTTATTCCTTGATTGTGTGCTCTTTAGTGTAATCTTGCAGACTGTATTTGATGTACTGTGGTGTGTTGGGGAGGGTGGAACTGGGGAATGAATGTATAGGGCACTGTACTGTCCAGTATCAGGTAGCAGCCAGCAAGAGAAAAACCCAGAACTGAAGGTTGTAAAAAAGACTTTGGTGAAGTTTATTTATTTCTGATTATATGTGCAGTGTTGGTTGTTTTTTTGTTTTGGGGGGGGGAGAGGGCTTGATAGCTTCTGCATTTACTGCAGAGGTGTGAGGACAAGGGCTTTCTGCACACAGTTCAGTAATGTCCAGCACAAGAGAGATGAGCACAAGCTAGCTGAGGCTGTGGGTGTATTTATATTTAATTCCTTGCAGCCTAGTGAGTATCAGAAATATCTGTAAGGTGTTCTGACACTCACTGCTGCAAGAGAAGAATGTCTTTTCTCCAGTTTTACCTGTTAGTGCACTTGAAGAGACAATGCAGAAGAGCAGTTCAGGCAATGTACTTGGCCACAGGTGTGGTAATTCACAGTCAGAAACAGCTGTGAAAGGGAAAAAAGGGGTGCTCCTGGGTCATCTGATGTATCTGCAGCACACCCTTAGTGCTTTAAGTGCTATCTCCTCCACCAGCATTACCAGTGCTAATGCAGGAGACTGGCTAACTGGTGGGACAAGTAGCATTGTTTAGATTTGCTGACTTACAAAATCAACTATTGATCTAGCAGCAATGCTAACAGCAGAAACCCAAGGTGAGTCTGTTGGGCTGGAGTCACCGGAAACTTTTAAGTAGGAGTCTCAGCAGGTGATGATAGTGGAAGAGGAAGATGCATAGCATATGGAGTACAAGGAAAGGAATCTGAGCAAGAGATAGAGGAGGAATATTAACAGGAGGAGGTACTAAAGGTGAAAGGGACAAATGAGAAGATGTTCGGGTGGTCTGTATGTTTTTACCTCATTTGCCACCACCTGTAAGTCTACTTTGCACTGTACCTGCCTATATTGTGTGTGTGGCACCTTAGTACTGCATCACTTAAAGCTGAGTGCCCATTTCAAACCCTCTTGCTTGGTGCCATTTTTTGTGCTTGATAATTGTGTTGGTTACCTGACATATGCAGTCTATGTGGAGTGACTTCTTGTTTAAGCAATAAGGCATGACAGGGTGTGTGTTATTGTGTAATAACATCTTCGCTGAGTGCTTCCACCACTCCAGGAGTGACATTATTACACAATAACACACACACTGGAATGCCTTATCACTATTATACAATGGCTCATTGCTATAGAAAATAAAAAACATTTAAAAAAATGTTTTTAGTAGATTTTTAGTGTGGCAGTATATCTTTGTTTCTTAAAAAAAAATGGCTCAAGCGTATGCTCAGCCATACAGTGATGTTATTGTGTAATAACATCACTGTCTCAGGCATACACTGACCAATCAGAGTCTAGGATTCTTTCTTGCCATTGTATAATTGTAGTTAATACCTAGAGATGTTGCAGTTTTGGCATTTACAGAAGCCATTTGTTCTAGTATCCAACCAATATACCTTTGTTTGGTGTTGACATAAAATGGCTCAGTACCAAAATGCCTCTCATGTTCTTTTCCATGGATTAAGTGACTCTAGAGTGTTTTCCAAGTTCAATTTGTGTCAATATGGTACAACTGACAGACAACCCCAAATCAGTTGCAATAAGACAACATATTTGTTGCAACATTGAATAATAATCCATGCAGCTTGGTTCCCCTGTTTTCATGTGTACTGCATATAGGGTGAACAACTAGAAAACTAACATTTAGACTTCAGGACCATGTTAAGGCCATAAGGAATGGGACCAAAAGAAAATGCTTTTGGCAATCATTTTGCCATATCTCACAACTGTAGTCATAATGCCCTAAAGTTCATTGCTTTGAAACATGTTCCAGGAAACATTAGAGAAGGTGACAGGCTCAAACTTTTATTACAAAATGAGTTGTGGTGGATTCATAGACTGGATACCCTGTCACCCTGAGGGTTAAATGAAGTTGTTGATTACTGTATAACCCATTTTTGTAACCAATAGTTGTCTTTCAGTATGGGGCTATGTAGCTACTGTAATTTTGCTGCCTTCATAAATTAATTCATCAGCCCAATGCCTTATCTCATGCCATGCTGGTGATCCATGTTTGCAAATGAGCACAGGTTGCCAGGGGTCAGCTGGTGGGGGGGAGTGCAGGGATTAAATTGAGTGGCTCCCTGGTAGCTCACCTCTCCTCTCCCAGATGTGGGTAGTTGGCCATCTCGGCTCTTGTCTGCCACCAAGTGGAAGCCTAGTGGTAGCCTGTGGGAGATCTCTAGGAGGCAGACGAATGTCACATGGGTGGGAGGGGAAGAAGTTGTGGTCTCCACACCCATGCATGTGTTCACCTGTGTATTCCACAGCTGAGGCTGGGATGGGAGAAAATGGAAAGCACAACAGGCATTAATTATGCTCACCCACTGTGCCCCCACCTTCCACATCAGCAGGGTAACAAGGCCGCAGCACTGGATTCATCATACTGCCACTATACTATAATATCTTGGGCACACCATACTTGTGCTACCCATTTCTGACTGTTTCTGTAAGTCCTATTTACCATACCCTCCCCCTGTCCTCTCCAACATGCCTTCTCTCCCTCCTTCCTTTTCCCTTTCTTTGTTTTTTTTCTTCCCCCTCTTTCTCCCCCTACTATTTGTCCCTTCCATAGTGCCCATATGGCTTTCCTGTTTTTAATGAATTTGTATTTGAATGTTGCACTTTTTATATGCACCTAATCAGCACTTTAACTTGTGCTATCCTGGTTCCAAAGTTTGACATTGCCGCATGCAGAACCTCTGCTTTATGCGAGAATACAGCCATTATCAGATTTGAGTCTTGCTCTTTGGCTTATCCTTGGTGCTGTGGGAAATACTCCATGCCCTGGGTCTTATGGCAGATGCCATTGTGACAGTCCTGTTTGCCCACCTCCTTATAACAATCCTGCAACGGATACTTTGGATAAAATTGGATCAATAGATAAATGCATTAGAACATATGGTTCTCATCATATCTCCTCTTTGAAATTCACTGTTGTGGTAGACAGAACTTCTGCACTTGTTGTGGGGTGTCCCATTTTTCTCCCCAACCCAGTGTAGATCCTCATAATGGATGCCTCTGGGTTAGGATGGGTGCCCATTTGCACCCGTTCCAGACCCATGGGTTGTGGATCGACTTAGATTTGGATCTATACATCAATGTTCTGGAGATGAGGGCTGTTCTTCTTGGTGTCCAGCCTTTGCAGAACACCTTAGTGAAGGCCTCCTGTTGATAAGGACAGACAATGTCAGTGTGATGCACTATATCAACAAGCAAGGGTACACTCACTCTTCTCCCTATGCAGGAAAGCAATGAGAATATGGCACTGGGCACATCTCATGGGCTTCAATTGACAGCCATATTTCTTCTAGGAGTCTAAAATGTCTTGGCAGACATGCAAAGTCAGTTGCAGTAACAGGCTCATAAGTGGGAATTGCTGCCCTCTGAGGTTAACAACATCTTTGCAAGGTAGGGTCATCCAGAGTTGGACCTTTTAGTGTCCCTACAAAACATGCCACTGCCACATTTTTTGCTCACTCGCTCGCTCCATGGCCTGGAGTTTTTTGATGAGATGCAATGTCTCTCTCCTGGAAAGGGAGGATCCTTTATGAATTCCCTCTGATCCTTTTCATTCAGAGGGTTCTACTCAAGCTGCGGGAAGAATGAGCCACCCTAATACTGTTAGCTCCCTTCTGGCCTCACCAGACATGGTTTCTCTTGCTACAACATCTGGCAATGGAACCTTCTGTTTAACTGCCCATATGTCAGAGTCTACCATCACAGGACAGGGATTCCTGGTCAATCCAGACCTGTGGTCCCTACATCTGCATGCATAGCTCATGAGAGCATAGCCACTGCACATTTTGAGGTTTCTTGCCAGGTGGCTGATGTCACACCGATGACTAGAAAGCCTTCCACAAGACACATCTAGTCACTAAAATGGAAGAATTTCTCCATATGGTGTACTTCCTATTCACAGGACTCATTTACGTGTCCTATTGATACTGTACTATCCCAGTTCCTGTCTTTATCAGACTCCAGCCTGCATTATTTATTTATCAAGAGGCACCTGGTTGCCATTTCAGGTGTCAATGCCCCTACTGATGAACCCATGGCGGCAGAACTAGTAGTGTCCCATACCTTCCTCATGGGTATTTTGCACATATGCCCCTCAATTTGCAAACCAGTTCCACCTTTGGACCATAATTGTAATGCTGAGAAATTAGTTTTGGCTCCATTTAAGCCTGCTGCACCTTCTGACATGCACTTCCTTTCTTGGAAGGCTCTTTTTCTGGTTGCTATTACTTCTCCCGGAATGATTTCTGAACATCAAGTGCTCATGCATGAGCCCCCTGACCTGATTTTTCACAAAAATAATGCAGTCTTGCCTACTAATCCACATTTTTTACCCAAAGCGTTTCTGACTTCATGTGAAGCAGACCATAAACCTACCAGTGTATTATCCTTAGCATGCTAACAAAGATGAGTCATTGCTCCATGTACTTGATGTACACAGAACACGATGGGTCTGATTCTGAAATACTGTGTGTTTGCCACAGGGGACTTGAGGAAGGGTGTGTGACACAAGTGCTGACTTCCATCCAACATTGCGACATGCACAATTTTGAAAAGTGCTTGTCGCAACAGCCTTATTGCAATTCCAGAATGCAGGACACAAGTAGCAACTGCAGTCTTTATTATGGATGGTTTTGAAAGTACCTGTAGGTTTGCTGCTTTTTGGTGTGAGGCTTCTGTACTGCAGAGCTGTAAGTGTCTTCCTCTGACCACTGTTTCAAAACCATTTATTTAGGATGTGTAAATAAGATCCTGAGATCCAGTGGAGTGCTTTACTGGCAAACTTCATTAATATGCAAACCCACTTTTATTTTGAACTACTGCTAAATGTATTAGAATACTTCTTGCAGCATGGCACTTTCAAAGGTTGCCACAATAGTGAGTTAGACCAGCTTCTCCGTGGTTTAATGCTGCATCCATGGGGGAACCCCCTTTTACGGGACTTGCACCAAACTGTTGGCACAAGTTGCCTTAAGGGGGGGGGGAAGTGCCACAAATATACAATCCCTACTGGAATCATATTGCACTGCGTCTGAGGGGATTTGGCACAGTTGTGTCCAACTTTACGTCAGATGCAGGACTTGACACAAGCTCTTTGTCCACCTTATAAAATCCCCCTGTTTCTATCTTGATCATACTATGGACTGCAGAAAGTCCTGTCAGCTGTTTGTCTCATTTGTCCCAGGAAAGAGAATATATCTGTTATTAAACAATGCCTGTCCAAATGGCTGGCTCACTGCATTGAATTGTGTTACAGTAAGTACAGTAAAGAACTTCCTAGTGCTATGCGTGATCACTTTACATGTGATATGGCCACTACTGTGGCCTGTTTTCAAATGTTTTGACAGCAGACGTTTGTGCTGCTGTCACATTACATATTTATTTATTTATATTAGAAAACTGGATAGGCACACTGTGTGAACGCTCATTTCCAGATGCGATCTGGGGGAGAAGTACAGGGGAAGAACAGCAAGACAATACATAGTAACAATCAGTCAAAACAATATTTGGTAAAAGTCTGCACAAAATTAGAATAAATAAAAAAAATGTACAGTATGTACAGAGAATAAAGTGTGGTACAGCTCAATAAGAAACACGTAACAAGAGCATATCCAGAAGTGGCAGCCATACACACTGAACAAGAACATTACTGACAAACAAGCAATGGACCTGTAGGGTAAGATATTGCCTGACCTCATAATGGAGGGAGAAAATGGTAGTAGTGTGCAAGTGGAACCAAGGCAGCAGTGGGGACCCAGTCATCTGCTTTATTAGGATGGTTAAGGTTCAGTTGGGGAGGTGTCAGGAGAAAAGGTAATAGGAACAGGTGTGGAGGGGTTAGAGTTTCAGTTGGTGCCTGAGGGAGCCATAGGATGGAAACACTGTACATACTTTCACTCAGCACTACAGTCCAGACATCCTCTTATGCAGATGCACTTTCATGTGGTGTACATCCTAAAAATCAATAAAGTTGACTTAATAAAAAAAAAATCAGATGCGCTGACTTTAGTCTTGCTGCTCTGCAGGGCCTGCTGTTCTGATTTCATATCAGATTTTGCCATCCACCCCGGCTACTTTTTATTGCTTGGAAATCATTCCAAAGAAGTGGCCCAACGGAAAAGATATCCTCGCTAGAACGGTTATTCACCATAACAGTAGATCCTCAAGAGAACCTCCTCCATTGGACCACAGCACACCCACCCTCCTTCCCCCTTTCCGAGGTATAAGCTGGCAAGTTTGTCCATTGCCTTTTTTGGAGGTGTCCATTTATTTATTTTTATTTATTTACTTTTTGTTGACCAGGAAAGGAGGACTAGACAATTCTGCCTGTTTTCAGCCTCATCCCAGGGGAGGGAGATACAGATGGATGCCAGCTGACACTAAACCAGATTAAGCTGTTGGTGGTATTTTCAGTTAATGGGGGAAATTTGGCCAGGACACCAGGGAAACTCCCCATCTCTTGCAGTAGGGGGGATCCTTGTCGGCCAAACGAAGATGGCTGACAATGATGTTGGATGCAGCAGATGGGAGGTCTCAGGGGAACCTCCTCTTAGTGTTATGCCCCCTGACAAAGTTTCAGTACAGAACCAAATGGAGAAACTTACAACAGAGATGGACGATTTCATGAATTTCACTATGGATACTGAACAAGATGTTGTTCAGGCAACAACTGCAATGATGACACCAGCTTTCGATACACAAACAGGGGTATCCTTCCCTTACCATGGCTGAACAAGAGATGTCTGCTATGACCCATCTAACTCCTGAACACCAGGATCATGTGTTGAAAAATGCTATCCAGAATAATAAAGTGGTACTGCTCAAATTTTTAAAAGAAACAGTGCAAACATCAAACGGACCTGCAGCAAGTCTTGAACCTGTCAGTATACCTACCACCACCAATTCTACTACACCACCCAAACCTCTACAGCCTGGCAGTAATTTCCAGAACTCAGAAGACCTACCTTCATCTTTAGCCTCTATGACCAATGATTGTCCTACAGTGCCTGTCGATGTTCAGACTGCTATAACGAATCAGATTCTCCGGAAGGGACGATCGACAGAAGGAAATGTAACATTTTGAACTGTGGAACACTGCTTTGGCCCTTCAAGCAGCAGGATG
This sequence comes from Neoceratodus forsteri, assembly GCA_016271365.2. Classification (NCBI taxonomy): domain Eukaryota; kingdom Metazoa; phylum Chordata; order Ceratodontiformes; family Ceratodontidae; genus Neoceratodus; species Neoceratodus forsteri. The sequence goes on from CM057455.1 coordinate 707,773,765, forward strand.
GGTCCCAAATCAAAAAGGGTCTGGTTGGATATCTCCAGGACCATTTCAGCTGCAGAAATTATTTTCTCCGCAAAAACTGCTTCTTTAACTCCAGCTGTTAATTCTGTCTCTACAGTAGTGGCCAGACCACACCAAGATATTTCAACTAATTCAGTGCGTGATGAAAAAACAAATGAAAGGGTGCCTATGTGTCCAATGTCTGACCAGCCTTACATGAGTACTGTTTCTGTTGGCAGTAATGATGCAGGCATTAACAAAATTGGCCAGAAAAATGACAATCAAAATGCAAATATTTCTGTAGTACCTTCAGAGTCAGACCTGCTTCGTTTTGACATTTGATATCCTGAGGACGAGTACCAGTCTCGGACAACAACAGAGCATGTTGTACATTTGGAAACTCTTGATAAAACAGAAGCTGCATCAGGAAATGGCACTCAGATGCCAGATTCTTTTCGTATGGCTGATTTATTCAAATAGGTGGGAGAACCTGCGCAACGACAAAATGCAGTTAGACTTAAATACACTGGTACCTCTGAAATGTTCCCAAACAGGAAATTTGTGATGAACCAGCTGTTAAAACACACTATGGGCATAAGTGCACAGGAACTTCTTGCTTTTATAAATGATAAAGGGGAAAATACTTACAATGTGAGTTTTCAAAACGTTCATACACTGGAAAATTTTTGGCAGACGTTTGACACAGTTAAAAACACCTCTGTCTGGCAAAATGTCTTCTCAGTGCCATTAACAAAATTCACTATGAAAATGTTACCCTTGTTTTTCATAGCGAAGGTGTAAACATTGAAGGTGTCCAATGCTGGTAGAGGCAGAAGTTTGAAATTTTGCAAGAAACAGTACCCATACCAAATGATGATTTAGTATGGACAGGAGGCTGGTGCATAAAAGTTAAGCTCACACACACTGATGAAGGAATATAAAATCACCCTAGTAGTTTTTACATTTGGAGGGATAGGGGCATTTGCTTCTATCCAGGCCAGCCTAAAACATGCCATAAATGTGGGACTTGAACCCACCTCAGTTTCACCTACCTAGGTGTAACTTATGTTTAGAATATGGGCATGTTATTCTGGGCTGCCCAAAGCCCTTTAGGTGTAATCTTTGTGAAAATCAGGGACATTCATACCAAAAATGTCCCTGGGCAGTGCAAAATAGTTTGGACAGGGCTATGCAGAATCAGGAGGTTTTGATAACTGAACAACAGATCAAAGTGATGCAGGCTTGGCAAGATCCTAGGCCACCTCCTAAGGCAGTTGTACCCTTCACTGGTACAACTAACCCCATGCAGTTAAGTAAGGACAGGGATGGAGCAAAAAGGGGTAAGGCCATCAAAAAAAGGAGGGTAATGAGTACCAATGCCCATAGTCTAGGTAACAAGCTCCCTGAACTGGTGGCCTTGATGGAAGAGGGATGCCTGGATATTGTGGCAGTCACAGAAACATGGTACACAGAGAACCATGACTGGGATGTCAACACAGCAGGGTACACAATCTACAGGAGGGACAGGGAGGGTAGAAGAGGAGAAGAAGGAGTTGTATACAGACACCTGTCTCAGGGGGATGAAATCGACATTGAAATGATAGAAGGCCTCCTTAGGATGGCACAGAAAGGGGAGATATTGCTGATAGGGGACCTGAATATCTCAGATGTTAACTGGATCACCTTTGCTGCAGCCACAACCAAGAGCAGGGCCATTCTCGATGCCGTACAGGGGGCATGCCTCAGACAGCTAATCTTGGATCCCACTCAGGAGGGAGCAATCTTAGACCTGGTACTCTCAAATGGAGGTGGAGAGAGGATCTCAGATCTAGAAGTGGGTAGCCATCTGGGAACAAGTGGCCACCAAACAGTGTGGTTCACGATAAACTCAGCTGTAGAGTCAAGCCATACAAAAGTGAAGTTACTGGACTTCAGGAGGGCTGATTTTGTCAAAATGGGAGAGTGCCTCAGAAAAGCACTAGCAAACAGACAAGAAGAAGGGGTTCAGCAACAATGTGGAAACATCAAAACTGCTATCACAGAGGCAACAACCCTTTATATGAAGCAAATAAACAAATCAAAACGAAACAAAAAAATACTATGGTTCTCAAAAGAGGTGGCAGGGAAGGCTGGGGAGAAAAAGATATCATTCACAAAGTATAAGGAAACACAGAAGAAGCAGGACTGAGAACTGTACAAGATAAAGCAGAAGGAAGCGGGGAAGACGGTCAGAACAGCAAAGGCCGAAATCAAGGAAAAGATAGCCAACTCGGTTAAGAAGGGGGATAAAACCTCTTACAGGTACATTAGGGAGCGAAGAAAGACAAAGGGAGGGATAGTAAAGCTAAATAAAGAGGAGGGTGTGTGGGCAGAGAGGGACAGTGAAAAAGCCGGGATACTGAATGAATACTTCTGCTCAGTATTCACAAAAGAAGAGGAGGGGAGGTACCTAATCCAGTCAATAGAAGCACAATGGAAAGGGGGGGTCGATATCAGTCCTTTCACAGAAGAAAGGGTTCTGAAAGAACTCCTAAAATTGAAGGTGGACAAAGCAATGGGACCTGATTGGATTAATCCCAGAATTCTAAAAGAACTAAGGGGGGAACTAGTAACACCACTGACTATACTTTTTAACAAATCATGGGAGGATGATGTGGTACCTGAGGACTGAAGGAGGACAGATATGATTCTCCTTCGCAAAAGTGGGAGCAAGACAGAGGCAAGAAACTACAGACCTGTCAGTTTGACCTCAGTGGTAGGGAAAATGATGAAATCACTTCTGAAGGACAGAATTGTTGAGTACCTAGATGCCAGTGGGGCATAGGACCCAAGGCAGCATGGATTCAAAGTGGGAAGGTTATGTCAGATGAATCTCATAGATTTCTTTGACTGGGTGACCAACGTAGTAGACTAGGGAGGGGCTGTGGACATGACCTACCTAGACTTTAGCAAGGCATTTGACACAGTCCCACACAAAAGATTAATAAACAAATTTGTCAGCCTGGGAGTGAGTCCCAGGGTGGTAGCCTAGGTAATACATTGGCTAGATAACAGGAAGCAGAGGGTTATAGTAAATGGAGTCCACAGCGAAGAAAGAGGGGTTACTAGTGGGGTACTGCAGGGTTCAGTACTGGGTCCAGTACTTTTTAATGTCTTTATAAGTGACATTGCAGAGGAACTGGAAGGAAAAGTATGTCTCTTTGCAGATGACACAAAGATCTGCAAAAGGGTTGATACACAAGGTGGAGTGGAAAGGATAAGAAAGGACTTGGAAAGGTTGAAGGAATGGTCAAATATCTGGCAGCTTAGATTCAACACAAAGAAGTGCAAAATAATGCACCTGGGAAACAAAAACCCAGGAGAAGAGTACACAATGGGGGGTGTGAGATACTGACAACAAAAATGGGAAGGAACCTGGGGGTAGTTATAGCAGATGACCTAAAGGTAGGCAAGCAATGTGAGAAGGCAGTAAGTAGGGCTAGGGGATACTGGGATGCATAGGAAGAGGCATCACTGGTAGAAAACAGGAAGTTGTTATCCCTCTGTACAGAGAGTTGGTGAGACCTCATCTGGAGTACTGCATGCAGTTCTGGAGACCTCATATCCACAAAGACATAGACAGGGTGGAGGCTGTCCAGAGGAGGACAACCAAAATGGTGCAGGGTTTGCACCCAAAAACATATGAAGAGATACTAATGGAGCTTAATATGTATACCCTCGAGGAAAGGAGGGAGAGGGAGGACGTGATAAAAACTTTCAAGTACCTTAAGGGAATCAACAAAGTCCAAGAGGGTAGCATCTTTCAGAAAAAGAGATGTGCAAGAACAAGGGGGCACAATTTGAGGATAGAGGGGGGACAGCTCAGAGGTAATGTAAGGAAGTATTTTTGCATGGAGAGGGTTGTGGATGCATGGAACAGTCTTCCTGAGGAGGTTGTGGAGTCAAAAACAGTGGGGGAATTCAAGAATGCATGGGACAGACATAAGGCAATTCTAGTGGAGGGTAGGAGGAAGTAGGCTGCTGGTTAACTAAGATCTGCAGCTTATCAATTAGGTAGGGAAATGGGCAGACTATGTGGGCCAAGAAGTCCTTATCTGCCATCAAATTCTATGTTTCTAGTCTATGTTATGGTTCAGCAGGATTCCCCTAGCCCTAGTATTGAAACCACAACAGTCATGGAAACAGTCCCACCCCCTTTCTTTCCCCCTCCCAACCCTCTAGATAGAGAGGAAACTGCCAACACTAGTGCTTCTAAGGGACAGTCTCCTATAGCTATGCCACCTCCCACTCTGCATAAAGATCCTCCATGGAACTTGTCCTGTCAGAAAAAAGAAGATCCAGGAGGTATCTAGAAGCCAAACATTAGGAGGCACTGATCTTGACTAGAAATCGGTATAACATCTTCTCCAAAAGAAAGCAGTAGGGGGGACACAGAAGAAGATGAGGGTGATTCAGACACAGCATCTGTGGCCTCGGGAGCTATGGACTACAACACTGACCCACCTGTGGAAATATCCAAAGCAAAAAAAGCTAAGGGCAAATTTAAAAGAAAAAGTGCATCTGATGGTTGATCTTTCACCTCCTCCCTATTTTTCAAATGGAGTCTGACATACGCCCTCTGACAGTTAATGTCAGTAGTATTAAATCTTTCAAAAAATGTGCTACTACCCTACATATTCTAAAATAATTGCCAAACAATGCTTTTTTCTTAGAGGATACCCACATTAAAACAACTTATTAACTTTCACAAGCACAGTAATCATGGACAGAGGGCATCTCCTACTGGTCTCAAGGAGAGGATATTTGTGATGGGGTTGCTGTTCTTTTAAAAGGTCACCATTTTTAATTGAGAAAAATTACTGACATTTCACCAGGTTAGGCCTTGTTGGTAGACATAGCTTTTTGTAACACAGAGTTTAGATTAATTAACCTGTATGCACCCCAGAGTATTGCTGCTCAGGTTGAACTTTTAAACAGGGTACAATCTTTCTTTGATGAAGCCTCCAGAGGAGATGAAACATAAGACAGGGCTTGGCCCTGAACCTGATGTATATGCTTGGACACCTTTATTTATAGCTGCAATAAATTAGGTGGTAACCTAAAGAAAGAAACTGCATTTTTTGTATTTTTCATACAGGGGTGAGTGCACTTTGCTTTTTTTACTTGAATGGCTTATATAAGCAGCACCACCATCCTAGTGCACCCACTAAGTACCAGCAAAAGCGTACAATCTTACTTGCACACTCAAAATTTGGTGTTTTTTGGGGGGGAACATCAACTATTCACTGTCCACTTCAGATAGACGGTGCAAAACTCGAAAAGTCTTCAGTGATATGGCATGTCTAAACAAAATAATACAGACTGCGGATATGGAGGAAGGTTTTCATGCAGCAAAACTGCAAAGTGGAAAAATCTTTTTTAAAGACGTCCTGTCCTCCAGAATTAATTCTTTGTTTTTTTCTAAAAAAATATTATTTCATAATGCACACACTGTACACATGGAAACGTCAGATAACATGGCAGTATCGTGACTGTAGTTTAAACCCCCATACTAATAATCACCCTAAACCCCAATGGAAGTTGAACAGCTCTTTACTTCAAGACCCTCTTACAACAGAACAATGGGTGCACTTATTGAAAGCTAGAGTGTCCATCCTGGAAGCTTATTTATTTATTTTTATTTATTTATTTAGAACATTGGAATTACAAACCTTTGAGTCATAGACTCATTTCCAAAAGCTCCACGTCAGTTACACAGACAATATACATGAAAACAGTTACAGAGTGGATATATAGATAGAATATCAGTGGGTGATGTAGCCTATACAATATGTTAGCTAAGTGGGGTAGGGGAAATAACATAGTAACATATTTACAAATATATTAGCAGCCCAGTGGACTGTGGTCTATACAAGAGATTAGCTAAGCATGTTCCCAGAGACAAAGGGACTAGTCATGGACAACGGTAACAGTGCAGTCAGTGGAGGAAAGACTTTGTCATAGCGGAGTATAGGAGTAGTATGGTTAGGTATGGCTCAGGCTATCAGATGGTAGGAAGTACGGCTATGGGCAGGTGCAGGAGCGGGTGGTGAGTATGTGGTTTCTGAGTGCTGCCTTGAAAGGATCCAGTTTGGTGAGGCAAGTGGCAGATATAGGGAGGGCATTAAAGAAGGTGGGGGCCCTGACCATAAATGACCTCTGTGTGAGGGTTGTCTTGACCCTGGGGATTAACAGGGAAGAAGTGCTAGTACTGTGAATATTTACTGGGTGCTCATTAGTAGTCAGGGATGCTGCCAATCCCAGCGGTGTTAACCCAAGGAGAGATTTCTTGACTGTGAGGCAGGCCTGATACCTAAGCCTCTCGTCAAAAGTGAGGATCTGTGTACTGGTGTAGAGGGTGCAAGTGTGCGTGGTCCTTGCCGCACCAGACAGGAGCTTGCAGGCTTTGTTGAGGACTACTTTGATTTTGCTGAGAGCCGTTGTGTCCACCGCGCGCTATAGATCAGGAGTCCATAGTCTATCAGGGACATGACAGACGAGGTGATGGCTAGTTTTAATGATTCAGGAGGTAAGCAGTCCTTGTGGCGGTAGAGGAGGCCGATATGGGTGTTCACTGCAGAAGTGAGCACGTGAATGTGGGTATGGAAGGTGAGAGCAGGGTCAAAGGTAACCCCTAGGTATTTGTAGGAGTAGACCTGTTCTAGGGGGTGCAGTGAGCTGGAGACGATGTGGAGGGGTGTTCTTTAGTTTGTTTTGATGGTGCGCAAACAGTAGGGCCTTAGTTTTCTTCAGATTCATAACCAGCCTGCTTTTGCTGAACCACTGTTCAGCAAGGCTAAAGGAGTGCTGGAGTGCGGGCCTGCAGGTTGTTAGGGTTTGCATGGGTGGTGCATAGGACAGTGTCATCTGCTTAAAGTAGTTGTTTTCCCAGCAGAGGGAGGGGAGGAGAGGGGAGGGTGTTGAGAAAGAGACTAAAGAGTACTGGCCCAAGGATGGAGCCCTGGGGGACTCCAGAGTGTATTGGGTGGGAGATGGATAGCATGGTATTAATATTGACACACTGCGTTCATGATGTCAGGTAACTGGAGAGCCAGTTGAGGGGAGCTTGAGAGAAATCTAATTTGAGGAGGGTGTCCAGCAGGAGGGGGTAGTTTACTGTGTTGAAGGTCTTGGAGAGGTCAACGAACACAGCTCCTGCTAGTTGTCCCTTATCAAGAGCAGCATGGATATATGATGAGAATTCCAGGAGGGCTGTGGTTGTGCTGTGCCCAGCATGGAAACCGTGTTGTTGGCTGCAGAGCAGGTTATGAGTGTCAAGGTAGGTTGTTAGCTGATCAGCCACCATCTTTTCTAGGGCTTTGGGGGGTGGGGAGGATTGAGATCGGCTGGTTGTTCCCAATGGATAGGTGATCCCCACCTTCGTGAATGGGCTTCACTACTGCAGTTTTCCAGTTTTTGGGGAACTGACCAAGGCAAAGGGAGAGATTCAGGAGGCCCATTAGGGGAAGGAGCAGAATGTTCAGCGCTAAGCAGAGTAGGCTAGTGTCAAGCAGGTCATTCAGGGGGCTAGTGCCTTTCAGGGCCTTGGCCAGGTATGGCTCAGCTTCCTGAGGGGTGATTGCCCTCAGGTAGAAAGGTGGATGAGTGAGCTGGGGGGTGGTGTCAGAGGTGGGAATGGGGCTGAAGAAATTTTGGGGGAGGACTGAACTCAGATCGGTGAAACTGGTGTTGAGGGCATCGGCTATTTCCTTAGGGTCAGTGCTCATGGATCCATTTATTGAGATCTGTGAGGGGGGTGGGGACTGAGATTTGTCATTGAGTGTTTTGGTGTTGTCCCAGAATTTGTGGTAGGACCCCAGGAGGAGGTAAGTTGGGCTCTGAAATGTTCAGCCTTTGCTTGGTGGATGGCCCAGGTACATTTATTCCACTCTGCGTGATAGGCCTGCCTGTCTGCAGCCTTTGCTGAGTTTCTGGCCTTGTGCCACAGGTTATTTCTGTGCTTTAGTTGTTGGATGAATGCAGGGTTATCCAGGGTGCATTATTCTGCTTGCGGTGTGTTTTCTTTATAGGGGTGTAGATGTCATAGGCTGAAATAAATGAGTTGTGGAAGTAGTCTAGGGCAGTGTCCATGTTAGTGGCCTGATAAATTGGGATCCAATCCCAGTGGGCAAGGTGTTCTATGAATTTTGTGAGGTAACCTGGGTGGAGGATATGCATGGTGGTAGGTACAGGGGTAGGTTGTTTGCCTGACCAGGTACAGCACACTGGTGAGTGGTCACTCAGGGAGTCTGGGAGGACAGTTATATCCTTGAATCTAAGGTGACAGTTAGTGATTATGACATCCAGCAGGGTGTCCTTGCCAGTGGTGGGGTTATGCCTGGTGGGCTGAGTCACCAGCTGATGAAGGTCTAGGGCTACGAGAGCTTTCCTGAAGGCAGCGGTCATGTTAGAGAGCCAATTTAGGTTGAGGTCCCCCAGGATGATATGTTCAGCTTTGTGAGGGAGGCTGGTGGTATATTCTGTAAGGGATTGTTGAGCCTGGGACTGCTTACATGGGGGGATGCACGCCACTGTGATTATGAGGTGGGCCTTGGATGGGTCAGGGGTGATCTTGATGGACATGGCCTGTGTTCCATGGTCCAAGACTGGTGGTGGTATGGCTTGGGCAAGCAAGGAGTGTTGCAGGTAAAGTGCACATCCACCACCCCACTTTCCGACTCTGTCAAGGCGATGCAGGGTGTCGCCTGGAATGGATACAAAGGAGTCAGAGGTGGACTTGGAGAGCCATGTCTCTACCAGGGCAAGGATGTCTGGCTGGTATTGTGTGATCCAGCATTGCAATGCAGCCATTTTCTTTAGTAAGCTGTGAATGTTCATAGAGGCATTCCGGAGTCCAGGGGTGGATGTAGGTTGGGTTGGGGTGGGAGGCACAGGGCCTGGGTTTGGGTGGATATTCCCTGAGAGTAGAAGGAGCAGTGTAAACAGCCTCAGAAGGGGTTGGAGCTTTTTTGGGGCTGTTGGTCGCAGAGCTATTTCCAGGTTGTGTGCTGCACACACATGGTGTAGGTAGAGATCGTATGATACCGACAGCTGGCATGGTTCTGAACTGGAGGTCCAAATCAAAACTAAACTTCAGAATTCATTTTATTGAACAGGTTACCTGAAAAAGGCAGAATCAATATTCCCAGTATTTAAAATTGAGGGAATTATAGAATGTAATTTCTTTAGCATATGAACAAAAAATTTATTTGGATACTCAAATTAAGCAAACAAAGGAAGAAATGTTTAATTTCCAATATAATGGATCTCTCAGCTTAACATTTGAAGCCCAATTTGGGACACAAGGGTGACAGCCCTCGCTAGGCATGTTTAAAAGTTGTGCTGATAGGGTGAGTCATACAAATATTGATTCACTGTTTCTTCCAAATGATGGTACAGTAACTATTAGTCAAACTACAATCCAGGCCTTGGCTCAGCAATATTTATACTATTTGTTTGGTACTCCCTCAGAGGCTATTTGGACTGAATCTTTTTTAAAAGATCTAAATATACCACCCCTCCATGCTTCCGTGTCTCATACCATAACCACAGAAATTACAACAGCTGAAGTTAAGTTAGCCATTAAGAAACTGAATTCTGACACAACACCAGGGAAGGACAGCCTTAAGTCCAAGTTTTATAAAACATTTCAGGATTTACTCTGCTCTGTATTAACTCTTTTATATAATTCTTTATTACTATCATCCATATTCTACCAGTCTTTACTCAAGCTCGCATTATTCTACTTTTTAAAAAGGGAGATACATCTGATATAAAAAACTGGAGACCCATCAGTATTCTTAATGAAGATTACAAAATGTTATCCAGTATCCTGACACACAGATTAACATAGACTTCTGGACATCTAATTACTCCTGCTCAAACCTGTGCAATTTCCAAACAATCTGCTTTTCATAATTTACATTTTTTAAGGGATCTGCTTGATTTAGGTAACTCATGTCAATGTCAAGGACTCTTACTAGTTTTAAATCAATGAAAGGCATTCGGTGGGGTTAGTCACACTTATCTATTATCAGAAACCTGGTTAAAGCTATCTATACCAACAAATGTATTTGCCCCGGATGGTTATAAAATACTAAGAAAAGGTAGAGTGGGTAAAAAGAAGGACAGAGGCATTTTGCTATACTTTAGATAATGGGTAAAGTAAAACTCGCATCTTGACTGGCTGAAACAGCCTGTCACCCAGGCTGTTATTTCTTAACAATGCCCGCTGTAAAACAAGTTCCATTTTAGGGTGCCCTATTATTAAAACTATCCTTGGGCACCCCAAATTTTGAAATGACCAGCTGCTGTTTTTGCCCCGTTAGTTTAGCAAGACTAACGTACATCGACACTGTCATAGGATAGTCCAAAAAAACAAAACCTACAACAGAAATTTTTGTTTTTATTTAACTTTGCTTACTGAGTGCAGTTGCACTCCGTGTCACACAGCCGACTCTTAGTGACCTACAAAATAACGCAATGCCACATTTCAGAGCACAGAAAAAACAAATGTACCTGTCTTTAAATATAAATAATCAGGCAACACTCCCCCATTCTGACAAATGATCGAAGCAGCTAAAATAAATGGCTCTCCTCTCTGTCTGTTTGCCTGTGTCACTGAGTGAGAAAGGAGACACAAACCAAAACAACAAATTCATGAAGCAGCTCTCCTTTGCATCAAGAAACAAAGCAAGTGCACAAGCACATGGCACACACAGACAGAAACACAGCAATGCCCTCCTGTGGCGATTCCAGCACCACAGGGATTATTTTACTATAAAATGTACCTTTTTTAATTTTTATATATAAATCTTTTTTGTTATAATTTTTTTTCAAACAGTTACTCCTATAGCCCATTATTTAAGTGTGATAATACCCTCCAGGGTGGGTGTTATAGGATATAATGGACCTTCGAATGGTTATAAGGCCCTCTGCCTGTGGCGTTGGGCCTCATTACACCCCGGACAGTCTGTTATATCCCAATAATGCCCACGCTGTTGGATATTATTACTTACATAAAACATACTTATCAGTGCCTGAAATTATGAATACCCATGTTTCTACATCGGATTGTGAATGGTTGCTGGCTGAAATAAAACGGGGGGGGGTGTTATAAACTTAAATATTGTACAGTTTATAATCCTCCAAATCAGCCCTATAAGGGACTAGATGATTTTTTGAGGTTTGCAGCAAATTTTCAATCAGGAGGAGAATTTTTCACTCAAGGTGACTTTAACATTCACTGGGACCCCATAGTAGATCCCCAAATTTTCTTACAACTACTAATGGATGCTTGATGCAATTAATTCAATCTTTCACATGGGCAAATTTAAAAATTAATAATCACACTATTCTAGATTGGATATTAACTAACAATCAATTAAATGTAAAAAAACCAAGGTGTGCTGCGAGATGCAGTGAGTGACTATTTGGCCACCTATTGCACCTGGAAATGCAAGTGTACAAAACCACCACCAAGGTTAATAAGTTACAGAAAATTTCCTGAGAAATTAAGTGAGGAAGTTTTAGAAGTTCTGGAGGAAAATGATTGGTCCTTTATAGATGCTATGCCTTATGTAGATTTGGCTGTAGACTTTTTTACACACAATTTACTAAAATAACAGGATGAATATTTTCTGAAATTAACAAGAAGAGTAAGGGGGACTTTAGGCAAATGGATAATGCCAGATTGTTTTAAATTGATGAAACGTAGAGATCAAACATGGAAGCAATGTAACTTAACAATGGATATGAATGAGTTTCAAAACTATTGTAAATTTAGAACTGAATGTAAATCAAAATTAAAACAAAGCAAATCTACTTATTACTCAAAAGAACAGGAAACTAATTTAAAAATCCCTAAAAGGTTTTGGTCATCAATAACTTCTTTGACTAATCCATTAATGAGAGATCACTCAAATGAATTTAGAGTTAATGATAGAAATTTAATGAATGCTCAAGAAATAAGTAACGCGTGTTTGCATAAATTATTTCGATATGAGTAAATGTAATCTAAATAATTTTCATCAGGACTCTAATGGTTTTGCAAAAGGAGCTCCTAAATGTAACAGAGCCTTTAATATTAGGGTGATAAAATCTTCTCACATATAAAAGCTGGTAAATAAAACACCAAATAAAAAAGCAATATAAACCAGCACCTGCTCAAAGCATTTTACTTTAAATCAGCTCGTATTATGGACAAAAGACCGAGTGTGCTTATATCATTCAAAATGACTTTTTATTAATTTAAAACTCACTTGAGATGTGGCACAAACCACCAGAATTCATGTGGAAACAGCAATCACATGCAGCACAATAGTCCACAGTATTCTTGTTAAATCCACAAAACGCCACAAAAGTCCATGCACAGACGGCTGTAGAAGTCCCAACAGGTGTGAGCAAGAACAGAGGTCGCTTCCAACAGACGTCACCTGACGCGTTTCGCTGTTAGCTTTCTCAAAGGTTGACGTCCACAGGTATACACCTGTATTTAAACACAGTCCTTAAAGGGATATGTACCCCTATTATAAAACATTAACAAAAAACCATTAACCAAAAATTCACCACTTAATATACCCAAGGCACTCTCCCAATAAATAATTATGTAAATAACCCATTCTTATAACACTAAATATAGAAATAGAAAATAAATATATAAAATATATATATCAATACCCAACTTCACCACAAAAAAATGCCGGAATTGATGACCTACGATCCAGATTTTTGAAACTCATAGCATTCAGAATAAGCGCTCCGTTAATGAAAATTTTCAGTCTATCTTTAACCACTGGCTGCTTTCCATCACAGTGGAAACATAGGGTTGTTATACAGATCATTAAGGGTGGTGATCTAGGTGAAATGTGCAATCACCACCCAATCTTCTTGATCCACCCCCCTAGGGAAGATCCTAGAAAGGTTAGTAAATGAGCAACTTTCATCCCATTTACAGCAATTTGGGTTAAGGGCTCCCAAGCAGCATGGCTTTAGGAAATTTCATAGTACTGGAACTGCCTTGACCAGGTTCATGAATCACATCAGTAAGGCTATGGATAAAGAGGAACTCACTGGTGCTGTTTTTGTGAACCTGTCCAAGGCATTCGATCTGGTTGATCATTGCCTGCTGCTCAGGAGCCTTGCTGAGTGGGAATTATTAAATTCCCCCTTGGACTGGGTTAATAGTTACCTAATGGACAGAGGACTTCAAGTTTCCTATGGTGGCACTCTTTCAAACACTATGGTATTAAAACAAGAAGTTTCTCAGGGGTCAAAACTAGGGCCCCTTTTGTTTTTTATCTTTATTGATAGTATTCATGAGAAACTAATTAAACCCCACTAACATTTATATGCCAATGACATCATTATATACACTAGTTCTAATTCTATTGACACCATAACTCAGAATCTGAATAATGTTTTTTTCAGAATTAAAAATTTGGTTAACAAATTCAAAGTTAGTATTAAACAGCTCAAAAACAAAGAGTATGTTATTTGATTCAAAACAAAGACTGATAAGTGATAATGTCTTACAGCAAAATGGCAATTCTCCTCCCTACCCACTTTTAAAAACTAGAACCATAAATCAAGACCTTAGACTAAATGTTAGACTAACAATAAGTAAAACAAAAACTAAAATGGGTGACCAAGCTTTTTCCATCCAAGCTCCTAAATACTGGAATGCCCTTCCTCCAGAATTGCAACCAGGCATAAGTCATGAACTTTTTAAAAGCAAGCTAAAAAGTTACCTTTTTAATCAACTGCAATGTTCTTGCTTTTTTAATTAATCTGCTGTTTAAATATAGTGTAACATTTGGTCTCTTTGTATTGTATTAGTAGTTTGTTAATTTAATACATAATCTTTGGAGTATTGTTAATGTTATAAGTTTGTGACTGAAATTGCACAAATTTGACATCTTGACTGCATATTTTAACAGTCTCAGGTCACATATGAAAAAGGGCCTTGGCTCATACTGTGTGTTTACCCGATAACCAAAAGATAAATAAATAAATACATGTTTAATGTACTTTGTGGGTATGGCATCCCAACTATTTGTGTATTCTGGCTGACATCTTTGTACATATCTGCTCTTGCACAGCCTTTTATTAATGGAAAAATGGCATAAGAACTTCAAATACAAAGAGGAGTACAGCAGGGCTGTCCTTTATGCCCTGTCCTACCTGTCCTATACTTGTTTGAAATTTACCCCTTTATCAGGACAATTCAAAATAATTTAACAATATCAGTAATTGTGCTACTTGATCAGCATAGCACTATCAACATGTGTGTCTATGCGAATGATCTGGTTTTATGTATTCAGAATGAACATGGGGTCTCCAACATCAATAACACACTCTCAGACTATAAAAAAGTGTCAGGTGTCAAACTTAATGACACTAAAAGTCAAGCCTTACAGACAAATCCAGATATGTGCATGACAGGCAACATCTCTATTCCTAATATACCGTTAAGTACATATCCTATTAATATACTGGGGATTACTTTTGGGACTATAGATGATGTGAAACATAACTGGGAACAGGCTTTAGTAAAAGCATAAAGACTGGTGAATAGTGGAAATACAAAAGCATTTTTAAAAAAGGGTTTATTTGATAAAAACTTTTATTATTCCGCAATTTCTACAAGTGGCCAATGTATTTCCAGTCCTATTTCTATGGAAGCTCAGGTATACAATGACTTATTCCAAGGGCTTTGTGGCAATTACCTGAATCTTAAAAAAATTAATTTTACTTACTACGATTACAGCTTGGGGGGTATAAGGATGGTGAATCCCTTTTTTTTTATTGTTTTTATATGCAGGAATTGATTAAACATGTTGAAAGGAACTCATACATTTTGGCAAAACATTACATTTAGCTGGTTCTCCACACTCAAACAAAAATGGAACCAGGGTTGTCTGTCTGTTTCCATGATTATCCATACAAAACACATACTGTAATGCATAAAACCTTACTTAACAAAGCTAAGGCAGTGGCATATAAGCCAACAATCTGTTCATTCTAAATCTAGAAAACTGTTTGATGCCAATATTATTGATGATATACAATGTGTGACCCCTCAATTTCCAGGTTGCCTTGAAGCATAGATGACAGAAGCTTGTCAATAATCGACTAATGTTAGAATACCTCACCAGATGTGGGATGTAGTATGGCTTCTCTGTCATGGGACGTTAGGAGTTAGAAATACTTGGAAACACAAATCTATAGAGGAACAGATGTGTCCCAGAACTATTTGTAGCCAATTAAATTCAAGTTCAAATCAATTTTATTTTTACCATGAAAAGACACCATTGAGCAGGCTCATTTACAAGGTAGTCCTGGGAGGATGCAACATAAGGGATGATACAAAACAACATTTCACACAAGGGCAATACATTTTTAACAAAACATTAACAATACAGGAATAACTGTACTTCTGGAAAAGCTAACATCCTGATTCTAGTATTCAAAATGAGGAAACAATACAGGGTGATTACATTTGATAAGACTTACAGTACATCAGAGTTGTTTATTCACAGTAAGGGAACAATACAGTTAAGATGTGATAGTCTCCACGGATTTGGGAGGGCAGTTTTTGAAAAAACAAGATAGAGGGTGGGGAAAAGGTGTTCAAAAGGGATTTGGAACCTGGTTGAGGAAGTGGTGTTCAGTAGGATTACAAGTACAGGGAAAATCAAGAAGGAGCAGGACAAGTATGATAAGGATAGAGTATTAGAGCTGTGAATGAACAGGGCATGTACAATTAGGAAAGTCTATAAGGGTTAAGCATGTCAATGAGTAAATAGCAAGGCAGGTAAGTTAGTAATATAGGGGAGGGAGGGAAGCTCATGGGGATTGTGGAACTGAGGACAATTGGTGGAGACAACTACAATAGTGTCTACAAACAGCTAAGGGGTACAACAAGTATTAATAGGCAGTGCAAAAGTGTTTTTAAGAATTAAGGAGGAGGCTAAGCATAGCAGTTACAACTTTCCATCAGTGATTGACTAAGCGCAGTGTTCATCCCATCAATATATGTGAGTTTTAATCTTTGCAGTGTATTCCAGAGGGTGGGGAGGGCATGGCATAGGGATAAGGAGCCATAGTGAGTATGGATTCTGGGTATACCTAACATAATAAATGAGTATATTTTGAGCGGGTAAACCCCAGAGGTGTATTTCAAAAGGTCAGCGATGTAGTAGGGCAGCTTGTTAGTAAAGGCTCTGTAAACCCAGAGGCCTTTTTTATTCTTCTAATACTAAGTGAAGTCCAACCTTATTGTGCATAGAGGGAGCAGTGGTGAATATTAAACGGGGCTCCAGTGATGATTTTTACTGCTCTGTGGTACAGAGTATCCAGCTTGACTAGAGCAGTGATGGAACAATGGCTATAAATAAAATCAGTGTGATCAATGAGGGGTGAGAAATGTGGTCTGTACTAGTCTAATTTTGGCCTTGTAGTTAAGCAAATGCCTGATTCTGAAGAAGAGGCCTAGCCTTTGTCATAGCTTTTTGGAGAATTCCTCTATAAGATTAGAAAATGATCGCCTACAATCGAGCCAGAAGCCTGGGTATTTGAATTTATCCACTAACCCTCGTTGTTCCCCCATGAGTATCTTGATATGGAGTTTAGCATTAGTGGAACTAGTAATATTAGGTTTGGCTGGAGGAGATATGAACATAATTTTGTTTTTTTTAGCATTGAGCAACAACTTTAGTTGCAAGAGGTTTTGTTGCAGCAGATTGTACTTCTGCTGCAACTCTATACATGCAAGCTCAAGGGTAGGCTGAGCAATGTAGAGAACTCTTGAAACCCTGGAACATTTTTTTATAAAATGTCCCTTTGCCCAATCCTTTTGGAATACTTTAGTACGTACATGTAATGAACCACAGCTCTTTCCTATCCTTTATGAATTGTTAGTGTTAGGTATCTATCCTAAACTAGATTGAGAAAATATGAAATAAGCACACCAAGAGTTATTTTTGCAGCTTGTAAGTTTTATATGTGGCAAGCCAGATGTGCCTTGTTGCTATAACAAAAGGTGATTTCTCCAGACCAGATAGTAATACAAGTCATGTCTTCCTTAAAATCAAAATATGTCACTGAAAAAAGCATATTATCGCCTTTCAAATTTAAAAAGAACTATGGAAATGTACATGGTTATTGACTCCTTAACATTCTTATACGGCATGTCATAAATGCAAGTTGGTCTCCTAACTTTGAAATAACTTTTTTCTTTTGATTGTTTACAGAGACCATTTAGTTTGACTGTTTTTTTCTTACTTTTTATGTTTTGTATTGGAATGTGTTTTAGTTTAAGGCCAGCCATGTTTTATTGTGATATGGTATTGACACATGCTTACTTTTTCTTTATTTGTTTCATGTCCTTATGTTGTTTTCTTTATTTGTGTATTGTCATTTCATACTTTTCAAAATAAAAAATTCCCCTACTCTTTTCAAAAACTGTCATGGGATCTTTAACATCCACCTGAACTTTCACCAGAACAGGCAGATGAGATCTCAGTTTAACATCTCATCCAAAAGACGGTACTTGAGGAATGCAGCACCACCCTAATGCTGCACTACAGTGTCAGCATTGGGATTTAACCCAAGTGCTTGATGTGGGGTTAGAACCTACAGCCTTCTGATCCTCAGGCTTCAGAGGCGAGTGTGCAACCTGCCGAGCCACTGACACTGTCCATAATTGCCTTATCTACAGTATACTATATTTCCAGTCCCAGGCTTCTTCTTGTGTGCCTGGTATTGGTTTGATCTCCTGGTTTGTCACAGGAAGAGGCCCTCTGAGCTTTTCTGCAGTGGGGAACATAGAAGAAAGGGGGTCACCCACATTTTATACGTGCCAACATTGCACATCATTGTGGGGGGGGCTCCTAGTTAGCAAAAGTTTCTGAGTGGTCCTGATGCCTGCAGTGTACAGTTCCAAAGGTAGGGCCCAATGGAGGAGATTCTCTCAAAGATCTACTGTTATGGTGAGTAACTATTATATCCTTCAACCCAGACTGGTCTCTTCAGTGAGTCATATCGACATTAGGGTTGCTCAGAATCTTACTCCCTTACTAAAAAATGCAATATAGAAATGGCTGACAAGCCTGGGAATTTAAGGTGCCACAATAAGCAGATACGTATCCCTAGAGCACTGACTAACAAACATCAACATTACTTTACGGTCAGAGCAGATAAATTATGGAACATGTTGCCCTATGAAATAGCGAATGCAGCTAACTTTAATACATTCAAGGCCAATCTAGATAAACATCTCTTGGGATAGCATTTCAAAATAATCCCCACTTGTGTAGGGAGGGCGGTCTCGATGGGCCTAGTGCTTCCTTCCACCCTTACACTACTGAGTAATACTGAGTGAACTGTACTGACATAATCTGACTTCTGAGATTCCAAGCTGTTTTTCATAATTCAGAATTTCTACACTGATGACCAAAAATCTCAATTCTGAAAACATTTGTTGGATTTGGAATAGGAACTGATTACAAGTCCCCCTGCCCTACTCAGTAAAACATTCTCTTCCCTTTCTCCTGTCCCCTTACCTACATTTCTGGGCTGCTGTGTTCTTGGGTCCCTGGAGGTGGTCTGGCAGTGACAGCTGCAGTAATGTAAATGCAAGACAACAAGTCTACCTCCTGTAGTCCCACCTCTTATAAATCCATCCATATAGTCCCAGCTGACTGAATGGACCCCCCCCCCCTCGACTGAGTGTGTACTGTGCTGGGTGTACTTCCCTTTGTCCAGTGAACTCCAGTGTCCAAGCATCCTCCCAACCCAATGTCAAACCCAGACCAACAGCAAAAACTAAAGTCCTCCACTCCATAATATATGCCTCCACCCCCACTCCCTGACCCAGTATAAAACTTTAGTTTAGCACTTTATTGCACTACCCATGCCAGACCAAGTCATTGACTCATGTTTTGACTGCCAATTCAACTTGAGTCATGTGCCATTGCCCCTTATTGTACACTGACCTGTTGCTCTACTCAACTTTCTAATTTCAGACAAGTACTGCTGCTATTTAACTCTACGTCTTCCAGAAGAATTAGTGTTGTCCTTATGTCCTGAAGTGGTGGCCAGCCTAAATAAAGTGATTATTAAAGCAGGAACAACTGCACTCCTGAAAGAAGTTTGTGGTCCAAGTCATTAATTCACAAAGTCACTCAATGCACGCAACTCTTGTGTTGACAAATTTATTGGTGAGAAATAACCACAAAATTCAAACAAATTACAAACCACACTGCTGGCAAAATCAAGGGAGCTAGTAACTGCTTTCCCAGATACCCCAACATTTTGCTTGTTAGAGCTTCCTCAGGGGTGCTCTTCTGGGGAACAGACCACTCTTAAGTACCATCTAATATATGACAAAGAACAGTGCAGAAGCACTGAGGCAAGGGTTACCCCAACCCCATGTAATATGTGACATCATAGTGAACAGATTTTATACATCAGTAATCAGTATGCACTACAGTATGTAAAGAATTAAAGGTGTCTGTTATATAGTGCCAAAATAAATTCATTCATTCTAAGTGAACCCAAAAGTGAAAATAGATAACATTGAAATACAGCGTAAAAGCATTCAAACTTCATTTTGACTACATGAAAAAAATTATTATTGGAAAGCAAGGTGTCTCTCTTTGTGTTACCACATGATACTGCCCAAAAGCTTGTCATCAAGCCAGTGACTCGAGGAAAGATCTGGAGAAGATGAAAATTCATAAAAATAATAATGAGTTAGCAGCTACATACTGTACATCTCAGAACTTGTAATATCTAATCCATATTTGACATTGTGTCAAAGAAATGCATGATGTATTTGTAAAAGGCTTGGGGTGTGCAGGCATACAAGACACAGAACACAATCCCCAGCATACAAGACACAGAACACATCTTGAAGTCTCTTTTTGCTGTTTTTACTTAAAATCTTTCTTCTTCTTCTTTTCTTTACTTTTCTCAGCTCGGAGACAAGGCGAGTGCAGGAATGCTCTGCTTAAAGCATTGAATTTGGCTATAGCTTCTGACTTCTCCAGGTCTTTCCCAGAGTCCCTGGCTTGATGACTTCATTTGGGCAGTATCATATGGTAACATAAAGAGGGACACTTTGCTTTCCAATAATAATTTTTTCATAGTCAAAATGAAGTTTGAATGCTGTTAAGTTGTAATTCAGTGTTATCTATTTTCTTTTTTGGGTTCACTTAGAATGAATGAATTTATTTTGGCATTATATAACAGACACCTTGAATACCTTACATGAACTGATTACTGAGGTATAAAATCTGTTCCCTATGATGTCCTATATTCAGTGGTACTTAAGAGTGGTCTGTCCCTTAGAAGAGCACCCCCTGAGAAAGCTCTAATGATCAAAGCGCTGGGGTATCTGTGAAAGTAATCACTAGCTCATTTGATTTTGCCAGCAGTGTGGTCTGTAATTTGTTTGAATTTTGTGGTTATTTCTCAACAATAAATTGGTCAATACAAGAATTGTGTGTGCATCAAGTGACTTTGTGAATTAACAACTTGAAACATAGATTTTGTCAACAGAAAAGGACACTTAGGCCCATCCAGACTGCCCCTTGTCCCTTCCTATTCTGTTACCACTGACCCTAGTTGATCATAGGTGTCACTTCCTACCCCTTTCCTCTATGTAATATGCCCCTGTGTGTATGCCATGCAAGCTTGAAGCTCCCCACAGACTTTGCCCCCACTACTTCCTCTAGCAGGTTGTTCCAGTCATCCACTGCCATTTCCATGAAGAAGTATTTCCACAAATCTCTACTAAACCTCCCCCCTTTTGGCTTCATTGTTTGCCATATTGGTCTAGTACCTTCCTTTCTCTGAAATAGACCCTACACTTGTACCTTGTTCTCTTCTGTGAGGTACTTGCAGGTTTCAGTCATGTCCCCTCTTACTCATCTCTCTTCTAGGGAGTACATGTAGAGTTCCTCTAGCCTTTCCTTGTATGGCTTGGTGTGCAGCCCCCTCACCATTTTGGTTGCCCTATTTTGTTCCGCCTCCACACTTTCAATGTTATTGTGGAGGCATTGCCTCCAGAATTGGACACAGTACTGCAAGTAGGACCTCGCCAGTGGGCGATATCATGGCAGCACCACCTCCCCCCTCCTTCTGGTAGAAATCCCACTCCTAAAGCACCCCAGCATCCTGCAGGCCTTCCCCACTGCTTTGTCACATTGCTCAACCATGTTGCGGTAATCAGATATGATGACTCCAAGGTTTCTTTCTTGCTTGGTGCCAGGTCCACAGCCCTAAGTGCATAGATTTGCACTTTTTGCCACTGAATCCCAGTTGCCACCCCAGACCATTCCTTTAGTTTCCTCAGAACCCTTTGTATTCTATCCACCCCTTCCTGAGTGCCAATCCTGTTGCAGATTTTTGTATGATCTGCAAAGATACACGTCTTCCCCTCAAGCTACTCCACAGTGTCCATTATGGAAATGTTGAAGAGGACCAGTCCCAGCACCAAACCCCGTTGCATCCCACTGGTCACTCTTCTATCACCTGAGTAGCTATCATTTGCTACCATTTACTAGCACCCTTCATCACCTATCCTTTAACTAGTTTGATACCCAGCTTGTTACTTTCTTCCCTACCTCCAGGCTGCTTAGTTTCTTAAGTAGCCTCTTGCATGGCACAGCATCAAAAGCCTTACTGGAGTCCAGATAGGCCATGTCCATGGCTGTCCCTTGATCCACCTCCCTAGTAAACCAAAAAAAATCTGTGAGATAGTTTGACATGACCACTCCCCTGTGAAACAATGCTGCCAGTGGTCCTGCAGCCCTTTTGTCTCTAGGTGCTCCACAAGCCTTTCCTGTAGTATCTCTGTTAGTTCTGAGAGGAGCAACAAGGTGAGATGGAGGCTAGTCCTGTAGCTCCTCCCTCCCCCTTCTTGATGGTAAGCATAGTCCTATTGGAATCACAGCAACAAGTAATGAACACTTTACAGAAGATGGAATCAATACAATCAACACAATCAGCACAACTGTACAGTAATCAGAATAAATATTTTTTTATGTTTCCCGGTTTTACCATAAACTCTGTAGCACCACAGGAAGCCCGAGAAAACTAAATGCTTCAAGACTTAGAAAATGTGAGTATGTGTATAACCAAACTGGATTCTCAAATATCAAAAAATGGATAAGAAATAGGAACAGCTTTATTTGAGATCTTCACAAAATGAAGCAGCCACAGAACAATGGAAAGAGATGAGGAAGAGACTGAAGTCATTTGAATTAAAAACTGCTACATAAGATGTACATCCAGTTCATCAGCAGGAATTGTTGATCAGGTTGCATGCAGTCAGAAACTGGAGGCTCTACAGAATCAACATCGGTATGAAAACTTGAGGCTGTTGGGAATTCCCACAACGTTTAATTTTAAAAATTCTACAATGAGAGATTTTGCTAAAGCTATATTGATGGAAACATTTTAGCTACCAGAGGTCAACCCACCCATAATTATCAAAGCTTACCAGGAAGCAATAAAAAAAAAGCTATTCCTGAAGTAAACCTCCTATGCTAATACAATCTGCCTTTGAAATGGACTGAGGCACCCATAGTGAAACGGTTAGTGCGATGCTAACTGGGTAGCTTCATACTACCCATGAACAGTGCTGGTATACAGGGAGGGGGCCATTTTCAGAAGCCCTGGTGCATTGCACTAACATGGCTGTGTGACCACACAGAATATATCCCTGTGCCTATGCAAATGTGGTATCCCTCATGCATAAGAGCACAACAGTATTTTCAAAAGTTTTGGCAGTGCTAAACAACCACCATTGCAGTGCTGTTTAATGCTGCAAAACCCTGCCCTTAATTGGATGCAATCACTGCCCTATCTCAGTTGCCTATGCTGTCATTTGTATTACATTGTTCTGGTGCCTAGTGGTCCCCCTACCCTCCTGATCTCTCTGTTACTCTTATTGTTAATATGACCGATGCCTAGTAGATCGCTCCTGTTGGTATGATTATTTATTATCTAGGTGCCTAGCTGAACCCCCTACTCCACAATCACCCCGCGGTTGTTCTTATTATTTATGTCACTGGTGCCAAGTGGTCCTCCATCCCCAGTCAGCTTGGTGTTCTTATTATTTCATCTCTTGGTGTCTAGTGGGCCCCCACTCCCGAGCAGTTTTAAATCCCACCTTCCACCTCACTGGCTCTGCGCCTACCACCCTACACCCCACCTTATCCCAGATACCAGCCATACACACCGGCAGTGATGACAACCAGTAAAGGCCTCTGCTCACCTCCTTGGTGGGCACCTGACTGACTGTCAGTGAGCAGTCATGAATGTTTTGTACTCATGATTGTCACAAACCCACTCAGCAGGTCAGGCCCTCTACTCTCAAAGTGCCCGCCTCTGAGTGCAGTCTTGTGTACAGTGTAACAGACAAGGTAACCCTCTTGTCTGTTTATGTTAGTTCAGATCAACCTTTGATCTCAAGTTCTGGAGGGATTCAAACTGTTAACCTCTTGTTAGCATACCCAATGCACAGACTCAGATATATCTGTCTTCGGGGGGGTCAGATATCTTTGCCTATGGGCACCTAACCAGGTATACAGAGATGAACCCTTAAAATCTTTAATAAAGACCTCAGATTTAAAACACTTCTCTTTCCAGTTTGGTACCACCATACAAGCCTATGTTTAGTATCTGCAATAACCATATACTTTTCTTACAACTAAAAAGAAGTCAAAGACAGACCAAGTAAGTTCTAAAAAGAATTTGACTAAAATAGTTAAAAATATGTAAACTGCAAAATACAGAACTCTTATATCACAAGACATACAAATCTTTTAAAAGAACAAGGTTAAAACAGTGCAAATTCCTACTTCAGTACTTAGTCTCTAAATACTTGCTTAAAAGTGCTCCCAAGATGTTTCGTGGTCAGGGTCTAGGTAAAAAGGTCTCTCTGTGAAGTAAAACAAACTACATTAAAAGCTGGCTTTTACCCCACCTCTTTTCAGGAGGTCACCTAGCTCCTCCCTGTCAGGATATATGAAAAGATATATCTTATACAAAAGCATTACATTCTGCAACTTCAGCATAATTCATGTCCTTCAAATGACACTTCATTTGATCTCATGCTGTATCCTCCCTCACACAGGCTTCACAGGGACATTTACAACCTTGCACCCCTGTGTAACAACCTAGGTTCCTTTCCATCATCATAAACCTTCTTTATGATTTTTCTCTTAACAAAATTAACTTAAACAAGTCTGTAATTAACTCAAAGAAATAGGATCCTGGATTAAAGTCTTCCATGTAACACACTGGCCCAGATATTCAAACTGCGCCAGGCTCTGGCGCAAGCCTGGGTGCAGCTCAACTTGGCTGCGCAGGGCCGTTGATTGGGTGATATTCAATGGTGCTATGCCCTGGCCACCCACAGTGTGCATGGTGCAGTGGCACTGCACCAGCACCAGTGGCCAGAGTGGAGCATGTGGATGTGCTAGTGCAAGTTCAATTACCAAGGTGCAGCAACCATGATATTCAAAAGCGGACATGCAAATGGGACCATAATGTATGCAAGGCACACATGGGGCCATTTGCATGTCATTATGGCCCCATTTGCATGCAGGTGCACTGATCCCCGATGACTTGCTCCTGGTGCCTGCCAGGCAGAAGCCGTCGGGGACCGACGCCCCCTGCAGCACGATCGCAGCCATTTGTAAGATAAAAAAGATCCCAATATCCCTGGTGGTCCAGTGCACCCCACCCATCTGCCACCCCGTGGCCGCCGCCCGCAACTGACACCATCGGTAGGGCTGTACACCTTGGTCCTGGCGTGAGCCAATGGGCATACTGACCCATACTGTACTACATTCCAGATAGCAGATGGATCCATTCACATATCTGGAATTGTAGTACTGTATGGCTGCACACCATTGGCTCACACTGTGAACCAGGGGCTTACAGCCCTACCAACGTGTTAGTTGGAGGGCAGCAGGTGCCAGGCGGGTGGGGTGCTGCCGCCCACTGCTGACATGGGGGGAGTGGGGCAGTGGGGATCAGTGAGGGGGTGGGGAGGTGGGTCCACTGGATCACCAGGGTTATAGGTGTAATATTCTGTCACACTTAAGCCTGAGATCAGGCAGACTTCGATCCAATGGACCTCCAGGGATTCAGAATGTATCTATTTTTCACACTTAAGCCTGCAATCGGGCAGACTTTGGTCCACTGGACCACCAGGGATTCAGAATGTATCTATTTTTCACACTTAAGCCAGTGATCAGGCAGACTTCAGTCCACTGGACCACCAGGGATTTAGAATTTATCTTTTTAACACACTTAAGCCTGTGATCGGGTGGTCAGCAGTCCACTGGACCACCAGGGATTTAGAAGTTATCTTTTCAACACACTTAAGCCCGCTATAGGGTGGGCAGTGGTCCACTGGACCACCAGGGATATAGGATAAACCATTTCTTTACTGAAGCCCATGATCGGGCAGGCAGCAGTCCACTGGACCACCAGGGATATAGGATAAACTGTTTATTTACTGAAGCCTGTGATCGGGTGGGCAGCGGTCCACTGGACCACCAGGGATGTGTGGAGTTTTCTTTATTTTACTAATGCCCACAATCGGGCATGGGGGCACCACCAGGAGGTGCAGCCAGAGCTTGGGTGGCCACCCACAGGTGGCAGCTGCCGTGTTGCACCCTGCAATGCGGCAGCTCAACTGTGGGTGGCCATCCATTTTTCCTTTTTTTTTTTTTGGATCAACTTTGCTGCTTTGGTAGGAGTTGTTCATGCATGGCTCCACACATCCGGGCTGAATATCGGGCATGCAGGTATGCATGGATACCCACCTGCGCCATTACTGATGCGCTTTAGGTGGCGATATTTGTGCCCGAACTTTCCTTTTGAATATCATGTCAAGATTAATGGGTTGCACATGGTGCAACACTGTTGTGCCATGTGCAACCCTTTTTGAACATCTGGGGCCACTGTCTCTAAAAACTGAGTGTGTGTTAATTCACATGCTGTCAGCATTTTTCTCATGGCTTCCATCTCTCAGCTGAAATCTGGGGGGGATGAGTGAGTTCGCTCCTACAGCATTTTATTTTCAGCAGGAGACATTCAATACTACATTTTATATTAAAAAGAAATGATACAGAACTCAGAACTGGCTGTCTACATCACAATGATCACTCACTGACAATCAAACAGTCGCTGGCCATGGAGGCGAATGTAGGGCTGTGTAGGTTCCTGTTGTTGCCTGTGTGTATGGTTGATGTTCAGGGTGGTGGGTTGGAGCAGTGGGTACTGAGCTGGTGGGTCAGGGTCAGGAGGGGGATTTAAAACTTTTGTGGAAGGTGGCAACTGACTAGATGCCAGAGATTAGTAATACAACATCCAGTGTGGGTGGTATGGAGGTGAGGTGCCTACTAGATGCTAGGAATAACTAATGCAATATCCAGCATGGTGATCAGGGGTGGAGTGTGGGAACCACTAGGCACAAGGGCCATAAATAATAAGTAAAACAGGGGTAATTGGGTGTGGGGGACTACTATATGCCAGGGAAACAGGTGTGAATGGGTGCTAAGGAGCTGTGCAGCATGCTATTAAGCCCATAATGGGCGTGCAAATGACCCTTAACATCTTGCATGTCCAGTGGGCCCATTAGCATGTTGAAGCAGAATATGGCCCACAGGATTAGAATCCATGGGAAAAACCAGCATGAAGGTGAAATTTTGGGAAATCATAGACCAGATATGGGTGGAACAAAAAGTGTCATTTCCAACCAGAGGTTCAAACACCTTGGACTTAGTTCTAACCAATATAGGTAATAAAATAAAGAACATTGAGGTCAGAAACTCCTTAGGTAATAGCGACCACTGTATTGTGCTTTTTAAGATGATAGGGGAACCTAGTACTAACAACACTACTGGGTTAACAGAGAAACTAAATTTCAACAAAGCAGACTTTCCAGAATTAAGAGCAGAAATGGCTACTTGGGAATGGGAAAAAGAGTTTGCAAACCAATCAGTGGAATATAAGTGGAAAAAACTAAATAATAAGACATTAAGGGAAGAGCATAACTACATAGCAAAATGAGGAAAGTTAGTAGAAAAGGTAGCAAAGGATGGTTTAATACTAGGATTAAGAAACTGGTTAAAGAAAAGGATAAAATCTTCAAACGGGTAAACAAACAAAATAATCAAGAAGGATGGATGGTTTATAGGCAGAAGATCAAGCAGCTTAAGAAAGAAATAAAAATGGCCAAAGCAAACTATGAGCTTATGTTAGCTACAAGGGTGAGAGATAATTACAAATCATTTTTCACATATATAAATGGTAAAAAGAAGGCACAAAATAATATTGGTCCCTATATTAATACACTAGGGGAAACTGACTGATACCAAGAAATTGGCAAATATGCAAAACCATATTTTAGTTCAGTATTCAACAAAATAACTGCTTCAGATAATAGGACTAAGTTAAGTTCACAGAAAGGTCAAATTGTGATAGATCCTGAAGTGGTATTAAAAAGACTGAAGGATATTAATAACAATAAATCCCTAAGGCCAGGTGGTACACACTCCAGAGTACTTAGCGAATTGGCAGACAGCATAGCCCCAGTACTGACTTATATATTTCAAAAATCTATGGATCAATCCATAGTGGTGCAGGGCTGGAGAGATGCATTAGTGGTACCTTTATTAAAGAAAGGACCTAATACAAAGCCTGAGAATTTCAGACCGGTTAGCTTAACCTCCATAGTGGGTAAAATATTTGAGGGAATTATAAAAGAACATATATTTGCCCATATAACATTATACAGAATGACGGATGAAACTCAGCACGGCTTTACAAAGACTAGATCATGCCAAACAAATATGTTAACATTTTATGAAAAAGTACATAAAGCCTTGGATATGGGGAATGCAGTGGATATCACATTTTTGGATTTTTCCAAGGCAATCAACAAAATACCCCATAAGGAGTTGCTGGAGGTTCTGATTAGTACAAAATTACCCGCTAACATAGTAAATTGGGTGGAGGCATGGTTGGGTAACAGAAGACAGAGAGTTGTTATAAGAGGGATAATGTCAGATTGGTAAAGGGTTACAAGCGGGGTCCCACAGGGGTCAGTGTTGGAGCCGCGTTTATTTAACATTTATGTCTCTTCAATTAGGTGCAATTTCCCAAACATTTGGATGAACAAGTTTGCAGATGATTGTAGGATTGGGGGCTTAGTAAACACAATTGGAGAGCAACAAAATGTTCAACAAACCTTGGACATGGTGGTAAAAGGGACAGAGCAGTTCAAATTAGAATAAAACCTAAATAAATGTGCAGTGATGCACCTGGGAAAAAGAAATACCAACTTCAAATATAAATTAGAAGAAACTGTGCTTCACGAGACCGAAGAAGAAAGAGATCTGGGAGTCAGGGTAACGAGCAACTTGAAATTCAGTACACACCGAGGGCTGATTGTCAAGAAGGTAAACCAGGCATTGAACTGCATTTTTAGACACATCAGGAGCAGAGATAGCAGGGTGATTTTGCCCCTTTATTAGGCATTGGTGAGGCCACATCTTGAATTCTGTGTGCAGGTATGGTCCTCATATATAAAGGCTGATATAGGAAGGTTGGAGGGGGTGCAAAGAAGGGCAACAAAGAGAATGTGTGGCATGGAGGAAAAAACATATCATGAGAGATTACAGGAGTTGGGATTATATACATTACAATACCATAGACTCACGGGGGATATGTGTATGATTTACAGGGCTTTTCAAGACGAACAATTAAGTAAGAACTTGGGACTTACAGTAAGGAAGACTTATTTGTATGAACATAGGGGACATAACTTACAATTACAACAGGAAAAATGGAATACCTTAAAAAGGAAAAAACTAGTTCAGTTAGAGGGGGGTATGACTGTGGAACAGTTTACCTAGGGATATTGTACAAAGCAAAACCATGGACTCGTTTAAACTAAGTCTAGATAAATTCTACAAAAACAAAAGTAATTTAATATAAAGAGGTAAGACAAGCATTAAGGATGAAAGTCTATGTAGCTTGTAGAACCTATAAAACCTATGAGTATCCCTGTTACTATCCTGTTTGGGTAATGCTATCTTCAGTGGGCTCCCCTGTGGGCTTTATTTAGCCCTGGGCTGTGTCAGAGCAGGGCATAGTCACTATATGTAGCACTGGCATGGCCTCATATTCAGATATACATTGGAGCATGCTGTCTGAATATTGCTCTCAGCTAATTGTGCACTATTTACAGTGCAGCACTACTGGCTTCATGGCACTACGGGCTGGCTCTGAACGTTGGGACCAGAGGCCTTATATTTATTCTTGCCCAGATCCATGAAGACCTTTTGTTTCAGGGCTTTACATTTTCTCTTTTTCTAGACTTTGCATTAGCCACTGAGCAAGTTATTCTATTGGAAGCAACTTTTGTTTTACAATCTCCTTTTAAAGCAAACTGTTCTAACAAAGGCATTAGTTACATACCATATGTTTTGATCCAGATTAGATATAAGAATTTCTTCATGCCCACAACTCCAATTGTGTCTAAAGCAATCTCTTCTCAGACATTTGTGAAGCAGAGATAATTAGCAGCTATTACAGCTATTGAACAAAGCATGGTGGGTAATTAAAAGTCTAACTTAATATTTTTCAGTAAAGGCTGGATATTAGATTATAACACTATTCAAATTGCTCAGGACTTTTCAAGAAATGTCTATTACATCTAAACCTAGTCTTTTGTTTAAGGACTGTTTTCAAAATGTGATTTAAACATCAGTGTATTTATTGTCATTCCGAAGTGCTTTTTCTGCTAGTACTATATAGGGTTAATGTTGTATTGTTTAAGTTAGGAAAACAAATCATGTAGAACCATAAATATATGACCATTCCTAAACTTGAACAATTGTGAAGAAAAAAAAGCTCTTCGGACGTTACTTTATTAGATGATAATTTTTGGTAAAGATTTTATTTAGTAAAGGTAGCATTTACACTCCTTAATAGACGGCACATAGCTTACTGTAAGTTAGGTTATTGAATTAAATTGATCCATAATGATTAGACTATATATTTTACTTGGAGTATTGGTAATAAATGGAGATGAAGACCTGAGCTCTTTAAATATTATTTCACTTAGATGACAATCATTTTCTTGTTATTGCTCTATATTGACAGTATGAATCTTTTTCTTACTTATTCCACTGGAACTGTTAATTTACCAACTTCTTAACAGATGTCATTAAATTTTATTTTACATACCATTTTAGTGAAGCTAGAACATCATTTCTTTTACTGGGCAATCTTTACCTATTAATTGCCGGGTTCCTATTCCTCTGGGTATAACGCCTTCAATGTGAATCACCCTCTATTTCAGTATAGTTGCCTGTGAACAAAATTGGTAGTTTGATTCATTTCTGTGTGACCTATAACCTGTTTGTAAGTATTCCTAGTACCTTAACTTTGATAAATGATTTTAAAGTGGATTTGCATGCACTATAAATAGGTAGAAAAGAATTCTCAGTCGACTAAAACAATGCTGATTTTTTATTGGGGGTTGTTACCAAAATGGCAATGTTGAAAATGTTTCAAACATATCCTGTTTAAGAAGTGCAAAGTATGTATGATGAACTTAACACTAAGTGGCATTAAATTGGAACCAGCAAGACCAAATTGCATTGTTTCTTTTGTTTTAAATATTTGATGCTCACCAGTTAACTAAACATAGAAACATAGACTTTGACTGCAGATAAGTACCGCTTGGCCCATCTAGTCTGCCCATTTCCCTACCTACAGGATAGGCCGTAGATCCTAGTTAACCAACAGCCTATTTCTTCCTACCCCCCACAAGAATTGCCTTATGTCTGTCCTATGCATTCTTGAATTCTCCCACAGTTTTAGACCCCACAACCTCCTCAGGAAGGCTGTTCCATGCATCCACTACCCTCTCTGTGAAATAATACTTCCTCACATTGCCCCTGAACCGCCCTCCTTCTATCTTTAAATTGTGTCCCCTTGTTTTTGCAAAAGTCTCTTTTTCTGAAAGATGCTATCCTCTTGGACTTTGTTGATTCCACTGAGGTAATTAAAAGTTTCTATCATGTCCCCCCTCTCCCTTCTTTCCTCAAGGGTATACATATTAAGCTCCTTTAGTCTCTCCTCATACGGCTTCTCTTGCAGACCCTGTACCATTTTAGTTGCCCTCCTCTGGACTACCTCTATCCTGTCTATGTCCTTGCGGAGATGGGGTCTCCAGAACTGGACACAGTACTCCAGATGGGGTCTCACCAACTGTCTGTACAGAGGGATAACAACTTCCTGTTTTCTGCTGCTGATGCCTCTCCCTATACATCCCAGTATACTCCCAGCCCTCCCTACTGCCTTCTCACATTGCTTGCTAACCTTAAGGTCATCTGATATGATTACCCCCAGGTCCCTTTCCTTTTTTGTTGTTGTTACTACCTCCCCACCCATTGTGTATTCTTCCCCTGGGTTCTTGTTTCCCAGGTGCATTATTTTGCACTTCTTTGCATTGAATCCTAGCTTCCATACTTCTGTCCACTCCTCCAACCTTGCCAAGTCCCTTTTCATCCTTTCCACGCCTCCTTGTGTATCAACCCTGTTGCAGATCTTTGTGTCATCTGCAAAAGGCATACTTTTCCTTCCAGTCCCTCTGCAATGTCACTGATGAAGACATTAAAAAGGACTGGACCCAATACTGAACCCTGCGGTACCCCACTAGTAACCCCTCTTTCTTCAGCGTGGACTCCATTTACAATTACCTTCTGTGTCCTGTTGTGCAGCCAATGTTTTACCCAGGCTACCACCCTGGAACCCACTCCCAGACTGGTTAATTTGACTATTAATCTTTTGTGTGGGACTGTGTCAAATGCCTTGCTAAAGTCTAGGTAGGCCATGTCCACAGCCCCTCCCTGGTCTACTACTTTGGTCACCCAGTCAAAGAAATCTATTAGATTCGTCTAACATGACCTTCCCGCTGTGAATCCATGCTGCCTTGGATCCTGTGCTCCATTGGCTTCTAGGTACTCAACTATTCTTTCCTTCAGAACACATATTCAAATATTAGCTACCACACTATTACTGGCACCTTTGTTAATCAATTGACTCTCCTAGATGGGGATTAACTTACTTATTTATTTACAGTTTATATGAGGTTGGAAAATCCTAATGTACAGTATGATGGTTCAAACTATTGTATTATGGTAAATGAAATTTTAAAGAACAATAAAGTTAAAAATAAATGAAATAGCACAATTGAAATCATAAACAAAACGAGGATTTGCAATTCTTCTTTTCAATAGCAGAGCCACAGCATGCTTCTCAGTTCCCACAGAAATACTCCAAAAATCTGAAATGCATTTCGGAAGTGGAACTGCCATTTTACAGGAATTCTCTAGGGGAATTCCATATTCTGTACAGCTCTATGAGAAAGTACTTGCTGCTTGATTAAGTAAGTAATAAGTCATGACAGGGTGTGCATTACAACATTTTAATGCTCGCTCCAGGGCTGTAGTGAGGCACAAACTGAAAGCTGAGTGTCCTTGCGTCCCTGGGAAGTGCATTAACATCATGTAATGCACACCCTGGAGTGGCTTATCACACTTATAAAATGGTTTGTTCCTATTGTAAGTACTTATGATTTTATAAGTAAGTAATACTAACAAAAATTGTTTAAATGTAGACAAAATAGAAAACATTTTATTTCTGAATAAAAAAGTCCTTGTTTTGTGTTGTAGTTTGGATGTGAACATTGTAGTCATCTCAAGTCGGCAGGTGGTGCTGAATACCAGTTTTCCCTGTCCTGTGCTTTTTAGCCCTGCTGTTTATGCTCAGTTTTTGTTTCTGCAGTGTTGAAAAAGACCAGCCCCCCCAGCACTGTAAAGGGACAGCAGAACATTATGGAAAATGTCCTGTCCCTCCCTCCCCCAACCCAGCACTGAACACAGGTGCCAGTCCGAGATTTGTCCTTTTTTCTTCTCCCTGCACTGTACAAAGATGTGGCACAATTGAAGCCATCATGTTGCTGGCTCCATGATCAAACCCACCATGCAGTCAGCTCCCCAGTCAAACCCACCATGCTGTCGGTTCCCCAGTCAAACACACCATTCTGTTAGATTCCTGATTGTCAACTGCTGGAAGTCACACATCTTTCTGCTCTCCTGGCCCCACAGGACACTAAAATTGGGGCCAGGGAGCACACTGAATTAATCTTGTTTCTGTGACCAGTGCCACATGGATTGTTGCTCTCCTGACCCTCAAGAATCCACAAACTGGGCTAGGGAGCTAAATATAACAGCAGCCAATTTTTTTGATGTACTGTACAGAGCTGTGTGATCACTAGCTCTCCTGGCCCATGCAAACTCTAGAAATGGAGCTGGGCAGCATGGTAATGGGATTTGGTAGTTTTTCTTCACTGACGATGCTGCATGGTGAGTTGCTGTCCCACTACTCCCCCCACCCCACCCCCATGCACCACCAGGACTGCAGAGTTCAGCAGCTACTAACCGGCTATGTTGAGGTCAATTTTGTTTTGTTTTTACCAAAGGATTTTATCAAATGGTGGTATGAGTCTGAAAGTGGCTTCTACTTATGTATGATGGTGGTGGAGTGAGTAAAAACAGTTGTGTTTTATGTACAGGCCACAGAATTTTGTTTGACCACTCCAGAAGACATATTCTTTAATTAACTGGTGGAATATGTTGTACAATCTGCTGTGAGTCTGGAAGTCCTGTTTGTATTTAAAAAGGTTGTAAGCAGTTAATGAAAAATTATATGTAAATATCAGTCTAGTAAAATGTAAATTTTCAAGATTGGGCTACTGGATTGTTTTACTTTTATTTTGGAGTGCAGTGATATACTAATTTGCCATATGAACAAAATAGTGCACTCTATGATTTAAGTCAAGGAGGGAGATGATCTCCTAATCAAACCCTGGCTAGGATTCAACAGTTAATATACTGTATCTTCCTTATGTTTGTAACACATAAAAAGGGAGCATGTACCAGGAACAGTAAAATTACAGGCCTCCTTTCGGCTTCTTTTTAGCGCAAATAGAACAAAAAACTCTTATTGGGATTTCTGTCAAATCTTTAGCTTGATTTATTTAATATATCATGATACAAGACATATAGACCTGCCCCAGCCCCAACACAGCCAGCCACCAAAAAACGCAGTGCTTCACCACACAGGCTTCCTCAGGGGGAGTGGTTTCAACATCACATAGTGAATTTAAATACCCTTATAAACAGGTGCAACCTATTACTTTTCACCATTTTCCCATGAACAATTCATCATTAGAAATAGATAGCATAACACTTAGTAATATAAATTACATGGATAGCTAATTTAACCTTCTGGCAATCATTCTTTGCTAGAGAATTCTGGCAATTATGGTTAAAATGATTATAAATCTATTCAAAATACTTCTTATCAAACCTTTTGCTTTAATTTACTGATCTTTAAATTCTTTTCATTTACTATTTAATTTTTCTCTAAAATAATAATACATTTCATTAGCTTACTATCCTCTGATGCTAAAACACAGAAACTGAAAGCATTGGTGGGTACTTACCGCTCACCAGAGACAATGGGCCCGATTTTCAAAGCACCGCTTAGACTGGCTTCAAGCTGTTGCAAGCAGCAGCTTGTACCAATCATTGGTGTGCTAGGGACCTTGGACTTGATTCTCCAATGGGTGGAGTCCCGGCACCAAACTCCTGCAGCTTGTGGCAAAGTCTCTTATGCATCAATGGAACGGCACACAGAAGGGGAATGCCGCAAGCTGTGGGACAGTATTGCAGCAATGGCAGCACCCGTAAGTAGAAGGATTGCCTGCACTGTAGGGCTGATGTCTGCAGCAGTATACTGGCCCCATAACTGGCACTGATGCAGTCTGCCAGTGCTGGCATCCCTGGCTGGCATGTC
The DNA here is from genome assembly GCA_016271365.2 of Neoceratodus forsteri. NCBI lineage: Eukaryota > Metazoa > Chordata > Ceratodontiformes > Ceratodontidae > Neoceratodus > Neoceratodus forsteri. The sequence continues at coordinate 707,808,763 of CM057455.1, forward strand.
AACAGATGTCCCAGCCTCCACCCCACAGTAAGGTGGGCAGGGCACCCTGCATGCCCTACTAATGTACATAGTATGTAAGATGGCACACCCCCTTTACAGTAAGCCATGCCACCAGCAGTGCAGCTAGCCTGTGGGCCATGCCCAGCAGTGTGCTGCCACCATTAGTGCCAGTGGGCAGCTCTGCAGGATGTGGACCCTGGGTCCCAGTGACTCTCCTAGTACCACCAGTGTGGACTAGTGTGCCATGCCCAACACACCACCATGAGGGTTCCATGCAGTGCCAGACCACCTGGCTCACAGAGGACACAGCACTCAGTGCCTCTGTATGGCTGTGGGGTAGTGCCATGAATGTCACTGCAGGAGGGACCCCATTTGGCATACAGAGTGTTAGACTAGCTCACAGCTGGTCTAACTCTGGGTCAGCACTGTGGACATTGGTGCCCTTATTGAATCCCACATTAGAGGATAGGGCAGCCACTGTCTGGCTCAGGGGCCTGTGTGCCATGGCGCAGCCCCATGTTTGGAGTTGGGCTGCTGCAGGGCCTGTCTGGTGCAAGGATACCCAACCTCAATGCAACCTGTGTTCGAGAATTGAGACTACCACGTCTTTTGATGCAAGGTGCCCATTGCATCATTTCTTCTTGACTCAAGCACCTTGTGTTTGTTGGGGAACTTTGAAAATCCATTCCAGTGTGTCTCTAATGCATAAAATGGAGAACCTGGAGAATGCTTAACACTACCAAAACCTGAGATTTGTGGGTTCCCTTCCTTAGTTTGATTCATTTTTTCTGACAAGGCTGTATTTAGTTTAGGGTTTGTTGGAATAGACTTTGACCACTGATTTTTAAGCATAAGGGCCCCCATATTGAAATGGTTAATTCAGCACTAATGTGTTAGCACTGCTTTAACCAGGAATAGCATGAGCCAACACTGGCCCCAAGAACACAGCGCTGGCCTGTCAAAATAATCCTGCAGAAGATACCACTTAGCCCATGCACATGAGGGATTCTCCATGCATACAAGGTACAACCGTATAGTCAGTGGTTTCAGCAGCACTGAACAGCTGCTGTCAAAGCACTAGTTAATGCTTCTGAAACCCTGCCCTTATCCCCAAGCACAGTTGCCACTCAAGTGCCACTCTTAGCGAACTGGAACTGATAAATTTTCCCATTGGGATATAGCTCCCCCCATCACCCATCATGTATGTAGTAGTAATGCCCTGGTAGTCTAGTGGTCACTCCACCCCCTCTCGCCTGCCCTGTTTGGAGAGGTTCAGGATACTATTTTTATTGACATTTTAATTAAAACACAATGAAAACTACTTCAATGGTATTCCCTGGTTGTCTAGTGATCCTCCCACCCCTCAATCATCATGCCCTGAAAGTCCAAGAGACACCCCTCCTACCCTTCCCACTGAGGATCTTCCACCCCACACAACCCCCCCCACCTCCACTCACTGATATTGCTATAGGGATGAGAAACAGTGACCGACACAGCCCCTCCACTCAACACCTTGGCTGACCACCATCTGAAGGACAGAAAGAAACCACCCAACTACTGCAAAATGGTTCTACAGTATGCATTCAGTTGGTCCCTATTATTCATAATGAGGAATACCAAGCACTATCCTTCACTTGTGCAACAGCTCTCTAAGTCGATGGAAACATTTTCAGGGTTTAGGATATAAATGTCACAGACTGCTAACTTGAAAAAAAAATATTTTCACATTGCGAAATATCAGAAATGTTATACAGCTCTAGTTTAGTCTCAACTAAACAAAATAATAATAACAAAATAAAACTTTCATATCTTTTAACAAAGATACTTTATTCCAGGAGCAGTAATGCTGTTGAAATAAAGGCTGAAATAATTACAATTATGGGAAGTCATTGTAAGAGTAAGACTTCCACACACTTGTAATCTTATAATAGGTCCTCTACATAAAACTAACACTTCTACAGTTTGTAGAAAGTCCATTTTTCAGACTATGAGAAACATATTAAAGAACTTACAGGGAAGTACTAGAACTTGGCTACTTGTTTTTCCCAAAGGTTCGGAAAGTGGGGATGTCAAATAATATGCCCACCAAAACTATAAGAAGGATTCGGGACACCATTAATAAAGTACCAACTTGTTTTTATGTTTTTCTGGAGATTGTTAACTTTATGATCACCTCCTGGAAGAGAAAGGTCTGGAGTGGGTGGGATGGAGGGAGGGGGACAGACAGGCTGATGTGACAAATAATCAGGGTCGGGGGGGGAGTTCACTAGATCACCAGGCCAGTATACTACATTACAGGTTGGGTACTCAGGAGAGTGGGGGAAAACAGCTCTGTAAAATGCTGTCATGCTACTTGTGTGGTGGCACTGTGCTACATGCTAATGAGACCATAATTGGATGCAAACAGCCCATAGTGCCTTGCATGCCCAGTGGGCTCGTCAGCATGATAGGACTGAATATGGCTAACAGGAACCCTGACACTATCCTGTTTCAGATGCCCTAACTCAGTTGGCTCCTGTGGGCCATATTCAATTGGAGCTGTGTCAGCACATTACATAGTCACTATGCGCTCCACCAATTCAGTCCCATATTCAGACATTTATTACACTCTGGTTGGAGCATGCTGACTGTCTGAATATTGCCCCTGAGCCAACTGTGTGCTATTTGCCATAGAGCACTCCTGTCTGCATGGTGCACATGGCCAGCTTTGAATATGCGGGTCTATGTATCTTGGTGTGGCACCCTCAAAAGCCACATGGCACTGAACAAGTACCTGATGCATCTGGCCTATCTACAAAACAAGATCAAAGGCATCAAGTGAAAACCTTAACTTTGATTGCACTGTTGGTCTTTGATACTGACAGAGGCATTTCCAGAAGAGCTAAGATAAAGGCTGCATTTCAGTATGAAAATATAAACATTTATGTATGCCTAAGTCAAGCCAGATGCTGAAACTTTGCAATTAATCAATTTAGTGTGAAAAAGAGTTGTGACATGTTTTCCGTTCAATACCCTTGCCAATGTAGCCTCCCCCCCCCCCCAATGTCTAGGGGCCTGATGGAAAGTTCAGGGGAAGGGGCACCACCTTAGCAGCAGCACATCCAGAATAAGAAAGCTGGAACAAACCTGGGTCCATCTTCATCTCCCAGAAGGCGGTCACTGGGTGCAGCCTGAAACAGGGTGCAGTACATCAGCCAAACCAGAGGCTGTGGGGGCAAGATGTTAACTGGCAGCAAGGGTTAAATTCATCAAGCAATGAGAGGCCCACTACAAAGTCCATTTTAACAATAGGAAAAAATGTAATTCAAAATGCAGCATAACACATTACATACTGATCCTGGGAGTAGGAGAGGGACGTGGCTTAGAGAGAAAAAAACAGTCTTCTGTGGTACAGAGCCATGGCACCATATTTATTAATGTTAAGGCCACAATGCTGAGTTCCCAAAGAGCTGGAGTGGCTCCCTAACAAGAAATTGATGGCAGAAACACAGCCACAACCTTACCAGAACTCCAAGACCTCAACATCAGCTTGAGTCTTGGGCCTAGCGATATCTCATCTCGCGCATTCATGGTGGAAGTAAGCACAAACTGCAGCATTTCCCTCGATTTCACTTCAATCTGCCAAATCGGGCCTACTCTACCAGGCCCCAAGCATCCCAGCACATCCGGGGTGCAGGTGATCAGGGGGACTCTGAAAAAAAGCAAGAAAAACTAAACTTGCAGCTGACTGGTCTGCCTTCAGAACAGCTAGAAACAGGTGCACTAAACTCATAAGAAATGAAAAAGCAAGGTTCTTCCAAGCAGAAATTGAATCTGGGTCGAGCTACTCAAACAAATTCTGGAAAACCCTAAAGGATATTGAAGGCTACTCTCCAGCAAACTCTTTTCTGCAAAAAATCACAGTAGGAGGTGTAACAACCACAGAGAAACACTCAATCTTAGAACTTTTAGATGCACACTTTGCCACAGCAGGCTTAGCCTTTGACTCTTCACCCACAAATAATCGTAGAACACAGTTAAGTGCTCAGCAGCCTAAATGGCTTAACCTCAACCAACAAAAACCTGAAGCTGTATTTATCTTTCACCCTGTCACCGTAAAGCAAGTTGAGGATCTGCTTCTGGCCCTCGACACCAGGAAAAGTCCTGGTGCGGATCTTATAGAACCATATTTCCTGAAACTAGGTTACTACATTTTAGCTGCCCCAGTTACACGTCTGTTTAATTTGTCACTTTCGCAGGGCTCTATTCCAACAATATGGAAAACAGCACAAGTAATTCCCCTCTTCAAGTCTGGTGATACCAGTAATTTGAATAACTATTGTCCAATTTCACTTCTCCCTATCCTATCCAAACTATTGGAAAAAGTAATGAATACTCAACTCAGGCAACACCTTGAGAACCATAATTTACTTAACTCGGTACACTCCTGATTCAGACCTCATCATAGTACAATCTCTGCACTTGCCTAAGTCACCAACGACTGGCAGATGGCACTAGATGACAAAAAGTTTGTATACTTCCTGTTCCTAGACCTAAGTAAAGCCTTCGATACAGTGGGCCATAGAAACATAGACACATAGAATTTGATGGCAGATAAGGACCGCTTGGCCCACCCAGTCTGCCCATTTCCCTACCTGATGGATAAGCTGTAGATCCTAGTTAACCAGCAGCCTACTTCTTCCTACCCCCACCCCCTCGAATTGCCTTATGACTGTCCCATGCATGCTTGAAGTCCACCACAGTTTGTGACTCCACAACCTCCTCTGGAAGGCCGTTCCATACATCCACCACCCTCTCTGTGAAAAAATACTTCCTTAAATTACCACTGAGCCGCCCTCCTTCTATCTTCAAATTCTGCCCCCTTGTTTTTGCACACCTCTTTTTTTGAAAGATGCTACCCTCTTGGACTTTGTTGATTCCCTTGAGGTACTTGAAAGTTTCTATCATGTCCCCCCTCTCCCTCCTTTCCTTGAGGCTATACATATTAAGCTCCTTAAGTATCGCTTCATATGTCTTCCAGTGCAGACCCTGCACCATTTTAGTTGCCCTCCTCTGGACAGCTTCCTTCCTGTCTATGTCTTTGCAGAGATTGGGTCTCCAGAACTGCACGCAGTACTCCAGATGGGATCTCACTAGCTGTCTGTACAGAGGGATAATAATTTCCTGTTTTCTACTGGTGATGCCTCTCCCTATGCATCCCAGTATCCCCCCAGCCCTCCTTGCTGCCCTCTCACATTGCTTGCTTACCTTTAGGTCATCTGATATGACTATCCCCTGGTCCCTTTCCATTTTTGTTTTTGTTAGTATCTCACCCCCCATTGTGTACTCTTCCCCTTGGTTTTTGTTTCCCAGGTGCATTACCTTGCACTTCTTAGCTTTGAAACTAAGCTGCCATACATTTGACCATTCCTCTAACCTTGCCAAATCCCTTCTCATCCTTTCCACTCCACCTTGTGCATCAACTCTGTTGCAGATCTTTGTGTCATCTGCAAAGAGACATACTTTTCCTTCAGTCCCTCTGCAATGTCACTTATAAAGACATTGAAGAGGACTGGTCTATCTGAACCCTGCGGTGCCCACTACTAACCCCCTTTTTTCAGAGTGGACTCCATTTACTATTACTCTCTGTGTCCTATTCTCAAGCCAATTCTTTACCCAGGCTGTCATCTTGGGACCCACTCCCAGGCTGGCTAACTTGTATATTAATCTTTTGTGTGGGACTGTGTCAAATGCCTTGCTAAAGTCTAGGTAGGCCATGTCCACAGCCCCTCCCTGATCAACTACTTTGGTCACCCAGTCAAAGAACTCTATCAGATTTGTCTGGCATGACCTTCCTGCTGTGAATCCATGCTGCCTAGGGTCCTGTGCCCCTCTGGCCTCAAGATATTTAACAATTTTTTTTACTTCAGAAGTGATTCCATCATTTTCCCTACCACTGAGGTTAAACTAACAGGTCTGTAGTTTCCTGCTTCTGCCTTGCTCCCACTTTTGTGAATGGGAATCACATCTGCCCTCCTCCAGTCCTCGGGTACCACCCCATCCTCCCATGATTTGTTAAAGAGGGTAGTCAGTGGTGTCACTAGTTCTATCCTTAGTTCTTTTAGAATTCTGGGATGAATCCCATCAGGGCCCATTGCTTTGTCCACCTTCAGTTTTAAGAGTTCTTTCAGAACCCTTTCTTCTGTAAATGGGCTGGTATCAACTTCTGTATCCAGAGTGTTTCTACTGTTTGTTTTAGGTACCTCCCCCTCTTCCTTTGTAAATACTGAGCAAAAATATTTGTTTAGTATCTCTGCCTTTTCACAGTCACCTCTGCCCACCATCCCTCCCTTTATTAAGCCTCACTATCCCTCCCTTGGTCTTCCTTCACTTCCTGATGTACCTATAAAAGGTTTTATCCCCCTTAACTGAGTTGGCTATCTTTTCCTCGGTTTGGGCCTTTGCTGTTCTGACTGCCTTCCCAGTTTCCTTTTGCTTTAACTGATACAGTTCTCTGTCCTGTTCCTTCTGTGATTCCTTGTACTTCCTGAATGCTTTCTTTTTCTCTTGAACCTTCACTGCCACTTCCTTTGAAAACCATAGTGGTTTCTTACCTCATTTTGTTTTGTTTCTTTGCTTTACACAAAGGCTTGATACCTCTGTGATGGCAGTTTTTATTATTCCCCACTGTTCTTCCACCCCTCCTTCCTGCCCATTTGCTAGTGCATTCCTTAGGCACTCACCCATTTTGGCAAAGTCAGCCCTCCTAAAGTCCAGTACTTTTGTCTTTGTATGGCTAGACTCTATTGGTGTGTTTATTGTGAACCGTACTGCTCGATGGTCGCTAGTTCCCAGATGGCTACCCACTTCTACATCTGTGATCCTCTCTTCATCTCCATTTGAGAGAACCAGGTCTAAGATTGCTCCCTCTTGGGTGGGCTCCAATACTAGTTGTCTAAGGCATGCCCCCTGTAGGGCATCTAGAATAACCCCACTCTTAGAAGTGGCTGCTGCAACTGCACTCCAGTTAACATCTGGCATATTCAGATCACCCATCAGCAATATCTCCCCTTTTTCTGCCATTCTAAGTATACTTTCTATCATTTCCTTGTCCATTTCCTCCCCCTGAAAGGGTCTGTATACAACCCCTGTGCGGATTGTGGTGCCATTGCGGTCTCCAAATTTACCCACAGTGCTTCTTCTCCTCCTGTTTACCCTTTTGTTCTGTTGCTTTGATTTCTTCCCTTATCTAAAAGCTACTCCTCCTCCTCTTTTACCTCCCTGTCCCTCCTGTAGATAGTGTATCCTGGTATGTTTACATCCCAGTCATGGTTTTTGTGTACCATGTTTTGTGACTGCCACGATATCCAGATGTTCCTTCTCCATCAAGGCCACTAATTCAGGAAGCTTGTTACTCAGACTACGGACATTGGTACTCATTGCTCTCCATTTTTGATGGCTTCACCTTCTGTTGCAGCATCCCCCACTGACCTTTCTACCTTGGTCTTTTTCTTATTTAGTACCCTGTTTTGTAGGGGGAGGCCGGGATTTTCCTGCTGCTTATCAGTGCCTCCCCCCTTGCCTAGTTTAAAAGCTTGTCAATGAAGCATTTAAACCGATTGCTCAAAAGACTTGTTCCCTTCCTGGACAGATGCAGACCATCCTGCCAGTATAGGCCATGACCTGCTTCTGACAACACTGCATATTGTTGGAGTAGATCCTCTAGCATCTAAGTGGTTTGCTAACTACCTTACAGATCGATGTCAACAAATCAAAGCAGAAGTCAACCTCTCCACCCTGAAAACTTTGCAAAGAAGAGTACCCCAAGCGTCCATCCTAGGACTGCTGCTGTTTGCCATTTATATTAACAACCTAAACGATGGAATTAAGGATGCTAGAATCCTCTTATTTGCAGATGACACAGTGTTGTATTTGGATATGCCTACTCTGGAATTGGCTTGCAAAGATCTCTAGCTTGAATTTAACCACTTGCAGGAAAACCTACTCCACTTGAGGCTGCTCTTAAATGCAAAAAAAAACAAGGCGATGCTTTTCATGCCTTCGACCCAAGTTAAAAAATCTAAAGGTGAACCCACAACTCTGCAATTACAAACACTTTTGGGTGAGCTCCTGGAATTTGTATCAAACTTTAAATACGTGGTGTATGGGTAGATGACAGACTTTCATTTTCTGATCACATTAAAAATCTAACAAAAAAACTAAAACAGAGGCTGGGTGTCTTCTTCAGGATAAAACATTTACTTACGCAGGAGGCCAAAATACGTTTAGTACAAACCACCTTTCTACCCCTTCTGGACTATGCGGATATTTTGTATAGCCATGGTCCTAGCTTGGCTTTAGGGAAACAAGATACTCTCTACCATTGAGCAATCAGATTTATTACTGGTGTCTCATGTTCCATCCATCACTAAACCCTTTATTCTATGTTAGGCTGGAGTTCTCTTTCTTGCAGATGCAACCGAAACACAATCCTTTGGACTCTTAGAGCTATTTCAGGCAAACTACCTAGATACATCTCTGACTGTCTTCCAATCTGCCAGGTAGGGAGCTACCCACTTAGAAGCCTTTCTTATCCCAAAGGTCAGAACCCACTTTGGAAAAGCAGCCATAGGTCACTCCCTCCCTGTTCTCTGGAATAACATGCAAAAAACCCTAAAACTCATATTACCAGTAAAAATATCCTTATTTAAAAATCTTTTTGCAAGGGCATTTAAGGAAGCATGCAATTGTCTTCATTAACTTATTCACTTTAGCACTCCTCTCCATTTAAACACTCGCCTTGTGTGAGCCCTACACTGTGAAAATTGTATATATTGTACCTATGATATGCCAACTATATTTTAATGTATATATTGTAAATTCTGTATCCAGCTACTCTGTATCTTTGTCTGTGTGCTTGTTTATACTTCCATTACTTTGTCGTGAATTGTAACATTTATCTGACCAGGTCCACCTTGCAAATGAGTTGTCTCAATGGTGTTTCACCTGGATAAATAAAGATTGATTGACTCACCGGCCAACCTCTTTGTTCCCTACAGGCCATCTTCACTCCAACGGAGTTCCACAAGGGTAAGGGAAGGCAGGCTGCCACCACCGCACGCCCCACGACATAAGCTGCCACTACTACATCGTCCCCTCCAACTGAGACACCATATCTAGCACTACATCAAAACCGGAACTAGGCCTACCCCACCCTGGTGCCACAGTGCACGCAGATGGGCACTTCATTTCCCAGGACATGGCTCTCAAACACAATAGGCCCACCTCCAGACATGTCGCAGTCCCCAACACCGGACTTCGCTTCCCAGAATGGACTACCCCAACAACAAATGGCTTAGTCCAAACTGGGCCGGAGCCGATAGCCCTGGCTCACTGTGCATCTCGATTCTCTCTCCTGCTGGCCTCTCCCAACCCGCCAAATAGCTTCCTTAAAGAGCTGCTGATGCCTCTAGTAAAACTTTGGAAAACATAATATTTAGACATAGTTCAAGCCTGTATTTAATTTACCTTTTATAAATTTCTCCTCTCTCTTATTTATTCCTGAGGAACTTCCCACAAAACAGGGCCTGTAACCATTTGAGATTATCTGCCCTGCAGCTTATTCCTTACTTGAAATCATAATGCTCTGTTGTGACATCACAGTAGGTTGCCATGGGAATAACTGTGATGTCACAAGCACAGTATTATGACATCAGGTTAGGAAGAAGCAGTAGGAGCTGATGAACCCTCAAGGAACAATGATCCTGCCTTTACGCAAATGACCTCAGAAAATAAATTATGGGGAAGTGGGAAAACAGTGCTGATGAGAAATATAAGCTGTACTGTGTACAAATGTTATGCTTTTCAAAGTTCTCTTGGAAGTGTCAGTGGCTCTTTAAATACTACCCTTGGAGCACTGACTCCGCCCAACCAGTGGGCGGACCAGCCCCCAAACTCCCAAAAAAGGACAAACAAGATGGAGAGGGTTACAATAATAAGCATCCCCAGAAGGGGGTGCTTATACTCTCCCCCCCCTTAAACCATTCACCTCCTGGTGAATGGGACATCTGGCTACCCCCAAGGACCAGGGTAGGATATGCACACTCTTCTTTCTGCACCCTCCTGGAGCAATACCAGCCATAGGGGACAGACCCCTAAACCTACACCCAAGGACATGGGGACCCCATTAAAACTGCACAAAACAAAGCCCAGTGCTGCTGCCACCAACATTTTTGTCACTCAAAACCTTTTTTCTGTTTTTTTAAACAAACAACATTGCCCCCAAAGTTAATACAAACAGTAAATAACAATAACATTAAATAAATAAGTGCTACAGGACAGTTAGTATTTATCCTACAATATGAGTAACCCACTCACACCACACACAACTACAGCCACATACTCACTCACACTCACAGACATAGCCCATACAGTTAATATACACACAGGAACCCCCACAGCACACACACACATATGCATACACTCTCCAACTTTCTGCTATCTCATACACTACCCCCACCTACTGAAAACCAAATGGACAATAACAGGATGATAGTCCCTGGAATATTTTTAGTCCAACAAATACAGTCCAAGATTCCCAGGGTGCTGGACCATCTTTTGATCAGAGAGATGTTCACAGATAGATAACTCCCCCCCCCCTTTATTTTTTCTTTTTTTGGTTTTTAAATACAACTATAACAACGGAAATAACAACAGCCAACAGGTGAACAGGGGGAAATTTCAGAAAGATCTCATCCATTTTAAGGAAACGTCCCAAACAAATCAGGGGCATCCCAGGACAGTCCTGCAGCACTTGCTGAGGTAGTTAGTTCATTCTTTCAGGAGTGGAATTATGACCTTCTACAGAGCAGGTTCTCCACTATGTGGAGAGTAGCACTGAGGATCCAGTTTAGTAGTCTCAGCTCCAAAGGTATTAGTGGCGACAATATAGTACTTGGTGCACTGTCCCATTAGCATTACATCCTGGATCAAAGCAAAGTGATTAAACAATGTTAGTCCAGTCCACACAGCTGAGTTACATAAAGACTGGGCCTTGATGATGGTGGCTGCAGAAGGGGGTCCTGACTGTCAGTTTCTAAGTTGGATTTTGTCCACAGCTCCCCTAAACACCCAGTTAGATCTCTTCGCCTTGATGATGTCCCATATCCATTTTGATACATAAGGATAGTCCTCCTGAGGGTACTCAGCATGAATCCTTCTGCTGACCCATCTCTCCACCTGAGACCACTCTGAGATACTGCAAACACACTGGTCTGTGGGGATATACCTTTCTCCAACTATACCCAAGAGCAGTACTTTACATTCAAGGGGTTTTCTCTCAGAAGAATGCACAGCTGGGGCAGCCTTGGAGTGCTATCGGGCAGCGTTAAGCATCGGCGATGATAGGGCTATGGGATGGCATGCTCTGCATACTGGTCTTTAAAAGCCAAAGGTGATAGCTGCTTTCCATGGGGTGACACGGTGGGGGTCTACGTTGTCAGAATTGCTAGAACTGTTCTTTTCTACTTCGGCCTCTGCTGACTCTTTTACAGTGGCAGGAATACTACGACCTGAAGAGCTGAAGGCCCTGGCAATGATGAGGGCAAGACCTGACTGCTTGGGCCAAGAGGAGCCAGACAGCTTTTCAGTTCTCCCATGCCTCTCCCTCTGCCATGGGGAGGCTCAGGAGCCTTCGGTGGAGAAGGGCTGGTCAGACATCTAGGCTCACTCTCTGCCGGGGTATCCTTAGGCCTAGTCTCTGGCACAGACATCTCTGAGGGGATGGTAGGAGATCTCATGTTATCCCAGTTCTCCACACCACCCATAGCAGAGATGGTGGTAGTTCCAAGTGACACAGATGCTGACCAAGGCCAAGGAGGCAAATAAGGAGATACAGTGTAAACATTTGCCATGGGTGGCACACCACGAGAACATGAGGTACACACAGGCAGCTGGGCCACTTCTACCCCCTGGTAGCTACAACTCACACACTTTTCAAATGGGGGTGCCTTCCCTACATTACTTCACAACCATGACAGTAGTGACTCTGGGACTGTCACTGTAGGATCAATATCTTGAGGAGCTTTAGCCATCTCACCCAGTTCACAGTGCTGATAGTACACATCCGACCTCAAAATGGTGGCTTCAGTCCTTTCACCCACAAACCCCTCGCCTGTTACCAGCCAATCTGCTGTGCCCACAGAGTCAATAGCATGGAACTGACCATGCAAACCAACTTCCACTCTGGTGCCAGAAGAAGAAAAGACATGAAGCACTAATTCAAGATGGTGGGACCAAGAAGCAATGCAATCAAAAAACCAGGCCTAAGTCCACTACCTGATACTGCAGCAGCCTTCCAAAAGCCAACTTGCACCCCAAAATCTTGATCACGGATGAGGCCCCATATTGTAGCCTCCCCTTCTGATGTCTAGGGGCCTGATGGAAAGTTCAGGGGAGGGGGCATCACTTTTGCAGAAACACATCCAGAATAAGAAAGCTGGCACACACCTGGGTCCATCTTCATCTCCCAAAAGGCGGTCACTGGGAGCAGCCTGAAACAGTGTGAAGTACAGCAGTCAAACCAGAGGCTGTGGGGGCAAGATGTCAGCTGGCAGCAAGGGTTAAATTCATAAAGCAACAAGAGGCCCACTCCAAAGTCCGTTATAAAAATAGGAAAAAAAATGTAATTCAAAATGCAGCATAAAATATTACATACTGCTCCTGGGAGCAGGGAGCACAGCTTTGAAGGAAAGAACAGTCTTCTGTGTCACAGAGCCATGGAGGCATACTTATGGCCATTAAGGCCACAATGCTGAGTCCCCATGGAGCCGGAGTGGCTCCCCAACTAGAAACTGATGGCAGCAGCACAAACTCAGCCTTAATAGAACTACTAGGCCTCAACATCGGCTCAAATCCTGGGCCTAGCAATCTCTCCTCTCGCATATTCACAGTGACAATAAGCACAAACTGTAGCTCCTCCCTCAATTTCACATCAACCTGCCAAATAGTGCCTACTCAACCGTGCCCCCGGCATCCCAGCACATCCGTGGTGTGGGCGACCAGGGGGACTCACCTGACAACCTCTTCACTCCCCTCAGGCCATCTACAGAGTGCCACAAGGTTAAGGTAGGTGATCTGCCACTACCACACTCCCCATGATGTAGGCTGCCACCACTATGCTGTTCCCTTCACCCGAGGCTCCATGCCTGGGACTACATCAAAACTGGAACTAACTGGAACTAACTGGAACCAGGCTACCCAACCCCGGTGTTGCAGTGCTCCCAAACACAACAGGCCCAGCTGCAGACAAGCCACAGTCTCCAACACTGGCCTTCACTTCCCTGAGTGGAATACCCCAACGACGAACCTCTGATCCCGAACTGGGCCAGGGCTAATGCAACATGCCCCAGCCTACTGTGCATCTCCATTCTCTCTCTCTCTCCCATCGGCGTCTTCCAACCTGCCAAATAGCTTCCCTTAAATACTACCATTGGGGCACTGGCTTCATCCAACCAGTGGGCAGGCCAACCACAAACCTCCCAAAAAAGTGAAAACAGGGTGGAAAGGGTTACAGCAGTAAGCATCCCCAGAAAGGGGTACTTACACCAATTCTGAGTGATCTGGAGCAAACAATGCAAAGTATTTTTTGATAGTGTGTGTCTGAGGCCACAAGAAGAACATACCCTCTCACAGGCATCAGACATGACTCAATATGACAGCAATATTTTTCCCAGGTTATAACCAACATTTAAGCTACTGTTTCTTAGAATTCATGATGTTAAAGCAGTTTCCTGAAATTCTTTCTGCTTTGTACTTATTATTGGAACCTTGGGCAACAACAAAACATGTAAACCTTTCCATTCTTTTTCCTTAGTTTTAGGAGAGGTTTTATCCCATTATATATACACTAGATGCATTGTTGAGTAATGTTTCCATTGCAATAAGGTTAGAAAAGTATGCCATTGGCAAGTTTTGTCCAGCTTTGCATTAGGACCTAAAATGCAGATAGATTGGCTTTGGTAAATCATCTTCCAATGTATTGATTATCATGAGATAAAGCAGACTATAAATTGTGTGTGGGGGGGGGGGGCCTTGAGGTCAACTGAGCGGAATGAAAAAATTCTGAATTTGTGGAATTTTGATGGCATTCCATTTCACAGAATTTCAGCAGACTTTCACTGAATTTTTGAAATCTATTAATTTGGTCATAACTTAGCTGCCAATTGGACTAGAGTTCTGCAATTTAGCATAATTATTTTCTGATAGGTGCTATATTAGTGTGCTGAATATCTTGCTATTAGGATGCATAGGGCCTGATTCTGAAAGCCCACAGACTGATAAAAGGTGCCTGAGCCAAACATCAATGACACAAATGGCACTATGTGTCATAAATTGCAGCATTCCCAATTCTGAAACGTGGTCTGCTTTGGAATGGGAAGCCACAGCACCACACTTGCAATCAACATCGGGGTACACTAGGTTGCAAGGGGGCATGCGCCACAGCAGGGCTGCTACATCCCCTTTTTTCAGATTCTAAAAGCCCTGCTGTGACCGTAGCTAGGGGCTCAACTTAGACCAGCCAGGAGGTGGTCTAAGCCCCTTGTGCCAGTGCCACACACTGTGGTAAGTTCGGGGGGAGAGCTACGTGTGGGGTCAGGAGACAGGAGGGACACAGGGGTCATAGGGTGAGTCAGGGAGACAGTAGGGAAGTACAGGATTGCTGTGACACCTGATGGGGTGCATATGCCTCTGTATTTATTACAGTGCATTCTGATGTACCACATAATGATTCTGTAGATACATTATTGGACAGTACAACTGAAACACAGCCATGGAGGGGCAAGTGCTATTTCCAAATAGCACCATATTTATGTGGAACACAGCAGACTGCAAAACTGTCTAGTCTGCTGTGTTCTGTTTTAATATGATGCCATTCAGAAAAAGCACTTGCCCCTCTGTGGCTGTGCTTCAGTTGTACTGTCCGATAACGTATCTACAGAATCATTATGTGATACAACAGAATGGTACAGTAATTAATAAAGAGGCACATGCACCCCACCGGGTGCCACAGTAATCCCTTACCTCCCGCTGTCTCCTCAACTCTCCCTATGCACCTCATGCCCCTTTAGCCCAAGGCTCACTCCTGGCAAGTGGATGACCCCCTCAATGCTGGTCCTTCCTATGTTGTGCCAGCGGGGGGGTGCCAGATCTCTGTGGTATTTCTTGTAGGTGTGCCAATGGTTTGTCACTGTTGTACACCTGCGGCACACCCAGGGATTTCAGAGCCAGGACCCTGATTTTTGCAGAACCTGGGACAGGGTCCCTGGGGCACCTGGAGATTTCCACATACCTGGAGTGATGCAAATTGCATTGCTCCAATGGATCATCGAGAATTGGGCCCATAGTCTTGAAATTAAAGGTACTCAAAGTCTGTCATTCAAATTTTTATGGGAAATTTCATGCCAACTTTTATCTGTATATAAGACAGGTACCTGTGAAGCTAGAAATCTGAAACTGGGTACATACTGTTTACAGTATAACTGTAGTAATAACTCATATACCGGCAATATTTTATAACATTTTGATGAATGTTTTCAAAATTATACTAAACTGAAATCTAAATTTTGCCAAATGTCTGGCTACTAATAGCATAGCCCCCTTTAAAGCTTGAGACTTAACATTTAGTGCACATAACCATGTTGCAAGTTTCTCTAAACCCTTAAATTGTGGATATATTTAGATAAGAAATGTTCAACTTCGATGGAAAAGACTGAAAATGTTATTTTGAATTAATATTGGGCCATCCATACCTCAATTGCCTTTTAGTTTAGGACACTGACATTTAGCACTCACATGTAAGTAATCGGTACCTGTATACCTGCCAAATTTGATATCATTTGGATACATACTTTAAAAATCAGTCCAAAATAACTGAAATTTAAAATTTGGCAAAATTTGGCAGAATATTCACACAAATTCTGCACAATTCCATGGAATTGGAATAGTAATTCTGCAGGCATTCTGCTGGCAGAATTTTATATTCTGCACAACTCTAGAGTGAATATATTTTGCTTTAGCTTACTTGAGGCAGCTAGTGTTGGCATGCCACTGCCAGGGATTGGAGGGTTTAAGATGGTTTGACAGTCTGCAGCCCAATAAGACCACTGCAGTCCAGTGCTGAGCTACCATAATTAGGGCTGGGCAAAAACTGCATATTCTGCTTCTGTGAAAAATTCATGGAACTCCACTATTTCCTTGGAATTTTGCCATTGGTAAAATTTGCACTTTCTGTGGAATTTTCACCTGATTTTCAGAATAATTATGTGTATTGTGGAAAATATATAATGAACTGTGGAAATTATTTATTACAGAAAAAAACACCGTTCAGAGGTGTAATTCACAGAAAATGTATTTCGCAAGGTATGTAGTCATGTGATTTCATTAATTAGGTGGGAATTGAATTTGCGAAGCACAGTTTTTCCTTACCATTCCTATCTCTTTCTTTAGTGATACTGTTCCTCTTGTCCAAAGTTACATTTTATATGGTATAATTCAAAACTGTAATTTACTGTAGTTTCGTCAAAAATTCGGCAGTACATCCCAAAAATCTGCCATTCGCTAATATTTTCCATGGAACATGCAAAAAAATTCTGCAAGCAATGCTGTCACCTGATCTTTTTTTTTTTTGATTAGATGGGAGTCTATTGGTCAAAGTGTGAGTTACATAGCAACCATCTCTCTCTCTCTCTCTCTCTCTTCCTCCCTCCTTCTCCCCCCTTTCAAGTGACTGCTCCTCCTACTCTGCAGGTGTTGAAGGAGAAAGATCTGCAGCTCTTTGCAACTTACTTTTGTAAATCCAAAAGCTATGTTTCAAAGCACTTTGTGGCATTTCTTATTTGTGAACGTTTTTTGTGAAATCTCTGATGGCGTTTGCAGTGTTTTTCTGCAATATGATTGTTAACTTATTGATTTTAGATGTTCTGAGATATGTATGTGTTGGCACACTGGTGGGTGATGAGAGAAAATGGATCTTGTGGTTGCAGAAATGTGGGCACAAAGATGTGTTCATCACCATCAAGCAGTGGTGGTGGTGGTGGACATGGAAGTGGTGCTGGCACCCTCTGCTTAGTGTCAAATGTTCCCACAATTGGGGTGGGGGGTCTCAATCAGCTGTGGCCAGCATCAGTATTGCTAGTTTTTTGTGGGACAGGATGTAACACTAAGCCAAAAGGTAGTAATGTCTATGTCAAGCACTAAAATAACTCAGGCAAACCTGTGACAGCTGTGACAGCACTAATGCTGGACACAGGAGATGTTGGGTACTTATGGAGGTGAATGCAGCTGAAGCAGCAGTAGTGATTAAACAATGAGTTATTACATGAACAATGACAGAGGAATCCACAGATTGCAGAATATTCTGGGGTTTATGTAGGCCACTGTTTTTTTTAACTTTCTCTGTATAATCCCTTCTTGTCTTATACCTGCCTCCTTCAGGAACTCACAAGGCTCACACAACCCCCTGTACTCCTACCTGTGATGACCACCCTCCATGGAGAGAAGATACTCAGGTAAAGTAGCATTTTTAAATAATTATTTACCTCAAAGGGGCTTTTTTAAAAAAAAAAAACTGTATTCTGTCAGCATGCCCGAAATGTCATTAAAAGGACTTATTTATCTTCAAGCTCTTAAAAAGGGTTTTTATTTAAAATGTATTTATTCCTTTGTTAACTGGGTTGGTGCACTGATCCAATGACCTTCTTCAGGCATGGCCCGGGCCAGAGACTATCACATACAGAAAGATGACAGTAAGGACAGGTAAATACGCAGTGTTCTACAGTAACAAATAGCAGGCAGCATAGGGCTAGTAGCTACATGGTATCTGGCAGCAATAACTGCAGCTCAGAATTAACAGTGACAATTAAAGAGTAGTACTGAACAAAAAATATACATACTACAAAATATAATTTAAGAGTACATTTACAATTTGCAGGTAAAAGGCAGCAGACTCCTGTGCAGGGTGCTGGCCAGCAAGCCAGTCTCTAGGTAGGAGAAGAAGGAGATGGCATGGGGCAATGGAGGCCTAGACAGATTGTGCAGGAGCACTAGTAGCCTGGGAACAGGAACAGGTCATGCAGAACAGGAAGTTGATTTTTAGTTGGGGTGGAAATTTAGTGGGGGGTTGATGGAACAAAGTGTGGGAAGCAGGAGGTCATTCCAGAGGGAGGACCCCGCAATAGAGAAGGCCCTTTGACCCATCCTGGTGGCAAAATGTGGATGGACAAGTTGGAGGTGGGACGAGTGGCAGAGATTGCAGCTATGAGTCTTGGAACAGACTAGACAAGATAGAGGGGGTATGAGGGGCAGTGGATGGTGTCCCCAATGGTCCAGGCCAGTATATAGGAGTATCAGGCTTTAGTGGGAAGCCAAAGAAGGGAATGGTAGAGAGAGCAATGGTGCATGAAGAAAGGGGTGCAAAGGATGCAGCAGCAAATCTGGCCAGTCTGTGTGCCCTTAGACCTTAAAAGGACTTGATAGTCACTAGGCCCTGATGAGGACTTTAATACCAGCCTACAGTTCTTAATAAGACCTTAGCTCTCAAGCCTGGGAGCATTTTTATTTTTCATTTTTCATAATGATTTTTCTCCTTCCTGCCTGTATTCACTCTGTTCATTAAAGGATTCACTAGCCCGCAAGCTCTGAAAATTTATATAATAGCAGACTGCATTCCTTAATCCTTGAAAAGTTTTTTTTTTATGATTTTTCTCCTGCCTGCCTACCTACATGTCTCTAGTCCTTAAAAGGACTCTTGTTAGCTCCTAAGCCCTGCAAAGGGTTTTTTTAAATGAATTTGATTCTTGCTTGCCCTGATAGGAGGCAGTATTTTGCAGTGGTTTAAGGATCTGAGCAGTGGTTTAAGGATCTGAGCTGCAAACTTGGAGACCTGGGTTTGAATCCCACAGCCCCCACTTGCATACTGTGTGACCCTGAGCAAGTCACTTAACTTCCTTGTGCTCCCAGGTCGCACCTGTAAATAAGCTTTCAGCTTAGTGCGTCTCTCCTGGTTAAAAAAAAAAGATACAGTAGGTCCTTATAATTATTTATTCCAAGTCTTTATAAGAGCTTTTAACTATATAGTATGCTGCACAGGTGAGGGCCCCTAAAACTCCATATCAGTAGCCCTTAAAAGGATGGTTTGTGAGTACTGATTTAAAGCAGTGTCAGTGGCTCAGTAGGTAGCACACTCGCCTCTGAGGCCGGGAGATCAGAGGGCTGTGGGTTCAGTTCCCACATCTGGCACTTGGGTTAATATCCCAGTACTGACACTGTAGTGCAGCATAAGAGGGGTGCTGCACTTCTGAGGTGCCGTCTTTCGGATGAGATGTTAAACCGAGGTCCCATCTGCCTGGATTGGTGGTAGTTCAGGTGGATGTTAAAGATCCCATGGCATTTATCGAAAAGAGTAGGGGAATTTTTTTTTATTGGAAAACTTCAGAACAAAATAAACAAAATTGTATTACATCATACAAAATCATAAGAACACCTGAAAGCAGAAATAAGTATTACAACATATATGAAATTTTAACAGAAATGATCCTTATTTGTTCAAAAAACCCCAACCCACCCCCATTAAAAGAGTAGGGAAAAATATTTTAATTGAGAACTTACAATAAATAATAATGACTATATTCATCTGTATACAAAAACCGGAACAGGAAAAAGAAAAATGGCAATAAAAAAACAACAATGTAATGATACGTTTCTAAAACTCAAATAATTCAAATTCTTATACAATTATCCCGTATCAAGCCAATGTAAAAGTTTCCAGTATTTTCGGAAAATATTAGATGGAAGATGCCTTTTCTCCGCAAAATATATTTTTTGTACAGTAGAATGAATTTTCCAAAATAAGTGATTTGGAGAAATAAATTGTTGTTGCAAAGACCAAACACTTCTTGCTTGCCAAATATGATACTTAAAGCAAGCTAAAATAACAAAAATGGTATCCGAAAAATATACACCCCATGATACTGGTAATATTCCAAAAAATAATATATCTTCAGTAATATCCTGAACAGGAAAATGTTTCCACTGAAGGGAAACGAATTCCCAAAAATCAAGAATATAGGGACATTCGAAAAATAAATGTGGAACAGTTTCTATTTGTGTATAACATACATTAGATCTCGGACATCCTCTAACTGATATCTCTTTATGTTTTAAATTTCCTTTTACATTTAATTTTAAATGAGCTGTAAGCCAAACCACATCCCACATATAAGCAGGAGTTCTCTTGGAAGTAAGCATATCACTAATTTGAGATATTTTAGTGCTAGAAAATACCGAAAAATGTGATGGAATTAAAAAAGATTCCATAATTTTCCCATATAAAGTTTTTCTATTATATAATTCTAAATGCACTTTACAAAGCCCCCATGTTTTGATTTTGGAAAAACAGGGTTTGAAATGTATAGGAAGAACCTCTAAGGATACTTGTTTAGGAAGACAGCTGCCGGATTCCCACTGTAATAACCAAGACGCTACTGTCTCCCATACCCAACTATACCAAATTTTCTCATCTCTTCTTAATAGAGGACATCAATTTTTTGACACAAATAAAGAGAAAAAGAAAACAATGGGGTTTATCATCCTAATCCCTCCCAACTTAAAATCCTGATATAATACACCCCTCTTAATCGGGTTTAGTCTACTCCCCCAAATAGCAGAAAAGAATATACCATAGAGTGTGGTATCAAGAGAAAGTGGAGTCAGAAATAAAGCTCCCAAATATAAAAACATACTCAATAAATAGGTTTTAACCATATATACCCTTTTCTTTTTTGACATTCTCCATTTATTCCAAGTATCCACCTTAGATTTAGCTAAGGACAACAAGAGTTCCCAATTATAAAAAGCAGGGTCTTCCATACCCCAATACACACCTAATATCTTCCCAGGACCAACACAAATCGGAATATTTGGAGTAAGCATGTTAATAGAAACATCTAAATTTAAACGAAAATACTTACTTTTGGAAAGATTAATTCTTGAGCCTGAAACCTCCGCATATGCCAATAACAAGGCATCTGTGGCTTGTCACGATGGGAGATCTGCCAAAGTGAGACAGAGATCATCAGCATAGGCAATTGTCTTTATTTCTAAACAAGTACTACTAAAGGACAATCCCCCAATGTTATCATTAGCATTTATCGCAGAAATAAGCGGTTCCAAGGATAGAATATACAGTAAAGGGCTTAGAGGACAACCTTGTCTAACACCCCTGGTTACCAAAATAGAATCAACCAACCATCCATTTATGAGAGGGGTGGCCAAAGCTTTATTATAACATGTCTTCAGCTAAGAGATGAAAGGTTTCGGAAAGTTCATGCTTTCTAGGCAAAGCCATAAATATGTATGAGAGACACTGTCAAAAGCTTGTTTTTGATCCAAGCTAAGTAAAAAACCCATAAGGTCACCCGAGTGACCTCTAGAAAAAATCTCCCATAAAAGAATGAGACCATCTTGTATTGATCGTTCTGGAACTGAACAAAATTGGGTGGGATGAATTACAGTTGTCAGACAAAGGGATAAACGATTACTAAGGATCTTTGAAAGTATCTTGTAATCACTATTCAAAAGAGTAATAGGTCTCCAGTTATTTAAATCTGTCTTATCCCCTTTTTTATGTAAAAGAATAACTATACCTTCATACATACTGGGAGATAGCAGGCCCAGATTCAAACTATATGTGAAAAACTCTGTCAATTCTGTTAAAAGGAAAGGCAACAGAAGTTTATACATTTCGTTCGGTAGACCATCAGAACCAGGAGTCTTATCTGAAGGGGAATTTTTAATAACAATTTCCACTTCCTTACTTGAAATCGGTTGCAACAAAGTATGAACTAAAGAATCAGGAATTTTCTTTAAGGAACAAGAGAGTAACCATTCAACTACATCTGATTGAGATGGGTTTGGTTCTGCTGAAAACAAA
Organism: Neoceratodus forsteri; assembly: GCA_016271365.2. NCBI lineage: Eukaryota > Metazoa > Chordata > Ceratodontiformes > Ceratodontidae > Neoceratodus > Neoceratodus forsteri. The sequence goes on from CM057455.1 coordinate 707,830,730, forward strand.
CTATAAAGCTGTGTATATACTTCTTTTAGAATGTCATCTTTTCCAAAAATACACTGTCCTGAGGATTGTTTCAAGGACTTTAAATCTTTTTTTTGTCTAGACGTTTTACAAAAATCAAAAGGGTTTGTATGTGCTCTAAAACCACTAAGGCCAAACCTCTGCTCATGTTGTAAAGAGGACATACGATTATATTGTAGCTGCGTTAAGTGATGTTTTAGAGAGTGAAATTCCAGCTCATCATAAGGCTGACCTTTTATCATACAATTTTGAAAAACCAGCAATGAATTTCGTGCTAAAAGATAATTCCTAGTTTTGTAACTACCCAACAACCTACCTATTTTTTTGAAATAAACCTGGAAATCCTGTTTCGTGTCTTCCCACCATGTATGTTTATCATCATAGAGAAAAAATACTGATTGCCTGGCTTTAATAATCGCTTGGAAACCTTCCCTGACCATGGGAATGTCTAATAAGGACATATTTAACTTCCAATAACCCACACCTCTAGATGTATTATGGCAATTTGAAAGGGTAACACCTATAAGAGCATGATCTGATGTGGCCACTATATTAGCTGATGGATGACTGGTCTGTAATGAAGATGACACAAACCAATAATCAATCCTAGAAGATTTTTTACCTTGAAAAAAGGTGTGTGGAGCCTGAGACGATTCAGGAAATACATCTATTAAACCAGATTGGGTAATTAGGGATCTAAGGAAATGGGTATCACAATATATTTTGGAAAAGGATTTTTTGTTCCTAAAGAGTGAAATGTTAAAATCCCCCCCAAACAAAATATTTTTACAAGAAAACAGATAAGGCCGAATCTGTTTAAGTAATGCTATCCTACCAGCCTTAGATTGTGGGCCATAAATATTTATGAGCCGAAAATCTAATGAAGCCAAGGTAACATCAAGCAATAAAGCTTGTCCTGGAAAGCTATCCACAATATGTGTGACTGTAATCTCTGGGGTAGTAAAACAAATACCTAATCCAGAGCATAGATCAGTTCCACCAGACCGATAACTAGGGCCCCATATCCATGCTTCCGAAGCTGAGTTAAAATCTTGTATGGAGTATAATCTAGTATCCTGAAGGAAGACAATGTCATACTTCAAATTTGAAAAAAGTTCAAAAGTAGCCAATAACTTAAACCTGGAGCGAGATGCTGTTAGTGTTCAAACTAGCAAGTTTAATTGTATACTCAGACATAGGGTGAAAAAGGACCTAGGAGTTAAGGTACCAACTTAGCTAGTCTTGTACTTTTCCTAGTACCTTTTTGGATGTAATAGTATGTTTCTTTTTAACAGTGCTAAACATTTCCGAATCTGACTGAATACTCAAATGTGAGAAGCCAAAGAAGTGGAATCAGAGTCATGCTGCTGCCATCGTCCTGTTCTGTTAAAACTGAATATCTATTTTCGGAAACCGGTACTCCCAACACAGACGAAGCAATAATTTGTACAGAAGGTCCAGATTCCACTAAAGGGGGGGGGCATAATGTCAGACAATTTAACATTTAATGAAGTGTTTACCACTGCAGTCTTTGATAAGGTCTTGTTTTCTACCGGTTTTTCCTTACCCTCACTCAGAACTGGAAATTGTGCAGGTACAGAGGAGGAGGGGGGGATGCTTTACACCTTGAATCGGAGGCCTCTGAGATTGTACTTCTGAAGGACCAGTGACTACAGATTTAGTAGCTCTATGTACATAAAAATCTTGCACACCATAATTGGCCTCACCAGTGTTATGGGCTGCCCATGGACAATCAAAAATGCAGTGGCCTGCATCTTCGCAAAGGTTACATTTAGGTGTATTGATACACTGATTACCTGTGTGACCAACCTCCCCACAATAAATACATTTAAGTATAGAACATGAAGAACTAAGGTGACGTAAGGACCCACATTTAAAACAGCGTTTGGTTTGCCCTGGATAAAAAATAAAACCCTTATCCCTACCTATGTAAAAACAATTTGGTAGGTGCTGCAAACCCTCTGAATTCTGACGTAACTTAACTTTTATCTTCCATCCACCATTCCAAAACCCTTCAGCATCCAAAATTGGATCCGGGGTACCTTGTAAGTCACAATGTTTCTCTAACCAGAATAATATGTCAGAAATATTAACACCTTCATTTCTAAATAAAACAGTAATAACACGAAAAGGTTGCTTTGTTAGGGGAATAACCTGAAAGGGTGTCCATAAAGGATTAGTCTTAACAGTCATGTGTTTAATCCAAAAACGCTCCAGTAGTTCAGGAGACCTAAAACTAATATCAAAAGTCACTTCTCCAGGAGCATGAATGAGGGCATAAACCTCTGAGGGAGTAAAACCTTAAGACTGTTTGATTAAGGTATGACCCACATAGTACCTGTCAGGAATGGATTCTAAGCCACCCATATATCGTAACCTAACAGCATTTCTATGCTTTGCAAGCTCTGCAGGCTTTTTAAATAAGTCAGCATAAGAAGTTTTAGGGTCATTTGGTAAGTTCTGTGTCGTTTGCACATCCTGAACAGATGCTGTAGTTTCCAAAATATCTGCATTGTCTCCAAAAATCAAAGTTTTAGTACAGAAAGGATCCTGCAGTTGACTTCCTCAGTCTGGATAAGTAAAGAATTACCTTGCGCTTGCTCCTCTATTACAGCGTCTGTCCAGCTCTTGGAAGCCTCCAATTTTTCTCCTATTTTCGATGCTGACGATGATGTTAGTAAGTGGGCATGTGGCAAAAGGGTAGTTGAGGAAACCGTGGAAGTCCATTCCCCAGAAAACGACTGACTCCAACCGGCGTCTCTAAGAGCGCGCTCCGGTGACCATCCGGGACCTCCTGGCAATTCTAAGTCATCCATGGCAACCGGAATGTTTACCTCAGATGTTTCCGTATCCTTTGCGAAAACTTTAAGCTGCATGGTAGAATTTTGAGTTTCGGGACTGCGCTTTCGTTTTTTGTCCTTTTCACCCTCCGACTGTTTTTTTTTTAATTCCTCCTCCAGAAGAAATAGTTGGCGCTGTAAAAAGGTACGTTTGTTTTTTAGTTCCTGTGTAGAGTCTGAGAGAGAAACAGCGCTACTTAAAACTGGGAAAACTATGTCAGGCGTCATTGATAAACCAGTATTCTCCACCTCAGTTAACTCTGAGGCTGTAGTTGTTGACTCGACGGCAATAGCAGGCGATACTGAAAAAGTTGGCAGTATCTGTTCTCCTCCTAGAGAAACACCTGCACCGTCAGAGTCTTCCTCCTGAATGGGCTCCTCCATCCTGCTGGCGGACAGACAAACGTCACCCGCCCACAGAGTAGGGGTAATTTTTATTGAAAATAAACACATAGTATACAAACTGAATAATAAAGAACAAGAAATTATTGTCAACAATCAAAAAAAAAGGGAAGAGAAGAAAATTAACAATTCCAAAACTGGTTCAACAATATATACTGAAGTGGTACATATATCAAAATAAAAGACTTGGGAAAAAAAACAAAACACATCATTAAACCACATTCTAAACTCTTACAAATTCTAATAGAGGAGAAGGAAAACGAAGAAATATAAAAGAGGGAAAGAGGAAAAAAAGAAACAAATATAAAGATTAACTATAACCCTTATTTAAATTTAATAATATGAGAAACCCTTTCCACCACATTCTGACTTTCATAACATTAAACTGTTGAACATCCGACTGAATAATATTCTTTAAAACATTTGTAACGTAAGCCCTAAAAACTTGAACTGATGGTTTCTTTTGATATAGTACCCATTGGCATCTAGTTTGCCAGAGACAATATCTTAAACAAGCAAAAATATCTGCAAAGTACCTTTATGGAAAGACTGAAAAGAAGCCGGAAAAGACCCAATTACTAAAATATCATAAGTAAGGTAAGCCATCCAAGGAAAATTCCATGCAATAGCTAAATGATCCCATATTTTCGTGTTATTGAACAATGGAGGAAAAAATGTTCCATAGTTTCTTCTTGGTCTGTACAGTCTAAATATGGACATATTCTCTCGGTCTAGCTTTGTATTTGGCGTACCTAACATTTAGTTTACCATGTAAGGTAAGCCATTGGGTTTCCCACATAAAAACAGGTAATCTTGTATTATTCAGTTGACTTAAAATATCTTCATTATGATTTTGTGGACAATTCCTAAATTCTGGAGGATTTGGAAAAAGAGAAGCCAATAATTCTTGGTATAATGTTTTGAGGAACATCGTAATATTTGCTGTTTTGTAACCTTCCATTTAAAAAGTTTTTGTGCTGCAGGGTGAAAAAAAATTGGTAGGGCTAGGTAAGGAGAAGGTTTAGGAGCACAGTGTAACCAAGCTGTGAGATATCTGCGCAATAGACTAGTAAGAAAAGGGAAGACCTGTCCATCTGGACCATCTAGACAACTTTTTAAGGAACTGGAGAAAAAAATAGTAAAGCAAAAAAGAACCGGGTCAATCATTCCTAAGCCTCCTTTTCTTTTCTCGAGGTATGTATAACATCTCTTAACCGGATTCAATCTATTGCCCAAAGTAACTGAAAACAGATGCTGTATAGCTCAGTTTCTAGGTTGCCTGGAATAGGAAATATGGCAGCTGTATGTTGTAAACAAGGTAAAATAAATTGTTTCAAAACCTGAATCCTTTTCTCCTTATTAAACCAAATCGTTTCCATCTGAGAACTTTTGTTCAATTTTTCCAAGGACAAGCTTCCAGTTTTCTGCTGGGCAGTTTGTGGGCCAAATTGGATCCCTAAAATAGTTATAGGTTCTATTGTAAATGTGATTGAATTCAGAACAAATGGTGTTTGAAGATCCTCCTATAATTAAGCCTTTCGTTTTGAGTAAGTTCATTTTAGTGTTAGCTACAACAGCATATTCCTTAAAACTGGTAAAAAGGATTCAAGCTGGTTGATGTGCGCAAAAAACAAACAAATATCATCCGCATAAGCCTGAATGGTGAGAGATGTATCGGTATCTGAGAATTTAAATCCTTGCCAGGAGGGGGATATGCTGAGCGACCTTAAAAGTGGTTCTAGGGAAAAATTATATAGCAGGGGGCTTAAAGGGCAACCCTGTCTAACTCCACAGTTGACCGGGGATCCAGTCCCGAGTGTTCCGTTAAGGAAGGGATACACTTTACCTGTACTATAAAGATTTTTAATTAAATTTCGGAGGCAAAAAGGTACTTGAAAGAAATCTAATGTTGAAAAAGGAAAGTATGATTTACCCTATCAAATGCCTTTTCTAAATCTGGTGAAACAAAGAAACGCTGGTTCCCAGCTCATTAGATTTTCAATTGAGTCTCAGATTGAGTATAACATAGCCTGAATGCTACGATTGGGAATGCCACAATGCTGGATTGGAGAAAATTATATTTAGCAACTCTCTAAGTCTATTATTGATTACTGACATCAAAATTTTATAGTCGGAGTTCAACAGAGTGATTGGTCTCCAGTTCGAAATAACCCTTATTCCCTGATTTATAAAGATAAGTTTGTATACTGTCTGAAAAGATGCTATACTAATTCCCTGATCCATGAAAAAATTATATACAATTACCAAAATAGAACTTAGGTCTTCAGAAAAGTTTTATAAAAGGAATTAGAGAGACCATCTGGACCAGGAGCAACATTACGACTTTAGGGATTTTAGAGCTGTCATAATTTCTTCTTTCAGAAAGGGTTGTGTGAGAAAGTGGCTAGATCCGGTGGTAAAGCTTTTGTGATGGGGCATCCTAATACTGTATCAATTTGGGTTTGAGATGGATTTTGAAGGGCTCAAGATCCCTGAAATGTTTATGAATTAAATCTTCTAGTTTTGTAAGTGAAGTAATGGTCTTATCACCATCAAGTAAAAGGAAAGGAACCATGCTCCTTGACCTTTTACAAAGTTCAAAAGGGTCACCAAAACTGATTTCCTTAAATGATTGGAAATAACTGCTTGCAATGTTCCTGCTCGGTTGTACTGAAAGAGTTTCATTTGTGATTTAATTTCCAGAATTTGTGAAGAAAAATTCTCTTTGGTGGAAGTGGCTCTGGATAATAATGTCTGCAACTGAGTCGAAGTTGGAGATAGCGAAAAAATTATTTTTGACAGGATTTACCATGTTTCTTAAACCAATTAATACAATCATTTTTGTCTCTAACCACCACATCCCCATATCTTGATATAAAAACAAACAGATAGTCTGGCTTGTAAAATTAATCTAATATAATTTAGAACCAAAGGTTCTTGTAACATGGAAGTGTTAAGTTTCCATCTTGGTTTCTGCTTCTGAATAGAGCTCGTAAGGCCTATGTGAGTCAGTAAAAGAGCGTGGTCTGAAAATTCCACTGGAATGATATGAGAATGGTGGAATGAGATATGTTTGGATACAAAAAGATGATCAATAGTGTAACCGATTCCACATTTGAAATAGGTACCTATCGGACCCAAGGCCTGATTAGTCATGCAGGGAGTTAAGTCAGCACTTTTAATAATATCTAACAGATATACCATATCACAATACACTTTCTTTGAGGTGTCTGTTTTCCTTTTCAATGTTATCCCACAATTAAAATCTCCACCCCAAAAAATAGGGACAGTAGTTACCAAGAAAGGTTGTATTTGCCTCATACAAGTCACCCTACCAGATTTTGTCTGGGGATTATAGATATTAATTAGACGAAGGGTATAGGAGCACCAAGTCCCTTCCAGTATCAGTGTTAAATCCGGGACATAAGTCAATTAATTTGTGTAAAATAAAGTTGAAAGAATTAAAAGAATACCCACACCATCTGCCTTGTCTTCCCAAAGGACCAATAAGATGGACCCCAAGGCCAATCCCTGGCAAAGCAGAGCACTGCATCTTATTACACATCCATGTTTCTTGAAGAAATATAATTGAATAGCTAAGATTATGTAGCATATGAAAAAGTGCATATCTTTTTTGGTTTTAATAAGCTGTGTATATTTAGGGATGCCCAAGAAAATGTACACTCCATATTTTAAGATTGAAAAGGAGAATGAAACAGCATGAATTATTTTTTCTCCTTTTCTTTTTTCCTTTATAATCATCTCTCATGGGCCCCAAGCCATCTTGTACAGAAACTTGTGAGTCTGTGTCACCTAGTTCAACCTCTGAATCTCCCCAACTCAAAGCCTCATAGGAGTTTTTGGCATCTATGCCTTCAGAATCGGGAAGCACTATAGTTTTATGAGTTCTACTTGATCTTCTAAGAAGAAGTGGAGGTTTTGGGACTACTTCGTCTGTGTCCCCGGGACCTTCTTTTGAGTCTACATAACAGACTGGCTGTAAGGAAATCGGAACACTTGTTTTCCGACTATTCCCCTTTGTCCTACTTGCTCATGATACACTCTTGTTGAACCTGTTTGGATAAAGAGACCTCAGGGCCCTGAGGATTTGGGAGTGGGGTATCAGAGGTTGTTTCAAACTTTGGTGACTCATGTCTTCCTGGCTTTTGTATAAGAATCCGATTTCCACTCAAATTGTTTTGTTTTGTGTTGCTAACGACATTCCCTGAAGCATGGTTGGATTCTTCACAAAGATCACATTTGATTGGGTTGTGACAAAACATAGTAACATGCCCTATTTCCCGCAGTTATCACATTTGGGCTGGTCACAAGTGCTTGATAGGTGAGTTTTAGCCCCACCTGTAGCATGCTCTCGGTTGACCACTATAAAACACTACCCTCTGTCCCTGCCTAACAAAAAGGAGTTGGAATGTGTTCAATACCTGAAGCCAGCTGACGTAATTTAACTTTAAATTTCCACCCCCTGTCCAAAAGTGTTCAGCATCTAAAATAGGTTCTGGCTCACTTTGGATTTCATTTTGTGCTAGCAAAAAGTGATATCTTCAACATACACTTTCATTTCTAAACATCACTGTAACAAATTTAGTTAGAGGTTTAGACAATTGGGATAACCAGAAAAGGGACCAGAGGGGAAAACTTAACCTGATTATATCGAGCCCAGAAAAGATCCAGTAGGGCTGGGGAGCGAAAACTAACATCAAAGTTGTCTTCCCCGATATGTGGATAAGCACAAAAAACATCTAGGTAGGAATTTCAAAGAATCCTTCAATAACAATTTACCCACATAATATCTATCGGGTTTGTCCGTTAACCCACCCTTATACCTGATGCGCACGCATTTTTCCTGGGTGCTGCTTCTCTTTTACTTTGAGAGAACAGACTTGACATGAGAGGTTTATTTGCCACAGAGTCACCTTTGTCTCCTGACCCTAGTATCTGAACACACAGTATGAACTGGATTGTCCTTCTACACCCCTCCCCTTTCTGATTCACCATTAATTCTGAAACAGGTAGAGGTTTTTGCCTTAGGACCATCTGGATGCCATGTAGCAACATGTTTGTTAAGATCAAAGAACTATCCCACACAGTATCAGGTGTCCAAATCCCTGTTCCCAAAGGTTTCCACCCTGCAGCTATTAAGGCTGCTTGCAGTGTCAATTGGCATCATGTTCGCCCATAGGCAGGGAAGGCAAAGTTAAAGACGCATTATCCGGGTTACTGTCTCTATTTCAGGGGTTTTCCAGTGTCTGTAAAGAAAAAATCTGTTACCCCACTTGAGAGCCAGTCTTAGTCTGATAAATAATATCATCACCGTGTTCACAATGCACAGAGGCAGCAGCCTGCTGTTTAAATACAAATCCTGCCTCTTTGTCCAAAGTAAATGTAGAAAAAGCTTTGCTTGAAATGGTAGGAGAAACCTGTTTCAGAGTTCCCAAAACTGTAGGAGGAGTTTGGCTTACCCCCTTCGGTGAGGTATGAACACCAGAAGTTGCACTGTCCTCCGTCTTGGTTTCTATCTGGTCTCCTTGCAATAATCGCTGCCGCCAAGATGTGAGCTGCTAACTCCTCCGGGCCATTCCTGCTGCTTCACGCTTCTGACGCCAGGAAGAGCCGTGCCTACACACTTCCTGGTGCCGACGTCCGTCTTCCTCTGAGCCACCACAATGTGTTCCGACGCGAGCGAGGCATTGGCGGTAGATTCCATTGAAAAAGCTGCTATATCACCTTCTGCTGTCAAACGGAGTCATACAGGTCGGTAACTCAACAAACACCTCACTGCCCATTGTAAAATGTGCAGGCTCCGTGTACTGCTTCTAAGACCGTCTGGACCTCCAACTGCTCCGTTTCAGAAAACGACCATCTCTCTACAGAGACCGCTCTCAGCACGTCCTCCATCTGCCTTGCAGAGGCCATTACTGACCCTTGCACGCCCCTACTGGCCTCCCAGCACCAGCAGAGTAGGGGAATTTCCCCGGTGTCCTGGCCAAATTTCCCTCATTCACTAAAAATACCACCAACAGCTTAATCTGGTTCAAGGTCAGTTGGCATTCATCTGTATCCCCCTTCCCCGGGTCATGCCTGAAAATAGGCAGGATTTGTCTAGTGCACTTACCCGGTCAACAAAAGCTAAATAAATAAAGCCCTTAAAGTGATATTTTTCTGTGTGCTCCTGCTGCTCTGACAACCAATTCAACTCCCACAACAACATGTTCTGATGGGCTGAATAGCACTCACCAGCAACACTTCTTGGGGGGGAAAGATCACTTGCAAGCAGCAGCGAATCAATGCTTCCACTCCAGACTGTGATCTGTTGCCTAGTTAAAGCACCTCTCGTGTGACACCAGCTGCGTGATTGAGTTAGCATGATTCTCAGTGCACAGACTTTGTGGTTACATAACAAGCTTTCCACCACACTGCTCCTTCCTGGTTCTGGTTTTTCCACTACACCTATGGGTAACTGCTCTGATGAACTTAGTCATGCAGTGCTAATGCTGCACCATTGCAGATGGCACAGGCATTTGGGGATGGGGAGATGAAAAAAAAAGATAGGAGTACAGGAGAAAAAAATGAGGATACAGTAGCACTAATGCCTCAGTTGCCCCAGTGGGCAGGAACTGAGGGGTTGTAGATGTCTTTAGACAAAAGTACTTGCCTTGGGACCGCTAAAGCATAGAAATTTTGTACCCTGGAAGTGTCTCCTCCCAGCTAAAATTATTTCTCCTCACAGTTCTGTTAGTGCAGCCCACAGTATTCAAAATTACACGTATTTCACCATAGCGTATTATATCTGTGTCTCATTCCAGTTCCACCAGGTTCTACTCCCAGTTCCATGAGTATCAGTTGCAGCAGTGTCACCCAGTTATTCAGTTTCTCCTCCCAGTTACACCAATATCTCCACTTTCCAGTTTTGGTCCCAGGGTCCTAGTTACACCAGTTATTTTACTTACTCAACTAAAGTTTTTCCCTACTGGCTGTTCTACTGTTTTCATCTACCACCTCTGCTTCATTTCTTGACAAAGGCATCTGAGTAGCTCTAAGATCTCTATGTCTGCGCCTCCCCCACTTTTTCTCCTCTTACCCCTTCCATTTTGTCCATTTCTCTAAAGTTTTCCTTGAATCAGCTTGTTCTGTGTATGCTAAGTATTTTTTCCCTCTTTTGTCTGAAGTTTTGACATTAATGTGCTGTATTATACTGGCAAATTGCCACTTCATAACTTGTATGCCATTCTATGTAACTTAACTTGTTTGTTCACACTCGATGTGGAACCTTTGTAAAAGAGTTATGGCTCAAAGGTAATAATTCCTAGAACAATAAACTAAACTAAACTAAAGAAAAAGGAAATCAGTTCTGCAGAAATATTTTTCGCAGTTCACCACATTATTCCACAATATGTGCCATAATTCTGCAGTTTAAGGTGGAATTTCATGAAATTTTCCTCCGTTTTTCACAAGAATTCCACTGGTGGAATTTACATTTCACACAGCCCTAACCATAATAGAGAACATTCATTGATGATCTCACAGTTTGTATCACTCCCAACCACAGTAGTCTCTGCTTTATCTCATGCCATGTATTATATTCTCCCTGGCGTTATAAAATTTTAAATGCTATAATAATCCCTCCCCAAAAACAATTATGCATCAAAAAACATAAAAACAAATAAAGAAAATAATATTTATTTATGTTTCTTTTTTTCTTTTCACGTATTACAGTTTGTTCAAGTTTTTTTGTATTTAGAGAACTCTGAAATGAGCCACTGCCTGCTGACAGTGAAACCTATAATCAATTGACTACATGAAGATGGAGTCAGACTGGAAAATGGGCAGCCAGCCCATCAGTCATCACACTGTCCTATTCATGGAGGTTGTACTGGGGACAGGAGTCTTAGTTAACTGGTTTGTGTGAGTGACACAAGTGATCCTATTGAGCTTGGTGATGACAATATGAAAATCATTGTGGTGTCATCAGGAGAAGGAATTGGGCTAGTAGTGTGCCTCCAAGTAGTCCTTGTGCTCTTGCTGCTGCTGGAAATGGTGAGCTAGACTGTGGTGCCAGTGGGAGTCTAGGACAGTAGGGTGACTCACCTCCAGGAGGTGTAGGTGTGGGAATAATTAAGCAATAAGGCATGACAAGGTGTGTGTTATCATGTAATAATGTCACTCCTGGGGTGGGTTGAAGCACAAGGTGAAACCGAGTGCTTCCACCACCCCAGAAGTGACTTTATTACACGATAACACACACCTTGGAGTGCCTTATCAGAGTTTTAAATAATTGATTAGCAGTTTTTTTCTTGGGACAATGCTAACTGTACAGAAAGTATGTATATAGGTTTTCTAGAAGTGTTATGTTTGTTAAACACAGTGAAGCAAGTGCTATGCATTTTCACAATGTTTTAGCACTTTTATGAGCAAAACGCTAATCAATTTTTGGAGTTAAATAAAACCCTGCTTATTGCAATTATACAATGGCTCAATGTTATAGAAAACAAAAATAAGAATAAAAAAGGTTTTAGTAGATTTTTAGTGAGGTAGTTTCTGGAAAAAAAAGGTGCTGCTCCATAAAATCAACACAGTGATGTTATTGTATATCATCACTGTCTCAGGCACACACTGCCCAATCAGAGTCCAGGAAATTTTCTTGCCATTGTATAATAGTACATGTTACTTGCTGGATTTGAATAATCCAATGGACAGTTAAAGCTTATACATGGCAAGGTAAGTTTGAGAATGGCTAAGAATAATAGGCAATATCTACAGTTGTATTTAAACATCTTTTAAAAGTGACCAGTGTTGGAGGAAAATCATGAAAATACAAAGCCACTTTAGCCAGTGGTGACCAAATCGCTTGCCTGATTTTTCAGAATTTGATTGGATCACTATTTCTGCTAGAGAGTGGCTCTGCTAGATTAGGCTACATCATGTACTCTGGTACCATGTGCAGTTCCTACTGAAAAATGTTTGAAATGTGCCAGCATTCAGAATCCACTAGTTTCCAGATGTCCTTTGTTGTCTCAGGATCCTCACTATCCTATCCTGTCCTGTCCTGTCCTGTTCTGTCCTAGTCTAACCTATCCACTATTCAGTAAATCATTGGGGGGGGTTACAGAGGATTGGAGGAGGGCTGATGTGGTCCGTCTGCTCAAGAGAAGCAGCAGGAAGGAGACTAGTAATTATAGACCAGTCAGTTTCACATAAGTGGTAGGGAAATTAATGGAAACCTTGATGAAGAAGAGAATGACAGAGAACCTGGAACCAAATGTGTTTCAGGACCATCAGGAGCACAACTTCACATGGAAGAGGTCATGTTAAACTAATCTCATAGATTTTTTTGACTGGGTAACTAGGAAGTGATCAGAGGGGGCAGTGGATGTGGTCTATCTGGACTTCAGTAAGGCTCTTGACACTGTACCACACAAAAGGCTGATTTGAAAGATAGGAGGCAGAGGGTGTTGGTAAATGGCAGTCAAATGGAGGATGGGAGACTGACCAGTGGAGTACCATAGGGATTGATACTGTACTCTTCAGTGTCTTCAAAAGTGACATTGCTGAGAAATTGGAGGGCACGGTGTGTCTCTTTGTGGATGACACAAAAATCTGCAAGAGGGTGGACTCCCAGGAGGGGGTAGAGGGAATGCAAAGGGATCTGAAGAAAATAGAGGAGTGGTCTAGTCTTCCGTAGCTGGGTTTCAATGCTAAAAAGTACAAAATCATGCATCTGGGGTGGGGAATATGTGTGCAGTGTATAAGATGAGGGAAAAGGTACTTACAATCACCAATCAAAAGTGGGACCTTAGGATAATCATATCTGATGCTCCTAAGGTGGGGGGGGGGTAGTGCAACAAGGAAGTTGGCATTGCTAGCCATAAGCAGGGATGAATATGGAGGAAGATTTCTAGCAGCAGAAGGTAGGTGATGTTGCCACTGTATTGCTCATTGGTGAGACCCCACTTGAAGTATTGTGTCTAGTTCTGGAGGCTGCATCTCCTCAAGGACATTGACAGGGTGGAAATGGTCCAGAATAGGGCTATGAAAAACCATTTGAGGAGAGGCTACAGGAGCTCAACATGTACCCCTTGAAGGAGAGGAAAGCTAGAGGGGACATGATTGAAACCTAGGTACCTCATGGGCCTGAACAAGGTGCAGGAGAGGAGTTTCATTCAGAAAAGGAAGAGCACCAGAACATGGAAGAATGCTGTGAAGCTGGTGAGGGAGTTTAACAGGATTGGGAGGAAATCATTCTTCACAGAAAGGGTGGTGGATACCTGGAACAGCCTGTCAGAAGAGGTGGTAAGGGTAATGACAGTAGGGAGCTTCAAACATGTGTGAGATAGGCACATGGGCATAGTAGGTAGAAGGAATGGGAGAAGGGTGGACACCTGTGACTAGATTGGGTCCAAAAGTAACAATAATCAGGGAAGACAGGGCTGACTGGTTGAGCCTACTGGTCCTTTACTGCTTATACATGGTATGTTTCTATATTTACTTACTGTCCAAATCTTTGAAGTCACAGCATTCATGCCCTACAGAAGGAGAGGAGGAACAGTATGATGATGAGGTTATGCATACACATTCTGGCTTTGACATTGCATTTAATAAAAAAATCATCTGAGGACAGGGTATGTGACTGTTACATAACAATTGTTCTATGCTAATAATAACATATGATAGCAGTATTGTTATTTCATTGCTATTTATTATGAGTAACTATTTTTTTTATGAGTTATCATCATACCCTTGAAGTTAGAGAAATGAGCTGTGAATTAACTTGGTACATCCAGAAGACCTGGGTTTGATTCCAAAAACCTCCACCAGCATAGTGTGTGACTCTGAACAATTCACTTAACTTCCCCAGTGCTCCCTGGTCACAACTAAAAACAGGCATTCGTGCCTAGTGGGCCTTACCCAGTTACCAAAGAGACAGACACACAGACACATATGTTCCAAGCAAACATGATTTGTGATTAGTGATGAAAGATGATGAGGATGTGGGACCAGATTTTTGGTAGTGTAGAACTGCAGCATGTCCTGGCTGTGTCAAATATATGGTGCACTGGACTTGCAAAAATCTAAAGGGATTTTCAGTCATTTGTGTCAAATCAATACTACTTACACCATCGTTTTGTGATCTGGTGTGCATCATTCCTGTGGAACCCTTCCATACAGCTTGTGGCTGAACTTTACCACTAGCTGCTTTAAATTGGGTTGACTATCACAACTGCACAACTGAGCATGTGGACCTTTATCCAACTGAAAAGCGAGCATTGTAAGCTTAACCTATTTAAAAAATGGGACAAAGATCCGAGCATGCAGACTAGCGTCAGGTAACAGGTAATGCTGGTACCCTTGCTCTGGATCTTTGTCCCATTTTTAAAACAGCTCATAATAACACTTAAAATACATGCTTTACAGTTGGGCAAAGATTCCCATGATCAGAAGAGCATGTACTTACAGTCCATACACTCACTGTAGTTAATACTGTTTAAAAAATACAAAACTCATACTGGAACAAGTCTACCTGAAATCTGCCTCCCCACTCGCATTCACATTCAGTCCTGCTGGAACATGACTCACATTCACATTCAGTCCTTCTGGAGCACACAACTTCAAAATGGTGCTCAATCAAGCACAAACCAAGAAGAAGATTAAAACAAGCATTTGTTGATGCCGAATATTTGCTTGCTAGTATTAGCAGTGGAAGTGCAGGAGTTAGACAGATGCAGTAGAGGAATGGCATTGAAGTATTGAAGTGACACCAACTCCACCCCTCACTCTGCAGAGATGGACAGGCATTGGGGTGTGTCTTTGGATCATCACCCATGACGGTCATGACATTTCACCTCACCCTACCCTTCAGACACTGACAAGTGTCGAGGTGTGCCTTGGGGTGTTTCACCTTTCCATTCACCTCATTCCATAAGGAAATATGCTGAAATGGGCACAGTATAGGAGAATGGGGTGAACTCTGGGGGCAAAGGGTCCAAGGTGCACCTCGATGCCTGTCACTGGCTGCAGGGTGGGGGTGGGGGGGGGTGAAATGGCATGAGCATTACTGTAGACAGTCCCAAGTCACACCGCTGATGCCTGCCAGTCCCTGCAAGGTAGGGTGTTATGGTTGAAAACCCTAATGCCCTGGGAGTTTCTTGGTATTTTTACTCCAAGTTTTCCACATTGGTTTTTTGTGACCCCACTGCATGAACAGTGACATTATCAGTTCGTTATGTGAAAGGTGATTTTGCAGAGTGACTGCGCCACTTGGCACCACAGGCATGAAAACACATTTCAAATAGGATGTGAAAAGTGCCAGGTGTACTGTTCATGAGGAGGTGTCAAAAATGTCATTGTTGAAAATCTGGAGTGAAAATATACAAAAACTGGTGAAGTCACAAGCGTGCATAGGAGCTGCGCAACGTACACCCGTAATGTAAGTAGTTTGGGGATTTTTTTACAGCAGATTTTCAACATAGGCATTTTTGCACCTCCGCTCATGAACAGTGTCACTGTGATTTTTGTAATCTATCCCAAACACTAAATTCTCACAGTGACTGCGCTATTCTGTGCTGGAAGTATGAAAACACATTTCAGCCAGGGTGTGAAAAATGACAGCTGTACTGTTCATAAGGAGGTGTGGAAAAATGTCAATGTTGAAAATCTGGACTGAAAATATTACAAATTCTTGAACTTACGAGGGTGCATGAAAATTGCGTAATACATACTGGTGACAGAGTCATTTTATGGACTTTTGTCACCAGATTTTCAACATAGCCATTTTACCACCTCTGCTCATTACCAGTGTCACTGTGATTTTCTTAATGTGTCTCGAACATTGATTTTGCACACCGACCGCGCTAATGTGTGCAACAGGTACGAAAACACATTTTGGCATGATATGAAAAATGACAGCTATACTGTTCATAAGGAGGTGTGGTTAAAAGGCAATGTTGAAAATCTGGACTGAAAATATAAAAAATTCTCAAACTTACGAGTGTGCATAGGAACTGGGCAATGCACCCTCGTAAAACAGTCATTTTGGGGAATTTTTCCACCAAATTTTCAACTAAGGGTTTTTGGGGGCCTGCCTCATGAACTGAGATACTGTTGTTTCATTACTCGGTCCTGAAAGGTGTTTCCACGCAGTGACTGTGAAATCACCTTTTGGGACCAAATAACAAAATGACAGTGACTGAATTCATGAGGTGGGTCCCCAAGAACCCCATGTTGAAAATTTGGTGAACAAATTCCCCAAAATGGCCGAGATACGCACCAAAGTTGAAAAAAAAACATTTATTACATTATACAGCTTACCGGCATTTCTTCAGTTCACGGTCGCTTTGAAGAAGTGCAGGCGTGTTCCCGGTCCATCGAAGATTGTCGTCACCGGCCTCCGGAGGTAAGTATGAGGTGGGGGAGGTGGGTCAGGTTGGGACGTAAATAGACGTTAACTAGGGTCCTTTTTTCCTGATTTTGAGCCACGAGGCACCTTTTCACATCTAACAAGCCACATGTCCTTGCAAGCCGTGATGTTTCTGGTGGCGATGCCTTATCGATACTGGCTTGCTTTCAATGGCTTTCATTAGGGGATTGGCGAGGGACACAATGGCTTGTACTGCAATGATGTTGAGTCCTCTCTCTTTCTTTATTACTAACATCTCAAAAAGGGGTAATGTATTATAAATAATACAGGGTTTGGGGACGGTTTTTCGGGGGGGTTGGGGGAGGAGTAGTAAATGGAGTATTGCTGAACGTTGTTAGCGATAAGAGGGGGGTTTGGGTGGATGGTTTTTTGGACTATGTTCTGGGGTTACTGAAGCTGTGGATTGTTTGAGGATAATCAGGGGTGGGAGGGACAGGAGCTTAATAAGGGGAAGGTTGTGGGGGTGGGAGACCGGCACAGCAGGTTCAGGGGAATAGCATCACCTGTTACATGGTTGCAGTATACGATAGATACCTTATCTGGATTTGTACCTGACATAATAGATGGCTCAGAATATTAATATTGCTACATGGAATGTGAAGAGGATCAGGAAAAAACTGAAACAATATCAGGTACTTAAACACCTGAGTCTGTTGCGTGCCCAGATATAATTTTTGCAAGAATCTCACTTAGCGTATTCCAAAGTATTACAACTTCAGAGACAACAGATAGGTCAGGTTTTTTATGCTTCAGGGGAAACCAATAGTTGTGGGGTCATGATACTGATTAATAGAGACATCCCATTTGTCCCTTCTCATGTATTTAAGGACACAGATGGCAGATACGTCTTAGTTCAGGGTACTATTTGGGCCATGCCGTTGGTTCTAGGTAGCATTTATGGACCAAACACAGATGATCCCTCTTTTTTCATGAAACTGATCTCTGCGATCCTTCCTATACTCCCTATTCCAACTATCTTGGGGGAGACATTAATTTGGTCTCGGATCCAAATTTGGATAGATCGAACATTGGGTCGCGGGGACTGTCCCCTGTGCACAGAACCTTTAAGGAAATGATGGATCAGTGTGGGTTGTCCGATGTCTGGACAGTCACACATCCTAATATTAGGGAATATACTTATTGTTCACCAGTACATGGCACTCAATCTTGCATTGACTACCTGTTAGTTTCTCATGAGCTCTTGCCAGAGGTATTGTCCACCTCGATCCAGCCGGGTCCAATATTGGATCATTCCTTAGTCCTGGGTAATCTGGCTTTCCTTAACATTCCCAAAAGAGAGACCAGATGGAAATTAAATGAACAATTACTAAAAGATGAAAAGTATCGAGGATTGGTCAAAGAGCAGATAGAGTTTTTCTTTTCCACCAACCCAATAGATAGTGCAAGGCCAGATATTTTATGGGGAGCCTTTAAGGCTTATATAAGGGGCATTCTCATTAGTCTAGCTACAAAGAGGAAGAGGTCACAGGAAATATAGTTACTGTCCTTATTGTCTCAGATACGGGCATTAGAAAATATACACCCAGAAAAAATTTCTCAAGAGGAGTCGCAGAAGCTATTAACATATAGAGATAAATATTTGGGAATGTTAAGAGAAAAGGCAGAGCTGGCTATAATCCGCACAAAGGCCAGTTTTACAGATCAAGGAGAAAAAGTGGGGCGCCTGTTGGCTTTACGTTTAAAATAACAAGAGTCAGCAAGATTTATACCCCCAATAAGGTCACAGTCAGATGGGACCCTGAAGGTAACCTCCTCAGAGATAGTCCAGGAGTTTGCTACTTTTTATGAGCAATTATATAGGGATATGGATAGTCCTTCACCCATTCAAAAATTGGAGGAGTATCTCAGGGAAGCACATCTTCTGTTACTATCTAACTCTCAAAAGAAATTCATATCTTCCCCTTTATCACAGGAAGAAATAGCTGCTGTTATAAAGGACTTGCCTCTGGGTAAAGTCCCGGGTCCAGACGGGTTTTCTGCCTTATTTTATAAAGTTTTCTAGGAACAATTACTACCTGTGTTGCATCGTCTCTATTTGCACATTTTTTCTAGAGAGACGGCAGATGTACATCTGTTTGAAGCATTGATAGTTTTGTTACCTAAACCGGACAAGGACCCAGAATTGGTTCAGAGCTATAGGCCAATATCTTTGCTGAATCAAGATGTCAAAATTCTCTCGAAGATACTGGCAGATAGACTAACCCTGGTTCTTCTGGATCTCGTGGGTATGTCTTAAGTGGGATTTATGAGAGGACGTGCATCTTCAGATCACCTGCGTACCCTCGCATGTCTTCTCGAGTCAGGGATGCCATATATCCTGCGGGGTTGAGTGCCTGGGCCTTGAGGCTGACATTTGAATTTAATTGGACTTTTCTATTTCAAGCCCTTAAGGTTTGGATTCCCATCCATGTTCATAGATTGGATCAGGGCAATTTACTGGTCTCCTACAGCGAGGATTTCAGGAATAGGACCTTCTCCAAGTCTTTTACGCTGCGGTCAGGTACGAGGCAAGGATGCCCTCTCTCTCCATTACTTTTCAATTTTTATCTGGATCCCCTTATTCAACATATTCTCAATAATGAAGGAATACAAGGTATTCCCATTAGGAATGAGGTAGTGAAAATAACAGCGTACGCTGACGACTTCCTCTTACATTTGGCTAATCCGGTAATATCTATCCCGAACATGTTAAGGGAGGTTAATAGATTTAGTAGTTTCTCGAATTACAAGTTAAATCCCAACAAGATATCCTTTTTCCCTCTTAACCATAAAGTCTTCAAGACCGACATTATCTCTTTGGGACTATGCTGGTCACCCCAGGCTATTAAATATTTAGGTATAAAACTAACGCGTAATCCTTCCTTGTGGTTTAAAGAAAATCTGGACCCTCTTTTGCAGGGGATTACTCAAGATCTAGAGAGATGGGATAAACTCCCGTTATCCTTATGGGGTCGTAGTAATATAATTAAGATGAATGTGTTTCCCCCTTTATTTTACCCTCTGTCACATCTTAACTCACTTGTCCCTGTAAGTTGGTTTCAGAAAACACATAGACTCTTTACTAAGTTTATATGGTTGAGTAAGACCGCTGGGCTGGCATACCACAAACTAGCTGCACCCAAAAATGAGAGGGGGCTGCGGATTCCATACTGGCCCATCTACTATTGGGCTAGTCATTTGGCTAAATACCTGAGATGGGTAAGACCGGGCCCAGACAACACGAACCCGGCTTGGCTCAAGATTGAATTATATTTTATCCAGTCTATGAACATGGACCCTCTGACTATGCTCTATCTAAAAATTTCTCAGTTGCAAAATATTAACAAATGTCCCACCATCATGACTTCGCTAAGAGTACATTCGTAATTGTGCTCCTTTCTGCGTTACAATCAAAGTAAACATCTCGCTCAATCCATTTGGAATTCCCCAGCTTTCACCATAAACAAACAGAAAATTTCCCATTTGTGGTTGCCTCATTTAGGAGAGGGGATAGTATCCTCATTTTTGGATGAAGTTGGAGAGTGGCTCTCATTCTCTCAGTTCATTTACAAGTTCAAAATTCCGGAGTCTCAGGTTTTTAAAGTGTTTCAATTGAGGCACTTGTTAACCACAGTTCTTGGGGCCACTCCACCCCATCCAGCAGCCTTTGCATTGGTATCTTAACTTTTTCCTTTTCTCGTCTCCTCAGGTGTGATTTCTAAGATTTATCAAGTGTTGTTCTGATGGCAGTTTGGATGCGGTGGTGGCCCCACTAACTTTTGGGTTTCATTTTTTCCCCAATATACTTTTAAAGGGTCCGTCCTCTGGATGTATTGTGATAAATATGTATCCCAAGGTAGATTACGTCTCATGCAGTTTCACATCCTGCATAACTTGTACTATACCCCAACTAAACTGGTGAAATGGGGCCTTCTTGATACCGATAGGTGTAATAAGTGTTCCCAGGACACAGGGTCACTTTTTCATCTATTCTGGTCATGTCCCCAGATAGCCTCATTATGGGAGCATATAAAAACCAATCTAGATCCTTTATTGGGTTTACAAGACTATTTTACACCGGCTATTTGCCTGTTGGGGGATTTGTCTTCCATAAAGGTTAAAATCTGGAAATTTCATATATCCATGGTTGCACTCTCAGACAAAAAAATCATTCTTAGGCGTTGGAAGGAAGGGACCGGTCCAACATATCAGGAGTGGCTCAATGAGATTTTAGCAAATATATGTAGAGAGAAGGCTATTTCTAGCCTTCAAAACAGAGTACATAGGTATAAGGTTATCTTGGATCCCCTTCACACTTTAATTACGGTGGCTATGAAGTAATGTGTAGTCAAGGTTACCACCTAAATTATTCTTGGTAAAGGTAGTTAGTGGGGGATAACAGTGTTAGAATGAACTGCTGTGCCGGGAGGGGAGGGGAAGGGTTGGGGCAGTATGATTTGTCTTATGAATCTTATGTCAAAATGTTCATTACTGCCTCCTGTAATGTGGAAAATGTGGTGAATAAACTTTGAATTGAAAAAAAAAAAGATGCTCCCACAGTGCAGAGGATCTCTTTGTACTTTTAGGTACAGTTGACTTGTGTGGAGGGACACTTCTGGAAGAATTGGCTAACAATTGCGAGATGATTACATTTTCAGCCACTATGGAATGACATGGCTGGGGATGGGCAGGCAGGGCAGCAGCTGGTGGTACTGTACTCTGATTGTGCTGCAGAGGCTGGGTGTGGGACTTAGCTTTAGGCTTTCTTGAATTCCTCAGTCTCATATACCAGTTCTGACAGATCTACTTCCATATGCTCCTCACTGCCATTTTCCATTACAATCTGCTTTTGTGGTGTTGTTTCTTGCTTTTATAGAATTATGAAGATGGCATTCTTTCCTTTCCACTACTACCATGACCAACTATACTTTTTCCTCTAGTGGCACGATACAGTAGTAGCAGTGTCCGATGCATCTGTGCCACACAATGACACTGACTGTCATCTTTCTCATATGATGACAGAGCAAAAGCACTGGGCTGAGCAGTGCTGCTACTGACTGGCTGAGGGACATCACATTGTGATTCAAAGTAAGCTGGTTCTTGTTTATGCACACACAGGTGCTGTGGGAGGTGTATCATTTGTATGGGATGAACAGTGGGCAGAATTGTCTTTTCATTTCTGGATGGATCACTTCTATCCTGGGTAGCAGAATTGGAACTGAAACATAGAAACACAGAAAGGTGACATCAGAAGGGGACCTTATGATTCATCTAGTTTGCCCTATTTCAAAGTAACTACCCCCCTGTTCCCTATTTGTATTTATTCCATGCGTGCTTAAAACTTCCGACCATACTGACCTCTCCCACCTCCTGGGGGAGACCATTCCATGGGTCCACCACTTTCACTCCCATAATCTAAACACCCAACAAAGATATCCAACTTTTGCCCTAGCATGCTTATAACTTTGTTTGCTAGGTGTAGTCCATCATGACTAAATAGTCTCCTGTCCCAAAAGTCTTGGCTGTCTCCGATATAAAGTTACCCCTTCTCAAGGCACCAACCTTTAAGCCATGTATTTGGTTCCTTGATTTCTGTCTCTCTGATTATATGACAAAGAACCTCTGTGCGCAAACACTGAGGCAAGGGTTACCCCAAGGGGCATTTGGCTGGGAAGCCAAGTTTCAAGAAAATACAAAATCACACATGCCCCCACAATGCAAAGCATCATGGGCTGCATATGCAAATCACCACAGAATATTATGCTGGTCCAACTTTAAGCAAAATTGCATGGTGCCGAAAGGCCTCTCACACAGTTTGCAAAGGGTGCTAACAGAAGACATAGACACGTGTTTCGTCCTACCAGGACTAATCAGTATGCCTCATCTGTTTGACACCCCAGTGGAATGGACCAGCTACCCATGATAAGAGGAGTTGAGTGTCACCTATGTCAGGGCAGAGATACTAAGGTAGTGGTCAGATGCCTTCCTGGAACTTCAGCAAAAAGGGACACTGACTGCATCACCAAGATTCCAAAAAATAAAGGGGCTAGCACAAGCATTTTCATCCACATAGGTACAAATGATCTTGAAGACCAAACGGTGGATGATGCATAGTGGCACATATCACAATTAGGCGAACAGTTAATCTCCACAGTGCCCGTTATAGCATTTTTGGAGGTTCTCCCAGTGTGGGGAAAAGGAGGTGGAAGGCATATAATCAGAGAATACAAAATCACACATGCCCCCACAATGCAAAGCATCACGGGCTGCATATGCAAATCACCATAGAATGTTATGCTGGTCCAACTTTAAGCAAAATTGCATGGTGCAGGAAGGTCTCTCACACAGTTTGCAAAGGGTGCTAACAGAAGACATAGACACGTGTTTCGTCCTACCAGGACTCATCAGTATGCCTCATCTGTTTGACACCCCAGTGGAATGGACCAGCTACCCTTAAGGCAGTGTGCCTTGGATATATTGTGGTGAACATATTAAAATAAAAAAACTATTGATATGTGCCACTATGCTCAACTCCTGTTATCATGGAGTCACCTATGATCATCACTTTTTTGGCCCCTTTGGAGCTAGGTGTTTTGGAGGTTCTCTCTTTTTTGTTTTCCTTTGGTCGATCAGACTGGTTAGTTGTTTGCTCCTCACTGTGTCTATTGCCCAACACAGTAGCCAAAGGTGTGAACTTGTTAGTCATTTGGATTAGTGGACCCTGATCCCTGGGAAGTTGGTCTCTGTGGTTTTTCACTGATTTTTTGTGTTTTCCCCCTATCCTCCTCACCTCCTCACCAAATGCCACCGCCTATTTCCGAATGTGGGAGAGGAGTAGATTCTTGGTGAAGGTGACATGACTGAGGAGGATCTGGTGGTCCTCTGCTATCTAGTAAGTTATGGAGGTGAAAAATATGGGTCCAGGCTTCCCTGAGCTGGCATTTTAGTCCTTCTATGGTTCAGCATGTGGGTCAGTGACCCATCCTTAAAAAGTGTACTCTGTGGAAGGATACCACACATTGCTGGCAGTTTATGATGTCCATCTCATTTACTATGTGGACGGAAGGAAAAACAATTTTTTTTTTTTTTTTGAAACAGAAATGTTTTATTTATTTTATTTTACTTTTTCCCTCCTTTCCTTCTCTTCTACTTCTCTGTTGAGAGTTGTTTTGAGTACTGTGTGGATGAAAGATAAAGAGTACAAGAGGCCTTAATAGCAGAAGAAAAATGGGACTTTGTATGTGTGTGTGTGTTTTCTCCTTTCCTCTATTTAGTTTGTATGGTTTTGTCTTTGGGAGGTACACTCCCTTTCCTCTTCTAGGAGGCAGAGTGTGGTCTGCCTGTCCATAAGGCTAGACTAACCCTGGAGTGGGTGGGTTGAAGGGTGAGATGGTGGGTCCTTTGTGTTTCCCAGAAACAATCAACCCCATTTCTACCTTGGATAGGGAGCACTCTGTATGCTCCTGCTGCCAGAAAAAAAGACTGCGCTGACCCTCCTAAAGGCACCTGTTGCTGCTGCATGGAGGCAAAGAAGTTGCAAGGAGGCAGAAGAGATGCTAGCCTGCCTACCCCTCATTTGATCTTTATATGCAGTGAGAGTTTCTTGTAGCTAGCAGTGGTAGCCTTTCTGAGTTCCTCCTTGCCTTGGTTAAGTGGGCCAAGTTTGATTTAATGAGTTGTGGGATATTTATATCCCTTTTCACTGTTTGAAAAAAGGTGCACTTTTCCTAGCCACCTTTTGATTTGCCCCATCAGGTGTGACGTCACAGACTACCTATTTACTGCTGTGATGATTACCACAGGAGTAAGGCAAAATGGAGTAGTTTGTCAGAAAGTGTGTTTTTGGTATTTAGGATTGTGTGCCACAAACGAGCTCAATTAAACACAACAAAGCTAGCCAGCAATATTTCCAACATTATTCCATATCACAGTATGCAAGTTACACAGCGCCTAATTAGGACCAAAAAAAACCCACTTTAGTGCAACAAGGTGCTAAAATTAACAAAGTTTGCAGCAATCTATTCAGCAGTATCTGGAATCACAGTAGGTATGCTACCTAACATCTTTGGTTTAGAAAGGAAAAACAAAAACTAAATAAAGCAGTTAGTGAATCCAATAATCCAGCAATAATGCTAGTATGATATCCACACATGCGTTTCTAATCAAGTTACAGTAGCCAACAGAATGCTTCCCTTGCAGCAATACAGTCCTGTCAAACGGCACTCTCCCTGTAGGAACAGTCATTAGGAGAAGAGCTCTTGCAACAGTTAGAGACTGCACCTTGTTAAACTGTAGATGAGTACAGCATTCTAGTAGCTCCCTGCCAGATGATCACTTCCCAGGAGGACACAGGTCTCCTGTTTGGTGCAGGAGTTTGGATCCCAAATTGCGTGTGAGGGGGCGGGAGTGGCTGGGCCTTGGTGTCTCTCAGAATCAATCAGCTCTGTTTCTGCCTTGGATAGGCAGCACTCTGTACGCTCCTGTCACTGTAAGAAAAGACCGCGCTGACTCTCCTAATTGTGCCTGTTGCTGCAGTGAGGAGGCAGAGAAGTTGAGAGGAGGCAGAGGAGATGCTAACCTGCCTACTCTGCATTTGTTCTCTAGATGCGGTGAGAGTTTTCTGTAGCTAGCAGTGGTAGCCTTTTTGAGTTTCTCCCTGACTTGGTTAAGTGGGCCAAGCTCCTCCCTGCATTGGTTAAGTGGGCTGGAAGCACTTGAATTAAGAAGTGGTGGAAACTGGCATGCTTCTGGGCTGTTCAGGGAATTTTCATTACCAGATACACTGGTTGATTGGCTGGGAAGATGAATGCATGTGCAAAAGATTATGACGCAATCCAGCCACCCCTGGGCATTACCTATGATGACTCACAATAGCTATGGATGATTCTTAGATGCCTACATGACATGCACAACTTCTACACATGCTGCTGTGCCACACAACTTGCAAGGTGACAAGTAAGAGTGACACCAGAAGGGAACATCCTGACCCAACTGACAGACATGTATCTCACCCTAGCACCCACTGAGAGACACTGAGATGAGAGACCTAGGCTAGGACACACACACACACACACACACACACACACACACAAAACAAACAAACAAAAAAAAAGTAGATAAACATGTGGGGAGTAGTGCAATGTAATGGCTGTGGGGCAGCAGTCTTCCGGGAGTCTTTCTGGAGGCTGAGATGCTGCCCTATTTGCAGACAACTCTCTGCCCTGAGGGAGGAAGTTGCCTGTCTTCAGGCCACACTGGACAGTAGTAAGGGAGCCTTCCCCCAGGCCACACTGGACAGTAGGAAGGGAACCTCCCCCATCCAGGGAGCACCAGAGCCACCACAACTACCTTAGAAGTTGCGAAGAAAGCACATAAGTTGGACCACAGTGGGCTCAGGGAGGGTAAGTATGGTGGAACAGAGGCACACCCTGTCAGCTGTTCCACTTCACAATCCATACACCATTCTGGGGGAGCATAGCTCCCCTATGGATGCACCCGCAGAGGAGACTGATGACAACTGTCACAAGGGAGGCCCACAGGAAGGAGACAGAGGACACCACATGGAAAGGAAGCAGCTCCTGGTGGGGGACTCAATTATTAGGGGGATAGAACTGGGGGGAGCAGGGAAAACTGAAGTAAGGTGCCTGCCTGGTGCCATGGCTTGGAAGGATAGGAAGCGCATCCTCACGATTCGAGAACAGTTGCAGAGTCTGAGCTGAGCGTCATTGTCACCTAGGGACAAATGACTTGGCTCATCATGAGATTAGAGCAGTGCAGGAGGACTTTGTAGAGTTGGGGAGGGCCAAAGACAAATAGCACACACAGTATCCTTCTCAGAGGTGCTGCCTGTCAATGGCATGGGGGAGGCGAGGGTACTTTGCACCATGCAGTTTAATGAATGGTTGAAAAAATGGTGTGGAGCACAGGGGTTTGGCTTCATTGGGGACTGTGGTTCCACCTGGATGGACACCAGCCTATACTGGCAGGATGGTCTGCATCTGTCCAGGAAGGGAACAAGTCTTTTGAGCAATCGGTTTAAATGCTTCATTGGCAAGCTTTTAAACTAGTCAAAGGGGGAGGCATTGATAAGCAGCAGGAAAATCCCAACCTCTCTCTACAAAACAGGGCACTAAATGAGAAAAAGACCGAGGTAGAAAGGTCATTGGGGGATGCTGCAACAGAAGGTAAAGCCATCAAAAAATGGAGACCAATGAGTACCAATGCCCGTAATCTGGGTAACAAGTTTCCTGAATTAGTGGCCTTGATGGAGGAGGAACATCTGGATATCGTGGCAGTCACAGAAACATGGTACACACAAAACCATGACTGGGATGTAAACATACCAGGATACACTATCTGCAGGAGGGACAGGGAGGGTAAAGAGGAGGAGGAGTAGCTCTTTACATAAGGGAAGGAATAAAAGCAACAAAACAAAAGGGTAAACAGGGAGGAGAAGAAGCACTGTGGGTAAATTTGGAGACAGGCAATGGCACCACAATCTGCACAGGGGTTGTATACAGAACCCCTTCTCAGGGGTGAGGAAATGGACAAGGAAATGATAGTATACTTAGAATGGCAGAAAAAGGGGAGATATTGCTGATGGGTGATCTGAATATGCTAGATGTTAACTGGAGTGCAGTTGCAGCAGCCACTTCAAAGAGTGGGGTTATTCTAGATACCCTACAGGGGGCATGCCTTAGACAACTAGTATTGGAGCCCACTCGAGTGGGAGCAATCTTAGACCTGGTTCTCTCAAATGGAGATGGAGAGGATCACAGATGTAGAAGTGGGTAGCCATCTGGGAACTAGCGACCATCGAACAGTATGGTTCACAATAAACACAGCAATAGAGTCAAGCCATTCAAAGGCAAAAGTACTGGACTTTAGGAGGGCTGACTTTGCCAAAATGGGTGAGTGCCTAAGGAATGCACTAGCAAATGGGCAGGAAGGAGGGGTGGAAGAACAATGGAGAATAATAAAAACTGCCATCACAGAGGTAACGAGCCTTTGTGTGAAGCAGATAAACAAAACAAAATGATGTAAGAAACCACTATGGTTCTCAAAGGAAGTGGCAGTGAAGGTTCAAGAGAAAAAGAAAGCATTCAGGAAGTACAAGGAATCACAGAAGGAACAGGACAGAGAACTGTATCAGTTGAAGCAAAAGGAGCTGGGAAGGCAGTCAGAACAGCAAAGGCCCAAACCGAGGAAAAGATAGCCAACTCAGTTAAGAAGGGGATAAAACCTTTACAGGTACATCAGAGAGCAAAGGAAGACCAAGGGAGAGATAGTGAGGCTTAATAAAGGGGAGGGAGGGTGGGCAGAGGGAGACTGTGAAAAGGCAGAGATAGTAAACAAATATTTTTGTTCAGTATTTACAAATGAAGAGGGGGAGATACCTAAAACAAACAGTAGAAACACTCTGGATACAGAAGTTGATACCAGCCCATTTACAGAAGAAAGGGTTATGAAAGAACTCTTAAAACTGAAGGTGGACAAAGCAATGGGGCCTGATGGGATTCATCCAAGAATTCTAAAAGAACTAAGGGTAGAACTAGTGACACCACTGACTACCCTCTTTAACAAATCATGGGAGGATGGGGTGGTACCCGAGGACTGGAGGAGGGCAGATGTGATTCCCCTTCACAAAAGTGGGAGCAAGGCAGTAGCAGGAAACTACAGACCTGTTAGTTTAACCTCAGTGATAGGGAAAATGATGGAATCACTTCTGAAGGAAAGAATTGTTGAGTATCTAGAGGCCAGAGGGTCACAGGACCCTAGGCAGCATGGATTCACAGTGGGAAGGTCATGCCAGACAGAATCTGATAGATTTCTTTGACTGGGTGACCAAAGTAGTAGATCAGGGAGGGGCTGTGGACATGGCCTACCTAGACTTTAGCAAGGCATTTGACACAGTCCCACACAAAAGATTAATATACAAGTTAGCCAGCCTGGGAGTGGGTCCCAAGATGACAGCATGGGTAAAGAATTGGCTGGAGAATAGGGACACAGAGAGTAATGGTAAATGGAGTCCACTCAGAAGAAAGGGGGGTTACTAGTGGGGTACCGCAGGGTTCAGTATTAGGACCGGTCCTCTTCAATGTCTTTATAAGTGACATTGCAGAGGGACTGGAAGGAAAAGTATGTCTCTTTGTAGATGACACAAAGATCTGCAACAGAGTTGATGCA
The DNA here is from genome assembly GCA_016271365.2 of Neoceratodus forsteri. Classification (NCBI taxonomy): domain Eukaryota; kingdom Metazoa; phylum Chordata; order Ceratodontiformes; family Ceratodontidae; genus Neoceratodus; species Neoceratodus forsteri. The sequence goes on from CM057455.1 coordinate 707,859,629, forward strand.
CAGGGTGGGGTGGAAAGGATGAGAAGGGACTTGGCAAGGTTAGAGGAATGGTCAAATGTATGGCAACTTAGATTCAATGCTAAAAAGTGCAAGGTAATGCACCTGGGAAACAAAAACCCAGGGGAAGAGCACACAATGGGGGGTGAGATACTAACAACAACAAAAATGGAAAGGGACCTGGGGGTAGTCATATCAGATGACCTAAAAGTGGGCAAGCAATGTGAGAGGGCAGCAAGGAGGGCTGGGGGGATACTGGGATGCATAGGGAGAGGCATTACCAGTAGAAAACAGGAAGTTATTATCCCTCTGTACAGACAGCTGGTCAGACCCCATCTGGAGTACTGTGTGCAGTTCTGGAGACCCAATCTCCATAAAGACATAGACAGGATGGAAGCTGTCAGAGGAGGGCAACTAAAATGGTGCAGGGTCTGCACTGGAAGACATATGAAGAGAGACTAAAGGAGCTTAATATGTATAGCCTCAGGGAAAAGGAGGAGAGGGGACATGATAGAAACGTTAAAGTACCTCGAGGAATCAACAAAGTCCAAGAGGGTAGCATCTTTCAAAAAGAGGTGTGCAAGAACAAGGGGCACAATTTGAAGATAGAGGGGAGTGGCTGAGAGGTAATTGAAGAATATTTTTTCACAGAGAGGTTGTGGATGCATGGAACGCCTTCCTGAGTAGGTTGTGGAGTCAAAACAGTGGTGGAATTCAAGCATGCATGGGACAGTCATAAGGCCATTCTAGGGGGTTGGGGTAGGAAGAAGTAGGCTGCTGGTTAACTAGGATCTGCAGCTTATCCAGTAGGTAGGGAAATTGGCAGACTGGGTGGGCCAAGCGATCCTTATGTGCCGTCAAATTCTATGTTTCTATGTTAGGACTTTCCAAAAGTTTGTGAATCACAAAAGTGAACTGTGACTCTCAAGTGGGTCTACTGAGCATGAAACAGGCAGATAGAGAGGCAGGGTCCATATTCAAAATGTGGACAGACCACCCACAAATGAGATAACAAGAGCAAAAAAACCCCAGTATTATGAGTATGTTAATGAGGGTCTTAGGCATGCATATCTGGCATAGTCACAAATTGAAAAAAGCAAATAACAAGCACAAGTCGCAAACTAGTGAGCACAAACATAATACTAAGTGTAGCTAATCTAATCCAGTCTGAAACTGACACATGTGAGCAGGAACACATGCAGGTGCCAATAAAACACAACCAGGCCTGAGGCCTACACCCACCCACATCATGGCCCACTTCATGCTGCATCAGGAGCTTATGAGGGTTGCAGAGAAGGCACAGGACTTTCCTATCCTATTGCACAGTTGGTTCCACATCCATATGCCATCCACAGGGTACACAGGACATAGTCCACTCTTCTGGAGCTGTCTGACCAGCAGCCAGTGGACTGGAACAGACTGGACTGCAACACCATCCAGGTACTGTGTGATATACTCGGAGAGTGCCTTCAGAGCAACACTGCTCGGAGTCAGGTGCTGTCAGTAAAACTGAAGGTTGTAGCAGTACTTTGCTTTCTGTCCACTGGCACAATCCAAATATTATGTGATGATGTGACAAGTATAGCAGATTTAGCAATGTATCACCTATTAACCTAGTTCTTAAATGTTCTGACTAGGAGGTGTGATACATATATCATCCTCCACATGTTGCAGGAGCAGAGATCGGCAACAATAGAGACATTTTACAGGTTACTCGCTTACAAACATGGTGAGTGCAGAAGACTGCGCCCATGTCACCATCAAGGCACCACCTGGGAGTGATGGGGATGCATTTGTTAACTGCAAGAGCTTCCACTCCCTCAAGATACAGGTGGTACGTGATGGTGACTACACAAGCAGAAGGGAGCAGTTGATCTGCCACTGTACAGATCCATGCTGTGACTGCATCCTGAGTACTGTGTGCAGTACAGGAGTCACTACCTGAGAAAGAAAAGCTGAAGAGCCAGTATACAGTACATACTTACTGAAAGACAGAAGGGAGAGGGGGGACATAATCAAAACCTTCAATACCTCAACAGGTATAAACAAGGTGGATCTCGGGAACTGCTTTACCTTGAGTGAAAACAGGAACACAGGGGGGCACAGCTACAAAGTAGTGGAGGGGGCAAGAAGAAAGAGGTCAGGAGACACCTTTTTATGGAGAGGATAGTGTCAGGGTAGAATGAACTGTCAGCAAATGTTGTTAACTGGAAGACAGTTGGTGGATTCAAGAGGGGTGGGATAAGATCAAGGGGAAGGTAAGAGTTAAACAAGAAGGGGTGGGACCCACTGTAAACAATAGAACATATGGCCTTCTGCTGACAAAATCATACATTTGTATGTACTGCATTACAAATGTGATAGTGATGTACACTGGTGATGCACATGATGCCTTCATCCAACTCAACTCCTACCTGTGCTAGATGTTCAAGACTGGGTACATATGAGGTGAACAAATTCTCAAAGGACAGAACTGCAAATCCACATCCAAAATGGGTGCACAAACAAAAGGGGGTCCACCCCAGACAAAACAGTACCTCTAAGTAGTACACTCCAGTGGGAAGTTAATGGCTTCTTTGGGCTACATAGCATTCACTTAGGCTGAAAAAAACAGTTGTCTCCAGTCCAAAATAATGTGGAATCAATAACGTTTTATTGAAAAAATAAAGCACCACAAAGCCACAGTCAATGACCACACATATTCCACAGCACTTCCGGTCCAACTGAGCCTTCCTAAGGGGGCATGGCCCTGAACAGCACACTTCCCCATAAACACCCAATCTCATGCCCCCTGATGAAGGGTCAGTTGAAATCAAAGCACTGGGGAATATGTGTGGTCATTGACTTTTTTGACTTTTTGAATCTTTATTTTTTCAATAAAAAGTTATTGATTCCACATTTCTAGGCATTTCTGAGGTAATATACAGCCCAAAGAAGCCTTTAACTTACCACTGGAATGTACTACTTGGAGGTACTGACACATATGAGGTGGATGGCTACTTGGTGAGAGTGAAACAACCCCCCCCCAATGACTGACAACATACAAAAAAGCTAATAAACTTCCTTTCAACCTCACAGGTGTTAGTTCATACCCTCTGTGTCTCTGGGTGCAGGAGTGCCAATTTTTATGAACCTCTCTGGGCGCTCACTGCCAGTAGGTAGTATTTTTCCTATGGCCAGAATCCCTAGTAATCCTTTTTTGCAGGCTTCCCTTAAAATATTGAGGATGCTTAAGTCAACTTTGTGGGTGCTTGAGCACCTCAGCACCCATGGAGTCAGAACCTATGCATGGATGGTGACTGATACTGTGGCCAGTCACTGACTGTGATAAGCATTATAATGATGTCCACAGGGCCACTAGGAACATTGTAGAAAGGGTCTTCAGAACCCTAAAAAATGAGGATCCAATGCTTGAACCAGTCCATTCAGGTGTAGCAGTATTGTCCTGCAAAGCTGTGCTAAATATTCTATCATGCTGCCTACTCCACAACCATGCAGTCCAACGTGGAATACCACTGCACGTCTCTGAGGGCAAAACACTGGATGATAATCATGGTGCAAGCCCCGATGACAAGCCAGTGGTCCACTATGGGCAGTGTGACCCAAAAATGCCCAGACACTCCATGGAGGTAAGGGACTGTCTGACTGCACAGAGCTCTTCTGAACCAAGGAAAGACAATACCCACCAAAGTGCAATATATACATAGAAACATAGAAATGTGACAGCAGAAAAGTACTGTCAGGCCCATCTAGTCTGCCCAGTATGCCTAGCATGCCATTAGAACTTTGCTATTGCCTCCTGCCCTTTCCCAGCTCTAACAGATCCTTCTGTCTATCCCACGCTCTCTTGAATCCCTCACAGTTACTGCCCCACCACCTTCTCTGGGAGTCTGTTTCAGCTTTCCACCACCCTCTCTGTGAAGTAGAATTTCCTGATGTTTCCACTGATCCTCCCCCCTACAATCTGCAAGCCATGCCCCCTTGTTCTCAGCTGCTGCCTTAGCTGGAAGATGTCCCCCTACTGGTACCCTATTTATACCATTAATATATTTAAAGATCTCAATCATGTCCCCCCTCTCCCTTCTTTGCTCAAGGGAGTACATGCTGATGTTCTTCAGTCAATCCTCATATGACAGTTGAATAACATCCCTTACCATTTTTGTCACCCTCCTCTGGACTCGCTCCACCCTATCCATATCCTTCCTGAGGTACGGCCTTCAGAATTGGACCCCATACTTAAGGTGAGGCCTAAAGAGTTGCCCTGTACAAGGGCATTATGACCTCCCTCTTTCTACTAGTTATTCCCTTGCCAATACATCCCAGCATCCTTGTCCCTGTCACCACCTTTTCACATTGCTTTGCTACCTTCGGGTCCCATGAAATGATTATGCCAAGGTCCCTTTCCAGCTCGATGACCTCTGGGGCATGCCCCCCTGGTGGTATTCCATGCCTTGGTTATTCCTGCCTAAATGCTTGATCCTGAATTTTTCTGCGTTGAAGGACAATTGCCATTCCCTGGACAATTCTTCCAGTTTCTACAGATCCCTGGACATGCTTTCAACCCTTCAGGCATGTCCACTCTATTGCAGGCCTTCATGTCATCCGCAAATAGACTCACTCTACCCACCAGCCCTTCTGCTATGTCCCCTATAAATATATTGAAAAGGAGTGGCCCCAGCACTGACCTCTGAGGCACCCCACTAGTGACCATACCCTCCCTTGAAGGTACCCCATTGATGATTACCCTCTGCCTCCTGCCCTCCTGACAGTTTTGCACCCCCTACTACTAGTGTCCCCAGCCCAAGGCATCTCATTTTGTGCAGTAGCCTCCTGTGTGGCACGGTATTGAATGCTTTTTCGAAATCTAGATACATGATGTCTACCACTCCCCCCAATCAAGTACCTTGGTGACCCAGTCAAAGTACTCTATCAAGTTTGTTTGACACAACCTTCCCTCAGTGAACCTGTGTTGCCGCCTGTCCTGCAGGCCATATGATTCTAGGTAGCTAGCGATTCTCTTCTTTAACAGTTTCCCATGAGCTTGCCCACTAATGATGTTAAGCTCACTGGCCTATAATTTCCTGCTACCTCCTTGTCACCCCCTTATGTAGTGGGATCACATCCGCTCTTTTCCAGTCCTTGGGTATCTCACCTGACTCCAATTATCTGTTGAAGAGGTTGGTCAGAGGTTCTGCTAGCAACTTTCTAAGCTCCCTTAGTTCCCTGGAGTGCACCCCTTCCGGCCCTATCTCCTTATCCACCTTCAGACCCTGAAGTTCTGTCAGGACCTGCTCCACCTTGAATGAACTATAGTCAACCTCTCCTCCCACTACCTTGTATTCCCTGATTTTCTTGAACTCCCCCTCTTTCTCTGTCATGAATATTGAGCAGAAATAACTGTTGAGTATTTCTGCCTTCCCCGGTCATCTTCCACCAATTCCCCTTTCCCATTTTTCATTCTGATTATCCCCCCCCCCCCTTAACTTTCTTCTCTTGCCCACATAGCGGAAGAAGGTTTTGTTCCTCTCCTTAACTGTGTTGGCAATCCTTTCTTCTGTTCTTGCCTCACCCTCCTTAGCTCCTTACCTGCTTCCTTCTGCATCTCTTGGTATAAAGACCTATCCTCTTCCCTCTGTGTCTTTTTGTATCTCCTAAATGCCTTTCTGTTTGCCCAGACCTTCTTTGCCACAACCCTATTAAACTAGAGTGGCCCCCTCTTCTTCCTATTTTTATTTACCCTCCTGAAGTAGAGGCTAGTGGCCTCAACTATTGCCGCTTTTATTTGACCCCACATTTCTTCCACTCCCATTAGTCCTGCCACCCCTGCTAATGCTTGCTGAATGCATTCCCCCATTTTCTGAAAGTTTGCATGCCTAAAATCTAGGACCTTTACTCTGGACAGATGGACCACAGCAGTTGTATTTACTGTGACCCAGGCAGTGCTGTAGTCACTCATGCCCAGGTTCTCCCCTATAGATATTTCTCCCACCCTTTCACCATTCGTAAGAATCAAGTCTAGGATTGCCCCCTCCCAGGTCAGTTCACAAACTAGCTGTTTCCTGAGTGCTTCCTGTAGGGAGTCCATGATTTCCCTGTTACTGGTGGATGCTGCTGATGGGGTGTCCCAATCCAAGTTAAAGTCCCCGATCAGCAGCACCTCCCCTTTGTGTGCCATCCTCTGGATTTCCTCCATCATTGTCCTGTCCACCATGTCCTGCTGCTCAGGTGGCCTATATATCACCCCGACACCTATGCTTTCTCCCTTACCTGTGTCCAATGATACCTATAATGCCTCTGCCTCCCCTCCACCTACCCTGCAATTTTGTTGCCTTTATGTGTTCCTTCACATACAAAGCACCCCCACTTACTCACCCTGTCTTTCCTATAAAGTACATACCCTAGTATTGCCATGTCCCAGCCCTGGCCTTCACAAAGTGCATCTGGCATGAATGGGGGAACAGAAACAGGTGAGGTAGGGAATACAAACAACTGAAATCCAAATGTAAAAGAACATGCACCTATGTGCCATGGCCACTATGACTGCAGCCACATGACCCACTGCCACTTATCTGGTGACTTGGTTCAGTGACAAAGTCCTTGAATGATCCCTCCACTTAAGGGGATGCAAGTGGGCTATAGGCACCACCATGCCTGAATGCAGATGTGTGTACCCTTGCCTGTGCCTGGGTCAGTGGTGAAGGGCCAGTTGGCCACAGTGTTGGGTGTGCCACAGGCATCAGTGTGGATATCACTGCATGCCTGCACGGTGTACCAATGAGCTGGACCCTGTCACTGAAAGCTGCAGTGTAGTGCCAAGGCACAGCTGCTGACAGGCAGCCACAGTGCAGGCTATGGAGAATACTTGAGTCTTGATAGCCACAGTGCTTCCACAAGGGAGGAGGCCTAAGACTTAGCAGCCATAGTGCATTGTCCACAGCAATGCAGACTTGTGACACATTTGGGACTGCAGCTCCTGCACAGTTACATTTATGTCTGCAGTCACCTGAAGCAGCTGCACCTGCTCTGTTACTGCTGTTGTGAGGGAACACATCTCCTGGGCCACTGACTTCTGGGCAGCTACGTCCCCATCCTACAGGGTCTTGTAGTCAAAGTCCCTGTTTTGTTTCCAGCCATGTGGTGGTGAGGGCTGTGCATGACATGCTCAGACATGGCTGCCAGATTTTCCAGCCATGCCTTTGTGGTGTGCCACTGCTGCACTGCCCCACTTGGCCCTGCTTTGCATACTCCACCACCATAGAGGTTGAGTGAGGCTGGGACTGTGGTAACTGCTCATCTGGAACAAGTATCTCTTCAGTTTCCAATGGGATGTTAGCATGAACTTCCTCCCCTGGCTTAGTGTCAGGGAACAGGACCAGGGTATGCTCATCATCACCCTGGTCCTCTGTCACCCTGGACTATGGATGGGCAGCTAATTAGGGCTGGGAAGACTGTTCTGTCTGAAATCTGGACCCCCGGATTGAACCCTGAATCCACAGACCTTGATAAATACAGACTTCACCGCAGAAGTCTGGTTCTGGGTCCATGGAAAGCAGGGCTGTTTTTCTGCATGCCTGGTGCCACACAGAGGGGGCTAAGGAGGAATGGACGGCGCCAGGCAGAAAAAAAGACTGAGGAGAGGAGAGGAGTGGAGTCAAGTCCAGGAGAAGGAGGACCACACATCACAGTCACGTGTGGTGGAGATCTGAGTGCAGGCTGCAGCTGCTGTGGTCAGTCGGTTGGTCACTTGGTGACTCTCGAGTTGGCTGTTGGTCTTGTTCTTGGAGTGGAAATCAACTTAGGTAAGTAGTACCTCACAAACTGCCTGACTCCTGTAGCCTATCCTATATGAGTTTGGAACATATACTGAATACCAGAAAAAGGGGAGAGGAGAATTGTGTACAGGCCATGGGGAAGGTCAGGCTAGCAAAATAAATTGTTGACCTGTGCCAGAGGAGAAAGTGAGAGTGAGACTATTGGGGGCCAAAGATAAATATTATTGTTACAGAAATCACAAATAAAGTTTATTCTTGGTCTCATTGTGATTGGCTGTGGGTGTACAGGGCAAGGGTAGGCTGGCAAAATAAATATTTGACTTGTGCTACCATCCAGAGGAGGGAGGGAGGGAGGGGGATAGAGAGAGAAAGAGAGATAGAGAGAGAGACTGACTATTGGAGGCCAAAGAGAAATGTTATAGTTACAGAAATCACAAATACAGTTTATTCTTGGTCTCATTGTGGCTATGTGTGTACCCAGGGCAAGAGCAGGCTGGCAAAATAAATCTTTGATTTGTGCTACCATCCAGAGGAGAAAGAGAGAAACAGAGACTACTGGGGGCCAAAGAGAAATTCTACAGTCACAGAAATCAAAAATAAAGAAATAAATCATGGCCTCAATGTGGCCGTGTAGTATGTGTACACTGTACAGGGAAGGCCGGCAGGCAAAACAGTGCTTGCACCTGTCTGTCTCTCTCTCTCTCCCTCCCTCCGTCTCTCTCTCTCTCTCTCTCTCTCTCCCAGCACACTCATATCACAGGCCCGAGCAAGATATGCCATCAGTACAACCCAGTCATGAAGCAGCTAGCAGTTATTGCTTTTATTTAGCAGTTTTACCATGATTTTTTATATAAATCATGCATTAAATTATTTCCTTTTGGCCTCTGTGTTGAATATGACTGACTTTGGCCACTTTCATCTCATTTTTTTTTTTTTTTTTCAAATATTTAAAAATAATTAGAACTAATCAGAACACATCAGAAATCCACAGTGTTCTGATTCCTAAATAATAAGGGTCAGAACTTCACAGAGTTCTCCCTGCCCTACAGCTCATATAGGCTGCTGCGCATCCTCACCCTGGTCTTCACTGCTTGTGTTATCTCCCTCAGTTGTATCTGCAGGAAAGGAGACAGGAACATGTATCAGCAACAGGAACATGGCACAACCATGATATGTACCACTATACATCACACGCCCATCAGTGCTTTGCACATGTTTATGAGTGCCCAGTACCAGCAGTGCCACCACAATGCATCCACCCTGCAATGTGTGCACAACACATATGTGTGTGGCACAGACCTTTCACCAACAACACTCAGTGTCCTTGTGTGTGCTGTGCTGCATTGTGTGCCACTCTATCCTGCACCACAGTGCCCTGACACATGCATGGTCTCACTCATCCGGGATGAGACTTCTGTGTTATCAGTGCCCTCTTTCACACATGACACATCTTGGATCTCCAGTGACCCCATAATTAGGTCCTCCTCTGGGATAAGGTCTGGCTGTGATGGTGGTTCCCCAGCCATGGCCTGCCAGCTGCTGCATGTTGTGGCCAGTCTTTCCTTTGTATGGTGGCACATGCCTCGTACCTCTTCTTGACCTTTTCAATGTCATGGCTACTGCCACACTGTGACTTAATGGCCTCTGTTATTTTGTCCCAAGCCCTTGCCTGCTGTGGTGTGGGGACACTCCTGTGGAACTGATCCTCCTGGGCCATGTATTCACATACTGCATCTAGCTAACAGCATGGAGTATTGAAATACACACAACAGTGTAGAGTGTGTGCTGACATACTTGCTTACCTGTTGTTCCTCTACAGTGAACTTTGGCCCCTGGGGATGGCCAGACTTGGAGAATGATGCCATCCTGCAAAACACTGATGGAAATGTCTATGTCAGGTGAACTTCCAATAGTACCTCTGTTGTGCCGAGTAACAATGTAGTGGTGAACAGACAAAACATACCTGTGTGTTGTGCGAAAATGCTGATATTTCCTACTGTACCATGGAGTCCTGCTGCTCTACAGACACATTCCTCAGTGAGGAGTGTGTCCCTGTGGAGGTATGGCAGCTTATATTTGTTCAATAATGAATGCATAATTACATGGAAATTACATATTGCACCATACCCATGCAAACAGGTTGATTTGCATGTTATCTACCAATATATCACTTTTTGCAAGACTTACTAATTCAGTTGTAAGGCTAAACTGATTAGCAGGTCATTATCCAAAATTATACAATGGCAAGAGAGAATCCTGGTCCCTGATTGGTCAGACTGGAATTGGAACCGGGATGTTATCCCAGCATAACATTCTGGCTGTAGTCCCAGTACAGTAACGACTGCATTAAAAGAAAAAAAAGTCAGTCACAACTCCCATTCAAACTTAAAAACCATGTTCCCACCAGAACTGTCTCAAGTCCCCTCAACAAAGTAACCTTCTTTTCATGCAGCAAACATATATGTGACTGAAAGTGTCTAATTTACTGTTGTCATTTATCTAACTTTTATTTATTTCCTTTTGCTGTCATATTCTTCCCCCACTGCGTGAGAGGTAGTGGAGGTGATCTGTTCTGGACAAGTAAAACCAGAATGGCGAGAGGACTCTGGTCCATTTGATCTTGTGTTTTTCTATTGCATTTTTAGTTTTTGGTTTGATGCTTGCTGAATTGATTTTAAATATTCCTATTGTGTGTAATTTGTGAATAGGGTGGGTGTATGTTAATAGGGTTAATTTTGAGAAGATTATATTATAGTTTGATTATTTATTTTTAGTGATCTTTTAGGGGGTGGGAGAAGTACAGGTGTATTGTCATTCGAAGAAGTGTTGGCCTGCTGCTCTCCCATTCAGGCCCTACTCCCTCTCTGAACTCCGAGACCTCCGGCCCTTTTATTGCCCTCCCTTGCCCACAGCGGTTTATAGCCGCTATAGGACGTTGGGTATTGCTAGTAGGAGACAGAGGTGGATTGGGGGTCCTGGACCTCGGGGGGGGGGGAGCAGAATGGCTGTATCAGGGTTGTACAGACCAGAAGACGCCCTGGGGCTAAATGGTCACTGGAACGTGGTTCTCCATGCCCAGTTACCATACCAAAGGGCTCTAGTATTTTTGAACAGTTAACTTGATCAGTCCCGGAACCCCATCCAACTTGAGCGGTGTTATGCAACACCAGGTCTATTAGGAACAAGACAGCGATTATTGCTGATATTGTTGGAACAGCAGATCTGGTGTGCATCACTGAGACCTGGCTTGATGACAACATGGGCCCCATCTTGGAGGCGGTGGTCCCGGATGGGTTCTCAGTGATACACCGCTCAAGATTGGGCTGCAGGGGCAGGGGGGTAACCATTTGTTTTAGATCATAATTGGGCCTTACTGGTGTGCCAGTTGATGAGGTCAGATCATTTGAGTTTACCATAGTAGCAGGTGTGGGGTGCAGGAGCATTCTCATCTACCGGCCACCCGGAGGTGAGAAATTGTTCCTGCAGGAAGTAGCAGAATTCATCGTCGATATGGCATTTGAGTCATCCAGGTTGATGGTCCTGGACAACTTCAACACTTGGGTCAATGATGAACCCTCACAGTTTGGTCAAGACTTCCTCCAACTTATTAATTCATTGGGGTTCACACAAGTAGTTGCCTCTGCTACTCATAATCAAGGTCACTCACTTGATCTGGTCTTCCTCCTGGGGATCGAGACCTCCAACTTGGTGGTGGAACCTGTCATATGGTCCGATCACCACACAGTAAGGTTCAAATTCTAGGCTCCCACTTATAGACCTGCCCCTGTGGAGATGGTGATAAGCCCATTGAGGGATGTGTCCCCAGAAGGCCTTTTGGTGGTGTTAGACCTATTGGGATTCTCAGGGGAAGGCGGGGATCCAGAGAACCTAGTTCAAGCCTAAAATAAGGCTGTTACTGAGGCTCTGGACTCCATCACCCCAGTCCGTGTTTGCCCTCTCTCTCTCTCTCTCTCTCTCTCTCCGCCCTTGGTCCCCTTGGTTTGATCAGACCTTGAGGGAGTTGAGACATGTAGGATGAAGGCTAGAGCATCACTGGTGGAAATTCGCTCTTGATGCCAACCACCTTAGATTGATAGATCATTATCAAAGCTATCAATCAGCAATCACACATAAGAAGGCAGAGTTCATGTCCAGTGAGATTGCTGCTGCTCAGAACCGACTGGCTCAGCTCTTTTGAACCATGGACAGGCTTTGCAACCCAACCTGTCTACAGGTTCGAGGTGCATTTTCACAAGTTAAATGTGATGAGTTTGCTTGATTCTTTGCAGATAAGGTGGCCAACATCACAGCCAAGATCTGTCCAGCATCCTCTATGGGGGATGGCGGTGGTTGGTATGTGGTCACTCCACCTCAGTTTTCTTGGATATCTTTCGACCAGCTGGAGATTGTGGACATCATGCAGATTGTCCAGAATTTGCTGCCAATATGCTGTAGTTCAGATCCAGGCCATACATGCCTATTATTGGGGTGTATGGAGTCCATCAGCCCAGTCCTTGCAAAGATTGTTTGGTGCTCCTTAGATTCGGGTGAGTTCCCCAGCTCCCTGAAGGAGGCAGTGGTGATACTGCTCCTTAAGAAAGCTGCTATTCACCCAAACAGCTGCGCAAACTACAGACCCATCTCTAACCTTTCCTTTGCTGGGAAAGTGATTGAGAAAGTAGTTGTGCTACAACTGGAGAACCATCTTACCATCCACAACGTCTACCACCCTCTCCAGTCTAGTTTCCAGAAAATACATATTACTGAGATTGCACTGGTTTGGGTGCTCAATGATCTCTTGATGGTGAGGGATCAGAAGTGCTTTTCCATCTTGGTTCTTCTTGATCTCTCCTCAGCATTTGACACTGTGGACCATGGGGTGCTGCTTGAGCGCTTGAGGGTCATCTGTGGCTGGTCCAGTTCTCAGATGGCTTCAATCTTTCCTAGCTGGCAGATCTCAGAGGGTGGTGTCATTTTTCCTTTTCCTCTGACTCATTCTCTCTGCTGTGTGGGGTCCCTCAGGGCTCGGTGCTGTCCCCTATATTGTTTGCAGTGTGCATGCTGCCCCTCGGAGACACTGTAAGATGATATGGGCTGAGGTTTCACTGCTATGCTGATGATACACAGCTCTATCTGTCTTTTGCTCCTGACCAGGATAGTGCAGTCTCAATGTTTAACAGCTATCTGGCAGAGATCCATGACTGGATGAAGTTCAGCTGGTTGAAACTGAATTCTGGGAAGACTGAGGTGTTGGTGGTGGATCCGGGTCACTGGATAGAGAGGTCGGTGGTGGGTTTACCCTCTGGGCTTTGGCTTGGGGGTACACTGCTACCTACTTCTGAATGGGTGAGCAACCTGGGGGTAGTTCTTGATGATGGGCTGACACTGCATGCGTAGATGTCAGCAGTCGTCAAGTCTTCCTTTTTCCATCTTAGGAACATCACCAGAATTAAGCACCTTGTTCTGTCTGGTGATTTGCCAACATTGATTCATGCCTTTGTGACTTCATGCCTGGACTGCTGCAACTCCCTTTATCTGGAGCTTCTGGGAGTTGATATCTATCACTTGCAGCTGGTGCAAAACGCTGCAGCATGATTGCTGACTGGGACCTTGCGCTCCAGTCACATTACTCCCATGTTGCGTGATCTGCACTGGCTGCCTATACAGTGGCGGATCTCCTTCAAGGTTGGTCTTCTGACCTACAAAGCCCTGCACAGACTGAGACTGAGCTATATGCAAGAGCTCCTGATTCCATACAGCCCTGTCCATCCTCTCTGCTCAACTGATGAGGGGTTGTTAGAGGTTCCCAGGGTGCGGTTGAAAACATCTGGGGCTCAGGCTTTTGTGTTTGCTGCCCCATCCCTGTGGAACTCTCTACCTTGTCAGGTTAGACAGTGCCGGACCATGGAGAGCTTTAAAACAGGCTTGACAATGTATTTGTTCAAGCAAGCATTTTGCAGTTAGACTCCTTATGAATTTGGATATTTTAATTGAAGTATTAATATTAGTCTATAAAGGTTTTAATTGTATTGCTTGCTTTACAATATTTTAAGTATGTACAGCACTTTGATTTTTAGAATTGCACTGAATAAATGAAGTTAATAAAGTTATTATTTATTATTATTATATTGCCCCAAAAGATGCAAAGCTTCTAAAAAAATCACTATTTTCCTTCAAAAGAACTGAGCGGTTTCACTGAATGAAACTGAAGCTAATGATCGCAAGACCATAAATAGCAACTTGGACTTGCAACTGCCACTGTACTTTATAAGGATGGGCTGCTTCAAACCAACTTATTTTTTTAAAATATTTAATATCATCCTCATTCCCCTTTCCTTCTAAATAGCACACCTCCCTCAGTGTAATCCACCCTCACAAAAGGCATGGACGGCATGTGTAGGACAGACCACGCTTCAGTGCATCTTACCTGATCACCATTCCATGTCATTGTTTTCCTACTGCATTCATGTTTCCGGTACAACCTGAACCGGAGGAATCACAGAGCCACAAATCTGATTGCCAGTCTCCAACGCTGGCAATGCTCAGATGGACACCAACAAGTGAATGAATTAGGACTTCACAGCCACAGAAACAAAACAGCAGCTCCACCTACTAGTCAAAGCAAGAAATATGCACTATTTTTTAAACAGTACACCTACTCTGTCAAAAAACAGCAAAAAAATTACTTTTAAATGTACGTCTTCATCTATTTTTTTTTTTCTTATTGACTCACAAGCCATTGTATAATAGAAATAATGCCCTACAGGATGGGTGTTATGCTGGGATATCATCCCTTCTCAAGTGTTGGATGCCCTCGGCCTGTGGCTTTGGGTCCAACCACCCAAGGTGGGATGTTATCGCAACATAACACCCTCCCTGTTGGGCATTATTCCTTGATTACACCACCACTGTGGTCACACACTACTATGATATCATGGCTTACACTAATGGAATTTTGCCCCCTTGTCCACATTGAATAGTTGCAGATGCAAACAGATCTTTGCATCTGCACACACCCTGCTTTGGTGCTACAACATAAGCATGCATCCACTAATGTCTGTGTTGGTTATTCTGATGTAAACACATTTGTGCCTGCAACAAAAACAATTCCCTTTACTGTACATAGAATGATTTGTGGAAGCAGAGCTCTGAAAAAACAGCCTGCAATGATTGTGTCAACACACACTTTGAAGCATGGCAAGTACAATGCCAAAATCAGGCAAACAAGTGTCCAAGGAGGAGCACAAGAGGGTCAGATGTTTCACACCTGATGAGGTGGAGGTATTTGTGTGGGAGGTCATAAACAAGGAGACATCCCTATTCAGAAATTAGGCAAATGAGGCCTCCAGGGCCAAAAAGGCCTGGTTATGAGAGACCATTGACTAGAGGGTCTCCAGGGTTTTGTACATTGAGAGGATCTCAGCATTGTGCTGCCACATGTGGGATGACAGGCCTCACAGGAAAGCTACATACCTGGAGGTGCTGCAGGCTGCTGCACAGACACAGTTCATATCCAGAAAAGGCAAGGCACTGTCATGTGCATGATTATAGTACATAGCAGGGAACAAGGTTCAAGGTGCACATTTGTAATGTATAGTGCATGGCATGTTGTGGTTGTCAGTCACAAGGTCATGCTATACAATGGTCCCTTGTGACTGCACTGCCAGTGGAGTACCAACCCACACATAGTCAGATGCTTTGCTTGTGCATTACAGAAGTGTAGTATATGGTGGTCTGACTGTAACAGTCAATCTTATGCAGTGTGCATTCATGTCTTGACATGCCACTGCCCAGCACAAAGTGCTGCATGCACACTGCATAGTCATCATGGAAACACAGCACAGGCAATAATGTCATCCAAGCCATGTGTATAGGCATGCACGCTTCTGAAACAAAGTTGTGTACATGTGTGCCTCAGACCTTCTATGCATCATTAGGTTGTTAATGGCCATGCACATTGCACTGTGGTGGTTTTGCACCCATGGCATCCTTGTTTGGGATGTAACCACTGAGTGATGTCTGTAACACTGAAATAGAACATCCTTACACTGTGGGCATCATGATTTTATACACTCCATCCAGTGCAGCCACAGCATCTGCATTGCTCCTTCATGTGGACTCTCATGGTGGGAGGTGTGCCACAGTTTGGGACATGCCATTTGTTCACATTATGCCACTATTGTTATTTGTGGCATGGCACTGGTTGGCACTGCGATACTGGCATGTATTCTAACTGGCTCCACAGTATAGGGTGGCAGGACTGCCTGTTGTTCCTTCATTATGACAGTTAGAGCTGGATGTTTGTACAATGTTCATCCGTTTTCATACTGACTTGTATTTGTGTTCTGCTGTGCCGGTATGTGTGTCTCAGTACACAACACATACCCATAGGGGTGGGGCACCATATGGAGGGCTCATACTCAGGATTACTACTGTCCTATCTACACAGGATTTCCACACTGTGGTATTCCGTTTGCATGCCATGGTCTATCATGCAATAAAGAACCCCCTGCATGCCTGCACAGTAACATTGTTTTGTGCTATACAGTTGTCCAATAGAGGATTGACCATGGTGCATCCACATTATGCTATTGTGACAATACAGTGGTGCCAGCCAGGATGCAGTGCAATAGCCTGTCATATTACTTCAGTATAAGTGCAGAGTGCTGCAGTGTACTGCATGAACAATGTAATTCAATTGCAACTAAGCCCTTTTGTGGTGCAATATTTTGCGACATGTTCTTTGCTGCAAGGTATTGTGTTGCATCATGGCTGGCACCGATGTATGTGCACATACTGCGCTACTCTTGTGTACCATAATGGGCTGTATGATTCATAGATGTGTTCATCCACATGTACTGTCACATCTCACCACACATCATGGCCGCTGCCATCCAGATGCTGTGAGGTCATACACCATTGTGTGCATCACTGTATGCTGTGTGGATATTGCTATGTACCTCCACATGCATCACATCATGAGAGCTGATTGAGTACACTGTACATGACCTAGGCAGTGTCCAGTTTACAGGGGCACATGCACATATGTGTGTCGCCACCATGGTTCTCGGGCATGGCTCGTCCAAGCTAGGGTGTCCAGTACATGAATGATCAGTAGTGCAGTGCTTTTTCATCTATTATATTCACAATGTTTTTTGTTCTCTGTTCCAGCAGAAGCAGCCACCAAGGGTCAAGTGGAGAAAAAGGCCAAAGAGGAGGTCATTAAGGCCCATCACAGTGGCAGCAGGACTAAGAAGAGGATGGGGTAATCTGCCCTCTAACACCACAGAGTATCAGAGGTCCAGTGCTGGGGGATCCTCCCATGACCCCCGAAGGAGGCCAGCACAGGCCTGTATATGTCTCTGTTTCTCCTGAAGATAGTCCTCTCATCCCTTTGCTCGTCATATGATTCACTGTATTGTCATTGTCATGGTCATGGTCCCACCTGTGGACAGCCTGGATACCATTACTGTGAGTGCAACACCAGAACTGCAAATAGAACTGCCACAAATGTTTTGTGGGATAAGGGGAGCATTTTAGCACTCCACATAGTGCACTGTGGCCATGGCGTACATGCCCATTGTACCACACTGTCAGCATGACTGCAAAGGAGCCTAATAAGAGCAATAGAGGAGCCACACTACTGAGTGCTACAGTTTGGACAGCACAAATAAGTTGGACAGAGAACCAAATCTGAATAAAGTGTAAAACATTACTGTATAACGCAAACTAATACAGAAGCTATGTACACCTGCCCACCCCAAGGAACAGGATTTTAGTTCCCAAAATGTCGGCCTTGTAGGTGACTCACACGTTCCCTATTTAATAAATGTATCTGTAAATCGATATTCTGGTTGTGTGGCAGTCATTTCCAATGTCCTTCACTTGCACTCTGATCAGCGTCAGCAAATTTATTGTTAGTTCCCTGGTTCTGAACTGCAGTGGGTCAATGTTTCTTTAAATATGTTGCTCCCAAACTCTGGAACACCTTACCAGCCTGCAAAATCACCCTGATCCTTTAAGCATTTGTACAAACAGTACCTTCTTAACTTTTGTAAATGTAACTGTTTTGCATGATCTAAAATATAATTGCTCACTCACTTATCACAATCTGTACCTCTGTACTGTTCTCGTAATGTATAAGTCACCCTGTAAATTGACTTCATCCCAATGGGCTCCACCCTGCCATCAAAGTCAAAATCAATTTATCAAACAATCAGTCAATCAAACAATCATTTGGCAGTGCCAACCTCCCCATGGCCCTGAGACTGGCATCCGGTACCAATGCTCCAATCACGTTCTCTGCCATCCACCATCTGAGTCACAAAGGATTATTCCAGTTTTGATAAAACTCAATGTATCAATATTGTACTTGTAAGAATATGAAATGTCTGTATTTATGTATTGACAGCTATGAAACCTATGTACCTTGTGTATTTCTATTACATCAAACTGTAGGACACCATTTGAAATCAACCTTGCTCATTTGCCTTTCTTGTATAAATATACAGTAAATGTAATATTATTAGAATTATTTGTGACCCCCCCCCATGCATGGATAATAGCTCTGATCAAATGCTGTAATAATTGGGTATGATGTCATACCCTTTCTAGTGATCGTGCTTCAGTTCAGTGGGTTCACAGTTTTAATGCACAAGCAGGAAAGACTGCTGTCATGCTGCTCACCATATAGCAATCTCTGACTCACCCTCAGTGCTTGCTTTCATGCTCACTATCACCCTGTCTCTTTAATCTTGGACTCACTGTCAGTCATGGTCATAGAAACCTATTAGAACAAAAAAGAGAAGCAAAATGGAGCAGCTTTTTACAATTCCCAGCACTTTTGAGAGGCAGCACTTCATTATCACAGCATATTTAGAATATGGCTAGAAAGTCAGGTAGTGACCTAAAATTGATCATGCCATTCCTGTCACAAGTCAGTGACAGTAAAGAAATTCATACCATACCACAACAAGAGGTTGACAAAGTGTTTAATGTTTTACTTATTGTGCCAAGAAAAGTGATAGTTTAGAATACTTCGGCATAGACCACCACCTACAATCTCATAAGTACCCAGTGTCCATCTTTCAAAGCCGTGACACAGACTTTATAGAAACAAAACAACTCTAAGTGTAAAACAGAACACCCTTAAAAAAATGGGCAAAGGGAATAGACCATTAAAAGTGTAGCCTCTCGCTGAAGAGGACATCAACCTACTTTATTCCTCAGAGACAATTATACTTAAAGCCACTGTAGGATTGTTTAATTTGTTACTCTTTCACACTGAGCAGCAGTTCACCTTACATACCAAAGTGGGGAGACATGAGTAAGAGCAGAGACTCAGAGGGCACTGTTTCTGCAAAGCAAAGAGAGGCAGACCAAAACCAGGACAGATGAAAATCCCCAAGATTTTCAGCCTATTTGCCCCAGAATATATGAGAATGTTGCTAATCCAGAAATAAATCCACTTTTAGCCTATGACATCAATAAACTAACAAACCTAAAACACACTCACTCAAGATGCCATCTTCTACCTCAAACCCAGCATGCATTTTAAACCAAGATTGTCACTGTGGCACAGAAACATGAAAATTGGTATGAATAAACTTTATCAAATTATGGCCAAAATGAAACCAAGTGGTGGTCTTTCACATGATAATTAACAATCATATTACTAGAAATATTCCACAACTAACAGATTCAGACATAACTCCAATAGATATTTAGTTAGGTCTCAGGCCATCAGTGCCTTTAGAGTGTCAACAACTGTTCAGTGGTCAGTGAGAAAAAGCAGCACCACATTTCCAGTGTTTTCAGCCACATTACAAAGACTGAACCAACTGCAAGTACCTCATATTCTGCACCAGAATTTGCAAATGCTGTAAATCCTCCAACAAGAATAGGTACTCCACAGTCCTGTGGTCCCTGATTCCCTCTGCATGGATGCAAACTCCCAGAGTCTCCAAATGCTGTTCATTCTGAACTGCGTGTTTCACCAGGGAGTGTCAATAAACACTGATGCCCATGCTCCAGCGGCAAAAAGGGCATGGCCATATGTAGTGTATGACACGGAGTCAGCTTGACTCCAGCACTCGAGTTAAGTATGAATCATAAAACAAAACACAATGTTGTTTTTTTTTACTAGATGACTGCACACATAACTTGCTGTCACTCACTGTTAGTCAGGAAAATTGCTTTCAGGAACCGCAATTCTGACTCTGTTCCCTTACTTCTTTTAGCTGTTGACCCTGACTACTAAGCAGCCAAGACATCACCTAGGCTTGAAAAAGAAGTTGAACTCTCCATGGACCAGACAGTTCAATATACACTTCAAAGCTAAAAAATGTTTGAAACAGAAAATGTTCCTGTTTTCTTCAGTTCCTGTCTGTTCTAATGCAGAGACTTCCTAAACTCCACAGTTCTGAGCTCAAGAAATCGGTACTAAATGCAGTAAAAGAAAACAAAATAAACAAAAAAAACAAAGATAAAAGCTCACAAAGGTTATATTCTCAGTATTTGTGTATTTAATAACTTATTGATTAAAAAGTACTAACTACAGTAGTTCAAGTAACACCGTTACAGAAATTGTACAGTACAGTACTAAGTTATAGTGATGCTCCATATACATTTTATGTTGTATTAAAGATATATGAATCCCATTCAATTCTGCTTGCCTCTCATTGTCACAGACTCCCTGCACTAGTAACTGTAAAATATAAAACATACATGACTGTGTTTATGAAGTTTTTTTACACATCCTTGGCATGTGATGACCATATAAACCTCTTAAGCTTCGCTGTTGAGGTTTACGGGACATCACACACTTTGGGTATGTAAAAAAATTCATAACAAAGTTGCTGCCAGTGCATTATTCACTATATAATAACTGAGGAGCGCTTTCTCCCATTGGGAAACTGGGTTATAATTCCATTGTTATAACCAGCTGGTTATAACAATGAACATGCACCCAGTTTCCCTAGTTTAGCTCATGCACCAAATGTTATCTTTCACTTCTTTGCCCTGGTCCCCACCATCTTCGCTCCTCAGCGCCGCCTGCAAACTTCCCCGATGGAAGAAGTCGACAGTAAGTTCTCTTTCTTTTTTTTTTTGAAAAACAAAAATTATTGCTGGGCACAGAAAACCTTCACTAATGGGACTGCAAAAGAAAAATAGCTTCTGTTTAGGAGCCACTACAGACCGCACTAAAAACTCCAACGGTCCACGGCTAGACTCGCGAGACAAATACATTGCAAAAAAGAGCCTGGCAGGCTCTGTGATGGTCTGCCATTCCCGAGGACCATTCCTGACTTCTGGATTGGGTCTCCAAGGAGTAGCAAAAGCCGGCAACCTCCACTCTGGCCATACCATGGGGGCAATCCATGGGGGAATTTCCAGGGACTGGTGGGACCGGAGAGAGAGAGAGAGAGTCCCTCCATCAGGAGGGCCATAGCCACTAGCCAGTGCCCCAGGAGAGGAAAAAACCTATATGGAAAAAAAAAAGAACTACAGTTGTGCCCGGCCACTGGGTGCAGAGCCTGCAGGGGGTCAGTCATCATCTAGCAGTCAGGTTTTTTTTCTATCATTTTCTCCCTCCCTCCCTGTTGCTGGGGCACACACATCTGCGTCCATGTGTGGAGGCATGCACATGCTGCAGAGGTCCTGCAGTGCCCTCACT
This sequence comes from Neoceratodus forsteri, assembly GCA_016271365.2. Taxonomy (NCBI): domain Eukaryota; kingdom Metazoa; phylum Chordata; order Ceratodontiformes; family Ceratodontidae; genus Neoceratodus; species Neoceratodus forsteri. The sequence continues at coordinate 707,881,073 of CM057455.1, forward strand.
TCCTTTGGTTTCCTTGACCCATCCTAATGTCAGGTCTATGCCTGGGGGCAGTCATACAGCAGGACTGCCAAGCCACCCTCCCGGTGGAGAACAGTCCTCCAGACAATGAATTCTCTTCCTCACTGGCCGACCCCCAACACTCATTTTCACTGTGAACATGGGTCACTGGCATGGCAGGCGGTAAGGCACAGATGCCTCAGCCTGCCACACCACTGGGACAGCCATCTTTCACCAAGTTTTCATCATGGCCACTGCATTTATATTCCTCTGTACTAATAGTACTTCTAGTTCTGACTTCTTTTGCATATTTAAGCTTCTTGCATTCAGTGACATGATCCTCAGGTCACTTTTCTCTTGCTTTATTAGATTCTTCTTACTTATTATGTTTTTAGTTTTGATGCCATGAGTCCCCATTTTTTTAGTTTAAATTCTTTGCCAAGATGTCATAGATTCTATTTGAAAGTACTGTAATCTTCTCTCTTTTTTGCTTAGATGTAGACTGTCATAGCTGTAGAGGTCATCGCTACCATGACAATTTTCCCGATGTGGGATACATTTGATACCTTGATGGAAGCAACATGTTCTCAACCAGTTGTTTAATTTTTTATCATTATTTCATCCAGTTCTGGATCTTGATACAGGCACTATTTCAGAAAACACCACTTCCCAGTTCTTTTCCTGTAGTGTTTTGTTAATATTCATATATTCTTTAATAATTTTATTCTCATCTTGCCTTCCAATGTTGTTTGTGCCCATGTGGGCAATTACTATTGGACTAGTTTCATTGTTTTTGATTATGTTTGCAGCATTACCCCTACAGTATACCAGCTGGTCTCTAACCCACCACCACAAACTGGTTCCATCCCTACCTATCTGGCAGCCTGCAGTCAGTGCAAGTGGGTGGCATGCTGCCCCCAAATCCAAGCTGGTTTACCCCAAGGCTCCATTCTGGGATCAGTTCTGTTTTCCATATTTTTAAATGACATTCCCTCATCCAGTGTCTCCATGCACATACTTATGTTGCTGATGACACATTACTCTACATTTCTGATTCTTCAATCAGCGCAGTCAAGATTCCACTCTAGCATGACTTTCTCAATGTACTACACTGAGTTAAAAAAAGCAACTCATTGTGAACAATAAGAAGATGGTTTATATGACCTTTGGCTCTGCCCAGAGGCTAGCTAAGCTCCCATCTCCCCCTACCTTCCACACCCTTGATGGCACCCAATTTGAAATGGTCCCAGCCTTCAAATAATTAGGTGTTTAATTAGACAGCAGACTGGACTTCTCCTCGTACATTGCTGCTATCCACATTAAAATATGGACTGTCTTACCCTCCTAATACACCAGAAACTCCCCATGTTTGACTACACTGATGTGGTCTACTGCTCCGCCCCCCCTTCCTCACTTACCAGGCTAGATATACTATGCAACACCTTCTGTTGCTTTATTATAAACTTGCCTCCCCTCACCCATCACTGCTCCTTGTAATCTCCTTACTTCCCCTACCCCTTCACCACCAGACACACTGTGCTGCCTTCATTACTAAATTTGGTTCGACTCACTACCTCCTTACCTAGCCTCCCTCCTGTCACCTATTGCTGCATCTGACTATGCACTTTGTTCTATAGGCTCTCTCACCCTATCCATCCCTCACGTGTATTCATGTGCTGGGCAAGATGCTTTCTTGCATGGCTCCCCTCTTTGGAATCAGCTCCCTCTTCCCTTAGCTTTCCCCCTCCATCCCTGCTCTAGAGCTCCTACTAAAGCTCTTTACTCAGCCCTCCTGCATCTGCAGCCTTCCCCAGGCTATCACATGATTACTTACTCCCTGTTTTGCTAAATCTTTTTGTAACACTTGCTATACTGTCTCTCTAGCAATGATGTATTATGTGTAAAGGTTGTTTTCTCCTGTTTTGTTTTTCTGTGTCACCTACTATACCCTACCCAGTTAGTTCCTGAAAATGGTTGGTACCTGGCAATGGGCTTGCCTACTACTGTACATCAAGTGTTGTTCAACATATGACTTGTATCACTCACTGTATTGTCAATATAGTTATTATTTATCATGTGTAATATGTTGTTATTTACAATTTTTGTTTTATCCATTACTGTACCCCTCCCGTTGGTCACACCTGGAAATGAGCCCCAACTCAGTGTGCCTTTCCCAGTAACCAAATTTTTAAATAAATAAAATAAATATCCCACTGCTTAGCACTAGAAAAAGAGAGCATGTAGTTGTATTTTCATTGTTTCTTCTCACTGTGTAGCTGGCTGTGTATTTAATGACTGAGTTCCCTAGTATGAATATTTGCTTAGCCCTATTTTTTTCAATGTTAAGTTTTTTTTACTTCTTTGGCTATTTCTTCCTATGGCTGGGTCAGTGTTTGAGCATTCTCTGTCAAGTCAATTAATGGTGTGAATTGGTTTTCTAAGTTTAGTTGAAATATACTGCAGGGTATTGTATTGCATCCTGGATGACACTACTGTAAACTACGTCATGTAGTTCTAAAATGGTACTTTACCACCAGAGGGTATATGAGAAACAATCACCATGTTTATTAATGGGTGAAAAGAGATGGGACAATGCAAGAATGAGAAGCAATATTTAAAAAAAGAGGTCTACAGGAAGCAATGACTTATTGGTTCAGCACAGTTCTCCTTTAAAGGCGAAGTAAATAATACAGCAGGTTAAAACAGTTGGACCAGGAATTTAGATCTGGAGAATCACACACTGTAAGTTTTTTTTTTGCATTGGATAATTATAAAGTCTAATTTAAATGTAGTTATCCTACCATTTTCCACACCTCATCACAATGAAGCCAGAAATCCAGATGTCCCTGCACTTTAAATTAAAAACAGCCAGCTGAACAGTATTTTTGTGGAAATGCTTTGCACTGTCTAGCAAGTTATATTAAAGGTGTGTGTTTACAAATAAAATGCCAAAGTCCAGTTTAATTTAACTTTTCCTTTCAGTGCATGGGGGCTGTGCTGCATGTCACATAGTAAAGCAAACCAGATTGTTCCTAAATATCTGCTTTCAGAATTTAGTCCTTATTCTACATCTTCTAATCCCAAATGGCCTTTCTAACATCTTTAAAAACAGAGAAACACACACTGTACTCTAAAAGTCTGTCCTGTATAACCTTACCTGCCCTTGGTTGTGTGCTGTACAGACCCCCTACTGTGTTTTGCAGATGCTACAAGGTGGTAGTAAACAGCAGTAGCAGGAAAAGTAGTTAATCATTTAATAAGCGAGTTTTAACTTTGCAGCTTTAGTTGAGACAACATGCCAAACAAAGACAAGGCATTTCAGTAATGAAAGGAGGGGTGTTTACATTTTCCCTGTGGCATGGCTTGGTCACCCCAGTACTGTCAACTCTGTTGCCTAACAACCTTTTTTCCAGATTGTTTAACATAAGTAAACAGAAGGGGCGTACACACATCAGATAACTACAGTAGATTCAGTTTTTATTGGAAATTGCCACAAAATAGCTTGTAAAACATACAAATCGGTATCAAGGGACAAAATCCCCATAACACAGAGGGCAAATAACACCAGAGTTGTACTATTCACTATGGCTTCCTCAGGATTCTGGGTACAAGACTATATATATATATATATATATATATATATATATTATTTAAACATTTGGTAACCGGAAAAGGCACGCAGAGCTGAGGCTCAATTCCAGAGTGACCTGGGGGAAAGAAGCAGTGGAAAATACAAACAATGAATGCAAAAAATTAGTTAACGGAACAATAGCAGCTAATTACAATCAATATAATCCAGTAGTGAGAGCACAAAAAATAACATGTGATGAATATCTAGAGGGGAAAAATACAACAGTAATTGCTCTACATAATGAATCTTTAATAAGTACTAGGGAGGGTTGTAGGAAGGTAAAGTCAGTAGAGGTAGTGGGTTTAGTTCCATTGTGGCAGTGGCATAAGGGTGGAGGAAGGAGACGTACAGTAGCTGTTGCTTGCAGCTAGAGTGAGAGGGTAAGTTTCTGATAGTAGGGGTAAGTTTGTTCCACAAGTAGGGAAGCTGGTAGGAGAAAGCAGCTCTGCCCGCTATGGAAGAGGATCAGGGCAGTATGAAGGATCTTCCATTTCTGTGTCTGAGTTCATAGGGGGATAGGGAGTCTGAGAATAGACAGTCCTTAAGATAGGAGGGGAGCAAGTTAAACCAGTACTTAGATATAAGATGGGGGCATGCATATAGCGCCTATGAGATAAGGGGCTTAGTCTGAGGAGGGAGTAAAGATCGCAGTGGTGGATGCATAGGGGGGAGTTTCTAGTGAAGTGGCAAAATTAGTTTAGAAGGGTATCAAACCTGGCAAGGGAGGTTACAGGGCCACAGCTATAAACCACATCTGCTTAATCTAGTATGGGAATGATCATTTTAGAGACAATTTCACGTCTGGTAGGTAAAGGGAGAGAGTCTCTTTTCCAGTACAGCATGCCGAGTCTGGAGGTGATAGATTCAATGTGAACTGAAAAAGTCAGATGGGGATCCACCCAAATGCCCAGGTACTTGTATCTGGTAACTTGGTCCAATGGGAAGCCGTTGAGAGAGGTGACGGGGGGGGGGGTAGTACGACTATATTTCTGAGCAGAGCCAAAAACCATGGAAACAGTTTTGGTGGTGTTTATTTTCAGTTGATTATGGTTGAACCTGCACTGAATGTTGCCAAAGTCACTTTGTAGGGTAACTTGGACTTCAAGCAGGTTGGGACCAGAGGTAAAGAGGATGGTGTCATCTGCATACATGTGTATTGATGAACTGGTGCAGGAGGAGGGAAGATTATTAATGAAGAGCGAGAAGAGGATGGGACTTAGAACTGAGCCTTGAGGGATGCCTGCCAGGATAGGGATAGGAGGGGATATGGTATCAGTGATTCTAACAGATTGAAATCTGGTGTATAGATAAGACTGAAACCACCTTACAGAGATGGGGGCAAGTCCAGCTACCTCAAGCTTCTGTAGGAGAAGAAGGTGAAATACAGAGTCAAATGCCTTGGCTAAATCAACAAATACTGATGATGTAAGGAAGCTTTGGGTGGAGGCAGTTTGGATATGGTTGGTGACACGCAGGAGGAAGGAAATTGTGGAATGGTGTTTCCTGAAGCTGGACTGATGTGGAGAGGATGTTGTTTGTTGCAAGGTAGTCAGCTAGTCAGGTGTGGGCCAAGGATTCTTGTAGTTTGGCTAGGGCTGCAAGGAGTGAGATGAGCCTATAATTGCCTGGCAAGGAGGATTTACCGCCTTTGTGAAGGGGAATTATGCAGACCAATTTCCAAGTTAGCTGGACTTTTCCTGTGGAAAATGAGAGGGTAAGAAAATGTGTAAGTGGCTTGGTGATCGCAGGAGCCAAGATCTGCAGGAGCTTGGGGTGAATCCCATCTGGGCTGGTCTTTGCAGTGTTAAGTGAGAATAGGGCTTTGTGAACCTCGCGTTCAGTAAGGGGGATAAACTTGAAGTCATTGCTAAGGGGAGGTGGTGGTGAGGCTAGGGTGGGGGGAACCATGTGGCATGGCACAGGAAGTGAAAAACTGGTTGAAGATTTCAGAGGCACAGATCGGGTTAGTGACTGGTTGGCCATGAAATTTGAAGTCAGGGGTCCAAGGCTGGGCTGTGGGTCAAGGAGTGTGTGCACAACTTTCCAGAATTGAGGGGGCTTAGCATGTGAGAGTTGCAACGTAAAGTAGTTTGCCTTTGCTTTTCTTATGGTCTTGGTGCAAGCATTATAGAGGGTGTTAAAAGCTTGCCTGGTCTGAGGGTTGGGGTTGGATTTAAAATGCAACCAAGTCTTGTCTCTTTCCTCGCATTTGGTGAGGATGGGTGTGGTTACCCAAGGGTGGTGCATTTTCTTGACCCTGGACTTTTTCAGAGGGGCATGGACATCCCAGATATTTCTGAAGGTGTGTAGGAATCTAGAGAGGCCATGTCAACATCAGGGGCTGAGAAGACAGGTTGCCAGTCAGCTTGGTATAGACTGGTTAGGAGGGCATCGGTGTCCAATGTGTTTAGAGGTGAGCGTTGATGTATTTGGGGCAGATTTGGGCAGTTTTGTTTGTCTGATACAGTAAGTCATAAAGTAGTCGCTTAGGGTGTTAGAGAGGACACTGGAGGAAGTTATTCTGTGAGGGTGGGAGGTAAAGATCCAGTCTAACAAAGAATGGTTTTGGGAGTGGGGGTTGTAGCAGGTGGGTTCATTGATCAATTTTGTGAGATTAATGTACTTGATTTTGGAGGTGTGAGCATTTGAGGAGGGGCCTAGCCAGACCAAGTTGAAATCACCTACAAGGACCAGTTCCCCTTTGATTGCTAGGTCTGGCAGGATGGTAAGAGAGGTTATGAGGGAGTCTCGGGATAGGCAGGAAAAGGCGTAGAGCACATCTAGGAAAAGTGGGAGTGAGGCAGGAAGGGAGAGTTGAACCATAAGGAGTTCGTGGGAGTTGAGGCGAAATTCTTTGTGAGTAACTGAGCTCAAGAGTGGCTGTTTTATGTAGATAGCTACACCAGCAGCTCTTTTACCATGGTCCTGCCTGTTTAGAGTGCAGTTTAGGAGAATGAGGCAGGAGTCTGGGTTTTAGCAGAGATCCAGGTTTCTGTTAGGCATAGTATATCTGGAGCTTGCTCAGCTATTCAGCAAGTTAGTAGGTCAGTCTTGGGCAGGAGACTTCTGATGTTGATATGGGCAATATATAGGCCATTGTGTGAGCAGAGAGGAGTGGGTATGGTAATGGAGCCAGGGTTGCATTCGACATCCCCCGAGAGGAGGAGGAGGAGGAGGGTGAGGAGAAGGAATGAACAGGTTGCAGGAGCCTATATCTCCAAGTGCAAAATGCAATATTGGAAGCAGGTCTGGCAGCCCTGAAGGGGAAGCAAAGGTTACCATCTGCGGTAGTATGGTGCTAGAAGAGATGAGAGAGATGAGGGGGGAGGGGAGAGGGGGACAGACAGGCATGTGATGCAGCGAGGTGGAGGAAGAGGTAGCATGTCTAGAGGGGGAAGATGCAGGGTATTATGAGGTAGGCAGTTGTAAAGACAGTGGGGCTAGGGTCAGTGCAGGAAGGGAAGGAGAGAGTGGGGATGAAAATGAGGAGGAGGAGAAGAGTGGTGAGGATATGTGCATACATAGTCAGGTCTGGGAAGTGAGGTTATGGGTTGGGAGAGAGGGGTTACTGGGTCTTTAGCCCAGAGATTTCAAGTGGGCTTGCAGAGAATTAGGGTAGTGAGATCAAGATCACTTTTGTAAGTTCCTTTGCTATTTTTTTTTTGTTGTTGGCAAAAAAAAACAACAGGAAAGCTAGGGAGAGGAGGAGGAGAGAGCTGTGGATAGAATCTCAAGTTTAGGAGCTGGGGTGGCTGGCATCATCCTCCATGCTTCTGTCCTGCAACAGGGCAGAAGGTATAATAGATGCAGAAGTATAAGGGACATTAGAGCTGCAGAAATAGCGCAGTGGTGGGGCAGCTGCCTTTAGTAGTAGTAGTAGTAGATAGCATTTATTTATACAGTAATGCCTCCATTAGGGCTATATATGCCCTTTTCTCAAGGTGCACCTGTTTAGTACAAAATTACAATAACAAAATACATAGACATAAAATACAATATACAGAGACAACATGCTCAAAACAAACAAATTGCATTTAATGGAAATTTGACACATACAAGAGCCAATACACATTATTAAAATACCATACATTCTATCCAACAAACCACCTCATATACTCCTAATACAGTACAATTTAATCTATTACATGAATGACAAATCTCAGATCCTAATGCAATTTAGACTATCTATTACATGTACAACAATACTCAAATTCCCTATAAACAGCAATTTTAAAGACATCTGATTCCATATATGGGTCTTTAAGGTACAAAGGGAGTTGATTCCAGCAAACAGCTGCTTAATACTGAAAGGTCATACAGGTAAATTTATTATTATACTTGGGAATTACTAACTCTCTAGCCATTTCTCTTCTCAAATTACAGCCATGTTTTGGTTTTTCTAACTTTTCTGCCAACCCACATATCAAATTATTTCTTAAAATCCCATGAACTTGTATAGCCCATGCCCATTTTCTTCTGATCTCTAGTGAGCTCCAGTCAAGGGAATGAAACATCACACAGTGATGGGTGTTAAAATCACACTTCAGTATAGAGCTAGCAAGCCTGTTTTGGACTAAATCTAATTTTATCATTAACTGTTTATTTGCATGACAATAAAAATGACTTCCATAGTCCAAAGCGGGCAATATTAATTGATTTACCATTGTTTGACGTACCTTCCTAGTTGAACAATACGATACCCATTTTGTTGCCCCTAATCTCATATTAACCTTTTTCTCCAACTCATTTATATGATGATCGAATTTTAAATACTGATCTATATAAACTCCTAAATATTTATATACCTTAATTTGTCCTGGTATATTCCCTTCCCTGGTTCTAACAATTAACTTGGGACTTAAATGTTCTTTATCTTGTTTAGAAGAAAACAACATTGTTTGAGTTTTTTACTGTTTATTACTAACCCTAGGTCAGAAAAACATTTCTGCATAATCAGAAAATCTTCTTATAATTGTCCATCTACTTCCTTATGATGTTTCCCATCTGCTATTAATATGGTATCATCTGTGTATACATGGACAGAGGTATTTCTCAAACATTCAGGTAAATTATTAATATATATGATAAATAAGAGGGGGTCTAGTATTGATCCTTGTGGCACCCCTCAAGTAATGTATAATGATTTAGAACTAATTAAATTTATGCTAACAATCTGTAACCTATTTTCCAAATAAGAGTGGAACCACTGACATGGCTCCTTTGCCACCCCCATATCTCCCAATAAGTTCAACAAAATATTATGATTAACAAGATCAAAAGCTTTGGACAGGTCCATGTACACTATGCCCATGGAGCTTGCTTCTCCCAAGGGGGTGTAGAAGGTTGGGGGTTCATAGCTGCCTTGAGTTAGATGGAAAACAAGTAATAAATGATATAAATAGGAGGATAACACTAGGGGACAGAGAAACAAAGTAGGGTAGTTGGAGAGATAGAGTAGCTAGGGAATTAGATAGCAATTAGTACTCAATAGTGGCTCCTAGTGGTCAAAGAGTATAATGTGCTAATGGGAATATGGACACTTAGAAAAATGCAAGACAGGTCACATGACAGTGTCATGTGACCACAAGCCCGAATAAATGTGGGGATGGCCCTGGGTGCATGGGTGGGGCAGTAGATGCACAGTTCACACTACAAGCTCCCACAAGGAGGAGTGTGCATTTCAGGCAAGGCAAACAACTGCTGTTCAGGGCTCTGCTGCATACTCCAGTGTGAAGTCTGGTAGAAGGGACATTGTTTTCACAGATCCTAGGGAGACATATTGTACAAACAGAGAGTAACTCAAGAGTGCTACACAAAGGAACTGGATTCATTGAAACAATCATGGTGACCAGAGACAGAACAAAGATTATGCGAGAAAAGGGTCTCTACACAGAATCAAACTCGAAGTGGTGGAATTCAAGCATGCATGGGACAGTCATAAGGCAATGCTAGGGGATGGGGGTAGGAAGAAGTAGGCTGCTGGTTAACTAGGATCTGCAGCTTATCCAGTAGGCAGGGAAATGGGCAGACTGGGTGGGCCAAGCGGTCCTTATCTGCCATCAAATTCTATGTTTCTATGTTTATGTTTCTAAGTCTTAAAGCGCTTAGAGAAATTCAGTAAACTAGCAGTACAAGCAAGCAAAATAACAAATCAGTAGTACTCTGGCAAATATACATTCATTAAGGTTACAATCACACAGGGTTACACAGCTGCACTTGGCAAAGAGCAAATTCAATTCCATATATTCCTTATATATATATATATATATATATATATATATATATATTATAGAGATTGTCATGCCTCCGTAGTTAAAGCTGAGTAACATGTTTGAGGTTAAACCTCAAATTGTGCACTTTAGTAACTTTGCAACCATTAAATGGATTTAAGCAAAATGTGGTATGCGCTGTCCCATGGGACAGATCTCTTGATGTGGCAAGTTTCATTTTGGTTAGATGTGTGGATTCTGAGATACAGTAAAAAAGTGAAAAAACACCCTTTTTTGCAATTTTTTGCTCATTGCTTTGTGGCCAGATGGTGTGGAATTAATGCATAATGTTTGTGGAGTAGAAAGAACTTTGGTAGTAGAACAGACAATGAATATTTGGTGCAATAATATTAATCTGTTGCAAAGTTATTAAGTTTGTTAGTTCCCATTTTATTCTAATGGGATGTGTATAAACATTCTATTTCCAGGATAAATGTCTTTTTTGTGACAAAGGATTTGATCTTGTGAAAAAGAACTGAGTCTGGCAAGAGAATTCCTTTTTCACAAGACCTGAATCCTTTTTTGTGAGGAAAAATCCTTTTTCAAGAGCTACCATCTTATTTTTTTTCTCCCACCAACAAAAAAGCATGGAAAATACATAAATCTGTTGTCATTTTAAAAAACAAAGACCAGAACCTAACTAAATGGGCCCCATTTAGCTAGATTCTGACCTTTGTTTTTTTTAAATATTAGCCAGAAATACCTTTTCAGGGCACCTGAAATCCTAGGTTCCCAGCTTAGTGAGAGGAGCCTTCAGCTGTAGTTCAACAGCCCCTGTTTTCCCTGGTGTCTAGTGGAACTCCTCACTCCCAGATCACTGTCCCCATTCCCTGGAGTCTAGTGCCCCACCACCCTCTGATCTCCTTCCCTAATCACTTTTAGATTTAATTTATATATTCTGACACGGGATCCCCAACCTGGTGTCAGTTGATACCACCCAGCAGCCCGTTGCTTATTAATTGCCTACATCAGAGGGGCCCAACCCTTGTCAGCATTTAACATCCCCCAGCAGTGTGGGACACTGGGGAGCCTGCCTCCAGTGTCCTGAAATCTTTATTGTATTTATCTACACCTGAAAAAAAGGAAAGAGTCCCCCAATGTCTTTTTTATTTTTTATTTTTACCTGTAAAAAAGGAAATGGTCCCTCATCATCCCCGCCAACCCCCTTCCCCATACTGACCCTCCAGCTGAGCATCCACCACCCCCACACACACCCCTATACCCTATACTTACCACTGGAGATCAAGGGCTATCATCTTCTGTGGACCGGGACACGTGTGCATTCTTCAAAGCCGAACCACGAACTGAAGAATCAAGGTAAGTGCCGTATAATGGCTGTCAATGACATTTTGAATGTAGGTTCATAACTTTGCTATTTTTCAGAATTTTTACACCAAATTTTCAACATAGCCTTTTTGTGACCCCACCTCATGAACGTTGTCACTGTCATCTCATTAATTGGGCCAGGAAGGTGATTTTGCAGTCACTGTGTGAAACCACATTTCAGGCCTGATTAACGAAATGGCAGTGCCAGTGTTCATGAAGAGGGGTCCTAAAAGGCCATGTTGAAAATGTGGTGAAAAGATTCATAAAAATGGCCAAGTTATAAGCTTTCATTGACATTTTTCTACACACGTGCATAACTTTGGTAATTTACAATATTTTGAGTCCACATTTTCCATACAGCAATTTTTTACCACCTCTTCATGCGGCAAGCTGCTTCATTTTGTGAAAAATGACAGCTGTACTGTTTATGAGGTGGTGTGAAAAAAATGGCTGTATGGAAACGTGTTTTCACACCTGTGGTGTGGAATGCAGTTTGACATGGATTTGAAAATTTTTACCTATGGGGTTTATGATGAATGGTCATACGAAGACTATGTTGAAAATTTGGGGTCAAAATTTGACAAAATGCCAAAGTTATGACCATTCATTGCAATTTCACTATGCCTGCTTGTAACTTTTGAAATTTTAAATATTTTGACACCAGATTTTCAACATAGCCTTCTTATTACCCCACTTCATGTATGTCACAACTGTCATTTTTCAAATGCTGCTCAAAATGTTTTTTTGCACCTTTGGCACGAAATGACGTTACAGTTCCACAGAATTACGTTTGGGCGGGATTCAAAAATTTTCTGTAACGGATACATGAGGTGGGGTAATAAGAAGGCTATACCAGCAATTTGGTGACTGTTGTCCTGTAAATGGGAGAGCATAGCCCAGAGGACCCTGTACTTCCACGGCTGTATATATATATATATATATATATATATATATATATATATATATTATGGTAGCACGGTAGTGCTACCATAGTTAGGGTTGAGGAGCCATTTCTATGTTAAACCCCAAAACTTTGCACCTTAATAACTTTGCAACCGTTTGATGGATTTGCCTGAAATTTGGAATTTATGATCAAGAACCATAGGCCTTGGGATCTGTCAAGTTTCGTACTGGTTGGATATACAGCTGTGGAGTTATTAAGTGTGATCTGTGCGCACATTTATGCTTTTCTGGAATTCTATGGTCGCGCCTACATCAGCAGTACACCTTCATCAGTAAGAATGCATGTGATACTGGCAGTACCAATTTCACAGCGTTGAACAGGCAATGCTTTTCCATACGTTTACATCAGCCTCTCTTTTTTGAGTAAACCATTGCAGTAAATGTACTACTATGTAAATCACCTACTAAATGTATCACTACTTTTATCTTGATCATGCTAGTGTCTTGTAGTTAATTTATGTGCTTCTCTTAATTAATGTATACTCAGCAGTGTTAAAACCTTTCTACAACTGTCATCATGCACCTTCAGCATTTATATTGAATAATGGCACAGTACCAGTTGTGGTGTGGTGTGGGGCATCGGTAGGTAAGGCCATGCAACTACTAAGTGTGGTATGTTGTGTGCAGCTGCAATCAGGGATGTGTACGTGTGGTGTACATGGCCTTAGTTTTGCTGTTGATCTCCACTGAGCATGCAGTACCTGGTCAGGTGGGTGGGGATGTCTCGTAGTACATTTAGACAATTGTTTGTTATTTCTGTCACCTGCTGCTGGATGTCTGTCATTGGTTGTGTTGACTTGGTCCTCCCCCATACTTGAATGTGTGTGTGTGTCTGTGTGTGTGTGTGGTGCTGGGGGGGTGAATTCGGAGTTAGGGTTTTCAACCCTAACAGCGAATTTCCTCACTTTTGTCGCTGTGGAACAGCCCTAACTAATGCATTAAATGGAGTTTTTTGCCTCTAATTATATATATACAGTATAGTGAAGCCCACCTGGATGAATCCCAACTTTGCAGAATTCTGCAGTAGAGTTACTGCAGCAAACAATTCAATTTCAATGGGAGTTAATCCCTTTTATCATGCAGGATATATGTGACACTGTGCTTCATCCTGGTGGGCTTCACTGTATATATATATATACACTGTATGTGTGTGTGTATATATATATATATATATATATATATATATATATATATATATATATATATTCATTGCAAAAAAACTCTGTTAGTACATCAGCAAGTTTGCAGACGATATTAAAATCTGCTCAGAGGTGGGCATGGATGAAAAAATAAGGATAGTCAGGCAAGATTTATTACATATTGAGGCTTGGGCTCAAACAAACAAAATGACCTTTAATATAAGCAAATGCTCAGTGATTAGTCTGGGAATAACAAATCCAGCTACAAATTAACTATTGTATGGAAATAACATTAAACCTACTACATCTGAAAAGACCTAGGAATTTTAGTTACCCATCAGCTAACACAAGGTGAACATTGCAGAAAGGTTGCCAAAACAGGAAATTATTTAATAACATCAATTAGACGTGTCTTTGTATCTAGGAATGAGAACTGCATTATCCCCTTGTATAAAACGTATGTACTTCCATATACTGACTATGTGGCTTCCTTTTGGGCCCCTTATCTCCACAAGGATAAGAAGGTAATCGAGAGTATACAGAGGAGAACAACTAAGTTAATTCAACGAGTCAAAAATCTCCCATATAATGAGAGGTTAAAAACACTAGACCTCTATGATCTACAATTAAGAAGGGACAGAGGTGACCTGTTGTTACTTTACAAAATATTAAAGGACCCTTTTCTAATGAATGAATGTAATATAATGATGGCTAACAGACCCATAAACTTGAAAGAAGTCATAATAAACAAATACATATACCTAGAGCAAATACAAATAAATGTAAATATTACTATACAGTCAGGGCAGCAAGACTTTGGAATACTCTACCCCAACATATGGTAGTTCTAGATAATGAGCATAACTTTAAAAACAGTCTGGATAAGTTATTTCTTGAGTGAGTTAACATATCCCCCACTAGTGTGGGGAAGGTGGTCTCGATGGGCTATTTGGCCTACTTCCACCTTAAAAAGACAAAGTAATACAGAGTAATCAGTTAGGGTTGATCTCACACCAACAAAAGTATGGAAATAGGATGTTAAGATTACCAACCCTAGCCCCCACCACCATCCACTGACCAACAGGTGCCGGGGTGTGCCTTGGGTCATTGGCCCTAACTCTCAACCCATTCCATGTGTAATCCAGCTGAGATGGTACAGTATAAGAGAATGGGGTGAGAGTTAGGTCCAACAACCCCAAGGCACACTCAATGCTTGTTGTTCTGTGGATGGTGGCGGGGTGTAGGGGTAGGGTTGGTAATGCTAACATCGAATTTCCAGACTTTTGTTGGTGTGGAATCAACCCTAACTAATGCATTAACAGAGTTTTTTTGCAATGAATTTCCCTTCTTTTTGAGAAAGTGAAATGTTATTCATATGGTATGCATAGGCAGGAGCGTGGTCCCTCCAGGCCCTGAGCTTCCACTCACCCATCAGTGAACAAGGCATACTACAGAAGGGCCCTGTGCTCCCAGTTCTGCATAGTGGGATGTGTATTTGGGAGCATGGGCCCTCTGGACCCTGCGCTGCCAACCAACCATAAGTGTAGATACATAGCAACTGAAGTCCCTGTGCTCCCAGTATTGCAAGATGGTATCCATGGGTGGGAGGGTGGGCCTATGGGATTTGTGTTCCCACCTACCTATAAGTATAGAAACGTAGCACAGGAGGGCCCTGTGCTTTTAGTTTGCATAATAGTATCCATAGGCGGGAGCGTGGTCTCTCCAGGCCCTGAGCTCCCACTCACCCATCAGTGAACAAGGCATACTACAGAAGGGCCCTGTGCTCCCAGTTCTGCATAGTGGGATGTGTATTTGGGAGCATGGGCCCTCTGGACCCTGCGCTGCCAGCCAACCATAAGTGTAGATACATAGCAACTGAAGTCCCTGTGCTCCCAGTATTGCAAGATGGTATCCATGGGTGGGAGGGTGGGCCTATGGGATTTGTGGTCCCACCTACCTATAAGTATAGAAACATAGCACAGGAGGGCCCTGTGCTTTTAGTTTGCATAATAGTATCCATAGGTGGGAGCGTGGGCCCTCTGGCCCTGTGTTCCCACCTACCCATGACTGTAGAGGCATAGTGTAGGAGGGCCCAGTGCTCCCAGTTTAGCATAAATAGTATGCATCGGTGGGAGCACAGGCCCTCTGGGCCCTGCGCTCCTACCTACATATAAGTACAGGCACATAGCACACACCTAGAGGCATTTCAAGTAACCCTTGTAATGCATATTTGGCAATATCTCAGTAACCATAGCAACTGTGGAAAACATTCTTTCACAGTTGTATTCATGACCTAGCCACCTCCATGCATCCTTAGTATACCTAGAGGTATACTAAACTGCGCTTAGTGAAAAATCCATGTCTCAAACCATTTTAGAGAGGTAGGCACCGAAAGGTGGTGCAGCCACCACAGTGTTATCCTATGGGAAAATGTGCAATTTTGGAGTGTTGTAACTCTGGAACCAATGTACTTTCTGGCACCAACCTAGCAAAAAGTACATGTGTGGTACAAGGGCTTGCCATCCTGCAAATTTCAGCCCAAAAGTCCAAACCGTGTAGTGGCAGTGAGGTGGCATAGAAACTGGTTTTGGTGGATGTCACTATGTTAACCTATGGGAAAAATTCACAGATTCGTAGTACTGTAAGTATGCAACCAATATAAATGTTTTCACCAAACCACCAAAAGGCACATCTGTGGTGCAAGGGCTTGCCACCCTGCAAATTTCTGCTCCAAAGTCCAAACTGTGTAGTGGCAGTAAGGTGGCAAAGAAATTGCAATGTTTTGGGTAGTAGTGTCACAAATTGTGACTCTTACATCAAATTTGCAGAAGAACGGTGTGTGAAACTTTTGCAAATTTTGTGAAAGTGCCACACCATTCTTTTGCAATTTGAAAGTACGGCAGGGAAAATCGTGGAAAACATATTTCCAGAGCTTATTCTCCAAAACTAACGACAGCATTGCATTGTGTTCCTCTGGCCCTAATTAGGTAAACACAAGTGTCAGTGTTTACCAATGGGCACCAAAATTTGAATTACAACAGTTTTTCTCCATTGCTAACTGAAAACAAGATGGCAGTGGTGTGAGAGTACACAGGGCATTTGCGACCGAAAAAGGTGCTTTCACGGATGGATCTGTCACTGTCGCACGGAACATATATTTTTTCCCATAGAATACCATGGGAAATTTTTTTTTTTTGAAATTGACTATGCTTTACTATTAGGAAAAATTTCCATGTCATGTGTTACAGGCATAAAGAAAATATTGTTACATGTCCCATTTTTGAAACATACAAAATAGATAAGGTGGAGAGATTCTACAGTGATAGATGTTCGCATAACAGTCTAGTAGTTAATAGATGAAATTATACTTCTCTATACAAGTCACTCCTAGACTTAAGAAACATGCATTTATTTATCCTCCTATTCTCTCTCCTCCATTGATTTTTCCACCCTTCCTCCCCCACCCTCAGGTATGCAGTAAAGGTAATCTTAGAATTTATTAGCCCTGGTTGTGATTACTAGGAAGGGCCTGAGGGTAGTATTGGCTTTTGTTATAGTAACTGTCTAGAACTGGTGTAGTCTGAAGACTATTCAATTAGATGGTTAATAAAGTATGTAAGGGGGTCCATACTTTATGATAATAATGTGGTCTTTTGGTTGTATGGGCAATGATGCATTCTGCCTGTAAGGCAAAGAGTATCTCTGTCAACCATTCTGTGTAGGTAGGAATGCTCTGGTCCAACCAGTGCTGCATGATTACTTTCTTGGCTCATAAAGATATTAGTGCCATGTGTTTACGTAGATTACCAATCAAAAGTTCCCCATAGTCCCCTATTATGCAAATTTCTGGCTTAAAAGCTTCTGAGAGACCTAAAAGAGGATCCAAATTAGATTTGATGGTGATCCACAAGGATATAACTTTATTACAGTCCCATAGAATATGCAATAGTGTACCAGGACATTCCTTACTCCATGAACAGAGATTAGAGGGAAGCCTCCCTATTTGGTAAAGCCTGGCCAGGGTATAGTACATGTCATGAAGAACATAAAATTGTAGAATGCAGTATCTGATCCACTTCACATCTTGATATAGTTGTGACCATATTTTGGACTGTGGTCGAGATGTTGAGGGGTCTGAGGGCAATGCCTGGTCCCAGAAGTAGTGTGGTGCACCTCGCAGTTCCTCTATGCCATCCCTTAGGAGGCAATAGAAAAATGAAATGAGGTGGGATGAAGGTAAGCTAGAGAAGGCTGGGAGAAGCGAACCTGCTAAATTCTGTTCCCAAAGCCCTGTCCCAAAATGTTGTAATGACATGTGTTGTAGTTGAATGTATTTGAAGCAGAAAGATGGGAGATTGAATTGTGAACAGGCTGTTTGGAATGACATCAGTTTGTGCTCTTGTAGCAAATCTATGATGTTAAATTGGGTATTGCCTGGCCAAAAATTATATGGGAGAGGAGAACCCCCATCTTAAAGTTGAGGTTACAAAAAACGGGTTAAGAAACATCTCTTACTGTAGATATCTGGAATGTGGTACAAAGCTGAGCATGCACTCAAAGTGTTGTCCCAATGGGTAAGTCACAAAGACTTGGGTAAATTCTTAAAAGGAGTATATATGAGAGTATTGAGAGTTATATTATGTAAAGAAGTGAGGGACTTTTCTATTTGAAACCACAGAGGGTAATATTGTGTCTGGTTGGCATATGTCACAGTCTTCAACTAGTATGTGAGAACAGAACATGTAATGGAGAAATGATAAAGCAGAAGATCTGGTAGTTGTAGACCTCCTTTCTCTCTACTCCTTTGTAGTTTAAAGAGGGACCTTCGAGGTGTCTTGCCACCCCATATAAAGTTAGATATGAGTCTGTGGGTTTGCATAAACCAAATTTTAGGTAAGAAGAGAGACATCATCTGTAAGGGGTACAATAGCCGGGGGAGGACATTCATTTTCACCACATTTATGCATCCCCAGAGGGAGAGTGGGAGTGTGGCCCAGTGGGAGAGGTCTATTTTAATTTGAGCAATAATTTTATCTAGATTGTATTGTTTCATCTTGACATTGGAACAGGAAAGATATATCCCCAAATATTTTAATTTATCCTTTTTCCAATGGAGTCCCAGATGAGAAACATCTGCTGAGAATGTGTAAGCGTTTAGAGGCATTAGTTCCATCTTAGGTATATTGAGCTTATAATTAGAGAATTTGCCAAACTCTAATAAGTTCAAGTGTGGCAGTGACCAATGTAGAAAGATATGAGACATGCAGCAGTATGTCATTGGCATACACCGAAAGTTTATACTGATGTGGACCGATAGATATGCCAGAAATATTAGGAGAGTTGTTCATATGCCTGATAAGTGGTTCTAGATATAAGTCAAACAGAAAAGGAGAAAGTGGACACCCCATCTGGTACCTTGCTGCAGGATAAAGGATTGTGATAGTTGGCCGTTACAAAATACCCGTGCATTGGGTTGTGTATAGAGAATCTTTATCCACTTGATGTACTGTGATAGTATGTTAAAGTGGGGTAGCAGGTAAAATAAATAATCTCTGGAAATCCCATCGAACGCTTTCTCTGCATCCAAGGAGACCAAGGCAGATGGAATTCGGGAATCCCTGGACGCAGAGATCAAATAGGCCAATTTACGCATGTGGTCAGAGGATACTCTACCCACAATGAAACCAAATTGTTCCCTACTTATAAGACCTTGCCAAACCTTAGTCAACCTAGTGGCCAGGATCTTAGCAAGTATCTTCATATCAACATTAATTAGGGAAATAGGGCGGTAGTCAGTGACTTGGAGTGGGTCCCCATCAGGTTTCGGAAGTACCACTACTGTGGCATCCAGTAGGGAATAATCTGAAATACCATGATTAAACATGTAATTATAAGTGTCTAGAAGAACCAGTACCACTTGTGCTTTAAAGATTTTATAGAATTCTGTGGTGTATCCATCTGGTCCTGGAGCCTTGTCTAATGGAAGGGAATCGAAGGACAGATTTATTTCACCATGGGAGATAGCCGCCTTAAGCAAAGCTTCTTCACTAGCACCTAGTTGAGGAAGTTGGACCATCTGTAAAAAAGACATGGGAGAATGTAAACTTTAATAACTTTTGAACAGATTAATATTTTTTCACCAAATCTTCAAAAGGCACATCCGTGATCCAGTCTCCATGTACCCTAAAAATTCCAGACCAGATAGACAAAGCATTCAGGCTGTGGAGACAAGCAAAGAATTCACAAAAGTTGAGTATTTTTCACACTTTTTGATGCTCCACAGGTCCGCAACTGCAAATCCGACCAGAACAAATATTTCCAGATTCAAAGATCTATGGTACGACAATGTAAATTGGAGGAATGGTTGCAATGTAATTAGAGTGCAAAATGTTGGGTTTAACATTGAAGTGGTAGTGCAACCCCTACCAGGCAGGTATAATGAATATATATATATATATATATATATATATATATATATATATATATATATATGGCACAGTAGTGCCACTATAGCTAGGGTTGAGTACCCCTTTTAAGGTTAAATCTGAAATTTGGCAGCTTAATACCTTTGCCACTGTATGACAGATTTGCCTGAAATTTGACATGCCTGGTCTGGTATCATAGATCTCTGGATCTGCCAAGTGTTGTTATGGTTGGATATACAGTTGTGGAGCTACAGAGCACCAAAAAAAGCACAAATTACACATTTTTGTGCACTCTTTGCTAGCGCCTACAGGTCGCACAGTCTGTGCCACTGGTCTGAAGCCCTCAGGGAACATGCAGACAGGGTCCCCAATGTGCCTTTCTAAGATTTAGTGAAAAATATGAAACGGTTCAAAAGTTATTCAAAAAACAAGTTTCCCATAATAGTCAAAGGGAAAAGTTAACAAAAAGTTTGAAAGTGTTGCAAATGCAGTTTTTACTGTCGCAAATGACCCTTGTCGTGTTGCAAATCTGTCATCTTGTTTTCAGTTGGTGGTCACAGAAATGCTTGACATTTAAATTTGAGACCCTCTAGGGACACAATTCTTGCTGTGTTCACCTAGTCGAGTCCTGAAAATGCTAGCCATGTCTTTTTTGGGGGGTTAAACACCCCAGAAATATGTTTTTTAAATTTTTGTAGTGTCGCAAAGTAGTGTCACACATTTGACACTTTTATGATTTTTTTTTGAGAAAGTGTCGCAAATCATGACACTACTTTGCGACACTATGCCCAAAACAATAGGAAATCTTTGCCACCCTGCTGCGAAAGAACGGTTTGGTCTTTTGGGCTGAAATTTGGAGGGAAGAAAGCCAATATCACACAGATGTGCCTTTTTGTGGTTTTGGTGACAAAATATTAGAGGGCTGCAAAGTTACGGGCACTCTGAAGTTGATGATTTTTCCCATAGACTACCATTACGGCATCTGCCGCACTTTCCAGGGCCCGTATCTCGAAAACTGTTTGAGATACGGACTTTTCATCAGAAGAATGCTTAGTCCCCAACTAGGGGGCTAAGTGCAAAACTAGCCTGGAAAGTCATAAATAATATGAGATTTTAAATTGTTTTCTACGTCGTACAGTTCCTGAGATACAAGGAATTTAGTATTCCAAGTGCTGATTTTCTGCTTTGAGGGCCATTATTATGCATACATTCTTTGTACTCACTGTGCTTTTGAATGCACCTTTTTGGGAAAAAAGGGTGTGCGTTTGCGTTACTGTTACACTTAGCATTTCCGCTTGCATTTCCATTACCGTTTGCATTAGCATTTACATTTACGTCACTGTGTGCAATACCCTTTGCATTTGCATTTGTGCTTGCGTTTGCATTACTGTTACCATCTGCATTTCTGATACAGCTTTTGTTTGTATTTTATTTTGCATCACCTTGTATAATACCCTTTGCATTTGAGTTTGTGCTTGTGTTTGTGTTACCATTTGCGTTTCTGTAACTGTTTGCGTTGGCGTTTCCATTCACGTCACCATGTGTGTTACCCTTTGCGTTTCTGTTTGCGCTTGCATTTGCGTTACTGTTACCATTTGCATTTCCATTACTGTTTTTGTTTGCGTTTACTTTTGCTTCACCTTCTGCATTACCATTTGCGTCTGTGTACGAACTTGCATTTGTGTTTACATTTGCATTTGTGTTTCCTTTGGTATCATCGTTGGTGTTACCATAAGCATTTGCATTTCCAATTGTGTAACTGTGACCATGTGCATTACCATTTATGTTTTTGTATGTGCACGCTTTTGCATTTATGTTTGAGTTAGTGTTTCCTTTTGTGTCATTGTTGGTGTTACCCGTAACCGTTTGCATTTCCAGTTGCATTAACATTACCATTTGCATGTTCATTACCATTTGCGTTTGCATTTCCATTGGCCTTAAGATTTGAGTTTTCAGTAGCATTTCCATTGTAGAGTGCATTACTGTTTCCTTCTGTGTCGCCATTGCTGTTACTGTTTGCATTTCTGTTTGCATTTGTGTTACCGTTTGCATTTTTGTTACCGTTTTCGTTACTGTTTGCGTTTCCATTGCTGTTAGCGTTTGCATTATAGTTTTCATTACCATTTGCATTTCTGTTGCTGTTAGCATTTGTGTTACCATTGGTGTTACCATTTCTGTTTTCATTTATGTTTGCGCTTTTCGTTTCTCTTACCATTTGCATTATCACTTCCATTTGTGTCACCATATGTGTTACCATTTGCACTTGCATTTGCGTTACTGTTAGCGTTATTATTTTCTTTTACCTCACTATTTCCAGCACTGTTTGTCTTAACGTTACCATTTGTGTTTTTGCATTTGCATAGTGCAGTGCAAAACATTACATTTTTGCTATTTTTCTGCACTGTCTTCTGTGACATATAGTGTAGCCACTGTGAAGTTGATTGGTTTGAACCTTGGCACTCCGAAAGGCCACTGTTCAAGAAATATGCCAGTTTTCATTTGGTGAAAAAATATTATTCCGTTCCAGAGTTATTGCCATTTGAAGTTGGCCTGCTTTGCAGTTACTGATTTTTCAGCCACCAGGTCCACCATTTTAGTGCATTTTCTGCCGCGATTTCCGCCATTTTGTGGTGGAAGACTTCTTAAAGGTGCAGAACTGTAAAAATTGAATATCTCTGGAGCAGGGTGTTAGGGAAACCCTAATGCCTCATTTTCCAACTTTTGTTGCTTTGACCCCAAGTGGAGCATTAACGAAGTTTTTTTTGCACTATCTATATCTATATCTATATCTATATCTATATCTATATCTATATCTATATCTATATCTATATCTATATCTATATATTTACTGTATCACTGCAAAAAAAAACTTCATTAATACACTACTTAGGGCTAAAGCAACAAAAGTAGGGAAATGTGGCATTATGGTTTTAACCCTAACACCCCACCCCCACCCTGCAGGCAGCAACTGGCTTGAGGTGGGGCTGCCAACCATAGTGCTCACCCCATTCTCATACACTGTACCCAGCTCAACTTATTTACTCATGGAATAGGGTGAGCGTTAGGGTTGACAACCCCAAGGCACACCCCATGCCTGTTGCTGCCTGCAGGGTGGGGGTGGGGTGTTAGGGTTGGAAACCCTATCACCACATTTCCCGACTGTTGTCACTTTAACCCTAAGTAGTGCATGAGCAAAGTTTTTTGCAATGAATGTCCTTACTTTCTGAGATAGTACAACCATATCCTTATTTGCTTGTGGGAGCGTAGGTCCCATCACTCCATAATTATATCCTTATTTCCTCATGGGAGTGCAGGGCCCTCTGGTCCCTGCACTCCCATCCATCCATAATTTTCTGAGCTAGTGTTATTGTATCCTATCCTTCCATAGATGTGTATATGTATGTTGCTGTACAATTGCAGTGCTATCTGGGCCCTGTGCATCCATTTGTAGGACAATAGTAACCAGACTGTCAGCATAGCCTTCATATTACCCCAACTCATGTACATTGTACTGAAAATTTTCAAATCCCTGCCAAAAACAGGATTCCATGCCATCACCATATCATTCCATGCAACAGGTGCACAAAGACAATTTTGCCAGGAATTGGAATAAGACAGCTGTCACATTCATGAGGTGGTGTAAAAAAATGGCTTTATTGAAAATTTTGGGTCAAAATATTTAAAATTACTAAAGCTTCGAGCGAGCATAGCAAAATTTCAACAGATGTGCATAACTTTGCCATTTTTACATATTTTGGCCCCAAATTTTCCACATACCGTTCTTATGACCCCAACTCATCAACAAGGGCAGTGCAATTTTGAAATCTTGACCAAAAGGTGATTTCACCAACTGACCATGAATTCACCATTTGGCCAGATTTGCATAATTCCACTGACATTGTTCATGAGGTGGGGTCTCAAAAAGGTCATGCTGAAAATTTGGTGTCAAACTATATAAAAATTACAAAATTATGCATCAAAGTTGAAAACCACTACGTCGATGCTTACTTACCGTACGTTCTCATATAGCAGCACATGATTCCAGCTGCAAGACGTGTCTTCAGTAGGAGAGTGGATCTTTACCCTTGGACCTGTTCAGGTGAGTGAGGGTGTTTCAGGGCTGGGAGGTTGCAGGGTGATGGATTCTCAGTGGGAGGTCAAGCGGGAGGTCTGATAGGTGACTGACCATTTTCTTTTTTACAGGTTTAAAAAAAAGACATTGAGGGACTGTTTTCTTTATTATAGGCTGGATGGTGATCAGAGTGTGGGGGAGATGCTACTAGACAGCAGGGAAATATTTTTTCCATATGGGAATGGCAATCAGAGGGTGAGGGTGCCACTACACACCAGGAAAATATAAATTTATACAGGAACAGCAACTGGAGGGTGGGGGTGCCCCTAAACAGCAGGGAAATATAATTTTAATATGGGGACAGCAATCAGAGGTGGGAACTGCCACTAGATACCTTGGAAATAGAATTTTAATACAGGGTCGGCAATCACAGGGTGGGGGGGGTGCCACTAGAGACCAGGGAAATATAATTTAAATATGAGGATGGACACTACATTTCAATTGTTTTTCAATCTACATTGTTTTCAAAAAATGAATGGAAGACAAGATGGCGGTAAACGTAAAAAGAGTGTTGCCTTCATGAAAAAGGATTGCCATATGATCAGCATACTCAGAGTCACAAATTTTGAAATTAAATAACATTGAAATGGATTACTATTTCTTTACAAAAGCAAAGAAAAGAACGTATATGGGCAAGGTCCTTTGTACCCTAAAAATATCATCCCTACATTGCAACCTGTCGGTCCACAAGGCAATGGCAAAAAGCAGCTAAAAACAATATATCTAACAAAATGTTTGTATCAACAGATACGAAGAAAGCAGAAGCAAGTCACAAATAAAAAACAAAAAAGCATACAAAAAAAAACACATGTTGACATAATTTTCCCAACAACTGAGTGCAAAATCCAGTTAAAGGGTTCAATATGACCAATACACATGTGTTGGCATATCTGTACAATACCATTTCCATGGCTTTTCTATTTCAATTTTTTTTTTTTGGGGGGGGGGAATGGAAAACAAGATGATGGCAAATGAAAAAAAGATTCTTGCCCTCATGAAAAAGGATAACCCATATGATAACTCACACAGTTATTTTGAAGTATTTACTGAGCATGCTCAGAACTCAAAATGTTTACATTAAATAACTTTGGAACGGATTAATATTTTTTTTCACCAAACCAGCAAAGAAAATTCTTCTGAGCCAAGCCCTTTCTAGCTTGAGAATTTCAGACCAAAATTCCAAATTAGCAGACAAACTGAGAAATGCTGCACTTCTATGGACCGGGTAGGATGTGAGCATGTGGCTACCACCTCAAACAATAAACAACAAAGACCAGATGTTGCTCATGCTCCAGAGCCAGGAGATAGTCTCATGTGAAGAAAATACTTAATAGTCAGTTGTTTCAAAGTCAGTTGAAAATTTATTGCAAAATTGCCAAAGTCAGTATACTGGAGTGTGGCCAAAAGCCAGACATCGACCATGGTCCAGGTTACCCCAGTGCTTCACCGTGTAAGGACTGTCAAGCTGCAACAACTGACTATTGAGTATTTCCTTCCCTGGACACTATCTTCTGGCTCTGGAGTGTGAACACCTTCTGGTCTGTGTTGTTTACAATTCCAAACTGTCTGGGTGCCAGGTGCTGGCACAAAACCTGCAAAAACAGCACCTTTTTTATGTTTTTTTCACTATTTGCATCTCAGAATCCACATATTTGACTAGAACAAAGCTTGGCACCTCAAGAGATCTACCTCATGAGACAACACATGCAAACATTCATGTAAATCTGTTGAACAGTTGTGATAATACTAAAGTGCAAAATGGGGTTTAATACTAAAGTGCCTACTCAACCATATCTTTAGTAGTGCTACTGCACAACTATAATATAGGGAGAGAGAGAGAATAAATGATATGTAAATGTAGTACAGTATTTATGCTTTAACCCATGACAGGGCATGGGTGTATCAGGCATTAATGCATGCCCTAGATGGTTGTGAGATGTGAGTCCAAAGACCAATTGACCTTACAGCTATCTGGAGTGTACATTAATGCCTGATATACCCATGCTCTGTTGTGGGTTAATACACTTATAAAATAAATAAATATGAACAAAAAGGAAAGTCTTCTGAGTCTTTTCATGCCAAAGCAAAAACAAATATTTTTTGTATCCTTCCATTTTAATAGTTCATTATAGTGCTGCAAGGTAACTATGTGTTCAAGAATATGTTAAATAAAGTAAATAAAAGTAATAGGAGTGAAAAGTGATAATTTATGCTACTGTTACTTTAAAAAAATTGCAGTTTCATTTTTTTATGCCTACATTCACTTAGATGTCATTTATCAGTTTCAAGATGCTGCAGCTTTGTTTTCTGGAATGTCAGTGCTATCATGAAAATAGTCAACACAGCTACATACTTTGAGATGTCCAAAGATTGCAGTATTGGATCTTGGTATATCTTTCATTTTTTTTGTTTGTTTGTTCACTAATTGTTTGGAAAAATATCTTTAGGCAACAAAAGTGCCTATTTTTAAAGGTAACCCAGTCATACAATTATATAACATGCACACATAATGCATACAATACATAGTATAAATTAAACGTTGATATTACATACCATAACATACAGCTCATTATCATTAAAAACAATTGTATATAGCAAAACTGTTAAAGATGCTTTCTAAGTCAGGTTTGAAATTGCTCCAAGTGCTGCCTATCTAATACATTCAGAGGGTACAAGTTTCATGCCTTTGTTGCCCTATATTAAAAAAAATGTCCCACACTTGGTCTGTTAATGAATATTACTAATTTGATATTCATAACTGATCTTGCAGAATATGAGTTTAAGCAATTCAACAACACTGCATGCAGTCTTTGAGAACATTGTTTGTGGCAAAGTTTCCAGCACAAGGCACCATCAAAATACACAATACGAAAATCTAAGAGCAACCACCCTACCCCTTCATAAAGTTAACAGTGATGAGTATACTGTCTAGTTTCCAGTACAAATCTGCAAACTGGATTGTACAGTATGCTACCAGCAGACTGTAAAGCATACTGCCCAGTGCTGAAGCTCAAACTGGTAACCCATAATCAATAATGGACAGGATTAGACTCTGGGCAACCAAACTTCTTGTTTCTTGGTCAAAATTCCTATTATTTCTATATAACAGGTCCAATCTCGTGTTAGTTTTCTGAACTATATAATCTACATGTTTAACATAAGACATGTGTTTTATCATAAAAAAGAACTTCCAGGTACTTAACATTTTGTGAATTCCAACACACTAAAGGGTGCCACTCTAAACTGGATCAGTGCAGCTAATAAGGATTGGCTAGATCCAACACAATATGCAAAGAATTCCACAAATAGAGGTGCATTCAAAGATAATAACTGCTGCTAATAGCAGTAAAAAAGCAGGCAAGGCTACAGTTTTATACTCCTTCTATAAGCCTTATTAATAAATAGCTGTTGCCAACACTAAATGTGCTGCATGCCTGTTAAGGCTACTGCTTATCCCAATAGAACATATGGTGATTGAAGCATGGGGGGATGCTACTAGACAGCTGTGAAACATATTTTCAATACGGGAATAGCAATCAGAGGGTGGGGGTGCCACTAGATACCAGAGGAATAAAAATTAATACAGGAACAGCAAGTGGAGGGTGGGCGGTGCCCCTAGATACCAGGGAAATATAATTTTAGTAGGGGAACAGCAATTGGTGGTGGGGACTGCCACTAGATACCTTGAAAATAGAATTTCAGTACAGGGTTGGCAATCAGTGGGAGGGGGGTGCCACTAGACACTAGGGAAATATAATTTAAATATGAGGATGGACACTACAATTCAATTGTTTTTCATTCTATATTGTTTTCAAAAGATAAATGAAAGCAAGATGACGGCAAACAAAATAAGAGTGTTGCCCTCATGAAAAAGGATTTCCATATGATCAGCATACTCAGAATCACACATTTTAAAACTAAATAACATTGAAATATATTAATATTTCTTTACAAAAGCAAAGAAAGGAACATCTATTATGCAAGGTCCTTTGTACCCTAAAAATATCATGCCTACATTGCAACCCGCCTGGCCACAAAGCAATGGCAAAAAGCAACTAAAAACAAAATATCTTATAAAATGTTTGTATCAACAGATACGAAGAAAGCAGAAGCGAGTCACAAATTAAAAAAAAATGCATACAAACAAAAACACATGTTGACATCATTCTCCCAACAACTAAGTGCAAAATCCAGCTTAAGGGCTCCCTATGACCAATATACATGTGTTGGTATTTCTGTACAATACCATTTCCATGGCATTTCAATTTCAATTTTTGGGGGAAAAAAATGGAAAACAAGATGACGGTAAACAAAAAAAGATTCTTGCCCTCATGAAAAAGGATAACCCATATGATTACTCATATAGCTATTTTGAAGTATTTACTGAGTATGCTCACAATCCAATATTTTTAAATTAAATAACTTTGGAATGGATATATATTTTTTCACCACACCAGCAAAGAAAATTCTTCTGAGCCGAGCCCTTTCTACCCTGAGAATTTCAGACCAAAATTCCAAATTAGTAGACAAACTGAGAAATGCTGCACTTCTATTTACTGGGCAAGATGTGAGCACGTGGCTACCACCCCAAACAGAAAACACAGTCATACAAATATATAACATACATAATGCATACAATATATAGTATAAATTAAATGTGCCCTAGAGGGTTGTGAGATGTGAGGCCAAAGGCCAATTGACCTTACCGCTATCTGGAGTGTGCATTAATGCCTGATATACCCATGCTCTGTTGTGGGTTAATGCACTTATTAAATGAATAAATATTAACAAAAATGAAAGTTTTTTGAGTCTTTTCATGCCAAAGCAAAGTCAAATATGTATTGTATCCTTCCATTTTAATAGTTCATTATAGTACTGCATGGTAACTATTTGTTCCAGAATATGTTAAATAAAGTAAATAAAAGTAACAGGAGTGAAAAGCAATAATTTATGCTACTGTTACTGTTAAAAAAATTGCAGTTTCATTTTTTTATGCCTACATTCACTTAGATGTCATTTATCAGTTTCAAGATGCTGCAGCTTTGTTTTCTGGAATGTTAGTGCTATCATGAAAATAGTCAACACAGTTACATACTTTGAGATGTCCAAACATTGCAATATTGGATCTTGGTATATCTTTCATTTTTTTTTTTTTTCATTTGTTCATTTATTGCTTGGGAAAATATCTTTAGGCAACAAAAGTGCCTATTTTCAAAGGTAACCCAGTCATACAAATATATAACATACATACATAATGCATACAATATATAGTATACATTAAACGTTGCCATTACATACCATAACATGCAGCTCATTATCATTTAAAACAATTGCACATAGCAAAACTGTTAAAGATGCTTTCTAAAACCATTTTTAAAGTGCCCCAATTGCTGCCTATCTAATACATTCACAGGGTACAAGTTCCATGCCTTTGTTGCCCTATATTAAAAAAATGTCCCATGCTTGTTCTGTTAATGGATATTACTAATTTAATATTCAGAAGTGATCTTGCAGAATAACAGTTTGAACATTTCAGCAACATTGCATGCAGTCTTTGAGAACATTGTTTGTGCCCAAGGTTTCCAGTGCAAGGAACCACCAAAATACACAATACGAAAATCTAAGGGCAACTACCCTACCCGTTCATACAGTTCACAGTGATGAGCATACTGTCTAGTTTCCAGTACAATTCTGCAAACTTGATTGTACAGTATGCTGCCCTCAGTCTGTTAAGCACACTGTCCAGTGCTGAAGCACAAATTGGTAGCCCCGTAATCAATAATGGACAGGATTAGACTCTGGGCAACCAAACTTCTTGTTGCTTGGTCAAAATTCCTATTATTTCTATATAACAGGCATAATCTCATGTTTGTTTGCTGAACTATATAATCTACATGTTTAGCATAAGACAGGTGTGTCACTATAAAACAGAACTTCCAGGTACTTAACATTTTGTCCATTCCAACATGTTAAATGTTGCCACTCTAAACTGGGTCAGTGCAGCTGATAAGGATGCGCTAGATCCAACACAATATGCAAAAAATTCCACAAATAGAGGTGCACTCAAAGACAATAACTGCTGCTGATAGCAGTAAAAAAGCAAGCAAGGCTACAGTTTTATACTCCTTGTATGAAACTTATTAATAAATAGCTGTTGCCAACACAAAAGGTGCTGCATGCCCCTTAAGGCTACTGCTAATTCCAATAGAACAGTGTGCAATGCTTACACCGTTAACACAATCATAGCTTGCTATGTCTATGTAAATATATGTCTCTCACCTAGCTGCCAGCTTCCCCTGCTCCAACACTTTGATACTGGATTTTTCTCATGGGGCGCGGTAGGGCATGCTACTCCTCCCTTTTATAACTGGATCAATAATCACATAATTTGGCAATTAGTGGCTACTTAATTTCATCATTTCTTAACCCCTTAGTGCTGCATAAAAAAACATAATGCACCACCATTTACTTTTAAAGAGAAATGTAAATTTCCTATTGTAATTTTTTTGGTTCACAGGAATGCTGCTATCATCACCCAATTACATCAGTGCAAATAACATTTATAAATAAACTTCTCCATGGGTACTCAGATGGTAGCCATGGGTCTAATGCCTGTCCTAGTCATCATGGCAGTAGCTGTAGGTGTTGTGTTGCTTTATCTACTGTGTAAGGAATATCGGGGCTCTTTAACCATTAAATAAAACTGATAGGAACTAATGCTATCTTTTTTATTTTTATTTTCCCCACATGTAATCCACAATGATTGGGAGAAGCATTAGTACCATGGCCACCATCTAAGTACCCATGGAGATGTTTCAGTGATGAGGATTTATGCAGTGATGAGCTCTCAGCTTTTATCATGCGGATGTGCATCACCATACTGGCAGTATTTCTGTGACTGAAGAAAGTTTGGACTTGGCTCATGGACACTCATTACACCATATGAACTCTAATCTTCGACAATGTATTTTATTAAATGAATCTGCAGTACACAGATGTGAATATATTGTCCTGCAGAATGGGATTGATGTTGACACTTAATAGAGACTTACACAGTGTGCTTTAATGATTCTTTTACACTTTTTGTATATTTATAAAGTTTATTTGCACTGATGTAATTGGGTGATGACTGCAGCACTCTTGTGGACCAAAAATTATCATAGGAAATGTGCATTCCTCTTTAAAAGTGAATGCTTAAATTAAATTGCCATGAGCTGCCAAACAATGTGATTACTGGTCCATTTATAAAAGTGAGGAGTAGCATTCCCTACCATGCCCCTCGAGAAAGATCAGAGGTTGAAGCACAGGGGTAGGATAAGCTGGCAGCTAGGTGAGATGCATATTTTCACATAGACATTGCCTGCTATGATTTTGTTAATGGTGTAAGTATTGCACACTGTTCTACTGGGATTAGCAGTAGCCATAAGGGGCATGCTGCGCCATTTATGTTGACAACAGCTTTCTATTAATAAAGGTCACACAAAGATCATAACATTATTGCCTTGCTTGCTTTTTACTGGTATCAGCAGTAGTTATTGTCTCTGAGTGCACCTTTATTTGTGTAATTCTTTCCATTTAAAATGCTGTACCTGCTCCAAAAATATCTCCTGCCTCAGTCTTAATTACTAGTTGTTCACAATGTCTGATCTTCCTTGAACTACCAGAAAGCACTGACTTTTTTTACATTGTTTATTACTATTAAGCCAATTGTGGACTCTAGTAAAATCCTCCTGAAGCATATTTTTCAATGGCATGGGCACTTTTCCCTCTTGTTGCCAGAACATTATCCTCAGCATAAAGGATGACTCTGCAGTCCTGAAAAACCGAGAGGATCGTGTTCAAAATAGCCTAAAAAGTAAGAGTCCCAATCTGGACCCCTGGGATATCTAAAATATATATATATATATATATATATATATATATATATATATATATTATGCCATAAATATGGACATAATATTACCCAATTTCTCCTTCTGCTGTCTATTATTTAAATAATCTTTAAACCAACTGCAAATGTTTTGTGATAAATCAAATGTAAATAATTTGCTTATCAATATCTTAATTTTTACTACAGTAAATCAAATGCTTTTGATAAATCAATGTAGAGCACACCAGCCATGTCCCCACTGTCCAAGGCATCACTCAAAAATGTAAACACTATGAAGCAATTGTGGTACAGTACTATACATTTCCCCCAAATCATGCTGAGAATCCATTAGAAGATTTAGTTCTTCAATATAATCAACCAATTGATCGTTGACTATTCTTTCAAATACCTTTGGATAGTGGAAACAGGGCTGAGATTGGCCTATAATTACTTATAACCATTGCCTCACCCCCTTTATGCACTGAAACAATCACAGCCTGTTTCCAAAGCTCAGGGACTACTAGTGTGCACAGAGAAAGATTCAGTATCTTCATAATTGGAAATACCACCTCATCTAAAACCATCAAAAATGTGCTTCTTTGAAGTCGTGACAAACAATGACTAGTTATCATTTTGGATTTGGTAGGGTATTGATCTCTTGCAAGTAAAAAGGCTTTTTAAAGGCTGGGTAAAGTTTGGCAGTGTAGTGTGCAGTGGTGCTGCATTAATCAACGGTCAGCGGATGCTTTTTAGGAAGTGAAGTTTCTGTATTTTTTTTGCTTTTACTTCCCATTTTATAAAAGAAAGGGGGGATGGAGTGGGTCAGCAGCAGTTTAAGTGTGCTAGCTGTGCAAGAGGGACTGCCAGGAGGTTGTAAGGGCATAAGGAAGCCCTCCCCCGAACCAGAGTGCGCCCCCCCGGATGACATGCAGCATTGTGAGGGACTGCCAGGAGGTCATGAGGGCATAAGGAAGCCCTCCACTGGATGACAGGCAGCATTGTGAGGTACAGCTCTGTCCCAATCAGCAGCTCAGTGCAGGAGAGAAAAAGGGTGCCAATTTTTCAAATCCTGTCGGCAGACGAATGGAGATAGTTTTTACTGTCTGCTACTAGTGTATATGCTACAACTTTAGATCATGTGTGCTACATGCCTTTAAACAAGTTTTATTGCCTGCTCCTAGTATAAATGCTGTAGCTGTAGATCGTGCCTTTAAAAAAACAAAAATAGATTTATATACTAGCTGCTCAATCCGAATTAATTTGTACACTGCGCAGTACTGGTAATGTAATTGTATACTTGTACTACTGAGTTTCTCTTAAAGTAATGAGGTGGATTTTAATTATTAGCTGAATCCTTGTTGTTGGCTTGCTGAAGTTAGCCCCTTCCTCAGAATTACCTATTTAATCCTGCTCTCCATTGCTCTTCAGAGACTGCCAGGAGGTCGTGAGGGCATAAGGAAGCACTCCCGAACTGGAGTCGCCCCCAGACAACCACGCAACATTGTGAGGCACGGCTCTGTCCCGATCGACAACTCGTGCGCAGGCGAGAGGAGTCTCGCTGACGCCCGCCAGCTACCCCACCACCCCCACCACCACCCTTGACCAACTCCTAGCTATATAGACTGGATCACATGTAGCGTCAGAACCGATCAGCTCCCTTTCCCATTTGCAGGCTATACAGTGTAACCACTAGAGGCCACTACACTAGGGACACAGCATATTAGAAGAGAAAAAAAAAAACACCAGGTCAGCCTAATTCCTCACTCTGCTGTCTCCCCATGATGTTACCGTTGGTACTAACAACCTTCTTTGGTATCACCCCCTGAGTTTCCCTCCCACCGGCTAACTACCCTACCCTGCTGGACTGCCAGGCACCTTGTGTCAGGCTCACAATAATTATAGTCAGCTCTGGTACCATAGACATCTCACACCCTGGCTGCCACCTCCGCACTCTGTCAATTGGCCCCGGTGTCCTCCCATCCACCTTCCAATCTAGCCACCTAGCCCTTCTTCCCCATGATTGGAGGTCAACAACTTCTACAGCCAAGCCTCATACTATCCCCAGAAAGCTTCACTGGGTTGCACAAAATACCAAACTTCTGGTCACTCTACTACTACTCCTTGCAGGTGACATCGAGCCTAACCCTGGACCTACCCACCACCACTCCATATATCCGTCCACATCCCAACTCCCCTCAGGCCTTAAACTGATTCACCTAGATATATGTAGCCTTCTACGTAAAATAAGCCTACTTCAACCTCTCACCCTGTCCTTTATCCCAGATATCCTGATTATGTCTGGAACCTGGCTGAAGCCACACTGACAATGAATTTGCTATACCCAGCTACACACTCATCTGGCATGACTGTACGGGCAAAAAAGGAGGTGGCATAGCCATGTACATTGCCTCCACCATTCAGTTGTCCCTGGTTACCTTATCCCTGCCCTCGGAGTCCATTGATGCCCTAATGGTAAAACTCTCCATCCCCTATTCAATTCCAATTCTCATAGCAGGTACCTATTGTGCTCCTGACACCAACTTACCTACGCTACTGGGTCATCTGGGCACACTAAACCCCCTGGCAGCTGGTGGGAAGCTCCACATACTTGGGGATTTTAACCTGAACTGGCTTGCTGGGGTCCATTCCAAGCTTCGGGATAAGGTGACAGCTCTAAATCTAACTCAACTAATCTCTGAGCCCACGTGTTTAAACTACAAAACACAGAATCACACCCTCCTAGATTGGTCCCTCACCTCTCACCCTCATAGAATCCTAGCCTCTGGCCTCATTCTGGATGCCCTTAGAGACCACCATGGAATATACTCGGTATGCAAAATCTTCAAACCTAAAGCCCCCCTCCCAGAATCATTATGACCAGATCCTACAAATCTCTGGACCTCCCCTCATTACTAAACAATTTGGGCAATACTAACTGGTC
This sequence comes from Neoceratodus forsteri, assembly GCA_016271365.2. Taxonomy (NCBI): domain Eukaryota; kingdom Metazoa; phylum Chordata; order Ceratodontiformes; family Ceratodontidae; genus Neoceratodus; species Neoceratodus forsteri. Next base: position 707,915,766 of record CM057455.1, read on the forward strand.
GCACATTAGTCAATCCATCACTGTAGATGAGGCCCTGTTGACCTTTAAATCCAAGTTCACTGCCATCTGGGACCGTTACGTCCCCCTCCGAAGAACCAGGGTCAGGGGTACTCACCTCCAATGGATAACACCCAAAATACTAGCCCTCCATAGAGCCAGAGACAAGGCCTGGAAAACCTTTAAGACATCCAGCTATCCAGCTGACCTCCAGCACTACTGTGAGCTTTGCAATGCTAGTACTAGGAAAACCCACCAAGCAAAAGCTAACTATTTCAAAGGCACTTTCAACTCCACCTCCCAGCACCCGACCAAATTCTGGAAAGTGGTCAAGATGCTTTTCAGCCCCCCTTCACAGCCCCCCACTCTGTCCCTACAGGTAGCTGGACTCACCATCACCAACCCCCTAGCAGTGGCCACACTGTTTAACTCTCACTTCACAATCAGCCATGTTACTCCCCTGCCCGCACCACAACCTGTGCTTGTACTCACACACCCTCCCCAGTAATGGCACCCCCAGCCTCAGTCTTTCTCTTTCCTGCAGGTCACCCCAGAAGAGGTATATAAGGCACTGGTTGCCCTTAATCCAAGTTAGGGCAAATGCCCCTCAGGGATGGACTCCAAAATGCTCCACCTATCGGCCCCCGCCATAGCCAAACCCTTGGCCTCACTTTTTAACCTCTCCTTCTCCCATGCTGAAGTCCCCTCTGAATGTAAACATGCCACCATAATCCCACTTCCTAAGGGTGGGGATACCTCAAATCCAAACAACTACTGGCCCATCTCCCTCCTACCTATCCTTGCAAAACTACAGGAGCTCCTGGTACTCTCTTGCCTCTCTCCCTTTCTGGATTCCTCCTCCTTTTTCTCCCCCTACCAGTCTGGATTTAGAAAATCCCTCTCCACCACTACCTCCCTTCTCAGGCTTACTAACTCCATCCTCACTGGTATGGATGTTGGCCACATCACAGCTGCCATCTTCATCGACCTGGCCAAGGCATTTGACACAGTCATCCACTCTCTACTCCTGGTCAAACTCACCGGTGCTGGTCTATCCAGTTGAGCCACATCTTGGTTCCATTCATACCTTGCTGGCAGGTTCCAATCTGTCCGTATCAGTTCTTCCACCTTGGCAAATCTCCCAATCACCTCAGGAGTACCGCAAGTTTCTGTTCTAGGCCCACTCCTGTTCTCAATCTTTCTGAACAACCTGCCCTTTGCCTGCCCACACACCTCAATCCACATGTATGCAGATGACACCATGCTCTATGCATCCGGCCCCTCGTCCTCAGAGGTCACGACCAGACTGCAGCAGGAATTCATCATGGTCCAGCACTGGCTTCGTTCAAATCACCTCCTCCTCAATACTAAGAAAATGGTCTCTTTAACCTTTGGCACTAGGCAGATACTTTCCAGGCTCCCCTCCCCAATTACATTCCGCAATCTGGAAGGGACACCACTGGAAGCCTGTACCTCCTTCAGATACCTCGGAGTCTGGCTTGACCAGCACCTCAACTTCTCTGCACACATTGAATCCATACTCAAGAAGTTGCACCCTAGGCTCGGTGTACTTTACCGGAATCGTGACAGCATCCCCTTACCTGCTCGGAGGGCCATTGTGCAGAAAATGATGCCCCCCAATTTTGACTATGGGGACATAGTCTACAGTGCTGGCCCTAAGTCTACCCGAGCCAGACTGGACCCTCTCTTCCATTCTTTCTGCTGCTTTGCCCTGAACTGTCCCTACACCACACACCATTGTACCCTTTACCAATCTATGGGCCTCCTCTCTCTACATGATCACAGACAGTCCCACTGCGCCAAAATCCCTGCCAAGTTTTTGTCCCAACAACTCCCTTCCTACCTCTCTGCTGCCTTGGCCAACCCCTGCCCCCTAGCATACTCTCTCAGAAACCAGGACTCTGGGTCCCTGGCTGTCCCACATAGGTCCACTACTGCTGGTCAGGCAGCATTCAGCTATCACATGCCAACATTGTGGAACACTCTCCCAGCACAAATTCATCACTTCTGCTCCTCTCTGCACCTTAACTCCAAGCTCCAAGCCCATTTCACCCCTACCTGCACATGTACCTAGACAGTTCAGCTCACTGCATAAATGACTGTGTTGCCTGCACTTAGTACTTGTACTGCAACTAATCTATGACTGTAACTCCTGTCATTTCATTATTTCATTATCATTATTTCTCATTGTCTGCATCAGGAACAATTTTTTAGAGCTCTCCATTATGTAACTACTTGAACTATGCTGTCAAACTGATTGTCTATACCACTGTTTTCTTGACCGCTATGCTTACCCTCTACAACCAAATGTTAGTGAATCCCCACTATGTATTACACTTGTATCTATGCTATCTTCAACTATTGTCTATGTACCCCCTCCCCAGGATGCCTCTGGAAATGAGCATTAGCCTGCTCAGTATGCCTTTCCTGGTTAAACTCTTAAATAAATAAATAAATAAATTTGAGCAGACTTGGTAGACCATGAGGCCTGTTTCTGTTGGCAAGCTTTGTATGTTCATATGCTCATCAAGGGGGCTAATCAGAAAATAAGACCATGAGCCTGCAGGGGGAGATGACCCAAAAAGCCAACATGTCTGCAGATAAAGGTACATATTATGACCATCTTCTTGTATTTTATAAAACAAATGATGGGTAAGCATGACACACTCAGTATTATACTGCACTTGGACCCTTTCCTCCAATCACAAGCCAGTGTTACAAACAGGTTTTTTTCCAGAGCAGCATCACAACTGTCATTTTATTCCCAATAAAATAACTGCTTAGAATGTAGAGAGTCATACAACTGGGGAACGTTTTATCCCATAGGGAAACTTGGTTATAATTTGCTGTTACAACCAACTGCTTATAACGGCAACCACAAACTGGATTTGCTTCACTATAGGCAAGTGAACACTGCCTGCTTCACACACTCACTTCCATCAGCGCACAGTAAACAGATTCCCAGTAAGTTTTTTCTAAGATTCACTCAAAAAGATAGTTGGTACATCAAGTTTCTGAGCAATAAAGCAAAAGGCTAAAAAAAAAGTTAAACCATACTCTAGCCCAGCCACACCACAGGAACCACTGTCTTGTACAATTGCTGAGTAGCATATTCAAGGCAAGAAACCACTACCGAGTAATTATTTAAAACAAGACTTAGGGTAGTGTGTAAAACTCAAATTTTACATGCACCCTCTGTTTGATGCTTATATAAACCCTTCAAGTTTTGCTCTTGGGGGTATATATAGCATTCAACACCTTGGGTGTGTGTAACATTCTCATTATACATACTACCCCATGTATTATCCTATACTTTATTCTCAGTAAAATAACAGAAGTGACATTATTGTCCTAACTTACATTCAGATTGGTCAGCAATCACAGTACTCACAGTGGCAACTGTAAAAAAGTGGAGTGTGGGGGGGGCTGAGTGTAGTTACCACAAACTTACCTTGAGACAAATCCAGTTCAACCAGCTTTTTCCAACCACATCAGGCATAATAGTGATAATGAACTACTTGACTCACAATACTTGGCTATAATGTGATTGTCTTGTGAGGATAAAGGACTCGGCATCCAGCCTTGTACTTCATTCACTCAACAATCACATTGCAGTCAAAGTCACTTACAATATACTAGTCTGTGTATTCTCTATTTGTCTGTTATAAGTGGCTGTCTGGGATATCAAAAGGGTTTTATTGACAGTTTTTTCAGCAACATTGAATGTTCTTTGTGATTGTCCACCCACCCACCTGTTCCAGGACTTATTAACACAGTTGACACTTTAGGCCAGATTTTCAAAGGGCCCTTAGACTGAAACAAGATGTGTTAAACAACCACCTTGCATCAAATCTAGATGCCCCAAATGCTGTGCACCATATTTTACAAGAAAAGCATTCTCTGTGGCAAGGTTCCCCCAAAATGACATGAGAAGATCACTGCATCAAAAATATAAGGAATAGGGTGAGAATGATGCAAGCTAAGGATGGTGAAAGTTGGGTCAAAAATACGATGCATGGGTAAGATGGAGCAAATATGAGGTGAGTGGAGTCAAAAATATGTTGCATAGAGTGAAAAATTATGCAAGCTAACTCAAAAATTATGACAGATGAAATGTTCTCTGGAAGCAATATTTTACATTCTACAAACAGCATTACAATGTCTATAATGCAGGACTCTAGAAGCAGAATGCCATATGCAGTACCATAGTCAGGTCTGCCCACCTGCTGTGGGCCTCTGTATATGCTCTAGTGTCAATTAGACCAGCTCTGGCTGGTCTAACAGTGCCATGTATCTTTGATGCAGTGTCAACAGCTTCCATCTTAGAAAATATAAAAAGAGGATGTTGCATCATTTTTTTTAACTCAGGCCCTTTTACACATGGTGCACCCATTTTTTTTGACGCAAGCCTAATGCAAGTCACTTTGGCACAGGCAGTTCTGCTTTTGATGCAGGCAGCATTAGAACATCAGAATAGATGTATGTCAATCAATAAATACTTACCTACCTTATTTAGAATAGATGCATGTTTTGACACAGCTTGCTCCTTGCATCATTATTTTCTGGTGCAAGCACCTTGCATCATTCTCAGCCCTTTGAAAATCTAGCCCTCTGTTTATAGTACTTTTACTATAAGTAGTTGAGCAATCTTGCTATCAGAGAAAGGCCTACAAGGCAGCTAAATAAGGCAGCAATAACTTTTCTGCTAGGACACTTCTGAGTAGGGGTAAGCAGACAGATATTTTATTAGAAGTGCAGGATCTGCAAAGTAAATTAGGACCTTCAATTAGGGTAAAAAACACACACAAGAGTTAATGTGCTAGTATGAGTTGGGGAAAGGGAACTGTTATCATCTTTGCAGTTAGCTGAGTGAGAAGGAGAACTGTAAATTGGGAGGTGTGGCTTAGACAGAAGTAAACCAGGAGTTTGCATTTTGACTTCCCTATAGTTAGCTTCTGGCCAGAGAGCAATCTTGCTAACAGAGCAAGGCCAAGGAGGAAACTGACTAAGGCAATTAGAACTTTTCTGCTAGGGCACTTCTGCGTAGGGGGTAAGCAGACAGATACTTTATTAGAAGTGTAGGGTCTGCAAAGTAAATTGGGACCTTCAGTTACTAGTGACACAGTGAGGGAGTCAGGGCCTGTTACATGTCAGTGCTGCCCTCTCACCCACCCCTCCATCTTCCCACTCTTAGTCAGTTCCACTTTCAGGGGCACTGGATTTGACTGACAACAGGAACTTCTGTTTCAGAGCAGGAAGGGAGGGATCACCAAGACACATAAGACTCGCCATCCTTGAAGAAAAAGAGTACCTCTCCCCCCCCCACTGCTGGAGGTCTGACTCTAAGCAAGGAAGAAGGAGACTACCAAGGCACATAAACACTTGACTCAGAGGAAGGAAGAAGGACTCTAACACCAGGGCAAAGGCTTCTCAAGAGTCAAGGTAGGGAACTCTGTGTGAAAGGCTACAAAATTGGGGCAACATAAAAGAATTAACCCTAGTGGACTATGCAGGCAGGAAGGTGGGAAATTGAGAATTGATTCTTTCTATAGGGTTTTCTCTGCATGAAGCTGTGAAGCTGGGATTGTACTGAATCTTGCTAAAAGGGTATTTCACTATTTTTGGAGAGGTATTTGACTATTTATGGAGGGCCACTTATGAATCTATGAAATATTGAATACCTTCTGTGACTAGTATTGAATCTCTCTATGTGAGGGGGGTATCTAGCATAGGATAAAGAAAAAGGGTGTTAGTTAACAGAGCTAAAACAGAAAGGGATGTGTAAGCTAACAAAGCTAAAACAGGAAGGCCAGAAATAGACATGATGGGAGTGGTGCAGTGGAGTGGCTGTGGGCAGCAATCTTCAGAGAAACTTTGTGGAGGCTGCAGTGCTGCACCATATGAATGCCCCTCTCTGGGCTGAGGGTGGAGGTTGCTCATCTTCATGTCAAGTTGGCTGGGATTAGAGGATCCTCCTCTCCCATCCAGGGACCACCATGTCTACCCCTGCTGCCTCAAATGATGCCAGTAAGGAGGAGCGGCTCAACCACAGTGGGCTCTGGAAGGGTGAGGGCAGTGGGAAAGAGGCACATCCCTCCTACAGTTACACTCTATAACTCCTTCACCACTCTGGCAGGGCAGGACTGTCCCAAGGAGGTGCCTGCAGTGGAGACCAGGGAGGATGTAGGGATCCTCCATGGTGGAGACCCCAGGGAAGGATGCAGAGGACCCCAGAGAGGAGGAGGAGGAAGCAGCTCCTGGTGGGGGAATCTATCAGTAGGGGAGTAGACTTGGGGGGTAGGTAGGGAGAGAGCGAGGGAGGTCAAGTGCCTACCCAGCGCCACGACTTGGAGGGATGGAAAGCACATCCTAAGGACCACTGGGGTAGCAGGAAGGGTGGGTGAGCTAGATGTTGTTGTTGACCTAGGACAATTAACCTGACTAGCAATGAGGTTAGGGTAGTGTAGGAGGAGTTCAGGGAGTTGGGGAGGGGTCTTAGACAGGTGGCATGTTCAGTAACCTTTTCAGAGGTATTATCTGTCTATGACAAGGGGGATGACAGGGTACTCTGCACCAAGAGTTTTAATGCATGGCTTAAGGACTGGTGCAGAGCAGAGGGATTTAGCTTCATTGGGGACTGGGGTTCCACCTGGAGGGATGGAGACCTATGCAGTAGAGATGGCTTGCATCTATCCAGGGGGGACCAAGATCCTTGGTGAAAGGTTTAAAGGCTTAATTGGCAAGCATTTAAAGTTGCCAATGGGGTGGAGGAAGAAATCAGGGAGAATCAGTATACCCCCCAGGAAGAAGCAGTCAGTAGGGAGGACTCTAAGGACAGGAAATCAGCAAAGATACCTAGAACTGGAAAAGGTAGAATGGCAGAAAAAAGGAGAAATGGGAGTAAAGACAGGAATGGTAAAGAGGGAAGCATTAGGATAAGAGAGGAGCTGTCAGAAGGGGAGGTAATAACTTGGAAGACCATGTGCACACATGCTCGCAGCCTGGAAAATAAAATCCCAGACCTAGTGGCCATGATGGCAAAGGCTGACCTGGATATTGTTGCCATTACCGAGACATGGTACAATGGGAACCATAATTGGGATATAGCCATACTATGTTATACTCTATTCAGGAAAGCAAGGGTGGGTAAAAAGGGAGGAGGAGTGGCTTTTTATGTCAGGAAGGGTATAAAAGCTATTGAGGTACAGAGAATGCAGGGATGAATGGAGGCACTGTGGGTCACCCTAGAGATGGTTAATGGCACCGCTATTCACACTGGAGTAATCTAAATGAGCGTGCTCAATGGAGTTTTCCTGCAAACAAACTTGAACTTGAACTATAGACCTCAAGCAAAAGGGGAAGAGTTGGACAGAATTCTAGTGGAAGCTACCCATTAGATGGCAACTAGAGGGCAGGTGTCACTGGTGGGAGACTTTAATTTGCTGGATGTTGATTGGAGCATCCCAGCTGCAGCCACCACTAAGAACATGGACATCCTGGATGCCCTGCAGGGGGCATGCCTCAGCAGCTAGTGGTAGAGCCCACCAGGGATGAAGTGATACTGGATCTAGTACTCACCAATGAGGACAGGGTTGCAGATGTCATGATGGGTAGCCAGCTGTGGTCCAGTGATCACCATACAGTGTGGTTCAATGTGAGAACAGTGACAGAGTCAAACCACATGAAAGCAAGGATCCTGGACTTCAGAAGGGCTGACTTTGCAAAGATGGGGAAATGTCTCAGGAAAGTCCTGGTGGGGTGGGGTGGTAGGGGGGGTGTAGAGGAACAGTTGGTGAATATATAAGGAGCAATATAGAGGAGGCAAAAAACCTTTGCACGAGGCAATTAAGCAAAAGCAAGAGGAAACAAAAACCCCTATGGTTCTCAAAAGAAGTGGCCAGGAAGGTAAGAGTGAAAAGGCCAGAATTCAGGAGGTACAAGGAAACTTAGAGGGAGGAGGACAGGGAAGCGTATCTAGAAAAACAGAGGGAGGCAGGGAAAGCAATCAGGAGTGCAAAGGCACAAATGGAAGAAAAAATAGCTTAGGCAGTAATGAAAGGGGACAAAAGATTCTTCAGGTACATTAGTGAAAGAAGAAAGACCAGGGCTGGGATTGTTATGCTAAAAGGGGAAGGAAGGGATTGCAGAGGGGGACCTGAAGAAAGCAGCAATCCTGAACAAATATGTTTGTTCGACAATCACAGAAGAAGGGGAAGGTGTGGGACCTCAGTTAAGTGACAGGAGCATAGATTGAAGGGAGGTGGACACCAGTCCAGTTACAGGGGAGAGATTCCTGAAGGAACTCACAAAAGTGAGAGTGGACATGACAATGGGGCCAGATGGGATACATCCAAAAATATTAAAGGAGCTTAGAGAGGTGCTTGCAGCACCACTGACAGCCCTGTTCAACAAATCACTGGAAACAAAAGTGGTCCCAGAAGATTGGAGGAGGGCAGATGTAGTCCCTCTGCACAGAAGTGGGAGAAAGAAGGAGGCTGGCAGTTACACAGGTCAGTCAGCCTGACCTTGGTGGTGGGGAGATTAATAGAATCATCGCAATAGGAAATGATTGTGTTATATCCTGAATCCAGCAGATCACAGGATCCTATTCAGCATGGAGTCACAGTGGGAAGGTCATGTCAAACAAATCTGATAGATTTCTTTGACTGGTAGTGACCATGTAATTAGATCAGGGAAGGGCGGTGGATGTGACCTACCTGGATTTCAGCTAAGTTTTTAACACTGTTCCACATAGGAGTGTTATCCATGGACCAGCACCCCTAATCATACTCCTACCTCATGGACAGCAACACATATGTAGTTATATGTACCAACCCTAGGGCACAGACACTTATCATATAAGCATAAGTGTCAGGATCTGAGTTCTACTGTACTTTTGCAATGCATATTATGCTTCACTATACTCTCACAATATATTGTACCACTCAGAGATGTTTTCCATTATATTTTTATTGTATAATTATTAGTTAGGCAACATAGAGGATTGTGTATGAGCAGTCATACACAACAGGGATAGTCTTGTATCGAGAGGTTTCCTTGGTAATAGATGACCTCAAGAGCATAGCTCGAGAGGTGTTCTGTTACCAAGGAAACCTCAAGATACAAGAATATCCTTGTTTGTATATGATTGCTCATACACAATCTTTTATAGTGTATGGGCAGTCACAGCATATATAACCACACAAAACCAGCTAGTGAAAACAATGGAGAATAGAAATTTTAACGTTTTCTTTTTTTTAACTGACACAGTGTGCTGCAGATGTTTCTGCAAGTTCAAGTTTTAAAAAAATCAACTTCCAGCTTAACTGGATAGAGGGAAGCAACAATGTGGCAGCATCCCAAGTTGTTCTGCTGCAGTAGTGACATCACTACTGCAGCAGAACAACATAATGATGTCACTACTGCAGCAGAACAAGCATATTCCAGTCATGAAATTCCATGCATAACAGCATTCCACCGTACACTATAACGCCATCTTTAGTGCTTGTGCAAACTGTAACTGCAAGTGATCTTGAAAGCATCACAGACCTTATTGTTCACTTTTATCTTCTGCTAAGCTAAGCAACTTCTTATGTTAGTTAGGATAGTTACTCTGGCCACCTGTTTTTTGGCCAATTATGTGCATTTTATGTGTCTTCTTTAGTTGTTGTCATGGTTCTTATCAGGGTATATGACCCCTTGCACCACGTATTTTCTCTCAGAGATACTTGACTGAACCTACAGGTAAGGAAACTGGATACTCTCCCAGTGATTACACTGTTGGTTGTAAGCCTGTATTATTCTTATTTACCAGTAATAACTTACATTTATTGTCTGGACACCACTTGTCTGTCGTCTCCTCCTTTTGTGCAGTTCCAACAAGAACCTGAGAATGGTAATCTTATTACCAAGTTACATTTGGTGACTGTGTGAAGGTTGGAATGCACAAATTGAAGATTTAATTCAATTAATTTTGAATATCGAGTAGTGCAGTGCATCTCTTGCCTACTTGGACCTACTCATACTTATAGTGGTCATTATTGTGATGGACACACTCCATCCTGGTCTCAGGCATGGCACATCCACACCGGTCCCTGAGATACTCCCTCTGCAAGTGACAGCGAACTGCCTTGGCACCACCGTTTGCCCATGGGGGACCAGAAAGCCATTGGGTGATGGTGCAAAGGATCTTATCTGTTTTTCGACTACTTCTTTGTTTGTTTACCCCTTGTTTGTTATGCCTGAACTTCGCACTGAGTTAAGACTGGATGTCTCAAACTACCTCACCTCCCATGGAGGATGGACAGATTTCACCCTGGACAAGAAGTCTGCAGACAACCCATTGCTGCTAATCTCAGAACAATACTTAGAGTCCAAACAAAAAGCCAAGAAATATAACCTTAAAGGTCTCTTGATTGTGGCTCTACATACCACTGTTGAGAGTCTCACAGTGAGGTGTGCCTCCCTTGAACTGCAAAATGCATCTCTAAAAAAAGAGATGGGCTTGCAGGCATCGGAGTTACAGAAAAGGGAACAGAAACTAGCGGAGGAGACACAGTCACTCTGCAATGCTAATAACAGACTGTTGCACTGTACTGCTCAAGACTCTGAGTGAGAAATTTGTATGTTGAGAGATGATTTTGAAAGGTTGAAATGTGATAAGAAACAGTTAGCATATTTAAACGATATTCTGAGTGATACAAATGAAGGTTTGCAAGAAGATAATGCTGAGTTGAAAGAGAAGAATGAGAGAGTGAATTGTGAGCTAGACAAAGATCTTAAGGAAAACAGTGAATTGGGCTCTGCATACGAGTATTGCAGCGTGAGGTTGAGAAGGATATTGAGCAGGGCACTGCATTAGTTTGTCACAAGAAGTGTAGTGCAAAGATGGCAAAAATGCACCATAAGTGTGAGATTCTCGCTGGCCATGTTAAGGCTATGAGTGGGTTCCAGTATACACCCATTGACATTGCGTCATCTGAGAAATTTGATGATGAGGCTTGCCACGTCACGCCCAAGTCCACACCCCATAGGGCTGTCATATTTTCCAGCCATCCCCAAGATGGCTCCTACATATGCAAGCCCTCTACATTGCCACGTCTTCACAAACATGGTGGAAGCAACATCATACACCAAGATGGCCACCCATGCCATGGAAGGATGGTCTGTACTTCGTGGTGTGCCACTGCTTGCTCCCCTCACCAGGGAAGACAATGCAGAAGTGTGCAGCTTAATGCACGAGGCCCTTAAAAATATGATTGCACCGAATGAGTGAAGGAGAACCATCTAGGAACAAACTGATATAATGTTTGAGGACACTGTCAGTCAGGACCATGCATTTAAAGCAGTTGCTGATGTGGCAGTGGAATCTGCCCTCCACGGTGCTATGGAACATATTGATACTAATGTAGTTCCTCATACATCCAATCCCCTGCAAGTTGCTCACTCTGTCCAACAAATTGCCCAAAGCATCGGACAGATGGGCCCAATTGACAACCTCAGTTGCCATTTGGAGAAGATGCGCTCCCTCTGCGAGAAGCTTTCTCTCCAACCCGAGTACCAGATTCAAGTCTTGCGACAGACGATCGAACCTAACCTCTGGGCCAAACTCCCAGATACCATCTGCAACTGCAAGACACTTGTTTACAATGACATTTCAGTGGCGCTCCTTGCTGCCAATGCCCCAGGTGTTGTTGGAGCCTGCTTGGCCTACAGGGTTAAGCAGAGTGTGAAGGAAAGCCCAGCAGCTTACCATCAACGGTTGTGGTTCACTTACGAGGCTGGCAAAGGAAATCTGGTGAGATCACACACAAAGACCAAATTGAGTACAAAGCTCTGTACATCTGGAACATGACTCGAGACCTTTGAGGAAAAGGTTGAACTCAAGATTTATCTGGAGACTGACATCTTTGTGGAAATCCTTACCAAGACGGAGCACGTCTTCCAGGCATACCTCCATAAGTTGGCTTCCGGTAAGAACAACAAAGCTGCCGCCATTCAAATTCCGGCAGCCCAGGTAGCTGCAGTACAGCCTACCTCTGACATGCCTACCCACTATACTGTGGAAGGTAACAATGGGAAGAATGATACCCTTTCTGACGACAAGCAGTAGCACGGGGGGGACTGGAACTGCAGAAACAATAGGAACAGGGGCAAAAGCAATTGGAAAAATCCAAATGCCCAACCCAATAGCCAGTGCTGTAATGGCTCCAGCTATTGGAGCCTAAAAGATGAGAATGAGACCGTCAGCAAAATGCTGAAGGAAGCTCATGCTGGAAGAGAGATGCAGCCTATGTGTACCATAGCAGCTCTCTCCCCGGCAGCTGGACAGCCATGCAGCCAGGGAAATCCATTCCTGCCCTTAGCTGCTGAACAGCTGAGCAGCCAAGGAAAGAATCCTTTTGTGGCATCAACTACTGGCCAGGCCGATGCGATGACCAAGGAGAAACTACCTGTACAGGCCGATGTCGCACCTGTGACATCACGGGCATATCTGCATCCCGTGCAAGACATACAGGAGGCCCAGAAAGATCCTGCAGGCCTCAGATTTCAGGAACAGGATGATGAAGACAATTCTGAAAATGAAAATTGACAATTGTAGGCCCCAGTCTGGATTGTGAGTGACTTGCTTGTTGATACAAATGGACGGCCTTGTGTGAAGGCCACTGTCAGGAGCCACAACCTCACCATGCTTCTGGATGTTGGAGCAGCCATGTCAGTTCTCCATGAGGAGAACCCAGCCTCGTCAGACTGGTCTACCAGCTGGAAGACCAGTGCACAGGGTGTAGATGGCACTCAGCTACACACCTACCAATCTGCGTCTTTGTCTGTGGTGGTAGGCCACCTCAGGACGGATTTTACCTTTGACCTCATGGTATTACATCATCACCCCAGTATATTGGGAATTGATTTTCTTGCACTCCACAGCTGTGCAGTGGATGTTGTCAACAGGCTACTCCTTCAGATCAAAGGACAATGCCATGCTGTCAAAATTCCAGACTCACACATGGTGGCAGCCATCTCCCATAACAACAAGGAGTCTGACATCATGTCTTTGTTCAAATGTCATGACCTGTTTTCGGAACTTGCACCTTTGCTGCAAAAATACCTTGATGTGTTTGCTACCAACAAGCATGATTGTGGTAGGATGCACATCACCATTGAGACTCCAAGACCTAACCCTGTGAGGCAAAAGCAGTATCCATTTCCTGCTGAAGCCTTGCCATCACTGATGGAGACCATCCAATCACTGGTACAACAAGGAGTGATTAGGACATGTGTCTCTACTGTCAATTCACCTATTCGGCCTGTGAAAAACCAAATGGAGCTTGGAGACTTACAGTAGAGTACAGGAAACTAAATCAAGTCACCTCAAGTTGTGCCCAACAATAGCATCAGCACCTGATGTACTCAAGTTTCTGACAACTGACAAAAAGTAGTTCTCAGCTCTTGACATCTCTAATGGATTTTGGTCACTCTCATTAGCACAGGTAAGTCAATACAAATTTGTCTTCACCTTTGATGGGCGCCAGTACACCTGGACCTGACTTCCCCAGGGCTTTCACAACAGCCCTTCCCTCTACCATCTCCACATGATGGATGCCCTGCAGGGGTTCTCCACAACCCAGTGTCTCCTGCAGTATGTGGATGACTTGCTTCTAGCAACCACCACGAAGGAAGATCATTTGGCCCTTCTAGATGAACTTCTATGTCTCCTCAAGAGAGCAGGCCTCAAGTGCAACCACTTGTAACAGGGCTCTGTTCCCTGTAAGGTTTACTCCCATACTAAAATAAAAAGGTGATCCCCCCCCTTTTTTTCTCTCACACTGTTCTATCCACATCATCTTTTCTTCTGTCCTTTTTTTTTTTCATGTCAGGGTGGCCAACCTGACATATTTCATTGCTTACTTTACTATCCCTTTTCTCAAACCCCACTTACAGTGCACCAGATAGGGCTGAGTGCAGTGTAAAGCACTCTCCCTAGTGGAAGATATGTCCAAACATGAGTAGTGCTTTACTTTTAAATAGCGAAAACACTCCTGAGTTTCCTGGAGTGTTCCAAGTTTAGCAGTAGTGCCCAGAGCAAAACAGAAGTGTCTATATAAAGAATAAAACATTCATGAACAAAGAAAACAGCCCAGAGATGTTGTAACCAGGCTGATAAATAAAAGAAATAGCCAAAGGTTGGAAATGGGTTTATGAAAGGCCCAAATTAAATGTTTTGTTGATGGCTGCACATTTCAGCCATTGGAGCAATAAAGGAAATTGCAGCATAGTGGCAGGGGCTGCTAAAGGATCCTAGTAAGAGCCCTTGCAAGGTTTAAGTAAAATGGCAGCATTTCTAAACAAAATGAGGGCTAAAATGGTTCTAAGGTTACTACAAGAAAAGAAAAAAAAGAGTGGTAATTACTGAAATAAGGATACAGGTCTCCCAAGCTGGCAAAAGAAGGGATATGAAGAGCACACCCTCTAGCTCCCATTCTCTTTTCCAAAACAGAGACACCTGAAAACCAGAAAGAGCAATGATGCTGTAATTACCTGTGGGTTTCCCTGCAGTTCTTGCTATAGGGCTGGCTGCCCACAAAATGGCTGGTTTTAAAGATGCAGGCTTCAGTGACGTCAGAACAAGGGAGGGGCTTACTTCCAAATGAGTCACAATTAAGCCTAAAAGAGCTATTATTGATCCCTACCTGTAGGTATTTTTAAACTAAAGTCTATTATCAGGTAAAGGAGTATAGGGACTTGGAAAAGCATGAAATAAAATGCATTTATTCTATAAAATAAAAGAATAAAAGCCTAATTGTTTCCTTGATGTTGGTCACCTGGCCATGATGTCATCAGCCATAAGGCTATAAAAACTCACCACTAGAGGGATGTTTAGAGAGAGGTAGGCCAGTGAGCTGCTGGTCTTTCAGGAGGAAGGTGGGTTTGTTTTCACACCAGTGAATTGGTTTAAAAAAGTGGTAAAATTAAGAGAAGTGACTAGGGAAGAGTCATCTTCAGAGTTTTGTTTATTTTGGTGTGTTGACTAACACCTTGTTTTTTTTTTTTCATTTCTGTAAATATTAATTTTATTTGATTTTGAATAAAAAATCATAAACGCATTTGTGCGTTTATTTTATGCATCATACCTCCTGCCTAAGTGTCTGTTATTCCCACACTGTAACACCCCTCTAAGGCACAATTGTGTGAAAAAGAGGTCATCTTCCTTGGCCTACATATTACAAACTAAGGCAGAAGCCCAGCTGTCAAAAAGATCCAGGGCTTGCAAGATCTTCCACTTCCTACGAACGTGGCAATACTCAGACACTTCCTAGGAATGGTAGACTATTCTAGGGATTTTATCCCTGACTTTGCCTTGAAGACTGCTCCCTTCTATGAACTTCTGAAAAAGGATGTCCCATGGACATAAGGCCCCACTCATACTGAAGCTGTGACACAGCTTAAGCAGGCCTTGGCCTCAGCCCCAGCACTGATTATTCCAAACCCAAATCTTGCTTTCCAATTGGAAACTGTCACTTCAGATGTGGCCATGTCCGCAGTGCTGGCACAAAAGTACAATGGGTACCACAGGCCCATTGCCTATGCATCTCAGATGCTATCCCCAGTAGAGAGAAAATATAGCCTCTGCAAAAGAACACTTTTGGCAACCTTCTGGGCTGTCAAAAATGTTCTGTACATCATGTGCATCTGTACAGCTTCCATTGTTTTGCATATCTGCCACACCCCAACTATTTTTTTGCTTTCAGAAAAAGTAAAAGACCCACAGGACAGGGACATTAAAATGACTTCCATTTTGGCTCATGGCCTACTCTACACAGGCACACCCCATGACTGTGCACTGCAACCTCCTGACTTAAATGAGCCGAGACCATTCCTACCGGAAACACCAGATGATTTGGAAGATACCAGCATGTACCATATCTTTACAGATGGCTCTGCCTCTTGTGTAGATGGAGAGCAGGTGGCAGGATTTGGAGTGCTCATTTTAGACAAAGAAGGTGATTTCAGATGCATTTCCAGGAAATGCACTATCTCCTCACAGTTTGCCGAACTGGCAGCTGTGGCCTGTGCTTTGGAGGTCATACCCCATGGTGACAAGGATGCCATCATCTTTGCAGACTCTAATTGGTTCTGCTGATCCCTTACTGAATTTCTACCATTCTGTGAGAAAAATAACTTTACATCATCTGATGGCACACCTGTCAAATACAGGGATTTGTTTGTATATATACACACCCTGACACAGCAGTTTACTCATCAATTGTACACCCACAAGGTAAAGGCTCACTGTAAATCTGACCCTTACCATGAATTCAATGATCAAACAGACTCACTTGCCAAAGCAGGCACTTGGGGGGGGGGGACATGGACAATGACTCACCCAATAGCTGTAACAGCTATAGTAGCCACTAACACCAGGCAGAAACCAGTACCAGAACTTCCACTTTACCTTTCTTCTGCACAGAAATCTATCCCAGAACTAAAAGACATGTTCAAATTCCTGGACAAAGGAATTGACAACCACTACCTCTAGGTAGTCCATACAAGAGACACTCTGACAACATACACTTGTCTAGTGATCAGAAACTCATCTGGTATTGGAAAGAGGATACAGGTGACAAACTGTGGGTTGCACCACAATCTCTGCAAACTGAATTCATCCATATGGTTCATGATACTCCCACTGGTAGACAGCAGGGGGCAGAAAATACCCTCCAGAGACTCAAAACTGTCATCTGCTGGCCTGGCATGGTCAAAGATGAAGAGCATTATGTGGATAACTGCATAGTGTGAGCCCAGAAAATCCAGTTTCAGTGAAAAGAAATGTCAAATTGTTGCCACAAAGGCAAACTGGATCATGGAATGTGATACAAATCGATTTCATTGGCCCCCTTACCAACTCCAGTAAGAACAACTATGCACTTGTCATAGATTTGTTTTGTAAGTGGATAGAAGCATTTTCCACTAAGACAAACATGGCAAAGACAACTGCTGAGATACTGGTGGTTCAATTGTTCTCCAGGTAGGACCTACCCTTAAAAGCGGACTCAGACCAGGGAACCAGTTTTACAGCTGAGCTGATGAAGCAGACACTCCAGTTACTTGGAGTAGATCAGAAATTCCACATCCCTTACCATCCTCAATCCTCAGGCCAGGTAGAAAGAGCCAACAGAAGAATCAAACAGATGTTATGCAAATTCATCAATGACAATCCCAAGGATTGGGATTCCCTCTTGCCTCTACTTCTGATGGCAATTAGCAGCACTCCTGCAGTCACTACTTAGTTCACACCTTATGAGGTTATGACTGGTAGAGCCAGGAGATTACCTGAGCACCTGTTAATTGATCTCCACATCCCTACTGCAGATCAAATATCTGTAGACCAGTAAGTTGAAAAGCTTCATGATGATATCATGAAGATACACCTGTTCGCTGCCAATTAAATGGGTAAGGCTCAACAATAAGCTAAAGCTCATTTTAATAAGCATGTCAAAAAGGTTGACTGGCAATTTGGAGGCCAAATTATGCTTCTCCAATACAGACGACCAACTCATTATTTTGCCAGCAAATGAGAAGGCCCACACCCCATTGTTAACAAACTCAGTCCTGCTGTCTATCAGATCCGACTTCACCAGCAAAAGAAGACCACCAAGTGGTTCCATGCTAATCAGTTCAAGTTGTACAAAGGTGACCACTTAGGGTGGAATAGTACCCCACACTTAACAATCCTTTTCTGTTTTCTTACAGATACACTGGCAAGATGGCTATCTTGCACCTCCTCATTTTGGTGGGACTACTGCTACTACGACTTCCCCTGATAGAATCCCAGAATAAACCCCTGTCAACACACAGACAATGCATCCAACATTTGCTTAGAAAACTTGAACATACAGCCCCAATGGGAGTTCATATTAATATACTCAACAAAATGATTACTGTTAAAGAAGGCTCAGATGCCTGTCTTGATGCCATGGTAGTTGCTCCAGACAGATCCACCCTTTCCATTTAATGGGAAACTGACATTAATGGCTACTCTCTACCTGTAGCTTGCCTATCCAAAGGTACTTTCCATGGATGGTCTAACACTGACATGTCTAGAAATGGTACTCTTTCTATTCAACAGACTTCCCCCACACATTCTGGTCATTATAACTTAACTGCTCTCATAGATCCTGCTTGATGTGACCACCTCACCTCTGAGGAGGAATGTGCCTTCTGTACCAGTTATTTTCAGTATTACACATTGGAATATAGAAACATAGAAACATAGACTTTGACGGCAGATAAGGACCGCTTGGCCCACCTAGTCTGCCCATTTCCTACCTAGAGGATAAGCTGCAGATCCTAGTTGACCAACAGCCTATTTCTTCCTACTCCCCACAAAAATTGCATTATGTCTGTCCCATGCATTCTTGAATTCTCCCACAGTGTTAGACCCCACAACCTCCTCAGGAAGGCTGTTCCATGCATCCACCACCCTCTCTGTGAAAAAATGCTTCCTCACATTGCACCTGAGCTGTCCCCCCTCTATCTTCAAATTGTGTCCCCTTGTTCTTGCACATCTCTTTTTCTGAAAGATGCTACCCTCTTGGACTTTGTTGATTCCACTGAGGTACTTAAATGTTTCTATCATGTCCACCTTCTCCCTCCTTTCCTCAAGGGTATACATATTAAGCTCCTTTAGTCTCTCCCCGTATGGCTTCTCTTGCAGACCCTGCACCATTTTAGTTGCCCTCCTCTGAACTGCCTCCATCCTGTCTATGTCCTTGTGAAGATGGGATCTCCAGAACTGGATGCAGTACTCTAGATGGGGTCTCACCAACTGTCTGTACAGGGGGATAACAACTTCCTGTTTTCTGCTGGTGATGCCTCTCCCTATAGAAACATAGAAACATAGAAACATAGAAGTTGACGGCAGATAAGGACCGCAAGGCCCATCCAGTCTGCCCATTTCTTTTTCTACCTTATAAATGTACCATCGGCCTTTGCTCTGTCAGTGACCTATCTATTCATAGTCATTTGTATTGCTCCCTTATGCCTATCCCATGCCTGTTTGAAGCCCTGCACTGTATTCATAGCCATCACTTCTTGTGGTAAGCCATTCCATGCATCTACCACCCTTTCTGTGAAAAAAATTTCCTCACATTCCCCTTAATCGGCCTCCCTCTAATCTCATGCTGTGTCCTCTTGTCCTGCTATTTTTCTTATATTTAAACATGTTAGACTCTTTCACCTTGTTTATGCCCTTAAGGTGTTTAAATGTCTCGATCATATCACCTCTCTCCCTCCTTTGCTCAAGGGTATACATATTGAGCTCCGTTAATCTGTCCTTATATGTCTTCTGATGCAGTCCCTGCACCATTTTGGTTGCCCTTCTCTGGACTGCCTCAATTTGGTTAATGTCCTTGTGAAGGTGTGGCCTCCAATACTGCACGCAGTACTCCAGATGGGGCCTAACCAATGTCTTGTACAGAGGGATTATTACCTCCCTCTTACGACTTGTGATACCCCTACTAATACACCTAACACCCCTAGCCTTACCTACTGCTTTAGAGGTCTGCTTGGATGATTTTAGGTCATCAGTGATGATGATGCCAAGTCTCTTTCTTCCTTTGTGACTGCTAGCAACTCCCTCCCAGCCTATAAGTGGCTTCAGGGTTTCTCTTCCCTATGTGCATGATTTTGCACTTCTTTGCATTAAATCCCAGTTGCCACTCTTCTGACCATTCTGCTAGTTTATCCAGATCTCTTCTCATTCTGCCCACCCCATCTGGATCATCTACTCTGTTGCAGATCTTGGTGTCATCTGCAAACAGACAACAGCCTTACCTCTAGTCCATCTCATAGGTCACTAATGAAGATGTTGAATAGGACTGGCCCCAGGACTGATCCCTGAGGTACCCACTTGTGACTTGCATCTCTTCTGACTGTATACCATTTACCACCACTCTCTGTTTTCTGCAGTCAACCAGTTTGCCACCCAGTTGACCAACTTCTGACCACCCGAGCCTACCTAGCTTATTTATCAATCTTCTATGTGGAACAGTGTCAAAAGCTTTGCTGAAGTCAAGGTAGGCGACATCAACTGCTCCCCCTTGGTCCACCACTCTGGTTACCCAGTCAAAGAAATCTATGAGATTAGTTTGACAGGACCTTCCTTTTGTAAACCCATGCTGTCTTGGATCCTGTGCCCCTATGGATTCCAGGTGTTGCACTATCCTTTCCTATACATCCCAATATCCCCCCAGCCCTCCCTACTGCCTTCTCACATTGCTTGCCAACCTTAAGGTCATCTGATATGATTACCCCCAAGTCCCTTTCCATTTTTGTTGTGTTACTACCCCCCCCATTGTGTAATCTTCCCCTGGGTTTTTGTTTCCCAGGTGCATTACTTCGCACTTCTTTGCATTGAATCCAAGCTGCCATACTTCTGACCATTCCTCCAACCTTGCCAAGTCCCTCTTCATCCTTTCCATGCCTCCTTGTGTATCAACCCTGTTGCAGATATTTGTGTCATCTGCAAAGAGGCATACTTTTCCTTCCAGTCCCTCTGCAATGTCACTTATAAAGACATTAAAAAGGACTGGACCCAGTACTGAACCCTGCGGTACCCCACTAGTAATCCCTCTTTCTTCAGAGTGGACACCATTTAAAATTACCTTCTGTGTCCTGTTGTTCAGCCAATGTTTTACCCAGGCTACCACCCTGGTACCCACTCCCAGGCTGGTTAATTTGACTACTAATCTTTCATGTGGGACTGTGTCAAATGCCTTGCTAAAGTCTAGGTAGATCATGTCCACAGCCCCTCCCTGGTCTACCACTTTGTTCACCCAGTCAAAGAAATCAATTAGATTCATCTGACATGACCTTCCCGCTGGGAACCCATGCTGCCTTGGGTCCTGTGTCCCACTGGCCTCTAGGTACTCAACAATTCTTTCCTTCAGAAGTGATTCCATCACTTTCCCTACCACAGAGGTCAAACTGACAGGTCTGTAGTTTAATGCCTCTGTCTTGGTCCCACTTCTGTGAAGGGGAATCACCTCAGCCTTCTTCCAGTCCTCAGGTACCACACCATCCTCCCATGATTTGGTAAAAAGGGCAGTCAGTGGTGTCACTAGTTCTCTGCTTAATTCTTTTAGAATTCTGGGGTGAATTCCATCTGGCCCCATTGCTTTGTCCACTTTCAGTTTTTAGGAGTCTTTCAGAACCCTTTCTTCTGTGAAAGGACTGGGATCAACCCCCATCTCCAGAGTGCTTGTTAATTGGATTAGGCACCTCCCCCACTTCCTCTTTTGTGAATACTAAACAGAAGTATTCTTTCAGTATCCCTGCTTTTTCACTGTCACTCTCTGCCCAATCACTATCCATTCTATTCAGAATCACTATCCCTCCCTTTGTCTTTCTACGCTCCCTGATATACCTATAAAAGGTTTTATCCTCCTTCTTAATGAAGTTGGCTATCTTTTCCTCAGTTTGTACTTTTGTTATTCTGACTACCCTCCCTGCTTCCTTCTGCCTTAACTGGTACAGTTCTCTGTCCTTCTCCTGTGTTTTCTTATACTTCCTAAATGCTATATTTTTCTCCCTAACCTTCACCGCCACTTCTTTTGAGAACCATAGCGGCTTTTTCTTTCATTTTGATTTGTTTATTTGCTTCACACAAAGGCTTGTTGCCTCTGTGATGGCAGTTTTGATATTTCCCCATTGTTGCTCCACCCCTCCTTCTAGCCTGTTTGCTAGTGCTTTTCTAAGGCACACTCCCATCTTGCCAAAGTCAGCCCTCCTGAAGTCCAGTACCCTCACTTTTGTATGGCTTGACTCTGTAGCTGAGTTTATCATGAACCACACTGTTTGGTGGTCACTTGTTCCCAAATGGCTACCCACTTCTAGATCTGAGATCCTCTCACTGTCCCCATTTGAGAGTATGAGGTCTAAGATTGCTTCCTCATGAGTAGGTTCCAAAACTAGCTGTCTGAGGCATGCCACCTGAAGATCATCAAGAATGGCCCTGTTTTTGGATGTAGCTGCAGCAAAGGTGCTCCATCTGGCATATTAAGATCCCCCATCAATAGTATCTCCCCTTTCTCTGCCATCCTAAGTATTCCTTCTATCATATCCTTGTCCATTCCCTCCCCCTGACATGGGGGTCTGTATACAACCCCTGTGCAGATTGTGGTGCCATTTCCAGTCTCTAAGGTGACCCACAGTGCATCTTCTCCTCCCTGTTTACTCTTTTGTTCAGTTGTTTTTATCCCTTCCCTTACATAGAGAGATACTCCCCCCATTGCCCTCCCTGTCTCTCCTGTAGGTTGGCTGAGATTGGTGTCTGTCACATGACCAATACTTAAACATTTTACAATATGATGCTTACAGATATTGTATCTGCATATCAAACACATACTAATGATCCTGTCAGTGGCCCCCATACCACTGATCATGTAGGGGTCTTTCGACCTGCACCTAATGCTAAAGCTAGACCACACACTAGGCGTGATACTACAGATCTTATCGGTGCAGCAGGCACCATTTCTGGCCTTTTTGGCTTAGGCGTGTTTATTTGGAACAGAACAGGCATAGCTGCTATTAAAGCACAAACTTTTAATTTTCAGCAAGCTGTTAAGAATGATATTCTACCCCCACTGTTACATGGTGTAGATGGTTAAAGCAAGGAAGAATGCTTCACCATATACAATATGCAGGAAATTGCCAAAGGGTTCAATGACACTAAAGATAAGATTAATGAAATGATTTTTCAAAATAATGAGGAGGCAGACAAGCAATATATTTCCCATGAACTTTTATGCTCCGCTTATGGCTCTTAGGTAATTTCCACTGTTAACAATCTCTTCGGTTACTTGGAAAAAGGACACATCCCAGATCTCATCCATGACAGATGGATAGGTAAATGGTATTGCCCACATTGCAAATCCAATGTTTGCATCACTATTTGCTTAGCAAGCAGTTTCTATGTCTACAGCTAGAAACCTTGGGTATGTCTCCAGATATCCCAGCCAAGCCCCTTGCTGCTTTATTAAGTCATGCTCCATCCATGACAACAAGTTTGTCACCTTTACTGTATCCGTCACCTGCTTTGTCCCTGTAACATCTGTCTTTGATAAACTTGCTGCCATCAACTCCATCAGACACCTTGATAATGACATTTATTGTGAAAGAACTGATCTACCTTCATTGCTTGTTTATCATTCTGTGCTCCAAGCCTGGGTGGCATCCCACACTAACTGTTGTGCCAAAAAAGGATATTACTACATGTGCCACTCTGATGTCTTTGATATTGTGAAACCTGTCTGCTGATATTCACCAGAACACCTTGACTGGGCCTTTACCTTGGGTAACAAATTGCCTTTGAACCTTACTGATGTTGATGAAGATGACAAATCTGAACCTGCATGAGCTGCATCTTCTGCACCTGATGCCAAAACAGCTAAAACCCAAAGCTACCTGGAAGAAGTACATCACTTCACTTCATGGCTCACCATCACCAACCAGTCCTTCTCCTGTCCAATACTTCTACAGCAATGGATGGTACCAACTGTACGAGTTACTTATAATTCCGATGGGCAGTATTGTGTAGTGACTAACCACAGAAACTTTGCTTATGGTCAAAAATCCTGCATTATTGAAATGCCTAACTTCTGTTTTACTCCACAGCAGAAAACAGTCATAGGTCACACTGTCATCACTCCTGTTTCTCTCACTGAACCAGATGTTATTGATACTGATCCACAATACTTGCTTGCCTTGTCTCAATATTTGCCCACGTTTAACGTGCACATGACCCTTTGACACTTTCTTTGACATCCCTTTTAGCTAGAAAGGGTTCAGATTTGATTTATATCAGTAATACTATTTCTCAAGCTGGCAATGCCCTTAATGTTCTTATTCATGATGGCAATTTAAGTACTGCTGTATCCAAGACCTGGTTAGAACTCACTTTTAAAGTTTTTGTTATTATTCAAGCATTTTTGATTGTTTTTCTGATACTAACCCTCTGCTGTCTGCGACAACACCGAGAACAACTCAAATTCCTTTCCAAGGCTTGTGTGTCTGGCTTATAAATGACTTATTTTAGCTCCATCCCACTACTTACCTGGGATTGTTGCCCCTTTTGAGGCAACAAGTGGGAAATGTTATCCATGGACCAGCACCCCAATCTTACCCCCACCTCATGGACAGCAACACATATGTAGTTATATGTACCAACCCTAGGGCACAGACATTTATCGTATAAGCATAAGTGTCAGGATCTGAGTTCTATTGGGTGTTTAAGGGAGTTATCCCACATTTCATACTGGTTAAAAATAGTGAATAATAATGAAAATATTATCCCTAAGAAATGTCTTTTAGAAAAGACTGGATGGCACCAAGAGGGCCTGTCTTCACCATTGCTTACTGTATTAAAAATAGTCTGGAGAAAATTAATCTGCTTCATCTTTGAAATGATAATCAAAAACAAATCTAAATCTCAACCCACTATAGGAGAAGGATTAAAGGCAAATTGATTCATGTGTGGAAAACTCAGGACATGAAAATTATTAGAGAACAAAAATGTGCCCAGTGGCTGAAAAAAACACAAAACTGACCATTCATTACAGACTTACTTAAAATTACCACTGAACCTAGAACAAAGGAAATTAATCACATGGGCTAGGTTTGAAATTATTAATTCAAGATATACCTACTTTAATAAAATAAAGAAGAGTCCTGAATTGAGAGAAACCTGCCCTTGTAACAAAGGTCATGCTGAAACATTAGAGCATATAATGCTGCCTTGTCCATTATTCAATAAAATAAGGAAACTTTATTTACAAAGCTGCCTAGAAGTTTATGCAGGTACTAACTATGATGTGGTTTTTATATTGCATCCTCAAACTCTCATAGAGGCAGAACAAATCTCCCAGTTTCTTGCATCAGTAGTTAAAGCTAAAAAAAAAAGAGATTTAGGATCTGGAACAATAGAGAAGCTTAGAAAAGAAAGAAAAGGAAAGGGAAAGTAATAGGTATTTGGAAAGTTTTGATTGGAAAGTATTTATGCTAGGATTATGATATTAAGAAATGCAATCCTGAAACTACTGGAGTTAATCTATTTTAGATATGGTATATGTATTATGGCATTTTTAAACCATAATTGTGACGTATTATTTTGGACTACTAGTAACAAAATATGCTGCTCTTGTATATATTAATATATTGACAAGTATGTAATCGATGTGTTGTTTGTCTTCTTTCTATTGAAATAACCATAATGTTTGTATCATCATGATTGATCAAATAAACTGAACTGAATTGAGTTCTACTGTACTTTTGCAATGCATATTATGCTTCACTATATTCTCACAATATATTGTACCACTGGGAGATGTTTTCCATTATATTTTTATTGCATAATTATTAGTTAGGCAGCAATGCCATCTTTAGTGCTTGTGCAAACTATAACTGCAAGTGAACTTGGAAGCATCACATACCTTACTGTTCACTTTCATCTTCTGCTAAGCTAAGCAACTTCTTGTGTTAGTTAGGATAGTTACTCTGGTTACCCGTTTATGGCCAATTATGTGCATTTTTATGTATCTTCTTTAGTTGTTGTCATGGTTTTTATCAGGGTATAAGACCCCTTGCACCATGTATTTTCTCTCAGAGAGATTTGACTGTGCCTATAGGTAAGGAAACTGGATATTCTCCCAGTGATTAGACTGTTGGTTGTAAGCCTGTATTATTCTTATTTACCAGTAATAAATTACATTTATTATCTGGACACCACTTGTCTGTTGTCTCTTCCTTTTGTGCAGTTCCAACAACAACCTTGGAAAGGTAATCTTATTATCAAGTTACAGGAGGCTTGTAAGCAAGCTGGGCAGTCTGGGAGTGGGTTCTGAGGTGGTAAACTGGATCAGAAATTGGTTAAGAGATAGAACATAGAGGGTGGTGGTAAATGGAGTTCATTCTGATGAGAGGAGGATGACCAGTGGGGTGCCACAAGGATCAATTCTGCTGCCAATCCTCTTTAATGTCTTCATAAGGGATATTTCAAATGGGTTGAAAGTGAAGGTATGCCTCTTTGCAAATAACACTAAGATCTGCAACAGGGTTGACACTCCAGGGGTGTGTGATAAAAATGAGGAGGGACCTAAGCAGGCTTGAGCAGTGGTCAAGAGTGTGGCAGCTAAGATTCAATGCAAAGAAGTTTAAAATCATGCATATGGGGCACAAAAACCCAGTGATACCTCACACATGCACAGAAAATGATTTTACCCATATATGCTGTCTGAGAGCATAATAGGTCCTTATAGAGACCTTTAATCACTCTGGAGCACTGTGGCTCTGATGATATCATCACGTATGCACATCATGGCCATCTTAGGCTGCTACCAGGAGCGGGCCCTTTGAAAAAGTTGGCCCTTTGTCTACATTTTTAAAAGCTGATGAAATGTGTTAAAACACCTTTCTGTGGAAAATAAATGACAATATTTCACAGGTAAGGGATTAATATACAGCCCTATATTTTGGGATTTTGTCGGCTTCATTTCATTTAATTACCCTGTTTAATTGTCTTTTAAATATACCCATTCATGAACAGCTGCTTGTGAATATGTAGGACCTTGTTGCAGGGGACAAAATTACTAGTTGGGTGGGAAATTGGTTAAGTGACAGGACCCAGAGGGTATAATACATGGGGAGTACTCAGAGGTCAAGGGTTCACTAGTGATGTGCCACAGGGATTGGTCTTAGGACTGGTCATCTTCAAAATCTTTATCTGCGACATTGGAGTAGAGCTTCAGGAAGAGATGTACATTTTTGCAGATAATTTTAAGATTGGTAGCCAGAGTAGATAGTGAGAAGGGGGTCAAAATCATGAAGAAGGGTCTGGGTAGATTGTAAAGGTGGCCAAAGGTTTGGAAAATAAAATGAATGCAAAAATAATGCAAAGTAATGCACACAGGGGCAAAAAATCCTAGCACTGAATATGCTGTAGGATGGTGCGGTAGTAGTGGAAAGCATTATGGAGGAAAAGGACTAGGGTGTAATATAATCAGACAGCCTGAAGGCATAAGCACAGTGCCATAGGGCATCATAGGGCAGTGGGCAGGCAAATGGGTGGCTAGGGTAAATAGGGAACAGGATCACCAATAGGATATGGGAGGTGCTGCTGCCTCAGTGTCAGACACTAGTTTGGCCTCACCTGGAATACTGTGTGCAGTTTTAGAGTCTGCATCTGAAGAAGGAAAAGGACAGACCAGAGGCAGTGCAGAGGAGGTAAGTAAGATGATCCAGTGACAGCAGAAAAGGACATATGAAGTGGGTAGCACATCAGAACATGTACTGTACATGTTTGAAGCAAAAAGGGAAAAGGGGGATACAGTATGATTAAAACACACAAATACCTCCATTGGGTAATTTAAGTGAATGGTGGGGTATTGTCCAGATTGACTGGGAACACAAGCACCAGTGGAACTCTAAGAATCTGGCAGGCATCAAGTTTAAGAGAGATACCAGGGAGAACCTTTTCAAGGAAAGGCTGGTGACAGGGTGGCATATGCTGCCAGAGGAGGTGATCTGTGTGAAATCAGTGGGAGGATTCTAAAGAGGGTGGACAGCTACAATGGCTTGGTAGAGATCTCACCAGAAAGGGTGAAGGGGATGGAGTGAGTGAGGACTGAAGCCTCTAGGACTGTCTCGATCAACACCAAAAAAGAGGAGTAAAAAGTAAGGGCAATGAGTGGCTACTGGCATTACAGTATCCCTATGTTAATCTCTTAAAAGTACTCATGTAGAGCCACTTCACATGCAGCAAGATCAGCTCTAACAAGTCCCCTTTTTTAAATCATTCTGTTGCTGTGTTCTAAACAGTTCCTTGCTGCCACCATTGAATTTTGCCAACTGCTATTGCAAAATTGCCACCTGAATTAGCCGATAGTAATGCACATTTGTGAAAAGTGAAACACTTGCCATTAAATAGTACATGGTGCAAAATAATTGTTTAAATTTAGCATTAAACAGAAAGTGATAAAACAAGCCATTTTATTCTGGGTAATCAATAGAGTAATCCTGTACTCACTGCGTCAACCACCCACTACAGTAGCTTACCCAACATCAGAACCGACTTCCCCACATATCCATTTTGGGTCCCTTAATAACAAAACAGGCTGTGCTTTAAAGTTTCCCCATGTGTGTACTTTCTAACTTTGAAAATCTGTTTTCTGATGTACATTGCACACCTCATTCAATGGGTTGCTGTTTGCCATGGCACCATTTTTTTCCCAGCTCCATGGCAACCAGTCTCCTATGTGGGGTTCATGATCCTGAATTCAAATGCATTACCAGACAACATTGAGTAACTGATCAAGCAAGTGACAGTGAAGCAGGCTTCGATTGTCTGAAGACAGACATTCTATCATGCGCCAGTCAAGGCAGAAATACTAGTTTATTTAGTTTTTCATCTGGAAAGTGAAAGAAAACAAAACAACAAAAGAAACATGTCCACAATCATTCTCCCCTTTTTGTAATAGCAGTAAGGTATATCTGAGGGTTATGTTAATGGCCAGTTAATCATATCCTGGGGGCATGTGGCACTTGGCTACTCCTTGTGCCACATTACAGCCCCAGGGTATGATTAATAGTCCGTTAACATAACCTTTGGACATACCTTATTGCTTAATTAGTTTGGCAGGAATGGGCAAACACGATGCATGAGTCAGTCTTTTTCTGGCAAAAGAATCTGTGTTTCTTTTTTTTTTTAATTAGTATACTTTTTGCGTACCCTCTTACCATCAGTATCCATCCTGGTCATGGACCCCTCACATCTCCACCTCTGTCAATTTGCCTGCACTCCACATTCACCTCTGGCTTTCCCCCCAGAGGGTGGGGTCGTAACATTGTGCCACATCAGTGCCCCGATACATATATCTGGTCGGGAGCCAGTGGTAGAGGCTGATAGAGACTGGGGCAGGCCTTCATGAAGACGGCCAAGGGCACAATGTTTCCTCCTGGTGTAGAAAGGGGCGGGGATGTGCAATGACATCCAGTGTCCGATCCGCCAATGATTCTACTTTGGCGTCGGTGCAAGTAGTGAACCCAGCCTTCACTGGGTGTCACTACAGTACTGATTACTTACCCCCACCCTCCCCCCAGAGAAGGAGAGCAGTCAAGGATGCTCAATCTTTTTCACCCTGGCCGGCCCTCCGGCAACCCAGGTCCATTCCCGAACCTTTGTCGCCAGTGTCGCAAGCGGAAATCCAACTGCTGCGCCGGCGGGCCAGCACCCAAGAATCTGTATTTCTATGTGCCTGTTAATGGTTCTGTTATGATTATTATTATTATTATTATTATTATTATTATTATTATTATTATCCTTGTTAGGAGTCCTCATTAAGGAATACAAATAAATACGAAATATAAATAAGGAATAATAAATATGCAAAATTATTTTCAAATAAAATGAAACTTTCAGAGGAAAAAGTTCTATTTGATCCTCAGTTGTCTAGTTTATCATCTTCCTTATAGAAATGTTTAGGGTTATGTGATAGAAATGAGGATTTACATAACATAATGAGACCACTTTTAAAACTTTTTTAGAAACAAAACTCAGAACATAGTTACATTATAACATAGTAATTCATGGTCAGAAGGGACTGCAGGTCCATCATTCCATGCATAGCCTTATAAGCAGATGAATATGCATGCTGTAAAAACATGCAACAGACTAAAAGGGTTCATAGAAACATAGGGAGTAAGGAGAGTTAAAAATGTTAAACTCCTCTTAGTTTGCCCTGGGGTCCTACCTTTCTCTAGTTCTTAGCACTATTACTTCCATCCCCTTCACTGCTCTTCTGCTAGGGATTTTGCACTCCTTCTGATGATCTGCTTGAAGTTGTTGTGCTGTGTTTTAAAACCATTTAATTGTCTCTACATTAGCCATACTGCATGGCAGGCTGTTCCATTTGCCGACCACTATCTCCATCAAAAAAGGCTTCCAAATGACTGCATTGATATGCATCCAACTATAACAATTCAGCTCAAAAGAGAGAGGAATAAAGCATTGTTTGTCCTCCAGAAGTAATGGGGTTTGATGTACATGGCAACTATACAAACTTGTGGGACATTAACTATAAGCACAAAAAATGCTTTTATTATGTTTCCCAATCCTGACCATGGTTTCTCACTCCCTGCTTTGGTGGGAGAGGGGTCGGGGGAGGGACCTGAGCTGGGGATGAATCCTAATAGAGAACCAAGCAGTGTACATAACTTAAAAATAACAAAAACAATACAAGTAATTTTACTGCATTTTGGGTTATCACCAGGCCTTCTCGATAGCGGGCATTTCACCAGGCTGGGAAGACTGATCGGGGGAATCCACCTGGCTTGGGACTGGCAGGGGCCCTCCATCTCTCCTTGACTCCCACCTTTTCTCTCAGTCTCCACAGGATCCTCAGGGAGCTGTGGTGATGGGAGGAGAAGATTTGGTCTGCGCCGAGGTGGGGGGGCTGATGGCATAAGGTAAGGGGGGAAGGAAAAAATTCAGAGACATGGATGAAAAGACTGCACTAATATGCATCCAGCTATAACAATCCAGCTCAAGAGAGAGAGGAATGACTCTGTCCTCCAGAAGTAATGGGGTTTGATGTACATGGCAACCATACAAACTTGTGGGACATTTATGATTTCTGTCCTTATAAGATGCAGGAGAGACAAACAGTCTCATAATTCTATAATAAAAACTAACTAGTAACTATCCCAGTACATCATAAGGAACAAACTCTCGACTCCGTTTGGATAAGAGATCTCATCAGCTGGTGTTCCTCCCCCTTTTTATATTTTCTTTGCCTCCCTTTCTCTATCTTTCACTGTCTCTCTTCTTTCCCTCTATCAATCTTGAAGGTCTGGGATGGAGAGGGGACAAGGATAGAAGAGAAAAAAATCAATGGAGGGGGAAGGGATGTGAGGGGGAGACTGAAATTCCTCTTGAAGGTGGGTCTGAGGAAAGGAGAGGAAATAGTTAGGGCCATAGTTATAAGGGTGAATTCACTGTTTATTAACGAGGAGAGATTATCGTCCCAAAATACGCAGCAAGCGGGAGCTAAGTAATAGACACATAGGCGTGCTCCATGCCGCACCACTCCGGGAATTTCTCCCTAATTGGGAGAGTTATCCTGGTTTGGATACTCCTTATCATGGAAGGAAATAATGCCTTTCTGATAGTTAGGGAGATCCCTGATCTCACCCAGCCCCTTCCGGGGGATTTGGAGGGGAAAGAAACAAGGTGGTTAGAGTGTACCACCTCACACTTAGAAGTCAATAGATACATAGGTAATAATACAGATCATCTAATGTATATAGTTATAAATCAGGGTTATAATTGGATTTCAACAAGAGTAAGAAATTTATATGTTACTCTAGTACTTTTACAGGAATTATCAACAAAAACTAATCAGTATTTAATTAGAGGTACAGTTAAAAGTACCAAGCGGGCAAAGGTGAATTTTGATTTTTTTTTTAAAACAATAATTATAGCCCTTTACATCAAAAGGAGCATAATAAGACACAGGAGACAAGTCAGTATATATAGTATAATTCCTTTATTATTGTCAAATGATGTTCAAAATATAACGGAGATGTTACAAGGTGATGAAATACAACAGGATCGATTTGTCTGGATACTAAGACACTTTCTGGATGGAGTGAATGATGGGGAAAGGAGTTGGATGTCTGGAAAGACTCGAGAGTGAGAGTGGTCCAGATTGGGGGGGGGTGGAACCTGGAGGGGGAGAGAAAAGGAAAACAAAATAAGGCTAGATATACATTACTGAGGGAAGGTTTAGTATTAAATAAAAATGACTACACAATCAGGTAGAATATATTCTTTAAATATCAATAGCCTACACAGTCCCATTAAACAGCACATTTTATGCAACATACAAACAAACAAAAGGTGGACCTCCTCTTTATACAGGAAATCCACCTGTCAGAGACGGAACACCAAAAACTGAAATGGGGAAATAGATACAGGGTATACTCCTCATCCCACTCTAGTGGTAGAAAGAGAGGGGTAGCAATATTAATCTGCACTACCACTCAAATAGAGATAAAAAAGTCTGTATAGATGGACAAGTACGATATGTAATTTTACAAGGATATTTATATACAAAATAAGTCACCTTGGTGAACGTATATCTTCCCCTCCCAAACTAAAATACCAGTGATACGTCAAATTTTGAAGACAATACTCGATTCCCTTCAGGGACAATTAATAATGGGAGGAGACTTAAACATAATAATGCAACCAGGAATGGACACCTCTAACCCAACCAGATATCGCCAGGGGAGTGCGGCCAAATTTCTTAGAACACAAATGGAAATCTTGGGATTGACTGATGTCTGGAGGAAGATGTTTCTGACCTCCCCAGGTTACACATTTCAATCAGGCAGGTTTCACTCATACTTGAGGCTGGATTATTTTATAACAACATGCGAACACTTTTCATCAGTGATTGATATTACTATTAATCCAAAATTTCTTTCAGATCATCATCCACTACTCCTTCAGATTGAGTTAGGTAAACCACCAAAACACACTCTATGAAGGCTCAAACCATTTATATTACGGGACAGGAAATTTGTGGAACAAATGAAAGAAAAGATCTCACTTTTCTTTCAGGAAAATCTCTCCCCTACCATATCAGAGGCGATGTTATGGGATGCCATGAAGGCAATCATTGGAGGAGAGATTATAGCTCATGCTACAAAAAAGAAAGGAAGACAGAATATACATATTTGACAAATCAACTAGAGAATTACCAACTATTATTTAGAGAAGGAGATGACGAATTAAAAAAAAAGATAAGAGACACTAAAGCTGAATTGCAGAAACTAATAGGTAACAAGATTCAACAATCTTTAATGTATATGAAACTTTCCAGTTATGAGGGGGGAATTAGGGGAACTCATAGATTAGCATATAAATTAAGAGCTAGGAAAATTACAGTCACTATTCTCAAAATGAGAAATCCTCTAACTAGACAGATTATGCACAGGGAAGAAGATATACGATATATATTCTCAAGCTACTATCAACAGCTCTATAAATCAGAGGAAAGAGCTACACAGGAGTAGAGACATGACTTTTTAAAACAGTTACCCCTTTCCAAACTAACCCCAGCCCAAATTAAAAGATTGGAGGCCCCCATAACAGTAGAAGCGATCACCTTAGCAGTAAAGAACCAGGGAAAAAAATGTTGCCGGGGCCCAGATGGATTCACCAACAAGTGGTACAGACTTTTTTAGATGGAACTAACAAATGGGATGCATTCCTTATTCAAGGAAATAATGGAAGGTTTCCCTCCACCTCCATCATGGGACTATGCTATTATATCAGCAATGTTTCACATATTTCATATGTACATCAAGCTTATATAGACATTATGTCCTTAATGCTTGTCAGACAACAATAATTATTAAATTTAACATTATCTCCAAATGCCAAGTCTAAGTTTTTTTTGAAAGAGTCCATGGTAGTGCTGTCAATTACTTCATCTGGGAGCTGATTCCATATAGGAACAACCCTATGACTAAACCAATGTCTTCTACATAGCGTATTCCATTTTGATAGATAAAGTTGTTTAGTATGTCTTCTAGTAGTTACTCTGTTATCACTAAGGACAATTCCTAGATCTTTACTAAGGATGCGGACAGTTAATGCTCTAACATAGCAATACCCAAACCTGAAAAAAATAAACTCAACCCGTCCTCCTATCGACCTATCTCCCTACTAAATACAGACTATAAAATTTATACGTCAGTGTGGGCCACCAGACTAGAGATAATCCTCCCACAAGTAATTCACCCACATCACTATGGATTTATAAAACAAACACAACAGATAACATTAGAAAAATGTTATTGCTAATAGAATATATCCAGAATAGGAAAATCCCAGCAGCTTTTCTCAGATTAAGTGCCGAAAAGGCATTTGATAGGGTGTCATGGCCCTTCCTTTGGGATACCCTATCAGCCTATAATTTTCCAAATTCTGTGTTAACATGGCTTAGACATCTATATACATCCCCAAAAGCCTATGACTGAATTAACAGCAGACTATCATCACCCTTTATACTGAACCGAGGAATTGTCTCCTCTCCTCTTTGCACTATATATAGAGCTATTAGCCACAGCTTTAAGAGAAACTAACAAAATTGAGGGAATCCCACTCCGCCAGACAGAACACAGAGCTAGTCTTTTTGTGGATGACCTTTTCCTAACCCTGTTAGACCCAACACAATCTGTTCCAGAGGCTTGGAGTATTTTAAGGAAGTTTGAAATGTTGGCAGGATTTAAACTAAATATAACAAAAACAAAGGTTCATTTGTTTAATGATACCCTTCCTCCTACCATTAAACAGATCTATCATCTTAAATGGAGATCAACTAAGATGAAATATTTAGGGATATTTATCCCCTTAAATTTAGAGGCAATGGAACTGGTTAACTACGAACCTCTCTCTAATGCTATTCAAGGTGATCTGGATAGATGGGGAAAGCTTCCATTGACATTCTTTCAAAGAAAAGAAACAATCAGAATGAACATCCTTCCCAGATTCCTTTATTTGTTTTGGAATGTTCCTTTTTTTCCATCCGAATATTATTTCAGATCATGGGGAAATCTGATATCTAGATTCATCTGGGGTGGCAATCGCCCTAGGATCAGACTAAAAAGGTTAAAATTGGCACTGACCCAGGGAAGGGTTAACCTCCCAGACTAAAAGCTGTATGCTGAAACAGAATTCTCATGTACCTGTCTGTTGTGGTTATCTAAAAACTGGCATGCTCCATGGAAGACCCTGGAGTTTCACATAAATGATCTCCATGGTAGTCAAAAAATTCTGTTCTCTTCTCCCAACAGGACTACTTCTTTAAAAGATGTTTTAAACATAACATCAAAAGTACTAAAAATATGGTATAGAGGCAGGAATAAAAGTCCTTTACAGCCAATATACGAATATTACAAATTGGTTTCAGAGGAAGACCTCTTTTTACCAGCACACTCAGATATAAACTTTCACTGGAGACAAATGGGACTGGGGCAGATATTTCAATTTCTCCCTTTTGAAGAATTAGTCCTTAAATATAAATTGCCACATATCGACCGATTATGTACTTCCATAGATGAGATTATATATTAAGGAACAGAATAATATCAGCTAAAATACCACATCTGATCCCGCCTCTTCTCAAATTATATTTGGATCACATACATGGTAAACATTGGAATCACCTTATAGGGACACTATATAAAATACTCCAAACTTTAACCCCAGAAACTACCAACTCTGTCCTTAAAAGTTGGAATAATGATTTAAATAGAGAGATTCTATATGACCAGTGGTCCAAGACAGCTTTAGCTGCATAAAATCACTTCCTCAAACATATGGAGAGAATTCTCCTAGAAGTGTCGATATCGATACTTTCGCTCCCCATAAAAATATGGAAAATGCTGGAGAGAGTGCGGATTTGGCACATATCATGTGACAATGCCCACTGTTAATGTCACTTTGGGTCTCATTACAAATAGCAATCTCCAACAGTATGGGAGAGACAGTAGAAATAACAGAGGAAATGTTTCTGATGGACATATATCTGGACCACTTTCACTCTTGGACCAGAACTTTGCTGCCGATTTATTTATTAGCGGCAAAGAAAACTTTAACAAGAAGATGGATGTCAACTAAAGTACTAACATTACAGGAATGGCAGGCAATAATGAAACATATATACCAGATGGAAGCTTTATCCGCCAAGATAGTGGACAGAGAACAGGTATTTAGAACAAAATGGCAGAGATGGGTAGTCTATCTGATGGGGGTCTATCCAGACTTTTGTCCTTAACTGAAAAAGGGAAGGGAGAGAGGGGAAG
Organism: Neoceratodus forsteri; assembly: GCA_016271365.2. Lineage (NCBI taxonomy): Eukaryota > Metazoa > Chordata > Ceratodontiformes > Ceratodontidae > Neoceratodus > Neoceratodus forsteri. The sequence continues at coordinate 707,951,709 of CM057455.1, forward strand.
GGGGAAGGAAATAGAAAGAATAATAAAGGAGAAAATAAAAACTAACCAATGGTAACAAATTATAGACATGTAAGAAATATCTTGATGTATTTGACAAATGCCTACTGATATGTATTGACAATGTGATACTGTGTCTTGAATGTATGTATAAAATTATTCAAGAAAACTGAAAAATAAATATTAAAAAAAAAGACTTTCAAATGTCTTGCCTAAAATATCATATTATTTGTATTACTTTGTATTGTGTCTTGTACTGTTATTGACGAGGAGCCTTTGGAAATGAGTTTATGACTCAAAGATTTGTCATGCCGAAACTTTCAAATAAATAAATAAATAAAATTACTCTTGCTAGCCTGATTGTGACCCCTAGTTGCTGAACCATTCTTCATTTTGAATGATTCTTTATAGTCCACTCTGTTGTATCCCTGAAAGTACTTGTTCATTTCTGTCGTATACTCACCTCTCTATTCTAGCCTCCAGTGAGTACATCGTGGAGTTCTCCAGCATCTCCTTGGCAGTCTTGCCCTTTTTGCTCTGAACAACTGTTTGGCACTTTTCTTTGTATTGTCACCAATTTATCCTGGTCCTTCCTCACGTGTGGGCTCCAGAACTGCATGCACTACTCCAGGTCTAACTAGCAGCCTGTACAGTGGCAGAATCACCTCTCTCCTATGAATGCTGCAACCCCTTTTGGTACAGCCCAGCACTGGATTTTCCTTCTCATACAATAGGTTAGCAATTGCCCAGTTGTGCACTTTTTTGCAGGTTGCTGCTTTTGCACTATTTTGAAAGTTGAGAATGAAATAAATGAGTAAGCTAGCTTTAATTTAATATTTAGGACACAAGAGTCTCTCATGGGTGGGGGTGCATCATCATTTCTCATGGAATGTTGGCCTTGTATAGTGGCAGAATCACCTTTGGCCTGTGACTGGTGAAGGCCCTTCTGGTGTGACCCATCATCAGATTTGCGTTCCAGTAAAGTAAGATATCAACTCCCTGACCCTTGTCAACAGATTGTGTAACCAAGTTGTAACATTCTATTAGATTTGGCTGACACAATCTGTTCCTAGTAAACCTATACAGATTTTTGTCTGTCAGCCACTTTCCTCTAAAAAATGCAACACCTTCTCCATTAATTATTGTCCTCAGAATCTTACCCACAATAGATGTCAGACTCACCAGTCTTTAATTACCAGGGTCCTCTTTGTCCCCACTTTTGTGCAGGCATCTCATGGTTGCCACCTACCAGTCCACACCACAGCCACTGCTTTGCACTAGCTAGAGGGTTACCACTGCATGCCTATCTCCCAGAGCATTTCAAAATGAACAAAAATCACAATGCAGAGGTGGTGCAAGCCCATAGGCTGACATACCAATCACTGACAAAACTACTGAAGATGTACTGTACACTAAAACTAAAAAACGCATCAGCCACTTAAGTAATAGCTTGGAAATCTTTTAATGTGAACATAGCAAAGTGCCACACATTTTATCAGTGTCAGTGGGTCAGTAGGTAGCACACTGGTCTCTGGGGTCAGAAGATTGGAAGGTTTTGACTTCTAGCTCCACGTGAGGTATTTTGGAAAATATACTGTAGTGCAGTATGAGGGGGGTACTGCACTGGTAAGGTGCCATCCTTTGAATGAGATGTAAAATTGAGGTCCCAGCTGCCCATCCCTGGTTACTGTCCAGATGGAAGTAAAAGATCCCATAACATTTATCAAAGAAAAACGGGAGTTTTTCTGGTGTCATGGCCAACATTCCCCTATCAATAAAACAAGTCCTTGTAATCCACCCCAAAGGATGCACCTAAAATAAGCTTTCACAGCTTAGTGTGCCTTCACTGGTCAAAAATTACAAATAAATAAAATGAAAAATTCAGTGCTTATTTAAAGTGGAAGCAAACTGTCCAATCTGCCATACACTGTTAACAGCTGCAGTAGGTCTAATAGCCCTGGCGCATTGAGGTTACTTCTAATACCTCTTCATCTGGGGTCAGGCAATATCCTGGTTCCATCTTTTAGAGTATGTGTGCCTAGCTGGCCCAGTAGCACTGAGAGTTGAGGTACTGGGCGCCACACCTCACGCCATGCCAGGGACCCGGGTTCGGGAATGATCCCGGGCCACTGGGGGTCAGCAAGGGCAAGAGAGGATTGAGCATCTGCAGGACTGCTCTCCTGTCTCAGGGAGGGAGGGATGGCTGTCCCACCCACTGATCACCCTCTAGTGACGGCTGGAGGGGGATGTGGGTCGGGAAGCTTGAGCAGACATACGAGTTGGCGGGGAAGGGGTGAGGGAGGAAAACCAGGAGAATTGAGCCTGACAGGCTCAATGATGGCCTGTCACCCCCATGAGTGGTCCTGGAGTCTGGACTGGGTCTCCAGGGGGAGGGAGAAGCCGTCAACCTCCCCCCAGCCATGGTGGGGGGAGTCTATGGGGGAATTTCTTGGGCCACCTAGTAAGGGAGCAGCAGAACCAGAGAGAAAGGCCCTCCATTTGGAGGACCAAAGCCGTCTGCCAGAGCTCAGAGCAGAAAAAAATGTATATATAAAAAAAAGTGTGTGTGCCTTAAAGTGATAGTACAGTTAAAAGATGATTTACAACCTTGCAAACCTGCAGTGCTAGAATGTTATACAGCACATTCACATTAATTTTTCACAGCTGATATACTATATAAATCCATATGCATTATTCTTCTAAACATTTCCTGTGCATGATATAAAAATAAGTGAAGCGGGAACCAGAGAAAGAAAGAATTTTCATGGTAATAATGATAGACAGATATTCTGACAGCAACTTATGAAAAATATGCCATTTATCTGGTGTTCTTAGCCCAGTTACTGTATCAGGTACAGTAGAATGTCTGGAGAGATTGAACTGACCTGTACTTAAAGAAAACTACAGAACACATTTAAGTATAATTAAATAAACACTGCATTCAGGAACAGGAATAGGGTGACAATGTTGATAAGACAGGTAGTGAATGGATTTGCAAGCTTAAAAGACAAGGTCCAAATGGATTAAGCAAAGAGTGGGACTTCAAGCCATTTTTGTGAAACATACAGTTTTGAATAACAGACTTGTGAAATGATGCAGCACCAATTTCATTATGCTACCATATTAATTGTATTTTATGCATAATTTGTTTTCATCTTTCCAGATTTAGTACATTTTGCATGTACTTTAAATAAGCACCATATGGCATTTTTTGTGGGATTTATTCACAGAAGATTTTCATGCTATTTCTAAAGAGGCTGATGCCTTTTTTAGCCTCCAAGTGTGCAATGCATCTTTGTTTCATCTCTCTGAGCACCCTGTTGTGCATTCCATCTGTCCCTGATGATTTACTCACCTTCAGACTATGCAACCCTTTAAGTATCCTGTCCTTGGACATCCTGCCTATCTCTAATGTCTGTCCCCCCGGGTCCCTCTAATTCAATTTTACTGTCAGATATTTATTTAGTTAGTTATTTAACTTTGTTTACCAGGTGAGTGCACTGGCAATAAATGCCTTTTTCAGGCATTACACCGATGCAGTAGCACAGTCAAGGAGGTAGTACATCATAATTCAGAGGAAACCATACTGAAAACTAGTTTAAGATATGTGTTACAGAGGTTTACAAAACATAGCCAATAGCAGACATAGGGACGCAATGGGATACGTACAGAAAGCATGCGAGAATACATAAAATGAGGAGAGCAGGAAGGGAAAATTTACTGTCACTAGCAAGGGTAATAGGTGTAGTGGTGCACATATGGGTATAACATCTGAGGTGAGTAAGCAAGCAAGTATGCATGCAGTTTTGGGAGATAAGAGGTAAGAGTGAGGGTAGGGATAAGGGGAGAGGGGCCAGCGAAAGCAGTTGCATGGACTGGATGAGCAGTAATGGACTTTCAAAAACTTGTTAAAGGCTGCCAATGTGGGTGAGCTTTTGATGGGGGGTATGGAGTTCCATATACCTACTCTGCACTCTCAATTTCTCCCTTCCCCCCCTTCCTAATCAACCTAAGCTCCCCAGCCCCACTCCCTCCCTCCTCCACCTAACCTCTCCCCTATACACCTACGTTTCTACACCCTCCTTCTCTACCCCCACCTTGCTGTCCAAATCCTTCCTTTCTACTTGATGCATCTCCCTGAAGCTCAACCTCCGCTACTGGCACTCAAGTTCTGCTATTACTACCTCTGTTCTGTAAACTGGCACTTATGTATTTCATGTTTTGCCTTGATGTGTACCCTTGTTTTGTATACCATGCCCTTACGATCATGTTCTGTACTGTTCTTACCTCATTGGGTAACCACGATTTGTATAACCTGTACTTGCTGAGCCTGTGCTGTGCTGATCTGCTCTGCCTATGTAACAAGTTCAAATGTAATCCCTCCCAACTATGTACATTATCCATATTGTGCTACTGTAAGTTCAACTACTGTATGTATACCTGCCTCCTCTGTAACTCCCCCCCCCCCCCCAGGTCGCACTGTGAGACGAGCATCTTTTTGCTCAGTGTGCCTTTCCTGGTAAAACATTTTCGATAAATAAATAAATTGAGGGGGCTTGGCAACTGAAAGAGCATTGTCCCAAGTTAGCATGAACTAGACAGACTGCGATATTGTTGTTAGAGACAGAGCAGGATGTGAGTAGGTCAACGAGCAAGATCTGGCTGGCTAGGCAAGTAGGGGCACCTGGACGCAAATTTTTTTTTAATGAGTGTGTAAAAGTTAGATTTACTTTGAGCTCAGTGGGTAGCCAGTTTATGGTATTTAGCATGAGACAGTGATGGGCATTGAACCCACTGCCAGATGCAAATTTGGCAATTTTATGATATAAGATGTACTTTTTTGTAGTAGTAATGTTTTGTTGGCAGCACTGATGACAACTGAGCTGTAGTCTAGTGAAGGGAGAAGATTGGCCTGACCTATATGGATCCCAGTAAAAGGTGATAGAAACTGGTGAACCCTGTATAGTGAGCCCGGTTTCTGATGAAGGAGGGTGGTGGTATGCTGGAGATGGGTTTCAAAGTACATTGTAGGATTGAGGTGCACACCAAAGTACTTGAAGGAGATGTTTTTTTCCAGAGAAGTGCCATTTTCGACATTGATGCTGAACATAGGGGATAATTTGTTTAGGTTGTGCCTGGATCTGAACAACATAGACTGAGTTTTTGGGAGGTTTAAGACCATTTTCTCCTGAATGAGTCACTCCTGCAGCCTTGCAAAGCTTTCGCTGAGTGTTTGGTTGATTATACCGACATTGTCACAGTGGGTGTAAAGAAAGGCATTGTCTGCATAAAGGAGGGTATGCATTGGTTGCAGACTGTTGGCAGGTTATTTATGTAAATGGAAAAAAGAAAAGGGCCTTAAACAGAGCCCTGGGAGACATCACTGGAGATAGTGTTTACCCCAGATAAGGCATTTCCAGTTTTGGTGGCCTGTTTCCTATAACCCCAGTAGTCTATGAATCAGGCAAGGGTGTGGGGCCCAAGACTGAGCTTGTATAACCTGGAAGTTAATACTTTGTGGTCAACCATGTTGAAAACTTTGGTCAGGTCCACAAAAACAGTTCCAGTAACAAGACCCTTATCTACTGCATGATGGATGGCATCAGTGAACCCAATCAGGGCAGTGTCAGTGCTATGCCCTTTTTAAGAATCCCCATTCCTCAGGGCAGACGAGGAGAGGTCATACTGCTGCAGGTAGTCAACTAATTAAGAATGCACAATTTTGTCTTGAAACTGGGCTAGAGCTGATAGAAGTGAGATTGGACAGTAATTTTTCGAGGGTTGTCTTTTTGCCTTCCTGTGAAGAGGGACAACTGTTGTGATGTTTTCCAGAGATCAGTTACTTTGCTGGACAAGAAGGTTAGGTTGAGGAATTTGGTAATGGGAAGTGCTATTCGGGGAGTGGCGATTCTGAGGAATTTTAGGATATGAATTTTTGCTATAATGCCTGAATCTTCTACCATTGAACTCATTTAAGACATTTGCCTTCCCCACATCATCTTTCACTCTCAATCAATTATTTCACATCCTTTCTATGTCATTCCTTGTCTGTCTGTTTTTCTCTGAAGTACTTGAGAAAGTCTTATCATTTTGCCATAGTGCACTGGTATCCTGTCAGATCAGATGAAGGCCGTCCCTTGAGAACAGTCTGTGTTCATCTCAGAAGGAACCCAGTCCCCTAAAAAGAAAGTATCTCCTCCACTGCATCAACCTTTTAGCTATGTGTTGAATTCCCGAATTTATTCTTTCTATGCTGACCCTCACATGGCACTGGTAGAACCTTGGAAAAGGTTACCATCTTTGTTGATGCCCTAGACTTACTCCCTAATTCCCAGAGACTGTCCTCTACCCAGTCTATGCTACATCTTGCCAGATCATTGGTACCTAAATGTATTTCAATGTCTGGTTTGTCCTCCTCTACTCTGATAAGCTACTGCCAGCAGAGAAGTACCTAGGTCACTGTCGCTACTACCAGACAGCACACAGATCTTTACCACATTTCGACAGAGCATAACAATCTTCCTTCTGCCATCCTTGTCAAGCCTCCTCCCCCTTCAGTGCACCTCTACTAAATGCAGTCACATCCCTCTGGGATTTTGTTTGTTTGCAAAATGTTTCACCAGGAAAGACATCATGAGCTGTAAACAGCTCATTTCCAGAAGTGTCCTGAGGGGAGGAGGATTACGAAAGCTGCGAGAGAAGAAAACACAATACAAAAAGTGTATATAGTACTATTACTATTACACAACAGAGTAGTACACTTAGGAATGGTGTAACCCAGATCATCCAGCTGAGGTAAACAAAACCATAGGCGGATATAAAATTACATTGTACGCCTAAGTACAAGTGCACCGATAGGATATGAGCTAAAGTATGGATAGCACAAATGAAGTGCTAGAAGTAGTAGGCTGAGCACAGGTTTAGTAAGCGCTAATGTAAGCCCAAGGGAAGGCAAGTATATGAGAAGAGGGGATGTAGGGGGGTGACGGATAGAGAGTGGGGGAATGGAAGGGGGTAGAGAGGAGAAAACCCAAGATCTATATGCCTTGATGATGCTGAGAACCCTACAAGGGAGACAGGACCAGACAGAAAGAGGGGATAAAGAGTGGGGGGATGGAAGGGGGAGAGATGAGAGACAGCCGAGATCTATACCCCTTCAGGATGTGGAGAAACCTTGCAAGGGGAACAGGACCAGGCAGAAAAGGAGGAGAGGGAAAGGGGGCAGGAAGGAGGATTGGAGGGGAGTGGGAGACAGGAGGGGAGGAAGGGAATAGGGAATTGGGAGGCAGAAGAATCGTGATAACCTAGAAATGGAAAAGAAGGGCATCTGTAGGGAGAAGAGGTGGTAGTGAGGGGGGAAAGGAAAAGCAAAGAGTGGGGATGGGAGGGTTGAGAAGGGGGACATCAGCGGGGAGAAGAGGTAGTAGTGGGGGGGGGGACAAGCAGTAGTGTGTCCACTGGCACTGTTTGTAGTGGTAGGGGTGAGAGAAGGGGATATAATAGGTGACTACCTATGAGGTAATAACCAAAGAATTAGTACAGTTTAGGCGACTAGGAGGTGAGTCAGGGATAGTGGATAATATGCAAGGGTGGGGAGGGTAGAGAAGGGGGGCTGAGACCAAGTGCAGTAGGGGAAATAGAAGTTATATAGGCTTATAGGGTAATGTGCAATGGTGAGGAAGGTTGAGAAGGGTGGGGAGGGTTGAGAAGGGGGACTAGAAACAATTACAGTTAGGGCAATAGAAGTTGTAAATGGCTAAGGAGATAGAAGTTGGGGTCAAGGAAAGTCTGATAGGAGGTGGAAGTGAGTTCTAAAGCTTTGGGAAGTGGTAGGAGAATGCAGCCTGGTCTATGGAGATGGAGCAATGAGGGATACATGGGGAATGAGGGTTGTCTACAGGCCCCCAGACCAGAGGGAGGACATAGACACATTACTGTTAGAAGATATACAAAACATGACAGCTAAAGGGGAGGTTCTGATAATGGGAGACTTCAACATGCCAGATACAGATTGGTCAATACCAGCAGGAACATCGGCCAGAACTAGACACATAGTGGATTCCCTGCAGGGGGAAGGCCTCAAACAACTGGTACAGCAACCCACAAGAGACAGGGCTATCCTAGATCTAGTACTGACTAACAAAGAAGGGATCACAGATTCCAGGTAGAAGGTCACCTGGGGGCCAGTGACCATCACATGGTATGGTTCAATTTGGCTACTACATCTAAATCATCCCATTCAAGGCAAAAATATGGGACTTCAGAGGAGCTGACTTTGATAAGATGGCCAACAGAGTTAAGCTAGCCCTGGCAAAAAGAAACACAGGTGAGGAGGTACAGGCAAAGTGGGCAAGCATTAAGGATACAATACTTGAAGCAACATCCCATTGTGTTAGACAGAAAAGGAAGTGTAAAGAAGAAGGAAACCACTTTGGTTCTCAAATACAGTAGCAGAAAAGGTCAGAGCCAAAGGCTGGCCTTCAGAAAATATAAGGGAACACAGCGGATGAAGATAGGAGGCATACCAAACTGCCCTAAGGGAAGCAGGTAAGGCAGTAAGGCAGGCAAAGTCCCAAACTGAGGAAACACTAGCACGGACAGTAAAAGAAGGTGACAAGACTTTCTATAGATACATTAGTGAAAGGAGAAAGTCCAGAGGGGTATTACTAAGCTTAATGGAGAAAGGAGCATGTGAGGAGGAGGACCCTGTAAAGGCATCTATCCTAAATAGATACTTTTGCTCAGTATTTACTGAAGAAGGTAGGGCAGGGCCCACAGCTCAACATCATGGACACAGCGGGGAGGAGGTGAGCACTACTCCCTTCACAAAAGAAAGGGTCCTACAAGAGCTTGCTAAGCTCCAGGGTGGATAAGGCAATGGGACCTGATGGCATACATCCCAGGGTGCACTTAGGAGCTAAAGGAGGAACTAGCAGAGCCTTTAGCAGAATTGTTTAGTGAGTCTCTGAGCACAGGAGGTCCCAGAAGACTGGAGAAGGGCTCATGTGATCCCACTCCACAAGAGTGGTAGCAGGGAGGAGGCGGGGAACTACAGACCGGTCAGTCTTACCTCAGTAGTGGGCAAGATTATGGAGGCACTCCTTAAGGAAAGGATAGTGCAACACCTGGAATCCATAGGGGCACAGGATCCAAGACAGCATGGGTTTACAAAAGGAAGGTCCTGTCAAACTAATCTCATAGATTTCTTTGACTGGGTAACCAGAGTGGTGGACCAAGGGGGAGCAGTTGATGTCGCCTACCTTGACTTCAGCAAAGCTTTTGACACTGTTCCACATAGAAGATTGATAAATAAGCTAGGTAGGCTCGGGTTGGGTCAGAAGTTGGTCAACTGGGTGGCAAACTGGTTGACTGGCAGAAAACAGAGAGTGGTGGTAAATGGTATACAGTCAGAAGAGATGCAAGTCACAAGTGGGGTACCTCAGGGATCAGTCCTGGGGCCAGTCCTATTCAACATCTTCATTAGTGACCTCGCAGATGGACTAGAGGGTAAGGCTTGTCTGTTTGCAGATGACACCAAGATCTGCAACAGAGTAGATGATCCAGATGGGGTGGGCAGAATGAGAAGAGATCTGGATAAACTAGCAGAATGGTCAGAAGAGTGGCAACTGGGATTTAATGCAAAGAAGTGCAAAATCATGCACATAGGGAAGAGAAACCCTGAAGCCACTTATAGGCTGGGAGGAGTTGCTAGCAGTCACAAAGGAAGAAAGAGACTTGGGCATCATCATCACTGATGACCTAAAATCATCAAGCAGACCTCTAAAGCAGTAGGTAAGGCTAGGGGGTGTTAGGATGTATTAGTAGGGAGTATCTAAAGTCGTAAGGGGAGGTAATAATCCCTCTGTACAAGACATTGGTTGAGCCCCATCTGGAGTACTGCGTGCAGTGGAGGCCACACCTTCACAAGGACATTAACCAAATTGAGGCAGTCCAGAGAAGGGCAACCAAAATGGTGCAGGGACTGCATCAGAAGACATATGAGGACAGATTAACGGAGCTCAATATGTATACCCTTGAGCAAAGGAGGAGAGAGGTGATATGATCGAGACATTTAAACACCTTAAGGGCATAAACAAGGTGAAAGAGTCTAACATGTTTAAATATAAGAAAAATAGCAGGACAAGAGGACACAGCATGAGATTAGAGGAGGCCGATTAAGGGGAATGTGAGGAAATTCTTTTTCACAGAAAGGGTGGTAGATGCATGGAATGGCTTACCACAAGAAGTGGTGGCTATGAATACAGTGCAGGGCTTCAAACAGGCATGGGATAGGCATAAGGGAGCAATACAAATGACTATGAATAGATAGGTCACTGACAGAGCAAAGGCCGATGGCACATTTATAAGGTAGAAAAAGAAATGGGCAGACTGGATGGGCCTTGCGGTCCTTATCTGCCGTCAACTTCTATGTTTCTATGTTTCTATGGATAGCTAGAGTGCGTGCGTCAGTGGATCTGAGAGGACTGGAGGAGGAAGGGTGAGGAGGAGAGATAAGAGGGGAGAGTCCCAAATCAGAATTTAGAAGTGAAATTGGCCCAGTGAGAGAGACACCTTCCCCCCAGGCTGGGGAAAGCTAGAAAGTGGTACAAGGTACAGTGATGGATGCGGGAAGGGGAGTTTATTTATTTTTTATTTATTTAAAAAATAAATAAACTCTCCCTCCCTCACCCATCACTGTCGTCTAGAGCAAAGTGACAGAAAGCATTGAAGAGAGTATCCAGCCTGCTAAGGGAAGACTTAGAAGCAGTTCTATAGACTATGTTGCAATAGTCAAAAGTAGGGAGTACCATTTTCTTAACAAGATCACGCCTAACCAATAGTGATTCAACTATTCACATATGAACTATTAAGGACAGTTGAACAGATTCAACTGTTGTCTCCTCTCTGGAATCAACAGTTCGATCCAACTCCACCACTGACTCTACTAATGAGGGTAACAGTAATTCCCTTTGTAAGCAAAAATTCTTCCAGGCTTATCTTGAAGCCCCGTATTATCTTAATGTCCAGTGGCTCCGCTGAAAGACTGTTCCATAGGTTCACCAGCTTCTTGGAGAAGAAGTGCTTCATAATAGTATATCTGAATTTACTACGTCTGAGCTTCTTTGCTTCTATATGAACCACAACATATCAAAATGTTAAAAATGTTCTAATTTATTTTAAATAAATTCTGCTGACATGCAGTAAGTGTATCTATAGTATGCTGATATAGTATATGTATACTATATTGTTATACCAAAACTACTTCCTGCCAGTGTAGTGGATGTACATTGTTAGTATACTGATATGGTACATGCCTTATTACTTTATTTTTTCTCATAGAGATTTTTCTTGATATTCAATTCTGCCTGACTCCTCCCAGCCCTGTCACTGACCTTCTCAAAGACTATCTATTTATCTATTTTTGTTATTACATAGGACACACTTTGCAAACAGTACATATGACTATGTTTATTATGTATGTATTTATTTATTTATTAATTTATTTAATTTTGGCAACTGGGTAAGCCCACTGGGACCATGACGGTCCCTTTTTTCAAGGGCAACCCGGAGTTAATTACATTCAGTAGAGGTGCAATTACAGACAGTAGAAATGTATACAGAGACACATTCAGTGAGTTTCTCGCTTTACAACATTGACTTACAGTAACTGTTCACAATACAATAACAACAATCCTCTGTACTCGACATTTGTTAATCCATGTAAGACAGTTTTGGTTACAGATAATCACAGAAATAACCTCAGGTGAAAATGGTGACTAAACTAAGGGTATCAGTAGTAACAGTTGCATTGATTGAGCTCAGACAGGTGCACCTTGAGCCCCTTTTTAAAACCCCCAAGGGAAGTGCATTCCTGTATATTTTCTGGGAGTGTGTTCCAGAATAGTGGGATGCTAGTAGGAAATGACCTCTGTCTTTGGGATTATCTGACTTTGGGCACATTAAGGAGCTGGCGGCTCGAGGATCTAAGGGTCCTTCTGTTAGGTTTAGGTGATAGTGTTCTGGCCAGGCTTGGGGGGGGGCGGCATTTTCCTGCCTATGTTTTTAGGCCAGACATAGTGATGGGTAATGTAGTTGCCCTTCAATCAGTGGCCATGAAAAGGGTTGCAGCACCTGGCAGGGATGCTCATGGGGCTGGGCTCCTGATGCAAACTGGCTTACCCAGTGGTACAGGGTTCTAAGCTTTGCATTTCTGCCCCTTTGACAGTGATCAGTACCGGCACTCCATAGAACAGGGTGGGTAGTAAGGTGCCAGTTACCACCTTTAGCCAGGATTCCTGTGTAAGAAAAGGGCTTAGGCAATTTAGAAGACCGAGTTTCTGGTTCACAGACTTGGTAAGCTGGTCAGTGTGTGCCTTGAAAGTGCAAGTTTGATCTAAGGTTATGCCTAAGTACTTTATGGATTCGATCACCTCAAACTTTGATCCATTGAAGAAAACTGGTGTCAGGATTGATGACCTGTCAGGTCCCAGACTTGTTGGACCAAACAGAATTGCCTTTGTTTTTTTTTTGTCACACAACCATTCTCTCCAACCAGCCCTCAAGGACTTGTAGGTCTTTTGTCTGCTCATGGTTCAATGTCACTACATCTTAGGAGGACCTGTATAGTACTGTGTCGTTGGCATATAGGGTTATGTTTGCCTCACCACTGTAATTCAGCAAGCCATTAATAAATAAGGAGAATAGTAGGGGCCCAAGGATGGACCCCTGGGGGACCCCATCAAGTATTGGGCATGTGTCAGATGAGGCACCCTGCCATCTGGCAAGTTGGGTCCATCCCTGGAGGTAGTCAGTGAACCATTGCACTGTCAGACAGTCTAGGCCTATTATCTTTAGATTCTTGAGGAGCAGTTTGTGGCCTACCAGGTTGAAGGCAAAAGTGAGGTCGATGAAGACCACACCAGGTAACTGGCCTTTATCGAGAACTGAGAATGTCAGTGGTGAGGCTGATTAGGGCTGTTTCTGTTCTGTGTTTTTTTCCTGGAACTGTGTTGCATAGACGTGAATATACTGTGACTCTCGATGTAGTCTATTATCTGGTTACAAACAACTATCTCTAGTACCTTATTCAGGATGGAGAGGAGCGATATGGAGCGATAATTTTCACCTTTTTTGTGTGATCTGCCTTTATGGATTTGTGTAATCAGAGTCACTTTCCAGGGTGTTGGGACTTCCCTTCTAGGATGGATCTATTAAACAACCATGCAACTGGGGCAGCAATAGCTGGGGCAGCAATTTTGAGTAATATAGGTTCTAACTCATCCTGCCCAGCAAATCAAGAGGTTTTGATTTTCATAAGTAATTTAAGGACCTCTTGCCTTGATGTGAGCTTAAATTGGAAGTTTGGGGAGGGGGGGAGTTGTCTTGGACTTAGTTTGCATGAGTAAGGGTGTCCCCAAGTGGTGGGTTTTAAATTTGTTTAGGTGGGTGAAGAAGTGGTTGATTGTACTGATGGCTTCTACTTGGTTCTTTAGGCAAGTGTCATTTGCTGTTATCTCACATTTGCCCTGGGCTGGATGACCTTTGATGAGAGAATTAATTTGCAACCATAATTTTTGGGCGTCAGAGAGATTTTTTGGGGGGAGAGGTCTCTGAGGTATTGTTATTTTGCATATTTTAGCTCTTTCTTACATTTATTTTGTAATTCCCTGAAAATCTGCCAGTCTCTGGGCAGATTTGTTGTCTTGAAGGTCCCCATGCCCTGTCTCTTTCCCATGTGTTTTTTTTTTTTTTATCTTGGGATAGCCATCTGGCATCCTGTCCTTTTACCCTAAGTTTTCTCAGTGGGGCATGTTTAGTTGCCACTGATAGAAAACTGTTAATGAAGAAATCTAGAGCTATATCCAAGTTTGGGGTGTGCTTTATTTGTGACCAATTTACCTTGACTAGTGTTTTGAGAAAGGATTTGCGTTAAAGTTTGAGTAATTCTGAGCCCAGAATATTGGAATATGGAAAAATAGCTTCCATACATAGAAAGAACAGAGGGGAACACGATAAGCAAAAGCAACACAAAAAAAGGGATTAAACAAGTGCACAAAAATGATAGCAGCCAGAACATCATTGGTAAATAGAATACACAGCATACATAACATCAACATTATTCGTAGATACAATGGTCAACGTAAGTGACATAAACATAATACCACTGACCGAGATGACTGTTGATCACACAAGACAAAATCAGCTTATTAAGATCAGTGGAGGCTGGTGATTTTAATAAATTAGCAGTAACTTTAGAGAGAGTCACATAATGTGCTTGAAGGTGGTTATAGCCTAGGTGAAAAGTTCTCGATGCTCTGTGTTTAAAGTGTGTAAAAACAGTCTTGATTCTTACCCAACTTATTTTGTTTAAAGTAAAATAGTCTTACCTAGCAAAAGCTAATTGAAGATGTTTATTTATGATGGCAGACCCGAGTTTTGACATGTTACAAAAAAGAAGCAGAAGTACAATGCTAACCTCTGCTTTAGCTTTCACCATGCCCGACATGGAACCGGAGACCAAAACCACTGAAACCTCAGGGTCAGAAATGCCACAAGGCAGACTCTCCAATAAAAGGCTAGTCAATTCAGCACAAAAATAGAACAAATGGACAAAGTTTTCGCAGAACTCTCCACAATTACAGTAGTGTTAACAGACATGGCTTTCAAGTTTAAGCCTTATAGAAGGGCTGTAAATAACTTACTTAAGAGAGTGGGGGACACTGAAACTAGAATTAGTTCAACAGAGGACAATTCTCATCTAACAGCACTAAGTTGTAAGTCTGTGAATCCATAAAGTACTTAGGTGTACATCTGGACCAGGAACTAACAGTACCTTGAAGTCTCAAGAGGAAGCTATTATGATGTCTCTCTAGCAAAAAACTGGGCTCCTAAATAGACTCAGCGGATACCTCACTAACGAAGCCCAGATGTCCATCGCCACAGGAACTCTACTTCCAGTCCTACTTGACAGTGCTCCCCTTCTGCAACCTCTCCGTGGTGCTGAACCAGATAAACTTACAGTGCTTTACCACAAAATTGCCCATTTTGTGGCTGCAGCCCACCCTAGAGACCATCACTGTGGCATACTCTTTTCACTTAAGTGGCCTTCTTTTGAAGTGAGACTAACTTAACCTACTCTTCTCCTGGCCTACAAAATATTCAAAACAGTGGCTCCACCCAGCCTTCAAGGACTACTACAGTTCAAAACCAACAAAAGAGACCTTAGATCATCAGTATGTCCCACCTTAGAGGTCCAGCTGTCAACTGTGACTCACAGTACCTCCCTAAATGTGTTCAAGGCTGCCCTGAATTCACACTTGCTAGTGGTTAGTATGTGTTATTGCAGTTGATGTTTCAGAAGGGTTTATCTGCCTATTCTTAATCTACTTTTAGCTATATATGCTTTTTATACGAGGTCTATTAACTTTGCTCCACATATTTTCTACCAAATTGCTCCTGCACTCGTGTAGCACATCACCCATATTTATTACCCTTATACGGGACTGCCTGAACTTTGTCATGTTTCAGCATTTGCTTGCAATGTGGGCCAGCAATGTGAGAAGGCAGTAAGGAGGGCTGGGGGCATACTGGGATGCACAGGGAGAGGCAACACCAGTAGAAAACAGGAAGTTGTTGGCCCTCTGTACAGACAGTTGGTAAGACCACATCTGGAGTACTGTGTACAGTTCTGGAGACCCCATCTCCACAAAGACGTAGACAGGATGGAGGCTGTCCAGAGGAGGGCAACCAAACTGATGCAGGGTCTGCATCAGAAGATATATGAAGAAAGACTAAAGGAACTAAAGATGTATAGCATCAAGGAAAGGAGGGAGAGGGGGGACATGATAGAAACTTTCAAATACCTCAAGGGAATCAACAAAGTCCAAGAGGGTAGCATCTTTCAGAAAAAGAGATGTGCAAAAACAAGGGGACACAATTTGAAGGCAGAGGGGGGACGCCTCAGAGGTAATGTGAGGAAGTATTTCTTCACAGAGAGGGTTGTGGACACATGGAACAGCCTTCCTGAGGAGGTCGTAGAGTCAAAAACAGTGAGAGAATTCAAGAATGCTTGGACAGACATAAGGCAATTCTAGTGGGGGGTAGGAGGAAGTAGGCTGTTGGTTAACTAGGATCTGCAGCTTATCCATTAGGAAGGGAAATGGGAAAACTAGGTGGGCCAAGCGGTCCTTATCTGCCATCAAATTCTGTGTTTCTATGTTACTCTTGGTATCTATCACCCTTACTCCTTCCTTTTGGGTGATGTACCTAGTGAGTTCCTGGTCCTGTATTACTATCCTTGACCATCCCAGTGGCTAAGGGAGTGAATCTGTTAGCCATTTGGATGGTTGCTCCCTTGGTTGGGGACCTGCTATTGTGACCTGTGTGGTGTGCCTCTACCCTTCTATACCACCTGCCACTCCCCTGAATTAGGCTTTCTCTGGGGGAGTGGGGGTTTCTTTGTTGGATATGATATGGCGGAGGAGAGCCTGATGGCTTGTTGGTAAGTAGTATGTTTTGAAGGTGGAGGATGTGGGCCTTGGCTTCCCTGAGCTGATCTTTTAAATTATCTATGGACCAACATATGGGGTAGTGCCCAAATCCCTGTATGCATGCCCCTTGATATGATGCACTGCACCAGTGGCAGTTTATGATGTCCATATTCCCTATAGACATAAAATGTTGATGAAAAGAGTAAAACAGTTTTTTTTATTCTGTGTTTATACCTCTTCCTTCTTTTCCTCTCCTCCCACCTTTAATACATTTATGTGCCCAATGAATGGTCACCCATTCAAAATGTGTTGTTTAAGTACCCCAATTTGAGATTCTCCTTTAGATGATGGCAATATGCCCTATATCCACTTTGTATGAGGAAGTAGTCATCTACTGGGAGCCTAGAAAGGCAGAGTAACCCGGGATGGGTGGGAGCTAGCTCTGGTTGTGGAAAACAATCGGTGAACTCCACAGGCCAGCTCAGCAACCAGCTTCTCTCCTGCCAGCAAACAGATGAAGAAACAAGCACAAATCTCCCTCCGCAATATATAAGCCACCACACACTCAATGCTCCCAAAAGTAATAAGTTAGTACAATCAGCCCTTTTGTTACTGCTAGGTAACCTGTACAGTACCTCATATAGTTTCATCCGAACATACGAAATTTGCCAGCAGATAAAGGCCTAGAGGTCTATCAAGTCTGCTCGAATGTGCAGTTAGCACCCCTTATTCTGCAACTGCTCCTCCCTTCCACCCTTCCCCTTCATTAACCCTCCCCCTTGTCCTGTCCCATCCCCTTTTGAAGTAGTCCACTGTTCTACTGGATTCCACTTCTGCAGGTAATGCATTCCACCCAGCCACCACCCTCTCTGTAAAAAAGTGTCTCCTCATCTCCCTCCTGAACCTTCCTCCCTCCAGTCTCATATCATGGCCCCTGGTGTCCCTCCCCTCCCTTACTTTGAACAGCCCCTCTGTACCTGTCTTGTTTATTTATTTCATGTACTTAAAGGTTTCAATCATGTCCCCTCCATCCCTCCTCTCCTCCAGCGAGTACATGTTTAACTCCCTCAACCTCCTCTCATATGATAAGTCCCCCAGCCCCTTGATCATCTTTGTCACCCTGCGCTGCACCCTCTCCAGTAAATTAATGTCCCTCTTCACATACGGGCACCAATACTGCACGCAGTACTCCAGGTACGGTCTAACTAATGACCTATACAGTGGCAGAATCACCTCCTCCCTCCTCGAGGATATGCCCCTTGCAATACAACCCAGCATTTTGTTGGCCTCTGCAGCTGCCTTCCTACATTGTGCCGAGTTGTTCATTGACCCTGTAATGAGCACCCCCAGATCCTTCTCCTACTCCTCTGTCTGGGCTAGCTGCACTCCCCCCAGCTGGTAACTCCTCCTTGGGTTCTTCATCCCAAAATGCAGCACCTTGCACTTTTTGGCATTAAACCCCAGTTGCCAGGTGTCTGACCAGGTTTCAAGCTTTGCCAGATCATTCTGCAACCCCTGCCATCCCCCTAGGTCATCCACCACCACTCCTACCTTGGTATCATCAGCAAACAGACTGATCTTGCTCATGATGTCCCATGATATGTTTGCAATGAATATCCCAAACCACACTGGTCCCAACACCAAGCCCTGTGGAACACCGCTCGTCACTACCCTTGGGTGTGAGAGCTCCCCACCCACTACCACCCTCTGTTGCCTTCCCTGAAGCCAGTTTCCTACCCATCTCACCAGCTTTGCACCCATCCCTGTGCCTACTAACTTACTTCCCATCCTTCCATGCAGCACTGATTCAAATGCCTTACTGAAGTCCAGATACAGGACATCCACTGCATGGCCCCTGTCCAGTTGCCTAGTTACCCAGTCATAGAACTCCACCAAGTTGGTTTGGCAGGATCTGTCCCATATGAAGCCATGCTGTCTGCTGTCCTGTAGTCCTTTGGCCTCTAGGAGAGCCACCAGCCTCTCCTTCAAGTTAGTCTCCATTAGCTTACCCACGATGGATGTGATGCTCACTGGTCTGTAGTTTCCCGATTCATCCTTGGGGCCACTCTTGTGGAGGGACACCACATGAGCCATCCTCCAGTCCTGAGGTACACACCCCAAATGTAATGAGGCATTAAATAGGTCTGCCAAAGGTCCTGCAAGGACCTCTGCCAGCTCCTTCAGTACCCTGGGGTGGATGCCATCTGGGCCTGGCGCTTTGTCCAGCCTCAGTGCCTTCAAACCCTCCTGAACTCTGCCCTCCATGATTTCCCCATCTGTCACCCCTTCCCCCCCGTTTCTGCCATTTCTCCCCACTTGGGTGTCACCCCCCTCTTCTCTTTAGTAAATACTGAGCAGAAGTACTCATTTAGTGCTTCTGCCTTATCGCACCCTGCTTCCACCCAACCCCCCTCCTTCCTAATCCTTACTATGTGGTCCTTACAGCTCCTTTTCTGCCTGATGTACCTAAAGAAGTCCTTCTCCCCTTTCTTAGTGCCTTGTGCCAGCCTGAGTTCCGTAGATGCTTTGACTCCTCTTACTGCCCTTGTCACCTTCTTCGATTCTGTCAAGTACTCCTCCCTGTCCTCCCCCCTGCCTGTTTTCTTCTACTTCCTAAAGGCAGCTCTTTTCCTCCTTACATTTTCCATGACCTCCTTGCTCAACCAGCTCGGTTTCTTAGCCCTAGCCTTCTTGCTCTGGGCCTTGCAGTAGGTTTCGGTTGCCTCCACTATTCCCAGCTTTATGAGCTCCCACCTCTGGTTAGTGTCCATACTAGATTGAATTCTGGCCAGGTACCCTTTTACCACTTCCCCCATCCTCCCAAAGTCGGCCCTCTTGAAGTCCAGCACTCTTGTGCCAGATTCCCTCCTTCCTTGCCCATATCCAATGTGAGCTATATTGAGTGGTGATCACTCCCTGACAGCGGTTCCTCCACTATAAGTTCTCTCACAAAGTCCCCATTTGCCAGCACAAGGTCAAGGGTATTCCCCAACCTGGTTGGTTCACTGACCATTTGCAGCAGGAAGCTGTCCTGGAAGGCATCCAGCAGTACCTGCTCTCTTCTGTTCCTGGTTGTTGGGGTACTCCAGTCAACTCCTGGCATGTTGAAGTCCCCCTCAATCACTACACTACTCTTCTCGCAGATCCTCCTGATCTGTCCCGCTAGTTCCCTGTCTAATTCCTCTGTCTGAGATGGTGGCCTGTACACCACTCCCATTCTAAGAATTCTATTCTTGGAATCCTGGATTTGCATCCAAAGTGACTCCATACTACCCTCCTCCCCTTCCTCCCTTACACACTTCAGTCCTTCCTTCACATACAGTGCCACACCCCCTCCTTTCCTAATCACCCTGTCCCTACGAAATAACCTGTACCCTGGTACAGACAGGTCCCAGTCATTGTATTGGGTGGCCCATGTTTCTGTGATGGCTGCAATGTCCACCTCTCCCTCTGCCATGAGCACCTGTAACTCTGCAGTTTTCCTCCCAAGGCTCTTAGCATTAAGGGTAACCACCTTCCACCCTCCCCACCATCCTGTCCTCCTTTACTAGCATCACCAATAGTACTTGCTATTTGTCCTTTGTCACTGTTATGGGGGGGGGGTAAGCTCATATGGTTTCCCAACCTATGGTCTCTGCATATCTCTTGCCCAATTGCCACCCCCACTCCTAGTTTAAATTCTCAACTTCCTCTATGTACTCCTCCATCTCCTCCATTCAGATGGATGAAAACAAATTTATATTACAGAGCAACAAAAAGTATATATCTTGGAGCACTAAAAGCACTTCCCCAGACACCAAAAGCAGCCTGTATGACTCCACTAATTATCTCTTCAGCAGCAGCATTATTTTACAAAGCCTAACCCCTGGAAGCACACACACAAAAAAGCATGTAAATTCACCTTACTCACCTGTTTGCCCTGCGGCAATCCGCCCTCACTATCTCCTTCAATCTGGCCTTGATTTCAAGCTGCTGTCCCTGCCTCATTTCCTCAGTTCAACCAACTGCTCCCCACTGCTTCCACTCCTGCTCTGATTCACACCCAATGCCTAATAATGCCAATCACTTCACCTCTTCCACTCCTCCTCTGTTCCACTTCTGATGCCTGAGATGCCAACCACTATAGTTGTTCCACTCCTGCTAAAAGACACACAAACAAAAATGCTCTTCAAAGAAGAGGTTGATTTTATTTGACCCTGCTTTCAGCATTTTCTCACTCCTGCTGCTGGCGCTGCTTCAAATGACTGAAAAATGTGTCCATCTAGGAAGCAGTCCAGGCCTGCAAATAGGCAAAGATTTGTCCAGTGCACTTACCAGGTAAACGGAAACGAAATAAATAAATAATGTGGACAGTGACACTGTCTTTGCTCTACCATTAGCCTTCTCAAGACATCGGTCTATCCCTGCGAGATGGAAGTCCTCCATTGTCACAACTGTGTCTAATTTGCATCTAATTTTATTGTTCTTATACTTTTTCTGATCCACTTGGTATTATGCTCCACTGAGCAGTTTGGGGTGGCCCTTTGCATACCTTCAGGGAGACTCTTTTTCATTCTTTTTTCCTTCCCCAACCCAGACTGCATTTCTAACAGTGTTTTTTCCATGTTACCACCTTGTCTTCCACAGTGATTCGGTTGATTACAGTGTATGCCACCCCACCCCATATTTGGTCCAGTCATTCTGAATAGTCAGTCTTCCCTTCAAGCTGGTGTCCTATCATTTTTACACACCATAACCTGATCTCTGTGAGTGCCACCATATCCTAGTCTTTGAAGTGCATCAGGCCCTCATGCATGCACATTTTGCTGGGTGGATTGCACATGTTGGCCTGCATCTACAGTAGCTGAAAATACAGTGGAGCCTGCCGGGATGCAGTGCAATAGTGTGGAATTCTGCAGCAGAGTTACTGCAGGAAACAAGGCAATTTCAATGACAGTTAATTCCTTTTGTGAAGTAGTTATCTATGACACTGTATTGCATCCTGGTGGGCTCCATCATAATCACTCTATACATCTTCACCGCCTGTTCTTCTTTTCCTGATGCTCCCCACTCTGTCTTTCCCATTAGTGATTCTCTGCTTCTGTTGCTTGCACTTAGTGATCCATTGCACCAATAACCTACTCTATCATTTAGTTCCATTCCCTGACTACCATGTGCTCTATTTTCAAAAATAGGGAAGATGGCCACAAAATGTGTCCAAGGCAAGACATGCAACAAACGCAGCTGCAGCCATGCTAATGGCTGGTATTTTAGAAAAAATGCTATGTGCTTCCGGACACAGGAAAATGAAGTCGGACGCAAATTGCAACATAAAAAAGGTGTGCAAACTGCCTGTAAGATGCATATTAAGAGGAAGGTAGGATAGAGCGGAAATAGCGTTAGTGAGAGGAAACAGGACATAAAACAGGAAAAATCAATACAGGTTAGTACAAAGAAGCAGAGGACACACCACAGTAGTATTGCACACCTGCCTGCACTGCTGCCACTGTACCAGTGCCCTGCATTTGTCTCCCACAGCACCAGAGACCACCCAAAAAGTGGCACCACCCACAAGAGGACTTGATCACCCCCCCCCAGGGAAGGATCCCATAACGTCATGTGTATGCACACAAGTGACTGTAGAAGCAATGTACACCTGCCTGCACAGCTGCCACTGTACTAATGCCTGCATTCCTGTCCTACAGCACCAGAGACCACCCACAGAGCACAGCTGTGCAGGACACATGTGTGGGGAATGGCTGAGCAGCAGAACGAAAAGCAGGCACGTAACTAAAACTTCACCCAGGAGAAGACTGATGTCCTTCTAGAGGCTATGCAGGCCAATGCCGCCCTACTCCTCAGCTGATGTAGCAACAAGGCCCACAGACTTAAGCAGATGGAGGCATGAGAAGCTGTGGCCATCAAGGTGAATGCTGTCAGCAGGGTGAAGCAGACAGTGTGTGAGCTACAAAAAGTTACAATGACCTCACCCGATGGTCCAAAGCCAAAATGGCACAGGTCCACAGGAACACCATTGCCACTGGAGGAGGACCGCATGAACCCGTAGAGCTCACCAGCAAGGAGGAGCTGGTGGCATTCCAGATAAGCAGGCAGAGCACTGAGGGAGACAGCAATCTCAACATGTTAAGGTTGCATAGTGGTGAAGGTGTGTGGTACGGCACAGCATGTGTCCGGATGCAGGGGTGTGGACAATGGCAAAGAGCATGTGTGCAGCACATGGGGATGCACATGACCCAATACATGGGAGACAATGGCACTTCAGGGATACTGGGCCAAGGCCATCTGCTACTGTGGCCAGTGCAGCTGAGCCATGCCATGAGCAGAGAACAGGCATGCTGCACAGGGCATGGGCCCATGACTGCTGCACAAATAATGGTACACTACACAGGATGCAACCTGACCAGCAGACGTATGACACAAATGGAACAGAGGTCAACAGAGGGCCACAGATGCCTGTGCAGTGTACCATGAGGCCCAATGCAGACAACTGTAGAGCAGTGTTCACATAGGCCCACATAGAGCATGTAGTGCTTTACAGGTGTAGCTGAAAATGCACCTGGAACACAGCCACTGTTCAAACTGACAAATGACAACCCTCTGTTGCTAGTACCACTGGAACATCAGGAACCAGAGGGCTGTGAGCATCTGGATCCAGTGCTGGATGACAAAACACTGGACACACACAGACCGGTGTCACAGAGGCACCTGATGAGGACACATCCACCAGCGGTGTGGACAATGAAAATGACAGCAGCCAAGATGACACCGTGGAACAGTCCAGAGATGCAACTATGGAGGAAGGTGATGATTCCACCAATGGAGGAGAGGGGATGTTGAGGGGGAGGCAGAGGAAGGTGATGGGGGGGCAGCAGATGTCGATGGGGGGATGGGACAGGAAGAGGTCGAGGAAGATGTGAATGATGACACAGGTGTTAGCCATGAGGACAGCCATGACAACATTGCCCAGGACCTGTCCCCAACATCATCCATGCTGGAGTTAGGTGACATGGGTGAGGATGGTGGGGAAAACAATGCAGGGATGTCCATGAGCATGGATGATGTGGACAGATTATGCCACAACATGCTATCATCTGAGGAGAGCCTCTCCCATGAACTGTCGGCAGTAAGGGAGCACATTGGCACCCACACCACTGCAGCACAGGCACACTACCAGTGACTGCATAAGGACATGGCAGGTGTCAGGGATGCCATCTCCCAGGGTCTGAGGAGTGTGGCCAGCCAGTGGCATGGCAGGCTGACATACTGCAGGGGTTGCAGATGGTGAGTGAATGCCAGTCTACCATACTGGAGTACATCTCAGGTGCTCTAGAGTGACTTGTGTGGCTCCAGAGGTCTGGCATAAGGATCCTTGACACTGCACACCCTGTACACACTGACAAAAGAGGATGGCAGCAACACTCCATGCCCATGACTGGCCCCTCAAACAGGGACACCAATGTGATGCCTCCGGTGAGTGCAGCATGTGAACACAACATTGGGCAAAGACAGGTGGCTGGGCCACAGACACAACATGTGACCCTGCCAGTGTGCATAACACAGACCGTATTTGCCACAATGTGGCTGGATGGTGTAGTGCCACACAACAGTGCCCCACAGCCGAACCCTGCATCAGTTGCAGCACATGGACTAATGGTTGTACCAGACGGGTGCCTGCCGGTAATCCCCCCAACAGCAGATGGTCAGTGGCAGTATGCCATGGACATGCCAACCAAACAGTATGGCCACACTTATGCTGGACAGTGCACACAACACATCCTCAATTGAGCCATTACACACCACCACGCAGCTGTCTGAGTGTGCAAATACAGCGATGGATATGCACACAAATATAGATGTTGAAATGGATATGTCAGTGTTGTGGTCCATCACAAATAATGGGGGCACAAACACAACACCTGTGCCCATGGATGTGTCCTAGAACCCTGTACCAGCTGTGCAGTCCAGAGGGGATGTGCCGTGCTTCACCAGAACCTCTGCACAGGCCAGTGACATACACAGACAGACCATGTCCTGTGCCACCACTGACATGATCACACAGGGAGGCTGCAGCACCACAGCAACATGTGCTGCTATGACAGTCCACACAGTGGCAAAGAGTATGGAGGCACAGGGAAGTGGCAGTGACAATGCAGCACAGGACACAGCATCCAGCCATGACCCACAGGTCCATCAAGGGACCACTGCAGCCCCTAACAATGCTGTGTCTGTGATGGACAGCCATACAGAGATAAACATGGTACCCCAGGCAACAATGCAACATCACTAAAGGGGTAGGCCATTCCATGGTCTGCCTGTACCTGACTCCAACGTAGGAGCACAGTCAGCTCCAACAACTGAGCTATGGCAGTCTGCCAGACACCCTCCTGTTCAGCAAGTGGCCACCACTGCAGTCAGTGGCAGTGGCATGCACTCACCAATGGGTAACAGTGGCAGCAGTGGTCCACAGGTGGGTAGTGGTGGACACTGCAAGAACAAAGTGGCAGGCACAGGATGTGGGAGGGACAAATAACAGGCTGTAGCACATGTGCAATGTACCAGAGACACATAAACAGGCCAGCATTCTCTATGGCCTGATGCCACACCACAGTGGGTAATCTACCTCCACAGAGTTGGCACCATGCCTGTACACCCACCACCACCGTACATAACCCTCCCCCAAATGCGCATGCTCCCCCCCACACACAGCCATCAACCCAACACATCACAAGGGAG
This sequence comes from Neoceratodus forsteri, assembly GCA_016271365.2. Classification (NCBI taxonomy): domain Eukaryota; kingdom Metazoa; phylum Chordata; order Ceratodontiformes; family Ceratodontidae; genus Neoceratodus; species Neoceratodus forsteri. Next base: position 707,976,929 of record CM057455.1, read on the forward strand.
CATTGCCTGGACACACACAGGCAGGTCATGGTGCTGTGTCATGTAATCATCATCACTGTGGCCATGTGCATGTGCAGTGGTACACTACAGCTGACCACTGCAGGGTCTAAGTGACACAGATGGTAGGTACTGGTGTGCAGAACAGTCCATGTACCACTACAACAGTGACATGGGCCATATGCCACTGTCCAGACACCCATGTTGTGTGATGGTCACAACCCCCACAAACCCCCAAGAACTTCAACAGTAGATGGACATCATTGTCCCTCCTGTACCATGTTCCATGCCAGGCAATCCCCGTGATGTGTGCAGGTGCTGCCTGGTACACCACAGCCCTGTACACACATACTGGTCACAGTGATATGGGCATGGAGTGTGTTCAGTACAACAGGCTATGTCTGCCTGACACTGTGGACATACTGATATGACTGCTGGCAAGTGTGGCAATGTTCAATGTATCATGTCAGCAATTCCAGACTGTACACTGCAAAGATGGTGGGTGGTGTGCTGTAATGTGGGCCATAATAGGTGCGTGCTAACATAGGAGTACATTTGGTTAGAATGGGGTTCGTTGTTGTTCACAAGTGGTATCCTAGCACTGTACCAATAAATGTGTATGTGACTGATGAGCTCTGTATCTCCTTTACGTAACACCCAAAGCACACCCATGCACAGCACAGCAGGTGAGCCACAGCATGCCAACAGTACAAATAGTATGGTGGACAGTGGGGAAGATGTCTCCACAAGTGTGTGTCTAGTGACAGCAACACAGGCAGCCATGTCATGCATCATGGAGGCAGCACAACCAGGTTGGCAAGTGTGCATGTCATCGATTGTCTGTATTGCAGTGTTCTAGCAATCCTGGCCAGGCAAACACTGACAGGTGCATCACGGGGGCAGTGTACACTGTGCTGGACACATTGCTACATGGACACAGGTATTTACAGGCCAATGTCACCTGCCTGCACCACAGGGGGACACACAGCAGTAGGTGACAAACCGCTGCCATAGTCATGTCTAGTGGCAAGCAGTGTACATCACCACACATCCATGTCAGGCTAGTGCATGTCTACACAGTTACCAACAGAACCATGACAGCGACAACACCCATCCTGTGTAGAGGAGATACATACTGTACTGTAGCCTACACAACCAGCACTACTGCCACAGTTCCACAGGTCAATCCCATGGGGGACACACAACTCACCAGGGGACACACAGGGGACACCTGTCCATGCACACTGGCCCTGCACCTTGCAGAAGCACTGTGTAAAACTTGGGCTTGTATGCACAAAACAGCACTACAGACACACACATCACCATGACATACGCACTCCCATACCACCACACTCATCAGACAGAACCCATACCCAGTAACAACAGGTGACACCGGTGTCAGAATGTAAACATGTACATTCAAAAGGTAAAGTGCAAACCGTACAGGACACATTTGTGGCCCTTCTAAAAACAACAGCAGCAGAGACAACTATCATCATTATACATATAGTATTACATTATAAAGTGCTATTCAGGAACTTGCATTAACAGAATAGTGGTCACACAAGCAGAGGTGACAATAGGCACAACAACAGTATCATTATGCTATTGTAATATATGGAAAATAAAAATAGTACCCCCAAAATACATACAAAAAATTCCCTGTAATACACCACCCAAAACGCAGTAATACCATCGATGGAACTCAATAATACTATCGTTGAGATCTCGTAATACTATCGATTGAAGATCTCAACGATAGTATTATTGCAAACTCACAACAGCGCAAGCGCCACCGGACAACTCGAGCAGCTTTCACTGACCGCGAGCCGGCTTTTACTGTAACTGTCGCATACAGTAAAAGCCGACTACAGATTCACATCGCAGTAAGCATCTGACTAAAAATGTCTGAGGCAAAAGAACAAAACCTGTCAGAAGAAAGGAAAAATTTCATAAAAGAGCAAGAAAACATAAACACTGCAAAAAAAACAGCTTTCGACCTACGGCTGCTTCAAAACCACCTAAGCAAAATAGGTGAGTGCAGAGAAATACAGAAAATTCCCACAGAAGAACTAGACACAATACTAGCAGATTTCATATTTAAATTAAAAAAACAAGACGGCACAGAATATGAGCCCAGTACCATAAGGAGGAATCTAAACTTGGCGTGACCGTCACCTCTGCAAAATAAATTATCCGAATCAATTTTTCAAAGCCCTACATCAGTCTTTAAAAAATACTGAAAACTCTAACTGCCAAGCAAAAATATTTAAAAAACTAGGAATGGGCAACAGACCAAGGCAAGCACAAGCCTTGACAGACAATGACATCAGTTTACTTTACAGCAGTGGCACTATAGGCGACATCCCCAACTAGCCTGCTGCATATGTTATTTTTAACATGAGGCCTTCACTTTGCCTTAAGAACAAATGAGCAGTAGCAACTAAGATGGGGTGACATAGTCCCAGGAACAAACAGTGAAGGAAAGAGTATCTCGAATATCATGAAGGCAAACAAAAACTCGCTAGAGCACAAACCTACGAGATATTGTCCTGTCCCACCAGACTATACAAAAACGAACTTTGTCCAGAGCGAGATACACTCACTGCCTACTACCTATATGCATCTAAAAGACCCCCTAACATGAACACACCTGATGCACCTTTTTATTTAACCCCAAACATAAGACTAAAGCCAACAAGCTTCTGGTACAGATCTATGACCGTTAGCGAAAACAAAATACGTTCCATTAGGAAACTCTTGCTGCAGTCAGCTGGACTACCCCCAGACAAGAGAATTACCAATCACTCAACTCACAAAACTGCGATCCAAAATGTTAATTGATTCTAACGTCCCTTCAACCGACGTAGCACAAGTGTCTGGGCACAAAAACATCCAGAGCATAAACAACTACAGTACCTTGTCTGAGGAAAAACAAATGAAAATCTGCTCCATCCTTTCCGGTGACCGGCAATCAGCAAGCACACTTAAAGAAGCAGAAATCCCCACACCGACCACTTCCTCTGCTGCACAACCAACTTCCTCAATAATGCAAGTCCCTCAACAAGAATCAGCCCCACAGCACCCACCCAGCAAAAGTGCTCAATTTTCCGCCACAACAGGAAACATCTTTGGATCACACTGCAACTTCTTTGGGAACGTAGCAATAACCATTAAAAAATCTCCTCAGCCTAAAAAAAAAAGAAGCTACATGATGTACTCCGACTCCGACTCCGAGTAGCACTCTGCACTAGGTGTCACTTGTTCCACAACAACAAAAAAAGAAAAATTACTACTGTTTTGTTTGCAGTTTCTTTAACACTGCTTGCTTTTCTTTGTTAAACTGTTCCAAAGTTATCCAAGTTGCCACAATCATTGGCTGTGAATTACTTCACCACCAACTTGACCCACCATTCCTGACTATTGCAAAGGTAAGAAACTACTATTTTTATTTTCCATATATTACAAAAAATAACAAATGCATTCTGGTGCAACAAGGCAGTAATTCATCTCGAGGATCTGGGGGCACTAAAAACCTCTCGAGCTTCGCTCTCGAGGTTTACTGTGCCCCCAGATCCTCTCGATGAATTACTGCATTGTAATACACCAGAATGCATCTATTATTCTATTTATAAAACATGCAGCATAGCAGTGGGATAACAATCAGGAGTAATGATAATCTCAACAGCACAATGATTCTCACCATAAATAGCAATGCAAAACAGCCATATATTTCAAAGTGGGTACATGATTGAGATGTAGAACAGTGCAGACTACGAACACAGTGCAACAACAATTACCATGTACACTGCACATGGCATGGAAACTGTGCATGGTAACAATTATAGGGGTGCATAGCAAGGTCAACATGTTTGCAGGGTGCTGGGGGAGGTCCATTGGCTGACATGTTGTGTGGAACTGTATCACCATAGGCTGTGTGGCAGTCCCCTTGCCTATTGTCACACACTACTGCAGGTAGTGCTATATGACCTGGTCCATGGCCTCAACCCTGCCCAGCATATGGCAGAGGTTAGAGGAAAGTTCCTGTAATCCAGCATGCAGGATGGTGACCCATGTATGCTGTTGTTGTCCCGATACTGGCAGGCCCCAAGACACAGCACCCTCTTCTAGCTGGTCCTCAGTCTGCATGCCCTCACTGATTGTGTCAGCCAGTGCCACATCATCCACCTGTGGCATATTCTCTGCAGCCTCCCCATGGTGTGTAGTGTCATCCACACCATGCTGTGCAGTGTCACCTACCTCCATGTCAGCACTGCTTGGCCCCTGCACCTGCTGTTCTGCCCCTGCAGACAATGTGTACGTGCAGGTCTGACATGTGGCACACCACCTGTGACCCTGTGTGTGGCTCTTGTACATGGCCTCTGTGACACACCTGGTCATGCATTCCCAAAGAACTAGCTTGTCTGCACAGTGTAGGCCTGTGCTTCACGGTGCTTCAGCCATTGCAATGTCCTCTCCAGGGCACTCCTTTGGGGTGACATTGTCCTCTCCCTGGGTCATGTACATGCAATGTGACCTATGAGGGGTGCAATGGGGACTGTGTCATTGCACTGCATTGAACATACATTACAGCATGTTTCCATCACTATGTATCATGCTGCTGTACCTCCCTTCTCTCTCCTGCAGGGACAGTGTCCACTATACATTACACATGCCACAACACATGCTGTGCAACATGGCACTGTGGCATGTAGTCCGGTGGTGTGTGGTGGTCATTGGGCCTACAGCTGCATGCACACACTTCAGATATATTGCCATTACAGGTATGGTGGGCACAGCTCTTACAGCTGCAGTCACGGTGGCGCTGCCTGGTCATGGGGCCACTCTTATAGGTGGCTATGCAGTGCACCTAACACCCTGTTGGCTATGCATCCATCCCATGGTAAGGTAAGGTTAGGTAAGGTAAAATTTATTTATATACGGTGCCCTTCCTGAGCTCACAGCACCTTTACAAAATTTACAACATAACAATAAATTTAAAATCCATAATAATTAAAACACATTTAAACATCACAGACATTAAGTTTCTAGGAATACTTGTTTAAATAGAAAGGTTTTCAGGGCTTTTTTAAACCCTTCTACAGTCAGACTATCTCATATCAGATGAGGAAGAGAATTCTACAGGCTAGGTGTCATAAAGGCAATCTCTTGTAACCCCTCGTCAGAGGATCGGAGGGAGTGGGAGGGTCAGTAAGAAAACAGGAGTTCTTTCAAGTAGTGAGGTCCCAACCCTTGTAGGGCCTTATAGGTTAGAAACATGACCTTCAAGGTGATCCACCACTGTACAGGCAGCCAGTCAGTTCACGCAGAACAGGTGTTATATGACTGGATCTAGGACTTTCAGTCAACAACCAGGCTGCCACATTCTGCACTAGCTGCAAGCAGTGGATATCCACCCCCGGTAGCCCTAGATAAAGGACATTGCAGTAATCAAGACGACTGGTAACTAAGGCATGGACCAGAGTAGGAAGATCTTCAGGTGGGACCAGGTGTTTCAACTGTGCTATATTCCTTAGATGGAAAAAGGAAGATTTGACTACAGCCGACACCTGTGCCCTCAGGGTCAGGCCCTCATCAAACATAACACCAAGGTTATGCACCTGGCCAGAGGCCTTAAGCAGGGTCCCTCCCCAAAGATAAACCTGAGGGGTTCCCCACCCATGAACCTAATATCCTCACCCCTGTGTCCACCACCAGTACCTCTGTTTTACTTGAGTTCAGCCTAAGCCACCATGGTGCGCACCCTTACAGTACATGTGCTCAGCCACACCAACACCTGCAGTGTGTCTGCCATGCCCTGGTCTGTGCACACTGTTGTGGTGGGCCACCATTGGGGCTTCATTGGCGGGCACAGGGGTTGGTGTGCCACTGTATGTGCTTACACATGAACACACCACAGGGCACGGCTGTTGCCTCATATGGCTGGAGACCTCCCATAAACACCATGTCATTTTGGACTGTCAGCATATCCTGGATGTCTACCTGCAGCTTACCTGATACTAGCACGGTGATGGCATGCCCTCTTCCAGCAGATCTTGTGGCCACTCTGGTATCCCATTGAAGGTGTCTCCCAGTTCTGCCTCTGAGGGGATACAATGTGAAGGACAACATTACTCACTGTGGGATTGCTATGGGTTGACAATGTGTGGGGGGGGGGCGCACATTGGAGAAGGCACCTTGCACTTACCAGTGTGTCAGTGACATGCACCATGCATTACATGTTCTGCCTCCTGTGCTATCCTCCTGAGGCTTGTGAGGGTGTGTGTGGTGCACTGCACCATATCATTCAGATTGTGGCGCAACTTCCTGGTTGTGCGCCTTACACCAGACAGTGCCTGCATCCTGGAAGCAGTGATGCACCACACCCTGTCCTTCTGCTCCCTACTGCACCTCCCACCATATCTGGAGTGTAGCAGCCTGGACCACTGTTCAACAAGGCTCACCAGCAGAACAGTCTCCACCTCAGTGAAATTGGGTGCCCTTCCCCTCTGCCTTGGCACTATTGTGTCTCCCCACATGTGTGTGCTGTATACTGACTATTTGTGTGGCTCTCAAACATGCTGGTGTGTCTCTGCCACTTTCTGTCCTTTCCACACATTGCCGCATTGTTCACTTTTGGGTTTTGCAGTGGCATGCACACTTTGCGGTTGTGGCCGAACGGTACACATTTCTAGTACCGCATGGCTGTGTATATGCAATGCAGATAGCGTATGTACATCACTTGTGCACCATTCTGTATAGTTTATTTTGGGAACACCTTTGACTGCACTGTGCATGTTTGAGACTGTGGAAATGACGTCAGGGTGGTGTTTGACAGACACTGAGATGGTGTTCCTCCTGTACGACACTACAAGCCATTCTGCATACCGATGTGTGCAACTCATGACAGTGCTGTTGCTGGCACCAGGGGAGACCACCCATGAGGGGGCACGCTGCCTGCCACATACTGGCACTCCTCTGCGGACCCTCCAGGTGGCAGTCTGGGATTGACATGTGCCACCTGGGGCCATGATGTTGGTTAGGCTGCACCACAGTGTTGTGTACCATGTCATGTCAACATCAGCTGAAGTGGCCGTGGATGAGCTCAGCACATTGCCAGTGTCCAGCTGCCATTATTGTGCCATATCCTTGTCTTTGCCTGCTGAGGGTGGCAATGTCATCAGGGTCAGAGTCCTCTCCAGAATCCTGCTCTGGTTTGTTGTCTCCCATGTCAACATGATGTGCCAGTGCGAAATTGTGTAGAATGCAGCAGGCAATGAAGATTTTGCAGGCTATTAAAGGTGTGTACTGCAGATACCCCATGAGCGGTCCAAGCATTGGAAACGATTCTTCAGGAGGCCAAATGTCCTCTCACTGATGACCCTTGTGCTGCTGTGGGCCTGATTGTACTGTTCCTTCACCTCAGACTGGAGATTCCACACTGGCATCATTATCCAGGGCTGCTAGGGATAGCCACTGTCTCCTGTTTGGGGAGCCCACTCTGCTTGAATATGTAGGAGTCATGGCAGGATCCTGGATACATAGCCACAACATCTAGAATGCAGCACCAGCTGCCACACGCAATCTATATGTTCAGTGAGTGGTAACATTTCCTTTTCATGTACACGTCTGGCTCTTGGGAGGGTGCTCATATCACCATGTGTGTGCAGTCCACAGCACCCAGCATATGGGGAAAGTGAGCAATCCTATAGAAACCCTGCTTCACAGACACCTGTTGCTCTGGCTCAACAGGGAATGTGATGTACTGCATTGTCCTCTGCAGCAGGGTCTGCATGAACTGCTTGAGACAGGTTGACATGGCAGACTGTGAGATTCCCACTGTGCCCCCAGTCAGTGTCTGAAATGTCCATGTTTCCAGAAAACACAGTTCTCCAGACACCTTTACTTCAACAGGTATGGGGTTGCTTCTTTGCACAAGGGTACACAGTTCCCCCCTGCGGTCATTACAGTGATTCTCGATGGCATCCCGGTGCAGGTGGTACCATGCCAAACACTGCTCCTAAGTGAGGTCCCTGTAGGATGTTCTCTTCCTGTACATTCTGGCTGTGTACCATCTTCGTGCCTTGTGCACTCTGAGGACATGGCCAGCATTTTGTGCCTGCTGCCGCTGTTGTGCACGCTGGCACAGCTGTTGGCCATGCTGCTGTTGCATTCATATTGCCAGGTGTATGGTCAATAGGGCTGCTAGCCCAGGCATTTTTGGTGCTTTCACTTCACTGGTACTCCTCCTGTTGCTCCTGCACCTCACTAGTGACTCAGTGCAGGCCTCACTGCTTGTCCCTTTTATATCTGCTGTAGACTACCTCCTCCCAGGTCTAACAGGTGCAACTCATTTTAGATACACCTCTGTGTCCTTGCCTTTCAAAAATCCCATTTGGGGGCCTGTGGCAGCTGGTTATGTTACATCGGGCCTTTGTAGGTGCAATTTGCATTGCGTCATTGCAATTAATGTCTGCTTTCATACGCATTCCATGTTCGGATGCATTTTGAGTCACAATACCCTTGGGCGCATTCTGACTGCGCTGGATGCAATTTGTGTACAAAAATTGCATTCAGCGCATCTCCGGATGCAAACTGCATTTTGCATCCAGTATTGCCAATGCATGTTGTTTGCATTGCTCTAAGTGTTTTGAAAAACAGGCCCCATGTCTATTATTCCCTGACTCCCATGTCTATTCTCTTGGCCAGAAAGCCACTCCATTCTTGCGCATTGCACAGGTTCATCCCATCCTGGACATATTTCCAATCTGTATCCTAGAATGCCTATCAATTTACCAGAAAAAAAAAACTCTCTCTTGCTTCTTACCCTTAGCCAAGTGTTAGCCTGCCTAATGGTCTGCTGCTGTTCCTGACTAGCCCCAGGACTGGGAAGATCTTGTAAAAACTGTTCTGTATCAATTTCCTTTCAGGAACATCCCTAGTTCCATGAATAACCTTGTCATGTTATTAGGACTTGTGGCCTGAATGTAGTTCATGCCAACATGGACAATGCTTGTCTTTTCCCCAGTTCTGCTGCATTACTTGGCCCTGAATAGCACTAATATGACTCATACTCTAGGCAGGCAAATCATCTTATCTGAGCTACCATCCTGGTCCTGCAGTGCCCCCTCCACTTCGCACAGTGCCCTACATGTGGAGCGCCCAATAACTATTACATACCCTTCCTCCCCCTCCAACCAGCCTTTTTCTTCCTCCTCCTTCTAAAGTTGGATGTTCTTGTGCGGTGAATGTCCCCACCAGCCCCAGCTACCTGATGACCCTATCAACCTGAGCAGATAGATGTTGATACCAGTTGCTGGTCTGTACTGGCGATGGTGCTCCCTTATGACCTTGTTTGCTACCTTCCTTTTTGACTTATATTTAGCCCCATTCCAACAACTACGGATCAGTACCCTTGCCACCATCTTCCCTCCCCTAACAATCCCTGCTGACAACCCATTCCTCTGGCTTAGTGCTCATGTCACTGGACTTCTCTCTTTCAGCCACCTCAACAGCTTGCTCATCTCTTTGAGCTCATGGTATCTATAACTACCATTTAAGCTTTTCAATATACTGTACCACTCAAGAGCATCAGCAACCTCATATTGACTGCATCTGTCCGCCTGTCCTCCATAAACAGCATGATGTACACCATCCAGGACTGGCAGTTCACCAGGTGTGCTTGTCTCCCATGGTCCCAGGCACTAGCATCCCTTACCATGCCCCATCTCAAGATCCCAAGTGCCAGCTCTCCTCTCTGTACCCCCATGGCACAGTCAGCTGCCATTCCAAACTGCCAAAATGCCCCTTCTAAACAGCACCAGTCTCGCAGTGGAAACCTCCTTCCCTCTGCAGTCTTGGTGACATGCACTACATTAAGCAGCCCTGGCAGTTCTAGAAGTGTACTTTTATCCTCTATAGTTACATACTCAAAATGTAGATCATTTCCTGTTTGTGGGCTCTTCATTAAAGGTGTGTGTGTGGGGGAGGGAGGAAGTCCCAGATTACCTTGTCCTCCTGATGTGTACAGTTCTGCAGGCTCTTCCTTAAAGTTGGGGGGGCTCCCAGGTGACCTTGTCCTCCTGATTTTTACAGTACTTTGGCTGGTTTTGGTTTCCTCTCCTAGCCTCTTGCTTTGCCTTGTTTGCTTGGCTAACTGGCTCAAGAGGCTAACTAGCCACTCTTGCTGTCAGTATGTCATTCAGGTGAGCTGCTACTCATATAAGCACCCACTCACAGGCATGCAAGTTTACATTCAGAAGCCCAAATCAAGCTTTGCTCTGGAATGTTGCATAGCCCCCCACTCCCTACAGTTTTACCTAAACCAACATGTCAGGGCAAGACAATTATCAACTAGTCCCAGGTCTTAGGCCAAGCTCTTTAATGTTGCCTCTTATCTGTTGGCTGCTTTACCTAGTCCTAGATACAATGCATGTGATGAAGGGTCATTTGAGGTCTTGAATGCTTGCATGTGAAAACAAAAATAGTCCTTTTTTTAATCTAATGAAAGGAATTATTAGAAAACCAAGTCCTTGATTAGACACTGACTAACATAGCACCCCAGAACCATTATGCAGACATGATAATTTAACTTATATTCCACTATTTAACCTCCTTGTTTTTTTTTTCCACTGTCCTTCGCTTTGAATTACCTTTACACTCTGATGGTAAACTCTCACTTATTGTCATCAAACCACATACAGCCAAAAATATGCTACAGCATGCCATATGAACACACTGTTGAGAGTGCATTCTGTGGACTGTTGCTGTCTTCAGACCTCCAGGCAGCAATATGGTGCAACATGTCACATGGGCATACTTTAACTGTTAATGTGATAAGAGGAAATTGCTTCATCGATAATAGGAACAGGACGTTAATCTTCAGCAGAGCTAATGTTGATAAACTGTGAGATCAGGTTGTGACTAAACTGATGAATATACAACTGAGTGGTAATACAAATACCATGGTGTAGACCCTAAAGCAGAATACAGTACAGTCAGAGTCCAGACACATCATGAGGGAAACAAGGGCAAGGGGCATTGGCAATTTTATTTTAACAAAGGTTATTTAACATTAAATAACTCTGCCTTCTATTGTTTCATATTTTTTTAAGTAAGAAAAATGTTAAAACATTATGTCCATTTGCTTCACATTTGTATGATCAGTGTTGAACATTTAAATATTGATAGGTTGGTTAACATACTTTGTAGACTTCACCTTCTTCAAAAGTCCTTTTGCAAATGTTGTATGCTAGAGAAAACCCTATTCTCTTCCTTGTGCAGAACATCCCTGTTTTTATAACTGACTCAAACATTTTGCTTAGCATTGAGGCAAGGTTTGTAGGTTTGCCTAATCCTCTTGGCAGGGAGAGCATCTACTGTTGAACATCTGTTGTAATCTGACAAGGCATCCTTTGTGCACTGCTCTCTACACAAAATGTCATGTAATGGTAAATCAAATCCATTTCTGTGTGTACATTTTCACCTGTATCCTCTACTGTATATTGGTATACTTTTTATTGTGGTATCTAACTCTAAACTCTGAAAATAGACATATACAGTAGATGCCTAAAGGGTTTTATGTGAAATAAAAACTAAACTAAAACTAAAAGCAGATGAGAGGGTCAGTAAATCCCTTCACAATACTGTCTTTCTGTATTGGTGATCTATCCTGTGGGCTACTGCACCTGCTGTCTTTATACCTCATTTATCCAGCAACATGGTGAAACATGCACTACCGACATAGAGTATGTTATGCAACATTTCTCAGTCTATGCTGATGGTTGCTATGCTTACTGTCTTCAAACCTTGTGCAGTCAACAATATGATGCTACATGCTTTTATAACTGGGCACTAATTAATTACTAAGGTTAATTTTGACTTGGAATGGGTGCAGAGGTGTTTATTAGCAATGTCTCTGCATTGTGGTTATATTGTGAATACCTTCTTGACCATCTGATACATAGATACATAGATACATAGACAGTGTCGACAGATAAGGGCCTATGGCCCACCCAGTCTGCCCATTTGAGCTTGTAAGTTCAGTTTGTTTTCCTAGAAGTCTGTTTCCCCTTACCCCTGTCCTCCAGAATTCCTTTATGTCTATCCCATGCATTCTTAAATCCCTTGATTGTTTCAGCCCCCACCACTTCCTCTGGCAGGGTGTTCCACTTGTCCACCACCCGTTCTGTGAAGAAATTCTTTCTCATGTATCCTCTGAATCATCCTCCCTCCAACTTCATCCCATGCCCTCTTTTCCTGGAAAATATCTGGATTCCAGTTTACTTTAGGTTTGGTAACCATTGCTGGAAATGGAAATTCACTGGGGAACCCATCACCTCTGATGTAGGCTTGGGTATTCCTGATAGGAGTCTGGGAAGACAGTTCCTCTTTACACAGTATGTTGCTTTATTGCACTTTATTTAGTCACTTTTATGCCTTTAGGGGGAACATTTTGCACAGAACAGTCTTTCCCCATTTTGCTCATAGAACCGAGTCAAACTATTAATTTTACTTCCAACTGAGTTTCTCTGCCCCTCACCCATTTTTATGGCTGTGTGCAGATCCTACAGCCATATCACTTTAGCTTGAAAATGGGTTTCTGTGGAACACATTTTTAGTAGTTTTCAGTGTATCCTTCCATAATACTGAAAATCTGGCAGTTAAAAAATACTATCTTCTTTCTTTTTAGAATGATGGACACAAAACTCCAAGCGGCGTTTCTCTGTTAGCAAATGTGCATACCTTCCAAACAAATCTAAATATCTTTAAAACTGTTCAAGGTGTACAAAAATAACCAGCATAAAAGTTGTTCAGGGCAAAAATACATTTCACATGAGGGTAGTCACTAATCTGAATTATTTATATTTTGTAAAATGTGGTCTCCCAAACAACCTCATTTTTTTTTCTTTCTCTTAGTGAACACCATAGGAGTCATGCCAAACAGATGTAAATATCTCAGAAAGTATATAACTTACCAATATACAACCAACTTGAAAGTTGTCCAGGATACAATGACCTTTCAAATGAGGGTAGTCACTAATCTGAATTCATTACATTTTGTTAAATATAGCCTCCAAAAGGTGAAAATTGGAAAGGAAAATGAAAATTCAGGTAATCAGATGACCATAGTTTAAAAAAATACAATTAGTGCAGCTTAATGAATAGGCTCATTGCTAAGGTATTTTTGTCCTGAACAACTTCCATGACGATGGTTTATGTGTAACACATATAATTTTAGTGATATTTACATTTGTTTGGAATAACTCCTATGAAAAATGAAAATTTAGGTAATCAGATGGCCAAAGTTTAAAATATGTAATTAGTGCAGTTATTGAATAGGCTCATTTGAAAGGTATTTTTGTCCTGAACAATTTTCATATTGTTTTTTATCTGTAACTTGTAAACTTTTAGAGATATTTACTTTTGTTTAGCATAACTCCTATTGCACTTCTAAACAGCCTATTTTGCAAGCTACTATGCCAGTTAAATGAAAGTCTAAACCAGAGCACGTTGTTCATCTCTTGTCATCCCTAATTTAAATTGGTCAGGAATCGATTACCTATGTGCAGCTGTTTGAAATGTCTCTATTTTCATAAATTGCATGTATACCTCTAAAGGATCCCTGTGCCTGAATAAAATCTGAAGCTGTCAGTTGTGTTTTGTATTGTTTTCTTTGCATGGACAACATTCTGTGCAGTTTCTTTCATGGAACCAAGAATTTGGAGTTTTGACTATGTCACTTCATGGTTTCAGAACCCTAGGCACTGTATTGATAAGCTCCTGCTTACATTCCTGAAACCATGAAGCCACAGAAACACTTGTTGCTGTATTGGTCCTTGTAACACAAGATCAACAGAAACAGATGATTTGATACGTTTTATTGGACCAACAGAGTTGTTACAAAAGAACATGTGATTTTAACTTTTGGATTACACAGATTCTTTAGTCAGAAAACACTGGCAGTTATTTTAGAAGAACATACTTTCTCAAAACCCAGATCATGCAAAAAATAGATGAAAATTATGGACCCCATTGGTTAAAACTGCATTCAGAAAAAACAACATAACCATATAAAGACAGCTAATGTTCCATCAAAAGAAACCTATCCCAAGGTCAAATGACACTGATTTGAAAGTTAACTCCCTGAGAAAATCTATAAACCAACGGAGTCCTCATTTTAAAACCATCTGTGTGTGTCTGTGCTAGCACTGGTAAATGACAGTGATTAAAACCAAAAGGAAAATTAAGCTTAAGAGCAGCTGACAACTTCAGGGGAACTTTAACAAAACATCATATTTAGATAAAGTTCAGCTTTTATTTCACATTAGTTCTTTATTCTTCCTCCCCATTATTTATTTCTGAGGTCAAGTGCATGAAGACAGGATGTTTGCTCCTGAAGAGTTCCTCTATTTCTGTTGCTGTCTCCCAACTCAAGGTCATAATGCACTGCTTGTGACATCACAGTTACTCTCATGGCAACAGATTGTGATGCCATAGCAGAGCATTATGACTTGAAGTAGGGAGTATGCTATAGAGGCAGATTAACTTTAAAGAAACTGTAAGGGAAAAAACTCATGTATTCATGCACATTTCCTCAGTAATAAATAATGGGGAGGAGAAATCTGGAATATATATGGAATACAAGCAGAATTTTACCTACTTGTTTTTTCAAAGTTTTCTTTCAGGCTTCAGTAGCTCTTTCAGTAATATAGGTCTGATTCTGGTTATGAGGGTGAGTGATTAAGCAGTGGAACTGAGGGATTCTGGGAGAAGGAGGAGAGGAACCAAGATGGCTGCATGCTAAAAGATTGTGGAAGAGTCTCGTAAGCAGGAGCAGAAAGAAGTTTTCATGTATTTTAGTAAAGGTATGCCACCATTGCTTCCATAGGTTTTACACTCTCTGAACTTTCCATGCTTTCTTGTGCAATCTAGTTCCCAGTGTTTTCCCCTTCTTTTGCTTGTTTTATCACAGAAAGAACCAGAGAGGAGTCCCAGTGATGGGCAGGGAGCCCTGGTACCTGAGGTGGGCGAGCCACCCTGCAGAGGACTGTGGAGTTGTGAAAACACTGTGAGAAACTCCTCATTGCTTCTGGAGCCTGTCCTGAGGAAGTTCATTGTACGGCTATATTGATGGATTGAGCTGGTCTTCTCTGCAAAATGCTTCAATGGACTATCCCTTGATTCTACGAAGTCTGTGGACCTTTACTATTTTATGCACTTTTGCACTTACGACTTTATGCTTTTATGTAATTAGTTTAGCGTTTCTTTACAATTAGTTCTGTCTTTCTAAGAATTCTAAGAATTTATCGATTTCTGCTTGTCCTTGGAGTACTTACTTATATATTTACTTATAATAGCTAGCAGGGTTTTATCAGGAAATATTGGCAATACCGTCTGTCTGTTCAATCAGTTTTTAACTATCCCTTTTTACTTTATGACTTCCTTTACATATTGCAAGCTACTAAGTGTTCTGGTAATATTCAATAAGTATGTATACTTGTAATAAGTGCATTGGTCTGATGGGGTAAGGTTTGGAGTCAGTGTTAGTCAGCGATATTGTCAGCAGATAATGCTTTGATATGGATATTCCCTTTTTTTAGCTTATTAAGTGAGTAATGCTAACTCACCAGATTATTTAGTCATAATTTTGCCATAGAAACTGCATAGAATCTGATGTTTTTTAGCTATGAATGATAGTTGGTTTACCTAGTCTATCTAGTTCACCAAGTGCGCACTGCTAGCTCTCTAAATTGTCTAACTGTCATCTTGGCATAGATTCTGACATTTTTTTGTGATCGTTTCTGCTTGCCAGTGATTGTTAGAATGCAAGCTGGTTGGGTCTGCTTTAAAAGAGCTGGCCCAACATCACTATTTTTCCTGTATCACTGTTCATGCTGGGCTGTCCTAAAGTAAAGTAAAAAGGCTCCCCAATCCTCATCTCAGCAATAAGTCAACCGTACAGGCTTGTATTAAAATATAGTATCTAAATCATGAATTAATGGTGAATCTATGGTGCCTTAAGTAAGCGATAGTAATAAGTAAGTGCACAAGTAAGCATTCCCCTTTTCTTACTCTCTCATTTATCCAGAGGGACAGAGGGGGTTTAGGCATAGGTAAAACTTTGCGTACTAAAATCTGCATGTTAAAAACACACAAAATCCAATAGTTAATTGAGGTTTTTTATGCTGTCATACAGTGTCTTATAATGTCATACAACACGTCTTAACTAACATGCTGTATTTTGCATATTTTAGCTGAAGCTATGAGATTCACCTGTCAGCTATTAAGACTATCATTTTGTGGTGACCATTTTATTTTCCTTCCCAGCTATGCTCATGGCTGTATGTTACCCTCTATTTTCTTAAGGTATGTTTAAGAATTCCCATCTGCCAATGTTTAAGAAACTATAAACTATAGTACTTGTAAATTGAGGTAAAGGCAAAGACTAAACTGATAGAGTGTTGTTCTCTGAGGTAAACTAACAGATTAGTTATCTCTTCCTCCCAAATTGCTTTTTTCTTTTTTACTCATACTATACTATCGCTTGAAAATGCCAGCAATAACTCGTAGTAAGAATGTAGGCCCTACTGTTTTTCCTGGCAGAAAGGACCTGAGCACTACAGATTGCAGAGCGGGGAGGAAGAAGTCAAAAGGGCTTCTCTCTCTAAAGTCCTTGGTTATGAAACAAATGGGTAAAAATCAAAAAAGACTGAATAAAAAGGCTCACAAGCAAAAAAAGACTGGCAAACATCTAACAGACAAAATGGTCACTGAAAAAAAAAGATTTATGGTTGGTTTCTACACCTAACCTGACCACTAACAACGGGGGTGACATTAGAAAAATTTTCAGCCCTATAGCTCAAGCACAAAAAAAAAGGAAAAATTGAATCATATGGATTTAAAGGATGTAATGAAGGGAAGATACTAGGGATGCAAAGATAGACTTCTTACAAATAATTCATAACCTCTTAGTGCTGTATTTGGAGGTTCAATCCATAAGAGAATCTCTCCAAACAGAAGAGGCTATTAGAGAAAACCATGGAATTGTTACCTCATTACCCTATAAAATAGCCAAATCCTTGGTAGAGTCTGAGCTCTATGAGAATAACCCTAGTCATAATAAAAGCACTCACCCCAAATCAAATCCAAACTATAATTATAACCCCAGTGACAACAATAGCCCCCATAGTGGGGGTAGTCCCAAGCCAAATTACAAGAAGTCACAGAATATCTCACAGGGGCTACTATCCAGAAATTATAGCACAAGTTCTTGGACAATGAGCCCTGAGGGTGGGGAAAATTCACCTTGCAGAGACATTGAGGGGATTTCAAGGGAGCTCTTAGCAGCACTAAGGGACCCAGTTAATGCCAATATCTTGTTGTTTAAACAATTATTAGAACTCAAGTATAATGTTTAATTTCTCAAAGGGGTGTGCTTAGAGAACAGGCTGAAACTGGAGTTAATTGAGAACAAATTGGCAAATAGAGACCACAGAACAGACATATTAAATAAGGAACTAGATACCCAATATAGTTGCTTTGGCAATACTGAAAGGGCCTCTAATGACTCCTGTATTATACAGCCTAACATGGAGGAGAATAAAGGGGCTTGCCCATCAGAATTTATGGAACATGAAGTGATTGCCCCAGGGTACTCACTCGGAGCAGATCACTGCAGTTTTAATGGTGAAACTGAATGCATTATACTCCCAACTGTTGAACTGAGAGATAGCAGCACCTGCAGAGAATTAGCCCTTAATCAGTCATATTTGACATAAGGGAAAACTTCAGAAAGTGCTTGAAAATGAGGCAAAGAATCCCAGGGAGACATGCACTTCAAAAAAGCCAAAGAAAATGGGAAACACCAGATCGGATAAAGTTTCAGATACCCCTTGCCCTTTAATGGGAAAAAAGGACAGAAATAAAAGGGTCAGAAGCAAACTGATTAATGAGGTGTCAGTAGATGAGAGCAGGAATCCCATCAACATGAAAACTAAATTTAAAACAAGATATACCATCATAAATCAGAGGAAAATGGGGAAAAAGATTAATAAGAGTAGAAACCCAAAGGGAAATAAGTCCAAAGATTTAAACAACTCAGATAAACAAAAATCAGAGAACACATTAAGAAGGGCAAACATAGAAAACTTGACACAAAAATATAACAATTCAGAATCAGTGGATTCAAAGAACCTAAAGGAGGGTAGTACTGGCACTGGTCCAAAGTGGCGGCAGGCTTTATAAAAAGTGATGGCTCTAAGAATGAAGAGAACCCACTTAGGCATAATGTAAACTTTGAATCCTTCCTGTTAAAAACTCTGGGCTCTGATTTTGTATTGCCCCTCTTCAGGGTATCCTGTATGCCAAATGAATCACAAGAAAACCTAAA
Source organism: Neoceratodus forsteri (assembly GCA_016271365.2). Taxonomy (NCBI): domain Eukaryota; kingdom Metazoa; phylum Chordata; order Ceratodontiformes; family Ceratodontidae; genus Neoceratodus; species Neoceratodus forsteri. Next base: position 707,995,317 of record CM057455.1, read on the forward strand.
GGAAATAATATCTGCACTACTATCATCTTTATTGAAAGGTTGTAGCATCCTGAAGTATCATAAGACCTCTGACGAAAACTGAGCTGGCTTTGGTGGTGACTGATCAATTTTACATTCTAAAAGCCATAATACTTAAATCAACAGCAAACCTAGAGGATATGGTTATTATAGTGGGTGAAGCCACGGCATTAAGGGATCTTTTCCCTGAATTCTACAAAAATCAAAATTGCCCAGGGGATAGTAAAAAGGACTTAGCGATTTCTGTCTTTGGGCTGAAATTTCCATTAGGAGACTCCAGATCTAATCTAAGGGGCTAACTGATTGCTTTTCTTAATATATGTTTGGATAGTAGCATAAGTAACCATAATCTAGGGAAAACAATAAGACTAGAGCTCGATGGACAAATCATGTTTTATGTTAACGAAACCTCTATAATCAAGGAGCTAGTGAAGAAACAGAGCACATTAGATAATCTTGGAATTCATTTTGTTATAGAAAACGAGGATGTTTTTGTTCAGACAAATCATGACAGAATTTATACAACCTCAAAGACCTGGGAATCTCTGATAGAGACATCGAACAAATTCAAGCTTTTAGCTACTCTAGACCAATGGCAGCCCAAGCTGGATAGTAGGTGGGGGAGATCACAGACTCATGGTAGGACTCAGATGGCTGCTAGAGATGGAAATTCTAATGGTGGCTATGCTAAAGTAATAACCTTGGACAACAATCTGTTTAAAATATTAAAATATTATCATGGAATTCCTCGGGCTTGGGTTCAAAAATAGGAGACCCAGAAACATGTAATTATCTAAACCAGTTTCACATAATTGGTATTCAGGAAACCTGGGCACTAGGAAATCTCCTTCTGAGTGGTTACATGTCATACTGTAAAAAAGCAATAAGAAACAAAAAATTTGGGAGGGGTACTGGAGGATTGGCCATATTTATAAGATTAAACAATAACATCACAGCAGAAGAAATCATTACCCCCAGCTGTAGCATTTTGGTAGTGAAAGTAACAGGACAATCTTCCAAACAGACATGGTTTATGATAAATGTTTATTCTCCCCTCTAGGAAGCCAATATGGAGACCCCAATTATCTATGCACATTAGAAAAATTATTTGATGACATTCAAACAGATTACCCTACAGCCAATATAGTGACTTTTGAAGATTTCAATTCAAGGTTAGGATTACTGAATGGCTGCTCAGAAGACTTGTCAGAGGTTCTGACAACTCTCCCCCACTCATCCCTGAATTTAAAAAGGAACTCTAGAGACCAAATTACCAACAAAAGAGGAGTAGCACTACACAGAATAATGTGTAGGAATAACATGTTGCTCCTGAATGGTCAGTCAATTAATGATTCCAAAGGTGAATACTCCTTTATAGGTGTGAAGGTGTGATCTTTAATTTATTATATGTGGATAAACTATAATTTACTTAACAGCAGTATGTCTTTCAAATTAGTATCTAGAGCAGAAAGTGATCACATGGCCTTGGAACTAGAAATTGGGTACGGGGACTTCAATATTGAAAAAGGAACCAAGGCCCCGCAAGTGATAACTAAGAAAAGGGGTATTGAATGGAGCTCAATTATGAGTGAAAACTTTATGGATCTATTAGGGAGTACAGGGATACTGTTAAAATTAGCTTTATTGGCCAACCAACCCACTGGCCATTTATCAATCCCCGAATTTAATTTTATCATAAATATGATAGACAACGTAATAACAAAAGAGACAGTTATAAAAAAACTTAAGGGCCAAAAATGGTACAATAAGGATTGCCAGGCTGCAAGGAAAACATTAAACAAAACATTCAGAACTTTAAAACAGTTTTCAAGTAAAAGTAATAACAAATTAATGAACAAAACCAGAAAACAGTATAGGGAGATCTTAGATAGAAACAAACAGAAATACACTAAGCAATTATGGAAGGAACTCCATAATGCAGTCCACAATAGAGACAACAAAGCCTTCTGGAGTATCGTAAGTATTGGAATGTGCCATCACTCCCGAATTAACATATGCATTGAACTGGACATCTGGGTAAAACATTATAAATACCTGTTCTGCAGGGAAGATCCTGACTACCTCTCTGGTTTGATAGAATCCAAATATGATGGCAGGAAATACTGCCCAAATGTTGACATCACACAATTTGAGCTGAAGGGAGCTCTAGATTTATTTCATAAAAGAAAAGCACCAGGGCCAGATGAGGTCCCACTGGACATAATAGCCAAAACTAAATTATTCTGAATTAATTTTTTACTTAAATTCTTCAGTTACATTTGGAGATCAGGGGACATCACCAAAAGTTGGAAATTAAACATCATTGTACCAATTTTTAAGAAGGGTGATAAAAATGATCCCAGCTGCTATAGACCCATCAACCTTCTGGATACCCTAGGAAAGGTCTTCACCAAAATCTTGAATAGTAGATTGATGTCATGGGCATAGAGAAATAAGATAATAGATTAAGCCCAGGTAGAATTTCATAGAAATCACTCTACAATTGATCCAATTTTTGTTCTAACTCACCTGATCCATAAATATAGAACTGTGAAAACAAAAAAATATTCTGCACTTTTATAGACCTCAAAACCGCTTTTAATAGGGTCAACAGACCACTACTATGGGATAGACTTAATGATTTGGGGGTTGATTCATCTCTACTCGAGATGATCAGACTTCTGCACCAAGACAACTACACCAGTACTAGATATGGTGACTCCAGGGAATTAAGCCCTTGGTTTATAAACAATATTGGGGTTAAACAAGGCTGCACATTAGCCCCATTACTGTTTAATCTTTACTTTGGTACCATCCAGAAAGAAATGTTTAATCCTGATTTCCACCTACCAAAAATCGGGTCGAGAATGGTCTCATTTTTAGCATACGCAGATGACATTGTACTTCTTTCACTTAGTCACTTGGGCATGTGCAGAAATATTAAGAAATTCCAGTTTGAATGTAAAAATGCTGATTTATCAGTTAACCATGATAAAACTAAGGTACTTGTGTTTGGGGGTAATAAGAGAGGCCATAATTACTATATGAACACCTCCAAGATTGAGGTGGTAAATGATTTCTGTTACCTAGGGCTTATGGTGATCCAAACTGGATCCTGGAAAGCCTATTTAAAAAGTTTTAAAAGCAAGTGGGAGGATTTTCTCCCAATCATCTTAGCATTTTCACATAAACATGGGGTGCAATCAGTTGATGGGATACTAAGAGTTGCAAGAGCCAAAATCAAAAGTCAAATTCTCTACGGAGCTGAATTATGGGGTTGGAAATTAAAAGGGTCCACATATTTCAGATTAAACAAATTCTACAAAAAGATATTAGGACTCCCGAATAGTTCCCCGTCTGCCCTGGTCAGGGCTGATATTGAAGAGCTATCTACAGAGTGTGCCTGTGTGCAGAGACAAATCAATTACTGGATTGGGACCTTTAGGATGCCCTCTGCTAGATTTCCACATCTGTGCTTGGAAGATGCTATTCTGTATTCCCACTCTAATGCTATTTTCCCAAGCATGAAGGTTCTGGATGAACTTATCAAACCATACGGGCTCCTATATTTAGTTGCTGACTGCTTAAGGCTCCCTACTGACTACATTAACTCAATAATCAACAACAAAATAAAGGATAACTTCACTCAAAAAGACTTAGAAGTCTGGCGATTATCCAAAGCATGTTTGTGGCTGGCAAAAAACAAAAGGGAACACAAATTCAAAAGATATCTTTATATCCTACCTTTTCCACGTCAGAGGACTCTTCTAACCAGATTCCATTTCGAGGTTTTCAAGAGCAATAAGAAAAGAGGAAAATACTTAGGGGGAAAAAATAAGAATTACATGTGTAAATGTGGCTTGGGTGAAGATAATCTATTGCATCTAGTGATTTTATGCCCACTATGAGAAATACAGGACTTTCTGGTTGGGAAACATATTAAGCACACAATCTTACCAACCAATGCAACTATTGATATACCTTTTTACAACAGCCAATCTCGCAACCTTGAGTTCTGTGGTTTCACTCCTCAAGATAATTGATCAAAACCGGCTCCATTTAACTGGTTATCTTTGGGACGAATGCTGAATTGGTCAGCCCCCGAGTGCAATTCCAGATAATAATCTTTAATAAGTTTTAGACAGATTTGCATGATGTTTATTTATGACTTAACCATGAATGTTAATATGGACTCAAAGTCCTATCAACCGACTAACTGCATTATTCAGTACAGATCATTAACTCAACCTACGTATATTATGTATAAATTATTTTCTGGTTCATTAAGACTAATTTTGTATTGAAATGACTAACTGTTTGTCATGAACTTTGTACTATCCAAATGTCTCTGTAACCCAAATAATTATAAGTTCGTAGTTTTTTATTTTTTTAATTTTTTTTTTAATTATGAAATAATCCGTCAGTATTTATTTTTATTGTGTAATAAGTCCTCATGAAATATTGTACATGGAACTCTTAAATATTTAAATGTTTTTAAAAGTGTTATTTATCTTTTATTTGTAATGGCAACTTTGCCGACCAATAAACATAAACTTGAAACTTTCAGCAATATATAGTAAATAATGTTAAAAGTCTTATACATATGACAATATCTACAGTATGTGTTAAGTAAAAAAACAGGTTAGAAGACAACCTGTCCTAGTGTAAATTAAGCATTCCCCAGCTGTTTCACACAGTGGTGTCAATCAAATTGTACACACTGCACTGTTTCCAGCACTCGATCAGGCTTCTCAGGGAGCTCCCTCCGCTTCCACGTTCGCCGAAACCCTGCAAAATTAAAATACAAATGACATGCTGTAAAATAAATTTCAAAACTCAGCCCCATGAGGACCGCGGAGGGAAAGGTACGTTATATTACAAGGACAGCCCTGTACTGAGAACCTTTGCCAGCCATCTTTAAACTGCATGCCCAGCCTTATATTAGAAGTTACAGTTTGTATGGCACAAAGCAGTTTGCACATCACATCAACCAAAGGCAAGGCAGGAGTGCTTGTAAATGAAATGGGAAGTTATACATACATGGCACAGTAGTATATTGGTAGACTAAGGATGATGCTAATATACTAGTTAAGCAGTGATAACTAATACTTGCCAAAAGCATGTTTTAACAGTGCTGACAATAAGAAACATAGAAAATTGACAGTGATGGCAGAAAGAGATCAACGGTCCATCTAGTCTGCCAGAGCTCCATATCTGCACTGGAACCTATTGTTCACACATGGTTTTATCCCTCATGGTCCACCCCCTGCTCCTCTCCCTACTGTTACTGACCTGAGTAACCACCAGACATTTCACTTTGTCCTAGCCATGCTTGAAATCCTTTATGGTCTTGGTGCCCAACACCTCTTTTGGCAGACTGTTCCATAGCTCCATCACACTTTTTGTAAAATAGAACTTCCTCACAACCCTCATAAACCTTCCCACAGATAGTTTGCACTCATGACCTCAGGTTCTTGACTTCTACTCCTGCTAAATAGTTCCCCGTAGTTCACCTTGTTTATTCCCTTCAGGAACTTGAAGATTTCTATCATAACCCCCTCCCCTTGTGTTGCCTGGTCTCCAGTAACCACAAGTTCAGTGCCTTGAGATAATCTTGATAAGATCTGCCCTGTTGGCCTTGAATCATCTTGGTCACCCTACACTGTGCCATCTGTAGCCTGTCCCTGTCCTTCCTTAGGTGAGGACTCCAGAACTGAGTGCAGTATTCCAGGTGCAGCCTCAACAGTGACCTATTTAGAGGTATTAACACCTCCTTTTTCCTGTTGTCAGTACCCCTTCTTTTACAGCCCAGTGTACTATTAACCTTATTAAAGGCCTTGCTACACTGGCTTGATTGTTTGTGGGAGTCACTAATGATGACTTCCAGGTCCCTTTCCTCTGTGATAGTACTCAGTTTAACTCCTCCCATCCAGTACTCTGTTTTTTTTTCCCAGGTGCACAGCCTTGCATTTTTTGTGATGAATTTCAACTGTCAAACCTTAAACCACCTCTCTAGCATTTGTAGATTTCTCTGTGTCTTCGTTATCCCTTTCCTGCTGTCTACCCTACCTTAGAGATTTGTGTCATTTGCCTGACACAACTTGACCCAGGTGCTCTCTCAAATGTCACTGATGAACATATTAAAGAGGATAGGATCCAGGACAGATCCCTGTGGCACACCACTTGTGACCTCCCTCCCTTCTTATCTGACCCCTTTTATCATCACTCACTGCTGTCTCTCCTTCAACCAGTTTCCTACCCATCCAACTATGTTCCTTGATTTGCCCTGGTTCTTCAGCTCATTCAGCACTGAGTCAAATGTCTTACTGAAATTGAAGTAGATTAAATCCACAGCAAGGCCCTTATCTACTACCTTTGTTACCCAGTCAAAGAAAACTATCAGGTTGGTCTGAGAAGAGCTCCCTTCCACAACTCTATACTGTTTACTATCCTGTAGACCATTGCTCTCTAGGTAGCACACAAGATCATCTTTAATCAGTGAGTCCACCAGTTTACCTCCTACAGAGGTAAGGCTTACAAGTCTTTAATACCCTGGTTGCTCCTTGCCCCCCATGCAGCAAGACTATGTCCACTACTCTCCGGTCTTTTTGAACTACCTCTGTCTGAACTGACCTACTGAATAGCCCTACCAGTGGTTCTGTCAGCTCCGCAGCCAATTCCTTGAGCAACATTGAGTGCATCCCATCTGACCCTGGGACTTTATCTACCTTTAAGGCAGCACGCCCCTTCTGGACCCTTTATCGAGTAAATTCTGGCCGCATCATTTCAGGAATCCTCCTGACGGCTGCCTTGATGCCACTTTCTGGGTGCAGCCCACTGTTTTCCTTTGTGAAGTCAGAGCACAAGTAAATGTTAGAGACACCTGTTTTTTATTAATCTTCCTCTAGCACTCCCCCTCACCCACATTTGAAGCCTAACAATACCCCCTCCCAGCTTCTTTTTTCCTTAATATAGCTGAAGAATTGTTTTTCCCCACTCTTAACCCCCTCTGCAATATGGAGCTCCATGTCTGCCTTTGTGCCTCCCTGACCATCCTCTTTGCTTCCCTGGCTTTGTTTGGTACTTTCCCCATTCCTTCTCCCCCTGCTTTGACTTGTACAGTAACCGGTGGAAGCCTTTTCCTTGGCCCTCACTGCTTTGCTGACCATTTCCTAGAACCTTATTGGAATTCTGTACCAGTTACACTTAGGCAAGAATTTTGGTTGAATATATTTAATGGACATTCTCTGTCACCTTCCCCCCCCCATGGATTCCACTAAAATATATCTTTCTCATTAAGGGTGATAACAGCACCTTGACAGGTTTGATGATGCACATACAGTATTGTAAGCATAAAATAAATGAATGAATTTCTCATAGAGTGCCCACCAAATTGCCCACAAAAGCTCATCTGTCAATTTCCTAATGCATTATTCTGCTTAGCCTGAATTATGGTTTCCTATCCATCTTTAACACTTCCGAAAGTTACTTGCCCATGTGGGATGTAACCTCTTATATAATATCTATCACTTTTCCCTATTCATATATCACTTCACTCACCATTGCCTCTTCTATTACAGTCTGGACTGGCTTCCCCTTCTGCCAAGCATTCATTTGCCCCAGGCTGTACTATTAATAAAGTACTAAGGTCACAATAACACCTCTTTTTCCTTGGCTGAACTGCTTCAGAATCCATGCTGCACCTACCCTCTCAGATCCAGTGATAAGTCATTCTTCATTGCACCTAAGTGGTCAGATAAAATGAGGCTATAAGTCTTCCCTTCTCTTGTCCCTTAATACTTAAACTTTCTTCCTTTAGGTTGTGAAATGACTATACTCATGTGCTCTTTAGAAGTGAAAGAAGTTATTTACTGCTCTGAAATACTTGTACAGTACATTATCTGTACCTAAACAGACACTTGTTGAATATTCTTTATGCAATCAGTGTTATTGACTATATTGTATCATTATGTTTCTTATCTGTACTGTACATGATGTAATTTTGAAATATTTTATATAAATATATATATACATATATATATATATATAAATGTATCTATACATATATGTCCTTAATATGCATGGTAGTGCCGCTATAGTTAGGGTTAAGTACAGTAGGTTGTTAAATGTATGTGGACAGCAGGACTTTCTTGAGTTCTGTAGCCACAGCTGGAACTCATGTTGTGGGCTTGTCTGAGAACAGTAAGCCACCCTTTCCCTGGCATCTAGTTGTGCCCCCCCACCCTATGACCACTGCCATATTATGTATGTTAGGTTTCCCTGGTGTCTAATGGCAACCCCACCCTCTGATTGCCATCCCCATATTTAAATCATGTTTCCCTGGTGCCTAATGGCACCCCCCCAACCTCCAATCGCTGTTGCATTATATATGTTAGGTTTCCCAGATGTCTAATGGCACCACCCACCCTCTGATTGCCATCTCCACATTTAAAAATTGTTTCCCTGTGTCTAGTGGTACCCCCACCCTCCAGTTGCCATCCCCGTATTTACATAATATTTCCCTGGTGTTTAGTGGTTCTCCCCACCCTCAGATTGCTGGCCCCATATGTATATAATGTTTTCCCGGTGTCTAGTGGCACCCCTCACCCTCTGATCACTGTCCCCTTATGTATGGCATGTTTCCCTAATTTCTGGTGGCTCCCCCATCCTTCAATCACCGATCCCTTCTGTATGGCATGATTCCCTGATGTCTAGTGACTCCCCTACCCTCTGATCACTGGATCCATATTTATGTAATGCCTCCCTGGTGTCTACTGGCACCCCCTCCTTCTGATCACCAACCTCTTCTGTATGCATGTTTTCCCTGGTACCTAGTGGCATCCCCACCACCCCAATTGCCATCCCCTTATGTATGTTTTTTTTTCCCTGGTGTCTAGTGGCACCCCCCAGTTGCCATACCCTTATATATGTTTTCCCCTAGTGTCTAGTGGCACCTCCTAGTCTCTGATTGCACTACCCCATGTATGATTTTTTCCCCCCGGTGTCTAGTGGCACCCCCCACCCTATGATCACCATCCCCACATTCTAGTAACCTGTAATAAAGAAAACTGTCCCTTGAAGTTTTTTTCACACCTGTAGAAAAGAAAATGGTCCCTCAGTGATCCAGCCCCACTACCCTGACCTACCACTGAGCATTGACCACCCTGCACCCTCCCCACACACCCTCACTCACCTGAACAGGTCCCAGGTCAAAGATCCACTCTCTGACTGAAGACACGTGTTGCTACTGGAACTGCTAACTGCAATACGAGAAACTAAGGTAAGTGCAGTTCAATGTATTTCAATGGGGTTTTGAACTTTGATGCATTACTTTGTCATTTTAACCCCCAATTTTCAACATGGCCTTTCTGGGATACCACTGCATGACCAATAAGGATGGAATTATAATAAAATCATGCCCAAAAGGTGATTTTGCCATCACTTGATGAAATCACTTTTAGGCAGAATTTGAACATTTTCACCACCCTTTTTCATGAGGTGGGGTCATAACATGGCTATGTTGAAAATTTGGGGTCAAGATATATAAAAATGGTAAAGTTATGCATGTACCTTAAACTTTTTCTATGATCACTCATAATGTTGCTAATTCTAAATATCTTGACCCAAATTGTTAGCATAGCCATTTTTTCACAACACCTCACAAACGTGACAACTGTCATTTTTCAGATCCTGGCCAAAATGTGTTTTTGCACTACTGGCATGGAATTACATTTCAGTGGTGCAGAAACAACACATTTGAGCAGGGATTAGAACATTTTCACCTATCTGGTTCTTGAGGTGGGGTAATACGAAGGCTATGCTGAACATTTGGTGTATGAATATAATAAAATGACCAGGTTATGTGTGAATGTTGCAGTATTTCAATATTCACTGATAACTTTACAAATTTTAAATAGTTTGGGCCTAATCTTCAAAAGCTTTGCAAATGCCACAAGTTCCTGGTGTGCCGATCATATGACACAAGGGTTTTACAGCATTCTCTTGGCGCCAATTGGGATTTTCATTCCTGTGTGCAGAGGCATCATGCCCATAGGGCCCAAGGGGGCATGTGCCCCCCCCCAAATTGTTATGAGGGCTATACAAAAAATTATCTTAGTATTTAATTTTTTAATGGTATACTGTGGGCTGACAAAAAATATGGTGTTTTTCACTGTCTTTTTGGTGGGTGCTGGGGGTGGGGGGTTACAAACGATTAAAGTGAATGCTGTGGAATACTGACATTTTGCTCATGCTGTGGCTGTGCTGTGCTGATGAGTTGACTTGCTTCGAGGCTGAGCGCCTGTAAAATAGAGAGAGTGAGACAGTCACAACAGGCACTGTGATTAGTTGCTGCCTGGCAGTTACCACAAATCAAGACAAGTGTCTGAATGTCGGAGGCACAAAAAAGTAGCTTGCACTGCAAATTGATTCTTCCATGATCCTTCAAGTCCTTCTGTTGAGCGGTGGCCACAGCAAGCATTTTCAGTTTTGACCTCGCGCGCAGACACTCACAGACTCGCTATCAGTCTGTCAGCAATAAGACAGCCGAGCCCGCCTGGTAGTCAATCGGTGACTTTGTGTGAAATTTCTGGCTGCCTGCTTGATTGCTTCCTTCCGTTCCTCGATTAAAAAGGTCAGTGTAGTACAGTAAGTTCAGGTAGCAAATCTACTGCTAAAATGTCTTTGCTTATTGCAGTGTTTTCTTTTCCTTCCATGCATGTCTTGCATCGAGCAGCCCCACACTGCTGTGTTGCCCACTGATAAAAATGGAGCCTCACATTATTGATCTGAGCAGACTAGAGTGATTAGCACTTGGACACTAAGGCAACTTAGAGCAGGAACACAGAAGAGAGCATTGCTCGTCTTGATGGGTCTTCCCTGCTTTCCAGGAATCAAGAAAAAGGGGGCAAAAAGGCAAGGGAGAAACATGCGATTGCAATTGATAGCATAATTAAAAGATAACTATTCATGATTTCTTTTTATTAACACCCACCGCAGGGCTATGATCAGAAAAATCTGCCTGCGCTGCGATGGGTGTGGGGGCCAATGGTTGACAGTGTGAGAGTAGTACGTAGAACGTACAGAAAGCCAGAATTTTGGGAGGAAGCTTATAAGATGTAAGCCATGCCAATAGCAACAATAGTACTTTTTTTTTAGTGGAAACCATTGACTCAGCAAGCAAAACTATATAATTTTTTTTTTTTTATGAAGAAAATATTGGGGGGGAATCACACATAAATCACTGATTTCCCATGAAAACTAAACATTTTTTGTGTTGCTCTAAAACCACAGTAAACACTGCGAAGGGATTCTTACATCCACTCCATTAACAAGCTGCCTGTATCAAATTGTTTTTAGTCATTTTTTCTCTCTCCTTTGCATTTAAAATCTTTCACTTGTGTACATTTAAACTCGCCTGTCTGACAGCGTGTCAATTGTTAAAGTCTGCTTCCAACTGGAGTACCAGTAATTGCTGGACTGGGGACAGATTCCATATTAATAAAATCAAGATTGCCTTTGTTTTAACACTTGAAAAATGCAGTCAATGTACTTGAAAAAACCAGAAAACAGGCCTGCTAATGATGACAGAATGTTTTTTTGCTAGATGAGTATGCCTTGATTTAGAGTACTTTTTATCTTCCAATGTTTCTTCTCATGTGCTTCCTTATTTTTTGTTTTCTGTACTTTATATATTGTTTTTAAGTTTCATGAATGGTGTTTTAGGACAATACCTAGTTTTTCAAGGCAATTACTTAAGAATTAATTACAACCTGAGGTGAGGTTACCGTAAGTTATTCTACCCCTAGGGGGGATCACGAGGCACAGCTTTAGATGCATCATGCAGCTAAGCACCTTGGCCCTGAGGATTACATCAGCAATGGTAACCTATTCCCTAGGGTGCCTAAACACTAGTATTAAACTGAAATATTTGTATTTTATTCTTTTAATTAATGCTGTTGTAATATGTCCTTCTGCTGTCACCACTTGCTGATTAGGTAACCTGACTACATACATTATATGAGGTTGGCAGTATAGCCTAGAGGTTAGAGTAATGAGCTGTGAATGAGCTTGCTCCATCCAGGAGATGTGAGTTTGATTCCCACAGTCTCCACTTGTATACTGTGTGACTCTGAGTAAGTCACTTAACCACCCCAGTGCTTCTGGGTTGCCCCTGAAAACAGGCACTTGTGCCTAGTGGGTCTTACCTGGTTACCAGAAGATTCAAATAAATATCTTGTACTTTGACTATTTAAATCTTCATGGCTCCTCTGCATTGTGATTCTATTACTTCTAGTTTGCTGCAGTCTTTGTGGTTTGGATTGTGTCCAAAAATGGTCCCATAGGACCAATGCACATTCCCGATAAAATAATTTAATAAATAAATAGTTTAAAGTAAAACTCTAAATGGAATTATTGAACAAGACGGTTTCTAGCCATTAAAGTATCCTTTTAGAATGCATTTTAGTCAGTTAGCATGCTCCATTATTAGCCATTGTTTTATGATGGGGATCAGCACCTGGCTTTTTTAGCCAATCAGGTTGCAAGTTTTAGACACACCGTATACCATTGTAACAGCGAAACTTTTACAGTGACGCCATTACGGCAACACCAACCCATTGACACCTGCAGTATCGACAGAGGTTGCAGGAGCAATGATCGTGCGTTCAACTTAGCTCTCCCCGACATCTGTCCCCCCCAGAGTTGGAATCTATAGGTCTGGGGTGTGCGGGGGGCTCAGCCCCCCTTGCATGAACACTAAACAGGTGTCAGTGTGATCCCCAGTTGGGGTTGGGACCTGGTGGTGTCAAGGATGTCGGTGACCATGAGTTGCTGTGGGGGAGGTTGGCAATATTCTTGCCAACAGACACACTTGTGGTATTAAAGCAGTAGTGCAATGAAACTGGGCAAAAAATTGACCCTACCTTTTTTCCACCATACTAGATTCCAGGCATTTTTCCAATTTTATTGGGTCTCACACTTTTCCAATTTGACCAACATTTGAATATTTTCTAAAAGTTTTAATTTAATTTTGTCTCAAAAAAACAAACAAAAAAAGATGGCTGCCACATTTTGCATAGTAATAGCATTGCAGTGGTGGAAACTGTTAGGCCTGAAAAAAAAAAGACTCAAAGTGCACAGCAAAGGAGGTACTGAGACAAGTACATTTGACAGGAATACTAATACTTTTCTTAACTGTAGCTGAAACTAGCTTTTTTGAAGAACATTTTTGTTGCACTGCTGCTTTAAGTGCTACAATAAAATCAGAGCACCTGGTTTTCTGTTTTTTTTTATCTTTTTTTGATAGTTATACTCTTTATTGGTTTCCTCACTCCTAACTCAAATGCTGTGGATGCCTTGGCGTGTCCCCTTCTTCATCCATTGCTGGCTAGTGTGGGGGGGGGGAGGTTGAATGCAAGTCAGTTTGCACATTCCCTCCCAAGAACTGGGTGTCTCTTTTTCATGATGCACCATCTCCAGCTGACCTCAAAGGGAAATTTCCAGAGCTCAAATTTCAGCAGTGGTTATCCAGGTGGCAGTGTTGCATGCTACCTATGCACTGCTGGCCCACTTCTTTACTCCTGTGGCTTCAGCCCTGCCCAGTTTAGTCCCAACTGAATTTACTCTGCCCCCTGATTTACATTGAATCTTTACTTATTCTTTTGGTAACTGGAAAAGGCCCACTAGGCACAAGTGCCTGTTTTCTGGGGCAACCCAGAACCACTGGAAAGGTTAAGTGACTTGCTCAGGGTCATACAGTATTCAGGTGGAGATTGTGGGAATCAAATCCAGGTCTGCTGGATGTACCAAGCTCATTTTGCCTGCCATTCCATGTGGCAAAATCTAAGTGTGGCTAAATTTGCTTTGTGGAGGGTTTTTCTGTGTCTCTGCATGGGTGTATGAGTGCATGCATGTGTTAAGTTACATTATCAAATGGGTAAGAAAAATCCAAGAATCTGATTGGCAGTCATGTTTTGTAGTGGAAGATCAGTTCTGGTTGTAGGGGGCTTACTGAAATGCCTATGTTCCAAATGCCTATTGATCTGGTTTCCAGACGCTTCACAGTCCTTTTTTTTAGCCATGGGTAAACCATATTTTACACATAAATAACAGCCAATCAGATTCCATGATTTTATGTCATTTAGAAGTCAATGGATTAGCTACAAGTGGTCTAAGTAGTTATGTGATTACATGTGATTACATTAACCTATCACCTACCTTGTCCCATAGCCACCTGTTTTTACTAACCTAGCTGTACCTGCTCAAGACTAATAGTCTGCTTAACCAATGTATGCTTACCTATCAATCTTATCCAAGTTACTGTAATAACATGTGAATACCAAACCTGTAACACTGTTATTGTTAACAAAGTAATTACTGCATATATCTGCCTTAAACTGTGACCACTGTGTTGAAAAAAAAACCAAAAACTGTCATCTACAATGATGTAACGAAATGTTGTACTGTGTTTTGTCCTCTTTGTGATGAGGTACCTTTAGAAACGAGCCTCTGGCTCAAAGGTTGTAAACTGATGTATGAATGAATAAATAAATAAATAAAATATGATAAAACTGAACTTGTGCATTATGTGAGTCTTTTATGATAAAAGACTGGCAAAATGCACAAGTTCTAAGTCTTAAAAAAATACAAAAGGTAACACTGTAAGTACAATGAACAAAGGACAAAAACAATTGATTATTTCTCTAACTTATATCAGTATTATGTCACTTAGCTTGTTGGGGAACAGCTTTCTGGGTTGCTAAAAGTCAGCAAAATGCACCATTTGACTTCAATTTTTCAAAATTTTCCCAGGGGGCATGCCCCCGGACCCCCCCTATAGAGGTTGATATTTTGTGCCCCTCCAGAACTTCTGACTGCATGATGCCCCTGCCTGTGTGCTACACACCATAAGTTAGATCAGCTTCCCCATGTTCTAACTTGTGCCATTTGGGGGACCCTTTTTACAGGACTTGTGCCAAACATTTAGTGCAAGCTGCCATAAAGTGTGGAAACTGTTGCATCTGCTCCCAATGTACTAAAATTAGATGCAGTTGCATTAAAGAAGTTTGGCGCAGTTGTGCCAAACAATGGACTTGATGCAGGGCTTGACGTAAGCCCTTTGTCAGCCTTTGAAAGTCAGGCCCTTTGACTCCAAACTGTCAATATAGACATTTTTCCACACCACCTCATAAGCATAACATGTGTCAGATTTTAA
This sequence comes from Neoceratodus forsteri, assembly GCA_016271365.2. Taxonomy (NCBI): domain Eukaryota; kingdom Metazoa; phylum Chordata; order Ceratodontiformes; family Ceratodontidae; genus Neoceratodus; species Neoceratodus forsteri. The sequence goes on from CM057455.1 coordinate 708,010,549, forward strand.
ATCCCAGACAATACGTGTTTTCGGACTTCTGGTACAAAATCACCTTTCATCTAATATAGTAGAAATGGTGCATGTTGTGTTTATAAGGTGAATCATAAAACAAGTATCTTGAAAATTTTGGGTCAAAATAAAAAAAAAATTATAATAATAATTGTTAACAAATTTTGTGGGTTGTGCCAGTCTTGACCCCAGTGGGTATGTTTTGTGATCCCATGCTGATGAGCTGAGTACAGTGGTGAGATCAGTCATTGCCTGAGAAATGCAATTTTTGCCCTGTGCATCTGTAACTGTGGCCACATAAAAGTGCAGGGGACACAGGGCCCTATACTTCCACAACCCACCAGACAGCCCCATGAATTCTTCACATCTGTCATTGCAGTGAACTGCAGGGTCCGCAAGTTGTTTTGCGGGCCCTACACTTCTGTAGGTGGATGGAGTCTTCTCTTCAGGCAGGGCATCTGCATCTATTCACACAGGTCCCAATCAGTACACAATTCCACTAACTCAAAAAGAAAGGAAATTATTTGCAAAAAAACTTTGTTAGTGCATCAGTTAGTGTAACTTAATGCCACAAAGTAGGGAAATATGATGATAGGGTGTCCAACATATCCCCCAAGCAGCTAAAAGAAAAAAATAGGATTTTTAGTCTCCAGAGTCATGGCAAATCAATTATGTAGTCTTCCTTGGGGTTGTCAACTATAATGTCCACCCCACTCCATAAGCAAACAACATCACACTTGATTGTCATTCTTCACGCAGGGTCTGCAGGGTTCTGCATGAAGAAAGCTACAAATTGTGTTGGCAACATGTGGCAAGACATAATTGTCTTTTGCAGAGTGTATCACTATGAGACACTGGCTTGGAGATGTTATACATGCTTTGGACTACTGGCTATGGGCTGTATATATATAGATATATATATATATATATATATATATATATATATATATTCTTTGAAAAACTATTAATGCACCAGTTAGGGGTAACTTAATTCCACAAAAAGGAGGAAAACATCAGGTTAGTAACACCATGTTTTCCTACTTTTGTGGAATTAAGTTACCCTAACTGGTGCATTAATAGTTTTTTGCAAAGAATATATACTGTATATATATATATATATATAGTCCTTAAAGAGGACAGTAAATGATTTCTAATATGCAGCTATATATGTTGTTACCACTTACATAAAAAATATCCATAAGCCTGAATGATCGACAGGTGACTGTACCTGAATAAAAAGTGATGTGAAAAACAGAATTTTGCATTGTTTTGATTTTATGGGCTGCATTCTGTTACAGTTCTTTTCACAGAACCAGTGATCTGGAGTTTTAACTATGTCACGGTTTGAGAAGAGAACTCTAAGCATGGTTCTGATAGGACAATAGCTCACATTTAGCATTCTATACTCAAACAGCAACATAGTAAACACTCCAAATTACTGGTTCCATGAAGAGAACTGGGAAGAATGCTGTCCATATAAAGAAAACAATTGAAAACACAGTTTTTAACATCAGTGTTTCGTAAGGTACATTTAAATATGGCTCATTTGGAGGCAAGTTTATCTCTTCTCTTACTAGGAACATTAATAGCTGCTGCCAGTTACCACACATGTCCTGTCCCCTTTAATGCATTGCACTAGTTAGGGTTCCAGTGACACAAGTAGGGAAATGTGGAGTCAGAGTTTCCAACCCTAACACCCCACCTCCACCTTGCAGGCAGCTACAGGCATGGGGTGTGCAGTAGGGTTTTCAGCCCTAATGCTCAGCCTATTCCAATGTAAGTATGCTGAGATGGGTACAGTATATGAGAATGGGGTGGGCACTAAAGTTGACAACCTCACGGCACACTCCACACCTGTTGCTGCCTGCAGGATGTGGGTGGGGTGTTAGGATTGGAAACCCAAACACCAGATTTCCCTATTTTTTTGCTGGAACCCTAACTAGTGCATAACAAAGTTTTTTGGAATGAATTTCCTTACTTTTTGAGATACTATAATGGTACCCTTATTTCCTATGGGAGGGTCCTGTGCTCCAGTCTCTATAACTGTATTCTTATTTGCATGTGGGAGTGCAGGGCCCTCTGGTCACTGAGCTCCTGTCCATCCACGTGCATGTTGTTATCCTTATATCCTGTGGCTGCATATGGCCTGGGCAATCCCTCCACAACTGTATGAGAGTGCTACTAAGCATGCTCAGAATCTGAATTTTCAAATCCTTATAACTCTGGACTAGATTAATATCTTTTCACCAAACCAGCAAAAGGCACATGTATAACGCAAGCACTTTCACACACCAAATCACAAAACCACAGAAATCTGACAGAAGAAAGGGACCTTATCAGCTCATTAAGCCTGCCCTTTTCATCCTTCTCTACTCATCTGCACTATTATGGGCCCTCCCCTTTACCCCACATCCCAACCCCATATGCCTGTCCCATGCCCTCTTGAATCCCTCTACTGTTTTGACCCCTGCCACCTCTTATGGTAGTTTATTCCAGGCCTCTGCCACTCTCTCCATGAAGAAGTGCCCCCCTCACATTGCCTCTAAATATTCCTCCTTCTAATTTCAGGCTATGCCCTCTAGTTTTAGCCCCCTCCTTCCTTCCAAACAAGCTTCTCCTCACCCTATTGATCCCCTTTACATATTTAAAAGTCTCAGTCATGTCCCCTCTCTCCTTTGTAGTCGCCAATGGGTACAGATCCAATTTCCTCCACCTCTGTTCATATAGTTTCCCCTTCATACCATGCACCATCTTGGTTGCTCTTCTCTGGACCCTCTCCATCCCATCTGTGACCTTGCGTAGGTGCGGTCTCTAGAACTGGACCCCATACACCAGGTGTGACTTCACCACAGTCTTGTAGAGAGGCATCAGCACCTCCTTCTTTTTGCTAGTTATGCCCCAACCTGAAAATTTCAGACCAAAATTCCAAGCTGTTCCTGCCCTGAAGAGTGACAAAGAAACAGCTCACATTACAATGTTATCCTATGGGATATGAAGCAAAATTTCAAATCTGTATAACTGCATATGAAACTAATACATTTTTAGAAAATAAACAAAAGGCACATATGTGGGGCAAGCCCTTTCTACCCTGAAAATTTCACACCAAATTTCCAAACCGTTTGTTCACTGTGGAGTGACAAAGAAATCAAGTAGGAGGTGAAATAAGTTCTCCTATGGAATTTGGTGTGTTTATTTTGCTCCTCTCTGTGACTTCAGATGAAAGGGTAACCTCCTTAATGGAGGAAGCAGAGCTCCAGTCTGAAGAGTGGGGATTTCAACCTTCAGTGTTAGTTGCAGTATCAGACCATGATGAATTTGTTGGGTCCATAACTTTATGAGTCCCATTAACATCAATATTTGCCAATAAAAAAGCTTCAACATTCATTGTATCCCTAAAGAAATGTGATCTGTCTATAATACAAAAACTCTTGGGAATAAACTACATCTCAACAATGCCCAAGTTACACTCAAGCTGGAAGTTGAGAACATCAACAAAAGTCTACTCAGGTGAGATCCCAGCAAGTAATTGGAACTAGATGGGATTCACCCAAGAGTAATCGCAGAACTAGCTGAGCTACTGGCCACACCACTAACAGTATTATTCCAGGCATCACTGGATCAGGGTGAGGTGGTAGATGCATGGAGAGAGGCAAATGTGGTCCCTTTTATTAAAAATGGTTCTAGGCAGGAGGTTGGCAATTATGGGCTAGTTAGCTTAACTTTGGTACTGGGTAAGGTCCTGGAAGAGATTATACAGGAATACATCGAGCATTTTACGCAACAGAGGGGTGATATTGATGACACCCAGCATGGATTTAAAAGTGACTATTCATGACAGACAAATTTCCTCGAATTTTATGGAAATGTTAGCAAAGCCTTAGATAAGGGTAACTCGATGGACATGATCTTCTTAAACATCTCTATAGCCTTTGATAAGGTGCCACATGGAGAACTGGTGGATGCTCTAATTGACCATAAAATACAGGGAAACATAATATGCTGGATAAGTTCCTGGTTAAAAATAAGCAGAAGGTTACCATCAGGGGGTCCAGCTCTGGCTGGTCAGAGGTGATAAGCGGGGTCCCTCCGAGATCCGTGTTGGGACCTTGCCTTTTCAATGTCTATATTCAATATGTGACTGGTGGAGGGGAGGTATGGGAATCTAAATCTGCCGATGACACAAGAATAGGCTCTATTATAAACAACTATATGGACACAGTCAAAATGCAGGAAGCCTTGACAAGCCTGCAGGTGTGGGCACATGATTCAAAACTGACCTTGAACACTGACAAGTGCACAGTAATGTATTTGGGGTACAAAAATAAGGCAGCAGCATAAAAGCTAAATGGGCAAATGCTAAGAAAAGTAAATGCGGAAAGGGACATGGGAGTCAGGATTTCCAGCAACTTAAAGTTTAAACAGCACTGCAGTCAGGTAGTAAAAACACCTGTAGGTATATTAAGTAGCATAAACAGGCATATCAAGAGTAGAAGGAGGGAGGTTCTGGTACCACTGTATGGGTCTCTTGTGAGACCACATATGGAATACTGTGCCCAACTTTGATCACTATGCCATAGGATGAAAATAAAGTCATTAGAGAGAGTTCAGAGGAAGGTCACAAGTATGATTAGGAAGACTAGGTTTGCTTGCCAAGGCACCTAGCTTCACCTGAGCTCTTTCCTTCTAGGTTGCTTGAAAGGACAGAGCAAAGAATCTTACCAGAGCAAGGGAAAGGATTAAGACTTCTTTTGGCTAGGCAGATTTATTCTGTGTTGTTGTTTTTATTTTGTACTCACAGGGATTGTTACTGTTTGTTGCTAACATTTTATTGCTTTATTTTTCTTTGATTCAAATTGTTGCTGGATATACCTTCTGCTGCATTATTACAAGGTGTACCTACAGGTGTGTGCTAACAGATTACTGCTGTAATCTTCTAATTAAAATTGTCTTTTGCAAGGCATATTTTCCGTTACTGCTTTATTTTTCTCTGTAGCAAAGTGTTTCTTACAGGGTATATCTTCTGTGAAATTATTACAGGTGGTGCTTTACAGGTTTTACAGTTTTATCTATCATTTGGATAAGCTTTCAGGGTTATTGCATTTGCTGCTGACTGATTGTTTCTGCTCTTACCTCCTTGTTTCTTTCATCCATGGTTCTTATTTTTCGGCAGGGGAAGGGCCCAGCCACCCATGCCCATCCCCAACTACCCCCCACTACACTCCTTTTATAGGGTAGCACAGTCGTGACATTTCCTGTGGCAAAGCAGGAAGGGGTGGATCAGTGGGGTATCCACACGGTGACCTCATTTACGGGGGCACTAGTAATTTAACTTGTTATAACAAGTTATACAAAAACAAACAAACAAAACATAAAATCAAACTTTTGCTTGATTTTTTATCCTTCTAATTACTCTGACCAGGTTATAAACTCAGCAAATTATCTGGAATGGATATCATTAACTGCAGCTACTGCAGAACACTTTTCAGAAGGGCAGTTTTACAGGATTCAGGACACTGTCATACATGCTGGGCCATTGGAGATCTTAGAGCTCAGCTCCAGGCAGCATGGGCAGAGATTGCACACCTCAAATTTAATATTCAAGAGGAAATATATTATAAGAACCACCCACCATTTCCCCAACATCCAGCAGAAGCACCTCGACTGCAGAGGGAAGTTGGTCCGGGAGGTTGGCAGATGGTTAGGAGGGGCAAATTGGGTGCCCCCTCACTCAGTGCTCTCCAACATATTACCTCCACAAACCATATCAAAATTACAAACAGGTACTTGCCTCTATCTCCAAAATCTAACAAAGGGGCAGAGGACACTGCAGAGCAAGACACTGCAGCACAGGAGCTAACACAACAAAACTCACCCAAAACAGGAACAAAACAAAAAAAAAGCAGAAAGGAAATCCAAAAAACTTCTGATCATAGGAGACTTCATGATTCGGGGAGTTGATACCTATCTCCAGCCAGGGGTAATGGTCAGATGTCTCCCAGGTACATCAACATGGAGAGACACTGAATGCATTGCTAAAATTGTTCAGGAAGCAGGAGAAAACATTGACATCCTGGTACACATAGGGACTAATGATCTCACCAGTCAGTCAGTTGTGGATACCAAGGAACACCTGAGCAGGCTGGGTGACAAACTATCATTCATTTCATCCGGCATCTCCTTCTCTAAGATCCTGCCAGTCTGGGAGAGGGGGGCAGATGGATGGAAGGTCAGAGAAGGGGAGATAGGGTAGCTAAACATGTGGCTCAAGGGCTGGTGCCAGGAAAAAGGACACAAATGGTGGAGGGCCTCAAGCAACCTGTACAGCAACCCACAAGAGACAGGGCTATCCTATATCTAGTACTGACTAACAGGGAAAGGATCACAGATCTCCAGGTAGAAGGTCATCTGGGGGCCAGTGACCATCACAGGGTATGGTTCAGTTTGACCACTACAACTAAATCATCCCACTCCAAGGCAAAAATATAGGACTTCAGAGGAGCTGACTTTGATAAGATGGCCAACAGAGTTAAGCTAGCACTGGCAAAAAGAAATACAGGTGAGGGTGTGCAGGCAAAGTGGGCAAGCATTAAGGATGCAACACTTGAAGCAACATCCAATTGTGTTAGATAGAAAAAAGGGAGTGCAAAATAAGAAGGAAACCACTTTGGTTCTCAAAAACAGTATCAGAAAAGGTCATAGCCAAAAGGCTGGCCTTCAGGAACACAAGGGAACGAGCGGGAAGAAGATAGGGAGTCATACCAAACTTCCTAAGGGAAGCAGGGAAGGCAGTAAAAACACTTGCACAGACAGTAAAAGAAGGTGACAAGACTTTCAATAGATACATTAGTGAAAGGAGAAAGTCCAAAGGGGGAATTGCTAAGATCAAAGGAGATAAGGGTATGTGTGTGAGGAGGAGGACCATGTAAAAGCATTTATCCTAAATAGATACTTCTGCTCAGTATTTACTGAAGAGAAGGTAGGGCGGGGCCCACAGCTTAGCAACATGGACACGGGAGGAAGGTGAGCACTAGTCCCTTCAGAAAAGAAAGGGTCCTACAAGAGCTCGATAAGTGCAGGGTGGACAAGGTCAGAGCCAAAAGCTGGCCTTCAGGAAATGTAAGGGAACACAGCGGGATGAAGATAGGGAGGCATACCAAACTGCCCTAAGGGAAGTAGGAAAGGCAGTAAGGCAGGCAAAGTCCCAAACTTAGGAAACACTAGCACAAACAGTAAAAGAAGGTGACAAGACTTCCTATAGATACATTAGTGAAAGGAAAAGTCCAGAAGGTGTTGCTAAGCTTAAAAGAAAGGGAGCATGTGAGGAGGAGGACCTGTAAAAGCATCTATCCTAAATAGATACTTTTGCTCAGTATTTACTGAAGAGAAGGCAGGGCAGGGCCCACAGCTCAGCACCATGGACACAGGGGGGAGGGAGGTGAGCACTACTCCCTTTACAAAAGAAAAGGTCCTACAAGAGCTTGCTAAGCTCATGGTGGACAAGGCAATGGGACCTGATGGCATACATCCCAGGGTACTAAAGGAGCTAAGGGTGGAACTAGCAGAGCCATTATCAGAACTGTTTAGTGAGTCTCTGAGCACAGGAGAGGTTCCAGAAGACTGGAGAAGGGCTCATGTGATCCCGCTCCACAAGAGTGGCAGCAGGGAGGAGGCAGGGAACTACAGACCAGTCGGTCTTACCTCAGTAGTGGGCAAGATTATGGAGGCACTCCTTAAAGAAAGGATAGTGCAACACCTGGAATCCATAGGGGCACAGGATCCAAGACAGCATGGGTTTACAAAAGGAAGGTCCTGTCAAACTAATCTCATAGATTTCTTTCACTGGGTAACCAGAGTGGTGGACCAAGGGAGAGCAGTTGATGTCGCCTACCTTGACTTCAGCAAAGCTTTCGATACTGTTCCACATAGAAGATTGATAGACAAGCTGGGTAGGCTCGGGGTGGGTCAGAAGTTAGTCAACTGGGTGGCAAACTGGTTGATGGGTAGAAAGCAGAGAGTGGTGGTAAACGGTATACAGTCAGAAGAGATGCAAGTCACAAGTGGGGTACCTCAGGGATCAGTCCTGGGGCAAGTCCCCTTCAATATCTTCATCAGTGACATTGTAGATGGACTAGAAGGTAAGGCTTGTCTGTTTACAGATGACACCAAGATCTGCAACAGAGTAGATGATCCAGAGGGGGTGGGCAGAATGAGAAGAGATATGGATAAACTAGCAAAATGGTCGGAAGAGTGGCAACTGGGGTTTTAAGCAAAGAAGTGCAAAATCATGCACATAGGGAAGAGAAACCCTGAAGTCACGTATAGGCTTGGAAGGAGTTGCTGGCATTCACAAGGGAAGAAAGAGACTTGGACATCATCATCACCAATGACCTGAAATCATCCAAGCAGACCACTAAAGCAGTAGGTAAGGCTAGGGGGATGTTAGGGTGTATTAGTAGGGGTATCACAAGTCAGAAGAGGGAGGTTATAATCCCTCTTTACAAGACACTGGTTAGGCCCCATCTGGAGTACTGTGTGCAGTACTGGAGGCCACACCTTCACAAGGACATTAACCAAATTGAGGCAGTCCAGGGAAGGGCAACCAAAATGTTGCAGGGACAGCATCAGAAAAGATATGATGACAGATTACCGGAGCTCAATATGTATACTCTAGATCAAAGGAGGGAGAGAGGTGATATGATCGAAACATTCAAACACCTTAAGAGCATTAACAAGGTGAAAGAGTCTAATATGTTTTAATATAAGAAAAATAGCTGGACAAGAGGACACAGCTTGAGATTAGAGGGAGGCCGATTAAGGGGTAATGTGAGGAAGTTCTTTTTCACAGAAAGGGTGGTGGATGCATGGAATGGCCTGCCTCAGGAAGTGGTGGATATGAATACAGTGCAGGTCTTCAAACAGGCATGGGATAGGCATAAGGGAGCAATACAGATGAGTATGAATAGATAGGCCATTGACAGAGCAAAGGCCGATGGCACATTTATAAGGTAGAAAAAGAAATTGGCAGACTGGATGGGCCTTGTGGCCCTTATCTGCTATCAACTTCTATGTTTCTATTAGAGAGATACAAGACAAAGAGTATCATTAGAGGCTGTCCCAGTTGGGGATGTACACATTGGAGTTCCATAGATTGAGATGTGCATGGTTTCTAAAGCACTTTAGGTGAAGGGTTATGGGAAAAGCTGGGGCTTAGGCTTAGAGAGCAGAAATATCAGACTACAGTGCACCCCTTACAGTTTGCTGGGGAAAGGTACGAAACAACTAGGAGGAAACACTGGTTTAATGTTAAGGTGGTGCCAATTTGGAACAGTCTGCTACTAGAGGTGGTGGCTAGCAGTAGTATGCAAGCATTTAAAACAAGTCGGAACAAATAACTAATAGCTAAAAACATACAAGGGTATAACTAGAACAAACTTAGCGAGCAGTATGTACAGTACATCTCCTATGCTCCGTAATAACCTATGTAACCTATTATCGACCATGTAGGAAAGAATCTAAACTTAACAGGGGGTAATAGAGCATATGTGATTTCTTGCTCTCTCAGCATAGACTTAACCCTGTGAAAACATTTTCTTGACTGTATGGTCCCAACACTAAAATCCGGATATACCAAAAATGTTATTCCTTCAGCTTGTAGGCCTTTGTCTGTTCATGCTTTCCTTATGATTTGTTCTTTGTCATACGAACATATGAACATAGGAATCTGCCAACAGAAACAGGACTCATGGTCTATCAAGTTTACTCAGGTGTGCAGCTAGTACCCCTAGATTGCAGTTGCCCCACCCCCTTCACCTCCAGGAAGTTTTCAGCACTACTTACCCAGACTCTCCCTCATGCTCTGTCCCATGCCGTTTTAAAACTACCCATCATCTTACATGAAATCACCCCCTCTGGTAGGGCGTTCCAGTTCAACACCACCCTCTTCGTGAAGTAATGTCTTCTCATCTCTCTCCTAAATCTGACCCTCTCCAATCTTAGCCTGTGCCCTCTCATGTCCCTTCCCTTCCTCACCTTTATTAACCCATTAGTGCTCAATTTGTCAATCCCCTTCAAGTACTTGGTGTCATTCTGGATAGGAGTTTTACTATGGAGTCGAAGATATCCTCCACTGTCCACTCCTGTTTTTTCCATCTTAGAAATGTCACCAGGATAAAGCCCCTTGTTCCACTTCTGGACCTCCCCACTTTGATGCATGCCTTAGTTACATTAAGGCTTGACTACTGTAATGTGCTCTACCTCGGGGTCATGGGAGGATCTCTCTGCAGACTGCAGCTAGTGCAGAACGCAGCTGCCCAGTTATTAACTGAGCAGCCAAAATTCTGCCATATTACACCAGTGTTGCATGAGCTGCACTGGCTGCTGGTCAGGTTGACGATCCTCTTTAAGGTGAGTCTTCTCACCTAGAAGGCCCTACATGGTAAGGGCCCTAATTATCTGTCTGACCTTCTTGTACCTGCTCTCTCTGTCCATCCCCTCCAGTTCCTCTTGTGGAGACCCCTTTGCAATTCCAAGGATGAGGTTGAAATCTGCTGGCAACAGGGCTTTTAGTGTCGCGGCTCCCGTCCTTTGGAATTCGCTGCCCTTTGGGGTTAAGGGGACCTCTACTTTAGAGGTATTCAAGGCCCGCCTTAAGGTCCTCCTGTTCGCCCAGGCATTTCTGGACTGAATGGTTGTTTATTGATCTGATTAGATTATTAACTTTTATATGTTGTATTATTATGCTGGGTTGTTAATTATTTTGTATTTAATGATTCTATTTCTGAAGTTGTGTCTACTGTTTGTACAGTGCCCAGAGCCTCCGGGATTTTGCCTTGCCTTGCCTTACTTGAATGTTTCAGTCATATCATCCCCTATCCCTCCTCTCCTCCAGGGTATACAAACTCAGATCACTCAGCCTGTCCTCGTAGGTTTTGCCTTCCATCCCCTGCATCATTTTTTGTCACCCTTCGATGCACCCGCTCCAGCAGTCTAATATCCTTCTTTAGATATGGATGCCAATAGTGCATGCAGTACTCCAAGTGTGGCCTGACCAAGGACCTGTAGAGGGTCAGGATCACTTCCCTGTGCCTGGATCAGAATCCCCTTACAATACACCCCAGCATCCTATTAGCCTTAGCTGCAGCTTTCCTGCATTGAGCAGAGTTGTTCATACTCTCCATTACTATCACCCCTAAGTATTTCTCTTCCTCGGTGACCCTGAGCCTCACACTCCCCAACCAATATTCCCTCCTCAGGTTCTTGGCCCTGAAGTGCAGTACAATAATGTTTTTTTTCAAATACTCTTTTTCCAAAATGAGCAGAGTTCATGTGGGCCATTGCTTACCTGGTACCCCCTTCCTGATGTGCACAATCCACTATTATTATATTTTCAGAAAATTCCTATCCCACAGCTGTAGTGTAGAGTTTCTGAAAGAATGGAATGGGGTCCTCACAGCCCTCTGCCCCTTCTGGCACATTTATTAACTTGAATTATTATGTCAGGAGTGATCTTCTTGCTCCATAATTTGTTGTTGCAGTTGTTTTAATTGATCTGTGTGATTTGCCAAATATCTCTTTAAAGGGCATATTTGATCTTCTAAATCCCCTACTCTTTCTTTATTTTCACACGTCCCCTGAGGAAGACCTTGCAGTCAAAGCGCTGGGGCTGTATTACAGCTTTCTTTCATAGCATACTGGAATAAATCCTTGTTAAAGATATTTGCCTGAGTTGTTTTCTCTGCAAGTGCAATCTCTTTCTTGTTGTTCTGAATTATTGGGCTTGCTACCCCAGACTGCACCGACAGACCATTGGTTTTGATTGTGTACCTGCACCCACAACATTCTTTTCTAATTTTCATCTGTTCTTATAGTTAAAGCCTCCATCTTTTCCCCAAGTCCAGAGACTGTCTGCTTCAGAGAAAGTAGTGTGGAGTTTACTAGTTGAAAGCCCTTATGAATTTCTGACTTCGCTTCATTTTTAAATTGAAAAAAGAGCTACAATAGAATTAGCGTCATTAGTAGATTCTGTTTTGGAGGTTGACGGATTTGCCAGGGAGCTCAAAATATTAACATTGGCAACAGCCCCCACATTCAAATTTAGCAGTTTTAACAAGAAGCAGTAGTATAAGTTAATTGACCACGGGTGCCATTAATGGAACAAGGCACAAATGCTGATAGACTAACCTGCTGAGAATTTGAAACCTCTGTTGGAGTTATCACGGATTGAAGCAAGTCAGAGCTTGTTGTTGCAGACTCAGAAACCAGAGTTTTAACTCTCAGTGTTATATTTGTTTGAGCCATTAAACCTTTTTGACTTCCAGTAAGCTCTGTTAGTAGCTAGTTTGCAGCGGTGGCTCCGTCCCTCACAGGTGTAGCCAGGATTGGTGACAGGAGGGTAGAAAATGTGGAACCAGTCAGAGTGCCTTCTAGATTTCTAATTAAGGATAACTGCTTCTGCTGCGAATGGGTCCAAAGTGCATGTTTACTGCTGGGTGTTGGTGTTGACTATGCACTGCCTTGGTTGGTAAACCACTTTTTTGTAGGTTTTTCCAAAACAAAGTAGTCAGTAAGATCCTTAGTATGCCAAACCACCACAGACATATTGAAGATTAATTAACATGATAGGGGTCTGTTTTTGGTTGTTTGGTCAGTGTTGCTTCTTTTATAGGATTCAGTTTCAAAAACGATTATTAGGTCTGTCAAAACAGTCAAACAAAAGGCGTTTTTTTTTCAAATAGTATATTTTATTGAGTTTTGAAGAAAAAAACAAGAAAAACATTACATAACAAAAAAGATGCAGTACATACAGCGGATTTCAAAAAACAGTACAGTTCTCTCCATCAGCCTTCAGGACAGAGGTGAGACTTGTACATATTTAAAGGTCTTATACATGGTTGGGCCTAGGCATCCATGGCTATATTATACTGAGTTGAAACTGAGCTAAGTGTCTTCAAGGTGTTCCAGGTGGTTTGGAAGAGGGTGGGAAGTGGATAAATTAAAGAGTTAACAGAAGGGCATCTAGAGTGCTCCAGTGTGATTGGTACAGACTTTGTTCCTCATTGAACATGTCATTCTTTCTATTCTGAAAGCTTCTAAGATGGCATTGTGCCATTCCTGAAATGAGGGTAGATTTTCGTCCATCCGATGTTTAAGGATGAGCTTTTTGATTATGGCTGCAATCAAAGTAATATGGAATTTCCTCTGGCCAAAGGCAATATACAAATTTAAACCTATTAAACATAGAAACATAGAATTTGACGGCAGATAAGGACCACTTGGCTCACCCAGTCTGCCCATTTCCCTACCTACTGGATAAGCTGCAGATCCTAGTTACCCCCACACCCTAGAATTGCCTTATGACTGTCCCATGCATGCTTGAATCCCACCACTGATTTTGACTCCACAACCTCCTCTGGAAGGCCGTTCCATGCATCCACAACCCTCTCTGCTTTGTGGTGTGAATGCCTGATCAAGGCCTAACAGAGGGTAGAGCCTATTCTGGACTCCTGTCCAGAGAGGTTGTGCTTTTGGGCAGTCCCATAGAATGTGTTTGTGTACCCCTGTGGGGTTTGCATCTGGAGCATAAATCTGAGGATAGTTTCCCCATTTTGTGTAACTTCACAGGGGCATTATATAAGTTATGGTTACTTTTGTATTGCATTAGTTTAAGGCCATCTAACATGAGGTATTTATCAATCAATCAATCAATCAATCAATCACTTTATTTAACCAGGCATAAACACCATTGAGTAAGCTCATTTTCAAGGTGGTCCTGGGCATTAATACAATACAGTACACTTCATAAGATTACAATTACGGTGGACAATGTATGATTACTCTCACCCTATGCAGCCATGATCCCTGCATCTGCTAATTTTTGAAATTCTCCAGTATGTAGGAGAGGCACTTCGCTCCAAAGTTGTCTTCGTCAGCAAGGTTTTGTATAGTAAGGAGGTAGCATGCCATTGTGTGGCTATTCCTGCTTAACCCTCCAATCTAGTGAAGTGCCCAAAATTCCAGGGTTTAGGGCCCAGTGTCATTGCAAGCATGTGTTGCAGATGGAGAAAGGGGGAGACTGTGATTGTATGTGGGGCTGTTGCCTGTCTAAACTGGTTGTAGGTTTTGAGGGTATCTCCCTCAAGGTAGTCATTGAGCGTACCCAAGTGCCCTTGATCCAAGAAGTTGGATGGACTCATCCTCTGTTGTATTTTGAAATTGGGGTTCCCTGTTATTGGTTGGTTTGGGTCTAGAATAGGTCTGGTGTCCAGCAGCTTGTGCAGATGCTTGCTGGCTTGCACAAAGGACCCTATTGAGGTCAGTTTTATTGCTTTGGGAGGTCGACGAAGGGGATGTAAAGAAGGGTGCTGGGTTGGATTCTGCTTTGAGCCATAAGGTGTAGCTCTATCATTTTCCACTGTGGGAGGTAAGTGCCTGTGGCCTGTCCATGTGGTTGGTTACTCCACCATAAAGACTGGGTAGCATGAGCTGCTAGATAATAAAGACAGAAATTGGGTAATTTCAGGCCTCCTTGGACTCTAGGGCATGTGAACTTGAGATAAGATCTACGAGAAGTCTTTCCATTCCATAGAAAAAAGGAGAGGGTGGATTTCAGGTGTGTGAACCATGTTTGGGGTAGGGTGCAAGGCAGCATTGAAATGGGGTATCGTAGTCTGCGCAGAATATTCATTTTAATTATATGAATTCTTGCCCATAATGTCAGAGGTAGTGCTTGCCAATGTACCAGGTCTTGTTTGACTTTGGTCAACATGATGTCCAGGTTGTGCTTTCGCATCCAACCAGGGCGCTGAGCTATGAGAATACCAAAATATTTGATGGAGATGGGGCACCAGGACCCTCCATGTAAGCAATAATACCCAATAGGGTGGGAGGTATTGTGCTATACTGGACCATCCAGGAGTGTAATGAGGCCCAATGCCACAGGCAGAGAGCCTTATAGCCCTTGGAAAGTCCAGTACAGCACAATACTGCCCACCCTGGAGGGTATTATTGTGCTTAGAAAATGGGTACTGTAAAAAAAAAAGTTTAATAAAACTTGTTAATAAAAAACTAGTTTAAAATAAGTTTTGCCATAAAATAGTTCTTCTGCCTGCATTCAATTTTTTTTTTATCTGGAGACTTTTGTGCTAGTGGAGCCTATGTGCTTGTGCCTTTGAGATGGTTGTCAGAGTTTAACCCCCCTCCTCACAATATACACAGAGCACTGTTGGGAGCAGTGGCAAAATTAGTTGAGTGATACAAAGAAAGAATGCTGTCTTCAGGACCACTACTGGGTGTGACACAAATCCCTTTCCTGCTTTCCATTTCTGGAGCTCCCCATCACCTATCCCGGTAAGCTGTGGAGAGATGGGGAGCAGTCTCAACAGTGGGAAGCAGTGGCTAAGAAATGTGCTGCAGGTGGGAAGCAATAGGAAGTAAAGAGATCTGTTGCAGGTATATTTGTTTCTGGGAGGTACAGTGCAAAGATGGGGCGCAGTCTCAGCAGTGAGAAGGAAAGAGACATGCTGCAGGACACAGGTGGGAAGGAAAGAGATGTGCTGCTAGTGGGGAGTGATGGATAAGAAACATGCTGCAGGTGTGAAGCAATGGGACAGTTTTTTAAATTTGTTTAATGTCCAGCTTACTGATGCTACAGCGAGAGTGTGGGGGAACTGAGCAGAGCAAGTCTAGAGTGGACTGAAAGACGGTGTGGGCCTGTTGAAGATCATCGAGAACACAGCTGCCATGTCTGAAACCTCAATGCCATTGCCAAAGCCAGTGGTGGCAGAAATATGTAATTACAGAAATTGGGATAGAGGGGCTCTGTAACTTCTGATGCTTACTAATGGACATACACACACACACACACACACACACACACACACAAAATGGAAACAACTGACATCAGTCCAAGTCATTAAAATGAAAGTCTTATCTCACTTTTGAGCAAAGCTAAAATATTATTCTCTGGTACAGCAAGATTGTCGGCTGCCTGGCATATAGCTAATTTCCATTAGAGGAGCACTGTCTGTGGATATTTGTTTTAACTTTGGCCGCATATCTCAACATTTTACATTGCTTTTAGCTGTGGAATTTTTTTTTTTAAATAATTTGTGCTGACAACAGGTGTTTGAATTGTGAAGTGTGGTCTATAACATTGAAACAGCACTAGCTACAGTTATTTGGTTTCCCAGTTAGTGCAGCCCCGTTTTTAGTGTAAGCCCCACCCCCACCCCCTTTCTGTGTTAAAACTCAGCATGGCAGGCTCTATCTCTCGCTGACGGAAGAAGACAAATGGTGGCTATTTGAAACTGAAAATTTGATCATCCTAGTTATATTATAAGGTAATCAGGCAGTCAGAGACTGGGACTCATTATGTCCCAGTCTCTGTTGCCTGATACTGGACCGGCTAGTTAGTGCCATTAGCCAACCAGAAAGTGGTCTTTTTCTTACCCATTTTTCTAAATTTCATTGCTGCCTCCTTTTGTGTGTGGCAGTTGAGGGCCATGATGCAGGTTTTGGAGAGTTTGAGTTTGTACCCTGATAGCTTCCCATATTGTTGTATTAGCTGGAAAGCTGTCTGCACAGACTGGGCGGAGTTGGTTAGATGGAGGAGGACATCATCTGCATACATGGAGAGCTTATACTTCCTCCCTGCCACCTGGACTCCTGTAATGGTGTCCTCCACAAAGTGTGAGTCTTGTGAGGGGGTTCAGATATAAACTGAATAGGAATGGGGATAATGGGCAGCCCTATCTGGTGCCCATCTTGAAATTAATGGGGGCTGAGAGTGTACCATTTCACCAGGTCTTGACTGAGGGATGGGAGTATAACAACCTCACCCTATCTATAAATGAAGGGGGAAGCCATAGCATGCCAGGGTCTTAAATAAGAAAGGCCCACAAACTCTGTTGAATGCATTCTCTGCATCCATGGACAGAAGAACAGCTGGTTCCTGCGAGTCCCTGGACACAGAGATAAGATGCATAAGTTTCCTTAGATGGTCAGTCACCAATCTCCTGTTCATTAAGCCAACTAATTGAGGGCCAGTAAGTGTCTGCCAAACTTTGTTCACCCTTGTGGCCAGGATCTTAGCCAGTAGCTTCATATCCACATTCAATAGGGATATCGGCCTATAACTGCCCAGTGCAGTAGGATCTTTGGTTTTTGGTATCAAAGTGATCAGGGCCTCCTGCACACCAGGATGTAGTGAACCGATCTGTTTTGCCTCAAAGAAAAGCTTGGAAAGGGGTTTAGACAGCTGGGAACCAAAAGTCTTACAGAAGTTGAAGGAGAACCTGTCCTGTCCAGGTGCTTTGTCCAGTGTCAGAGCAGCAATAGGCTGTTGGATCTCGGATACTGATATATCCACATCCAACATCTGTAGGTTGGGCTCCATTATTTAGGGGTGGTTTGCATGTTTCAGAAACTGTTGGATCTCTGCCAGCTGTGCAGGAGGTCCTGTTGTGCACTGTTCAGATAGAAAGTCCCTGAAGTCCTTGAAAATGTCCATGGGTGTGTACAGTAAGGCCCCTGTATCATCCCTGATCATTGTGGTCTGTCTTTTAGTTTCCTGCTGTTTTAGTTTGAGGGCCAACAGCCTCCCTGCCTTCTCCCCCTTGTCCGCATAGTTGGTTTTTGCTTTGAAGATGGCATATTCTGCCCTCTCCCTAAGTAGTTTATTATATTTGCCTCTAACAATGTTTAACTGTGTGTTAGTGCTATGTGCCTGGTTCCCAGAAACTTTTTTCTCTAGATCTTGGATAGTTATTGGTAGTTGCGGGGCCGCTTCCTCTCTCTTTCCTTTTCTTGTGGAAGCTAGTCTAATTAGTTCTTCTCACACTGTGCATTTGAATGCCCCCCCCCATAAGGTGGAGTTGTTCGATGCTGAGGGAGTGTTAATTTCAAAATATTATGATATACAGTCTTTAAGTTTCTCCAAACAGCTAGGTTCTTTAAGAAGGCAGTTGTTTATCCTCCACAGTCGGTCCCTGTCAATAAGCTGGGTGGGCAGGAAGGTGAATGTTACCAGGGCATGGTCAGAGACCAACCTGGCCTCGATCTCACAGTGGGAGGTTACTCTGCAGATTTCTGTATTTAGCAGAAAGAAGTTTATCCTCAAGGAGAAGTAGTGGACTGCCAACCAAAAAGTATAGTCTTTAACCCCAGGGTGCAGGGACCACCACACTTCCACTATGCCCAGTCAGACCTGCATTTCTCTTAGGGGCCTCTGTGTAGGTGAGTGGCTAGTGCTTCTAGTTCTTGATCTGTCCAGGAGGTTATCTAAGACTTGATTCCAGTCTCCTCCCAAAAGGATTGGGTAGTCCTGTGTTTCAGTTAGCAAGGGTAGGAAAGTGGTGTAAAAGTGGGGATATTCCCCATTTGGCCCATAGATTGAGGCTATAATCATAGTTGTGCTCCCCAGGCTTCCTTTAACTATGATATACATTCCTGGAGGGTCTGCAACTTGTTCTATCAATTGGAAGGGAATGTTTCTGTGGATCAGGATAGCCACTCCTGCTCTTTTGTTACTGCATCCTGCAGCAAACACCTGTCCCACCCATTTCCTTTGACATAACAAGGCATCCTGTGCCAGAGTATGAGTCTCTTGTAAAAAGGCTATCTGTCCCTCTATTGATTTAATATATTTAATGACCTGGTATCTCTTCTGTTTTGTTGGGGCACCTTTTATGTTCCAGGTCACACATTTATATTGGACCTTAGTCATTGTATTGATGGAGTTGTTCATTTTCTGAATACATTTGGGTGAGGGTCTTGATTGGGCCCAGGGATAGATAGGGGGCCCAATATAGTATCTATTTTCCGCAGTTTCCAACGTATTGGCAAGACATTGCATTCTTCGTGTATCGCTTCTTTTCACAGAGTGCTCAACGTTTCTTCCATCTGTAAATATGAGTACTGCAATCCCAAGTCTAACCCCAAAACAGACAATTAACAAACAGTATATAAACATGAACTTTAAAGAAGAACAGAGAACCATCATGTTTATGCTTGGTGATACTCAACGGTACCCCCAGCACAGTGAAGTTCCAAGGCTGAATTCTGTAACAGTCTCTATCGATGCAGTGGGGGTATTTCCACTGGCTCCCCAACCTCTGAGGTAGAGTAATTGCAGGGAAGGTCCCACCAGTTGGTTGGTTTGAGGTGGGCCTGGGCAAAAGTGTATCTCTGCCACTCAATCCTCCAAACCTTTTAACTAATAACCAGAAATGCAAAGGTATAAGTGACAATCTTCCCCTTATTTTTTTTTAAGAAATAAAACATTGCCCCTTGGTGCTGTCAAAGAACATAGGCTATGCCCCTCTAGCGCTTCATCCTCCTGTCCCTCCCGATGCCTCTTATAGTAGCATTGGCTCACTGGCTGGCTGGCCGGGGGATATTAGACTCAGTGTGGCCTGGAAGAGGTCCCCCTCCATTGTTTACAACAGTCTGCTTGGGTCAGGCCTTAAAATGTATGTAGCTCCCCCTCACCCACCAGCAAAATGCAGGTAGCTCGCCCCCTCTCCATAATAAAAAAGCCATTCCCTTTAGGTACAAATTGACATTTACTATAGTTTCTGCATTGGCTAATCCTTTTGTGGTGTGATCAATGAATTTTCAGCAAACCATTGACAAAGTTTGTACCTAGGAACCCTGGCCCAATCAGCAAAGTTCAAGGATGGGAGGTCGGGAGGCCACTCATCTGACCCAGTTGCTCAATAATTGGACTGTCGAGCTCAGTTTGCTGTGTCTGCAGTTGCGAGTGTCAATTGCATGGTGCGCAGTGTTGCAATGCAGAAAAGGGGGTGGATCTGATGCTCATCAGTTGCTTGAGATGGTCTCATACATGGTAACTTCCATCTACGGGAAAATTTTTCCAGACCTCTGTGTCCATCAGGCTCTTACATCCTCGCATCTCCTCGCAGATAAGTTGGTCAGCCATCATAAAGGGTTGGGTACATCCTGATTGGCTGGGGGGTTTCCATTGAAATCAAGCAACAGTGGGCATGGTGGAAGTGAAATTTACATCTCCAGCTTTGACAGGAGCTGTCAATCGATTACTCATGCAGCTGCACCTTGATGTTCTGCTTTGCTGAGGTGGGAAAAATGGTTAGAGAAGAAGCAGAAGTTGTTTTCTCAGAATGGCAGTTAAGTCTTCTTGTCATTACCATTTTGAGTTTCCTCGTGTCCCTGCTTAATTCTCTCTCATTGTGATCCCCATTTGAACCCATTACCAGTCCAAATCATTACTTACCCTATAAGTGATCAGGAAGGATGAGAGATGGATTTTAGTGAAAGACCCAACTTTATAGCATAGGATGCCAGATTCTCTTGATTTACTGCCCCTCGGGGGCAGTGGGAGAATTCCTGCAGGAGGTAGCCAACTTTGCAATTGATGAAACATTGGAGGCCCCCAGATGTTTAGTACTGGGATACTTCAATGTCTGGGCCAATGACAAATCTTCTCAGCTTGGATACAACTTCCTACAGATGATGTAATCTCTGGGCCTTATGCTGGAAGTTTCCTCTGTGACCCACCATGGCGGCCACATGTTGGACCTGGTCTTCTCACCGGGGCCGGAGACAAACAATCTCAGCACTTATCGGGTCATTTGGTCCGATCATTGCACGGTGGAGTTCTTATTTGGGGCCCCTCCCCAAGAGCCCTCCCCCTGCTGAGATGGTTGGCTACCACCCTTTGAGTGATTTGACCCCAAGGTTTGGCGGTGGCAGATCTATCTGGTGTGGACAGTGTATGCATTGGGAGAGGGGTGTGCACAGCAGTTGCTGCCTATGACAAGGCAATGTCTGGTGTGCTCAACTACCTTGCACTGGCCCATGCATGACCCAACTCCTCTCACTTGAGATAGCTCTAGGTTTGATGGGGAGCTCAAGGCGATGAAGATTATGGGTCAGAGACTGGAGCTCTGCTGGTGGAAGACCAGGTTGGAGGTGGACAAACTGGCCCTGCGTGCACACAATGGTGAGTACCAGGGGGCAATCAACCATAAGAAGGCAGAGTTCCTGTTCAGAGAGATTGCTGCCAGGAAGAACTGACCAACTGTGCTCTTTCAGACTGTAGACAGGCTTCTCCATCCTTCCTGTCTACAGCCAAAAAAAGCCTTTTCAAATGCTTTATGTGAGGAGTTTGCTCAGTTCTTCTTGGACAGGGTGCTGGCCATCTGGCAGGGAATTCCACCAGTGAGCCACATTATGGCAGACAGTTGTCGCCATGGACATCCGGAGAGCACTCCACCTAGCTGGGGTGGGTCTAGACCAGTGGAGGTAGCGGAGGTCATTGAGGTTGCTTCTAAACTGTGGCACACTTTTGAGAACTGAACCCTGTGCCGACACATTTCTTAATGGGATGTGTTGATTCCATTGGCCTAGTGTTTGCCTTGATTGTCCAATGCTCCTTGTCAGAGGGGGTCTTTCCTGATGCCTTGAAGGAGCCATTGGTAAGACCCCTTCTTAAGAAACCATCTTTGAACCCTGACATCAAGACAAATTACCGTCTCATCTCCAATCTTCCATTCTTGGATAAGATTGTGGAGAAGGTGGTGGTGCTTCAGCTTGAGGAGCACCTCATGAACCATTATCTACACGAGCCTCTCCAGTCTGGGATTCATGCAAGGCATAGCACAGAAACTGCATTAGTTCGGGTGCACGATGACCTCCTTAGGGCAAGAGATAGAGGGGAGGGGACAATTCTCATTCTCCTTGATCTCTCATCAGCATTTGACATGGTGGACCATCATGTGTTACTTGACTGGCTGAGGGAATTCTGTGGTCTTGCTGTTACAGTCATCTGTTGTTTCGAGTCTTTTCTCACCAATAGGAGGCAAAGGGAAGTGATGGAGAATTTCTCCTCCTACCCTAGCCTCCTGTCATGCAGAGTACCTCAGGGTTTGGTCTTGTCACCAATGTTGTTTGCTGTGTACATGCTGCCCCTGGGAGAGTTCATTGGGAAACATAGAAACATAGACTTTGATGGCAGATAAGGACCGCTTGGCCCACCTAGTCTGCCCATCAATCTCTCTGAACAAGAAATATGGCTTGGGTTTTTATTGCTATGCTGATGATACACAGCTGTATCTTTTCTTTGGCCCAGGAAACATCCAATGCAGTGGATGTGCTAAATACCTGCCTTGCCTAGATCAATGACTGGATGACCGCCAGCTGGTTGCAACTGAACCACAATAAGATGGAGGTACTGGTGGTGGAGTCAAACAGAGGGTGTGATGGGCTGGCCTCTGGCACAGAAATAGAGCTTTTTCTTGGGTCTGTACCATTGAAGGCCTCCTCTAGGGTGCATGATCTTGGCATTATTCTCTACAGCGGACTGACACTTGAGTCCCAGGTGTTGTACATTGTTCATACCAGTTTTTACCATCTGAGGAATATAGCCAGGATAAAGCCCCTAGTTCCACCCCGGACCTCCCTACCTTGGTGCATGCTTTCGTGATGTCTAGTCTTGACTACTGTAATACGTTGAATCTCGGGGTCTCTGGAGGTACCCTCCACTAGCTGCAGCTGGTGCAGAATGCAGATGCTAGGTTGCTGATGGGGCAGTCAAAATACTGTCACACTACCCCAGTACTGCGTGAACTGCACTGGCTGCCAGTCAGGTGGAGGGTCCTCTTTAAGGTGGGCTTACTCACCTTTAAAGCCCTACATTGCCAGGGACCTGAAGGACCTTATTATGCCTGCTGTCTCGGTCTGCTCTCTCCTGTCCTCCTCCAGGGGCCTCCTTGCGATTCCTAGGACAAGTTTAAAAAAGAGCATTTAGTGTTGCAGGCCCCGTCCTTTGGAATTCACTATCTTCAGTGGTAAGAGAGCCCATCAGTTGAGGTTTTTAAAGCTCGCCTCAAGGCCTTCTTGTATAATCAAGCCTTACCGGACTTTGTTTTATAATTCTATCCTGCATCTAAACTCTGTGCATGAATTCTGTCTCTGGTTATATAATTAGCTTTTAGTATTCATTTTTTAGCTTAATTATTTGTAAAATGAGTTATATTGTAGTATATTTATTATTAGGCTTATTATACTGTTGCTTTTACTTTGTACATGATTTGAATTTGTTCAGTGCCCAGATCCTCCGGGATGGGTGTCTTTTTAAATAAAATTTGCCTTGCCTTGCCTATATTGTACCAGGGTGGAAGCTTCAATGGGCTACAGGGGTGTCATAGAAAATGAAATTTTCACTTACTAGTACAGAATGCATCCTGGTGTATCAGAGGAGGGCAGCTGCATTTACTTTCTGTCAGTAAAAGGGGATATCTCTTGTATAAATGTCAGTAGCATACTCATTCAGTGTTTTTGTGGAAGAGCTAGGGCAGTACGCTGCGTAACTCCTGCTTGGCCACTTCTGCGTTGGGGAGCTCACATTGTCCGTTGTTGGTATCTATTATCAGCCATGCTGGGAACAGCATTCAAAACTGAATTTTTGCAGAGTGCAAGATGCTTTTGATTTCCTTGTATGCCAGCTGCTTTTCTCATACCGGGGTCACATCACTGAAAATGTAAAATTGGGATCCGCTCCAGAGCAGGGTGCCTTTCTTTCATGCCTGCTGCTGGATGTAGATTTTATCTTGAAAATTAGGACACCAGAGGATGATTGCTCTAGGCTTTCCTCCCAGAGGTGGCAGTGGTTTCAGGGACCTGTGTGCCTTCTCAGTTTGGTAAATGGTGCCTGAATTGGGGAAGGGTAGCAACGTCTTGGAACAGTTTTTGAACAAAAGTCATCATGTTATCAGCCTCCGCTTTCTCCAGAATGCCCACCAGGACTAAGTTATTCCTTCTGCTGTGTCCCCCTCAATCTTCAACCCTGTCTTCCAGTCAGGTCATCTTTCTTTTCAATAGCTGAATTTCCTGGGAGTCCTTGGCACGTTGATCCTCCAACAAGCTGATTCTGGCCTCGGCATCTCCAACCCACTATCAGTGATTCTACAACCAGTTTGAAGATCTGTGGCCATCTATATAATTGTTATTTTAATGGATGTTAATTCCCCAAAAAAGTGAACCCTTTTGTCCAACAGTCCCTCACTGGTATCAGCCTCTGAGGAAGAGTTGGATGTTGACTCCGGCTTCTGCCATTTGGTAGGCAGCTAGCGTGGTGGTGCCAGTGGAGCAGCAGAAACCTCCATCTTTATTTATTTCATTTATTTATTATAACATCAGTTTAAAAACCTTTGAGCCAGAGGCTCATTTACAAAGGTACCTCGTCGAAGGCAGACAGAACAAACATACATGAGGTAAACCAAAATACTGTACAGTAGTAAGACAAAGGCATGTAGAAGGCAAGGCGAGACATCTGCTGATGTCCTGTAGTGGCCATTTGTTGTAAAATTGTTATCAAAATATTCCACAGTAATTCTGCAAGATAGTGAATAGTCGTGAATCAAGATTAAGTGATATTAAACCTGGTTATGCTTCGCATAGTTAGCCACTGGTACTGAGTGTCACAGAGAGCTTGTCAATTACCCAGAGCACATTACGTGACTCCACAAAAAGCAGTTTTAATACCCGAAAAACTTTAACAGCCATTTACCCGTAATATGTTGCCTTACCACCCCGGAGTCCAGGCAGTGTTCAGCCAGTCCTTGTTTTTGAGTTATTTAATTTTGTTTCCCTTACTAACTGAAAATGGGTTTATGTGATAATGGCAAACGCCTACAGGAGATCACCGTTATTGCACAGTCAGAGTGCTGAAAACCTTTTCAACACTCTGACAACCCTGGTGCACAGGACAACAGTGCCAGGAGATTTTTTTACTGCTTTCTAAAGGGGGCTGTGCCTCCTAACACACACACCCAGGCTTGACTTCCCCACCCCCCCACTTAAGGATTCTAACCCAAGGGGTGCATGTCGGGGTGAAAGCAATAAAAATAAAGGTTCTGGATGGACACAGTGCAGCAGCGCCTGACCCAAACTCGGCACCTCACCCACCCCAACCACTAGCCAACCCCAGATGCCACGATGCAGCTCGGCCATCCACCACAGCACCACCTCCTACAGCCCCTCCGCCCCTCCCAGCCCACACTCGCCATGCTCGCTCCCCCACCCCGTTAGCATGTACACATAAAAACAGCCTTTCGCCCAGTTCGCCCACCACCTCATCCAGTCGCCCCTCTCCCATCGCTGTGAGGGATTGCCCCGGGAAGGAGTCACTGTTACGGACGGCGCCCTTCCCCATGCACCCACCTCATGGTTACCACTGAAAACAAGATGGTGGTGGCAGGAAAAAAGAATTTCCATTTGCAACACAGGATGGCCTGTTTGTGAATAAGGATTACCCATTTGCGACACAAAATCTTTTTGTGAGTGGGACATCTACCTGTTCCCATTGAAAGTAATGGGATATTTTGAAATTTAATAACTTTGGAACAGATTAATATCTTTTCACCAAATCTTCTAAAGGCACATCTATGACCTAAGACCTTCCTAACCTAAAAATTACAAACCAAAATTCCACACCAGTTTTGCACAATGGCGTGACAAAGAATTGTACCAAAAAGGTAATATTTACATTTTTTAACACTGCATATCTCCACCCCCACTTATCCAACTGCAACAAATAATGCCACATCAAGAGATCTTTGGTCCCTAATGGCGCATGCAAAGCACTCATATAGTTGCAAAGTTATTAATGTGCACAATTTTGAGTTTAACATAGAAGTGAAGACTGAACCCTAACTATGGTGAGGCGACCACACCCCAAAAATGTATGTATATATAGAGATCATATACTGTATGTATTTTTCCCATACTCTTCTAGTTTGTACCTGAAGCTAGGCATTTTATGTCTCGAGTACTTCCTGGTTAAAAAAGCAAAATACTAAATAACTGCAATAAACTCAAGTCTGTGCATTTGACACCTGCCTTGTGCTCAACTGAGGGACATAATAGCTGGCAAAAGCAATTGACCATACTTTGTTTCTTCCTAGGGTCTTGTGAAGTAGCAGCCCCAAGCCCATCCAAGGAAGCATCAGTAGACAGAATAAAGGATCTCCCAAGTCATGGTGCCCCAACACAATACCATTTTATGGGGCGTTCTGGAGTGCTTGAAAGCCAGTGTTACATTCTGGTGTCTAGTCTTCAGAAATGAGCTTGTGAAACGTTACTCACCCCAGCTTCTTCATGGCTGTCTTGTGTCTATACTTTTGCTCCATTGTAAGCCCAAATAGTAGCTCAGCTCAGCAATGTTGAACAGTCAGGGATGAAAGACTGATAGTAAAGGCCCATACTAGGGAATGGTTTGACCTTCCACTGGAGCTGGGTGCAACAACCATTCTTTTTCATAAAATGCTGCTTTTTGATGTTCGTTGTGGCTTTGGTTTTTGATGGGTGCCTTATAACCAAAAACAGTAGTAAAAAGTGTAATTTTTATACAGTTAAAAAAAAAGTAATGCAAAAGCCTGCTTACGGTGGGCTTGGGGTCATACCGCCATATGACAAAACAGCACCACTAAAAATGCTGCAGCCAAACAGCACAGAACACAAACAGAGTCAGGCAAAACACTCACCTGTCTGCGACAGTGCACCCATTGAAAACAATGAGTGTTTATGTTTTTTTGTAGTCGAGCTTTGCCCCATGTACCACCCATGTCGGGGGCTTTGCCCACCCCTGGAACTTAGAAAACTAACTCTGGAGAGCCTGACTTCAGGGATGGGGAGAAACTTTGGAAGGGGGAAGCTTGATTAAAAAAAAAATGCTGGTAAAAATTGTAGCAGAGGAGACCGGTGGGGGGACAGAACCACGGTCCCAGGTCCCCCAATTCAGCTGAGTACTGGTGCCCTAGACACTCCACCATAGGAGCAGCTCGACCAAGCACCCAACACATGACAACTTCTCCTCTCTCCACATCCTCATGCAGTGACCGAGTAGCGGTATATCTCTATCCCTATTCAACCCCTGTTGCTGTAAATCAAAGCACTGTATATACAGTGTGGTTAATACCTTGCTGACTTACATGCGTGATATTGGCCCGGTACCTTTATGGTGTTAATCCATTAGATATTCTGGTTACAAGAATAGAAAATTATAGGTTAACATTCACTTTAGTTACATTATCATATTTAATACTATATATAGAAATGTGCAACAGAGAAAATACTATTTAATTACATTCAAAAATAAAGCTCTATTTTAAGGCTGTTTGAAAAAGTTTAAAGGGACACATAACATTTTTTTGCGTCATATTATCTCTATTTGAAAACCCACATCTTATGATTGCTTGCTTCCTCTAAAACTCATTGAGGTTGTTGGTTGTTTGATCTGCTTCCCTTTCTTAGTAGAACTGAAATGCATTAGAATAGTGCAATAATATCATCTTGGTTTGCTTCACATCCTTGATCTACTCTTATTATGATTACCCCCAAACAGTGCAGCCACTCATGATGCAATAGTCTCCCCTCCTTCCACAGCATTATGAGTGGCTAGAATATGTTAGGGGAATTTCCAAGTCCAAGAAAGATGCAGTGGAAGTTGATCAAAGAATATAAACACCAGTACGGTGGGCAGTCTGTTTTTTAGTTTTAAAAAGAAAACAGGAGGGGAGAAGCAAACAGCCAGCCACATCAACAATCTCTACAGAATGTAAACAAATATAACATGTGTTTTTTAATCTAGGGACAATTTGAAGCCTAAGGGGGGTTGACAGTGCCCGCTTAAGAGACGCCATAGTTCTAGCCTTACCAATAAGTCAGTTCCAAGACTGCTGTATCATATAAGTAAAATCAGAACCAGAATGGACACGGAGAGGCCATGGGAAATCTTGAAGATGGGCATACTGGATGTCACAAAAACCTGCACCAGGGCACAAAACAAGATGGCCAGAGCTAGGAAACCTTGCTGGTGGAAAAGGGAGGTACAGGAGGAAGTGAGGAATAAGAAGTTGGCCTTTAGAAGGTACAAATGCTCCCATAGTGAGGCAGACCATGAGGAGTATCATAGCAGATCCAGGGAGGTTATCAGAAGGGTAAAAAATGCCAAGGCTGATAAGCAGTGTAGATTAGCAAGAGGGATCAGGGAAGGGGAGAAGAAATTATTTAGATATGTTAGGGAATGTAGGAAGGGTAGGGAACAGATAAGCAAGCTGACAAAGGAGTGGGGATGGGTAGAGGGGGTAGAACAGACTGAAGTGTTAAACAATTATGTCAGCTTGGTCTTCACTAGGGTAGGGGATGGACCATTGCCTCAGGGAGGAGGCAGGAAAGTGTACATGGGGGGAGCTCTCACAGATGGGGAGACCCAGGTGGGGAGGGGTGAGGGAGGCTCTCAAGTCTTTGAGGATGGCTAACGCTCCAGGGCCAGACGGCATCCACCCTAGGGTTCTGAAGGAACTGGGGGATGTCCTGATGGCTCCAATGACAGAACTATTCAATTCCTCCCTCCAATCAGGATGTGTCCCTTGAGACTGGAGGATGGCCCATGTTGTGCTCTGCACAAGTGTAGACCTTGGGACAAAGCAGGGAACTACAGACCAGTCAGCCTGACATTCATAGTGGGGAAAAAGTTGGAGGCTATCTTAAAGGAATGGTTGGTGGAGTTCATGTAGGCAAATGGTTTTCATAATGATAACCAACATGGGTTTGTCTGGGGAAAATCATGTCAAAATAAACTGGTCGAATTTTTTGACTTGGTGACAACATCCCTGCTACTACAAGAGGCCATAGTGCAAAGTTGGCTGGGGGGCAGTACAGAGGAGAGGTGAGGTGGCATTATTTCACGGAGAGGGTTGTGGCACCCAGGAATGCACTGCCTGATGACCTGGTAAAAATGGTAACTGTGGGAGGTTTCAAGAAGGGTTGGGACAGGCACAAGGGCAAGGTACAGGGTGGGGGTTGGTATGTAACAGAGGTATACAGGGAGGGGAAGGGGGAGGGAGAGGGGAAGTAAGAGGGGGAGGTAGAGCAGCTACTATATACTACCAAGGAACTGAGTCGGGCAGACAAGATAGACAGGCCTAATCTGCTGGTAATTATGCATGTACGTATGTATGTATATAAGATAGTAACTTGACAATAATGAATTACGATTTTCAGAATGTTAAGGACTAGATTAGTCACAGATCTCAAATGGTATACTTGAGAAACTGATGAATGAGGTTCAAAAATTATTTATAAAGAAATATGAGCATTTAATGTATTTTTGTAAGCAAAAACAGCCACGTGTTCACACCTTTTGATTAAATCAAGACAGCCTAGTGCTTTCAGCATTGTACAGAAATGAGTGTTAAAGGAGCAAGCCAAGACAAGATGTGAAATTTGTATAAGAATCTGTCTAATTTTAGAAGACTCAATTTTGGTGCATGTTTATAAACAGTGCTCTCATAGTCCAAAACTAGGAGTCCTAGCAATACTAAATCTTACAGTGTGGACTAATCCCTAATAGTTGGAAAGGAAGTGTTATTTATCCCATATTTAAGAAAGGAAATTGCTCAGATCCAGGGACTCTGGTTTTCCATTTTTACCGGTAACACCGGTAACAATCACGGAATCCTGCTTGGTTTGCGGATTTTGAATTCTTGTACCTGTACCTCACAGAAATTGCATTTCACTGCACAGAATCCCTAAGATTTCAGCATCTTTTTAAATTAATTTTTTAATTTCTCTTTCTATGTCCCCTTCTCACAGCATCAGTCTCCACTTTTCAGAGATCCCTAGGCTAGGTATCCCTTAGCTTCACCTCCAGGTAATGCTCAGGCGCTCCTGTGGTTCTGCCCCTATCCTGCCTGGATTGTACCCCCCCCAGGTGGGAAGGGAGGGGACCCCAGGTCACCTCTTTACACTCCCTTAGTGTGTGCCGGGCAGCTCAGTGGGTCCCTCATGGAGTCTGGTTATGATAGAAGTCTGGGGCACCTGGGTCCCTTCTGCCAGTGGCCAATGTGGGGTGATTGTTCCTGGTTTTCTGGTCTCTGTCCATGAGGGCACAGATACTAGAGGAGATCCAAGGAGGTAGGTCACATAGAGACTGCCACTGCTCCAGATCCTGGCTAGCATCCTCCCCTCCTGATTACTCTGCAGCACCATTGCATCACCACCCATGGTCACATAGGTGGTGGTAAAGCAGCAGGACCTGCAGCCTACTATCCCCGGAGGAGGAGAGCAGTCACCCAGGTGCTTGATCCTACTTCCCTGGCCAGACCTCCAGCAACCCAAGTTTGTTTCTGACCCTGGGTCGCTGGCATTGCAAGCAATAGTGCTACTGCAGCGCCAGCGGGCCTACACAGATTTCAGCATCTTAAAATGAAAGCTGCTGTGCTCTGCATTCTTTGCTTTGCTGCATATAGAGTCAGTAAGGAAATCACCCACAATGCTTTGTTGTAATCAGCCATTCAGTTTAACCACCCATGCCTAGTGGTTAGAGTAACAAACAGTGAATGAACTGGGTACATCCAGCAGACTTGGGTTTGATTCCCACAACCTCCACTTGCAGACTGTATGACTCCAAGCAAGTCACTTAACCTCCCCAGTGCTTCTAGATCACTCCTGAAAACAGACAGTTCTGCGTAGTGGGCCTTACCTGCTTTACAAAGAGTATATAAAAAATACCAATATATGTTTACTACATCACAGAATAGTAGTCAGGGTACCATGTAATTTACCTGAGTTTTACTGGGGCTGCAATGATTTTGTATAGGTAAAGATAAATGTTCAGATACATTTTATGTGTTTTATAAGCTTGTTTTCAGATTTTAGTCAGGTTTTTATTGTATTCTTTGCATATAAGCATCTAGGTTGTAGATTGCAAAACGCAGGATCACTGTTACTAACTAGCTTATTCAAGTTTATAATCAGTAGGGCCATCCAAAATCCTCAGTTGTTTGAATGAAAACTAGTCTGAATGAAAGTATGTTCACAAAGAAGAAACTGCCTTACTACTTATGAAACGACTTCACAGTTAGCACCCCATTTAGATGGATTGGATCATTTGCACCTTTTCTCCCACCTGCTGTTTCAGTCTCTGTGACAACAAAAAGTTTTCTAATAGACTGCTTCAACAAAAAGCAAATGTTAAGTATTTAAGTGTACTTATGTTTGGCCAGTGGATTTTGAAAGCACAGTCAATGACATACAGAAGGTAAGACCCCAGGGGCTGTATGATGCTGGTGGGCAGAGTAGTGATCAATTCACATCTGAACAAAGACATGAAAACTTGGAGACACCCTTTTCATGAACACCAAGTGAAAAAAAAAAAACATCCACATATCTGGGAGATGCATAAATCCATTTAAACTTCCTCCACTAATCACTTGTGGAATTTTAGGTGAAGACATTTAATTTCAAAGAAGCAAATTCAAGCAGTTTTTTTTTTGCTCCTCCTACCACCTGACCATTCACTCCTTCAGGCCTGCCAAGGCCCCCTACTGCTGCTGAGTCCCGACCACCATCCACTGTCCCTTACTGCCGTGCAACCAGGTAACCCAAAGTAAGCCTTCATTGAGTGGGCCCCTACCCCTGTGGGAGGCTACCAGGGGAGAATTGCCCTAAAGAGCTTCCTGTGTATCCTGGGCATGGCAGGGGTCAGAACAGACACATGTCTGTGGCTTCTGGCTTAGGGAGGGACCAACAGCTGTTCTTCAGTTGGTCAGCGGGTGTTTGCCCATTTTCTTGGGCGTGTGACAGGCCACATGATGTCAATGCACAAGCCGACGTCCATCACACTCCAACCTGCTGTGAGGGCTGACATGTTGTCATGCCTCTGGCCTCCACCAGGGGCCAGCAAATGCTGAGCCGTGAACCCACCCTCCCTCCCAGGAGATGGTGAGTGGTCATTGAACATTTAAGCCTTCACCCACCAGTGGCCCTCCAACACCCGTCTGTTCCCTAACCCTGGTCAGTGGTGTCACAGGCAGAAATCTAATTTAGGCAGTTAAATTATAGATAGGAAAAAACAAAGGTAGTCCACCTTAGCGGTGATGGTTCAGATTAATTCACATCTGAGTTCTAACAAGCAGAAAGACCAAGTAATTTGTAACTTGTGCATGTGGGGTGTGGGTGTTGAAGAAAGGGGATCATAGTGCTGTCACTATTGCCATCCCCCCAGAGGGATGTGGACTGCATTGTTGCTACTGCCATCACACCGAAGGGGTGGGGGCTGTAGTGCTTCTGCCATCACCACTGGTGGATGGTTAACGTAGTACTACTGTCGTCCCACCTGAGGGATGGGGGCCATAGTGCTGATACTGCCATCACACCTGAGGGATGGGGAATGTAGTACTGCTGCCATCACACCTGAGGGATGGGGGGCCATAGTGCTGATACTGCCATCACATCTAAGGAATGGTGAATGTAGTACTGCTGTCATCACACCTAAGGGGTGGGGGCCACAGTGCTGCTGCTTTTGTTACACCTGAGGGAGGGAGGCTGTAGTGCTGTTGCTGCTGCCATCACACAAGAGGGATGGGGGTTCATAGTGCTGTTGGTGCTGCCATTGCACCTGAGGGATGGGGCCGTAGTGCTGCTTCCATCACACCTTAGGGATGGGGCTGTAGTGTTGCTGCTGCCATCACATCTTGTACCTAAAATAACTTTAAATTGGTACAAGGATGGAAGGATGTGCAATAGTGGAGGTCAAAATTGTTAAAATGCATGTTAGCAGAGTTAAAAATTGTTAAATAAAGTATGCAAAACCAAACACCGGTAAAACCAGATTTTGACTTAGCAGACACTGGTGACAATATTGTTTTTTACAATGTACAAAACGGAATATGCCCTTTCTCAGTCCCGGTAAACCAGTGTCCCTTCTCAGATCCGAATATGTATAGACCTATAAGTCTAATTGATGCCTCACAAAAAATGTTTTGTAAAATCATACTCCAAAGACTCTTGAGCTGGTTATAGGAGAATGACATTTTGAGCGAATATCAAAGTAGTTTTAGGACAGGACGATCTACAGTTCAACACTGCTATGTATTATCACACTTAATATGGAAATATATTACGATTAAGAAAGCATAACTCTAAGCATGTTTTGTAGATCTGAGTGTGGCCTTTGATAGCATAAGTTGCACCATGTTATGGAAAAAAACTTATGAAATTAGCGCTCAATCCTGTATTATTGGATGTCTTAGTACATTTGTTTTCAGATACCTGGACAGTTGTGCCATATAATCAATATGGAAGTATAACATGATCAATTGTTACAAGTTGTGGAGTCTGTCAAGGGTGCCTGTTGGTTCCTACTTTATTTAATGTAGATATTTATATATATATATATATATATATATATATATATATATATATGTAATGAGTAGTACGTAGTGCTACCATAGTTAGGGTTGAGTAGCACTTTTAAGGTTAAAGGGTCAAATTTTGCACATTAATAACTTTGCCACTGTTCAACGGATTTGCCTGAAGTTTGGTATGCACAATTGGGCATGGTAGATCTTGGGATTTGCCAAGTTTTGTACCAGTCTGATATATATAGGTGCTGAGTTATTAAGCGACAACCAATTGCGCAATTACGCTTTATTGTGATTTCTTAGCTCTCACCTACAGGTCGCATGGTTTGCGCGACCGGTCCGTAAACTTTACGGAACATGCAGCCAGGGTCTCTGATGTGCCTTTTGAAGATTTTGTGATAAAATATCGAACAGTTCAAAAGTTATTCAAAAAAAAAGTTCCCATTATAAGTCAATGGGAAAAGTTAACAAAAAGTTCAACACTTTCGCAAATGCAGTTTTTACTTTTGCAAATGGCCCTTTTACTTTCAAAAATCCACCATTTTGTTTTCAGTTGGTGATCAGAAAAATGCTTGGCATTTAAATTTGGGACCCTCTAGCAACACAATTCTTTTTGTGTTTACCTAGTCGGAACCTGAGGATGCTAGGCATATCTTTATTTTGAGGTTAAACACCCTAGAAATATGTTTTTCAAGTTTCTGGAAAAAAGTACTTTCACAAAGTAGTGTCGCACTCACAAAAGTTTTGCAAATTTCTGCGAAAGCTTTCGCAAATTGCCACACTACTTTTCCAGGCTATGGCAAAATGACAGCAATTCTTTGCCACACTGCTGCAAAAGAATGGTTTTGTCTTTTGGGCTGAAATTTGGAGGTAACACAGCCAACATCTCACAGATGTGCCTTTCGGTATTTTGGTGAAAAAATATTACAGGGTGGCAAAGTTATAGCACTCCAAAGTTGACACTTTTTCCCCATAGGATAACATTATGGCATCCACCACATTACAGGAATCCTTTGCCACCCTGCTGCAAAATAACGGTTTGGTCTTTTTGGCTGAAATTTGGAGGGAAGAAAGCCAAACATCGCCCTGATGTGCCATTTGGTGGTTTGGTGAAAAAATATTACAGTGTGGCACAGTGACGGCACTCTGAAGTTAATGCTTTTTCCCACTGGATAACATTACTGCGCCTATTGAGCCTTTCGGGGCCCATATCTCAGAAACGGTGCGAGATACGGACTTTCATCACAAAAATGCTTAGCCCCCTAATTGGGGCTAAGTATAAAACTAGCCAAGAAAGTCATAATTCATATGAAATTTACATTTTTTTCTACGTCGTACGGTTCCTGAGATATAAGCAATTTAATATACCAAGTGCTCATTTTCTGCTCCAATGTCCATTGTTGGGGAAAAGAAGGGTGTGACCTTTCATTACTGTGCCAGTTAACATTTCCAGTTGTGTTTCTGTTACCATTTGTGGCACCTTTACCGTCTATGCTGCCGTGTGCGTTACGGTTTGCATTTTCGCTTGCGTTTGCGTTTGTGTGTCGTTTGGCATTATCGTTGCTGTTACCATTACCAGTTTTATTTGCAATTGTGGTACCATCCATGTGCGTTACGGTTTGCATTTTCATATGCACTTGCATTTCTGTTTCGTTTCTGTTTCCTTTGGCGTTATTTTTGCTGTTACTGTTATCATTTACGTTTACAATTGCGGTACCATGACCGTGCGCATAACGGTTTGCATTTCTGTACTCACTTGCATTTACATTTCTCTTTCCTTTGGTGTTATTGTTGCTGTTACCGTTACCATTTGCGTTAATAATTGCGGTTCTGTGACCATGCACGTTACGGTTTGCGTTTCTGTACGTGCCTCCATTCCCGTTTCCATTTCTGTTTCCTATGCCATTATTCTTCATGTTAACTTTACCATTTGTGTTTACTATTGTGGTACCATGACTGTGCATGTTACGGTTTGTGTTTACGTTTGCGCTTCCGTTCGAGATTCCGTCTAAGGTCCCTTTTGCATTCTTTTTGCTGTGACACTTAACATTTCCATTTAAAATATCACTGCCATCACTGTTCATGTTACCAGTTGTGTTTTCGTACATGCTTCAACGTCCGTTTGCATCACTGTTCGCTTTGGCGTCACTTTGCGCTTGCGTTTCTATTAACATTTCCTTTACCATTTATGTTTCCGTTACCATGTGTGCCACTGTTGGCACTTCTGTTTGTGTTGCTGTTCCTGTTACTATGTCACAAGACATCACGTGGCTGGAGCACGGGGCCCAAAGGGCCCCGTGATCCCGCCGCTACATTACTTTCACTATTTGTCGTCATCATTCTCAAAAAGAAGGTAAATTAGAGGCAAAAAACTCAGTTTAATGCATCAGTTAGGGTTGTTCCACAATGACAAAAGTGAGGAAATTTGGTTTTAGGGTTGAAAACCCCCCTTGGACTCCCCCAGCCAACCCCCCAACCAGCATCGGGGTGCACGTTGGGGTCGTCGGTCCTAACTCTCACCCCATTCTCCTATACCTCTGCTTCTTTACACATGTGATGGGGTTAGAGTTAGGGCAACAACCCCAATGCACACCCTGATGCCAGTTGGGGGTGGGCTGGGAGTCCAGAGAGGTTTCAACCCTAACACCAAATTTCCTCACTTTGTTGCTGTGGAACAACCCTAACTGATGCATTAAACAGAGTTTTTTGCCTCTGATATATATATATGTATATATATATACTAGAAGTTCTAGAAGACCCAGATTCCCATTCCCCTTGAGTTAATAACAGAAAGATCCCAAGTATGGTTTAATGCTGCTGATGTAGTCTTACTTTCTGCATCTTCAGAGGAAAGTAGATCGATTTGCAAATCTATGTAAGGAAAGCAGGCTAAGCATAAATGGGAAAAACAAAAATGGTTATTTTTGGCAGTAAGTCTAAGAAAACACCTAATCTCTTCATAGAGGGAGAAAAAAATTAGCACAGAGACATGTTATGACTGTCACAAACTCGTTCAGCTGGTCAGCCCTCTACTCCCAAAGTGTCAACCTCTGTGTATATGATTTATGGACAGTGAACAGAACAAGGTAACCCTCGTGTCTGTTTTGTGGGTTCAAGTCACCTTAGTCTCAAGTTCCGGAGGGATTCAAACTGATAACCTCTTATTAGCGTACCCAATTATCAGGCTCAGATAATTCTGTCTTCAGGGGGCCAGAAATCTTTGCCGACGGGCACCCAACCAGGTCTTTCAAATGAACCCTTAGAACTCTATGCAAGACTTTATAGAACTCTATCCATTTCCCAGTTTAGTATATCAGTAAGCCCATACACAGTGTTAACTGTAACCTTTAAAAGCACCACTTAAATAAAAAGAAATGTCAATGCACTCCAGGCAGTTTCCATTGTAAAATATATCTTTACTTTAAAATATCAACACAGAACAATAAATACAGAACAAAAATCCCAAACACATACAATCTTAAAAACAAAACAGGTTTTAAAGTACAAACTAAGCTCTCTTATCCACATAATACTTATCTCCCACAGTGCTGATGTTGTCCTTCTTCTCTCAGTCAGAAATAAAATAAAATGTGTCTCTCTAAGGCTTGCTCATTTGGATAAAAGTAGTCCTGAGCCGGCCTCCTCTCTGAGGTCATTAGACTCCGCCTTGGAGTATTAAAAGTTATATTTTACAGCACAGGATGTCCCAACAAGATTTAAAAAAAATGATAAGTGACATACTCAATTTCCTCTCCTCAGGTTAACTGGTCAGAACTGGTTTTTGTTCTACCACACACACACACACACACATAAACAGTTTCTGTGATGTCCTTCCAAAGCATCCTGGGAATGTGTATTGGACCTTCCAAATTCATCTGGATCCTTGTTATCTACACATCAAAGGTATTTCTGATGTAATTCAAGGTCTCCCTGAGACACCCCTCTCAACACAGGTTCTTCCTGGCAACTATTGCAAGTCAAAGTATCTCCCTGAGGGTATTATAAAGTGAATACTTTTGTTCCTGCCTTCAAAGAAAATTTAACAAAGAAATTGCATTTTAAATAGCTGCAGATTTAGCTATGTCCTGTTCTTTGAACTTATCCCTGGTTTTTTTTGGATGTGTCAGTTCAGCAAGACTGTGGGTCTTCTGACTGCCCTTCCCTTACATAAATTATATTTAATACAAAAAATATTCGCTACATGGATCAGAATCAGTTGTCCAAGTGTGACAATTCCTCCTCACCTAGACTGAATTTGGGGGATCTATCCCCTACATGGGATGAGCTTCCCAAATCAGTTCATTCCTCATACACACGGGACAAACCATCTGAGTTCTGATTCTTGGCTCTAGCCCTATGTACGATTTTCAAATCATATCCTTGTAAAGCAAGAATCTGTCTGAGCAGTCTGCCATTGTTTTTCCCCATCTGCGTCAGCCAAACCAGGGGGTTTTGGTCAGTCTGCACCACAGAAGGCTGCCCATACAAGTATGGCTCCAACTTCTTTAGGGCCCACACTATGGCAAGACACTCCTTTTCCATAGTGGAGTATGCTTGCTCCTTGGGAAGCAGTTTTTTACTCAGGTAGGCAATGGGGTGGTCCCTCTCTTTGCTGGATGTCTGGCTTAGTACTGACCCAATACCCATGTCTGAGGCATCCATCTGAACTATAAAAGTTTTGCTATAGTCTGGACTTGTCAAAACAGGAGCACTGCACAGTGCCTCCTTCAGTTTGGTAAAGGCTTCCCACAGGCTGGACCCCAGGTGATTTTCCTTGGCATTTTTTTCTTTGTCAGGTCAGATAGGTGAGCAGCCAGGGCACTGTAATTAGGTACACACTTTCTGTAGTAGCCTGCTGTCCCTAGAAAGCTCCTGACCTGTTTCTGGGTTTCTGGTCTGGGCTACACTGGGATCACCTCTATCTTTATTTGGCAAGGACAGAGCTGTCCTTGGCCTAAAACATGCCTGAGGTATGACACTTCTCCCATGGCTACCTGGCACTTCTCGGCTTTGACAGTGAGCCCAGTCCTCTGTATTCTGCCCAGTACTTCCCTAAGGTGTGAAAGGTGTTCCTCCCAGCTGGTACTGAAGATGGCAATGTCATCCAGGTACGCCACAGCGTACTCCTCAGCACTATTTAACACCTGGTTCACCAAACTTTGGAAAGTGGCTGGGGCGTTCTTCATTCTGAAAGGCATTACTTTGAACTCAAATAAGCCTATCGGAGTGAGGAAGGCCGACCTCTCCCTAGCTCTGTCCGTCAACCCTACCTGCCAAAACCCCTTTGTCAGGTCAATGGTCGTAAGGTAGGTCACCCCCCCAACTTGTCCAGGAGTTCGTCCGTCCGGGGCATTGGGTGGGCATCTGACTTCGTGACTGCATTCAGTCCATGATAGTCTACACAGAAATGAGTTGAGCCATCTGGCTTGGGTACAAGGACTACAGGTGAGGCCCAGGGACTGTGGGATCTCTGGATTACCCCTAAATCCAGCATCTCCTCCACTTCCCTCCTAATGTCCTTTTGGACAGCCTCTGACACCTGATATGCTGTCCGCCGTATGGGCGTCTGTGTCCCTGTCTTCATATTGTGTGTCACTAAGGGGGTTGGTCCAGGTTTGACGCTAAAGAAGGGGGCAAAGTCTGCTAAAACCTCCATCACTTTCTGGATCTGGTCCAGGTTCAGCTGGGGAGACAATTTTACTGCCTTCACAGAGGACTCCCGCTTACTTTCCTCCAGCAAGTCCAGAAGGGGGTCTCCTTCGTCCGTCCCCTCCCCATGACTACACACTGCAAACACCATGTCAGCCTTATTTGCATATGGCTTCATCATGTTAACATGGTACATCCTTTCCGTCTGTCTACAGTCAGGTAACTCCAAAATATAGTTTACATCATTTACCTTCCTAACCACTTTGTACGGTCCTGCCCACTCAGCTTGCAGCTTGTCTTTCCAGACCGGAATAAGGACCATGACTTCCTGACCCACCATGTACAAGCGAGCTCTGGCTCTGCGGTCATACCATTTGTTTTGTTTCTGTTGGGCAGCTGCCAGGTTGCTCTGGGCTATCCCCATAAGCTCCTTTAGCCTTTCCCTAAACCTTAGGATGTAATCCACTATGGGAGTTCCCTGGGTGGTGTGCTTGCCTTCCCAGTCCTCTCTGATCAAGTCTAGGGGCCCATGTACCCGGCATCCATACAAGAGTTAGAAGGGGGAAAATTCTGTCAACTCTTGGGGCACCTCCCTGTATATGAACAACAGGTGGGGAAGGTATTTCTCCCAGTCCCTCCCATGCTGTTCAGCAAATGCCCGGAGCATTGACTTTAGGGTACCATTGAAGCATTCCACAAGCCCATTGGCTTATGGGTGATACGGTGTCATGCATCTCTGCATCACCCCACACTTCTTCCATAAACATTTCATTAGGTCCGACATGAAGGAACCCCCTCGATTGGTGATTACCTCCTGTGGAAACCCAACACGGGAGAAAATCCCAAGCAAGGCATCTGCCACTATGTCTGTCCTCAGAGAGGATAGGGTGACTGCCTCTGGGTACCGGGTGGCATAATCCACCACAGTCAGGATAAATCTCTTCCCTGAGGAGCTGGGGGTATTTAAAGGCCCCACAATATCCATTCCCACCCTCTGGAATGGCTCCTCCACTATGGGCAATGGAATCAGGGCGGCTTGGGTTTTCTTGCCCACCTTTCCTATTTCTTGGCTCCGGTGACAAGACCTGCACTACTCCTTCACCTGCTGGGTGAAGTTAGGCCAGTAGAAATTTTGGGCCAACCGCTGCATTGTGCGTGTGATTCCCAGATGACCAGACAAGGGAATATCATGGCAACCTTAAGCAACTGCTCACGATATCCCTGGGGAACGACAAGCTGCCTACCTATCATCCCTCCCTCGGTCTGTACTGCCTGGGTATACATAAGTCCATCTTCCCAAAAAACCTTATGTCTGCTGTCACCTCCCTGTGCACCATCCGAGTCTGCCCAAGCCCTCAGCTTCTCTAAACTAGGGTCACTTCTCTGAGTAGCTGTGAACCCCTCATACCTTCCAAAGACATGGGACAGGTCCCCTTCAGTCACTAAACTAGAGTCTCTAGCACTAGCGTCAGGGCCCTTAGGATCACTGTCAACCCCATCCCTCTGACAAGAGATTGCCCCTTCCTCTTTGGAGTAACCCTCTGTAACTATGTGGTTACTTGATACTGGGGAAATTTCTATCCTTTTTTTATCAGTCTCCCCCTCTGGAGACACAGGCTGGGGAACCAGCCTCTCAGTATCTTCCCCAATGGCTTCTGGGGGGCTCAGGGAATTACAATTATCCCTGGCCGCTTCGCTATGGGTAAATGCACATACCACCCCCTGCTGGAGACTGTTACCCAGGATCACATCCACAGCTAATGTGTTGGCTACAGCCACCTGTTGCACAGTTCCCCCTGTTTCACCCCAGTCAAGGAGAACACTAGCGAGTGGTAATGTTTTCTCTTCACCAGTAAACCCTTGTACAGTTACATATTTATTGGGTATAAGCTGACCAGGCTGTACCAGATCCCCCCCTTATCAATGTCAGGGATGCCCCTGTGTCCCTTAACCCCTGCGTCTGTATGCCATTTACCATGACTGGGTGCATGTGTTCCCTCATCTTCCCTGGCATGCTTCTAGGGACACACAAATGACCCACTTCCTTTCTGGTACTACTTTGCATATTATTGCTTGCCCTTCTTGGACACTGTCTGGCAATGTGCCCAGTTTCTTTACATAACCAACAAACATTTCTTACTTCAGAGAAACATTTTCTTTGAAACCTGGGGCTAACTGGTTTCGGTGGAAGCAGTGAGGGTTTTAGCTGCCCTGAAGGCACGCTTTTCCCTTTCTGCGCTGCCACACTCGCTCCATTCACTCTCAGAGCAGGTCTGCTCTTGGCATAGCGGTCCCAGAGTTCGGCATCCTCTTGCACTGTTTTTGGATCTCGGTCCTCTAGCCAGGTTTTTAACTCTGCTGGGCAAGCCCAATAAAACTGTTCTAACAAAATCACATTTTCAATTTTATCAACAGAGGCTGCCTCAATTATCCTTCCCAACGTTTTAAAAACTGACTTTGTTTTGTGGCTAGCTCCTCATAGGTCATACTAGGGCTTCTCCTGAGCTTACGGAATTTAGCTCTGTATGATTCAGCAGTTAATTCAAACTCTTTTAACAGTGCAGCTTTTAACTTTCTGTAATCATCACTGTCTTCATTGTTCATTTGACCTATGCATCCCAAGCTTTTCCGGTAAGTAGCAGGGATAGCTGGAAGCTCCAGGACTCTCTAGGAATTTTAGCCTGAATACAAACTTTTCTAAAAGAATTTAAAAAGGCATCCATGTCCTCCCCCTTCCTTAAACTCAGCTATTAATTTGGAGTTCAATTTGTAACCCAGTCCTGCAGTCCCAGTTAAACCCAAGCCACTTACCTGCCCTGGTGCTGCTGGTTGGAGTCATAGCTTCTCCAGTTCATGTCGCCACTGGCGCTCCTCTCTCCTGTCCTCTGCCTCTCTGCATTCTCACTCTTTCTTCTCCTCTGTAGCTTGCTGGCATTCACGCTCCTCATGGTCTGCCTCTCACTGTTCCCTTTCTCTCCTCTCCTGGGAATCCAGCTCCATCTTGCACAACTCAAGTTGCAACCTGAGAACTTCCAGATTCAGGATACTGGTGACTTGTCCCTGCTGCTGTGGCCCTTCACTGACAGTGGCCCTGCTGTTCTCCTCATCGGCTCAGGACCCCTCACTGGCCGCTAGCCCTTCCACACTTGAGGTTTGGTCCCCTTCAGTCACAGTCTGTGACTTGCTGCTCTGGGTATCTGCTACCATCAGAGCCTCTATGAGGTTCTGCTTACTGGCTTTCACCCCAAATGGGACTCCCCTGTCCCCGAACAACTGTTTTAAGAAATCTACAGTGTGCCTGCTGTAGTCGGAAGCCATTTTCTTCTTCCCTCACTACTAAAACTATTCTGACTGGCACTTCAGAGAAAAGAAAAATAAAATGGGTGGGAACTTAACCTTAAGTCAATGGATATAGTTCTGTTTCCTTTTGAAATAAAACACTGCCTTTCTTTTTTTTTTTCAATTGAGCTAAACGGTCTCAAGCAAACACACTGAACAATGAAGCTTATACCACCAAACTTTTTATGCCACCGCTGCCAACCAGTCTGTCACAAACTCACTCAGCTGGTCAGCCCTCTACTCCCAAAGTGCCAACCTCCAAGCATATGATTTGTGGACAGTGAACAGAACAAGGTAACCCTCTTGTCTGTTTTGTGGGTTCAAGTCACCTTAGTCTCAAGTTCTGGAGGGATTCAAACTGATAACCTCTTGTTAGCGTACCCAATTATCAGGCTCAGATAATTCTGTCTTCGGGGGGCCAGATATTGTTGCCTATGGGCACCCAACCATGTCTTTCAAATGAACCCTTAGAACTCTATTCAAGAATTTAGAGAACTCTATCCAATTCCCAGTTTGGTATATCAATAAGCCCATACACAGTGTTAACTGTAACCTTTAAAAGCTCCACTTAAATAAAAAGAAATGTCAAGGCACTCCAGGCAGTTTCCGTTGTAAAATATATCTTTACTTTAAAATATCAAAACAGAACAATAAATGCAGAACAAATATCCCAAACACATACAATCTTAAAAACAAAACAGGTTTTTAAAGTACAAACTAAGCTCTCTTATCCACATAATACTTATCTCCTACAGTGCTGATGTTGTCCTTCTTCTCTCAGTCAAAAATAAAATAAAATGCATCTCTCTAAGGCTTGCTCAGTTGGATAAAAGCAGTCCTGAGCCGGCCTCCTCTCTGAGGTCATTAGACTCCGCCTTGGAGTATTAAACATTATATTTTACAGCATAGGATGTCCCAACAAGATTTTAAAAAAATAAGTGACATATTCAATTTCCTCTCCTCAGGTTAACTGCTCAGAACTGGTTTTTGTTCAGCCACACACACACACATAAACAGTTTCTGTGATGTCCTTCCAAAGCATCCTGGGAATGTGTATTGGACCTTCCAAATTCGTCTGGATCCTTGTTATCTACACATCAAAGGTCTTTCTGATGTAATTCAAGGCCTCCCTGAGACAGCCCTCCCAACACAAGTTCTTCCTGGCAACTATTGCAAGTCAAAGTATCTCCCTGAGAGCATTATAAAGTGGATACTTTGGTTCCTGCTTCAAAGAAAATTTAACAAAGAAATTGCATTTAAATAGCTGCAGATTTAGCTATGTCCTGTTCTTTGAACTTACCCCTGGGTTTTTTTGGATGTGTCAGTTCAGCAAGACTGTAGGTCTTCTGACTGCCCTTCCCTTACATAAATTATATGTAATACAAAAAAAATTTGATACATGGATCAGAATCAGTGGTCCAAGTGTGACAATGACTACCTGTGGTTAGACGCAGTGACATTTTTTCCTGGAAACCTCATTTTCTATACATTCAAGCTAAATTAAAAACAGCTGTAGGTGCCTTTAAAAGCTTTCATTTACACCTTGCTAGAGGCTCAGTTATAGGTGCTATGAGAGTGATTAATGCAAACATTAAAACCAGCATACATTATGCAGCTGAGATCTGGGCTCCAGCTGGGGCAAGACCTCAAAATTATTCTAAATTAATATTATAGGTGCCTCCTGGTGGTAACCCAGTCAGTTCCTGCTGAGTTATTAAGACTAGAATTTAAACAATATACACTTGAAACTATGATACATGAAAGACAATTGTCCCTAGTTACGCTGTTTCAATTGGCAGAGTATCGATTATCAAGACATTGTACAGAATAAGAAATGGTGTATT
The DNA here is from genome assembly GCA_016271365.2 of Neoceratodus forsteri. Lineage (NCBI taxonomy): Eukaryota > Metazoa > Chordata > Ceratodontiformes > Ceratodontidae > Neoceratodus > Neoceratodus forsteri. The sequence continues at coordinate 708,054,563 of CM057455.1, forward strand.
CATTCAACAAAGGAGTTCTTATCCCCCAATACGGAATTAATTTAAAAAGTTTTATTCCCTATGGGATTGGGTCATATACTATTTGAAATATACTTAAAACTAAAGGAAGAAATAACTAGTTTGGTGAAACAGAGTTCAAGGGACATAGCAATAATAAAGGATTTTCAACATTTGAAGATCTTTAAACATTTCAGATGGTATAAACAAGTCAAAACAGAATACTAAATAGAGCCATGCCTAAGAATTATATCTGATCCATAAAAAGATGACTGTATACTAAATACAGAATGGAACTGTATGATGCAAATTATATCCTGTTCAATCAAAAAGAAAGGGAATTAATAACTTCTTGTGCAGATGTGGGACCAACTGTGAGAATGATGTAAAGCATGTCTTATTGCTATGTCCAATGTACACTAAAAGAAGGGCTGAATGGCTAGGTCCTTTATTAAAGGATTTTGTCTTCCCCCTGACCAAATCATAAATATTTTGATGAATACTGGAGAGTATAGAGTAATGCACAATGTTTGTGGTTTCTTAGCAACACTGTATTTCAATGGGACTATGCAGCTTGGAATGGTGTTATGCTTTTGTAACTTGGATAATCTTTGGCTGTTCACCTCTCTATCTGTGGGTTATTCCACCCTGTAGGGGTATGAAGGTAAGTAACCCTAGAAGAGGGTTCCACCCTAGAGGTGCCACAGTAATGATTCCCTTGGCTAAGGGTACGCTAGGCAGAAGCCCATGGCAGAGATAGATGACCAGTGGGAGGAGGAGGGGAGGATGGTGAGTCAACAAAAAAAGATTGAGGAAACAGTTAGAAGGAGTGGCCTTTTATGGCCTGAGCAGGGGTGTGTGGTTAGTTGCTCCATCCCATTGAACTACAGGCATAGCCTTCCAATTCAATGGGGCTATGCAACTTGGTATGATGTTATGCTTGTGTAACTTAGATAATCTTTGGCTGTTCATCTCTCCATCTGTGGGATATACCATCCTGTAGGGATATGAAGGCAAGGAACCCTAGAAGAGGGTTTCTCCCATAGAGGTGCCATGGGAATGATTCCCTTGGCTAAAGGTACCTTAGTAAGGAGCCCAAAAAGAGTGTTGAGCAGTGCATATAAGGTTGCAGAATGCTTATCTGAATCAAAGACCTGTAGTTAGGTTGGTATGTGGTATGGACAGGAGCTTGAGTAGACTAGGCAGGAGATAACGGATGAATAGTGACCCACTCATAGGCCTGAATATAAGGCACAGAGGCATGACTTCCTAACAAGAGAGGGGACAGCTACCGGGGAGAGAGGGAATAGCTACAGGGCCACCATCCAACTTCATCCAACAGCGGAAACCTGACTACATAACCTGGGGAATATTACTACACTTATGTAAGTATTATGACCATTGGCTAGGTAGAGAGGAAAACTCCCTTTGAGGAGGAAACCTCTGTGGATCCAAGGCCTAGGTCATCTTCCCTCCAGGCTTCAGGACATTTTGGTTTCAGGATGGCTTTGCTACTGCAATTTAGGAGGCCAATCCAGGGGTAGATTTTCAATTTAGGTGAACACTCTCACTCTATCCCTCTAACGGGAATGCCGTGAAGGGTTGCGAGCGATCTCTGCAATGTGAGGTATGCTGCGCATTGTACCTCCTCGAAGGCATGAGGAGGAGAGTAACGACCACCGAGGCATTCAGTCAACCTACAGAACTAAGAACAAACTGGGTGAACCCGAGGCAGTCATAGGGAGAATAATTTAAAGGGTGCCTCCGAACCCACTCGGGCAACTAAAGGGGCCCCACTAGTGAGCCCCATCCCTCACTGCTGAAGTCTTAATTTCCACATCTAGAGGTGCTGTTGGTACGGTTGATGAGTGAAGGTCCATCCAGGGCAAGGACATTCCCACTATGGCCCAGATGAGAAGGACCCTGTTCCAAGTTTCAAATGCTCGAGATGTGGATTTTGTGGGTGCAGCATGAGACTGTTGGCCACAGGCTAGCCTTGAGCAATGGAAGTAATAGACATGGATGGCATATCTCTAAGTGGAGAGAAGTAAAGTCAAGATATAGCATGGGACCCACACAAGGGTCATGCTCAGATATTCGATCATGATGATTAGACTTTCACGTAGGTCAGACTGAGTAATGGGGATGCTGGCATGGGTCTAGATAAGGCAGATAGCAATTAGTAACCACAGGAGTGCATGCCAACCAGGTCCATTAAAAAGCCCATTTAAGAGTGATTTGAAACATTATGAGTGAGAGAGGTGGTAACAGCTGGGCGACGCCCGCAGCCGATGATGAGTTAGGAGGAGGTTGCAAAGTCATTATGTGAAGAGTGAAGAAGTGAGGTTCAAGAATGAATAGACTTGCTATGCTGATTGCATTACTGCCATGAGGCTGATATGCACATGCTTACTGGTAGTGCCAGAGGCTACTGCGAGTGGTAGTAGGAGGGCAATATGTAGCAGTAGTAGAAAGCTGGGGAGAACCAATGACTGAGTAATTGCATGACACTTATAAAGCTGCTCCATTACCAAAGGCTACAGTATCCACTGTGACAAAGCAGTCCCCCACCATAGGGAAAAGAGAGAAGCCACAAACTATGCAGCAGGACACCAGCTAGCCTATTAAACAGTTAAGATAAATAAAATGAGTCAGTGATTCAGCAGCGAGATAAAATAATTGATTCAAAGCCAGCAGCTGTAGCTGAGCTGGTATGCTGAAAATCGTAGAACAGAAAATGAGCGATTGTAGCTTTAATAGCTGAGATAACTGACAACTAGAGTACTGTGGCACAAGGGGCATCAGGCCGAGCATGGAGAGCCCAAAAGAAAGAACAAAAACAAAGAGCCAAGGGGAGCTAGCAAATGAAGCTGGATGAAAGGAACAGGATGGAGGGGAACAGGCCAGGATGCAAACCAGGGACAAGCTGGATGGGAAGGTTTGCAATGTTGTGATGTTGTCAGTCAGGGACATAGTAATGTGAGCCAGTCAGCGTTATGAAGGGAGAACCCGAACAAGATTGGGAAAGGAGCAGGGAAATGCAGGCACAGGACAGGAGACACAGGACACACAGGACAGAGCCCAGGAGGTGCACCCAGAAGGCAAGAGCAGTGCACAAGGACAGAGGCAGAGCAACAGAGCACCACAAAGGTATGGAGATTGGAAAGGAGGGAGGGCAGAGATGACACAATGCAAGTGGGACACAGGATGAGGCAGCTGCAGTGAGCAGCAGTCAAGACAAGAATACAAAGAAGCAGAAGGGGACAGAGAAGCAGCAGAAATGGGAAGGAGTGGGTGGGCAGGAAGGGATGGGCAAACAGCCACAAGGAAGTGGCAACTACGAGGGAGCAGGAGAACAAATAAAGCAGTGGAGCAAGCAGCAGAGCGGCGGACACCAAAGAAAACACAAACAGAGAAGCAGCCAGGTGGCCAGAGACAGCAGAAGACTGGACAGTGAAGGAAAATGGGGTGAAGCTCAGGAAATGGAAGGGGAAAAGGAGGAGGGCAGAGCCTTTGGCTGCAATGGAAAAAATGAAAATGATTGAGGAAACAGAAACAGTTAGAAGCAGTGGCCTTTTATGGCTTAAGTGGGAGCGTGGTTAGTTGTTCTGCCCCATTGAACTACAGGCATAGCCTTCCAATTATGAGCAATGTGTTAGTACAATTCACTATATATATTACAAGACAAGCAATTACTACTGAGATTTTAAATGTTAAAAGGATTGCTAGAGAGAAGAGTTGTGCAAAGATTTAATATGTATGGAATCTATTTATTATATGTACTAGAACATGAAGCAGTGCATATGTATGATTTCATTGCTGTTAAATTGCAAAGGCTTATAGCCGACCAAATAAAATTTGATGATGATGATGATGAAAAAATACTAAATCTTGGCTTCTTCTCTAACAACTAACAGTGGGTCTAGGTGGCACCTATATGATAATTTAAGCATTAATATAAATTATTCATAGGAGCTGTGCTTGCCAGCCACTTGGAACTTTCATGCCTTTCTGGCGCTCTGGGCTTTGCAGTCAATCATAGAAACAGAAACATAGACTTTGACGGCAGATAAGGACCGCTTGGCCCACCTAGTCTGCCATTTCCCTACCTGCAGGATAAGCTACAGATCCTAGTTAACCAACACCCTATTTCTTCCTAACCCCCACAAGAATTGCCTTATGTCTGTCCCATGCATTCTTGAATTCTCCTACAGTTTTAGACCCCACAACCTCCTTAGGAAGGCTGTTCCATGTGTCCACCACCCTCTCTGTGAAAAAATATTTCCTCACATTGCCCCTGAGCCTTCCCCCTTCTTTCTTCAAATTGTGTCCCCTTGTTCTTGCACATCTCTTTTTCTGAAAGATGCTACCCTCTTGGACTTTGTTTATTCCACTGGGATACTTAAAAGTTTCTATCATGTCTCCCCTCTCACTCCTTTCCTCAAGGGTATACATATTAAGCTCCTTTAGTCTCTCCTCATATGGCTTCTCTTGCAGACCCTGCACCATTTTAGATGCCCTCCTCTGGACTGCCTCCATCCTGTCTATGTCCTTGCAGATATGGGGTCTCCAGAACTGGATGCAGTACTCCAGATGGGGTCTCACCAACTGTCTGTACAGAGAGATAACTTCTTGTTTTCTGCTGGTGATGCCTCTTCCTATACATCCCAATATCTCCCCAGCCCTCCCTACTGCCTTCTCAAATTGCTTGCTAATCTTAAGGTCATCTGATTACCCCCGGTCCTTTCCATTTTGGTTGTTGTTACTACCTCCCACCATAGTGTAATCTTCCCCTGGGTTTTTGTTTCCCGTGTGCATTATTATGGACTTCTTTGCATTGAATCCAAGCTGCCATACTTCTGACCATTCCTCCAATCTTACCAAGTCCCTTCTCATCCTATCCACGCCTCCTTGTGTATCAACCCTGTAGTAGATCTTTGTGTCATCTGCAAAGAGGCATACTTTTCCTTCTAGTCCCTCTGCAATATCACTTATAAAGACATTAAAAAGGACTGGACCCAGTACTGAACCCTGTGGTACCCCATTAGTAACTGCTCTTTCTTCACAGTGGACTCCATTTACAATTGCCTTATGTGTCTTGTTGTCCAGCCAATATTTTACCCAGGCTAGCACCCTGAGACCCACTCCCAGGCTAGTTAATTTGATTATTAATCTTTTGTGTGGGACTGTGTCAAATGCCTTGCTAAAGTCTAGGTAGGCCATGTCCACAGCCCTTCTCTGGTCTACTACTTTGGTCACCCAGTCAAAGAAATCAATTAGATTCATCTGACATGACCTTCCCGCTGTGAATCCATGCTACCTTGGGTCCTGTGCCCCACTGGCCTCTAGGTACTCAACAATTCTTTACTTCAGAAGTGATTCCATCATTTTCCCTACCACTGAGGTCAAACTGACAGGTCTGTAGTTTCCTGCCTCTGTCCTGCTCCCACTTTTGTGAAGGGGAATCATATCCACCTTCCTCCAGTCCTCAGGTACCACACTATCCTCCCATGATTTGTTTAAAAGGGTAGTCAGTGGTGTCATAGTCCTCCACTTAATTATTTTAGAATTCTGAGGTGAATTCCTTCAGGCCCCATTGCTTTGTCCACCTTCAGTTTTAGGAGTTCTTTCAGAACCCTTTCTTCTGTGAAAGGACTGGGATCGACCCCTTATCCAGAGTGCTTTTGTTGCTTGGATTAGGCACCTCCCCCTCATCCTCTTTTGTGAATACTGAGCAGAAGTATTTGTTCAGTATCCCTGCTTTTTCACTGTCCCTCTCTGCCCACCCACCGTCCATTCTATTCAGCCTCACTGTCCCTCCCTTTGTCTTTCTACACTTGCTGATGTACCTATAAAAGGTTTTATTCCCCTTCTTAACCAAATTGGCTATCTTTTCCTCAGTTTGGTCCTTTGCTATTCTGACTTCCCTCCCTGCTTCCTTCTACCTTAACTGGTACAGTTCTTTGTCATGCTCCTTCTGTGTTTCCTTATACTTCCTAAATGCTATATTCTTCTCCATAATCTTCCCCGCCATCTCTTTTGAGAACCATGGTGGCTTTTTCTTTTGTTTTGATTTGTTAATTTGCTTCACACAAAGGCTTGTTGCTTCTGTGATGGCAGTTTTTATGTTTCCCCCATTACTGCTCCTCCCCTCCTTCTAGCCTGTTTGCTAATACTTTTCTAAGGCACTCCCCCATCTTGCCAAAGTCAGCCCTCCTGAAGTCCAGTACCCTCACTTTTGTATGGCTTGACTCTGTAGCTGAGTTTATCTTGAACCACACTGTTTGGTGGTCACTTGTTCCCAGATGGCTACCCAATTCTACATCTGAGATCCTCTCACTGTCCCCATTTGAGAGTACAAGGTCTAAGACTGCTCCCTCATGAGTGGGTTCCAAAACTAGCTGTCTGAGATATGCCACCTGTAGGGCATTGAGAATGGCCCTGCTCTTGGATGTGGCTGCAGCAAAGGTGCTCCAGCTAACATATGGCATAATCAGGTTACCCCATCAACAGTATCTTCCCTTTCTCTGCTATCCTAAGGATGCCTTCTATCATATCCTTGTCCATTCCCTCCCCCCTGACATGGGGGTCTGTATACAACCCCTGTGCGGACTGTGGTGCCATTTCCAATCTCTAAGGTGACCCACAGTGCCTCCTCTCCTCCCTGTTTACTTTTTTGTTCCATTGCTTTTATCCCTTCCCTTACATAGAGAGCTACTCCTCCCCCTCTTCTACCCTCCCTGTCTCTCCTGTAGGTCGTGTACCCTGGTGTGGTAACATCCCAGTCATGCTGTCTGTGTACCATGTTTCTGTGACTGCTATACTATCCTGGCATCACTCTTCCATTAAGGCCACCAGTTCAGGGAGCTTGTTGCCCAGACTATGGGCATTGGTACTCATTAGCCTCCATTTTTTGATGGCCTTACCCCTTTTTGCCCCATCTCTGTTCTTATTGCCTTTGTCATTTTCTCCATTTACCTCTGACCTTCTCCCTATTAACATCTCTATCTTGGTGTTTACCTCACTTACTACCCTGCTTTTTTTTTGGGGGGGGGCTAGGATTTCCCTTCTCATTTCTAGTGCCTTCCCCCTTGGCTAGTTTAAATGCTTGCCAATGAAGCATTAAACCTATCACCTAGGATCCTGGTTCCCCTCCTGGACAGATGCAGAACATCATGCCAGTATAGGCCTGCATCACTTCAGGTGGACCCCCAGTCCCGAATCAAGCAGGTTAGCAAGAGGAAAAGGAAGAGGAGACCATTATGGTTTTCCAAAGAGGTAGCAAAGAAAGTGAAAGCCAAAAAGATTGCATTCAGGCAATACAAAAAGACACAGGCAGAAGGGGATAGGGAGAAGTACCAGGAGAAGCAAAGGGAGGCAGGGAGGTCAGTAAGGGAAGCCAAAGCTCAGACAGAAGAACACATTGCAAAATCAGTGGGTAGAGGGGACAAAACCTTTACAGGTACATAAGTGAAAAAAGAAAGACAAAGGGAGGGATAGTGAGACTGAAGGGGGAGGATGGGGGCCCATGGAGGATGACAACAGTAAAGCTGACATATTGAACAGGTATTTCTGCTCAGTCTTTACTGAGGAAGAGGAGGGTAATGGGTCTGAAGGGAGTACAAGGGGTGAGAATGGTGCAGAAATGGACACAAGTCCCTTTACACGAGAAAGGGTCCTGAAGGAACTGGAAGTAATAAGAGTTGATAAAGCAGTGGGGCCAGATGGGTGCTTCCAGGGTCCTTAAAGAACTAAGAGAGGTGGTGGCTGAACCTCTGGCTATCCTGTTTAGCCAATCACTGGAAACAGGGAGGTGCCCAAAGACTGGAGGACAGCAGATGTAGTCCCCTTATACAAAAGTGGGAACAAAGAGGAAGCAGGGAACTACAGACCAGTCAGCCTCACCTCGGGTAGTGGGAAGATCATGGAAGCACTACTGAAGGAGAGATTGGTGGAACATCTGGCTGTCAATGGACTACAGGACCCAAGGCAGCATGGTTTCACCAGGGGGAGGTCATGTCAGACCAACCTCGTGGAATTTTTTGACTGGGTGACTAGGGAGGTGGATCAGGGGAGGGCAGTGGACATGGCCTATCTGGACTTCAGCAAAGCCTTAGACACTGTGCCACATAGAAGACTATTACACAAACTGGGGAATATGGGTGTGGGCAGTACAGTAGTGTGGTGGGTAGGTAACTGGCTGGGTGGCAGGACACAGAGGGTGGTGGTAAATGGCTGTCACTCCACAGAGGGAAGAGTGACCAGTGGGGTACCACAGGGATCAGTGCTGGGACCGGTCCTATTCAACATCTTCATCAGTGACATTGCACAGGACCCAGAAGGCAGAATTTCACTGTTCGCTGATGACACAAAGCTCTGTAACAGAGTAGACACACCAGAGGGTGTAGACAGAATGAGAAGGGACCTGCAGAAACTTGAAGAATGGTCAGGGGTTTGGCAGTTAAAATTCAGTGCAAGGAAGTGCAAGATAATGCATATGGGGCACAAAAACCCTGGTCCAATATATCAGTTGGGGGGTGAGGATATAACATGCACCAAGCAGGAAAGGGATCTTGGGGTTATCATCTCTGATGACCTCAAGGTAGGGAAACAGTGTGACAAGCAGCAGGTAAAGCAAAAAGGATGCTGGGATGTATAGGCAGGGGCATCACCAGCAGGAAAAGGGAGGTCATAATTCCACTATACAAGACACTAGTGAGGCCCCACCTGGAGTACAGTGTACAGTTCTGAGACCATACCTACGTAAGGACATAGACAGGGTAGATAAGGTTCAGAGGAGGGCAACAAAGATGGTGCATGGATTGCATCACAAGTCCTATGAAGACAGGTTGAAGGAACTGAACATGTACTCCCTGGAGGAGAGGAGGGAGAGAGGGGATATGATAGAGACATACAAGTATCTTACAGGGAGGAACAGGGTGCAGGAATACACTATTTTAAGTGAAAAAGATGTTTCAGGACTAGAGGGCATGGGATGAAGTTGGAGGGAGGACAATTCAGAGGAAACATGAGGAAGAATTTCTTCACAGAACGGGTGGTGGACAAGTGGAACACCCTGCCAGAGGAAGTGGTGGGGGCTGAAACAATCACGGGATTTAAGAATGCATGGGATAGACATAAAGGAATTCTGGAGGTTAGGGGTAAGGGGCAACAGACTTCTAGGAAAATAAACTGAACTTACAAGCTCAAATGGGCAGACTGGGTGGGCCATAGGCCCTTATCTGCCGACACTGTCTATGTATCTATGTATCTATGTAAGCCAAATCCCTGAGCTCTACACCAGTTTTTTAACCACTGATTGAATCCCATGGTGTGGAGCACCTTAGCCTCACCCTTGCCATAGACAGGCAGCACCTCCAAGAAGGTTACCGTGCATGCTACTTGTCTAAGACTCCTCCTCAACTCCACAAACTCTTCCTGCACTGCTCTGATCCCTTTCTCAGCCAGGTCATTTGTTCCTAGGTGGACAATGGCATCCAGCTCCCTCCCATAGTGCCTGCTGGGGTAAGAAAGGACATCCCCAGGACTAAGTAGCTCATGACAATGAGCTTAGAACATCTTGGCTATTCAGGCCCTCATCCTCTCTTATGGATGGAGCTACCGATGGAGCTACCAGATTGCTGTTTGGAGTCATAAGGGAAGCTATGTGAATTCCCCCCCCCCCACAACTCTGCTTGCCAGTCACTTGAAACTTCCATGCATGTGGTGGCCAGGATTGTCCCAGGACAAAATATCCCACAATGGTGGGCTTGGAGAATCTTGACCAGTTGAGCCCTCTACACTGTCATGGCTGGTGCTGCCAGCTTGTTGCTTGGGGTCATGAGTAAGAACAGAGTGAAACCTTTTGCCTCTGCAACTCCACTTGTTAGCCATATAGCACTGTTATGCCTTTCCGGTGCTCTGGTCATTGCAGGCAATCAGCCACCTGCAGGGGCAAGGACTGCATGTATGAAGCAGCCTACATAAGTGTGCTCAGATTATCTTGGCCTGTTGGACCTTCCCATTGTCATGGCCAGAGCCACCAGATTGCCATTCAAGGCCATGAGGGAGCTAGAGTGAATCCCCCCTTCCCCACAATTCTGCACGAAAGACATTTTGAATTGCTGTGCCTTTACAGTACTCTGGACCTTGCAGCCAATCAGGCAGCCAGTGGGGGTAACATCCACCCCAGGAGTAAGTAGCCACATTGATGGGCTTTGAGCATCTTGGCCAGTTGGGCCAGCTCACTCTCATTGGCAAAGCTGCAGTCTTACTGTTTGGAGTGATGATGGAGCTAGAGTGAATACCACCTCCCCAACCCAGCTTGCCAGCCATTTAGAATTGTCATACCTATCCTGTGCTTTTGAACTTGAAGACATTTGGACTGCCTATGAGGGCAAGGTGCAACCTTAGACTACACTTCAAACAACCTCAGTACAAGCAGTCCTCTACATGCAGTACCCAGCATAAGTTCACTGGCACAAGAGTGTCATCTGTGGCTGGCTGCTGTTGTGGCTGCAGTGCTGCCAGTCATGCTGCCCGTTTCATCCTTTCACTGCCCTTTGCTGTGGACTGCTCTGAATGGATCACTCTCGCAGGTCTGGTTTTTGCTTTCTCTACATCATTTCATACTTATGTAGTGTAGTCAGTGTATACTGGCTGCATTGTAATTATTGTATCTGTTTACTTTTGTCTTTCTAACCACTATCCCACCTTATATTTTCTTGTTTGAAACTTTAGTATATAGTTGCATTTGTTTGTTTGTTGTCAATACACTGTTCCTTCTATCTACCTTGTTATTTGTGACCCTTGCACCTCATACTCTCACTCACATCAGTGTGCCTTTCCTGAAAAATTATCTGAATTATAACCAAGTGGTTCTAATCCCTTTAGAGAGCACCTTTTTCAGTCCCCTGCCCTGCCCTCAAGCCCCAGTGCTGGCCTTACACTGTACTAGTCAAATGGTGACAATTTAAATTTTTTTATTTATGTCCTCTTAGCAGGGAAAGGGATCATAAATTAGTCGTGAGGAGCCCTGCTACAAAATCCCTTCCCCTCCTGATACGAGCGCTTTGCCTCCATTCTCTGACATTTTGTGATGTCAGAGTTTGGAGAATGTGGGGGTGCACTCCATAGATAAGTAATAGTAGCGTCTTTTAACATACTACTGTATTTTTAGTATGTTAGTGGTTAACTTCATTCAATTCAAAGAAGCCACTCAACTGACTAATCCACAGGAGCATCGCTGTGGTAAACAAGCACAGGGCAGTCGGGAGTGAGCCATGGGAGAATTCAACACATTGCAGTAAAAAAATAAATAACCCCTCAATTCTCCCATGCTCTACCATCAACCCAAATTATGCCATCAACACTGCTTTGTATTACAGATGCATCTGCTGAACTGCCGCAGCCGGAAGCACCAAGATATCTCATCTGCAAGAATGCTGACATCCCCCACAGCGACGGCACAATACCAAGGCAGGTATTGTACCACCTCTGTCTTCTATCGCTGTTTTCTGTCGGGGGCTGCGACCCCCACACCTCCCAAACTCTAGGATTCCTACTCCTGGTCAGAGTTGGTCCAGGGAAGGGGCAGGACACTGGGGGAAGACGAAACACAGAAAAAAGACCATTACCGCGAATGTTGCCATAATGGTCTTTTTCCGTGTTTCGCCGTCAGGGCATTCTTTCAGGGCAACTGTATTTCATTTTGGAGCTCACTTGAGTTGCCACAGAATGTAAAACCCATCAGAGAATTGTTACAAAATTGTTGCAGAACTGCATGTACATCTGGTCAAAGCAAGCACGAGGTCCTGCAACTGAATGTAGGTCCACTTTGACACAGTGTGCACAGGGTCCTCCTAGTAAGGGTCTGCGTACACCAAAATCAGTGTGATATTTGGAAGGCTCCGCCATTGATTCGATGAACAAGCAGCCAGCCACTCCCACTTCCTGAGCCATATTGGCAGTTCCTCTCAGCCTCATTCTGAAGCACTTTTTATTTGCCAGCTGGAAGCTCTGTCTGTTTGTTCTCTGCAGCTGGCTGGAGCCTGCCCCCGCTGCTTCTTTCTGCTAGACTCTGTGTTTTCTTCTTCTGCTTATGGTTTTTATTTTGCCTCTGACTGTGTGCTTCCTTTTGTCACTTCCCTGTTTTTTCTGTGTTTGTGTGTCTTGGTTTTGTTTTGTTTTTTTGTTTGTTTTTTTGCAGGACTTGGTTTCAAACCTCTTACCATTGATCATTTCGAGTTCTAGCTACTTGCTTTCAGTTACTCCCCTTGCTCTTCAAATCAGTACCTGTGTTTTGCTCCATCCAAGCTGCTCCCCATGCTACATGCCTAATTGTTTTCACCTGATTCAAGCTTTCGCTGAACCCTTGCTATGCAGCTCAATCATGTTTTCCCAACTTAATCTACCTCCCACAGGGTCATAGCTGCTTTCAGAGCATTGTGCTTCCCTCTATTTCATGCTTATAGAATACCACTACTCATAGTTACTAACGCTGATGCTGTTCCATGGTTATACACTGCTGTTATACTCTGAGGTCAGCTAAGCAACTGCTGGTGCTGTAAACTAGCTTTAATATCTGCATGTTTTTCTCAACTCCTTCCATTACTTTCTTGTTTTTCCTATGGCAGGGACTTGGAAGTGTTTGGGGAGTCATGGCCGCATGTGGTTAATGACTTACTTTCTAAATTCTGTCTCCGCTGCTGAAAATCCTCAGAGTATTTGTCACCTTCATTGGCATTTGAATGCCTGGCAGACTTGCCCCACTGTCATAGTGCTGCATCGCCCCTTATGTTCATGCAGACCTATGTGCAGGCCCGTCTGTTCCTACTGTTTTCTGACCTAAGTGCAGGTCTGACTATTTGTTGCCCTGCCCTAATGAACTACCTTGTCTTATTGAACTACATCCAGACCAACTCCTGATTATGTCATCATTGCTCAATACTCCCTGCCATCTGCCCTGCAAGGTCTCAGCACTCAACACTCATTCAGCTCCTCATCAGTCCCTTGGGCATGCCAGCCATACCATTCTGGCACAGGATTTCCCCTGCAGCCGACGGTCTGGCTCTGCACCTGAGTCCGCAGCTTGAGCATGCGAAGGTTGGGGCGGGGTCCTTCTCAATTGGCCCATAGCTGGGAATGTCCTCACTCCTGGTTGGCCTTTAGTCATCAACCGTACCAATGGCACCTCAAGTTGTAGAAGTTAAGACTCAGCTCTGAAGGGCTGGGGCATCTCACGGGGGCCCCTTTAGCACTCGAGCGAGGAGGAACCCTTCAACGCTATTCTCCCTATAACTGCCTCTGGTTCATCTGGTTTGTTTTAGATCAGTAGGCTAGGTGAGTGCCTCGGTGGTTATTACTCTCCTCCTCTCACATTGGAGGTGGCTTGTTGCTGAGTGCAGTGGCTTGCATCCCTCCATGGCATTCCTGTTAGAAGGATACAGTGAGAGCTTTCCTCCAAATTGGAATATTTTCCACCTCCCTTTAATTGGGTTTCCAAATTACAGCAGCAGAGCTGTCACTAAATAAAATATCCCAAGCCTGGAGGGAGGCGACCTAGGCCTTGGATCCCCAGAGATTTACTCCTCAAAGTTTTTTTTTTCTCTCCTCCGTGTCTCTGGTCATAACTGTTAGTTAGCATAAAAACATAGAAACATAGAATTTGATGGCAGATAAGGACCGCTTGGCCCACCTAGTCTGCCCATTTCTTTACTAATGGATAAGCTGCAGATCCTAGTTAACCAACAGCTTACTTCCTCCTACCCCCCACTAGAATTGCCTTATGTCTATCCCATGCATTCTTGAATTCCCCCACAGTTTTTGACGCCACAACCTCCTCAGGAAGGCTGTTCCATGCATCTACAGCTCTTTCTGTGAAAAAGTACTTCCTCACATTACCTCTGAGCGTAGTGTTCCCTAGTTCAGTAGGCAGGATTCTGCTGTTGGATGGAGGGGGATGGGGTCCCTACTGCAATTCCCTGTCTACTTAGGAGGTCCCCTCATTCCCTCTGCAACCCATCAAACTCATACCATTGCTAACCTGCGTATCCCATTACATTATCAGCTGCTTGATGCTTTATCTATTACTATGTCTCACAACTACTGATTGCTTATATGCTTTCATACTGCTACTTCCTTTTGGGGATCCCTCCTAAGGTACCTTTAGCCAAGGGAAGCGTCCCATGGCACCTCTAGGGATGGAACCCTTTAGAGGTTTCCTTGCCTTTGGTAACCCTAGAGGGTGGTAATTCCTCTGGAATAGAGAGTGCGAACAGCCAAAACCTAAGTAACACAGTTGTGCAAGCATAACACTTCTGGTGGCGTAGGCCATTGAATTGGAAGGCTCCACCTTTGGTTCAATGGACAAGCAGCCAGCCACTCCTACTTGCTGAACTATATAAGCAGTTCCCCTCAGCCTCCTTCTGAAGCATTTTTTCTTTGCCTCGTCATCCTCCCTTCCTCCTCCAGCAGCAGTGCCTCTCTCTTTGGGATCCTTCCTAAGGTACCTTTAGCCAAGGGAAGCATCCCGAGGTACCTCTAGGTGTGGAACTCTCTAGAGGGTTCCTTGCCTTTGGTACTCCTAAAGAGTGGTAATTCCTCTGGCATAGAAAGTGCAAATGGCCAAAACCTAAGTAACATAGTTGCACAAGAATAACACTACTGGCTGTATAGGCCATTGAGCCTGAGTCTTATCTGCTAGAATCCTTTCTGACTCAATAATCTTTTCTATATATTCTGCCTTCTGGTAAAACAGTTGCAAATCAGGAGGCGGGGTCATATTTTATATTTCTAATGCCCTGTCCTTCTCACTTCTCCATCTGTTATTGGTACCCAAGTCCATAAATATGTATACAGCCAGCTGATGCTGCATCCTCAGCTTTCCCTGTGGGTCACGAGGGAAGTAACACCCCTGCCTTCCCCGAGGGCACACAGCCAGCAGAGCTGCATTCTCAGCTTTCCCTCTGGGTGGTGAGGGAAGTAAAACCCCTGCCCTCCCTGAGTGCACACAGCCAGCTGAAGACACATTCTCAGCTTTCTCCCTGGATAGCAAGGGAAGTAATCCCCCTGTGCACACAGCCAGCTGAAGCCACATCCTCAGGTACGGAGCCTTTCATCGACCAGCTTCTCGTCCAGCTGCTGCCTGGAGATTCATTTTGAATTTTGGAGCCTAGCCAGGACTGACCTGTACCTAAAGCTACTTTACATTTATTTTCTGCCCTAAATCCCCAGCCCTGATTTTTTAAGGGCAGACTAATGTAGATTGTTTTCATGCAGGACTCTCACCTTTTTTGTGCCGTTTATGAATTTAGCTTATACTTTAAATTAAGTTAATAAGTTATGCTGCACTTTAATTCAGTTTAAGCAGTGTTTTGTTCAGATAAGCTGGGCTCTGCAGTCCTATTTCCCTCACCTCCTCTCTCTCTCCCCTTCCCCCCTTACCTTTTATTTAATCTGTGCTGCTCAGTTCTCACCATTTCCCTTCTCTCCATAGATTTCCCCTTGGGTCACAGGGAAAATAACACCCCTGCCCTCCCAGAGTGCACACAGCCACCTGAAGCTGCATCCTCAGCATTCCCCCTGGCTCGCAAGGGAAGTAACATCCCTGTCCTCCCCATGTGCACACAGCCAACTGGAACTGCATCCTCAGCTTTCCCCCTGGGTCTTGAGGGAAGTAACAACCCTGCCCTTCCCGAGTCCACACAGTCAGCTAAAGGCACATCCTCAGCTTTCCCCCTGTGTAGTAAGGGAAGTAACACCCCTGCCCTCCCCGAGTGGACACAGCCAGCTGAAGAACCATCCTCAGGTACGGAGCCTTTTGGCTACCAGCTTCTCTTCCAACTGCTGTCTGGAGACTCATTATGTTTGCTTGCACACATGTGCAAGAAACATAGTGCCATCATCCGAGTTTTCGGAGGTGTGGCACCCGTCTTCCAATGCAGTCAGTGTGTTTGCAGGCATTGCCACAGTTCGCCAATGAATGTTTCAGCTGTCTATGACAGCAGTTGAAAATGCAGTGCTGTACAGTTGAAAGGCAGAGCTCTGCTTCAGTGAGCAGCGAGAAGCTACTGCCTGCACATGCGCTCCTCCCCCACACACACACACGCACGCACACATATTGCATGCTAATGTGCTCCCCCACCACACACTGTATGGCTGACGGGGTGCCCAATCCTCCGTCGGCTCCAATGTCCCCCCACCAACAGACAACCAGGTGCCATGCTGGGATCCCACCCCAGCATGGTAACAGTCCATATGGCAGAAGGGGGTGCCCGATCCTGTCGGCTCCACTGCCTCCCCGCCCCAAACAGCCTTCCAGCTGCCACACTGGGAGCCCACCCCAGTGTGGCACAAGTCCCACATTGT
The DNA here is from genome assembly GCA_016271365.2 of Neoceratodus forsteri. Classification (NCBI taxonomy): domain Eukaryota; kingdom Metazoa; phylum Chordata; order Ceratodontiformes; family Ceratodontidae; genus Neoceratodus; species Neoceratodus forsteri. The sequence goes on from CM057455.1 coordinate 708,070,928, forward strand.
CCAAGAAAAAAAAAAAGAAACCTGAAAGAGAAAACCTTCCCTCACTGATTGTCCTGACCCCCGCTTCCCCCACCTGAACCCACCCTCTACGCACCCTGCCTCTCCAAACCCCCCTCATCCCATACTTACCTCCAGAGTCTGGTGCAATGATCTTCGGTGATCGGGGAATACGTCTGCACTTTTCAAAGCCAACCGCGAACTGAAGAAATGTCGGTATGCTGTATAATGTAATAAATAGGGTTTTTTCAACTTTGATGCATATCTCAGACATTTTTGGGAATTTTTTCACCAAATTTTCAACATGGGGTTTTTGGGACCCCACCTCATGAATTCCGTCACTGTCATTTTGTTATTCGGCCCAGAAAGGTGATTTCATGATCACTGCATGGAACCACCTTTCAGGACAATTTGTAATGACAGTGTCACAATTCATGGTAGGCTAAAACCTATATTCGGTATTCAAAATAACTTTTCACGAGCAATGGACGCGCAGCTGTTCCTATACGCATCTCGTGAAGTTCATAAATTTTCAATATTTTTACACCAGATTTTCAACATTGCCATTTTACCACACCTCCTTATGAGCAGTACAGCTGTCATTTTTCCCAAAATGTGTTTCCGCGCATGTAGCGCACAATGGCGCAGTTGGTGTGCGAAATCAATGTTTGGGACAGATTAAGAAAATCACAGTGACACTGTTCATGAGCAGAGGTGTTACAATGGCAATGTTAAAAATTTGGTGAAAAAAGTCCATAAAATGATTGTGTTACAAGCTACCATGGCGCAGTTTCCACGCACCCTCGTAAGTTCATGGATTTCTAATATTTTCAGTCCAGATTTTCACCACTGGCATTTTTCCACATTTCCTTATGAACAGTACAGCTGTCATTTTTCACACCTTGGCCGAAATGTGTTTTCGCATTTCCAGCGCAGAAATGATTGGTCGCTGTGGGAAATCACTGTTCGGGACAGGTTAAGAAAATCACAGTGACACTGTTCATGAGTGGAGGTTCCAAAATGCCTGTGTTGACAATCTGCTAAAAAAATTCCCAAACTAATTGCATTATGGGTGTGCATTGCACAGTTTCTACACACACTCGTGACTTCACCAGTTTTTTTTAATATTTTCACTGCAGATTTTCAACACTGCCATTTTTCCACCTCTCCATGAACAGTACAGCTGTCATTTTTCACATCCTGTTCGAAATGTGTTTTCGTACCTGTGGTGCCAAATGGCTTAGTCGCTGTGCAAAATCAGCTTTCGGCTAACAAACTGATATTGCCACTGTTCATAAGGTGGGGGGTCACAAAAAAAACATGTTGAAAATTTGAATGAAAATGCCAACGAATGCCTGAAACATTAGGGTTTCCGACCATAATGTCCCACCCTGTAGAGATTGACAGGCATCGGGGTGTGAGTTGGGATTCTCGCCTGTAATGCTCATACCATTCCACACCCTGCAGCCAGTGAGAGGCATCGAGGTGTGCCTTGGACTCTTCGGCCCCAAAGTTCACCCCATTCTCCTATACAGCACCCATCTCACCATATTTCCTAATGGAATGGGGTGAGCGTAAGGGCCAAAGATCCCAAGGCACACTGTGACACTTGGTGTCTGCAGGGTAGGGTGTGGTGAAATGGCATGGATGTTATGCCTGACGACCCAAAGGCACACCCCAATACCTGTCAGTCTCTGCAGGGTGGTGGCAGGGTTTGCTTCAGTTCAGTACTTCACTGCCATTCCTATTATGCAGCTCTCTAACTCCTACACTACCAATGCCAAAGCCAGCAAGCAAAGATTCAGCATTCACAAATCCTTGTTTTGGATTTTGGCACCAAGCCAGGTCTAGACTGCACCTAAAGCTACCTAAAATTTGTTTTTTGTCCTAAATCCCCTGCCTTCTTTTTCCATCAACAGACTAATGAAGATTGTTTTCATGCAGGAGTCTCACCTTTTTTGTGCCATTTATGAATTGAGCTGGTACTTTAAATTAAGTAAGAACTTAATGCTGTACTTTAATTTGGCTTAAGCACTGTGATTATTCAGAAATACTGGGCTCCTTGCCTTTATGCAGAAGACTGCCCCTTATTTTGCCATTTATGAATGTAGTTAGTACTTTAGATTAAGTTAATAAGTTATGCTTCACTTTAATTCGGTTTAAGCAGTGTGTTGTTCAGATAAGCTGTGCTCTGCAGTCTGATTTCCCCCCTCCTCTCTCTCTCTCTGTCTCTCCCCCCCCTCCCTTACCTTTTATTTAATCTGCGATGTTCAGTTCTGACCCTTTCTCTTCTCTCCACATCTTTCTAACTACGTCACAAGGGAAGTAACACTCCTACCCTCTCCGAGTGCACACAGCCAGCTGAAGCCGCACCCTCAGCTTTCCCCCTGGTTCGCGAGGGAAGTAACACCCCTGCCATCCTCGAGTGCACTCAGCCAGCTGAAGCCGCATCCTCAGGCATGGAATGTTTCGGCCACCAGCTTCTCGTCCAACTGCTGCCTGGAGTCTTATTTTGAATTTTGATGCCAAGCCAGGACTGGACTGCACCTAATGCTTCTTTAAATTTATTTTCTGCCCCAAATCCCCTGAATGTTTTTTCCATCAGCAGACTAATGTAGATTGTTTTCATGCAGGAGTCTCACCTTTTTGTGCTTTTATGAATCTAGTCACTTTAAGTAAATAACTTAATGCTGTACCTTAATTTGGCTTAAGCAGTGTGATTATTCAGAAAAGCTGGGCTCCTTGGTTTTATGCAGGAGTCTCTCCCTTATTGTGCCATTTATGAATGTAGCTAGTACTTTAAATTAAGTTAATAAGTTATGCTGCACTTTAACTCAGTTTAAGCAGTGTGTTGTTCAGATAAGCTGTGCTCTGCAGTCCGATATCCCTTCCCTCCTTTCTCTCTCTTTCTCTCTCCCCACTCCACCTCACTTACCTTTTATTTAATATGTTATGTTCAGTTCTGAACCTTTCCATTCTCTTCACAGATTTCCAACTGGGTTGTGAGGGAAGTAACACTCCTGCCCTCTCCTAGTGCACACAGCCAGCTGAAGCCACATTCTCAGCTTTCCCCCAGTGTCACTAGAAGTAATATCCCTGCCTTCCCTGAGTGCAGACAGCCAGCTGGTGCCACATCCTCAGCTTACCCCCTGGTTTGCGAGGGAAGTAATACCCCTGCAGTCCTTGAGTGCACTCAGCCAGCTGAAGCCGCATCCTCAGCTTTCCCCCTGGATCACGAGCGAAGTAACACCCCTGCACTCCCCCAGTGCACACAGCCAGCTAAAGCTGCATCCTCATGCATGGAACGTTTTGGCCACCAACTTCTCGTCCAACTGCTGCCTGCTCTTACTTTGAATTTCAGTGCCAAGCCAGGACTGGACCGCACCTAAAGCTTCTTTAAATTTGTTTTCTGCCCCAAATCCCCTGAACTGTTTTTCCATCAGCAGACTAATGTAGATTGCTTTCATGCAGGAGTCTCACCTTTTTTGTGCTTTTATGAATTTAACTTGTACTTTAAATTAAGTAAATAACGTAATGCTGTACCTTAATTTGGCTTAAGCAGTGTGATTATTCAGACAAGCTGGGTTCCTTGTTTTTATGCAGAAGTCAGTCCCTTATTGTGCCATATATGAATGTAGCTGTTACTTTAAATTAAGTTAATAAGTTATGCTTCACTTTAATTAGGTTTAAGCAGTGTGTTGTTCAGACAAGCTGTGCTTTGCAGTCTGATTTCCTTCCCCTCCTCTGTCTCTCTCTCTCTCTCTGTGTCTCTCTTACTCTTCTCTCCACCTCACTTACTTTTTATTTAATCTGTGATGTTCAGTTCTGACCCTTTCCCTTCTCTCCACAGATTTCCAACTGGAACACAAGGGAAGTAACATTCTGCCCTGTTCGAGTACACACAGCCAGCTGAAGCCGCATTCTCAGCTTTCCCCCAGGGTTATGAGGGAAGTAACATCCCTGTCTTCCCTGAGTGCAAACAGCCAGCTGGAGCCGCATCCTCAGCTTTCCCCATGGTTTGCGAGGGAAGTAACACTCCTGCCGTCCTCCAGTGCACACAGCCAGCTGAAGCCGCATCCTCAGGCATGGAACGTTTCAGCCACCAGCTTCTCGTCCAACTACTGCCTGGAGTCTTATTTTGAATATTGTTGCAAAGCCAGGACTGGACAGTACCTAAAGCTTCTTTAAATTTATTTTCTCCCCCAAATCCCCTGAACTGTTTTTCCTTCAGCAGACTAATGTCGATTGTTTTCATGAAGGAGTCTCACCTTTTTTGTGCTTTTATGAATTTAGCTTGCACTTAAATTAAGTACATAACTTAATGGTGTACCTTAATTTGGCTTAACTAGTGTGATTATTCAGAAAAGCTTGGCTCCTTGGTTTTATGCAGGAGTCTCTCCCTTCTGGTGCCATTTATGATTGTAGCTAGTACTTTAAATTAAGAAAAAAAGTTATGCTGCACTTTAACTCAGTTTAAGCAGTGTGTTGTTCAGATAAGCTGGGCTCTGCAGTCCGATATCCCTTCCCTCTCTCTCTCTCTCTCTCTCTCTCTCTCTCTCTCTCACCCTCACCTTTTAATTAATCTGTGATGTTCAGTTCTGACCCTTTCCCTTCTCTCCACAGCTACCCCCCTGGGTGGCGAGGAAAGTAGCACCCCTACCCTCCCTGAGTGCACACCATCAGCTGAAGCCTCATCCTCAGTTCTTCCTTGGGTTGCGACGGAAGTAACACCCCTCGCTTCCTGAGTGCTGACAGCCAGCTGAAGCTGCATCCTTGCTTTCCCTGTGTGTCACATGGGAAATAACACCCCTTCTCTCCCCGAGTGCATACAGCCAACTGAAGCTGCATCCTCAGATACAGAGTCTTTCAGCAACCAGCTTCTCATCAAACTGTTGCCTGGAGACACATGCTGAATTTTGGTGTCAAGCCAGGACTGGAGTAGGGACGAGAGAACTCGGTGAAGTTCTGACCCTTATTAAATATGAACTGTAACACGGTGAAGTCCTGATTTATCCTAATTAGTTCTGATTAGTTCTGATTTATTGACCAATATTTGAAAACATTTGAAAAAATGCAGAAATGTGGCTAAAGTCACTCACATTTGACACAGAGGCCCATTTAAATAATTTAATGGATTATTTGTATAAAAATTAATATAAAACTGCTAAATAAAAATGCAATCTGTCACTACTAGCCCCTTCATGGCTGGCCTATAATGGTGGCATATTGTGCTCAGTCCCATGACATGAGTGTGCTGGGAAAGACGGAGAGAGAGACAGATGCAAATACCTGCAGTATATCATAGCACCACCAAGCACTGCAGGCACTGCCAGGCAGCTAAGATTTCTTTTTTTATTAATGGTGCTGTGTGCGTATTATTTTGATGGATGCTCCTAATATCTAATGTTATAATGATAATAAGGAATAATGGAGAATGAGTGATGATGATGTCACTGGTGTGAAGTGCTTGTATTTTACTTGTGTTGGACTGTAAACACTTACCCTGCTACAACCCACAGTGAGATTATCCACTGGGTCACCCATAGCCATTAGCACAGAGCAGACACATTAACTTGTATGTTGTTTGAACAGTATTTTTTTTAATACATGAAATCGTCATTGAATAAAGGTGATGATGATCGTCATTCATGATTGGATTGTACACACAGCTGCACTGAAACCAGGAAAAAATGCATCCTCAGCTTTCCCCCTGGGTCGTGAGGGAAGTAACACCCCTGCCTTCCCCAAGTGCATACAGCCAGCTGAAGCCACATCCTTAGCTTTCCCTGTGGTCGCAAGGGAAGTAACACCCTAGCCCTCCCAGAGTGCACAGAGCTGGAAGAAGCCGCATCCTCAGCTTTCGCATTGGGTAGTGAGCGAAGTAACATCCCTGCCCTGCCCAAGTGCACACAGCCAGCTGAAGTCACATCCTTAGCTTTCCCCTTGGGTCATGAGGGAAGTAACACCCTTGCACTCCTTGAGTGCACAAAGCCAGCTGAAGCAGCATCCTCATCTTTCCCCCTAGGTCATGAGGGGAGTAACACCCCTGCCCTTCCCGAGTGCACACAACCAGCTGAAGTCACATCCTCAGTATTCTCACTGGGTCACGAGGGAAGTAACACCCCTGTCCTCCCCTAGTGCACACAGCCAGCTGAAGCAGCATTCTCATCTTTCCCCCTAGGTCATGAGGGAAATAACACCCCTGCCCTCCCTGTGTGCACACAGACAGCTGATGCCTCATCCTCATGTACGGAGCCTTTCAGCCACCAGCTTCTCATCCAGCTGCTGCCTGGAGACTCATTTTGAATTTTGGCTCCAAGCCAGGACTGGACTGCACCTAAAACTACTTTAAGTTTATTTTATGCCTTAAATCCTCTTCCCTGTTTTTACATCAGCAGACTAATGAAGACTGTTTTCATGCAGGAGTCTCACCCTTTTTGTGCTCCTTATGAATTAAGCTTGTACTTTAAATTAAGTAAATAACTTAATGCTGTACTTTAATTTGGCTTAAGCACTGTGATTATTCAGAAAAGTTGGACTCCTTGTTTTTATGCAGAAGTCTGTCCCTTAATGTGCTGTTTATGAATGTAGCTAGTATTTTAAATTAGTGTTGTCAGAACTAGTTTGAGAAAGATTCGAACCCTCCTCGAACCCTGGTGTTCGAGTTCTAATTTAGAACTCAAACACTAGATGGTTCGAAAAAGGGCTCGAATTGTTGGTAATGAAGCAGGCGGCAGCTTACTTTTTCTTTTACTTCTCCTTCCCAGCACCAGCTCAGTGGGGAGGGGCCACGACTCCTGACACCCTCCCCATGCTCCTCCCGACTCTGCCCGGTGGTCCCTTATAGCAATGGGGGGGCAGCTGTTTTCAGTGAAGACTCTGTCTCCAAGGTTGCGCTTGAGCATTTTGCACTCCAAGCACCTCACCACCTGATCAGTTGATATGCAGTCAGGTGGTTGAACTTGAGTCAGGAAAGCCTTGTGGGAGCCTGGGAGGTGGAGCAAACTGCGCGACTAGGAGGAGAAGGAGCTGCAATCTGCTAGTGTGCAGAGCGCTTGCCGCTTTGTCTCTTGTCTCTTCATTTGTGTGCGAGCTGAGGCTGCGATCTTAGACAACTAAAAAATACAAATTGAATGAAGGGTGGGTGGGGAAAAATAAGGAACAGGTGGAGTGGAGGGGCCGCAGAAAGAAAGGAGGAATGGAACGGACTCGGAGATAAGGCTGCAGCAGTACTGACTGTATAGGCCCCACTGTAGGGGCCGGGGACTCAGGACTAGGAGGGGAAAAAAGGCAGAAAGGAACAGACTTATGTTCCTGTAACTTGATGAGACTGCTTACTGCAGCTCTCTCTCTAAATCCTGAATTTAGGTGAGACTAATTCATCTCTCATCTGGTGGGGCCTGGGAGGGAGAGAGCACGCTGACTGGGGGAAGGGCTGAATGCAGCAATTGAAGTTAATTAATTTGATGTTTCAAAACCAACCAACAATGGGAAAAAATTCCTAAATGACAAAACAAAAATAGAATTTGTCAGAAGTCTGCTGTGCTCATGGGGATCCTCTTCTCTTAAACCTCTTTCACCCTAAAAAAACAGTCCTGTCCTCTAATACAAGAGCAGCACAAGGCAATTTTTGATGCTTTTCTCCTGTGGCATGGCCAGCCAATAGCCCTGCTGTTTTGTTCCATTTGACTGCACTGTACCCCACCCCCACTGTGTGTGACCTTGTGCAGCCTAGTGACCAGTTGTGTGGTGGTGGTGGTAATCCTTAAATATGTGACAGAAGCCCTGCTGCTGTGCACCCCTTGACTGCACTGTACCTTACCCAGTGTGTGTTACCGTGTGAAGCTCAGTGGGCAGTTGTGAGGTGGCGTTACCCTTAACTACATGACAGAAGCCTAAAAATATATTTCCCTGTTGGTAGGAGAGACAGAAAAATCTCTTTCTTTGGTTAGTGTATGTAACTCCGTCTCTTGTGGTCAGCCCATCACCCTGCTGCTGTGTGCCCCTTGACTGCACTGTGCCTAACCCAGTGTGTGTTACCGTGTGAATCCCAGTGGCCTTTTGTTTGGTGACATTATCCGTAAATACATGACAGAAGCCTAAAAATATATTTCCCTGTTGGGAGGAGAGACAGAAAAATCTCTTTCCTCAGTTTGTGTGTGTAACTCCGTATATTGTGGTCAGTCCATCACACTGCTGCTGAGTGCCCCTTGACTGCTATGTGTATGCCTATGCCTATGACCAGCAGCCCAATCATTCTGTAAGCCTTGAACGTGGTATCCTTTAGTTGCAAACCATCATATTCTTCAATTACTTTCAGTCCACTGCATCACAGTGTCACATAGCCAAAATAACATTTTGGAATTGTAGCCAGCTATCACAGATCACATTGCTTTCTTACACCGGAATTGTGTGGGTGTGTTAACTGCAGTATACTGCTACTGTTAAGGCTGACACCAACATAGATGAAGCATCTGGTGCTGGTGTTGGAGCAGGTGTTGGTGGTAGTGGTAATCCTGGTGCTAGCAGAAATAACCAAAATGTTTCACGTGATAAAAATTCAACAAACAGCAAAAGAGCAACAGCGAAGTGTGGTAAAGGGGGACCTTTTAAGAAAACCTGTGCAGCTGCAATGGTCACAAGGAGAGGCACCATAAGGTATGCCATTCATGCAGTTAAAATCCCTGTGACTAGCAGTAATAATGCAAGTGACAGTGAGTCCCTCTCTGACTCAGACACAGACAGTAGCTCTTTGTCTCAGTCTGACACTGTTGTGTCTTGCAACGTATCATTACTTCCTCAACAAAGTGAAATGAGCAAGTCTGCTGACAATGAATCAGGTAGTGCACTTGCAAATACATCCAGCACTGTTGGCAATGAAAAGGACATATCCATTAAATCCACCACTGCTTTGTCAGACAGCAATGAAAATCCATCAGAGTCTTCTGCCCACTCTTCTAGCACCAAGGAGCATGTCCCAGGTTCTGTTAGGACAGGTGAAAACATGCAAACAGTCTTTAGCTATCTTCCTAGCACTCAAACAAAATCTGTCACATCCGAGGTGTGGAATTACTTCTCTGTCAGTAAAACTGATCCATGCAGATCAATTTGTTCCCTGTGTAAACAGAGTGTAAGTCGTGATAAAGTTGTGCCATGCCTTGGCACTACAGCTGTTAAACACCATCTGAAAAAGCATTCAGTTCTGCTTGATCGTCCAAAATCCATGTCCTCCATCTTCCAGACCACACATGAGAAGGGTCAGGAATCTGAAATGAATACTGAATTGTCTGAACTTGATGCGGACAGAACCGCTGCCAGCCCTAGTATCACTGTTACCACCAAGGCCAGCACCATTAGTACCACTTGCACATCCAGTGATGGCACTGAATGTATAAGTCCTAGTCCGCCATCCCATTGTCCATCTGCCATCGAAGCACGATGTATAATAAACCAGCAGGGAGATGATGTAAACAGCTAACACTGTCTCAGGCATTTGAAAGAAAGAATACCTTTACTAAACATCATCCAAAGACCCTCCATCTTAATCAAAGAATTGGTGAACTGTTAGCTGGAGCCCTTCTCCCATGCTCTTTGGTAGATCATGAGGATTTTAGGGAGCTCTTGAAACTAGCAGAGCCTTGTTACAATGTTCCTCATCGAAGGAACTTTTTCTATGTTGAAATCTCAAACATTTATCGGGCTTTAAAAGCGACAGTGATGCTTGCACTTAAAACTGCAGAGGGTGGGGTTATTCATGTCACAACAGATATGTAGACCAGCACTCAAAACATAGATTACATGTCCCTTACCGCTAATTGGGTCACGTTTTCTTGTGGTTCTTCAAAAACAAAGACACCCCAGAAGATGGCACTGTTGCATATAAAGAAGTTTGGGCAAAGTCATACAGCTGCAAACATTTTTCAGGAACTAAATGACCTCCTTGATGAATGGGTTTATTCTCACGGTCTAAAATGTGGCTTCATAGTAAGTGACAATGGAGCCAACATCTTGAAAGCAGTACAGGATGGAGGATTTCTGCATGCTTCTTGCTTTGCACATTGCTTACATTTAATTGTCACAGGATTTCTCAACAATGAAACACAAGTGGTTTGTATGATTGCTGTTTGCAAAAAAACTGTGACTCACTTTTCACATTCAACCACGGCTATACAGACATTGTCCGAACTGCAAAAAAAAACACAAGCTGCCCCAGCAAAAGCTGATTAAAAATGTTTCCACTCAGTGGAACTGAACACTTTATATGCTGCAGCACCTCTTGGAGCAAAAGCAAGCTGTACATGAGTATTTATCCAGTTACATTATTGGAGACGGCATTATGCTGTCTGTGCTGCAGTGGAAATTAATGGAGACAGTGTGCTGCATCCTAGCTCCTTTTCAGACAGCCACAAGGGACATGTCTTCTGAAGGCACATCTGTGAGTCAGGTTATCCCACTCATAATGCTGATTTCACATCATCTAAGTGTTCTAAATCTACAAATAGAAAAAGACAGATCTGAAGCTCAGACAACATGTCACCTGTATCATGGGAATCTTGTAATGAGAATGAGCGAGTGCTTCAAAACCAATGACAAATCAGTTGCAATGATGAAATCAAAACACTACATCCATGCAACTTTCTTAGATCTCAGGTTCAAGGGTATATATCTTCCAAAAATCAGATTATATAGAGCAGTACACATGTCTGTTGCTAGATGAGCTGCAGCACTCACAGGAGTCAAACACAGATGCACACAGTACCCTCAGGTTGTCATCTCCACAACATGCAAGTTCATCTACAAAAAAGGGATACAGAACTGGAAAAGTCACCAAACATTAACAGTAGTTGTTCCACAACTGCCACTTCTTTAACCCTTAGTAGCAAGCTAAATCTGTGGCAAAACCTTTCCCAAATTGCTGCCCTACTAGCTTATGCTGATTCCTCTTCTGAGCAGTCTCTGTCCATCATGGTAGACAGTTACCTGCAAGAACTGCATATTCCTATTGATGCATGTCCTTTTGAATACTGGAGATCAAAAAAAGTTGATTTGGATGGAGCTGTATGATGAAGCCTGTAAATATCTTGGTTGTCCTGCAACAAGTGTCTCTTCATAATGCATGTTTAGTACAGCTGGCAATATTGTGACAGACACCAGAAATAGGTTGCTGCCAGAAAATGTACACACGTTAACTTTTACTAAAGGTAATAAGTCAAGATTTTCATATCCCTACAAGAGTATACAAACTGATCCTGAAGTGATGGATGTTGTGGATGTTGATGGTGATGACAACTCAGATGGTGGTGGCTGGTAAACACTGTGTGGGATAGAGTCTCTCTGCACCAAAAAGGAAACTTTTACAGACTGTGATGACTTTGGTTTTCTCTCTCCTTTCTCTATCTACTACCTTGGACTATATACCCCACAAAACTTTCACCATTTCATGGCAAACTGCATTGTAGCTAAGGTCTAAAGTCAACAAGTTTTATATTCAGGGCAATTTTAACATCAGTGGGAACAGGCTCAAATTTGGCATAAAAGGGACACTGTCATGTCAATCATTTCTGTATCATATTATTTAAGTTAAAGTGCAAACATATATTTTTGGATTTACCTTCTGTGACTTTGTGATGCATCAGTATGGACTGGGACCAGGGGCAGTCTATTTTTCAATTTTAAAGAGGACAAAACAATGAGTTCTAATTGGTAGCTGTTGATTATTTTTTCAATTACAGAAATGTTAGCCATAAACCAAAATGATCCATATGTAACTTATCTTACTGAATAAAAAATTATGGGAAAAACTGTATTTTGTATTGTTATGTTTCTGACGGCAGCATCCTGTTACAAGTCTCTTCCGGGAAACAGAGTCATCTGGAGTTTTACCTATGTCATGGTTGAGCACATATTCCGTAAGCATAGGTCTCATACCACAATAGCTCATGTTTAACATTGTGTTGTACACAGACCATGGCATAATAGCAACAACTCTCAAATTACTGGTTTCATGAAGAGGACTGTACAGAATGTTGTCCATAAGAAGAAAGCAATTGAAAAGACAGTTTTTTCACATAAGTATTGTGTATTAAGGAACAGTTAAGTATGGCTCATTTGGAGGCAAGAGTTCATTTTTCTTGAGTAAGCATGTGGTAGTTTTAGCATTTGAGAGGAGGAGGAGGAGGGTAGAATGGGTGCTGGAGGGTGGGAAAGGGCTGGAGGTTGGTTTAACATGGATGCAAGAGGGAGAAAGATGGCATGGATGCTAGTGCATGGGTGAGGGTTTGGGGATTGGTTTTAACATGGATGCAGAAGGAAGAAACATGTCATAGTTAGTACATGGGTGATGGTTGGGGGGAGTGGGTTTTAACATGGGTGAGGGACGGAGAAGGGTGACATGAATGGTAGTTCATGACTAAGTGTGGGGGTAGTTTAAACATTTGGGTGAGGGAGGGGGTGGAATACGTGCTTGAGGGGGGTGAGGGTTGTGGGTTGGTTTTAATACATGGGTGCAAGGGTGGTATGGGTGCTACTGCATAGATGAGGGTGGTGGAAAAAAAGTGGAATGGGTGTTGGAATGAAAGGTGGGTGTTGTTTTAGTCCTTTCGTTTACAGATTCGTGATCGGCTGGGGATGGTGAGGCAAAAGATGATGACAGACCAATGGTATGGGAGGTCTACACTGATTGCCCACTGTGGAACCTACTATAGATATAATATATATATATATATATGTTTTTTTTTTTCTTATTAAATACATTGCAAAATGCTGCCACCTTGCACAAGTGTCCTGTTCCCTTTAATAAAAAGAATAAAGGAATCAGAAATAAAAGACAATCTGCATCAGAAGTTTTCACAGAGTGTGACCTATCATGAAGTGTTTTTGCTTTACAAGTAGTGATAATTTGATACATAATGGGGTTGACAGACACTGTCCCTTAAACATCACATGCCAACTGCTGCAGCTACATTAAATGTTCCTTAAGTTAGTATGTGGTGAGGAAACCACTTTTTTTATTTATGTGACTGAAATACAGATTTTATTGACGTATTAGCTGGAAAAATGCATCATCTTAGAACGTTGTATGTATTACTTCAATTTGCCAACAAGAATGTTGGTATATGTATGCATTGTCTTGGAAAACTGCATGCATGTTTTGCCAGCAACAATGACTTGCATATTTTTTTTATTCAACTGTCTTGACTGACTATGTTATGACATAATGGGCCAGATATTCAAAACTTTGCGCTGGGCAAAAATCATTTGCGCAGGTTTAGCGCGGGATTAGCGCGGGTCTGCCATATTCAAAAGGCCAAATAGCGCGGGCAAACTGCATTAGCGCCAGGCAAAAGTATAATGTTATGCAAGGGAAAGCGGCTTATGAATACAAAGCGCAATGCTATATTCAGTGGCTAAGCGCCACGCTAAGTGGTTTAAGCGCGACCTAAGCGCGACAGTTAGCGCGTGTAGATTACCGCCAGAAAAAGCTGGTCTTAATCCTGGGCAATCAGCTTTAGCAAGACATAAATGGCTAAGGCGGGATTTGCTGGGTTTAGCGCGGGTCTTCATGCGACCCTAATACATAAATATAACACATAGATAAAGCCAAACATAGTGGAAGCTTGCTGCTAACCAATGGCATCACAATGATGCCATCATCTGCCACCAGTCCCAGCCATGCCAGGCAGTAAGTGGTGACCCTGCCGCCAGTGGACAGCATGGCAGTGTAGCCATACAGCACACACCTGCTGACCACACATATCTGTGGACAAAAACAGATGCCAGCACACACATGCAGCACTGTGGGCATGGAGGATGTTGAGGGGAGTGTGTATGGGTGGCCAGGCTGTGCCACAGACCAGGTGTGGCCACAAGGCTGGGACTCAGCATGCAGTGCACATGGGCCAGTATTAGAATACCCCCAACACTAGTGTGCCTTTCGGATACTATATGCCCCCAGCCACATACCACACAGCTGTACAACTGCCACAACACACAAAGCCAGATATGTACATGTCACTGTGAGCATCACATGCCACAGGTACAGCATCTGTGGGTCACACAACAGTGTAACAGTAATGTCGACTGTCAGTAAACACCTGCAGGTTGGGCCTGTCACTGTGTACAGTGCAATCAGCATCACTTGCCCTACACACCATAGGCAGTGCTACGTCCCTCACACTACTGTCTCCCTTGCTACTGTAGTGTCTGCTGTGCACTGTAGCATGCCCTACAGTGTGACAGTTGCATGCAGCACCACCACCACCTGTGCCTATGCTGTCCTGTCCCTGGGGTACAATATGCTATGCTATGCTATGCTGTACTGTTTACCTGTAGCCTGTAGCTATCATCGTGCACTGCCAGACTGACCTACAGATGGAGCTGCGGTTGGACCTTGTCTGCCCTGTACTTTCAACTGACCTACAGGTGGCTCTATGGGGACCCTGCAGTAACGCTAGGCAAACTGTGTGCAAATCAGGGTATAATGAGATGCTAATCCGGTTGTTTGCCCAGAGACTACCTAAGTAGGCTCATTTGCATGGCACTTTTGAATATGGCACATTTTAGCTCCGGGCAAGCGTGTTTGCTCCAGGCTAACTGCTTAGCTCCGCACTAATGTGTTAGCGGCGGCGCTAATGGTACGGGGAATATTGTAAAGTTTTGATCACTGTTCTTTCTCATCTGCTGCTTCCTACAACTGTACTGAGTCCATGCATTTGCTGGCACACACATTAGCCCGTGATTCGTCTGTACCTGCCCTCACGTTGCTGTGAACTGTGTTGTTGTTGTGGGTTGCACTTCCTGGTTGTTTTATTCAGTGCTGTCTTATTCCAGGGCAATGTTTGCCCTGCACTCCCAGCCCAGTTTGCATGGCCTCATTACCATGCTATATTCAGAAGCTGTTTGCCCTGGGCTATTCCGTTTGAATATGGCTTGCTTTGTGCTCCGGGCTCAGTTTGCCCGCTGGGCAGTGCTAATTTTGCCCCTGGGCAAAGTTTTGAATATCTGGCCCAATATGTTTTGCAACAGTTCCATTTGCTGCGACTGCAGTACCGTGGCTTGACTTTGTTATAAAAGCTTTCTTTTAAACATAGCAACTTTTGATTTACTCATTTAAAACACAAAGCAGCAAATAGCTGAAATTAGGTAATATCAGTTATTTTTTCTAAGAATTCATGACGATGAATATATTTAACTGAGTACATAAATGGCTAATGTGCCTTTTTCTTTCACTAAGGAACTATGATGCAGCTGCAGCAGGAAAACTTTTAACATATGGGTGGGAGGGTGGGCCTGTTACGTATTAAGTTGCTGGCTTTAGCAAACAGAAGGAACCATAGATAAACCTAGTTGTATTCCTGTCAATGTCACACATGATCATTTCTCTCCCCCATATATTAAACATTTTTTCCTTTACATGTATTTCATTACTATCTTCATTACTGGCAGCACAATTAAAAAATAGGGTTCGAGTTCTAAAAAGTTCTAAAAAAGATTAGAGCCCTACAACTTTTTCAAAAATTCTAGACTAGAACTAGAACCCGGAACTTCAGAGAGTTCTGACAACCCTGCTTTAAATTAAGTTAATAAGTTATGCTGCACTATAATTCGGTTTAAGCAGTGTGTTGTTTAGGTAAGCTGTGCTCTCCAGTCTGATTTCCCTCCCCTCCTCCTCTCTCTCTCTCTCTCTGCATCTCTCTCCCCCCTTCCCCTCACTTACCTTTTATTTAATATGTGATTTTCAGTTCTGACCCTTTCCATTCTCTCCACAGCTTTCCAACTGGGTCGCGATGGAAGTAACACTCCTGCCCTTTCTGAGTGCACATAGCCAGATGAAGCCACATTCTCAGCTTTTCCCCCTGGTTCACGAGGGAAGTAACACCCCTGCCATCCTTGAGTGCACGCAGCCAGCAGAAACCACATCCTCAGCTTTCCCCCTTGTTCGCAAGGGAAGTAACACCCCTTCTGTCCTTGAGTGCACGCAACAAGCTGAAGCCGATTCCTCAGCTTTCCCCCTGGATCACAAGTAAAGTAACACCCCTGCACTCCCCCAGTGCACACAGCCAGCTGAAGCCGCATCCTCAGGCATGGGACATTTCAGCCACCAGCTTCTCGTCCAACTGCTGCCTGGATGCTTATTTTGAAATTTGGTGTGAAGCCAGGACTGGACTGCACCTAATGCTTCTTAAATTCGTTTTCTACCCCAAATCCCCTGAAATGTTTTTCCATTAGCAGACTAATGTAGATTGTTTTCATGCAGGAGTCTCAACTTTTTTGTGCATTTATGAATTTAGCGTGTACTTTAAATTAAGTAAATAACTTAATGCTGTACTTTAATTTGGCTAAAGCACTGTGATTATTCAGAAAAGTTGAACTCCTTGTTTTTATGCAGAAGTCTGTCCCTTAATGTGCCGTTTATGAATGTAGCTAGTACTTTAAATTAGTGTTGTCAGAACTAGTTCGAGAAAGATTCGAACCCTCCTCGAACCCTGGTGTTTGAGTTCTAATTTAGAACTCGAACACTAGATGGTTCGCAAAAGGGCTCGAATCATTGGTAATGAAGCAGGCGGCAGCTTACTTTTTCTTTTACTTCTCCTTCCCAGCACCAGCTCGGTGGGGGGGGTTCCGAGTCCCGACTCCCTCCCCATGCTCCTCCTGACTCTGCCCAGTGGTCCCTTATAGCAATGGGGGGGCAGCTGTTTTCAGTGACGACTCTGTCTCCAAGGTTGCGCTTGCGCATTTTGCACTCCATGCACCTCACCACCTGATCAGTTGATATGCAGTCAGGTGGTTGAACTTGAGTCAGGAAAGCCTTGTGGGAGCCTGGAAGGTGGAGCAAACTGCGTGACTAGGAGGAGAAGGAGCTGCAGTCTGCTAGTGTGCAGAGCACTTGCCGCTTTGTCTCTTGTCTCTTCATTTGTGTGCGAGCTGAGGCTGCGATCTTTGACAACTAAAAATACAAATTGAATGAAGGGTGGGTGGAGAAAAATAAGGAACAGGTAGAGTGGAGGGGCCACAGAAAGAAATGAGGAAAGAAACGGACTTGGAGATAAGTCTGCAGCAGTACTGATTGTATAGGCCCCACTGAAGAGGCCGGGGACTCGGGACTGGGAGGGGAAAAAAGACAGAAAGGAACAGATTTAAGTTCCTGTAACTTGATGAGACTGCTTACTGCAGCTCTCTCTCTAAATCCTGAATTTAGGTGAGACTAGTTCATCTCTCATCTGGTGGGGCCTAGGAGGGAGAGAGCACACTGGCTGGGGGAGGGGCTGAATGCAGCAACTGAAGTTAATTAATTTGATGTTTCAAAGCCAACCAACAATGGGAAAAAATCCCTAAGTGACAAAACAAAAATAGAATTTGTCAGAAGTCTGCTGTGCTCATGGGGATCCTCTCATCTTAAACCTCTTTCACCCTAAAAAAACAGTCCTGTCCTCTAATACAAGAGCAGCACAAGGCAATTTTTGATGCTTTTCTCCTGTGGCATGGCCAGCTGATAGCCCTGCTGCTTTGTTCCCTTTAACTGCACTGTACCCTACCCCCACTGTGTGTGACCATGTGCAGCCTAGTGACCAGTTGTGTGGTAGTGGTGGTAATCCTTAAATATGTGACAGAAGCCCTGCTGCTGTGCGCCCCTTGACTGCACTGTGCCTTACCCAGTGTGTGTTACCATGTGAAATAAAGTGGCCAGTAATGTGGTGGCATTATCCTTAAGTACATGACAGAAACCTAAAAATATATTTCCCTTTTGGGAGGAGAGACAGAAAAATCTCTTTCTTCAGTTAGTGTGTGTAACTCCGTCTCCTGTGGTCAGCCCATCACCCTGCTGCTGTGTGCCCCTTGACTGCACTGTACCTTATCCAGTGTGTGTTACCATGTGAAGCCCAGCGGCCAGTTGTGTGATGGCATTATCCTTAAATACATGACAGAAGTCTAAAAATATATTTCCCTGTTGGTAGGAGAGACAGAAAAATCTCTTTCTTCGGTTAGTGTGTGTAACTCCGTCCCTTGTGGTCAGCCCATCACCCTGCTGCTGTGTGCCCCTTGACTGCACTGTACTTCACCCAGTTTGTGTTACCTTGTTAAGCCCAGTGGCCAGTTGTGAGGTGGCATTATTCTTAAATACATGACAGAAGCCTAAAAATATATTTCTCTGTTGGGAGGAGAGACAGAAAAATCTCTTTCCTCGGTATGTGTGTGTAACTCCATCTCTTGTGGTCAGTCCATCACCCTGCTGCTGTGTGCCCCTTGAATGCTATGTGTATGCATATGACCAGCAGCCCAGTCATTCTGCAAGCCTTGAACCTGATATCCTTTAGTTGCAAACCGTCATATTCTTCAATTACTTTCAGTCCACTGCATCACAGTGTCACACAGCCAAAATAAAATTTTGAAGTAGTAGCCAGTGATCACAGATCACATTGCTTTCTTACATAGGAATTGTGTGGGTGCGTTCACTACAGTATACTGGTACTATCATGGTTGACACCAACATAGATGAAGCATCTGGTGCTGGTGTTGGAGCAGGTGTAGGTGGTAGTGGTAATCCTGGTGCTAGCAGAAATAACCAAAATGTTTCACATGATAAAAACTCAGCAAATAGCAAAAGAGCAACAGCGAAGTGTGGTAAAGGGGGACCTTTTAAGAAAACCTGTGCTGCTGCTGGGGTCACACGGAGAAGCACCATAAGGTATGCCGTTCATGCACTTAAAATCCCTGTGACTAGCAGTAATGATGCAAGTTACAGTGAGTTCCTCTCTGACTCAGACTCAGATAGTAGCTCTTTGTCTCAGTCTGACACTGATGTGTCTTGCGGCGTATCATTACTTCCTCAACAAAGTGAAATGAGCAAGTCTGCTGACAATGAATCAGGTAATGTACTTGCAAATACATCCAGCACTGTTGGCAATGAAAAGGACATATCCATTGAATCCACCACTTCTGTGTTGGCCAGCAATGAAATTCCATCAAAGTCCTCTGCCCACTCTTCTAGCACCAAGGAGCATGTCCCGGGTTCTGTTAGGACAGATGAAAAGTCACAAACAGTCTTTAACTATCTTCCTAGCACTCAAACAAAATCTGTCACATCTGAGGTGTGGAATTATTTCTCTGTCAGTAAAACTGATCCATGCAGAGCAATTTGTTCCCTGTGTAAACAGAGTGTAAGCCGTGGTAAAGTCGTGTCATGCCTTGGCACTACAGCTCTTAAATGTCATCTGAAAAAGCATTCAGTTTTGCTTGATCGTCCAAAACCCATGTCCTCCATCTTCCAGACCACACGTGAGAAGGGTCAGAAATCTGAAATGGATACTCAATTGTCTGAATTTGATGCGAACAGAACCACTGCCTGCCCTAGGATCACTGTTACCACCAATGCCAGCACCAGTAGTACCAGTTGCACATCCAGTGATGGCACTGAATGTATAAGTCCTAGTCCACCATCTCAGCGTCCATCTACCCATCGAAGCACGGTGTATAATAAACCAGCAAGGACATGTTGTAAACAGCTAACACTGTCTCAGGCATTTGAAAGGAAGAATACCTTTACTAAAAATCATCCAAAGACCCTTCATCTTAATCACAGAATTGGTGAACTGTTTGCTGGAGCCCTTCTCCCATACTCTTTGGTAGATCATGAGGATTTTAGGGAGCTCTTGAAACTAGCAGAGCCTCGGTACAATGTTCCTCATCGAAGGAACTTTTCCTATTTTGAAATACCAAACATTTATCAGGCTTTAAAAGCGACAGTGATGCTTGCACTTAAAACTGTAGAGGGTGAGGTTGTTCACGTCACAACAGATATGTGGACCAGCACTCAAAACATAGATTACATGTCCCTTACCGCTCATTGGGTCATGTTTTCTTGTGGTTCATTAAAAATAAAGACATCCCAGAAGATGGCGCTGCTGCATATAAAGAAGTTTGGACAAAGTCATACAGCTGCAAACATTTTGCAGGAACTAAATGACCTCCTTGATGAATGGGTTTATTCTCACAGTCTAAAATGTGGCTTCATTGTAAGTGACAATGGAGCCAACATCTTGAAAGCAGTAGAGGATGGAGGATTTATGCATGCTTCTTGCTTTGCACATTGCTTACATTTAATTGTCATGGGATTTCTCAGCAATGAAACACAAGTGGATGGTATGATTGCTGTTTGCAAAAAAATTGTGACTCTCTTTTTCCATTCAACCAAGGCTATACGGACATTGTCCGAACTGCAAAAAAAACATAAGCTGCCCCAGCAAAAGTTGATTCAAAATGTTTCTACTCAGTGGAACTCACGCTTTATATGCTGCAGCACCTCTTGGAGCAAAAGCAAGCTGTACATGAGTATTGCTCCAGTTACATTATTGGAGATGGCATTATGCTGTCTGTGCTGCAGTGGAAATTAATGGAGACAGTGTGCTACATCCTAGCTCCTTTTCAGACAGCCACAAGGGACATGTCTTCTGAAGGTGCATCTGTGAGTCAGGTTATCCCACTCATAATGCTGATTTCACATCATCTTAATGTTCTAAATCTACAAATAGAAAAAGACAGATCTGAAGCTCAGACATGTCACCTGTATCATGGGAATCTTGTAAAGAGAATGAGCGAGCGCTTCAAAACCAATGGCAAATTAGTTGCAATGACGAAATCAAAACACTACATCCTTGCAACTCTCTTAGATCCCAGGTTCAAGGCTATACATCTTCCAAAAACAGGTGATATAGAGCAGTACAAATGTCTGTTGCTAGATGAGCTGCAGCACTCACAGGAGTCAAACACAGACATGCACAGTACCCTCAGGTTGTCATCTCCACAACATGCAGGTTCATCTTCACAAAGGTATACAGAACTGCCACATCTTCAACCCTTAGTAGCAAGCTAAATCTGTGGCAAAACATTTCCAAAATTGCTGCCATACCAGCTCATGCTGATTTCTCTTCTGAGCGGTCTCTGTCCATCATGGTAGACAGTTAACTGCAAGAACTGCCTGTTCCTATTGATGCATGTCCTTTTGAATACTGAAGATCAAAAAAGTCTTTTGGACAGAGCTGTATGATGAAGTCTGTAAATATCTTTGTTGTCCTGCAACAAGTGTCTCTTCAGAATGCATGTTTAGTACAGCTGGCAATTTTGTGACAGACACCAAACATAGATTGTTGCCAGAAAATGCACACACGTTAACTTTTATTAAAGTTAATAAGTCAAGATTTTCATATCCTAACAAGAGTATATAAACTGACCCTGACGTGATTGATGTTGCGGATGTTGATGATGATGACAACTCAGATGGCGGTGGCTGGTAAATACTGTGTGGGACAGAGTCTCTCTGCACCAAAAAGGAAACTTTTACAGACTGTGATGACCTTGGTTGTCTCTCTCCTTTCTCGATCTACTACCTTGGACTATATACCCCACAAAACTTTCACCATTTCATGGCAAACTGCTTTGTAGCTAGGGTCTAAATTCAACAAGTTTTATATTCAGGGCAATTTTAACATCAGTGGGAACAGGCTCAAATTTGGCATAAAAGGGACACTGTCATGTCAATCATTTCTGTATCATATTATTTAAGTTAAAGTGCAAACATATATTTTTGGATTTACCTTCTGTGACTTTGTGGTGCATCAGTATAGGCTGGGACCGGGGCGGTCTATTTTTCAGTTTTAAAGAGGACGAAACAAAGAGTTCTAATTGGTAGCTGTTTATTATTTTTACAATGACAGAAATGTTAGCCATAAACCAAAATGATCCATATGTAACTTATCTTACGGAATAAAAAATTGTGGGAAAAGCTGTATTTTGTATTGTTATGTTTCTGAGGGCAGCATCCTGTTACAAATCTCTTCCGGGAAACAGAGTCATCTGGAGTTTTACCTATGTCATGGTTGAGCACATATTCTGTAAGCATAAGTCTCATACCACAATAGCTCGTGTTTAACTTTCTGTTGTACACAGACCATGGCATAATACCAACAACTCTCAAATTACTGGTTCCATGAAGAGGAATGTACAGAATGTTGTCCATAAGAAGAAAGCAATTGAAAAGACAGTTTTTCACATAAGTGTTGTTTATTAAGGAACAGTTAAGTATGGCTCATTTGAAGGCAAGAGTTTCATTTTTCTTGAGTAAGCATGTGGTAGTTTTAGCATTTGAGAGGGGGAGGAGGGTAGAATGGGTGCTGGAGGGTGGGAAAGCACTGGAGGTTGGTTTAACATGGATGTAAGAGGGAGAAAGATGGCATGGATGCTAGTGCATGGGTGAGGGTTGGGGTTGGTTTTAACATGGATGCAGAGGGAGAAAAATGGCATAGTTGTTAGTACATGGGTGATGGTTGGGGGAGTGGGTTTTAACATGGGTGAGGGACGGAGAAGCGTGACATGAATGGTAGTTCATGACTAAGTGTGGGAGTAGTTTAAACATTTGAGTGAGGGAGGAGGGTGGAATACATGCTTGAGGGGTGTTGAGGGTTGTGGGTTGGTTTTAACACATGGGTGTGAGGGTGGTATGGGTGCTACTGCATAGATGATGGCGGTGGAAGAAAAGTGGAATGGGTGCTGGGGTGAAAGGTGGGTGTTGTTTTAGTCCTTTCATTTACAGATTCGTGATCTGCTGGGGATGGTGAGGAAAAAGGTGATGACAGGCCGATGGTATGGGAGGGCTACACTGATTGCCCACTGTGGAACCTGCTATAGATATAATATATACATATATACTTTTTTTTTCTTATTAAATACATTGCAAACTGCTGCCACCTAGCACAAGTGTCCTATCCCCTTTAAAAAAAAATAAAGGAATCAGAAATAAAAGAAAATCTGCATCAGCAGTTTTCACAGAATGTGACCTATCATAAAGTGTTTTTCCTTTACAAGTAGTGATAATTTGATACATAATGGGGTTGACAGACACTGTCCCTTAAACATCGCATGCCAACTGCTGCAGCTACATTAAATGTTCTTTAAGTTAGTATGTGGTGAGGAAACCACTTTTTTTATTTATGTGACTGAAATACAGATTTTATTGATGTATCAGCTGGAAAAATGCATCATCTTAGAAAGTTGTGTGTATTACTTCAATTTGCCAACAAGAATGTTAGTATATGTATGCATTGTCTTAGAAAATTGCATGGATTTTTTGGCAGCAACAATGACTGGCATATTTTTTTTATTCAACTGTTGACTGACTATGTTATGACATAATATGTTTTGCAACAGTTCCATGTGCTGTGGCTGCAGTACCTTGGCTTGACTTTGTTATAAAAGCTTTCTCTTAAACATAGCAACTTTTGATTTACTCATTTAAAACACAAAGCAGCAAATAGCTGAAATTAGGTAATATCAATCATTTTTTTCTAACAATTCATGACAATGAGTATATATAACTGAGTACATAAATTGCTAATGTGCCTCTTTCTTTCACTAAGGAACTATGATGCAGCTGCAGCAGGAAAACTTTTAACATATGGGTGGGTGTATGGTTGGGCCTGTTACGTATTAAGTTGCTGGCTTTAGCAAACAGAAGGAACCATTGATAAACCTGGTTGTATTCCTATCAATGTCACACATGATCATTTCTCTCCCCCTTATATTAAACATTTTTTCCTTTACATGTATTTCATTACTACCTTCAGTACTGGTTGCACAATTGAAAAATAGAGTTTGAGTTCTAAAGAGTTCTAAAAAAGATTAGAACCCTAGAACTTTTTCAAAAGTTCTAGACTAGAAGTGGAACCCAGATCTTCAGAGGGTTCTGACAACCCTGTTTTAAATTAAGTTAATAAGTTGTGCTGCACTTTTATTAGGTTTAAGCAGTGTGTTGTTTAGATAAGCTGTTCTCTCCAGTCTGATTTCCCTTCCCTCCTCTCTGTCTCTTTGCATCTCTCTCTCTACCCTCCCCCTCACTTACCTTTTATTTAATATGTAATGTTCAGTTCTGACCCTTTCCATTCTTTCCACAGCTTCCCAACTGGGTTGCGAGGGAAGTAACACTCCAGCCATCTCCAAGTGCACACAGCCAGTTGAAGCCACATTCTCAGCTTTCTCCCAGGGTCATGAGGGAAGTAACACCCCTGCCATCCTTGAGTGTACACAGCCAGCTGAAGCTGCATCCTCAGCTTTCCCCCTGGATCATGAGCAAAGTAACACCCCTACACTCCCCCAGTGCACACAGCCAGCTGAAGCTGCATCCTCAGACATGGAACGTTTCAGCCACCAGCTTCTCGTCCAACTGCTGCCTCGATTCTTATTTTGAATTTTGGTGCGATGCCAGGACTTGACTGCACCTAATGCTTCTTTAAATTCATTTTCTGTCCCAAATCCTCTGAACTGTTTTTCCATTAGCAGACTAATGTAGATTGTTTTCATGCAGGAGTCTCACTTTTTTTGTACTTTTATGAATTTAGCTTGTACTTTAAATTAAGTAAATAACGTAATGCTGTACCTTAATTTAGCTTTAACAGTGTGATTATTCAGAAAAGCTGGGATCCTTGTTTTTATGCAGAAGTAAGTCCCTTACTGTACCATATATGAATGTAGCTGTTACTTTAAATTAAGTTAAAAAGTTATGCTGCACTTTAATTCAGTTTAAGCAGTGCGTTGTTCAGATAAACTGTGCTCTGCAGTCTGATTTCCCTCCCCTCCTCTGTCTCTCTGTCTTTCTCTCTCCCCTCCCCCCTCACTTACCTTTTATTTAATTTGTGACGTTCAGTTCTGACCCTTTCCCTTCTCTCCACAGCTTTCCAACTGGGTTGCAAGGAGAGTAATACTCCTGCCCTCTCCAAGGACACACAGCCAGCTGATGCCGCATCCTCAGCTTTCCCCCAGTTTGCGAGAGAAGTAACACCCCTGCTGTCCTCGAGTGCACTCAGCCAGCTGAAGCTGCATCCTCAGCTTTCCCCCTGGGTCACAAGTGAAGTAACACCCCTGCCCTCCCCCAGTGCACATAGCTAGCTTAAGCCACATCCTCAGGCATGGAATGTTTCGGCCACCAGCTTCTCATCCAACTGCTGCCTGGAGCCTTATTTTGAATTTTGGTGCCAAGCCAGTACTGGACTGTACCTAAAGCTTCTTTAAATTTATTTTCTGCCCCAAATCCCCTGAACTGTTTTTCCATCAGAAGACTAATGTAGATTGTTTTCATGCAGTAGTCTCACCTTCTTTGTGCTTTTATGAATTTAGCTTGTACTTTAAGTAAATAACTTAATGCTGTACCTTAATTTGGCTTAAGCAGTGTGATTATTCAGAAAAGCTGGGCTCCTTGGTTTTATGCAGGAGTCTCTCCCTTATTGTGCCATTTATGAATGTAGCTAGCACTTTAAATTAAGTTAATAAGTTATGCTGCACTTTAACTCAGTTCAAGGAGTGTGTTGTTCAGATAAGCAGGGCTCTGCAGTCCGATAACCCTTTCCTCCTCTCTCTCTCTCACCCCTCCTCCTCCCCCTCACCTTTTAATTAATCTGTGATGTTCAGTTCTGAACCTTTCCCTTCTCTCCACAGCTTCCCCCTGGGTCGCAAGGGAAGTAGCACCTCTACCCTCCCCAAGTGCACACAGCCAGCTGAAGCCGCATCCTCAGTTTTTCCCTTTGTTGTGATGCAAGAAACATCCCTGCTTCCCCTAAGTGCAGACAGCCAGCTGGAGCTGCAACCTCAGCTTTCCCCCTGGTTTGCAAGGGAAGTAATACCTCTGCTGTCCTCGAGTGCACTCAGCAAGCTGATGTCGCATCTTCAGCTTTCCCCCTGGGTCATGAGCGAAGTAACAGCCTTGCCCTCTTCCAGTGCACACAGCCAGCTGAAGCCGCATCCTCAGGCATGGAATGTTTCAGCCACCAGCTTCTCATCCAACTGCTGCCTGGAGTCTTATTTTCAATTCTGGTGCCAAGCCAGGACTAGACTGCACCTAATGCTTCTTTAAATTTATTTTCTGCCCCAAATCCCCTGAACTGTTTTTCCTTCAGCAGACTAATGTAGATTGTTTTCATGCCGAAGTCTCACCTTTTTTGTGCTTTTATGAATTTAGCTAGTACTTTAAATTAAGTAAATAACTTAATGCTGTACCTTAATTTGACTTAAGGAGTGTGATTATTCAGAAAAGCTGGGCTCTTTGATATTATGCAGGAGTCTCTCTCTTATTGTGCCATTTATGAATGTAGCTAGTACTTAACATTAAGTTAATACGTTATGCTGCATTTTAACTCACTTTAAGCAGTATGTTGTTCAGATAAGCTGGGCTCTGTAGTCCGATATCCCTTTCCTCCTCTCTCCCTCTCTCCCCCCTCACCTTTTAATTAATCTGTGATGTTCAGTTCTGACCCTTTCGCTTCTCTCCACAGCTTTCCCCCTGGGTCGCAAGGGAAGTAGCACCCCTACCCTTCCTGAGTACACACTGCCAGCTGAAGCCGCATCCTCAACTTTTCCCTGTGTTGTGATGGAAGTAACACCCCTGCCCTCCCCGAGTGCTGACAGCCAGCTGAAGCTGCATCTTCAGCTGTCCCCCTGGGTCACGAGGGAAAAAACACCCCTTGTCCCCCCTAGTGCACACAACAAGCTGAAGCCTCATTCTCACTTTTCCCATGTCACATGTGAAGTAACATCCCTTCTCTCCCCGAGTGCACACAGCCAGCTGATGCCACATCCTCAGATACGAAGCCTTTCAGCCACCTGCTTCTTATCAAACTGTTGTCTGGAGACACATTCTGAATTTTGGTGCCAAGCCAGGACTGGAATAGAGATGGGAGAACTTAGTGAAGTTCTGACCCTTATTAAACATGAACTGGGACACGGTGAAGTCCTAATTATTCCTGATTTGTTCTGATTAATTCTGATTTTTTCATCAATATTTGAAAAATTGTGAAAAAATGCATAAACGTGGCCAAAGTGACTCACATTTGACACAGAGGCTCAAATGAAATCATTTAATGGATTATTTGTATAAAAATGCATGTAAAACTGCTAAATAAAAAAGCAATCTGTCACTACTAGCCCCTTCATGGCTGGCCTATAATGATGGTATATAGTGCTTGGTCCCATGACATGAGAATGCTGGGAGAGACGGAGAGAGAGAGACAGATGAAAATACCTGCAGTATATCATAGCACCACCAAGCACTGCAGGCACTGCAAGGCAGCTAAGATTTATTTTTTTATTAATGGTGCTGTGTGGCTATTATTTGATGGATGCTCCTAATATCTAATGTTATAATGATAATAAGGAATAATGGAGAATGAATGGTGATGATGATGTCACTTGTGTGTAGTGCTTGTGTTTTACTTGTTTTGGACTGTGAACACTTAGCCTGCTACAACTCAAAGTCAGATTATCCCCTGGGCCACCCACAGCCAGTAGTAGTACAGGGCAGGTGCATTATCTTGTATGTTGTTTGAACAGTATTTTTTTTTAATACATGAAATCGTCCTTGAGCATAGGTCATGATCGTTTTTCATGATTGGAATGTACACACAACTGCACTGATGCCAGGAAAAAAATTTTTCTGGGGGGATTTCTGGGATGTCACATTTATTGTGGGCCACACTGCAGTCTCTTTCTCTCTCCCCTCTTTACGTCACAAAGATTTATTTTGTCACCCTGCTACCAGGAAAAAAAAACTTTCATTTAGGATTTTCTGTAACTGTAATCTCTGGACCACAAGTACATTCGAACAGATGAAAATATAAATGTGCCAGCAGAAACAGATCTCCCAGCTATCAATGTCTGCTCAAGTGTGCAGCTAGCAGCCCTAAGTTGCAGCTGTCCCACTCCCTCCCCTTTTGTCTACCCTTGGCCGTTCTCAGCCTCACCCACCCATACTCTCTCCTGTTCTTTGTCCCATGCCCTTTTAAAGCTACCCACAATGTTGCATGACATCACCCTCTCTGGTAGGGCATTCCACTTCAGCACTACTCTCTCCATGAAGTAATACCTCCTCATCTCCCTTCTCAGTCTTCCACTCTCTATTCATAGCCCATGCCCTCTAGTGCCCCTTCCTTTTTTTTCAGTTTAAAAACCCTGTCAGCTCCATCCTTGTTGATTCCCCTCAGATACTTGAAAGTTTGGATCATGTCCCCCATCCCTCCTCTCCGCCAGGGTGTACATATTCAGTTCCCCTAGCCTGTTCTCATAGTTTCTTCCCTCCATTACCTGTATCGTCCATGTTGCCCTCCACTGCACTCCCTCCAATAGCTTGATATCCCAACTCAGGTATGGCCTCCAGAACTGCACGCAGCATTCCAAGTGCGGCCTGACTAATGACCTGTAGAGGGGCAAGATTACCTCCCTTAGCCTAGATGAGAACCCCCTCGCTATACACCCCAGCATCTTGTTCGCCTTCGCTGCTGCTTTTCTGCATTGGGCAGAATTGCTCATGTTCCCTGTTACCATCACCCCAGGTCCTTCTACTCCTCAGTGATCCCCAGCTTCAGCCCTCCCAACCAGTATTCTCTCCTTGGGTTCTTTGCCCCGAAGTGCATAACCTCACACTTCTTCACATGATCCCCAGCTGCCACCTCTCCAACCACCCCTCCAGTTTGGCTAGATCCCCCTGCAGTTGCTTCCATCCCTCCTCCCCATCCACTTCTGCACCCATTTTGGTGTCGTCTGTGAACAGACTTGCCCTGCTCACCACTCTGTGTGCGATGTCTGAGATGAAGAGCCTAAATAGCACCGGGCCCAGCACTGAGCCCTGTGCCACCCCGCTAGTCACTGGTCTAGATGCTGAGAATCCCCCCCCCACCGCCACCACCAACTGTACTCTCTCCTCTGGAATGGTACAAGTTAGATTTTGCCAGTCTTCACTTATGTACACACAGCTACTGTCCGAGACAAAGAAAAAGTTTGCATTGGTATTTTCTGGAACTGTAATCTCTGCCCCCCCCCCAGCACTCCGGATCTGGAATGGCACAAGTCAGATTTTGCCAGCCTGCACTTTTTGTACACACAGCTACTGTCTGAGGCCAAGAAAAGTTTCATTTAGGATTTTCTGTAACTTTGTAATCTCTGGGCCCCCACAGTACTCTGGAGTCTGGATCTGGAATGGCACAAGTCAGATTTTGCCATCCTGCCCTGTTTGTACACAGCTACACTGTCCGAGGCCAAGGAAAAAAAATATTTGGGATTTTCTGTAACTGTAATCTCTGGGCCACCACCACCAGTACTCTCTCTTCTCTGGAATAGCACAAGTCAGATTTTGCCAGTGGTCAGCCTGCCCTTTTTGTACACACAGCTACACTGTCTTAGGCCAAGAAAAAAATCCTTTCATTTGGGATTTTCAGTAACTGTAATCTTTGGGACCCCCTTTGTTCTGGATCTAGAATGGCAGAAGTCAGATTTTGCCAGCTAGCCCTTCTT
This sequence comes from Neoceratodus forsteri, assembly GCA_016271365.2. NCBI lineage: Eukaryota > Metazoa > Chordata > Ceratodontiformes > Ceratodontidae > Neoceratodus > Neoceratodus forsteri. The sequence continues at coordinate 708,100,247 of CM057455.1, forward strand.
GTACACACAGCTACACTGTCTGAGGCCAAGAAAAAAAAACTTTCATTTACGATTTTCTGTAACTGTAATCTCTGGACCACCACCACCACCAGTACTCTCTCCTCTCTAGATCTGGAATAGCAAAAGTCAGATTGCGCCAGCGGTCATCCTGCCCTTTTTGTACACACAGCTACTACTGTCTGAAGCCAAGGAAAAGTTTCATTTAGGATTTCCTGTAACTAATCATTCATGCCACCCCCCATACTCCCGACGCTCCTTCCCATCATCAACCAACCGACTTCACCCACCTTACGTACTCCATGATTGGGAATCTCTCCCCCTTCCTCTCCTAACTGTAGGGCTTTTGTGTTTTGATGCTTCGCCTCTCTCTCCAGTCTCTGTTTTTTCTGCTGTGATCATTCTCCTTCACACAGGCACGCAACTTACTCACCAGCGTTAGTGAATCCACATGACCTTCTGTTGCCTGATTGGATGTTGCTCCAGCTCTGTATATCTCAAAGGCATCCCCCAGGCAACAGACAAAACAATTGCAGGAATGGCATCTCCACGGACCTGGAACCAGACTTCATTGGTGAAGTCCATATTTATCAGGGTCTGTGGATTGCGGGTTTGATCCGGGGGGTCCAGATCTCTTCGGGAACAGTCCGACCACCCATAGACTGGAATGTACCTTCATTTCATTTCATTTATTCTTTGATAACCGGATAAGGGCACTGGACCAAAGGTCCCTTTTCAGGCCTGACCCGGACAAAGAACAAAAATATACAATAATTGTACCTAAAGCTTTTTTAAATTTATATTCTGCCCTAAATCCCCTGCCCTATTTTTCTGTTGCCAGACTAATATAGACTGTTTTCATGCAGGAGTCTCACCCTTTTTGTGCTGTTTATGAATTTAGCTTGTACTTTAAATTAAGTTAACTTAATGCTGTACTTGAATTTGGCTTATGCAGTGTGATTATTCAGAACAGCTGGGCTTCTTGTTTTTATACAGTAGTCTCTCCTTTATTGTGCCATTTATGAATGTAGCTAGTACTTTAAAATAAGTTAATAAGTTATGCTGCACTTTAATTCGGTTTAAGCAGTGTGTTGTTCAGATAAGCTGGGCTCTGCAGTCCGATTTTCCTCCCCTTCTTTCTCTCTCTCTCTCCCTCCCCTCCCCCTCCCTTACCTTTTATTTAATCTGTGCTGTTCAGTCTTGACCCTTTTCCCTTCTCTCTGCAGCTTTCCCCCCGTGTCACATAGTGAAGTAACACCCCTGCCCTCCCCGAGTGGACATAGCCAGCTGAAGTCACATCCTCAGCTTTCCCCCTGGGTTGTGAGAGAAACAACACCCCTGTCCTCCACGAGTGCATACAGTCAGCTGAAGCCACATCCTTAGGTATGGAGTGTTTTAGCCACCAGCTTCTCATCCAACTGCTGCCGACTCATTTTTATGTTGGCTTGCACGCATGTGCAAGCAACATCTTGCACTAGTGTGGGTCTTGGGGGCGCAGCTGCTGTTGGGCGAATGCAGGGCATGCATCAGTAGGTGCATCCCTCATTCCCCAATCAGCCTGCATGCCACCGCCACACCATGCATTCATAATGGGGCGAGCACATCAAAGCAAAGGTCTGCTGCAATCCGAGCAAAGCTCGTCATACGCAGCGGTCCTTTGCTTGCCATGCTCACTGCCATTATGACCATGGTCGGCGAGTGGGCAGCTGCCTCACACTTGCCGACATTGGGGATGCCCAGCCCCTGTCAGCAACCCCCATGATTGTGTGCCGATGGGGGCGCCTCTCCATCGGCGACACCCCCAAATGTTGAATGCGAGGAATTGCCCAATCCCCTCGGCTCATACCCCCCTCACTGTCTTTGCCCGCCAGCAGGAGCCCTCCCCATTGGCATCCCCAACTGTTGAATGCGGGGGATGCCCAATCCCCTCGGCTGGGTGCCCCCCTTTCTTTGTTTGCCGGCGGGGTGCCCAATCCCTGTCAGCGTACCCCGTGTTGTGTGTGCCAATGAGAGCCCAATCCCCGTCAGCTACTGACACCCCCACCCAAAAACCCACTTGGGTGGCATGCTGGAGCCCACTCCTAGCGTGCCAAATGCCCTGAAAGACGAAAACTGTCCCACGACGGTTTTCTTTTTGTTTTTTTCCTGCAAATAAAAACTGTCCTCGTAGTCTAGATGCCCCCTCCCCACCGCACCACCCACTGTGCACCCTGCCTCCCTCACCCCCACCCCATACTCCTCCGGACTCTGGGCGATGATCTTCCGTGGACCAGGAACACGTCTGCACTCTTCAAAGCCGACCGCGAACTGAGGAAATGCCGGTAAGCTGTATAATGCAATGAATAGGGTTTTTTCAACTTTGCTGCATATCTCAGGCATTTCTTGGAATTTTAGCACCAAATTTTCAACATGGGGTTTTTGAGGCCTCTCCTCATGAATTTTATCACTCTCATGGCGTTAATCGGCCTTGAAAGGTGATTTCGCGATCACCGCACAAAATCATCTTAGCAAATGACAGTACCAGTGTTCATGGGTGGCCTCTCAAAAAGCCTATGTTCCAAATTTGGTGGAATAAATCCAACAAATGCCTGTTTTATGAGCGTGTGTTGCGCAGTTGCTACACAGGCTCATAACTTCACGCATTCACAGTATTTTAATGCCAGATTTTCAGCATTGGCATTTTTGTGCACCTCCTTGTGAACAGTATAGCTGTCATTTTCCACATCCTGCCCGAAATGTGTTTCCTCACTTCCAGCGCACAATTGTGCAATCGCTGTGGGAAATCAGTGTTTGGGCCAGATTATGAAAATGGCAGTGACACAGTTCATGAGCAGAGCTCCTAGAATGCCTATGTTGAAAATTTGGAGCTGATACTCCATAAAATGACTGTGTTATGAGCATGCGTTGGCAGATTGCACGCATGCTCGTACCGTCGTGCATTTGTGATATTTTCACACCATTGCCATTTTTTCACACCTCTTGATGAACAGTACAGCTGTCACTTCACATATCCTGCCCAAATGTGTTTCCGCACTTCCGGTAGCAGAATAGCGTGGTCCTGTCGCGAAATCACTTCTTGGGTTCACTTTGAGAAATGACGGTGACACTGTACATGAGCAGAGGTGCTAAAATCATATGTTGAAATTTGGTGCCAAGCGCCCATAAACTGGCAGTGCTGGCGTGCCTTGCATATTTCCCACGCACCCTTGCAACTCCCAAGTTCCGTGATGTTTGTATGCCACATTTCAGCACTGCCATTTTATTACACCTCCTATGAACTGTGCAGCTGTCATTTTCACATCCTGCCCAGCATGTTTTCCCGCACTGCACTAACAAACACCCACAGGAACACCCTAATGCCTCTCACTCTCTGCAGGGTGGGGGTGGGTTGGCATCAGTTCAATACTTGACTGCCACTCCTATGCTGCATCTCTCTAACTCCTGCACTGCTAATGGCAGCAAGACAACATTCAGCATTGACAAATACTTGTTAATTCTGGCACCAAGCCACTACTGGATTGTACCTAAAGCTGCTTTAAATTTATTTTCTGCCCTAAATCCCCTGCCCTGTTTTCCGTCATCAGACTAATTTAGATTGTTTTCATGCAGGAGTCTTACCCTTTTTGTTCCATTTATAAATTTAGCTTATACTTTAAGTTAATAACTTAATGCTGTACTTTAATTTGGCTTAAGCAGTGTGATTATTCAGAAAAGTTGGGCTCCTTGTTTTCATGCAGGAGTCTCTCCCTTTCTTGTGCCATTTATGAATGTAGCTAGTACTTTAAATAAAATTAATAAGTTATGCTTCACTTTAATTCGCTTTTAGCAGTGTGTTGTTCATATAAACTGGGCGCTGTACTCTGATTTCCCTCCCCTCCTTTCTACCTCTCTCTCTCTCTTCCCTTCCCCTTCCTTACCATTTATTTAATCTGAGCTGTTCAGTTCTTACCCTTTCACTTCTTTCCACAGTTTTCCCCCTTGGTCACGAGGGAAGAAACACCCCTGACCTCCCCGAGTGCACACAGCCAGCTATAGCTGCATCCTCAACTTTCCCCCTGGATCACAAGGGAAGTAACACCCTGCCCTCCCTGAGTGCACACAGCCAGCTGAAGCTGCATCCTCAGCTTTCCCCCTGGGTCATGAGGAAAGTTACACCCCTGTCTTTCCCATGTGCATTCAGCCAGCTAAAGCTGCATCCTCAGCTTTCCCCCTGGTCATGAAGGAAGTAACTCCCTTGTCCTCTCCGAGTCACCCAGCCAGCTGAAGCCGCATCCTCTGCTTTCCACCTGGGTTGTGAGGGAAATAAAATAACTGCCATCCCCAAGTGCTCACAGCCAGCTGAAGCCACATCCTAAAATTTCCTCCTGGGTTGTGAGGGAAGCATCACCTGCCCTTCCTGAGTCACACAGCCTGCTGAAGCCACATCCTTAGCTCTCTCCATGGGTCATGAGTGAAGTAACACTCCTGCCCTTCCCAAGTGCACACAGCCAGCTGAAGCCACATCCTCAGCTTTCCCCCTGGATCATGACGGAAGTAACACCCCTGCCCCCCTGAATGCACACAGCCAGCTGAAGCTGCATCCTCAGCTTTTCCCCTGAGTCACAAGGGAAGTAACACCCCTGTCCTCCCTGAGTGCACACAACCAGCTGAAGCCACAGCCTCTGCCTTCCCCTCTGGGTCAAGAGGTAAGTAACACCTGTGCTGTCCCCGAGTGCACACGGCCAGCTGAAGCCACATCCTCAGCTTTCCCCTTGGGTCTCAAGGGAAGTAATACCCCTGCAGTATCTAACATGCAGTATGCTTGCTTCTTTCATGCAGGTGTTCAAATGCCACGTCCAGATTGGCCGCATTGCCTACATTTCCTTTGGCCCACATGCTGGCAAATTGGTGGCTATTGTTAATGTTATCAACCAAAATAGGGTAAGTTGAAGAAAGCAGTAGGAAAAAGTTCTTCTGCCTATTTATACAGGGAAATGCCAGACCTCACCCAACAACTAACGCACCGAAATCTGGCCAATGGAAAATGACGTACACAAATGCGCGCAGTCTGGGAAACAAGATCCCAGACCTGGAGGCAATATTGACAGAGGCTAAACTGGACATAATAGCCATTAACGAGACGTGGTTCACCAATAACCACACTTGGGAGACTTCAGTACCCGGCTATGTACTGTCCAGAAGAGACTGAGGTGCAAAAGAGGGAAGTAGCCCTTTATGTCAATGAAAATATCAAAGCTACAGAAATTCAGAAAACGCATAAGGAGCCAGAAGAACTGTGGGTCACCCTGGAAACAAGAAATGGGACAGCCATAAGAACTGCGGTTGTCGACAGGCCTCCAGACCAGGGAGAGGACACTGACACATTACTGTTAGAAGATATACAGAACATGACAGCTAAAGGTGTGGTTCTGATAATGGGAGACTTCAACATGCCGGATACAGATTGGTCAATACCAGCAGGAACATCCACCAGAACTAGACACATAGTGGATTCCCTGCTGGGGGAAGGCCTCAAACAACTGGTACAACAACCCACAAGAGACAGGGCTATCAATAGATCTAATAATGACTAACGGGGAAAGGATCACAGAGCTCCAGGTAGAAGGTCACCTAGGGGCCAGTGACCATCACATAGTATGGTTCAATTTTGCCACTAGAACTAAATCATCCCATTCCAAGGAAAAAATACGGGACTTCAGAGGAGCTGATTTTGATAAGATGATCAACAGAGTTAAACTAGCCCTGGTAAGAAGAAATACAGGTGAAGGGGTACAGGCAAAGTGGGCAAGCATTAAGGATGCAATACTTGAAGCAACATCCCATTGTGTTAGGGAGAAAAGCAAGAGCAAAAGAATGAGGAAACCGCTTTTGTTCTCAAAAAACAGTAGAAGAAAAGGTCAGAGCCAAAGGAATGGCCTTTAGGAAATATAAGGTAATACAGCGGGACTAAGATAAGGAGGCATACTAAGCTTCCCTTAGGGAAGCAGGGAAGGCAATAGAGCAGGCCATGGCCCAAATTGAGGAAACGCTAGTTGAAACTGTAAAAGAAGGGAACAAGACATTCTATAGATACATTAGTAAAAGGAGAAAGTCTAGAGGAGGTATTGCTAAGATCAAAAGGGATAAGGGGGAGTGTGTGGAAGAGGACCAAGGAAAAACATCTATCATAAATAGATACTTCTGCTCAGTATTTACTGAGGAGAAGGTAGGGCAGGGCCCACAGCTCAGCACCATGGACATGGAAAGGGAGGGGTGCACAAGTCCCTTTATAAAAGAAAGTGTCCTACAACAGCTCGCTAAGCTCAGGGTAGACCTGATGGCATACATCCCAGGGTACTAAAGGAGCAAAGGGGTGGCACTAGCAGAGCCATTATCAGAACTGTTTAGTGAGTCTCTGAGCACAGGAGAGGTCCCAGAAGACTGGAGCTGGGCTCATGTGATCCTGCTCCACAAAAGTGGTAGTAGGGAGGAGGCAGGAACTACAGACCAGTCAGTCTTACCTCAGTAGTAGGCAAGATTATGGAGACACTCCTTAAGGAAAGGATAGTGCAACACCTGGAATCCATAGGAGCGCATGATCCAAGACATCATGGGCCAGATATTCAAAACTTTGCCCCGGGGCTAAATTAGCACTGCCCGGCAGGCAAACTTAGCCCGGAGCACAAAGCAAGATATATTCAACAGGAAATAGCCTGGTGCTAATCCTGCTGAATATAGAAGTCTAAGGAAGCCAGGCAAACTGGTCTGGGAGTGCAGGGCAAAAATAGCCTGGGAATAAGACAGCACTGAATATAGCAACAGGGAAGTGCAAACTGCAACTGCAACTGCAGCTCATTAGACTCTGTAGCAAGCCAGTGTTGCAGGTGGAGAACACTGTGTGTGATTGCACAAAGATGTCTCACAGCTACTGCAAACACACCTCTCAACCTCTTGCCTGATAAATCAGGGACAAGGCTTAAAACAATCAGGGACAAAGGTTTAAAATCAGGGACACACCTTAAAAATTGATGATATTCAGTCAGGAAGCTGGTAGAATAAGTGGCATAGTGTAAAATGCATTGTTTAAGGAAGAACACGTCTGTAACATTAATGTCTGACATTATGTTATGCCTACAATCCCCACTGTTTGGTCATGGAAACAATTTGTAGGAGGGACAGAGTAAAAGTCTGAGGTAAATCCAGGGACGTCCCTGAAAATCAGGGACAGTTGAGAGTAGGGTTGTCAGAACCCTCTGAAGTTCTGGGTTCTAGTTCTAGTCTAGAACTTTTGAAAAAGTTCTAGTGTTCTAATCTTTTTTAGAACTTTTTAGAACTCGAACCCTATTTTTTTATTGTGCTGCCAGTAACAAAGATAGTAATAAAATACATGTAAAGGAAAAACTGTTCAAAATAAGGGAGAGAAATTATCTTGTGTGACATTGATAGGAATACAACTAGGTTTATCTATAGTTTCTTCTGTTTGCTAAAGTCAACAACAATAAGTAACAGGCCCACCCACCCACCCATATGTTAAATGTTTTCCTGCTGCAGCTGCATCATAGTTCCTTAGTGAAAGAAAGAGGCACATTAGCCATTTATGTACTCAGCTATATATACTCATCGTCATGAATTAGGAGAAAAAATAACTGATATTACCTAATTTCAGCTATTTGCTGCTTTCTGTTTTAAATGAGTGAATCAAAAGTTGCTATGTTTAAAAAAGCTTTTATAACAAAGTCAAGCCAAGTACTACAGCAGCAACATGTGGAACTGTTACAAAACATATTATGTCATAACATATTCAGTCAAGACATTGGAATAAAAAAATATTTGCAGAAACCACAAGAAGCAGCTCAATCCTAAGTTGTGCCTATGTGAAAAGCTGAGCACCAAGAAAAAAAGACACAGCACCAACACTTCCAAAAATATACTGTGTTATGCGTTTTAACAGATAACATCACAGTACAGAAAGCATGCATGCAGGACAAAACAGTTTAAACAGACAAAGGACCTTTGTGTCTGTTTAAACTGTTTATCCTGCGTAGACTACTACTGTCGATATCAGCGCCTAATAATATATTTTAAAATGTTAATTTATTCTTAATAAAAAAATATGCCAGTCATTGTTGCTGGCAAAATGCATCCTAATTTTCTAAGGTAATGCATACATATACCAACATTTTGTTGCAAATTGAAATAATATATACAAAAATTCTAAGATGATGCATTTTTGCAGCTGATACTTAATAAAATCTGTATTTCAGTCACATAAATAAAACAGTGGTTTCCTCACCACATACTAATTTACTAAGGAACATTTATGTAGCTGCAGCAGTTGGCATGTGATGTTTAGGGACAGCGTCTGTCAACCCCATTATGTATCAAATTATCACTACTTATAAAGCAAAAACACTATGATCGTCACATTCTGTGAAAACTGCTGATGCAGATTTTCTTTTATTTCTGATTCCTTTATTCTTTTTTAAAGGGACAGGACAATTGTGCTAGGTGGCAGCAGTTTGCAATGTATTTAATAAGAATATATATTATGTGTACAGTAGGTTTGGTCTGTCATCATTTTTTTCCTCACCATCCCAGCTGATCACGAATCTGTAAATGAAAGAACTAAAACAACACCCACCTTTCACCCCATCACCCATTCCCTTTTCTTCCACCACCCTCATCTGTGCAGTAGCACCCATGCCACCCACACCCATGTTAAAACCAACCCCACAACCCTCACCCATGTACTAGCATCCATTTTTCGTTTATGGCTAACATTTCTGTAATTGAAAAAATAATAAACAGCTACCAATTAGAACTCATTGTTTTGTCCTCTTTAAAATTGAAAAATGGACCGTCTCCTGTCCCAGCCCATGCTGATGCACCACAAAGTCACAGAAGATAAATCCAAAAATATATGTTTGCACTTTAACTATAAATAATATGATACAGAAAGGATTGACGTGACAGTGTCCCTTTTATGCCAAATTTGGGCCTATTCCCACTGATGTTAAAATTGCCCTGTATATAAAACTTGTTGACTTTAGTTTAGACCCTAGCTACAAAGCAGTTTGCCATGAAATGGTGGAAAGTTTTGGGGTATATAGTCAAGGTAGTAGATCGAGAAAGGAGAGAGCGACAACCAAAGTCATCACAGTCTGTAAAGTTTCCTTTTGGTGCAGAGACTCCGTCCCACACAGTATTTTACCAGCCACCACCATCTGAGTTGCCATCATCACCATCAACATCCACAACATCAATCACTTCAGGATCAGTTTGTATACTCTTGTAGGAATCGAAAATCTTGACTTATTAACTTTAATAAAAGTTAGCGTGTGTACATTTTCTGGCAACAACCTATTTCTGGTGTCTGTCACAATATTGCCAGCTGTACTAAACATGCGTTCTGAAGAGACACTTGTTGCAGGACAACCAAGATATTTACAGGCTTCATCATACAGCTCTGTCCAAATTGACTTTTTGATCTCCAGTATTCAAAGGGCATGCATCAATAGGAATAGGCAGTTCTTGCAGGTAACTGTCTACCATGTTGGACAGAGACCGCTCAGAAGAGGAATCAGCAGAAGCAGCTGGTATGGCAGCAATTTGGGAAAGGTTTTGCCACAGATTTAGCTTGCTACTAAGGGGCTGAAGAAGTGGCAGTTGTGGAACAACTACTGTTAATGTTTGGTGACTTTTTCAGTTCTGTATCCCTTTGTGAAGATGAACCTGCATGTTGTGGTGATGACAACCTGATGGTACTGTGCGTGTCTGTGTTTGACTCCTGTGAGTGCTGCAGCTCATCTAGCAACATACATTTGTACTGCTCTATATCATCTGTTTTTGGAAGATGTATAGCCTTGAACCTGGGATCTAAGAGAGTTGCAAGGATGTAGTGTCTTGATTTCGTCATTGCAACTAATTTGTCATTGGTTTTGAAGCGCTCGCTCATTCTCTTTACGAGATTCCCATGATATAGGCGACATGTTGTCTGCGCTTCAGATCTGTCTTTTTCTATTTGTAGATTTAGAACACTAAGATGATGTGAAATGAGCATTATGAGTGGGATAACCTGACTCACAGATGCACCTTCAGAAGACATGTCCCTTGTAGCTGTCTCAAAAGGAGCTAGGATACAGCACACTGTCTCCATTAATTTCCACTGCAGCACAGACAGCATAATGCCATCTCAATAATGTAATTGGAGCAGTACTCATGTACAGCTTGCTTTTTGCTCCAAGAGAGTGCTGCAGCATATAAAGCATTGAGTTCCAACAGGTGGAAACATTTTGAATCAGCTTTTGCTGGGGCAGCTTATGTTTTGCAGTTCGGACAATGTCCATATAGCCTTGGTTGAATGTGAAAAGTGAGTCACAATTTTTGCAAACAGCAATCATACCATCCACTTGTGTTTACGTTGCTGAAAATCCAGTGACAATTAATTGCAAGCAATGTGCAAAGCAAAGAAGCATGCAGAAATCCTCCATCCTGTATTGCTTTTAAGATGTTGGCTCCATTGTCACTTACTATGAAGCCACATTTGAGACCGTGAGAATAAACCCATTCGTCAAGGAGGTCATTTTAGTTCCTGCAAGATGTTTGCAGCAGTATGACTTGCCCAAACTTCTTATGCAGCAGCGCCATCTTTTGGGGTGTCTTTGTTTTGAAGAAGCACAAAAGCGTGACCCAATGGCAGTAGGGACATGTAATCTATGTTTTGAGTGCTGGTCCACATATCTGTTGTGACATGAATAACCCCACCCTCTGCAGTTTTAAGTGCAAGCATCACTGTCGCTTTAAAGCCTGATAAATGTTTGGTATTTCAACATAGGAAAAGTACCTTCGATGAGGAACATTATATGAGGCTCTGCTAATGTCATGAGCTCCTGAAATCCTCATGATCTACCAAAGAGTATGGGAGAAGGGCTCCGGCTAACAGTTCACCAATTCGGTGATTAAGATGAAGGTCTTTGGATGATTTCTAGTAAAGGTATTCTTCCTTTCAAATGCCTGAGACAGTGTTAGCTGTTTGCAACATGTCCCTGCTGGTTTATTATACACCGTGCTTCGATGGGCAGATGGATGCAGAGATGGTGGACTAGGACTTATACATTCAGTGCCATCACTGGATGTGCAACTGGTACTAATGGTGCTGGCACTGGTGGTAACAGTGATCCTAGGGCTGGCAGTGGTTCTGCCTGCATCAAGTTCAGACAATTCAGTATGCATTTCAGATTCCTGATCCTGACCCTTCTCACGTGCGGTCTGGAAGATGGAGGACATGGGTTTTGGTTTTGGATGATCAAGTAAAACCGAATGCTTTTTCAGATGGCGTTTAAGAGCTGTAGTGCCAAGGCATGACACAACTTTACCACGGCTTACACTCTGTTTACACAGGAACAAATTGCTCTGCATGGATCAGTTTTACTGACTGAGAAATAATTCCACACCTCAGATGTGACAGATTTTGTTCGAGTGCTAGGAAGATAGCTAAAGACTGTTTGTGTCTTTTCACCTGTCCTAACAGAACCTGGGACATGCTCCTTGGTGCTAGAAGAGTGAACAGAAGACTCTGATGGATTTTCATTGCTGGCCAACACAGAAGTGGTGGATTCAATGGATATGTCCTTTTCATTGCCAACAGTGCTGGATGTATTTGCAAGTGCACTACCTGATTCATTGTCAGCAGACTTGCTCATTTCACTTTGTTGAGGAAGTAATGATTTGTCACGAGACACAACAGTGTGGGACTGAGACAAGAGCTACTGTCTGGAGTCAGAGAGGACTCACTGTCTTGCATTATTGCTGCTAGTCACAGGGATCTTAGCGCATGAATGGCATACATTATGGTGCCTCCGTGTGACCCCCAGCAGCTGTACAGTTTTTCTTAAGGTCCCCTTTACCACACTTCACTATTGCTCTTTTTGCTGTTTGTTGAATTTTTATCACGTGAAACATTTTGGTTATTTCTGTTAGCACCAGCAGGATTACCACTACCACCAACACCTGCTCCAACACCAGCACTAAATGCTTCATCTATGTTGGTGTCAGCCATAACAGACAGTAAGTACCAGTACTACCAGTCCAGTATACTGCAGTGAACACACCAACACCCAAACAATTCCTGTGTAACAAGAAATGTGATCTTGATAAGCACGGCTACAACTCAAAATTTTATTTTGGTTGTGTGACACTATGATATATGGACTGAAAGTAATTGAAGAATATGACAGTTTGCAATTAAAGGATCCCAGGTTCAAGGCTTACAGAATGATTGGGCTGCTGGGCATAGGCATACACATAGCAATCAAAGGGCACACAGCAGCAGGGTGATGGGCTGACCACAGGAGACGGAGTCACATACGCAACCCAGGGAATGAGAATTATATTACTACGTTTCTGTCATGTAAGGTTAATGCCACACACACACACTAGAGTTCAGAAAGATTTATTTGCCTTTTTTTGCCCCCCTACATTTCTGTCATGTAAGGTTAATGCCACCACACAGCTGGCCACTGGGCTTCTCTCAGTAACACACACTGGGTAGGTACAGTGCAGTCAAAGGCACACAGCAGCAGGGTGATGGGCTGACTGACCACAGGAGATGGAGTCACATCGCAAACCAGGGAATGAGAATTATATTTCACGTTTCTGTCATGTAAGGTTAATGCCACCACACAACTGGCCACTGGGCTCTCTCGGTAACACACACACTGGGTGGGTACAGTGCAGTCAAGGCACGCCAGCAGCAGGGTGATGGGCTGACCGACCACAGGAGACGGAGTCACATCGCAAACCAGGGAATGAGAATTATATTTCTACGTTTCTGTCATGTAAGGTTAATGCCACACACACACTAGGGTTCAGAAAAGTTATTTGCCTTTTTTGCCCCTACGTTTCTGTCATGTAAGGTTAATGCCACCACACAACTGGCCACTGGGCTTCTCTCAGTAACACACACACTGGGTAGGTACAGTGCAGTCAGCGGGCACACAGCAGCAGGGTGATGGGCTGACTGACCACAGGAGGCGGAGTCACGCTCACGCAAACCAGGGTATAGAATTATATTTCTACGTTTCTGTCATGTAAGGTTAATGCCACCACACAACTGGCCACTGGGCTTCTCTCAACACACACACTGGGTAGGGTACAGTGCAGTCAAAGAGCACACAGCAGCACGGTGATGGGCTGACTGACCACAAGAGACGGAGTCACATACGCAAACCAGGGAATGAGAATTATATTTACGTTTCTGTCATGATAAGGTTAATGCCACACACACACACTAGGGTTCAGAAAGATTTATTTGCCTTTTTTGCCCCCCACGTTTCTGTCTAGTAAAGTTAATGCCACCACACAACTGGCCACTGGGCTTCTCTCTGAACACACACACTGGGTGGTACAGTATGCACACACTGGGCTTCTCTCTGCTACCACACACACACACTGGGTTCAGAAACTAGAAGATTTATTGCCTTTTTGCCCCTACATTTCTGTCATGTAAGGTTAATGCCAACACACAACTGGCCACTAGGGCTTCTCTGTAACACACACTGGGTAGGTACAGTACACACACAACTGGGCTTCTCTCTGTGACACACACACACACTAGGGTTCAGAAAGATTTATTTGCCTTTTTGCCCCCTACGTTTCTGTGTCATGTAAGGTTAATGCCACCACACTGGCCACTGGGCTTCTCTCTGTAACACACACTGGGTAGGGTACAGTACAGATGCAATCAGGGGCACACACTGGAGCTTCTCTCTGTGACACACACACTAGGGTTCAGACTTATTTGAATTTATCAGGTTAGTTGCCTTTTTTTTGCCCCCTTGTATGCTTGTTGCTGGCAGCTGCTGAGTGCAGTGTGCTGCAGTTTCAAATAATCACACTTCACAAAGGTTCTTTTCTCTCAGGTCCTCCTCAGTCCTCCTCCTGATGTTGGTCTCTCAATCCCTCCCTATTCCCCCACTCCCCAATCTTGATTAATCCCTCCAGTCCCGATCCTCCTTCTGTCTAGACCAGCTCAGTACTCCCACCCATCTCCCAGTTTCCCCGATTTTTTAGCTTTTTCTTGTTCTGGCGGTCTCACAGGAGAAGAAGTGGCCAGCAGCTGGACAAAAGTAGCGGACGCTAACTGCTTTTGCTACAGTTTAGTGGGCTGCTGATGCTACCTGCTGCTGCTGCCTCTCTCTCGGATGATCCTCAGTCAAATGGCGCTCCTCCTCGTGGGCGCATCTCTTTAATACCCCCACAGATCCCGCAGCTCGCGTTGCTTACTCGACCCCACGTCGTCTCGCGTCTCGCGGTGATTCGAACCCTTTTGCGAACCGTTCAGTGTTCGAGTTCTAAGTTAGAACTCGAACACCAGGGTTCGAGGAGGGTTCGAATCTTTACCGAACTAGTTCTGACAACCCTAGTTGAGAGGTATGACTGCAAACAACAATGTAAGCCACACACTGCAGAACTGTGCTTAGTGTGCTATGCTGAAGTGAGGTTTGCCCAGGGCTAACCTGATTGCACAGTGCTAACACATTAGCCCGGTGCAAACTGGTTAGCCCGGGGCAAACGGGAGCTATATTTAAAGCTGCCATGCAAATGAGCCTACTTAGGTAATCTGTGGGCAAACAAGTACATTTGCATCTCATTAAGTGCTGTTTAGCACACATTACCATGCAGTTTGCCCGGTGCTACTGCATGGAACAAAAAGCTCCCCCTTTTGGTCAGAATGGAAGTGCAGGCTGGATGCTGGCAAGCCAAGGCATACCCACAGCATCCCCTGTTGGTCGGAATGGAAGTGCAAGCTGGAAGCAGCAGGAACTGTGTGCTGGCAGGCACAGTCAGTGCGTACAATACACCCATTCAGCTGTGCAAGCAGGAACTGTATACACGTGTGTGTGTATATATGTGTGTTATATATATATATATATATATATATATATAAATATATATATAGCTCAATAGCTAAACAGACACACTGCCCATGGCCATACATGCCCTGGAGGATGCCTCCCCCAACAACACAGGTACCCCACTGCAGTAGTGGGTGAAACACAGTGGGGGGACACAATGTATGGGGCAGGGATAAGGCAAACCTGCTGGGGGTGGGGGGGGATGTCAGCTGTCGGGTCACTGGGCTGTGCAGTGCAGCCATTAAGAATATAGAGACCTGGGCAGACAGGCTGGGCTAGGCAGCCCTTCTCATCCATCATGGTCCCTGTTCCCACGTGTGTGGGTTCCACTCCCTGGTAGTCTAGTGGTTCCCCCACCCCAACCCCAGCATGTATCCCAATCCTGGTTTCAAATAAAAAAGAAATAATTTCCCCGCTAGTCTAGTGGTCCCCCAACGCCCTAGCATGTATCCTGACCCCCCTTTCAAATAAGGATTAATCCATTTCCCTGGTAGTCTAGTGGTTTCCCCCACCCCCAGCATGTATTCTGACCCCCTTTCAAATAAAGATGATTCCATTTCCTGGTAGTCTAGTGGTCCCCACCCTCCAGCAGGTATCCCGACCCCATTTAAAATAAAATAGATCCATTTCCTGGTAGTCTAGTGGTCCCCCACCCCCAGCATGCATCCGACCCACCTTTAAAATAAAAATAGATTAATTTCCTGGTAGTCTAGTGGTCCCCAACCCCCAACACGTATCCGACCCCCATTGAAATCGAAATAGATCTGTTTCCCTAGTAGTCTAGTGGCCCCCAACCCGGCAGTGACACTCTGACCATCAAATCGCTTCCCAAAATGGAGCGGCGACTGGCTCAGCTGTCCTCTCACCACACAGCCGGCTGCCAGCTGGGTCACCAGCTGGAGCGTGGTGGTGAGAGGAAGGCTGAGCGGTCGCCAGCTCCATTTGGAAGCAATTTGATGGTCGTGTCACTGCCAGGTGAGGGGAGGCACTAGACTACAGGAAAAGGATCTATTCGATTTAGAACGGGATCAGATATGTGCTGGGGTGGGGACCACTAGACTACCAGGGAAATCTATTGTTATTGTAAACGGGGTCGGATGTGTGCTGGGGTGGGGGACCACTAGACTACCAGGGAAATGGATCTATTTATGTTAAATGGGAGTTGGATATGTGCTGGGGGTGGGGGACCACTAGACTACTCCAGGGACTTTGATCTGTTGTTATTTTAAACGGGTATCGGAATGCATGCTGGAGGGTGGGGGGACCACTAGACTATCAGGGAAATTGATCTATTTTTATTTTAAACGGTGGTCAGGGATCGTGATGGGGGGGTTGACACCGCAGCATTACCACCAGCTTTTTGCCAGCGGTATTTGGCGCAGCGCTACAGGTCCCGCTAATGCCTGTAGTGCAGCACTATACTTTGCAATATGCCAGTGTGCCAGCATTCAGAGTCCCTCCCCGAAGTTCCTCCCTTGCATACATTATCATTTAACGTCGGCGCTAACAGCTAGCACCGGGGCTAAATGCCATTTTCAATATAGCAGTTGGGGGAAAATTCAGCGCTAGTCCAGCGCAACGGATTTGCACCCCGTGCTAACGTTTGAATATCTGGCCCCATGGGTTTACAATAGGAAGGTCCTGTCAAACTAATCTCATAGATTTCTTTGACTGGGTAACCAGAGTGGTGGACTAAGGGAATGCAGTTGATGTCACTTACCTTGACTTCAGCAAAGCTTTTGATACTGTTCCACATAGAAGATAGATTAATAAGCTGGTTGGCTTGGGGTGGGTCAGAAGTTGGTCAACGGGGTGGCAAACTGGCTGGCAGGCAGAAAACATGGAGTGGTGGTAAATGGTACACAGTCAAAAGAGATGCAAGTCACAAGTGGGGCACCTCAGGGATCAGTCCAGGGGCCAGTCCTCTTCAATATCTTCATCAATGACATTGCAGATGGATTGGATGGTAAGATTTGTCTTTTTGCAGATGACACCAAGATCTGCAACAGAGTAGATGATCCAGATAGGGTGGGCAGAATTAGAAGAGATCTGGATAAACTGGCAAAATGATCTGAAGAGCGGCAACTGGGGTTTAATGCAAAGAAGTGCAAGATCATGCACATAGGGAAGAGAAACCCTGAATCCACCTATAGGTTGGGAGGGGAGTTGCTGGCAATCACAAGGGAAGAAAGAGCCTTGGGCATCATCATCACAGGTGATCTGAAATCATCCAAGCAGACCACTAAAGCAGTAGCTAAGGCTAGGGGGATGTTGGGGTGTATTAGCAGGGGTATCAGAAGTCGTAAGAGGGAGGTAATAATCCCTCTTTACAATATACTGGTTAGGCCCCATCTGGACTACTGCATGCAGTACTGGAGGCTGCACCTTCACAAGGACATTAACAAAATGGAAGCAGTCCAGAGAAGGGCAACCAAAATGGTGCAGGGACTGCATCAGAAGACATATGAGGACAGATTATTGACACTCAATATGTATACCCTAGAGCAAAGGAAGGAGAGAGGTGATATGATCAAAACATTCAGACCCTTAAGGGCATTAACAAGGTGAAAGAGTCTAACATGTTTCAATATAAGAAAAATAGCAGGACAAGAGGATACAGCATGAGATAAGAGGGAGGCTGATTAAGGGGTAATGTGAGGAAGTTTGTTTTCACAGAAAGGGTGGTGAATGCATGGAACAGCCTACCTCACGAAGTGGTGGATATGAATACAGTGCAGGGCTTCAAACAAGCATGGGATAGGCATAAGGGAGCAATACTGATGAGTATGAATAGATAAGCCATTGACAGAATAAAGGCCTTTGGCACGTTCATAATGTAGAAAAATAAATGGGCAGACTGTATGGGCGTTGCGGTCATTATCTGCATCAGCTTCTATGTTTCTATGTTTCTATGCCCTCTTTGAGTGCACACAGCCAGCTGAAGCCGCATCCTCAGCTTTCATCCTGGGTTGTGAGGAAGTAACACTTCTGCCATCCCTGAGAGCACACAGCCAGCTGTAGCCGCATCCCCAACTTTCCCTCTGGGTCATGAGGGACGTAACACTCCTGCCCTCTCTGAGTGCACACTGCCAGCTGAAGCCACATCCTCAGCTTTCCCCCTGGGTTATGAGGGAAGTAACACCCCTGCCCTCCCCGAGTCACACAGCCAGCTGAAGCCACATACTCAGCTTTCCCGATGGGTCATGAGTGCAGTAACACTCCTGCACTCCCTGAGTGCACAGCCAGCTGAAGCCGCATCCTCAACATTCCTCCTGAGTCATGAGGGAAGTAACACCCCTGCCCTACCCAAGTGCACAAAGCCAGCTGAAGTTGCATCCTTAGCTTTTCTCATAAGTCATGATGGAAGTAACAGCCCTACTCTCTCCTAGTGCACACAGCCAGTTGATGCCGCTTTCTCAGCTTTCCCCTTGGGTCAAGAGGTATGTAACACCCATGCCCCCCCCCCTGAGTGCACACAGCCACCTGAAGCCGCATCCTCAGCTTTCCACCTGGGTCATGAGGGAAATAACACCTCTGCCCTCCCCGGGCGCACACAGCCAGCTGCAACCACAACCTCAGGTACGGAACCCTTTAGTCATCAGCTTCTAGTCCAACTGCTGTCTGGAGACTCATTTTGAATTTTGGTGCCACACCAGGACTGGATTGTACCTAAAGCTGCTTTAAATTTATTTTCTACCCTGAATCCCCTGCCCTGTTTTTCTGTTGGCAAACTAATGTAGATTGTTTTCATGTAGGAGTCGTACCCTTTTTGTGCCATTCATGAATGTAGCTAGTACTTTAAATTAAGTTTATAAGTTATGCTGAACTTTAATTCAGTTTAAGCAGCATGTTGTTCTGATAAGCTGGGCTCTGCAGTCCAATTTCCCTTCCCTCCTCTCTCTCTCTCTCTCCCCTCCCCCTCCCTTACCTTTTATTTAATCTGTGCTGTTCAGTTCTGGCCCTTTACCTTCTCGTCACAGCTTTCCCCCATTGTGTCACGGGGGAAGCAACACCTCTGTCCTCCCAAAGTGCACACAGCCAGCTGAAGCCACATCCTCAGGTACAGAGCCTTTTGGCCACCAGCTTCTCGTTCAGCTGCTGCCTGGAGATTCATTTTGAATTTTGGCACAAAGCCAGTGCTGGACTGTTCCTAAAGCTACTTTGAAATTATTTTCTGCTCTAAAGTCCCTTCCCTGTTTTTCCGTCTCCGACTATTGTGGATTGTTTTCATGCAGGAGTCTCAACCTGTTTGTGTCATTTATGAATTTTGCTTGTACTTTAAATTAAGTTAATGACTTAATGCTGTACTTTAATTTGGCTTAAGCAGTGTGATTATTCAGAAAATCTGAGCTCCTTGTTTTTATGCAAAAGTCTCTCCCTTATTGTGCCGTTTATGGATGTAGCTTGTTTTTTCAGTGAAGTTGATAATTTATGCTGCTCTTTAATTCGGTTTAAGCAGTGTGTTGTTCTGATAAGCTGGGCTCTGCTGTTCAATTTCCCTCACCTTTTCTCTCTCTCTCTCTCTCCCCTCCCCCTCCCTTTTTTTTATTTAATCTGTGTGTTCAGTTCTGACCCTTTCCTTTCCTTTCTGTCCACAGCTTTCCCCCTGGATGGCACGGGAAGTACCACCCCTGCCCTCCCCGAGTGCTCACTGCCAGCTGAAACCACATCCTCTGGTATGGAGGCATCCAGCCACCAGCTTCTCATCCATCTGCTTGCCCAGCCGCCGCACACGGAGAGGCTATCCAGTCACCCCCAACGCCACCCTTGGCTGTCTTTCTTTTTATAGGGACAGTCAGCCCACGTGATAGTTAATTTGTAACACCCTACTTTTCCCTCTGCACCCTATCGCCTATCACTGCTACATGCTGCTCTATCCACTATACAGTATCTCTGTGGCAGTTTCTTACTAAGACCCTTATGAACCATTCCCTTGCTTTACCAAATTCACAGTATAATAAGCCAGCTGACTGGAGTGACAATGTTCATTTTAATCTCTGAATTTCTGGCATTACTCATTCCCTCATTTTCTTGACCTCACAGTATAGTTAGCCAGTTGACAAGAGTTACAACGCTCATTTTACTCTCTGAATTCTATTGTTATGTTCCTGGTCTCTGGAATTAGCTGATTCCAGCCCTGTCAACTGCAAACACACCTTGAATAACTGAACAACTGGAATCCTGTCTCAAACCTCCCACCCATGTTCCTCATTACCATCTCTTTCCTCACCCTTCTTATGCCC
This sequence comes from Neoceratodus forsteri, assembly GCA_016271365.2. NCBI lineage: Eukaryota > Metazoa > Chordata > Ceratodontiformes > Ceratodontidae > Neoceratodus > Neoceratodus forsteri. Next base: position 708,120,381 of record CM057455.1, read on the forward strand.
ATGGTTTTTCTGCCACCCTCTTCCTGCCCAGTGATGACAGCCAATCCCACCACCTTTCTCTGATGGGCACCACTCGCTCCTTTGCTACCTCCTCCCTGCTACAGACCCCCATTTGGTCTCCCAACCCCTGGCCAGCTGGTCCTTACATACTTCCCCCTGTTTCCATGCTGGCCTGGTCACCCTAAAGTCCACCATTGGGTCATTCCCTGCTATCCTCCACCCCCCCTCTTTCTTCCCACTGCAAATTCTTGATAGCCCTATCTAAGACCTTGGTAACACTGTTGCTGCTGGTGGCAGGTGACATAGAATATAACCCCAGTCCTGCCCCCCCCCTTCCTCTCAGCTCCCATGGGGCTTAAAGCTAGCACATTTAAACATCAGAAGCCTTCTCCCCAAAATCTTGTTGCTCCAACCCCTTGCCTTATCCCTCAACCCGATATACTGATCATAACTGAGACATGGCTAAAGCCGCACATTCATGATGCCTGTATCTCAATCCCAGGCTACTCAGTCATCCACCAGGATCAATCCAGTAACAAAAAAGGCAGAGGTATTGCCTTGTACATATCCTCTTCCCTCCAATTCTCCCCTATACTTGTGTCGTCCCTCTCTCAGTCTTATGAAACCTTAGTGAAACTCGCCCTCCTCCACTCCATTCCCATTTTTACTGCTGGCTCATACTGTTGCCCCAGCACCCCCCCGTGTCCTCCATCACAGACCTAGTCACCCTACAGTCTCATGCAGCTGGTGGTGAACTCCATGTCCTAGGTGACTTCAATGTGAATTGGTTCTCCCCCTCCCACTCCAAAATTCGAAATGACATAGCTGTGCTCAACCTATCCCAGCTGATTGGTGAACCCTCCTGTCTAAACACCAAATCTCACAACCACTGTCTATTAGACTAGGCCCTCACATCCCATCCACACTGGATAATCACCGCAGGTCTACTACCAGACTCCCTAAGTGACCATAATCTGATATACACAGTCAGGAAAATTCACCACCCCAAAGCACCCCCCAAACTTGCTGTTTCAGTCATACAAATCACTGGATCTGGCTCCTCTCCTAAATGACTTGGCTAGTACAGATTGGTCATACATCCCTCTCACCCCCTCTATTGACTCTGCATTAGACTATTTCAAGTCCAAGCTCCTCTCAATTTGGGATACTTATGACCCACTCAGATGGATCTGGGTGCATGGCTCTCACCTGCCCTGGATCACCGCTGAACTCATGGCCTACCTTTGGGCCAGGGACCAATCATGGAAAACTCACAAAGCCACTGGCTCCCCTACTGCCTATCAGAATTATCGCACTCTACACAATTCCTGCACTAGGACCATCTGACTGGCAAAGGCAGATTATTTCAAAACTACATTCTTTACAAACATAAATCATCCTTCCAAATTCTGGAAGGTGGTTCAATCACTCTTCCACCCCCATACCAACCCCCTACCCCTGTTATCAAAGCTGGAAACAACTCCTTGGCTGACCCACTCACCATGGCTACTGAGTTTAACTCCTCCTTTGCTTCTTGTGCATCCTTTCTGCTGTCCTTTCTCCCTCTAGCCTTGCACAACCACACACCCCAACCCCCCAACCTGACCAATCCCTCCCCCTTCCTTTTCATTCTGCCACAGTATCCTGGTTGAAGTCTATAATGTCCTTCTTGCCTAAACCCTCAAAGGCAAATGCCCTCCTGGGCTGGACTCAAAATGCTTTCCTGACAGCCCCGCCATCTCCCCCACCTCTCTCTCTTAAACCTTTTTTTTCCCTCACTTCTATTCTGGTGGAATGGAAACATGCCACAGTCATTTCTGGCTTGAAAGGAGGTGACCCTCCTCCCTTGGAAATTATTATCCTATCTCTCTCCCCCCAATTCTGACAAAACCCCAGGAACACCTAGTACTATCCCAGTTCTCCTCCTTCCTTGAATCTGCCTCCTTTTTCACTCCATTCCAGTCTGGGTTTAGGAACTCCCACTCAACCACTATCTCCCTGCTGAGGCTCACAGATTCCATCCATACTGGCATAGACCAGGGCCTCCTCAGCTCAGCCATCTTTGTTGACCTTGTGAAGGCTTTCAGCACTGTCTACCACCCTCTCTTTCTGTCCAAGCTATCATTTGCAGGGCTCTCTAGTGAGGCCACTAGCTGGTTCCACTCCTATCTTGTGGGTAGGATGCAGTCTGTCTGAATTGGAAACTCTCTCTCTCTCTCTCTCCCTCACTCCCCATCACCAAGGGTGTGCCTCAAGTCTCCATCCTTGGACCTCTGTTGTTCTCCATCTTCCTCAATGACCTGCCCTCTGCCTGCCCACACACATCCATTCATATGTATGTGAACGACACTGTCCTCTATACATCTGGCCCCTCAGCCTCTGATGTAGCATCCAGACTGCAGCACGACTTCAAGATAGTTCAGCTCTGGTTTTGCAAAAATCAGCTCTTCCTGAATGCCAACAAAACAGTCTCCATGACCTTTGGCACAAGGCAGAGACCCTCAGCTCCCCTCTCTTCCCTATTTCCACACGCTGGATGGGACAATGATGGAGGACTTTACCTTCTTTAGATACCTTGGGGTCTGTCTCGATCAGCACCTTGACTTTTCTGCACATACTGAGGCTTTTCCAAAAAATTGCACCCCAAACTGGGTGACCTGCACCACAACCATGGATGTATCCTACTGCTGTCTTGCCGTGCAATAGTACAGAAAATAATTCTCCCTATTTTTGCCTACAGGGATGTAGTCTACAGTGCCACTCCCGAAACTTCTTTAACCAGACTGGATACACTATTCCACTCCTGTCATTTCACCCTTGACTGTCTTCACAGTACTCACCACTGCAATCTTTGCCAATCCTTGTCCCTCCCCTCCTTACAGGACAGGAGGTGAGCTCACTGCACCAGCCTTACAGCTAAATTCTGGACACACTCCCTGCCCATTTATCTCTTCCTCTCTCTCCCCCTCCCCCTCCCTCCCACTCCCTCAGACACTAAGACTCCCGCACCTTGTCCATCCTGCACATGTCCATCTCTGCAGGCCAGGTTGCTTTTCTATCACTTTTTCCAAGTTGTGGAATTCCTCCCCCAGCCATTCGACCGCGCCTACTCCTGTTTTCTTGCCTCCTCTAAGCCCATTTCCAGCACCATCTGCTCCTGCTTCTAACCCTGTGTTTCATACCTATAGCCCCCCTATCAGCTCATCCCTTAATTTCTTTTACTCTCCCCTTACTCAACTGACTGATCGCCTATTCCTAATAGCACTGGAAATGTTATTTTATTTATAAATTATACTTATAATTTAATTTTCTTGTCCTAGCATCTGGCCTAATACGTACTATCCGTTCATTGCTACTTCTGATTTTTCCCATGTTCTCCTGATTTATGTTACTAGCACTTGCATGCCTGTTAGTTCTGGCTGGCTGGGTACTGTTAATTAGCATTACACCACTGCAGCTACCTGTAGTGAATCTTGTATTTAATTGTTTGCTGTACTGTACATATTCTCCTTTTGTATATAATTTGTATTCAATGTTTTTTTCTTCCAATGTTTCCCCTTCCCCAGGACGCATGTGGAAACAAGCAGTTGTCTGCTCAGTATGGTTTCCTGGTGAAACTTTTAAATAACTAAAATAAATGAATGTATTGGTAAACTCTCCTTTCCCAGCTCAATGCCCTTGATATTAACAGGGGCCTATTGAATATGCACAACAAACTCTGATGGGATTACTGAATTAATTAAAAATGTATTGAGCATATCTTGTGACTCTAAATGTGAGCACATCTTGCTTGGTGACTTTATTGTAAATTAGTTTGTCCCAAGCACAAGGTCACTGCTTGCAAAAATCCAATAACTAAACCTAGTGTAATTAATCTCTGATCCCAGTAGGCATAATTTATAAACAGTAAACCATGCCTTACTTGACTAGGTTCTCTCCTCATAACCTCATAGAACTGTGTAATCGGGTACATTTCCAAATATTTTTAGTGACCACCATATGGCATGCTATGTTCAAAAGATTAGAACTACTAATGTTCTGCCAAGAGTTATTCTGGCCAGATCCTGCTGTGCTTTTATTATTCAGGATTTCCTTTGATTTAAGTAATGCTAACTGGTATCCTGTATTTTATTCTACTGACCCTGAGCTAGCCTCAAGTAATTTTTAAAGCATCTCTAATTCTGCTTCCGATTTAAACACCCCTGTTATGAAGTCCAGAGTTTGAGAGGCACACCTCTCCTAGGTTACCACTGATCTGACTGATATGTTTCAACTAAGAGATGTAGGCTGGCACAGGCATACTGTAAATTAACTAAAGCCCCTGCTGACAGATTGCAGTTTACTAAGCACCAAAACCTGTTTACAAGTTATAATAGGAAATTCAAAGCAGCTTATTTCCAGAATAAATTCCTTCACTCAGTCTCTAACCCTAAAGGTTTTGAAAAGTAGTACATAATCTTCTCAACCCAGCAGACCAATTGTCTGCTATAATCAAACAGAATTCAATGCACTCCCCCCACATCCACACACACACCAAATCAGTAAACCTTTCAAATGTATTTTCATTCTCATTTTTTCTTTCTTTTTATGATTTCAAAGGGGATCATATAGTAGTTTAACAGTATAGCATAGTGGTTAAGAGCACTGAGCTGCAAACCTGAGGAACTGGGTTTGAATCCCACAGCCACCACATGCATACTGTGTGACCCTGAATGGTAGCCTGTGATGTTGGCACCTAAACTAAGGCACCATCTGAAATGGCGATGCATTATGGGTGAAAGCCTGAATGGCGATGGGGAGGGTAGGGTGACCTGATGTGGGGGTGGGCGAATGCAGCTGAGATGTCACTATGCATACCCATGCACGTGTGTGGGGGGGGCGAGCATGGTGAGTGTGGGCTGGGAAGGGCAGAGGGGATGTGAGGGTGGTGCTGCAGTGGGTTGCCAAGCTGTGCCGTGGCATCAGGGGTTGGCCTGCAGTTGTGGTAGATGAGGTACTGGAGTTCAGGTCTGGGCGCTGGTGCAATTTTATTGCGTCAGGCCCCAAAACTTTATTTTGTGCTTTCCCCTGCCCCAACATACACCCCCTGGATTTGAGAATCCTTTAGTAGAGGATATGAGAGTGTTAAGCATGCCACAGAAAGCATTAAATCTAAGTCCCCAGCGCCGTTCTTCCATGCGCCGAAGATGTCAGAGTGGCGAAAATGTTTTTGCCGCTCTGACGTCGCAATAATGCATCTCACCATTTGGCAGTTGCCGTTATCACATAGAACCACCATGAACAAGTTACTTAACTTCCCTCTGCTCCCAGGATGCACTGGAAACAAGTATTGGCTTAGTGTGTCTTTCCTGGGCAAAAATTGTAAAATAAAAAATATAATAATGCAATTATCAGATTTCAGCTGTGATAGAAATAAAAAAACACAGACAAGACAGCAGAAAAAGACCAACATTCCATGTAGTCTGCCCAGAGTTCCCTATCTGCCCAGGGACCTATTGTCAATATGGGGTTTTATCTCTCTAGTCAATCCCCTGCCCCCCACTGCTACTGACATGACAATCACCAAAGCTTTCTCTCTGTCACAGCCTTGCTTGAAACCATTTACGGTCTTGGTGCCCAACACTTCAACTGGCAGACTGTTACACAACTCCACCACCCATTCCATAAACTAGAACTTCCTCACATCCCTCTTAAGCCTTCCCAGCCACCAGTTTCCACTCGGGACCTTGGGTTCTTGACTCTGTACTCCTGCTAAACAGTTCCCAGCAGTTTTCCTTGTTTATTCTATTCAGGAACTTGAAGTTCTCCAGCATATCCCTTCCCTCACCTGGTGCCCAGTGAGTACATGTTCAGTGCCTTGAAGTATTCTTCATAAGATCAACCTTATTGGCTGTGAATTGTCTTGGTCACCCTGTATTGCACCATCTCCAGCCTGTCCTTGTCCTTCCTTTGATAAGCACTTCATGACTGAGCACAGTATCCCAGGTGTGGCCTCCCCAGTGACCTATATTGAGAGGTATAGTACTTCCTTTTCATGGTGTCATTACCACTTCAAATATACTCCAGCATCCTGTTATCCTTACTGTAGGCCTTGTTATACTGGCTTGATTGTTTGAGGGAATCACTAATGATGACTCCTAGGTCCCTTTCCTCTGCTGTAGTGCTGTTGAATCTCTTCCATCCAGTACTCTGTCCTGTTTTTTTGTTTCCCTCTAGGCGCATAACCTCGTATTTGTAGGCATTACTTTTAATCTAAAAAAAAAAAAATATGTGTGTGAGTGTGGGAGGTGGGGGCGGGGGGTTGTTCCAGCAGAAGCAGTCACTTCCAAAATGAAAGTAGGTAACAGTGTCCACTGAGAGGCATATGAAGTACAATCAAATACCAGGGCAGGAAAGGATGAAGCCATGCACCACTGAACACATAGATTCAAAATGTCAGTTCTCGGATTTCATTTATTTTCATGTTCTGGCCACTTGATGAAACCCCAATATTTCAGTGGCCACCCTGCCAGCTTATTCAAGGGAAGAGGTCCTGGAAATAGTACCACAAACAAATGTTTAGTCTATTTGTATTAACATGTAGGAAAGAGCTTAGCACCAACACTTTTTTCTTCCTCTATAAACATGTATTAACTAGGGCTGTGCGAATACAGAATATTAATTTCCGAATACCACGAATAATGGACTATCCGAATATTCGGACCCGAATACTGAATAGTCCACTATTCAGCTGGTATTCGGTATTTGGCCTCACGCAAGGAGAAAAAAGTCTTTCCCACCCTCCTGGCCAGCAATAAATAAATATTTTTGCCGTGGTGTCTAGTGGTCCCTCCACCGGCTGATCGCCAGTCCAAAAGAAAGAATCCCCCCACCCAGACTCTCAGCAATATCCCCAGTTCCCAAATATATAAAAATAAAAATAATTCCCTAATTTCCCTGGTGTCTAGTGGACACTCCAGCCCCCAAACCTGTCAGGTAGTGCCCCCCAACCCTCTTCCCACCCATGACCCCAAGTGGGCCACTGACACAGCCCTCCACTCACCTTCACGGCCGGCAGCCTCACTGTTTTCAATGAGTCAGCATGTGCTTGTACAAGCACATGCTCATTCATTGACATATTCAGCCACCAGCAAATTAGGAACTAGCACTACCAGGGGCTGGAGGGGAGGGGGGAGCTGCTCCAGTCACCAGCAGGGGTGTGTGGGATGTGGGGAAATGGCGTTGGGATCTGAGGTCCACAATGCCATTTCCCCCACTAGTGACCAGAGCAGCTCTCTTCCCTTCAGCCCCTGGTAGTCCTACTTGCTGTTGGTGGCTGGATCTGAGTGTTACTGAATGAGCCTCATGCTTGTACAAGCACGCGCCATTCACTGAAAACTCAGCTGGGCTTCTGGGCCGTGGAGGTGAGTGAGGGTCATGCCAAGTGGCCCACTTGGGGTCAAGGGTGGGGTGGGGCATTAGGGCCAGACAGGGTGAGGGGTGGGGCCACTAGACACCAGGGAAATTAGGGAATTATTTTATCTTTATACATTTAGGGATGGGGACTGGGGATATTTCTGAGAGTCTGGGCAGGGGGAATTCTTTATTTTAGACCGTGATTGGCCAGAGGGGGTGGGTTGGGACCACTAGACACCAGGGCTAAAACATTTATTTAATGCTGGCCGGGGGGGGGGTGCTCATTTATTTTTAAATACCCCCCAGCCACCTGACTACGAATATCAAATACCGTATAATGAATATTTCAGAACCGAATACCGAATATTTGGCAGAATATTCAAAAAAAGGTATCAGCACAGCACTAATATTAACAGTCATCATCTTCATACTACTCAAAAGCATGAGTGTGTATACAATTCATTAGAACTCAGCAGTTCAAGGGTAAATTTATACTCTGGTTGTAGTCTCTCAAATTTTCTGTTATAAATAACAGAGCTAACACACTGCTGTGTAAGCTCAGAACAGGATGCCACCATTCAGTGATCATCTTGTGGCGTCCTGTCTCCTTGTGAAATTTCAAGCCTACTGCCATCCCCACAATGTCTTACCATGCGTATGCTTCCAGTGTGTAACATAATGCAGTGGAAAATTCTACACTCAGGAGAGTGTGGAAGACTGTTGACAGTTCAATGAAGGATCCTAACCTCCCATGCACCAAATAGTGGCTTTAAAATAGTATGCTCTTTTAAAAAAATAAATATAAATTATGTTTGTTATTCAATCACTGATAGTGAGGTGATTTGTTGAGCGGTGAATTTGCAATGTTATCAGTAGATAAACCAAATAAACTGCCTCTTTATGGGTGTGGCAAGAGGTCAGAATAAGAGTATGCACAAGGTCAGCTGATTATTTCTGTATAGTTTCAGAACAAAAAGAGAATCATAACCTTGTAGACAATAAATTATAAATACATAACACTCAAAAATTGTGTAAAATGTAAATGAATAAGCTAAACTCATAACATGAGCTATATTAAATCAATAGTTACAACTTATAATACATCAGGGTGGCATTTCAAAAATCAAATATAAAGTGGTACACATAGTATACAATTCGTATTTGAGACTTAAATGAATCCCATTCCAGATTACTAAAGTGAACCATTAGAAGGGAAGAAAGAAATCATGAAAGCAAGAACCTTGCAGATCATTTGCATGTAAAATTACACATGAAGTTGATTCCTAAAGAGATGGAATATGAACTGAATTACCCAGCTGTATAGTGAAGAGGAAAAAGGAGAGGGGAAGGGGGAGGAGGGAGAAGGGAAGGGAAGGTGACAGTAAGTGTGGAGAAGAGGGGAAGCAGAATGCTGCTGGTTAATAGTTCATATTCAAACCTGTGGGAAAGGGGGTAGGGATAGGGAAAGGTAGATGTTGGATGAATGTTTAATTATTTGGCAAACCAGTCATCAGTTGTAAGAGTAGTTTCTCGACATGTTTGACATCTTAGAAAACTGAGAGGAAGGGAGCATCATCTGCAGATTACAAGCAAAGGGCACCACAGCAGTGTTACCCAGTGTATTTCTTCATTTAAACCTGTGGCACTGTTGAAAGTGCCAAACCTGCAATCCAATATGCTTCATGCATCAACAGTTTACATTCCCTGACACCACTTCTGCTGGTGGCTTATCAACTTTTTGGATTCCAGATAATCAGAGCGATGATATTTGAACAAAAACATTTTTATTGAAATCCACAGGTAACCTCGAGCCATCCTGTCCAGTTCCACAGCTAATTCCTTGAGCCCCTGGGTGCATCCCATCAGGCCCTGGGGCTTTATCTACCTTTAGGGTTTCAAGCCCCTTCTGGACCTAGAGACCTAGGAAGCCATAGCGGATGCAACAAGCCTTTGCATTAGACAAATAAGCAACAGAGAGACCAAACAAAGAGAAACAAAGAGAAAGAAAAAAAAAACACTATGGTTTTCTAAGGCAGTGGCCAAGAAAAGGAGGAGGAAGAGGGTGGTATTCAGAAAATGCAAGGAAATGGAAAGGGAGGAAGACATGGTACTGTATATGGAAAAGCAGAGGGAGGCAGGGAAAGCAGTTAGGAGTGGAAAGCCACAAACAAAAGAAAAAAAAACAGGAAATAATAAAAGGGGACAAGAAAGGGGGCATGGTTTAGCCACCGAGAAGATGGCAGCCTAATCCAAGAGCTCTTTCCTTACCGAAGCCCATCTGTGCTTAAACGCCACGATCCCATGGAGTTTTTACCCCCCTTGTACAACTTTATGCAAGGGTGAGATCCCACTTGCTGGACAGTATATTTTGTCAGCAGAATTCGGTGTAACTTGTATTACTTTACAGTGCCAGGTCTTATCGCACTACTGACCCAGGTAGGCCTCGCAGGCCCAACGTTCCATAGCCATCTCAGTTACCACTAATCTCAGTGCCCTTCCTATACCGGGTGAAGGAATGGATCGGGGAAACAGTCTCAACTGGTTACCTGCACAGTGATGGCCACCCCTAGATGCCTACAATTAATCCGTGAACAGACCAGCCTGCAGCTGTGGGGGAATCCTTGCAGCACATCACTAAGTTATTAGAAGTTCTACTTTCGAGAGTTGACGACATCAGCCTTTCCCTGTCGGGCACTGTCATGGAGGTTAGACAACTTCAGGATAGGATGAACATTGTCGAACAGAGAGCAGAAACCTGTGAATCTCAGCAAGCGCAAGTCTGGCAGCGTTTACAGCAACATGAGGAGTGCCTTGAAGCCCTATGATGCAGAGCAAAGGACCACGAAAACAGAAGCCGCTGCAATAAATTGTGGATAATCGGGCTGCCAGAGGGGTTGTAGGGGCAGTCGATGGAGAAATTCCTCAATGACAATCTCTCTCACATGCTGGGTGAACGCTGGTGGGGACCTATAGAAGTTGAAAGGGCTCACAGGGTTTCTACTCACCCCAACAGACAGGCCGATGTTCCCAGACCAGTGGTAGCCTATCTTCTTTGCTATTTGATTAATGAGAGGGTCCTTCATGCTGCAAGGGATATAGGGGAGCTCAAATGGCAGGGTGCCCAAATATCTATTTACTGGGACTTTGCCCAGGAGACCACAGCAAAAAGAAGAGCTTTTGGTCCCATTAAATGCTTCTTATATTAACATGACTTTAGATTCCAGTTAAAAAATTTTACCAGGCTCTGCGTCTCCAAAGAGAGGCACAAAATCACTGTAGATCACCCTGTTGAGCTCAAACACTGGCTTGCAAGATCTTGGCCAGGCCTCCAATTTCCAGCTACAAATCCCAGGAGGCTATGGGAGCCTCCCCAGGTAGAATCTCAGCAGGAACCTTTCTTCTGCCCCTAGGTCTCCAAGGGGCCCCATAACAGCCGGACCAGTCCTCTGCCAGTCTAGTCCACCATCAACTAATGGCTCCTTACCAGCACAGGCTACTGCTATGTCCCAGACATTCCAGCATAACCAGCCCTCTTTACCTCAGTGCTCTGATAATTCTTTCTTCAAGGCCCGACAATGACGCAGAAGCAGACCTCAGCATTCACCTAGTAACTATTCCACAGCACCACCTGCAAAAATTTATAGAGAAGACTTTTCTTCTGTGCTGGGTCCTTAGGCTCTGAATTACCTGACTCTTAGAAATGGACAAGTTGCAACCAGCTGACTGGGTTGATTTCCCAGATGCTTCATTGCTTGAAGCAGTGGACACTGTCTCCCCTATCAAACTTGGACTTATTACCAATGCAGCAGCCATTGCGGGAGCACCTGTGGATTCTGGAGATACGCCTCGGGGCTGCCCCGAGCTGGTCGAAGGCTGCACTACATGAACTTTTCCCTGTTTCTATTGTCTCTCACAGTTCTCATTACTGCCATAATAGGTGAAGGGGAGCCATGTCAGCTGTTGGCTACATCCCCCCTCCATCAGGATTTCCCCTTACAGTCCCCCAACCCTTAGCTCAACTTCATAGAGCCAGCCCTCTGAGATCTTGGGATCCCCCCCTCTGTACTGCCTTCTAACCCCATTGCTGGATCAGGGTACTCGACTTCCAGAGCCACATTCAGGCTATGTCTGTCAGAGGTCTTCTTTCTTGGATCACAGGGCCTGCTGCTCTAAAAATGCTGAAATTTTATCCAGTGAGTGGATCGCCCACCTCTCTCTCTCCCCGCTGCACCCTCCCCACCTACCCACGCCCTGCTTCTTCCCTTCCCCCTTTCTTTATTCCCTTTCCTTACCTTCCCTTCCTTCTATTTACCTTCCTCCCCTCCTCTCCCCCCTTTCCCCTCCATCCCTACTCCGCGGGGTTGGGTAGCTTGACCCCGGATGACCTTCTGGTTTAGGATGACTCTACCTGGTTGATCTCCCACATAATACCCCTCTACTGAGCATTGGAGATAGCATAGCTATAGGGTAGATTTCTACCCTTGTTTGCCTTGACCTCTTTCCTCATAGCAGTTTATTGCACTGTTGTGATATTTTCTAACATCTACTTGTTAAATTGTTGGGCTATTTGGCCCGTAATAGCGGTTTTGTGTATCTGCTTGTTAATCTGTTTTTGCCGTTACTCCTTTTGCAGCCTTCTCTCATATAAAGGAAAAGCTTTTTGACTCCTCTGGCAGTGCTTACACCCCCTCTGGATCTAAGGTTCGGATTTGCAATACTGGTCTGTCTTAGATACCTCATCACTCCAGGTACAGCTGCTCCTTTACCTCCTCCCTCCTCCCTCCTCCCTCCTCAGGAACCACAATAAGTAACTCTTTTTATTTGGTAGGTGGGAGTATGGCCTCAGACCCCCCCACACACCCAGGCGTTATTGCTGGATATCATGAAATGTCAAAGGGCTTAATCGCCCAATCAAATGTACAAAAATACTACAACACCTAAGGTCTTTAAGGGCTGATGTTGCACTTCTTCAAGAAACACATTTCTTGGCTAAATCAACCATGTGGTTGAAGAAATCTTGGGTGGGGATGGTCCTAGCTAGTCTGTCTAGCACCAAATCCAAAGGGGTGGCTATCCTTTTTCTATGCACCTCCCTTTGGAAAGTGGAGGGTGTCAGGAAGGATACCCACGGCAGATGGCTGATGGTCAGATTATCCTCACTGGAGGGTTCTATACTGCTGGGTAATATATATATATATATGCCCCCAACACTGAGCATACAGTTTTTTTCCCTGCGATTAGCCAAGCTCTGTCCAAGTTGCAGCCTGATGGCCTGCCGCTCCCTATAATTCTGGGTGGGGATTTCAATATGGTAGGCGACATTTTCCTGGACAAATCCTACCCCAACCCACATTCTACTCCAAAAGCCAGATAGTCCATCCAGAACTTAATGGATGAATGGGACCTCACTGATGTTTGGCACAGCGATCACCTTACTGGTAGGGATTACACTTTCTACTCTATGCCCCAGCAGACACCTAGTCATATAGACTACTGTCTGGCCAATGAACCGGCCGACAGGGGTCTTTCTGACCCCTGTATTGGCTCAATCCAAATTTCAGATCATTCCCTTTTATCCCTCACATATACCCCCCCTCCACCGCCCTCCCCGGGAGTCCGCTGGCATTGCAACCCACTCCTTTTCAAGGACCCTGACTTCTTCCTCATGCTAACTCAGGCCACCAGAGACTACTTTTCATTTAACTCTGAGTGCAGAGTATCCCCTGGCACAGTCTGGGAGGCCTTCAAAGTGGTTCTACGTGGCCGCATCATTGTCTTCTCCGCAGCTCATAACAAAGCCCGCAAGGTGACTCTGTCCAAGTTGCAGGCTGATCTAGCAGCTCTGGAATGACATTTTAAGATCGTTCCCTGGACCAGGCCCGAAAGTACCCTGTATCGCCAAATCGTGGGTCTCAAGTACCAGATCAATGCTATATTGCATCAGAAAGCCAAATGGCTACTTCCAAGATCGAAACAGGCCCTTTAGGCTGGTGGAGAAAAATCTGGCAAGCTCCTTGCTTTTTGTCTTCACAAACAACAAGTGGCCACGTGGATCCATGCCCTACGTACCCCAATGGGCTCCATAGCCTCCAACCCCAAAGCTATCAATACTACCATGAGCCAATTTTATTAATCCTTTTATCAATCCCACTCTACTAGGGTTGTCAGAACCCTCTGAAATTCTGGGTTCTAGTTCTAGTCTAGAACTTTTGAAAAAGTTCTAGGGTTCTAATCTTTTTTAGAACTTTTTAGAACTCGAACTCTATTTTTTAATTGTGTTGCCAGTAATGAAGATAGTAATGAAACACATGTAAAGGAAAAACTGTTTAGTATAAGGGGGAGAGAAATGATCATGTGTGACAATGATAGGAATACAACTAGGTTTATCTATGGTTTCTTCTGTTTGCTAAAGCCAGCAACTTAATACATAACAGGCCCACCCACACACCCACCCATATGTTAAATTTTTCATGCTGCAGCTGCATCATAGTTCCTTAGTGAAAGAAAGAGGCACATTGGCCATTTATGTACTCAGTTATATATACTCATCATCATGAATTATTAGAAAAAATAACTGATATTACCTAATTAACTAATTTCAGCTATTTGCTGCTTTGTGTTTTAAATTAGTAAATCAAAAGTTGCTATGTTTAAAAGAAAGCTTTTATAAATAAGTCAAGCCGAGGTACTGCAGCCGCAGCACATGGAACTGTTGCAAAACATATTGGGCCAGATATTCAAAACTTTGCCCAGGGGCTAAATTAGCACTGCCCGGCGGGCAAACTTAGCCCGGAGCACAGAGCAAGCTATACTGAAATGGAAATAGCCCGGTGCTAATCCTGCTGAATATTGCAGGCTAAGGAAGCTCGGCAAACTGGTCTGGGAGTGCAGGGCAAAAATAGCCTGGGAATAAGACAGCACTGAATAAAGCAACCAGGAAGTGCAACCCACAACAACAACACAGTGCACAGCAACGTGAGGGCAGGTACAGACAACCTACATAGCCAATGTGTGTGCCAGCAAATGCATGGACTCAGTACAGCTGCAGGAAGCAGCAGATGTGAAAGAACAGTGATCAAAACTGTATATTATTCTCCGTACCATTAGCACTGTGCTAACACATTAGCGCGGCATTAGCGCGGAGCTAAGCAGTTAGCCCGGGGCAAACACGTTTGCCTGGAGCTAAATGTGCCATATTCAAAGTGCCATGCAAATGAGCCTACTTAGGTAGTCTCTGGGCAAACAACCAGATTAGTATCTCATTATACCTGATTTGCATGCAGTTTGCCCAGCATTACTGCAGGGTCCCACAGAGCCACCTGTAGGTCAGTCTGGAAGTACAGGGGCTGACCAGGTCCAACCGTAGCTCCACTTGTAGGTCAGTCTGGCAGTGCACAATGATAGCTGTAGGCTACGTGTAAACAGTACCGCATAGCATAGCATATTGTACCCCAGGGGACAAGACAGCATAGGCACAGGTGGTGGTGGTGATGATGCTGCATGCAACTGTCACACTGTAGGGCATGCTACAGTGCACAACAGACACTACAGTAGCAAAGGGGCAGTAGTGTGAGGGACACAGCACTGCCTATGGTGTGTAGGGCAGTGATGATGACTGCACTGTACACAGTGACAGGCTCAACCTGCAGGTGTTTACTGACAGTGGACATTACTGTTACACTGTTGTGTGACCCACAGATGCTGTACCTGTGGCATGGGATGCTCACAGTAACATGTACATTTCTGGCTTTGTGTGCTGTGTCAGTTGTACAGCTGTGCGGCATGTGGCCGGGGGGGCATATATTATTCGAAAGGCACACTAGTGTTGGGGGTATTCCCAATACTGGCCCATGTGCACTGCATGATGTGTCCCAGCCTTGTGGCCACACCTGGTCTGTGGCACAGCCTCGCCACCCATACATGCTCCCCTCAACATCCTCCATGCCCACAGTGCTGCATGTGTGAGCTGGCATCTATTTGTGTCCACAGATGTGTGATCCACAGGTGTGTGCTGTATGGCCACACTGCCATGCTGTCCACTAGCGGCAGGGTCATCACCTTCTGCCTGGCATGGCTGGGACTGGTGGCAGATGATGGCATCATTGTGATGCCATCAGTTAACTAACATGCTTCCTCTGTTTGGCTTTATCTATGTGTCATATTTATTTGTTAGGGTCACCAAAACCCATACTAAACCCGCAAACACCACAAAGCCGAAGTGTCTACTTAAACTGATTGCCCAGGGTTAAAACAAGCTTTTCCTGGGCGGTAATTTGCACCACGCTTAAGTGTCGCGGTCAAGTCGCATTAAAACCACTTAGCATGGTGCTAGTCACTGAATATAGCATTGCGCCTGTATTCATGTCAGTTTGCCCTTGCATACATTATAATCTTGCCTTGGCGCTAATGCAGTTTGCCAGCTGTTGGCCTTTGAATATAGCAGACCGATGCTAATCGCGTAAACCTACTTAAGCGGTTTTCCAAGCGCAAAGTTTTGAATATCTGGCCCATTATGTCATAACGTAGTCAGTCAAGGCATTTGAATAAAAAAAATATGCCAGTCATTGTTGCTGGCAAAAAATGCATGCAATTTTCTAAGATAATGCATATATATACCAATATTCTTGTTGGCAAATTGAGTAATACATATAACTTTCTAAGATGATGCATTTTTCCAGCTGATACATCAATAAAATCTGTATTTCAGTCACATAAAAAGTGGTTTCACCACATACTAACTAGGAACAATTAATGTAGCTGCAGCAGTTGGTATGTGATGTTTAAGGGACAGTGTCTGTCAACCCCATTATGTATCAAATTATCACTACTTGTAAAGCAAAAACACTTTATGATAGGTCACATTCTGTGAAAACTGTTGATGCAGATTTTCTTTTATTTCTGATTCCTTTATTCTTTTTTTTAAAGGGGACAGGACACTTGTGCTAGGTGGCAGCAGTTTGCAATGTATTTAATAAGAAAAAAAAATATATATATATATTACATCTATAGTAGGTTCCACAGTGGGCAATCGGTGTAGCCCTCTCATACCATCTGTCTGTCATCATCTTTTTCCTCACCATCCCCAGCCAATCATGAATCTGTAAAGGAAAGAACTAAAACAACACCCATCTTTCACCTCAGCACCCATTCCACTTTTCTTCCACCACCCTCATCTATGCAGTAGCATCCATACCACCTTTACACCCATGTGTTAAAATCAACCCACAACTCTCACCCCCTCAAGCACGTGTTCCACCCTCCTCCCTCACCCAAATGTTTAAACTACCCCCACACTTAGTCATGAACTACCATTCATGTCACCCTTCTCTGTCCCTCATCCATGTTAAAACCCACTTCCCCAACCATCACCCATGTATTAACAACTATGCCATGTTTCTCCCTCCTGCATCCATGTTAAAAGCAACACCCAACCATCACCCATGCATTAGCATCCATGCCATCTTTCTCTCTCTTGCATCCATGTTAAACCAACCTTCAGCCCTTCTCCACCCTCCAGCACCCATTCTACCCTCCTCCTCCTCTCAAATGCTAAAACTACCACATGCTTACTCAAGAAAAATGAGACTCTTGCCTCCAAATGAGCCATACTTAACTGTTCCTTAATAAACAGCACTTATGTGAAAAACTGTCTTTTCAATTGCTGTCTTCTTAGGGACAACATTCTGTACAGTCCTCTTCATGAACCAATAATTTGAGAGTTTTTGCTATTATGCCATGGTCTGTGTACAACAGAACGTTAAACACAAGCTATTGTGGTATGAGAGCTATGCTTACAGAATATTTGCTCAACCATGACATAGGTAAAACTCCAGATGACTCTGTTTCCCGAAAGAGAACTGTAACAGGATGCTGCCCACAGAAACATAACAATACAAAATACAGTTTTTCCCATATTTTTTATTCAGTAAGATAAGTTACATATGGATCATTTTGGTTTATGGCTAACATTTCTGTAATTGAAAAAATAATAAACAGCTATCAATTAGAACTCATTGTTTTGTCCTCTTTAAAATTGAAAAATACTGTAGACCGCCCCCGGTCCCAGCCCATACTTATGCACCACAAAGTCACAGAAGATAAATCCAAAAATATATGTTTGCACTTTAACTATAAATAATAATATAATACAGAAATGATTGACATGCCAGTGTCCCTTTTATGCCAAATTTGGGCCTGTTCCCACTGATGCTAAAATTGCACTGTATATAAAACTTGTTGACTTTAGACCCTAGCTACAAAGCAGTTTGCCATGAAATGGTAAAAGTTTTGTGGGGTATATAGTCCAAGGTGGTAGATCGAGAAAGGAGAGAGAAAACCAAAGTCATCACAGTCTGTAAAAGTTTCCTTTTTGGTGCAGAGAGACTCTGTCCCACACAGTATTTATCAGCCACTACCATCTGAGCTGTTATCACCATCAACATCCACAACATCAATCAGAAGAGGAATCAGCATAAGTTGGTATGGCAGCAGTTTGGGAAAGATTTTGCCACAGATTAAGCTTGCTACTAAGGGATGAAGAAGTGGCAGTTGTGGAACAACTACTGTTAATGTTTGGTGATTTTTCCAGTTCTGTTTCCCTTTGTGAAGATGAACCTGCATGTTGTGGTGATGACAACCCTGAGGGTACTGTGTGTGTCTTTGTTTGACTCCTGTGAGTGCTGCAGCTCATCTAGTAACAGACATTTGTACTGCTCTATATCACCTGTTTTTGGAAGATGTATAGCCTTGAACCTGGGATCTAAGACAGTTGCAAGGATGTAGTGTTTTGATTTCATCATTGCAACTAATTTGCCATTGGTTTTGAAGCGCTTGCTCATTCTCTTTACGAGATTTCCATGATACAGGTGACATGTTGTCTGAGCTTCAGATCTGTCTTTTTCTATTTGTAGATTTGGAACACTAAGATGTTGTGAAATCAGCATTATGAGTGGGATAACCTGACTCACAGATGCGCCTTCAGAAGACATGTCCCTTGTAGCTGTCTCAAAAGGAGCTAGGATGCAGCACATTGTCTCCATTAATTTCCACTGCAGCACAGACAACATAATGCCATCTCCAAGAATGTAACTGGAGCAATAGTCATGTACAGCTGCTTTTGCTCCAGGAAGCGCTGCAGCGTATAAAGCGTTGAGTTCCAACCAGTGGAAACATTTAGAATCAGCTTTTGCTGGGGCAGCTTGTGCTTTGTTTGCAGTTCGAACAGTGTCCGTATAGCCTTGGTTGAATGTGAAAAGTGAGTCACCATTTTATTGCAAACAGCAATCATACCATCCACTTGTGTTTCATTGCTGAGAAATCCCATGACAATTAAATGTAAGCAATGTGCAAAGCAAGAAGCATTCATAAATCCTCCATCCTGTGCTGCTTTCCAGATGTTGGCTCCATTGTCAATTACTAGGAAGCCACATTTTAGACCATGAAAATAAACCTGTTCATCAAGGAGGTCATTTATTTCCTGCAAGATGTTTGCAGCTGCATGACTTTGCCCAAACTTCTTTATATGCAGCAGCACCATCTTTTGGGGTGTTTTTGGTTTTGAAGAAGCACAAGAAAACGTGACCAATGAGGATGAAGGGACATGTAATCTATGTTTTGAGTGCTGGTCACATATCTGTTGTGACATGAATAACACCACCCTCTGCAGTTTTAAGTGCAAGTATCACTGTCGCTTTTAAAGCCTGATAAATGTTTGGTATTTCAACATAGGAAAAGTACCTTCAATGAGGAACATTGTAATGAGGCTCTGCTAATTTCATGAGCTCCCTAAAATCCTCATGATCTACCAAAGAGTGCAGGAGAAGGGCTCCGGCTAACAGTTCACCAATTCTGTGATTAAGATGAAGGGTCTTCGGATGATTTTTAGTAAAGGTTTTCTTCCTTTCAAATGCCTGAGACAGTGTTAGCAGTTTACAACATGTCCCTGCTGGTTTATTACACACTGTGCTTTCATGGGCAGATGGACGCTGAGATGGTGGACTAGGACTTATACATTCAGTGCCATCACTGGATGTGCAACTGGTACTAATGGTGCTGGAATTGGTGGTAACAGTGATCCTAGGGCTGGCAGTGGTTCTTGCCCCATCAAGTTCAGACAATTCAGTATCCATTTCAGATTCCTGACCCTCCTCACGTGTGGTCTGGAAGATGGATGACATGGGTTTTGGACGATCAAGCAAAACTGAATGCTTTTTCAGATGGTGTTTAAGAGCTGTAGTGCCAAGGCATGACACTACTTTACCACGGCTTACACTCTGTTTACACAGGGAACAAATTGCTCTGCATGGATCAGTTTTACTGACAGAGAAATAATTCATACCTCAGATGTGACAGATTTTGTTCGAGTGCTAGGAAGATAGCTAAAGAATGTTTGTGTCTTTCCACCTGTGCTAACAGAACCCGGGACACGCTCATTGATGCTAGAAGAGTGGGCAGAGGACTTTGGTGGATTTTCATTGCTGGCCGACACAGAAGTGGTGGATTCAATGAATATATTCTTTTCATTGCCAACAGTCCTGTATGTATTTGCAAGTGCACTACCTGATTCATTGTCAGCAGACTTGCTCATTTCACTTTGTTGAGGAAGTAATGATATGTCACAAGACACAACAGTGTCACACTGAGACAAAGAGCAACTGTCTGAGTCAGAAAGGGACTCACTGTCACTTGCATTATTACTGCTAGTCACAGGGATTTTAACAGCATGAACGGCATACCTTATGGTGCCTTTCCATGTGACCTCAGCAGCTGCACAGGTTTTCTTAAAAGGTCCCCCTTTACCACACTTTGCTGTTGCTCTTTTGCTGTTTGTTGAATTTTTATCACAAGAAACATTTTGGTCATCTCTGCTAGCACCAGGATTACCACTACCACCAACACCTGTTCCAACACCAGCACCAGATGCTTCATCTATGTTGGTGTCAGCCGTAACAGTTCCAGTATACTGCAGTGAACACACCCACACAATTCCTGTGTAAGAAAGCAATGTGATCTGTGATCACTGGCTACAACTCCAAAATTGTATTTTGGCTATGTGACACTGTGATGCAGTGGACTTAAAGTAATTGAAGAATATGGCGGTTTGCAACTAAAGGATACCAGGTTCAAGGCTTACAGAATGATTGGGCTGCTGGGCATAGGCATACGCATAGCAGTCAAGGGGCGCACAGCAGCAGGGTGTCGGACTGACCACAAGAGACAGAGTTACACACAAACAGAGGAAAGAGATTTTTCTGTCTCTCCTCCCAACAGAAAAATATGTTTTTAGGCTTCTGTCATGTATTTAAGGATAATTCCACCACACACCTGGCCACTGGGCTTCACACGGTAGCACACACTGGGTAAGGTACAGTGCAGTCAAGGGGCGCACAGCAGCAGGGTGATGGGCTGACGCCAAGAGACAGAGTTAGACACACAAACTGAGGAAAGATATTTTTCTGTCTCTCCTCCCAACAGGGAAATATATTTTTTGGCTTCTGTCGTGTATTTAAGGGTAATGCCACCACACAACTGCCCACTGGGCTTCACACGTTATCATACACTGGGTAAGGTACAGTGCAGTCAAAGAGCACACAGCAGAATGAGATGGGTTGACCACAAGAGACGGAGTCACACACACACATATACAACCCCAGGAAAGAGATTTTTCTGTCTCTCCTCCCAACAAGGAAATATATTTCTTGGCTTCTGTCATGTATTTAAGGATAATGCCACCACATGACAACTGGCCACTGGGCCTCTCTCAGTAACACACGCTGGGTAGGGTACAGTGCAGTCAAAAGGCACACAGCAGAAGGAGATGGGCTGACCACAGGCGGCGGAGTCTCACACACACACATACAACCCAAGGAAAGAGATTTTTCTGTCTCTCCTCCCAACACTAAAATTTATTTATATGCTTCTGTCACGTATTTAAATATAATACCACCTCACGACTGCCCAACAATGGGCTTCTCGCAGTAACACACAATGGGTAGGGTACACAGCAGCCGCAGCAGGGTGATGGGATAACACCACAGGAGAATAGAGAGATACAGTGTAGTGGAGTCACACACACAACACACAAGTATGGAGTACTGTGCAAAAAAAACTAAAAACAGCTTGGTGTTGTTCTAGCGGGAATTTTATAGGGTGGAATAGAAGAACACTCATCAGCACAATACTACAGTCCTTAGAATCCTGTCCTCCTGACTATTATTTTACTTTGTTTTGTGGAGTTGGGTATAAAGTAGTAAGTAAAATGGCATCAAATTCAAATGTTTCAGCTTCTCACACATTAAAGTTAAACTTAATTTTCCTCACAATTAGTAAATCTGTTTGTTTTAATTTCTTCACCCCTTCCCCAGCCAGGGTGATGATGATCACTCTTTCCCAGTGTGAAACAAGTAACACCAGGCAGAAATGAAGTTTGAACTGTTGATTTGATAATTGAATTGAGATTGAAAATGAAAGATTAATTCTCAGTTTCTCTCAAATATTCAGCAACTTTTTAACTTCCCTCTGTCTCATCCTGAGGCTGAGCCTGTCACCCACTGTTCCTTCGGGCCCTTTCTTTTCCTCGGTTCCCACTCCCCGAGTCCCCCCCTTCCTTTTCACCCCACCCACCCCTTAACTTTTTTATTTATTTTTTTCCTTTTCTTTGCAATAAATCTTAATCAACTCAATCTGACACAACAATTTCACAATTAGCAATTGCCAGAGCCAGAGAGCAGAGCTAGCCCAGACAGAGAGAGTAGCACAAGCTGCTGCAACTCCTTTATGGTGGGACTAAATGAAGGGAGCTGCAGCCACACGGTTTATGTATTCTACCACCACCTGACCGCAGAGCAGATGGTCAGGTGGTAACACGGACTGGGATGAAGTACGCAGGCGCGCAGTCCGACTCCACACCATTCAGCCCCCAACAACAGTCACTAATGGCATGGCATGATGGGATCATCATTGATCATACTGGAGCTGACAGTATGCATAGGCAAGTGAGATTTTTTCACTCTGGGACTGCTAAATCAGGCAGGTTGCTTCATGTTGCTTGCTTTGCGGCTTCTTAATGCATAAAAAAAAAAATTATTTGTTTCAGATTGATTCGAACCTGTTTGCAAACCCTCTAGTGTTCGAGTTCTGAATTAGAACTCGAACACCAGGGTTCATGATGGGTTCGAATCTTTCCCGAACTAGTTCTGACAACCCTACGCTCTACCAATACTGACCTTGAGCTACAACAAGGGGTTCAAAATTTCTGTCAACACACCTCTTTCCTGGCCCTTACTCCTGAGCAGGTACTCAGTTAGATGCTCCATCTCATGTGAGGAACTCCGGCTAGCACTCTCAAAAATGGCTCAAGGGAAAGCCCCAGGCCCAGATGGCATGTCCGTGGAATTGTATCAGGCCCTTGGCCCTGACATTTTTTGCCCAATGCAACTTGCCCTGCTGGCTTCCCATGAAGTTGGTTCTCCCCCTCCTACTATGAGGGATGCACTCATTACCCTCCTTCCCAAAAAATCCAGAGACCCATTAGACTGTGTCAATTTCAGGCCAATCTCTCTACTATCTGTTGACAGAAAGATTCTAGCCAAGGCCCTGGCTATCAGAATGATGTCTGTTCTCCCATCGATTGTCCACCCACTATCAGGTGGGTTTTATGCAGGGGAAGGCTGGGGTTGACAACACCTGACTCTTGATTAACCTTAAATGGTTTGCCTCTAAAGCCTCCCACCCCATGGCCACCTTGGCGATTGATTTCTCCAAGGCATTCGACTCTATAGAGTGGGACTATCTACATGAAGTCCTTCACCTTTATAGATTTGAGGTACATTTCAGACAATGGGTACGCACATGCTATTGTTCCCCTATGACCCGTATCCTCACTAACAGTAACATTTTCCTTCCTTTCCCCCTACATAGGGGCACCAGACAAGACTGCTCCCTTTCACCTCTTCTATTTCTAGTTGCCTTAGACCCCCTTATTCGGGCTTTTATTGCTTCACCACTGATCCAGGGCATTGTAGTAGTCAACCACCTTTACCTGGTGGTGACATATGCAGATGAATTACTTCTAACCCTGTCTAACCCCCAGCAGTCCATACTAGAAGTGCTCCACATCTTGGATAATTTTGCGAACTTATCTGGTTTGTGAATCAATCAGAAAAAGACCACACTGGCATCCTTGAATGCTCACTGCACCAGAGCCTGTATCCAGGGCACCAGCCTCTCATGGGCTGAACAAGGCTTTGTCTATCTTGGGGTCCAATTACCAACTAAGTGGTCTGCTATCAAATCTGCTAATTTCTCCCCCTTATTGGCACAATTGTCCATGGAAGTGGAGAGGTGGCGTAAGTTACAACTGTCATTACCTGGCAGAGTGGCAGCAGATCATATGCTTCTCCTCCCCCATGACCTATACCTTTTCAATAACTTACCCATCCCTCTCTCTCCTAAGCTGTTTGCTTCTCTGGAACAGCTAACCTCTCACTTCCTCTGAGATCATAAATCTTCTAGATGGAGTAAGCAAAAAATTGAGAGCAGATTGGTCCCGTGGGGCCTTAATGTACCCTGTTTTTGGGGCTATCATCTGGCCCGTATGGTGACCCATGCAACCAGATGGACTGTGCCCCACCCCATGGGCGCCCCCCTTTGGGTCCAGCTGGAATCAGACCTACTAAGCATCACAGCCCATTATGCCCTTATTAAACCTGGTACATGTTTACTCCAGCACCTCCCACCCACAGTCATAGGTACATCTCATGCCTGGGAATGTCTTGTGTCCAAGTTCCATGTATCTAAACAAGCCTGGTACCCCCCAATACAGTATGCCCCACTCTGGCTCAATCACCTTAGTCAAACTAATGAAAACCTACTTCAGTGGCCTTTCTGGCAAAAGTATGGTATCCAGACAGTTCAGGATCTTTCCCCATCAGGTACTACTCCACTGGTACCCTTCGCTCAGTTGCAAGCTAAATTTTCCTTGTCACATAAAGATCTGTGGTGATATTTGCGGATCTGCAGTGCCCTACAACCCCTCCATACTAGCTGTGTTAATGCTGCATCTTGGCAATGGATAACTTGTCTGCATATCCATACCACATCCAAAGGCCTCATGGGCCGTTTCTGTACTACACAGAGGGACTCACAACCAAATGCCACTTTGTCCTGTAGGTTGAAATGGGCTGAGCATTTGGGCTTCCCCATCTCTGAAGGCCAGTGGAACTTCTGCTTCAAAGGTAACTACCAGACTCACAGTGACCCTAATAGTCACTTTCTACAGCTAAAAATTCAGTTGTTTTGGTTCAGTACCCCTGAAACCCTTCACACACAAGGCTTGCTTAGCCACAGCCAATGATGGAGATGTTACCAGCCTGAGGCACACCTCATGCATGTACTTTGGTCATGCCTCCACCTTGCCTCATTTTGGACAATGGTAGCCTCTGACTTTTCTAAAGTACCGAACTCTTAAATTGCCCTCACTGATCTCAAATTGCTCCTGGGTGACACAAAATCATTGGTCAGCCTACCTAGAGCTCTTCAGGACTGGTCTTTATCAGCCCTAATAGAAGCCAAACATCTCCTTGTCAGGTTCTAGTGCCAACCTTCCTTGCCCACTTGGAAAGCATGGCATGCAGCTTTAGCCCACCTCTCCTTTTTTGAAAGACTTTCCCACCTATGAAGGAGTAACCTGCAGCTCTACCATGCCAAATGGAGTCCATATCTACAATCTGACTTCTGTAAACTCCCAGCACTGCCTGCAAATCCCCCTTCTTGATGGTTAGGCCATCTTGTGTCTAGATTAGTATCTTTCTCTGTTATTGCACTAATGTAAAGGGAGAAAGGACTCGCTTTTTTCGTTACCTTTACCTCTGTCTTGAATATGCTTATCAGACACATGTTCATGTCTCCACTTTGTTTCTAATGGTACTCAAGAGTTCCTGAATGTTATTGTCTGATACAACACTATGCTTATCATTGATGGTGTTTGACTTTACACATGAATATGGCTGCATTACTTGCTGTGTAATGTCTTAAAGAAAACTTAAAAAACTTTCTAAAATAAAAAAGGGGACAAGCACTTTTTCAGATACATTAGAGACAGAAAAAAATACAAAGGGTGAGATTGTGAGACTAAAAAGGGAAGGAGGGGGTGTGCAGATGGGGATCAAGAAAAAGCAGAAGTCCTGAACAAGTATTTTTGTTCAGTAATCACAGAAGAAGGGGAAGGGGAAGGACCACAGTTAGGCATCAGAAGCACCACTGGGAGGGAGTGAAGTGGGCACCAATACATTTACGGAGGAGAGAGTCCTAAAGGAACTCTCAAAACTGAAAGTGAACAAGACAGTGGGCCAGGCGGGATACATCCCAGAATGTTATGAGAACTCAGGGAGGTACTGGAAGCATCACTGACAGACCTGTTCAATAGATCGCTAGAAACAGGGGTGGTACCAATGGACTGAAGGAGGGTGAATGTAGTCCCTCTCCACAAAAGTGGGAGCAGAAAGGAGGCTGGCAATTACAGGCCAGTCAGCCTGACCTCAGTGGTGGGGAAACTAATGGAATCACTACTAAAAGAAAAGGTTGTGTTATATCTCAAATCCAGTGGAGCAAAGGATCCAAGGCAGCATGGATTCACAGTGGGAAGATCTTGTCCAACAAATCTGATAGATTTCTTTGACTGGGTGATTAGGGAGGTGGATCATGGAGGGGCAGTGGACATGGCTTACCTGGATTTCAGCAAGGCCTTCGACACTGTCCTACATAGGAGGCTTGTAATCTAGCTGGGCCATCTGGGAGTGGGTCCTGGGGTAGTAAACTAGGTTAAAAATAGGCTGAGTGATAGGACACAGAGGGTGGTGGTGAACAGAGTTCAGTCTGCGGAGAGGACGGTGACTTGCGGGGTCCCACAGGGATCAGTATTGGGTCCAGTCCTCTTTAATGTCTTCATACGGGATATTGCAGAAGGGCTGGAAGGGAAGGCATATCTCTTTGCAGATGACCCAAAGATCTGCAACAGGGCTGACACTCCAGGAGGGTTGGAGAAAATGAAAAGGGAC
The DNA here is from genome assembly GCA_016271365.2 of Neoceratodus forsteri. NCBI lineage: Eukaryota > Metazoa > Chordata > Ceratodontiformes > Ceratodontidae > Neoceratodus > Neoceratodus forsteri. The sequence continues at coordinate 708,146,831 of CM057455.1, forward strand.
CTAAGCAAGCTTGAAGAGTGGTTAAGGGTGTGGCAGCTATGATTCAATGCAAAAAAGGGCAAGATCATGCACTTGAGACATAGAAATGTAGGGGAGGAGTACATGATGGGGGGAGGTACTGATGGCCACCAAACATGAAAGGGACCTGTGGGTAATCCTATCTGATGACCTAAAGGTTACCAAACAATATGAAAAGTCTGTGAGGAGAGCCAGTGGATTGCTAGGGTGCATAGGAAGAGGTATCTCCAGCAGAAGGAAGGAGATGGTGATGCCACCGTACAGAACATTGGTGAGACCTCATCTAGAGTACTTTGTCCAGTTCTGCAGGATGAATCTCTGGAAGAACATTAAAAGAGTGGAGTCGGTTCAAAGAAAGGGGGAGAAAAATGGTGCAGGGACTGCACCAGAAATCATATGAGAGGAGACTGAAAGATCTCAGTATGTATTCCCTGGAAGAGATGTGAGAGAGAGGGGGGATATGACAGATACTTTCAAATACCTCAAGGGTATAAATAAGGTACAACAGGGTAGCATATTTTAAAAAAGATGTACAAGGACAAGGGGACATGATATGAGAATAGAGGGTGTAGACTCAGGGGTAACATGAGGTCAAGCGGTCCTTATCTGCCGTCAAAGCCTATGTTTCTATGCTTCCATGTTTCTATGACCCTTTCTCTGGTAAATATGGGCTGCCTCATTTCAAGAATGCTTCTGAAAGCTGCCCTGGTGCCACCTTCAGGCTGCAGTCTGCTGTTGTCACTTGTGAAGGCAGAGCAGAAGTGCTCATTAAGGACAGCTGCTTTTTGTCCATATTCCTCTAGTACCATCACCCCCCTCGTAACCTAACAATACCCCCTCCCTGCTTCCTTTTTTTCATTAATATAGCTGAAGATTGTTTTTCCCCACCCATGACCACCTCTGCAATATGGAGCTCCTTGTTTGGCTTTGCCTCCTTGACCATTCTCTTTGCTTTCCTAGTTTTTATTTAGTACTCTTCCATTTCTCTTCCACCTACTTTTCCCCTCATACATGGTGAAAACCTTTTTCTTGACATTTAGTGCTTCTCTAACCCTTTCTGAGAACTTTATTGGTCTCTTGCACCTGTTTTGTTTTGTAACAAGTCTTGTGCATGACTTTGTTGCCTTAAGACTGATCCCCATTGATTGCCTCCTCCATCTTTGCTCTACACCTCTGATTAGTGCTGTGTGAAAATAAAATTCTGCCGGCAGAATTACTATGAAAGTCAGAATTCCATGAAAGTGAAATTCAGAATGCACTTTGCTAGCTTTCAAGGAAATTCTGACTTAGAATGGTGGAAAGAATGTATGAATTATGGATTAATGTATTAAATTGCAGAATGAAATTCCGCAGAACAGCTCACAGTCAGTGACCAGTTCTGCAGACATTCTTTCTGTAGTTTATTCTATTTTTTATTTGCTATTCTTTATGCTCCCCTATGGACTGGCTTCCATTGGCTCTACTCCACACCCAACCTTGTCATCCATTGTCCCCAGAACTTACCCTACCTGGTGTTCCTACCTAGCTTTCTTTTGGGAGTTGGCCCTCCCTCCCACCAGATGACTGAACTCGGTTTTTGAGGGTGCCACTGGTCAGTGATGTGGGACCTGTGGCATGAGGCAGAAGGCATCTTACTCAACCCATTTTCCAGTTTTCTGCCCTGGAAAGTCAGACGTGCAGTGATGTCTGGGGCATGCATGGAGACATCTGCCCTGCCTCTAGTAAATGCTACTACTGGCTGTTGGACCCCTGGTTTCCAACAGGGGCCAGGCAAGCATAGGGAGCTTCCCTCACCCTCACCACCGAAGGAGGACAGCAGTCCATGGGACACTCAATCCTCCTCCCCTGGACAGCCGTCCAATACCTAGGCTTACTTCTGAACCAGGGTCATCAGCCTTGTGATCGGTAGCACTATCGATGCACTGGTGGGCTGGCCTTTCTTTTTGCAGTTTAATGCATTAATCCACAATTTAAACATTCATTCCACAGTTCAGAGAGTTACTGAACTGTAGAATGAATGTATGAATTGCAGATTAATGTTCTGCATGAAGAAATTTTGATTGCTCACCTGCCCAGTTCACATTACTGCCACTTTCGCAGCTATGATCTCTCTATCCCACCCACCCAGTGAACTGGTGTTAGCACTCCCCTTAAAATGTCCCATCCCCAGTCCCTGCTGCCTATCTCCTAGAGGACATGGCGTCATAATTTCACCCACAATAGCAACACAGTAATAAATTAAACAAGTAAAAAAGCATTGTCTGAAATAAGGTCAGGTAAAACACTGACCATACAAAAACAGCAGAACACAATAGAAAATAATGGGACATTTTTTGTTTTGCGGGGGGCTCTGCCCCTGCATCACCCACACATCCCAGACTTAAAATAATCAACTCAGAGAGATGTGAGGACTTCAAGGATGGGAAGAAACTCAGGAAGGGGGAAATCTTTTTTTTAACATAACAAAAAGTTGCAACACCAGGAGACCAGGGGAGAAACAAAGTGTGGTCCCAGGTCTCCAACCTGCCATGTACCGGTGCCTTAGCCACTCCATCATGGGAGTGGCTCGACTAGGCACCACACACATGGTAACTTCAGCCCTTCCCAGTGTAAGTGCAGAGCAACAGGGGTAGCAGTAGTTCCCTATCACTGTTAAACCCCTGTCACTGTAAATCCTGTAGCGCCTTACACAGCATGGTTATTGCAGCACAGTTCTTGAACTGCTGTATTGACCAGGAACAGCAACAGGAAGGAGGTGTTGTTTGAACTTTACTACTCTACTAGGACTAAAGAACTAGAACTCTACTACTGGGACCTCCTTCAGTTTAGGGTAAAACCAAACAAACAAAAAAAACAAGAGTTAGTGTCTTTGTCTGAGTTGGGTGAAGGGAACTGTTATATGTGCAGTTATCTAGGTGAAGAAGGGAACTGTGAATTAGGGGGAGTGGCTTAAACAGCAGGAAGCCAGGTGTTTAGATTTAAAACTGCCCTAGATAGCTTTTGGCAGAGAGCAATAAGAGGAAGGAGGTGTTGTTAGAACTTTACTACTCTACTGGGACTTAAGAACTAGAACTCTACTACTGGGCAAGGCAAGGCAACTTTATTTGTATGGCACCCATTCCCGGGGTTCTGGGCACCTCACAGAAAAAAAAGAATAACAGAATAGACCAAATATAAAGTATAACATTATTACAAACAATTTAAAATACAGTAAAACTACTAAATCTAAGACAGTAGCATCTCAAGGGACTAGACAAAAGGTATAATTCAGAAATCATTAAATTCATTGACTGTCAGGCCAAAGAGGTGTGCCTCTAACCACCACTTGAAAGCCTCAACTGAGGGAGCTTCCTGGACTATGGATGGAAGAGCGTTCCACAGAGACAGCCCAGAAATGCCAAAGGTGTGGTCTCTAGAGGTCTTGAGCAGTACCCTGGGAATGACCAGGAGGCCCCTTGATGAGGTGAGGAACCAGTGATCAGAGGTCTCTGGTGTCAGGAGCTCTGACAGGTAGCCAGGACCCAGTCCATTTAAGGCCCTATAGGTGAGAAGCCCCACCTTGAAAATGACCCTCCTCCTGAGCAGCAGCCAGTGCAGAGCATGCAGAACAGGGGTGACATTACTAGACCTAGAAAGGCCAGTCAGCAACCAGGCTGCTGCATTCTGCACCAGCAGCAGTTGGCAGAGGGTCCCTCCCATGACCCCAAAGTAAAAAGCATTACAGTAGTCAAGCCTGGAGGAGACAAAGGCATAAACTAGCTTCGGCAGGTACTCAGGTGGAATGAGGGGCTTAATCCAGTTAATGTATCATAGATGGGAGAAACCCCTACTGACAACAGAAGACACCTGATCTTCAAAAGTCAGCCTGCTGTCAAAGAACACGCCCAGATTTTGCACCCTTGAGGAAGCCGTCAATGAAGTAGACACTAAAACAAGGCCAGAATCCACCCTGGATGGCGACTCAAACTGCCCCGACCAGGCTCAATCACCAGCACTTCCGTCTTATCTGGGTTGAGTCTCAGCCAGCTGGAAACCATCCAGTCATTGATTTTAGCCAGACAGATGTTAAGCACATCCACAGCTCCTGATGCTCCAGGAGAAAAAGACAAATACAGTTGGGTATCAACTGCACAGCAGTGAAACTCCACACTGTATTGTAGTATAATCTCACCCAAAGGTAGCATATACACCATGAATAACATCGGTGACAGGATCAAGCCTTGTGGAACTCCACAAAATAGCACATTGGGGAGTGGGAGAAATTCCCCATCACCTCCTGCTGCACCCTATCCGAGAGATAGGACTCAGACCACTTGATGACCATACCGGCGAGTCCACAAAACTCACAGAACTGATCCAGTAACACGATGTGAACCACAGTGTCAAAAGCTGAAGAGAGAGGAGAACAAGAACTGACCTGTCTCCCATATCCCTAGCTCTGAGCAGATTATTATGCACCCTCACTGGAGCTGTTTCCATTTTATGTCTAGCCAAAAAAACAGACTGAAATGGCTTATAAATGTCTGAGGATACCAGATGATCCTCAAGCTGTAGTGCCACCAACTTCTCAACAACCTTGCTCAGAAAAGGCAGGTTGGAGATAGGACAGTAGTTCGCCAGGACATCAGGGTCGAGAGAAGATTTCTTAAGGAGGGGATTCACCAGCACTTCTTTCAAGGCAGCTGGGAGAATCCCTTCAGCCATTGAGCACCTAACAATCCTGGGGAACACCGGGCCAACAGCCTCAACACATCCCATTAAGAACCTTGTTGGGGCTGGCTCCAGTTCACAAAATGTGGGCTTCAGCTCTAAGATCACCTTGGTCATGTCGGACACCTCAACTGGCCTAAACTCTTCCCAGATGGGTGGACTGCCTCTATTCTTCTCAGCTTGACCACTGCTGGGCAAAAGCCCAACAGGCAGAAACCCTGACCGGATAGCAACACTCTGGTGGACAAAAACAGAGCAAACTCTTCACATAAAGAGGATGAAAAGGCTGTTTTCAGCTGCAGAAAGGCCATATGAAGAAGCCTGTCTACAATTTGGAACAGCTGAGATGAACTGTTCTTCCCCACAGCAATCTCCCTGGACAGGAATTCTGTCTTCTTATGGGAGATTGCCTCTTGGTACTCCCAGTAGTGAGCATGCAGGGCCAGTCTGTTGGACTCCACCCAGGTCCTCCACCAGCAGCGCTCTAACTTCTGACCCCTGGTCTTCATCACTCTAAGATCCCAGTCAAACCACAAGGCTCTTACCTGAGAGGACCTGGGTCATAGGCGAACTGGTATGATGGCATCCAGAGCTCCGGGAACCACCTTATTATAGGTGGCAAATGTTTCTCCAGTGCCAAACACACATGCTGTGTCAACTCTAGAAAAATCAGCTACTGCCAACAGTCCCACTGGGTGCAAGCCCCCCAAAGGGTTATAGCTGATCATCTCTACAGGGGAGGAATCTTGGGGGGCCCCAAACATGAGCTCCATGGTGTAATGCTCAGACCAGCAGACCTAATCAGTCTTGAGGTTATCAACCTCAAGACATAGTTGGAACACCAGATCAAGTGTGTGACCTAACTGGTGGGTAGCAGAAGTAACTACTTGTGACAGGCCCAGAGACTGTGTCAACTAGAGGAGGTCATAACTGAAACATGAGGATTCATTGTTGTTCCAAGCATTAAAGTCCCCCAGAATGAAACATCTGGATGACACCAACACCTGGTCGATGTTGAAGTCCACTAACTCCTGCAGAAAATCTCCCTCTGCCCCGGGGGGTGGTAAATAAGGAGAATCCTACAATCTGCACCTGCACCCCTATTAACGGCGATGCACTCAAAGGATCAATCAGGTGGAACCAACTTGGAGCACTGAGAAGCCCAGGCTGGATCAAAAAATGATGGCCACTCCCCTGGCCTTGTGATCCTTCCTCAGGCAGTTTGCCATGATGTACCCAGAGGGAATGGCGGCAGCAAGAACCTGGCCAGCATCATCACCCAGACAGGTCTCCATAATACAGCCAGGCTGACAGAGGAAATCAACTCCAAAATATTGGGACCTTCAATTTAGGGAAAAAACTAACAAACAAACAAACAAAAAAAAAAAAAAAAACAAGAGTTAGTGTGTTTTCGTTTGAGTTGGATGAAGGGAACTGTTATCTGTGCAGTTAGCTAGGTGAAGAATGGAGCCGTGAATTGGGGGAGTGGCTTAGGCAGCAGGAAGTCAGGTGTTTGGATATAAAACTGCCCTAGATAGCTTTTGGCAGAGAACAGTAAGAGGAAGGAGGTGCTGTTAGAACTTTACTACTCTACTGGGACTTAAGAACAAGAACTCTACTACTGGAACCTTCAATTTAGGGTAAAAACAAACAAAAAAAGCAAGAGTTAGTGTCTTTATTTGAGTTGGGTGAAGGGAACTCTTTATCTGTGCAGTTAGCTAGGTGAAGAAGGGAACTGTGAATTAGGGAGAGTGACTTAGGTGGCAGGAAGCCAGGTGTTTGGATTTAAAACTGCCCTAGATAGCTTTTTGCAGAGAACAGCAAGAGGAAGGAGGTGCTGTTAGAACTTTACTACTCTACTGGGAGTGAAGAACTAGAACTCTACTCCTGGGACCTTCAATTTAGGGTACAAACAAAAAAAAAACAAGCGTTAGTGTGTTTGTCTGAGTTGGGAGAAGGGTACTGTTATCTGTGCAGTTGGCTAGGTTAAGAAGGGAACTGTGAATTAGGGGGAGTGGCTTCAGCAGAAAGAAGCCAGGTGTTTGGATTTAAAACTGCCCTAGATAGCTTTTGGCAGAGAACAGCAAAGTGAATGAGGTGCTGTTCGAGGTTTACTACTCTACTGTGACTCAATAACTAGAACTCTACTACTGAGACCTTCAATTTAGGGTAAAAACAAATGAACAAAAAAAAACCTATAGTTATTTTGTTTGTCTGAGTTGGGTGAAGGGAATTGTTATCTGTGTAGTTAGCTAGGTGAAGAAGGGAACTGTGAATTAGGGGGAGTGGCTTAGGTAGCAGAAAGCCTGGTGTTTGGATTTAAAACTGCCCTAGATAGCTTTTATCAGAAAACAGCAACAAGAAAGAGGTGCTTTTAGAACTTTACTGTTCTACTGGGACTATATAGCCTTCTTTCCCTCTCCTCCACCCCTGCCAACCCTTAGCCAGTTCCACTTTTATAGGCAGAGGATTGGACTGACAAAAGGAACTTACTGTTTGGGAGCAGGAAGGGAATGATCACAGAGGCACAAAAGACTCACTGTACTAGAAGGAAAAGAGTAGCTCTCCATCCCCCCACAACTGCTGGTGGTCTGACACTGAGCAAGTAAGAAGGAGACTACTGAAGAATATGGGAACTTCCTGTCCCAGAACAGGAAGAGCAGGAGCTTTAAGGGCACGGAAGCAGTAGGAAAGTAGGGAGAAAAAAATTAAAAAAATAAATAAATAGAGAGATAAAAAGAGTAAGCACACAAAACAACAGCTGAGGGACCACAAATAAGACATGATGGGAGTGGTGCAGTGCAGTGGCTATGGAGTGGCAGTCTTCCAGGAAACATTCTGGAGGATGCAGTGTTGTCCCATCTGCAGGCACTTCTCTGGGCTGAGGGAGAAGGTTGCTTGTCTCCAGGCTGAGTTGGCCTGGATTTGGAGGACCTCCTCTCCCACCCAGAGACCATGAGAGCCACTGTCCCTGACTCAGAGGTTGCCAAGAAAGAGGAGCAGTTGGACCACAGTGGGCTCAGGGAGGGTGATGGAACAGAGGCACATCCCTCCAATTGTACCGCTCCACAATTCGTATGCCAATCTGGCAGAGTGTGGTTCCTCTATTGAGGCACCCACTGTGGAGACCAAGGAGGATGCAGGGAACCTCCACAAAGGAGACCCACAGGAGGGTGGCATGGGGCCCTGCAGAAAAAGGAAACAACTCATGGTAGAGGACTCCATTGTTAGGAGGGTACAACTGGGGGCGGGTGGGGAGAGGGGTGTAAGGTGCCTGCCTGACGCCATGGCTTGTAGGGGCAGGGAGTGAATCCTCAGGATTGTGGGAGCAGCTGCACGGAAGAGGGAGTTGGATGTCATTGTCCACCTAGGGCCAAATGACCTGGCTGGTAAAGGGGTCAGAGCAGTGCAGGAGGAGTTTGTGGAGTTGGGGTAGGGCCTTAGACAAGTAGCACACACGGTAACCTTCTTGGAGGTGTAGGCTGTCTATGGCATTGGTGAGGCTAGGGTACTCCGCACAATGGAATTCAATCAATGGTTGAAAAACTGGTGTAGAGCTCAGGGTTTTGGCTTCACTGGGGACATGAGGGTCCACTTGGAGGGATGCTGGCTAATACTGGCACGATGGTCTGCATCTGTCCAGGAGGGGAACCAGGATCCTAGGTGATAGGTTTAAATGATTCATTGGCAAACATTTAAACTAGCTAAGGAGAGGGGCACTAAAATGGAGCTTGGCAATAATAGTCCACCCCAAAAAATCAGGGTAGTTAGTGAGGTAAACACCAAGATACAGAAGTCGATAGGGAAAAGGGTGGGGTAAATGGAGAAAAAAGCAAAGGCAGTAAGGACAGGGATGGGGCAAAAAGACATAAGGCCATCAAAAAATGGAGGGTAATGAGTACCAATACCTGTACTCTAGTTAACAAACTCCCTGAACTGGTGGCCTTGATGGAAGAGGGACACCTGGATATTGTGGCGGTCACAGAAACATGGTACACAGAGAACCATGACTGGGTGTCAACATACCAGGGTATACAATCTACAGGAGAGACAGGAAGGGTAGAAGAGGAGGAGGAGGAGTAGCTCTCTAAGTAAGGAAAGGGATCAAAGCAATGGAACAAAATGGTAAATAGGGAGGAGAGGAGGCACTGTGGGTCACACTTGAGACCTGAAATGGCACCACAATCAGCTTGGGGGTTGTATACAGACCCCTATCTCAGGGGGAGGAAATGGACAAGGGAAATGATAGAAGGCATCCTTAGGATGGTAGAAAAAGGGGAGATATTGCTGATGGGGGACAAGAATATGCCAGATGTTAACTGGAGCACTTTGCTGCAGCCACATACAAGAGCAGGTTCATTCTTGATGCCCTACAGGGGTCATGCCTCAGACAGCTAGTGTCAGAACCCACTCAGAAGGGAGCAGTCTTAGACCTGGTACTCTCAAACTGGGACAGAGAGAGGATCTCAGATCTAGAAGTGGGTAGCCATCTGGGAACAAGTGACCACTAAACAGAGTGGCTCACAATAAACATAGTCACAGAGTCATGCCATACAAAAGTGAGTGTACTGGACTTTAGGAGGGCTGACTTTGTCAAAATGGCAGAGTGCTTCAGAAAAGCACTAGCAAACAGGCAAGAAGGAGAGGTGGAAGAACAATGGGGAAACATCAAAACTGCTGTCACAGAGGCAACAAGCCTTTGTGAGAAGCAAATAAACAAATCAAAATGAAAGAAAAAAATCACTATGGTTCTCAAAAGAAGTAGTGGGGAAAGTTAGGGAGAAAAAAGATAGCATTCAGGAAGTATAAGGAAACACAGAAGGAGCAGGATAGAGAACTGTACCAGTTAAAGTTGAAGGAAGCGGGGAAGGCAGTCAGAATAGCAAAGGCCTAAACTGAGGAAAAGATAGCCACCACAGTTAAGAAGGGAGATAAAACCTTTTATAGGTACATTAGGGAGTGAAGAAAGACCTAGGAGGGACAGTGAGGCTTAATAAAGGGAGGGTGGGTGGGTAGAGGGACAGTGAAAAAGCAGGGATTCTGAATGAATACTTTGGCTCAGTATTCACAAAAGAAAAGGAGGGGGAGGTACCTAATCCAATCAATAGAAGCACTCTGGATAGGGAGGATGATACCAGTCCTTTCACAGAAGAAAGGGTTCTGAAAGAACTCCTAAAACTTTAAGTGGACAAAGCAATGGGGCCTGATAGGATTCACCCCAGAATTCTAAAAGAATTAACTGGAGAACTAGTGACATCACTAACTAACCTTTTTAACAAAGCATGAGAGGATGGTGTGGTACGTAAGAACTGGAGGAGGGCAAATGTAATTCTCTTTCACAAAAGTGGGAGCAAAACAGATGCAGGAAACTACAGACCTGTTAGCTTGACCTCAGTGGTAGGGAAAATGATGGAATCACTTCTGAAAGAAAGAATTTTTGAGTACCTAGAGGCCAGCGGGGAACAATACCCAAGGCAGCATGGATTCACAGTGGGAAGGGCATGTCAGATGAATCTAATAGATTTCGTTGACTAGGTTACAAAAGTAGTAGACCAGGGAGCAGCCGTGGACATTGCCTACCTAGACTTTAGCAAGGCATTTGACACAGTCCCACACAAAAGATTAATAAACAAGTGAGCCAAAATTGGGTTTATGTGGAATTAAAAACAAAGTAAAAAATAATAACCTGAGCTCTCATATGAAACAACTCAATGTCCCAAGGGTTAACTCAGTTAAGAGATATAACTATTTTACTGTAATATCAGCGAGAGTCTTAAATACCCTAATTACATCACACAAGCACCTAATTTTGAACAATTAAAAAATAAACTACATGAATTCCTTGTTCAGAAACAACAGGGTCAATAACCCCACTAGGAATGGAAGACAATTAAATGGGCTGACAGACTACTTTGTCTTGAAAAACCAAGTATAACCAAGGAGACAGCCTGGGAGTGGGTCCCAGGGTGGTAGCCTGGGTAAAGAATTGGCTGGACAACAGGACACAGAGGGTAATAGTAAATGGAGTCCACTATGAAGAAAGGGAGATTATACTAGTGGGGTACCACAGGGTTCAGTACTGGGCCCCTGCTTTTTAATGTCTTTATAAGTGACATTGAAGAGGGCCTGAAAGGAAAAGTATGCCTCTTTGCAGACGACACAAAGATCTGCAACAGGGTTGATACACAAAGGGGGGTGGGTGGAAATGATGAGAAGGGACTTGGCAAGGTCAGAGGAATGGTCAAAAGTATGGCAGCTTAGATTCAATGCAAAGAAGTGCCTCATAATGCACCTGGGAAACAAAAACCTAGGGGAAGAGTACACAATGGGGAAGGAGGTATTAACAACAACAAAAATGGAAAGGAACTTGGGAGTAGCCATATCAGATGACCTAAAGATAAGCAAGCAATGTGAAAAGGAAGGAAGGAAGGAAGGAAGGAAGGAAGGAAGGAAGGAAGGAAGGAAGGAAGGAAGGAAGGAAGAACAGCTAGGGGGGGATACTGGGATGTACAGTATAGGGAGAGGCATCACCAGTAGAAAATAGATGGTTGTTATCCCTCTGTACAAACAGCTGGTGATACCCCATCAGGAGTACTACATGCAGTTCTGGAAACCCCACCTCTGCAAGGACATAGACAGGATGGAGGCAGTCCAGAGGAGGGTAACTAAAATGGTACAGGGTCTGCAACAGAAGCCATATGAAGGGATATTAAAGGAGTTTAATATGTATACCCTTGAGGAAAGGAGGGGGAAGGGGGACATGATGGAAACTTTCAGGTACCTCAAGGGAATCAACAAAGTCCAAGAGGGTAGCATCTTTCAGAAAAGAGATGTGCAAGAACAAGGGGACACAATTTGAAGATGGAAGGGGGATGGCTCAGAGGCAATGTAAAGAAGTATTTTTTAACAGAGTGGGTGGTGGACGCATGGAACAGCCTTTCTGAGGAGGTTGTTGGGTCAAAAACAGTGGGGCAATTCAACAATACATGGGACAGACATAAGGCAATTCTGGTGGGGTGTAGGAAGAAGTAGGCTGTTGGTTAACTAGGATCTGTAGCTTATCCAATAGGTAGGGAAATGGGCAGACTAGGTGGGCCAAGCAGTCCTTATCTGCTGCCAAAGTCAATGTTTCTATGTTTGCCTCCTAGAGGGTCCCTACAAGTTAACAATGATCGCTGTCAGGAGATTGAATCTAACATGGAAACAAACACATGATTTGACATACTCACAGCAAATCAGCCGATGTGGGCTTAAAGCTAGGCAGACTGGAAAACATACAGAATTCAACATGGGAAGTAACAGCAGGGTCAGTGGGGGGGAGAAGGAATGTGAGCAGCCACATGAGGTGTGAGAGGATGCAGTCTATCTGTCCAGTCACCTATAATCCACTATTTCCCTCCTGTTTTTTTCCTGCAATGGCACAATGGAGTGGTGAGATCCATAGGTCACTCTTGATGTCGGAATGTCTTGACAGTGCCCATTCATACAGGGTTCCATCATGCACTGACTCTTAATCCTTAATCTTCTGCTGTCAGATCCATCTGCTCTCATCTGGTTCACATAAATGCTGCTCCCTGCAGTTCTGATCCCTTTGATCCCACCTGCAGGATTCAGGTAACTGCCATAACCTGCTGCTCTGATCCCTACTGCCCGATTAGTTCACATAGCTGCTGCTTCTTGTGGCTCTTTTTTCTCTGATGCTGGATCATACCAGCCTGGTTCTCGTAAGTGCCACTTCTTGCAGCTCCCACTGTTCTACTGCTGATGTGTTCCCAGCAGCCAGCAAACCCACCCCCCACAAGTGACTGGTTTAGACCTGATTGAATTCACCAAACTATTTGGTCTTTCAGCAAGGAGAGTCTGACAGAATTGTTTTCAGTTAATCATTTTGAGCTGTTGTGGACATACCTCACCTGTGTTCACTCCTATCGCTTGACTCAATATGCCCATGCAGCCTCTGCCTGCCTAATACTGGTTCATAAGCTCATATTCCCTCACTCCTGAGTCAGTAGTGCTAGATATGTGTGTTTTGTGTGATTAAACTTTAGTCCTTCCACATATGTCCCGGTAAGATGTGTGTGATTGTGTGCCAGTAAGCCCCTGTGCATGGAGCCTGAAGAGGGTGGTACAGGATTCTTGCAAGTACATAAGAGGCATCTGAAAAAAGTGCCAGTGTAGAGTTCTGGGGACTTTGTATACTGTTTGAAGGTAAGCATGAGCACCAGATCACCAAATGTAGTAGCACAGATGATAAATTTACAAACTTGAATAGTAGTGCCCTCTTTACTGAACCATTTCTCTTTCTGCTCAAATTTACATACAGGGCAAGTGTCAGATTTAAAAAAAACAAAAACGTAATATTTTTAGGGAGCTAGTTTAACTGTGGTTTGTCTTTAAAGGTAGGATTGAAATCTCTAGAAGTTAGAATTTAGCAGGTCTTTCCAGTCACAAGGACCGGTAAACATTAATGACTAGGTTTTGAAGGGAGAACTTCCTTAACTGCTGGAACCCTTTTTACGACAGGCCATTCCACAGAACTGATTACTGAACTGCCGAATAATTACTGTACATGTATTGCTGGTTGATGTATTAAACTGTGGAACAAAATTCCTAAGAACTGTCATTCCACAGTTCATGTGTATTATTCTGTAGTTCAGCCAGACAAAATCTGGCAAACACATTCATAAGGTTCTGATTTTGCCTAAGTCTCAATTTCAGAAAATTCTGTGAAATTAGCAAACTTTAATGACATTTCTGTGACTTCGGAATTCACAGATTCCGCCCGGCTCTACCTCTGATGTACTCTACCCTGATCAGTTTGTGTCAGACCAGCTCCTTCATTCAGTTGAAGTCTGCTCTTCTGAAATCTGGGATTTTGGTTTTTAATAGGAGCATTCTGGTCCTGAGGGCTAGCCTGAACCAATTGGAATGTTAGTTGTTAGACCTCAGTTGCTCCCTTACCCTCACTCCACTCACCATGTCCAAGTTTTTGAGTGCCACATTAACAAAGACCACTGTCTAGTGGGTTCCTTAACTAATTGCACCAGCAGGCAGTCCTGCAGTGTATCCAACAGTGCCTGACTTATGGTGCACCTAGTGTGAATTAGGGCCAACCACTAGATGGCAAGATGAATCCATGGTTGGGTACCTATTCTAACATTTGCTACTCCTGGTTAAACAACTAAATAAAAAAAATAACATTTTAACTTATCTGAATTTGTTTCATGTTCATTTTTAAATAAATGATTGGGAGATGTGTGCCAATCCACATCAGTGAGCTTCTCATTGACTACTTGCAAATTGTTAGGTGATTGCACTTCATCTAAAAGTGAACAGGAAGCCAATTTAGGGGACTTAAAATTTAGAGAAGGTACCCATCATGAAGTTCACCTTGTTGTTTGGCTTAATTCACATCTTAGCTGATAATAAAGTTTTAAATCATAAAGAGAAGGAAACTGTGAGTAAGAAAATGCATTTGAAAGGGTTACCAATATTGTGTGCGTGCGTGCATGTGTGCGTGTGCACTGGATTCTGTTTGATTACTGATATATGCTATCCACCAGTAGTACCCCTGAAAATTAAGGGGACATTAAAGAAATGTGATTAAGATGTTATCAATGAGCAACAGTTGAGCTTGCTATATCTGGATTTGTTTAACAATTGTCTACTATGCATGCTTTTTTCACTATGTTTTTCAGTGGGACAGTAACCGTGCTATTGCAAAGGATCTATACTAGAAATTTGTTGAGGGCATTAAATCCCAGCTTACACTTTCACAAGCTGGCTCCCATGATGTACATCTTCCTTATTTTTCAGATTTCTCAATGAACCTGTTTACATTCTACCCTATTAAATAAATCAATATTTTAACTAATTGACAACTATTAACTCCACTGCTAGCTCAGGGTCTAATGAGAAGTCACCTAAGTTTTTATCTTTAGGTGTGTCTCCTATCACTAAGCAGCTGACATCCACTTTTAACTGTTATCTGCCTACTGTTACCTTTCCTGCCATACTGAAAAGTGTTTCAGTCATACTCCTCTATAAGGGTGGTGTTGCTGATAATCTTAACAACTATCGCCTAAACATGTGCTCTCCAAAATACCAGAAAGGTTAATCAGTGTATAGTTTATCACTTTCTATTCAATCTGGTTCCCATGTCACCCACTCCACCACCACTTCTCTCCTCAAATTTATTGATTTCAGTACGAGTAGCCTGTCAGGGTTCTTGTGTTATTTTTATTGATTAACCAAAGCTTCCAACACAGTGAACTACAAACAGTCAATCAGTAAACTTGAGTCTTCTGGTGTTATTGACACTGTATATCTCTTGTCTGGTTTATGTTATAGCTACAGTATCTGGTCATTTGCTGGCTGTGGTTGGTCAGTCTTCATCATCATCATCATCATCATCATTGTCATCATCATCATCATCATTACTTCCTGTTAGCCTGGTGGTAAAACAAGGTCAGAGCTGGGTTCACTTTTTTTCAGTCTTTGTAAATTACCTTCCCACCTGTGTTAAGACCTGCAATATGCACTTGTATGCAGATAATACTGCCCCTTCTTCCACTTGTCTCAAGTCTTCTGTTATTGAACAAAACTTACAAACTAATTTTGTTAACTTTTAAAGTTAGTTCATTGCAAATCAACATGCACTAAATCAAAAGAAAACTCATTTTGCTTTCTGGGTCCCAATATTAACTGAGTAATTCTCTTCCTCTATGTATTGTATCCTTTGGAAATGTTGTGTTAGATAATGAATCAAAGTATAAGTACAGTGTGTCAGTCTTACACTTGACTAAAAATCAAACTTTTCTGCAGATTTTTAACCCAATTATTACCGAAAAGTATTTTTCCTTTATGTATGTAAATAGTACAGAAAATTATACTAACCATGTTGGACAATGGTGATACTGTAAATGCTGTTGTCCCCAAACAGGCTCACACTAAACTGTCTCTACAATGCATTTGTTGATTCACCTTGAATTCTGCTCCTTACACTCACCACTGCTTAATATATTTAAACTTGGGCTAGGCTAGTTAAGACCCCAAACATGCAAGCCACAATGCCCTTGAAGGTACCAAATATCAAGCTAATAAACTAATAAATTACCTGCCTATGTCAATAATTTGTTTACTTAGGCTACTAATCCAGTCTACCTGTTATAACTGGCACTGGATTATAGGCCTCATATGCCCTGAGAAAAATGGAACTTGGGTACTCTGCTATTAGTGGTTTTCCCTCACAGCTCTGGAACAATCTATCATCTGATGTAACATCCTCCCTCAATCTTTGCATATCCTAAGTAAAAAGTAAGCAACATTTTATTTCATCATGCTTGTCCAAATTATTTGGTGATGTTACGAATACATGTCTCTTATACTGTACTTTTGAGCAGTGAGTTGCTTCCTGATGTCTAAATTGTTGCCACTGCTGTTTATTTTATTGTATTCCTGTGTTTCCTTGCATTCCAGTCTACTGTTCCACTGAAGAACTGTACATCTATAAAAAAAGGTTATCTTTTTCTTTCTATGCTCACCTGGAAAAAAATGCAAATAAAAGATAAAGACATATGAATCCCAAATTTATTTTATCCTATTTATTTATTTTTATGTCTGCATGTATTTATGTATTCATGTCAAAAGTTTCACCAGGAAGGACATACTGAGCTGCTAGCAGCTCATATCTAGATACATCCTGGTAAGGATGGGGAAGTAGAAATAGAGCAAGAGGTAGAAAAAAGTAAATATAGAATAATGTATGGGTGGGTGTGTGTAACCAGAATCTTACAGACACTCGAGATATGGGATACTACATAAACCTCAAGATCAAAGCTTGAGGGGTTTATAAAAGCATCCCATAGTGAGGGTGTATATAAAATTCTGGTTGCAACACATCCACACATACATTATTTTATTTAATTACTGATCCTAATTTTTTATGACGTTGTCCTTAAAAAAATTCAGTGAGAGAGTGTTAAATTGCTGTAAAGTGTTTTATTTCAGTAAAGCTTAAGATGAAAGTAACATTTTTCTTTGTTTTACAGTAAGTGAAGAATATTTATTTTCAATTTTTTAAAACATTAACTTGTTTTAGAGGTAACTGAATTGAGCTTCATTGACAGCTACTGATTATAACTGCCCAGTTTTAACCAAAAATATCAACTAGACAGTTATAATTGAGTTATGATAGGCAGGGGGAATCTACTCATACAGGTACAGCATGGGGATGGGGATAACAAAATGACCAGGGTAAAACTAGTAATGGAAAGGAAGACAAGAGGTAAAAGGTCATGCACAGTTGCAGGTGGTAGAAGAAAAGTCATGAAGAAGAGACTTTAAGGAGAAAGAAGATGGCAGAGTGGATTGATAGGGGAAGGGAGGACTAGAGTTTAGGAAAGGAATACAAGAAAGCAGACTGACCAACAGTGCATTTTCTAGAAGTAATAGCTACAGCATGGGAAATTTACTGTAGAGAGGGTAGGAGGATGAAGAAGGAGAGAATAGTGGGGGATGTAGGGTATGAGAGAAGAGACGGAAACCAAACCAGAATTTGGATACAAAGGAGACACACTGTGAAAGGTGCCTAGCAGCAAGAGAGGGGGAGTAAAAGGGAAGAGCAGAGGGAGCAGTGGTGGGTACCAGGGGGACAGTCTAAAGCAAAATGAGAACAAGAGTGAAAGAGGGGTCCAGTCTGGCAAAGGAGGATTTTGGAGCTCCACTATAGACTGTGGGCCAGATATTCAAAACTTTGCGCTGGGTGCAAAACGTTTGCATAGGTTTTGTACTGGGTTTGCACAGTTCTGCTATATTCAAAAGGTGCATTAGCACTGAGCAAAAGTATAATGTATGCAATGGCAAAACGAGGGGGCGTGTATATGAGCACAGGCACAATGCTATATTCAGTGCATTAGTGCTGTGCAAAGTGTTTTGTGTGACTTAGCGTGACACATGGCATGGTGCAAATTACGTCCCAGGAAAAGGTAGTCTTAAATCTGAGCAATCCAGCTTTGTGTGACTTTGTGACTTTGTGTGGCTTTGCGTGACATTGCATGACATAGAACCATGGTTCATGGAACTCAGTAATTAATAAGTGTGAAGAATGGAGTTTGCGAGGGTCTGCCAGCAGTGGTTTATTGACCCTAACTAGTAAATATTAAACATAGAAAGAAACCAGACATGGAAGAAACATGCTGCACACTTGGCACCTCCTATGTTGCCATCATTAGCCACCGGTCCCAGCAATGCCAAGCATTAAGGGGTGACCCAGTGCCCACCGGACACCATGGCAGTGTGTCCATACAGCATACACCTGCAGACCACCCTTTGGTGGATTCCAACAGAATTCAACACACATGTGTAGCACTGGGGGTGTGGAGGGTGTTGAGGGGAGGGTGTACAGGTGGCCAGTCTGCACCACATACTGGGTGCTGCCACAAGGCTGGGTGAATCCACGCAGTGAAAATGGTCCAGTGCAGGGAATACCCCAACACCAGTGTGCCTGTCTGATGGTATGTGCCCCCCCAGCCATATACGGCACATCTGTACAAACACCACAGCACACACAGCCAGCCATGTATATGTCACTGTGAGTATCCCATGCCAGTGGTGCAGCATCTGATGGTTGCACAAAAGCATAACAGTAATTTCCACTGTCAGTACACACCTGCAAGATGGGCCTGTCACTGTGTAAAGTGCAACAGCCATTGATGCCCTACATACCACAGGCATTGCTATGCCCCTCACACTACTGGTCCCCTTGTTACTGTAGTGTCTGCTGTGCACTGTAGCAGGAACTACAGTTTGATAATTGCATGCAGCGCCGCCACCTGTGCTTATACTGTGTAGTCCCCTGGGGAACAATATTCTATGCATTTCTGTACAAATGTAGCCTGCAGCTATCACCATGCACTTCCAAACTGACCTACAGGTGGAGCTGTGGGACCCTGCAATAGCGCTGGGCAAACTGCATGCAAATCAGGACATAATGAGATCATAATCTGGATGATTGCCCACAGACTGCCTAAGTAGGCTTATTTGCATGTCACTTTTGAAATAGCAATTTTTTGCCCCGGGCAAACGTTTGTGCAATGGGAACATTTTTTGAGCCGCACAAACTTTTCAGAAACATGGTACATTTCTGCAGAATGTCACACGTGCTGGTGCTTGCAGCTTTAATGAATCCACTCCTTTGCTACCACACACATTGGCAACATGGTTCACCTCTACCTTCCTTCACGTCACTGTACACTAGGATGCTGTTGTGGTTTGCACTTCCTGGTTGCTATATTCAGAGCTGACTTATTTCCCAGGCTATTTTTGCACTGCACTCCCAGCCCAGTTTGCCCTGCTTCCTTAGCATGCTATTTTCAGCAGGTTTAGCACTGGGGCTATCCCTTTTGAATATAGTGAGCTATTGGTTCCAGGCTAATTTAGCATGCCAGGCAGTGCTAATTTAGCCACAGGGCAAAGTTTTGAATATCTTACCTTATGTCACCATACTAAAAAATAGGGAGAATTGCCTTCACAACAATCTTTTGGTGGGCAGGAAGTGGGATATAAATATTTTTATACATTGAGGGAGTGCTCCCAGCCAACTGGACAAATTGGAGCACTCCTTTCCTCAGCGTGTGAGATACTCTTATTCTGTCAAGAATGTCTCACACACAGTTGCCTAGAAATGGGCATGTTTGGGTAATTTATTTAAACATTCAATATATTACCGATCAAGCTCACTCTATAATCTATTAACCCTCTGGCCTCAGACTGGTATATCTCTCAATTACTGCAATATGTTCTAATTCTGTTATCAGTTAAAGGGTTAATACAACTGAGTAGACCACATTTACTGTTGAAAAAGTGGTCTCACTTACATTCTTAGAGTATCAGAACTACTCACCTTTGGTTTGTGGTTCCCATATCTTAAGAATGCATGCAAGACCACTCTTACAAGCATAAGCGTGGTCTTCTCAACCATAATAATATATGGTACGAGTCTGTTTCTTCAGTTTCTTTGCCATTCATATATTTCAAACCCAGTTACTTTAGGGCTGAAGAAACTCTAGTTATTTGTGCAGAATGAAAAATTACATGTTTCATGTTTATCGGGGCTTGAGTTTCAAAAAGTGCTGCATGGCTTGCATCAAGCTATGTGCCAAACTCATTATTTGGCGCAGCTGTGCCAGGCAACTTTGCCGCAACTGCGTCCAATTTTAGTACATCGGGTGTAGCTGTGACAGTTTCCTCAGTTTATGGCAGCTTGCTCAAAATATTTGCTGCAATCCCTGTAAAACTGGTCCTCTGAATGCTGCAAGTTAGATCCGGGGGATCTGATCTAACTTGCAGCACTTGTCACATGGGAGGGAAAATTCTGATTGGTGCTGGGAGAATGTTGCAAGCCCTGTCTGCCATAGGATTGGTGCACCAGGTGCTTTTGGCATTCTCAGGGGTTTTGAAAATTGAGCCCCGGCAATCATTTTCCATGGCAGTGAAATTTAATTGTGAATTGGCCCTCATTTATCTTGATCTCTACTGTATGCCATAACTGCTGTATCATCTTCACAGAGACCAATTTTGGTGTGCATTTGATTTAAAATATGTAAATTTATAAATACCAGAAACAATAAGGGTTCCAAAATCAACCCTTAAGGGACCAGTGACTGATCTAGGATTAGATAATAAATTAGATATCTGAACTTGTTGCACTCTCTGTTCTAAGTAAGATTTAAATCAGGGCAGAGTATCATACAAAACACCAACACTATTTAATAATTTCTGTAATATAGAATGGTTAACCATTTCAAAGGTCTTGGATTAATCTGAAAACACTGTACCCACCATTTATAATTTATCCAAAGTATTAAACAAATTATGATATTAAAATCAGGGACTGCTGTGTCTGTGGAATGTCCAGGTTTAAAGCCATATTGATTGGGTGCAGAGACATTCCAAAGTTATAATTTGCCTGTGAAGTTAAGGTGAAGTTGCCAAATTCACATACGTAGATAATTTTGTGAATTTTTTTCTATTTAATAGTAAATTCACCATTGGTAATTTTGGCTGGCAACTTTGCCTAAAACATCTCCTTAGGGTACACCAGGGTGAAGTTTGGTTTTGAAGCTACTGATACACAAAGGTATCAATGTCAGCAGTCCCTTGTCTCTCCCACTCCATAGCCTGAAGACTCTG
Source organism: Neoceratodus forsteri (assembly GCA_016271365.2). Classification (NCBI taxonomy): domain Eukaryota; kingdom Metazoa; phylum Chordata; order Ceratodontiformes; family Ceratodontidae; genus Neoceratodus; species Neoceratodus forsteri. The sequence goes on from CM057455.1 coordinate 708,167,750, forward strand.
TGCCAGTCCTACTCTATGGTACCACCATGACAGGTTGCATACACTCATCAGTCTCAGTCAGAAGCAATTTTAAACATTTTCCTCACCTTTGTCTGTGATCCAGTTACTCTCTTCACGCCAGTGTGACATGCTGGCAAATACCCCAAGTATTTCCACAACTGCAATTGGGCTTACTACAATTGTTTTCCCCAGCCAAAGTCAAATACTATCCTAGGTGCCTGCGCCTAATGTGCTATAATGTACAGAAAGGAGGTACCTGCTGTCTGGCCACTGGTCCACATATCCATACTGGTGACCTATTATCTAGATCAGGGTCCATGCCACCACAACCACCAGCAGCCAAGGGGACACCAGTAACATCCTCCTTGACCACTGTTCCTGAACCAGAGATTTTGCTACCTCTCAGACTGATCCTCTTGCTGCTGCTTCCCCCAGCACCCACCAAGTACAGGTAGATGCCACAGATGTCACTGAGAATAATATGGCAAGATGAATACCACCACCACCCCAATTCCACCAATTGCTTATTTGGGGGGGGGGGGTTAGGCATAACTCGGTCCATTTTTGCCAAATTTTTCTTAATTTTGGTGTGGCTATAGTTGAAGAACAGATACATATTTAGTGGATGATTTTCAGACTTAAACTGTGGATTTGGCACCAAGATGAAGTTAAAAAGGCAATTCTTGGGGTTCCTGTGCATACCCCATGAATCTGACTGGTGGTATTAGTTGTTAGTTTTGTAGTACTCATTGAGACCTTTCTATATATATATATATATATATATACTGTATATATATATAGATTGTCCCTTCACTCCAGAGACTGATGAAATTATGGCTTGTTAAAGTTGTAATGTTATCCTATGAGAATTTTGGTTCTGTGTGACAAAGGCCAGTCTAAAAGATCACCTATCACATACAGCGAACAAACTAGAGCCCATAGTAAAAAGGGTGATGGATATTGTACCGACCATCGCAAATAGCGACGTTCACTACAATACTTACCAAAACCATGCAGAAATCATTTTTTTATGCAGGGGGCTGCACCCCATGCACCCCCTTGCAGGGGGAAAGCCCCCCCCGCTGCCCCCCAAACTTAAATAATCAACTCCAAGGAGGGTGTGGACCACGGGGCAAGTTATTGGATTTTAAAAAAAAGGATTCTGCCTATAGCCAGACCCGGGTCTGCTTGCATTGCAAGCGGTGGTGTACACCACTATGTTATACAAGTAGCTCAGCAGGAATCGGCCACAAAGGATGCTATATCCTGTAATACTGAGTATAGTTCCTTGCTATACTCGCTATACAGGATATTGTGATGTATTGCACCACTCGCTCTCTTGTAGAGTGCTATTATTGAGTCGCTCAAAAGTGCAGTGCTCAGTAATCACACTCTACATGAGTGCTACCAGAATTTTCACTTTTTAATTTTTATATTTTTTTATAGGTTTATTTTCAGTTGGTATTTCCTAGAGATTTAGTCATGTAGTACTCACTAATACCTTTTTTTTGAAATATAGATTGTCTCTTAACTCCAAAGATGGACAGAATTATGGCTTGTTAATGTTGCAATGTTATCCTAAGGGAATTTTTATGTTTTTATAGGTCTGTTTTCAGTTGGTATTTCTTCAGGACCTAGTCCTTTAGTACTCACTTAGTCCTTTTTTTACATATATATAGATTGTCCATTAGCTCCAAAGACTGATAGTCTTGTACTCACTGAGACCTTTTTTTGAGATATATATATATGTATATATATATATATATATATATATATATATATACACACACATACTAGTACTGTATATATATATATATATATATATAGAGAGAGAGAGAGAGAGAGAGAGAGAGATTGTCCTTAACTCCAAAGACTAACAGTGTTACGGCTTTTTAAAGTTGCAATGTTATGCTATGGAAATTTTCATTTTTATGTTTTTTTATATATCTATTTTCAGTTGCTTTTTCTTAAGGACATAGACTTGTAGTATTCATACATATCCCAAGTCCTCTCTTGTGTGGTCTTTTTTTACCTGTGACCCTAGTGAGCACAGTATGGTCACTTTCAGCCTATGCAATAAATGTATCTGCTTGGATAAGCAGGGGACCCACATGGGTACTGGGGGCCAGAGGATCAATCTTATGGCAAATCACTGGGCTGAGTGGGAGAAAAAGCAGAGGGAAGTGGCAAGTTGTGGTGGTGGAGGTGATGGCCCATCCATACCAGCAGCAATTCCTGAAGTGCATAATGGAAGTTGTCATGTCACAGTGGGGCTTCAGGCACACCTTGTGAAAGAAGCCTGCTTTTCTCTTGCTGGAGGCTGCTGTAGCTAAGCTCCCCTCCCCCCACAGTGCTGCCTTACTATACAGAATATAGAAAACAAAACTATAACTTTAAACTAACTATATCACAACAAACATCAGAAATAATTGGTGATCTGGAAGCTTAAGGCACAGTAGACACTTAATGGAGTGACTGGTTGCAAACAGAGTATTTTAAATGCTTTCCAAAGCTTTTTAGGCACAAATACACAGTATAGAGCACATTTATCACCAGGAGCCCAATTTTCAAATGCTGCTAGATCGAGGCAAGGACTTGTGTCAGAAGGGTTTGATGCAAGGGATGACTTGTGTCAGAAATTGCAGCAATCAACAATTTTCTAATGCAGTTTGCATCATCCCCTGATGCAAGTCCCTTGCGCCAAATGCTACAAGTTAGACCAGCACCTCCAGCCTAACTTTGCACCATTTGGGGACCCATTTTATGGTGCTTGCACCAAAGATTTGGTGCAAGCTGCCGTAAAGTGTGGAAATAGTCACAACTGCACCAAATGTTCTAAAATTGGGCTGCACTGCATCAAGGGAGTTTGGCGCAGTTGTGTCAGACATCACAGTTGATTCAACGCTTGATGCAAGTCCTATGTCAACCATTGAAAATCAGGCCCCAGCTCTTTCTTCCTCCCACTGTACTGAATTCAGCCAATACAGGACAATACATCTCCTTGCACCACAATGTGACCTCTGATCCTATTGCAATTGCCAAACTCTGGCTCAAAGTCACAGTTCACAGGTGAAGGTTGCATTGTCACATTCACAAAGTTTTCCTTTAATGTGAAATAGAAATTTGCCATAAAAGTGAACTTTGCAAATTCAGTGAATTTCTCAAATTTCTCTGAGAAGCAAAGTTTTCAGACTTCACTCACCACTAATTGGGTATGAGCAATCCATATGATTCTAAACAATGATAAAAACTGTGAATAAATCTACCATTCTAGTAGCTTATACAAAATTGGTAGAAGGGCAGTTTTTCTGAAATTGTTCGGTATTTTCCTGATCACCACTCTACCCAAACTGGAATAATTTCAGAACACTCCCTTTGCAGTGAAAAATAATTTTCTAACAAACTCCAGCTATAAAGCTTGGTAATGATTGAGGCAACAATCTCATCTGCATCTCTTAGCAGTCACCTGTCAAAACAGTACAGACCTCCTGATGTGTGGGAATGTAGTTTTTAGGAGATTTGTAACCTTCTATGGTCTTATTGGCCACAGTATAAAAATGAAATTAAATTAACAATAGGAGCGCAATATCTAAAACATATTTCACCCTCATACTGTGGAAACGATATAGTGTGAAAAAATACAAAGCAGTTGTTAGAAGTTTCAGCTACATTAAATGGGTCTTAGACTGAACATCCCTGTGCTGATTTTACAGAAATAGGAATACTAGAGGGTCACAAAATGATCAGTCTTTCTAATTGTTTTCCAGTAAGATCAACAGTCCCCAGTGTTTTCAAATTCATAACAAATTTATTTTGCCAATCTAATCTAGTTTTCAGGCCTACAGTATTTCTCTGAATTTTGAAAGCATGCAAGTTTTAGACATATTCCTATTTTTTAGCTTCCCTCAAATTCTATCACTGATTTGAATATTTCGTTAAGCATAGCTTTGTTAATCCATGGGATATACGTTTTCTATGTTTAATTTTCTGCAGAGGAGCATGGTTATTACAGATTTCATTAAATAAGTAATTAAATTTATAAATAGCCAAGTAAAGGTCAAGGATCTGCACAATTTTATTTATTTATTTATTCAGTACTAGGATTACAAAATACCTTTTAACCAAAGGTTCATTTACAAAGGTTCCATGTCATAAAACAATGAAGATGTAACACAGCAAAATTAAACAGAAACAAACAGTGGGGAATAACAAAATTAAATGGTGCATCACAGCAATAATTAGGCATTAACAAACATTGAGGATAAAAAGAGGGAATGACACAAAAAGGGACAAGTAAGAAAACACAGCACAAACTTGTAAGGTAAGGGGTGGGAAGGGAGTGGTGTCAAGGGTGACTGCAGTCTTAATGAGATTTGGTCATAAGTGCTGTGGGGGTGGAAAAAGTGCTGTGGGCACCAGGGACAGGATGGCAGGAGATGCAGGAAGAGAGGGTGGAGAAAGAGGTGGCTGGGGTCATGAGGAGGGGGAAGGAATGATAGCAGTGTAGGTAAGGTGGAAGAGAGGTAGGGAAGGGGTGGCAGGAGAGGCAGGGAAGATAGGGTGGGGAAAGGGATGGTGGGGGTCATGAGCAAGAGAAGATAGGTTAGGAGTTAGGAGTGGGGTTAGTCTAGATGCCCAACAGGGGGCATGCCTTAGACAACTAGTATTGGAGCCCACTACAGAGGGAGCAATCTTAGACCTGGTTCTCTCAAATGGAGATGAAGAGAGGATCACAGATGTAGAAGTGGGTAGCCATCTGGGAATTAGCGACCATCGAACAGTATGGTTCACAATAAACACAGCAACAGAGTCAAGCCATACAAAGACAAAGGTACTGGATTTTAGGAGGGCTGACTTTGTCAAAATGGATGAGTGCCTAAGGAATGCACTAGCAAATGGGCTGGAAGGAGGGGTGGAAGAACAATGGGGAATAATAAAAACTGCCATCACAGAGGTATCAAGCCTTTGTGTAAAGCAAATAAACAAAATGAAACGAGGTAAGAAACCACTATGGCTCTCAAAGGAAGTGGCAGTGAAGGTTCAAGAGAAAAAGAAAGCATTCAGGAAGTACAAGGAATCACAGAAGGAACAGGACAGAGAACTGTATCAGCTAAAGCAAAAGGAGGCTGGGAAGGCAGTCAGAACAGCAAAGGCCCAAACCGAGGAAAAGATAGCCAACCTAGTTAAGAAGGGGATAAAACCTTTATAGGTACATCAGGAGCGAAGGAAGACCAAGGAGGGATAGTGAGGCTTAATAAAGGGGAGGGAGGGTGGGCAGAGGGTGACTGTGAAAAGGCAGAGATACTAAACAAATATTTTTGCTCAATATTTACAAAGGAAGAGGGGAGGTACTTAAAACAAACAGTAGACACTCTGGATACAGAAGTTGATACCAGCCCATTTACAGAAGAAAGGGTTCTGAAAGAACTCTTAAAACTGAAGGTGGACAAAGCAATGGGGCCTGATGGGATTCATCCTGAATTCTAAAAGAACTAAGGGTAGAACTAGTGACACCACTGACTACCCTCTTTAACAAATCATGGGAGGATGGGGTGGTACCTGAGGACTGGAGGAGGGCAGATGTGATTCCCTTCACAAAAGTGGGAGCAAGGCAAAAGCAGGAAACTACAGACCTGTTAGTTTAACCTCAGTGGTAGGGAAAATGATGGAATCACTTCTGAAGGAAAGAATTGTTAAATATCTAGAGGCCAGAGGGCACAGGACCCAAGGCAGCATGGATTCACAGTGGAAGGTCATGCCAGACAAATCTGATAGATGTCTTTGACTGGGTGACCAAAGTAGTTGATCAGGGAGGGCTGTGGACATGGCCTACCTAGACTTTAGCAAGGCATTTGACACAGTCCCCACAAAGATTAATATTCAGTTAGCCAGCCTGGGAGTAGGTCCCAAGATGACAGCCTGGCAAGAATTGGCTGGAGAATAGGACACAGAGAGTAATAGTAAATGGAGTCCACTCTGAAAAAATGGGGGTAGTAGTGGGGTACCACAGGGTTCAGTATTAGGACCAGTCCCCTTCAATGTCTTTATAAGTGACATTGCAGAGGGACTTGAAGGAAAAGTATGTCTCTTTGCAGATGACACAAAGATCTGCAACAGAGTTGATGCACAAGGTGGGTGGAAAGGATGAGAAGGGACTTGCAAGGTTAGAGGAATGGTCAAATGTATGGCAGCTTAGATTCAATGCTAAGAAGTGCAAGGTAATGCACCTGGGAAACAAAACCCAGAGAAGAGTACACAATGGGGGTGAGATACTAACAACAACAAAATGGAAAGGGACCGGGTAGTCATATCAGATGACCTAAAGGTGGGCAAGCAATGTGAGAGGGCAGCAAGGAGGGCTGGGGGATACTGGGATGCATAGGAGAGGCATCACCAGTAGAAAACATGAAGTTATTATCCCTCTGTACAGACAGCTAGTGAGACCCCATCTGGAGTACTACGTGCAGTTCTGGAACCCAATCTCCAAGAGAAAGACAGACAGGATGGAAGCTGTCCAGAGGAAGGCACTAAATGGTGCAGGGTCTGCACTGGAAGACATATGAAGAGAGACTTAAGGAGCTTAATATGTATAGCCTCAAGGAAAGGAGGGAGAGGGGGGACATGATAGAAACTTTCAAGTACCTCAAGGGAGTCAACAAAGTCCAAAAGGGTAGCATCTTTCAAAAAAAGAGGTGTGCAAGAACAAGGAGGCACAATTTGAAGATAGAAGGAGGGGCGGCTCAGAGGTAATTTAAGGAAGTATTTTTTCACAGAGAGCGTGGTGGAAGTATGGAACGGCCTTCCAGAGGAGGTTGTGGAGTAACAAACAGTGGTGGAATTCAAGCATGCATGGGACAGTCATAAGGCAATTCTAGGGGGTGGGGGTAGGAAGAAGTAGGCTGCTGGTTAACTCGGATCTGCAGCTTATCCATCAGGTAGGGGAAATGGGCAGACTGGGTGGGCCAAGCGGTCCTTATCTGCTGTCAAATTCTATGTTTCTATGTTTCTATGTGTAGGTAAGGTGGAAGAGAGGTAAGGGTGGGGAGGCTGGAGAAGTATGGAAGATAGGGTGGGGTTGGGAAAGTGGTGATGGGGGTCATGATTGAGAGAAAGGAAGGTTAGGAGTTTAGGTAAGTTGGAGGACAGGTAAGTGTGGGGTGGGCATTAATGGGCGTGACAGTGGGGGATCAGGGAGTGGGATGGGGTAGTGGGCAGGGGGATATGGAAAGTGGATAAGAACTGGGGTTAAGAGGAGGAGGTTATAGTGGTGAGATAAGGAAGGGAGAGAGGAGGTTATAGTGGGGAACAATGGAGGAGGAAAAACAGGGAAAGGAAGGAAGTGGAGGGAGAAGGGGAGAGGAGAACTAGTAGGGAGAGGATTGAGGTGGGCCAACAGAGAGAGAGGAGTGGTGAATGGAGAGGAGTGGGGTAAGTAGAGTGGAGGACAGGGGTTCAATTGGGTTTGGAGAGCTAGGATATCCTAGTGGTTACAGTCACAACTGCTGAGACTGGTGAGGTGTGGGTGTAGTTGCATTTGTAAGAGCCTAACTTTGTCTCACCAGAGACCTCTGGAGGTAGTCCATTCACCAAGTTTGGGGCATTGGCATAGAAGGTGCACTGAGCTTGTGATGTACGGCAGAATGGGACCATGAAAGAGGATTTTTTTGGCACCATATGTGCATTGTATGTGGGGGGTGGGTATCATAAAGTCGCGTGTTGAAGGAGGGGAAAGGCAGAGGCAAATTTTCTTAGTGAGGAAGCAGGTTTGGTAGGCTATCCTCCCTTGAATATGAAGCCAGTTGGATTGTTTGTAAAGCTCACAGGTATGCGTTCTTTTCCCGGCACCTGTCACCAGCCGGCAATACTTATTAAGTACACCTTTTTTTCATTTTAGTGTGATGTTCATGGCAGCTCCATAGAAAATTAGTCCATAACCAATTATGGAGAGGACCAAACTGGTTATGGCAATGTGAATAGCCTTGTTATTAAGGCCGTGGTGATGGCAATAAAGAATACCTACCCTTGAATTGATGGCTTTGGAGACGAGTCGAATGTGCGTGCTGTAGGTGACTGGACTGTCGAACGTAACCCCAAGGTTTTTGAATTCAGATACTTGATTGAGTGTGAGGTGTAGCTTGTTTAGGATAGTTAAGCTTGAAGCTTTATGTTTACTAAGGACATCTGCAAACAACATTGATTTTTTTTTTTTTATAGTTCATTAGCAGTTTGTGTTTATCAAACCACGACTCTACGAGGATAAAATTTGTCTGTAGATCAAGAGATAGGAGGACTGGGTCAGTGTGAGTAGAAAAGAGAATGGCATTGTTTGCGTATATGATCATATTGTTGTTTCAGGCTGCAGGGAGAGTGTTGATGAAAAGGTTGAAGAGTAGCTGACCAAGGATAGAACCTTGGGGAACCTGGAGCACTCAGGGATCATACACCAATATGTATGTTTTAACTCAGAGATAAAATTTTCCTTTTTTTCTCCATTTAAAATTTTCTTTTTGTAAAAATATTAGTGCTGTGTGGAATTTTCAAATTCTAGCAGAATGAAATTCTGCTAAATTTTCACAATTCTGCTGGAAATGGAATGGTGGAATTCCACAGCAGAAAACTGTTGCAGAATAAATTTTAGTGGAAAAAATGCTGTTCCATGGAATATTAATCCACAGATCTTAATATTTTCTACGGAAATTGTTGCTGAATAATTTCTGTGGAAAAAACCCTCTTCCGTGGAATATTATTTCACAGAACACAGTAGGTGGAATTCCACAGAAGAACAAGCAAAATTCCAACCAAAAATCCACCGGCAGAATTGTCATTCCATGCTAATTTCACTGACAGATTTCTGCATTCTGCACAGCACTAAAAAATATTCTTCTCAGAAAGTGAGATACAAAAGCTACTGGTAACCATAATGCATTATGATATCACAATATGATCAGTCAAATTTGGAGGAAGAACTGAAGAATTAAAAATTTTTATTAATCGGATGACAAAAAAATCCAAGATATTACCATTTTCATAATTTGAATCAGTCTTGATCAGTGACAAAATTAGTTGTTTTAGACCTACATCAAATACCAAAACTGTCCTCCAAATCTAATCTTTTTACCTTACACCAGTTGGCATTAAAAATCACTTGTCAGGATTACTACTCCATCCCTAATATAGGGCGCAATGAACTAATCAAAAAACAGCCTACCCACCATGTAAGTCCGGTGAGCAGGCACTCTGCAGCCAGTGCGACCCCTGCATGAGATGTACATATGGGATACATGTCCTATGAGCACCCACACCCCCGACAGACTGCAGAACTCCACAGGGGGTCAGGATCTGGGGGTGCTCATCACAGGGTCAATGAATAACTCAGCACAATGTAGGAAGGCAGCTGCAAAGGCCAACAAAATGCTGGGTTGCATTGCAAGGGGTATATCTTCGAGAAGGTAGGAAGCAATTCTGCCACTGTATAGGTCATTAGTTAGACTGCACCTAGAATACTGTGTGCAGTACTGGTGCCCGTATCTGAAGAGGGACATTAAGTTACTAGAGGGGGTGCAGTGCAGGGTGACAAAGATGATCAAGGAGCTGGGGGACTTATCATACTAGAGGAGGCTGAGGGAGTGGAACATGTACTCACTGGAGGAGAGGAGGGACAGGGGAGACATGATTGAAACCTTTAAGTACATGAAAGGAATAAACATACAGGTACAGAGGGGCTGTTCAAAGTAAGGGAAGGGAGGGACACCAGGGGCCATGATATGAGACTGGAGGGAGGGAGGGAGGAAGGTTCAGGAGGGAGATGAGGAGACACATTTTTACAGAGAGAGTGGTAGCAGGGTGGAATGCATTACCTGCAAAAGTGGTATCCAGTAGAACATGGACTGCTTCAAAAGAGGATGGGACAGGACAAGGGGGAGGGTCAATGGAGGGGAAGGATGGAAGGGAGGGGCAGCGGCAGATTAAGGGGTGCTAGCTGCACATTTGAGCAGACTTACTAGACCTCTAGGCCTTTATCTGCTGGCAAATTTCATATGTTTGCAAGTTTGTAACCCACTAGGCTGCTTTTCTAGAAGTCTGCTCTCCACAAAACCCCATGCAATCCTCCTGCAGATGGGCTCCTTGCCATCTTCAGATTCCTAGCTCCTAAAAGGGAAAAAAAAGCAGCATCAGGGAAACAGTCCAGGATACTAGCCACACAAGAAAGACTGGAAAAGGAAATAGAAATAGAAACTAGAAATGAGGAAATAGTGGCATTCCTTACACAAGTTAAAAAAAAATGCCTTCTAGTTCCTGTGCTAGACTCACTCCTCCCCAATGAAACAGCATGCATTAGCTGTGCTTCCAGCTGCGTCAAATGGTATATGTATTCAGGAATTAATATTTGGGGCTTGCACACCCTTCAGGATATGACTTCATCTTGTAAACGTACATTGACAATGGAGGCCCCAAGGTGGGCTGGGGTGGCCAACTGGGCATCTGCCTGCCCCTGTGCTGCCAGTGCACATCATGCCATCTGCCTTCATCGGCTCCCCATGGGCACAAGGGATCCAGTAGCAGACCAGATCTTGGCATCCCACTGGATGCCCACCAGGTCTGTGGAATAGTCTTCTGAGCGCCTGTGCACCGGGTAGTTGTGGGGCCATGGATGGAAGCCACGCTGTGGCTGGTATCTGTGAATACAGCCACCAAGCATCTATCCATGGGTGTGGAGCTGAGCAGGCAAGGTATGCGCTGAAGGTGCATGCTTTACATCCATTCATGAATAGCGCCCAAAAGTCCTGAAGTGTCTGAGACAAATTATCAAACCCTTCCTTCTTTTATTTTATGTGGAAAATATGTTACCCCTTTTTGTTCCATCGCAATGAAATGTTAATATTCAGCAAGGAAAATGTCTCTTATATGTTTTTGTTAAAGGGAATATACTGTAAATCATGTTGAAATCCTAAACCCTGTTTTTGCACTTTTTAATACAATTACAGTATATATGTTTCATTTAATGATATACATTATACTTTTCAATATAATTGTGAATTTGCTTATAACTCTCCAAATATTTCCTCTCCTGCACCTTGGCCATTAGGTGGCTTTCTGGTCTCTACTATTTTCCAGCTCTCCTTTGGTCCACTTTCTGGGCCTGTTTCTCACTTTCTCCTCTATAGCCCCCTTGCTCCTGTCTCTAATATTCATTTTTTTCTCCTCAGATAACAATTTTGGTTACTCCTATGTCAATTGACAATGCTTGTTGGAATGCATCGTTATTAGATAACTCCCTATGCATAATTTTCTATTTGTGTATAATTACTGTCATTGTTCCTAATGTCATGATGTCTGTAACACTTGCCTGACACACTTTGTACTGACATGGACCCTTTTGCAATAGCTCCTATTGTATAATTTTTTTCCTTTTGTGTATAATTTACTGTCATTGTTTTGTGATGTCTGTAACACTTGCCTGCCACATTTTGTATTGGCCTTTGACAAAGAGTCCCTGACTCAAAGGGTTGTAATTCCTAGACTGCAGTAAATAAATAAAAATGTATTCATGGGTGAAATCTATTTAGTCACCCCAGTGTATTGTTTTATTTACATGCTTGTTTAGAAATAACCCTATGTTTTCTAATTTAGGGGGTCCAGCTTAATGCAGACATTTTCCACCCAGTATTCATTTTTTTTTTATTTGTATGCACCCTGGAACCCAATGACAACAGTTGAGCTGAAGACTATAATGAAGTGAAATTCAGTGTCTTCAGCTCAGCCGAAGTCCCAGGATTCTGTTCAATTCTAGTCTTCAGCTCAATTGATCTTACTGTTGAAACATGTACTAATTAATAGGGATTTACAGATTTCCCAACCCTTACTATTCAGTGTACCCTGTTATTCCATGTAAATGAAAATTTATCCAGACCTTAACCTTGAAGGCCTTCATTATTTTCATGTCCACCATCTCCACTAGTAGGCAGTTGTCTCCTAATGTTACCACTGAATTTGCCTGTCTTGATCTTTTACAAGTAGTCAGCTACCTGAGTGGCCATGATGTCCACAGGTTACACCATGGTTACCCTTGATAATATGAGCCCTGCCAGTGAGTAGCGCCCCTCCCCCAATTAAGGCACCTAAGGTGAACACCAAAGCAATGTATTCATGCAGCATCTCAGCCATCAGTCAGGGTAATGTAAAGGTTCCTCCCCCTTACCTCATTTTCAATGGCCCAGGCTCCTCCTTAGCTTTCTTTTCATTTATGTACTGGATAAAAATGTTCACGTTATTAGCAGCTTCTTTTCCCATATTGCTGTTATGGTTTCCAGTTCTTGCAGTTGTTCAGTGCTACTTTGTAGTCCTCTCCTCACTGTGGGCAACATGTGTCATTCCAGTAGTTATATACCCTCCTTTTGTGCAATATCAATTGCAGTAGGTTCCATTTGAGCCATGGGGCCCACTTCCTGGCCATCTATCCCCTATTGCTTATAATGATGTAGACATCTGCAGCTACATTTAGCACCCTTTGCAATAAACTCCTCCTGTACTCTAAATTACCAGCCTCATGCAGCTTCTTCAGATCCATGGCTATATAATCCCTCATTTTGGCAATGTCAGTCTCTCCAAAGTTTTGGGCCCTGGTGATTGAGGCATACCTAGTCTTCCTGTCACCAGGAAGAAGGCCTTCATTCTAATTAATTATATTACATCTATGTCTAATTTACATGATTTTCTGTTGTCTCAGGATATTTTGCTGTGGTTAAGTGAAAACATGTCTCATCCAGGATTTTAAAAAAATGACACGTCACATTTTTGCAGTGGTGGGGAAATGGTTATGTTGAAAGTTTAGAGTCAAAATAGTGAAAATTAGTGAAGTTATGAGTGGACATTGAAATACTGCAACATTCCCTCATAACCTGGGCATTTTACATAGAACATAGAAACATAGAAGTTGACGGCAGATAAGGACCGCAAGGCCCATCCAGTCTGCCCATTTCTTTTTCTACCTTATAAATGTGCCATCGGCCTTTGCTCTGTCAGTGACCTATCTATTTGTACCATATTTGTACACCAAGTTGATCAACAATAGAAATCGAGAGAGACCAGCCACACCACAGTCCATATGTTCATGATTTTATCCTTTATTTATAATTGTGTCCAGCAGAAGATCCCATTACACAGCCCAGCATTTCACCCATCATGGGCTTCTTCAGGAATAGGATATACATGTAAACATATAATAGTGTGAGAAAACTATTACAGATTGTCAGTGTACATTTACAAGATGAAGTCATATCCTGAAGAGTGTGCAAGCCCCAAATATTAATTCCTGAATACATATACCATTTGACACAGCTGGAAGCACAGCTACTGCATGCTGTTTCATTGGGGAGGAGTGAGTCTAGCACGGGAACTAGAAGGCATTTTTTTTAACTTGTGTAAGGTATGCCACCATTGCCTCATTTCTAGTTTCTATTTCTAGTTCCCTTGCCAATCTTTCTTGTGTGGTTAGTATCCTGGACCGTTTCCCCGGTGCTGCTTTTTTTCCCTTTTAGGAGCTAGGAATCTGAAGATGGCAAGGAGCCCATCTGCAGGAGGACTGCTTGGGGCTTTGTGGAGGGCTGACTTCTAGAAAAGCAGCCTAGTGGGTTACAAACTTGCAAACATATGAAATTTACTAGCAGATAAAGGCCTAGCAGTCTTACAATTCTGCTTGAATATGTCGCTAGCACCCCTTAATCTGCAGCTGCCTCTCCCTTCCATCCTTCCCCTCCATTGACCCTCCCTCTTGTCCTGTCCCATCCCCTTTTGAAGCAGTCCACTGTTCTACTGGATACCACTTCTGCAGGCAATGCATTCTACCCAGCTACCACCCTCTCTGTAGAAAAGTGTCTCCTCATCTCCCTCCTGAACCTTCCTCCCTCCTTCCAGTCTCAAATCATGGCCCCTTGTGTCCCTCCCCTCCATTACTTTGAGCAGCCTCTCTGTACCTGTCTTGTCTATTCCTTTCATGTACTTAAAGGTTTCAATCATGCCACCCGTCCCTCCTATCCTCCAGCGAGTACATGTTCAACTTCCTCAGTCTCCTCTAGTATGATAAGTCCCCTAGCCCCTTGATCATCATTGTCACCCTGCACTGCAACCCCTCCAGCAACTTAATGTCCCTCTTCAGATACGGGCGCCAGTACTGCACGCAGTACTTCAGGTGCGGTCTAACTAATGACCTATACAGTGGCAGAATCACCTCCTCCCTCTTCGAGGATATACCCCTTGCAATGCAACCCAGCATTTTGTTGGCCTTTGCAGCTGCCTTCCTACATTATGTTGAGTTGTTCATTGACCCTGTAATGAGCACCCCCAGATCCTTCTCCTCCTCTGTCTGGGATAGCTGCACTCCCCCCAGCTGATAACTCCTCCTTGGGTTCTTCTCCCCAAAATGCAGCCCCTTGCACTTTTTGGCATTAATCCACAGTGGCAAGGTGTCTGATCAGGTTTCAAGCTTTGCCAGATCATCCTGCAACCCCTGCCATCCCCCTAGGTCATCCACCACTGCTCCCATCTTGGTATCCTCAGAAACAGACTGATCTTGCTCTTGATGTCCAATGATATGTCTGCAGTAAATATTCCACACAATACTAGTTCCAACACCTAGCCCTGTGGAACACCGCTCATTACTACCCTTGGGTGTGAGAGCTTCCCACCCACCACCACCCTCTATTGCCCTCCCTGAAGCCAGTTCCCTACCCATCTCACCAGCTTTGCACCCACCCCTGTGCCTTCTAACTTACTTCCCAGCCTCACATGCATCATCGAGTTGAATGCCTTACTGAAGTCCAGATACAGGACATCCACTGCGTGGCCCCTGTCCAGTTGCCTAGTTACCCAGTCATAGAACTCCACCAGGTTGGTTTGGCAGGATCTGCCATGTATGAAGCCATATTGTCTGCTGTTCTGCAGTCCTTTGGCCTCTAGGAGGACCACCAGCCTCTCCTTTAGGATAGTCTCCACGATGGATGTGAGGCTCACTGGTTTGTAGTTCCCCGGTTCATCATTGGGGCCACTTTTGTGGAGGGGCACCACATGAGCCATCCTCCAATCCTGAGGTACACACCCTGAGAGTAGTGAGGCATTACATAGGTCTGTCAAAGATTCTGCAAGGAACTCTGCCAGCTCCTTCAGTACCCTGGAGTGGATGCCATCTGGGCCTTTTGCCTTGTCAACCCTCAGTGCCTTCAAACCCTTCCAAACTCTGTACTCCATGATTTCCTCATCTGTCACCCCATCCCCCCTGTTTCTGCCATTCCTCCCTCTTGGGTATCACCTCCCTTCTCCTTAAAAAATACCATTGTGATGATACATAGCAGAAGATAATTTTCCCAAATGCTTCACACTACAAAACCAGCACCAAACCAGCACTAGATGGCATTGATCCTGTGAACTTTTAAACCTCTAAGAATATTATTAGGAAAGTTTCTGATGTTCTTTTTACTTTATTTCTTATTTGTTTTATATTTTATACCAGCTGATGATAACATTTTAGCACTACTTTGCTTTTTATCTAATACTCCCTTGAGTGTGTTCTGTCTCTCCCCCTCAAGTCAGCACATAGATAGCAAAAGGTGTTACATGGAGTAGGAGCCAGCAACTGATTGGGGATTGTATAATAAATGAAATGATGATGATGATGATGATGATGTATTTTAACCTGGGCATAGGCATAATTAAAATCTAAGGACTTAAACTGAGTCTTACTTTTTAACAAAGTGGTTTTCCCCTTGATATTCACATTTAAATTTTGGCACTTCTGCACATGAGATTTTAGACTATAAGATGCATGTGTCGGTGTCTCACAGATAGATACCATTTTGCAATACCTGTATTACTCAGAATCTGCATGCTAGAACTGAGATACCACAGAAAGGCTTTAATCTTTTGCCCTCTGAATTTAGCATAAATGGCTAGAGTGCCTCGGCAATCCCAGTAGCTGGTCTCACTAGAATCAGAACCGAGAGCCATGGGAGCTTTGGGAATTATGGGAGCTGTGTCTCCAACCTGTGTGATTTTACTTGTTGCGACAAAGAGTAAGCAGCAGTAGTAGTGAACATTTGCTAAACTCTTAACTTGTCTGAACTATTTTTAAAAGTATTACTCATTGGTTTTAATACTGTCACAACCATTGATATTAATAGAGAACCTGGTACACCACAGCATACTGAACCGATAGTCTGTGTATTAGGCACAGTGGCCCAGATATTCAAACTGCACCCAAAAAGTGCACAATAGCAGGAGCAAGTGCAAGTCTATTGTGCCCATGCGTAAGAGACGCTATATTCAAAAACAGAGCAGGCCAAACTGTGCCTACAGCCGACGACTGAATATCGCACCACCTGCACCATAGCACAACTAGGGAGGGGAAGCTGAGCAGATCTGATGCACCATAGTGCAACAAGGGATGTGCAGCTGAGCAGTCCAGAGGTGCCATAGCACAACCAGGGATGCCCCCCCAGCAGCAGAGCACTGTAACTGCATAACCATGCCACAGATGGGCACAGGAACACACAGCAGAATAGACATCATCCCCCCACACCCCATGCACTGCACAACTGGGGGAAGGCCAGAATAACCACTGGCCCATGGAGACAAGCAAACAACCCACAGCCGGGCCAGGGTGCCCCATCACATCTACCTGCAAGCTGTGACTGGCACACAAGGAAGGCTGACCACCCCATGCCACACCACCCCCAAATGCAGAGCACACCCTGCACCGTGACCTCAGACACCCCCCATGAGCAGTAACCACTACTGCAGGAAACCCCATGCATGCCACCACCCCCACTGAGACACTGCAACCCTGTGCACCACAGAACCATGCAAGCCAGCCCCACCACAAGCACCCATCAGCGGGTGGCAGCACACAGCAATGCAACAACGGCAGACACAGTACCACCATGCACAGTCCCCCCGAGGTACTGCTGAGAGACCAACCATGCATCGGCACAAGAGGTGCCCCACACGGGACAGGGTGTGCTCTTCACACCACCCTGCACAGTAGTCCAATGACACGCCCTGACCCACCACTGGCCACAACAGCCAGCACAGCCACCCACAGTGGTGCGTGGAAGCATGCACCACACCGGATGCCACACAGTGTATGGACAGACACCCACCCATACCCAAGGGCACAACAACACAGGGACGCAGTGGTGGGGCAACCAAGCCCCCATCGTGGGCCCACGTAAACTGTGTACACACAACCCACAGTCCTCCATGGCACTGGAGTGCCAGCCACCCTGCGCAGGCACTGTGGACCCATACACCACCAGCAGTCGCCTGGAGCACAAGTCACAGACAGTGGGGCACATCCCCTGCAACACACACAAGGCACAGCATGGAGGTGGGACAATGACTGTAGTGCCCACAGTGCCACCCGAGCCAGGCATGCACCACACCAGTGACAGGAGGCAACCCAGCAAAGTGACGGGTACAGTGGCTTCCCTGCAGGGACTGCCACCACTGACATGTCAACAGACCGTGCAGGTCACAGACATGCATGTGTGTCAGCTACACAGGCCATGGATGGGCCGATGGGTGCGCCATGGACACACAGCACGCACCATGTCCCACTGCACACAGTCAGCCAGTGCACAGGGAACAACACACACACCACAGACACTGACTTATAGCTACCCCCACACCATAGTCACCTCCGCACTGACACACACACACACCCATGACAGCACCACCCCTGACGCCATGCACACCACTGCAGCTGAGCACCTATAGCCCGCTGCAAATCAGAGACCACAACAGTATTCGTATCAAAATTAAAGCTATTGAAAAAATATATAACCATCAACTATTTACAATAATACAAACTATATACAATAAAACATTGGAACTATATAGAGTACAAGGTTGGGGGGGGGCCATAAACAAGGTGGGGGTGTGTAGAGGGCAGGGGTGAACAAATGGGACAGGGAAGGAGTGGCGGAGGGTGGGTACATGGGGTAGGGGAATACTGCCAGCCATCCACACTAGCGGGAGCACCTCTCCCTGCTCTGGCTCCTCCTGGCCCTGTGCCTCCTCAGAACTCCAGTCTCATCCAACTGTCGCAGGATGTCCAGCAATGCCCGTGCGACCACCAGTATCTCCCACAGTGCCTCCCGTATCTCTCAAAGGTGGCAGGTACCTAGGACAAGGAGGCACAGTCAATAGGTGTGAATGCACAACCCCATACAGCCCGCCCACTGTGCATGGCATACGGCTGTGGGACATACCACTGTGATGGTGTGTGACCACCCACAGTGATCATGTCCACAGGACCTGCCCACCTAGGTGCATACAGCCATGCAGAATGTTGCACACACCCACCAGCCAAGTCAAGCACAGCACCACCATGGCCGTTTAGTGACATGGCTATGTGGTGCAAAGGCAGTAGCACAACCATGTACCTGGTGCACGCATGGACCACCATTGATGCACTCTCAGACATGCATTGCCACTGGACAGTGTTGACTGTAACAAGTTGCATGCTTGGCAGTGGTGTCGATGTATGGTGGCCATGCCCTGCTGCCCACCCTGTCACACAGCATGCAATAGTAATCATGGATATATGGCACTCACCCTCATTTGGCCTGTCAGGTGGGCGGTGATGGCCCTCTCCCGCCTGGCTGCACCTTCTTCCTCCCTCCACCGCTCCTCCCTCACATGGCGGCATTATTCTGGGTCTGTGGGGCAAATAAGGAGAGAAGAACATCAGTACAATCCTGAAGCAAAGTCCCCCTGCCCCAAGGTGTGTGCCCTCCCACCCAGCCAGACCCACCCACCTCACACCCTGTGAACACCACCACAGCCAACCCCAGACAGTCCCTCCCCTATGTGCTGGACACATACGACACTGTTACCCATATGAACGATAAAAGTGTGTTGACGGAATCTCTACCTGGCCATGGCACTGTGCCCTCCTGGCACGTGCTCACAGTCATGCCAGTGGCTCCGGCTCCCTCCTCTGCAAGTCCCCGTATCGGTGCCTGCACTGCTTTGCACTCCTCCCCCATCCAGTGGCCTCCTCCAGGGCAGTGGCCACGTCCTGCCACATCTGGGTCCTGGCCCTGTCCAGGGGTGCCTCCTCGAAGAGAGGCCCATGGTGTGGCTCCACAATTACCACTAGATTAGCTAGTTCTATTGCAGACCACTGCGCTGCCCACCTGCATGCCATTCTCACACTACTAGTTGGCAATATGGTGCTCTGCAGCCCTGCTCCCCATGTGCAGATGCTGCGCAGTACAGCACTGCCATTCCTTATAGTGCTGTCACCGAACAGGTGCACCCATGCCTGACGCATGGCGTCTAGGGGGCAAAGGTCGGGCACAGGGTCAAGGGTCTCTGGCGCATGGCTACGCACAGCACCATTGGAACACAATGCATGTAGCGTGATTGGCTGCCTGTGTGCCAGTGTCATAGTGGCCTACCTCGCAGTTGGCCCATTGCACCTATGATGGCCCAGTGCCACAGTGCCACGTAGTGACCATCACTATAGCACCACTGGCACAATAGTGGCCGTGCCCTACATTGCCTACTGTGCACAGCATGTCAACAGCGCGGCAGACATCTGCGTCAGCAACCCAGATGTGCGTAGTGAGGTGTGTACTATGCATGTCACAGAACTGCACCATTGGCTCAGCACTTTCAACACAATTACGCAAAGTGCAACAGCGCGATATTCAGCCGTCATTTGCAAATCATCTAATCAGCCATTCAATGGTGCAGTACCGCAATTTGCATCTACTTAAAGTTGCTCCTCGCCTCATTTGCATGGGTTGCACTATAAAAGTGTGACATTGTGCTGCAGTGGCCATAGTCTGTTACTGAAGTCTATTGGTGAGTTGCATGCTGTTTGGGAGTGTAGACTGTGGATTCAGGGACATGCATGGGACTGCACAGTCACAGGTAACAACTGCTATTCTTACTGGCTACATAATGACTGAGCGGGTTGTTGGAGAGGAGTAACACAGTGGTGGGAGGAGGAGGAGGAGGAGGAGGAGGCCTAACTTTACAAAGGCCGAAACGGAGGCCCTGTTCAAGGACTACCTGGATCAGGAGCCACTTCTCAGTGGATGGCGGGAAACACCTCAAGCCCATGCTGCTGCATGGAAGGAGGTAGCACGTGCTGTGAACCTGCATGACAACCACCAGCACTCCGTGCAGGAGTGTAAGAAAAAGATGGGCACAGACAGGAGGAGGATAAAGGAGAAGGTGGCTGCCATCAGGACAGCACATGATGCAACAGGTGGAGGACAGCTGGAGGTGATACAGCTGACCCCACAGGAGGAGAGGCTTGCTGGAAGCATGCAGTGCAGTGTCATTGAGGGTGTTCCCGGTGATGGCTTCCAGATGGGTGGTGGCCCACCACTGCACGGTAAGTCATGGTCTGTCTATGGGGGGGCAGGGTAGGTCACACACAGTAACACGACTTTGCTTTCCCTTACAGATCCTGAGCATCTGCATGGGTCAAAGGTGGTGGGCCTGTCCACTGTGGACAGTCAGCTGGAGTTGGAGGAGGGACTATCCACCTCAACAGGTATACGTGGAGCATTGCAACAGTGGGTCCGCCTGGCTGTCCACACTGATGTCATTGTAACATGTGTGGAGGAAGCCCTGCCTGTGTCCCAACGTGCTGGCACACACAGATGCCAGCATGCTGTGACTGTGGCTGGTGCATCACCCGGTGATGATGACACTACCATCATGGGCAATGACACATGTGTGCCATGGGATGGCCACACAGCAGGGCAATTCGTGCCCATGGCTGTGGGTGGTGCTGCCATGGAGGCTTGCATGTCAGCACAGTCCCAGCCTGTGCCTGTCAGCACCAGTGGGGCAGCACTGGTGTCTGTTCAGGACAGTGGGACTATTGCGGCCACTGCGGCAGCACCACTGAGCTCTGGGGAGTGGCAGCCAGAGGGGCAGCATCAGCAGTTGCTCAATGGGCTTGGGTGTACAGGGTTCAGCGGCAGTGTCTGTGCACCGCCTGTGGACATGCCCAGACCTGGTCCTGGTGCACAGCACCCACCCACAAGGGGTGCTGATCATCGGTGCCATGCACTCCATGAGAGACAGGATGCCGAGGAGGCTGATGACCTCTTGGACGAGCACACCCGCCTACTGCAAGCATCAGTCCAGCAGCAGATGCAGCTTGCGACATCCATGGATGCACTGCATGTGGCTGTGGAGCAGGCAGAGGAGTGTCACAGCAGGGACACTGCACTGATCCTGGCAGGGATGGACCATTTGAGGGAGGATGTGACTGCTGCCATTGACAGGCATTCATTGCTGTCATGGCCACAATGGGCACATAGTCAAGTGCCCGTGCATCACGGACACCACACAGTGCACTATCCACCCCCTGTTCCTGGCGTCATGTGACTCCCACCCTGTTGATGCCGGGTTCAGCTGTGGGCATCCGGAGCACTCCTGGCGCAGGCATGTTTGGTGTGCTGCAGACCCCTGCATGAGCACGGTTGCGTTCATGCAGTGGAACCCCTGGGGGACCATCGGTGCCACCCCATGAGGCCAGTGGTCAGCCTGTCAGTGCTGGCAGGTCTCAGCAGGGCCTCCCACGCATCTGTGGTGGCCGGGGCACTGTGTCATGTGACTGACCTGTCTCCCAGCACGGCTACTGTCTGGTGCTGCCCTGTGTGCATTGTGTGTTTCAGTGGGCAGCGCATGTGTGGGTACCCAGCCCTGCATGTGGACACACAGTCCACCTGCAAACCCTCCCAGTTGCTTTCTGCAGTTGCATGTGCATGATGATGCCTGCATTGTGCTGTACACCAATGTCCAATGGTGCTCAGCATCTGACACACGCACATGGACAGGCAGTGGGCATGGTGGCCTGTGGACATGTGTGTTGCTAGGGTTGGTGTTCTGGGTTGGTGTGCCTCCTGCCCTCTGTGCACATTTGTTGCATTGTGTGTGTGCGTGCGTGTGTGTGTGTCCTTCTGCGTGGCATGTTAATCCTCACCCATCCCTGGTTGTGTGTGTGCTTCTGTGCCCTGCCACTTGCCTTGACAGCATGCACCCCTGGTGTGTGTCCATGCGTGTTTGTGGGTTGTGCCTCAGCCACCGGTGGTTGTATATGGCCCCATGACTTACCTGGGTTGGCTGAAGTGCTCCTCCATGATGGTGTCCCAGTGCAGCTGTGCCAGCCGGAGCAGTTGGGGATCCCGTCGGCCAAGGGGGGCTGCCCATCACCATGATCACCGGCGTCCCCATCATCCCTATCGCTGTCCTCCTCTTTGACCTGTATGGCTATCCCACATTCATTGGCCATGTTGTGCAGGATGCAACAGGCAAGGAATAGCCCACAGGCCTTTGAGGGGCTGTACTGTAGGGCACTGCCGAAGGTGTCCAGGCAACAGAAACATGCCTTCAGCATCCCGAACACCCACTCAATGACATTATGTGTGGTGGTGTGTGCTTCATTGTAGCATTGCTACGATGGGGTTGCAGGCCACCGGTAGGGTATGAGCAGCCAGGGATGGAGTGGGTATGCACTGTCACCTGTGTGTAGAGGGTGGAGATTGGTTTTGTGATCAGCATCGCCCTGCCCCAGGCCATGTAGGCTATTACCCATGCCACCTCTGGCCATGCCCCCCCAGGTCCTATGATTGTCCATGTGGTTTGCATACTCACCCACTAGGTGTCCAGTGGGGATGTCCCCACTCTTGAATCTGTGGCACAGTGCTGACTGGTGCCAGATGAAAGAATCGTGTGCTTCCCCAGGGTGCGTGGCACAGACATTGATTATGCACCCCCTGGCATTGCACACCACCTGGCAGTTGATGCTGACATAGCCCTTGTGATTGATGTATGCAGCCCCTGGGGGCCAGGTGGTGTGTGTATGCCCACATGGGTGCAGTCTATTGTCCCTAGCACATCAGGCATAGTGCTACCCTGTGGAACTCCTGTATGTTTGATGTGCGCTCCGCCGCTGTGTTGGGGAAATGGATGTACTCTGCAGCATGTGGCAGCAGTGCGCTGAGGAATTGGGTGAGGTGACATGATGTGGCTGACTGGGTTATGTCTGTGGTGTCCCCAGATGGTCTCTGGAAGGTACCTGTGGTGAGCAAGCACATGCAGGCTGTTACCTTAGTCTCCACTGACAGGGCATGGCTCCATCGTGTGGGTGCCTGCATCACATCACTGCACAGCTCACAGTGCCACCTCAGATCTTCCCCATTCAGGTGGTACTGGCCTACAATCTCAGTATCAGTGTAGAGCTCAAAGCTGGTGCGGGCTCAGTACTGCCTGTTGGGGGCATACCACCGACAGACCCTTCCATGGCCACGTCCCCCTGCCACCCACCTTCTCATCCCCCTCATAATGGCCTCCATTTGGAAGGTGGCACTGGCCATGTCCCTGTCATATGTTCACCCCCCTGGCAGCTGTTTCTGTATTGCCCCTGCTGTCCTGGCTGCTACTTCCCCTGCACTGGGTACACCTGCCTGTGCTGGCCTCTGTGCTGTGTTGCTCCCCACACCTTCCCTGTGCCTGGCTGTTCAGAGTGCCCTTTCCATGACCTGCCCTGTTTGTGCCTCCTGCCCTGTCTGTCTGGCTAGAGTTCTGCCTCATGTGGCTTCCCTGTAGCATTCTTGCACCTCTCCCTTGCTCCATGTTATTTTGGTTCATTTCTGCTATGGTGCAACTTCCGCTTGCTCCCCTATTGCGCATGGCGCAAGTCGTTGAATATCGCACTGCGCCATTTATGCATGTTTCCTCCCCCTTCGGTTGCACATGCCTTCATTATCATTGTGCTGTTGCTCAGCATGATTTCAGGGGCGCAACTGCCTCCTGCTGTATATCACAGAATGGTGCAATTTTAGACTTGCACAGGCACAACCCTATTGTGCATGGCTCAACTCTTTTGAATATCTGGGCCAGTGTGTTCAAATCAGACTACTATTAATTATTTACATGTTAACATTTATTTATTTGCTCACATAGCTGCTGAGCACCATACTTTTAGGTTTTAGGAGGAAACAATTAAAAAAAGAAAATGGCCCCACTAAGTCTTAAGGGGGTTAGTTAATTAAATGGCTTATTTAAATTGGAAGAGTTACTGGGGAAGGTAGAGAAAAACTAAAAGTATAATTATTTGAATTTGTTTTCCTAACCTATCTCTATTAGCTATATTAGTTACTACCTCATACCTTTTTTCTATTAAAGTGATCACTCAATATGTGCAATATTTATTGCCGTTCAAGAAGACAATACCAGGAATAACACTAAAAGCACTGAAATGTAACCAGTGATCAGAAACAATCAACCACAAAGTTTTTTGGTCCTTGCTGGGAAACTCTTGTGAATTTGTAGGCTAGCTAAGTGAATTAGAACATAGAAGGAATGTTTTACTCATTTTATTTATTTATCTCTTGAAATGTTTCACCGGGAAGGCATGCTGAGCAACATGTTGCTCATCTCCCAGTGTGACCTAGGGGTAGGGAACAATGGGATAGAATACAGAGAAATGCTACAGTGTTGGAATACAATGTGCTTACTTGCATACAATGACAGCAGGAGGGATTACAGGTGGATCACTTTGGCTAACAATGCAACAGTTAACTATAGCAGATATGAAGACACATATTGCAATTTGTCAACAGTTAGTGACAGTTGGTAACACTGGAACACATATAATAACTTGGCAACAGTATGTAGCACTAGATGGTAAGGTGACACAATAGTAATTGGTAGCCATTAGTGTAACATAGATATTCAAGATTTACAGTGACTGGAGTAAAGAGAGAGAAAGACTGAAAGAAGGGAATGAAAAATTGTGGAGGGCAGAATGAAAGAAGGGAAAGAAAATTTATGGAGAGACACAGGCAGAACACAATTTTTGAGGCAAACAGAGATGACAAAGGTGGACTAAAGTGCATATAACAGACATATGGGGTAGGTTATAAGTGCTTAATTGAGTGTAGGGGTAGGCCAGTGTTAGGCTATGTTAACCAGAAGGGGGTTAGGAGGAGATGAGAGGTAGAGTGTGGCAGGGTGATTAGAGAGAGGTATTGTAGGTGGGGGGTATCCAAGAGGGGGAAAAGGGGGAGCTGAAATTCAACAGTGTCCTGTTATCCCTTTCTGGGCAGGGTGGTGGACAGACCTACTGGTAAGACACAGGTTATAGGTGATAAGAGTTATTTATATGTAGTGATGTGAGCGAGAGGGATTTGGGGAGGGAAGTTGTGGGTGGGGGTAGCAGAGAGGTGAACTATAGTAGCAGGGTAGTACCCCACCACTGTGCTGGGTGACCCTGCCTGCACAAGGCAGTGATCTAGCAGTGACTGAGGGAGTGCAGTAAAAGGAGAAATAAAGGAAGGGGTAAAGTTGTTGCCCACTGTGCACTGTGGATCCTGCCTGCACAAGGCAGTGATTGAGCTCACAGGAAGGAGATAGATTAAGGATAGTGAATGATGGAGGAGGAACACTTTAGGAGGAGGGGGAGTAACAGACTAGGAGGAGCATGATCAGAGGGAAGCAGCAGTGGTGGGGAGTAGGCATATGGTAATATGGGCTTAAAGGAGATGATGGAGGTCTAAGGAGGGTCATGGAAGGCCCATGAAGGGTCAAGAAAGTTCCTGAGGGCAGAGTTAATTGAAAAGTAAGAGGTTGAGTGACGAATTTTGAGGGGGAAGTGAATTCCAGATATTTTGGAGGCAATAAGAATAGCCCGATTGACCAATAAGGGTGGAGCAGCATGGGACCACCAGGGTTCATGAGTCAGTAGATCTTAGGGAGTGGGAAAGAGGGGACGGCAGTTGTAAAGGCAGGGAAGAGATAGGAGGGAAGTATACCCAGCCAGTGCTTGGAGGTGAATTTTGTTCAGTAAGAGAGACGTCATTTTGTCAGGGAAGGGAAGGATAGGGCATGGTAGAGATCAAAATGATGAGTGTGGAGTGGGGCATCAATAGCAAAATGGCAAAAGAAGTTGAAGAGGGTATCTAGTCTGGCCAGGGAGGACTTAGAGGCAGCACCATAGACTACATCACAGTAGTCGAAGATAAGTAGGATCATCTTCTGGACAATCTCATGCCTTGCCACGGATGGGATGCAAGCACTGTTCCTAAATAAGGTGCTGACCTTGGGACACAATTTTTTCTGAATGGCATTGATATGACCAGAGAAGTTCCAGTGTTGGTCCAGCCAGACACCTAAATACCTGAAGGAGGATGTGTCCTCGAGTAAAGTCCCATGAAGTGTGTGGAAGGAAGATAGAGAGTAAAACCTGGTAAGTCACTGCCTGGTGCTGAAGGTCATGGAGACTGTTTTTTTGGCACTGAGAGATAGTTTGTGGTTTGCAAACCAACGCTGAACTTTGTCAAAGTCATGCTGCAAGTTGGATGTAACCTCAGTGGGGCAGGAGCCAGATGCATACAAGACTGTATCATCAGCGTACATGTGAATGGAGGAGAAGGGAGAGCAGAAGGATGGGAGATCATTTAGAAAAAATAAAGAATAGTATGTAGCCTAACACTGATCCCTGGGGGACTCCAGTTCTTATTGGGAGGGGTGGAGAAATTGTGTCAGAGATTTTGACTGATTGGGTTCTGCCAGTGTGGTACATCTTGTACCAGTCTGTGGCTAAGGGGGATAGCCCAGCTCTTGATAGGGTGTCGGGGAGAAGGGAGTGGGAGACTGTGTTCAAGATTTTGGCCAGATTGACAAAAATGGCTGAGGTAATTTGACCATTGTCCATTCCCGTGGGGATAGAATCAGTAAGCCAAAGAAGGCAAGTGGTGGAGTAATTTTTCCTGAAGCCAGATTGATAAGGGGTGAAAAAGAAGGTGTCATTGAGATAAGCAGTGAGCTGGAAGAGGGCTAGGTGTTCTTGAAGTTTGGAAAGGGTAGGAAGAAGAGAGATCGGGTGATAGTTGCCAGGGGAGAAGTGATCTCTGCCTTTGGGGAGGGGAAGGACCACTTTGTGTTTCCATGTGGAAGGTACTGAGGTGGTTGAGAATGAGAGGTTTAGGATAATAGAGAGTGGGTAGGCAATGGCTGGGGCTAAGAGGGATAGTAGTTTAGGGTCAAGGGCATCCAGGAAGGAGCCTTTTGAAGGGTTTTTCATTAACAGGCATTTAGGGTGTCCTTTGGGGAAACAGTAGCAAAGGAAAAGGGGGAATCAGAGGGGGGTCATTGTTGGAACTAGGAAGAGGAGAGTGAGGGGCATAGTTTGGGAAGGATTGGAGTAGCTCATCAGCACAGATGGTATAATAGGAGTTGAATTCAGTAGCTACTGCAACTGGATCGGCAATGAGGGTGGCATTTATTTTAAGTATGGGGTGGGTAGACAGGATGGGGTGGTAAAGAGGGAGTAGACCACTCTACAGAACTTGGAGGGGGAATTGATGTTAGTCATGAGGGTAGATTTGAAGTACTCTATTCTGGCTAGCCTGGTAGCTAGGGTGCAGACATTATAGAGTTTTCAGTAAATAAGAAGGTCATTTGGAACCTGGGAGACTTTGTGCTGTTTCTAGGCCTGATCTCTGTCTCCGTAGCAGGCAAGTAATTCAGAGGTAATCCAGGGGAGGTGATGACCTCTAATCCTTGTTTGTTTTAGGGATGCGAATGTATTCCAATTTGCTAAGAAGATGTCTTTAAAATAGATTAGGGCTTTATCAACCGAGGCGGTGCATGCTAGAGGGGACCAGTTTGAGAGGGCAAGCCTATGCAGGAGAGGTTCCAGGTCTAGGGATTGTGACCTATTCTACAAGCAAATACTGGAAATTGGCCAATGTGATGATTTTTGAACAACTGATTAGCATTAAACATGATTTAACATTTAATAAGGGAGTAAGTATTGAGTATAGAATGATACTTGAGAATCTAAAAATAGAGAAATCAGAATACAAAAATATAAAAAAAAAAACAGAACAGCTTACGAAACTAAATAAATCATATGCAGAGCAAAAAGCCACCGAGGACAATGAATCATATTATAATTCAGAGCTGGAATTAGTAATGCTTCCCCATAAAAAATATAAATATAACAGTATGGGGGAAGAACCTAGGATGGGCAACCAAACATTATGGAAAAAGGGGAAGAATTTGGAAAAATAAGAAAAATATAGAGAAAAAAGGATGGGATTGTGTGTGTAACAAGATTTTACATACATCTGAGGTGTGGGATGCTACATAAATCCCGAGGTGAAGCCCGAGGGGGTTATAAAAAGCATCCCAGACTGAGGGTGTATGTAAAATTGAATTTTACATAATTGCTTTCCAGTGCTTTTTCACAACATCAATTATATAAAAATAGAACAAGAAAAACAGAGATAGGTGTGTTGAGGCAGCAATGGACTGGTCAGGATTCAGCGTGGTCCATGGCCCGCAGTCCACAGTCTGCCAAGATTTTAAATTACTTTCATGTTTTAGGGTTCTATAGTGGACCTTTATGTTTTTGTATTTGTTCTTGTTTTTTTTTTTTTTTGAGGGGTTTTACATATTGCCAAGTGGCTGTTGTGCCATACGTCTAGCAAGAGAAGTGGAGAGAGCATCTGGCACATGCACTGAGGCATGGAAACCCGGCACATGTTCGCTGTTATAACTAGCTGGTTATAACGGCAAATTATAATCAGATTTCCCTATGGGAAAAAGCGCTCGCTAGTAATTATAAATAAATAAACAACTAGTTTATGAAATAAACTATGAAACAAAGCTTGAGGAAACTGAGATAGAGTCTTCAGTTAATCAAAATAGCACAGACAAAGACAAAGAACACAAGCAAGATGAGAAGGAGGTTCAAGGAAGCATTGCTGGAAGTACTAACCATAAAGCAAACAAGAAAAGAGCAAAACATTTAACATGGGGAAAAATAAGGTAATTAACAAAAACCAAAATAGAAATAAACACCAAACAAATAAAAAGAGTAGGTAAAAGCACAGAAAAAAGGAAACTGACCCTAAAGTTGGAAAAGCAGATTTTAACTCAGAAGCTTTGGTCATACCTAGACTTAACAGACAGGAAAACTCAATTCATGAAGGAAACCCACAAACAAATATTAACAGTGAGCAATTTTAGGGACTTAATCAGTTAGAAAGTGTCAAGAAGTGTGTGAGAAAGTCTGAAGAGACTGATTTTGCCTTGCCACTTTTTAATGTTGGGATTATACCTAATGAAAAAGGAAAAAAATACTAAATAATGCTCTAAAAAAACTTCTAACCACCTTGGCTAATGGGAATGAAACAATAACAGAATATCTAAATATAACTGGATCCTGCCAGAGGAGGAATATGTCGTACATAAGCAATAATACCCAACAGGGTGAGCATTATTGGGACATACCTGACCACCCAGGGGCATAATGAAGCCCAACACCACAGGTAGAGGGCCTTATTGCCCCTGGAAGGTATTATTACACTTAGAAAATGGTCATCTTAGTAAATTTTAGTTAAGCAGTAAAATAAGTCAGTAAATGAGTTTAGTGATGAATAGAAGTAGCAGAAAAAAAACTTAATTGGAAATGTAGTCCATATATTTGTAGGCTGTTCCAGCTCCTGTTGTTCCTCCCCACAGAGCTATTCTGATCTATTGCCCCCCCCAAAACACACATACACACACACTGCCACCTCCAGAAGAAAAGGAGTGTCTAGAAAACATTCCCCCCAGCAGTCTCTGGGCATCATTTTTGAGTTCTGTTCACTTTCTACTAGACTGTTTTTTCATTTGGATGCAGTCAGAAGATGCCTCTGCGATGTGTGCGACCTTGCCTGACACCAGTGGAAGTGGATACCTGCATCTGTGATGAAAGACAGCCGTAAGGTAAATGATCTATTTATTTTAAATTTTAAGCAGCAGCTTGACTGACTATGGTGAAGTCTCAATGGGTGTGCCAAGCAATCAGCCAGGAGATAAAGAAGATGGCCAGCCATGTTACTGGGCTCTGGACAATATTTACCTTTTTGAGCCAGTAATTTGGTTAATATAAGGTCTTCTGGAAAACTAATGTGGGGATCATTGTTACTATTTAAATTGGGGCAATTTTGTTAGGCAGTGTTAAAAATGTTACAGAAGTTCTTATTAAACTCAGCAGCCATAATTATGGTCCTGGATCAGTTGATTATTTAGCAGCAAAGGTCTTACCTTACAAATGGGTTTCTTTTTAGAGTTAATGAAAAATAAAAATGTTTGCTATTAGATTTGTTAGCTGTAGTAGCAATGTTGTATTCCCATCTTTACTTATCCTTTTCAATTTCTGATTTACATTTTTTCTGAATGTTTAGGTAGGAAACCTAATTGTTATTAGTTTTAGATTTAAGATAAGTGTTATATTTTTTATTCTTTTGTTTGTTGAGCTTTTTTATTGATTTGTCCAGCCACTTAGATGACTGTTTTTTTTTTGTTTTGTGTTTTTGCCTTGATGAAATGAACGTATCCCTTAAGGTGGGAATGATATTTTTCAGGTTATCCCAACACTCCTGGTCATTTAAGTTAGTAAAAATGGAGTCCCAGTTAATGTATTTAAGCACAGTTTTCTTTGCTTGCAAGTTAGCTTTATCACAAAGGTAAGTGATGGTTGAACTGGAGTTATATTAGCATAGCTTCTTTGCAGGATAAATGGAACAGAATTGTGGTCACTGCTACCGACTGGGGCCCCAACAGTGAGATTATTAAGCACTAGTTCATTACTAGACATAATAAGATCCAAGATACTGTTGCCTCTTGCAGGTGATAAGACACACTGTTTTAAATGTAGCTCTGAACACGTTGAGAGAAATGTTTTGCCTTTTCATGAAAGAGTGGTGGAATCATTACAGTCAATCTCTCCAAGATTGAAATCACCTATAACTATGATGTGACATAACTCTCCTGCATTTTCCATTTCTAGGTTTATGGTGTCAAGAATCTTGGGTGATGAATTTGTGTTTGTGGGGGGGGGGGGGTGATAACATGATCCCAATATTAGAAAATCAGTTTTGGCAGGTGGATTTTAACCCATATTGTTTCTGTTATTAAATTGTGTGTTTTGATTTTGTCAGTGATGTCTAACGAGTTTACTTTATTACTGATAAAGATGGCAACACCACCACCCTTTCTGTTTTTCCTATTTAGTTTATATGAGTTATAGCCTGGTAGATTAATATACCAGAATGCCTTACTGTCTCCCCATGTTTCAGATATAGTTATAATAACCAGATCATCCTGGCAGGCCCTAATTTTCAGTTCATCATATTTTTGGTTTATACATCTGGCATTAAAACTCAGAAAATTCCATTTATTACTTGAATATAGTTTATTTTGACAATGGTTATTGTTAAGAGATGATGATGGTCCCCTCCTCTCCCCCAGGGTACTTAGTTTAAATGGTGTTCAGTAGTGGAGATGATATGTTTACCAAGTAATGTATTACCTTGTCTGCTAAGATGAAGACAAGCATTCTTTCCAGTGTTTGATGAAAATAAGTTCTTGTTTTAAGTACCATTTATAAAGCTATTCATTAATGGATTTGATGTTCTGCTTCAAATGAGCAGAGAATCTAGGGATGGGCAGAATTTCTGAGATGCAAATATCACATCCTAATTCCATTAACTTGTAGAAAAGGGCTACTAAGCATGTTTAATAAAGTGAACAGGGTCATGATATAAGTTGTTTGGTCCCACATGTATAACCATGAGGAGATTTTCCCCGCTATCATGCGTAATGTTATCAGTCATACTGGTAATGTCAGCTATTTTAGCCCTGCTGAAGCTGGAACTTGTCCTATTGGTTTTATCAGGGTTACAAATAGCACTGTCTACATGTTTAGTTATTGAATCACCCAGTAGCATGACTTGTCTAGGACATGGTGGTGGTGGTGGTGGTGGTGGGGGGATTTCATGTGCAGTTTCAACTCCTGTAATTAAAGGTACATTTGAGAATGTTGAATTATCTATTGTAATTTTTGTATCGATCAATGATGAGATAGTTCCCTAGTTTAGACAGATTTACGGGGTAGAAACAATGCTTGGTGGTGGTGTGTTGTGAATACTAATTGTACCCCTGGACAAGGTACTGGGGAAGGACTCTGGTATACTGCTGTCAGAGTCTTCACAATAGAGAGAGAGAAAGGGGGGTCAAATTTATTATATAGTGCAATATTGAAATGTTCAGCTTTTTATCCCTTCTTGCAAGTTCTGTTACTTTGAATTTGATACCATGCATCATATGAGCAGTCATTATCACAAGAGTCCTCCTTCCTCACCCAATTTTTGTTAACTAACTCAGGGACAGAGGAGATCGGGTGTGGAAAAGTATTAGTTATCTTAGGTGCTGAAATAGTGCTAATAGAAACATGTTTTCTATTCTGTATTAGTAATTGAATGTTGTCCTGCTGATTCTGCTGTGGGGAGAGAACTGGTCCGGTGCCTGTTGGAGGAGCATTTACAGCCCTAAACCTGAAGGCCATATCCTTCTGACTCTTCTCTAAGGCAGCAAATGTAAAAGAGTCTACAAGAAGGGATAAGGCTGAAAAATTTATAAGTGAAAACGATGTAAAACAAGGATGTGTGCTGTCTCCATTTCTTTTCAATTTATTTTTTAACCAGACATTGATAAAACTATATAACCCTGATTTCCAGAGGTCCAGGGCCCTATGCCAAGAGGACAGTTGCCTTCACTGTATGATACCCAGGCCCATGAGGACAACCCTGCACTTTTCATTGCCTGGCTGGGGGGGGGTTGCATAACATGACCATCCCTCCACCCTCACCCCATCCATTATGCCCCTAATCGGAGACTGATGCAGTTCCTACTTTGCATATGCAGACAATATAGTTCTCTTTTCTACCAGTTTTATGGGCATTAAAAGAATATTTCTTAGGTTTCAACAAGAGCGTAAAATGGTAGATTTTCATATTAACTACACAGTATTAGAAACTGTTAGTGACTTCAGCTATCTGGGAATATTAGTAACTGAAAATTTAACATGGGAAAAACATAAAAGAATTAGAAACAAAAACAATCCTTCCTGCTATAACTAACTTCACACAGAAATATGGTGATAGCTCTGTTAAAGGTTGTTTCAAGATTACAAGTGCTAAAATAAGAAGTCAGATTTCATATAGTGCAGAAGTATGGGGAACAAAATACAAAAATAACATTAAAAAATTCTCAATTTTCATAATAAGCGATTTTTGGGACTATAGCAATATGCCCCTTCTGCTCTAATAAGGGTAGAACTGGGACAGTTCCCATAGAATAATAAGTTCAGGAATGATTGAATTTATATAGGCTTATATCTTATGTAATGAATGAACACAGACTGCCCTGAGAATGCCTTGAAGAGGCATTGGAATATCAAAAGGATAATATCACCTTTCCAAGTATGAGGATTGTTGAAAATGTCATGAAACCATCAGGCCTCCTCCATTGCCTCACTGATGTTTTTATAAAGCCTTTAACAGAGATACATATTTTCATTAGAGGAAGACTAAGAGACATACACAGGCAAAAGGAACTAGAGGAATGTCCACATTATAAAATAAGCAAATGGATGGCAGAAAATAAGAAACAGTTTGGATTCGAAAAATACTTGGATCTACTGAAGAATCCACAACATGGGAAACTATTTACAAAGTATAGATTTGAATACTATACAAGTGAAAGATTTGTATACCTAACAAAGAAAAAAGGAAATAATTCCAGTGGTAGATGCAAATGCAAAAAAAGAAGAAAACAACCTCATCCACCTTTTGACCCTCTGCCCCCTTTACAATAAGTATAGGAACAAGTTTTTGTCAATGCTGAATGTTGATTGCTCGCTCAGTGGACCTCTGTCAGTGGCTCAGTCTGTTTGCCCTGGTGCTGCAGGCTGCTCTTTTGTACTGGGCTGCTTCCCGCGTTGGCACCTTGTTCTGCCAAGGAAGAAATCCACAGCTGTCTGGACAGCTCCATGGAGGTGGCTTATTCTCCCTCTCTAACTCGCTCATTCTGTTTCTCCTGGCACTGCAGGCTGCCCTTTTGTACTGGGCTCCTGCCTGTGTTGGTGCCTTTTTCTGCCCACAAAGAAATCTGCAGCAGTCCCGACAAAGCTCCATTAAGCTCGCTTTCTCCCCTTCTCTCACTCACTTATTCCTTTTCTGCCAGTGCTGCAGGTGCCCTTTTCTACTGGGATCCTGCCTATGTTGCTGCCTTCTTATGCCCACAAAGAAGCTTGCAGCAGTTACAATACAGCTCCTTTGAGCTTGCTCACTCACTCATTCTGGTTTTCCTGCCACTGCAGGCTGCCCCTTTGTACTGGGACCCTACATGCATTGCTGCCTTTTTCTGCCCACAAACAAATCTGCAGCAATCTCAACAGAGCTCTGTTGAGCTCATTGACTCCCCCTCCCTCACTCACTCATTCTGTGTCTCCTGGCGCTGCAGGCTGCCCTTTTGTACTGGGCCCCTGCCTGCATTGGTGGCTTTTTCTGGCCAGAAAGAAATCTGAAGGAGTCCCGACACAGCTCCATTGAGCTCGCTCACTCCTCCTCTGTCACTCACGCATTCTGTTTCTACCGACGCTGCAAGCTGGCCTTTTGTACTGGGCTCCTGCCTGCTTGCCACATTTTCTGCCCACAAAGAAATCCACAGCAGTCACAATAGAGCACCATTGAGCTTGCTCACTACTGCTCTGTCACTCGCTCATTCTGTTTCCCTTGGCGCTGCAGACTGCACTTTTGTATGGGGCTCCTGGCTGCATTGGCACATTTGTCTGTCCACAAAGAAATCCACAGCTGTCCTGACAGAGCTCCATTGAGGTATCTCAGTCTCCCTCTCTCATGCACTCATTTTGTTTGCCCTGGTGCTGCAAGCTGCCCTTTTGTACAGGGCTCCTGCCTGCATTGGCACCCTTTTCTGCCCACAAAGAAATCTGCAGCAGTCCTGATAAAGCTCTGTTGAGCTCACTAAGTCCCCCTGTCTCACTCGCTTGTACTGTTTCTCCCACCGCTGCAGGCTGACCTTTCGTACTGAGCCCCTGCCTGCATTGATGCCTTTTTCTGCCCACAAAGAAATCCACAGCAGTCCTGACAGTGCTTCGGTGAGTTCGTTCACTCCCCCTCCCTCAGTCACTGTCTCGTTCTGTTTCTCCCAGTGCTGCAGGCTGCCCTTTTGTACTGGGCTCTTGTGTCGGGGTCTTTGTCTGCCCACAAACAAATCCACAGCAGTCCCGACAGAGCTCAGTTGAGCTCGGTCACTCCCCCCCCTCTCACTCAGTCAATCATAATCTGTCCCAAACACTGATTTCCCAGAGTAACCATGCTATTCTCCGGCAGGAGTGCAAAAACATATTTTAGTCAGGATGTGAAAAATGACAGCTGTAATGTTCATAAGGAGGTGTGAAAAAATGCCACTGTTGAAAATGTGGCGTGACAATATTACAAATTTGCGAAGTTACAAGGGTGCGTGGAAACAGTTCAATGCACTCTTGTAACACAGTCATGTTATGGAGTTTTGTCACCAAATTTTCAACATAGGGATTTTAAGACCTCTGCTCATGAACAGTGCCACTGTCATTTTCTTAATCTGTCCTGAACGCTGATTTCACACAGCGACCATGTTATTCTGTGCCAGAACTGTGAAAACACATTTCGGTCAGGATGTGAAAAATGACAGCTGTACTGCTTATGAAGAGGTGTGAAAAAATGCCACTGTTGAAAATCTGGTGTGACTATATTACAAATGTGTGAAGTTACAAGGGTGCGTGGAAAGTGCGCAACGCACACTTGTAACATTGTCAATTGATGGGCTGTCATCACTAAATTTTCAACATAGGCATTTTAAGACCTCTGCACATGAACAGTATCATTGTCATTTTCTTAATCTTCCCTGAACAGTGATTTCCCACAGCGACCGCTCTATTCTGCGCCAGAAGTGTGAAAACACATTTCAGCCAGGATGGGAAAAATGACAGCTATACTGTTCATAAGTAGGTCTGAGAAAATGGCAATGTTGAAAATCTGGGGTGAAAATATTATAAATTCGCAAAGTTATGAGCGTGCATGCCAACTGCACAACGCATGCTAGTAACACAGTCATTTTATGGAGTATCATTACCAAATTTTCAACACAGGCATTTTAGGACCTCTACTCATGAAAAGTGTCACTGTCATTTTCTTAATCTATCCTGAACACTGATTTCCCACAGCAATCGTGCTATTCTGCGCCAGAAGTGCGAAAACACATTTTGGCCAGGATGTGAACAATGACAGCTGTGCTGCTCCCAAGAAGGTGTGACAAAATGCCAATGTTGAAAATCTGGCATGAAAATATTGCAAATTCATGAAGTTACGAGCGTGCATAGCAACTGCGCAACGCACACTCATAAAAGTCATTTTTGGGATTTTTTCCACCAAATTTGCAACATAGGCTTTTTGAGAGCCCACCTCATGAACACTGACACTGTCATTTCATTAATCAACCCCGAAGGGTGATTCCACGCAATGACCGCGAAACCACCTTTCTGGGTCGATTAAAGCCATGACAGTTCAATAATTCATGAGGAGGGGCCCAAAAACCCCATGTTGAAAATTTGGTGAAACAATTCCCAAAAATGCCTGAGATATGCACTAAAGTTGAAAAAACCCTATTTATTACATTATACAGCTTACTGGCATTTCCTCAGTTCGTGGTCGGCTTTAAAGAGTGCAGACGTGTTCCCGGTCCACCAAAGATTGTCAATGAGCTCTAGAGGTAAGTATGGGGTGGGGGGTGCGGGGAGGCAGGTGCGAGGGTGGGTGCGGGTTGTGGGAGGTGGGCAGGGAGACTATGAGGGACCGTTTCCTTTTTTTCAGGTAAAAAAAACCAAAAAATGTTGCAGGACCGTTTTTAACTTTACAGGGGCATGTGGCATGCTGGGGTGGGCCCCCAGCATGCCACCGGAGTCTTGCTTTTGGGGGGACAACTGTAGCCGATGGGGATTGGGCACCCCCATTGGTAAACAAAAAAAGGGGGGGTTACATTATGCCGACAGGGAGTGGGGTCCCCCGTCGGCAAATAAACATGGTGGGGGGTTAATATTGTTTGAGAATATGGTGGCAAGCCACCGCCATGTTCACAAACAATATCAGGAATCCTACATCCTGCCCTGCAATGACGGGTTGCTCTCTCATTGCAGCGGATGGCTGATGCTGCAATGATGAGGTGGCCCCTGATTGCAGCAGCTGATTTTTTAGAAGGTTGTGGCCACTGGCTGAACTACTGTCAGCAGCAGCATGCCATGGCATTGGGGGATGTGGGACAAGCCTTTGCAGGCTGTGGGGGCATTGGGCAAAACAGTGCTGCGCCTCTACAACCTGCCTGTGGAGAAGGCTGCCCCATGTTTCTTGTGCATGCACGCAATCAACATAAAAAAAATTTGGTGGATATCCTTTAGCAATTAGGACTAAGGTCAAAGAATCTAACTTTGTATCCGATAAATTCAAGGTTAGCCAAGGTACTTGACACAGTAGTCTCTTTTCTTAAGATAAAGAGTGGAAGAAACTCCATCTCAGTACAGAAGAGTAGACATTTTTAGACAATACTGTATTAGAGTTAGAATACTCTGAACTTTCCATAAGAGATAACAAGCACAAAGATGTCTGGACTTTGTACTAATAGTGATATGAATAGTAGCCAATTGTTTTAACACAGTATAATGAGATGTTTATACATAGGATTACTCTGTATTTGTTACACAGAAAATTAGTTTTGTTGCCATATTGGTCCTTGTGACAAACTATCCAGAAAGAAAGAGATGATTTAATACCTTTTATTGGACCAGCATAAATGTTACAAAAGATAGTAGGTTCTTGAGCTTTCAGATTACATAGAATCCTTCATCAGAAAAATGACAGTTGGTTTGGAAGAATACATTTTCTTAAAATCCAGATCATACATAAAAAAAGATAAAAAAATTGTTAAAAATTCCATTGGCTTAAACTGCTTTTTTTAAAACATGGCACAGGACCATATAAAGACAACAGAGTTCCATCAAAAGAATGGTATATCAAGGTCAAATTCACAGAATAGATAAACTTCTTCCCTGGGAACAGCCATAAAACATACTAAAGCTACATTTGTGTTTATGTGCATGCATTAGTAAATGTCTATGATTTTAAACCACAAGATAAAATAAGCTGTATTGTTTTATTGCTTCTATTTACTACATTTTGTAATGACAATACTTATCAAACAATAAAATTAAACTGTCAAGGTCTTATGCATTCTATAATACAGTAATTGATGATAAAATCCCTTTTTCAAAAAAGTGTATCATATGAATTTTAAAATATGATTTTAGGACATTGAATTACTCTAGTTTGATATGATGGAAAAGTTCATTACATAATTGTCTTCCATATTTTTATAATATGCGAGAAATAATTCCTTAACCAAATTACATTCAGTCTGGTCAGTGCTTTTAATACATTTGTCGCTGTGAACAATCTCAGGTATTATACACAGTGGTGGCTACCTATGCTCGCCAATGCCTAACTCCTCACAAGCCATGAATAGGCTTTAACAGATATTCAGTATAAATAAATTTCTATAAGAAATGGTCTGTTATTCCATCCTCTAAGGATAGCATACTTCTTGTATTAGCATTATTAAAACTTTCTTAAGAAATGTATACAAGCTCACAAGCATAAACTTGTTGCAGTCTGAGAAACAGAAAAATCAAATGAACAATAGTGAATCTAGGACAAAATTAATAAAAATTGTGATTCTACATAAGAAATAAACTAGATATATCATGCATACCCTATTAATTTCAATATTAATTATCCATATATCTGAACTACATGGTTACAATATAAATCTTTAATATAGACACAAATACCTTGCTTAAAGAATTATTGTTTTGTTTTTTCATGTGAATTTAGTCTCCCTGCATAAAATAAGAGCACCCCGTAAGCATCCAAAAGCATCATTTTTGTTTAACAACCACATTTCCAATGCTTTATGCATTCTCTTGATTTCCACCCTTAGAGAAACTCACCATCAGAAGGGTAGCAAAGTGTTTATTGCAGCTGACAGAGTGAACTGTGCTGTATGCTAGCTCCACCTCTACTTAAATAGTGCCCTTCAGAGAGACACGGACCTCCACCCCCAATCACCCAACACAGGAAACTGACGTCACATTGATGTCAGTATATCTGGGTACTGCTTGACAGTGGTGTATTGTATTGTTAGATAAAGTTTCATAATTTTTCAGAATGTCACAGCCAAGTAGCTGTTGCAGAAAATAAATCCAGCTCACACGATCAGTAAACCTTGCCCCCTTCATAATGTATAGACACTGAGACAGCTACTTCACTGTAACATTCAGAAAATTATGAAAACTTATCTTACCTGATTATGGGTCTGAATATTTAATGTTACTAAAGTTACGAGTAAGCATCGTAAAACATCAATGTATGCACATAACTTTGCCATTTTTAAATATTTTGATCCAAAATTTTCAACATAGCATTATTATGATCCCACCTCATGAACAAAATGTGGTTACAATTTTCAAATCCCACCCAAACGGTGATTTTGCCAAGCAACTGCAAAATCACCTTTCAGGCTTGAGTTGCATAATTCCACCACTGTTGATCATGACATGGGGTCCCTAAAAGGCCATGTTAAACATTGGGGTCACAATATACAAAAATGACAAAGTTATGCGTTAAAGTTCAAAACCCCATTGAAATAGAATACATTGAACTGCACTTACCTTAGTTTCTCATATTGCAGTCAGCAGTTCCAGCAGCAAGATATGTCTTGGATTAGAAAGTGGATCTTTGCCCTGGGACATGTTCAGGTGAGTGGAGGTGTGATGGGGGTGTGGGGGATGCAGGCTCATGGGTGCTCAGTGGGAGGTATGAGTGCGGGATCAGATCAGCAAGGGACCATTTTCTTTTTTACAGGTTTAATTAGATAAACACATTGAGCAATGGTTTTCTTTATTACAGACAGCATTCATGTGGGGACAGTGATTGGAGGGTGGGGGTGCCACTACACACCAGGGAAAAAACATACTTAAGGGAACAGTGATAGGAGGGTGGGGGATGCCACTAAACACCAAAGATACATTATAGCAATAAAGGGACGGTGATTGGAGGTTGGGGGCGCCACTAGACACCAGAGATACATTATATCAATAAGGTGATGGTGATTGGAGGTGGGGGCACCACAAGACACCAGGGAAATGTAACTTACATAATGAGACAGTGATAGGAAGGAGTGGAGTGCCACTAGACACCAGGGAAACATTACATAAGAGGACAATAATGGGGGCTGGGGTGCCAGTAGGCACCAACAAAATGGTGGCTTACTGCTCTCACAGCAGCCTGCAGCATGAGCTCCAGCTGGAGCTGAAGAACTCAAGAAAGTCCTGCTGTTCTCATACAGTGACCGTGGGTGAATGACTCCTTTTGCTAAGCTGGGCACCCTGGATTTTAGGGGCCCAGAAAACATATCTCTGGAACTTTTAAAAAACAAACACCAGAATCTAGATAAATGGGTCCCGTTTAGCTAGGTTCAGGTGTATTTTTTTTAAAAGATATTATTTTTATGTACTTTAAATGTTTGTAAATTTAAACAGTAGAAGAAAATGGTGACCATACAAAAAAGGATGTTTTTCTCATGAAAAAGGGTTCCATGTGATAATGGAATGTGCATAATAGCGATCACCATTTCAGTGAGTCTACATCGCTGAAAATGAATTTCGGCAAAATAGACTCACAGCGAAGAGCAAAATGGCACCAAAAATGTAGGATTTGTATTTTTTAAGTGGGAGGCTGTGTCTTCCACACCACTCCCATGGGTTGCTTCACCCCTACACCTCCCTACTAAAGGATTCTCAACTCCAGGGAGGTGCATGTCGGGGGGGGTGCAACAGTGAAAAAAAATGACCCAGCTCAAAAATGAGTGAGCCCAGAACCAAACCCAGCACCCTCCCAACCCCAGCCTGGCACTAACCCACCACATCACATGGCCAGCTCAGCAGCCCACCACTTCACTACACCCAACAAACCCTCCTTCTCCTTCCACCTGTTGCATGGCATGGTCCCTCCCACCCCACCCTGCATGAATATATACATAGTGACATCCTGTCGCTATAGTCACTGCACCCTCTATCTGGTTGCCCTCCCTGCCAGATAGCCCTGTGGAAAAGCAGCATGATTGAGTCACCCTTTT
Organism: Neoceratodus forsteri; assembly: GCA_016271365.2. NCBI lineage: Eukaryota > Metazoa > Chordata > Ceratodontiformes > Ceratodontidae > Neoceratodus > Neoceratodus forsteri. The sequence goes on from CM057455.1 coordinate 708,208,913, forward strand.
TGAAAGCGCTCAATCATGGTCACTTTATACAAGGAATACCCAAAAAAGGATTTGGCCCCATATGTAAAAGGATTATTTTTTATATGGGCCAAATTATTTTTTCATTCCAAGCAGTTATCCAGAAGACTGTGCTGAGCAGGTTCAGAACTGAAATTTTTAAATGTAATAACCAAATCTGAACATCCGACTGAAAAAAAAAATTGGCATGTCAAGAGATCTACCCCCCCGAGGGTGTGAATGCAAAATTTTGTGCAAATCTGTTGAACAGTTGTGAAGATGATAAAGTACAAAAATTGACATTTAACAAAGAAACCCCTGCTCAACCCTAACTATAGTGGCACTACTGTGCCACTATAACTTATGTATATGTACTGTATATGTGTGTGTATTTGTGTGTGTGTGTATGTGTGTGTGTGTGTGTGTGTGTGTGTGTGTGTGTGTGTGTGTATATATATAATTACATATTATGACCAATCCAGTCCTTGAGCTATGCTCCACTCCTATGTATGATGACCTGTATATATCTGTCAGTTGAACTAGCTAGTCTAGAGTGTATAATCTGGAATGTGCTTACTACTATATGTTTCCCCTAGTGTCAAATGATGTATTTCCCACATATTTGTTTACTGTGACAAAAAACTGTACTGTCTTTGCCATGTCTCCTTGACTGTTGTTCCTCATGTTGTATTCTCCCGGGTCGTTCCTGAAAATAGGCATAATACTTGTCTAGTGTACTTACCCGGTAAACAAAAGTTAAATAAATAAATAAACACCATAGCTAGGGTTGAGTAGCACTTTTAAGGTTAAAGGGTCAAACTTTGCATTTTAATAACTTTGCCACTGTTCAAAGGATTTGCCTGAAATTTGAAATGCTTGATCAAAAACCATACATCTTGGGATCTGCCAACTTTCGTACTGGTCGGATATACGGCTGTGGAGCTATAAAGTTAGATCTGCACACGCATTTACACTTTATGGTGAATTCTTTGCTCACACCTACAGATTGCATGGTTTGCGCGACCGGTCCAAAAACTTCAGGGAACATGCAGCCCATGGGGGTGCCCACTGTGCATTTTGAAGATTTCATGAAAAAATATTAAATGGTTCAAAAGTTATTCAAAAAATAAGTTCCTATTATAAGTCAATGGGAAAAGTTAACAAAAAGTTTGAAAGTGTCGCAAATGCAGTGTTTACTTTCGCAAATGGCCCTTTTACTTTCTCAAATCTGCCATTTTGTTTTCAGTTAGCGATCAGAAAAATGCTTGCCATTTAAATCTGAGACCCTCTAGCAAGCTAATTCTTTCTGTATTAACCTAGTCGGACCCTGAGGATGCTAGGCAGGTCTTTATTTTGGGGTAAAACATCCCAGAAATTTGTTTTTCAAATTTCTGGAAAAAGTACTTTTGCAAAGTAGTGTCGCACCTGCGACACAGTTGAATGAATTTGCGAAAGCTTTCACAAACTTCGACAGTACTTTTTCAGACTATGGCCAAAATGACACTGGTTCTTTGCCACTGTATTGCTAAAGAACTGTTTGGTCTTTTGGCTTGCAATTTGGAGGGTAGGCAGCCAACATCTCACAGATATGCCTTTTGGTGGTTTGGTGACAAAATATTGCATGGCTGCCAAGTTACGGTACTCCAAAGATGGTGTTTTTTCCCACAGACTAACATGGTGGTGTACTCCGAGCCTTTTGGGGCTTGTATCTCAAAAACGATGCGAATACAGATTTTTTGCAGTGAGTTGCATAGCCCTATGGGCTGTGTAACAACAAAAATCTAGCCAGGAAAATCACGATTTTTGTGAAATGTAAATTTTTTTTCTACATGGTGCAGTTGCTGAGATATTATCAATTAAGTACTTCCAAAGCTCGTTTTAAGCTTCAATGCTCATTGCAAAGCATACATTCTTTCTGTTTCTCTATGCAGTTGTTTTGGCAACAACATGGTATGCACTTCCGTTAACTGTTGCAGTTACTGTTTCCACTTGCATTTATGTCCCTGTTTGCGATGCCATTCTGATGAACGACACCATGTGTGTTACCCTTTGTGATGTCATTTGCGCTTGCATTTTCGTTACCGTTACCATTTGCATTTTCAATTTCGTTACTGTGCCTGTGTGCATTTTGGTTTGCGTTTCCATACACCCTTCTGTTCCCATTTCCATTTCTGTTTCCTTTGGTGTCATTCTTCATGTTAACTTTACCATTTGCATTTACAATTGCAGTACCGTGCCTGTGCGCATTATGGTTTGCGTTTATGTGTGCACTTGCATTCGTGTTTCTGTTTCTGTTCCCTTTCACGTTCTTTTTGCTGTGACCCTTAAAATTTCCATTTAAAATACCGCTGCCATCACTGTTCATGTTACCAGATGTGTTTCCATACGTGCTTCAATGTCTGTTTGCGTCACTGTTCACTTTGGCGTGACTTCACCCCTTGCATTTCTATTAATGTTTCCTTTACAATTTACGTTTGTGTTACCACGTGCACCACTGTTGGTGCTTCTGTTTGCATTGCTGTTCCTGTTACTATGTCACCAAAGGGCTCCGCGCTCCTGCCGCCGCATTACATTCACTATTTCTCATCATCATTCTCAAAAAGAAGGTAAATTAGAGGCAAAAAACTCCATTTAATGCATCAGTTAGGGTTGTTCCACAGTGACAAAAGTGAGGAAATTCAGTGTTAGGGTTGAAAGCCCCATTTGGACCCCTCCAGCCCACCCCGCAACCAGCATCGGGGTGCTCACTGGGGTCGTCGCTTCTAACTCTCACCCCATTCTCCTATTCCTCAGCTTCTTTACACATGTGATGGGGTGAGAGTTAGGGCTGATGACCCCAATGTGCACCCTGATGCCAGTTGGAGGTGGGCTGAGGGGTCCAAAGGGGGCTTTCAACCCTAACACCAAATTTTCTCACTTTTGTCGCTGTGGAACAACCCTAACTGATGTACTAAATGGAGTTTTTTGCTATATATATGTGTGTGTGTATATATATATATATATATATATACACATATATATATATATATACACACACACACACATATGCATATTTACATATGTATATATATAAATTGCAAAAAAACTTCATTAATGCATTAGTTAGGGGTAAACCAACAAAAGTATGGAAATGTGGCATTAGGGTTTCCAATCCTAACATCACATTCCCCACCCTGCACTGACCCACAGGTGGAGGGCTGTCTTGGGGCTGTCAACCTTAATGTTCACCCTATTCCATTAGAAAATAAAGTGACATGGTTACAGCATAGGAGAATGAGGTGAGCATTAGGGTTGATGGCCCCAAGACAACCCCCCCCCACTTGTGAATCTGTGCAGGGTGGGGAATGGGGAGTTAGAGTTAGAAATCCTAATGCCACATTTCCCTACTTTTTTGGTTTAACCCTAACTAATGCATTAAAGATGTTTTTGCAATTTATGTGCTTACTTTTTGAGATAGTGTAATAGTATCCTTATTTTACTGTGGGAGCACAGGGTCCTATCTTTGCATAGATCAATCAATCAATCTAGACTTTATTCATGTAGTGTCTTTCAAAATCAAAGTACTGTACACAGTATAAACCAAAAATATATTAAAACAAACAGTAGTATAAATTGTTTAAAAGCAGTCTGGGAACCTGGCCAAGTGGCACTGAGGGCAGAGGTGCTGGACACCTTACTCGCTTCATGCCAATGACCCATGTTCAGGAATGGACACAGGATGCCAGGGGTTGGCAGGGAGGAGAAGGCTTGAGCATCCCTAGGACTGCTCCCCATCTCTGGGGATAGGGGATTGCAGTGCTCGTTGAATGCCTGCCACCTAGTGGAGGCTGGGAGGTAGTGTGTCAGCACTGGAGACTGTGAGCAAGAGTCTGCAGCAGGCGCTTGGTGGAGGTGTGCATGGGTGCATGCGCGCCGCTGCCGCCGGTGCCATTGCATGCCATGACCTTGGGGGAAGCAAGGAAAAGGAATAAAATGGGAGTCCTCTGCGAGGATGACGATGGTCCCACTCTGCAATGGCCTGGGAAGGCACATCCCCAAACACTAAATCTGGGCCAGTGGGTTGAGTCGCTCCCCACCCCCTGCCATGAAAGGTAAGTCATGGGGTCAAGGGGAGAGGTCTTATATCTGGTGCCTGAGTGGGGGATGTCAGATGCAGGCAGAGGTCTCTGGGGGGGAAATACATAACTGTAAAAAAATAAAAATAAAATCAGTCTGGGAAGGCTAAAGAAAATAAATATATTTTTAATATAGATTTAAAACTACTGATGGTCAGGCATTCTCTTAACCAACGAGGTATAGAACTCCACAGGGTTGGTGCTGCAAATGAAAAAGCACATGATCCAGAAGTTTTTAAATGAACCCTGAGAATCTCTAGCAATCCCTCATCGACGGATCGAAGAGGACGATTGGGGGAGTAGGGAGTCAGGAGATCTTTCAGGTAGTCGGGTCCCTGTTCATGTAGGGCTTTAGTAAATAAGTAAGTAAACTTTATTTTTTAAGTGCCTTTCAAATATCAAGGTGCTGTACAATAAAATAAATCAAATAAACAATCAGATGAAACATACAGTTAAAATTTTAAAAACCTTCAGAAAAAGCCTTATAAAACAAATAAGTCTTAAGCTCTGATTTAAAACTCGAGACGGTCAGGCATTCTTTTATCCAACATGGTAGAGAATTCCACAGGGTAGTGGCAGCGTAGGAAAAGCATGTACCCCAGATGTTTTTAACCGAACCCTGGGACTCTCCAGTAATCCCTCGTCGGCGGATCAGAGTGAGAGGGAGTGGCAGTAGGGAGTAAGGAGATCTTGTAGCTACTGGAGTCCCTGTTCATGTAGGGCTTTATAGGTCAGTAATCTGACCTTAAAGGTGATTCGCCACTGTACCAGCAGCCAGTGCAGTTCACACAGCACAGGCGTAATATGACTAGCCCTAGATGTCCCAGTCAAAAGCCTAGCCGCTGCATTCTGCACTAGCTGCAAGTGATGGATATCAACCCCAGGAAGCCCTAGGTAAAAGGCATTGTAGTAATCAAGGCAGGTGGTTAAGAAGGCGTGGACCAATGTAGGAAGGTCAGCCAGAGGAAACAGGTGTTTCACCAGGTAATATTCCTAAAACGGTAAAGAGGAAGATTTGACAATGGCAGACACCTGTGATTTCAGGATCAAGCCGTCATCAAAAATAACACCCAGGTTACGCACCCAATCTGAGGTTAAGAGCTGGACACCATTGAGACATAGGCCTGAGGGAAGCCCAGCCCTAAAACCTGCCTCAGGGTGACCCAGGTCGACAACTAACACCTCAGTCTTATCTGGATTTAACCTCAGCCAGCTAGTGCTCATCCAATCTCTGATTTCAGCTAGACAGTTGTTAAGCACAGAGATCACATCATCCTGTCTGGGAGTAAAGGACATATACAGTTGGGTATCATCTGCATAGCAGTGAAAACCCAAACTGTATCACCTGATGATATTGCCTAATACACAGCATATACACTGCGAACAACATGGGTGCCAGTATGGAGCCCTGCAGCACCCCACAGGACAGGGAGAGGGTATCAGAGGAATAAATTCCAGTGACAACCCTCTGTGTTCTGCCCATAAGGAAAGATCAAAACCAACATAAGACTGTACCTGACAGTCCACAAAGAGTCCGCAGGCACTCCAATAGCACATCATGGTGCACAGTGTCAAATGCTTCTGAATGATCGAGAAGAACTAGGATAGTATGGGCATTTCAATCTCTCACCATCAGGAGATCATTTAAAACCCGGACCAGGGCAGTCTTGGTGCTATGTCTTTTCCTAAACCCAGACTGGAGAACATTGTGGGTTGTAAGGTGGTCATCCAGCTGCAACACAATGACCTTCTCAATAACCTTACCCACAAAGGGAAGATTAGAGACAGGTCTATAGTTAGCTAGACAGTCTGGATCCAAGGAGGATTTTTTAAGGAGTGGTCAAATGACTGCCTCCTTCAAGGGATCAGGAAAGACCCCCTATTCCAAGGAACTCCAGTCAATTTCAACAAGAATTGGGCAGATAACATCTACACAACCTACCAATAGTGGTGTAGGGCCCAGATCCAAACTACAGTTGGTTGGTCACAAAGTCTGGACAATCCTCACAATGTCCATGAATTCCGGATGACTAAAGTCTAACCAGGTATGATGGGTGCTCGCCACCTCCCACCGATCTCCACAACCCCTTATAGAAAGAGTTGGGCCTATACTCAACTTGATGCTGGCAATCTTGTCTGCAAAGAACCGAGTAAGCTCATCACACTTCATTTGTGAAAAATTTCTTCCATACTGAAGACAGACTGGATTGACAGTCTGTCCACAGTCCTGAAAAGCTGAGCAGGTCGATTCCATGCAGCAGCAATCTCCCCTGACCGGAATTCTGCCTTCTTGATTGCTGATTGGTGGGCCTTATAATGGTCCATCAACCTAAGCCTGTCAGCATCCAGGCCAGATTTCTGCCAAACTCTCTTAGCCTTCACCCCACTCTCCTCAACTCCTTCAAGGACCCATCAAACCAAGGGGTCCTTGTGCACAGAGTGAGTGGGCGAACATGAACAGGAGCAATTAAGTCCAGGGCATCACCCACCACCTTATTATAAGCAGATATGCGATCCCCTGGACTCCTGCATTCACTTGATAGACCCGATAGGTCCAGCGCCACTCATAGGCCCTCTGGGGTAACTCCTCTCAAAGGGTGATACTGGACAATCTGCATGGGGCAGACCTAATTAGGGGTGCCCGAAGCTGAATCTTATGGTGTGATGGTCTGACCAACTGATTGGTTCCACCACCAGTTCAGTGACCTCAATCCCCAGGAGGAACACAAGATCCAGGGAGTGACCCCCTATATGGGTAGCAGAGGTAACCACCTGTTACGTTATGCCCAGCATTGTCATAAGCTGGAGGAGATTATTTCCAAATTGCGAGAATTCATTGTTGATCCAAGCATTCAAGTAACCCAGAATTAACCATCTGGGTTACTCCAAAGCCACATTGACAATGAAGTCCACAAACTCCTTCAGGAATTCTCCACCATCACCAGGTGGACGGTAGATGAGGAGTAATCTGAACCCTACACCTGCTTCCAGAATACGCTCAAAGGATCGAGTGCACCCCACTGGCATATCCACAAGGCTCAGCTCTGTTTTAAATATAATGGCTACACCCCCAACCCTATGATCCAATCTTGGGCAATGTATCACCAAGAACCCGGCTGGAACAGCAGATGCCAAAATAGGGCCTGCATTCTCATCCAGCCAGGTCTCGGTGATGCATGTCAGATCAGATGTTCCAACAAGATCAGCTATAATAGCCATCTTTTTCCTAATCGATCTGGCATTACACAACACTGCCTTAGTTGGATGGGTCATCAAGGAAGATCCCAGCATGTGCTCACTATTTGTGGAGCACTTAGATGTGGGAATCAGGCAGAGAGAACCCCTTTCCTGAACCCATTTTGCCTCGGGGCATCTCCTAGTCCCCACAACCATTATCCACCCACCCCTCTCCATTCTCCCTCCATCCCCAGGTCTCATCCCCTCAACTGTCTCCTCACTATCCCCAGAGCTCGACATCTCTTATAAACCTCAACTGATAATGGGGGATAGTCAAAGGGGTGTAGATCCTTGAACATAATGGGAGAATAATGCCTGCCTGTCTTAATACCCTCCAAACACATCTTAAATTAATAATTAATAAATACAACCAAAAATGTTCCAACCACAATAATTCCACACAACAATTTCCACCAACACACATACACACTCACCTACAGTGTGGTGTCTCTCACACAACCCCACCAAAGGTCCAGTCAAACATTACATTCACATCAATCATCTATTTTACAAACAATACAAAAATACTAACCCCCATACATCAATATAACCCAAACAGCCAGTTAAAATAACAATTTATTTAAAACACCAATTCAAATTTAAATCCTGCAAAAGTTTCCCATTCTTATACAGTCCACATGAATCCTCTCACAGTTCCCAATTATAAATTGCTTATTTTCCCTTTCAATTCAGTAACAGTAGGTAAAGATAAGCAAGCCTACCTTATAGGTGATCTGCCACTGAACCAGCAGCCAGTGCAATCCGCACAGCACAGGAATAATGTACTTGGTCCTGGAAGTACCAGTCAACAGCCTGGCTACAGCATTCTGCACTAGCTGCAAGTGGCGGATATCAACCCTAGACAGCCCTAGGTAGAGGGTATTGCAGTAGTCAATGAAGGCATAGACCAGTGTTGGAAGGTCACCCGGTGGAACGAGGTGTTTCACCTGGGCAATATTCCTCAGATGGTAAAATGAGGATTTAACCACAGCTGACACCTGAGATTTCAGGGTCAGACTGTCATTAAAAATAACACCCAGGTTACACACCTGATCTGAGGTAGTGAGGTGAGATGCATATATGTATCTAGCTATGGAAGCATAGGGACATCTGTCCCCTGCTCTTTCAGTTATAGGGCAGCAGGTCACCAAATTATCACCATAGCCATGGTATTACCCCACCTCATGTACCCAGTGCAGAAACTTTTTCAATCCCCACCAAAACATAACTTTGCACAAGCGCAGTGCCAGTCCACAGCACAGGTGAAAGAACTAATTTTTGACAAGATTTGGAAAATGAAAGCTATGACATACATGAGGTGCTGTAATAAGAAGCCTATGTTGAAAATGTGGGCTCAAAATATGTAATATTAAACAAAGGGTGGGGCTCAATACCACTAACCACCAATTAAAAAAACATGAATTGGATGGTGGGGGGGGTACCACTAGACACCAAGGATAAAGTCGGGAGCCATGGAAGCCCCAAAAAATGGGAGAGGGAATATAAGAATTAATTATATATATATATAGCATATATATATATATATATATATATATATATATATATGTATATAATTTATATATACACATATATAAATATATATATATATATATATATATATCTACATACAGAGTATATATATATATATTGTGGTAGCACAGTAGTGCTACCATAGTTAGGGTTGAGGAGCCATTTCTATGTTAAACCCCAAAACTATGCACCTTAATAACTTTGCAACTGTTTGATGGATTTTCCTGAAATTTGGAATACATGATCAAGAACCATAGGCCTTGGGATCTTCCAAGTTTTGTACTGGTCAGATATACGGCTACGGAGTTATTAAGCATGATCTGTGCACGCGTTTACGCTTTTTCTGGAATTCTATGATCGCGCCTACAGGTCGTATGGTTTGTGCGACCAGCCTGAAATCTTCAGGAAAAGTGCGGCCAGGGTCCCCAATGTGCCTTTTGAAGATTTGGTGAAAAAATATTAAACGGTTCAAAAGTTATTCAAAAAACAGTTTCCCATTATAAGTCAATGGGAAAAGTTAACAAAAAGTTCGACAGTGTCGCAAATGCATTTTTACTTTCGCAAATGGGCCTGTTACTTTCGCAAATCGGCCATTTTGTTTTCAGTTGGTGATCAGAAAAATGGTTGGCATTTAAATTTGAGACCCTCTAGCAACGTAATTCTTTTTGTATTCACCTAGTCGGGCCCTGAGGATGCTTGCCATGTCTTTATTTTGTGTTAAAACACCACAGAAATATGTTTTTCAAATTTCTGGAAAAAGTACTTTCGCAAATTACTTTCATGCTCACGAAAGTGTTGAACTTTTCGTGCGAAAGCTTTCGCAAATTTCGACAGTAGTTTTCCATCTGTGGGAAAGTGACAGTGATTCTTTGGCACTGCGCTGCAAAAGAACCGTTGGGAGTTTTGGGCTGAAATTTGGAGGGAACGGAGCTAACATCTCACAGATGTGTCTTTCAGTGGTTTGGTGAAAAAATATTACACAGCTGCAAAGTTACGGCACTCCAAAGTTAATGCTTTTTCCCATAGGATAACATTACAGCGCCTAATGTATTACAGAAATCCTTTTGATCCGTGCTGCAAAATAACGGTTTGGTCTTTTTTGCTGAAATTTGGAGGGAAGACAGCCAAGAGCCCACAGATGTGCCTTTCAGTGGTTTGGTGAAAAAATATTACAGGGAGACAAAGTTATGGCTCTCTGAACTTCTCTTTTTTTCCCATAGGATAACATTACGGCGTTCGCCGTGCCTTTCAGGGCCCATATCTCAGAAACGGTGCGAGATACAGACTTTTCGTCGGAAAAATTCTGAGCCCCCTAAGGGGGGCTGAGGGGGTCAAGTACCAACTTAGCCAGGACAGTTGTAAATAATATGACTTTAAATTTTTTTTTCTACGTCGTATGGTTCCTGAGATATAACATATTTAGTATTCCAAGTTCTCATTTTGTGTGCCGATACTTATTATTATGCATACATTATTTGTACTCACTGTCTTTCTCTATGCGGGTTTAGGGAAAACCAGCCTGTGCACTACATTACTGTTACTGTTGCCCTTTCCGCCATGATTACGCATCCGCTTCACTTACCTGCTGATGTCTGCACCACCATGTGCGTATCCTTTATGCTTTCATTCAAGGCCATGCTTCTGTTATTTTTGCCATTTCTGTCTACAGTACTGTTTATCTTTCTGTTTCACTTTACGTCACCATGCCCATTGACATTTCTGTTTGCAGGCACCATGTTACTCTGTGACAACAGATCACGTGGCAGACCGTTCCGGGGTATGCCACCATGTGCGTTACCCTTTCTGTTCTCATTTGCGCTTGTGTTACCATGTGGGCCACTGTTAGCATTTCTGTTTGCATTGCTGTCCCTGTTAGTATGCCACAAGACATCATGTGGCGGGAGCTTTCTTGTTGTCATTCTCAAAAAGAAGGGCAATTAGAGGCAAAAAACTCCATTTAATGCATTAGTTAGGGTTGTTCCACAGCGACAAAAGTGAGGAAATTCGCTGTTAGGGTTGAAAACCCTTGGACCCCTGCCCACCCCCAACTGGCACTGGGGTCTGCATTGGGATCGTGGGACCTAACCTGCGCTCCTGCTGCTGCATTACATTCACTATTTCTGTTATCATTCTCAAAATGAAGGGCAATTAGAGGCAAAATACTCCATTTAATGCATTAGTTAGGTTGTTCCACAGCACAAAAGTAGAAATTCGCTGTTAGGGTTGAAAACCCCTTGAACCCCCGCCCACCCCGAACCGGTACTGGGGTGTGCATTGGGATCGTGGGTCCTAACCCTCACCCCATTCTCCTATACTTCTGTTGTTTAAGAAACCAGCCTGTGCGCTTACATTAATGTTACTGTTGCCCTTTCTGCTTGCAGTTCCGCACTCGCTTAATCCTTCCATTGATGTCTGTGCCACCATGTGTGTTATCCTTTGCATTTTCATTTGTGCTATGCTTCTTGTTATTTTTGCCATTTGTGTCTACCATACTGTTTCTCTTTCTGTTTCACTTTGCGTCACCATGCCCATTGATATTTCCATTGACAGGCACCATGTTACTGTGTGACAAGACATCACGCGGTACAACGTTCCCGTCTACTCCATCGTGTTTGTTACCCTTTCTGTTCTCATTTGTGGTTGCGTTACCTTGTGCACTACTGTTAGTGCTTCTGTTTGCTTTGCTGTTCCTGTTAGTATGCCATAAGACATCATGTGGTGGGAGTGCGGGGCTCCTGGCACTGCATTACATTCACTATTTCTCATTATCATTCTCAAAAAGAAGGGAAATTAGAGGCTAAAAACTCTGTTTAATGCATTAGTTAGGGTTGTTCCACAGTGACAAAAATGAGGAAATCTGCTGTCACGGTTAAAAACCACCCTTTGACCCCCGTGCCCACCCCCCCAACTGGCATTGGGGTGCGCATTGGGATCGTGTGTTCTAACTCTCACCTCATTCTCCTATACTTTTGCTGCTTTACACACGTGATGGGGTGAGAGTTACGTCTAACGACAACCAATGTGCATCCTGGTCTTAAACCTTGTTCAGTAAATGGTTTACCTCATCATGTATGTCAATAAAAGATTAACATAAGGCTGTTAGGATGTTTGGAGGAATTACAAACCTCCATTTAACACATCACGTGGCAGATCGTTGTTATCTGTGTCACTGTGTGCGTTGCCATTTATGCTCTCATTTTCACTTCTGTTACCATATGTGCCACTGTTAGCGCTTCTGTTTGCATTGCTGTTGGTGTTAGTATGACACAAGACATCACCAGCAGGGTCGGGTAGGCAGTGGAGCAGCCAATGTCAGACAAAGTTAGGTAGTATATTGTAATTGTAGGTGTAGATGACCACACAGATATATTTGTAAACTGAAGCATACTGTATACCCTCAGCTTGTATATGTACAATTGTGTTCTATTTGATCTACTGTTTGCTTTCTGGGTCACCCCTGAAAAAGGGATGTCCAGGGACTTGCGGGCTATATGGTTATTTAAATTCAATTAAGCAATAATGCATGATGCAGGGTTATGTTAGTGGTCTGTTAATCACCTTTAAGGGGTGTACTGTGGCACGAGGTGTAGCCGAGTGGCATATGTCCGATAGGGTGATTAACTGACTATTATCATTGCCGTCAGTAATGCCTTATTGCTATTATAATAAAAATTTTTAAAACTGTTTAAAAGCTTGTTCAGGAAATGGTTAACCTCTGTATGTATGTAAATAAAAGATTTACAGAAGTCTGTTAGAATGTTTGCAGCCGGTCAGAAAGCTCAGTTTCTGAGACCCTTTTTATAATTTATTAATAAGGCATGCCAAGGGGTTATGTTAATGGTCTGTTAATCACGTTCTAGGGTGTGCTGTGGGACGAGGTGTGGACGAGTGGCACATGTCTCTACAGGGTGATTGACTGACCATTAACACAATTCTTGGGAGTGACTTATTGCTATAATAATGAAACATGTTTTTAAACAGTTTTAAACCTTGTTCAGTATATCGTTAACCTTCATGTATGGTAATAAAAGATTAACATAAGGTTGTTAGGATGTTTGTAGTCAATGAGAAACGTCCATTTGTCAGACTCTGAAGTACACAGTAGTGACTGAATGGTACATTTATAGTCACAGCTGTGACCTGTTAGGTGCTGATGTGTGGCACTTTGGTATAGTAATAATGACTGCATAGGCACAGGAAAAGTAAGTACATTGCTGAGTTTTTTACACTGTTAGAATTCTGTCAAATGTGACATGCAATGTCCACATCGTTGCATATGCTGTGATACTGATTGTATGTCATAGGTACCAAACAAATTGATGGAGGTATAGTTGTAGCAGTATTAGTTAACATTGATTTGTATGCTTAAGTCATAGACACTTATTTTTATGTCATAATGGTATTTAAAGTAAGTAGTCGACACAGGTGGTTATGGTTTGAAAAAATGTATTGCCAATTTGTCAAATGGAGAAAAGGTCCAATCAAGAGTGAAATTTAGTTAACAGAAGCAGTCTCACGATACAATCTTTGTATGTGTGCAATCATTGCTTGTCATATATGTAAATGTGTAAGAATAATAAGAACTGTATAATATGGATTGGAGTAAGTGTGTGATATTATAGGAAACTAATCAGGTGTTGTGTGTTTCTAGTTATTTTCAGTACTCACTACTCTTTACGTGAGGAAGTAGTTTCTGGCATTGACCTGGAATTCTAATAGTCAGGCTGAAGCTGTGGCTTCATTATATATTTACTATTGAATGTGAATGCAGTTTGTAAAAAATGTTACTTTTTTAAAATGGTTGTATGTTGTAATTATGTGTAGTGCATTACTTGTGGTATGTTAATAAGGCAATGTCAGTAGGTTGTGAAGTGTGATTACACACATGATAGCAAGTGTTTTGTTGTAATTGTGTGACTGCTAATGTGGATGTTCCTGGGGTGGGTGAAAAACCATATGCTGACTGTCTAAGTAGTACAGTATACCAAAAATTTTAGTTTTGTGACATTTGATTGGTATTATTTAATAATATGTCACTGACTAGGTGCAAATGGAAAATTCCCACCTGACCCCTCAATTGAGGCGATCATAAATATTGTCAGGAACAGGTATGCAGTTTGTTGTGATCAGTAACAGTGTCTGATTTACAATTGTCAATATTTTTTACATACGTTAGAATTACTTATGTGACAAGTTTAAAAAAATAATATTTTTACATGAACAAATGACATATTATCAATTCTTACATAGGCTTCTATGTAAATTCTTAACTTGTAAATACTAAAACTGTGCATGGAATGCATTTTTTAACAAACTTATGGTTAATTAAATGTAGTTACTATAGTGCTGAATAATATGTAAAACATTCACTTGTCTTTAGTGCCTACACTATATTTTTAGTACAGGTATCAAACTAGTTATTAACAATGTACACCTGAATACAAATGTTTATATTATGTACAAGTAATTGCAAACACATGTAAAAGTCAGTAAATGAGATTCTGCAATTGTTCTTATTTACAGTTGTGTAATTCAGCTTCTTGCATTATCAATAAAGGTAGTTATTTTACATATGTACAATATGTACGATGAAAGCGTGATAGTTCTACACTGTTGCATGGTGACCAATGATGTTCTCTATATGTCAAGAGTCAATAGACAAATTGAAGTGTTGATAGCAACTTGTGACAGAGTGGAATGTTTGCTGAATGTTAGATGTAGCTCAGTTATTTCGATAATAACTGAGAAGTTCTCTTTGTTTGCAAAGAGTAAGAGGTTATAAGTCATATCAATTTGCCGTTATATATGAGTTGATACATGGATGCTTAAAGATAGTACAGAGGAGGAGCGCAGTAAGTCCTCAGTTCTAGATGTACAATCTTTGATACATATGTAATCATGGTTTCTCTAGTGACTGTGAATATTGTTGGCGCCGATGGTACCACTACAACAACTTTCATGTAGTCACTGATCCATACAAGATTTACATGTACACTGTATGGAATGTCTCTGCCAGAATTGCATTTTGTTGAAATTGTATGGTTTGTTTAGAGTCTATACATTATACAACATTGTAATGAGGTATGAATGTTTTAGGACAAAGTAGTCATGTTTTAAATGGAACATGTTTTGTCCTATTCTTCTGAAATATGAAGGTTATCATAATTGTTCAATATTAGAAGATCAAATGGAAGTGTTGGTAGACAACTTGAGACAGAGTGGAATGTTTGTTGAATGTTAGTAGTTGCTTAGTTATTTATGATGATAACTGAGAACTTCTCTGTTTTGCAAAGAGTAACAGTTTATAACTCATATAAATTTGTTGTTATGCATGAGTTGATACATGGATAATTAAAATATGTACAGAGGAGGAGAGCAGTAAGGCTTCAGTTTTAGATGTACAATCTTTGATAGACATGTAATCATAGTTTCCTAGTGATGCAGAATATTGTTGGCCGATTGAAGCCACTACAACAATTTTCATGTAGTCACTGATCACACAAGATCTTACATGTTACAGTGTATTAATGTCTCTGTTAGAATACCATTTTTTGCAATTGTATGGTTTATTTACAGTCGTAGATTATACAACATTGTTATGAGGCATGAATGTTTTTTGACAAAGTAGTCATTTTTAAATGCAACGTGTTTTGTCCTATTCTTCTGAAATATGAAGGTTGTCATAATTCTTCAATATTAGAAGATATGCATTTTTCAAGTGTCATGGCAGTCTCTGTTTAAAACTGCTTGTAGAGTCGTCACTCTCTAACCATCAGTTCTGCACCTTAGTAACGAGGTGTAATGCCCAGAATGCATGGATTGACCATGGTGATAGATTATACTGTGAGTGTCAAACACTGATTGGTTGAAGACTATTCTACTAGCTGTAATCTGTGATAGGAGTATCAACTCTGAGCCCGTTGGGGTCAAATCTGTGCAACATAAGCAACAGATAATGAGACGAACTCCTGAGACTTATGGACTGAGTGCATCTGCCTCCACACCTTCCATAGGCATGACTACATTCAGCATTGGTGAATAGCTGTCGAAATTTGACACTTTTGGTTTGAGGACAAGAGAGTAATCCACAGCATGTCTTGTGGTTTTACGCGGATTGCCACATAAAACACATACATATTTTGTAACATATGTTACTGTGAAGTACTGCCGCATTGGGGTGCTGTCTTCATCCAGGTTGTTTATGACAGCCATCATAAACCAGTAGTGTCTTGCTGTATGTCTGCAGCAAACGTACTACATCCAGCATATGTAGCTAACACCTGTCGTAGTGGTGTTAGTGACTGTACATTGTTAGAGTGGTCAGAAGTCATGTTGATAATCTGCTTCAAAGCGTTTGATAGGGGATTGTATTGTGAAGCAGATATTGCCTGCACAAACTGCGGCATGTGTAGAAAAACTTGCATAGCTGAGTTAGCATAGCAGTTTACTCTACTGCTGTTGTCAAAGACTGGTACAGCAGTTACACCAACTGATTTCTGACGAATTGCTGGTTGTGAATGTTTACTTGAAGTTGTGGCCTTTGCTGCACTCTTTTTTGCTGAATCACTTTTGGAAGCTTGCTGCTGTTTGTTGCTACCTCTAGCTGTGACTGAATTGTGTGAGACAGACAGATATGTAGGCAGTGGTATTAAAGACATTTTGTGGCTGATGTGAGTACGTAACCTGTTGTACTCAAGAATACATAGCTTGTCAGCTTGTATTTTCTGAGGTGCTATACTAATGATGTGCAATCCAGAAAGACCACGACACGTGAAAGTGCGACGTAGCTCATGCCATCCTTGAAAATGTCTGTACCTATATCTACCATTGCTGAATCCAAACTCAATCCCTGAGATTTGTGAATGGAGACAGCATATACAACACATAATGGAACTGTTTTCTGTTTACATAGACATCCTTGAAAACCTGGAATTTAGCTTGAGTTCGATCTATGTGTACAGACTGCTGCGTGTTGTCAAAGTGCACTACAAGTGTCTCAATATATGTCTTCTGGACATTGTAGACAAAGTCAATGATGTTTCCCATGCACCGTTTACCATACCTTGTTCTACATCTAGATTAGCGCAGCATGATATGCATTCTTACAAACTGTGAGAACAGCTTCTGAGCCAGCTGTTTGTGAACATCTGACTTCAGTTCACTTAGTCATTCAGTCATCTTACCTACTAGCTTTTGACTAAGAATAACGCCATCAACTGTATCAACTGCATGCAGAGTTACAATCTCTTGGTTTTCTCTCTCAGCATTAGATTGTTGAATTCAGTGCATTTCTTTAGTCATGGCATAAGACACACTATGTGTCTGCCAGTAGAGTATATATTGCTGAAGACATTACATGCTGTTTCTATGCATGTACTATGTACTATGATTTTTCGATCATTTAACATACAAACATGTTCTGTGATAGAGAACCTGTAATGAGCTTCATCTAAAAGTGATTTGTAAGCTAGATCACCACTTTGGTGCATGTTCTCAGACAACTCAACATAGGTAAATAATTCCCATATGTTATAGCCTGCAAAGCAACCAAGGATATTCTTAGCTTGCTTGGCAGTCAGAGTTGTAAATACATGCTCTGCATTGACTGGTGCAAGTTGTAAAAGGTCTCCCAACACAAGTATACTTTTGCCACAAAATGGCACTCCATCGTCAGTACCTAAGATCTGCTGTAGACGTAGATGAATACAGGCAAGCATGACATTGGAGACCATGCTGATTTTGTCAACGATTAGTAACTGCATCTTTGTGAACATGGAACGGAGCTGAGATGCAACCTCAAATGACAGTTTACGATACTCTCCAGTTCTCCCATGTTCGACTGGCAACATGAAGAGATGGTGTAATGTTACTCCACCAATGTTATATGCTGCTAGTCCTGTGGGAGCAGTTACAGCAACAGACATTGAAGAGCCTGTCACACTCCGTACTTCTGCAGTGATGGCTTCAATCAGGAAACTCTTTCCTGTGCAGCTGAACCGCTAACAAACATTAGTAGTGGCTTGCAGTGAGTGCAGTCACATTGTTTTGTTTCATGTAGTATGCCATGTTGGACAGCTTCAACTACTTGAGAGTGAACTGTATGCTGCAGCTGATTTAGACTTTCTCTTAAGTCAGCCAAGTGACCATAGAGTGTGTGCCATGTTGCATAGCTGTCTCAATTTCTGACATTAACACTTCTGGGGCATTTAGGGCAGGGGTCACCTAGAACAGCTTGTCCTTCTGGATCAAGGTTGTCTTGTGAACTAACTGGAGTGTCTTCCTGAAGTTGCTTCTCTGCCTTCTCAAGTTGTTCTTTCTCAGCTTTAGTCTTCGTATATATGTCTGTGAGTACTCAGTTTGGAAATTCTCGTAAGTGAGATTGAACTGGTCTTCGAATGTGTCAGATCACCTTTAATTCAGACTCACTCCTCCAGGGTCTAAATAGAATAGGAGAGCAAAGTAGTAATGTTCTGTGCTCTCTGATGTGCCTAGATGCGGTTGCAGTGATCTATAAGCCATGGCAGTGTCTCTTCACGAGACAGCCATCTAGTCCATTGACCTTGTAAATTTGGCGTGTTGAGTCAGGTGCTGCACCTGTCTTGTAGTCATACCACTTAGCCACCTCAAACAGACACATATCATTCATGTCGTTGTGTCTACGTGGGTAGTATGTGTCTATCAGGTTATTCTTCAAGATATGTTTTGAAGAAGGTGTATTGACAGCGAGCTCCTCAATTTCAGCATGAGGAATCAGTACACGCTTCCGTTTCTCTTTGTAGTTTACACTGAGGAAACGTACAGCGTCAGATTTCCCGTACAGATGTGTACCCATTAATCGGTCACTGGATTCGTAAGCTCCACATTCTCTGTGTGAGTCTTCAAACCCAATGACCACAGCTGAGATGTCAGGCTTTTGCTTGAAGTGGCAATCTCTTCCCAAAGATCTTGCAAGCTAAGTCGTTCATGTTTGGTTATGTACGAAGTGACGGTACCGAACCAGGGCCAGTGAGTTATCAGCCCAAACTGAACATCTATGTTTGCTTGCCACATTAGGAGAAGAGTTGGTTGTAGTCATTGATGTACACCTCTTTTTCATCTCTGGGTAACTCGTATACCCTCTTGGTTGATTTTGCCTTCAAGTGGTGTCGCATTGCTGAGAAAAGTTAATTCATGGCACCATTCTGACAAACTCGTCAGAAATCCAAGCGACATCGTGTGTACCAATTAGATTTATTCTTTACTACTCGCCAGCAATATTTTTGCAAATATGTCGCTGGAACTTTTGTACCAACTTCCATAGTGTAGGGACTGTCATACTTGTCTGGAATGTGACAAGTGATATATTTTGATGAATGATAGCACTTCTGCTTTCATGTTCACCAACGCGTGGCGCATCCTTGATCCACAATAGCATTATGGATATGAGGGGCACCTCGTGCTTGATATTCTGTCCTCCAAAAGTAATGTTCCACAATACCTAGAGGAGGATTGTCCTTTGACAAGATGAAAGTGAGAATGTTATGGAACCGCTTGTGAAAAGGTCTTGTGACAGACACAGGATCAAGTGAACACATTTCTCTGACAGTCATCAATGAGATGCCTTCGACATCAGAATTTGCCCACTTCAACAGTTCAATGAGTTCGTCCCAGGCATATTCAGCACAACTAAGTGTGACAAACCATGGCTGGCACACCATACTCTCGTAGCATTGTCATCACTTCAGTGTCTGCGATACCAATATTCTTTGGTGCCACGGAGACTTGAAAGTATGGAAGACAGATCACTTGCACATTTTTCATCTTTCTGCTTAATTTCTCTAAAATTGAGCAGCTGTTATTCCATCTAGTGGACTTGAGGACAATGGTATGTGCTATAGACGCCAGACAGAATGCTAAGTTCACTCTCCCAGAGAGAGATGGAACAGGTACTGTATGTATGTCTGAATTTGCCATCTTTGCTGAGGACACAGCTAGTGCGGTACTCAGCACCCTGTACCTACTTCTCTTTCATCTAAGACCACCTGACCCTTTTGGAAATAGGTCTGGGAAACAGCGTGCTTCTAGTGTGCCTCCCAAATGCTGACAGGCTCACCTTCCACCTGCTTCATTTGATAGAGATCAATGTTGTCCTAATGGATCTCTGCCATGTAGTGGGTGAATGTGTACTATTCATACATTGTCACTTGTCTGAGTACTGACTTTCTCAATGATTGGCTTATTTTTCTAATAGATCATGTTGCACAGAGAGGACTGGCCATCTGATCTATGTCAAGGTCTATAAAAGGAATTATTACTTTAAATAAGCAAAATACAAGCTTTGCTTTGCACATTGACAACATCTTGCCAGATGACCTTGGCCTTTGTAGGCACACCATTTACAAGAATTACCAAGCTATTTTCAGTTGAGATTGCTTGAACATTTTCCTGTAGAGAGTGGTAGATACATCACAGAACCCTTTAGAGATCTAACAGCTCTTTCTTGGAATGTTCCATGTCTTTGTGTTCAGGCGTAGAATCGTTTGGAATGGTTTCATTGTCTGAATTAGAATCGTTCAAACATATTCAATGTTGAAATATCACTTGGTAACTATATGTTTCCATGTTGTTTAGCATTGACCTTGCTGGCAAAGTGTTACTTCAGTTTTGAAAAACAGTGTTTGCATAGTAATAATGAAAGTCTTGTAAGTGAAAGTTTAGATTTCCAGCAGCAAGAATGCTGCTTGTAGGAACCACACATGTCATTGTATGGTGACAAGGTTTCAAGTTGACTGTGACTCTTGTTTCATGTAGCACAAACGGTTGCATGACACACATACAGAATCAAACTTCAGAGACTTTGCAACCTCAAACTTAGCAGTTTCCTTCCGTACTGTTTCAGAATGTCATTTCTAACACTGAAACAGATTTCTACTAGAGTGTTACACTGAAAATTAGTTGTTTCTGGTACAGAAGTAATGTGTTGCAGTTTTTAGGAAAAGTGATGGCACCCTGCATGTCACCTGACTGCATAAGTCATTTAAACAAGTTTACTGATGTACAGCTCGATGTACTTCTATATACTCTGTAGACAAAGTTTAGCATGCCTGTTTGATGCACTGCAAGCATCCACATGTTGTGAAAAATACTATCACAACACCATACCGAGACATGCAGAGTAGAGTGACCCATGAGTCCAGTATGTGGCGGATTTCACAATGGTCATTTTTGTAAACAGTTTATGTCTCTCTTTAGATCTGTTATTACAAATAGGTTAACAAAGTGTTCTAGTTTTTGAATAGCGATTGCCCTACGGTTGCAGTATCTTCATGACCATGTCAGGCAGTGCCGTTTATTGAAAAGTGTGTTGGATCACACGTCATTATCAGTATCCAATTGATTGTCATCAAATACTGGGACATTTTTGGTTGCGGACTCATCAATACTGAGCGTCTGTTCTTTTGTTAAGTAATGATAAGACTCTTCCCAGAAATATGCTTCTGAGTGCTGTGTGTGCAGCCACTGTCCTGTGTTATGACAGAAGTTGTCAACAGTCAAACAAGGATACTATTGAAGCCTTTTTATAGCATATCAGTTTCCTGAATTGTTCAAGCTAATATTATACATCTTGATGCCTCATCGTTGTAGGTACAAACAGTGCTCTGTTGACAAAAGTTCGTACTTTAAGATGTAAATTCATCAGAGAAAGGTGACTCTTGCTCTTTTTGTGGGTGTGCCGTAGCACAGCAGCGATAAGTCTTTCGATCTTAGCTTTACTTGCTAGTGATCGGAAATACTTTCTCTTTCTGAGTTGTAAATCACTGTTTTTGAGTTTCTGGTGTTGTTTTGAGCGTTTCTTGATGGTTACACTCAAAATAGTTGTGTTTCATCTCAGAGATCGACACAACATTTGTGATGGTATACATGTTTTCTTTTCTGTTAAGGAATTTCGTTTGGTTGTGCAGTGACTTGATGTAGGGGTCACTGTTGCAGTAAAGCTCTGTCGATGTTCATTTTTTGGTGTGCCTTTACTGTTTTGTTTGTTGCCCTTATACAACAGTGTAGTACTATTATACCGCTCTTTTGAGACACATCTACGTCTGTATTTAGTTGGCATATTTTGCTATTATGGTTGACAGTGACAGTAAGCAATCTTACAGAAGTATCAGGCACCTGTATGAGAGAGAAAAAAAAAGTTTTAGAATAGGCTTCAGTAAATGTATTATAACAGTGTGTATTGATAGAATTGTACGTTAAGTATGTTAACAATTTGGTAAAAACATAACTAAACAATAGTTTTTATGAATGTGCATTGCGCAGCTGCTACGTAATATCAGAAGTCATGCATTCTCAATATTTCTAGTCCACATTTGAATTTTTTCACATGTGTACTTATGTTAGGATAGGTGTAATTTTTTAAATGGATGGACTAAAATGTGTTTATACTCATGTAGCGTGTCATGGCATACAGTCAGTATGCTAATTTACTATATGGTAGACTCAAAACTTGAGAGTGATAGTGTTCATTACCAAATCTGTAACAATTAGTATGTTTACAATTAGAGAGAGAACATGCCACTATTACTGTTGTGTGACTGCCTACTACAGTTGCTACTATGTTGCACGTTATGATTAAATTACCGTTGCACATTATCAACATTGTGTTTTAGTACTCCTGTGTATCACTATTGGGCTGTTATTTTTTAACAACATGGAAAAAATGTTTTCTGCACATGTACTGTGCAATGCTGCTTGATTAGCGAAATAACTGTATGGGAAAAGTCACAAAATTACAGTGCCTGTGTTTATGAGACAGAGCGACTTAAAATGAATATGTCAAAAATTGGTGTGAGAATTGAAACATTTCTGATTTACAAGCTCATGATGCAGTTCAGATGTACACTTGTAAGTTTGTGTATTGTCATACTTTTCAGTTGAGAATTTACAATTTTGCTTTTAACACACAACCTTATAAGATAGTACAGATTGCATTTTCACATCTTGACAAAATTGTGTTTCTGGTTATGTGATGCGTTTTGGGTCAGTTGATGTGAGAAATTTATATAGTACATATAACAATCAGAGTGACACTGTTATGAGGAAGATCTTAAAATGACTATGTTTGAATTTTGGTGTGAAATTACAACAAACAACTGTTTCACAAGTCTACATTGCACAATTGTTATGCACGCTTGGAATGTTGTAAATGTTACATATCTGAAGTGCACTGAGTTCAAAGCAGCTATGCAGCACATAATGTGTTTATAATTGAAAATTTAGCTATTTTCCCATTAAATCTGAAATTGTGGCAATAAATAGACAGTCTTGGAAAATTGCTTTCGTGAGCATGAAACTTTCGCTAAAAATACTTCCGTGCATTCGAAAGTGTCGCAAATCTTACTTTCGTGCATTCGACAATATGGTCAAAAGTACTGTCAGAACTTGAACACTTTCTCAAATTTTACTGTCATGCTATCAAAAATGAACTCACAAGTGTACTTTTGTGCATCCGACAATAAATTAATGTAATTGATAGGAGTGCAAAAACATTCATTATCTAATCAGAGAAAACAGTCTGTTTGACTGACAGCTATATCTACCAATGTAATTTAAGATTTGTCAGGCCATTTCTGAGAACCAATCAGAGATGGACAACACTTAAGAAAAAGTAAACAGGAGCCATTTGCAATATTGCTGAGAGAGCAGTTTGAAACTGTAAGTACAGTCTATCTGCAAACGATTATTTCTGTATAAAAAAACATAACAACATGTAAATACTATTAATAAAAACTTTTGATGTTGAATCTCATAGTGTTATTTGTTATTGTTTAGCAGGCTATATTCTTAAAAAAATAGTTTAAAGTGAAATCATTTTTGTACTAACTTGTACAGATACAGCTGCAAATGGAGTAGATAGAAAGGTGCACGTGGAGTTCTATGAGAAAATGGAACCAATCAGACTTTTTCTGATGTTGTGATTGATTTAAAACCACCTATGAAAGGACACATTTTCAAAATTGTCAGTGGTTGCAGATTTTACAGGAACATAGGTCTAGTAATACTAGATACATCAGTTAGATTGTTAATGAAGAGAGCAGCAGGGAATGATTTTATTTGATTTGTGTGTTTTGTCTGAACCCACTAAAGCTAGCTTGAAATAAGGAGGAAACTATCAGTTTGATTTTCAGTGCTGTCTGGTCACTGCAGGGTGATACTGACTTTCTTTGTAGCTCTCATACAGTTCTGAGTTTTAAAACTTAGAATGGCAGTAAATAAAAAAGGATTTTGTGTGGATAGTTGGAATCAGTTACATAAGATGAGCAGCTAGGTTTGCAGTTCATAGTAATTTTGGAGGCACTGCAGCTTCCCTAGTTGCCTGTAAGATGGTTTGGTCGTGGTGGCATGAATGGGGAACATCTTATGCCAGCCATGGACAGACTTTGATACTCCTCTCCTCCTGACATACTGCTAATACATCTTGGAGGCAATGATTTGGGCTCAAACACTGGGTAGATTTAGTTGCAGAGCAAAATTGGACCTTGCTTCTATTATGTCTATGTTGCCTGCTTTATCATTTCCAGGTATTACAAGCGTAGAGTCTGAAGCAGAACATCATATGCATCGATTGCAGAGCTTGCAGAAAAGTAAATGTACAGATAACTGCTTTTTCTACGCCTGCCATGGAATGTATACTATCGTCAACCGAAATAAAATACTGTAATGATTGGCTATTCCTACCAGATGGTGTACATTTATAGCATGCTGTGATTACCATTTTCTGGGAGACCTTCCGAGATGGAATCCTCAAAGTCCTTTAAGATTGTCAGACTGTTTTAGAAATATTACAGTATACACAAAGGTTCTTTTTCAGAACCATATTAATGTGGTAAAAAAGATCAACTGCATGCATCACTCACACACATGGCACATATATGGGTTTGCTATATTAGGATGGTGGGGAAACACAATGCCTAATTTACTCTAGCTGCTAGTCAGTTCACAATGGTAGCTATGATGTTGTTGTCTCAACATTTTAAGCAATAGGTAAGATAAGGGTTTAGATTAACTGTCTGTTAATCACCTAGAGGAGTGTAATGTGGCAGAAGTGCGGCCAGTGCCATCCTGCCCTAGGGGTGATTAACTGACTAGTTATGTAACTCATGGGACTGCCTTATTGCTATTATAAAATGTTTTCGAAAAGAAAGTGTTAAAAGTATCCGTTGAATGTTTCCTGATTTGCAGGAGATTTTTAATAAAAGAGATCTTACCAGCGAACTTAGAATGCTGGTTCAAAATCAGAATGCATCATTAAACATTCAGCTGTACTAGAGGATGGAATGCTGACAGGAGCAATCCGTGTACCATGGTGATCAGGCTATACATGACAGGTATAACATGGATTAATGTAAGACTGAGATCCTAACAGCCAATAAGATTACAGCATTTCTGAGAAGCTTTTAATAATTGTATATAGTTTGAGTATGTTAAATGACTGTAGCATTGGTGTGGTCTTACAGTATTGTAGCTGTTACATTATGGTATGTGTACAACAACAATAAAACACAGTGGTGCTGTTCAATGTATATATTTCTTTACTGGTATGTCAGGAAATAGAGTTATTTTGAGATGTAGCAGATATGGGTAGTAATTAGTATATAAGCTACCATGAATGTACAACGGAGATTATCCCATACCATTTAACTTTCAATCGGTTTTGTTGTGTCTTCACATTTTATTAGAAACCTATATTTCTAGGTGTCTGCACAGTTGTGCAATGTGTGGTTCATCTGTATTCCAGCATCACTTTGTTATGGTGTGTGAACAGTTCAGTTTAGTAGACATGGATATATGATGGTGTATCCAATGTCATGTTCGATGCAGGACCCACCCCTGAGACTACTGGATTGTATGCTGGTGAAGACACCATGAGTATGGCAACTTGATTGTTATTACTGTTGAGGTGGCACAAAGATCCTTTCTAGGCCCTGCATAATGCTATTAGGGTAATATTCTGCTATATTGGACATAATATCTTTAATTTAATTAGTATTATATGGAATTCATTTAAGAATGATTTATATTGTTACACGATACTAATGTAGATATTTGTTTCTGTTTGTATTTCAGAACTAAACAATTCTAAACTGACAGAATGAGGCAGTGGACATGGCGAGACGTGTATGCACTGCTTGAGGCAGTCAGGCAGAGGAATCGAAGGTTTTGATGAGGTACAAATCAGAAACTGGATTCGATGTGGACGCATAAACAGCTATTTGTACATAGCTTTGAAAGTAAAGAATAAGAGTGTGGTACAGTTAAAGAAGATGTAGAGCTGTTAAGCCAGTTTTGAAACAACGTGAGGGGATACCGGGACAATGATATGTGCTGTACTACCTCACATCAGAGCTTAGGAAGCTGCTGGCAAACTCATCTGTGAAGTGCCTTACTCACCGTAAGTAAATCAACACAAACTTTTCATAATAGTTGTATATATTCAAATTTGTAAAAATAATTATATACTGCATGATTAAGCAACGAACATGAGGAGGATTATGTCAATGTTGTGTAAATCAGTGCTTATTGGTGTGATGTGGCATGAGCACAGCAGTACTATGCCCCACACGGTGATTAGAAGTGACCATTAATAAACACTCCAAGTGCCTTATTAGCATTATCATGTAATATTTTGTAAATAGTGTTGAACATTATTTTGTATGTGCTTAGTATCTACATATGTAATCCAAGATTGACATACAGCTAATAACGTGTTTGCTACTAATCAAAACCTGTATTTCTCAAACGTTTTTAAAATAGTTAATGCTATGTAAGGATGTACTATGAAAACATGTAACCTAATTCTTCCATTTATTTACTGTGCTGTGATTCACTCACAAACCAGAGCTTGCTAAGATAGCCAAAATACTTGAAAATACGAACATTTATACATATACGCACTTACTACTATGGTATGTTGGAGAACAATATATTTACTGTTTAGTTATTGCTGTAGTGGTATAAAACTGCAAGTCACATAATACTGTGTAATAAACAATCCCTCTCCTCATGAACGTGTCCCTGGTGGTCCAGTGGAAGGAAGATGGCCGATCACGTGTAGTAAGTGTAATAAACCCACCCTCCTCTCGAGCGTACCTGGTGGTTCAGTGGACGAATGCTCAATACACGACACAGACGCACAAATGTACATATCAATAGTGTTTGATGCCCATGGGTTACAGACCTGTGAATAATGGTGTGTGGGCCTCTGCACAGAAATATAGATTATTATTATAATATGCTTGACCATAATGCTTGTGGTCTGTATAATTCGACTTTCAATGTTATGTATGTAGTGGCTGATTTACCTGTTGCTTTATGAGTCTTTCAAAAACTGTACTGTGATTCATCTAACATAAACTTATTTTTTTTTTTGGTTCATGGTAGAACATCGGGCGTCCCCAGCTTCACATGAGGTAGTGCCAGCACAAGTCAAGCTGTGGAGGTGGTCAGTCGGAGACTGAAAGTGTCATTTTGATTGACTCAGCAGTAAGACTTTATTATCACGGAATTTGTTAGGCTGTTTACAAATAAAAGAGAGGTTTCTCATGACACAAAGGGTGAGATATTCAAATTGTACCATTAAGTACCATAAGCCATTGTGTTGTGCAAAATAAGCTGCACAACGCTGTGTCCGAGGCGACATTCAAAGGGTTACGCTGCAGGCAACTCCTGTTGAATATCACCCCCAGCACAGCCACTGTGCATGTGCAGTGGAGACTTAGCCACCGGAGGATTCACAAGTGGAGCATTCGCTTGCGGTGGCATAGTAGCATTGCGCCATCTTAAAGTCTAATGTTAAAACGACATGCAATAGGGGTATAATTCATGCAAGCTGCAGTGTGGGGTATTTGCGTATGATTATGGCGTGATTTGCATGGCATTACCATGTGGGTCCTGCCGATCCTGAAAATTGCGTGGTGCCTGACGAGGCTCGGCCATCGGGGAACAATGCCGCACCCGATCGTAGAAAAACAGTGTAGAATACCATGCAGCACCCTCATTGGGCCAATCATGGACATGGTTCAATTTCCTCCCAACAGCTCGATCGCGGGCAGAATGTGGCCCCCAGACGTATCCTGCTGACCAGTCAGGACGAGGTCCGATGCGCGGGTATGGTTTGGCAACCTCTCTGAACGCAGCCTGCCCACACCACCCACTCGCTAAGCTCACCACCCAGCTCCCCGGCAGCTGGTGGGTGCCAGCATCCCATGCCACCCCCATCACCCGCCAGCCTGACTGCCCAGTAGGGCTGCACAGCCATTGGTGCCAAGTACAGCCAATGGGTATGCAGCCCAGACAGTAATGACAGTTCAGATTTTGAATGAACAGATTGATTCACAGATCTGGACTGCGATGTACCACAATATCGGATGCATGCCCATTGAGAACAATCTACACAGTGGGTACAGCTAATAACCAGTCGATTGATAAACGCTGAGTAGGTGGGATGATGCTACGCTGCCTGAGAGGGGTGAGCGGGGCCGTTAGTGGGTAGGGTGGGGGACACTACCACCAGGGCTATTTTGGGGGAGTTATTAAGCTACCTTACAGATAGGCATTTCAGTCCACTGGACCACCAGGGATACGTTCAGGAAGAGGGTAGGTTATTTTACTGCCTGCAGTCCGGGCATTTTAGTCACTGGACCACGAGGGGATACATTTGGGTGGGTTATTTAACACCCCTGTGATCAGGCATTTTGGTCACTGGACCACCAGGGATACACATCCGGGAGGCCACAGTGCTGCCAGCGAGTCGCCTGGTGTTGGGGGAGTACACAATGCTTGCAGTCGGGCCACTGGGAGGGGTGGGAGGATTTTACAGTCAGGTGCCTGCAATCGGGCTGCAGGGGCACAGGGACTGGGTTGAGGGGGCCAGCACAGGTGGCAGCTACTGTGTTTCACCCTGCAATCCAGCAGCTCACCTGTGGGTGGCCACTGACAGAGCTTTTTTGCCTCCAAGTCTTGCGGAAAGACTTGGTTGAGGTTGTGGCTACAACTCTGCTGAACCTGGCTGAATATCAGACTCTGGGTTCATGCATGGTTCCTCCCCTCACTTGAACATGCCATTCATTTGCACTTGCGCTGTTGCTCAGCCTGTTTTCAGTGGCGCAACTGTCTTCTACTGAATATTAGAGATAGGCGGGTACATTGCACTTGCGCATGTGCAACTATTGCGTATGGTGCAACCATTTTGAATATCACCCAAAATACTTCAAAAGGTGTTATGCGAGTCTAGTAGATGTGCAGTGCCACCATGGCAGAAGATCCTGTACTACCATAACAAACTGGTATACTACTACATGAGTGGAATACTATTGTTCCATGAATCTGAGAATGGATGTATGTCCATAGCGGTAAGATGTGGTGTTGTGGGGGTCTTCTCCTCTACTACTTACTGGTGGTGGAGTTTAATGTACAATGAGTAATAGATAACCAATTGTAATGTTGTAGGTGTCTCAGTGGTATTCAATGGTGTGCCATGAATTATCTGTTGCTAATTACGACATGTCCCTAGATCTTATTCACTTACTATTTCTATATCTCCTGCCAATATTTCATTTTATTGCAATAGTTATTAATGGACAGCATGGAATATCTACATGTTTGTTAATGTGTTTTATATAGCCTATAGGGTAAAATGAATAACACATAAGCGGCTCATATTCAGCTAGAGGTCATTGAGTGAACAGTAACATTTATCATTGTGTTTGTGTTATTCTTATTATAATAACTCACATTTAAAAACTGTTTAAGGAACAGATCGTCATATAATTAGGTATGCATGTATGTAAATTGAAGAGTACATGTAATGTTTTTAGGATGCTTCTGTGTAACAAATATGCATTATGACAATGTTATAAGTATTGCGATTGATGGGCAGGCACTGCTTGTTCTGCACTACATACTATGATAATATATTTCTGAGTTTTCTTTGGAAAAACGTTATTGAAGAAACAGTGTTAGGGGAATCACCAGGAAAAAAATGAATTTCTTATATTAACTGTTCTGGATTGGATGGACATTGTCTTGAAAAAAGATATACATGGTGTCATAATTTCAACTTTGGTGCTTTTTGCAGATGGAAGACTTGTTATATGCATGTAATTCTGACTTAACAACGTACATCTAGTTGGAGAAAGCTGTTTCAGTAAAGAGATATGTATTCATATGATAGTTATATGAATGATGTAGTAATAGAAATTGATGTTTTAAAGAAAACACTTTTACCTTGATATTTCGTCTATTGATGTGATCATTTTTACTTGTTTGCTTTAATAGAACCTGGGAAGCTGCTGCTCTTGAACATGTGGAGGTGAAGCAGGAAGCGGCACCAGCCCACCCGCATAGTGAAATCTGTTGTTGCTATTATCTGCATGGCAAGGAAGTACACCATATGGTTGTCAACATTACGTGATCAATGCTCCTGTTGATAACTACACCTTGCTGTCTTACTGCGTGATAGAAGTGCACTGTCTGTTGGCATACTCACTCCAATGTTCAATTGTCTGGGTGTGAGCAACACCCCTTAGATTGCCGAACCAGTACCACTTTCTTTTGTCTGTTGTGAGGTGGAATCACTGTTGAAATTATTTACTTTATTGTGCTGTGCGACCTTATAAGGGTGGCAATGCTTTGATCACTGCAGATACCCAACCACCTAAAAAACACAACATGGTGGGAGGATATTGTAGTGACCTAATGGTGCACAATGCAGAAAGTGTCAATTATGATTTTTGTTTTTTCTCAATGTACAAGTTAAAAATGTACCTTGTAGTCTTCGGCTTGCTTTTCCCAGTTAAACTGAATAGCTGTGCAGTGTGTCTGTCTTCAGCCTTGCCAGCCTCATACTTACCTCTACTATCCAGTGTGATGCTGTTCAGTGCACTGTCAGATATGTGTATTTTTAAAAGGTGATCATGAACTGAGGGGATGTCGATAAAAGTAATAATACAGTGAATAATGGGACTATTTGTGTGTCACATTATGAATATTGCACATTTCTATATAGCACTATGGAAGTTGTCTCACCACATGTAAAATGCAGTACTATGACTACTTGCAGTGGTGCAAATTCCACTACATCATACGGTGCGTATTACTGGGTTGGGTGCTATTAAAACAAGTTCTTGAGTAGTGAAACTGTGTTAAATATTGGGCCACAGACATCACATTGCTACATTATTCAATGCTGCATGGCCCAGTAGACACACAGTGTCATACTTTGAATGAGCACCTATACTGTCAAACTGATATTTTATACTTTACTATATGATGCTGTGGTTGCTGTGCAAAATAACTTTTTGGGACAGTGTGAGGACATAACAGTGAGACTGTATGTGAGTAAAGGTGGTAATATGTCTATTTAAAACATTTGTTGTGAGATGAGCATTAGATGCTATCATTACAATCAGGTATTAGATATTTCCCATACACTGAAGTAGGTTTGAAAATGTTGTGTATTTATATACTAAATGTTTAACACTGTAATTTATTTTTCACCTGCTAATGTACTGCACAGTTGTTTTTTTCTCACAGCACTATAAAAAACATCTTTTTCTGCCCTGCTATATCTAATAGCCAGAGGTACATCGCCAGTATCGCCTGTCATCCTGTGCAGGTGCCAGTCCTTTTGTCATCAGTAAGAAAGTTTGTTACTATTAATAATTATCAATGTTAATGATAGCAAATCAATAATTATTATTGATAATTGTTAATTTCATATTATACCATCGCAAAGACAAAGCCTGGGCTCCCATTGGTGACTATGGGACTGTAAGCATCATGTTATCGCAGCACAACATCACAGCTGTAGTCCCAGCACCAGGCTGACCAGATAAGTTTTTGGAAAAACAAGAAGTCACTACATGTAGCTGCTTGACAGTGCAATCCCACATTTCTCATTCACACTCTCAAACGCCTTTAACCTACTGTGAGTGCTTCCGACTCGGCTGCTAGTGATCGCTGGCCATGACAGTGCAAATTGTCCCTATGTTGCTCATTTTTCCAGCAGATATAGTGGAATAACTCCCTGTCCCCCACTGACACACAGTGTGTCCATTTTTGTAAAAAAAAAAACACGTCATTATAGACGTCATTTAAATATATGTGTCCGCTGGTCCATCAGCACAGTAATTGTGTACAACTTGCAGGCAAAACACCCAAAGAAATATTCACCAACATTATCCCTGACTATAAACAGATGTTTTAACTAAAAAAAATATGTCATTTTAGACATCATTTCAATTTCTATGACAGCAGGAGCACGAGGCCTTTCAGATTGCCACAGTCCTGTGATTACCGCTCACTTTTTCAAAATCGTGCATATTTACCATGAACATTAAATTAAACAAATTATCGATAAAATGACAGTCACATTCAAATAGGAGTGCACAAAACTGTACTGCATTCCACAAATCAGTAAGTGCTCAAACAACAAGTAACTGGTAATTACGGTTCCTCAACAGCCCCTCAGGTTGATTTTAAACCTATTCAAAAAAAAAATACTAATTAAAAATATTACCCAGTTCCATATTGGGATCTTAGTGTGTGGACTGCTATACTTTCCTGGGAGGGGTGGTGCAGCAGGAGATAGCATACGCATAAATAACACAGTGGGACTGTTTCTCTATTCATTGTGCCTAACTGCTGAGAAATGAAATTGTAAAATACTTTTTAAGACTTTTTGTAAAAATATTTTTGTTTTATTAGTACCAACAAGCCATTGTATAATAGAATAATGTCCTTTGGGGTGTGTGTTGTGCTGGGATAATGTTACTTTTTGAGAATTAGTTCACTTCACCTGTGGCCTCTTGTCTAATGATGACAGGTCGGACGTTATCACCCACAACACTTACCGTGGAGTGCATTATTGCTTTAATGTCAGATTACATTGAAGAACCTTATTACTGCTGTGCCACATTGCTTTGAAGAATTTTACACAGTGCCAGTGCAAAGCACAGTGATTGTAGACATTATGGGCATCCAACGGTGCAACAATGAATTAAATGTCTTTATTTTGAGTAGATTTTACCATACTGCAGTTTAAGTTTTGAGTTACTTGTCTGAATGTCTTATTGTTATGCTACCTAGAAATCTGTCATTTATGTTCTTTATGTATAAAGATGTCTGGTAAGGTTTTGGAGCGCATGTCATATCAGTGACTTAATTATTTAAAGTAGTGACGTGTGTTGAGGGCCTGAAACACGGGTAAAAAGCTGTTTGCTTTCAAACTACCATTAAAGTGATCATGATTGTGTACACATGAAAAGTATATTATGATAGTGTTAATGTCAAGGTACTTTGTTTTTTAGTGCAGACATGACTACACATTATAGACAGACATGGCGAAGTAAAAATTCTCACACTTGATGAGGATGTATTTCAATTGTATGGTATAATAGTGTCAATAATGCAAAAGTATGTACATACTGAATATTTATGAATAGTGAAAGAAAATATAAGGGTAGCATTCTAAGCCACAGCTAACTATACTTATTTTTATGTTGTCAGCTTATTAGATTATATAGATAATCAAGTATGACAGAGACAGAAATAAGATACTAAATAGTTTAGCATCATACTTAAAACTATTATCATAACTTTGAAATGAATGCATTTCTGATATTGCAGTAGATAAGAAATATTTGAAGTAAAATATTTGAAAGTCATAATTGTTTAATTTGTGTTATATATTCATCATAACTTTTTTTAAATCTTTGTAGGGTGCCGGCGACTGCGAAATGCATGCCCTGCCGCTGCTACAGACAGCTCGCACGCGAGGTTGGCAGTCTGCGTGAACAAAACACTGTCATCCTTGAGAGGCTGGACAGAATCCAGTCTCTCTTGGATGCACAGCAGCAGACTGTCAACCTCGTGCTAGAGCCAGTCATAGCAGTGGGTGATGGTGCTGTGCCGAGTAGCAGTGCTTCACCTCCATGAACACCATCTGTTCCTGCAGCTTCCCTGGGCGAAACTGGCCACCCTTCATAGCGGTCCGGTATCTCCTCCGGAAGGCGCAACAGCTTCCACTTCATTTGCACCTCCACATCGAATCCAGTTTCTAGCCTGGATTGCCTCAAGCAGTGCATACACCTCTTGCAAGTGTTGCACAAAACTTACAAAACAAAATAAAACTTTTTATATATTTTTTTATTTATGTAAGTAAAATGTATTTTAATTATTTGTTTTTGTGTATGATGCAATACACAGTTTAATTATTTTTTTTGGCCTGTATGAATATTGTTTGTGTGAATATATATTTTTGTATTGTTTATACAAAGAAAAATATTTTTGTTTGTAATTTTTTTATATATAAAATATTTTTATAGTAAAAAAAAGTGAATTTATACTCTCTTGTGTTTGGTGTGTTATTGTGTAGTCGAGACGTTTCTTGAAAACAGTTTTAACAAGATTTATACAACCGTGATTTTCTCATTTGGTGAAACCTCATACCACACTATTGTGGTATTAGAGTTGGGATTCTCCATAGAAGTAAGTTAGATGTGTGACAATGCTACGTTACACTATTTGGCTTACACTGTTGTTGTTTCATACACTAGTGCTACAGAATGTGTGTATGTGTATCATGATGAAGATAAGTATGTACCTGCTAGTACAACAGTGAAATGTCTGTGTTGGCATACTTACAACAAACTTATGTATTCAGTACGAGCAAACCTCTTCACACCGCTGTTCACATGATTGGTGGTACCACCTCAGTTGGTAGTACAAGCACTCTATCAAATCTCAAGTTACTACAGTAACATATCCATTTGTTCAGTAGATGAACTAATGGTGTCCATGTCATGTCATATTGTCTTTTAGTTATGGATATCTTTTTATTTACATATGTGCTCACAAACAAAAGGAGTAAGACATTTTTACATAAAAAATATTACATGGAATAACAATGACAAATTACAATTAATAAAGTAATAAAAACAATATGATTCACAGTTAACTACTGTTACTGTTAATAACAATAAATGCAACTACAAGAGTTGAATATTTCTGATATTGGAACTTTTTTATGTATGTGCACTATTCTTACAACTATAAATCATGTACTATGCTGAGTAATAGTTCTGAAAAGACAGGATATTCATGGCAAAAACTCCGTTTAATGCATCAGTTAGGGTTGTTCACAGCGACAAAAGTGAGGAAATTCGCTGTTAGGGTTGAAAACCCTAACTCCGAATTCCCCCCCAGCACCACACACACAGACACACACACACACACATGCAAGTATGGGGAGGACCAAGTCAACACAACCAATGACAGACATCCAGCAGCAGGTGACAAAAATAACAAACAATTGTCTAAATGTACTACGAGACATCCCCACCCCCCTGACCAGGTACTGCATGCTCAGTGGAGATCAACAGCAAAACTGAGGCCATGTACACCAAACGTACACATCCCTGATTGCAGCTGCACACAACGTACCACACTTAGTAGTTGCATGGCCCTACCTACCGATGTCCCACACCACACCACAACTGGTACTGTGCCGTTATTCAATATAAATGCTGAAGGTGCATGATGACAGTTGTAGAAAGGTTTTAACACTAGTGAGTATACATAAATTAAGAGAAGCACATAAATTAACTGCAAGACACTAGCATGCTCAAGATAAAGGTAGTGATACATTTAGTAGGTGATTTACATAGTAGTACATTTACTGCAATGGTTTATTCAACATAGAGAGGCTGATGTAAACGTATGGAAAAGCATTCCTGTTCAACGCTGTGAAATTCGTACTGCCAGTATCACATGCATTCTTACTGATGAAGGTGTACTGCTGATGTACATACATAGACCTTCAGTGTGTTTAAATACTAAAGATGCAGTAAGTATTCTTTGTAAGAAACATTGTAATTGCATGGATCAGACAACAACTTCTAAATATCATAGCACTACTGAGCCAACAATGATGTACCTGTATCGGAGATGTATATAGGAGAGATTTTCCTGTAGGCACTTACTGAGTATGTTGTACCTGATAAAGACAATCTCATTGCATCTGTGATGACTAACTTATTCAAATAGTAATACATTTACTATTGATGCAATGAGTGATCTATGCCACTTATGGACACAGTGTGATTTTTTTTAACAGTTGTTTCATACTCAGGCTGTATGCCTACTATTTGGGTTTGCCACACTTCTGTCACTGATGCTATCAAACTGATAACTATGTTAATTGTGGTACAACAGGAATCAAGTAGGTATGGTGTAGATATAAACTGAATGTCTTTTAGTATTGATTTAACTCACAATGGGGTAAGTGTACTAGGACAGCAGGGGTTATCCTCTATCACTGACTCTGTCAGTTATAATCACACTAGGGTTTCGATGACTGTAATGATCAAGTTACACTGTTCATCTTCATGAGTTCATATTCACAGCCATTCTCCAGTAACTAGACAGTGTATGGTGTAAGTGGGTGGGACACTGTGTTACAAAGCTGCTGCAGTACTTAGCAGAGGAAGTATCTACTCATAAAGACAATTAAGCAATAAGGCATGACCAACAGTTATGTAAAATGGTCTGTTAATCACCCTGTAGGGTTTAATGTTGAATGAGGCATAGCCGAGTGCCACATGTCGCTAGACAGTGATAAACTGACCATTAACATAATACCTGGGAGTGGCTTATTGCTATCATAATAAAACTGTTTTTTAAACAACATTAAACCATGTTTATCATATGGTTAGGCTCTATATGTATGTTAATAAAAACTAAACATAAGGGTGTTACAATGTTTACAGTCAATTAGAAAGCTTCATTTCTCAAACCCTTGTTATAATCAGAGATATTATACCTGTACAACTCCTTGGTTTTGCTGAACTCTGTTGCTCAGGTGGCCCACCACAAGTGGTGTGGTGTGGTATGGGGCATCGGTAGGTAAGGCCATGCAACTACTAAGTGTGATACGTTGTGTGCAGCTGCAATCAGGGATGTGTACGTTTGGTGTACATGGCCTCAGTTTTGCTGTTGATCTCCACTGAGCATGCAGTACCTGGTCAGGGGGGTGGGGATGTCTCATAGTACATTTAGACAATTGTTTATTTCTGTCACCTGCTGCTGGATGTCTGTCATTGGTTGTGTTGACTTGGTCCTCCCCATACTTGCATATGTGTGTGCGTAGTGTGTGTTGCATGGGATTGGAGTTAGGGGTTTTCAACCCCTAACAGCGAATTTCCTCACTTTTGTTGCTGTGGAACAACCTAACTGATGCATTAAATGGATTTTTTGCCATGATATATATATATATATATATATATATATATATATATATATATATATATATATTACCGTGCTACCATAGTTAGGGTTGAGTAACGTTTAAGGTTAAAAGGTGAAACTTTGCACCTTAATAACTTTGCCACCGTTCAATGGATTTGCCTGAAATTTGGCAGGCATGGGGTGGGGTATCATTGATCTTGGGATCTGCCTACTTTCGTGCTGGTCGGATATACGGCTGTGGAGTTATTAAGCAACATCGGTGTGCGCAATTACGTTTTTTTGTGAATTCTTTGCTCACACCTACAGGTCACACTGTTTGAGAGAGTGGTCCAAAAACTTTAGGAAATGTGTGGCTGGGGTCCCTGACTTGCCTTTTGAAGATTTCATGAAACAATATTAAACGGTTCAAGCGTTATTCAGAAAACAAGTTCCCATTATAAGTCAATGGGAAAAGTTAAAAAGTTTGAAAGTGTAGCAAATGCACTTTTTAGTGTCACAAATAGCCCTAGTAGTGTCGCATATCCACCATTTTGTTTTCAGTTATTGATCACAGAAATGATTGGCATTTAAAATTGGGACCCTCTAGGAACATAATTCTTTTTGTGTTTACCCATTCGAGCCCTGTGGATGCTAGCCATGTCTTTTTTGGGGGGTTAAACAGCTCAGAAATATGTTTTTCAAATTTCTGGGAAAAGTAGTGTTGCAAAGAAGCGTCGCACTGTGACACTTTAGAAAATTTTTGCGAAAGCTTTTGCAAATTGCGACACTACTTTTCAGGGGATGCCCAAAACGACAGGGATTGTTTGTCAGCCTGACTGCAAAAGAATTGTTTGGTCTTTTGGGCTGAATTTTAGAGGCAAGGAAAGCCAACATCTCACAGATGTGCTGTTTGGTGTTTGTGTCAAATATTGGTGGTTTGGTTAAAAAATACTGCACGAAGTTGACGTTTTTTCCTATAGACTAACCTGGTGGTGTCTGCCACACCTTTCGGGTCTCTTATCTCGGAAGTGGTGCGAGATACAGAATTTTTGTCGCAACAATGCGTAGCTCTATGGGCTATGCATTTAGCAAAAAACTAGTCAGGAAGCTCATGAATGATGTGAAATTTTAGTTTTTTTCCCACATCGTATGGTTTGTGAGATATTAGCATTTTAGTATTACGAGTGCTCGTCTTCTGCTCGCAGGCCCATTATTCTGCATACATTCTTTGTTTTCACTGTCTTTCTGAATGGAGCTTTTGGGGAAAAATAGGGTGTGTGTGGTCCACTTACTCTTACACATACCCTTTACAATACCACATTCCATTCAGTATTTGTAGTTTTGTAGTTCTCATTCTCAAAAAGACGGTAACTTAGAGGCAAAAAACTCTGTTTAATGGATCAGTTAGGGATGTACCACAGCGACAAAAGTGAGGAAGTTCACTGTTAGGGTTCAAAACCTCTCTTGCACCCCCACAGCCTGCCCCCCGAATCAGTATTGAGGTGTTCATTGTCATGCAATGTCCCCTCGCACCCCCCCACCACCCTGTCTGTCACTGGACATGAGGTATTCTATTGTGAGTGGAGAGTCTCGGGGAAACAAAAGTTATGCTTATTTTTTGGACAGCTTGATGATTTAATAACACTGAACTTGGAATACTTAGTTGTATGGTATCACGTAGGTAATGGCCCCCACCACCCCACCAGCTAGGCAATGCCCCTCATCCCACCCTATGGCATTATGTAGCCAGTGGCCCCCGCTACCCCTCCAGCTAGGAAATGCCCCTTGTCCCACCCTCCCTGTCTGCTCCAGACATGTGCTGTATACTGGGCAGAGAGTTACAGGAAAACAAGTCCCATGGAGATTAATGGTGCACCTTTGTGGTTGTAGGGACAGACAAGTTAAGGACAGTTACCAGTTGCATGGCAGCAGCCAGGCAATGTCCCTGGCACACCCACCCCCCCGTTCGCCACCCTGTCTTTCACTGTACATGGGGTACTCTATTGTGAGTGGAGACTCTCAGGGAAACAAAGGTTATGGATATTCATATTAGAAGTTCATGACTGAATAACACAGAACTCTAAACAGTTATTTGGTGTGTGGTATCAGCTAGACAATGCCCCCTCCCCTGCTATTTAGGTAATATCTCTCCTCCCACAACCCACTCTCCACACCTGCAACCCTCTTGGGATGTGTGTTGTATCCTCAGTGGAGAATTAGAGGAAAAGAAGGGACATAGACATTTATTGTGCATGTTTTTGGCTATAGTGACACCCTAGGCAGGAAAGTTTGAACTTTTATGCCATTAGCCAGGGAGTGCATTTCCACAGTTAATAAAGGATATGGATATTCATGGTATTGATCCGTGCCTGTAGGAGTACACAAGTTATGGCAGTTAGCAGTTGCATGGCATCAGCCATGCGATGTCAGTCTACCCTACTGCCAATACAGATTAGGTACTCTATTATGACTACTGAGCCTAAGTAGTCAGCATTGCAATATGTGTGATAAATATTAAGTTTTAAAGTTGCACATGAAAACCTCAGTTTTGTTATAAAACATATGTTTATTTGTAAGAAAATGATATTATACAAAGACATAGAAATAATATGAATGCTTTTCTTCAGCAATACAAGACAAATATAAATTTATATAAATTATTAAGAATTATTTGTAAAAAAATAGCTTCTCATCTTGAAAAAAACAAATCCTTTTTAAAGAATAAGAAAATAAATGACATAAAAAAGGGGATGTGTGCTGTTGAGTGGTTCAGGCAGCCCAGGCAGCAAGCTGGATAGATGTGGAGGCACATACGAAGTGGAAGCTGTTGCGCCAGATTGGGAGGAGATACCGGGACGTGGCTGTGGAGGCCATCCATCAGTAGCCAGGGAGACTGGTTATGGTCACAGGTGAAGCAGCACTGCTGTCTGCACTGGCACCTGCCACTGTGCCCACAGGCTTGAGCACAAGGTTGACTTTTGCTTGTTGTGCTGTTAGTAGGTCAAGTATGGTATGGTGTTCTTTACACATCATTGTTAGTTCATTTAGATGTTCTTTGCGCATCTTTTATTTCATTTGTCAGACAGTCAACCTTGTGCTCAAGCCTACAAACACAGCGACAGTGCACGGTGTGCCACTTTTTACGAGGCTGATCTGTAAAGAGAAAAAAATAACTATTACCATGTGAGAATGTCAAAAATACTTTTGTATTTTTGTATGAACTGTGTTTTGAAATTGAAGTTTTGGGGAAAAGGTTAGTGCTGTTGACGTTACCGGTTCATTATAAAGTAACACACAGGTTGGAACAGTAAGTTGTTGCATGGCATGAGGCAGGGAATGTCCTCTTCCTAGTTACACAGACCAGGTTGTATATCCCCTCTTCTCTGCCCCATCTCCCGGCCCCTGCACAGGATGCATACTGTACCTCTGAACTGTGTCACATTATGGGGAGTGTTCCTCATTTAACTTCATAAAACCTCCCTGTTCCATATTGTGAGGACTTGTTTCACATTCAAAGTCAAGACTTTAAAGCAAAAATCTATAGTAAATGATGCAAAAAAAACATATTATTCAATTAATAATAGACGTTCTGAATATAAATACACCATTTTAACAGTGTTGAGTTTCTTAGGTAAAGATTTGATTAAGACTTCTACATTTTGTCCACCTGTTCCACAGTTTGCTGGCAATGTTCCACATCTTGGGGGACAAAAGGTTGAGAGGTATGACAGGATGTACTGATTCTTGAGTGTAGAGTGAGAATAAAACAAGATACATATGCATGAATGGTGCAGCTTTGTGGTTGTAGGAACATACGAATTTGGGAAGTTTTGACTTTTGTGGTGTTAAGTACTGAATGCCCCATTCCCCCCCCTCATCACAGACAGAGAGACAGTGGGAACTGTATCTTTACTGGATACCCAGAGAAAAGAAACGGTGTAGTCATTTATGGTATACATGTCTGTTTGATGTAGGTCAATACTTATGCAGTTAAGAGTTGGGTGCATCAGGTAGGTGATGCCCCCTCACCCTCCAGCACAGATAAGGTACTGTGTTGTGAGTGCAGACCGTCCGTGAAATAGAGGGTATGAACATTGATGTAATAGTTTAATGACGAAATTACACACAAGTTAGAACAGTTAATTGTTACATTACATCAGCTAGGCAATGGCCACCTCCCCACAAGTAGGCAATGCCTTGCCTTCTGCCCCTCCTCCTTCCTGTGCACATAGTTTATCCGTAGTGG
Organism: Neoceratodus forsteri; assembly: GCA_016271365.2. Taxonomy (NCBI): domain Eukaryota; kingdom Metazoa; phylum Chordata; order Ceratodontiformes; family Ceratodontidae; genus Neoceratodus; species Neoceratodus forsteri. The sequence goes on from CM057455.1 coordinate 708,250,298, forward strand.
ATAGTCATAGTAAAAGAAGGGCTATAGCTATTAATGGTACTCTTTTGTGGTTGTAGGCCACACAAGTTAGGAAAAGTGTGCACTTGTATGGTGTCAGCTAGAGAATGCCCCATACCCTACAGCTAGACATACATTCATCCAGTGAATTCCACATGCCCTACACCCAGACATACATACAGCAGGAACCATATCTTGAGTGGATAGTTCTTAATTGCACATCATCAAGGAGGTAAGGCTCCCCCCCCCCAGCATCAGAGCAGGTTCTACATGTTAAGTGCAGGTTCACTGGGAAAGAAAGGCTATGGATATGAACAACTCAGCTGTGATATTGTAGTAATGTACTAGTTGGTACAGTTAAGAGTTGTATGGTGCGACCTACTGAATGTACCACCCACCCCGCCCCACAGGTAGGACAGGTAGCGCATCACGAGTGGAAAGTCGCTGTTAAAGTTAGTAAATAGATGTAAGTGGTGTTCCTGCATGGTTGCAGGTACACACAGCTTGCAGAGTTAGGAATTGTGTGGTAGCAGCTAGGCAATGCCCTACTTGCCCAGGGCAGGAACTGCATGGTCAGTGGAGACTTGCAAAAAAAATAGGCTACGGGTATAAATGGTACAGCTCCACGATTGCACTGACACAGTAATCAGGACAGTTAACAGTTGCATGGCATCAGGCTGTCAATGGACCTGGCAAAAAAAAAAAAAACAGTTATTGGAACCTCAGTGGAGGGTTGCATAAAAAAAGAAGGCAATGGATATAAGTATTGCAGCTCAATTGTTGAAGTTATATACTACTTGGAACAGTTAGTAGTTGTATGTTGTCAGTTAACCAGTGCCGCTAGCTGTCCCCCAAGATGTGGGGTTCAGATGTACTGTTCACCTGTAATTGTATTAAGAAATACAATGAAATGAAATATACTGATACTGTTGCCAACACTCTATGGCATTCGTGTCAGTTTATGTTGCTAGACTTACATTCAGGACTGCTGGCAGGATCCTGCTTCACCTGTGGCCATGATGTTTCTCCAGGCTCTCTGACGATTGTAAGACAGAGATATCGATTCTTAAATAGATGCAGTGATTTTACTTTTGTTACTGTTTCTGTTAGTGTATCTATTTCGTTTTACGTATATCTTCCCTTTTTCCTTTTCATGTGTGCAAATGTGTGCGACACTGTTTGCATTCTTGTTACTGCTTGTGTTTCCATTATTGTAACCATTTTCATTTGCACTTTTATTCTACCTACTGTTGTAGTCAGCACTACTGTTGTGGGACTTGGGTGCCACCTTATGCTTGCATGTTGATACCCAGGGTATGTGTACCCTTCCTCTTCGTTGAACAAATTTTACTCAATATAATCTCAAGAGGAAACTTTGTGTTCTTAACTGTTGAATGAGACTAATCAGGTACTGTTACTGTGCCCCTCCCCCTCTCCGCTCCACACATACACACAGTGAGATTGGTATGATATCCCAACTTGAGAGTCAGATATGAAAACATTTATGTTAAGGATTTTCCATATAATGCTGAAAAACTCAATATGGCTATACCTGTGCTAAATACTTATCTGTTGACTATTGCACAACTTAAACTGTCTTTTGTGAAAAGATACTTACTTGTTTTGCACAGAATTCTTTCTAAGTAATTAGTACTGTGTCAGGTATTAGTTCTTAGTTATACATTTAACATATGATGAGCTAGATATTCAAAACTGCGCTGGGCAAAAATCATTTGTGCAGGTTTAACATGAGATTAGCGTGGGTCTGCTATATTCAAAAGGCCAAATAGCCCGGGCAAACTACATTAGCGCTGGGAAAAATCATAATGTATGCAAGGGGCAAACTGACATGAATAGAGGTGCAATGCTATTTTCAGCGACTAGAGCCATGCAAAGTGGTTTTGCGCAACTTAGCGTGACACTTAGCATGGTGCACATTACCGCCCAGGAAAAGGTAGTCTTAACCCTGGGCAATCAGCTTTGCACGGTGTTTGCGTGGCTTTGCATGACCCTAACAAATAAATATGACACATAGACAAAGACAAACATAGAGGAAACATACTGCTAACTGATGGTGTCACAATGATGCCATCATTTGCCAGCAGTCCCAGCCATGCCAGGCAGTAAGTGGTGACCCTGCTGCCAGTGGACAGCATGTCAGTGTGGCCATACAGCACACACCTGCAGACCAGTCTTTTGTGGACACAAACAGATGCCAGCACACACATGCAGCACTGTGGGCAAGGATGATGTTGAGGGGAGAGTGTATGGGTGGCCAGGCTGTGCCACAGACCAGGTGTTGCCACAAGGCTGGGACACATCATGCAGTGCACATGGGCAAGTATTGGGCATACCCCAACACCAGTGTGCCTTTCTGATAATATATGCCCCCCCAGCCACATACCACACAGCTGTACAACTGCCAGAGCACACAAAGCTGGACATGTATATGTCACTGTGAGCATCCCATGCCAGAGGTGCAGCATCTGTGGGTCACACAACAGCGTAACAGTAATGTCCGCTGTCAGTAAACACCTGCAGGTTGGGCCTCTCACTGTGTATAGTGCAGCCATCATCAATGCCCTACACACCATAGGCATTGCTGTGTCCACTCAATACTGGCCCCCTCATTACTGTAGTGTCTGCTGTGTACTGTAGCATGACCTACAGTGTGACAGTTGCATGCAGCACCACCACCATCTGTGCCTATGCTGTGTTGTCCCAAAACAGCTGCAGGCAGCAGTGCATGTGAAAGTACAGTGTTCAAAACTGTGTAATATTCCCCAAACTGTTTGCGCACCATTAACACATTTGTGCGGGTTTAGCACAGGGCTAAACCGTTAGTCTGGTGCAAACTGCATGAAAATCAGGGCATAATGAGATGCTAATCTGGATGTTTGCCCAGAGACTAACTAAGTAGGCTCATTTGCATGTCACTTTTGAATATGGCAAAGTTTAGCACCGGGCAAATGTGTTTGCACCGGGCTAACGGTTTAGCCCTGTACTAAACCCGTGCAAATGTGTTAGCATGCACAAACAGTTCAGGGAACATTTTACAGTTTTGCACACTGTACCTCCACATACACTGCTGCCTGCAGTTGTACTGGGTCCACTCATTTGCTGACACACACATTGGCCACATAGTTCACCTCTACCTACCTTCACATCACTGTGCACTGTGTTGCTGTTGTGGTTTGCACTTCCTGGTTGCCATATTCAGAGCTGTCTTACTCCATGGCTAAGTTTGCCCTGCACTCCCAGCCCAGTTTGTCTGGTCTCATTCCCATGCTATATTCGGAAGCTGTTTGCCCTGGGCTATTCCTTTTGAATATGGCTTGCTTTGTGCTCTGGGCTAGTTTGCCCACCAGGCAGTGCTAATTTAGCCCCGGGAAAAAGTTTTGAATATCTGGCCTGATGTGTCTTGAGTGGAGAACCACAGAAAAACTAGTGACATTAACAATTATAGAACAGCTTGCTGATTATAGAGGTACATATGCTTGTAAAATTAGTACTTTTATGTGGTCAGCAAAGGTATGTGCTGTGATGATACACAAAGAATTTCTGCTTTTCACTGTACAGTCTGAACAATACTAGCACAGCACATAGCAATGTAACAGCAGCTCACTGGCTGCACAGCATCAGAACTGTGATGGTCATCTAGTCGTGTCAGTAAGTATAATCAATAATTTCTTGTATAATGCTCTTACCTTCTGACTCGTCAATGATTACATTGTCAGAGTCTGAATGGTCGGCCTCCACAGCCTTTGGTTCAGCTGGCAGTACCTTGCTTTGTGACAGGGGGTGCCTCTGATGATCTATAAATGAGAGATAGTAAAGATTTTTATTGAGTGTGGTATTTGTGTGTTCATGTATTTAAAAGACATTTATTTGAACAATTATAGTCTACTCTGCCAGTTAAGATACAGCTAGATGAGGTTCTGTATAATGACTGAGTACACAAAAAATATTCCATTGATTTAAATTTTACAACAAGGTGACAGCAGTAAGATGCTATCTATGGTACTCAACAATGGGCACCCATCTACAATGGGTTGTGTATCCTGAGACAATACTCACAGTAAGCAGACATTATAAAAATAGACGGTACAGGTAAATGATTTCAGTAACACTCTATTTAGGACAGTAACAATTTGCATGGTGTTACTTAGTAAATAGTGGGCCCCCTGCATAACCGTAATACTTAATGTCAGGCAGTGCATTGTGAGTGGACATTGACAAGAAGAAAAAATACAAACCGTATTGATGGTTAACCTTTGTGGTTCCAGTGCCTGTACAGAATTTAGGAGTGATTTGTTGTCACTCAGACAGTGTAGCAACCTGTGGCTCAGGCAGCGTATCAATAGTGGAGAACCACAGATAAATGACAATTATGGAAATAGCTTTTTATCTTTCTATGACTACAGTGGCAGATTGTTTGTGATACAGGTAGGCTATGAGACCCACCAAATAAAAAAGGTGTAGTATTTTGTGTGTAAGTACTCAGAGTCAAACAAAGGAAATTAGTACAAACAGTACAGTTACATAGTACTTAATGGCATGTGTTGTAAGATAGGTCAGACAGTGCATTGTGAGTAGAGGATCTCAGTTGAAAAACATGCATATATATCAACGTTTAAAGTTATTGCGTTCCAAGATTAAATAACTGAAGACTTTGAGGCTGCCAGTCAGACAATGCTCCCACTGTGGTGACAGAAGAGGTTGTGTATCCTGACTGCTGACTGATTGTGATACCAAGGTCATGGATATTAATATTATATTAGCTAGATTTTAGGGAGATCAAAGTAATGATACTTAGGAGTTGATAGTATCAGTAAGTCAATATCTGCCACCCCCAACTCAACACCAGGCAGTGCAGCTTTAATGTACAGCCTTTTTTATGGTGAGGCAATGTACGGAAATGGAGCATTACTGTGATTGTAGTCACACACAAATTGAAATCATTTCTAACAGTGTGGCTTACAACAAAACATTGTGTTGTACGAGTATCAGCCTTAAATCTGTCTGGTGTGGTGTGATCTTGTGACATATCAGGTTGTGGATGCACTGAGGCTGTGGTCTTGTACCTAGCTTCCTAAGGTGTTATGTTAGTTAAGAATACAGCAGGCACAAGGCTTATGCTTATAGTCTGTTAATCACATTCTAGCAGTGTACTGTGACATGAGGTGTAGCTGAGTGCCACATGCCACTAATCGTTGATTAGGTGATCATTGAAATAATGCATGGCAGTGGCTTATTACTTTTACTATAAAAAATGTTTATAAATAGTGTAAAACCTTGGTTAGCATATGGCTAAGCTCTATATGCATGTTAATAGAACACAAAAATTGGAGTGATGGAATGTTAGGAGGCAATGTGAAAGCTCAATTTGTCAGATTCTTTTAATAATTAACACAACAGTGAGTTTTTTTTATTTCTGAAAAGAAAATGTTGTGTTTAGTTACAGATAGTTTCTTTACTCACGGTGTGTTAGGCAGTCCCCCACATCCAGCTTTCCAGCCACCTCCCACATCTCGTGAGTGAGGTAGTACCAGCCAACATCGTTGTCCAGTACCTCCTCTCAATTTTCATGACGTAAAATCACTGGCGCAACAGCTTCCACTTCCTTGTGCACATGGGTGCATTTTTGTTCTTTATTTTAGTACAGTCCTCAAGAACTCATGGATGTGCCTCCACATTTTATCCAGATTCCAACTGGTGCTAAGCATCAGAATTTGGGAATTTTCTCTGGTCTGGGCTACCTGAACCAGACAGCACACCTCCTTGGTTGACCACAGTCTCATTGTTTTATTTGGTTTACTTTTTTCCAAGCTGTAATAAATAGAGATAAAAAAGTATGTTAGAACACTGTATTGTGAGATGTGCATTTTTTCTCCTCTGCATACATGTGATACTAAGGATGATCACACGGGAAACTATTTGGGATTATATACTTATAATAACACACTGGCCAGGATTAAAAGAAGGAATGTGCCGAGTACATACGATATGTGCTGTTGCATCCTGCCAGTCCAGTGAGCCTCCCCCAGACTCTGTGCAATGCTGTCTCTGGCAGCAGTAATGGCCATGGTGTCTCCCAAAAGACCCTGTACAAAGGTGCTCTCGGTGGCATCAACAGTACTGATCCACCCCCACCCCAGGCCCCCCTAAAGTGCCGCTCCTGGTGGCAGTATTATTAGTGATGCCCACCCGAGCACCCATGCCATGTTACTCCTGGTAGCTGTAGTAGCAATGCTGGTCCCCACCCCAGTGCTTGTATGATGATGCTACCAGTGGCGGTGAATGACAGGCTGAACCACCCTCCCTTCCCCTAGCCTTGTTAATGTCTACTTCTGTGGCAGCTGTGCAGACAGTGCTCCCCCCATGTGTCCCCAACCTAATCCTCTCCGTCCATCCCAGCAGGGTCCCACTATCGGTGGGTGACTCAAACCAGCCACCTACTGACACAGCTGTCTGCCGACAGAGCTATCTGAGAATCACTGTTATTGCACAGCCTCACTGTGCACTAGGTGTCATTCTCAGACAGCTCTGCTGGTGGCAGCCATGGTGGTATGTGGCTGATTGAGTCCCACCGCATCACACTGCTGGGGTGGGGAAGAGGGGTGGTGGTTAAGTACATGAAGGGGCTGTCTGCATGGCTGCTGCTGTATGCGGCATTAACAAGGTATTGTGGATGGGAGGGGGGTTCAGCCTTCCATTTAATGGCACCGGGAGTGGCACTGTATGGGTGGTAGGGGGTATCATTGCTACTATGCCCACCAGGAGCGGCATCATGTGGGTACTTTGGGGGGCATCAGTACTACTACTGCCACCAGGAACGGCATCGTGTGGGTGTACAAGGGAAGAATTGTTAATCCTGTCCACATTGTTTGATTGTTTGAGTAATCGTTAGATAATATGACATTGAGAAAAGAGTACTGTCTTCATAATTCTATGTTTCAGTCTGTCTTATATGTATAGCGAAACAACATAGTGATTTTTAAATGCAACAGTTTATTAACAATGTCTGTATGTATGATAAAATTCTGAACATCTGTATGAATCTGAATGTATGCTGCAGTGTAACAGTGACATAGCATGGTTTTGTTTGTGTGTGTAATCAGTGCAGCTTTTCTATTTTTTGACCAAATTTATGGGCTCTTAAAAGAGCCTTTTTTTGTCATTGTATCTGCTGTAAGAGACTGATATTTTTAGAGGACTGTGAGTATTCCATCTCAAAGGTCACCCAGGCAAAGGCAATTGCCAGCATGTGAGAAGTGCACACTATCTAGTAAGTATAGCCGATCATTACAATATTTAATTTGAGGGTGACATATGGTGTGTATCCCAGCCATGCGCAGGTATCCAGATATTTGGATGTTTACCTTTCTGCAAGCTCTGACAAGCAGGTACATGTGATGTTCTGCTTGCCAGACCCTGCACTCTGTAATATCAGAAGAAATGATCTTACAGGCAGGTAAGATTCCCATTATGGAAGCAAGGTCCAATTTTGCTTCTGACACTAAATCTATCCATCTTTTGGTGCCCAAATCATTGCCTCTGAGATGGATCAGCAGTATGTCTGGCTGACCTTGAGTACTCAAATGTCTGTGCATTGTTGGCATGAGATGCTCCCACCTCATGCATCCCCTGCCAAACCATTTAACAGAGCAATTTGGAAGCTGCAGGTCTCTCCCCAAATCACTCCTCTGAGCATACTCTGAAGCACGCCTTACTATATTACTGCCCACTACCCACATGGTCCATCTGCTGTTTTCTGCCATTCTCAGGTTTTAAACTGAGAAGTGGACAGAGAGCTACCAAAAAAAAATCAGTGTTTCTCGTGTACTGGCTAGCCACAAGTGAATGTGAAACAAAGATTTCCCTTTCAGCTTCAACACTGGTTTTGTGGGCTGTTCCACAACACAGTCATTTGCCATGTTATTGGTTAATGATTTTTCATGGTTAACCAATACAGTGCATGCACTGTCTATTACTACACTGAATGGGTGTTCTGGCTGTCAAACACAAATGCAGGAATATTTCTTAGTGAGAAAATACTACATTTCCATTGGCTACTTTGAACAATTACAGCTTAAAAGAGGCATGTGATTGGTTGTGTCTCTTGTTATGATACACGTGCTGCTTGCTTTCTGCCTCCATTTGCAGCTCTAGCTGTGCTAGTAAGTACTAATTGACATGCTGACTTTGAACTATTATAACTTTTTTCACAGTACAGTAGGTGAATTATATTATCATAGTCAAATACAGCATTAAAAAATGTTTTGTTTAATACTATTTTTGTACTGCTAATAGATTTAATAATGCTAGAAAAATTGTTTAGAAAATGTGATGTACTTACAGAGTGAGAAGCAGGGTGTCTCTTTTTTTTTCCTAAGATGGCTGCAATGTCCTTCTTCTTGACTGTTCTGTGGTTGTGATTGGTTGCTTAATATGGCCTGATGAATGTGCCGATACATTGATTTCAGCATCTGTCAGTCAAATAGACACCAGTCTGTGATTGGCTGAGTGTTAAAGTGGGTGTAAAGCTATTGTAGTTTGCGAAAGTTTTGTGAATGCGACACTATTATTTGACACTTTCATGCCTGTGACACTATTTTGCAATGCTACATTCAACACTTTTGTGCATTTGACATTGATTTTTGCGAAAGTGTTGTTCAAACGACACTATATTTTGTGACAGTGTCGCATGTTCGACACTACTTTTGCAATTTAAAATAAAAACAGTTTGCATTAGGTAAAACAGTACTGTGGATGCTTTACATTGTGCCAATGCTTGATTTTTGACATTTTTAGATATTTATTCTCATATTATTATTGAAGTTATGTTCGGCAGCATTTGAAAAGACTCTGTATTGCTTTACTGATCTTGACTTACTACAGTAATTATCTCTGCAATGTTTAGTAGGCAGTAATATTTGCTGTTCTTATATGAGCTATGGATAGTGCATGATACTATGTAATGCTAAAAAAAAACAAAAGAGATGAATTCTAACTTATTTTTTTCTCTACTTCCCATACAGGTGTCTGATTCTTCTATAAGATTGGTGTACTGAACTGTGAATTAACAAACATGGAAAATGCCCTCTAAACAGAGACAGACGTCTATGCAGAGACAAAACAGGTATAATAGTATTTCACTGTTGCTTAAGAGTAATGCAAAACCCAGTGATGGTAATTCAAGACGTAAAACGATTTAGCATTCCACTAAAGGCCTGAATTCAGAACTTCATCACTCTGCAGGAAAAAAACTCACTTGCTCAACAACAAGTAAAGAATTTGTAGCTAAGCAACAGTTGTGCAGCTCTGTGAGCCGAAAGAATACTGTTGCAAAGACACGCATTAATACACGTGGTAAGCAGCATCGTACATTTGTAGCTGCTGATGCTTACTGAGGAAGCAAAAGTATTTTTAAGCACTAGCTTCTAAAGCTAAGACTTATTGCTGCTGTGATGATACCTGAGTGCAAAAAAAATAGAGTCACCTCAGTTTGATGAAACTGAACCTCAAAGTACATACATTTGTTAGTAGAGCAGTTTTTGTTCAACGTTTGTGGCATAAGATGTCTCATGTACTTGAGCAGTTCAGAAAAATTGTGTATGACATAAAGATGAGGCTACAATGGTATCCTGTCTTGAGTCTGCACAATTTCTGTGATGTTTTCACAGGACGTTGGCTGCACACACAACACTCAGAGGCATATTTCGGGGAGGAGTCATATTACTCACAAAAAAAGGACAGCAACTTGTGCATTGATGAGTCCGGTAAAGTGTGTAATGTGATCAGTGTGTGTGATGACACTACATTGGAGTCAGACGATGAATGTGAGGGAACTACTCAGCCTTGTAAACGTCACTGTATCTCAAGGACATGTGATGAGACTTGCAACCGAAGGCAATCATCATTTGAGAAAGTTGAGCACTTTATCAACCTGGTTGTCATTACTGACTGTAAAGACAGGCATATACTGTTTGAGAGTATAGACCTTTGTGAGATCCGTCCACATACTGGACTTATGGGTCACTTGCTTGCATGACTAGACAGTGGTGTTTGTGACAGCGTCTTTCACCACATGCGTATGCTGGGAGTGCATCAATCAGGCATGCGAAACTTTGTGTACAGGGTCTATGAGGTTCATCGAGTTGTCTCTCAGTATACTCATCTGAATGAGTTACTGCAGTCTGGTGGCATGCATGGAGCCATGCCATTTCTAAAACAGCTGCGGCATGCCAGCAGTGTGACAGATACTGTGATTGATCAGTCATCAATTGCTGATGGAAATTGTGTGTGTGTCTTAGAAAGTGATATTCTCAAGCAATTTGGGAACTCAATTGCCAAATCTGAGTTGGCAAAGACAAAGAAATTTGACTGTGTATGTTTGTCATGTGATCACCTCTGTTACAAAAAACAAATGGTCACAGTGAACCTGGAAACCTTGTCACCATACAATTTTTTTTTTTTTAGTTGTTTAACCAGGAGTAGCACACTAAGCTGAAAGCTTTTTTACAGGTGCATCCTGGGAGCATGGGGATGTTAAGTGACTTGCTCAGGGTCACATAGTATGTAAGTGGAAGCTGTGGGATTCAAACCCAGGTCTGGTCTGCTGGATGTCACCAGATTTGCAGCTCAGAGCCTTAAACCACTGCACCATACTGCTATATGATTTTGAGTGTCAGCATTTCTGTTGTTAAAGTGTGACTTTCAGTTAGACCCAATCATTGTGATGTGCAAACACTGTTTCTGCATAGTGAAGGCTAACATTCTGCCACCAAGGTCAGTCTTGAACAACATGGAGGCACATCTTACACCAAGTGAGATTGCCACGTTGAATATGTTTGAACAGATTCTAATTCAGACTATGAAACCATTTCAAACTATTTTATATCTGAACACAAAGACATGGAACATTCCACAAAAAGAACTCATTAGATCTCTTAAGGCTTCCGTTATGTATCTTCCACTTCCTCTGCAGGATAATGTGGAGGCAATCTCTACTGAGACCAGTTTGGTGATTCTCGTCAATGGTGTTCCAACTAAGTCAATGGTCATTTGGCAGGATGTTGTCAATGTAGAGAAGGTGAAGCTTGCTCTTACTTATTTAAAGAGCAACAATCCCTTTTATGCAGACCTTGATATTGATTGCATGACCAGTGTGTCTGTTGAACATGATCTGTAGGAAAGCACTAAACCAATAAGTGAGAAGGTCAATGTTCAGACAAACAATAATGTGTATGAACAGTACACAATTCACCCACTGCATGGCAGAGATCCAGTAGGGGACAACATTGATCTTTATCAAATGAAACAGGTGGAAGGTGAGCCTGCCAGCATTTGGGAGGCTACAATGGAAGCATGCTGTTTCCCATATTTATTTCCAAAAGGGTCAGGTGGATGCCTAGATGAAAGGGAAGTGTGTACAAGGTGCTGAGTACAGTACTAGCCATGTGCTCAGTAAGGATGGCAAATTCAGACGTAGTGTACAGTACCTGTTTCATCTGTGGGACAGTGAGCTTGGCACACTGTCTGCGTCTAATTGCTCATACTATTTGTCTTACAACTCCACTTGATAGAATAACAGCTGCACAGTTCCTGAAGAAACTAAAGCAGAAGGATGAAAATGTGCAAGTGAATTTGTCTTCCATTCTGACAAGTCTATGTGGCACCAGAGAATACTGGTATCGCAGACACTCTGAGGTGATGACCATGCTGTGAGAGTATGGATAGCCACATGGTTTGTCACACTCAGTTGTGCCAAGTAGGCCTGGGATGAGGTCATAGAACAGTTGAAGTGGGCAAATTGTGATGTAGAGGGCATTTCATCAATGACTCTCAGAGAAATGTCCTCACTTGACCCTGTATCTGTGACAAGGCATTTCCACAAGCAATTCCATGACATTCTGACTTTCATTTTGTCAAAGTACAATCCACCTCTTGGTATTGTGGAGCATTACTTCTGGAGGATGGAGTATCTGGCATGTGGCACTCCTTATATTCACATGTTACTGTGGATCAAGGATGCCCCATGCATAGGTGAACATGAAGCAGCACAAGTGCTAGCATTCATTAAGCAGTACATTACTTGCTGCATTCCAGACAAGTACGACAATCCTACACTATGGAAGTTGGTGCAGAAGTTTCAACACCATATTTGTGTGAAATACTGCCCCAGGTAGTGAAGAACAAATCTGATTGGTACACAAGATGCCGTTTCTGATTCCCTAGACATGTCTGTCAGGATGGCTGCATGAATGAACTTTTTTCAGCTTTGCGACACCACTTGAAGGCAAAATCAACCAAGAGGGTTTTTGAGTTACCCAGAGGAGAGAATGAGGTGTACATCAATGACTGCAACCCTACTCTTCTTCTAATGTGGCAAGCAAACATAGATGTTCAGTTTGTGGCTGACAACTCGTTGGATCTGGTTCGGTACGTCACCTTATACATAACTAAACATGAACAGACTAGCTTGCAAGATCTTTGGGAAGATACTGCCAGTTCAAGCAAGTCACTGACATCTCAGTTGTGGTCACTGGGGTTGAAGACCCTATCACACAGAGAATGTGGTGTGTATGAGGCTGGCGATTGCTTGATTAGTACACATTTGTATGGCAAATATGATGCTGTGCGCTTTCTCAGTGTAAACTACAAAGAGAAGCTCAAACGTGTACTTATTTCTCATGTTGAGATTGAGGAACTTGCTCTCAAGAGACTGTCTTCAAGACATATCTTGAAGAATAACCTCATTGACATGTACTACCCCCAGAGACATGAAGACATGGATCAAATGTGTTTATTTGAGGTGGCTAAGTTGTATGACTACAAGACGGATGTCTCACCTGGTTGCACATGCAACATTTACAAGGTTAAAGCAGTGGAAGGCTGTCTCATTAAAAGACATATAAGCCTTGGCTTATTGACCACTGTAAGTTACATTTAGGCACTTTTGAGAGCAGAGAGCAATACTACTTTGCTCTCCTATTTCTATTTAGACCCTGGAGGAATGAATCTGAATTAAAAGGTGACTGTGATACATTTGAGGAAGAATTCAATCACAGTTATGAGACATTCAAAAATGAATATTCTGGCACATATATACAGAGGCTAGACAATGAGAAGGAGCAACTTGAGAAGGCACAGAAACTACTTGAAGAAGACCCTCCCATCAGTTCACGGGAGAATCTTGATCCAGAAGGACAAGGTAGCCTTGGAGAACCTCTGCCTCTGAATGCCCCAGAAGTACTCATGTCGGAAGTGGAGAGTGCTATGGAACATGGCACACATTGCAGTGTTGACCCAGCTGAGTTGAGAGAAAGACTTAATGAGCAGCAATGGATTGTTCACTCTGAGGTCACTGATGCTGTCCGGCACAGATTACTACATGAACACAAGAATTGTGACTGTCTTGACTACAAGCCACTGCTGATGTTTGTTAGTGGCTCAGCCGGGACAGGGAACAGTTCCCTTATAGAGGCCATAATGGCAGAATATGGAACCTGACAGAGTCATCAATGACTGTTGCTGTTAGTGCTCCCACTGGACTGGCTGCATACAACATTGGAGGAATTATGTTACACCATCTCTTCATGTTGCCAGTGGAGCATGGCAAAGCAGGAAAGTATCGTAATCTTTCATTTGAGGTAGCATCTCAGCTTTGTTCTATGTTTGCTAAGATGAAGTTACTCATCACTGATGAGATTAGTATGGTCTACAATGTAATGCTTGGCTGTATACACCTGCTTCTACAGGAGATCTTGGGGACTGACTATGGAAATGCATTTGGTGGTAAAAGCATTGTTGTATTTGGAGACCTCTTACAGCTTGCACCAGTTAATGCGGAACATGTCTTTGAAGCTCTGACTGTCAAGCAGGCTAAGAATACACTAGGCTGCATTGGAGGTTTTAACCTGTGGGAATTATTTACCTATGTTGAGCTGTATCAGAACATGTGACAAAGTGATGATCTGGCTTACAAGGCACTGTTGGATCAAGCTCGTACAGTTTCTCGGTCACCAGAACATGTTTCAATATTACATATTTGAAGAATCAGAATGGATACTACATCCATAGAAACAGCATGTGATGTTTTTAGTGATGTGTACTCCACTGGCACACGCATTGTGTGTCTTATGCCACGACTGAAGAAATGTGCTGAGTTCAACAGTGTCATGTTGCAGAGACAGAATCAAGAGATTCTCACACTGCATGCTGTTGATACAGCTGATGGTGTCATTCTAAGTTGGAAAATGGTAGCAAAGATGACTGAATGACTCTCTGAACTGAAGTCAGATATTTCATGCACAGCTGGACTGGAAGTTGTTCTTACAGTTTGTAAGAATGCATGTGTCATGCTACGCCACGATCTTGATGTGGAGTGTGGCATGGTAAATGGTGCAATGGGTAATATCATTGACTTTGTTTATAATGTTCAGAAAATGTTTATTGAGACACTTCTTCTCCACTTTGACAACATGGAACTTCCTATACAGATTGATCTTACCTATGTAACCTATGTTAAATTCCAGGTATTTAAGGATATCTACAGTATGTTAACAGGAAACAGTTCCCAATATGTGTTGCGTATGCTGTTTCAATTCACAAGTTTTAGGGCTTGAGTTTGGATTCAGCAATGGTGGACATAGGGATAGACATTTTCAAAGATGGCATTAGCTATGTTGCACTTTCCTGTGTACATAGTCTTTCTGGGTTGCACATCATAACACTCGCATCTCAGAAGATAAGTGCTGATAAGCGATGTATTGTTGAGTACAACAGATTACGTACTCTATATCAGCCATAGATGTCTTTAATACCACTGCCTATGTGTGTGATTGTCTCACATCCCACAGTCACAGCTACAACTAGCAACAAAAGAAAATGAGCTTCTACAACTGATTCAACTGTGCAGAGTGGTAAGAAAGTCACAATGTCAAATACAGATGCAGAACCGGCTCTCAGTCAGAAGTCAGTTGGTATGGCTGTTGTCCCATTGTTTGATAACAGTACTAGAGTAAACTGCTATGCTAATTCAGCTATGCAAGTGTTTCTACACATGCCACACTTTGTGCAGGTGGTATCTGCTTCACAAGACACTCTTTTATCAAAGTCATTGAAGCAGGTTGTCAATGTGGCTTCTGATCAAGCTAACAACATACAGTCACTTTCACCTCTGCGACAGGTGTTGGGGACATATGACAGATGCAGTACATTTGCTGCTAACATGCAGCAAGATGCCAGCGAGTTCATGATGGCAATCATAAAAAGCTTGGATGAAGAGGGGATTCCAATGCATCGGTATTTCACTGTGTCATATGTAACCAAATATGTATATGTGTTATGTGGTCATTCAGAGCAAGAAACCACAGAAGACATGCTTTGGGTTTCTCTATTTGTGCCTTAGGTTAAAAGCATCAAGTTCCAGCAGCTGTTTACTAATGCAGACTGTGGTCAC
This sequence comes from Neoceratodus forsteri, assembly GCA_016271365.2. Classification (NCBI taxonomy): domain Eukaryota; kingdom Metazoa; phylum Chordata; order Ceratodontiformes; family Ceratodontidae; genus Neoceratodus; species Neoceratodus forsteri. The sequence continues at coordinate 708,265,761 of CM057455.1, forward strand.
TTGTGTGTAAGGTGTGTGGAGGTACATGTACTCGGTCCATACATCTGAGGACTTCATCTCAATATCTTATGCTTGTATTGCTTAGATTTGACTCTAATGGGCTCAGAGTTGACACACCTATCACTGATTTCACAGCTGGTAGAATTGTATTTAACCAAGCAGAGTTTGACACTCATGCTGTGATCTACCACTATGGCCAGTCTGTACGTTCTGGACATTACACTTGTTTGTTGAGGTACAGAACTGGCTGGGTTGACTTTGGTGACTTAACAAACTGTTTCAAATAGAGACTACCGCGACACTTAAAAAATGCATATGTTCTGATATTGAAGAATTAACGACAATCTTCATGTGTTAGAGGAATAGTCACAGAACATGACATACTTTACTGTCCGTTTTTTTACAGAGTGACTTCTGGTACATTATCATACTTTTTTTACAGATGTACATTCATTACCACATTGGTAACATATCACATGAATTAATAGCATATGCTTACTTAATGTGACATATAAGATTGCTGTGTTGATCATCGACACAGTGAAAATAGTTGCAGTGGTCTTTAATCGGCACCAGCTTTCTTCACAGACTCTAGAAAAACCACACTTATATGTCTAAGAAAGACTTTTTATGTCAAAAGAGAAATTCCTATCTGGTCGCCCTCTTCTGTCATTATCATTTTCTTATGAGTATGTTGTATGCAGACATAACAAGTAGTACTTGGCATACTTGCCAAGTCTCTGCCTCTACTAAGGCACAATACTTGTTCATGTGCATTAAGATAACAGTGTTACATATCTGTATGTAACAATTTTATTTATCTTAACATTATTAGGATCTTTTATAACTAAAATATATCCTGGTGTTTGTTCCAGTTCTGTGCCAGCAGTTTTCTTCTCTCTTTTTTTTACATGATTGGATGACCTGTACTTAAGAGTACAATACTCAAAAAATTATCTTCACTCTGTACATGTTGAGTAGCGTCAGATATGCCCTGTGTTCCTTTTTTTTTTTTGGCTTGCATCGTCACTGAATACCACCATTTTGTGTCACAACAGTGTATTACTATACCTGTTTTGTTCTCATACATCTGTATTGTATTTGTGTCTATATAATAGTTAATACGTCACTTAGTAATAGTTTGTAACTGTGACATTTACAGTAGTTGTACTTGCCATATCAGTTGTTGTATTGCAGAAATAACTAATACCTGTCTGTTTTTAAGTATTACATTCATAAGCATTTTAATGTTATGTGAATATAGTTATTAGTATGACATAGATATGTAGTTGCAGATATAGTATATTGTAATTCCATATAGCCATAATAGATATCAAAGTTAAGTGTTGTACTAGATATTCTTAATTGTGTACACGTTACATTTTCTGATCATAATATAATTAAATGTTGTATTCATGGCATTCTGGTAACTATTTCTTTTATGTAATTAGAAGATGTAACAGATCTAGGTGCTTTACTAGTTCGTTAGTAATTTGATTATTGATTTGATACTTTTTGCTAATGTACATAGTCCCTGTCACCAAGTGCTATTTGATTTAGTTGTGTGGTAAGTTAATTAAATGTATTTTTATAATAGTTAACAATTGTACATCAGACACTTTCACTGATAAAAACTGAGTTTTTGTGTTCCTGATAATATTTTTTGATCACCTCTATTGAGGGATCGGGTTGGAATTTTCCAAATGCAGTAACGTAGTGATTTGTCTTAACATGCATATGTGTGTGTGTGTACATATATGTATGTGAACACATAAAATATATAACAATTTAATGTTTAACAGTAAGTTTCAGATGAATATTTTTCTAGAGAGGATTGTCTGTTTTTGCTGGTATTACTTTAATGATTGCATCTGGTTTTTTGCCCACCCCAGGAACATTCACACTATCAGTCACACAATGAAAACATCATAACTGTTCGATATGTGTCAGCAGTGTGCAGATAGTACTGTGGTACATGTGTTTATGTATTGTGTACTACTGTCACATGTTAGCCATTGACTATCTGTGAGACTGTTTTGCATGTATTTCAAACACTGGTGAAAACATTTCAATGTTTGTTTTGTGAGACTGATTTTGTGCACCAATTGGATTTTTAATTCAGCCTTTTTGACAATTTTTAATTGGCCAATATATCTTTTGTAAGCCTTATCTACCTGTGTTGTGTCTTTCATTAAGCATAAAGTAACAGTGATAATATGTATGTTGCTGTTGGTGTATTGATGCATCTAAACATAGTGTATCATGCTCATCAGTGCAGATAATGTACTTTGCACTGTTTATCTGCTATAGAAAAATGTGGTGAACAGATTCATCTCCTATTCCATAGATTGAGCATAGTATTTTTACATCAAAAGTTCAGAACATGAGTAGTGGTGGGTGAGGTGGCCCCAATTCATTCTGCAAAGTGATTCACAGCGTGAAGATGAATTTGTGGAGTGATCCGCAATGTGAAGCAGAGTAATTCGCATTATAATGGGTAACGTGAAATCGATTGAAAACAATGACTTTGCATTACTTCAGCTTCCCAAACCACTGCTCCACCAATTCATAAGATGAAGTACATTGAAAACAATGTAGTCCGCCTCACTTTGCCTTGTTTTTAAGCTCCAAAGGTGAATTTTGCAGTGATTCTTGGGATTTCAGGTCACATGGGCTCTAGATTGTTCTGCACAGCCTCAGTTTGGGGTAGTATGTGTATGAAGTTGTAGGAGACAATCTGCTCTGACAGCTCTCTGTGATTCAAACCTTCTAAAAGCTGTTAAAAAAGCCTTTTTGGGTCATTTGTTTTGCTAAAACTTTAGTTCATCAATTATAGGAAAACCTCCTGTGCTCAAATCATCGAGTGTTTATTGTTTGCGTGTGGATTTTGAATGTTAATGTACAATATTCAGTCTGTGTACTGAGAGACAGTGGAAGTGTGCTTTGGGGACGGGTGTATCTGTGGTGTAGGTAGATTAACTTGGAGAAAAAGACAGTGCTTTCTGTTTGGGTGATATTTTTCTTGTATAACTGTATTAATGTACATACAGTAATATTTTCAATAATTCTTGACTTTTTTTACTGATTGTGGTGGTGCAGCAGTGCTTAATTTTAGTTTGTTTAAAATATGTGGTTATATTACTGAAGTTTTCAATTTGCTACGCATTACTTAGTGTGTGTGTGTGAGTATGTGTGTGATGCGTGTCATCAAATCAGACACCTTTTATTGTGTCACATAATTTCAGCAATGTGAACCTGTTATCCACTTCAGCTGTGTAATTTTTGTACTTGTTTGTGGTATCTTTACTAGTACTAGTACTAGTGACTGTTACTACAGCAGTGCAGTACACTGCCCTCCCTGTGGCTCGCCCCAACCGGCAAAATAATTATTTTCCAGATTTGAATTTCTGATGGTGAGCACTGGTTAGGTGTTGTGCCTTTGCATCTGCATCTCTTCAGTGCGCAGCACAATCTTAATCTGTCTGTGCATTTGCATCTCTTTAGGGCCCAATCTCCTTCTCTAACTTAAGTAACAGTCATTTCTTTGGCTTCCCTTCAGAGTACTGGACAGGTGTGGTGCATAATTCTGTATGAACATTGTACTCAGTACGTGTTTTTAAGTCAGGACCATCATCATGAGTCACTCATGATACAAATCATGTTCTTCATCATCATGGTCACAAATGTAGTCACAAATCATGATTTAAAATCACGTCATGAGTCACAACATTAATCTTTTTTAATAGTTACTGGAATGTATTGTAAGCCTGTTTTGTAGTATCTCTCCAGGCTTCACTATCCCACCATTGTACTCATAAATAAGTGTTTTTAATTCAGGAATTTAGACAGTGTCTGCAGTACATACACAGACTGGAAAGAAGACTGACTGCACACTTGCAGTTTAGCACAGTATACTTGCACTGCTCAGAATACAAAGTGTCATGCATACAGAAGACAACAAAAAAGGGCATAATACATTTTATAACACAGCAAGGAAGGTGTGGGGGCAAATGGTGTGAGGAAAAAAAACTAATGTGGGAGCCCATGGTGATCCAGCAGCAGTTCCAGCATGGACATAATTTGCAATTGATGTCCCTTTATGCGATCCTAGTGGAGCAGCAGATGCTGCTGTGGCCCTCCTCTTCTTAGGGATGCTGCCATGCACAGCTGCACCCTCTGCCATGGAATGGTCAGCAGGTGCAGGCATGGTCTGTTCTGTGGCAGCCTGCCACTCCAACTGGTGGTGATTGGGCATATGGGTGTGCTGGTCCCCAGTCCCCAGGTGAGTCTCCCAGGGGCCACGGTGCACCTCCACCTCACATAGGTGGCACTTGACCACACTGCTGTCCCCCGACACAGTCAAAAAACTGCCAAACAATGGAGATGCGGGGAGGACCAGGCACAGGCAGGGGAGGGTCAGATGAACTGGCACTGTGCTGAACAGGGATGGGATACACACCTGGACCGGGAGAACAGGCACATCCTGCTCCAGAGGACCCAGTGCTAAATTTAGTGGTGGTGGTGGTAGTGGTGGTACAAATGCCTCAGAGTCAGGACAGCAGGTGGTGCTGTTCCTGCTTCCAGAGGGGGACAAACAACTAACTACTTATAAAGACAAGAAAAATAAAATTTACAGAAAGAACAAATTAAGTAAAAAAGAGTACAGAAAAGACAAAAAATGTAGCTTTTAAAAAAGCTGTTGGGTCTAAATCAAAGTTTAAATCTCCTTCTCGCTCTGATCTCAAAGTATCAGCAGTCACAAAACACACTCCTCTCTCTCCGTCTGCACAGGAGAAAGTAAGTGTCTGCTTGTATGACTCACTTCCTTCTTGCCTAGCTAAAGAGCATGTGACTTACAGTAGTGTAAGCCATATGATGTGTGGGGGGCTGCCAAATCTGAAACTCCAAGTGGATCACATAGAATCATAATGTGGAACGCGAAGTCCATTAAAAATGATGACTTCACCTTATTTCACATTGCCATTCCACCTTAACGTGAAGCGGTAATGACAAGGCAGAGTGAGCACTTTGCATTGCCCACTCCACATAGCAGAGTGGCAACATGAAGTTCCCACTTCACATTCACTTCTCCGGCAGAATTTAAATTCGCTGCATCTCTAAACATGAGCTATTACTGTATAAATACTATCAGACAAGTACATATTCAGACAAAGATATCTATATCTTGGTGAGTCTGTGTTGTGAAAATGGAGGCACGGTCTAAACAACATATTCAAATTAATATGACATAATTATTTCCCAAAAAGACAGGAAATTCATGGCAAAAAAACTCAGTTTAATGCATCAGTTAGGGTTGTTCCACAGCGACAAAAGTGAGGAAATTCAGTGTTAGGGTTGAAAACCCTAACTCCACATTCCCTGCCAGCTTCACACACACACACACACACACACACACACACACACACACACACACACACATATGCTAGTAGAAGGCAGGACCAAGGCAACATGACCAATCACAGACAACCAGCAGCAGGTGACAGAAATAACATACAACTGTCTAAGCATACCACAAGACACATCCATCATCATGGGCCAACAAGTGTGCAAGTTCTGCTGGCATCCAAGTGATTTTATCCTCTGCATGCATGTTACCCATCAGTTGTTACTGTATGACAGTATACATTATTTATATGTAATAGATTTTGTATATCTTCTCAATGACAGCGTGTTGATATTCATCACTGTAATAACATGCTAATATCTGGCAGTAGTGTAACACCCTTTGTTGACTCTTAATACCTCCTGATGTTACCCCAGAATAAGACAATCCTGTGTCAGTACAATATCATCTGCACAGCAGTACTGTGCAATCATCTTATTTTGTAGAATATTACATCAGTATGAAAATCGCAGACCTTATAACTCTCACGGTAACACTATACAATAGCTCAGTTGTTAAAACGTTGTCATTTTAAACAGAAAATTGCGTGCCTCCACTATTTGATATAGTGCTGCTACTATGGTATTCAAAGCATCAATGTTTAGATGTCTATCTTCATGAGCACATACTAGCAGAGATCAGTTTAAGACACTTTAGTGTGTCTAACAACATACTGATCTCACCACCCTATAAGAAACAAAATTGCAGCAGTACAGTATTATCTACTAAGTCATTCTCGACTATTATTTGAACCTTTACAGTTCTATATGACACTGTGTCAGCTGAAGTATTCTATGTCACTAGTTCAGTCTTTTTGCCTTGCTCTGACTCTGTAACTGTTAGAGCATGTTTATGTTTGTATACACATTACAAGCTATGTGGTATTAGTGGTGGTCAAACACAACATTTTTCCACATCGGTACCTATTAATGAATAATATTAGACAGGCTTAATAACAGGGTTTCATGTCTGTAAATGGCTCCTAATATCACCCCAACAGTAGCAAATAATGTATTTTAATACTATAATCAACAGTATGCTGCTCACTGCTATCTAATCCTAAACACATCAACAGCAATGTCAAACTGTATGTAACAAAATGTTAAATATCATACTGGCCCATGGTGGAAATTATCATGCAAAGCATTTTAACTTAGAAAATGGGTAGAGTGTAATCTCAGTCCTGATTGGCCAAAAGCACCAATCAGCTGGTCTGGTATGAGACAACAGAGACCAGGAAATAACAAGTCCCAGTCTCTGTTTGCCTCATTTAGTTCTGAGATTAATGACCCCTTAGAACATTGTAAAAATTAAATCCACCATGTTGTTTTACACTCGCTTAGCGAGTGAGCGAGCATTCTCGCTCCAACTCACGGGTACCATAACAGACAGTTACGGAAGCAAGGGAGTGGGGTGCTCACAATAATTATTCAAAGAATGGGCCAGGACTTAACAACTGGGACTTGTCTAGTCCAAACAGAAGTGGCACAGACTACAAAAGCTGCCAGAAGTCAACGGTAGTCTTATCAAACAACGCATTTCTAAACAATGCCTCCCGGAGCAGAATCCTTCACAGCTCAACACGTCCTCCCACTCATCAGACCTCTCAAGACTGTTGGCAGGTCCCATCTGTGTCTCTGTAGCTGACAGCATTGCGATCTGCAGACACAGTGGGAGAGCAGTTTGCTGTGCTCAGCTGCAGGTTTAGGCAGGGCTGGGTTGCTAAACAGACAAAATAATTTTACTAAAACAAGTGGTACTGTAAGAAAATGTCTGTGGCTATTTGCAAACATTCCATGTATGGCTGGGGTAAACTTCCCGGTCCCATTCAAAAACAAAAAAGTGTATTGCTGGGGGGGGTAAACTGAAACAAAGTTGTTACATTTTATGCAGTCACAGCTCCAGAAGCGGTCACAGCTTTACTGCTGTCCACTCACTTTCTTGCTCACTGAAATTCACAGAGTTGTAAATTACAATCAGTTTATAATTATAAGCTAATATAAATAAAGAATACATAATGGTAGTCTTTTCTTGCCTTTTGCCAGTGTGTGTGTGTGTGTGTGTGTGTGTGTGTGTGGGGTGGGGGGTTACCGGTACCTTAATTTTTTTTTTTCCCCAAGTCATCACCTTCTGAAATGCTTCATAGCATGCACAAAAGTTCAGAGTTGCGCCATACATTTCCTCATGTGTGGAGGCGAGGGTGGGGTGTCAGCTCGCTGATGTAAATCCAGTATAAAAAAAACCTGGGGAAAAACCACCTTTGTCGCAAAATAAATAAAACAAATGGAGTTCTGGGGTTATGCTCTTGTTACCTCTCACCTAAAGTCACCATGGCAACATATAGAAATGCAGGGGCTGAAACACAGAGAGTACTGCTTTTAAAACAATAGCTACAGTGCCCTCTAGTGTCAGTACTAGCAGTATACATACATCATTAATGAAAATTCTAAGGTGGAGGAACTATTTTATAACAAAAGTTACTTTAAAATAATTTTTCCTTACCTTTTTTTATTAATCTTATTTTTTTTCACAGTGATCATTTTCTAATCGCAATAATACCCTCCAGGGTGGGCGGTATTGGGGAATAGGGGACCTTCCAGGGGCTATAAGGCCCTCTGCCTGTGGCATCGGGCCTCATTATGCCCCTTGGTGGTCCGGTATTCCCCAATACTGACCACCCCGTGGGGTATTAATGCTTACATATTCACGGTCATATGACTGTTGTCATAGGGCTGGCAACATCATGACCCATCTATAGCACTGTTAGTTTTGTCAGTGGCTCTACATGAGCCAGTAAAATTACAAAATATTTATTTTGCATACTGTTTTGAATCGCTAATAACAGAACTGTCACACAAGTACTGAGTACTGTATGTATTAACAGATATGTGAGAAGAAATTATCATTCATGCAACATGCGTGTCTCAATGTGAACAAGCACATCTTGATTTAAACAAGTGTCTATTTAAAAATACATGTTACATGAGGGGTCTCATAATGTATTTTTTTTCTGTGTTTGTCCACATTACATAACACACAATGTCATAGATAGTTTCTTGTATGTTGATACCTCATTATATAATCACAGCATGAACAAACAATCTATATCATAGAAATTCTATGCGTAACAGTATTGTTGTGACATGAGACCATATGAAGATGTGCACAACACTCTGTACACCCATGACAACTGAAATGCAACAGTTGTTGTCCCATGATGATGGATGTGTCTTGTAGTACGTTTAGACAGTTGTATGTTATTTCTGTCACCTGCTGCTGGTTGTCTGTGATTGGTCATGTTGCCTTGGTCCTGCCCCCACTTGCATATGTGTGTGTGTGTGTGTGTGTGTGTGTGTGTGTGTGTGTGTGTGTGTGTGTGTGTGGAGCTGGGGGGAATGCGCAGTTAGGCTTTTCAATCCTAACACCAAATTTTGTCGCTTTTGTCGCTGTGGAACAACCCTAACTGATGCATTAAATGGAGTTATTTTGCTATGTGTGTGTATATATATATATATATATTCAATAAGACACAATGGTGTATGCATTAGACAGTTCCAACACATGGCTAGAGGGATGTAGTGAGGCACGAGGCTACAGGTTGAGTGCTTCCAGTCCCCTAGCCGTACACTAGAACTGTCTAATGCACATTTCCAAAGTGGCTTATTGCACTTATAAAATGGTTCTGTGTATTCAAAATGGGTTTCTAGTTTTGATTGTGTATTAAACACTTTTAACACATGGCTAACAACCAATCAGACTGCTTGAAATCAGTTGCCAATTTTATAAAATAATATATTATATAAAAGGGAAGGGTGCCTGAACCTACTGTGTGGCGGGGCACTTATAGACACCAGGGATTTTTCTGTGGGGGAGGGGGATAGACAAAAAAAATGACAAATGAAAAAAAGAATAAAAGAATAGAATCCTTTTTTGTCAATGGAAACCCTTTTTTGTCAATGAAAATCCTTTTCTGCCAATCCTTTGCTTTGGTGGGGGAAAAGGATTCCACCTGGCAAAGGAGGATCCTTTTCTTGACCTGATGTCCCTAATTTTTCATGACTAGATGTCCGAAGGATACTTTTTATAACCAGATGGCCCCTATTTTGATGGCCAAATGACCACAAAGCTGTTGCATGACCAGATAGCCATGCCAAGAATACTTTTGTTAGCCAATTTCCTTTTTTGCCATCCTGTTTCACCATGTGAAAAAAGAATTTGGCTGTGGAAAGAGGATTTCCCCTTTCCGTGACCAGATGGCTACAATTTTCATGACCAGATGCCTTTGAACTTTTTTTCATGACCAGATGACCTCCCCTGAATCCTTTTTCATCACAGCAAATTTCTTTTTCATCATACTTTTTCATCATGAAAAAGAAATAACGAGAAAGGAACTTAGTGAGTGGTGAAAAAGGAATTTAATCCTTAAAAAAAAAAACTTCCGAGGATAGATAACAAAAACAAGCATTTGTCAATGCCAGAGTTCATCATTGGAATTGCTGTTGGAAAGCATTGATTGGTAGAATTACAGTTCCCAGCAGAAAGAACAAGTTATGCCACTAAGTTCACATTCTTGTTGAAATATGATGAAGTGCATACCTGTTTCCTCAATTCATGATCTAGCTTTGAAGAGTGACAATGTGTCTGCGGTTCAGAGAAGATAAGGGCACTGAAGCCCCATCATGGGTTGGCGGGGATGTTGTGGTTAGAAACCCTAATATCCTGGGTGTTTGTTGGTATTTGTACTACAAATTTTTAAAATGGCCTTTTGTGACCCTCACCTCATGAAAGCATTTGGGACCTCTTCTCATGAACAGTGGCACTGTGATTTTGTTAATCTGTCCTGAACATTGATTTCTCACAATGACCACTCCGTTCTGCGCCAGATGTGCGGAAATGCAGTTCAGGCAGGATGTGATAAATTACAGCTGTACCCTTCATAGGGAGGAGTGAAGAGAAGGCAGTGTTTAACATCTAGAGTGAAAATATTAAAAATGCTTGAAGGTACGAGCATACATGGAAAATGCACAACGCACGCTCGTAAAAGTCATTTAGTGGAATAATTTCACCAAAATTTCAACATGGACATTTTGTGACTTCTACTCATAAACATTGTCACTATGATATTCTTACTCTGTCCTGAACATTGAGCTCCCACAGCGACTGTGCCATTGTGTGCCAGATGTGCAAAAACACATTTCGGGCAGGATGTGAACAATCACAGCTGTACTGTTCATAAGGAGGTGTGCAAAACTGACAATGTTAAAACTCTTGAGTGAAAATATTACAAATCTTTGACGTTACGAGTGTGCATGCAAACTGTGCAATGCATGCTCATAAAATAGTCATTTTATGGACTTTTGTCACCATATTTTCAACATAGGCATTTTGGGACCTCTGCTCATGAACAGTGACACTGTGATTTTTGTAATCTGTCCTAAACACTGATTTACCACAGTGACCATGCTATTCTCCGTCAGAAGTGCAAAAACACATTTCAGCCATGATGTGAAAAATTACAGCTGTACTGTTCATAAGGAGGTGTAAAAACTGCCAATGTTGAAAATCTGGTGTGAAAACATTACAAATTCACAAAGTTACGTGTGTGCGTAGAAACTGTGCAATGCACACTCATACCACAGTCATTATATGGATTTTTATCACCAGATTTTCAACATAGGTATTTTGAGACCTCCGCTCATGAATAGTGTCACTGTGATTTTTGTAATCTGTCCAGAACACTGATTGCCCACAGCAACCATGCTGTTCTGCACCAGAAGTGCGAAAATGCATTTTGGCCGGGATGTTGAAAATGACAGCTGTACTTTTCATGAGGAGGTGTAAAAAAATACCAATGTTGAAAATCTGGAGTTAGGAGGTGTAAAAAAAATACCAATGTTGAAAATCTGGAGTTAAAATATTACATTTAAACGATGTAACAAGTGAGCTTTGAAACTGCGCAATGCACGCTCATAACACAGTAATTTTTTGGAATTTTGTCACCAAATTTTCAACATACTGCAGGCTTTTTGGGAGCCCACCTTATGAGCAATGGCACTGTTGTGTCATTAATCAGTCCTGAAAGGTGATTCCGCAAAGTGACCGTAAAATCATCTTTTGGGACCGAATAACCACATGACGGTGACTTAATTCATGAGTTGAGGTCCCAAGAACTCCATGTTGAAAATTTGGTGCCAAAAGTCACAAAAATGGCCGAGATATGCACCAAAGTTGAACCAAAAACATATTTATGTCATTATATAGCATACCAGCATTTCTTCAGTTCGCTGTCAGCTTTGAAGAGTGCAGACATGTTCCCCGGTCCACTGAAGATCATCACACCAGGCTCTGGAGGTAAGTATGGGGAGAGGGAGGTTGTGGGGAGGATGGTGCACAGATGGCGGGTGCGGGTTGGGGGAGGGGCCACCGGACTCAATGAGGGACCATTTTCTAGTTTACAGGTTCAAAAAAAATTTTAAAAACCTTGCGGGAAGGTATTTTTTTTACAAGGACATTTGGCATGCTAGGGTGGGCTCCCAGCATGCCACCTGAGTGTTTGGGGGGCTGCAGCCAACAGGGGATTGGGTGCCCCCATCAACACATACCAAGTGTTGGGGGGCAAAAGAGCTGAGGGGGATTGGGCACCCCCCTTGGCACACACATTGTGGGAGGGACATTATGCCGAAGGGGAGTGGGCTCCCCATTGGCAAATGAACTGGTAGGGGGCATGCTGACCGGGGGATTGGGCACCCCTGTCGGTTTGTTTTTTTTAACTGTGAGGGGGCGTGCAGAAGGCCTTAGCTCAGCACGTTCACACTGCTGTAAGCTACAGCAGTGTGAACGCACAACCAGGAATGCAATGCTGGAATGCAACTTCGAAGGGTGGAGGAGCACCACTATTGGTGTGGCTCCGTCCTTTGAAAAGTTGTCCAACTCAGCTCAAGCAGCTGAAAGTGAGTCATTGCCAGCCTGATGACTGATTCATCTGCCACTGACCTGCCCCTAGAAATGGAGCTCTCCATTGGGCACACCCCTGTAGTGCACCTTATAGCAATGAGTTTGTCTGCACCTGCGCGCCACGATGAACTCAAAAACACACCAAGAGCCACTCATCAACTCCTGATGAGCAAGACACATGCTTCAGGATGTAAAAAGACACCCCTGGGCAGAGAAATAATACTTTGTTGCTGAGAAGAATTGAAAACAAGATGGCAGCTCATAAAAAAGGAATAGCATTTGGTGAAAAAGGATCCTTTTACATCAGGCCAAATTCCTTTTTCATTCCATTCCTTTATCCTGAAAAATGAAAATACCATTGAAAATAATGGAACCTTAAAAATGCAATAACTTTGGAATGGATTAATATTTTTTCACCAAATAAATGCTGAGCTATTCTGTGACTTATTCTAGCACTTTCTACCTTACAAATGTCAGACCAAAATACAAAACCATCTGTGCACAGGGTAATGAGAACAAAATAGCAAAAATGGACACATTTTAGGTATTTTTTGCTATCCGGATCTCAGAATCCACACATCCAACTGGAATGAAACTTGACATGTCAAGAAATCTGTGCAAGTAGACTACACATGCTAAATGTTGTGCAAATCCATTGAACGGTTGCAAAGTTATTAAAGTGCAAAATTTGAGGTTTAACATTAAAATTCCTGCTCAACCCTAACTACATATATTCATTGCAAAAAATTCAGCTAATTCTTCAGTTAGGGTTCATAGTACAGTGACAAAACCATGGAAATGTGCTATTAGAGTTACTACCTCTACCACCCCATCCCACCCCCTCCACACCAACATTTGTTGTGGTGTGCCACAGGGTCATCAGGCACAGCTCTCACCCTATTCCATGTGTAAGCAAGCTGACATGCTATAGTATAGGAGAATGGGGGTGAGAGTTAGGCCTGATGACCCTGTGGCACACCCCGACATCTGTTAGTGTGTGGAGGTAGGGTGGGCATGGGGTGGTTGGGGTGGTAACCCTAACACCACATTGCAATGCTTTTGTTGCTATGATACATTAATGGAGTTTTTTGCAATGAATTTCCCTTCTTTTTGAGAAAGTGTAATGTAACTGGTAACTGGAATGTGTTAGTGGGAGCATGGGCCCTCTGGGCCCTGCACTCCCTTCATGTTGCCCATTTTTTGTGTAATGTTATGTGTATGTGGGAGCATAGGCCCTCCAGGCCTTGCACTCCCTCTTACACATAACTACGTAGCCATACAGCAACCCCATAGGGCAAGGAACCCTTGTAACAGTTATTTGCCAATATCTCAGCAACCGTACCAGCTATAAAAACAATTCAAATGTTGTTGTAATCATGACAGTGAGACATCCATGCAAGATGAGTCAACCAAAGCTGTATCTTGCATCGTTTACAAGATACGGGCACTAAAATGCGCTGAAAAGGCACCCTTGAAACCTTAGTAACACGTTTTTGCCAATATAACCGTAACCATAGCAAGTAAGGAAAAAATTCTACTGCAGGTGTAATCTTTGATTTCCAAACTTGCTTTTATAGCTTAGATCTAAGCTGCAGGTAGCAAAACATTCATATTTCACTTTGTCTTCAAGATACGGTTGCCAGACGGCATCACAGACGCTGCAATGTTAGCCTATGGGAAATTTCTCAACCTCAGAGCACTGTAACTTTAGGCTCGTTTAATGTTTGGGTACCAAACCACAAAAAAGCACATATGTGGGACCAGGGCTTGCAACCCTGCAAATTGCAGCCCAAAAGCCCCAACCGTTTTGCTGCAGTGGAGTGGAAAATAATTGTTTGTTTTTTTTTTGGTAGAGTACTTTCGCAAATTGCGACACTTTTGTAAAATGCAGGCACAAAACATTTGTGATTTGCGAAAGTGTTACATCTGTACTATCGCAATTTGTGAAAGTACAGTGGGGTCAAACTTGAAAAACACATTTCTAGTGTTTTTTTTCCCCAAAAAAAGATAGGGCAGTGATCCTCAGGACCCGACTAGGTAAACACAACAGTCAGTGTTTACCTAGGAGGTCCCAAATTTAAACGCCAGACACTTTTCTCTCTCGCTAACCGAAAACAAGATGGAGGCAGCATGAAAGTAAAAGGGCCATTTGCAACAGTAAAATGTACTGGCAGCAACTTTTGTGAGACACACCTATTTTTTTTTCCATTGACTATAATGCACCAGCCTTTCCTTGAGGATTCCGTCAGTTTTCCCACAATTATAGTAAAGCTCACTGGTCTGTAGCTCTCTGGTTCATTCTTGGGCCCACTCTTGTGGAGAGGTACCACATGTGCTTCCCTCCAGTCCCTGGGCATGCACCCCAAGTTCAAAGAGGTATTGAACAGGTCTGCCACTGGCCCTGACTGTACCTCTGCCAACTCTTTCAGCACCCTTGGGTGGACTCCGTCTGGGCCAGGTGCCTTGTCTACCTTCAGGGACTTAAGGCCCTCCCTCACCCCTTCCACCATGATTTCTCCATATGTGGTTGCTTCCCCCCAACCTCTCTGGGCCCATCCCTCTCCTTGGTGAAGACTGAACAGAATATTTATTAACTATTTCTGCCTGCTCAGCCCCCTTTTCTACCCACCCACTTTCCCTCCTGATCCTAACAATTTGATCCTTGCTCTCTGATATATCTGAAGAAACCTTTTCCCCTCCTTTGATCCCCTGTGCTAACCTTTGTTCCCTAGCGACCTTTGCTCCCCTTACCACTCTGCTCACTTCTCTGGATTTCTTCACATATTCTTCTTTGTCTTCTGCCCTGTTGGATCACCTGTCGGTCCAAAAAGCATTCCTCTTTTCTGTCACCTTCTCCTCTCTACTCCTTCAACTGGGTTTCTTGGTCCTGGCTTTCTTGCTCTGGCTCTTGACACATGTTTTAGTGGCTTCAGCCAGTTCTGTCTTGATGACTGTCAGTTTTTGTTCTGTGTCCATTTCTGGGTGGATGCTTGCCACATGACTTTCCAGTATGTTTCCCACCCTGCCAAAGTTTTCCCTTTTGAAGTCCAGTACCCTAGTTTTTGTAGTGGCTACTTCCCTACACAGGATGAGTGAAAATCACAGTTTTGGAGATCTATGATAGCAGACCATGCATGCAAAATTTCAGGCAAATCCGTCATACGATGACAAAGTTATTAAGGTGCAAAATTTGAGGTTTAACATTAAAGTGCTTACTCAACATAGAAACATAGAAACAGAATCTGTCAGCAGATGGGTACTATGCAGCTCACCTAGTTTGCTCATTTCCCTACTTGGTTTGACAGTCCCTACTTTGCTGTACAGAAGGGTGGCTTTATGCTTATCCCATGCACTTTTAAATCCCAGTACTGTTTTCACTTCCACCACCTCTGCTGGTAGGCTGTTCCATGGATCCACCACCATCTCTGTGAAAAAATACTTTCTAGCATTCCCCCTAAGCATCCCTCCCTCCAGCTTCATGTCATGTCCCCCTGTCCTTGTGAACTTTCATCTCTGAAACATGCTCCCTTCCTGTACCCTGTTTATTCCTCTAAGGTATTTGAAAGTCTCTATCATATCCATTGTCTCCCTTCTCTCTTCCAGTGAATAGGTGTTTAGTTCCTTGAGTCTTTCCTCATAAATATTGTGGTACAGCCCATGTATCATTTTTGTTGCTCTTCTCTGGATTGCTTCCATTTTGTCTGTCCTTCCTGAGATGCAGTCTCCATAATTGGACACAGTGTTCCAGATGAGGCCTCACCAGTGATCTATACAGTGGCATCACCACTTCACTCCGCCTGCTGGTTAAGCCCCTTCCTATGCACCCCAGCATTCTGTTTGCCTTCCCCACTGCATTTTCACATTGTTTGGCTGACTTCAGGTAATCAGATATGATAACCCCCAGGTCTCTCTCTCTCCTGACTTGTGGTGGCAAGAACTTGCTGCCCCATCCTGTATTCCTCTCTTGGATTTCTGTGTCCCAGGTGCATTATCTTGCACTTCTTAGCATTGAAACCCAACTGCCAAGCCCTTGACCATTCCTCAAGTAGTTTTAGGTTGTTTCTCATTTTATCTAGCCCCTCCTGTGTGTCAACTCTGTTACAGAGCTTGGTGTCATCTGTGAACAGGAATACCTTCCCCTCCAGTCCCTCTGCAATGTCTCTTATGAAGACATTGAATAGAACTGGACCCAATGCCTATCCCTATGGAACCCCACTGGTCACCTCCCCCTCTTCTGACTTTATGTGACTTACTACCACCCTCTGGTTCCTGCCTTTTAGCCAGTTTCCAACCCATTTTACCACTTTGGAGCCCACACCCAGATTCTTCAATTTGTTAAGCAACCTTGTATAAAGAACAGTGACTCAGACCTTACTGAAATCCAAGTAGGTCACATCCATCACCCTGGTCACCCAGTCAAAGAAATCGATAAGATTAGTCTGACAGGACCGACCCTCAGTGAATCCATGCTGCCTTGGGTCTTTTGCACTGCTTGACTCCGGGAACTTCACTACCCTCTCATTAAGCAGGGACTCCATCAGCTTCCAGGTCTGTAATTGCCTGCCTCCTCCCTATTTCCAGTCTTGTGCAGGGGGGCCACCTCTTCCCTCCTCCTGTCACCAGGTACCGCCCTTTTCTGTAGTGATTGATTGAAGAGGGTTGTCAGTGGACCTGCTAGGACTTCCCAGAGTTCTTCAACACTCTAGGGTGAATCCCATTGGGCCCCATTGCCTCATCTGTCTTTACTTTTCTTAGTTTCTCCAAGACTCTATCTTCTATAAATGCGCTGGTGTCCATCTCTCCTTGCTGCACATTTTTTCTTGTGAACCATGGCCCCTCTCCTGCCTCTTCTTTAGTAAATACTGAGCAAAATATTTGCTCAGTATCTCAGCTTTTTCAAGGTAATCCCCCACCCACCCACCCTCTCCTTCTTTAGCCAACAATACCATTTCTGGTCTCCTTCCTCTCTCTAATATAATGAAAAAAAAGGTTGTGTCCCCCTTTTCATAGCCTGTGCTAGTCCTTCCTCCATTCTTGCCTTAGCCCCTCAGACAGCTTTCCCAGCTTCTCTTTCTTTCTCCATATATTTCAGTCTGTCTTCTTCTTTCTCTTTCTCATTGTATTTTCTGCATACTTTACTTTTTTCTTGCACTTTCTCGGCTACTGATTTAGAGAACCACAGTGGTCGCTTCTTTTTTTTGCTTTGGCTAAGCAATCCGACACATTGAATTGTCACTCCTGCTATGGATCTCTTGTGCCTAAGCCACTGTTTTTCTACCTCTCTCCCCATATCTTCTGCTGCCAGGGCAATTTTGAGCTGTTTCCCCATCTCCATGAAATTGGCCTTCAGGAAATCTAGGATCTTAATCTTTGAATGGCTTTCTTCTGCCAACATGTTGACTCTAAACCACACAGTTCTGTGGTCACTGGTACCAATGGGACTGCCCACCTCAACATCCATGATTCTGTACCCATTTGTCAGCACTAAGCCAATACATCCCCCTCCCTGGTGGGCTAAACCACCATCTGCCTTAGGTTTGCCCCATACATGGCAGACATGAGGTCCCTGCTCCTTGATGTACTTGCAGTCTGGGTATTCCAATCTGCATCTGGCATGTTGAAGTCACCCATTAGTAGTACTTCCCCTTTGGCTGCCATATTATGGATGGCTTCCACTAATACTAGATCTATATCCTCCCCCTTCATGGGAGGCCTGTAAACTACTCCAGCACAGATGGTTGTTTTGTTCCCTGACTCCAGAGTGACCCACAATGCCTCTGCTTCTTCCCTGGATCCCTGAGCCTCTGCAACGTTAGTACCTTCCTTTACATACATAGTACCCCCTCCTCCCCTCTTCCCCTCTCTATCCTTTCTAAAACATGTATACCCTGGTATGGCTGCATCCCAGTCATAGTCGACTACATACCATGTCTCTGTAAT
Organism: Neoceratodus forsteri; assembly: GCA_016271365.2. Taxonomy (NCBI): domain Eukaryota; kingdom Metazoa; phylum Chordata; order Ceratodontiformes; family Ceratodontidae; genus Neoceratodus; species Neoceratodus forsteri. The sequence goes on from CM057455.1 coordinate 708,284,059, forward strand.
AGCCAAATGTCCAGGTCTGTGTCTGCCATCAGTACTGTTAGGTCTGTGATTTTGTTTCCCAGACTGCAGGCATTGATTCACATGACCTTCCACTCTGTGTACCCCTTAATGTTCTCTGTTTATTGGTCTTTGCCCTGTGCCACATTAGTGTTGTATCTTCTGTTCTCTCTTCCATTGTAACCATGGTAGTTTTATGGTTAGATAGTATGCTAGTTATTGGGTCCTCACTGCTTTCAGTTATGTCCTGTGGTGGGGAGGTTATGATAATCCCCTTGACTGTCTATGCCTCCCCCCTTGGCAAATTTAGATGATCACTAAGGATGCACTTAAACTTCTCAGAGAGGATACCTTTGTCTCCCCTGGATAGATGCAGGCCATCTGGAGAACATAGTCCTTCATCCCTCAAGGTGAGGGTCCAGTCCCCAATGAAACCATACCCCACCTCTCTGCACCTTTTATTCAGCCATTTGTTGAATTCAGTGATGTGGATGTCCCTCATTTCCCCCATGCCATGGACAGGTAGCACCTCTGAGAAGGTGACAGAGTGTGCTACTTGCCCAAGACTCCTCCCCAGCTCCCTGAACTCTTCCTGTACTCTTCCTACATCTACCCCCTTTAGCTAGGTCATTAGTCCCCAAGTGAATAATGACATCCAGCTCCCCCTCCTTGCTACCACCCTTGCAATCCTAAGAATTCACTTGTCCTCCTTCCAAAACTGTACCTCCAGGTAGGCACATTACCTCCCTCTCACCATTGCTACCTGTCCCTTGCTCAATTCCCTGGACAATGGGGTCCCCAACCAGGATTTAATTCCTCCTCCTCCTGTGTGTTCTCCTTGCATCTGCCTTTGGGGTTCATCCTGGATGACCCCCTCAACCCCCCATGGTTTTCACTTCCAGAGATGCTGTACAATATCTATGCTCTGCCAGGATGGCATAAGAGTTGTGAAGTGCCACCGGCTGGGGGATGTGCCTCCATGCTGCCTCCTGCACCCTCCCTGAGCCCACCGTAGTCCATCCTTCCCTCCTTCTTGGCAACCTCTGAGGGAGCGGTGGTGGACGTGATGATCTCTGTATGGGGAAAATTCATCTGTATCCATGCCAGCTCTGCTAAGAGTTCAGCTCAGAGTTCAGCTACCTCCTCCCTCAACACAAGAGAGGTGCCTGCAGAAAGGGCAGCACCGCAGTATCCAGAAGGTCTTTCTGAACACTGCTGCCCCTCATCTGCTGCAAAGCACCACACCCATCATCTTCCTTCTACTATCCTTACCCTAACTGCCCCTTATTGCCCTGTACCCTCTGCTGCTCTTTTCTTCTGTACCATATCCAGTGCCCAGCTTTATGTAGTTTTACTGTCAATACTCTTTAGTAGTATAATGTACCAACAAATGTAGATTTATGTTAGGATGTGGTGTGTGCATATGCTGTGTACTGAAATATGATGGCTAACATTGTGTGTATGCAGTCAGCTGGTACCGTATGATGTCACAGGTGAACAGTATAAAAGAAGTGACCCTAACTATATATATAGTAATTGCAAAAATCTCCATTAATTCATCAGTTAGGATTTCTATTACAGTGAAAAAAGTATGGAAATTCAGTGTTAGTGTTCCCAACCCTATTACTCCACCCCACCCCATCCCCTCACCCTCCACATGCAAACAGGCATCAGGGTGTGTCTTGAGGTCTTCGGACCTAACTCTAACCCCATTCCATCTGTAAGGAAGCTGAGATGGTACGGTATAGAAGAATGGGGTGAGAGTTAGGCCCAACAACCCCAAGGCACACCCCGACACCTGTTGGTGTGTGGAGGGTGGTGGTGTGTGGTGGGGTGATAAGGTTGGGAACCCTAACACCAAATTTCTATACTGTTGTTTATTTATTTATTTTGTTAGCTTTTGGTGACTGGGTAAGTACATTAGGCAATAACATTGACTATTTTCAAGCACGACCCTGGAGAGTACAAAGTATGGCCAGTAACAAACAGACAATAGTAACTAGTACAATAATATAATTTACAGCAACAAGCTAATAGGAACCCTACCAATGCATTAACAGAGTTTTTTTGCAATGAATTTTCTTACTTTTTGAGATAGTCTAATAGTATCCTTATTTTACTGTCCTTCACACCCTGCTCTCCAATCCTTCTACAGATGTGCATATATATGTAGGTGTGGACATGCAGGGCCCTCTGAGCCCTGTGCTTTCATGTGTCAAACAACAGTAACCAAATTGCCAGCTTACCCATCTGATTATACCACCTCTTGTCCCCTGGTACAGTGGAATTGTGAAATGCAAGGCAAAATATAATTATGTGCAACTGCAGTGCCATTCTGTGCCACAGGTGTGAAAACACATTTCAGGCAGGATGTGAAAAGAGACAGCTGTACTGTTCATGAGGTGGTGTGAAGAAAATGGCTATGTTGAAAATTTGGTGGCAAAATATTGAAAAGTACCAAAGTTATGTGCATACATAGGAAAATTTTAACAACCCCGTTATAATTGGACAGATTTTCAAAAAATCAAAAGACAGTTACTGGAATTGAATTGGAAACAGAGTTTAGGTGGAAAGACAGTAGGGCAAATGTGAGCAGAACTAAAAAATACATTATTAAAATTAGAAAAAGAGTACATACCAGATACAAAAATCTATAATAGGAGAAGAAAAAAACATTATGGTGTACTAGTAAGGGACAAAATCATGCCTAGTGAAAAAGAAAGCATTTAAAAGAATGAAATTACTGGGGACAGAGGAGACTATATTGCTTTATAAAACTTGTTTTAAAAAAGTTAAACTAAATATAAAGAAAGAAAGGATAAAGTCAGAGGCTAAATTAGCATATAGGAAAGATAATGGGAAACATTTTTATGCATATATAAACCAACAGAGAAAAGAAAAACAAGGTGTAGGATCATTGGATATGGATGGTAGGGAAATTAAGAAATCTGGAGAGATGGCTAATATATAAAATACATTTTTGCCTCAGTATTCGAGGGAGGTAATGAAGCAAAAAATGTGCACATTAGTAGAAATCATCAGAAATTGAGTATAGTAACAACAAAAGAATAAACAGAAACATTAATGAGTACATTAAAAGAACATAAATCTACTGGACCTGATTTGTTGCACCCAAGATATTTTAAGGAGGTAGCACCACTAATATCAGAAGCATTAGTGTGAATATTTAATGAGTCCGTTAGAACAGTGGAGGTGCCTGAGGATTGGAGACAGGCTTTTGTTATGTCATTGTTTAAAAAGGGAAAAAGATCAGTTGTGTTGAATTATAAATTAAAGAGAGTAGAAAAAAAAAAAAGGTATATGTTAGATGGAAAGGAACTGAAGGAAGTTGATGAAAAAGACTGCGGCATAGTGATTGACAATAAATTGAAGTTTAATAAACAGCGTACAGTAGCTATACAGAAACCAACAATATGGTAAGGAATATAAAATGTAGTTCTAGGAATAAGTCAGTGGGATGTATGGTACCAATATATAGGTCCTATATTAGGCAGCATTTGGATTTCAGTTCGCAATTGTGGAGTCCATATACAAAAAAAGAGATAAAGAGAATTGAGGGGTTACAGAGGATATGTACTAAGATGATAGGAACTTTAAATAGATATGAATATAGTGAAAGATTAAAAAGGACAGGATTATTTTCATTGGAGCAAAGAAGTGTAAGAGGGCACCTAATGATGTTATTTAGAATAATTAATGACACACAATTAGTAAAGGAAATGGGGTTGGAAATGCAGGAGAAACCAAAATGGTTAAGGGGCCATGAAAAGCAGATTCAATTAAAGTTAGTTAAAAAGAAGGTGTATATTATTAATTTGTAAATAGAGCAGGAAGAGTTTGGAATGCATTGCCAGTAGAAGTGGTGAATAGTAAAACAGCTATGGAACTTAAGAGATGGATTGATAAGTTGTTCCTTGAGAATAGGGTGACATGTACCCACTAAGGTGGGGAGCAGTTTATATGGACCTATGGTCTTCTACTGTTCTAAACCAAGTATAAATACGTATAACGTGGGTATTTTGGGTTATTTTTGCACCAGATTTTTAACTAGGGAATTTTGGGACCCCACCTCATAAACACTGGCACTGTCATTTCATTAATCGGTCCCTAAGGGTTATTTAGCACAGCGACCATGAAATCACCTTGTGGGTCCTATTAACAAAACAACAGTGACATTATTCATGAGGTGGGGTCCCAAGAAGCTCATGTTGAACATTTGGTGCAACAAATACCTACAAATGGCCGAGATATCAACATAAGTTCAAAATGCCATTGACAGTCATCATACAGGACTCCACTGCAGAAGAGTGGCCGAGCAGTCTAAGGCACTGAATATGGCACTTACCTTGATTCTTCAGTCTGTGGTTTGGCTTTGAAGAGTGCAGACATGTCCCATTCCACAGACGATGACAGAAGACGATTTCCCATGGTAAGTATATGGTAAAAGGGGATGTGTGGGGTGTGGGTTGCTCAATGGGAGGGTTGGGATGGGGCGGGGGATGGGGAAATGACAAGGGACTGTTTTCTGTTTTTCACGATGACAAAAAAAAGACATTGGGGAACTGTTTTCTTTTTTCACAGGTACCGGAAGTAATAAGAAACTGAGGGTGGGCTCTCCAGTGCCTCACAGTACTGGGAAGGGACATAGCTGGGGACACTGTGAGTGGGCTACCCAGTGTCCCACACTGTCAGGGGGTTGTAGGTTGTAGTGCCGAAACAGGGATTGGGCACCCAGATGTAGGCAGAGACATTTAAAAAGAATATATCTATTTCAGAACACTGGGAATGGGCTCCCCAGTGTCCCACAGTGGTGGGGGATGGGGGCTAGATGTCTACTACTGACATGAGGGTTAGACACCACAATGTCAACAGAGACATTTAAAAAAATATATATATATTTCGTGACACTGGGAGTAGCCGCCCCAGTATCCTACACTGGCAGGGCGGGAGGAAGATTTCTACCACTGATATGGGGATTGGGCACCCCGATGTCAGCAGAAACTTTTTTTTAATCTACAAAACATGCCTCAGCCCACTTGGAGGCAATAAAAGGATACAGTACCCTTTTATTAGGTAACAGGTGTTTACTGAAACGTGGTCCAAGGAGTACAATTCTGGGCTTATGTTTTGAAAAAAATGTCCAGAAAAGATTTTTGACAATTACAGGGCCAATGTTTTTTTTTTTTTAATTGAAGAAGTGCCACAAATTTGCAGCAATTGTTAAAAAACTTTTTTCAAATTTGCAGCAGTTTGCTCACAACAGTACCATTACTTTCATGAAAACTGCCACAAATTTGAGGCAGTTTCATAAATATAGTGCCACAAATGTGAGACGCTACTAAGAGCCGAATTAAAAAAAATACATATTTCCAGCAGCTATTTTAAAAAACTAAGGCCAGCATCATGTTCCTCAGGCTCTGATTAGGTAAACACAACTGTGTGTGTTTACCAAGAGGTAGTATTTGTTGAACTACAATGTTTTTTTCCCTGTCACTAACTGAAAACAAGATGGTGGCAGCATGGCACTAACTTTTCCATTTGAGAAAGCAAAAAGTGCTTTCATGAAAGCAGAAACTGCTTTTGCATAGCACATATATTTTTTTCTATAGGCTATAATGGGAAACTTTAAAGCTTTATAACTTTTGAAAGGATTAATATTTTTTTCACCAAACCTTCAAAAGTCATATCTGCAGCCCAGACCCCATATAGCCTAACAATTTCAGACCAGAACCCCAAGCCCATTCTGAGATGCAGATGAGCAAAGCACTTGCACCAAAATATTTTTGGCACTCCACAGCTCCACAAGCACAGCACTGACCAAAACAAAACTTGCCAGATCCAGAGATCTGTGGTACCAGATGGCGCATGAAAAATTCTGGGCACATCAGTCCTACAGTTGCAAAGCTATTAAAGTGCAAATTTTGGGTTTAGCATAGAAGTGGCTGGGCAAGTGGCAGTAGTACCCCTATAGTTAAGGTTGAGTAGGCACTTCAATGTTAAACTTAAAATTTTGCACTTTAATAACTTTGTAAACATTCAATGGATTTACACAACATTTGGTAAGCACTGTCCTGTGGGGTAAATCTCCAGATGTGGCACGCTTTGTTCCAATAGGATGTGCAGTCCCTGAGATATGGAAAGCTGAAAAAAACATGTTTTTGCTCATTGACTTCCCTGGGATTTTTCTTTGAACTTACCTACAGCCCAGATGTTTTTTTTTTTTGGTCTGAAATTTCCATGTCAGAAAGGGACCATAATGCAGATGTGCCTTTTATTAGTCTGGTGAAAAAATAATAAGCAGTTTTTAAGTTATTGCAATTTAAAAATTTGCAAAACATAATTTCTGAGCATGCTCAGTAACCACTACAAGATAGCTATATGAAACAAAGAAAGAATCCTGATTTGTATAGGAAAATTCTTTCTTTGTATGGCTGCCATCTTGTTTTCAGTTTTGCCTGAAAAATTTAAATTTGGAGGCCTCCTAAAATGATATTCTTGGGAGGAACCAAACATGTAGATTGCTTATTGGGACTCCTTGGGTGCATTCTGGACTTTGCTGCTTGAAAAATGCCATTAAAATGTGTTTTATTTAACATTTAAATACTTTGTTTGTATCAGCAGCATATGAAGTAAAATCTTGATGCGTATGCCGACTCACAAAACAAGATCTTCTTTTGTATATGGAAACACCCAAAATGGTATTCTGGGGAAGAACAAACACTTGTAGCTTGTTTAATGGGACCCCTTAGGTGCATTCTGCACCTTACTGCTCAAAGTAATGCCCCTAAAATATGTTTTTTTAACACTAAAATTCTTTGTTCATATCCATATCATACGTAGTAAGATCTTGTGTCATATGCCAACTCATGAAGCAAAATCTTCTTTCATATGGGAAATCAATGTATTTCAATGTGATTTTTAATTTTGGTGCATAACTTTGCTATTTTTGCACATTTTTTACACCAAATTTTCACGATAGTCTTTTGAGGACCCCACCTATGAATAATATGACTGTTGCTATGCAACTCCCACCCAAAAGGGGATTTTGCAGTTGCTTGGAAAATTCATCTTTCAAGCAGGATTTGCATAATGACAGCTATATTGTTCATAAGTTGGGGTCATAAGAAGGCTATGTTGAAAATTTGGGGTCACAACATATAAAAATGGCAAAGTTATGACCGTTGCAATTGTTTCACCAAATTTTCAACATGGGCTTTTTGGGAGACCAACTCATTAACACTGGCACAAGCAACTGTGAATCACCTACCAGGCCAGACTGACAAAATGATGGTGACAGTGTTCATGAGGTGGAGTCCCCAAAAGCCCCTGTTGAAACTTTGGTGACAAAATAGCAAAAAATGGGAAAAATATCACAATAAGTTCAAAATGCCATTAAAATACATTGTACAGCACTTGCCTTGATTCCTCAGTTTGTGATTTGGCTTTGAAGAGTGCAGATATGTCCCGTTCCACAGAAAATGACAGTGGACAACCTTCAGTGGTATGTATTGGGTGAGGGGTATAAGTGGGGAGGTGGGTGCTCAGTGGAAGGGTGGGGATGGGGGAAGGGGATGATGGGGACAATGAGGGACCATTTTCTTTTTTTCAGATTACATGGAAAAAAGATGTCATGTGACAGTTTTTTTTCAGTTCATGTTAAAAATTAATCAATATTACGGGACACTGGGAGTGGGCTCTCTAGTGTCCCACTGTGCTGGGGCAGGGCTTCAAATGCTGACACGGGGATTGGGCACCACGACATTGGCTATAAGTACATTTTTAAATTATGGGATGCTGGGAGTGGGCTTCCCAGTGTCCCACAGTGCTGGAGAGTGGGAGCTTGAAATGCCAACATGGGGACTGGGCACCCTAATGTTGGCAGTAACTAAACAGACAGTACAAGACACTGGGAGTGGGCTTCCCAGTGTCCCACAGTATATGGGAGGAGGGTGGGTCCCAGTACACACCATGCACAGGAGACAGCAACTGGTGGGGGGGCACTAGACATGAGGAAAAAGGGGTGGATGAAAGCAGATTGTGCAGCCAGCAGCACAAGTTCAAGCTGCAGCTGCACAACTCAAAAAAATCCTGCTGTTCTCATACAGAAAATGCAGCATAAGGGGTCCTGCCATTAACCTCATCACCCAGGATTTTGGGTGACCACAAAAGGTGTTTCTGGCCAATACTGAAAAAAAACCCATCAGAATGTAGATAAACGGGTCCAGTTTAGCTAAGTTCTGATGTTTTTTTCATTTTCATATTAACATCTGTTTTTACATGTTTTCTCTCTCTTGCTAACAAGAAAACAAGATGGTGGACACAACAGAGCTCTGTGAAACTACAGCAGGCTCTGTCTGTATGAAAATTTCAGTTTTTTGCAAAAATACTAGCTGAAGAGTGTGCAAATACTGCCTCCTGCGATTACAAATTTACTTTCGTATGGGACATCAAACTTTTCCCATAGAAAATAATAGGAAAATAATAAGTGTAATAACTTTTGAACAGATAAATATTTTTTCACCAAACCTTCAAAAGGCACATCTGTAGGCAAAGGCCTTCTACCCTGACAATTTTAGAAAAAAAAAACTAACGCTATTTTTGAGATCCAGGAGGACAAAGAAACGGCAAAAACTTGGTAAATTTAGACATTTTTAAACTTTAATAACTTTTGAACTGTTCAACAAATTTAGACAGTAGAACAGTTCAAAAGTTATTAAAATTCATAAAATGAGGTTTAACATAGAACTGTGCAATCACCCTAAGTATACTGGTGCTATTGCATATATATATATATATATATATATATATATATATATACACACACACAATAGGGGTGAGTGGTAAATGAGTGAGATAAAACAGTGTATCATCCACTGCAGTGTGATATTTTTACCCTCTGCTCTACTGTGATGATATCAGCCATTTACACACACAGGTCACAAAAGGTCACTGATATCATCAACCTAGGCAGCTTTCCCCTCAGCATGCAAGAAACACCTGTGCTGTTACCATACACAAATGCAGAACTACCTGAGAGGTCTCACTGCAGCCTACAGCTAACTCAGTGAGCATTACAAAACACACCTATCCCCCCCAACTTCCAGCTTATTACTGTGATGCTCTCAACTTGATGCAGCCAGAATTCCAATCAGCACAGCTTCACAGAACAGTCTATACTACTGCCTGCAGCTAACTCAACTACCACTGAAACACACTCTCACTTGTTCCACAAACTCTGATTCTCACCCATTACAATTACTGTGACAATCTCAACTTCATTGCAGCCAGAATACTAAAGAGCACAATTTCACAGAACACTCTGCACTCTGCCTGCAGCTAACTTAATTACCACTGAAAACAGTATCAGCTGTTCTGACACTCTGCCTCTCAGCTCATTAGAACTACTGTGATGCTCTTAGCTTCACTGCAGCCAGACTGCTAAACAATACAGCTTCACAAAAGTATGTTTCTCACTCCTACCTAAAACTAACTCATTTAGCATTGCAAAACACACTCATGTGTCTCTCAGAGTTTATAACACTGCCAGCCTATTCAGAAAAGCTCACACACAGAATGAGCAAACACATAAACAGGAACAGAACAGAAGACAGCATAACAAAACTGAAACTCTTGCCCTATTGTATATATCGAATACATGATGGGCAGATCGTGTGCTATGGCAAATATTGTCACTCCTGCATCGTGAGCTTGGATATCTCACTCTGCAGGAGTGACAATATTTGCCATATCACACTCATGCCCATCATGTATCCCCTTACATATATACAGTATATATATATACACACACACACACACACATACAATAGGGGTGAGTGGTAAATGAGTGAGATAAAACAGTGTGTCATCCACTGCAGTATGATATTTTTATCCTCTGCTCTACTGTGATGATTTCAGCCATTTAAACACACAGGTCACAAAAGGTCATCACTCTAGGCAGCATTCCCCTCAGCATGCAAGAAACACCTGTGCTGTTACCATAGACACAAATGCAGAACTACTTCAGAGGTCACACTGCTGCCTACAGCTAACTCAGTGAGCATTACAAAACACATCTACCCCCCTCCATCTTCCAGCTCATTACTGTGACTGCAGCCAGAATTCTAAACAGCACAGCTTCACAGAACAATCTAAACTACTGCCTGCAGCTAACTCAACTACCATTGAAACACAGTCTCACTTGTTCCTCAAACTCTAATTCTCACCCATTACAATTACTGTGATACTATCAGCTTGAATACAGCCAGAATCCTAAAGAGCACAGTTTCACAGAACACTCTGCACTCTGCCTGCAGCTAACTTAATTACCATTGAAAACAGTATCAGCTGTTCTGACACTCTGACTCTCAGCTCATCACAATTACTGTGAAGCTCTCAGCTTCACTGCAGCCAGACTTCTAAACAATACAGCCTCACAAAAGTATGTTTCTCACTCCTACCTAAAACTAACTCATTTCGCATTGCAAAACACACTCATGTGTCTCCCAGAGTTTATAACACTGCCAGCCCATTCAGAAAAGCTCACACACAGAATGAGCAAACACATAAACAGGAACAGAACACAAGAGAGCATAACAAAACTTCTAAAACTCTTGGCCCTATTCTATATATCGAATACATGATGGTCAGATCATGTGCTATGGCAAATATTGTCACTCCTGCTTCGTGAGCTCTGGATATCTCACAAGTGCCATATACCCCTATCTTTAGGGCTGAGTAGCCTGCTTAATGTTAAACCTCAAATTTTGCACTTTAAAAACTTTGTAACCAATCAATTGATTTCTACAAAAGTTTGGTATGCGCTGTCTTTGTGGGGTACATCTCTTGATGTGGTAAGTTTCATTCTGGTAAGATGTACAGATTCTGATATCCAGATAGTGATAAAAAGTAAAAAGCCACAATTTTTTGCAGTTTTTTTCCCTCATTGCCCAGCACCCAGACAGTGTGGCATTTTGTTTTGATTTTTTCATGGTAGAAAAAACTTGGGTAACAGAACTGCCACTGTTAGTTTGGTGCAAAACTATTAAAATGTTGCAAAATGATTCATTTTCTAAGTTCCCATTATATCCTATGGGAAATTCATTTTTCAGGATCGATGTAAAATGTTCAACAAAGGATTTGATCTCGCAATAAAGGATTCATTCTCGCATGATCAGTTCCTTTTTCGTGTGGGAAAAATCCTTTTCCATGAGCCACCACATTGTTTTTTTTTCCAGCAACTAAAAATTTTGGAAAATACATTAAAATGTTGTCATTTTACAAATCAAACACCAGAACCTACTAAATAGGTTCTGTATAGCTAGATTCTGACATTTGTTTTTCTAAATTAGGGTCAGAAATACATTGTTTGTGCTCTCAAAATCCCAGGTGCCCAGCTTTGCGAGAGGAACCTTCCCCCATGTTCTCTGTTTGAGAACAGCAGGACTTTCTTGACTTCTGCAGTCGCAGCTGAACTCATGCTGCCGGCTACAGTGTCGACTATGAGCCTCCTTGGCCTGGTGTTTAGTGGTATTCCTCATCCCCCATCACTGTCCCCTTAAAGAACAGGTATCCACTGAAATATAGGTTTTGACAATGGGCCATGCTGTTATTAAATTAATAAATACTGTACTTGTTTAGAATCTGAGAGATGTGTTATTTCTTTGGCACATCTGGCATATCTTAGATTTGAAATACATGCTTGTTCACCTGACTGCCTTGTCTACTGAGGACCACAATGGAGAAAAAAACAATCAAAGATATGTGCTGCCAGCCTAAGTCTGTGTGTTGTCGCTTAAAGACATTAAAGAAAATAGACTTGAGCTGCAGGAAGCAAGAGTGACTGCAGCTGCACCAGTGAAGTTCAAGTATGTGTGTGTATTCCCATGTAGTAGTAAATGTCTGTCAGTCAAGACCTGCATACTGCAATTATATGAAAAGATTATTTTTTTCCCCACAGTTTTGTCTTTTTATCATTTACTTTTATCTGCTCTGTGATTAATTTATTGAATCACTCAGTTCTAAGCAACATTCCAGCACTGAGAAAACACATGCTCTTAAGTTTGATTTTTTTCCTATTATTGAACAAAGTAGTTATGCTTCTACTGCCTGTTGCACATTACCGATTTGTTGTTGTGAGCAGTCGATGTTGTCCAACATTGCACAGATGCTCCAAGAAGAGCCACAGCTCACTAGTGCTGCCTAATTTCACTTCCATCTTTAAAAGAATGCTGCATCCTCAATTGCACACAGGTCCACTTGCTAAACCTAATTCTTGAATACCTCATTCTGCATGTGCACAACCCTCCCTGGAACATCTAAGTAGCCATCTATACCACTCCCCTTACAGATCATCTAGCCCTTAAGCTAATTCCCCAGTTTATCAGTTGTATTCTGAATTGGTCAGTTTTATTTACATCGCTAGCATGCTGTGCACCTTGTGCTTACTGTTATCATAGTGAATTGTACTTCTGCACCAACAGTCTTTGTTACTGGACACTTTTACAATGACTGCAACTATCCAGTATCCCGTATTTGTGTGTTTTGTACTGTTGTATTATATTTTTGCCCTTCTGTTAGGCTCCCCTCAGGATGGACCTGGAAATTAGCCCATTGTGACTTAGTATGCCTTCCTGACCAAGGATCTATGACCAGAGTTCGACAAAAATTTTGTCGAACAACCGGACAGTGAAACCATCATGTCGATCGCATTTGCGGCCTGCAGACGGTTTCCAAGTTGGAACCTTGTTTTATTCCCCCCCACTTTAGATTATCAACTATGAGTAGGAGCTGATTTGGGGAAGGAGTGCAAATCCCCTGAATACAGTGCCTGTGTCCAGTGACTGTCTGTACAGTGACCTGGAGCTGTAGTCACTGTACTGACAGTCGCTGTAAATATTTCACTGTCGGTGGTGCATATCCTGATGAAAAGGTTAAATAAAAATAAGTAAAGTTAGCCCCCCACAGCCCATTGTTTTATTAATAAGCTAACATCAGGGGTCCCAATTCCTATGTTGGCATTTAGTGCCCCCCTCTAGTTGTGTGGGACACTGGGGAGCCCACCCAAAGTGTCTGAAATATTTATTTAATTAATTTACACCTGTAAAAAAGAAAACAGTCCCCAGACATCTTTTTTAACCTGAAAAAAAGAAAATGGTCCCCTGACATATTTTTTTAACCTGAAAAAAAATAAAACAGTCCCTCGTCATCCCCACCACCCATCTTGATCCTGCCACTGAGCACCCACCACCCCTCCCCCATTACCCTATACTTACCACTGCAGGTCATAGGTTGTCATCTTCTGTGGACTGGGACCAGTGTTGGGTAAGTTACTTTTTCTATTACTTTCTATTATGTTTGGAAATTTGTTCCAGGAAGCTCTGTGCAGTCACTAGCAAGGATGGAGAATTACTAGAAAAAGTAATACACCTTACAATTATAGTTACTTCTTTTTATACAAAAACAATACAAAAATAATAAATAACTATAACAGATTACAGTTTTTGAAAGTGATAGGTTAGTTACTAGTTACTTTCAAATAAATGTAATCAGTTACAGTTACATATTTCTTTTGTATAAAAAGACATAAGTAATTGTAACTGTAAGGTGTATTACTTTGTCCAATACTTCTCCATCCTTGCTAGTGACTGCACAGAGCTCTCTGGAACAAGTTTCCAAAAGTAATAGAAAGTAATAGAAAAAGTAACTTACCCAACACTGACTGGGACACATCTGCACTTTTCAAAGCTGAACCGTGAACTGAGGAATAAAGATACGTGCTGTATAATGTATTTCAATGGTATTTTGATCTTATGTGCAGAACTTTCCCATTTTTTGGAATTTTTTCACCAAATTTTCAACATAGCCTTCTTGAAACCTCGCCTCACAAACAATGGCAGTGAAATGGATTAAATCCTGCCAGAAAAGTGATTTCACCATACAACCACAAAATCACCTTTCAGGCCTGATTGGCATAATTCCACTGCCATTGGTCATGAGGTGGGCTCTCAAAAAAGGCCATGTTGAAAATTTGGGGTGAAAATATGCAAAAATGACTAAGTTGTGCATTAAAGTTCAACACCCCATTGAAATACATTGAATTTTTCTTACCAAAGTTTCTCATATTACAGTCACCGGTTCCAGCAGCAAGACATGTCTTTGATCAGAGAGTGGATCTACATCGCGGGACCCGTTCAGGTGAGAGACGGTTGTGGGGTTTGTAGTGGGGTTGCTGGGTGGTGAGTGCTAAGTGGGACATTGGGGTGGCAGGGTCAGATCAGCAAAGAAACCATTTTCTTTTTTACAGGTTTAAAAAAACATTGAGGGATGGTTTTCTTTATTATAGCTAAGATTTGCCGCATTAATGTGGGGGTGGCGATTGGAGGGTGTGAGGTGCCACGAGACACCAGGGAAACAACATACATAATGAGATGGGGATCAGAGGGTCATGGGTGCCACTAGACACCAGGGAAACATTACTTACATAAGTGGATGGCAATGTGATGATGGGAGGGCGCCACTAGACACCAGGAAAACATAAAATACATAAGAGGACAGTAATCAGAGGATGATGGATGCCACTAGACCTGAGGGGAACATAAAATACATAAGGAGATGGTGATTGGAGGGTAAGGGTGCCACTAGGCAGCAGGGAAACAGAACATACATAAAGGGACAGCGATCGGAGAGTAGAAGTGCCACTAAACTCCAGGGAAACATAAAAAACATAAAGGGATGGGGATCAGAGGGCAGTGGGTGCCACTAGATACCACAGAAACATAGAATACATAGGGGAACAGCAATTGGAGGGTCAGGGTGTCACGAGACACCAGAGAAACAAAATATATACGGGGACAGCAATCAGAGGGTGGAGACATGCCACTAGACACCAGGGAAACTTAAAATACATAAGTGGATGGTTACTGGAGGGCAGGGGGTGCCACTAGACACATACAAAACATAAAATACATAACGGGATGTTGACCCAAGGGTGGGGGGCACCACTAGACAACAGGGAAACATAAAATACATAAGCAGATGGCAAACAGAGGGTGGGGTGCCACTAGACACCAGGGAAACATAAATACATAAAGCAACTGTGATCGGAGGGTGGCGGGAACCAGCAAACACCAGGGAAATATATCCATTGATCAGAGGGTGGAGGCATCACTACACACCAAGGAAACATAAAATACATAAGAGGACAGCAATCAAAGGGTGGGAGCACCACTAGGCAACAGGGAAACATAAAATACATAAGGGGATGTTGACCCAAGTGTGGGGGGCACCACTAGACAACAGGGAAACATAAAATACATAAGCAGATGGCAAGCAGAGGGCGGGGTGCCACTAGACACCAGGGAAACATAAATACATAAGGTAACTGTGATCAGAGGGTGGTGGGAACTGGCAGACACCAGGGAAGCATATCCGTCGATCAGAGGGTGGGGGCATCACTAGACAACAGGGAAACATAAAATACATAAGGGGACAATGATTAGAGGATGGTGGGTGCCACTAGACACCAGGGAAACATAAAATGCATATGGAGACTGTGATCGGAAGGTGGTAGGTGCCATTAGACACCAGGGAAATAATAAGATACATAAGGAGATGGTGACCAGAGGGTGGGTGCCACTAGATACCAGGGAAACATAACATACATAAAGGGATGATAAAATCTACTGCTAGTACTACTTATTTTGTAAAAACATTTTATTAAGGTACTTCAGACAGATCAATGCAAAAACAGATGCTTACACTACATTGTGCACATCACTGGAGTGTGACAAACAATTCAAAGCATTGTACCCCCTCACCCAACACATACACATTTGATTAATTATCTGTGCCAGATCTTACCTAAATTAAGTATACAATTAATTTGTACTCTAAGGTCACACATATAATATCTGGGTGGAATTATTTCAGGTCAGTTTTCACCTTCACAGCTTGTGCTGTGTCATGACAACCAATGAGCATGTATTATTTACTGTACACACTCTGGTACTGATCAGTTGGCGGTTGTCCATGGCAGGGTGATGAGGGCTGTGCCAGTCACCAGCATGGGGTGGGATGGGGGTGTGGTGGGGTTGTAAGTAACTGCTTACTGGGGTGGGGGAGGTGAGGGGACCACTAGCCTTAGGGAACAGGGATCAAGGTTTGGAGTGTTGTACCAGTGATCAGGGCTTGGGGGGATGCAACACTATGGAAAAGGGTATCTGTGATTATTTTTTTATTTCAAACCATGATCTGGGCTGGGGAGGGAGGCTGCTGCACTATGACAAAGGGGATATGGGATTTTTTTATTTATTTCTAAGGCATATAAGGGCTGGGGAAGGGAACCGCTATGCTATGGAACAGGGGATTGGGGTTTTCTATTATTAACAATGATCAGGGCTGGGGAGGGGGGCCTGCATTATGTGAACTGTGATTGGGGCTCAAGGAAGGGGGACAGTACACTATGGAAATGGGGCTCATGGTGGTATGTGTCTTTTACACAGTGACAGGGGCTGAGGAGGACTGGCCTGGCGCACAATACAGTGGTGCAGACATGCAGATGAGCCCATAATGGGCATGCAAATGGCTTCATTGTGTCGTGAATGCCCAATGGACTCATCTGAATATTTGGGCTGAATACTGTCCATGGGGGCTGCAGCACATACAGGCATGCACCATGCATTCCCCTATGGGCAGTTTTCAGCCCCGCACCCTGGATGCGCCGTGCCATACATGGTGGCTGCTTGCTGTGTGCTGCACATCCAGGATCCAATATTCAGATAGATTGTGTGGTCTGTTCCAATTGTGCATTCTGTTTGGATATTGCACCAGAGCCAGCCAGGTCCAACTTTTTTGCATGGTGCACCATTATGCGTGTGCATTCGTCCCGCTCTGAATATGGGGCCCTATATATTGAATGCTGTACATCTTGCATAATATTTATTATCCTCAACTCATTCTCCCTTGCTGTATTCACATATGCAACCCCTTGTAACTGGTTCCCAGGTGGAATATGTTTTTAATTAACTAAATAAATTTTTTTTTGGTGCACAATCATCCCTGGTTCACCGCTAGCCAGTACCCAGCACTTTGTTATCCATTATTTCATACAGTAATTTTCTGTGCTTCCACATCTTGTACATTAGTACCTATTAGAAAATGGGCAAGAAATTTCCCAGCCTCTGATTGGCTGAGAATCCTGGCAAGGGGTACATTTATGTGCTGACAGAGACCAGGAAATAACAAGTCCCATGCCAACCTGCAGTACTACTAAATAAAGCAATGTGCCCCTAAAACAATTCAAAAGTTATCATTTTTTTCCCCCTTTGTTAGCAAGCAACTTACATCATCCTCCCAAACACACATCCCCTCCAAACACAACTGCCTTCCCTAAATGACAGTGGCACAAACTGTGTTTTTTTTTTTATTCTTTCCCCTCACATACACACATACACGAAAGATTTGTTTAGTGGTAGCACACACATGTGCTTGCCTCTCAGCACTACAGACTCATGAGGATGTTCCCATCACTTAATCATTGCTTGCCTCTCTCCAATCACTGAAGAAATCAAGATTAACCCTTAGGCTGCCAACATATTTACACAACGTATAGGAATTCTGGACTGATATACAGTATCAGTCTGTGGCACAACAAGGGTTAAAACAGTAGTGCTGCAGCAAAAATATGACATTTATTGTAAAAGAAAGTCTTAGTGGTTAGTGCTCTTTCAGATTCATGTCGCATTCGCTCTGCCCAACTGTGCGCACTCCGAACCGTGAACCACCACAAACTCCTTCTAACTCACTCGTTCACCATGGTCCCAACTCTTAACCATGTTCACTGTCCTTGAGTGAAAACTAAAATAAAAGGAAACATTAAAATGCTAAAAGTATGAGAGGTGGACCACATTGCAGCTTAGGAGACTGTTAATTAGGGTTGAAAACCAACACAATCAGAAAAGAACATATCAAAACCAGCAACACCCTCTACTGGCCATTCTACTAGTAGAGGGACTACTTTACATAAAAACATTATTTTCATTCATTATGGTTAATTTTTTTTCCATGCTTTTTACAGTTTATAGCACCATTTTAAACACATTAAAGTGCAATAATACCCTCCTGGTTGTGCAGTATGGGCTCTACCAGACCTTCCAGAGCCTATAAGATCATCCACCAGCAGTGTTGGGCCTCATTACACCCCTGGGGTGGTCCAGCATGGTCCAATACTGCCCACCCTGGAGGGTATTATTGCTAGCTTAACCAAAGTTCCTTTGAAACTTATGCTATGTATTGATGCTGTCATGCTCTTGATGACGTCACAGATTCAGTGATCTGCTTAAGCAATAATCCATGACAGGGTTTGCGTTATGCTGAGATTTACTCATGCCTAGTGTGGTTTGATCATGAGGCCACAGGCCAAGTGACCAAATCCACATGAGGCATGAGTAAATCATAGCATAACCCATACCCTGTTGTGTATTATTGCAATTATACATGTGGCAACAGTTATTAGAATAAAGAATAGATAGAAATTGTTACTTTTTCTTTCAATCTTTTATTTTTTGTATTTATTTTGTAGATATTCTTCTGCTTACTAAAATAGTCCCTTGTGGAGACACATAACACATGAGTAGTGGCGGTGAAGTGCATTAAATTCACTTCCCCATAGTATTTCGTGAAGTTCGGGTCATACTATGGGTAGCGAAGCATATAACTACACATCCAGAAGTAATGCAAAGTTCACATTTTTCTGGGTACTTCGCGTTACTTTGGTATGCGTAGAAAACATCTGTTTTGTTTCCCTGGTGTCCAGTGGCCCGCCACCCTATGGAGTAGTACCCACCCCCCCCAACTCTGAGTCAGATCCTGTTAAAAAAATATTATTTTCCCTGGTGTCTAGTGCCACCCCCACACCCTGTCTTGTAGTCATGTTTCTGTGACTTGTTGATGTCTTGCCCCTTTTAAGTGTACCTTCTCTTTCCTTTTCAGGCTGCCCGATTGCAGTTCTGACATCTGTGTAGTGGGCCATGGCTTGAGCAGCTGTGTCTGTTACAATGCCCTCAGCACTGCGGGCTTCAGCATCAGTGGTTTTATCTTCAGATAAGTGCTCTGAACTCTGTGTGGGTTCATTGTCACTGTAGCTACACTTTGGTGATTCCAGTTTGCTGAATGTGTTGAACAGTGCTTTCAGAATTTCCAGGGAGTCTATCTCAAATGACATGCTGAGATCAGCCATTTTGCTTCTGTCAGCTTTAATATGTCACTTCAGTGACTGGCGCTGTGTGGCTACAATCAGGACTTACAATGCAGAGTTTAAAGATGGCAGGTATTTATTTGTTTACCTTTCTGACTGGGAGGATTGATTGCAGCTGTCAAATTTGGGGATTCTACTGATGGGGCTGACTGGCTCTTTATCCATGAGTTATACTGGAATTTACTCACGGTTGAAAGACTCAGTCAGCCAATCAGTAGTCTAGATTTTAGAGAGCCATTGTATTATAAACAGGATCCTTCAGGCTTTACCCCTCCTCTAATGAAGTTGTTGTGAGCAAAGACCACGGCATATATGTGGCTCCCATCAGATTGCCAACTGTAACTTATTTGTATTATTTTGGCAAAATTGTTTGTTTTTCACCTTTTAGTGACACATCTGGACTCATAAAGGTAGACAGGTTAAATACAGTTGGTTATGCACATTTTCTACATTATTCCTCATATTTGGAGTTTTCGTCCATTTTATTAAGTCACACCAGTAGCTCTCCAATATGTTTTAGCCCCTTCCCCAAAGTTTTTGGGGTTGTTATCACATCAACACATCAGGGCCCAGATATTCAAAAATGAGTGCAAGTACAGTGCAAAGGTTTCTGCTGTGCTTCCGTTAGTGCCTGACCCAGTGGTTATTATATTCAGTAGGATGGCAGACTGGCAGTATCTGACTGAATATTGGCCCATGTTGGTGCAGTGCAGTGCTAAGTCACACTTCACTGCCCTGACATGGACCTGGGCTGTATCCAGCCCACAGGGAACTGCACCCTGGGACGGGATAGCACCAGGAGCCATGTTGGTTATGTTCAGCCACACCATGCAAATGATTCCATTGGGAACTGCTAGCGATTGCCCTGGTACAACTTGCCTCTCCATTAACCAACCTTTTCAACATCTTGCAAACTGGAATCTTGCCAGACAGATGGAAGACTGCCCTGGTCACCCCTGTGTTTAAAAGCGGCAACAGAACTAATATGGGGAACTATTGCCCTATCTCAAAACTACCCCATCTCTCAAAAGCATTGGAAAGGGTTATTTCTGATCAGCTCACTGAATATCTAAACAAGTACAATCTGCTATGCTCACAGCAGCATGGTTTTCTTTGCAAACACAGCACCATCCCCACCCTGAACTACTTTACCTCCCACGTCTACGAAGCCCTTGATTCAGGAAAAATGGTGGAGTCCATATTTGTAGACCTCACCAAAGCCTTTGACACTGTTAACCACCAAATCCTGCTAAAACACCTGTGGACCCTGGGTCTGCCAGTAGATACTATCTCCTGGTTCACAAAGGATGCAGTGTGTCAGGATAGGGGGTGTAAGCTCCGATCCCAGTAGGGCAACACTGGGGGTCCCCCACGGCTTAGTCCTAGGTCCACTTCTCTTCAGCCTCTTCATAAATTCCCTTCCCAAAGCCTGTCCTGCTAAAATGCTACTGTATGCAGATGATGCAGTGATCTCAGTACCTGGCAGCAACACATGTAAAATCTCAAAAACCTACAGAGTAGCTTTAACATGCTTGAGGCATGGTTCTCATGAAACCGACTCCTTCTGAACTATAAAAAAAACTAAACTATGCACCTAACCCTGCCACACACCAAAAGGAATGTTAAACCCATGACTATCTATAGCCAAAAGGGGATAGCATTGAACAAGTATCCACCTTCAAATATCTCGGAGTACATATTGATGACACACTCTCCTTTGTGCACCATATCGACCACATAGTCAAAACTGGTAATATTAAGCTAGGTATCCTCTATAGGCATAGGCAAGCCATGACTCACGAGGCTCTTAACCTAGTTACTCAAAACTCTATACTGTCTATCATCGACCATGCACTAGTCATTTATGGTGCTGCCACTGACTTGGCATTAAAAAGAGTCAAATTACTAACCAACAAGGCTTGTCGTCTAGTCCTGGGCACCAACAAGCATACCCATACTTGCACCCTTTACTCCTCTACAGGTTGGCTCCTGCTACACCTCAGGGCAAAGTATCAGGCTTGCCTTATGGGCAAAAAAGCCCTACTAGGACTCACTCCTGACTCTACCATAGCTTTGTTCCAGCAAAACCCCTCTACAAAGGTCACAAGAGGAATGGCTAAGGGAGTGCTCCATGTCCCTTCAAAAGAACATGTCTTGCCCAGTGGTCACTCTCCTACCATGACCCCACCTGGTATACCAAACTCCCTACTACCACTCTGGAGCACACAAAAATTGGCCCCTTTAAAAGAGACCTGCAAACCCTTCTGGCCCAAAATAGCCAATGTGACTGCAACTACTAAACACAGATGGCTATCACCACCATGAGTTATTCCCCCATCACTCCCACTACTCCCCCTCTCTCCTGCCCCCTCCTGACAAAGCCCCTGGGCAGCTGTCCCCCACCCTGTTCCACCCCTCCCCCCTCTTTTCTACCTGTGACAAAGCCCCCTCAGGCTACTTCTCACCCCTCCTTAGGCTTGCTTCCCTGATGCCTTTGAGGCCTCAACAATATAGTGACCCATATGTCAAAATGCACTTCTAGTACTTGCTACAATATAGTCAATGTAATAGCCAACCCACCTACTTGTACAGACAGCCATTATTCAGTCATCCTGCAATATTCAACAAACTTTCTCTGCTATTTAGTCTCTTGTCCTATTGTTATGAAAGCCTGCTTCTACAGCCAGTCCATATTCTGTCTTCCAGAAATGTTCATCAAACTTCCTCTGTAATTTTTATCTTTTGTCCTATTGTTATGGAACCTTTGTAATTCTTGTCTGTAGCATACCTGACATGGAACATATGTTTTTGTCTGGTGCCATTTTATTGTTTGAACTTTGTCCTATTGTTATGGAACCTTTGTAATTCTTGTCTATAGTCTACCTGACTTGAAACCTTTGTAAAAGAGCCTTGATGGTTCAAAGGTATTAATTTGCAACTGAAATAAATAAATAAAAAATGCAAAGTGCTAAAAAACACCATTTGTATGGTGAGTAGTGGCCCTTTGACGCCCATCCTGAGGGTGCCTGACACATCATTTCTGCTGTCCAGTGGTGCCCTCCCATCCCCCAAACACCCATTTCAAATTCTATAGACAGTTCCCTGGTGTGTAGTGGCTCCCACCACCCACAAACACTCATGTTGAATTCTGTAAACAGTTCCCTGGTGTCTGGCAGTACCCCCAAACAGCTGTCCCAAATTCCACAGACAGTTCTGTGGTGTAACAGCACCCCTCACCCTCTGATCACCTGTTCCAACTTCTGTATACAGGTCCCTGGTGTGTAGCAGCACCCCCCATCCTGAATTCCATAAACAGTTCCTTGATGTCTAGTGGCATCCCCAACAACACCCATCGCAACTTTTACACACAGGTCCCTGGTGTCTAGCAGCATTCCCCTGAACACCCATCCTGTGATAGTCTATGTCTCCCTGGTTTTAGTGGCATCCCCCACCCCAATCAGCCATCTCATGCTAGTATATATCACCCTGATGTCAAGTGGAACCCCCACCCCAATCAGCTGCCACATGATAATATACAGTATATCTCCCTAATGTCTAGTGCTAGCCCTCACCCCCAATCACCCAGCTGATGTTCCATATACTATCCCTGGTGTCCAGTGGTACCCCCACTCCCACCCTCAAAAATCCATCAAAAAACAGACTGGCAAACATTGGTGTCCAGCAGCCTGTCACCCACCTCACATGCTCCAGGTATACGACCCATTCACCCCCACCCCTTACCAGGGATGTTCATGGAATCCCGATACTGTACATGGACACACTATCAGCTCATATAGTGGCTGGCTGAGGAGGTGAAAGGAGGACTGTGCCAGTCACTGTATCGGGATTCCATGAACATCCCTGGTGACCCTGGTAAGGGGCAATGGATGGGTGGTGTACTGGGAGAGGATGAGGTGGTGTGGGGCTGCTGGACTGCCATTATTTTCCAGTCCATTTGTTGATTGGCATTCAGGGATAGGGGCAGGGATACCACTGGACACCAGTGAAAGTACAGTATATGGAACATGGGCCGGGTGATCAGGGGGTGGGGGATGCTACTAGACAACGTGGAGATATATACTGATGTACAGTATACCAGCTTCCCATTCACACCTCATTTGAAGATGCTAAGATTACCAATGAAGCTAATGAATCACAGTGCAAAAAGTGTCACTCCTTTCCCCACCACATCTACTGTTTACAGATGATTTTTGCATCCTTACCTGGTTCATGATGGGTTCCTCAAAGTGTCCTGGAATCCCACTGTCCCACAAAGTGGAACTGATTCAGCAGATAGAAACACTGCTAAAGAATAGTGTACAGGATATTGCAGTGCATCTGTACTTGCCTAAATCCACAGTGTAAGACTTGTTGCATCACAATAAAAAATTGCTGGAACAGTGGCACAGCAATCAAAATCCTGACGGGAAGAGAAAAAGAGATGGCATAGACCAGGAGATAATGGATGTGCTTCTGATTTGGTTCACTGATGTCAGGAGCCATGATGCCATGGTGAGTGGACCTCTACTGCTGCAAAAAGAAAAGCAGCTTTCTTTGGCAATTAGAAAACCTGACTTTAATCCCACTGACAGGTGGTTGCAAAGATGGAAGGTCTGCAACAACATTTGCTTTTGCTGAGCCCATAGTGAAATGCAGAATGTGGATGGAGCTGGAGCCAGTTCATGGATGAGGGATGTTTTGCCAGATGTAGTGGTCCCTCAGACATTTTTAATGTAGATGAGACAAGGCTGTTTTTTTGGTGTGTGGGGTACAGAACACTAACATTTAAAGAAGCTGCTCCTCAAGGGCAAAAAAAAAAGCAAAGGAGCAGGTGTCAGTGATGGTATTCTGCAACATGTCTGGCAACAAAAAACATTAGCTTGTTGTGGTTGGGAAGTCTGTCCAGCCCAGGTGCTCCTATGGTGTCAGCCACTTGCCTGTGCTGCATCGTAACAACCGCATGGTGTGGATCACAGGCCAGATCTTCATGGACTGGTTTCGAGGGTGGGATTGTAAACTAAGGGTGCAGAAGATAGCACTAGTGTTGTATAATTTCAGAGTCCATCCTGAAGTGCATGGGTTCTGCAACATATAACTGGTGTTTTTACCCCAAAAAAGCACCTCCATTATCCAGCTGCTAGACCAGGAGATTATCTATTCCCTCAAGAGGCACTATGTGAGAGAAATGAGAGCCCGTGTTCTGTCTGAAGTGGACAGTGGTGCAGAGCTGACAGCAGTAGAATCCATCAAATGTATAACCTTATTAGATGCTGTTATGCTACTGCAAACTGCCTGGGACTTATTGTCCAGTCAAACAATAGTGAATTGCTTTTCAAATGCTGGATTTAACCGTGTCATGAGTGAAGCTACCACGGACGAACAGCATGATGTCACCAATCCAACTGTGGCTGACGACCCAATTCCACCACCAGAGAGATTAACCAAAGCAGAGTTTGAAATCCTCTGACATCTGGAGGACAATGATCCTGAGACCAAACAGGAGAAGGATGAAGTGGCTCATGTTTTGGAGTCATTGAGGCCAATGTGTACCCCCACCCCTTGTGCTGATGAGGGTGAAGATGACAATGAAATGCCACATGTCTCAGTAAGGGATGTTAGACAGGCACTGAATGTCTTATGCATGGTGATGGCACAGCACATTGACATACAACCTGATTGGGAGTGCCTGCAAAAAACGAGACAGGATGGAAAATATACACGACTATGACAGCCCAGCAAACAAAGATAACCATCTTTTTTAAGAAAGAATAAATGAAATTAAATAAAGAAATAAAGTTTTAAAACCCCCACTTCATCATAAGCACTTTAAGCACCACCACAACCTACTGTCCTGGAAAAAAGAAGGCAAATGAAGATGTACAGTGTACAAATAAACACTAATCACAAACCACTTCAGGCACCATGTGGAAGAATGCACTA
The DNA here is from genome assembly GCA_016271365.2 of Neoceratodus forsteri. Classification (NCBI taxonomy): domain Eukaryota; kingdom Metazoa; phylum Chordata; order Ceratodontiformes; family Ceratodontidae; genus Neoceratodus; species Neoceratodus forsteri. The sequence goes on from CM057455.1 coordinate 708,309,269, forward strand.
TCCTCACAACTACACATACACCTTGAAACGAGCTTTAGAAACATAGAAACATAGAATTTGATGGCAGATAAGGACTGCTTGGCCCACCCAGTCTGCCCGTTTCCCTACATAATGGATAAGCTGCAGATCCTAGTTAACCAACAACCTACTTCTTCCTACCTGCATCCCCTAGAATTGCCTTATGACTGTCCCATGCATGCTTGAATAACACCACTGTTTTTGACTCCACAACCTCCTCTGGAAGGCCATTCCATGCATCCACAACCCTCTCTGTGAAAAAATACTTCCTTACATTACCTCTGAGCTGCCCCCCCCACTATCTTCAAATTGTGCCCCCTTGTTCTTGCACACCACTTTTTCTCAAAGTTGCTACCCTCTTGGACTTTGTTGATTCCCTTAAGGTACTTGAAAGTTTCTATCATGTTACCCCTCTCCTCCTTTCCTCAAGGCTATGCATATTAAGCTCCTTAAGTTTCTCTTCATATGTCTTCCAGTGCAGACCCTGCACCATTTTAGTTGCCCTCTTCTGGGCTGCCTCCATCCTGTTTATGTCTTTGCTGAGATTGGGTCTCCAGAACTACATGCAGTACTCCAGATGGGGTCTCACCGGCTGTCTCTACAGAGGGACAACAACTTCCTGTTTTTTACTGGTGATGCCTGTCCCTGTACATCTCAGTATCCCCCCAGCCCTCCTTACTGCCCTCTCACATTGCTTGCCCACCTTTAGGTCATCTGATATGACTACCCCCAGGTCCCTTTCCATTTTTGTTGTTTTTAGTATCTCACTCCCCATTGTGTACTCTTCCTCTGGGTTTTTATTTCCCAGGTGCATTACCTTGCACTTCTTAGCATTGAATCTAAGCTGCCATACATTTGACCATTCCTCCAACCTTGCCAAGTCCCTTCTCATCCTTTCCACCCCATCTTGTGTATCAACTCTGTTGCAGATCTTTGTGTCGTCTGCAAAGAGACATACTTTTTCCTTCCAGTCTCTCTGCAATGTTGCTTATAAAACATTGAAGAGGACTGGTCCTAAACTGAACCTCTGGGTACCCACTAGTAACCCCTTTCTTCAGAGTGAACTCCATTTACTATTACCCTCTGTGTCCTGTTCTCCAGCCAATTCTTTACCCAGGCTACCATCTTGACCCACTCCCAGGCTGGCTAACTTGTATATTAATCTTTTGTGTGGGACTGTGTCAAATGCCTTGCTAAAGTCTAGGTAGGCCATGTCCACAGCCCCTCCTTGATCTACTACTTTGGTCACCCAGTCAAAGAAATTGATTGGATTCATCTGACATGACCTTCCCACTGTGAATCCATGCTGCCTTGGGTCCTGTGCCCCTCTGGCCTCTAGGTACGCAAATTCTTTCCTTCAGATGTGATTCCATCATTTTCCCTGTCACTGAGGTTAAACTAACAGGTCTGTAGTTGCCTGCTTCTGCCCTGCTCCCACTTTTGTGAAGTGGAATCACATCTGCCCTCCTCCAGTCCTCAGGTACCACCCCATCCGCCTGTGATTTGTTAAAGAGGGTAGTCAGTGGCATCACTAGTTCTACCCTTAGTTCTTTAGAATTCTGGGTTTTGGCTCAGTGTGCTCAATGTGCCTCTCCCACTTACAAATTTGCACATAGACAAATCAATAAATAAACTGTGAAGGTTAAAATACAGTATTAAAAATATAAACTGTACTGTTTTCAAGCAGAAAATAAAATGTTGAATACTGTAAAGTGTAGTGATGCACCAACAATGATTGCATAGCGTGGCTCTGTTTACTGTTTCATTTTGCTCGGGCTTAGCTCCAACTCACTGTTTCATCACTCCAGCTTTAATGTAGATCAGTTTCAGCAGACAAAATTAGTAAATATGGACCAGTCTGCTGTAAGCAGCTTGCACTGTACATGGTCTGTGAAACAGGCCATGGCTGTGGTGGTGCTATGATCTTTCCTGAAACCATGCTGTTGGGTGGACAGGAGGTTATATTTTGTAACATGGTCCGAGAGCTGGTGGTGGACAACTTTCTTGAGGAGCTTACTTAGGTGTGAAAGGATAGAGATGTGGCAGTAGTTTCCATTTGTTAGGGATAACCAGATTTAAAGATGGGAATGACCGTAGCCTGTTTCCATAAATGGGGTACAGAGGATGTGGTAAGGGAGAGGTTGAAAAGTGTTGTCAAGGGTATAGCAATGGTATGGGCTATAATTTGCCGAAAGTGTGGGCAGAGACTGTCATTACCAGCACTTCCCTGTTAGGGAGGCTCAGAAGAAGCTTGAGGGTTACATGGGGGGGGAGCCCTAAAATAGAAAGGTGGTATATTGGCGCCTTCTGTAGAATGACCAAGATGGGGTGGCCCAGGAATGTAAGGGGGGAGCTTTGCAAGGTAGTCAGATAGGAAGCATCGTGAGATGAGTAACTTGTTCAGTGTGCTTTTCCTGGTGAAATATTTCAATAAATAAATAAATTTGGAGTTGAGGGTCTTGGCAAATTTAGTTGGGTCATTTGTGGATCCTGATGGAGTGGAAATTTGTAAGGGAGCTTGATTGATACCAGGGCAACCAAGGAATGAATCTCTGACCAAAAATGGCTCAGGTTGCCAAGGCTGTGAGTCTGGAGGTTCTAGAGGTTCTGAAGGTTACTGACTTTACATGAGTTTAACCTCTTCTAGCAGAGGTGTCTCAGGGATCTATACTCTCATTCCAGAGCAATGGAGAGGGGGAGACTTTGTAGGTTGCCAATTTGGCATCATGCTCTTTCATCTGTTTTATGATGTCCTTCATGAGCCTCCTAGTATTGCCCCCATGCACTCTATGGGTAGTAAGCAGGAAGTACCTGTCCTGAATGTCAGAGAAGGCAGACATAAAGAAGCCCAGGACCAAGGAGGCATCTTTCACAGTTGGCAGGGCAGTGACAATTTTGATAACTTTCTAGACCATAGGAACAATCCAAGGGCACAGGGATTGATTACAGATTCTGGCCAATGGGGATTTAAGTAGGAGGAGGCCATTCTGAGCAGCCTAGACTCCAGGCCATCAGAGCCTATACTACTGCAGACAAAGATGGAGTCCAGTAGTCAACACACCATTAAGTTTGTGAAAACATGTATGTAGAGGTGAGTGTTAGAAAGAGGAATGGATGAGGGCAAAGGAGTATCCACAGAGGTGAGTATGGAAGGAGCTGGAGAGAGCCAGAGGTACTGAGGTGGGACAAGTGTATCTGGAAAAGTCTAACAAATGGTGGTTGCAGGTATTGGTAGTAGACAGTGACAGAGTTATTACAATTCATTTCATAAAGCACAATATCATTCATTTTTTTATTGTATTTTATTTCATTTTATTCTTTGTTAACTGGGTAAGGCCCACTAAGCACAAGTGCCTGTTTTCAGGGGAGACCCAGGAGCTTTGGGCTGGTTAAGTGTCTTGTTCAGAGTCACACAGTATGCAAGTGGAGGTTGTGGGAATTAAATCCAGTTCTTCTGGACATACCAAGCTCTTTCACAGTTCATTACTCTAACCTCTAGGCAATACTGCCAGCCATTCATGAAGTGGGTGCACCAACCCACCCCCCATAAAAGTTTTAATATGGTTCCAGAATTTCTGAAAGTCCCCAATAGTATAAAGCAACTCATTCTTACAGTAGGAGCTCTTGGTAAGACCTATGGCCTTTTTTCAGGTGTTCCTCTTAGTCCTGTAAACAACTCAGTTGGATAGGAGACCAGAGGATTTAAACTTAAGGTTAAAGGGACACTAAAAAGACAATTAGAGGTAAGCAAAGGATCGGTGGTGCTAGCTGTTTGATTCCTGAGACTTGAAAACAAAATAAGCAGCAGCACACACCAACCACACTGGATTCCACAAGAGAGAGACTGGGGTCAAGGATTAGTCTACCACCAGTCTTTATTCAAACATTTTGTGACATGGTGAGACCAGGAAAGGAGAGCAATAGAAGCACACTGGTGGCTTACATATCACCCTCTTTTCAGGGCTTCTTCAGAGCTGTTAGATCTTTGCAAACACAGGTGCCTTAGTATACATACTTAATTGATCACATGTTCTAATTATATAAACAAAATATAGCTAGTGTGAAGGCAATTCACCCATTAGCCCCATGTCCATGTGATACCACTCAAAATCATCAAAACAATGTAATGAAGTAAATTCAAATGATTGTGGTACTAATACTTTTAATTCAATTATCCATAACAATTGGTATCTTAGTTTTCCTCATGCGTCTGTGCTTAAGTTTTTGAGGAGTTCCAGTAGCCTAGAACAAAAACACAGGATGATTACAAGCAATTCTATGTAGTTAGCAACTTTCACTTTTGACTCATATAAAAAAAAAACATTTTTGTAGATGTGCTTCTGACTCCTTGTAACTGTTATATGTGGCACTTACCATGGATTATGTGTTAAAATTCTACTGCACTATGATTGTCTACTTATTATATTTTGTACTACTGTGTATTTTCCTGCCATTGTCTCTGTCATATTAGCAATACTGTTTTCATCACAGAACATTGTGTGGATTTTTCCTTGTATGGTTGATTACCTCTGAACTATACCTGTTATTTGTTTCATTTGACAATTTTGTATTGTAACCTCCCAGGCTTTGTCTGAAAATATTCATATTCTGTGGCTACAACACCTTACCTGGTAAAGAAAAAATAAATAAAATAAATACATTTACTGGCTATGTTCTTGTATGCAACATCAGCTTGTACTGGGTATGTGGAATGGGGAGGGGGGGAGGACAAGGAAGGGGTTGTAAAGGGAAAATTTCACTATCATTTACTTCTTTCCCCTTGTTAGAAAGGGTGAGATTTCAAATTTGCCATGTAGTCCAGGGTATTGCAGAGCACTCATCTTATAAATCCATTCTTGCTCATGGCAATTTAGCATGTTGTCCAAGTCCCTATCTCATACATTTTTAGAAATGCTTTCAATGCCAGTCATTGAAATTTTGTGTGTAACTCTGGGCTGACTGTGGACATGCATTGCCATGGCATATGTCAGATTTTTGTTTTTAATGACATTCATATGTTCGTAGATCCTATATCTCAATTTCCTTTTTGTTCTACCAATGTAAAAACAGCCACAGGTGCACTGTGGAAGGTAAATTACCCTCTCAGTGTTACAGTCAATATTGCCCTTTATCTGTTCTGTCCTGCCTTTAAGTGGATTGTAAAAACATGATTGTTTTTTCATATGTTGGCAGGCCTGACAGAACCCAAAGGGTTTATTGCCCAATTTTTCTTTATTGGGTTTTGTTCTATTGGCTGGCTGATAGCTGTTGATCAAATGATCTTTTAGGTTCCTACCCCTTCTGAAGTATACACATATAGGCCAGCCGGTGACACTGTTTAATTTTGGTACACACCTAAGATTGGCAAAATTCTTTTGTACCATATTCACCACTCTTTTGGTTCCCCATCCAAAGTTAGTGACAATGGTCAAAGGTGGATCTGCGGATCTCTTCTTTTTAATTTTTTGGAAGAAGCAGTGACTCCCTTGCCTTATGATCTACTGCAATCTTTGCAACCTTTAAGACCTGTTCTTTATATTCCCTATATAGAAACCAGTCAAACAATTCTTTGGAACTTGACTCATATTGTTCTAATGTGGTGCAGTTTCTCTTCGTTTGCATAAATTGTCCTTTGGGAAGGTTTCTAATCAAGTGTGGGGATGGCAACTGTCTGCTCATTGTAAACTGTTGTGGTCAGTAGGTTTTGAGTAGATGTCAGTGTTAAGGGTACCATCAATGTTTTTTTGTAAACAGTAGGTCTAAAAAGTGAATCTCACGTTGATCAGAGTTGGTTAAAAACCTAAGATTTGGATTTGAATTTTCCAAAAACTTAAACTCTGACGGTTCATCTTCTGACCCCCTCCAGATAAGAAAAATGTATTCATTTATTTATTTATGTTTTTTGGTAACCAGGTAAGTGCACTGATCCAGAGGACCATTTTCAGTCACGACCTGGGCCACAAGGTGGTGTTACATACATACAAGCAGTAGACATGATATACACTTTGAAATTACACAGTACAAGCAACAATATGCAACAAACAGACGATGTATACTTAAGGTATACAAACATGGTGAGTGAAGTACCATAGGGATACCTGCAGCAGCACATGGAGGGATAGTTATGAATATTACACAGGTTGACAAGGAGCAGTTTTAAAAAAAATGAAATTATCTATATCTAGTCAAGGTAACATGCATGACCTGAGAAGAGAAGGTAGGCCGACCTGAAGAGCTTGAGGTAAAACAGAGCATGGCTACCAGCCAGAGTACTGAGTTAGACAATGAAGGAGCATAGGCTGAGAAAACTGGAGAGCAGGATATTTAGTGATGTGCCCTACCAAGTCCTGGTGCATCCTTGAGCCATGGCCTGAAACCTGGTACAGTAGAGTGGGAGGAGGTCTCCCAGGAATGATTTACGAGGCAATATGAGAGACATGCGTGTGGGTTTGTGCTTTAGGGATGTGGATGTGGTGGGGGGGAGAGGAGGGTGGGCAGAAAGGCACCAGACAGTGGTAGGATTATGGTGGCTTTCGGTCTCCTGCACTGCCTTGCATGCATGTACAGGTGGAGCGTTTCAAAAGCCAGGCCTTTAGGTTAGACTTAAAAGATGCATAGGATGTGGTTATATGAACAGATGTGGGAAGACAGTTCCAGAGGGAGGGGTCAGAGACAGAGAAGGCATTGCTGCCCTTTGCTGTAGAGACGTGGGGTACTTCTAGGGATTGAAAGGAGGATGCTCTAAGAGGTCTCATAGATGCTCTATTCATGAGTAGGGGTGCATACGGGGACAGCTGGTTACTTCTGAGGGCATTATCGACTAGGCAGCCTTCGGTATAGTCAAAGCATGCCTGGAGAGGGAGCCATCCAAGGGACTGGTAGAGTGTACAGTGATGAGTTAAGGAGGGGATTTTGAGAACAAAGCAATATATGGCATTATAAGTCGTGTTGAGGAAGAAGAGTTGCTTTGTGGACATGTGTGAGTAGATGGGGAAGCAGTAGTCAAGGAGAGGGAGGAGATTTTCCTGTGCAATAGTGAGACTAGCTTCAGGTGATAGCAGGTGGCTTGCATGGTTCGCTGCTCCTAGCTTCTGGTTTATCCTATTAATCAATTCAATTCAATTCAATTCAATTCAGTTTTATTTATAGAGCACCTTTCAAAATCAAGGCGCTGTGCAAACATTAAAATTAATAAAATCCAACAATTTAAAAGTCATTTAAAAGTCAGCCAGAAACTAACAAGAGTATGCTAATTCAAACAAATATGTTTTTAAGGCGACCTTGAAATTATCGACGGTAATAATCATCAGGTTGTGTGATCGTTAAAGGTGAACGATGGGTCTAGGGTAACGCCGAGATATTTGAAAGAGTCGACCTGTTCAAGTGGAGATCCTACAGGTGTATATATGGTGAGGGAGGAGTTTAACTTGGCTGACTTATTTAGGAAAAGGCCTTGATCCAAAGAGCATGGCCTTCATCTTTTTCCCATTACAAGGAGTTTTCTGGATGAGAGCCAATGAACAACTGCTGCATAACTGTCAGTGAGAGTGGAGGAGATTGCTTCTAGGGACTTATTGCTGTGATATAGGACTAGGTCGTCCGCATAGAGGAGTGTGTTGTAGTTTAGGCTGTCTTCTGGTAGGGCATTGATAAACAAGGAAAAAAGAAGGGGGCCAAGGATAGATCCCTGAGGAACTCCTATGCTGGTGGAAGGGAGGCCGAGGCAACTTTGCCTATAAGCACAGACTAGAACCTGTTTGAGAGGTAGCTGTGAAACCAAGCTGCAGGTCCAGGCGCACAACCAAGATGTTGAAGTGTGAAGAGAAGAAGTTGATGATCCATGAGGTCAAACACCTTTGATAAATCAACAAAGACTGCACTCGTGGCCTTACCTATGTCCATATTTCTGAGGACATGGTTTGAGAAGACTGCCAGGGCACAGGAGGTGCTGTGGTGTATATGGAAGCCATGTTGAAAGGGACATAGGAGGTTGTATTTATTGAGATGTTCAGTTAGTTGGGAATGGACTACTTTCTCAAGTAGTTTGCTGAGATGTGGTAGCAGGGAGATGGGCCTATAGTTTTCCGGGCAACTAGGGTCTCCCACCTTGAAAATGGGAACCAGACTTGCATGTTTCCAGGTATCAGCACACAAAAATATCATCAATAAAGCATTTATACACATCTGTTTTCTCGCAGAAGGGGTTCTTTGATCTGTCATATATCACTGTGTCCCATTCAGCTAGGTACAAGTTGACAAGGCTGGGTGCCGATGTTGCACCCATGGCTGGTGTTCCCTTAGTCTGTTTATGCAGCCTCTCCTCAAACATGAAAATATAGTTACTAAGTACAATATTCATGAATTCTACCAGCATGTTGATTCTGGGTTGTGTCATGGAAGTGTATTTGAACAGTGAATATTCTATTGCCTGTAAGCCCCCCTCTTTAGGTATATTACTGTATAGGGCATTTTTCACCTTATCCCCACCCTACCTACATTCCTTCCCCCTTCTCTCTCCCTATGACTCTGACACTTCTTATCTCTTGTCTGTTTTCTCTGACAAATGCCACTGGCTGCCTTGCTTACAATGTTACCCTTGAATTGTATTAATCTGTAATCTGTTTGCAATGTCCACATTGTTGTAATGTCTGTCTTGATGTTCCCCATAATTTATATTTCTCTGACGTGGAACCTTTGTAAAAGAGCCTTGGCTCAAAGATATTTGTAATCCTAGACTTGGTTAATAAAAATAAAAAATAAAATCAAAATAAGATTTTCATAACATTCACCATCAGATAATTGCTTATACACTTCAGCTCTATACGCTTCAGTATCCTGTATCATAATACTGCCCCCTTTATCTGCTGGTTTTATTGTAATAGTAGGATCTGAGGCAAGACTGTTAACAGCTAACTTTTCTGCTGTAGAGAGATTGCAATAGGGTAAATGTGGAGAATTAGTGTAAATTTCTTTTAGGTCATGAATGCAACAATCCAGGACAGTTTGTACTGGTGCACAGAGAGGAGGGCAGAAAGTCAAAATGGGTCTGAATTGGGCCTGTTCCTGTGGTTCATTTATAATGCTATCATTTAAAGAAACAGTATCCTGCACATTATTTAGCCCCCTATCAGATTTATTTCCTTTATTGTTAAAAAATACTTTTTAAGTTTATCTTTCTAGCAAATCTTTGTACGTTCAGATGCATATCAAATTCTCCTACTGTGTCGCTGGGAACAAAGGATAAACCTTTGGAAAGTACCTGTGTTTCCATTTCAGTCAGAGTATGGCTAGACAGGTTGATCACATTCAGTATTGATTTCCCCTGCTCATGAATAGGCCTATTCTGTTTCTGCCTCTTCCTCAGGTTTTTCCTCTTACCTCTCCTCATCCTCTTGCAGCGTTGTCACAGATAGGGGTTTGAAAACAAAGCAGGTCTGTTTGGTACCTCCTCCTGGACAAAATTTGTCCAGGAGGACCATGTCCTAAAAAAGGGTCTGCTTCTGGCTCGCTTTCAATCACTGATGCACTTTCCCTGGTACTGTAGTCTGTTGAGGGTTTCAGAATGGAGCTTAACTGATCTGTTCTAGTGGACGTTACTTCCAGTGCATTGGCTCCGCTTTGACCCTATACATTTTCTGTGACCTTATTGGATTTTTTCCAACCTAAGATGCGATTTAAAAGGTAATCATACTGGCCCGGTGGCGCAGAGGGCTGAGGTGCTGGCACCTTGCCTCACACCACACCGGTGACAAGGGTTAGGGAATGGACTCGGGCACCAGAGGGTTGGCAGGAGAAGGAGTAGGATAGAACATCCGGAGGATGGCTCTCCTCTCCTGGGATGGGCTGGGGACTGGTGTCACTCTGCAGTGGCCCCTAGTGGAGAAAAATGGAAGCTCAAAGACAGAGCGACTGAGGAAAATCAGAGGAAAAAAACGAAAAATGGCATCTCCTCCTGCAGGATGACGGCTGCCCGGACCAGTGCCCCCTTGGGATCCATGGCAGCCAAACTGAGCACAGCAGCACCCAGGTCCAATGCCTAGGCCGATAGGCCGTTTCTCCTCAGAAGAGGAGGACCCATCCACGCAAGGGTTATGTCAGGGTAGCCTGTGGTGGCTGTAATGTGGGGTTGAGTCAGAGGTGGAACCGAGTGAGAGGTGAGTGTCCTTGGCCAATTGGCTTGAAGGAGCGGTAGGGGAGTCACAGGGGAGATAAACACATAACACACACACACACAAAAAAAAAAGGTAATCATTGTATTCGTGTATTTGTCATTGTGGTTTGAAATCACAGAAAGAGCAGAACTAAACCACACAAAAACACGTATCCTGGATTTTAGGGGGGCAGACTTTGGGAAAATGGGGAGATACTTGAAAGAGGCATTAAGGGGAATGGGACAGGAATCAGGGGTTGAGGAACAGTGGGCAGTATTTAAAATGGGGATTACAAGAACAACATAATTATGCATTAAGCAGGTTAGCAAAAGGAAAAGGAAGAGGAGACCATTATGGTTTTCCAAAGAGGTAGCAAAGAAAGTGAAAGCCAAAAAGATTGCATTCAGGCAATACAAAAAGACACAGGCAGAAGGGGATAGGGAGAAGTACCAGGAGAAGCAAAGGGAGGCAGGGAGGTCAATAAGGGAAGCCAAAGCTCAGACAGAAGAACACATTGCAAAATCAGTGGGTAGAGGGGACAAAACCTTTTACAGGTACATAAGGAAAAAGAAAGACAAAGGGAGGGATAGTGAGACTGAAGGGGAGGATGGGGGCCATGGAGGATGACAACAGTAAAGCTGACATATTGAACAGGTATTTCTGCTCAGTCTTTACTGAGGAAGAGGAGGGTAATGGGTCCGAAGGAGTACAAGGGTGAGAATGGTGCAGAAATGGACACAAGTCCTTTTACACGAGAAAGGGTCCTGAAGGAACTGGAAGTAATAAGAGTTGATAAAGCAATGGGGCCAGATGGGGTGCACCCCAGGGTCCTTAAAGAACTAAGAGAGGTGGTGGCTGAACCTCTGGCTATCCTGTTTAGCCGATCACTGGAAACAGGGGAGGTACCCAAAGACTGGAGGACAGCAGATGTAGTCCCCTTATACAAAAGTGGGAACAAAGAGGAAGCAGGGAACTACAGACCAATCAGCCTCACCTCAGTAGTGGGGAAGATCATGGAAGCACTACTGAAGGAGAGATTGGTGGAACATCTGGTTGTCAATGGACTACAGGACCCAAAGCAGCATGGTTTCACCAGGGGGAGGTCATGTCAGACCAACCTCGTTGAATTTTTTGACTGGGTGACTAGGGAGGTGGATCAGGGAGGACAGTGGACATGGCCTATCTGGACTTCAGCAAGGCCTTTGATACTGTGCCACATAGAAGACTATTACACAAACTGGGGAATATGGGTGTGGGCAGGACAGTAGTGTGGTGGGTAGGTAACTGGCTGGGTGGCAGGACACAGAGGGTGGTGGTAAATGGCTGTCACTCCACAGAGGGAAGAGTGACCAGTGGGGTACCACAGGGATCAGTGCTGGGACCGGTCCTATTCAACATCTTCATCAGTGACATTGCACAGGACCTAGAAGGCAGAATTTCACTGTTCGCTGATGACACAAAGCTCTGTAACACAGTAGACACACCAGAGGGTGTAGACAGAATGAGAAGAGACCTACAGAAACTTGAAGAATAGTCAGGGTTTGGCAGTTGAAAGTCAATGCAAGAAGTGCAAGATAATGCATATGGGTATAAAAACCCTGGCACAATATATCAGTTGGGGGGTGAGGAATAGCATGCACCAAGCAGGAAAGGATCTTGGGGTTATCATCTCTGATGACCCCAAGGTAGGGAAACAGTGTGACAAGGCAGCAGGTAAAGCAAATAGGATGCTGGGATGTATAGGCAGGGGCATCACCAGCAGGAAAAGGAGGTCATAATCTGCTATACAAGACACTAGTGAGGCCCCACCTGAGTACAGTGTACAGCTCTGGAGACCATACCCACGTAAGGACATAGACAGGGTAGAAGGTTCAGAGGAGGGCAACAAAGATGGTACATGGATTGCATCACAAGTCCTATGAAGACAGGTTGAAGGAACTGAACATGTACTCCCTGGAGGAGAGGAGGAGAGAGGGATATGATAGAGACATACAAGTATCTCACAGGGAGGAACAGGGTGCAGGAGTACACTATTTTAAGCGAAAAAGATGTTCCAGGACTAGAGGGCATGGGATGAAGTTGGAGGGAGGACGATTCAGAGGAAACATGAGGAAGAATTTCTTCACAGAACGGGTGGTGGACAAGTGGAACACCCTGCCAGAGGAAGTAGGGGGGGCTGAAACAATCACGGGATTTAAGAATGCATGGGATAGACATAAAGGAATTCTGGAGGTCAGGGGTATGGGGCAACAGACTTCTAGGAAAACATAAACTGAACTTACAAGCTCAAATGGGCAGACTGGGTGGGCCATAGGCCCTTATCTGCCGACACTGTCTATGTATCTATGTCACTATGTATTTCACACAAACTTTTTGTGTTTTTGTGCCTGGAGTTTTTTCTCGTAAAATGTCTTGTAGTCTTTATATTTCTCCTGGCAACAAACAATATTTTCATGTCTGGGGTACATAACAACAGTTTTCTCATGTGTAGTTCTATGGCTAACTCTTACATTTGCTCCTGCCCATCTTCTATGATCAGATCAATCAATTTCTGGGATGCTTCTTCCATTATAATTTCCATTTTTTAATAAACCTTTCTTTCTTCTGAGGCTGGTCTTTTTAATATTTACAATCCCCTTGGTGCACATTTTACAGTTCTGTATGCCTGCATAGAGAGAGAGTTTGCCAATGCAGGTGTCTTGCTTTTGTAGAGATTTTTTCCAAACATAAAATGCATCTCTAATACTATTACCTGTGTCAGGTACTGTTGGGATGTCAGTAGCTGTTGTGCTTTCCTGGTTTTGAATTAGAAAAGGATTTCCCATGCCCGTGGACTCTGAAAACACAGATCTAAAATGGTATCCTCGATCACTCCTGCAGTGGCGTCCTCTCGACTGGTCAGTGCTTCCATGATGGGAAGATGCCTGGAATATTTCTGTGGTGGTTTTGTAAACTGTGCTGTAAACCCAAGGAGGAGTGCAAAAAGACAATTAGAGGTGAACACAGGAGCGGTGGTGCTAGCTGTTTGAGTTCTGAGGCTTGAAAACAAAATAAGCAGCAGCATACACCAACCACACTGGATTCCACAAGAGAGAGACTGGGTCCAAGGATTAGTCCACCAACCAGTCTTGGCTACTTGTCACTATGGACGTAAATGCCCTATACACTAATATACCTACAGAGGGGGGTTTACAGGCAATAGAATATTCACTGTTCAAATACACTTCCATGACACAACCCAAAATCAACATGCTGGTAGAATTCATGAATATTGTACTTAGTAACAATATTTTCATGTTTGAGGACAGGCTGTATAGACAGACTAAGGGGAACAGCCATGGGTGCAGCATTGGCAACCAGCCTTGTTAACTTGTATCTAGATGAATGGGAGGACACAGTGATATATGGCAGATCAAAGAACCCCTTCGATGAGAAAATAGATGTGTATAAATGCTTTATTGATGATATTTTTCTCATCTGGAGGGGTACACAATTTGAACTGTCAGAGTTTGTTAAGTTTTTGGAAAATTCAAATCCAGATCTCAGGTTTTCAACCAACTCTGATCAACATGAGATTCACATTTTAGACCTACTGATTACAAAAAACATCGATGGTACCCTTAACACTGACCTCTATACAAAACCTACTGACCACAACAGTTTGCTATGAGTAGACAGTTGCCATCCCCCACACTTGATTAGAAACCTTCCCAAAGGACAATTTATGCTATTGAAGAGAAACTGCACTACATTAGAACAATATGAGTCACATTTCAAAGAATTGTTTGTCAGCTTTCTAGATAGGGAATATAAAGAACAGGTCCTAGAGGCTGCAATGGTTGAAGTACAGTAGAGCATAAGGCAAGGGAGTCACTGCCTCTTCCAAAAAATAAAAAGAAGAGATCAGCAGAGCCACCTTTGACCTTTGTCACTAACTTTGGAGGGGCAACCAAAGAAGTGGAGAATATGGTACAACAGAATTTCACCACTCTTAGGTGTGTATCAGAGTTAAGCAGTATCACTGGCCAGCTTATGTGTGTCTTCTACCAGAAGGAGTAGGAACCTGAAAGATCATTTGGTCAACAGCTATCAGCCAGCCAATAGAACAAAACCCAGTAAAGAACAAGCATTTGTCAATGCCAATTGTTTGCTTGCTGGCATTGGCATTGGTAGTGTAGGAGTTAGAGAGCTGAATAATAGGAATGGCAGTGAAGTATTGAACTGAAGCCAACCCACCACCACTCTGCAGAGACTGACAGGCATTTGGGTGTGCCTTTGGGTCATCAGGCATAACAGCCACGCCATTTCACCACACCCTACCCTGCAGACACTGACAAGTGTCAAGGTGTGCCTTGGGGTCTTTGGCCCTTATGCTCACACCACTCCATCAGGAAATACAGTGAGATGGGTGCTATATAGGAGAATGGGGTGAACTTTGGGGCCTAAGAGTCCAAGGCACACCTCGATGCCTCTTACTGGCTGCAAGGTGTGGAATGGTATGAGCATTACAGGCGAGAATCCCAAGTCACACCCTTGATGCCTGTCTATCTCTACAGGGTGGGGTGATACGGTCAGAAACCCTAATGTCTCAGGCGTTCATTGGCATTTTCACTCCAAATTTTTTAACATGGGTTTTTTGTGACCCCCACCTTATGAACAGTGGCAGTATCAGTTCATTAGCCGAAAGCTGATTTTGCACAGCGACTATGCCATTTGGCACCACAGGTGTGAAAACACATTTCGAACAGGATGTAAAAAATGACAGCTGTACTGTTTATGGGAAGGTGGAAAAAATGGCAATGTTGAAAATCTGCAGTGAAAATATTAAAAAAATGGTGAAGTCATAAGTGTGTGTAGAAACTGTGCAACATACACTCATAATGCAATTAGTTTGGGGATTTTTTTACAGCAGATTGTCAACACAGGCATTTTGGAACCTCCATTCATGAACGGTGTCACTATAATTTTCTTAATCTGTCCCGAACAGTGATTTCCCACAGCGACCACGCATTTCTGTGCTGGAAGTGTGAAAACACATTTCAGCCATGGTGTGAAAAATGACAGCTGTACTGTTCATAAGGAAGTGTGGAGAAATGCCAGTAGTGAAAATCTGGACTGAAAATATTAGAAATCCATGAACTTACGAGGGTGCGTGGAAACTGTGCAATGGTCACTCATAACACAGTCATTTTATGGACTTTTTTCACCAAATTTTTAACATAGCCATTGTAACACCTCTGCTCACGAACAGTGTCACTGTGATTTTCTTAATCAGTTCGAACATTGATTTTGCACACCAACTGTGCCATTGTGCACTACATGCGTGGAAACACATTTCAGGTGAGATGTGAAAAACGACAGCTGTACTGCTCATAAGGAGGTGTGGTAAGATGGCAATGTTGAAAATCTGAAGTGAAAATAGTGAAAATTCACGAACTTATGAGCGAGTTTAGGAACAGCACTATGCATGCTCGTAAAACAGTCATTTTGGGGAGTTTTTTTCACCAAATTTTTACCATAGCCATTTTAACACTTCTGCTCATGAACAGTGTCACTGTGATTTTCTTAATCTGTCCCGAACATTGAGTTTGCACACCGACTGCGCCATAGTGCACTACATGCGTAGAAACACATTTTGGGTGAAATATGAAAAATTACAGCTGTACTGCTCATAAGGACATGTGGTAAAATGGCAATGTTGAAAATCTGGAGTGAAAATATTGAACATTTGCAAACTTACAAGCGTGCATAGGAACAGCGCAATGGATGCTTGTAAAACAGTCATTTTTGGGAATTTTTTCACCAAATTTTCAACATAGGGTTTCTGAGGGCCTACCTCATGAACTGTGACACTGTCATTTTGTAAACTGGTCCCAAAAGGTGGTTCCATGCAGTGACCGCAAAATCACCTTTCCGGGCTGATTAACAAAATGACAGTGACAGAATTCATGAAGTGGGGTCCCAAACACCCCACGTTGAAAATTTGGTGAAACAATTCCCACAAATGCCTGAGATATGCATCAAAGTTGAAAAAACCCTATTTATTACATTATACAACTTACCGGCATTTCCTCAGTTCGTGGTCGGCTTTGAAGAGTGCAGACATGTTCCCAGTCCACCGAAGAGCGTCGCACCAAACTCCAGAGGTAAATATGGGGTGAGGGAGGGTGTGGAGAGGCAGGGTGCACAGAGGGTGGGCGCGGGTGGGGGGAGCAGGGGTCAGGACAGTCAGCAAAGGAAGGTTTTCACTTTCAGGTTTCTTTTCCTTTTTCTTGGACAACGCGGGGCTTTTGCCACACAGGGGTGGGCTCCCAGCATGGCAGCTGGAAGGCTGTTTCAGGTGGGGGGCAGTGGAAGTGATGGAGGATTGGGCACCCCCATTGGCCATATGAACTGTTGCCACGCTGGGGTGGGCTCCCAGCGTGGCACCACCTTTCTCTGTTAGAGACATTGGAGCTGACAGGGGATTGGGCACCCCATCTGTCATACAGTGTGTGTATGAGAGGCGTATTAGCACACAATAATGTGTGTGCATGGTGTGGGGGAGCGCATCCAGGCGCAGCTATTTTCTTTTGCTGGTGGCAATGCCCAAACTAGGTGTCACCGGCTGTGTTCCCCATTATTGGTGGACATCACACATGTCGCAGAATTGGCCACAACAGTGCTGCACCTCCAGAACCTACTGCACCAAGCTGCCACAATGTGTTTCTTAGCGCTGCACATACAAACATAAAATGGGGCAATAAACCCTGTGGGTTGTGTCAGACCTGCCAACACATGAAAAACAATCATGTTTTTACAATCCACTTAAGGGCAGGACAGAACAGATAAAAGGCAATATTGACTGTAACACTGAGAGGGTAATTTGCCTTCCACAGTGCTCCTGTGGCTGCTTTTACATTGGCAGAATGAAAGGGAAATTGAGATACAGGATCTATGAACATATGAATGCAATTAAAAACAAAAATCTGACATATGCCATGGCAATGCACGTCTACAGTCAGCACAGAGTTACACACATAATTTCAATGACTGGCATTGAAAGCATTTCTAAAAATGTACGAGATGGAGACTTGGACAACATGCTAAATTGCCATGAACAAGAATGGATTTATAAGACGGATGCTGTGCAATACCCTGGACTAAATGGAAAATTTGAAATCTCACGCTTCCTAACAAGGGGTAAGAAGTAAATGAAAGTGGAATTTTCCCTTTACAGCCACCCCTTCCTTTTCCTTCCTTCCCCCCTCCCTATTCCAGACACCCAGTCCAAGCTGATGTTGCATACAAGAATATAGCCAGTAAATGTTAAGCACATCTACAAAAATGTTTTTTAGTAGGAGTCAAATTTGAAAGTTACTAACTACATAGAATTGCTTTTAATCATCCTGTGTTTTTGTTCTAGGCTACTGGAACTCCTCAAAAACTGAAGCCCAGATGCATGAGGAAAACTAAGATACCAATTGTAATAGATAATTTAATTAAAAGTATTAGGCTGCCATCATTTGAATTTACTTCATTACATTGTTTTGATGATTTTGCATGGTATCACATGGACATGGGGTTAATGGGTGACTTGCCTTTACACTAGCTATATATTGTTTGTATAATTAGAACATGTGATCAATTAAGTATGTGTACTGAGGCACCTATGTTTTCAAAGATCTAACAGCTCTGAAGAAGCCCTGAAAAGAGGGTTATACGTAAGCCAGTAGTGTGCTTCTACTGCTGTCCTTTCCTGGTCTCACCATGTCATAAAATGTTTGAATAAAGACTGGTGGTGGACTAATCCTTGGACCCAGTCTCTCTCTTGTGGAATCCAGTGTGGTTGATGTGTGCCACTGCTTATATTGTTTTCATGTTAAAGGGACACCATCAGCCCCCTTAGGCCACAAAGTGTCTTTAGCTTAAAAAAACACATTTAATGATTGGTCACATCTTGTAGGAATGTAGATGTAGCTGGTAGTTTAATTCTGATTCATTTTTTTCTTTTTAAAAATGAAAAACAGACTGTCCACTATACTTGTGTTACCAAACAAAAATGTGTCTGTTTAGATTCCTTGATCAACAGCCACTGTATCCGACATGGATTTGGGAACACCCCCCAACAGAGTCTGTCTTCTTATGATACTGTGGGAGGAGATGAGACTATTGTATCATAAGTGGATGTATTGTTTGGAGGTCTTCCTAATGTTCAGGAAGCATGCAAGAAGAGTAGATTGAACATTTGAAACAAAACAAGTTTGGGTAAAATTACACCATTAGCATGCAATATAGTGCTAATTAGAAAGAAATCAGATCAATCAACCAACCAGCAACATCAATGAATTTTAAAGAAGGTAAGTGTAATGTAATGCAACCATTTGATGGGTAGCTGTACTGTACTGTATTGTTGTGTTGGTGTGGCTCAGCTTGTAGCACATCCGCGTCTGGGACAGGAGGTTATGGGTTCTAGTCCCACATCAGGATTGGGCTCATACCTAAAATGCTGGTACCCAAATGCAGTATTGGGGGTGCTGTACTGTTGAGTATGCCATCCTTTGGATGAGAAGTTAAACCGAGGTTCCTTCTACCCATCCTGGTGGGTGTCCAGGTGGAAGTAAGAACCCAAGGCACTCTTTGAAAAGAGTAGGGGACTTTGGTGTCCCAGCCAATATTCTCCTTACCATAAAACTGGTTCATGCAATTGTCCAAGGCTGTGTGTGGGTGTTGATGTGCAATATTGCTGCCCACTTACACATTCAGTCACTTCACTACTAGTCTAGCATTGCTTGTACAGTGCTTTGGGATACACTGCATATGAAAAGTTCTATAGAAATTCTTCTTCTTCTTCCTGCCAGGATAACAGTCTGAAATCAATAGATACTGTAGGTTCTTATTATTGTCTCAGACCTGGTTGTAAATTACTACTACTTCAAGGATGTCCAGTTCAGACCTTTAAAATATAGTTGAACACTAGGAGTATCTTTGATGGCAACCAGCCCCCAACTAGCACAAACATTCCTGTAGGGCTAGTGTAATTATCTGGCAGACTGGTACAGAGTGGTTCCCAATGGCTGCTCCAGATGAATGATTTTGAATCTGTGATGCCATTGTGGCATAATGGCTGATGTGTCATGTGGGGTCACCTAGAGCATTTTATGTCTGACAGGGTCTCACAGAATTAGTCAGGCTTGGGGACTACAGACAAACTGCTAGCTAAAAGTTCACGCCTACCCTGATTCAAACTGTCAGGTAGTAAGCTAATATATTTTGTAAAGATAGAGATATACTATGTTTATTCTATGTGAAACCTTCTGTGTGAAAACACATTTCTTTTCATTTCTAGAATTACTGTCCCAATAGTTTTATTGTAATATCCTGTAGAGTCTGTGTAATTATCTTGAAATATTAAGAATATTATTTTTATGTTTAACACTTCTGTGACATACTCCTTTGAGCAACAGCTAACCAATTTATAACTGACAATTACTTTATTTCCACCACTAAGGAGAGGGATACAGATACCATATTCTATTTCTAAACTAAGATGTTCTCAGCTCTGACAGAGGTGGGGTCATGTGACCTTGAGCAAGGCACACTATCTGAGCAGGAGCTCTGAAGAGACATGAACCTGGAGATTCCCCAACAGTATCTAAGCTGAATGGTGGCAGCTACTGAAGTATGGAGAAAGCTGGTAACAGGGATACAGGCTGAGTCTGGGAAGGACCAATCTGTCACAAGCTGGAGGCAGTGTGTGGGATTTGAAACACATTTTTTGGTATAAAGGTTATCAGTTCAGTCTCAGAACAGGATATAAAAAGGAGACTGTATAGTCTACCAGTTTTTTTTAGCAAGTCAACAACCATAACATGGTATCCTGTATTAGGGATCCTAGTAAGCAGGAACACAAAAAGCAGGAACATAAAACAAGAGTTATCATTAGAAGAATGTCTTCAAAACTGAATGTCACAGAGTTAATTTCAGACCTAAACAATCTCATCTGGCAACAGTTTTACCTTGCCCCTACTCTGGATGAAGCAATCACCCATTGTAATCTAAAGTTAATGGGCTTGATAAATATGCATGCACTCTTAAGTAATCATAGAATAAAAGAATCGCCACATCCCTGGTTTACTAGGGATATCAAAAAGGCATTAAGAGAGAGGGATAGACTCTTTTCTATAGCTAGGGTGACGCAAAAGGACTTTGACTGGCTCTCTTTCAAATCAATGAGAAATAAATGTACTCAGCTTGTAAGGGACTCTAAAGAGAAATGTTTCTTTAATGTCATAGAAGAGTCCAAAAATAATCCAGCAAAATTCTGGAAGACAGTAAAATCCATGGGAGAAGTATACCAGACTCCATACTGCCTGTTCAATTTGAAATTCAGGACAAAATTATAAAAGACAAACAACTTATTCTGGACGAATGCAATACATGTTTCACAAGGCTGGTTTTGCATTTGAGAATTCAGCTGCATCTTCATATCTTACCCCCCCCCCATATGTTAATTCTGCAACAATGCATAAACCTGCCTACTAGTTTACCATCCACCCAATAACGAACAAGGAAGTGGAAGACATAATTTTAAGTAGTGACACCAAAAAAAGTGTTGGCGTTTGTGCTGATGGCATAGATCCTCTATTCCTAAATATCAGTTATAGACAAATTTACGGCACCCATCACCCACCTATTTAATCTATCATTATCCACTGGCAATTTCCCTCTAATATGGAAGGCAGCACATATCATGCCTTTGTTCAAATCAGGTGATGCATGTACTGTATGTTATCTAACTACAGATCTATATCTGTATTGCTATTTCTGGCTAAAGTCTTTGAAAAGATAGTAAACACTCAGCTATGGGATTTCTTAGAGTAGAATAACCTCATTATGCCATTGCAATTCAGTTTTAGGCCCATACATAGCACAAACACAGCACTGGCAAAGGTCACAAATAACTGGCTAACTGCCTTAGATCAAAAGCATATTACCAGAGCAATATTTATAGATCTCAGTAAGGCCTTTGACACTTGAGATCACAACATACTATTACAGAAGTTACAAAGTATTGGTATCAATGAAGTTACTGGAATGTGATTCAAAATCTACCTTATGGGCAGACAGTAAAAAAATTAAAGTGGAGGCCTTGTTCTCTTCCAATACACCCATCCAAAAGGGAGTAGTGCAAGACTCAATCCTTGGGCCCCTCCTATTTATAATTTGGCAATAACCTCAGTAGGAATATCAACAAAGCTTCCATTCACCTTTTTGCGGACAATGCAGTCTTGTATACTTCTAAGCCCACCTTACCAGAAGTGCTCTCAGAACTACAACTGGAGTTCAGTATACAACAAATAAACCTCTATTAAATCAAACTTCTTAACACAGATAAAACCAAAGTTATGTTTTTTTCAACTACCATCAAAGCACCATCACCTTCCACTGATCCAAGCATATCTACCCTTTTAGACAAATCACTTAAAGTAGAACAGAGCCATAAATATCTTGGTTTATGGACAGATCACAAGCTGTGGTTCCATGTGACAAGAGCCAAGAAGCAACAGTGATGGTAAAATGATAACAGGACAATAGCTAGTGCAAAGATGGCAACTGCATTTTTTCAAGGTTGTCGCCCCCACACACCCCCTTTCTTTAGATGAGCAACTCTAGGGGGGTACAACTCGAGGAGGGGAAAATCCTTAAGTCACCAAAATGGTTCAAGTTGTTTTCCCATCGCTGTTACTGTTGGTCATTGTTGTCTTCGCTGTTATCACGGGACATCCAAGCAGTCCTTCACAGTGCACATAGAGGCATTATGTAAAAAGTTACGAAGCCGGCTAGGCTTTTTCTTCAGAAACAGGAGCTCCTTCCCATAGTATGTCAGAAAGAGTCTAGTGCAAACTACTTTCCTACTTCTCTTAGATTATGCTGATTTAATCTATGGTCAATGCCCTTCATCATGATGCATACATTGGAGGTCCTGTTCCACAGTGCCCTTAGCTTTATTACTAATATGGTACCAAGAACACATCATTGTACATTATATGAGTCTGTTGGTTGGTCTCCTGTAGCTACAGAAGGCAACAAATTCAGATAATTTGGCTTTTAAAGTAATTGCAGAGGAGGTTCCTAGCTACATCACAGTGTTTTTTTTTAAAAAGTCTAATGGAGCTTACTCACTAAGAAAAAATAATTACTCACTATTTGCTACTCAAAGGTTTCCACACATTATGGTAAAATGGCAATAAGTCGTGATCATTCCAACACTATGGAATACGCTACAGAAATCCCTTAAGCTCATAGGCATGGTTAACTGCACAGTATTTACCTCAATGATTGAAAATCTATGTAAAACACATGTATGTGTTATAGTGATGCTACCTGATAACTCGTTTATTGTATAAGAATTGTATGTAATCTAGTTGTATTATAACAGACGATCCAGAGTTTTCTACTTTATTTTTCCTCTTTCAAATACTAGTTCATTCTGTCAAGTTATATCCTCATTTATTCTGTATTTTATATGTTCAGAACTGTACCTACTGTGTAACTACTATACTATATGTCTACATATTTTATCCTGATTATTATAATGTATGCTGTCCTACCCCAGGCTTCCTTGAAAATGAACTTGTTCAATGGAGCCTTATTCTGGTAAAACAAATAAAATAAACTAAAACTAAAGTCTAGAAAGATAGAAGATATTATGTCTGGGTCATATAACACCTGCTCTCTGCTACAACTACAGGAGCTGTACCAAAATAGACAACTGGCCTATGAGGAGGGCCAAACTAAAATTTATAGCCATTCTCCAAAAAAGGAATTGGAAAAAATGTGAAAGAAGTTGCAAAGAGGTAAGTGACAATGCAGGTGTGCCAGAGCCTTTGACTGGAGCAGCAATGCAAGTAGACCAGGTACAGATGTTGCAGCTGCAGCTTACCATGCTTAAACCACATACAGAGATTGAGCTGCAGAAGATGAGGCTGCAAGCAGAAGAGGAGAAGCAAAAAGCTGAGGTGTGAAAGACAGTGTGCCAGTTCCAGATCTAGCAAGAGGAATAACAGGAGTAGGAGCAAGAAAAGGAACAACAGAAGTGAGTTGAGGAGAAGAAATGAAAGGCTGAGGAGAAAGAATAGCAACACCAGAACAAGATCTGAAAAGGCTGGAGCATTTCAATCAGATGGAGATTTGGCACCAGAGGGAATCACCAGAAACTGTGAGTAATGACATGAGCGGTCCATCACAGGAATCCAAAATTAATTCTAAAATGTTTCCTAGATATAAGGAAGGGGGTGATCTTGATTTGTTTTTCAGATCTTTTAAGGGAATCTGTGGACAACTGCAACTGGGCAGGACTTCTTGGGAGAATCACCTATTGCCCCTGCTTAGATGCAAGGCATTAGAGGCTTTTGCCTGAATGGATGAGAATGATTGCATAGACTATGATAAAGTGAAAAAAATGCATTACAAAAGCATTCAGAGGTAACTCCCAAGGTATACAGGCAGAAATGTATGGGATTAAGAAAGGCCCTGGGGACAGCTATGCTGAAATGTGTATGCAGCTAAATAACTTGTTAGAGTGACGGGTAGAAGGTTAAAAAGCTCACTCTGTAAAGGAGATAAAAGATTTATTTCTCTTGGAACAGTTTTTAGTAATTGTTCCCAGGGATATGAGAATATGGTTATTGGATAGAATGCCAAGCTTCGCGAGAGAGGCATCGGAGAGGGCTGATCAGTTCATAGCCAGCCAACCATCCTCTCACTGCAAAGGGAATGGGGGAGGGTCACCAGGTGGTTTTAGGGGAATCCCATGAGGCAGACAAAAGGGAGTCATCCTGTGGCTGAACAAAAAGGGAAGCTCCTTGGTCTCCAGAGCATGGGGATGGTTGAAGGCAAGTGCTGTGTCTGCAAGAAACTGGGGGCACTGGTCTTACAATTGTTCAAAACATGTAACAAAAGGCATGAGTGTAGCAGAAGGAGGAAGCTTGGGAAGCTCCCAGCAGTTAGTAATCTGTACACAGAGTACAATGCCCTTTAATTCCACTGTACACATGTACCCTATGTGTATCAATAGGATGGTGACCAAGGGATAGAGGGACACCACTGCCTTCAGTTTTTTCGTGAAGCAGGATTTGATTCAAGAGGAACAGATCCTGCCTGGCCAGTTTTCCAGGATTAGAAGAGTGATTGGTCCGATGGTCTCAGTTCCACAGGCCTGGATCTTTCTAAGCTTGGAAGGTGGCCATGGCATACAAGAGGCTGGTGTTGTACCAGCTCTGCTGTGGATGTAATCGTGGGTAATGACTTTGATAGTAGGACCAATACTGTGTGTGTCACCGCCCGTAGCAAGATGAGGGAACCAACTCCTTAGGACACAGAGGGGACAATGTGTGAGGAAGCAACTCCTACTTCAGTAGCAGGAGAAATTGTAGCTGAAGAACAAGATTGGAGTAGCAGTCCTGAGTCACAGCTGCAGACTGAGGCGAGATCAGCCAGGGGTGGCTCTTCACCAGCAGAGTGTGTGCTGGGGAAGGTCAGGTGTGCAGAGCTAGGGAGAGCTCAGCAAGCTGACCCATCCATGAAAAAGCTAAGAGAGTTAGCCACCAGTAGGGAAGGTGACTCTCTGACTGTTGAAAAAAGGAAAGTGTACTGGGAAAATGGCCTCCTGTACTATGAGAGGGTGCCAAAGTTCCTACAGAGTATAGGAAGCAACTTCTGGCCTTAGCCTTTGACATACGCTTTTCAGGATACCTAGAGGTAAGCCATACAAAACGGTGGCTGACTAATAATTTTTAATTGCTCAGTATTTTTTAAGACAAGGAAAACTATTGCCAGATTTGTCCGTAGTGCCAGAGGGTGGAAAAGATTGAGAACAAGGCTAAAGCAGCCTTGATTCCTCTATCTGTTATTGAAGAGCCATTTTGGAGAGTTGCAGTGGACATAATGAGGCCACTTATCACCCCAAGTTGCTCAAATCTTGGTGGTAGTAGATTATACCACAAGGTACCCAGAAACAGTGCCCTTGTTCTCCATCAAGGCTTAGAAGGAGGCCAATTAACTGCTTTGGATATTTAGCTGGGTGGATTGTCTCCAGAAGATTCTGTTGCACCACGGCACCAACTTCATGTTTGATATGATGGTTGGTCTCTGGAAGACATGTGGGGTAAGGCAGCTCAGGGCCTCACCATACCACCCCCAGACTAATGGTCTACTCAAGAGATTCAGTGGGTCCCTTAAGACAATGTTAACCATCATGTGAGAGACTGGGACAAGTACCAACCCCATCTCCTATTCACATATAGGGAAGGCCCCCAGGAGTCCACAGGGTTTTTACTTTTCATGTTCCTCTTTGGCCATAGGGTACAAGCCTCCCTTGGTATGGTGATGGATGAATGAAAGGATAAGCTTGATCCCCAAGGGGAATCTGTTGTGAGGTATGTCCTGAATTTCCGGTCATGGCTCAAAGGGCTTATGTGTTCATCCAGGAGCACTTAGCTGCTGCACAACAGAGGCAGAAAACATGGTAGGACTGTGGGGCCAGAGCCCAGGAGTATGAAATTGGGTAATGGGTAATGGTGCTCATCTCCATCTGGCAGAACAACTGCAGGCAGCTTAGTAAGACCTTACTTGGTTGTCAGGAGTGCGAATGATGTTAATTACATGGTGGAGATACCTGACAGGAGACAAAAGCAGTGAGTTTACCATGTAAACATGATTAAACCAAACCATAACTGGAAAAAGTTGGCCCTTGCTGTGTGAAGCTCTCCAGAGGAGAGGGCAGAAACAGACCTGCTGGTAGATCCCCTGGGAGAGGTGAAGGGAGAATCCTGAGTGAATGCAGTTGCCCTCAGAGTGGCTGACATCAGCCCAAACTGCTGAGATGAGTGAGGTGCTGAGTATATTTAGTAACGTTCACGGGGAAACCAGACTATACTGCACTGGCAGATCACCATGTGGATACAGGGTCCCAAGCCCTGCTATGGAAGCCACCCTACAGAGTCCCAGAAGACATGCCATTGAGGGAGATAGCAAAGTGATGCTGGCCCTCTGTGTAATTCAGGAGTCCAGTAGTCCCTGGGCCTGCCACGTGGTACTGATTCCCAAAAAGGCAGGACCATGAGATTCTGCATTAACTACTACAAGCTCAACAGCTGCACAAAGTCAGCCACTAACCCATGACCAGGATGCATGCAGTCTTAGAGAGGTTTGGAGGAGCCTATTACCTGTCCACCATAGACCTGGCAAAGGGTTATTTCACATACTCCTGACCCCTGAAGACAAAGAAAGGTCTACCTTCATCTTCCTGATTGGATTATTCAAGTTCAGGGTGATGCCATTCGGGATGAAGAATGCTCCAGCCCCCTTTCAGCAGCTTGTGGACTGCATTCTGCTGGGGGCAGGAGACTTCGAGCTGGTGTGCATGGATGACATTTCCATCTATAGCCAGATCGGGGAGGATCACATCAGGCATGTGACCCAAGTGTTCCACCAACTGCAGACTACTGGGTTGATAGTCAATGCGGAAAAGTGACAAATAGGAATTGCAGAAGTGTTATACCTTGGTCACAGGGTTCTGTGTGGGGATGGCAGGGTACTACCACAAGCTCATGCTGAATTTCAGCAGCGTGGCCAAACTCCTGTCTGATATCACCAGGAAGAAAATGCCAGAAAAGGTTCAGTGGATGGAAACCTGTGACACTGCCTTCTGCCAGCTGAAGGAGGCTCTGTGTCGGGCACTTGTGCATGCCTATCTGGGCTACACTGTTGGGTTCATGGTGCACTTAGACATATCACATTAAAAGTTGTGTGTGGTTCTGAGTCAGGTGCTGCACTCGGGAAGGTGCACCCAGCCATGTACCTAAGCAGGAAGCTTCTGCTCAGAAAGCAAGCCCACGCCACAATAGATAATGAGTGTCTGGAGATTGTCTGGGCTTTGCAGAAGCTGCAACCATACTTGTATGGAAAGGAGTTCACTGGACCACCTGGGATATGGGACTAATATTAATACAACATATGCCTGCTATCGGGCTGCAAGTGGTCCACTGGACCACAGGGATATGGGACTATTGACTTTCAACATATGCCCGCGATCGGGCATGGGGGGGCGCCACCACAAAGGTGCAGCCGGAGCTCGGGTGGCTACCCACAGGTAGCAGCTGCCGTGTTGTGCCCTGTAATAGGGCAGCTCACCTGTGGGTGGCCAGCTGTTGCTCCTTTTTGTTTTGGCTCACTAGTGTGCAGCATAGGTGGGGGTTGCACAAGTGTGGGCTCAGCACATCCCGGGCTGAATATCGGAATGTGCTGAGTATGCATCGGCATCCCCCACCTGCACCATATACATTACTGATGTGCTCTGGCGCATTGGGATTTGTGCCAGGCACAATCCTCCTTTGAATATCGCACCGAGGTGCATCAGTGTGTTGTGCATGGCGCAACTATGTTGCGCCATGCGCAACCATTTTGAATATCCAGGCCTAGGAGTGCCTTTGATGTCAGCAAGCCCCTAGCTAACACAAACATTCCCAGAGGGGCTTGTGTAATTATCCAGCAGACTGGTACAGAGTGGTTCAACGGGTCGTTCCTGACAAATGAGTTTGAATCTGTGAAGTCAGAGTGACACACTGTATGATGTGCCATGGGGGGTGTGTGCACATCTAGAGAGTTTTAGGTCTGAAAGGGCCTCACAGAGTTAGTCAGGCTTAGGACTATGGACAAACTGCTAGCTAAAAGTTCACATCTACCCTGATTCAAATTTTGGGTGGTAAGCTAAGTAGAGAGACAGTTTATTCTGTGTGAGACCTGTATGAAAGCAAGTTTATTTTCATTTATTTCAGAATTACTGTCCCTATAGTTTTATTGTAATATCCTGCAGAATCTGTGTCATTTATCTTGAAATATTAATAATATGTTTATATGTCATGTTTCTGTGAATGAACCTTTGTGGTAAAGCTGACCAATTTATAACTGACAATAATTGTATTTCACCACTGAGGCGAAGGCTACAGTCACCATATCCTATTTCTAAACTAAGGTGTTCTCAGCTTTGGCAGAGAGAGGGGTGGGTTGTGTGACCTTCAGCAAGGAACACCGTACCGTGTGAGCAGTTGCTCTGAAGGGACACAAACATGGAGATTCCCCAACAGAGTTTCTAAGCTCACTGGTGGCAGCTACTGAAGTATTGAAAAAGATGGTAACAGTCTGGGAAGGAACAGTTTAGTACAGTAAGCAATAATAAAATGTAGATTTTCAACTAGAAAAAATATGATGTAAAAATGTTTGGCACTGTCCTGTAAGTTACAGAAGAGGGCAACCTCTCTTCTACAGATATAGTTCCATCAATCCCTGTCATTCATAAATATTAACAAGTTTCAGACGTATTCCTTCTAAAGGTACAGGCTATTTTACATCTGGGTGTCATATCAGTCAAATTTAAAAGAGCTAATTTATGACTTATTAGTCTGCACATTCCCTGCTGTCACAGAATCAGTTGAAAAATCAATATCCAATGTCTCCTCAACAGCCTGACGCTGACTCAATACTGAGACACCAACTTTATAGTCTAACTGTGAAGTAGGATCACCTAAAACCTGGGCTGTAGTTCTCTGGTCCTGAAGTGCAGGTGCTGAGTCTAAATGTGAAACACTGGGGTTCAGTCAGAATCTGGTTTCACTGGTATATTAGGGATCTATAATACCAGAAAATGATTCATAGCAGTACTTTTCAAAGGAGTCTGATACTTACTAATAATATACTTACCCTTCCTAATAACAGAATGCTGCTTTGTGATATGCTGTCACTCACACTTAAGCAATAATGCATGACAGGAGTGTGTGTTGTGCTGGGATAATGTCACGTAGCCTGGGGTGGTTGGGCACAAGTCAGCAGGCCGAGTGTGTCCAATACTACAGGCACGATGTTATCCCAGCACAAGACACACCTTTGAGTGCATTATTGCTATTATACAATGACTCATTTGTAAAATGAAATAAAAATAGATTAAAAATATGTTTAAAATATTTTTTGGTCATTCGTTTATTGAGTAGCACTACACACTGGAAAAATAGTGCTATTCCATTGTTTGCCCAGTAGGTGGACACATACACACACACACACACACACACACACACACACACACCACACCCCACACACACATACATGCATTTCTTTTGTAATTTGTTTTGTTGCCATTAAGTTTAATTGAGTCAGTTCTGCTGTCTTTCATGTACCAGCTGAAGATTTATTTTTAATACTTTATGTGAAAGGTGCATACGGGCGTGATAGGGACTCGGGGGGGGGGGGAGGACTTGCATGTACACTTCCAGTTTTCCACTTCCATTGCTTTGTGTGTCTCAGTTGAAGGACAGGAGATATTTAAACTGCTGTTTTTTCAAGGTAGAAGTTTTTTGTATAGCCACTTTGTGCAGTTCTTGTTTGCCAACAGCTACTGTTTTGTCAGGAACTGAGTGTCGTTAGTGAACCATGTGACCAGCAATTTTGGTCACCACGGTCACTGATGTCACTCACTTTGAGGAAGAAACAGCTATAAAAATTAGATTTGTTTGAGCTTTCTGTGCTGGGCGACTTTAGAGTGACTTGATAGGAAGGAGAGTTGAAGTTTTAGGAGTAACGGGTGGGGAACACTGAAGATGGCTTTGGAGCCGGAATGACAGAAGCGGACTGCCCAGTGGGGATGATGACTGAAGTAGGCTGCAATGGGATGATTCTGGTAGCAGTTTATGCAGTCATCTGCATGCTGGGAGTAGAGCCGTGATGTTGTACTGGGATAACATCAGTGATCCAGTCCCAGATGAACTAATCATAGTCCAAGATTTCATGCCATTGTATAGTAATGGTTATACAATGGTGAACCCACTCTCTCTGGTGACAACAGCCACCATGTTGTGTAAGTCACTTGCTTAAAGGGAGACAACCAACCCTTTTTGCATCATATTATTTCTAGTTGAAAACCAGCACTTTATGATTGCTTACCTTCTCTAAATTTCATTAATGATGACGGTTGTTTTGCCTGCCTCCTTTGTTAACGGAACTGAAATGTATGCTAGTAGTGTAGTTTTATCCAAGTTTGTTTTGTTTCAAATCCTTGATCTGCTCTTAGTACATACTTCCTGAACATTAGAAACACCCCCAAAGAATGCAGCCACTCATGAAGTAATAGTATCCTCTCCTCCTACTGCATCAAGGGTTACTAGACTGTGGCGGGTGTTCTTAATTCCAGGAATGTTGTCATGGGAGGTAATCAAAGAATGTAAACAAAAATATTTTTGTGCAGTAACACCAATATTGTAAACAGTCTGTTTTTCACTTTAGACATAAAAAGTAATCAGAATCAGACCACCAGTTACATCAGCAATAGCTGCATAATGTGACCAATCATAAAATGTGTTTTTTAAAACCAGAAACACTTTGAGGCCTAAGGGTGTTTACAGTGTCCCTTTAAGTATTATCTGTCATAATGAAAAAACAATATGTTGTCTGGTTTCCACAGTGCTAGTTTTCACACCCTCACTGGGTGAGCTATTCTAAATGTTAACTTCCCTATGTATGAACTAATACTTTCTAATGTCCCCACATTTTCTGTCCCTCCTTCATTTGATGACATTCCCCCTAGTATTGCTTTCACACCAGCTAAAATGTATGTATACTCTGTCTAGTCAATCCTCTTTAGTATTCAAAATACCATGATAATGTCCCATTTCAGCCTTCCATTTTCTTGGCTAAATAATTTTGAGTATGTCCAATCTCTCATGCCTCCTTAGCCAATAGTCAGCTTAGTGGTCCTATTCTGAGATATTCTAATCTGCTCAATGCCCTTTCTGTACTGTGGTGACCAAAACTATTCACAGCAGTCCACAAGTGATGAAACCAAAGCCTCGTACAGGATGAGAGGATCATCTCCTTGACCTTCTCCTTGACTCACCTAATGCATCCCAGCATTGTATTTGCTTTTAGTGCTGCAGTGGGTGGAGCCCTGCAGACCTCTTTCATTGAGAAAAGGACTCTACATTCCTTGCATTTTTGTGACCAAACAACATGTTGCGGTTACACCACAGTCACCTCTGTGTTTGTGGAGCACTTTCACTGCACTATTTTTAATAGAGGGAGGGTTGGTGGGGAGGATAACTTTAAAGAAAAAAACTGGCAGCCACCTTGCACACTGTGGAATGTACTATTTTCTGCTGTGACCTTTTGTTTTTTCTTTACAATTTGTGTTATCCCCTCACTCAACGCTCCCTCAGCACCCACCCACCCCCCACAAACATAAAGAGTGACACTGGGGTGCCCAATCCCAGTGTCCCAGTAGGTAACTCTCAATTTTTTGGTGTTTCTCCACCACACATGTGGTTATTTGTTCATTTCAAAAATAATATATATATATATATAACTATGTGTGTGTGTGTATATATATATATATATATATATATCACCCACCCCCCCTCCATCTCAGAACCCACCCCCAGAAACATAAGAGTGGCACTGGGGGTGCCCAATTCCCCATTGTCCCAATGAGGAATCCTCTGCGCCTTGCTGTTCTTTTTTTTTTAAACCCAACAAAAAGAAAACCATCAATCAATGTCTTTTGTGGCCATAGCTGACAACCACCTGACCCTCTCACTCAGCGCTCACCACCCTGCACCCCCCCAAGTCCTTACTTACCCATCAGGGGTCCAACACTGTAATCTTCTCTGGACCACAGATATGTCTTCACTATTCAAAGCCAGTCGGCAAACTGAAGAAAAATGTATGCAGTTTAATGTATTTCAATGGGGTTTGAACTCAGTGGTATAACTTGGGCATTTTTGAATATTTTTGGCCCAAATTTTCAACATGCCTTCTTTGGGCTCTACCTCAGGAACAGTTGCACTGTAATTAAGTAGATCTGTCCTGAAAGGTGGTCTCTGCATGAAATCACCTTTCAGCCATGAGTTGGACATTTTTGTCTGCCCTGGTTTATGAGGTGGGGTCATAAGAAGGCTACGTTGAAAATTTGGTGTACAATTATTAAAAAACAATAATTTATGAACCTGCATTGAATTTTGTGAATGCAGGCTTGTAATTTTGGTAATTTTCAATATTTTTCCCCCAGATTCGCAACATAGACATATCTTTACAACACCTCATGAGTGTGACAGCTGTCATTTTTCAAATACTAGCCAAAATGTTTTTTTTTATATCCTGAATGGTAATTTCACTGTCCCTGCATGAAATCACCTTTTGAGCAGGAGCTGAAAATAGTTTCTGCCCTTGTTCATGAGGTGGAGTCATAAGAAGGTGATGTTGAGAATTTGGTTCAAAAATATTAAAAAATAATAAAGTTATGAGCCTATGTTGAATTTTGCAAATGCAGGCTCATAATGCTAGTAATTTTCAATATTTTTACCCCAGATTTACAACATAGCCATATCTTTACAGCACTTCACGAGTGTGACAGCTGTCATTTTTCAAATACTGGCCAAAATGTTTTTTATATCCTGAAGGTAATTTTGCGGTCCCTGTGTGAAATCACCTTTTGAGCAGGAGTTGAACATTTTTTTAGCCCTTGTTCATGAGGTGGGCACATAAGAAAGCTATGCTGAAAATTTGGTGTAAAAATATTAAAAAAAAATACAGTTAGCCTATGTTGAATTTTGTCAACGCAGGCTTGTAACTTTGGTAATTTTCAATATTGTAACCCAAATTTACAACATAGCCATATCTTTACAGCACCTCACGAATGTGACAGCTGTCATTTTTCAAATCCTGGCCAAAATGTTTTTTTTAACATCCTGAAAGGTGAGTTTGTGGTCCCTGTAAGAAGTCACCATTTGGACAGGAGTTCAACATTTTCTCTGACCTTATTCATGAGGTGGGGTCATAAGGTAGCTATGTTTTACATTTGGGTGTTGATATTCAGAAGGGTTGCACATGGCGCAACACTGTTGCACCATGCGCAACCCACTGATGTGCCCCAGCATGATATTCAAATGGGGAGTGAGCCTGGCACAAATCCCGATGCTCCAGAGCGCATCAGTAATGTATGCGGTGCAGGTGGGGGAGTCATGCCCATGCATACTCCACACATCCTGATATTCAGCCCGGGATGTGCTGAGCCCATGCATGTGCAACCTCTACCTGCACTGCACACAGATGAGCCAAAAAAAAAAGGAACAACAGCTGGCCACCCACAGGTGAGCTGCCGTAATGCAGGGTGCAATCAAGTGTGGGGATGGCAACTGTCTGCTCATTGTAAACTGTTGTGGTCAGTAGGTTTTGAGTAGATGTCAGTGTTAAGGGTACCATCAATGTTTTTTTGTAAACAGTAGGTCTAAAAAGTGAATCTCACGTTGATCAGAGTTGGTTAAAAACCTAAGATTTGGATTTGAATTTTCCAAAAACTTAAACTCTGACGGTTCATCTTCTGACCCCTCCAGATAAGAAAAATGTATTCATTTATTTATTTATGTTTTTGGTAACCAGGTAAGTGCACTGATCCAGAGGACCATTTTCAGTCACGACCTGGCTACAAGGTGGTGTTACATACATACAAGCAGTAGACATGATATACACTTTGAAATTACACAGTACAAGCAACAATATGCAACAAACAGACAATGTATACTTAAGGTATACAAACATGGTGAGTGAAGTACCATAGGGATACCTGCAGCAGCACATGGAGGGATAGTTATGAATATTACACAGGTTGACAAGGAGCAGTTTTAAAAAAAATGAAATTATCTATATCTAGTCAAGGTAACATGCATGACCTGAGAAGAGAAGGTAGGCCGACCTGAAGAGCTTGAGGTAAAACAGAGCATGGCTACCAGCCAGAGTACTGAGTTAGACAATGAAGGAGCATAGGCTGAGAAACTGGAGAGCAGGATATTTAGTGATGTGCCCTACCAAGTCCTGGTGCATCCTTGAGCCATGGCCTGAAACCTGGTACAGTAGAGTGGAGGAGGTCTCCCAGGAATGATTTACGAGGCAATATGAGAGACATGTGTGGGTTTGTGCTTGGATGTGGATGTGGTGGGGAGAGGAGGGTGGGCAGAAAGGCACCAGACAGTGGTAGGATTATGGTGGCTTTCGGTCTCCTGCACTGCCTTGCGCGCATGTACAGGTGGAGCGTTTCAAAAGCCAGGCCTTTAGGTTAGACTTAAAAGATGCATAGGATGTGGTTATATGAACAGATGTGGGAAGACAGTTCCAGAGGGAGGGGTCAGAGACAGAGAAGGCATTGCTGCCCTTTGCTGTAGAGACGGGGTACTTCTAGGGATTGAAAGGAGGATGCTCTAAGAGGTCTCATAGATGCTCTATTCATGAGTAGGGGTGCATACGGGGACAGCTGGTTACTTCTGAGGGCATTATCGACTAGGCAGCCTTCGGTATAGTCAAAGCATGCCTGGAGAGGGAGCCATCCAAGGGACTGGTAGAGTGTACAGTGATGAGTTAAGGAGGGGATTTTGAGAACAAAGCAATATATGGCATTATAAGTCGTGTTGAGGAAGAAGAGTTGCTTTGTGGACATGTGTGAGTAGATGGGAAGCAGTAGTCAAGGAGAGGGAGGAGATTTTCCTGTGCAATAGTGAGACTAGCTTCAGGTGATAGCAGGTGGCTTGCATGGTTCGCTGCTCCTAGCTTCTGGTTTATCCTATTAATCAATTCAATTCAATTCAATTCAATTCAGTTTTATTTATAGAGCACCTTTCAAAATCAAGGCGCTGCAAACATTAAAATT
The DNA here is from genome assembly GCA_016271365.2 of Neoceratodus forsteri. Taxonomy (NCBI): domain Eukaryota; kingdom Metazoa; phylum Chordata; order Ceratodontiformes; family Ceratodontidae; genus Neoceratodus; species Neoceratodus forsteri. Next base: position 708,344,159 of record CM057455.1, read on the forward strand.
AATAAAATCCAACAATTTAAAAGTCATTTAAAAGTCAGCCAGAAACTAACAAGAGTATGCTAATTCAAACAAATATGTTTTTAAGGCGACCTTGAAATTATCGAGGTAATAATCATCAGGTTGTGTGATCGTTAAAGGTGAACGATGGGTCTAGGGTAACGCCTGAGATATTTGAAAGAGTCGACCTGTTCAAGTGGAGATCCTAGGTGTATATATGGTGAGGGAGGAGTTTAACTTGCTTGACTTATTTAGAAAAGGCCTTGATCCAAGAGCATGGCCTTCATCTTTTTCCCATTTACAAGGAGTTTTCTGGATGAGAGCCAATGAACAACTGCTGCATAACTGTCAGTGAGAGTGGAGGAGATTGCTTCTAGGGACTTATTGCTGTGATATAGGACTAGGTCGTCCGCATAGAGGAGTGTGTTGTAGTTTAGGCTGTCTTCTGGTAGGGCATTGATAAACAAGGAAAAAAGAAGGGGGCCAAGGATAGATCCCTGAGGAACTCCTATGCTGGTGGGAAGGGAGGCCGAGGCAACTTTGCCTATAAGCACAGACTAGAACCTGTTTGAGAGGTAGCTGTGAAACCAAGCTGCAGGTCCAGGCGCACAACCAAGATGTTGAAGTGTGAAGAGAAGAAGTTGATGATCCATGAGGTCAAACACCTTTGATAAATCAACAAAGACTGCACTCGTGGCCTTACCTATGTCCATATTTCTGAGGACATGGTTTGAGAAGACTGCCAGGGCACAGGAGGTGCTGTGGTGTATATGGAAGCCATGTTGAAAGGGACATAGGAGGTTGTATTTATTGAGATGTTCAGTTAGTTGGGAATGGACTACTTTCTCAAGTAGTTTGCTGAGATGTGGTAGCAGGGAGATGGGCCTATAGTTTTCCGGGCAACTAGGGTCTCCCACCTTGAAAATGGGAACCAGACTTGCATGTTTCCAGGTATCAGCACACAAAAATATCATCAATAAAGCATTTATACACATCTGTTTTCTCGCAGAAGGGGTTCTTTGATCTGTCATATATCACTGTGTCCCATTCAGCTAGGTACAAGTTGACAAGGCTGGTGTCGATGTTGCACCCATGGCTGGTGTTCCTTAGTCTGTTTATGCAGCCTCTCCTCAAACATGAAAATATAGTTACTAAGTACAATATTCATGAATTCTACCAGCATGTTGATTCTGGGTTGTCATGGAAGTGTATTTGAACAGTGAATATTCTATTGCCTGTAAGCCCCTCTTTAGGTATATTACTGTATAGGGCATTTTTCACCTTATCCCCACCCTACCTACATTCCTTCCCCCCCCTTCTCTCTCCCTATGACTCTGACACTTCTTATCTCTTGTCTGTTTTCTCTGACAAATGCCACTGGCTGCCTTGCTTACAATGTTACCCTTGAATTGTATTAATCTGTAATCTGTTTGCAATGTCCACATTGTTGTAATGTCTGTCTTGATGTTCCCCATAATTTATATTTCTCTGACGTGGAACCTTTGTAAAAGAGCCTTGGCTCAAAGATATTTGTAATCCTAGACTTGGTTAATAAAAATAAAAAAATAAAATCAAAATAAGATTTTCATAACATTCACCATCAGATAATTGCTTATACACTTCAGCTCTATACGCTTCAGTATCCTGTATCATAATACTGCCCCCTTTATCTGCTGGTTTTATTGTAATAGTAGGATCTGAGGCAAGACTGTTAACAGCTAACTTTTCTGCTGTAGAGAGATTGCAATAGGGTAAATGTGGAGAATTAGTGTAAATTTCTTTTAGGTCATGAATGCAACAATCCAGGACAGTTTGTACTGGTGCACAGAGAGGAGGGCAGAAAGTCAAAATGGGTCTGAATTGGGCCTGTTCCTGTGGTTCATTTATAATGCTATCATTTAAAGAAACAGTATCCTGCACATTATTTAGCCCCCTATCAGATTTATTTCCTTTATTGTTAAAAAATACTTTTTAAGTTTATCTTTCTAGCAAATCTTTGTACGTTCAGATGCATATCAAATTCTCCTACTGTGTCGCTGGGAACAAAGGATAAACCTTTGGAAAGTACCTGTGTTTCCATTTCAGTCAGAGTATGGCTAGACAGGTTGATCACATTCAGTATTGATTTCCCCTGCTCATGAATAGGCCTATTCTGTTTCTGCCTCTTCCTCAGGTTTTTCCTCTTACCTCTCCTCATCCTCTTGCAGCGTTGTCACAGATAGGGGTTTTGAAAACAAAGCAGGTCTGCCTGGTACTCCTCCTGGACAAAATTTGTCCAGGAGGACCATGTCCTAAAAAAGGGTCTGCTTCTGGCTCGCTTTCAATCACTGATGCACTTTCCCTGGTACTGTAGTCTGTTGAGGGTTTCAGAATGGAGCTTAACTGATCTGTTCTAGTGGACGTTACTTCCAGTGCATTGGCTCCGCTTTGACCCTATACATTTTCTGTGACCTTATTGGATTTTTTCCAACCTAAGATGCGATTTAAAAGGTAATCATACTGGCCCGGTGGCGCAGAGGGCTGAGGTGCTGGCACCTTGCCTCACACCACACCGGTGACAAGGGTTAGGGAATGGACTCGGGCACCAGAGGGTTGGCAGGAGAAGGAGTAGGATAGAACATCCGGAGGATGGCTCTCCTCTCCTGGGATGGGCTGGGGACTGGTGTCACTCTGCAGTGGCCCCTAGTGGAGAAAAATGGAAGCTCAAAGACAGAGCGACTGAGGAAAATCAGAGGAAAAAAACGAAAAATGGCATCTCCTCCTGCAGGATGACGGCTGCCCGGACCAGTGCCCCCTTGGGATCCATGGCAGCCAAACTGAGCACAAGCAGCACCCAGGTCCAATGCCTAGGCCGATAGGGCCGCTTTCTCCTCAGAAGAGGAGGACCCATCCACGCAAGGGTTATGTCAGGGTAGCCTGTGGTGGCTGTAATGTGGGGTTGAGTCAGAGGTGGAACCGAGTGAGAGGTGAGTGTCCTTGGCCAATTGGCTTGAAGGAGCGGTAGGGGAGTCACAGGGGAGATAAACACATAACACACACACACACAAAAAAAAAAGGTAATCATTGTATTCGTGTATTTGTCATTGTGGTTTGAAATCACAGAAAGAGCAGAACTAAACCACACAAAAACACGTATCCTGGATTTTAGGGGGGCAGACTTTGGGAAAATGGGGAGATACTTGAAAGAGGCATTAATGGGAATGGGACAGGAATCAGGGGTTGAGGAACAGTGGGCAGTATTTAAAATGGGGATTACAAGAACAACATAATTATGCATTAAGCAGGTTAGCAAAAGGAAAAGGAAGAGGAGACCATTATGGTTTTCCAAAGAGGTAGCAAAGAAAGTGAAAGCTAAAAGATTGCATTCAGGCAATACAAAAGACACAGGCAGAAGGATAGGAGAAGTACCAGGAGAAGCAAAGGGAGGCAGGAGGTAATAAGGAAGCCAAAGCTCAGACAGAAGAACACATTGCAAAATCAGTGGGTAGAGGGACAAAACCTTTACAGGTACATAAGGAAAAAGAAAGACAAAGGGAGGGATAGTGAGACTGAAGGGGAGGATGGGGCCACGGGAGGATGACAACAGTAAAGCTGACATATTGAACAGGTATTTCTGCTCAGTCTTTACTGAGGAAGAGGAGGGTAATGGGTCTGAAGGGAGTACAAGGGGTGAGAATGGTGCAGAAATGGACACAAGTCCTTTTACACGAGAAAGGGTCCTGAAGGAACTGGAAGTAATAAGAGTTGATAAAGCAATGGGGCCAGATGGAGTGCACCCCAGGGTCCTTAAAGAACTAAGAGAGGTGGTGGCTGAACCTCTGGCTATCCTGTTTAGCCGATCACTGGAAACAGGGGAGGTACCCAAAGACTGGAGGACAGCAGATGTAGTCCCCTTATACAAAAGTGGGAACAAAGAGGAAGCAGGGAACTACAGACCAACTCAGCCTCACCTCAGTAGTGGGAAGATCATGGAAGCACTACTGAAGGAGAGATTGGTGGAACATCTGGTTGTCAATGGACTACAGGACCCAAAGCAGCATGGTTTCACCAGGGGGAGGTCATGTCAGACCAACCTCGTTGAATTTTTTGACTGGGTGACTAGGGAGGTGGATCAGGGGAGGACAGTGGACATGGCCTATCTGGACTTCAGCAAGGCCTTTGATACTGTGCCACATAGAAGACTATTACACAAACTGGGGAATATGGGTGTGGGCAGGACAGTAGTGTGGTGGGTAGGTAACTGGCTGGGTGGCAGGACACAGAGGGTGGTGGTAAATGGCTGTCACTCCACAGAGGGAAGAGTGACCAGTGGGGTACCACAGGGATCAGTGCTGGGACCGGTCCTATTCAACATCTTCATCAGTGACATTGCACAGGACCTAGAAGGCAGAATTTCACTGTTCGCTGATGACACAAAGCTCTGTAACACAGTAGACACACCAGAGGGTGTAGACAGAATGAGAAGAGACCTACAGAAACTTGAAGAATAGTCAGGGGTTTGGCAGTTGAAAGTCAATGCAAGAAGTGCAAGATAATGCATATGGGGCATAAAAACCCTGGCACAATATATCAGTTGGGGGGTGAGGATATAGCATGCACCAAGCAGGAAAGGGATCTTGGGGTTATCATCTCTGATGACCTCAAGGTAGGGAAACAGTGTGACAAGGCAGCAGGTAAAGCAAATAGGATGCTGGGATGTATAGGCAGGGCATCACCAGCAGGAAAAGGGAGGTCATAATTCTGCTATACAAGACACTAGTGAGGCCCCACCTGGAGTACAGTGTACAGTTCTGGAGACCATACCTACGTAAGGACATAGACAGGGTAGAGAAGGTTCAGAGGAGGGCAACAAAGATGGTACATGGATTGCATCACAAGTCCTATGAAGACAGGTTGAAGGAACTGAACATGTACTCCCTGGAGGAGAGGAGGGAGAGAGGGGATATGATAGAGACATACAAGTATCTCACAGGGAGGAACAGGGTGCAGGAGTACACTATTTTTAAGAAAAAGATGTTCCAGGACTAGAGGGCATGGGATGAAGTTGGAGGGAGGACGATTCAGAGGAAACATGAGGAAGAATTTCTTCACAGAACGGGTGGTGGACAAGTGGAACACCCTGCCAGAGGTAAAGTGAAAATGAAACAATCACGGGATTTAAGAATGCATGGGATAGACATATAAAGGAATTCTGGAGGTCAGGGTAAGGGCAACAGACTTCTAGGAAAACATAAACTGAACTTACAAGCTCAAATGGGCAGACTGGGTGGGCCATAGGCCCTTATCTGCCGACACTGTCTATGTATCTATGTCACTATGTATTTCACACAAACTTTTTGTGTTTTTGTGCCTGGAGTTTTTTCTCGTAAAATGTCTTGTAGTCTTTATATTTCTCCTGGCAACAAACAATATTTTCATGTCTGGGGTACATAACAACAGTTTTCTCATGTGTAGTTCTATGGCTAACTCTTACATTTGCTCCTGCCCATCTTCTATGATCAGATCAATCAATTTCTGGGATGCTTCTTCCATTATAATTTCCATTTTTTAATAAACCTTTCTTTCTTCTGAGGCTGGTCTTTTTAATATTTACAATCCCCTTGGTGCACATTTTACAGTTCTGTATGCCTGCATAGAGAGAGAGTTTGCCAATGCAGGTGTCTTGCTTTTGTAGAGATTTTTTCCAAACATAAAATGCATCTCTAATACTATTACCTGTGTCAGGTACTGTTGGGATGTCAGTAGCTGTTGTGCTTTCCTGGTTTTGAATTAGAAAAGGATTTCCCATGCCCGTGGACTCTGAAAACACAGATCTAAAAATGGTATCCTCGATCACTCCTGCAGTGGCGTCCTCTCGACTGGTCAGTGCTTCCATGATGGGAAGATGCCTGGAATATTTCTGTGGTGGTTTTGTAAACTGTGCTGTAAACCCAAGGAGGAGTGCAAAAAGACAATTAGAGGTGAACACAGGAGCGGTGGTGCTAGCTGTTTGAGTTCTGAGGCTTGAAAACAAAATAAGCAGCAGCATACACCAACCACACTGGATTCCACAAGAGAGAGACTGGGTCCAAGGATTAGTCCACCAACCAGTCTTGGCTACTTGTCACTATGGACGTAAATGCCCTATACACTAATATACCTACAGAGGGGGGTTTACAGGCAATAGAATATTCACTGTTCAAATACACTTCCATGACACAACCCAAAATCAACATGCTGGTAGAATTCATGAATATTGTACTTAGTAACAATATTTTCATGTTTGAGGACAGGCTGTATAGACAGACTAAGGAACAGCCATGGGTGCAGCATTGGCAACCAGCCTTGTTAACTTGTATCTAGATGAATGGGAGGACACAGTGATATATGGCAGATCAAAGAACCCTTCGATGAGAAAATAGATGTGTATAAATGCTTTATTGATGATATTTTTCATCTGAGGGTACACAATTTGAACTGTCAGAGTTTGTTAAGTTTTTGGAAAATTCAAATCCAGATCTCAGGTTTCAACCAACTCTGATCAACATGAGATTCACATTTTAGACCTACTGATTACAAAAACATCGATGGTACCCTTTAACACTGACCTCTCTATACAAAACCTACTGACCACAATAGTTTAAGGGAGTAGACAGTTGCCATCCCCCACACTTGATTAGAAACCTTCCCAAAGGACAATTTATGCTATTGAAAGAGAAACTGCACTCACATTAGAACAATATGAGTCACATTTCAAAGAATTGTTTGTCAGCTTTCTAGATAGGGAATATAAAGAACAGGTCCTAGAGGCTGCAATGGTTGAAGTACAGTAGAGCATAAGGCAAGGGAGTCACTGCCTCTTCCAAAAAATTAAAAGAAGAGATCAGCAGAGCCACCTTTGACCTTTGTCACTAACTTTGGAGGGGCAACCAAAGAAGTGGAGAATATGGTACAACAGAATTTCACCACTCTTAGGTGTGTATCAGAGTTAAGCAGTATCACTGGCCAGCTTATGTGTGTCTTCTACAGAAGGAGTAGGAACCTGAAAGATCATTTGGTCAACAGCTATCAGCCAGCCAATAGAACAAAACCCAGTAAAGAACAAGCATTTGTCAATGCCAATTGTTTGCTTGCTGGCATTGGCATTGGTAGTAGGAGTTAGAGAGCTGAATAATAGGAATGGCAGTGAAGTATTGAACTGAAGCCAACCCACCACCACTCTGCAGAGACTGACAGGCATTTGGGTGTGCCTTTGGGTCATCAGGCATAACAGCCACGCCATTTCACCACACCCTACCCTGCAGACACTGACAAGTGTCAAGGTGTGCCTTGGGTCTTTGGCCCATATGCTCACACCACTCCATCAGGAAATACAGTGAGATGGGTGCTATAGGAGAGAATGGGGGAACTTTGGGCCTAAGAGTCCAAGGCACACCTCGATGCCTCTTACTGGCTGCAAGGTGTGGAATGGTATGAGCATTACAGGCGAGAATCCCAAGTCACACCCTTGATGCCTGTCTATCTCTACAGGGTGGGGTGATACGGTCAGAAACCCTAATGTCTCAGGCGTTCATTGGCATTTTCACTCCAAATTTTTAACATGGGTTTTTTGTGACCCCCACCTTATGAACAGTGGCAGTATCAGTTCATTAGCCGAAAGCTGATTTTGCACAGCGACTATGCCATTTGGCACCACAGGTGTGAAAACACATTTCGAACAGGATGTAAAAAATGACAGCTGTACTGTTTATGGGAAGGTGGAAAAAATGGCAATGTTGAAAATCTGCAGTGAAAATATTAAAAAAATGGTGAAGTCATAAGTGTGTGTAGAAACCGCAACATACACCTTATAATGCAATTAGTTTGGGGATTTTTACAGCAGATTGTCAACACAGGCATTTTGGAACCTCCATTCATGAACGGTGTCACTATAATTTTCTTAATCTGTCCCGAACAGTGATTTCCCACAGCGACCACGCATTTCTGTGCTGGAAGTGTGAAAACACATTTCAGCCATGGTGTGAAAAATGACAGCTGTACTGTTCATAAGGAGTGGAGAAATGCCAGTGTAGAAAATCTGGACTGAAAATATTAGAATCCATGAACTTACGAGGGTGCGTGGAAACTGTGCAATGGTCACTCATAACACAGTCATTTTATGGACTTTTTTCACCAAATTTTTAACATAGCCATTGTAACACCTCTGCTCACGAACAGTGTCACTGTGATTTTCTTAATCAGTTCCGAACATTGATTTTGCACACCAACTGTGCCATTGTGCACTACATGCGTGGAAACACATTTCAGGTGAGATGTGAAAAACGACAGCTGTACTGCTCATAAGGAGGTGTGGTAAGATGGCAATGTTGAAAATCTGAAGTGAAAATAGTGAAAATTCACGAACTTATGAGCGAGTTTAGGAACAGCACTATGCATGCTCGTAAAACAGTCATTTTGGGGAGATTTTTTCACCAAATTTTTACCATAGCCATTTTAACACTTCTGCTCATGAACAGTGTCACTGTGATTTTCTTAATCTGTCCCGAACATTGAGTTTGCACACGACTGCCCATAGTGCACTACATGCTAGAAACACATTTTGGGTGAAATATGAAAAATTACAGCTGTACTGCTCATAAGGACATGTGGTAAAATGGCAATGTTGAAAATCTGGAGTGAAAATATTGAACATTTGCAAACTTACAAGCGTGCATAGGAACAGCGCAATGGATGCTTGTAAAACAGTCATTTTTGGGAATTTTTTCCCCAAATTTTCAACATAGGGTTTCTGAGGGCCTACCTCATGAACTGTGACACTGTCATTTTGTAAACTGGTCCCAAAAGGTGGTTCCATGCAGTGACCGCAAAAATCACCTTCGGGCTGATTAACAAAATGACAGTGACAGATCATGAAGGGGTCCCAAACACCCCACGTTGAAAATTTGGTGAAACAATTCTACAAATGCTGAGATATGCATCAAAGTTGAAAAACCCTATTTATTACATTATACAACTTACCGCATTTCCTCAGTTCATGGTCGGCTTTGAAGAGTGCAGACATGTTCCCAGTCCACCAAGAGCGCTGCACCAAACTCCAGAGGTAAATATGGGGTGAGGGAGGGTGTGGAGAGGCAGGGTGCACAGAGGGTGGGCGCGGTGGGGGAGCAGGGGTCAGGACAGTCAGCAAGGAAGGTTTTCACTTTCAGGTTTCTTTTTTTTTCTTGGACAACGGGGCTTTTGCCACACAGGGGTGGGCTCCCAGCATGGCAGCTGGAAGGCTGTTTCAGGTGGGGGGCAGTGGAAGTGATGGAGGATTGGGCACCCCCATTGGCCATATGAACTGTTGCCACGCTGGGGTGGGCTCCCAGCGTGGCACCCGCTTCTCTGTTGGGGGGAACATTGGAGCTGACAGGGATTGGGCACCCCATCTGTCATACAGTGTGTGTGGGAGCGTGATTAGCACACAATGTGTGTGCATGCGTGTGTGTGGGGGGGAGCGCATCCAGGCGCAGCTATTTTCTTTTAAGTTGGTGGCAACGTCCCAAACTAGTGTCACCGGCTGTGTTCCCCATTATTGGTGGACATCACACATGTCGCAGAATTGGCCACAACAGTGCTGCACCTCCAGAACCTACTTCGGCACCAAGCTGCCACAATGTGTTTCTTGAGCTGCACATAAGCAAACATAAAAATGGGGCAATAAACCCTGTGGGTTGTGTCAGACCTGCCAACACATGAAAAAACAATCATGTTTTTACAATCCACTTAAGGGCAGGACAGAACAGATAAAAGGCAATATTGACTGTAACACTGAGAGGGTAATTTGCCTTCCACAGTGCTCCTGTGGCTGCTTTTACATTGGCAGAATGAAAGGGAAATTGAGATACAGGATCTATGAACATATGAATGCAATTAAAAACAAAAATCTGACATATGCCATGGCAATGCACGTCTACAGTCAGCACAGAGTTACACACATAATTTCAATGACTGGCATTGAAAGCATTTCTAAAAATGTACGAGATGGAGACTTGGACAACATGCTAAATTGCCATGAACAAGAATGGATTTATAAGACGGATGCTGTGCAATACCCTGGACTAAATGGAAAATTTGAAATCTCACGCTTCCTAACAAGGGGTAAGAAGTAAATGAAAGTGGAATTTTCCTTTACAGCCACCCCTTCCTTTTCCTTCCTTCCCTCCCTATTCCAGACACCCAGTCCAAGCTGATGTTGCATACAAGAATATAGCCAGTAAATGTTAAGCACATCTACAAAAATGTTTTTAGTAGGAGTCAAATTTGAAAGTTACTAACTACATAGAATTGCTTTTAATCATCCTGTGTTTTGTTCTAGGCTACTGGAACTCCTCAAAACTAAGCCCAGATGCATGAGGAAAACTAAGATACCAATTGTAATAGATAATTTAATTAAAAGTATTAGGCTGCCATCATTTGAATTTACTTCATTACATTGTTTTGATGATTTTGCGTGGTATCACATGGACATGGGGTTAATGGGTGACTTGCCTTTACACTAGCTATATATTGTTTGTATAATTAGAACATGTGATCAATTAAGTATGTGTACTGAGGCACCTATGTTTTCAAAGATCTAACAGCTCTGAAGAAGCCCTGAAAAGAGGGTTATACGTAAGCCAGTAGTGTGCTTCTACTGCTGTCCTTTCCTGGTCTCACCATGTCATAAAATGTTTGAATAAAGACTGGTGGTGGACTAATCCTTGGACCAGTCTCTCTTGTGGAATCCAGTGTGGTTGATGTGTGCCACTGCTTATATTGTTTTCATGTTAAAGGGACACCATCAGCCCCTTAGGCCACAAAGTGTCTTTAGCTTAAAAACACATTTAATGATTGGTCACATCTTGTAGGAATGTAGATGTAGCTGGTAGTTTAATTCTGATTCATTTTTTTCCTTTTAAAAATGAAAAACAGACTGTCCACTATACTTGTGTTACCAAACAAAAATGTGTCTGTTTAGATTCCTTGATCAACAGCCACTGTATCCGACATGGATTTGGGAACACCCCCAACAGAGTCTGTCTTCTTATGATACTGTGGGAGGAGATGAGACTATTGTATCATAAGTGGATGTATTGTTTGGAGGTCTTCCTAATGTTCAGGAAGCATGCAAGAAGAGTAGATTGAACATTTGAAACAAAACAAGTTTGGGTAAAATTACACCATTAGCATGCAATATAGTGCTAATTAGAAAGAAATCAGATCAATCAACCAACCAGCAACATCAATGAATTTTAAAGAAGGTAAGTGTAATGTAATGCAACCATTTGATGGGTAGCTGTACTGTACTGTATTGTTGTGTTGGTGTGGCTCAGCTTGTAGCACATCCGCTTCTGGGACAGGAGGTTATGGGTTCTAGTCCCACATCAGGATTGGGCTCATACCTAAAATGCTGGTACCCAAATGCAGTATTGGGGGGTGCTGTACTGTTGGAGTATGCCATCCTTTTGGATGAGAAGTTAAACCGAGGTTCCTTCTACCCATCCTGGTGGGTGTCCAGGTGGAAGTAAGAACCCAAGGCACTCTTTGAAAAGAGTAGGGGACTTTGGTGTCCCAGCCAATATTCTCCTTACCATAAAACTGGTTCATGCAATTGTCCAAGGCTGTGTGTGGGTGTTGATGTGCAATATTGCTGCCACTTACACATTCAGTCACTTCACTACTAGTCTAGCATTGCTTGTACAGTGCTTTGGGATACACTGCATATGAAAAGTTCTATAGAAATTCTTCTTCTTCTTCCCTGCCAGGATAACAGTCTGAAATCAATAGATACTGTAGGTTCTTATTATTGTCTCAGACCTGGTTGTAAATTTACTACTACTTCAAGGATGTCCAGTTCAGACCTTTAAAATATAGTTGAACACTAGGAGTATCTTTGATGGCAACCAGCCCCCAACTAGCACAAACATTCCTGTAGGGGCTAGTGTAATTATCTGGCAGACTGGTACAGAGTGGTTCCCAATGGCTGCTCCAGATGAATGATTTTTGAATCTGTGATGCCATTGTGGCATAATGGCTGATGTGTCATGTGGGGTCACCTAGAGCATTTTATGTCTGACAGGGTCTCACAGAATTAGTCAGGCTTGGGACTACAGACAAACTGCTAGCTAAAAGTTCACGTCTACCCTGATTCAAACTGTCAGGTAGTAAGCTAATATATTTTGTAAAGATAGAGATATACTATGTTTATTCTATGTGAAACCTTCTGTGTGAAAACACATTTCTTTTCATTTCTCTAGAATTACTGTCCCAATAGTTTTATTGTAATATCCTGTAGAGTCTGTGTAATTATCTTGAAATATTAAGAATATTATTTTTATGTTTAACACTTCTGTGACATACTCCTTTGAGCAACAGCTAACCAATTTATAACTGACAATTACTTTATTTCCACCACTAAGGAGAGGGATACAGATACCATATTCTATTTCTAAACTAAGATGTTCTCAGCTCTGACAGAGGTGGGGTCATGTGACCTTGAGCAAGGCACACTATCTGAGCAGGAGCTCTGAAGAGACATGAACCTGGAGATTCCCCAACAGTATCTAAGCTGAATGGTGGCAGCTACTGAAGTATGGAGAAAGCTGGGTAACAGGATACAGGCTGAGTCTGGGAAGGACCAATCTGTCACAAGCTGGAGGCAGTGTGTGGGATTTGAAACACATTTTTGGTATAAAGGTTATCAGTTCAGTCTCAGAACAGGATATAAAAAGGAGACTGTATAGTCTACCAGTTTTTTTTAGCAAGTCAACAACTATAACATGGTATCCTGTATTAGGGATCCTAGTAAGCAGGAACACAAAAAGCAGGAACATAAAACAAGAGTTATCATTAGAAGAATGTCTTCAAAACTGAATGTCACAGAGTTAATTTCAGACCTAAACAATCTCATCTGGCAACAGTTTTACCTTGCCCCTACTCTGGATGAAGCAATCACCCATTGTAATCTAAAGTTAATGGGCTTGATAAATATGCATGCACTCTTAAGTAATCATAGAATAAAAGAATCGCCACATCCCTGGTTTACTAGGGATATCAAAAAGGCATTAAGAGAGAGGGATAGACTCTTTTCTATAGCTAGGGTGACGCAAAAGGACTTTGACTGGCTCTCTTTCAAATCAATGAGAAATAAATGTACTCAGCTTGTAAGGGACTCTAAAGAGAAATGTTTCTTTAATGTCATAGAAGAGTCCAAAAATAATCCAGCAAAATTCTGGAAGACAGTAAAATCCATGGGAGAAGTATACCAGACTCCATACTGCCTGTTCAATTTGAAATTCAGGACAAAATTATAAAGACAAACAACTTATTCTGGACTGAATGCAATACATGTTTCACAAGGCTGGTTTTGCATTTGAGAATTCAGCTGCATCTTCATATCTTACCCCCATATGTTAATTCTGCAACAATGCATAAACCTGCTACTAGTTTACCATCCACCCAATAACGAACAAGGAAGTGGAAGACATAATTTTAAGTAGTGACACCAAAAAGTAGTTATGCGTTTGTGCTGATGGCATAGATCCTCTATTCCTAAATATCAGTTATAGACAAATTTACGGCACCCATCACCCACCTATTTAATCTATCATTATCCACTGGCAATTTCCCTCTAATATGGAAGGCAGCACATATCATGCCTTTGTTCAAATCAGGTGATGCATGTACTGTATGTTATCTAACTACAGATCTATATCTGTATTGCTATTTCTGGCTAAAGTCTTTGAAAAGATAGTAAACACTCAGCTATGGGATTTCTTAGAGTAGAATAACCTCATTATGCCATTGCAATTCAGTTTTAGGCCCATACATAGCACAAACACAGCACTGGCAAAGGTCACAAATAACTGGCTAACTGCCTTAGATCAAAAGCATATTACCAGAGCAATATTTATAGATCTCAGTAAGGCCTTTGACACTTGAGATCACAACATACTATTACAGAAGTTACAAAGTATTGGTATCAATGAAGTTACTGGAATGTGATTCAAAATCTACCTTATGGGCAGACAGTAAAAATTAAAGTGGAGGCCTTGTTCTCTCCAATACACCCATCCAAAAGGGAGAAAAAGACTCAACCTTGGGCCCTCCTATTTATAATTTGGCAATAACCTCAGTAGGAATATCAACAAAGCTTCCATTCACCTTTTTGTGGACAATGCAGTCTTGTATACTTCTAAGCCCACCTTACCAGAAGTGCTCTCAGAACTACAACTGGAGTTCAGTATACAACAAATAAACCTCTATTAAATCAAACTTCTTAACACAGATAAAACCAAAGTTATGTTTTTTTCAACTACCATCAAAGCACCATCACCTTCCACTGATCCAAGCATATCTACCCTTTTAGACAAATCACTTAAAGTAGAACAGAGCCATAAATATCTTGGTTTATGGACAGATCACAAGCTGTGGTTCCATGTGACAAGAGCCAAGAAGCAACAGTGATGGTAAAATGATAACAGGACAATAGCTAGTGCAAAGATGGCAACTGCATTTTTTCAAGGTTGTCGCCCCCACACACCCCCTTTCTTTAGATGAGCAACTCTAGGGGGGTACAACTCGAGGAGGGGAAAATCCTTAAGTCACCAAAATGGTTCAAGTTGTTTTCCCATCGCTGTTACTGTTGGTCATTGTTGTCTTCGCTGTTATCACGGGACATCCAAGCAGTCCTTCACAGTGCACATAGAGGCATTATGTAAAAAGTTACGAAGCCGGCTAGGCTTTTTCTTCAGAAACAGGAGCTCCTTCCCATAGTATGTCAGAAAGAGTCTAGTGCAAACTACTTTCCTACTTCTCTTAGATTATGCTGATTTAATCTATGGTCAATGCCCTTCATCGCAATTGCATACATTGGAGGTCCTGTTCCACAGTGCCCTTAGCTTTATTACTAATATGGTACCAAGAACACATCATTGTACATTATATGAGTCTGTTGGTTGGTCTCCTGTAGCTACCAGAAGGCAACAAATTCAGATAATTTGGCTTTTAAAGTAATTGCAGAGGAGGTTCCTAGCTACATCACAGTGTTTTTTTTTTAAAAAAAAAGTCTAATGGAGCTTACTCACTAAGAAAAAATAATTACTCACTATTTGCTACTCCAAAGGTTTCCACACATTATGGTAAAATGGCAATAAGTCGTGTCATTCCAACACTATGGAATACGCTACAGAAATCCCTTAAGCTCATAGGCATGGTTAACTGCACAGTATTTACCTCAATGATTGAAAATCTATGTAAAAAACACATGTATGTGTTATAGTGATGCTACCTGATAACTCGTTTATTGTATAAGAATTGTATGTAATCTAGTTGTATTATAACAGGCGATCCAGAGTTTTCTACTTTATTTTTCCTCTTTCAAATACTAGTTCATTCTGTCAAGTTATATCCTCATTTATTCTGTATTTTATATGTTCAGAACTGTACCTACTGTGTAACTACTATACTATATGTCTACATATTTTATCCTGATTATTATAATGTATGCTGTCCTACCCCAGGCTTCCTTGAAAATGAACTTGTTCAATGGAGCCTTATTCTGGTAAAACAAATAAAATAAACTAAAACTAAAGTCTAGAAAGATAGAAGATATTATGTCTGGGTCATATAACACCTGCTCTCTGCTACAACTACAGGAGCTGTACCAAAATAGACAACTGGCCTATGAGGAGGGCCAAACGTGGGCAAAATTTATAGCCATTCTCCAAAAAAGGGAATTGGAAAAAAATGTGAAAGAAGTTGCAAAGAGGTAAGTGACAATGCAGGTGTGCCAGAGCCTTTGACTGGAGCAGCAATGCAAGTAGACCAGGTACAGATGTTGCAGCTGCAGCTTACCATGCTTAAACCACATACAGAGATTGAGCTGCAGAAGATGAGGCTGCAAGCAGAAGAGGAGAAGCAAAAAGCTGAGGTGTGAAAGACAGTGTGCCAGTTCCAGATCTAGCAAGAGGAATAACAGGAGTAGGAGCAAGAAAAGGAACAACAGAAGTGAGTTGAGGAGAAGAAATGAAAGGCTGAGGAGAAAGAATAGCAACACCAGAACAAGATCTGAAAAGGCTGGAGCATTTCAATCAGATGGAGATTTGGCACCAGAGGGAATCACCAGAAACTGTGAGTAATGACATGACGGTCCATCACAGGAATCCAAAATTAATTCTAAAATGTTTCCTAGATATAAGGAAGGGGGTGATCTTGATTTGTTTTTCAGATCTTTTAAGGGAATCTGTGGACAACTGCAACTGGGCAGGACTTCTTGGGAGAATCACCTATTGCCCCTGCTTAGATGCAAGGCATTAGAGGCTTTTGCCTGAATGGATGAGAATGATTGCATAGACTATGATAAAGTGAAAAAAATGCATTACAAAAGCATTCAGAGGTAACTCCCAAGGTATACAGGCAGAAATGTATGGGATTAAGAAAGGCCCTGGGGGACAGCTATGCTGAAATGTGTATGCAGCTAAATAACTTGTTAGAGTGACGGGTAGAAGGTTAAAAAGCTCACTCTGTAAAGGAGATAAAAGATTTATTTCTCTTGGAACAGTTTTTAGTAATTGTTCCCAGGGATATGAGAATATGGTTATTGGATAGAATGCCAAGCTTCGAGAGAGAGGCATCGGAGAGGGCTGATCAGTTCATAGCCAGCCAACCATCCTCTCACTGCAAAGGGAATGGGGGAGGGTCACCAGGTGGTTTTAGGGGAATCCCATGAGGCAGACAAAAGGGAGTCATCCTGTGGCTGAACAAAAAGGGAAGCTCCTTGGTCTCCAGAGCATGGGGATGGTTGAAGGCAAGTGCTGTGTCTGCAAGAAACTGGGGGCACTGGTCTTACAATTGTTCAAAACATGTAACAAAAGGCATGAGTGTAGCAGAAGGAGGAAGCTTGGGAAGCTCCCAGCAGTTAGTAATCTGTACACAGAGTACAATGCCCTTTAATTCCACTGTACACATGTACCCTATGTGTATCAATAGGATGGTGACCAAGGGATAGAGGGACACCACTGCCTTCAGTTTTTTCGTGAAGCAGGATTTGATTCAAGAGGAACAGATCCTGCCTGGCCAGTTTTCCAGGATTAGAAGAGTGATTGGTCCGATGGTCTCAGTTCCACAGGCCTGGATCTTTCTAAGCTTGGAAGGTGGCCATGGCATACAAGAGGCTGGTGTTGTACCAGCTCTGCTGTGGATGTAATTGGGTAATGACTTTGATAGTAGGACCAAATACTGTGTGTGTCACCGCCCGTAGCAAGATGAGGGAACCAACTCCTTAGGACACAGAGGGGACAATGTGTGAGGAAGCAACTCCTACTTCAGTAGCAGGAGAAATTGTAGCTGAAGAACAAGATTGGAGTAGCAGTCCTGAGTCACAGCTGCAGACTGAGGCGAGATCAGCCAGGGGTGGCTCTTCACCAGCAGAGTGTGTGCTGGGGAAGGTCAGGTGTGCAGAGTTAGGAGAGCTCAGCAAGCTGACCCATCCATGAAAAAGCTAAGAGAGTTAGCCACCAGTAGGGAAGGTGACTCTCTGACTGTTGAAAAAAGGAAAGTGTACTGGGAAAATGGCCTCCTGTACTATGAGAGGGTGCCAAAGTTCCTACAGAGTATAGGAAGCAACTTCTGGCCTTAGCCTTTGACATACGCTTTTCAGGATACCTAGAGGTAAGCCATACAAAACGGTGGCTGACTAATAATTTTTAATTGCTCAGTATTTTTTAAGACAAGGAAAACTATTGCCAGATTTGTCCGTAGTGCCAGAGGGTGGAAAAGATTGAGAACAAGGCTAAAGCAGCCTTGATTCCTCTATCTGTTATTGAAGAGCCATTTTGGAGAGTTGCAGTGGACATAATGAGGCCACTTATCACCCCAAGTTGCTCAAATCTTGGTGGTAGTAGATTATACCACAAGGTACCAGAAACAGTGCCCTTGTTCTCCATCAAGGCTTAGAAGGAGGCCAATTAACTGCTTTGGATATTTAGCTGGGTGGATTGTCTCCAGAAGATTCTGTTGCACCACGGCACCAACTTCATGTTTGATATGATGGTTGGTCTCTGGAAGACATGTGGGGTAAGGCAGCTCAGGGCCTCACCATACCACCCCCAGACTAATGGTCTACTCAAGAGATTCAGTGGGTCCCTTAAGACAATGTTAACCATCATGTGAGAGACTGGGACAAGTACCAACCCCATCTCCTATTCACATATAGGGAAGGCCCCCAGGAGTCCACAGGGTTTTTACTTTTCATGTTCCTCTTTGGCCATAGGGTACAAGCCTCCCTTGGTATGGTGATGGATGAATGAAAGGATAAGCTTGATCCCCAAGGGGAATCTGTTGTGAGGTATGTCCTGAATTTCCGGTCATGGCTCAAAGGGCTTATGTGTTCATCCAGGAGCACTTAGCTGCTGCACAACAGAGGCAGAAAACATGGTAGGACTGTGGGGCCAGAGCCCAGGAGTATGAAATTGGGTAATGGGTAATGGTGCTCATCTCCATCTGGCAGAACAACTGCAGGCAGCTTAGTAAGACCTTACTTGGTTGTCAGGAGTGCGAATGATGTTAATTACATGGTGGAGATACCTGACAGGAGACAAAAGCAGTGAGTTTACCATGTAAACATGATTAAACCAAACCATAACTGGAAAAAGTTGGCCCTTGCTGTGTGAAGCTCTCCAGAGGAGAGGGCAGAAACAGACCTGCTGGTAGATCCCCTGGGAGAGGTGAAGGGAGAATCCTGAGTGAATGCAGTTGCCCTCAGAGTGGCTGACATCAGCCCAAACTGCTGAGATGAGTGAGGTGCTGAGTATATTTAGTAACGTTCACGGGGAAACCAGACTATACTGCACTGGCAGATCACCATGTGGATACAGGGTCCCAAGCCCTGCTATGGAAGCCACCCTACAGAGTCCCAGAAGACATGCCATTGAGGGAGATAGCAAAGTGATGCTGGCCCTCTGTGTAATTCAGGAGTCCAGTAGTCCTGGGCCTGCCACGTGGTACTGATTCCCAAAAGGCAGGACCATGAGATTCTGCATTAACTACTACAAGCTCAACAGCTGCACAAAGTCAGCCACTAACCCATGACCAGGATGCATGCAGTCTTAGAGAGGTTTGGAGGAGCCTATTACCTGTCCACCATAGACCTGGCAAGGGTTATTTCACATACTCCTGACCCCTGAAGACAAAGAAAGGTCTACCTTCATCTTCCTGATTGGATTATTCAAGTTCAGGGTGATGCCATTCGGGATGAAGAATGCTCAGCCCCTTTCAGCAGCTTGTGGACTGCATTCTGCTGGGGCAGGAGACTTCGCTGGTGTGCATGGATGACATTTCCATCTATAGCCAGATCGGGAGGATCACATCAGGCATGTGACCCAAGTGTTCCACCAACTGCAGACTACTGGGTTGATAGTCAAGGAAAAGTGACAAATAGGAATTGCAGAAGTGTTATACCTTGGTCACAGGGTTCTGTGTGGGGATGGCAGGGTACTACCACAAGCTCATGCTGAATTTCAGCAGCGTGGCCAAACTCCTGTCTGATATCACCAGGAAGAAAATGCCAGAAAAGGTTCAGTGGATGGAAACCTGTGACACTGCCTTCTGCCAGCTGAAGGAGGCTCTGTGTCGGGCACTTGTGCATGCCTATCTGGGCTACACTGTTGGGTTCATGGTGCACTTAGACATATCACATTAAAAGTTGTGTGTGGTTCTGAGTCAGGTGCTGCACTCGGGAAGGTGCACCCAGCCATGTACCTAAGCAGGAAGCTTCTGCTCAGAAAGCAAGCCCACGCCACAATAGATAATGAGTGTCTGGAGATTGTCTGGGCTTTGCAGAAGCTGCAACCATACTTGTATGGAAAGGAGTTCACTGGACCACCTGGGATATGGGACTAATATTAATACAACATATGCCTGCTATCGGGCTGCAAGTGGTCCACTGGACCACAGGGATATGGGACTATTGACTTTCAACATATGCCCGCGATCGGGCATGGGGGGCGCCACAAAGGTGCAGCCGGAGCTCGGTGGCTACCCACAGGTAGCAGCTGCCGTGTTGTGCCCTGTAATAGGGCAGCTCACCTGTGGGTGGCCAGCTGTTGCTCCTTTTGTTTTGGCTCACTAGTGTGCAGCATAGGTGGGGGTTGCAAGTGTGGGCTCAGCACATCCCGGCTGAATATCGGAATGTGCTGAGTATGCATCGGCATCCCCCCCCCCCACCTGCACCATATACATTACTGATGTGCTCTGGCGCATTGGGTTTGTGCCAGGCACAATCCTCCTTTGAATATCGCCGCAGGGTGCATCAGTGTGTTGTGTGCGACAAGAATCTATGTTGCGCCATGCGCAACCATTTTGAATATCCAGGCCTAGGAGTGCCTTTGATGTCAGTAAGCCCTTAGCTAATACAAACATTCCCAGAGGGGCTTGTGTAATTATCCAGCAGACTGGTACAGAGTGGTTCAACGGGTCGTTCCTGACAAATGAGTTTGAATCTGGAAGTCAGAGTGACACACTGTATGATGTGCCATGGGGGTGTGTGCACATCTAGAGAGTTTTAGGTCTGAAAGGGCCTCACAGAGTTAGTCAGGCTTAGGACTATGGACAAACTGCTAGCTAAAAGTTCACATCTACCCTGATTCAAATTTTGGGTGGTAAGCTAAGTAGAGAGACAGTTTATTCTGTGTGAGACCTGTATGAAAGCAAGTTTATTTTCATTTATTTCAGAATTACTGTCCCTATAGTTTTATTGTAATATCCTGCAGAATCTGTGTCATTTATCTTGAAATATTAACAATATTATGTTTATATGTCATGTTTCTGTGAATGAATCCTTTGTGGTAAAGCTGACCAATTTATAACTGACAATAATTGTATTTCACCACTGAGGCGAAGGCTACAGTCACCATATCCTATTTCTAAACTAAGGTGTTCTCAGCTTTGGCAGAGAGAGGGGTGGGTTGTGTGACCTTCAGCAAGGAACACCGTACCGTGTGAGCAGTTGCTCTGAAGGGACACAAACATGGAGATTCCCCAACAGAGTTTCTAAGCTCACTGGTGGCAGCTACTGAAGTATTGAAAAAGATGGTAACAGTCTGGGAAGGAACAGTTTAGTACAGTAAGCAATAATAAAATGTAGATTTTCAACTAGAAAAAATATGATGTAAAAATGTTTGGCACTGTCCTGTAAGTTACAGAAGAGGGCAACCTCTCTTCTACAGATATAGTTCCATCAATCCCTGTCATTCATAAATATTAACAAGTTTCAGACGTATTCCTTCTAAAGGTACAGGCTATTTTACATCTGGTGTCATATCAGTCAAATTTAAAAGAGCTAATTTATGACTTATTAGTCTGCACATTCCTTCTGTCACAGAATCAGTTGAAAATCAATATCCAATGTCTCCTCAACAGCCTGACGCTGACTCAATACTGAGACACCAACTTTATAGTCTAACTGTGAAGTAGGATCACCTAAAACCTGGGCTGTAGTTCTCTGGTCCTGAAGTGCAGGTGCTGAGTCTAAATGTGAAACACTGGGGTTCAGTCAGAATCTGGTTTCACTGGTATATTAGGGATCTATAATACCAGAAAATGATTCATAGCAGTACTTTTCAAAGGAGTCTGATACTTACTAATAATATACTTACCCTTCCTAATAACAGAATGCTGCTTTGTGATATGCTGTCACTCACTTAAGCAATAATGCATGACAGGGTGTGTGTTGTGCTGGGATAATGTCACGCCTGGGGTGGTTGGGCACAAGGCCGCAGGCCGAGTGTGTCCAATACCACAGGCACGATGTTATCCCAGCACAAGACACACCTTGGAGTGCATTATTGCTATTATACAATGACTCATTTGTAAAATGAAATAAAAAGTAGATTAAAAATATGTTTAAAATATTTTTTTTGTCATTCGTTTCATTGAGTAGCACTACACACTGGAAAAATAGTGCTATTCCATTGTTTGCCCAGTAGGTGGACACATACACACACACACACACACACACACACACACACACACACCACACCCCCCACACACACATACATGCATTTCTTTTGTAATTTGTTTTGTTGCCATTAAGTTTAATTGAGTCAGTTCTGCTGTCTTTCATGTACCAGCTGAAGATTTATTTTTAATACTTTATGTGAAAGGTGCATACGGCGTGATAGGGACTCGGGGAGGACTTGTATGTACACTTCCAGTTTTCCACTTCCATTGCTTTGTGTGTCTCAGTTGAAGGACAGGAGATATTTAAACTGCTGTTTTTTCAAGGTAGAAGTTTTTTGTATAGCCACTTTGTGCAGTTCTTGTTTGCCAACAGCTACTGTTTTGTCAGGAACTGAGTGTCGTTAGTGAACCATGTGACCAGCAATTTTGGTCACCACGGTCACTGATGTCACTCACTTTGAGGAAGAAACAGCTATAAAAATTAGATTTGTTTGAGCTTTCTGTGCTGGGCGACTTTAGAGTGACCTGATAGGAAGGAGGTTGAAGTTTTAGGAGTAGCAGGTGGGGAACACTGAAGATGGCTTTGGAGCCGGAATGACAGAAGCGGACTGCCCAGTGGGGATGATGACTGAAGTAGGCTGCAATGGGATGATTCTGGTAGCAGTTTATGCAGTCATCTGCATGCTGGGAGTAGAGCCGTGATGTTGTACTGGGATAACATCAGTGATCCAGTCCCAGATGAACTAATCATAGTCCAAGATTTCATGCCATTGTATAGTAATGGTTATACAATGGTGAACCCACTCTCTCTGGTGACAACAGCCACCATGTTGTGTAAGTCACTTGCTTAAAGGGAGACAACCAACCCTTTTTGCATCATATTATTTCTAGTTGAAAACCAGCACTTTATGATTGCTTACCTTCTCTAAATTTCATTAATGATGACGGTTGTTTTGCCTGCCTCCTTTGTTAACGGAACTGAAATGTATGCTAGTAGTGTAGTTTTATCCAAGTTTGTTTTGTTTCAAATCCTTGATCTGCTCTTAGTACATACTTCCTGAACATTAGAAACACCCCCAAAGAATGCAGCCACTCATGAAGTAATAGTATCCTCTCCTCCTACTGCATCAAGGGTTACTAGACTGTGACGGGGGTGTTCTTAATTCCAGGAATGTTGTCATGGGAGGTAATCAAAGAATGTAAACAAAAAATATTTTTGTGCAGTAACACCAATATTGTAAACAGTCTGTTTTTCACTTTTAGACATAAAAAAGTAATCAGAATCAGACCACCAGTTACATCAGCAATAGCTGCATAATGTGACCAATCATAAAATGTGTTTTTTAAAACCAGAAACACTTTGAGGCCTAAGGGTGTTTACAGTGTCCCTTTAAGTATTATCTGTCATAATGAAAAAACAATATGTTGTCTGGTTTCCACAGTGCTAGTTTTCACACCCTCACTGGGTGAGCTATTCTAAATGTTAACTTCCCTATGTATGAACTAATACTTTCTAATGTCCCCACATTTTCTGTCCCTCCTTCATTTGATGACATTCCCTAGTATTGCTTTCACACCAGCTAAAATGTATGTATACTCTGTCTAGTCAATCCTCTTTAGTATTCAAAATACCATGATAATGTCCCATTTCAGCCTTCCATTTTCTTGGCTAAATAATTTTGAGTATGTCCAATCTCTCATGCCTCCTTAGCCAATAGTCAGCTTAGTGGTCCTATTCTGAGATATTCTAATCTGCTCAATGCCCTTTCTGTACTGTGGTGACCAAAACTATTCACAGCAGTCCACAAGTGATGAAACCAAAGCCTCGTACAGGATGAGAGGATCATCTCCCTTGACCTTCTCCTTCGACCCCACCTAATGCATCCCAGCATTGTATTTGCTTTTTAGTGCTGCAGTGGGTGGAGCCCTGCAGACCTCTTTCATTGAGAAAAGGACTCTACATTCCTTGCATTTTTTGTGACCAAACAACATGTTGCGGTTACACCACAGTCACCTCTGTGTTTGTGGAGCACTTTCACTGCACTATTTTTTAATAGAGAGGGAGGGTTGGTGGGGGAGGATAACTTTAAAGAAAAAAAAACTGGCAGCCACCTTGCACACGGTGGAATGTACTATTTTCTGCTGTGACCGCCTTTTGTTTTTTTCTTTACAATTTGTGTTATCCCCCTCACTCAACGCTCCCTCAGCACCCACCCACCCCCACAAACATAAAGAGTGACACTGGGGTGCCCAATCCCCAGTGTCCCAGTAGGTAATCCTCAATTTTTTTAAGTGCTCTCCTCCACCACACATGTGTGGTTATTTGTTCATTTCAAAAATAATATATATATATATATATACTATGTGTGTGTGTGTATATATATATATATATATATATATCACCCACCCCACCCTCCATCTCAGAACCCACCCCCCCAGAAACATAAGAGTGGCACTGGGGGTGCCCAATTCCCCATTGTCCCAATGAGGAATCCTCTGCATGCTGCTTTTTTTTTTAAACCCAACAAAAGAAAACCATCAATCAATGTCTTTGTGGCCATAGCTGACAACCACCTGACCCTCTCACTCAGCGCTCACCACCCTGCACCCCCCCAAGTCCTTACTTACCCATCAGGGGTCCAACACTGTAATCTTCTCTGGACCACAGATATGTCTTCACTATTCAAAGCCAGTCGGCAAACTGAAGAAAAATGTATGCAGTTTAATGTATTTCAATGGGGTTTGAACTCAGTGGTATAACTTGGGCATTTTTGAATATTTTTGGCCCAAATTTTCAACATGCCTTCTTTGGGCTCTACCTCATGAACAGTTGCACTGTAATTAGGTAGATCTGTCCTGAAAGGTGGTCTCTGCATGAAATCACCTTTCAGCCATGAGTTGGACATTTTTGTCTGCCCTGGTTTATGAGGTGGGGTCATGAAGAGCTACGTTGAAAATTTGGTGTACAATTATTAAAAACAATAATTTATGAACCTGCATTGAATTTTGTGAATGCAGGCTTGTAATTTTGGTAATTTTCAATATTTTTCCCCCAGATTCGCAACATAGACATATCTTTACAACACCTCATGAGTGTGACAGCTGTCATTTTTCAAATACTAGCCAAAATGTTTTTTTTTATATCCTGAATGGTAATTTCACTGTCCCTGCATGAAATCACCTTTTGAGCAGGAGCTGAAAATAGTTTCTGCCCTTGTTCATGAGGTGGAGTCATAAGAAGGTGATGTTGAGAATTTGGTTCAAAAATATTAAAAAATAATAAAGTTATGAGCCTATGTTGAATTTTGCAAATGCAGGCTCATAATGCTAGTAATTTTCAATATTTTTACCCCAGATTTACAACATAGCCATATCTTTACAGCACTTCACGAGTGTGACAGCTGTCATTTTCAAATACTGGCCAAAATGTTTTTTATATCCTGAAGGTAATTTTGCGGTCCTGTGTGAAATCACCTTTTGAGCAGGAGTTGAACATTTTTTAGCCCTTGTTCATGAGGTGGGCACATAAGAAAGCTATGCTGAAAATTTGGTGTAAAAATATTAAAAAAATACAGTTAGCCTATATTTGAATTTTGTCAGCGCAGCTTGTAACTTAGTAATTTTCAATATTGTAACCCAAATTTACAACATAGACATATCTTTACAGCACCTCACGATGTGACAGCTGTCATTTTTCAAATCCTGGCCAAAATGTTTTTTAACATCCTGAAAGGTGAGTTTGTGGTCCCTGTAAGAAGTCACCATTTGGACAGGAGTTCAACATTTCTCTGACCTTATTCATGAGGTGGGGTCATAAGGTAGCTATGTTTTACATTTGGGTGTTGATATTCAGAAGGGTTGCACATGGCGCAACACTGTTGCACCATGCGCAACCCACTGATGTGCCCCAGCATGATATTCAAATGGGGAGTGAGCCTGGCACAAATCCCGATGCTCCAGAGCGCATCAGTAATGTATGCGGTGCAGGTGGGGGAGTCATGCCCATGCATACTCCACACATCCTGATATTCAGCCCGGGATGTGCTGAGCCCATGCATGTGCAACCTCTACCTGCACTGCACACAGATGAGCCAAAAAAAAAAGGAACAACAGCTGGCCACCCACAGGTGAGCTGCCGTATTGCAGGGTGCAACATGGCAGCTGCCACCAGTGGGTGGCCACCCGAGCTCTGGTTGCACCTTCATAGTGGCACACCCCCATGCCTGATCTTGGGCATATGTGGTAGAAAACTAATTGTCCTATATCCCTGGTGGTCCAGTGGACCACTCGCAGCCCGATTGCAAGCATATGTAGTAGAAAACTAATCATCCAATATCCCTGGTGGTTCAGTGGACCACTTGCAGCCCAATCACAGGCATATGTAGAAGAATAAAGTGTCCTTTATCCCTGGTGGTCCAGTGGACCACTCACAACGCAATCACAGGCATCTGTAATAAGAAATAACACTCCAAACAAACCCTGGTGGTCCAGCATTACCCCCCTCCCCACCCACCCACTAAGCCCTACTGCCCGCTCCCTGGTCAGTGGCGGGCGGCAGCAACACCTGCCTGCCCGCCCACCACCCGCTAACTGACACCGTACAGTAGGGCTGTCGCCCGTGGTCCACAGCATGAGCCAATGGGCATGCAGCCTATACTGTACTACACAGTTCAGATATGTGAATGGATCCATTCACATATGTGGACTGTGTAGTATATTATGGCTTGCATGCCCATTGGCTCACGCTGTGGACCAATGGGCATACAGCACTACTGTATGGTGTCAGTCTGTGGGTGGCGGGGCAGCAAGCGGGTGGGGTGCTGCCACTCGCTGCTGACCAGGGGGGGAGCAGGGCAGTGGGGCTCAGTGGGGATGTGGGTACCTCTGGACCACCAGGGTTTGTTTGGAGTGTTATTTCTTATTACAGATGCCTGTGATTGGACTGTGAGTGGTCCACTGGACCACCAGAAATATTGGATGATTAGTTTTCTAGTACACATGCCCATGATCGGGCTGTGAGCAGTCCACTGGACCACCAGGGATATAGGGCGATTAGTTTTCTACTACATATGCCTGCAATCAGTCCACTGGACCACCAGGCATATTGGATGATTAGTTTTCTACTACATATGCCCACAATCTGGCTACGAGTGATCCACTGGACTACCAGGAATATGGGACATTTATAATGCAACATATGCCCATGATCGGGCAGTGGGGTGCCTTTCCGCTTGTGCAGGGGGCGTCAGTCCCCGATGGCTGCAGCCTAGCAGGGCGCCAGGTGCAAGTCTCCAGGGATCAGCACACCTGCATGCAAATGAGGCCATAATGACATGCAAATGGACCCATTTGCACCTTGCATACATTATGGCCCCATTTGCATGTGCACTTTTGAATATTGCGGTTGATGTGCCTAGAGCAACGGAACTTGTGCTAGTGGCTTCCCCCTGCTTCACTCTGGCCACTTGCACTGGCACAGTGCCACTGTGCCATGTGCACTGCGGGTGGCCAGGGTGTGATATTCAATGATGCTGTGCCATGGCACAGATCTTGTCAATGCCCCTGCGCAGCCAAGTTGCGCTGCGCCCTGGCTTGCACCACAGCCTGGCGCAGTCTGAATATCCGAGCCTTGGTGTAAAATATTTAAAAAAAAAGTTATGAGGCTATGCTGAAATTTGCAAATGCAGGCTCATAACTTTGGTAATATTCAATATTTTGACACCAACTTTTCAACAAAGCCATTTCTTTACAGCACCTCATGAATGTGACAGCTGTTTAAGCAATAATGCCCAAAAGGGTGTATGTTGTGCTGGATAATGTCACGTCTCAGGTGGTTGGGCATGAGGCCGCAGACCAAGTGCGTCCAAAACATGAGGCGTGACGTTATCCCAAATGACACACACCCTGGAGAGCATTATTGCTATTATACAATGGCTCATTGTTATATATAAAATAAAAAAAATATTTTAAAGAATGTTTTTATTAGTGTGATCAAATATTTTTGTTTCTTAAGAGGAGATGCAAAAAAAGAGATGCAAGCTCCATAATGCCATCTACATTGGTTCATAGTGAGGCTGAGACTAGACCCGTGATGTTGTGCTGGGATAACATCAAAGGCCCAGCCCCAGACTGACCAATCAGAATCCAGGAAATGTTCTTGCCATTGTATAATTAAGCAACAATGCATGACAGGGTGTGGTATATCATGGGATATCGTCATGCCTCGGGTGGTTGGGGATGAGGCTGCAGGCTGAGTGCGTCCAATGACCTGAGAAGTGATGATATCCCATGATATACCACATCGTGGAGTGCATTATTGCTGTTATGAGGTGGTTTGAATATTTTTTAAAATAAAAAAAAAAATTAAAAAATTTTAAAAATGTGTTTTGGAGGTGTTGGAGGAATACCTTTAAATAAAATAGTTCCTGAAGGCCTCTGGGCAGCAGGTGGCACTGTTGGTCGTGGTTGAGGAAGTGGAGCTCTTGTGACTGGGTGACCCACTCCTTACCATTGCAGTTTTCTTTTTTTAAAGTGTTCTCTGTTCACAGTGCACTTTATTTTTACTATTTTTGTTCAGGGAATTGGTTGCTGAGGACTGGTAAGCTGAGAGAGAAGTTGGAGAGGCGAGCCAATGATGAACGAATGAGAAAAAGGTAGAGTCTTGGTGCAATTCATTCAGGACTGTTATTGTAAGACCTACTATTAGAATGGTTAGGAATGCCTGGGACAAGACTGGCAGTTTTTTCTATGTGGCTGGCACGTAGCTTCCTTTTTGTGGGGAAGCCGCGGTTTGTGTGAGAATGACTACAATGCATGGGTCTGTCGTTTGTCCTTTTCAGAGAAAAAAAAATATTCATCCATTGCTGCCACTCACGTGCTGCTGGATATGTAGCTTTTGAATGTATTGCTCCCAGCAGCTTCCATTGTGATGAATTCTGTTGTGTGCGCAACTGGTGGGAGTTCTTTTTTTTTTAAACAGTGGCCGACTGGAAGTCTGACTTCCTGTGGACTGCTGGAAATGAAGAAGACTGAGCGGTCAGTGAGGAGGCTAGTGGCCAGAGGTTTTCTGAAGCCATGATGATGTAGCCCAATATCATCATGGCTTCAAAAACCTCTCGGCCAATCAGCTTCCCGTGTTTACGAAGCCCAGTTCATAATATTTTTTAACTCCTGCCCAAAATGTGTTTCTGCATCCTGAATGTTGATTTTTCCATCCCTGCACAAAATCACCAGGGAGGCCAGGAGTTTAACATTTTCTCTGCCCTTCTTCATGAGGCATGGTCATAAAAAGGCTATGTTGAAAATTTGGTGTAAAAATATAAAAAAACTCATTTTCAATATTTGTACCCCAAATTCCTCAGCTGCAGCCCTATTGGCTCTGGCCAGGGTTTGTTTAACTTAGGCAACACACGACTTGTTTTGCTTCTGTTTACTGCCCACCATTGCCCCTAGATCCTGTTCTTCATTCTGAACTGTCAACTGTTGCACCACACAGGGGGAATATGAGATGCTGGTTCCCCTTCCCTAGATTTAGTACTTCGCATGTCTCTGTATTGAATGTAAGCCCTCATTTTTATATAGGTTTTATTTAAAACCCTACTCTAGTTTGTTCTCAATCCCAGATGAGAAAGCAACTCCACAGAGCAGAACTAAGGCAAACATGTTGGAGAGCTGCAAACATACAGCAGCATGACTAGCTTGGTATGATAGGAATGGAAAATGTTACTCCCCCGCTTACTATTTTGGCAGATGGAGCAATACACTTGCTTATGGTTTTAGTGATTACCAAATTGAAAGTCTTGACAGTTTGGTACTTTGCAGCTGTGACAAGCTGTAGAAGACTTTGTGAGCTAAGGGCATCAATAAGCAAAATGGAAATGTAATGAGCATCTGATAGGCATCGATGAAAGCTTTATTTATCAAATATATTCTACAGAGTGGGATGCACATTAACTTACAGTGTTGTCTCACTTCTGCAGTAAAATGTTTGAGTTTAGAATTTATACTTTCTCACTTCTGCAGTAAAATGTTTGAATTTAGAAATGATACTTCCTGTTGAGCATAGCTTCTTCTTTTTTGATTTCCACAGATGGAGCAATAACATTCATTGCACTAAAGGCAGGTCTGATCTGACTTGGAGGTAGTCACAATGCAGGGTATGTAAACTTCATGCTGTCATGCTAGCAGTTTATAATGTCTCATTATAATGCTGCTAAAACTCCCACACATAAAGCAGCATTAACAGAAAAGTCTCTTCAGCAATATAACTCCCACCTTTCCCAGCTTAGTTAAGGGTAGTAAAGTATCTTGAACACTTTCAAAAAGGTAAGAAATTAATGTATCTGTAGCAACTTGCTTTGTGTACTTCTGAATAGGCCCAGGCCCTTTGTCTGACGGTTAAAGTAGACTTGGGGAATTAGGAGCAGTCACATTGTCATATCCCCCACTGAACTCCATACTACACAGACCCAAACCATTTATTTGAAAAATTGAATAAAACAATTAGACGTTTTTTCTTATCTAGCCATGACAAATGCTGAAATGCCCCTAAACTCCAGTGGTAGGCAATCAAATGCTCAGGGAGGGGGGGACTACATTTGCTGGTGATTGGGTGATTTGTTCATTTTGCTTGCATTAATAGAAATACTTTCAATCAAGTCATGTCTTTTAGATTACACAAATGATGTGTTTATTAAAAAGCAGTCTGCATTGTGCTGATACCAGCTTGTTTTCAGAATATCCTGGACAAAAATGGCTACAGCAACGCGAGTAGGTTCTTATCACAATAAAATTCATTTAAGCAAGCATCACTCATTTACAGGCTATATGAATACAGGTTACTATCATTACCTATCCCCCTTCTCTCTTGTTTAGGTTAGTTCAATAAGATTTAAAACAATCAGTATACATATGGAATAAGGCACTGCAGAGTAGGAATTATGTGACAGTGTGTTTACATACCTGGTTAATGGGGCCAGAGGCATCTCTGAAGACTTTAAACCACCCGGGTATGTGTCAGCATAGCATAATTTCCAAATCTGGTGAATCTTATTCTACTTATAGTATATTTTAATGATAATAGATTGGAGTGTTTTTAATGGCATGTTCAGTGCTGTTGCCCTCTTAAGAGTTGGCTCTAGAGCCGTAACTCTTTTAAGTGTGCGGTGATAGTTGCTAACATCCTCATGTTTCGTGGCATGTGTAGTGTATAGCTGAGTGATGACATCTTTCTGTTTCATGATGGTTTGAAGAGAAGAAGCTGTTTGTTTAAAACCTAGTATTGTGTGTCTTTTGCAACACTTTAGAGCACTGATATGCAGAAATATTGTTAATATTGATTCTTCTGACATTGGGTCTGCTGGTGTTTGTGAAGATTTGTAGTGCTTGATTTTGGGAGTTACATTGGATTTTTCTGTTTCTCTGTTTTAATTTTAGAACACCACTAACATTTATGAGAGCTTTGGCTTTTTAGTTATTAGGTACCAACAGAGTAGCTATAAGCACTTATTGTGGTTATGCATAGACTTTTTCTTTTTCCTTTTCTTTGCATTTAGTTAAGTTCAAAGCTACATTTATTGGGAGTGATTCGGCTTTGTGGTGTCATTGATGATGTCAGTGACCAGGCTTTTAAGTCTAGTCATGGGGTTTCAGACCTACACAAGCCTGGGTTCAGTCCCCAGAGCAGAACTATTTTTTTCTCACTACAATTTGATTAGTATGAGAGAAAATGTGTACATGTCATTTATGATGTTAGTAGTTTCAGCAAGATTTGAAGTTCTATATTGCTGAATACTTTAAATTCATGTAAAAAAAGAAGTTAGAGACTACTGCAAAACATGCTTTACTTCCATCATTAAAGTATAATTCAATCTTACTCTACCAGGTCCCAGAAAGATGTATTGTCAAAATATGTCATCACATTTAATAACATATGTCAGTTTGTTACAAAATCACCCAAGCAAACTTCTCACTCTGAATCGAATTCACGTGCCAGCATCTTAACACTGCAGGTGAGGATTTATCAGAAAATTGCAAGTTTTGTATAGAAGGTATTAACATCAGATTTGCCAAGTATGTTAAGTGGCAAAATTAGTCAGTGTATTAAAGTTGTGTCCCTACTAAGTACATCTACAAAATGATTTAATGAAAATTTCACGAAAATTAAGGTAGCTGATAGATCCTCTTCATTCTAAGGACCTAGAGTATTAAATCAACTAGCACACCATGATATTGATGTGTTTGTAAAATACCTAGGCCTGGATATTCAAAGCAGTTGTGCATGGTGCAGCTGAGTTGCACCGGCAAAACTGCAGACTTTTGCCAAGGAGCGATATTCAGCGGGAACCAGTGTACAGCGAAATCTCATTGCACCAATGTGCAACTATAATGAATGCAGGCACAAGTGCAGGGGGCATGCCCATGAATATCCAGCGCAGTACGATATTCAACTGTGAAACCATGGCACAAGTGCAGAGCAAATCAGAGATGCGCTGAGCAGACTTGTTCCTATTAATACAGGGTGCAAGCACACAGAAAGCACTTACAGCAGGTGAGAGGGAGTGAGAAAAAGAGAGAGAGAGAAAAAGAAAGAAAGAAAAGACAGACAGACAGAGAGAGAGAGACAGAGTGAGAGACAGATATACAGACAGACAGACCAAGGCAGACACAGAAGGAGAGGGACAGAGGTGGCAGTGGAGAGGGAGATGGGCAGAGAGGGTGTGACAGAGAGGCAGACACACTGCCAGGCAATGCACCAGGGTGGCACACATCCCAAAACAGCCAACCTCCCAGGGGGATATAGGACAGCAAGAGCCATGCATAGTGCACCCTTCATGATGGAGGCCATAATGAGGGGTATGAGGGGGCAGCAGGAACAGTGATGTGACCGTGGAAGGGCCCATCAGCAGTATGCCTGATACAGGTGGTACCGCATCTGCATCACCTTTGAGCAGTACAGTGACACAGAGATCGTGGGCTAGTACCACCTGAACAAGACCATTCTGAGGCAGCTCTGTGAGCTGTGCAGTGAGGAGATGCAGGCACCCACCAGAAAGGAGCCATGCCATGTCCATGGAGACGAAGGTGACAGCTGTCATGTGCCTGTTCACTATGGGCACCTTCCAGAGACCAACATGGGATACCACAGGCATAACCCAGTTGGCCACATCCCACCTCCTCATGCAGTTCCTCAATCCTCTGCTGCCACATGCATCAGAATACATCCATTTCCCCAGCACACAGGCAGAGCATACAACAACCATGCAGGACTTCCACAGGGTAGCACGTCTGCTGGCATGATTGGGGACATTGACTGCATCCACATGCCACTGGGCCCTGAGGGTGTGGTGTACATCAGTAGGAAGGGGAGTCCGAGTGTCAACTGCCAGGTGGTGTGCGATGCCACAGGGTGCATAACCAGTTTCTGCGCCACACAGCCTGGGAGTGCACATGATGCGTTCATCTGACACAGCTCTGCATTGTGCAACAGGTTTGAATGTGGGGATATCCCAAGGGCTACCTAGTGGGTGAGTATAGCACAGGCAAGGGTCAATGGGCCGAGCAGACCTTGGGATGGGGGAGGGTTGGGTGTGCTTGTTGGTGTGGGCACCAGAGACAGGCAATGGCCACAGCAGAGCATAGCAGAGGGCTAACCATGTCAATATCCACACAGGAGACAGTGTCTATGCACTGCAGCCCTGGCTTCTCACCCCCTACTGGCACCCATCATCCCCAGCAGAGGAATGCTACAACGAGGCACATGCCAGCATGTGCAACATCATTAAGCGAGTCTTTGACATGCTGAAAGCATGGTTCCATTGCCTAGACAAGTCAAGCGGTGCCCTACAGTACAGCCCCTTGAAAGCCTGTGGCCTATTCCTTGCCTGCTGCATACTGCACAACATGGCCATTGACCATGGGATAGTTGTCGAAGCTGATGAGGGTGACAGTAGTGGGGATGATGGAGGCAGTGGGCCAGAGGGAGGTGGACAGCCCCCCTTGGCAGAGAGATCCCCAGCTAATCCAGCAAGCAAGATGGCACATGGACACCATAGCAGAGGAGCACTAAGGTGCACACAGGTAGGTGGTGTGATACACATGCATAGGCCACACAAACAGGTACAGCACACATGTAGGGCCATGCATGGCAATAGGCATGCACTCACTGAGGTGGGAAGTAGGGGTAAGGGTGACAGGGGCACATACCCACACAAAACCACACACAGCACCCCTCACAGCCTCCCCACACACACGCACCTACACACACAGGTGTAGATATGTGGTGTGGATCAGATGTATCATACTGGTGCACAGGTGCAACTGGTGCAGGACTGCTGTCATAATGCCCATGCCACATGGCCCAGTGGCTGGGCAAGCACGCACACAGACAGCATGTGGCATGATAAACAGGTGCCACACTTGCAGTAGGCACACACACACCACCCATGTGCTCACTGGGCAGCAGCTGCAGACCGCAGGCGGGGTGGGCCGCACATCATATCTGCTGTGTGGAACCTTGGCTACCACGGCCATGGGGGCAGCCACTTCTGGGCTGATCGGCAGCCATAGACTGTGCATCAGCCATGAGAGGGTGTGAAACAGCCCCTCAGGGGTGGAACTGCTGGACCATGACCGTGTCTGCACAGGGGTGTCAAGGCACCCAAACAGCCCAGCCCCGGGCATGTCCAGGATGCCAACATCTAATCCCAGTGTCAGTTGTGTAGGGGTCACCCGATGCCTGGTATGCAGGGTGGATAGTGCACTGTGGGGGGTCATCAGTGCCCGGCCATGCCTTATGGCAGCCAGTAGCGCAAAGCCATCCGAGATCGCAGTGGCAATGCAATCCAGGGATGCAATCATGGCCTCCTGAATATGCTGCATTCCTGCCAGGATCGGCACAGTGCCCCTCTCCTGCTGCTCGGCTAACTGAAGTACCTCTGCGCACAGTGCGCGCACCCCAGTGGCGAGCTGCACCTGTTGCTGAACAGACTCCCACAGCAAACGGGTGTGCTCAGCCAGCGAGTTGGTGTCCTGGGGTTCCCAGGCCGGATGCCGGTCCCTGTGCGGTGATCAGCCATGCTGCACAGTCCCCCTTTCTGGTGGACACTGCACAGTTGGGTCTGCAGGGAGACTGGGTATGGCAGGCGCACTGGCAGTGGACCCTGTGTCTGGCTGCCTGGTGGCACCCACAGCCTGCTGCTGTTGCCCATCTGGCCACTGCACACCACCCAGCACCTGCACTGCTGCACCACCTCCACCGCAGGGCACAGCCTGGGCAGTGCACACCTCTGCACCCGTAGTGATGGCAGACAGCTGTTCTGCCACTGGCAGCATGCTGGGGATGCTGCCTGTGTCAATGGCCAGCAGGGGAGTCTCCCCCACAACAGTGGACATGCTGTCCAGGATGAGCATTAAATCATCATCAGTGTCAGACCCCCTCCCAATCTGTGTCTCTATGCACAGGACCCAAAGGCTGGCATCCTGCAGGAACACATCCAGGGCCTCATCTGACCCCAGGTTCAGGACATCCACCTGCACAGCAGTGGTGAGCTGCAGCCTGTCTTGCCCCGGATGCCCATGGAGGTGGAAAGCTGGTCCTCCGGGGCTGGTCCAGGGCCATGGCTGCTACCGGCACCCCATCATCTGCATGGAGGCATGCTGGTGCTGCAAGAGAAAGAGAAGCGTGTTAGTGATGCATTGCCCACATGTGCCCCCCCACACTGATATTGCCTGTGTCCTGCAGCATGGCATGCTCGTGAGTGCGCACACTTGCACATGACAGGCATGCCGGCTGCACACATACCAGCATGGCTGTGTATGCACCCTCCACACCCCCACCTGTGCATGGCTGACATTACCATGCAGTGATGGGCTGCCACCTGTCTGTAATCCACTGCCAGGCACACCCTCCACTGTGCTATGGTGCATGGTGGCTGCCACCATCTCCTCCGGCATGATGAGTGGTGGCACAGCTGCAGGCCCCCCTCCGGTGGCATTCCAGGAGGCATGGATGGCCACCACCTTCTCCTTGATGTGCCTCTTGTCTGTGCCCACCTTCTTCCTGCACTCCTGGGCTGAGCACTGGTGGCTGCCCTGCTGGATGACACATGCCACCACCTTCACTCATGCCCCAACCCTGACCTGTGGTGTGCCCGTGGCACCACTCTACAGGGGCTCCCAGTCAAAGTAGGGCCTGTGTCTCTGTCTTTGTGAAACTGGGCCTGCACTTGCGAGCAGGCCCACGTTCCTCACCATCCTCACATTCCGACATGTTGCTTACATAGAAACAGAGTTGATGGCAGATAAGGATCACTTGGCCCACCTAGTCTGCCCATTTCCCTATCTAATGGATAAGCTGCAGATCCTAGTTAACCAACAGTCTACTTCCTCTCACCCCCCCACTAGAATTACCTTATGTCTGTCCCATGCATTCTTGAATTTCCCCACTGTTTTTGACTCCCTCCTTTCCTCGAGGCTATACATCTTCCTGTGGACATGGACAGCACAGTGTGTTAGTGGCACCATCACCCTATTCCGCCCCCCCTGCTGTGCTGGCTGCTCCCAGAGAGCTGCAGCAGCATGCACAACTTATCCTGAATGGATGCAATACCAGTCCATGGCCTGTGCTGTTCCATGGCACTTATATAGTGCATCGCATGCAAATGAGCTTTGGCGCAACGGTAATGACATGCTAATTCCCCCAGTGTGCCACACATTGGCGGATGAGCTAATTTTCATGTGGCATCTGAATATCACAATTTTGCTCCATGCACAATGAGATTGTTCTGGAGCAAGTCTTGGCGTAATGCACATGCATGCACAGTGTGCAGGCCCACAATGCTCATGCGCCAAATGGTATCATGTTGTCAATCATGTACTGTGCACCGACTGTGCAATGGGGGCCATGGTGCATGGTGTGCCAGGCCCGCTATTGAGCATGTGCGCACTGTGAGGAGGCAGGTGACCCCTGACCCTGCTATGACCTCTGCCCCTGAGTGACCCCCACACCCATGACCCCGCCTAGTCTTGCCCATGCTGTGCATCTCCTTGGACGGACACAGAGCATGTTCCCTCGGATCACACATCTGGTGAATGCTGTAGCCACGTGCGCTTACTGCCACCATTTTGCTCACTGGCTACTACTCATAGCATGGCATAGTAAAGGGTACCAAGGGCAGCAAACTGGATGCAGGTGGAGCTGGTGAACCTGGTCACCTGTGTCCAGCACTACATACCCCAACTGTTTGGCCAGGTGCCCCTGCAGCAGCCCAGGGTCGTGGTGTGGCAGGGCATTGTTGCCACACTGCAGCAGTGCACCAGGGTGGGCAGGATGGGGGAGCAGTGCTGCCACCAATATGGACACCTGACAAAGAGGGACCCAGAGTGCCTGAGGAGGCTGGAGGTGCAAGTCAGGCATCGGGCTGTGCCACAGCCAGGTGAGTAGGCCCATATAGCATGTGTGCCCTAGTGCTGTACTGTGGTGTTGGCTAGGATGCCTGGCATGCCCTGCAGAGTGATGCACTTCCATCTTGTGCATTGCGGGGTGGCCTTGCCAGCCGCCACTTGTGTTGTGATGAAGCTGTGTGGGATGTGTCAGGCAGGGGCTCACCCTGTGCACAGGGGTTCAAGTGGTGGGCAGCTGCTGTGGATGTTTACTGATGTGTACCTGTCTATGTTCCATTCCCAGGGCCTGAAAATCACAGGAGAGTGGCAGTGGCAGTGGTAGCAGTGGCAGGAGAGCAGGCTGCAGCAGGCCAGGGAGGCAGCTCAGGAGTGGCTCCAGCACCAGCGGGGTCACAGAGGGCAGTTAAGCACTGTCATGGTCCTTCGCACTGTATATGAGGGGGGCGTGGGTGCAGGCACGGCCACCTGTGCCATGTGCTATGGTAGCTGTGTGTGTCTCACTATGCGTGGTGCTTGCCACTGTGGCACATCCGTTGGACATGTGTGCCAGCTATTTGTGGGTTGAGTGTGTGCCCAGCTGCCACTGATGTTGCTGTAGTGCTGCCAGGGCACTGTGCCATGTATCTGCCATTGCGCAGTCAGGTGGCCACTGTGCAGCGGGGACCACCGCTGTACACTGTCGTGGTGTGCCAAGCTGCTGGCAGGCATTGGCCCACCCCCCCGTGGGTGGCTGGTATGGGCTTTCTGGGGGTGTGTATTCCCACTGCCCATTGCGTGCTGTGGGTGGGCATGGTTCCTTGGGACATTGCACTGATCACCTGTCCCGTCCCTTGTCATAGGTGTCTGGTGGAGGAGACGGAGGCCCATGTACTGCCGGCTGCTCCGGCAGCTGATTCTCATGTGTTCCACCACCATGGAGGCTGTGCTGCAGGTGCTCTGCATGCTCCTCAGAGATCAGAGGTGGAGTAGGTGCCAAGGAGTGGCAGGCCGTGGCCACTATCAGATGGACCCCAGCATTCCCCTGTGTTTTCTGCTGTACCTCCCCCTACAGTCCCTCATCCAACAGTACAGTCCCTGTTCCCTGTCCCCTTCCCTCGCTATCCTACCCTTTCCCACCCCCTTGTTACTGTATATAGGTTTTTGAATATATCTCTATTTTGACTTATTTGCCTGTGTCAGTGTCTTCTTTTCAGGTGGCATGAGGAGCCATGATTCAGTGGCCCAGTGCCTGTCTGTGAGATGTGCGAGTGTCGGGATGCATGTTTTGCTTCTGTGGTTTACTGCTGTGTGCTAGGGTGTGTCCCACTGTGGTGGTGTCCCTCCCTGTGGTCATTGGCTGTACCCTGGGGTGTCCATGGGGCATCTGTCAGGGGTGTGTGCCCGGTGTGTGCATGGTGATGGCACATAGCCATGGTCTTTGGTCAAGTACTGGCCACACGCTGTGCTGGGGCACTTGTTTGGCATTGTGCAGCCTGTCCCATGTGGTCTGCTGCACTACATGGCTCCCAGCACATTCTGTGCCTCCTCTGTGAGACACCTGTGTGGCGCATGTGTGTGTGTGTGTGTGTGTGTGTGTGTGTGTGTGTGTGTGCGCGCGGGCTGGCTGCGTGGTCCTAGGTGTGGCCTGCTCTGGTCTGGGTGTGTGGGGGGGCATGGCCTGCAGCCTGGAGTGGAGCTCCCTTGGTTGCCATCCATTGACCATTGGCACCTCCTGTTGCCTACTATCTGTGCCACTGTTGTGTTTGGGGGTCTGGGTGCCTCTGTGTGCCCTGGTGTGCCCTGCTGGTGTTTGCTTCCTGTGGCCTGTCACTGTGCTTCCCTGGCTCTGTCCCTGGGTCTCTTCTCTGTGCCGTGCCCCCTCTGTTGCTCTGCTGCTTTGCTCTCTCTGTTGCACTGGGGCATCTCCTTCTGTGCCATGGTGCAACTGTGTTTACCATGGCACATCTCATTGCTTTGGGGCGCATTCCTGGTTGAGTGTATCAGCACCACTTTGCCATATTCATCTGGGTTGACTGGTGCAGTGCAGCCAGTGCAACCTCTGAATATGACTCCTGTTGCACCACGGCACATCTGACTTGCGCTGTGCCAACCTTGCACTGGCCTTTGGTGCATTTCTGAATATCTGGGCCTGTTTAAACATAACTTAAGTAAGAGTCTGTGAACAAATTCCATTTGTAACTGTGGAAATGTTGATTGGATTGTGTGCTTGCATGAAGCTTATTAGACTTCTATAGTGTTTTCTGTAAGATTTTTATTGTGTTCTTATGTAACGCTTTTATTTCCTATATTGTACCCTTTCCCACATGCATGGCTGGAACTGGACCAGTTTCTGATCCAGTCCACCTTCCTAGTAAAACAGAAATAATTAAAAATAAATAAAAAAAGTTTCAGATGAGACACTGAGATTTCAATAGAACTTGTGAAACATTACTTCAAATTGACATATTGTTCATTACTAAAATCCACTGCAGCTATGTCTGGTGTGTGTGTGTGTTGGGGGGGTCTGCCTCACTACTAGATATCCTTTGCCACAGTATGCATTTCCTGTCAAAGAGCCTTAGTAGTGGAGCAAAGTTAATGGCTGTGAAGCAGTAGTGTGTAACAGGCATGGATCTGATCCTCATAGTGGAACATATTTTTTCTTTCTCCCTACAATTTATGTAACATGAAAGAAATTGCTAGATGCCATTACTGATGTTAGTGATAGAGCTTCAGCAAGGTTTGAAGTTCTATATTGCTGATAACTTCAAAAGTTTTAGCTGAGACACTGAGGTTTGAATGCAACTTGGGAAACATTATTTCAAATTGACAGATTGTTCATTACTAAAATCCACTGCAATTCTATGCATATGTGTGTGTGTTGGGGGGGGGGGGCTGCACTCACTGCTGGGTGAACTTTGCCACAGTATGCAATTTCT
Organism: Neoceratodus forsteri; assembly: GCA_016271365.2. NCBI lineage: Eukaryota > Metazoa > Chordata > Ceratodontiformes > Ceratodontidae > Neoceratodus > Neoceratodus forsteri. The sequence continues at coordinate 708,384,433 of CM057455.1, forward strand.
ATCCAGGTATTTAAGTACAGTGGTAAAGCTAATGGCTACCAAGCAGTACTGAGTAGGGGGCATGGGCTTATGAATATACAAATATATGAAGAAGAGAGCAGAAGAAGGTCATTTGGTCTATATAGTCTGCTCTCTATTGCAGGGTCCACAGCCTGAGCTACTGACCCTGTCCCCCCACTGTTTCTGTCCTTTCATTCCTCCCTACCCATGATCCTTACCTTCCCCTATGCCTTTCCCAGCCTCTCTTTAAGTTAACGATCATCATCTTCTTTTTTTATTATTTATTGTTTTTCCGCCTACTGTCCCTCAGCCATCCACTCCTTCGGTCCCCCAAGGAGTATCACCCTCCCAACCCTACTGACACTCAGGATCTGCCTCTAGAGTACCACCCTCACTGCCAAATGGACCTCCATTAACGTCCCGGATTACCCCCCGGGTGGGGCAAGGAGAGGTCCCCCATCTTACCTCTCTCTGTCCTGCAGTGAGCTGCAAAGCGAGGTCTGCCCTGTTCCATCAGCGGGTGGTGAGACTGGCTCCAAAGGACGTCATCTAGGTAGGCTGGAGGGCTTTTTTCCTCTGAGATGTATTTCCCCAGACGTCGGCGTGCAATGAGGAGCAAGGCTGCCGGCGTGCGTGGAGACGCACAGCGAAGCTGGCCCTTTGCCAATGTCTACCCCTGTTTTTGCATCCAGCTCTCCTCAACCGTACTGACCACCCTGAGCTTCCCCAACAGGTGGTGGTATAGCAGCGGAGAGCGAGGTTCCCCCCACCTGGAGAAGGAGAGCGGCCATTGAGCGCTCAATCCTTCTCCCTCCCTGCCAATCCCCGTCGACCCTGGCTCGCTCCCAAACCAGGGTCGCTGGCGTGGTACGAGGTGTGGCGTACAGTGCCTCAACCCTGAGCGCCACTGGGCCGAGGGCAATCATCATCTTTAAGACCACCTCTTCCAGCAGCGCATTCCAAATGTCTACCTCCGTGTCAATGAAGAAGTGCTTCCTAACCTTCCTCCTAAATCTCCCCCCTCTAACTTAAGACTGTGCCCCCTCATGTTATGGTTGCCACTTAGCTTAAAGAGACCCTCCTTATCTGCCTTATTTATCCCTTTCAAGTACTTGAAGGTCTCAATCATGTCCCCTCTCTCTCTCCCCTGTCCTCCAGGGAGTACATTCAGTGCCCTCAACTTCTCCTCGTATGCCTTACCCTGCTGACCCACTATCATCTTTGTAGCCCTGTTGTGGACTTTGTCCAGCACGTTAATGTCCTTTTTGTGGTGTGAGCACCAGTACTGAACTCCAGACTCTAGATGTGGCTTCACCAGTGACTTGTACAATGGCAGTATAACCTCCTCTCCTACTACTGATCTCCCTAGCTATGCATTTTAGCATGTTGTGGAGTGCTTCAGATTACATGTGGTAATCCCTCCCAGGTCCTTCTCCTCCTCTAATACAGATAACTGGGCTACACACGGGTAGTACTCCATCTTGGAATTCCTCACTCCAATGTACATAACTTTGCATTTCTTGGCATTGAAGTCAAGCTGCCAGATCCTGGACCACCTCCCCAGCTTTTCTAGATTGTCCTGTATGTGCTGTATCCATTCAGCTGTGTTCAGTGTCCTGCAGAGCCTGGTGTTGTCCACGAATAGTCACATTTTGCCCTTAATGCTATCCCCAATGTTACTGATGAAGACATGAAACAACATCGACCCCATCATGAAGCCATGCTTGACCCCACTGATGACCTCTCTGTTGCTGGATAACTTTCTCCCTACAACCATACTCTGGGTTCTATCCCTCAACCAAATTTTCACCCATCAGGTCATCTTTTCCCCAACCCCAAGATCCACCAATTTCCTGATCAATCTTTTTTGTGGTACATAGGCAAAGGCTTTGCTGAAATCCAGATAAAGGATCTCTACCTCTTGGCTCCTATCCACTGTCTTAATGACCCAGTCAAAGAAGTCAATCAAATTCATTTGACACAATCTCCCCACCATGAACCTGTGCTACTTTGCATCCTGGAGAACATGCTCTTCTAGATATTCTGCCAGCCTTTCCTTAAATATGGTCTTCATGAGCTTGCATACAATTGAGGTCAGACTGGCTGGTCTGTAATTTCCTGGGACATCCTCGGGAGCGCATTTGTGGAGGGGCACCACATGTGCTGTTTTCCAGTCCTGCGGTACCATGCCTGACTCAAGTGAACTATTAAACAGGCCTGCCAGTTGTCCTGCCAGCTCCTCAGCCAGTTCCCTTAGTACCCTTGGATGTACTCGGTCCGGGCCTGGTGATTTGTCCACCTTCAATGCTAGCAGCCCCTCCCTCACTATATCTTCCTGTATCACTACGTCTGTGTTCCCCTTATCCCTGCTGCTCTTCTCCCTCCTGAAGGCACTGTTCCGTCCTTCTCCCTGGTGAAAACAGAACAGTAGTATTCATTTAGTATCTCTGCTTTTCTTGTTAACCTCCACCCACTCCTCTCCTTTCTTAAACCTGATAATCCTGTTCTTCTTATCCCTTTTTGGCTTATACAGTGAAAGACAGCCTTCTCCCCCTTCTTAATTCCTTCAGCTGTCTGCAGCTCCTTCTGTGCCTTAGCTTGCTGGACTTCCTTACTTGCCTCACTAGTCAACCTTAGGTAATTTTCCCTATCCACCCCTCTCTTGGTCTTCCTGAATTTTTCTTAAAGGCTAACCTCTTTTTCCTTACTGCCTGGGTGACCTCAGAACTGAAGTAACTGGGTGCTTTAGCCCTTGTCCCCTGAGCGTAATGCACTCCTTTGTAGCAACCAGTGTTCCTTCCTCAGTGATGAACCACTTTTGCTCCACCCTCATTTCTGCTCTGATGTCCACCAGGTGGCTCCTTAACTCTTTACTCATCTTCCTGAAGTCCATCTTTTGATATAATAACAACTGAAGTAGCCATTGTGAAATCAGGATCTCATTGAAAATGAGCTTGTCTCAGCTGAGCTACCGATTCATTTAATGAATAATTGTTTTTACTACTACTACTACTACTGAAATCCAACATTTTGGCCTTAGCCTGAATGCTTTCTCTACCCATATCCAACTGGAACCACACTGTGCAACTGTCACTCCCACCCATGGGCTCCATGACAGTTATTTCCTGTACATGCTCCCTATTTGAGAGCACCAGATCAAGATTTGCCTCTACCCTTGTTGGTTCTGAGACACCGTGAATCAGGAACCCACTTCACAGTCCTTCCAGGATTACCTGACTTCTAGCATATGTTGTGGATGGTACACTTCGGTCCACCTCAGGCAGGTTGAAGTCCCCCACAATTATCACCTCTCCTTTCCCTACAGCTTCCAATATTTGCAAGCTCAGATCCATGTCTCTCTCTCCTCACCCTAACTGGGTGGTATGTTAACCACCCCCAACCTCACTTTTCTCCTCTGTTGAATGGTATCTGAATCCATAATGCCTCCACCTTCCCTTCCTCCAACTCATCCGTCATGCAAGTTATTCCCTCCCTGATGTACACTGCCATCCCTCCCCCACCTCCTGATTACCCTGTCCCTCCTGTATAGTTTATATCCAGGGATCACAAGGTCTCTGTTATTGTGTGGTGCTGCCCAAGTCTTGTTTACTGCTGCTTTGTTCACCTTCCTGTCTGCTGATAGTGCCTGCAGATCATTCATCTTGTTTCCAAGACACCGCATGTTCAGACACACCACCCTTCACCTAGAATCTGACCTTCCTTCCCTTCCCTCTCCTCTTCTCTTCACATTTCTCCCCTCTTCATGCTCCACCACCTACCCTTGCTATGTGTTTCTCACCCTCTCCACTCTTTGCAAACTGTTTTCTCACCCCTTCTACCTCCTCCCTCCAGACCTTTTCCATCACTGTGGGGGGAGGTTCCCTGACCACCTCCTTTCTGAGACTTTGGGCTTGCAGGCTCGCAGCCCACCCTCAGTAGTTTAAATTAAATGTAGTGGTTATGTATTCTCCCAGTTTGTCCCTGAATATACTCAAACCCTCCCTACTGAGGTGTAGCCTGCTTGGTGAAAAGAGAGCTTCATTTGACCAGGTCTCATCCCAGTCCTCAATACAGATAAACATCTCCTCCCTGCACTATTTCCTTAGCCAGTCATTGAAATCCTCTATTCTTTTTTTGCTGGCGGTGCTGGCCCTTGGTACTGGTATCTTCTCTGAGAAGGCCATCAAACTTGCTTTCTCCCTGCAGATCTTCCCTAACTCCCTGAACCTACTTTGCACTACCTCAACCTCTTCTCAGCTAAGTCACTGGTTCCCACGTGTATAACTAGATTAGGTTTTCCTCCATCCTCCCTTACCATGTCCTTTATTCTTGGGTCCACCATCCCCACTGCCATCCCTGGCATACAAACCACCCTCCTGCTTGCATTTGGGTCCCATTTCCTTCCCCAGTAAATACCCCTAATAATGGAGTCCCCTATGATTGATACCCTTCCATCCCCTACACCAGTACTCCCTGTCCTTCCTTTCTTACCTTCGGTATTAGCTGCTTCCCTGTTTAACTGCTTCTCTTGCACCCTGGCAAACTTATCTCTGCAGCCCCTATTTAGCTTCTAGCTGTTTTTCTATCTACCACTATGTCCCTTCTCTTCTGACTAACTGTGTCTGCTTCTACTCTTCTCTCCCCTCTTCCTATCCTTTTCTCTCCCTCTCCCTCTCCTCATTCTCCAGTCTGCTTTGCCTGCCTCCTCTTCCCTGCCCACCCTGACTAGTTTCCTTTCCCCTCCCTTGTACTTCTACTCTCAGCCCTGGCTCAACCCAACCCCCACCTTACCTCTTGCTGCTCCCTTCCTCCATCCAGACAGTGGTGCAAATGTATTCGATAAAGGGACCCCTTCAGAAAGTTCCCACCTCTGATACTACCCTCACATTCCCACTCCTTCCCCTTACCACTTGCAATTTCTCCAACCTGGACTCCCTGGTCCTCTAAGGAAGAGATGCTCCTCTATACCGGGTGGTCCTCCCCACTACCTTCTCCTGTCTGATGCCCTCACTCCCCTGGGAACCACCCATCTGACTTTCCCTCCACTGCTCTGCTTCTCTGACAACTCACACCATCCTTCTCAGCTTCCATCTGAGCTACCTTATTTCAGCCCTTAGCTGCTCCATGCGCTTACGCACTAGACAGACCCCTTTATTCCACATCATCCCAGAATGACTGCTGCCCACAACAATTGCAGTTCACCACTCTCCTGCTTCCCACACATGCACCTATTTCCCCACATCTTCTGGCTTGATTCCCAGAGTTTAACATTTTTTTGTCTTTCTCACTACAATTTATGTAGTATGAGAGAGATTGACAGACTCCATTACTGATGTTGGTGATAAAGTTTCAGCAAAGTCTGAAGTTCTATATTGCTGATAATTGAAAAGTTCTAGTTGAGACATTGAGATTTGAATGCAATGTGGGAAACACTCCTTCAAATTGACAGAGTGTTCATTACTAAAACATATTTCAGTTCTGTGTATGTGTGGGGGGGAGTTCTGCACTCACTGCTGGATGTGCTTTGTCATAGAATGCATTTTCTGTCAAGGAACCTTTGTACAGGAACTGATCAGGTCAAATGTTCTTTGTGCATGGCATTGGGTATGCTTGCTTATTTTTTGAGGTGTATAAGTGCACTTGAGTGCATGTATGTGTCTGTAATGTTACTATACAAAAATGGCATATCCATACCTTAACACCTCTCAGTACCATTAATACTATGGTTTTGTTTTCTTTGTTCTCTAGGTTTGATATGTCTAGTTTTTAGGTGGGGGAGTGTGATAGGATCAGGTATCTATCCCAATTCAACACTTGTGTTTAGTTTAACGCAGCACTGCTGCAACAAAATTTCCCCCATGGTGCCAAATTAGGGATATTATGGAAATTAAGTGTAGCCCCTCCCTTTGGGAGTGTAAAGTATGTTGTGCACCTTAGGTACTTTTGGGCTGGGAATCAAATGGTTAACCCCTCTGCCACATGGCGGGGCTTCCGTTGGTCAGCAGGTCACTGCGGGTGCATGAGGGTATAGAGGGAGCTTTTTGGTGGGCATAGAGGGGCCGGCATGAGAAGAAAGGAGATGATCAGTGGGAGAACTGCAGGAGAGAATCATAAAATCATAGAAATCTGATGGCAAAAAAGGGCCCTTCTGGCTCATCTAGTCATCCCGACCCTCCCCTTTCACATATCCCCCTCCCCACCTGCCCCCACCCTCCCTCCAGTACTCAGTCCCATATGCCTGTCCCATGCCCTCCTAAATTCCTTCACTGTCTTAACCCCCATCACTCTGTCTGGCAGTCTGTTCTAGGGCTCTACCACCCTCTCTGTGAAGAAGTGCCCACTCACATTGCCCTTGAACCTATTTCCTTGCAATCTGAGGCTGTGACCTCTAGTTCTGACTACCTCCTTCCTCCTCAGCAGACCCACTTCACCTACTTTCAGTCACTGCCAGTGGCAGTGGCTCAGTAGGTAGCACACTCGCCTCTGAGACTGGGAGATCAGAGGGCTGTGGTTTCAGTTCCCACATCTGGCACTTGGGTTAATATCCCAGTACTGACACTGTAGTGCAGCATGAGGGGGGTGCTGCACTTCTGAGGTGCCGTCTTTCAGATGAGACATTAAACTGAGGTCCCATATGCCTGAATTGATGGTAGTTCAGGTGGATGCTAAAGATCCCATGGCACTTATCAAAAAAGAGTAGGGGAATTTTTTATTGAAACAAATAATAACAATAAAACAGTATTACATCATACAACTGATAAGAAAACAAAAAGAAAACAAGTAACATAGTGAACAATCATGTTGAAAGAAAACAATCCCTCTTCTGCCCAATAAAAGAGCAGGGACACTTTGGAAAAAATAACAGGTAAACTACCTGAAATGTACAACAAAACAGAAACACCTAAAGGATAAAAAAGCAATTAACAAAAGAGAAAAAAAAGAAAACAAATCAATTCAGAGAAGATACAATGGGCTATATACAAAACAGACTTTTTGACTTCTCTCAAGTAACCCCCTCAAAAAGAATCAAAGCGAGAGCTCTCCACCAAAATGCAATTAAGCATGGAGGCATTGTTTGTTTTTCAGACACATACAATGTAGAAAGTTCTTTAGTGATTTATTCCATTAAATCAACCAAACTTGTCCGCTTTTGTTGGAGAACAAACATGCATCTGTTTTGCCAGATGCCCCACTTAAAAATGGCACAAAGAACACCAAGAGTGCCAGGATAAAATATTCTACATTCAACACCATATTTCCCATAAACCAATTCAGTATAGGACATGTTAGCTAGCACAGGTAAGGACCATTGTTGAGCCAACTGAGTCCATATGTGAGCTATATAAGGACAATCAAAAAATAAATGCTGCATGTTTTCTACCTTACAAATACTAATGCAAAATGTCTCTTTCAATTTTTTGTGAGCATGATTCTCTGACATTCAGTCTATCATGACAGCACAACCATAAAGTATTCCACATTTTCTGTAGGATTCTACTCTCCATCAATTGTTTTGTGAAATGTTGTTCATCAGCACCTGATGGACACTTAAAACAGGGTTCTGTCAAAAAGTTCATATTTAAAACTGAAGAATAGAGAATTTTTCTATTGCAAAAAGGGTAAATGAGAAGACACATTCCATAGTTTTATCTTTTTGAAACTCTCAATAATATACCCAGGAGTCCCTGGAGGGATGTTAAAAAAGGGCTTTCAATTTGGTGATCTCCATTTATCCATAAACTACTTGGTCCTAGAGGAAAAACTTTGAATCCAAGCTTCTGTATGACCAGCCAAACTAGGATAAATATTAGCATGGAGAAACAAGGAAAATAAAAATAAAACAGGATTTAACATATTTAATCCCCCTTTTTTAAGTGGCCAATAGGTAACACATCTTTTGACTGGGTTTAGGCAACTGCCTCACAAAAGCTGAAAACCTAGATTGTACATAGGTGCTTCACGTCTAAGGGAGAGAGGGAAGATGTAACACACTAGTAAAAAATAGGGATAATAAAGGCTTTAAACATATGAACCCTCTTCTGTCATGACATAGGATAAGATTTCCATTTCTGCACCTTTTCTGCAGCAATGGAAAGGCGTTCCAACCAATTTTTTTCTGCTACCTGTAAACCACCATAATAGAGTCCAAGGACCTGGAAATTGTGGGGTTGAATGCGAATACCAGCTATATCTTCCTGTTCAGGGTGTAGAGAGTCATGCACAAGTGTACCTACACTTTTGTGTGTGCTCAAAACAGAACCAGAATTTAAAGAAAGGGACTGAACAATAGAGAGGGCTTGCACCCCAGACTCATGATCCGCAACCAATAAACAAAGATCATCTGCATAAGCCATAGTACTGGCGAACTCCCTTGCCATAGTATCTTTAATATGTCTAATAGTAACGTCACAATTTAATCTTCTAAGAAGAGGATCAATAGAAAAAACATATAAGAGGGGGCTCACTGGGCAGTCTTGTGGGACCCCTCTTTTAATTTGAATGTAAAAACCTTTAGTTCCATTAACAATAGGGGTCATTGAGGAACACTCCAAATTATGGAAAAGAATAGCTACCCCAGCACACACATCATAAGAAAGGGACCAATAGGATAGACCACACCTCCAATCTGATGCAGCTTGACCAGTCTCTCTAAGAGAGTGAAGCCTAGTATCTTTTGGAAAAAATGTGAGCAGGAGAGGCAGATAATATAGAAAAAATGGTGCATCGTCTTTTGGGATTCTTCAAACTATTCATATCTGAAGTGCCAAAAGACAACCTATCAACCATTTATTAAAAAGTGATTAGAAAAAATCAAGACTTCTTTTTCTCTTTTCCAGGAGACTTCATTTTACACTGTTTTTTTCCTGGAGGTTCTAGAATCACTAGACATATGGTCAATATCAGTAAACAGGTCAAGCTGAGAGGAAGCCACAGAGGAAGCATCAAAATCCTTCTCCTTCTCAGTGACCTGTTTTCACTTATACAATGGTGTAAATTTGTTCCTACAGCAAAAATCAGATTCTCCTGGGACTTGGGTGGTCTTAGCCCCTTTAGTAACCTCTTTAGTAGCCTTACTTCAGGTCTGTCTCTGAGTACCAATTTGTACCCAGTCTGAGTCTTCAGGTGGGGGAATTACATCCCTCTGGGCAGATTTATCGATCAGGGTTGAAGTACCAGGTACCTGATCTGGAGTTACAGATGCCATGGGGTCACTAAATCAGCATGTAGAGATGAAGCCATCTCTTTATGACAGGCATTCACAGTGGGCTGGGACCCAAGGGATTCTAAATGGGAAACATCAGCAGCAGGGACTGAGGATTCAGAGGAAAATAACCCAGGAGATTGAACAGGCTGTTGTTCAGAACGAGGTCTAAACTGAGGCCTAGCCTGCGCATTCTGTTGTGCCTTGGAAACTGTGTCATCCTGAGACATCCCAGGGGCATTATGGGAGGCCCAGGGGCAGTCACGGTAGGAATGAGATGCATCCTCACATAAACTGCAATAAATAGGCTGAGGGTAATTAATACTAACATGCCCAGAACCCATACACAGTGAACATTTCATCTCATCACAAACATTACTCAGATGCGTCTGTGCTGCACAACAAAAACAGGACTTAGGTTGGCCAGGATAAAAAATGAAACCTCTGTCCCTGCCCAAATAAAAGCAGCTAGGTAGATGCTGAATGGACCCATTAATCGGTGGGAGCTTCACCTGCATTTTCCAGCCTCCCATCCAGAGCTGCTCAGAATCAATAATAGACTCAGGCAAACCTAGAACAGTACATTTAGAGGATAACCATCTAGTAATATCAGTGACTGCAACCCCTTCATTTTTAAACAAAACAGTAATAGTTTTAATTGCAGGTTTCATGAGGGGCACAGCAAAAAAGGGGGACCACAGTTGGGTATGTTTAACCTGCTGATACCTATGCCAGAAAGTTTCTAAACCTGCAGATGTTTTGAAACTTAAGTCAAAATTATTATCCCCAGAAGTATGAATTAGGGCATAAATTTCAGATGGCAAAACCTGTAAACTAGATTTAATCAATGTCTTCCCGACATAAAGCCGGTCAGGAAAAATATCAGGACCACCCCTGTATCGTAAACGAACAGCATTCCTTCATTTGGCCTGATCTGGAGGGGTATGAAATAAGCCAGCATAAGTCCGTCCACCCTGTTGTTTGGGGGTTGTATCATCCTGTGCATGTTCTCTTCTTGGAGCTGGGCCCCTATTAGGAAGAAAATCCCCATCTTGAAGTCGTAGTGCATCCTGCAGTAGATCTCGGGAGATATTTTCAGAGCTAGGAAGCGGGGAAACAGAGTTTATAATAGGGGGTACATCGCCCTGCAGAGCAGAAGATATAAACTTCGTGGGTACAGCAGTCTGTATAGACGAAAGCATCTTGTTCCCCACAGTCCGTAATTTAAGTTCAGTGGTTTTAGTGCTGACAGGGGGCCACACAGGATTTTGTGTGAGGCAAAGTTCAGGAGGAAGTTCAAGAGAATCTAAAATATCAGTTACGGTACTCCAGGAATCACCAGTGTGAGTTGGGGAAGACCAAGTGTTTGTAGTAGTAGATTTCTCCCATCCAGCCCCTTTTAGGGCTTCAGCTATGGTAGTACCTGCGACTGAAACATGGCTATCAAAATCCCGGTAGCCACATTGTGGCCCAGAGGCCACACCCATCATAGGAGTCCCAGGGTTGGCAATATCAGACCGGGATGGGGCCGAGACTGACGCAGCAAAATCAGGAGAAACTTTGGAAACAGTAGAATGGACCACAAGAGGATTAAATACAGTAGCCTGTAATAAACAAGGCAAGTCAGAATTCAAATGAAGAGGAGTACCTGCAGTAGAGCCAGCAGCTGGAAGGGGATACAAATCTGCAGACGCCCCTTCTTGCGACTGAGCCAGGTGACCCACCTCCTCCGGTGGTTGTAAAGGAACACCTAATTCTAGTTCATCTCCCTGATGCCAGACCACAGGCCCAGGTAGGATATCCGAGGAACCGACCTGTAGGACATTAACCCCGTCTTTAGACTCTAGGCATGCACTGCTCGGTGCTCTAAAACTGCAAGTCTCCATAGAGACTGCCGCAGTCGAACTTCCAGACAGTGGCATGGACTCAGCGAAATTCTTTGATGAGGCTGCGTCATCTTGCAGCTGTTGGATGTCAGAAATCAGCAGCGCTCCACTGACAGGAGAAGCTGAAGCTGCAGAAAAATGCACTTTGGGCTGAGCTGAAGAATCGGTCGGTGTAGACACAACAGTAGGACTATGAGCTGGAAGGTTCACAGCATGGGTCAAGGGTAAAGCAATAACTGTGTCTCAGCCCTTAATGGTGACTGAATTATAAGACTATTGAACTTTCAGAAATTTTAAAATTACATTTTATAATTATGTAAACTGCTGAATTTTAAGGCCCTATAAGTTTAAAGCTAGTGAACAGAACATCACCAATGTTGTCAGGTTCATTGACCATAAATATTAGGTTTTAAGGCAACCACCATGGTCCAGCATCAGAACGTCATGACGTCATGCTGATGTCCCAGGTTTGGAAGCAAGTCCCTGGAAGTCATGTTGGGAGGCAGGTCATAGCTAAACCTCACAATCTCTATTTAGCAGGTTCTATGAATTTTCTAAGAAATATACATCTAGGTTTTTAATTATCTAGCTCCAAAGGTGGCTAGGTTGTAAACAGAAATATTTTCAGGAATGTTCACATGAATATTAAATTACTAGACTTTGAGCCCCTATAACTTCCCCACCCTTCATCCAAATGTTAGGAATAATGGCAGACTTTTGGGGACTGTGCCAGACAATAAGCGTGCCACATTTCAGACCCCTAGCTTCAAAACGGACAGAGTTATGGCCAATTAAAGAATTTCAGAAAATTAAAAAAAAAGTCATACAATTTTGTGGAATTTCACAATTCCACGAATTCTGAATTTCATAATTTCACCCACCTGTAACCACAGGGGTCAGTACTGAGACCAGTCCCCTTCAATGTCTTTATTAGTGACATTTATTATTATTATCCGTCTTTCGGATGAGACGTTAAACCGAGGTCCCATCTGCCTGGATTGGTGGTAGTTCAGGTGGATGTTAAAGATCCCATGGCACTTATCGAAAAGAGTAGGGGAATTTCCCTGGTGTCCTGGCCAAATTTCCCTCATTCACTAAAAATACCACCAACAGCTTAATCTGGTTCAAGGTCAGTTGGCATTCATCTGTATCCCCCTTCCCCGGGTCGTGCCTGAAAATAGGCAGGATTTGTCTAGTGCACTTACCCGGTCAACAAAAGCTAAATAAAATAAAATAAACATCTCAGAGGGGCTGGAAAGAAAGGTATGGCTGTTCGTGGATGACACAAAAATCTGCAAAAGAGTGGACACACGGGGGTCTAAAATAACTGACTGATCAAGGGTTTGGCAACTGGGTTTCAACACCAGAGAATATAAAATTATACACATGGGCCACAGAAACTGAGGGCAATGTATCATTTGGGAGGGAGGTGTTAAAAAGCACAAAACAGGAAAGGGATCTGGGGGTCATCATATCTGATGACCTGAAGGTAGCTAAGCAGTGTGATAATTCAGTAGGAAAGGCTAGTAGAATGCTGGGGTGCATAAGGAGGGGGGTATCACCACCAGAAAAAGGGAGGTAGTGTTACTCCTATAGGCTGTGGGTCAGAACAGTGCTGACAATAATAGCGTGGTCAATAACCATGTGGAAAAAATAGCACCATTTCTGTTCTGCTCTGCCCCCCCAAACACCCCGGACTGAAGAATTCCCACTCCGTGGAGGGGGAGCAGATCACAGGGAAAGCTAAAATGTGTGAGGCCTTGGAATACTATTTCCATGGCCCCACGTAAAAATGTAAATCCTGAGTGCACAAAGAAGTTGTAGACTAGGATTAGAACCCTGGTCTCCAATGCCACTGACCAAGCTGCTCGATGCCCCAGCCCTCCATGCCACAGGAGCAGGTCAGCCAGCCTACTGGATCCTGGTGCCTTTGTGTCCCATATGCACCATGGACAGCGACCAGGGGAGCGCTTACCGAAAGTGCTGTAAATCCATTCTCACTGTCCATGTTAGCGCTACAGGGACTAGCACTCTCTTGGCTGATGCTGTTCCTGTATCGCTATTCTAACTGGGCACCACACTGGCTCAGATCAAAGGTGAGGCCACACCTGGAGTACTGTGTCCAGTTCTGGAGACCCCACCTCAGGAAGGACATAGACTGGGTGGAGGTGGTACAGAAAAGAGCAACCAAAATGGTGCATGGCCTGCATCAGAAGCCCCATGAGGAAAAACTCAGGGAATTAAATATATACTCATGGGAGGAAAGAAGAGAAAAGGCAGAAATGATAGAAACATCCAGATGCCTTAAGGGTATCAATAACGTACAGGAGGGTGGCATATTGCACAGAAAGAGATGCTCAAGGACGAGGGACCATGATATGAAGCTGGAAGGAGGGAGACTTAGAGAGGATGTGATGAAATATTTTTTTCATAGAAAGGGTGGTGGATGCCTGGAACAGCCTCCCAGCAGAGGTGGTGGGTACCGAAATAGTAACAGATTTCAAACATGCAGGGGACAGACACATGGGGACCTTAGTAACAGGGCTGGGGGGTTTAAGGCCAGAGATCAATTAGTGTCTATGGTAGCACACTATTTAGGGACTTTAGGGCAGGCTAGTTGGGCCAAGAGGTCCTTTTCTGCCAACAGCTTCTATGTTTCTATGAGAAAGAACAATATATATTTTTTTGCTAGTGTTTTTTTTCTTCTGCCCCATTTCATGCCAATTTCTCCTGGCCAGACTCCCCAGCAAAGTCACCCAACTCAATCCACAGCATGTTCCTCCATGGCCCCCCCCCCCCATGGTGTGGGTCAGCATGTCCCCTCATTTCTGTTGATGAAATAGATCTAGTGTTGCCTGAGAGACAGCCCTGCTACTGGTGTGGCACCTAAGAGAGTTGGGCTCCTCAGGATGTACTGCCTGGGCATTTTTCCTTCTTGTTCCCAAAGTCACTGACTAGATATCATCACAAGCCCATGCACACATGTGTGCAGAGTAGGCCTTTGTATGATGTGCCTTCCCCTCTGTTGTGCTGTCCTATGCACACTGCCACTTGTGGTCACCCAGTTGGCAGTATAGTGCCGGAATCAGCCATCCTCCCAAGAGGAGAAGGAGAGGAGTGTCCTCTGAGATGTTCAATCCTCCTTCCCCTGGTCTGCCTCCAAAGAGCCAGGCGCCCTCCGAAACCCAGGTCGTCAGCATCACTAGCAGCAACACTACCGCTGCCCCAGCAGGTCGGCCCAATAGAACAACAGTTTTGAAAAGTTTTTTCTTAGGAGTGTACTTCTCTCCTAGGCACAGTTTGTTTAAATAAATTGTAACAGCTGCCATTATAGAGGTTTGCTCTTCTCCTTCCTGATTGGAGGAGCAGGAATTTTTATAAAAATAAAATGGTTGGGATTCCCGTTCTCCACATGGGGGGGGGGGTCATACAGAAAAGTGAAGTAAAAGAAAGATGCTATGCGTAAAAAAGGGCAGGCAATGCCTGTACTCAGCTATAAACAAAAATAATGTGTATGAGCAGGTACAGTATAGCATCTTGAACAACCCTGCTGAGCTCAAAAGACAGAGCACCATATTGTCTTTAAATGGAAATGGAAATGGCTACAGGTGCCCTTCCCTTCCAGACTGCAACTGGTAGAAGAGGGAAAGAAAATTTAAAGCCATGGACTTCTTTGCTGGAAGTTTGTGGACAGTAAAGCACTGCTACTGAATCTGGGCTCCCAAACTACCTTGTACTGTAGGAAACAGTGTGAATATATATTTTTTATTTGTTGGTAACTGGGTAAGGCTAATTAGGCACAAGACATATTTTCAGGGATGACCCAGGAGCACTGTGGAGCTTAAATGTCTTGTTCAATGTCACACAGCACGAAAGTGCAAGTTGTAAGCAACAAACCCAGGTTTGCTGAATGTACCATGCTCATTCACAGCTTGTTACTGTAACCTCTAGCCTATACTGCCTATATTTGTAATGCATTATACTTTGTGACTGAAGTCCTGTAACTCTGCCTATTTTAAGTTGCAAACATCAGATTTAAATGTGTTAGTTCGCCTGTTTGTTTTGTGCCTTCTCATGCATAAAAGCCGGAGATGAGGCCAGCAGCAACACTTCCTAAGTACATTGAATGAGATTAGCAAGATGGCCGCTGAGCTAGTGGTGCATCTGATCAGCTCTGACAGAATTGATTTACATTCACTTTTTCAGCTTTAAAAAGTGTCTTTCTACATTTACATTACATTACATCTACATTTCTGCTAATCGAGCAGACTCGATAGACTGATTCTCCTAATCTGCTGGCAATTTAGTATGTTATTATGTTAATATTTAAAAGTATGTAATAATATCATTCCAAGTATAGGCCAGTGGTTAGTTTGCTGTTTTAGCTATAGTTAGTTTTAAGTGAGGATGGGACGGTATCTGAGTATGTTATTTTCATTAAGTAATCCCAGTAAGTGTGCTGTATACATTGCAGGATCAGTGCTTAGTGCCTCAATAGCCTCTCTATCTATATACTGTCTTTTTATTTTATGTGTGTAGCTGACGTATTTTCACGGTACACAAAATTTGTTCCAGGATAATGCTTACTGCATTCTCCACTGTTTATCTAAACTGTGCCCATA
The DNA here is from genome assembly GCA_016271365.2 of Neoceratodus forsteri. Lineage (NCBI taxonomy): Eukaryota > Metazoa > Chordata > Ceratodontiformes > Ceratodontidae > Neoceratodus > Neoceratodus forsteri. The sequence continues at coordinate 708,400,143 of CM057455.1, forward strand.
CTGGTGGTTGAATCCAGATTAGAGAGAAGCCTGATTAACCCTACATTTTTATGTTTGCTTGTGCACATGCACAAGAAACATATTGCATCAGCTTGCTGTAGTAGCAAGTTGTGGAGGTGCGGCAGTGTTGTGATGAATGCCATCTGTCCATTTTGGGGCTGGTCTCTGTGGCGCCAATAGAGGAGCATGCTATCCATGACAGCAGTAGTGTAGCGTACCACCAACTCGAAAGAAACTCACCACTGCAATCAGGGAGCACCCCGTCATTTACAATCAGCTGTTTTTGCTGCTGGAGCGGTCCCTGATTCCAGTGGCAAATCACAGTTGCCTTGTCTGGTGTCCCATTTCACTGGGTTATAGGCGGCTATTGCCCACCCTCTCTAGTCCCCAGCAAACCAACTTTGAGGTTGGCCAGCCCTCCTGTTGGCAAGCCCTCCCACTCTATTTGCAGATGGGAGAGCCCAATCCCCATTGGCATATGTGTCCTATTCCTGTGTTTGTGTGCCGAGGGGGGTGCCCGGTCCCCCTCAGCATCATCCCCCCCAGACATGCTTGCCGATGGGGTGTCCAATCCTCTGTCGGCATGTTTAACACCCCCCCCATCGCGTTGGCATTTTTCTGCCCATTATGTGCCACAGTGGGAGCTCACCCCAGTGTGGCTAACATGACCCCCAAATGATAGGACACACTGGGAGCCCATCCCAGTGTGTGTGGAAAAGGAAAAATGGTCCACAGTGGGGTTTTTTTCAAACCTGAAACAAGAAAATGGTCCCTCACTGTCTGTAGTGCTCCCTCCCCCAACCCACACACAGCCTCGGTGCACCCCATCTCCCCACACCCCCCTCAACCCATACTTACATCTGGAGCCCAGTGCAATGATCTTCGGTGGACCGGGAACATGTCTGCACTCTTCAAAGCCGACCACGAGCTGAAAAAATGCCGATAAGCTGTATAATGACATAAATGGGGTTTTTCCAACTTATGTGGATATCTCGGCCATTTTTGCAAATTTTGACACCAAATTTTCAACATGGGGGTTTTGGGACACCATCTCCTGAATTCAGTGACTGTTATCTGGTTATTCAGTCCCAGAAGGTGATTTCGTGGTCACTGCGTGGAACCACCTTTCAGGACAGATTAACGAAATGACAGTGTCACTGTTCATGAGGTGGGCTCCCAAAAAGCCTATGTTGCAAATTTGGTGAAAAAATTCCAAAAAATGACTGTGTTACTAGCGTGCATTGCGCAGTTTCCACGCACACTCATAACTTCATGAATTTGTAATATTTTCACTACAGATTTTCAACATTGGCATTTTTTTACACCTCTTTATGAACAGTACAGCTGTAATTTTTCACATCCTGGCCTAAATGTGTTTTTGCACTTCTGGCGCAGAGTAGCGTAGTCGCTGTGGGATATCAGTGTTCAGACAGATTTATGAAAATCACAGTGACACTGTTCACGAGCGGAGGACCAAAAATGCCTATGTTGAAAATTTGGTGACAAAGTCCATAAAATGACTATGTTATGGGTGTGCATTGCGCAGTTTGCACACACACTCATAACTTTGAGAATTTGTAATATTTACACTCAAGATTTTCAGCACTGTCAATTTTGCACACCTCTTTATGAACAGTACAGCTGTCATTTTTCACATCCTGCCCAAAATTTGTTTTCGCACATCTGGAGCACAATGGCATGGTCGCTGTGGGAAATCAACGTTCGGGACAGATTAAGAAAATCATAGTGACAGTGTTCATGAGCAGGAGGTCACAAAATGTCTGTGTAAATTTGGTGAAATAATTCCACTAAATGGCTGTGTTACGAGCATGTGTTGTGCAGTTTCCACGTGTGCTCGTATGTTCAAGCATTTTTAATATTTTCACTCCAGATTTTCAACACTGTCATCGCTTCACACCTCCCTAAGAATGGTACAGCTGTCATTTTTCACATCCTGCCCGAACTGTGTTTTTACACATCTGGTGCAGAATGGCGCGGTCACGTGGGAAATCAATGTTCAGGACAGATTAACAAAATCACAGTGCCACTGTTCATGAGCAGAGGTCCCAAATGCTTTCATAAGGTGGGGGTCACAAAAAGGCCATGTTAAAAATGTGTAGTGCAAATACCAACAAACGCCTGGAGCATTAGGGTTTCTAACCATAACGTCCCACCCTGTACAGACTGACAGGAGTCAGGGGTGTGCCTTTGGATTGACAGATCTAATGTTCATGCCATTCCATCCCCACCCCATCCTGAAGCCAGTGACAGACATCGAGGTGTGCCTTCGACTCTTCAGCCCTAGACTTCACCACATTCTCCTATGCTACACCCATTTCAGCGTATGTCCTTATGAATTGGGGTGACTGTAAAGCCGAACACCCCAAGGCACATCTCAACACTTGTCGGTGTCTGCAGGATAGGGTAAGGTGAAATGCCATGAGTGTTATGGGTGATGACTCAAAGGCACACCCCAATGCTTGTCCATCTCTGCAGGGTGGAGGTGGGGTTGTCGTGAGTTCAATACTTCACTGCTATTCCTGTTCTGCATCTGTCTGACTCCTGCACATTTACATTACATTACATCTATATTTCATGTCCAGTGCTAATATCAGCAAGCAAACATTCGGCATTGAAAAATGCTTGTTCCCACTGTTGCTGCTCAGTTTAGGCCTGAAGGTGTGACAGAGTATCATACTGATAAACAGGAGGAGCTGTTTGCTTTTGTCTCTTGGTGAGCTGGCTGTTTTGGTTGGCAGCTTTTGGATTACCGTCCGGTGTAGTGTTACAATGTTTGACAGCAGTCAGAGGTGGAATGGCTGCATGATTCATATGCAGGCAGAAGAGCAAAAACCTGGGTCAGGTAATGTGTTCTGTAGTGCAATACATTAATGCAGTTCCTAGGGTCTGCAGTGGGAGTGTGGTTTCCTGGTTGGGTCCTGTTTAGTGAGTGGAATAGCATGTGGCTGCCCAGTAATTCTGGTTCTTGTCATCTGTTGGATCATGGAACAGAAATAGGAGTATGGTGAGTGTCTCCTCCCCTGACCCTCATAAGTCTCTGTTTTATTTGATCCACTGCTGGGCCTGGTGAGAGCAGGCCGAGGTTCTCTGAATTCTGGAGGCTTGAGTTATTCCTGCTTTTAAGCATTTTGGGATATATGCTGGAAATCTGTTGCTGCTACTGTACATATCTCCCCTCTCAGTGATCATTTTACTTGATCATACCTTCTGAACTGTCTCATATTAAAACAGCTATTATATATGGTGCACTTGCTGGTTCTGGTTAATTCTGTGCTTATCTAAATTGTTTTAGTCCTATATGGTTGCATGGGGTGTATGAGTGGGGTTGTTTGTACTTGTTTAGCTGTGTGAGTGTGCAATATGTGTTGGTGGGTGAGTTGTTCTAATTTTATTGGTTTTGTTGTTAATGACATTTTGGGACTGTTAGTTTATTTTGTGGACAGGGTTGTTGAATTATTTTAGTTTTTAAGGGCATTACTATGGTGCAAAATACATAGATGCCTTATTTTTAATATGTTTATTTTCTCCGCAGGCCATCTGCATCAGCTCTGCCCTTTGGGGAAAACACCATTAGTTCCATCTGCAGTGGTCCTTATTTGGAGCAGTAGACTGGTGATTCTTTGGAAGCAGGCAGTAGCCGCATGGGTAGTCCTCTGTATAATAATGCAGGGGGCAGGATTGGGTTGGTAAAAACTAGGAGAGGCCCGGGGGGATTTGGAATCAAGACTGGGTCCTCTTCTGTCTTATGCCCCTCCCCAGGGCTCCTACTTGAGTCCTCAAGCCAGTAATAGTCAGACTAGTCATCTCTGCTCCTCCTTTTCAGGCCATACTTTGTGATGTGAGGTCATTGAGTAATAAAACAGCAGTGATGGAGGATTTCATTAATGATTCTTCAGCCAACCTTGTTTGCATCATTGAGATTTAGTTGGGTGATGACATTGGTCTTCTACTGGAGGCAACAATCCCATCCGGGTACTTGATGGTGCATTGCCCAAGGAGGGCTTGCAGGGGTGGTGGAGTGGCCATTTGTTTTAAGTCTGCATTAAGGGTTACTGCATACCTCATGGGAACTTCCAGGTCCTTTGACTATGTGGAAATTAGCTGCTGATCAGGTGCTGAGTGCAATATCATACTCATATGCTGAACTCTGGAGTATACGGGTGACTATTTGCAGGAGCTGGTAGATTTCATGTTCAGACAGGTGGTGAATGCTATCAGACTTCTGGTGCTGAAGGACTTCATTGCCTGGGTTAATGAAACGTTGTCACTTGATCAGAAGCTCCTTGAGTTACTTGGTGTAACACAGAGTTGCCTTTGGCGCACATCAACATGGTCACACCTTAGTCCTGCTCTTCTCATTGGGTTTTGACATTAGTGCAGTCTGGGTTGATTCTGTCTCATAGTCAAATCATCATGCAGCATTGCTCCTCTTCCTGTCGATGCTCACCATGGTATTGTGATGAGCTGAGGCAGCTGAAGACTAAGAGGCTGAAATTGGTGCATTCTTGATAATTTGGGCAGCTATCCAGAAAAGGGCAGAGTTCCTGTTATGGGCAATTGATACAGGAAGAAATTGGCCATCTCAGCTCTTCTGCATCATGAACAGATTGAACACCCCACCCCATGATCCATTCAAGCTATTTCCATATGTACAAGGTGATTATTAGATTCAATGTTGACAAATGGTCCTCTTTTCGGATGGGTATTTCCTCAAGTGGTCTATCATGGGCTGTTGGTGGTCAGCCAGTGAGATGGATTATCAGTGTTAGTAGCTCAGCAGATTACACACTTGTCTTTGAGGCTGGAAGATTGGAATGTTGTGGGTTCTAGCCCTCCACCAGGAACTTGGGTATAACATCCTAATATTGTAACAGTAGTGCTGAATTCCCAAGGTGCCATGTTTCAGATGAGACATTAAACTGAGGTCCCGTCTGCTTGTTCTGGTGGTTGCTCAGGTGGATGCCAAAGATCCCATGGCACATCTCGAAAAGGGAAGGGAACTTTCCTTGGTGTCCTAGTCAAGTTTCCCCCATTCACTCAAAACACCACCAACAGCTTAATCCAGCTGTTTCAGTTGACTTTCATCTGTATTTCTCTCCCCCTCCTCTCTGTGACGAGACTGCAAATAGGCAGAACTTCATAACCCTCCTTTCCCAGTCAACAAAAAATAACTAACTAACTAGCTAACTAACTAACTAATTAACTAACTAACTATCTAATGAAATCCATTAAACAAACAAACACATCAATCGATACATACATGCGTATATACTGTACATAAATAAATGATGATCTGCCCATCTGGACTGAGTTTCAGTCAGTTGTCAAAGAGGATGCACTCCTGGTGATCTTGGATTTGTGCCCTACCTGCTGTATGCTGGGCCCTAAGCCTGCCTGGCTGCTTTTGGGTTGCCAGGAATCCCTGGGGCCAGTTATCATTGAGACTGTGAGGTTGTCCTTCAGGGAGGCAGTTTTTCCTGAGGCTTTAAAAAGAGTGGTGGTTAAACCTCTTCTGAAAAAAAACCTTTTAGTACCCTTGACAATCTGTAAATTACAGGCTGATCCCAAGCCTTTTCCTTTTAGGGAAGATTATCCAGGACATAGTAGTGGTGCAGCTTGAGGCCTGCCTAGAACAGTATGACATCTACGAGCCTCTTCAATTTGGATGCAGGCCCTGTTACAGTATGGAGATTGCACTTGTCAAGGTGACACATGATCTTCTCAAAGTGAAGGATTAAGAACTACATTCCTTCATGGTTCCCTTAGATCTCTTATTGGTATTTGACATGGTCAACCATGGAGTGCTATTGGGTCACCTGAGAAACTAAAGGAGTTTCTCCAGCACTATTTTGTGCTGGTGGGGTGAATGCAGCAGGTTACTCTAGAAAATGTCACCTCTGGAGTGGCTGCATTCTCTTGTGGTGTTCCTGAAGGCTCAATCCTTGCCCCACATTGTTTGTAATGTACATGTTGCCACTAGAGATGCAGCAAAGTTTAACTCCGCTGGCGAAGTAGAAGCAGAGTAGCCCACTCCACCTCACTTCGTAGCTATGCGAAGTGACCATTAAAATGCACTACTTCGCCCACTTCACCTCTTAATAACTTTGCGTTACTTACTCTGCTTTATTTTTGTTTTAAAGGCAGAGGGAGTGAGTATTGAAACAGCCCACAGATCACATGGCTTACAGTCTGCAGGTCACATGCTTCAGGCAGGAAGTTAATCATACAAGACAGAGAAAGACTTTCACTTTCACCTTACCTAGTGTAGGAGAAAGAGCTGTGTTTCAGAGGAGACTCAGGAGAGAGAGATAGCAAAAAAATCTTATAAAACTTTTGAATTTGTTTCATAATTAGTTGATTTATTTGTAATTTGATAGCCTATTTGTTGTCTTGAGTTGTGTTTGTGCACCTATTTCAGTCTAGTATTTGTTAATTGTTCATTTTTTTGTGTGTGGAGATCGTGTAGGTGTAAGCACACGTGGTGGCACCCCGCGTCTGAACCGGAGCAACTTCTGGGCTAGTGGTCCCCTCTCTGAAAGAGGATGTAGTGGTGCCATTGAAGCACAACCTCTGGTGGCACCTACCAGCACCCCACCACAACCCCAGCGTGCCACCACCTGCCATGGCCCCTGTGCCAGTGGCTCAGCAGGAAGTGAGGGAGGAGCCACTGTAGTCACAGCTGCAGCAGCAGGTTTACCCACCCCGGCCCCAAGTGAGCACCAGCAGTAGCTGCCAACAACATCTGGGCCCCCCCCAAGTGTACCCGGTTCTCCCCACAGCTCATTAGTGTGAGAGTTCTGCACTACACTGCCTGCAGACACCAGTGTAGTGAAGTGCAATCTGTGTGCTGTGGTGGTGTGCTGCGGCCCCAAGGGAAGTCATCTGGGCACAGGTGGTCAGCACACCCACCTATACAACCACCACCGTGCAGTGTGGCAGGCCAAGCTTGCTGAACAGGGCAGGAATGCACCTGATGGCCCTTCTGGGCAACAGGTGGCAGCACAGCCTCCATCTGCACATGGTATCAAATGGGGTGATGGTGACAACCCTGCATGAATACCTGCCACACATGCCAATTTGGGCCTGATGTGGGGTGAGTTGGACCATGTGAACCACTGGACTGACAACATGGAGCAGTGGTTGGAGCACATGGAGGTGCACCAACTCCAAATTATGGCCATGTTTCAACTGCTTCTCTCATACCATAACACTGATCATTAGTTTTTATTTGTCCTTGCACCCACCACCCTCTCCATGAGAGAATAGTTCCTGATGTTGCCCCTAATCCACCCCCCCTCTGTCTTCAAATTTTGCAACCTTGTTCATGCACATCTCTTTTCTGTTTTTTTTTTTTACTTTTCCTTTTTTTTACCTGGCAAGTCCTTCATCATACTTCTGCCCTGGTCACGGCCCCCGGTGCTCCCAACAACAGTCGATTGCCAGCATTCTCCCGGTCACCCCCATCTTACCCCCTTGAGGGCAGGGCCATGGCACCAATTTCCCAGTTCGGGTACCACAGAACTAGTAACTGCTTGGGAGTGCTGGCAATGGTGGCTAATTGAAGCCCAGGGAGGGCTTCACGGAAATGGAGAACCTGCCCTTTCTGATTTTCTATTTTTCCTCCGGGAGGTGGCGACGTGCAATGATGTCCAGCACCTGCCCTGCCTCCATTGCATTCAAGAGCCGGCAGCTGTGCTACTCCTGGCCTCTGCCAGGGGTCTGTCTTGCACCAGGCATGACTCCACCCTCCCCCAGAGAAGGAGAGCAGTCCATAGGATGCTCTATCCTTCTCCCCCCCGGCCAGCCCTCCAGTGACCCGAGTCCATTCCCGAACCCGGGTCGCCAGCATCGCAAGCGGAAATCCAACCGCTGCGCTGACAGGATGGATGCACATCTCTTTTTTTGAAAGATGCTACCCTCTTGTACATTATTTATTCCCTTTTGGTACTTGATAGTTTCTATCATCCCCTCCTTTCCTTGCGGTTATACAAATTAAGCTCCTTTAGTCTCTCTTCATCTGGCTTTCTGTATGATGCAGACCCTGCAACATTTTAGTTGCCCTCCTTTGTACAGACTCCATCCTGTCCATGTCTTTGCAGACATATGCTCTCCAGAACTGCACACTGTTCTCCAGATGAGGTCTGGCTGCTGTCAAAGTGTCCTGAAAATGCCAGTCTCCAGATCAAGAGAAAAAAACATGATAAAATGTGCTGAAAAGTCTCAATTATTTCCTGACAAACTGCTTTATGTGTGCACCCACTCTGCATAAGTGTGTCCCCCAAAATGGCTGCTGTCAAAGTGTCCCAAAAATGCTAGGCTTCAGATCAAGAGAAATAACAGATGAAATGTGCTGAAAAGCCTCAATTATTTCCTGATGCACTGCTTTATGTGTGCACCCACTCCCACAACAACTATGGCACCTGCTGCTGCTTCTCCTGTACTTCTGTCTTCTGCTGCCTGCCCTGACTGGGCTAATGCACAGTGTCTTGCCAAATGATGATAGCCACAGATGACCACTGTGTGAACAATGATGTGATGATGCTATGGTGGACTGAAGTCTGCTGCGATGACTGTAACATGATGCCCTATGAGTGTGTGTGTACTCATACTACCATTGGCAAGTTACTGTACCTTGCACGCTCATGTTTTTTCACAGAACTAGACATTTAATTTATATATATATATATATATATATATATATATATATAAAATCATTGTTGTTTTTTTCTCTCACAGGTCATGCAGTCATACTTGGGTTGCGCACTTTTTGGCTTGCTGAGGAATTTTGCTGTAGGAAAACTGTCAAGCTGGAAAAGGTAAGTGTTTCTTTGGGGGGGTTGGGGTATCATTTGGAAACAAGTTTCATTAATAGTTTTATTTTGACTTCTTTACAGGTTTTCTGTGTATCCTCTGGATTCATACCAGTTGCATGTGTTCATATTTGAAGAAAGCACTGATGGCAGCAAACCACCAAAATGTTACCTGCAAATAGATGAAGAAAAATAGTTTGTACTTCATTGCTCTAACACATTCTGTTCTGACTAAGTGTGGCTGTTACTGTCTGTTAAATCCAGCTTAACAGACACCAAGCTATTAATAAACCAAACCAAGACCAACTAACAAGTTAGTATGCATGACATTACAAGACGTCTTGTCACATCCCAGATAAAACTTTATTCAAACCCATGTCCTGCTAAAGTAAGCCAGTGACTGATGTGCAAGACAAATATATTATCTGCCATACATGTCACCTATCTAGTTTGCACGATTTACACTGGCTTGAAAAAATGAAATACCTAAAAGAAATGATGAAATAAGACTGATATATTTACCTGAAACTGATATTCTATAGGTGGTTGTAGACAGTACTGCAGAACTCCAGTCCTCCAGTCCTGTTATACTGTTTAAAACTGGAAACCTGTAAAAAAGAAAAAAAGTTGACTGTATATGTTTCTCAAGTGCATCTCTAAAATTGTAAGGGAAGCATTCACACAGCCCAAGGAAATTCCATATTATGACAAATTAGTACATACTGTACTCAGTGTAAACTACTGATGATTAGAAACATGGCGGCTGTGGCTGGATGGGGTTTCTTCTGGCAGGGCATGGGCACAGGGACACATTCCCTCGCACTGGCATACAGATTGGTGGATTTGGCATGCTACAGGTTACTTCTGGTCATGGGAACAGGAAGACATTCTCTCTCACTGTCATACAGACTGGTGGCTTTGGCTGGCTGTGGGTTACTTCTGGTCATGGGCACAAGGACACATTCTCACTCACTGTCAGACAGATAGCCGGGTGGCTGGATATGGTGTGTTACAGTCTTTCAGTGTTTCTCAGGAAGAAAATATCTTTAAATGGCAGGTTTTAAGTGGCTACGGCCTACTACAAATGGACAATTGTGTTTAAGAGGCTGACTGCGTTTGCTAATGACAGCACACATTCTGTTAAACAGCAAGTACCCACTGTCAGGTACCTAGCCCCCCTCAACCATATATAATAGCGGACCTGCTCTACTGTTGAGGGGTATTAAAAATTCCATGTGCTTCTCTCCAATTAAAAAGTTATAGCACTTTGAATTTGCACCCCCATAAAAACAGAGCCATGTCTGACATGCCCTCGGGCAGGTACCCCCCCCCAGCCCCCTTTTTTGACATCAGAAAATGAATACTGAGTGTGTATTCCATTAACCTGCATGTATGTGATATTTCTATGGCTTTTTGTACTATTTAGAGGTGCCGTATAAAAAAATCAAAGCAGCTGCTGGAGTAACAGTCCTTCTTTACTGGACTGGTCGCTTTCATTTTTCCATGTGGCAACTCTAAATAGCACTAAAAGTCATTGAAAAATGGTGCCAATACAGGTCTGTGGAGCACACACACAGCCTTCATTTTCTGACATCACAAAAGGGGTCTGGGGTGCCTTCCTGGGGGCCTGACAGGCACAGCTCTGTATTTATGGGGGTGCACATTCAGGGTGCTATCATTTTTTAACTGGACTGAAGTGCATGGAATTTTTAATACCCCTGAATATTGGAGCAGGTTGGCTATTATATATGTGTGTGGGGGTGGGGCTGGGTATCTGACAGTGGGTACCTGCTCTTTAAGTGTGATCAGAAAATATACCAAGGGGAAGGTAAAACAGAATGATTGTGATGGGTCATTATTTGAGCAAATCTGAATTATGGAATAAGACTGAGTCAAGAACACTGGTTTTATTTTATGAAAAACAAAGACTGTACTATTAATAAAATGTGACAGCCTTTCAACCTATTAACTTAAATACCAGCAAAATCTACCTCATCCTCATCAAACAGGAAGCTGCCCTCACAGTCATCAAGGTCGGAATTGTGCACCCTAGGGAATTCTTTGTTCATGATTGCATAATCAACCTCAATGGTAGGCCATTTGATGCTGCCAGCAGGATGGTCTGCTTCTCCCGCATCATCAGCACAGCCATCATCGTGACGGGGTACAAACACAGATGTGTTAGTTTGAGTTGGTATGTGATTTTCATTCATTTTTATGAATGTCAGCATGCTGACATTTGTCGGCAAGAGATTGTTACGATGGTCACGAACTAACGCCCTCACAGAACTGGATACCTCTCCACACTTACACTGGAGGGTGGGCTGGTCAGGTACTTCATTGCCACTGAAGTGAGCTCTAGCCATTCACTCACCTTTCCACTCCAGTATAGCAGAGGATTGTCAGTTACTGACAGATGCCTGCTTTCAGCCAAATTCGAGTCAGCCATTCTCTGTGCTGCACGCTGTCCTGTTGTTGACTCATCTTCCTGTTCACCGGATTCATCGATGTCACAGATTCCTTCTTGGGCCAAGGCACCCCAAAGTGGGTTAATGGCAACCGGTTTTGCTGACACCCCACCTGGACCCACAGCCACCTTACTGGATGTGCTTACTAGTACACAATGACCTTCAGCCTTGTTATGCTGTGGTTTTCTGTACTTGGCACATGACTTCTGTGCCCCATGAACCAATCACACCAGTTGTCCACTGAGATTTTTAACCTGCTCAGGCCCTACCACCAGTAAGGATGGAATTCCACATTTCTATCGTGGGTCCAGCACTGTTGCTATTCCAAATTCAGCACTTTGCAGAATACTTGTGATGTGGCGATTGCGGTCGAATACTGTCAGCATGTGTTTAAGTAATGCACTGCTTAAACATTCTCCGGACACATCAAGGCTACGCTGCAGCTTCAACAAAGTCTGCCTCAGCACCCACAACAATGGAACGGCTTGGCTTATGGAGGCAGTGTCACCACTCACTGCCTGTGTGACATGCTCAAATGGCCTCAAAATTGATATCACCGAGTCCATGATGCGCCACTGTTCTGTTGTTATAGACATTGAGGCCCCAGAAGTGTCATGGCTAGTATGCATGACTATGTATTCTGAGATGGCTTTGTACTGTTCATACAACCTCTCTGCCATGTAAAGAGTTGAGTTCCAGCACATGACAAATTCCAGATTGAGGCGGTGCTGAGGGAGGCTCTTTTGAATCTGCAGCTGCCTAAACTATCCACGGGCTTTTCCAGAGTGTGAAAAGTGTGCACAGATGCAGCATGCAACTGTCAACATTTCCTTGATGTCAGGGTGCTATAGAAACCCCTGGACAATTAAATTTAGACAGTGGGCTATGCATGGAACCTGAACAAAGCCAACATTGATGATACATTTCACCACGTTTAAGCCATTGTCACTGGCTATAAAGCCAGCTTTGAGGGACGGGGGTTCAGCTACTCATCAATTTCGGTCAGTATCAAGTCAAGCATGTGTTAACCAGTGTGGGAACTGGACACACTGTGCATTGCAAATGTTGTATGCTGTCAAATTCCGGGAAGGTTGTACCATGACAGTCTGCCTTACTACACTGATTTTCAATACTGCCATCACAGACAACCCCCAGTACTTGCGCCCAATGTGCAGCAATACACAAACATGAACTGCCTGCCATTTTGCCACTTGTCCACATATCCATACTTAAATGAATGGTGAGGACGAATATTAAAGGGAATGTCTTACAGACTCTTACCACAGTCTGGTATAACTCCAGGACAGCACGGATAGAAAAGTATGTTCTGGATGGGACTTTCCATTTGGGGCAGGTGCGTGCCACAAAATGCAGGAATCTGGAATTCTCCACAAAGGAGAAGGGTAAAAGGTCAATTGCCATCATTTCTGCTACAGCATTATTCAGTTCACATGATACCACATGATTGGGTGGGTATTTCATGTTCCAGGCAAAAAGACTCTGCAACATGGGCTGAGTTGTTACCCGGTTTGCACATGGTATACCATATGGCTCTTCTCTGCGAATAGCCATGAGTGGGGTGCTTTTGGCATGTGAAGAAGAGGGGTACACAGGTGACACTGACAAGTCAACAAACAATGTTATTTTCCCCATTTTAAGCACAGGGGTTGATGTTGGACTAGAAATACTGCTGCATAGACCACCGACACTGCTGCTACTCTGACTACCACTTGACAACAATTAAAAATCATCATACTCCTCACGCCTGTAGTAATCCTCAGCTGTTATTTCACCACTACTACAGACATGGCAACTTGGGTTACTTACAGTCTTGGAAGGGGATACCATGCTTAATAAGGTGGATGAGGGTGAACGCCCCACTATGGCATTAGCTCCCCTCTGGTTCTGAGTCCATATGCCTGTTCTTCAAATGTGTATGCTGGCCCCTGGTGCCTAGATAACTACCCTTTTTACCACATCTGACACATGTTTGTCAAAGCTGGCAGGTTGCCACTGTTTCTTCACTTGGACCATGTACAAAAAAAATCCCAAATGAGTGATTTTGATCCCCTACTTTTAGTTTTCACAGGTCCCTGATGCTACATATTGGACTCCAGTTTTTAAACAATGACGTGGGGGATGTACTACATGATTTATCTTGCTGGCCACACTTGGGTTCTACCTACCTATCACTATCTATGATGACTACTACTGGTTCATCATCAACAGAAACTTCCACATCACAGCTTTGATGAGGAGGTGATTTAACATTGACAGACTGAGACTGTTTACACACAGCCACCTTTAATCTCTTTTTCTCTGGTTCACAACTGCGATCACTGAAATCATTATCATATTCCTCATCCATATCCACAATTTCAGCTTGGGTGTTGTCCTGTAGAGAACATGTACCAACCACAGCATCATCATGATCATACAATACTTTTTCTCCAACATGGCCCAGACATGACTTCATCAACAACGTTGGAAACATGAGATTATGATGAGTCATCGTCAGCATTAGAATCATGTTCAACCAATGTGGGGACTGGGATGGGGATGTCGGGGAGTGTGACATCTACTACACTCTGACTCATGGTCATGCCTTTAGATTCCACAATATTTTGGGAACTGGTTAACTTGCTGTCACGGGTTGAACGTGGGGCAATACTGATGCCATCAGCAATTTCACTACCAGCAGTGAGGACAGCAGCATCTCCAACCATAATTGAAGCTACTGATTGCACTGTGAAAAACATAGTTGGAGAAATCCATTTACTGGCATCAACTATGCACTTCTGCTGTGTACTACCGCGCCCACAGCCACTCTTGCCACTGGCAGCAGTGCCATGGCCAGAAACATCTTTGCTTGCACATCTCTTTGCAGGCATTTTTTGGGGATTACACAGAAAATTCACAAAAAATTGAGATCTCTGAACTTTGGGTGGATGGGAAGCCAAAAAACAACAACTGTGGCATACAGATGCAGACTGGACCCTAAACAGATGCAAACGCACAAACGGAGATTGCACACAATAAAGAGATGCAGTCACCTAGGCACAAAAATGCCTTAACCAGTGGTCACACAAATCCCAAACTGGAAAAATAAATTATACCTTTTGTAGGTTGGGGGTTGCTGCGGTAGCAATCCACTAGCTACATGGAAGGAAGCAGTAAAAAATACCACAGATGGATAATCGATTCAGAGTGCTGTGATTACTGTGTGGCACTGGCACAATAAAATGTGTCTGACTTGATGGCATACACACATGCTCACACACTACAGGTAATGCACAGAAAATGTAACAGTTCAGTACACTATATAACCAAATATTTTAAACTGACTGAAAATATGCACAGCCCCACAACAGCAAGAAATTATCAAAAATTAATACAAGTATGACTGTGTGTAGATGAACACACAAATACTAACACACTACTACTACTCAACAGTTACAAAGGCTGCCTTTCTCTCTGTGAATTTTTCTCCACCACAGATACGCCCCTCCCCCAAAGCACACTTCAACAGTGTCTGTCAGTACACAGACTGAATGTTGTAAATTAAAATTCCAAATGCACACAAAAACATTCAACACTCAATGATATAAGTAGTAGAGGTTTTCCTACAATCGATGTCCTAAATTGTGACCAAAATAATTTGATCAAAAATTATTCTTTAAAGTTTTTTCAATGGTTTGATTCTCAGAGCCCTGAGAGCAAACTGTCTCCAGCTTTCCACTATGCACACTACTCAGAACTGAGGCTGTGCAAGACAATCTAGAGCCCATGTGACCTGCCATCCCATGGATCACTGTGAAATTCACCTCAAAGAGCAATAAAAAGGCAAAGCAAAGTGAAGTACATTGAAATCAATAGCACTTAGTGTTAAATTTGAGAGGAAAATCAATGGGAAAAGTGAAGTAGCTTGAAGTCCACTGCGATCAATGGCACTACACGATAAATTCAAAGGCGGAGTACTACGCTTCACTTTGTGGAGCACTACACAAATTCGTCATTAATATATGAAGTACTCTGCATAGCGAAGTTTGTCAACTTTGCCCACCTCTAGTTGCCACTGGGTGAGATCATTAGACAGTATTGATTTGTGTTTCACTGTTGTGCAAATGATACGTAACTGTACTTGTCCTACACTCCTGATGGTGGACAAGCTACATCTGTGTTAGGACAGTACCTCCAGGATATCAGCAACTGGATGTCCTTCAAGTGGTTGTTTCTCAACCCTGGAAATACTGAGGTTATGACTGTCGAGCCAGTTCTGTGTGAGTCAGTAATAATGGGTGGATTAGCAGCCTTACCATCTTTAAATGGTCAACCACTCAGAGCTGGATGATATAAAGAATCTGGGGGTTATTTTGGAATGCAAGCTGACACTAGAATATCAGAAGTTGGTAGGGGTAGTCCAAAATACATTTTACCATCTTCATAACATCTCCTGGATTGCATCAAATTTATTGCCAACTGATTTGGTGATGATAGTCCACACCTTTGTCAGCTGTAGGCTAAACCATTGCAGTGCAGCTGGCCCACCAGTGCAGCTGTAGTGCTATCACTTCTGACACTGATGGTCCAGGTTCATGAATGAGCTCAGAGCATCAGAGGGCTAGCCGGGGAGGTAGAATGAGCATCCTATCAACAGCTATCCTCCTTTGGGGGGGGGGTTGTGGTTTCTGGTGCATGAGTGACACCCAGTGGAAAGTGGGCATACACTGGCTAGGCCAGACTCTGAAGCACAGAGGAGATAGTAGATGTCTGCAGAACATGTATGGACTGTGCACGTCCCATGCTGACATCATTGCATATCCGTGCCTCCAGGGGAAAGGGAAAGGGGAAATTGTTTAACAGGAAAGGCACACTAAGCCAGAGCATGTTTCCAGGTGTGACCTGGGAGCACAAGGAAGTTAAGTGACTTGCTCAAGGTCACACAGCATGCAAGTGGAGGCTTATGGGATTCAAGCCCAGGTCTCTAGGTTTGCAGCTCAGTGCCCTTAACCACTATGCTATACTGCCTCCTTAAACAAGGAAACAGGAAGCATAAAATATCTATTGGGTCAGTTGCAAGATGACACCCTTGGACCTTCACCCAAATTATGCTCCAGGTGTAAGTCTCAGCTGGGGCATCATGCGGATCTCGGTTTCTCCTTTTGTGGAGCCCCACTGCAGGTGACAAGCTGTGAGCTTCCCAGTGTTGGTGACCTGGGGAGGATGCCAGGTGGAAGGCCCAGGAACAGAACAATCATAGGCAGTAACAAGCAAAAGCCTTACATCCATTCTGCTTGCCCATCCCTCAATGTTTAGAACTTAGTAGTTCTGTCCTTACAAAAACTGCCCAAACTAAGCTTGAAAGTTTCCATAGTTGAACTATCCAGCCCACTAGAAGGGAGGTTGTTCCAGAAGGAAATAACCCTCTGCGTAAACCAATATCTTCTTAAATTGGTATTCCACCTAGGTAAAAACAGTTATTGCTGCGTCTCCTCCCACTGCACCTATTTGTCTTAAGTATAAGACCCAAATCCTCACGCAGTTTGATATCCCCCATTATTCTAAAAAGCATACACATATCACCTCAATGCCTCCTGTAGTGCAATGAATAAAGGTTTAAATGCCCTAATCTATCTGAGTATGGCAGACTTTTAAGCCCAGTAACGAATCTCATGGCCCTCTCTGCACCCACTCAATTCTAAGAATGTCCCCCCTTTTATAAGGAGACCACACCTGTGCAGAGCACTCCAGATGTGGCCTCACCAAGGTCACATACAATGGTATCAAAACCCTCTCATCCCTACTGGCAATGTGCCTTAAGATACAATTGAGATTTTGATTGGCTCTTTTGACCTGATCTTTACAGTGGGAACTAAATTTAAGATCATTAGTATTTTTAATTCCCAAATCCCTTTCTTCCAAGGTGACATTAAGGCTGATTTTTCCAAGTTTATACACATACAGTAGTTATTATTATGAGTACTCAAATGCATAACCTTACACTTAGCTCTGTTCAGCTGTAGTTTATTAATTCCAGTCCACTGTAAGATTTCATCTATAGCCCCTTGTAAAGATGGAGCTTCAATTGCATCATTCACTATTCTACCCACCAGACAGTCATCTGCAAATTTAGCTAACCAAATGTTTGGGTCCTTTAATTTAAGAGTAGAGATGTAGATGTTTAAGAGGCAAGGCCCCAGCACTGATCCCTGAGGTACCCCACTAGAAACTGGTGCCCAATCTGACAAGGTCCCCTTAACAGTGACTCTATGTTTTCTCCCCTTCAACCATTCAGAAATCCAGTTTAGGATACAGGAATCCACCCCAGGCTTAACCAAAGTATTCATTAACTCCAAATGAGGAATTTTATCGAACGCTTTGGCAAAGTCTGTAAAGGTCTCATTTATTGCATTTCCCCTATCCAACTCACAATTAACTTTTTGGTAGAAAGTAAGTAGATTTGTCTGGCAAAACCTAGACCTAGTAAAGTCAGGCTGAAAGGGATCAGACAAACTTTGTTCTTCTAAAATCTCCTGTATCCTTTCCTTCAAAATGCCCTCCAACTTCTTCCCCGTCAGTGAGGTCAAGCTCATTGGTCTAAAGTTTGCCAGCTCAGATTTAAGCCCTTTTTTATGCAATGGCACCATTATCGCAACTTTCCAGTCCTGAGGAACTGCACCTCTAAGAAGGGAAGCCTGTAATATTTTAATAAGGGGTAGTGGCAGAAAATCTGCCAATTCATGCAACACCTGCCTGTCTCTGAGTTGCAAAAGAAAGTTACAAAAAAGAAAAACCTTTACAGTGCTCTGTACTTAGGGTTATCTTGGAAGCTGATGCAATGCTCACAGCTGATCCAGAATAATGTGGCCTAGCTGATCCCAGGAATTTCTCAGAGCCACCATAACTTACCAGTCCTACGTGCTCTATACTGGCAATCTTTGAAATGGTACATCACCTTTAAGATTTGTTTCATGACATTCAAGGTCCTACACACTCCAAGTTCTGACTGCCTGAAAGATCTACTGGTCATTTACCACATTACTCATCATCTTCACTCCTTCGATGTGGGCTTGCTCATGGTCCCTAATTCTCACCTAAATGTCTGAGGATAGTATATTTGGTGTGGTGGCTCCCATACTCTGGAACACATCTGGGGGCATTCATTCAGCCTGTATGCTACAGACAAGTAGATAGAGCAAATAGGGTTGAGATCCTGTTTCCATGCAAATGCCCTTAGTAATAACCAAATAAGAATGACCATTACAAAAAAAAAGGTGAAATCTAAGGTTAATTGTGTCTAGATATGATGTTTTTCACAGCTGTATCAACAATATCAGGAGCACTTTAAAGCTATGTTACACTGCTAAAAAACATTCAGCATTGACAAATGCATGTTACAGAAAGGAGCTGTGAGATCTTAAAGGGGAACTATACTGCTTGTAGGGAAGAAACTTCCTGTCTAGAGTTTTTTTCGTATTTACAGTAAGATACTTTGCCTATTTTGTTATAAATATCTAGGGAACTAGAACTATGTAAATATTTCCTCCTGAGTTGCTATTTAAGGAGCATGACCTAATTCATCTGTACGATCTGCAAGATGAAGATCTGAGTTACAGTGCTTACAATCCAAAATAAAGCAGTTACTATTAGAAGCTCAAGTTAGCAGATTTATAGGGGAACGGTCATCTTCAGAATTTCTTAATATCTGAAAGCCCATAAAAAAGCTAATTTGAGTGAGCTATTGTGTTTATCTGTGAATCTTTGCAGTCCAGAGTTGTTCATATGTAAATCAACCTGTAATTAGGGCCTGAGGACAGTCATGGGTTTTAGGCTCCTGACAGGAAATTATGTCACTGAGGGTCTTGGCCATGTTTTTTTTTTTTTTTACTTTATTTTTGCTCCTACCATGCTGGACTCTCTCAGGAGGGGTCTCTTGAAGGTGGCTCTGCTGCTTACCTGAAGCCCTCAATTCCTGGTGCCTACCTGAACTCAGATCCCCCCCCACCTCATCCAGCCACCCGATCCCCAGTCTCTGAGACCCCTTGGGTGGGACCTCTCACTTCTCCAGTGCTCTGTCTATAATCCAATGGAGTGATAAGAGAGGCAGGGAGGAACTGGAAACACCAGGACGGATGGCCCAACATTGGGCATGGGACTCCACCACTGGACCCCACCATTGCCTACCAGCACAGTAAGGGATTTTCTTCTTTCATTTCCCCCAGGAGCATGGCCATATAATGACACTGGCGTGGCTTTCCCATAGACGTCCACTGCACTCCTCCCTCTTACTTGCTCCATGCAAGTAGTACCCCCAGTCTCCACTGGGTGTCCCTACTGTACCAGAGGTACCCAGGATACCTCCCCAGGGAGAGGAGAGCAGTTCATTGGATGCTTGATTCTCTCCCTCCCCTGGTGATCCTGATGACTAAGATCATTCCCAAACTTGGGTCACCAGCATGGCACTAGGTGTGGTGTCCAGCACCTCAATCCTCAGTGCCACCAGGCCTGCCTTGGCCTTGCTTTGACAGTAGATAATCCAACAGCTTAAATAGGAAATTGTCAATTTTATTAAGTGTGTTTTAAGGTGTTATTACAACACTTTTTACATTTATAATAATTGTTTTGTATGTGCATTGAAACTAGTGAGTTATCACCTTTACATTTTAAACTATTAGTAAGAATAATCTGTCTTCAGGATTGTTTTAACCTCTGGGCTATACTGCCAGCTGATCATCAAAAGCTATGGATCTCAAGCCTGGCTCTGTTGTGGCAACAGTTACTGGGGCTCCATATCAGGATTTCTAAACCCTGGCTGTGTTCATATGAGTACAGATTTCTGGGGCTGCCACAGCACCAATTTCTGTCTTTTTCCTTTCCCTCTCTTATAGCCTTTTCTCTTACAATTTCGGGTGTGAACTCAGGTCTACAAGATGCAATATAGCTCCATACCTACTGGCCTGGCATCATGGGGGCATCCTTGAAATGTGTAGTTTTTGATTATCAGCTGGCACTACAGCCTACAGGATAAAGCAAAGAGCTGTGAACAAGCTTCATTCATCCAGCAGAATGGGTTTGATTCCAGCATGCTCAACTTGTATATTGTGTGACCAGAGCAAGTCACTTAACCTCCTTAGGCTCCCAAAACACACCCAGGAGAAGCTGTAGCTCAGTGTGACTTTCCTAGACAAATACAGTTTGAACAATCTGAGCATGTTATGATTCTGAAAATATTATTCTCTTCCTATCCAGATTTGATTTGAAAAGAAAAAAATAGGACACAATTACTTGTTCATTAATTGCAAAAACACATTGATGGACAACATTGTTAAAACATGCATAAGCTGAAACACATGATTAAAATACTATTTTATTGTTTCTGATGAGGTTAAAAGTATAACAGTTTCTTACTGAATACTTTGGATAAAATGGGATTTTCTCTAACAATGCCAGAATTCTATTGGATTATTTTTACAGTTTGAAATGTAAAGGTGATAACTCGCCAGTTTCAGTGCACATACAAAATAATTATTACAAATGTAAAAAGTGTTGTAATAACACTAACACAGTTAATAAAACAGATGATTTCTTATTTAATCTGTTGGATTATCTGCAGTCAAAGTAGGGCTAAAACCCTTGGTGACATTACAACACTTTCTACATTTATAATAATTGTTTTGAATGTGCATTTAAACTAGTGAGTTATCATCTTTACATTTCAAACTGTTAGTAAAAATAATCCAATAGAATGCTGGCATTGTTACAGTAGAAAATCCCAATGCAACCAAAGTATTTCAGTAAGGCAAGGAAATTTTATTTGTAGGGTTCCCAAACCCAGAGGCTCTGGGCACCTGACAGAAATTATAACAAGACCACATGAATAAAACAAATATGAATGAATATAGCAACGGCAGTTCATAAAATACTAAATACAGCAATTAAAATTATAAAAGGGCTTTCGAACTGTCATATAAAGGGACTAGGTCAAGATGGAATCAGGAATCTCCGAAAACCAGGACAAAGAGGTGGGTCTTCATCCTCTGCTTGAACACCTCAATTGAGGGAGCCTCCTGGACTGAAGATGGTAGTGAGTTCCTCAGGGTCAGCCCAGAGGCACAAAACACATGATCTCCTGAGGTCCTGAGCCAAACCCTGAGAATGTCCACGAGGCCCCTCGAAGAGGAGCGGTGGGAGCGAGTAGAGGTTGCCAGTGCCAGGAGCTCTGACAGGTAACCAGAACCCAGTCCATGTATCACCTTAAAGGTGAGAAGTCCCACCTTGGAAAGAACCCTCCATCTGACCGGCAGCCAGTGCACAGCCCGCAGGACTGGGTCACATGACTGGACCTTGAGAGGCCCTTCAGTAACCAGGCCGCCGCATTCTGCACCAGCTGCATTCTGTGAAGGGTCCCTCCCCGACCCCAAAGTACAGAGAGTTGCAGTAGATAAGCCTGGAGGTCACAAAGGCATGCACTAGCATCAGTAGATCCTTGGACGGAATAAAGGGCTTAATCAGTGCAGTGTTCTGCAGATGGTAAAAACCAATGCTGACAACAGATGACACCTGATCTTCAAAAGTCAATCTATTATCAAGAATCATGCCCAGATTTCGCACCCTCGTGGAAGCCATCAATGGAGCAGATTCCAGGAGAAGACCTGTATTAACCCCAGGTGGCAGCCCATCACATCCACGATCAGGCTCGATCACCATATCTCTGTCTTGGCCTAGTTTAGTCTCAGCCAGCTGGAAGCCATCCAGTCATCGATTTAGCAGACAGTTGTTAAGCATGTCAACAGCTCCTGATGTTCCAGGGGCAAAAGATGAGTACAACTGGGCATCATCTGCGTAACAGTGAAACTCCATGTTGTACTGTCAAATGATCTTGCCATGGGGCAGCATGTACACTGCGAACAGCATCGGTGACAAGATCAAGCCCTGTGGCACTCCACAAGACAGGGGCTTTGGGGAGGAGGAGAAATTCCCCATCACCACCCGCTTCACCCTGTTTGAGAGATAGGACTCAAACCATCTGATGACAGTACCAGTGAATCCACAAACCTCACAGAGCTGATCAAGAAGCATAACGTGGTCCACAGTGTCAAAGGCTGAGGAGAGCTCGAGGAGAACAAAAACTGATGTGTCTCCTCTATCTCTAGCCTAGAGCAGATTATTATGCACCCTTACCCCTGTTTCTGTGCTATCTCTAGCCCAAAAAGTCAACTGAAATATCTCATAGATGTCTGAGGACACCAGGCAATCCTCGAGCTATTGTGCCACTGACTTCTCAACCACCTTGCACAAAAAGGGCAGGTTGGAGATAGGGTGGTAATTCACCAAGATATCAGGGTTGAGGGAAGGTTTCTTTAGAAGGGGCCTCACCAGCACTTGCTTCAAAGCCGCTGGGAGCACCCCCTCCACCATCAAACACCTGACAATCCCAGTGAACACTGGGCCAACAGCCTCGACACATCCCATTAAGAAATGCATCAGGGCTGGGTCCAGTTCACAAAAAGTGTGCTTCAGCTCTATTTGTTGTAATCTTGGATTAACACGTTTTGAGGACAAGCTCATTAAACAGGTTCCACATCAGAGATGGACAAATAGTAAAAACCAAAAGTTACAAGTTTTTAAGAGAACAGACTTAACAAGGCAAAACTTTAGCAAAACAATATACTTAGGCAATACAAACAGCATTGTGCAAGACTTAATAGTGTACAAGGAGATCCTTCTTTAATTCAAGGGTCAGAGCACATCAGGATGTTCAGTAGGAATGAATTACAGGGTAGGAGAGAGTATTATCAACCCAGAGGGTGTCGCTAGGTGAAAATAAGAGTAGTGAAGAGAAAAGATAAGAAAGTGCAGTTGGCAGAGGGATAGAGTAGGGAGATGGGGGTAGGTTAGGAAGGAGATAGGGAAGGTGGATTTTTGGTCAGATAGTAATATAAGGGTGGAGTTATAGGAAGCAGTCGCAGCTGGAATCTGCAACTGGTTGACATCTTAGCATTTTGTTTAAACAGACCAATGGTGCCCAGAGAGGAGATGCCAGGTGGTAGGACATTTAGCCAGTTAGGAGCACGGCTCGAAAAAGATCTTTGACCTAATGCAGTACAGGAATGTGTAACATTGAAAATCATAGAATTAGAACTTCTGGTGCAGTGACTGGATTCCAATTAGGAAACATAGGAAACATAGGAAAGTATCAGGAACATTAGTCAAAGGCCATTAATGTCCTGCACCATTTATAACCTCAAATCATATAGACTGCTACTTCTATATTTATCTAAAGCAGTTTTAAACTCATTCATGGTTTCACTGGAAACTACCTGACTAGGCAGATCATTCCATTGGTCCACTATTCGTTGTGAAAACCAAGATCCTCTCAAGTTCCTATTATAATTTTCTCCTTTTATTTGATACTGATGACCTCGATTTACAGTTAAACTAAATCTTGCTGTTAGACCCAAACATTCCCACAAATCAGGAGTTCTACATGCCCTATAAATCAGACACATATCTCCACTATATCTCCTGTGCTGCAAGGAATACAAATCAAGCTCCCTTAGTCAGTCCCGATAAGACAGTCCTTCCATTCCGGACACACTCCTCTTCACCTGTCTCTGTACCCCCTCCAACCTACACACATCCTTAATAAATCTAAGACTCCATACACTACCAGCATATTCCAAATAGGATCTGACAAGGGACTTGTACAGTGGTATGATAACCTCCCTATCTCTACTCCTTATATTTCTCATAATTAAAGCCAAGATTCCATATGATTTTTTTTTTCATAATTCATTTACCTGGTATTTAGACCCTAAGTCTTTATTTATCCATACTCCCAAGTCTCTCTCCACCTCTGTTTCCAGTAACTGGACTCCATTTATATAATACTTGAATTTAAGATTATTCCTTCCCAAGTGCATGACCTTACACTTGGCAATATTAAATTTTAATTTCTTCCCTACTGCTGTCACATATATTAAATCAATATTTTCCTGTAACTTTTGAGATTCTAATCTGTTCGTAACAACCGCCCCAGGTTTCATATCATCAGCAAACTTAACCATCCAAGTTCTACCATCACAGTTGATAGAGGAGACCAACACATTGAATAGAAGTGGGCCCAGAACAGAGCCCTGAGGGACTCCGCTGGGCACAACAATCCAGTCTGACTTTTCCCCCTTGATACATACACGCTGCTTCCTATTAATCAACCATGCAGTGATCCATCTAAATACATAGGAACCCACTCCCAATTTCTCCAGAAGACACAGCAATTCACTGTGGGACACAGAATCAAATGCCTTTTCAAAGTCAAAGTATAAAACATCCACTGATAATCCACTGTCCAAGGCCGCACTTACTATCTCAAAAAAGTATAACAAGTTGGTCATACATGATCTTCCCTTTGTGAATCCGTGCTGTGTTACATCTACATTTCCCTTTTCCCTTAACAGACTTTCAACATGCTCCTTTATAATAGACTCCATTACCTTACTTAGAATACAGGTCAAGCTTATGGGACGGTAGTTTGAGCAGTCGGATTTAGATCCCTTTTTGTGAACTGGAGTCACATTTGCCAACCTCCAGTCCTCTGGCACCTCTCCATAATCTATAGAGGACTGAAAGATTGCTTGTAGTGGATTACAGATAACTGTAGCGAGTTCTTTAAGAAGCTGGGTTAGAAGTTTCCGTACACCAGGGGGTACTAGGCCAAGAGTTACTTTTTTGCCATGATGCCATTGCCAAGATCACCTTAGTCACTTCAGACACCTCCACTGGCCTAAACTCCTCCCAGATCAGAGGAGTGCCTCTGAAACCCCCAGCCCGACCGCTGTGAGGTGAATGCTTCCCTGGCAGGATCCCCGACAGGATAGTGGACACTCTGTTAGAGAAAAACAGAGCAAACTCCTCACACAGGGTGGATGACAATGTTTTTTTTCAGCTGCATGCAGGGTGAAGAAGTTTTTATGCAGTTCAACACAGAAATAAAATACTCTTCAAAAGAAGTAAAATACTCTTTTAATAATGCATTTCAGATTATGCATGTTTTAACAATGTCCATCTATGTGTTTTTGCAATTAATAAACAAGTAACTGTGGCATATTTTTTTTTTCTTTTTAAATCAGATCTGGATAGAAAGAGGATAACATTTTCAGAATCATAACACATACTCAGATTGTTTTTATTGTCTTTGTCCAGGAAAGGCACACTGAGCTATAGCTTGTTCCCATGTGTATTTTGGGAGCACAGGGAGGTTAAGTCACTTGTTCTGGTAACACAATATACAAGTAGAGTATGTTGGAATCAAAACCCATTCTGCTGGATAAATAAAGCTTGTTCACAGCTGTTTACTTTAACCTCTAGGCTGTACTGCCAACTGATAACCAAAAACTACACATTTCAAGGCTGGCCCCATGATGCCAGGCCAGCAGGTACAGTGTCACATTTTTATCTTGTAGGCCTGAGTTCACACCCAAAATTGTAAAAGAAAAGGCTGTAAGAAAGAGAACGGAAAAAGACAGAAGTTGGTGTTGTGGCAGCCCCAGAAATCTGTACTGACATGAACATAGCCAGGCTTTAGAAATCCTGATATGGGGCCCTAGTACCTGTTGGCACCACAAAGCCAGCCTTGAGATGTGTATTTTTTTTATGGTTAGCTAGCAGTATAGCCTAGAGGTTAAAACAATCCTGAAAAAGGATTATTTTTTCTAAAAGTTTAAAATGTAATGGTAATAACTCACTAGTTTCAATGCTCATACAAGACAATTATTTTATTTATTTATTTATTTATTGAATTCTCAGATTAGTACCTTTGAGCCAAAGCTCTTTACATAGGTTCCATGTCAACAGATTACATGGTCAGGTGATGAAAACAGTGTCACCAGACAATAAGAAATTACATTGCTACAATGTCAAGAGGCACTAAGAGACAAGTACAAGAACTGTTATGACAAATGGACATAAATGCGGGTAGCAGAGGCAGTAGTATAGTGGATGCCTGAATCCTAGTGTTAACTAACTAACATACAATACTGAACAGCTAGTAGTAGATAAGATTGGTGCAGTCTGTGAGGCCTTGTCATAAAAGAAGAGATGGAGAGGGTGGGTAGGGAAAGGTGGATAAGGGGTGTAATTAGAGAAGATAAGAAGGGGGAGTTTGCGAAGCAGGGTAGAAGGCCCAGGAGAGGGAAGGGAAAGAATTCAAGACAGTCAGGAATAAGTGCTAGTAGTTGGCTGAATGCACCACAGAGGAGGCAATGGGATTTTGTTTATTGTGAATACTGTCAGCTAAGAGGGTCCCAGATGGAAGCAGTCACAGGTGGTGTTTGCAACAAAATGTTGCCAAAGCTTGTGTTTAAAAGAACCAAGAGTGGCTGAGGAGGTTATGGAGAATGCAGAGAGTTTAGCAAGAGTGGGGCCCTGTGGGTGAAAGCATGTTGACCAAGGGCAGTCCTGCAACATGGAGTTTTAAAGATCAGGTTTTCAGAATTTCTGGTACTTCTTGCATTCAGGTGTGGAGTAAGAAGGTTGTGAACCCCAGGGGGCATCATTATTGAGCTGATTTTTTTTTTTTTTGCCAGAAGGAAGGTTTGATATTTAAATCTGCCAGTAAGCTGCAGTCAACTAGCTTGGGAGTACAGATCACATGTGTGCTTAAGGCGTGCAGCACCAATGAGTAGCCAGCAAGCTTTGTTTAAAGCTCTTTTGATATGGCAAAGGGTCATGTCAGTGGCATATCCATAAATGATTGGGCCATATTCTGTAAGTGAGAAAATGGAGCTGGTTATGGCCAGATTCAGAGCTTCCAGGGTCAGGTTATTTATATGTCTGTAGAGCAACCCTATACACATACTAATTGCTTTGGCAATGTTGTCTATATGAAGTGCATAAGAAAGGGTGGAGTCGATTGTAATTCCCTGGTATTTGAAGTGATGTACAAATTTGAGAGGTGAGCCCTTGTCATTACTGATGGTGAGGAGGAAGGCCTTATGCTTACTTTGGGAGCTAGAGAACAACATCATCTTTGTCTTTTCATAATTCATTATGAGCTTGTTTCACAAACCATTTTTCAGTGGATGTGAATCCTATTTGTAGTTGGTCTTGTAGGCGCTAGGGGTGGGGGCTGCTGGTAAAGATAACCGCATCATCGGCGTATAGAAGAATTTGGCCATGATAAGATCCCAGAAGCTTATTAAGGATGATACTGAACAGGAGTGGTCCAAGGATGGACCCTTGTGGGACACCTGAGTGGACAGGCTTCCTTTCAGAGAGAACATCCACCATTTTAACTTGTTATGAGTGTCTGCTAAGGTACTGAAACTGTTGAACCATTTTGGTATGTCCATGAAGAGACCAATGTCGGCAAGCTTGTCAAGTAGGAGGGAATGGTTAACCATATCAAAGGCCTTGGTTAAGTCAATGTATATTGCACCAACCAAGTGACCTTGATCCAGAAAGTTATGAAAGTACCCAATGAATTTAAGTAAATGCTGTGATGGTGCTGTGCCCCTTCCTAAACCTGTGCTGCTGTGGGCACTGAAGTTGATACTGTTCCAAGTATTCAATGAGCTGGTTGGCTACTATGCACTCCAGTGCCTTTGAGAGCAGGGAGAGGATGGAGATCAGCCTGTAGTTACCAGTCAAGGCTATATCACCACTCTTGTGCACTGGGGTCACAACCGCAGCTTTCCATCTTTGAGGGAATTGTGAATAGCAAAGGGACAAGTTGAATATTTTGGTAATGGGTACTAGGATTTCCTCCAAGGTTAGGCTGATAAACTTGAGGTCCAATGTGTCCCCACTGAATCTTGATTTGCCAAGCACCTTGGTAAGGTATTTTCTTGCCTCCCCAACCAATATTTCCTTGAAGTGAAATGGTGGATGGTGGAAAGGCTGATCATGGTTTTCTGAGTTATAATTTGGGTGTGTGTGGTTGAAGTAGTCTGCAGGAAAAACACTACTTAGGTCAGTAAAGGTGTGATTGAATGGGATCTATTACCATCAGGCAACAATTTCGTTGTCGACTGATGTCACAGTGACTCCTTTATATCGACTGCATGTACAGTTGGCATAAAGGGAGTCGCATCTAACTGTGTTTTCTTCAGGGGGAATTTCCTCCTGAACCCCCCATGTGGGGGGCTCTGCCCCCCACTACTTAAATAATCAACTCAGAGTCAGAGTTGTTTTGGGGAGAAAGTAGTGCTGGGGTCCTTCGCCGACACTACAGTGACCTGGCACTGTTGTCGCTGTAGTGTTGGTCACAGTAAAGTTGTTGAGGAAGCATGGGGAAACAAATGTGTCGGCTATGGTGTGAGGATTCAGAGTAGGTGTACCATCTATTAACAGCATAGACTGAACTGATTTGGAGACTTTCCCTGTATTCATTATTATAAATGTAGAAAGTGTTGTAATAACACCTTAAAACACACTTAATAAAATAGACAATTTCCTATTTAACCTGTTGGATTATCTACTGTCAAAGCAGGGCCAAGACCCTCAGTGACATCATTTCCTGTCAGGAGCCTAAAACACATGGCTGAACCCAGCCCTTAATTACAGGCTGATTTACATATGAATAACTCTGGACTGCAAAGACTCACAGGTAAACACAATGGCTCACTCAATTTAGCCTTTTATGGGCTTTCAGACAGTAAGAAATCCTGAAGACAACAGTTCACCTTTAAAGTGTCACTACATAAAATAGATTTATAGTGTATCTCCAATATAGATGGACTGGTACCCTGTCAAGTGAGCACTACCAGAACAGCACTGTACTATATGGTGCTAGTCTGTTAAGCGCTCACACAGACAGCGAGTGGGGTTTTACGGCGCTTGCTGTAAGCGCTCCCCTGGTCTCTGTCCATGGTGCTGATCAAACAAAAGAGCACCAGATTCCAGGATTCTGACCAAGTTGCTCCCATGGTGTGGAGAACTGGGGCATCAAACAGCTTAGCCAGCAGCAGTGGAGACCAGGGTTCTAATCCTGGTCTCCAACCTTTTAGCATACCTCAGGACTTATTGTTTTTTTTTATATGGGGCTGTAATGGCCCCACAAATTTTAACTTTCCCCACGATCCACTCCCCCTCAGAGTGAGAATCTATAGAGGGAAGGTGCAGGGGCAGAGTCCTCCATGTTGGGTGGCATGGAGGGTGCTGCCCCACGGAAAAAAACTGTGCTTTTTTTACTGCATGCACCATGCTAACACTATTCTTGTCAGCACTTAATGGACCCAGCACCAATGGACCACCATCTATGAATGAGTGGAACATGGTACAAACTATTGGGGTCCAAATGGTGGCCAGTTAAAGTTATACAATAAAACTGTGATAAAATGCATGTGTGAATGAGTGTTCTCCTCTCCATCAGTCTATGCTCCTGGAGTGTGAGTGGGTCTATAATCAGAGGAACCTTGCCAGTCTGGAAATTTGTTTCTGCATTTTATAAATAGGTGTATCCTTAAACCCATCACTCAGCCATGTTTAGGCAGTATTTTTCATTTATGGGTAGACGAGATTATTTAATGTAGGGGGTCCATGGATTCTTTTTAAATTTAGGATCAGTGAACTTTAGGGGTAATTGGGTCAAGAATGCTCAAAATAGCCAGTGATGAAGTTCCTTCTGAAATTGGTTGCCTGACGTTAGCACTATTGTGCTGACAGAACCAGTCTCTGAAACGTAGTGCTAGGTCTGAGAAGGCTTAGCGTTGCTCATTAAATGAAATAAAATGGGCTCTCCTGGCATGGAATCAGTGATAGTTTACCACACTGGAGGACCTTGGTGTGAAGCAGACAAGCTTGTGAATAACTCATCTACAGCTGAACAAAATTAAAAAATCTAAATGTTGCAGAATTCTTGCAAACTTTTGTGAAATTCCATGAAATGTTATGACATGTTTTGGAATATTTAAAAATTCTTTAACTGGATATAACTCAGTGATTATTACAGCTAGAGATCTACAATGTGGTGTGGCTATTGAAGGAAGGAGACCCTAAAAATATGTAGTTTCATGACATTTGGATGAGGTTGGGGAAGTCACACTTGCTCACAATCTGGCAATTCATTATTCATGCCAACATTTCTGAAAATATTTCTATGCCTCAACTAAGCCATCTTGGGAGCTAAATAATTTAAAATGTATATGCATACTTTCTTGGAATAGTAAAAAATACTGCTAAATAGGTAACTGGTTCTGTAAATTGTAAGTTACAGGAGTCAAAATTTCACAATTTAATTATTTGTTAAACTGAGTGAAAAGTTTCAAAATATTTGGATGTTTATAACTCTACTGCTATTGTAGATATACACTCAAGATTTAGCATGCATACTAAATTAAATATGTCCTTGAATCTAATTAAGCTGAATAAATGTGTTTAACAGGGTAATGTTTATTGTGGATACTTTAGAAATTATTTATTGGCACCATTTAGTCAAAAACTCTTGGACACATAATAGGTAATCCCACTAGAATTCCACTTGTGGAATTTAACTTTCACAAAGTAAAGTAAAGTAAAGTAAGGTTTATTTCTTTCAAGCACCCTTCCCAAGCTCAGGTACAAAGTACATATCATCACCACTGAATCACTTAAACTGCACTAGCATCATGGCCCTGCAATACCCATGCAACACTCATGTGACAATGATGTCCCACATCATGCTCAATCATGATTAAAGATATCCAGATACTTTTATTGCAAGGCTTAAGTCATAACTAGTTGCAAGACTTGATGTCACTTGGTGCCACTGTTTTCAAATAGTGAAAATATACGTTGTTATCTACAGGGTTGTTAAAGAGCAGCAGGTGGTTTATAGAAAGAATACTGCACCAGCAGTCATTGAGCTCTACTGGTTATTTGGCATATTGCAAGAATTCAGGCTAGTGCACCATGATGTCCATGACTATTTGTCATGGTTCATCACTCAAGATAGTGACCTGAAACTTGACACCTCTATGCTTTTGCAATGGATCCTCCTATGAATGCTACCTTATTGACACTTTACCTAGCATTTACCTTCCTCTGTGATGGCAACTCAAGTGTATTACTGGGCAAAAAGTATGGACATGGCTTCAACAAAAGCATCACAACATTCCACAATTTCACAACAGCTCACAAAATACTACTTTAATAACATGTTATTTTGGACTCTTTGGCTGCTTATAATTTGGCTAGCCTTTAAGCAAGAGATTAGAGAGATGATACACAGAGCTTCTTTTTTCTTTTTCATACTGTTTAGTCCCCCAGCTGGCAGCTTGTCTCTCAGGAATATACCTGTTCACAGACAGGGCTATAACCTGATCAGGCTGAACCCAGCCATCATTCAACTGGCTACCAGGCTTTACTCCATTTGTTTCCCTTCCATCTACCCTGGTGGGGCTGGTGCCTATGTCAGCCTTGCATAGCCACAATTACTCCTGCAGCAGGAGAAAGCTCCCAGGCCCAGCTGCAGGGGTAAATGTATTGGTGGAACCCCACTGCCAACCCTCCCTGACCAAATTGCACTAATGAACAGCAGCTGTCTCAGCCATGGCCAGCCTCCCGATGTGACTTTCCTACCAAACCCAGGTCGCCAGCATGACAGCATGATGCTTTGTTGCTGGGCCATTGGGGTGGCTTTAAAGCCTAGCATTTAGGATAAATGAACCTAAATAATTGGTAATATTCCATTTTGTAGTTTTAAATGTATAGGGACTTCAAATTCTACAGTTTACATACTGTAATTGAGAAATGTAATTTAAACATTTCTGAATGTTTGGAAGCTTATAACTCTGTCATCTTTAAATATACAGCTCTGAAATGTGGTACATAGCTTGGATGATAGTAAGGTAATCGTACTAATATGTGGTGCAATTAGAGCAAACACTATTTAACTTAGATAGAAATAACTGAAATCACAATTTTGACATTTCACAAAAAGTTTGCAGACATTTTGCAAAATCTCACAGAAGCAAAATCAGCATTTTGCCAGAATTTCACATGCAGAAGATAAATTTTGCCCAGCCCTAAAACTTGTCCTACTGTAAAATTGAGAAGATGTGTCCAATTTGTTGGGTAACCAGTTAGACTAGCATTACAAATATAGTGCATGTAAGAAGCATGCTGTCCAAATAGCTTATCATGGACAGTGAAGGGTAAAACAGTGTGGTGCAGTAATCGCTACCCATGTCACTGTCCATGGCACTGAGGAAGTAGACAAGGACTTGGAAATCTAGAAGACTGATCAAGCTGCTCCTGTGGTGGAGAGGGCTGAGGCATAGAGCAGCTTAGCCAAAATGCTAGTGGAGACCAGCATTCTAATCCTGGTTTCTGAAATTTGTTTTTCCCTGTAATCCAACTCTGACTTAGAGTTGATTATTTTAGTTATGGGGGATGCAGGGGGGCATAGCCCCCCAACAAAAATATGATTTTGGATTGGTAGTATTCATCAGTGTGCTTTGTGACTGCTACCAGTGGTGTTGCTTTTACTTGTGGCATTTCTTCCTGCTGCTGTTGTGATCAGCACTGTATGTAAGGTGTTGTTATTGACAGCACTGTTTATGCAGTGTCTGTTGTGACCTAGTGCCAATTTGTTGAGGGACACTTTAAATTGGGCCAGCTAGATTGGGAGGGGTATTACAGATAACAGATGTAAGGAGCAAAGATAAAATGGGGTTTAATTTAATCTAAGCAGCCAGGTGATTCTTTTTGAATTGTAGGTCCCAAGAACTTTAAAGGCAGTCAGGTCAAGTGAGTGCAAAACCATCCAGAATCAAGTTTAAACTGGTTGCATGAGCCAGTTTCAACAAAGTGTTAACTGGGAGATGGGTTTCAATGTCTTATACTG
Source organism: Neoceratodus forsteri (assembly GCA_016271365.2). Taxonomy (NCBI): domain Eukaryota; kingdom Metazoa; phylum Chordata; order Ceratodontiformes; family Ceratodontidae; genus Neoceratodus; species Neoceratodus forsteri. Next base: position 708,433,265 of record CM057455.1, read on the forward strand.
TAAGTGACATGATGTGAGCCAGTGGTGAGTGATCCCAATGGTGAATGGTCGCAAAGAAAACTGAGTTGGCAGAAGTGGGCATTGGGCTGAAGGGAGTAGGCTGGGAGCCGACTATTATTTCTAGTGTAGATTACCATGGATGATGGAAGCACATTTGGGGCACTGCCAGGGCTGTAAGATGTATGCCATACTGCTTCCAGTGTTGGGGGAATACATCAGCAGCCTCTATGAACTGGTCACTGTTATAGAGGCATATTGCCAGTCTGGAATGGCAACTGACTATGCAGTGGGGGCATGATGATGAGGGTTTGCAACTAAGGAGTGGAGACAGGGTGAGGCTGAAGGCTAGCATCCAAGACACTGGGAGGGAAGCATACCTAGTGTGCTGCCAAGGCTGTGTGATGTACATCATCTTGTCTATGCAGGGCAGAAGGGAAAAGATGTGTAGCAATGGTAGGGTGGATATTGCTTACATGGGGTGCACTTCCAGACTGGAGCAGTAGTTGGAAGCTGCACAGGGGTGCAGGGAGATTAGCAGGCAGGCAAGGAGCATGAGGGAGAGGAGGTTATAGATATAGGCACTAGGTCTGCGGGGAGATGTTGGCTGTTACAGATTGGAAAAGGAGAGAGAGGATGGCACTGTAATGTCTAATGGTAATGCCTGAGGATGGGTGGGAGTGGAGATGGCACATAACAGGCATGGTCATAAGGGAGTACCATTGCCAGTAGACATCAGCAATGGCTATCAGCTTCTGGCTGGCCAGGTTAAGTGGGGGCCAACAGATGACTGGCTCTGGTGGAGGGAGACATGGCACCAAGACATCTAACCTGCCAAGGAAGAGGAAGGAAAATCAGTTGTTTGTACCAGAAGTAAAGAGATGTCAGGGTCGAAAAAACCTTGGATCCAGAGCCCCTAGAATCTGGAATAAGAACATAAAAATATAAGAAATGGCAGATGGCTTGAGGCAATAGACCATCTGTTCCATCCTGTTATCTCAAAAGTATCTATCCATTCATTCCTTTTTCACACATATACTGTTCCCATCTAATCTAGTTTGAATGTTTCCATTATGTGTTCTGGTAGTGAGTTCCTGTATTGATCACTCTCTAATAAGGAAACATCTCCTTCAGTCTGTTCTAAATGTTTCACCCATTAGTTGAAAACCATGACCCGTAGTAAAAAAAAACAACACTTTTTTGTTCACAAAGCTGTCTGTCTTCTTCAGCACTCCAACTGGCCCCCAATATGGACTGGTCTCTCTGGCCCCATCACACAACTTCTCTGGGACTTGCCTACTCCAGTGGTCCTGCCACAGGACCCCAGATGAGAGGTGACCAGTCATCAATGTGGGGCCTGTGAGAGACTGAGCCATCACTGTGCTACATTTGGAGGGAATTTTCTTCCTATTTTCTCCCAACTGGGCCATGACTGTGCAATGATGCATGTGCATACTCCACCACCATGGAGACGCACCTGGGCATGGGATCTCTTCCCATGCTGCCCATGGTGCCACCATCTAGATTCCTGTAGGTGGCAAGCAAACCACAGGGCATGCAGTCCCCCTCACTAATGAAAGCAGACTGTTCTATAGTTGCCCAATCCTACCTCTTCAGTCTGCCCCCAAGTGAGCCAAGTCCATTCTTGAACCTTGAACCTAGATTGGTGGTGCAGCAGGAGGTAAGGCACCCAGTACCTCAGCCCTCCGTACCACTGGACTGACTTAAAAAACAAGTTTTGCTTAGAAACATAGACTTTGACAGCAGATAAGGACCGCTTGGCCCACCCAGGCTGCCCATTTCCCTACCTACTGGATAAGCTGCAGATCTTTGTTAACCAACAGCCTACTTCCTCCTACTCCCCACTAGAATTGTATTATGTCTGTCCCATACATTCTTGAATTTCCCCACTGTTTTTGACCCATTGACCCCTTCAGGAAGGCTGCTCCATGCGTCCACCACTCTCACCATGAAAAAATATTTCCTCACGTTGCCCCTGAGCCGTCCTCCCTCTATCTTCAAATTGTGCCCTCTTGTTCTTGCACATCTCTTTTTCTGAAAGATGCTACCATCTTGGACTTTGTTGATTCCCTAGAGGTACTTGAAAGTTTCTATGATGTCCCCCCCCCCTTTCCTCGAGTATATATATATTAAGCTCCTTTAGTATCTGTTTGTATGGCTTTTTGTGCAGTCCCTGTACCATTTTAATGGCCCTCCTCTGGGCTGTCCCATCCTGTCTATGCTTTGTGGAGATGGGGTCTCCAGAACTGCACACAGAACTCCAGATAGGGTCTCACCAACTGTCTGTACAGAGGATAACAACTTCCTGTTTTCTTCTGGTGATGCCTCTCTCTATGCATCCCAGGATCCTCCAAGCCCTCCTTACTGCCTTCTCACATTTCTTTACTACCTTTAGGTCATTTGATATGACTACCAACAGGTCCCTTTCCATTTTTGTTGTTGTTATTAACCCCCCCCCCCCATTGTGTACACTTCTCCTGGGTTTTTTGTTTCCCAGGTGCATTACTTTGCACTTCTTTGCACTGAATCTAAGCTGCCATTCTTTTTGACCATTCCTGCAATCTTGCCAAGTCCATCTTCATCCATTCCACCCCCCATTGTGTAGCAAGCCTGTTGCAGGTCTTTGTGTCATCTGCAAAGAGACATATTTTTCCTTCCAGTCCCTCCACAACGTCACCTATAAAGACATTAAAGAGGACCAGTCCCAGTACTGAACCCTGTGGTACCTCACTAGTACTCCCCCTTTCTTCAGAGTGGACTAGTTTACTATTACCTTTTGTGTCCTGCTGTCCAACCAATTTTTTACCCAGGCTATCACCCTGGGACCCACTCCTAGGCTGGCTAACTTGTTTATTAGTCTTTTGTGTGGACTGTGTCAAATGCCTTGCTAAAGTCTAGGTAGGCCATGACCACAGTCCCTCCCTGGTCAATTACTTTGGTCATCGAGTCAAAGAAATCTATTAGATTTGTCTGACATGACCTTCCCACCGTGAATCCATGCTGCCTTGGGTCCTGTGCCCTGCTGGCCTGTGGGTAATTAACAGTTCTTTCTTTCAGGAGTGATTCATTCATTGTCCCTACTACTGTGGTCAAACTAACAAGTCTGTAGTTTCCTGCCTCTGTCTTGCTTCCACTTTTTTGAAGGGGAATCACTTCTGCCCTCCTCCAGTCCTCAGGTACCACACCATCCTCCCACAATTTGTTAAAAAGGGTAGTCAGTGGTGTCACTAATTCTCCCCTTAGTTCTTTTAGAATTCTGGGGTGAATCCCATCAGGCCCCATTGCTTTGTCCACTTAAAGTTTTAGGAGTTCTTTGAGGACCCTTTCTTCTGTGAATGGACTGGTATTGACCCCTCTATCCAGAGTGCTTCTATTGTTTGGTTTAGATACCTCCCCCTCCTCTTCTTTGGTGAATATTGAGCAGAAGTATTTATTCAGAAGCCATGCTTTTTCACTGTCACCCTCTGCCCACCCTCCCTTCCCTTTATTAAGCCTCACAATCCCTCCCTTGGTCTTTCTTCACTCCCTGATGTACATATAAAGGGTTTTATCCCCCTTCTTAACTAAGCTGGCTAGCCTTTCCTTAGTCTGGGCCTTTGCTATTCTGTTTGCCTTCCCCCATGTCCTTCTGCTTTAACTGGTACAGTTCTCTGTGCTGCTCCTTCAGTGTTTCCTTATACTTCATGAATGCTATCTTTTTCTCCCTAACCTTCCCTGCCACCTCTTTTGAGAACCATAGTGGTTTTTACCTTAAATTTGTTTATTTGCTTCACACAAAGGCTTATTGCCTCTGTGATGGCAGTTTTGATGTTTTCCCATTGTTCCTTCACCCTTCCATCTTGCCCATTTGCTAGTGCTTTTTTTTTTTATGCAATCCTTTTTGACACTTGCTGCGGCACACTACTGGCTTGGGCCATCCAGCCGCCAGCTCCGCCCACCCGGAGAACTGGGTAGCTCAGACTGCACCCAGGAGGATCCAGGATGGCCATCTTGCCATCCTGCTGGAGGGCTCCCCCTCTGCCTCAGCCAGCCGGGACACCTCGGACCCTCCCAGACAGGATTCTTCCAAAGTCCTCCAGGCAGCTCGGAGCACAGCCATCAAGCTGCACGGTCGTGCCCAGCCATTTTCCTCCAATTTTTCCTCTGGAGCGTGGATGTGCAATGACGTCCGGGTGAAGCATGCCAACGTCCGCCACATTCCCCCTCCAGATCGCCAGCACTTGTAGTTCCCCCTAGTGTGCCTGGGAGCTGCTACAGTGCAGCAAGATTTCCCCCACCCCCCCAGGACTGGGGGAGCAGTCTACGGACACTCAATCCCAGTCCTCCCCTGCCAACCCCCGACGGCTCGGGCTCATTCCGAACCCGGATCACCGGTGTCACATGAGGTGTGGTGTCCAGCACCTCAACCTTCAGTGCCACTGGGCTGGCATTGCTAGTGCTTTTCTGATTTATACATATATTTATTAGAGGCAAAAAACTCCATTTAATGCATTAGTTAGGGTTGTTCCACAGCGACAAAAGTGAGGAAATTTGCTGTTAGGGTTGAAAACCCTAACTCCGAATTCACCCCCCCCAGCACCACACACACACAGACACACACACACATTCAAGTATGGGGGAGGACCAAGTCAACACAACCAATGACAGACATCCAGCAGCAGGTGACAGAAATAACAAACAATTGTCTAAATGTACTCGAGACATCCCCACCCACCTGACCAGGTACTGCATGCTCAGTGGAGATCAACAGCAAAACTGAGGCCATAGCCACCAAGACACATCCCTGATTGCAGCTGCACGCGATACCACACTTAGTAGTTGCAGTTGAAGCTGGTACGGAACCGCAAGTGGAAAGGGCAACAGTAACAGTAATGTAAGCACACAGGCTGGTTTTCCCCAAAACCTGCATTGAGAAAGACAGTGAGTACAAATAATGTATGCAAAATAATGAGTATCGGCGCAGAAAATGAGATCTTGGAATACTAAATACATTATATCTCAGGAACCGTATGACGTAGAAAAAAAAAATTAAAAGTCATATTATCTACAACTGTCCTGGCTAATTTGGCTCTTAGCCCCAGCAAGCTAAGAAATTTTCAGACGAAAGTCCATTATCTTGCACGTTTCCAAGAATCCCCAGGCCCTGAAAAGCGTAAGCGGTACGTAATGTTATCTATGGGAAAAAAGAAAAGTTTGGAGCACCATAACTTTGCCTCCCTGTAATGTTTTTTCACCAAACCACTGAAAGGCACATCTGTGGGCTTTTGGCTGTCTTCCTCAAATTTCAGGAAAAAGACCAAACCGTTATTTTGCAGGAGATCCAAAGGATTTCTGTTATGCGTTGGGCGCCGTAATGTTATCCTATCGGAAAAATTGTCAACTTTGGAGTGCCATAACTTTGCCGCCGTGTGATATTTTTTCACCAAACTACTGAAAGGCACATCTGTGGGCTGTTGGCTGTCTTCCCTCCAAATTTCAGGAAAAAAGACCAAACTGTTATTTTGCAGCAGGGTGCCAAAGGATTTCTGTAATGCGTCGGGCGCCGTAATGTTATCCGTCAAATTTGGAGTGCCGCAACTTTTCCGCCGTGTAATATTTTTTCAATACAACACTGAAAGGCACATCTGTGAGATGTCGGCTCCGTTCCCTTCAAATTTCAGCTCAAAACTCCCAACAGTTCTTTTGCAGCGCAGTGCCAAAGAATTGCTGTCATTTCCACAGACAGAAAACTGCCATGGCAATTTAAAAGCTTTCGCCAAAAATTTGCACACTTTAAACACAGTAATTTGAGAAAATACTTTTTCAGAAATTTGAAAAACATATTTCTGGGGTGTTTTACCACAAATAAAGACATGGCAAGCATCCTCAGGGCCCGACTAGGTGAATACAAAAAAATTAGGTTGCTAGAGGGTCCCAAATTTAAATGCCAACCATTTTTCTGATCACCAACTGAAAACAAAATGGCCCATTTGCGAAAGTAAAAATGCATTTGCGAAAGTGTTGAACTTTTTGTTAACTTTTCCCATTGACTTATAATAGGAAACTGTTTTTTGAATAACTTTTGAACCATTTAATATTTTTTCATGAAATCTTTGAAAGGCACATCGGGGATCCCGGCCGCACGTTCCCTGAAGATTTTGGGCCAGTCACGCAAACCATACGACCTGTAGGCACGACCACAGAATTCCAGTAAAGCGTAAACGCGTGCACAGATCACACTTAATAACTCCGCAGCTGTATAGCCGACCAGTACGAAACTTGGCAGATCCCAAGGCCTATGGTTCTTGATCATAAATTCCAAATTTCAGGCAAATCCATCAAACAGTTGCAAAGTTATTAAGGTGCAAAGTTTTGGGGTTTAACATAGAAATGGCTCCTCAACCCTAACTATGGTAGCACTACCGTGCTACCATAATATATATATATATATATATATATATATATATATATATATATATAAAGGGTCAACTTTTGCACCTTAATAACTTTGTCACCGTTCAACAGATTTGCCTGAAATTTGGTATGCTTAATTGGGCATGGTAGTTCTTGGGACCTGCCATGTTTTGTACCAGTTGGATATACGGCTGCGGAGCTATTAAGCGACAACTAATTGCGCAATTATGTTTTTTTGTGATTTCTTTGCTCTCACCTACAGGTCGCACGGTTTATGAGACCGGTGCAAAAACTTCAGGGAACATGCAGCCAGGGTCGCTGATTTGCTTGAAGATTTCGTGAAAAAATATTGAACAGTTCAAAAGTTATTCAAAAAAAACAAGTTCCCATTATAAGTCAAAGGGAAAAGTTAACAAAATATTCAACACTTTCACAAGTGCACTTTTTAGTGTCACAAATCTGCTATTTTTTTTCAGTTGATGATCAGATAAATGCTTGGCATTTAAATGTGGAACCCTCTTGGGACACAATTCTTTTTGTGTTCACCTAGTCAGACCCTGAGGATGCTAGCCATGTCTTTATTTTGGGGTAAAATACCCCAGAAATATGATTTTCAAATTTCTGGAACCAGTAGTATCGCAAAGTAATGTCGCAAGCATGGCTTTTTTGCAAAATTTTGCAAAAATTGCTGCAAATTGCGACACTACTTTTTCAGACTTGGCCAAAATGACAGGAAGTCTTTGCCACCCTGCTGCGGAAGAACAGTTTGGTCTTTTGAGCTGAAATTTGGAGGGAAGGCAGCCAACATCTCACAGATGTGCCTTTTGATGGTTTGGTGAAAAAATATTGCACGGCTGCCAAGTTATGGTACTCCAAAATTGATGTTTTTTCCCATAGACTAACATGGTGGCATCCACCGCTTCTTTTGGGGCTCGTATCTCGAAAACAGCGCGAGATACAGAATTTTTGTTGTGAATTGCATAGCCCTATGGGCTATGTAATAACAAAAACCTAGCCAGGAAAATCAAGATTTTTGTGAAATTTTAATTTTTTTCTATGTCGTGCGGTTGCTGAGATATTAGCAATTAAGTACTTCCAGTGCTCGTTTTAAGCGTTGATCCACATTACAATGCATACATTCTTTGTACACACTGTGTTTCTGTATGCACCTGTTTGGCAAAAACAGGTGATGCAGTTCCGTTACTGTTACAGTTACTGATTCCACTTGCGTTTATGTCCCCGTTTGCATTACCGTTCCTGTGTATGCCACCGTGTGCTTTAACCGTTGCATTGTCTTTCGTGCTTGCATTTTCGTTACTGTTATCATTTGCATTTCCACTACTGTTTCTGTTTGTGTTTTTGTTTGCGTCACCATGCGCATTACCATTTGCGTTTATGGCAGCCCTTTCATTTGCGTTTCCTTTTCTCTTTTGTTTGGTCGTCTTCCTTGCTGTTACTGTTACCATTTGCATTTGCAATTGCGTTACTGTGCCCATGCACATTAAGGCTTGCATTTCCATATGTGCTTGTGTTTTCTTTTGTGCTTCTGTTTTCTTTGCTGTTATTGTTGCTGTTAACGTTACCATTTGTGTTTACAATTGCGGTACTGTGCCGTTTGCGTTTCCATATGTGCTTCTGTTCCAGTTTCTGTTTCTCTTTCCTTTGGCATTATTCTTCATGTTAACTTTACCATTTGCATTTACAATTGTGGTACCGTGTCTGTGCGAGTTATGGTTTGCGTTTACATGTGTGCTTGAGTTCGCGTTTCCATTCCTGTTCCCTTTCGCGTTCTTTTTGCTGTGACACTTAACATTTCCATTTAAGATACCACGGCCATCACTGTTCACATTACCGGTTGTGTTTTCATACATGCTACAATGTCTGTTTGCGTCATTGTTCGCTTCGGCGTCACTTTACGCTTTCGTTTCTATTAACATTTCTTTTACCATTTACGTTTGTGTTACCATGTGCACCACTGTTTGCATTTCTGTTTGCATTGCTGTTCCTGTTACTATGTCACAAGACATCACGTGGTGGGAGCGTGGGGCCCAAAGGGCCCCGCACTCCCGCCACCACATTACATCCACTATTTCTCATCATCATTCTCAAAAAGATGGGAAATTAGAGGTAAAAAACTCCATTTAATGCATTAGTTAGGCTGTTCCCCAGTGACAAAAGCAAGGAAATTCAGTGTTAGGGTTGAAAGCCCCCTTGACCCCCAGCCCACCCCAACTGGCATCAGGGTGCGCATTGGGTTCGTCGGTCCTAACTCTCACCCCATTCTCCTATACCGCCCCGCTCAGCCAACAAGGGGTTGCTGGAGATTCCGAGGGTGTTTCTAAAATCTTCTGGGGCCCAGGCATTTATGTTCATGGCACCAACCCTCTGGAATTCTCTACCCCATTGGATTAGGGAGTGCATGTATGTGGGGGGCTTTAAACAAGCATTAAAGATGTATTTATGGAACAGGGCTTATGGTGTTGAGGATGACAGACTCTAACTGTATTGTATGTTTTTACTGTGATTGCAACATTGGTTTTAAATTATTTTAACTGTGTACTGTGCCTTGACATTTGAAAGTTGCGTTAAAAATAAAGTTTATTATTATTATTCTTTTTCTTCACACATGTGATGGGGTGAGAGTTAGGGCCGATGACCCCAATGTGCACCCGATGCCAGTTGGGGGGTGGGCTGGGTCCAGGGGGGGGCTTTCAACCCTAACACTGAATTTCCTCACTTTTTTCACTGTGGAACAACCCTAACTAATGCATTAAATGGATTTTTTTGACTCTAATATATGTATGTATATATATATATATATATAGTAACAACAAATTCAAAAAAACATATAAATTATGTGGATAGACTTTTTCTGCTGGAAGTTTTCTATGTTTCTAATTTGTTGCCATGGAAATTATTCTGATGCCATAAGGATAGACTTATGATTTCAGCATAAGAAAAGCAGAGGAAACAGATGATGTCTAAGGAGAAAAAACCAATACTATGTCACCGGAGCAAGTTGTCAGCTCCCCTTCATTTGCTTGTGAGAGCCAACTGTGCCATGGCCCTCCCCTGAGCTGCAGCAGTTGCCACAGCAAGTTGTCAGCTCCCCTTCATTTGGACGTGAGGGCCAGCTGTGCCATGGCCCTCCCCTGAGCTGCAGCAGTCATCGGAGCAAGTTGTCAGCTCCATTTCATTTGGTCGTGAGGGCCAGCTGTGCCACGGCCCTCCCCCAAGCTGCAACGGTTGCCGGAGCAAGTTGTCAGCTCCCCTTCATTTGGACATGAGGGACAGCTGTGCCACAGCCCTCCCCCGAGCTGCAGCAGTCACCGGAGCAAGTTGTCAGGCACAGCAGTGGGCGAAATGGACACATTTTCAAACCGGAGCACTTTGGCACCAAAATACAAACAGGATTTCTCCAACCGATATTGAACCAAATGTAACTCTGAACAGTTCTGCTGGTTGTAATTGCACTGCAGTCTGCCTAGAAATTGGTAGCAACAGCTGATTGTTTTACTTTACTTGAGTTAATTTTTACCACATATTCTGCAGTTGTAGCCCTCTTCCCTAATTCAATTTGTGACCTGCAATATGCTTTTAACCTCGCAGTACTGTATGACTGATTAACCGAGACCCCGTTTGTACAGCTACTGTGATTGCAAACCCTGCTTGTATTTAAAGTTTGTTTCTGCTTGTTTTTATGTTTCTCTGTGATACTCTGCTCCTTTTTTTCACTCTCCTACATTTATGCAAAGCTCCCCCTTCTGCTTCCTTAGCCCCCTGCCCCATTTTCTGCTCAGCCCCTCCCTCCACATACCTTATTTAATGCTCCTCTCTGTCTCCTTCTTCACAGCTCCCCTTCATTTGGTCGTGAGGTCCAGCTGTGCCACGACCCTCCCCCGAGCTGCAGTGGTCGCTCGAGCAAGTTGTGAGGTACGGCAGTGGGCAAAATGGACAAATTTTCAAACCAGAGCATTTTGGTCCTGCTGACGCTTCGTGCCGGCACCCCACCTCCCCCACCAACACCCTTGGTTGATTATCATACTTATAGTGGTGGCGGCGGTCATGTGTACATTTTAACTAATCAGCCCAGTTTTCCATTAGCTGATTATTGTAGCCCACCACTAGAGGCAGTACTCCTCCTCGTGAGCCCTCCCCCTTCGGAAATTATGACCAAGACCTGGATGGCAGGATTGGCAGCAATTTTATTCCTGGCTCTTCTGCTCTTGTCCCCCTGCATTGTTTCTGGTGATATTGCCAATCCTAAAAATATTTCACATCCTAGCCCCTACATCTCCACCCTCCCATACCTCTAACATTCAGACACCCCCTACTGCACTGCAGTTAAATTTATTTGCTAGCCCTACTGTCCTCCCACCCTCCTTTCACACTGGCTAAATTGCCCTAAAGGTTTAGGTACTAGCCTTCTCAACAACCCCAGGACAAACTCTGCACTCGAGTCAGAAACCCCTCCAGACATTTTCTAACAGCAGGGTCCTATTAACCATTCTGCTCCTGCTTGCCAGTGAAACCACACAATCATGATGCTGAATTCACTATCCCGGGCTACACCCTTATTCGTCAGGACCAACATGGCCCCAAAAGAGGGGGAGGCATTGCCATGTTTGTAAACTCTTCTCTGCAATTCACACCAATCCCACTGCCTAGACCCTCGCAATCCATTGACGCCATCTTAATCAAACTTTCCCTAGCCCACACCTGGCCCATTTTCATGGCTGGGTCCTATTGTCCTCCTGACACATCCTCACACTCCATTATAGAATACCTGAACAGCATCACATCACTGACCATGGGAGGAGAGTTGCACTGCCTTGGGGATTTCAACCATAACTGGCTCTACAGTAGCAGCTCCAGTTTGTGGCACCTGGTGGCCATGCTAAACCTAACCTAATTAATCATAGAGCCCACATGCCTAAATCATAAATCCTCTAACCACTCTCTCCTGAACTGGGCCCTTACATCGCATCCACATTGTATACTCATCTCTGGCCTACTACTTGACTCAAGTGATCATAACATGATTTACTCAATTAGAAAAATCCATCGCCCCAAAGCTATCCCACCCAGGACCATACTCACTAGATGCTACAAATCCCTGGACCTAGCATCCCTCCTAAGTGACTTGCCTAATCTGGACTGGTCTTTCATCCAAAGGGCTACCTCTGTTGACTCAGCCTGGGAGTACTTCAAATCAAGGTTTATAGCGATCTGGAATTCACACACCCCTGTTAAAAGGTCTTGTGTGAGGGGTACCCACTTGCCATGGATTTCCACATACATCATGACACTCCTCAAGGACAGGGACACAGCCTGGAAGGCCTTCAAGGTCTCTTGCTCTCCGTTGGCCAAACATAAATATTGTGCCCTTCGCAAGATCAGCAGGGCCAAGGCAAAATATTTCAGTGACACCTTCAAAGCTGACCTGAGCCAACCTTCAAAATTTTAGAAGGTGGTTAAATCCCTCTTTACTCCCCACTCACAACCCCCTTCCCCATCCCTCAACACCAGCAGCCACATGATTACTGACCCCTTAGATGTGGCCTCTCATTTCAATGCCTTCTTCACGGACTGCACCTCGTCCCTCTTGAGTGCCCCAACCCTCAAGCCACCCCAGCTTCTTTGCCTTCCCACCCCCTTAAAGCTCCCCCAGCAGGCCACCCTTTTGCATTCCGGCAGACTATCCCCGCTGAAGTTTACAAAGCTCTACTTACCCTTAACCCAGACAAGGGCAAATGTCCTACTGGCCTCAACTCCAAACTACTCTACCTGTCAGTCCTAGCCATCATCCCCCCCAGTGGCTCTCTACAACCTCTCTTTCTCACTTGCCAATGTCCCCACTGAGTGGAAACACTCTACAGCCATCCCGCTGCCAAAAGGAGGTGACCCCTCGTTACCCGTGAACTACTGCCCGATTTCTCTGCTTCCTATCCTGGCCAAAATCCAGGTAAAACTAGTTCTTTATCAACTCTCCTCCTATCTGGATTCCTCTTCCTTTTTCACACCCTACCAGTCTGGCTTCAGGAAGACCCACTCCACCACCATCTCCCTCCTAAGACTTACCGACTCCATACGCACTGGTATGGACAAGAGCCTAATCACCTCAACTAATTTTGTTGACCTGGATAAAGCTTTTGACACTGTCTCCCATACACTTCTGCTATTGAAACTCTTTCACACAGGGCTCTCAGACATGGTCACCCAGTGGTTCCAGTCATACCTGCTAAACTGCTCCCAAGCTGTCAGAATTGGCAATGCCACCTCTCATTCCCTTCCTGTCACTTCTGGGGTTCTGCAAGGTTCAGTCCTGGGCCCTCTCCTGTCTCCATCTTCCTCAACGACCTGCCTGCCACTTGTCCCAGCACATCAATTCATTTGTATGTGGACGATACAGTTTTGTACACATCTGGTGCCTCGACTGCTGGAGTAACAACCAGACTCCAACAGGACTTTAATGAAGTTCAGCACTGGTTTCGCTCAAACCAGCTTTTTCTCAATGCCAAGAAAACCTTCTCCATGAACTTCGGAACAAGGCAGAGACTTTCAAGGCAACCCCCAACCCCCTTTCCTCACCCTTGATGGGTCTGTGATTGAAAGTTGCTCCACTTTCAGGTACCTAAGGGTCTGGCTTGACCAGTACCTTAACTTCTCTGCACACATCGATGCTATCCACAAAAAACTCCACCCCAAGCTCGGTGCACTGTGCTGAAATCGTGGCTGCATTCCATTGCCAGCCAGACTGGCCATTGTACAGAGGATGATCCTCCCCATCTTTGACTATAGGGACATAGTCTATAGCACCGCTCCAAAGTCCACCCTGACCAGGCTCCTCTTCCACTCCTTCTGTCGCTTTGCTCTTGACTGTTCTCCTAATATACATCACTGTGTCCTTTACCAGAACCTAGACCTTCCCTCCTTGCAGGACCAGCGTCTATCCCATTGTGCAAGTCTCACGGCCAAATTCTGGTCACAGTCCCTCCCCTTGTATCATACCAGGGTCCTCTCGGCCCTCTTCCCCCAGGGCTATGCACTGAGGAATAAAGACTCTCGTCTACTGACCATCCCATGCATGACAACTTCCGCAGGCCAGTCAACTTTCAGATTCAACATGCCCAGCCTCTGGAACTCTCTCACATTGGACATCTGACATGCCACAACTGGAAGACACCTCAACTCTCTTCTCAAAACAAACTTCCACCCAACCTGCACCTGCACCCCTGGGAACTCACTGACCGGGAGTCCTCATTCTTGCCAAAGGTCACTGCTCCGTCTACCTACCTGACAATGTAATGCTCACAATAAAGTCTCCTGTCATATGACTTGTCTTCCTCTTATCATAAAAACTTGCCACCTCGTATGTATTACCTCTTGGAGCCATGGCTATGTACCTGCCTGTTGTGATTGTACTCTACCTTACTTATGTTTACTCAATGCTTATCATGTAAATTGATAATACTATGTATGTTGTAAGCACTCCTATTCTATGAAGCACATCATGTAATGGATCTTACTGTTTATTTTGTATGCTGTCCTACTTCCCCCTTCCCCCAGGGTGCATCTGGAATCGAGCAGTAGTCTGCTCAGCATGCCTCCCTGATTAAATGCCTAAATAAATAAATAAATAAATATGCTAGCAGTAAAGCCTGGAGACTGTAGGGTAACAAGCTATGAATCAGCTTCGTACATCCCACAGTCATGGGTTTGATTCCCACAACCTCCAATTGCATACTGTGAGACTCTGAGCAAGTCACTTAACCATCCCAGTGCTCCTAGGTCACCCCTGAAAACAAGCTCTTGTGCTAGTGGCCCTTACTTCATTACCAAAGAATATAAAAAATTTTCTTTAGCAATAAAGAATGGATCTTCTTAAAATGTACTTTTTGGGTGATTATAAGAAATTTATATTCTGCTGATACCAACAGTAATTAACTGTGGTTCAGGGCTCAGTGCTTATGTTGCATACTGTAGCCAAATACTTGTAGGTTGAGCTTGGATACAGAGGCCAGACCAATAAGTAGGAAAATGCTTGTAAGGTACCAGTAGTATGGAATGATTCATGCTTAGGTACTTGGCATACACATGAACAAGTTAGGATTATGGTACATATGAATTGGGTAGTATGCAAAGTGCTTAGATGCTCGAACTGATGAGTCACTTGTTATGAATTGATAGTTTCTTTGGCCTTTCTCTGTATCCCACCTGTAGGGAGGATGCTTAGTCCAGTATGTATGAGACCTCCCACGGTGGGATAGTAGTGCTGGAGAAGGAGGAGGAGTCGGGGAGGATGGTGGGGAGTGTGACTCACTCTAAGCAGGGTGGATGCGCAGCTGCAGATTTAAATAGGATGTGGGGGAGGAGCTCTTCCCCCATTTAACTATGGGCATAGCCGTAAATTTAAGTGTGGTTCAGAACTTAGTGCTTATGTTACATGCTGTAGTTGAATACTTGTAGGTTGAGCTTGGATGCAGAGGCCAGACCAGTAAGTAGGAAGATGCTTGTAAGGTACAAGTAGTATGGAATGATTGATGCTTAGGTACTTGGCATAGACATGAACAAGTCAGGATTATGGTACATATGAATTGGTTAGTATGCAAAGTGCTTAGAAGCTCGAACTGATGAGTCACTTGTTATGATTTGATAGTTTCTTTGGCCATTCTCTGTATCCCACCTGTAGGGAGGATTCTTAGTCCAGTGTGTATGAGACCCCCAAAAAATAAAGATATCCACGAGTGTTCTGTATCTGACTGTTGAAGAAGTCTAGTAGGCTGACATCCCCAGGAAATGAGTAGCAGTATGATCACCTCCTCCAACTCCGGAGAGTGTGACCAGTAGCACGCAGGAAAGGAAAAAAAAACCTTTGGGGGAAAACTATGAGGACCCTTGGCTACTGACCTGCCCATCCTTCTGGGCATACTAAAGGAGAGCAATCCTAATATTTAAATTGGTTAATCTGAACCCCAGAGTTGCAGAACCCAATCTATAGAAACGGAGAACTGAAGACATATTGAATCATGACATGTCAGGTGAATAGAGCAAGCATCCATCTAGTAAACTCCAAGTTCGAGAATCCATGAGCAGGCTGGATTGAAGTAGAGTGTATCCATGGTTGATATGAATATGAAGCGATGACTAGCAGGCAGTGAAGCACTCCAGCAGGTGAGGATGACTGCATAGAGGAGATCCAGGAAGCAAGGCTCAGCATCCATGTCCGAAAGGAGGATCGTTAGGTCAAGTTCTGCATGGCAAGATTAGCAAACTAAGGCCATGGCAATGAAGCATAGAAACTGGCATATGCTGCATGATTGGGATGATGTAGCAGAAGGAACCTCCAACCTGGAGAGGGGAAGCAAGTATTGAAGTAGGTAGAGATTGTGGTGGATAGGTAGACATAGGTCAGACGTATTTCTAGCTCTCGGGGAGCGCAGATTGAAAGGGTGAGTTAGTCATGATGACCTCTAGACCCTGTAAGGGTGAAGCAGGTAAAAAGAGCAGCAGGGTAAGGAGTGGACCTGTACATAGGTCAGTAGTTGTAGTAGTAGTAGTTGTAGTAGTAGTAGTAGTAGTAAGAAAACGTAGCAAAGAATGCATCCACATTGTGAAGCCAGAATGGTACAGTAACTAGAATTGACTTGGTGAACAGTCTGACGGGTCCTGAATAGTCGAGTTAATGAATCATAAACGGTGATAGCTGAAGAGGCTGAGGTGAATGAAGTAGCGTTGTCACGGACCAAGAAGCCGTGGTGCATGAATCATGATGTAAAGTCTTCTGGATAAGCTCAATCAAGTCCTAGTAGGAGTATAGCAGTAGTAACTCGTGTGAGTGAAGCGGCAAGACAGAAGCATCCAAGAACAGATGATGAATGGCTAAACAAATCCAGATGAGAGTCAGTAGTAAACAGGAGCTCCTAGACTGGCAGACATGACTGCAGGTAGATGTATAGTGGAATATGTGAACCTTCAGGCCCAGAGCTGGGCGAGGCAAATGAAAGCAGAATTAGGTAAACCCCCCAGCTCAATGGGTGAGGCAGGTCATAGAAGCATATAGTGAAGTAATATAAGTTTAAAGGACCTCTGGGACTGCAGGGGCGCAGGTCTTTTGAAGATGATGCATGAACCTCTGGCCCAGTGAGGCAAGTTGCAGAGCAGTGGTAGATAAAGTAATAGTAGAGCTGAACTGCATGCAATGCAGATGCAGTAGAGAAGTAGTAAGGGATAGATTGCAAAAGCAATATGAATGGTAGCATGATGCTGAGCCAATTCTGACCAGTGTAGAAATATATAGTCTGAGGTATACATATGAGAGCAGGGATGAGTACTGTAGACTGACATGTCCTGATGATCGAGGATGGTAAAGTATACGAGAGAAAGGACTGACAATTCCTATATCGATATGCTTAAGTCATGGATGGTAACAATGAAGGAGAGGGTCAAGTGGGAGGCAGCAATGTGTAATAGGATCCAATGGACCATGGAACGTTGGAGTAGAAGTAAGTCGAGGTTATATTGAGATAGAAGTCTTCCAGATAGGGCTCAGCTAAGTGCCCAGATAGGAGTGAATAGTAGTAATCCAGTAACTGACGTGGCAAGGCAAAGCATCCTAATGGAATTGATATAGATGTCTACTAGTCCAGATGTAGATGAGAGGATCGATGGCAAATGTCTAGCTAGTCCTGATGTAGATCCAAAGTGAGGCGAGGCTCCTTGAGGGTTAGCAGAAAAGGCAGGCAGGCATAGGCAACACAGAATACACAAACTTTCAGGCCCCAGTGCTGGCCGAGACAGGTGTATAGTAAATGTAGTCGAACTTCCAGGCTCCAATAATGGGGAGACAGGCGTAGATAGAATTAGCAGATCCTCGAATGCCCCCATGAGGAGAGAAGTGGCCTTACAAGCACAGGTAGAGTCACAGAAATTGAAGCATCCTGATAGAAACATCCAGGGAAGTGAAAGGGAGCTAAGCCCAGATGAGGTGTAGGATGTGCGGTTGGACCATACGTAGGCCAGCCGATGGAAGTATGAAATGTAGGACGTGCGGCAGACCACACGTAGGTCAGCCGGTAAGTGAATAGAGGCAGCAAAGCCCCACAAGGCCAGTAAGCTCGGCTGGACCAAATATAGGCCCCTGAATGGCCGGCGGTACAGCCAGACCCCACGTAGGTTGGCAAATGCTGTACATCCATTTTTCCACAGTGTGTGGATTATCGCACTGGGGCGTTTTCATGTAAAATTAATAAAAAAAGAATTTACTACAATAAAAGTAATATTTGTATGCTTGGCATGTGGTTTGTGTTGCAAATTAAACAGGAGATGAAAATGTGTTGTGTTTGTGTCCTTAATTAAAAGAGTAGCGGATACTAAATGTGTGTTCATTTTATTGATGTAACCTATACTAAATATACCATTAGAGAATGAAAACAACAATTTATTCAGTATTTGAGGTAAGTATGAAATACTTTTGCTTGGTGGGGAGAGGTTAACTGTCTATTAGATTCAGAGTTGGATACAGAATCAACCCCACATTTAACTCTGCCAAACAAAATTCTGTGCACTCACCTCAAGAAAGTGCAGTTATGCTAGAACTCCTGATAAGCAGTATGGGATTACATTTTTTGAAGCTGCCGAAGGGTACTGATTTGAAAGTTTTTATCTGGTCTTTGTGAACTGGGTAAGGCCCACCCACTAGGCACAAGTGCCTGTTTTCAGAGATGACCTCAGAGCTTTGGGCCGGTCGAGTGACTTGCTCAGAATCACACAGACACAGTATGTAAGTGGAGGTTGTGAGAATCAAACCCATGTCTATAAGTTCTAAGCTTACTCATCACTCATTACTCTACCCTCCAGGCTATACTGCCAGCCTAAATAAAGGTTACAGTGGTAGAAGGTGGAAGTATGCTGTCATGTGCAAGTTAGAAAGCACAGGCCATGGCACTATGGAGCTGCTCAGAGGAACAGGAGGTCAGGGTCTGAACTATGATGGGGGTCAAGTGAGCTGCAGAAAAACAAACTCAGCTGCAACACAAATTCATTCCATACTGAAAAGCAGTGGACCCTTCATATAACAGTTACGGCACTGTCCTGTCCTGTCCTGCCCTGTATGTTGTTTTAGTCTATGCAAGCATTTTCTGTGTTGCAATACAAAAAGGGGGGGTACCCTTGCACAAAACAGCATACCTATCCACAGTCATTTACAACTTATCTCAGAGTTTCAAATATTGTTAGCCAGAATTTGAAATGCTGCCAGAATATTTCATGTAAAGCATTCCAGTCTGTCAGGAAGAATGTCAGGGAGAACATAGATCGCTTGGAATATTATTTGTAAACAAAAATGACACATTTCGTTTTAAATGCCTATGAAAGCAAAGCCAAATATGTTGATGCTCATGTAGAACACCATTGTAGCTTGTTTTCCTAAATTAGAAATTAATATATTCTCAGAGAGGAGAAATGCCTTTAAACACTGAGAATAGTGTGTATAGTCGCAGTTAGATCCTTGGTTGTGAGCCTGTGACACAGGTGATCTCAGGGTCAAACGAGTGCCAGCCCAGCCATGGCACAAGATGTGGCCTGCAAAAATTAGGTTAAGCTCTGGCATCTGCCCCTTTCCAGCTGTCCTGTCATGTAGAGAGACAAGCCACTTTAGTAGGAACACGGTGCTGGTGCTGCACTCAGCTGGGCTGCAAGGGGTAAACCAAGTGAATAAACCAAACAAAGAAGTCCCTTTCTGGAGTATTAGAGCTGAAGATGCCCTCAGAGAACCCTCACCTGCCTCATCATCCCCCCAAAGCAACTAAAACTGACACAAAAACAAAGGGAATGCTAACCCCAAACAGTTGGGTCGGTCTCTGGTGGCTGGCGGTGTTCTTCCGCTGCTTCCTGCTTCCTTGCTCTCTTTCTGGGGGCTTGTATTAGTGCAGCTGTGGCAGCTTGTTGTTCCAGACTCAGAGTCTGGCTTCCTTCCTTCCTGGCACTGCGATTGGTGGCTTCAGGACTTTCAGTGCCGCGGTCCCACCTACAATATGGTACCAATGCTATGGCTCCCCCTCTGGGAAGCAGGCTGCTTTAATAGCCTGGCAGCAGACCTGAGGGAGTACCTGTCATACAGCACTGCAGCACTGGTGGGGCAGGGTGACCAGGCTATGATCCACTGTCTCTGTCTCACAACACCTCCCCTCCCAAGCCCCCTCATCATTACTACCATGACGGAAGTGTGGGGTGCCAGCAATTTAATTGGAGGAGATGAGGAGCCAGCCTGGGAGGATTAAACAAAGGGAATGGGCTGAGCACAGTGCAGTCGAGTGGTTTGGTGTTCTGATGCAGAAATAAAATGGTGAATGTGGGGCGGCAGTACAGGCAGACTGCAGTGCTCAGAATCCTGAATGTCACGAAAAATCCTATACACTTGAGAGGTATGGGCAGTACTGGGGAAGGATCAGCTTAAGCATTGAAACTTAACAAACAAAGAAAAGTCCCATAAAACACCTTGGAAGAGGTTTCAAGTTGCAAAAAAAGGCAGTACTGGGGAGGGCTCAATTAGCTTCTCAAGCCAGAGGAAAAAATAGTGCTCTTCAGCTGCCATACACACGCAGGCAATGTAGTAATGAGGCTTCAGTGGAGGACACTATTGTTAACACTCTTATCATGTTGTCCGGAAGGTAATTTATGCTGGGAGTTATTTTCTCAAAGCAAAACATCCGTAGGGCTATGCCCATTGCAGCCGTAAAAATGGAGAATAAGAACAGAAAAATTCTTGCAGCAGAAAGAGTTTCTGGCTTACTACCTCTCACATTTAGTCAGTTGCGTAGTATAGTAGTTGCCCTCAGGGGTAGGAAAAAATAAAAAGAAGGGAGATATTAGTACATTCGAGCTGTTCCATACTTCTGGAATCACAGGCACCAGTGTGTGTGTGTCGCTAACAGCATAATCCATCTCTATTCAGCTGCTCTGCAACAGAAACCAGTTGATTAAAATAAACCACTGGTAATTATAGCCTACATCTCATAACTATCCAACAGGATGCCACCTTATAGTTTACAAACTGTTAAAAGATGGAATTTTGCTCAGCCAAACCATAGAATCCTTTACCTAGTAAAAGTCCACTGCAATGCAGAGGCTTTTGTTCCAGAAACCAAATGACATTCAGCATGCTACTTTTTGCTAATTTTGGCGGACTTAGCTTTATAAACTGTGAAACAATTTCCATTTTTCTGCTATGTTTGATGTATTAGAAATAGGCTGCTATAATACAGTGTTATGTTTTAAACAGTCTGGTGTGCTTGCATTGGTTTTTTGACAAGGCTACTCTTTTTGGCCACTCTAGTTATTAAAAGGGTATGTGTTTCTGAGCCAATAGACCAAGTAAAAAAACACATTACAGTCCTATAAATGTTTTCAAGCTACTTATGACAGAACTACCAGATATTTTACTTAAGCATGTCTATTCTTGTTTGACAGCCATCTGTTGACCAGCCGAGAATTGCAGGCTAAGACTGTTTTAATCTCTGTATACTAACAGTCTTAGCCTACAATTCATGGCTGGCCAACAGACGACTGTCAAACAAGAATGATACTACTGCATATGTAAGAGGTGGAAAACAATGTCAACAGACACAACCATACATTAATTGAGGATTAATGTATGGCCAGCTGATGTAAGCTGACCAATTCTGCACAGCCCTTTCTCTTCCCCATGTTATAATATGCTGTAGCTGACAGTTGGACTAGGGAATGATCTCTGTCTCATTCTATTACAGAATTCAGAAATGGTAATGTTACTACATAGCAAAGCACAGTATGTAAAGCACTTTGCTTTTTAAGAGATCTTTATACAGTATGTTGCTTCAGCTCTTATTCGCTTGAATGAAATGAAGTAAAAAAAAATATTTATAATTTAATTTAGTATGTTTGTCCCTTCCCTAGCACAATCAAGCATAGCCTATTTAAAATATCTAGTTTGCATGTATATACCAAAATAAAAGCTCTGTTATGAGGCTGTAGCTATTATGATTTTTGTGCTTAAAAAGAAGTCATTCAAGCCTTCGAGTGGTGCAAAATGCAAGTAAGGGTGTGAATGAAATAATAATCCAATTATAAATCATTATGTTTTTACTTCACTTAATTCCTCAGGAATTGTACGTAGCTCAGGAAGGACAGCAGGACAGCAAATGAAAGATCAGAGCTTAAAAAATCTCTAACATGCACTGCAGCCTATTCAATTTCTCAATGTTACAGATCACCTCTGATGTCAGCTGCAGGTGATTCTATGATCTGTAGTTACAGAAAATGTTAGTGTGCAAGTCAACAGAATCAGCCTGATACAATCTATTTTACTGCAGTAAACAGTAAGTGAAAAAAAATGTTTTGGCACACAAATTGCAAATTAAGACTAACCCCCACTTGGGTGTGAGGCTCTTACTGCTGACTGTTCCCTGTTAAAGTGCTTTTGTTAATTTATAAGGCTCTGAGGATCTTCAAGATCTTCAGGATCTGTTTGCCAGCCACTTTGTAATAAGAACTGATATGAAGGGGTTGCATTCCATGGGAGAATGTTTGCTTGAGAACCCTAACTCTCTTTTAAAATCATCAGAGAACCAAGCATTTGGGGTGAATGCCCTGAAACTGTGGAGTACACTACCTATGAATACCCAGTTGGTCCCCTTGGCAGACTGCTTTAAAACATTTCTGAAGACACAGATATTGCATTTGCTGTTTCTGAACTGATTTGACTAACTGTGTCTTTTGTGGTACTAACAACAGAGATGGGCTAGATACCTAAAGATGAATATACTGTATAAGACATTTAAGCAATAATGCATGACATGGTGTGCTTCATGCAGGGATTATGGCTCACCTCGGATGGGTTGAAGCATGAGGCCAAAGCCCATCTATGCTGTTAGTACAGCAAAAACAACAATTGGCTAAATTAGCTCAGAAACTATGCCTTACTGTGATTATGAAATGGGTCCATGAGGATTAGTAAAGAAATAACTTTTGTAAAAAATTATTTTAAAATTTAAATAACTGAAAAAGGAGAAAACAACAGAAGTAGTCCTATTGAGCCAATTTAATTTTGCTGTTTGGCCAGTAGGTGGCAGATACTGCATTTTTTTAACACACAGGCAAGTAAGTGAACTGAGGTGTATTGATACAGCTGTGCTTGCTTAATAATGTAAACTGGTCAGTAAGGCCACAGATCTTATTCCAGTGCTGTTGTGCTGAGATATCAGCATAGGGTTCCAAACTCCTTAGTCAATGAGGGTTCTGGATTTTTTATACTCATTTCATAAATTGTATCATATGAACTTATTTGTGTTTTATTGCCTAGTTTAGATACATGATCTTCTTATTGTAAAGTGCCTTGAACATTTGGAAGACTATCTATCTCTCTATAGGGAGGGATGGATGAGATGGGAGGTGGTGCTAGAGGTGCAAGGTGCACCCATCTCTAACAAATGTCAATCCTTGTTGAAGGAAACCCCCTGAAATTCTACCAGGATGGGGTAGGGACCAGTAATCCTGGGAAGGGGCTCCAGTAGTTGTGCGTGTGCAAGGAAAGGATTGGAACCCCAAATTGAGAAGGAAAAGGCCTATGATACAGGGAGACTCAGTCTTCAGGAAGGATGCTGTATTCCATACTGGAAGTCAATAGGGAGGTCCACTGTTTTGCAGAAGCAACAGCAGATACCATTGAAAGTGCTGATAGGCACATCCACACAACAGGGATGGGGTTTGGAGGGCCTCCCTCAGCACTAGTGCCAGTAGTCAGAGCTGGCCAGGCAAGGGGGAAGGAAGGTAAAGACATGATAGGGCAAATAAGAAAAATAGTCACAAAGGGGAGCAGGACAGGGGTTAAAAGAAAGGAGATGAAAGCTGTGGTAGAAAACAGCAGGAGCAGGAGGCAGCCCAGAAACAAAAGGTCTCAAGAACACATATTTCAGGGAGACCAAACATCAGAGTATAAGTAGCAGGTACTGAGGGTGATGTGTGTTAATGCCAGCAGCCTGGGTACTTGTGACCTCCAGGCATTAATGGCCAAGGTACAACTGGACTTAGAGGCAGTGACAGATGTGGACAAAAAGCAGTATGAGTGGGACTAGAGGGTAACAAGGTATGCAATGCTCAGGAGGGCTAGTGAAAAGAGGAATATAGGCAGAGTAATATTATACATTAAGGATGGCATCATAACTGCAGAAATCCAGGAAGTAGGCCAGGTCAAGGGAACTGAAACAATATGGGTGCAAGTAATTGTGAGTGTATGTGTGTGTGTGTGTGTGGGGGAGGAGGGGATTAGTATTGGAGTGATGTGTAGATTTCTGGCACAAAAACGGTTTAAAAAAAGAGTTAGGAGAAGTGATCAGTGAGCTAGTAGGACTGGAATGGGTACTGATATAGGGGGATTTGAATTTGCTAGCTGTATCCCAATAGTAGCAAAAGCAAAAAGCCAGGCTGTCGTAGAAGAGATCCAAGAGGCATTTGAGCCAAAGATTTCTGAACCAGAGGTCATAAAACCCCTAAGGAAGGATCCAAACTGGACCTAATACTGACAAACAAGAACAGTGAGATGGGGTGGGTGAAGGAACCACTGGGTTCCAATGATCACAGAACCTTGTGGGTTGAGAACAAGGTAAAGGCCTATAGGATACACTCCAGGACTACTGTTCTGGACTTCAGAATGACACATTTTGAGTAGATAAGATGGGTGAATTTTCAAAATGAGATGACAGCTGTAGGGGCAGCCAGAAAATGTGATCAGATTGAAAAATAGTAGTGCAGGTGACAGGACTATGAGCAAAGATGGAAAGAAAGGGGAAGAGGGGGGAGAAAGTACTGTGGTTTTCCATAGGGTGAGGGTCAGCAGAGGCAGTGATGAACAAGATAGGTATTCTTAGATACACAATATGTCAGACAGCAGAGGACAAGAGGGCATATTAAGAAAAGAGGGCAGCAAACAGAGTAGTGAGACAGGCAAAGATGTAGGCAGAACTGAGCCTAGCAGAGGAGGTTAAGGAGGGTGACAAAGTATGTTTTTGATATATATGAAATCATAGCAAAACTAGGGAAGGAATGGCAAGCTAAAGAAGGGGGAGCGATGGGTTGAGGATGAGAATTGTAAGTGGAATTTCCCGAACGATTATTTCAGCTTAATGTTCACAGTTGAGGACAAGGTGCCTCTGCCAGACTGCAGCCAAAAAAAAAAAAAAGTTAGATAACTAGCAGGCACCAACATGGAGCCCATCATGGACAAAAGAATGCAAAAGGGCCTAAAGGCACTGGATGTTAATAAATCATTATAATATGGGTAGGGAATTTCCCATATTCTGACTGGCGGAGAGGGTTTGGAATCCAGTGTCATAAGAAGCGACAACCATTGGATTGGGAACCCTATCAGCAATCACTAAGCAGTTCAGAGAGAAATAAATGCTTTTTTGTGTTCTGATGAAGAATGTAAGGCAGACATTTTAGTGCAGTAAAAGCAGTGAAACACCCGAAAGCACCATAATCCATAAAATCACCGAAAATGCTTATCTAATATAATAATTAAACAACAATAAATAAAACGCACAAACATTGTCACATCAGCTACCAGTTTTTCTTAACTGCTGAATTTTTAAACCTTCTTAGTATTTTCAAATTGCAGGCTGTGAACCCCCAGGAAGCAAGTGAAAGTAGTCGTCATTTTTAAGTATGACTACCACCACAGCTTACCCACTGACCACCCACTATCACTGCCATCACTTTCAGGAGTGCTAGCTGGCCACAGTTCCTGTAACTACCGATCTCCACAGTCAAACAAATGATCCGTTCATTAATAGATAAACCATGCTTTTTTTTTTTTTACTTACAAAAATGGTTCAATGTTACAAAGCAGGCTAGTCCAGGTGAAGAAATAGCATTTTACTGGAACCATCCCAGCTGACATAGTCTTCATGAAGCAACAGCTAACAGTCCCTTCCCCTAAAAGGAAACATAGAGACAGATAAGGTATATAAGGGTGGGCCGGGGAAAGAAACAAGGAAGCAGAAAGTTTGTAAATAGCTCCCCCCAAAAAAGTACAAACAACACTGCTGCCAAACGTCCTACTACAACATCTCACTTGAAGCAGAAGCTGAAGCAGTAATGTGCAAGCTGACCTAGTTAACTCCTTCTCGATCGTGCGACAATCACCACACAATCATGAAGGTGTTAGAGCTTGTCAGCTCCCACATTCATGCAGCTGCTTTCATAAACCTGAAACTTTCTATCAGAAGCCGTAACATGGCAATGTATAAAATATACTACCCCAGTTTGTAGAATGAGATTTTTAAAGCAGAAATTCTCTTTTACCTATGCTGCTTGGCTAACAGCTACCTCTATGAAACCTAACACACTGGGTTCCATTTTTGTACGATTGGTTACTTTGTCGGTCAGCCCGCTTCAAGCTTTACACCTTGCTTTCTATTGGTGGTGGGGTCATTTCTCATATGTGTTATGTTGTTGTTTCAAACTTGTTACCCATTTTATTAGTGCATATGACATTCCAGGCTGTT
This sequence comes from Neoceratodus forsteri, assembly GCA_016271365.2. Taxonomy (NCBI): domain Eukaryota; kingdom Metazoa; phylum Chordata; order Ceratodontiformes; family Ceratodontidae; genus Neoceratodus; species Neoceratodus forsteri. The sequence continues at coordinate 708,459,217 of CM057455.1, forward strand.
GGTTGTTTAAGCAATAAACCACAACAGGGTGTGGCTTATGCTGGGATTTACCCACAACTGGTGTAGTTTGGCCACAAGGCCAGGGGCGTCATTTCAGCAAAATCATAGGGGTAGCAAGGTGGGGTGGGCATGATGTGGGTGGGGTCACGGTGTGGGTGGGGCCACGGTGTGGGCGGAGCCAGAGAGGGTGGCATTTGTCAATGTGACATAGAGCTAGTTACCAAGTAATTTAAAAATGGGTATGAATTGGATAGTAAAGTCTGAATATAAATCTGAAATGGGTCATTATCCAAACAGTGGCAAACACACTACGATCCTACGCTTACTTCCATAAATGCTCACAGTACTAGCGGTTCCCGTTCTTAGCCGTCTAAAAATTCTAACTTGTATTTTTTGAATCACCTCCTCAGTAGCCCTTCATAACAGCAACTTTCCTGTGTCGGACGGACTGCCCCATTGCTTCCAAAAAGACCCCGAACCAACATAAAACACTTAAAAAACAAAATATTCTCCAGTCTTGCAATAATTTTATGCACAGTAACCAGAAGCACGAGGTCACAGATGACAGCCCTTTAAAATTCCCGCTATAGGAAGATGCACGAAAAAACAACAAATCAAACTGCAAATCTTAATGCTCATGGGAAAAAAAAAAAAACACACACACAATTCAGTTCAGAGCCTCGACAAACGAGATAAAGAAAAACTAAGGGGGGGCATCACCACTACTATGCCTAGCAACAAGGAACTATTTCGCTTTGGTGGAACAATAAAATAACAAAAATGATGATTTAAAAGAGAAACAAACAGTATTTCTATATTTTTAGTCACCCAAAAATGTAAGCCATTGCGTAATAGCAATATACCCCTCCAGGAGTGGAGTACTGGTGGATTACCTCTTCTGGTGTGGTTGAAGTCACTCGGCTGCACCTCATGACCGAACCACACCAGCCATGGTAAATCCATCAGTATACCCACACCCTGGAGGGGTATATTGCTTTATTATACAATGTGGTAAATCGAATGAGCCAAATCCTGCAACCTGATTGGTTGGCTGGTACCTTTCCCAGCGTGGTAAATCCTCCAGTGTACCCACTGGAAAAAGTACCAGCCAATCTTCTATCATGCCAATCCGGTCGCTTTCATTTTGATCAAAATTGCAGCCATTTGTCCTGTCGCCGCTTATAAAACACCGCGGTAATATTAAAAAATTACATCCTCCTTCCAACCGCACGGACTTCAGTTACTTACAAAATATCTAAAAAATTAAATAAAACTACATTTGCCATTGTATAATATAAATTTATCCCTCCAGGGTGTGGGTATACTGGAGGACTTAACACAACTGGTGCAGTTCGGTCACTTGGCTGTGCCTCGTGACCGAATCACACCAGCTGTGGTAAATCCTCCAGCATACCCACACCTTGGAGGGATAAATTGCTTAATTAACATACTTGTACAACTTATCCATATATTGAACAAGGTTTAACACTGTTTAAAAAAAACATTTTTATTATAATAGTATATTCAGGTTATGTTAATGGTCATAATCCACTCTGGGCATGTAGGCACTCGGGCAATGCCTCGTGCCACATTATGCCCCTAGAGGGTGATTAACAGACCATTAACATAACCCCTGGGAGTGCCTTATTGCTTAAGTGTTGGACGTGGCTCTGTGGTCAGTACAACAAAGGGCTTCTCTCACTTGTCCAAACACGGCTGCTAACATCTGAAAGCATCATGACGTCATGGGACTTTTTTGTACAAGCAGTGTACAATTACAAATAAAAATGGTAATTGTGTCTGCATTCCTTTTCACATTGACGATTACATTGAGTAAGCTGTTGCACTGCTGCTGCCAAATGTTCAGAGCCCAGCCCAGTTTTTTTTTTAACCCCCCCCACTCCAAACACACTGACACACACACACACACACACACCTAAAGCTTAGTTGTCCTGCTTGCTCATTTCTTATCATTTAGGCAGATTTAGCTGAAGCAGGAAAAATGACTGTTGAACCCGTGGTTAGAGAAGAGTACAAAGAAACTTCAGGTTCAAATCCCACTACAACTCAACATCTAGCTTGGAGTGAACCCTTGAGCAGGTCCATTGGCCTCCTTATGCTGTAAATCTCTCCCAGATGTAAAACTGGGCAGAAAGGAGTGGGGGACCCCACTGTTGTTAAGATGTTTCATAGCTGGACTACTATCCTGGAGCCATGGGTGTAGGCAGGCATACGCCATGTACACCATGGTGCATACTTGTATTGAAGGGGGGCAGCATATAGGCCCTGAACAGCTTCCCTAGTCCATGGACACAACACAGAACCAGCAGAACCTTTCTGTATGTTTATATGTCAGCACCAGAAGGATTGGCCACTGCTACTGTCTGCAGCCCAGGGGCTATACAGCTTTACAGGGTCTGGGCTGGTATATTGGTGTCCCAAGGAACAATGCATGACATCTGCATATACCCATGCACGGGGGGGGGGGAGCAACCAGTATCGGGGAGTACAAACGTCGTGTTGATTGTGCCATACAGTGACACACACACAGTCCTTGTGTACATATGTATATTGTCTGGCTACACCCTGCCTGTAGCAATATACTGTACCACAAAGAACTAAGAAGATTCAGGTTGCGTGCAGCGTCAGCTGCTTGGTCCCCCACATCATTCCACAGCTCAGTCCAAACAAACACAAGTGAGAAAAAAATGCCCTAGCCTGCCAGCAGGCAGCTTCTTACCTTACCACCTTTGCTGGGCAATGCTGGCTGGCTGTGCTGACGGATGCTCTCCAACTCCTCTGCTACTGCAGCTTCTCCCCTCGCTCGCTCCTCCGTAGCGCCACCCAGCTCCAACAGAAGAAAACCGCTGTTTCTCTCTCCTCTGTCTCACCTCACCTGCCAGATGCCTAAATCCTTAGCACCCTCCCCACCTGTGTGCAAGTGTAGCGATCAGGAGCAAGGGCAAAGGATGGGGACTTCGGGACCATCAGGCCTCAACAGTAAAAGAGGAGTTCCGAATTGCTACTGTACTGAGCAGCTCACTTCTGAAGCCCCCTTCCTCCCCTAAGTCAGTGACTGGCCACCACACCACCCGGTGACCTGGAGAGTCTGTTGTAGGCCTCAGGCTCACTCAACCTGCCTTAGCTGCCTAACTAACCTCCTCCTTCCCGACCCGACCTTAATGGCAACCCCACCTGGCGGCACCACCTGCAGAGTGCTCCAATCGTCGCCTGCCTGGCCCACCACTCGCTCTCTTCTCTCCCCTCCCCAGCGTCACTCCTGCAGCACCAGAGTGCCTGGTGGTCTCCCGACTGGCTGACTGACTCCCCCTCCCAACCCAGTCCTGACCTGGATGCACGCTCTCTCTCCCGTCTCCCCGGCTGACACACTGCACTGCCGACTTTGCAACAAGTGGTCCCATCCCGACTTGCACTGCAGTTGTCTTCTGTTTTTGTCTCTGCCCGTCCGTGCCCGCTCTGCCGATGGATTGCGGTGCGGATGATCGGATCGCCCCGTGGCTGCCTGGATCAGCTGCTCTCGGTTTGAAGCTTCCTTCCTTGGCTTCAATACTGTACACCTACATGGTACACCTGCTGCCTAGCCCTTACTGTCTGCCTGCATGATGGACCCGGTCAAATCCCGCCGATTCCCCACGCACGCGCGTATCGCAGATTTGCACCTAAGTCAGTCCCCTCCCAGCCAATCACAGAAGCGCCAGCCCCAGCACAAGTGGCACTTGCCAATCCCAACCAATGATTTTCGGGGGGGGGAGGCAAACTAAGCTACAGAAAGTCAGCGCCATCCGATCAACTGTGCTAATTTACTGCCAGCACAGCAGACTGTCAGGCTCCCTGAAACCTCCAGTCCTCCTCACACAGCAGCACAAGTGTGCGCATGGCCACGGGGCATGTTACACCACCAAGCGGCAGCCGGCAAAGTGCATCCATTTTAAGCGGAGCCACGCCAAGGTGGTCCCAAGGGAGCCAGGGCAGACAGGGGTCGAAGCCTGTCATAGGGGTCGTGATTATTTTTAAGTCGCGAAGCACTCCTGGTGACCCCTAAATGACGCCCACAAGGCTGCAAGTCAAATAGCCAAACCAGGCCAGCCGTGGATAAATCCCAGCATAACCCACACCATGGAGTAGTTTATTGCGATTGTACTATGCCCACCCCCTTTTTTTGGAGGTAGAAATAAATAAATAAAAATGTTTTTTTCTTTTTTTGGTATTTTAATTTATTTTTATAGCATTTCTTACTCTGCTAGAAAAAAATTACTCCATGTTGCAAGTTCTGTTGCTAGGGCTGTGGTGTTGATGCCCACGTATTGTAATGCAGCTCCGTATTCAGACAGTTGTATGCTATCTTGTTTTCCATTTTTTTCTATTTTTCTTAAATAGAGGACTGCAAGCTGTGGGATACAGATTTAGTTTTCCGTTTTAGAGACAGCCTGTCAGTGACTAGCAACTGACTATGTGGTGTGACCGCTTACAGGCTGCTGTCCAACAGCGTGTGTTTCTGGGTTCTACTTCGAGGTCAGTACTCATTCATGGTGTCATGGGGGGAAGGGGGATTCTTTTCTGGCTTTTTCTTTTTTATTGCAATTTATTTTATTAAAAGCAGAGCAAGAGTGAGACTGCAGCTATGGGACACTAGAAACTGAGTGGAAAGGGACTGGGTGAGATGTGAGGTGGGTGTTGTCAGGCCAGTTACAGGGCATTTAAGTGTGTTGCCTCAAGTTCCTTTTTCAGTTTAGACAATGTGATTTAACATGGGTTCCAATGGGTTGTGGAGTTCATGTTAATGTTTGGGGGGGGGGGGTTGGAGTTATTTTGCACTAATGGACACAAGTATGGAGCCCTCATTCTTGTAATGGATACAAGTATGGAGCCCTCATTCTTGTACTACTATGACTGCCCTACTGGTAACCCCTGTTCTGTACTCCTGACACAGGATGGTGAAGGCATCGTGATGCAGGGAATGAGGAGGTACAGACTGAGGGTTTTTTTTTTTAAATAAAATACAAATGAGACCTTCTTTTTCTAGCTTGTACTTTCTGGGAAGCTCACTGGGAATAGATACAGCTGTTTGAAACTCACGCTGTACTGTAGCTGTTTAGCAGTGAGTAAGTATTGCGCTTTCCCCGCTTTAATATTCAGGGCAGTCAGAGTGATTTTAGTGGGGATCACAGATGCATATGACTGGCACCTTTGCCATGGGTTGTCATATGATTTACCATGGCAGAAAGGTGCCAGTCAGCCAAAGAGAATCGCAGATTCTAGGATCCCATTGTATAATATATGATAACTGCATGCCTAGGTGCGGAAGGACACTCGGCCTGTAGCCTTGTGCTTTACCACATGCCTAGGCATGTGGTTATCACATAACCAACACTCTGTCATGTCTTATTGTTTATTTAGACCCAGATGAGATATATCCAATGGTGTTGAAAAGATGGGAGCAGGTCCTGGCAGGACTCCTCGTGGATCTCTTTAGTTGCTCTTTAGTGAAAAGGGAAGTGCCATAGGATTGGAGGACAGTAAATGTGGTTGCCATACATGCAGGCAGCACCTCTTAGCAATAAACAGCTGTGACCACCCTTAGCCACTCCCTATTCCTGCCATCCAGCTGTTCCAGCTTACCCCTAATATTTCATGTTCTGACAATGCCATCTTAGACAGATCCAACCCTTTTTCCATCTTAGCCTCTATCCCCTCTTCTCCCATCCTCTTACCCCCCCACCCTCTTCCTCTGCACCTCCATGACCCTCCAGCCTGACTAGGGGAACTGTTTGAGGTCACTGCTGCTAGGGTTTTACTATTAATGGCCAGTGATTGCCCAACCCATGTATCAGAACAATTTTGCATTGCAATGTGTACTCAGGCACTTTATACTCATTCCTGCTCACTTATAATGTTACTGTCAGTGTTGTCATGCTTACCCCTTGCTAGGATGTATCTATGCCACTTAAGGTGCTGTAACCTTATTTACTCCTGCTCTGTCCCAACCTGATGTGCCCTGTCTTATCTTCCTGTTATGAAATTGCCTTGATTCTTGTATTTCATTTGTATTTCATTTGTATTTTTTACTGATGTCTCATTGTACTATTGACATGGAGCCTTTGTTAATAATTCTCTGACTCAAAGGTTTGAAATTTCAAGATTCTAATACACAAAATTGAGGGTCGAGAGAATTCAGGCCCTATTGGCCAGATGCTGCACACACCAGTACTGTTGGATGACAGGTACTTTATTTTAACTTCCAAATTCATGGTATACCTCAGTGCTCAGACAGACACCACTGGGGTGCCTGTTCCTGTCTCTCTGAGCACTGAAGTGTGCTATGAATTTAAAAGTTATAATAATGAAACTGCCCTCCAACAGCACTGGTGTGAGCACCATCTTTTCTATTTTCAACAGTTTCCAGACCACAGTTTGGATTTTATAGCACCACCTTTATCGGTTGTGAGTGAGCGCCTCCACTTTGCATTAGAAACTATAGACCAGTCAGTTTGACATCTGTGGTAGGGAATTATTAGAATCTATTATAAAGTGGAGGATAGTAGGATCCGTGGAGGCCAAATCCCTACAGGACTCCAGTCATCACATATTTGCCCATAGGAGGCTGTGACAGATGAACCTGATTGATTTCTTTAATTTGGAGACAAAGGCCATGGATAGGGGCCAGGCAGTAGACATAAAGTTCAGCAAAGCTTTAGACTCCATTGCACATGATAGGGTGGTAAAGACACTGAGTGACATGGGGGTAGGGGATAAGATGAAAAGGTAAGTAAGAAATTGGTTTGGCAGGATGATTCAAATAATAGCTCTAAATGAAGAGCCCTGGTGGGTGAAGGAAGTCACAAGTGTGGAGCCACTGGGATAGGACCAGTCCCTTTTATTATATTTGTATGTGACATAGGGGAGGGGGTCCAGGGTAAGATATGCCTCTACACAGGTGACAGTAAGATCTGTTGTTGAATGTACACTGAGGAGGAGATAAGGGCCACAAAGAAGAATCTGAAAAGACTGGAGAGGTGATCATGAGTGCAGCAGCAGAAATTTAGCACAAAAAGGTGCAAGGTAATGCACATAGAGGCCAAGAAGCTGAGAACACAGTACAGGATGGATGGGGTGGTAGTGGAGAGCACAGCTGAGGAAAGGGACCCAGGGTAATTATAATGGAGAACTAGAAATCATGGGCACAGTGTAATAGGGCTGCAGGAAAGGCAAATCAGATGCTGGGATGCATTGAGAGGGTATCAGCAGCTGTCTAAATACAGACACTGTATAGCTACATGGTTTAACCACAACTAGAATACTATGTGCCACTGCAGTGCAATGAAGGGCTACTAAAATAATACAGGAGCAACAAGAAAGGTCTTATGATGAGCACTTACTGTAGGAGATCTCTGTGTGTACAAACTCGATGACATAAGCATGAAGGGAGACATAACTGAGACATTCAAGTACCTCCACAGGATAAACAAGGTGGACAGCAGTCAGTTGTTTGGAATAAGTAGTAACACAGGCACTGGGGAAACTCCATGAAATTGTTTGGAGGGGTTCATAAAGTATGCCTGGAAGTACTTTTTTATGAAAGCATTGTGGGAGACTGGAGCAAACTTCCTGAAGTGGGCATCTGTGTAGAGACAGTAGGGGATGATCAAAAGATGTTGGGACAGCTGCATGTAATCCATGTGTGCATGAAGGCAGGTGTGGGAGAGAGGGGAAGACATGAGGATTGATGGGGCACAGTCTCATTATTAAGCTGGCTTGAGCAGACTTGATGGGCCGAAATACCTTAATCTACCAACATTTTCTTTGTTTCTATGCATGTACAGTATGCATGCACAGTAAACAGAACTTCTATGTATGTACTGTATGTTCAGTAAACTGAATTAAAAATTGTTTACTGCAGTAACTCGGCTGTAGCATTGCTTTGACTCCTGGCTGGCACCAGTGTATGTATAGGTACATATATATTGTATGTGTATGTACAGTACATGTATATTGGAGCTGGTCAGGATGCAAAGGAATGTCTTGAGTTGCTGCATGACAAACGGGATTGAAGAGCTAGTGTAGTACTTGGATTTAATAGTAACTTTCAGAATAGTCATCTATCAATACTTATATCTTGTTTTGACATTTCCTGCTGTATTAGACTTATTTATTCTTATTTTGTATAAAATTTTGTGCTGTTTTTGATTTTGTGTTTTAAATTTTGTTTAAAATTTGTGCGGTGCCCAGAGCCTCCGGGACTGGGCGTCTTTTAAATAAATTTTGCCTTGCCTTGCCTTGCCTATTTACAGTGTATCCCAATCCCCTCTCCCTCAGGACGCATCTGGAAATGAGCATTTCTACTCAGTGTGCCTTTCCTGGTGAAACATTTAAATAATAAATAATAAATATCTGAAGTATGTCTTCCATTTTGCAAATTAGTACATTTTCTACCTGGCAGTTCTAGGTATGTGTGATTTATGGAACATCACTCATCCTGAAAGGCTGACATTGTGAGTTCTAGTCTTTCATATCATCAGCATTGTGACCTCACTAACTATGACATCACTGGAAACATAAAGCACATTTACATGACCTCATCTGTGCCTTTGCAAGCACTGCAGAGGAGTTGCACTCGTGCAGATCAGGCTATATGAACAGCTAATGTAGCTATGTAGGTTGCTCCATTGTGGCCGGGGGGAGTGGTCTTTTAGTGGGTTTGTGTACCAGTGATGTTTTCTGCTAGCATGTAAACACGGTGCTCCACCTGCATCAGTAAAGCTCTGTGATACCCAGCACCACTCCCACTGCCAGAGATGAATATATCACTACCCATCAACAAGACAAACAAACATCTAGAAAACAGACAGCCTGTTATGAAAAGACAGGAACAATAGAACATAGCGACAATGAAATTAATAATTCCACTCCATCACCATATATATAAAATCCTGATTAACAAAACTGCAAGATCAAAAAGTATGTGTAAGTTCAAGCAGCAAAAGAACTAAGTGACAGCAGCTGATAAATATATGTGCCATAGAAACGTTCACACATAGTCTACACAAAGACAAGTGTCTGACAGAAAATGCTGCCTGGCCTTAACTAATTATTAGATACAAAAGCATGTACAACAATTCAGTTTATTTATTTTTTTTATATTTGTGTTCTTTTTCCCGCTTGGCACCCACCCAGCCCCAGTGCTTCTCCACCCTTCCCAGTTTTGTCACCCACCAACCCAGGAATTTACCTCACTCTATGTTTCCCCGTGGATGATCCCCCATGGGAAGGGCTGCCCTGGGGCCACCTACATGAATCGCAGACAGAGCTGAGCTTCCGTGAGGAGAGAGAGAGCCATGGTTGATGATCTGGAACCTGTGGCAGGGCACCAGATGGCATCTTGCATGGGAGAGGGCTTTTCATTTGTTTCTGCCCCATCCTTGAGCATCAGTGGAGTGATGCAGTCTGATACCTCGATGTCAGTGTGGTGACGCTCCTCTCTCTGATGCTGGTTCCATCCTATACTGCCACCTGTGGTTACCCAGGTAACAGTAGCACAGTGGAGACCAGAAACCTTCCCTGAAGAGGGGAGAGTCCACGGAATACTCAACCATCCTCCCCCAGCTGGCCCGCTCTAACCCAGGTCACAGGCATTGCAAGCCATAACATTACCACTGCACTGAGAGGCTGGCTCCAACAATTCAGTTCAATAAGATGCCAGTGTAAAATACAGCACATATGGCATGTCCACAAACCTTGTTGTCACTTGAGTAGGGCACCTCAGGCTAAGCAGTATACAGCAAGTAAAATTAGTAAAATTAAAGTAAAAAGATGTTGCAGAAATTATCAGGATTGAATATAGCCACAAAAAATATATCAATGTCCCGCAGTTATTCTGATCCTCACAACCTCCCTGGATTTTGGATGAAACAGTAGTTATTGAATTAGCCTGAAAAGACAAACCTATCAGAGAAGCCAGTATAGGTTAAACTCAGGTCAAAAAGAGGAAGAGAACCTACTTTATCAAGGGTGTACATTTTGATTCTTTTCCTGGCTATTATTCAGACGCTACATAAGTACTGTAGATCAGTAAACAATGCAGATTACCAAACAATAATCAGCATGTGGAGGAAGGTTATTTTCAAAGGCTTCCAAGAAAAGACCATGTAGTTTATGTGATGTCAGCTGCCTTGAAAGTTTGAAGAGTAAATAAACATTGTATTCTCAGATTTCAGAAACATCTTTAATGTGAGTTGGGAAAGAAGATCTGAGTGTCTGTTATTAACCCTTAGGCTGCCAACAGAATAAGAACACATAGGAATTCTGGACTGACATATCAGTCTGTGGCCCTGCAAGGGTTAAAAGTCAAATGGTTGGATCTAGGGGTTTACTTACTACCCTTAGTGGCATTTGTCTGCACATCAGGAACAAGAACAGTATATATATATATATATATATATATACGTATAATTTCTTTTTTAATTCAACCTGTATGGAAAAAAAAAACTTGTGCATTAAGACATTTGCTGTAAAATTTGTCGCAGATAAGAAGTTTTATTTTTTGCATCTGTTTTAGGTTTTAGAAATGCTGGTATGTTGCTGGTGTACCACTCGTATATTTTGATGGTTAATGTTCCCAAACTAAGTTTTATTTCGTTATGTACAAAAAATGGCCTGCACGGATCTCTTTTAAAACCTTTATGTTATTTTAAAACATAGACAAACTGGGTTGTTATCAGATTTTGATTCTGAGGGAATGCCTCCTGACAATCCACAAGTTCAAACTGAAATGGCAGCTAGAAAATGTGTAACAGCTGACTGAGAGCTTAGACTCAGAGAAAATGTTTCACACAGATATTTACATGTAGGCTGGCACTGGGCCACCAACACTGTCAAAAGGATCTAAACAAATATTACACATTGGGAGTTTTAAAACCCTTTTCTTTAACTGTACATTATATGTCAAGGTACAGGATTTTGGATTTGGCCTGTATACGGTGTTCCCTGTCACCCTGGTTTTTGTAATTTATGGGACATGTTGCTACAATATTTGTGAAGAGAGAAAAAAAGCCCAAAGCCAGTAAATCTAATCTGCCATTTAGTGTACAGAAGTTATTGAACTGGCTGCATCACTAGTGCTTCATCACAATTGGGGAGGAAGTGGCTAGTTGCATAAAGCTAGTGGAAAAAAGTTATGCCATTTCTGGACTACCCACTTCCTGGCCCCAGGAAAACTGCTATCAAAGACACAGGAAGTGCTGTCTGCTGTCCTACAATGGTGCACCAGTCTTCTTGTTTAAATGATGGTTGCCACCAGTGTAAGTAGAGGGGCACGTGACCAGTGAAGATTGAAGTGCAACTGTCAGGTATGTGTAAACCGTACCTATGGAAACAAAGACAATGACCGGATAAAGAGACCATTCATCATCCGAACTGCCCATAAAATCTTAACAGACCCAGGACCTATTTCCATACAAGGTTCTAACCTACACTATCCAACCTCGTGCTCCCTGTCCTGCCGCTACCACTAAGCCCTTCATTCTGTTCCATCCATGACTGAAATCATTGATAGCAGTACCCACCATATCAACTGGCAGATTGTTTCATGGCTCCACCACCCTTTCTGTAAAATAAAACTTTCACACTTTTCTCTTGAATCTTGATTCCTCCTCCCCCATCAGTTACCACTTGTACTTCTTTGCTCTTGATGCACCACTAATGCTAAATAGTTCCTTGCAGTTTACCTTGCCTATTCCTTTCAGGAACTTGAAGGTTTCTATCATGCCTCCCCTCTCTCATCTCCCTTCACTTGTCTGTCATCCAGTGAGTACATGTTCAGTTCCTTGAGCCAGTCCTTGTAGGACCTGCCTGCTGGCCCTGAATCATTTTGCTCACCCAAAATTGCACTGTCTCCAATCTGTCCTTATTACGGCAGTATCGTTATGTCACCATGCTGATGCATTGCTGTGAGTGGGGGACTGAGAACTATTTAACAGGACAGTGAGAGTGTGGTCTTCCATTTAATAATTTGGATGACTGCATGACTCATATTACTTTGCTGTTCTCTCCATTTACCACAGTGATATGTGTGTGTGTGTGTGTGTGCGTGTGTGTGTGTGTCTGCAACCCTGACTGCAGTATATAGCACTGTTTCTAGAGCCCCTTAAATAATTGTGCCTGTTAAAAGAGCTTAAGGCAGTAATGGCTGTAATTTCTATTGAAACACATTCATCCTGTTAAGGGCATGTCAGACAGATAGCTATGAAACAGCTAACTTTCATAAAAAATGAAAAGATTATTTCTTTTCAATGGCACTTCTTTTCCTGCACTCCAGTACAGCATTCCATTGTGTAGTAACATTCCAGTCTTTCCTTCAGCTTGATTTACCATTACAAGATTTTGCCTTTAAAGAGTTTGCTCCTATTATGTGCTTATAATTTTTTATTGCTGCATATTTACCTGATTCTGTGGTATATGTCTTGATTTCCGACAAAATGTATCTTTAAAACTAAGATATTTATAATAATTATATAGAAACATAAAAACATAGAATTTGACAGCAGATAAGGACCGCTTGGCCCACCCAGTCTGCCCATCTCCCTACCTAATAGATAAGCTGCAGATCTTAGTTAACAAACAGTCTACTTCCTCTTACCCCCAACCCCTAGAATTGCCTTATGTCTGCCCCATGCATTCTTGAATTCCCCAGCTGTTTTTGACTCCACAACCTCCTCAGAAAGGCCATTCCATAAATCCACAACCCTCTCTGTGGAAACATACTTAATCACATTACCTCTGGTCCATCCTCCTTCTATCTGCAAATTGTGCCCCCTTGTTCTTGCACACCTCTTTTTCTGAAAGATGCTACCCTCTTGGACTTTGTCGATTCCTCTGAGGTACTTGAAAGTTTCTATCATGTCCCCTCATCCCTCCTTTCCTCGAGGGTAAACATATTAAGCTCCTTTAGTCTCTCTTCATATGTCTTGTGGTGCAGACTCTGCACCATTTTAGTTGCCCTCCTCTGGACTGCCTCCATCCTGTTTATGTCCATGTGGAGATTGCGTCTCCAGAACTGCATGCAATACTCCAGATGGGGTCTCACCAGCTGTCTGTACAGAGGGATAACAACTTCTTGTTTTTTACTGGTGATGCCTCTCCCTATGCACCCCAGTATCCCCCAGCACTCCTTACTGCCCTCTCGCATTGCTTGACCACCTTTAGGTCATCTGATATGGCTACCCCGAGGTCCCTTTCCAGTTTTGTTGTTGTTAGTATCTCACCCCCATTGTGTACTCTTCCCCTGGGTTTTTGTTTCCCATGTGCATTACTTTGCAATTCTTAGCATTGAATCTAAGCTGCCATACATATGACCATTCTTCCAACCTTGCAAGTCCCTTCTCATCCTTTCCACCCCACCTTGTGTATCAACCTTGTTGCAGAGCTTTGAGTCATCTGCAAAGAGACATACTTTTCCTTCTAGTCCCTCTGCAATGTCACTTATAAAGACATTGAAGAGGACTGGTCCTAGAACTGAACCCTGCGGTACCCCACTAATAACCTCCCTATCTTCAGAGTGGACTCCATTTACTATTACCCTTTGTGTTCTGTTCTCCAGCCATTTTTTTTAACCCGGCTACCATCTTGGGACCCACTCCAAGGCTGCCTAATGTGTATATTAATCTTTTGTGTGGGACTGTGTCAAATGTCTTGCTAAAGTCTAGGTAGGCCATGTCCACAGCCCCTCCTGATCTACTGCTTTGGTCCCCCAGTCCAAGAAATCTATTAGATTCATCTGACATGACCTTCCTGCTGTGAATCCATGCTGCCTTGGGTCCTGCGCCCCTCTGGTCACCAGGAACTCAACAATTCTTTCCTTCAGAAGTGATTCCATCATTTTCCCTATCACTGAGGTCAAACTAACAGGTCTGTAGTTTCCTGCCTCTGCCCTTCTCCCACTTTTGTGAAGTGGAATGACATCTGTCCTCCTCCAGTCCTCAGGTACCACCCCATCCTCCCATGATTTGTTAAACAGGGTAGTCAGTGGTGTCACTAGTTCTACCCTTAGTTGTTTTAGAATTCTGGGATGAATCTCATCAGGCCCCATTGCTTTGTCCACCTTCAGTTTTAAGAGTTCTTTCAGAACTCTTTCTTCTGTGAATGGGCTGGTATCAACTCCCCTATCCAGAGTGTTTCTATTGTTTGGTTTAGGTACCTCCCCTTCTTCATTTGTGAATACTGAGCAAAAATATTTGTTTAGTATCTCTGTCTTTTCACAGTCACCCTCTACCCAACCACCCTCCCCTTTATTAAGCTCACTATCCCTCCCTTGGTCTTCTTTTGCTCCCTGATGTAACTATGCAAGGTTTTATCCCCCTTCTTAACTGAGTTGGCTATCTTTTCCTAGTTAATGAAGTTGTGTGCCTTTTCTGGAGTTTTATAGGTTTCAACTCCCCTCAAATTACATTGCAACACATTTGAGTCTTAACCTTTGATTATCCTGGTTGTTAATCTTCAACCTTCATTTAAATATATAGAAGCTGATGTTTTAATTTTTTGTTCAGTCCCATAAAGGCATTGTGTTTTTGCAGTTTCTTTTTTACAAATTCCTTGCCTCTTTCATTTAATTTTACTGTCCAATGTCCACTTCCACATTTACATTTTTTATTTCTATTTGATCAAGCTTCACAGCATGTAAGGCTAGCAACAGTGGCAGCTCCAGCTTCTGTTGGTTACCAGGGCACTGGCTGGGCACTACAGTTGGAAGCCAGGGCACCTATTGAAACCAGAATGGAAAGCATATGTTCATATTCATGAGTGCCTGCTTCTTGGAGTATTTGAACTAATGTTGAATGTTATGTTTCTAAAAATAAAAATGCAAATTCCATTTTATTTTTTACAGGGGATGGCCCTGCTTCTCCTGTTTTGGGAGTGGGGGTGCGGATGGCCTGGATTTTCTTTGCTTGGGATGGATAGCTTTGTTTCTCTTGGCTCAAGGAGGGAGGTAATGGTCCTGCCCCCTGCTTTCTCTAGCAAGAGAAGCAGGGCCACATGACCCAGAAGATAGGGCCACCCCCAAGCCAGGAGAAACAGGGAGGTACCCTTCCCCCAAGCCAAAAGAAGCAGGGCCATCCTCATCTCTCTAGGCCAGGAGAAGCAGAGTCTCTCCCACCCCACCAGAAAAAGCAATGCTATTTCTCCCCAGGGGCAGGAGAAGTAAAGCCAACCCCATCACCTGAACAAGAAGAAATGGCCATCCCACCCCTTTCCAGCAGATGTCCACCAACCAAAATGGTCCTCAATGGTTTGGCCACCTACAGTGGAAGACCAGGAGATAGAGGGCTATGCATTCTCTCTTTAGAGGCTCTCCCCTCCCCTGCCCACAGTACTGAGACATTTTCACATAAACCCAGACACTTACTTTAATGAAAAGACACAAGCAGTCAGAATCCTGTCTCTCTGGTTCTGCAGGCAGTTTCTTTCTTGGCTGTTTTTGCTGCTGGCTGGACTTTTACTTGAGGGTCTGACTCTGTGCTGCAGCTACTGCCTGTGCAGGGTGGCTAACTGATGCTGTTCTCTCCCATTACTGACCAGACTGTGCTCTAGTATTTTATGAAAAAAGCGCAACATAGTGCAGCTCTTTTAAGGTTAGCTATACTGCCAGGTTGGGAGGGGGGCTTCTGTGCTGCAGCTTGCAAGCAATGGCAATGTGGTTCTGATTTGGTGGGTACAGTTGGCTGGGTGACTCCTGATTCAGGCAGCTAGGCAGTCACCAGGAGCCAAACCGCAGTGTCACTTCCTGCCCCCAACAACTGGTGCCCAATTATGGGGTTGGATGGTAAACTAAAATGAAAGCAAGTAGCCATTTGCTGCTCAACCCTGTTGCCACCAAACTTCTCCAGTTCTGACACCAAGTGCCTAAACCTCGAGTCAGACAGTAAATGAAAAAAGTAAGCAAATAATGACAGCCAAACCCCGGTGCTGCCAACCCTCCAGTCTAGCACTAGGTGCCCAGCCCCCAGTCCAACAATAAATGAAAAAAGTAAGCAGACAATGGGAGCCTATCTCCAGTGATATTTTATAAAGAAATGTTAGTTGTTTTCTGCAGTAAACTTTTGCTGCATTGCTCCCTGCTATTCATTGTACTATTGCAGATTTGTACACTTGCCACTTGTACAACAAATAAAAAACAGTGTTATTCCATAGTCAGCAGTAAAACTTTAAACCGCTTAATAGAAAAGCATATGGGAATTCATAGGATGAATATTAAAAACAACAAAAGTTCTGTAGTGCAATGTATATCAGGGAGCAGTGCTATGCCAAATTGGGGCAAAAACATCTAACGCTTCACTCCAGAAGCAGTTTTATCAAAGTTAGTAACTTAATGCAGAAATGTCCTTATATTATCGGGTACTAGGTCTGAATAGCACATGTATGAACAGCGCTGTCAATAGCTGCACCTTCCATACAGCACTATGCAGAACAGTGGCAGGAACAAATGCCGTAAGTAAAGGCAATGCCACTGGTAGCAATCACAAAGTACACTGATGACTGCTACCAGTCAAAACACTTATTTTTGTGGGAGCTCTGCCCCCCACACCCCTTTAACTAAAGTAATCAACTCTGAGTTGGAGTTGGATTATGGGAGAAAAACAACATTTTGAATGCCAGAATTAGAATCCTGATCTCCACCACCATTGTGGCCAAGCAGCTCCGTGTCAGTCCTGTCTGTCACAGGAGCGGTTCATCCACCATTTTCAATTTCCCAGTCCTTGTCTTCACCCTAGTACTACAGACAGCGACCTGGGTAGAGCTTACTGCACAGCACTGTTTAATCCATGTCGCTGTCTGCGGTACGCCATTCGGACATTGCTGTTTTTTCCTTATGCTAAATTTGTAGCACTATTGTAACTGGTTATTACATTATCCACCACCAGTGATGCATCCTCAGGATATGAGGAGGCAGTTATAAAATTACGTCCGGCAATTAAGGTAATGAAAAGTATAATATCAGACCTGGTATAAACTACCCAAAAGGCATATTTTTGCAGTTAGTTAATGCATATAATTATACAAAAAGCTTTACACATAAACTACAATATCAGGAAATATAAACCATATAAAAATCAATTTTGTGGATGGTGGAGTGAGGCAATGAGGGTATAAAATTCACAGGTATTCATTTACATATCACTTCTCTTGAGACACATTTTCTTAAGGATTGTGGAACCAATGAACTCTGCAGTACACTTATTACAAATATCAGGAATCTATTCTAAAACATTAGATAAAAAGTAGGGCATTACTATATCAGATGCTTAGCTATAATGGATCTGTACCTTGGGGCTCACTATTGCCCAGGTGTGAATGATTGCTTTGAACTTGTGCACTTTCTGTAAGATTTCTATAGACAATCTTTATTTTCTGTATATAAAGATGGCAGGCATACTTTGCAATAGAAGTGTTTTTTTCCTTGTATTACAGTGGTAGTTATCTAAAAGTTGCCTACCTCGAGGTGCCACTGAGGTACCACTGAGGCATTCAAGTTACAATTTGCACTGACTGTAATGCGATTCTGCCTCATTCTGCCTCAGCATACCTAGAAATACTTTAGTACTGAGAAACTTCTAGGTATACCTTAGTACTGAGACTCTTTTCTACGGCTACCACTGTATGATTATGACTAAATGAACATCCAATATAATAATGTCCTGCTTTTTATTGTTTTTTTAGAATACATGCCTGATATTTGTATTTTGTATCACAGAGTTCATTGGATCCACAGTGCTAGAGAAAATGTCTCTCAAGAGAAGGAATATATATGGATGAACACCTAAACATTTTATATCTTCAGTGCATTACCCCAACATGTGCAAGATGGACTTCAATATAAATTTATATTTACTGATACTGTGGTTTATATGTAAAGTTTTTTTAAATACTTTTATCTACTAACCAGCTGTTGAAAATATGCCTTGTGGGTAGTTAATACCAGGTCCGATGTTATACTTTTCATTACCTTTATTGGCAGTTGTAACTTTATGAGCCTCCTTGTATCCTGAGAATGTGTCACATAATTATCTGACTTCTAATGTCTCTTTCCTATATGATACTGCATGTCATTTTACATGTAATATGACAAATTGTAAATAGAACCTTTAACAACAAAACAATTTGCTAATTCCTGATATCATGAACATTTATTCAAATGAATTTGCTGCCATATTGGCTCTGACTAGAGTTTGTTTTTCATCAGGGGAGGACTCCAAAATTAGGCACAATACTCCATGTGTGGCCTCACCAGTGTTCTGGGAAAGTTGTGCAAAAGCACAAGGATTTTGTTTCTGCTTTCAGAAGCAATGCATTAGGGAAAGCAGAGGGGGAGAGCCAGTAAAAAAGTGTGTGGTTTACCAGGGAGCAAGTCAAGCTGCAGGGACAGTGTGGTGATCATCTCAAGGGTTACACTCTGAGGGAGGGGTCACTGCCCCTTCTGCAAGATCTTTGTAGAGCACCATGCTCAGCTGGTAACAGTGAGGGAATAGATATCTCTCCTGTGGCCCACAGCCCACACTGCTATTGAAATAGAATTTGTCAGCAAAAAAGGCCAACTTGGCCCACTCAATCTGTCCAGATAGTCTATGCCTAGTCTGTCTCTGCAGACCCTAACTGGTATCCGGTGACCTTCCCTCCTCCCTGACTATTTACTAATATTCTCCTATGTCTATTCCATGTATTCTTGAAGCCCCCTACTGTTTGTGCTACCATCATTTCTGCTGGCAGTCTGTTCCAGGCATCCACCACTCTTTTGGTGAAGTAGTACTTCCTCATATCCTTCTTAAACTTCCCCCCTCCAGCATCATCACATGCCCTCTGTTCTGGTACTCATTCTCATTTGAAATAGGCTTCCTTTTGTGCACCCTGTTCACACCATGAGTTTCTTGTAAGCCTCTATCATGCCCCCATCACTCTTTTTGCTTCCAGGGCATACATGTTGACATCCCTCAATCTATCTTCATTGGGCTTTTAATGCAACCATGCAACCCCTGTACCTTTTTATTTGCTCTCCTCTGAACTGCCTCCATCTACCCTGTCTATGTGCTTTCTCAGTTGCAGACTCCAGAGCTGCACACAATACTCCAAGTGGGGTCTCACAAACAAGTGATACAGTGGCTACACCACCTCCCTCCTCCTGCTGGAGATACCTCTCCCTATACATTCCACACTGACCCTATCCACTGCTTTGTCACACTACCCCGCTACTTGAGGTCATGGGTTATGATGATGTCAAGGTCCCTTTCTGGCTTAGTGATGGTCTACCCCCACCCCCCCATCGTATCAGCTCCTGGGTTCCTATGCACTAGATGCATGAGTTTGCACTTTTGGCATTGATCCTAATTGCTATGCTCTTGAAAACTCCTCAAGTTTTCAAAAGTCCCTGTCATTTTGTTCAACCCTTCCTGAGTCTCCCCATTACAGATTTTGGTGTCGTCTGCATAAAGGCATACTTTCCCTGACAGTTTCTCTGCAATGTGACTTTATTTTTTTTTACTTTATCATTTTTATTGAGATTTTTAAATACAATAAATTTTACATAAACAATGCATTATATCCTAAAGCAATGGTACTTAAGATAGGTACAATACTTGGACAGTTGCAAACATTATGAATCACACAATGTCATAGTTCTGTGTGCAGTAACTAACAAATAACTGTATAAATTGTTCGAAAACGGGCCCCATGATTGGTTATGTTGAGGCAGTTTGGCAAGAGCCATATAACTTAGTTTTTCATTAGCTGCTAATGTTCCCATGTATGTTATCCATTAACTGAATGCAGGGGTCACTGAAGTACCCCATTAAGACAGCATTAGTCTTTTAAATCCTAAGACTGCTGCAATACTCCAAAACCGCTGTGATTTGGAAATACAAAATAATTTTGAACAGTCTCCTAGGATGAATAGCTGTTGAGGTGCAGGTAATGCTGCTCCTATTACTTTTCCACAAAAGGCTATCACTTGTTTCCACACAGATTTAACACGTGAACATTGCCGAAGAATGCGAGATAGTTAGGTGTCCTGTCACCCACATCTCCAACAGGTGCTACTTGCATTTGCATCTATTTTATTCATAAGTGCAGGAGTATAATAAGTATAATGGAGTATCTGAAAGTGAATCATTCTTCCATGAATTGCTGTACTGCATCTGAAGACTTATGTCTTCTGAAGAAATTGAAGAGGACCTGCCTCAGTATGGAGCCCTGTGACACCCCACTTGTTACTCTCCCCTCATTAGGGTGAGTGCCATTAACTACCACCCTCTATCACCTATCCAGTAACCAGTTGCTTACAATTCACCACTTTGGATCCCACCCTTAGACTGCTTAATTTCTTCGCCAGTCTCCTGTGTGTCTCAGTTTGCAAGGCTTTCCTAAAGTCCAGATGGGCCACTTCCACTGCCCTCCCATAATCTATTTCACCGGTCAATCAGTCAAAGAAATCTATCAGATTAATCTGGCATGACTTCCCTTTGTGAATCCATGCTACCTTTGGTCTTGTAGCCCACTGTATTCAACCCTCCCAAAGTTCCACTGGTCCCAGGGAGGTGGAGAGTGGTGGGGGGGAGGAGGAGGGAGTTGGGTGGTTGAGGCAGCCACAAGGAGGTCATTC
Source organism: Neoceratodus forsteri (assembly GCA_016271365.2). NCBI lineage: Eukaryota > Metazoa > Chordata > Ceratodontiformes > Ceratodontidae > Neoceratodus > Neoceratodus forsteri. The sequence continues at coordinate 708,479,876 of CM057455.1, forward strand.
AACCTTACATTATCCCAATGTCAAATCATTTTGCACCTCTGGAGGAGACTCAGACACCTGATTTCACCAAGGCTGACTCTGGGTCAGTTGAGGGGAAATAGGACTGACAACCTGGGGCACCCGGGGTAAGAGTAAGAGAAGGCAGCTAGGAGAGTCTTAGTGGTCAGTGATTCGATAATCAGGGGAGTAGAGGGGGTGAACGGTGGGGAGATCATGGTTCTAGAGGATTTCAGGTGGGCAGATATAGTCCTGCTTCATAAAAGTGTCAGCAAGAGGCTGACAACTATAGGCTGGACAACCTAACTTCAGTGGTGGGGAAGTTAATGGAGACTCCTCTAAAGAGATGACTAGTGGAGTATCTTGAATTAGTTTAGAAGGTTTAGGTTAGAAGACCTGAGGCAGCACAGATTCATGGTGGAGGTCATGTCAGAGGAACCTAAATAATTACTTTAACTGGGTGACTGTGGAAATAGATTAGGCTGGAGTAGTGGACGGGACCTACTAAGCCTTCAACACCAAACTGCAAAGGAGGCTCATATGGAAACTGGGCAGTTCAGGGGTGGGTCCCAAGGTGATAAACTGGGTACAAATTGGTTGATGGATACATGACAGAGGATGATGTTAAGCTGTACTCACTCTGGGGAGGGGAGAGTGATCAGTGGGATACCTCAGGGCTCAGTACTGGAACAGTCCTTTTCAATATCTTTATATAGTAAGTGACATTGCAGAAAAGCTTGAAGGTAAGGTATGCCTCTTTGCAGATGACATCAAAATCTGCAATAGGGTAGACACTCTAGAGGGGTGGAGAGAATGTGTAGAAACTTTGAAAAAACTTGAGGAGTGGTCAAGGCTATGGCAGCTGGGTTTCAGTGCAAAAAAGTACAAAATCTTGCACCTAGGGCACAGAAGCCCAGAGGTGGAATATAAAATGGGGTACAGGTATTGACAGTCACTGAACAGCATAGGGACCTTGCGGTAATAATATCTGATGACCTCAAGGTGGGAAGGCACTGTAGCAAGGTCATAGGTAGGGCCAGCAGAATGCTGGGGTGTATAGGGTGGAGTATCACCAGAGGTGGTGTTACCACTGTATAAACCATTGGTGAGACCCCACCTCAAGTATTGTGTCTGGATCTGGAGACCACATATCAGGGAAGACATAGACAGGAAGAAGCTGTCCAGAGGAGGGCAACTGAAATAGTGCGGGGGCTGCATCAAAAGCCTTATGATGACAGACTGAGAATCTTAATATGTACACCCTGGAAGAGAGAAGGGGGTATATGATAGAGACCTATAAATACCTCACAGGGGTGAATAAGGTACAGGAGTGGAGTACAGTATTCTTCAGAGAAGAAGGTACTTGAGAACAAGGGAGTAAACAATGAAATGGAAAGGGGAAAATTTAGGAGGGATGTGAGAAAGTACTTCTTCACTAAAAGAATGGTGGATGCCTCTGACAGTCTTCCAGCAAAGGTGGTGGGGATGAAAACAGTGGCATGCATCAAACATACATGGGACAGGCACAAAGGAATCCTGGTAGGAAAGCAAAGGGTGGGGAGGTAGCCAGAGATCAGGAAGGATCTAAGGTGAAACTATAGGCAGGGAAAAATAGGCACACTAGGTGGGTCAAGCAGTCTTTATCTGCTGACAAATTCAATGTTTCTGTTTCTCTGGAGGAGGGATGGAGGCTAGTTTAGTACTTTTCCAGAGCATTAGACATCCAGGAGATAGAATAAGGAGGATAGCAGAGAGGGAGAGGATGCTGGACACTTGAGTAGAGATGGGTGAAGTCAGGAAACTTTGCTCCATGAATTAATCCTCAAATATAGTGCAATTTGTGGATTAATTTGTGGCTACGAATTGCAAAGGTTCACTCGTGAAGTGTGTAATTTGGATCCATGACAATCAGTCGACAAATTTGTTGTTGACTGACATTACATCAACACCTTTATGTCAATCACAATTGTCGTTGCCATAAAGCCAGTCACTTGATACTGTGTTTTATTCGTGGCCCTTCGTACCTGAACCCCCCCCCATGTGAGGGGGTTTGCCCCTTGCACCCCTTGTAACTAAAATAATCAACTCTGAGCTGGAGTTGATTCAGGGAAGGGGTGTAAGACCCCCGGAAAGCAGTGCTGGGATTCTGTGTCAACACTACAGCGACCTGTCTCTGTTGTCACTGTACTGTTGGTTGCTGTAAAATTGTCACCGTAGCATGGCATACCACATAATTCTCTCACCAATGGCAGAATTTCACCACGAAGAGTAGAATTTCACCATTCACAGACAAAATTCCACCATTCATGGGCGAAATTCCCCCATTTGCAGGATGTCAAAGGGACATAAGCTGAACTAGCTGATGTATACAAAGAATCCAAAGACAGCAACATCAACAAAACAAAGAAATGGAGAAAAAGTGTTAAAGGAACAGTATCTTATAATTACTCAAAACATATTAACCATATGACAAAAATCAACTACTTTCTATCTTAAAAGGACAGAATGCAAACCTAACAAGTTTTCATGTTGTTTTATAAATAAGGAGATAAATCCCATGAGTTATTTAGTCATTTTGGATACAATGCACCTAAAGTAAAGTTCAGTCTGTTCTCTCTTTGTAAAAGCATCCTCAGTCTATTACCCCCCTACCACCACCACCCACACACACACACTTTGATTATGCCTAATGTGGTCTATACACATAAATTTAAAGGTGTTCATTTGGCCATTATGAAACCTTGATCAATAGGGTATCCTGTGAATGGGGTGCAGGAAAGAAGGATCTGCAATGTGGGTGTCTTCAACAGTGTGCAACTCATGTGAGTGTTCAGAAATTTGGGGCGTGGTGTACTGTGCATGTCACTTCCCTGATACAGGGTGAGTTGAGGTAATATATATTTCTTAGGGGTGTGGGGGGCAGAGCCGACCACAGGGTCAAGGTGGACTGTGAAGGTCCATGTGGTATACACAGTGTGGGTAGGCTGCCAGTATTGACTGCTGTGTTTTTTTCTGGAGGCCTATTGACTACACTCTCATTTAATGTGTTGCAGTTGTTTTCGCCCTAACATTAGTGAACCGACTAATGGAACCCCCACAGATCTATCCGAACATCCACTTTGAATGGAATGAACATGCTCCTGGATATGTTCCTTCACAGTACAAATGGTTCTGCCTTAATGAAGAGAAGGAAATGTACACCACAAGGTATACAGTATTTCATAAACTGTGTCTGTCATGTTACGAACTGATGTACTTCATAACTGACTCTATTAGTGGGACTCATAAAAACAGAACCTTGAGCCATATATTAGCAAGTATTACAATTAACACACCTGTGGGATCCCAAGGGTCGAAGAAGTAAGCTGGAGGGAGCAGTATTCCTTTTGGATGCAAAATGGCTCTGGATTATGTGGCCTTTTCAATACACAACATAATGGGCATCTCCCTCTATGTCTTTTAGATCTTCATCTGCACTAAGTACATGCCAGCACCTTTTTAGAGTACCAGTGGTTTTGGTATCATACAGAATTAAGTTCTATGATGAATCTGACTTGTTCACTACCAGTAGTAATACTGATCTTACAGAAAGCAAATGACTATGATCTTTGGACAAGGTATACATGGAGGCTTCCTCCACCAGACAAGGATCATATCCTCAATTGATGTAATGAATTTTAAGATATTCAGCTTGTCGGAGGTAGGAAGCATTTTCAGAGAAATTTCTCCGAAGTCAGAGGACCCATCCCTTGAGAATATCATTCAATAAATGACATGGATGGCAACTATCAAATTTTAACAATGTGTTACCCGCTATTGGCTTTCTGTGTTTCTTAGTTTTAATATTCCAGACTAGACTGAGGATGCCTTTACAAAGAGAGATCAAACTGATCTTTACCTTGGATGCATTGTACCAAACTGCATTAAAAGACTCATGGGATTTATCTCTATATTTATAACACAACATGAAACTTGTTAGGTTTGCGTTCCTCATTTTTAGATGGAAAGTGGTTGATTTTGGTTCCATGTGATAAAGGTGACTGTGTAATAGCAATCACCATTTGCGCTAGTCTACATTGCCAAAAATGAATTTCAGTGATGTATACTGGCAGCGCACAGCAAAAGGGCACTAGACACTTGTATTTTTGTTTTTATGCAGGGGGCAGCACCTCCCTACTAAAGGATTCTCAACTCCAGTGGGGAGCATGTCGGTGGGGTGCAAAACAATGGGAAAAAAAATCCCAGACCGGTGCAAAAAACAAGTGGGCATCCAGAACCAAACCTATCACTGCCCCAACACTAGCCTGCCACCAACCCACCATGCCACACAGCCAGCTTTGCAGCCCACCGCTGCACTATGCCCCACACACCCTCCCTCCCCTTGTGTCCATTGCATGGCGTGGTCCCCCCCCCACACCTGCATATATATAGTGACATCCTTTAGCTACAGTATATTTACCAAAGCCCCCATCAAGTCACCCTCCTGGCCCGGTAGCCCTGTATAAAAGTGCCATGATTGAGTCACCCATTTTAAAAGCGCTCAATCGCATATCACTTAATACATGGGATACTGTTGATTTTTACCATATGGTTTATATGTTTTGTGCCATTACATGATAAAGTTCCTGTAACACTTTTTCTACATTATATTTCTTTGTTTTTTTACAGGTGTTCTCTCTGTATCCTTGATGAATATGTCAGCTAGTTCAGCTTATGTTCTTTTGATTACTTATTCAAATGTAAAGATTTAATGTCAAATTAATATTCAAAAAAGTATTAGAGTGCTAGTAGTAGATTAAGTTAATCAACTTTTTTGGTCCTCTTTCTTGATCTTTAAGTTTTCTGATTTATTTATTTCACTGTTAAGCACTTTAGTATTTATTTATGACTTAATTGCTCTCCTAATATTTAATCACTTTGTTACTTTAAGATGCTCCCTATTGGTTCCACTGTGTTGGTTCAACACCTATGTGGTCAATCGACACTGCGGCGACACAACAATGCTGATGGCAACCATGCCGCATGGCAATTGTGCCCCCTGATTGCTGTCAGGGCACATTCTGGCTGTTTGCAGGGGGCTTTCCCCCACACCCCTACCCCTGGGGGCCTCGCCCCTGACACTCCCCCATAAATAACATAATCACCTCCAGGTCAGAGTTATAGGGGGAAGAGAGCAACACCCCTGGGGCAGCAACAATGGTGGGTGCTGCAAAATCCCGATCATCAGAATAACAGTTGGTCTGGTTGCAGCGCCCATATTGCCGTTACTGTAAGGGTTTTGCTACGCTGATGCACTCTCTATTTAAGAGATGGGAGCCTGTGTCACCCCTCCCTATGATGAAGAACCTGCAGGGGTTTGAAGCACTGAGGTTGTTTGTCAGCATTTCTGTTAGTCTGTGTGTTACACAATAAAGCCACTTTTTCTGCAAGAGCATTACTTGTATGTTTCCACTTTGTTTCTTCACACCATTCTGGTTTTTGGATTAGTAAGTTTTGGTGCAGCAGTTTTACCACTGAGCGCCAAGCATTTTGTGATTTATTTGAAACTGGTCTGAAGCAAATTGTTCAGTGTAGATAGCATCAAAGGTGTAACGGAAAGAAGGGGTTCTATTAAGGGGATCATTCTTGAGGCAATAAAGTCATGCATGAGAATTTTTACAAAACAAAACAAATACAAGAGAACAATATGTTTCCCGGAAAAGGTCAGAGAACCAATGAGGGCCAAGAAAAAGGGTTTCACCAGGTACAAGGAAAAGCAGAGGAAAGAGGAATGAGAAGAGTGCCAAATAAAACTATGGAAACAAAGAGGACAGCCTGGGAGACAAATTGGAGCTGCATATTGCAGAGGGGGTCATGAGTAGGGAAAAACATTTCTTCAGATATAGCAAAGAAAAAAGTAACAGGGAAAGGATATTGTTAGTCTACAAGTGAGGGGGGATGGCACTAGAGGAAAATGAACAAAAAGCATCCATCCTTAATGATTGCTTCTGCTCCATTTTCACAAGGAAAGACAGTGGGCTATTCCCTGAATGTGTCATCAAGGTGAATTTCAGGAGCATTCCTAAAATGAGTCAGCCTGTATTTACCAGAGAAAGGGTCCAGAAAGGGCTTGAACCCTTAAGGTAGACAAAGCCCCAGAGCCAGATTCAATACACTGAAGAGCACTCAGGCAATTGGCTGTAGAACTGGCTGAACCTGTAGTAGGGGTCTTCAGTACCTCAGTTCAGACAGGGGTAGTTCCAAAAAAGTGGAGGGTAGTGAAAGTAGTCCTGCTAAACAAGGGGAGATACAATAAATAATTGGGGAATTACAGACCTGTCCTCTGTAGTGGGCAAACTGATGCAGTTACTGATTAAAGAGGGCCTTGTGCACAACCTAGAGAGCAACAGCCTATAGGATAGCAAACAGCATCGGTCTGTGGCAGAGAAGTCTTGTTAGACCAACAAGAGAGTTTCTTTGACTGAATAACAAAGGTGATGGATAGGGCTATGCTGTGATTTACTCTGTTTCAATTTCAGCGAGGCTTTTGACTTGGTGCTACACAGAAGACTGCTGAAGAACCTGGAGGACCTGATCATGGCTACAGACATAGTTAGATGGGTAGGAAACTGACTGAAGGCGAGACAGCAGAGGTTGGTGGTAAATTGGGTCAAATTGGAAAAAGGGATGTCACAAGTGATGTGCTGCAGGGATCTGACCTGGGTCTTCTCCTTAATATATTCATCAGCGATATTGGAGAGGGCATCTGGTTCAAGTTGTTTCTCTTCACAGTTGACATGAAGCTCTGCAGTGGGGTAGATAACATCAAAGGGAGCAGGGAGATTCAAAGGGTATTGCAAAGGCTAGAGAGCTGGTCTAAGGTTTGGCAGGTGAAATTAAATACCAAAAAATCCAAGGTTATGCACCTAGAAGAAATTAAAAAAAAACAGAACAGTGTACTGGATGGGAGGGGTTAAACTGAGCGCTACAGCAGAGGAAAGGGAACTGGGGGTCATAACTCCATCAAGCAATCAAGCCAGGGTAACAAGGCCTATAATAAGGCTAATAGGATGCTGGGGTGTATAGGAAGGGGTACTAACAGCAGAAAAAGGAGGCACTGCTACCTCTACATAGGTCACTGGTGAAGCTGCACCTGGAATACTGTGCTCAGTTCTGAAGTCTTCACCTAGGGAAGGATAGGACAGGTTGGAGATGATGCAACACAGGGTGAAGATGACTCAAGGCCAGCAAGGCAGATCTTATGAAGATTGTCTAAAGGAACTGAACATGTACTCACTGGAGACCAGGCTTGGGGGGAGGGATATGATAAGAGACTTTTATGTTCCTATAGAGAATAAACAAGGTGAACTGTGGGGAACTATTTAGCAGGAGTAGAGTCAAGAAACCAAAATCACAAGAGGAAATCGGCAGAGGAAGGTTTAAGAGGGATGTGAGGAAATTCTATTTTACAGAAAAAGTGGTGGAACTGTGGAACATTCTGCCAGTGGAGGTGGTGGATGCCAAGATCATAAATGGTTTCAAGTATGGCTGGGAGAGAGTGAAGGGGTTTGGAGGTTGCTCAGGTCAGTAGCAGTAGGCAGGGGAGAAGTGGGCATGGACCACGAGGGATAAAACTCATTATGGACAACAGGTCCCAGGTCAGATAGGGAACTCTGGGCAGATAAGATGGACCTTTGGTCTTTTCTCTGCCATCATTGTTAATGTTTCTATATTTCTATGTCCGCCTTCCTTCTGCTGTTGGTACCCCTTGCAATGCACCCCAGCATCCTGTTTGCCTTACTGTAAGCCTTATTATACTGGCTTGATTGTTTAAGGGAGTCACTGATTATGACCCTTATGTCTCTTTTCTCACAGGTCCTATGCAGCCCCCCACCACCACCACCACCATTCAATACTCTGTACCAGGGTTTTTGTTCCCTATGTGCATCACCTTGCACTTTTGGGCATTGAATTTCAACTGCCAAACCTTTGACCACATCTCTTGCCTTTGCAAGTCTCTCTGCATCACTATAACCCCTACCTCTGTCTAACCTGACACAGAGCTTAATGTCATCTCAAAAGAAACACATCTTGCCCTGAATTCTTTTCACATTGTTACTGATGAACATATTGAAAAGGACTGGACCCAGGATCAATCTTTGTGGCACCCCATTGCTGGCCTCCTTCTCTTTTGATTTGACTCGATTAGCCACAACCCTCTTCTGTTTCCCTTCTGACCAGTTTCTCACCCATCTACCTGTGTACTTTGCTGCACCCAGATCCCCTAACATCTTCTGCAACTTCTGTGAGGCAACTTGTGACACATTTTACCAATCAGGCAACAGGACCTGTGATGTAACAATGAGAATCCACATGCTGATGATGCAATGGGAGGAATAGATCTATACATGTCAGCTTTCAGGTAAACAGATAAACACAGAATTTGTGGGTAGATAAAGACTGCTTAGCCCACCAAGTCTGCCCATTTTTCTCTACTTACAGTATCACCACAGACCCTACTTGATCTCCAGCTCATTCTCCCTCTTCCCATTCTTTTTCACTAATATTCCTTTAGGCATATCACATGCTTTCTTAAACCCCATCATTGTCCTTGCTCCCCCCCCCCACCTAGACTGGCAGGCTGTTCCAGGAATCCACTACTCTTTCTGTGAAGAAGTACTTCCACACATCTCTAATGAATATACCCTACCCCACCCCCACCCCCAGCTTCATAGCATGTCCCCTTGTTCTTGAGCACCTTTTCTCTGAAAATACAGTTACCCCTATGAGGTATTTAAAGGGACACTATCAACCCCCATAGTCCTCAAAGCAAGGTCCTTCTGTAACCCCTGTTACCGGGGTTACTAGAATCCTGTGTAAGACCTAGTGGTAGGCAGGGAAGGCAGCTTGTGAAACTCCAGTTAAATGGATTTCACACTGTCTCACTCTGTTCTCAGTCTCAGCTGAGACTGAGGGATGACATCACCATAGAACTCTCGCAGCTGCATGAGCCACACTGGAGTGCTGCAGTTGGAAGTTAGGATAGAATGTTGGGGATTTTTGAACAGAGTCAGTGTGCAGTCTTGGAGAGAGGAGCAGCACAGCAGTCTGTGTGCAGGCTCTCAGAGCCTTAAGCTCTGTTTTAGAGCTACTGTAAGGGAGGTGTGTGTTTCCACTGAAAGGGGAAAACATTAAGCTGATTGTGAAGTAGTGGAGACCGCTGTTACTGGTCCATGTGCCCCATCCCTGAGGGGATGGGGGTGAAAAGGTTTTCCTGTCTTCCAGGGGCAACCCTGCTGGTTCTGGCTAAGGAAGAAGCTGCCTTATTTCAAGTTGTGCTGCAGCACCAGAAGCTGTGGGAGAGAAATTCCTGTGAGGAATTGCCTGTGGGGCACCTGCAACCAAAGGGTGAGTTTGCTCTGACATAGGGCCTATGTTTTTCACCTGAACTGTTGGAACGTGGGGATTGGACTACTTAATTTGTAGGAGGTCTAGTGTAATAGACATTGCGGTTAATTCAAATAGGTTCAAGTCCAGCACAAAGAGTAAAGTAAAGTGGGGATTGGACTGCTTAACCAGTGGGAGGCCTAGAGCAATGGGCTAAGCCAAGTAGAAGTATGTTCAAGTCCAGCACAATGGGAAAGCAAGACAAGTAGAGGAAATGTGACATACATTTAGCCTTAATCTACATTGCCAAACTTTACAGAATGAGATGTTTAATGTCCAGAGAAATGGCCGGGTATGAATTGTGGAAGCGAGAGGTGGGAAACCCCCCCCATCAGTAGTAACCAAATTCACCTCTATGGATTTGCTCTGTGGCAACTTTACTTTCTCTCAGGTACTTGGCCAGTTCCTGAGGAAAGTACCCAGATGTGGGATTAAAAGGAGAACTCCCTGATAGAGCTGAGGTGCTCTTAGGTGGTTTAGGGAGACACCAGCAAAAGGTTTCCATGACATATGGAAGGTGTGTACCCAAAGCCGCGTGCAAGTCCGGGCTGTGTGCCCAGTGGGTTCAAAGCCTGAGGGCTGAAGCATTGAAGAAGTGTTCCTGATTTTTGTTAATCTGAATTACCAGAAGTGTAGCCCCGTGGGGGTCCATCTATGCTTTGTTTGTTCTGTTTGGATGTGAATAAAAGCCACATTTTAGAATCCCATTTCTGGTATTGGACATTGCAGTTATTGCTTCCTGTGTTCGGAATTGCTTGGGTGCCCCTGTGCAGAGTAGCCAAACCTAGCCTTTGTGCCAAGTAACCTATTCCTCCCCGAATCAAGTCCCCACCTAGTACTGCTGTCAGATTTAAACAGCATACCACCTGTCATTTGCAAAGAGACAGGGGGTGGGGGGGTTACACTTCTATAAGACAAATGTGCAAACACCAATTGAGATTGGCTTAGTCTTTGAAGAGAATGAGGATGAATTAATTGAATATCACCCAGTACAAATTCATGGATAAATTCATCCTTCTGTGTTAACGCTGCTTTTCTTGATAACTCTTGTCTTAGATCATTGTTTTGAAAATTCAATGGAGCTATTTGATATACTGTTTAGTAGTAATGGCTAAATACAGGCAATGCTTGGTTTTAGCTTAAAATAACTCTGTTTTGTTCAGATGGGAAGATTAAGCTTAGAGCACAACTACACTTAGACTACTTTTCTTTTTGTAATGGCCCAAGAGAATAATCTTAAATTACTAGTTATTACTTTAACATCCACCATAAAATTATAAAAAATATGTTTTGTGCTCCATTTAGTTGAAAAATGATATAGCAGATATGAAATGTTTCAGAAAGATTTACTATGATGTAATGTTTTGTATTCTGCCTTGGGTTCTCTGTGAATAGAAATTATACTTACAAGCAAAATGTCTTGTCCACTGCAAAAGTGGTTTCCTGTAGAATAGTGAACTGCTTCAAAAGGGGATGGAATAGGGTAAGAGGGAGAGTCAGGGGAGGGAGGGGCAGCTGCAGTATAAGGGTTGCTAGCTGCACACTCAAGCAGACTCAATAGACTATAAGGCCATTATCTGCTGGCAAATTCATATGTTCATATTGTTTACCACTTGGGCTATTCTCTCTTCAGCTTGAGCCTTCATGCTCCTTAGTGCTTTTCCTGCTTCCCTCTGTTTCCGCTGATACAACTCCCTATCTTCCTCCCTCTGTGTCTCGTTGTATCTGCTGAATGCTGTCCTTTTAGCCTTTATCTTTTCAGCCACCTCTTTCGAGAACCGTAGCTGTCTCTTTTTGCTTTTACTTTTGCTCACTTGCTTGATGCAGATGTTTGTTGCCTTCACTATGCCCCCTTTCAGCTTTACCTACTGTTCTTCCACTCTACCCAGGTCATCTCCCCCTGCCAGGTCATCCCTGAGGCATTCACCCAGTTTTATAAAATCTGCCCTTATGAAGTTCAGGACCCTCACCCTTGTGTGGTTTGATTCTGCAGCTGTCCTTATATTGAACCACACTGTATGGTGATCATTGGTTTCTAGATGACCTCCAGCCTTGATATCTACAGCACTGTCACTGTTACTGAGTACCAGATCAAGTGTTACCCCTTCATGAGTGAGTTCACTGACTAGTGGGCTGAAGAACACACCTTGGAGGGAGTCCAGGATGTCCCTGCTTCTAGTTAAAGCCACAGCTTAGAAGCTCCAATCTGCATCCAGAAGATTGCAGTCCCCCACCAGCAGCACTTCCCCTTTTTCTGCCATCTTGCCAGTGGCTTCCACCAGTACCTTATCTAACTCCTCCCCCTGTGATGGAGGTTTGTAGATCACACCAGTGCCAATAGTGGTACCATTCCCCTTATCCAAGGTGACCCACAGTACCTTTGTCCCCCTGTATTCTCTGTATTTCTGTTGCCTTTATGGTTTCCTTGTATAAAGCACCATGATCCCTCCTTTTCTTCCCACCCAGTCTTTTCTGAACAGACTATAGTCTGGTATGGCCATGTCCCAGTCATGACTTTCGGGCCTCTAGGTTCAGAACCGCATTTCCTTGACTTCTAGAATTCGTACAGAGGCCCTTCCAGATTTTGTTATCAGGCTGATTGTTGCCCTTCTTTTATTTTTTGCCTTCTCTCCTTCCCGTGTTTTGTTTATAATGTTCCCATTTCCATTCCCCTTCATTTTTACCAGCTTACTTCTGTTACTAATTTGCACCCTGAGGTATTTCTCTTCCGTCAGGTTCCCTCTACTTCCAACTGTATCCTGTGAGGGGGCAGTTCCTGCCTCCCCTATTTCTTCCACTACCTCTTCTCCTTTGGCAAGTTTTAATGTTCATCAAAGTAACATTGAAACTGTTCACTGAGGACTGCAATTCCCCTCCCAGATGGATGCTGGCCATCACCCCTTTAAAGGCCCTGTCCCTCCAGGTTGGACCCCTATCTGCAATGTAGCCAAACCCCTCTTCTCTGCACCATTTCTTCAACCATAAACTGAAGCTCCAGATGCAAATGAAGAGCTCCCTCTCTCCCTTCCTGCTGTAGACAGACAGGCAGTCTGCAAAAGTCACTGAATGTGCTACCCTCCTAAAACTACTGCCCAACTACCTGAACTCCCCCTGCACTATCCCAGACCTGTCCCTCGCCCTCATTAGTCCTCAGGTGGACAATGACATCAGGCTGTGCTTCTCTTTCTGCTACATTAACGATCCTCAGAGTCGGCTTCTCACCCCTCCGAGTTGTGGTGCCCCATAGGCACCTAAACTCACTCTGTCCCCTTCCTATTCCCAGAGATATCTACCTCACAATCGAGCCACCCCCACCAAACTAAATTAAATTAAATTAAATTAATTAAATTAAAGAACTAAGAGAGGTGGTGGCTGAACCTCTGGCTACCCTGTTTAGCCGATCACTGGAAACAGGGGAGGTACCCAAAGACTGGAGGACAGCAGATGTAGTCCCCTTATACAAAAGTGGGAACAAAGAGGAAGCAGGGAACTACAGACCAGTCAGCCTCACCTCGGTAGTGGGGAAGATCATGGAAGCACTACTGAAGGAGAGATTGGTGGAACATCTGGTTGTCAATGGACTCACAGGACCCAGGCAGCATGGTTTCACCAGGGGAGGTCATGTCAGACCAACCTCATTGAATTTTTTGACTGGGTGACTAGGGAGGTGGATCAGGGAGGGCAGTGGACATGGCCTATCTGGACTTCAGCAAGGCCTTTGACACTGTGCCACATAGAAGACTATTACACAAACTGGGGAATATGGGTGTGGGCAGGACAGTAGTGTGGTGGGTAGGTAACTAGCTGGGTGGCAGGACACAGAGGGTGGTGGTTAATGGCTGTCACTCCACAGAGGGAAGAGTGACCAGTGGGGTACCACAGGGATCAGTGCTGGGACCGGTCCTATTCAACATCTTCATCAGTGACATGGCGCAGGACCTAGAAGGCAGAATTTCACTGTTCGGCTGATGACACAAAGCTCTGTAACAGAGTAGACACACCCAGAGGGTGTAGACAGAATGAGAAGCGACCTGCAGAAACTTGAAGAATGGTCAGGGGTTTGGCAGTTGAAATTCAATGCAAAGAAGTGCAAGATAATGCATATGGGGCACCATAACCTGGCACAATGTATCAGTTGGGGGGTGAGGATAGCATGCACCAAGCAGGAAAAGGATCTTGGGGTTATCATCTCTGATGACCTCAAGGTAGGAAACAGTGTGACAAGGCAGCAGGTAAAGCAAATAGGATGCTGGGATGTATAGGCAGGGGCATTACCAGCAGGAAAAGGAGGTCATAATTCCGCTATACAAGACACTAGTGAGGCCCCACCTGAGTACAGTGTACAGTTCTGGAGACCATACCTACGTAAGGACACAGACAGGGTAGAGAAGGTTCAGAGGAGGGCAACAAAGATGGTGCATGGATTGCATCACAAGTCCTATGAAGACAGGTTGAAGGAACTGAACATGTACTCCTGGAGGAGAGGAGGGAGAGAGGGATATGATAGAGACATACAAGTATCTTACAGGGAGGAACAGGTGCAGGAAAACACTATTTTAAGCGAAAAGATGTTCCAGAACTAGAGGGCATGGGATGAAGTTGGAGGAGGACGATTCAGAGGAAACATGAGAAAGAATTTCTTCACAGAACGGGTGGTGGACAAGTGGAACACCCTGCCAGAGGAAGTGGTGGGGGCTGAAACAATCACGGGATTTAAGAATGCATGGGATAGACATAAAGGAATTCTGGAGGTCAGAGGTAAGGTACAACAGACTTCTAGGAAAACAAACTGAACTTACAAGCTCAAATGGGCAGACTGGGTGGGCCATAGGCCCTTATCTGCCGACACTGTCTATATATCTATGTATCTATGTACCAGAAGTTGCTTCCTGCTTGTCTGGGATTCTCTACCACCCTTCTTGTGATCTCTGCTACAGAAGACCCCCACATTATCCCCGATACCTACCACAGGTGCCTCCTCCCAGCAGCCCCACTCCTACACAGCAGTGTAGGAATTATATAGTGGTTCATTTTGAGGAATGTGCCTCTGACCCACCACCCTCACCCCACCCCTACCTTTCCAGAGCCCACCACAGTCCAGCTGCTCCTCCTCCTCCTCCTCCTAGGCACCCTCTGAAGTAATGGTGTCAGATTTGGTTTCCTCTGGGTGGAAGAAGAGGTTGCCCACATCCTGACCTACACAGCATGGAGTTTAGTAACCTCCTCCCTCAACCCAGAGTGCTGCATGCAGATGGGGAAGCACCCCTGTCTCCAGAAGATTTCTCTGAAAACTTCATCATGTCCAGCATTCTCTATTCTTACACATCCCTGTGTTATTTGGAAATACTTATGTACCCTTACCCCTGACAGGATGTTACTATTTTTCCCCTTTCATTGTTATTATGCCCCTTGTACCCCTATTGCCAGATTTGACTTGCCTTTTATCTTCCAGCTGTCCCTTTTGTACTGTATGTTTAAGCCCAAAAGGGTGTTTCTTATGTTTCTCCAATTGATGCTTGTTACGCCCATTACATAGAAACAAAGAAACATAGATATTGTCAGCAGATAAGGGCCTCCTAGCCCACCTAGTCTGCCCTATTTACCCTATCCGCTCCCTATCTACTGTCTGTTCTATCAGCTTGACCTGTTCTTTCTCTGTACTCCCCTCCCTTTTACTTCTAAGAACCCTCTGTGTCTATCCCATGCATTCTTGAACCCTGCAATTGTACGCTTACTCTAGATAGAGCGCTACTCCTATATTCCCTGTTTTGAGCTATTCTTTACCTTCTACCCACTCCTTATATACTTTTACCCCTGATAGGGTGTTTCTAGTTTTTTCCTGTTTTGTTGTTTGTGATTCCTCTTGAACACCTACTCTAGATGGGTGTTGTGGCACTGTGTCAGAACAGTGCCAACAATAATAGTGCGGTCAAGAACCACGCGGAAAAAATAGCACCAATTAGAACCCTGGTCTCCAATGCTGCTGGCTAATTTGCTCAATGACCCAGCCCTCCAGGACACAGGAGTAGCTCAGCCAGCCACCTGGATCCTGGTGCCATTGTGTCCCATAAGCACCATGGACAGTGACCAGGGGAGCACTTACTGAAAGCACTGTAAATCTTCTCTTGCTGTTCATGTTAGCTCTACAGGGACTAGCGCTTTCTTGACTGGTGCTGTTCCTGTAGCGCTATTCTAACCGGGTACCTGGTGTTGTACCTATTTCCTGTTTTGACCTACCCTTTATCTTTCACCCATCCAGGCAGTGATTGCAATAACTGGAGTAAACAGGTACCTTATCTTAGTCATCTGGAAAGAGTCACCCGCTTCCTGGCTTCTTCCTGCTGCTGCTTGCTGACTTGTAAGATGCCAGTCTTGCATCTGTTCCACTCCTTCACTGGGACACAAACGTGCCGGACACATTAGGAGTGCTCTCTTTTATCTTCCCAGTAGCACATTGCACATGCAGCACTTCCTGCCAAGCCCTTCCCTTTTCCTTTCCTTTCCCAAGCATTCCACTAGTCTTTTGGCTAAGAGCTCTAATGGCTTCCAGAACCTGACAGCCACAATAGCACCATATCTGACGTTAGGAATGTGGTGGCAGCATTTCAAAAGCCAACCATTGTGTGCATCTGTAGCTCTGCCCATAGTTCAAATACTGCTTTTCCCAATACACCCAATTCTATAAGGTAAAAAATAAAACAACTAATCAGCACATAGAAAAATACTTCAGAAAAAAGTAATAAGGGACTACATTTAAAAATCACTAAAATGTTCTGCCTGCAATATTTGTTGACACTACTAGCTCTTAACTACCACTGAAATGGGTTTATTCACTGCAGTACCTCTACTGCAGTATGCTGCAGTATTGTGCTGCATCCTGGCTGGCACCTTTGTCTGTCTGTGTGACTTTCTACAGACAGCAATCTCCCTTGTGTGATGTACTGACATGTAAAAGCTTACGGTTTCTGTGTTTCCTTTCCCCTTTATGTGTGACTTGCTGTGTTTGACATTAAAGTGTGATGCCTTAGTCAAGCATGCTGCCAATTATCATTCATAAGCATAATACAACCAAGCAGATGCTTAAATACAACTACAACAGAAACCCATCTTACATTTTTTAATATGACAAAAAAAAGCTTTTGTGTACTGCTTTCTTTTGGAGTTACCACTTTGTTTTCACCATGCTTACTTTTTACATAAATACCATCAGGGACACAGATACTGTATCTCACAGTTCCTCCAGCATCACAGCAGATGTGCTGCGCACAGACTCAATTACATATACATTTGCCTCCTTTGATTTTCATCCTGATCCTGTCTTCTTGAACTCATCTTTTATTGGTTATCCAAGCCTAGTCTGAACTGAAACTAAAGGGTGTCCCAAGGCTCCAAAATGCTTGTTTGATTTCAGACATATTAATTATTCCATACTAAACAGCTTTGAGAGCATAGCAAAATCCCTTGCTTTGTCTCCAAGCTAAAGCAGTTTAATCCTGCTAGAAATGCAGGTTTAACTTCAATTCTCCCCTGCTGACCATTGAGTAATCCTATTGAATCCAATCTACTATGTCAGAGAAAACAGGGTCAGCCTTGCATCAGACTCTGCATATGGGAGCCAAGTGCTCTGCTCTCGCCAGAGAGGAAAGGGTTACTGAGATGTAATAGATATTAAATGGAAACCTGTCTACCTTTCTAGTTATCTATCAGCCACAGGTGCAAATAGCTAACCCTGTATTACTGTATTTATTGTTTAGTATTCAGAACTTCCCTTATCAACTCTGCACTTTAAACTCAAGCCAATTCATTTTCTAAACAAACACTGTTATATTTGCCTTCCCTCTTCTTATAAGATAATTGGAATTTTTAGTAGTTACCTTAGTTCAGTGGGAGATGTCAAGAATGAGTGTGAAGAATGATTCATGTTTTAATGCCTTATTACTGTATATACTGCCACATGATCACTGAAACAGGCTGCCTGATGTATACACACTGTTTTGTCCCTGTTCAAGGACTCCCTAAGTGTTGACTAACTTTAATCTGTCTAGTTTGTACTCAGAACAGAAATTAATGTTCTGAACAAAGTGCCTCCAACTATGAAAAACTGTAGACTTGATGCATTTACAGTTTCCAGCTGCACAATGGCTTCACTAGGCAGGGTCAGAAAAACAAAAACCCACAAGTGAAGAATTGTGGTTGTTTATTTATAAATGATGCAGATTTCTTGATTGACTTTTTCTTGCTCAAGTTTACAACTTGAGTAAAAAAATCCTCTACATCTAGTTAAATGGACCAATAGGCTACTTCTGTAAGAATTCTTAGGAAGCACAAGTAAGGTTTGGTAGAGTTTAGTAGGATTAAAATGACGTTGAGAAGCAAATTATTTCAAAGATTGTAATGATATAGTCAGGCAAGTGGTATGTAGAATGATTGCAACAGCAAGGGGGCAGACTTGTCATCAGTGTGGATAGCAGAAGGACCAGTTACTTTGGCATTGCCTTCTGGTGTCAGTGTTTGTGGGAGGAGCTTAGGAATCGGTATACAGTACAGCATCAATGCTAAGATGAGAAGTTGGTGGACGAGGATGCCCAGAGGAGAGTTAAGGTGGAAGTGCTGGTCACTTTTGGGGAGGGAACATCATGTCACAGGTGCCCTTCTGCTGGGTACCCATGAGCATGGTTGAAGTGGCAGTTCAGTGCCCTATGTCAGGATACTAACTGGGGAAGGATCTTCACATCCCTGATGCCCTTCTGCTGGGTACCCATGATCTTGAGCTAAGGGGCATTTCAGTGCCCTATGTCAGGATGCTGGTTGGGGATTTTCCTGCAGTCATCACCAGTGCTAAATTCTGGGTGCAAGAGGATCCACATGCACTGGAGGAGTCAGCACACAAGGTGTTTCAATCAATCAATCAATCAATCAATCAAATTCTTTATTTATCCAGGCGAACACCATTGAGCAAGCTCATTTACAAGGTGAACCTGCATTACACAAGTCAAGTAACAATGCATTTGCATACAGACAAAGAGACAGTAGATGCAAGAGTACAACAGTACAGGTAGGCCTGCAATAGACAGGATAAGTAAAATACATTTGGGTTCAGGTAAAAGACATGTGCCAGGACATGGGCCAACTGGTTGCATGGGTTCCTACTGCAGGTGGGCCAACTTCAGAAAGCACAGGCCTTCCTCCCTCAATGTTTTAGGGTGGCATGAGGTCTAGACACTTTGCTTGAAAGGGAGTCTCCTTTTCCTCTCAACAGGCCTCAGGTGCTTGGGATGCACTCCAACTCAGGAGGTGGTGGGAGTCAAACCAGTCAGGCCCCAGTTTAGTGGCTAGTTTACAGTACCACAGAGAGGATAGAAACATAGAAATATAGTAGTTGACAGCAGATAAGGACCGCAAGGCCCTTCCAGTCTGCCCATTTCTTTTTCTTCCTTATGAATGTGTCATCGGCCTTTGTTCTGTCAATGGCCTATCTATTCATACTCATCTGTATTGCTCCCTTATGCCTATCCCATGCCTGTTTGAAGTCCTGCACTGCATTCATATCCACCACTTCCTAAGGTAGGCTGTTCCATCATCCACCACCCTTTCTGTGAAAAAGTACTTCCTCACATTACCCCTTAATCGGGCTGCCTTCTAATCTCATGCTGTGTCCTCTTGTCCTGCTATTTTTCTTATATTGAAACATGTTAAACTCTTTTACCTTGTTAATGCCCTTAAGGTGTTTGAATGTTTAGATCATATCACCTCTCTCTCCCTCCTTTGCTCTAGGGTATGTAACTGCTAGGTGGCGCAATCCCAAGGGCTACTACCCCTGCCTGCTCGGCTAGTAGCAGGTTGCGAGGCCTAGGTTCGGTGACAGGTGCCTGCACCCAAAGGTCAGGGTTGGTATTGATCAAGCTATCCAGGCCACAGCCCCCTGGGACACTGTGACCCCCCCACTCTTTTCCCACTAGTGGCCCACGCAATACACAATATTTACCTCCCCAATACCCCGATATGTTTTTACACATACACTTAGCACTTACCCCCAGGACTAGATTTTCCTGCTTGGCTCTGGGGACCCCCAGTAAAACATAGTTAGGCAGAACAAAAAGCAACAGTACAATGCCTTGAGCACAAACTGATGTCACAGTCTAAGTAAATTGCAGAAAAAAGGTTGATCTGATTTATTCAGGGGGTAGTAACACAAAAGGGGCACAATCAGGGTAATTAGTTTGACTACTCTATCATCTACTCTACAGTGTGGGCATTTAGAGTCCCTATGACAGTTACACTCTCTGGGTACCCAGGGGGATGAAAGATGGGCTAGCCAGGACCATTGCCCAGGGTAGGCCGGCGTTTCAGCTAGTTGGGACCCTGTGAAGTAGAGAAACAACATGCACCTTGCACCTGGGTAACAAAAACCCAGGGGAAGAGTACACAATGGGGGGTGAGATACTAACAACAACAAAAATGGAAAGGGACCTGGGGGTAGTCATATCAGATGACCTAAAGGTGGGCAAGCAATGTAAGAGGGCAGCAAGGAGGGCTGGCAGGATACTGGGATGCATAGGGAGAGGCATCACCAGTAGAAAACAGGAAGTTATTATCCTCTGTACAGACAGCTGGTCAGACTCCATCTGGAGTACTGCGTGCAGTTCTGGAGACCAATCTCGCAAAGACATAGACAGGATGGAAGCTGTCCAGAGGAGGGCACTAAAATGGTGCAGGGTCTGCACCAGAAGACATATGAAGAGAGACTTAAGGAGCTTAATATGTATAGCCTTGAGGAAAAGAGGAAGGGGGATAATAGAAAACTTTCAAGTACCTCAAGGGAATCAACAAAGTCCAAGAGGGTAGCATCTTTCAAAAAAAGAGGTGTGCAAGAACAAGGGGCACAATTTGAAGATAGAGGGGGTGGCTCAGAGGTAATTTAAGGAAGTATTTTTTTGCAGAGAGGGTTGTGGATGCATGGAACGGCCTTCTGGAGGAGGTTGTGGAGTCAAAAACAGTGGTGGAATTCAAGCATGCATGGGACAGTCATAAGGCAATTCTAGGGGGTGGGGGTAGGAAGAAGTAGGCTGCTGGTTAACTAGGATCTGCAGCTTATCCATTAGGTAGGGAAATGGGCAGACTGGGTGGGCCAAGCGGTCCTTATCTGCCATCAAATCCTATGTGTCTATGTTTCAGTTTCTCTCTCTGGGTTTCTCCAGACTTGGATTCAGTCCGAAAAGTATTCTTCCTCCCTCCCTCTCCACACAACAAGCCAAAAAGCAGGCCGATAACTAGGCCTTCGCACAGTTCTCCCACTCGAACTTCAACACACTTGCTCGGCTATAACAAGCAGTCCCTCTTCCTCAGCTCTCAGCTTTGATCTGGCTTGCCAGCAGGCAGTGCGAGGGTTTACTTTGGATCCAAAAGGTCCAGTTGATTGGTCCAGCTGTCAATCACAGTAAGAGCTCCCCCTTTTGGTGCAAAAGGCGCCAACCATCCAGATCTACAAATCCCACATTGGTAATTCACACAGTCCCACTCCAACAGGCTCCATTTTAGAGTCCTCATGTACGGGTTGGTCCAATTTCGGCAGTTTGGGACCAAAATGGTGGAGCTAACTGAACAGCCCTTGCTGCAAAGAAGGCAAGTTAGAAAAAACTACATTATCATTATCACTCTAAGCGATTTCCAGCAATTAGTGACATCTTTCAACAGGGCTCATCCTGCAGAATTAGCGATGGCAGAAACAGAGTGATTACTCAGCAGGCCGGGCGGCACTCAAGTAGGGAAACACTCAGACCCTCATTCAGATTAATTTTATATGCAATCAGGCAGCTTTTAAAGGGACAGTACACAGAGGCCTTGCAGACATTCACTGGCAATACATTTAAATGGCAATAATGCCGAACACCAAACGGGCAACGAGCAATTAGGCAAGCTCGTGGAAGACCTTTCAGGAACCCCCATTGATAAGGGGGTTACACCCTTCTTTGCCTGAAAAAACTTGGAGTCCGCATCAAGTAGGTACTATCACAGTAATTTAAATTACAATTCATACCATACATGTATACTATTTGCAGACTAGGCCTATTACTTCTAAGTTATTGATCAACATATTCTACCTTTACTTTACACACTCCTTGCATTTCGCAGTACAATATCCATTTTGATTCACATTATGAATATGTCACACAAGTAATTTGCACATTACTGTACTAAATTCAGGTAATAATTTCCTGTACACTGAACAAGGTGAGAGGAGGCCCTTCCCTATCAGCTAACCTGAAGCTAGACGGGGCCGGGGCACCATACCTAGAGGGCAGGACAATCAACCTGGAGTTGTTACTTAGGCTCAGTTTGGGCAGTGAGCTTTGAGAAACATAAACCCCTTTGTGGACCACATTGAGGGGCAAGTCTACTGGTCTCCCAAGGGAATCGTAACTGAAGCATACTATTGGTTTGACAGCTCGGCCAGTCTTCCTGAGGAAACAATCAGAGTCTCTGTACTTTCAACAACAACCTCGGGACGTTCATCACTTGAGAGGGGTGCATCTGCCTGGGCAGAAATGTCCAAAGTTGGAGCAGGGTCAGCTCCTTGCTCATTAGGCTCTGTTTCAGTCAGACTTTGTTCATTTTGACAACACTCTGGCACTGGAGGGGAATTATCATCGCATTCAAAATACTCTTCAGGTGCTGGCACATCACCAGAGGGACTCACATCATCCGCCCCTTCCCCAGGCAAATCATACAGTTCCACCATACATAGGGACTCAATGACATCAGACAGGACACTTTGCACTTCACTTTCAGGGAACACTGGCTCCAAAGACAAAACTGGGGGGCCAGGCAGTCCAGAAGGCTCAGCCTGACCCCCTAATTAATGATGGGTTACCTCGCAGCAACTGACTCAGTTCATAAGAGGGGCAATAAGCATAGTCACACTCACTCTCATCCGAAGTGGACTGACAGTCATTATCATTCTGGGCTTGTGGTGGGGAAAACCTTAAGTCTGTGACCACTTGGGTAGGTTGGCTCTGTCTTTGTTTGGCAGTAGGACGAGTCACTGGTCCAGTGGGAACAATCTCAGGGGGTTCAGCCTCAATCATGACTTGACCAATGGGCAGTAAATGGTTACCGTGCATGGTCTTGGCAGCTTTCAAATCATTCTCAGGCCGCACCTTGTACGCAGGTAAGTCATCCAAGTTGCCTACCACGATGTGGGGGAGATGGTGCCATCGGTCAGCAATTTTGTGTTTATCATGCAATCCTAGATTTCACAACAACACACAGTCTCCAGCTCCAAGCTCTTGGGCCTCACTTTTTTTATCATATCTTTCTTTATTGGCTAGGTTTCTCTTTGTGGCCATTGTCTGGGCTAGCTGGTATGCATGGTTCAATTGGGCTCTCAGTTTCTGCAGGTACTGTAGATAATTTTCAGCTCGGACCCCATCTGGAGAGATTCCAAAACAAACATCCACCAGCAATCGAGCCTCTCTCTCAAACATGAGGCGATAGGGAGAGTACCCGGTAGCATCATTTCTTGTACACTTATAGGCATGTACCAAGGTGCTAATCTGCTGGCTCCACTTGGGCTTGTCTTTCGGGTGGAGAGTGCCTAGCACGTCAAGCAAGGTGCAATTAAAGCTTTCTGGCTGTGGGTTCCCCTGTGGGTGATAAGGGGTGGTTCTTGACTTCCGCACTCCCCATAGGGTGAGCATCTCTTTAATTAAGTGACTGTCAAAGTCTCTACATTGATCGGAATGAATTCTCTGGGGGGCCCCATAGTGGACAAAGAAATTCTCTATTAGCACCTTGGCCAGAGTGGAGGCCTTTTGATCTTTGGTTGGGAAAGCTTGAGCATACCTTATAAAATGATCAGTGACTACCAGCACATTACTGATGTTCCGCTGGTCAGGCTCCAAACTCAAAAAGTCTATGCAAACTACTTCCATTGGTGCCCTGGTGGTTATATTGACAAGGGGGGGCAGCCCTCTAGGGCAGGGCCTTCCTCTGCAAGCAGCGACTGTGAGTCCATACATGATGCTCAACATTGGCCCCCAACTTAGGCCAGTAGAATCGAGACCGCACTAGGTTAAGGGTTCAATCGATACCAAGGTGGCCCATGTGGTTGTGCAGGGACCTCAGTACCAAGTCTCTGAAAGCGTTGGGCAAGACCAACTGTTGGTTGTCTGCTTGACCCCCCCCCCCCATCCACTGTCTCTCTGTACAGCAACCGATTAATTAGCTTCAACTTAGGACCTTCTTTGTACAATAACGTAGTTCGCACATCAGAGGAGCGCAACTTGGACACATCTTTCCCCTCATAGAGGGCTTCAAGTGCTGACTGGATCATAGGATCTTGGTATTGAGCCAGATGAATGCTGTCATTGTCAAACTGAGGCAGTGCACTAATGTCTAGTGCTGAAAAGTGACAGTAGGCAGCTGGTATGCAGGTATCAGAGGGGCCCAAGCAGTCTACTAAGCAGTCCACTGTGTCCATAGACATCTGTTCATCTTTATTTATTTATTTATTTATTGAACAGTTTCACCAGGTAGGGCACACTGAGCAAAAAGATGCTTGTCTCCCGGTGTGACCTGGAAGGGGGATACATGGGAGATAGCATACGCATTACATAGTGTTATACATAGGAGACCATGGTACATGGTACAGAGTGTACAGGGAATACATAACGTTGAGATTACATTAGGATCTTGGTACATTGCTACATACAGGTTTACAGAGTGCAGATACATATAGGGGGAGGTGGAATATCGTGCATAGAATACAGACATAGAGTGATACTGAGAATTTGTACTGCTGGTGACTAGGACTTGTTGTCTATGTAAAGGTTGAGAGCAGGGTGGGTAGGAAAGCTCAGGAATTTAGAATGCGCCCATAGCAGACAGACATAGTCAGTGGGATAAATGAGTTACTGGGGGCTGAGCAGAACATGGGAAGGGGTCAGGAGCAGGAACAAGTTGTAGATAGTAGTTAAGTAGGGCAGAGGATATTGAATATCTAGAGGAGGAGTGACGGATTTGGGCCAGTTCGGCATTCCATAGTTTGGGGAGATGGTAGAGGAAGGCTGATTGGCCTGCAGTGGTCCGCCGGAGAGGGATTGTCAATAGCCAGGAGTCAGAAGACCTAAGGGCATGGGAAGGGGTTGGTAGGGAGGAGAGGGTGGAGGTGTGGTAGGAAGGGAGAGCACCGAGCCAGAAGTTGGACACAAATTTGATGCTGTGAATTAGCCGACAGTTGCTCAGGGATGGGAGGGCCAGTGAGTGATAGAGCTCACAGCAGTGTGAACGTGGGGGGGGGCATCTAGGGCAAATTGGCAGAAAGCATTGACGAGTGGGTCTAGGCTGGATAGGGTGGATTTTGGGGCAGAGCTGTAGACTATGTTGCAGTAGTCAAAGGAAGGTAGAATCATTTTCTGGATAATTTTGCGTCTCACCTGGGGCAGGAGACAATTGTGATTCCTGCAGAGAGCGCCAAGCTTGGTGCATAGGTTTTTCTGGATAGTGTTCACATGGGTGGGGAAGTACAGGTGATGGTTGAGCCAGACTTCAGGGTACCTAAAGGAGAGCACATCCTCCAGAATTGTTCCATCGAGGGTGTGGAAAATCTGTTGTGAGGTGAGTCTGGATAGTCTCTGCCTGGAGCCAAAAGTCATGGACTCTGTCTTTTTGCATTGAGGGAGAGTTGGTGGGAGTTAAACCAGAGATGTACCTTGTTGAAATCAGCCAGAAGAGTGGAAGTGACTTCTTCTTGGGTCCATCCAGAGGAGAAGAGGACTGTCATCCATGTACATGTGTATAGAGGTAGTAGAGCAGGTTTTAGACAGGTCATTTAGTAGGACAGAAAAGAGAAAGGGGTCTGAGAACGGAGCTCTGTGGGACACCAGTGAGGATAGGGAGTGGAGGTGAGATGGAGTCCGCTATTTTTACAGACTGTGTTCTACCTTCCAGGTAGGCTCTGAACCAGTTAGTGGCTGATGTGGATAACCCAGCGGCAGATAGGCTAGTTAGTAATAGAGGGTGGGATACTGTGTCGAAAGCTTTAGCTAAGTCGACGAAAATGGCTGAAGTAATTTGGCCTTTGTCCATCCCTGCAAGGATGGAATCTGTGAGCCTTAGCAGGGGGGTGGCGATAGAGTGTTTTTTTTCTAAAGCCAGCCTAGAAAGGTGTGAGGAAGTGTGACTCAGAGAGGAAGTGAGAGATTTGTGAGAGTACTAGGTGCTCCTGCAGTTTCGCTAGATTGGGAAGCAGGGAGATGAAGTAGTAATTTGCTGTGATGGTGGGGTCACCTCCTTTTGGTAGAGGGATAACAGTGGCATATTTCCACACCTTGGGAATTGATACAGCGGCAAATGAAAGGTTTAGGAGGGCAGCAAGTGGAGATGCAATGGCATGGTCAGATAGGAAGAGAAGTTTGGTATCTAAGCCATCTGATGATTTACCCTTTTCCGGGTTCAGGGAGAGAAGGGCATCTAAAGTATCGACAGGCGCAAGGTGTTTAAAAGTGAAGTAATTTGGTCCCGGCAGTTTAAGGGTTTCAGACTGAGAGGGGGAGGTTATTTTTGGGAGAGATGCAAGTAGGGTTGTGGCCCAGGTGGTGAAGTAGGTGTTGAATTCGGAGGCGACCATGAGGGGTTCTGTGATGAGAGTCCCCTGTGTGTATATAGTATCCACTAGTATCAGACTTTTGACACAGTGCTCGAATGTCAGGTTCAGACAGCCAGACCCAATCACCTTTGGAAGTGGGCCTCCGGGATAGGGCATCAGTGTCTATGTGATTCAGGCCTGATCTGTATTCAACAGCGTAATCATAGGTAGACAACACCGAAAGCCACTGATGCCCAGTGGCATCTAACTTAGTTGAAGTCTGCACATAGGTCAACAGATTATTGTCAGTCTTTACCAGTATCTTTGCCCCATACAAATATTCATGGAACTGGTCAATGATGGCCCACTTTAATGCCAGGAACTCCAGTTTATGCACAGGGTAATTTTTCTCTGATGAAGTCAGACTTCTACTAGCAAAAGCCACCTGTCTCAAACCATTGTCATATTCTTGATAGAGTGCAGCTTCCAAACCTTGTAGACTAGCAGCGGTATGCAACACATAGGGTCTAGTAGGGTCAGCATAGGCGAGGATGGGAGCATGGTTGAGCTGATAAATTATTTCATGGAACGCAGCTCCACAGTCAGGTGTCCAGAGGGACCCAAAAAGTTCACCCAGGCAGAAGTATACTCTTTCTGTTTCAGAGAAGACCCCTTTCTTGTATTTACAGTTCGTGGGAGGGTAACCCTGGGTAAGGTGCAGGAGTGGGCGAATCACCCTGCAGTAGTCATTTATGAAGTGCCAGTAGTAGCCACAGATTCCTAGGAAATGCTGTAATTCTTTGAGATTGTGGGGCTGAGGCCAGGTGGTCAAGGCCTCAATTTTACTAGGATCAGTCACTATCCCCTCGGTGGATACTATATAGCCCACATACTTCACAAATGTTTGAAAAAACTGACATTTGTCAATGGACAGCTTAAGGCCGAAATCCTCCATACGGTCTAACACTTTAAATAGTCTGCTCTCATGTTCCTCCTAAGTGCTGTCAAACACAATAACATCATCCAAGTACACCAGGCATTCCAGTAGATTGATATCCCCACAGCACATTCCATCAATCATTGAAAAGTGGCCGGAGCATCCAATATCCCTTGAGGCATCCTCATAATCTCATAGAACCCTAGTGGACATATGAAGGCTGTTTTCACATGGTCTTCCGGTGCCATGGGGATCTGGTAGTACCCACTGCGAAGATCCAACACCTAGAGCCACTTGCTCCCATTCAGACAGTCTAAAGCATCTTGTATATGGGACATGGTATACTGATCTGGGATGGTCCGCCAGTTAAGAATTCAATAATCTACACACATTCTTACAGTCCCATTCTTTTTCTGCACCACCACAACAGGTGAAGCATAAGGGCTTCTGGATTCTTATATTACACCTGCCGCAGGCATCTCCTGTAAGTGTCTTCTCACATCATCTATATCAGCAGGCGCTAAGTTCCGAGAGCTCTCGCGAAATGGCCGCTCATCGTGTAGGTGTATGTGATGCTCCGCTCTCTGAACATATCCCACATCCCACTCCTTCAATGAAAAAACTTGGTCTTTCTGGGCAAGTTTCTTGCTGATTCTAACCTTCCATTCAGCTGGCAAGGGGGAGTCACCAAAGTCAAACAAGTCAGGGGTCACTCTATCACTCACTTCAGAGTGCTTGTTGCTGGGTAACACTGCAGTGTCTGTGCAGTGTACAGTAGCTAGGGTGCAACCTCTGTTCACCCTGATCTCCTGATCTGACACATTGTAGACCTGAACTATCACTCATCATGCATAGGCATGACCACGAGCAGGCAAGATGCTGGGCCTGACCAGCAATCCTTCTGGCAATTTTCCATCACTTGGCGCATTCAGAATCAGTATCCTATTCTTGACATCTTTCCATAAGCGGACCTCCCCTTGTAGAGTACACTGGGCATTGGGGACTAGCACCAGCGACTTGGGATCCTTCTTCCATACAACTCCGACCGGCTCATCCTGGTCCACCTCCTCGGCATTTGGCCGCAACTCATAGGCCTTCTTAATCAAAGCAGGAATTCTCAAGGCACTACCAGTCTGGTGCCCCTGTTTCTCATAGCATAATTGTCTCCATGGAAGGACCCAACTTGGACCACTCAGGTAGAGCAGACTTAGGTGTAAATCTGGTGGTGGCCTATGAAGAGTAACTTTTTTGAGCAGCCCCCCCCCCCAGTGAACGGTTGTTACTTCCTCGGATTACAGCTAATAATCTGGTAGTGGCTCTCAAATTATCTGTAGAGCAATAGAAGGAACAGGTGTTTCCATCTTCCATGCAACGATAGCAGAAAGTAGGCTCTCTGGGGTCTCTGGGGGTTCACCGGCCATCCCGCGGTTTCGGCGTAACAGTGGCATTCAGCAATTCAGCCTGGACTCAAGTTTTGGGTTCTTGATCCTCTGGACGCCCATCAGTTTTGTGGGCTTGTGTGGTTTACAGCAAGTGCCCCACTAGGGCTCTCAACTCTCGCACTTCTTACAATATGCTACCCTCAGTCCGGGGTTCTGGAGAAACAACATGCACGCCCACCCCAATTTTAGTCTAGGGGAGTGCCTGATATAGATCAGATTCTCTGGCTGCCTCAGTCAATTCCTTAATCAGCTCTCTCAGCTGCTGCGCCTCATCCAGATCACTGCTCTCTGGGGTCTGGCAGGTACCAACCATCCCCGCATAGGGCTCCCAGCTCTCTTTATCTGTCTTGGTTTCATGAATCTTTTTCATCAGATGATAGTACTTTAGAGGATTAGTTTTCCTGTTCTGTAACTTGAGTTTCACATCATCACACTTGAGTTTCAACATCATCAACTGAAAACTACCTCTGCCTGGAAGCTGCAATACTGAACATAGGATTTGCAAGAAAACGAGTTGTGCTCGCAACAGAGGGAGGTGAACCTTACAATTGTCTTTGGTTTGTAGCAGATATTCTGCAGGTGGAGGCTACTTCTAACTGAAAGGTGAAATAAGGAACTTAGAATTATCAGGAAAAGACAGCCTTTCAAGCAACAGAGGGAGGTGGATCTAGCTTTACGTTTGTTACAATTCTTAAGATTTTCAGTGCAGGAAGAATTTAAAGCACAACTGACTTATTTTGGGGCTGACTGCTTTCAGAGCACAAACCACCAGGCTGTTATGGGGCTGGGGAGGTTTACCTGTGTCTGACTTGGATGTCTGGATTTTTCTCTGTTTGATTAGCAGGGTATTTTCTCTGTTAAATTGTTGTGTAGGGCATCTTGCTGACAGGAAGACACTCATCGTAGCGGTGGGTCAGAGCTCTTAGCTGATTGTTTTGTGAGGGCACAGTTTAGGCCCAACCACTTCCCACCCCTCACCCCACTCACCCCTGGAAATAGTTCCTTTATACCTGGGGTTCTGAAATCATTTCTCAAGAGTGCAAGGTGCATATCACTGTCACATCCTCTCTAGCACACTGCACTGACAATATAAACATACACATTGTATAATATATATATTTCTATATAACAAACCAATCACACACACACACACACACAAAAAAAAGTAGATAAACATGTGGGGAGTAGTGCAACATAATGGCTGTGGGGCAGCAGTCTTCTGAGAGTCTTTCTGGAGGCTGAGATGCTGCCCTATTTGCAGACAACTGTCTGCCCTGAGGGAGGAAGTTACCCGTCTTCAGGCCACACTGGACAGTAGTAAGGGAGCCTTCCCCCAGGCCACACTGGATGGTAGGAAGGGAACCTCCCCCATCCAGGGAGCACAACAGCCACCACCACTACCTCAGAGGTTGTGAAGAAAGCACAGCAGTTGGACCACAGTGGGCTCAGGGAGGGTGAGGATGGTGGAACAGAGGCACACCCAGTCAGTTGTTCCACTCCACAATCCATACACCATTCTGGGGGAGCATAGCTCCCCCTTGGATGCACCCACAGAGGAGACTAAGGAGGCTGAGGACAACTGTCACAAGGGAGGCCCACAGGAAGGAGACAGAGGACACCACAAGGAAAGGAAGCAGCTTCTGGTGAGGGCTTAATTATTAGGTGGATAGAACTGGGGGGAGCAGGGAAAACTGAAGTAAGGTGCCTGCCTGGTGCCATGGCTTGGAGGGACAGGAAGCGCATCCTCAAGATCATGAGAACAGCTGCATGGGAGTCTGATCTGGACATCATTGTCCACCTAGGGACAAATGATTTGGCTCATCATGAGATCAGAGCAGTGCAGAAGGACTTTGTAGAATTGGGGAGGGGCCTAAGACAAGTAGCACACACAGTATCCTTCTCAGAGGTGCTGCCTGTCAATGGCATCAGTGAGACGAGGGTACTTCGCACCATGCAGTTTAATAAATGATTGAAAAAATGGTGTGGAGCAAAGGAGTTTGGCTTCATTGAGGACTGGGGTTCCACCTGGAGGGACACCAGCCTATACTGGCAGGATGGTCTGCATCTGTCAAGGAAGGGAACAAGTCTTTTGAGCAATTGGTTTAAATGCTTCATTGGCAAGCTTTTAAACTAGTCAAGGGGGGAGGCACTGATAAGCAGCAGGAAAATCCCAGCCTCTCCCTACAAAACAGGGTACTAAATGAGAAAAGACAGAGGTAGAAAGGTCAGTGGGGGATGCTGCAACAGAAGGTAAAGCCATCAAAAAATGGAGAGCAATGAGTACCAATGCCCGTAGTCTGAGTAACAAGCTTCCTGAATTAGTGACCTTGATGGAGGAGGAACATCTGGATATTGTGGCAGTCACAGAAACATGGTACACACAAAACCATGACTGGGACATAAATATGCCAGGATACACTATCTGCAGGAGGGACAGGGAGGGTAAAAGAGGAGGAGTAGCTCTTTACATAAGGGAAGGAATCAAAGCAACAGAACAAAAGGGAAAACAGGGAGGAGGAGAAGAAGCACTGTGGGTAAATTTGGAGACCAGCAATGGCATCACAATCCACACAGGGGTTGTATACAGACCCCCTTCTCAGGGGGAGGAAATGGACAAGGAAATGATAGAAAGTATACTTAGAATGGCAGAAAAAGGGGAGCTATTGCTGATGGGTGATCTGAATTTGCCAGATGTTAACTGGAGTGCAGTTGCAGCAGCTACTTCGAAGAGTGGGGTTATTCTAGATGCCCTACAGAAGGCATGCCTTAGACAACTAGTATTGGAGCCCACTCAAGAGGGAGCAATCTTAGACCTGGTTCTTCAAATGGAGATGAAGAGAGGATCACAGATGTAGAAATGGGTAGCCATCTGGGAACTAGCGACCATTGAACAGTATGGTTCACAATAAACACAGCAATAGAGTCAAGCCATACAAGGCAAAATACTGGACTTTAGGAGGGCTGACTTTGCCAAAATAGGTGAGTGCCTAAGGAATGTACTAGCAAATGGGCAGGAAGGAGGGTGGAAGAACAATGGGGAATAATAAAAACTGCCATCACAGAGATAACAAGCCTTGTGAAGCAAATAAACAAAATGAAACTATGTAAGAAACCACTATGGTTCTCAAAGGAAGTGGCAGAAGGTTCAAGAGAAAAGAAAGCATTCAAGAAGTACAAGGAATCACAGACGAGCAGGACAGAGAACTGTATCAGTTAAAGCAAAAGGAAGCTGGGAAGGCAGTCAGAACAGCAAAGGCCCAAACCAAGGAAAAGATAGCCAACTCAGTTAAGAAGGGGATAAACATTTTATAGGTACATCAGGGAGCGAAGGAAGACCAAGGAGGGATAGTGAGGCTTAATAAAAGGGAGGGAGGGAGGGTAGGTAGAGGTGGCTGTGAAAAGGCAGAGATACTAAACAAATATTTTTGGTCAGTATTTACTAAGGAAGAGGGGGAGGTACCTAAAACAAACAGTAGAAACACTCTGGATACAGAAGTTGATACCAGCCCATTTACAGAAGAAAGGGTTCTGAAAGAACTCTTAAAACTGAAGGTGGACAAAGCAATGGGGCCTGATGGGATTCA
Organism: Neoceratodus forsteri; assembly: GCA_016271365.2. Lineage (NCBI taxonomy): Eukaryota > Metazoa > Chordata > Ceratodontiformes > Ceratodontidae > Neoceratodus > Neoceratodus forsteri. The sequence goes on from CM057455.1 coordinate 708,511,847, forward strand.
TCCCAGAATTCTAAAAGAACTAAGGGTAGAACTAGTGACACCACTGACTACCCTCTTTAACAAATCATGGGAGGATGGGGTGGTACCCGAGGACTGGAGGAGGGCAGATGTGATTCCCCTTCACAAAAGTGGGAGCAAGGCAGAAGCAGGAAACTACAGACTGTTAGTTTAACCTCAGTAGTAGGGAAAATGATGGAATCACTTCTGAAGGAAAGAATTGTCGAGTATCAATAGGCCAGAGGGCACAGGACCCAAGGCAGCATGGATTCACAGCGGAAGGTCATGCCAGACAAATCTGATAGATTTTGACTGGGTGACCAAAGTAGTAGATCAGGGAGGGCTGTGGATATGGCCTACCTAGACTTTAGCAAGGCATTTGACACAGTCCCACACAAAAGATTAATATACAGTTAGCCAACCTGGGAGGGTCCCAAGATGACAGCCTGGGTAAAGAATTGGCTGGAGAATAGGACACAGAGAGTAATAGTAAATGAGTCCACTCTGAAGAAAGAGTTACTAGTGGGCAAATTTAGGGTTCAGTATTAGGACCGTCCTCTTCAATGTCTTTATAAGCAACATTGCAGAGGGACTGGAAGAAAGTATGTCTCTGCAGATGACACAAAGATCTGCAACAGAGTTGATGCACAAGGTGGAGTGGAAAGGATGAGAAGGGACTGGCAAGGTTAGAGGAATGGTCAAATGTATGGCAGCTTAGATTCAATGCTAAGAAGTGCAAGGTAATGCACCTGGGAAACAAAAACCCAGGGGAAGAGTACACAATGGGGGGTGAGATACTAACAACAACAAAAATGGAACGGGACCTGGGGGTAGTCATATCAGATGACCTAAAGGTGGGCAAGCAATGTGAGAGGGCAGCAAGGAGGGCTGGGGGGATACTGGGATGCATAGGGAGAGGCATCACCAGTAGAAAACAGGAAGTTATTATCCCTCTGTACAGACAGCTGGTCAGACCCCATCTGGAGTATCATGCGGCAGTTCTGAGGACCAATCTCCGCAAAGACATAGACAGGATGGAAGCTGTCCAGAGAGGGCATCTAAAATGGTGCAGGGTCTGCACCAGAAGACATATGAAGAGAGACTTAAGGAGCTTAATATGTATAGCCTCGAGGAAAGGAGGGAGAGGAGGGACATGATGGAAACTTTCAAGTACCTCAAGGGATTTAACAAAGTCCAAGAGGGTAGCATCTTTCAAAAAAAGAGGTGTGCAAGAACAAGGGGGCACAATTGGAAGATGTGGGGGTGGCTCAGAGGTAATTTAAGGAAGTATTTTTTCACAGAGAGGGTTGTGGATGCATGGAACGGCCTTCCGGAGGAGGTTGTGGAGTCAAAAACAGTGGTGGAATTCAAGCATGCATGGGACAGTCATAAGACAATTCTAGGGTGTGGGGGTAGGAAGAAGTAGGCTGCTGGTTAACTAGGATCTGCAGCTTATCCATTAGGTAGGGAAATGGGCAGACTGGGTGGGCCAAGCGGTCCTTATCTGCCATCAAATTCTATGTTTCTAATACCTGGCTGACTTTAGAATATGGTTCAATCTGACTCGGTTCAGCTCCTTTACGGGTACTCCTCCTTTCCTGTGGACCTTCTGCTGCGCCCTCTCAATTCTTGTGACAAATGCGGACAACTTCTCATTTTTCCATTGGTACCCAGGGGGATGAAAGATGGGCTAGCCAGGACCGTTGCCCAGGGTAGGCTGGTGTTGCAGCTGGTTGGGACCCTGTGAAGAAGAGAAACAACATACACCACACCCTAATTGTAATCCGGAGCTGGAGAGCTCAGTTCATACAGAAAAACAAAAATAATCAATCAGGTGACACACTTTTGATTTAACTATATGTTGCAGTGAGCTATCCTGATGGTTACTCAAGATACCCAGAACTGGACACAGGATGGACGATGGTCGAGACAGTAGATAAGGTTTCTTGATTGCCAGAACAAGAAGGGCACACACGATTCACTGCAACATCGTTCCTGTTCCAGCAGGGAACAGGGGGCTGATCCCCTACCCTTCTCTGGACTGCCACAATTTGGTTAATGTTCTTGTGAAGGTGTGGCCTCCAGTACTGCACACGTACTCCAGATGGAGCCTAACCAGTGGCTTGTAAAGAGGGATTATTACCTCTCTCTTCCGACTTTTGATACCCCTACTAATACACCCCAACATCCCTGTAGCCTTACCTCCTGCTTTAGTGGTCTGCTTGGATGATTTCAGGCCATCGTTGGTGATGATGACACCCAAATCTCTTTCTTCCTTTGTGACTGCCAGCGACTCCCCTCCTAGCCTATAGGTGGCTTTAGAGTTCAGGGAAACCTTGGGATACCCACTGAAGAAGTGCAACCTAATGGCCTTTGAGCCTGAAGTGGATTCCCCCAAAGAAGGGATGGGAAGTACCTAAATAGTGAGGTCATACAAAAAAGCCGACATGCTGCAGAGAAAGATGAATTGAGACAGAGCTGCAGCTACTGAGTAGAGTAAATTTGGAGAGGTCTTCAAGGAGGTGGATATGTTTTTCTTAAATGCAGTTGTACACTTGTGGTAATGTCTGCTGGGTGGCCTGGGGAATGCAGAATGCAAGGTGCTGCAGAGTGCCACTCGTGAGTTCATCCGAGGTCACTCATAGCAAGCTCAAATAAATCATGTATTTAACAGCTACACATCACGTATCCCTTATTTATGTGATCATGATGAGGGGGTAACAGTATGGACACCCTGAAAATTTCTATCACTCTTCTCACAAATGGCTAAGATATGGCATTTGTTAACAAAATACAAAAGAAAAAAAAAACCTTGAGAAAAATGTTGCAACTCCAACACTAACACAATGTTTAAAGCTGAACAAATGACTACTTCATAAACCAACTCAAGGCAGTCTGTTACAGATATGCCCATCTAAAAAGCATATTATTCAAGGTACTGCATCAAGGTGGATCAGTCCTGATCTCTTACCTCAAATGTGTGACAGAGATAATCTGCGTCACCAGGTGAGAGCAACAGGCTCACTGCTTGATACTCATAGGTACAAGGAAGTTCGTAATAGGTGCACCAGAGAGATGAGGCAGGTCAAAGCGGCTCACTGCAAAAAACAGCTAACTAGAAACTGGGGTAATGGTAAAATATTTTGGGACAATACAGTAGAATTCCTGCATAAAAGAGAAGAGGCAATCCCAGACATTTTCAGTATTGATGGAGCTGTTACCTGGATCCAACCAAAATAACCGGCAAATTCAACTCAGCCTTCACTGACCTCAATACAGTCCTCCTTCCCAATACTGTGCCAGTGACAATTGACAATATCAGTTCTGGTCTAGCGTCTAGCCCTGACCAAGATCCAGGGGTACCCAAATTCTATTTCAAGCCATCTCAGTAGCAGATACCCTCAAATATGTTGAAAGAGTCCTTGGAAAAAAACAGGGTGGGGGTGATGTGATAGACATGAAGCTGCTGGTCCTGGCCTTGGGAGAACTTGCTCTCCCCATCTCTAAGATATTCAGCCTTTCTCTACAGTTTTCCCAGTTCTGTGCAATCTGGAAAACAGCATTAGTAACAGTTGTCTTTAAAGGTGGACACCGCTCCAACCTGGCCAGCTACAGGCCAATATCAATCTTCTCCCCCCTGTCCAAAGCCCTCAAATGGATAGTATCTGACCAACAGGTCACCTGCTTGAATAAGTATAATATTCAAAGCACCGAAGACAGAAACACAGAGAAACATAAAAAGGTGATGGCAGAAGGAGACTGAAGGTCCATCAAGTCTGCCCATGAGTTCTGGAGACCCTAGGAGATCCTGGGACCTAGCCCATGCTTTTATCCATGGATTTAATTTAAACTTACTCTTCATCCCAACCCCGTTTGAAGGCTGATACAGTCTTAGCTCTCACTACATCCACAGGCAGCCGCAGTTCCATGGCTCCACTATCCATTTTGTGAACCAGTGTTTCCTAAGATCCCTTTTGAATTTCCCACCTTGCCCGCTTGTATTTGAGCTGGACACCCTTGTGAATGGTTCAGAGTAGGGCACTGCTTTAATTCCCTTCATGTACTTGAAGGTTTATATCATATTCCTCCTTTTAGTCCTTGTTTCTAGTGAGTACATGTTTAACACCTCAAAACGCCCTTCATATGGTAGCCCCTGGAATTATAGAATCATAGAAGCTTGACGGCAGAAAAGGACTATACCAGCCCATCTAGATTGCTCTTTTCCCCCCATACCACCCCCTCCCTGCCAGTCCATGCCCTCTGCCCAATACTCAGCCCCATATGCTTGTCCCATGCCCTCTTGAATTCTTCCACCAGTTTAGTCCCCACCACTCTGTCTGGTAGTCTGTTCCAGGGCTCCACCACCTTCTACATGATGAAGCACCCTCTCACATTACCCTTGTATCTTTTTCCTTGCAGTTTGAGGCTGTGCCCTCTAGTTTTGACCCACTCCTTCTTCTTTAGTAAACACTCTTTTCCCACTTTATTGAGCCTGTTTACATATTTGAAAGTTTCAATCATATCTCCCCTTTCCCTCCTTGTCTCCAGCGTGTACAGATCCAACTCCTTACACCTCTGCTCATATGACTTTCCCTGCATATCCTGCACCATCTTGGTTGCCCTTCTCTGAATCCTCTCTAACGCATCTATATCCTTGTGGAGATGTGGCCTCCAGAACTGAACTCCATAGTCCAGGTGCAGCCTCACCATGGCTTTGTAAAGTGTCATTATTACCTTGCTCTTTCTGCTAGTAATGCTCATGCCTATGCATGCCAATATTCCACTGGCCTTTCCCACCCCCTGCTACATTGGATTCCTACCTTTAGGTTTGAGAGACTATGATCCCCAGATCCCTCTCCTGTTCTGTTACTTTAATTTCCTCGCCACCTAGGGTGTACCCTGCTCTTCTATTCCTACTCCCCTAGGGCATCACAGAACACTTCTTGGCATTACATTATAGCTGCTACATCCCAGACCATTTTTCAAGTGTCTTTAAGTCCTCCCTTATGTCCTCCACCCTTCCTGAGGTGTTCACCCTATTGCATATTTTTATATCATCAGCAAATAGGCACACCCTCCCCCTCAAACCCTCAGCAATATCACTGATGTAGATGTTGAAGAGAAGTGGACCCAGAACTGATCCCTGTGGCACTCCACTCTTCACCTTCGCTGTCCTGGAGTGCACCCCATTTAGCACCACCTTCTGAGTTCTTCCTGACAGCCAGGCCTCAATCAGCTTGTTATTTTCCCACCCAACCCCAGGCTTTCCATCTTGCTCACCAGCATCCTATGGGGGCGGTGTCAAAAGCCTTACTGAAGTCCAGATAGGCCATGTCCATTGCCTGCCCAGTCAATCACCTGGAGTCCCTGTATCATTTTTGGTCGCCCTTCTCTGTATGGTTTCTATCCTGTCCCGGTCCTTTTTAAGGTGTAGGCTCCAAAACTAGACATAGTATTCCAGGTGGGGCCTCACCAAGGGATCTGTACTGTGGCAGTATCACCTCCCAATGCCTACTGCTGAATCCTCTCCTTATACACCCTGACATTTTGTTGGCCCTACTATATGCTGTGTTGCATTGGCTGGTTTGTTTTAGGTTGTCACATATGATAACTCCTAGATACCTTTCCTCTTGTGAGGCACTGAGCTTGATCCCGTTGAACCAATATGCTGTCCTTGGGTTATTCTTATTTAGATGCATCACGTTACACTTCTTGGCATTGGACTTCAGCTGCCAGACACGGGACCATTTTTCCAACTCTTTCAGATCTTTCTGTAGGTTCTCTACTGCTTCCTCACTGTCCACCATACCACCTAGCTTAGTGTCATCTGCAAACAGTGCAATTATGCCCTGAATACCTACGCCTATGTTTCGGATGAACACACTAAGCAGGACTGATCCTAAGACAGAGCCCTGAGGGACCCCACTCATAACCTCTCCCTCCTCTGACCTCCCCATTGACAATCATTCTCTGCTTCCTGCCACCCAGCCAGTTACTCTCCAACTTAACAATGAAGTTTGCTATGCCCAAATCCTCTAGCATCTTTAGCAAGTAGTTATGTGGCACAGAATCAAAGGCCTTACTGAAGTCAAAATAGAGGAGGTCCACTGGATGCCTCCTATCTATTTCCCTAGTTACCCAATCAAAACATTTTATCAGGTTCCTTTTCCATAACCTGCCCACCACAAAACCATGTTGTTTGTCATCCTGAAGGCCATTCTTACTCAAGTATTCCACTAGTTCTAGTTTAATCAGGACCTCCATTTGTTTTCCTAACACTGATGTAAGGTTAACCAGTCTGTAGTTACCGGCTTCCTCCCTGCTTCCACCTTTATGTAGATGCACCATATCAGGTCTCTTCCAGTTCCTTGGCATGATTTCCATCTGAAGCAAATGGTTAAACAGATGGGCCTAGGGGTCCGCTAACTCATCACCTGCCAATTCTTTTAGTATCCATGGATGTATTCCATCTGGTCTAGGAGATCTGTCTTACTTTATACGCTTAAGCACCTCCCTTACCCTGCCTGTGGTAATAATTGGCGTTTTCATTTGTGGGACACCCCTGACACGTGCTGTAATGCCACTGTCAGGCATTGGGCCACTGTGTTCCTTGGTGAATGCTGAACTGAAGTATTTGTTCAGAATGGTGGCCTTCTGTCTGTCTTCTTCCATGATCCTATCCCCATTTTGAAGTCTAACTATCCCTCTCCCTTTCTTTTCTTCTCTTGTAAATGCTTGAAAAATTGCTTGTTCCTCTCTTTGACTCGTTTTGCTACCTGCAGTTCTGGCACTGCCTTTGCTTTCTTCACTGATGACTTAACCTCTTTATTCTTCTGTACATATTCTTCCCATAGGTTTATTCCCTGCTTCCTTTTGAAGCTGAGGAAGACCTCTCTGTCTTGGCCCTAATGGCAGTTTTAACTTGACTAGTGAACCATATGGGGCATTTCTGTCTATTCCTGTTTGTCAGAGTCTTTACATAGATCTTTGTGGCCTCTAAGATAGTTAGTTTAATTGATCCCTTCTAACTTCTAATTGCTCATGTATCTTAGTTAGTTTATCTCTGGCTAGATCCCTTTTTTTGTCAAAATTAGCCCCTCTGAAATTTAGGACGTCTGCCTTGGACTGAGATTTGACCTCCCTTACAGGTAATTCAAACCAAACAGTTGTGGTCGCTGTTAGTTAGCAGCTCCCCAATCCTGACTGCTCTGACTGTTTCTGAGTTGGAGAGAACCACATCCAAGATGGTGCCCTGCCTAGATCGGATCAGTGACTAACTGAATAAAGCACTTCTGTAAAGCTTCTACTACAGACTGATCCCTAGCTAATCTAGCCATTGGGATGCCCCAGTCTATATCAGGCATGTTTAAGTCCCCTACCACCACTAATTCTCCTTTCAGTGATACTCCTCTAATTTCTTCCAAAAGCTCCCTGTCCTTGTCCTCCTCTTGATTTGGAGGCCTATATACCACCCCAATGTGGATCCTGTTCCCTAAAGTTGAACTAAGCTATACCCACAGGGATTCAACTCCTTCTTTAATGCACACATCACATGCTGTGGCCTTTATTCCCTCTTTAACATAAAATGATCACCCACCCCCTGGCTCCCCTCCTATTCCTCCTTTAGAGCACATAACCCAGAGTCAAGAGATTCCAACCATTGTTTTCTGATGCCCAGGTTTCTATGACGGCCACCAGGTCCATACAGGACTCTGCCATTCATGCCTGTAGGTCACTTATCTTGTTACTTAGGCTTCTGGCATTAAGGCACACCCCAGTCCAAGAACCAGGAGTTGAAGTGTTTCCTCTACCAGCTGTTCTGTTTCAGTGTTACCTGCTTTTTTGGCCCCTTTTCTGGTCCTTTAGAGCATTTTTCTGCTTACTATGATTCATTTTAAGGTGCAATCTAGTAAATTGTGATTGTGGTGGAGTGGTGGCTAGATTCCCATCTTCTATGCTATCACTGATAGGTTACCTAGTGCCATACTCCCCTCACCTTGTTTAATCACCCGAGGTGAATATCGAACATCTGTCTTGATGCATGCATTCCTTGTCTAAGTAAAGACTTTCAAACTTGAAAAGTCTTCTCTCCCAGAAGCACCCATAGCCACCTATTATATGGTAACCTGTCTCCTTACACCATTCACATAACTAAATTTTGAATTCTTCTGTTTCTTTCTCTCTGATCTTTTTTTCATGAAATCACCTTTTTCCCACATTGGCAGGACCTCAGAGAATGCCATGGAAGATGACCGTGCCACCAATCACTGCCCTAGCTTTTTGAAGTTTTGCTTGGCCTCTTCCACAGTTTTGTTTGCTAGGTCATAGGTGCCGAGATGGATCAGTACATTGATTCCCTTTTTGCTTGGTCAATGATCCTCCCAATTTGTTCAGTGTCTCTCTTGGCCGAGGTGTTGGGAAGGCATTTAACCTTCACTGTAGATTTATTCAAGTGACACTCAACTCCTCTAATCATAGAGTCCCTCAATGCAAGTGTTTGGTTCCAGTTATTTTGTTTCTGCTTTCGCTTGTGTCCCTCAGTTGCCTTTTCACAGTTCTGCACACTGTTTCAGGAAGCACCACATTATTAGCACTGCCCTACTAGAGAACATTACCTTCTTGCATGAGACCCTTGATGGTAGTCACCTGGTGGGAGCCATCTACACTGACTTGACTAAAGCTTTTGATCTTGTTAATCATAAGCTGTTGCTGGATGAGCTCCTCTCCCTTGGCCTCTCTCAGAACATAGTAGGCAGTTTTTGCATCTACCTCTCCAACCGCACACAGCGGGTAAAGCTAGATAGCAATCTATCAGATGTTTAAAGTGTTTCAGTAGGGGTGCCACAACGGTCAGCACTTGGCCCCCTCTTTTTTGGCTTGATCATGAACAGCCTAACAGAAGTCTGCCAGGCACCCAAGGTGCTCTTGTACACTGACGATGTTGTTATGCGCGCCACCTGTGTAAACCAAGGACAAACTGTGAACTGTCCCCCAAAACAAATTTGATTCCCTGGAGAAATGGGTCATGTTAAACAAACTAGTCTTAAACTACAAAAAAAATGAAGACCGTGTTATTCTCAGGTCCAAAATTGAAATAAAGGGTCTTTCTTCTTATCATCCTCAATGAAAAAGGACTTCAGTTGGATTAGGTTTCAAATTTTCAAATACTTAGGTGTTACCCTAGATGACACTTACCATTCACCTAGCATGAGGATAACATTGTTAGTCTTACAAACTAAATGTTAGGAGCACTGTTCAGGAATCACGTGACCCTCACTACCAAAGCCAGGAATCTTGTATCCAACTCAGTTCTACCTATTCTAAATTATAGCCTCCCAGTTTATGCAGCAGTAAGCAACTCTGTACTCAACAGAGTTAGGTTGCTGTTCAGTAAGGCGTCGCTTTGCTCTAGGGGCAGACAAGCTTGTACATAGCTGCTCCCTTTACACCCTAACCATTTGGCTTCCCCTGCAGGACAGAATAAAGTACCAGACCTGTCTGCTTACAAAAAAACAGTATTAGGCCTTACTCCTCTAGCTAATCATAACCTGTACCAGCCAGTTAATAACCAATGTATTGTACCACAAGGGTATGACTAGGAATGCTCAAGACATACCCTTCCTAAAACAAGCATGTGCAAGCGTTCCTTTGCAGTGAGGGCATCTCAATGGCTGAACGAATTACCTGAAACCATGGCAGGACTCCTCAAGATTGCCCATTTCAAGAAGGTACTGAGAAAAGAACTCGCTGCTATTTCCAAATGCTCCTGTTATAACAGTTGAGATACCTAATTCACTGTTCTCATTAATTGTTATGAAACTTGTACTGTGCCATGCCAGTACCTAGGGCTGTCACTTCTTATAATAGACTTAGCTTCTTGGAGCTACAGTTACTTGTTTATGATTGTACCTATATCTTCATATTGTGTATGCTTTCTATGCTCCACTGTATCTGCTGGTTTTGTTTCATCTATAGTTTAAGTCTGTGTTAATCCCTTTTATTATCCTTGAGATGGAACCTTTGTAGATGATCATGTGTGCTCAAAGGTGCTTTCTGAATGACTAAATAAATAATTACACAAAATAAGTACATAAATACATCACTAAGTAAACAAACAAGCAAATAAATAAAATATTAGAGAGATGGTCTAAAGCATGGAAACTGAAATTCAATGCCAAAAAGTGCAAGTAATGCACATAGGAAAGAAGAACCCTATGATGACTGCTGGATGGAGGGGGGTAGGACAAATTGGCCACTATTACAGAAGAAAGGTAGCTGGGAGTCATCATACCTCATCCATAAAACAAGCCAGTCAGTGCATCAATGCTTACAGTAAGGTAAACAAAATGTTGGGGTGTATTTGGAGAGGGTTCAATAGCAAAAACAAGGACATGATATTGCCCCTATATAGGTCACTGGTGGGGCCATATCTAGAATACAGTGCCAGTTCTGGAGTCCAAACCTGAGGAAAAACAGGAACAGACTGGTTGGTGCAGCAAAGAGTCACCACGATTATTCAGGGCCAACAGAACACATTCTATAAGGAGAGGTTGGAGAACCTGAAAATGTGCTCACTGGAGGCCAGGAGGGAGATGGGTGATATGCTAGAGCCCTCCAAGTTCCAAAGAGGAATAAGAAAGGGGAACAGAGAAACCTGTTCAATATGAATAGAGTCAGTAGTGAGTGGCTTTGAATGGGGCATATAGTAAGAAGTTTCAGGAGATATGCAAGGAAGTTTTATTTCACATAGAGGGTGGCTGAACTATGAATCAGTCTACTGGCAGAGATGCACTTCAGAAGATCATCACTCAATAAAAGAAAATAACCAGCCACTGACATAATGTACAAATGCTGTGTTTTTTTATTGCTGGCAAGCCGTAGTTTTTTTTTTGTTTTTTTTTGATGCAGCTACGGCTTGCCAGCAATAAATAAAACACAGCATTTGCACTTTATTTCAGTGGCAGGCTATTTTCTTTTATTGAGTACTGATCTTCTAAAGTGCTTGCATGTGTTTGGGTTTGCTGCTCACGATCAGCACCAGCCTCTGTGGTAATTGAATGGCTCAGTCCGGGACCTACTGGCAGAGATGGTAGGATCAAGATTCATTACCAGGTTCATACATGACCGGGATAGAGTATGGGCACAGGTACTTACAAAGAGGCAAGCTTTTGCTGGGGAAAATGAGGGGGGTTAGGAGCTGAAACCCCATTGAAATATTTTTGGAGCTGACTAGGTGAACCATTGGCCTTCTGCTAATAATGCATCCATTTCTATGTTTCTAGGGTTGAATTTTACCATCCAGTTCCAATTTTGTTAAAAATTAATTAATATTTAAATTATGATTTTTGGGATAGAGGAAGGGAAACACCCTTGTGGAGGAAGCCACTGGGGAACCGAGGTATTGGTTACCATCCCTCTTGGCATGTTCTAATATTTATGACAACTCTGATTGCTCATGTTTTTAGAATCAAATTTAGTGGTCAAGTTTATATGAGAAGTTGATTGCTTTATTCTTGTAATTGGGATAAAGCTGTGAGGTACTACCAAGTCAATGTGCACAGCTAGAGGAATCAGTTTGTCACAGAGAGAAGACCCTACCCCAAGGCCTGCATGTGAAGAGAAAAGTGACTACTGAACTGCATTTTCCTGATCTTGAATTCAAGAGGAGGCCTACCCTATGACTTATGATTATAAGGGGACTAAAAGAGGAGGATATAGACAAGACAAGGTGGACCATAGGCTGAGACTGTGTGGATTGCATTGAGAGGTGCCATTGAGTAGATCTCAGTAGATGGTCAAAGAGAACCTAAAGGTAAGGGCCCTACCTTCAAAACACAAGAGGTAATATAGCAATAACAATAAGAGGTGTCATAGTCAATCTACAATAATAAAATAACCACCTGAAAAAGAAGACTTCACCCTCAAGAGGACAGAAATCATAAGTACTACATTATTATTTGCCACCGAGTTTATCTACAAAGAGGGGGCCCTATAGCAAGTGTCCTACCCTATAGGTGGAGAAGTGTGAAGGGGATGCTGACAGGTACCACCAAGTCAATCTGCACAGCTAAAAGGACTCCCACTCAGCTTGGGCCCACTCTCATTATTTGGAATTCATTGAAGCAGACTATCAGAGCAACACCGTCGACCTCCTTGGATAACTAAACCAGCTAAGCACACAATATTGCTCTTGAAGGGCTGGAGATAAATAAGTCATACTGCTGACATGGAGAACAACAGGAAAGGGAGGAGCTAAGGCTGGCTTAATTGTACAGAGGGTGAAGCTTGGGTAGGCTGAGGAGTTAATGTCTGGGTAGGTAGTACAAAGAATGCTTGGATAGGTAATATTTTTAAAGATGGGGTGCAGAGAATGATTGCAGAGCACAAATTAACAACAGAGAAAGAACACAGCAACAAGGCCAGGCAGTTGGGCCATAGAATCAGGAGGACAGCAGAGTTGAGGCAGAGGAAGAGCAGCAAGGTGGGCAGGAAGGTTGAAGTGTAGGGGGAGCCAGGGAGACACAAAGTGAGGAGGCAGGAATACAGGAGAAAAAGAAGGCAGGGATTCTGGGAGAGAACAGAGCAATGGAGGACCAAAATGCAGAAGAAAATCAACTAAAATGGAAGATGCAGATAATGCAAGAAGAGGGATGGACAGCAGGAGGGGAAACAGACAAGGATGCAGAATAAACAGGGGTCATGGAGATCACAGGTGGCAGGGACCTTACAGCAGTCAGAAGAGCCAGGGGATGGAAAAACATAAGCTACAACCAGGCTGGCAAACTGGAACCAGAGGCCTGGCATGGGCCAGGGGCCACCCCTACAAGGAAAAAAAAGTAGTAGTAGTACTGGTAGTTACAGGTTCAGGAGATCCAGCAATAACAGGGAGCAAGCAGCGCAGTAAGTCAGCATGTGCTATAAGGGCAGAAACCACCAGGAAATCAGAGGTGGATGGAGTGGATAGGACACCACAAGAAATAGCAGCAGCTGCCAAGCACGGGGGTTAGGTACAGATGAGGTGGCAGAGCAAACAAGCAGCTGCACACATCTGAAGCAACAACTGGGCATTTGAAGGACACTTGGGCATGTGTGTAGTATAAATACCATTTTTGTGGCAGATTGGGAGTGTTGTCTGCTTCTCCACAAAATGAAGGGCAAAAGTATTTCAGTACTTGCAGAGGTTTTTCTTACCCAAGTTGTATACTTAGATAGCAGGTTATATATGACCTACATACTGTATACATCCAAGTACACCATTTGGATAAGAAAAACCACTGGATCTAGATCTTGTGTAGGATTTTCTTATGTGAGTCATTTTGTGTTGCATCAACACTTATTTGCACGCATTTTATCAGACAGTTGTGCAGAACGCATCATTTTTCATTTCTGAGCTGAAAATGTTCTTAAACTTGTGCTAACATATTTCATACATTTTTTCAATTATGTTTTTCCTCCCTTGGGAGCCAGCACCCCACTCTGCCCTAGCCCACTCCCCTGGCCAGTGAACACTAGCCAACACAGGTTTTACCTGGAAGCACAGTTTTTCCATGGATTTCCCCATGCGATGGGGCTAGCAATGGGAGGTCCATCCACCACCTGTTCAGTGACCATGTCCAGGTGCTGCTGTAGCTTGGGAGATGATGTGGGCTGAGGAGTGAGCCAGGTATCAAATGCTGGCCCCTCTTTTCCTGTTTTCTCCCTACAAGCCAGCAATGTGTAATGCTGCAGCTGTGCATGTTTATAGAGACACACATGCAATACAGTATGTGTCAGATGCCAGCCACCCCCAGCTAAATCTCACATACTGCCCTACTGCCATGCCTCCACAAGGCAGCAGTCTTAAAGGGGTTCATCTGTGTCCCCCTTCCCAGGACAGGAGAATAGTCTCTCAAATGCTCAATCCTCCCCCCCCCAGCCAATCCCCATTGACCCAAATTCACTCCCAGACCCGTGTTGCCAACATGGTGAGAAGTGTGGCATTTGGCCCCTCAACTCTCTATACCACTGGGCTGGTAGCTTATTTGAAACATCACACCCTGCACTGGGTAGTGACTAGAGAGTGATTAAAATGGCAGTAGAAGCTAACAGCACTGGCCAGATTCAAAAATATGTAAATATGGTAGAAGAGAGCAGACAAACATGTCATTTTACAATAGACGAGACTGATCTCATGTTTGAACTAAAGAGATGCAGATCTCAACCATTTTTGGCCTAGCGCCCTAAAACAAGAACTCTGGAGATTATGGGACTCCCATGCAACTCAAGAACAGATGGAACAATCTGAAAGCACATGATCCATCAGAGCTTGAGAAGCTAGCTGGACCTTCCCTTATTCCCACTCAATCCCTGCATGAGCAGGAGTTTCAGCACTCAGACAGAACAGTGAAGGATGACCATGGCCTGAAAGTGAGTAGTAAGAGTGTACTTTATTTTGCAGCTTGTAGGAGGAAATAAATGTGCTAGAGTGAGCTCTGCTTAACCAGCAACTAAGTAAGTGAAGGGACTCCAGGTTTAAGAACACATTAGGGAAAGGAGCACAAGAGGCCAGGGCTGCTGAATGTTGCCATGGACAGGGTGTTACAGCTTGGGAAAGGAGCGCATTGAACTGTGGTGAGACAGTGACACCTTACTGTGGCATGGGAGTGTTCTCCATCTCAAGAAGTGGTGCATGCATGGCGATCATCTGTGTTGAGTGAGATCACCAGTGTGCTGGCTGGATGCCTTACAGGTTGGGGGGATCCCTAGTAAAAGTGCTTGTCTAACACAAAATGTCAATTACTTGTGTGTGGTCTCACTGCCTGTTTTCAAATAAAAGGATAAATTATACCATTTATCTGTAGCTTTTTTGACTTGGGTGATGTAAGTGCCCTGTTGTCACTTGCTGTAGATTTGTTGTTTTTTGGGAGAGCACTACCATGCAGCCCAAGTAGCATTTTTGCTTTCAATAGGTAAAGTAAGGGAAAAATCATGTCCCATGCACTCAGTCCCTGCATTGTATAGCTGCCACCACATCTGGATGCTATGGTGTCTGAGGGATAGGACAGCCCTACCCCAGAGGCCTGCCAGAGAGGTGGAACTGCTGGGGATAAGCTGCATCAGATAAGGTCTAGGTGGTTGCATGGGGCTAGGATAGGGCTGACGTGGTCAGAGGAGGAGAAAAACCTACATAGAAAATGAAGGATTTTGCTTTCTACCACAATTGGTTGATCTTTCCCTAAGTGGAAACACAAATATGTCTCAGTGGTAGTTAATCTTTTCTTGGTTAATTTGACAGTGTACAATTCTGGTTATGATCAGAAGACATAGCCTATACTGTTAGTCATAACCAGCCACCACCATGTGGTAGAGGAGGAGGGGTCAATGGAACACAAGTCTTTGATATCTTTGTTTTATCATCTTGCTGTGGGAGTGACATATTGATGTGGTAGTGAACATCCACAGTAATTGTGCAATGCCATACACTGTGCAGTGCATGATTTTTAAAGATTGTGCATATTGCATATAAATGCAGCACAGTTCTTTGTTCACCTGTTTGTGTTACTGTACACACTTCCTTTTGTCCAGACCCATACATGGTTTGAGTAAACAAGTCATACATTGTATGATACATCTGTGTAGTAAGTGTGAGTGAATGTGAAAATTAGCAACTTTGGTTCAGCTTAGATGTGAACCCCTGTCTTCGGTTTGGATTACTCCCACTCACCCTGGCCAATCCAAACCTCTTTCACCCTCCCCAGGTCATCCAGTCAAATAAAAAAAAAACTGTTATTATCTGGAACAGTGACAGAAGCTGGAAATGTTTTTAAGTTTTGTTTCGGGGGGAAACGGATGTCTAGGGAGGGAATAGTAGGTAGGAAATGATTAAAATGAGTGAAGGGTGGTCATGGGACTAACCCTGGCCACCTGGGAAGGACTAAATTGTTTTTTTTTTTTAGTTAACAAGCCAAAAGACAAAATGATCCTGAAGTGGGACAAAAGTTCCACTGGGCCAAACCTCATGTAAAAGTGCTGAATTTTGGCACATTCATTGAATAAAAATTTGGTATCTGGCCACTCTTACTCAGTAGCTCCCATCAACAGGTTTGCCCAAGGACATGACCGAGGAAGAGGAAACCCCAGATGAGATGGAAGAGAGTGAGCAAGGGCTAGCCAAGGGGGAGAATCAAAGCCATAAGGCTGACAGAAAAGACTGAAAGCCTTGAGTGTACATATCAGGCACTAAATAGAAAAAGAAGGTGGCCTTCTACTGCTGTAAGGAAGACCAAAAGAAGGGAGAAAATATTTAATAGAGTTACTATTGGTCCAACATGTTTCAGGCAAGGATTTCTGGTTGAGATGTTGCAAATTACAAATTCACCTGCAAAGTTGTAGCAAAGTGGCCAACAACATCACACTTTACAGAGCTCAACAAAGTTTGTGGTATCACGCCAAACTTCATTTAAAACAATTTTGATGGTAGTAAGAAAAAGTGTTAAAATTAGATGTTCACAATGTTTAAAAACATAACTGCATACAATTCTAGGTAGAGTGTCACTACTTTGTGTAGCACTTTGCGTAAGCACAGGGTTAGCTTCACCAGGTAATGAATATGTTCACATCTGGTGAAGACTCCATAAAGTGGCACTTCACCAAAGAAGTGCCCCTTTGTGGAGTTCTTTTTGCTGTTTTGAAAAAGGAAAAGCGCCCTTCCTCCTCTCTCTTATAGCACCCTATGCCACCTTTCTGTCCTCAGCCTTGACCAGTGGCTATAGAAAGCTTTCCCTTCCACGACCTTTGCTTCACCCCTGCAAAATCACTGCTGTGAAACAGCCAATCCCCCACCCACTCATTAGCAGCCATTAATACCCCCCAGCCAGGGATAAAAATAGACACCCCTTCCCACCCACCCCAGCTCAGCAGCACTCATCGCACACTCCAACCCCCATACCATCTAAAAAAGGATGACATTTACAAGCAGGGAATGGCTATTAGTGCAGACCCTTCCCTCACTTGCTCAACCAGCCTCTGTCTAATTTAATGGAAGTGTTCACTCATTGTAAATAAACTCTAGCAAGACCCAATATGGCTATAAAATAATTGGTATTGTGGGGAGTGAGAAATGTGTAAAAAAGCAATTTTTATACTAACCACTGAGCCACCAAACTGCACTTTCTAATTGTTGTGAAACACACACACACACACATATGCACACACACACACACACACACACACACACACATACACACACTGACTAATACATATACACATATATATTCCAGTAAAACATATTAGTGTACTGTCTACACACATTTTTACAGAGTAAAAAAATACATCAGTAGACCATTTTTTTCTTTTCAGGCTCTGAGGGACATCAAAGGGTGGGGTCTGGCACTAGACATCTCATTTAAATCAGCAATGACACACATAAGGTTGAAACAGATCTAGATAGCAGAGTAATGTAGACTGACAATTTTTGCACTAACCACTGGGCTACCTAATTGCACTTTCTAATTGTTGTGATACACACACACTGACTAATACATATACACTTATATGCATATATATTCCAGTTTAGCATAGCAGTGCACTGTCTACACGCACAAAGCATTGAAACACACACACACACTGCCTCATATGGCATTATTTATACATCTAACCCCAACTTATACTGTATTTATGATAAGCACTGTGTTTTGCACTAACTCATTGCACTAGTCTATGGCATGACTGGGTAACTAAGGTAGAGGACCAGGGACCTGCGGTGGATGTGACCTATCTGGACTTTATTGGAGACATTGTAGAGGGACTGGAGGGGAAGATATACCTATTTGAAGTCAATACAAAGATAAACAATAGGGTGGACATGCCAGAGGGGTTGAAAGAATGAGGAAATACCTTAAAGCAGCAGTACTATGAAAAAAAAAATATAAGTCTTTTTCGTCAGTTTATTCCCTGTACTCTGCTGATCATGTATCTGGTAGCCTTTCCTGCCGGCATTGTACTATCCCCCCATTATTTTTTTACATTATCCTTTGCTTTGGTTACATTTCTGCCACCTGGCATGCTGCACTGGAACCCCCTTCTGCTGCCAACTGCACATGTATTTGACTGGCAATACTACAAAGGGACATTGAGATAGTTTAGCATAGGGTCCCACTGTAGTAACCAAAAAGCAGGATGCAACCTGAACAGGAAAGCAGGTGAAAATTAGTCAGCTGCCATATTTATTGTAGCACTACAACAATTCAAATAAATTGCAAATATCTAAAAAACTAAAGATGACTGAAAAAAATATTTACAGATATAGAAACTGGAACTATGGCCACATGCTTGCAGCCAAAAAACAGAATTTTGATATATCAACTCCTGATTTGGTAGTACTGCTGCTTTAAAAAACTGGAGAAATGTTCTGACGAATGGCAGCTTGGATTCAGTGCAAAGAAGAGCAGGATCAGTGCAGGAGTGATAATAAATTATACAATGGGTGTCAAGAATTCCTGAATCTGATTGACTAACTGGCACTTTTTACCAGTGGTAAATCCTATGATATACCAACGTGAAAAGGTGCCAGTCACCAGTCAGCCACATCAAGAACCCCCACTGGAATCACTCCAACCATGGATTGGCAAAGATGGCGAGGTGCTCAGTCACACACAATTCCGACCGTCCTTGCCGAGACCTCACTTCTTGGTCTTTCTCCAGTCAAGTCTGCTTGCCCTCCAGTCCATTAGCAAAATCATGGCCCACAACACTGCCTCAACAACCAGTACATTGAATTTTAAAAAACAAAACCTTACTGCATGGTTCGTCATGTACCTTTTTGGATCCCTGTAATGTTCACTCCCTCATGACTCCATCACTTGGTTGGACTCCATTGCCACTGTCCCAGACCATAAGTCCCGAACACCCATTAACAAAAAGAAAAAAACATTCCCGCCCCCCCAACTGCTGCTCCACTCACATTTGTAATAAGTGAAAAGTCTACCAAAGAGGGTAGAGGATTGGAACTTTCAGCAGCAACACTGAATTACAAAATTTAAAACCTCTTCTATTTTTTTTTTTTTTTTTTACTTTTTACTTTTCCATTCCTGGCTTATCTGTAATGGCTCTGTTCTGTTGATATTGCCGAGTGCTGTCCCAATCACTGCAGTCCCCCCCCCCAAAATAAGAAAGAAAAAGACACCAACTGATTGTCACTTCCTTGACTATCTCCCAACCAGAAAGGCAGCAACCCGGTACCCACAAAAAACTTCCCATCTCTCCTGCAATGCTACAGGTGTCTGTCGGGGGTTCCCCTCCTGCCTCTCCACAGTGTTAGCCACTAGCCAGAGATAAAAATACCATTTTTTTAAAGTTCTTGGCTCTTTACTAAAATAACTGAAATGGCCAAGATAACATTAGTTATATTACTGTATGTTTGAGTTCAGCCTCTTGCTCCTGCCTCCCCACAGTCTTACCACACAAGTGAAGACATTTTTTTTCGTAAAATCTCTTCTCTTGGCTAAAAACTAGACAGTGGTCAGGATTTACTTATTGACTTAAAGCAGTACTAATAGCGGACAGACACAACTGAATTGCTGCCATGCCCATCTAGTAAAAGGAACAGGGAACTTTTTTTTTCAGGAAGAAGAATGAATTACAAAAAATGATTTAAACTGCCAAATTAACTGCTTGTTTCTTTATTTTTTTCTTACAAAATCTAGAGGAGGACATTGTATAATCTCAATAAACTACTCCAGGGTGTGGGTTACGCTGGGATTTAACCACTGATGACCTGGTTTGACCACTCGGCCTGTGGCCTCATAGCCAAACCATGCCAGCCGTGGGTAAATACCAACATAACCCACACCCTGTCATGGTTTATTGCTTAAATAAGTTTTGTGTAGAAGGTGTCTTGATGGTAATATGAGAGAAATATATAGCAGCGTTGCAGTTAGATGGTATTAATGGGGAGAAAAAAACATAGGTCACATAAGATACAAATCCAAGTTCCTAATGTACTTACAGTCAAACGTTTGAATTTTTATAATGTGCGTACTACCAGGATATGGAATTCATTACCTAACCATATTGTTGAAGCATCTACATTTGATCAGTTTAAAATAAGGCTGGATGATTACCTCCTGAGTACCAGGAAGTTGAAATAACCCCACTGTGTAGTGGGAGACAATTAAATGGGCATTTTTGCCTACTCTGTCTGATTCCTCCAAGTTAGTATAGATCAGATATTAAGTTTTCAAAGCCACACAAAATCAAGACAGGACATGTTTAAATAGTGCAAGCTTGAATTTTCACAAGTAATATTGACAAATGAACACATAGTTACAGACAGAAGCATGTTTACACAGTGCCAGCATTGAAAATGCAATTGCAGTGTGTCTTTCAGTTTCTCTAGTCCTTAAAGTAAGACTTCAACATTGGATATTATAAAAAGGGTCTGAGAAATGGAGCTTTCTGATTGGCTGCAAACATTCTAACAGCCTTTTGTTATTCTTTTATTAACATACATGTAGAGCTCAGCCATATGATGAACAAAGTTTAACACTGTTTAAAAACATTTTTTATTATAATAGCAATAAGGCACTCCCAGGGATTATGTTAATGGTCAGTTAATCACCCTCTAGGGACATGTGACACTTGGCTACCCTCATGCCACAGTACACCCCTAGAAGGTGATTAACAGACCATTAACAAAACCCTTGGTCATGCCTTATTGCTCAATTATATGACCTTGTATATCTGCATACCATTCCTTTTGTGGCTTTTGACCTTAACACTGCTGCATCTTATATGTAGTGCTATGCTTCCCTGCTAATTATTTCTCTAAAACTGTGGCATTCATGCATAGAATACAACTGTAGCTTTTTAATTTTGTTTGTTTTTTGTTGTTTAAGAAAACCTGCTATGAAATCACCTATTTTAAGCATTTAAGTGCAACACAGGCAAGTGGTAAAAGAGAAGAAGATATCAACCTCAATTACAGTTGAAAGGCTGGTTAAGTTGACATGTTTATGAGCTATGAAACTTTCTTGAAAGAGAATTCTACCAACACTGAACAAGATAGTGATTTCAAGACTGCTCAGCTCAAATGAACAGAGCAGACTGATTGTTTCAATTAGTGCAGTAATTCAACAAAACCTCAAATTTTATCTAGTCCATTGGGTATCTGAAGAGCTCCCTTTCTCTACTGTCATAGCAAGACATCTGCAGGGCTATACCCACTGCAGCTGTAAAAACAGCTGATTACTATGAGGACATGTGCACATTCTTTTAGACAGCAGTGGAAGTGGTGAGAGGAGGATTGGTGCCAGCTGCTATCCCCTCTATGTGAGTTGCATCCTGTGGGTGGAATGGAGTTTACCTCTGTCTGTATCTGGATGGGGCTGGGGTGGTGGGAAGAGGTTGAAATTATTGGGTGCTGATAAGAGGGTGAGGAAGGGCTGTTTTACTGTAAAGACTTTGCAAGGGATGGGGAGAAAAGGGTAAGGGGTGCTGCAAATTTCATGTGGGGAGGGTGGGATTCATTTTTTATTGGTACTAGTCAGTGGATGGCTGGAGAAGGGTGATATATGGGCAAGACAACCTTGTTTTAGGTTTTAGTCTTTAAAAAATAGTAATTGTGTACTATGAATTGTTGACAAAGTGCCAACATTACAATAGTTGCATTTAGTGCAGTTTGGGGCACCTCACCAATAATTTGTTAGTGAACGTAAACTTTGCAATAATCCTATTTAAAATGCTGAATTAAAAATGGAAATTATTTAACTAAAACCAGGTACAGTCAAGGACAGCAGCATGCTGGATTCTGCAATCCACCACATTGGCATCAATTCTAGAATTTCACAGCAAACTGTAAGGATTTTGTGTTGAATGCCAGGCCGGTGTCCTTAGTGAATTTATGTTCCAGTCTTTATCAGTGGATATCTACCGCCAATCACTCACATTTTTGATTTACAGCATGATTGCCAGCTTTGCCTGATTTATGCTAGATTTGGTTTGGGTCCATTTTGACTTATATCTCATCTCCTCCTCTCATTCATGTTAAAGTATTTTGGAAAGTTGATACAGCTGAAGACATCATGTATATGCAAGAAGAGAATTTGTTTTTAAAGTTCTTTAATTTTTCTTTTTCCTGTATAGTTAAAAACTGTGCTATATGAGCTGCATTTTGTGTCTGCAGGGGGGTTTCAGTTCCGACCAGATGTGATGCCTTATCCAGCCTGCCCCCCTGGGTCCCAGTTCTCTGGTTTCCCCCTCAGTGATACAGATTGAGCAGGTGGACCCTGTTATATGAGGTCCCTGTACCCTAAATGACATCATACTGTACACCTTAGACAACCTTTATGTTGTGCATAGATTATACTAACCCATACAGCACAGACATCTACAATATAAGAGTATATGTCAGGATATGTAATGATTGTAATCCAGTTTATTTTCTCTAATGCACAAAACCTGCATGTAGTAAGCCAAGACATTCATGTCTTTGTTATATATATTATATCTTAGTCAGCACTGCCACCTTTAGGACTTGTGCATAATCACACTACATCCTGTATTTTACATGTACCAACTGTACCTTCTTTGTTCTGAGAAATGATGAGCTTATCAAAATTGTATAATGTTATCTAAAACTGTGGAGCCACCTCATTTTTAGCCAGTAGGGCTCATCGCCTGTAACTAGAAATGTTACTGTCTTCTGGTAACTATGATAATTATCATAGTCTATAATGAAATGCACTACGTTTTCTCCACGGAGACCTTCTTCACTCCTTGGGGTATAGGGGAATGCTAAGATTTGTCTCCCAGTTCCTTATGGTAAGAACTTATTAGGGCAACTGTGATATCCTTTGTTGTAATAAACAAATTTATTACTGATATGCAACTTGTCTGTGACTTCTTTGCATCTCTAATTATCACCAAGAACCTGATCAGGGTAAGGATCCCTAACAAATTGGCGACCATGTACAGGTGATTTAGAGTTTGCAAAGTTTCACTCATTGCTCAAAAATGTATCCCTTCCTATGAGGACAGTAGGTGTGCACACCAGCACCACTGCTCCCATTATTCTTCCCTCCATAGTGACTTGTTAAGTCTGGCTGCTTACTGAGCACAGTTGATGCCGACTCACCTCGCCCAATGGCAGTTTTGAATTACAGGACTATGAGAGTACAGTATCCCACCTGTTTGCTGGTTTGCCTGTTGTGGATTGATACACAACACAGTTACCTCTTGCAGGTTTTAATTTTGTGCTTCCTCATTGATTGCTATTGGTACACCATGGCCACTATGTCAAATATATTTGCAGATCTGAGACTAGATACCTCTAACTTCGTTGCCTCCCATGGAGGATGGACTGACTTCATGCTGGAAGAAAGTCAATCCAAAAATCCTGTTCTGGGGATTTCAACCCAGTACTCAGAGACGAGACAAACAGCCAGAAAGTGTGATGCTAAAAGGCTGTTGGTCGTAGTTCTCTATACTGCTTTAGAAGCCTCCGAATTGAGGTTTTGAACCCTTGAACTGCAACTCTCGTCACTTAAAGGAGAGATGGGATTACAGGCTAATGAAAGTATGAGAAAAGAGCAGAAACTGGAATCTGAGCTTCATTCCCTGCATAATGAGAATGTGACTCTTTTGCACTGTTCTGTTCTGGATAATCAGCAGGAAACATGTACATTACGAAATGAATGTGAAAGTTTGAGGCAGGATAAGAAACAGGCTTTACAAATGAATCATTTGTTAGGTAGAACTAACAATCAACTTCAAGAAGACTTGGATGGAGTGCAAGACAAACTCAACCAGGTACATAATGAATTGAATAGGGAACATAGGGACAATCGTGAATTGAGCGCCACATATACAGTCATTCAAAAACAGGTTACGAAGGGTGTGGAACAGAGTATTGCAAAAGTTAGTCATGAGGAAAGTGAACACAAGATGGCAAAACTGCACCATCAGCGGGAGGTTTTGACTGGTCACATTAAAGTTATGGGTGGCTTCACCCCCATCGACATCACATCATCCAGGGAGGATGAGTCAGATGATGACATCTCCCAGTACAACTCCCAATCACGCCCCTACTATGATCCAGTAACCCTACTCTGCCACTCACAAGATAGTGGGTCCCCTTGCTATGACAGCACATCCCTACGTCATCAACGTGATGATGAGTATCATGTGAGACTCCAGTATGGTGACCCCATGGTAGGGGGGAGGCTTGGACCCACTGTCACCCACTTAAAGCCTACTATCGGCATCTCCGGTTGCCATTATTTCTATGGATGATAGGGAAGAGATTCAGAAAATGATTAAAAACACTTTAAGCAATGTGAATATACCTGATAAAAGCAAACAAACCCCCTGTATGCAGATAAAACAAATGCTGTGGGAGAGTGCTACTCAGGATTCCAAGTTTCATACTGTGGCTGACGCCGCAGCTGAGGCCACCCTTCAAGTGCCCGAGACACTCTTCCTCCAAACAATCATCCCAGTAATCTCCTACAGCTGTACAGATGACCCACTTTGTTCAGCAGGTCACTGACAGCATAGGCCAGATGAGTCCCACTGACAACCTCAGTTGTCATTTGGAAAAAGTACGCTCCAAATGTGAAATGCTTATCCTAGCAGCAGACTGCCAAGTACAGATCCTCTGCCAAACTATCAATCCTGGCCTATGGGAAAAACTTCCCAATGGAGTCCGCCAGGATAACTGAGCTACTTTTAACCAAATAGCAGCTGAACTCATAGCCACACACAACCCGGGGAGGGGGTGGTTGGGGTGATGCTAGCCTACTCCATAAAGCAAAATGCAAAAGAAAGTCCAGCGACTTTTCATCAGAGGCTATGGATGGCCTACCGTGCAGGCAAGAACCTTGCAGGAGAGGCCGTAGATGTAAAACTCAGAGTACAAAAATTTGTTCCTTCAGAACATGATTCCAGCTGTCCGAAAGAAGGTGGAATTAATGATATTCCTCACTACAGACACCTTGGCTAATATTGTCCAGAAAATGGAGAGGGTTTACTAACTCCACATCCAAAATCTAAACTCTGGTTTGAAGATGGTGGCAGCGGTACAACCTATCGAGAAGCCTACAACCCACTACATGATGGAGGGCAAGGCCCATGTGAAGAAGTCTATCCTAGCAGACAATAAACAGCATCACCAGTCAAGAGGTGGGAACTGGAACCAGAATAAAAACAAACACAATTGGAATTCTAATTCCAGTTGGGACAATCGGAATAATTGACCAGGCCACTCGTATACAGAAATCTTGGAGGAGTACTGAAACCTCTGAAACCTTCTCAGTCAGGTCCTCTCTGTAGCTGATGTGGTCTCGACATGAACCCTTGTGGCCATAAGCCCAGGATAGCAGGCATCAACAGGCCACAGAGTTACCAGAAGAGCAGGACACCAGGCCACAGCAGACCTGAACCCTGACACAACCCCATACATCTCGGCTATCCAGCATAGGGATGAGGTCCAAAGGGACCAAACCCAATCACTCTTCCAGGAGCATCATAATGCTGACAATACCGATTGACAACTACATGCCCCAGTCCGTATTGTGAACAAGCTGGCATTGGACACAAATGGAAGGCCTTGCACTGAAGCCATGGTCATGGGCCGCGCAGCTCACAATGCTGTTGGATACAGGCATGGTGGTGTCTGTATTACATGACAATGATCTGGCAAACTCTTCTTGGTCCACCGGATGGCGGACCAATACATCCGTTGTGGATGACACAAAGCTATCTACTAATTGCTCTATAGTCCTGTCAGTGACTATAGGCTACTTAAAGACATAGGTCTCATAGGTATATAGGTAGGTACAGAGCTTTAATAGACAAAAGTCCTTTTGCTCACCATATCAAGAATATCCTGCTATTTTATGCTCAATTAGATAGTTGTCCAATCTGCTCTTAAATGTGTTCACGCTATCACTAGCCACTACTTCCAATAGGAGCATGTTCCAAATATTAGTTATTCTCAGAGTTAGCCAGATTCCCTTTTCCTTAATCTTGGACATTCCACTTCTAGTTGGAGGGGATGGGCCCTTGTGCTGTATGTTAATTTTCTAAAGTTTAGCACCAGTAGTTCCCATAACACAGGATCTATAAGGGATTTAAAAATCAAATGCATACCACCCCTTAGTCGCCTATATTCCAATGAATAAAGTCCCAAAATATTTAATCTAGTTTTGTAGTGCTGTCCTTTTGCCTCCACTATATCATGAGTAGCCCTATACTGTACTCTCTCAAGTGTGTCTATTTCAGTTTTCTCATCAGGAGACCAAAACTGGGTGCAATACTCCAAATGTGGTCTCACCAAGTAGGTATACAGGGGCAACATCACATCCCTGTTTCTACATTATAGATGTTTAATAATACAGTGTAGAATACAACTGCATTTCTTAATGACCCGGTTACAATGTGTCTTAAAGGATAAGTCTTTTGTTATCATGATACCCAGATCGCTTTGTTGCTTCACTGAGTTTAGTGTCTGTCCACCAAGTGTATATGTCATGTTACCATTTGATCTCCCAAAATGCATAACACAACATTTATCATTCTTAAAGGTCAGTTTTTTATCCAATGCCCACTTTTCCAGATCACCCAAGGCTTCCTGAAGATTTGCTACATCTTCTAGGCTATCAACTATACTACCTACTCTGGTGTCATCCACAAATTTGGATACCCATACTTCCATCTCCATTTTCATTGAGGCAATATACACATTAAATAAACAAGGCCCCAAAACGGAGCCCTGTGGCACCCCGCTCATCACCTCTGCCCAAGTGGAACATGTACCACTTACACTAACTGACTGTAACCGTATATCGAGCCATGCTTCTATCCATTTAGTTATGTTGCCCCCCAATCCATGATCAATTAAAGCATCAATTAGCTCTCCATGAGGTACCTTATCAAAAGCTTCGGAAAAATCCAAATATATCAGATCCAATGAGTGTTTTTGGTCTAATGCTTTACTAACCCCTATGTAAAACTCAAGGAGATTTGTCTGACATGATCTTCCCCTTATAAAACCATGCTGCACTGGGTCGGTTTGTTCTGTTTCATCAAGGTACCGATTAATATGATCTTTAATAATACCTTCTAGGATTTTACCCAAAACTGAAGTCAGGCTTATAGGCCTATAATTTTCCACCTCATGCCTGCTCCCCTTTTTATGGATGGGCACCACCAATGCCTGCTTCCATGCACCCAGGACTAAACACTCATCTAAAGATCTTTGGTAAATAGCCATAACTGGACCAGCCAAAATTTCTGCCATCTCCTTGAGTATTCTCAGATGCAGCCCATCCGGGCCCTGAGATTTATTTCGATTGATTTTCAGAAGCCTATTTAGAACTTCTTCCCTTGTGATCTGTAGGTCAGTATCATGTACTTAGTCCAGGTGTGCTAATTTAGGGTAAGTTTTGTTGTTGAATACGGATGTAAAAATGCTATTATAATGCTGAGCCATTTGAAACTGGTCAGTAACCATATTGCCATCATTTCCTTGTAATGGTCCAATAGATCGACTTGTACCCCTCTTATTATTTATGTAAGCATAGAAGGATTTATAATTATCCTGGACCTTCTTTACTAGACTCAGTTCGTATGTTCGTTTTGCGTTAGAACTACACCTTTTTGTTTGTTTAAACAACAGTTTATAAGAATCCCAGCATATACTACTGCTTGATTCCTTTGCTCTTTTAAATGCTTTATTTTTCTTATTAATCAAGTTCCATATAGATGGAATCATCCATATAGGCACATTTTTGTTATTACCTACCTGGCTCTTAACTAACGGGGTGAAGGTTTTTGTTAGGGAAGACACCTTATCCACTAGGAGGTCCCACATAAGATGTAATGGTTTATCTTGAAATTCCTCTTCCCACTTCCATGTTTTTAGGGAATACTTCATACCATCATAATCAGCTTTATTATAATTATATATAATTGTCTTACCTTTTATATTACCCAGCCTTGTTCCAAAGGAAAAGTAAACCATGGAATGGTCGCTAGACCCAAGGGGGAAGGGAGGACCTTACAATCATTTATATTTTCTGTTAGATTACTTAGAACCAGATACAGAATATGGTTATCCCTTGTATTAGATGTCACCAACTGATTCATTCCTGCTAACAAAAAAGTTTCTAAATAACGTGACTCGGTTTTGGTCTTGGGTTGGAGTGTATCCCAGTTTATGCCAGGGAGATTAAAGTCTCCAAGGAGGACATTGTTTTAGTAGTACCAATTGTATTAATAAAATCTAGCAATTGAGTTTCTTCATCCATGGGGACTGATGGAGATCTATATATCAAACCTATGTTAATAATTTCTGAGTGTGGGGGGGGGGGGATATTTTAACCCAAAGGATCTCAGCTTCATCCCATTTTTGGGTATCTACCATTTCTGAGATTATGCTGTCAGAAATGTACAGGGCTACTCCCCCACTCTTTTTCGATTGCCTATCTTTATGAAATAAGGTGTATCCAGAGATATGCTTATCCCAGGAATCTCCAGAACTTCACCAGGTCTCAGTTATGGCACAAACACATATATCTAAAGTGTTCTTAGTTACTTGTAGTTCTCCAAACTTATTATTCGAACTCCTGGGATTCATAAGTAAGCAATTTCTTAAAATTGTGTCAGCATTTTTATTATGACTTAATATAGGCGTAGCAGGCCATCCAACCCCACCCCCCCCCAACTATGGAGTTTAAACGTTCCTCAATTGCCTGTCGGAGTTTATTTGCAAAATCTGTTTACCCTTCCTGTTTAGATGAAGGCCATCCTGTGAAAATAGTCTGTAGTTCCTAAAACTGGCTTCGTGATCCAAGAAAGTATAACATTCTCTGAGGCACCATCTTTTCAGCCATCCATTTACATAATGTATCATGTTCTGCTTCTCCTAGGATTCCCTAAACACAGGTAATACACCTGATATTATAAGATCACATCCGTCATCTGTCAGCGACCTCCCTACTTTTTCATAATCTCTTTGGATGTCAAGAACTCTCCTTCTACCTACATTATTTATACCAACGTGTAATAAAATTAATGGTTTTGAAGTATTTTCTTGTAAACCAGGAAGAAGTTGATGAATATCCTTTATGCCCACCCCAGTAAGTGTACTAACAGTAGTGGTCGAGTTCCTGTTCTTACAGATAATCTAATCTGTATATCTAAGCATGGAATCCCCTACAACCAATACGTCCCATGGGTTTACTAGCATATCTTGTCCCCCACTTTCCTTGTTACTGGTGTTTGGATGTTCTACTTCCAAAGTTGAGGAAGTTGAGGAACTTATGCTAGACAGTGGGGGGTTCCTGAATCAGTAAACTTTCTTCATTTATAGTATTCTGACTTAGGGCAGAGTATCTATTTGGGGTTAAAACGTTTGAGGATCTCCCTATGTTTCTTCTGCCTTTCTTTTTATTTGTATTTTTAGCTACTAGACACCACTCCTCATCACCCCCTAGGTCCTTTGTCATGAGGTTTTTCTGTTCACTAGCATCAACAGCTATTTCTGATGCACTATCAATGAAATGTTCTAAATTGCTAATGTCAATCTGCACCTGAACCCTTCTGCTTTAAAACCTTAATTTCAGCTTGTAGCATATCCAGCATGATATTTATCACACCCAAACCCCTCCAGAATCTCCCCTTCTGCATACATATTGCATGTAGTACACAGCCTCATCCTAATTATTGCTCTTTACCTCATATGTAGATGTTTTAGGCCCAAATCTCAGCAGTCCCAGCAGACACAGCAGACACGTGCAGACGCGCGTGTCTCTGTGCACACCTCCACGCGCATCGCCACGTGCCTTACACGCACTCGCCCTGCTTACTGCAGGGGTGAGTTATATTCAGTGTGATGACCCAGAAGTGGTTTTAGAGGTCATGGGTACACTCATACTGACAACTTACTCAAACTGTTTTCATTTTACCCTTGATGCATAGACTACTCATTTGTAGTCAAGGCACATGGAATAAGCCACAACATATAAAAACAAAGGTATATTAGCTGAAATGTAGTCCAGCATTCCTACCTGCAAACTACTCACCTCTCTTTCTGCTTCCTGTGTAACAGGCAACAGGGCTCCCACTTTAAAATTCACACAGTGTATTTAAAAGGTATATCAAAGGTATATTAGCTGAAATGTAGTCCAGCACTCCTGCCTGCAAACTACTCGGCTCTCTTCCTACTTCATGTGTAACAGGTAACAGGGCTCCCACACTAAAATTCACACAGTGGGCTGGATATTCAAACTGCGCCATTCTGTGGTGCAAGCCCTTGCACTGCACAAAATAGTTGCGCAGGGGTGTGGTCGGGGCGCTATTCAATGGAGTTGCGCTATTGAGCAACTACTTTGAATATCACCCCCCGGCCACAGTCACTGTGCATGGCGCAGTGGAACTTGTGCCACCACAAGTGGTCAGAGTGGAGCATTCAAGATGCGGTGGCACAAGTTCCATTGCGCCATGCGCAAATTTACGATATTCAAAAGGTGACATGCAAATGGGGCCATAATTCATGCAAGGTGCCGGAGGGCCATTTGCATCTATTTATGGCCCCATTTGCATGTCATTAGCATGCAGGTGCGCCGATCCCTGAGGACTTGCATCTGGCACCCTGCCAGGCAGCAGGCATCGGGGACCGATGCCTCCTGCAGCCCGATCGTGGGCATAAGTGAAGTAAAACCCCCCACCCCCCGACTGGCCCGATTCAAAGTTTATTTAAAAAGTATATCAAAGGTACATTAGCCGAAATGTAGTCCAGCACTCCTGCCTACAAACTACTCAGCTCTCTTCCTGCTTCCTGAGTAACAGGTAACAGAGCTCCCACTCAAAAATTTGACACAGTGTATTTAAAAGGTATATAAATAAATGTTTTGGCCCCAAACACAGCCTCTGTGCATCAGAGGAATCACACAGTTAGCTCGAAGTTGCTGTACCTTTCAGCTAATGGTAATGCATGACCAGCCCAGCATTATGGGATTCGATTTTCTTGCGCCACATTGCTGTGTGGTGGACCTAGCCAACATGCTAGTGATCCCAATCAGAGGACAATACCATACTGTCATGATCTTTGATTGACATGTGGTTGCAGCCATAACCACTAATGACAAAGAATATGACATCATCAATCTATTCCAAAATCATGAGCTCTTTAAGAGACTCCTCCCCATTCGGCAAAAACATTTGGGAGCATTTGCCATAAAGAAACATGACTGTGGTAGAATTCATACTGTCATCAAGATCCCAGGCCCAGCCCATGAGAGGCAAAGACAATACCTTTTCCTGCTGAGGCCTTAGCACCACTCAGAGGAACTCTTCAGTCATTCCTCAAGCAAGGCGTGATCAAGACTTGTGTTTCTACTGCCAATTCACCCATTTGGCCTGTGAAGAAACCCATGGGAACTTGGAGACTCATAATTGATTACAGGAGACTTAATCAAGTCACCCCTAGCTACTCACCTACAGTAGCCGTAGCACCTGATGTACTCAAATTGCTGACCTCTGACCACAAGTGGTTCAGCACCCTGGATATCTCGAATAGTTTCTGGTCACTGCCATTGGCCCTCAAGGCCAATGCAAATTTATCTTCACCTTTGAAGGTTGGCAGTGCACATGGACCTTTCCCCCAGCGGTTTCACAACAGCCCCTCTTTCTTCCATCTACACACGATGGATGCCCTGGAAGGTTTCTCTGCCCCACAGTGCATCTTGTAGTATGTGGACGACCTCTTGCTGGCCACTGCCACTCAAGAACAACACTTTGACCTTTTGGATGAATTGCTGACCTTCCTAAAGAGAGCAGATCTTAAAAGCAACCCAGCAAAGGCACAACTATGCCAGAAAGAAGTCATCTTTCTTGGCTTCCGAATAACTTATAAGGGCAGGACCCCAATGTGGAAAAAGATCCAGGGCATACAAGATTTGCCACTCCCTACCAGTGTAGAAACAGTCAGGCATTTTCTGGGAATGGTCAACTACTCCAGAGACTTTATTTGTGACTTTGCTCAAAAGGCCACCCTTCTGTATGAACTTCTAAAAAAGGACATCCTCTGGACTTGGGGCCCCATACACACTCAGGCTGCAATGTCACTGAAACAGACCTGGGCCTCTGCTCCAGACTTAGTGAACCCCAATCCAGCTGTGTCCTTCCATCTGGAATCCGCAACCTCAGGCATTGCTATGTCTGCTATCCTTGCTCAGAAAGTTAATGGTACTCTGAGGCCTGTTGTATATGCATTCCAGATGTTGACACCAGTGGAGCAGAAATACAACCTTTGTAAAAGGAACCTTCTATCCACCAAATGGGCTGTCTAACTTTTCTTATATATCATTGGGTACTCACATATCATTATCAACACCAACCACACTCCCAAAACCTTTTTGCTAGCAGACAGAGTAAAAGATGGATCGGTATCCAACACCAGACTGACCCACTGGTCTCTCCTTCTCCAGGACCATGACATCCAGGTTCACCCTGTCAAAATGCCTTCCATCTTGGCCCATGGACTCCTTTACCAAGGAGAACCCCATGACTGCATACTGCATCTACCTGACCTGCCTGACTTAGGCCCATTTCTTCCAGCCACTCCCAAGCTACAGATGGCTCTACCTCGTACTACCAAGGATAACAGGTAGCTGGACTTGGAGTGCTGGTTGTATACCCCAATGGTAACACTGCTGGAATTTCCAAACATTGTAGTGTGGCATCATCACAGTTCGCAGAACTGGCAGCCATGGCCTGCTCCTTAGAGTTCATACAGCATGGAACTGAGGACACCATCATTTTTGTAGACTCTAATCGGATCTGCTGCACCCTTACTGAATTCTTACCATTCTGGCAGAGGAACTCCTTTTCATCCTCTGATGGCACCCCTGCAAAATACAAAGTTGTGATTTACATTCACAAATTGGTCCAAACATTCCCACACAAACTTTTCATCCACAAGGTTAAAGCCCACTCCAAGTCATATCCCCATCATACCTTCAATGATAAAGTAGATACCCTTGCAAAGGAAAGTGCTAGAGAAGGAGACACCTAGATGATAAACAATCCAGATGCCCTAGCAGCCATTCATGTGGCAGCTATCAAGATGAAACCTGAACCCTTTTCTCCATGGATCTGTCTGCTGCCCAACATACAGACTCTGAACTTAAGAAAGTGTTTAGGTTCCTTGATAAAGGAACTGATCAAGCTCTACTTACCAATAATCCATACAAGAGACAGGCAAGTAGGTTACATTTATCCTCAGATGATAAACTGATCTGGAACAAACCAGATGATTCAACCAGCAAATTGTGAGTAGTCCCTCACAATTTGAGGTCTGAATTTCTCCACCAGGTACATGATACCCCTACTGGTGGATACCAGGGAGTGGAAAACACACTCCAAAGGACTGTTGGTTGGTGGCCTGGCAGAGCTGTCTGACACTATATTGACAATTGCCTAATTCGTGCTCAGAACAACTGAATACCAATCAAGTGTAATGCCAAGTTACTGCCACAAAGACATTCTGGCCCTTGGCATGCCATACAGATCCATTTTATTGGTCCCATGGCCAGTACTAGCAGGAACAACAAGTATGCACTTGAAGTTACTGATCTCTTCTCCAAGTGGGTTGAAACTTTTCCCACAAAGACTTGTACTGCAAAAACTCGTGCAAAAACTCTGGTGTAACAGATCTTTTCCAGGTGGGGCCTACCTCTCAAGGCAGTCTCTGACAAAGGTCCCAGTTTTATAGGTGAGTTAATGAAAGAATCTCTTGAAATTCTAGGGGTACACCAGAAGTTCCACAAACTCTACCATCCCAAATCTTCAGGTCAAGTAGAAAGAGCTAACAGATGGATTAAGCAAATGCTGTCTAAATTCATTGAGGACAATCCCAATGACTGGGATTCCCTATTGCCTTTACTCCTTATGGCAGTTAGGGGTACTCCATCAACCACCACCCAACTGATACCCTTTGAGGTGATGACTGGTACAGCAATGAGATTACCTGAATATTTGTTGCTTGACCTCAATACCCCCACTGCAGACAGAGTGTCTGTAGATGAGTATGTAGCTAAATTAAAAGAATATTTGGTTAAAACCCATTTGTATGCAGCTCACTGCATGGGCAAGGCCCAGTGACAGTCCAAAATCCAGTTTCACAAACATGCACAAGAAGTGGATTGGCAAGTCGGAGTCTCGGAGATCAGGTAATGGTACTCAGATTTTCTCACCCTACACATGCCTTCTCTAATAAATGGGTAGGACCCTACCCCATTGTCAGCAAGCTCAGTCCCACAGTCTATCAAGTTAGACTTCTGCAAAACAAAAAACTTACTGGCAAATGGTTACATGCAAACCAGTTGAAGCTTTATAAAGGAGTATAATTACTTTTCCTAACCCCATTGAACAGAATTGTACTGACTGATTACTGACGTCTCATTTTTCCTTACAGGTCTTTCAGCAAGATGACTGTCTTACATTTGATTCTCCTCATCTTAGGAGTTCTCCCTTGCATCCAAGGCATGGTAGATCACATCCTTCCACCTCTAGACCATCCTCCTGCTGCCAATACAGAAGTAGAGTCTATTACAGTCCCAACAAATTGATCACTGTACAGGAAGGTAAAGATACCTACCTCACTGCCTTGGTTGTAGCTCCTGATAAATCTACCCTAAAGATTTCATGGACAAGCTCTCCCTGTGGCCAGCCTTTCCAAAGGAACTTTTCATGGTTTACCAAATGCCCAAATTTCCCCAAATGGTACTTCATCTCTTCATCAAACCAACCAGAGACATTCAGGTTTATATACTCTTACTGCTGTAATCGACCCTGCCTATTGTGAGAGGTTCTCCAAAGACTATGCAAAGCAGTTCTGTGCCTTACATTCCATGTCCTCAACTGCCATGTACTTAGCTGTCATTCCTACCAGTGAAGCAGAACTTCTTGAGTGTCCCCCACAAGAACCTGGCCCACTCAATGATCTAACTGCAACTTCTTCACCTGGTACACTTATTAATAATTTGCAATATAGGCACAATCCTTTTCCTTTCAACTTCACTCATTACAATATGGCAGAACTTGGAATGTATCATACCACTAACACATCAACGTTTTTCAGTTCTATGTTATTAGATAGTCTGGTAGCCTATCAGTCACATACTCAGGATCCTATTGCTGGTGTTAACACTGTAGAACACACAGGTTTATTTAGATCTAAACCACATTCTAAGAAGAACAAATCAGACTCTAAGAAAAAGAAAAGTGACACATCAGATGTCACCGGTGCCATAGGCACACTACCTGCTATCTTTGGTTCTACAATGTCTCTCTGGAATAAGGTTGACATTGCTACAATCAAAGCTCACTCTCAAACATTTCAAGTTGGTGTGATTAATGACATCATACCCCCATTGTTACATGGTGCAGATGGACTTAGTCAGAAAGAAAGATACACAGTATATAACATGAAGTAAATTGCTAAAACATTCACTGTCACTAAAGACACAATAAATGCACTGATTGCACAAAACAATAAGGAGGCAGACAAGCAATATATTGCCAGGGAACTCCTTTGTTCTACTTATAGCTCGTATGTTATAACCACTGTCAATAACCTCTTCCATGATCTGGAATCTGGACATATTTCTGATCTTATTCATGATAGAAGAATTTCAAAATGGTATTGCCTGCACTGCAAAAACCCACATGTGTTGCCATGTGTATGTCTTAGTCTATTGCGATACCTATATCTACTGCACGAAACTTAGGTTTCGTTACCAGGCATCCTAATACAGGACCCTGTTTTACTGCTAAGAAATGCACTATTTTAGATACCATATTTGTATCCTTTACTGTTTCTTTACCATGTTTTGATCCAGCTACAGCTTTATTTGATAAACTATCTACAGTTGACTCCATTAGGCATCTCTACGAGGACATCTACAGAGAGCGCATCAACCTGCCATCATTCCTGGTCTACCACTTCTGAAAGAATGGGTTTCTCCTCACACAGCCAGCAGTGTCAAGAAGGGTTATCATTATTTGTGTCATTGTGATGTGTTTGACATTATTAAACATGTGTGCGGTTATTCCCCAGACAGCATTGATTCGTCCTTTACCATGGAAAAGGACATTACTGCCAATGACACAGATACCCCAGAAGCACCATCAATGCCACCACTGGTGAACTATGACCAACTCTACAAGGCCTATAAGGAGGAGGTTAATTGGCTGACTACAAGAATATCGAATCAGTCTTACACCTGCCCAGTCCAACTGCAAAAATGGAGGTTACCTACTGAAAAAATGAGTTACAATTCTGATGGACAGTACTGCATTGCTACTAATCATAAATCTTTTACTTATGGTCAATGAGTATGCAATATCACTCAACCTAACTTTTGTTTTATTCCTCATCAAACTACTGTTATTGGACACACAGTGATAACCCCTGTTGCCATCGCTGAAACAGACATTATTAATGGTGACCGTGAATATTTGCTTGCTCTATCTCAGTATTTACCCATTTTTAATGTACACATAGATCCATTCACATTGACATTTAAATCCTGTTTAGAGAGAAAGTACACACACCTCATTCACATCAGTAACAACCTCAATGGTGCATCAAGGCAATAAATGCTCTTATCAATGATGGTGATTTCAATAGTGCACTTGCTAACACTTAGAAATAATCTTTGAGGGTTCTGTCTTTATATAAGTCTCTTTGATATTCTTTTTAATTATTATGCACTTCTGCCTAAGGCATATGCTCAAACATAATCAAGAACAGCTGAGATTCCTTTACAAGGCTTGTGCGTCAGATCTGTAAATGACAATTGTTCTCACCACTTTCCCATAGTGTTGTTGCCTTTTTGGTAAGGCAACGGTGGGGGAGAATGTTATACACAGTCCCTGCACTCTAATTGGAATCCTACAGTACACCTTAGACAACTTTTATGTTATGCAAAGATTATACTAACCCATAAGGCACAGGCATCTACCATATAAGAGTAGATGTCAGCATAAATTATGATTGTAATCCACTTTATTTTCTCCAGTGCATGAAACCTGCATGTAGTAAGCCAAGACATTCATGTCTTTGTTATATATATTATCTCTTAGTCAGCACTGCCACCTTTAGGACTTGTGTATAATCACACTACATCCTGTATTTTACGTGTACCAACTGTACCTTCTTTGTTCTGAGAAATGATGAGCTTATCAAAATTGTATAATGTCATCTATAACTGTGGAGCCACCTCACTTTTAGCCAATAGGGCTCATCGCCTGTAACTAGAAATGTTTATATCTTCTGGTAACTATAGTAATTATCATAGTATATAATGTAATGCATTACGTTTTCTCCTTGGAGACCTTCTTCACTCCATGGGATATAGGGGAACGTTAAGCTGTGTCTCCAAGTTCCTTATGGTAAGAACTGATTAGGGCAACTGTGATATCCTTTGTAGCAATAAGCATGTTTATTACTGATATGCAACTTATCTGTGACTTCTCTGCATCTCTAATTATCACCAAGAACCTGATCAGAGTTAGGATCCCTAACAACCCCATGGCACTTTATCTTCCTTATCTTCCTCTCCCCTCAGAAGCACTAGGAGCTCCTGCATTTCTCTTGGGTATCTGGGGAAAAAGAGAGAAGAATGTGTGTAAACACTACGTAATCGTGAAACCAATATTCAGTGCTGTGCAGTACTCTCTACTCTTCTGTTCGAAAAGGACAGAATGTATTCAAGTGCAGTACTGTATGACCATGAAATTAATGATCAGTACATGGAAAAAAACATTCAGTACAGTCAGGTACAGTAGCGTATTCTACTGTACTCTTCAGTTTTTTAATTGCACATTTTAAAAGTAGCAGTTTTCAAAATCTTAAGTCTACGCCTAGGGTTCAGTGGAGCAGTGGGTGACATTCACTTTGCTTCTCACCAAGCACTACATAAGTGTACATGCCCCAAGTGTCCTCTTGACACTCATTTCTTCACTGCAGCCTCACAGCTGCTGCCTCTTTTACACTTCCTTCCACGTCCTGCTGTGATGTATGGCTACTGCTTGGGATATCTCCACTGCAGCCCATGGTTTCTCATGCTGTTTCATCATTTGCTGTTCATCCCAGTTTGACACTGGTCCTTGAAGGTTCCCCTTTGTGGTTTTGGCCATCTTTGCTCCTTCCTGCTCAGTCCCAACCACTACAGATGTGTGTCTTTTTGTCTTCTGTACTCAGCCTGCCTCACTGCAACCATTCTTCAACTACACTGGGGACTGGAGGCCATCCTGGTAGGATATGAACCTCTTAAGGGGAGATAGCCTGCATCCTCTCAGGAAGGGGACTGCAGTTGGTGGGAAGTTTAAATGTTATTTTATTTATACAGTGCATCCCCCAGGATAAAACTAAATTCTGAAGCATTTTGCAGCACTCTGCAGAATGCTGCAGCAGACCTACTGAATAAAGCAATGTCATTTCAATGGCAATTAGTCCCTATTGTCATTCAGGAAAATGTATCACTGCCAGGATGAAGTGAATGCCATAGATTCCTGCATGACAAAGGGGACTAATTGCAATTTAAATTACATTGCTTTATTCGGTAGATCTGCTGCAGCATACTGCAGAGTGCTTTACCAAAAGGGTTTCATCCTGGGGGTGCCACTGTATATTTATTTTATTCTTTTGGTAACTGGGTAAGGCCCACTAGGTACAAGTCCCTTTTTCAGGGGTGACCCAGGAGCACTGAGATGGTTAAGTGACTTGTTCTGAGTCACACAGTATGTAAGTAGGGATTTGGGGAATCAAACCCGGCCTGCTGAATGTACCATCCTCATTCACAGCTTGCTACTCTAACCTCTAGGTTATACTGCCAGTCCCTACTCATATGATCATTTAAACTAGCTGGGAAGGGGCTGTAAAACCAAGGGTGGCAACAATTGCCCCCCCAAAAACCAAGTGAGGCAACAACTATCCCCCGGCTGACAGAGCATCAAGGATGGAGGGCCCAGGAGAAGCAAGGTCCCCTATGGCAGGGGCACAAGAAGACAAGGGAAGAGACAAGGCAGGTATGGGGACAGGACAGCCAAAAAAAGGTTGAATAAATCAGGTAAGCAAGGGTAAAGGACTAAAGAACACAGAGAATGAAGAAAGTAAAAAGGAAATAAGTGGATCAGTAGGCACTTCAGTGAACATCACAGGCAGGAAGGAGATGAAACAGAAGCAGGCAGGGAGGGAGTGAGGTATGGAGAGCCATGCATGAATGCACAAAATATGGGAACAAAAGTCTAGGCCTGGAAGCCATCATGACGTAAGCTAGCCTTGATTTGGGGGCCATTACAGAGTAGAGGTGCACTAAGCACCATGACTGGGACATGGTCATACCTGGTTACTCTCTCTTTAGGAGAGATAGGGCAGGGAGGAGGGGTTGTACTGTATGTGTAGGCATGGATGCACCTAGCAGGGGAAGAGGATAAGGGTGCACATCCCCCTCAATTTTTTAAGTGACCATTCATATCCCCTGCAACATTCTGGCAGCTCTAATTAAATCAGTAAGGAGATACTGTATAGATGCAGTTTCCCTTTCTCAAAAAAAACCCCAGTAAATGGCCATAAAACACTGGAACTGACAGCTCCCCCAGCACCAGCTAGTGTCTTATCTTGCCCAAGTCTATCAAAGTTCTCAAGGACATGATCTTTGCTGACAATGTGTGAATTATGTGATTGTCTCTGCAGAGTAGTTAAGCGCAACTTTCTGACACCCACACCAATAGCTGCACTGCTGCATCAAAAGGGAGAAAGAGGGAGTCTTCTGTATGCAAATCAAAGCTTCAGCAAGTTTCTTCCAGTTCCTTCACTTCCTTGGTGTTGATTTTACTACCAATTAGTTGACCCACCTCCTGTTTATTAACCCATCAGTCACTGAGGTAGCCAAGTCCATTTGCCATTGATTCTCCCATCACATCATCATCCACCCAAAGGAGAAAGAGTACCTTTGGTGGAGTTCTCCGACACAGCTGACCCACTCAAATGCAGCATAAATTGAAGCACCAGCCAGGACTGAATCAACTAGTATGAGGCACAGTGGAATGCTCACTACCAGGCAGCAACAACAAAAGGTAACATTAAGCAACATTAAGGTAGTTTAAAAAATGTTTGGCTTCCTCTTAAATAATGTAATGCAATAAGGCACCTTAGAAATATTTAACCAGTTGGAGGGTAATCAGCATAATCTCTCTACAGCACAGCACCATCAATTCTTGAAACATAAAGTTTTGCAACAGACTATTGTTTTTTGAAAATACTGACTACCAATGTTTACCTATAGCTACTTGCTCTTTTACTGCCTTATGATTCAATAAAACCATGGCACTCTGCATTGCTCTTTTGTAAGCCAGTAATAGCATAGACCTTAATTAAGGAGATGGTGCATTTAACAGATTGTATTGCACAGTACATGTCAGAAATCTTCATTTAACTCACTGGGAAACAAGGAATACATAGTGAATATTAGAAGTAAGAGGGCAGACAGAGAGTTTTCTTGTAAAACTCTTTACAGCCACTCCTAGTTTCCTGTGTTAATGAGATCCACGTCT
This sequence comes from Neoceratodus forsteri, assembly GCA_016271365.2. Lineage (NCBI taxonomy): Eukaryota > Metazoa > Chordata > Ceratodontiformes > Ceratodontidae > Neoceratodus > Neoceratodus forsteri. The sequence continues at coordinate 708,552,443 of CM057455.1, forward strand.
CTCTGAGTGTATATGTGGCATGGAATTGTGCCTTGTTGTGCAGCTCCACTCTTGAAGCCTTTGCACTGGCAATAGAGATGTTGCAAAATTAAATTTTTCCGGTGAAATTGCAGCAAAAGCGGCAATTTCACTGAGTGAAACATTTTGTGAAATTCCGCCAATACGCAAAATGTTTTGCTGGGTATGAAGTTAAGAAATTTGCCCACGGAATGCAGATTTTCACTTAAAATGCACAATTTTGCCTGAATGGGTTAAATTTCATCTGAATTTCACCATTCCATGGATGAAAATTTGCACCCCCCAAAATATTTCGCAAAATGCCAGAATTTTGCTGAATATGTTGAATAATCAAATTTCCTAATTTTACACATCTCCAACTAGCAACTAGTTTACTGAGTTGACTTTACCTTTTGATTGCCTATCTAGCTGGTCTCCTGACTATTTAATTTCCAGTCTATGCACCGGCCTACTAGAGCACTTTGCACTATGCATACATGATGTTATTTATATTGGACCTGCTTCTCTCAAACACGGTCAGACCTTTTTATATTGTTTCATCTATAAGTCTGTCTTGAAGGCAGTGAGAGTGTCTTCTCTCTTTGTTTCCGGAACAGTGAGAGTGATCCGTGTTATCAAGAGTACTGGATATTTCCTCAGTAATTTCCCCCACAGTAGTGAGAGTATTTTGAGTGGTTGTGACTATCTATTTACCAGTCTCCTGGGGTGGTGTGAGGACCACAGGGGGCTGAAAAAAATTCTAAGTACATCTGTGCACTGACTGGGTGTATGGGTTTGGAGTTTTGTGGGAGAAGGTTTTTACTTTGGGACTTGTTTGTGCTATTAATCTACTGTTATTTGGAGTCTTTTTGAAGCTGTGTGCTATACACTATGTGACTATTACCTGGACTAAAGGTTGTCATTTATTATCAGTAAAGGATTTAGTAATAGTGGAGGATTTGTTTCTCCTTTTATAGAGTTTTGTTGTATTTATGATTTTAAGTTATTGTGTGTCATTATATCAGATTGTGGGTCAGCTAAGTCTTGCGATGTGCTGGAGGCCTGCTCCCATGGTTGTGCACTATTCACCCACTGCTCTTCATGCCCTCTGCCCATTTTGTCCTCCCCAGCTGCAGTTTACAACTTACCAGTGCTGTTGGGCATTTGGTATTGCCCGCAGGGGAAGGAGTAGTGTGGGGGGTGGTGAACAGTGGAGAATGAATGCACGGGACCACTGCATTGGGGTTGTGAGATCCAGGAGATGCTCTGGCATGAAATGGAACTCAGAACGTGGTTTGCCATGCCTGATTCCCATACCCTAGGGCACCACCAATATTGGTGGGCAGGTGGTCCGGGTAGCTCTGGAGATTTGTCCAACTTGGGCTGTGTTATGTTATGCCAGATCCATCAAAAATATGACTGTAATTTTTGCAGATCTTGTAGAAGGGTTGGATCTGGCTTGCATTACTGAGAAATGGCTGGATGAAAAATCTGGCCCCATTTTGGAGGCTTCAATTCCGGCTTGGTACCACCCAAGATTGGATTGGGGGGTGGTGGTCTGTTTTAAGACTGAGCTTAACCTCACGAATGTACCAGTTGAGGAAGATGAATCATTTGAGTGTATTGTAGAAGCAGGTGTAGGCTACAGGATCGCCCTCATCTACCATCCACCCGGAGACAAGAAGTGATTCCTTCGAGACGTGGCGGACTTTGTCATTGACATGGCTTTTGAATCACCCAGACTGATGGTTCTGGGTGATTTTAATGCCTGGGTCAATGACGAACTCTCGCAGTTTGGACAGCACTTCCTCCAGTTGATGTCATCCCCTGGGTCTCACTCAGATAGTTACCACTGCTACTCACAAACATGGTCACTCTCTTGACCTAGTATTTCTCCTGGGGATCGAGGCCTCTGATTTGGGGGTGGAACCAGTTGGATGGTCTGATCACTACACCATGGGGATTAGTTTTAGTGCCCCCCTTCATACGTCTACCCCTGTGGAAATGGTCAGGTATTGCTCTTTATGAGATGTTAGTTTAGAAGGCCTGATGGCGGTACTTGACCTATCGTCCTTTCCAGTAGCAAACAATGACCCTGATGCCCTCATGGTAGCCTATAATATGGCTATGTCGGCATCTGTCGATGTCATTGCTCCTGTCCATGTTCGCCCTTTCCCTATTGCCCTCGGTCCCTTTGGTTTGATGGAACTTTGAGGGAGATGCGGTGACTTGGGCAAAGGTTAGAGCGTAGTGGGCATAGATGCTCCTTTGATGCCAACTGCCTTTGATTGATGGAGCATTATCAGGCCTATCAATCTGCAATCACCCATAAGAAGGTAGAGTTCCTGTCCGGAGAGATAGCAGTTGCTCAGAATCGACCAGCTCAACTTTTTCGTTCAGTGGACAGGCTGTGCAACCCAGCCTGTCTACAGTTGTGAAGGGCTTTTTCACAAAAAGAGTGTGATGAACCTGCTTGATTCTTTGTTACTAAGGTGGCTGACATTAGGGAGGTGCTTCAGCCAGCACACTCACATTTCTTTGGATCAGTGTGAGGCTGCTGTCCCTCTGTTTTCCTGGAGTTCCTTTGACTGACCAGAACTCATGGATATCATGCGGATTGTCTGTAGTGCATGCCCTATGTGCTGTAGTTTGGATCCAGGACCAACTTCCCTGATTTTGGGTTGTATTGATTCTATTGATCCGGTCCTTGCATGGATAGTCTGATGCTCTTTGGAAACAGGTGAGTTTCTGAGTACCCTGAAGGAGGTGGTGGTAACACCCCTCCTGAAGAAAGCTTCTTTGGACCCTGACTACCATGCAAACTACAGACTAATCTCTAACCTTCCCTTTTTAGGGAAGGTGATTGAGAAGGTAGTGGCTGTACAACTGGAGAACCATTTAACCATCCATGATATCTATGAACCCCTCCAGTCCGGTTTTCGGAAAAGGCATAGTACTGAGACAGCGCTGGTTCAGGTGCTCAATGATCTCCTGATGGCTAGGAATCAGAGGAACCACTCTATTTTGGTTCTTTTAGATCTCTCATCAGCCTTTGACACTGTGGACCATGGGGTTCTTCTTGAGCGTCTGAGGTTTATCTGTGGACTATCGGATATAGTCCTTAGATGGTTTACATCTTACCTCATGGGAAGAACTCAGAGAATGGCCTCTGGGGTTTACTCCTCGGACTCAATTTCTCTGTCATGTGGGGTTACTCAGGGCTCAGTGTTATCCCCCATGTTGTTCGCAGTGTTTATGCTACCTCTTGGAGACATTGTAAGAAGGTATGGGCTGAGGTTTCACTGTTATGCTGATGATACCCAGCTCTACCTTTCTTTTGCACCTGATCAGGATGGAGCTCTCTCGGTCTTTAATAACTACCTTAATGAAATCCAGGAGTGGATTTTTTTGAGTTGGTTGAAGTTAAACTCAAAAAAGACGGAGGTGTTGGTAGTGGTTCAGGGTCACAGGATAGGGGGGCCAGGGGTTGGTTCACCCTCTGGACTTTATCTTGGGGGTGTTTCACTCCCAGACTCTGAACAGATGCATTACCTGGGGGTAATTCTTGAAGATTGATTGACACTGCATTCACAGGAGTCTGCTGTCATCAAGTCCTCATTTTGTCATCTGAGGAATGTCTCCAGGATTAGGCACCTTGTTTCATCTGGCGATCTTCCGACACTTGTCCACACATTTGTGTCCTCATGTCTGGACTATTGCAATTCCCTTTATATAGGGCTTCCTGGGGTTAAAATCAGTGGCTTGCAGCTGGTGCAGAACACTGCGGACCGGCTTTTGACTGGTACATCACGGTCCAGCCTTATTACGCCGGTGTTGCATGGACTGCACTGGCTGCCAGTACAGTGATGGATCACCTTTAAAGCTGGACTTTTGACTTATAAAGTCCTACACGGACTTGGCCTGGACTACCTGAAAGAGCTCCTGGTCCCTTATTGCCCTGGGCGATTGCTCTGCTCAGCTGGCAAGGGGTTGTTAGACAGCCCGAGGGTGTCTTTGAAATCTTCTGGGGCTCGTACATTTATGTATGTAGCACCTACCCTCTGGAACTCACTACCTCGCCAGTTATGGGAGTGCCCAGACACGGAGGGTTTTAGAAAAGGCCTTAAATCGTAGTTGTGGATGGGCGCATTTGGAGTCTGAGTATATATTTTTGGCTGTTGTAATTTATGAAATTTTCAATGTTTTAACTTTGTACGGTGCCTTGGTTTTATGAAAGGTACCTTAAAAATATATTTTTATTGTTATTATTATTATGAGAGAGAGAGAGAGAGAGAGAGAGAGAGAGAGAGAGAGAGAGACAGAGAGTGAGAGTGAGAGTACAAACTACAAAATGTTATTAGTATCAGTATCAGGTGGAATTTTCCAGGATTTGTAGACCCTGAACTGGTACTAATGGGATGACCCTGGATGAACTCTATCTTGTATTGAAAAGCACTGTATTGACTTGCTTAGCTGCATCTGGATATTTAGAGAGAACTGTTTTCACCTAGGGCACAGGCAAATGTTGTGATGTGCAATGCTTACTTATCTCCAGGACTCTGCAAATACATTGAATAGTTGTATTTATTTATGATTCCAAGGCAATCTCCACAAACCATCAATAGAGGTGGGCGAAGTGCTCCCGCTTCGCTACATGGAACACTTTGTGTATTGTTCCTTAATCCGCGTAGTGCTCTGCAACACGAAGTGGAGTACTCCACCCTTACATTTGAATGCAAAGTATATTGTTTTCAATGCTCAATGCACTACTTTGACTTGTAATGCAGCATTCCTCTTCATTTTAATGTGAAGTGCCATTGATTTAAATGTACTTTGCTTTGCTTCACCTGTTTATTGCTATGTGAGATGAATTTTACATTGATTCATGGGATGGCAGGTCACATGGGCTCTATATTGTCTTGCATAGCATCAGTTCTGCACAGTGCGTGCAGTGGAAAGCTGGAGACGGTTTGCTGTCAGAGCTCTGAGAATCAAATCATTGAAAAAGCTTTAAAAAATACTTTTGATCCAATTACAGTAATTTTGTCCAAATTTAATACATAGATTGTTGGAAACCCTCCTGTGCTTGTATTATCAAGTGTTTATTGTTTTTGTGTGCATTTTGAATGTTAATTTAGAACATTCAATCTGTATACTGACAGACACTGTAGATGTATGCTTTAGAGGAGGGGCGGAGCCGTGGTGAAGGGAGATTCACGGTGAGAAAGGCAGTCTTTCTAATTGTTGTTGGGTAGCTAGTGTGTTAGTATTTGTGTGTTCAGGTGCACACAGCATATCGAGTGCTCAATCTCCATCTACAGTATCTGTGCATCTGCATCTGTTTAGGGCCCATTCTTCATTTGTAAGCCACAGTTGTTGTTTTGTGGCTTCCCTTCCACCCCAAAATTCAGAAATTTTAATTTGTTGTTAATTTTTTCTGTAATCTCAAAAAATGCCCACAAAGAGGCGTGCATGCAAAGATGTTTCAGGCTATGGCACTGTTGCCAGTGGCAAGAGTAGCCATTGGCATGTGCGTGGTAGTACACAGCATAAGGGCATAGTTGATGGCAGTAAAGGGATTTCACCGACTGTGTTCTTCACAGCTCAATCGGTTGCTTCAGTGATGGCTGGAGATGCTGTTGTACCCACTGGTGGAGGTGGTAGTGAAGCTGGTGATGACATGAGTATTGCCCAAAGTTCAACCTGTGGCAAGTTAACAGGTTGACAAAATATTGTGGAGTCAAAAGATGTGAGTCAGAGCGTAGTTGATGTCACACTCCCCATCCCCACTTCCACAGTAGTTGAAAATTATTCTGATCCTGACAGTGACTCATAATCACAATTTCATGTTTCCAGTGCTGTGTGCCTGGGCTATCCAATGAGTCAAATGTTGAAGAAAAAATAGTGGATGATCATACTGAGGCTGTGGTTGGACATGGAACATGTTCTCCACGGGACAGCATCCAAGCTGAATTTATAAGAAACTCACAAAATTTGAAAGAATAACTGTTTGCAAGAAATGTATTTATTTTCATGGTGACTCTGTGTAATCTAAAAAATACCCACAAAGACATGGTTCAGCAAAGGTGTTTCTGACTGTGGTGTATGAGCCACATAAGCCAGTGGGGTATAAGCTTTGGGTCTGAGGGCAGGGCATTCTGTCACATCACGTGGAATAAAAAAATAAAGAAAAAATCCTTGAAGGGAAAAAGTACTGTGTCAGAGAGGATTAGGGCTAGACGAGGTCCCCAAATCTGTGTTGGAAACAGCAGTACCTGCAGCATCACCGTTAGCGTAGGTAGTGTGTGAAATAGTGTGTGAAATCTTGGCAGAAGACACCAGGAGAAAGGACTGCTGTGTGACTGGACTTCTCTGCTGGGACTAAAGTAGAAGAACTTTTGTACTTGGACCTTTAATTTAGGGTAAAAAAACTAACATACAAAAAAAAAGTGTGTGTTTGGGTTAACTGAACTGAATGGGTATCTGAAGAGTTATCTAGGTGTAAATCTCAGGTGACTGAAAGGACTTAACTGCTGTGAGGTTTAAATTACTTGTAGAAAGATCTGGTAAGTAGGGGGAGTGGCTTAGCTAGAAGGAAGCTACATTTAAAGACTGCCTTAGAAAGTTTCTGCTAATATCTTGGCAGAAGACACCAGGAGAAAGGACTGCTGTGTGACTGGACTTCCCTGCTGGGACTATATTGCCCTCCTTCCCTCCCCTACACCCCCCCACCCAAAGCTAGTTCTATTTTTATAGGCACAGGATTTGACTGACAACAGGAACTTCCTCTTTAGGGGCAGGAAGTGAGTGATCACTGAATCACCAAGGACCCACCATCCTAAAAGGGCAAGAGTAGCTCTCCGGCCCCCTCTAGCTGCTCGAGGTCTGCCTCTGAGCAAGTAAGTGGTCTACTGAGAAATATAGGATATTCTTGTCTCAGAACAGGACAATTAGGAGCTTAAAGGGCACAGAGGCAGAAAGTAAGGAGAGAGAGAAAAAAACAGAGGAAAGAGTAAGGATTGCAAACAGTTAAGGGGCCAGAAATAAGACATGATTGGAGTGGTGCAGTGCAGTGGCTGTGGAGCAGCAGTCTTCCGGAGATGTTCTGGAGGATGCAGTGTTGTCCCATCTGCAGGCACCTCTCTGGGCTGAGGGAGGAGGTTGCTCATCTCCAGGCTGAGTTGGCCAGGATTTGTGGGACCTCCTCTTCCATCCAGGGACCACCAGTGCCACTGCCGTTGCCTCAGAGGTTGCCAAGAAAGAGGATCGGTTTGACCACAGTGGGCTCAGAGAGGGTGAGGGTGGTGGAAGAGAGGTGCATCCCTCCAGTTGTACCTTTCCACAATTCCTATGCCATTCTGGCAAAGTGTAGTTCCTCTATGGAGGCACCCACAGTGGAGACCAAGGAGGATGCTGGGAACCTCCACAAAGGAGACCCACAGGAGGGTGGCAGGGGACCCTGCAGGGGAAGGAAACAACTCCTGGTGGGGGACTCCACTGTTAGGAAGGTAGAACTGGGGGAGGAAGGGGAGAGGGAGGTAAGGTGACTGCCTGGCGCCATGGCTTGGAGGGACAGGGAGCAAATCCTCAGGATTGCCGGAGCAGCTGCACAGGGGAAGGAGCTGGATGTCATTGTCCACCTAAGGACAAATGACCTGGCTAAGAAAGGGATTAGAGAAGTGCAGGAAGAGTTTGTGGAACTGGGGAGGGGCCTTAGTCAAGTATCACGCACGGTAACCTTCTCGGAGGTGCTACCCATCTATGGCATAGGAGAGGCTAGAGTGTTCCGCACCATGGGATTCAATCAGTGGTTGAAAAACTGGTGTGGAGCTCAGGGATTTGGCTTCATTGGGGACTGGGGGTCCACCTGGAGTGATGCAAGCCTATACTGGCATGATGGGCTGCATCTGTCTGGGAGGGGAACCAGGATCCTAGGTGATAGGTTTAAATGCTTCATTGGCAAGCTTTTAAACTAGCCAAGGGGGAAGGCATTGGAAAGGAGCAGGAAAATCCTAGCCCCCAAATAATCACAGTAGTAAGTGCGGCAAACACCAACAGAGAGGTGTCGATAGGGAGAAGGGCAGGGGTAAATGGAGAAAGTGACAAAGGCAAGAAGGACAGGGATGGGGCAAAAGAGAGTAAGACCATCAGGAAATGGAGGGTAATGAGTACCAATGCCTGTAGTCTGGGCAACAAGCTCCCTGAGCTGATGGCCTTAATGGAAGAGGGATGCCTGGATATCGTAGCAGTCACAGAAACATGGTACACAGAGAACCATGACTGGGATGTTAACATACCAGGGTACATAACCTACAGGAGAGACAGGCAGGGAGAAGAGGGGGTGGAGTAGCTCTCTATGTAAAGGAAGGGATAAAAGCAACTGAACAAAAGAGTAAACAGGGAGGAGAGGAGGCACTGTGGGTCACCTTGGAGACTGGAAAGGGCACCACAATCCGCACAGGGGTTGTGTACAGACCCCCATATCAGGGGGAAGGAATGGACAAGGATATGATAGAAGGCATTCTTAGAATGGCAGAGAAAGGGGAGATACTGTTGATGGGAGACCTGAATATGCCAGATGTTAACTGGAGCACATTTGCTGCAGCCACATCCAAAACAGGGCCATTCTTGATGCCCTACAGGTGGCAGGCATTAGACAGCTAGTTTGGAACCCACTCATGAGAGAGCAATCTTAGACCTCGTGCTCTCAAACCGGGGCAGTGAGAGGATCTCAGATCTAGAAGTGGGTTGCCATCTGGGGACAAGTGACCATCAAACAGTGTGGTTCCACGTTAAACTCAGCTACAGAGTCAAGCCATACAAAAGTGAGGTACTGGACTTTAGGAGGGCTGACTTTGGCAAGATGGGAGAGTGCCTCAGAAAGCACCAGCAAACAGGCTAGAAGGAGGTGTGGAGCAACAATGGGGAATTATCAAACTGCCATCACAGAGGCAACAAGCCTTGTGTGAAGCAAATAAACAAATCAAAATGAAAGAAAAAGCCACTATGGTTCTCAAAAGAGGTGGCTGTGAAAGTCAGGAAGAAAAAGATAGCATTCCGGAAGTATAAGGAAACACAGAAGGAGCAAGACAGAGAGCTGTACCAGTTAAGGCAGAAGGAAGCAGGGAGGGAAGTCAGAATAGCAAAGGCCCAAACTGAGGAAAAGATAGCCAACTCAGTTAAGAAGGGGGATAAAACCTTTTATAGCTACATCAGCGAGCGTAGAAAGACAAAGGGAGGGATAGTGAGGCTGAATAGAATGAATGGTGGGTGGGCAGAGGGGGACAGTGAAAAAGCAGGAATATTGAATGAATATTTCTGCTCAGTATTCACAAAAGAGGAGGGGGAAGTGCCTAATCCAATTAACAGAAGCACTCTTGATAGGGGGGTCGATCCCAGTCCTTTCACAGAAGAAAGGGTTCTGCGAGAGCTTCTAAAACTGAAGGTGGACAAAGCAATGGGTCCTGATGGAATTCACCCCAGAATTCTAAAAGAATTAAGGGAGGAACTAGTGAAACCACTGGCTACTCTTTTTAATAAGTCATGGGAGGATGGTGTGGCACCCGAGGACTGGAGGAAGGCAGATGTGATTCCCCTTCACAAAAGTGGGACCAAGACAGAGGCAGGAAACTACAGACCTGTCAGTCTGACCTCTGTGGTAGGGAAAGTGATGGAGTCACTTCTGAAGGAAAGAATAGTTGAGTACCTAGAGGCCAGTGGAGCACAGGACCCAAGGCAGCATGGGTTCACAGCGGGAAGGTCATGTCAGATGAATCTAATAGATTTCTTTGACTGGGTGACCAAAGTAGTAGACCAGGGAGGGGCTGTGGACATGGCCTACCTAGACTTTAGCAAGGCATTTGACACAGTCCACACAAAAGATTAATAATCAAATTAACCAGCCTGGGAGTGGGTCCCAGGGTGGTAGCCTGGGTAAAACATTGGCTGGACAACAGGACACAGAAGGTAATTGTAAATGGAGTCCACTCTGAAGAAAGGGGGTTACTAGTGGGGTACCGCAGGGTTCAGTATTGGGTCCAGTCCTTTTTAATGTCTTCATCAGTGACATTGCAGAGGGACTGGAAGGAAAAGTATGCCTTTTTGCAGATGACACAAAGATCTGCAACAGGGTTGATACACAAGGAGGCATGGAAAGGATGAAAAGGGACTTGGCAAGGTTGGAGGAATGGTCAGAGGTATGGCAGCTAGGATTCAATGCAAAGAAGTGCAAAATAATGCACCTGGAAACAAGAACCAGGGAAGAATATACAATGGGTGGGAGGTAGTAACAACAAAAAAGGAAAGAGACCTGGGGGTAATCATATCAGATGACCTTAAGGTTAGCAAGCAATGTGAGAAGGCAGTAGGGAGGGCTGGGAGTATACTGGGATGTATAGGAGAGACATCATCAGCAGAAAACAGGAAGTTGTTATCCCTCTGTACAGACAGTTGGTGAGACCCCATCTGAGTACTGTGTCCAGTTCTGGAGACCCCATCTCCATAAGGACATAGACAGGATAGAGGCAGTCCAGAGGAGGCAACTAAAATGGTGCAGGGTCTGCAAGAGAAGCCGTTGAGGAGAGACTAAAGGAGCTTAATATGTATACCCTTGAGGAAAGAAGGAGAGGGTGACATGATAGAAACTTTTAAGTACCTCAGTGGAATCAACAAAGTCCAGAAGGTAGCATCTTTCAGAAAAGAGACTTGCAAGAACAAGGGACACAATTTAAAGATAGAAGGAGGAGGCGGTTCAGGGCAATGTGAGGACGTGTTATTTCACAGAGAGGGTAGTGGATGCATGGAACAGCCTTCCTGAGGAGGTCATGGGGTCTAAAACTGTGGGAGAATTCAAGAATGCATGGGACAGACATAAGGCAATTCTTGTGGGGGTAGGAAGAAATAGGCTGTTGGTTAACTAGGATCTGCGGCCTATCCTGTAGGTAGGGAAATGGGCAGACTAGATGGGCCTAGCGGTCCTTATCTGCCATCAAAGTTTATGTTTCTATGTTTCTATAAATAAATTCTGCGTATGTGTCTAAAATAAAATCTGCCAGCCAGTCCTCAAGTAACAGCAAGTAGCCATGTAGGTAAAAGCTGCAAATTAACACAGGAGGTTTACCACAGGTATGAGGAGGATGACTTTGAAAGTTCAAGTAGTGTTCAGAGTATCAGGGTGGTGCATAATTCACTTTGAACATTGTACTCATTGTCATGTCACGATCATGAGTAAGGAGACAAATTACGTTCTTCATCTTCATGAACACGAATCACACAACTTTAACTTTTTTTTGTCCAACACTGTTTTTTGGTTTTTTAAATCTTCGGTTTCATCACGAATCAGGACTGGGGGACACTCAGTTATCACATGATGTCACTCAAGATCCTTGGTCTAGTACAATGCTTCTGTTTGTGTTCACATTCTGTAGGATGCCCTACTCGAATCATTGTCCTCACAGGAAGCCTGATCTGTTTAATACAGTAGATATTATCTTGGCGTGAACATTAAACAGTTCCGGGAAGTTCATCATGCCTGAGTCATGTCATGTCATGATCACGAGTCACAAGACCTTAGCGTAGGTGGTGGTGTGTGAAATAAATTCTGTGTGTGTGTGTCTGAAATAAAATATGTCGGCCAGCCCTCAAGTAACAGCAAGTAGCCATGTAGGTAAAAGTTGCAAATCAACACCGGAGGTTTGCCACAGGCATACTACCATACTAAGAAGCCAGAAGATTAGACCCTATGGTCCTTTAAGTGTGCTCGATTATCAGTGCCTTCCCATGGCACCATTTTAGCCCCCCTCCATCTCTACAAGGTCCCCCTACCCAACCCCCCAGCAGGACTTTGGGATGCACCCTCCCACTATACCTATCCCAGCCTTTCTTGAACCGCTCTACAGTTGTAGCAGCCACCAACTCCCCCTGGCAGTGCATACCAGGGCTCCACCACCCTCTCGGTGAAGTAGCATCTCCTTGTTTCCCCCCTCAGTCTCCCCCCATCCAGCTTCATTGAGTGTCCCCTGGTGGCCACTACCTCCCTCAGCTGAAACACCTCCCTTAAGGCTTATCCTATTCATTCCTTTGAGATATTTGAAGACCTCTATCATATCACCCCTGTTCCTTCTCTCCTCCAGTGAGTACAGGTTGAGCTCCTCCAGTCTTTCCTCATAGGTCCTTTCCCCTAGTCCCAGTATCATCCTGGTCACCCTCCTCTGGACCCTCTCCAGAAGAGCAATGTCCCTCTTTAAGTAGGGATGCCAAAACTGCATGCAGTATTCAAAGTGTGGTCTAACCAGGCAAGTTTACATTAATGAATGTTTAAGTAGTGTTCAGAGTACCAGTGTGGTGCATATTTCACTTTGATCGTTGTACTCATTGTCATGTCACAATCACAGATTCACGAGTCACAAGACAAATCACCATCTTCATCTTCACGATCATGAATCACACAACTTTAACCTTTTTTTGTTCAACATACCAAGCAGGACGATCACATCTATGTTTGTACCCAGTCACGATGATGGCAGTGCTGAATAATGCAGGCCAAGCAGATCATCCTGGTGCAGTGTAAAACAGTATACCATTGAGGTTGCTGATGCCATCATGTAAAACAAATTTCCAAGTTGGTACAACTCCGGCATTGAGGACTGCGAGGGCTGTTTTTTTTTTTGGTTTTTTTTGTTTCCCTAGTTTTCCACCGGTGTAAAGTATTTAACAGTGGTGACATACAGGCGAGATGATGGATATAAAAAAAGACAAGAGCAGCTCCATGGGGTACTGATACTGAATGGGGTACTGGAATGAACTCAGAATAATACATTTTTCATCTGTTTGCCGGTTGCATCGAGGTATTGTGGACTAGCAGTATGCTCCAATCTGAAGACGGACAACAGTTTAAATACATGAAGACCTGGAAAGAAGACAAAAATATTAATGAAAATTTTTTTCCAAATGACCCATGCAACTCACTCCCCCCAAAAAAATACTTACCTTTCATGGATTGACATTGTTTGCACAGCTGAAGTCAACAATCAGACACATGTGGAACACATGTGCAGTGGCAACATGGTTTCATCACTGCAGTCTTGAGTCTGTGTGCTGTAACCTGAGAATGTAAAAGAAAAGAACAGTAATGAGAAATGCTTATAATTCACTCACTCACAGCAATACCCCCCTGAGAAAAAATTTAAATTTTACAGTACCACATTAGATGGTGGCAGATATGTATGGCATGTGAATGTGACCATGGCCAACACACTGTTGAAGGGGAAGTATTCAATATGTATGATGATGATTCCCTGCAAAGGAACAGCATGACAGACTGCTCAGTGCTTACAACAAGAAACAAGATTCAATACAAATTAAATGGCAGTGTCACTGAAAAAACATGAAAGTGACATGCACACTAACTTACCAGTGTTGATATGAATCTACGCACATAGTGCAGCATGTTTCGGTCAGCACAGCAGAAGAATTTCCCAGAACATCAAATTATAGTTCAACCCCATGGTCATCTGTGGCTATCATCGTTTAGGAACACACTGTACATAAGCAGCAGCAGACAACAGAAGGACAGTAATAATAACAACAGGAGCCAGCAAGCCATTTTCTCACTTGGGACACTTATGCAGAGGTCTGCCTCTAGGTGCATGCTTTTTAGCCATGAGTCAAGAAATAATTTTGACTTTTCTGAACAGTTTTTTACATGATTATTCTTCATCAGGACTTTGCATGACAATTAAACAGCAGCAGGCACCAGCAAGCCATTTTCTCACTTGGGACGCTTATGCGGAGTTCTGGCTCTAGGTGCATGCTTTTAGCAGTGTGTCAAGAAATACTTGTGACTTTTCTGAACAGTTTTTCATGTGATTTTTCTTCATTGGGACTTTTCATGAAATGAAAAGAAAGGGCCAAACCCACCAGCAGCAGTGGCAAGCATTGTCACAATGCAATGATGTCATTTAAAACATTGTGACTCATTCTCATTTTTGGACTGGTATTAACATTCAGCTTGGCTTTTTATGAAAAAAACAGGGACATTCAAACACAAAATAGTGCATTGTTGGGGTGGGGGACATGCTAGGTGGTGTTATGGTATTGTGAATATTGCCCTGGTGCTATAACTACATGTTCAGAAAAGGAACAAGTATTTTCATGGTTGTTATTTAATTGACTTTATTTTCTACATGACTGATGGTCCTGAAAATGGCGGACACGGCATGCTTTCATTACCGGTGAAACTGTCAGGTCACAATGCACGCTGTAATACAAGTGTCTTGCAGATGCCATTTTGGAGACTCAAGATTTAATTACAGGCAAGCATGCAGTGCCTGGCGTGTCCACAAACTTGGCAGCCACAAAACTTGCAACATAAAATACAGTAATGAGTATGAACTTAAAAATTGTTATTGCTGAAAGCATACTGGCCGGGGGGAGAGGGACTTAGGGGGAGGTGGGGAATCAGATTTACCATTCTGAGGCTAAACAAATACAGAATTAACATAATTAACATCACAAAGAACACATGAACTGAACATAAATGTCATATTAGTATGAAATAAAAATAAACAGAGCTTAAGAAGATAAATAAAAGCAGATGTTTATTTCTTGGGGGGGAATTTTGTTAATCTTGTTTTTCTTGATCTTGATTCTTCTTTACCCCCATAATGGTAAATGTAATTCACCACCTTCCCAAAATGTTCAACCAACCCATGCCATTATGCTTTCCACAATAATGATAATTTTTTTCGTAACTCATCATTACTTAATTTTATGTAATAATAAGTCATGTGGTTGCCAACTGTGTGGACAATGCGTGTTTCAGCACAGTTGTAATTGTGCAGTCCAAAAGCCGTCTTCAAAACACTTTTATTGCAGCATGCATAACAGCACAACATTTTCACCTGAAATGAAAGCATTCAGCGTCCATCATTTGCATGCAAGCATTCATGCATGACATAAAGTAAATTAAAGGGAACAGAAACTGATTAATTATGTGCTGCTGCTTGTAACTATGTCACTTCATGGTTTTAGACATGTGAGCAGTGCCCACAGTTCTGAAACCATGAAGTGACATAGTCAAAACTCCAGATTTTTGGTTCCATGAAAGGAACTGCACAGAATGTTGTCCATACAAAGAAAACAACACAAAACACAACTGACAGCTTCAGCTTTTATTCAGGCACAGTTAAATACAGATCATTTACAGGAATTAATATAATTTATGAAAACAGAGACATTTCAAACGGCTGCACATAAGTAATCAATTCCTGTCCCCGTTAAGTAGTACGTAATACAAATCACAAATAAAACATTACCTGAATATAAATTACATACTTATTGTGCATCAAAACAAAAATATTATTTAGGAAAAAAAAAACAGAGGAGATGCTTGAGGGGTTTAAATTGGCATACAAAATATTTTTTTAAGGGGTCTGTGGGGGCGGATGCTGACCACCACTGATATTACACAGCAAGCCTATTACCTCCTCGTTCTGCTCCTTGATATGAGAGAGACACTGCATGGCTGCCTCCACCCACAGCACAACCAGGACCACCATGGTCACAGGATCCTATGGGTCATCTTCTCTGGGTGCAGCTGCAAGAACCTCCACCTCTGCCGCTTGCATTTCCCTGCGCTGTCCCGATGCACAGGCAGATGAGGTGCTTTGGTTGCAGCTGCAGGAGTGGCTGCTAACTCCTGCAGCTTGGCCTCCCATTCAACAAAGTGGTGAACAGCTGGGTGAGTTCGCTGACCACAAGTGCCAAGGTGCCCACCCTTGGGCCCATGACGGACAAGCGCCTGGCACAATTTGCACTGCACAACAGTGGGGTCCCCAGGGAGACACTTGAAGAACTCCCACACAGGACAGCTCCATGCAGGGCCCGGTACAGGCAGTGGGGGGCACCACTGGCCACCTGCTCTGCTGCTGGTGGTGGTGAAGGAGCAACAACCTGCTGTGGTTGCTGCTGCTGCTGCTCATCTGACTGCTGCTCCTCCAGCTGCTGCTGCTGCTACTGCTCATGCTGGCAGACCTCTGCTGCTGCTGCTGCAGAACTGGCTGCACCTGCACTTGAGGGCACAAAACTGGCCCTGTTTAACTGGGTGGACAAGGCTGCCCCGCATCTTGGCCCCTGCTGTCCACCACTTTTCCTGCCACACCAACGATCCATCACCAAAATAAAACCTAGTACAAGTACTAGTAACTCTAGCAAAAACAACGTACTTATAAAAAACACTTTTTAAAACAAAAAAATACTGTAAAATTAACGTAAACTACCTACACTAATTAACAAACTAAATCTAAAAAGGCTTAAACTGAAAGAAGCACAATCAAGCAAGTTTTGCACTCTGCAATCGTCAACAACCCATAAACACAAACTGCTCTAAACAGATCAATGATGTGCACAACTCTTTCTACAAGAGAAAGTGAAAGTAAAGCACTCACTTCCTGCCTACTTAAGTTTCTCCCTGAATCATGTGACCTGCAGACCTGCAGAGACAGTCAGGCATGTAACCAGTGTCCTGTTTATTACCTATTTCGCCTTCTCCAACAACAACTTCAAGTGAACGCAAAGTGGCCAACGCAAAGTACATTAAGGTGAATTTTGACTTCTTTATAGGAATTTCAAATAGTGATCCACAAACTTGAAGTTGGCCACTTTCGCATTCACTACGCCAGCAAATATAAACTTTGTTGCATCTCTAACCATCAAGATGAAATCTGAGCCTTGCCCCTATACAGTATATCCACACGCAACGTTTGGCTTTTTGAATGGGTTACAACAATTCACTCTACAGTATTAACAGTGTTCTGTTGCTTTGGTCATGTGTAAGTTTGCTCCTAACAATGACTTTTATTTAGCATTCATGTGTGTGTTTTTTTTTTTTTTTTATATATCTATGAATGAAGTCCAATTTTGGCTCCATAGCATTCAACTATAGGAACGTGTAATACATAAAAAGACTGAATGTTATATACACTGCTAGTTCATGTTGTGAGAACATTTGATCACTCCACTTTCTTTACCAGTTACAGTTTGCATGAAAACTTGATCACAGATAATTGACTGTAAATTTAAATACTCAGTAAGTTTGTTGGACTAATAAACCTCATAAAATAAGTTTAGTTGTATACAAAATGAACAGTACATACAGTTAAAATGATTAGATCATGGACTGGATAGTCTGGGATTCAGTATAATCCATTTTTGCTAAACTTTGCATTGTTTTGTTAATAAATCACCTTATTATTTTCTAAGCTTAGTGCAGGAACAGTCAACGCAAACAACACTTTTCAATCCAAATCAAGAAGTCTGATAGTTCAATAACAGGCACTTTTTTTAAGCTATAGGTCTCACAAGTATCTGTGGCTTAAATTAATCTTATTTTTTTCCTAATTCAACACACAGTTCTGGGTTCTGTAATGCTGAGTGAGAAAAAATCTTCAAGCAAATAAATACCACAGTGACTAGAAAGTGCATTGGAGTTTACAAACCCCAGAGCTGTTAGTACTGTACAGTATCACCCCCACCCCCAAACAAAAACTGGGCAGGTACTAGGCTAGAAGTTAACTAACTTGTATCTCTTATTGACATAAACTGGTTGCTAACCTTTAGTTGTGGAGTAGCTTTTGAAGAATTATAATAATTATAGAATAATTATAGAAATATAAATGATCTATTCTTGTGCATGTCCATAACCTCTGTATTTGTCTTTATCCCTGCACTGATCCCTCGTCATGAGTGTCCATGACTTTTCTTCTCCTAGGTTTTGAATTGGTTTTACTTAGCGTTGCACTGTCATTCTTCATTGTGCACATCTATGACATCTGTATTTTAATTTTTTGACGTGCTGTGACTCCTTGTCATATGTATTTTATTTATTTTATTGTATTTTATTATTTTGGTAACCGGGTATGGCCCACTAGGCACAAGTTCCTGTTTTCAGGGGTATCCTGGGAACACTGAGTTGCACAAATGACTTGGTAGAGCCATGTGCCCCTCAACCTTTTAGCCGTGGTTGAACTTGTAGGAAGGGAGGGCGGAATTGGGAGCAAGGCAGAGGCAGGAAACTAAAAACCTTTTAGTTTGACTGTAGTGGTAAGGAAGATGATGGAATCACTTCTGGAAGAAAGAATTGTTCAGTACCTAGAGGCCAGCAGGGCATAGGACCCAAGAAAGCATAGATTCACAGCTGGAAGGTCATGTCAGACTACTCTAATAGATTTTTTTGACTGGGTGACCCAAGTAGTAGACCAGGGAGGAGCTGTGGATATGGCCTACATAGACTGTAACAAGGCATTTGACACAATCTCACACAAAAGATTAATAAACGAGTTAGCCAGTCTGGGAGTGGGTCCCAGGATGGTAGCCTGGGTAACAAACTGGCTGGACAACAGGACGCCGTGGGTAATAGTAAATGGAGTACATGCTAAAGAAAGGGGGGGTTACTAGTGGGGTACTGCAGGGTTCAGTACTGGACCGGTCCTCTTTAATATTTTTATAGGTGACATTGTGGAGGGGTTGGAAGGAAAAGTATGGCTCTTGGCAGATGACACAAATATCTGCAACTGGGTTAATACACCAGGGGGGTGGAAAGGATGAGAATGGACTTGGCAAGGTTAAAGAAATGGGCAAAAGTGTGGCAGCTTAGAGTCAATGCAAAGAAGTGCAAAGTAATGCACTGGGAAACAAAAACCCAGGAGAAGAGTACACAATTGGTGGGAGGTACTAACAACAACAAAAATGGAAAGGGACCTGGGGGTAGTCATATCAAATGATCTTTAAGTAGGCAAGCAACATGAGAAGATAGTAAGACGGGCTGGGGGGATACTGGGATGAATAGGGAGAGGCATCACCAGTAGAAAACAGGAAGTTGTTATCCCTCTGTACAGGCAGTTGGTGAGATCCCATCTGGAGTACTGCATGCAGTTCTGGAGACCCCATCTCCACAAGGACATAGACAGGATGGAGGCAGCCCAGAGGAGAGCAACTAAAATGGGGCAGGGTCTGCACCAGAAGCCATACAAAGAGAGACTAAAAAAGCATAATATGTATACCCTTGAGGAAAGAAGGGAAGGGGGGACATGATAGAAACTTTCAAGTACCTCAAGGGAATTAACACAGTCCAAGAGGGTAGCATCTTTCAGAAAAAGAGATGTGCAAGAACAAGGGGGCACAATTTGAAGATAGAGGGGCAACAGCTCAGGGGCAATGTGAGGAAGTATTTTTTTCATGGAGAGGGTTGTGGACACCTGTAACTGCCTTTCTTAGGAGGTCATGGGGTCAAAAACAGTTCGGGAATTCAAGAATGCATGGGACAGACATAAGGCAATTATAGTGCAGGGTAGGCGGAAGCAGGCTGTTGGTTAACTAAGATCTGCAGCTTATCCAATAGGTAGGAAAATGAGCAGACTAGGTGGGCCAAGTGATCCTTATCTGCCATCATTGTCTATGTTTCAAAATTTCTGTGAATCAAGGCCTCAGAAGTACAGGGAACCTGAAGGAAAAGGAGGGTCTGGAGATGCTGTGGGTCATCCTATAGACAAGGTCTGGGGCCGCTATCCATACCTTGGTAGTGTACAGCCCTCCAGCACAGGGAGAGGAGTTTGATAAGACATTTGAGGAAGTCATAATTAGAATGATAATTTAGGGAGAGGAGCTGCCAGTTGGTGACTTCAGCCTGCCAGACATGGAGCGGAGTCTTCCAACTGCAGCTTCCGTAAAGAGCTGGGCCATTCTGGTCTACCTACAATAGATTTTTCTCAGTCAGCTAGTCAAAGAAACCACTAGAAAAGGGGCAGTGCTGGACCTTGTGCTTACAAATAAAGACAGCATTGCAGGCGTCACAGTGGCAGCCCCCTGGATATCAGTGATCACCATACAGTGTAGTTTAACATAGGCAGGAGTAGAGGCATACCACACAAGGACAAGGGTCCTGGACTTTAGTAAGGAGGATTTTAAAGAAATGGCAGACTGCCTCTGAAACTGCCTAATAGAGGGAATTGCTAGGGAGGGGTTGAGGCACAGTGGAGAAAATAAGAGCGGGCATAATTAAGGCAACCAGCCTCGGCATGAAGAAAGTGAGTAAAAGCAGAAAGAAAAAGACTGTTATGGTTCTCTAGGGAAGTGGCCAAAGGGGTGAAGGGAAAAGTATGGCATTCAGGAGGTATAGGGAAAACACAGAGGTAGGAGTCCAGTGGGTAAACAAAGTAAAACAGAGGGAATAAGGAAAAGTGGTGAGGGAAACAATGGAGCAGACAGAGGAAAAGATAGCCAAGGGGGAAGCAAAAGGGGTGAAGACTTTCCTCAGATTCATAAGGGAGAAGAGGAAAGCAAGGAGAGGGCCAGTGAGGATTAGTAGAGTGGAAGAAGGCCAAGAACAAGCTGCCATCCTGAACAGGTACTTCTGCTGTGTCTTTGCAAGGGGGGTAAACTACCAAGAAGTAGCAGGAAAAGAGTGGAGGAGGTGGACACGATTCCATTTTTAGAGGAAAGAGTCCGAAGATGACTTGCAGCTATGAAGGTGGACAAGGCTATGGGACAAGATGGGATATACCAAAAGGTACTAAAGGAATGCAGGGAGGTGCTAGCTGCCTGACTTGAGAGCTTTATTCAATATTTCACTGGAAACAGGCATGTTTCTGGGGGACTGGAGAAGAGCTGGAATGGTCTCTTTACATAAGAGCGGCAGTAGGGAGGAGGCTAGCAAATATTGGGTGATCAGTATTACTCCAGTGGTGGGAAATTAATGTAAACCTGTTTAAGGAAATAGTGGTAAAGTATTGTGAATCCAGTGGGCTGCAAGACCACAGACAGCATGGATTCATGGGGTGGCGGGTCATGCTTATCTGAACTTTGGCAAGGACTTCAACACTGTGCTGCACAGGAGACTGATAAAGAATTGAACAGCCTAGGAGAGGGATATAAAGTGGCAAACTGGGTAAGAAACTGGTTAATGGATAGGCATCAGAGAGTGGTGGCTATCAACTCTCACTCTAATGATGGGATAGTGACCAGAGAGGTGCCACATGGCTCAATACTGGGACAAGTACTCTTCAATGTCTTCATAATTGATACTGCAGAAGAATTGGAAGGGAAGATATACCTTTTTGCAAATTATACCAAAATCTGCAATAGGACGGACACTCAGGAGGAGGTGGAGAGAATGCACAGGGATCTTGGAAAAACACAAGAAGTGGTCAAGAGCATGCCAGTTGCGGTTCAATGCCAAAAAGTGCAAAATCATGCACCTAAGGCATAGAAACCCAGGAGCTAAGTATAGGATAGGGGCTACTGACAATCACTAAGCTTGACCTTGGGGTCATACAAACATACAAACATATGAATGTGCCAGCAGAAACAGACCACCTGGTTGATTTACGTCTGCTCAAGTGTGCAGCTAGCACCCCTAGTTTGCAGCTTCCCCACCCCCTTCCCTTTGTCATCCCACTGCCTCCCCCACCTCCCCCACCCTCACCCTTCCCTGTTTCCTGTCCCATGCCCTTTTAAAGCTATGCACAGATTTACATGATATCACCCATTCTGGTAATGCATTCCATTTTGCTACCACCTTCTCTGTGAAATAATGTCTCCTCATTTCCCTCCTAAATTCCCCCCTTCTATTCTTAGCCCATGCCTCCCGTATCCCTCCCCCTCCTTAGCTTAAAGAACCTGTCTATCCCATCCTTAATGATTCCCCCCAGATACTTGAATGTCTCTATCATGTCCCCACTGTCTCTTTTATCCTCCAGGGTGTACATATTCAGGTCTCCCAGCCTGCTCTCATAGTCTCTCCCCTCCATTCCACATATCATCTTCACTGCCCTCCTCTGTACTCCCTCCAGTAGCCTGATATCACGCTTTAGGTATGGCCTCCAAAACTGCACACAATACTCCAAAAGCATCCTAACCAGTGACCTGTAGAGGGGCAAAATCACCTCTCTTCGCCTGGACCAAAACCACCTTGCTATGTACCCCAGGATTTTGTTCGCTTTTGCAGCTGCTCTCCTGCACTGGGCAGTATCATAACTGACAACTTCAAAGTGGCAGAGCAATGTGACAAAGCAGTGGGTAGGGCAACTGGGATGCTGGGGTGCATAGGGAGGGGATATCTCCAGCAGGGAAGTGAGGTGGTGTTGCTACTGTATTACTCACTGGTGAGATACCACCTGGAGTACTGTGTTCAGTTTTGAAAGTCGCACCTCAGAAAGGACATAGTCAGGGTGGTGGGAGTCCAGAAGAGGGGGAAATAAAATGGTGCAAAGTTTGTACAAGAAGCCCTATGAGGAGGGATAGAGGGATCTCAACAGGCACAACTTGGAGGAGAGGAGAGCAAGAGGATTTGATAGAGTCCTACACATACCTTACAGGGGTGAATGAGGTGCAGGAGGGGAGTGTCTTTCAAATAAGAAAGAACACCAGGACCAGGGGATATGTGATGAAGCTGGATGGGGAAGTCTAAGATGGATATCATGAAGTACTACTTCACTGAAAGTGTGGTAGGAATCTAAAACAAACTGCCAGCAGAAGTGGTGGAGGCAAAAACAGTGGGGGGGGGGGCATCATGCATGCATGGTATGGACATAGGAGTGGAGTTGTAAATAGGCAGGGAGGAGGTAGGGTTGCTGGAGATCAGTTAGGGTCTGCAGAGGTGGATTAGACAGAAAACATCTGGGCAGACTGGGTGGTTCAAGCGGACCTTTTCTTCAGGCAAATTGTATCAGTGTTTTTCTCTTCCAACTCCACTGCTTACCCTAATTGCCCTTGAGCATTCTTCTTTTTTCCACACTGCACTCCCTTGCCTTCACTTCCAGTGCTCTGCCCTGTCTCCTGTATTACCTGTATGCTTTTTTTCCATCTCCTTGTGCCCATTTTCCTTTTTGTTGTGGTTCTTGTATTTGCCAGTACTGACTTGTTTGATCTTGCTGCCTGCCTTCTGTCTGTCCCATTCTCGAGCCGACACCCCCCACCCCCAAGATTCCTAGCTTGATACTGGCTTTTGGCCTTGCTTGCCCCTTTCCCTCTACTTCTGTTCTGAAGGTCTGATGACCCTCCTCTCTGCCATGCTATTCTGTTGCCCCTGCTGTGCTCTCCCTTCCACTCATTTGGCTTGTCTCCTGTCTGTTCTCTTGTCTCCCCTCCCCTTCCTGTCTATCTCACTCTCAGCCATTGCTGTGGCTGTGCTTCACTCCTGATGTTTTGTGGGGCTTTGACTCACTGCTTCCACATCATACCCCTGCAGACTGCTTAGATAACTGTCCAGTCCTTTTATTGGGGCTCAACTTTAACCCATATCAGTCTGTTACCATATCCACCTTTTTCACTTTATCTATTACTTTCAGGCAAATACCTCAACAATTGGGCACACGACCAACAGAAAAACAGAAATATACCCTGCCAGTTGGGCATACACCCCAACAACTATCAGGCACACCCTCCTCCAAGAAGTGGGAATACATGTCAATGACTGTCCCTGAAGGGCTTAGTGTGCTTTCTCCCTCTACGGCTTTGTACTGCAACAAACTGAGCCTTTCAAGGGCATTTTGTATATTAATGAGCATTGTTATCAGAGGAGAGTATTAGGGCTACCAGGCCTGAAGCAGCTGTTCCATGACTTCTCCTTTCACTTGGAGTAATTCTGTATCCCCAACATTATTTTGGTTCTTAGTTTAAGCCCATGTGCACTTCAGAAGGCAGCCCTGTTGAACATTCATGCGGTAGAAGGGTATCCAGTAAACAAAGCAACCGTAATTGAGTGCTTAAAAAAATGGCTACTCAATTACGGTGCCTGTATTCAGGGGTACCTGGCAGGGGAGCGACCAGATGCCCGGTTGGGCGAGGTAGGATGACAGGATGTACATGTGTATACGGATGCACGGGGGGGAAAGGGGAAGGTATGTGGGGGCTGTGGTGGGCAGCTGCTGAACTGGTCTGCTAGCATGGAGGGGAAGGTTGTTGGTTGGGAGGTGCAGGGTACAGGGTTTGGGACCGGCATGGTTTGTTTTTTGCCAGCAGGTGGCTTTTTATTTTTTTAAGTGTTTGCCCCCCCCCCCAACATGCACCCCTGGAGTTGAGAATATTTTAGTAGGGTCGTGCAGGGGCACAGCTACATTAAAGAAAATACTGTGATCTCGGGTGCCCTCTTCCCATTAGCTGTGAGTGTGCATCGCCAATTTTTTTTTTCAGCAAGGTACTCTCGCCCCAACAGCAATCGCTATTCTGCAATTGCCGTTATCACATAGAACTGGGTAGAAGTCACACAAGATAGAAGGAGTTAAGATCTTCAATGGCATGTCTCAAGTCCAGCTTCATACTTTGGGTTAATAGTAGTGTGTTAAGCTTGGAAGAATGGTAACTTAAAATCTTGACTCCAGAGAGGCTTCCTCCACAGGAGGGGTTTCCTTTGTTCCTCCTTCTCATGTTAGTAGCTTCCATTCTGCCAGATTGGTTGGGACTTGGGATGGTGACTCCTCTGTTCTTCACTGCTCATTTAGCACCATGGTCTTCCCTCCCTGCTTAGTGAAATACAATGTTCTCACAGTTCTATTCATGACAATGGCTCTGGATTCCCTAAGGTACCTTTAGCCAAGGGACCTGCTGTCCTTCAGTACCTTTATTGCTGAAACCCTCCTTAAGATGGTTTCTGTGTCTCTGACATTCATTGGAGGGGGGTAGTTTCTTTCGAAACAGAGTTTGAAAGGCCAACTTGCACATCTCATTCCACTGACTTCTTCAGTCTTCCTTGCCAATAGTACTGAGCTACCTACTGAACATTAATAAACTATCTTATCCAGGGCAGTTCCACAAGGTTCCCGGTCAACTGAGCGCTACTGGAATAGCGTTGTAATTCACAGCACTAGTCAGGTAAGCACTCACACGGACAGTGAGTGGAATTTTACAGTGTCTGCTGTAAGTGCTCCCCTGGTCGCTATCCATGGTGCTGGACAGAGATAAGGGGCAGGATTCACAAAGAAGGCCCCAAATCCCGCAGCTGTGGGAAAAAAGCCTGCAGCATTGTGGAAAAGCAGCTGCGTGATACTCACAAAGAAAATCCTGCAACTGGGGGAATTCCGCAAAAAGTCCCGCAGCTGCAGAATTCCAGCACCTGCAAGAATCCCGTAAGTGCTGCGAATCTGAAGCTGCGAAAATGGCTGAGGAGGCACAGCAATAGTACAACTCAGTAGCTGAAGCAGCAGACTTTAAAACACACAAACAGACCTACAATCAATCCCTCAACTGGGACCACTGCATCACTACAGGTACCAGAGATCCCATGGCACCACAGTGGCTGACAGTCACTGCTGGTCGTCCCTTCCTGGGGTGTTCCTGTGACCTACAGGGGTAGCACTCGCTGCAGACTGGTCAGGCTCTACTGCCTGTGGGGCTCCATCATGGGCTGCACTGGGTCTGGTGGCTGTTGCCTGTTGCCATATCATGCCAATGTATGCATTTATTGCTGTACCAACAGCCACTGCTATACTATCTGGGATGCTATTACCTGTGCCTCACCGCCACCTCAATTGATTCCAATTGTTGGGGCACTTCTGCAGTTTGCTGAGGGAGAGTTACACCTCATTCCACTGTGTGTAACATTTTTTCTGCAACTGCGGATAAAACCTGGCTGAGAATAGCCTTTCAGGGTCTGTGCCTTACTTATCTCACACCGTGTTTTCCTCAGGGGCTTCCACATCTGCACTTTTTTCCACTGTCCATAGTGCTTTTTTCCTCAGCTGCAGAGGTTTTTATGAATAGCACTTGGAGCAATCTCCACTTTTTGGCCATAGCTGAGGCAGTTTGGGGGACTTAGGGAAGGGTTTGCACCTTCTGAAAGCTTTGTGAATCCAGCCCAAGGGCACCAGGATCCAGGAGGCTGACTGATCTGCTCCCGTGGCATGGAGGGCTGGTGCATAGAGCAGATCAGCCAGCAGTAGTAGAAACCAGGTGCTGGATTCACAAAGCTTTCAGAAGGTGCAAACCCTTCCCTAATTCCCTAAAACTGCTGTAGCTACGGAAAAATAGGGGAGATTGCTGTAAATGCTATTCACAAACACCTCCGCAACTGCTGAAAAAAACACTACGGACTGAGGAAAAAAGTGCAGCTCCTGAAGTCCAAGAGGAAAAAAAGGTGAGAGAGAGAGGTAAGGCATAGCTCCTGCAAGGCTATTCTCAGACAGTTTTTTCCACAGTTGCGGAAAAAATGTTACACACGGTAGAATGAGGTGTAACTCTTCCTCTGCAAACTGTAGTAGTGCCCCAATAATTGGAATCAATTAAGGTGGAATTGATCCACAGGTAATAGCACCTCAGACAGTATAGCAGTGGCTGATGTTCCAGCAACAAAAGCACACATTTCCATGAAATGGCAACAGGCAACAACCACCAGACCCAGTGCAGCCCATGACAGAGCCCCACAGGCAGTAGAGCCTGACCAGCCTGCAGCAAGTGCCACCCCCACAGGCAACAGGATCACCCCAGGGAGGGACAACCAGCAGTGACTGTCGGCCACTGTGGTGCCATGGTATTGCTGGTACCTGTGAAGCTGCAGTGGTCCCAGTTGAGGGACTGGTTGCAGGTATCCTTGTGGGTGCTGTCAGCCTCATACAATGGCAGCAAGGTTAATGTCTGCTGCTTCAGCAACATGAATTTACTATTGCTGTGCCTCCTCAGCCATTTCCACAGCTGCGGATCCGCAGCTGTGGATTCACAGCACTTGCGGGATTCCTGCAACTTCTGGAATTCCACAGCTGTCGGCCGTTTTGCGGATTTCCCTCAGCTGTGGGGTTTTCTTTAAGAATATCATGCAACTGTGTTTCAGCAGTGCTGCAAGCCTTTTTCCCGCAGCTGCAGGATTTTTGCTGTTCTTTGAGAATCCTTCCCCAGGGCTCTAATCCTGGGGCAGGATTCTCAAAGAACAGTAAAAATCCCACAGCTGTGGGAAAAAGATTTGCAGCACTGTGGAAACACAATTGTGTGATATTCTCAAAGAAAACTCCACAGCTGAAGGAATTCTGCAAAAAGTCCCGCAGTTGCGGGAATTCCGCAAGTGCTGTGAATTTGCAGCTGCAGATCAGCAGCTGTGGAAATGGCTGAGGAGGCACAGCAATAGCACAACAAGTAGCTGAAGTGGCAGACATTAACACTGCTGCCATAGTATGATGCTGGCAGCACCCACAAAGATACCAGTAACCAGTCCCTCAACTGGGACCACTGCAGCACCACAAGTACCAGCAATACAATGGCACCACAGTAGCTGACTGTCACCGTTGGTCGTCCCCACCTGGGGCATTCCTGTTGCCTGCAGGGGTAGCAATCACTGCAGGCTGGTCAGGCTTTACTGCCTGTGGGGCTCCGTCATGGGCTGCACTGGGTCTGGTGGTTGTTGCCTGTTGCCATTTCATGGAAATGTGTGCTTTTGTTGCTGTAACATCAGCCACTGCTATACTATCTGGGATGCTATTACCAGTGCCTCACCTCCACCTTAATTGATTTCAATTGTTGGGGCACTACTGAGTTTGCTGAGGGACAGTTACACCTCATTCCACTGTGTGTAACATTTTTTCCACAACTGCGGAAAAAACCTCGCTGACAATAGTCCTTCAGGTGATGTGCTTTACTTATCTCACACTTTTTTTTTCCCCTCAGGGACTTCCGCAGCTGCACTTTTTCCACAGTCCGTAGTGTTTTTTTTATGCAGCTGTGAAGGTTTTTGTGAATAGCATTTAGAGCAATCTCCCCTTTTTTTCCATAGCTACGGCAGTTTTGGGGACTCAGGGAAGGTTTTGCACCTTCTGAAAGCTTTGTGAATCTAACCCCTGGTCTCCCAATCTTTTTCATACACTCATGACTTAGAATATTTTACATGGGGCAGTGGAAACACTATTCCACAGCCCCACAATTTTTAATTTTCCCCGATATCTGCTCCCCCTAGAGTTAGAATCCTTTAGTTCGGGGAGAGCGAGGGGTGGAGCCTCCCACATCGGGAGTTACATAGATACATAGACAGTGCTGGCAGATAAGGACCTATGGCCCACCCAGTCTGCCCATTTGAGCTTGTAAGTTTAGATATTTTCCTAGAAGTCTGTTGCCCCTTAACCCTGCAGCCCCCCCGCAAAAGAAAAATCTGCACCTTTTTCCCCCACACACTCCTAGCCAACACTGTTCTTGTCGACACTCTTTGGACATAGTGCCATTGCACAAGCACCATACCAGGTGGCACAAGCATTCAGTACAATAACTTACCAACCACTCAGCTGCACTAGTTACTTGGGATCTACAGTAGGTGCCCACTGAACCAGTAAAAAAAATTCATTATAACATGATGCTTGTGTTCATTCAGTGAATGAAAGATCACTGGTATACAGATGCTCAGCAATGGGACATTACAGATTTAATTGTAATGCAAGGAGCTTGGTTGGCAGTCGAACCCTGCATTGCCACACTTGCCTACTATTTCTGTGATCTTCTGTGATGTAGAACCATTGTCTCCCCTGGCAGTCACTGTATTCTCAACCCTCATGGGTCATGGTAGTAGGGACTGGTGACATCCTAGCTGGTGGTGTTTCTGGGGCAGTACTTTGGGCATCTACTGCCACAAAAGGACATTTATAACTCCCCTTCCTGTAGCCTTGGAATGATACAAAAATAGAAGAGAAATGCCACATTCATATCCCTGCAGCCATGTTCATTGGATAGGGAATGTACTGAAATGGGCGTAATACTGTAATAATTAATGGCCATCATTTTTTTCCATAGGAAACCCATGGCATAATTTGACATTTCAAGTTTCCCTACAACTGAATGATTATTTATGTTAATTTGACTTTCTGGCCTTACCAAATGTTGCGGTATGTGTCAGAACAGTATGTGTAACACTTCGTTTATGTGTGTGTGTTCTGTCTAAACAAGAACAAAAATTTTAAACAACAAGGTTTCCCTACAACTGTGCATGTGCCAGATGCTGCTCTGCTCTTCTTCGTAGCCAGAGACTGTGGCTTACTGCCAGAAATTACATTGCGTCTCCGACTCGGAGGTAAGTAAAAAAATAAATAAATAAATAAAGCTGGGCTAAAAGTGGGCTACTTCTTTGGGAAAAAAACAAAGAAACATTTTTGTGTCCTTCAGGAGCCGCATCCAACCATGAACTCGGTCGGGATAGGGATGCAGGTGCACAGAGACATTTTATTTTATATAATTGCTGTGGTGAAAAAACTATAGCCATCAATCATATAGGTATCCTGTGATGATAGCAACTTCAAAAACATCAACTCATTTTCAGCGATATCATCAAGGGCAGCAAGGGTAGTAATCCTA
Organism: Neoceratodus forsteri; assembly: GCA_016271365.2. Lineage (NCBI taxonomy): Eukaryota > Metazoa > Chordata > Ceratodontiformes > Ceratodontidae > Neoceratodus > Neoceratodus forsteri. Next base: position 708,581,750 of record CM057455.1, read on the forward strand.
CAGCGAAACTGACTGTAGGGAAGAGTAACTGGAAGGGGGGATAGCAAAGGGAAGGGGAAGGATAGGGGATGGGTCTGTTGGGGACTGCTGTGCCCACTCCAGCAGAGCTAGCCCTGTGGTGTGGTGGTGAGGGTGGCTAGCTCTGGCTGAGCAGGTACGGGGTTTGGGGCTGGGGACTGGGAAGGTTACAATTTTGCTGCTGTCTGCGGGTGCAGTACTTACTTTTTCCTGCAAATGCAGGCTGTGCCCCTTCCCCGAAATGCACCCCTCTGGCATTAATAATCTTAATTCGGGAGGGCAGGGTAAAAGACTCCCAAGAAGGGGGCTGGGGTGCAGCCCCCCACAAAAACACTTTTTCTTTTGCCAGATGTGGGGTCACCAGCAAGTGTATATCACTGATTTGCTTTTCAGCGATATGCGCTCACCATAATAGCAATTGCTATTTTACGGTTGCGATTATGATGTGAAAAGATTATATAAAATAAAATATGAGGTAGTGTGTGAACTCAAATTTTACACATTCCCTTGGTGTTGGATGCTTGCAAAAACCCCTTGAGCTTCGCTGTCGGAGATTATGTAGCATTCAACACCTCAGGTGTGTGTAAAATTCTCATTACACACACCACCCCATACTTTATTCTATATGTAATGTCGGTAAAATGTTCTTACTTAACCTGTGGCAAATTTATTACATTACAGCCACACCACTCTGGGTCCGTGTAGTCCTCATCCCTTTCCTGCCAGATGGTAGGAAGGCACTCTAGCACTGGGCACAGAACTGCAGGTGTGTTGACTGGCATCTTCATGTGACCCTATTTTGAATTTGTACATTCAGTCTGTTACGTCTGACCTCAGAGCCCTCTAGGACTGCCAATACATTTTCTTTATCCATTTGTAACAATGTCTGTACATTTAAACATACACTTTCATGGTTATACATTGTGTTATAAGTACGGTAAGTTATTTGCTAGAGTGCATAGTAAGGTTTTAGGACTTTTTTTGACAGCGACCGCTGACATTTTAAGACCAATTATCCGGCTAAGGCTCATGCGTTTGACTGTGGGTTTTCCTTGAAATGCAGATCCTCAATATAGCATAGTAATGGTGTTGCTGGTTTGTCTAGTGCCATAAATTGCCCCCACTGCAGGCCACGACACCCCCCCAAATGGCCACAATTTTCTTTGTTTAGACTGTGTAATGCCCGTGCATGTATTATAATAATAGTGAACAAAAACAGTTAAAAAAAGAGCAACATTTATTGATGTCACATTCTTTATTTTATTGTTATAAAATGTCCTGATTTACCTCATTAACACCCCCCGCCCCAGCAGCTGGTCTCCTGTGTAGAGGACTAGGTCTCTGCTCAGCCACGCTGTCACCCTTGGCAGCTCCTCCTCCAGCCCCAATGAGTCACAGTTTTCCTTGCACAGCCTTCCCCATCCCAGACATCCACCACAGCCCTAATTGACCTGATTGCCGCCCTCCCACAGATATTCCCCTGTGTGCAGATCATGTTTTCTTTTCAACCATGCTGTTACCCCAGACAGCACCTCCCTCTACCCCACAAATCGCCACAAGTATTCCTTATTCAGTTTGCTGTCATCCCAGACAGTCACATCTGCCCTGATTGACCCGACTGCCCTTCCTTCTGCAGTCATTCTCCTGTGTGTGGGAGCAGGTGTCCTTCCTCAGCCATGCTACCACCACAGACAGCACCTCCCCACACTCCCTAAACAGTACCAGTTTTCCTTGTTCTCTCTGCTCCATCTCGGGCACCCACCCGAGTCCTGATTCATCTGATTGCCCTCCTCCTGCCACTGTTCTCCTGTGTGGGAGGCTGGGTCTCCTTTCTCAGACATGCTGGCACCCCAGATGGCACCTTCCAGCAACCCACAAATAGCTAGAGGTTTCCTTGTTTAGCTAGCTGCAATTTCAGGCACACACCTGCCATGATTGACCTAATCCCCCCACCCAGCCATTCTCCTGTGTGCGGGGCTATGTCTCCTTTCTCAACCCCCACTGCCACCCAAGAAGAACCTTCATTAACCCTCTAAACAGCCACAATTTGTACTTCTTCACCCTGCTCCTGACTCAGACACTCAATCCCGTCCAAACTTACCTGACCCCTCACAGCCATTTTCCTATGTCCGGGACCAGGTTTCCTTGCTAAACCATGCTTCCACCCCAGGAAGCACTCCCCCCAACCCCAACAGCATTTGTTTTTCTTCTTCAGCCTGCTTCCTTCCCAGACACCCGCCCTCATAGTGTAAGAATTACAGTACACAAACAAAACAGTGGGTTAAAATAGATGAATATTTATTAAATGTCACATTTTTATTTTCTTTAAACAGTTACACCAGACTGTATATATCATGGTATCTTTTTAGTAACAACCACATAAAACAATTCCTGTCATGAATTTGTCAATTCAGTACTTTTACAGGGGATTCACAGTTGTTAATTTATAATCTGGGCTTGGTGCTTGCAGAGATTGTCCAGTGCTCCCTGCCACAGGGGTTGTTCCTGGCAGCACTTAGGAGTGCACTGGTTAAATCTGTACTGAAAAAAATGTCACTGGACCTGTCTATCTTGGTGAATTACCGACAAGTCTCTAATCTTTCCTTTTGGGAAAAGTTATTAAAAAGTTACTGAGCTTCAGTTTGAGGCACATCTTGCAGCGTTTGTCATGTTTGAGACCCTCCAGTCTGGATTTAGAGCCAAGCATAGCACGAAGACTGTACTAGTCATACTGCACAATGATCTGCTCAGGGTGATGGATAAAGGAGAATGGTCAGTTCTCATCCTCCTGGATCTCTCATCTGCATTTGACACTGTGGACCACGGATTGCGTCAGGACTGACTAAGGGATTATGCTGGACTCACTGGCAAGGTCATCAGCTGATTGGAGTCCTATCTCTGGGATAGAACCAAGAGGTGGTTCTGTCCCGTGTCATACCCTTGGGTTTGGTTCTGTTGCCCATGCTGTTTTTGGTCTACATGCTATTCCTGGGCAAGATTATTAGATGTTATGGACTTGACTTTCATTGCTATGCAGATGATACCCAGCTGTATATGTCTTTTGCACTGGGGACACCAGGTGCTGTTGATGTGATTAATATGTGCTTGGCCGAGATCCAAGACTGGATGTCATTGAGCTGGCTGAGACTCAACCCTGAGAAAACTGAAGTTCTAGTGACTGAGCAGGGCTGTAGGTGGTGGGAAGGGGGTGGCAGCTGCCAGGTGAGAGACCAGGCTTCTGCTTGGTCCCTCTGCACTTAAAGCTGCCTCTAGGGTGAAGAATTTGAGAGTCATACTGGAGGAGAGCTTGACAATGCAGGCCCAGGTGTCAGCCATAGTCTGGAATGGCTTTTCCATTTGCAGAATATCCACCAGATCAGATCCCTCATCCCTTCCAATGACCTGGCCACACTGATACATGCATTGTGACCTCCAGATCAGAATACTGTAACGCTCTGTACTTTGGGGTTAGTGGGGGTACGCTGTGATGCCTGCAGCTGCTGCAGAGTGCAGCAGCCCGGGTACTTACAGGCCTTTCTAGAGCATGCCATATTTCACCAGCACTGTGAGATCTGCACAGGTTGCTGGTGAAGTGGTGTCTCTCATGTAAAGTAGGTTTGTTAACCTACAAAGCCCTACATGGGCTGAGCCCCACTACCTGGTTGAGCTTCTGCACCCACACATTCCCATTAGCCTGCTGCAATCTGCTGGGGAGAGCTTGCGGGTGGTTCCTAGGGCTAGACTGAAGACCTCTGGGGACCGGGTTTTTGAGGTAGTGGGCCCAACTTATTGGAATTCTCAATCCAGAGCCTTGAAGGAGGCCTCCTCAGTGAAAGCCTTTAAGAGAGACTTAGAAACATATCTGTTCCAACAAACATTTGGGGATTATTAGTAATATCATATTTCAGCACATTCTAAATTCTTAATCTGGTTTTATTAATTTGTTGTTTAAGTTCTATAAAATTATTTATTGTTACTTATTTCTGTGGTTTTAAGGTGGTTAATTGTTCTTTGGTTTACGTAATGTTGTTATATTGAAAAGACACCCTGGACCTACAGGGAAGGGTGCCACAAACAAGTAAAGACTACTACTACTGCTTATGAGGTCCCTGATAAACCTCAGTTAGTGGTGCCCCACTTCAAAATGTTGCCTCCCCATGTGCATTATTTCATTCCTAGTACTATGTGGGATTTGACATCCCCCACCCACTATCATCCCAGTTCACCAGTTTTCACCATGTCAGATATTGCTGGAAAGGCACCAGATGGTTGAACACAAGTGCAGCAATATGACCCAGCCACCCACCTGCCTATGTCACTAGTTCTTGTTCCATTTGCTCACTGAGCTGTACAAAGTCACATTCAGGCAATGTTGGATAATAGTTTACTGACTTGTTTGTGAAAGTTAAAGTTAGCTTATTTACTGTAGCTTGTGCTGTTTCAGTTATTATATCTTTGCAAACAGCATAGGCAAAAATAGGAACAACGCGATTTAATTGTCATAGCAGGTGGGTGGGTGGGTGAGAGGCATGTGACACTGAAATCTGGCAGCTGAGGACCAGCTTTTCTGAATCTGTAAACAGCATCTGCCTATAAGAACTTGTTGATGAGTTTGACACTCTCTGCTTTTGCTGGTCACAATGTTTTGTCTCCTGCTGCTTCTGTAACATCTGTAACATGAGATCCAGATTATACTGAAATTACCTGGAGCAGTTTCGGTACTGTGCTCCCTGTCACTCGGCATAGGCAGCTCCTAATGCAGCTTATTGAGGTTGTTTGTGGCACATGGACAAAGGCTTCTTTCCCTTTGGTATTCAGTGGCTGTGCTTTGCTGTTAATCATCACTCATATGGTCAAGCATTGTCTCTTTGAACATAGTCAGGTCTGATCTGCTCCTTCTCCATCACCTTATTGCCAGTGCATAGCCATAGTTAGTGGGGGGGGGGCAAGGGGGTATCGCCCCTTCAAAATAATTTGTCCTGACTGACACTTTTTTCAGTAATTTTAAATTAATTACATAAAAATCCTGCCCCCTGCCCCCAAATGTCAAAATCAAACTACGCCTATGTGCCAGTGTCACTGTCACTCTCATCTTCACTTGCACTGAGGTAGGGCTCATAGATCTTGAGCAACTTGTACTATAAAGAAACACATTAGGAATCGATTTTAGTTTTTAGGAGGGAGTTTTATAGCACATCTCTGAGCCCCCCAGCTGTGCTCCTGTATGCATGTCTCCCTGCTCAGCCATGTAGCTGCAAGAAACAGCACCACCTCATCCTCAAATAGCCACAGTATACGCCCTACCTTACCCTGACCCCCCAGATGTGTTTCTGAATAATAAATGATTGTTTTCTACTGTACAGTGACAGACTAACAAACCAGGCAACATCTCAGGAACACCCAGTGATAGAACACTCAGTGCACTAGTTTAGATTAAAGAAAATCAGCTTTACTTCAGCATCAGAAAAAAGTCTTACATTCAGCTGTACACAAGTGTTGTAAGAGCACGGCAACACACTGTGTCTAGAGGTACATGGTGACACTTCTTGTCCAGAACAGCAGCCACCTCATGCCATAAAACACTGTCTCTCTATCTCTACCTTTGCCACCATGGGTCATAGTGAATGGGGACCAGGGCAACCAATGCACATGTTAGGGTACCTTAAACTATGGGACTGCACACATAATGAGAGTCCATAGTGGGAGCTGGCATCAAGCAGGATGCTGATCACAGTTTGCTGTCTCCTGCTGCTTCTGTAGCATCTTAGCATCAAACAGCGTCACACATCTTTGAAGGGCATTGCCCTCACCTTCAGTTAGTTATCATCATCGCCCTCTTCCTCATCAATCATCACATTCTATTGCTATAGACTTCTACCACACCCAGTATGCTACACCATTACACTTCACACTACTACATTTACAGATCTTACTCCACTTGATTTAAACATTAATCTGCTGCTGCTGTTTCATTCGCTGAAGGTCCCTTTACCCATCAGTGCATCTGATGCCTATTATACGGCAGTGTCTAACTTCATTGCCAGGATCACCTCCATTTGCTTTTAAATGGAGCACCATTATCACTTTCACATTCATTACTATTATAACAACCCTATCATCCATGACTTGGGGTCTCTGGAACCCTCCTGCTCCTAAGATAATTTCTGTGTGGCATCTTCCCAGGCAGGGTGAGCACTATCCCTTTTGGCAAACATGCCTGTGTGTGTCTTAACATGTCAGCAAATGACATAACTTAGGTGTTAGTACTGAACATTAGCATTATGATCCACTCTTAAATTTAGTACATAGTTGGTCTGGCCATACGTGTGTCCTTCTGACACCACACTTAAACCACTAGTGACCCAAAGAAGCAGACTCACATGCCTGGTCTCATCACAGGGACTTACCAACCCCAGTGTGACAGGGAGATCCAGCAACTCTTGAGGACTGACCTTTTCTTAAATCTGTTGTAACAGTTCTTCTATTTCTTAGCCTAATCTATCCTTTACAATTTCTAGTCCATAAGGTTAGCCACCTACGGGCACCCCCTTCCCTTTCTTGACTATGCTATAGTGTCCTCTTTAAATTTCCTTTTCCCTTTCAGGTCCTCATACAGGGAAGTTATTGTGGTGACCTCCGAGCTGATGCAAAACAACAGGCTGTGTTCCTCATTGTTGGATTTAGTATGCAACAGCACTGTGTCATAAAATACCTTGATGTATATGCCTTATGTTTATGAAACCTGCAAATGTTGAAAATAACATGGCACTAGGTGTTTTTGAAAAAGGTAAAAAGTTACTCGGGGACTGTATTATATTTATTTATTTATTTACAGTATTTATTAAATTCTCGGATTACAAATACCGTTGAGCAGAAACTGCTCATTTACAAAGGTTCCACATCAAAGGATGAGGGTCAACATACATACAGAGGTAGTAAAAGAATGCACAATAAACAACCAAAACAACTAAAAGAAAAAATAGATACTCAGTTATAACATACTTTGAAATTAAGTTATTGGGGTAGAGATAACAGAAAAACCCCATTGTGTTATTCAAATGCATGTAAATTACACATTATTTAAGAGGCCCTTTGGCACCAAGCATTCCTGCTTTAAGCTGAACCAGCCTAAAATGTTGTGGTAATTTGCATATGCATCCCATGATGCTTTGCATTATGGGGGTATGTGTGATGTTGTGTTTCTTTGAGATTTGGCTTTATTATCAATGTCCTTTGGGGTAACCCTTGCTTCAGTGCTTCTGCATTGAGGTTCTTTGTTTTTAGCTTGTTTTTGGGTTCTTCATTTTTGAGCTCTCCATCACCCAAACACACAAGACCAACATAGGGAATGAATTAATTTCCACTGAAGAGACAGGGTCAGTAGGTGCTGACTAAGTGTAGAGGAAGGACATGCATAGTATGTTGCTGCAAACAGATGTATTGAAAAAGGGTTATATCATTGCTTAAGGTTATTCCCTGTGTTTTAATTAAACATCACACAGACATTGGGTGTTGAACCTGAAGTTCTGTGTATCGTTCACCTGTTATCCCACAACCCCTCCACAGACTTAGTGTCAGAAGTGGGATAACTTGCTGGAAACATTTGGACTGGGCTTGGGAGATGTTTATCAGTGGATATCATCCAGATATCCCAGGTGGACCGATGCACCAGGAGTTGCCAGGGAAGAATCTGGAGAAGAAAGTCCATGGAGCTCTGACCAGAACCATGGCTGACAGACTTGGAGAGAGGCTGCTGCCGGGACAGGACCTGGAAGCTTGGAGGAATGCCAAGCCTGAAGATGATGAGGACATGCAAGGGCACAAGGAAGAATCGAGGGAACTGCCTCCTCTTCAAGACACTCCACCTGAAGACATAGGGGAGTTGTTGAAATGACTCTGCATAAAACAGGTGCAGATGGAAAGATATAGAGACATTGAGTGGAGAAGGCAAGATGCCAAATGGGCAAATACCATGAGGGTCTTGCATGCCATCAATGCAGGGCAAACAGAAAGAACCAGTTGCCCAAAATACATTAAACTGTCCAAACTATCAGACAATGATGACATTGAGGCATACCTCACAACTTTTGAGAGGATTGCTCTAACATGCGCATCGCCAAGAGAACAGTGGGTTGTTCGACTGGCACTGCACCTGACAGGCAGTGCCCAGTTGGTTTATACCCATATGAACTCTCAAGAGGCACAGGACTATGACTGTGTGAAGCAGAAGATCCTCAGGTGCTATGTAGAGATGCAGTGAAGTTTAATTACACCAGCGAAGTTAGGGCAAAGTTGCCCACTCTGCATCATCGACCGCTATGTGAAGTCCCCATGAAATCACACCACTTTGCCCCATAATGACTTTGCATTGTGCTCACTTCGCGTTCACTTTGCGTTGTTTTCTGTGGAACGTGAAGTAAGTCATAATTGAAACAGCCCACAGATCACATGTATTACAGTCTGTAGGTCACATGGCTCAGGCAGGAAGTTAATCAGGCAATAGCATGAAAGACTTTCACTTTCTCCTTACCTAGTGTGGGAGAAAGAGGTTTTGTGAGGAGGGGGGGAAATATATTGCTTGAATCTGCAAACCTTTTTTTGTTAATTAGCTGTGTTTTTTGTATTTTGATTGCCTCTTGTGTTTAGTTGTGCACTTTTTTTCAGTACAGTAGTTAATTGTTACTTTGTGTGTGTGTGTGTGTGTGTGTGTGTGTGTGAGACAGAGAGAGAGGGAGAGAGAAAAATGGAGAGAAGTGCCTTTGGTGGACAGAGAGGAGAGCCTCTGGGGGTACGGACGTGTGGTGAAACCCTGTGTCTGAACAAGAGCACATTATATCTTGCATGTGGTCCCCTCCCTGATGCAGGAGGTAGTGGTGCCATGGAAGCACACCCAACAGTGGCACCACCTACTACTAGTGCCCCCACAACACTACCTGCCATGGTCTCTGCATCAGTGGTTCAGCAGCAGCAGGAAGCAATAGAGGAGCCGCAGCAGTCTCATGAGCAGCAGCAGGCTGCTCCCCCCAACTGTGCAGAAGCAAATAACACCTGGGACTCCCCCCCACCTGAGCCCAGTCCTTCCCGCACCTCTGTTATGTGGACTTTTTTCAGTCCAGTGCCTGGTGTTGATGACCCAAGTGTCGTGAAGTGTAACATCTGTAGTATGGTTGTGCATCGTGGTCCCAAGGAGAATCATCTGGAGACAGGTAGGCAGTGCACCCACCTTGCAAACCACCACCATGCAGAGTGGGAGGCCAAGGTTGCCGAACAGGGATGGAATGCACCTGCTGTCCCTGCTGGGCAACAGGTGGCAGCACGGCCTCCACATGCATGTGGGATTAGGCGTGATCAGGCCAGGGAGCAAGTGGCTGCTCTAGCATAAGCAGAGGATGCTGGCAACCCTGCAATAATGCCTGCCACTCAGGCTGATTTGGGCCTGATGTGGAGTGAGGTGGACCACTTAAGCAACAGGGTGTCGAACATTAAGCAGCAGTTGGAGTGAATTGAGCGTAAAAAACTCCAGATTATGGCTATGCTCCAACTGTTGTCTCACACCATAATGTGGAGCATTATTTTTGATTGTCCATGCATCCACCACCCTCTCCATGACAAAATACTTCCTGATGTTGCCCCGATCCGTACCCCCTCTATCTTCAGATTTTGCCCCTATGTTCTTGCACATCTGTTTTTCTGAAAGATGCTATCATCTTGGACATTGTTGACTCCCTTTATGTACTTTAAAGTTTCTATCATGCCCCTTCCTTTCCTTATGGGTATATATATTAATCTCCTTTAGTCTGTCTTCTTTGTATGGGTTCTGTTGCAGCCCCTATACCATTTTAGTTGCCCTCCTTTGGACCACCTCCATCCTGTCTATGTCTCAGTTATTTCCTGATGCACTGCTTTACGCATGTACCCACTCTGCATAAGCATAAGTGTGCCCCCAGAAATGGCTGCTGTCAGAATGTCCCGGAAGTATGCCAGACTCCAGATGAAGAGAAATAACATGATAAAATGTTCTGAAAATTCTCAATTATTTCCTGAGACGCACTGCTTTATGCATGCACCCACTCTGCATAAGTGTTCCCCCAGAAATGGCTGCTGTCACGGTGTCCCAAAAATGCCACACTCCAGATGAAGAGAAATGACATGACAAAATGTTCAGAAAATTCTCAATTATTTCCTGAGATGCACTGTTTTATGCATACACCCACCACGGCAACAACTATGGCACCTGCTACTGCTCCTGTACTTCTGTCTTCTGCTGCCTGCGCTGACTGGGCTGATGCACAGTGTCTTGTCAAATGATAATAGCCACAGATGACCATTGTGTGAACAATGATGTGATGATGCAATGGTGGTCAGAAAGTCTGCTGCGCTGGCTGTTACATGATGCCTTATGTGTGTGTGTGTACTCATACTACCCTTGGTAAGTTACTGTATCTTGCACTCTCATGTTTTTACACAGAACCAGACATTAAAAAAACGAATATATGTATAGGCATATATACAATACTTAAGAGAGCAAGTGTGACATTGATGCTCCCAAAAAAACTTTCTATAAATGTCATGACTATGGATTATTTTGAGAACTTATATGTGATAGTTGTTTAATCCCAAATATAAAGATAGTTCATCAATTCTAAGTTTTGGAAAATAGGGTTGAAAAGTCTCTGAAGAAAAATTTAACATCGGTAACATGTTATCTATGATAACTCATTTGCCAATTTTATTAATAAAGTAAAATTGATATCACAATGCCGGGGTCTTCTTCTTAGGTATAATAGTTAGTAACTTTTCATCATTTGGTCTCAAACCATACCTGTCACCCTTTACTGGACCATCCATTGCTGGACACCATTACATCCCAACTCATAGCTAATCACAGTTTAGTTTTGTCTCACATCCCTTTGCTTTCCCCCGACCATGTTTGCTGAAGATATATGTGGTACTATATGCTTAAGACACACACCAATAATTCTTTGAATTGTAAAGCATATTTTATTTTAATACACTAATTTCTAACACATAACGTGAGTAACAGGGACACCACAACACAAATGTTTTATCTAACTATGCCTTTACCTAGCCAACACTTTATAAATATGGCTTACACATAACAAATATGGAAGATAATGCTAATCTTAATATATCCTCTAATATACCCCCACTATACAGTAAAAATACAAACACTCTCTGTAATCATATAATGCACATAGAGTAAATCTCGCCTGGTGTCAGTAGTAAACAAACTGCCAGTCACTACCAATCACTGCATCTGTTTCCAAAGCAGAAGAACAGAGGGAATCCATTATGTGTACAATTTAGCTAATAGGTAAAATATTAGTGTAGTGCATGTCTGTCATGATAACATCAAGAGAAGGCATTTATTTGAACATTTGTTTAAAACCAGACAGGGCATGGTTTAATTGAAGAAAGTCATCTTCTGAAAAGTGCAACTGTTGAGTCACAGTTGACTGTACAGGGTCACCAAATTTCCAAACAATGTCTTTTAATGATTGTGTAGAAAATTCAGCCATGTCCTCATCAGCGACACTGTAGATGTATTTTTTATTCTTTAGCAGATATTTAATGATGACTTGTGTATCTGAAGAAGACACAACCTCAGCAATGTATATAACAAGTGTGTATTTAGTCCCAGTTGTAAACTGCACAGCCATAAAGTATCCTTTATTAATTTTCCTGAAAAAAAAAACAGAAATTGAGAAATATAACCATCTCAGATAATTATCTCAGCTTGAAGGGGGATACTGCTGAATTGTTTTATTTATTTTGTTTTCTTCACCAGAAAGGAGGACTAGATAATTCTACTATTCTACTACTTCATCCCGGGGGGGGGGGTACAGATATTTGCCAACTGACAGTGTACCAGATTAAGTTGGTGGTGGTATTCTTAGCACTGTCCTGTGGGGCTTGAAGAATGACCCTGCTTTTGGATATGCCTGCAGCAAAGGTTCTCCAGTTAATATCTGGCATATTCAGGTCCCCCATCAACAATATCTTCCCTTTTTCTGCCATCCTAAGGATGCATACTATGATTTCCTTGTTCATTTACTTGCCTTGAGACAGGGGTCTATATACAACCCCCATGTGGTGTCATTTCCTGTGTCCATGGTGACCCACAGTGCTGCCTCTCCTCTGTGTTTACCCTTTAGTTCCATTGCTTTGATCTCTCCCCTTATGTAGAGCTGTTCCTCCTCCTCCTCTTCTTTTATACTCCCTGTCTCTCCTGTAGATTGTGAACCCTGGTACATTGACATCCCAGTCATGTTTGTCTGTGTACCATGTTTCTGTGACTGCCACAATATCCAGGCGTCTCTCTTCCATCAAGGCCACTAGTTCAGGGACCTTGTTAACCAGACTATGGGCATTGGTACCCATTGTCCTCCATTTTTTTTATGTCCTTACCCCTTTTAGCCCTATCCCTGTCCTTACTGCCTTTGCCTTTTTGTCCATTTACCCCTGTCCTTCAAGGCCACTAGTTCAGGGACCTTGTTAACCAGACTATGGGCATTGGTACCCATTGCCCTCCATTTTTTTATGTCCTTACCCCTTTTAACCCTATCCCTGTCCTTACTGCCTTTGCCTTTTTGTCCATTTACCCCTGTCCTTCCCCCTGTGGACTTCTCTACCTTGGTGTTTGCCTTGCTAACTATCCTGTTTTGTGGTGGTTATCCTGGGATTTCCCTGCTCCTTTTCAGTGCCTCCCCCCTTGGCTAATTTAGCTGCCTGCCAATGAAGCATTTAAACCTATCACCTAGGATCCTGGTTCCCCTCCAGACAAATGCAGACCATCGCACTAATATAGGTCTGTATTCCTCCAGCTGGACCTCTAGTCCCCAGTGAAGCCAAAACCTTGAGCTCTGCACCAGGTTTTCAACCATTCATTGAATCCAGCCTCACCCATGCCATAGACAGACAGCCCCTGTGAGAAGGTCACCGTGCATGCTACTTGTCTAAGGCCCCTCCCCAACTCCACAAACTCCTCCTGCACTGCTCTGATCCCATTCTCAGCCAGGTAATTTGTTCCTAGGTGGACAATGATGTCCAGCTCCCTCTCCCATGCTGCTCCTCTAGCAATCCTGAGGATTTGCTCCCTGTCCCTCCAAGTCATGGCACCGGGAAGGCACCTTACCTCCCTCTCCCCTTTCTCCTCCAGTTCTACCTTCTTAACACTTGAGTCCTCCACTAAGAGTTGTTTCTTTCCCCTGTGGGGTCCCATGCCACCCTCCTGTGGATCTCCTTTGTGGAAGCTCCCAGCATCCTCCATGGTCTCCACTGCGGGTGCCTCCATTGAGGAACCACACATGGGCAGAACAGTGTATGAATTGTGGAAAGGTATAACCAGTGGGATGCACCTCTGTTCCCCCACCCTCACCTTCTCTGAGCCAACCATGGTTCAACCACTCCTTTGTGACAACCTCTGAGGCAGTCACAGTGGCACTGGAGGTCCCTGGGTGGGAGAAGAGGTTCCCCAAATCCTGGCCAACTCAGCTTGTGGATGAGCAGCTTTCTCCCTCAGCCCAGAGAGGTGCCTGCAGATGGGACAACACTGCATCCTCCAGAATGTCTCCTGGAAGACTGCTGCTTTCACAGCCACTGCACTTCAATGCAATGTTGCCAGACATTGGGGAAATTCCGATACTGTTTGAGAAGTGCCATGGGATTTTTAATGTACATCTGAAATAACCACAGACCAGAACTCTAACATCTCCTCCAAATGAGAGCACCTCAGGAGTGCAGCACCCCCTCATACTGCACTAATGTCAGCACTGGGATTAACCCAAGTGCCTGGTGTGGGGATAGAACCAGCCTTCTGACATGCTGGCCTCAGAAGAGAGTGTGCAAGCTGCAGAGTCATGTTCAAAACTTAGAATGCCCCACCATGGTAAAAAAAGAGACTAGGAGGCACGCGTTAGGAATTTAGTCACTCTGCATTGTAATTGATGCAATCTCATGTTGTACTTAACAGCTACATCCCACTCCGCTGGAAAATATGTTAACACTTACATTATTGCTGAGCTCTCCTGTTGCAAGGGTGCATCTTTACCTGAAGGAGGTTGTTGCAATTTTCGAGACCTGGATCGTGGCACTGGTAGACTTGCAGACCTCTGCCTTGGTGGAGTCACGGACCTTGGGCAAGCATCTAGTGGTGTTGATTGTGGTGAAGGAGATCTTGACTGTGGTAGTTGTGCAGGAGATCCCATGTGTGGTGTTCAGTTTGCCAACTCTGCCCCGGATTTCAAACCAAAGAATCTCCAGTGTCCTGTAAACTTTGTATTGCTGCACTGTCCTTTGTTGCTTATGCAAAACATACAGAAACAGCTCCTTTGTCATGCAGAAACAACATATGGTTCAATTCCACAGACACAGTGTGTCATGCGTGTGTTTGGCAGCATTTTTACATTGATTCTTTGTGAAGGTTTGCAGTTCACTTTCCACTCCTTGACAAAGAAGAATCTTCTTCTCACATGCATGTGTGCATGCTCAGTTTGGGGGCAGGTCAAATGTGATTTTCTATAAAGGAACAAATCATATGCATTAGTTATCATGGCTCTTCTTGAAATTACTGCTGTAAAAGCACTCTTTTCGTGAACACCAACTTCACCGTCACATGATCCTTTTCCATGGTGACTTCCAAAGTAATGTTTCTCACATGGAACTCCCAGGTCACTCTCTCCAAAAGATGCATCCACAAAGTTGCCTTTATTTTTGTACTGTGTTGGCGCACCATCCGAAAAATGAATTATTTTTGTCATGTTGACCCTTGATTTTGTAGGTATTTGGTTGCCAGACATATGAAGTGCTGGACAGAATGAAAATCATGTGTTCTGCCATTACTGATGAACATCAGTGAGTTGTGCATAGCCATGCCACAGTTGGGTTGTGGACATTGGTAATATGCAATTACCGGGTGCATAGTCGCTTGATTGTATGCCCAGTGGGCACTTTGTGCTTCATCCTGCTAATGGCAACTGGCATCAACATCTAGGCAACAAATGACACAGCCATTAGGCACATTTTTTTGCACATCATCGAACTGCTTGGCCTGCCATCTTGCATTGAAAAGATGCTTAGAAAATGGCTCCAATTCTTCCTCCAGTTCCTCAATTCGTTTATGAATCACTTCATTCTGTTGTTTCATCCACATCTGTTTCTGTTTTGTGACCTCATCCTTTTTTGTTGTGACATCATCCAATTGCCATCTTCTTTACATGGCAGTAGAATGCAAATGATCCTTTAATAGTAGGAACAATTTTTTGCCAATTCCTTTAATGCCACAATTATCACGTTGTCATTCAATGCAGCTCAATTGGAGGAAGTTACCTTGTTTTGGGCAAAGTGTGAGTGCAGATGCCTCAGTTTTGTGTTTTATTGCTGCCTCTGCAATGTTATACTGGGCACACTTAGCAGCAAAGCTGTGTAATTTTAAATCAATATTAAGGCAGTACTCACACAGGCACTGTATCAGTTTGTGTTTTGACACTGGGCTGATGTTTGAAGAATTCAGTTTTACAAATTTGCTGTACTCAGTTTGCAAATCTGGGTACTTCTCTTTGAATTGTTCATAAGTTGAATGAAGGGATGTTTCAAGTGCCTTTTTCACCATTATGTTCTTACCAATAATCATTGTAGCTGGCATTTCTCATGCTATAAAACTCTGCTGATAAAAGTTTTGCACTGCCTGAAAGGTTGATACAGGTATGGCATCCTTTCTTGATTTCCTTTTGCTAATATAGTCTTTATCCAAAACTGATTCAGCACAAAGGAAATTTCAGCAAAACCCAAACTGAAGGTGAAAGTCTAACTTTTTTAATTTAGTTTTGATCAGCAGGGTCTGACAAAGAAATCATCTCAATCTTTTCGCATCCTTCTTCCAAGATTTCTTCAGGGCTTCAACTGTTAATTGCAAACTATTTGCTTCAAGAAAATCCAATAGCATCTTTCTGCAATAGCTTGCCTTTTTTCTTGGTGTGCTATTAGACAGAATTAAAGAGACAACTTCTGCAAACTTTTGGGGACTATTGGGCATGGATTTCCTTGATCTAGATATGGCCTTTCTCTGGGCAGCTTGGCTCTTAAATGGTTTCTGCACTGTAGCAGTGTTCTGTGGTGATATCAGTGGGGTCACAGGAGAAGGGGTATTCAGAACTGTGCTGATCTCAGACTGAATATTGGATACAGTGTCTGTTGCAAGGGCTGCACCTTGTGAACGTGAAGTGTGCTTTTTGTGTGCATACGACACACGCCTTTGCTCATTTATTCATCTCCTTTTTTGTGATGTCATATTTTCCCTTTGTTTTCTTTTCTGTTATCTCCACTGTTCTCAATTTCTCAGGTCTCTTCATCTTCATTCTCTTGTTTTCACTGCCTGTATTGTTGCATATGAAGCCTTGCCTTTTCCCTATACTGCCCTTTTTTCTCCTCAGACATTGTCCTCCTGTATTGCTTAACACATTCATTTTCAGCTGCATGATAAGCTTTATATGTTTCCTTGTTTGCTTTAATGCTGGCTCTGTATTCCTTCATGCCATCTTTTGGTACTTTCCTTTGTTTAACAACACAGCCATAAGAGCCTACTGCTTCAGTACATTCCAGAGCCCCCCCACTGCCACCACCCAAATGAGGTCCTGATGCCAATTCATCTTTCCGTGGTTGATGCTCTTGTAATCTTTTGTGCATGAATTCCATCTAAATTCAGAAACACAAAATCCAGAAACAGTCATACATTTCAATACTTGTTGCCATTTGCTTCATTTGCAGCCAAACACCAGGTTGCTGTAGTGTTCTAATGACACTAGTTTTGCTAGATGACTTTTCGAACAAGATGATCGATTTGCAATACCGCAAGACTGCAGACAGTACAAGAAAGAGGTTCAAATGGTTAATGTGGACAGATGTCCTTAGAAAAAAGGACATTAGCTACTGTGGTGAAGAAAGCAAAATGTCATGGTCGAACCACATGAGGACTACAGCATCCAGTGGTAAGACTAACATACAAAGATAATGGAGCTGCAATATGGCAAGACTGCAGACAGTTCGTGTTTGAAAGCACCAAGTCGAAGCTGAACCGCATGAGGACTGCAGCATCTGGTACTATGGCATTCCATGTGAATAAGCTCAAGATCACTGTGGCCAGCTAGCGGCTGGAAGTGCTGTGAGGCCTGGTGTTATCAGCATAGAAGCGTAACACCAGAGATTGCTTTCTCGGGGCAATGCACAGAAACTGTCACACGTGTTAATTATGAATATAGTACCACATATCTGTTCAGCAATGTTGGGCTATGAAAGAGAAACTAGGAAACCACAACACAATGCCTATAGTGAAGGTTGAGAAAAAGCAAAAACAGTAAGACAGGTACTACACTACACAAAACACCAAAGATGCAACAAAAATATTAAAACAAAAGAGTACTCTAGAATTAGTATACCTATCACACACAAATGATGCTTCCATGAGCACTTGCTGAACCTCTGCAGGCATGAGGGCAAACAGATGTATACCAGAGCTTATAGACTATGCAACTGCCGGGATAATGTTCGTTACAAAGGATGCACCTGTTTTGGGGTCCTTTGTAGTGAACATTAATGGCAGCAGCCTAACCAGCCTAAAGTGCAGCTAAACACCCACACTGGCACAAAGTGTCTAGAACTGAGAGTGACTGGGTGGCAGTCACCACCAGCATCACTCCCAGTAAGTAAACATTTCACATCACATTTACTCCCACTGATGTCATGCTGAGCTTAATGTGCAGCACATGGGACCCCACACAATTAAGAAAGATCCACCAGAAATGGCTCAGAAATGAAAGAATTAGTATACCAGTCACACACAAGTAGTGCTTCCATGAGCACTTGCTGAACCTCTGCAGGCATGAGGGCAAATGGATGTATACCAGAACTTATAGGCCATGCAACTGCCGGGATAACGTTCATTACAAAGAACGCACATGTTTTGGGATCCTTCATAATGAACATTAATGGCAGCAGCCTAAAGTGCAGCAAAACACCCACACTGGTGAAAAGTGTCTAGAACCAAGGGTGAGTGAGTAGCAATCACCACCGGCATCACCCCCAATAAGTAAACATTTCACATCACGTTTACTCACACTGAAGCCATGCTGACAGAGGTCAACCTTAACCTTTTTTGGCACTATCCAGCAGGACAAGTTGATTCAAAATTACACCAGCCCACAGATGGTTGCACCAGCCCATAATTAAAATGGTACACATGGATCACTTATGCAGGATAAAATGCAAGCTAAGAAATACTCTGATTACTGTACATTAATACTACTCCCACATTGCTCCATGGCACAGCAGACAAAAATAACTGCATGCCATCACAAACAGTGTGCCTCCACAATTTTCTAGCATGGCCCTCTCTTCCTCTTTTTGCCCGCCCCCTTGAAACAGAGGAAACCACAACAGCAGATGTTGAGTCATGAGGTCCTCGCTTTGCACACACAATGGCTAATGTCATCATGCACTTCACGTCCACACACAGGGCAATGAACAGAGGCAAGCAGAGAAAGACATTCTCATCACCCACCATATGATCAGCTGGAGACCTGCACTTGTATATTTTTTCTTACAGTATCCAAAAGTTACCCAGGTGCAGGTCTAGGACTTATTTGGGAAGTGAGCTACACAAACCTAAAAGGTTTTTAAAACTATGGATTTAAATTTGCTCTTCACCCCCAATTTTTTAAACATTGACATTTCATCAACCCAAGGGAAATTATATACAACCATGACACAGTGCTACATCTATTTCTATAAAGGATGATCTATGCACCCCTTTATACCTTTTCTCTTTAACTAGTCATCTGGGCTTGTATTGGAGAAGGTAACATTGCAATAAGTAAACCAGTTGGGCCAGTGGAAAAGGCTGTGGGGCTAGTGAATTTTTCCCATCACAAGCCCTGTGGGCTAGTGGCTAGAAAATTTAATTTCAACCCCTGCATTGGTTGCTGTGGTCTATTTAGAAGAGCTCTGGACTCCTACACTTGCCTGTAGTGGCAGCTATGTGGGTACAAATGATTATTTCACAATCTAGTCTACAGTGGGGTCCAAGGAAAAGTAGATTTGAGAGATTTGGAGGGTAGAGGGGCAGCCATGTTAATTATGGGATAAAACCAACCACCTGCAAGTCAGACTATGTATACCTCTTATCACTTTGTCACTAAAATGTTGACTACAGATATTCAAATGTAGGGAAGTTAGGGGCTCTGGTCTTAATGTGGGACAAACCATCAGATGGACACATTCAGAAAACTTGAAGTTAGTGACTTAACAGCACTCCACCCTTCACCAAAGCCTGGATAAAGCTGAATAGTCCTAACAGTGGAGTGATAATGACTCACATTGAGTGTTTTGTGGGATCCCCCTCTTCATCTGCCGGATAACTGCAGTTATTAACGAGCTATTTATCACATCAGACCATCTGGAATATTGAGAGATATTAGCATGACTGCTAGAGCTTGCTAAAATGGAAACTTAAAACTTCATTAACAGCCATGGGAAAGCTGCACTAGGCAAGAAAGACAAGTTGAGAATTAGCAGCACTACTCCTGGTCAATATACACTAGGTTTTGGACAAGTAAAATAGTGTTAAAATTGACACCTGTGCTGGGCCTACCATTTAGCACATGGCCCAAACAGTGACCAAGATTCACTGCAACATCCAAAAAAGCCCTAAAGTGCAGAAAAAGATCCAAAAGGTGCAAAATTACTAAAACCAAGAGTGAGGCTTTGGCAGTCACCACCAGCATCACCACCAGTAAGAAAAACATTTGTTTTCCTTACTGGATTGCTTGCTGGCAGTGACTGCATAAGCGTCACCTTTGGGTCCAGTAATTTTACATCATTTATGTGTGTTTGTGCAATTTAGGACTCATTTGGCTGCTGCAGTGAACCTTTTTAATTGTTTGGGCATGTGCTGCTTGGTAGGCCCTACACAGCTGCTGTGGTAGTAAACCTGATGTAAAATATTTTTTTCTTATGGGTGGGGAGGGGTGGTGCTGGTGGGGGGGTGATGCTGATGGGCATACCATTCAGCACTTGGCCCAAACAATGACTACGATTCCCTGCAACAGCCAAAAGAGCCCCAAGTGCAAAAAAACACCCAAAAGATACAAAGTTACTAGAACCAAGGGTGACACTTTGGCAGTCACCACCAGCATCCCCCCCCAAAACTCCGCAAGAAAAACTGCATAGATGACGCTGTGCTCTTTGCCTCTGACCCCAACCCCAACACACTCCAGGCCACCCTCCAACAAGCTTTTGATAGAGCTGAGCATTGGTTCACATCACGAAGGCTAATCCTGAACTAAAAAAGATCAAAGCTATGCTCTTCTCGCATTGCCAAAGCAAAGCCAGTGGTGCCCCTCTCATGATACTGCCTAGCACACTAAACCCCATTGAGCAGGTTTCCTCCTACAAGTATCTGGGCATTACCTTTTATTCAGCACTCTCCTTCATCCCCATATCAATGCCCTTTCTGCTGCCACCAATGTCAGGATTGGACTGTTATGCTGCCATTGGGACTGCATACCACAAGAGGTCCTTAGATTGGCAATCACCTCCTCTGTCCTGTCGCTAATCGACTATGGGCTGCCCATCTATGCTGCAACTGACAACACTGTGCTTGCAAGAATCCAGCTCTCTATAAACAAGGCCTGCACTGGGAGCCCCTAGGTGCACCCATATGTGCCTGCTGTACTCCGCCAACTTGCTCAAACTTGAAGAAAGACTCCGTTTCCAAACTTGCCTTCTTGTAAAAAAGACCCTGCTAGGGCTCTCCCCCCTGGGGTCACCGCCTTCCTGCAGCATGCATCCCCCTCAGTCTCCACCTGCAGCACTGTCAAAACCTCCCTTATTGTCCCCAGGTTAAGGACCTCTATGGCCCAGAGATCTTTTTGCTATCGGGCTCCCTCCTGGTTCAATTCCCTCCCAGCCAACATAGCTGATTCCACTAAGCTTGGTCCTTTCAAGGTCTCCCTCAGAAGCCATCTGACAAGCACCCTCTGCTGCAACCACACATAATCCTCCACCTGCCCCTTACCCTCACCCCTAGGCTGGGTCTGCCCTGTCTACTTTTGCTGCATATGCCTGGGGTCTCAGGCAACATCTGCTGACTAATGTAATAAAATATCTCTGGTTGCTACCTGACGTGGTGCTCATGTACCTATATTATGACTACTGTGATCTACCTATTACCAAGCTTGTACTACCAGTGAATGCCTGTAACACTGGTTGCTTTTTTAATCTAAGTGTTATGTAATGTACTGTTTTGTTTGCTGTGATGTATTGCTCTCTTGATGAGGTGCCTTTGTAAATGAGTCTTTGACTCAAAGGTCTGTAAACCGATGTTCTAATAAATAAATAAATTAATAAGATTTTGCATCAGGTTTGCTGCCACAGATGCTGTGTTGGGCCTACCATGCACCACATGGGCCAAGCAAATTACTAAGCATCACTGCAACAACCAAACAAGCCCTAAAGTGCACAGACACACATGTCTGTAAATGATGCAAAATTAGTAGAACTAAGGGTGACGCTTATGTAGTCACTGCCAGCAAGCAAATCCAGTAAGAAAAAACAGTAACACCATTTTACATCACATGTACCGCCACAGAAGCCATGCTGGAAGCCTACCATTCAGCGTATGGCCCAAACAATGACTAAGATTCACTATAATAGCCAAACAATCCTTCAAGTGCAGAAAAAGACCCCAAAAGGTACAAAATTACTACAGTATAACCAAGGGTGACGCTTTGGCAGTCACCACTAGAAAGAAAAAAAATGTTTTCCTTTCTGGATTGCTTGCTGGCAGTGACTGCATAAGTGTCACCCTTGGTTCTAGTAATTTTGAATCATTTATGTGTGTTTGTGCACTTTGGGGTTCGTTTGACTGTTGCAGTGAATCTTATTAATTGTTTGGGCGTGTGCTGCTTGGTAGGCCCAACACAGCTGCTGTGGTAGTAAACCCGATGTAAAATATTTTTTTCTAATGGGGGGGTTGATACTGGTGGGCCTATCATTCAGCACATGGTCCACACAATGACTAAGATTCCCTGCAACAGCCAAACGAGCCCAAACGTACACAAAAAAGACCCAAAAGGTAGAAAATTATTAGAACCAAGGGTGAAGTTTTGCCAGTCACCACCAGCTTCACCACCCCAACCGCCCGTAAGAAAAAAAAAATTACATCAGGTTTACTACCACAGAAGCTGTGTTGGGCCTACCATGCACCACACGGTCCAAACAAATTACTAAACAGCACTACAACAAACAAACAAACAAGCCAAAAGAACAAAAATCAAGCAGAATTGCTAGAACTAAGGGTGATGGTGGCAGTCTCCAAAAGCATCACGACCAGTAAGAAATTATTTCTCTACCTCACATTTACTCCCATGGAAGCCATGTTGGGCCCAACATGGAACACATGGCCCAAACAATCAGTACAATTCACTGCAACAGCCAAAATAGCTGAAATGTGCATGAAAAATGCCCAGGGCCAGCATCATTTTACACAAAACCACAAACCACATTTCAGTTGCCCTAGTAGACATTAACACACAATCCTTACAGTACTTTCTTAACTGGTAATTACATATCTCATTCCCATCTCAGTATCTTCTCACTTGCATTAAGTGGTATAGAGGACAAAAAAAAAAAACTATACCCAGTAAGACCCCCCACCAATAATGGGCACAGAGTCGTGCATAAAACAAGTTGAAAATATGATTTTTCACCAAGATTCAACTTGGAAACTTTAAGCAAAGGATCTTCCAAGCAAGCAGCTACTGAAGAGCAGCTGTGTTCTTATGCCTCCCGTACAAAAGAGCCCCATGCAGAACCAGGTCCAAGTAATTTAACCCCCACTACCTGCTGTTTTATTCTCAGCACCAGCTTTGAAAACTGCAGGGTTTCTTTTTCTGTACCAGCTTTGCAAACTTGAGAGAGACCATGTCCAGTTTATTTAATCAGACAACCTGCTGTTTTATTCTCAGTACCAGCATTGAAAACTGCAGGGTTTCTTTGAAAACTAGAGCCAATGTTCAGTTTAATCACACAGCCTCAGTACTGTACCAGCAACCTACACAATCTGCTGTTTTCCCCACAATACCAAGCCAAAAAGCTGAAATGTACACAAAAAACACTCTGTGCCAGCTTTGCAAAATGCAGACTCCTCTTGCCCACTTTTTCACTCAGCAGCCATTCTCCTTAATGCTAGCTTACAAAATACAGACACATTTTGCCTTATTTTCCACCAGTACTCATTCCCTTCAATTCTAATCCAGTAAAATGCAGACTCCTCTTTTCCCCAGTAGCCCCCTCAGTGCCAGCCTTGTAAAATGCTGACTCCTCTTTGCCTTTTTTACCCTCAGTACCCATTTCCCTCAATGCCAGCACTGCAAGTTGCAAACTGCAGACCCCCCATACACACACACACACACACACACACACACAGCATCTGAGCACCACAAGGCAAGAGCTGGACAGACTGCTTTTTTTAGATATTCTGTCTCCCCAACCCAGATCTGAAGAGTTCTGTAACTTGGAAAAGCACTTCTCAAAGCCAAACAGGTAGCAAGTAGAAGGGCAGGAGCTAACGTTCCTAATGCTGAACTTCTGAATGGACAACACATCTTCTCAGTACTGCAGGTGGTAGTGAAAAGAATGCCAAACCACAATCGCTACAGATTTTGAGAGCCATGGAGAGATGAATTCAGGTGCTGCCACGCACTTCCGGTTCTCCCGATTCTGGACTAACTCATGAGCTGATGCAAACATGCATCACAAAAGGACACAAGACTGGGTAGTCAGGCAAACATGTAAATAACATCCAAAAGTGAGGTGTATGACTGGCAAGGTTTGGGCAGTAGATAAAATAAAAAGGTCCACTCTCACATTGTTGCATTAGGACCACAGTGGTTTGCTATCTCACAAGCAGGCCAGTTAGGGATGTGGTAAAAATAGACACCACATTTAGGAAACTTTAAGGAAGTACCAAAGTAAAAAAAACAAGCATTTGACAATGCCGAATGTTTACTTGCTGGCATTGGCATTGATAGTGTAGGAGTTAGAGAGCTGCATAATAGGAATGGCAGTGAAGTATTGAACTGAAGCCAATCCCACCACCACCCTGCAGAGACTGACAGGCATTGGGGTGTACCTTTGGGTCGTCAGGCATAACGGCCATGCCATTTCACCACACCCTACCTTGCAGACACTGACAAAGGTCACGGTGTGCCTTGGGTCTTTGGCCCTTATGCTCACCCCATTCCATCAGGAAATACAGTGAGATGGGTCCTGTATAGGAGAGTGGGGTGAACTTTGGGGCTGAAGAGTCCAAGGCACACCTTGATGCCTCTCACTGGCTGCAGGGTGTGGAATGGTATGAGCATTACAGGCAAGAATCCTAAGTCACAACCCTGATGCCTCGCAATCTCTAAAGGCAGGGGCATTATGGTCAGAAACCCTAATGCCTTAGGTGTTTGTTGGCATTTTCACTCCAGATTTTCAACATGTTTTTTTTTTGTGACCCCCACCTTAAGGACAGTGGCAATATTAGTTTGTTGGCTGAAAGCTGATTTCACACAGCGACTACGCCATTTGGCAACACAGGTGCGAAAACACATTTCAAACAGGATGTGAAAAATGAGAGCTGTACTGTTCATGGGGAGGTGCAAAAAATGACAGTGTTGAAATTCTGCAGTGAAAATATTAAAAAAACTGGTGAAGTCACGAGCGTGCGTAGAAAATGTGCATTGCACACCCGTAATGCAATTAGTTTGGGGATTTTTTACAGCTGATTGTCAACACAAGGATTTTGTAACCTCCGCTCATGAACAGTGTCACTGTGATTTTCTTAATCTGTCCCGAACAGTGATTTCCCACAGTGACCATGTATTTCTGCACTGGAAGTGCAAAAACACATTTTGGCTATGGTGTGAAACATGACAGCTGTACTGTTTGTAAGGAAGTGTGGAAAAATGCCAGTGATGAAAATCTGGAATGAAAATATTAGAAATCTATGAAGTTACGAGCTGCTTGGAAACTGCACAATGGTCGCTCATAACACATTCATTTTACGGACGTATTTCACCAAGTTTTTAACATAGCTATTTTAACACCTCTGCTCATGAACAGTGTCACTGTGATTTTCTTAATCTGTCCCGAACATTGATTTCGCAAACCGACTGTGCCATTGCACGCTACATGGCAGAAACACGTTTTTGCTGAGATGTGAAAAATGATAGCTGTACTGCTCATAAGGAGATGTGGTAAAATGGCAATGTTGAAAATCTGGAGTGAAAATATTGAAAATTCACGAGCTTACGAGCGTGCGTAGGAACAGTGCAACACATGCTCGTAAAACAGTAATTTTGGGGAATTTTTTCACCAAATTTTTAACATAGCCATTTTAACACCTCTGCTCATGAACAGTGTCACAGTGATTTTCTTAATCTGTCCCAAACATTGATTTCTCATATCGACTGCGCCATTGTGCGCTACATGCACGGAAACACATTTTGGGTCAGATGTGAGAAATGACAACTGTACTGCTCATAAGGAGGTATGGTAAAATGGCAATGTTGAAAATCTGGAGTGAACATATTGAAAGTTCGTGAACTTACGAGCATGCGTAGGAACAGCGCAACGCATGCTTGTAAAACATTAATTTTTGGGAATTTTTTCACCAAATTTTCAACATAGGGTTTTTGGAGGCCTACATCATGAACTGTGACACTGTCAATTCCTAAATCTGTCCTGAAAAGTGGTTCCACCCAGTGACGGCAAAATCACCTTTCAGGGTTGATTAACGCCATGACAGTGACAGAATTCATGAGGTGGGGTCCCAAAAACACCATGTTGAAAATTTAGTGAGAAAATTCCTCAAAATGCCTGAGATATGCACTAAAGTTGAAAAAACCCTATTTATTACATTATACAGCTTACTGGCATTTCCTCAGTTCACGGTTGGCTTTGAAGAGTGCAGACATGTTCCTGGTCCACCAAAGATCATCGCTGAGCTCTGGAGGTAAGTATGGGTTGAAGAGGGTGTGGGGAGGCAGGGCGTGCAGAGGTGGGTGTGGGGGGAGATTAGGTCAGGACAGTCAGCGAGGAAGTTTTTTCTTTCAGCTTTCTTTTTTAACTTAGACGATGCAGGACTTGTGCCATGCTGGGGTGGGCTCGCAGCATGGCAGCTGGAAGACTGTTTGGGGGGCCATGGAGCCAACTGGGGATTGGGTACCCCCGTTGGCCATATGATCTGTTGCCATGCAGGGGTGGGCTCCCAGCGTGACACCCTGTAGTCTCTTGGGGGACAGTGGAGCTGATGAGGGATTGGGTACCCCTGTTGGCCATACGATCTGTTGCCATGCTGGGGTGGGCTCCCAGCATGGCATCTAGAACTCTGTTTGGGGGTGAGCGCAGCACAGCTGATGGGAGATTGGGCACCCCCATCGGCTATACAGTGTGTGGGTGGGGGGAAGCATGAGCATGCAATGTGTGTGTGTGTGGGGGGGGACTGTGCATGATGATGCGATATCTTATCGCTGCTCACTGAAGCGTAGCTGTCCATTTCAACTATACAGCACTGCATTTTGGATCATCGCACTATGTTTCTAACACATGTATGCAAGCAAACATAAAAAAATGGTTAAAACTTATTTTGTAAACGGAGTTCATGGGGGGATGGTATAACTGAGCAATTAGGCAGCAAATTGAACATCAGCTGCATTGGTGGGGACCAGTAAAGAGCAATAATAAAGTACACTAAATGGGGCTGTCAGCAATATCACAAAATGGACCCATGCTTAACAGGCTAAATAGATGCTTGTGATAAAATGGAGAGAACACTGTAGGGCCAAACCAGGTGATTTTATTTTTAGTACATCTCCTATTAGAGCACTACAAATGAGGGGTGTAATTTTAACATTTTGACAATTAAGAAAAAAAATTATAGGATGTCAATATGCAGAAGGTATAAGTCTTTCAAATACTGTATATTGGCATATATATATATATATATATATATGCAGTTAGTGCACATTTTTTAGCTTGCAGAGGAATTTGCTGTAGGAAAACTGCCAAACCAGGAAAGGTAAGTATTTTTTTTGTGGGGGGGTTATCATTTGGAAGTAAGTTTCATGAATGGTTTTGTTTTTCACTTCTTTACGGGTTTTATGAGTATCCTCTGGAATCGTACCAGTTGCATGTGTTCTTATTTGAAGAAAGCACTGATGGCAGCACACAGCACTGAAATGTTACCTGCAAACAGACGAAGCAGAAATAATTATTAAATCATTGCACTAACGCATTCTGTTCTAAGTATGGCAGTTAGTGTCTGTTATATCCTGCTTAACAGATACCAAGCTATTTGTAAGCCACACCAAGACCAATAACACGTTTAGTGTGTGTGACATGCACTGGTCCAGAGTCTTAAATTACTTAAGTTACATTCCAAGACATCTTTTCATGACCCAGATAAAACTTTGTTCAGCCCCATGGCATGCTGAAGTAAGCCAGTGACTGATGTGTAGGAAAAATATATTATCTGCAGTACATGTTGTGACACTCAAACAGCTGGTTCTGATTAATCCATGCTTTTTTTGTAATATAAAAATGTGTTATTGACTGTCTCTCATGAGAGATGCTGACAGTCTGTGGAATGACACCCCCTCCTAGGTTTTAGCTACAAGGTGTGACCTGGAAGACCAAGAGTTAATTACAGGCTAGAAGATACCTTAAAAAATAAGCATCTCCTGTTTATGTGCTTAATTGCAGCTTGCCAACTGCCAAGATAGGTCATAAACTTTTATAATGTTTAGAGAAAGAAGAGCAGGTTATGACGCTTTAGTGTGAAGTCATAAAAGATGCTTTGATGTCCTGGAAAGGGGAAGTTGCTCATAAGATCAAAAAAAGTAATTTGAAGAAAATGAGTTGTGCTGAGGTTACAGAATTTATTACTTTGATAAGACATCCTGTGTTGCATAGATATATTTTTTTATTCTGACAGGGAGGAGCTAGATGACCTCATGCAAAGAGGTTGGCAAAGCCAGTTTTTAAACAATATTCTGTTTTCCATTTAGAGACAAATGTTTGGACTCTGAAAAAGAAACATCAACAGCACTGTGAGATAAGAATACCTTAGAACAGACAAGTCTAAGTGTATTAATGGTAGCAATCTGCACTTTTTAAAACCTTATTCTTTTAAGTGATTTCTATGTTTTGTAATATATGGTTCTGTATTTACATTTTACATTTTTTTATCTATTTTGAAGTAAACCTCTACTTTAGAGACTACTTGGTGTGCCTTTGAATTTCTTTTTCTTGACAAATGAAGCATACATGATTAAAGCTGACTCTGTACAAAGCTTACTGGTTTTACCAAACTGGGAAAAGGTAAGAATTTATTCTGAGGTCTTTAATAGAGTTTTGAGGGTTCATTTTGTACACCTGGTTAGGTGCCCATAGGCAAAAGATATCTGCCCCCTCCCCCCATAGATCAGAATTATCTGAGCCTGTATATTGGGTACATTAACAAGAGGTTCACAGTTTGAATCCCTCCAAACCTTGAGACCAAAGGTTGATTCAAACCCACAAAACAGACAGGAGGGTTACCCTGTTACTGTTTCCTGTTCACAAGACTGCGCTCGGAGGTTGGCACTGTGGAAGCAGAGGGCCTGACCTGCTGAGTGGGTTTGTGACACATGTCACCTGCTTTGTATGATTTACACTGGCTTGAAAAAATGAAATACTTAAAAGAACTGATGAAATACAACTGATACACTTAACTGAACTGATATCCTATAGGTGATTGTAGACAGTACTGCAGTCATCCTGTCTGTTACACTGTTTGAAATTGCAAATTTATATAAAGGAAAAAAAAAAAGTTGACTGTATATGTTTCTCTAGTACATCTCTAAAATCTTAAATGAAGCATTCATGCAGCTCAAGGAAATCCCATAGTATGACAAATTAGTACATACTCACTGTAAACTATTGATAATAAGAAGTGTGATGGCTGTGGCTGGATGCGGGATCCTTCTGGCAGGTCCTGTTCACAGGAACACATTCCCTCTCACTGTCATAGTGACTGGTGGCTTTGGCTGGCTGTGGGTTACTTCTGGTCATGGGTACAGGAACCCATTCCCTCTCCCAATTAGGCAGATTGGTGGCTTTGGCTGGCTGTGGGTTACTTCTGGTCAAGGGCAGAGGAACACATTCTCTCTCTCTATTAGACAAATCAGTGGCTTTGGCCAGCTGTGGGTTACCTCTGGTCATGGGCAAAGGAACACATTATTTCTCACTGTCAGACAGATGGCTGGGTGGCTGGATATGGTGTGTTGCAATCTTTCAGTGTCACTCAGGAGGAAGGTATATTTAAATGGCAGGATTTAAGTGGCTACCACCTACTACAAATGGACAGTTGTGTTTAAGAGGCTGACTGTGTTTGCTAATGACAGCACACATTCTGTTAAAGAGCAGGTACACACTGTCAGGTACCCAGCCTCCCTCACACATATATAATAGTCAACCTGCTCCACTATTAAGGGGTATTAAAAATTCCTTGCGTTCCCTCCAGTTAAAAAGTTATAGCATCCCAAATGTGCATCCCCATAAAAATAAAGCCATGCCTGACATGTCCTCAGGGATCTACCCCAGCCACCCTTTGTGATGTCATAAAATGAATACCAAGTGTGCATTCCATTAACCTGTATGTATACAATATTTCTGTGGCTTTTAATACTATTTAGATATGCCATTTAAAAAAAAATAAAAGCAGTCTCTGCAGTAACAGTCACTGTGTACTGGAGTGGTCACTTTCATTTTTCAAAGTAGCAACTCTAAATAGTACTAAAAGTCATTGAAAACATGGTGCCAATACAGGTCTATGGACCACACACAGCCTTCATTTTCTGACATCACAAAAGGAGGCTGGGGGGTAGATCCCTAGGGTCATGTTAGGCACGGCTCTGTTTTTATGGGGGTGCACATTCGGGGTGCTATAACTCTGTAACTGGAGGGAAGCAGATGGTTTTTTAATACCCCTCAATAGTGAAGCAGATCAGCTATTATATATGTATGAGGGGTACCTGACAATGGGTACCTGCTCTTTAAGTGGAAACAAAAGATATACCAAGGGGGAAGGTAAAATGGAATAATTGTGATGGGGCATTATTTGTGCAAATCTGAATCATGGAATGAGACTGTGTCAAGAACACTGGTTTTATTTTATGAAAGCCTGGAAAAAAGTCTCTACACAAAAGAGTCATTTGAGGGCACAATAGAATGATGGCAGACAGCAATGTAATTCTTCTCCAAAATAAACTTTGTTCATATTTCTTTAAGGCCCATTACTCAACGTTTCACCTGCACCATGTAGGCTTCATCAGGAAGTGCCTCTTAATATCTGTTTCTATAGCTCAGCTTCCCTTTGTACCACAGAAATTTTCTTCCGAATGGGGATAAATCAATCCTGGTTATTATTTTAATAAGGACTTCCCTTTATATTTGCTGTTTCATTTTCCTGATTTAGCCTTTTTACTATTTGAGGGCTTTTTTAAAAACAAACCCTTACTGTTTGCTTCAGAACGCCACTCTAATTCTTTTACATGTTCTATCAAAGCTTCACAGGACATACTATTTATTTTATGAAAACCAAAAAATGTACCATTAGTAAAATGTGACAGCCTTTTAAACCATCAACTTAAATACCAGCAACATCCACCTCATCCTCATCAAACAGGACGCTGCCCTCACAGTCATCAAGGTCGCAATTGCGCCAACTAGAGAATTCTTTGTCCATTTTTTGTCCATGATTGCATCATCAACCTCAATGGTTGGCCACTTGATGCTGCCACCAGGATGGTCTACTTCTCCCCCATCATCTGCACAACCATCATCGTGACAGTGTACGAACATAGATGTGGTAGTCTGAGGTGGTATGTGACCTTCATTAATTATTATGAATGTCAGCATGCTGATATTTGTTGGTGAGAGGTTGGTACAATGGTCACAAACTACTACCCCAGCAGAACTGAATTTATTTATTTATTGAGAAATCAGAATTACAACCCTTTGAGTCATAGACTCTTTTGTAAAGTTCCCTCATCAGTTAACATGGTATACAGATAGAATGCAAGTTATAGCGAGTAAGGGTACAGTACTGACAATCAGTCAATATGACACATTAGGCAGTGAGAAAGAGATAGCAAAGCAGAATAAATAATACATGCTGAGGGCAGAAACAGCTCAGTGTCAGGTACACACAACAAATACAGAAATAAGGTAACTGTACAACCATTGAATAATGCTGTGAAGCAAAAAATACAGGAGTAAGGAAACTTGTTCAACCAATGATAATAATGCTGCACAGAGAAAATACACCAGGGAGCTTAACAGAGAAAAGGGAGTATAGTAAATATAGTGCAAATAAGCACAGCTTAGTGGGGGCAACCACAGTGGAGTTCTTAATGAGAAAAACCATGACTGAGGCTTTGGAAGGGCCTATCTTAGAGCCAGCAGAGAGATCCAGAGGTAAGCCATTTAGCCAGTAGGGGGCTCTGTGAAAAAAAGGCTCTATGGCTCAAGGATGTCCTACAGCGAGGGACCGAAAAAGAGGCATTAGTGGAATACCTGGAAACTCTCTGGAGTAAAGAGGGCTGGATAAGGCCATGCAGGCAAGGGGGAAATGAGTTTCCACTGGATTTTTTTTTTTTTGGCAAGGAGGCAGGTATGATATTTAAGCCAGCATTCAAAGTTTAGCCAGTTTGAGTGACTGTAGAGGTCGCACATATGGGTCATTCTGTCACAACCTATCACCAGATGACAGGCTTTGTTAAGCACTGTCCTAATGCGACCAAGAGCAGTATGTTTTGCCGAGCTATAAATCATAATTCTGTACTCCAGCACGGAGAGGACCGAGGATGACACAGCAAGGCGGAGCGGTTCAGGGGGCAGGCAGTGTTTGAACTGATAAAGGAGGCCTATTCTGGAGTTGATGGTGGAACAGAGGAGATGGATATGAGCATGATAGGTAAGGAAGGAGTCAAGGCTGATGCCCAGGTATTTAAAAGAGTTGACTTGCTCAAGAGGAGACCCTTGGAAATGAGGACAGATAAAGAAAAGCTGTTGAAAGGGTTTTGGCGGTTGGTGAAAATCATAGTTTTAGTTTTGTTATAGTTTCATACAAGCCATTGTTCTGTAAACCAGGCTTCAGCAAAGGACTTTTGGAGGGTACCTGCAAGGGTAGAGGATGAGGATTGCTCTAGAAAATGTCAGCATTGTCAGCATAAAGAAGTAACTGAAAGGAGCAAGCCCTGAGCAAGGAGTTTAGAAAGAGGTTGAAGAGAATAGGACCCAGGATGGAGCCTTGTGGGATG
This sequence comes from Neoceratodus forsteri, assembly GCA_016271365.2. Classification (NCBI taxonomy): domain Eukaryota; kingdom Metazoa; phylum Chordata; order Ceratodontiformes; family Ceratodontidae; genus Neoceratodus; species Neoceratodus forsteri. Next base: position 708,614,191 of record CM057455.1, read on the forward strand.
CCAGACTGAATTGCAAGGCAGCAGGAGAAAGTAGAGTCAATTTTGACTTGTTGTGACCTATTAGTTAAATAGCTCTCAAACCAGGTCATAGTGTTGGCAGACAGCCCCATAGAGGCAAGGGAATTAAGGAGAAGGGCATGAAGAACAGTATCAAAAGCCTTAGTTAGGTCGATGTAGACCAACCCAACTAAGTGTCACTGATCAAGGGCCTTGTTAATATAGGAAGTATATTCAAGTAGGGCTGTGGTGGTGCTGTGGCCTCTTTGAAACCCATGCTGCTCAGGACACAGGAGATCAGATTTGGATAAGTGTTCAGTGAGCTGGTCAGCTACAATTTTTTCCAGGGCTTTTTAAGAGGTAGCAAAATGGAGATGGGCCAGTAATTAGAAGAGGAGGTTCGTTCGCCACACTTTAGAAGCAGGGTGATGACTGCCTGCTTCCAGAGGGAAGAGAATTCCCCTGATCAAAGAGAACAGGTTAGGATTTTAGTAAGGGGGACTAGGACAGTGTTGAGAGAGAGGTGAAGGAGTTTTAAGTCAAGGGAGTCACCACTATAGCAGTTCTTACTCAAGACGCTGGAGATGTAAGTTTTGGCCTCTGTGAGTGATATAACATGAAACCTGCATGGTGAGGAATCAGAAGGAGGTGGGGAAGCAGGCAGTGAGGAGATACAGTTAGGGGGTGGAGGGTCAAAAAAGGTTTTGGGCAGCACACTGCTGAGGTCAGAGAAACAGGAGTTTAAGGTATTGGCAATTTGCAGTGGGTCTTGGGTAATGGTTCCATTTACTGAGAGCTGGGAAGGTGGAGGGGACAAGGATTTACCATTTAGTTCTTTGATGGTAGCTCAGAACCTCCAGTAGGGGTGAGGGCATTCTGATAATAAGAGGCCTTGGCTAATCACAGGGCACTGGTACATTTGTTCCTTGCTTCCTTGTACTGTTGCTTGTCAGGGGGCAGCCCTGATACAAGGTCATTGCACCAAAGACTATCCCAATGGCTCAAGAGATCTAGAAGTGTCTGAGATAACCATGGAGTAACACGATTTTTTAAACCTGTTTAGTAACAGGTGCAAAGAGTTCACAGGCAGAGAGGTAGTTATGAGATAGGCAAGGGCAGTATTTATACACACCCTGCAGTGTCTATGGGTGACCAGTCACAGTTCGAGAGGTGTTTTTTTAGCTGGGCTAACGTAACTCGCCTTAGTCTCAGACAGAAAATAGTTTTGGGGGTGGGTTGGGAGCCTTGCAAAACCACCAGCACAGCACAGGTGAGTGGTCACTGAAGACATTAGGGAGCACTGGGATCTTTGAGATTCCCTTATGGCGGTTTGTAAAAATTAGGTCCAACAATGTTGCTGTCCCAGTCTTGTTGTTAAGTCTTGTAGGGGATTGGACGACTTGAGTCAGATCCATGGCTAAGGTGGTATCTTTAAAGGTAGGCAGCAGGTGGAGATAGCCTGTTTGTTTTAAAGTCACCCATGATTAAGATCTCACTGTTGGAGGGGAAGAGTTGAGAGGCAATTTAAGACTTCAGAGATGGCTGGTTTCTGATTACGAGAGGGGATATATACCACCATGACATAAAGGGTTTTGCCAAAGAAAGCTTTACTGAGAGTATCTGGGCCCCAAAGGCAGGAGGGGGAGTGTGGAAGACCATGGCCTGTAGGGAATTCAGAATATAGAGTGCACAACCACCCCCTCATTTACCCTGATGATCCAATCAAAAAATAAAGTACCCATTTAAGGCAACTTGGGAGTCCCTGGTAGTAGTGGAGAGCCAGGTTTCAGTCAAGGCAGGATGCCAGGATTATGCTGTGTAATCCAGCCCTGTAGGGAGTCAAACCTTTTAGCAAGCTACAGATATTTAGTGAGGAGAACAGGAGGCCCATTTCTCTTACACCTAGAGAGGGTGTTAGTGAGGATGGCCCCGGGTTAGGGTGAACATTCCCAGATAATAGAAGGATGAGGAGGATGTGACGAGTTAGGGCTGTTTTTAGTAGCCTGCTATTCTGGGCAAGGGCAGTGGGAGAGGTGGTGCATTTGAAGACAAAAACTGGGATAGAAAGTGCAGCCATGTGCAGAGCCAAGAGGAGAGCAGAAGGAAGGCAGACGGAGGGGTGGGGAATGATGTCACTGAGAGGTAGATTTAAGTGGGGATACCAGAAGGAGCAGTTACCCGTGTACTTATTACTAGTGAGGGGTGGGAGAGTGGAAATAGAGGGCCAAAGGGCCAAAGTCAGATCCGGGGAGGAAGTGATGGTGGGCAATAGTCCAATAAGGAGTAGGTAAACTGGGGGAGCCATTACTGGGGGGGGGGTGCTGAAACAAAAACAGGTCACTACTGGAACTAGCACCCAGGCAGAAATCAGGAGAGAGAGTACACTAAAGTGAATGACAGAGACCAATATGGAGATGGAAGGGAAAAATGAGATTCAATGGGAAAGAAAGAGAATATACAGAAATCGGTCTCAGAGTATTGCAGTGGTAGAGTGTCTGACTACGGTGCGGGAGGGTCGCAGGTTCAAACTAGTTGGAGAGATAGCAAGGGACAGTCCTGAAAGCAGGCAGAGTGAGGGAGATAAACTAGAAAATGGGAACGAATAGGGAGGGAGTATAGTGAGAAAAGCGTAAAGGGAGCAGGAGAGGCTGAGGAAATTCAGGCAGCTCAGATCTGACCCCTGGTGGTCAGTGAGTATAATTTGCAGGTGAAAAAATGGACACTCACTCATGTGATTCGTGACTTCAATAAATGTAGGATGGTCTTAGGTGGATACCCTCTCCACCTTTACACTGGAGGGTGGGCTGGTAAGGTACTTCAGTGCCAGTGAAATCAGCTCTGGCCATTCACTCACCTTTCCACTCCAGTACAGCAGTGGAGCATCAATTACTGACAGATGCCTCATCACTGGATCTTATTTTATTTTTATTTATTTATTCTAGGATTACAAGTACCTTTGAGCCAATGCTCTTTTACAAAGGTTCCACATCAGAAATAACAAACAACAGGGAAGCAACAGTGAAATAACAGTAAACAATTCATGTACAACACTGCTATTGAAAGGGGCCAATTATAGGAAGAGTAAGGTGTAGAGGAGGAGGAGAAGTGTAGGCAGTTAACAGAGGCAGCTATAGTAAAATGGTGAATACAGCTAGGATGCATGTGCCCACAAGGAATGGGTAAGGTCAGGTGCCCAGGGGTGGCAGAGAAACAGGGATGAGAGGAGAGGGGGAGGATGAAGATGCAGCCAGAGGCATTTGTCGAAAAATAAATGGGAAGGAGTGATAGAAGAGAAGAAGGGGGCAGGGTGATGGGGGAATAAGTGCTATAATGGGGCAAGGACAGACTAATGAGGTGGTATGGAGGCCTGAGATTTGAAGTGGTGCCTTGGGAGCTGGGGGGAAGGGGACTGGCGGGGCTTGGGTTTAAGCAGTATGTCAGTTAGGATTAAAGCTGTGTAGGTCATCAGCTAGGAGAGGCAGTCACAGGAGCTAGAGGCAATGAGAAGGGCTCAGAGCCTGGTTTTGAACAGACCTACTGTTGAGGCAGAGGAGATGGTGTGGCTGAGACCATTCATCCATAGAGGAGCCCTATAGGCTAATGAGCGTAGTTCGGCAGTGAGGAACTTGTAGAATGTGGGTTGTTGAACTCCTGGTGTTCTGTCTGTTGGGGTTTGATAGAACAAGGCAGTAACACCAGGGGATGTGAGGTCAAGGTTGATTTTTCCAGCCATGGCACATGTGAGATACTTTATATGGTTGGAGAGTTGGAGCCATCCAGATTGTCCATAAAGGGCACTGGTGTAGGTGAAGCGGTGGGCACCAGTTGTGAGTCAGCATGCTTTGTTAAATGCAGTTGTTATACATCGGGGGGTGGACGTAGTGGCAGAGCCACAGATAATGAGGCCATAATCAATAATTGACACCACGGAGCTCTTGCCGGCAATCTTCAGAGCCTTTGAGGTGAGGTGCTGCCTGTGCTTGTAGAGAAATCCAAGGTGTGTGTTGGCAGCTTTAGCCACGCTGTCAATGTGAGCCATATAGGAGAAATTGGGGTCAAGCAGAATCCCTAAGTATCTGAATGAGTAAACTTGTTCGAGAACAGTCCCTTGCTTGGTGGAGATGGCAAGGGGGTGTTTCTTGCAACAGTTATGTGAACTGCAGAATAGAAATGACTTGGCTTTCTTGTGATTGAGGACTAGTTTATGATTGGAGAGCCATGTTTCAACGGCACTGAATCCGAGTTGAAGGCTGTGTTGTAATGGTGAAAGGTCCTTGTGCGTAGAAAAGACAACAGCATCATATGCATACAGGATGATTTGTTCTGAGCAGAATTGTGGTAGGGAGTTTAAAAAAGAGGCTAAAAAGGAGAGGGCCCAGTATGGACCCCTGAGGGACTCCAGAGTGGACAGGCAAGGTATCTGAGATAGCATTGTCAATTTTTACTCTTTGAGAGCGGTTGTCAAGGTAGCTTCTGAACCAATGGGCTGAGTCCAGTGCGAGGCCAGCAAGGAATAGTTGGTCATACAGTAGCTGATGGTGGACCTTGCCAAATGCCTTTGAGAGGTTGATGAAGACAGCCCCAGTACGAAGACCTTTATCAAGGGAACTATTCACTGCACTGGTAAATTCAAGCACGGCAGTGGTGGTACTATGCCCTTTTCTAAAACCGTGGTGTTGTGTGCGTATTATATTTGTCCAAGTAATCAGTGAGCTGATCTGCAACAATATGATCTAGGACCTTGGATAGTGGTGGCAATATGGAGATCGGGTGGTAGTTAGAGTGGCAGGTCTTATCCCCACTTTTGTAGACTGGGGTCACAGTGGCAGTTTTCCATATTTCAGGGAAGGTACTGGTGTGGAGGTTAAGAATTTTAGTATGGGGACTGAGGACCTCGTCATGCGTAAGTGATGGCAGCTTAAGGTCCAGGGTGTCACTGCTGATTCTGGAAGTGGAGATGGCTGAGGTGATGTGGCGATGAGCTTCATTAATCTTAATCTCCCCAAAGTAAAATGAGGGTGGTTTGACAGAGTGCAGGGTGTGTTAGAGGGGGTGGGATGACTGTGAAGAAATCAGGTTGTAGAACAGTGCTGAGGTCAGTAAAAGCAGAGTTAAAGGTATTTGCAATGACCATGGGATCAAGGGTAGTGGACCCTTCAACAATTAACATGGCCAGAGGGGACTTTGATTGCTTCCCAGTAATGTCCTTGATATTGTCCCAGAAGCATGACCATTTCCCCAGGTGTTGGTGAGGATGTCCTTATAATATGAGCTTTTCATGAGATGAATGGATTTTGTGCAAACATTACAGGCATGTTTGTATTTTTGGATGTCAGATTGTTTGCCTGAGGCTTTAGCCACTGCCCACAGGTGGTGTCTAGATTTCAGCTGGGAAAGGAGCTCTGCAGTTAACCAAGGGTTGCAGAGGGCTTTTGTTTTCCATTTTTTTGAAAGAGCAAAGAGGTCACAGGCCTTATTGAAGGCTGTTATGAAGTAGCCAAGGGCTAGGTTAACATCCATCGCCTTGTAGATGGGCAGCCAATCTTGCAAGGATAGGTACTCTTTGAGATGGGTAAGTTGACCACGGGGGAGGACTCTGCTGGTAATGATTGTAGGGGGTGGCTTTAGAAATGTATTAGACCATTCACATATGACCGGGGAGTGGTCACTGAGAAACTCTGGGAGAACGGAGGTATGGGAGATCCTGTTAGGGTGATTGGTGAGAACCCAGTCCAGCAGGGTACTGGTGCCAGTTTTGTAATTTATCCGAGTTTGTGTGGTGACCAATTGTGAGAGGTTGGCAGCTGCAAGGGCATCCTTATGAGTGTAGACATCAGATGCAAGCCAGTTCATATTGAAATCACCAAGCAGGAGGTTGGGAGCTGACGAAGTTAAGAACTTCTTTGATACCAAGGTCTTGATCTCGAGGTGGAATATATACAGAGATGATGGTGAGGGCATTTTAATTGGGACCTAGAAGAATTTTAATGGGTAGAAGCTGGGCCAAGGAGGCAGGGACGGGGGTTGGAACAAGGTGCCCCAGGAGATTAACCTTAATGTAGATGGCACAGCCCCCTTCCCTTTTAGAGACACTGTCCACTCTGAAAACATTGTAGCCCTGTAAGGTAATTGCCAGATCAGGAACTTTTGGTGTCAGCCGTGATTCAACTACAGCAAGGATGTCAGGATTATGTTGGCTGATAAAGGCTTGGAGTGCATCAAGCTTTGGTAACAGGCTGCAGATGTTAATGGTTGCGATGGTGAGGGCTCTTGCCTTTTTCAGAAGGCTTGAACAGCTGAGGCCAGGGTTTGGATGAATGTTGCCCGAGATCAGTAGGAGAAGTAGGAGTAGCTTTATTGAACAGAGGCTCAGGTCCAGTAGTGATAATTTGTGTTTCCTTTTAGTGTATGGGCAGTAGGAAGAGGCCATATGACAGCCCCGATGGTATACAATGTGGTACAGTGGGAATAGGCTGGCATTAAGACCAATCTTAATGGTGTTAAGAAGCAGCCAGATATTTCCAAGAGGAGGCCCATGGAGAGGACTGGTCAAGAAGTAAAGAGATCCCAAGGTGCTGCTGGTATTGATTAAGTAGATAGTGGGTACGGGGTTGGGGTGGCAGGGGCCTGGGAGAGAGAACAAGAGAGGAAGGACAAGGAGGGAGAGAAGGGGAAAGGAGCAGGTGGGGGAAGGAACTCACAGCTGGTGTAGGGTGAAAGAAAAGAAAGAAAAGAAAAGGAAAAGAAACAGGCAGGGAGAGGTAGTGACAAGAGAGCTGAGAGTGAGAAGGGACAGTGAGGATGGAGTATGTGAGCAGCTGGGGAGGGAGAGCAGTGTAGACTGGAGATAGGTGGGGCAGAAAGGAAGAGAAAAGGCAAGCAAGTGTTGTAGGCCAATAGGAGGGACCATCGGGCAATTGAGGGCAGATTGTGAGGAAGAGGGGTGGAGCTAGAGCGTATTTAACTAAGGTGGTAGGGGGTGGTGGGAGGAAACTTCACAGGAGTTCAATCAACTTTAAACAGTAAAACATTTCCCCAAGACAAAATCCCCAAATTTCAAAAATTAGAAGCAGTACAATATAAGCATTTCCCCAAAACAGAATTTCCCAGTTTGAATCAGTACAGTAGGCTTAAATAATACTGGGTGAAAATCTGGGCAAAATAGGATTTAGTGGGGAGGCAGTACAAGGAAGATATATAGTAAGTAAAGCAACTGTGACTTTTAGAGGGCAGGCTTTTTTTTAAATGAAAGAACTAGATTCCTCTAGTGGCAGATCTGTATAACCTGCTAAAGGAAAACTAGCTACTTAAAAAAAAAAAACAGAAAACAGTCATTTTAAGTATAAGGCGCAATTGTTGCATCAGGAGGAATTAGCCAGGGAAAAAGCCACTCGAGATGCAGCAACAGAGGTCAGTGACCAATCAGAATGTGGCTGTAGAACGTGCCAAAAACTGAAACCTGATTGCTTAGTCCTGTCATACCTTTGCAGGGTAGAGAAGCTTTCTTCCAGGCAGACCAGCTGAGTAGCGCAGGTGGAGGCTTAGTTAGAGCCAACCAACCAGGTAATGCTGCGGGAGGCAGCAGAGATAGTATTCATGCTGGAGGCAGCACTCAATTTGGGCCTGCACTTTGCAGGGTAGAGAAGTTTTCTTCCAGGCAGACCAGCTGAGTAGCACAGGTGGAGGCTTAGTTAGAGCCAACCAACCGGGCAAGGCTTCGGGAGGCAGCAGAGATAGTACTTGTGCTGGAGGCAGCACCCAATTTGGGCCTGCACTTTGCAAGGTAGAGAAGCTTTCTTCCAGGCAGACCAGCTGAGTCACGCAGGTGGTGACTTAGTTAGAGCCAACCAACCAGGCAAGGCTTCGGGAGGCAGCAGAAATAGTATTCGTGCTGGAAGGCAGCACCCAATTTGGGCTAGCACTGTACAAAAACTTCCCAAATGAGGGATTTTGATTCACTACTTTTAGTTTTCACAGGTCCCTGATGCTGCTGATTGGACACCAGTTTTTTAGACAATGACACGACTGGTGTACTACTACATGATTTCTGTAGCTGGCCACACTTGGGCTCTACCAGTCTATCACTATCTATGATGACTACTACTGGGTCATCATCATCAACAGAAACCCCCACATCACAGCTTTGAAGAGGGGATGATTTAACACTGACAGACTGAGACTGTTTACACACAGCCAGCTTTAATTTCTTTTTCTCTTTTCTCAACTAGGGTCACTAAAATCATCATCATATTCCTCATCCGGATCCACAATGTCAGCTTGGATGCTGTCCTGTGGAGAAGAAATACCAACCACAGCATCGTTATGATCATGCAATATTTTTTCTAAACATTTGAAGGGTTGGATGGCACATGCATGACCTCATCAACAGCACTAGAAACATGAGATTGAGATGACTTTGTTAGCATCAGAATCATGTTCAACCAATGTGGGGCAGGGATGGGGACATTGGGGAGTGTGACCTCTATTACATTCTCACTTATGGTCATGACTTTAGACTCCACAATATTTGGGAAACTGGTTAACTTGTTGTCATGGGTTGAACTTTGGGCAATACACATGCCAACAGCAATTTCACTACCACCAGTGGGGACAACAGCATCTCCAATCATGGTTGAAGCTACTGAATGTGCTGTGAAAAACATAGTCAGAGGTCACGTGATGGCAGCCTAAGTGAAAGCAGCCTTTTTGGTCAGTTCCGTTTCCAGTCTGGCTTTTCACCTTCACTGCAAGACATTTCTTCAAATATTAACTGAATAATCCCTAAGCAAGTCTTCAGGAAAGTTTTTAGTTATATAGACTTCGTCAGAATGGAGGCTTTTGTGAAAAAACAGCCTGCTAAACACATGCCACCTCCTTCCCCGGAGAAAGAGCAGACCACAAAACGACCGCAGCAGGGACCCAGCAAAGCTACATCGGGGTCTACAGCCTTAATGGAAGAGCGTTTTCTAGAAATAATCAGGCCTTTACAAAGCTCAATCGAGGAGGTTTCTTCCGAAATTCACAGCTTCAAAATAACCCTGGAATCATTTGGCACTCGTGTGGGAGACAACAAAATCACAATTAAGTCTATGGAAGCCAAACTTGACAAAAAAGATCTTGAACATGTATCGCTTAATAAAAAACTGCGGAGGATTGAAGATAAACTTGAGGATTTAGAGGGGAGAAGCAGGAGAAATAATTTAGTTTTAATCGGAATCCCAGCGAAAGAGGAGGGCGCTACACCCATTCAGTTTGTGCAAAAATTACTGGAGAAGGTTGCTGGCACATCCCCAAATAATACAAGCTACATAATTGAACGAGTGCACAGATCTCTCCGTCCGCCACCCCCGCCCGGAGCGCAACCTAGACCAATAATTTGTAAGCTGCTGAACTACCTCAACAAGCAATACATTCTGAGTAAAACCAGATCCTTGCAAGAAGTCTCCTGGAATGGCAAGCGGATTAGAATTACCCACGACCTGCCTCAGTCGGTTCGGCTCAAATGTCAAGAATTGCATCCAGTTGTCTCAAAACTGATTGCAGCAGGAATCCAATACCGGGTTAAATATCCGGCTGTATTACAAGCTAAAATTAGAGATCAGTGGCACTCTTATGATAACGTGGATATGGCACAACAGGAATTAACTAAGATGCTGCAGGAGTTGTTCAAGTGATTAACTCACAGCTTTAAGGTCATTGAATAATGAGCAACAATGTCTGCAAAATAACTTGCTATGGAAATCTGAAACTACTAGTCGTTTTACGATCTACCTATCTGGCCATGGGCCTGCTCGTTGCCATAGCTTAAATGACTTTAACAGAGTTCCTCTCTGAAGTATTAAGGCTTTCCTCAATGAAGTAACAACTCCAATCTTTGCTCCCCCTCCTCTCCCCAGTAGCTCAAATAAGAGTCTCACCTTTTTCTTATAACGGTGGTTTTGGACATGCTGGTGACAGGTTGACTTTCTCAGTGAGGGTTTGAGAAAAAGTTTCCAGCTCAAAGAGTTATGATGCCCCTCTAAATCCAACTTCGCTCCAAGGTCAATTTGCAAGTTCTAGGGTGCATGTCTCTCTTGCAGTAACCATTGCTCTGCCTGGAAAAAAGACCGATCGCAACACGATTGACAGAGTTTTGCGATAACCTCAGGGTACCGAGGAGCGGATGCCTCTCCCTACAGAAGTGCCACTATGGATGTCAAGACTTCCCTAATAATGGATGCACCCTCCTGATTTACAGTTCAGGAGCAGGTGGAGAGGCAGGGTCACTTCGATATAGCGAGGGAGCATGTCATTGCTGGATCTGCTCGGATATTCTGGCTACATCATTAAGTGGCATCAAGTTAGACATAGTTGACTGACTCAAACATCTGGCTGCTCAAACAGTGGCCAGAGAGGGATGAATGTCGGCATTGCATCTTATCAATCTGAAAACTGCTTAGAGCCAATAAACAGTCTCTGAGATGTGGATGAGTTGAATGCTACCCGACTGATTACAGTCTGCTATAGAGATCCCTTTTTTTTTTCTTGTTCATCTTTTAGGTATTTGATGAAGCCTTCAATACAAAAGTGTACTCGAGTATTACTTAAATTAGCACTTGATAGTCTGATTAGTTATAAGGTTGCAATTTATACGTATGACTGGGAGGGGTTTACAATCATAGCATAGGTTATGAATGTTATATCCTCACTTCCCCACTAGAGGGAAGCAGAGGTCAGCGCATGTTGTTTTGTGGTTTTATTCAATTGCACTCTACAGGGAATTTTTGCAAAATGCATCAAGGTCTGAGAGAATAGGTTACGCGCCCATTAAGGGAAGTATAGCCACCCTTTAACACCTAGCATGTATTGAGAAGGGAAAAGGCTGGAAAATACTGAATTTCCATAACTGTAGGATATGGTAGGTGAGGGATTAGATACTACAAAGTAGATGTAAATAACAAGTACGACAGCTATGGCTGGAAACGGGGACCTAGCTCATTTGGGTCTGCAATAACATCACATGGCGTGTTGATATTGTGGTGCAGTTTCTAGAACTGGGGGTAGTGGTTGGTTAATAGGGGGATTAGGGCAATATATGGGTATGGGGAGAAGGGGAGGATGCAGCATGCAGGTATGTGAATATACGTTGGTAAGAACCATCACAATTAGCTCAAGTGCAAATTCACACACTACTAAATGGAAAATAATCCCTCTGATCCGCCTTAGAGAATGACAACAGGGAGCATTAATTTGGTGTGTTGGAACATTAAAGTTGCCCGGGACAGATGCAAAAGACAAATTGTTTCGAAGCATCTTGCTGCTTTAAAATGTGATGTGGCGTGCCTACAAGAGACCCATCTTCTAAGGGAAGACATTCTGCTATTTAGGAAGTACTGGGTGGGACAGGTATTTGGTGCGGGTGTATCCTCAAACAGAAGTGGTGTGGCTATCTTAATACATAAAAGAATACGATTTCATCTGGAAAATGAAATATGGGATGCGCAGGGCCGATACCTCTTGCTGGTCGGAACATTAGGAGCACAACAGGTGGTTATCAGCTCGATTTATGGTCCCAATGTAGACTCCCCACAATTTTTAATGCAGTTTCTAGACCTGTTAACCACTTATGCCTCTAGAATAGTTCTTATTGGAGGGGATGGGAATATAACCCCCCAATTACAATTAGATAGATAAGACAATAGACGAGCTGGTTTATCCCCTGCCCAGAGAGCCTTGAAGGAGTTAATGGAGGGCTTAAGCCTAGTGGACATATGGAGAATGAATAACATGGGGGTTAGGCAATACACTTTCTTTTTGGCACCACACAGGACATGTTCAAGGATTGACTATTTCCTTGTCAGCATGAAAGCACTTGCCCTTTTTATAGATGCAAAAATACACACCAGAGTCATTTCAGACCACTCCCCCGTATCTGTTGTATTTGAACCCAACGCAAGCATTAAGAGAGATTTCATGTGGAGATTTAATAACCAGCTCTTACATGATTCATTCACTAATGAACACTTGAAAGATTTCATGTCCCTTTTCCTTGATAAAAACATAAACTCTGTTGCTAGGATTGATTTAGTATGGGCAGCCTTAAAGTGTGCATTGAGGGGGGAGTGTATTAGAATAGCATCCAACAAGGCCAAGAAAGAAAAACATCGGCTTAAAGAAATTTCCAAGGCTATCAGGGATATTGAAAATAATATAGCACATTTCTCATCCGAAACTGATTGGATTAAGCTACATCAGCTGCAAACTCAATACTCCTCAATAATGATGCAAAAAGCGGAGCTTGCCCTGCGGAGAACCAAGATTAAATATCTTGAATCCAGCGAAAAAGCTGGAAAGCTTTTAGCTTTAAGACTCAAGCAGCTAGATTCCAATAGATTTATTGTGGCCCTACGAAATAATAGGCAAGGTACAATAACCACAGACTCCAGAGAAATTGCTGCAATTTTTAGGGAATATTTCAATAAAGTATACACCATTCCCAACTCGGATAGAGTCGAACCTGAAGAAATTCAGAACTTCTTAAACACAGTCACTCTACCCTAGATTAATAAGGAGGAGGGATCTAAGCTTGAATTACCTATACATGAACTAGAGGCGAAGAAAGCGATTTCCCAACTCACCTCGGATAAATCTCCTGGACCTGACGGTCTGCCCACTAATATTTATAAAGCCTACGTTGAGATGCTCTGTCCGGTTTTGACTAAGGTATATAATCACTGGTTTCAAGAGGGTCTTTCGGAGGGGAGCTTCCTGGAGGCCCTCGTAACTCTTATTCCCAAACCAGAGCGAGACCCCGCCCTCCCCGACAGCTACCGACCCATATCGCTCCTGAACGTTGACATTAAGATACTAGCTAAAGTGCTAGCCAACCGACTTAGCCCTTTACTGGGCAAAATGGTAAGCAATGTACAGGTTGGCTTCATGAACGGCAGGGCGTCTAGTGACCACATTCGTAAACTCCATCATTTAATAATCTACGCAACTAATATGCAGATCCCGGGCTGCTCTGCTTGCACTGGATGCTGAAAAGGCATTCGACCGGGTCTCATGGGACTTCTTATTTGCAGTGTTAACTGGGTTAGGTCTACCAGAAGGTTTCATAAATTGGGTTTGGATACTTTATAGGTCATCTAAGGCACGGGTGTGGTGTAACGGCATCCTGTCGGATCCTTTCCCCCTTGCCTGTGGCACAAGACAGGGCTGCCCGCTCTCTCCACTCTTGTTCAATTTATACTTGGAACCTTTGATCCGCAGACTACTCACAGCACGGGAGATTAGGGGAATACTGCTTGGCAACAAAAAGATATCTAATCTCAGCTTATGCTGATGACCTGCTCTTGCACCTAGAAGACCCTGAAAACAGCATTCCGGCAGTTATGTGTGAGATTGCACAGTTTTCCAAAGTCTCAAATTACAAGCATAATATCTCCAAGACAAAGGTCTTCCCGCTTAACAATAGATGCTATTTGAAAGTGGCAAAAGACCTGGGACTTAGCTGGGAACCAAAGGTATTAACATATCTTGGGATCAAAATTACTAGGGAGATAACCACGATGATTAGAGAAAATATCCATAACCTAATTAAAACAATTAAACAAGATCTGATCAGATGGAGTTCACTTCCTCTTTCACTCTGGGCTAGAATAGAGATAGTGAAAATGAGTATCTTGCCAAGGATATTTTACCCTTTAAGCATGTTGGGGCCCTACCTACCCAAAACCTGGTTTGGAACCTTACGCAAATCACTTAATGTTTTTCTATGGAAAAGAAAGAATGTCAGAAGAGCTTATTGGAAGCTTACTGGGCAAAAGAAAACAGGGGGCTTAGCACTTCCTTCTTTTTTTATATACTATTTGGCATCGCATCTCAGTAAAATAGTCCTATGGAACCGACCAACTTCCTCAACTGACCCCTCTCTATATGTGCCCCCTTGGGTTCACATTGAGAGAGATTTAGTTGTTAAACATTCACTATCCCTAAATTCTATTGCCTATGTTCCCTTAAAGCTACTCCCTAAGTCAGTCAAAAATACACCCATCGGTTGGTCATTGAAAGCCCTCTATCAAGTCCATAAGTTTTTAAAAGTTAACTGGCAGAACTCACCAGAGCAACCCGTGGCGCTCAATATCCATTTTCAGATACAACAAGCTCCAATCCCCCTTACATTTTGGGATCTGATAGCAGATTTACATCTAGGGGATCTGGTAACACAGGGCAAACTTCTGCCTTACGAACAGATTTGTTGTCAAATCCCGGATGTAAGAAGCAATCCCTTCAAATTTCGTCAAATCTATGATTCCGTAAAAGCTTATTTGAATAACACAAAAGTACAGGCAGATAACAAGATAGAATTGTCAGGGCTGTTAAAAGTTGCAGACCAACACCACTCTGTCTCCAGACTATATCGCGAACTTCAGAGGATAAGTGATGAAATGCCCATCAATATTAGTTACTATTGGAAAAGGAGGTTAGAGATAAAGGCAGATAGTAGAGTATGGGAACAAATATGGGAAAATAACCATAAATATATAAGGCAAGACAGGTACAAACTGCAACAATTCAACATCATGCACAATCTATATTATACCCCTACTAAATTACATAAGATGGGCAAGCTAAAGTCATCTATTTGCAATAGGTGCAAGACTGGAGAAGGTGATTTATATCATGTGTTGTGGGCTTGTCCTAGGATCCAGCCTTACTGGCGGGCAATCCAAATCTCTTTACCACCCATAACAGGTCTAGGATCTTACTTCATGCCTGAAATTTGTCTGTTGAATGTCTTCCCTACAGATATGGGCAAACAATGTAAGCACTATATGGCAATGGTATCGGCCACAGCTAAAGCGGCTATTTTGAGGCACTGGAAAGATGATACAACACCCTCTGTGCTTGAATGGTACAAGGAAATTATGCTGGCTCTACAAGTAGAACTCCACATAGCCAGAATGAGCAACAGAATGCATTTCTATAATGCCAAATGGGGTCTGCTAGATGCAATCCTAACTACTTGGAATACGTAACCCTTTTAGCTCTATAAAGCCGTTTCCGCATCCGAGGTGCCTCTAGAGCCCCTGTTTGTCTTCCCTCCTCTCGGAGGAATCTGTATGGTTCTTACAACCTAGTAAGTGCTGCTAGAAGGAGGGTGGTTTTAGCGGGGTGGGTTTAGAGTAAGAAGTTGTTATTAAGTCAATGTGTTATTTGTTCTTGGTGATAACCTTTTTTTTTTTTCACTGTTTACCAATTCTCCTCACTCGTATTCAAATATTGAATTCCGTGGTTTAGAGGTACCTGGGTCTGGTAAAAACTGCAAGCACTCATGTATCATTGATGTTTTAATAAAATGAAGTTAATAAAAAAAAAAAAAAAACATAGTCAGAGAAATCCCTTTACTGGCATCAACTAGGCACTTCTACTGCATACTACTACCATACCCATGGCTACTCTTGCCACTGGCAACAGTGCCATGACCAGAAGCATCTTTGCATGCTTGTCTCCTTGCAGGTATTTTTTGGGATTGCACAGAAAATTCACAACAAATTGAGATTTCTAAAATGTGGGGTGGATGGGAAGCCAAAAAATAGCAACTGTGGCTTACAGATGCAGATTGGGCACTAAACAGATGCAAATGCACAGATGCAGATTGCACACTATAAAGAGATGCAGTCTCACATGCACAAAACATCTTAACCAGTGTTCACACAAATCAAAAACTGGAAAAATAAATTATACCTTTTGCCAGTTGGAGGGGGGGGGTGCTGCAGTAGCAGTTCACTATCTTGATAGAATTAAGCAGTAAAAAATACCACAGACCGATAGCCAATTCAGAGTGCAGCAATTACTGTGTGGCACAATAAAAAGTGTCTGACTTTATGGCATGCACACACACTCATGCACTACATGTAATCTGCAGAAAATTTAACAGTGCAGTACACTATTTAACCAAATCTTTTAAACAGAATGAAAATCTGCACTGTACCACAACAAACAGAAAATAATTATCAAAAATTACTTCCGGTATTATTGTACGTACATAAACACACCAATATTGACACACACTAGTACAAAACAGTTAGAAAGACTGCCTTGCTCATGTTAATCTCACTCCACAACAGATATGCCCCTCCCTGAAGCACACTTGTGTCTGTCAGTACACAGGCTGAATGTTCTAAATTAACATTCAAACTGCTCACAAATATGATCAACATGCAATGATCTAAGCACAGGAGGGTTTCCTACAGTCAATGTACTAAATTTTGACTGAAATAGTTGGATCAAAAGTGATTTTTTAAGCTTTTTTCATGGTTTGATTCTCAGAGCTCTGACAGCAAACTGTCTCCAGCTTACCACTACATACACTATGCAGAACGGAGGCTGTACACGACAACATAGAGCCCATGTGACCTGCCATCCCACGAATTAGTGCAAAATTTGTTTCACATACCAGTAAACAGGTGAAGCAAAGTGAAATCCATTCAAATCAATGGCACTTCGCGTTAAAGTTAAGGGGAAGGCAGTAAACCAAAGTGTAGAAGCGCAAAGTCCATTGACTCAATGAACTTCATGTTCCTCATTTTGAGGCAGAGCACTTCGCTTTGCATTGCGTAGCACTACACGGATTGAGGGACAATATGGGAAGTGCTCAGCGTAGCGAAGTGGGGGTACTTTGCCCACCTATAGCACTATGAATGACATCAACACTGAAACCTTTCACCAGAGGTTTAGGTTTCTTAAAATGCAGTCACTGGATACCCCCTGAGAGACTTATGCCCATCTCAAGGGTAACAAGAGCAAGGACCAACTTCTGGAGGTGGTAATTATTGAACAGTTTATTAAAGTTTTACCCCAGGATGTACAACTTTGGGTTCGGGAGCATAAGCCTGATTCTGCTGATAAAACCATCACATTGGTAGAAGACTTCCTAGCAGCTCGACCATCCAGACCCAGAGGGTTCCAAGGGACATCAACAGCTACATATACTTATAAACTGTCAAATCCAGCCACAGTGAAACAAGACTGGAGAGCGGGGGGGGGGGTGAATTCCAGTAGCAGAGATTGTATGTCATGGGTGTCAAAAGAAGGAACATTATGTAAGAAACTGTCCTAATACAAAGAAAGAAACAGTTCACCTAGTCTTGCTGAACTGGGGTCACTATATGACTACTGTGCAGATTGGATCACAGCAGATGATGAGACTGATTGATTCCGGGAGCCCACAGACTCTTCTGCGAGCAGATCTGGTGACTGAGAATAATAAAGGGCCAGATACAGCAGTTATCAGAGGACATGGTGATACCCATTGCTAGCTTATTGCCACCACACAAATGACTGTTCAAGAAAAGACACATGAGGTAGAAGTGGGGTTGGTACCTCGCCTACCCGTACCAGTTGTTATCAGGCATGACCACCCAGACTTTGCTTCATTTGTACATTGTCATGCCTCCCAGGGCTCTGCTGTAGTTGCCGTAACCACCAGAGCTCAAGTGAATCAGGAACATTTACCATCTGTGCTCCCATTTGATGATGATGATGTTTTTGAGGATACTGACAAGGAGCGTAAAAGTAAGGCGAGAAGAGGAAGTTAAAGAAGGACAGGATTGATACTCATGATGGTTTACAGCCAGATTTGGAACACACTTTTAAATGTGATATGCAGCATGGTCAAAAAGCAGTCCTTTCACTTAACCCTTTTTTCACAGGTGGGGAAGGGAGTGGAAAAGGTGCCCCTCAGTTTGTTGTAAAACAGGGAATACTGTACAGAGAATGCACTAACCCCATGACTGGAGAGGTAGTAGACCAACTAATGGTTCCAGAAAAATTCCACTCTCAAATCATGTATCTGGTGCATGACGTCCCTCTAGCAGGCCATGCAGGCAGAAACAGAACCCTGAACAGGATATTACCCCAGTTTTATTGGCCCTCTATCCAAGAGAACATAGGTGAGTATTGTAAAGCATGTGCTGAGTGTCAAAGGTAGCTCAGGCAGGAAAAAGGGCTAGAGTACCACTACAACCCGCCCCATTGTGACTAACCCATTTGACAGGATAGCCATGGATATAGTGGGCCACCTGGAAAAGAGCTCCAAGGGAAACCGATTTGTGCTAGTCATATGTGATTATGCTACCCACTACCCAGAAGCTATCCCCATGAGAACTGTCACCACCCCAAGCATAGCAGAGGAGCTAGCAAAGGTGTTTAGCCACATGGGAATCCCCCAGGAAATATTTACTGATCAGGGGAGGAATTTTAATGCACACCTGCTAAAAGAATTGTACCATCTGCTGGGCATGGTAGCAGTGCATACTTCCCCATACCACCCACAGTCTGACGGCCTCATAGAGAGGTTTAATCAGACATTAGAGAGAATGTTGAGGAAGTATGCAAAAGAAAAGGGTAGAGATTGGGATAGGTGTCTCCCCTATTTACTTTTCGCTTACAGAGAAATCCCTCAGGCATCCACTGGTTTCTCTCCTTTTTCTTTATTGTTTGGGAGGAACCCAAGGGGGCCACTGGATGTGGTTAAAGAAAACTGGGAAGACAGTAAGGAGGTGGAACATCTTAATGTCATAGAAACCATGACTCAGTTATGCAAACACATGGTAAGGTGTATCAACTTGGCACACCAGAGCTTAGAACAGAAGCAAGACTTGCAGAAAGAAGGATATGATCAGGGTTTGAAGACTAAAACATTTCAGTAAGTTGACAAAGTGTTGCTACTTCTTCCCTCCACAGAGAATAAACTATTTATGAATTGGCAGGGCCCCTTCACCATTTTGAGGCAAATAGGATCAGTGAATTATGAGCTTAGCATGCCAGGAAAGAGACAGCCTCCCAGAAAATTTACCATGTGAACCTCCTTAAGAAATGTCGTGAGAAGCCTAACCCCTCCCTTTATATCCATACTGAATTTAGGGAGTCAAAGCTGGAGGTTGCCTATAAAAGACTAGAGCAGTCAGGACAGTTGGGGGAGAGCTAGATAAACCATGAATTGGAGCCTCAGCAACAAAAAGATTTGCAGGTGGTATTACAAGAATTTGAGCCCATATTCACAAACATCCCGGAGAGGGCCAAAGGAATAGTGCACACCACAACTGTCACGCAAGACAAGCCCATACACCAAAAACTCTACAGATTGCCCATGAAGGTGAGGGATGAGGGGATTCAGGAAGTCAAAAAAATGAAGCAGTTAGGCATAATTGTGCCCTCAAAGGGTGCATGGTCTTCACCCATGGTCACAGTGGACAAGAATGAGGGTGAGATACATCTATGCCTAGCTTTTAGGAAGCTTAACAATGTGTCACTATTCAAGGGCTATGCAATGCCCTGAGTAGATGACATCATTGACAGGCTAAGCAATGCACAGTATATCTCCACCCTTGACTTTACTAAGGGATATTGGCAAATCCCCTTGTCACCTGATTCACAAGATAAAACCACATTTAGCATCCCATTCAGTTTATACCAGTTTGTCACAATGCCATTCAGACTACATGGGGCCCCAGTCACGTTTCAGCATTTTATGGACCACATACTAAGACCACACAATGAGTACTGTGTAGCTTATTTGGATGATGTGGTCATATTCAGCCCTGACTGCGAATCCCATGTTAGGCACTTTCCCTGGTACTGCAAGCAATAAAAGAGTCAGGAATGGCAATTAACCCTGCTAAGTGTGCCCTAGTAAAGACCAAGACAAGATACCTAGGGTTCATCTTAGGCAATGGACAAGTGAAACCTGAGACAGATAAGGTTGCAGCAGTAGCAAACGGCCCAAATACCTACCACAAAAAAGCATGTGAGTTCTTTCCTAGGCCTGGCTGGTTATTAGCTGATATTTATTCCTCATTTCTCAGCCATTGCCAGTCCTTTGACTGAGCTCACTAAAAAGAGGTGCCTGAATAAGGTTCAGTGGACCCCTATTTGTGATGAGGCTTTTAGGAATATCAAGGCCATTCTATGTACAGCTCCTAAACTGAAAAACCCTGACTTCAACCAAGTGTTTGAGGTTCAAATCGATGCATAGGAGAATAGTACTGGGGCAGTCTTATCTCAGAAAATAGATAGGGAAGAACATCCGATCATGTATTTATTTATTTAGTTTTTGTTTACTGGGTAAGTGCACTAGCCAACAAGTGACTATTTTCAGGCACGACCCGGGAGATACAAGACAAAGCATAGTGAGGGTGATAACATAAACAGTACAATTGCAAAGACAGTGGAGCAAAGTTATGAGGCTAGGATAACAAGGTGGACACTAGTCAAAGTACAACGAATAAAACATTGTTCTGAAGTAGTGGATAGCAGGAAAAAGGCTAAAACGGGCACTGGTGCATGGACAGAGCTAATTGATTGTCCCAGGCAGACATGGTATAAGGGAGCAAGAGGGAGGGGGACGGAGTGGAGGAGGGGGCTTGAGGATCCGAGAGAGCAAGCTAGGACTACGCCGAGAGAACCACTGTCTGCAGCTCAGAGCACAGAAACAGTTTACGGCTTTGGCAGCTCAGGGTACTACCATGCAGCCGGGCTCATGGTACTCCTACTTGGGCACGAAACACGGCAGGCAGCCTCAGACAGCGGACCTATCGGGGACCTCTGAGACTATTTTGGTTTGTCCATGTCTGGGCTGTAGCGGCAAGTTACAGCTTTTGCGGTTGGAGGTAGGGACATGCAGCCGGTCTCTTGGTTCCGTTGCCGGGCATACGAGTGGCGTTCAGTCAGGGCTGTCCAGGCAGGAACTTACAGCATTACATTGGTGACTCAGCAAAAATTACGGCTTTGCGGCTAGGAAGCAGAGACAAGCAACCGTCCACCTGGTCCCAAAGACGGGTATGGGAGCGGCATGTTGTCAGGGTTTAGAGGTTTAATGGGCAAGAACTTATGGCTTTAGTGGCTGAAGGCGGGGATTTGTAGCCGGGCTCATGGTTCCACTCTCCAGCTTGAGAGTGTCAAAAATGGCGGGGTTTGGAGGTGTTTTACAGCAACCTTACGGCTTTGGCGGCCGAAAGTAAGGATAAGTGCCCGGGCTCGTGGTTCTGTTGCTGGGCGTGGGAGCTGTACTCTGTCAGGGTTTGGAGGGGCTTACAGCAATCCAATGGCTAGGGCAGCTGAAAGTAGGGACAAGTCTCCGGTGTTCAAGGATCCGTTGCAGGGCATGAGAGCGGCTCATAGTCAGGTTTATGAGGGAATTATTGGCAGTATTGCTTTTTGGCAACTGAGAAACAGAGAAGCGGAGCCTGGCATCGTGGATCCATAGCTGGACAATGAGCGTGGCAAGCAATCCTGGACAAACCCGGGGGAGTACATCCCTGGGTGGGGAGGGGAGAGGCTATGACCTTGGTTGTACCAGTACCCAGATTCACAAAATTCGGTCCTGCTATTTAAACCGTGAGGTCCAGTACAAGTTAAAACAGCAATTGTTAAAACAGCAATGTGAAGAGCAAAAGGCAAAGTTCAGACATTTACATGGCATGTAATAAAGGCATAGCAGTAAGGGCTTATTTCATATAACACAGCTTGTATAGTGCAGTAGGCTACATAACCGAGCAGTTTTGATTAGGGGAACACAGGGAACTATAGGATATCAGCAGATAGATAAGGTATGAGAAACAGGCAGGGAAGAGTAAGCATTTGGAAGAGGGTGACCCAGCGTAAGGGGGGAGGAGGAAGATAAGGCAGGGAAAAGGGGGAGTGGTAGGACAGGCTTTCATAGGTAATGTCAGGTAGGGTCGTAACAGGCATATTGGTCAGAGGTAGCTAGGTGGCTGCATAGCCCTCGCTTGAAGAGGCAGTATGACGAGGCATGTCTTAGATCCAGTGGCAGCATGTTCTACATCTGGGGGGCAGTATGCCCGAACGTACCAGACCCTTTAGAGGTGTGGCAATGGGGGACTCTCAAGAGAGATTTATCAGATGATCTCAGTTCATGAGTAGAGGAAGCGGGATGTAGTAGCTCAGCTAGAGATGCAGGCTTGTCAAATCTGATGATGGAGTCACAGAGACAGCCCAGATAGTATAGCCTGGTGGCAGAGGGAGAGAGCCAGCCATGGTCACTATACAGTTGACGATGTTTGAGCCGAGGGGCCTTTGAAGCATACCAGCATACATTGTTGTAGATGACATCCAATTTTTGCAATGCAGTTTTATGTGCAATAGTCAGGATGGGAGCGCAGTAGGTAAGGGTTGGTAAAAGGATCCCTCTGGCAATGGCCAGCTTGGCTGAAGGTGTAAGCATATAACTGGTTCTGTGAACAGCCCCCAGCTTACAGTTCACAGCTTTACAGGTTTCTTGAATCTGAAGGTTAAGGTCCAGAGCTTGGTCAAGTAGGATACCAAGATAGCGAAATGTGGTGACTACCTCAAGAGAGGTCCCATCCAGGTCCAGAATTTTCAAAGGGGAGGAGCAGGATCTAAGCTTATGGGCGGTGCCCAGTAGCATAGCTTTGGTTTTGCTTGAGTTCAGGATAAGACAATGGGAGCTTAGCCAGTTTTGTAAAATGTTGAAAGCAGTGGTCAGAATCACGTTTAGGTGGTCGATATTATCTGAACTGGCATAGATGACCAGGTCATCAGTGTAGGGAAGAGAGGAGCAGGATGAGATATTGCTAGGTAGGTTGTTTATGAATAGGAAAAACAGGAGAGGGCCCAGTATTGAGCCTTGTGGTACACCAATATTGATAGTGGTGCTGCCAGAGATTGCAGAATTTAGTTTAACAGCTTGAGACCTATCTGTTAAGTAGCTCCTGAACCAGTTTGTAACGGCAGATGAGAAACCAATTGCTTGAAGGGTGGACAGGAGCAGGGGGTGATCCACAAGGTCAAAAGCCTTCAGCAGGAAGCTACATGAGAGGGAGTGAAGATTTGCTACCAAAAAAAAATGCTTAGCTCTGAAGTGGGCTATCGAGTCTCTGAAATATTACTTGCAGGGTGCTGAATTTGAGGTTGTAACTGATCATAACCTCCTCTGCTGGTTGCACCAAATGAGATAAAAAAATCCCCTTATAATGTAGTGGTACTTAGCTCTTCAGTCCTATCGATTTACTGTGTCTGACAGGGTAGGGACAAAACATGGAAATGCTAATTTCATGTCTAGATATGGTACAGGAATTGATGTCAATGAAATATGATGGACTTTCCCTAAAAGGAGATAGTGCCAGGAAAGTACCTTTAGTCTCTGTTAAGAAATGTGTTAATGCCTCAGGGTAAAGAATGATGATATCCACTATGTTTATGATAGAATGTTTATTGTTAATAGGGACCCTGAGATGGAGCTTCTGAAGATGGATGGGTGGAAGCTCCATCCCTTCCTGGGACAGGAAGGTGGTAAGCAGTCTGAAATAACTGCTTCCCTCCCTCTTAAGGTAGAGGATAAGGGATAAGTGACAGGGAGATCCTGCCACTCTTGAGGACTGATCTTTTCTAAAATCTATTGCAACAGTTCTTCTATTTCTTAGCCTAATCTATCCTTTACAATTTCTAGTCCATACGGTTGACCACTTATGGGCACCCCCTTCTCTTTCTTGGTTATGCTATAGTGTCCTCTTTAAATTTCCTTTTCCCGTTCAGGTCCTCATACAGGGAGGTTATTGTGGTGACCTCTGAGCTGATGTAAAACAGGCAGTGTTCCTCATTGTTGCATTTAGTATGGAATAGCACTATGTCATAAAATACCTTGATGTATATGTCTTATGTTTATGAAGCTTGTAAATGTTGAACATACTACGGCACTAGGCGTTTTTGATAAAGGTAAAAAGTTACTAGGGGACTGTACTACAAAAATTAAGTTACTGGGGTAGAGATATCAGAACCCCTCCATTGTGTTATTTAAATGCATGTAAATTACAGATTGTTTGAGAGGCCCTCTGGCACCATGCATTCCTGCTTTAATTTAAACCAGCATAAAATGTCGTGGTGATTTGCGTATACATCCCATGATGCTTTGCATTATGGAGTTATGTGTGATGTTGTGTTTCTTTGAAACTTGGCTTTATTGTCAGTGACCTTTGGGGTAACCCTTGCTTCAGTGCTTCTGCACTGAGTTTCTTTGTCTTTTGCTTGTTTTGGGGTTTTTAATTTTTGAGCTCCCCATCATCCAAACACACAAGACCAACATAGGGAATGAATTAATTTCTACTGCAGAGATAGATCAGTAGATCACTGAGTCAGTAGGTGCTGACTAAGGGCACGGGGTCATAATGTCGCAAGACAGTATGCTGCACGGCAAAATCGTGCTGCCAATACAGCTCAATTTCTGCCACGAGGCATGTCTTTTTTCTGTGGGGGGCTCTGCCCCCAACCCCCAGTTAAGGGGGGGCTGTGCCATCCAAACCTCCCCCACTAAAGATTCTCAACTCTGGGGGGGGGTTCAACTCGGGGATCGCAGAAGTAAAAAAAAATATATAAACGTTTCTGGGACTGGGAATCAAACCTGGTCCAAGACACAGCATCTGGGTTCATGCTGTTGTGACTCGGTCCTGTAAGCCATGGCAGCTGCTCAACTGAACCCACTCCCAGTAGAGGTCTTATCCTCTGCATGGAAAAGCTGTAATGGTGCAATACCGTATACAGCAGTATACGCGGCATTGCATCATTACCACTTGCATACTACGCTGCACTGGTTTAGCCATAATGTCGTACGCTATTAAGCATGCAACATTATGACATGGTAGGCTGACTAAGTGCAGTGGAAGGACATGCATAGTCTGTTGCTAAAAACTGATGTATTGAAGAAAGGTTTTGCCATTGCTTAAGGTTATTTCCTGTGTTTTAAATAAACATCACACAGAGATTATGTGTTGAACCTGAAGTTCTGTGTCTAGTCCATCTGTTATCCCACAACCCCTCCACACCCAGCACTTATTTTTTTATTTATTGTCTTCAGAAACAACCTTTGAGCAATGCGCTCTTTTACAAACGGTCCACATCATGAAAGCAAGACATATTACAATATTTATTTATTGAATTTTGTTGACCCGGTAAGCCCACTGGACCTAGAAGTCCCTTTTTCCGGGCAACCGGGGGGAGGGGGATACAGATGGTAAGTGACTGAAATTGAACCAGATTAAACTGTTGGTGGTATTTTTAGTGAATGGGAGAAATTTGGCCAGAACACCAGGTAAATTCCCCTACTCTTTTTCGATAAGTGCCATGGGATCTTTAGCATCCACCTGAACTACCACCAATTCAGGCAGATGGGACCTCGGTTTAACATCTCATCCAAAAGACGGCTCCTCAAAAGTGCAGCATCCCCCCTCATGTAGTACTACAGTGTCAGTATTGGGATATTAACCCAAGTGCCAGATGTGGGAACTGAACCCACAGCCCTCTGATCTCCCAGCCTCAGAGGCGAGTGTGCTACCTGCTGTGCCACTGACACTTATACAGGATCATAAGACACAAACATTTCATTGCCATACAGAGAAGGCAAGTTTACAGCAGTTAATTACCGTACTGTCCAGTAGGTCAAATAGGTAATCAGGGAGGTAATATAGAGCAACCCAGTACATAAGCCTTCTCATCAGAGTATTACAGCTGTACGGTAGTGAGAACAGGGGGACAAAAGTGTGTGTGTATGTGGGGGGGGGGCAGGCCCAGCATTAGCACCCGGGCAACTGCCCAGGACCCTGACACCAGAGAAGGGCCCAGGCACGGCTAAACAAAAAAAAGGGTCAAGTTGCTGTAGCACTGCGCTGGCAGCATGTTTTTTTTTTCCACTCTCTCCAACCACTGCCTACTGGTGAAGCCGGCCCAGCCCATGACATTATTTACATCACATCATGTACTACTGTACTGCAGTGCTGCCACTGAGCTGAGTGGCAGACAAGAAAACTATGCAAAACAGGTCCATCCCCTTCCGAATCAGCCAAGGCTGCCTGCCTGTGAGCCCTGCTTGTTGACCCTGACTGGCAGGGCCCTGATCCATTAGCATTCCGTGCCATGGTGCGGAGTGTGGAAAGGAATATGAAGACAGCCAATGGCTGTAGGAGAGTGTGGTGGAGGGGTGGGCCTGAGCAACCCGGCCAATCGGCTTAGTTTAGCTGTTTGATTGATGTTTCTCTGATGCTGTTGTTGCGATGGTGGCACGAGCGGTCGCTGCAAATGCAGGAGTTTAATTCAAAGTTCTGTGCTGCTGTGCAGGTGGAGAGTAGTGGTAGAGCAAAGAGCACTGGTCGAGAGTGACCGGGACTGTAGAGCGATCAGTTGTCAGTGCGACCACATATGACTGCATTGGGCCTGTGTGGACTTGGAGCTAATGGCACCATTGGCAAGAAGTCGACAGCAGCAGGTGTGAATAATTTAAATAAAGCTCCCTTCTTCATGACCCACATGGTGCCACACCATGCAAGACTGATAGGACAAGTAGAGACCCTGGAAAGGAGCAAGGAAGGGAGGGAGGAGTGGGGATACTCAGCTGTGGCCCACAGGTCTGTATTAAATCTGCCTATTTCTGCCTTTGCTGCTGTACTGTCTGCTGTGTGGAGAGAGCTGGTATTGGCAAGCTAGCTGGTGATGTGGTTTTATTTTTTTAATTTTTATCAGACTAGACAGAGATGTGTCTGAGGGGGGCTGGCCTTCTTCAGGTCAGAAGATCACAATTCAAGCATGAGTGGCTTGGCCTGCTGCTGCTGGGGTGGTGTGGAATTTTTTCTGAATTACTTGCTGCTGTACTACTGCTGTGAAGAGAGATTTGGTGATGGCAAGCTGGCTGGTGGTGTGGGTTTTTTTTGTATTTTTTTTTAAAAGACAGACAGCCCAGATGGGTTTGAAGGGGGTCTTCCAGAAGTCCATTGCTTGGGGCCCACAAAAACCTGATGCCGGCCTTGGGGGAAGGACCAAAGTAAACAATAAGCACGGGTGTTTGGCTGAGGTAGTAGCAGCAGTAGTGGGGAGACAACTTCACCACAAGGTCAATATTCTGCTGCTCATCAAGGGGGGTGGGGGGGTCCAGTCAGTCTGGGATAGTGCTGCTTTAAGGGAACTTAGCTGACCTTTCTTCAGGACTCTGCTTTCAACAATAATCAGGGGAACATTTTTTGTATTTATTAGACCACCTGCATAAGATTGGTGAGTGATCACTCAAGGTGTCGGTTAGCACAGTGACCTCAGAGATCCTAGTGGGGGAACTGGAAAGGAACCAGTCTAGCAGTGTGTTGTTACCCAATTTGTAGTTCATCCTAGTGGGTTCAGTTACTATTTGCGTGAAGTATGAGCTAGTCACAAGGTCCTTCTGAGGTGTCGACTACATACTGAGACAGTTTATATTGAAGTCACCAGTGATAATGAGTTTGTTGTTCTTTTTAATGTTAGTGATGGCTTCCATGACTTTGCCTAGTCACACTTTGGCCTTCCTAGGTGAGAGGTAGACTGATGCAATAACTAGAGATGTGTTGTGGTTGCCAAAAAGGAGTTTACTAGCAGTTCGTGGTCCTCAGAGCAGCCAGTTATGGGTAGTATGGTCCCTTGCAGTGTAACCCTAAGATATATGACACAGCCACTACCCCTTTTGACTTCCCTGTCATATGTGAAGGCTTGATACCCCAACATTGCAATGTCACTGTCCTTTGTCCTGGGAGTTAGCCGTGTCTCTGAGAGACAGATAATGTCAGGGTGATTCAAGGCCGTCCAGGCATGGAATTGAGCAATCTTAGGAAGCAGATTACCTATATTCATTGCAGCAATTTTTAAGCCACTGCCCTTGTTTCCCCCTGCATTCTTGACATTTGGTGGTTCAGGACTGGAGTGCACATTGCAGGAAGAAGTAGCAGCAATAGTTTAGCCTTTCTTGTTTTTATAATGATGGTTATTTTGTACTTACTCTTCCAGAGCTTTGGTTTGCTGGAATTGGCAACAATCCTTTACGTGAGATAGGGGACGGCAAGTATGGTGCAATGAAGCCATGGATAGAAGCCTGTTCTTTGAACTCAGAGGGTATCAGAGGCACCAGTGTTTCAGGGTAGTACCCAATCATAGAAAGTTACGGGTAGTGCCTTTTGCATAATGTTTGTTGCAAGACTAGGGCCCTGTGAGTAAAATGGTTGGGAGGTACCCTGCTGTTCACCAGGGGTTGAGGCAGATAGTAAGGACAGCAGCACTACAAGTAAAAAGCTTGTCATTTTAGCCACAAAGTGTATGTCAAGGTGCACAGGGAAAAGCTAGGACAAGGGCTAAAGAGGGGGAGTGTTTTGCAGTACTGTGGATAAGAGGAGGTGCAATCTGAGGAGAACCGGTAAAGATTGCAGAGATACAGTTATAAATAATTGTATGTTAGGTATAGTGGGGGGGTAACTCGACGTTAAACTGAGTGTCCTACTGATTTGGAAGTAATTGTCATCCACAGAAATTGAAGACTAGAATAAACTCTGTACTAGAACAGCCTGCACATTTGAAGCCAGAACGAAGCAGTGTTTCTTTGAAACCTGAAGCAGGAGCAAAATGACAGTCAGGTGCCCCCTAACTGCTCAGGTTTATAACCTGTAAATGGGAGAATGGAAACTTAGCCATCTGACCCAGTCAGTACTAGGGTTGTCAGAACCCTCTGAAGTTCTGGGTTCTAGTTCTGGTCTAGAACTTTTGAAAAAGTTCTAGGGTTCTAATCTTTTTTAGAACATTTTAGTACTTGAACCCTATTTTTCAGTTGTGCTGCCAGTAATGAAGATAGTAATAAATACATGTAAAGAAAAAACTGTTTAATATGGGGGAATGATCATGTGTGACATTGATAGGAATACTAGGTTTATCTATGGTTTCTTCCATTTGCTAAAGCCAGCAATTTAATATGTAACAGTCCCACCCACCCACCCATATGTTAAAAGTTTTCCTGCTGCAGCTGCATCATAGTTCCTTAGTGAAAGAAAAGGCACATTAGCCATTTATGTACTCAGTTATATATACTCATCATCATGAATTATTAGAAAAAATAACTGATATTACCTAATTTCAGCTATTTGCTGTTTTGTGTTTTAAATGAGTAAATCAAAAGTTGCTATATTTAAAAGAAAGCTTTTATAACAAAGTCAAGCCAAGGAACTGCAGCCACAGCACATGGAACTGTTGCAAAACATAGTGGCCCAGATATTCAAACTGCGCCAGTCTGAGGCGCAAGCCTCTGCGCTGCTCAAAATAGTTGCGCAGGGGTGTGGCCGGGGTGATATTCAAAGGAGTTGCGCTGTTGAGCAACTCCTTTGAATATCACCCCCGAGCCACAACACTTCGCGTAGCGAGTGGAACTTGCGCTACCGCAAGTTGCCAGAGTTGAGCATTAAACTTGCGGTGGCGCAAGTACCATTGCGCCATGCGCAAATTTCCGATATTCAAAAGGTGACATGCAAATGGGGCCATAATTTATGCAAGGTGCAGGGGGGCTCATTTGCATCTATTTATGGCCCCATTTGCATGCCATTTGCATGTAGGTGCGCTGATCCCCGAGGACTTGCTCCTGGCCACCCTGCCAGGCAGCAGCCGTCGGGGACCGACGCACAATGCAGCCCGATCGCGGGCATCACAGTTACATGTCGCCCCCCACACACCCACAGATCCCACAGCCCGATCGCGGGCAGAACCTATATGAACCCCCAGTGCCCGATCGCTGGGCAGAACCTGTATGAACCCCCCAGTGCCCGATCGCGGGAGAATGTAACCCTCCCCAACCCGAATAACTCCCTGGTGGTCAGGTGGACCGTAAAGCCCAATCGCGGGCAGAATGTCACAGCACAACCCCCCAAACATCTCCCTGGTGTCTAGTGTCCCCCCACCCACCCACGAAGCCCTCCACCCCGCTTCCCCGCAGCCGGGCGGCGACAGTATCCCATCTCGTTGTCCGTCGCTCGATTGATCCGCTGAGCTGCACGCCCATTGGTGCAGAGTTACAGCCAATGGCGCAGTCATATCAGAGCATGACAGTCCAGATTTGTGAATGATCATTCACAAATCTGGACTGTCATGCACGGGTATGGGCTGCACGCCCATTGGCTGTAGCTCTGCACCAATGGGCGGCAGCCCTACCGACAGTCAGTCGGCGGGCGCGGGCGGCAGGCGGGATGGTGCCGCCCGCCGCCGCGGGGGGGCGGTGGAGGCTTCGTGGGGTGGGGGGACACTAGACACCAGGGAGATGTTTGGGGGTTGTGTTGTGACATTCTGCCCGCGATCGGCTTTACGGTCCACTGGACCACCAGGAGTTATTCGGGTTGGGGAGGGTTACATTTCGCCCGCGTCGGGCACTGGGGTTCTATAGGTTCTGCTCGGCGATCGGGCTGTGGGAGATGTGTGGGAGGGGGACATGTACATGTTCTGCCCGCTGATCGGGCTGGTGGGGGCACAGGGACCGAGTTGGGGCCAGCCAGTGGTGGTAGCTGCTGTGTTGCGCCTGCAATGCAGCAGCTCACCTGTGGGTGGCCTCAACTTAGCCTTTTTTGGCTCAAAGCTTGTGCAGGCGCAGGTTGGGGGTTGCGCACAGTGAACTCTGCACAACCCGACTGAATATCGGGTTGCGCAGGTTATGCATGGATCCTCCCTCCTGTTGAGCATGCATTCATTTGCATTGCTCTTTGTGCAACCTGTTGCCAGTGGGTAACTGCATCCTGCTGAATATCGCAGAATGGCGCATTTGGACTTGACATGGCAACCCTGTTGCGCGTAGTTGTAACCGTTCTGAATATCTGGGCCAGTATGTCATAACATAGTCAGTCAAGACATTTGAAAAAATATGCCAGTCATTGTTGTTGGCAAAAAATGCATGCAATTTCTAAGATAATGCATATATATATACCAACATTCTAGTTGGCAAATTGAAATAATACATACAACTTTCTAAGATGATGCATTTTTCCAGCTGATACATCAATAAAATCTGTATTTCAGTCACATAAAAAGTGGTTTCTCACCACATACTAACTTAAGGAACATTTAATGTAGCTGCAGCAGTTGGCATGTGTGATGTTTAAGAGACAGTGTCTGTCAACCCCATTATGTATCATATTATCACTACTTGTAAAGCAAAAACACTTTATGATAGGTCACATTCTGTGAAAACTGCTGATGCAGATTTTCTTTTATTTCTGATTCCTTTATTCTTTTTTTAAAGGGGACAGGACACTTGTGCTAGGTGGCAGCAGTTTGCAATGTATTTAATAAGAAAAAAATATATATTTATATATATTATATCTATAGTAGGTTCCACAGTGGGCAATCGGTATAGCCCTCCCATACCATCGGTCTGTCATCATCTTTTTCCTCACCATCCCCAGCTGATCACAAATCTGTAAATGAAAGGACTAAAACAACACCCACCTTTTACCCCAGCACCCATTCCACTTTTCTTCCACCACCCTCATCTATGCAGTAGCACCCATACCACCCTTACACCCATGTTAAAACCAACCCACAACCTCACCCCTCAAAGCACATATTCCACCCTCCTCCCTCACCCAAATGTTTGAACTACTCCCACACTCAGTCATGAATGACCATTCATGTCACCCTTCTCGTCCCTCCCCATGTTAAAATCCACTCCCCAACCATCACCCATGTACTAACAACTATGCCATGTTTCTCCCTCCTGCATCCATGTTAGAACCCACCCCAACCCTCACCCATGCACTAGCATCCATGCCATCTTCTCCCTCTTGCATCCATGTTAAACCAACCTCCTGCCCTTTCCCACCCCTCCAGCACCCATTCTAGCCTCCTCCCTCTCAGATTCTAAAACTACCACATGCTTACTCAAGAAAAATGAAACTCTTGCCTCCAAATGAGCCATCATAACTGTTCCTTAATAAACAACACTTATGTGAAAACTGTCTTTGAATGTTTCTTCTTATGGCCAACATTCTGTCATAGTCCTCTCCGTGGAACCAGTCATTTGAGAGTTGTTGCTAATATGCCATGGTCTGTGTACAACAGAATGTTAAACATGATCTTACTGTGGTATGAGACCTATGCTTACAGAATATGTGCTCAACCATGACATGGGTAAAACTCAGATGACTCTTGTTTCCGGAAGAGACTTGTAACTAGAATGCTGCCTAGAAACATAACAATACAAAATACAGTTGTTCCCATATTTTTTTATTCAGTATGATAAGTTACTATATGGATCATTTTGGTTTATGGCTAACATTTCTGTAATTGAAAAAATAATAAACAGCTACCAATTAGAACTCATTGTTTTGTCCTCTTTAAAATTGAACAATAGACCGCCCCAGTCCCTGCACCCATACTGATGCACCTACAAATTACTGAAGGTAAATCCAAAATATATGTTTGTACTTTAACTATAAATCATATGATACAGAAATGATTGACATGACAGTGTCCCTTTTATGCCAAATTTGGGTCTGTTCCCACTGATGTTAAAATTGCCCTGTACATGAAACTTGTTGACTTTAGACCTTAGCTACAAAGCAGTTTGCCATGAATTGTGAAAGTTTTGGGGGTATATAGTCCAAGGTAGTAGATCGGAGAGAGACAACCAAAGTCATCACAATCTGTAAAATTTCCTTTTGGTGTGCAGACAGACTCTGTCCCACACAATATTTACCAGCCACCACCATCTGAGTTGTCATCACCATCAACATCCACAACATCAATCGCTTCAGGATCTGTTTGTATACTCTTGTAGGGATATGAAAATCGTGACTTATTAACTTTAATAAAGTTAACGTGTGTGCATTTTCTGGCAGCAACCTATTTCTGGTGTCTGTCACAATATTGCCAGCTGTACTAAATATGCGTTTTGAAGAGACACTTGTTGCAGGACAACCAACATATTTACAGGCTTCGTCATACAGCTCTGTCCAAATCGATTTTTGAACTCCAGTATTCAAAGGACATGCATGAATAGGAATAGGAAGTTCTTGCAGGTAACTGTCTACCATGATGGACAGAAACTGCTCAGAAGAGGAATCAGCATAAGCTGGTATGGCAGCAATTTAGGAAAGGTTTTGCCACAGATTTAGCTTGCTACTAAGGGTTGAAGAAGTGGCAGTTGTGGAACAACTACTGTTAATGTTTGGTGACTTTTCCAGTTCTGTATCCCTTTGAAGATGAACCTGCATGTTGTGGTGATGACAACCTGAGGGTACTGTGCATGTCTGTGTTTGACTCCTGTGAGTGCTGCAGCTCATCTAGCAACAGACATTTGTACTGCTCATACATCCTATGATTTTGGAAGATGTATAGCCTTGAACTTGGATCTAAGAGAGTTGCAAGGATGTGTGTTTTGATTTCACTCATTGCAATCTAATTTGTCATTGGTTTTGAAGCACCTGGCTCATTCTCTTACTGAGATTCCCATGATACAGGTGACATATTGTCTGAGCTTCAGATCTGTCTTTTTCTATTTGTAGATTTAGAACACTAAGATGATGTGAAATCAGCATTATGAGTGGCATAACCTGACTCACAGATGTGCCTTCAGAAGACATCTCCCTTTGTAGCTGTCTCTCAAAGGAGCTAGGATGCAGCACACTGTCTCCATTAATTTCCACTGCAGCACAGACAGCATAATGCCATCTCCAATAATGTAACTGGAGCAATACTCATGTACAGTTTGCTTTGCTCCAAGAGGTGTTGTAGCATATAAAGCGTTGAGTTCCAATGAGTGGAAACATTTTGAATCAGCTTTTGCTGGGGCAGCTTGTGTTTTATTTTTGCAGTTCGGCAATGTCCATATAGCCTTGGTTGAATGTGAAAAGTGAATCACAATTCTTCTGCAAACAGCAATCATACCATCCACTTGTGTTTCATTGTTGAGAACTCCCGTGACAATTAAATGTAAGCAATGTGCAAAGCAAGAAGCATGCATAAATCCTCCATCCTGTACTTTTTAAGATGTTGGTCCATTGTCACTTACTATGAAGCCACATTTTAGACTGTGACAGTAAACCTATTCATCAAGAAAGGTCATTTAGTTCCTGCAAGATGTTTGCAGCTGTATGACTTTGCCTAAACTTCTTTATATGCAGCAGCACCATCTTTTGGGGTGTCTTTGTTTTTGAAGAAAACGTGACCCAATAAGTGGTAAGGACATATAATCTATGTTTTGAGTGCTGGTCCACATATCTGTTGTGACATGAATAACCCACCCTCTTCAGTTTTAAGTGCAAGCATCACTGTCACTTTAAAGCCTGATAAATGTTTGGTATTTCAACATAGGAAAAGTACCTTCGATGAGGAACATTGTAACGAGGTTTGCAATTTCATGAGCTCCCTAAAACTCTCATAGGATCCACTAAAGAATATGGGAGAAGGGCTCCAGCCAACAGTTCACCAATTCTGTGATTAAGATGAAGGGTCTTTGGATGATTTTTAGTAAATGCCTGAGACAGTGTTAGCTGTTTACAACATGTCCCTGCTGGTTTATTATAACACTCATGCTTTGATGGGCAGATGGACACTGAGATGGTGGACTAGGACTTATACATTCAGTGCCATCACTGGATGTGCAACTGGTACTAATGGTTCTGGCATTGGTGGTAACAGTGATCCTAGGGCTGGCAGTGTTCTGTCCGCATCAAGTTCAGACAATTCAGTATCCATTTCAGATTCCTGACCCTTCTCACGTGTGGTCTGGAAGATGGAGACATGGGTTTTGACGATCAAAGCAAAACTGAATGCTTTTTTCAGATGGCATTTAAGAGCAGTAGTGCCAAGGCATGACACAACTTTACCACGGCTTATATAGGAACAAATTGTCTGCATGGATCAATTTTACTGACAGAAATAATTCCACACCTCATATGTGACAGATTTTGTTCGAGTGCTAGGAAGATAGCTAAAGAGCGGTTTGTGTCTTTTCACCTGCCCTAACAGAACCTGGGACATGCTCCATGGTGCTAGAAGAGTGGGTGAGGACTTTGATGAATTTTCATTGTTGGACGACACAGAAGAGGTGGATTCAATGGATATGTCCTTTTCATCGCCAACAGTGCTGGATGTATTTGCAAGTGCACTACCTGATTCACTGACAGCAGACTTGCTCATTTCACTTTGCTGAGGAAGTAATGATATGTCACAAGACACAACAGTGTCAGACTGAGACAATGAGCTACTGTCTCAGTCAGAGAGGGACTCACTGTCACTTGCATTATTACTGCTAGTCACAGGGATTTTAACAGCATGAACGGCATACCTTATGGTGTCTCTCATGTGACCCCAGCAGCTGTACAGGTTTTCTTAAAAGGTCCCCCTTTACCACACTTCGCTGTTGTCTTTTTGCTGTTTGTTGAATTTTATCACGTGAAACATTTTGGTTATATGTGGGAGGGACATGTACATGTTCTGCACAGCGATCGCGCTGGTAGGAGGCCACGGGACGAGTTGGGGGCCAGCCAGTGGTGGCAGCTGCTGTTGCACCTGCAATGCAGCAGCTCACCTGTGGGTAACCCTCAACTAGCCTTTTTTGGCTCAAATTTGTGCGGGCGCGGGTTGGGGGTTGCGCCATGCAGAACTCTGTAACCCGACTGAATATCGGGTTAGCAGGTTATGCATGGTTCCTCCCCTCCTGTTGAGCATGCATTCATTTGCATTGCTCTCTTGTGCAACCTGTTGCCAGTGGCGTAACTGCATCCTGCTGAATATCGCAGAATGGCGCATTTTGGACTTGCACATGGCGCAACCCTGTTGCGCATGGTGCAACCGTTCTGAATATCTGGGCCAGTATGTCATAACATAGTCAGTCAAGACATTTGAAAAAAAAAAATATGCCAGTCATTGTTGCTGGCAAAAAATGCATGCAATTTTCTAAGATAATGCATATATATATACCAACATTCTAGTTGGCAAATTGAAATAATACATACAACTTTCTAAGATGATGCATTTTTCCAGCTGATACATCAATAAAATCTGTATTTCAGTCACATAAAAAAAAAGTGGTTTCCTCACCACATACTAACTTAAGGAACATTTAATGTAGCTGCAGCAGTTGGCATGTGATGTTTAAGAGACAGTGTCTGTCAACCCCATTATGTATCATATTATCACTACTTGTAAAGCAAAAACACTTTATGATAGGTCACATTCTGTGAAAACTGCTGATGCAGATTTTCTTTTATTTCTGATTCCTTTATTCTTTTTAAAGGGACAGGACACTTGTGCTAGAGTGGCAGCAGTTTGCAATGTATTTAATAAGAAAAAAATATATATTTATATATTATATCTATAGTAGGTTCCACAGTGGGCAATCGGTATAGCCCTCCCATACCATCGGTCTGTCATCATCTTTTCCTCACCATCCCCAGCTGATCACAAATCTGTAAATGAAAGGACTAAAACAACACCCACCTTTTACCCCAGCACCCATTCCACTTTTCTTCCTCCACCCTCATCTATGCAGTAGCACCCATACCACCCTTACACCCATGTTAAAACCAACCCACAACCCTCACCCCCTCAAGCACATATTCCACCCTCCTCCCTCACCCAAATGTTTGAACTACCCCCACACTCAGTCATGAATGACCATTCATGTCACCCTTCTCCGTCCCTCCCCCATGTTAAAATCCACTCCCCCAACCATCACCCATGTACTAACAACTATGCCATGTTTCTCCCTCCTGCATCCATGTTAGAACCCACCCCCAACCCTCACCCATGCACTAGCATCCATGCCATCTTTCTCCCTCTTGCATCCATGTTAAACCAACCTCCTGCCCTTTCCCACCCTCCAGCACCCATTCTAGCCTCCTCCCCCTCTCAGATTCTAAAACTACCACATGCTTACTCAAGAAAAATGAAACTCTTGCCTCCAAAATGAGCCATAATTAACTGTTCCTTAATAAACAACACTTATGTGAAAAACTGTCTTTTGAATTGTTTTCTTCTTATGGCCAACATTCTGTACAGTCCTCTCCGTGGAACCAGTCATTTGAGAGTTGTTGCTAATATGCCATGGTCTGTGTACAACAGAATGTTAAACATGATCTACTGTGGTATGAGACCTATGCTTACAGAATATGTGCTCAACCATGACATGGGTAAAACTCCAGATGACTCTTGTTTCCCGGAAGAGACTTGTAACAGAATGCTGCCCACAGAAACATAACAATACAAAATACAGTTGTTCCCATATTTTTTTATTCAGTATGATAAGTTACATATGGATCATTTTGGTTCATGGCTAACATTTCTGTAATTGAAAAAATAATAAACAGCTACCAATTAGAACTCATTGTTTTGTCCTCTTTAAAATTGAACAATAGACCGCCCCCAGTCCCTGCCCATACTGATGCACCACAAATTCACAGAAGGTAAATCCAAAAATATATGTTTGCACTTTAACTATAAATCATATGATACAGAAATGATTGACATGACAGTGTCCCTTTTATGCCAAATTTGGGCCTGTTCCCACTGATGTTAAAATTGCCCTGTACATGAAACTTGTTGACTTTAGACCTTAGCTACAAAGCAGTTTGCCATGAATTGGTGAAAGTTTTGGGGGGTATATAGTCCAAGGTAGTAGATCGGAGAGAGACAACCAAAGTCATCACAATCTGTAAAACTTTCCTTTTTGGTGCAGACAGACTCTGTCCCACACAATATTTACCAGCCACCACCATCTGAGTTGTCATCACCATCAACATCCACAACATCAATCGCTTCAGGATCTGTTTGTATACTCTTGTAGGGATATGAAAATCGTGACTTATTAACTTTAATAAAAGTTAACGTGTGTGCATTTTCTGGCAGCAACCTATTTCTGGTGTCTGTCACAATATTGCCAGCTGTACTAAACATGCGTTTTGAAGAGACACTTGTTGCAGGACAACCAACATATTTACAGGCTTCGTCATACAGCTCTGTCCAAATCGACTTTTTTGAACTCCAGTATTCAAAAGGACATGCATGAATAGGAATAGGCAGTTCTTGCAGGTAACTGTCTACCATGATGGACAGAAACTGCTCAGAAGAGGAATCAGCATAAGCTGGTATGGCAGCAATTTAGGAAAGGTTTTGCCACAGATTTAGCTTGCTACTAAGGGTTGAAGAAGTGGCAGTTGTGGAACAACTACTGTTAATGTTTGGTGACTTTTCCAGTTCTGTATCCCTTTGTGAAGATGAACCTGCATGTTGTGGTGATGACAACCTGAGGGTACTGTGCATGTCTGTGTTTGACTCCTGTGAGTGCTGCAGCTCATCTAGCAACAGACATTTGTACTGCTCTACATCCTATGATTTTGGAAGATGTATAGCCTTGAACCTGGGATCTAAGAGAGTTGCAAGGATGTAGTGTTTTGATTTCATCATTGCAACTAATTTGTCATTGGTTTTGAAGCACCCGCTCATTCTCTTTACGAGATTCCCATGATACAGGTGACATATTGTCTGAGCTTCAGATCTGTCTTTTTCTATTTGTAGATTTAGAACACTAAGATGATGTGAAATCAGCATTATGAGTGGCATAACCTGACTCACAGATGTGCCTTCAGAAGACATCTCCCTTGTAGCTGTCTCAAAAGGAGCTAGGATGCAGCACACTGTCTCCATTAATTTCCACTGCAGCACAGACAGCATAATGCCATCTCCAATAATGTAACTGGAGCAATACTCATGTACAGTTTGCTTTTGCTCCAAGAGGTGTTGTAGCATATAAAGCGTTGAGTTCCAATGAGTGGAAACATTTTGAATCAGCTTTTGCTGGGGCAGCTTGTGTTTTATTTTGCAGTTCGGGCAATGTCCATATAGCCTTGGTTGAATGTGAAAAGTGAATCACAATTCTTCTGCAAACAGCAATCATACCATCCACTTGTGTTTCATTGTTGAGAAATCCCGTGACAATTAAATGTAAGCAATGTGCAAAGCAAGAAGCATGCATAAATCCTCCATCCTGTACTGCTTTTAAGATGTTGGCTCCATTGTCACTTACTATGAAGCCACATTTTAGACCGTGACAGTAAACCTATTCATCAAGAAGGTCATTTAGTTCCTGCAAGATGTTTGCAGCTGTATGACTTTGCCCAAACTTCTTTATATGCAGCAGCACCATCTTTTGGGGTGTCTTTGTTTTTGAAGAAAACGTGACCCAATAAGTGGTAAGGGACATATAATCTATGTTTTGAGTGCTGGTCCACATATCTGTTGTGACATGAATAACCCCACCCTCTTCAGTTTTAAGTGCAAGCATCACTGTCACTTTTAAAGCCTGATAAATGTTTGGTATTTCAACATAGGAAAAGTACCTTCGATGAGGAACATTGTAACGAGGCTCTGCTAATTTCATGAGCTCCCTAAAATCCTCATGATCCACTAAAGAATATGGGAGAAGGGCTCCAGCTAACAGTTCACCAATTCTGTGATTAAGATGAAGGGTCTTTGGATGATTTTTAGTAAATGCCTGAGACAGTGTTAGCTGTTTACAACATGTCCCTGCTGGTTTATTATACACCATGCTTTGATGGGCAGATGGACACTGAGATGGTGGACTAGGACTTATACATTCAGTGCCATCACTGGATGTGCAACTGGTACTAATGGTTCTGGCATTGGTGGTAACAGTGATCCTAGGGCTGGCAGTGGTTCTGTCCGCATCAAGTTCAGACAATTCAGTATCCATTTCAGATTCCTGACCCTTCTCACGTGTGGTCTGGAAGATGGAGGACATGGGTTTTGGACGATAAAGCAAAACTGAATGCTTTTTCAGATGGCATTTAAGAGCTGTAGTGCCAAGGCATGACACAACTTTACCACGGCTTACACAGGGAACAAATTGCTCTGCATGGATCAATTTTACTGACAGAGAAATAATTCCACACCTCATATGTGACAGATTTTGTTCGAGTGCTAGGAAGATAGCTAAAGACGGTTTGTGTCTTTTCACCTGCCCTAACAGAACCTGGGACATGCTCCATGGTGCTAGAAGAGTGGGCAGAGGACTTTGATGAATTTTCATTGCTGGACGACACAGAAGAGGTGGATTCAATGGATATGTCCTTTTCATCGCCAACAGTGCTGGATGTATTTGCAAGTGCACTACCTGATTCACTGACAGCAGACTTGCTCATTTCACTTTGCTGAGGAAGTAATGATATGTCACAAGACACAACAGTGTCAGACTGAGACAATGAGCTACTGTCTCAGTCAGAGAGGGACTCACTGTCACTTGCATTATTACTGCTAGTCACAGGGATTTTAACAGCATGAACGGCATACCTTATGGTGTCTCTCATGTGACCCCAGCAGCTGTACAGGTTTTCTTAAAAGGTCCCCCTTTACCACACTTCGCTGTTGCTCTTTTGCTGTTTGTTGAATTTTTATCACGTGAAACATTTTGGTTATTTCTGCTAGCACCAGGATTACCACTACCACCAACACCTGCTCCAACACCAGCACTAGATGCTTCAACTATGTTGGTGTCAGCCATAACAGTACCAGTATACTGCAGTGAATACACCCACACAATCCCTGTGTAAGAAAGCAATGTGATCTATGATCGCTGGCTACAACTCCAAAATTTTGTTTTGGCTGTGTGACACTGTGATGCAGTGGACTGAAAGTAATTGAAGAATATGATAGTTTCCAACTAAAGGATCCCAGATTCAAGGCTTACAGAATGATTGGGCTGCTGGGCATAGGCATATGCATAGCAGTCAAGGGGCACACAGCAGCAGGGTGATGGGCTGACCACAAGAGACGTAGTTACACACACAAACTGAGGAAAGAGATTTTTCTGTCTCTCCTCCCAACAGGGAAATATATTTTTGGCTTCTGTGGTGTATTTAAGGATAATGACACCACACAACTGCCCACTGGGCTTCACACGGTAACACACACTGGGTAAGGTACAGTGCAATGAAGGGGCGCACAGCAGCAGGGTGATGGACTGACCACAAGAGACGGAGTTACACACACAAACTGAGGAAAGAGATTTTTATGTCACTCCTCCCAACAGGAAAATATATTTTTAGGCTTCTGTCATGTATTTAAGGATAATGCCACCACACACCTGGCCACTGGGCTTCACACGGTAACACACACTGGGTAAGGTACAGTGCAGTCAAAGGGCACACAGCAGAAGGAGATAAGCTGATTACAGGAGACGGAGTCACACACACATATACAACCAAAAGAAAGAGATTTTTCTGTCTCTCCTCCCAACAGGGAAATATATTTCTAGGCTTCTGTCATGTATTTAAGGATAATACCACCACACGACAACTGGCCACTGGGCCTCTCTCGGTAACACACACACTGGGTAGGGACAGTGCAGTCAAAAGGCACACAGCAGAAGGAGATGGGCTGACCATAGGAGACAGAGTCACACACACATACAACCCAAAGAAAGAGATTTTTCTGTCTCTCCTCCCAACACTAAAATTTATTTATATGCTTCTGTCATGTATTTAAATATAATGTCACCACACGACTGCCAAACGATGGGCTTCTCGCAGTAACACACAATGGGTAGGGTACACACTAAGCAGCTGCAGCAGGGTGATGGGATAACACCACAGAAGAATAGAGAGATACAGTGTAGTGGAGTCACACACACAACACACTAGTAGGGAATACTGTGTAAAAAAACTAAAAACAGCCTGGTGTTGTTCTATCAGGAATTTTATAGGGTGGAATAGAAGAACGCGCAGCAGCACAGTACTACAGTCCTTAGACAGAACCCTGTCCTCCTGACTATTATTTTACTTTGTTTTGTGGAGTAGGGTCTAAAATAATAAGTAAAATGCCATCAAATTCAAATGTTTCAACTTCTCACAGGTTAACTTAATTTTCCTCGCAATTAGTAAATCTGTTTGTTTTAATTTCTTCACTCTTTCCCCAGCCAGGGTGATGATGATCGCTCCTTCCCAGTGTGAAACAAGTAAAGCCAGGCAGAAATGAAGTTTGAACTGTTGATTTGATCATTGAATTGAGATTGAAAATGAAAGATAAATTCTCAGTTTCTCTCAAATATTCTGCAACTTTTTCACTTCCCTCTGTCCGTCTCTTCCTGAGGCTGAGCCTGTCACCAACTGTTCCTTCGGGCCCTTTCTTTTCCTCAGTTCCTACTCCCCGAGTCCCCCCTACCTTTAGTTTTCACCCCCACCCACCCCTTAGCTTTTTAATTTATTTTTTTCCTTTTCTTTGCAATAAATCAACTCAATCTGACACACACAACGATTTCACAATTAGCAATTGCCAGAGCCAGAGAGCAGAGCTAGCCCAGACAGAGCGAGTAGCACAAGCTGCTGCAACTCCTTTATGGCACTGGGACTAAATGAACGGAGCTGCAGCCGCGTAGTTTACATATTATACCACCACTTGACTGCAGAGCAGATGGTCAGGTGGTAACATGGACTGGGATGAAGTACGCAGGCACGCAGTCCGACTCCACACCATTCAGCCCCCACAACACTAATGACATGGCATGATGGGAGGGGATCGTCATTGATCATACTGGAGCTGCAGTGGGACTGGAGGGAGCTGACAGTATGCTTATGCAAGTGAGATTTTTTTCACTCTGAGGCTGCTAAATCGGGCAGGTTGCTTCATGTTGCTTGCGTTGTGGCCTCTTAATGCATAAAAAAAACTAAACGGATTGACTCGATCCCGTTTGCGAACCCTCTAGTGTTCGAGTTCTGAATTAGAACTCGAACACCAGGGTTCGTGATGGGTTCAAATCTTTCCCGAACTAGTTTTGACAACCCTAGTCAGTACTATATGACAAAGGGTGGACAAAGGTGGGCATGGTTGGGGGTGGTGGGGAGCCGCTGCTTGGTGGCAGTGGGAGATGCAACCAACAGATGTTGTGGGGGTCCAGGAGTTTACCTTTGCAGCAAGAGAGAGAGGCAGGCAGGCAGGCGGAGGTAAAGACTGCTTCCCCAAACCACTGGACTGGTTCGACTAATAATCATAGGCAAGGCAAATTTTATTTAAAAGATGCCCAATCCTGGAGGCTCTGGGCGCTGTACATAAAATCAATCACAAAATAATCATCAAAATATAACAATAATCATAAAGACTATAATAATAATCAAATACAGTTCAATAAATAAAAATAAAAAATAATAAGATTCTGAAAATTTGGGATGCATAATATGACAAGTCAGAACAGGACAACATTTACAAAACTGTGTCAGGGAAAGCTAGTACGAACAAGAAGGCCTTGAGGCATGCCTTGAATACCTACCTCCACCGAGGGGGTCTCCCTTATAGATGGAGAAAGCAAATTCCACAGGATGAGGCCAGTGACACTGAAAGCTCTATCACTTGCAGTTTTCAACCTCATCCTGGGAATTATGAAGCGCAGTACCGGCGTTTAGCACCGCAGCGAGGCAAGCGACGGCAGGCAGCAAAAGTCCTTCACTGGTGGGCGCATAGCAAGATCCGAATACCGATGAAGATATTTTAATTTGGTATTCAGATCCTTGCATCTCGAGACCTTGTGAGCCCCACCACAGTGCACAGTAACATTTAATGGCTTGCAGGAGGCTAGATGCTGGCTTTACACCCTATTGGCTGTTGTGTAAAGTCGGTTAGCCAATGCAAATGCTGAAAAAGTGTTGCACCCCCGCCCCCTCCTCTGCAGTACTCTACCTTTTCCAGTCATCTATGCGAGAGCGTAGCGCGAGCTCGCAGTGGGAACATTTGAGAGGGAGAGACGGCTTTTCAAGATGCTTTACAATCATCGAGGAATTGACTCTGAAATAGTCCCTTAAGTTTAAACTACCTAAAAAGTTG
The DNA here is from genome assembly GCA_016271365.2 of Neoceratodus forsteri. Lineage (NCBI taxonomy): Eukaryota > Metazoa > Chordata > Ceratodontiformes > Ceratodontidae > Neoceratodus > Neoceratodus forsteri. Next base: position 708,657,850 of record CM057455.1, read on the forward strand.
AAAACTGCTTGCTAAAGTAATTTTAAGTATCAACTTGCATCAGTTAGATTTAATGTGGTCTGTAAAAAAAAAACATTCTTTAGGTAGTGTTTGTATGCTATCGGCTATGGCACCAGCAGCACCTTCACTCCCATGATGTAGCTGTCTCTCCGTCCTATTATGTCTTGTTTCTATCACTCTGTTTCTCTCTGTCTCTGCTGTCCCAGCTGATGTCTGACTCAAAATGCGAACCCCAGATGCAAATGAAGGGACGCGGGACCCACATTCCCATTTAAATACAATCTGCCACACTCACTACTGCAGATCCCTGACAAGAGTCTCTTGCAAGGCTGAGATTCATCTCAAGATTTGTTTTCTATTTTGTGAGGAGAATGAGATGATTTCGTTTACTTGTATATTTTCTAAGTGCTTATTCACAACGTGAATTGTGATTTCAAGAATAATTCTACTTTGTTAGGGTCCGCAAAGGTATGATATTGTCCATGGCACGTAAACTGAATTTTGGCTGGGGGGTGAAGAGAGAATCTAATGCCATTTTTCTCAAGCATTGCTTTAACTTTGCCAAAAGTTTTATGTGACTGCAGAGTTTCAGTGTTAAAATCTGAGAATGCAGAGAATTTTGCCTTCAGCATGTAAACCTTTCTAAATATGAGCACTTCTGAGTATTCTCTCCTATCTTTGTAATGATGTGGCTTTACATACACAGAATTAACATAGCTGGAGCTTGTGAATATAGAATCAGTTAAAGTCTGCAGGTCTGCCACCCCCGCTGCCCCATGTGCACTGGCAATAATGATATTTTCAGGGAGTTGCAGTCATTCTTCTGCAGTGCTTTGTTAATTCCACAAGAACCACACTGTTTTTTAATGTCAACAATTGCTCAACCTCCGTGACTAGTTTGAGCTATTTGTACCAATAATTAGCTACTATTGTACAGTATGTACTTTGATTCATTTTTAAAAAATGTTTTGCATTTTGTACTTCAATGATTGTGCAGATTCTGCCATAAATGCTTCAATCTATACATAACCTTTCTAATCAGAGTGAATTGGTGGTGAGAAATATTTTACAGCTGCCTCCCCCTGGCCAGTGTAAATGGGAACATGAAATAAACAGAACTGTGAACTATACATTAAATCTCTGAAAATCATCCATTTGATTTCTGTCTCCATTTTCTTTGTTTTGTTTTTTTAATGGACACTAGCCACACAGCATTAGTAGTCATAATGTGATGTGACAGTTAAGTTGATTAAAAACAAGCAGTGAAACTGTACTGTGAAGCTGCAGTGTAACTTTTAAACATATAAGCAGGTATTACAAGACAGAAGATCCCGAAGTCCAAACACATGCATAGTAGTCCTAGCTTGATTTAGACAATAAACTTATCCATACTAATAAAAAAATATCTCAAAATGAAGATCACTGAGTAGCCGTCCAGGCTGTTTATTACCAAACATGGAGCCCACCCAGACATCACTGTTGACATCAAATCCTGAGACAATTAAAGGCAAGAAAAGTGTCCTGTCCCGTTTGTCAGTGCTGTCCACAACAAACAACCCCACCCGCTGCCAGCAGTGATACCCGCGTTGAGCCACAGTACAACTTCGAGTTACCACTCCTGCCAGCACAATGCCCCCCGCCGCACTTGGAACCAGCTCACAGTGCAAGTAGTGTGCTGAAGCTGCAGTCGTTTAGCCATTTGATTATTGCTGCCCATATTTTACTCCCATGGATTTACCAACCATTACAATGGTTTGTTGCTGTGTTGTGGGCTGCCAGAGTGACAGCCAAAAATCAGAATGCAGACTGCTGTCCTTCCACATCTTCCCAGGACAGGAGACAGTATGTGCACAGTGGAAGGCACACATAAAGAGGGAGAATCTTCCAGATGTGCACAGCCAGAATACAGTTATTTGCTTGCTGCATTTTTTTGCTGGACTGTTATGAGCGCAATTTGCAGATAATTGTGGCACTTGCATATGTGCTTTTCATGGGCTGATAAATTTCTCATTTTAATAACCTTTCCCAACAATAATGTGTCAGTCACACTGGTGAAGTTTGATGTGCATTGGTCAATATCTCCATTCCGGACCACGGGCGCAGTTGCGACCTACCGAAAATAAACCTCAGGTAAAGCAGAGCGGGTACAAAATGATTGCGTTTAAACCTACCACTTTTTTTTATTCTCAACAGACTTTACTAGTTTACCTTTGCACTCTCTAACCTATTTTTATTATATTATTGGATTGTTTGGTCTAACCAGTTCTGACACTGATGCTGTACCACGGTGTCCACACCAGACTCCCATGAAATCAAAGTAATCCAATGGGACTATGTGCTCATGTGCTTGCCCAGCTGTGCCCACCAACTGGAAGGTTTTGTACTAGTGTGATGAGGTGGTTTCCCCTATGCCTAGTATCATTCTTGTTTCCATTGTGGTCCCTCATCCAGCTCAGAGCCACACAGCTGGCTCAGCTGTAATACTGGCAGGTCGGCAGCAGTAGCAGTGTTTGTGGAAGGGTAGATTCTGGCAGGAGCCTTACATTGGCACACATCTAGGCATGTGCACACATGGGCATTGGGAACATATGGTGCCGTTACTGCCTGTGTTCCATGGGCTCGAATAATCCATACAAGGAAAAGGATATCAGCGTGGTGTGAGCAGCAATCACAACAACATTGATAAGTGTTGCCACATTATGCCATCACTGTGAACAGGGTTGCGTCCAACAGGGTGTGCCACATTAGCCATTTATGCTGGTGGTGCTGAAGTGCAGGTCATTTGGGCAAAGTCAGTTGTGTGCAGCCCGCACATTAGGGCATCATTGCAGGAAGTACTGTGAACAGAGGGACATATACTGACTGCTTCCACAGGTACAGAAGGTTGGACTCGAGATCGGTGTATGTGTAGCCTTATGCGGTCAGCCTCTACACAATGCTTACCATAATAAGTCATCATAACCTACGCTGAATCCTGCGTACACACATCTGATCATATACACACACATATTGAAAGGAAATCGGAAATGTATGCACTGAATTGGGACAGCACACAGTGTGAATAGGCTGTGCAAATAGGGCAACATGACTACCAATAGCTATAGCAACCATCTGAACCAGTGCACAAAGTAGGCAGGAGCCCTTGCTTATATAGTATAGCTTCCAAGGATGCCATAATGTGAGCCATGAGCAACGAGATCCTTCCAGTAGGAACACACAAAGTGCAAAATACAGATCCGGAATGCAACTCATGTCAATCAGTGATCGCTAGTGACTACTATGCACTGCTAGCTGTTGAAGTTCTGAGATGTACCATAGCAGTAAATCACTATCTCTCCTAGCATATGATTTTTACACTGTCTGCTTTCATGTGCTACACATTTTGAATAAAAATGTTAAATGCTAAAATTATGATATTTCCTGCTAACATTTTTGTTAATCCCATCAATGTGCGATCTATTAAAAAGATAGCAGAGGAAAATAAGTTTATTTTTTGAACGGTAAGTCTGCTCAAATGACATGATGTTGTAACCTAATTCAATAAAATAAAAATAAGACTGTGTAATTTCAGGCGCCGCAGCGCTCGCTAAAGCTGTGTTCAGTCAGGGTTTCCTTTCACGCAGGCTAAATGTTAACTAAAATGTAGTGTTCATTCCCTGAAACTCTGGAATGGAAACTACATTTTACAACTTTGTTCCAGAAGTGTTGTTCTAATCAGGAAAGCAAATGCAAAATTCAGGACACAACACTAAGGAAAAAATCATTGACCCCTGGATTGAATTATTCCCCTAATATTTGATCCCATCCCGAGATAGGAAATGATTTTCTAACATTTTTATTCAGGTTTAATAAATCCAACATCCAACAAAAGCCCCTGTGTGTTTTTTTTTCTGTTGTAACAGCTTAAAACATTGATTTGGATAATAATTTTAATTTTCAGAGAGATTCAGCCTGTCTTTTTTTTGATTCGGGAGTCAGCGTTGATCAGTACTCCCCACACACACACACAAACACACACAAAACCCTCCGGCACTGATAACCATATAAACAAATGAGAAATCTTGTTTGTGCAGCTAAAAAAAAACCTGATTCATTCCGCAGTGTCCCCTGAGATACCAACCTGATCGCTGCCCCTGATTAAAGTCAGCTCCTTATCGTAACTGACAGTGTCAGTGTGTCGAGCTGTCGATTTACAGGAGCAGGTCTCCGGCTGGATAATTTTCACAAGTAGTTTTTTTTTTTTGGCCTCTCTTTTTTTTTTTATTTAAATTTAAATACGTTCCCTTTGGTGTAGGGAGAGGACTAAGAGGAACCCTCCGACTCCCAATTGCTTCTCCCACCACAAATTGATCCAACTGAGATCTTCCTTAAAGTGCTGTGAGAGGTCCCCAGTGCTTAAAGCTGTCTGTAATCTTGTTTGTGCAGCCCCAAGAAATATTGATTTATTTATTCCATTTGGTGTCCCCTGAGTGACCAACCTGATCGCCGCCCCTGATTAAAGTCAGCTCCCTATCGTAACTGGCATTGTTTGAGTGGGGCTGCTGATTTACAGGAGCAGATCTCCTGAATAATTTTCACAAGTTGTGTTTTTTTTCCCTCTCTCTTTATTTTTTTTTTTTATTTAAAGATCAGCTGCGACCGCTGCCTTTGCCGTTAGCTGTCAAGCACCAGCCAAGCCTCGAGAGCGATGTAGATTCTGTACTTTTCCCTAAATAAAAAAAAAGATTACAGTACCTGTCTCTGTTTTACTCATTATTATCTGTATGCCTCTAACCCCTACTCTGACACCAAAAAAATAGCCAAAATTAAAAATTCCCTTTTTACAAGTCTGCATTAGGCTTTTCACCTCTCTGAGTCAAATTGTTATTAAGTCCATGTCCCTCTGTGTTTGAACCCCACAGCTCTCTTCATACGTTTTCTGGCGCCAGAGTTTGGAGCGGTAGTTTGGTATCCATTTTCATTATTGCCCCAAGTAATCACAGACTGTCCAAAAGTGTGCTGGATGTTACCAGACCATGATTGTTACAGTGCCCGGTTTTAAATATTCATTAGTGTGCACTGCACGATCGCAATTTGAGATTTTGCCATATGCATTTCAACTGATAATAACTGTTGTTTCAATCAATGAGGCGCAAGCTGAACATGTGGAGCATGCAGTTGTAATATCTGTAGATGACTGGTGTGTTTTGTTGATTTTCCTTGTATTAAAATAAAAAGAAAAAAGCCTTATTTCATCTTTCATTTAAATAATTCCAAACATATACTGTATGTTTCAGGGAACAGGTTTACATTACTCTGTCTGACCCATTCAGTCTATTTAGTGTCTTGATATAATTTACAAGTAGCTTATTATTATGATTATTCTAGCAGTACAGATTATGTGTTAGATTAAGGAGGAGTGAATGAACTTGGTACATCTTTCAGACTTGGGTTTTTATTCCTACAACCTACACTGTCACTAGCATACTGTGTGACTCGGAGCAAGTCAATTTTTCACCCCATTGCTCTGTGGTGGACACTGTTATTAGACACTTTTCCCTAGTAAGCCTTATCTGCATAGCAAATAAACAATTAAAAACAAAATAACAATGTAAAATAAAATAAAAAACTATATATACCTATTTATGTTTGTGTTTGAGCATGACTGGTGTTTGTGCTGAGGTGTGGGGGAGGTTAGGGTAAGTGGCAGAAGATGAGAGGAGACAGAAAAGGTGGGGGGGGGATAAAAGGAGATGTGATGAAATGCTTCTTCATGTAGATGGTAGTGGATACCAGAAACAGCCAGCATAGGTGGTGGGTGCTGATTCAAACCTGCATGAGATAGACACTATGTGGCCTTAGAAGTAAGGAAAGGATGGGAGAACTCTTACTGTCAAAACTGTGGTTCTGGAGAGGTAGAGGGAGAGAGAGTGCACAGGCAAATAAATAACAACTTATCAGAGTGGATATCAAAAGTGATTAAAAAAATATATTTTCACTGTTTCTGTTGTGATTCTGGAGCAAAGGTAAGACCTGGTAGCAGAGAATAATGATTGCCAAATTAGGTTTTTCAACCTCAATTGCTTGCTCTGGAATTTCAGTTGGTAAACGGGTGATTAGTGCTGGCCCTTTTTATTTTGTATGCTATACTAAAAATAAAAAGCATTGCTGGAATGGTGTACTGGCCAATCAGAAAGCTCTCCTCTTGATTCTGGCTCTCTGCCCCTGACTCTCAGCCAGTTTCCCACTCCCCTCCATCTTGGTTGCCTTGCCCTCCTCTAACTTTTCCTTCCCCCTCTACTCTAACTACTTGGCTCCCTATTGTTTCCTGAAAAGAAAAATACAGTCCCCCATTGACTGTCTTGCCCCCCAACCCGTGTCCACCCTCTGCTCTTCCACCTCCCCACACACCCACTTCACCCCATACTTACCTCCAGAGGCTGGCGCTATGATCTTCGGTGGACCGGGAACACGTCTGCACTCTTCAAAGCCAACTGCGAACTGAAGAAATGCTGGTAAGCTGTATAATGAATAAATAGGGTTTTTTCAACTTTGATGCACATCTCAGGGATTTTTTGGAATTTTTGCACCAAATTTTCAACATGGGGTTTTTGGGACCCCTCCTCATGAATTCTGGCACTGGAATGGCATTAATCAGCCCCAAAAGGTGATTTCATGGTCACTGCATGTAACCACCTTTCGGGACTGATTTATGAAACGACAGTGTCACAGCTCATGAGGTAGGCCCCCAAAAACCCAAGGTTGAAAATTGGGTGAAAAAATTCCCAAAAATGACTGATTTATGAGCGTGTGTTGTGCAGTTCCTAAGCACGCTCATAAGTATCATCTGGAGCTGTAAGTGAAGGCTCTAGTGGCTTCCAAAAGCCCTCTTTTTATAACTTCCCATCTGCTATTTGATAGTTGTACATGTGGACATGGAGTGCTGATTCTCAAATGGTAAATGCATGGTGGTGGAAGCCCAGAAGTTGAACTGCTGTCATTTTACATGTTGGGTGCTCACACTGCTAAGTTATTACATGAGACTTTGGCTGATGATTCACCAACTGAGCCAGGTATCATTTCTATGTCTTGTAACATGTTCTGTTCAGTGTGAAACTTTGTACGGGCAGTCATAAATAATTTTTTTTCTCACCTCTATTTCCTTGGGTGTAATGCTGATCATAACCCTGAGAGAAATCACATCACCATTGGTCAACTAAGTCAATGTCCACCTGTTCATACAGAATCCATTGAGGACAATGTGCAGCAATGTAAGTAATATGTTTCAATAAGCATTGCCTTCCAATATTCATTGTTAACTCTGTTAAAATTGTGCTGTGGGACAGATGTCCCGAGGTCGTGGAGTGTTAATTGGAGTCCAAACAGGTAGCACGGTACCTCCATTTAGCTGGAGCAGGCTGGTAAAAGGGGAGTTAAGGCCAAGGACTTCTTACCAGAAAACTAAAAATAGTATATTGTCTACTCCCATTCAGAGGACTAACATAATGAGTAACCACCCACCAACTGACAGTTTGCTATACTTTATAACTGTTAGGACTCTGGGTTGGAGCACAGGTGAGGGGGCGGACTGCGCCACCCTGTGGGGCACTTCTATGGGTGATTCAGAAACAGTTGGTGTGGCCAGCCCTGTGGGCCTCTATTTGTCCACTTCAGGGGCCAGGGGGTGTGGGCAGCCCTGCGGGGCTCTATTTATACACTTTGGGAGCCAGGGGGTGTGGGCAGCCCTGCAGGGTGCCTCGTGGCTTGCTGGACAGGCGGTTGCGCTTGTGAACTGTGTTTTGCGGCTTGCGACATGCTCACCAGGTAAGCCCGCAGTTTGGCGTGCCTGGCCACATGTCACAAGTCGCAGGACTTTGCTGCGATGACCCTGCCCCTTCTAGAATAGGGCGCAAGGTCAATGACACAGTTGCGGGTGATGCAAGTTGCGTTTGGCCGTGACTCATGCCACCTTTCTAGAATCGGGCCCATACTCTTAATTACACAGCTCTTGCCATGCACCGATGTTTGGCATGGGTGCAAGCGCAGTATCAGCTCTGTAAACACTGCAATTTTATGTTTTATTTGGTGTCCATTTATATGATTAGGTGGTTACATTTTGCATAGCAACAGTCTTTCCACCAACTTCTGTCTTTATTAGAGTGTGGTAACTGGTCCGTATCAGTTCTAAAAAAAACTGATTTAATTATGTTTTTTTCCAAGACCCGTAACATGGTCAGGAACCGATAGGGGTGTCTTGCCTGGCGGATTGCCTAAAAAAGGGTAAGTTGTGGTTAGGATTGGCCGTGTCTGAGAAACCCAAGGAAAAAAATGGGCCCACTGGGTTTCAACACTGTAGTGTGTGTGGGGATGCCTTTGCTAATGCTGATCCCCACACCACCTGCGTTTATTGTCTGGGGTTTGACCACCTCAATTCAGACTGCCAAATTTGTAAAAGTTTTCCCAAAGCTACCCTGGATAAGAGAGTAGGTAGACTGAGGGAAAGGGAGTCCGAGAAGTCCACTGACCTGGATGGCCAGCCTGGTTCGGTTCCGACCGAACCAGAAGGAGTGCCCTCTGACCAGGGCGAAACTTCTTCAGGCAAAAGGAGAACCAATTCTGAGGAGTCGGTTCCAGTTAAAAGGAAAAAAAAGGGGAAAATCATCCAGTTCGGATCCACAAGTTCTTTCTCTGACCACTGATGAAATAACCAAAGCGATAAGGATAGTTAAATCGCTAACTTCAGTTCCGGCCAAACCGGCACCATCTGTCAGGGGCTCAGTTCGGTCGGCTCCCCCGGTTCCAGATTATACTTTAGAAGAATTTTATGAACCGGAGGAGGAGGAAGAGGGAGAGTATGAAGATAATGATGATGGTGATTATGAAAGTCTGGATGTGCCTATTGACCCGAACATCTCCCCAGACTGACCTTCAGGTGTTTCTCCTCCTAGTCTTTCTGAGTCCCCTTCCCACTTTATGTTTTACAAGAAAGTGGCTGAAACCGTCCAGCTTCCTATGGAAGAAGCAGTAGAGGATCAGGAGGAGCCTGATTTTGTTGAGATGATGGACATCCCAGAGTCCAGGAGATTGTCTATTCCCCTCCATATATCTTTTGGGAAACAGAGGGAGCAGACTGATGTAGCAGGCATAAGAAGGTCTGCCAGGTAACCAAGGTCCAGGCCATGTAAGGCCTTAACGGTGAGCAAGCCCACCTTAAAGAGGATCCTCCACCAGACTGGGAGCCAGTGCAGTTCACACAGCATGGGGCTGATGTGGCAGTACTTAGACTGCCCCGTCAATAGCCTGGCAGCTGCATTCTGCACCAGCTGAAGCTGGTGGAGGGCAACTCCCGAGACCTTGAAGTAGAACACATTACAGTAATCAAGCCTCGACGTCATGAAGGCATGCACTAAGGTAGGAGGTCCAATGGTGGAACCAGGGGCCTAATCCTGGTGATATTCCTCAGATGGTAAAAACTGCTATGAACGACGGCCGACACCTGAGCCTCAAGTGTCAGAACACTGTCCAGAAAAACACCTAGGTTACGCACCCTGGAGGAGGCCTGCAAAGGCTCAGAACTCAGGACAAGTCCTGTCTCAGCATCCGAGGCCAACCTATCATGCCCTCTGTTTGACTCCACTACCAGTACCTCTGTCTGATAATAATAATAATAAATAATAATAATTTTATTTATATAGCACAATTCAGGTACCAAAGCGCTTTACATGCAACATTTTAAAACAATTCAATAAAATCACAAAAACATACACAACAGCATCAATGAAAAAACTTTCAATTCACAATATTTCAGATATTAAAATCCTGTTTAAATAAGTATGTCTTTAAACTGGTCTTGAAATTCTCTATGGTCTCGCACTCTCTCATCTGACGAGGCAGAGTTCCACAAGGATGGCACTGCGAACATAAAAGCCATTGCACCAGATGTTTTCAACCGTACCCTGGGAACCTCTAGCGGAGAGGTTGGCCAGGACTGTAAGGAATCAGGAGCTCTTGTAGATAACCCGGTCCCTTTCCATGTCGGGCCTTATAGATCATAAGACCGACCTTAAAGGTGGTCCTCCACTGTATAAGGCAGCCAGTGCAGATCGTGCAGCACAGGTGTAATATGACTGGTATGAGACGTCCTAATCAATAATCATGCCGCCTCATTCTGCACCAGCTGCAGGCAGCAGACTTCAACCCCCAGAAGGCCTAGGTATAGGGAGTTGCAGTAGTCCAGACACGAGGTCAAAAAGGCATGGATCAACATAGGTAAATCATCAGACAGAAAAAAGTGCTTATTTCTGGTGATGTTCCTAAGATGATAAAAGGAAGATTTGATGACTGCCGACACCTGCGCCCGCAGTGTCAGCCCATCATCAAATACCACCCCCAGACTACGCACCTGTTCAGAGATGGGTAGCTCTACACTGTCGATCTAAAGTCCAGATGGTAACCCTACCACTGACCTCTCTAACAAGCACCCTGGCTCCACCACCAGCACCTCAGTCTTCTCAGAATTCAATTTCAACCAACTAGACCTCATCCAGCCAGGGATTTCCACCGACAGCTGTTAAACATCGAGAGCGCACTATCCTGGTCGGGTGCAAAAGACAGATAGAGCTGTGTATCATCTGCATAGCAGTGAAAACTCAGCCCATATCATCTTACAATGTCTCTGAGGGGCAGCAGATACACTGCGAACAACATGGGGGACAGCACCAAGCCCTGAGCACCCCGCATTGCAGGGAGAATGGCTCAGAGGTAAAAATCCCTGACACCACCCTCTGAAACCTGCAAGCTAGGAAAGAATGGAACCATCTAAGAACTGGACCAGCCAGTCCACAGATGACCCTCAGATGCTCGAGCAGGACCTCATGGTCCACAGTGTCGAATGCTGAAGAGAGATCCAGAAGCACTAAGATGGAGCGGCACTTCTGGTCTCTTGCCATCAAGAGATCATTGAGCACCCGAACTAGAGCAGTCTCAGTACTATGTCTCTTCAGGAAACCAGACTGGAGAGGATCAAAGACATCGTGAATGGTAAAATGGTTCTCCAGTTGCAGCGCAACTACTTTCTCGATCACCTTCCCAACAAAGGGAAGGTTAGAGATAGGTCTGTAGTTTGCACAGATGCTTGGGTCTAAAGAAGCTTTCTTCAGAAGCGGTGTCACTACTGCCTCCTTCAGTGAGCTAGTAAACTCTCCCAAATCTAAAGATCACCAAACAATCTCTGCAAGGATTGGGCCAATGATCTCCATACACCCTATTAATAGGTGAGTAGGGCCTGGATCCAAACTACAGCAAGTTGGCTGTAATTTCTGGACAATCTGCACGATGTCCCCTATTTCAGGATGGTTGAAACCTCGCACCGACCACCACTAATTCCCATAGAGGGTGCAGAGCAGATTTCAGCCCTGACATCGGCCACCTTATCTGCCAATAAATGAGCAAACGAGCAAACTCATCACACTTATCTCATGAAAATGCTCCTCAAACTTGTAGACAGGCTGGGTTGCACAGCCTGTCCACTCTTTGAAAGAGCTGAGCTGGTCGATTCTAAACAGCAGCTATCTCACTGGACAGGAATTCTGCCTTTTTACGTGAGATTGCTGATTGATAGCTTTGATAATGATCTATCAATCTAAGGTGGTTGGCATCAAGGGCCATTCTCCACCAACGATGCTCTAGTCTTCGAACCACTCGTCTCAACTCCCTCAAGGTCCCATCAAACCAAGGAGACTGAGAGTGAAGAGAGAGGGGACAAACACAGACAGGGGCAATGGCATCCAGAGCCCCAGTGATAGCCTTATTATATGCCAAAACTAGAATCTCTGCATCCCTGCCTGCCCTCAGAATTCCCGATAGGTCTAATACCACTGAAAGACCCTCTGGGGTAACATCCCTCAATGGGCAGTATCTGACCACCTCCACAGGGGCAGGCCCATGGAGGGGGGGCTGGAGTTTGAATCTTACTGCGTAGTGATCAGACCCTATGACTGGCTCCACCACCAAATCAAAGGACTTGATCCCCAGGAGAAAGACCAGCTCAAGTGAGTGACCCTGATTATGAGTAGCAGAGGCAACTACCTGTGTGAACCCCAATGAAGACATAAGTTGGAGGAAGTCTTGACCAAACTGCGAGAGTTCGTCGTTGACCCAGACATTGAAGTTGCCCAGGACCATCAGCCTGGGTGGCTCCAGTGCCGCATTGACGATGAAGTCTGCCACTTCCTGCAGGAACAATTTTTCACCCCCAGGTGGATGGTAGCTGAGAATTATCCTGCAGCCCACACCTGCTACTATGGTAGACACAAATGATCTGGCCACTTCTACCGATACACCAGTAAGGCCCAACTCCGATCTAAAACAGATAGCTACCCCCCCACCCCTGCGGTCCGATCTTGAATGGTGTATTGCCGAAATCCCGGCTGGGACCACCGCTTCCAAAATAGGGCCCACATTGTCGTCAAGCCAGGTTTTGGTGATGCATGCCAGCTCAGTTGTCCCAACAAGATCGGCAATAATCGCTGTCTTGTTTCTAATAGACCTGGCAATGCATAACACCACTTGAGTCGGACGGGGTTTTGGGGCTGACAGGATTGTCTTGCCAGAATTACAGAACCCTTTGGTATGGTAACCAGACATGACAAGCCAAGATCTAGAGATCATTTCACCCCAGGGCATCTCCTGGACTGTGCAACCCCGATACGAATGCTCTGCTTTCTCCCCTCCTGGCATCCGCTGCCCCTGATCCAACTCCCCCCTCTTCTAGCAACACTCAAAGCCCTACATTGGTTATAAACCTTTGCAGGCAAAGGGGGGTAATAAAAGGGCCGGAGGTCACAGAGTTTAGCAGGGGAGAAGTGCGTGACCAGGAGAGCAACAGACCAACACATCTTCTAATAATAAGCCTATAATACCCCCACCCCTTTCTCCAAGGGGTTCAGTCACAACCAGCTGGAGGCTATCTAGTCATTGATTTTGGCAAGGCAGCTGTTAAGCACATCTACTGCGTTGGATGTCACAGGTGAAAAGAAAAGATACAGCTGGGTATCATTGGCATTGCAATAAAAACCCAGACATTACTTCCTAATGAGCCCTCCCAGGGTCAGCATGTATACAGCGAATAACATTGGTGACAGGACCGAACCCTGGGGTACTCCACAAGACAGAAGAATAGGAGAGGAGGAGAAATTCCCCATCTCCACCCTTTGCCTACTGTTTGTGATAAAGGACTCAAACCAGCTGATGACAGTGCCGGAGAGTCCAAAAATTCCTTCAGGAGGTCAAGTAACACACAATGGTCCACAGTGTCAAAGGCTGAGGAGAGATCAAGGAGAAAGAGAATTGTCCCTTCCCCTCAATCTCTTTCCCTGAGAAGGTCATTATGCACCCGAACTAACACAGTTTCTGCGTTATGCCTTACCCGAAACCCAGACTGTAGAAGCTCGTATAAATTAAAGGCCATGAGGTGCTTCTCAAGCTGAAGTGTCACAATCTTCTCCACAACCTTACCCAGGAATGGTAGGTTGGAGATAGGATGGTAATTTGCCTTGACATCAGGGTCCAAAGATGGCTTCTTCAGAAGGGGTCTCACCAATGCATCTTTCAAGGCATCTGGAAAGATCCCCTCAGACAGGGAGCACCAGACAATCAAGGTAAACACCGGGCCAAAGGAGTCGACACATCCCATCAAGAAACACATTGGCACCGGATCCAGTTCACAATATGTGTGCCTCAGCTTGGAAGCAACCTCAATGACCTCAGCCACCTCCACTGGTCTCAACTCGCCCCAACTAGGTGGAGTGCTATCCAGACGCACTAGGTGATCACTGTCAGCCATAGATTGGCTCCCTAGCAGAATTCCCTGCCTGATGGTGGACACTCTGTCCGAGAAGAACCAAGCAAACTCTTTATATAAAGAATTCGAAAAAATGTTTTTTCAGCTGCAGACAAGCTGGGTTTAGTAGCCTGTCTACAGTACGAAAGAGCACAGTTGGTCGGTTCTTCCCAGCGGCAGTCTTCCTGGACATGAACTCTGCCTTCTTACTGTTGAGAGGTCTAAACCTCACTTTCGGATTCTTGACGATATTGGTAATGCAAGTAATCACAGACACACTGCATTAGAGTAATACACAAGTTTATTACTACCAAGGGATAAATCACAGTTGCCCTAAGCAGTTCTTACCAATACAAACCGGAAGCTAGTGCTAAGCGTTCCCTACACCTCAAGGTTTCTCTGTTGTCTCTTGGGGTCTCTCGGGTCTCCGAGGTGTAAAGCTTGTGCATTACATTATACACCTATGATAATTACTATGGCTACCAAAAGACAGAAACATTTCAAGTTACAGAGATGAGCCCTATTGGCTAAATTAGATGTGGCTCCACCGTCCAAGATAACAATATACAATTCTGTAAAGTCATCAGTTTGAGAACAAAAGAGTTCTTATACAGAGTCTTACATAACTCAGTGTAGTAGTACAAATCACCAAAAGATGGCAATGCCGTCTTACATATTATAATTACTTCAAGGACACAGGTGTCTTGGCATCTAACTAGTAAGAAATACACAGAAAATACATGCCAGAATATATGTGTATTAGCAAGCAAAGTGTATTACAACAATATGCATGCATATCCTGACATCTACTCCTATATGGTAGATGCCCTTAGCCCTAAATATTAGTATAACCTATACCTAAGTGTTAGCTGTCTACAGTGTACCTCTGAGGGTACCAATTAGGGTGCAGGGACCTTGTGTAATATTCCCCCCCTTGTTGCTTCTAAGGGCAACACAGGCAAATGTCTAGGGAAAGGAGAGGAGCAGTGGCCATTTACAATCCCGACTCGCGAGCCTTGTAAAGAAACTCGAGCTGCTCACGGTGTTGGCGTAGTGTGCGCCGTAGGCAGCAAAGCATAATAATCAAAATGAAAATTAAAAATGTCTGTATAATAACAAAACCTTTAAAAGTAATCTCTAACCAGGTGTTAGTTAATGCGTTATTCATATCTCCATCATTAATCAAGGCAAGAACAGCTTCATTGGCTTTGGTCATATTATTGCTGATGTGGATGAGGTGTGTGTCTTTCCTGTCTAAAAGTGATTTCAGTGTAAGTGTGAGTGGGTCTATGTGTACATTAAAGTATAGCAAGTATTCTGACAGTGTGAGTAGATAATCTGGGTTACCATCAATAATGTCTGCATCCAGGAGGGGGACGGGGGTTATGACAGTATGTCCAATGACAGTCTTCTGGTGGGGGACAAAACAGAAATTGGGGTAAACAATAGCACAAGTAACAGAACCATATGTGTAGGTTTTATAGTTCGTAACTACACAATATTCACCATTGGAATTATACTGTGAGCGCACAGTAGGCAGTCTCCACTTTTGCAACTGGACAGGGCAGGTGTAGGTCGTCTTCGAAATCCATGTTGACAGGCGATGAACCTCCTCATGATAGGATTGGTAGAGCTTATCCGGAGCCAAAGTTGAGTCGAAAGAGTTGGTGCCATTCACAGTGATGTCATCATCCATAGTGAAAGTCCAATCAATGCTGTCTGGAGAGTAGCCACAAACAGGCTGTATAACATCAAACACATCACATCGGCACAGGTACATATATTGCTTTTTCGCACAGCAGTCTGTGTGCGGAGCCACCCAGGCATACAGGAAAGAATGGTAGACCAGTAGAGGTGGTAGATCTAGGCGTTCCCTGTAGATGTCTTCGTCCAAGTGCCCAATGGAATGTACCAGTGCAAGCTTGTCGAACAAGGCTGTAGTAGGATTAAAGCATGGTAAGGAGACAGTGAAAGAAACAAACATGGTATCTGTTATGGAACATTTCTTAGCAGTGAAACAAGGACCAGTATTAGGGTGTCTGGTCACAAACCCCAAATTCCTAGCTATGGAGAGAGGAATAGTCAAAGTCTGTTGCATACACATGGAAACACAGCTAGTGGTTTTATACCTTGGACAATACCATTTGGAAATGCGTCTATTATGTATAATGCCAGGAATTCTTCCAGATTCTAGATCACGGAAGGGGTTATTGATGGTAGTGATAATGTAGGAGCCATAAGCAGAACAGAGTATCTCTCTAGCAATGTATTGTTTATCTGCTTCTTTATTGTTCTGTTGTATGAGTGCGTTAATCTTATCTTTAGAATCAGTGAATGCCTTAGCAATGTCATGCATGTTGTATACAGTGTATCTTTCTTCCTGACTAAGGCCATCCACACCATGCAATAATGGAGGTAAAATATTATTGACCAAGCCAGTGGAGAACTTGGCAGAATGGCTTTTGATAGCAGCAATGTCTGCTTTATTCCAGATAGACATAGCCATACCAAAAAGACCTATGACAGTACCTGTTGCACCTGTGACATCAGAACTATCAACTTCACACGTTTGTTACATTTATGATTTAGATTATCAGGAGAGGGCTTCCTTCTGAAGTTGCCTCTATGTTCAGTAGAATGGACCCCAGCAATAGGATCTTGTGTACGAATCTGAAATGCAGCTAAACTACCAAGCAATAATGTACTATAAAATGCTGATGTATTAGTATTGTGACATGCCAAACTCTTTCATATTCCAGTAAGTAAGATTAAACAAAACAGGTATATGCATAAACTGTAAGTTATTAATCAAAGAACCTGGGAGGGCAGTGGCTGTTAGACCACTATGGGGACCAGGGGTATGCTTTGGACATTCCAAAAGCTGCTTATCAGTGGGCGGTAACACAGAGAGGTACATGGCTGCAGAAGCCATGTGGTGTATAGCACAAAATCTACGAGCAGAATCTTTGGACAAAGAATTACAGTAAGAAGGATCTATTAAGACAGTTATGTTGTACAAACCAGAATGTCGTAATGCAGTTTGTAACAAGGACAGTGAACCATTTGGGGATAATTTAGCATTGGGCCAACCCTGGAAAGTTCCTTTGGAGAGTTTGGCCACAGGGAGAATTTGTCCTTGTGATGTGGTTTGCCACTCAATTTGAAGGGTAGATTTGTCAGGAGCAACAACCGAGGCAGTGAGGTAAGCATCGGAACCTTCCTGGACAGTGATCATACTATCTGGTATATTGATGGATATTCCCTCTGGAGGAGGTGCTGGAGGAGCGAGGTGTCATAGGAGGTCCGGTACCATGCCTTGGATGCAGGGGATCACTCCTGAGAGGAGGAAATAATGGAACAAGATAGCCATCTTGTCAGTGTATCTGAAAAGGAAGATCAAAGATTAGTATGTTAGTACAATTCCGCCCAATGGGGTGAAGAAAAGTAATTTAAGCTCCTTTATACAATTTCAGCTGGTTTGCATGTAACCATTTGTCAGTCAATTTGTTGTTGTGGAGGAGTCTATCTTGACAGACTGCCAGACTGAGCTTGTTGACAATAGGGTATGGGCCTTCCCACTTGTTGGAGAAGGAGTGAGTGGGATGTGCAAATCGAAGTACCATTACCTGATCTCCAACTTGCCAATCCACTTCTTGTGCGTGTTTGTCAAACTGTATTTTGGATTGTTGCTGGGCCTTGCCCATGCAGTTTTCAGCATACAAGTGTGTGTGTATGAGGTCTTTTCTGAGTTTTTCCACATACTGGTCCACAGACACGCGGTCTGCAGTGGGGGTGTGCAGGTCAAACAACAGGTGTTCAGGTAATCTCATCTGTCTACCAGTCATCACCTCAAAGGGTGTGAGCTGGGTGGTGGCTGAGGGTGTGCCCCTAATTGCCATAAGGAGTAAAGGCAATAGGGAATCCCAGGTTTTGGAATTGTCCTCAATGAATTTGGACAGCATTTGCTTAATCCGTCTGTTTGCTCTTTCTACTTGACCTGAGGATTGAGGGTGGTAAGGTATGTAGAACTTCTGCTGAACTCCGAGGAGTTCAAGGGATTCTTTCATCAACTCACCTGTAAAACTGGTTCCTTTGTCAGAATCTACCTTAAGAGGTAGACTCCACCTGGAGAAAATCTGTTCCACCAGGATTTTGGCAGTAGTCTTTGCTGTACATGTCTTAGTGGGGAAAGCTTCTACCCACTTAGAAAAGAGGTCAGTTACCACAAGAGCATGCTTATTATTTCTGCTGGTGTTGGTCAGAGGGCCAATGAAATCAATTTGAATGGCATGCCAAAGGCCAGAATGTCTTTGTGGGAAAAGTTTGGCATTTTGTTCGGTTGGAATGGGATTGTTTTGTGCACAAACGAGACAGTTGTCTATGTATTGTTTAACATCTTTGGTGATACCAGGCCACCAGGCGGTGGTCTTGAGTCATTGAAGGGTATTCTCTGCTCCCTGGTGTCCACCAGTAGGAGTGTCATGCGCTTGGTGCAAGAATTCAGATCTTAGGTGTCTGGGAACTACCCACAACTTGGTGGTAGAGTCATCTGGTTGGAACCAAATGAGCTTGTCATCTGATGACAAGCACAACTTACCTTCATGCCTTCAATAGGGGTTATGTGTGGGAAGTTTCTCTTCAGTACCTTTGTCAAGGAATCTGAACACCTCTTTGAGTTCAGTATCAAGCTGCTGGGCTGCGGAGAGATCCAAGGGGAAAAGGGTTCAGGTTTCTTCTTGAGTGCTGCACTGTGTACAGCTGCATTAGCCTCTGGATGGTCCATCATCCAGATGTTCCCCCCTCAGGCCCCTTCCTTAGCAAGGGTGTCTGCTGTGTCACTGAAGGCATGATAGGGGTCATGGAGAGAGTGGGCTTTAACCTTGTGTACATAGAGTTTGTGTGCAAATTTCTGTGCCAGTGCATGCATGTATGTATATTACCAATTCTTTGTACTTCACTGGACTGCCATGAAATGGAATATTAAGATGCACAATCAAATTTCATAGTGAGAAAACAATATTTTTTTCTATATAGCTTTTTACCATCAGGGCTTGGGGCAGGCAAGCTGAGGTCTTTCTGTGGTGCATCTCAATCTCCCCTGCTCTCAGGGCTTCATTAAACCTGCCCGGTTTTTGATCCCCCCCATTATCCCATGGCTCCAGAACATGGTTGTGCATGGAGGTGCTCATGAGCCTAGTGGCTCCGGTGATGGTCCCTTCCTACCACCTGTCCTAATGCCTGGCTCCCTTTTGGCTTAGCACTGCCACCTAGCCTCCAAAAGGTGGCAGCCAAAAGCAGGGAAAGCCCACATCCTTCCCCAGGAGAGGAGAGCTGCCTTACAGCCATTCAATCCAGCTCCTCACCCTGCCACCAGCCAAACACTGGCGACTCAGGCTAGTTCCCAAACCCGGGACGCCAGTGCAGGAGGAGATAAGGTGTCCAGTGCCTCAGCCCTCCAAACCACTGCTCCAGCCTGCAAGAAAACAATTTGGGTTGTGAAACCAATCATTTTGATATGCAATCAAATTTCAAGTCAAGAAACCAGTTTTGGTCACAGAAAGAAAAATCATGGTGCACAAATTACATGCTGAGAAACCAAGTTTCTGCTGCAATATGATAAATTTTGATGCACAATCAAATTTTAAATTGGGAAACCCATTTTTGTTGTGAAATGAAAAATCAAGGGGGGACATTCTCAAATGAGATGCGCTGATGCATCCCAAGAAATGCTCCCCAGCATGATATTTAAAGAGCAAGGATGCGACATGCAAATCCAGATGTGCCACAATGCAACTATAATGTATGCAGCGCATCTGGAGGGGGCATTCCCATAAATGTGCTGCACATCTCCATATTCAGCCCAAATGGGCAGTGCATATGTGGCACATCTCCAAAGATGTGCTCCCCAAAGATAGGCATAAAAGGAGGTGGCCTAAGTGCAAGACACTCACAGGCAGCCTGTAGAATAGCAGGAAGCAAACAATGGATGGGTCAGCACTCCTCATGGTGGAGGTAATAAGGGGTGTGAGGAGACAGGCAGAACAACAACGTGGTCGTGTAAGGGCCCATAGGCGGTATGCCCAACAGAGACATTACCGTGCCCGTGTCACCTATGAACAGCTTACTGACACAGAGATTGTGGGCTGGTACTGACTCAATAGGGATATTCTGAGACAGATCTGTGAGCTGTGCCATGATTAACTGTAGGCACCCACCAGAAGGAGTCATGCCATGTCAATGGAGATAAAGGTGAGAGCAGCAATGTGTTTGCTCACCATGGGCACCTTCCAGATACCATTTGGTGACACCACTGGCATCACACAGTCTGCCATGTCCGGTTTTCTCACACAGTTCCTCACCGCTCTGCTGCCACATGCTTCAGAGTTCATCTAATTCCCTAGCACACAAGCAGAATGGACAGAAATCATGCAGCAATTCCACAGGGTGGCACACATGCCAGGCTTGACAGGGGCCACTGATTTCACCCATGTGGCCATCAGGACATCACCTGGCCCAGATGGTGTAGCACACATGAACTGGAAGGATTACCATTCCATCAACTGCCAGGTGGTGTGCAATGCTACAGGGCGCATCACCAATGTCTGCGACACATACCCTGTGAGTAGACATGACGCCTTCATCTGGCACCAGTCAGCCTTCTGCCACTGGTTTAAGGGTGGGGACATCACCACTGGCCAGCTAGATGGTGACTTGGGCAGGACCCCAGGCCAACACCACGTACTCCGTGGCACAACACACAGCTGGTGGTAGTGTGGGGGTTGGGGGAAGAGTGACAAAGACAATGCAATGGCAAACAGCCATGTTGAACCATGGAACCTGGGGTTCTGCTGGACCGGGACATGCAGATACAGAGAAAGTGATTTGTAAGGCCACAGGGTGAGCAGGGCAGGGGTGCTGCACAGGAGGCACATGTGGCAGTGTGAGAAGCAACAGATGCCCCCAGCCACTACCATTGTCCAGGACATGGAAAAGCATAATGGCTAGACAGGAAAGTGGCATGATGCCCACACAAGCAGGGATGGGACCCGGAGGACTGGGGTAGGTTGGCCCAGCCATGCCCGGCTAGGCTGCAAGCAGAACATAAATGTGGGGTCCCACAGTGATGGTATAGGGGCTGCGCAGGTGGAGAGGTGTGAATGGCACCCAGGTGGATAGGCAGTCATAGCCTAGTCAGGCAAGGGGGGTGGCAGCTGTGTCAGGCCATGCACACACCTGAGTGAAATTGACATATGTCTCTATCCCCCCAGGTGACAGTGTGTACCCCCTCTAGCAATGGCTGCTCACCACCATACAACAGCCCAGTAGCGAGGCTGAGGAATGCTACAGTGAGGCACACACTGCAACATACAACATCACTGTGTGTGTGTTTGGCATGCTGAAAATGCAGTTGACAGGTCCGGTGGTGCCCTACAATACAGCCCTGGAAAGGGCTGTGGCATATTCCTGGCCTGTTGCATGCTACACAACATGGCTATAGACTGTGGAGGGTGACAGTACAGATGAGGATGAACCCCAGGGTTGGCAGCCAACCCTGGAAAGGAGGGACCCACAATTTACCACAAGGGCACGGTGGCATAGGGACACCATTGTGGAGGAGCACTTTGGCAACCGGAGGTGAGTAACCCAGGAGGAACCAACTGAGCAGCCAGTCACAGACACACTGACAAAGGGTAGGGAGAGAACACACACATGCAGGTAAGCAGACACAGCACAGCAGCTGCACAGTGCACTGCAGAGCACACACAACCATGCACAAGCATCCAGTACAGTGCCACCAAGGACGGGGGGCACAGTGTCAATGCGGAGACTGGCATAGATCAGAGGGTATCTGCCAGCACACATGCATGGCAGACACAGTGCTGTTCTTATCACGCTTATGCCATACAGTACAAAACCACTGCCTCCACACATGGCCATTTCCACACACAGACAGCAAAGGCAGGCATGACACCCCAGTGCGCATGTGCCACAGTATGCTGCCCTGGCCACTGCCAACCTGAAGCATGAACAGAAATGGCTGCAGGGTACTGGTGACATGCCAATCACACTGAGCAGGACTCAGCACAAGCCAGTATGGCCCCACGGCCACATGGGTGGCCACACTTTGGCTGGGTGGATCCCACAGGTAGGTCACCAACCACAGAGAATGAAGGCTGTATCATGACAGGGGTTGTCTCAAGAGACCATGATTGGGTGTTCATGGATGTTACAGTCCCAAAATCCAGATGGGATCTGGGGAAGGGGTGTTAGGGATGACGTTGGCCGGTGAAGGTGTCAGCATCAATGGGGCCACCTGACACCATGCTTGGGGGTGTTTGTGGTACTGCGCGGGGTGTGTCGGGAATTCCTGTGACCATGAAATACCAGGAAAGCAAAGCCCACCTCAATGGCCAGTGCAATCCTGTCCAGTGCAGCGGTCATGGTCACCTGCAGTTGGTGTAACTCACCAAGCAGCTGCGTGTATCTCATGGCACCATGCCCATGTGCCTCACCTGCGCCCGCAGACCTCGTAGCTCCTCCCTGAGCACTGCCTGGCCCACCACAGTGTCCCACATGAGCTGGGTGTGCTTGTCAAGTCTGTTAGCAAGTGATACATTGGGATGGGGGGCTGACAGGCAGGGTGGTCCCGGCCTGCTGTGCCACATCCCTCATCTGGGAACAACACGCAGGAGGCCACTGTTCAGCAGGGACTGTGCACGAGCATGAACGGCGTTCCTAGGGCAGGATGGAAATGGCCCTCTGCCAACCATTGCAGCACTGCAACACCCTGCTGGATAGTGCAAGCAATCCCAGGCCCCACAGCAGCGCCAGGTCCTCAGCCACCATTACCTGCTGCAGCAGCTGGCGGTGGGGAGGGCACACTGGGGAGGCACGTGTGTGGGCAAAGGATCACCCACGCTGCCTGTTGCTTCCCATGTGTGTACTGAGCCAGTGGTAGGGTGGATGCCGCCTGTGTGTCTCCCTATCTGTGTGGCATCATCACCATGATCATCATCATCCTCCTCCGTGGTCGGTGCAAGCAAGGTGATCTCATCCTCCAACAGAAGACTGAACAAGGGGTCATCGTTAGCCAACCCCAGTAGGTTCAACAGCATGCATGTTGAATCATGATCTTCAGCACTGGTCACGGCTCCAGTGGATATCAACGGCATAGCTTCTTCCTCTGTCTTTGCCATGGGAGAGGCACCAAACTGTGAAGCACCCCTGAGGTATGACAGAGCTGAAAAGCAGAAAAGAAAGCATGGTGAGGGACACATGGCTGTAACGCAGGTAAGCAGCTTGACTTCGGGGGTGCATGTGAACCACAGGTGTTCCTGTGCTGCCACATAGGCCCAGGACTGCCATTGTGGCCTGTGCAGTGCAAGCGCAATGGCAGTGTGAGACATGCATGAGTGCTGGGGTGCACACTCATGGAAGCATGTGTTACAGGGCCACAATGGACTGGCTGTGACCAGGCCAATGCCCCCCGGGCCCTGCCACAGACACTGCCACCCTACTGTGGACCCCCTGACTACTGTAGCTGGATGCTGCAGGTGCCCACTGTCGATGGCTGGGTGGCACCACACATGACATGGAGGACCCTGTGGGCATACACAGCCACCTGCTGCCTGCATTGTTGGGTCACCCCACCTGGGGTCCTGTGGCATGCCACTGGTCATATACAACAGCACACAGGGCAGCACGTGGGCCCACAATGTGGCTGTGCACTGCAAGTAGCCCTGCACCGCACACTCCGGACAAGGTTCTGGCCCCTGCGTGGCATACCAGGTACACCTGTTGCTGACACACACTGCCCCCTACAGGGTGTGACACATGCATACTCACAGTGCTGCAATGGGCTGGCCCCAGTCTGGAATTCCCCCTGGGACACCCTCCACAGATGCCAGGCTCATGGAGGCCACAGTCAGCTCCTCACTGGGTGTGAGGGTGGGTGCAGTGGAGGGGCCCTACCTGTCTGCCTCAGGGAGGCCTGTATGGTGGCCAGTTTCTCCTTGACCCTCAGCTTGTCACTGGTCATCCACTTCATGCACTCCTAGGGAGTGCGGTTATATCTCCCATTGGCATTAATGTACTGTACACAGTCACCTCCTCCCAGCACTTCGACCTCTCCTGCCTGGTGCCTGTCTTGCTCATGAGCAGCACCTCCCTTTGGAAGTAGGCCTCCACCTCTTCTGCTGTTCTTCCTCAACGTCAGACATCCTGTTGCTTGTGGACAGGAATGGGACAAGCATGATCACATGTCCAGTGCTCTGTTTGTGGCTCAGAGCCATGTATACCTTGTAAAATTGTACTGTTCCTAGCCTTGGTGTCTCTATGTATATATATAGGTAGATAGCTAGCTAGCTAGCTAGCCAGATAGATAGATAGATAGATAATTTCTGTACATATCTTCACTGTGCTTACTGTCTACTGGTTATGTTCACATGGTTCTATTTTGTCTCTGTATACTGCCTAACTTGTGTCATGTTGTACTCTGCATGAACCTGTATCTCACTGTATCTGTATCTCATTGTATTCTCCCGGGTCGTACCTGAAAATAGGCACATAACTTGTCTAGTGTACCTACCTGGTCAACAAAAGCTAAATAAATAAATAAACTATCTGGAGTTGAGCAAAGTCCCACAAAATGCAGAGCAAAAGAAGCTGTAGCAAGAGGAATGAAAACAAACCTACTTTCCAGGCTGCAGTCCCTGTCAGTTACATGTGGTGTGGGGTGGCACTTTAATGGCCCATCTCATGCAAATGTGGAGCAGCCTGTAATGAGATGCTAATCAGTTGATGTAGGCCTGGATTGGATAATGAGGTGATTAACACTTCCTTGCTGAGTATTGCAAATTTGTTCCAGGCCCATCTCATTTTGGGCAGCGCATCTGAAATGCATCGCTCATCTCTGCATGGCACATTTGCTGTGCATGCACGATATGCCATACCATAGTTGACATACATGGCAGAGCATGTCTGACATTACTTGCTGTGTATCATGCATCTCACTGTGCTGTGTCATTTACCTTTATGGCTCATGTCTGCGGACATGAGCCATGTGGTTGGTTACAAGTGTGGCATTGTCCACCCTCAACAAGATGGTGCTTGCACGCGGATATGCAGGCAGGGTCACTGGTCCATGACCCCATTCTCCAGCCCAGCTATTTGCTACTGTGCATGTGCGGTGCTGCGCAATTGCTGTCAATGGCACATTCCTATTGCTCATGTGTGAGTCATGTGGAGGAGGTGCAGCCTAGCCACACATTGTGCAGACTGCAACAGTGAGCTAGTGGACATCTCAACTGCCTTAAAACTGTGGAGATGGCACATGCAGCTGAGGGCAGGCCCAGGGCAGTAAACTGGAGCCAGGTGGAGGTAGTCAATCTGGTGGCACTTGTTGCCCCCCTATATGGGCATTTGTTTCTCTACCCCGTCAGTTACGGCAGTGCGCATCCATGGAGGGATTGAAACAGGGCCCTGAAAACATACCTGTGGTGTCAAGCATTTGGTGATTAATTTCTCTTTTCTAACTGTATCAGTTGTTTTACATATTTTTTTAAATTCTGAGATGTTTGATGTGTTTTTAAACTGTGTTAGGCGCATTGGTTTTTGTAAGGCGCCATAGAGATAATAACTATTATTATTAATATTATTATCCCCAGAACTGGGGAGCAGTGTCACCACCGTTATGGGGACCTCAGACAACAGGATCCAGAAAGGATCCTAAGGCTGCTTGAACAGGCCCGCATGAAGTACGTATGTGCTGTCTGCATGCTTTCTTCACCTGCTCTTGGGGATTTGTGGGTGTGCAGCTGGTGCATGTGTCCCTGCCCTCATGGTCGCCATGGCTCTGGTTGCAGAGATGGGCTATTACTGCATGCCATGAGTTGCCCTGTGTTGACTGATGGTCCAATGTGCTGTTGCCATGGCACTGTGCCTCCACATTGTCTGTTGACCCTCAGCAGGGCACACGACATGCTGTGCCGTGCTGCATCATGTCGCTGTTTGGGGTATATGTTTCAGCATGCTGCTTACGGTGCTGTTCCATTGTGTTTCCCCTGCAGGTCGGGACTTGGGAGGAGCATCATCAGGCCAGGGCAGGGGATGAGAGGAGGTCCAGAGCCACTGGAGGGGGCACACTGGCACAAGGCCAATGTCATTTGGCAGGTAAGTGCACTGCATGCGCTGCCTCTCTGTGTACATGTGTTTTTTTGGGGGGGTGCATTGCCCACAGTGAGCCAATACCTGCTTCTTGTGCATGTTCATGTGGTGGCAATCACACACTCGGATCGTTGTTTCGGAAGCATGTGGTAGTCTCACTGTGCCCATGGCATGTGTGTGTTCGACCCCAGTTGCCATGTCTGGTCCTGGCTGTGGGTGCCCACCGGTGCTCACTTTGGGTTGCCTCAGGACCTGCGTGATTGGTGGTAGGTTCCCACCCTGTGGGGGATATGGCCACATGTCCCTTGGTGACATCCTCTTCCTGTTCACTGTGCCACTTCCCATTCACTGTGTGGCTCGGTTTCCCATCATGTTGCTGGTGTGTGCAGTGCATGGTGGGTTGATGGCCCTCTGCATGGGGCCAGCCAGTATATGGCATGCATGTCCAGCCCATGGGAGAACTGTGCCTGTGTGGGCTATAGCACAGAGTACGTGTTCTCTGTTTCCCCATCATACGTTGTTGGGATGCCAAAGGAGCCCAGCAGAGGAGGGGTCTTGTGGTGGCGGGTGGCCAGCTGATTTCATTCCAGGATGTCCTGACAGCCATCTTCTGGTGCCAGGGGACTATTTTGAGGGTGGCCCATAAGATCCTCGCTGAGTTGAGGAGGAACAGCCAGCAAAGACAGGGCCAGGTGGACCATCACTAGGAGCACTAGGCCTCTGACACTGTGGACTTTTCATTTTGTACATAGTCCCATTTAGCCCATCCCCACACCCACATTCCTCTTTGTACATAGTTCTACTCCTGCATTCCCTGTCCCCCCTTCCACCCTCCTCCATACCCCTGTTACTGTAAATAGTTTTACTGACTGCCATCTTTATTGTTGTTGTTTTGTTGTTATTCTTGTTGGTTGTTTTGTTGTTTTTCTTGTTGGGTGCTATAAAATATTTTTGCTGCTAACAGCCTGTGTCTGTGGTCATCAGCATTCCCTGTCTGGAATAGAATAATACAGTTAATTGCTGTACTGATGAACTGTTAAATTAGCATTTCTATAGGCTATTAAAATGCTTATTTCATTTTCTGGATATATGCACTTTTGTATATGTGCACAAATATTGCTTTCCCTAACAGTGTGCATACAAGAGTAGTTGCCTCATATTTCTTACTGACAATATTGTCAAGAAACAGCAAGAACATGATCTTTGCAGAGACCCAGAAGCAACAGCTAACTTCTTGCTGTCATTTGAGTTAAACTTAAACTTCTGTTAGGTACACTCACCGGGGAGTGGGGGTAGATTTACACACGGCCCACAACCGTGGGGGAGGGGGCTGGGCTTCCGTGCCTTTGGCAAGTGGTTGTCCAGCATCACTGCCTGTCCAAACAAGGCATTGGTCTCCCAGGAAGGGGACTGGCCCAGGCTTCCTGGGGAGGGATTGTGGCTGGGTATTTAGGGGCAGGTCAGAGGGGAGTGCTCCCTCTTCTGATCCTACTCTGACCTGACTGTGTCTCACTGTCTCTCGTCCATGCTCCTGGTAGTCACAGTTTTACACCTGCATCTCGACAGCATTCTAGTCTCACCAGGCCACAACACCAGTTGCCATTCGCTCCGCGTTAGCCATCCGCTGCATCCCATGCTGCTTGCTTGTGTGTCGGCCACCAGTGCCAGAACCTTTGGTGGAGTTTGGAGGCTGCAAATTCCTGAGCAGGTAAGTGTGTTGTCCACCCCCCTCCTGCATTGCTGTTTTACTCAGCCAAAGAGGATGTGCATGTTCCAATGCGCTACAGCCTAGGAATAAACCCCCCTACTTCTGCTGTACTGTGGGGATGTTCCTATCCCAGTTAGGCTTTCTCACCATGTGGGAGGCCCACCTCAGCGTGGCTTTCTCCGGGTTCACCCCCTTAATTGTAGTAGCTAGTGTACCTGTTTTTAGTGTTTTCCTCCACACCTGATGCACTGGGCCTTAATTTTGGGTGGCTCTTTCGCCATGCAGCAGGCATGGGCAGCAGCACAGCCTGCAATCCCTGCCCAGTGGTTTTATCCTTCGTTGCCTTTTAGCATGGTCCATCACACTCCTCGACTGTTAGTGAGGTTGGGATGTGAGCATCAAGGCCTGAAGGGAGGGTTCACCTCCTTGCATCTCCTGGTTGCTCCACGCCTTCTGTGTTGAGCCTTAGTTTTGGTGTGGCCCTGGTGAGGTGGCTGGTTCCTCAGCTGCTCGTAGTTCAAGTTACAATTTCAAGGCCTTTCTCGACACACAATAGGCCATGGCACAGCCCTCAATTCCAGCCTGCCTCCTTATTTGATTGATTACTTTTGTTTACTTCATCAGGCTGATTCCTCCTGGTGGGTGGAGGGCCCGCGTCCCCCAAGGGAAAGAAAAACAAAAACGCTTGTGGTGAGCCCAGGCCATGCCATCCCCCCTTTTATACTCACAGGCCTGGAGGACAAAGTGGTCAGGCACTTGTTTAATAGTTTATTTTTTTTTCTATGGTATTTCTTCTGTGGTGCTGACCGGCTCTCTACCCCTATCCACTGTCCCCCCAGTGCCGTCTCCCGAGGATCAGACCCTCTCCCTTGAGTCCCCATGACTTACCCTTCATGGCAGGGTGGTGGGGAGTGACTCAACCCACCGGGCATGGATCTGACCAGGGAGACGTCTTTCCGAGGGTAGCGCCTGCGAGGGACAGTATCATGCGTCATGGCCAGCACCTTTTTCCATTTTTCTTCCCCTTTGGGGGGGGGTGTGCAATGACATCGGTGGAAAGAGTGCACATGAATCTGCACGTGCTCCTCCAGGCATCTGCCCCAACTCCACCCCTTCTGAGCTTCAGTGCACTGCCCCCCAGCCACCGCCAGGAGCCAGTGGAGCACTGACAGCTGGTGACTCCCATCCCTGAAGAAGGAGAGCAGTCTATTGGACACTCAATACTTCTCTTCCCCTGCCAACCCTGCCTTCCCATGCTCACTCCTGAACATGGGTCGCTGGCGTGGTGCGAGGTAAGGTGTCCAGCGCCTCAGCCCTCAGCACCACCAGGCCCGGCCTCTTTTTAATTGTTTTATAATTTTTTGCCGTCCTGGAGTGTTTCGGAAGTTGTTCAGGCCTGTTATCGGTCCCTCCTATCACTTGACAATTTTGTATGATTTAACGACATATAAGACATAGTTCACCTTTCAGAAATGCTTTACAGAATATGCTTAGTTGTAGTCAGAGATCGATCTTTTCTTTGTGATATTACTGTAGCTAAGCAAACTCACCAACCCTGAAATGTTTCTGAGTCTATATCAACTAAGGAGGCTAAGACTCTGGACATTATAAATTTACCAAAATAAAAAAGGGCAGTTAACTCCACAACATTTACAGTTACAGTCCCTCTGTAAAAAACAACCACAGTGACACTCTCCTTGATCTCTGCTTAATGCTGATTTGGATAACCCCCATAGTTCTCCCTGGCCCTCAAGAACACCGAAAATTAATTCAAGTGGCCCTGGTCAAGATAGGGGATGACTGATTTAAAAAAAATTAAAAAATGGGACAGGCACTCGAAAGGGGGCTGCCCCTTAGGGAATCAAGGCAGGCAGTAATTCCAGGGGTGGGGCCTGGTTTTAATTCCCAGCTGGTCATCTTATTTGTTTCCCACCACAATTTGTGACCAGAACAGGTAGCAGTGGAATATGGCTGATCTTATAAGGCTGTTTATTGCAAGGGTTCAGGTTTAGTACACTAGCAGGGTTTTCGGTCAGTTGACCACAGGGATAATGGTTTTCATTGTTTCTGTCTCTCTCTATCTTAGTTTTGTTTTTTATAGTCTTTATTTATAATATAAATACAGCAGGAATAGAAATGTACAGCAGAATCATAGAGAATATAAGCATTCACATTAGGGGAGATACAGATTTCTTATGAAACATTATACTCAATCTCAAGTAGTTATGTTCAAAATTTCTTCTTCAGGAAATAAATGAGGCATCCAGTGGAGAGATGTAAAACACCCAGGGCCTCCAATATAACTCAAATTGGTGTAACCGATTCCTCCTATGTACAGTCAATATTTCTAAATAATAAGTCTCTATCATGATAGAATGTCAGTTCTGCAAGGTAGGAAGTATGGCGTCCGCCTCAATCGAGTTATCGCCATTTTTTGCCGCAGCTAAATACAAGTACAACATACTCCTTTTCAGTGGGATTTGACCGTCTTCCCCAATATATAAAAGAATCATTTGATTCGTTAAAACAAAAGCTGGATCTATTAAAGATTGAAGGCTCTTGGGGATATCCTTCCGATACTGATCAACGCCTGGGCACATACAGACAAAATGATAAATGTTAGCCTTGGTTTGTCCACACTCTCTCCAATACCTTCCATAGCTTTCTGGAAGCAATCTGGTCAGTTTATCTGGGGATATAAAAAACTGTATGTGGCATTTCCAAATGTATTCAAGCCAGTATGGGGCATGTAAGACCTTCATTGAAAGTTTTATTGGTTCTAACCACTTCCCATATGGAATTGGAGTATTTAACTCCGTGTTCCATCTAGCCAAAACACTCTCAGTAGTCTCCCTCCAATGTTCTCATAAAGTTGACCAATTAAGTGTATTTGAACCTGTCCTTCAATAGCCCCAATAATCAAAGTCATAAGGGCCGGCTTCGGGGTAAGGAGAGTTCCCTGAGTAGAGCTCTGGCCCATCAAATAAGAACGGGCCTGCAAATATCTAAAGTGATGTGTAGAAGAAAGGCCAAACCTAGATTGCAATGTTGTGAAGAGCATTACCCCATGCTCATCCAAAAAATTAATAAATCATAGATAGATCCATCCTATGCCATTCCTCATATGCATAATCTAAATGAGGGGCAATAAACTGTTTTTCCTTAGCTATTAATTTAAAATAATAAAAGACCTCTGCCCATTCCTGACATGACCTCACCTCATACCATATTTTTAAAGTATTCTGAGTTCCCCAAGAGAAATCCCTAAGATGTGGTCTGGGGTCCAAGGGGAAAAACAACACTGAAAGGACATCATATAAGTCGTTCAGCATAAATTCTCTATGCTTCCATAATGGCATTTCATGTGAATTAAGCCATATCATAACAGTCTTGCATGTGACAGCCCTATGGTATTCTTTTAAATTAGGGAGATTCAACCCGCTCTGGGCGATGGGTAATTGTAACAATGGCCACCTGACCCTTGGGTGCTTCCCCACCCACAGGAACCTAGATAGTATTCTATCCCAAGATTGGAAGTAGAATTTTGTAGGGGTTAAAGGTAAAGTTTGAAAAAATATAAAGTCTTGGGGAAAATAGTCATTCTAATGGCTTGTGCACATTGGTAACATGATAAAAACAGGTATGTCCACTTCCCAAGTAGCTGTTCGATACCTATCATCAAAGGTTCTAAATTAAGGAGCTCCAGAAGCCCCAGGTCTCCAGGAATAGTAACCCCTAGATAATTAATTTTATTATTTCACCACCTAGCTGGTAGTTGTGTTTTCAGTCCCTGTGATGGGATAAAATTTAGTGCCAATATTTCCATTTTTTAAATATTAATTTGATATCCGGCAATCTCTGAGAATCTCTCTATTACCTTTAAGGTAGCCGGCATTGAGATTTCTGGGTCCAACAGGGTTAACAAAATATCATCTGCATTCAAAGAAAGAGCAAAGTCTCTTCCTCCCATAGGTACCTCATGAATATCGATGTTCTGTCTTATTGTCTCCTCAAGTGGCTCTATATATAGGGAAAATAAAAGGGGTGATAATGGACAGCCCTGCCTCGTCCCCACCACAGAGGGATCCTGGTCGAGAACTGCCCGTTCAGCTTGATATAGGCCTTTGGTGCAGCATACACCCTCTGCAATAAGGAAACAAATTCCTCTGGAAACCCAAACCTAGAGAGGGTCTTCCAGAGAAAGCACCAACTAACCCGGTCAAATGCCTTGTCAGCATCTAGGCTGACAAAGACGGCCGGGATTTGTCTCTGATTAACATAATCAAGTAAAACCTGCTGCAAAGCCCAGAGCAAGAAGGCTAGGGCTAAGAAACCAAGCTGGTTGAGCAAGGAGGTCATGGAAAAGGTAAGGAGGAAAAGAGCTGCCTTTAGGAAGTACAAGAAAACAGGGAGGGGGGAGGACAGAGAGGAGTACTTAACAGAATCGAAGGAGGTGACAAGGGCAGTAAGGGGAGCCAAAGCATCTACGGAACTCAGGCTGGCACAAGGCATTAAGAAGGGAAGAAGGACTTCTTTAAGTACATCAGGGAGAAAAGGAGCTGTAAGGACCACATAGTAAGGATTAGGAAGGAGGGGGGTTGGGTGGAAGCAAGATGCGATAGCTGGAAGCACTAAATGAGTACTTCAGTATTTACTAAAGAGAAGAGGGGTGACACCCAAAGTGGGAGAAATGGCAGACACGGGGGAAGGGGTGACAGATGGGGAAATCATGGAGGGCAGAGTTCGAGAGGGTTTGAAGGCACTGAGGGTGGACAGGCGCCAGGCCCAGATGGCATCCACCCAGGGTACTGGAAGGAGCTGGCAGAGGTCCTTGCAGGACATTTGGCGAGACCTATTTAATGCCTCACTACATTCGGGGTGTGTACCTCAGGACTGGAGGATGGCTCATGTGGTGCCCCTCCACAAGAGTGGCCCCAAGGATGAACCGGGAAACTACAGACCAGTGATCCTCACATCCATCGTGCATAAGCTAATGGAGACTATCCTGAAGGAGAGGCTGGTGGCCCTCCTAGAGGCCAAAGGACTACAGGACAGCAGACAGCATGGGTTCATACGTGGCAGATCCTGCCAAACCAACCTGGTCGAGTTCTATGACTGGGTAACTAGGCAACTGGACAGGGGCCATGCAGTGGATGTCCTGTATCTGGACTTCAGTAAGGCATTCGACTCGGTGCCACATGGAAGGCTGGGAAGGAAGTTAGTAGGCACAGGGGTGGGTGCAAAGCTGGTGAGATGGGTAGGAAACTGGCTGCAGGGAAGGCAACAGAGGGTGGTGGTGGGTGGGGAGCTCTCACACCCAAGGGCAGTGACGAGCGGTGTCCCACAGGGCTCGGTGTTGGGACCAGTGTTGTTTGGGATATTCATTGCAGACATATCATGGGACATCAAGAGCAAGATCAATCTATTTGCTGATGATACCAAGGTTGGCGTGGTGATGGATGACCTAGGGGGATGGCAGGGGTTGCAGGATGATCTGGCAAAGCTTGAAACCTGGTCAGACACCTGGCAACTGGGCTTTAATGCCAAAAAGTGCAAGGTGTTGCATTTTGGGATGAAGAACCAAGGAGGACTTACCAGCTAGGGGGAGTGCAGCTAGCCCAGACAGAGGAGGAGAAGGATCTGGGTGTGCTCATTACAGGGTCAATGAACAACTCGGCACAGTGTAGGAAGGCAGCTGCAAAGGCCAACAAAATTCTGGGTTGTATTGCAAGGGGTATATCCTCGAGGAGGGAGCAGGTGATTCTGCCACTGTATAGGTCATTAGTTAGACCACACCTGGAGTACTGCATGCAGTACTAGCGTCCGTATCTGAAGAGGGACATTAAGTTACTGGAGGGGGTGCAGCGCAGGGCAACAAAGATGATCAAGGGGCTGGGGGACTTATCATACGAGAGGAGGTTAAAGGAGTTGAACATGTACTCACTGGAGGAGAGGAGAGACAGGGGTGACATGATTGAAACCTTTAAATACATGAAAGGAATAAACAAGACAGGTACAGAGGGGCTGTTCAAAGTAAGGAGGAGGGCCACCAGGCCATGATATGAGACTGGAGCGAGGAAGGTTCAGGAGGGAGATGAGGAGACACTTTTTTACAGAGAGGGTGGTGGCTGGGTGGAATGCGTTACCTGCAGAAGTGGTTTGCAGTAGAACAGTGGACTGCTTCAAATGAGGATGGGACAGGGCAGGGGGGAGGGTTAATGAAGGGGAAGGGTGGAAGGAAGGGGCAGCTGCAGAATAAGGGGTGCTAGCTGTACATTCGAGCAGACTTGATAGACCTCTAGGCCTTTATCTGCTGGCAAATTTCGTATGTTCGTATGTTCGTAAATGTACAGTCCTCTGTGTATTATCAGCTGCCTGTCTAGACTGGACAAATCCTGATTGATCAGG
Organism: Neoceratodus forsteri; assembly: GCA_016271365.2. Taxonomy (NCBI): domain Eukaryota; kingdom Metazoa; phylum Chordata; order Ceratodontiformes; family Ceratodontidae; genus Neoceratodus; species Neoceratodus forsteri. The sequence continues at coordinate 708,691,950 of CM057455.1, forward strand.
GTCAACTAGATCAGGGATCATATTTTCTAACCTGTGGGCCCATATAGCCATAAACAGCTTATCCATATTTAATATAGATACTGGCCTATATGATGTAACCATGTCTTGGGGCTTGCCAGGTTTCAGTATAGGTGCAGTATTTGTATAATCCCATGAGGAAGGGGGAATTCCACCTTCTTGTATCTCTTGAAATGTCTTTATCATCATCTGAGCTAGCTGTTTGTAAAAGGTTTTGTACCACCCCGCTGCCAATCCATCTGGGTCAGGAGTTTTTTGGATTTTGCTATCTGTTACCATTCTTTTAATTTCTTCTACTCTAATTGGGGACTTCAGACTCTCCACCTTCTCCTCAGTCAGACAGGGAAGCACCATGGACCGTAAAAAGTCTTCTACTTTAAAGGGATCTGGGGCCTCTGGAGCGACATATAGTTGAGTGTAATATTTCTTAAAACAATTCATAATCTGTTCTGTATGGGTGACTTAGGTATTGGAAACTGAGTCTACCAAGTGTGATATATATGTGGCCGTCTTCTGTCCCCTCAGTCGCCTAGCTAGATTTCTAGCATCCATAGGGCCTCCCTCATACTTGTATGATTTTAAATAAAACAATGCCTGTATTGTTTTCTCATCAAGCAGCTTTTGCAAACCTGCTTTCATTTGGTTAATCTGTGACCGAATGTCTTCAGTTACTGGGGTTCGGGCCTGCAATTCATCTAATTCACCATGGAGTTTGGCATATTGCTGTTCCCACTTTTTTTTCTTGGCTGCCGCATAGGCAATTACCTCTCCTCTGATCACCGCCTTGACCGTATCCCACAAAACAGCTGCCGAAACCTCTAACCCTGAATTATCTTCTATCACCTGGGTGATTTTGGCAGTAAAAGCCTCTCTAAAGATCCTCCCTTTTAAAAAAGAAGGGTTGAGGTGCCACCCAGTGATTTTCTTAGGTATTTTAAAATCTAATTTTAGGAATAAAGGGGAGTGATCTGAAAGGAATCTGGGCCCAATAGTTAAATCATGCAAATAATCTGCATATTCCTTCAAGATAAAGAAGTAATTCAATCTGGATTGAGAATTATATTGGGGAAAATGAAATGTGTATCCCCTTGAATAGGGATAAAATTGTCTCCAGACATCCATCAGGCCCAGGGCCTCCAAATTGGAGCGGCAACATTTTTGTGCCATCGAAGTTCTGTGTTTGTGAGGGGAGGAAGAATCCAAGTGGGGATTCAATGTAAGATTCAGATTGCCTCCCATAATCAAACAGCCCTGTATATTGTAAGTCAGCTTGTTAAAAAATCTTTTTACTGCTGCCGCAGATATCATTGGGGGGAAATACACATTAACCAAAGTAACCAGTTTCCCAAATAGGGTCCCAGTTAACATGACATATCATCCCTGAGAATCAATATGCTGTGAGGACAGGTGAAAAGGAGAGGTCTGGGGAATCATAATTGCCACTCCCCGGCGTTTCCCATTTGGGAAAGACAAGGCATAAATCTGAAATTGACCCTCCCTTGTTAATTTTTAGTGTTCCTTGTCATTCAAATGGGTTTCTTGTAAATATATAAAATCATTCAGGTGTTTTCTTAGGTATTGACAAAGTCTAGCTCTTTCAACTGGATTATTCAATCCATTTATAATAAGGGACAAAGCCCAAATTATTTGGGTCAGCATTATGAGTAATTAATAAGTAGCAGTCTCTCCAATGCACCCCATCCAACCAGCACATCCCAGTCATATAGAAAAATCACCTTCTTACTTACTGATTTCCTAATATTTTGCATTATTTCCCAAATCTTTATAGTATATCCCACCAGTTCTCTATAGTACCCCCTTCCCCCAGATAAACACATCTCCACTTTTCTCCCTTTACATTGTCTACTGTACCTTCCTGCTGATACTGAATTTCAAATTGGTAAACAAAATCAACCATTTTGTTATTATAACTATATAACTTGCACAACCAAAATTGTAGTAATTGTAAAGCAAACTGTATTAAATGTGTAACGAGGGTAAACCTACCCTTTATATACAAATTGTTTACATCAACTATGACTTCCAAGGCTGAGGAGTATACAAGAATGCTCCCTGTTCGAACCTCCTGAGAATTTGGAGGAACCAGAGGAAATCCGAGTGCATCAAGCTCTCAGGCCTCCAGAGGGTATTTATTCCCTGTAATGTTAGAAATAAAAAATGAAAAGAAATACAAAAGAATTAGTCCTTCTTTTGCTAACATGAACCCGTTAGCCAAGAGGCAGCGCATACTCCCCCTCGCTATCTTACAAATGCTAAATATCTGCCAATAATATAACTCCTCCACAGATTAAACCTGAAACTATCAGCCTTGTGTCTTTCTCACCCCTGTCTTAAATAAATGCATATAAGTAAAGAGACAGGCCTAAATTCCCCTTCACCCATGCCCGTTAGACTATAAGCATTTAAACATTGAAAACAACTGCAAGTCTTTGTCAGAAACTTAAATGTTGAAGAGGAGATCCCCTATTCGGCCTTGTCCGACCCAAGGCCCACAAGGATTTAACATATTAATTTATCTCTTCGGGATACAGTCGGGTCCTGCCATGCCCAGGCCGGCGGAAAGCCACAAGTCGGTTCTTCAAACTTTCTGGTCTCTGGTCTCCTCCTTTCTGGCCTTTTCCGTGTTCCATCACTGTTTGCCATCTCGGTAGCTTTGGGGATGAGGGGGGCCTCGTCTCGACTCTCTTCTGAACCTGGATCCCCAACTTAGATAACTCCTCCCTGGCCTCCTCTGCTGAATTAAATTCCTTTTTCCCGGAAGGCAGCTGCACCATTCAACGAGCCTGGGTATGGCGTAGTGAACTTAATATTAATCTCTTTTAATGCTGGAAGTATGTCCACATAGGCCCTTCTGTTCCTCATAGTTTGAGGGGCATAGTCATTGTCCATATAAATTCGTGTTTGACCATAAAAGATTTTCCCCTTTCACCAAGCCGTGGTCAAAACTTGTTCTTTTATCACATAGCTGAGGAAGCGCATTATTATGGACCTTGGTCTGGCCCTTGGATCAGTGGGGCACGGACTCAGCACCCTGTGCACTCGTTCCAACACTAGGGGTATATCAGAAGATAACTCCAGTGCTGTTTTTAACACTGTTATAATAAAGTCAGCTAGGTCTTGGCCCTCTGAACCCTCCGGGATGCAGTAAACATGCAAAATCTTGCGATGAGCTCTATTTTTGGCATCTTCTTGAGTGTAGGGAGACATATTGATCCTGCAATTCTTGGATGGATTCCTCTATATCATCAACTCTGTTTTTCACCACAGTGATCTGCCTCTCTGTTGCATCCATTCGTTGTTCTACAACAGCCACATCCTTGTGCAGCTCAGCATATATACTGTATCTGTTATTTCGGCCCTAAAGGAGATTAACTCTCTGTAAATTGTGTTTAGTTTCACCCATTTGTTTTTAACTTTACTACGGGCTGAAACTGACTGTTCAGATTGGTCGGTCATTGCAACCGAATGCTACGAATCCATGGGCTCTGGGGCTGACATCCTGACCATCTCGACTAAAGTTCCAGTCCTCTGTGGATATTATTTTCTCTGGATCTACTTGTCTCTGAGGTATGTCCTGCACTTTTTAAGTAGATTTAAAACTCTTCCATAACTAGGCTTTGTTGATGCAGGAGAAATAGCGGAGAGGAGCCGTGGAGCTCGGAGTTAGGCTGCTATCTTAGCCACAGGCTCAACTGGAAGTCCCCCAGCTTAGGTTTTTTGATCTACCTTCCATTACCTTGTCCACAATCCTATAACTCATTATGGAAGCCAAGAGGATGAGGCTGGAGCAGGACTTTCAGGCCCCGACTGGTCCCAGCTCACAGCAGTCTGAGTGTCCCGCTAGGGCCTTCATCGAAGCTTTTCAGCAGATGAAGGAACTTGGAGGACCCAATTGGTGGGAAGCTGCGGCCAAGCTGGACCTGATGCTGCAGGCTAGTGGTCCGGTATACAGGCAGAAGCAGGACCTGGTACTAGCAGTGGAAACCCAGCTGGCCTACAAGAGGTGGTGTCTGTTAGGTGTCCTGCGAGACAGAGACAGCCATCTACATGCCTTTTGGAATCAGTAGCCCAATTGCCTAATGGGGGGAAAGGGGATTAGGTAAAGGGACATCTCCTGTGAAGCATCAAACAAGAGCCCCAAGGGTCAGAGGTCAACGGAGAACTGCAGAACGTCCAGGTGGAACCGGAGCCATGTCGGGCAGAACACCTCAGATGCCTGGTAGACAAGGGGAACTGAGGCTCATCATGCATGATGGACAGAAGCCCGCTGCTGAGTCTCGGGATTTGCTGTCAGAGGACTCGTTATCCACCTCAGAAGTGGAAGAGCTGTCAGAGGGGGAGGAATACCAAGAGGAGGATAATACCTCCCTCATAGAGGCTTAATCCCCCCCCATGTTGCAAACATGGCGGTCCATTGCCAAAAGAGAGGGATTAGCCCCAGAACCTGTACAAGAAATTAGTGCAGGGTCACGAGCCAGGCTCCAAAGGGTTGGTAGGGATGAAGGGAAGGGGGAGATTTGCTCTCACACACACCTTACAGTTGATCCCACAGGCACCATCATCCAGCCAGCTGAGCCCATTGTTATAAGTATGGAGGCAGTATGGCGCAGTGGGTTAAGGCTCCAAGCTGCAAATCTGGAGACCTGGGTTTGAATCCCACAGCCCCCTAGGTGCATACTGTGTGACCCTGAGCAAGTCACTTAACTTCCTCATGCTCCCAGGTTGCACCTGCAAACAAGCTTTCAGTTTAGTGAGTCTCACCTGGTAAAATAATTGGTAAAATAAGTGACTGGGATTTTGAGCACTGGCGGCCTGGTAGTCCAGGGCCCTGCATGAGGAGCAGTGAGGACCATCATGGGGTGGGGTGGCACACACACACAATTCTGAGTCCGGGTGGGAGATTGGGTCTCAGGTCCCCACATGGGGCCCTGAACAGACACACCCATGAACGCCGGGCCCGGCCACCAGCACGAGTCACAGCTGGGGTCAACCCATCTCAGAAGCTAGTTTACACACACACACATCCATGGTCATCCTTTCCAATGGGGGCCATCGTGGATGCAGTGCCCCCCCTTTCTGGCCTGCATTCCCTTGTGGATTGGGCAGCCCAACAGGTCAAAATCCCTGGGGTTGGTGGGGCACTCCTTCCTCACAACAGATGGGGCCCAGCATCCCATTTTCACAGAGGCTGGGCCAGTCGCAGGGAATGGGCGTGTTCCTGGAACCACAGTCTATAGCTCTTCCACCTGCACCCCCCTTCCACAGAAACTATGCTCCTGGCTGGTTCAAGGGGGATTCCAAGGTATAGCACAGTAGCGGGGGATGCAGCAACTTGGGTCTGGACCAGAGGGGATCCCCTTGGCAACACCCCTGGGAGACCCTGGGTATCTGGGGTTTGCAACATGGGGAGTAGGCAGGGGACCCTCGCTCTGACCAGGCTGGTGGATCCCAGGGCAATAGCTTCTGACCAGGTGATGGGGACAGCTGTTCCAGCAGGGGCCTTGGGCAACAAGCCAGCAGTGCAGCCCGGGGGCGCAACAACATCGACACCCACGGTCACAATGCTCATTGACAATAAATGGGCATATGCAGGGCTAGAGTATCCATTGTGAGATCATCTATCCGATAACGTTAGAGAGAAAATTTGGAGGAGAGAATACATCAACATGTTTTCCATTTTACACAGGGAACTCCCAGAGGAAAAGAGTGAAAAAAGGTATAAAAGAACGGCTGTGGAGACCTAGGGTCCTTTTCATGTTTGAAAATTGAACAGCGGCTTTTGACATCTTTATGTTGGCATATGGGATGAAGTATCAAGACAAGCTGCTACCCTTACTGAAGTACAGGGATACGATTAAGTTTGCCCATTTGTCCTTTGATGGGTATGCGTGGCTCTAATATGATGAGCAGTTTCGTTTGAAATTGGCTCGACAACCCATCCTAAAATGGGAGAATATGCACCTCGACTTGTGGGCCAGGTACATGAGCGGGGCAGACATAATTCAGTCACATACACTGAAACTGGTCATGTGGCTGCCTGTGCAAGTTCTGGTGACAAAAAAGAGTTCAAGAAATGGGACAAGACAACATGTTATGATTATAATAAAGGGAAGTGCTTTCGGAGCCACTGTAAATTCCAGTATGCCTGTAAAAAGTGGTGGGAGTCACTAGGTCACAGATTGTAAAATAGCCATGTCTGGCACCACAGGGTCATCCCATAATACCAGTAAGTCAAAGTCCAGTGCTGGCTGAACTGGTCAACACTCCGGTCGACTTGCAGCAGATGTTGACATGGCTCTCCCAGTACCCCGACCAACAACACAGAAACATAGAAACAGAATTTGATGGCAGATAAGGACAGATTGGCCCAGCTAGTCTGCCCATTTCTCTACCTAATGGATAAGCTGCAGATCCTAGTTAACCAACAGCTTGCTTCCTTCTACCCCCCATTAGACTTGCCTTATGTCTGTCCTATGCATTCTTGAATTCCCCCACTGTTTTTGACTCCACAACCTCCTCAGGAAGGCCATTCCATGCATCCACAACCCTCTCCATGAAAAAACAAGCAACAGAATTTTTGCGTGAGGGTTTTAGTATGGGTTTCGAAATCCCCTACAGGGGCCCTCAGATCACTACTTCAGCCCATATCCTCAAGTCTGTGATTGCCCAGCCTAAGCTGTTGGCACTCTAGATAAAGAAAGAGGTGAAAGTGGGATGGGTAGCTGGCCCTTTTGGGCAACCACCTTTCCCAACACTGCAGGTGTCCCCACTAGGTCTTGTTCCTAAAAGGCCCCTGGGGAATACTGCCTGATCCACCTCCTTTCTTACCTGAAAGGAGGGTCAGTAAATGATCACATTACACCAGAGGACTCATTGGTAAACCATGCATCCCTTTATGTGGTGGTTGACCTAGTGCGTGGTTTGGGCCCCAGCACTTTGATGGCCAAGAGTGACATTAAGCCAGCTTTTTGCCTTCTCCTGGTGCGACCAAGGGACTACAAGCTCCTGGGCTTTACTTTCCATGGGCAATGGTATTATGACATGGCAATGCACATGGGCTGTTTGATTAGCTGTTCTGATTCTGAGGCATTCTCTACATTTCTGGAATGGGTAACCATGTTGTTTACAGGTAACACCACAGTCATTCATTATCTAGATGATTTTCTATTCACAGGTCCCAAAGATTCTGGTAAGTGTAAGGATACTCTAGATGGTTTTCAGACCTTGATGGGCAAATTTGGGATACTGCTGGCCCTAGAAAAAACAGAGGGTCCTACCACATGCATATCCTTTTTGGGTATTCAGCTGGATTCGACAGCCATGGTGTCACGGTTACCTTTGCATAAGTTAAAAAACCTGCAAAGCCTGTTGGGTGAGGTTATTGGGGCTCAGAAGGCCACCCTCCTGCAACTCCAGTCCCTGTTAGATCACCTCAATTTTGCATGCAGGGTGGTGCGCCCATGGGCACCCATTCCTCAGAAGACTGGCAGCGGCAATGGCTGGACCCACTAAGCCATACCACCATATATGGGTGCCAAGGGGCCTCAAGGATGACTTGTAGGTGTGGGAAATCTTTTTATGAGATTTTAATGGCATAAGCATGTGGCAGGACAAGACCCACTGGCATCAGGGTTTGGACATGGTGACCAATGCTTCTGGGGTTTGGGTTTTGGAGCCTACTTTCAGGGGTCATGGTTTATGAGCAGGTAGCTTCATGAGTGGTGTGAGCAGGGGTTTACAAAAACATCATGCTACCGGAGCTGTTCCCAATTATGGTAGCAGTGCAGGTGTGGGGACACAGGCTGAGGAACCAGTCAGTGCTATTTTTCTCGGACAACAAAGCAGCGGTGGATATCGTCAATTCACAATCTTCCAAGTCTGAGAATGTGATGAGGGTGCTGTGAGTGTTTGTGTTATGCTGTCTGTCTCTGAACATCACATTCCGGGCGAGACATGTACCTGGCAAAACAAATGTGATCACTGATGCCTTGCCTCTATTGCAATTCGGCTGCTTTAGACAGTTGGCACCACACGCAGACGCATCCCCAACACTGATTCCAGACACACTCTGGCAGCTTGGGAGGCAGGACGGCTATGACTGGTTCAGCTCGCTGTTTCCCCCTTGACCTGGAAGAAGTACTCAGGTAGTTTTACAGCATTTGCCAGTTTCTGTCGGCAACAGGTTAGCGAGCTCCTACATGAGACCCAACAGTAAGTTCAAGATTATGTGCTCTACCTTATACAGTTACACAGGGCCCCCATCGGCTATCCGGCACATTTGTCTGGTATAGCATTTATTTGGCAGACATTGGATCATCCTGACCCAACCAACATTTTAACAACCCGCAAGATGTTGGAAGGGTGGACCAGATCCAGGGGGAAGAGGCGGGACTTCAGGAAGCCGATCAGCCTGGTCAAGCTCTCCAACTTACTGGCAGCCTTAGGGGCCATCTGCAGCACGTGCTACGAGGCCCAGTTGTTTAGGGCCCTCTATTTATATGCCTTTTTCAGTGCATTCAGGATTTTGGAGCTGGTGCCTGAACCGGTAGCACCGGGAACGGGGGCTAACTTGTAACCTGAGGATGTCTCTAGTATGCCCAACAGGGTGTGCCTCCTACTCAGGAGATCCAAAACAAATTAATGTGGCCCCCCCCCAACAACTATCACATTACATCATGCTGGGGCTGGGGAGTTCTGCCCATGGGTCTTACTTCAGGTCTATGTGGCAGATAGACCTAAAGGGAAGGGTCATTTATTTGTGCATGGGAATGACAGCCTGGTTTACACCAAACACCAGTTTACTGCAATCCTGCATAAGGGTTTGTGGTTCACAGTAAGGACCCCAAGGAATTCAGCACTCATTCTTTCAGAATTGGGACAGCCATGGAGGCCTCAAGGTTGGGCTTCAGGGAGGCACAGGTCAGAAGAATCATCAGGTGGTCATCCATGCCTTTTAAAGGGTATATCAGGCCCCAGCAGTGTGCATAGACTACCAAAAAAAAACCAAAAAAAAAAAAAACCTGAGTTTCATAGAGGAATGTAGTAATGGTTACCCATACTGAATCTTTTTGGTTTTTTTGTTATAGCTGAGCGAGGAGCGAGACCAGAGATATGGGTCATCGGCCATTCATATGTCTGGGAGGCACACAGTAGAGCTTCAACCCACCTGTATGGTATACAGCTCAGGGTCCCTAAGGAACAGAAAAGGGGGTATGCAATGGGGGCAGCTGATGATAATTGCTGTGCAGACTGTGGCTGGAAAGTCAGCCGCCGCTGGCATTAGTATTGCATTTGAGGAGTAATGATCTGGTAGGACTGGGGGCCCCAAGACTCATCACAAATATCAAGTGGGGGTCTGACCCAGCTTCAAGCTCTGCTCCCATCAACCAGGTTGGCCTGGTCAAGGATTATATCCCAGCAGCAGTGGAGAGGTGCCTATAGCCTCAAGGGTATCAAGAAAGCCAGGAGGGAGGTTAACCTGGAGGTGTTCCACTTTGCCGCCCCTGCGGAATTGCCATACTGTGTCACTACCTTATACCTAAGACATGTGATGCAATGTACAGCAGGGATGGGGTACACCTGTCTGGCACTGGGAATTACATTTTTAATGCCACTGTCCAAGATTTCTGTGATGCAGTAATAAAGTAGGTTAGACCCCTGGGGCATTAGTGGGAAAACATGTGACCACATTGGAGTGGTGTAAATTCATGGCTGGATGGGTTAAATTAAGCTGTCGTTGCATTGGGTGATACAGGGCGCGGTGATGTGACCCTGGGGCAGGAACGCTACAAAGGGAAAGGGTCCCCCAAAACACTGAATGGCATGACAGGGGCACATGACTTATGAATGGGGAGGGTGGCCCTGGGCGGGCACCAACCTGTTCAAAGGTCATGGTGATTCCCCGAGAATGCAGTTGGGGGTGGGGAACTGTCTGAGGGAGAGGCATGGCCCTGGGCAGGTCTGCCCAACTTGAGGGCCATAGTTCCCCCACTTGAAGCACCATGCCTGATGAACTTGTTGCCCCAGGGGACTTTTGCATTTGCATCTGTAACTGTTTGACAATTTTATGTAGATTGTATATATATATATATATATATATATATATATATATATATATATATAGATAGAGAGATAGATAGATAGATACAGTATATATATATTTCAGAAATGTTTTAATGTAAATCAACAATTTGCTTTAAGCAAAGCTATGGCCTTTTCTGCCCAAAAAAATAAAACCTGGTGTGTCCATTTATTGTGGGTCCGATTGGGCAATGTGTTCTTGAGGCAATTTCAAGTCCGAACACCACCCAAATCTGTACACCTCTGTTGGACCTCAAGCAAGTCATATGACCTCTCTGTACTTCGGTACACTCAGCTCTGAAATTAGAAGACTCTCCATACTATTGCAATTTAAAAAGATTATAAATTATAAAATCAAAATTCAAAAGAAATACAGCTACTCTCATCAGATTTCTCAGTAAATATATTTTTGGGTACAGCTCACATACACCAAGTATACACTTGATTTATATAATGAGGGCTAAATGTACTGAAAATGTTTTTCAATATACTGTACTGTACTACTGTTACTGTTTTTTAATATGCAACTACTTATGTATTTAAGTTGAACTTGTATATGTTTTGTTCTCTTCTCGTGGGACACCACTGTGAATACATTATGCTAAACCGGCTATGCAACATCAAAACATTAAACGAGTACTCTAGCTTTGACAACACTGTCTAATTTGAATTCCTTCTGAAAGATCATTCTTTTTGGAGCCCGTTATGATGCTGTGCCATATGCATACACCTGTGGCATCTTAGGTGACAATACGCAATACTTGGACATGCACAAGTAATGGCTGTTACAGCAGCTATGATATTTACTCATTTACTGTTGCTCAGTTGTGGGTCAGAGGCTTGGGTATGCCAAGGAATGCAGTTAGCCTTATAAACCTCCAAAGGTTTATGTACTGTATCTTGAAGCTCAGGCTCCGGAACACTTCAAAACAAACATTTTACTTCACTTTTTTACAGGTACATTTATTGTATATTGTGTGTGGTTGAGTACTGTATGAGAAAGATATTGCTTATAAAAAGAAAACTATAATACTGTGATACTTTACATACATTTTAAACTGCTGGCCAGATTTGCATGACAGGAAACTTGTTAAGATTTTATTGTCCCCAGAACCTCATTAAGAAAATACACAGACAAGTATGTGAGGGTGCTCAATTTGGCAATCAATTTACTTATTATTTTCTCTTTTGTTCACATTATGCTTACATTCATTGTTGCACATAGTTCTCTAAGTAACCTTTTTTACAACATCCTTCATTCCATCTCCCTTTTATCACATAATCACTTTGTCCATTTTATTGTCCATTTTCTCCTTATTATTTCTTCTATTTCATGTCCTCTTCTCCCTCTCAGATGTACATCATGGGGGGCCATCTTCTCTCATCCTCCTCCTCCTCCATTCAAAGGGGGGTACTAGCTAATGCTCAGACCCCTACTTCCTGCTGATTTTCTTATCTCCTATTTTCCTATCTCCTATTATCTTTGTCCCCCCTCCTCTTCTCTTTCCTCTCCTATTTTTACATTAGTCAACCTCCTCCTTGCACTGGATGGTGGACTTTTCCCACAAATCAAAAGTGGAGGGGGAGGGGGCTGCTCAGACTAACATCCTTTGCACCCAGGCTTCTAGCATGTTAGTAATCTCCTCATTAAACTGTACCAACCCTAGACTGGAGAGGTGTACTCGATCGCACCTGTAGTACTCATCCCTTTCTTCCACTACCCCCACGCACCACCATACCACTAATGCTCTTGAACAGCCTTCCTTCCCTGGCATTCATACAATTTCTAGTCCTGTCCAAGGCCTTGTGGTTGTCTGCCTGCCTCCACATTCTTCATGGGACAATGTCTGACCATACTAGGGTCACCTCTGGTCACCACGCCTTAATTTTTTCAATGTCCCATTTTATCTGATAAAAGATGTCCAACCAAGGCCTGGTCCCCATGCTGTTGCCTCCCAAGGGGATCATTATTAAATCTGGGCGTCTGTGTCTCCTTTTAGCTCCCTGAGTGCTGGAAGTAGCTGTGCTCTTTTCATGCCTCTTATGTCTTTTCAGGTCAACTTGATGTTGCTGAGATCCTGATACAGATACTTCCCCCTCTGGGCCTCCTGAATGCCCACTTTTCTGCACAATGGATGAAGGAGTGGCCGCATATCCAAACTTCCAACCTCCGTGTCCTTCCTGCTGAAAACCATAAACAGATACAAATTACTGTCTTTTTTTTCAGCTTGTTCCCCCCGCTCTTCTTAAACCATCTCCCCTCCCGCACACCCCATGCCATCTTGTTTGTTTCTTTTTAGATAACTTACCCAACCTGCTACTGGGAAGAAATAAAAACATCATTAGTACTTGGGCAAGGTGTTGTGAACATATCTTTTATAGCAATTAGAAGACCACATCCCTCTCTCTTAGATATCTCCTGATGTGTTTCCCAAGGCTGCCATCTCGCAGGCTGCCCCAATCCAGAATGATTGGGAGGAGTACACCATTGGGTATTCTCTCAGGAAGACCAAACCCTTCTTTAATACTGCCATGACCTGTGACCCCTTCACTGGGGCCCCATCTCCGTGCAAAAATATTAATGGGTTCACATCCCGTGGGGGCCCTGCCAGGTATGCATGCAGTGCCCCCACTGGACAGATGGAAGCATTTTTGTCATGTCGCAGCACAACTCTGGACAACTTGAAAGCCTGGTCTGTTTTGGACCACTGTACCTGTACTGAAATCCCATCACCGGTCCATGCCATGTCTTCCCAGTGCAGCCCCATATTATGGTCTGCCCTACCATGCTGATGCAGAAAGCCCTGTTATACATGGCAGTGAAGACCGCTTTAAACAAAACTGCTTCACTACTACAGCTGCAAACCTGGTGCAGCACCCCCCTAGTCATTCCAACAGTTCTTCTGTCACTGGCTTCCTCTTGTCCTTGGCCTTCCCGGCCCCCCACTGCATACCCTGCATCATGCTCCTAATGAGGTTAGTCTTCGTGGGTTGCTCCCACCCCTACAAAATATACAACTGGCTTATCACAGCCAAGTGCACCCCCAGAGTCGCATGTGCCAGATTGTTCCTCCACCCAGTCACTATGAATTGAGCTACCTGATCCCCTATTACAACCTCACTTACCTGGCAGACAGTCTGTGCTCGGAATGCCTTGAAGGCCCTCCATGAGGGTTTGTATACTGTTAGGGTCCTGGGAGACCAGGAGTTGCAATACAACTGTTCAACTCCCCCGATCCAATCCTCCAGATGTAATCCGGAATTGACGTCTGCCTGAGCTCCACTCCTGGGGCAATAGCATGGAACTTGCCCATCAGCAGGTGGGAGAGGCAGTCAGCTGTCACTTTGTCCACACCATCTATGTGTCTAGCCCTAAATGACATATTCATTGTTAAGCCCTTCAGCACCAATCATCTTAAGACCTGCATGATCCTCATGAACATCGCCCCCCCTGCTGTTCAAAATGTCCACAACTGCTCTATTGTCACTTCAGAAAGTGACCTTCTGGTTCTTCAGCATCTCTCACTAGACTTCCATGGTCACCCAAATTGGGAATCTCTCCAAGAACATAATATCCTTCATCAAGCTGGCCTGGGTCCAGTCGTTGGGCCATGCCAAGGCAAACCACTTCCTTTTAAAGTATGTGCCCATGCCTATGCCCCCAGCCACGTCAGTGTTTAGTTGTAGGTCCATGTTAAATACACATTGGTCCAGACAGACAGTCTTGCCATTGTAGTGGCTTAATAAAGTCTCCCAAACGTCTAAGTCCTCCCTGGTCCCTTTGCTAATATCCACCCAGTGGTGTGGTCTTGATGCCCCATGTGTTGCCCTCACCAGGCACAGTGTAAACATGCAGCCCAGTGCTACTGCCCTACAGGCAAAGTTTAAGTGTCCCAAACGTTGCACTTGTTGTAGCTGTACCCTCCGCAGGACCTTAACCGCCCCCAGTAATGACTTTAGTTTTTTCACCTTAGCCTTGGGCAGTCTGAATAGTCCACCAACCATGTCCATTTCAATGCCTAAAAACTCAATGCTTTGGCTAGGCCCCTCCATTTTCTCTGGGGCCAGAGGCACACCTAGTTCCCAGCATGTGGCCTTGAAATCCCACAACATCCTCTCCGTCAGTTGCCACCCTTGTCTTATTAATAGAAAGTCATCCAGATAATGGACCACTGTCTGTTGCCTGTATTTCTCTTAAAAGGTCCATTGCAACTATGTGCTGAATGTCTCAAATATAGCACAGACAATGAAGCAGCTCATGGGCATGGCTTTGTCAAAATAGTAATCTTCCCCTACCTGGAAACCCAAGAGGTCCTAATCTTCTTGCCAGACCGGCAGCAAATGTAAGGCCACATCAATGTACGTTTTTGTCAGCCATGCCCCTTCAGTCACTCTAACCAATCTGACTGCTTCTTCTAGTATAGAGTACATCACCTGACTATCCTCCTCATTGATGTGATCATTAACTGAATCTCCGTCTGGGTAGGACAGGAGATGTATCACCCAAAACTCTCCCAGCCATTTCTTCGGAACCAACCCCAGAGGTGACAGCCTTAGTTTTAGCACTGGGGGTTGCTCAAATTGTCCCTCCACCGTGCCAGCTGCTATTTCTTTGGAAATGTTTTGTTCCAATAACTTTTATTTCCCCTTAACTAACCTCAAATTTCTCGCTTTAGTCTGTTTTCAGGCCCCATTAAAGTGCTGAAACCTTCCCAGAAACTTGTCAATAATGTTTCGGCTCCCTCCTTGTCCAGGTAAAACCTCAGCCACTTCTGCATCAACTCAACTTTTATGGGGGTGTGAGCCCGGCGAAAAGTCCTGACCACTCCGTTCTTAATTACCTTGCTGTCGGTCGTAGTAGGCCTGTATCTTCCTCCCCCTGCCCCCCTTCCCCATGCCCCCTTCCCCCACTGTTGGACTCTAAACCCCATATGGTAACCCCAAAAGGACTGATTTTATGAATTCTCCTGACCAGTGTGGTGTTTTTTCCAGTTATTCCTGCACCTGGTGGCTGGGTGGTTTCCCCCGCACCTGGAACAGGAATGTTGGAAGCAGCAGTTCAGCCATGAGCAAAATGCATGGTTGTATCCCCAACAGCATTTTGCAGCCACCCCCTCCTTTATTGTCCCCTTCTCCCTCATTACTAGTAGACCCCACGCAGATTTCTAACCATAGGTTGATCTGCTGGGTGTTCCACTTCATGTCTCCAAAATGTACCATTCTCTTTCTGAACCTTTCATCATACTTCAACCAGCTAAGGCCACCTTTTTTATAAGCATTCTTTATAATTAGGGAATATGTCAAAAGGGGAGTGGCCAGTTCCAGTTTCTTTTCTATAACTATGGCAATATAATATGCAAAACCTGTGGATCATTTGTCCCACATCTTCCCCTTCACTTACTTCTCTTCCTCACCCTTTCCCAAAAGGACCATGGCCGCAGTCATGTCCTTTTTCTCAAAGATCTCCTTTTCTTCGTACTTGTCCATGTTCTCTATGTTGGCTAGGGCAAAAATATCCACAAATTCACCCTTTACAATCTTTTCTTTGGTTGCCATGGAGACATGGTCACCAATCTGCACACCAGGTGCCCCAATCTTGGCTCTGAAACCCTTCTCCCCCACTGGCACACCTTCAGTGCCCGCACCCTCTCCTTTTTCTTTGTTCAGTGCCTTTTTCAGTTGGCCCAGATCATGTCCCCATAGTTTTGAGCAATTGCTCCAGATACTCCTTCACATTGCTCTGCAATGTGACCTCCTCATTACCTTGTTGAGCATCCTGCTGGGGGCTGGGGTTCTTCGGTGGAGCAGACTGGGCAATGACAGGATCAGGCATCAGGTTTGAAAGTGCTACCTGGCCAGTAGGAACCAGTTCCACTGGACATGTAGGCTCAGGCATCAGCGCAGGAGCAGGAACAGAGGTTGACACCAGGACAGGCACCAGGGCAGGGGGAGGTACCAGGCTGACCGGCTCTGGAGTGGGTTCCAGGGGCCTGGGTACAGCCGGGGCCCTAGGTGCTCTTTTGTCATTCTTCCCTCCCTGCTGTTTGTCCCCATTATGCTTTCTGCCCTTGCCCAGGCTGGGTGGGTCTGCAGCTTCCAGCAATAGGTTTGCTTAGGACACCTGTTCCATCACTGCCTGGTAACCCTCTTCTTTGCTGGGCTTGTTCTTCCTGGGAGCCATGTTTGCCTTTGTCCAAAACCTGGAAATACACAACAACAAGCATTACCATCGTTATGCCCAGATGGGGTCACTTTTGCTGTATGGGGAAGGCCTGTCTGTCCCGGCTATCTGTTCCCCTAACCCCTCATGGTAAACTTGATGCCCCCACCATTTTGTTTGCAATAAATTCCTTAAGTATTTTAATAAACTTCTATGTATATCCAGCGCACTAGGGAAGGGGAGTGGCTCCACCATGCTCTGCCCCCTGTAGATAATGACCTGGTATACACATCCCTCCAGTGGACTGGCAGTCTCTCTTTGTGTTCCTTGTAGCCTGCCTCGTACACTTTTTAATTTTATTTGATGCCAGGGGTGTCTCCCCCTTTATGTCCCCCTTCTGGTTTGGGCCTATCCTTTTTATCCTGTCTGTCTCTCCTTTTGTTTTTTTGTTTTTTTTTATTTTTTTTGTAAACCCCTTACTTCCTTGTTTCCCTAATATTTGAAAAAAAGAGAAAAAGAAATTAAATAAATTCCCCTTGTATGGCTTTCCACTTCCCCGAGTGCCAGTGGCCACACACAGTTGTTGGAGCTTTACCAAATGAAAAGACCACGTGGCAATGATGTCAGATGCCACCGCCACGTGGCCTGCCTATCAGTCCCCCTTTCACCTGGCTCTCGGCCTGTTCCCTGGCCACCCATTGTCACAACTCCTCATGCAGCTCCTGTCCCCCTGTTCATTTTGTATCCCAAGTGCCCTTGTTTCTTTATAGGCCCGACCTCCATCCTGTTCGGATGGCGATGGTGACGGACACCACCGCCTAAGGCCCAACCTGGGTTTTGGTGCCATTTTCAGTGCCTCACTCCTCTCCACACGGACCCGCCTTTTGGGTTCAGTTTCTTTTTTTTTTTTTTTTTTTTTTATTTTAGACTCTTTATTGATTTCAGCACCAAATATACAACATCACGAAAATATATACACTTGAGAATATTAGGTGCATCTATTTCATCAAAGAAAAGAAAACACACAAGAAGAAAAGAGAGAAAGAAAAAGAAAAACCCACATCCTTACCCCCCTTCCGCCCCACAGACTACGCGATATTACCATCATTATAACTGTAGTTAACTACTGCCATCCTACTTACATTGTGATTCCCATATCGCCATAATAGCTTCAAGACTTCCCCACCGAGAAATAAAAGTTTTGCCTCTGTTTCGCATAAGTGCTATATGCCTCTCCAACTGCAGAGCCAAAACACACTCTCTGTACCATTCCACTATTAGGGGTGCCTTCTCATCCATCCAATGCCTCACTATTGTTAGTTTGGCAGTTGCTGCTACCAAAGCCATATGCGCTTTCCTATTGCTTGGAATACCTACAGGAAAAAATTTATTAGGCACACTTCCGGAGTAAACAGTTCCCTCAAACCGAGGATAGGGTCTAAGGAGTTGTTAATAGCCTGCCAAAATGCCTTAATGTGCGGACATAACCATAACATATGATAAAGGGACCCACATACATCTTGCATCTATTACACGTTGGCGCTTTGCACCAGACCAAAACTACACAGTTTGGATGGTGTCAAATACAAATTATGCATATTGTAATGTACTACTCTAAGCCTGTCCTGCTTGATAAGCTTATATAGAAATCCAAAGTTTTTCCACACATTAACATCCTCAGGAAGACCTAATTCCCTTACCCAATAAAAGCAGATGCCGAGGTAGTCTATTATCCCAACCTTGCAAAGCTTTGTATAAATTTGAGACTTACGTAACTGAGAAGCAACCTGGAGAAGCACAATAGGATCCTTTCCCTATGTCTATTAATGGAAGAGCTTATGAAGCGTGGATAGGGCCTTGCTAACTTGTAGGTATTTAAAGGATTCTTTATTACGCAGCACTATCAGAACCACACAATTGAGCGAGTGACCATCTCTCCATCTCTCATAACTCGAAACTTTACATTGTCTCAACCGAGACCAAAGCCATCGGCTATCGGTACATTACCGATTTTAAAGTGCGAGTTATTGATGATTGGTTGGCCAGAGGATTGGCTCCACTTGACTGACAAATAGCTTGGGCCTGATGAGAGGCTTTCATCGACCAGCCCATAGGGTTATTTCTAAGTTTTGGGGATATGTGACGGAGGCATAAAAGCAAGGCACTGCGAGCACCTTTCCTGAGATGCAAAATACTCCTCAATAGATACCCACAGAGGAAGTATGTCATGTGGTCTGCCTCTTTCTGCCAATAATATAACTTACTTAAATGTTGTGCAATATAATATACAAAGAAAGAAGGGGCTGCCAGTCCTCCCTAGCTTTTGCGCTGTTAACTTGAGGTGGGACCTCATGCCTTCTTTTTTGTTCCACAAAAGGAGCTCAGCATACTTCTCAGCTTAGAGAACCAAACTTTAGGAAGGTACACACCAGCATACCCAATGGATATAATATCCTAGGTAAGAGGTTCATTTTAATTACATTCAGCCTACCCCATAGCGAAATAGGGAGGCATTGCCATCTCTCAAGGTCTTTAGAAATTATTTTCATAAGACTATCTATGTTGTTTCTCCGGATGGTGATAGGATCCCTAAAAATCTTTATTTCTAGATAAACTACAGAATTTGTTTCCCATGCCAAGCCTAGGGGGACCAGCTCCGCCTTATTGACTCTGTGATTCAAAGGGATTACCTTCGTCTTTTCTCGATTCAGCTTATAATAGGATATTTTAGAATACTCCTCAATTTCTTCTAAAACTGCGGGAATCGAGACTTTGGGGTTCTCCAGATGTAATAAGATATCGTCAGCATAAACGGAAAAAGCGTATCTAGCCTCCCCCACTCGAATTCCGGTAATCTTAACATTAGCCGCTAATCTAAGGAGCAAGGGTTCAAGGTATAGGTTAAAAAGCAAGGGGGACAGCGAACACCCCTGTCTAGTGCCCCAAGCCAGTTTAAATGGAGGAGATAATAATCCGTTGCACTTCACTCTGGCCGTGGAACAGGAGTACAGTACTTTGACCCATCTGACAAAGTCTTCCGGGAAGCCAAAAGAAATTAAAGTGGCAAAAAGAAAATCCCAGGAGACTCTGTCGAATGCCTTTTCGGCATCGAGCGAGGTTAGCACCATTGGGATATCAGAATCTCTGGCCGCCACAATAAGATGCATTAATTTTCACATATGATCTTGGGATGACCTTCCAGCCATAAACCCGACTTGCTCGTGCCCTATTAATTTATCTACAATTTTGGCAAGCCTATTTGCCAGTACTTTGGCCAAAATTTTTATATCAGTGTTTAACAATGAAATGGGTCGGTAACTACTGAGATTCTGCGGTCCTTTCCTGGTTTTAAAATTAGAGATATCACCGCCTCCAAAAACTTGACTCTGACATTCCCTTGTCAAATCAATAACCGAAAAGGTCCTTCAATATGGCGCAAGACACTTTGATAGGCTTTGTAAAATTGCTAGGCAACCCGTCGGACGGGGACTTGTCCAAAGGTAACTGCTGGATTGCTTCCTGTATTTCCCTAAAGCAATCGGGGCGCTCAAAAAAGCAACATCCTCTGCAGTGATCTTTGGCAGGGTCACAGATCCAAGGTAAGCATTCAAATCTGAATCCACAGAAGAGGCAGACGGGGTCACTGGGTACAAATCTTGGTAAAAAGAACGGAACATTTCCACCATTTTTTGTGGATCAGTAACCACTCTGCCATCTTCCTCGGAGTAGATTCCAGCAATATATTGCAAAGTCTCCAATTGACGGAGGCGCATCGCCAGATGCCTGCTTGCTTTTTCTCCTACATCTAAATATTGGGCTTGGTCCTATGTAAAGATAGCTCAGCCCTCTGTGCTTGTAAACCTACATATTGGGCCTACAACTGATGTAACCTGGACCACAACTCTTCTGGAGAGGTGCGGGAAAGGATATTTTCTATATTTTTGATACTAGTTAGAAGCTCCTCCGTTTGAACCCTATGACGCTTAGCCCTGTTAGATGCCATTTTAATAAACTCACCTCTCACAGAACATTTTAGGGCAGCCCAAACTAAGTCATATTTCTCGACCGTCCCTAAAATATGGGCGAGAGATAAACTAATGTGCTCCATGATATGTTCAGAGGAGGCTGGATCTTTCAATATCTGTCTATTCAACCACCATTGTGGGGAGCGCCTAACCCCAGCCCCTAGACAAAACTCCATGTCAACCGGTGTGTGATCAGATATAACCCTTGTTGCAATTCCTACACGTATGACCCCTGGGATGCATGTAAACTTAAAGCAAATAGTCAATTCTAGAATATGTTTTGTGTACATGAAAAGAAAGTATATTGTCTTCGGTGGGTTAAATACTCACCATATGTCCACTAATGCAGCCGTGTCTATAAATTCTTTCAGTGCTCTTTGAGCTGGAGATAAGCCCTGTAGATTCGATCAGATCTATCTAACTCCGTCTGAGAACCAAGTTCCAATCCCGCCCTAATATCATAAGTCTAGGGGCTCACAGTTATAATATTTAATAAATTTATAAAAAGAGGAGTCATTATTTGGACCATATACAGATCCAAGGATAACGGGCAGGATTCTAAGGATCCATGCACAACAATATACCTTCCCTCAGGGTCCCATATTTCCTTAGTCAGTTTAAGCGGCACTTTTCTGGCCAATAGTATGCTACCCTCCTTTATTTGTAGAAGTCCCGCTCCATACACCTGACCAACCCATAATTTCCTAAAAAGGAGCACATCATCCCTTCTAAGATGTGTTTCCTGTAAAAAAGCTATTTGCGCTCGTAACAACTGCAGGTGCTTCAATATCATCTGTCTTTTAACCCTATCTTTAGCCCCTTTAATATTCCAACTCACAGCACGATAACTATTACTCATGCCATATGCAAAACTCGATGATTATCCAGGAGTAGTAAGCAAAACTTACTCTTGAGAAAGCCCCATACATGTTGTACTCAAGACTATTGAGAGGTATACCAGATATGGAGCAATAAATGCCATCATCAACTAAGCATAAACCCAGCGCAGTCTGCCCCCCTCCCTATCCAAAAACGTCCCATCTCCTTAATCTATAACTATTCTTAACAAAACGCCCCCAATTCCCATGATGCCCTCCTTCCCCTACTAACCAATCATTACCCCCAGTTCTGATAACTGCACCACCATTCCAACACATCATGTGATGTTAAAGCTAGCCTAAGTGAAACTAGGTCCCCCATTTCCAGCTGTGATTATAAAACATATAGTTTATATCGATATCATAACATCATTTCCCTCACTTGTCTTAACACCTAATAACAAAGACTCACTATTTAACTAAACAATTCCCTTTTAACTAGGTACTTCACTACCCTAACATAGCAATATTTCCAATCGGAAAAACTAAAAATTTTTATTTCCAACTTTGCTTTGTGAAACAAGGCACAAAGGTTGCCTGCAACTTATAATTGGAAGAGACCCCAAAAAACTCTTTCAACTATCCTCTGCTGCCCTCTAGTGGGGAAAGAAAGTGTGAGGCATAATAACATGAAAAACATCAGTCGCCTTATTATCTTATAGGCACATCCCCCATCAAAAACAGAACGGTAGTTTTATATTAACGCTACCCTCAGATATTAGTTTATAATAAAGGAAAGAATTATACACACTCTTATTTTAAAGGCTGCTTCTAAGCCTAAACTATGGAATAACAATAAACTATGTCAGCATATATTGGCTGATTAACATTTATAGCAATCTATTCCCAGAATCCATTTATCCACTCCACTCGCTGTCCATCCTGGAAAAGAAAGAAAAAAAACTCTGTTTATTCAGCCCTTATCTCCAGTTACAGGGCTATATAATGGAGTCAAGCCACTCATTCTCCAGTTAATTCGATAGCACTGGGGTGTATAACAAAACTGGTCCTGCGGCGATGAAGATCTGCGTCTGCTTCACTGATGTCGCGCATTCCCTCATTTCCGAGCAGACGTGAGTTCGAGATGGTCTGGCCTTGATAGTAAAACTTAACCCCTGCGATGATGCTTGTTCAAAGTCAGTTGATTTCCTTCCGGCCTCTCAACATTATTTACTAGTTATACAGACGTCGCAACATATGCTGTGGGTATGAGCCTGATCGCCATAGCTAATGTAGCCACCAGAAAGCACTATCGAATCCCAAAGCAGCAACGATTCTCCTTAGCTCCCATGACCCATACTTCATTTCCCTATTACGAGGGAGGGGCAGATACAAATTACACCTAAAACACCAGGGAAGAAATGCACTTGCACACTCAAAAATGCCATGCCTTGGGAGGGACTGCAAAGGTATCCAGCGGGACCTCCGATGGGATGCATTCAGACTGACAGCAAGCGGATCAAGGACCAATGTTAACAAAATGTAAGCTGGTAAACATTTTTGCTCCTGGGAAACAGTTAGAGTGCAGATCTCCTGCTTTGTCCACTACTTTGCAGTCGCGTGGTCATCATTTAAATAATTCGTATAGTGACTTAGATAGCTCCTGTCTTGCCGCTTCTGCGTTGTCATAGGAGTGCCATTGGTCCTTAAGTTTAACTTGTAGGATCGCCGGATATTTAACCCTGTACTGAATACTCGCAGCGATCAATTTATTAACTATAGGGTGAAGCTCTTGACGTTTGAGTCGTACCGACTGTGGCAGATCATGAGTGATGCGAATTTGTTTTCCATTCCACGAGACCTCTTGTAGAGATTTTACTTTACTCAGGATATGTTGCTTATCTAAGAAATTTAACAGCTTGCAGATTATCGGTCTCGGACGTGCTCCGGGCACGGGAGGTGGTCAGAGAGATCTGTGCGCTTTTTCAACAATATAGCACGTATTGTTTGGAGACGAACCAGCAACCTTTTCTAGTAGTTTTTGCACAAACTGGATGGGTGCCGTGCCCTCCTCTTTTTCCGGAATACCGATTATTACTAAATTATTCAGCCTACTTCTTCCTTCTAGGTCCTCGAGCTTTTCTTCCATTCTTTTTAACTTTTTGTTAATTAACACATTTGCTAGCTCGCTTTTGTCATTTTTAGCTTCCAAGGATTTAAGCCTAACTTCATTGTCATCAACTCGAGTATTCAATGATTTCAACGTTACTTTAAAACTGTGGATTTCGGCGGAGATCTCCTCAATTGAATATTGCAGAGGCCCAATTATTTCCAGGAAACGCTCCTCCGTTAGAGCTGTTGGCCGGCGTTGCTTTACTGGAACCCTGCCGAGGCGTTTGCGGCCTGCTCTTTCTCCGGGAAGGGAGGTGGCGTGTGCTTAACAGGCTGTTTTTTCACAAAAGCCTCCATTCTTGCCGCAATCTAAGTGGCAAAATAGTACCCCGATGGCTTAATTAGGAGTTACCAGTTGGTCTATACCGAAATTTCTTGCGTTGAGGGTGAAAATTCAAGCTGGAAACGGAGCCGACCGAAAATGCTGCTTTCCCTTAAGCTGCCATCACGTGACCCCCCGGGTTTGCTTTCTTTCTTCAGCCACCCTGTGGCCCATTCTGGATCCTCCATTGCCTTCGCGTATCGAGGAAGGCTTTTGCTTTCCTCCCCAGCCTCGCAGGGGTCAGTCGGACCACGCCATCCTTGCTACCGCACGATATCCAATTGAAATTCTTCGCCCCATACCACAAACAAACAGAGCAGCTAGGACAAAACCTACTTCCAGCCACTAAAAACAAAACTGTCCAAAATGCCGTTACCCAGATGCACATAAACAGCGCTTGCTCCAAAACGCGAGACTAAGCATTTCTGGCTGGCAGCATACCATTCTCCTAACATAGCGTTGGCTTTGCATCACCGACTACTAAATTGCTCTATCCAAATGTGGGCCATAAACAGTTCTCCCCCCAGTATTCCAGTGATACCTTCCTTGCCACCAGATTTTTGACTTTCCTATTTCCACAAGGATCAGCTGCCTCTTTCTCTTTTTTTTTTTTTTTTTAATTTACCTGGTTCTACAACTCCTTGATACTCACTTGTCCTAGGTCACATTGGACTCACTATGATCAATCTCTTTCAAATGATTTGAATTAATTCTTATCACAATACCTACTTCACCATTAACCAAATGTGCAATTAGCTCAAAATTAACTCAAAATTGCCTAACTATAAAACAGCCCACTGGCTGAATAATTGAAAGTACTTGGAATAATTGCCCAACTGAAGTGTGTCCTTGAGAAAAATTCTCTCAGAGCAAAATTGTGAGCTCCGTGGGCCTGGGTTTGCCCTTTAGTACTTCTGTTGCTGACCCCTCTCTCTCTTGCTTTCTCTCCTCCAATCCTTGCTTCCCACCTCACTCCGGCCCAGACATCAAGGCTCCTCTCCTTTCATGACCTCACCAAGTCTCTCCCTCCACCCCTTCCCCATACCTTTTCCAAGTTTTAGCCTCAGGCTCCCCACACTCCTTGGCTTGGGCCTGTGGACAATGGAGTCTGCCCTTTAAAGAGAGCAACTCTCTTTAGTGCTGATTCAAGTGAATCCACTGCTGTCCACTCAAGTTCAAGTCTATTGATCAACAAAAAATGTTGTTACAAAATAAATAGTAAAAACCTTCCTCAATACAAACACTTTTTCAATAAATACATACACAATTCATTCTTTACCTATTTACTTAGATGTCCTGACACTAAAAATGTTCTAATTCTATGGGGACCAGCAAATATACAAAATAAACCCTACCATTTGAAGGCTATGGGAAACTTGAGCTAATTCAGCAAGTTTTCTATAATGTAAACAGTACACCTCTGGATTTGGGTCCCCTTACCTACATCCCCATTTGGTGTATTGATGCCTGTATTTCCATGTCTAAATGGATTGAAGACCAAAGTTTGATCAAGAAAAGAGAACTGTATTTCTCTAGTTTCCTTTAAAATTTACCCAGGTAAATACAATCATGAAAGTGTAAACCCGAGCTGGCCCAGTGGTGCTGGAGGTTGAGGTGCTGGTTGTTACACCTCGCGCAACACCAGTGACCTAGGTTTGGGAACAAGCCTGGGCCACCAGGGGTTGGCAGGGGGAGAAGAAGATTAAGCATCCAGAGAACTGCTCTCCTCTCTCGGGGGGAGGGTGACATATCATCCCACCCACTGATCACCCTCAGGTGGTGGCTGGAGGGCAATATGGGTCAGGAGGCATGCTCTGATGTAACCCCATCAGTAGAAAGGGGGGGACAGGAGAAAAAAGGAGGGAAAACTGAGCCTGACAGGGCTCCATGATGGTCCGCTGTACCTGAGGGCTGACCCTGACCTCTGGATTGGGTCTCCGGGAAGGGGGCACCATCTCCCTGGAGCCACAACAGGGGGCATGCTGTGAGGGAATCATCAGGGTTTGCAATTGCAGGAGCAGTTGGGATCAGAGAGAGAGTGTCCTCCTCTGCAGGGCTGAAGCACCTGCCAGGGCTTGAAGGGAGAAAAAGTTGAATGAAAAAATAAAAGAATGTGAAAATCCCAAAAACCATAGTAGTTATATAAGTCCCAAACATATCTATTTATTTAGTTAGTTAGTTAGTTAGTTAGTTTTTATTGACCGGGTAAGTGCACTAGACAAATTCTGCCTATTTTCAGGCACGACCAGGGGAAGGGGGATACAGATGAATACCAACTAACTTTGAACCAGATTTGATGTGCTTATGCAACTGAATGAGATACTGAGATAATGCTTGTGTAACTTGAGTTCCTTTGTGCTTTCCGCCGCTCTATCCATGGGATATACCACACTATAGGAGTACGATGCAAGGAACCCTAGAGGAGCATTCTCCCCCTGCAGGTGCTGGAAATGAATGCTTCGGCTAAAGGTAGGTTAGGAAGAAGCCCATGGGAAGAGAGATGAGCCACTGGAGGAGGAGG
Organism: Neoceratodus forsteri; assembly: GCA_016271365.2. Taxonomy (NCBI): domain Eukaryota; kingdom Metazoa; phylum Chordata; order Ceratodontiformes; family Ceratodontidae; genus Neoceratodus; species Neoceratodus forsteri. Next base: position 708,718,087 of record CM057455.1, read on the forward strand.
GGTGGATGGTGGGCAATGAAAAAGAATCCTGGCAAAGTCCCGGATGTAGTGACCTTTTAAGCTCAATGGGGGAGTGACGTAGTTACTCCGCCCATCGAACCTCAGGCTTAAAGCCCTCCCATTAAACTTTCCTTTTAACTTTTATTATAAGTTTATGTTATTGCTAGTTCTTGAGTAAGTCAGATATTTTTCAATTTATCCAAAGACTAGGATTTTTTAACTGTTGTAATTTTGATATATTTTATATCATGATTTCTTGGTTATTATGTAATTTTAGTTACGTTAAGTGGTATTAACTGATCATTTCAATTCAAGATAAATGAAGTGAATATAACAGTTTGCTTAATAATTTGTATTAGTTGTAAAGAAGCCCCACCTAGTAGAGGCAAAACATAAGGTCTGTATGCCATTTTTTGTGGCATAGCTGTTGCAAGTGGGACTGTCTCTATCCCCCTTTACAAAAGTGATTTTAGGGCTGCAGTAGGTATAGCTCTGCAGACCTATTGCACTGAGAAAATTGCTACATCATTACCTGTGATGGTACAAATAGATAAAGTGTTAATAGTGCCCTCTGAGCATGAGAACCAGAAGTGCTCCCCACTACACTTTTTTTATTTTCAGTGGTCTGCCGAGACCACTGATTTCTTTTGTAGAAAACTCTTACAAACCCCGCATCAGACCCACCCCTCAACACTCACCACCCCACTCACCCTCCAAAAGAAACACAATTCTGATATTGAGGGTGCTGATCCCCCAGTCTCCTGATGCTGAATTCATCGACACCCCCACCCCATCGACAGCCATGCATGTGTGGTTACTTTTTTTTTTACTTTTGCACTGGCACTAAATTATTCTTTACCGGACAATCGGCTAGGAAACCTAAGATTCAGCTGCTGTCTCCCAATTGTCTCTGTGTGCTGTCCAGTACTGTGACTGGTTGTAGCTGTCTCCTCTGTCTCTGTCTATGGTCCCTGTCTGCAACAGCACACCTATACTTTCGGCAGTGGTGAAAGGCATAGCGCACTTTGCCAGCAGTTAGCCATGGAGAGAGAGAGAGCTGGAGACGGTGTGGGAGACAGTGGCTTCAATACTTTTGTTCTGTCCTCGTCACCAGCTGCCAGTGGTCCCCTTTATACCAATGCTGTGATCCCAACATCCACCATTTCTCACCACCATGCCTGTTACTGCCTTCTTTTTCTTCACCTCCAAGCTCTTACTGACCCAGTGGGCATCCAATGCCATAATCTTCTCTTTTTTTCCTTATAGTTGAAAATATGAAAACTGTGTATCGTTGGTTATTGTGCCGTCTCCCTCCCTCCCCCCACACATAACACTCCTGTCCCAGTCATCTGCAGCCTGTGGGCCTCTTTCTACCTACGCTGCAGTCCCAATATCCACCATTTCTCCCCACCATGCCTGTTGCTGCCTTTTTTTCCTCCACCCCAAGCCCTTACTGACCCAGCGGGGATCCTACACCATAATCTTCCCTTTTTTTCCCCTTACACATGAAAATATGAAAACCATCCATCATTGTCTGTTGCTTCGTTATCTCCCTCCCAACTCAACACCCCCACACCCCAAGACCTTACTTAACCAGTAGGGATTGGATGCCATAATCTTCTCAGGACTGGAGACACATCTTCACTCTTCAAAGCCAGACCGAGAATTGAGGAAACAGGTATGTAGTACAGAAACCTAGGGCCCGAGAGGCAAATTGGCCTCCAGAGATTGTGCAGTCAAAAACAGGCCATGATACAACACCTGGCCACAGAGCTCTGGGAGCAGTTGTGAAGGAAGCAGGGTGGAAGTGGGTGGCAGGAGCAAGAAAATGAAGCCAGTGAGCCAGAGCAGAAAATTGCATAACTCCAGTGTGGAGACAGGGATACAGAGCATCTTTCTCCTACTTTGTCATGCCACACACCTGTAGCCAAGGTACAGAACTTCTCCTACTTGTTCATAGACATGGCTATGGTGTCTGTCAACAACAGAATGGAAGGTTTTTATAGAAACTAGAACTAAAAGCAGAGAGACAGTGCTGCCCACAAGCTACCAGCCATGCCTGCAAGCCTGTAGCTGCAAGCCCGAGGTGGGAGAAACTGTTGCCCAATTCATATTGATAAAACATTTCTTACACACTTTGAATCCTCAGTGACAGTCCTCATTTGAGGAAAACATGAAGACAGTGGATTTTTCTTTTGTAGAGCGATAGAATATTTCACTTACTCTAGACACTATCTCAGAATCACAGAAAAAATATGTTGTGATATGTGACCCTGCCCAAGCAAGCACACTCCACCTGTGGCTGCTGGAGATGCAGCGAGGTTCTGAAGGTAATTTACTTCCCTCCTAGCTCCCTCTGGAGGGGTGCTAGGCCGTCAATGCTACACATTGACTGCCTCGCCCTCCCCAACCACCCTCCCACCCAAGCCTGACTCTAACTTTATTGCTGTAGAAAGGTCACATGACCTGCCACATGACCCAACTGCAGGTTACACTAAGTGACCACTAGAAGTCACTGTTGCGCACCCTCAAACTCCTACTTCCCACTCCTTTCAACCGTTCTACCTTGCCCTTTTCACTCTACTTTCCTCAGCTCTCACTGACACACAATCAGACATTTACCCACTTGCTGCCTGCATAATCAAGGTTCTTCATGCCAGACTTGAACCCTGTATCATTGGCAACAATGTCCGTGACCCTTCCACTGTGCCATTGGGTCAGTACAGAGTTACCCTGTGATTTTTCTCCTGTATTCCACTTCACCCCCTCCAGAGCCTGCAATACTAAACCTTACCATGACCACACTCAACATTGAAAAACAATCTCTATTGCCCCCTACCTTTTCTCTTACTCTACATCATTATCAGGATAGATACCTCTCTGATCTGCTGCACACCAGGGCTCTGCCTATGCACCCAAAGTCTGTTTCAGGGGACCTGACCCTCCACCCCTGGACTCCCCCCCCATGATGAACAGGACTCCCGGGATCCCCTCACCCATCTCCAACCATTATGGACTAGCCCCTACCTCCCTCTGGTCACTGCCTTGTTTTGTCTTTCTCTTCTTAAGGGACATGCCCATCCCTACCTGTGTGCTGCTCCCCACTTGTCCTACCTCAATGCACTCCAGGGCATTTACAACTCTGAGGTTTGCCTCCCTAAGGGTATTAATGCTATTCCTCCTGATCTCTGTAAACATCCACCCTAACCCTGGTCCTACCCCTTTGCCTTTGAATAATCAGACTGCGCCTAGGGAACTCCGTATAGTCTCCATCAACATCTGCAATTTGCTAAAGAAATTTGACAATCAATAAGGGTGGGTTGTTCAACAACAACCAGACATTATCTCAGTGATGGAAACCTGGCTAAATGGCTGCCCTCCTGACTCTGCAGTAGCTCTGGTGGGGTGCACAATATTTTGGGCTGACAGACTAACTAAAAAAGGGGGAAGATGTATAATTTATCTCTGTGACACCCTCCAAGGTCTCACTATGCAATCCCTAGGTCTTGACCATGGTTCCCAGGTCCTCTCCCTCCAAATTAGTGTTGCCCCCTCCAGGGCACCTCTCTTCATCTCCTTTGTCTACATCCCACCCAGGAATCAAAAAAGTGTGTTCCAATCAGCTCTGGCCCACCTCCAGCAACACTCAGATAAGGCAGAAATTATTGCCCTGGGTGATTTTGACATGAATTGGTTAGAGGACACTGCCACACCCTATAGGGATACTGCAGCCTCCCTCAGTCTATCACAAGTTGTACCCCCTACCACCCATCACAACCCAAGAACAGGTACCTTGACCCTCATTGACCTAATTCTTACTAATCACCCTCACAAATTCACCCAGGTCTCTGTGCTATCTGATGTGCTGAGCGACTACTCGCCAGTACTCAGGCGCTGGTCTTATTTGGCTACAAAGACCCCTGCAAAAGTTAGCTTTCAGCGAAGATACAGGCCAGGCAAACTACCCCTGTAACACCACCTCATCAGCTGGGACAGGTCTCCCATTGCTGCCTCACCTGATATTGACTCAGCCCTGGAATACTTTGTCAATTCCTTCCATCCGCCTGTGAACTTTTTGCACCCTTCTGCAAATGGGTCATTAAAGGAGCTGACACTCCCTGTATGTCCCAGTCACTGCTGGACCTCATGCACCACTGTGACAACCTCTGGCACATAGCCTTAGAGACTGGGAGGCCCGCTGACAGGCAACGCTCCCGTGAGGCCAGGAACTGCTGCACTTGGCAGGTCCGACAGGCAAAGGCCGAGTACTACAGAGCAGCCCTCACTGCCTCCTGGGGATGGGGCACAAATTCTGTGACTCCCTCAAAGAACTTAATGGCAAATCCTCTAATGCCCGCTCTCCCAGTTGTCAGTAAATGGTGGTATCTCCACGGACCCTAGCACAATAGCAAATGCACTAAACTCCTCATTCTCAGACCTCAGCAGCGTGCTCCCTGCCAACTATTTTGCACCCACCCCCACCATAACACCAATTCCTACCCAAGTGCCCCTTTCCACTTCAAGGTTATCTCCCAGCTTGATGCTGCTCCCCTCCTGCTAAAGGCATGCAGCAAATCCTGTTTCAGCAATGACTCTCTTGATCTTAAATTATTAAGGCTCACCAACTCTGAAGTACTCTATTCCCTCACTGCCCTGTTAAACCGCTCCCTTGCTCTAGGTCAGTTCCCCTCCATGTGAAAAACTGCCCTCATCACTCCTGTTCTGAAGAGTTGTGACTGTACCCAGCCTGGTAATTATTGGTCCATCTCTATTCTACCTCCTCTCTCCAAGGTTCTTGAAAAGATAGTCACCACCCAAGTCATAGACTACCTTGCCCAACACAATGTCCTCTGCCCCGATCAGCATGGTTTCTGTAAAAACTACAGCACCACAACTGTGCTTTTGGAATACACCAGCACCCTCCATGTGACCCTGGATGCAGGTCAGATTACTTGTGCTGTCTGTATAGATCTTTCCAAAGCATTTGACACCATCCACCACTCACTTCTCCTAACCTCACTAACCCAAATAGGTTTCTCACAGGATGCAACCACTTGGTTCTTGAACTACCTGTCTGGCAGAACCCAGAGAGTCAGACTAGCACAAACCCTGTCGTCCCCCTCCAAGTTACATCTGGGGTCCCCCAAGGTTCAGTCCTTGGCCCCCTACTTTTCACTCTATTCCTTAACTCCCTGCCCAAGGCCAGTTCTGGGAGTCTCCTACTATATGCAGATGTTGCAGTTTTATTCAGCAACCACACCAATCCTGCCACCCTCCAAGTAGCCCTCCAAAGGTTATTTAGTGAGGCTGAATCCTGGTTTGCTGACCATAGGCTTGTTCTAAACTATAAAAAAACAAAGTCTATGCTGTTTGCCCATGCCCAAAACAAGTTCAGTAGCCACTCCCTGCTTATCCATTATTCCCAATATGAAACCCTGGAACAAGTTTCTACCTTTAAATACTTAGGGGTTACCCTAGACTCTGGGCTCACCTACCAAGAACATATCCGCCAGCTTAGTATAGCTGTAAATGTGCATATTAGTCTGCTCCACTGCTACAAGCACTGTCTCCCCCATGAAGCCCTACAGCTAGCCATCTCTCCCTCTGTCCTGTCACTCATTGATTACGGGATTATTTTCTATGGTGCTGCTGACAACACCTCCTTCAACAAAGTTAGGGTTTCCCCAAATAAAGCCTATAGACTGGCCACAGGATGCGACTGGCTCACGCACACCTGTACACTTTATACCAGTACAAACTGGTTAAACTTCAATGATTGTCTAAAGTACCAGACCTGTCTTCTTGCCAATAAAATCACAGCTGGCCTCACGCCATCTGTCCTTGTAAAGCTGCCTCCCCCCATAGCAGCAGCAGACGCACGTGTCACACTGAGAAAACGCCCTACCAGGTTCCCCCCTGTAAAACCTCCATGGGGCAAAGAACTTTCAGGTACCGCACACCCAGTTGGTTGAATTCACTGCCAAAACCAGTACTCTTGGCTCCTGCCCTGGGACTGTTCAAATCCCTTCTCTATAGCAACATCTCACATGACACCACCTATGACTGTACCTGACCTACTCATGACCAAAAACTGCGCCATGACAATAGACCCTCTTGGTCCTGCCTCTAGAGTGCCTGTCTATGGCCATGGTCTGACCCTGGCCTCAGACTAACTGACACTCACTGGACTGTGCTGCATGCACATTCCTGTCATAAATACTTATCTACAACAACTGCTGTACTGTATGGTCATTTCTGTAGATAGTGTATAATTTATTTTGTCTCTGTACTGCACTGTCTATGACTGTTGTAATTATCCTTTACCACATCTGCCTGTCGTACTTTACTCTATCAATTGTAAGGTGTGATATTTTCTACACCTCTGTTTGTACTGTAATGTGTGACACTGTATGCTTTGTATTGTTTTCTATGATCCGGAGCCTTTGTAAAGGAGTCTCCGACTCAAAGGTATTAATTCTGATTGTTTTCAATAAATAAATAAATTAATAAATAAAATGAAGCTAGCCTGTTTGTGCAAAAAATCTATTTCTGTCAGAGCACAACATTGTGAAACACACACCAACCCCTCTTTTAGAAAAGGTATGCCACCATTGCCACTGTAAAAGATGGAGAAGAACTGGTTTCTGCCATTCTTTTCACCTTTTCAAGACCAACTTGTGCTGAAGGGCTGACTTCAAAAGTACTTCCCATCTAAATCTGGAGCTGGAGTCCTGAGCGGTGGAGGAGCCTGCTCTGGACATGGACCCATGGAGCGACCATGCGGAGGGTTGGACACAAAAGACTTATAGAGTTTTTAGAAAAAAAAAACACTCATAGAATGTGCCCCTAAGGTTTGGCTGGGGAGCAGGGGTGATGGCAGTTGTCAGATGGAAACACAAATTCTGCTAACATCTGAAACCCTCCAACACCCCTCACTTACTCATCTGGCCCTGCTCCAAGAACAACCAGCACATCCTTCTGCCTCCAACACTGACCAGAAACAAAATATATTCTGTTAAAGTGATCCTCTTAGTTCTTTTAATCCTGCCTTTGACCCTTACACTCAGCAGCTGTTAGTCTTATTAGGTAAATCACCTCTGTTGCAGCCATATCAGCTCTGGCCAGAGTTTGTTTTTCCATTCAACGTTCTCCTCCGGTCTACCACTCACTGCTGCAGTCACTGCAAATACTAGGGAAGTTCACGTATTGTGCATGCGTGACCGTGTTCTAAGTTATTATGCTGCATTAGCTACATAGCTAGTACAGCATAACAAACTAGCTGACTTAGCTAATGCAGCATAACAACATTTGTGAAGGGATGGATTTCCATCTCTAACAATGTTCCACCACGCTATAAAGAGAAAGGATGCTACCTACATATTTGTGGTAGTATGAACATGTTTGAGTAAATGTTATCATGTGGTGCTTTGCAGAACAATGATGGGAAACACAGCATGGACTGGATAAATGCTAAAACACACTAATACAGTGCAGCCTGCTTAAGTGTACACCCTCGGGATATATGAAACGTGTGCACTTAACCAGGCTGTGCATTTAACCGAACAATACCTTGTCAGACACCGGGATGCTTTAAAAATGCTTCATTTAGCAGGTGCATACACGGCATAAACATTAAAACATCTGTGGCTAGCAAAATGCAGCAATACAGTACAACAGTACATTCTGTTTAAAAAAATCAGTAATTTTTTTTTGTTTGCTATTTCCATTGCAGAGTGAGTCAGAAGTGAGGAGCTACCAACCACAGGTTTCTACTGAAAACACAGTCTTGGGATATTGAAAAACTGTGCACTTATCCAGGATGTGCACTTACCTGATGTGCTCTTAAATGGGCTGCACTGTTGTGTATCCAGTACAACAGAATTATTTAATGCATTTTAACAGTGGTCACTCTTGCACCCAAGGTGAGGTAGGTTTACTTTTATAAACATTAGTTGTTCCACATGTGCTGGGTCCAGTGAGGATCGGTGAGATTCCACCACATCCCCTACTGTGCTGAACATTCATTCAGATGGCACACTGGTAGGTGGGCAAGAGATATATTTAAGGGCCAGCTGAGCCAAGTGAGGAGATGCTTTTACCCTTTTGATCAAGTACACCACTGGATTTACGGAGATTGGCTCCAGAGCCTCAGTGAAATAACAGCTCAGCAGATTAGTGGCGGAGAGTGGCTGATGTTCTGTTCTCTTCCGTTGTTCAGCCTACAATGATGAGCTGAGTTCAGCCCAACAGTCACCCTCCTCCTCAAGGGTTTCAGGACCAGTTTCAGTTTGTGAACCTGACACTGGCTCAGCAATAGGATTATCTGCTGGTGTCACCAACTCAAGCATACAGAAGCTGCGTTCAGAGCACACCTGCTTATGAAACGCTGTAATCCTGTGTGAGGGCATTATGAGGTGTAGTATCTTACGTTTGAATCATGGGTCCAACATAGTGGCAAAGATGTGCTTTTTATTGCCACACAGATCTCAGAACCGAATTTCCTCTTCTGTGGTCAGGTTCATCCACAAGTGTGGTCACTGGGAGTGGAGTCTGGTTTAGATCTTTCTCAGCATTTTTCACTGAATCTCTTCATAGCTTTTTTCAGGATCTGTAATGCCAGAATGACCTTAGCAGTGCTAAGATCATGAGTACTCCTCTCAAATGGGGCTAACACCATCACCAAACCCTCAATTACAGCCCATTCCTGATGTCCAAGATCTCCCCCTATGTCATTTTCCATGCTTAGCTCAAGAAGGGCCCTCTTCTGCTACAGAAGCCTTTGCAGCATGTAGTAGGTGGAATTTCACCTGGTCAATACATCCTGAATGAGATGATGCTGAGGCATTTGCAGATGCTCTTGCAGGTGATTCATAAGGCTTGTGGCTTTCACAGAGTGATAGAAGTAGCTACATATGCTTCTGGTGACTTTGACTGTCTGTTCTGCCTCCTCTGTGTTTGCCAGAGCCTTTGTCACTGTCAAACTGAATATTTGAGAGAAGCAGCATATCCCCTCAAAAAGTCCATCTCTCAAAGCCTCTGTCATATTTCTGGCATTATCTGTGATCACAAACCCTACCTGCAAATTGCTGACCTCAGGCCATGAACTAAACATCTCTTGCAGAAATTACAGTATGTTTACTGCCCAGTGATCCTTTTCCATAACAGCCACATTTGGGAAAGCAGACCTTCAGGGAGAGGGGGAAGAGACAGAACCATCTCCTGTGCCACCATCACCGCCAGTGACTATTACATCTGCAACACACCAGTGTGCTGTCACTGACATATGTGCATGATTTGAATTCATGCTGGTCCATATGTTGGTTGTACATTGGAACACCCACCCACAGCCCATGCTAGTAGTCTGCCTACTGCCTTTCTCAAATCACAGTAAATATTGAGGACACCATTAAGTGAAAATGTGGTCTGTGAAGGTATATTATACCTGTTGTGCAAATGTTGCAGCAGCCATTGGAAATCTGTGTTTTCCACAATGGAAAATGGCTACAGATCCAAGGTCATCAACTCGCCAATTAAATTAGTGATTTGCTGTACTGTTGGATGTGATGCTTGGTACTTGGTGTGGGCATGGAAGGCTTGCATGATGAGTGTGGTCAAAGCTGTGATAGATCGTGTGAAGTTTGACTTTGAGCCAATGGGGGAGGGTGTCTGATTAATAAATGACTCTGCAGAAGAAGGGTGATGCTCCTGTCTGGGGATGAACTATAAGTGTGTAACCCCTTTGTTACCCGGGGTTACTAGAATCCCAGTAAGACCTAGTGGTAGGCAGGGAAGGCAGCTTGTGAAACTCCAGTTAAATGGGTTTCACACTGTCTCACTCTGTCCTCAGTCACAGCTGAGACTTGAGAGATGACATCATAATAGAACTGTCACAGCTGCATGACCCACATTTGGAATCTTCAGCTCAGAGTAAGTTTAGAACCTTGGGAATTCAAAGTCAGTCTTCAGTTTGTCCTTAAGCAAACAAAAAGGACAACGGTAGTTGTCTGTTTACTCCCCTCCCTCTGGGGGGGTGAGGAAAAGTTCTTTGTGGGTTCCAGGGGCAACCCCCTTCTCCCACCCTGGGAAGAAAGCTGCCTGTTTTAATTTAAGTTCAGTCTGTTCATGTATAACAGCAAAGGTTACAGTTTTTCGCCTGTGGGGCACCTGCAATGAATGGGTGAGTGTTTGGCCCCATTGGAAGGGGCAAACAAGTTCTTTTCTTCAGTTGGATTTCAAGTATTGGGGACTGCTATTTGGGAGGACTATGTCAACTAGGACAAACAAATAGAGCAGTCATCTGTTTAAAGTGTTAATGGATTTAAAGTTCATTGTAGAGGGGTGCTTCAGGTCATCCACCATCAATCTACATTTTTAAAGTCTAAAGTTCTGTGTGTCCAGAGAAATGGCCGGGTATGGGACGTGGGAGCTGGAGGCAGGAAAACCCCCCATCTTTAGTAACCAGGTTCACCTCTCAGTTTCTTCTGTGTTTTTGCTACTTGCCTCGTAAGCTTGGCCAGTGATGGGGTGGGTACCCAGGCGTGGGTTGCAACTTGAAAATCTCTCTAGGAGTCACAGACTCTAAGTGGTGTGGGGAGCCACAGGATGGGAAAATTACTCCTTGTATGATGGGAGTTTGATTGGAATACGAAAACAAATCTCTAGGAGTGGCAGACTTCAAGTGGTGTGGGAGCCACAGCTTGGGAGCCCTTTGTTTGATGGGATGTCTTTCAAGTAAAGTTTGGGTTCCTTCGCCAAGTGGACAGTCAGTCGAGTGGCCGGCAGGGGAGCCGGGCCAGTCGGGCTATGTATCCAATGCGCATGCGAAGTCCGGGCTGAGTGCCTGGTGGGTCCAAAGCCAGACAACTGTTGTAATGTGTTCATTCCTCAAATGGACCACTGTGTTTAACCTCTAATCTTTATTACAGTTATGTAGCCCTGTGGGGGACCATGCAGTGCTTTGTTTATGTTCAGTGAGCTATTAAAAATAAAGCCACACTGAAAAATCCCAATTCTGGTTCTGGACATTACAGTTATTGCTTCCTGTAGTTGGATTTACTTGGGTGCCCCTGTGCAGAGTAGCCAAACCTAGGTCTCTTGTGCCAGGTAACCTCATCCTTCCCCGAACCCGTAGATACCATATGTATAACCATGTTACAAAAATGGGCATATGCCTTACAAAAATGGAGGCACCGCTTTGGATTTATTTGGGAAGGAAGGTGCTTGGGCAAGTACATTAGCGTTTTGGCTATCTGGCAGTCGATAGCCCAAAAAGTTGAAGCAATTTCCCTAGTGTGTGCTGTGTGCTGTGAATCTTGTGCTGCTGTTTAAAAAATGCCAATTGTTTACCAAGGAGCTGTAAAGCCAAAGTGTGTGTCCTTGTCCTGCATCAACATAGTTTACAGCATTTGTCAGTGTTAAAATAAAGTTCTGTGAAGGAAAGTGTGGAAAACTAGGGGTAGCAACAGAGAAATTATGCCCTGGACGTTGGAAATGCTTTCTGTGCAATGCTAGAGACTGCAGAGTTAATGGCAATGTTACATGGTTGAAATGGGCTCCCGCCGTTGAGTCAGTTGGAAAAAAAAAGTGCATCTTTTCAGTTTAAATTTGCCTGCTCGACGATCGCCGTGAGGAGAGGAGCCCTCGTGAGGAAGAAGAGGCTCATTTGCATGGCGTCGTGTGGTTGGTCAGTTTGCCATTAGTCCCGCCCCTCAGCCAGCTCTTCAGTGTCTGCTTCAGCATTCGAGAGGGAGACAGAGAGTAGTGCGTGTACTGGTGGTGGAGGAGCGTCCGCGAAGTGTTCAAAGTGCTGTAAACAGTAGAAAAGTGACTTTCCAGTTAAAAATCGGGCTCAACCCGCTTATCGATCGTGGGATCAGTGAATTGTGTGGTTAATACTATGATTGCGGAGACTGCCCGCCCGTTTGCAATCTGAGGCCTTCAAAACCTGGCTGCAGGCCGTTTTACCCCATCGCAGCAATCTGCTTCAATAACAGTGAGTAAACGATTTAAAACTGCTCAAATCAGTGATTTTCAGAAAATGCCACATAAAATGTGTGTGCAGCTGTGTAGTTGCTTTGCAAGTAGCGATTGTGTGATGTCCTGCTGGCAAGTGCAAGTCTGTAAAGCCATTAAATGTGTGCATAGCAATGAAAGTAGCCTCAGTTTAAAGTTTGCAGCCAGAGAGAGAGAGACTGTGGGTTGTAAAATAAGTGCAACACTAGTAAAAGCAGGCAATCCTGTGCTGAAACCTGAAGTTTTAAAAGGGACTGTATTTAAATGAATGTTGCCAGAAAGTGAAAAGTCCAAGGAAAATCCTGTAACTGTGTGAACAGCCAGAACAGAGCAAGTTGTGCAGTTTGAAATAAAAGTTATTAGTAGCTGATGTAAATTGGGTGCGCAGTGGCTTGACCCAGTGTCTGAATGTTGATGCACAGGAGTGCTGCCGCCGCCATTACAGGGTGGGGTAGTAAAGTAAACACAGCAGCAGAGGAGCCATTTTAAAGCTACAGAGTGTGTTCATTAAAGTGGGACTTTCAGTTACAGTGAACTTTTGTTTGTTTTTCTGCAGTTATGGCCTCAGGACCAGCTCGTTACCCGGATCATACCCAGGTTGCAGTAACAGCAGCAGTAAATAGATTGAGAGATATTGGTGCTATAGAGGGCAACTCCCTCCTGATGTGGCAATTCCTAATTATCCAGTGCATGTATGCCAGATGTGCTTGAGTGCTGGAAGGGATGTCTTCATGATTCCTCACTGTGCTGGATGTCTACAAAAATATGGCTTGTAGAAAGCGCCTCAAATTAGTTTAGCTCCCACATGGACACAACTTCAAGAATCTGCAGTTGGCAGCACACAGCATCAGGCGGAGCCTGTGGAGGAAGGTCCCCCGGGGGAGTGTGGCACAAAGTTAGAGAGTGCAGAATTAGAGACTGAAGCTGAAATTGAAGCATTGGATGCTGGATCTCAGAAGGCAAGTTCAGATAAAGCATCAATAGTCCCCTGTGTGGGGGGGCCTAGCCCAAGTCTCGAAGGTGAAGATGAGATGCGGGAGGCCTTTGAATGGGAGGTGTCGACCTCCACTCCCAGTGATGAATGGATAGTCTCAGGGGTGAGAACTACTGCTCACTCCTGGGCTCAGATCCTCAGTGAAGAGGAAGATGTGGGGGAACCTAAGTGGCTTTGTGAGATAGGAACGGGTACACTGCCTCAAGATCTTGCCTTGGAGGAATGTGTTCAAGAAGGTGGTGATGCCACTGCCCTGGCTTCACCAGAAGAAGAAGAAGTCAGGGATCCGTTTTTAATTTCATTGAGGATGCGAAGCTGGCAGAACCAGGACTGGCCACCCCCAAGCCAGGCCAGCGGTCTCAGATTGACCAAAGCAAGTAAAGAGGAGAGACTGGTTCGTAGAAAGGACAATGAAATCTTTGTATGACCTTTCCTACCTTTCCTCGGAGAGTCTGGGAGGAGATTGAGAACTGCAGGAAATCCTGGATCTGGGATGAAGCAATGAAACATGTGCATCCTGGGGCTAACCAGCATGTAAAGAATAGACTGTTCCACGAAAAGTATACACAGTGGAAGAGAGGACACTGTTTATGGACAGAGTGAGAATAGTGGATGGAGAGGGACGCGAAGTCTCCCACTGTGTGAATTATGTGCGTCCAGATGGAGTAATAATTCAAGCCCCTGACCCCCTCTACTATTGGCCTCAGTGCAAGGACCTCCCAGTAATTAAGCCTGTGCCTACAAAATGGAGAGCCGAGCAGTGGTAGTCAATACTGCCACATCTGCACTGTAAAGTAACCTTACTGAACTGCCAATATGAATAAACAACAAATCAGGTGCCCCATATTCTTCAGTCCACAGTGTACTGCCCTATTCAGCAACCATCTACTGGTACCACCAGATGACTTCAGATCCAGAGAAGACACCAGCCCAGCTGTTTTCCTGTTCATCACCTGGTAATCGGATGACGCCAGACCAGCTGTTTCTCTTTTTGTTCCTGTTCTAAGGTTCCTTCTCCAGTTATGACATCAGCCCAGCTGTTTCCAGATGTGCACTCCTGTGAGTTCCCGGAAGATGTCCGCCCAGCTGTATCAGAAGAAATGCTGCCAGGGAGAGTCTTCGGCAGGGACCAGGTTTGTGACGTTTGAATACTTCAAGAGGCTGGTGAGTCAGAAAAATTCTTTTTATTCTATCTTTATGACATTGCAATACACACCTTACACTACAGATTTCAAACAGTGTGTGAACTGTCTTCAAAGACTCTCCCCTTCGGGATTATTGCCTTAAAGAACTGTGCTTCACGGGGCTCCGGCCCAGGACAGACTCTTTAATGGACTGGCCTTCGGGCCTTGTAGTCACTAGTGGGACATTTAGGGCATTCCATCCCCCCCCCCCAAAGGTGTAGTGTTACCAATGTCATTGTACTTTAATGTAAATACTGTTTTCTACCTTTTTCTAAAAAAAAAAAATCTTTTCTTTTTGGGATTGTTCAGTGCTTTTCTGTGTGGTAAGGGTTGTTGTTGTCATTGTTGTTGTTTAGATAGACTGTACATGCAGATTAGGATGTGTTTTTTTTTGTTTTTGTCTTTTCTTACAGGTGTTCCTGGAAGACAGAAGAGAAGACAAAAAGAGGAGGAGGGGCTCATCGGAGTCCCTTGTCAGTGCTTATGGTGTAGAATTTAAATGTACTGTGTTATTATTGCTAGTGGTTGTAGTTGCAGGCTGCCCAAGGTCGGAGAGGTCCCTGGGTTTTGTTTTTATTTGGGAATATTATGCTAGAGGCAGATAGGTTTTCCCTAGAGGGTTGGGGGGGATAGACAGGCTGTGGTCCTGAGCAGCCGTAGGGATTGCAGCGCTGCTCTATCAGGGCTATGCTCTGGACGGTTCTACCAGAGCCACTAGGTGTCCATAGTAAGTGGATAGAGTAGAGGCTGATATGTCAGCTATAGGCCTCTGGGCCCTTAGTGTTGCCTACCTGTGCTTGCACATGGTAGGAGGGCCTGATCACCCCTCTCCACAGGCACATAGGGTGGGATGGCCTAAGGCCGGGTGCATAATGACTGGGGACAGTCATTTTCCTGGTCAGAGCAGCGCAACCCTTTGTTACCGGGGTCACTAGAATCCCAGTAAGACCTAGTGGTAGGTAGGGAGGCAGCTTGTGAAACTCCAGTTAAATGGGTTTCACACTGTCTCACTCTGTCCTCAGTCACAGCTGAGACTTGAGAGATGACATCATAATAGAACTGACGCAGCTGCATGAGCCACATTTGGAATCTTCAGCTCAGAGTAAGTTTAGAACCTTGGGAATTCAAAGTCAGTCTTCAGTTTGTCCTTAAGCAAACAAGAAGGACAACGGTAGTTGTCTGTTTACCCCACTCCCTCTGGGGGGGGGGTGAGGAAAAGTTCTTTGTGGGTTCCAGGGGCAATCCCCTTCTCCCACCCTGGGAAGAAAGCTGCCTGTTTTAATTTAAGTTCAGTCTGTTCATGTACAACAACAATGGTTACAGTTTTTCACCTGTGGGGCACCTGCAACGAATGGGTGAGTGTTTGGCCCCATTGGAAGGGGCAAACAAGTTCTTTTCTTCAGTTGGATTTTAAGTACTGGGGACTGCTATTTGGGAGGACTATGTCAACTAGGACAAACAAATAGAGCAGTCATCTGTTTAAAGTGTTAATGGATTTAAAGTTCATTGTAGAGGGGGTGCTTCAGGTCATCCACCATCAATCTACATTTTTAAAGTCTAAAGTTCTGTGTGTCCAGACAAATGGCCGGGTATGGGCCGTGGGAGCTGGAGGTGGGAAACCCTCCCTCTTTAGTAACCAGGTCCACCTCTACGGATTTCTTCTGTGTTTTTGCTACTTGCCTCATGCGCTTGGCCAGTGATGGGGTGGGTACCTAGACGTGGGTCGCAACTTGAAAATCTCTCTAGGAGTCACAGACTCTAAGTGGTGTGGGGAGCCACAGGATGGGAAAATTACTCCTTGTATGATGGGAGTTTCGATTGGAAGTACGAAAACAAATCTCTCTAGGAGTGGCAGACTTCAAGTGGTGTGGGGAGCCACAGCTTGGGAGCCTCCTTGTTTGATGGGATGTCTTTCCAAGTAAAGTTTGGGTTCCTTTGCCAAGTGGACCATCAGTCGAGTGGCTGGCAGGGGAGCCGGGCCAGTCGAGCTATGTATCCAATGCGCATGCGAAGTCCGGGCTGAGTGCCTGGTGGGTCCAAAGCCAGACAACAGTTGTAATGTGTTCATTCCTCAAATGGACCGCTGTGTTTAACCTCTAATCTGCATTACAGTTACGTAGCCTTGTGGGGGACCATGCAGTGCTTTGTTTATGTTCAGTGAGCTAATAAATAAAGCCACACTGAAAAATCCCAATTCTGGTTCTGGACATTACAGTTATTGCTTCCTGTAGTTGGATTTACTTGGGTGCCCCTGTGTAGAGTAGCCAAACCTAGGTCTCTTGTGCCAGGTAACCTCATCCTTCCCCGAACCCGTAGATACCATATGTATATCCATGTTACAAAAATGGGCATATGCCTTACAAGTGGTATAGAGGGAGTAGATAACACACTGTCTATCTCAGTAACAGAATCACTTCCAATACTATATGCATCTACTGGACCAGTGTCAGAAGAGGGGCAGACAGGCGCATATTGTGGAAGGGGAGGAACTACTGTGGATCCCTGAAACACACAGAGATGTTTCATTTGGAAATGGTTCATCATTGTTGTTGTGAGATTTGAAAGGTTTTTACCATGACCGGCACACAGAACATACTGCCTTTGTTGCACCATCTTTCACAACAGTAAAGTGCAGCCACACTACACTTCCCCCCATGGACAGTAGAAGTGCTGGCCCTAGTAGGGTCCATGGCCACATTTTGCCCCCTTTCCCTTTATCAGACCTGGGTGCAGTGGGTGCTATGCCCTGTTTTTTCTCCACAACAGATGTAGCTGTAGAACTACTTTGTGTGTTTTTTTTCTGCTGGAGTTGGTGGCACTCTTTGAAAGGACAGTGTAGACTGTTTATTTTTTTAGGAGGAAGTGGATGGTGACAATGACAAGCTTGCTTGACATAACATTTGGAAGCTTCACATTGCCATTTCTCACTAAGATATGCTGCATATTCTGCCTCATCACCAAATTGGCTTAGAGGGGTCTCAATGTCAAATGAAGTATTAAGCAACTCTTGTGGCTCTGGTAAATGTTCAGACCCAGAAGAGTGCTCCTCCGATAACTTGATATCACTAAAAGGAAATGCGTTAAGAAAAAAACTACAAGGCTGAGCAGCAGTGCATTTTGGCAAAACAGTTGGTGTGGTCTTTGTCACCGTCTCAGTGTTAGTTGGCACAGTACCATGCTCACGGGCACATTTGGCAAGGTAGTAACAGTGGTGGCAATAGTCCTGTGGGCAGCGTTACAAACAGGACTCACAGTGGAAGCAATGGGCATTATAGAAAAGCTTGTGGTAACAGTGATGGCAGTAGTCCTGGTGACATCCATACATGAAGTACTCACAATTCACTAAAAATACCACCAACAGCTTAATCTGGTTCAAGGTCAGTTGGCATTCATCTGTATCCCCCTCCCCCGGGTCGTGCCTGAAAATAGGCAGGATTTGTCTAGTGCACTTACCCGGTCAACAAAAACTAAATAAATAAACAATGGAAGCAGTGGTCATTATAGAACATCTTGTGGTAAATTATGGCAGCAGTAGTCCTGCTGTCAGCAGTATAATAAGGACTCACAATGGAGGCAACATTTGTAGTGACAGTGGCTGTGCGGGAAGCACAAAGTACAGTGCAGACTGTTTTGGCAGAGAAGGTGTCACTAGTACACATAGAATTTGCAGTGGCTGCTGAAATCATGGCTCTGGTGGTGGGGCGAAGCACACTGATGGGCCATGCAGCCACTATGCTACAGTTGTGGGAATAGCACTACAACTGGTAGTAGGGGTGGGTTCTTCTTGTATTACAGGTGATGTAAGCTATAAAGCCCTCCTACTTTTATAAAATGATGGTGCTGCAAATGCAGTACTAGCAGTAAGTAAGTCATTATTTATTTTTATGGTGCCCAATCCCAGATGCTATAGGCACCTTACAGAAAATGCATTGAGTAAGCAGGGTTAAAAAAAAATAACAGACATACAGGGTATAAAAATACAATAAATAAATTTCTAAAATGATAAATAAGTCATAATTACATTCACCTCAGTTTTCAGGATATGCTTTATTAAACAGGTGAGTTTTCAGACCACTCTTAAATACCTCCACCTACGAGTCCTCCCTCAGCTATCTAGGGAACGAGTTCCAGCTACTGCAAACTAGCTGTCACCAAAGGTTTGCAACCTGGCCCTCAGAACTGCTAGGAGGCCCTTGGAGGAGGATCGGAGGGAGTGTACCAGGACAACAGGAGTAAGGAGGTCAGACAGATAGCCAGGGTTCAAGCTGTATAGCGCTTTATAGGTGAGCAAGCCCACATTGAGGATGATCCTCTACATGACAGGCAGCCAATGCAGACCTCACAGGACCCAGGTCACATGACAAGACCCAGGAAGGCCAATCATCTACCTGGCCAGTGCATTCTGCACTAGCTGCAGTTGGCAGAGGATCCCTCCATTGATCCCAAAGTATGGACTGTTACAGTAGTCCAGCCTAGATGTCACAAAGGCATGCACCAGTGAGAGCAGGTCTTCGGGCAGAATTAGGGGTTTAATCCAGGCAACGGTCCCTAAGTGGCAAAAAATACTTTTGATAACAGGCAACACCTGAGCATTTAGTGTCAGCCTGCCATCAAGCATGACACCCACATTTCTCACCTTAGAGGATGCCATCAAAGGGGTGGACCCCAGGACCAAAACTGTTGCCACCCCGGCACCCCCATCATGCCTGTGACTAAGCTCGATCATCAGTACCTCCATCTTGTTAGAGTTTAGCCTCAGCCAGTTAGAGGACATCCAGCTCTGGATCTCAGCCAAGCACTTATTCAGTACTTCCACAGTGCTATTCGTTCTCGGGGGAAAATGACATATACTGTACAGTATAGCTGGGTATCATCTGCATGACAGTGAAAACCCAGACTGTAACGTCTAATGAGCTGTCCCAGGGGCAGCATATACACGGTGAAAAACATTGGCTATATGATCGAACCCTGAGGAACTCCACATGACAGGGGCTTTGGAGAGGAGGAGAAATTCCCCATTACCACCCTTTGCTTCCTGTCCAAGATATAGGACTCAAACCAATTGATGGGAGATCCAGCAAGTCCACAATAGTCTCTAAGGCGATCCAACAGCATAGTGTGGTCCACGGTGTCAAATGCTGATGAGAGATCGAGGAGAATGAGAATTGACTGGTCTCCTCTATCCCTCGCCCTGAGGAGGTCATTTTGCACCTGAACCAACACTGTCTCAGTGCTATGCCTAGCCCTAAACTGTCAAAGGCTCAAGGTGTGCCTTCAGCGGCAGTGCCACCACTTTCTCAACAAACTTCCCTAAATATGGGAGGTTAGAGATAGGTTTATAATTCACCAGGATGTCAGAGTTGAGCAGTGTTTTTTTCAAGAGAGGCATCATCAATGCCTCATTCAAGGCATTGGGGAAGAGTCCTTCCAAAAGCAAACACTGGACTATTCTGGTGAACACTGGCCAATAGCATTGGCGCATCCTACTAAAAGATACCTCAGACCAGTGCCCAGTTTACAAAAGGTGGGTGGCAGCTTTGAAATCACCTCAATGTCCTCAGCCACCTTGACTGACTAAAATTTCTCCCAGACAATAGAAGTTCCCTCTTTCATTCCAGGCCCCCTACAGCGGCGCTGATTGTGCCCCACTGGGGAGATCTTGGACAGAATAGAGGACACCCTGTCAGAGAAGAACAGAGCAAACTCTTTGCATAATGCTGTTCAAAATTCCCTTTTCAGCTGTAGATAGACTGGGGAAAGTAGTCTGCCTACAGTCCAAAAGAATTGAGCTGGAATGTTCCTCCCTGCAGTAATCTCCCTGGACAGGAACTCTGCCTTCTTATGATCGAGTGCCCTTTGGTAATCACCATAGTGGTTCCTCAAAGTCAGTTTGTCCTCCATGGACTGGGTCCTCCTCCAGCAATGCTCCAACTTCCGACCCATGGTCTTCATCTCCTTGGGAGCCTCATCAAACCATGGGTGTTTCAAGCGAGAAGACCTGGGTTGTATACAGATTGGTGGGATGGCATTGAGCGCACCAGAGACAGCCCTATTATAGGTCACAACTACCTTGCTCATGCCACTCGCACATGCAGCTCTCCCACCAGAAAAGTCAGCTACCACCAAGAGTCACTCGGGACAATTCCCTTAATGGGCGATAGTGGACCATCTCGACAGGGGAGGGACTATCGGAGGAGAGGACCGCTAACAAAAACCCCACCATGCAATGATCGGATCATGCAATCTGATCAGTCTTGAGGTCTGTGACCTCAAGCCCCAGCAAGAATAATAAGTCCAAGGTGTGGCTGTGGTGATGAGTCAGAGAAGCAACAGCTTGTGCTAGGCCTAGTGACATCATCAATGGTAGGAGGTAATTCACAAAAAGCAAGGATTTGTCATTGATTCAGGCATTGAAGTCACCTAGAATCAACCATCTGGGTAACTCCAGCACCTTCTTGGTGACGAAGTCCGCAATCTCCTGCAGGATTTCTCCCCCGTCCTGGAGGATGGTAAACAAGGAGAATCCAGCATCCTGCACCTGGACCCCCACGTACCACTACACATTCAACTGACAAGGTAGATTCCACTGAGTGCATGGAGAAGTTTAAGCTGGATCTAAAGCAGATGGCCACAGCCCCATCCCTGTATTCCCTCCTTGGGCAATGCACCACTAAGTAAATGGTGGGGACTGACACCTCTGAAATCAGACCTGCATCATCCCTCAACCAAGTCTTGGTAATACAAACCAGATCGACTGAGGAAATCAAGTCTGCCATAATTGCAGTCTTGTTCCCCATCAATTCAGCACTGAACAGCACAGTCTGAAGGGGACCAGTGGAGACCACAGGCCCTCAAGCTACCTGCCCACTCAGTCTGGTGGGAACCCTGGGGATGGAAACCAAACACATCAGGCCTCTCTCTCACAGCTCCAGGGCATCTCCTGCTCCTAACCACCTCTATACTGCTCACCTCCACTGTACCTACAGAGCTCTGCCACCAACTGACTAGCCCCCTATTAATACACACCTCCCGGCAATGTCTTAACGCCATATCCAGGAGGGGAATATCGACAAAGGGGCAGAGGTTGCACAGCAGGGACACTGTGCAAATGATACAGAAGGGTCTGGAACTTTTTTTTTTTAGTTGTTTAACCAGGACTAGCACACTAAGCTGAAAGTTTTTTTACAGGTGCGACCTGGGAGCACGGGGAAGTTAAGTGACTTGCTCAGGGTCACACAGTATGCAAGTGGAAGCTGTGGGATTCAAACCCAGGTCTGGTCTGCTGGATGTCATTAGATTTGCAGCTCAGAGCCTTAAACCACTGCACTATACTGCCTCCCAAACTTAAACACATCTTACAAAAAATAGCCTGTAAGCTCACTAAAAAACTTAAAACCAAATTAGACCTAATCTAACCAAACATGGGGCTGGCAGTATAGCCTAGAGGTTAGAGTAATGAGCTGGGAATGAACTTAGTACATCCAGCAGACCTGGGTTTGATTCTCACAACCTCTACTTGTGTACTGCATGACTCTGAGCAAGTCATTTACCCCCCCAATGCTCCCAGGTCTCCCCTGAAAACAGGCACTTGTGCCTAGTGGGCTTTACCTGGTTACCAAAGACTAAAATAAAATTAAAAAAATAAAATAAATAAACATACAACGTCTACACACTAAATTACAGAGCAACAATCCTAACCACACTCACACCACATACATACACTACCTAAACCTACTCACCACCCCAACTGATAACTCCCAACCATGTTAAATATTTAAAAGCATAGGAGAAGGGGGCGTGGCTTAGCTCCAGGGAAGATGGCAGCATAATCTGTGAGCTCTGTGAGTTTTTTTAGGTTTACATCTGACTAAATAATCAAAACGAACAGTTCAGATCGGAATTAGAGCAGGATAGACCGGAGAAGTTAGAAAGATATTGGTTCGGGAAGTTTTTTTTAATTCGGCAACAGAACGACGGCAAGAAACAGTGAGAACCAAGCCACTCTCCTTAAGTGCATAGTATAAAGTGTCAAGGATCTGTACTATGGCGGACCAGGCCGCAAACATGTTGAGCTGTACAGACAATGCAAAACTGCATGAAATGTTTCAAACGTTGGTTCAACAGATGGCGGAGGTGACTATAGCCTCCAACGCAACTATGCTGGCAATTCACCAATTTGAAACAAGACTTTATAATATCGAGTGGCAGACGGTCACTAATAAGACAGCCATCAGTGACCTCCATGTAAAATTAAGGGAACAACACCAGATCATAAAGGAACTGACAAGTAAAGTAGACGATTTGGAGAATCGAAGTAGACGAAATAGCCTGTGTATTTTGGGGATACCGGAGAAAGTGGAGACAAGAAATGTGGCAGAATGGTTGGGGGAATGTTTACCTCAGATCATGCAGAGTGAACTACCCCCTGGCTTCACAGTAGAAAGGGCACATTGTACAACTGGCCCGATCCCCAGAAATAGTGATAGACCACGTCCTATTATAGCGAGGATTCTGAACTATGCTGATAAGGAATGGGTCTTGTCCAGGGTCATAGTGTGCTGATTTTTCAGGACTACTCAAGACAGTTGGCCATGCGAAGAAAGGAATATGGGCCTCTAAGATATAAACTGCGTGAAATGGGAATCCCTTTCTCCTTAAGATATCCAGCAACTATGAGACTGAATATCAATGGTAATTACAGGTCCTTTAATACACCAGAGGTGCTAGATGCCTACATGAGAAATATTCACTCAACGAGTAACGCTCAGGAAGGGGGAAGATGTCTGACTGGTAAAGGAAATATAAGAGACACAGGGACTAAGCAGGGCTGGAGCTGGAATGGGGCTGAAGGAGACATGGATACTGCAGAGTCTAGCGCTTATTTTACTGTGGTACCTCCACAAAAAAGTCGAAAGAGGCAAAATAACGAGAGGCACCAGCGAAGAGAACACCCTGAGGAGCGGAGCCAGTCAGATCCTAAAGCTAAGATATCAATGGAGGTTGAAGGACAGATTATTACCAGCCCATACTTCTCAAAGAATAAGTATGCTCCTTTGGAGGAATGTGCGGATGAGTGGCAAACGGATTCGGATGTTCGAGGACAGCAGAAGAAAGGGGCAGGGGTATGGTAGTTGTCGGGAATGGAAGGAGAGAAGGGAAGAGTACACTCAGACCTATTAACAGACAAGCAAAGTAAGGATCCCATTCTTCAAGTCGGACTTGGCCCTTCCGAAGCAGGCGAAACATGAAGACAGCAATACGGACTAAACCATAGAGAATAGGCAAATTAGAGACCTAGAACTGATGCTAATTTGAAATTTTGGATAAGTACAAAAAAGTGCATGATAAATCCCATTTTTGTTGTTTATTTCTTGATCGCTAAATAAGTATTGGGGCAAGGGATAAGCGGGATAAAGGTAGTGGATTGGAGGGGAAGAAGGAACCCTTTAGAGCAGAGGATATGGGATACGGAAGGATGCGAGCTTTGGGAGATAAGGAAGGGGGGGTGTCAATAAAACTATATATAATGGTGAGGATGGAAAGCCCCCTGGGGCTTTTGACCCTTTTTTTTTCCCTCTTCTTGTTTTTTCACTTTTCCAGTTATTTTTTATCACTACTGATGTCAGGGATACCTACTTCTACCTCTATCTGCTGTTTTACCTGCTGGTCCTGGTTCGTCCTATACATAAGAAGGACAGACATGGAGGAAAGAGGAGTGGGAATAGGAGGGATTATCATGTAATAGGGGCTGTGGGAATGGCTTAAAGAAGATGGTAGAGGCATTAGGAAGTCTGATAGTAAGAGTACGGTCTCTTAGCTCGGATTTTATTTTGATGAGAAGGAAGAACATATAGGGGGAAAATGACCCAACTCGCCGACAAACAGATTATGGGTGTAAGTTTATTGGTTTCTTTCTTCTCTCCTAGGGTAACGGGTATCAAACTTGATAAGGGGAATTTATGGGCAGAGTAGATACTCTGGGGAATCAGAGCCAGTAACATACCAAAGAGTCGCAGGGGAGTAGGGGAAGTTTATTTATTTTTTTTCTCTTCTTTTTACATATCGCATAAGGTGTCTGTTTTTGGTACTGGTTCTTTATCCTGGTTGAGCTAAGCACACCCTCTCTTGGTGGGATAGTGGCGGAGACTTTGGGGAAGGGGGGATAGAACTCCCCTGTTTTGAACGCCAACTCTCACCGACACCATTAGGTGTATGTGTACATAGGTTAGCTTTCGAGTAGTAGGGTCTGTGTTTTATTGTCTTGTCGTTTAGGTTAGTATAGTAGATAAGGGGTAATATCGGAATAGCATAAAGGGGGGCATCAAAGATCCGTGGAAGAGAGTTGTTAGGACATAATGTAGGGGGATAAAAAAAGGGGGTCATGAATACAGAAGGGGTAGAAGAGAGGATTTTATTTTAGATACTTAGCTGTTTTTAGGTATTCTGTTAAGTGGATAAGTAGTAAAGATACATAGAGACTAACGCAATTTGAAAATGGAGTTACTTCTATACACCTGGAATGTTAGGGGGTTGAATACTCCGATAAAACAAAAGAAAGTTTTATCGTACCTCAAGAAAAAAAGGGCTCAAGTGGTATTTTTGCAAGAAACTAAAATGACAGGAGAAGATCATTCCCGATTAGTCAAAGACTGGGTGGAGGGGAGGTGCACACTGGGGTGAGCACCAAAAAAAGAGGGGTTGCCATATTATTTCATAAACAATTGCATTGGGTAATAAACAAATGTAAAAAAGGCAAACATGGGAGATGGGTCTTGGCAAGGGTGTTAACGCCAGAAGGGATGATTATGTTGGTCAATGTATATGCTCCAAATGAAGACGACCCGGCCTTTTTTCAAGAATTATCAGATAAGATGGGGGCAACGGCAACTGATGGGGTTCCAGTGATAGTAGGAGGGAATTTCAACCTGGCCATGTTCCCAGAATTGGATAAGAGTGATGCCAGTACAGCAACACACATAAGAGGGAGAAGTGCACTTAAAAGCCTTATGAAAGAGCATCAGCTCTTGGATGTATGGAGGTTGGGACACCCTCATGACCGAGATTATACATATCAATCAGGGGTACATAATACTTTTAGCAGACTAGACTATTGGCTTCTTTCCCCGGGGGCGTTGCATTCAGTAGTTGAAATTAATATTTTACCTATAATTCTTTCTGATCACTCACCTGTGCAACTGAAACTGGACTGGGGCCCGGCAGAGAAACCGATCCCCGCATGCAGATTAGATGTTACACTCTTAAACGATCCTGAGTTCATGGCCTGGCTTAAGAAAGAGACAGAATTTTTCTTCCAGGAGAATAAAATATCTGAAACTTCAGCAGGTAATACGTGGGAAGCTTATAAGGTCACAATCAGAGCGGCAATTATGGGATTTACAGCCAGAAGGAAGAAGCAGAGGGCAGCACGACTAGAAATATTAGAAAGCCAGCTGGCTCAGGTAGAATGACAAATGAAAAATACAAAGGGTAGGAAGGCCGCTGATGAACTGGTTCATAATACACTGAAGCTGAGGTTAGAAATAAATGAATTGCTGTCCAGGCAGGCACAGAAGGCTATGTTTTGTCTGAATCATCTCTTTTGGGAACAAGGGGATAAGAACGGAAAAATTATGGCATACCAGGTAAGGAAACAGAGAGAGCAAAGATATATTGCAGGTTTGAGGGATCCAGTAACCAAGGAGATACATACAGTGGCGTGAAAAAGTATTTGCCCCCTTCCTGATTTTCTCTATTATTGCATATTTGTCACACTGGATGTTTTCAGGTCTTTAGACAAAATATAATATTAGATAAAGGGAACCTGAGTGAACAAATAACACTTTTTTTTTTTACTTATTTCATTTATTTAATGAAAAAGTTAACCAACACCAACTGGCACTGTGTGAAAGTAATTGCCTAGTTAAATCAACCCAATTAAAGGGATAATTAGAGTCAGCTGATTGAACACAGCCAGGCTTGATTACAGCCAGCCCTGCTCAATATAAACCTCACTTATTTTGGCCCTTAACATCAGAGTCATTGCCAGCACAAAGATTCAACAAACACATTATGCCATGATCAAAGGAAGTTCCTGAAAAGATCAGAAAAAATGTGTTGCCCTCTATCAGTCTGGAAAGGTTACAAAGCTATTTCTAAGGCTCTGGGACTCCATCAAACCACAGTGAGAGCCATAATCTCCAAATGGAGAACACTTGGAACAGTAGTGAACCTTCCAGGAGTGGGCGGCCTGCCAAAATTACTCCAGGGCGAGTGTAAAATCATCCAAGAAGTCTCAAAGGATCCTAAACAACATCCAAAGAACTGCAGGCTTCTCTTGCCTCAGCTAAGGTCAGTGTTCATGACTCCACAATCAGAAAGAGACTGGGCAAAAATGGGCTTCATGTGAGAGTAGCAAGGCGGAAACCACTGCTAACCAAGAAGAATATAAATGCTCATCTCTCATTTGCCAAGAAGCACCTGGATGATCCACAAGCCTTTTGGGAAAATGTTCTAGGGACAGATGAGTCCAAAGTGGAACTTTTTGGACAACATGGATCCCATAATGTCTCGCGTAAAGCAAACACAGCATTCCACAGTAAGAACACCATACCAACAGTCAAACATGGTGGTGGTAGTGTGATGGTGTGGGATGCTTTACTGCCTAAGGACCTGGATGACTTGCCATAATTAAAGGAACCATGAATTCTGCTCTGTACAGAAAATTCTTAAGGAGAATGTCCAGTCATCCTTCCGTCAGCTGAAGTTGAAGCGTAGTTGGGTCATGCAGCAAGACAATGATCCAAAACACAAAAGCAAGTCCACATCAGAATGGCTAAAAAGAAGTAAAATTAAAGTTTTGGAGTGGCCTAGTCAAAGTCCAGACTTAAATCCAATAGAGATGATGTGGCAGGACCTGAAACGAGCAGTTCATGCTCGAAAACCAACAAATGTTACTGAATTAAAGCAGTTCTATGAGGAAGAGTGGGTTAAAATTCCTCCACAGCTATGTGAAAGACTGATATTGAATTATAGGAAGTGTTTGGTTGCAGTCATTGCAGCTAAATGTGGCATAACCAGTTATTAAGTGTAAGGGGCAATTACTTTTCACACAGTGCCAGTTGGTGTTGGTTAACTTTTTTTCATTAAATAAGTGAAATTAAAAAAAAAACAAGTGTTATTTGTTCACTCAGGTTCCCTTTATCTAATATTACATTTTCTCTAAAGACCTGAAAACATCCAGTGTGACAAATATGCAATAATAGAGAAAATCAGGAAGGGGGCAAATACTTTTTCACGCCACTGTACCTCTCCCAAAGCAATAAATAACATCATGGGACAGTTCTGTAATCAGCTATACCAGACATCCCATCAGAATACTCCTACAAAGATAGGAGATTTTTTGAATAAGATTAAGTTACCTACCCTATCTCAGGGACAGAGAGAATCACTAGAAGCACCCCTGACAGAGGGGGAAATTAAACAAGCAATAAAGGCAATGCAACAAAGAAAGGCTCCGGGGAGGGACGGTTTCCCAGCAGAATTCTATCAGGCACTTAGCTCCGAACTAGTCCCTATACTGAGGCAGGTATACCAGGAGGCAATACAGATGGGGCAATTTCCTGCAACTATGAGAGAGGCAGTCATAACAGTTATACTTAAAAAAGATAAGGACCCTGTAGAAGCAGGGACTTACAGGCCCATTTCATTGATATCAGTAGATAGTAAAATATTTACAAAGGGGATGGCAGCAAGACTTAAACCAATACTACCAGAACTTATTCATCCTGCACAGGCTGGATTTGTCCAAGGAAGATAAGCGCTGACCATATCGTGCCATGCTTAATTTGAAGCACGTGGCAAAAACCTTTCTACACCAGGGCAGGCATAGCAGTGGTTCGAAAGGCCTTGATTCCCTGGGTGGGCTTATCTTATACAAGTACTGTTGAAGTTTGGTTGTGTGGGGTTTTCTTGGCATTAAGTGATATATAACTCCCCAGTGGCTAGGGTCCTAACAAATTCTACGGTGTCAGAACCCTTTATGTTGGGGAGGGGAACAAGGCAAGGTTGCCCCCATCACCCATGCTTTTTGTACTAGCATTGGAACCTTTAGCGGAGAGTATACGACAGAACCCAGAAATTGTAGGTATACCCATTAAAGACCTTAGATATACCACTTTGCTATATGCAGATGATCTGTTCATCACACTGGCGGATATAGACAGATCTTTGCCACCCCTTATAGATCTTCTGCAGGACTTCTATATAGTATCTGGTCTAAAGGTTAATAAAAATAAAAGCGAAATCCTGCCATTCAATGGCGCGTAATTTGGACAGTATAATTAGAATTAGGCATGAAATGGGCTGAGGAAGAACTGACCTATCTCGGGATTAAGCTAACAGTCTGTTAGATAGGATGTGGGAAAGAATTCAGGACCTGTATTGATGAAATGTCAAGAGGAGCTGGGCAGATGGAAGAAACTAAGATTAACAATGGCTGGCAAGATCACGGCTATTAAGATGACACTGGCACCTAAGGTGACGTATATACTGTCACGAATCCCACTACATCTCCCTGCGGATGGTATGCCAAATGGGATAGAATGATTGGAAATTTTATATGGGAGGGGAAAGTACCCAGGTATAGTAAGGCCAAACTAAAGCCACTGGAAAGAGGGGATGGGTACTTCCATGGATGGAGGGCTATAAGATGGCTTTTCAGATAGCCCATACCTTACAATGGTTCCATTTGTTTTCCCCCCAGGCTCCACAGTGGCAACAGATGGAACAGGACCAGATGAAAGTAATATCTCTCCCCCTTCCTTGCTCTGGGGTATGTCACATGTCCCACATCCTATAATAGATGCCAGTATTAGATACTGGAAGCAACTACACACCCACCTAAGGTCAGATAGGGCTGAATTCTCCTACCCCTTTATGGCAGAACCCATGCATATGTATAGAGCAGAAACCCATACATGGGCGCGTGGGCCCAAAGATGCATTAGGGTAGTATCAGACATTCTAACGAATGATGGGACGAGGGTGGAGACATTCCAGAATCTTCAGGATAGGTGGGATCTTCTGGAAAGGGAAAGATGGCTCTATATGCAGCTGAGGGCTGTGGTGGGGAAAGTGTTAGTAAAAGGATCTAAGGGTAATAAGACGGAGCTGAAGGTGGAAAGGTGGTAAAAAATGACAAAAGGGGTTGTCAGTGTTATATATCTCGATATTTTGGGGGCCCTGCCCGATACAACAAACAAAGCAAGAAGTTATTGGGAAAAGGCACTGTCAATTAAAATATCAGACCTACAGTGGGCAAAGTGCTGGTCCTTAGCACATACACAATACACAGACGAAAGAAGCAGGATGATCCAAAATAAGATATTGCATTGGTGGTACAGGACCCAAGGGGTTCTGCATAAGATAGGAGTAGTGGGAAATGATAATCGTTGGAGATGTCAGCAGCTAGGGGGTGATCTTTTCCACATAATGTGGGATCGCCCTAGGTTAAAACAATTCTGGGGTCAGATTGGGGAGTTGGGGGAACAGATAATTAAAAAACCGAGTGACAAATCGCCTGTATGTATGCTTTTAGGCCTGCACTCAGTAGTTAGTAGATGGACCAAATCAGAACAAAAATGGTACATGACTTTGATTATGCAAGCAAAGCACCTAATCCTCCGTAACTGGAGAACGAAGAAGGTTCCTAACATAACAGAGGTGCTGGAATCCCTACCCCTATATATGAAATGGAAAGGAGATCCCATTTTTTGGGACACAAGAAAGGAGGTTTCCATCAGGCATGGGCCCCGTTTATGGCCTTCTTAGCAGCAAGGGCTGGGGTAGGTTGAGGAGTATAGGAAATGGGAAGGATGAATCGGGTAAAGAATCACTTGGGTAAAGAGTAACTCGGCAATACTTATTAGTTTATGTATAAGGTAAGATAGGGGAGAATAAATGGGAAAAGAATGCCCTGCCAAAGGAGTAGATTAACACCTGGAGTAGTAAAGTAGGGTTAGAGATAAGTTTGTGTGTGGGTGGGTGTTTTCTTTTATGTCTGTGTTTGGTATTACATTTTTTTATTCTTTGTTTTCCTGGGTTTTTTTCCCTGTTCTTCTTTGGAAGATACAAGGAAGGGGTGAGATATAGAATATATATAGAGAGAATGTATGTGAGAACAGTATAAAGCTGTTGTTTCCCTTTGTGTATCTACCTGTTTTATGCTGTAGCTATTCCTTGGGCCTGAGACCTTGTAGCCACATGGAGATGAGAAACTCAGTCACAGAAGCCTAGGTGGAATGGATTTGTTTTTGTCCTCTTCATGCGGGTGCCGTCAGCTTTGGATAGGTCAAGTATGGGTCATGTAGATAAGGTAGACTACAAAATAAGACAGGATTAGTCTCGGGTCTGTTTATGAGATATGAAGAAAAAGGAGAAATGCACAATACAGAAATGTTGTTAATGGAAGCACAGCGGATGTACACCTCTGAATATGTATGAAAGAATATGTCTATGTGTGTTAAACAAAACATAATAAAACAATATTATGGGAAAAAAAAAAGCATAGGAGAATCCAACTATTTTTGAGACCAGAGGATAAGCCAGCAAAGTCTATTTAGAGTAGAGATTTCAGATAAAACTTAGTCCAGAGCCACCAAAGACCAACTGAATCAAGGTCACAGCTGTGCTGTCACCGCTGCTAACTGAGGAGTGAGGAGTGAAAGACCAGGCAAAGAAATAGTAATAGTTACAGTTGTGGTTATAGCAGTAATAATACTATGCCCAGTCCTATTGACACCAGAACCGGAAAGCTTCTAGGGGGAGAAAAATATTTTGCAGCGGCGAATGCGAGCAGAACTGTTACCCTGTTCCCTCATTGCTTGGGGCTGGTGGTGCAGATGGCTTGCTGGGGCTGGACCACACATGTTTATGGGATTGCTGAGACATGGTCTGTATCTGTAATTTATTTATTTTATTTAGTGAGTAATCAGAATTACAACCTTTGAGCTAAAAGCTCTTTTAAAAAGGATCCTTGCTGGATAAGGGAGGGTAAACAAATACATGAGTTGGAGAGACAGAGGCAACAAATAGGCATTGTCAAGAATGAACAAAGAGGACTAGAGTAATTAACATACATGGATAGAGGACACAGTAGCAGTAAGTAGGCACTGTCAAAAATCATCAGTTAAGAACACAGGGTAAATCAAAATGGTATAAGCTAAGGCAAAATGTAACATATTACATTGAACTGATACAGAGTACATGGGCATGCCACCCCCTTTGCAGCCCAGATAGGTAGCGTTCACTAGTTCATATTTGGACAAGCTTGGAAGATCAATAGGTAGTAGCTTTACAGCCTTCTCAGTATCCAAAAGGTACAAATATAACATCAACCAGGAGAGTCAGTACAGTCAATAGGAAGAGGCCAAAAAGCGAGCTTGGGGTGAGGGGGAAAAAATTAATGTAACAGAACTTGTGACAGGGGAGGTAAGCTGGATGTGCGGAACAGGGAAAATGGTGTGAGGGGGTGTCGTGAAGATGGGTAGGTGAGTGAGGGCACATAAGAGGGAGGTGTTGGGAGTGGGGTAGGGGTCCAAGGTAAGAGTCCAAGGTGGGTGGACAGGGGGAAGTGGGGACAGTGTAATTCGGGGGCCACGTGAACAGAATGATGTGAACATAGGTGTAACCAGCAGAACAAGGAAGCAGGTCACCATGGGTTAAGTGTGACAGGAGCAGCATACAGGAGGGGAGATAGAATTCTTGAGCTCAGCCTTAAAGTTGCTAAGGCTTGTCAGGCTTGTGATTGCATATGGGAGCTTGTTTAACCAAGTGGGAACCCTTAACGCAAAGGCTCAGTTCCCCAGGGCAGTTTTTCTGAACAATACTGCTAAGGCGTGTTTAGAGACACTTCTTGTGGCATGAGCGGATGGGGCAGGGTGGAATATGGCTTGTAGAGAGGGAGGAGCAAGTCTTAGGAGGGCCTTCTTCCCAAGAAGGCAGAAGTGGAGCTTAATGCGATCCATAAGAGGAAGCCATTGTGTCTTGATGTAAAGGTCAAACATGCATTAGGCGATCTGCATCTCAAACAAATCTGCATGCTTTATTTAGGATTGTATGGCCTCTGTGCAGGCTTGTATCAGAGGCTGCACCATAAACCATGTTTCTGTAGTCCAAGGTAGGTAGGACTGTATGTTTAACTGCCAAAAGCCTAGCCTCAGCTGTGAGGCAGAACCTTAACCTATAAAGGGCCCCTAGTTTCCTGTTGACTGTAGTGGTGATATTGCGTATGTAATCATCAAAAGACAGGGACTCATCTATTGTGATTCCTCTTTTGTCATCCAGCAAAGAACATTGACTTGTTTTTTTTTTGCTGTTGAGCACTAACATGCTACCTTTTAACCAGTCCTGAAGGAGGTTAAAGTTGTACTGCAAATCCCTAGTGAGGACTTCTTGACAGGAGTTTTGGGAGAACACTACCATGTCATTGGCATGGAGTAGGATCTTAGAGGTGGGGCATGCATCTGGAAGGTTGTTCACAAAGAGGCTGAATAAGAGCGGGCCAGGTATAGATCTCTGGGGGACCCCTACTGTGACATCGCAGGTGTCCGAGATCACACTGTTGATTTTTACTTTCTGGGATCACCCAGACAGGTAGCTTGAAAACCACCTGACCATGACGGGGGACAGCCCTAGGCAGTTGAACCTGTGGAGCAGCAATTGGTGGTCCATGAGGTCAAAAGCCTTGGTTAGGTAGATATAAATTGCTCCAACCAACTGGCCCTGGTCAAGTGTTTCATGAAGTACAGTAGTGTGGTGTTGGTGCTATGCATTTTTTGAAGCCATGCTGTTGGGACAGAAGAGGCTATATTTATGCAGATGATCCGTGAGTTGATCAGCAATGATTCACTCCAGTGCTTTAGAGATCGTGGACAGAATTGAAATGGGTCTGTAATTGGCTACTAGAGACCAGTCGCCTCCTTTGTGCACCAGAATAACCGGAGCAGTTTTCCAGGTAGCAGGGAAGGCAGATAGGCAGACAGACAGGTTGAACAGCTGGTAATTGGTACAATGGCCTCAGGTAGGGTGAGAGAGATTAGTTTCATATCAATACCATTGCCTCCCATCCTTGTTTTGTCTAGGACTCTTGTGAGATAATTTCTTGTTTCCTTGATGATCACCCATCTGAAGTAGAAGGTTGGGCATGTCCCAGCGCTGGAAGAGGAGGGTGTGTGGTCTGCAATCAGTTTTTCTCCTGTGTGTATTTGTGACTGTTTTTTGTTTATGTTAGTGCTTCTTGCAAAATGCAATAATACCCACACCACACAAGTAACGGCTAATAAAGACAGACTGATACTAGAGAGATATAGAGTCATCTGACAGCTTCTTAATTGTACAGTATGCTAAATGAAGCTTAGAACAGTATACTACACAACACACAGAACCCAGTGAGTCAAACCTGACATACAGAGAAATACTGCAGCAATTTAGAGAAAAATTATGTGTACACATAGTGCACACACAGGGAGCTAAGGTTCACAAAAAAGAAAATACATGCATGAACGGGCTACTCATGTGCGGTGAACTGTGAGAGAGAGGAGTCAGCCTATACCCTCCTCATGTAGTCATACAGGGAACTGAGCTGGGAACCAGATGACAGTCAGCAACAATTCAATGTGCCAAGCATGACCCAATGAGAAAAACTGCAAGTTTAAAAACAAAATACAAAAATGTGTGCAGAGTAGACAACTGTGCACATACAGGATGCAGCTTCCCAAAACAAGAATACAAGGCACACACAGACAAGATGCATGGAGCGAACTGTGACAAGAGAGGAGACAGCCAACACCCACCCAAGTTGTGCAGTGAACCGAGCCCAGAACCAGATGACAGCAAAAAATACAAATTTGCTTCACAAAATACAATCACACTGGGGCTGTGTGGATTCAGAAGACAAAGCTAAACATAGCAGTAGAGATGGGACATTCAGCAACAATTTTAACCCCTCACTGTTACTGAGCCAAGTAACAGTTGCTCACTAAATGCAAAGCCAAGCCTGACTTTGCTGACAAAAAAAAATCCTGATGAAAAAAAGAACAGAAATGTGCTTCTGCAAAAAAAAATCACACTGCTTCAGCTGTGCTGTGAAACTGAAAGCAGCGGGGGGAGGGGTGTCTTTCTCTCTCTCTCTCTCACATACAAACACACACACGTGCGCATACACACATGCATACCTCTCAACCTTCTGTCACTGAAATGAGGAACACAGACACTCAAAATGAGGAACAGTGAAGGACACAGACTCTCATAATGAGGGACAAATACTCAAATATGAAGATACAAGCTCAGAACGCAGTGTAAACCATTGTGTTTACTTTTACAAAGTTTGCTTTTATTTAGCATCTTAGAATATTATGAATGTCTACTTTAAAGCATGATTTACAAAATATTCTGTTTGGGCAGTACCTTTTCTATGAAGGACAGATCAATTTTGAGAGGTAAAATGAGGTACTTCCCTCATAATCAGGGACAGTTGAGAGGTATGCGCGCACACACACACACACACACACACACACACTCCTTTTCCTTGTAACTGAGCCCAGTTTCAAGGATAAAATGAGAAAATGCAGTCAGAAATTGTGATCAGTTTTTAAAACCAACCAAAATAAAAACCTCTGGATCACACAAGAAAACATTTTTAGGAAAGTTATATGTCGCATAAGTAGATGAACTAGCTCACTCACAAAATGACTGTCTCCTATGCTCTGCCAACTCAGAGTGAAGGGATCACATGGTGTTCCAGGCTGTGAACTCCAAAAATAGCCTGCAATTGTCCAATGAAGCCCTGTGAGATTTTGAAATCTCACTCACTAACCGGTGCTTCCCGAATAGCGACTGAATAGTGGACTATTCGGGACCTCCATCCAAATATTCGGGAAGCCTACTATTCGTAGCATTCGGGAAATACTATTCAGCCCATGCACAGCCCTACTGCCCACCCTGACTGCCAGCTAACTAGAAGATATCAGAAAACATAACTTAATCTGCTATGCTGGTACTATATACTTTTTTGGGGGAGTGTTTTCATATTTTGAACTACCCTTATGACTATTTATTAACAACTGGTTTATTTCTGCTATGTCCACATGCACACTTTTTGTTTGGTTTAATCTGCAGTTTACAAGCGTATTAGGAATCTGTGTTGTCCATTCCTTATTTTAGTTCTGGGGGCCACCATGCTATATTGTTTGCCACCACTCTATATTTTTTGCCACCACCTTATATTTCCGGCTGTCATCTTAATTAGTTTTTATAAAATCCTCCAAAACTGTCTTATCACCATCCTTTATTACATTATTACCCCTATTTTACAACCTTAGCTCAATACCTTATAAAAACACTAATGCACATGCACAGTGCATACAGGAGATCCGAGGAATAATGCGCTATTGAACGCCACAGCAACCACCCTATATTCTCAGGCACTGGGAACCCTGGGACTGCTATAAATAATAATACGGTCAGACTACTGTGTATCAGCACTCTGTCAACATGCCAAATTTTCCTAGCTGTAGTGTAAGTTTCAGGCTGACTGGGTCCATACTGGCATACTGTTGTCTGCTCTGCAACTTAAGTTTTCTCTGTTTACTAAAGCGATCTA
Organism: Neoceratodus forsteri; assembly: GCA_016271365.2. Classification (NCBI taxonomy): domain Eukaryota; kingdom Metazoa; phylum Chordata; order Ceratodontiformes; family Ceratodontidae; genus Neoceratodus; species Neoceratodus forsteri. Next base: position 708,753,934 of record CM057455.1, read on the forward strand.
AAGACTATTTACTGGGTATTACTGAGGCTAATTATTTTTATGTTTGTAAAGTGCATTGACATGAAGGGGATGGTGGGGAGGGACATTACCTCTATTTGCTGGAGCTGGGTTTCCTGACCATGTGGATCGGAGGGCTTCTGCTGCTGTTGTCTCTCTCTTCCCCTACTTATGCTGGGCAAGATTTATTCACCCCAAGTGAGGCTCCTGGACAAATTGCTGGTAACTGTTCTTCCAGCCCAGGGGCTGTAGTGTTCTCACGCACACTTCCTCATGAGTATAAAGGGCCACATTTTCCTTTGGCCCCTGCCTTGGCTGTACAAACCATTTCAAGTAGCCCTGCACTCAAAAAATGTGCCACTAGCACACCATTAATGCAAAAGTGAAAACAATTTTATTTTATAAATACATATAAAAAGCATGTTGGTGAAGCACAAATTAGCTATACTACACTAATCACCCCGGCACTTCAACAGTTAGTCTTCATCAGAGGGTGGCTTCTGGTGAAATATCCCTTTCTTAAATACTGGCTAGTGATGGCATCTACCAATTGGGTGAGCCATTTGCAATTGATTGACACAAGTTGATATAGCAGGACTCGAACCTACAGCCCATATAGTCAATGAGTGAATAATGTAATGTGCACAATAGAAAAACTGTCCCACATTGAAATCACATATTAAATACTATTTAAAAGAAGCAGCTGCTCAATAATTCTTGGAATCTTAATATTTTAGCATTGCGTTTTCGATTTCATAATATTCATAAATAGTAGTTCTCTAAGATGGATTTGCTAATAGAGATTACATTCTACACTTACAAAGCTGCAAACATTAAAACAATAAACAAAAACATTAACAAAAAGAGGGATTAAGAAATGGAAATGGAAATGCACATTCTAAATTATTATTCAAGAATTCATAAATATACAATCTGTATACTGAACAAGTAAACTCATAACATTCATAAGTATGGTTTGACTTCTTGGTGCAAGTGATCCCTGGCAAAATAACCATTAACTCTCCCGTTAGAATATTTTTTGTCTGTCACCACCATCACCACCCCCAATCCAATTTGGCATGTTCTATGCCCATAAACTTAAGAGAATTAGGGTTACTATTGTGAAAGCATGCAAAATGTTCCCCCATTGGTGTATCAAACTTTTGATTTCTTATATCCCTGATATGTTCATGTATTCTCTGTTGAACTGCTCTGACTATTTTTCCAATATTTACTTTGAGGTGTGGGCACCAGAAAGCATATACAATACAGACGTTGCAAAATAAAATTTTGCTGGTGAAATTGCTGTGAAATTGGCAATTTCACTGAGTGAAATGTTTTGCGAAATTGCAGCCAAATTTCACTGCAATTTCACACCCTGCCATTCCCTATGTGATACTCTCCCAGGTGTCTAGTGGTCCCCTCTGGCCGCTCACCAGCCCAAATTATTCTCCTTGGTGTCTAGTGGTCAACCTTGCCTATCACTGGCCATAATTGAATAAAACTCCCCCCCAACCAGTTACCCTGGCCCACTCATTTCCTTTTCTTAAAAAAAAAAATCAATAAATAAAACTCACACTCCCTGGTGTCTAATGGACTGCCCTACCCCCCACCCTGTCATCATGAGCTAGCACCCATCCGCTCCCCCCCAGTACCCTGATCGGCCACCAGCACAGCCTCCACTCACCACCATAGCCAGCAGCCTGACTGAGTGCAACTGAGCATGATTGTGCACTTCAATGAATTAACTTGTGCTTGTACAAGCACGTGCTTAATCATTCAAGTGCTCAGTCATGCTCAGTTGGGCTGCTGGCCATGAAGGTGAGTGGAGGGCTGTACTGGTAGCCCAATTGGGGTACTGGGGGGAGAGCAGGGTGGGTGCTAGCTTGTGCTGAAAGGGTGGGGGTTGGGGGGTCCACAAGACCCAGGGAGTGTAGCTTTTATTTTTTTTTTTTTTAAGAAAAGGAAATAAGGAGGCCAGGGTAACTGGGGGGAAGCTTTATTCAATTATGGCCAGTGATTGGCCAGGGGGAAACCACTAGTCACCAGGGAGAATAATTTGGGCCATGAGTGGCTACGGTGGTGGGGGAACCACTTGACACCAGGGAGTATGGATTAAAAAAATGTTTATATCATAAAAAGACATGAGGGAGCCAAGGTAACTGGAGTTTTTTTTTATTCAATTACGGCCAATAATCGGCCGGGGGAGGGGTAACCTGCAGGGACTCAGGAGAACCTAACTGTAAATTTTGCCTGCAGGTGCAAAATTTCGCCAGTTTGCGGGTGAAATTTTGCTTGCTCTGGGGGTGAAATTTTGCATTTCACCCTGCAAAATATTTTGCGTAATGTGTGAATTATGCAAAATATTTTGCTGGGTGAAATTTTTCAATTTCACACAACTCTAATATATTACTAGTTTGGTGCCACAAGTAATGAATTCACATTATGCCCACAGATTTGTCCCCACTCTGCAATTTAAATTTCTCAGCCTGATTATAGTTTTTACATAATTACATTTACCACATTTAAAGAGCCCCTGACATCATTAGGAAAGCTTTCAAGAAAGTAAGATTTTTATTCAGCTCTATCCCATTTTCTTTGTTGCTTCATGTAGTTTCAGTAATTAATTGACCAATTTCTTTATTACTGAAAACAGTTGCAAGAAAACAAAATCACTGTCTTCTAGACTCTGTCTGCTCTGACTGCTTGTCTACACCTGAAATCACAATCTCCTATTTATGACACCATAATTATCTCCACAACTCGTACAACAAACCACAAAAGAAAGGGCTATCCTAGATCTAGTGCAGACTAATAGGGAAAGGATAACAGATCTCCAGGTAGAAGGTCACCTGGGGGCCAGTGACCATCACATGGTATGGTTCAGTTTGGCCACTAGAACTAAATCATCCCATTCCAGGGGGGAGGGAGGTGTGCACTAGTCCCTTCACAAAAGAAAGGGTCCTACAAGAGCTCGATAAGCTCAGGGTGGACAAGGCAATGGGATCTGATGGCATACATCCCAGGGTACTAAAGGAGCTAAGACTGGAACTAGCACAACCATTATCAGAACTGTTTAGTGAGTCTCTGAGCACAGGAGTGGTCTCAGAAGACTGGAGAAGGGCTCATGTGATCCTGCTCCACAAGAGTGGTAGCAGGGAGGAGGCAGGGAACTACAGACCAGTCAGTCTTACCTCAGCATTGGGCAAGATTATGGGGGCACTCAATAAGGAAACGATAGTGCAACACCTGGAATCCATAGGGGCATAGGATCCAAGACAGCATGAGTTTACAACAGGAAGGACCTGTCAAACTAATCTCATAGATTTCTTTGACTGGGTATCCAGAGTGGAAGACCAAGGGGGAGGAGTTGATGTTGCCTAACTTGACTTCAGCAAAGCTTTCACGTGCATTACATCCCCCCCTTCTCTCCTCCTGCTCTCCCTTTCTAGCTACTATGCCTCATTCCACTCATGTCTTTCTCTCCCTTCTAGTTCTGTCCGTGCTGCCAACCTTAACCCACCTACCCACCTCCTCCTCCTATCCCTCACTACCCACTAAGCTGGTCCTCCTGGCTAATTACTCGACATCTGGCACATTGGCAATCCCCCACCCTAAGCATAAATGGTGCCAGTTAATTATGGACTGTTTAATTATGATCAAGTGTGATGACTACAGGGGGGCAACCTGGCACCTATTCCTGATAGATACATCACATTGGGATGCAAGGCGCCTGCGCTGGTCTAAAACCCAAAAGATCACTAGGATGCCTACCACCTACCATGAAATATGACAATGGACCCTCAAACTCTTACTCCTCCTCCTCCTAATATCTGGAAGTGTCCACCCTAATCCTGGCCCAATTTCATACAATACGAAAAAGCCTGCCAGAACGGATGGGGGACTCACTTTTGTCACCTTAAATATTTGTAGTCTTCTACCGAAATTAGCCTCACTACAAACTTTGCCAGTCAGCATAACCCTGATATTCTAGCCATTGTTGAAACCTGGCTGACACCGAACACCCTGACCATGCTATTTGTCTGCAAGGCTACAAGATTTTCCAGCTGGACAGGATGACAAAGAGGGTTGGTGGCTATGCAGTCTATAAAGGAATATCTCAACTGCCTCACCATTACCCATACCACCACTAAATCTGCCTTAGCTCCTCCCTATCAAACTTTCCTTGGTGCCCATAATAAAAGTCCTCACGGTTTGCTGCTATCTACATCCACCTAAAGATCCTGGGTCCGGCCTACAGTCAGTACTAGATTTCGTCAGATCCCAACCTCCTGATGCAGAGCTTCTCCTTCTAGGTGACTTCAATATCAACTGGCTTGCCCCAGACACAGGGACGACTAAAGATGCAATCCTAGCAGCAAACCTAACTCAGCTGGTCAACTCGCCCACTAGGAAAAATTATAAATCTGGGAAAAGTACATTAATAGACTGGATCCTCGCCAATCACCCAACCTGAATAAATAACATTGCTGTTCTCCCAGATTCTCTTAGCGACCACTCTCCTGTAATATGTACCTGGTCAAACAAGTTTAGAAAACCACCCTCTAGAACCATCACTAGCAGAGTACTACCGTTTGGAAACCTTACTCCACTCAAGGAAAATCTTAGACAAAAAGACTGGTCTCCCATCTACGCTATGCAAGATGTCGATGAGGCTCTAAACTACTTTATCTACACCTTCAATGCTGCCTGTGACTTATATGCTCCTATAAAAAGCGCAAAGTGAAAGCACACTCAACTCCATGGCTTACTGCTAAGCTAATGGCACTACACAAAGGAAGGGACCACCTATGGGCTATAGCAAGAGACTCTGGCTCTCCGGCCAACATTCTAAAATATAAACAAGCCCGCAACTTCTGCACCAAAGAGACCCGTCGAGTCAAGAGCGACTACTTCAAAACAGCTCTTCCTAATACCTGGGGTAAAGGAAAACCTTTCTGGGACAATCTAAGAAATATCACGGGTAAGCAGTCAGAAGTAATCCACAAGGCCTTGGATAAAGGACTCCTCACCGGAACTGTGTTTATAGATCTAACAAAGGCATTTGATACTGTCCACCATGGCCTACTAGTCAATCAACTACAGTCGCTTGGGCTCTCCTTAGGCTCTGGTGCCTGGATAAAAAGCTACCTTGCACAACGCATCCAGGTGGTAAAAATATCTGGAATCCTCTCAGACCCTAAACCTGTCCTCTCAGGAGTTCCTCAAGGATCAATTCTTGGCCCACTACTTTTCAGCCTTTTTCTAAACTCCCTACCTAAATCCTGCCTGGAGAAAATCATACTCTATGCTGATGATGCAGTGATTCTGTCCTCCCACAGAGACCCTAACTGCTGACGCCACAACCTACAACAGGTGTTTACCAGTGTTGAGGAGTGGTTTGTTGGACACAAGCTAGTCCTTAACCAAAAAAAAACAAAATCTATGCTCTTTGCTAGTCCACAGAACAAAAACAAGCAAACACCACTTACTATCAACACCTCACTGGGAATTGCTCTTGAACAAGTGGCTATCTTTAAATATCTTGGAGTCACATTTGATCAAGGCCTTGTCTTCTCATCACATATTGATGGTATCTCCAAAACTATTAATCAGCGGCTCGGAATACTCTACCGTAACAGACAACTTTTTTCCCATCCAGCGCTGAAGCTAGCTATTCAATCCTCGATCATCTCAGTCATCGACTATGGTTTAGTTATTTATGGGTCCGCCCCCTCAAGTACATTGAAACGGGTTACAACCTCCCTAAACAAGGCATGTCGGCTGCTCATTGGTGCTCATCGACTTACTCATACCTGTGAACTCTATGCTGATACTGGGTGGCTACAGCTATCAAACCAGTTCAAGTTCCTCACCTGCCTAATGGCCAAGAAATCCATCATGGGCCTCACCCCTCCCTTCATACAAGGCCTGCTATGTCAGAACCCAAGTGTATGATCCACGAGAAGATCAGAAACCCAGCTTCTGCAGGTCCCCCACTGTCGGACCACACATGGTCAAAGATCTTTTGCTAATCGTGCCCCCACTGGCTAAATACCCTCAGCACCTCTATTACTGCCTCTTGCTTGTTAGGAGTTTTTAAATCCAGACTATTCTCTCACCTAGCCACCACAAACTCCTGTGACTGTATCTGTTAATCTCATAATCTATTCTCACTCCTCCTCCTTGCCCTACTACTTGACAATGGCCTAGTAATGGGTCCTCATCCCCTACTAAGGTCTGCTCCTGTCCTCCTCACCCTCCACCCCTTTTTTTTTTTTTTGTCTTTTCTCTTTACCCACTGGTAATTCCTATGCTGCCTATCACCTCCCTTTCATATCTTTCCCCCCTCATGTGACCTCGATACTGATGATAGTGCTTAAGTTATTATCTGCTGTACAGTTATATCAATATTTTTAACTATTTGTGCAACTCTGTACCTTGTCTGTTCTGTAAATGTTTTTTGACTCGGAACCTTTGTAAAAGAGCCTTGGCTCAAAGGTATTAATTCCTAGATTTTAGAATAAACAATAAACAATACTGTTCCACATAGAAGATTGATTAATATGCTGGGTAGGCTTGGGGTGGGTCAGAAGTTGGTCAACTGGGTGGAAAACTGGTTGATGGGCAGAAAACAGAGAGTGGTGGTAAATGGTATACAGTCAGAAGAGATGCAAGTCACAAGTGGTGTACCTCAGGGATCAGTCCTGGACCAGTCCTCTTCAATATCTTCATTAGTGACATTGCAGATGGACTGGTGGGTAAGGTTTGTCTGTTTGCAGATGACACCAAGCTCTTCAACAGAGTAGATGATCCAGGTGGGGTGGGCAGGATGAGAAGTGATCTGGATAAACTGGCAAAATGGTCAGAAGAGTGGCAACTGGGGTTTAATGCAAAGAAGTGCAAGATCACGCACATAGGCAAGAGAAATCCTGATGCCACCTATATGCTGGTAGGGGATTTGCTGGCAATCACAAGGGAAGAAAGAGAGTTGGACATCATCATCACAGATGACCTGAAATCATCCAAGCAGACCACTAAAGCAGTAAGTAAGGCTAGGGGATATTGGGGTGCATTAGTAGGGGTATCACAAGTCGTAAGAGGGAGGTAATAATCCCTCTTTACAAGACACTGGCTAGGCCCCATCTGGAGTACCGCATGCAGTACTGGAGGCCACACCTTCACAAGGACATTACCAAATTGAGGCAGTCCAAAGAAGGGCAACCAAAATGGTGCAGGGACTGCATCAGAAAACATATGAGGACAGATTAATGGAGTTCAATATGTATACCCTAGAGCAAAGGGGGGAGAGAGGTGATATGATCGAAACATTCAAACATCTTAAGGGCATTAACAAGGTGAAAGAGTCTAACATGTTTCAATATAAGAAAAATAGCAGAACAAAAGGACACAGCATGAGATTAGAGGGAGGATGATTAAGGGGTAATGTGAGGAAGTTCTTTTTCACAGAAAGGGTGGTGGATGCATGGAATGGCCTACCTCAGATAGTGGTGGCTATGAATACAGTGCAGGGCTTCAAACAGGCATGGGATAGGCATAAGGGAGCAATACAAATGAGTATGAATAGATAGGCCATTGACAGAGCAAAGGCTGATGGCACATTCATAACGTAGAAAAAGAAATGGGCAGACTGGATGGGCCTTGCGGTCCTTATCTGCCATCAACTTCTATGTTACTATGTTTCTATGTTCACAGCAGCAGATTGTGATGTCATTAACAGAATTATCATGTCAGGTGTAGGCAGGCAGCTAGAGCTAAAAGCGCTGTGATACTGTATTCATGCAAATACCCTTAGTAGTAAGGAAACAAGGGTGAGAATTGTAGAATAAAATAAGAAAAATAAGTTACATTTATGTCTGAATGTTACATTTTTTCAAAGTTGTCTCAGCTGTTTCAGGAGCTCTTTAAACTTTTCTGCAGGTTTATTTGGTAACCAGTTCTGGGCAACTGGATGACTTGATACAATGTTAAACCTACTATGTACAACTTGGTCACCTATACTTGTAGTTTTTTTGTAAGAAATAGGTGGGACTTCCCCAACCACAGATTTTAGTATGACAACACTTGTCAGGGTTGGCCAATATCTTTTAACAGCTACTCCGATCTGTTCTGCTACATTACTGTAATCCTGCTACATTATAATAATTAGTAATGAAGTAGATTTTATCATCATTTTTGTTCATGTATCTGTCTTTCGGTTTAAGTAACTGGGCTCTCACTAAGATTCTGTGCTCTCTGGTATCTATCCTCTGTATCACTTTCTCTATACCCCCTCTTTCAACAAGCATTTGTTAATGCCGAATGTTGTCTTGCTAGCCTTGGCATTGGTAGTGCAGGAGTTAGAGAGATGCATAATAGGAATGGCAGTGAAGTATTGAACTAATGCCAACCCCACCCCCAGCCTACAGAGAGCAACAGGCATTGAGGTGTGCCTTTGGGTCGTCGGCCATAACGCTTATGCCATTTCACCTTACCCTACCCTGCAGACATCAACAAGTGTTGCGGTGTGCCTTGGGGTCTTTGGACCTTACGCTACCCCATTCTATAAGGAAATATGCTGAAATGGGTGCAGTATAGGAGAATGGGGTGAACGTTTGGGCTGAAAAGGCCAAGGCACACCTCGATGCCTGCCACTGGCTGCAGGGTGGGGGTGAGGGTGGAATGGTGTGAGCATTACAGCTGACAATACCAAGACACACCCCTGATGCCTGTCAGTCTCTGCAGGGTTGGGCGTTATGGTTGGAAACCCTAATGCCAAGGCATTTGTTGGTACATTCACTCCAAATTGTCAACATGGGCTTTTTATGACTCCACCTCATGAACAGTGACACTATCACTTCATTAGCCGAAAGGTGATTTTGCACAGCAACTGTGCCATTTGGCATCACAGGTGCGAAAGCACATTTTGGGCAGGATGTGAAAAATGACAGCTGTACTATTCATGAGGAGGTGTAAAAGAAATGACAATGTTGAAAATCTAGAGTGAAAATATGAAAAATTGATGAAGTCACGAATGTGCATACAAACAGTGCAATGTACCCTGTAATGCAATTATTTTTATTTAACCAAATTTTCAACATAGGCATTTTGGAACCTCCGCTCATGAACAGTGGCACTGTGATTTTGTTACTCAGTCCTGAAAGTTGATTTCCCACAGCGACCGTGCCATTGTGCACCAGATGTGCAAAAACACATTTTGGGTAGGATGTGAAAAGTGACAGCTGTACTGTTCATAAGGAGGTGTGAATAAATGGCAATGTTGAAAATCTGAAGTTAAAATATTAAAAACTGTTGAAGTTACAAGCGTGCATGGAAACTATGCAATACATGCTTGCAACACAGTCATTTGGGGAATTTTTGTCACCAGATTTGCAACATAGTCTTTCTAGTACCCCCTCATGAACAGTGGCACAGTCATTTAATTAATCAGTCCCAAAAGGTGATTCCACACAGTGAATGTGAAATCCCCTTTCAGGACCAAATCATGTGATGACAGTGCATGTGTTCATGAGGTGGAGTCCCAAGAACCCCATGCTGAAATTTTGGAGCCAAAATTAAAAAAAAAAGGATGAGATATCTGCCTAAGTTGAACCCTCCCCCTCCCCATTGATGCCATTATACCGCTTACCGGCATTTCTTCATTTTGCAGTTCGGCTTTGAAGAGTCCAGGCATGTTCCCACTCCACCAAAGATCACAGTGCTAGACCTCCTGAGGTAAGTATGGGGTGACGGGGGTGTGCGGAGGTGGGGTGCACAGAGGGTGGTTGCGGGTTGGGGAAGGGGGTGCCACGGACAACAAGGGACCATTTTCTGTTTTTTCAGGTAACAAAAAAAAAAATGGAACCGTACATTGCACAAGGATTTGTTGGCCACACTGGGGTGGGTTCCCAGAGTGCCACACAATGGGGTTGGGGGGGAGAACATGCCGACTCGATTGGCTTTGTGTGAGCAGTGGCACACTGGGATGGGTTCCAGGTGTGCCACACAATGTGGGGGGTGGAGGATATGCCGACATGGGGATTGCACCCCGATGTTGTCTTTGTTTGGAGATTATGTGGCGGTGGCAGGAGCTGCCACCATGTTTATTGAAATGTTTCACCAGGAAAGGCATGTATGGGAGACGTGTCATCTCTACTGCTTCATGACGAGCTTGTCATTGTGGTGGCACATTTTTTTCAAATTGGTGGCACTTTACATCATTTTTGCATCAGCACTAGCATGCTAGCTAATTAGGGCATGAGGGACGCACCTACTAAAGCATGCCCTGCATTCGCCAACACCGACACACCTCTCACTGTGCTATTACTACTGCAAGATGTTGCTTGTGCATGTGCAAGACAACATAAAAATGAGTTTTTAGCTTTTCAGCTTGTTCTGCAAATGTTTCAAGATCAGAGCAATTTCATTTCAACCTTTTAAATTGGCCATATGGAATTGATTTTATGAGGGATGTACAAACCTGTTTACTGTTCCTGTTAATCTTTTTCGGTCTCCAGCCACACAGTTGGTGTTATAGTGCATATTATAAAATGGGCAGAGAAATTCCTGCATCCTCATTGGCTGTTACTTGTAAATTTATTCCTTACAATACACAGGTGAAAACAAGTACTAAAAAAGCAGGACTGCGCTACAAAATAATAATAAAATCACTATGCCACCAGAACATTCAGTTTAAAAAAGCCACCATCTTTTGCCCCAGCATTGGCAGGGAAAACATTGTTGAGAAAAATCAGTCCAGTAAACATATTTTGCAATTTTTTTAAGCAGAAAGTACCATTCATATACATATCTGACAGCTAAATTGAAACCAAAAAACGTATTTACCAAGAGGTCCTATTCTCTAAAGCGATGATCACTCTGCCACTCTCACACAAAGGCTGCTCTCACTGTGTCTGATGGCAAAGGATCACCAGAATAAACCCATTTCCTTTTTTTTTCATTTTGTCTTTGGAAGGCTATGCCAGTTGTTCCATGGGATGAGCAACCAGCCATGCCCCCTTCCTGAGCTATATAAGCTATATAAGCAGTTCCTCCCAGTCTCCTGATGCACTTTTTCTTTGCCCCACCATCCTCCCCTCCTCCTCCAGTGGCCCACCTCTCTCCTTGGGAGGCTCCTTCCTAAGGTACCTCTAGTCCAGGGAATCTTTCCTGTGGTACCTCTAGGGGTGGAACCCTCTTTAAGAGTTCCTTGCCTTTCGTACTCCTACAGGATGGTAATTCCCCATGGAATAGAGAGTGCAAACAGCCAAACAGTTATTACAGTTGCACAAGCATAACACTCCTCCGGTTGTGTAGGCCCACTGAAAAACTTTTATATTGCTAGCACAGTTCTGTAATGTTTGAGTGGAACAGATGCATTGCCACTCAAACAATGCCGCTTGCTCCAGCATAGGAGGGGGAGGAGCTTCTGAGTTCTGTAGAGGCACTTGTTGTAACACATACAACAGCTTGCTCCTGTGCAATCACTGGCAGTAGTCCCGATTAACTGCAGTTAGCAGCTTCACTCTTCCCTTGGATACACACAGGCTTGCTCAGCCATTCCATGCAGGATAAAGTGCTGATCTGTCATCCATCGATGATGGCGAGGGGGTTCTCCTGGCTCATGCTGGCAATAAACCACAATGGCAGTTAAGGATAAACAATAGGAAGCAAAATTATGTCATTTTCTAGCTGGTAGAAGGACAATTTTGTCATATATTGTACTAATAATATAGTGTTTTTAAATACATAAGCAGTTTTTTATAACATTTAAAATTAAAAAAGTATCCCATTTTATAAGTGTAATGAGACACAATAAGACAACAAATTAATATTCCTCTCACAAGCTACATTTCCATACAGTAATACAATTTATTTCACACAAACATATGATTGTGCCAGTAGAAAAAGACCATTGTGGTCTATCATGTCTGCATGGGTTTGAAGACCCCTCAATAACTACTGAGGAATCTGCCCCTTCCTGTTATGCACTGCTCCCACCTCATTGATGCCCTCTTCCTCCCTGTGCCCCCTCCCACAAGCAACTTTCCCCTTTACTCTGTCATATCCTGTCTTGAAGCTATCCACAGCATTCAGGGAGATAACTTCCTCCAGCAACACATTCCATTTTACCACCACCCTTCTGTGAAAAAGTGACTCCACATTTCCTTCTTAAATTCCCACCCACAACAACTTGAGGGAGTGCCTCTGGTGGAGCTCTTCCCACTAAGATTGAAGAGATTCTCTTTGAGAGCTCACTTTATTGAAACATTTAAGGTATTTGAAGGTTTCAGTCATGTCACCCCTCTCTTCTGTCCTCTAAAGAGTACTTGTCAAGATCTCTGAGTCTCTTTTCATATGGCCTACACTGCTGTCCCTGGGTCATGTTGGTTGCCTTCTCTGAATTGTTTCCAGTAGGTTGATGTCTTTCTTTAGGTATTGACAACAGTTCTGCACACTCTACTCAAGATGTGGCCAAACCAGTGAGCTGTACAGTTATAGAATGACATCTGCTTTTCTGCTGGTTATACCTCTAGCTATGCGGCCCAGCATCCGATTCACTTTGGCTGCTTCTCTCCTGCAGTGTGTTGAGTGCTTAAGTTGCTAGTCCAGCAAAATAAAGCTCCAGACTTTGCTAGCTAGAAAGGTGCTCTTGGGCCTATGCAAATGTGTATCTTCAGCCAGAAGTACTGTTGTTATTTCAGTTTATCGACTTACTAAAAAAAGAAAAGAGCTTTCATTGCAAAAAACTGCATTAAAGCACCAGTTAGGGTTCAGGTTAACACCACAAAAGTAGGGAAATGTGGCATTAGGATTCCCAACTCTAACTCCCCCAGCAACAAAAGGACAAGACCACACAAGCAACCACAGACAGCCATCAACAGATAAGACGAACAACATAGAACTGTTTCTAGATGACACAAAATACGTCCATCATCAGAGTCCAGAAATTCTGCAACCATGAATACACATGTACACTTCAACACATACTACACAACCACAGTCTTCTATAATGTAATCTCTCTCTGCTAAAGTTATTTCACCCATGTCAAATGAATGGTACAAAAAAATCTCCATTTATTATGTTTGCTTGCACGCATGTGCAAGAAACAGTGCCATCATCCGAGATTTTGGAGGGTGTCACCTCCTCCTCCAATTCAGTCAGTGTGTTGGCAGGCGCGGCCCCTGTAAGCCAATGCATGCTGGAGCTGTCTATGACAAGCTCCAAAATGCAGTGGCATACAGTTGAAAGGGGGAGCCACGCTTGAGTGAGCAGCGATAAGATATCGCCTGCTCATGCGCAGCTCACCCTACACACACACACACACACACACACACACACACACAGAACTGCGTGCTGCCCCCCCCACACACATGTATAGCCGATGGGGGTGCCCAATCCCCCGTCGGCTGGTGCTGCGCTCCCCCCCAAGCCTTCCACATGCCATGCTGGGTGCCCACCCCAGCGTGGCAACTGATAGAATAGCTGGCGGGGTGCCCAATCCCTCGTCGGCTTCACTGTCCTCACCCCTAGTACTGGGTGCCACGCTGAGAGCCCACCCAGCGTGGCAACTAATCCTATATAGTCGCAGGGGTGCCCAATCCCCGTCAACTCCTGCCCCCAGTCATCCTTGTGCCACGCTGGGAGCCCACCCCAGCGTGGCAAATGTCCCACGTCAGTCTTTTTTTAACCTGAAAAATAAAATGGTCCCTGCGCGCTTCTCCCAACCCCCACAACCCGCACCCACCTACTGCGCACCCTGCCTCCCCACAGCCCCCTCACTCCATACTAACCTCCGGAGCTCGGCGTGATGATCTTCGGTGGACCGGGAACACATCTGCACTCTTCAAAGCCGACCGCGAACTGAGGAAATCCCGGAAAGCTGTATAATGGCCTAGTTAGGGGTTTTTCAACTTTATTACAAATCTCAGGCATTTTTTGGAATTTTTGCACCAAATTTTCAACATGGGGTTTTTGGGACCCCTTCTCATGAATGATGTCACTGTCCTTGGCGTTATTCGGGCCCGAAGGGTGATTTCGCGAGTCACTGTGCGAGGAAATCGCCCACTGGCCAGATAGCTCATGACGACATCATTCATGAAGAGTCTAACCATGTGGTAATCTCATCAAAAATGACTGTTCTGGCGTCGTTGCACAGTTCCTATGCAGGCTCATAAGTTGGCGAATTTTCAATATTTTTCCTCCAGATTTTCAACATTGCCATTTTACCACACCTTCTCATGAGTAATACAGCTGTCATTTTTCACATCTCGCCCAAAACGTGTTTCCACCCATGTAGCGCACAATGGTGCAATCGATGTGTGAGATCAATATACGGGACAAATTAAGAAAATCACAGTGACACTGTTCATGAGCAGAGGTCTTAAAATGGCTATGTTGAAAAATTTGGTGAAAAAATTCCTAAAAATGACTGTTTTACGAGTGTGCATTACGCAGTTCCTACGCACGCTCGTAAGTTTGTGAATTTTCAATATTTTCACTCCAGATTTTCAACATTGCCATTTTACCACACCTCCTTATGAGCAGTACAGCTGTCATTTTTCACATCTTGCCCAAAATGTGTTTCCGCCCATGTAGCGCACAGTGGTGCAGTCGATGTGCAAAATCAATGTGTGGGACAAATTAAGAAAATCACAGTGACATTGTTCATGAGCAGAGGTCTTAAAATGGCTATGTTGAAAATTTGGTGAAAAAATTCCTAAAAATGACTGTTTGACGAGCGTGCGTTGCGCAGTTCCTATGCATGCTCGTAAGTTTGCGAATTTAATATTTTCACTCCAGATTTTCAATATTGCCATTTTATTACACTTCCTTATGAACAGTACAGCTGCCATTTTTTATATGTTGCCCAAAATGTGTTTTCGCACATGTAGCGCACAATGCAGCTGTTGGTGTGCGAAAGCAATGTTTAGGACAGATTAAGAAAATCACAGTTACACTGTTCATGAGCAGAGGTCTTAAAATGGCTATGTTGAAAATTTGGTGACAAAAGTCCATAAAATGACTGTGTTACTAGTGAGCATTGCACAGTTTCCAAGCACCCTCATAAGTTCATGACTTTGTAATATTTTTAGTCCAGATTTTCACCAGTGGCATTTTTCCACACTTCCTTATGAACAGTACAGCTGTCATTTTTCACAACATGGCTGAAGTGTGTTTTCACACTTTCAGCGCAGAGATGCGTGGTCGCTATGGGAAATCATTGTTTGGCACAGATAAAGAAAATCACAGTGACACTGTTCATGATCGGAGGCACCAAAATGCCTGAGTTGACAATCTGCTGTAAAAAATAAATCCCCAACCTAATTATATTACAGGTGTGCGTTGCACAGTTTCTATGTACACTCGTGACTTCACCATTTTTTTAAATATTTTACTGCAGATTTGCAACATTGACATTTTTTACACCTCCCCATGAACAGTACAGCTGTCATTTTTTACATCCTGTTCGGAATGTTTTTGCACCTGTGGTGCTAAATGCCGTAGTCGCTGTGCATAAGCAGCTTTCTGCTAACAAACTGATATTCCCCTGTTCATGAGGTGGGGTCACAAAAAAATGTTGAAAATTTGGAATGAAAATACCAACGAATGCCTGAGGTATTAGGGTTTCCAACCATAACGCCCAACCCTGTAGAGAATGACAGGCATCAGGGGTGTGACTTGGGATTCTTGCCTGTAATGCTCATACCATTCCACACCCTGCAGCCAGTGAGAGGCATCGAGGTATGCCTTGGACTCTTCGGCCCCAAAGTTCACCCCATTCTGCTATATCGCACCCATCTCACCATATTTCCTAATGAAATGGGGTGCGCATAAGGGCTAAAGACTCCAAGGAACACCGTGACACTTGTCAGTGTCTGCAGGGTGGGGTGTGGTGAAATGGCATGGCCGTTATGCCTGATGACCCAAACGCACACCCCAATGCCTGTCACTCTCTGCAGGGTGGTGGTGGGGTTGGCTTCAGTTCAATACTTCACTGCCATTCCTATTACCAACTCTGTAACTTCTACACTACCACTGCCAATGCCAGCAAGCAAACATTCGGCATTGACAAATGCTTGTTCTACATTTAAACTCACTAGTTGAGTCACCTGGTAGTGCTCTCTATCTGTCTGTGCCAGCAAGTTGTCATTTCTATCAGAAAGAGATCACATGGTGGTTAAAAATCTAATGACCCCAACAATTCATGTGCTCCTGAAAGTTCACAAGGACCACATCAACCCACTTGGACATACCATTATTCTGAGTCAAGTTTCACTGACTGAAAAGATTTTGGTGTGTGTTGACTGCTGCCTTCAAAAACTTGTCACTACCATGCCAAGACATATTCTGGAGACTATGTACATTCTCTCACCATTAGAAGGATTTGAATGGGCAAACGATTTTACATGGTTATCACATATGTCATTACTCTTTATACAGCCCTCCACCATGGCCAGGGTTTAGCAGCACTTCACAAACATTTAACTAATAATCCCATTGTTTCCACATTTGCATAATATGTGAAGATGCAAGCCTGATTTTGACTTCTAAGTATTTCATGTTTAATAATCAGTTTTACCTGTAGGTGGGTGGCATTGGAATGGGTATGTCCAAGGCCTCCTTCCTACTCCAATTTATGTTTGAGCAGGTGGAATGGGGTTATGGTCCTGGCCCTGGAGTGTCCATATCAGTCTCACATTGTCTTCTGGGGCTAATATAGATGATATCATCAGGATTTGGAGTGGCAGTCAGCCACGAATCCATCCCCGAATTTGTTTACTATTTATTTTTTTACTTATGTGTTGAGTTTTGGTAACCAGGTTAGTCCACTGAAACAATTACAGTCCCTTTTTCAAGGTTGACCAGGAAGTGCAGCAACAAACAATACAGTACAGTGTGAAAACAACATGGGAATTCTGTTACAGTAATAAAAAAATTAACATACAGCAGGTAGGGGATAAAGAATCATAAAACATACAGAAATATAAAAGTAACAGTTTATAACAGCTAACAAAATAGATATACAGTATACTTTGGTAATAACATATTGCAGGTCAATTTCAGAATGAACACAAGCAACGAAAACTGAATATTACAGCTAACAAAATTGATATTTACCCTTTGTTAATTACATTTGAACTCTAATGACTTCAGTCTTTCTTTCACCACTACTGTAAATAAGAAAACTGTCAGTTTCTTAGATCTCAGCTTGTATGTATCAGACCACATCAAAGTGACAACTACAACACTCAGAAAAGTCACCTCAGGCAACACTTCGCTGTTGGCCCAGAGTGCCCATTGACAACATATGATACAATTAGTACAATTGATGTATTAGTAGGGGTATCACAAGTCGTAAGAGGGAGGTAATAATCCCTCTTTGCAAGACACTGGTTAGGCCCCATCTGGAGTACTGTGTGCAGTACTGGAGGCCGCACCTTTGCAAAGACATTAACCAAATTGAGGCAGTCCAGAGAAGGACAAACAAAATGGTGCAGGGACTGCATCAGAAGACATATGAGGACAAATTAACAGAGCTCAATATCTATACCTTAGAGCAAAGGAGAGAGGGAGGTGATATGATCGAAACATTCAGACACCTTAAGGGCATTAACAAGGTGAAAGTCTAACATGTTTCAATATAAGAAGAATAGCAGGACAAGAGGACACAGCATGAGATTAGAGGGAGGCCGATTAAGGGGTAATGTGAGGAAGTTCCTTTTCACAGAAAGGGTGGTGGATGCATGGAACGGCCTACCTCAGGAAGTGGTGGCTATGAATACAGTGCAGGGCTTCAAACAGGCATGGGATAGGCATAAGAGAGCAATACAAATGAGTATGAATAATATAGGCCACTGACAGAGCAAAGGCCGATGGCACATTATAAGGTAGAAAAAGAAATGGGCAGACTGGATGGGCCTTGCAGTCCTTATCTGTCATCAACTTCTATGTTTCTATGTTTCAAGCAATTTCATAGAGACAGTTTGTTAGAATCCAGAAGAATTGCTCTGCCCTTGAACTGCATGATGAATAGGCCCTAGATCTGACTCAATGATTTCTAAGTATTTAGAGGCTATGGTGGTTGAACCAAGGGCAAGGAGTAGAAACCCAAACTGATGCACCTTCTCAACTCCATGCCAGAAGACAAGTGATTTGTCACAGGCAGTTACATTTGTAACAGAATTTAATGCACCTCAACACACGTAGCCATTGTTCTGAAAACATACTGGAATGTTAAAAGAGGGAGAGAATGAACTGTCAACAGCTATAGGGAATGCATAAACAATCACTTGTCGTATGGGAAAAAATATAGGAAATATTCTCACCTACAGCCTTTATCATACCCTATCCCAGTACTTTGGCTAAAATGGTTACCCTTGCCCCCATGTGGCACCCGTGGCTGTAGACACTGCAATATTTGCAGAAACTGCAATGCCCGGCTTTATACACCCCACTAAACCCATGGCTGTGGACGTCAAAGAGTTCATTCTTTGTTCGACCCTTTTCACGGTGTATGTCACTTCCTCCTGTCTCAAACTCTATGTTGGATGCATTGTGAGACCATTCTGTAAATGTTTTCAGAAGCATGTTCACTTGGTTCAAGCAGCTACCCTGATACTCTTTTAGGGGCATATTTTGATTGATTCCATTCCAAAAACCCCGCACATCTAACTTCTATATATTGGCAACATGTGCTCAATCAGTCTCCAAGGTGGATACAGGGTTAAAGTGCTGCATCAAAAGGAAACAGAATGGATGTTTTCACTGGATGCTATGCAACCGGTGGGTTTTAATTATAACATTGACCTGATACCTTTTTTGTAAATGTCTCTTTCGATTTAATTGTATAAATGTGTTTGTATTTGAAAAATATTTAAGTAAATTACTTTTTGTTAAGCTGTTTCTTCCAGGAATGTTTCTGCACTCCCAATTAGCATATTTAAGTATACTGATTTTTTTGTTTTGCTGTTTCTTCTGGGAATATGTCTCTGCACTCCAGATAAACACCCTTTTACCAGTGTGGAAACACCTGAGTTAACTGATTCTTTTATGTCAATCTCTGTCATAGGAAATATTAAGATTGTTTATTCTTGTCTGTCTGCTGACTCTACAATACATCTTACTCTTGACTTTGCTAGAAATACTTTTTTATCCAGTTCCCTTGCTTCCCTCTTTGTCTTTCTGCTGCAGCTCTTTTACTCCCCACTACACCGCACAATCATTTTTTTTATATAATCTTTCCCTTGTCCCTGCCCCATTATACTTTAACCATCTCCACTATCTATCCTAGCTCTGGACGGCATGCTACTTGAGAACGTGCTTTATTTCAAGCATCTGGGTTTCACACTGGACCCCTTCCCAATGTTCCTGGTACATATTAACTCCAATGTACAACGAGTAAACCAGAAACTGGCAATGGGTTACCACCTTCAACATTACCTGACTCCATAAACCAGGGTAGCCATAGCTCAGGGGAAACCTCATCTCCTTTCTTGACTACTGTGCCCCCATTTACGTTCAAACCTCTTCTAAATTACATACAAGACTCACCTCCACCTACAATAGTATCTGCAGATTCACACTAATGGCTCCCTATTCCACTCACCACTGCTCCCTTTACCAGTCTCTGAGATGGTTCCCCCTCCTTGCACGCTGGAACTTCTCCCTAGGATGCTTAGTGGATAAAGCCATCAGAGACAGTGACCGATCCCCCTAATCTATTCTCCTCAACAGGAGAAAATGCCCCCACCTTCTTAGAAGTACTAGTATCCCCCCACTGGAAGTCCCCAGAATCTCAACAATGCAGGGAGGTAGAGCCTTCTTTGTTGTAGCACCCAAACAATGGAACAACCTCCCCATTTCCCTCCTCTTACTTGACTCAGACATGTCTTTCTGGGCAACTATAAAGCCTCCTTAGTTACAGCATCAAAATGCACTTGCTCCCCGGGGTGACTCTATTCATGGGTCTGTTGTCTCTTGTTTTACTGCTCAATCATTGCCTAATGGAAACAGTCCACCTTGTATATATGCATATTGCTATTGTGAATGTAAAAGTACTTTATCTGTACCCCATTGTACCTGTCCTATGCTACTAGAATTGTATTATTTTTTTAATTGTGCTGTTCTGCAATTGTATTATTTTTGAATTGTACTGTTCTGGAATTTTATTATTTCTGAATTATAATGTATCATTTTTTTATGTGCAATTGTAATGTTTATCCTTTTATATGTGCCATTTGTATGGCCTGGCTTGCGCCTGTAAATGGTCCATGGGATCAGTGCACCTACCCAGTAAACAAATAATTAAATAAATCAATAAAACACTTATTTGAGTTGCTCAATTTGCTTTGCCCATATGATGAGATACCACAAGCATACAGCAAATGTCTTGAAAAATTGCTTCTGCTCAGTATTCATGGCTGAGGATAATAGGTCTCTACTGGAGAGCAGAATCAAGGTAGTCACATGGAGGTGCAGGAAATGGAGGGGTAGTGATCATACTGAACAGGTGAAAAAAGAGCTGGGAGGCACTTAGGTTGGATAAAGCACCGGGTCTGAATGGCCTACACCTGAAGGTACTTACAGTAGGAAACTGGCTTCAGGGCTGGCAGAACCTTGAACAGCTCTTTAATGGCTCACTGGAGTCTGGAGTAGTGCCAGGGAATTGAAGGTTTGCAGACAAAGACCCACTTCCTTGGGACAAGGAGGACCTGGGCCACTACCGACTAATCAGTGTTACCTCCATTGTAAGCTGATGGAGACCATAGCAAAGGAAAGTCTGGTGGCCTATTTAAGAGACAGTGGGCTGCAGGACAGAAAGCAGTATGGTTTTGTGACAAGGAAGTCATGCCAGACCAACCTGATACTGTTTTTCACCTGGGTCACTAGGGTAGTAGACTTGCTCTAATTTGACTCTAGGAAAGTCTTCCCTTCAGTGCTGTGTAGTATGCTTCTGAAAAAGCTGGATGACCTAGTAGTACAGAAAGGTTTAGTCAGGTGGGTGGGGAACTAAATGGGGGTAGGCAACAGGTATGTCCCCCCGTACAGTGACACCAACACAGCCAACTACGCTTCTGTCGGCAAAATCCACACTTTGCCGAAAGGTTGTTGTAATGGTGTGCCCGAGACAGGGGAATGCTGTCTCCCAGTCCTGCACCACCTCCCTGAGTTAACTCTGACTGGTGTTAACAATTCTTTAGTCTGGTGGTGCAGGGGACAAAGCTCCCCAATAGAAAAACAGGACCGGGAGTCTGCAAGGAATCATGCAGACTGCGATTTGCGGTCGACATGATTCCTGTCACTGTAATACCGGTCGACATTAGAGATGTTGAACAGGTGTGTTAGAGCCTAGGCAACAGAAGGTAAATAGGTCAAATCTGGGGACAGGAGAATCATGGTCAGGGTGCCACATGGATCAGTTGTGATACGTGTCCTATTCAATGTTTTTATTAATGACATAGAGGAAGGTATACAGGACAAGCAATGTCACTCTTCTGATGACTCAAAGCTTTGTGGCAGGGTGGACAGTGAGGCGAGGGAACTTCAGAAAGACCTGAAAAAACTGGAAAGGTGAGCAAAGACGTGACAGTTGAGAGTCAATGGCAAAAAGTACAAGGAGATGCACTTTGAGAAAAGGAACCCAAGCACAGAGTGGTGGATGGGAGGTGTTAGGCTGGCCACTAACTTAAAAGAGAGGAATCTAGGTGTTATCATCAGTGACTCCCTCAAGCAATCCCACCAGTGTAATTAGGTCTACAGTAAGGCATTGAGGATGCTGGGGTGTATCAAGACAGGGTTTGATAGCAGGAGAAGCAAAGTGATACTGTTCCAATATAGATCCTTGCTGATGCCTCATCTGGAATACTGTACCCCATTCTGGAGCAATCATCTGAGCCAGGATGTAGTCAGGTCAGCTTCAGTACAGAGAAGGGTCACCAAAATGATCTAGGGCCAGCAGGACAGATCCTATGAAGAACAGTTAAGGCTCTGAACATGTACCCATTGTAGGCCAGGTGCAAGTGTGGGGACATGATAGAGATATGTACGTTTCTAACGGGTATAAATTGGGTGAATAGTGACAACCTGTATGATAGAAACAGGGATATCATAACAAGATGGCAAGTTGGAGGTTAGTGGTGGAGACATGCAGTCAGGATATGAGGAAGTGCTACTTTACCGAGAAGGTGGTGGAGCAGTAGAAGAGATTGCCAGAGAAAGTGGTGGGGGTAGGTTCACTTATTGGGTTCAACATGGCTAGGACAAAGTCAGAGGACTCATAGTCCCACAAAGGGAAACCAGTAAAGAAGGGCTGTAGAGGGGCAGAGGGGGACACCCCACAGGACACCAGGTCAAGGGTTAAGAGAGTATAATATTGGCTGACTTGCTGGACCATTGATCTCTTTCTGCCAGCAGAGTCTCTATTTCTATGTATTATTGTATTGTCATGGTCATGGTGACACATGGCCAGTCTAGTTACTGTTTCAGTGAGTGTGGTACCAGTACTATGTATACATTTGCACTGACTGTTGTGTTCAAGTGGAGGGGCATTATGCCACTCCACACAGGTACCCACTAATGGTGTAACACACTGTCATGGTAATGTGTGCGTGGTTTGTGCACTGTGGCCATGTGGTGATCCCCATTATAAAATGCTACTGTGGAACTGCATGACCTTTGTATGGGTGTTACGCACTTGTGTGTTGTCATGTGTGGTAGATGCTACTGTACATGTTTGTACAGTTGGTGCACTGTGTCCATTGTACTGTGTATGCTTTCTGGGAGCCTCACCACTCTGCCTTTGTATCCCTGCACCAGTGCTGGGTGTAGCACTGCGATTGCTGCTCACTGTGATTGCTGATTTGGAGACTGTGAATGCCCCATACATACTGTATTTTTTTTTATTGATTTAGTTTTTGCTGATGAATAGAAGAAAGGCTAGACAACACTTCCTCTTTGTAGACTTGTACCAGGAGAGGTGGATACAGATGCAAACCAATGGAAAGTGAACAAGATTAAGCTGTTGGTGGTATTTTTAGGAAGTGGGAGAAATCTGGCCAGGACAAAGAGGAAATTTCCCCCTCTTCTCAATATGTTACTTTATCTGGGTTGATTCAAAAGCTTTCCTTGAAATGTTATTTAATCTATGAAAAAGAAGAGTGTTCCTTACCTTACAAGACAGTAAATGACTATTGGAAGTATATGTTCTGGGTACACCCCTGATGCCAAGCAGGTATAGGAAAGGTATAGTAAATATGCCCATAATCTTTCCTTTCCTATTTATTTGCAGTTTTGACTTAGTATAGCTTATGATACATGTTGATTTAATTGTGTAGGATTGTTTGTTTTTGCATTTTGTTTTTTGGTATGAATAATTTTATTTATTTTTAGTTTCTGTCTGATTGCCTTTTAATAACAAGTTTCCGTACTCTTCTCAACAAAAGTTATAGAATCATCAATTTTAGCTGAACAACCACCTGAAAAGACAGACAGGACCTTTGTTTAACATCACATCTGAATGACAGCACACCCCAACAGTACAGCAACCCCCTAGTATTGCACTCAGACACCAGCATTTATGGTATAAGCCCAGTCCTGGTGTGGGACTAAAACCCATGATCTTTGGGCCCATATTGCTATATGGTGTGGCATCCTTGTATGGCAACACTTACAACACCCTCACGCTGGTCTGCCTGTACAGGTCATGTTGCCCACA
Source organism: Neoceratodus forsteri (assembly GCA_016271365.2). Lineage (NCBI taxonomy): Eukaryota > Metazoa > Chordata > Ceratodontiformes > Ceratodontidae > Neoceratodus > Neoceratodus forsteri. The sequence goes on from CM057455.1 coordinate 708,777,648, forward strand.
CAATGTGAAATACCATACAATACGTTCACCATATACATTAAAGTGCATGTCCATGTATCACTTCCCAAAGTCTCCCTCTCGTAACCTGTACTACTCATCATGAGTCACATGCATCCCAGGTGTAACACACCCTTGCTCTCTTCCCATTCATCTCAACTGCTGCAACCATGTATGTGTTATAAAGACACCCTTGTACATCTCCTTTGTGCTCTACCTCTGGGTCAACAGGTCATAATAGCCCAGTCGGCAGTGACCTTCACACCAGAGCTGTAACACTGGCCATGGTAGTGGGGCACGAACACATCAGCTGAACATATATTGCCATATCATGCCTGATTCATACATCATTGTTCCTCACATCTGGATGTGTCACTGGGCACAGCAGAGGTGCACATTGTCTCCATATGAGTGGTGTGTGCAGTCCACCAAGGACCTTATTTAATCCACATCCACTGGATGTTCCTGCATTTGTTTTCTGGTAGTGTGTCATTTTTTGCAGTCCATCGGCCATTATTTTTCTACTAGCCATTATTGCATTTATATGCCTTTTTTCTGACATCCATCTGTCATCTATTTTATTTGTATGTGCTCCCTGAAAGCATTCAATGGGGGTGTTGAAGCACTGCCATAGTCTACTATTCAATTACACACTATGGTACTGTATATTAGAATGATTTAGTGCACACAGTTGGTGGCATGAGCTACACTTTAGGGAAACCACCTTGGGGGCAGTATGGACCACCTGGTACCTAAAAGATAAAGAAGTCTCTGGGAGGGATGAAACTCAAAAAAACCTTGGGCTGAACTATGATGCAAACAATTGGAGAAACTCAGACCCACTCACCGGATTTTGAAATTAATATATAATATATATTTTGATACCACTTTTTAAATGAATTGTTTCATAGTTGTCGCATTACTTCTTCAGTATCTGTAATTCATAAAGTTACAAAGTCATTTTTTGCATCATTAAGAATCATGGATTTTGAAAAGGTAGAGACCCTTTTAAGAGGTGATAACTTGCAGCAATGCCTACTGCGCAGAGAGGGCATTTTGGATTGATAGGTTCGGTACGCTTGATTAAAGGTACAGGATCAATGAAGAAATTGTATGGTCAGAATTTGTAGATTAAAACTAAAAAATAATGTTGTTCCTAGGGGTTTACCTATGTGTTGTTCCTATTTAAAGGACTGACCACCAACATTTGCACCATTACTTGTGCCTTCATGTTCGTGGCCACCTCGACTGGGTTTCAAGTCATAATAGCGAATGCAAAACAGTGATCCCTATTATGGTGAGTGTATATTGCCAAAAAGCAAATCAGTGATGTATACTTTAAGGCGACTCAACTTCCTGATTTAGAAAAAGTGTTTCTGCGGATGGGGCTTTGCCCCCCGTACCCCACTGAATTAGGATTCTCAACTCCATGGGAGTGCATTTTGGGGAGGGGGGCAAAATCAAGATTTAGGAAAAAATTAAGTGCCGCAACTCACAGCTATGGAAAAATGCAACCCACACCCGGTCCCAAACCCAGTACCTGCTCTGCCAGATCTAGCCTCCCACACCACCATGTCACATGGCTAGCTTGGCAGCAGCAGGTACTCCAGTCCCTGAAAACCCCTTCCCTGTCCCTCCCCTTCCTCTCACTATTCCCCCCCCCCTTCTGTTTGCCCTTCCCCATATTTGCTGTCCCACACCCTCTCTATTCTGCAGGGTAGCCCACCATAAAAGTGCCCAAAATGAGTCACTATATTTCTAGTCGCTCATTTTGGGTTGCTCTTATGACATGCTACTCCTTAATTTCCAGTTTCTGGCATGGTGGATCGGGTTGTAGGGCAATGAATACTCAACGCATGGTCCTGCTGTCCCAATTCAGTCTATTGACCCTTTTATTCAGCCAAACAGAGAATTCATAAATGTTAACACATTTAGAATAAACAAATTGTAAAAAATGCCTACATTTATGTTTATATAACCAATATCTGAGAAAGACTAATCCATTTTAGGCATACAGATTAATATAAGAACCCAGAGAAAAGAATATTGTCCATTCTTACCATTTTGAGAAGTAAATAAAAGTTTTTTACAAGTGTGAATTTTTAGCCACTGCACATGCACTATACACAGCAAGAGACGCTACAGTTACCATAGTATCTAGATCAAGTATCAAGTGAAAAGAACAGTCTCCTTCAACAGGTTTGGCCAGTTTTTTAAGTGTTTTTCTTTCTTTTAAACTCATGCGTATAGCTTAAAGCACTTCTGTAGTTTCCCGAAAGAAAAACTGGCAGCCATGAGGCTGTCTGTGTGCTGCTGTATTGTGCTGCATGGTTCTTCCTCTTCACCTTCCTCTAGCCAACAACCAGCAGATAATTTGGGTGTTGAAGGAGACACAAAAGAGGCAAAGGAGTCCTTTTCCTTCAACAAACACAGAATTTTGCAACTTCGGCACTGAGGATTAGGCAGTTGAGCCTTAAAAACGAGTGGCGATGCCAAAAGATGAACTGCCTGAGAAAAGGTAAAAGCAAGTACATTGACTTTATAAAGTGACTTTGAAACCTATAAGAATATTGTTAAAGTCTTTTTTTCTTCTACCAAAATAAGGGCATGGTAATGGAAGTGTCTAAATAAAAAGTGGGGAACAGTATTAAACTGATAAATTAAAAATAAAAATCAGGAAGCAAAAGTGATACTCTGAGTAAGTGTATAGCTTTCTGAAAATCTGAGTGCATATAGAAGTGTTCTTTTATAGAACAAACCATTACATGTTTTTGACCCTGCTATAAAGCACCAGAATTTAATTTTGATCCGCCCTTGGGAGGGCTTATGAGCACCACAGAACAAAAACATTTTTCTCTGCTTTTTCACCCATGTCTGCTACCTGTAGGAAAAACACTGGAGGAGGGGTTCTCAGAGCAAGGTGAAGCTGACCTGGCATTTCTTACCTTGTCTCAATGGTAGATGATACTCAATCACAAACTGAGTTGTCCGACCTGGAGCTATCACAGATCTCTAATCTGGTGCAGTATGAGGAATCATCAAGAAAAGCTAAATGCACACACAAAAGCAAGTTAAGCAGGATCTCATTTATAAAGAGATCCAAGCTTTCCAGGCCAAATTCAAGGACTCATTGGAAGAAGTGAAAAAGATGTGACAGTCATAGAGCAATGGACCTATGCTGTTGAAAAACAGGCCTCAGCTGTAGACACCCAGACTGATCAGTTGGAGGCTGCAGTAAAAGACCTGCAGGGCTCTCACACCCATCGACTGTAGAAATATGCCAGGAGGATATGGTGAACTGGGCCTGTAGAAAGATTATTTGAATCCACAGGCTTCTGAAAAACATAGAGGGCAATGGCATGAAAGAATTTGTAGAAAGTCTGCTGCCAAAAGATTGGGAGCTCCTTCTGGACTATCACTTAGACACTGAATGGACAGGTTCTACGATGCTGGTTCAACAACAATTTCATTGACTAGCATCACAGCGATAGAATTTATGTCAATAAATCCTGAAGGATTCCCAATCCCTTTTTACTATCAGGGGCCAGTCCCTTTTTTCTATCGGGGGGCTTCACCCCCGAACCCTCCATGTGAGGGAGCTCTTCCCCCTGTACCCCCCATTCTAAATATAAGTCAAAGTTGATTCGGAGAGGGGGTGAAGTAACAGGCGACAGTGTGCCCGAGTCTCTGGCACACCATTACAGCAAACTGTTGATTGTGTCATCATCGATGTATTTTGCTATAATGGTGTCACTGTTGAGGAGGTGTACCAAATGAACACACTGAGCACTGGACTTGAAACCGTCTTCTCTGGCTGCCTGCCTGGGCTTCATGAATTAAATTACAGACACTGTACCAGGCATGACTGCTTATCCAATATCTGAATGGGCAAGGTGTGTGTGACTCAGCTGAGGAGGCCAGACAAGGCACGTTGGCCAGGGGTATGACTCTGCCCAATTTTCCTGCTTCCAGATTCCTGACCCCTGTACCCCAGCATTGACAGTCAGCAACAGTGATGAAATGATGTAAACAGGAGACTGAATCTACCATCACTGGCATTAAGGAACAGCTCAAATTCTCTCAATGGGAGCCTTCTGCCATCTGAGCATGACTGGTGATAGCTATATCATCCTATTACACAGGTGGGTGTCTGAGGGGCTATGGGTGGTGGGGTATTTGAATGGGCTAAGACCTGGCATCTCAGAGATGGGAACTGAGGGCTTATTTCAGATGGTTATGTTATTGTCTGCCCCAGTCCCTGCCCTCAGATTAGCTTATTGGACACTCCCTTAATCCTACACAACTGGTGAAGAGACCAACTTGGAAGTTCAGGGATGGACTTACCCAAGGCTGTGGCCTCTATTTTTTAGTGAGTGCTGTCCTCCAGCTCCAACTGCTGCTCAAGTGGGAGGGGTTCCTTGTTTCACTCACAAACTTCTTTCAATATTACTGAAGCAAGGTATATATTCCATGGGCAGGGTAACTGGGTCTTGAAGTGGCTTCTCAAATTCTGTCTTTGAGTTGTACAATATTTATAGTTTGTCCTATTTCTAGGTCTTATTGCCCTGCATCTGTACCCCCCCCCCCCATACTCTCCCAGAGTGCCATCCCTTTAAGCCATAAGATTGAAGGGCTTGCTTCGGCAGAGATTTGTGTTTTGGAGATAACAAACTAGTTGTGCTATGGTTTTCTCATGACTTTTGTTTAGTACTGTGGGCTTTCTTCAGTAATAGGACTCTTGTTCTACCAGTCCACATGTGGAAGCACCTAGCTTAAATGGTCTAGCAGTAGTGCGTTTCTTCCCAATTATCAGAGACCCTGTGACCCATATTCTTTCCCCTTGTATCTTATAGATGATGTCCTCATTCTGCCTGGACCCCATTTTTATGTTCACCATGCACGCAGGAGCAAGTGAACATATTGAAGTAGTATTGCTTTTTGATGGGTGTGACATTGTTCATCCAATGCAGAGCAGTGTTTTAGGGGCTATTTAGTGTCACACCAGTCATCAGCAAGGCTTAGTATGACAGAGTTTTGGCTTTCTGGGTGGAGATGGCATGAACTTGAAAAGGAATAACTGATCCAATCAGGGGTCAGCTATTCCCTTTAATCTGCACTGCCCAGCAAGCCAACCTGATCTGTTAAAGTCAGCCTGGAATGTCTGCCAGCTGTAAGATTAAACCTCACTGCTTCCGCACTTGCATGGTTACATCTCCATGTTTTTTTCTATCTCCCGCCCACTTGACCCTCCCTCTCAGCACCCCAACCCCACAAACATAACAGTGACACTGGGGGTACCTAATCCCCAGTGTCTCCATCTGGTGTGTGACCCCCCCCCCCACAGTCCACTACCAGGCATGTACAGTCACATCTCCGTGTACTCAAGAGGGAGCAATCTTAGACCTGGTTCTCTCAAATGGAGATGAAGAGAGGATCACAGATGTAGAAGTGGGTAGCCATCTGGGAACTAGCAATCATCGAGCAGTATGGTTCACAATAAACACAGCAACAGAGTCAAGCCATACAAAGGCAAAAGTACTGGACTTAAGGAGGGCTGACTGCCAAAATGGGTGAGTGCCTAAGGAATGCACTAGCAAATGGGCAGGAAGGAGGGGTGGAAGAACAATGGGGAATAATAAAAACTGCCATCATAGAGGTAACAAGCCTTTGTGTGAAGCAAATAAACAAAATGAAATTATGTTAGAAACCACTATGGTTCTCAAAGGAAGTGGCAGTGAAGGCTCAAGAGAAAAAGAAAGCATTCAGGACATACAAGAAATCACAGAAGGAACAGGACAGAGAACTGTATCAGTTAAAGCAAAAGGAAGCTGGGAAGGCAGTCAGAACAGCAAAGGCTGAAACCGAGGAAAAGATAGCCAACTCAGTTAAGATGGGGGATAAAACCTTTTATAGGTACATCAGGGAGTGAAGGAAGACCAAGGGAGGGTTAGTGAGGCTTAATAAAGGGAGGGAGGGTGGGCAGAGGGTGACTGTGAAAAGGCAGAGATACTAATCAAATAGTTTTTCTCAGTATTTACAAAGGAAGAGTGGGAGGTACCTAAAACAAACAGTAGAAACACTCTGGATACAGAAGTTGATACCAGCCCATTTACAGAAGAAAGGGTTCTGAAAGAACTCTTAAAACTGAAGGTGGACAAAGCAATGGGGCCAGATGGGATTCATCCCAGAATTCTAAAAGAACTAAGGGTAGAACTAGTGACACCACTGACTACCCTCTTTAACAAATCATGGGAGGATGGGGTGGTACCCAAGGACTGGAGGAGGGCAGATGTGATTCCCTTCACAAAAGTGGGAGCAAGGCAGAAGCAGGAAACTACAGACCTGTTAGTTTAACCTCAGTGGTAGGAAAAATGATGGAAGCACTTCTGAAGGAAAGAATTGTTGAGTATCTAGAGGCCAGAGGGCACTGGACCCAAGGCAGCATGGATTCTGACAGGGGAAGGTCATGCCAGACAAATCTGATAGATTGCTTTGACTGGGTGACCAAAGTAGTAGATCAGGGAGGGGCTGTGGACATGGCCTACCTAGACTTTAGCAAGGTATTTGACACAGTCCCACACAAAAGATTAATATACAAATTAGCCAGCCTGGGAGTGGGTCCCAAGATGACAGCCTGGTTAAAGAATTGGCTGGAGAATAGGGCACAGAGAGTAATAGTAAATGGAGTCCACTCTGAAGAAAGGGGGGTTACTAGTGGGGTACCGCAGGGTTCAGTATTAGGACCGGTCCTCTTCAATGTCTTTATAAGTGACATTGCAGAGGGACTGGAAGGAAAAGTATGTCTCTTTGCAGATGACACATAGATCTGCAACAGAGTTGATGCACAAGGTGGGGTGGAAAGGATGAGAAGGGACTTGGCAATGTTAGAGGAATGGCCAAATGCATGGCAGCTTAGATTCAATGCTAAGAAGTGCAAGGTAATGCACCTGGGAAACAAAAACCCAGGAGAAGAGTACACAATGGGGGGTGAGATACTAGCAACAACAAAAATGGAAAGGGACCTGGGGGTAGTCATATCAGATGACCTAAAGGTGGGCAAGCAATGTGAGAGGGCAGCAAGGAGGGCTGGGGGGATACTGGGATACATAGGGAGAGGCATCACCAGTAGAAAACAGGAAGTTATTATCCCTCTGTACAGACAGTTGGTGAGACCCCATCTGGAGTACTGCATGCAGTTCTGGAGACCCAATCTCCGCAAAGACATAGACAGGGTGGAAGCTGTCCAGAGGAGGGCAACTAAAATGGTGCAGGGTCTGCACCGGAACACATATGAAGAGCGACTTAAGGAGCTTAATATTTATAGCCTTGAGGAAAGGAGGGAGAGGGGGGACATGATAGAAACTTTCAAGTACCTCAAGGGAATCAACAAAGTCCGAGAGGGTAGCATCTTTCAAAAAAAGAGGTGTGCAAGAATAACGGGGCACAATTTGAAGATGGGGGGGTGGCTCAGAGGTAATTTAAGGAAGTATTTTTTCACAGAGAGGCTGTGGATGCATGGAACGGCCTTTCGGAGGAGGTTGTGGAGTCAAAAACAGTGGTGGAATTCAAGCATGCGTGGGACAGTCATAAGGCAATTCTAGGGGTTGGGGGTAGGAAGAAGTAGGCTGCTGGTTAACTAGGATCTGCAGCTTATCCATTAGGTAGGGAAATGGGCAGACTGGGTGGGCCAAGCGGTCCTTATCTGCCGTCAAAATCTATGTTTCTATGTTTCTATGTATTCTTTTATTAATTTTTTCCCCGCCCACCCAACCCTCCTGTCAGCAACCACCACCCACCCCTCCCCACAAACATAACAGTAACACTGGGGTGCTCAATCCCCCAATGTCATGATCAAGAATCATAGGTCTTTTTTTTTTTGCGGCCGTTACTCTCCCCACCCAACCCTCCCATTCAGCACCCCTCCCAAGCTCTTACTTGCCCATAAGGAGTCCAGTGCTGTCATTTTATGTGGACTGAAAGCACATCTTCACTCTGCAAAGCTGGACCACGAACTGCAGAAACAGGTATGTTCAATGTGTTTCAATGGGGATTTGAACTTAGTGGAATAACTTGGCCATTTTACATATTTTTGGCCCACATTTTCAACATGCCTTTTTGAGACCTCACCTCATGAACAATTGCATTGCTATTAGGCAAATCTGTCCCAAAAGATGAATTTGTGGTCCTAGAGAATCACCTTTCAGTCAGGAGTTGAAATTTTCTCTACCCTTGTTCATGAGGTGGGGTCATAAGAAGGCAATGTTGAAAATTTGGTGTAAAAATATTAAAAAACAACAAAGTTACAAGGCTATGTTGAATTTTGCAAATGCAGGCTCATAAGTTTGGAAATTTGCAATATTTTCACTCCAAATTTACAACATAATAATTTCTTTACAGCACCTCATGAATGTGATAGCTGTCATTTTTCAACTCCTGCTCAAAATGTGTTTTTGCATCCTGAAAAGTTATTTTGCAGTCCCTGTGTGAAATCACCTTTCAGACAGGAGCTGAAAGTGTTCTCTGCACTTCTTCATGAGGTGAGGTCATAAGAAGTCAATGTTGCCAATACTGGGCAAAAATATTAAACCATAACAAAGTTGTGAGCCTGCGTTCAAATCTAAAAATGCAGGCTCCTAACTTTAATAATACATAACCCACACAGTGCTCCACAATGCATCTTCTACTGTACCCCAGGGTTTCTATACCAGTGGCGAACATCCAGCATTGAAAAATGCTTGATTTTTTTTTTGTTTGTTTTGGATTCACTCAGGAAGGATTTTAACAAGTTTGCTTTACATAATTGCACAAGACCCATTGACCCAGCCTTGCCTACGCACTGCCTCTTGAGTTTTTACAGTATCTGAAGGCATTGCTGGCTGGGCATTTTATATGGGTTACATTGGACATATCATGATTCAGTTTGTCTGTAGCTACTTTTACCTGTTCCCCTTCTACAGTTCAAGTACACACTTATAATTTTAATTTTGGACCTAGAGGGGTTATTTAGCCACTTGAGATGTAATTGATATATTCATATCTCCATCCTACTGCTGGGTTGCTCTACCATGGTTGAGACTAGACATCAGTTGGTAGAGGCCCCCTGATCTGGATGGCCTGCACCTCCAACTTGCATAGTGTCTGGGTTGGCATTTACATGTTCCTTTATAATAAGTGTTTATATGTTTTAATGGGGGGGGGGATGTGTTATATATATTATGCCTAGTCTAGTGATGATTTTTCCCCTCTGTCATGCTTTCTTGATTTTATATTATGATTTTTTCCCAATTTTTTCCCCTTGGGACATGTCATCGGCTAAACCTCTGACTAGGGGGTGCACCTCTCCAACACAGTGCAGATCCCAGCAATGCTTAAGGCTACTGTTTCATCCAGCTTCTACCTTGGAAGTCATATTTGTTTTTAGTTCCACTTCCTGGTTTCATGAACCAGTGGACTTTTTTCTTCCTCTCCTATGAGCATGGGTCTCCAGTTAAGACTGTCCATTTTAGTTGGAATGGTTTGTTGTTTGCAGTTTCCCTGTTCTCCCTGCCAGTCATTTTACAGTTTTGTAGTGTTTACAATTGTAAAAACAAGCAGAGACACCAGTTTGAATTACACTTCATTGTTACAGGAATGGGCTTTGTAAAATGGCTGACTGCGAGTGGGATGTCTTTCTGGGTGGTGAGGTGGACTGGCTCTGGTTCTCCTCTGTGTCAGATCCCTTGGGATGGGTGTTGGGCTTTTCTGATATCCCTCTTGGGGGGAGGTTCCCCTCTGGTGGACTCAAATGTTTTTTGTTTTTTTGGGGGTCTCCCACTGAGAATGCACAGCTTCAGAAAATCTTAAATACACTTTTTTGCACCCATGGTGATAAACATCCCTGCAACTTTTTTTTCTCAAAATATTAATGGACTTAACAATCCAATAAAAGGCACAAATTATTCTCATTATCTGCAGCGCCACTCAGCAAACGTGCATTTTATACAGCGTTGTTGAGGCATAGGACAGGAAGCATAAGCATGCAAGCAGAAGTTATACAGTTTGCAAGTAGTCACAATACAGCTCTAACTGCAAAACAGAGGCTACGTGAATTAACACAGTTCCACAGTAGCAAAAGCATGTTACCGCACTCCTCAGCTGGGTAAACAAGGCTTTATTTCAAAATTAGTTTTAAAGCATCCGCTATACAACATGTTAGCAGGCCATTCCCTGAAGAACCTCAACCAGTTTCATATGTCAGTGCATTTCAGGGAGTGGTTCTCAGGAACTGGTAACAGGCTTAAATAAAAATACATTTATATTGACAGTGCATACTTGTGTAATAAGTTTGATAGTGCTCAGTGCTTAGTGCTGTACATTCCACAACACAGTACTTAAATATGCAATCAATGCCTACACAATACATTAAACACAACCTAATACAGTACAAATAACATTTAAAACAGCAGCAGTTTGAGTTGCCAGTAACCTTCATGGTCATTTTTATGTTTGCTTGCATGCATGTGCAAGAAACATACTGCCACCATCACGAGTTTTTAGGTGTGCCTCCCCACTTCCAATGGCCTGCTCCCTTTGCAGGCACAGCAGCACCGCACCAATGAATGTCTGAGCTATCTATGACAGCTGTTCAGATGCAGTGGCATACAGTTCTGAGGAAAACACCACCACAATCAGCGGTGGTAACGTGTAGGCAATTTGCATACTGCCATCAGTAGTATGCAAATTGCCTACACGTCAGCACTGCATCTGAACTGTCATAGACAATTCATCCCCCCCATGAACACCTACACAGCATACTGGAGCCCACCTAAGCGTGCTCATGTGCTCCCTCACCCCTACACTGCTTATTGACAGGGTGCCCAATCCCCATCAGCTCCACTGGCCCCCCAAACAGATGCCATGCTGGAAGCCCACCCCAGTGTGGCAAAAGTCTGTATGGCTGACAGGAGTGCATAATCCTCCATCGGCTCCAATGTGCGCCCCCCAAAAATTACTTCAAGGTGCCACGCTGGGAGCCCACCCCAGCATGGCAAAAGTCCCACATCATCTTCCTGAATAAGGAAAAAAACACACCTATAAAAAGAAAAAGGGTTCCTCATTGACTGTCATGTTCCCCTCCCTCAACCCACGCCCACCCTCTGCGCACCCACCTCCCCACACACACTCTGACCCCATACTTACCTCTGGAGCCCAGCATGATGATTTTCGGTGGACCAGAAATGCATCTATACTCTTCAAAGTGGACCTCGAATTGAAAAAATGCCAGTAAGCTGTATAATGGCATAAATGTTTTCTTTTAAACTTTGGTGCATATCTCTGCCATTTTGGGGAATTTTTTTCAAAAAATTTTCAACATGGGGTTCTTGGGGCCCCACCTCATGAGCTCAGTCACTGTCATTTTGTTATTCAGCCACGAAAGGTGATTTCATGGTCACTGCACGGAACCACCTTTCGGGACTGAGTAATGAAATGACACTGCCACAGATCATGAGGTAGGCCCCTGAAAACCCTATATTGAAAATTTGATGAGGCAGTATAGTGCAGTGGTTTAAGGCTCTGAGCTGCAAATCTGGTGACATCCAGCAGACCAGACCTGGGTTTAAATCCCACAGCTTCCACCTGCATACTGTGTGACCCTGAGTAAATCACTTAACTTCCCTGTGCTCCAAGGTCGCACCTGTAAAAAAGCTTTCAGCTTAGTGTGCTATTCCTGGTTAATTGACTAAATAAAAAATAAATTCCCAAAAATGACTGTTTTATGAGTGTGCATTGCGCAGTTCCTATGCACGCTTGTAACTTTGCAAATGTTTTATATTTTCACTCCAGATTTTTAACATTGCCATTTTACCACACTTCCTAATGAGCAGTGCAGCTGTCATTTTTCACATCTTGCCTGAAATGTGTTTTTGTGCATGTATCAGACAATGGCGCAGTTGGTGTGCAAAATCGATGTTCGGGACAGATTAAGAAAATCACAGTGGCACTGTTTATTAGCAGAGGTCTTAAAATGACTATGTTGAATATTTGGTGAGAAAAGTCCATCAAATGACTGTGTTATGAGTGTGCATTGCGCAGTTTCCATGCACACTCATAAGTTCATGAATTTGCAATATTTTCAGTCCAGATTTTCTACACTGGCATTTTTCTGCACCTCCTTATGAACAGTACAGCTGTCATTTTTCACACCCTGGCTGAAATGTGTTTTCGCACTTCCGGCACAGAAATGAGTAGTCGCTCTGGGAAATCAGTGTTCGGGACAGATTAAGAATATCACAGTGACACTGTTCATGAGCAGAGGTCCCAAAATGCCTGTGTTGACACTCTGCTGTAAAAAATCCCCATACTAATTACGTTATGGGTGTGCATTATGAAGTTTCTACGCATGCTCATGACCTCACCAGTTTTTTTATATATTTTCACTCCAGATTTTCAGCATTGCCATTTTTTACACCTCCCCATGGACAGTACAGCTGTCATTTTTCACATCCTGTTCAAAATGTGTTTTTGCACCTGTGATGCCAAATGGTGTAGTCTCTGTGCAAAATCAGCTTCGGCTAATGAACTGATATTGCCACTGTTCATTAGGTGGGGGTCACAAAAAACCCGTGTTGAAAATTTGGAGTGAAAATACCAGTGAACACCAATGAACACCCTGCAGCCAGTGACAGGCATCAAGCTGTGCCTTGGACTCTTCGGTCCCAATGTTCACCCCATTCTCCTATACTGCACCCATCTCACTGTATTTTCTTATGGAATGGAGTGAGCATAAGGCCCAAAGACCCCAAGGCACACCGTGACACTTGTAGGTGTCTGCAGGGTAGGGTGTGGTGAAATGGCATGGCTGTTATGCCTAGTGACCTAAAGACACACCCCAATGTCTGTCAGTTTCTGCAGGGTGATGGTTCAGTTCAATACTTCACTGTCATTCCTATTATGCATCTCTCTAACTCCTACACTGCCAATGCCAATGCCAGCAAGCAAACATTCGGCATTGACAAATGCTTGTATATATACCAACTGCCATGTCACAAAATCTCAATGTGGTTGCCATACTGGAGGCAGAAAAAGCAATTCCTTACAGTCTGGGATGAGAGAATAAGAGCACTATTAGTCTGGTAATAAATAAATAAAAGTGACCAAAGTGAAGAACAGCAAGGCGGAACTGCTGGGGGCCACTAGATCACTATCTTAGCAAATTAACATAACAAGGCAGAATATTAGCATTAGGTAGCATGTTCATTTCTTAATACATTGAATAAGTTCTATTCCTTTGTTTAAGCCAGGGGGTGTCAAAGCTCCTAACATGAAAATCCAATATGATTCCCCTTGTGTTAACTTGTCATCTATGTTACCCCTCATGGGGCCCAGTTTTACTTTCTCCAGACTGCAGAACTTAAAGGTGTGTTATATATTAGACTGTCTGATAGGGCTGGACAGACTGTTCTGCCCGAGATACAAACCTTGGATCGAACCCGTAATCCATGGATCTGAATAAATACAGATTTCACAGCAGAAGTCTGGTTCTGGGTCCATGGAGTGCCATTCAGTGTACTGTTGCCAAGGGGATGCCATCAGCATGCTAGCTCTATGTACAGGTGGCCAGCAGCATCCAATCAGCTAACAGAGTAGGATAGTCAGTCATGTGATGCACTCACAGTTTATAACCATGGTGAGTGTGCAACACAGGCCCAGATGATTTGGGGGATGGCCAGAGGTGCTTGCTGCTGCAGAGCAGAGCCTGCAGTTCTGCACCACAGAGAGAAACTACAGTAAATACTGTATAAATAAAAAAATCTGTTAACTGGAGCCAGAGGAGAGGAAAGAAAGAGAAGTGAGAGAAGAAGAGACACACTGGGGTGGGGGGGAGACAAAGTCATCATCGGGGAGGGAGAGGAGAGGAGATGAATCCAAGGAGGGGGAGAGAGATATTGGGTGGTTTCAAGGGGGGGGAAAGCAGGGCAAAAAAGGCAGTGTGGCAGGCAGTGTACTACTGGGCAAGGGTAGGCTGGCAAAATAATTCTTTGACTTGTGCCATCCAGAAATTGAATCCAGAAGATCCTCCAGATTAGAGTTCAAGAGTGAGAGACTACTGGGGAAACTAGAGAAATTTTACAGTTACAGAAAATCCCAAATCAAAGTTTTTTCTTCTCTTTGCCTAAGACAGTGTGGCTTGTACATTGAGCAAGGACAGGCTGGCAAAATCTTTGACTTGTGCCATTTCAGATCCAGAGAAGAGAGGAGAGACTACTGGTGCCCAAGAGAAATTTTATAGTGCCACAAATCCATAAAAGTTTTTTCTTTCTTGGCCTCAATGTGGCTGTGTATAGTACAGGACTAGGGCAGGCTGGCAAAATAAATGTTTGACTTGTGCCATCCCAGATCCAGGAGGGGGAGAGAGAGACTACTGGGAGGGGCAAAAGAAATCTTATAGTCCCAGAAATACCAAATACATTTTATTATCATTTTCTTGCCTTAATGTGGCTGTATGTACAGGGCAAGGGCAGGCTGGCAAAATAAATCTTTGACTTGTGCCATCCCGATCCAGTGGGAGAGAGAGAGAGAGAGAGAGAGAGAGAGACTATGGTGGGGAGAGAAATTTTAGAGTCCCAGAAATCCCAAATGAAAGATGTTTTTTCCTTTCTGGCTTCAGTGTGGCTGTGTGAGTATGTATAGGGGCAATGGTAGGCAGGTGAAATAAATCTTTGACTTATGACATCCCAGATCCACAGGGAGAAAGAGAGTGAGAGTGAGAGAGAGAGAGAGAGAGAGAGGATGGGGCATGAGATATTTTACAGTCCCAGAGATCCCAAATAAATGTTTTTTTCTTTTCCTGGCCACAGTGTGGCTGTGTACACAGGGCAAGATCATACTGACAAAATAAAATTTTGACTTGCTTGTGCCATCCAGATCCAGAGGAGAGAGAGAGAGAGACTATGGGGGAGCATTAGTGATTTTACAGTCCCAGAAATCCCAAATCAAATATTTGTTTTTCTTTTCTTGGCCTCAGTATGGCTGTGTGTGTGTGTGTGTAGGGCAAAGGCAGGCTCATAAAATAATTCTTTGACTTGTGCCATCCATTCCAGATCCAAAGGGGAGAGAGAGAGACGGGGGATGCACGAGAAATGTTACAGTCCCAGAAATCCTAAATAAAAGTTTTTTTTTCTTTTCCTGGCCTCAGGGTGGCTGTGTGTAGAGGTCAAGGGCAGGCTGGCAAAATAAATCTTTAACTTGTGCCATCCAGATCCAGAGGGGAGAGAGAGAGAGAGAGAGAGACTGGGGGGGGGGGACAAGACATTTTACAGTCCCAGAAATCCCAAATAAAAGATGTTTTCTTCTTTTCTGACCTCAGTGCGGCTGTGTGAGTATAGAGGGCAAGGGCAGGCTGACAAAATAAATGTTTGACTTGTGCCATCCATTCCAGATCCAGAAAAGAGAGAGACTGGGGAGGGGGGAGGTGCGAGAAATGTTACAGTCACAGAAATCCCAAATAAAAGTTTTATTCTTTCTGGCCTCAATGTGGCTGTGTGTACAGGGCAAGGGCAGGTTGGCAAAATAAATCTTTGACTTGTGCCACCCAATCCGATCACTCATTAATGTTCATTCACGATTTCATTTATCACAAATACAAAAAAATACTTTTCTGACAAACAGACAAGTTACTGCACCTATGCTGCTGGCTGTGTGGGGCCCAGGGATATTCTGAATTTGTGACCTGCCAGTCTATTTACACTACAACAGAAGAAATAAAAATACACACGAAGTGTCATCATCATCAATCATCATCACTCATTTCATCCATTATTCCTCCTCCTTATCCTTCTTAGTTTATCATTATGTATAAGCTTTAATCAAGCCGTGTGGGACTGTGCATGTGGCCATGTGCCAGAAATCTGCATCACCAATTTAAATTCTGAGGCACACTATTGAGTAGGTCACTGAGCAGTAACTGTAGTAGGAGTCAGTCAGCTAAGTTTTGAAGGAAGTGGTGGTGGACTGCAGTGTACTGTGTACTACTACAATCATGAATGATTCACATTCACGACTTATGTCTGTAAATCCATCCCTGGCCTGTGGGTGTGGATGGAAGTCATCAGAGGATGTTAGGTAGAGGGATTTTTTTTTAAACTTAGAATAAGAAATAAAAAATGGACCAAAGAATTGATAAGGTGCATTCTTCTCAGAGAGGCAGTGCAGCCAGTGCCACTGCAAAAGACAACAGTCTGCCTGCAATGGAAAAACAAAATAAAACCCCAAAAAGTGATTTATTCACATCTAAAGTTTCGTCTTCAAAATGAATGCTTGATCACAAAAAAGGTGCACCTGTCGGATCAGTCCCAAGTAAAAAAAATGTTATGTAGTTAAAACCAAAGAGTTTGTGGGTACCACCCTCAGAGGCACCAAAAGGTATGGAAAAATTGCATACTGTGCTACTGCCAGTCCCTCACATTGAGGTCAAACCCAACAAGGGTACTAACAATAAAATGAAGAGAATGATCAGGCAGAAGAGGTTTATACAGGAGGGATGGAAATTGCAGATGAGGAATAAGTGGACAGAAATGTTATGGTTGAGGAGGTATGCAGTGAGAAAAAACCACAAGAGAAACAGGTCAAGAAAAATCTGGGAAGGGGGACCCTGAAATGGGGACCGAGGTGCAGTGCCTTCCTGGGAAAAAACTAAAATAATATATTTTGTTTGGTCATACTTCTCCATTAGTGCGTCTAATGAGTTGGTGGCTTTATGCGCCATTTGTAAATGACCAATCAGCAGGGGTAAAAAGAAAGAAGAATTGGGAACATCTGCACTGAAAATGCACCTAGACCAATGTCATAACATTACTGAGAACTCCAGTTGTTGTGAGTCTCAAAGAGAAAGTGACAGTGATAGCTCACTACACTCAAGGGTAACTCTGATAGATGAAAGCAGTGGCAGCCCCCACAGCACTACAAAAACACCTCCACCACCACTTCCTTCCATTTTGAAGGATTCCTACTGTTACTGAAAGTGAGCATATGTTCAGAAGCCCCCTTTCTTCAAGGAGACAGCTTGCCATCTCAGAAACATATGAGGGTAAAGCCACATACTGTATGCCTCGACTCACCCAGTTGCTGTTACAATAACCCAAAAATGTTCAAAAATAAACACTGTTCATTTGCTACCATATAATGTGGTTGAACATGTAGGATCCAGGCAGCTGCCTGAGTACCTCAAACCTCAATGTAGTATACCATCATAGAAATACTTCTCAACAACAGGGATTCCAGATCTATACGATGTTGTATGTGAAAAAATGAAGATGTGTCTTGTGCAGTGCTGTTGGGAGGGTGGTGCATCTCAGAACAGATATCTGGACAAGCTGTCAGCCTGAGCCCTTTATGTCTGTCATGGCACATTGGGAATGTTTTTATAATTCACATGGGGCAGTGAAGTGTCGCAGTTTGCTGTTCTAAGAATGTTTTATTTTCCATCTGAACATGCCTCATACAACATCAGTGAAGAGCTCCAAAAACCAATACAGCAATGGCTCACTTCACAGGGACTGTCAGCTGGCTTTATAGTTGCAGATAATGGGCCAGATTCTAGAAGCTTGGCACAAGTCAATGCCAAAGGCAACTTGCACCAAACGCCATTGCGGCATAGACCCTGCGTCCTATTCTAGAAGGGGCAAGGTCTCCGTGGCTAAGTCCCATGACTTCCGAAATGTGGACAGTACACCAACCTATTGGCATACCTGAAGGGCATGTCGCAAGTAGCAGACCCCCCAGCAAGCATAAGTGCCCCCCCAAAGCCCTGCAAGGCAGCTGTGAGCCCCCAGATCCATTCCCCGACCCAATATATTGCCACAAATGTTTAAAATGTAAAACCCCCGAGATCCCTGGTAGTCTGGTGGCCCCACCCACCCCATCCAGCAGTGCCAGTCCCCCAACCATCCCCAGCCAGTGACTGGCACAGACCACCTCTCACCTCCATGGCCAGCCACTGGCCAGGCTCTGCGCGGGCGCTTACTGTATAGATGCTCAGAAGTGAATGAATCCTTGTTCGGGCTGGGTGCATCTGCCAGTGAGGTCTTTCATGCAGAAACTCAATCGCTTTAATAACCATAGGTAGTGAGCTGGCTCACTAGTAAGCTGGCTGGAAGGGCAGGTGAGACAGCCACTACTGGGCAAGAAACAGGTGAGGGGGGGCCACTGAACTACCGAGATGGAGGACACCCACATTTCAAGCATGTGTATCAGTCTGAGAATGGATCGAGGATTACAACTGCCCTGAGGCTTCGCTAACAATGTAGGGTTCAGGGCATGATGTGGGTGGGTGCCCTGTGGGCATTTAGGGTTTGTGGGTTCTGTGGGCTGAGGGTGCGAGATGCCCAGCTGGGCACTTCTGCTATGGGGGATCGGGACTGTTGGGTTGTTGACTGCCCTGTGGGATGCCGACAGGTGTTCTGAGCATGGGCGTCACATCCTAGAGTGGATGCAGTGGGTTTACAGAACCCCTGAGGACGTATGTACAGTTACACCATGCTGGTATAACTTATGTTGCTGGTTCTCCTCTGGGGTTCTTGTAGAATCCCAACGTTGGGGACTTTATTGCTGCCCAACTAGAATAGGGCACAACTGCCGTAAACCCCTAGTGCCATGATGCAGGGGTTTATGGTGTAATCTCTTTGGCAAAAGTGGCCTGCAACATGTTGCAGGCCACATTGTAGAATTCCACATGTCACAACTGCTGGTTTAACTTGCTACTTGTGCAATTCTTTTTTGGTGCAAGTGCTGTTACGCCAGACATATCTCTTGTAGAATCAGGGTCAATGGGTTCAACAAAAGGAAGGCCTTTGAGGAGTAGGGGGGCTTTGTTCACATCTGCTGCTATGGTCATTGCTTAAATTTAATAGTTCACAGTTTTTCAATGGTGACAGGGAGATTAAGGCTCTTGACAGCACTGCTTAAAGAATATGCACTCATTTCAGTCACCCAAACAAAGCCCATCACATTTGAAAAATACAGCAGAAGCACAGTTTACCTTTGCACAGACTTATTCAAGACATTTCTATTCAATGGAATTTGACTTTTCATATGTTCCAGAGGCTGCTGGAACAAAAGACAGCTGTCAGACAATACAGCTTAGAAAATAGAATTGGTGATGCAGACATCTATATTACTTCACTACAATGGGCCATGCTGAGTTTCTAATTTTCCTGCTCCAGCCATTTGAGAATATCACCAGAGAAGTTACTGCAAACACAGCAACTCTGAGTGAGGTGATATCCTTAATAAAAAATTTAAAATTCAGGTTGAATCTGATTAGGGAAAAGTTAGAGAACCAAGACAGTTCCATGATCACACAGACTGCCAGTGGTGCTGCTGACACATAGAGGTTGTCCCTCAGAATACAACAAGATCTAACGAGACATATGATCAAAAAAGTTGTAGAAGATGACAAACTATGTACTGTAAAATGCTTCATTCTGAATACTACATTAAAGCAACAATCTTGGACTCATGATACAAGTCAAAGCAACTATTGAGTGATGATGACGTTGACACTTCTTTCCAGATAAACAAACAAGAAATAATTGATAAGGTGCATGCTGTCATGGAACAGAGTATGATAGCAGCACCACATTCAGAATCTTCTTCATGACACAGCACAGCATCTCGTGCCCCATCCTCTACAGGTGTGGCATCTTCTCCTCTTCCTCCTCAGCCACTGCAGTTGAATCTTCTTCTTCACCACCAGCCAAACATAGCACTGTCCCACAGCCACTTGATTTAGCTTCATGTCTCAGGAGTCACTTAGAAGATGTAATTGTGACATCTTCTTCACCTGCCTCTTGTAACACAACCTCATCACAGACCATTGTTGAAATGTGCCTTGCAGAGCCCAATATCAGCTGAAATGCTGATTCTATAAAATACTGGAAATCCAAACAAAGTATGTGGCCTGCTTTAATAAACATTGCAATGAAGTACATGAATTACCCTCTGACTAGAGTGTGTTCAGAATGCTTGTTTAACTCAGCTGGTAATGTCATTACTAACACGTGATCCTGTTTGACACAAGAAAATGCTGAGCGCCTGACATTTCTAAAAGTCAACATACCTCACTTTAATTTTAAATATGATACCCAAATTAAATTTATAGTCTGAGTGAGCAGGCCCTATCCACAAAACACTTTCAAAAATTTATTTTGTTCCCGTGGTGAAAATATTTTGTGACTAGGGTCTGCTACATGAGGCAGCAATTAATTGCAACAAGACAGGTCAGGACTCAGGAGGATGGACTACTAGGCCAGACCAGAATTATTTTAATGATCACAATGAACATAGAAACATGAAAAATAATACCATCAGTGGGTCAGAATCCAAATATAGCAAGCAATTGCATTTCATGTTACTCTGACTTTTTGGTACTAGGTATACCACTCTGATCTGAAAGGTAGAGTACTACTACTACTACTTGTCACTTTTTTGTCCTCAGCAACTGATTAAAATTATTTGACCACCGATCTGACTGTACTGTAGTATTACTGTTTTAATTTTCATACAATGGATGGCTTAGCAGTAGTCTGAACATTGAAACTGAATGCTCTTTGTATAACACATTTCTCGCGCCTCTGATATTTGACTGCAATTACAGAGAAAAATGTAAATTGATTTCTTTAGAGTGTGTGTTTGCGGGGGAGAGGGTGGTATGCTAGCCTGGCTGTAGCAACCCTGCATCTTATTTACAGTAACTGGACTGAGATTGTTATATTTTAATTTTTACATACTTAAATTATTTGGCAGTGGTTGGCATAGCAGCAACTGAGAAACGAAGAAGGATGTAACTGTGCCATCAGGTCTTCAAGTGGCAGTAGCAACCTTTATTTTCATGACTACACCGCACTTGACTGATGTGATGTGACTGACTGGCTGACTGGGTGGTGATCAGTTTATGTCTTTTATTTCTTGTTTAATAAATGTATTACATGTTGAACAGTATTAGAAGTAGTCATAGACAACATTACAACCTGTTGAATCAGGTAGTGTACCATACCACAGTGCACTGGGGACGTGCGATGCAGTTGCATCATTCAAATGGGTAGGGTGGGTGGGTTCTCACTGCTGCTCATTTTGATCATTAATTTCTTTCACCTGGTTTGCTCTGACTGTAAATCCAACAAAATAATACCAACACAACAGCAGCATTAACAAAAATAATCTTAGCTGCCTGCAGTGCTTGGTATTTCTTTGTGGTACAATAAATTTGCATGTCTGTCTCTCTTTCTCTGACTCTTTCTCCCTCCCAGCATGCTCATGTCATGGGCTCGAGCAGAATATGCAGGATGCTACTGCTACCAGTACAGGCAAGACAGAAAACAGCTAGTAGTAATTAATTGCTTTTATTTAACAGTTTTACTGTCATTTTTAAACAAATAGTGCATTAAATTATTTCCTTTTGGCCTCTATGTTGAATATGATCAACTTAAACCATTTTTATGCACTTTATCACATTTTTTTTCAAATATTTATAAATAATCAGAACTAATCAGAACAAATCAGAACTCCACTGTGTTCCAGTTATTATTTAATAAGGGTCAGAACTTCACCAAGTTCTTCAAGCCCTACTGTCTGGTCTCCATGCAAGGAAAAGCAAGTGCACTTCTGGAATCATTGTTTGTAATGGGTCTACAATGTTCTCCTAGCCTAAGTTTCAAAGCTCTTGTGGTTTTGACAACATAGAATGATCCACACTGGCAAGTTGCCAGATAAACCACATTTTCTGTAATGCAGTTCACAAAGCCCATAGTCTCGAAATTTTGGTTACTGTTACAGCTTATAAAAGTTTTGCATTTCAAGAGTGAACTATAGAACTTACTATTACCACATGGGTAGGTTCCTGGTGGTAATGCTGCTCTATTACTACCCAAAGCATCTTAAATGAAAGAATGGAACTTATTCCATGTATTAAGAAATGAACATGTGGCCTGCTCTGTGGCACTGAAGGGTTGAGTCACTGGACACCACACCTCATGCCACACCAGTGACCCAGGTTTAGTGACGGACTCGGGTTGCTGGGGGTCGGCAGCGGAGGGAGAGGATGGAGCATCCAGAGGACAGCTTTCCTCTCCCTGGGGAGGGATCCAGGGTCACTCGGTGTTCTGGCTGCCCCCCATGGAGATTGGGGGTACTGCAGGTACACCAATCAGCTTAAAGGGGAAGCAAACACTGCAGGGAGAATTCAAACTGTGAAAGCCATAAAAATGATATTTCAAATGAGGCACTGGACTTCCTTGTGGGTGTCAGGAGTCTTGAGATATGACTATCTAATTAATCTGTAAATCAAAACAAGGGAGCAGCCATTTTAAAACAGAAAGTGATGTCACTGAGTGGCAAGCTGCATGTTGTTAATTACAGCTTGCCCTTCAGTGTCATCATTGTTGGTCTCAAGAGTCAAGGAAATGGCTGCTGCCTTGTTTTGATTTACAGATTATTTGGGTATTTATATCTCAGGACTCCTGACACCTACAGGTAAGCCCAATACCTCATTTGAAAGATCTTTGTATGGGTTTTCACAATTTGAGTGACTCCTGTAATGTTTACTTCCCCCTTAAGGGGTGGAGTGCAGCATACACCAGCAGGGCAGCTGTGCACAGGAGTCATTACACGCTACACTCCAAGGGGAGAAACACCACAGAAAAACCCTCTGTGGTACTGTGGAGATGAAGGGGGCTCCAGGGGTAGGCCCACATCCCACTGCTGGCTCACCACACCAGTGGATTTCATGGTTGACCAGATGCTCAGGTAGGCCTCTAATTTCAGAAAGGTTGCCAAGGGAGGGTGGGCCCGTCCGAGAGGTGATCCTGCCTGGATGTTTGGTGATGAAGCTGGTAATGGGGGTTAGGCAGGAGTTGAGGCCTCTGCGAGTGACTACCCTGGAAGGATACCAAGGGTCATAGGGTGCATAAAAAGAAAAGTTAAAAAAAAGAAATGAACATGCTACCAAATGCTAATATTCTGCCTTGCTATGTTAATTTACTAAGACAGTGATGTGGTGGCCCACCAGCAGTTCTGCCTTGCTGTACTTCAATTTGGCCACTATATTTATTACCAGACTAATAGTGCTCTTATTCTCTCATCCAGGTCTGGAAGGAATTGCTTTGTCTGCCTCCTGTATGGCAGCCACATTGAGATTTTGAGACATGGCAGTCTGTATATATAAAATGATCATGAAGGTTACTGGCAACTCAAACTACTGCTGTTTTTCAATGTTATTTGTACTGTTTTAGGTTGTGTTTAATGTACTGGTGTAGGCATTGATTGATTATTTAAGTACTGTGTTGTGGAATGTATAGGACTAAGCAATGAGCAATTTCAAACTTATTACACAAGTATGCACTGTCACTTTAAATGTATTTTTATTTAAACCTGTTACCAGTACCTGAGAACCACCCCCTGAAGATGAACTGATATACAAAACCAGTTGGGAATCTTCAGTGAACGGCCTCTGACGTGTTGTATAGCAGATGTTTTAAAACTATTTTGAAATAAAGCCTTGTTTACTCAGCTGAGGGGTGCAGTAACTTGTTTTTGCTGCAGTTTGCAAGTAGCATTTTATTACCAATCTTAGTAAAATAAAATATGTAAAACTGTATAGGGTAGCTCTTCAAAAAGGCAGTACAAAGAAAACATAGTCCTCCATTTGAGAGCTGCTCTTTCTCAATTTAAATCTCAATCTATCTAGCTACCTAAACAAAACATTGTTCTCCTTTTGTAAGATATATGTTCCTAGTAGTTCAAACTTCTACATCCTGTTCTTGTAAATTGGGCCTCCTATGTTCTAAACAATGTATTACACCTTTGTCAATTTCTTTCCTGTGACCAGTCAGAAGAGCACACCCATTCTCAAAAGGTGGGACATATTAGAGCACTCTGTCCCAGAGATGGACTATTGTTGACAATTCTGTTGACAAACTTGTAGAGGTCAAAATACATCCCAGTGTCAGCCCCCCTATATTATAGACTGTCACTTTTTAAAGAAACCCATATAGTTTTCTGCAATCATTTCAAACAATATAACTATATAAATATTTGCTAACCAAGGGATCCCAGTTTCATATAAACATTTACATATACCTGTATAATTTTAACCACAGAGAAGCAAGGGGACAAATAAAGAATAGAAA
This sequence comes from Neoceratodus forsteri, assembly GCA_016271365.2. Taxonomy (NCBI): domain Eukaryota; kingdom Metazoa; phylum Chordata; order Ceratodontiformes; family Ceratodontidae; genus Neoceratodus; species Neoceratodus forsteri. Next base: position 708,801,806 of record CM057455.1, read on the forward strand.
CAGCAAGTGAAGCAAGGGAGATAATGGGGGGAAAATGTGGGAACATCATGGCCAATTCATAGGTGCCACAAGGAAAATCTGATTGCACAGACAGGCAAGAGACAGTCGAGCAGAATAGGAGAAGGCAAAATAGATCCTTGCTTTTAACAGTCTGCATAACAAATAGGGTAGGGTCTTATCAACCTATGACACACACTCCTCTTCAAGAAGGAGCCTGTTTTTAACAGGTTTCAAAACCTTTTTATTTCTCTTTCAACATTACCTTATACCATTTACAGTTGTTTGGATATGCAGTATCCCTTTTCATAACACCTTTTACAGCTAACATTTCAGTTACAATGTTTTCAACCGTCTAAATTTTCAATTCCTGATTCATATCTTATATAGATACATAGAGATGTGATGGCAGAAAAGGACCCAGGCCACCTAGCCCACCCACTTTGACTAGTTATCTGCTAGGACATGTCTTCTCCCATCCCCCACCTTCCGACAGTCCCTTGTGTCTGTCCCATGCTCTTTGAACCCTCCCACTGTTGTTTCTCCAACCAACTCCTCAGGGAGCCTATTCCAATTACCCACCACCCTCTCTGTGAAATAGTACTTCCTAATGTTCCCCTTGAACCAACCCCCTCACAATCTGCAGTCTATGGCCCCTAGTCCTCTGATTTCTTTCAGCTGGAAGATGTTCTCCACTAGCACTTGGTTTATACCTTTTAGGTGTTTGAAAGTCTCAATCATGTCCTCCCTTTCCTCCTCTGCTCCAGGAGTACATGTTCAAGTGCCTTAACCTTTCCTCATAGGATCGGTGGCTGATCCCTTTATCATCTTTGCTGCACTCCTCTGAACATGCTTCAGCCTCGCCACATCCTTTCTGAGATATGGCCTCCAGAACTGGATTCCATATTCCAGATGTGGTCTAACCAGATGGGTATAAAAAGGTACCATGATCTCCTTCCTCCTACTAGTAATCCTCCTCTCGATGAGACCATGCATTCTGCTGCCTCTAGCCACTGTCCTCTCACAGTGCTTTGCCACCTTCAGGTCTCTCGATATGGTGATGCCTAGCTCCCTTTCCTGTTCTGTTACTGCCAGGTCACGGCCACTCATACAGTATACCACCCTCTGGTTTTTGTTGCCAAGATGCATGAACTTGTCCATGTTAAATGAAAGCTGCCATTCTTTTGACCATGCCTCAAGCCTCCTTAGATCCCTCTGCATTCTTTTCACCCTTACTGAGTGTCTACCCTATTGCAGACCTTAGTATCATCCGCAAACAGACACACACCACCTTCAAGGCCCTCCACTATGTCACCTACAAATAGATTAAACAGTAGTGGCCCCAATACTGACCCCTGAGGAATTCCACTGCTGACCATGCCTTCTCCTGATGACACCTCATTTACAATGAATGACTCTCTGTCGCTCACCCCAAGCCAGTTTCTCACCCATCAAATCACTGTCTGCCACAGACTCAGGCATGTCAGCTTGTACAGGAATCTCTGTGCAGCATGGAGTCAAATGCCTTCTGAAATCCAGATACATGATGTCCACCCCGATCCAATACCTTGGTGGCCCAGTCAAAAGAACTTGATAAGTTCATTTGAAGGATCTACCCCTTGTAAAGATCATTCTTCATCCATGAGGCCGCTTGCCTCCAGGCAACTGTTACTATTGTTTTCAGTAGCTTCTCCATGAGTTTTCCCACCACAGATGTCAGGCTCACAGGCCTGTAGTTTACCACCCCGTGCAGGGGACTACAGGAGTTTTAAATAATTGATTAGCAGTTTTCTTGGGACAATACTAACTGTATAGAAAGCAATTATATAGGTTTCTAGAAGTGTTATGTTTGTTAAACACAGCAAGGCAAGAGCTATGCATTTCACAATGTTTTAGAACTTTTATGAACAAAGGCTAATCAATTTTAGAGTTAAATAAAACCCTGAATTATATCCTTCCTTTTCCAGTCATCAGATACCACTCCAGACTCAAGGCCCTGTTGAAGAGTGCAGTCAAGCGTGCTGCCAGTATATTCTTTGGTTCCTCAACACCCTGGGTGTACCCCATCTGGCCCCATCACCTTGTCCACCCTCAGGCAGTGTAGTTCTCCCAGAGCCTCTCTGCCTGAAGATATATCTTGACAGAAAATCAGCATTGACAGTCTCTTTTCTGGATTTGTGCATCACCTTGAATTTAAACTGCTGTTAGTGCCAGGTACCCATGTGATCCTGGATTTTTATCCTTCATTTAATTAAGCCAGCAGAGAGGATTGTGATCTGTTATAAGTACATAGTCAGCTCTTGAGCAGATAAAACTTAAGGTACTCCATTGCCCACTTTGCAGCAAGGCATGTTTTTTCAGTAGTGGAGTACTTTTCCTCTCTGTAGTGCAATTTATTACTGATATACAGAATGGTATGTTCCTTCCCATCTATATTCTGACTCAGGACTGCACCTAGACCTACCTCTGATGCATCTGTCTGAAACAGAAATAATGTTTCTCCATGTTTGGACTTCTTAAAACAAGGGCCTAACATAATGCAACATCGATGGCCTGAAAAGCCTTATCACAATCTGGGGACCATTTTACATTATTGAGTACCTTTTTCTATGAGTTCAGTGTGGGTGTGTGGGGGTAGCTAATGGAGCAAGCTGGAACAAATCTTTGGTAGTGATCCATCATACCTAAAAATTACCTGACATGTCCCTTTGTTTTAAGGGCAGGACTGTTAGCTACAACTTCTACTTTGGAAATCTCTTTCTTTATTTCTCCATTCCTCAGAAAAAGAACATATAGTATATGTATGTATGTATATAGATAGATAGATAGATAGATAGATAGATAGATAGATAGATAGATAGATAGATATGAAGAAGTTTTATAATGAACAGACATTCAACAACAGGAACAAGGGTGTCTGAACTTCAAGTTCTAAAGCTGCATGTCAAACTGAGGCTCAACTCAGCCTATAACTGTAGTTAAGCATTAGTGCCCTTTTGGGGTCCCTTTGTGGGGCTGTTGGTTAACTAGGATCTGCAGCTTGTTCAATAGGTAGGGAAATGAGCAGACTAGGTGGGCCAAGTGGTCCTTATCTGCCATTTAAGTATATGTTTCTATGTTCTCAGAAATGTTGCACTTTATCGTTCTGCCTCGTCTCTATGTAGAGTCCAACTAGATCATAGCTTTAATCTGACAGTTAAACTGTTTACTTTGTTCATGTGATGTTAAGCCTGCCTCACTGTTAAACCCTGCAGTGTCTGTATATCCTTTTGAAATCCTGATAACCTTGCTCTGTCTATATATTCCTTGTAATCTCCTGGGTTGCACCTCAAAATAGGCATATGTTTGTCTAGTGTGCTTACCTGGTCAACAAAAACTAAATAAATTAATAAAGCTGTCTAATACATAATTGCTTTCATAGTACAATCTCCAGTTATGGAATAAACCCAACAACATCCTGGTGTGTAGTTTATCCATTATTGTTGAGAGAAATTAAAATTTATCTGTAATATAGTTTAAAGAAGCAGTTAACTTTTCCATATCGTAAATTTTTATTTTATTTATTTATTTATTTCAAAGTTTTACCAGGAAAGCATATTGAGCAGATGAACTGCTTGATTCCAGATGCAAAATTCCATCCTGCCAGCGGTTTAAGTGGGGTACTGTATGGGTCAACCAATATTTGGTGATAACTTTTTGCAGCCAATAGGCAACTGTGTGCACAATTTTTGGGTCAAAAGATGCCTGTATCCAGAAGGAGGCACCAGAAGATAAGAGCCCAGGAGCCTTGGAGGTAGTCAGATCCAAAATAGCTTGTAGGGCACTTATTAGTTGTGTCCAAAAGGGTGCCAAAACTGGGCAAGTCCAGAAGATATGTCTATGCAAGGCAAAAGTGGTATTACATCCCCTCCAACAAGAAGATCACCTAGCTGGACAATATTTAACAATGATATGTGGTGTTGGAAAAAAGTGGATAACACAGAAACATAGAATTTGATGGCACACAAGGACCACTTGGCCCACTCAGTCTGCCCATTTCCCTACCTGATAGATAAGCTGCAGATTCTAGTCAATCAACAGCTTACTTAATCCTACTCCCCACTAGAATTGCCTAATGTTTGTCCCATGCATTCTTAAATTCTCCCACTGTTCCTGACTCCACAACCTCCTCAGGAAGACTGTTCCATGCATCCACAACCCTCTCTGTGAAAATATACTTTCTAACATTACCTCTGAGCTGTCCCCCCATCTTCAAATTGTGTCCCCTTGTTCTTGCACATCTCTTTTTTCTGATAGAAACTACCCTCTTGTACATTGTTAATTCCCTTGAGATACTTGAAAGGTTCTATCATGTCACCACTCTCTCTCCTTTCCTTGAGGTTATACATATTAAGCTGCTTTAGTCTCTCCTTGTATGTCTTCTGGTGCAGACCCTGCACCATTTTGGTTGCCCTCCTCTGAACAGCCTCCGCTCTGTCTATGTCTTTGTGGAGATGGGGTGTCCAGAATTGCATGCAGTACTCTAGATGGGGTCTCACCAACTGCCTGTACAGACGGGTAACTAGTTTCTCTTTCTACTGTTGATGCCTCTCCCTATGCATCCCAGTATTCCCCCAGCCCTCCTTACTGCCTACTCACATTGCCTGCCCACCTTTAGGTTATCTGATATAATTACTCCTAGGTCTTTTCAATTTTTTGTTGTTATAGAAACATAGAATTTGACGGCAGATAAGGACTGCTTGGCCCACCAGTCTGCCCATTTCCCTACCTGATGGATAAGCTGCAGATCCTAGTTAACCAGCAGCCTACTTCTTCCTCCCACCCCTAGAATTGCCTTATGACTGTCCCATGCATGCTTGAATTCCACCACTGTTTTGACTCCACAACCTCCTCTGGAAGGCCGCTCCATACATCCACAACCCTCTCTGTGAAAAATACTTCCTTAAATTACCTCTGAGCAGCCTCTTCTATCTTCAAATTGTGCCCTTGTTCTTGCACACCTCTTTTTTTGAAAGATGCTACCCTCTTGGACTTTGTTGATTCCCTTGAGGTACTTGAAAGTTTCTATCATGTCCCCCTCTCCCTCCTTTCCTCGAGGCTATGCATATTAAGCTCCTTAAGTCTCTCTTCATATGTCTTCCAGTGCAGACCCTGCACCATTTTAGTTGCCCTCCTCTGGACAGCTTCCATCCTGTCTATGTCTTTTCGGAGATTGGGTCTCCAGAACTGCATGCAGTACTCCAGATGGGGTCTCACTAGCTGTCTGTACAGAGGATAACTTCCTGTTTTCTACTGGTGATGCCTCTCCTATGCATCCCAGTATCCCCCAACCCTCCTTGCTGCCCTCTCACATTGCTTGCCCACCTTTAGGTTATCTGATATGACTACCCCAGGTCCCTTTCCATTTTGTTGTTGTTAGTATCTCACCCCCCATTGTGTACTCTTCCCCTGGGTTTTTGTTTCCCAGGTGCATTACCTTGCACTTTTTAGCATTGAATCTAAGCTGCCATACATTTGACCATTCCTCTAACCTTGCCAAGTCCCTTCTCATCCTTTTCACTCCACCTTGTGCATCAACTCGGTTGCAGATCTTTGTGTCATCTGCAAAGAGACATACTTTTCCTTCCAGTCCCTCTGCAATGTCGCTTATAAAGACATTGAAGAGGACCGGTCTAATACTGAACCCTGCAGTACCCACTACTAACCCCTTTTTCAGAGTGGACTCCATTTACTATTACTCTCTGTTCCTATTCTCCAGCTAATTCTTTACCCAGGCTGTCATCTTGGGACCCACTCCCAGGCTGCTAACTTGTATATTAATCTTTTGTGTGGGACTGTGTCAAATGCCTTGCTAAAGTCTAGGTAGGCCATGTCCACAGCCCCTCCCTGATCAACTACTTTGGTCACCCAGTCAAAGAAATCTATCAGATTTGTCTGGCATGACCTTCCCGCTGTGAATCCATGCTGCCTTGGGTTCTGTGCCCCTCTGGTCTCTAGATACTCAACAATTCTTTCCTTCAGAAGTGATTCCATCATTTTCCTTACCACTGAGGTCAAACTAACTGGTCTGTAGTTTCTTGCCTCTGCCCTGCTCCCACTTTTGTGAAGTGGAATCACATCTGCCCTCCTCCAGACCTCAGGTACCACCCCATCCTCTCATGATTCATTAAAGAGAGTAGTCAGTAGCGTTACTAGTTCTACCCTTAGTTATTTTAGAATTCTGGGGTGAATCCCATCAGGCTCCATTGCTTTGTCCACCCTCCCTCAGACCAGAGAGGTACCTGCAAACAGGGCAGCATTGCAGCCTCCAGAATGTCTCCCAGAACACTGCTGCCCCACAGACATTGCACTGCACCTCTCTTATCTTGACTTATTTTGTGTCCCTCTCCTGTTGCTTTGTATGTTTACTATCTCCTCCCTCTATGAATTTTTACACCTACTTTTCTGCTGCCTATGTGTCCTTACAACTTTCCTTTCCTGTTCTGGGACAGGAACTTCCTGTAGTCTTCAATAGTCTCCCTTCTTCTGTGCTGATTCCCACCCCCAGCAGCCGGGGTGGGTGGGGTGGGGAAAAGAGATATTTTTATGTTCCTTCAAGGTTCATTAAACTAATGTGTCTCAGTGATCCTTCCCTGCCTACTGCCAAACAGAAAGTTCCTGTTGTCAGTCAAATGCAGTGGCTATAAAAGTAGAACTGGCTTAGGTGGGAGGGTGGAGGGTGGGAGGAGGACAATTAGTAAGAAAACTGTAGTTCTGCACTGCTACTTGCTCTGAAAGCAAATTCTTCTCTGTTAAAAACCACAGCAGGAAGCTGTAATTTGAGACACCTGCTTTTGTACTCCTAAGCTCCTAAACCACACCTCCAATTAGCTTCACCATCTGACTTAGTAAATTAAGCTGATACAGCCCCCTTCCTCAAACAGAAAAACACGCAGTAATTTTCCTCTTTTCTTTTTTACTTAAATGAAACCCCCTGCTTCTTATAAAGTATTTTTGCTTAATCCAAACAGGCACTGACTCCTGCTGAGATATAAAGTGATTTATCAATAAGAAAACTGTAGTTCTAGACTGCTACTTGCTCTGAAAGCAAATTCTCCTCTGTCAAAAAAAAGCAGCACTTCAGGAAAACTCCTTCCAAATAAAGGATGAGGTTGGCCTGTGGACATAAGTAACATATTGTTTCCAATCTTTAGGATCATTCTGAATCGTAAATCTTTTCACAGAAAAGTTTGGTCATCTCCACATCATGATCATGCAGCTCCAAGACAACCCGGTAAAGGGAAGAGATAAGGGAAGTAAGGGGTCTTCTTTCATTTCTGAGATTCAGCACAAGTCACATTAAACTGTTTCTGATTGATTTAGAGTTTTGAATGGGCTTCTAAAGGTCATGAGCAAAGGCTGATATGCTGAAATCAAGATTCTCATAAATAAATAAAATGTTCATGCCTAAGTTGTCCGGTAGTCATGCTCTTTTTCATTTTACAAAGTTTGCCTGTTTTCTTAGTTTTTGCATTTTTATAAGGTACTGATGCTTTATGTACTGTGTTTCAATGATTGATGGCCAAAGTGAGTTTATGAAAGGTTCATGAAAGGTTGAAAGTAAGGTTCATAAAAGCACAAGCCTTGTGGTCAGGAGCTAGTTGAAATTGACATTATTCTGACCTGATGTTGAGTATGTGATGGAAAGAATTTACTAAATTTGCAAGTCTTATCTGTTCAATAAGCTATTCTATAGATATGTGTCTGTTCATAAGGCTATTAATTAGCTCTATTCATTAGCTAGCTGCATACCTTCCAATAGGCCATTCATCAGTTCTTAACTCTATCCATTCCTCTCATTTGAATATTTGCATACCTTCTCTGGAAGCAGCTATCAGGCAGAGTGTAAAATGTATACAAATGCTGAATTAGCCAGAGTTGAGCTGCAAATCCTGACATAAGAACCTGCCATCAGCTTCCAAGAGAACAGGTAACATCTATGCTCTATTATCTTGTAAACTATTGCCAGCTATATTTTTTATGTTGGTGCACTTGTGCAGCCAACATCGTGGAGACAGTGCATCTTTGGGCGCTGTCACTGTTAAGCGAATGCAGGGCACACCAGTAGAGTGCGTCCGCATTCCCCAATCAGCCTGCATGCCGGCGCCACACCATGCATACACAATGGGGTGAGCACATCTAAAAGGTCTGCTGCAATCTGAGGCAAAGCTGCGTCAGATGCAGCAGTCCTTTCTTGCATCTTCGCCCGCCATTATAGTGAGAACTACCTACTTCGAGTGCCCAATCCTCCTGTCGGCTGCCCCCACCCCCGTGAATGTGCCAATGGGATCCCACTCCTCATCGGCATAAAACTTTCAATTGTTTAATGCGGTGCCCAATCTCGGCTGCACCCCACCATTGTTTGTGTGACGGCGGGGTGCCAATCCTTCAGCATAAATCCCGTGTTGTTTGCCGATGAGTGTGCCCAATCCCCATCAGCTGCAGACACCCCCAAACAATTAGGTGTCACGCTGGGGCCCACCCCAGCATGCCAAATGCCCTACAAAACAAAACTGTCCATAATGTTTTCCTGTTTTTAAACCTGTAAAATGAAGCAGTCCCTTGTAGTCTCCATTTCCCCTCCCCACCCACACCCACCCTTTGTGCACCCTGCCTTCCCACCCTCCACCCCATACTTACCTCAGAGTCTGGTGCGATGATCTTCTGTGGACCGGGAACACGTCAGCACTCTTCAAAGCCGACCGCCAACTGAGGAAATGCCTGTAAGCTGTATAATGTAATAGATAGGGTTTTCTCAACTTTGCTGCATATCTCAGGCATTTTTGGGAATTTTATTGGAAATTTTTCAACATGGGGTTTTGGTACCTTCTCAGATTAGTGCACTGTCCTTGGTGTTCTGTCCGAAAGGTGATTTCGCAGTCACTGCGTGGAATCACCTTTGTAACTCACATAACAAAGTGACAGTGCCACTGTTCATGGGGGGTCTCTCAAAAACCCTATGTTGCAAATTTGATGGGCATCAAACATGACTGTTTTTTACTGAGCGTGCGTAGCAACTACACAACACACGCTCGTAAGTTAGCGAATTCGCAATATTTTCATGCCAGATTCTCAACATTGGCATTTTACCACACCTTCTTGTGAACCATATAGCTTTCATTGTTCACATCTTGGCCAATATGTGTTTTCACACTTCTGGCGCAGAATAGCGCAGTCATGGTGTGAAATCAGTGTTTGGGACACATTACAAAAATGACAGTGACACTGTTCATGAGCGGAGATCCTAAAATGCCCATGTTGAAAATTTGGTGACAATACTCCATAAAGTGACTGTTTCTGAGTGTGCATAACAACTGCGCAATGCATGCTCTTATGTTAGCACATTCACACTATTTCATTGAATTTCTCAACATTGGCATTTGACCACACCTTCTTGTGAACTGTACAGCTGTCATTTTCACAGCCTGCCCAAACATGTTTCCACAGCTGTGCACACAATGGCATGCTCGCTGTGCAAAATCACCTTTGAGACACATTCACAAAATCACAGCACTAGCTACGCCACTCCACTGCCAATCCCAGTGCGACAACATTCGGTATTGACAAATGCTTGTTATTATTGTGCCTATAATGCTAATGCCTATATGCTGAAATAAACCTCCTCCAGGTGAAAACAACATCCTGCTGTGTGGTGCTGCATTTATACTTCTCTCAGTAATGGGATCCCAGTGTCATAAGTCCAAATCCTGCAAGAACCTTACATTTGTTATCAGCACACACCTGCCTGATGCACTGACTAACTACCAAGTCGCTGCCAGTGCAGGAGGCACTCTGATATCATTTTAGAGTAGCACCAATTCGTAGGTCATAATGCATATAGAGAGAATTGTGGTTCCCATTGTATACTTCTTTAAAGAGCTAATGTATTGATATTGCTGTTTTTTAACATTATGACATCAACCAGCTTGACTTTCTGCTAGTTCTGAATTTGTCAGCTCAGTTATATATTCTGGCGAATTATTTATTTTATAACAGAATTTTTTTTAGTGGCATCTAGGGATGTGCAGCACCATCCCTTGTCAGCCAGAATGGAAATGATGCTTAGAGGGAGAAGCCTGCTGCAGAAAGATCCCATAAGCGAAGGGCTGTTATTGACATTTGACAGGATTTTACAGCAAACCCTGCATTTTGCTTTCCCAGCCAATGCTGATCTGTAGTTACACAGAAGCATAGAACATGGAAACATAGAAGCTATTGGCAGAAAATGACCTCTTGGCCCACCTAAACTGCCCTAAAGTCCCTACCTACTGTGCTGCCATAGACCCTATTTGATCACTGGCTTTATCCCTCCCCCACCCAGTTCCTAAAGTCCCCCTGTGTCTATCCCATGCATGTTTGAATCCTGCTGCCATTTCTGTACCCAGCACCTCTGCTTGGAGGTTGTTCCAGGCACCCCCACTCTTTCTGTGAAGAAGAATTTCCTCATATTCCTTGAAGCCTTCCTCCTTTCAGCTTCAAATCATGCCCCTTTGTTCATGAGTATTTCTTTCTGTGCAAGATACCTCCTCATGTACCTTATCAATACTTTTGAGGATTTCAATGTTTCTATCATGTCTCCCTTTCCTCCTTTCCTTTAGGGATTATATATGTAATTCCTTGAGTCTTTCCTTGTAGGGCTTCTGATGCAGACCATACACAATTTTGGTCACCCTTCTCTGTGCCATGGTCACTTGATCTATGTCTTTCCAGAGATGGGGCCTCCAGTAATGGACACAGTACTCCAGGTGAGGCCTCACCATTGATCTGTACAGATGTAACACTACCTCCCTTTTTCTGCTGGTGATACCCTTCCTATGCACCCCAGCATGCTCTGCCTTTCCCATTTGCTTTCACACTGCTTTGCTACCTTCAGGTCATCAGATATGATCACTCCACAGGTCCCTTTCCTGTTTTTTGGTTGTAACCACCTCCCCCTAAATGATATGTTGCCCTTGGGTTTCTGTGTTCCATGTGCATAATTTTGCACTTTTTGGCATTGAAGCCTAGTTTCCAAACCCTTGACCAGTCTCCTAGCTCTATAAGATCTTCCCTCATTTTTTCCACTCCCACTGGAGTATCCACTCTGTTGCAGATTTTTGTGTCATCCCCAGACAGGCATACTTTCCTTTCCAGCCCCTCTGCAATGTTGCTGATAAAGACATTGAAGGAGACTGGTCCCAGTACCTACCCCTGTGGCACCCGCTAGTCACTGTACCTTCTTCTGAGTGAACCCCATTAACCACCACCCTCTGAGTCCTGTTGCTCAGCCAACTATGTACCCATTTTCTACCTTTGAACCCACTCCCAGGCTGCCCAGTTTGTTTATTAAACAAAATCCAATGAGCAATTTGCTGTGCTCTAAGCTGTGGAGGGGTTCATACATAGAGTGACAAACCCTTAACAGCACTCACCCAACTCACTGAACAAAGGGGTGGTGACAGATCTCACAAACTGTTAAAAAGAGAAAGCTCATGGATATTTAAAGCTGATACAGTTAATCCCAGAGGCCTAAATGACAGGTGGGACCTCAAACCATTTTTGAAACATTGATATCTTGTTCAGCTTAAACATAAGGATCTGATAATTTGGTATCAATTGTGTGTGTAGAATTATTATAAAATGTTTAATTCTTAGTGAGGGAAGTTGATTCCAGAAGGTAAATGATAAATGGATTTCATCGGTTCTTGGTGAACTTTTTCTAAAATGTTCTGATTTCATTATATGACAGTGTATAACAATCTTGGAATCTAAACATGCTTGATATTTTGCCTTTTATTTTAATCCTTTTCAGTTTCCTTTCCTTTCTCTCTCTCTGCCCCTTCCCCTCTTTCTCCCCGCCCTTTTCACCCTTTCCACTCCTTTCTAAATATTTTTCTTAGGACTACACTTCCTCTGTATCTAAATATTAGAGATAGTTAGTATATAACATATAATATAAGAAAATCTCATTGTATATCGTTTGTAAAAATAATATATGTTTTTCTCTTCTTTCTGTATTTGTTCCCTATTGAATCCTACATGACCACCTAAGGAGATTCAGTTTCCGATACAGATGGGCCTTGAAGCAGCAGCTATGTACTTCTCTACTCCTTTCATAATTTAAAAGACCATGTAAGACTAAAAAGTGAAAACTAAAAGGTTAATGAGTAATGGTTAATGATAAAGATTTGATGTTATTTGGATACTGAAAGAAATGCTGGTGCATCCCTAATAATTAGGTGAACCCTGCAGTGAATATTACCAATAGAAGTATCATAGTTGAATCCCTACTCTACTAATAACTGGTTATATTTCATAAATGAGTATGATGTGTACAACTCTTTGTTCTCCTTTGATTTTGTAGTATGAACTATGTTTTTTATGTACTTGTTTTTCTACTAAGTAACCTATTTATTAGTGTTAGAAAAAATAATTGATAATGGTTTCATTAGTTTAATGAAAACACCTTGGATTGGTGAATTGATGTATAATGTCCTTTCTGATTACTATTTAATCACTGGAAACATGTATGTCAGATTACAACAAGCTCCCTTGAAGGCATATTGCTGAGGTGCTAGGGGCTTCCACAGTGGTGTGTAATAAATCAACTACTTGGTTGAGAAATTTTGCTTGGTTTGTATTTTCTACTTAAAAGAGCTCATACGACTTTGGAGTAGTGTACCCATTTGTTTACCAGCCTTTTCTTTCTTTTTTCATTTATTTGAATTGCAGGCAGGTACACTGAAATAAAAACATTCCATTTTCAAGTACAACCTGAAGTCAGAGCAATAACAACACAACAACATACAACTTGTATAGGACATACTACAGTGAAACATATGATGAGACAAAAAATGTAAACAAGTTATTACAACTTACATGAACAACATTTGTGTTTTTAAAATACTGAGTAACTAATAAAACGAAGGACTTAACACATGGAAGGTGCTTAAGATTTGTTTTTAAAGAATTCCATAGTGAAGCAGCATGATATGCAAACGTTCTTTTACCAGCATTTGTGTGGACAAATGGAATAACTAACTGTAAGTTTTTGGATGAGTGTGAGTCATATCATATCATCAGTGAGAGCAACAACAGGGGTCAGAGGAACAGCCCACTTCAGAACTGTTTTTCTGCTGCCCTCCCCCCTCAACATGGGACATTGGTCAGAGGAAAAAAAGAACTGAGGGCAAGTTAAGGCAAAAGAAGAAAAAAAATAATTAGAATGCTTTTCTGTGACTAACTTGAAATCAGAGACCCAGGAAGAGTGGGTGAGTCAGGTGAGCGGAGACTAGAAAGTTAGATTGTTAAAAAAAAAGAGAGGCACCATATTCAAATCATGGGTCATCTCTACTGCTGCTGGGAGATTCACCAGAAGTTAAATGCAGCATTTCTTTGTTGGGAGATCAGGGAGAACAACAACAAGGGTCAGAGGTACTGCCCACTGCAGAACTGTTTTTCTGTTGCCCTTTCTCTGTGATATGGGACTTCAGTGAGAGGAAAAAGAACTGTGGACAATTTAAGGCAAAACAAGAGAATAAAAATAATTAGAAGCCTTTTCTGTGTCTAACTTGAAATCGGAGACCCAGTGAAAGTGGCTGAATTGGGTGAGTGGAGAGCGGAAAGTTGGTTTCTTTTGCTCTCCCACCCCCACCCACCCTCACCTCCACACATTATTAACTGCTCGGGAAATGGGAAGAGCAAATAGGCACTGCCCAGGGAGGATGATAGCAAAAGAGCAGTTTAAAAATCAAAAAGGAGGAGGAGCTGAGGAAAATAACATGGTAGTGGTTACTTATGCATTTTATCAGAGTGTGGAAATTAGAATGGTTGAACTTGAACAATTCAGATGTTGGTCTTGGAAGTCACTCTGTTTAATTTTAAATAGACAATGTGCATTTAAACAGTCTGTGTAAATTAGAAAGGTTGAAATTGTACATTTCAAATGTTTGTCTTGGAAGTCACTCTGTTTAATTTTAGATAGTTTAATAGGTAAAAAGGCTAGATCAAATTTGGTCTGTCAAAATTTTTAAAAATACTGATGCTGGAGTTACAGAGATGGGTCTAGAACTTGTGGCAAAGGGGTCACTGTTGTTGTGAACAGAACTCCAAGGCAATGCAATAGGGGCAGTCAGATAAGGGAAGTAATAAAATAAATAATATTTAGGACTATTTTGATAAGAGCAAGTGTTACAGAAGTAGAGGGAGTCAATAACAAGGGTTAAAACAGCTTGAGCAATGTTTACTGGAAAAAGGAAGGATAATGCGGGGGAAGCAGGAACAGGAACTCATCAAAATGTGGCATACTAAGGAAGGGTTAGACAGGTTAAGAATGGAGTATCCTAGAAATGGGTGGTGGGGCAGAGGAGGCAGGAGGAATATGGAGGACCAGCAAGAAGGGGAGGAATAGTGAGTTACAATGGGTATGGGGCAGCAGTTTTTATGGACACGCAATGGAAAATTGATGGGTGCCTAATCTGTCAAAGAATGAGGCAGCTCGGGGCTGAAATAATTTGGCTAAGAAGGGATGTGGAGTGGAGGGTAGGGAGACAGATGGAGAGAGGGAGGAGGAAGAGAGGGGTTGAAGGATGCAGCAGCTCAGAAAAGCTACAGGATGGGGAAGGGAGGAAGGGGGCAAGGGAATAAGAGGTATGTGTGGAGGGATGGGTGACAGATCAGGATGCAGTGATGGAAGTAGCTGGAAGGAGATGAGGAGCAAAGTGGAGGGGGGAGAGGGGAAGAGGCTCAGAAAATTGACAGGGGCATTACACCTGGGCACAGACAGGCTAACACAGGAGGCAATATTGCAGTATCAAACAGGTTCTCACCATCGGCTGGGATGCAGGAAAGGGGGATCTGGAGGAGACAGTAGAAATTGAGGATCTGGAATTGGGACTCAAGTAACAGTGGAGTGGGGTGGAGAATGGAGCAAGAGTAATGGAGGCAGGGAGTAAGGAGACTTTGAGAGATTGGGAGAGGTTAAGAGGGGGAGGAGGAGGAGGAGGAGGCAGCGCTGGAAAAGAGGGAAGGAAAGTAAGGAAGGCACCGAGAGGTGGAGGGAGGAAAGGAGGAGGAATGAGAATCTACCAGCAGGGAAAGGAAGGGAAAGAAAGAGCAAGTACATCTGGGAAGTGTTTGGAAAAGGGGCATGAAGAACAGGATGAAAATATGGGTGAGCAAGTAGGCAGTGCAGGTCAGGAGTAAAAGAAAAGAGAATAACAAATAAAAGGAAAGGGGAACAAGAAGAGAGAACTGGGGCACTTGCAAGGATGGAGAGTACAGAACAGGTTATGGTCTTTGGGGACCTCCACATAAAGGGAGTCCACTGACTGAGAAAGGGAGTAGCATATAAAAGGAGGTCAGTCTTCTGTGAGCCAGGGATGGAAGCAGGAAGGGTGTTGCCAAAATTAAGAGAGGATGTTACATTACTTGGGGGTACGCTGTACCTAGTTCTGCACCTAGGGACAAATTACTTGTCAGGAGAGGATGTAGAGGAAGGACAAAGTAGGTTCAGGGAGCTAGGTAGGGATGTAAGGAGGAGGTTAGCACTCTGGCTTTCTCAGAGGTCTTGTCTGTTCCTGCGCTAGCACTGCTAGGCAGTTGAGAATGAAGGACTTCAATCACTGGCTAATGGATTGGTATAAGGAGAGGGATTCACCTGCTTAGGGGAGTGGGGGACACTTCGGCAGGGGAGAATCTATACACAAGGGACAGACTACATATAAATGATGGGGTGCAAGGGTGTTAAGGGGCAAGTTGCAAAACTATATAGTTGGGGTCCTGGGAAAGGATTTAAACTAAGAGAGAGGAAGCAGAGACTAGGGAAGGGTTGGAGGAAAAATCTGGAGGGTCTTGCCTAGTTAGCACTCCCCACAGGAGGGGCAGAAAATATAAGGAGGAAAAGACTGAGCATGGGAGAAATTGGTGGAAGGGTAGGAAATACTAGGGTATGGATAATAAATTGAAGATATAGAGGCCACGATGGTGGATGACTGACTGGACCTGGTTGCCATAATGGAGACTTGGTGGACAGAAAACATGACTGGGAAGTGGTTATCCGTGGTATAGCATTTCAGAAAGGATAGAACTGGAAAAAATGGGGGGTGGCACTATATGTAAATGATGGGATAAAGGTACAAGAAAGGCAAGTAAGTCTAGGATTGGCGGAGGTCCTCTGTGTCACGTTGGTCAAGTGGACTGAGAGGCAATACACCTGAGAGTGGTTTATGAGTTGCCATATCAAAGGGAGGAAGTAGATGAGGAGTTAATGAAGGAGGTACAAAGGATGGCAAGCAAGGGAAACTTCTGCTGGTAGGGGATTTTAATCTCCCTGATATGGACTGGGAGATTCCAACTGCATCATTGGCAAAGAGTACGGAAGTACTGGAGTCCATGCAGGAAGCACTACTGCAACAACTGGTCAGTGAACCGACTAGGGGTGGGGCTACACTTGACTTAATACTGAAATGGGGACAGTATAGTGGAGGTCTCAGTGGGGGAAAATCTGGGGGCAAGTGACCATAGAGCAGTTAGGTTTAGACTTAGGACGGGGAAGGAAGTGAGTAGAACTACCACTAAGGTGCTGGATTTCCATTGGGAGGATTTCATTAAAATGACGGAAATTTTCAGGGAAGAAATGGAAGGCAAGAAAAAGCTGGTGGATGTGAAAGAACTATGGGGGCAATAAAGAGAGGAATTTTGAGTGCCACTCAGTGCATTAGAAAGGTGGGCAAGAGAAAAAGAGGAAGGAGGCCGCTTTGGTTCTCTAAAGAGGTGGTGAAAGCTATTGGGGAGAAAAAGAGGGCTTTCAGGGCACACGAAAGAACACAAGTAAAGGAGAAAAGGGAGGAATACAGGGAGAAATTTAGGTTAGCAGAGCAGACAATCAGGAGGGCGGAGGCGGATACAGAGGAGAAGCTAGAGAAAGATGCCAGCAGGGGAGACAAACATTTTTTCAAATACATCAGTGAGAGAAGAAAGAACAACAGGATGTAATGAGACTTAAAGGGAAGGGGGGACTCTGACTGTGAGGGATGAGGAAAGGGCAGACTAGCTTAACAGGTACTTCTGCTCAATTTTTATGGTTGAAATGGAGGGGAGAGGACCAGAGATATGGGGGAAGGGCACTGAGGATAAGGAGGTGGACAGTACCCCTTTTGAGGAGAGCAGGGCATTGGAGGAATTGGGTAAGTTATGGGTGGACAAGGCAATGGGCCCAGATGCACTACATTCCAGGGTGTTCTGGGAGTTTAGGGAGGACTTGGTGTCACCACTAATGAGGCTGTTTAACCTGTCATTGGATATGGGGAGAGTTCCAAGGGACTGGAAAATGGAAGACGTGGTGCCATTGCACAAGAGCAGAGGAAAAGAGGAGCTGAGTAACTATCACCCAGTCAGCCTTAGATCAGTGGTGGTAAGCTTATGGAGGCACTGTTTACAGGAAAGGTTAGTAAAGCACCTGGCAGAGGATGGTCTACAGGATGACAGACACCATGGGTTCATGGAGGGAAGGTTATGCCAGATGAAATTGATTGAATTCTTTGATTGGGTGATGAGAGGTGTGCGATCACAGAAGGGCAGTGGATGTAGCCTATCTGGATTTCAGCAAGGCCTTTGACACCATCCCTCACAGGAGACTGGTGAGCAAATTTGGGCAGTTTAGGGGTAGGGAAGAAAATAACAAATGGGGTGGAAAACTGGCTTGGTCACAGAGGTGAAAGGGTGGTTCTAAATGGGGTTCACTCCAAGGAGGAAAGGATGACAAGAAGGGTACCCCAGGGGTCAGTTTTGGGGTTGATACTGTTTAACATTTACATTGGGGATGTAGTGGATGGACTAAATGGAAGGTATGCCTATTTGCAGATGATACAAAGATCTGCCATAGGGTGGACACAACAAGGGGTGAGAGAAATTGAGAGAGGACCTGATAAAGTTGGAGGGGTGGTCAGAGAGTTTTCAGCTGAGATTTAATGCAAACAAATGCAAACTAATGCACATATGGGCACAAGAATCCAAAGGCCACTTACACACCAAGTAGGGGAGAAAGTTTAGGTAACGGACAGGAGTGGGATATGAGGATTATCATATAAGATAACTTAAAGGGAGACAAACCAGTGCAACAAGGCAGTGGGTAAGGCAAATGGAATACTGGCATGCATAGGAAGAGGGCTTACTAGTAGAAGAGATGATCATGCCTCTATACAGGTCCATGGTTCAAATATACCTGGAGTATGGGTACAGTTCTGAAAACTGCACCTACAAAAGACATTGATAGGATGGAGACAGTCCAGATGAGGGTGACCAAAATGGTGCAGGGCATGCACAAGAGGTCCTATGAAGAGAGGATGGAGGACCTAGATCTGTATTCCTGGAAACAAGGAGGGTGAGGGGATATGATCAAAACATTTAAATACCTGACGGATTAAACAAGATGAGAGTAGGGAACATCTTCAAGATGAAGGAAACCCAAAAGCTAGGGGACACCACTTAAAACTGGAGGGTGGAAATTCAAAGGAAATAGGAGGGGCAATACTTACAGAGGGTGGTGGACCATGGAATAAGCTACCAAAGGGGTGGTGGAGGCAAAATCAATGGGAGAGTTCAAGAGGAAATGGGATATATACATGGGTTTAAGCAAGAAAGGAGGGATAAGTACCCAGAAGAAAAAGGTGGACTGGAAGCTACATGGGGGGCACAGGGTAGGGAGTAAGGTGAAATGGTCAGTGATAACTAGGGGAGGGGATAGGGGCAGACTAGATGGGTCAATGGGGTCATTTTCTGCCGACACATTTCAATGTTTCTATATACTGAGGTATGGTTATTTAACAATCCATGCAAGAAGACAGGAATGCTAGAGTTTATAATATTATCGTCAGGCGTGCTAAAGATGTTTTGTAATTATTCAACACAGAGGGCCAGTCAAGTCTATCCAAAATTAAAAAGTGATGAGTCCTATCTGGGTCTGAGAGTGCAGATTTTGCAATTTTTTAAAGCAGTACCTCCTTTCTTGAGAAACCAAAAGAAGGGGCAGTGTTAATGATAGTGAAAACATAGTTTAATGTTGGTAGGAGATTAAGTTGTGCTGTAGCCAGACAAGTTTTCTGTGTTAAAACATGTTTTATATGATACACTGTACCAATTTTTGAATGAACTTTTGCAGTGACTTTATCAATATGTTCATTAAAACTCAATGCTGTATCCTAAACAACACCTAAATATTTAAATGAATTTACAAACTCAATAAGACAACCATCGCAAGTATGAATGTAACATCAGATATGCAACCAAACCTATTACTGTAGTCTGAGGTGCCATAACAAACAACTGGTTGTACCCAGAGCCATGATTAATAAAAAGAACGTTTCAGTTAGAGCTTGCAAAGCTTGGAATAGACTACCTTAGCATAGTGTTAACTCAAATAGCCCTAGTGACTTTATACTAAATCTTGGCAATTATTTTCTAAAAGGGAATGTACCATAGTATCCCACATGGAGTGCGGAGGTAGTACTGATGGGCCTTGAGCCTTCTTCTACCTACTTTACCAAGTAATACCGAGTGATGTATCTTAAAGTCACTAGAGAACCGTTTCAATTTGAGAGTTGAACCAAATAGCATAGATTTTGTTTTGTTTTGTTTAAGACAAGATTGTTTTGACAAAGCCAATTTTGCAACTTAGCAAATTCACCACTCAACATACTGTAGTATTAATTTCAGATATTTTTGAACTGTGACTCATTAGCACTGCAACTTCTGTGTATAAAAATAAACCACAATTACTGGTCACCTGAAAGATAGGGCTAATGAATAATGAAAAAAAAACAGAGGGCCAGGTATGGAGCCCTGAGGAACTCCACACTGGACCCTTGTGTACAATGAATAAACTCCTTGTGCAGGAGAGTCTGATGTGGAGTTCCTCAGGGCTATATACAGCATACTGTATACAGTCTTCTGTGTGGAATGGTATTGAAGGCCTTACTGAAATCCAGGTATGCCACATCCATCACTCCTCCCTTATCACGTCTCTGGTAACCCAGTCAAAGAATTAGATGAAGTTTGTTTGGCAAGATCTCCCTCTTGTGAACTCATGCTGCCTTGGATCCTGTAATCCACTGGTCATAAGGTAGACCCCAATTCTTTCTTTTAGTATTTTTATATTTTATTCTTTGTTAACTGGGTAAGGCCCACTAGGCACAGGTGCCTGTTTTCAGTGGTGAAACGGGAGCACTGGGTAGGTTAATATAGCTAATATGTATACTCTAGAGCAAAGGGGGAGATAGGTGATATGATCGAAACATTCAAACATTTTAAGGACATTAACAAGGTGAACGAGTCTAACATATTTCAATATAAGAAAAACAGCAGGACAAGAGGACACAGCATGAGATTAGAGGGAGGCCAATTAAGGGGTAATGTGAGGAAGTTCTTTTTCACAGAAAGTGTGGTGGATGCATGGAATGGCCTACCTCAGGAAGTGGTGGATATGAATACACTGCAGGGCTTCAAACAGGAATGGAATAGGCATAAGGGAGCAATACAGATGAGTATGAATACTGTATATAGGCCATTGACAGAATAAAGGCCTATGGCACATTCATAAGGTAGAAAAAATGAACAGACTGAATGGGCCTTGCGGTCCTTATCTGCTGTCAACTTCTATGTTTCTATGTTAAGTGACTTGTTCAGAGTCACACAGTATGCAAGTGGAAGTTGTGGGAATCAATCCCAGGACTTCCTTCTGGATGTGCCAAGCTCATTCACAGCTTGTTACTTTAACCTCTAGGCTGTACTGCCAGCCCTATTGTTTCCATAACTTTGCCCACCACTGAAGTCATGCTTACAGGTCTGTAGTTTTCAGCCTCCTCCCTATTTCCACTCTTGTCGGAACTTCCTCTATAGCTGCTCCCCTGCTAGCCTGTCATGGTTACCAGGCACTTGTATTTTTTAGCTGCCTCACTGTTACCTGACACCTGTCTTTATATTTAAGATTCTGTACCTAACATTGTCAGGATCCATTGCTTGTATTCTCTTGTATCACTTTGTATTGTGTTAACTTGTCTTTTATGTTCTATTGTACTTTGCTTTTGTTGCCTCCTGTGCTACTGTCATGGCCCAGGTCATGCCTGAAAATGGTCCCTGGGATCAGTGTACTTACTTGGTTATCAAAGTTATATATTAAAAAAAAAAAAATTCCAGAGATAGATTGAACAGGTCCATCAGAGGTACAGTCTGCACCTTCTTTAGTTCTTTCTGTATCCTGGAGTGAACAGAGTCCAGCCCATAGCCTCGTCCACTTTTAACTTTGTTAGTTCCCTGAGGACTCTCTCCTCTGTAAAGGGGCTAGTGTCCACTTCCTTCCCTTAATGTCCTTTTCCCTATCTTTGGCCCTACTCATACCCCTTCCTTCATGAATACTGAATAAAAGTACTTATTTTGAATGTCTGCTTTCTTCTTGTACTCTTCCACACCTCCCCCCATCCCCTTTTGTTCTCACTATCCCTGCCTTGTTCTTCTTTTTTCGCTTATGTATCTGAAAAATGTTGAACACCCTTTTTTACTGACTTGGCAATGTTCTCCTCCTTTTATACTTTTGCTCTCCTAACTATTTTCACTGCCTCCTTTTGTTTTTCCTGATAATCCTCCCTATCCTCTTTCTTTTGAGTCGACTTGTACCTCTAGAATGCTTGCTTCTTCACGCTTACCTTCTCTGCTACTGTCTTGGAAAACCATAGCCGTCTCTTTTTTTTCTTTTGCTCTTTTTTACCTGCCTTATGCAGAAGTTTGTTACTTTCTCAATGGCCTTCCTTATTCATGCCCATTTTGTCTCTACCCACCCAATTCCTTATCCCTGCTAGGGCTTCCTGAGGCACTCTCCATTTTCTAGAAATTGGCCCTCCTGAAGTCCAGGAGTGTGGTTTGTTTCTGGCCCAGCCCTTATAATGAACCACACAGAGCGATGGTCACTGGTCCCCAGGTGGCTTCTCTCTGTGATGTCAGTGACACTGTCCCCATTTGGCAGTACCAGGTCAATATCGCCCCCCATGGTGAGTTCCTTAACTAGTTGCCTGAGGGAATCTAGGGTTTCTCTACTTTTAATTGTTACTGCAGCAGGGATGCTCCAAACCACATCCAGTAAATTGAAGTCCCCACTTGCAATACCTCCCCTTGTGCACCATCCTTGGATTTCTTCTGTCATAACCTTATTCCTCCTCCCCTGTGCTGGAGGTCTGTACATCACCCCTGTCCAACAGCTGCCCCCTTCACTGTTTCCAGGGTGACCCACACTACCTTTGTTTCTCCCTGTTCCTCTGTATTTCCATGGCCTTAATGTTTTCCCTCTCACAGAGGCCTCCCCACCTCCCTTTTTTCTATCCTGTCCCTCCTAAATAGAGCACACCTTGGAATGGCTACATCCCAGGCCTGGTTTTCATTACAACAGATCTCAGTAATTGTGGCTATGTCCAGATCTTCTGCTGCAATGGTGACCTCTAGGACTGCCATCTTGTTCCTAGACTTCGAGCATTTGCACGCATGGCTCTCCATTTTGTACTGCCACCTTCCCTAATCTTGTCCTTTTGCCCTCCTTCATTTTCTTGACTACTTTCTTTCCTCTTTCCCCGTCCCTTTCCCTCCTGGTTACCTGTCTGTGTTTGTTCCTTTTGGGACTTCTCACCCTCAGGATTTCTACTGCTGATCCAGTAGGTGTGTGTGTGGGGGGAGAGAGAGATAGACTATTTCTTTCTGCCTTATTTCCCTTCCCCCCTTTGTCAGTTTTAATGTTTACAAATGTAGCATTTAAACTGCTCACTGAGGATCTTAGCCCCCTCCTGGATGGATGCAGGCCATCTCCCCTGTACCCAATGAATCTGAATCCCTTTTCTCTGCACTATTTCCTCAACCTTATGTTGAAATCCTGGTAATGAGCCTCTTGTCATCCCCTTGTCATGGACAGGTAGCACCTCTGAGAAAGTAACAGATTATTGCTACTTGCCTAAGATCCCTCCCAAATTTCTAATTCCTCCTGAACTGATTCTGGCTCCTTCATAGCCAGTCATTTGTCCCAAGTGGACAATGACATCCAGCACTCCCTCCCTCCCTGCATCCCCAGTGACCCATAGAATCCTCTCCACCCCTTCAAGTTGTGGCACAGGAAGGCAACTCTCCACTCTCTTGTCATTGCTGCCTGTCCTAACTCTATTCCCTTACTACTGTCCCCCACCAGGATTTGCTTCCTCCTCCTCTGCGGTCCTCTGCTAATTCCGTTAGGGTCTCCACCATGGAGGACCTCCATATCTGTTCTGATCTCTAATTCAGGAGCCTCTGTGGGACAGTTCCACCATGCCAGTGTGGCATAGGAGTTCCATAGTGGTATGGGATATGGGATGTGCCTATGCTCACCGCTCTAACCCTCCCGAGCCCACTGTGTCCAGCCGCCTCCTTCTCAGCACCTTTTGAGGCAGTGGAGGTGACTAAGTGGTCCCTGAGTGGGGAGTAGGTCCTCCTAACCCAAGCCAACTCAGCCTTGAGTTCTGTAACCTCCTCCCTCAGCCCAGAGAGGTGACTGCCAGATGGGGCAGCACCGCAGTTTCCAGAATGCCTCCCTGAGAGACTGCCACCCCACAACCCTGCTCTGCACCACTCCCAGCATAGCTACTCACCCTTTTCTAGACCTTACCCACTATCCAATTATCCAGCCCCCTTCTAGCTGAGGATACTATCACCCAGATGCAATACTTATTCTCTCACTCAGTTTCCACTCACATGATGTAAACTTAACCCCCAACCACAGGCCAACATGCACCCTTAGATCTACTTTGTTTGTGTGTGTGTGTGGTTTTACTTTCCTCTCTCCCTTTACCTTACTTTTCTGACTTAGTCTCCAACTCCAGTTGCACTATTTAAACTTCCAGCCACAGGCTAATGACTCCTAGATGCACTGTGTACCCACACCCCTTTAAGAGCTATCTACTTCCCTTTAGCCTGAGCTCCAACTGCTATGTCCATGCCTCTGATGACAGACTATATAGTTATTGGGTGGATGAGAGGGTGGGTAGGAGGATCAAAAATCTTCCCAAGACCTGCAGTGTCCTGGAGCTAGTCTCTTGTGTTCACCTACACTGCCACTACTAGAAAACAAATAAAAAGAAGAAAAATAAATCAAATGTATTTGTCCATGGTATGGGGGTGGGGGCAAGACAAGAATAATCAATCAGTCCTGTCCTCTGACCCTGATTGCGGCAACCTCTGGTGGCATTCTGTGGAGAGAACTGTAGGACCCTGTATTTGAAGTACTGTCCTGACCATGGATTTGGCACCCTTTTTCACAACACTGAGCTTTTTAATAGCCCCTGCCTGCTTCCCAGTGATTGGTTATAGCACCCTCAGGAGGTGTAGCTTCCTCTCTGCTGAGCTGCTGATTGGTCCCACTAGGAATCCTCCCATGGAGCTTCTAGCTATGCTGTCACTGTGTTCCTCAACTTCCTCCAGAGGAAATGGGTTGCTCGGTGGCCAGAGGGCTCAAAGCCTAGTCCCATGGTGATTGCAGCTCTTTTCTCTTTGTAAACCCATGATTTTGTGACTTCTGTTTTATCTCTTCACTAACTGCCATGTTTTTAATAGTAAAGTCATGAGCACAAACATTTAAACATTTTGTTTTCTCTGTGCTTTAACTTCTTCAATACCGGGTTTAGTTGGAAGATGTGACCAGTACAGGACAGACAAAATATGAATTAGGGCATAGCGCTTTCTTTAGGATATTAAAGTGCTTGTTCTCTCTTTAGTTTTCTTTTTTCTTACTGGTTTTACATTATTGTATAATTTGCTGTGGCAACTATGATAGGCTTGCTGTTCGAGTAAATATTTTCTGTATACGGTGGTTGGGACTAGGGGTGTACACAGTAAGGCATTCCAAATAAATGAACAAAAGAACAATGGGATTTATTCTCCTGTCTATTCTGCAAAGAATATGATTAGAGGGCCACAATGCCATACAAAAAGCATCTTTATTTTAAAATTAGAGCATGAAAACAAAAAAACAGTAACCAATAAAGTGCAGTGTGGTGAAAAACCCACCACAAACAGCAGCCCACATGTTGTTCCATGCTCACATCGTGCCACACACTCTTACTGTGCCACAACACTGTCTTGTTTGCTTGTTTTTATGCTTTCATTTTAAAATAACAACTTTTTTGCACCGCATGATGGACCTCTAATCATAAGGAGAATGAGAACTATTGTCCTTTTACTGAATTCATTATGCTAGATGTTTCCATTCATATCCCCGTCATGCAGCACACATTTATTTGAAAGTGTTTTCTTTTTTTTATTGCTGCTTTTAAATAATCCTCTGTTGGTAACTCTGCACAGTGGAGAAGAGATGCTCCCTCTGAGAATTGTCTGGTGTGTAATGTGCAGTTCAGTGACAGAATGCACTTCAGCACTGTAGGGCACATTTGTGATCACCCCTCCACACACACACACACACACACACACACGCGCACACATTCATAGCCACATTGCCCCCTTCTCCTGGACCTGCCAGTAAAAGAGAAAAATAAATCATTATTGTAGTGCCTGTAATTCATGTGCCCCCACCACCCAATAATGGCACTACATTCCTGAGTCTAGCATTCAAGGCACCACGGGTGACTACATTATAAAACATGTGAGCAACTACCAGTTTAGGGCCAGCCCAGTGGCGCAGTGGTAGTGCCATGACTTGTGACGCTGGCGACCCGGGTTCGGTAGCAAGCCAGGGTTGCCGGAGGGCCAGCTGGGGGAAGGATTGAGTGGCCAGCGGGCTGCTCTCCTTCTCCGGAGGGTGGCCAGCTCTCCTCACTGCAATACCATCACCACCTGGGTGACCATGGGTGGTGTTGGTACAGCAGGGAGGCAGAACACTAGGGAGGGGCAGTCATTGGCTGAGGACTAGAGTGGAGGTGCCTTTCTGTGTGCCTCTGACTCATTGATCCTCCCAGTGCTGATGCATGCAGGGGTGGACCAACAATAGGAAAAAGCTGTGCTCCGGCTCCTGGAAATTGGCCTCAGCATTGTCACCGACCAGCGGATTGGAGTTGCTTCAGTACTGTGTCCGCCTCATCAGAGGTAAGGAGGGGTTAGGGGACCCTCCTCCCCCACCTAGGGTGTAATTCAGCAACTTGAGCGGTTCTCGGAGCTGATGCAGGAAGGGACCAATATCCTCCACATCCCAGTCAGCAGTGCACATTGAGGACCCTGATGATAAGAGTCAAAGTGGTATTGGAAAGAAGCCATAAACAGATAGTAAAATAAAGAATAAAAAGACTTTAACAGAATTTAATGGGGTTTGAGCATATTTAGTATCATGAGGCTAATTATGGATTTAGTTTATAACATGGCAAGGGTCTACAGGAAATAAAACTGGAAAGTGGCAGATGCAAGTTTTG
This sequence comes from Neoceratodus forsteri, assembly GCA_016271365.2. Lineage (NCBI taxonomy): Eukaryota > Metazoa > Chordata > Ceratodontiformes > Ceratodontidae > Neoceratodus > Neoceratodus forsteri. Next base: position 708,828,241 of record CM057455.1, read on the forward strand.
TTACAAAACAAGACTGAAAGAATGCAACAGTCAAGCAGGCCTGGCATTGCTTCATATTTATTAACAACAATAAAAACATTATGGGACGCTAGCAAAATTATGAAACAGCAAAATGTAAAATAAAGAAAATGTTAAAAAGAATGATATCTGTTCTTTCTTTACCTTTAAAAACACATGCATTTGCCCTGTTCTGTACATTAATCAGTCAGTGAAATTCAAGGGATCACTAAGACTGCAAGGTCAAAGAGAACAGTTTCACAGCTATGTAATTAATATTAGCATAGCAGCATCTATCCATAATATATAGTAGCAACATAACAGACTCTCTAGTGATCATAAAAATAAATACAAAAACAAGTTTTAAGAGTCTAAAAGAAATACATACTACACCAACAGAAACTGTATGAAGGCTAAAGCAAAGATTTGAACAAGCACTGCTTCCCACATCAGTTTCTGTCAGTGTATAAATAATTTATAGAGTCTTAAGATCTGTTTTATATTTATTTTATGATCACATAATCGATATTTATTATTGTCTTACATAGTTGTGAAAATGTGTCCTTTGACCTTATTACAGACTTAGGCCCAGATATTCAAAGCTTTGCGTGGGGCACAAACCGTTTGCATGGGTTTAGCGTGGGATTAGAGCAGGTCTGCTATTTTAAAAGGCCAAACAGCACGTGCAAACCGCATTAGCACTAGGCAAAATCATAATATATGCAAGGGCAAACTGAACATGAATACAAAGGCACTGCTATATTCAGCAACTGGCACCGGCGTGAAGTGGCTTCTAGCGTGGCGATTGCGCCAACCCTTTGTGCAGTACAAATTACCACCCAGGAAAAGCTGGTCTTAACCCTGGGCAACCAGCATTGTGTGACATTGTGGCATTGCGTGGCATTAGCATGGCTTTAGTGTGGCCTTGCGTGACCGTAACATATGACTATGACACAGAGAAAAGCCAAACATGGAGGAAACATGCTGCTCACTGATGGCACCACAATGATCCCAACAGCTGCCACCAGTCCCAGCCATGCCAGGCAGTGTGTGGTGACCTTACCCTGTAGTCACCATGGTAGTGTGGCCATACAGCACACACCTGCAGACCATAAGTCTGTGGTAACCAACAGATGCCAGCACACACATGCAGCATTGTGGGTATGGTGGGTGTTGAGGGGAGGCTGTATGGGTGGCCAGACCTCACCACAGGCCAGGTGCGGCCACAAGACTGGGACACAGCATGCAGCGCTCATGGGCCAGTATTGGGAATACCCCAATACCAGTGTGCCTGTCCGATCGTACATGCCCCCCAGTTACAAACCACACAGCTGTACAAACACCACATCACACACAGCCGGCCATGTATATGTCACTATGAGAATCCCATGCCAGAGGTGTAACATCTGTGGGTCACACAACAGTGTGACAGTAATGTCCACTGTCTGTAAACACCTGCAAGGTGGGCTTGTCACTGTGTACAGTGCAGTGGTCATCACTACCCTACACACCACAGGCATTTCTGTGTCCCTCACACTACTGGCCCCCTTGCTACTGTGGTGTCTACTGTCACTGTAGCATGCCTTACAGTGTGACAGTTGCATGCATCAACACCACTACCTCTGCCTACGCTGTGTTGTCCCCTGGGGTACACAATGCTATGCTGTACTGCATACATGTAGCCTGCAGCTACCATCATGCACTGTCAGACTGATCTACAGGTGGAGTTGCGGCCAGACCTGGCCATCCCCTGTACTTCCAGACTGACCTACAGGTGGAGCTGCAGGACCCTTCAGTAACGTGGGCAAACTGCATGCAAATCAGGGCATAATGAGATGCTAATCTGGTGTTTGCCCAGAGACTACCTAAGTAGGCTCATTTGCATTCACTTTGAATACCACAAAGTTTAGTGCTGGGCAAACATGTTTTGCTCGGGCAAACTGCTTTGCTCACGCTAAACCTGCACAAAAGTGTTAGGACGGTGCTAACGGTTCAGGGAATATTATACACTTTCGCACACTGTACTCTCACATGTGCTGCTGCCTGCAGCTATACTGGGTCCACGCATTTGCTGGCATGCACATTGGCCACATAGTTCACCTCTACCTACCTTCACGTTGCTGTGCACTGTGTTGCTGTTGTGGTTTGCACTTCCTGGTTGCTCTATTCATAGCTGTCTTATTCCAGGGCTAAGTTTGCCCTGCACTCCTAGCCCAGTTTGTCCGGCATCATTCCCATGTTATACTCAGAGGCTGTTTGTCCTGGGCACTTGTCAGTGTCTGCAGGATAGGGTGAGGTAAAATGCCATGATTGTTATGGCCAAATGGGGTGAGCGTAAGGCCCAAGAACCCCAAGGCACAATGTGATATTTGTCACACTGCAGGGTAGGGTGATCTGAAATGCCATGAACATTATGGCCAATGCCCAAGGCACACCTCAGTGCCTCACAGTCTCTGTAGGGTGATATGGTGTTTGTCGTCACTTTCATACTTCACGGCCATTCCTATTATGCATCTGTACCACTCCTGAGCTACCGATGCCAATGTCAGTAAGACAACATTCGGCATTGATAAATGCTTGTTTTGTTACAACCATCATTTGTGATGACCAAACACTTTTGAATTTTAAGTGATACCCAATCAGCTCTTTTATTTTTTGTATTTCCTTAACCACATCTGCTCTTAGCTGCTCTGGTAATCTATATGTTTTTGTGTGATATGATGAACATTTTATGTCACTATTATGTGTGCAACCTCTTTTGCTCAGCCTGGAACTGTGTTAAAAGTACTTTTAAGTCTTTACCAAGTCACAAATTTCGGCAGTTTGTTCTGTGGGTAAGGAAACATTCATCTTTACATCATTAGAAGTTACATTTTGTTCCACAATGTCATTACCTATATCAATATCTTCTTTAGTAGTTTCTGGTAACACTAACAAAGCAATCCATGGTAGTTTTTCAACCCATTTCTTCAGGAGGTTAGCTTGGCATATCTTGGTAAGATTTTTACTTTCAGTGTGTCAGTCTCATAGTTAATTGTACCAGTACATCTATCCACTTTATAAGGCCTTTGCCACTTCATTAACAGTTTGTATTCTGTAGCAGCTAACAGTAACAATACCTTTTCACCTTGTTCAAAAACGTTTTCTTTTCCTCCTTGGTCATGATAGACTTCTACTGTTTTGGAGCTTGTTCCTGATACTGTGGGCAATGTCAACATATTATTTCCCATGTTTCTTTTATTACATCTAGTGGCCCTCTAGGTTGTCTACCATACAATATTTTAAAGCATGAAAAACATGTTGATGTTTGTAGTGCTTTTGTGAAAGCAAAAAGCAGGCAAGGTAAGTACTGGCCCCAGTCTTTTCCATCACCTTTCACAAACCTTTTTAACATGTGTTGTAGAGTTTGATTAAAATGCACAAGACTGTCTGTCTGAGGTGATAATGGAAGGTGCTTATAGTAGTGATACCTAGTAGTCAGTACAGCTCCTTCAAGCAATGCAGAAACACAATTACTAACCTTATCAGTAATAATTTCTTTAGGTATGCCCACCTTGCTGAACATTTTGGCAAGCTCTGCTGCCACTTTTGGGTTGTGACAATACACATTGGAATTGTCTCTGGGTATCAAATAGCATAGTCACATACTACCAAAATGAATTGATTGACCTTTTACTTTTATCAATGGGCCAACCAAATCCATTGCAATTCACTCAAAATGCACATCCATCAAGGGCAGAGGAATAAGGGGCACCTTGACTTTTTCAGTCACTGTAGGTACTTTTTAACAATCAACTCAAGAACTGCAATAGGTAGCAACGTCCTCATTAATCCCAGGCCAGTAAAATCTGTACAACAATCTGACACGGGTGTGGTCCCTTACTGAGTGACCAGTCATGGGACAGTCATATGCTAGCTGTAACAACAGTTCTATAGGTCTTTGGTGTGACCAATTATCCTCTCAGTTCCTGCAACTGCAGATTAACCCAAACTCTGTATAGTAGCCCCTTACATTTTTGTAAACATTTGTTCACCTCGTTTTTGTTTCACCCCTAGCTACTTAAAATAACCTGGGAGAGAAACATTGTTAATTTCCTCAGAAACAACATACTAATCAGTAATAAGTTTAGTGTCTGCATTTTCATATAGCAACCCCTTATGCCCATCAGTTTTTGTTGCCACTGTTTTTCCAGGCATCTTCTTTCTTTCCTCTGGATCTTGGAGCTGGGCTCAGGCAAATTCCAATTAAAGTCTCCAAAAGGAAAAGAGTCTCCAATATCTGACATTTTCTTTGCCTGTGCCCTTGTTATCACAGCTCCTGAAAGAACAGGTTTTACTTCCTCTGTGATTAACTTAGCAAATCCTTGAATGAAATTTCCAATAATCACAGGTGCAGGTAACTGTGGTACTACCCCCACTTCCATTAATACTCAGAGTCAGTTGGATGGTGGGATAGTATCAAGCATCCACGTGGATGTAGATGAGCCCAGGACCTGGTCCTTTTACAGACTTTTCCCAGAACATAAACATGCACCAGGGTATGTCTGCTTCCCAAATCTATAAGTCTCTTAGAGTCTTATCTCACACTTTGACATCTGTTGAATATTTGGCCCAATTTGCTAAAGCTAAATTTGCTTCAGTGTTACCTCCTTATTCTTATGACAGTTTCTTGCAGTATGGCCTGGCTTGTTACAGTTATAGCAAATAGAGTCTTTATGTACAAACTTATTACCCCATCAGAGTTCTTATCTGATTAGGAGTTAAATCAGGAAAAAGAGGTCTTACCATTCCTTGGCTGTTACTTTATTGCTGCGTCATAAGTCTGGCCATCTAATAATCCTCAGTTAAAGATACCACCTTTCCTCTGTTTCTGGTGGCGTTCTTTTATCCAAAGCTGTATGTCTCTAGTGGTGATGTACAAAGTCTGCAAAATTCACTCCACAAAATATTTCATGAATTGCTCTCAATTTGGAAGTGTAGTTCATGAAATTTATAATTTTATGGAGCGCTGAATGACCACAAAGTGTGGAATTTCATGGGTGAAATTCTACACTTTGCACAAAAAACTACTGTCTGCCTACTAGTAGTGGGCATCCGAATCACCCATCACCGACCCCAGTGTAAAAAAAAATGTAATCCCCACCGCGCAGATCGCTGGTCCAAATGTAAAGCAAATATAGTAAATACCTGGTGTCTAGTGTCCCCTCCGCTGATAGAAATGCATTATTTAAATAAATTCCAGGGCCCAGATATTCAAACTGCACCAGGCTGTGGCGCAAGCCTGGGTGCAGTGCAACTTGGCTGCGCAGGGGCATTGACTGGGTGATATTCAATGGAGCTGTGCAATGGCACAGCATAATTGAATATCGCACCCCTGGCCACCTGCAGTGTGCATGGCACAGTGGCACTGTGCCAGCGCAAGTGGCCAGAGTGGAGCAGGGGGATGCACTAGCGCAAGTTCAATTGTGCTATGTGCAGCAACTGTGATATTCAAAAGTGCACATGCAAAATGGGGCCATAATGTATGCAAGGCACAAAGGGGGCCATTTGCATGTCATTATGGCCCCATTTGCATGCAGGTGCACTGATCCCTGGTGACTTGCTCCTGGCGCCTTGCCAGGCAGCAGCTGTTGGGGACCGACGCCCCCTGCACAGCACAGCAATGTGCCCCACTGCCCGATTGCGGGCTTCAGTATAAAAAAAAATCCAATATCCATGGTGGTCCAGTGGACTGCTGTCAGCCCGATCACGGGCATTTGTAATAAAACTACAGAATTACATCCAACATCCCTGGTGGTCCAGTGGACCGCTGTCTGCCTGATTGCGGGCTTATGTGAAATGAAGAAACCCATATCCCTGGTGATCCAGTGGACTGCTGACAACCCGATTGCAGCCCTAAGTAAAATTATCCGAAACCTTTTTCTCTGGTGGTCCAGTGGACCGCTGACAGCCAAATTGCGGGCTTAAGTAAAATGAAGAAACCTATTTCCCTGGTGGTCCAGTGGACTGCTGACAGCCCGATTGCGGACTTAAGTAAAAAATGAAGAAACCCATATCCCTGGTAGTCAGTGGAACCCCCTCCCCACCCGCCCATTGATCCCACGCTCCACCCCGGTCAGCGGCAGGCGACCCCACCCCGCCTGCTGCCTGCAGCCGCTGACTGACACCGTCGATGGGACTGTCGCCCATTGGTCACAGGCGTGAGCCAATGGGCATGCAACTCCGTACTGTACTATGCATTCCAGATATGTAGATGGCACATATCTGGAATGTGTGTCTGATGCGGGCTGCATACCGCATCACGCTGTGGACTAATGGCATCGTCTACCAACAGTGGTCGGTCGGGGCAGCAGGCGGCAGGTGGGTGGAGTGCTGCTGCCCACCGCTGACCAGGGGGAGTGGGGTGGTAGGGATCAGTGGGTGGTGGGGAGGGGGTCCACTGAACTACCAGAGATATGGATTTCTTCATTTTTACTAAACCCACGATCGGGCTGTCAGTGGTCCACTAGACCACCAGGGAAATAGGTTTTGGATCATTTTACTTAAGCCCACGATCGGGCTGTCAGCAGTCCAGAGGACCACCAGGGATGTGGGAGGTTTTATTACTTTTACTAATGTCTGCAAATGGGCATGGGGGTGCCACCACGGAGGTGCAGCCAGAGCTCGGGTGGCCACCCACAGGTGGCAGCTGCCATCTTGCACCCTGCAATATGGCAACTCACCTGTGGGTGGCCATCTGTTCCTTTTTTTTTGGATCAACTTTGTGCTGGCGCAGATAGGGGTTGCCCATGCATGGCTCCGCACATCCTGGACTGAATATCGGGCTGTGCAGAGTATGCATGGGCACGTCCCCCCACCTGCACCTACATACATTACTGATGCACTCCAGCGCATCTGGATTTGTGCCGCGCACTTTTCCCATTTGAATATCGTGCAAGGGGCGCATCAGTGGGTTGTGCATGGTGCAACACTGTTGCGCCATGCGCAACCTTTTTGAATATCTGGGCCCCGGTGTCTAGTGGTCCCTCCTCACCAATCACTAGAAAAAAAAATATTATTTATATATTATTGTTAAATCTCTGGTGTCTAGCGCCCCCCCCCCGCTGATCACTGGCCCAAATATAAAAAATGATATATCGTTATTAAAATCCCTTGTGTCTAGTGGTTACCCCCACTGATAGCTGCTCAATATTAAATCCCTGGTGTTTAGTGGTTACCCATCCCAACAGAAGTGCCCCACTACCTTGCTCCCTCCGCACCTTAACCTGGAGCATGCGATCAGCACAGCCCTCCACTCTTCACCATGGCTGGCCACCTGACTGACCTAGAATGAATGAGTGCATGCTTGTACAACATATATTTTTACATTGGTACTGGTGATCGGTAGAAGCGGGCACTGAACACCAGAGATTTAAAAATAATATATTTTTCAGCAATCAGTTGGGGGGGGGGGAGAACCATTAGACAGCAGGGATTTAATTAATATGTATTTTTTTGCAATCAGTGGGTAGGACACTAGACAACTGGGATTTACATAACAATATATTTCTTTTTACACTTCGGGGCCAGGGATCAGCAGGGGGATTCACTATTTGTAACTTCTCTTTGCTTTTTTTTCTTATATGCAGTTTGCACTTAAAAAACAAACAATGCAAGGCAAAGTTACAGATAGTGAATTCTCTTTAATGGGGAAAACTTCGCAAACCGATCCATGGAGGCAAATTTGCGGACTTTGGGGGAAGGTCACCAGCGAAGTTTTCTCTAGTCCCTATGAAGGGATGATGATGAGAATTACTCTACCACAAATATGTAAATAATCTTTGGGACTGTTTTATGCTATGGTTGGAGCCATTTAATGAGGAGTTCTCTGAGTTGGGAGAAGGTTTCTCGAGGACTGGCAACTGAGCAATACTTCAGGGACTGGAATCTGTGCATATTGGTCTTGCCTGAGCTGTCTTATCTTTTAAGGATTTCTCTTTTCACAAGGTCATAGTTTTCTGACTGTGTCGTGTCCATTCTGTTGAAGGCAAGTTGGGCTTTTGTCCTGTCAGATAAGGTACCAGCCTGATTATCCCTTGTTATTTTGGCCATTGGCAGGCTCCAGTGACCTTTTCAAAGGTTGTCAGGTATGCTTCAGTACTATCCAAAGGACACATATTTGTAATTTTAATTTCATTTAAGCTGTTTGTGTTTTGTTGATCTGCTGGTCCTGTACCAGACCCTCCAGCTTTGATAGCTTGCCAGGCATCCAGCCGCCGCTTCTCAGTCTGTCTTTGTTGAGTAGCCCACCATGTGAAAGGCAGACATGCTTTTCGGTTCTGTCCCTGCCTGTTCTTTCATTACTGGTAATGACTATACTGTCTCAATTTGGACTTTTGTTTCTGCTTCTAGTTTGGCTGCTATTCTTCTGGTAATCACTTCTGGGCCTGCTGCTGCCAGGTCTGTACCTTTCTTCTATGCTTGCCTGGTACCTGGTCTTGTACCCAGGAACAAAACTCCTGGGCATACAGTAAGCATTGCATAAATTCCACTTTGTCTGACACCAACTGCCATCAAGGCATTGGTCAGGAAGCATACACATACCAGGAGAAGTTATAACATTCACAATTAGCATTTTATTATCATCAGTAGCAATAAAAATAAAATTGTATGGGATAGCTCTTCAAATAGGCAGTATAAACAAAAGAAAGTCCACCAGCTGAGAGTCTTTCAGTTTAAATCTCAGTATCTCTATCTCTCTAAACAAGGTGTTTCCTCTTGACAATTCTGTTAACAAGCTTGTGGAGGTAAAGATATATCTCTAGGTCAATCCCCTTATTCCAGATTGTCACCTTTTTAAGAAACCCATATCATTTTCTGCAAATTTCAAACAACATAACTATATACATTTGTAAACCAAGGGATATCAGTTCCACATAAAGATTCACATACAGGGGTATATGTTTTCAACCATAGAAGTAAAGGGAGAAAGAAAAAAACAGAAACAGCAAGTGAAGGATGGGAGATAGCAGGGATAAATTGAGGGATCATAGGAGTGTCCATTTCCTAGGTGCCACAAGAAAAATTTGGTTGTGCAGTCAGACAGGCAAGAGACAGACAAAAAGCAGAATAGGAGAGGACAAATAGATCCTTGCTTTTTAACTCTCTCTGCATAACAAATGGGACAGGCTCTTACCCAGTATGCTGCCACTACAGTGACACCCGCACAGCAAACCCCCTACAGTGAACCCCCCACTGCACCTAAATCAGCATTGAATGGGGTTTTGCTTTGAGACACTTTAGGGTGATGGAGGATTAATAGCTAACTCCACTGTGTGACTTGGAGTTAGATATATATAGTAGGGGGTCATGGGGGCACAGCCCCCCTGCATTGTCTGTCGCAATGTTGCTGGTCAGTTCGTGGTCGCATTGCAGTCAGGGATGTCGATGGGTTCCTGGCATTGTAGCGGACATCGCAGTCAGGGTTATCAAGGCGGTGTCATGGATCCATCTTACCCAACTCTGTCACATACAAGAGATGCATTTGCCACTTTCTGAGCATTTGAAATTGTTTGCAAGTTGTAGATTTTCATTTTTTCTTCTTCTCTCCTGAACAGGAAGCATTGTTTCCTATGCTGCACACCAAAAGAAGCAGCATCTTAAAAAATATCTCTTTGTTTGCATACTTATGAGATGCTCTATTCTCAGGAGGAAAAAATAGTGGTGGTACATACTGTATTAAAAATCTGAAGCAAGAACTTTAGGCTATAATGGGTTTATGAGTTCAACAGGTGTTACTCTATTGGAAACATTCATAATAGGCCCTATGCACCAATGGGTTGGAATTATGCACCAGAGGCAAGTATCCTGCCTGTGTAGGGCCGCATCTGTGGACAGATGCACACTCAGGGGTATGAACGACTGATACCCACCTGTCCATGGCCTCGCCCCCCAGCACACAGGACTCTGCAGGGCAGCCAGGGGCCAAATTTGTTTCCCAGATGGGCATCCAATCAGATGCTCATCCTGGGCTAGAAGTGTATCCCTTGCATGGTGAGGCATGGGTCCAGGTGCGTGAATACCTACCACTTGCACCTGGACCTGCGCGCACCTGCCCCTGTGCCAGGCCATTGGAAGGATGCCCCCTTCTCACTACACAGCAGAGCCCCAAATTGTAATGGCATTCCTACTACCACCCCCACACACATCCCTGTCTGCAGCAGCCCGACACCCAACCCGGTACACAAGCAAATGGCAATCTACAGAAATAGTACTCAACATACATGGCAAGCCAACCAGTGGCCCCCACTCAACCGTGGCATCACACATGCACCCCTGTGTACTGATGTTGCTTTTGGGGATGGTCAGCAGCACAGCCCTCCTCACTCCTCCATGGCAGCTGATCATCGGACATATGCAGGAGCGCATCAGCTGTGCACCCCTTCATACATCCGATGGCATGGAGCCATGGCAGTGTGTGGAGAGGTGTGCTGCTGGCCATCCTGGGATGTGGCACCACCACACAGGTATGGGGGCTAGGGGTGGGTGTGCTGTTCTGTGGGGGGGGTGCAGCAGGAAGTCCTGTATGAGGGGTGTCTTAATGCAGGGGCTAGAGCTGCATTTGCAGTGTTCATTGGGTGAGGACAGCCTATAAGGGGCCAGGGCATTGCTGTTAGCTGGGGCTGGTGGTGGTGGGTGGCCATTGGGGATGGCCATAGTGGTCCCATTGGAGGGTGCATTAGTTATCCACCTGTTTTGGGTGGCAACTGGGTGTGTGTACAGGGTGCATAGGGGCCATATGGCAGGGTTCTCCCTGGCATACCCTGCTCCCTCCACTGAACCCTCTGCGGCCAGCACTACACGCCTTTGTGCATGGTGCATAGTGCTGGCACACCACCAGCCCACCCCCGGTGCAGTGCGATACACAGACTTGGGGGAGTTAGTGCATTGGGGATGTACACACCCCATCAGTACATCCTGCATGGGGTGCACATTGGGTGTGGAATGGTTATGCACCACAGATACGTGGCACATAGCCATGCCACCCATTGGTGAATGGAATCCATTATGAATGTGGTGCAGGGGGCACTAACCTGTTGGTCCAGAAACTCCAGGATCAGAAACATACTGCACATGATTTGCAGTTGAGAGACCTTTCCACTGGAAATCTTACCCATAAGTTACCCCAGATTCACTCTTTCGTTTAGGAATATTATCAATACCTCTACCTCTATTATCAATACCTCTAGGAACCTCTGCGGTCAAGGGGAGTTGAAGAGAGGGCACTGGCCTGCATTAAGGACAGCCTGGGTAGAAAGCTGAAATGTGTAAAGCTGTTTATTTTTGGCCGATTCCTTGGATTTTTGATCTATATCTTGAATTTTGGACACGAGTTTGGTTTTGAAGCCAAGTACTGGGCCCGGGCTTGTGTTTTGTGGATTTTGAACCCCTGGATTTTCTACCTGGAGTACCTGAAGTAACTACCAGTTAGTGACAGGAGTGGTCCCTGCTCCAGTGGTCGATCGCCAGCTGATTTTGCAGCTCCACAGGGGCTCACAGTAGTTGCTCAGTCAGGGAGCTGACTGGGGTATCGTGGTTCCTCTAAATTCATGGGATTGACTACAGAGTGCCATTACCCGGGTATTGTGGTGGGGCTGTAAATATTTCGGGCTATGCTTGGATTTGGAGTCGGAGGGGCCCTGGTCTGTTGCTGGCTGCTGCTTCGGAGTTTTCAACTGGTTTTGATTCGTTCGAATGTTCCTATGGTCTGATTATTTTAAGGCCAAGTAACACCCTGGCCTATCCCCTTCTTTGGATTCTTTCTATGGCTCCCATTTTATGGAGAACTGAAATTCTGGATTATTCTGCTTCGCTCAGGACCTAAGGCCTAAACTCTCTTGTGTGGTTTCCCTCGGTGGCGAGAGGACCTGGGTGTCCATATATTTTATTTTTATTTATCTATTTTATTTATCTTATTAAGATAAATAAAATCTTGAGCCTGTTGTTTTTGATTTTTATGGATTATTTGGTTTTCTATATGGATTCCCGCCTGTGATCAAATCTGACTCTTTCCCAGTGATTCTTTTGGTTTTTGAGTTGGACAGCGAGTTGGTGAGAGGACCTTGTGTCCATTTATTTTATTTATTTTATTTCCCCATCTCCTGGTCGTGAGAGGACTGGCGTTGGGGGGACGGGTTATATGTTAAGTGGGAATTATTTATTTTGAAATATTCTGCAGTGAGAGTGCTGAATTATTTGTTTTGAAATATTTTGGTTAATATTCTACAGTGAGAGTGTAGAAATATTTTCTTTTCTTTTAAAGTGCCTTCCGGTGGTGAGAGAGCTGGAAGGGGGTGATTTTAATTTCCCTGGTCATGAGAAGACTGGGAGGGAGGGGGAAGGGATGTGTTACTGTATATTTTAGTTTTAAAGTTGTTTGATTTTATTTTATTTATATATTTATTTTTATTTCATTTTCTTTTCGCTGGGATTGTCTTGACTTTCTTCAAGGTGGGGTTGGAAAGTTATTGATTTAGTTTAGACTATTTATTTTATTAGATTTATTTTGGGGTTTACTTGAAGTGTTCATCTTATTGTGTTGTTTTTAGTAGTTTTTGTGGTGTGCTATTCATCCTCCTTGCTCCGTGCCCTCCACCCTTTTTATCCTCCACCTCTTCATTATGATATTTATCAACATTGTAGAGCATTGGGAATTGCTCGAAGGAGAGGGAGGAGGGCAGGGGGTTGTGAACCAGGGAGAATGGAAGAGGGGGGTTTTCATGTCGGGGTTGTTAGATATAGAAGGCTTCCTGGGGCAAAATGGAACCCAGATCGTGGTTTACCATGTCTGGTACCCATACCCAAGGGCACTACAGAATTAAGTAGGCAGATGAGTTTGACGGCCTCCGAGGTTCGTTCAACTCGGGCAGTGCTATACAATGCTAGGTCCGTAAGAAACAAGACTGGCATCATAGCTGATCTTGTTAGTTCGGTGGACTTGGCTTGCATCACCGAGACCTGGCTGGATGAAAACCCAGGCCCCACATTGGAAGCTATGACTCCAGCCAGGTATTCGGTGATACATTGCCTGAGATTGGACCACAGGGGTGGGGGGGTTGCAGTCTGTTTTAAGACAGAATTGGGCCTCATGACTGTGGTTATGGGGGAGGCTGAGTTCTTTGAGTACACAGTGGTAGCAGGTGTTGGCATTCGAATCGTACTCATCTACTGTCCACCAGAAGATGGGAAACGGTTCTTACAGGAAGTGGCAGACTTCATCGTTGACATGTCATTTGAGTCGCACAGATTGATGGTTCTGGGTGACTTCAACGCCTGGATCGACAATGAACTCTCGCAATTTGGTAATCACTTCCTCCAATTAATGATTTCTTTGGACTTTACACAGGTGGTTTCCACCGCTACTCATAAATCTGGGCACTCTTTGGACTTAGTCTTTCTCCTTGGGATTGATGCTTTCAATTTGGGGGTGGAACCAGTCATTTGGTCGGACTACTACACGGTGAGGTTCAATTTTAGTACCCCCCTGAGAAGGCTTACCCCTGTGGAGATGGTGAGATACTGCCCTTTATGGGATATTACACTTCAGGGCCTTGCAGCGGTTCTTGACCTCTCGTCCCCCGCGTTGGCGAGCAGTAGTCCAGAGACCTTGATGACAGCCTATAACAAGGCTGTTACATTGGCTCTGGATACTATTGCTCCAGTTCATGTATGCCCCCTTTCCCTTCGTCCCAAGGCACCCTGATTTGACAGGACATTGAGGGAGATGTGGAGACAAGGGCGAAGATTAGAATGCTGCTGGCGCAGATCCGCCCTCGATGCCGACTGCCTTAGATTGATGGACCATTATTCTGTCTATCAATCTGCAATCTCTCATATGAAGGCAGAATTCCTGTCCAGGGAAATTGCAGTAGCCAGGAATCGACCGGCTCAGCTTTTTCGAACTGTGGACAGGTTGTGCAACCCAGCCTGTTTACAAGTTTGGAAGGCTTTTTCGCAATTAGAATGTGAGAAGCTCACTCGATTCTTCGCTAATAAGGTTGCCGACATCAGGATGGATCTGCATCCAGCGGCTTCTAAGGGGGATGCTGTTGGACAGCATGAGTTCACAGTACCTCAGTCTTCTTGGTGTCCCTTCAGCAGACCTGATTTCGTGGATGTCATGAGAATTATCCATGGTGTGCGCCCTACGAGTTGTAGTTTGGATCCTGGACCGACTTCCCTAATATTGGGTTGTTGCAACATCATCGGTCCAATACTTGTGCAAATAGTCTGGTGCTCCTTGGAATTGGGTGAGTTCCCTAGCTCCCTGAAAGAGGTGGTGGTGACACCTCTCTTGAAGAAAGCTACCTTGGACCCTGACTGTTTCACAAACTACAGACCCATCTCAAATCTACCCTTTATTGGGAAAGTGAATGAGAAGGTAGTGGTGTCCCAATTGGAAAATCATTTAACCATCCATGGCGTCTATGAACCCTTCCAATTGGGTTTTCATAAAAGACATAGCACTGAGACTGCACTGGTTCGGGTGCTTAATGATCTCTTGAGGGTGAGAGACCAGAAGAGATGTTCTACTCTAGTTCTTCTTGATCTCTCGTCAGCCTTTGACACCATGGACCACGTGGTGTTGCTAGCATGCCTGAGGCAGATTTGTGGAATATCAGGAACCGTTCTTCGATGGTTCACCTCATTCCTCACTGGGAGATCACAAAGAGTTGTGTCAGGGCTTTTTACCTCTGACCCAACATCTTTGTTATGCGGGGTGCCTCAGGATTCTGTGCTGTCTCCCATGTTATTCGTGGTGTATATGCTGCCCCTCTGAGACATTATAAGATGGTGTAAGCTGAGGTTTCATTGTTATGCAGATGATACCCAGCTATACCTGTCTTTTGCTCCTGACCAGGACAGAGCTCTCTCAGTGTTTAACAACTGTCTAATAGAAATACAGGGTTGGATGGATTCTAGTTGGCTGAAGTTGAACACAGAAAAGACAAAGGTTTTGTGGTGGACCTGGGCTGTCGGATAGAGGGGTCGCCTGTTGTTGCACCCTCAGGAATTTTTCTTGGGGGTGTGTCACTTCCGACCTCTGAACGGGTGCATAACCTAGGGGTTATCTTGGATGACAGGCTGACACTGCATTTGCAGGTGTCAGCAGTCATCAAGACTTCCTTTTACCATCTTAAGAATATCGCTAGAGTGAAACACCTCATTCTGTCTGACATGCTACCTATGTTGGTCCACGCCGTTGTGTCCTCTTGTCAGGACTACTGCAACTCCCTGTATTTTGAGCTTTCTGGGGTTGAAATCTGCCACCTTCAGCTAGTGCAGTATGCGGCGGCCCGGGTTTTGATGGGATCCAGCAGGTTCTGTCATATTACCCCGGTGCTGCGCGAACTGCACTGGGTCCCTGTTCGGTGGCGGATCACCTTTAAAGTCTGTTTATTGACTTTTAAAGCCCTACATGACCAGGGTCCAGCTTATATGAATGATCTTCTAGTGTCTTACTGCTCTGGCGATCGCTCAAAAGCTACAAATGACGAGGTTATTGCTAGAGATTCCAGAGTGAATCTAAATTAATCTAGTTGTAGAGCTTTTTCCTACGCTGCTCCCACTCTCTGGAATTCTTTCCCCCGTCTGTTAAGGCAGTGCACCTCCCTGGGGGAATTTAAGAGTGGCTTTAAAACTCATTTGTACCAAATTGCTTTTTTATAGTATTATATGAATTGTTGTTAAAATTGTGGTTTTATGGATGTTTTTTAGTGTATTATAATGTTTGTTTTTCTTTTACTATAAGTTTTGTACAGCGCTTTGAAAATTTGGGAGGCGCTTTAAAAATAAAACTATTATTATTATTATTACCCTGATCCTACACCTTTGGACCCAATGAAAATTGTGTTATATCTCTCTCGTTTTCAGCTTTCTTCACATTCTGCATCTCAGCAACAGTCTCTATCTGCCCCTATTCATTTGGACAAACTGTCTCATGTACTGAAGAATGTGAAGACACAAAATGTCTGGGCCCTGAAAGGTATCCCATGGAATGGTATAAGTCTTTTTCTGAGATTCTTCTACCATATCTTCATTGCACATATACAGTGGGAGTGGCAGGTGAAGTCCCCCCTCCTTCTTGGAACTATATGACACTAGCAGAACTTCCTAAACTGGATACAGATCTTACTTCTCCTTTTTCCTTCCTCCTCATGTTTATTCTCAGTGTTGATTATAAACTTTATATGGCAATCTGAGCACACTGTCTGTACAGAATTCTTCCATCTCTTGTTTACCCAAACCAGACGGGTTTTATCAGACAGCAACAAACAATGGACAATATTCATTGCACTCTTTCATTGTTAGAATATGTTTAGTGAAGACAGAGTCCCATGGTCCTGCTAAGTTTAGCTGTTGAAAAGGCTTTTGACAGTTTATCCTGGAATTTTCTCCATGGTGCCCTGTTGGCATTTGGTTTCCTCCTACATTTCTCAATTGGCTATGACAAATCTAGTCAGACCCTAAGGCATGTATCTGGGTTAATGGCCTCCTCTCTTCCTCTATATGGTTACAGCATGGCACATGACACAACTGGCTGTTATCACCTCTTTTGTTTGCCCTGTATATGGAACCTTTGGTGGAAGCATTCCACACTCAGCCTGAGGTAGGAGGCATTTTGATAGGGGACACTGAATATATAGCCTCATTATATGTAGTTGATGTCCTTCTCACCAAATTGAATCCTGAAGGTTCCATCCAGGCAACATGATCCCTTCTGCACAATTTCTGTAGCCTGGTGGACTTTTCTTTAAACGTACAGGACACAAAAGTTTTACTTTCTAAATTGTTTTCCAACCCCTGCAGCTTAGTAAATCCTATCCTCTGAAATGGCATGCCACTTGCCTGAAATATTTTATTTTTATTTGTTTATTAATGTCTGGTGAGGCTATAAGGAGATCTGCCTATTTTCACAGATGACCAGACAAGTGCAGACTGGAGGAAAGGAAGGCATTACAGTCATACCATGGGTGTGCGATTACAATGAAGACAGTAAGTGTATTGTCAGTAAATACAGTTTAAGCAACATGGCATATTACAGGCATTTACAAGTATCCGAGATACATAACCAGTCCCATAATTTAGTTTTGAAAGCAGAGAGAGACAGAGATTGATTAGACACATGTGTAGAAAGCGGGTTGCAGTTGTAGGGGTATGGATCCCAAAAGACTTATAAAAATGTAGAACTGTTACATTAGGAACCCCTAACAAATATCATTACTGATGATATGGCTATTTGAGGTAACCTCATCTAGCTCACTACCTTAGACCGGGCGCATAACCTGGGTGTTATTTTTGACGATGGCTTGACCATGAAATCTCAGGTGTCAGCTGTCATTAAATCCTCATTTACCAGCTGAGGAATATCACCCGAGTGAAACACCTGGTTCCCCCGGATGACGTTCCAACATTAGTCCATGCCTTTATCACCACCTTCTTGACTACTGCAATGCCCTCTACCTAGGGCTTTCTGGGGTTGACATCCACTATTTGCAGCTGGTGCAGAACGCTGTGGCCAGGTTACTGACTGGTACATGAAGGACCAGTCATATTACACCTGTGCTGCATGGACTGCACTGGCTGCCTGTTCAGTGGCGGATCACGTATAAGGTTGGCTTGCTAACCTTCAAAGCCCTACATGAACAGGGACCAGACTACCTGAAAGATCTCCTGATTCTCTACTCCCCCCTTTGTCCTCTCCAATCCACTGACGAGGGATTGCTAGAGATTCCCAGGGTTCGCTTAAAGACTTTTGGTGCTTGTGCGTCTTCATTTGCAGCACCAACTCTGTGGAATTCTCTACCTCTTCAGTTAAGAGAATGCCTGGCCATCAACAGTTTTAAATCCATGTTGAAAACTTATTTATTTAACTTAGCCTTTCCTGATTGATTTTAATTTATCTGTATTTACTGTTTTTATTGTTAATTTATGTTGTATATTTGTATTTTAAATCTGTTCAGCACCTTGGTTTTGGAAAGGCGCTATAGAAATAATGTTTACTTACTTACTTATTCCCTTTTTATTCCAGAATTGAGGTTATTCACATGAACATTTTTCTACTTCTTCTTTACTTGTTCCATACTCTTCTGATCTTTCCTTCTCCTCACTATTCTTCTTGCTGGAATAAACTCATTTCCCATTTTATTTCAGCTGGACACCACCCTTGACTTAATTTTCCTCAGCTTTCTTTGGCTTGTGGCAGGGCCAGCCTCCCGAATTTGCTAAATTATGCCAGGGCAGGGCATTTTCCTATAGTCCATAACTGGATTTTGCCACAAAATACTACAACATGGAAACACATCAAATTTGTATTGAATGATACGTTTGATATCGACCCATGTTTCTTTTTGTATAACCACCCACACACACACACACACTTTGACTGATTTCGCTCCATTTACAGCACATACTTTGAAAATCTGGTATCAACTATGCAGGCATCCAAAACTAGTAATGGTCTACTATTTTTCAGGGTCCTAGCCACAATGAAGATTTTTTGATCTCTCAGACAGATTTGACAGTTTGGCACTGGATATAGCTGGGGTAAACTTATATTAATTTCTGGATGATCAGTGGAAGAAGAGCTGTGTTTGAATGCACAGCATATACTAGTGGAGTCCAAGGCAGCAGGAGCTGTGAGTGGTGACTGTTTAATACTGTTTGGGCACTTGAGATTTGGAGGTGCTGATTTTTGAGTTCCCGATACTCGGGAACTGACTTCAGCTGACAAACCCTCTGTGGGTTTTGGATTGCTGCTTTCTGTGTGTCCTTGTGAGGTATAACCCAATCTTTTAAGGGCGGGTTACCCTCACAGTCTGCCCCTGTCAGCAAGCTCGTGTGATGGTTGCCATAGCAACACAGGCAAGCATCACTACTGAGCACTGAAATTACTCGGCTCCAGTGAGCGGAGTCGAGCACGGAGTGGAGGCGACGCGGGCAGAGGCCAGTGGCATCTGTCAGCGTCAGTCGTGGGAAGGAGCCAGAAACCCTCTGTGAACTAAAAAGGCCGAAAACAAAAATAGAGAAGTAAGTAACAGAGTTGGGGGGATGTTCCTGCAGGGCAATTAAGGAGGATACAATGGCTGAGCTCGACAGAGTCATCTCTTCTTTAAATGTTTGTAACACTTGTAAAATGTATGAGGAGGGAGAGAAGGTTGATTCTTTTATCTGTGACAAATTCATATTAATTGATATTATGAAGCAGGATATCGAATCATTACAAAATCGAATTAGACTCCAATTAGAGATCTCTTCATTGGAAAAATTTATTGACTCAGCTCTAGACAACTGTGCTGAACAACGGGATCATGATGAGCTAATAGGGATTGCTAACACTGAAAATAACGATACATTACCAGTAGCATCAAATTGGTCTGACCCTGGGGAAAACAATGATTGGTGTAGAGTGGAAAAAGGTATTAAAAAGGGAAGGAGGAATATTGGTGGACATGATCACATTGAGCTAAATAATAAATATAGTGTTTTAAATACAGAACTAGAACTAGACCTAGAAGATTCTACTAAGAGGGTATTGGATACAGGTATATGTAGGGAAGGTATAGTGGTCGAAACAGGGCATAAAAAGCAGGAGGTGCAAGGACACCAAACAGTAAAAATTACCTTCTAGTTATAGGTGACTCTATGATTAGAAATATCGATAGGATATTATGTCAGGGTAGAAATGAGTCAACTACTGTTAGCACCCTACCAGGAGCAGGGATAAAGGATGTTGGGAAAATGTTACCAGGATTGTTGGAAAATACAAAAACATCAGTTACGGTACTGCATGTGGATACAAGTGATGTTGGAAAGAGAACATTATTAGAAATCCAAAGAGACTTTGAGGCCATCGGAGAAACCTTGAGGTTACATGGATCCAAAATCCTCATATCAGAGATCCTACCCATACCTCGAGAGGGTGCGAACAAACAAAGGGACATAATACAGCTTAACGGGTGGTTGAAAAGGTTGTGTCATAGGGAAGGTTTTGTTTTTATCAAACACTGGGACACATTCAGAGACTTAGAGTTATTTGGGAAAGATGGGTTGCATTTAAACAAACACGGGTCTAGAATATTAGCTATTGAAATTCAAAACCAAGTGGTTAACTTTTTAAACTAAGTATGAAGGGGGTAGGGGGCTGTCATCATACATTAAGAACATCTGAGGATAAATCAGTTTCACTTAGGAACACTAAGAGCTCTCGGGACTGGAAATGCCTCTCCCTAAATGCTAGGAGTCTTACAAACAAAGTTGAGGAATTAACTTGTTTGTTAAATACAGATAACATCCAGATATGTGCAATAACAGAGACTTGGTGGACACCCACCGATACCTGGGACCATCATATTCAGGGGTACGATTTATATCATACAGATAGGGAGAATGAAAAGGGTGGTGGTGTGGCACTGTATGTATCCAACAAAATAAAATCATTAGCTACTGATGTCCAAAAAATACCAGGCATTGAGCATGTGTGGATCAGGGTGTTGCCAGAAAAGGGACCTAATATTAAAATTGAGGTAATCTATCTAATTTCTCTAATTTCCACCAACACTATGAAGTACTGTTAAAATTTTGGATTCCTTAGATAGTACGGAAAACATTATACTTTTGGGTCATTTTAACCTTCCCAGTATTAACTGGACTAGGTATACAGGGGAGACATCTTACGAATCTAAGCATCTGGATTCCTTCTTATTAGCTGGTTTTGATCAGTATATAGGGACAATTACTAGAGGTGATAAAATATTAGACCTTGTGCTAAGTAATTTGGGAGACCAAATAAAAAATGTACAATTTCAACACCATTAGGCTCTAGTGATCACTGTGTGATAACTTTTGATTTAAGCGGGTTTTTTTCGAATATGTGGCTTAACCATGGTCCGAAATTTTAATAAAGCTAAATTTACCAGTATGAGAATTGAACTCATGGATTGGAAATGGAAAAAGGTTTTCGAAAATAGATCATTAGTAGAGAACTGGGATAGTTTTGAGAATATAATTATGGACCTAATTGATAAGTATGTTCCACTAAGAAGAAAGTACAATACTTTAGGAAAAATTCCACTATGGTTATCACCCAAAAGTAAAAAACTGATTACAAAGAAAAAAAGAGCCTATTTAACAGCTAGAAGAAGTGAGCGTGAACAAAATTGGGCCTTGTATATTAAAGTATTAAAAGAGACAAAAAGTGCTATAAAGCAGGCAACTCGAAGCATGAACTAAATCTGGTTTCAAAGTAAAGGATAATCATAAATCTTTTTATACGTATATCAACAACAAAAAGGGAAGTCAAACTTCAGTGGGGCCCATTAAGGATCAGGATGGTATACTTGTTGAGGATTGCCAAACTATGGCAGGGCTTTTCAATACTTTCTTTTCATCAGTATTTAATAATAAATCAAATAATAAGCGAGAACATGTGAATATAAATGGTTACAAAATTGTCTTAAAAATAAATTATATCGAGGATAGACTAAAACACCCGGACCCAAATAAATCTCTGGGACCAGATGAAATTCATCCTAGGGTCCTTAGAGAATTGGCAGCTGAGTTGGCAGAACCTGTGACAGCACTGTTTCAGAGATCCTTGGATAGCGGAGAGGTGATTGAGGTTTGGAGAAAGGCAAATGTAGTCCCAATTTATAAAAAGGGATCTAGACAGGAGGTGGGTAACTATAGGCCTGTTAGCTTGACTGTTGTACTGGGGAAAATGTTGGAATCTATTGTAAAAGAACAAATAGATGAGTTTCAGAATATAGTGGGGGATTGCGATGATGCTCAGCATGGTTTTAAAAAGGGGTTATCATGCCAGACAAATTTGTTGGAGTTTTATGAACATGTGAGCAAAGCATTGGATGAGGGTGTTTCGGTGGATGTGGTGTTCCTGGACTTCTTGGAGGCATTTGATAAAGTCCCACATGGTGAATTGATTGATGCTCTGATTGAACATAAAATACCGGGTTATATCACAAATTATGTGAAGGCATGGCTGAGTGACAGAAAGCAGAGGGTTTGTTTAAAGGGAGTTTACTCAGATTGGTTGGGAGTGGAGAGTGGAGTCCCCCAGGGATCTGTCCTGGGGCCCTGCTTGTTTAATATCTACATATACTCACTATCTGGAGGAAGGGATGTCTGGAAAACTAAATTCGCAGATGATACTAGACTTGGCATCAGTATCAGAAATGATGACAATGTGGTAAAGTTACAAATGCCTTGCTCAAAATGGAAAGCTAGCTAGGGAAAGAAGTTGTCCTTAACTCAGATAAATGTGAAAATGCATTTTGGGAAAAATAACAACCAAGCTGACTACTGATTAAACAGACATAAATTGTGCAAAGTAGGGGAGGAGCAAGATCTGGGAGTGAAAGTAACAAGCGACTTTAAATTCCACCAGTACTGCAGTCAAGTTATAAAATCGGCAAATGGAACTCCTATAAACATCAAGAAACACATTAGGAATAGAAGGAGGGAGGTGATTGTGCCTCTCTTCAGTGCACTGGTGAGGCCGCAGCTGGAGTACTGTGCGCAGTTCTGGTCGCCCGGTTATAGGTCGGATGTAGGAAGATTGGAGAGGGTTCAGAGGAGGGCTACTAGGTTAGTAGCGGATATAAGAGACCAGGACTATGAGGATAGATTGGAGTACTTGGGGATGTTTACATTGGAGTATAGGCGCATGAGAGGGGACATGTGCATGGTGTATAATGCACTCAAAAATCCAAATCTAATGGTTAAGTTAGGAATTACTTTGAGGGAACAGCGATATGACACTAGGTCACATTCATGGCAACTTAAGGGGCAAAATTTTAAGACCATGAAAAGGGGGCACTGGTTTAGTGTTAGAGTTATTCCAGTATGGAATAACCTACCGGAGAAGGTAGTCACTAGTAAGATGACAGTGGAGTTTAAGAGGAAACTAGATAAGTATTGTAAAACAAATAAAATAGAGGGATATCTAAATTAAAAAAATCAGCGAGCACAATGGACGAAAGCCTTCTTTGCTCTGTAACTACCTATGAAACCTATGATACCCATGATCAGGGGGTGTTGTCATGTGAGAGATCGCAGCAACTGTATGGCCTGACTGGAAATGAAAAGTTTTGGTATTTGCAAGTGAGAACATAGCTCCTTCATAAAACAAAGGTGTACACAAAGCTTTCCTCCCCAGCTCCAGTCCTACTAATTTTATTCTTAGATACCCTTAAGAATAACCCTTGGAGTCATCTTATTGACCACTTCTATTGAGCACTGCTAGTGTATTAAGGATCACCATGCAAATCGTCTTGAAAAATGGAATCAAGAGTTGGGAACAGTGGTCTCAGTGCATTCCTGGCTTAAATCTACTGTGCTGGCACTCAAGGTCCATGATTTCTTCCATTTTATGGATGGAATTTGCCTGGAAGTGCTGGGTTCATTTTTTTAGAACTCTGGCAAAATTGGAAAAATTTATGCCTGCCTCATATGGAAATTGCTAGAGGAACTGTAAGCACCTGCTTCCAGTGCCTCCACTGCAATTGTCCAGGCTGTTTGTGGGTGTTGATGTGCGATATGGCCACCACTACACATTCAGTCACTTCACTACCAGTCTAGCATTGCTTGTGAAGTGCTCTGGGATACACTGTGTATGAAAAGCATTATATAAATGCTTATTCTTCCTCACACTCACATTTTCTGGCTCTGCCCAGTTTTTGATGTATTCTGGCAGGACCTTTATGAGAAATTTGTGGAGTTGGCTCTTCCAGTAACATTGATCGCCCTCTTGATTGTGCTATTATCTATCCCACTACCATGAGTTGAAGTTCTGCCCCATTCTCTTGCCTATGTTTATTTTGCAGCAGCCACGAGAATGATCTCATATTTGTGGATGCAGGCTACCCCCCCCATACACACACGATTGATACATGGAGGAAAATTGTCAGAAACATAACATAGAACATATTACAGAATGTTTTAAAAAAAGGGCATTACAATTTAATACCAGATTTCAGGGCTGAGTTACTTATTGCATGAGTAAAGATGCTGACTGCATTCCATAAATTATATTTCTACATTTTTGTTTACATTATAGTGGTTTATGTAAGCAATAATACCCGACAGGGTGGGCGGTATTGTTCTATACTGGACCGCCCAGTGGCGTAATAAGTCATGACGACACAGGCAGAGGGCCTTGTAGCCCTTGGAAGGTCTGGTATAGCACAATACCACCCACCCTGGAGGGTATTATTGCGCTTAGAAAATGGGCACTGTATTGCATATGTCTTTTAGAAAAAAATGTTATGCTTAAGTGTTAAAAGTCCTATGTTTTTGATTGATTTTGTAATAAAATAGTTCCTCCGTCTGCATTAGAGTGCTGAGTTTTTATTTTGAGCTGGAGTGAAGTCTGTTGTCATGGTTCCTCCCCCCCCCCACACACACAGTCTCTTTTCTGTTTTTGTTGTTATTTTTTTTAATTTATTCAATCAGTTAAGACCGTGGCGTGCTCCCTCTAGCAGCAGTCCCTTCAACGCAGGCTTACATCGTCAGGATGGATAATTGCAGATAATGTGAGGGACGAAAGAACACGACAGCAGTTGGTGGTCTGCAGTCAGAACTCAGGACAGCCACTGGATGAATAGATTTTACTTTTTAATTTTTTTTTTTTTTAACATAAAAGTAACTGGTTTTATTGCACACTGTAAGCAAGAGTTATCAGCTGAGCCATACAGGGAATGGTTGCTACCTCACCCTGCACTCCTGCTGCCAGAAACTCACATGGAAATAGAATGAGGCTGCCCTCCCACCACACCTACACACCCACACACGCCGGCTGTCTGTAGGAAGTTGTAGACATACAGGGAATGGTTGCTGGCTCACTCCTGCTGCTGGTGAGAAATACAGGAAACATGAAAATGCAATCCCTTTTGAGACTGCGATAGGAAAAGTTGTGTCTGCTAATTGCTGTACGCAAGGCTGGGAGAACTGTTTCTTCTGTCTCCCCATCCGAGTACTACTGCTTCATTTTTTGTCTCCCTGTCTACTTCTTCCTTGTTTCTTTAATTTAACTGGAATCTGGGGTGGGTTGATTAATAAACATAGAAATGGCATGGCAGGGTAAGACCATATCAAGACGGGGAAGAAAGCACTGCAAGGCTGGTTCAGTAGTGCTGAGCACATATTGTTAATTTAAACAGAAAAAACTTTCTTTTTCACATAGGGCACTGTTTTTACTGACAATTTAAACTGAGTGACAGGCTGGAATCACAACTTTTACATCTGTGAAGGCTTATTATTTTTTCATAACCCTCTCGGACTGTAAGCAAGAAAAAAAATCGGTGACAGACTAAATGTGAAAATTCTAAGTGCCACCCTGATATAGGTAATCTGGTTGGCTGGAACTGGTACTTTTAATACCCAGGCTCTGTTGTCTGATAGATGCCCACCTTGCTAGGGCTATCAGCCAATCAGAACTCGGGATTCTCTTAGCCCATTTTCTAACATACAGACAGAGTTATCAGATGGAGTAATATTTGTTGGTCCTTTCTTTTGTCTTATTTTCTGTGCTGAGTGGCTGGACTAGATTTCTATATTTATGCTTATTTCTTGGGAGTTTATATTGACAGTATACCATTGCAACTTTAGTTGTCAATAGTTGCCATTTGTCGATGTCTGGCTTTTCTATGACCACCTGTACTATTCTCCTTGCTTCAATAAAAAGTGAATTAAAAACAAACAAAAAATATTAAGCGTTAAATTGAAAAGTCAAACAAATTTATATGATTTAATGATTTATATACAGTGCTAATTGTGTTTATTAATTTTTAAATTTATATATATTTTAATGTGTTTTAAAAGTTTACTATGGCAATATACTTTATAAAACTCAATGTTGCTGCTCCAGTCTTTTCCTTTTTGCCTTTTTTTTATTAATAATGTTTATTTTCCCCGGTGTGGCATAAGCAGGCTATCTCCCCTGTCCCTGCTTTCCCCCACATGGCAACCACTTCTCCGGGTTTAGCATCAGCCCAGGAGTTCCCCCACAGGTTACTCCCCATGGCAAGCCCAGAGAGAGAGGGCCATCCATCCCCCCCACCTTGTGACCATATCCAAATTGTATGGGGAGCCTTTTTATGCCGGTGGTGTGGGTCAGGAGCAAGCAAGTGGGGTTTCATGAAGCCCATGCCACTTTTCCATTTTTTTTCCTGAGTCCCCTGTTGTGGCAGGGATGGCAGGACATGTTATGCAGAAGTACACATGTCCTATGCCAAACCTATGGTGCCCTCCCTACAGCGTTCAAATGCCTTCACTGCCACTGACCCTCCACTCATTGACAGTTGGCAGTGGGACTGTGAACACCCCTCCCAGGGAGAGAAGAGATGTCCTCCAAATATCCAGTCCTCTTCCTGCCTGCCAACCCCCACAACCCAAGTTCTTTTGCAAATCAGGTCACTGATGTAGTGGAAGGTGAGGTGCCCAGTGTCTTAGCCCTCCATGCAACTTGGCTGGCTCTGCTCACAGCTTTTCCTGATAGATAAATAAATACATACATACAGTAAATCTATAAATTAATAGATAAATGAAATTCATCATACACAGCTGCCTAACAAAAACATTCATCAAATTAAACTTTTCTCCTCCAACAGCATGTTTAAGTATTATGGAGTAACACAATTCAAGAAAGTCTACAGTGGTGCAAAATCACACAGAACCACAGAAAGAGGAACAGTACAAACCCCAAGGAAACTACCAGTGTTGCAAAATGCCACTGCTAAATGTCACTGCTAAAAGGAAAAAAAGTGGTCTGCTAAAAATGAAGTACATTAAGCAACAAAACTTTCTGAATAGTGAGAAACAAGGTGACAGACAAGTGTAGTCATAGTACTGCAACAACAGCCAAGCAGAACCCATTACACCTTTCCAGTTCAATGACCTGAGACTATCATATTGTAATATATGATGGTTCACTGAGCATCTGATCTCTGAGTGTAGTAAAAGGTAGTGTATTTCTTATGTTTCATGCCATCGGCTTATTTCTGTTATTTTCACCCAGTTACAGGTGCCATATGTGGAGGTCTATAGCTAAAAGAAATGAAATTCCTGGGTAAGAAGTCCAGGAGACTCAGGCGAATGAATGAACTGCAGAAGGGTGAGAGGGAGAGAAAAAGAAAGCTAGAACACAAAGTTGTAGCTTCAATCAGAACTAGTAGTAACCAAGTAGTGGCTGGCGGGAGTGGCTGATCAGCTGAACACTGAACCTCAGCAAGCTTCTGTCTCACTGAGCATCTGATCTCTAAGTATAGGAAACAACTGGGAGGGAGGAAAGAAAAAACAATGACTGCCCTGAGGTAAGAATCCAGCAGATTTAAATAATGGTTGGGGGGAATGGTTAATCAACTAAACTCTGAATTTCAGGAAGCTTCAGAGTTACTGGAATTCTGATCTCTGTGGTTAGGAAATTGCAGTGTAGTCTAGTGTAGTGTAGTGTAGTGATTATGTTATTTATCTTTGGTTTATTTCTGCATTTTTATCCACCCAATCAGAGGTGCCATAGATGGAGATATATGGCTAAAGGAAATGGAGTTCCTGGCTATGAAGCCAAAAGGTCTGGTTAATAAAACAGCAGGACAGTCTTTAATCCACAGATTTAATGTATCCCTTGACATGAAGGAGAAGAAACATCCTCCCATGAAAGAAACATATGGGGATACAAGGCCTCGAGTATGCCTTCCCTCTAGGCACCACAAGTAAAGATAATCTAACTATATTAGCTAAATGGGTAAGCAAGATCTTGGATATTGGAGTGGGCACCAGAGTGGAAGTGCTGCTCAAGCCTGATTTGGGCTGGAACCCATTCCAGTTGAGGTTGAGTCATTCTAATCAAATGCAGCACCTGAA
This sequence comes from Neoceratodus forsteri, assembly GCA_016271365.2. Classification (NCBI taxonomy): domain Eukaryota; kingdom Metazoa; phylum Chordata; order Ceratodontiformes; family Ceratodontidae; genus Neoceratodus; species Neoceratodus forsteri. The sequence goes on from CM057455.1 coordinate 708,856,153, forward strand.
AAGAATATGAGTTAGGCAGAAGCCTAGTTTTAGGAGTTGATGAGTAGCAGAACAAGGTTACAATGCTTCTAGTTCTTGACAAAGTAAATAGGATGAAGTGAGTTACATGTTTACTTACTGTGCGCTAGTTGTTACAGCACTTCTGTTTAGGGCACAGATACTTGGTTTGCATGGTTTAAGGAGGAGGATATGATAGAGACATTCAAATACCTCATAGATCTAAACAAGGTACAGGAAGGGAGCATTTTCCAAAGAAAAAGATGCTCAAAGGCAAGGGGGCACAATATGAAGCTGGGGGAAGGTTCAGAGGAAACATGATAAAGCACTTTTCACAGAGAGGGTGGTGAATGCTTGGAATTGCCTCCCAATATAAGTGGTGGGGGCTAAAACTGTCACAGGATTTAAGAATGCATGGGATAGACACAAGGGAATCATAGAAACAAGGGGGAGGGAGGTGTAAGCCAGAGACTGAGTAGGTCTGCAGTTGCACTGTACGTATGGAAATCTGGGCAGAATGGGTGGGCCAAATGGTCATTATGTGCCATCAACATCTATGTTTCTATGAGGATATCTGATGTTCACAGGAACTGTGAGGTAACTGCCTATTGAACATTTGATTGTATGCCTTGCTAGACATGCTAAAGTTCCTGGCCACAGGAGCCTCCAGTATGCTGTTGGTTGGATGGATGGATGGATGGATGTATGGCTGGATGAATGGATGGATGGATGGATGGATATAGGCCTCAGTGGAAGTGGCGAAGAGCTACAGTAGGTTGCTGGAGCAGCTGATAGTTGATATCTTGGTTGATTGCCAAAAAGGGTTACTCCTGGGAAAGGGGACAGAAGACTTAGCTGATGAGGAGGCCTGCATATCTTGGTTTGCAGTTGAATCATTAGAGCCACTATAAGGCTGATACCTAGAGGGGCTTGTTTAGTAGCAGTACAAAGACACAAAAGCAAAAGCATACTATGCCCTTGAAGTAAGAGAGCAGGTGGAGACTAACTGATGGAGGGCGGATGTCTGGACTGTTTGATGTTGGAATGGGTAGAGTAGTACTGATGACCATGAAGCAGAAAGATACCTGGGGTTAAAACATATCTGATGACCTAAAGGTGGATAGGCAGTGAGACAAGGCAATATGGAGGGTGAGTGGGATGCTGGGGTACATAGGAAGGGGTAGCACCAGCAGAAAGAGGGAGGTGGTGTTGCTTCTGTATAGATCGCTGGTAAGACCCCACTTAGAACACTGTGTCCAGTTCTGTAGACCACATCTCTTGAAGGACATAGACAGAGTAGAGGCGGTCCAGAGGAGTGCTGCTGGGTCTGCATCATAATCCCTATGAGGAGAGACTAAAGGACCTCAATATGATGCACACTTTGAAAAAGAGAATGGACAAAGAGATATGCCAGAGACTTTTAAACACCTCATGAGGGTAAAGAAGGTACAGGAGGAGAGTATTTCAGAAAGAATATTGCTCAAGAACAAGGGGACATGCTACAAATCAGGAAGGGGTAGATTCAGGAGGTATGTAAGGAAGTACTTCTTTATAGAAAGGGTGGTGGATAGCTGGAAAAGCCTTCCAGCAGAGGTACATGATGCAAAAATAGTGGTGGGATTCAAGAATGTATGGGATAAGCACAAGGGAATCATAGTGGAAAGGAAGAGGGGAGGAAGAAAGAATTATAGATCAGGCATTGTCTGCGGTAATAGTGTAGGTAGAGAGAAAAGGGGAGACTGGATGGTCCTTATCTACCATCAAATGTTATGGTTCTATGTACCATCTACCTGTAAGCATCATCCTCAAATAGATAATGGACTTGCATCCAACCAAGATTTGAACAATGCCCACTACCAGCAGAAGACATCAGCATCCATCAGTTGGACTTCACTCCACTCCTTGACCTCAAGGGCACAATATAGAAATATAGAAAAATAGAATTTGACAACAGATAAGGACCACTTGGCCCACCTAGTCTGCCCATTTGCCTACCTAAAGTATGCTTTCATTCCTCCATATTGTCTTGTCTCACTGCCTGGCCACCTTTAGGTCATCAGATATGATTTACCCCCAGGTCTCTTTCCAGCTTTGTGGTCATCAGTATTACTCCACCCATTTTCTACTCTGCCTCTAGGTTTCTGTGCCCTAAGTGCATTATTTTGCATTTTTTTCTATTGAAACCCAGATGCCATACCATTGACCACTCCCCTGATTTTCTCTGGTCTCTGCTCATCCTTTCCAACCCCCTAAAGTGTCCACCCTATTGTGGATTTTGGTGTCATCTGCAAAGAGGCAGACCTTCTCTTTTAGCTCCTCTGCAGTGTCACTTGTAAAGACATTAATAAGGACTGGTCCCAGCACTGATGCCTGAGGCACCCCACTGGTCACCTTCCCTTCCATGGAGTGAACTCCATTTACCACCACCCTCTATCACCTATCTTCTAACCAATTTCTTTTCCAGTTTACCACATTTGGACCCACTCCTAAGTTACCCGACTTTTTTTATTTTTTTTATTTTAGCTTTTGTTGACCGGGTAAGTGCACTAGACAAATCCTGCCTATTTTCAGGCATGACCCTGGGAAGGGGGATACAGATGAATGCCAACTGACCTTGAACCAGATTAAGCTGTTGGTGGTATTTTTAGTGACTTGCTTACTAGTAACCTATATGGAACAGTGTTAAATGCTTTACTGAAATCAAAGTAGGCCACATCCACTGCTCCACCCTGATCTAGTTCCTAGGTCACCCACTCAAAGAAATCTATCAGATTCATTTGACATTACCTCCCACTTGTGAAACCATGCTGTCACAGATCTTATAACCCATTGGATTCATGATATTCTGTAATCCTTTCCTTCTGCAGTTATTCTATTAACTTTGCAACCATCAGCATCGGGCTGACTGGTCTATAATTGCCAGCCTCCTCCCTGGTACCACTTTTGTTTACTGGGACCACATTAACCCTCCTCCAGTCTTCTGGAAGCACTCCTGTTTCCCATGAGCTGTTAAACAGAACTGTCAGAGATGCAGCCAGTATTTCCCTGAACTCCCTTAATACTCTTGATTGCACCCCATCTAGCCCTATTGCTTTGTCCACCTTCAGATTAGCAAGTCCCTTTGGGACTCTCACATAAAAAAAAAAGACTGGTGTCCACCTTCCTCCCACTATCAAAAGCTTTTATTACTTTTTGTGGTCCCTCCCCTTCTCTTTCCTACAGGGAGACTGAAGAGTGGGTGATAGTGAAGGTCGTTTAGGATGACTGCTTGGACAGAGTTACTAGAAGTAGTAGTAGTAAGTTTATTTATATAGCACCCATTTCCTGAGGGTCAGAGTGCTTTACATAGGAAAACCCATAGCATTCAGAATTCATAGAATTATAGCAAAACAAATCCACTAAAATAAAATAATACCATAAAATAAACGTAAGATTATTATAATAAATAAAAAAATAACATAGCAGAAGCTGCAACATACCAGCCAGTGGGGAGGCACTAGCCGATCTGAAATGCCTCCCCGAACAGATGGACTTTAATCCCTTCTTAAAGCCCTATATCAAGGAAGCCTCCCTCAAGGATCATGGGATCCTGTTCCACAGGGACTGAGTCAGCATCAGCAACTTCAGATGACCTATGCCTAGGCCTTATAACTGATAGGAAGCTGACCTGGGAGAAGTGGAGAGGGTGGGAGGTATGTTAGGAATTCATGAGGCAATTCTGGTAACCAGGGCCAAGGTCCTATAAGGCTTTGTGGGTTAGTAGTAAACTGACCCACCACTTCACTGGCAGCCAGAGCAGTTCCCACAGGACAAAGGTTATATGACAGGGCCACAGAAGGTCCATCAGCAGCCTGTTTGCAGCTTTCTGCACCAGTTGCTGGTGTTGTAGGATCCCTCCACTAGTCCTGAGGTATAGGGTGTTACAGAAGTTGAATCTGGAAGACACAAAGGCATGCACCAGTGATGGCAGATCATCTGGTGCAATCAAGGCTTTAATCCAGGCCATGTTCCTGAGATGGTAAAGGCCACTCCAGACTGTGGAAGACACCTTTGCCACAAGTATCAATCTTTCATACAGAATGCCCAGATTCTTAACTTTAGCAGAGGCTTCAAGCCAGGAGGGACCAAAAACAAAGCCTGTCTTCCTCTCTGTAGTCCCTGCACAAATACCTGCATCTTATCTGGGTTGAGTCTTTCCCAGCTGGAGGACATCCAGTCCTAGATCTCAACCATGCACAAATTTAGTACATCAACCATGCCAGTCTTCCCATGTGCAAATGGCAGATATAACTGAGTGTCATCTGCATAGCAGTGGAAACCTAGTCTGTATCACCTAATGATCTCCCCCTGGGGCAGCATGTAAACCCGTGAACAACATAGGTGAGAGGATTGAGCCCTGGGGTACGCTGTAGAGCAGGGGCTTTGAGAGCAAGGAGAAACTTCCCATCACTGCCCTCTGCATCCTGTCTCCAAAGAAGGGCTTGAACCAACTGATGATAGTGCAAGTAAGTCCATCATACTTCCTTAGGTAATCAGCCAACATCCCATGGTCCATGGTGTCAGATACTGAGAAGAGATTGAATAGAAAAAGAACTGAGTGTTCCTCTCTATCTCTTACCCCAAGGAGGTCATTATGCACTGACCAGCTTGGTCTCCATACTGTGCCTATATCTAAATCTGGACTGGAGTGGCTTATAGATGTTAAAGGTCATCAGGTGTGCCTTGAACTGCAGTACAATAACATTCTCAATAAACTTTCGTAGAAAGGGAAGGTTAGAGACTGGTTAAAAGCTCTCAAAGCTGTCTGGATCTAAAGATGCTTTTTCCAAAAGGGGATTCACTTAAACAGCGCATTTTTCAATGTACTCAGAAAGGGCACCTCCTAAAGCGAGCACCAAACTAATTCAGTGAACACTGTGCTGATAAGCCTCAAGCAGTTCACTAGAAGGTGTATTGGGCCCAGGTCTAGCTCATAAAAAGTGGTCTAAATCTCTGAAATTCCCCCATAAACCTCCTCCTCCACCAATACCAGTCTAAAGTCTCCACAAACAGGAGGAGTGCTCCTAGTGACAACTAGCTTCCCTCTGCTCGGCCACAACAGCAGGGTTATCAGAACCCACTAAAGTTCTGGGTTCTAGTTCTAATATAGACCTTTTGAAAATGTTCTAAGATTCTAATCTGTTTTAGAACTTTTTAGAACTCAAACCCTATTTTTTTAACTGTCTGCCAACAGTGAAGATAATAGTAAGTACATATCACGAAATTGAGGACAAAAATAAAATAAAATCTGTTCAATGTATGGGGGGAGAGAAATTATCATATGTGACTTTGATATGACTAAAGCTAGGTTTATCTATGGTTTCATCTGTTTGCCAAAGCTATTAACTTACAAGTGCTAACAGGCCACTCACCACACCTTAAGAAATTTCCTGCTGCAGCTGCGCTACAGCTCCGGTGTGAAAAAAAACCCAAACAACAGGTACATTTATGTACCCATTTTATCCTCATCATCATGAAGTATGAAACAAATTAACTGACATTAGCTAACCTCAGCGATTTACTATTTGTTATTTATATGCTGCTGGCGCTTTTAAATAAGTGGATCTAAAGTTGCTATGTTTAAAATAAACTTTGTATAACAAAGTCAAGTTACTACAGCAGCAGCACTTGGAACTGGTGCAGCACATACAGTATTATGCCATAAGTGCAGTCAGTCACTTGAATTAAAAAAATATACCAATCATTCTTGTCGGCAAATTGAAATAATACATACAATTTTCTAAGATAATGCATCAGCTGCTACAGTAAAATGTTTATTTCAGTCACGTGATGGCAGTTTGAGTAGATGCAGCTTTTCCCCGTAGCTCCGCTTCCCACCTACAAATATTTTGATTTTAAACTACTAATATAAGCTGAGTCACTGATTTTGTGAAGACGAATAGCTGTATAACACATTAGAGGAGCTGCATACTCACTTTAGCATGGAAGTCTACATGAAAAGGGCTCCTCTGAGACACTCGCCGCCTCCCACACCGGAGAAGGACAAGGCTGCTAAGCAAGCCAAACAGCAGGCTTCCAGCTCCTCGAAAATTTCTTCCACTTCAACAGCTCTCTCGGAAGAGGATTTTGAAAATTATGCAGTCGTTACAAGCTGCCATTGCCACTATATCTGATGACCTGCAATTGATTAAATCCTCAGTGGCAACACAGACAACGTGAGTCGGGGACTCCGAAGCAAGAATCGCTTCTTTAGAAAAGAGGCAGGAGAAGACCGGCCAAGAGAACTTGAGCATCTCACGCAGGCTTAAAAAACTGGAGGATAAATTAGAGGATTTGGAGCGGGTGCAGCAGGCACAATAACCTGCTTGTAATTGGTATTCTGGAGCGGGAAGAAGGCAGCTTGCCAATTCCATTCTTACAAAAATTATGCATGAAAATAGCAGGGCCCTCCCCTAATGGAGGGGATTATATCATTGAGAGGGCTCATCGTGCCCTGCGCCCCATGCCACCTGTGAGTTCGCCTCCTAGAACGCTCATTTTCAAATTATTAAATTTCCTTGATAAACAACATATCTTAGCTAAGGTAAGAGAGATTCAGGAGGTGTCCTGGGAGGGTCGGAAGATCCGCATCACGCAAGATCTACCACACTCCGTGCGAGTAAGGCGGCAGGAGCTACACCCGATGGTCTTCAAATTGGTGGCAGCTGGTAAGCCTTTTCAGGTTAAATACCCAGCGATTCTGCTAGTTAAGCATAATGATCAATGGTTGTCTTTTGACAATCCTGATCGGGCTGTGCAAGAATTAAAACTGTTGTTCCCCGACCTATACAAGTAATGGAGAGGAGCAGGTATTGGAATGGTGTGATAAGGAAGTTACAATCAGCTGTTTGGCGAGCATTCTGTCTATTTACAGTTTTCTGCCCTTTACTGTAACACTGTCTGGCATGGATTGATAAGTCTGACCAACCCGGATTTGAACCCTAGTCTTTGAAGCTCTAACACCTGGAAAGAAAACGGCACAGATGTGAGTAATTTTTGTTGATTTCAGTGAGTTTCATGGTACACGGCGAATGTGATCAATGCTTATACTCCTGGTATCTGAACTTTGTACTCCACATGTTCTGATCTGTCGGGGCAATGCTTTGTCAATAGAGGTCCAATTCATTACCTGGTAGCTGTCTTTGAATGTGGTAAATATTGAGCTGTGCTGAATTGGGGGACATTCGCTTCTCTTTAAGAGAGAGAAAGTATAGAAGATAGATTGCTTCTCTGTAACTAGAACAGGGTGAAATAGTCCCTCGACTTTCAAGTTAGTGAGACCTTGCAATTTGGACAGCAACTTGGACTTGTTGCAGTTGGATCAAGGGACCACTGTCTGGCAGTTTGGATCGCCGTCTGAATAATGTAAATGCATTGGGGTTCATCCCCATAGTGTAATAATTATGGGTGCCCGCTACTTTGGTGACTTTGAACTAGTTCTCTGGCCAGCCGCCTTATTGCAGTCTGGACATTGGGTTAACTAATGGGGTTCGTTCCGTAGATGGAACGGGGATCTGGGGGCTTTCTTTATCCTTTAATTTTATATCATTATTTCTTGAATGAAGGAATTTTTGTCTGTTTTTTCTGGCTATAGGGCGCAGCTTAAATATGGAATAGGAGAATGTTTTAATTTAATGCCAGTGTGAAGAATAGCAATGAGGTCTGAACAGCTAACTGGAGTTGCTTAACACTGGCTGTTTTGTCCACTATGTATCTGCTTACCTTTAGTTTTAGGTATTTCATCTACACTTTGTTTGGAGTAGCAGTATAAGCCCCCATGGATACCAAATTATTGTTATTGCACTGTGTTATTTTATTAAGTGCCAAGCCAGTATGTAAGCTGTTTGGTTTCAGAGTACAGTGTTAGTATTAACATAGATTTATATAGGGATATGTTTATATTAGAAAGTAGTATCATTAACAAGTGCTTTTACTGTCTTCAGGAACAGTGGCTCGATTGTGGGGGTATGGTGGGGGGCATGCGGGGGATAGATTATCTCTATCAGACTTGCACTATAACACCACATGGTGGTGTATATGTAGTAGTGCAGTTAGTCTGAACTGGTGGTTGTTGTTTACGATGTGGGATATCTGTTTAAAGGACCTTTTCTCTTGGGGAGAGTGGGATGTTTTAAGGGCTAGAGTTCATGTTTTATTAGTGACCCTGTTCTGTATTGTTAATGGGGGCAAGCCAAATGCTGCCATGCTTTGTTTTCTATGACAGTTGGGATTTTTCTGCAAGGGTTGACTCCGCTCTTTAGGGATGTACTTTTGTTAGAGTCTGGGTAGTCAATATATTTTTATGAAAATTGTTATTGCCAGCACCAGTAAATCCAGCAAAGCACCACAACAGAGCTTATGGAGCCAAACAATGTGCTAACATTGCACAAAAGGGAAGCCAGAAACCATAATATGTGCTATTTTCAGAATTTATTTTTGCACATAACACAAGGCTTCCACAACCCATACATGCTGCCCACCTCCTCCAGTAATACAAACAAAGTGTCCTAATGCATTTTGCACCACCTAGCGCTGAATCATAGGAATGACACAACCAAAGTACCAGCACCATTAAATATACTAAATTTAAAGTGACAGTGCACATTTATAAAAAAAAACATTAAAAACTTATTCTTTAAAAAACATTCTTAAAATTGAAGAGACCAACACATCATTTACACATATATATATATATCATATCATCATTAACCATTAACTTTACATATATTCAATTTTTTTTAATTTTACCACTATGAACACCAGTGTCCTCCTCCAATGAGAGACATAGGAATCCACTGAGAATTTTTTTAGCCGTAGTATCTATAAAAGAAAATGACACAAAATATGATCAGTTATTTATACAGTACATATTAAAAGATATTTATCTAATGCTTTGTACCAAAATGACTCAGAAACAGATATGAAAACAGTGAATTTCTCATTTCTTAAGGAAAGGTTTAATATCAATTCTTTCATTCAGGCCTTGTTTTTCTGGCCCTCCTGTTGCAAAAATCTAATATTGTCCTCTCTTAAGGAGGATATTATCATAATCACCCCCTCTGGGGCTCTTTATGGGCTTCTCTATGCCAAAAAATGACCAGATGTGTTCCTTAGGGTTTTTCACTCTTCCCATATGGGTTGCTAATGCATTTTTCTGGTCACCATGATTAATTTCCCTCAAGTGTTCTCCCATCCTTTCTTTCAATTTTCTTTTAGTTTTACCAATGTAACCATATAAATGACTCCTTCAGTTGCACAGGTAATAAAGCCTCTTACTTTTGTATCCCTGTGTGTTTTTGGATTAAAAAAACTTTTAGTTTGTGTCAAGAATTTACAAAACTTACAATTACTACACTTATAACAACCATCCTGCATTTTTGGTAGCCACATTCTTCCTTGTACCTGTTTAGGCTGTATTGAATTAACCAAAATCTCTTTTAGACTTCTTGCTTTCCTATGCACCAATCTAGGTTTAACATCACTAAGGTCCTTGAGGCCTGGATCCAAACTGACTAAATGCCAATTTTTTTTTAATAATGTTACAATCTCTTCTGACTGGGCATTTATAAGTGCTTACAAAATTAACTCTTTAATCACTTATTTAGAATTTTCCTGTTTTTTTCTTCTGCATGACCTCTGACCTTTCTATCTTACTAACATCTTTTCTAGCTTTTGTGATTAAACCTACAGGATATTTCCTTTCTTTTAATCTACTTTCTAGCTCATCTGCTCTCTTTTCAAATGCATTTTCAGTACTGCAGTTTCTTTTTACTCTCATAAACTGTCCCTTTGGGATACCAGCTATGGTGTGATATGGGTGACGCTGTCTGCCTGCAAGAGTGTGTTTCTATCAGTACATTTACTGAACAAATCCATTTCTATTCCTTCATGGTCATCCTTCTTAATAATCAGATCTAAAAAATTAATCTGTACAGAGCTAAAAGACAGGAAGAAATGTAAATCTGGGTTACTTGCTTCCAAGAACTTTACGAATTCAAAAAGGTCATTTTCTGACCCAGTCCAGATAATAAAGATGTCATCTATAAAACATCTACAGATGTCTATTCTGTCTCTGTATGGGTTTGTGTCCATATTTCTAATAAACTCTTCCTCCCATTTCCCCAAATACAGATTTGCAAAATTTGGGGCAAAAGTTGCCCCCATTGCAGTGCCTTTTTTCTGTATGTACTGTCCATCTGAAAAAAAGAAGGTATTACATGTCAACACAAACTTAGCAAGTTGAATCAACATTTCAGTAGGTGGGTCTTTTACTTCTCAACTGTCCAAATAATATTCCAAGGTAGCCAACGGACCTTCGTGTGGTATGTTAGAGTACAAAGATTCAACATCCAAAGTAACAAACAAACTGGTTTCTTCAATAGCTATGTCTTCTATAACATTAATTATATCACCCATATCCTTTATATATGAAGGGACTGCGTGAGCTAAATGTTTTATATAATAATCAATGTACTGTGACAATGGCTCAGTGAAGCTGTCATTACCTGACACTATTGGGCGGCCAGGTGGGTCAAAAAGGCATTTATGTATTTTAGGAAGAACATAAAAACAAGCTCTCATTGGGTGCTGCACAGTTAAAAAGGAAAAAGTATCCTCACTGATCCATCCTTTTTCTTTTATCTCAGAAAGATATTTATCTATTTCAATTTTATACACTGCAGTAGGATCTATGGATACCCCTTCATAGAAATCTTCATTCCCTAGTTGCCATACACTTCCAAAGAATACTTCTCAGTGTCCATAACCATAATAGAGCCTCCCTTATCAGCTTTTTTTATAGTTATATTTTTATCATCACTTTATACATTTAAGGCAGATTTCTCAGCCATACTTAAATTATTCCTTATGGGTGCATTCTCTTTATTATATTGACTCTTGTCCAAATTCAGTAAGTCTTTTTCACAACTTTTCAAAAAAGTCTGTAAGGCTGGAGTTAAAGGAGGACAAAAAGTAGATGGAGGTATAAATTTCTGAACAATTACATCAGTATTCTCAGTCTCCACAACATCACTTACCCCCATTTGGACAGTCCCAATGTTTTCTGCCTCTCTTCTGTTGAAAAAAGAGCGCAATCCCAAATTTCTAGTAAATTTATGGCAGTCTATTATTGTCTCAAATAGATTAAATCTCTGCTGTGGGACAAAGGACAAGCCTTTGCTAAGGACACCTATTTCCACTTCAGACAGCTCTCTATATGAACTATTAACCACTTTATTCACCGGTAGCCTCCTCTTGTGCTCCCCCTCATATTCCAGCCTCTTCTGCCTCTGTTCCAACGATTGCCACCTCTTCCTGCCCCCCCCCCATCTAGTCCGTTTTTTGGGGGCTGAATGGTGTTGATACGTTGGCTTCATCTTGGGCTTTCCGGTGTCCTATCTTGAGTGTTTTCTTCTTCTCCCTCTGAATATATTTCCTCTCCTAAATAGGTTTCTTCCCCACTGCTTAGTTCTTCATTTTGTCTAACATCCTGTGATTTATCAAGATTTTTAAGGATCGGCCTAGTGGGTGTGCTGCCTTGTGGTTTGGAAGCTGAATTAAACCTCACCTTCTTCCCCCATTCATATACTGTTACATTCAAATAATCATTTGTATCTCTCTCAAATTTGGATTGTTTTATTGCCTGTATTTTTTTATTATATTTTATCAAGTTATACTTAAAATTCCCACAAAGTTCCTCATATAGTGGATGTTCGCTATATTGTTGCAGCACTGCTTCTTTTGTTTTTATTTCATCTTCTGTTTCTAATTGTATAGCTGCATTCTCTTTCAAAATCAATTCTATATGTTGCTTACTAGCTTCATGGCTAATTTTCTGCCAATTTAACAAAAAACCTTCTTGCTGTAGCCCAAAGGAAGGTTTTTTCAATATTCTTAGACCTCGTGGTATGCGATCCACTTCGAGATATGCTCTCAGAGAAACTTTTTCCAATATAGTCTTTTCGCTCTAAAGGCAACAAGTTCAAATTGATGAAATAACTGTTTAATGTCAGTCGGTCTTACCTCAACATTGGGCTTCTTTCTAAGTAGTTCAGTAAATGTAGGAGGGGCATTATATTTTGCTTCATGGCATGTTAGAATCCCAGCCAATCCTGAATGGTGCAATCTATGGTCCAAATATTGATTCCCCTTCTTTCTTTTTACAATTACTGAACCTTGTGGTTACCAACCCCCCTAAGTTAACGATATTGGGTGGGAATTGGAATATCGCCCCCCAAATAGAATTGGATAGGTCCGATCATAAGAGGTGTAGCTTAGTCCCAGCCCAAAGGGCATTGAAAGACTTACTTAAGGGAGCTGGTCTATTAGATATGTGAAGAGTCTTGAACCCTACAGAGCAGCAATATACATTTTATTCTCTCCCCATGGTACATATTCCCTAATAGATTACTTCTTTATAAATTCCTTTGCTTTACCTGGTGTATTAGATGTGGTTATTCATGCCAGAGTTCTGTCTGATCATGCTCCCATTAGTATTACCTATTTGTTAGGGCTAGGAATCAAACGACATTCTCAGTGGCGACTGAATAATCAGTTACCACTTCCCTGACTCACAACAAGGAGATTATTACATCTTTCCTTGAGGGGATCAGTTGGTAAATATGATTTGATATGGGCAGCCTTAAAATGTGCCCTAAGGGGAGAATGTATTTGAATGGCGACAACAAAATCTCGTCAACATAAGACACAGGTAGCAGCTCTCCTTACCTCTACTAAAAGCCTGGAGCAGAACCTTTCCTGGCACTCCTCGGTGGAAGACTGGGCCAGATTGCACCAATTACAAGCACAGTATACAGGTCTGATTACGCAAAAAGTGTCTCTCCACCGAACTAAACTTAAGTATTTGGATTCCGGAGAAAGAGCAGGTAAACTACTCACACTCCGAATTCGACAGGTGGAAACTTCACAATTTATTCCCGGTATTTATCTTGCACAAGTTGGTCAAGTTTGTACTGACCCCAGGGAGATAGAGGAGGGCTTTGGAAAGTATTTCCAATAACTTCATGCAGTTGATCCTCTCTTACACCCATCTAGGAATAATATTAATCAATATCTGAATTCCATAACACTTCCTAAAATATCCAATGCTGAGGCAACTTTATTGAGTGCCTGCATCTCCACTACAGAAATTCAACTGCCCATAGAACAACTGCCTGTGGACAAATTACCGGGTCCTGACGGTCTCCCAAATAATCTATATAAGGCCTGCCAGTCCATTTTACTCCCAGTGTTAAACAAAGTCTTTAATTTCTGGTATGACAAGGGTATATCAGACCCCAGTTTCCTAGAAGCACTGATAACCTTAATTCCAAAGCCAGGGAATGATCCTCTAAACCTTGGAAGCTACTGCCTATATTCCTGCTTAATTACGATATTAAAATACTAGCCAAAATATTGGCCAATAGGCTCTCTAAGGTAATGGGTAATCTCATAGGTTATGAACAGGTTGGGTTCATGGCAGGGAGGTCATCTGAGGATCACATGTGGAAACTTTTACATTTGATTTCCACATCCAGGGATTCCAATATTCCAATGGTGTTGATATCCCTGGATGTGGAAAAAGCATTTGATAGAGTCTCCTGGGACTTTCTTTTTGCCACTGTAACCTAATTTGGACTGCCTGACAAATTCCTTAAATGGCTACAGCTGCTATATACTTCTCCATCAGCCAGAATTAGATGTAATGGCATACTTTCCGCTCCTTTCCAACTTTGTCGTGGCACCAGGCAGGGTTGCCCGTTGTCCCCATTACTTTTTAACTTTTATTTGGAACTCCTGATCCGCACACTTCTAGCTAATCAAAGAATAACAGGTATCCAAGTAGGAAGCACAAAATTACGCACTTTCTGTGTATGAGGATGATATACTACTTCATGTAGAGAATCCTCAATTCATTATCCCCACTTTACTTTCAGAAATTGAGGATTTCTCAAAGGTATCATTCTACAAATTGAACCATTCCAAAACTAAAGTTTTCCCTTTAACTGGCAGGTTAACTCAAGCGGATCTAGCACCTTATTGTTTCTCATGGGAAGCGAAATCCCTAACATATCTGGGTATCAGAGTGTAAAGGGATATAAGAATGATGATCAAGAAAAACCTCTCTAATTTACTTAAAATGTTATCCTCTGATATGGAAAGATGAGGGTCACTTCCTCTTTCCCTCTGGGGAAGACATAACACTAACAAAATGAATGTATTACTGAGGATTTCATACCCATTGGGGATGCTAGAATGTTTTTTGCCCAAAGCTTGGTTCACCGGGCTTCAAAAAATGGTTAATGTCTTTATATGGAAGGGAAAGGGGGTCTGCAGGGCCTACTTCAAGCTAATGGCTCCCAAGCTCCAGGGTGGCCTTACGGCCCCCTCTTTCTTCTTATACTACAGTGCTTATCATGTCAGTAAGTTGGCTTTTTGGGTCAAAAACTGTGGGCCTTCTATACATTTAGAATATTCCCCCCTGTGGCTGGATATAGAGAAACACTTAGTATTGAAAACCCATTGTTCGTTACCCACACTTTTGTATGTCACCCCTTCTTACATACCCAAACCTCTTAAGAATGCTCCTATTGGATGGGCCCTTAAGGCCCTTCATCAGCTCCAAAATCACCTTGGAATGAAATGGCATCAGTCATTTGAGCAGCTTATTATTTGTAACCCTCACTTTAAAATTGGATTGAATCCCATATCTTCTACCTTTTGGCCTCTGATACATAGTTATAAGGTCTCTGACCTTATTTTGAATGGGAGACCAGTTCCTTTTGCTCATTTTCAACTGAGCAACAGGGTACTGGACGGATACCTATTCCTTTAAGTATGCTCAGGTTAGCAAGGCTCTTACAGGTACTTCCTTTCTCGGAAATATATCTGAGATAGACTCTTCTGTTGCTGAATTGTCTGCAATATTTCAAGTAGCTAACCAGCCCCATGCTGTTTCCAACACATACAAGAATCTCCAAGCACTAGACTCTGGTTTACCAACTGTGATTTGTTATTATTGGACTCAGGAACTAGGAATTTCTGCTGTCATTGATATATGGAGAAAACTGTGGCAGACAACCTACAAATTTATTAAGCAGGACAGACTTCGATTGGTTCAAGTTAATATTATGAATAACCTTTATTTTACACCGATAAAGCTTTTTAAAATCGGTAAATACTTTCACCAGATTGTGGACAATGCAAAATAGACATCGGTTCCCTTTACCACATGTTATGGACCTGTCCGAAGGTGCAGATCTTTTGGCAATCCATCAGAAGAATTTTGGATCCTCTCTTGGAATTAGATATTTTGTTTACCCCTGAATCCCGCTTATTAAATTTTCTCTCCTGGAACTCCAAGAGTTAGAAAGGCACATTTGGCTCTTATTGCTGCAACTGCCAAGTTGGTCATCATGAGACACTGGGCTGATGATACTCTTCCCCCTGTAATTGAATGGTATAGGGAGGTTCTACTTGCTCTGCAGTTGGAAAGGCATATTGCATCCATGAAGGATAGGATAAAAGCTTTTCAGACAACTTGGGGAACTCTGGAGACTCTACTTGCCTTATGGAAACCTTAATAGTCCTTCATACCCCATAATATGATAGACAGTTTTGGTTCAAACTTAGCTGGGTAGTGTTTGGTATAAGGGATGAGGGAGGGGGTGGGGGAGGTATTAATGTGATGATGTTTACTTGGTATTTGTTTATTTTATATTTGTATGTGTTAATACAGTCTTCATGGTTTGTATTACAATCTGTAACTGTTTTGTAGACCGTGGAAAATTAATAAAGCATATTTAATTAAAAAAATGTTTATTTCATGCACATACTGTAAATACAAAAGTGGTTTCTTCACAACATAATATCTCAAGGAATATTTAATGTAGCTGCAGCAGTTGGCAGTTTTGGCATGTGATGTTTAAGGGACAGTGTCAACCCCCTTAGGCCTCAAATTGTCTCTATTTTAAAAACAAACACATTTTATGATAGGTCACATTCTGCAAAGACTGCTGATGTAGCTGGTTATTTAATTCTGATTCCTTTTTTCTTTTAAAAAGTAAAAAATAGACTGCCCCCAGCCCACACTGGTGTTACCACAACAAAGTTTGTTTGCATTGCTACACTCCTTGATCAACTTTAGCTGCAACTTTCCTGGCTGGCAATACCAGCACACAGTCTAGCCAATCATGATGCAGTGGGAGGAGAGAGGAGACACAGCATCATGAGTGGCTTTTTGGAGTGTCTTTGTATTGTTTAGTAGGTATGGAATTAGAGTTGATCCGGACAGGATTTGACAGGCAAGTTAATATTTTTATTACTCATAGCAGAATCTTGCTCTTTTAGGAAAACGTTTCATTGCACTGCTGCTGTAAGTTGTACTAAAAAAGGAAGGAAATAACACAACTAGTAACATCAATGAAATTTACAAAAGGTAAGGAATCCAGAAAATATGGGTTTTCATTTCAACTAAAAATACCATGATACAAAAAGGGTTGACGGTGTACCATTCATGCCATTGGTCCTGTTTCCACTTATGTTAAACTTTTCCTGTAAAAAAAAAAAAAAACATGCTGACTTTAGGCCCTATCTATAAAGCAGTTTGCAAAAGTGTTTAGTGGATGTGGTCCATGATACTAGTGGATCGTGAAACTCCACATTTCATCAGTCTGTAAAGTTTCCTGTTTTTTTCAGACCGCATCCCACACAGTATTTAACAACCACTATCTGAGGTGTCACCATGATCTCCCACAACATCAATCAGTTCATCTGGCTCAGCTTGTATACTTTTATAAGGATATGAAATTTGATGTATTATTTTAATAAATGTTAATGGGTGCACATTTTTTGACAGCAACCTCTTTCTGGTGTCTGTCACAATATTGCCAGCTGTACTAAAATTGCATTCTGAAAAGACACTTGTTGCAGGACAACCAAGATATTTAAAGGCTTCATCATACAGCTTGGGCCATATTGTCTTTTTTGATCTCCAGTATTCAAAAGGGTACACATCAATAGGAATAAGTGGTTCTTGCAGGAAACTGTCTATCATGATGGACAGAGAATGTTCAGAAGAAGAATCAATGTATATTGTTATGTCAGCAATTTGTTAAAGGTTTTGCCACAGATTTAGCTTGATACTAGGGGTGGAAGTGGAAGTTGTGGAAGACCTGCTGCTCACTTTTGGTGACTTTTCCTGTTCTGTATCTCTTCATGAAGATGGACCTGCACATTGTTGAAATTATAAGTTGAAGCTATTGTGTGTGTGTGTGTGTGTGTATACGTGTGAGTGTGTTTGTGACTCAGCTCATCTATCAACAGAAGTTATAGTGCTCTGCATTATCTATTTTTGGAAGATGTATAGCCTTGAACCTGGATTCTAAGAGAGTTGCAAGTATGTAGTGTTTTGATTTTATCACAGTAACTAATCTGTCATCATTTTGGAAGTGCTTGTACATTCTCTTTACAAAATTTCCTGATATTGTCGATATGCTGTCTCATCTTCAGATCTGTCTCTTTCTATCTGTAGAGTCAGAACATCCAGATGATGTGACATCAGAATTATAAGTAGGATAACCTGGCACAGAGACACACCTTCTGAAGACATGTCCCTTGTAGCTGTCTCAAAAGGAGCTAGGATGCTACACAGTGACTCCATTAGCTTCCATTGCAGCACAGCAAGCATAATGCCATCACCAATAATATACAGCAACTGAAGCAATATTCATGTACAACTTGCTTTTATTCCAAGAGGCACAGCAGCATATATAGAGCTGAGTTCCACAGAGTGGAAGCATTTTGAATCAGCTTTTGGTGGGGCAGATTGTGTTTCTTTTGCAGTTTGGATAATATCAATATAGCCTTGGCTGAATGTGAAAAGTGAGTCACAATTTTTTTGCAAACAGCAATCATACCATTGACTTGTGTTTCATTGTTCAAAAACCCAGTAACAATTATTTATTTATGTATTTATTTTTTAATCTAGGATTACAAGTACCTTTGAGCCAAGGCTGTTTTACAAAGGTTCCACGTCAGCTGAGGTACAATTCAAACAAGACACTGAATAATAGTATAACAGTGGGTTACAGGCAGCTACATACAGTTTCATACATTCAATACAATGGCAAAAATGCCAGAAGGAGGTCTGGCAACAGGGTTGACATGGTATGGAGGAGAGACACACTAGTGGGGTGTGGCCATAGGCACTTGTCAAATATCAATTAAAGTGCTACGGGGGGTAGGGAAGGAGGGTGGGAGGTGGGGAGGATGAATAGCTTTACGGGCGAGAGAGTTATGGGGGAGAGTGTTAAGTGCTAGGTGGAAAGAGCAAAGAGGAGAGGGGAGAACAATTAGGAAGGACAGTCACAGGACCTAGATGCAGACAGGATGTGATAGAGATTGGATTTGAATGGACCGAGCTTTGGCATTGAGGTTATGTCAATGTTGAGACCACTGAACCAGCTGGGAGCTCTGTGTGCAAACTAGCTTTGCCCTTGAGTGGTGCAGAAACACGGGATATGCAGAAGCTGGGATTCAGAGCGCCTGGTGATGCGAGTAGTCTGCACTGGGCAGAGGAGAGCTTGGACACCTGGGGGAGCAAGGCCTAGTGTTATTTTGTTTGTCATAAGGCAAGTTTGGCAATTGATCCAGTTTAAAAGTTGAAGCACCCTGTCTGTGCATAGAGATCACACATGTTGGTGAGGCGATAGGCACTGGTTATGAATGGCAAGCTTTGTTTAGTGCAATGGATATGCTCTGAGGGTGGTGGCAGAGGCAAGCCATAGATGATAGGCTGTAGTCTATTATTGAGATTACAGAGCTCTGTACTGCAATCCTTAAGGCATCTGAGGTAAGACATTGCCTGTGCCTGAAGAGTAGACCAATGCAAGTGTTGGCAGCCTTGGCAATGTTATGTACATAGCATATGATAGGTTACAATCGATGATAATTCCTAGATATTTCAAGGATTTAACCTGTTCAAGGGTTGCACCAAGGCAGTTTTTGATTGTGATAGGATTGAGTCTGTATTTATTGTGCCGACTGTAGAAGAGCATGGACTTGGTTTTTCTGTAGTTGAGAACCAATTTATGTGTACTAAACCAAGTTGCAATAGAGGTGAAGGCAAGCTGTAGATTCTTTTGAAGGTGGCCTAGATCCTTGGTGGAGGGATGATGGCGTCATCAGCATAGAGGAGGATTTGTGCTGGACACAATTGTGGAAGATCATTCAGAAAGAGGCTAAAAAGAAGTGGCCCAAGAATGGAGCCTTGAGGAAATCCTGAGTAAACAGGACATGCATCTGAGAGAACAACAGCTATTTTCATTCTTTGGGAGCAGTTCTCCAAGAAGCTCTTGAACCAGGTAATGGACTCAGGTGAGAGCCCAGCAGAATGTAGCTGTGTGATTAGTAGATTATGATGTACAGTGTCAATGAAAACTGACCTGGTTAGGAGGCTGTTGTCCAACGAGCTGTGGATAGCACCGGTGAATTCAAGGAGGGATGATGTAGTACTGTGACCTGTATGGAAACCATGTTGTTGTGGGAAGAAGATGTTGTGCTTGTCCAGGTATTCCGTTAGCTGGTCAGATACCATATGTTCAATGGCCTTGGGAGGGGGGAGTATGGACATAGTCCAGTAGTTCACATGCAGATCCTTGTTCCCACTTTTGTGGACTGGGGTTATTGTGGCTGATTTCCATCTGTCGGGGAACTGGCTGAGGGCAAAGTAGAGGTTGGACCTTTTTCTTAGTGGAAGTAGCACTTCATCAAGGGTGAGGGACTCCAGCCAAATGTTAGCAATGTGCAAAGCAGGAAGCATGTATGAACCCTCCACTCTGTACTGCTTTCAAGATGCTGGCTCCATTGTCATTTACTATAATGCCACATTTAAGACTGTGAGAATAAATCCAGTCATTAAAGAGCTCATTTAGTTCTTGAAAGATATTTGTGGTTGCGTGACTATGCCCAAACATCTTGATATGCAGCAATGCCATCTTTTGGGGTATCTTTGTTTTTGAAGAAGCACAAGAAAGACTGACACAATAAGCAGTAAGGGACATATAATCTATATTCTGACTGTTAGTTCAAAAATTGTGACATGAATAACTCGCCCTCTGCATTTTTAAGTGCAAGCATCACCGTTGCTTTTAGTGCCTCATAAATGTTTGGTATTTCAACATATGCAAAGTACCTTTGATGAGGAACATTGTAACATGACTCTGCAAGTTTCATGACCTCCCAAAAATCCTCATGATCTACAAAAGAGCATGGGAGAAAGGCTCCAGCTAACAGTTCCCCAATTTTGTGATTAAAATGAAGACTTTCTGGATGACTTTTTGTAAGTGTATTCTTCCTCTCAAATGTCTGAGACAATGTTAGCAGCTTACAACATATCCCTGATGATTGATTTGACACTGTGCTTCATCTACCAGATGGACATTGGGGTGGTGGACTTATACATTCAGTGCCATGACGCGATGTGCAACTGGTGCTAATGGTGTTGGTGTTGGTAGTAATGGTGGTCCTAGGGCTGGTATTGGTTCTGTCCACATTAAGTTCAGAAAATTCTGCATGCATTTCTATAGATTCATGACCTTTCTCATCTGTGGTCTGGAAAGTGTAGAACATGGTTTTTGGCTGATCAAGCAACATTGAATGTTTTTTCAGATCATCATTCTTCATCATTTTTTATTTACTATAGCACACTTTTCAATTAAGACCCAAGGCACTTTATGGATCAAGACATAAAATAATAAAAATCTGCTATAAACATAATTAAAAGTTATTTAATAATGGGTTAGCTAACTAATCAGATAAAAGGCCTTACTGAACAAAAAGTTTTCAGCTCACATTTAAACATTTCTAGAGACTGACTCTCTCTCTTACATGATGAGGAGGGAGTTCCATAGGGTTGGTGCACTGAAGAAAAAGCATGGGTGATTGATGTCTCAAGGCAAACCCTGTAAATCTCTAGGAAACCCTCATCAGTGGAGCAGAGGGATAGACAGAGTGGTGGGGGCACTAGAGGTCTTGCAGGTAACCAGGCCCTTGACAATGCAGGACCTTATAGATCAGCAGACCAACCCTGAAGGTGATCCACCACCTAATTGGCAGCCAGTGCAAAGAGCTCAGCACAGGTATAATATGACACAGTCTCGGAAGACCAGTCATTGCAGTAGTCTAGCCGCAAAGTCACAAAGACATGGACCTGGGATGACAGATCACTTTCGGGGATCAAATGGATGACCCTAGCGATGTTTCTTAGATGGCAGTATGCGCTTTGGACCACGGCCAACTCCTGTGATTTAAGTATCAAGTTGCAGTCCAAAACAACCCAAGGTCCTTCACTCTGGCTGAGGTAAGCAACTGGAGTCACCCAGCATCAACCCCATGACTCAACCAGATTGCACCTTCACCCTCAAGAAACAAGATTCCACTACTAGTACCTCAGTCTTGTCTGGATTCAACCTCAACCAGTTGGCTCTCGTCCAGTCTTGGATCTCAGCAAGGCACTGGTTAAACACCGACACTGCATCCTGCTGCTTGGGTTTAAAAGACTGGTATAGCTAAGTATCATCTGCATGGCAGTGAAAACTCAGCCCATACCATCTTATAATGTCCCCTAGTGGCAGCATATACACCACGGACATCATGGGGGACAAAATGGAGCCCTGTGGACCCTACATGGCAGGGGCAGGAGTGCCTAGAAAAAATCCCAGACACCACCCTCTGCATCCTGCCAGTGAGGGAAGTTTGAAACCAGCTGAGGAATGTACCAGTCAGTTCACAAGAGACCGACAGGCACTCCAACAGTACCCCATGGTCCACAGTGTCAAATGCAGCTGAGAGCTTGAGGAGAACATGAATAGAACAAGTTCCTTGATCCCTCACCACCAGAAGATCATTTAGCACCCACACAAGGGCAGTCTTGGTGCTATGCACCTTTCTGAAACCTGACTGGAGAGGGTTGTAGATGTCATGAGTTGATAAATAGGTCTCCAGCTGATGAGCCACCACCTTCTCAATATCCTTACCTTCAAAGGGAAGGTTAAAGACAGGTCTGTAATTGGCCAGGCAGTCAGGGTCCAGTGAAGCTTTCTTCATAAGGGGTCTTACCACCACCTCCTTTAAGAACTCAGGGAAGACCCCTGTCACTAAGGAGCACCGGACTATCCTGGCTTAGTCTGGGCTGATGACATCAATACACCCCACTAGGAGGTGCAGTGGTCCAGGGTCCAGAGTGCAGTAGATTGGCCTTATTTATAGGATGACCATCATGACATCCACAATAGCCAGCTGGTCAAAGCCAAAACCAGACAGACTGACTACCTGTGACTTCCAGTTGACCATTGCACACTTCTATACAGGGTACCAACTGGATCTCTGACCTGATGGTGGCAATCTTATAAGCAAAGAACAGAGCAAATTCATCACACTTTGTTTGTGAAAAAGCTCCCCTAGACTGAAAACAGGCAGGATTGCACAGCCTGTCAACAGTGCAGAAGAGCTGAGCCAATCTGTTAGTTACTGCAGCAATCCTCTTGGACAGGAATTCTGCCTTCTTACAGGAGATTGCTGATTGATAATCCTAATAATGAGACATCAATGTAAGTTTGTCCTCCCCTGATCTGGATCTTTGTCAGTGCTGCTCCAATCTTTGACCCCTCATCTTCATCTCCCTGAGAGTCCCATCAAACCGGGGGGATTTCTGGTGCAAAGTAAGGGGTCGAACACAGACAGGTGTGATGGAGAACCAACTCCCTCGGCTCCTCACACACACTCATCATACCTGATAGATCCAGCACCACCATCAGACCTTGTGGGATCAAATCCCTTAAAGGGCAGTACTGGACTATCTCCGTAGAGGAAGGTCTATTGGGGGGGAGCTTTGAGCAAGGAACCTCATGGTATGGTGATACGACAATGTGACGGTTCCAGCATAAGGTCATTGACCTCCATTTATAGCAGGAAGATTAGGTCCAATGAGTAGCCATATATACAGTTTGCAAAGAAACAACCTATGTTAGACCCAATGAACACATCAGTTGGAGGAAGTCCTGACTAAACTGCAGAGTTTGTTCTCAATCCAGGCATTGAAGTCACCCAGAGTAATCCATCTGGGTGGCTCAATACCTGCTCAACAGTGAAGTCCGGACTTCAGAAGAATTCCTTCTCATCTCCAGGAGGACGGTAGATGAGAAGGATCTGCAACCAACACCTGCAGCCCATTGAGCATCCACACATTCAAAGGACCTTGTTGTTCCTACTGGAAGGGCCATGAGGCTCAAGTCCAATTTAAAACAAATTGCCACCCCCCCCACCCCTATGATCTTTTCTCAGGCAGTGAATCACTGAGTACCTGGCCGGAATTGCAGATCCCAAAATTCGGCTGGCATTTTCATCCAACCAGGTCTCGGTGATGCAAGCCAGATCAGGTGTTGAAACAAGATCATCAATGATTGCCATCTTGTTTTTGCTGGAGCTGGCATTGCACATCATTGCCCAGGAAGGATAGGCCAATGAGGCTGGTCTGTATACTAGTCCACTAATCATGGAGCCCTTGGGTATGGGTACAAGACAGGGAGAACCCCTTTCCTGGACAGATTTCACCCCAGGGTGCCTCCTGGTTCCCACCACCCCAATCTGCCCCCCTCACCAGCTTTATTCCCCATAATAGATCCAACCAACCTCCGTTTCCTTCTCCCACAAACTTTCCCCAAAGCCCTGCATCATCCAGAGACATCCACTGGCAATGGTTGCTAGTTGAAGGGACAGAAGTTATGGAGTCTTTAGGGGGAATAACAACTAGTTCAGGAAGCTCTCCTCCAACACATAATAAGGCCTTAACCAATTACAATCACTGCTATACCAAATATATATATTAGATAAATAATCCACAGTTAGCTAACCCGTCTTGAAAATAAAATTAACAGTCAGACCCCCTTCACATAATCACATTCAAACACATTCCACATACACTGTCACACTCTCACCCCCTCACTCAGTCACTTTACCTCCCTAACCCTCCCACACAAACCATCCCAACTATAAAACTCAAATAACAATACAATTTAGGGGAGTCCATAAATCTGTGTGGTGGTCTACACAACAGATCTCAATTCAAGTCTACAAAACTTGCAATATCAGAGGACACTCTTCTCTGTCACTGGGAGTGCCTCCTCAGACACTGTGTGATCACTGGGTAACAGCAGATTCCATAAATAGCAGTCACAAAAGAGTTTAAAGAGTAAGCAGAGTCATACTAAAAAGCAGCACAGGGCTCTCACTCCTGTAGCTGCTCTTCTTGCCTAGGTCCAGAATATAGGCCCTCAATCCTCTCATGATTCAAGGTTCCTTTCTTGGCCCAATATAGAATCCCATATAGTGCTTCCAATAGAGAGATCACCCCGTTAATCTGTCAACTGGGCACTGATGACCAGAAAACACAAACTGACATTTAAGATGGCATTTAAGAGCTGTAGTGCTGAGACATGATGCAACTTTACCAAGGCTTACACTTTGTTTACATAGAGAACAATACTGCGCTGCATGGATCACTTTTACTGACAGAAAAATAATTCCACACTTCAGATGTGACAGACTTTGTTTGAGTGCTGGGAAGATAACTGAAGATGAAAAAATGGTGTGAGCACAGGGTTTGGCTTCATTGGGGACTGGGGTTCCACCTGGAGGGACACCAGCCTATACTGGCAGGATGGTCTGCATCTGTCCAGGAAGGAACAAGTCTTTGAGCAATCGGTTTAAATGCCTCATTGGCAAGCTTTTAAACTAGTCAAGGGGAGGCACTGATAAGCAGCAGAAAATCCCAGCCTCTCCTACAAAACAGGATACTAAATGAGAAAAAGTCCGAGGTAGAAAGGTCAGTGGAGGATGCTGCAAAAGAAGGTAAAGCCTTCAAAAAATGGAGAGCAATGAGTACCAATGCCCGTAGTCTGAGTAACAAGCTTCCTGAATTAGTGGCCTTGATGGATGAGGAACATCTGGATATCGTGGCAGTCACAGAAACGTGGTACACACAAAACCATGACTGGGACATGAACATACCAGGAGACACTATCTACAGGAGGGACAGGGAGGGTAAAGGAGGAGGAGGAGTAGCTCTTTACATAAGGAAGGAATCAAAGCAACAGAACAAAAGGAAAACAGGGAGAAGAAGCACTGTGGGTAAACTTGGAGACCGGCAATGGCACCACAATCCGCTGGGGTTGTATACAAACCCCTTCTCAGGGGAGAAATGGACAAGGAAATGATAGAAAAGAATACTTAGAATGGCAGACAAAGGGAGATATTGCTGATGGGTGATCTGAATATGCCAGATGTTAACTGGAGTGCAGTTGCAGCAGCCACTTCAAAGAGTGGGTTATTCTAGATGCCCTACAGGGGCATGCCTTAGACAACTAGTATTGGAGCCCACTCAAGAGGAGCAATCTTAGACCTGGTTCTCTCAAATGGAGATGAAGAGAGGATCACAGATGTAGAAGTGGGTAGCCATCTGGGAACTAGTGACCATCGAACAGAATGGTTCACAATAAACACAGCAATAGAGTCCACCATACAAAAGGCAAAAGTACTGGACTTTAGGAGGCTGACTTTGCCTAAAATGGGTGAGTGCCTAAAGAATGCACTAGCAAATGGGAAGGAAGGAGGTGGAAGAACAATGGGGAATAATAAAACTGCCATCACAGAGGTAACAAGCCTTGTGTGAAGCAAATAAACAAATGAAACGATGTAAGAAACCACTATGGTTCTCAAAGGAAGAGGCAGTGAAGGTTCAAGAGAAAAAGAAAGCATTCAGGAAGTACAAGGAATCACAGAAGAAGCAGGACAGAGAACTGTATCAGTTAAAGCAAAAGGAAGCTGGGAAGGCAGTCAGAACAGCAAAGGCCCTAACCAAGGAAAAGATAGCCAACTCAGTTAAGAAGGGGGATAACACCTTTTATAGGTACATCAGAGAGCAAAGGAAGACCAAGGAGGGTTAGTGAGGCTTAATAAAGAGGAGGGAGGGTGGGCAGAGGTGACTGTGAAAAGGCAGAATACTAAACAAATATTTTGCTCAGTATTTACAAAGGAAGTGGGGAGGTACCTAAAACAAACAGTAGAAACACTCTGGATACAGAAGTTGATACCAGCCCATTTACAGAAGAAAGGGTTCTGGAAGAACTCTTAAAACTGAAGGTGGACAAAGCAATGGGGCCTGATGGGATTCATCCCAGAATTCTAAAAACTAAGGGTAGAACTAGTGACAACACTGACTACCCTCTTTAACAAATCATGGGAGGATGGGGTGGTACCGGAGGACTGGAGAAGGCAGATGTGATTCCCTTCACAAAAGTGGGAGCAAGACAGAAGCAGGAAACTACAGACCTGTTAGTTTAACCTCAGTGGTAGGGAAAATGATGGAATCACTTCTGAAGGAAAGAATTGTTGAGTATCTAGAGGCCAGAGGGGCTCAGGACCCAAGGCAGCATGTATTCACAGCGGGAAGGTCATGCCAGACAAATCTGATAGATTTCTTTGACTGGGTGACCAAAGTAGTAGATCAGGGAGGGGCTGTGGACATGGCCTACCTAGACTTTAGCAAGGCATTTGACACAGTCCCACACAAAGATTAATATACAAGTTAGCCAGCCTGGGAGTGGGTCCCAAGATGACAGCCTGGGTAAAGAATTGGCTGGAGAATAGGACACAGAGGTAATAGTAAATGGAGTCCACTCTGAAGAAGGGGGTTACTAGTGGGTACTGAAGGTTCAGTATTAGGATCGGTCCTCTTCAATGTCTTTATAAGCGACATTGCAGAGGGACTGGAAGGAAAAGTATGTCTCTTTGCAGATGACACAAAGATCTGCAACAGAGTTGATGCACAAGGTGGGGTGGAAAGGATGAGAAGGGACTTGTGAGTTAGAGGAATGGTCAAATGTATGGCAGCTTAGATTCAATGCTAAGAAGTGCAAGGTAATGCACCTGGGAAACAAAACCCAGGGAGACTACACAATGGGGGTGAGATACTAACAACAATAAAAATGGAAAGGGACCTGGGGTAGTCATATCAGATGACCTAAGGTGGGCAAGCAATGTGAGAGGGCAGCAAGGAGGGCTGGGGGATACTGGGATGCATAGGGAGAGGCATCACCAGTAGAAAACAGGAAGTTATTATCCCTCTGTACAGACAGTTGGTGAGACCCCATCTGGAGTACTGCATGCAGTTCTGGAGACCCAATCTCCACACAGACATAGACAGGATGGAGGCTGTCCAAAGGAGGGCAACTAAAATGGTGCAGGGTCTGCACGGAAGACATGAAGAGAGACTTAAGGAGCTGAATATGTATAGCCTTGAGGAAAGGAGGAGAGGGGGGACATGATAGAAACTGTCAAGTACCTCAAGGAATCAACAAAGTCCAAGAGGGTAGCATCTTTCAAAAAGAGGTGTGCAAGAATAAGGGGCACAATTTGAAGATAGAAGGGGGCAGCTCAGAGTAATTTAAGGAAGTATTTTCACAGAGAGGGTTGTGGATGCATGGAGCGGCCTTCCGAGAAGGTTGTGGAGTCAAAAACAGTGGTGGAATTCAAGCATGCATGGGACAGTCATAAGGCAATTCTAGGGGGTGGGGGTAGGAAGAAGTAGGCTGCTGGTTAACTAGGATCTGCAGCTTATCCATTAGGTAGGGAAATGGGCAGACTGGGTGGGCCAAGCGGTCCTTTTCTGCCATCAAAATCTATGTTTCTATGTTTCTATGTTTCACAGAAATGGGTGCTGGGCTATACGTGGCCACAACAAACTGGATACAGTGCAGCAGTCAAAGGATACACAGCAGTATGATGGCTAGCATGCCATGTAGGAGATGGAGTCACGCAAGACATAACACACAGATTTTTTTTTGTAATGAGTAAGGTATTTTTCTTTCCTCTTAAATTCCCCCAGAAAATATTTACAGCATGTATTAAGAGGTACCACAGAAATGGGCGCTGGACTGCACACGGTCACAACCTGGGTACAGTGCAGCCGTCCAAAGAGCACACAGCAGTATGATGGCCAGCACGCCATGCAGGAGATGGAGTCAGGCATGACACAACACACATATTTTTTTTGTAATGAGTAAGGTTTTTTTTCTGTCCTCCCAAAGTCCCCCAGAAAAATCTTCTTTCTGGCATGTATTAACAGATACCTCAGAAACAGGTGCTGGGCTGCACACAGTCATAAACTGGGTACAGTGCAGTCAAAGGACACACAGCAGGATGGCGGGCTAGCCAGTACGCCACATAGGAGATGGAGTCACACAATGTAGTGACACAGATATTTTTTTTTGTAATTAGTAAGGGATTTTTCTGTCTCTTCTCCTGACATGGACATGTTTCTGGCATGTATTTAATCATACCACACAACTTAGTAGGTGTTGGGCTGTGCATGGTCACACACTGGTTAGGGTGCCATGCAGTCAAAGGACACACAGCAGGATTAATCCATGCTGCAGTGACATCTACTACAGTGATGTAAATTACAGTGCAAGCAAGTGGCCAACAGGAAATGCAGCGCCCTGACATTTGACCGGCAGCAATGTGTAGTGCAGTACCCAGGGAAGAATGTTACCTGATAGCAGCGGAACTGCAAGAAATAAGTGGCCCACCACCTAATCATGCACACTGAGACAAAGCAACATCAAATGGAATTATTTTGGGGGCTCAGCCCCCCACACATCAATGCTGGGGGCTTTGCACCCCCACTACTTTTTATAATAAACTCCAAGTTGTTGCAGACTCAAGGAAAGGTACATAATGAGTCATGCAAGAATTATAGGAGCCCCATACGTGTTTGTGTAGACCAAGTTTACTAACAGCATTAATGCAACACATGTCACAGGAACAGAAAAAAAAACTAAGTATACAGTACTGTACCACCATCTGTTACACCTGTCAGTGAAAGTTGACAGCGATCCCAGTCAGGTAGTCTGACAGGCTCCACTTCTCATACTGCTCTACAATATCCAGACACTAAGGGACCTGCATCCACACACACACACAGCAGTCTACAAATTAAATCACCTTCTCCCCACGTATTAACACCGCACACTTGCAGCGTCACAAAACACCCGTCTTAGCTCTGTCAAGCCAGACACACACCTAAAACACCCGGTGCTCTCACTATACTACCGCCAAGCATACCAGGTGGCAAGAAACCAAGGTAGCCCAGACAGTATGCTCCAACATCCTGGAGACATAATCACCGTGCCAGAAATCAGTCGGCACATTAATGGTCTACCCACAGTAGGATGATGGGCTGGCCAGTACACCACGCTGGAGACAGAGTCACACAACAGAGTGACACACACATATTTTTTTTTGGTAATGAGTAAGGGATATTTCTGTCTCTCCTCCCAACAGGGAAATATTTCTGGCATGTAATTAAAGATATCACACAGCTGGGTGCAGGGCTGTGCACATGGTCACACACTGGGCAGGGTAAAGTGCAGTCATAGGGCACACAGCAGGATGATGGCTGGCCAGTAGGCCATGTAGGAGGCAGAGTCACAAATCATGGTGATACACAGATACTTTTTTTTTGGTAATGAGTAAGGGATTTTGTTGTCTCACCTCCCAACAGGGAAATATTTCTGGCATGTATTTAAAGATACCACACAGCTGGGTGGGTGCTGGGCTGTATACGGTCACACACTGTGTATGGGTAGGGTACAGTGCAGTCAAAAGGCACACAGCAGGATGATGGGCTGGCCAGTATGCCATGTAGGAGATGGAGTCACACAACACATTGAGATTTTTTTTGTAATGAGTAAGGGATTTTCTGTCCTCCTCCCAGCCCCAACAAGGAAATATTTCTGGCATGTATTTAAAGATACCACACAACTGGGTGCTGGGCTGCACACGATCACACACACTGGGTAGGGTACAGTGCAGTCAAGGGGCACACAGCAGGAAGATGGGCTGGCCAGTACATCACATTGGAGTCACACACTGCAGACAGAGCAGCAGTCAAAGTGCACACAGCAGGATGATGACCATTCAGTTTAGTCCACAAGTGATCACCTGAGTCAGCTCCTGCCTGCCTACTCCCCAACTCCCTTCCCTAAAAACACTTCGGATTGAAAGAAAAAAAAAGATTTTGCAAAGTTTAAGGCACTTAATTGCCTGCGTCAGAAGCAGCTAAGTTTCTCCACCCCACCTCACTTATGCCACTGCCTGTCAGCTGCTCTTTGATCCCCTTTCTGTCTGTTTTTATTTATTTTCTGCCACACAGAAGACAGAATGCCTTCAGTAAGTCCCTGCTACCTGCCTCTGTTCTGTCCAGTAATTATATTTTTGCTTTTTCAAAGACACTCCACCGCTAATCGAGAGATGCCGAGCAGGCACGACTGCACTGCTACTCAATCCAGCTCCATCTGCACTGCTGTAATTCCTGCTACACCACCGACTAGCATGAGTCACATGACTCAAATATACACAAGCGTTGTGCATGTTTAGAAGGGCTACAAAAAAATTTAATAGTCTCTGCCAAGTCCCTCCCTCCCAGCTCTTTGTCTCTCCCACTGTGGCCATCCTCTCACTAATTTCATGTGAGTTGGAGTCAGGCAACCCCACCCCTGAGACATGACTTCCCCACTCACAGTAGTAGAGCAAGCATGAGGAAGTGGCAGGCAGTGGCACAGTGGCACCATAGCCATGAATTATGTACCTGAAAACAAAAAAATATTCTAATCCTTCTGTGAACCCTCTAGTGTTCGAGTTCAAAATTAGAACTAGGGTTTGAATCTTTGCCGAACTAGCTCTGACAATCTGACACAACAGCCCAGTTGGGGCAATCCCAGACCTGACAGAGGACACTTTGCCACAGAAGAACTTAGTGAACTCTTCACCCTGATGGATGAATGTGCTTTTAGTGGTTGCAGAGAGCTAGGATGCAAGCATGCCTACAGTCCAGAAAAGCAGAGCCGGTCTGTTCTTCCCTGTAGCAGTCTCACTGGTTAGGAATGCTGCTGTATTATGGGTGAGCAACCTCTGATACTCACTGTAGTGAGTCATCAAAGCCAGTTTGTCCCCCTCAGGCCTGGACTTCCTCCAACAATACTCCATCTTCTGACCCATGGCCTTCATCTCCCTAAGCTCTTCTTCAAACCACACTGATCCTAAATGAGAAATCCTGGGTCATATATGTACTGGTGTGACAGTCTTCAAAGGATGAGGTAATGAGTCTGTTATAAGCTCCCCTGATCCTACCTCGTAAGCAGCCATCACATCCAAGATGTCATTATTGCATGGTATCCATCTAGGGACAACCCCTTTAAGGGGTAGTAATGAACCAACTCCACTACAGCTGGACTACAAGGAGGGTTCCTGAATGAGAACTTCATTGTGCAGTGGTCTGACAAGGAGACTGGATCAATCTCGAGGTTGTTAATCTTGAGCCCTAGCGAGAATACCAAGTCCAAGGCATGCCCATAACTCCATCAACTGGAGAAAATCCTGTACAAACTACACGAGTTGTCAATCCAAGCATCAAAATTGTCCAGAATCAACAATCTGGGTGACCCTAACACCTACTCATAGATGAACTCTATGATTTCCTGCAACAATTCTCTCTCACGCCCCAGAGGCCGGTACACAAAAAAGATCCTTTAACCTGTAACTAGAACCACACCCCCACCCGCACATTCAAATGATGGGGTAACTCCCACAGGGTGCATGGTGACATTCAAATCAGATCTCAAGTAGTTTGCCCTCCCCCCTTGATCCCTCCATGTGCAGTAAATCACAGAGAATCTGTCTGTAACTGATGCTTCCAGAACTGGACCTGCATCGTCTTTCAGCCAGGTCTCTGTGATGCAAGCAGAATTAACTGAGGAAATCAAGTCTGACATAACTGTGTTGGAGTTCCTGGCTGATCTCATGTTGCAAAGCACTTCTCACAGGGATGAGTGGAGGCACTGGCCTTAAGGTTATCTACCCACTTGATCTGGTGGAACCTTGGGTATATGAACCAACCACATCTGGCCTCTCTACAGGTCCCATTTGGCCCCTGGGTTCCTCCAGGCCCTTGCCACACTAATAATGCCCACTGCCTTTAGCACCCCCATCCCTTGCACCTATCATCCCACTTCCTTACGATGCCCACACCACTGCACCACCTGTAGTGCCCCAGAGTCAAGGGGCACCACAAATAGAAAAGTTTAAATTTTGTTCCTCTTTCTTCTGGGCTCCATTCGCCTGTGCTGCCTCCCCCTGTGCCTTCTCTGTCCCCAGCTCCACCCTATCCTTTGTCTGCTTTATGCACTGTTCAGCGCTGAGAGGTGGGGCCGTGGGCAGGAGACCTTCCCTCCCAAATCATGGTGCCCCGATCCCCAGGATCTCCCCTGCCCTACAGAATGGCTGGGGAGTGGCTAGAGTGAGGAATCAGTGGCCAAGCTAGGAGGTTGAAGGGTACGAGGAGTACAGATGGCAAAAACCTACCTGAGTGTGTCTGCAGCTCCCCTCCAGAGTGGGTCAGGTAGTGGTGGCTCTTAAGATCAGGTGGATCGCAACTTCTTGATTCATGTTCAGTCCTCCTGTTTTGCGGCAGTGGGGCATGAACTGGCAGACAGAACAAGTGGTGTGGTACAGTTGTGGTCCAGGTGGAAAATGCTCCCCTAGACCTTTCATTCTGCCCCAGCAGCTGTGCAGCATTAGAGAGGAGCTGGGTGGGAGTGCAGTTCTGCAAGCAAGTCTTGTGCCTCTCCTCAGCAGCACTGGAAACCCGGGCCGTGGTGGTAAGTGGGCCGAATGCCTGATTTTTTGTGCTTGTGCTACAGGCCCCAGGGAGGGGGGGGAGAGAAAAACAAGGACATTTAAAGGGCCAGTGCCCTAGTAAGGAAAAAAGGAGGGGGCACAGTGGGATCCCTGGGTGAGACACCAGGCCTGAGTAGGGAAGGAATTGGGGCCAGGGGCTGAGGGCCCAGCGAGGGATACAGAAAGACCCATGGGTGGCCAAACCCCCCCAAAGTTACTTTTTTTTTTTTAATTCTTGTTAAAGTGATACACAGGGAAAG
Source organism: Neoceratodus forsteri (assembly GCA_016271365.2). Lineage (NCBI taxonomy): Eukaryota > Metazoa > Chordata > Ceratodontiformes > Ceratodontidae > Neoceratodus > Neoceratodus forsteri. The sequence continues at coordinate 708,889,239 of CM057455.1, forward strand.
AAGATCTAAAATAATTGGGGAGGGACAGAAAGCAAAGGCCCCTAGCTAACGTCTGGAAAGAAGGGGCTAGCTGGGAGAGAACTGTCTTCTTGCTTCTAGTCTGTGTTATTGAACTGCATCCTTGCATACCTGATGCCCAGCAATGCCTTTGTTGCCCAGACCAGTCTCTTCAGAGCCTAACGCTGACACAGGGAGGTCTCCGGCCCTTCCTCCATCTGCAGCAGAACTGTCTCCAGTGATGTCAACCCATCTTGAAGTTCCACCACAGTTTTCCAGCATCAGTCCTGCAATGGTAAGCGTAGAGAACTGGTAGTCAGGTATCCAGTAGTGAGTCAGCTTAGGAGTTTACCTGGCCCAAGCATCAGGGACCACAGTTAATGTTGTGCATGCCCTTTTAATTATTTTGACATCCATCTGTAAGTGTGCACATATCTTTGTCACTTCATAGAGGCTGCCCAAAGATCGTAGCACCAGCAGTCTTCTTGTTGGGTGGCAGTCTGCTTGCCAGGGACCTGCCAGTGGTCATTGCTGCGGATAGTCCTGAGAACCATCTGCTGACCAGAAGTCTTCAGCTTCTTGCCCGGTGCCACAGAGGATTGCCAGGTTCTTCATTGTCCAGTTTACAGTGTTCCTCTTTGTGTTCTGTTCATCTGTGGGATGCCCAACTATGGCTTGTTTGTAAAAAGCACTTTGTGTGGTCAATGACCACCTGCTGATCAGCCGACTCATCGCAAAGCTCAATCTTGGTTCGTCTGCCGTATGTCATCTCGACCAAGTACATGCAGAACTTGGACTAAAAGGGGTAGCCCTCTTTTCTGGGTTTGACAAGTTGTTGGTCCTAATTGAATTGTTTTGTTGTTTATTATACTGTAGCATTGCAAAAAACAGTATTTTGTTATTTTTCATATCCCTAGTAAATAAACTTTTTGCATCTTGGTCCCTGAGTAAGCTTCCTGGCTCTCCTTCCAGATTTGTCTTGCCTATCCTCCAATTGTTAGGGAGTCATGAACCCCCATCCCGCCAGAAACCATGCTGACCCCTACACACCTATATGCCACTGTTGGAACAGGGGTAATTGAAGAGGTAGAGTTCAAGCAACTGGGGCAGGGAGTAACTAAGCCAGAAGAACAGAAGACCAACACACGTGCCCAATGGCTTCATAATAATCACTCATATGATCTCAAACCCTCCAATAATTAAAACAACAGCAAAAACCTCTCATGCATCCTAATCCCTAGTCAAACACACCCCACAATCACACAAACTCTAACATAATAAATACCTACACAACCGGACAACAAACAGTCACTAACCTAAGTACTCATACGTAAAACCCATAACCTCCCTTCCTTTCCAATCCTACCCACAACAAATTGTACAAAATATGCAAATGTAAATAAACAAAGATAAGGAGAATCCCAATGCTGTAGAACAGTCAATGTGCAAATTAGTTTTCTGCTGCAATACAGTTTATTGCAGTCTTTAGTAAATGCAGTCTTAGGCAGTGCTCCACAGTAAGTCCAATTCTTTGAATACAGTAAAGATTTAACCCCCTCAGCAGCTCTCTCTCACTATTGCTAGAAGGAATAATAATTATTACTTAGCACAAAAGGCCTGTAATTGTAATACTTGCTCGTCTTATATCTTACTACCTTCTCTGCTACCTTACAGCTTAAGTTGAAGTGATACAGCCTTTTTGTGTATAATTTATAGCCAGTGCATCCCTCGCTTTTGTAGACTAGATAACTAGCTATTTTACTTACTCCTGCCTTACCCTGTGTTGTTTTCTACTCCTGTTGTGTACTCTCCTCTCCCCTCCTAACAAGACTGCCATTTTCCCCCTGCCTAATCTGCAAATCCCTGCTTCCACGCTCCTTGGCGCCATTTATTCCCTGCCTTTATTACCTCCCTTACTCCGGCACTAAGCTCCATTTTAGTAGCCTGCCCCCTCTCCCCCACCCATCTAACTCCTGCCTCCCTAAAGCTCTCCCTCCTGAATTGCTAATTCCTGTCCTTTTGTCCCTTGTTTGCACCCCCCCATTAAATTCCACCTGTCTCCTACCTTTATTTTGTTCCCTTAAACTACTTATTCATCAGTTTCTCTTTGCCTCCCCCTCAGGAGCTTTCCACACCCCGATCAGCGCCCACGGAGCCCAGCGGCATCAGTGCCGCCTTCACCGACCACAACTGACACTTCCTTCCCGCCCTCCTGGTCCTGCCTCCCAGATCCTCTTCAAGGTAATCACTGCCAAACACCCTCAATTGCCCAGCTTCTAGCGCCTCCTCTGATTGGTGTGCCCACCGCGTTGACAGCCCCTGATTGGACCGGAGATCAGCCCTCTCCTTCCGATTGACGCCTGTTCAACCAAGCCAATAAGCTGCTACCCGACACTGAGCCCTCTAGCTGGACTGCAGACTGGCCGCTAGCCTGGTGACATGGTCTTCTTCTGCTGGGCTATTTTTGTCCCGCCCACCACCCCTTCCCAAGCCACCTATTAAATACGCTGTTACCCCACCCTTTCTACCTACTCCAGTCCTTCTCACAAGTACTAGCCCTCCCCTCCTCCTCCGCCCGACTATCTACTTAGCACTTCTACTTAAGTGATTCTCTTCTCCCTCTATCTACATTACCCACATTAGACAGCACCTCTCCTCACTCTCTACCTGTGCCTCCTGCACTTGAAAAATGGCACAACAGAACAACCTACCTAATTCTAATCTTTCATCCTACCTTTCCTTCCCTTTTAACTCCCCCTCTAAGTTGCTACCCTGCATCCCCCCCCCGCTGCACTGACTCATCCTTCAAATGCCTCCTATAAGTCCACAGAATGTCTTCCACCCACCGTCTGGTCCTGTTTCTCTACGACCCCTCCTCCTCAGGCTATTCCTTTGGCTGCCTCCTGGTCCCCCTCTTCCAATCCACAGCCCACTTACTCCACACTGCCTGCCTTACTACCTCCCCCAAACGGTGCATGGCCAAATCCTCGCTACTCCACATTCTATGCCACCACCTAACCCTCGCCCTACTACTACTGGCTGCAGGGGATATACACCCCAATCCTGGCACATCACCTACTCCTGGTCCTGGCTACCCCCTGCCAAACCCCTCAACCATGGCCACCACTGACACTCACTCTGGCTACCTTCCCCCAGGTTTATGCCTACTCCATCTAAACATTCGTAGCCTAGCCCCCAAGCTTGATCTGCTCCAGGTTCTAGCCGCCCACCATGCCCCTAACATAATCATCCTATCCAAAACCTGGCTAAACCCAAACCTCCCAGACCATACCATCGCTATTCCAGGGTTCACTATCACTCGGCAAGACCGGCCCACCAGAGGAGGAGGAGGGGTGGCAATCTACAACAGCTCAGCCCTTCACTTTTCGGTCTCTCTCTTTCAAAAGCTGAACCCAAAGCTTATGAGCTGCTTATAGTTAAATTGACCCCTCCTTCCTCTTCACCCATCTTTGTGGCTGGTATTTATTGCTGCCCTGGCACTCCAACCACAACAGTCACTGATCTTCTTTGCCAACTCATGTCTCTAGCCCAGTCAGGTGAACTATATGTTATGGGTGACTTTAACCACAACTGGTTAGCCCCCTTTAACAAAACCCGACCTGAGATATCTCCCTCAACCTTACCCAAACCATTACGGAACCCACACAGTCAAACCATAAGACCGTAAACCGCTCCCTTCTTGACTGGGCACTTACATCCCACTCACACCGCGTCATCAGCACTGGCATCCTTCCTGACTCCATTAGCGACCAACACCTAATCTACTTAGTCCACAAAATCCATAGAGTTAAATCCCCCCCCCCCAAAATTTATATTCCAACGGTCATAGAAATCCTTAAACCTCTCCCCTGTCATGGAAGAACTAACTCTCTCAAACTGGGACCCGATTTTAAGCTGCTCTAACATGGGCGCTGCCCTTACACTTCTGGAACACCTTCCTTACACTTCTGGGACAAATAAGCCTCCTGCACCGTGCTAGAGTCCGGGGGTCACACCTTCCCTGGATATGCCCAGCTGATAGCTTTCCAACAAGCCGGGACAAGGCCTGGTGCACTTACAAATCCACGCTCCTCCCTGGCGACAATCTCACCTACCGCATGCCTCAACAAGTGCACAAAGGTCCACTTAGCTAAGGCTGAATATTTTAACAACACCCTAAATGCAAATCTCGGGAGCCTTCTAAATTCTGGAGAGTCATCAACTCCCTCTTCTCCCCTAATCATCTAATCCTCCACCTCTCCTCTGTGCCCAAGGGACCCTACTCTCAACCCCTTAAAGTAGCATCTGAGTTTAATTTCTACTTCACTACCTGTGCTCGCCCCTCTAGATTCCTTCCTCCTGTAACCATACCCACTCCCCAGACAGCTACCCCCTAGCACCTGGTCAGAACCCTTTTCCTTCAGACACATCCCCCCCATCAAAACCTAGAAGGCCTTGGCGCCTGAATCCCACCAAAGGTAAATCCCCGATGGTCTCAACAACAAACTCCTCTTCCTATCTGCCCTGCCCTGCTTTCTCCTTCTTGGCCTGCTAAATCTTTCTCCTCATCTGAGTCTCTCCCACTGAATGGAAGCATGCCACCATCCTACCCCTTCAAAAGGAGGTGACCTACCTCTCACAACTTCTACGTCCCATCTCCTCCTCCCCAATCTAGCCAAACTCTAGGAACACCTAGTACTATCTCAACTCTCCCACTTTCTCTCAGAAACTAACTTCTTCCTCCATTCCAGTCGGTTTTAGAAAAAACACTCTACCACCACCTCCCTACTAAGACTCACTGACTCGATCCTCTCCGGGATGGACAAAGGACATAACACTGCCACTATTTTTCATTGACCTAGCCAAAGCATTAGATATGGTATCCCTCCCTCCTACTATCCTGCCAATCGGGGCTGGGTTAGCAGTGTCCACCACAAACTGGTTCAGTGCCTACCTTCAAAACAGAACTCAATCCACTAAAATAGCTGACTACACCTCCCCTCCACTTCCTATTACCACTGGTGTTCCCCAGGGCTCAGTCCTAGGCCCCATCCTCTTCTCCATCCTACTAAATGATCTGCCTAACTCTTGCTCCACTACCGCAATACACATGTACGCTGATGACACGGTCCTCTTTACTTCCTGCCGTACCAATGAAGAAGTCACCTCTAATCTTCAGACCGACTTCAACAAAGTACAACACTGGTTCAACTCCAACCAACTCTCCTTAAATGCCAAGAAAACTGTCTCTATGTCTTTGGCACTAGACAGAGACTATCCAGACTTACATCCCCGATCTTCCATACCTAAATAACACCATCCTTGAGCGTGCCCTCCTTTAGGTACCTGGGGTTTGGCTTGATAGGCACCTCTCCTTTTCCATACACGTGGATGCCATCCTATCAAAACTGAGCCCAAAGCTTGGTGCCCTCTATAGAAACCGCACAAGTCTACCGCTCCCTGTGAGACATGAAATAGTCCAGAAAATTATTCTACCCTCCTTCGATTACTGCGATGTTGTTTACAGCTCTGCCTCTAAGTCCACCTTAGCCAGACTGGACCCCTTGTTTAATGCTTTCTGCCACTTTGCCCTCGATGCCGCCCCCCCGCATCCATTACTGTGAGCTCTTCCATTCACTGGCCCTTCCTTCCCTGAGTAACCAGTGCCTACTTCACAGTGCTAAATTTGTTTCTAACTCCTGGCTCGGTTCCCTTCCTCCCTATCTTGCATCCTCCTTCTCCCCCATCCCACCCTCTCCTCAGGTCTACTGACCCCAGGATATTAGTAATCCCTCACCGAAGGACCTCCATGAGCCAATCTGCTTTCTCTTACCTCTTTCCTAAACTCTGGAATGGTCTGCTGGCCCAAATCCACCATTCCTCATCCAAACACTCGCTATCTTCTGCCCTCACTAACTTCCTTGCACCAAATTGTACCTGCCCTGACCTCCCACCCCTGATGGATTCTCTTAACCCCCCCGATCCTCTCCTCCTCCTTACATACTTGACCAGCAGCTCAGCCTTCACCTAATTGTCTGGCTTATACATTGCCCTAAACAACCAACGCTTTTACTGTCTCATTCCCCCATCCCTTCCCCAAGCCTCCCTCCTCCCTAAATACCCTAGTGTTTACTTTATAGCCCTGCCACATCTCCTTTACCCCAATCTCTGACTTCCATTTCCCATGCCAACTTGGTGTTTCTTGCTCAGTTAAATCTCTGTTACTGGCACTTATATAATCAAGTATAGTCCTAGATGTGTATTCAATTATGTATTCCACTTTTCTTGGCGCTTATGTTATGTACTGTACTTCTCAGGTAACAAGCTCGTAAGTAATCTCACTCAATTATGTGACAATTGCTGTATTGCTCCATTCAAGCTCAACCTATTGACTGCTGTATGTATACCATCCTCCCATGTACCCCGCCGATTAGCACCATGAGATGAGCATCTTTTTGCTCAGTGTGCCTTTCCTGGTGAAATATTTTCAATACATAAATTAAACCAGTGCTTTCACCACCTGCAGCTCTTGGTATTACCTTGACTGGAAAAGGAGATCAAAATCTAATTCTTTGATGCCAGTGAGAAATTCTTAGTGGTCAAAGGGGCAATCAGCTTCCTGTGATGAAACTCATGACTGCCTCATAAATAAGCAACAGTCTCAGGAAATGGTCCAGTTGTCCATTCTGCTGCACTCAGCAGCAGAAGCCACTGAAGCCTGTAGATCCCCATCATCTGACTTGCTACCCAGAGTCAGATGACATTCTGTCCAGAGCCTCTGAGAGTCCCACTCTTCACAAGTACTCTTCACTGAACCACTGCTGGAATTTCTCAGCTCAGAACCAACACAAAAACTTCCTGCTAGATCCTGTAGACTGTGTCCAGGTACCACGGGGCAGCAGTAAGTTTCTTCAGCAGTTACCAATAAAGTAATTTAGAAAAATTCTGGGTAAAGCTGAAACAGCTAACAGCTGAAAGCACGTGGACTATCTTAGGAGCTAGTTTTTTTGGTTTTGAGGAAGGGAATCCAGTTTGCTAACACTTATTTACTTATGAACTCTCACTATTAGTCAGACCCTACTCCTTAATGACTAATGGAGAAGCACTAATCCTACATACAACTCCTACTTAATTTTAAACAGTTAAAATGAAAGTCGAAGTAGAGGCTTTCACTTCCACAAGATTCTTCTCTGAACAACTACAAGGGACAGAACATGGAATATTGGAGCTCAGAGGTAGAACTCAAGATGATGGCAAGCGACAGAACTGCTATTCGCACAGGGGTCATCTACAGGCCCCCTGCACATTGAGAATAAATTAATGAGATATTGCTGGTGAACATACAGACGATGACAGCAAAAGGGAAAGTCCTACTAATGGGGGATTTTAATATGCCATATATGAACTGATCCATTCCAGCAGGAGCCTCAGCTAGGGCAAGGGACTTCATGGGCTCCCTTCTAGGGGCAGGACTCAGACAACTGGTGCAAGAACCCACTAGAGACAGAGCTATCCTGGATCTGGTACTGAGCAATGGGGACAGAGTGGCAGAACTCCAGGTGAAAGGTCAACTAGGGTCCAGCGACCACCATATGGTGTGGTTCAAAGTGGATACAGGGGGCCTGATTCTAAGATGAATGTTGCAACTCGCAGGCCTATGTGAGTTGTGACATGTGCCGCTACACCAGGGACCCTGTACCCTATTCCAAGATAGGCAGCGTCCCAGGCACTTATGTCCTGTGACTTACTGCAGCTGCAGGGTTGCACCACAGGAATGGTGCAACAGACTTGGGTGCCGCAAGCTGCCGACTGCAATGAACATCCCCCTGAACCCCACCCCAGCCATGGAAAAAGCCTGTGAGCCCCCATGGGCTATGAGGTGATAGCAGTGTGGCAGAGGTGCAAGGGTGATGCTGGAGAAAATGGACCCGGGTGCCATGGGTAGCACCCCGGAATTGCCAGGGGGACATCTATGTGATGAGGGAGTCCACTGGGCACATCTGCGTGCATGTTGTGGCACTGCAGGGGGGGCAACTGCCAATTGGCATGGACAGATGACCTTTATGCCAACTAACTGCTGGTCTAACTCCGCAGTGCCATAGTGTGTCTCAGAATCACGTAAGTTTGTTATGGCAGCTGCCCTTTCAGAATAGGGTGCAGGTGCTGCCGTAAACCCCCCTTCTGCCATGCCATATGTGCTGCAGCCAGTGGAAGACCCCTAGGATGCAGGCCGCCTCTCGGAATCAGAAACGGCATACTGTAGCACATGTTGCAACGTGCGACTTGCACCATTGGGTTTGGCGCAAATCACTTTGCAACATGTGTAACCCATTTTAGAATCGGGCCCAGGGACTTCATTTACTCATACAAAAGCAAGGGTCTTAGACTTCAGAAGGGCAGACTTTACCAGGATGGGATTACAGGTTCAGGAAACCCTAGCAATAAGAGGGATAGGAGGAGGAGTAGAGGAGAAATGGACACACATCCAGGAAGCCATAATAGAAGTCACAAACCAATGTGTAAGGCTGGTAAGTAAGGGGAAGAGAAGAAAGAAATCACTTTGGTTCTCGTTGGCATTGGCAGAAAAGGTGAGGGCCAGGAAACTAGACTTCAGAAGGTACAAGGAGTCACAAAGGGATGAGGACAAGGAAGTGTAGCAGAATTGTCTGATAGAGCAGGGAAGGCTATAAGAGGAGTGCAAAGGCTCAAATGGAAGAGAGAATAGCTCCTCTGTTAAAAAGTGAACAAGACATTCTTTAGGTACATCAGCAAGAGAAGGAAGGCATGGGGATAGCAAAACTCAAAGGGGATAGGGGAAGTGTGTGGAGGGAAGCGTGGAAAAGCATCTGTCTTAAACAAATACTTCTTTTCCACCTTCACTGTGGAGGGAGAAGTGCAGGGACCACAGCAGGACTTCAAAGGAATGGAGGGGAAGGAAAGTAGATGCCAGACCTTTCACAGTGGAAAAGGTCCTAGAAGAGCTTACTAAGCTACGGGTGGACAAAGCCATGAGTCCAGATAGCATGCACCCAAGGATCCTGAGGGAAATGAGGATGGATCTTGCAACCCCTCTAGTGGACCTATTCAGTGAGTCCCTGGACACTGGAACATCCCCAGAGGACTGGAGAAGGGCAAATGTCCCTCTTCATAAGAGTGGCAGCAAAGAGAATGCAGGGAACTAATGGCCAGTAAGTCTTACATCTGTTGTCGGAAAGATCATGGAGTCACTCCTAAAGGAGTGGATAGTGGAGTTCTGGAAGTCATTGGAGCCCTAGATCCCAGACAACATGGTTTCACAACAGTAAGGTCCTGTCAAACAAATCTGATCGATTTCTTTGACTAGGTGACAAGGCAGTGGACTGGCGGTAGATATTGCCTATCTTGATTTCAGCAAAGCCTTTGATACGTTCACATAGAAGACCAGTCAACAAACTCAGAAGTCTGGGGTGGGCTACAAGGTGGTAAGATGGGTTACAAAACTGGCTAGGGGCAGAAAACGGAGGGTGGTGGTAAATGGAACACACTCAGATGAAATGGAGGTCACTAGCTGGGTACCTCAGGGTTCTGTACTCCAGACAGTCCTCTTCAGTGTCTTCATCAGTGACATTGCAGATGGGCTGGATGGGAAAGTTTGCCTGTTTGTAGACGATACCAAGATCTGCAACAGGGTAGACATGCCAGAAGGGGTGGAAATGATGATAAAGGGACCTGAAAAAGCTGGAGAGATGGTCCTGAAGCATGGCAACTGAGGTTTAATGCAAAGAAGTGCAAAATCATACACGTGGGAATAAAACCCAGGAGCATGCTACAGGATGGGAGGGCAAGCTGCTGACAGTTACAAGGAGGAAAGGACTTGGGGGTCATTATCACAGCTGACTTGAAAGTCACCAGGCAGGCAGCCAAGACATTAGGAAAGGCAAGTGGGATGTTGGGTTGCATTGGGAGGGGTATCACAAGCCAGAGAAGGAGATAATAGTTCCACTGCACAAAATCTTGGTGAAGCCTCATCTGGAGTACTGTGCGCAGTTCTGGAGGCCACACCTTCGTTAAGTCATCGACAGGATCGATGCGGTACAGAGGAGGATGATGAAGATGGTCAGAGGGTCACAGCAAAAGCCTTATGAGGAGAGAGTGAGGAACCTCAATATGTATAACCTGGAGCAAAGGAGGGAGAGGGGGATGTGATTGAGATGTTCGAGTACTTCAAGGGTACAAACAAGGTTAGAGGGGAAACTATCTTTCAGTTCAAAAAGAATGCCAGGACCAGAGGACATGACATGCGACTAGAGGGAGGCCAATTAAGAAGAAAGGTGCAGAAGTTGTTTTTCATTGAGAGGGTGGTGGATGCATGGAATAGCCTGGCCCAGGAGGTAGTTGCTGCATGTACAGTGGCAGGATTTAAACATGCATGGGCCAGGAATAAAGGAACACTAGTGATGGGAATGTAAAGCTTCAGCCAATGACCATGTACAGTCATGGGCTGCTTTTACAAGCAATAAAATGAGCAGACTGGATGAGCCTTGTGGTCCTTATCGGCTGACAATTTCTATGTATCTATGTATGTTAATATTGTTGTGCAGCAGTTTCTAAACCATGCAGACATTAAGGAAACAGTGACTGTCACCCGTTGCATCTGTGTACACTTGCCCGTTCTTCAAAGGTCCATGACCATCTGCATGAGCTATAATGCAATAACCATCTGCCTCAGCACCATATGAAGCTTGATGCTGTGACCAAGTAGAACTCCAAGCTGTACATGCTTGACTGGTTGTATGAACAGTATAGGGCTGTGTCAGATTACCTGCTGAAGTTTTATGTGATAACGGTGATCGCCGATGGGTGATCGCCATTAGGGCGAAGTCACATCACTGAAAGTTTTTTTTGGTGATGGACTCCCCAGCAAACAGCAACATGGTGCTGGGGACTTGGAGTTTTATTCCTTATGCCAGGGGATGTGCCCTCAGCACCCCCTACTTAAGATTCTCAACTCGGGGTTGCATGTTGGAGGGTGCAACTTGGAGTAAAAAGAAAATTTGGGCCGGGCACAACGAAGCACCCACACCAGACCAGACAGCAACATACCAGCTGCAGCCATGAACCCAACCCTGATGCCACGACACAGTTTGGCAGCTCACTGCACACCAACCCTACAGCTCCTCTGTCCTCTCCCAACCCATGCTTGGCATCTTCCCATGCACGTAGACATATAGCAACATCTGGTCACTATTTTGCCCACCCCACCATCCAGTCACCCAGTTTCCTAACGCCCCATCCACAGGTGCCACGATTGAGTCACCCTTTGGCAGGTGCCCAATCATGGTCACATCATCACAGGATACCACCTGCTGGTGCACACCACCTGTGACAGTGCTGGAGTGTCCATCACTCTAACAACAGAGCAGTGGCACAAATGGATGGGCTAATATGCATTCTCTAGCAATTCAAGCATGCTACACAAGCAGTGAGTGGGGAAACTACTTGTATAAGTCAATCCATACCCCTCATACATGTGCTGAGGCAGGCACTGGTTAATGTACGACACCAGATGGAGGCAAGTGGGGATGATAGCAGTTGTGATCTAATGGATCACATGCTCCATGTGCTGGACATGATAACCTATATCTGACATTGTACAGTCAGATGAATTTGCGAGTCTCTACCATGCTTGATCCATGCTATAAATGTGGCCTGCCTTCTAAAATCGAAGGAGGTCATCAGCGAGTGCAAAGCTGAGAGAGAACCTCATTAGATGAGTATATGCTGCACAGATCAAAAGGCATGCACTGCAGAAAAATCTGGATTGTTACTACCGTCAGTGGCTCACGAGGCAGCCCAATCTGAGAAAAGCGGACAAGGTACAGCAGAAAATGGTAAGCAATCCCAATTGGGATGTTCTCTATCAGGTGGAAGAAGAAGATATGGAAGAAAAGGAGGAGGAACATTATCAGTTTCATTTCCATATATTGATTTGTACATATTCTTATATTACCAGATCTAGATATGACAGGGAGGAAAAACAGAGAAAGCAAGAAAACAGAGACAGAGAGGCAAAGTTGACTTGGGGCTGTTGGGGTAGTCAAGTCAAGAGTCTCACAATCACTGCATATATAACGTCTCTATACTCTCTTACTTTCTCTCATACATCTCTAGATCTCCGACAACTATAAGAGATCATGTGCAAAATCAATATATATGGAAATGAAACTGATAACGAAATCACTTTTTGCTTGAGTGTTGTTGTTGAAATGTATATTAATTGTAGAAACTAGAGGTTACTTGGGTGCAAATGCCTGAGCCTTTGCAGTTGCTGTGGGGACCTCAGGAAGCTCTCAATGTTCTAGCAACTCCTGAAATTTACAAAGAACAGGATGCTTGCAAAGGATGAGGGTTGAAAAAGACTTATAAAAACAGCTAAGCTGAGCTGCATGGGAGATTTTTTATACAAGAAAGATTTTATTTTTGCTTCTGTACATAGTTATTCTGAACAGGGTTATTTTATTTTATGTTACTGCTACAATAAATAAAGTTTTAATGATTTTTGCAACTGCTCCTGGGTTTTCCCTATGCTTCCTGACCTGTGCCTCTATGACAGATGGTGTCAGAGTGGGATTCAAACCCACGCCTCCAACAAAAGGAACAGGGTTCTATTCTACCCTGTCACACCACCCAATATAAAACAGCAGTCAATTTACCATAATCATAAACATTTTGCTTGATTACAGTTATAATGTTTCACTGCCAAAATATCAAGATACACATTTTACTTTTCATTTGGACTAACCCCATCTTAAAGCAGAATATGTGGTCTTGAGATGTCTTTAAAAGTGCCCATGCTGCCACATGCCATACCCGGCCCTCCCCTCCTCAGTGCCACCTGGCACACCCATGCACTCCATGCAAAAAATAAATATTTTCTGCCGCTTACTACCCATGACATGTTGAAGAACCCAAGCAGAGTATGAATGTAACACGCTTATTCAACTGCTAACACAAGTTGACATGATTTTGCAAAACGGTGAATGGTGACCATCTTTGATGATGTGAGTCATTAATTACAAAGTAATCATAAAAAAAGGCTTAACAAAATCAGTTCCCAAAAGATTAATTATAAGTATTACCATAGTACTTGTACAGAAACTGTGATGATCCCACAGAGGGAGGTGTTTTGCCTACAGTTTGGCTTGTAAATTTTCCTAACTACTCCAGCACTGCCACTCAAATGATTAGACAGACCATTAGACCACTCCACCTAATTACTAAACACCATCTCCGCAACCATTTCCACATATTCTTCCTCCTGGATGTGCTGTTTACTCATTAATGAAACCAGTGGCCTACCTCACAGTTCAAGCAATCCACTCTGTCTTCCACATACCAGCTCCTTCAGGGCCTGGATGTAGTCATCATCAGACAAACATGGGATGAAAAGTCACCAGTGGAAAATGACCTAAGCAAGAACAATGACAGGAAACATGACAAATAATCATCCATCTGCATACCTGGTGTTAGCAAGCAAATTAGAAGCAGAGAAGAAAAATATATGCTTACCATACCCCGTGAATGTAATTAAACTGCAATTTCCCCAGAAGAGGAACATGCGGGCGGTGCACATGAAGCACAGCAGCAGGCATCCTGATTTCACATTCTCGTTCCCCTAGCAGTACTGTGTACCTGGAAATAAGATAAAAAGAAGAACACATTTTGAGGATTGTTAAGGTTCACCCCCTCACCCCTGGACTTGTACCACCTGTTCTGCACTAGAATCAACAACATTCAGCCTGAAATCCTTTGTAAACTGTGGCTGAAATAGCATTTGTTTGGTCCGGTGGTAGCATGGGACCATATAACATCATGACTGAGCAGATTTCTGCCACAGTCTTATGTAACATTTTTCATGTAACATTTCTGGGCATGTACAACCTGTTCTGCACTAGCAGCAACAAGATTCAGCCTGAAATCATATGTAAACAGTGGCCCAAACAGCATTTCTTGATCTGGGTGGTGGCAGGGCACCATCTAACATCAGGACTGAGAGCAGATTTCTGTCTAAATTTTATGTAACATTTTTCATGTGACATTTCTGGACATGTATGGCCTGTTCTGCACTAGAAGCAACAAGATTCAGCCTTTAGTCCTTTGTAAGCAGTGGACAAACAGCATGTTATTGTCTGGGTGGTGGCAGGGCGCCATATAACATCTTGACTGAGAGTGATTTCTGTCTCAGTTTTATGTAACATTTTTATGTAACATTTCTGGACTTACATGACCTGTTCTGCACCAGCATCAACAAGATTCAGCCTGAAATCCTTTGTAAACAGTAGCCCAAACAGCATTGTTTTGGTCCAGGTGGTTGTAGAGCACCATATGACATCATGACTTAGAGCAGATTTCTGTCTAAATTTTATGTAACATTTTCATGTAACATTTCTGGACATGTACAACATGTTCTGCACTAGCAACAACAAGATTCAGCCTGAAATCCTTTGTAAACAGTGGACAAACAGCATGTTATTGTCCAAGTGGTGGCAGAGCACCATATAACATCATGACTGAGAGCAGATTTCTGTCCAGATTTTATGTAACATTTTCATATAACATTTCTGGACTTGTATAGCCTCTTCTTCACTTGCAGCAACAAGATCAGCCTGAAATTATTTGTAAACAGTGGCCAAACAACATGTTTTGGTCTAGGAGGTGGGGGGCACCTTATAACATCATGACTGAGACCAGATTTCTGTCTCAGTTTTATATTTACATTTTCATGTAACATTTCTGGACCTGTACAGCCTGTTCTGCACTAGCAGCAACAAGATTCAGCCTGAAATAATTTGTAAAAGGTGAACAAAACACCATCTTATTTGTCCTGGTGATGGTGGCGCACTATACAACATCATGACTGAGAGCAGATTCATGTCTCAGTTTCAACCTATTTTTTTCCTGTCATATTACTTGTCTTAGCATGCCTGCTCTGTACAGTATGGCGTCAAGAGACTGTGTTAAACTGCAGCCCAAGTGCACATTTTTGACCAGGTGGTGGTGGTGGTGGGGTACTATAAAATATCATCATGACTGGAGGGGAGGGACACAAAGTTAACATTTGTGGGTGGCAAGGCCAGGTGACATGTGTTGTTGTTAAGCACAAAAAACATATTTATGTTTAACTTCACAATAAAAGTGCTTATGTTTCTATGACTGTTGTGTACATATTTGGTCTGATGCTTCACACAGCCAAAACAACTGCCACAAGCCCATACTACATCACATAGCTTTGGGAAAAAAAGCTTTGTTCATAGGAACAAATTACAATTCTTGACATTTGTGGATAGTAGAAAGAAACATATAAAGAAGGAGTAACATAAAACAAGAAGAAAGGTACAGAGTTTATGGGCATAGTACTGCAATGTGGGAACATGCAGAGTCAGAACAAGGGTATTCATATGAGAGGAAAGGGAGACAGCATAAACATTACCTAACAAATTAAACACAAAACCAATGGACAAGAAAAGAAACAAGAGGATACAGAAGAGGAAAGGACAGAAAATATATAAATATTTATTTTTGCTGTTTAATTTTATTTGGTTTTCTAATTTTATGGTACAGATGAGGAAGAGTGAGTCAAGAGTAACAAAGGGAAGAAAAAAAAAAATTAGATGCTGCACTCTTGCTGTCAAAGCTGACATGGTGCGGACCTTGGACCATGGGCCATTATACACTTCCACCAGTGCCACCACCCCCCACAACACAGTTTCTCCAGGAGGTCCAACAATTTCTTTTGGTCCTCCATTATTTTGGAGGTCACCCTGACCTTCTGGTGAAACTGGTCCATCTTCTGCTGGACACCTTGCACCTCAGTGTACACCACCGCCACCTCTTGGCACACAGCCTCCAGGTCTTCCATGCTGACCTGATTGAGGGGGCTACTGTAGGCTGTGCTGAAGAATCAGCAGCACAGCAGTGCCAGTGGGTGTGGGGCATCACTGGGGCTGGATGTTCCTGCTGACTCTGAGTCCTGCTGCTGTTGTGTCCTCCTGCTGGACCCACGGCACACCCTAGGCTGCTGACTGCCTTCCTCCTGCTCTTGCCACCTTCCCTTGCTCATCACTACCTCCTGCTGATGCAGGCTCTTGCTGTTTGTGAGCCACTCTGCAGTTTGGTGGTGCTGCAGGTGGCTCCTTTGTCCATCGGTCCCAAAGTGGGACCCTTGTTTTCAACACCTAACATTGGTACCACAAAGGTTGCAGATGTCACCTCCAGCCTTTATGTTAAAAAATAACCACACTGCTGAGAATCTGTGGTGGGGAGCACCAGCTGATGTCCCGGTGGGGGCCTCAACAACATCCTGCTGCCCTTGCTGGGGGGGGCAGGAGGCATATGCTCCTGCTGCTTGGGAGGGGCAATGTGCTCCTGCTGCTACTGAGGGACAGGAGGCACATGCTGCTGCTGGGGCAGAAAGGTGCTCCTGTTGCTGGGGGGGGCAACAGGCTCCTGCTGTTGGGGGTGGAGGCACAGGCTCTTGCTAGTGGGGCCTGTCTTATGGACAGAAATGCCCACCTGTTAAGGCAAACAGTAGATCCTCCACTTCCTGCTGCTCCTGCCTTCTGCCTAGTTCCTCTTGTCCTATCTTTCCTCCATCCATGTTTTAAAAAAGTTTTCTTAATAGAAAACTAAAATGAAAAAGAAGAGTGACACACACACACACACACACACACACACACTGGAAAAATATAACACAACAGAAAATGCCTTGCAACAGAAAGATTATCTTTTTAAAATAAAGAAACTGGGGAAGAACAACAAAAGCAACCACACAAACTACTACAAATTTAAAGGTTTTCTCTGCAGTCTCACTCACTCCACTACTCTGCCTGCAAGCCCTAGGAAAAGGAAGCAGATTCAGTGACTTTCTGCCTAAGTACAGTCACCCACGTGACTTGCAGTCTGCTGCAGAGAGTGTCATGTGACAAGTCTTTTTTTCCCTAATTTCACCTGATACTACCACAAGGCAACATTTACCTCCAAAAGCAACATTTACTGATGAAATTGATGGCAAAATTTTGCCATAAGGGCTTAATTTTGCAAAATGTTATGTGGCGCGAAATTCCCACACAGAAGATAAGAGGTTGTGGACAGTACAGTGTTCAGTGCTGACTGGAGAGGAGGGCTAGTTAGTTGCAGGGACTGTAGAATGGGTGTCCTCTTGAAGAGATGTATGAAGGCAAGAAAACTTTGCTTCAGCTGAACATTGTGAAGTTTCAGTTTCACAAAGCCCTTTATGTGGTTCTTACGCCTAGTGAAGTGCCAAACTTCTCCTAGCAAAACCATGTAAAATTGCACTTTGCATAGTTTCCAGCTCGGAGAAGTGACACTTACGCTCACAAAGAAGTATTCAAAATCTTTCCTTTAAAGTCAAACCCTCTGTTTTAATGAAAGCTAGCCACCCACTTACTCAGTTTATTGACATCCACCCCTCCCACAACCCAGGCCTTATAAATTTATTTATTCTACCCCACCACCCTATTATGAGAAAAAAACCCTCCCAGTGAAGTTTGCCACCCCCATGCAGTTGATCAGCTGTTTTATGTTAGAATTAATTATTGTATTGTAACTCAACTCCCAATTTGGAGGCCAAAACCAGTTCCCCTAGCTTGGCCTCATCCAACTTCAACACAGTATTTAAGTGTATTCCCCTCTTGCAAACCTGCCCCTGGCCCCCACTATCCTCATACCCAGTCAGCCCCAAAAATCACATTTGTTTTAGCTGTAAAAAGAAATATGTACTGTGTTGTACAGATATGTTCTCTGTTCTATGGTATCAGAATAAATGTATAAATAAATGGATGGCATCTTTGTCTATAGTGAAACCTGATTGACTGTAGTCGGCTGGAAAGACATCCTCTCTGTTCAGTGATAAGTGTAGAAGTTAGAGTAAGTAGTAGGCTGTCAGTAGAGTTAGAGTAATGAGCTGTGAATGAGCTTGGTACATCCAGCAGACCTCACTTTCATTCCCACAACCCCTACTTGCATACTGTGTGGCTCAAGTCTCTAAACCTCCCAGTGCTCCCGGGTTGCTCCTGAAAACAGGCACTTATGGCTAATGGGCCTTTCCGGTTTAGCAAAGAATAAAAAATTATGAATGAATTAGTACAGTAAATAAATGATGTCTTTCCTATAGTAAACCTAATTGGTCAAGGCCACAGTCAGTCAGATTTTACTATAGGCAAGACATCATTCATTCTTTCATTCATTCATTCCTTCATTCCTTCATTCATTCATCCCAAAACTTTCCACAGAACAGAGCATGTCTGCAACACTGTACAGTTTTCTTTTTACAGGTAAAGTATTGTGCCTGGGGGAACCAGACAGTGGGTGGGAGGGGAATACACTTAAAGACTAGGTTGAATTGGGTAGGAAAATGTGTGTGTGTGTGTGTGTGTGTTTGGTTTTGGACTGCAGGTTGGGGAATGGTTACAATATGATAACTAATAACAACATGAAATAGATGACTGATAGGGCAGCAGTTAACTTTGCTGATAGAAATATCGACACATAGAGTTTGATGGCAGACAAGCCCACCTGATCTGCCCATTTCCATACCTACTGTAACACCATGGGTCCTACTTGATCTCCAGCTTTACCCTCCTCTTCCTAACCACTGAGGTTCCCTTATGCCTATCCTAGCATTATTGGAATCCTGTTACAGTTTTGCTCCCTCCACTGGAAGGCTGTACCAGGCATCCAGCACTCTTTCTTAAGAAGTACTTCCTCGGTTTCTCCTGAGTCTACCCGATCCAGCTACAAAGCATGACCCTTGTTTATGAACATCTGTTTTTTGAAAATGCTTCCCACTTGTACCTTATATCTCGTGAGGTACTGGAAAGTCTCTGTCACATCCCACACCCTCCTTTCCTCCATGGTGTACATATAAAGGTCCTTTACCGTCTTCTCATAGCGTTTTTGATGCAGACCATGCACCATTTTAGTTGTCCTCCTCTGGACCACCTCTACTGTGTCTCTGTTGTCTCTATGATGCTGGTTCGACAACAGTTTCATTGAACGGCATCACAGTAAAGGAATTTATGTTGCCCACAAGTTGCGGTTGACATAAATCCCAAAGGTATCCCGTTACCTTTTTTGTATCAAGGGGCTTCACCCCCCAACCCTCCATATGAGGGGCTTTGCCCTCTGCACCCCCTGTTCTAAATATCATCAACTCTGAATCGGAGTTGATTTGGGGAGGGGATGCAGGACCAGGAGACAGTGTGCCTGGTTCTCTGGCACACCATTACAGTGAACTGTTGATGTTGTTGGCATTGACCTAGTTCATTGTAATGGTGTCACTGTCGGGGAGGGGTACCATCCCTATCTTTCCAAAGATGTGGTCTCCAGAATTGGACACAGTTCTCTAGGTGAGGTCTCACCAATGATTCATACAGGGGTATCACCACATGCATCTATCAGTTGATGATACTCCTCCCTATGCACTCTAGCACTCCGCTAACTCATCCTACTGCTGTCACATTGTTTGGTCACTTTTAGGTCATCAGATATGATAACCCCCAGGTCTCTTCCTTGTTTGGTTGTTCTCAGTACCACTCCCTCCACCTTGTACTCCACCCCTGGGTTTCTGTGCTCCAAGTGCATGATTTTACATTGCTTCACGTTGAAACATAGTTCTCACTCATGACCATTCCTCAAGCTTTCTCAGATCTCTATTCATTTTTCCACCTCCCTGCAGAGTGTCTACCCTATTGCAGATTTTTGTGTCATCTGCAAAAAAGCATACCTTCCATGCTAGCCTCTCTGCAATGTCGGGACTGTATGTCTTGTAGCAAAGTCAGCTGCTTATCGAAACTTCATGAAGTACAAAGTTCCCAACTTCCCACCTGCTTTAGCAGTAAAACTTATAACATCTTACTTATGTGCAGATATCTGAGGTATGGTCAATGGTGTCTCTGCAGAAGACTCACAGAACTCCATCAAAATATAAAAACATGGACAATATTGGCAGGAAAAGACCACTGGTCCATATAGTCTGCCCTGTGTTACTTTATCCTACCCAGTGATTCGTTGTCTAGATGTGGTGTTGCTGTCTTCTACCAAAATACTCTGTCCCAGTCATTTCAAGCAAGATCTTGAAACCCTCAGGAGGCCCACTCAGTTCCCCAGAGAGGATAGTCTGGAGCATATGGATGCTGGCACTGTTTTAGGCAACCTGGGACCAGGTCATGAGAACTTCTACCTTGAAGGAGACATACCACCTTACAGGCAGCCAGTACAATGCTCACAAGAAAAAGAGACTAGCTAGGAGCAAGATATATCAACAATCAATCGAGCTGCAGCATTCTGCACCAGTTGGAAATCTATGTGTCAGACCTTCAGTTAGCCTGAGGTGCTGAGCATTACAATAATCCATTCTGGGTGTCATGAAGGCATGCACCAAGGCAATTATTTAGCACATTGACTACATTCCCCCAAGGGGCAAATGATAGCTATAGCTGAATATTATTGGCATAACAATGAAACGGCAGACTATACCTATGAATTACCTTACCCAGTGTCTTCATATGTACTGAAAACAACATGGTCAACAAGATCAAACACTGAGGGACCCCACTGGTCAGGCAGCAGGGCATGAAAGAAAACTGACCCACACAACCTGCTATACCCTACTGAAAGGAAAGACTGAGAAGCGGCTCTAGTGAAAGAGTACAGCAGGAGCTGTATGTAGTGCAATGCAGACACACTGCATCCCAAAGTGCTCTACAAGCAATGCTAGACTGGTAGTGAAGGGACTGAATGCTAGTGGCAGCCAAAGTGCAGCAACACCCACTCACAGGCAGTAGATCAAAAGCATGGTGAGCAGGTCATTTTTTTAAATCGGCTTGGGAGTGTGTGCTAAAATAAAGTCAACTCGAGATGCATTCTCAATGCTGGAAGTGGCAAAACAAGAACATTATGTGCCACAAAAATTACTGGGCAATTGAAAGTGCAGTGAAAATCACCATGCAGTGGTTCATGCTCACCTAGAAGAAATAAGATAGTGCCCCAGCAGGTAACCCTGAGCTTGGGCCCATCACCCAGGCCTGGAGAGGTATGAGCATGATGTAGGAGAAAAGGTAAACTTGCAGCTGGTTGTAGTGAAGGGACGTCCCGAGTCAGGAGACAGAATTAGTCAGGTATACTGTACTGCAATGTGGTGAGCTGCCAGGCAAGCGAGAGTTGCAGGGAGTCCTAAGATAAGGGTAAGGGATGTCGCAGCGGAAGAACGAATGTAGACGCTGCAGAGATCATGAGGTCCTAGCAAAAGTAGGGTGCACGATGAGGGCTAGTGATGAGGTCATGGAGGAGATATCCAGTGAGGAGACGGAGTGCAGGAAAGGTGGAATCGGAGGTGCAGATCCAGAAGTGCGCCTTACCTAGGTAGCAGTGAGAAAGTGTGGAAGAACAGCGTGGTGCAAGGCAGCATCGAACCGCTCAGATGGGAAAGGCAGCAGTGTCTACGGAGACAGAAAAAGCATCTGACAAACCACGGAAGACAGTCACTGAAATGAAAGGCAGAGAAGGAGGACAGAATTGAGTGCGATGCAGCGCAGTGGCAAAGAAAGATGCCAGGGAGGGAGGAAATGAGCAGAAGCCACAAGGATCAGGGAAGAGTGAAAGCAAACAGAATGCAGAACAGGAAAAGACAGGAGAGCAAGGCAAAGGACTAGCAGGAAGAGGACAGACTACAAGGCCTCCGGCTGCAATGAAAATGAATCCTTGCAGAGTCCAGGATCAGTGATGTTTTGAGGTCGATGGAGGAGTGACATTTTTGCTCCGCCCATTGAACCTCTGGCTTAAAGCCCTCCCAATACAAGCTCAGAACACTGTAAAAACCATAGTGTTTATTTATACAAAGTTTATTTTGGATTTAGTATTTTAGAATATTAAGAGTTTCTGCTTTAAAGTCTGAATTTACAGCACATTCTTTGTGTGGGCAGCACCTTTTCCATGAGGGACGGGTGAGGGACAGAGCAATTTTAAGGGCCAAAATGAGGGATTTCCCTCGTAATGAGGGACGCTTGAGAGGTATGCTTGCATGTGTTTTGGGGAAAGGGGTGGATGGCTTAAGCAACTGACAACTACTCACAGATAGAAGACTGCATCTACACTTATTTCAGCTACAGGTCAATATAGCTTTTCAGTTGACATGATGCAGATAATCTTCCACACTGTTCCAGTCTTGGCTGGCTCTGCTTGATACAAGGTGTGACAGGAGGGGGACTGAGCAAAGTGGAGGGTGATGTTGCGTGCGGCCACATGGTTCGAATCTGACTGGAGCCAAGAAGGATTTAAGCAACTCACTGGGTAATAAGTAGGAGTAAATGCTCAAAAAGACCACTTCTAACTATACTGCAATTGTGTGTACTGGATATGAACACTGCAGACCAGAACAAACATTTAATATCAGCTTGCCTTTACCTGTTCATCCCTTCAGTTGAAGTGGATTTCTAAAACCTATGTCAATAAGGAATGCCTGTATCAGCAATGGGGGGCACACAAGAACTGACTAGCCTCAAGAACACTGTAAATAATTAAACTAGACCAAACTGACTTCCAGTGATGTCACCAACGGTGCTGGAGGCTTGAGCTTGCTCTCCTGTCCCAGTGGTGTTCAAATCTAAATAAATCCAATCCATCAGCTGCATTAGAGACTACCAATCTATAGTATAATCAGTGATGAGCCAATAAGAAAACTTAAGGGGTTGTGGAGACCAAAAATCAAGCAAATGGGCTAATAATCGCCAAGATCTTAGTGTCAGCCCTTTACCCACACAGCTGACAGACTGCTCAATTTCACATGCAGTGAAGTGAAATTCCACCTGTGAAGTAGACGCAAAGTAGACCACTGTGCATTATTTTCAGGCTACGCAAAGTACCCATTAAAAACCACAAGTTCGCCACTTCGCCTTGTAATAATGCTGATAATGACTTTGCATTGCTCACGCCACCTTACTTCGCTTTAAAGGCAGAGTGAGAAATTACAGGCAGTCAACACACATCACATGGCTTACACAGTCTAGGTCACCCACGGCCCTAGTTGTGCAGCAGCAGACACTGGTTCCAACAACACCCCCCTGCCTAGGCCTGGGCCTCCCTGCACCTCATTAATGTGGGAGTTCTTTACTACACTGCCTGGGGACATCAGTGAAGTGAAATGCAATCTGTGTGTTGTGGAGGTGTGCTGTGACCCCAAAGGAACTCACCTTGGCACAGGTGATCAGCATACCCACCTGTACAACCACCACCATGTACAGTGGCAAACCAAGGTTGCAGAACAGGGCAGTAATGCACCTGCTGGCACTGCTGGGGAAGAGGGGGCACGGTGTCCACTCATGCATGGTGGTGGAAGTGGGAGGGCCTTGGATCAACTGGCTGCTCCAGCACCACAGCCTGGCTGCAGCAGGTGATGGTGGCACCCTGTCCAACTACCTGCCACGCAGGCTGATTTGGGCCTGATGTGGAGTGAGTTGGAGGCTGTTAACCACTGTCTTGACAACATTGAGCAGCAGCTGGAGTGAATTGAGGGGCACCAGCTACAAATTATAGGGATGCTTCAACTGCTGCTGTCCCATCAGAATGTTGATCATTAGTTTTACTTTGTCCTTGCACCCACCACCCTCTGTGTAAAAAAATAGTTCCTGACGTTGCCCCTGATCCGTCCCCCCTCTATCTTCAAATGTTGGGCCCTTCTTTGTGCACATCTCTTTTTCTGGATGAATCTACCTTCTTGTACATTGTTGATTCCCTTTTGCTACTTGATAGTTTCAATCATGCCCCCCTTTCCTTGCGTTTATATATAATGTCCTTTAGAGTCTCTTCATCTGGCTTTATTCTGGCGTATACCCTTCAACATTTTAGTTGTCCTCCTTTGTACAGCCTCCATCTTGTGTATATCCTTGCAGAGACATGCTCTCATCACTGCATGCTTTACTTAAGATGAGGTCTTACCAAATATATGTACATAGGGATAAGAGCATCCATTTTTGGACTTCATTTTAATGTGATGGCTCCCAATGCATCCCAGTATACTCCCAGCCCTCCTTACTGCCTTCTTGCATTTCTTGCATAACTTTGCGTCATCTGACACAGGTCACTGTCCATTTTTGTTGTTGTCAGTCCCCCCCCCCCATTGTGCACTTTTATTTGTATAATATTAAGTGTGTGTTCTGTCTTTCTTTCGCATAACCTTGTTTACCTCCCAAAAATAGTAAGAACCACTCCCAAAAACAGCTGAAATGAAATAAAGTACAAATGTTGTGGCCTTGCCTTCATTATTTTCCTTCTTAACAAAACCAGAAAGCCGGCACTCCAGACGAATAAATGCCAAGACAAAATGTTCACTGCTAGGACAAATTTATTGATGGCAAAAGAAACTACACAAATGACCCTGTGTTTTGCAGTTAGGCCTTCATTAGAGGCCTCTAAAATGGTTAACTTGTCAGAAGTGGAACTTGGGGAAGCAATACTTATGCCAGCAGCAACTGCACTAACACCACTAATGGGGACAACATCATCTCCTCCAACTATCAGTGAAGTAACACAATGCTCTGTAAAAACATTGATGGAGAAATCCTTTACAGACATCAGCTATGCACATCCATGCGATTACCACGCCCACGGCCAATCTTGCCACTGGCAGCAGTGCCATGGCTAGAAACTGCTTTGCTTGCACTTTGCAGGCATTTTTGGGATCTCCAAGAAAATTCTAAACAAATTTAGATCTATGAACTTTCAGTCTGGGCCGATGGATGGGAAGCCAAACACAACTGTGGCTTGCAAATGGAGGCTGGGCACTAAACAGATGCAAATGCTCAGACTGATTAAGATTGTGCTGTGCACTCAAAATATGCAGATACAGAGGCATGACAACACCTTAACCAATTGGGGCTGTGCACTGCAGTAACAGGTTACTACCAAGATACCACAAAGAAGTACAAAATAATGCAGACAGACAGATAGCAGATTCACAGTGCTGCAATTATTGTGTCTGATTTGATGGCAATTCGTCGCACACACGCACACTACAGGTAATGCGCAGCAAATTGAAAACTTCAGTAATATAACCAAATCTTTAAACAAACTGAAATTATGCACTGCACCACAACAATCAGCAAAAAGTCAAAATTACTTGAAAATGTTACTGTGTGTACATGAACACAGTTATACAAGAAAAATATAACCAAAACAGAAAGACTGCCTTTCTCCCAGTTAATCTGCCTACACCACAGATATGCCCCCTTCAAGTGTCTGTCAGTACACAGACTGAATGTTCTAAATTAACTTTCAAAATCCACACACAAACAGTAAACATCCGATGATATCAGCATAGGAAGGTTTCCACAATTGATGTACTAAATTTTGAGCAAAAAATTGGCTCAAAAAGGCTTTTGAATGGTTTTAGAGGGTTTGAATCACAGAGCTCTGAGAGCAAACTGTCTCCAGCTACCACTACACACACACTACACAGAACTGAGGCTGTGCAGAACAATCTAGAGCCCATGTGACCTGCAATCCGATGAATCATCAGTAAAATTCGCCTTGGAGCTCACCACTACAGAAGTGATGTGAAGTACATTGATTTAAAATGTACTCACATTAAAATTGATGTAGAAGTGATTGTGGAAAGGCAGAGTAACATGAAGTCATTGTTTCAATGGACTTCGTGATCCTAATTATAAGGCGGAGTATTCCACTTCACGTTGCGGATTACTTCATGGATTTTACCTTAATATGCGAACTGATTCATGTAGCAGATTTTGGCCACTTCACCCATGTCTATGCTCGATGGGATCTGCTGGGGCAGATGATAGTGTGTCCCTTAGCAACTCAATTGAGAAACGAGAAACAATGGCCAATATTATGAAAATGGTCCAGCACATTGACACAAATGTGACAGACATTAAAGAAAGAAATTAAATCGCTGGAACATCGTATCTCAGAGATTGAAGTTGACCTTAACACGATTTGAGAGGACACACAATGTCTGGGCCAAAAGGTCCTTTACCTTGTGCAAAGAGAGAGAGAACTGACATCAAAGCTGAAGATGCACAAGCAAAAAGTTGACGGAAGATGATAAGACTTTTTGGATTTCCAAATGATTGTGAGAAGCACAACATAGAGGGATTTATACAAAATTGTCTTAAACCGGAGCTGACTATCCCAGAGGAGATGCCCATAGATATTGAGCAAGAACACCTTGTCCTAGGTGCCAAGCCAAAAGCAGAAGCACCACAGCACTCCATCCTGGTGAAATTTACAAGATACCCAATCAAAGAAATGGTCCAATGCAGGCTTGGGTTAAGAGTATGGAACAGGCGGTAATGCAATTAGTGTGGGAACCTGTCAATAAAGGGAATTCAGCAGGGAAAAAATCCCATGGTGGAAAGTCATACTGTCTCCATAAAGATTTGTTCCAGCTTTGCAAGATGGTGAAAGAAAAGCAGCAGAAATAGAACTCTGGTATGACAAGTATTTTATTTCAATTTCAGGGTTAAAAGAATTAACTTGATGCTTGTGGCTCCCATACTCTCTTTGTAATTGCCCTGCCTCCCTCTTTGCCTCCCAGTTCACCAGGGCCTAATTGTTTTTGACAGCTGAAAGAATATTTGAAATATATTAAGTCAATTGACACAGCGATAATGTTACCCTCTTCCCACTGCTGCCATCTCATAGCCTGTCAGCTCCTACAAGTGTTAGACAAATCACAGAAGAAAAGTAATGAACTGAACTGAAACTTACATGTGAAACTGACATGCCTGAATTCATTCCCCTCGCCCATCCTTAAAGCCTCATAGGTGATAGGATTCTGTATGCTTTAGGAGGCCCAACCAGACACTGAAATTGACTAAGTGAGCTGTTATCACTGAGATGGCTTTCAAACAGTGCTTTTGCAACAGGGAAAAGAGGTGTCCAGATTAAACTCTTTCTGCTGGAAAAACTCCCTTCTCTTTTGACCCAGAACATTTTACAGTCCCAATAGTAGCCACATTGGCGAAGGAGGGGAGAACTGTTGAGCTTCCAGGCAGCAATAAATGGGCCACCTGGAATACTGATAGAACAATCAAGCAACGAACTCTGAAGGGTCAGAGGACGAATTGGCTTTAGAATGTTATGGTATAACCATGCTTTTGGCTGAATTAAATTGTTCTCAAGGCTGCAAAACTGACCAATGCAATGATGACAAGAGAGTGATTGTCCAGTAGGACTGCTTACAGTTCGAAATTTAGGTACAGTCAAATACACATCCAGTAAGATGCATCAGCCCTCAGTATGTCATAGCCAGTAACAAGGTTCAAACAAGTGGGCAGGACTAGGAAGAGAGGTGAATGATACAACTTGCAGGCTAAAACAGAAAAAGTAAGAGACACCTGTGAGCAGCAGCAACTGTAGTTTTGAAATCTGGATGATTTGATATGAAGGCTACAGTATAAGCCTCATAGATGAAGAAACATTCTATGATAAATTCATTCAGTATCAGGCAATTTTATGTGCTGCTTGCTAGCTTTTTCATTATGATATGAAGTTTTTTAACTCACCTATGGTCTGTACAGTAGAGTGAAGGTAAACCAAACTACTTGCCATCATAGTGCTCAGTGGATTCACAAGGCCTGCACTGAATACTAATAGAAGCAAACATGATGCATAGGTATGGGGATTCAGTTGCATGGAATTGCTGGAGAAGGAAACAGCAGAAATGGGAGAGAAGATTGAGAAATGGAAGAGGGACTTGACTGGTGACAGGGCACAGTTTAAGTTCGAGCCACTGTCACAGAGGAGGGGATGGGGATGTAGAGAAAATAAGATGGTATTGGGGAAAACACTAACAAAACAAAACATTTAGAAGTCCCGGTTGATGGGGGAGTGGGGGTGGATATGGGGGAGAGATACTGGCATCTAATTAGTTTAAACTGATGGGAACAATAATAGATAAAAAGAAATGTGTTGTAACACCAGCAGCTAAGCAAGGGAGGGAAAGTGTATTTTTTTCCCCACCTGCAAACTTTATCATCTTCCTTGGGGTGCACACCTCATCCAATGGCAAGTTTTGCAGATCAGTTGGCTAATTGGTGTAGCTGGCACTGTAGTTGAGTGCCTTAACTCTAGGGTGGAGAGAGACTCCCTCCGAGCTCAAGGGTCTGTGGAGTGACTGATTGTTGAGAGAGATAGTTCATTTTTCAAAATCTTCTTTTCTTACAGGGCTCATTTCACATCTTTTTAGACTGTTGCTTTTTGACTTGTTTACAAAAGGATTCCTCCACTAGAAAGGTTTCATTATTCATTACAAATGCTAATTATTATGGTTATATATTGTTGAAAATTCAATGTTTGTTGAGTTACAATGTTCATACATGTCATGGTTATGTCTAAATGTTCAGGGTACAGGTACAAAGGCATTCTATCAAGATTGTATTCAGGTAACTGTGCTTACAGCTGAACAGATACGTTCAGGGGTTGGGGGAGTTCGACTCGGTTAGGAAACCCTTAGTTGAAGTAGATAATACATACTTGCAAGGGAGCTCAAACATTGTGGGGCCTCTTAAACTAGTATCCTTCAATCTGAAGGGAATAAATTCAGTAGTGAAAAGATTTAACATTATACGGGATCTTGACAGGGTTACCTGTGATTTACTGTAGGATTACTCCAAAAAACACATTTATCCCAAGTGGATCATGGCAAACTACGTAGAAGTTTGTATGGGAGGATGATCGGCTTCCACCAAAACAGACAAGAAAATAGAGTTGCTATTCTAGTGCAAAAAGGGCCTTGCTTTTGAGAAACCATACTCATTTACAAACACTGAGGGCAGGTTGGCCATTCTGTCTGGGAAAATAACAGGTAGGCAAATGCAGTAAATGTATTTCGCCGAAACCCACCCACCATAGAATTTTACAGGCAGATTTGTGGCAGGGTAGTTACATTACCAGAAGGGTAGATAATATTAGGCAGAGATTGGAGCTGCATTGAAGACCTAGTTTTAGACAAATCTCAAGGAGAAAGTGTAGGTAATAAGGCGTGGCAAAGCTATACAAAATTCTAAGAGAAGAAGCGGGTTCATAGACACCTGGAGAGAGCAGAACCCTACAGGTAGAAACTATACTTTCTACTCTCATGCCCAAGACAGTTACTCCCATATAGACCATCTATACACCCAAAAAGCATGGGGATTTTACAGTAAAAGAGGTTGAAATTTGCCCAATGTGCCTGTCAGATCATGCCAATATCAGTCTCACCCTATATCTGAGTCCTTCAGACAAGAAGTCCATCTGGAGACTTAATGCTGGACTCCTAAATGATGAGATTTTATGTGAATAAGATTAAATACACTATTAAAAAATATATTCAGGAAAACACTGGGAAAGCCTCTAAACAGAAGTATTTTTTGGGATGGCCTAAAGGGAGTTCTGAGGGTGAAGCAATCTAATATACCAATTATAAAAAAAACTATTGTTAAAAACTTAAAGATAAATGAAATAAAAGCCAAACATAAGAAGCAGTGACAGTCCATATATAAAGAAGAGTTGAAAAAAAAATAATGAGAGATATGGAACAACTCCTCAATGCAAAAACAGAGAGCAATTTAAGCTTTATTTCACAAAAAAATAATACGAAGGGGACAACTGGGTGAGATGACTAATACAAACAGTTTACATAAACAGACAGCTGTTAGGTTCATCCATAAAATCAGAAAAGAATCCGGAGACCATACATTAGAAATACAGCCTAGTAGCGAGATAGCTAATATATTCAATGCCAAACTCTAGAAACAAGTGCATACTATATAGCTGCAGACAAAATTAGGCTCATTTTAGATTAAATCACCCTATCCAGATTGACACTGGAGCAAGCCCAAAACTTGAGAGACCCTTTTCCCAGCCAGAAGTGGAGCAGGTAATTAAAGAACTGAAACATAATAAATCCTCAGGCCCTGATGGTTTCTGGCAGAGTTCTACCAGAAGTTTAAGGCAAAATTGGACCATATTCTGGTCCCGCTCTGTAATGAATGCCAGGCTATAGCTGAAATTCCAGATAGCTGGGGGAGGGTCCTAATCTCTGTGCTGCCTAAGCCAGGCAAATATATTTCCAATTGTGGAGGGTATAGGCCCATCTCATTACTGAATCAATATGTAAAGATTTTAGCCAAAGTCATTGCTAACTGCCTGCAGCAAGTAACAGCACAGTTGGTCCATCCAGATCAATCCGGCTTCATACCAGGTAGACATCTACAAGATAATATAAGATGACTCCTAACCACCATGGTGTCTGTTCACAACAATACCTTGGGGAACCGGGGGTAGTGGTGGCACTGGACACAGAAAAGGCATTTGATTGCCTCAGCTAGGCCTTCCCTGTTGCCACCCTAGACAAATTTAATTTTCGAACATGTTTGGGTCCTCAAAAGCATTATACAGGAATTCTACAGCTCGGGTATGGGTTTCAATCAATTTAGTTTATTGTTTGGCTATAAACCTTACAATCAATAACAAATACCACATTTAAAATGCAACACATGAAAACATTCCATATACAGTAAAACGGTTCTTAAACCTCTTCATAAAATGTGCAATTCCATCAGTCTAAATTCCAAATATGTATTTTTATACAAGTAACAATTCATGACTATAATCACATGTTCCTTTACAGTGTACTAGTGAATACAACATCCATCTAAACCAAAATATTACTAGCAAGCAAGCAAACTTTATTTATATAGCGCCTTTCAAAATCAAGGTACTGTACATAATGTAAAATTACAGTATGAAACAGATACTAACATACTAAAATGCCAGCAGAATAGGCCTAACGGTCTGTCGTGGTTCGTTCGCTTGGTCAGCCCCCACCCTGGGTGCTGATCTTGCTGTCCCCTCGCTTCTCTGGCTTCTCCTTCCCAGTTCCAGATATTCTTGCTGCATTGGATTTTGCTTCCTGAACCCTTCCTGTACCTGTCCCACCCCTCTTGAACCCTCCACTGTCTCTGCCTCCACCAGCCCCCTAGGTAGTGCATTCCATGGCTCCACCACCCTCTCAGTGAAGTAGCACCTCCTTTCTCCTGAATCTTCCCCCTCCAGCTTCCACCCATGCCCTCTAGTGGCCCTTCCTCCTTCCTTCAAGCACCCTGACTGTTCCTCCCTTATTTACCCTCTTCATGTACCTGAAGACCTCTATCATGTCCCCCGGTCCCTTCTCTCTTCCAATGTGTACATATTTAGTTCTTCGAGCCTCCCCATAGGTCCTGTCCCCAAGCCCCAAATCATTTTGGTTGCCCTCCTCTGGACCCTCTCCAGGAGGTTAATGTCCCTCTTAAGTGTGGCCTCCAAAACTGCACGCAGCACTCCAGGTGCGGCCTCACTCAGCAGTTATACAGAGGGAGTATCACTTCCTCCTTCTGGAGGTGATTCCCCAGCGATGCATCCCAGCATCCTGTTGGCCTTGGCTGCTGCCCTCCTACAAGTCTCAGAGTTGTTCATCTTGACATCCACCACCACCCCCAGGTCCCTCTCAGCCATTGAGACTTGTAGTATTTCCCCCCCAGGGTGTACACTTGGCCTGGGTTCTGGCCCCAGGTGGAGTACCTTGCATTTCCCTGCATTGAACCTCAGCTTCCACTTTCTAGACCATCTTTCCAGATTCTCCAGGTCCCCTGCAGGGCCACCCTCCCTCCTCCCCATCCACCACACGCCTCTAGTTTCGGAGTCATCTGCAAAGAGACTCATCTCCTCCTGATTCCTGTCCTTATGTCAGATATGTAGGCGTTGAACAGAAGGGGCCCAAGGACTGATCCTGTGGGACCCCACTAATGACCCTCCTTGGGGATGAGACTATCCCACCAACTCGACCCTCTGGGTCTGGTCCTGGAGCCAATTGCCTATCCATCTGATCATCTGGTTTCACCCATATTTCTCCTAGCTTATCCAACAGGCCCATGTGAGGAACAGAGTCAAATGCCTTGCTGAAGTCTAGAAAGAGGACATCCACTGGTCTACCCAGGTCCAAGGCACTTGTCACCCAGTCATAGAACTCCACCAGGTTTGTCTGACACGATTTCCCCAGGATGAATCCATGCTGTCTATCGTCCAGGCACCCTGACTTATCCAGGTCCCCCAGCCTCTCCTTGACAATGCCCTCCATCACCTTGCCCACCACCGATGTCAGGCTGACAGGCCTGTAGTTCCCTGCAGCTCCCTTGATCCCCCCTGGTGGATAGGCACTACATGCGCCACCTTCCAGTCTTGGGGCACCCACCCTGTCCTCAGAGATATGGTGAAAAGCTCTGCCAGGGGTTTCGCCAGGACATCTGCAAGTTCCTTCAGCACTCTAGGATGTAATTTATCCAGCCCCGGTGCTTTCTCCGTCTTAAGGGAGCTGAGGGCTTCCCTCACTCTCTCTGATGTGATTTCCACTTCTGGTACCTCTTCTCCCTGCTTAGCCTTCCCCCCACCTGCCAGTGATGCCTCCCCCTCTCCCCAGACCTGCCGATCGGTAAGGGTCCCCCCCTCCTCATTATCTCTGTCTCCTCCCATGTATGATGCAGCACCCCATTTTCCCTGGTGAAAACTGAGGTGAAGTACTCATTTAGTACCTCAGCCTGCTCCCCCGGGTCTTGTGCCCATCTCTCCCCTGATTTAATCCTGCTAATCTGCCCCTTCACCCTTCGTCTTTCCCCAATGTATCTAAAGAACCCCTTTTTCCCTCTCCTAATTTCCCTGGCCAGGTTCTGCTCCTTCCTTGCCTTAGCCACCCTCACCACTCTAGTGGCCCTTCTAGCCATCAGCTCGTACTCCCCTCGATCCCTTTCACTCCTTGAGCACTTGAATTTCTTATAGGCTGCTTTCTTTCCCCGCACCACCTCCTGGACCTCCCTGGTCCACCAACAGGGTTTTTGGGCCCTACCGCATTTTCGTCTTACTCTTGCACAGGTGCTGGTAGCATCCTGCACCCCTCTCCTGATGATTTCCCACCTACTATCAGCGTCCATGTCTGACCCAATCCCATCCAAATGCTCCTTAAGGATCCTTCCCATTTCCTTAAAATCCACCCCCCTGAAGTCGGTTACTTCCGTCTTTGTGCAGCCTTCTACCCCTCCTAGGTCCAGGCAGAACCAGACCGTGGCATGGTCACTCCCCGCCAATGGGTCCCTTACCTCCAGGCCCCCAATCTGGTCACTGTCTGCCAGGACCACATCCAGTACCCATGCCTCCCTAGTCGGTTCCCTCACCTGCTGAGTTAGGAACGCGTCTTGGAAGACATCCAACAACCTCTGTTCCCTGGTCACAGAGGATGTCATAGTCTCCCAGTCTGTTCCTGGCATGTTTAAGTCCCCTAACACCACCACCTTTCCTCTGCCCAGTCTGCAGTGTCTCCTAACATCTGCCACCAGACTGTCCTCCAGCTCCTCCGCCAGGGCAGGGGTCTCACCACTCCTATTTTTACTCTCTTGCCCCTTGTTATCAAGGTGACCCAACGCTCCCACGGTTCCCTCCGCCTCCTCTACTCCCCCTATGCCAATGCAGTTTTTGACTATCATTGCTACCCTCCTCCCCTTCCTCCCCCTATCCTTCCTGAACATAGTGTAACCCTCCAGGTTCAGGTCCCAGTCATGTCTTGCAGTGGCCCAAGTCTCAGTGACCGCTGCCACATCCACTGCTCCTCAGTTAACATCGCCTGGAGCTCAGGCATTTTATTGCCCAAGCTCCTGGCATTTAGCAGGACTACCTTCCACCCTTTCCCTATAGTTCCATTTCCCCTGCTCATGTTCCCATGGGGATTCTGTTTTCTCCTGGTCTGCACTTTGCCAGTTGGCCTTTTCCTGCAATCCTCCTGGTCCCCAGGGGGGTGGAGACAGAGTCCCTCCTTTATCGGCACCCCCTTGACAGCCTTTTCTCCCATCCCACCCCCCTTCACAAGTTTAAACCCCACTTTTCACCAATGAACCTCTATTTTCAACTTAAGGATTCCCCTCCCCTCCAAATTGAGATGTAGTCTATCTCTAGCATACAGCTCCTTATCCTCCCAGGTCTCCCCCCAATCCCCCATCAACCCATACCCTCTGGCCTCACACCACTCCCTGAGCCACTGGTTTATCTCCCTAATTTTCCTTTTGTGTTCCCCACTAGCCCTTGGCACTGGCAGGATTTCTGAGAAGGTAATATAATTATTTGAAATCAATCATTAATGCATCAGGGAAGGTCAAAGAAAATAAATACGCTTCAGCATTGATTTAAAACTACTGACGGTCAGGCATAGAAACATAGAATTTGACGGTGGATAAGGACCACTTGGCCCACCAAGTCTGCCAATTTCCCTACCTAGTGGATAAGCTGCAGATCCTAGTTAACCAGCAGCCTACTTCTTCCTGCCCCCACCCCCTAGAATTGCCTAATGACTGTCCCATTCATGCTTGAATTCCACCACTGTTTTTGACTCCACAACCTCCTCCGGAAGGCCGTTCCATGCATCCACAACCCTCTCAGAAAAATACTCCTTAAAATTACTCCTGAGCCGCCTCCCCATCTTCTTCAAATTTGTACCCCTTGTTTCTTTTTTGAAAGATGCTACCCTCTTGACTTTGTTGATTCCTTGAGGTACTTGAAAGTTTCTATCCTTGTCCCCCTCTCCCTCCTTTCCTCGAGGCTATACATATTAAGCTCCTTAAGTCTCTCTTCATATGTCTTCCGTGCAGACCCTACACCATTTTAGTTGCCCTCCTCTGGACAGCTTCCATCCTGTCTATGTCTTTATGGAGATTGGGTCTCCAGAACTGCACGCAGTACTCCAGATGGGGTCTCACCAGCTGTCTGTACAGAGGGATAATAATTCCTGTTTTCTACTGGTGATGCCTCTCCCACGCATCCCAGTATCCCCCAGCCCTCCTTGCTGCCTCTCACATTGCTTGCCCACCTTTAGGTCATCTGATATGACTACCCCAGGTCCCTTTCCATTTTGTTGTTGTTAGTATCTCACCCCATTTGTACTCTTCCCTGGGTTTTGTTTCCAGGTGCATTACCTTGCACTTCTTAGCATTGAATCTAAGCTGCCATACATTTGACCATTCTTCTAACCTTGCCAAGTCCTTCTCATCCTTTCCACCCCACCTTGTGCATCAACTCTGTTGCAGATCTTTGTGTCATCTGCAAAGAGACATACTTTTCCTTCCAGTCCCTCTGCAATGTCGCTTATAAAGACATTGAAGAGGACCGGTCCTAATACTGAACCCTGCGGTACCCCACTAGTAACCCCCCTTTCTTCAGAGTGGACTCCATTTACTATTACTCTCTGTGTCCTATTCTCCAGCCAATTCTTTACCCAGGCTGTCATCTTGGGACCCACTCCCAGGCTGGCTAACTTGTATATTAATCTTTTGTGTGGGACTGTGGACAATCTCTTAATCGATGAGATAGAGAATTCCACAGGGTTGGTGCTGCAAATGAAAAAGCATGAGTTCCAGATGTTTGAAGATGAACCCTGGGAATCTCTAGCAATCCCTCGCCGGTGGACTGGAGATGGCATTTGGGAGAGAAGGGAGTCAGGAGATCTTTCAGGTAGTTGGGTCCCTGTTCATGTAGGGCTTTAAAGGTAAGCAAGCCTACCTTGTAGGTGATCCACCACTGAACTGGTAGCCAGTGCAGTTCATGCAGCACAGAGTGTAATATGACTGGTCCTGGAGGTACCAGTCAGCAGCCTGTCTGCAGTGTTCTGACTAGCTTTGAGCAGTGGATATCAACCCCAGACAGCCCTAGGCAGAGGGCATTGTAGTAGTCAAGATGGGTAGTAATGAAAGCATGGACCAATGTTGGAAGGTAGCCAGTGGAATCAGGTGTTTCACCCAGGCGATATTCCTCAGATGGTAAAATGAGGATTTAACCACAGTTGACACCTGAGACTTCAGGGTCAAGCTGTCATCAAAAATAACACCGGGTTATGCACCCGATCTGAGGTAATGAGCTGGACACCATCGCTCATAGGCCGACATGTGCCCAGCCCCAAACCTGTCCCCAGGCAGCCCGGATCAACAACCAGCACCTCAAGTCTTATCCAGATTCAATCTCAACCAACTCTAGCTCATCCAGTCTTTGATCTCAGAGAGGCAGCTGTTTAGTATAGCGATCGCATCAACCTGTCCAGGCACAAAGGACATATACAGCTGAGTATCATCTGCATAGCAGTGAAAACTCAAACTGTATCACCTGATGATATCGCCCAATGGCAGCATATACATTGCAAACAACATGGGCACCAATAGGGATCTCTCACCATTAGAAGGTCATTTAATACACAAACAAGGGCAGTCTCCATGCTATGCCTCTTCCTGAAATCAGACTGGACAGCTTCATTGACATAGTGAATTACCAAATGATCATCCAGTTGCAGCACAACCACCATATCAGTAACCTTCCCCCCAAAATGCAGGTTAGAGACAGGTTGGTAGTTATCTGGATCGTCGGGATCCAAGGAGGATTTTTTAAGGAGTGGTCGAATGACCACCTCCTTTAAGGGGTCTGGAAAGATTCCCCTCTCCAAGGATCTCCATACAATTTCAGCTAGGATCAGGCAATTAACATCTACACATCCCACCAAAATGGAGGTAGGGCCCGGATCTAAACTACAACAGGTTGGGCGCAGAGTTTGGATGACCTTCGCAATGTCCATAAATTCTGGTCAGCTGAAATCTGTCCAGACAGACCGGGTGCTCACTACCTCCCATCGACCTCCGCAACCCCTCATGGAGAGATCCTGGCCAATTCTGGACCTGATGCTGGCAACCTTATCTATGAAAAACTGAGCTAGCTCATCACACTCAATTTGTGAAAAAGCTTTTCCTGACTGGAGACAGACTGGATTGCACAATCTGTCAACAGTTTGAAAGAGTTGAGACGGTCAATTCTGTGCAGCAGAAATCTCCCTGGACAGGAACTCTGCCTTTTTACAGGTGATTTCTGATTGATAGCCCTTATAATGTTCCATCAATCTAAGCCTATCAGCATCCAGGCAGGACTTCCGCCATGATCTCTCCAGCCTTTGACCAGTCTCGTGCCAGCTCCTTCAA
Organism: Neoceratodus forsteri; assembly: GCA_016271365.2. Taxonomy (NCBI): domain Eukaryota; kingdom Metazoa; phylum Chordata; order Ceratodontiformes; family Ceratodontidae; genus Neoceratodus; species Neoceratodus forsteri. The sequence goes on from CM057455.1 coordinate 708,926,321, forward strand.
GGACCCATCATACCAGGGGACCTTGGGAGAAGAGCGAGTGGTTGAACACAAACAGGAGCAATCAAGTCCAAAGCATCTCCCACTGCCTTATTATAGGCTAGTACAAGGTCCCCTGGACTTGTGCTTTCACCCAGCAATTCCGATACTACCTTGTAACTATAGATAAACTAGTGAAAAAAAGAAGTAAACCTTATTCAAGACATTTTCATCATATGAGTTACATAAATAATAAACCATTTGGTCAGGGGAAGTCAAGATCACTATTCAACCATTTTTGTCTTCACTTATCATATAGAGGACACATAAGTAAGATATGCTGCGCCTCCATGCTTCATAAGGGCACCTGCAGGGCCATGTTTATAGACCTCTCAAATACCTTCGACATGATTTCTTATCCCCTCCTTCTTAACACATTACAACAAATTGGGGTCTCTCATTGTCCACTCTTATGGTTCTCCAGCTATCTTTCATCTAGAACCCAATGTGTTAAAATGAATAATATCATATCTACTATGCTGCCTGTGCACTCAGGAGTTCCCCAGGGATCTATCCTGGGTCCACTGCTATTCAGCATCAACCTCAATGCCCTGCCTAAATCCTGTCCTGGCAACCTTCTCCTCTATGTGGACAACACTGTTCTTTATGCCACACATCCTGATCCTCTCTCTCTCTCGCCAGCGTACCTTACAAAACTCCTTCTGTCAGACTGAACACTGATTTGTTGAACACAGTTTGGTGGTCAACATTAAAAAAACTAAGATGATGCTCTATGCCCACCGCCAAAACAGATCAAAGGATTTCCCCCTGAAAATACTCTCCACCTCTCTCATCCCACTGGAACAGGTCCAAAAGTACAAGTATCAAGGTATTACATTTGACTCTTCCCTCTCATTCCACAAATATATAAAAATCCTCACCTCCGCCACCAACAAATTGGTCTCCTTTACAGACATAAAGACTGCCTGCCAGCTAAAGCACTTCACCTAGCCATTACCTCTTCAGTCTTATCACTGGTTGACTATGGCCTCACAATCTATGCTGCCGCTGACCCTACTGTGCTTCATCAAATACAAGTAGACATCATTAAGTCCTGCCAGCTCCTCTCTGCTGCTGACAGAAATACACATACTTGCACCCTATACGCACTCCCCAATATCCTCTCCCTTGAGGAAAGACTATTATACCAGACCTGTCTCTTCACCAAAAAACTCCACCTGGGTTTAACCCCAATAGGTGTCATGGCTTTTCTTCAGGCAGCCACCATCTCAGCATCCACATGGCTGCCCCAAAAGTATCTGAAGGTGCCTAGGGTCAGGACCACCTCGCCCAGTGATCCTTCCCCTTAGAGCTCCATCCTGGTACAATGTCCTCCATCCAGTTGTCACATCAATCACCAATCTAGGTCCTTTTAAAGCTGCCTCAAGGGGCCATATCCTCTCCTCGCATCAATGCCATTGTAACTGGTAACCTTTGGGTTCTGCACCACACCACTAGGCCATGCACCCCCCCCCGGCCAGGCAGTAGAGATCCCTCACTATTTATAGCCTACAGGCTCCTCACCTCCCTCGGTTACCATATAGTTGCACTGGACTATGAATGCATTGTATTATGTATAAGACAAGGCCTCCATGAAGTGGTTTATTACCAACTCATATAATTCATTGCTTTAGCTACCAGTTGTATAGGTCTTAACTGCTCATTAGGTAAATATGTTGATAGCTCTGCCCTGTTTTAGCTACCAATTGTATAGGCATTAACCAGTGCTCATTGTACTAATACTCTGTATGATTGCTCACCCACATTTATTCTGTGTATGTACTGTATGAATGTCTATGTTTTATTCTGATGTGGAGCCTTTGGAAACAAGTCTATGACTCAAAGGGTTGTAATTCCGATTTCTTAAATAAATAAATAAATGTTTCAAGTCATCTTCACAATTCCTGTTATATTTGCAAAAAGGAGAGGATGCACCCTGTCTTTTTGTCCAAGGGAGATATAATTTGCTCTATACAATTCCATTCTAAAGCTTGTCAATGTCCATCTTCTGACTGGATCAATTGTCTTCCTTAAATATGGTTCCATAACATGTTTAATTTTAAGCAGTTTAATACCAACTGAAATGGATTGGGGCACCATGGTATCTTCATCAACTATGGAGCAGCGCTTGTTGAATGTTTTCCTATCTCAGACCCGACAAGGAATGATCGCATCCTGGATGTGGTCTTGTCTGATAGTGACCTGGTTTTGAACCTAGTTGCAGGGGACCCTCTGGCGGGAAGCGATCATGCCATGGTTTGGTTTTCCTTAGACCTGGGGGGGGGGGATTGCACAAAAACGGTAGTCATGGATCTCAGAGGAGTGGACTTTGGGGTTTTGGCAGGTGTTCTCAAGAGGTATCTGGAGGTGATCAGACAGGACATGGACACAGAGTGCAGTTGGAAGATTATTAAAAGCGGGATCCTTGAAGCCACTAAGGCCAGCAGCAAGGCACGGCAAAAGGTTGGTAGGGCCAGAAAGACAAACTGGTGGACCAGGGAGGTTCAAGAGGTGGTGAGGGAGAAAAAAATAGCTTATAGGAAATATAAGCAGTCATGAGGGGACACAGACAGAGAGGAGTACAGTAGGATATCCAAAAATTTAACCAGGGTGGTGAGTCAATGAGAAAACAAAGCAGAGGTTGGCACAGAGGATCAGAAATGGGGAAAATTGTTCTTTAGGTATATCAGGGAAAGGGGGAAAGTGAAGGGGCAGATTAGCAGACTATGGTCAGAAAGAGGGTGGGCTGAAAAGACCAGAGGCCATGTGGAGGTACTCAATGAATACTTTGCTTGGTTTTCACAAAGGACGAAGGAGGAACAACATTACATGGGGGGAGGCAGTCTAGAACTGAGGAAGGGGCGAGCTCTCTGATGCTGAAATTCCTGTGGGCAGGGTGAAGGAGGCTTTTAAGTTCCTGAGAACAGATAAGACACCGGGTTCAGATGGGATTCACCCCATGGCACTAAAGGAGATGGCAGATGTCATTGCTGCACCATTGGTGGACCTTTTTAACTCCTCCCTTTGGATGGGTTGGGTGCCACAGGACTGGAGGATGACTCACACTGTGCCTATCCATAAAAGCAGCTCATGGGAGGAGATGGCTAACTACAGGCCTGTCAGCCTGTCATCAGTGGTGGGCAAGATGATGGAGGCCATCCTGAAAGAGAGACTGGAGGTGTTCCTGGGGACATGGGGCTGTCTGGATGACCATCAACATGGCTTTGTTCAGGGCAGATCATGTCAGACAAACCTTGTGGAGTTCTACAATTGGGTGACAAAGGCAATGGACCAGGGAAGGCTGGTGGATGTCTCTTTCTGGACTTCAGCAAGGCAATTGACTCAGTGTCTCACTCAGGGTTGCTGGACAAGCTGGGGAAATGGGGTAGGGGGAAAAGATGGTGGAGTGGATAGGGAGCTGGCTAATGGGGTGGTTTCAGAGGTTGGTGGTCAGGTGAGGTATTATCACCCAAAAGAGTCATTAGTTGGTTCCCACAGGGGTCGGTGTTGGGCCCACTCTTGTTTAATGTTTACATCTTGGACATCAGGGATGGTATCAGGTGTGAAATGAGCCTTTTTGCTGATGACTCGAAGCTGGGGGCAGTGTTGGATGGATAGCAGGGAAGAAGAACCCTACAGGGGGACCTGGAGACTCTTGAGAGGTGGTCATGCACTTGAAAACAGTTTAATGTCAAGAAGTGCAGTGTTCTCCGCTTGTTACTAAGGGACCCTGAGCATGAGTACTTTTTGGGTGGGGAAAAACTGCAGGTCTTGGGGGGATCTTGGGGTGTTCATGGGTGCCAAAATGAATAACACTGAGCAATATAGGAGGGCTGCAGCTAAAGCAAATAGAATGCTTGGGAGCATTGCCAAGGGGATAACCTTGAAAAGATTGAAGGTAATTTTTCCTCTGCATAACTGTCTGGTCAGCCCACACCTGGAGTACTGTGTGCAGTGTGAAGTTTTAATGACCGTACTTGAAAAAAGACATTGACCTCCTGGAAAGGGTCCATAGAAGGGCAACCAGGATGATTCAGGGGCTGGGGAAAGATCCTATGATGATAGACTTAAGGAGCTGAACATGTACTCCCTGGTGGAGAGGAGAGATGAGGGGATATGATTGAGGTCTTTAAATATTTAAAGGGAGTAAACAGGATCAGCCTAAATTTGATGTTCCAGTTAACTCATTATACCCTGGGTGTCCATTTTGTGTCAGGTAAACAATGGATAGTTTGAACGTCTGAAGAAGCTATTAGAGGTAATGAGTTAAGGGAGGAGGGAACCACCAGGGGGCACTCGATTAAGTTAGTTGGTGTAGGCATAACAATGAGACTAGGAGATGTTACTTTACTGAAAGGGTGGTGACCCCATGGAATGCACTGTCTGTGGAACTAGTGGCTATTGATACAGTGGGGGGATGGGTTCAAGAGGGGCTCAGACCGATATAAGGGAAAGGTAAAACTGAGGAATGCCAGAAATGGAGGAGTAACTCTGGTGGGGGAAGAAATCAGGGACATTATGGGGGTGGTGGGGGGAAGCAACAGTGTTTTGACCATGTGCTGCTTTTTGAGCATACTCAGTAGATCTTTAGATCTACTCTGCTGACATCTTAGTATGTTAGTATGTAAATATTTCAAATTCAAAAGATGAAAAAAAATTATTCGAGATTTCTGTATCTCTAATCCTGGTTTTAATTGTATAATTATTTATTTCCTAGGTTCCTAGGTCATATATATATATATATATATATATATATATATATATATTTAACTGAGCAGATGTACATGGCCCAATGGGAACAAAATTGAATAGACAAGGAATGCAAACCTATGGTAGAAAATTGGATTTTTTCTTCAAGACAATGTCTGGAAATACGTGACTTTAGTAATGTGTATAATTGAAATAGAAATGTTAACTGTCTCTCTGTTATCAAAGTTTGAAGTGAAAAGTGACCCATCTCCAGACTTAATAATTCTGAGGGGACTGATTGTGAAATCATAAGTATATAACAATATAGTTTATTCGTAATTGTATTTAGAAGCTTAATTTCAGTATATCCCCATATTTCAGCTGCATACAAAATACTAGATTGTACCTTTGCATTAATAACTTTTACAGCCCCTTCCATGGAACCCTTGCTTGTCTTTATATTAAAACTTTTAAATGCATTAACAGCAGTTTTTGATTTGGTTTGAAGAAATAGAAACTGGGTTTTCCATATAAAGTTCTCCATGAACCTAACCCTAAATAATCATAAAATGTAGGTGTTTCCAGTTTTTTGTTTTACATATATATATATATAGAGAGAGAGAAGAGAGAGAGAGAGAGAGAGAGAGAGAGAGAGAGAGAGAGAGAGAGAGAGCGTAGCTGGTAGTTTCTTGCTCTTGTTACCAAAAGTAACCATCTTGGTTATGTCTCCATTTATCAAAAGTCTATTCTCTTTACACAGTGAGGAAAAACAATCTATTTTTTCTTGTAAACCCAGCAGTGAAGTAACTATCAGGACAATGTCATCAGCATAAGTGAAGCATAAAATCTTCCTTTTTCCTACCATAGGGGAATGAAAATCTGGATTTTCCAAAGTCCCCACTGTATTATTTATATAAATATTAAAGAAAGTCAGGGCCAACAGGCAACCCTGCCTAACCCAATGATTTATCTTAATTAATGATGTCATACCTCCAAATTGATTAAATTGAACCCTTGTCCAAGTATCAAAATGTAACCCTAATATAGTGTCCAATAAAATTAAATCCTTTCCCAGATCTTCTACTTTCTTCCATAAGAAAGATCTACTTATACTATCAAAAGCTGAACTTAGATCCATAAAAAACAAAAATGCTTTTCCTTTTTCACTTTGACATATTTCCGTATAGTATAAGACAAGACAATACATAACAATGCTTTAAAGTTGATCACTCAGATCTGAATCCATTCTGATATTCAGTCAAAATGTGGTTTTCATTAAGCCAGATCTGGATTCTTTGTAAAATTATTCCAGAAAATATTTTTTGAGAAGCATTGATCAAACTCATCGGCCGATACATTTTGGGGTCTGAGGAATCTCCCTACCTAAATAATGGATATATAATACTTTTCAACCAGTTAGTTGGAATCTGACCTTCCTGTATATCATAATTAACAGGGATCTGAGAATAGGAATCTAGAGATCTGGGTAGGATTTATACATATCTACCAGAATTTGGTCTGATTCTGGGGCCTTATTTACATGGGCCATTGCTATTGCTTCTCCAGTCTCATTTTCTTCTATGTACCTTGAATAAGGTGCATATGTTTGTTTTAAATTATGTTTTAACTCTTGAGTGCTCTCTAGGTCTTGCTTTTCCACAGCTGTATAATAAAGACTTTGAAAATTATCTTCCCAAGATTTTGGTAGTCTACATGCCTCAATGGCAGGTGTAGAACTAGCATACCATTTACTCACTAATGTCCAACATTTCTTTTTGTCCTTATTATATATGGTTTCTCTAAGTTCCTCTCGCCTTGTTTTATAACATTTACCTCTTTCCATTTCAAGAAACTTTTTATATATTTTTCTTGTTTTATTTAATTGCATAATATTATCTTTTGTTCTTGAATTTGTACAATATCCTACCTGGTCTGAAGGTTCTCTGCAGTTTTATATGTCTGATTGAACCATGTTTTCTGTTTATTTTCTTATGGGATTGTTGTTCTCATAAAAGGTTTAACATATGAGTTCAATGATACCCAACTTTCTGCTATCTCTTTTCTCACAGTTGGGTTCAAAATATTATCCATAATATCATACACTATTCCACTATTGAATATTTCTGTAAAAATTGTTATATTTTGACTATTCCACCTTTTTCTCTTTTCATTGATCACTTCCAAATATTCCACATCCCTATTTAAACCTTTCTGTCTTTCTACATAGAAACATAGAAACATAGAAGTCGATGGCAGATAAGGACCGCAAGGCCCATCCAGTCTGCCCATTTCTTTTTCTACCTTATAAATGTGCCATCGGCCTTTGCTCTGTCAGTGACCTATCTATTCATAGTCATTTGTATTGCTCCCTTATGCCTATCCCATGCCTGTTTGAAGCCCTGCACTGTATTCATAGCCACCACTTTTGTGGTAAGCCATTCCATGCATCCACCACCCTTTCTGTGAAAAAGAATTTCCTCACATTCCCCTTAATCGGCCTCCTCTAATCTTCATGCTGTGTCCTCTTGTCCAGCTATTTTTCTTATATTTAAACATGTTAGACTCTTTCACCTTGTTAATGCCCTTAAGGTGTTTGAATGTTTCGATCATATCACCTCTCTCCCTCCTTTGCTCAAGGGTATACATATTGAGCTCCATTAATCTGTTCTCATGTCTTCTGATGCAGTCCTTGCACCATTTTGATTGCCCTTCTCTGGACTGCCTCAATTTGGTTAATGTTCTTGTGAAGGTGTGGCCTCCAGTACTGCACGCAGTACTCCAGATGGGGCCTAACCAATGTCTTAGGCAGAGGATTATTACCTCCTCTTACGACTTGTGATACCCCACTAATACACCCTAACACCCCCCTAGCCTTACCTACTGCTTTAGAGGTCTGCTTGGATGATTTTAGATCATCACTGATGATGATGCCCAAGTCTCTTTCTTCCTTTGTGACTGCTAGCAACTCCCCTCCCAGCCTATAGGTGGCTTCCGGGTTTCTCTTCCCTATGTGCATGATTTTGCACTTCTTTGCATTAAATCCCAGTTGCCACTCTTCTGACCATTCTGCTAGTTTATCCAGATCTCTTCTCATTCTGCCCACCCCATCTGGCTCATCTACTCTGTTGCAGAGCTTGGTGTCATCTGCAAACAGACAAGCCTTACCCTCTAGTCCATCTGCAAGGTCACTAATGAAGATGTTGAATAGGACTGGCCCAGGACTGATCCCTGAGGTACCCCACTTGTGACTTGCATCTCTTCTGACTGTATACCATTTACCACCACTCTCTGTTTTCTGCCAGTCAACCAGTTTGCCACCCAGTTGACCAACTTCTGACCCACCCCGAGCCTACCCAGCTTATTTATCAATCTTCTATGTGGAACAGTGTCAAAAGCTTTGCTGAAGTCAAGGTAGGCGACATCAACTGCTCCCCTTGGTCCACCACTCTGGTTACCCAGTCAAAGAAATCTATGAGATTAGTTTGACAGGACCTTCCTTTTGTAAACCCATGCTGTCTTGGATCCTGTGCCCCTATGGATTCCAGGTGTTGCACTATCCTTTCCTTAAGGAGTGCCTCCATAATCTTGCCCACTACTGAGGTAAGACTGACCAGTATGTAGTTCCCCGCCTCCTCCCTGCTACCACTCTTGTGGAGCGGGATCACATGAGCCCTTCTCCAGTCTTCTGGGACCTCTCCTGTGCTCAGAGACTCACTAAACAATTCTGCTAATGGCTCTGCTAGTTCCTCCTTTAGCTCCTTAAGTACCCTGGGATGTATGCCATCAGGTCCCATTGCCTTATCCACCTAAGCTTAGCAAGCTTTTGTAGGACCCTTTCTTTTGTGAAGGGAGTAGTGCTCGCCTCCTCCCCTGTGTCCATGATGCTGAGCTGTGGGCCCTGCCCTACCTTCTCTTCAGTAAATACTAAGCAAAAGTATCTATTTAGGATAGATGTCTTTACAGGGTCCTCCTCCCACATGCTCCCTTTTCTCCATTAAGCTTAGCAATACCCCTCTGGACTTTCTCCTTTCACTAATGTATCTATAGAAAGTCTTGTCACCTTCTTTACTGTTCGTGTTAGTGTTTCCTCAGTTTGGGACTTTGCCTGCCTTACTGCCTTACCTGCTTCCCTTAGGAAGTTTGGTATGCCTCCTATCTTCATCCCGCTGTGTTCCTTTATATTTCCTGAAGGCCAGCCTTTGGCTCTGACCTTTTCTGCTACTGTATTTGAGAACCAAAGTGGTTTCCTTCTTCTTTGCACTTCCTTTTCTGTCTAACACAATGGGATGTTGCTTCAAGTATTGCATCCTTAATGCTTGCCCACTTTGCCTGTACCCCTCACCTGTGTTTCTTTTGCCAGGGCTAGCTTAACTCTGTTGGCCATCTTATCAAAATCAGCTCCTCTGAAGTCCCATATTTTTGCCTTGGAATGGGATGATTTAGATGTAGTAGCCAAATTGAACCATACCATGTGATGGTCACTGGCCCCAGGTGACCTTCTACCTGGAGATCTGTGATCCCTTCTTTGTTAGTCAGTACTAGATCTAGGATAGCCCTGTCTCTTGTGGGTTGCTGTACCAGTTGTTTGAGGCCCTCCCCGCAGGAATCCACTATGAGTCTAGTTCTGGCAGATGTTCCTCTGGTATTGACCAATCTGTATCTGGCATGTTGAAGTCTCCCATTATCAGAACCTCCCTTTAGCTGTCATGTTTTGTATATCTTATAACAGTAATGTGTCTATGTCCTCCCTCTGGTCTGGGGCCTGTAGACAACCCTAGTTCTTATGGCTGTCCCATTTCCTGTTTCCAGGGTGACCCACAGTTCTTCTGGCTCCTTATGTGTATTCTGAATTTCTGTAACTTTGATATTTTCATTAACATACAGGGCCACTCCTCCCCCCCTTTTTGCACCTCGGTCTCTTCTGAACAATACATAGCCAGGTACTGAAGTCTCCCAAGTGTGGTTACTGGTAAACCACGTCTCACTAATTGCTACTATGTCCAGTTTAGCCTCTGACATTATTGCCTGCAGGTCTGGAATCTTATTTCCCAGGCTGTGAGCATTTGTGTACATGATTTTCCATTGGCCAGATTTTGGTGTGTTGGTTGTTGGGTGAAGTTTGGCATTACCCTGTGCATCGATGGGGAGACAAACCTTTTTCTTACCTGGTGATGCAAATGAACGGCAAACACGCTGAATTCCTGTTTGACCACTAGCTGTGGGAGAGGTGTTCTTCCCATCGATGGTGGGGTGCTGCACCCTCTCCCCATTTCTAGTTTAAATATTCTGCAAAGATGTCAAACTTCTGCCCCAATGCACTGACTCCCATAGTCAGATGCAGTCCATCAAATTTAAAGAACTTTCGCTCCCAGAACTGTTGCCAGTTCCCTACAAATCTGTGTCCTTTTTCCTGGCACCAGTCCTTGAGCTACATGTTTAGCTCCCCTATCTCCCCTTCTCTGACCTTCCGTCCATCTGCTCTCCTCTCCCAGACTGGCAGGATCTCAGAGAAGGAGATGCCAGACGAAATAGATGATAGTTTGTCACCCAGCCTAGTCAGGTGTTACTTGGTCTCCACAACTGACCGGCTGGCAAGATCATTAGTCCCTATGTGTACTAGGACATCAATGTTTTCTCCTGCTTTGTGAACAATTTTAGCAATGCGGTCAGTGTCTCTATGCTGATGTACCTGGGAGACATCTGACCATCACCCCTGGCTGGAGATGGGTATCAACTCCCCGAATCATGGAGTCTCCTATGATCAGAAGTTTTTTGGATTTCCTTTGTGCTTGTCTAGTTTTGGTTCCTGATTTGGGTGAGTTTTGTTGTGCTAGCTCCTGTGTCGCAGTGTCCTGCTCTGCAGTGTCTTCTGCCTCTTTATTTGATTTCAGAGATAGAGGCAGATACCTGTTTGTAGTGTTTATATGGTTTTTGGAGGCAATGTGTTGGAGAGCAAAGAGTGATGGGGCACCTGATTTGCTCCTAAAGAGTTTTATATATCCAGTTTTATTAGTACTGGTGCATGAGAAGATTCTGAATGGTCCATTATTTTTAAATTATACCTCTTTTCCAAGACTTGCAAATTAGCCCAAGACAACTCTATAACAAATGAGCCCAAAGGGGCTATATATGTAAATTCAACATGTTCGTCCTATGGTAAATGTCCATTAAGTAAACAAAAATTATCATCTGACTGTCATAGTGGGTATGTAGGAGAAAAGCACAGACAACATAACGTAGGTGCAAAACACATGAATGTGTGTATTTATTTACAAGAAATAAAAATAAAAAAAAATCTTTCAGAAAATAAATTAAACAAGTATTGGCGGACATACTGGCTGCACCCTGGCAGAGCTTTTCAGCAGGTCACTTGAGACAGGGAGGGTACTAGGGATTGGCGAGAGGCACATGTGGTACCAATCCATAAAGGGGGTCGAGGGAAGTACCAGGTAATTATAGACCCATCAGTTTGACCTCGTGGTGGAAAATTAATGGAGAGTATTCTAAAGGAACGATTGGGGTGTACTTGGAGGAGGTGGAGGTCTGGATAGTCGGCAACATGGGTTTGTGCCAGGTAGATCATGTCAAACCAACCTTGTGGAGTTCTATGAATGGGTAACATCAGAACTGGACAGGGGTAAGCCTGTGGATATATTATTCTTGGACTTCAGCAAGGCGTTTGACTCTGTCTCCCACTATGGTCTGGTGGAGAAACTGATGGGGTTAGGAGTAGGCCCTTTGATGGTCAGATGGATTGAAAACTGGCTAGCTGGACACACTCAGAGAGTAGTGGTCTGTGGGGAGCTCTCAACCCTAGAGAGGTTGGTAGTGGGTACCATAGGGTCGGTCCTGGTCCGATCCTGTTTAATGCTACATATCGGACATCAGGAGGGTATAGGGTGTGAAATGAGTCTTTCATGGATGACTCCAAGATGGGAGCAGTAGCTGAGGGAGAAGAGGGAGGGTGGCCCTGCAAGGGACCTGGACACCCTGGAAAGCTGGGCACACATGGAAATTAAATTTCAATATCACCAAGTGCAAGGTGTTGCATCTTGGTCGGGAAACCCTAAACACAGGTACACCTGGGAGGGAGGCACTGGAGGCCTCAATAGAGGAAAAAGACCTAGGGGTCATGGTGAATACATGTATGAATAACTCTGAGCAGTGCAGGAGAGCAGCTAGCAAGGCAAACAGGATGTTGGGATGCATCGTAAGGGGGATCACCTCTAGGAGCAGGGAAGTGATTCTGCCACTGTACAATGGACTGGTTAGACCACACCTTGAGTACTGTGTACAGTACTGGAGACCACATTTGAAGAGGGACATACAGCTCCTGGAGAGGGTACAGAGGAGGGCAACAAAGATGATACAAGGGCTAGGGATTTGACTTATGAGGACAGACTTGAGGAGCTCTGCCTGTTTTCATTGGAGGAGAGAGAGACAGGGGACATGATTGAGGTCTTCAAGTACCTCAAGGGAATAAATAGGGTAAACATGGAGGGATCTTTAGACTAAAGCAGGGAGGTATCACCAGAGGGCATGGTTTGAAGTTGGAAGGTGGAAGAGTGAGGGGGGAAAAGAGGAGGAGGTTTTCACCGAGAGGGTGGTGGACCCTTGGAATGCACTGCCTGGTGAGCTGGTTCAGAGATCCACAGTGGAGGGCTTCAAGAGAGGGTGGGACAGACACAGAAAGTGGATGTATCAGATGATGGCCTGTCCCGGGGGGGTGGGGATGGATGATAGGGGTTTCTAGAGAACAAGGGATGGGAGGATCTCGGCACCCAACTAAGGATCTAGGTTCGAGCAGACTCAATAGACCGTAAGGCCTAATCTGCTGGCAAATAGTATGTTAGTATGTTAGTATGTATTACACAGCTAGGACCTGGCATTTGTCCTACAATATGTGTTTCTTCAACCTCTTCCCAAGGCTGAACTGCTCCCTCTAGATTTGGAAACAGTACCTTATATGCAGACTAGTCACATGATTGGTGAGGCTCCGCCTCCTAGTCTAGTACAAAATATTTCTAGGCTACAAAAATAGAATTAAAATGTAATATCATAAAAAAACAACAACAATTCATAATGGAGGCCTCACAACAGAAAAACAAACAGTTTTAGCATTTTTAGGAGCATTTATCCACTGTAGCTCCACCCATCTGCTGTGAGTGACAGGTCAGCCTCTATATACACAGCAGCAAAAAGGGGCACTGGCTCCTAAGAGAAGATCTGCAGAACAACACCCAGGTAAGCTGCAATTGTTTGGAGTACATAACACAAGTAGTAAAAAAATTCAATTCTTTGTCAGGATGAAAAAATGATTTCAGTATTTGCACAACAGTAAGGGTTTGGTTTAGCCTAAAGCTTGACTGCTGTTTTCTTTAATACAGAGGGTTCTTGTTTTAAAGAGGGAAAACTAAACAAACAACAACAAAAAAAAAACAATAAGAAAAGCAAGCAGAGTTCAAAGACGTTCTCGTGTAAAACAGCATTTTTCCTGCATCAAAAACCTTAAATGACACTGCTCTTATAGAACGTTCATTTCTTAATTCTGCTCTGTAGCCCTGTTAGTGTTTTTGGTACCAAAAATCACTAATCGGAGATACTGAGGCAGAATACATCCTAAGAAAGCTCCTGCTCCTGGTTTTAATACTTAGAACAGGGATACTGCTATTTTGAACCCCTTTTCTAGCTTTTTCAGGGGGTTTTAACAGGATACAGCAACAAGTGAAAGTCTCTGCAAAATGCATATACTTTAGGTCCGAGTTTTCACTTGCAGAGCAGCACTACAAGCTGTAAGCTTGTAACACAGAGAAAGGCATAGTTTTGATTTCTGCTTCTTTTTCTTTCTTTTAACAGGTTCTGCAGACTTTTACACCAAAGGCACAAAACCTCTAACTCAATCGGGGAGAGAGGATCAAGGGAACCTAAAGGTAGCTCCTACTCTCATAATGGGGGGGGGGTTAAACAAGAGTTTTAATAGCTGAGCAGAGTCTGCAGCTCTGCCAAATATGCTTTATTCTGTCCTTTTACAATACATGCTGGCATAACAGCCAGGCAGAGGCAGGCAAACTCATGGCCTGCTGTGCTTTTGCCAAGGCAGGGGGAGAGAGAGAGAGAGAGAGAGAGAGAGAGAGGAGAGAGAGAGGGAGAGAGAGAAAAGAGGAAAGACAGTGTAGGTGGCCAACCTACAAGATAGGAGAGGAAAGGATAAAAAAAGAGTGCAGTTGAGCAACAGACTTTAAGCAGAAAAGAAGATGACAGTGCAGGATCTCTCTCTCAGATTTGTCTCCCAGGCTGGGGGGGCGCACAGCACTACCACATGCCATCCTGCCCAAAAGGAAACCAGGGGTAAAGCTTACTGGTTTCCTAAGGAAGGACTAAGAATCCCCCTAGAACAACTCAAGGGGGGTTGTTGGGACTTCTGCCCACCCTCTCTAGAAGACCCACCCCAGGGCACCCTTTTACAAATGGAGCTATTACACCAATACCATTCATGGTTACACAACCATAACATACTAGTTATGATCCGCAAAACACTTGCCCTGGGACATATAGTCTTTATAAAGGTAAAGACTACCTTTTTGGCTATCTACAGAACTATCCTAAGTCCTATACCCTCACTCCATACACCCAAAAATGAGAAGAAAATAAATCCAATAATCTATCTTTCCATTTCTATTTACAAATCTATATATTTACAGTAACAGTATAGCTCAGATCATCAGGATTTGTTTCTAGGCCTGCAGCATAGCAGGACATAAAATCTGCATTCTTAAGCTGGGAGCCAGGTCTATGCTTTACACTAAACCTGTAAGGTTGCAGTGCTAGGTACCACCGGAGAATCCTGGTGTTTTTATCTTTCAACTGGTTCATCCAGACTAAGGGGTTGTGATCAATAACTAACATAAATTCAGTACCTCAAAGATAAAAATGAAGTGCCTCCATTGCCATTTTATAGCGAGACACTCTTTTTTGACGATGGAGTAGTGCTGCTCTCTATCATGCAGATTTCTAGAAATGTACAGGATGGGATATTCTTCTCCATCTATAGTTTGACTCAAAACAGCACCAATCCCAACATTTGAATCATCGATGTGAACTTCAAACTGTCTGTTAAAGTCAAGGCACGGTAGAACTGGGGAAGAACACAGTGCTACTTTGATGGCTTGGAATGCCTGTTCACATTAGGGTGTCCACTTTATAGTGTTGCCACACTGCTTCTTAGCGAGATCAGACAGTGGGGCTGCTACAGAGGAAAGTTGGGGATAAACTTCCTGTAACAACTAGCAAGTCCTAGGAATGATCTCACCTGTTTTTTGTTCTGTGGTACAGGACAGTTTGCCATGGCTTCCACTTTTTGGATCTCTGGTTTCACCTGCCCATTACCTAAAACAAAACCTATGTATCCAGTTTCACTCATGGCTACTGCACACTTTTCAGGGTTAATAGTCAGCCCAGCCTCACTGATGGTTTGTAAAACAGCGGTAAGATGTTGCATGTGTGTCTGCCAATTTGGACTATAAATTACAACATCATCCAAATAGGCAGCAGCATAAGCAGAATGGGAGGTCAAAAGCTGGTGCATGAACCTCTGAACTGTCGCTGGTGCCCCATACAGACCAAAGGGCATGGTGACAAACTGGAACAAACCCATGGGGGTACTAAAAGCTGTTTTCTTCCATGATGACTGACCAAGAGGGATTTGCCAGTAACCTTTGGTTAGATCAAGAGTAGTGATGTATCTAGTATTACCTATGTGGTCAATCAGGTCGTCTATCTGGGGTATAGGGTAACTATCAAACTAGGACACCTGGTTGAGCTTTCTGAAGTCTAAGCACAAGCGGATACCACCCTCTTTCTTAGGGACCACCACAATTGGGGATACACAAGGACTCTTGGAGGGTTCAATGATGCCCAGTTGTCTTAACTTATAAACCTCTTGTTGTACCTCTGATAGTACCCTCTCAGGAAGCCTGTAAGGTTTCTGTCTAATTGAAGGGGAAGAGGTATGGATGTGGTGTTCAACCCCGATTGCCTTCCCAGGTATCTTAGTGATGGCAGTTGTAAACTGACTATGAACCTGCATCAGTTCTTCTTTTTTCTGTTCATCTAGGGTTGGATTTATGGTAAGCTCATTTATCCCAGTCTCTTTCTCTAGACAGCTATATGCCATATCCATATCTGTTTCCCCCATTTCAGGCATAATCAACAGACTGACTGAGGGCTCAGATTTCTCCTGCCATTTTTTAAGATTGGCATGGTAAATCTTCTTGCCTGGTCTCTTGTCTGGTGTTTCCACCTCATACATTACCCTACCAACTCGTCTCAGAACTTTGTAGGGCCCTTGCCACTTCATTAGAAGATTGTTTTCTGTGGTTGGCAGTAAAAGTAACACTCTATCTCCTTCCTGAAATTCCTTTTCAGAAAACCTTTGGTCATAATATTCTTTCTGAGTAGTTTGGGCTTGGCTGACATTTTTGTGGGCAATCTCTGCCTACCTCACCAGATGCTTTCTAAGTTGTATCATGTAATTAGCAATACTGGTGGTCCTCACATCTTGCCCTTCCTCACAATACTCCTTCACCACATCAAGAGGTCCCTGAGGATTTCTCCCATAAAATAGTTCAAATGGGGAGTACTCAGTTGAAGCCTGGGGAACCTCTCTATAGGCAAAGAGTAGGAGGGGGAGATACTGGTCCCATTTTTTCCCTTCCTTAGTGACAAACTTTTGGAGCATACGCTTGAGGGTTTGGTTAACTTGCTGCACCAATCTGTCTGTTTGGGGGTGGTAAGGTGATGTTCTGACCACTACCACTCCCAACACGTGGTGTAGCTCCTTCAGCAAGGCTGAATTAAAGTTTCTACCCTTGTCTGTCAGAACGTCCTTTGGTATTCCCAACCTACTAAATATCTTGACCAGTTCTTCTGCTATCCTCTCGGTTTTAATGGAATGTAAGGTGACAGCCTCTGGATATCTGGTGGCATAATCACACACCACCAGGATATACTTGTTCCCCTTTGAACTTTTTTCTGTTGGGCCCACAATGTCCATTGCCAGGTGTTCAAATGGTGTGTTTACCAGTGGTAAAGGTTCTAGTGGTACCATGTCCCTTTTTCCTATCTGGGCCACCTTTTGACATTCAGCACAAGATTTACAGTACTGGGAAACCTGGTTGTGGATAGCAGGCCAGTAAAAATGTTTGTAACAGATGGGCCAAAGTCCTGTCCCTTCCTGGCATGTCCAGCACAAGGTAAATCATGGACCAGATAGATCAATCGGTCTCTATATTTTTCTGGTGCCATTAACTGTTCCACCATCTCTCTTGTCTTTAGGTTAGTACAACACCTATATAATATATCATTCTTGATAACCATTTCAGGGGCACCTTTAGCTGACATCTTGCCCACCTGTTGGAAAAAAAATGGTTAGAGATGGATCACCCTTCTGATCAGTTGTTATTACATTCTTAGAGACATTCAAATTTACAATTTTTACATGAAGTCCTTTATTTTGCCACAGTGTTTTTAAAGTCTGTCTTTCTCTTTTGGTCTTTCTGTCCTTCCCACAGATACCCATGATATCATCATCAAAAGGGAATGTCTCTCCCCAACAGTTTTTCTTGCCAGCTTTGGGCCCTGGTGGTAATGGCGGCAACATGTTGGTGGTTTACAGCTAGCAGAAGAGCAAATCACAGAAAGTCATGCCCAAGTGTAACAGACACAGGCAAGTTGGGCACTAAACCTGTACACACAGGCCCAGATATTCAAACTGTGCCCAAAAAGTGCCCAACAACAGGAGCAAGGGTAATTCCACTGCGCCCATGCGCAAGAAGCATGATATTTAAAAACTGTGCAGGCCAAGATGTGCCTATGGCAGATGACTGAATATCTACCACCTGTGCCATAGCGCAACCAGGGATGTGAAGTTGCGCATATCTGATGCACCATAGCGCAACAAGGGATGGTCAGTGGAGCAATCCAAATGTTCCATAGCGCAACCAGGGACACCCCTTGCAGCAATGCAACAGTGGCCCACCACCCATGCCACAGATGGACAGAGGAGCACACAGCAGAACAGACATTGTCCCCCACACCCCATGCACTGCACAACTGGGGGAGAGCTGGAATAACCACTGGCCCATGGATACCAGCAACCAACCCACAGCCAGGCCATGGTGCCCCAGCACACTCCCTGGCAAGCTGTGACTGGCACACAAGGAGGGCTGACCACCCTGTGCCACAACATCCCACCAATGCAGAGCACACCCTGCACCACGATCACCATACACCCTTCCCAGGAGTAGTGCCCAACAGTGCAGGACACCCTATGCATGCCACCACCCCCACTGTGACAATGCAACCCTGTCTACCATGGAGCCATGCAAGGCAGCCCCACCATGTGCACCCTACAGTCGGTGGCAGCAGACAGCAATGCAACAACAGCATACACAGTGCCGCCCTGCACATCCCCCCCAAGGTACAGCTGAGAGACCAACCATGCGTCGCCACATGAGGTACCCCACATGCAACAGGGCATGCCCTGGACCCCACCACCAGTGGTATAGCACCCTGCACACCCTGCCAAGGACACATCCCATCCCAGCACTGGCCACAACAGCCAGCACAGACATGCACAGTGTTGCATGGAAGCATGCACCACACAGGATGCAATACAGTGCATGGACAAACACCCACCCAAACCCAAGGGCACACCAACACAGGGACACAGTAGCAGGTCAACCAAGCCACTGGTATGTGGCCACGGCTGATGTGTACACATGGCCAGCACCCCTACATTGCACAGGTGTGCCAGCCACCCTGTGCAGGCTCCATGAAGCTGTATGCCACCACCATGCTGCCGGAGCACAGGTGACAGACACTAGAGCACATCCCCAGCAACAGACACAAGTGACGGCATAGGGGGGACAACAGCAGCGGAGGCCACAGTGTCATCGGAGGCAGACATGCACCATACTGGTGATGGAAGGCAACCTGGCATTGTGCCGGGAACAGTTGTTATCCAGCATGGACAGCCACCACTGACATGCCAGCAGACCATGCATATCACAGACATGCAAGGGTATCAGCTGCACAGACCATGGACGGTCTGATAGGGGTGTCATGCACACAGTGCAGGCACCATGGGCCACTGCACACAGGCATCCAGTGCACAGAGTACAACACACAAACCACAGACAGTGACTGATCCCCCTGCCCACACCATAAGCGGTTCACCTCTGCGCACACACACACACACGCCCAAGCGTGCACCACCCCTGTCGCCATGCACACCATATTGCAGCTGAGCACCTGTAGCCTGCTGCAAATCAGAGACCACCACAGTTGTCATAACAAAACAAATGTATTTAAAATTGGAAATACAAAAACTATATACAAATATATACAATGGGGGGAAAGGGCCACATACCAGGTGGGGGTGGATAAGGGGCAGGGTGAACATATGGGAGAGGGAATAAGGGGTGTGAGGGGGAGTCAAGGGGGGATGGTGTTATTAGGGGCATGGAGTGATCATTGTCTGCCCCAGTCCTCCTCCACATGGAGCCGTTGTCATCTCCTCCTTCTCCTCCTCACCCCGTGGCGGTCCATTCTCTGTAGTAGCACCACGGTCACCCTTGCCACCTGGAACAGCTTCTGCACTCCTCGCTCCAGCGCCTGAAGTCACCATCCACCTAGGATGAGGGAGCAGAGTCAATAAGTGTGACTGTCCAGCCCCCTGCAGCCCATCCATTGTGCATGGCATACAGCCATGTGCCACGCCTCTGTGCTGGTGTGTGACCACCCACAGTGACTGTGTCCACAAGACCTGCCTACTCAGGCAGCCACAGCCATGTGGACCACTGCAGACACCCACCGCCCATGTCCTGCACAGCACCACCGTGGCTGTACAGTGACTTGGCTATGTGGTGTGAAGGCAGTGGCACAGCCATCTGCCCGGTGCACGCATGGACCACCATTGACACACTCCCAGACATGCAGTGCCACTGGACAGTGCTGACTGTAACAAGTTGCAGGCATGGCAGTGGTTTCAATGGATGGTGGCCATGCCCCGCTACTCGCCCAGTTATACAGCATGCAATAGTAATCATGGATGTAAGGCTCTCACCATCATCAGGCTGGTCTCTGCGCCACTGCAGACTTTCAGCCCTCCTGTCCTGCTGGTCCTCCAGGTGGTACCTCCGCTCCCTCACCTGCCTGCACTCTTCTGGGCCTAAGGTGCAAACATGGAGAGAGGAACATCAGTACAATCCAGTAGCAAAGTCCCCCCACCCCCATGTGTGTGCAATCCCACACAGCCATACCTGTCCACCCCACACCCCGATACCACCACCACGGCCAACACTGGATGGCCCCCCCATGTGCCGGACACATGCAACTGTGATACTCGTATGGACGATAACAGTGTATGGATGGGGCATCTACCTGGCCATGGCACCGTGACCCTCCTGGCACATGCCCACAGGTGGGCAAGCAGGTCCTGGTCCCTGCACCTGAGGTCCCCGTAACAGTGGCGACACTGCTCCGCTATGCGCCCCATACCAGTGGCCTCCTCCAGAGCTTCGGCCACCTCCTGTCAAACTGCACTCCTGGCCCTGTCCAGGGGTGCATCTCCATATAGAGCCCCAGCATGGGGCTCTACAATTGCCACCAGGTTGGCAAGCTCCACCTGGCTCCACATCACTGCCCTTCTCAGCACCATCTCAGCAAAGTGGTAGAGTCAAAATGGCACTCGGCAGCATGGTCCTGCCATGTACAGATGCTGTGTGGTACAGCACTGCTATTCCCTATTGCGCTATCACCGAACAGCGCAACAGTAGAGCACCCATGCCTGATGCATGGTGCCTAGGGGGCAACGGTCAGGAACAGGGTCAAGGGACTCTCGCACACTGACAGCCACAGCACGATTGGAACCCAATGCATGTAGTGTGATTGGTTGCCTGTGTGCCACCTCCTGTAGTGGCCTACAGCACTGTTGCCCCAGTGCACCTATGGCGCCCGAGTGCCAAAGCGCCATATATGTAAACAGCGCAGTAGTGCCACTGGCACGATGTTGGCCGTGCCTTGCATTGCCTCCCATGCACAGCATGTCAACAGCATGGCAGGCGCCTGCATTATCAACCCGGGCATGCGCAGTTAGGTGTGTACTGCACATGTCACAGAACTGTGCCCTTGGCGCAGCACGTTCAACACAATTGCGCAAAGCGCAACAGCGTGATATTGAGCCGGCATATGCAAATCAGCTAATCAGCCATTCAATGGCACAGTCACTGCATCTGCATCCATTTAAAAATGCGCCTCACCTCATTTGCATGCGTTGCACTATAAACATGCGACATTGGGCTGCACTGGCCACAGTCAGTTACTGCAGTCTATTGCAGTGAGTTGCATGCTGTTTGGGAGAGTGGACTGTGGTGCTTGGGACATGCATGGGACTGCACAGTCACAGGTAACACCTGTCATTCTCACAAGAGGAATCATGACCGATCATGAGGTGGAGGAAGAGGAACAGAGATGTGGGAGGAAGAAGAGGCCGAACTTCACGAAGGTAGAAACAGATGCCCTGTTTGAGGACTACCTCAACTAGGAGTCACTGCTCAGTGGATGCCAGGGAACACCACAGGCCCATGTTGCTGCATGGGAAGAGGTGACGCATGCTGTCAACCTGCATGGCAGCTACCAGCACTCTGTGCAGGAGTGTAAAAAGAAGATGGGCACGGACAGGCAGAGAATTAAAGAGAAGGTGGCTGCCATCAGGGCAGCACGGTCTGTGACTGGTGGGGGACAGCTGGAGGTGCAACGCCTGACCCCACAAGAAGAGCGGGTTGCTGGCAGCTTGCAGTATAATGCCATCAAGGGTGTTCCAGGTGGTGGATTCCAGATGGGTGGTAGCTCATCACTGCATGGTAGGTCCTGGTCTGTCAATGGGGGGGGGACAGGGTAGGTCACATACATTAATGCTACTGTTTTTCCCTTACAGCTCCTGAGCATCTACATGGGTCAGCAGTGGTGGGCTTCTCCACTGAGGGTGGTAGCATGGAGATGAAGGAGGGCCCATCCAACTCCACAGGCATACAGGGATCAGGGCGACAGTGGGCCTGCCTGGACGTCCGGACTGATGTTGGTGGAGCAGGTGCGGAGAAGGCCCTGTCCATGTCCCAGCATGCCAGCATGCCAGCATCCATGGATGCCAGCGTGCTGAGACTCAGGCTGGTGCCGGATCCATCACCGATGATGATGGAGCTAACATCACGGGCAGTGAGACGTATGGGCCACAGGATGGCCACATAGCAGGTGACATCACGGGCATGGTTGTGGGTGGTGCTTCTGTGGAGGTCTGCGTGACATCACAGCCCCAGCCTGTGCCTGTCTGCACCAGTGGGGCAGCGCTGGTGTGAGTCTTGTGGAGGTGCCAGTGGGTAACACCAGATCTTTTGAGTGTATCCTGGCAGCAGGTGCAGAGTTTAGGATTCTCCTCATCTACCGTCCACCCGGCGATGGTGGAGAATTCCTGAAGGAGTTCGCGGACTTCATCATTGACATGGCATTGGAGTCGCCCAGATGGTTAATACTGGGTGACTTCAATGCCTGGGTTGACGATGAACTCTCACACTTTGGAAAGAATTTCCTCCAACTTATGTCTATGTTGGGCCTGTCACAGGTAGTTACCTCTGCTACCCATATAGGGGGACACTCTTTGGACCTGGTGTTCCTACTGGATTTGGATGTTACGCATCTGGGGGTGGAACCAAATGTGTGGACAGACCATCACACCATAAGATTCAGCTTTGGAGCACCCCCTAATAGGTCTGCCTCCACGGAAATGGTCCAGTATCGCCCTTTAAGGGGAGTAAACCCAGAGGGCCTATTAGCGGTACTGGACCTATTGGGTGTTTTGGGTGAGAGCATGAGTCCAGGGGACCTTGTTCTTGCCTATAATAAGGCAGTGAGCAGGGCCTTGACTAAATTGCTCTGTTCAGGTTCGCCCACTCACTCAGTGCAAAAGACTCCATGGTTTGATGAGTCTTTGAAGGAACTGAGGAGAGTGCTGTAGATAGAGGGCCTGACGGAAATCTTGCTTGGATGCTGACAAACTTAGATTGATGGATCATTATGTTATCTATCAATCGGCAATAACCCGTAAGAAGGCAGAATTCCTGTCCAGGGAGATTGCTGCTGCGCGGAACCGACCAGCTCAACTCTTTCAGACTGTTGACAGACTGTGCAATCCACTCTGTCTACAGTCTGGAAGAGATTTTTCACAAATAAAGTGTGATGAGCTTGCTCGTTTTTTTGCTGATAAGATTGCCAGCATTAGGTCAGATATCAGCCAGGCTCACTCTTCAAGGGTTTGCAGTGATCGGCAGGGGGAAACAAACACCTGTGTCACCTGGTTTGACTTTGGTAAGCTGGAATTAATGGATATTGTGAGGATTGTCCAGACTGTACGTTCAACCAGCTGTAGTTTGGATCCGGGCCCTACGCCTCTATTATTAAGTTGCGTAGATACTATCTGTCTGACCATTGTTGAAATTGTTTGGAAATCTCTGGAGCAGGGGATCTTTCCTGATCCCCTAAAGGAGGCGGTCGTTCGACCACTCCTAAAAAAACCTTCATTGAACCCGAACTGCCCAGCTAACTACAGACCTGTCTCTAACCTGCCCCTTCTGGGCAAGATTATTGAAAAGGTGGTTGCACTGCAACTGGATGACCATATTACAAATCATAATGTCTATGATACTCTTCAATCAGGATTTAGGAAAAGACAGTACTGAGACTGCCCTTGTCTGGGTTCTGAATGATCTCCTGATAGCGAGAGATCGAAAGGCTTGTACTATTCTAGTCCTTCTTGATCTCTCTGCAGCATTCGACACTGTGAACCATGGTGTGCTTCTGGAACACCTGCGGCTCTATTGTGGACTATCTGGTACAGTTCTGCAATGGTTTCAATCTTTTCTCAAGGGGCGGAGACAGAGGGTTATCACCGGAATTTATTCCTCTGATAACTTCCTCCTGCCCTGTGGGGTTCCGCAGGGCTCCATTTTAGCACCCATGTTGTTCGCTGTCTATAGCTGCCATTGGGAGACATTATTAGGCAATACAGCTTGGGTTTTCACTGCTGTGCAGATGATACCCAGCTGTATTTGTCTTTTAGTCCCGGACAGGAAGGTGCAGTCTCTACACTTAACAGCTGTCTATCCGAGATCAAGGATTGGATGAGTGCCAGCTGGCTAAGGTTAAACCCGGATAAGACTGAGGTGTTGGTGGTGGACCCAGGTTGCCTTAAGGCAGGTTGTAGGGCTGGGCTTCCTTCGGGCGTATGGATCGATGGTGCCCAGCTCTCAACCTCAGACCCGGTGCGTCACCTGGGCGTTATTATTGACGATGGTTTGACCCTGAAATTTCAGGTGTCATCCGTTGTCAAATCCTCCTTTTACCATCTTAGGAATATCGCTCGGGTGAAATACCTAGTTCCTCCGGCTGACCTTCCGACATTGGTTCATGCCTTTGTTACTTCTCGCCTTGATTACTGCAATGCCCTGTACCTAGGGCTACCGGGGTTGATATCTGCCGCTTGCAGCTGATGCAGAATGCAGAAGCCAGGCTTTTGACTGGGACATCTATGAGAAGTCATATTATGCCTGTGCTGCGCGAACTGCACTGGCTGCCGGTTCAGTGGCGGATCACCTTTAAGGTCGGGTTACTGACCTATAAAGCCCTACATGAACAGGGACCGCGGTATCTTCAAGATCTCCTTATTCCCTACTGTCCCTCTCGCTCGCTCCGCTCCTCTGACGAGGGATTGCTAGAGGTTCCCAGGGTCCGCTTCAAAACTTCTGGAGCATGGGCATTTTCTTATGCTGCCCCTACCCTGTGGAATTCTCTACCTCGTCGGATACGAAGCTGCCTGACCGTTGAGAGTTTTGAGTTAGAATTAAAAATGTATTTCAAAAGGCATATGGAGAGTGATTTTATTGTGATTATACTGTTATTGTTGTTGTTTTATGTTATATGTATGTATTTTAATTGTTTCTATTTGTACAGCACTTTGGCTTTGAAAAGCGCTTAAAAATAAATTTTTACTTACTTACTTACAGGACAGTGGGCTGTTGCGGCCACTGCGGTGGCACCATTGAGCCCTGGAGAGTGGCAGCCAGAGGGGCAGTATCAGCAGTAGGCCAATGGCCAGGGGGGTACAGTGTCAGGGGCGGTGTCAGTGCACCACCTGTGGACATGCCCAGGCCTGGCCCTGGTGTGCAGCACCCACCCTCAAGGGGTGATGACCATCAGGGCCATGAACACCATGAGGGACAGCATGCTGATCAGGCAGATGACCTCTTAGATGAGCACACCCGCATACTCCAAGCATCGGTCAATCAGCAGATGCAGCTTGTGACGGTGGTGGATGTATTCAGTGTGGCTCTGCACCAGGCAGAGGAGCGGTGCAGCAGAGACACCGCTCTGCTTGTGGCAGAGATGGACCGGTTGCCAGAGGATGTGACTACTGCCATTAACAGGCAGACACAGGCAATCACAGCTGTCATGGCCACAATGGGCACACAGTTATTTGCCCATGTGTCACAGACACCGCACAGTGCAATGTCCACCGCCCCATTCCCAGCATTGTGTGACACCCTCCTTGTCAACACTGGGTTCAGCTGTGGGCATTCCGAGCATGTCTGGTGCAGGCATGTTCGGTGTGCTGCAGACCCCTGTGCGAGCACAGTCGCATTCACACAGTGGAACCCCTGGGGGACTGTCGGTGCCACTCCATAAGGCCATTGGTCAGCCTGTCACTGCTGGTGGGTCTCGGTGGGGCCGCTCACACATCCATGGCGGCTGTGGCACTGTGGTGCATGACTGACCTGTCTTCCAGCATTGCTACTGTCTGATGCTGCCCTATGTGCATTCTGTTGTTCAGCGTGCAATACATGGGTGGGGTACCCAGCTCTGCATGCACACACACATCCCATCTGCACACCCTCCCAGCTGCTGTCTGCTGTGGCATGTGCATGATGATGCCCGTGTTGCGCTGTCCACCACTGTGCAATGGTGTCCAGTGTCTGACAAATGCACAATGACAGGCAGTGGGCATGGTGGTCTGTGGACATGTGTGTGGCTAGGGGGTGGCGGTCTGGGTTGGCGTGTCTCCTACCCTTTGTGCATGTCTTGTGAGGTGTGTGTGTATGACTGCATGCCATGTTAGACCTTGCTTATCCCTGGCGCTGTGTACGGTTCCATGCTTGGCCAATTCCCTTGACAGCATGCACCTCTGGTGTTTGTCCATGCGTGTTTGTGGGTTGTGCCTTTGCCACTGGTGGTTGCACATGGCCCCATGACTTACCTGGGTTGGCTGAAGTGCTCCTCTGTGATGGTGTCCCAGTGCAGCTGTGCCAGTCAGATCAGTTGGGAGTCCCATCGCCCAAGGGGGAGTGGCTCATCACCATCTTCATCAGCATCCCCATCGTTCCCACCACTGTCCCCCTCTTGGACTTGTACAGCTATCCCACAGTCATTGGCCATGTTGTGCAGAATGCAACAGGCCAGGAATAGCCCGTAGGCCTTTGAGGGGCTGTACTGTAGGGCACCGCCAGACATGTCCAGGCAACAGAAATATGCCTTCAGCATCCCGAACACCTGCTCGATGACATTGCATGTGGTGGCATGTGCCTCATTGTAGCGTTGCTGCGATGGGATCGCAGGCAGCCGGTATGGTGTGAGCAGCCAGGGACGGAGTGGGTATCCACTGTCGCCTGTGTGTAGAGGGTGGAGGTTAGTTTGGTGATCAGCGTCGCCCTGCCTTGGGCCATCTAGGACAATACCCATGTCACCTCTGACTATACCCCTCCCAAGCTCTATGTTTTTCCACGTAGTTTGCATACTCACCCGCTAAGTGACCAGTGGGGATGTCCCCACTCTCGAATCTGTGGCACAGTGCTTACTGGTGCCAGATGAAGGCATCATGTGCTCCCCCAGGGTGCATGGCACAGACATTAATTATGTGCCCCCTGGCATCGCACACCACCTGGCAGTTGATGCTTGCATAGCCCTTCTGATTGATATATGTGGCCCTTTCGGGGCCAGGTGGTGTGCGGATGGCCACATGGGTGCAGTCTATTGCTTCTAGCATGCCAGACATACGTGCTACCCTGTGGAACTCCTGTATGTTTGCTGTGCACTCTGCCAGTGTGCTGGGGAAATGGATGTACTCTGCAGCATGAGGCAGCAGTGTGCTGAGGAATTGGGTGAGGTGGCATGACGCGGCTGACTGGGTTATGCCTGTGGTGTCCCCTGTTGGTCTCTGGAAGGTATCCGTGGTGAGCAGGAACATGCAAGCTGTCACAGTTGTCTCCACTGACAAAGCATGGCTCCGTCGTGTGGGTGCCTGCATCACATCACTGCACAGCTGGCAGAGCCACCTCAGAATTGCTCGGTTCAGGTGGTACTGGCCCACAATCTCAGTATCCATGTACAGCTCGAAGCTGGTGCAGGCTTGGTACTGCCTGATGGGGCATACCACCGATGGGCCCTTCCACAGCCGTGCCCCCCTGCTGCCTGCCTTCTCACCCCCCTCATAACTGCCTCCATCTGGATGGTGACACTGGCCATGTCCCTGGCTTGTGTTCCCCCAGCAGCTGTTTCTGTGTTCCCCACTGTTCTGGCTGCTACTTCCCTGCACTGGGAACACCTTCCTCTGGTGGCCTCAGTGCTGTGTGGCACTTCTCCTTCTGCACTGTGGTTGTGGCTCCCCACACCTTCCCTGTGCCTGTGGGTTCCAGGTGCCCTTTCTCTGTCCTGCCCTGTGTGTGTGTGTGTGTTGCCTGTGTGGCTGGCTATGGTTCAGCAACATGTGCCTTCCCTGTAGCGTTCTTGCGCTTCTCTCTTGTTCTTTTATTTGGGCTCATTTCCGCTATCGCACAACTTCCGCTTGCTCCCCTATTGTGCATGGCGCATGTTGTTGAATATCGCACTGTGCCATTTATGCATGGTTCCTCCCCCTTCAGTTGCGCATGCATTCATTTTCATTGCGCTCTTGCGCGGTGTGATTTGGGGGAGCATCTGCCTCCCGATGAATATTGCAGAATGGTGCATTTTAGGACTGGTGCTGCAGCAACCCTATTGCGCATGGTGCAACCCTTTTCAATATCTAAGCCACAGTGTTCTTTTTTTCCTTTACAGTCAATTCGATGTTGGATGTTGGGTAACTGTGTGTGTCTCTATGTATACAGACAACGTCCACTCTTACTTCAGTTTTTGGTTTTGGTCTTAATAGTTCTGGCCTTATTAAGGTATATTTGCTGCCTGTGTCCAGAAGGACTAACACATTTTTACCATTAATGGTCACCTCTGTAACTGTGTAGTCAATAGTTAGCAAGGCCAGGTGTGCTGGTGTAGATTTCTTCTTGAGGAAATACCTGGTAATGTGACCCTTTTCATTGCAACTGTGACAAATAATATCAGCATAGGAGTTCTTCCCTCCTTTCCCAGATTTTATATCAAGTCTGCCAGAGCTCTGACCCACAGATGGAGAAGGAGGAGGAGGAGCAGCTTTGGCTGTAGAGGTAGTAAACTCTCCTCTGGTATTTCTTTTCTGTGAGGGTCTTGTGGGCAGAAAGTCCTTAGCCAAGCTAATGGCTAGCTCTGCAGATTCTGGATTATGTTCCCTCGCCTACAGCTGAATGTCATTAGGGAGGATCTGAAGGAATTGTTCCACAACTAAGGTCTTTATGAGGTCATTAACAGATGTTTCTTCTGGTTGCAACCATTTTATGCACAATTCTCTCAGCTTAATAAAAGTCTCTCTTGGGGTATAAGATGGCTGATATCTTAGGGAATGAAACCTCTGCCAGTAGGTCTCGGCATTGATGTCATACCTTCTCAAGATCTCTTTTTTAACTAGTTCATAATTTTCAACATGCCTAAGGTCCATATTACTGTAGGCTAGGTGAGCCTTTCCTGTCAGGTATGGGGCAAATCTGACAACCCACTGGGTCTGGGGCCACCCACAGGCATTGGCTACTCTTTCAAAATTAGTTAAATAGGCTTCCATTTCATTTGTGGGTGCCATTTTAGCTAATTTAATGTCTTTTGGGCTGGTATCCTGTCCCCTGTTACCTGTGCCAATCGAATCCAACAGAAAAACAGCGCAACACTACGAGCGGGCTCACAGCGTGAGGTGCAAACCTCAATACTTCATCATTAAAGTTAGGAGCACTCAGACACAGAAGAGGCTGCAGTGATTTGATTAATGGCAAGTCCAGAGCCCCTTGAAGGCATAGAGCCAAAGCGCAGGGGTCTGGACTTGCCATTTGATTAAAATCACTTGCAGTATATTTTCTCTGTGTCCTGGAGTGCTCATTACCTTGGCTTTTGTACCTGTGCCAATCACATGGAGCGCTCTCAGGGTCTCCACCCATTGCTGGTCCTGGTGTCTTTTTTCCTGTTCTCTCTCCTGGAGGTCCTGTTCTCTTTGTTTTTCCATCTCATGTTGGTGGACAGCCAACCACCTCAGCAATTCCAAAATATCAGTTGGAGGGGCATTAACTGGAGGGTTTTCTGGATCTTTGTCACTAAGGTCAGCGAGGCTCACCCAGCTGCAGTCTCAGTCTTGGTCTTCGGACTGGCACCTGGCCCCAAACCAGGTAGGAGCTGTTCCCCAGTTTGTGCCACCCTGTGTCTGGTCATCACTCCGGTCACCTTTGTCTCCAACTCCAACTTCTCAGTTTTCTCCTCCATTGCACCTCTTTTGTGCTTTCTCTGATATCTGGACACATATCCTGGATTGATGTCCCCCTATGATCATAGACCACCAACCAATCCCACTTTTGACACCACTGTCATAGTGGGTATGTAGGAGAAAAACACAGACAACAAAAAGTAGGTGCAAACTACACCAATGTGTGTATTTATTTACAAGAAATATAAAATAAAACCTTTCAGAAAATAAATTAAACAAGCATTACACAGCTAGCACATTGCATTTGTCCCACCCTCTGTGTTTCCTCTTTTTTTGTATTTTTTTTTAGACAAAACATGTTTTTGCCTTGTGAATGACATTTTTGATCTTTAGTCCTTCTGCTCCAATTCACTCTTTAATTTATTATTTGGAAACCCTGCATTAAATATAGAATAATGCATGGGGAAGTATGGTTAATGAGGATTTTATACACACACCTCAGGTGTGCATAAAATTAAAGTTCCTGGCACACTTCCCCATGTCTAATTTTTTGTATTTACTGGTGGTTAGCAATGAGCAAAGTGAGTTTGTGTGACATTGCATGACATAGAATCTTGGTGTATGGAACTCCATAATTCACAAGTGTGAATTCTGGCGTTTGTGTGGGTCTGCCCACTGTGGTTTATTGACCCTAACCAGTAAATATTTCATAATACAAACTTTCCTAAGTTTTGTTAATATTGATCCTGCCATTATAATCCCCCACTATTAATATTTCCTCATTTTCATATGAACTTTTTAGTCTCTCCATAACCGTTTCATATAGTGCTCATATATCTATAAATTGTTTATTATTTGGTGAAAAGTATACATTTACTAAGACCAGTCTTAATTTCTCAACAGGTATTCTAAGAATTTGTAAATATTCAGATGATGAAGGAATGATCAACCCACTCAGGCTTAATGTTGTTTTAACAAATATAGTAAGTCCTGGTTTATTATGCCCATATTTTTTTATTCCTCCTTTACTGCTGGGGTTAAATATGATGAAAATCCCGATATTGATGGAATATTATAAGACCAGGTCTCTTGGAAACAAAGTATATTATGTTTCACTAAACATTCCTTTGTTTCATCATCCACTAGTTTAAAGCCAAGTCCCTCAATATTCCACAAAATAATCTCCATTTTACCTTTGACCTCTTGAGACCTGCTAGACACCAACATCTCTTCACTATGTCATTGGAGGGCACTGTCTACAAAACCAAAAATCAGTTACTTCCCTCACTTAACAACTCTTCTCTTTTTCTGACTAATTCTTCCTCATTGTGCTCAGACTCCACCTTTAAAGGTAGTTTATCACAGTTTATTAAAATTCCCAATACATCCAATCCTTGTGAAGATTTTAAAATCAAATCTGCCAGTTTGGAACTTTTAAATGTAATACCTATTTGAAGTGTATCCAAAATAGGATAGGTAAGGCAAAGCTGTTTCTGGTCTTTAGGGGGTTTCAGTGCGTTGTTAGGTGGGTGTTTTTTTTTTTTTTTTTGGTAATTGCGTGTCTGTTTAGTGTAGTTGGTTAGGTTAATTTGTATTAATGTGTGTATGAGGGTGTTTGTATAACATAGTGAGGATTGTCGTTATGGATCATTGTTACTGGTCAGGAAGTGTTTGGGGAACTATGGAGGCCAGGTGTGGGCCAGGATAGTGTATGAGGTATTTCAGTTGCTCAATATGTGGCCATTCACTGACCTCCCTGTGTCCACCATGATTGCTTGTCATTATTGGGAGGTTGGAATTAGGAGGGGTGGCATTGATCGAACATGGTGGGGTACCTCAAGCATGTCTGTGGGGTTCAGGATTAGGGCAGTCAGGTGCAGAATGTGCCCTGGGGTTCATCAGGCCCAAGAGAGAGGTCAGATGTATTTGGTGACCATCCCCAGGGTTCCCACCAGACTGCATGGGCAGGTGGTCAGTGGGGCTTCACTGTCTACCAATCCCCTGAGGGCAGTGCTTTGCAATGCCAGATTGATCAGAAACAAGACCGCGGTTATAACAGACTTGATTTCTACAGCCAATCTGGCTTGCATCACAGACACCTGGGTGGGAGATGATGCAGACCCAGTTTTAGAGGCCTCCATCCATCTTGGATACTCTGTGGTGCACTGCCCCAGAATGAAATGCAGGGGTGGGGGTATGGCTATCTACTTTAGATCTGAGCTGGACTTCACAGTGCACCCAGTGGGAAGCCCTGGTTCCTTTGAATGTGTGGCTGTTCGTGGGGGTCTGGGCGCAGGCAGCAGGATTCTCCAGATGTACTGCCCCCCAGGGGTGGCAGGAGAATTCCTGCAGGAGGTGGCCAATTCTGTCATCGGTGAAATGTTGGAAGCCCCCAGATGTTTAATTCTGGGGGAGTCAATGTTTGGGCCAACAACGAAACATCCAGGCTTGGTTACAACCTCCTCCAGACAATGTCATCACTGGGCCTGTCACAAAAGGTTTCTTCTGTGATCCATCAGGGCAGCCACATGTTGGACCTGGACCTCACTGGGGCTTGAGATAAGTTATGTCAAGTCTGATTAGGTAATTTGGTCTGATCATTGCATGGTGGAGTTTTCATTCGCGGCCCCCTTCAAGAACCCTCCCCCTCCTGAGATGGTACGCTACCACCCTTTAAGAGGTTTGACCCCATAGGGTTTTCTGGCAATAGCTGATCTATCTAATGTGGTTAGTGCATATGTGGGGGTTGTGTCCATGGTGGTCGCTGCCTATAATAAGATGATATCCGCTGTGCTTGACTCCCATGTACCAGTCCATGTAAGACCCAGGTTTTCACACTTGAGGTCCCCCTGGTTTGATGGGGAGCTCAAGGTGATGAAGACTGTAGGTCAGAGGTTAGAGTGCTGTTGGTGGAAGACCAGGCTGGAGACTGACAAACTGGCCCTGTGTACTTACTATTGTAAGTACCAGGGGGCAAACAACTGTAAGAAGGCAGAATTCCTGTCCAGGGAGATTGCTGCCAGGAGGAGCTGACCAACTGTGTTTTTTTGGACTGTAGACAGGCTACTAAACCCATCCTGTCTGCAGCTGAAAAAGACTTTTTCAAATGAGTTATGTGAGGAGTTTGCTCGGTTCTTCTCGGACAGACTGACCGGCATCTGGCTTGGAATTCTGTCACTGAGCCACGTCTTGGCCCACAGTGGTCACCTTAGTTGTTCAGAGAGTGCTTCATCTGGTTGGAGTTAGTTTAGACCAGTGGAGGTGGCTGAGGTCATTGAGCTTGCTTCCAAGCTGAGGCACACATACCATGAACTTGACCCGATGCCAAAGCGTTTCTTGAAGGGATATGTTGACTCCATTGGCCCAGTATTTGTCTCGATTGTCCAGTGGTCATTGTCAGAGGAGGTTTTCCCAGATGTCTTGAAGGATGCATTGGTGAGACTCCTTCTGAAAAAGCTACCATTGGACCCTGACATCAAGGCAAATTACTGTCCTATCTCCAACCTCCCATTTGTGGCAAAGGTTGTAGAGAAGGTTGTGGTGCTTCAGCTTGAGGAGCATCTCTTGGCCTGTGATCTATATAAGCCTCTGCAGTCTGGGTTTTGGGTGAAGCATAGCACTGAAATTGCGTTAGTTCAGGTGCACAATGACCTTCTCAGAGTGAGAGATCAAGGGAAGGGGACAATTCTTGTTCTCCTCGATCTCTCAGCTTTTGACATGGTGGACCATTGTGTGTTACTTGACTGCCTGAGGGAATTTTGTGGACTCACTAGCATGGCCATCTGCTGGTTTGAGTCCTATCTCACAAACAGGAGGCAAAGGGTAGAGATGGGGAATTTCTCCTCCTTCCTTGGTCTCCTGTCTTGTGGAGTACCTCAAGGATCGGTCTTGTCACCAATGTTGTTTACTGTGTACATGATACCCCTGGGAAGGACTATTAGGCAGTATGGCTTGGGTTTTTATTGCTATGCAGATGATACCCAGCTATACCTCTCATTTTCCCATGAAACACCTGACATAGTGAACATGCTAAATAAATGCCTAGCTGAAATTAATGACTGGATGGCCTCCAGCTGGTTGTGGCTGAACCCCGATAAGATGGAGGTACTAGTTGTGGAGTCGAACAGAGGTCATGCTAGGGCGGCCTCGGGTGCAGAGACAGGATTGTTCCTGGGATCTGTACCCTTGGAGGCTACCTCTAGGGTGGAACCTGGGTGTTATTCTTTGGTCTGACACTTGAGGCTCAGGCATCTGCCACTATCCATGTCAGTTTCTATCATCTGAGGAATATCGCTAGGGTTAGGCCCCTAGTTCTGCCTCTGAACATCCCAACCTTGGTGCATGCCTTCATGAGGATGAGGATCGATTACTGTAATGTGCTGTACCTCAGGGTCTCTGGAGGTACCCTCCACCTACTTTAGCTGCTGCAAAACACAGCTGCCAGGTTGTTGACGGGGCAGTCTAAATACTGTCACATCATCCCGGTGCTGCAGGAATTGCACTGGCTGGCTGTCAGTCAGGTGGAGTGTCCTGTTTAAGGTGGGTTTGTCACCTTTAAGGCCCTACATGGACTGGGCCCTGGCTACCTGGCTGACCTCACCCATGCCATTTCAGCCCGCTCCTTAAGTTCCTCCTCTAGGGGCCTCCTAGTGATTCTCAGGATGAGGTTAAAAACACCGGCAACAGAGCTTTCAGTGTCGCCGGTCCCATCCTGTGAAATTCACATTCTCCATCTGTAAGGGGGGACCCTTCAACTGAGGTATTTAAGGCCCACCACAAGGCCTTCCTGTTTACGCAGGCATTCCCTGATTTTGCTGTGCAACATCCTTTGCCTGACCGCTATGTAGATTGTTCCTGACATTTGCTTTTCTTTCTAGCTAACTGTAATTTAAATGATTTATCTTAATATTTATAATATTTATTATAGTGTATTATTGTACTGTAGTTGGTGCTATGTTTTACCATTGTACAGCGCCCAGAGCCTCCTGGATTAGGCATCTTTTTAAATAAAATTTGCCTTGCCTTGCCTTGCCTTGCCAAGATACCCCTATTAATGTTGATCCAAGCCATAGAGCTGGAAGCAACTATCACTCCAAGAGACCAAGGCAAATATACTGCCAGTTCCTGTTTTATCTTTCCTATTGTTTCAGCTACCAATACCTTCCATCTAAAACTGAAAGTGTTCTGTTTTCCCATGATAATTTATTTCTCATTTCATATTTAGATATTGTTTCTTGTACTCTATTGATTCTATTTATGTCCTCTTCTCTGGTTCTATTATGCACACAAGCTGCTGGGTTTCCTATATTATTCCCTAAGGGCATTGGAACTTTTAATGGACCTATAACTGTAATTCCTAAAGTATGAAAAAAGGTTACTTTCTCTCCAATCTTTTCTGCCAAACGTTCACTGCTGAAATACAGCAAAACACAATTTGCATATGTTATATTTGATGGGTGTGCTATAAATATATCTTCTTCCTCCACTGATATTTACAGTATAACTTTAACTCATCATAACAAATTCTCTGGTGTTTCATTTTCTACAGAACCCACACCATGTACAGTAATTCTAGTAGAAACTCACTATCCCTAAATAGGATTTCCTGTGTTTCTTTGTACACTTCAAATGAGAGAAGGGTATCTGGAACTGTAATATCCTTAGACATCCTGCTTACATTGATTACCTCATCTTCTTGTCTTACTAATGTTCTTTCATCTCTCCCCCCGACCAAATGATCCTCCTGAGTTGTAAGGGGTCCAAGCTCTTTTTGAACAGTCAAATCCACAAAATCATTCAATTCATACAACTCCCGTTTCTCAGTTAACTGCATCCTTCCTTGTAGTTTTATTTTCCTCGTGTACTTTCCTTATATCAAGTTCTTTTAAATCTTTTAAGATACTTCCTTTCTTAACTTGATTCACAGCATCCCCTTGAAATTTTACTTGTTGGACCCCCTTTCTCTTTTCTGCTTTTTTTTTTTTTTGTTTGTTTCTCTTTAATGGTCTCAACTAGATTTCTGCTTATTTTGAACTTTTGGAGCATTCTTATCTTTCAACAGGCTCCTTTTTTCCCCTTCTTGGTTTCTATTATTTCCACTGCTCTCTGATGAATGAAGAGGGTACAGATACCTGTATTGCTTTACTAGCATGTTCCCTAAATTCCTCTCCTTCCCAGATGTAATAGGATGAGTCTGAAACAATTTGCTTTTTGATTCTTATTTGTTTTAAAAAGGCCTGATCGAACAAGTCATCTGCCCTTGAGTTTGATATTTCCTTTTAAAGCTCCTAAGTTTTCCAAAATTACTACATTGGCAAAACATGGTTTCTTTATCATTTCCAAATTTGGTTAGAAAGAGTGAAGGAAGAGACAACATTTCTTTCATTAGTGAAAACATTCCTATTGAATTCAATATTTGGAGAACTCATTCTAATATCAATATTATTTACTTTTGTATCTATGGGTGTTGTTACTATATATCAGAGGAAAAAGAACACTTAGAAATAAATCCATTTCCTCTATTTACTTCTACCTCGGGTGTAACTAGTTTCTTAAGGCCCAACTAAGGTCCTGTATAACAGAGGCCAACTTTCTGGATTATTATGCTAAACTTCCACCTCATTATTTATAAAGTGCCTTTACTCTCCATACCCGTTCCTCAGGGAAGGTGTTGGAGAACTTAATAAATTACTTATACAGCTTGTTTGTGATTCTTCCAAAGAGAATACTTCCAAAGAGAACCTTGTAGACCAGGGAGGAGCTGTGGACATGGCCTACCTAGACTTTAGCAAGGCATTTGACACAGTCCCACACAAAAGATTAATAGTCAAATTAACCAGCCTGGGAGTGGGTCCCAGGGTGGTAGCCTGGGTAAAACATTGGCTGCACAACAGGACACAGAAGGTAATTGTAAATGGAGTCCACTCTGAAGAAATAGGGGTTACTAGTGGGTACTGCAGGGTTCAGTATTGGGTCCAGTCCTTTTAATGTCTTCATCAGTGACATTGCAGAGGGACTGGAAGGAAAAGTATGCCTATTTGCAGATGACACAAAGATCTGCAACAGGGTTGATACACAAGGAGGCGTGGAAAGGATGAAAAGGGACTTGGCAAGGTTGGAAGAATGGTCAGAAGAATGGCAGCTAGGATTCAATGCAAAGAAGTGCAAAATAATGCACCTGGGAAACAAGAACCGTGAGGAAGAATGCACAATGGGTGGAGAGGTAGTAACAACAACAAAAAAGGAAAGGGACCTGGGGGTAATCATATCAGATGACCTTAAGGTTAGCAAGCAATGTGAGAAGGCAGTAGGGAGGGCTGGGGGTATATTGGGATGTATAGGGAGAGGCATCAGCAGTAGAAAACAGGAAGTTGTTATCCCTCTGTACAGACAGTTGGTGAGACCCCATCTGGAGTACTGTGTCCAGTTCTGGAGACCCCATCTCCGCAAGGACATAGACAGGATAGAGGTAGTCAAGAGGAGGGCAACTAAAATGGTGCAGGGTCTGCAAGAGAAGCCATATGAGGAGAGACTAAAGGAGCTTAATATGTATACCGTTGAGGAAAGAAGGGAGAGGGGGGACATGATAGAAACTTTTAAGTACCTCAGTGGAATCAACAAAGTCCAAGAGGGTAGCATCTTTCAGAAAAAGAGACTTGCAAGAACCAGGGGACACAATTTAAAGATAGAAGGAGGGTGGTTCAGGGGCAATGTGAGGAAGTATTATTTCACAGAGAGGGTAGTGGATGCATGGAACAGCCTTCCTGAGGAGGTTGTGGGGTCTAAAACTGTGGGAGAATTCAAGAATGCATGGGACAGACATAAGACAATTCTTGTGGGGGGTAGGAAGAAATAGGCTGTTGGTTAACTAGGATCTGTGGCCTAGCCTGTAGGTAGGGAAATGGGCAGACTAGATGGGCCAAGCGGTCCTTATCTACCATCAAAGTCTATGTTTCTTTGTTTCTATGTCTATCTAATAATTCTAGAATCTGCATAAAACCTGAATTAACTAGCAATGACGTCAAATGATTACAAGATTCCCATTCTTGTACAAATAAAGATAGCCCTCTCCAGTGTGTCCTGCTGTCTTATTTACAAATGCTATTTCCAGATCAGGTGAGTTTTCCAAGTTGGAATAAGTAAAAGAGTTTGCTTTAGATGTATCGCCTTTACTCCCTATTTGTTGTATACCATCCTCCTTTCCCCTTTATTTAACTCCATAACAAACAATGGGGTGGACGTTGGCAAGGAGTTATACATTTCTTTTCTTTCTGTGGTGGTACCCTAAAAAAATGTTATTTTAGATTGCTCAAAGGGGCTCCATTTCCTTATTTTCCACATTTTCCAGTTTTCCTATATTTTCCAAATTTTTATGTACTATAGATAACTGTGTTACTATTTTTTTGTCTCCTTTGTTTCCCTTTTCCAGTCTGCAATATTTCTTCCAAGAAGGAGCTATTTTCCCACTTCATGTGGACACCATTTTTACTCAAAAATCAATGGTTCCTAGCGACTAAACAGAATTATATATTTGAGCTTGCAAATTTCTTTAGTTAGCTACATTATATCCATACTCAAGGGCTGGTGCCAGGAAAAAGGACACAGATTTGTAGGGAACTGGCAACAGTTCTGGGAGAGAAAGTTTTTTAAATTTGATGGACTGCATCTGACTAAGAAGGGAGTCAGTGCATTGGGGCAGAAGTTTGACGTCTTTGCAGAATATTTAAACTAGCAAATGGGGAGAGGGGTGCAGCACCCCATACGCCGAATGGGAAGAACACCCTCCCCTCAGCTAGTGGTCAAACAGGGATTTGGCATGTTTGCAGTTCATTTGCATCACCAGGTAAGAAAAAGGTTTGTCTCCCATACAACGACAGGGTAATTCCAAACCTCACCCAACAACTAACACAATCAAATCTGGCCAATGGAAAATCATGTACACAATGCTCACAGCCTGGGAAATAAGATCCCAGACCTGCAGGCACAATGTCAGAGGCTAAACTGGACATAGTAGCAATTAATGAGACGTGGTTTACCAGTAACCACACTTGGGAGACTTCAGTACCTGGCTATGTATTGTTCAGAAGAGACTGAGGTGCAAAAAGGGGAAGGAGGGCCTCTGTATGTCAATGAAAATATCAAAGCTACAGAAATTCAGAATACACATAAGGAGCCAGAAGAACTGTGGGTCACCCTGGAAACAGGAAATGGGACAGCCATAAGAACTGGGGTTGTTCCAGGCCCCAGACCAGGGGAGGACATAGACACATTACTGTTAGAAGATATACAAAACATGACAGCTAAAGGGAGGTTCTGATAATGGGAGACTTCAACATGCCAGATACAGATTGGTCAATACCAGCAGGAACATCTGCAGAACTAGACACATAGTGGATTCCCTGCAGGGGAGGGCCTCAAACAACTGGTACAACAACCCACAAGAGACAGGGCTATCCTAGATCTAATACTGACTAACAGGAAGGGATCACAGATCTCCAGGTAGAAGGTCACCTGGGGCCAGTGACCATCACATGGTATGGTTCAATTTGGCTACTACATCTAAGTCATCCCATTCCAAGGCAAAAATATGGGACTTCAGAGGAGCTGACTTTGATAAGATGGCCAACAGAGTTAAGCTAGCCCTGACAAAAAGAAACAAAGGTGAGGGGGTACAGGCAAAGTGGGCAAGCATTAAGGATGCAATACTTGAAGCAACATCCCATTGTGTTAGACAGAAAAGGAAGTGCAAAAGAAGAAGGAAACTACTTTGGTTCTCAAATACGGTAGCAGAAAAGGTCAGAGCCAAAAGGCTGGCCTTCAGGAAATATAAGGGAACACAGCGGGATGAAGATAGGGAGGCATACCAAACTGCCCTAAGGGAAGCAGGGAAGGCAGTAAGGCAGCCAAAGTACCAAACTGAGGAAACATTAGCATGAACAGTAAAAGAAGGTGACAAGACTTTCTATAGATACATTAGTGAAAGGAGAAAGTCCAGAGGGGGTATTGCTAAGCTTAATGGAGAAAAGGAGCATGTGAGGAGGAGGATCATGTAAAAGCATCTATCCTAAATAGATACTTTGCTCAGTATTTACTGAAGAGAAGGTAGGCAGGGCCCACAGCTCCAGCATCATGGACACAGTGGGGAGGGAGGTGAGCACTACCCCTTCACAAAAGAAAGGGTCCTACAACAGCTTCTAAGCTCAGGGTGGATAAGGCAATGGGACCTGATGGCATACATCCCAGGGTACTTAAGGAGCTAAAGGTGGAACTAGCAGAGCCATTAGCAGAACTGTTTAGTGAGTCTCTGAGAACAGGAGAGGTCCCAGAAGACTGGAGAAGGGCTCATGTGATCCCACTCCACAAGAGTGGTATCAGTGAGGAGGCAGGGAACTACAGACCAGTCAGTCTTACCTCAGTAGTGGGCAAGATTATGGAGGCAGTCCTTAAGGAAAGGATAGTGCAACACCTGGAATCCATAGGGGCACAGGATCCAAGACAGCATGGGTTTACAAAGGAAGGTCCTGTCAAACTAATCTCATAGATTTCTTGACTGGGTAACCAGAGTGGTGGACCAAGGGAGCAGTTGATGTTGCCTCACCTTGACTTCAGCAAAGCTTTGACACTGTTCCATATAGAAGATTGATAAATAAGCTGCAGGGGCTCGGTGGGTCAGAAGTTGGTCAACTGGTGGCAAACTGGTTGACGGGCAGAAAACAGAGAGTGGTGGTAAATGGTATACAGTCAGAAGAGATGCAAGTCACAAGTGGGTACCTCAGGGATCAGTCCTGGGGCCAGTCCTCTTCAACATCTTCATTAGTGACCTTGCAGATGGACTAGAGGGTAAAGCTTGTCTGTTTGCAGATGACACCAAGATCTGCAACAAAGTAGATGATCCAGATGGGGTGGGCAGAATGAGAAGAGATCTGGATAAACTAGCAAAATGGTCAGAAGAGTGGCAACTGGGATTTAATGCAAAGAAGTGCAAGATCATGCACATAGGGAAGAGAAACCCTGAAGCCACCTATAGGCTGGGAGGGGAGTTGCTAGCAGTCACAAAGGAAGAAAGAGACTTGGGCATCATCATCACTGATGAGCTGAAATCATCCAAGCAGACCTCT
The DNA here is from genome assembly GCA_016271365.2 of Neoceratodus forsteri. NCBI lineage: Eukaryota > Metazoa > Chordata > Ceratodontiformes > Ceratodontidae > Neoceratodus > Neoceratodus forsteri. The sequence goes on from CM057455.1 coordinate 708,966,857, forward strand.
AAAGCAGTAGGTAAGGCTAGGGGGTGTTAGGGTGTATTAGTAGGGGTATCACAAGTCGTAAGAGGGAGGTAATAACTCCTTTTACAAGACACTGGTTAGTCCCCATCTGGAGTACTGCATGCAGTATTGGAGGCCACACCTTCACAAGGACATTAACCAAATTGAGGCAGTCCAGAGAAGGGCAACAAAATGGTGCAGAGACTGCATCAGAAGACATATGAGGACAGATTAACAGAGCTCAATATGTATACCCTTGAGCAAAGGAGGAGAGAGGGATATGATCGAGGCATTCAAACACCTTATGGGCATTAACAAGGTGAAAGAGTTCTAACATGTTTAAATATAAGAAAATAGCAGGTCAAGAGGACACAGCATGAGATTAGAGGGGGCTGATTAAGGGAGAATGTGAGGAAATTCTTTTCACAGAAAGGGTGGTGGATGCATGGAATGGCCTCACCTCAAGACGTGGTGGCTATGAATACAGTGCAGGGCTTCAAACAGGCATGGGATAGGCATAAGGGAGCAATACAAATGAGTATGAATAGATAGACCACTGACAGAGCAAAGGCCGATGGCACATTTATAAGGTAGAAAAAGAAATGGGCAGACTGGATGGGCCTTGTGGTCCTTATCTGCCATCAACTTCTATGTTTCTATGTTTCATACAAGTACCTAACCAGATTCAGATATTGCTTAATGCCCTCTATTTAGTTGCACCAGGAACAATAAAATATAAATAACATTATACATCAATGGCCCTATGCACTTAAATATCATTGAAACGTCCTTAAAAAAACTATTTTCAAAAGTACTTGACTATTTTCAAAATTCTAGGCTAAGATTTTAAATGAATTAGGATCAGGTGATAAGAATCTCAACATAAAAACTACAAAATCTCAACCAGAACCAAATGCCACTCGAAACTAAATCTGACAAAAGTATACCAAAATGACCCCATAATGACCTCAGAGAATTCACTTAGTCCTCTTTGCCTTATAATAGTCCCAGCAAGATAGTCCTTTAAAGAATCATTTAGAGAATACTTATTATGAATCTGGCTCAGTGTGTTGGTTATTTGAATTCCCTTTGGAATCCATATATATTCAATTAATTTCTTGTTGTTCTATTTTCCTTTGATGGAAAAGTACGGAAAAAGTTCAGTTCTTAATTTGTTATATTCCTTTCTTTTGTCCTTTATGTTTCTCTTCCATATAAGAAGGATACCTGAAAATACAAAATCAGACATGACTTCAAGGAACCACTAAAAATCACTGTAGCTGCTTATTGATTTACACCCAATTATACAGTTAATTAATGTTTAAAAGATATACTGATTTATTCCTAATTATTAGGTCTCTCAATGACTGGATAAATCCACAGGTTAACAGCAACCAATTAATGTTAACTTACATCTTTTAACTTATATGAGGATATCCTAAATTGGGCTAATTTTCCAAAAAGAAGATTATTTCTAACACTTATTTATCACCTATTTATCATGTATTGTTACTATGCACATTTGCACTCAAACACTTTATTATAGCTAACCAGCTAATATTTTTAATACTAATTTAAATTCCATATACCTTCAATAAAATAGTGGCAAGGTGTCCTACCATACATGGGACAAAAAAGAAGGACGTATTTGCCTCAAACTGTCACTTAAAACACCAGAGCAACTAAAATAAAAATAAAAAATCAGTATATAAATGTCATTTGCTTGTTGCTTAAATCTATACATTGGAAACAACAACAAAAAGTACAAAAACTCAAAAAAGTTTTTAAAAGAAGTAGCTGTTTGATAAATTCCGAACTCCACTTACCATACTACATGATTTTTTTTGCAAGCGTTGATCATCTAGTTCAGTCCTGGTTTTTCTCTTAGAACTTATGTTCACAATGGTCCCTGTGGGCTCAAGAGATCTAGCTGAAAGATTAATAGCTTGCTACACACTTCAAAAGTAAATCCAGATCAAGATGCTAGAAAGCAAAATGCTTCTAGACAGAAAAACTTTTGTGTGTGCTCCTTAGTTTTAGAGGCTTTCAAAAATGGCGCTAGTCTATTTAAGATAATCACACATGCTCATTACATATACCCAACCTGATCACCTGACCTTGAGCCACGTGTTTTTCAATATTTAAAGGTATCCTCACTCCAAGTATGTGTGAGTACAACCAAAATATGCTAAAAGCCCTTAAGGAGAGCTTGCCACTAATGCAATATATTTTAACACTTCAACAACTTATTTCTGAGAGGTTTGAAATAGCCACACAGCAAGCCTAATTACTTGCCCTTGTATTTTTAACTATTCAGTGGTAATCATGCCAAAGTTTACCAGAAGTGCAGTATACCAAGCATTGCACAAATGTGGTACCCATTGAATAACATGTATACCGTTACCGTGCAATGACGTGTGGTTTGTGGTACCTGTATACTTTTGTGTGACTACCACTGTATGTATATAGCTGCTTAGGGAATTTTGAAGGCAGAAAAGAAGAAGAAAAAGAAATCTTTAACTGATAGGAAGAACATGAACAAGGCAAAATTATAAACAATATTTAAATGAGGAATACTCAACTTACACTTTGCTCTGCTTCACTCAGATTTCTTAAAGCCCCCTGATCCAGTCTCTAGCAGAACTTCTTTGTTAGTTCACTCATTATTCCACCTATATGGTGTTTTTTGCACAGTCTCCTTTTATTTTTGCCTCCAACCATCTACCAAAGCTAAGCCTTCGTACCACTGGTATTCACCCTCCGCAGGGCATATCCTTATTGACCCTCTCTGAGGGATAAGGCAGGGAGTTTCAATAAGGAAACCAACAAACAGTGGCTAAAAATCTTTGTGTACAAGTAAGATTTTCTGGAAAGGCTGTACACAGGTCAAGAAAACACAGAGCACTTATGTATTTTATATTATATATTTAAATCTCCTCCTGCATTTAAGGCAATAGTGACATACCTGTTCTTGATCTATAAAGTGCTTTGCACAGCCCTGCACATGATGCTCCTCCTCAGCAATGTGGCATAGTACTCTCTCACTCCAAAGTTCCCAACAGTCTCTCTCAGAGGCATGTCAACTGGAAAGATCCAGATATGACTTAATGGCACTATACTGGGTCCCTTCCATATTCAGAGAGGCACAAGGCAGGAGTGTTGAATGTCACTTCTCCTGTTGCTGTTAGTATGGAGCCACTGGCTGTAGTAGTTCATACTAGTGGGGTAATTGAAGGTGTCCAAGTAGGGAAAATAGATAAACACATTTCTTTCTACATGGACGATACCCTTCTATATCTCAAAATCAACTAAAGACACTACCAAAGGCTATGAACCTGTTACAAGAATAGGGAGAAGTTTCTGAGTTCAAAATAAATTAAGATAAATCAGAAATCATGATGACAGGTGGGAATATAACCCCAGCTCTTAAAAGTTGCATGCAGTTCAGATAGACCGCTAAGGGCTTTAGATATGTGGGAGTACAAATTACCTCAGACCAACAGTAAGTAAACTTTTCCAAACAAATTATAACAAATTATTAAAAGAAATGAGGCAAGACTGAGAAAGATGGGCTAAAATACCATTATCATTGATAGGCTGCACAGAGACAATCAGAATGAATTTCCTCCCACGCTTTCCCTTTCTTTTTGGATCTTTGTCAATATGACCAAAATCATTCTGGAAACTGAAGCAAAAAATGCTCTCAAAATGCGTGTGTTTGTGTGTGTGTGTGGGGGGGGGGTATGGTTGAAGTGGTGTGCCATGATGTTGGGGGTGGGGTGCTTGAGGTGGCAAACTTTAAATCCTATTAATGAGCAGCCCAACTCCAAAATATTATAACCCACCTTAGACAGTAATAAGAAATAGCCTGGGTTACAATGGAACAGGCTAGTTTAATACAGTACAGAACCCTGAGGAATTCTTGCACTAAGGCTGTGTGTGCAGCTATGGGCAATTTTTTAAAAAACATATTGACAATAATCTCTCCACTCCTGCTGAATTCTGGAAAACTCTCCACTCACTACTGTGCTAAAGACAAGGCAAGGCAAAGTTTATTTACATGGTGTGCAATCCTGGAGGCTGTGATCACCTTACATAAAACAAGAAGAATGGTCAAATAAAAAGTATACATCATAAATAAACAAATCAGATAAAACAATAAAATCTTCAGATACAGCAGTTACAGCAGTTAACATTTGGCCTGGTAGTTACATAAGGCTTGTCAAATGGATTCAGCAGGGAAAGCTATAGAAAACAGATAGGCCTTCAAAACAATCTTAAACCTCCTGATCAATGGGACCACTTTGAAAACAGATGGAAGAGATTTCCATAGGACCAGTCCGGCGGCACTGAAGGCCTGATCACTGGAAGTTCTACATCTGGTCCTAGAAACTTCAAGGAACTTACTCAAAATATAATCAAAACTTAAATCAAGTGCAACACTAAGAAAAAGGTTACAATGATCATGGCACTTCTCAGAAACCTGCTAGGCTCCCCTCTCCCACACTCCTTCCACTCTCTTGATGGATCAATGCTAGAAACAGTTGAAGTCTTCAAGTACCTAGGAATCTGGTTTAATCCAAAGCTGAATTTCTTTTGGCACATGAATGCCATTCATACCAAACTCTGGCCAAAACTTAATGAATTATACAGACATAAGAACTGTATCTCACTTCCCACTCAGAAAGAGCTTGTCTCAAAGCTAATTTTGCCTTGCTTTGACTACGCAGAGGTAGTGTACAGTTCTGATCCCCTTCAGTATTTCTCAAAACTAGACCCCTTGTATAATGCTTTCTGTCACTTAGCGGCAGATCTTCCCTATCAAACTCTTAACTGTTCCCTATACTCAGCGCTTGCTCTCTCCTCACTAGCTTGTCACCACTTTGCCCACTGAGCAATCTTCATTGCTAAGTACTGGTTTGATACACTCACATCTTACCTCTCCAGTCTCCTTGCTCCTTCCACCAACCCGGGTTATGCCCGTCACACCAGCAACCCTCACTCCTTCACCCTTCTACAACCTCATTCTCAATCTGGCAGGCTATTATTTGTCTTCAGGCTCCCCTCCCTTTGGAAAAATCCCCCCTAAGTGGTCTGAATCCTGCCCATGATGGCTTCCTTCAAAAAGCCCCTAAAGCCACTTCCTTCCTTCCTCCTGCTCTCACTTCCCTCCTCATCCCCCTTGACCCAGTCATCTCCTCCCTCCCCCATCTTCTAATATTTCTCTCTCCTCTCCGCATAAAATCTCACTTGGGACTTCTTGCACTTGGCTCCTTTTCTGTTGCCTAACTGGAAGACATTGTACTTTCTAATTGGATATTCAGTATCTATTTATTTGTATACATTGTGTTTAATTGTTATAACTATCTTAAACAATATTCAACTGTAGTGTTCTGTATCTACTTTTGCAATGTATATGCTGCCATTGGGCGATATCATCAGGTGATACAGTTTGAGTTTTCACTGCTATGCAGATGATACTCAGCTGTATATGTCCTTTGTGCCTGGACAGGTTGATGCGATCGCTATACTAAACAGCTGCCTCTCTGAGATCAAAGACTGGATGAGCTAGAGTTGGTTGAGATTGAATCTGGATAAGACTTGAGGTGCTGGTTGTTGATCCGGGCTGCCTGGGGACAGGTTTTGGGGCTGGGCACATGTCGGCCTATGGCTTGATGGTGTCCAGCTCATTACCTCAGATCGGGTGCATAACCCGGGTGTTATTTTTGATGACAGCTTGACCCTGAAGTCTCAGGTGTCAACTGTGGTTAAATCCTCATTTTACCATCTGAGGAATATCGCCTGGGTGAAACACCTGATTCCACTGGGCTACCTTCCAACATTGGTCCATGCTTTCATTACTACCCATCTTGACTACTACAATGCCCTCTGCCTAGGGCTGTCTGGGGTTGATATCCACTGCTCAAAGCTAGTCCAGAACACTGCAGACAGGCTGCTGACTGGTACCTCCAGGACCAGTCATATTACACTGTATGCTGCATGAACTGCACTGGCTACCAGTTCAGTGGTGGATCACCTACAAGGTAGGCTTGCTTACCTTAAAGCCCCACATGAACAGGGACCCAACTACCTGAAAGATCTCCTGACTCCTTCTCTCCCAAATGCCATCTCCAGTCCACCGGCGAGGGATTGCTAGAGATTCCCAGGGTTCATCTTCAAACATCTGGAACTCATGCTTTTCATTTGCAGCACCAACCCTGTGGAATTCTCTATCTCATCGGAAGAGATTGTCCACAGTCCCACACAAAAGATTAATATACAGGTTAGCCAGCCTGGGAGTGGGTCCCAAGATGACAGCCTGGGAAAGAATTGGCTGGAGAATAGGACACAGAGTAATAGTAAATGGAGTCCACTCTGAAGAAGGGGGGTTACTAGTGAGGTACCGCAGGGTTCAGTATTAGGACGGTCCTCTTCAATGTCTTTATAAGCGACATTGCAGAGGGACTGGAAGGAGGTAATGTCTCTTTGCAATGACATAAAGATCTGCAACAGAGTTGATGCACAAGGTGGGGTGGAAAGGATGAGAAGGACTTGGCAAGGTTAGAGGAATGGTCAAATGTATGGCAGCTTAGATTCAATGCTAAGAAGTGCAAGGTAATGCACCTGGGAAACAAAAACCCAGGGGAAGAGTACACAATGGGGGGTGAGATACTAACAACAACAAAAATGGAAAGGGACCTGGGGGTAGTCATATCAGATGACCTAAAGGTGGGCAAGCAATGTGAGAGGGCAGCAAGGAGGGCTGGGGGGATACTGGGATGCGTAGGGAGAGGCATCACCAGTAGAAAACAGGAAGTTATTATCCCTCTGTACAGACAGCTGGTGAGACCCCATCTGGAGTACTGCGTGCAGTTCTGGAGACCCAATCTCCGCAAAGACATAGACAGGATGGAAGCTGTCCAGAGGAGGGCAACTAAAATGGTGTAGGGTCTGCACCGAAGACATAAGTGAAGAGAGACTTAAGGAGCTTAATATGTATAGCCTCGAGGAAAGGAGGGAGAGGGGGACAAGGATAGAAACTTTCAGTACCTCAAGGGAATCAACAAAGTCCAAGAGGGTAGCATCTTTCAAAAAAGAGAACAAGGGGTACAAATTTGAAGATGGGGAGGCGGCTCAGAGGTAATTTAAGGAAGTATTTTTTCACAGAGAGGGTTGTGGATGCATGGAACGGCCTTCCGGAGGAGGTTGTGGAGTCAAAAACAGTGGTGGAATTCAAGCATGAATGGGACAGTCATTAGGCAATTCTAGGGGGTGGGGGCAGGAAGAAGTAGGCTGCTGGTTAACTAGGATCTGCAGCTTATCCACTAGGTAGGGAAATTGGCAGACTTGGTGGGCCAAGTGGTCCTTATCCACCGTCAAATTCTATGTTTCTATGCCTGACCGTCAGTAGTTTTAAATCAATGCTGAAGCGATTATTTTCTTTTGACCTTCCCTGATGCATTAATGATTGATTTCAAATAATTATATTACCTTCTCAGAAATCCTGCCAGTGCCAAGGGCTAGTGGGGAACACAAAGGAAAATTAGGAGATAAACCAGTGGCTCAGGGAGTGGTGTGAGGCCAGAGGGTATGGGGTTGATGGGGGATTGGGGGGAGACCTGGGAGGATAAGGAGCTGTATGCTAGAGATAGACTACATCTCAATTTGGAGGGGGGAATCCTTAAGTTGAAAATAGAGGAGTCATTGGTGAAAAGTGGGGTTTAAACTTGTGAAGGGGGGGGATGGGAGAAAAGGCTGTCAAGGGGTGCCGATAAAGGAGGGACTCTGTCTCCACCCCTGGGGACCAGGAGGATTGCAGGAAAAGGCCAACTGGCAAAGTGCAGACCAGGAGAAAACAGAATCCCATGGGAACATGAGCAGGGAAATGGAACTATAGGGAAAGGGTGGAAGGTAGTCCCTGCTAAATGCCAGGAGCTTGGGCAATAAAATGCCTGAGCTCCAGGCGATGTTAACTGAGGAGCAGTGGATGTGGCAGCGGTCACTGAGACTTGGGCCACTGCAAGACATGACTGGGACCTGAACCTGGAGGGTTACACTATGTTCAGGAAGGATAGGGGGAGGAAGGGGAGGAGGGTAGCAATGATAGTCAAAACTGCATTGGCATAGGGGGAGTAGAGAGGAGGCGGAGGGAACCGTGGAGGCGATTTGGTCACTTGATAACAAGGAAAGAGAGTAAAATAGGAGTGGTGAGACCCCTGCCCTGGCGGAGGAGCTGGAGGACAGTCTGGTGGCAGATGTTAGGAGACACTGCAGACTGGGCAGAGGAAAGGTGGTGGTGTTAGGGGACTTAAACATGCCAGGAACAGACTGGGAGACTACTGACATCCTCTGTGACCAGGAACAGAGGTTGTTGGATGTCTTCAAGACGCGTTCTAACTCAGCAGGTGAGGGAACCGACTAGGAGGCATGGGTACTGGATGTGGTCCTGGCAGACAGTGACCAGATTGAGGGCCTGGAGGTAAGGGACCCATTGGCGGGGAGTGACCATGCCACGGTCTGGTTCTGCCTGGACCTAGGAGGGGTAGAAGGCTGCAGGCGGAAGTAACCGACTTCAGGGGGGCGGATTTTAAGGAAATGGGAAGGATCCTTAAGGAGCATTTGGATGGGATTGGGTCAGACATGGACGCTGATAGTAGGTGGGAAATCATCAGGAGAGGGGTGCAGGATGCTACCAGCACCTGTGCAAGAGTAAGACGAAAATGCGGTAGGGCCCAAAAACCCTGTTGGTGGACCAGGGAGGTCCAGGAGGTGGTGCGGGGAAAGAAAGCAGCCTATAAGAAATTCAAGTGCTCAAGGAGTGAAAGGGATCGAGGGGAGTACGATCTGATGGCTAGAAGGGCCACTAGAGTGGTGAGGGTGGCTAAGGCAAGGAAGGAGCAGAACCTGGCCAGGGAAATTAGGAGAGGAAAAAAGGGGTTCTTTAGATACATTGGGGAAAGACGAAGGGTGAAGGGGCAGATTAGCAGGATTAAATCAGGGGAGAGATGGGCACAAGACCCGGGGGAGCAGGCTGGGGTACTAAATGAGTACTTCACCTCAGTTTTCACCAGGGAAAATGGGGGTGCTGCATCATACATGGGAGGAGACAGAGATAATGAGGAGGGGGGACCCTTACCGATCGGCAGGTCTGGGGAGGGAGGCATCACTGGCAGGTGGGGGGAGGGCTAAGCAGGGAGAAGAGGTACCAGAAGTGGAAATCACATCAGAGAGAGTGAGGGAAGCCCTCAGCTCCTTAAGACGGAGAAAAGCACCGGGCTGGATAAATTACATCCTAGAGTGCTGAAGGAACTTGCAGATGTCCTGCTAAACCCCTGGCAGAGCTTTTCACCATATCTCTGAGGACAGGGTGGGTGCCCCAAGACTGGAAGGTGGCGCATGTAGTGCCTATCCACAAGGGGGGATCAAGGGAGCTGCAGGGAACTACAGGCCTGTCAGCCTGACATCGGTGGTGGGCAAGGTGATGGAGGGCATTGTCAAGGAGAGGCTGGGGGGACCTGGATAAGTCAGGGTGCCTGGACGATAGACAGCATGGATTCATCCTGGGGAAATCGTGTCAGACAAACCTGGTGGAGTTCTATGACTGGGTGACAAGTGCCTTGGACCTGGGTAGACCAGTGGATGTCCTCTTTCTAGACTTCAGCAAGGCATTTGACTCTGTTCTCACATGGGCCTGTTGGATAAGCTAGGAGAAATGTGGGTGGAAACCAGATGATCAGATGGATAGGCAATTGGCTCAGGACCAGACCCAGAGGGTCGGTGAGTTGGTGGGATAGTCTCATCCCCAAGGAGGGTCATTAGTGGGGTCCCACAGGATCAGTCCTTGGGCCCCTTCTGTTCAACGCCTACATATCTGACATAAGGACAGGAATCAGGAGGAGATGAGTCTCTTGCAGATGACTCCAAACTGGGGCGGTGTGTGATGGGGAGGAGGGAGGGTGGCCTGCAGGGGACCTGGAGAATCTGGAAAGATGGTCTAGAAAGTGGAAGCTGAGGTTCAATGAGGAAATGCAAGGTACTCCACCTGGGGGCCAGAAACCCAGGCCAAGTGTACACCCTGGGGGAAATACTACAAGTCTCAATGGCTGAGAGGGACCTGGGGGTGGTGGTGGATGTCAAGATGAACAACTCTGAGACTTGTAGGAGGGCAGCAGCCAAGGCCAACAGGATGCTGGGATGCATCGCTAGGGAGATCACCTCCAGAAGGAGGGAAGTGATACTCCCTCTGTATAACTGCTTGGTGAGGCCGCACCTGGAGTGCTGCGTGCAGTTTTGGAGGCCACACTTAAAGAGGGACATTAACCTCCTGGAGGGTCCAGAGGAGGGCAAACCAAAATGATTTGGGGCTTGGGGACAGGACCTATGAGGAGAGCTCAAGAACTAAATATGTACACATTGGAAGAGAGAAGGGACCGGGGGACATGATGAGGTCTTCAGGTACATGAAGAGGGTAAATAAGGGAGGAACAGTCAGGGTGCTTGAAGGAAGGGAGGAGGGCCACCAGAGGGCATGGGTGGAAGCTGGAGGGGGAAGATTCAGGGAGAAAGGAGGAGGTGCTACTTCACTGAGAGGGTGGTGGAGCCATGGAATGCACTACCTAGGGGGCTGGTGGAGGCAGAGACAGTGGAGGGTTCAAGAGGGGTGGGACAGGTACAGGGAAGGGTTCAGGAAGCAAAATCCAATGCAGCAAGAATATCTGGAACTGGGAAGGAGAAGCCAGAGAAGCGAGGGGACAGCAAGATCAGCACCCAGGGTGGGGGCTGACCAAGCGAACGAACCACGACAGACCGTTAGGCCTATTCTGCTGGCATTTTAGTATGTTAGTATCTGTTTTCATACTGTAATTTTACATTATGTACAGTACCTTGATTTTGAAAGGCGCTATATAAATAAAGTTTGCTTGCTTGCTAGTAATATTTTGGTTTAGATGGATGTTGTATTCACTAGTACACTGTAAAGGAACATGTGATTATAGTCATGAATTGTTACTTGTATAAAAAATACATATTTGGAATTTAGACTGATGGAATTGCACATTTTTATGAAGAGGTTTTAAGAACCGTATTTACTGTATATGGAATGTTTTCATGTGTTGCATTTTAAATGTGGTATTTGTTATTGATTGTAAAGTTTTATAGCCAAACAATAAACTAAATTGATTGAAACCCATACCCGAGCTGTAGAATTCCTGTATAATGCTTTGAGGACCCAAACATGTTCCGAAAATTAAATTTGTCTAGGGTGGCAACAGGGAAGGCCTAGCTGAGGCAATCAAATGCCTTTTCTGTGTCCAGTGCCACCACTACCCCCGGTTCCCCAAGGTATTGTTGTGAACAGACACCATGGTGGTTAGGAGTCATCTTATATTATCTTGTAGATGTCTACCTGGTATGAAGCCGGATTGATCTGGATGGACCAACTGTGCTGTTACTTGCTGCAGGCAGTTAGCAATGACTTTGGCTAAAATCTTTACATATTGATTCAGTAATGAGATGGGCCTATACCCTCCACAATTGGAAATATATTTGCCTGGCTTAGGCAGCACAGAGATTAGGACCCTCCCCCAGCTATCTGGAATTTCAGCTATAGCCTGGCATTCATTACAGAGCGGGACCAGAATATGGTCCAATTTTGCCTTAAACTTCTGGTAGAACTCTGCCAGAAAACCATCAGGGCCTGAGGATTTATTATGTTTCAGTTCTTTAATTACCTGCTCCACTTCTGGCTGGGAAAAAGGGTCTCTCCAAGTTTTGGGCTTGCTCCAGTGTCAATCTGGATAGGGTGATTTAATCTAAAATGAGCCTAATTTTGTCTGCCGTACTATTAGTATGCACTTGTTTCTAGAGTTTGGCATTGAATATATTAGCTATCTCGCTACTAGGCTGTATTTCTAATGTATGGTCTCCGGATTCTTTTCTGATTTTATGGATGAACCTAACAGCTGTCTGTTTATGTAAACTGTTTGTATTAGTCATCTCACCCAGTTGTCCCCTTCGTATTATTTTTTTGTGAAATAAAGCTTAAATTGCTCTCTGTTTTTGCATTGAGGAGTTGTTCCATATCTCTCATTATTTTTTTTTCAACTCTTCTTTATATATGGACTGTCACTGCTTCTTATGTTTGGCTTTTATTTCATTTATCTTTAAGTTTTTTAACAATAGTTTTTTTTTTATAATTGGTATATTAGATTGCTTCACCCCTCAGAACTCCCTTTAGGCCATCCCAAAAATACTTCTGTTTAGAGGCTTTCCCAGTGTTTTCCTGAATATATTTTTTAATAGTGTATTTAATCTTATTCACATAAAATCTCATCATTTAGGAGTCCAGCATTAAGTCTCCAGATGGACTTCTTGTCTGAAGGACTCAGATATAGGGTGAGACTGATATTGGCATGATCTGACAGGCACATTGGGCAAATTTCAACCTCTTTTACTGTAAAATCCCCATGCTTTTTGGGTGTATAGATGGTCTATATGGGAGTAACTGTCTTGGGCATGAGAGTAGAAAGTATAGTTTCTACCTGTAGGGTTCTGCTCTCTCCAGGTGTCTATGAACCCTGCTTCTTCTCTTAGAATTTTGTATAGCTTTGCCACGCCTTATTACCTACACTTTCTCCTTGAGATTTGTCTAAAACTAGGTCTTCAATGCAGCTCCAATCTCTGCCTAATATTATCTACCCTTCTGGTAATGTAACTACCCTGCCACAAATCTGCCTGTAAAATTCTATGGTGGGTGGGTTTCGGCGAAATACATTTACTGCATTTGCCTACCTGTTATTTTCCCAGACAGAATGGCCAACCTGCCCTCAGTGTTTGTAAATGAGTATGGTTTCTCAAAGGCAAGGCCCTTTTGCACTAGAATGGCAACCCCTATTTTCTTGTCTGTTTGGTGGGAAGCCTATATCACCTCCCATACAAACTTCTACGTAGTTTGCCATGATCCACTTGGGATAAATGTGTTTTTTGGAGTAATCCTACAGTAAATCACAGGTAACCCTGTCAAGATCCCGTATAATGTTAAATCTTTTCACTACTGAATTTATTCCTTCAGATTGAAGGATACTAGTTTAAGAGGCCCCACAATGTTTGAGCTCCCTTGCAAGTATGTATTATCTACTTCAACTAAGGGTTTCCTAACCTAGTCGAATTCCCCCAACCCCTGAACGTATCTGTTCAGCTGTAAGCACAGTTACCTGAATACAATCTTGATAGAATGCCTTTGTACCTGTACCCCTGAACATTTAGACATAACCATGACATGTATGAACATTGTAACCAACAAACATTGAATTTTCAACAATATATAACCATAATAATTAGCATTTGTAATGAATAATGAAACCTTTCTAGTGGAGGAATCCCTTTTGTAAACAAGTCAAAAAGCAACAGTCTAAAAAGATGTGAAATGAGCCCTGTAAGAAAAGAAGATTTTGAAAAATGAACTATCTCTCTCAACAATCAGTCACTCCACAGACCCTTGAGCTCGGAGGGAGTCTCTCTCCACCCTAGAGTTAAGGCACTCAACTACAGTGCCAGCTACACCAATTAGCCAACTGATCTGCAAACTTGCCATTGGATGAGGTGTGCACCAAGGAAGATGATAAGTTTGCAGGGGAAAAAAATACACTTTCCCTCCCTTGCTTAGCTGCTGGTGTTACAACACATTTCTTTTATCTATTATTGTTCCCATCAGTTTAAACTAATTAGATGCCAGTATCTCTCCCCATATCCACCCCACTCCCCATCAACGGGACTTCTAAATGTTTTGTTTTGTTAGTGTTTTCCCCAATACCATCTTATTTTCTCTACATCCCCATCCCCTCCTCTGTGACAGTGGCTCGAACTTAAACTGTGCCCTGTCACCAGTCAAGTCCCCTCTTCCATTTTTCTCTACATCTTCTCTCCCATTTCTGCTGTTTCCCTTCTCCAGCAATTCCATGCAACTGAATCCCCATACCTATGCATCATGTTTGCTTCTATTAGTATTCAGTGCAGGCCTTGTGAATCCACTGAGCACTATGATGGCAAGTAGTTTGGTTTACCTTCACTCTACTGTACAGACCATAGGTGAGTTAAAAAACTTCATATCATAATGAAAAAGCTAGCAAGCAGCACATAAAATTGCCTGATACTGAATGAATTTATCATAGAATGTTTCTTCATCTATGAGGCTTATACTGTAGCCTTCATATCAAATCATCCCAGATTTCAAAACTACAGTTGGTTGCTGCTGCTCACAGGTGTCTCTTACTTTTTCTGTTTTAGCCTGCAAGTTGTATCATTCACCTCTCTTCCTAGTCCTGCCCACTTGTTTGAACCTTGTTACTGGCTATGACATACTGAGGGCTGATGCATCTTACTGGATGTGTATTTGACTGTACCTAAATTTGAACTGTATAAGCAGTCCTACTGGACAATCACTCTCTTGTCATCATTGCATTGGTCAGTTTTGCAGCCTTGAGAACAATTTAATTCAGCCAAAAGCATGGTTATACCATAACATTCTAAAGCCAATTCGTCCTCTGACCCTTCAGGGTTCGTTGCTTGATTGTTCTATCAGTATTCCAGGTGGCCCATTTATTGCTGCCTGGAAGCTCAACAGTTCTCCCCTCCTTCGCCAATGTGGCTACTATTGGGACTGTAAAATGTTCTGGGTCAAAAGAGAAGGGAGTTTTTCCAGCAGAAAGAGTTTAATCTGGACACCTCTTTTCCCTGTTGCAAAAGCACTGTTTGGAAAGCCATCTCAGTGATAACAGCTCACTTAGTCAATTTCAGTGTCTGGTTGGGCCTCCTAAAGCATACAGAATCCTATCACCTATGAGGCTTTAAGGATGGGCGAGGGAATGAATTCAGGCATGTCAGTTTCACATGTAAGTTTCAGTTCAGTTCATTACTTTTTCTTTTGTGATTTGTCTAACACTTGTAGGAGCTGACAGGCTATGAGATGGCAGCAGTGGGAAGAGGGGTAGACATTATCGCTGTGTCAATTGACTTAATATATTTCAAATATTCTTTCAGCTGTCAAAAACAATTAGGCCCTGGTGAACTGGGAGGCAAAGAGGGGAGGCAGGGCAATTACAAAGAGAGTATGGGAGCCACAAGCATCAAGTTAATTCTTTTAACCCTGAAATTGAAATAAAATACTTGTCATACCAGAGTTCTATTTCTGCTGCTTTTCTTTCACCATCTTGCAAAGCTGGAACAAATCTTTATGGAGACAGTATGACTTTCCACCATGGGATTTTTTCCCTGCTGAATTCCCTTTATTGACAGGTTCCCACACTAATTGCATTACCGCCTGTTCCATACTCTTAACCCAAGCCTTGCATTGGACCATTTCTTTGATTGGGTATCTTGTAAATTTCACCAGGATGGAGTGCTGTGGTGCTTCTGCTTTTGGCTTGGCACCTAGGACAAGGTGTTCTTGCTCAATATCTATGGGCATCTCCTCTGGGATAGTCAGCTCCGGTTTAAGACAATTTTGTATAAATCCCTCTATGTTGTGCTTCTCACAATCATTTGGAAATCCAAAAAGTCTTATCATCTTCCGTCAACTTTTTGCTTGTGCATCTTCAGCTTTGATGTCAGTTCTCTCTCTCTTTGCACAAGGTAAAGGACCTTTTAGCCCCAGACATTGTGTGTCCTCTCAAATCGTGTTAAGGTCAACTTCAATCTCTGAGATCGATGTTCCAGCGATTTAATTTCTTTCTTTAATGTCTGTCACATTTGTGTCAATGTGCTGGACCATTTTCATAATATTGGCCATTGTTTCTCGTTTCTCAATTGAGTTGCTAAGGGACACACTATCATCTGCCCCAGCAGATCCCATCGAGCATAGACATGGGTGAAGTGGCCAAAATCTGCTAAGTGAATCAGTTCGCATATTAAGGTAAAATCCATGAAGTAATCCGCAACGTGAAGTGGAATACTCCGCCTTATAATTAGGATCACGAAGTCCATTGGAAACAATGACTTCATGTTACTCTGCCTTTCCACAATCACTTCTACACCAATTTTAATGTGAAGTACATTTAAATCAATGTACTTCACATCACTTTGCCTTGGTGGTGAGCTCCAAGGCGAATTTTGCAGTGATTCATCGGATTGCAGGTCACATGGGCTCTAGATTGTTCTGCACAGCCTCAGTTCTGTGTAGTGTGTGTGTAGTGGTAGCTGGAGACAGTTTGCTCTCAGAGCTCTGTGATTCAAACCCTCTAAAAACCATTCAAAAAGCCTTTTTGAGCCAATTTTTTTTTGCTCAAAATTTAGTACATCAATTGTAGGAAACCTTCCTATGCTGATATCATCGGATGTTTACTGTTTGTGTGTGGATTTTGAAAGTTAATTTAGAACATTCAGTCTGTGTACTGACAGACACTTGAAGGGGGGCATATCTGTGGTGTAGGCAGATTAACTGGGAGAAAGGCAGTCTTTCTGTTTTGGTTATATTTTTCTTGTATAACTGTGTTCATGTACACACAGTAACATTTTCAGTAATTTTTGACTTTTTTTGCTGATTGTTGTGGTGCAGTGCATAATTTCAGTTTGTTTAAAGATTTGGTTATATTACTGAAGTTTTCAATTTGCTGCGCATTACCTGTGGTGTGCGTGTGATGTGTGCCATCAAATCAGACACAATAATTGCAGCACTGTGAATCTGCTATCTGTCTGTCTGCATTATTTTGTACTTCTTTGTGGTATCTTGGTAGTAACCTGTTACTGCAGTGCACAGCCCCAATTGGTTAAGGTGTTGTCATGCCTCTGTATCTGCATATTTTGAGTGCACAGCACAATCTTAATCAGTCTGAGCATTTGCATCTGTTTAGTGCCCAGCCTCCATTTGCAAGCACAGTTGTGTTTTGGCTTCCCATCCATCGGCCCAGACTGAAAGTTCATAGATCTAAATTTGTTTAGAATTTCTTGGAGATCCCCAAAATGCCTGCAAAGTGCAAGCAAAGCAGTTTCTAGCCATGGCACTGCTGCCAGTGGCAAGATTGGCCGTGGGCGTGGTAGTACGCAGATGTGCATAGCTGATGTCTGTAAAGGGATTTCTCCATCAATGTTTTTTACAGAGCATTGTGTTACTTCACTGATAGTTGGAGGAGATGATGTTGTCCCCATTAGTGGTGTTAGTGCAGTTGCTGCTGGCATAAGTATTGCTTCCCCAAGTTCCACTTCTGACAAGTTAACCATTTTAGAGGGCCTCCTAATGAAGGCCTAACTGCCAAAGCACAGGGGTCATTTGTGTAGTTTCTTTTGCCATCAATAAATTTGTCCTAGCAGTGAACATTTTGTCTTGGCATTTATTCGTCTGGAGTGCCGGCTTTCTGGTTTTGTTAAGAAGGAAAATAATGAAGGCAAGGCCACAACATTTGTACTTTATTTCATTTCAGCTGTTTTTGGGAGTGGTTCTTACTATTTTTGGGAGGTAAACAAGGTTATCCGAAAGAAAGACAGAACACACATTAATATTATACAAATAAAAGTGCACAATGGGGGGGGGGGACTGACAACAACAAAAATGGACAGTGACCTGTGTCAGATGACGCAAAGTTATGCAAGAAATGCAAGAAGGCAGTAAGGAGGGCTGGGAGTATACTGGGATGCATTGGGAGCCATCACATTAAAATGAAGTCCAAAAATGGATGCTCTTATCCCTATGTACATATATTTGGTAAGACCTCATCTTAAGTAAAGCATGCAGTGATGAGAGCATGTCTCTGCAAGGATATACACAAGATGGAGGCTGTACAAAGGAGGACAACTAAAATGTTGAAGGGTATACGCCAGAATAAAGCCAGATGAAGAGACTCTAAAGGACATTATATATAAACGCAAGGAAAGGGGGGCATGATTGAAACTATCAAGTAGCAAAAGGGAATCAACAATGTACAAGAAGGTAGATTCATCCAGAAAAAGAGATGTGCACAAAGAAGGGCCCAACATTTGAAGATAGAGGGGGGACGGATCAGGGGCAACGTCAGGAACTATTTTTTTACACAGAGGGTGGTGGGTGCAAGGACAAAGTAAAACTAATGATCAACATTCTGATGGGACAGCAGCAGTTGAAGCATCCCTATAATTTGTAGCTGGTGCCCCTCAATTCACTCCAGCTGCTGCTCAATGTTGTCAAGACAGTGGTTAACAGCCTCCAACTCACTCCACATCAGGCCCAAATCAGCCTGCGTGGCAGGTAGTTGGACAGGGTGCCACCATCACCTGCTGCAGCCAGGCTGTGGTGCTGGAGCAGCCAGTTGATCCAAGGCCCTCCCCCACTTCACACCACCATGCGCAGGTGGACACCGTGCTGCCCCCTCTTCCCCAGCAGTGCCAGCAGGTGCATTACTGCCCTGTTCTGCAACCTTGGTTTGCCACTGTACATGGTGGTGGTTGTACAGGTGGGTATGCTGATCACCTGTGCCAAGGTGAGTTCCTTTGGGGTCACAGCACACCTCCACAACACACAGATTGCATTTCACTTCACTGATGTCCCCAGGCAGTGTAGTAAAGAACTCCCACATTAATGAGGTGCAGGGAGGCCCAGGCCTAGGCAGGGGGGTGTTGTTGGAACCAGTGTCTGCTGCTGCACAACTAGGGCCGTGGGTGACCTAGACTGTGTAAGCCATGTGATGTGTGTTGACTGCCTGTAATTTCTCACTCTGCCTTTAAAGCGAAGTAAGGTGGCGTGAGCAATGCAAAGTCATTATCAGCATTATTACAAGGCGAAGTGGCGAACTTGTGGTTTTTAATGGGTACTTTGCGTAGCCTGAAAATAATGCACAGTGGTCTACTTTGCGTCTACTTCACAGGTGGAATTTCACTTCACTGCATGTGAAATTGAGCAGTCTGTCAGCTGTGTGGGTAAAGGGCTGACACTAAGATCTTGGCGATTATTAGCCCATTTGCTTGATTTTTGGTCTCCACAACCCCTTAAGTTTTCTTATTGGCTCATCACTGATTATACTATAGATTGGTAGTCTCTAATGCAGCTGATGGATTGGATTTATTTAGATTTGAACACCACTGGGACAGGAGAGCAAGCTCAAGCCTCCAGCACCGTTGGTGACATCACTGGAAGTCAGTTTGGTCTAGTTTAATTATTTACAGTGTTCTTGAGGCTAGTCAGTTCTTGTGTGCCCCCCATTGCTGATACAGGCATTCCTTATTGACATAGGTTTTAGAAATCCACTTCAACTGAAGGGATGAACAGGTAAAGGCAAGCTGATATTAAATGTTTGTTCTGGTCTGCAGTGTTCATATCCAGTACACACAATTGCAGTATAGTTAGAAGTGGTCTTTTGAGCATTTACTCCTACTTATTACCCAGTGAGTTGCTTAAATCCTTCTTGGCTCCAGTCAGATTCGAACCATGTGGCCGCACGCAACATCACCCTCCACTTTGCTCAGTCCCCTCCTGTCACACCTTGTATCAAGCAGAGCCAGCCAAGACTGGAACAGTGTGGAAGATTATCTGCATCATGTCAACTGAAAAGCTATATTGACCTGTAGCTGAAATAAGTGTAGATGCAGTCTTCTATCTGTGAGTAGTTGTCAGTTGCTTAAGCCATCCACCCCTTTCCCCAAAACACATGCAAGCATACCTCTCAAGCGTCCCTCATTACGAGGGAAATCCCTCATTTGGCCCCTTAAAATTGCTCTGTCCCTCACCCGTCCCTCATGGAAAAGGTGCTGCCCACACAAAGAATGTGCTGTAAATTCAGACTTTAAAGCAGAAACTCTTAATATTCTAAAATACTAAATCCAAAATAAACTTTGTATAAATAAACACTATGGTTTTTACAGTGTTCTGAGCTTGTATTGGGAGGGCTTTAAGCCAGAGGTTCAATGGGCGGAGCAAAAATGTCACTCCTCCATCGACCTCAAAACATCACTGATCCTGGACTCTGCAAGGATTCATTTTCATTGCAGCCGGAGGCCTTGTAGTCTGTCCTCTTCCTGCTAGTCCTTTGCCTTGCTCTCCTGTCTTTTCCTGTTCTGCATTCTGTTTGCTTTCACTCTTCCCTGATCCTTGTGGCTTCTGCTCATTTCCTCCCTCCCTGGCATCTTTCTTTGCCACTGCGCTGCATCGCACTCAATTCTGTCCTCCTTCTCTGCCTTTCATTTCAGTGACTGTCTTCCGTGGTTTGTCAGATGCTTTTTCTGTCTCCGAGACACTGCTGCCTTTCCCATCTGAGCGGTTCGATGCTGCCTTGCACCACGCTGTTCTTCCACACTTTCTCACTGCTACCTAGGTAAGGCGCACTTCTGGATCTGCACCTCCGATTCCACCTTTCCTGCACCGTCTCTCACTGGATATCTCCTCCATGACCTCATCACTAGCCCTCATCGTGCACCCTACTTTTGCTAGGACCTCATGATCTCTGCAGCGTCTACATTCGTTCTTCCGCTGCGACATCCCTTACCCTTATCTTAGGACTCCCTGCAACTCTCGCTTGCCTGGCAGCTCACCACATTGCAGTACAGTATACCTGACTAATTCTGTCTCCTGACTCGGGACGTCCCTTCACTACAACCAGCTGCAAGTTTACCTTTTCTCCTACATCATGCTCATACCTCTCCAGGCCTGGGTGATGGGCCCAAGCTCAGGGTTACCTGCTGGGGCACTATCTTATTTCTTCTAGGTGAGCATGAACCACTGCATGGTGATTTTCACTGCACTTTCAATTGCCCAGTAATTTTTGTGGCACATAATGTTCTTGTTTTGCCACTTCCAGCATTGAGAATGCATCTCGAGTTGACTTTATTTTAGCACACACTCCCAAGCCGATTTAAAAAAATGACCTGCTCACCATGCTTTTGATCTACTGCCTGTGAGTGGGTGTTGCTGCACTTTGGCTGCCACTAGCATTCAGTCCCTTCACTACCAGTCTAGCATTGCTTGTAGAGCACTTTGGGATGCAGTGTGTCTGCATTGCACTACATACAGCTCCTGCTGTACTCTTTCACTAGAGCCGCTTCTCAGTCTTTCCTTTCAGTAGGGTATAGCAGGTTGTGTGGGTCAGTTTTCTTTCATGCCCTGCTGCCTGACCAGTGGGGTCCCTCAGTGTTTGATCTTGTTGACCATGTTGTTTTCAGTACATATGAAGACACTGGGTAAGGTAATTCATAGGTATAGTCTGCCGTTTCATTGTTATGCCAATAATATTCAGCTATAGCTATCATTTGCCCCTTGGGGGAATGTAGTCAATGTGCTAAATAATTGCCTTGGTGCATGCCTTCATGACACCCAGAATGGATTATTGTAATGCTCAGCACCTCAGGCTAACTGAAGGTCTGACACATAGATTTCCAACTGGTGCAGAATGCTGCAGCTCGATTGATTGTTGATATATCTTGCTCCTAGCTAGTCTCTTTTTCTTGTGAGCATTGTACTGGCTGCCTGTAAGGTGGTATGTCTCCTTCAAGGTAGAAGTTCTCATGACCTGGTCCCAGGTTGCCTAAAACAGTGCCAGCATCCATATGCTCCAGACTATCCTCTCTGGGGAACTGAGTGGGCCTCCTGAGGGTTTCAAGATCTTGCTTGAAATGACTGGGACAGAGTATTTTGGTAGAAGACAGCAACACCACATCTAGACAACGAATCACTGGGTAGGATAAAGTAACACAGGGCAGACTATATGGACCAGTGGTCTTTTCCTGCCAATATTGTCCATGTTTTTATATTTTGATGGAGTTCTGTGAGTCTTCTGCAGAGACACCATTGACCATACCTCAGATATCTGCACATAAGTAAGATGTTATAAGTTTTACTGCTAAAGCAGGTGGGAAGTTGGGAACTTTGTACTTCATGAAGTTTCGATAAGCAGCTGACTTTGCTACAAGACATACAGTCCCGACATTGCAGAGAGGCTAGCATGGAAGGTATGCTTTTTTGCAGATGACACAAAAATCTGCAATAGGGTAGACACTCTGCAGGGAGGTGGAAAAATGAATAGAGATCTGAGAAAGCTTGAGGAATGGTCATGAGTGAGAACTATGTTTCAACGTGAAGCAATGTAAAATCATGCACTTGGAGCACAGAAACCCAGGGGTGGAGTACAAGGTGGAGGGAGTGGTACTGAGAACAACCAAACAAGGAAGAGACCTGGGGGTTATCATATCTGATGACCTAAAAGTGACCAAACAATGTGACAGCAGTAGGATGAGTTAGCGGAGTGCTAGAGTGCATAGGGAGGAGTATCATCAACTGATAGATGCATGTGGTGATACCCCTGTATGAATCATTGGTGAGACCTCACCTAGAGAACTGTGTCCAATTCTGGAGACCACATCTTTGGAAAGATAGGGATGGTACCCCTCCCCGACAGTGACACCATTACAATGAACTAGGTCAATGCCAACAACATCAACAGTTCACTGTAATGGTGTGCCAGAGAACCAGGCACACTGTCTCCTGGTCCTGCATCCCCTCCCCAAATCAACTCCGATTCAGAGTTGATGATATTTAGAACAGGGGGTGCAGAGGGCAAAGCCCCTCATATGGAGGGTTGGGGGGTGAAGCCCCTTGATACAAAAAAGGTAACGGGATACCTTTGGGATTTATGTCAACCGCAACTTGTGGGCAACATAAATTCCTTTACTGTGATGCCGTTCAATGAAACTGTTGTCGAACCAGCATCATAGAGACAACAGAGACACAGTAGAGGTGGTCCAGAGGAGGACAACTAAAATGGTGCATGGTCTGCACAAAAACGCTATGAGAAGACGGTAAAGGACCTTTATATGTACACCATGGAGGAAAGGAGGGTGGATGTGACAGAGACTTTCCAGTACCTCACGAGATATAAGGTACAAGTGGGAAGCATTTTCAAAAAACAGATGTTCATAAACAAGGGTCATGCTTTGTAGCTGGATCGGGTAGACTCAGGAGAAACCGAGGAAGTACTTCTTAAGAAAGAGTGCTGGATGCCTGGTACAGCCTTCCAGTGGAGGGAGCAAAACTGTAACAGGATTCAATAATGCATAGGATAGGCATAAGGGAACCTCAGTGGTTAGGAAGAGGAGGGTAAAGCTGGAGATCAAGTAGGACCTGCGGTGTTACAGTAGGTATGGAAATGGGCAGATCAGGTGGGCTTGTCTGCCATCAAACTCTATGTGTCGATATTTCTA